>CM077002.1:139868979-144868979 GCA_039090855.1 Macrothele yani
TACCAGTTTTTCTGGTACTGCAGTGTATATCGCAGGCATCTCTTTAACATGGTTATCACCTTGTCCCCATATACCTGTGTTATAACAGGCTTCCATTATATTCCCAACATTTCCCAGGTGTTTTCCACTCCCCACCAAAATTGCTCTTCTGCAGTGGTCCACTCACCCAGGTGATGATGACCAAACTTAGCTACGCCGAACTGTTTTGTTCTTTTTCTCTCGCCTATGACATAATTGGTTCGCAACTACAATCATTTGCGTAACCCAAGTGTTGACACATACCCATTTGAATGGCTCTCTGCCAGATATTCCTGGTGTGGCATTTTCCATGTTGAGCAGTCCACTTCAAAATGTTAACTTGGACATAAAATATAACAATGTTGTCTTAGGACATGAATGCAGTAAATTTCAGTGTGCAGTGGACTACTGTTTGACCATTAGTGTGTCATGCCACATCTGGCAGTATGTAATTTTTTTTAATCAAGACCAAAGTTCCAGGTTTTGAGGTTACAAGAAATTTTAAATTCAAGCATAGGTTTTTTTTAAGAGTAGTACCAACAAATTTTTCCTACAAAAACTAAACTTGACCTGAAGCTGCCAAGCATTTGGTGAGTAAAGATCAAATTCCAGTGTGGAAGAAAGAAATTGTGAAATAAGTCTACTTTTGGAAAAAAAAACTTCCAGCATTATTTACCTTTTGGGAGACTGCAGTTTGTCTGATAATTGATGACATTTCAGCCTACTGTGGACCACTGTTTTCACTTACAGTCGAAACCATTTATAAGGAAGTTGAAGGGAGTTAAGAAAAAGTTTGTTATACGCAAACTTCGTTTTATCCGATTTTGCCTTAAATGTTTCAGCAAACGAGCAAAAGTTATGTAAAAAAGCACATACAGTATACTACTATAGTACGTATGTATTAGAAAGCAGAAGTACAATAATTGAAACATTTACCTTTAATTTTTCTTTCACACTTCTGGAAGTAACTATCCAGAGTTCCCTGTTTTTGGGATTGAACAATTGCTGTAGACAGCTGTTTTTCTATTTGATTCAACAATGCTGAACAAAACAGATTTTTTTGACGCAAAAAAAGCACGCAAATTATCAAGACTTTCAATTGCCACCGCATTTGATATTTTTTTAACTTCTGCAGTGATGGAAAGTTTGCGCCAATTTCATTATCTTGCGCCAAACTGTTACAAATTACGAAAAAAATTTATATTTGCGCCCAACTGCGCCGAAATGGCAATCCACAGCAAAAATTCCCGAGCGAAAAAAATGTTTTCACGGCAAAAAAATGCAGTTTTAAACGTCGAATCGAATGACTCTTTTTTAAGGTCTACACGTAATTTGGTGAAAACGATGCTTAATCGTCGCGTACCCTACCGCCAATCCCAAAATTTCGGAATGTTTTTCACCTACCCTCTAATTCGTTGTTTTTTCGGCAAAAGTGACAAAAAACCAAGTATTTTTGCGATGTAGGAAATTAAATTGTTATAATCTTTAAATGCTAACCCCAAGATGAGTAAGAAGAGGTGGAAGTCACAGAATGGTGATCTAGGTAATTAACCAAATGATCCAGTGGTACAGCAGGTGACACTATTCCTCTGTTACCGCACAAGATTTTTTTTTTTTTTTAAGCACATTTTTCAAATTCTTTGATGTACTTAAATGAACATTAAATCTGGCATGAAATACCAGATTTAATGTTCATTTAAGTACATCAAAAAATTTGGAGGCTGTTACATGTAGCGTTGTATAAAATACAAATGCATATCTAAGGGTGAGATTTGTGCCATTCAGATTATATGAGCTTATTGGAACAAAGTACTATTGTATCTGTTCATTCTAAGGCAGAATGCTTTTAAAATGAAATATTGCGATACAAATGAACTCATCGTATAAGATCAAAGTCACAGTAAAACATAGAAGTAAAGTAAGCATTCAAAATAATTAATTCAATTTTTACCAGATTCAAGAATATCTGAAATAATGCTGTCTCCCCCTTTTCTGGCTTTAAAGTGCACAAATCATTTTTTCTTTCACTTCAAGCCAGGTCCTTGTATGTACTGCAAATCCTTCATTTCCCTTCCTTCCGTGCACATTTCAATTATCGTATCCAGAACTGCTTTAATAAACATTTTATCTGCTGCATTGTATATCTACTTTTTTAAGTGTTAAAAGAAGCATAGTTTAATATTGAAAAATTGACAGTTTATTTTTTCAGTAAAACTTTCAATGTTATGTGTATTCAGTGCAGACTATTTCTGTGTGGTACTGACCTTTTAATTGCTTTATATTATTTTTGTATTCATGTTTTCCTTTTACACAGGATTGGGTACATTCTGAATGTCACTCGTGAAATCGACAACTTCTTTCCTGGAATGTTTGATTACCAGAATGTCAGAGTATATGATGATGAATCCACTGAAATATTGCACTTTTGGGATAAGACATACAGATACATTCGTAGGGCTAAGTATGTCATTGCATTAATATTAATATTGTACACTTCTGTTTGTGAAAATTACAATGCTTAGAAAGAATTGCACTATTCAAATGAAATTATATAATAGATTTCTCATGTTACAGCAGATAACTGATTACATTTGTAGAGCTATACAAGAATTTTTCATTTCGAAACTCTGCCATATGAAGCCACCTCAAGCGATAATAACAGCCTCCACATGGCGTGATATTGAATGGAAGAGAATTTTGACATCGTCCTGGAGAATAGCCGGCCAGGCTGCTTGCATTCTGCTTGTTTAGGATTTTGATATTGTCCTGGAAAATATCCTGCCAGGGTGTGTTCATTCTTAAGGCAGGATGCATTTAAAATGAAATACCAGGATACAAATGAGCTCATCATATGAAATCAAAAGTACAGTAAAACATAGATATAAAGTAAGCAATCAAAATAATTAATACAATTTTTACCAGATCCACGAATATTTGAAATAATGCTGTCCCCCTCACCCCCTTCTGGCTTAAAGTGCACAAATCACTTTCTTTCACTTCAAGCCAGGTCTTTGTATGTACTGCAAATCCTCACTCCCCTTCCCTCCATGCACATGCTAGCGAGCACATTTCAAATTTCATACCCAGAAGCCAGGTCCTTGTATTGGGTTGTCGGAAAAGTCATGACGTATTTTAGCCATGTTTTGCAAAACTCATTTATTGATAGAAAGAACAAAGGTCAATCAATGATATAATGCCCGTTTTGTTCGATAACCTTTTGCCATCTTTCAGTGAGCTGCAGAATTCCTCATTCATAGAAAAACCTGTCTTTCATGGCGAAAAACTGTATAAGGTGCTGATTTACAGCCTCATCTGAATTGAACATTATACCACGCAAAGACTGTTGAAGAGAGCGAAACAAGTGGAAGTCTGATGGCGCAAGGTCAGGCGAGTATGCTGGGTGTGGCAGTACATCCCACCCAAGCTCCAATAATTTTTGGCGGGGGATCAAACGTGTGTGGTCTCGCGTTGTCGTGATGGAACACAACACCTTTACGATGAGCGAGCTCTGGACGTTTCTGGATGATGGGATTCGTTCAAACTGTCCAATTGCCGACAGTACACATTCGAATTGATTGTTTGCTTCTGTGGTAGGAGCTTGAAAAATGCGACACCTTTAAAATCCTACCACACTGAGACCAGAACCTTCCGCTGATGAATGTCTGCTTTGGATGTTGTTTGAGGTGAAGCATCACGTCGGGACCAAGACCGTTTGCGCAGCTCATTGTTGCACATAAACCACTTTTTGTCACCAGTTATCTGTCGCTTCAAAAACGGATCGTTTTTCTCACGTTTAATGAGCATATCGCAGATGTTTATATGCGCTGTCAATTGAGTTTCTTTGAGTTCATGAGGAACCCACACATTGAGCTTGCTTACGTATCCCAGCTTCTTCAGGTGGTCGTGAATGCTTGAATGATGGATGTGCAAAGTGTCTGCAATTTCTCGTGTCATGTAACGTTGGCTTTGACTCGATCAATGCCTTGATTTGGTCGTCATCAACCTCGGTGGGCCTCCCGGACCGAGGAGCATCGTTGAGGTCAAAATCGCCAGCACAGAATTTTGCGAACCACCGCTGGCACTGACGTTCTTGTAGAGCATTATCACCATACACTTTACGCAACTTTTCACAAGTTTGACGCGCGTTCTTCCCTTTACGGAAGTAAAACAGTAAAATATGGCGAAAATGCACAGATTGGTCTTCCATCTTCAACTTGATGTCAAATCTCAGCAAATCAACCAAATCGCTCACTATTCCTTTTAGACTACAGCTAGAACTGGCACCTGTCGAATGCCATAGCGATAACAGAGCTGCGCATGCCTCTAGCATTTCCCTAACCGCTATCGGGTGCCAAAATACGTCGCAACTTTTCCGACAACCCAATATGTCAGAGCATGTGATGATGAATCCACTAAAATATTGCACTATTGGGATAAGACATGCAGATACATACATAGGGCTAAGTATGTCATTGTATTAATCTTACTGTACACTTCTGTTTGTGAAAATTGTGACACAAAGAAAGAATTGTACTATTCAAATGAAATTTTTATCATAGATTTCTCATGTTACAGCAGTAACTGATTACATTTGTAGAGCTTTGTACAGAGTATTTTGATATCTTCCGGGGGAATAGCCTGCCAGGCTGATTCTGTGCGAGGCCAGAGTTCATTTGTGGTGATTGGCAGAGGCACTTGACAGGCCAGTCACTTAGCTGTCGTGTCGTATTCAATTGGGGATGTGTTCGACGAACGTGTGGGCCAGTTAAGAAGCGGTGTCTGCAGTGCATGGAAGAGGTCTTGGACATTCCGTGCCACGTGTGGCCAAGCATTGTCCTGCTGGAATATAGTGCCAGGACAGCTCTACAGGAAGGGTGTCACATCTGCCTCTAAAACATCCCTGATATATTGCTGGCTGTTGAAGGTTCCCTCAATTCATATCAGTAGAGATCGCAAATTGAATCCAATGGCGCCCCAAAGCATGATGCTGGGTTGGCATTGGATCGGTATGACACTGCAAAGTACAAGGTGCCATTCACCGTAATGGGTTTGGATATGTCATGGTGCATCAAGTTGAATTGTGACTTGTCCGAAAACATGACCTGTTGCCCATCAATGAGCCAACATCTGTGTTAAGGTCCCCATTGCAGCCTGGAGAATCTATGGTTGAGGGTCCAAAGGAATACACAGCTATGGGCAACTAGTGATCAGTTCTCTGTTAAACAGACCACGTTGAACTGTGCTGAAGGACAAAGTCTGATCTGTGACAGTGCTCAACTGCTGCGCTAACACCGTAGATGTTGCTGTGCGATTGGTCACTGCCTTGCAGTAGAGATGTCTGTCATCCTGCGCAGTCATTCTGTTTTGTGGTTCATTTCCTGGATTTCTGCTCGTCCGTCCACTGACTCCTCGTTCACATTACTGTATGGCGTTTTGTCCCGTACAAGTGGCAATTTCACAGTAGGAAAAACCCAGCTTCTCTCATCCCAACAATCCTTCCTCGCTCAAAGTCCAGGTGTTCATAATACGACCTTCATCGGCAGTGGGGCATAGTGAGACACAAACACCCTGTCTACTCAATGTCTTCTCTTCATTGATTGTGACATGTTGTTTGAGCCAGCTCTTCACATCCAAGGCACAGTCCAGAGCCGCTGCTGCAAAACTGCATGCACATTTTCACTGACATATTTTAATCATTTGCATGTCCCAACCTGTAAGTTTGGAGCTAATGCCATCAGTCTTTTGTGTTGCAATTTTAATATTTTTTTTTCCTTTTTTAAAAAGAAAAGCTTTAAATAGTTATTTCAGATGCTTTGTTTGAACAAAATTGAGTCATAAATCATGAATAAGATATGTTTTTGATGTAATCATGAAAGCTATAGTATACAATTTTCGTGGGTGAAAAGTCTTAATGAGATTACTAGATTGTTAGTGCGCGATGCCAAGTATTAAAAATTTTCCGTAGTTACTACAGAAATTGCAAATCTGCTACAGAGTACGGAAAATGTTGAACGTACTACAGAAATAAAAAATCTGTCAAATGATGTTAGTAAATGTCTGTTAAGTTTTTCATGTTTTCAAAATTCTAATATTTATTGAATATTTTTTGGAAGTGTTTCTTGGATGTTTTAAATATTGTGACATTTTTTTTAATACATGTTTTTGATTCTTAAGCATGTGGTAATGTGACTGAGTTTACACATCACCTGGAATCCCAGAAAATTCCTGAAATTTGATGTACACTTCTTTTCCCCCCCCTTCTTCCAGCCCTTAGAAAGTCCTTGATTGTTCACATTTTTGTCAAAGGTTCTGGAATAGTCCTGGAATTTTTTGTTGCAATGAAAAAAACAACAAAAAACATTTATTGTACATATTTGTCAACTATACAGTTGTGATATTTTGTACTGTTTCTCACGTATGAATATTAAAGTGCTCGCAGGGAAACATTCATCTTTGTCTGACATTGGGTTATCACAGTTGAATGCTACTGAATATTAAAAATTAAGGTGAAATATTTTATAAATGACAGCTGTTACTCACATTTTCTTTTTCCTGGAATATTTCGAGATAATGAACTTTTACTTGGCAAAAGGATAAGTTGCTTTGAATTCTTCTGTTATACTTCCAGCAGTCATTTCATGAAGATATTCTACTTGATAAGTTGATACAGGTGGGTAACTATTTTTTTTAATGAACCCACCTGTACTCCCTGTGTCAACTTATCAAGTAGAATATCTTCACGAAATGACTGCTGTAAGTGATAACAGAAGAATTCAAAGCAATTTATGCTTTTGCCAACTAAAAGTTCATTATCTCAAAATATTCCAGGAAAAAGAATGTGAGTAACAGCTGTCATTTATAAAATATTTTACCTTAATTTTTAATATTCAGTAGCATTCAACTGTGATAACCCAATGTCAGACAAAGATTGTTTCCCCACAAGCACTTTAATATTCATACAATGTGAGATACAGTACAAAATATCACAACTGTATAGTTGACAAATTTGTACAATAAATATTATAACCATATAATGAAGTTCAGCACCAAAATGTGTTAGAAGTACTAATTGAATGTAACAAAAAAAAAAAAAAAAATTATCCAAAATGTTTTGATTTTTATTCTAGTTCTCTGCAGCATCTGCTCACAATTCACTTCCTACAATGGAGTATGGAGACATGTGATGTCTCTTTCATTTCATGTGTCGCTGGAGTGCAAGATGTTTGAGTGCCATATTTCCAGTGACCTTGGTATGCAGTTGGAGTTTACAACTGAGTGTTGAAACCTTCCTGCAAGTCCAAGATGGCCGTTCGTTCTAGCGTGTGCATTCCTCACTGATTTCTGGCCTCCCTGTTAGCTATGTGCATCGGAATAGATGACTAATGGGGAATCTTCAGTGCCATGACAAAAATGTTTTGTATTATCATTATACTATGTTCCAGATTGTATCATGTTTCATCAGAGAAGTTTTTATAGGGGAAATTTTGTTACTTCATTGAAAATTGTAACCCACACTCTGTAACTATAAAACCTATAGGATTTCATTGGAATTCTAAATGCATAGTAAATTTCACTCAATTTGAAAAATATAAAGCAAAGCATGTAAAGTAAAGCATTATGATTTACCAGTAGACCATATTGCTGTCTTAAGCACGAAGAACAAGACATAATCCATTTCAACACGAAATAAACCAAGTCAAATCATCGCAAGCTGTAGAAACATCTTTACTTATGAAAATTAAAACTTGTTAAAATGATTAAAACAATGTGCGAGATCTTTCGGGTCTGTCTTTTACAGACCCATCCTCAGGCACAACAAGAAAACTCGCATGGGGCACGCTGGTTTATATACAAATTTCTGTGCATCAGCAAGATACAATGCATGCGCTGTACTACAAGGTCGGGTATGCTTTAGACAGAAAGTAACAAATGAAAATATATACAAATGCATGAAAAGAAATGCAAATGGCAGTAAGTAAGAAATCAAAACATATTTACAGTAGAAGTGGGATTCTCCAACAGGAACCTCCAGGGAGCAAGTATGATTTGCTGGGTTTCTTCATTACAACATTGTTCGGCAAAATCATAAATATATAAACTCTCTAAAAAGAGCACTGCAGTTTTAGTTCTGGCCGAGCACAATAATTCAGAATCATTCCATAGTGGGAAATAATCGCCTTTGTTGACTGTTTGGGCTAAGGCCGTTGCGAATGAATGGGTGCAAATATTGTATTTATGTTTGGAGATTCTCACTCCGAGTGACCGACAAGTTGATCTGATATAGGCTGTCGTAGGGAGAGGGTA
The DNA here is from genome assembly GCA_039090855.1 of Macrothele yani. Taxonomy (NCBI): domain Eukaryota; kingdom Metazoa; phylum Arthropoda; class Arachnida; order Araneae; family Macrothelidae; genus Macrothele; species Macrothele yani. Next base: position 139,877,302 of record CM077002.1, read on the forward strand.
AACAGATTGTAGTGGCAAAGAATATACACCATATTTTTCCATGATTGAGACATGGTTACAATCGGACTTGACCAAGTTGAAAAGGCGTTCGGAAGAAATGTCGAAACTGTAGTTGAACTTACAACACGTTTTATAGAGTGTGGATACTATGGTGGGGTGGTAAGGAATAGAGCCAACAAACCTGATGACAGGCAATTAACGTTGGGTTCGAAATGTGGTGGAGCTATGGCGCTGAAACTTGCGAAGAGTTTTAATGAAATATCGGTGGGGATATCCGGACGACTCTGCCAGGGTGGAAATGTGCTGAAGTTCTAGTGAGAGACCAGAGTTTGATGAGGAGTGTGTATAAGCTCGAATCAGAGAATGAAGTGAACCGGATTTATAACTGTTAGGAGTAGATGAGTTATATGGGATCATCACTGGAACAAATGTTGGCTTGCAATAAACTGAGGTATGAATGCGGCCCCCTGGGATGCGTTTCAATTTTACTAAAAGCATTATGATTTTAGTAAAAATTTTAATCTCCTGGAATTTTTTGAACTCCTGGAAAGTCCTGAAATTTACTTTCTGTAAATGTATACAAACCATTTAAGGCTTTACTCAGATTAGTATACTTAATTCTCTTCTGTCTTAAACTCCCATTTATATCTTCAAATTCCTCTGAGCTCTTTTGTTTTCACAGACATTTCTGGCCTCTAGATTTTTGTCAAGGTCTGTTCTCAATGTGTAGGAACTGTATATAAATATTTGTTTACACTTGAAGAATTAAGTATAGTTATATTTAAATTCTTAGGCTATATAGACTACATTTAAATTCTTCAAATGTAAACAAATATTTATATACAATTTCTACACATTGAGAACAGGTCTTGACAAAAATCTGGAGGCCAGAAACATCTGTGAAAACAAAACTCGGAGGAAGTTGACGACATAAATGAAAGTTCAAGATAGAATAGAATTAATGTGTACAAACCCTGTGTATCAGGTAAATTGGTTATGCTCTCAAATATAGATACTGCAGTACCCTTTCCAAAGACACTGTCATGATACAAGTGTTGTCCCAAAACAATTGAGAATGTTTCTATAAAAAAAAAAAATACCGTAATTATCAAGGAGGTGGTCATGAGCCGTGGATGGCTTAGTGGTTAATGATTCAGACTATTGATGCAAGGTCCTCAGGTTCGAACCTGGGCTGATCTTTCAGAGATGGTGTGATTTACTAACAATCGCTGAATATCCGCCTTGCATCGGACAAGCACGTTAAGTGTGACTGCCCCCAGGCTGGACCCACTGGTTAAATGGGTATCCTTTCCTATGCCCCCCCCTGAAATTCTCTCACCCCTCTATGTGCAACATCATACTTGTACGGTGGCGTTATCTACTGTACTCTAATCTCACTACAAAGTGCTCTGTCAAAGTCGCTAGACTTGCTCTCATTCCTTCCGATTCTGTGTCCTGACCAAAAGGCGATCTCGCTGTAGGTGGCTGGGACCTAAACTCTACTCACTGTGGACTGAAGTCCTACAAGAAAAAAAAAATGACAAATATAATGTAGTCGTGTACAGCGCGTAAGACGTTATATCAGAGTCGTTTTATATAGGAAGTGGTCATCGCTTTTGAAGTACTGTCCATTCCTCTCACTTTTTGAATGCCTTCTAGAATTCTTCTGAAATGTTGTTGAAGCATCTCTGCACAGACAACTGCAATAAGTTGATCAGTCTCAAATTGTCATTCCAGTAATGTCTTTTTTTAAATGGGGGAATAACCAGAAGTCACATGGTGACTAGTCTGGACCAGGGCGCAGAAAATGTTCAGGGCCCAATATTTCCTCAGAACACTTCTTTTTTTTTTGTCTGAAATTTCCCCCAAAACGGCAGCGGATTTTCATACAAGTTTAGACTATTATTAGAGAATATGTCGATAATCAAGAACTATCCTTAAAGCCTATTACTTAGAAATTTCATAAAAAAAAAAAAAAAAAAAAGCAACTAATATTTATTCCAATAAATAACTAGCTCTTTTTTTTTTCACAGACAAAATTGTCCTTTTTTTTTTTTATGCATGAAAGATTTAGTGCTGCAGGTGAATCCCCCCCCCCCTCTAGCAGGTGAAAGTTTCAGGCCAGACAGGAATAGACGAATCAAGAATTGTTTCTTTGCCTAAAATGGCGGAACCCATTAACTTTCAACGCACAAGGAATAGGCGAAACAAGAGTAGGCAAATCAAGAAGTTTGCTGCAGGTGAATCCCGTCCCCTCTAGCAGGTGAAAGTTTTAGGCGAGACAGGAATAGGCGAATCAAGAATTCTTTCCTCGCCTAAAATGATGGAACCCATTAACTTTCGACGTACGAAGAATAGACGAATCAAGAAGTAACCCGGAACAGAGAGGCTGAAAAATAAACAGTAAAAAATTCTGCAATTAATTATAATTTATTTCATTCTAGCATTCCAGGCATCTAATTGTGCCAGATAATTTTACCAACTGAAATTTAAATTTGACTTAAATCCTTTGCAAAAATGCATGGGTCATTCGCTTTAAAATATCCGGAACCCCCAATAGCTTTTCAAATCAGCGCCTATGGCACATTGGCTGCCATTATGATTTTTGTATTGTAGTTTTAACGATCACCTAGAGCAACTCAGTGGGCTATAAGCAGTCGCCTGTCCCTAATTTAGGGCCACTGGTTCCAGGGAAGGGCGAGTCAGTGCCATGAAACAAACACAACATCCATGCCTCACCAGGATTTGAACGTGGACCCATTTCGGACGAATGATCAAAAGCCATCGCTTAGACCACTGTGCTACTAACTTCAGTGTGTGTATATATAGGGGACGCACCTGACTGAGACAATCTGTCTGAAGATGCGAACAAGGTGTCCCGAAAGATCTCGCGGATTGTGAAGTCGTGTGACTTTTATTAAAAGTTCTTAAAAATCACTACGGAGTTTTCTTCGAATGAGTTACGTGTGTGAAGGTTTCTTGTACATAGTTTTTAGTTTCATCAGCACGTAAACTTCAGTTCATTTATTCTTGTATTCATAACGACACATTTTTCAAAATGATTACCTGATTACCGTGAAGTAAATTACTCCTATTTTTCACGCTATATTCTTTGTTAAATAAGTCCATTTTTCGTTTTATTATTATTACCATTATTTTACCCCCAAGCAAAATTTTCCCCAGAGTTGCCTTAATTTTCCCCCGAACCTTGTTCGCGCGTTTGGACATATTCTGCACCCCCTGGTCTGGACTACATGCAGGTTGGAGCATCAACTTAATATTCATTTTCTCCAAATAAGAAATGACAGAACTGGTCATGATGGGCTACACATAAAAACAAAAAATGGAGAACCTAAGTTCAACAAACTCGTTTCATACCCAAATTCTCGATTAAAATTCTGCAAATTGATGATTTTGAAATATGAACCATATCTTTGATATCTCTAATTGATAGGTGTCTGTCTTCCCATATAGCAACTCCTATTGTATTGATGTTTTCCTCTGTAACACTCATTGAAGGTTTTCCTCCATGCATGATTAAAGCCGCCAACTCACAACCACCCATAAATACTGTATGACATCTGTTAATTGTTGATTTTCCTAGATATTCATCTTTATAGATATTCATCTTTATAATCCTCTTGCATAAGGTGGAAAGTCTCTTTAACAGATTTCTTCTTAAGCCAACAGCAAAATTTAATGGCATATCTTTGTTTCTCTTCCACATAATTTTAAAAAAAAACCACAGCTCGAAAACACTTGTTTAGGGGTTCATGAAACAATGCTTATTAAACCGTGCACTACCGACAACACACAAGTGATAAACAGATATGACTGGTAGCTGTGGTTACTATGACGACTACTGTTGTTTTTTAAGGCTTGTGCCAATGTCGAACACAGTATTGCACATTTTTTATAAAAAACATTCTCGGTTGTTTTGGGACAAGCTATGTACTGTGCCATGTTAGGCTTCTTTTTTTTTTTTATGTAGTAATAAATATTAAATCGTAATGCAATGTGTAATTGCATCAAGTTTTGCTTTCTTTAGCACTTTTGTTTCTGTGGGATCTGAAGTAGAATTTGGTTTAAACTCGGGCTTCATGCGCCAGTAACACATAAACATAGAAATCGAGCGAAAACACAGTCACGTATGGTAAAAGGTTTGTATAGCGGTTATCACACCAATACTAAAGGAAAAACCACCATTCATTGGTTCCATCCCTTTCCATGGGTTCTTCTCTTTTTAGATGTGTAAACTCTTCAAAACTATGGGCTACAATCTCATGGTGAAACCACAAACCCTCCTGCTATAAAGTGCCTGCTTAAAGATGGATCCTGTCTCCTCGCTTGGACACCCCTGGAATTTATGCTATTCCCATTTCAACTTTTTCTGGTCTCTCAATGTATATTGGAGGCACATACCAAAGCTACAATACAAGAATTAGTGAACAAAAAAAAAAAAATGTTTCCCATTATCTTCCACAGACGGCATTATCTGCATTAACACTTGAAGACACCTGCAGTTCTCCTTTGGAAAGAAACAAAAAAACAAATTGCCCCATTTATCAACAAAGCATCTCTGCATTTCCAAGAAAGCATTGAAATTTTGTTCACCAAAAAGTACAATTCAGAGACCCCTCATCAAATACCATTTATTTGGATCTCTCTACTAAAATCTGGCAACAGTTCCAGCACCCCAATTTCAAATTGTAGTTCTAGCAACCAGTCCAGTCGATCACGGGTGATCAAGGTCGTAGGCTGACCGAAAACTACCGCTAAATGAACCTTTTTACCATAAGTGACTGTGTTTTTTGCTAGATTTCTATGTTTATGAAATATAATTTATCACACTATCATTGCATACATTATTTCTTCAGCTTTTTGAATGGGATTTCACTGCCATTTGGCTCCAATGTTTTGAATTGCATGCAGAGAATCCAAGGAGCAGTTCAACTTCCAATGTTAATGGCACAAAGGGAAGGGAGGCTTGGGGATTTGAGCCTCTATTATCTCCATCAATCCCCCTTCCCCAAAGCCACAAAAAAAAAAAAAAAAAAAAAAAAAAAGGTGGTCTGCTTGCTGTGTAGATACAGCTTTTAAGACAAGTGACCCTTCTCAACAAAAAATGCTGCCCTTAATCACCCTGTGATCTTACAAAATAGTATGATCACAGGTAAAAAGAATGAAAAACATTTCTTGCAAGTTTTATTAGCATGGACACCTAACCAAAGACACAAAGAACAACAGTTCAAAATGTAATTGTGTATTAAAATTGCAGTAAGTTCTAAATATTATACAGTTAACACTTGATAACTCGAACTTTGATACAAGAAAATTCTTGATAACCCGAAAAAAGTAAAATTCCCTGCACATGTCCTATGCACATAAAGTTTTCTGAATAACTAGAATTTTCAATATCTCGATCCCCCCCCACTTTCTTCAGGTTCGACTTGTCAGAGTTGACTGTATTTTGTTGTACCAAAAAGGTATTGAACTGGCTTTGGAGAAAGTTAATCTTCAGTTTCTTCATTATTGTTGTTATTATTATTATTGCAAGGGAGAAGGGCCCATGTAACATTTACCAAACGATGTGGTATGCCCCATCCACTGATTCCATGATCTGCCGTTGTACTCATATTTATGTATTTAGCTACCATTGGAACTTTGCAAAAGAAATTCTATCAGTGTAGATTTGCCTTCTTAAGATCCATAAAGGTGTCTTCCACCTTCCCCCTTTTCCCCCCTCTAAAACCTTTAAAATGTTAAACAGGATCAATATACTTCTGTATTTTCTAACAGTGCTACAAGTGCTATGAAACGAAGAAATTGATAAAATGTAAAAAATTGGCTTTTTGTTGTTGTTGTTGTTGTTGTTGTCATTTATGCATTTTCTGCATAAATTGATTTTGATGTGGCCAGAAGTTCTGATCGCATTTATTCTCTTTGATGTAGAGATGAAGGTTCTAAAGTTTTGGTTCATTGCAAAATGGGCATCAGCAGGTCTGCTTCAGTTGTGATTGCATATGTAATGAAAGCTTATGATTGGAATCTCCAGCAAGCTTTGGATTTTGTCAAGACCAAACGCAACTGTATAAAACCTAATTCTGGCTTCCTTAAACAGCTGGAAATCTATCAAGGAATTTTAGACGCTAGGTATTGTATGTCTTATTCGTGCATGTTTGCTCTCATTCCCATACTCATTATTGTTACTTTATGCATTGAAATATAACTGTATGCTGTGCTTGTGCATCAGTTTCTTTTAGTGTTCAGTAAGAGTGAGATTAGTATAGTGTTCTACTCTGTACACACACTTTTTTCCTTCACACATAAAATGAAATTGATGTATTTTGTCTTTGCGACAGGTGATCGTGTATTCATTTTTCGTGGGAAGAAAAAAAAAAAATCCTCCCATAATGCTTCACATTATTTGTTGTTGCACTATGGATGTAGAACAATATGGATTCTAGTTGTAAATTCAGATGCATTAGTGAATGAGGAAACAGTGAAAAGAACTTGACTGTAGACAGAACGAAAAAGCTTGTTGCAAAATGAGCATTATTATCCTTTGAATAAATCTCATGCTGTAAACTGGCTTCCTAGTTACTTAAACACTTAATCAAACATCTAATATGGTTTTTTTCATCTAAGAAATAAGTTAATTAAATAACGCAAATTTTCAGAGAAAACTCTTCTTCTTCAGGTAGTCTTTTGTTGTCTTTCTCCGATAATGTGCGTTATTTAATTAACTTATTTTGCTAGATGAAAAAACCCATATCAGAAAACAACAAAAGACTGCTGGAAGAAAAAGTTTTCTCCAAAAAATTTGTGTTATTTAATTAACTTATTTTCCTAGATGGAAAAAAAAACTAATGTTTGATTAAGTGGCCATTATTATTTTCAGTTACTAGCAAAGTTCACAAATGAGGTAATGCAAGCTCATTTCCAGGCAGTCTATTATCAGTCTGTTGAAGGAAGTTATGGACAATATATGGCAGGTATTCAGAAAATATTTTTGAATGACAGCTGTGTATGCTTTGAGTTTATTTTTTTTATTATTATTTTTTTTAAAACCAGAGATTGATTATACATCATTGCTGTATTTGAGGTAAATGATTGGGGAAAGACATGGATTTGTTCATGTTTCCTGCTGTACTTTGATTTGGAATGTGAAGCAATCTTTTTTCAAAAATAACAAATTCGTTTTCAGTGGAATAGCAACATAAATTAGTATATCAGGAACACTGGTTTATGTTAATCTCACTGTTATTAATTTTTCACCACTAGTTCAATCCTGTAGTTCTGGGCATCATCCCAATTTATCAGTGTTCTACAATGCTTTTTCTGGTTGGAGGTTCTTTTCCGAATCGTGATTGAAAATGCCATTGCACAATAGTTACAGATTCCGTTTTGCTCAATTCAAGAACACAAAACTCTTTCTCCACTGCAGACGCTGCCATTTTGACTGACTAGTCACGTGACGCACGCTGCCTCCTACATCACTTCCCTCAGTAGCGGGACACAAACTTTGAGTACATCTACCTAACGGTTCGCAGTTGTGGTCCATGTCTTCAACTGTTACTGTTTTACAGCATCTGGAAACTGTATACTTCTTTATGAATCACCCTGTATAATTCATAAGAACTTACCTTGAAATTAAATATTCTCACTCGCGTAAACACACGCCATTTTTTTCTTTGAAAAATGTGCATTTCAAATGCAATGGGGATATAAAATAACTACTTCAGTACAAATTAATATAAATCTTATTTGAACAAAAGTTAAAATAATTTAAAATTGATAATTTACTATTTAAAAACTTAACCCATTCACAGAACTTCCAAACATCTGCAGTCAGTGCATGAAGAAATTTTTGTGCAAATATTAAGTTTAACCAGATTTATATTAGTTTATAAACCTTAAATCAAATTAAAAAACATTTTAAAATACCATTTTAGAGTAAAAACTTGCACCATTGCAAGTATTTTTGACTCTTTCTCAAGTCATCAAGTATCAACTTTGTGTGTAACACGAGTGTAAATGTTCTTCACAAAGTAAAGGCATCTTATTTTTGTGTTGGTTGTGATCGACATCATTATTGTGTGAGGAAAACAAGCATGTGACGAACCTTTGTGCTGCCATCTAGGGACATTGCAGAGGTTCAAAGTTATTACAATCACTCTAGAAATTACATATTTTTGTTTGTCTGCTATGTATTAAACTAGTTGCTTATGTATTCATATCCCTTATTTATATTGTTGGTCACAGCTTGAACAGCATTCTTTTATCATGAATGCAAAAGAATTTATGAATATATGTAAAAAAATATGAATAGTTCAACATGGAAATTATGAGAATAAAAAGAGGTTCTTGAAGGTTTTTAACCTAATACAGATTTGGTTAAACTTACCATTTGCAAAGAATTACAGTTGCATAGATGGGTAACAGTTTTTAAATGAATTACCAATTTTAAATTACTTTAATTTTGTTTAAATCAGTTTTAAAGTAATTTGGGTTGAAGATGGGTAGTCATTTTATATCACCTTGCATTTTTAGGCAAAATGACACATGTTTGCACATATGTGAATATTTAAGTTCAAAGTAAATCCTTATAAATTATAGAATATCAGTGAATTAGTATGATCCCAGAACTATATATATATATATATATATATATATATATATATATATATACTTAAGAGCAAAACTGAAGACTAAGGAATATATATATATATATATATATATAGAGATAGATAGATAGATATATCATAATCGTCATCAACTATTATCAATTCACTGCTGGACTAAGGTCTCTCCAAGCCTCTTCCACAACGGTCTGTCTTGTGCCATTCTCCTCAATGTTACTCCCACATACTTTCGAATTTCATCCACCCATCTCCCATGTGGTCTTCTGGGTCCTTTCCTGCCCCTTGGAATCCAATTTAAATTTAAAATTCTGAAGATAGAGATATATATATATATATATATAATATAAAATCAGTGTAGTTGTTTTCATCTCTTTGTACTTTTATAACATTCATTAATCTCTGCAAGAATTGATCTGTAAATATACATTTTGACCTCATTTGCAAATACTTCTTGAAGTATGCTTAAAGTAACAGATGTTGTTAGTTTAAGTATGCTTATGAAGAATGAACCTCTCGGGACCTGTGTATGAAGCCACAGCACATGTACAATTTATGGTACATACAGAGAGGTTTAATTCAGTTAAATGAGAATTTCTAAAGCTAATGCTTTTTAAATGTTCAAGGGTTTTAAAAATACATTAAGTTGCATGATTAAAAAAATAAAATAAAGAATATTGAATGGCCTTAGAGGACTGTCAAGGTGTAATACATGCATTGCATCTGTTTTAAATTATTGTAAGGTTAGGTAAGAGTTTTCTTTAGTCTAACCTTTGACTTAATATAAGTGTCATTAGCATATTTTTTAAGTCAATTGCACCTTTTGAATGGCCCAAATACATTCCTTTAAGGTTTTGTCCTTTATGAAACAGTGCCTTTTTATGCAAGTTCATGGTGATTGATGCTTACTATTGGATTATGTCAATTCATGTATTCAATTTGGGTGAGAATAAATCATCCCAATGTTATATGATCAATACTTTCTCAGTGTAACTCCCACATCTTTTGTATTTCTCAGTTCTTTTGGTAGCTTTCTCAATAAACTTTATGTAATTTCTGGTATGAATGACCTCTGATCTCATGGGTGGCAGTCTTATGAAGCCTCTAGGTTTCAGTATATAGATCTCCACCATCATTTAAGCTACTTGTTGGACCAGTGTGGATCCACATTGGGATCAGTAAAAATTAGAACTTCCCAGGGTAGGTTTTTAGGGGTACTATTGGCCTTCCCTCTCTTTCCAGTCTCTGTAGTTCTTCTGCCTAATGCCCCTAAGAAAATTTAATCTTTGTCACCCACAGTGATGCAGCTGTGAGCACACTTGTACATTTTCTGAAGTAAAGCTGCAGATTTGTGGTTTGCTACATGGATTGGTGTTTGGCATCTACATTTCCTCTTTCTCTAAGTCCTGTAGGTAGCATTTTTCTCTCGTGTCAGGACTTTGAATGGTGAGCTCTATATTTAGTCACAGTGGTATGGAGAGTAACTTTTGCAGGGGTTTGGTAGTTCAGTGTATGACCAGGGAACTGTATCAAGTTGTATGACAGTGCAGGCATAGCATATGTATTTATAGCTTTAGTTAGATTCTTAGCACTGAGGTAAGACTTGCATAAAAGATGCAATCTGTCTTTGAAATTTCTTTGTAATTTTTTTCAATCATAGCACTTTTTATGTTCATTGCATCAATGTCAAGGTATTTGTTGTAATGAACATAAATGCTGGCAGCACCTGAAACATTTCATGTTACATTTGTAAGTGAGTCCTATAATTAATTAATAATTTTGAAGTAAAGTTCTAACATTATGTTTGAAAACTTCAGTTCTTCAGCAGCCCATCTATTTTATTACTACAATAATTAAGTTAAGTGATCTATGCCAAGGACCACCATGGTAATAAGCAGGTGTGATTTGGTGATGGTTTCATACAAGCTTCCTATCTGCATAGAAAATATACTTCTAAAAAAGTAGGAAAAGTAAAAAGAAAGTTTTTCTTTTATTTGGATATTTCCATGAAATAGAGTTATCCACTGGGAACAAAATTTTGGTGAAGTCAAATGAGTTTTTTTTTTTTTTTAGTGATTCATCTTGAGTGAAGGAAATGAGTTTTATGTTACATGATTGTAAGTAAGAAAGGCATGACAAATTTTCTGTGTTTTGAAAAAGTTTTGGTTGTCCCTTCATTTTAATCACTTTGATAAAAAAAAATGGAAAAAACTCAGAATCCTAGAATCACTTTGATAAAAAAAAATGGAAAAAACTCAGAATCCTAGAAAATCACATTTAGTTTTTATCCAGTTAGTACATGTAAGAAGTGTGAGGATTTTTAAAAATGCTTGCTTCTAACATGCAATGGTAGCTGCCATTGATTGTTTATTATTTTTGACTTGCATTGGAAACTGATAAGTTAATGGGTTTTAAAGTGTTGGCTTCTATTTTCTCATGCTGCTATGTAATTCTCTTTAGGTGTTAACATATCCTGGGGCCAGATGTGAATGTTGTACTTATGCTTCAGACTCTGTCTCTCATTCCTGGAACCAGTGTCACTAAATCAAGGACTAGATAATTCCTTATATCTTCTAGATGCTCATGGTGGTTATTAAAATTCCTAATTAAATTAGAAACTGGCCTACAATGGTATTGCTATGTAATTCTCTTTAGGTATTAACTTTATTCAGGTCTATGTGTATTCATTGTTTTTACAGTCTGGAAAGAAATTTGAGGAATGCATGAACTTGTTGGATAATAATTTTCTAGCATCTAGTAGTTTATTCACTTCCTGAACTGTATCTATGAATCATGTTTTTAGTATGTAAATCTTGTGTTTCAGGTAATCACATTGCAAGTATTGACTGGGTGTGAACTGTCAGCATCTTAAATAACTGCTGCTGTTTGTGCATTAATTTTGTATCTGATTGAAAATAAATTATGTGCAAATTGTGAACAATGGTTGTAACTCATTGCTCTTGTACCAGAAAGTACCACATCTTGGAATGAAAAGTTAGGACCCTCTATTCTCTAGTGGTGTATGTTTAGTGTATGTCAGGGAGAGACGTTAGAATGAAGAAAAATAATTTTACAAGCGTAGATCTTTTCAATCTACTGAATTTGTTTCAATGCACTTTGGTTAGGCATTGTCAGGTCAATTTGTACTCTTATCAGCCATAATGTGAATAAAGTTGAACAATATGGAGTAGAAGGCAATCTTTTCTTTAGTTGAGAGCCAAACACTGTCACAAGTACCCATGTTTCAACTGTGTGAAATGGCTGTGCTTCTGTAGCCTCATTCTGTTGTCTGGCATTTCCCTAGATTGTCTAGTGAGAATGTGTCTAACATTGTTGAAATAATGAATGTATGTATGCAGAGAAGCATAGGAAAGGGAGTATTAGAAGCATAAGAAAGGGAGTATTAGAAGCATAAGAAAGGGAGTATCTTTGACCTTGCATTAGATTTGTTGACCAGCTGAAGCAAAGGCATTTTTTTTTCCTCTCTCTCTTTGGATTGATGCTTGATGTGGTGAAGTTCTTCCCATAACGCATGGTAGACTTTACATTAAAGCTGTTCCTGTGGAATTGGAGAACTGTGTCATTTACAGTATTGTGCTGGCTGGCATATGGAATTATTGTGCCTGACCAACAGTCAGTCCCTGTATGCACTGGAGAGTGAGGAGCCAAATCCTGTCTTACCAACATGCACAATTTAAGTTGACTATATACTGATTGTGTTATAGTGCTCTTTTGCCAAGAAGTTGCCCTTATGCTTGAATTTTTCAGTAACAGACAGACAAAATAAGTAAATGGTACACCAGTCACATTCCCAACCAGTTCATTCATTCCTAATGCATGCATTCATAACTTTGTAAACTCTTTGTGAACATTAAAAGCAATTGACTGTTTAAGACAAAGACAAATTAACATTTGAGCAGTTTTATGTTTAAAAAAAAATGCTGTGCTTAAAACTTAAAGGCTTTGACTCTCATGACCAATTGACTGGTGCATGAACAGAGCAAAATGCATTGTGGAAAAATGCTTTCATTATGTAAAATGTTTTTTTTAATTTCATGGATCTAGAGTCTGGTAACATAAGAAATTTTTAAGAAAATAGTATAGCTGTACTAGTAATCTGAATTTGTCATAGAATAAAAATCAGTTTTCCAAGCTTTCACACATCAACCAGATGGTTTTTTCAAGGAAGACAGACAGAAACTGCAGTTTCACAAGTAAATTCGGTTTACTAGAACAGTTATACTATTTTGCATATGGTTGGTGTATATATAGTTCCTCATTTTTAAAGATTTTTAATTTTGTGTTTTATGTTTTTGGTAAAAGTAACCAATGTTTCCTCATTCCATATTTATGTTGATACTTAATGCTGTTGCTAAATGAGATTGAGATGGATTTTTCTTCCTTTCTGACTGATCTAATGCATGTGTTTTAATTTCTTCAGTTTGTTGTTTAACATATTGGTTCTGCTTCAATTTGATGCACATGATTAAATTTCATTTTACAGTAAACAACGCCATAATAGCTTGTGGAGATCCAAGTCTGAAACTAACCTGAAATCGACAGAGAAACCAAAGAAAACCAAGTCTGATGAGAAGAAAGATGAAATGCCCACAAAAAGTGCATCCATGCGTCACTTAAAGATCCCAGGCACTGCTTCACGGCCAAAATCATGGTCACCCAATGATGCTGTTGCTGATGAATTGTTTCCTCCAAATAGCTCCCTTTCTAATGAAGCTTGTAAGTTTTGAGAAAAATAGTTCGAAATCCTTTATTGATTTATTGCTCTTATGTTACATATGCTGAAAGAACAATGCATTACACACACAAACTAATGTGTCGGTCCACGTTTCGCCCTTACAACAAGAGCAACACATCATCTCAAGGATTTCATGAGGGATTGGAAATGCCTGGATGGTATTACTACCCATTAGAGATGGGTCGGAAGTCATGTAACTGTTACTTTGTCACTGTTACTACCAGTGACAAAAAGTAACAGTTCCAAAGTCACTGATAAGAATGTCAGTTAGGCATGTCAGAGCAATGCTTGGGGACCAAGGTTATCATGTCACCATACCATTTCTGCTGAAATATTAGAGGTTGCTAGTGATGCCAGCTTTCTTCAGAAGAAACTGTTTTTTCATGCTAGTCTCTTCAGGAGGAGTCTTTATGTGAATGATAAAGTTTTAATGCTGTTTGGCATTCAACATAATAGAAGATCTAATGCCAAGCATAGAAAAATCTGAGAGATGTGGAATTATTTTGCTGTCATTGATGGAAATTTTGCTTCGTGTGATATCTGTTAGCAAAAGCTTTCTACTAAAAATCAATTCACTGTTCTGTTACTGCTCCGTCGCCCATGTTGTCAACAACAGTGATTTTGTCACTGATCTTAGTCAGACAGTAACTCGCCATCCTGTTACAGCTGCATCATCTCTGTCGCAAACAGTGATTTTGTCACTGTTTAAAGTCACCGTTACTTCCGCTGAACTGTCACTGTGACTGGAAAAATCACTGATAAGCCGAACTCTACTATCCACGATTCCAGTACAGCCATCTATAAAGCACTAAGAGTTGCTGATGGTTTTGGAGTCGATGCATTGCCCCACTTCTTCCCACAGATGTTCAATTGGGTTTTAATCCAGAGAGTGAAAGGACCATTTGCCACTTTGGTGGTTGAATAACACAAGTCACTGGCCTCTAATCATTTATCTGAAATGGGTCCGGGTTTGAATCCTGAATGAGGCACAGATGTTGTTTCTGTCGTAAGACACCAGCTTCCTCCCATCCCTGTAACCGTTGGCCCCAAGTTAGGGACTGGTGATTGCTTATAGCCCAGTGAGTTGCTCAATCATTATACCCCCCTTACAAAAGGAGGGGGGCATTCAAGAGTTGGGAAGTCAGTGGAAAGCGCCAACCATTCCTTCACCAAATGGAAGCAGCATGATGGAATGTTATGTTGAAAGAAGGCATCCTGCTGTGGGAAATGGATATCAAAAAACTGGTTTAGGTGATAAGTAGTTGCATCAACAGTCTTGTGCGCAGTGATGGTGGCCAACAAAAACATGTCCCAGAACATCACAGAGCTTCCATTGGCCTGTAACACAATGACTCAACAACTGAGATACCTGGTTTTGTATGATCTATGACACACACACACACACAGTTTTCCATTGGCATGTTGTAGTTGAACCAAGCTACCTCTTCCTAGTCTTTCACAGTCCAGTGATAATGTTCCTTCACCAACTGCAGCCTCATAGCATGTTTATATTCTGGTAAATTCTGGTAACAAGGGTATTCAATGTGGTAAGTCTTTAATATCCCATTTATGGCGTTATATGTCAAATGGTGTACACAAACCTTCGTAGATGACCTATTTTTGAATGTCTGTGATATGCTCTCTACTGGTGCCTGCTGATCTGGTATCACTATACACAAGAGGTGGTGTTTGCAAATTGTCTCCCTGGCTTTTGCTACCTCCTTACCAGATGAAAGATCCAGAAGTCACTACAGGTGGGGGGGGGGGGCAAGATCTGGATTGTACAGTGGGTGAAGAACAGCAAGGACTCTAACAGGGTTCCCACGCCACCTGGAAAACCGGAAATTCTCGGGGAATTTGAAAATTGTTCCAAAAATCAGGGAAAACTCAGGGAAAATCTTGTTTTTCCGTAAAAATCAGGGAATTTTTTATCAGGGAACTGAAAAGTCAGGGAATTTTTTATTTTGCCAAAAAAATATTTTCTTTCAGACTTTTGTAGAATATATTTCTGTATTGCTAAGTTTTAAAATAATTCAGAGTTGTTTTATCCTTCGAGGCAACCCACCCACCGATTTAAAAGTGCAGCTGTGCTGGGGAGTGCGTCTCTTCGCGGTTTCCCCCATCTCCAGATGCTCTAAACTACAACCGAACAAACGGACACGTCAAGGCGTGAGAGAAAGCCATTAATCACACACCCATTTCGCAGGCTCTTATCTGCTGCGTTCGTGCAGAGGCAGTCACTTGTTCCTAAGTAGGTGCCCTGGTTCTCTGTGTAGACTGGGAAAAAAGTTATGAAAAAGCTATTTCCTTAATTTTTTAAATAACAGACTGAAATTTTTACAGTGGGCAAGATATATGAAAATAACGTTCCATTTTAAATTTTGCCGAAATTCATCGGAAACTTTAAAAGTTGCGCTTTTTTTTTTTTTTTTTTCTTCCTTTCCTTTTGCATGTTCCACTTGTCTTTTATCAAACCGTACAAAAACATTTTATTTTGCCGGATGTTGGTCATCCTAATAAATTCGTCCCCCCCCCTTTTCAAGAGCAGTGTGGATGAATGTTGCAAATTGAGGGCACCTAATTTATTTTGAAAAAAGTTCGTATCACTTACGAACTAAAGCTTCGCTTTCGTAATTCTGTAGCAGAGTTGGTATAGTTGGAAAAGTATGTACCTTCAAATGTTTGAACAGGGAAGATATTATGAAATAGGAAGATTCTTCAAAGAAGGGGAAAGATTGATTTTTTTCATAGTACTTACGAGTATTTTGTATGAAAAATACCATGCAATGAAGCCGGTACTTTATTGCATACCTACCAAATTTTCCAGATTTCACGGCCGTTTTCTAGATTCGTTGTTTTACGGTCGGAAAGAGATTTTCTTGATTCTGTCATATTTCTATTTCATAATGCATGCAGAAATTTATTTATAGCTATTTTAAGATGATATTCCAATTACTGCAAGAGCTGGCTGGTTGCGAAAAATAGTGTAGTCCGACGCCCGGAACCATAGATTTTCACATCTGGGTCATTCCACGCAAAATCGTCAGATATTGAAATAATTTTCCACCAACACATCTCAGATTCTTACGGGTAGCTGCCTCCAAGTTATAAAAAAAAAACCCTAAAAGTTTCAACTTTTTTTTGTTTCTGATAGATTAGAAGATATTATTTTTTGAATTTTTGTGCATAGTGGAACCGTTTTCCGTAAAAACGCAAATATCTCCGTTATTTAGAATAAGAAATATAAAATTCATCATTCTCTCGTAATTTTTCCTAAGGTTTCAGCTTATACACAGGGAAAAAAATTTGCGAGAACAAAAGTTAGACAGGGTAGAAATTTTCTTGTAATCGTAAATTCTTTTTCTTGCGTTGCTGCACCTCACAAGAGTTGCATAAATTATTCATTTCACATCTTTACCCTCACATTGCCGAAAAAATATAAAAAATCTACCTAGTTACTACTGATTTAAATCTTTGCTGTACGTGCTCTATTGGTTTCAGGTTTGTCAGTGCAGGTGCTTAAAGCTTCTGTCCCCGTTTAGGATGACGTTATTTGTGGGGAGTTACTGCAAATGACCTGAGTGGGCTCCAGACCTTTCTCGCACTTTGCCTGATCAACATCGTACAAATGTGTATTGCCCTTCATAAAGATATTGTTAAGTATAAACATGCCACTCTCCACAGGATGAAAAATTATGTTGACAAAAAAAGTGTTAGGAGGATTTTATGAGCACACATGCACACAAAACTTCCTCTAATTGTTTCTTGTACAAGTAATTTGACGTAGCGTGGAAATGAACTGTGACCTGCGAGAAAAGTTCAGTACTAATGTTTGTGTCACAAACGTATGCAATCGATTTTAAGACTTCCAGATTTTGGAAGTACTTGTATGAATTGTAGCCTCTCAGGCAAAATGGTATTCCGTATTAACTGTTAGTTTTCTCCACTTGTTGCTTCCATTATTTTTTCTTTATCCCTGGATTTTTTTTTTTTTTGCCGTTATGACATTAGGATCTCTGTGTGCCAGCTTATTGGTTATGAAATTTAACAGCACAATGTCTAAATATCCTACGCTGCGTTATTTAGAAGCAAATAGCAGAGGTGCCAACTATTACGAATTGTTCGTAATTATTACGGTTTCGACTGTCAGATTACGGAATTACGGACAGGTGTGTTATGGAGAATCTCAATTTTGTATCCTTTTTTGTTAAACCCTTTTAGTGCGACGCTGCCGATTTGTCGGCCTTTGATTTTGATCCGCATATTTTCCGAATCAGACTGCAGATTTCGGTGTCTCAATGATCATATCATTTATCAATCATATTGTTTTGAAATGGAATGTCCCACAGTGGTCTAAGCTATGGCCTCTGATCATTCGTCTGTCAGGGGTCCGGGCTCGAATCCCGTTGAGGCATGGATGTTGTGTTTATCTTACGGCACTGGCTCTCTCCCTTCCCTGGAACCAGTGACCCCAAATTAGGGACGGGCGACTGCTTATAGCCCATTGAGTTGTTCACGGTGGTCGTTAAACCTCCAATCAAAAAAAAAAAAAAATGGAATGTCCATGAATCATATCGTCAAACAGCGATATTATCGGAAGAATGGTACCATAATTTTCTTCGTATAATCCGCGGAGTATCTGTTAAAGTTAAAATTATAGGTTTTATGCGGATTATACACCGATGCGGTTAATACGACGATTTAAAAAAAAAATTGCAACCTTACGATTTTTAAAAAATCTGCAGTGTGATTGTGCAGGGAAAGGGTGTAATAATTGGAAAAGGAACTCCCTCAGAAGAATTTTCCTCAGTTCAGAAGTTTGTACGGAGCAGGGAGGAGGGGGAGGAATGTCGTAACGAAAGATCGGGAAAGTTGTGGGGAGGGACGACAGGGGTCATTTTGATATCGTTGAGGAGAGCTCTGACTGTCTTGCCAGCTCTGTTTTTGGCAAAAAGCCAAAGAAGTACGTACAGCACTTGCTGCACGAACCTACGCGTTTCTCCTTTCGGATTTCATGTGCGCGACCTTGTGTCTAGTTTGCTTTCGTTGTTTTGGTGAACGTCGTTGCTGCTGTTTTCCTTCATTGCTAATCATGATGTCTCTGAAAAGGAAACGTTTCAGTTACACTGCCGAATTTAAACTTGAAGTGGTGGACAGAATTGAGGATATAATCGTGTCACTGCGCGATAGTTTTGAGGTCAGAACACAATCGTGCAGCAACCTGCAGAAAGCCTCTGTGTCGCTATCTAAAACGTAAACAAATCCGTCGGTTTATTCCGCGGGAGAATTCACGGGTTTTTATTGGCCCACGTATAAGACTATCTCTCAACTCTGAAAGCAGGAATTCCTCCAAAAACTTTAGACTTATTCGCGAGTACATATGGTATTTCTACGACTTGTTCTGTATCAGCCTTTCGTCATTGGCAAGGTGTAATGCAATACTCTGGAGCTGCATCGGCGTGATCTATGGATGCCACACCCTTTATCTGTCCGGAGATAAAAAATATAAAACAGTTACCTTTTAAAAATGAATTTCTTCATTTAATAAAATCGTTTTTTTTTCTCTTACTTCTTCGGACTCGTTATGTGTTTCTGGAACGTGGAAAGAGCGATGTATTTATTTATTTTCTGACGCCACGTATTTGGAGGATTTTCACCTTGGATCTCGCCCTTTGGATTTAACTGCTATAATATATATAGCCAGTGCCGTTAATACCCACCAGATGGAGACTTCTCAGTAGCTGAGCCCATCTTACGGATTTATGATGTCAGAAGCTGACTTAAAAATACACATAGCACCGTAGATTGTTGGCCACCATGGTGTAAAGCTAACACGCTAGGCTATATATGGAGAGATCCGTGGATTCAATTCCCCGGTGGTGGCTGAAAACAATTTTTCGGTTGCTATGTGTTTCTGGAACGTGGAAAGAGCGATGTATTTATTTATGTGACCGACTTTTCTGTCGGAAATTCCACATGTGGTTCAACATCTATGATGTGCAGATTATATGGTGATTTTTATTTCCTGAATATCACAGTCTGAGGATTATACAAAGGATTTTTTTTTTTTTAATATGAATTTCGTGGTCTGCAGATAATACGATGAAAATTACGTGTAATATGCCGTAAGTGTCATCGTAAAAGAAGTTTGCGCTTGCTATCGGTTCCCCAGCGCACACTTTTCTGTGTGACAGGAGAAAGGTTACTTTAGCCAAAACTTTTCCTGCTGCAGTTGAGGCAGTGCTGTTCACTTTGCATTGTTGGTGAATTATAAGACGTCGTACTGTCGGAAATCACTTTTTCGAGCCCCGTTCTAAGTGCAATAACGATCAACTCGTCGCACCGCGTGGTCCCGCGATGACGGATGTTTATATTTCTTGCGGACTTTCGCCGCGCGGGAGAACGAAGTGCGGTGTTTTATTACTAGAAGCTCTTCACATTATTCATTTCTTTTCCCAAACAAACAGACACAATCGCAAAACTCCGTGAATTACGAATCCCCATCTTTTTCCAAACTCGTGTTAGCAGAGGATGACTTAATTGACAGCTTGTTCCTCAGACTGGGAGACGTGCTTTTTCCTACTGCGTGAAATTGTTTTCTAAGGTTATTTGAAATGGCTTGTAGTGAGAGTGAAAGTTTGCTAAGTGATGGTGATGATTTTGAATCATCTGAGAGTGATATTGGCCTAGCAACATCAAGCCAAAAAACTAGCCACCGTGCCACGCACACCATATCTTCTTCAGAAGGTGAAGATCTTCATAGTGAATCTTCAGACCATGAAAGTTCTGAAAGTGAATGGGAGGATGTTAATAGAGAGAAGTGATGAACAACCTCAGCATCTTTTTTTATTAACATGAAATCCAAACATGCTCCAGCAACTGATGTGGCACCTATTGCATATTTTTACTTGTTTTTTACCAATTTCATCCTTGGAATTATCGTTTCTGAAACAAATGAATATGCAAAGAGGTTTCTCCAGGAACATCCAAATCTTTCTCCCAAATCTTGAGCAAGGAAATGGAAAATGTTACAGATGCTGAAATAAAGGTTTCCTTGCATGCCTTCTAATATGAGAGTAATCAGTAGCCCATGTAGGACGAGATGATTGTCGAAGGCATTTCCAGTCAAAACAAACGCCAGGATTGTGTAAAATTAAAGACTTGATCAAAGCCTTTGGATAATTTTTTTGCAAAAATGAATGAAAATAGTGTGATGAACGCTGAATTGCTGTTTACTATAATCATTGTGGAGCATAACCTACCTATAGCAAGCTGTGATTGTGCTGGTCACTTCTTTCATGCTATGTTCCCAGACTCTGATATTGATGAAGCTGGATATCCTTTGAGCTGATGTGGCATGGAATGAAATATCTAAGACAAAGGATTCATCTGGCCTTCCCAAGTATTCCACATTGCCTAAACTAATGTTGGTGATATTGACTATCCCTCTCAGCAATTCCTCTGCGTAGAGAATATTTAGTATAGTAAGGATATACCTCGTGCTTTTGCCCAACAATGAGCACCAAAACATTAAGTGCCTTTCTTGTACAGAAAAGGAAAGCATT
The DNA here is from genome assembly GCA_039090855.1 of Macrothele yani. Classification (NCBI taxonomy): domain Eukaryota; kingdom Metazoa; phylum Arthropoda; class Arachnida; order Araneae; family Macrothelidae; genus Macrothele; species Macrothele yani. Next base: position 139,898,265 of record CM077002.1, read on the forward strand.
TTCCTCAGGTGAGCTGTGTTATAAAAAGTTTTCTGAAAAAGAATATACCACTGCAAAACAAGCAACAATGGAGTTTTTGTGTCAGCAATGACATGAGGTAAGTACAATATTGATAATTTAATTTCATATTTTTTTTGTGAGGATAGTGTAAACATACAAAGTTATTACACATTTCATGCATTAATTTCTCATGAAATACCCATTCCACGCGTTAACGATGAGGCTCTGTATGGTGATTACCGATAGGCACCTCATACAAGTATTACAGGTTACACAGTAATACTATAATATTATCCTTAACTTTAAAAAAAAAATGGCGTGTTACATTACTGAAACATTACTGAAAAATCCCCTATTGATTACTGATACATTCTGCTAGAGGTTGGCACCTCTGAAATAGCATAGATTCGATGTTCTCATTGCCAAGTGCAAGAACTAACTTTAGCTAAAATAATTACAATTTTGATTTTTAAATGTCAGCAGTGTTTTCCCTGATTTGCTAGAAATTGTTGGGATGGTACTGGCACACGTTTTTCCTCAGACGCAGAAATGCTGTCATGATTTCCGTTCTCTCTTCTTCTTTTTTTCTTTTTTAATAGCTGTTTTAGTTTGCTTTGTCTTTAAAGATTCTAAGTGAATTACAATAGAAAATACAAATTGTTAGATCGATTTGATAGAACCGCTCTAACAAAATGTTAAGAGACTGTCAGACACTCTCCATTTTATCATTCCCATTAGACTTCAATTTCAGCAAAAGTTTCAGTGTTCTTTAATATTTATGTAAAATAAGCACTTAAAGGATTTAAAGCTTCAGCATTGTATCATTTAATGGCAATTTATTCTCTTCAGTCACAATTCTCCCAGCTTGCATTTTAAAACCTAACTTGAACTCTAAATGTTGTGAGTCGTTTAAAATGTTATTTATATACTTGTGTGCACTTAAAATACAGATAAGTCAGTTATATAATTTCACCTAATCGATTGAAATATTTCATTATATGTAGAATTTAAAATAAGCCTTTGTTCAAATATTCTCTAAAACATGTAAATACATGGTTTGCCACCTCTGTGGTGAAGTGGTCTAAGCTCTGGCTTCTGACTATTCGTCCAAGTGAGCCTGGATTCAAGTCCCAGATGAGGTATGGGTGGTGTGTTTATCTTACGGCACTGGCTCTCCTTCTTCGTGAAGCCAATGGTCCTAAATTAGGGATGGACGGATGACTGCTTATAGCCCAACAAGTTGCTTATGGTGGTCGTTAAACCTGAAACAAAAAAATAAGACATTATTTTGTTAAATATTATGTAAAATTTATGTTAAATACACTAATTTTTGTAACTATAAAGTAATTAGGGAAAATGAAAGTTATTTATCCTTTATATTCCATATTTTCTGTTTATCTGTATGGACTGTATAATCGGGACGTTCATTATGTGGTGTCTTTTTAATTCTCCCTCATGTGAGATGAACATAACATTATCAGTATTAATTTCAGGTACGCAATTATTTGCAATTGCAGTCTGTCTAGAACTTGATAAATCTTGCTTTCAATACATTACATTATTCCTTAGTTCTCTAAAAATTATCAAAACTGAATTTAAAAAATTTGCCTGTAGACATTATGGTTTTATTCGATTTCTGCAGATAGTTTGCTTCATATTTTGTAACATTGAACAATTAGGCACAGTGGCCTGGTACACTCTTGCTTGGAGAAACACATCACAAGAGAACCACTTAAACAATGGATCAAAGCCCTTTGTTGGTTGATTCTCTTTCGACATTTCTCTGATCAGGAGCCCATTCAGTCATTAAGCTTATCTACACTGTGCTATAGAAGAAAGGAAAACAAACTATTCAACATACAGATTTTTTCTTGCATATGAACTGTTTCTACGGGAATGTATTAACAAATTGTACATGGGCAGTATACCACTAAGGTTCAGAATAGATCATGGAATTATAATATCAAAAATAATATGCCTCATGCATTTAATTGTTATTAATAAAAAGCAGGTAATTGTATAAAGAACAGTTATTTAAAGAATTAACAAATGTATGCTTTCATAAGGAACACAAGAATGTAAGGAAATGCAACAATTTGTCGCAATGTTATTTGATTTGCCGCTCTGGAAAAACTCTCAGAAACCACCTGGAAAAGTCAGGGAATTTTTTTCTACTTTTGAGTGGGAACCCTGTCTGCCTCTTTTAAAAAGTCTTACAACTTGTCAATGTGCATTATTATGATTCACCTGCAACATTTCGATATTCTTTAATGGGCATTTTTCTTCAAAAATGCTAGAGCTTATGCCTAAAACTGAGGCAGTATGCACCAGTAACTGTTGTATGTGTTGGTGCAACATGTTGATACATGAATCATATGTGATCAGAGAAAAAGAAAGTAATCGTAGTAACTTACTGCACTCTTCACTCCTTTTGCTACTTTTTTTATTTATTTTTTTTTATTTTTATTATTATAACTTTGAGTTCTAATGGGAAATCTCTTTCATTTTGGAGTCAACATGAAATAAATCCAAGGCATGTCAGTTGTCACAAAATTTTATGGAGAAAGTGCACACTTAAGAAGCACTTAGTAGTGTAGTAAATCTGTTTATTTAGTGGTATAATGGGCATAAGGATTTGCCGAGCTTTCTCTCCACTGGGAGGCTTTTTCAAGGCAATGGAAGACATAAAATACTATGTGTACCATTGCCTCTGAGTGGAAAACAAAAGCTTGGTGAATGTTTATGCATATTACACCACTAAATAAACGGATTTACTACACTATTCAGCACTTCTTAAATGTGCATAATCTGGTGTACTTTGAAATAACAAAATGGAGAAAGCGGTTACCTTCACTTTGAGCCAATCTTTCCAGTTCTTGGGAAAAAGTAACACAACACTGCAATTAATCTGATGACAAAAGATGAGGATCCATTGTCAGGACACTTGTTTCATTCTTTAGTTTTGTACGAAAATGGCCTGGACAGTTCCACATGAAATGTTTAGCCTTGCTGCCAGTTTGTAAAGTGCAATATGTATGGCAGTAATTTTCCCAAACAATAGGAGATACTGTGTTCACCATTACTTTGTTTACAGGGTTTCTACACATTCCAGAATTTAAAAAAACCTTAAATGGGTCTTTTTCTCCTACCCCCCCCCCCCCCCAACTCTTGGGGCGGGGGCGGGTTGACTCTTGGAAATTATTGTACTTCAGATTTTTCATTGTCTTCCATTGTCCATTTTGTGGGTGAGAGGTTATCTTTTTCAATTTTTTTATATCTAAATTTGTGATTTTCCTTTGTCCTGTGGCTCTAGAAGCTATTTTAAGTTTCCCTTTCCCAGCTGACAGGCACTTGGTTCTCTCCAGGATGGAGTGAAAAACAGGTGTGATTAGATACACTTTGTCACTTGCCTCAGCATTGCTTTGGAGAAGGCCCAGATACTCCAAGTGTTAGATTCTATGTAGTCACTGCAGAAATCGTTGGTCCACTATGGAATACAGGAAACCGAATGTATTACAGAAATTGAAAATCTCAGCAAAGTAATGCTATTCAACATTTTGGGGATTCTTTATTGAATGTTTTAATGTCATAATGTTTCTTTGATATATGCAATATTGGCAAAAGTCACTGGACACCTAGAAGAGAAACACAACATAACATTTATTGACATACATTAGTACGGTGTTGGTGCATCTTTGGCCTTAATGCATGCTCTGACCCTTTGAGACGAGACATGCTTTCGACAAGGTTTTGGAACACAGCAATACTTATGCTCTTCCATTCAGTACATAATGCTGCCGCTAACTGTTGCTTTGTAGTAGACCTTGGTTCCAAACTTCTTATGTGGCACTCTAATTCATCCCATAGGTGCTCTGTGGGATTAAGATCAGGGCTCTGTGCTGGCCAGCCCACACACGATACAGAATTATCATCAAACCACACCATAACAGTCCTTACTTTATGGCTCGGTGCATTATCCTGCTGGTACCAACAAGGCTCGATTCCATAGTATTGCCACAGAGTTGGTAGGGCAATAATTGTCCAGAATATCAAGATAGACATGCTGGTTAACAGGTTTGCCCATGATAATCAGTGAGCCGGGACCACACCACGAAAAACACCCCCACACGAGTACACTGCCAGCTCCAAGCTTGACCGTAGCAATAGTACAATGTGGTAAATAGCGTTCCCCCGGCTGCCGCCATTCCCACACACAGCCATCAGACTGATGGATCGTGTATCTGGATTCATCAGTCCATAGGACCCGTTTCCATTGATCTATGGTCCATGATAAACATTCTTAACACCATGCTAAACGACGAGTAGCATTCAGAGTGGAGATGAAAGGCTTATGAGCAGCCGTACGATCACGGTAACCCATAGAATGAAGTTCTCTGCGAATGGTATGTGTACATACTGAGGTTCCAGCATTTTTACTCACCTGTACAATGAGGTCTTGTGCAGTACTCCGTCGATTAGCTGTAACAACTCTCCTGAGGCTTCAACCTCCTCTATCACAGATTTTCTTTGGTCTGCCAGTACGTTTTGCTGCTTCAGGCATGCCATGCGTCTTCTACTTATTCAGTACATCCAGAACAGTTGACTTGGGTAAGTTTAAATGCCTCTAGGTTTCTCTTGTGGACAACCCACTAATATAACACCCAACAATCTTTCCTTTCTCAAAGTCAGTTTTCTCCCGCCGCTACATTTGCACTCAACCACACAGTGCAATATGATCGCGGTCAGCTGCAAGCTTGTTTTTATACTGTTTGCAGCTGTACCGCACATCTTAACAATGCAGCAGATCCATTCATTTGCTTTTGAAGGGGTTTCCAGTTACTTTTGTCAATATACACTGACGGGGAAAAAAATCCCAACACCACGAAAAAATAGTTGTAGAGGAATGAAATGGCGGCAATACATTTGTATAGGTAACATATTTAATCGATTAAGGTTTCAAGATCACAGCTTAATGTAAGCGCGAGAAGAGCCATTTTAAATGTGAAATGCTGGTACATTAATAACCGGTGTAACCGCCAGAATGTTGAATGCAAGCACGCAAACGTTCATGCATTGTGTCGTACAGGTGCTGGATGTCAGTTTGTGGGACGGAGTTCCATGCCTGTTGCACTTAGTCGGGCAATACAGAGATGGTTAATGCTGGTTGGGGGTGACGCTGGAGTTGTCGTCCAATGATGTCCCATATGTGCTCGATCGGTGAAAGATCTGGTGATCTAGCAGGCCACGGCAACATGTCGACACTCTGTAGAGCATGTTGGGTTACAACAGTGGTATGCAGGCGAGCGTTATCCTGTTGGAAAACACCCCCTGGAATGCTGTTCATGAATGGCAGCACAACAGGTTGAATCACCAGACCGACGTACAACTGTGCCGTCAGGATGTGTGGGATAACCACGAGAGTGCTCCTGCTGTCATAGGAAATTGCTCCCCAGACCATAACTCCAGGTAAAGGTCCAGTGTGTCTCGGCCGCAGACAGGTTGGTTGCAGGCGCTCACCTGGCCTCCTTCTAACCAACACATGGCCATCACTGGCACCCAGGCAAAACCAGCTTTCATCAGAAAACACAACAGATCTCCACTCCGTCCTCCAATGAGCTCTAGCTTGACACCACTGACGTCGCAAACGGCAGTGGTTTGGAGTAAGTGGAATGCACGCTACAGGGTGTCTGGCTTGGAGCTGTCCTTCAAGTAACCGATTTGTAACAGTTCGTTGTGTCACTGTGGTGGCAACTGCAGCTCGAATTGCAGACGGGGTACGATGCGCCATGGCCATAGGCCGTACACGGCAGTCTTCCCTCTCAGTAGTGCCACGTGGCCGGCCGGAACCCGGTCTTCTTGAGGCAGTACCTTTCCTTGACCACCGCTGCCAACATTCATGCACAGTGGCTACATTCCTGCCAAGTCGTTCTGCAATATTGCGGAAAGAAAATCCACCTTCTCTTAGCCCTATTACACGACCTCGTTCAAACTCCGTGAGCTGTTGATAATGGCTTGTTCATCTTCTTAAAGGCATTTTTGACTAACATCAACACCCTACGTCGAATCTCAACGATAACTAACGCTCACGAATGTTACAGCGCGTATTTACAGCAAACCTGCTTTGCATGTTCTGAGGGCGCTACTAGCGCCACACGTATGCGCCGAGCACGAAATTTTTATAGACGTCATCTTACAGATGTACTCTCACTGCCTACCAACTGTTGTTTATCTGACACAACCCCTTCTTGGTGTTGGGATTTTTTTCCGTCAGTGTAGTATATATTGGGTTGGTTCAAATGAAATGTCTGGCGTGAACGAGCAGTGGAGACAGGCCCCCACCACAGCAGAATGGAACCACCCACAGGCATTGTGGGTATTACATCAGAGTTACAATAAATAGCTAGCACGTGTGTGAAGAACAAGGTTCAGGCTTGATTTGTTTGGACGTAACGTGGCTTGCAAAGGAAACTTGCAGGTGCGAGATTTGAGAGTCGTGTTCCTGTATGAATTTAAACTCTGCCATTCTGCAGAAAATGCAGCTCAAAACGTTAACAGAGCGTTTGGGGAGAATACAGCCAATGAACGAACCATTCGGCGATGGTCTGTGAAGTTTCAAAGCGGAGATGCAGACCTGCAAAACGAAGCATGTGGTCACCAGCCTGTTGCTGTTCGTGACAATGTTCTGTTACGTGTGGTTGAAGCGGAACCCCGAAAAACATGCCATGAGATAACGGCAGAGGAAGGTGTCCATCACATGACAGTTGTTCGGCATCTGACTGCACTGCGTAAGGTCAAAAAGCTGGGCATGTGGCTGCCTCATGAGTTGACAACTGCCAACAAGACTAGGCATTTGAAAGTCTGCATGTTGCTGCTTACTAGGAATAAACAGGAGCCTCTACTGCATCGAATCGTCACCTGCGACAAGAAGTGGGTCCTTTATGATAATCTGAAACGATCTGCCCAGTGGTTAAGCAAGGCACAGCCTGCTGGGCAGCATCCTAAGCCACCCCTGCACACCAAGATGATGCTCTTTGTCTGGTGGTCCACAGCTGAGATAATTTATCAGTGTTTCTTAGCAAGAGGCCAAACCATCACTGCAGAACGTTATTGTGCTGAATTACACCAAATGCACCGAAAATTGCTGCAGAAACCAGCAGCTTTGGTCAACAGACATGGTGTTCTTCTGCTCCAGGACAACGCTCACCCTCATATCGCACAACAAACGATGCTGACACTATGTGCATTGGGCTATGAAGCACTGCCTCATCCTGATTCCCCGGACTTGTCTCCGACAGACTACCATCTGTTTAGTCGCCTGGATAACTTCCTGTCCAGGAAACAGTTCACGACGGACAACAAGGTTCAACGTGCACTTGACGACTTCTTCGGGTCCCAGCCACAAAACTTTTTCGTTTCAGGATCATGGCCTTGCCGGACAGATGCCAACTATGTGTCCATGGAGAGGGGGATTATTTTGCGTAGGTAAGTTGTCTTACCTTTCCGTTCTCGCCATCCACGTGTGCTGGTCCTTTGCCGGACATTTCATTTGCACCAACCCAATATTTTTTAATATTTTGGTGGATGTCTTCATGATGTCTACTGGCCAAAAATGTTTGGAATTGCCAGAAATTATTTTTCTAGCAGGGGATGAGGATGTTTTGTGATTTTGGAAATTTTGAATTTTCCTGACCAAGTTGCATCCCCTCCCCCTCCCATTTCTCTTCCTTATTTTTACTAGGTGAAAGCCCATCAATAATGACTAGGGGAAAATAAGATATGTAGAGTAATTTTTTTTTTAATAACCAGGTATTATTTTTGTTTGTGATGTCCAAATGTGAAAGTATATTTCATGAACGTTACAATAATAAAAATAGAATGTCATACAGTTGTTACACCACACGGTGACATAATTTGTAGTTTCCATCCATGGACACACAGGTAATTGAAGTTGTGCCCACCACAGCTAAGTTTAATGGTCTGAAATTACTAAAATACCTACTTACTGACTGACGACAGTTCACACACGATAATTTGGTTATAAAAAAAGACTGATAAGCACAATATAGTTGTCGACAGCTTCCACAGAATGTGGAAGCTGTCGACAACATGATTTTGGAAGACCAAAGAATCTCTGCAAAAAAAGTAGTGGAGATTCTGGGTGTGTCCCTTGAATGTGTTGGGTTCATCATCCTAGAGGAGCTAGGTATGAAGAAGCTCTCAGCAAAATGGGTGCCAAAAATGGCTGACAGCTGATTATGAGAGACATGTTGCAGCAGCTAAAGCAGTGCCTTCAGCAAGATGCAGTTAGTTTCTTGGCCCAGTTGCTAACCATGGATGAAACATAGATATGTATGCAGAGATGCCAACAACTATGGAATCTCCGTAGTTCCTATGGAAAAAGCTCTTGTACTACGTAATACAGAAAACCGTGATTTTTCTACAGAAAATTAACAGAAGTTATTAATTTTTATTTTGCTTGTTCCCCTTCCCAACGCAACAGCGGCCACTTGACGATCCATCGTGCTTGCGATGCTGCCTGCACTTCCAGTTCTGCCTCTCGAAGCTGCTCGGATCTTAGCGCGAGCGGCCGGCACTCGACAAGTGTGGATTTGCGCTGAGTCATTCTAAGTGAAAACCCTCCCTCCCCAGCATGCAACATTCTGGGGATGTTGAGCGTAGCTCACTTTGGTGGTGGACGTGGGCAGAGTTCAGCCTGAAGCTCTTTCGCAGTGCAGCGGCAAGCTGTTCAAAATCGTTTGGTGCAGAATGTGAGTGTCGTTTCCTGGCATCGGAGAGGTTTTTTTAATCTTGCGTCAACCATTCATGTCAGTAATTAATATTTGGAAGTTTTTTTCTTACGTTGCAGAAAAGTATGCTTGGATTTCGTTGCAGAGTTCGCCAAAACGCGTCTAGTATGCATTAAAATTTTGCCAACGCATAAAAATATGCATCGGGATAAAAACGCATTAAAATTTTACCAACGCATAAAAATATGCATCACTAAAGAAAGCTGTTTAATCAATTGTTTGTTGTGTAAAAAAAAATGTATCAGTCATGGTGTATATTATTTTCCATGTGAAAAATTTGGAATATTTTGATACAGATTTTCATGTATATAAATGAATAAGTAAAAAAATGCTAATTAAATTAAATGAGTTGTTTTCCTAGGTTAAAATTATTCTTTTTCGTATGACTACTAAAAAATGGCCAAAACTACTGAAAATTTGTACGAGTACTACTGAAAATATCTAAACATGTTGGCATCTGTGTATGCATAATGTGGAATCTGAGGAACAATCCAAAGAATGGTGACATATTAATTCCCCCTCTCAAGAAAAAAAGTTTCTAGTGCAGAAGTCAGGAGCAAAGGTGGTGGTTGCTTTCTGAGGCAAAGATGAGGTAATATTAATGGACTACCTGGAAAAGAGTACCTCCATCACAGCAACATATTATACATTCCTTCTGAGCAAACTAAAGTGAAAACACAGGGGTGGGGGGATTGCCAGAAAGGTGTTCTGTTTTTTTTTGTTTTTTTTCTCTTCTTCCAGGATAATACTTTTGCTGCCATTATGTAGGCAAAGTTTCGTGAAATTTACTTGGAACTGTTGAAACATCTTGCTTACTCACTCTATTTGTTACTGTGTTGTTATAGTTTCTTCTCCAAATTTGAAGGGAACAAAATTTAGTCCATTTCTAATGCCACATTAGCTGTTCAGGCAAAACTATCAGATTTTTATATGGATGGCTTAAAAAAGCTGGAGCATCAGTGTCAGAAGGTGTTGTTCTCAGAGGTGAATGTGTAGAATAATTTAATAACATATCCCCCTTCCAATCACCATTCTTTTGGATGAAAAGCCAAGGACTTCTCAACTCCCCCTCATAAACAATATTTCAGAAGTTATGTATTTACCCTGTAAATTTGATTGCACCCAGTGTATCACATGTGTGCAAAATGTTTTTATTTGACAATTATGAGGGTCTTAAAAGTATTTAAGCAGAGTCATTAAGAGGAGGGCTAGGGGGCCTGCTACACCAGGCTGCACATTTTCAAGGGGCCCCAGAGTTATACAGGATGATTAAAGAACTGACTGGCCGCCCCGGTGGCGCAGTGGTCTAAGCGATGGCCTCTGATCATTCGTCCGAACGGAGTCCGGGTTCGAATCCCGGTGAGGCATGGATGTTGTGTTTGTCTTACGGCACTGGCTCTCTCCCTTCCCTGGAACCAGTGACCCTAAATTAGGGACGGGCGACTGCTTATAGCCCATTGAGTTGCTCACGGTGGTCGTTAAACCTCCAATAAAAATAAAAATAAAAAAAAACTGACTGAGCTCTACAGGATTTTTTTTTTTTTTGTAGATAGCACAGCTATTAAAAAAACTGCCTTGTGACAAAAAAAATCTATTTCTTTCCACTTTTTTAAAGAGGAGTCCGCAAAAAGTATAGTCGCTCCCAGTCCACCCCCAAATCTTTTAAAAGTATTAATGTTTTTTCTTTTGTACACATCTGTTATTGGAGGAAATCTTTGTACATTAAGAATTTGTTTGAATCGTGATATTTGGATCATATTATTTTGCCCATTACTTCGATATGATTTCAACAAGCTGAACCGGAGGGCCTTCCTTCCGGTTTATTAATTAATGCAGACTGAACTGGTATCCATTTTTCAACCATGCATTTTTACATTTTTTTTCCTACCTCTGATTCGTCCACGAATCATGGAATACACACTTCAATACAGAGGGGATATTTTTATGGCTTTATCATATTTTGATAATGTTTTCTCCTGAGTATTTTTATTCTTTCCCCCATAGTGAAATCTTAGATATGCCACTAATACTGGGGCCCCAAAACACTATCCAGCCCTCTGTCTCCTTAAATGTGCTTTGTATTTAAGTTACAGTGAGTGTGTGGTGACTTGTTGAGAATAGCATCCACTTGTCAGCTAGAGCTATCTACCTTTCCAAAAATTTCTGAAGTGCATATAGTGAGAGCACTACTTTCCCATGTTCTTGTACATTTACCTTAGTTTAAGATTGCTATTGCACATTTTCGTATATATAAATTGAAGTTACAGCTATTTTTCTGCATTGCTGCTATTCAAGCTTTTCATTTTTCTTTAGTCATTGCATTTGTAGTGCTGAAGGGGAAACAGACTTCTTGAATACTAGCAATGCAGAAAAAATCTGTTGAGTTCTTGTTATGTGACTTCCAGTTACTTTTTTTTTTTTCAGTAGTGAGGGATGGAAACTCTAAAGGAAACAAGCAATCGGTGTGGCAGCGGAAATCCTTGGATCCTTTTGATTTTGTACGGGAGTCTGAAACACAGGACGACGTGGTGGAATCAGTGGAGTCGGAGCCCAAATCATCACATTCATCAAATCCTAAAAATGCAGAATCGCTGAAAGTAAATGCAGGAATTCCCCGTGTGTCCTCCATCAAGGATCGCATTAATGAATTGGAACTGCATGCAACTGCAGATACTAAGACCTCAAAATCTGAAGTGAAATCTCCCACATCCCAAAGCCGTTCGGGATTGGTCCTCAACTTAGCTACACAGTTTGAGTCTGGGTCAAAGCCATCCTCCCCGGTAGACGAAGGTTTGACCATGACAGCCAGTGCTGAGCAAGAAATTGTGGAACCCGTATTAGCCCAGATGAAACCACCAGCCGGTAACAAGCATCATGCCGTACTTGTCAAGCCGTCAGTTTGGCCATCAGAAGAAGCCATTTTAAAGTCATCGCCTGATCATAGCAGTCAACAGAATATTGAAAGCCCTTTGCTGAAAGTGAGTGATGGAAATGAAATTCATTCAAAAAAGACAGTTGTGCATGACGAATATGAAAGTTGCAAAAACCCTGAGATTTTAGAGAGCAGTACTTTAGTCCTGACAAACAAGTCTCCTAAATCTGTGTCCCCAGCTGGTAGCACTTGCGAACTTCACTGTAAAAAAATTCCTGAGCTCTCTGGGAAATCTAGTCATTTTGTGCAGGATTCAAACTCCAGACTGCAGCCTAGCACTAGAGGTGATCAGCTGAAAACTGGAGAAATCATTAATACTCTAAAAAGCACAAACAGTATTTTACCCTTAGAGGCCGAGGAGAAATCTCATTCGTGTGTTTTGAAGCTGCAAATCGATGGCAAGGCACCAGTTATAAGCCAGTATTCCAGCATCTCGGAAGCCAGTGAAAGACTTCTGTCAACAGAGAGTCGTGCTAATGTTGAATGCCCTGCACTTGCTTCTGGGTCCATTTGTCAGCAGGTCCTTCCACAATGTGATACTTCTGATTATTCAGTGTGTAATAGTCACAATGTGCCATCAAAAAGTAAATATTTCTATGAGAAAGAGGACATACCATTCACGCCTGGAACTGTAAAACGGACAAAGCAACAAATAGAGGAGAAAAACCTGACAAGGACTACTTCATTTGATAGTGGCTTTCCTATTCACCCACACTCTACGCCGTCCTCTCCACCCGATCCAGAGTGTGTTTTAGGAAAGCCTGTTCAACGCTCCCATAGCCTTCGCAACGATCGGAGACCAACTTCAATGTTTGCAGGGAAGTGGTATCCATTGCCAGCACTGGCTTCTCCAATTCCCGATTGGTCCACAGTTCTCGAGAAAAAATTGGCTCCTCCCACTGTTCAAAAAGAAAAGAAAATGCCATGGTACACAGTATGAGTACTCCATCTGTTGTTGAAGCAGTGAATCAAGTGATATGTGGAACACAGGAAGTTTTGTCTAGTGCCATTCAGTCCTTACCCTTGGGCGGACTTTCTTGCCTGCCTGCCGTGCGTTCCAGCCATTTAAGTTCATCTTCAAGCTTGGATTTTGGAAGCGTAACTTCTCTTCCTGACATTGAAGCTTCCAACATTGTTTGTGGCATCAAAAAGTCCAACAGTGCATGGTGACAGTCTGGCGCCCCGAATCGTCAGGCAGCAGCGCGAGATCATAGAAAACAAAAATCCCAAGCTTGCTGCTGGTGAAAAGAATTCTGGCGAGGTGTCCAAACTGAAAAAAGACTCTGCAAAAATTATTGCAGAACAGAGTAGTTCTCTAGTCTCTAACAATTCATCTGCCAAAACGAAAGAAAGTTCCGATTTCGGTATAGTGAAAAGACGAAAGAAAGAACTGGAAGCTAAAGCAAGTACAAAAATTGATAAGGAAAAGAGCGTACTCGGTGGTGATGCAGAAAATTCAAAGGAAGACGATAGAGACCATTCTCAAAGCACGCAGTCCTCTCCAGAAAGAGATTCTGGTCAGAATGCTGCACTGAATTGGGAAGCACGCCATCCTTCCAGAACAAGACCTTCCGTCAAGTCCCTTACTGAAAATCAGCCGCCTAGTGATACTTTTCAACTAGCCCCTCCAACTCCTCACCGTAAAGCAAGCCTTGACCTTAATTGTTCCAGGACAACTTCTCACTTACCTTTAAGTATCAAAGTCAGTAACACAATGACAAACGTTTCAACAACTGATCCTACAGATACTAACATTAGCAGGAATATTTCCACTATGAGTACTGGGGGACCTTTGACTAGGTCAAATTGTCTCCGTAGAACTTCTGACAGTAAAGACTGTCAAGGTCAAACAGACAGCACAAATGACAGTCAGAAAACAACAAATAAACCACCTGCTGCCAACAAAGTAAATCACAATTTCCTCTCTACTATGCCACCCCCACCCCTCCCACCAACACTTCCACCTGTTGATCCTCCAAGAACAGGTCCAAGGCAGCAAGGTAGTACACACCCTTTAAGTAAATTGCCTATTGGACCAAGGCATGTAAATCCAATGTACAATACAATGTGACTATATCAGTATATATAATGTAACATTTTGTAAAGCAGAACACGATGTGTAGGTTTTACCTGAATTTACACATTAGCAAAGCAGCAGGCTTAACCAGGGTGTCTACAGGTTTAGAAACATCCTTCAATTTAAAAAAATATATACTAGTGGTTTTAAAAAGTTGTCACTCCAAATTCTTACCCCAAGTACTGGTGAAAAATAAAATATGCACACAAGTGGCCCAATATTGATTCAAATGTAACTATTTTTCTACATACCTTCTTTTACTGTGTATAATCCTTTCTTTACAATGAAGAACACACATATACACATTTATTCAATAATGTTTTTGTGTCCAAACAATATTTTGTATTATATAGGAAATGTGTTACATTTTTTGTTTATTCCTTTGTTATTGTTTTATATCACTCATGTTTGCTAATATACCTTAAGGCAAATTTCCTAAAAATAAAATGACAAACTTTTTGCATTTCTAAATTTTGTTAGCATTGTTAAGGTAAGAAAATTATTTGGTTTTTATCACACACACCCCAAAATGTTTTTAGTTTATGAATTGCGTTTGTCTTGTTGATATTGCCATGGAGTATACTCTCCAACCTTTGCAGTTACTATAGTCTGCATTATACATATGTTAGGTCCATTTTCTAGAAGGTGTTAATACAAAAGGTTTTAGTTTTACTCTTTGTGAATCTTATTTCTAAAGTTTTGTTTAAAGAAATGTGTTGGTATTGTTCTGTTTGAAACTCGAATTTCTTTTTTTTTTTTTTTTTTTTTTTTCTGCAAAGTTATGGTATTGCTGCAGTTTTTAAAAATGAAGTCTAAAATTAAAATAATTCCGCGTATTTTCCATATTTGTTGCTTATTAGTTTGACTTCCTGACTGCCAAAATAAAGAAAGGTTTTGCTAACTTATAATTCAGCTAAATCACTGACTTTAGCTACTGGACAATGTTCTGTACTAATAGTCGATAAAAAAAAAAAAAAAAAACGAGCACTAAGTAACAGATATATCAATATTGTGTACATACTCAATTCGTAAAGGCACTTACCATTGGTATCCACACTGCTAAAAACATTTCTTGCACGTAATGTTATGCAACCTGAAAGAGGTACACATTCGTCCACAGCACTTGACATAAAATACATAAAAGTGACTATACTATATCGTGGAACCCAATTCATCAAATATACAACTGTGAACAATCATGAAACCCTTCAACTAACATTAAAAACCTTTCAGAATACTCGTGAACCAAAACTTCCAGAACAGAAACTAATGTCGTAAAACCACTAAAACAGCTGAAAAGTATTTCACTCACAAATATTTCAGGGCACTAGACACAAAAAACAAAGTCTCAACCAGATTATATAATACAATTCACCTAATGTACACCACATGAAAAGCAAAAAAGAAATTATTTAAATAAAAACACCTCAAAACATTCAGGGAACAAAATTCACCTAAAATACGTATATCTCTCCATACTGTACGACTAAAAGATTTTCACAAACCAAAGTCACCGCAACTTAAACGTCCATGCAAAAATTGGGTGAAAACAAATAGACATGTTTAAAAAAAAAGTCCTCAATTCCAAAGAAAAACAAAACTTTGTGACACTATCTCTTGTCCGCACATAACTATGTAGCTCGAGGCCTTTCACTGCTTGTTGTGGCATCTTCAGGAACACCTATCGATCTTCTCAGTGAACACAGACAAACTAATGACAAAATTGCTTCCTGTGCAAGCAGTGTGGATACCAATGGTAAGTGCCTTTACGAATTGAATATGTACACAATATTGATATGTTATAATTCAGCGTTGCCTCCCCTTCTCCATTGTAGCATTTAAATAGATTATTTTTATGCCCATGTAAACAAATAATGTTAGTTGTTTCATAGTAGTAATATCTTGTAAATGGCGATTTTTTTCTTTGGAATGTTGCAGACAAGTAACTGTTAGGTGGGAATGTGTACAGATTTTTGCCTCTGACTATCCCTGTTAACTTTTGGATGAAGGTAAAGTTTGTTTTAAGGAGTTCAAAATAACAAATGTCTTAGATATTAAATATTTTAACAGCTAAGATTACAGCATAGTCATTTGAATGTTCTTATATAAGCATTTCAAGTAAATCTAATTTGTTCCATAGCGTGCCTTTATTTTACTAGTAAAACACAGTTATATGAACTGTTGTAAGTTATGCATTAGTTTTTATGCAACATATGAAATAGACTGTAAACATTAATTGTACAATGCAATTCTGTAGCAATATGTCACTTTACAAAAAAAAAATTCTTAGTCGTTTTGCATAAGTTTATTATCACTGTTTTTTGAGGTGGAAATATGCAGAGTTCTAAAAATTACATTTTACTTCTTTTTATGTGTGTGTGCATCAGGTAAAAGTATGAAACAGTTGTACACAGTTAAACTGTATTATATACATTTTGTTTTCATTGGGAAAGTGCTCCAAAAAATAAATACTTTTATTCTGCTTTTTTCCACTCATAGTTTATATTCAGTTGTTTTAATGTCACAAATATATCACAGTACTGAAGCTCTGCATTAGGCAAAACAAAAGCTGTGCATATACTGCTTTGATAGATTATAGTTGCATTTAGTATATACAGTATAACTGCATTTCTCAGCAGTGGGAGAAGCATAACACTTTTCCTGTGCAAATATAATTAAACTTAATTTACTTATATAGGTTTGCAAAAAAAAAAAAAAAAACAATTCAGTTTTGAATATTTTTCCCATTTTGTTTCAAGCATTATAGTAAGAAATGGAATAATGTAAAGATTTTATTCTGTTAAAATATTATGAAAAATGTTAAAATTTGTCTGTTACTCAGTTTTAAGAGTTGGAAGTGCACTAAATAAAATTTTATTTTAAATATCGCACTTATTTTCTTTTATTTGCATCATATGGAGCTTCAGTACTGCGTAATTTATTTTATTAAAATGATAGTTCCGTACTTTTTTCGAGTGGCAAAAATTATAAATGTCTAAATGTATTTTTTAGAAATAAGTTTTTCTTTTGGAACTCTTCTACGCAGTTATCAGATTTCATCCTCGTAGTTAAGGGTAAAAGAAAACAAACTGGAATTTTGAAAGTTGTAATATATATATATATTATAAGTACTGTATTATTTTAAAGAGGACTATACTTCCAGTCACTGGTGGACTTTAATAATGAGCTTATTTCATCCATTTTAAGTATTTTATTCTTGAGAGCTTATATAAAACAATTTGGATCATTTGCACACATAATGTTAGTGACTAGTTTATATAAACTGGGTTTTCCATGCCTTAGAACTATGTATTAGAATTTACTTTTAGCTTAAGATTTGTTATTAAATATCATATGTATATTATTATATACAAGTAAATTTTTGTTTAGGATGTTTTACAGACAGTTACAAGGATCATTCAGTAAATTCTAATTTGTTTGGTTGCATGTATTTAAAGTGATATGATGAGGCAGGACAATTTTACATGCTTGCCCTGCCAGTGGATTTGTGAATTTAAGCATTCTATAGTTCTGACTTCTGGTGACTCGAAAGTTCCTTAGCAAGTGCTGCTGCTGCTGCTTTTTTTTTTTTTTCCTCTTCTTCTTTCTTTTTTTTTTTTTTTTTTTTTGGTAACCTGCTGAAAGCTTTAATCTTGGTAATGGGAAGCAGTCGCAAATCATATGTGAAGTCTTTTTAATGTGCAGAATCCTTCAGATCTTCCCAAGACAATTTGCTTTCCAGAGTTTTCATGTGTGTTAGCCCTGTTGGTGTGTGTGTGTGTGTGTGTGTCTTTTTCTTCAAGGTGCATAGGGGTGCTTGAAAACCTTGAAAGTGCTTGAAAATTAAGATTGTTTCCGTATCCTGAAAAAAAGTTTTTTTTTTTTTCCTTTCTAAACAGTCTTGAAATTCAGAAATTAGTGCATAAAAATCTTTAAATTTCTTCTACAAAATGAATGTTTTTAATGCTTCTATACCCCATTCAATGTTATCAGAATTCCCTTATGGGATATGGTTTAAAGAAAATTAGTGAACTACAGAATGTAACATTTTTGTTTGCTTACAAGCATGTGTGCTTGATATGAGAAAAAAATTAGATAGTGGCCATTTCTTTCTAGTAGCATCATTTCTTTTTTTCTTCTCTCTGATTTTGATTATTATCAAGTGATTAATTATTTGGAAAGGTAATGGGAAATAGTGAGTACTCTCGAGTTTCCCTGTCAAAAAATTACCAAATTCAACATTTTCATTATTGACATGAAGGGATTTTTTCTGATAGTCTTAAGTGATGGACACACTATGATTTGGCTTATCGCGACTGGGTGATGCCAATTAGAAAATTAAAAACATTAATCATCCAGTAAAATAAAATATATAGACTGATCCACCATCCCTACATTAGCATTAGTTTTGTGTTAATAGTTAAATAGTTAAAATCAAAATTACTTTTGAAAATATGAGACTGGACAGTTGACATCCTCTATTTTTTTTTTTTTTTTTTTTTGCTGCTGCTGCTAATGTCCTTGAAAGTCCTGGAAAAGTCCTTGAATTTTTCCCCTCTAAAGTGTACAAAGTCTGTTTCTTGTGAATCTATTTTGTAACTTGTATCCCTTGTGCTGTTTAGTTACATGGGGTCCTTTTTCATAGCAGTACTCTAACAAGCATCTAAGTTTTACATCAAAACAGTTTCCCTATTTTATTTTACAAGCTATCTATTTAATGCAACTGACATTCATTCGTAATTCATGCCAGCAGGGTTACATGAATGTCCTTACATTGTAGTGCCAACGGGATGAGTTTCGTATCTTCATTGTGTTGCTGGTTTGCATTTGCCAGATGAGTTTAATGAGTGCTCTTATAGTGCCCTTCTGGTTCTTATTACATATTTTCTGATTCTTATTACATATTTTCTTATTCTTATTACATATTTTCAGAGTTTTGTGTTCATATGTCCTACCAACAGTTTCATGTTCTTGATTATTGATATTAGTAATGCAGTTTTCATGAAATGCTTCGTAACACAGTAACTGCGATGATTTCCTGGACAGCAGTGTATAGATTCTGTGCTGAAAATGTTGATCATCTTGTAGTGACTTAGTCAAAAGCAGTGAATTAACTGTACCATCTTCCAAACATTGTCAGTGGAAATATTTTCTCAGGGCCACTGATTTTTATTGCCTTGTTTCACACATCTGCATCTCTTTCTGCTGAGACAGACATATAACACCTTTCTTTGGTGTATCTAACTCGTCATCAGCAAGCAGTTTACAGGATAATGTTGTATGCCTTTGGTATTACACATATGTACTATGAAAATGATTTGCAAACTGTTGACACCCTGATTACATTTTTCTATTCTATATACATCACCAGTGTTCTGCTGTGTTGTCGTAGAAGTGTCTATTGAGCTGTGCTTATTTGTTCTAGTTTATAGAGCATTGTAAGACTTTGATGATTATAGAAGAGCTGTATGTTTAATTCCCTTTAGTTAATTTCACTTAAAGACTAAACAAATGTTGATTTTGCAGTGCTTTTATCTGCCTTTGCGCACAGATGTATTTAAATCCATGTTTTTCTTCAAAGTGCCTTTTCAGCTGTCAGCTTACTGTAACTGCTGGGTGTACATAGCAGCAGATTTAAATTTAGTAATTTTTCTTTTTCATGGAAATGGTATGAAGAAACACCTTCCACACTTTTTTCCATTAATATCAGATTTTATACACACTGATGCATGTGCAAAGGAGTTTTCTTATGTGAAACTACTTTTAAAATTAGTTTAAATTTTTGAAGTTTCTGGAAGTAATTAAAAAAAAATAGCATTGCCTTGTAGTCCTTACCAACACCTTCAAGCTTTTTTCTGGAGACCATTTTTCAAAGTGAAATAGTATTACTATAATTCTTGCTTCTGCAGCGTGAGACAATGGCATAATACTTTAGTTCGCAGTGAATAGTACTTTACCAAATTTAGTTAAACATGAACTATCAAAACTGTAAGACATCTTTGCTTCAGCATTTGTAGACAGTATTTTACAGGTTTTTTTTATGTTTGCATTTTAAAATTGAGACCATTTTTTAACATTTCTATTCAAAGAGTATTATTTGTGCATCTTTTAATTTTCTATCTGGAATGTCATGTGCAGAATGTAATTATTTATATGTTGTGAATGTCAGCTTTTTACTATGACAAATATCTTCTAATCACCATAAGTAGTTAATTATTTGGGGAAAGAGAAGAATCTGGCTGTTCTGTGTTATTATCCATTTCAGTTTTGCAGGTTATTAATTTTGATGAAATAAGCAAACTTTGGTGATATTCATCTTTCTCATTTTCCATCACCAGCCTTTTTTTTTTTTAATCAAAAATTTTTGTATGGGAATTAAGATTTGTTAATAGGGAATTGCAGCGATAATTAGTGAGAAGTGTAGATTTTAAGTTTGCCTCCATGTACTAGTTGCAAATGAGCTGTGCTGTTGTATGTTGTGTTCTTCTGAAGGAAATGTAATTAAAGTTATTCAGAAGTTGCCATACTTTTATACTGCAGGTGGTTATAGAGAAACCCAGGATTATTTTGTAAACCTGAAATTCACACCTGAGATGGATATCACCATTGTTGTGTTTACAATGGTGCAAAATCAAAATCTTGTCACAAAGCAGAAACAGTAATTTATCATTCTGATGATATATTTTCAAGCCATTTACTTAGAAGTAGCATAGGTTATCTGTAACGTACTTTCCTGGAGCCGGATTCAGGCATTTTGATTTAATTTACAGATATGACTTGTTTATCCACTGCAAGTTAGACCTTAATTCTCCTTGATGTTATTTTTTTCTCTCCCTATGCCTTACTATTTATTTGTGTGTTCATAACTTCTGTGAGGCATACCATCTGGGTATTTCCCATGTATTCCATTTTGCTGCTAGTTTTTATTAAAGTCATTATAGAAGTGATGGGATGTAACACCTGTTGCCAGGCTAGTTTTAAACTGGACAGAGCTTCTGCATAGAAGTCAAAACTTTGACTGACCTCAGGTGTACCCATAACAAACTTGCATTGTGCAATAATGACTGTACTTGTCACTTTTCTTCAGATTATGAATATGTCACTACCAAGTTCTCTCTGATTTCCTTTCAGGAAATGAGATAGAGCAGTGTTTTATTTGAGCAGAATATCACACAGCCTTTAGACTATTTTCTCAAAATATTAAATTGATAAAGATTTCATGAGCTGTTATCTTTGGAAATATGACCTAAAACAAGTGCTTGAGCCAATTTAGAAAGTAACTCAGGTGATCAAGTATTTAACTACTTCTCAACAAAATGTAATGATAAATTGTCGGCAAATACTAATGATAAATTAAGGAAGCCATGAAACACAGATAAAAAAACATTTGCTGCTACAGATTTTTGTACTTTAAAAATTTCTGAATGTATGCTGTATTTAAAAAATTCCTCTCATGGATTTTTGGCACATTGTATAGTACTTATTAATGTAATAAAGAATCTTAACTTATATGAATCCTAACTAACTAAATTGTGAGCACTTCAATACCTGAAAATGAAAGGCTAATTTAAGTGTCTTCTGGATAAATCAAGTCTTTGGCAACCCTAGTAGTTATAATTATGTAAATGCAATTGAATTATGGTGATTATTATACATACACTGAAGTGCCAAAAAAACTGGTACACCAGTCTAATACTTGGTAGGTCCCCCACGGGAGCACAGGACTGCAGAAATAAGACGGGGCATGGACTCCACTAGCTTCTAGAAATATGCTGTAGGCAATGCACACCATACTTCCTGCAGAGCGTTCCACAATTCGGGTGTATTCCGAGGTTTGTATTCGATAGCACGTTGCATGGCATCCCAAATGTGTTCTATCACGTTCAGATCTGGGGACTTTGGTGGGAATGGCAACATCCCAAACTCAGATGAATGCTCCTCTAACCATAATGTGGCATCCTGACACTTGTGTGGGGGTGCATTGTCCTGTTGGAACAGGCCCAACCCATCAGCATGAATGCAGGACATGAACGGGTGTACCTCGTCAGAAAGGATGCGCACATAGCGTTTGCCGGTCAGGCATTTGTAGACATACCAGGAGTCCCCGTGAAGTCCAGCTAAACGCACCCCATACCATTACGGACTCCCCACCAGTTCCCTGTTGACAAGTGGGATCCATGACTTCATGGGGTTTGCGCCACACACGAATCCTTCCATCTGCCCGATACAGTTGACTCGTCAGAACAAGCTACGTATTTCCAGTCATCAAGTGTCCAGTGGCGGTGTTGTCGTGCCCAAGCGAGGCACATAGCTCTGTGTTGTGCACCCATCAAGGGGACTAGAGTTGGGCATTGGCTCCCAAAGTCCATATCGTGCAGGGTACGTTGCACAGTCTGGAATCAGATGCTTGTTGAGGCTCCAGCATTGAATTCCGATGATACCTGCGAGAGTGTTGCACGCCTATCGCGTGAAACGATTCTTGACAGCCGACGATGGTCTCGTTTACCCAATGTCTTTTTACGGACACACTGGTATCGTTGGTTGGATGTTTTGCCGGAATTCTTGTAGTCCCCTGCAATGGCCGTCCGTGAAAATTCAAACTTCGTTTCTACCTCCGAAATACCATGGCCCATCTCACGAGCACCAACTACGATACCACGTTAAAAATCGCTTAAATAGTTATTACTTGTCATTCTCGTGCCGAAAACAGCTCCGACAGCTGGTAAGGATGTCTATCGCTTTATATACGCACTGGCAGATGCAACCGAGTAGCGCATAGGTGACGTTGCTATGTATTTTGCATAAGCTCGTCGGTACCAGTTTTTTCTGGCACTTCAGTGTGTATATTTACAACACTATTTTTCAAATTTTCTGATTTTTTCAAATTTTCTGATTTTTTCAAATTTTCTGATTGTACTCAAACTAGTCATTGGAACTGACTCGTAGAAGTAGGCATTTACCACTCATTTGCTACTGTATAGCCTTTTTTTTTTTTGTCATTAGTTATGGCTCGTATTCTTTCAGTTTAAACACCTGTCAACTGAATTTTCATATTTTCTCACCAACTTTTTGTATAAATGAAGTTGGCAGAAGACATTGAAATTTGAAAGAGGAAGAGCTACGAGTAATGACCAAAGCAGCAGAACAGTGCCGTGTGGACAGGGTTTAAATGGCTCCTGGAATTTGACTTGCCTTTTGTTTCGAGTCCTGGAAATTCCTTGATTTTTCATATTTTTGTGAAAGGGCCTGGATATTTTTCTTGCAGTGAAAAAAAAAAATATGGTTAAAATATTTGGATTGATTGTGTCACTCTGTTCTAACTCCCTGTGGTGTCTGCTCGTGGCGACATCGCTTCCTTTCATGAAGTGTGGAGACATGATGTCATCTCATGTTATGCTACTGTGCAAGATATTTGATTGCCATATTCCCAGCAACCTTGGTTTGTGGTGTACTAGTTGTGTACGATTGTGGAGTCGCAACAGCATGCGAGAACCTTCCCATGACTCCCCAAGTTGACCATTCCTTCTAGCACATGAGTTTCTCACCGAAGAAGATTGGTATGTGACTTTGCTGCCACCTATGTGTATGGGAATAGATGACTATGCTATCTTCAGTGCCATGGCAGAGTCGTTTGTATTATTATGATTGTGCTGAGTTCCAGATTGCTTCGTATAAGTTTTATACAAGAAAACTTTTCCGCTTCTTTGAAAATGTAACATACTTTAAAGAAAACTGTAACAGTGGAACCCATAAAATTTCATAAGAATTCTAAGTACATAGTGAATTTCACCCAAATTTGCAAAATATGAAACAAGGCATTAAGATTCTAGCAAAAATTTAAGCTTCTGGAATTTTTTTAACTCTGGTAAAAGTCCTGGAATTTATTTTCTGTCAATGTGTTCAAACCTAATGTAAATGGCAATACCTTTTCCTTGAGTCATTTCCAATTATGAGTATGAGTACAAAAATCTAGTAATCACCTTAATTCAATTCCAATTTAAATGCTAAGTGTCTTTCCTAAGAAGTCACAACATTGTTCCATTGAAATAATTTCTCTCATATCAGTGTTTATGTCACATAGGAAAAGTGTGAAAATTTGGGTTCCAAAACATCAGATTGGGTCATATTTATTTCCAGTTTAAGTGCTAAGACTGACACAATTTAAGTGCTATTCATTAGCAGATGCCTCCTGTGGGGTATTGTGATCACATAACTAATCTGCAGTAAATAAAGGCCTCTTAGTCTAATATATTAGGTCCTTGGAAAGTGCATCACATTTGTCTTGGCAGGGTTAGACTACATTTAGAAATGCAACTGAAAAGTATATTGCCTTATTTTGCTGGGGAGGGATAATTAATGAAAAACATTTTCGATTTTTACGAGTTGAAATATTCTTAACAAACATAGCAGGATTTGTTATATTTTCTCTCTTATCAGAAAGATACACTGGGATTATTAACTTTGAGCATCTAATAGTCCTACGTGACTAGTTGCCATGTAAAAATTATTAAATGTTTTAGTTCTGTGAGTTCGTGACCACACTTTGCCACTGGCTACCTTTCTAGCTTGAAATTTAGTATAAATGGGCATACCAATTGGTGCAAATCAAAATTATATTAGTGTGTATCATAAGCTTTTTTACATTAGTAAAATTTGGCTACAAATGTGAAGATGCACTTTCTTGAAAAGCATAACATTGTGTAAAATGTAGCCTATAGCAATACTGCTAATTTTATTCATTCACTTGTAATGCTAACTTTTTTTTTTCTGTTCGAAGTATGTATTGCATCAAAATAGTCAATTTAAAATCTTGCCTACAAATGCTTGCTTCTTCAGAGTTCTCATTTTTACGTTTAGTTCTGCACATGTTACACTCCTCAAAATTTGTCTCTCCTCCACACAAAGTAATAATTGCAAATCATTTTTCTTTTCCTGCTTTCCGTGATATGGAATAAAAAGCTAATGACGTTTAAATTGGAGACCCATAATTCTATTGAAATGCATTATGTTTTTAGTGTTAGAAAGTCCCAAGTTTCTTCATTGTCAACATTTGTTTCCCACAAAGATACATTTAAGGATTTGATTATGCAGTGAAAATGTTTGGCATACACCAACTGACTTGCTACTTTTCTTGTATTTTATATACTAAGACATCAGGAAAAAAAGTTATTTTTTTGTTCTCTTTGTGTGGAATTCTTGCTATGAAAGTAAGGGTGGGTTTGATGTTTCAGCCCATATTATGTGAAATATATCATTAGTAACTCATAATGAATAAAACATTTGTCACAGTGTAACATTGAAAAATAATGGAGATATTCAAAAACAATCAAGTCATTATATAAAATAGGATTGTTTTCACTCTGTGCTGATTTTGCTAATGTTTTTCTTTATATGTGGTGTTATCTTTTTAAATTGTCAATAAAACTTGTATATACCAGGTAATTCTTGGACTGTCATATGTCAAGATCATTCAGTTCCTTTTCAATATTTTCATCAGCGAGTTTACTAAAGTTGAAACATCTTTTCTTTTTCTATTTTCAATACATGGCCATAGTCATAAAAACAACACTGTATAAAGTGCATTCATTCCTAGCCCCGCAGTTAATGTGGTGGTTCATTGAATGCTAGTATTAAAATGCCAGTGTGTTGAAATTGTCATTCATAAGTCATGGCATGAAATTTTGTTACATAATTCACGGTTTCATTGCATGTATCATACAGATGATTTTGAGTGTCCTTAAATAAGTGTTAATTATTTGCCTCTGAAAATCTGCTGTTTTCTTTGCTGAATGAAATGTACATATGTTAAAAATTATGCTGCACCAAAGGAGATGAGCAGTCACATGGTGATGATGATCCAGGGACTTACTTTGTAGCCTTTGGTCACCTGATGTTTTATGCAGATGTGACCCTACTGGACCTGTGTTGTTCTGTTTGTAAGCAAATGAGAGATTATTTAAAAAAGTTGAGTAAATAAAAAGAAAAGCGATTTAGTGGCTGATGTGTGTTACTTGATGTTTTATTACCTGTGTTCTTGTTTTTTATGTTTGGAAATATTATAAAAATCAAAAAAGTGCATAAGGGTTAGAGTCAGACATAGATGCCAACTATGGGGGTCCTAACAAAAGTTCTGCACACTGTCCATTTTTGAGAAAAGTGTGAAGTAACGGAGAAAACTTACCTTATAGCCGTTAAATGTACTCCCCCTCCACTGCTAATGACTGCTTGCCAGCGGTGAGGTAGGTCCTCGATGCCCCGTAGTACGCCATTTCTGTTCAGCTGTCGTATTAATAACTCGAATCGCGTCTAATGACAGTTTGTCCAACAATTCGCAGCGGATGTTATGGAGTCGATTTTTTAATTTTAGGAAAAGATCAAAGTCTGGTGAACTGAGATCAGGGCTGTATTGAATGTGGGATAAAGTTTCCCAGCCATATTTTGACAAAAGTTCTCGTACCGATGATGCATCGTCACGCAGCAAGATCGCTCCCGCTTCCAACAAGTCGGGGTGATTTTGACAAATTTTCAGCCTCAACTTTGTTCTTGAAAAGAAATTGTGCTTCAATCAAGAGTTCCTTCCCCACAAACTTCTTGCAAGACAGTGTGGATCTGTGTCAGAGTCGCACACACACACAGTCTATTTTCATGTACGAGCGCTGGTCTAACACCGTGACTCGACCTGAGGAGCTACACGCTTCCATTTCCAAACCCTCCCATGTCCACACAGCAAATGATAGCGTGTCATTCTGATAACACTGTGTTGCCGAGAGTCTGACCTTGACATGAAGCAATAATTTTACAGATTGCACATCCACTTCCATTTTACATTAACGTGTACAGAACTTTTAGTATGACCCTCGTACTTGGGTTTGTCCATAATAATTTTTGTTTGGAATTCTGGAAGTATGGATATGAGGATAGAATTACAGAAAATCATTTGATTTTTTGCTTCGTAAACAGGCACAAGATTTTTGTGTCTTCCCCTTCTTCATAATTTGGGTTATTCTCAAGATCATCGACACTGTATTGAGTATATTGGAGATGGGTTAGTTGGGGAGAATTTTTCCATTGGGGGACAGCATTCTTTAGATGAAGTTAGGATTTTTCCTGTAAATGCCCCCCCCCATGTTGCCTTTGTCTAGTACAGTATTTTGTTGTTAAATATATTTTTGCATAAATGATTTTATTTCAGTTTGAAAATATAGGCAACTGTTTCTAAAACTGGAAGTTAGAATGCAAATGTCCCTGTAATTTGTAAATTCTGTTCATCGCTATGTTCCTTCTGTCCTTTATTGTTCTTAAATATCATTTTATTTCATAAATATGTGTACTTTAACTTGAAAATGTAAAAAAAAAATTAGAAAGTGAAAGTCGGGCGGCACGTGAATTTCTCCCGTAATCGAAATGTTTTATTAGTGGTGTTTCCACTGACCTGTATTGTTGTTTAATATTGTCTTCCACCATACATGTTTGCATTTCAGCTTGATAAGAAAGGGAAAGTTTTTTGAAAGTGGAAGTTGATGAAGTTAGGAAATTTTTAAAAATTAATGTATGGCATTCAGAAGTGTTCATATTCTCAAAATTACACCAATTATCTAAAATTGTGAAAGCTTTTTATTATTCCTTAATCATCCTCTGGCTCAAAGTTCTTTCAGCATGATAGATGAAATTGTCGTAAAGTCGGGAAGAATGAGCGTCAAAACCTGTTTGGCTATAGAAACTGCGAACTACAAATTTAAAGCACGGGAAGTCTACAGTTCTTCAGTAAAATGGGTTACACAGAAGCAGTGGATTCAAAATGTGAGGGCAATAAAAGAGAGAGAAGAAAAAATGTAAAAGATTACTGAATCTTTTAGATTTTTCCAGCATTTTTTTATTTTACCACTAGCAAATTGTTTTATGTACTTATACTCGTTTATTTTTTTTGTAATATTGTGACACACTAGTATTTGTTGCCATGTTAGATACCCAAATTTGCCACTGTGTGCTTGATTACTGAAGAAAAAACATTTTTATTACTGAAAAGAACTAAGAACTTCCAGCAGAGGTTGGCACTATAGTGACCGTGAACATGTGGGATGAACAGTGCAATTTTGTCTGTTAAGAGCTGTGCATGCGGACAAGAGTGAAGAAGTAGGATTAATGATGAACTTACAGAAAGCAAAATTGATGTACAATCAATGCAAGAACTAAAAACATTAGAGGGTGATGGGTCTAATTTAGAAATATCTGATGCCTACATCTATCATTCAAAACTTTGTTGGAGATCAGTTGACAGAAACAGTACAATTTTAAAGAGCAACTTGGCATATTATGTCATAAAAATGTTTAAGCAATACATCGTTCCAGGTATTGCTTATATGTTAGAGACATGGACTTCAACTGAAAGACACTGGAGAGATGCATGCTGGGTGGAAATGAAAGAGGAAAAGTAACTCGTGGGTTGCTAGCGCTGTGGTCTAAGTGATGGCTTCTGATCATTCATTCGAGATGGGTCTGGGTTCGAATACCGGTGAGGCATGAATGTTGCGTTTCTCTTATGGTGCTCTGGCTCTCTCCCTTCTCTGGAACCAGTGACCCTAAATTAGGGATGGGCAACTGCTTATAGCCCATTGAGTTGCTCGCAGTAGTAGTTAAATCCCCAATAAAAAAAACAACTTGTGGGGCAGCAAAATGATGTGAACAAAGTAAAGACTACTGAGTTGCAATAGGCTGGACATATTGCTTAAAGAATTGACCTCAACTGAATTTCTAGACTGGATACCAAGGAAAAGAGGGTAAAAAAAAAAAAAAACTTGCTACAACTGAAATTCTAGATTGGATACCAGGGGACAAGATGACCATATTCGAAAGCATGATGGAATGACGTGGAAGAGACAGACTCAATACGTAAAGTTGTTGAGAGAGGGTTTTTTTTTTTTTAAAGATTACCAGCAATTTGAGCATACGCTCTCTGAAAGATTCAAGACTGCTGTCTTAGGCGAATGTCAATCTTGTCCTTTTGTGGTGCAATCTGTTTTTAATGAACGGGTTATGAAGACCGACAAATAATGGTATAACACAAAAGACTGGGAAATGCTATCCTACACTCCACAACTTCTTGATTTGAGGTTTAACAACCACAGTGAGCAACTCAATATGCTATAAGCAGTTGCCCATCCCTAATTTAGGGCCACTGTCTCCAGGGAAGGGAGAGAGCAGGTGCCAAAAGACAAACGCCAATGCCTAATGGGATTCGAACCTGGACCCCTCTCAGATGAATAATCTGAAGCCATTGCTTAGACCACTATGGCTGCTCACCAATCAGCTGGTGAGTTATGCCCAACCCCCACTCAAATGTATTCACTACTCAATTTTTTTTTTTTTTTTATTGAACGTTTAACGACCACCGAGAGCAACTCAATGGGCTATAAGCAGTCGCCCCATCATTAATTTAGGGCCACTGGTTCCAGGGAAGAGAGATAGCTAGTTCCGTAAGACAAATGCAACATCCATGCCTCACTGAGATTCAAACCCGTACCCTTCACGGATGAATGGCTAGAAACCATCGCTTAGACCACTGCGGCACCCAGAATTTCACTCCTCCAGAACATCTATGACATGGTTTGGCTGTTCAAGGATGCAGCACTTATAAGAAAAAAAAATTTGAAAAGGAGTGAGTCAAGGTGACACCAAATCTCCCAAATTTTTCAATGCCACATTTAAAAATGCCTTTCAATCATTGAGCTGGGAACAGAAGGGAATCTGGCTGATTTACAGGGGTTCCACGATGCTGAAGGACCTCAAAAACCACTATTTATATCATTTGCTGCTTAAAAAAAACTAGTAGAGAGAAAGGGATAAATTCAGTGATCTGGGTTTTGTGAGCATGACTCCGCCCGAACTCGAAGTTGTCACTTGCAAGTATTAATTCACTGGCTTTAATATAGACTCATATTTTAAATTTAATACACTGCTGGCCACCCAAAATGCAACACCAAGAAGGAAGCATCCGATTGGCCTGAAATTCGCAGCATGCGTCGCCCGCGAGAGGTTGGTTGGTTGATTTTTATGGCGCAAGGGCCATGTTTGGCCAAAGAACGCCAGACACAAGACAAACAAACAGGATTAAAAAAAAAAACGTGGCATAAATCCCAAAATCTGGCTGACCAAGTAAAACCGAACCATGAGAATGATGGAAGGGCCAAAAAAGACAATGAAACAAACAGTATTAAAAACATGGTACAATGGTTAGAAACTAGCCGATTAAGTAAAACTGAGGAATGAGAATGATAAAACACATCACGAAAACGAACACAACTACACATAAGATGAGTCACAGGAGAGGGACGAACTGTCACACTCCTCCCCCTTATGTTCCTCTATAATGTTGGTTGAGGGTGGGGACCTCGCTGAGTCTGAGACAGTTGCAATGTTGGTCAGTTGGACCGCGACAGTTGGATGGACACTGCACACCTTTGCGGATTTAGGGCCGGGTCTTCCACACGTGCAGGCTTTCTGCTGGGAACTGGAAGAGTCGGTCGTCTTCAAAAGAGAAGGCGCAGAGTCAGCTGGTCGAATAAGCTGAAGCTCGGTGAAATCCACCTGTGTCGCTTGTTCAGCTGTAGATCTCTTGGCAAGTGCGGCGAGAGCTACAGGGCGCGTGACAAAGGGCTGCACGGGTTGTGGCAGAGACTGAACTACTGCGGCAAAAGTACGCTGTCGGTTGTTGGGAATACCCAACTTGGCCTTGGCAGCAGGGTACGAGAGGCCTTCCAGGGTTTTGAGGCGCTGGATCGCCATCTCGTCCTTCCATTTCATACAGTTGCGGGAGTAAGCTGCATGGGCCTCACCACAGTTAACACAGCAGGCAGCAGAAGTGCAACCTTCCCAGTCATGTTCACTGGAGCCACAATTTGCGCAACGAGCGGAACTGTTACATGAACGTTGTGAATGCCCGTACCTCTGGCACCTGAAACAGCGCAGATGACTGGGAATGTACGGGCGAACTCCAGAGACCAAGTAGCCAGCCTTGATTTTGGTCGGAACTTTCGGGGAGTTAAAAGTCATGATTACATTTTTAGACTTAAAGAACCATCGCGCCGGAACATCATACGACGTGCAGTAATAACACCCTGATCTGCAAGTTCACTCACCAATTCGTCCTCACTGCATGGCAAGAGATCAAACTCCGAAATAACACCCCGAGAGGTGTTAAGAAACGGGTGAGGTGTCACTTTGACAGGAATGCCTTGAAGACTAGTGAGGTGCATAAGAGTGTTACTCTGAGAAACACTGCAAGTTTGGACAAGCAGGTCCCCAGAGCGAAGCTTCCTCACAGACTTCAAGGAGCCAACCGCAGCGTCCAAAGCTTTAGAAATGAAAAAGGGAGATCTGGTGGACAGTCTCTCATTCGGATCGATGGATTCTACAACTAAGTGTGTAGCATGCGTATTCACAGCAATCGAGGGGAGACTACGCTTCGGAGCGACTGGTACAGCTGCCGAAGAAGAGGTCCCACGTTCTTGGTCCAGGTCATGATCTTAAAGATCGTTTAAGGTTATGGGACTTGGTAGGTTGAGAAGACGAAGGAGAGTCGATGTCAACTATCATTTTCTCAGGTGACTAGTTTGGAGTGTTTGTTTTTACCCATGGAAAAAAGGAGGAGGATTCGTCTGCAGACTACTACACCCACCACCGAACGCTACAAGGGAGAACTGGAGGTCTGCAAGCCAAGAAAATGACGCTGGACACAGTTCTGGTGCTTATACGCTGCACATATAGGTCGTTGGCTGTGATCACACGCACTCGGCGGACACTTCGGCCTCTGGGTACCGTCATGCCAACGCCTTTGGCATGATCCCACAGCCCCCGGGCTTACCCTGCCGTGCTATACGACAATAAAGCCGCTAAAACCCTGTACACAACTTGGTACAGGACTTCTGACTAGAGGGGGTTAGTCTCTAGCCTCCCGTTTACAGCGAAGCCGGGGTCGAAGAGGAGTGTTGGTACACAGGAGGCACTTCTCCGGTCTCCTGCGACCTCAGCCGCCAGACATTCCATTTCCGCCTCACGGGTCTCCGCACGCGGCAAACATGCAGGTAGGTCTGGCACCCAAACCAGCTAAAAGGGAAAAAGTAATTCAAGGAAGACAAAACCCTGTAGTGGAACCTAAACTGAATCTCAGCAACCTACGAACTGAGCGGTTAATATAAACAGTTAGTAGTGGAGGGTAACAAAACCACAAGACCGGGGTGTTAGTACATGGCGTGGTAGCGATTAGGTAGAGTATACAACACGGGCAACTGACCAGTGTAGAAAATAAATAAAAACGAAAAAGCGAGACACAAGACCAGCTCGGGATCGTGGGGCTGCGACTCCCCAACAGCTGGATGAACAGCCGCCCCTGCAAACTCCAACAGCACCGAAAAAAAAAAAAGCGGTGGCATGACATCAGATGTTGACCAGTCACAAGGTCAGCTCGGGCCGTGGGGGCGCCGCTCCCCAAATAACTGGAAAACCAGTTATCCCCGTGCGGGGGCCCGCGAGAGGACATGCAGACGATTAGCATTGCAGGGCATATGCAAATCATGTGCGCCCGGCACGCCACCGAGAAGCACTATAAGAGTGCACAGAAGGCGGGGTGTAAGTAGTGGAAGTGTGTTGTCCTGCCGGACCTGTGCATGGGAAGCTTCCTGATGCCTCGTCGCAGAATACGGCAGTCATTCCTGCACGTTTCGGAGTTCTACAGAGGACGAATAGTGGCTTATCGAGACAGCGGTTTATCGTACCGAGACATCGGCGCCCGTGTGGGACGACATCCAGCCACAGTGAGACTAGTATGGATTCGGTGGGTGCAGGAGGGACCGACGTAAGAGATTGCCGCGGCGCACCACCGAACGAGAGGACCGGCATGTTGTGCGGCGGGCATTGACGGCTCGCACCGCCACATCACGAACGTTAGCGCAGGAATTAGGGTGTGTTGCGCAACAACCTGTGTCAGCACGTACCGTTCGACGTCGTCTGCAGGAGCGGGGACTTGTCGCACGACGCCCATTGCTCCGATTACCATTGACTTGACACCACCAGCGAGTGCGGCGGCAGTGGGCTGTCGAACCCCGCACCTGGACTACGGAATGGCACAACATTGTCCTCTCCGACGAATCCCGCTTCTGCCTGCAACACCACGATGGTCGGATCCGCGTGTGGCTGCACCGCGGCGAAAGACTATGACGCCTGCATTATGCATCGCCATACCGGTCCGTCGCCTGGTGGTATGGTTTGGGGCGCAATTTGATATGACACACGCAACCCTCTGGCACGCATCGCTGATACACTCAACAGCCACCGCTACATCTCAGACGTTTTGCAGCCTGTAGTCCTCCCTTACCTGCAGGACCTGCTAGCGGCCACGTTTCAACAGGACAATGCGCGATCGCACGTGGCACGTATCTTGCAACAATTCTTCACGGCCCACCAGGTGTCACTGCTGCCGTAGCCCGCCTGTTCTCCCGATATTTCGCCCATCGAACACGTCTTATCGTTGATCGGCAACCGAGTGGCCCGGCAAGCACCACCCGCGGCTACGCCTGGTAAACTGGGGCAACGTGTGGAAGCAGCCTGGACCGACATACTCCAAGCCCACATCCAAAGCCTCTTTCGTTCGATGCCGCGGCGTATAGCGGCCGTTATTGCCAGCCATGGGGGCCAAGCGAACTATTGATGTCTGCGTGTTCCGCAAGTCGCACGGGCCTGTAAGCTCAATTGTTTCGTTTTTGTATCTGTTGTTATGTGTCCAGTAAATCTGGCTTTGCTATCTCGTGTCCTTCTTGGTGTTGCATTTTGGGTGGCCAGCAGTGTATATACACGCTCAAGGACAATGAAAAGCACAAAGGAAGCATCGGATTGAACTGAAATGTTATGAACGTATTGATGCAGACTTGTGATAGCAGATCGCACAGAGTTGCAGGACAATTAGAGGGATCTGTGGCACGCAGTCCGGTCATCTTCAATAGCGCGTCGCACTGTCTCGTGCGGCGATACATGCTGCAATACGGTCCGGCATGGAGGCAAGCAAACTCCTGATGTCCTGCGGCAGACTGGCCCACACATGTTGGACGGTGTGCTCCAAATCCCGGATAGTATGGCGCGGCGGCAGCTGGCGTTTCAATTGGTCCCACACATGCGCGATAGGGGACATGACGTAGGCAGTCCTGGGCAACCCGAGCCGTGTGCGGGCGGGCATTATTCTGCTGCTATAGCGCACCTGGAATCCCGGCCAGGAATGGGGCCGTAATATTTCATCCACATACCGCTGGCCCGTCAATGATCCACGTAACACTACTAGAGCTGATCAGCTATCGTAGGCAATGGCTCCCCAGACCATAATGCCTGCAGTGGGGGAGGTTGGGATTGTGCCGTTTACCATGGAGATCTCCACACTTGGACATGATCATCTGTCCCCAAAACGAAGCGGCACTCATCGCTAAACACCACACGTCGCCAGTCTGTGGCGTTCCACGTCGCTCTGGCTTGGCAGCACACGCAAGGGGCGCTGGGATCGCAGATTTGCTTCCGCGAGGCGTCGGGAAATGGTTCGTGGGCACACAGGAGCCGCAACATCTGCCTGTATAGCGGACCGGGTCCCCGTGGGATCCGTCGATCTCCTCTACCGGTAGTCTGTCCGGAGCCGCGTGGAAATGCCGTCACGTGTCCACTGCTCCCAACACAGTCGGACGGTATGGTCAGAACGATCCACGTGGCGGGCTATACGGTGTGCCGACCACCCTGCGGTTCTCTCTCTCGAAGTCTGTAAGTTGCATAAAATGACGTCTCTGGCGTCTACCCGGCATTCTTGTCACTCTACCTTTGCTTGCGTCGGCCGGTGCTTTTCGCTTTCATGGGGCATCGACTACATGCCGGTTCGTGCTTGCAGCGCCATCATAGGGTGTGCGGTCATACGCACTCGCCTCAAACATGGATCACTTGCGTACCAGCATGGACTCTAGCTATTTGCAAAGTTTCGCGGTTGTAGCGTGTTTTCTTCTAGGTGCGCAAATTTCTTTTTCCGTCAGTATATTTAAGAAGGCCTTTCAATCATTGAACTGTGAAGAGAAGGGAATCGGGCGTATTTACAGGGTCCCCACGGTGCTGAAGGGCTTCAAAAACAGGGACGTATCCAAGGGAGTGCAAAGATTGGCTGGAGCTCACCCTCCCACCCACCCAGTTCAAGATGTGCCATTTTTCACTTAACTTTAAAATATTGGGTTGTCGGAAAAGTCATGATGTATTTTAGCCATGTTTTGCAAAGGTCATTTATTGATAGAAAGGACAAAGATCAATCAATGATGTAATGCCCGTTTTGTTCGATGACCTTTTGCCATCTGTCAGTGAGCTGCAGAATGCCTCGTTCATAGAAGGACCTGTCTTTCGTGGCGAAAAACTGTACAAGGTGCTGATTTACAGCCTCATCTGAATTGAACGTTATACCACGCAAGGACTGTTGAAGAGAGCAAAACAAGTGGAAGTTTGAAGGCGCAAGGTCAGGCGAGTATGCTGGGTGTGTCAACACATCCCACCCAAGCTCCAATAATTTTTGGCGAGTGATCAAACTTGTGTGTGGTCTCGCGTTGTCGTGATGGAACACAACACCTTTACGATGAACGAGCTCTAGACGTTTCTGGATGATGGATTCGTTCAAACTGTCCAATTGCCGACAGTACACATTCGAATTGATTGTTTGGTTCCGTATTAGGAGCTTGAAAAACACGACACCTTTAAAATCCCACCACACTGAGACCAGAACTTTCCGCTGATGAATGTCTGCTTTGGATGTCGTTTGAGGCGAAGTAGCACGTTGGTACCAAGACCGTTTGCACAGCACATTGTTGTACACAATCCACTTCTCGTCACCAGTTATCAGTCGCTTCAAAAGAGGATCGTTTTCATCACGTTTAATGAGCATATCGCAGATGTTTATACGCGCCGTCGATTGAGCTTCTTTGAGTTCATGAAGAACCCACACATCAAGCTTGCTTATGTATCCCAGCTTCTCCAGGTGTCCGTGAACGCTTGAATGATGGATGTGCAATGTGTCTGCAATTTATCGTGTCGTGTAACGTGGGTTTGACTCGATCAATACCTTGATTTGGTCGTCATCAACCTCGGTTGGCCTCCCGGACCGAGGAGCATCGTTGAGGTCAAAACCACCAGCACGGAATTTTGCGAACCACCGCTGGCACTGACGTTCTTGTAGAGCATTATCACCGTACACTTTACGCAACTTTTCACACGCTTGACGTGCGTTCTTCCTTTTACGGAAGTAAAACAGTAAAATATGGCGAAAATTCACAGTTTGGTCTTCCATCTTCAACTTGATGTCAAATCTCCGCAAATCAACCAAATCGCTCACTATTCCTTTTAGACTGCAGCTAGAACTGGCACCTGTCGAATGTCATAGCGATAACAGAGCTGTTCATGTCTCTAGTACTTCCAAAACCGCCCAACCGCCATCGGGTGCCAAAATACGTCATGACTTTTCCGACAATCCAATATAATCTGGATTTTGTCAAGTAACAACGAGTGTCATGTTTTTCGTCGGGTAGCCCTCAGTTATTTCCCTTAGGAAGTGTGGTGTTTACTACTCGGTAGAAAGGTTATCAAAACATCATCCGCAGGGCCAGGGAAATGTAATTATTCTCCTCTCATGAAATAAATACGGGATTACGCCATGTAATACAAATTTTGAAGATGACAATCCGATTTTTGGTGTAAATGTGACAAGGATGTTAAGTCAGATAATATCCGAAAACTTGAAAATTTCATCGTCCTGGAGCAGGACTCGAACCCGCGTCTCCCAGATAGCTCCCGATTATGCTAACCACTACACCACCCAGAACGACCAAGTCTCAAGTTTCTGATTAATTTGAATATAACCATCACATGATTCGCTAGTCGAAGCAACCGGCATTCATGTTTATCGAATCTGGAGGTTGAAATTTTCAAGTTTTCGGATATTATCTGACTTAACGTCCTTGTCACATTTACGCCAAAAATTGGATTGTCATCTTCAAAATTTGTATTACATGGTGTAATCCCGTATTTATTTCATGATTTATCTACTTCTCCGGGCAATCACGGGATAGGATTCTTAACCTCCAGATTCGCTAAACATGAATGCCGGTTGCTTCGACTAGCGAATCTTGTGATGGTTATATTCAAATTAATTGGAAACTTTTTTTTTTTTTTGATTGGAGGTTTAACGACCACCGTGAGCAACTCAATGGGCTATAAGCAGTCGCCCGTCCCTAATTTAGGGTCACTGGTTCCAGGGAAGGGAGAGAGCCAGTGCCGTAAGACAAACACAACATCCATGCCTGACCGGGATTCGAACCCGGACCCCTTACGGACGAATGATCAGAGGCCAGCGCCTTAGACCACTGCGCCACCGGGGCGGCAATTGGAAACTTGAGACTTGGACGTTTTGGGTGGTGTAGTGGTTAGCATACCCGGGCGCTATGTGGAAGATGAAATTTTCAAGTTTTCGGATATTATCTGACTTAACATCCTTGTCACATTTACACCAAAAATCGGATTGTCATCTTCAAAATTTGTGTTCTCCTCTCTTCGAAATCCTTAGTTTAAGCCTTTAATTATGAACAGAAGCAAATGAGGGGTTGGATAGGAATTCACTGAGAAGGATCATTACTAATTGCTCGGCTGTTTGTTCTACTAAGAAGGGAATTTCAACACGGAAAACGGAGTCTAAAGTTATACCAGCGCTCTTAAGCTTGTACCGGGCAGGAAACGGGACGTGGCTGTGATGACTGTTTTGAATTTGAGGAGTGCAAAGCAAGACCACTGACTTGAAGGAAGGGAGTTAAGGTGTGTTTGCGTGTCACGACGTCAAAATCTTATTTAGGTAAATAAATAGAACTTTCTTTAAAAAACTTGTACAAGTACAGTACTATCTTCGTAAGAAACATGCAAAATTTTGAAAAGCAATTAATACTTCAGTCACAGCAAAAAAAAAAAAAAAAAGTTGAGGGCGACATTCTACTAGCACTTATATCTGACGCCGCTAAGCTACTAGTCATCTTATCTAGTTGGTTTACCAATGATGGTATAACTTCTCATATCCAGATATTTTTGTGTATCCAAGGGGGGTTTTCTACTGAATTCCTTTGTAGCCGGTAGTAAAAAGTATTAAAAATTCTTTCTTTCAGTTTTTCATAAGTAAAGTTGCTATAAACCTGCCCCAGCAAAAATAATACTCGTCCACCCTGATTTCAAAGTCTAGCAACGTCCCTGCTCAAAAACGACGATTCATATCCATTGCATCTTAAAAAAAAAGTAGGGATAAATTCGATTTTCTGGGTTTTGTGATCATGACTCCGCCCGAACTCCAAGTACACTATATTGACGAAAGTCATTGGACACCCCTTCAAACGCAAATGAGCGGAACCGCCGCCTTGTTAAGATGCGCGGTACAGCTGGAAACGGTATAAAACCAAGCCTGCAGCTGACCGCGATCATGTCGCACTGTGATGTTGAGTGAAAATGTCGCGGTGGGAGAGAAATTACTTTGAGAAAGGAAAGATTGTTGGGTGTTATATTAGTGGGTTCTCCATAAGAGAAACCGAGAGGCATTTAAACATACCCAAGTCAACTGTTTTGATGTACTGAATAAGTGGAAAACACATGGCGTGCCTGAAGCAGCAAAACACACCGGCAGACCAAAGAAAATCAGTGATAGATGACGTCGAAGCCTCAGGAATATCTTTACAGCTAATCGACGGAGTACTGCACAAGACCTTAGTGTACAGGTGAGGCAAAATGATGGAACCTCGGAATGGCCGCGTACCATTTGCAGAGAATTTCATTCCATGGGTTACCGTGGTCGTGCGGCTGCTCATAAGCCTTTCATCTCCACTCGGAATGCTACTCGTCGTTTAGCATGGTGTAAAGAACATTTATCGTGGACCGTAGATCAATGGAAACGGCTCCTATGGACTGATAAATCCAGATACACGATCCATTAGTCTGATGGCCGTGTGTCGGTATGGCGGCAGCCGGGGGAACGCTATTTAGCACAGTGTACTGTTCCTACGGTCAAGTTTGGAGTTGGTAGTGTACTCGTGTGGGGGTGTTTTTCGTGGTATGGTCCCGGCCCATTGGTTATCGTGGACAAACCTGTTAATCAGCACGTCTACCTCGATATTATGGACAATTATGCCCTACCGACTGTGTGGCATAACTATGGAACCGAGCCTTGTCGGTATTAGCAGGATAATGCACCGAGATATAAGGCAAGGACTGTTACAGCGTGGTTTGACGATAATTCCGTATCGTGTGTGGACTGGCCAGCACAGAGCCCTGATCTTACTCTCATAGAGTGCCGCTCCGGTGGCGCAGTGGTCTAAGCGATGGCCTCTGATCATTCGTCCAAAAGGGGTCTGGGTTTGAATCCCGGTGAGAGCCGCCCCGGTGGCGCAGTGGTCTAAGGCGCTGGCCTCTGATCATTCGTCCGTAAGGGGTCCGGGTTCGAATCCCGGTGAGGCATGGTTGTTGTGTTTGTCTTACGGCACTGGCTCTCTCCCTTCCCTGGAACCAGTGACCCTAAATTAGGGACGGGCGACTGCTTATAGCCCATTGAGTTGCTCACGGTGGTCGTTAAACCTCCAATCAACAAAAAAAAAAAAAAAAAAATCCCGGTGAGGCATGGATGTTGTGTTTGTCTTACGGCACTGGTTCTCTCCCTTCCCTGGAACCAGTGACCCTGAATTAGGGACGGGCGACTGCTTATAGCCCATTGAGTTGCTCATGGTGGTCGTTAAACCACCAATCAAAAAAAAAAACTCTCATAGAATACCTGCGGGATGAATTAGAGCGTCACATAAGAAGTTTGGAACCAAGGCCTACTAGTGAGCAACAGTTAGCGGCAGCATTTTGAACTGAATGGAAGCCCATACCTGTCGCTGTGTTCCAAACCCTTGTCGAAAGCATGTCTTTAAGGGTCAGTGCATGCATTAAGACCAAAGGTGGACCAACATCGTCGTACTAATGTATGTCAATAAATGCCATGTTGTGCTTCTGTTCTAGGTGCCCGGTGACTTCTGTCAATATAGTGTATGTCATTTGCAAGTATTAATTCACTAACTTAAAGATAGACCCCCACTCAGTGGCGTATCTAGCACAACGTGCTCCTTACTTCAGCACCCCTAAGCACAGTCATTTTCCCAGGGTTTCGAGCACGAGGGAGGATGTGTTTTTCGGTGTGTGTGAGAGAATGTCTAATGTCCAATGTCTGAGTTCGAGGAAAATGTCTGTTAAAGTAAGTGAGAGCCGCCCCGGTGGCGCAGTGGTCTAAGGCGCTGGCCTCTGATTATTCGTCCGTAAGGGGTCCGGGTTCGAATCCCGGTCAGGCATGGATGTTGTGTTTGTCTTACGGCACTGGCTCTCTCCCTTCCCTGGAACCAGTGGTCCTAAATTAGGGACGGGCGACTGCTTATAGCCCATTGAGTTGCTCACGGCGGTCGTTAAACCTCCAATCAAAAAAAAAAAAAAAGTAACCTATATAGAGCCCTGTAGTTTTAACTTTTAAATAATTTTTGAAAAAGATGTGCATAATGTAAGGTTATCAATCAGCCAATCAGGATTAACACCGTGCGCGGACTGATACATGAGCATGAATATACATTTTATCGCAAAAAACGAATTCGGTAAAATATACTTTAATGGTTAAGGTCAATAGCTATAAGACTTCATAGTCACCCATTTTACTTTCACTTGTTTCTGAAGTGCTTAGTTTATGTGAAATTTCTGCCTCTAAAGTTTGAACAGTCGACGTGCTGAACAAATCATCATTGTTTTAATCAGAAACTGTACTTGGTTTTAACTGATTATGCGCAAAAAGAGCTAGTGTCGAGCTTTGGAAGTTTCTTCGCACGCTCTTTTTTTTTTTTTTTTTTTTTTTTCGCCGATACTATGCTATGACGCTTTTGTGACATTTTGCAAATGGATGCCGTTCGCTTGTATGTTACAGATTCCACACAGTAAATGCAGATATAGACATACTTACTATAAAGAAGAACTAAGAGTAAAACAATGTGTAATTGTTTTGTCCGAAACTAAAATACTCTAAATCACTTGAAGAAATCACCCTCTTTCACATTAATATCTGTGGCTGCTGTTAATAAATGTTGGTGCCTGTCGTATACGTTATCCTGGGTAACTGATTGTTTTCTCACATCCTCCACGGGGAATCCCCACGTGGTCTCGTACTTTTCCTGAGAGGGCGATTGGAGAGCGATGGTATTGTTTACAATACATTGGAGATTGATGGTATTGTTTACAATACATTGGTGATTGATGGTATTACAACCCATCGCAGAGCGATCGTATTACAACCTGCTGCCCAAGGGCCGAATAGCTTCAATCCGTAGGGCATGCAGTGTTTTTAAAGTGAAACTTGTCATTTATTTAGGCAAAGCTATATACACTGAAGAGCAATTGAATTAGATATACCTGTCTAGTAACGTGTAGCATAACCTTTCGCCCTGATGACGGCGGCGATTCGTCTCGGCATAGACTCGACAAGACACCGGAAGCG
This sequence comes from Macrothele yani, assembly GCA_039090855.1. Taxonomy (NCBI): domain Eukaryota; kingdom Metazoa; phylum Arthropoda; class Arachnida; order Araneae; family Macrothelidae; genus Macrothele; species Macrothele yani. Next base: position 139,939,670 of record CM077002.1, read on the forward strand.
TTGGGGAGCCTTACGAATCCACGACCCCTGAACAAGCTCCCACAGTTCACGAAGATTTGATGGGGGGGGGGTCAGAGTCTCGATCTCGAACATCTCTCTCGATGGTATCCCAGATGTGCTCGATGGGATTGAGGTCAGGTGACCTAGCTGGCCAAGGAAGCGAGGTCACGTCGGTGGAGTGTTCATCCAACCATTCGGATACAATTCGGGAGCGATGGCACGGTGCATTGTCTTGTCGCAGGATGAGGTCTCCAGTGGGATGTTGAAGACGCACAAACGGGAGCAAATGGTAGTCCAGGATATCCCAGTAACGTTGACCTGTGAGGGACGATGTCACACGTACCAGGGGTCCCATTTCAGTCCACCTAAACAGTCCCCAGACGAGAATGACACCCCCACCAGCTTGAAGAGTACCCTGCTGGCAAGAAGGATCCATCGCTTCATGTGGTTTGCGCCGTACTCGTATCCTGCCATCCGCATGTGCCAACGTGAATCTCGACTCCTCAGTCCAGGCAACATTTTCCCACATGTCTAGGGACCAGTGGTGATGTTCCCGCGCCCGTGCTAATCTTTGCACCCTGTGATGTGCGGTCAACAGCGGTACCCTCGTGGGACGATGGTTTCTGTACCCCATAGCGAGGAGATGGTTCTGGATGGTGTGGCTGCTTACACGTTTTTGTGCACCAGCGTTAAATTGACGAATGATTTCTTGCATTGTGGCCCGTCTATCCGCTGTTACAATGCGAGCTAGCTGACGATGACGCCGCACATCCACACGGTGTTGTCCACGGCAGTTGGCCCTTGCGGGGATGGTTTTACCGGATTCGATGTACTCACGGTGCACCTGTGACACAGTGGCTCGTAAAAATCCCAGTGCCTGCACGACTTCCGAGATGGAGTGACCCATTCGTCGGGCCCCGACAATTTGCCCACGATCAAAGGCGCTTAGATCCTTCGTCTTACCCATACTGCGTCCGACTCTTACTGATTCCCGTCGCATCACTCCTTATATTGTAGGATCGCTGCATACGTCATGTCGTTTCCGTTAACAGGGCCGCCCACAGCGCCACATTTGCATAACGTCAATTCAATTGCTCTTCAGTGTATGTGTGTTAAAGGAAAATGTGAATTTTCGGATAAATTATTTGCTTGTTTGTTTTCGTATGCGTTCGCATTTTTTCATAAAACCATTACTGGCAGCTGTAGTACAACCCTTCGTTAACAGCGCCCCCCCCGCTGCTGCGGGGGTGGTAGTTACGCCACTGCTCACACTAAAAATCATTTTGAGAGTAATATTACTTAGTACTACTGAACTCATAATATTAACAAGTTAGTGAAATCATGCAATGCAGTGATTATGATACGCTTTCCAACATACTAGAAATCACTATTCAAGTTATTACTCAAGTTCACTCCTGTGCCCTGAACTTTAATCCCATTTCGATTATATTCAATAGAACTGGTTCAGTATATCTCCGAAATAACATGACAAAGTTTAGTCGCAATCGAAGCAATTTTACGTAAGTTATGATGCATAAGGGCTATGGAATAGATCCCGCTTCCGTGTCCTAACCTTTGACCCCATTTCGCCCATTTGCAACAGGATTTGTACCCAGGCAGGTCCCTACAACATACTAATATTTCATCCAAATCGAAACATTTTTACGTAAGTTATGGCGCATAATGGCGATGGAAGTGATTCCGCTCCTATGTCCTGACTTTTGACCCCCATTTCGCCAATTTTCAATAGGGTTTGTCCCCAGGTGGTCCCTTACCACATACTAAATTTAATCGAAATCGAACCTTTTTACGTTAGTTATGACGCATAAGAGCAGTGGAATGGATCTCACTCCTATGTCCTGATCTTTGACCCCATTTCGTTCACCTTCAATAGGGTTCCTTCCCAGGTGTTCCCCTACCACATACTAAAATTTCATCGAAATCGAACGATTTTTACGCAAGTTACCGTGTGGACGAGCATACGCACACAACGCGTGACGTAATGAGGCAGACGGGAATCGCGACCATCTGCTCGCAAGAGTGTGACGTCATAAAACTTTAATGGATCCACACACAACGCGTGACGTAATGAGACAGACGGCGTGACCGCGCGCCAACATCTAATGGGACGACGCTATGGCACTACGCTTAAAACGTGGTAATTCCGAGTGGTTATTTAACCCACTAAACGAATTTTCCTAAAGTCGAGATGAAGCTAAATCGATTTCTAGTACCGGAAAACGGTAGGTTAACGACTTTCATCAAAATCCTTAGAGCCGTTTTCAAAATAAAATTTACATACATACAAGAATTGCTCCTTTAAGGTGAACGTCAAGTAATTTTGCTTCCTGTACTTCGAATGGAAAAATTTCTGCACACATTTTCTTCCCAATTAATGCGTTCACAAGGATGAAAATTTGAACATCGATTAAAAAAGCTTCATTTTATAACTTGGACTTGGAATACCTAATATTTTCTAAAACATAACCATAATTATGCAATCCAACATTTGTTTGTCTACTGACGTCATCAAAGTACAGGTCGCGCCATCCTTTTTCTGGTTTCAACACCACCAAAGGAAAAGTTATTGATTTTTAATATAATTATGGTTATGTTTTAGAAAATATTAAGTATTCCAAGTTATAATATGAAGTTATTTTAATCGATGTTCAAATTTTCATCCTTGAGAACACATTAAGTGAAGGAAATGTGTACAAAAGTTTTTCCATTGGAAGTATAGGAAGCAAAATTACTTGATGTCCACCTTAATAATATGGAATAAGGGCGATGGAATGGGTCGCAATCCTATGTCCTGACCTTTGACCGCATTTCGTCCATTTTCAATAGGGTTCGTCCCCAGATGGTCCCCTACCACATACTGAAATTTCATCGAAATTGAGCTATTTTTACGCACGTTATGACGCATAAGGGTAATGGAATGCATCCCGCTCTTATGACCTGACCTTTGACCCCAATTCACCCATTTTGAACAGGGTTTGTCCCCAGGCGGTCCCCTACCACATACTAAAATTTCATTGAAATCGAACCATATTTACGCAAGTTATGACGCATAAGGGCAATGGAATGATCCCGCTCCTACGTCGTGACCTTTGATCCCATTTGTCCCATTTTCAATAGGGTTCGTCCCCAGGTGGTCCCCTACCACATACTAAAATTTCATCGAAATCGAACCATTTTTACGCCAGTTATCGTGCGGACAGACGGACGAACGGACAAAGCTGAAGCATATACGCTTCTTCAACCTACGGTTGGAAAGCTTAAAAAATGGTCCATTTTGAACTGGGTGGGCTGCAGTGTAAGCAAGACAAATTGAGCCCACCCTCGCACCTCCTTGGCGACGTCCCTGCTTCTAGTACGTCACAAGACTTGGATTAAAGGCAGCATCTAATGCTAATCTATTGATGTAGAATCGTAGCTACTTGGTCGTGTCTGTTAAGGTATTATTTCGATACAAGGAAAGAGCAGTCGGCTAAAATGTGTTCTGCGGTTTAAATCAATGGCTTTCCCACACATTCTACAAGCGTTTTCATCTGCAACTTTCATTAAGTGTTTCCTGTAGTTCTGGGTTACGATAACGCTGCCTTGAATTATTATTATTATTACCTCAGGTTTGAAATGCATTATTAGCTAAACACTAAAATTAGCAGCATTTTTTTAACGCATGCTTTCATTCGTGAAGTGTGTCTCCGTATGCCATAAAAATTGATAGCAAGCTTCCCCCCCCTCCCCATCAGGAAGTTGTTTAACAGTGAGTGCTTGAGCAGAACTGTTTTTCAAGTCAAAATAAATCTATCATCAGTGAGTTTGTTTAATTTCCGTAGTGGCACTTTGTAAACTAAGAACTACGCCGTAATTCCCACGACACTAACAGCGCGCAAGATAGAAGTAACTCGTCAAAATTCTTTAACCTCCAAAGGTCAGGCATCGACCATCGAAACATTTAGAAATAGGAGATAACTTTTGCGCAAGCGAAAAGATATCACACGACATATCCTGGCCGGATATGAATGATTAGGTTTATTTGGGGAATCCCATTGGCCGATGCCACTCCGCAGTTGATGTCCGTGGCCAATCGGGTTCAAATTCTTTGCGGGCGACACACCGAAACCTGCGCATGGTACTCCAAAAGGGGATGTAACGCTCTGCACACGGGGAATGCACTGACTGCAAACACCATAATAAAAATAAAGAATATTTTCCTGGCAAATCATTCTTTACGCTCTTGACCTTCTGATACTCTCGCCGTATCGTAGCTGTTTTTGGAAGACAACTTCAAACCTAAACACCAGGTATGTACTTTGTGTTATTAATTTTACTCTTCCAAAGTTTAAATATTAATGTCGTTAATCGCGCTATTTTCTTTTATACCATATGGAAGATCCTGCTTCGCACATTCGCCCAAAATGCTGTCTTAGCTGGGAATTTATGAATTTTCGAGAGAGAGATGGAAGATTTACAAAAAGCTGCCTTTTGGATGAGGGTTGTGGCAATTCCAGTTTTTTGAGGGGGTTTTCCAGAAGTTGTTAGGTGTTATTACAACGGTCGAAATGACCGTTTTGTGATTTGTGTTAGGTTCTATCTCTAGATGCTCGGGATTTCCAGTTGTGGGCTAACATAATTCCTTACCATCTTTGGATTAAAAATTTCCAGAGAAGATTCGAAGAGACCACGGAACGCAAACCACGGGGATTTCCTCTTTAGTCCGCCCCGTTGGCGCAGTGGTCTAAGCGCTGGGTTCTGACCATTTGTCGGAGATGAATCGGGGTTCGAATGACGGTGAGGCATGGATGTTGTGTTTTTCTTACGGCCCTTTCCTGGAACCAGTGGCCCTAAATTAGGGACGGACGGCTGCTTGTAACCCATCCAATTGCTCACGGTGGTAGTCAAGACCCCCACCCCCACCCCGAAAAAAACCCCTTATGGATTGCAGTTAGGGCTGTGAGACTGCCGGAAGTTTGTCAGTTACCTCAAAATTCCATTAAGTTTTTCTCTACATCATATACCTCTTCTTCTTTCTCCCATTTTATCTTTACTCATTCTTTCTCTCTCTTTCCCTCAGTAGCTAACGTTTCTCCTCTCTCATCAACCGCCTATTTTTATTTCTTACTCGTTCCCCCTCTCTCTTTCCCTCGTTGGCTGTTTTTTTATTCTCTTTCACTGACTTCATATCTTTGTCACTCTCATTCATTCCCCCTTTAATTTCTATTTCTCTTGTTGACTAAGTTTCTCTCTCTCCTTCCCTCTCTCTCTCTCACTCACGGACTTCCTATTTTTCTCTTTCTCTCTCACTAGTCCCCTCCTCTCTCTCTCTCACGCACACACACACTGACCTCTTATATTTCTCTCTCACTCGTTCCTCTCGCTCTTTCCCTCGTTGACTAGCTGTTTCTCTCTTTCACTGACTCCCTATATTTCTCTCCCACTCGTTCCACCTTTCTCTCGCACCTACCTTTCACCCTGCTACTCCTCCTCTGTTTGTCACGCCCTCACCCTTTCTCCCTCTGTGTAGGTGTCACTGACTTTTTCTTTCACTGACTCACTTCTCCTCAATTACACCAATGCTCTCTCTCTGTGCCTTACTAAGTCATTTATCGCATTGATTTCCCTCTTTCTTTCATTCTCCCCATCCTCTTCCATTTGTATTACACGCACTCCACCCTTTATTTCTCTCACTCATTCTCTTTCCCTACCAATACCAATTGTTTTTTTGCGATTCTCCCTATTTTTTCGTTCTAGCACATATATTTCCATATTACTCTCTCTCTCTCTCCTTCCCTCGCTCGCTCTCTCTCAATCACTTTCATTTTTCGACACTTACTTTTTCATTCTCACCCTCTCTCACTCCCTTTCCCTCACTCTCGGTCTTTCTCTTTTCCCCTTTCTCGCATTTCTCTTACGAAACACGTCTGTCTATGAAGCAATATGTTATTCATTATAGCGATTTCGTCTGTAGAAATACGTTTTACAGACTTATACGTATAAATATTGATTCACGGTATCTAACACATATCGTCAATCAATATTTGCACATATCAAAACCTAAGAAATATATATTAAATCGTCTGTTCTGGCCATCAACCTTTCTCTCCTACTCCACTCTTAAAAGTGAGACCGTGCACTCTCGATTATCCTGAGTAATAATGGGAAGCATTTCCCAAACATGAAGGGAGAGGAAAAGCTGATAGATTCTTAGGGCCTGGTTTCCTCAGGGGCCCGCGGTCCGGCAAGGCAGTACAAATGACAGTTTAAATTCCAAGCAGTGGAAATGTGGATGAATCTGAAAAAGCACGGTAGTGTAGTGTGAAATTTATGTGAAACAATGTTCTCATCGAAAACAGTTTTTTTTTTTTTTCCTGGAAATAAATGTCAATGATATCCCCTCAAAAAAAGATGCCAAATGTTCCTTTTGAAAAAAGAAAAATCCTCATTTATCCACCCTATTTGTGTATGTTTGAAGGAAGTTTAAGCTGAAAAAAGTTTCCGGTCAAAAATATTTGCAAAGCAATGTTTTTATTCCTCGCTCCACCCCTGAAAAAAAAAAAAGATTCTGATTTCCCCTGCAAATCTATTTTATCTGTGATAACCCATCTGAGTAACCCAGAATACGAAAGCGGCGTTCCTGTAACTTTATTTACTTTCATGTCTTAAGTATGGTGCGCACATTTCCAATGGTTCTTTAGTGTTCGGTAATTGCACACATTTGCAAACTTCTTAAACTCATAGGAATTTAGAATTCGCTTATAAAAGTTTTCGACCTCTTGCCATTAGTAACGCCTTTCTCAAAATGCTCATCATAAGAAGTTTGTCTTTTTTTTTTTCTCTCTGCTATGTTTTATATAAAAAAAAAATAATAATTAGTTGTTGTGAAAGAAATTAAGAAAAACTGGAAGTGATTTTCATCCCCCAAACCAAAGCTACACCGCACTTGGGCCTTGGATAGCTTGGTGGTCAACATCGTAACTGCCACGGAGGAATCCCAGGTTCGATCCCAGGCAGGCGCGAACGCTTGAACCACTAAATATCCGCTGTGCTTCGGATGGACACGTTAAGCCGTTTAACCCCGGATACTGGTCCCCTTGTAATAAATAAGAGCGTCTTCCTTCCCCTTTCTACTTCGCTTCCGTGCAAGGTTAGTAGACACTTCCTATTTCTAAGGGTTGTTTAAGACCTGGGGTCAGACACTCCCTTACTAAAATCCTCCGCATATGATCTGATCTGATCTACACCGTACTTAGACCAGAACGAGAACGGAAAGTAGTCAATATTATTTATGTACGTATGCTGCGGGCATTTTTGTCTATCTCTGAGATTTGGGCATCTTTCTGTCGACTTTTTTTTTCCGTTTGCATTTTTTCAGCGATATCCATTACGTTTGGTAATTAACCGTAAATACAAAGGATGTTTATACATTTTTAGAACGATTTTCCAGCAATATAATTAATGTTTAAAATAAAATTATTTCTTTTTTAAATGTTCTATCTGATAGCACTTTATCTGGACTATCAATCTACATCTAGATTTCCAAGATAACAGGGTATATCTTAAAATCGGTAGTGGTATTTTATTCCACTCTTCTTCCACTGATTTCCATAGTCCAGTCATTGTTTTAGGTATGCGTTTACAAAGCGATCTTTTTAGCAGTCCGAAGGCACAATACTCCATTGGTGACATATCAGGGGAATTTGAAGGAAAATGAGCAAAAAGTTATAGACTTTATACTTGTTTGTTCTTTCAAGAAATAGAGAAGTAGATTTGGATTTATGTGTGACTGGTAACCTTATCCTGATCAGTGGACTCTTTAAAGGTTCTGTGGATAAAGGAATGGCATTTCCTCTTTAAATGTAGGAGTTAAAACATTATTTTGGTAATATGTAGAATTGATTTTAACGTTCTTTTTAACTTTTCTTAACTTTAATTTCCCATTATACGAGAAACCAGCAATAATCATGAACTCTTCGCTGAAACTTTCTTTGGATTCTTGGAACCAGGTTTGTAAGTCTTTTTTCTGCTCAATTTTGGACATTAAATCGATCTTTTTTTTGTTGTTGTTGTTACAGTCGTTTAGGTACATCCTTGCTTTATCAATAGCCACAATAAATTTTTTTCAAGTTTTATTCATTTTTACATGAAATCAATATCTTTAGCAACATCAATTCCTATTTCCCGTAAAGTAAGAGTTTTCATAATATATATACGTATTCGAGTATATATAACATCGAACATGACGGGCATCTGTTTAACTATTCTAACCAAGTAACCAAACAATCTCTCACATGGGTACATATACAAATAAGTTATTTAAAACAATAAACAAAATTCGAAATAATCGTTTTTCATATTTAAATAAAAATATTTTTTACATATAGAAATAAGTTGCATAAAACAAAAAATAGAATTCGAAATAACTGGTTTTCATAATAATTTTTTTCGCCTATAAACCTTGATGCCCTTATTACATCGATTCCCCACCTTGTTTCAGAGCACGGTTTTACAGTCAAGGCTGGAAGCTCTTTCTTTAAAATTTGCCATAGGTAAGGTAATTCAGAAAACAAAGCATATATTTCTTGAATAATGCTGAACATTTCTAGAGAAATTTTTTGTCGTTATTTACCACCAGACTTAAAGTATGAGCCGCTCAAATTACATAAAATGAATTAGGGTTTTAAATCGAAAAATTATTATTTCTTGAAGTCCACTGGGTTTTTTCTTTATATTGGCCCCATTGTCATAGCGCTGGTCACGCATATCATGCTATTGAAATCTTCAAGATTTAAAAAAAAATTGTTAGTCCTTTGCCCGCGGTATCCGTTGCTGAACAAAACAATAAAAATTATACTCTGATTTCAAGTCGTTTTCTATTGAATTATACAGTATAATGAATATTTTTACTAGAAAAATAAAGGTGCCACGTAGCATTACGATTTCTCACAGTAAAACGTTTTCTTAACTTCTTCCACGTCACTGACATTAATTTATCAACATAAAGTTTGATTGAAGCTTCCTGCCGCCCCCTGAAGCTGACGCCCGGGTGCTTGGCACTCATTGAGCCCCGCTTGGCGCGCCCCTGCTTCTTTGGATATTCGTTTAGTGCGTGGCCGTCTTAAGGGGTGGGCCAACGGGGCCGGTGCCCTGGGCCCCCAACTGAACGGAGGCCCCCAACACCCCAAGAGTTTTATGGGTTTACAAAAAGTCAAACTCTTTGTCGACTCACCAGCAGGTTGTTTTTTTTTTTTTTAATTTAAAGAAAAGAAGAAATACCAATTCAGAAAGTTGGAAGTTCTTTTGCCTTTTTTTTTTTCTTTTAATTTAAAGAAAAGAAGAAACGCCAATTCAGAAAGTTGGAAGTTCTTTTGCCTTTTTTTTTTTTTTTATTTAAAGAAAAGAAGAAACACCAATTCAGAAAGTTGGAAGTTCTTTTGCCTTTTTTTTTTAATTTAAAGAAAAGAAGAAACACCAATTCAGAAAGTTGGAAGTTCTTTTGCCTTTTTTTTTAATTTAAAGAAAAGAAGAAACACCAATTCAGAAAGTTGGAAGTTCTTTTGCCTTTTTTTTTTTAATTTAAAGAAAAGAAGAAACACCAATTCAGAAAGTTGGAAGTTCTTTTGCCTTTTTTTTTTAATTTAAAGAAAAGAAGAAACACCAATTCAGAAAGTTGGAAGTTCTTTTGCCTTTTTTTTTAATTTAAAGAAAAGAAGAAACACCAATTCAGAAAGTTGGAAGTTCTTTTGCCTTTTTTTTTTAATTTAAAGAAAAGAAGAAACACCAATTCAGAAAGTTGGAAGTTCTTTTGCCTTTTTTTTCTTTTAATTTAAAGAAAAGAAGAAACACCAATTCAGAAAGTTGGAAGTTCTTTTGCCTTTTTTTTTTAATTTAAAGAAAAGAAGAAACACCAATTCAGAAAGTTGGAAGTTCTTTTGCCTTTTTTTTTAATTTAAAGAAAAGAAGAAACACCAATTCAGAAAGTTGGAAGTTCTTTTGCCTTTTTTTTTAATTTAAAGGAAAAGAAGAAACACCAATTCAGAAAGTTGGAAGTTCTTTTGCCTTTTTTTTTTAATTTAAAGAAAAGAAGAAACACCAATTCAGAAAGTTGGAAGTTCTTTTGCCTTTTTTTTAATTTAAAGAAAAGAAGAAACACCAATTCAGAAAGTTGGAAGTTCTTTTGCCTTTTTTTTTAATTTAAAGAAAAGAAGAAACACCAATTCAGAAAGTTGGAAGTTCTTTTGCCTTTTTTTTTTAATTTAAAGAAAAGAAGAAACACCAATTCAGAAAGTTGGAAGTTCTTTTGCCTTTTTTTTTAATTTAAAGAAAAGAAGAAACACCAATTCAGAAAGTTGGAAGTTCTTTTGCCTTTTTTTTTTAATTTAAAGAAAAGAAGAAACACCAATTCAGAAAGTTGGAAGTTCTTTTGCCTTTTTTTTTATTTTAAAGAAAAGAAGAAACACCAATTCAGAAAGTTGGAAGTTCTTTTGCCTTTTTTTTTTTAATTTAAAGAAAAGAAGAAACACCAATTCAAAAAGTTGGAAGTTCTTTTCCCTTTTTTTTTTTTTAACTTTGCTCGTAGCTTCGATTCCCGAGGAGGCAGGAGGAAAGTTAGGTGTTAAGGTGGATCTCTTGTGACAAAATAAGAAACAAAGATAGCAGACATCCCTCCCGATCCCGAGTGTGGGTGAGGCCAGGGCTTTAAAAGAGTTCTATAGCCCTGGGGTGAGGCAGGGTCGTAAGGGCCACGCATAAATCGCATTTTTGCGAATCATTTTTTCCTTTTAAACAGTCATTTGTGTTGTATATATAACGAAGGAGTTCGCGTATGTTTATCACTGGGGTTTGCCCACCTGGGCTACTTATATATTTTTTCCATCGTCGCTCTTCGCCCAAATAATGACTGGGGCCACATATCAACATTTTCGTCCGGTGCGTCATATTGTCTGGAAACGGCGCTGGTTGATTTTTTCGTTCTCTTGTTTCAATTTAATTTTCGTTCAATAATTAGTAGAATGGGGAAGCAGCACATCTTTCAGCACCCATTTTCTTGTAATTTGGCAAAACAAAATGTGAATGCATTTGGTCAGTGGCGCCCATATGAGTACTTTCGGGGGGGGGGCGCAAAGAAAATCCTTACCACCTTCACGGCTGTCAAACATTTTAGTAAATGTACAAGATACTAAAATATAACAAAAATAATTGATACAATCAATCATTAATATCTTATTATTTTTAAAAATGTTTTAAAAAAAGGTTTTGTCTATTTTAGTGTTTTAAATTTATAAAAAAATTAGCTATACCAACGGACGGCTAGGGAGGGGATCGACCCCCCCTCCCACCTTATGGGCGCCCTTGCATTTGCTACACTTCATGGAGTTCTACAATTTTTGTCATGTACTAATTTTCATTCAAGTGGTATTTAAAAAGTTACTGGATATTGAATATTTATTAACATAGGGATAACATGGTTGATGGTGATGTATATAATAATTCTCATACGTTGTATACATATATCCATATATTGTATATACTGTAATAATGCCATATGCGAAAAACAATAACCACATATTTTAATAATATCCTATCTTGTATATATTCTGTATATACAAGATCAGGGCCCCGAAAAATCTGACGGCCCAGATCCCCCCAAAAGTGTTAAGATGGCACTAGTTTGGCGTTCTTTTTCTGTTAAAAGCTATGCTTAACGATTTTTTCCTGTATAAATAATTTTGCTTATTTTACATTCAGAAATTCTCATTCCATGATTTTCACAGCGTGTTTTAATTACAGAATACGAATATTTGTCTTCGTAAGAAGCAAAGGCATAACCACAGCTTGTTTACGTGCATTATTTTCTTAGCAGACGATGTTTAACTTAGCAGATGTTTGTTTCGTGTTCATCTAAAACGCTGTTGCCAGTTTCGATTCTTTGAACTTCTTTTGTTTTCTGTAATTTCTTATCAAAATCGTTCTTGTGAACATCCTCTATCGAAATTTGTTTTTAATCCGTATCAGCATTCCCTTAAAATTTTACTGTCTATGCTCTTTTAAAATTTCTCTTGTGCAAAAATCAAGCTGAGTGGAGATTGCTTTGTATGGAGAAGGGCATAGTGACTCTGGCGTTTGTTGCATAGGTTCTCAGTATTTTCTCTCGGGAAACAGACATGTTTATTACTTTTGAACTTTTTATTTGTGGAATTTTTAAAACTGATCTACAGTCAAATTTTATTTTTTTTTAATTTGTTCTGCAACCCTTTTTAAACCATGCGCGGAAGGATTTCTAATTGTGCGCTGCCGTTCATACGCAACTTAGAGAGAATAGTTAAATAGTGCGCATTCTGATCGATTAATTATTTTTTTTGCATACTATTAAAATTTTCATAATCACAAACGAATCCAGAAAAAATGCTAAAACTTAGTATTTGGAAAAAATAAATTGTACGCAGCAAGTACGTATAAAACTTACGGAAATTTTCGGCAGCCAATGTTTATAGCCTTCACCGTTACGAGGTACCCAGATTTTTTTGTTCCATAATTATAATTGCCAAAAAATATTTTCATGCTTTTATTTGTGTGTTTATATATATATATATATATATATATATATATATATATATCATCATCATCATCATTGTCAACCATTATCAATCCACTGCTGGACGAAGGTCTCCCCAAGTTTCCTCCACAACGGTCTGTCTTGTGCCAGTCTCCTCCATGTCACCCCTGCATACTTTCGAATTTCATCCACCCATCTCCCATGTGGTCTTCTTCTGGGTCTTTTCCTGTCCCTTGGAATCCAATCTAATATATATATATATATATATACTATATTGACAAAAGTCACCGGACACCTAGAAGAGAAACACAATATAGCATTTATTGACATACATTACTACGGTGTCTGTCCACCTTTGGCCTTAATGCATGCACTGACTCTTCGAGACATGCTTTCGACAAGGTTTTGGAACACAGCGATAGATATTCGCTTCCATTCAGTACACAATGCAGCCGCTAACTGTACATAAGTCCATTCAGCACATAATGTGCTCTAATTCACCCCATAGGTGCTCTATGAGATTAAGATCAGAGCTCTGTGCTGGCCAGTCCACACACGATACGGAATTATCGTCAAACCACGCCGTAACAGTCCTTGCTTTATGGCTCGGTACATTATCCTGTTGGTAACAACAAAGCTCGGTTCCAAAGTATTGCCTCAGAGTTGGTAGGGCATAATTGTCCAGAATATCGAAGTAGACGTGCTAGTTAACAGGTTTGTCTAAGATAACCAATGGGCCGGGAACGCACCACGAAAAGCGCCCCCACACGAGTACACTGCCAGCTCCAAACTTGGCCGTGAAGTTTTCCTTTAAGGTGGTTCCACCTAAAATCTCTGCCTTATGTTTTCCAATGGTAAAACTTCACTACATAGTTTCTTAGCAATTAATGTATTCCTAAGGATGACAATTTGAACATCGATAAAACTAACTGTAAGTTATAGCATATGATACTTAATACTTGCTAAAACATAACCATAATTATATTAAAAATCAAGCGTTTTACTTTGAGTAATACTTAGACCTGTTAATAGATGGCGCGACCTGTACATTGATGACGTCAGTAGACAAACAAATGTTGGATTGCTTAGTTATGGTTATGTTTTAGCAAGTATTAAGTATCCCATGCTATAACTTAAAGTTAGTTTTATCGATGTGCAAATTTTCATCCTTGGGAATACATTAATTACGAAGAAAATATATAAAGAAGTTTTACCATTGGAAACATATACTCTTTCTTTACGATTCCAAACATTCAGTGTAAATAATACCAATTAGTCACACTGAATGCACATGCAATTTTAAGCTGATCTTCCTAAGATTATGTTGTGGAAGATGTCTTTTGTGTAATTTTTATTTATTTGTTTCGGAGTTTAAACCACAGTGAGCATCTAGGGCCTTAATCCCTATCCCGAATTTGGGGCCACTGATGAATAAGGGCCAGCGCCGTTGAGTTGTTGTATTACCCATACCTCATTCGGGAAGGGGCCCAGCGTTAGCGATTGGCCGGAAACTAGCGCTTCTGACTACTCAGCCTCAATGGCACATTGTTGTGTAACGCATAAGAAATCACAGGGTGGGATCAGACGGTTACTTTGTTGGAGCAAGTAGTGAATTTAGTAGAAATCGCCTTTACAATCGTAAAACAATTGTCACTCAGCTTACGTGCCTGTTTAATTAATATGTATTGGCTTTCTTCTTAGCAGTGCAGTCTTAACCTAAGGAGAAGTCATCAACTGTAACTTTATTTTGAAGACTGCTTTCTAGACAAAGAAGTACACTGTAACCCTTGTGATTCGTTAGAAGCTCTATTGTGTGATCCGACTATTTGGCCCCACCTCAGCAGTACGAACATTCGGTTAATAATTAATACACACAACTGACGGATTAGGAACATCAAACAGAAGTCATCGCTCTTTCCACGTTTTTATAAGTGAGTCACGGAAAAATTCTCATCGGTCGCCACCGGGAATCGAACCCAGGGTCTTCCAGTTACGCGCCGGACATGCTACCACTGCACCGCAGCGGCCTCGAATTCTCCATACTCACATACAACTAACTGCCAAACCACATGGCAGGTTGCTTAGTGGAGCCCCGCACAATGCTGGGGGTTCACCAAAGATGGTAAGCAGCAACTTAACAAATAACTAGGAGGCGAATGAATAATTAATACACACAATTGACGTGGATTAAGAACATCAAACAGAAGCCATCGCTCTTTCGACGTTTTTATAAGTGAGTCACGGAAAAATTGTCATCGGCCGCCACCGGAATCGAACCCAGGTCTTCCAGTTACGCGCTGGACATGTTACCACTGCACCACAGCGGCCTCAAATTCTCCAGACTCACATACAACTAACTGCCAAAGCACATGGCAAGTTCCTTTTGGAGCCCTGCACAATGCTGGAAATTCACCAAAGATGGTAGGTTTAATAATAAAAGATGTGGTTTGGAAGTTAGTTGTATGTGAGTCTGGAGAATTCGAGGCTACTGTGGTGCAGTGGAAGCATGTCCGGCGCGTAACTGGAAGACCCTGGGTTCGATTCCCGGTGGCGGCCGATGATAATTTTTTCCGTGACTCACTTATAAACGTGGAAAGAGCGATGACTTTTGTTTGATATTCGGTTAATACCCAGGTACGTTTTTCGTATGAATTTCAGCATTCCCTATTTATGCTCTATACATACATCTTAAAAAATTCTCTTTCCCTGCTTCTCTGTCTAACTTACCAGAAAAACGCCTTAGCGCCCTCTAAGGTGCGCTAAGCCTCTTCTACACCACTGCTCTTTACCCTTATGATCAGTGAGATGTCCTGTTGTGTTATATAGTTAATATCAACCTTGCAGTACGAATATTTTGATTATGATTGTGTGTAAAACAAAATATTCGCTATTTTCGAATATATGACCATCTAAAAATTTTGTTTACCCATCATCTGCAACCATCTAACTGCGAGAAAAGTACCTTAGCTGCCTTCGTGTCAACATTTCACCTGCTGGAGAACAGCGATGTTCTGTGTGTGGAAATTTTCTCCATTGGTGGGGGAAATTTCCACATGCCACCGAGCACAGCTATTCCCCAACGGGTGACGTATTGATAAGGAATTTCACCCGTCGACACGAGAGCAGAATATGATCAACGATACGTAATTTTGTTATTCGAGAAGATGAGGTTTCGCCAGAAACGGATAGAAATTTTTAACAGTGAGGTGATATATTAGGCGTGGTATATAATGAAATCCGTTCGGGTGGCTTTATTAAGACGAAAGAAAAGGTTCATCCGCAGGTGTGGCAGAATTAGGAAGAAAGAATGCAGCAGTGTTCGTTAAAAGAAGTCGGCGTAGGTATCCATACATGCATCCCACACTGCTTGGGGGAAATGGCGAATACCGGCCGCGAAGAACTTTGGTTGCTCATTGAACCATTTAGTTACTGCGGCCATGACGTCTGCATCGGAACGGAATCGTTGTCCCTTTAGAGCTTTTTTTAAGGGTCCAAACAAATGAAAGTCACATGGTGACAGATCGAGTCTATAGGCTGGGTGGCGCAGAACCTCTCACTCTTTCCGTGCTAACGGATCCTGCACAATGTTCACAACATGCGGACGAGCATTGTCGTGCAACAGAATCACACCACGCCAAAGCATGCCGGGTAGCTTATTCTTGATGGCTTTATGCAGCTTGTCCGCTGTGACCTTGTAGTGGTTGGCATTGATGTTCACGTGAGGCTCTTTAAAGTCCACCAACAAAAGTCCTTCATGGTCAAAAAATGCGATCATCATAACCTTACCGGCGTTAGCCTGTGACTTGATTTTTTTATTTTTTTTTTTTGTTATCCATTTTATGCTCGCTGTTTTGCTGGACGTTTCAAAGTAGTAGCACTACGATTCGTCGCCTGCTACTATATGCGCGCAGGGCTAGCCCTGATATGCGCGACAGAAATGTATCACCTTCCGCTTCGTAACGGAACAAGTGGTTCAAACTCCAACCCATGCTTTCTTCCTTATGGTGGTCGGTCAGCATCCGTTGGATCTATTGTGAACACACCTTCCGATACTGCAGTGTCTCCGTAACCACCGTTTGAACTGTCCCAAATGACATAGCGTATTCCTCCGCTAGTGAACGTAAGCTCCGACGACGGTCCACCCGTATTGCTGCATCAATCTAGGCGATAGCTTCGTTCATGGGCGGATTGGGACGACCAAACCAGGCTGGGAAATTTAGTCTTGTGGTCCACTACAGCAAGGATTATACCTCCTTCCCCTCGTTCCAATTTCTTTAGACCCCATAAAAAAAACTAAACAATCCTCCATAGTTCTTTTAGGCATATATACATTGAACACCAATTAAATTAGAGATACCTGTCTAGTAACGTGTAGCACCACCTTTCGTCCTGATAACGGCAGCGATTCGTCTTGGCATGGACTAGACAAGACACCGGAAGCGTTGGGAAGACATACGGATCCACGACCCCTGATCAAGCTCCCACAGTTCACGAAGATTTGATGCAGGGGGGGGGGTCAGAGCCTAGAACATGTCTCTCGATGGCATCCCAGATGTGCTTGATGGGATTGAGGTCAGGTGACCTAGCTGGCCAAGGAATCGAGGTCACGTAGGTGGAGTGTTCATCCAACCATTCGGATACAATTCGGGAGCTGCATTGTCTTGTTGCAGGATGAGGTCCCCAGTGGGATGTTGAAGACGCACAAACGGGAGCAAATGGTCGTCCAGGATATCCCTGTAACGTTGACCTGTGAGGGACGATGTCACACATACCAGGGGTCCCATTTCAGTCCACCTAAACAGTCCCTAGACGAGAATGCCACCCCCACCATCTTGAAGAGTACCCTGCTGGCAAGAAGGATCCATCGCTTCATGTGGTTAGCGCCGTACTCGTATCCTGCCATCCGCATGTACCAACGTGAATCTCGTCTCATCAGTCCAGGCAACACTTTTCCACATGTCTAGGGTCCAGTGGTGATGTTTCCGCGCCCATGCTAATCTTTGCACCTTGTGATGTGCGGTTAGCAGCGGTACCCTCGTGGGACGATGGCTTCTATACCCCATAGCGAGGAGATGGTTCTGGATGGTGTGGCTGCTTACACGTTTTTGTGCACCAGCGTTAAATTGCAGAGTGAGTTCTTGCACTGTGGCCCGTCTATCTGCTGTTACAATGCGAGCTAGCCGACGATGACCCCGCTCATCCACACGCTGTTGTCCACGGCAGTTGGCCCTTGCGGGGATGGTTTTACCGAATTCGATGTACTAACGGTGCACCCGTGACACAGTGGCTCGTGAAAATCCCAGTGCCTGCACGACTTCCGAGATGGAGTGACATTCGTCGGGCCTCGACAATTTGCCCACGATCAAATGCGCTTAGATCTTTCGTCTTACCCATACTGCGTCCGACTCTTACTGATTCCCGTCGCATCACTCCTTATATTGTCGGATCGCTGCATACGCCATGTCGTTTCCGTTTACAGGGCAGCCCACAGCGCCACATTTGCATAACGCCAGCTGTCTTTAATTTAGTTGCTCTTCAGTGTATGCCTAAAAGAACTACATATATACAGGGTGGTTCATAAAGAGGTATACAGTTTCCAGATGCTGTAAAACAGTAACAGTTGAAGACACGGACCACAACTGCGAACCGTTAGGTAGATGTACTCATAAAGTTTGTGTCTCGCTAGTGAGGGAAGTGACGTAGGCAATAGCACACGTGTCACGTGACTAGTCAGCCGATGAACATCTTCCTCGCCGATGGATTGGACGAGCCGCGGACTACAACATGCCACTGACCCAATGGCCACCCAAAAGTCCTGACTTAACACCTTGTGACTTTTTCCTGTGGGGATACGTAAAGGACAAGGTATTCGCCCCTCCCCTTCCTGTTGATCTATAGCGGGGCTGAAACAGCGTATCACAGCCACTATCACTGCACTTGATTCAGATATCTTGTATCGCGTTTGAGCGGAAATGGATTACCGGCTCGATGTGTGTCGTGTGACTAAGGGTGCACACATAGAACATTTGTGACTGTCTCTAAAAAAACTTGAAACATTCCCCTACAATTCTGTTATAGGTAACATAAAATATCTTACATTGTTCTTGTTTTATAGTGCGTTGAAACTGTATACTTATTTATGACCCCCCCCCTCTCTCTCTATATATATATATATATCGCTTCATTTTAGTCTGTTACAGACTGTACAGATATATCTCTGAATTATTTCGGCATGCACAAGTTTTGTGACATTGCTACTTGATGGCTTTATCCTTGTTTAGGGAAGCATTTAGACGAGAGCGATATACATAAAAAGAACACCAAAACGAAATACCGCCTGTTGCGTTTGATAAAACGATTCTTAGCTAGGCTATAACCATCTGAACTATTAAAGATTAAGCAGTTATCCATTTCTCAGATTTTCCGCATTTTTAATCCTCGATTTTAAGCTTTAAATATGTCACAATAAAAATTTTCCGCCTTCGAAAAATTTCTTTCTATCCAACACTCCCCCAAAAGTTTTTCCACACCTCCCTCTGCCAGTCCTATATAATATTCCTAGATAAACCCCTACACTATAGGAAGATACGTATCTACTGGTGAATACCTCATAAATTCGCTCATGAAAATCCTTCTGTTAGACCTTGGATGAAAGGAAAATGTGTTGAAATGTGCTAAGCATGGTTAAACAAATTCAGAGCTGAACAAATTTTGACTAAAATTTAGCGGTGAAAGAATTTACTAAACCCGCCGGATATAATGTAGCATCAAGTCACGCTCAAAACAGTGTTTTGCACCTGGCAATTATTCCGTTCAGAAAAATTTGCTTCCAAAAAAAAAAAAAAAGAAAAAGAAACTTGAGTCTCTTGAAAGCCACATTTTCAACTAAACCATTATGAAGATCATTCTGAAAGTTCAAACGTACACATGTACATGGCAAGTTTCCTGTGAAATTAATATTTATATTTATTTGGCCACTGTTTGCCGATTGCGCAATCGTGTTGGTATCTCCCTGAGTAAAAACGCCTTTTTTTTTTACTCGTGTGAACCAGAACTGGTGAATCGTTATTTCTTTTAAGATCAATGTAGGCATGTAATAGTGTATGGAAATGAGAAATCTTTGTTGTAATTTTACTGATCGGGGGAGGGGGGGCATTCGAACTTACTCTTCACTTTCTTAAAACACTTCTCTCATCAAAAGAGGTGAAGCGCACCATCCCTCCGACTGAGATTGTCTCATCACCCGTAAGTTTAAACTTATATTTATTTCAGTAATTACATATGGTAATCTGGGTGGATTAGATACATCTGACAATTTTATACTTTTGTTCAGTTGAGATTTTGTACTATGAGTTTAGCCCCATTCCCGTTCGGATCAATTTCTGGATAAAACACAGAGTACTCGTTGATTAAAATACATTTTTTAGCAGTACATCACTACTAATTTTCATTTTTTTTAATGTTTTTGTAGTTCCAAAAATTAGGTAAATGTGATTAATAATAATTGGTATATGTTTTTAACTTTTTACATTCCTTTTAGATTCAAAAATCTAAAATTTACATTGCAAAGGCAACGTAAATGTGAGGTGATCGCACAAATTTAAAATATATATTCCTCAAAAAGCTGTTGATAATCAGAAGTGAGTGATGAAACCTGACTTACACTAGTCCTTAACATGTATAAATAGGTGCAGTACGTACTTCATTTTTCACATTTACCTCTGTCATTCAACATGAGTTTTCTTTTCGCGCAATCCACTTTTACGTTTTTTTTTTGTTTTTTTTTTTTTTCCCCGTTATTAATACATCCGAGGTTGATTACTATCATACTTCCCCGAACACTTTCACTTCAAGCTGGCTATGGGTTTAAGATGCTAGTACCGCATCATGGGACAAAAGGAACTGATTGCGCAGTATCCTCACTATCGCCTTCTACGTGCTGTTGTGCCAAATATAGCATTCGTTTTTCCCTTCGCTCAAGACAAAAAGGGGAGCACTTCGATGGATTCGGATGTCGGAATATCTTTGAGAGAGAATTGTTTTGTGTTCTGCCAGTCCGTGGATAAGGGTAGGAGGTGTGTGTGTGGGGAAGGGGGTCATCGCAATCGGTACTGGTGTCCCTTTCAAGATTACAGAAGGGTAGGGCATACCAGGTTCCAAGTCTAACGACATATCTTCAGCTTGATTAATTTATAACAGCTTGTTTGGTTCGGCGGCCCTTTCCTCAAGCAAATGCGTCCTTTCTGTCAGAGCAAACGCTCAACAAAGATAGAAGGAAATGGTTTTTTTTTTTTAAGGGAATCACTTTTCAATCCGAAATAAAGGTCAAATGAAATAAACGATTATTTTTCATAATTTCCAAAATAATTAAACGTCCGTTCCCCAAAATTCAGGCCAACGAGAATACAAGGAAGTGGGCCATTTCTTGAGTGGTCCATCGGGAAATGTGTGGTATCCCGGTGGGCCAATCCGCCCCTGGCTTAGTCTGTCGCAACAACATGCGCCTGGCCCGGCCGCGGAAGATCTTTCGTTTCCTCGCGTCCTTCCCGAAACATTCGCGCCAGTCCGTCACTGTTGTCTTCAACACACATTTGTCATCATACACCGCCTGCATTGTGTGATGAATGTCGACATCCTTCCGCTGTTAGGAACTGAACCACCGCTCGCTGATCCACCTTGGTCGGATTAGGAATCATACAAGCCATGTTATCAACAATCTGCGAGGAGAATGAACCCGCGCTCGCTTGTTCATTGGTCTGCGCTTATCACGCGAGCTGTGACGTCATCATACTCCACGTGACGCGGCATGAACGGGTTTCATTTGATTACGCCTCATACAATGCAATCTGTTCAATGGGAGATTTCTACAGTGGAGTTATTTTTTTTTTTAATTGGAGGTTTAACGACCACCGTGAGCAACTCAATGGGCTATAAGCAGTCGCCCGTCCCTAATTTAGGGTCACTGGTTCCAGGGAAGGGAGAGAGCCAGTGCCGTAAGACAAACACAACATCCATGCCTCACCGGGATTCGAACCCGGAACCCCTTACGGACGAATGATCAGAGGCCAGTGCCTTAGACCACTGCGCCACCGGGGTGGCACAGTGGAGTTCCAAAACTGTTCTGAGAAGAATAGGGATAAGTTTTCGTGTGGTTTTAGAATTTTACGAGTCCAGAAGTTTTTATGAGGTATTAGGGATATCAGAATAATTTTTTTTAGATTTTTTTCTCTGTTTTGAAAATTTCCCATAAATACAGATGGCAGAACTAAAAATGTGCGTAACGGCTGTAACTGTAATAATATCAAAATAACGTTGTTGTTTTTTTGGTTTTTTTCTTTAAAGAAATGGTTTTATAAAAGACGCCCGCAAGGTCACAGTTTAAAAAGTCGGGATTTCTAACTTGGAGAAAATGTTTTGGAGTTTAATTATCTTACAGTAAGATTGAATGGCAAATAATTTTCCTGTGAAAATCACGACATTTTAATTTGTAATTACCTCATATATTGGACACACGTCCGATATTGTATGGTTTAAGTTAACGTGCAAAAATGTAATAAAACATTTTTTTTTTTTTGAGTGGAGGTTTAACGACCACCGTGAGCAACTCAATGGGCTATAAGCAGTCGCCCGTCCCTAATTTAGGGTCACTGGTTCCATGGAAGGGAGAGAGCCAGTGCCGTTAAACAAACACAACATTCATGCCTCACCGGACCCCTTACGGACGAATGATCAGAGGCCAACGCCTTAGACCACTGCGCCACCGGGGCGGCAATAAAACATTTATGGGCAACTTACCATTTCATGGTCTTGCTGCCATTTGACATTTCCAGCATGTGATTTGTGAGCAGAATGTTGCTTGTTTCAAGAGGTAGCATGGGGCTCTTCACTTCTGTCGGGCCGCCCCGGTGGCGCAGTGGTCTAAGCGATGGCCTCTGATCATTCGTCCGAAAGGGGTCTGGGTTCAAATCCCGATGAGGCATGGATGTTATGTTTGTCTTACGGCACTGGCTCTCTCCCTTCCCTGGAACCAGTGACCCTAAATTAGGGACGGGCGACTGCTTATAACCCATTGAGTTGCTCACGGTGGTCGTTAAACCTCCAAACAACAACAACACTTCTGTCGGCTGAAGTCATTCACTTTATTCTATTAAATTCTTGGTCATATAGGGTGTTTTTGTTGTTGTTTTTCTCCCTCCGAAGGCGTCATGTAATAATATTCAAGTACTTCTTCATTTTTTTACCAAAACGTAGTTACGTCAAAAATGCTCGCTAGACACACTCGCAGTCTTATTTACATATCACACTCAAAAAACCATCTTTTTTTTTGTCATACATACATACATACCACACATTCATACATTTCATTATACACTATATACAACCACAAGTGCTCAATTAACTCACTATATGCATATATATGTAGTTAACCGAGATGAAAACGTCTATTGTATATATGGACAGTATCATCATCATCATCATCATTGTCAACCATTATCAATCCACTGCTGGACGAAGGTCTCCCCAAGTTTCCTCCACAACGGTCTGTCTTATGCCAGTCTCCTCCATGTCACCCCTGCATACTTTCGAATTTCATCCACCCATCTCCCATGTGGTCTTCTTCTGGGTCTTTTCCTGTCCCTTGGAATCCAATCTAAAATTTCGGCTGTCCATCGATGATCTGTCCTTCTGGCAGTATGTCCAGCCCATTGCCATTTCAGGGATTTAACTCTGATCATGATGTCTTCCACTCTTGTCATTTTTCGGATCCACGAGTTCCTCTTCTTATCTCTCCTGGTTACACCAAGCATGCACCTCTCCATGCTACTTTGAGTTGTCTGCAGCCTTTGTATGTCTCTTTTAGTTAAGGTCCACGTCTCTGCACCATACGTAAGCACTGGAAGGATGCATTGATCAAACACTTTTCTTTTAAGACATAATGGCATATTGCTCTTGAAAATTATGCTGTTTCTTCCAAAAGCTCTCCAGGCAAGTTTTGTACGCCGATTAATTTCTTCATCAATGTGACCCTCACTTGATATCTGCTGTCCAAGATAAACGTACGTGTCTGTTATCTCCAGCTTTTCTCCATCAATCGATAAATCTTCATTTCTTGTAAAAGCATTGAACATCACTTTTGTCTTCTGAAAGTTCATTTTTAATCCCACTTCTTTACTCTTGTCAGCAAGTTCCTGGATCATACTCTGCAGCTCTGATGGGGTAGTTGCAAAAATGACTACGTCATCAGCAAAACGAAGGTGGGTTAGATAATCTCCATTAATCTTTATCCCCTTGTTTTCCCAGCTCAGCGACTGAAAAACACCCTCCAATGTGGCATTAAAGAGCTTCGGAGATATGGTGTCACCTTGTCTCACTCCCTTTCCAATTTTTACGTGTGTTGTATTTTCAAACAGCCGAATCTTTGCACTTGCATTTTCATAGATGTTATTAATAATATTAATGTATGCATCTTCAATACCGCAGGTTTTCAGAGCCATTGTAACTGCTGATGGTTTCACCGAATCAAAGGCTTTTTCATAATCGATAAAAGCCATGCACAATGGAAGTTCATATTCCCTCGCTCTTTCAATTAGTTCTCTCAGCACGTGGATATGATCTATTGTGCTGTAGCCACTCCTGAATCCAGCTTGTTCTCTCGGTTGAGCCATGTCCAGTGTTACCTTCAAGCGGTGTGAAAGAACTTTAGTGAAGATTTTATAAACTACTGATAGGAGGCTGATAGGTCTGTAGTTTCCGAGATCCTCAATGTCACCTTTCTTATGTAGCAGGATCATTGTAGCGGTGTTCCAATCCTCAGGAATCTTTCCTTCATTAAGGCATCGAGTGAAAATTTGGGCGAGTATTGTTTCGATTTCTCCACTTGCTTCTTGTATGATGTCTACAGTAATTCCAACTTCTCCTGGAGCTTTTCCTCGCTTCATGTTCTTGATTGCATGTGCAACTTCTGCTGGAAGGACTGGAGAAACTCTGGTACTGGTATCTTTCATGATGTCTGGAGTGCATATATCATCCCTTTCATATAATTTGGAGTAGAAATCTTTCACTCTTGTCAAAATTTCGCCTCTATTTCTTGTTACAGAACCATCTTCTTTTCTCAGTGCCACAATCTGTTTTCTTCCCTTACTGAGATGTCCCTTTGCTATCTTTAGGCTTTGGTTGTTTTCAATTGCTTTCCTCACTAGTTCACAGTTGAATTTCCTTACGTCTTCAGTGATACTTTTTCTTACTGTCTTGCATAGCTCTATATATTCCACTTTGGAAGTCACATCTTCTTTAGTTGTCCTCATCTCTCTTCTTTTTTGCATCAACATTTTGGTTTTTCCTGATAATTTGTTCACATGCAACTTGTTCTTAGACCCAGCTAATTTTGTTGCTGTTTCCATAAGAGCTTTGGTTACTTTTCTGTTAACTTCAGAGATGTCCACTTCTTCCGATGTTAGGCCTTCTAAAGCAGAGAACCTGTTCTTCAGTTCTAACTTGAAGGTATTATGGTGTTTTTTAAGGTTGGTTATGTCAATAGATTTTGTTTGTCTTATGAGCTTGTCACGTTCAAGTTTAGTGTTGAGGTGCATCTTACATCTCACCAATCTATGGTCACTACCTGTGTTGAACTTGTTTAGCACACTGCAGTCTTCTATGACGAATTTTTTGTTACACATAATAAAATCAATTTCACTTGTCGTCCCATTTGGATGTCTCCATGTCCATTTCCTGTGTGGCTTTTTCTTGAAGAAGGAGTTCAAGATGAAAAACCCTTCTGCCTCTGCAAACTCAACGAGAGTATTTCCACGCTGGTTTCTGTTGCCATGACCGAATTTACCTACTGAAGTTTCATTCTGTTGCCGTTGCCCTATTTTTGCATTGAAATCTCCCATAATTATTTTCAAGTGCTGCTTACCTTTATTATTTAGATGACAAATTTCCTCATAAAATTCTTCAATTTCTTCTTCAGGATGACTTGTGGTGGGTGCATAAGTTTGAATAATCTGAGCCTGGTATCTTTTCGAGAGTTGGATAACAAGTCGTGCAGCTCTGTCAGAGGAACTTTCAACTTCTACAACTTTATCCTTCAGTTTCTTGTTTATTATAAATCCAA
Source organism: Macrothele yani (assembly GCA_039090855.1). NCBI lineage: Eukaryota > Metazoa > Arthropoda > Arachnida > Araneae > Macrothelidae > Macrothele > Macrothele yani. Next base: position 139,965,343 of record CM077002.1, read on the forward strand.
CACCACTAGTTCTGCCGGTATCTGTCCCACGATAGTAGAAGAGATGTCCACTTTTCAGTTCGATGAGATCTTCTCCTTTTCTCCTTACCTCACTTAGCCCCACGATGTCCCACTTGATCCTTTGTAGTTCCTCTTCCAATTCAAGAAGCCTTGAATCAGAAGATAGGGAGCGTCCATTGTAAGTAGCCAAGGTCAGCATCAGATGGCAGCCTAGTCCGGTCCTCCGGGGATTCTTAGCACCCTCTGCCTTCATGTCGCACTGGCTGCTGCCTTGGCCAGGTACATTCCAGCTGCCGGAGACTGAGGGCCAAGATTTAGGTTGTGGAATCATTTTGGAGGGGTTTGGCCATAACTCACCACGCTGGCCAAGCGGGTTGGTGAGTGTGGGATAGAATTTCCTCTAATCCCGATGGTATAGTTATACCGCTATGGGCGGTCGTCAGAGCCCCTTTAGTGGGAACAGGATGCACCACGAGAAGGCGGGGTTGACATTTGTCAAGGAGAGGCTGTGATGTTACGCATCACCTGACCTTACATCCCACCAGTATATAGTGAGTTAATGTATGTACAGTATATAGTGAGTTAATTGAGCACTTGTGGTTGTATATAGTGTATAATGAAATGTATGAATGTGTGGTATGTATGTATGACAAAAAAAAAGATGTTTTTTTGAGTGTGATATGTAAATAAAACTGCGAGCGTGTCTAGCGAGCATTTTTGACGTGACTACGTTTTGGTAAAAAAATGAAGTACTTGAAGATTACTACATGACGCCTTCGGAGGGAGGAAAAAAAAAAAAACCTATACGACCAAGAATTGAATAGATTAGAGTGGATGACTTCAGCCGATAAAAGTGAAGAGCTTCATGCTACCTCTTGAAACAAGCGACATTCTGCTCACAAAACACGTGCTGGAAATGTCAAATTGGGAACAAGACCATGAAATGGTAAGTTGCCCATAAAGTTTTTATACGATACTTTAACATAAGACTGAAAGCAAATTAAATGTGGGGTTAATACATGCCCAACAAAAAATATACATGAGTAAATAAAGCAAAGAGAAAGGCAATAATAAGATTGCTTTTATGACTTCATTAATGCCAAAGCTTAATGCTTTATATATTTAATTTGTTTTGATTTAGCTTCAGTGATTTGTCCATTGAATTTTCTTTTATATTTTGACTTTTTGATACAAGTTTAGAATTTGTTATTTGCTCATTTTCTAGATCAGAAAATGCCTGGACCATGTGGACAAAACTGCAACTGTGGTGAGGGCTGTCGTTGCTGCACAGCTGCTGTGAGATGCACTGATGGATGTCGCTGTGAAACTTGCAGATGCTGCAGCCGGTCCCAAAAATGCAACTGTGGTGGAAACTGCAGGTGCTGTGGAGCAGCAAAATGCTGAACTCAAGACATAACAGACATCTTTGAAAGAATTGTACTTGAATTTTTGTCAATAGATTTGGCATATATATATATTTGAATGCAGTTTTTTTTTCGTCCCAACAGTTTTTAAATAAAATTATTTAATGTGAAATATGACTTGACCTTATTTTAAGTGTTCAGATCATTTATTGTTATGTGCAGGGTATCATCATCATCCTTTTAAATGACAGTGTAAAAATTATAAATCTTAACTTTATATTGACCATAAAGAGAAGCTTATTCACCTCTAAAAGTCTTTCATACCAGATGGAAGTAAAAACATGTTTCAGCTATTAATATAATTCTTTAATGGACTAAAGCCAAAATCAAATTCAGATGAAAAATTGGTTTTAACTCATGTGGTGTCACCAAACATTTATTATATCCATTTTTTTATGTTAAATATTTTTTTTCTGATTACATAGACAATATTTTTTCTAACATGTTAAATATACGGTCGAACCTGTACATAACAAAGTTGAAGGGAAAGTTAATAACATTCGATTTGTGCAAACTTTGTTACAACCCCACAGATCAAAAAAGAGCAACTTATGGCATATTACATTGTGTCTGGTTAAAACTAGTCAATCAGAAACTGTTTACCAATTAATCAAAGGTAAATAATATTTGTTAATTAAAAAGTATAGCAAGCAATAAAATTTTGAATGAGATCTGCATAACGCAGACGTTTAGTTAATGTAAATATTAAGCTGCAAATGTTTGAAATTTCACCTGTTACAGTTACTTCACTGTTTACATGTCATGTTGGAAATATGAGTCAATTGCAACCTATTTTGTGTTTATGATGTCAGGTATAATGTTTTTTCAACTTTCTCTAATGCAATGGTTGAGATATTTCTAGATGGAAAATAAACTGTAAGATTTTTTTAACTTTCAATAGCAAGTCCCTTTGAAAATGTTTCTTTTCTACAGTGATTTCTTCTTTGTCTCTAGACTGATCATCATTCTCGCCCTGAATGTGGTGTTCACATGTATGAATTCTCTCTTTAAAACTTTCCATTTAAACTTTCGACAAACCATCACTGAATTTTGGTTTCAATTCATCCTTGTTACTTAAAATTACAAAAAGAAATTTGGTGGAACGAATACGAAACTTTTTCGCAATATGAAATTTCTTAATTCCTCCTTTTCCTTCTAAACTGATTGCTTTGATTTTCTCACTGGGTATTAAAGTTTTGTCATCACTAACCCAATGTCCTGCTCCATACATTGTCTATATGCAAACTGACCTATATGTAAGGGAAACTAAGTGGTATGGTAAATAGCCCATAATAACCCAGATTTTCCAGTGAAAGGGGCAGAAGTTGGGTGAATGCCATTTATTTTGTTTGCTGATAAATGTATTGAACTTCGATATACAGTATATGGTTTCTCCAAAAAATGTTGTACATAATAAAACAACAAGGGAGAATATTATGAAGTTTGGGATAGCTATAAAAACTTCAGTTCATACTGAAATTCGTATTATGCAAGCGTTATATGTGGGTTCGACTGTATACAGTTGTTGCATATCTGCAATCATCTTAAGACATCCAAAACTGATTTGTCACCGAGATCCTATTTAAACTACGTATGCCTATAGCACTATCGAAGGTGAAATACCTCAACTGCTGCAGTGTCAGAGAAATCACACAAAAATATTAACTGAAAATATAAATTCTGCTTTCGTCAACATGTAAAAACTATGCAAATTCCAAGCTTTTGCATCCGGTACAGTTGAACTCCTACGATCACTTTGTTTTTACTTCAACATAAGTGATTCATTTCCAGCAACGGGCTAAAATTCAAATTCCAACAGAAGACTGAAACAAATTCTTTCTGAGAAAGCTCAATCATATTTGAATGACATTCTAGATATTGTATATAGTCGAACATGATAACTGATTTGATATTTCCAGTTTCCATTCCTGTCTATTTGTGTATGACTCTCACACATACACAAACAAAAACAAGCAAAAAAAGAGGCACAGAACTACAAAAGAGTTGCAGTGCATTGCCTAGATGCTGACTTCCCAGAAATTCAAAGGGTGCTCAAGCTTTGAGCTTGAAATCCAATCGGGGATCTAGTTATTAACGAAATGTCCAACAAATGCTTGAGCTCTGAATGTAATCTTTTTGGTATCAGAGATCAGGACCTGAAATTAAATAAGCGCTCAAGCTTTGGACTTATGTCCGAAGCTTAAGTACTTATTTAATTTCAGGTCCTGATCTCCAATACCAAAAAGATATATCCACTTAACTACTTCAGCCCAATGGGTTTTTGAGCTCTTAACAAGACGTCCAATGAGTTCTAAATTGGAGTTGGAGTTCAGAACTTGAAATCCAATGGCTTCTTGAGCTTTGGATTTTTTTTTCTGATTAGATGTTTAATGACCACCATGAGCAACTCAATGGGCTATCAGTAGTCCCCCGTTCCTAATTTAGGGCCACTGGTTCTAGGGAAGGGAAAGGGCCAGCGCCATAAGACAAACACAGCATCCATGCCTCACCGGGATTCAAACCCGGACCCCTTTTGGATGAATGATCAGAGGCCATCGCTTAGACCACAGTACCACCGGGGTGGCCTTTGTATGTGAAGTCTATTGAGTGCTCAAGCTCTGGATAAGACCCTTTGGTGCTGGGGCTCAGGATGTGAAGTGCAATTAGTCACACAGTTTAATCAGTGATAGGTAAAAACTGGGATACAAGTATAATTAACTTCACTCTTAATTTTTCTTATGCATTTTTATAGCTCTAGATACTTTAATTTTAGTGCCTTGAAAGAAATATAATCGAAGTGCCATTGTGTTCTATTTCCGTGTACCTCTATGTGTATGTACATAACTTAATTTTGGCAGTTCATATTCTCATAACTCAATGAATGCTTAACCTTTCACTTGCCCCAAATGGATATCAAAAGACTTAATGACCTTCATTCACAACATACACTCGTGTTGTAATAAATCGTTTTACATAAAGAAATACTGAAAAGAAAGAAATTATGGTATTATCCACTATAAATATATACTGACCAATTGTCACTTTTGTAATGTGTATAATGAATACACATTACAAAAGTGACAATCACTCTTCCCAGAGGATTCTCCAATAATTGTATGTGAATATAGTAAAAACAATTCTTCGAAATGGTTATATCGGGGTTTTTTTTGTATACACAGATAAACGACACACATGTCGCATGTCATCATGCATCATATGGTATAGAAGAGGTAACAACAATCTACTAAGATTTCTAATTTAATAATACAGCAGCTGCTTTCTGCACACAGATTCTTTTCACATCAGTATACTACTACATCATAGATGGCACAATGTAGTTTTTTATTTATTCAAATTTACTGGTTCAGAGGACATGGTTTACAAAAGTGTCAAGACATACACATGCACAAAAGATGGGCTAAGGCTGTGGCGATACCAAAGCTCAATCAACCGAAAAAGCAGTTGATCCATACTTTTAAGAACTGCGGTAATTGCTTGGTTTTTAGGGATTGCATGGTTTAATTTGGTAGTTTTATGGCCAGGAGGGGGGAATATATATATATATATATATATATATATATATATATATATATATGTGTGTGTGTGAAGTTCCAAAAGGAAGACCATTTAGGAAAACTGAGATTTTGGGCTTTAGATATCTGCCTTCCAAATCAAACACATAAGAGCTGATATCATGCTAGGCTGTTCTTGGAGGAGCTTCTGAAATGCAAAACTGCTTCAGAGATGTGCTTACATCAGAACATGAATGTCTCTTGCATTTCATATATGTAAATTGTTTTGAAAGCAGTTTTAACTGTTCCTTGTGTCACTAGAAGGCCACAGAAAAGTGTTAAAAACTATCGCAAATGCTGTCTGTGATATGATAAGTACATGAAGTCATCAGTGTAGCTTTGTTCATAGAGGAGGTGAAATGCACTTTTTGCAGGCATAACAGGTTTCCATTTTGGAATGTTATTTTGCTGGCCATCTGTATGCACGTTTTGCCGAGTTTCAGAAGAAGTATCTGAATACACCAGTCCCTTAGAGGTCAACGATTGCCAGATTAACAGTGTCGTTGGGTCATTATGGGCATCCGGGGCTAAGCCCAACATGAAAATAAGAAGAAAATTGTTTCTTCTTTTAACTCTTTCACTGCTGCAAGACGCCAGTGTCATACAATACTTAACCCAGGTGCCAATGATGGCAACATGATTGTAGCTTAATATTTCCCTTGCTAAAACCTTTGGCACTTGAAGAGAATTATCTGTTTTGTTACTGGCATTGAGAATGAGTATCCAACTGCTTAAAAATGACTGCAGTTTTGGGATAGTGGATTTTTTCCCACGTATTTTAGGGAAAAGAAAGTAAGTTAACTCCCCATAGACTTAACACAGCATGCACTTCTCACTGCAATGTTTATTTTCCTTTGAACGTCACTGGTTTTATGGTGAAGTAAATAAATGGTTAAGTGGCAATAAAAAAGCATTTCCTACTTAGAGTTCATACGTAAGAGAGCGGCCTATTGAGAACGCTAACAGGATTTTAAGGAAACTCATATTGACTTCAATGCTTAGTTTTGTGGAAACAACGGATATATTCAAACAGGTTATCTCCAGTCCCTCTCAACCCAAAGCTCATCAGCGGGCACATCCCTCTGTGGAAATAGATGATACCGATAATTTGTCATCATATCCAGAAACATTCTTTTAGTAGCTGTACTATAAGGTGACCAAACGTCATCATTTTCTGGGGACAGTCCTCAATTTCAATGCTTTGTCCTCAATTTTGTAAAATCTTATTGAGGATGTCAACTGTCTTCAAATTCTTAGTTTTTGTCCTCAATTTTTGGAATTTCCCCCTCAAAATTAAAAATGTGTTAAAAAAAAAAGGCATAAAATTCAATTGAATTTACCAAATGCAACCAAATTTATCATCAATTTCTTATTTAATTGCTAGGAAATGGATTCATAAAAGAAAGGTATGGAACTATTTTCCAAAGCAGATGAATTTTTCTTTGAATTAAGTTAGAAATCATGCAGTATCAATGGGAGACATGCCGAAGTATCGAACAAAGTCATCTCGATAAATGTGGTGCTACGATTTTGTTTCTGTTTTAAGTACTTCTATTCTATTTTAACTGGATTTAACTAAAATATTTTTAGGATGGGAAATTAATCTCATCTTTCTCAGCATCCACTTTCTTGCAATTAAATAAGTAATTGATGTAAAATTTGGTTACATTTGATAGATTCCATTGAGAGTTCCACAACTTTTGTTCAGTACATTTTTCATTAAACTGTTTCTTCAAGGTTATTGGACTTGGAATATTCCTTCTCATAGAGATAACATACAGCTATTCCATGATTTCTGCTCAGTCAGCATATAGTAACTTTCTGGCTTCAGATATCTATTCTTGTACAGAACCACACTGAAATTTCAGTACAAATTCAAAATGTAAGTAAGATTTACATTTTGAATTTTGTTTGCAAGTAAGATTTAAAATGTATCGGAAGCAATATTCTGCATGATAGTATTTTATAATTATTTCACATGAAAATGATTCTTCCGATTCATCGTATGTTTTCCAATGAAAATGAACAATTATGGGACACTTCATAACATTCTTTGCTAACCTTTGGGTTTACCATAATGCCTCAGACGCTGTCCTCAATTATGTCCTCATTTTGAAGCAAAATTGTCTTCAATTTTGCATTTAAATTGAGGGCAAATGCCATTTTGTCCTCAATTGTGTTCTCAAAAATCTGGTCACCTTACTGTACTATGACCAGCAATGAAAGTGAAAATGAAGAATGCGACTTTCTCTCTCATACTCCGCCTCAACAGATTTTAGCTACACATTGGTATGGTGTTCTCAATGTCAAGAATAATTCTGTTCATTGGTGTACTAGGACTGAAAATTAATGACAGGCATTGACCCAATCAATTTTTTCAATCTTTTTGGGACTGAAGAATTTTACAATTTATTAGTTACCATCTACAGGATATGACATATACATTGCAAAGCAATGCATTTGTTACAGACATGCAAAGCAATGCATATGCTGCAGACGTGTATATGCTGTACATTGTTAGACATTGCTGTAGACATGTACATGCTGTAGATTGTTTATACATTGCACAGCAAAGTATATACTGTAGACGTGTTTGTATCCCTGGAGTTACTGAAAGTTATAGTTACAAATATCAATTATGGATAAATTTTCTCGTATTTTAGAATAACGGAGTCGTGCAAAGCTACGAGATCCAAGCATGGCTAGGTTGATCCAAATGCATAGATGCTCATCCATGATGCTGCGTGACGTCTTGTAGTGTCTCGGGAGATTTTCCCTGCTTTCTTACTGGTTTACCGCGTGCTTGCAGTTAAAATAGCACAGCGGCAGCAAACATGTTAATTGAAAGTATTTCGACAGAAAATTGGCATTCGTAAACAGTCCCCAGATTTCCTGAATGTAAATTTGAGCCATTACAATAGTTGAGTAATTGGGTAAAACATTACAGCCTTCCATATTCGTTTACTACAGCGCACTGAATCGTGGCCACAGCTGAATACCGCATGAGCGGGAGAAGCGACTCTGGTCAACTCGTCGAAGCTTCAGAAAACATTAACAAAAGAGCAGATGCAAGCTGAACAGTTCATGTGCAAAGCTGTCTTTCGGAGCTGGTCACCTTACTGTTTAACAGCAGCCATTTTGCGTTCGCATCGGCCCACAGTGAGCGGCTGATTTTCGCTTGTGGCGATTAGATAACTGTTAGGTTCGCTCATGTAAGTAAAAAGAACAAAGTGGACTTTTTAGTAAAACACCCTTTTAGTTTATTAAGAAATGAGAAAAAAAAAGTTGAAGACTTGGGCCCACATCGGCCAAATATTTGCTTGGTGCAAAAACATAAGAATCAGTCTACAACTCTACTTTGAAACATGTAGAAACTTGCTTATGTAATGCAATGGGGCAAGAACAGTGAAATGCCTTAACTGTTTTATCGACAGAAGAAAAATTTCCGAAATTGACAATTTTAATACAAAAGTTATCCTGAAGTTTGAAAAAAAAAAAAAACAGAACTCATTTCCTTTTTAAGTGAAGTAAGGCAAAAACCAAAGCGTTTATTTTATGTTATACAGCACTGCATATAATATATATATATAAATAACATTTCTACCTCGTTCTACTATGTGGTTAAATACATTCACGGACAAAGAAATTTGCGCACCAAGAAGGAAGCATCGGATTGAACTGAAATTTTATGGACGTAATGATACACATGATGGCAAAAACAGAGCTGCACGACAATTACAGAGGGATCTGTGGCACGCAGTCTGGTCATCTTCAATAGTGTGTCGCAACCCCTCGTGCAGCAATACATGCTGCAATAGGGTCCGGCTTGAAGGCGAACAGATGCCTGATGTCCTGTGGCAGACTGGCCCACACATGTTGAACGGTGTGCTCCAAATCCAGGAATGTGTGACACGGCTGCAGCAGGCATTTCAACTGGTCTCACACATGCTTGATAGGGGGCATGTCCGGAGAGCAGGCAGTCTTGGGTAACCCAAGCCGTGTGCGGGCAGGAATTATCCTACTTGTATAGCGCACCTGGAATCCCAGCCAAGAATGGGAGCACATGGGGCCGTAAGATCTCATCCACGTACCACTTCTAGAGCTGATCGGCTATCATCGGCAATGGCTCTCCAGACCACAATGCCTGCAGTGGGGGAGGTGTGGCACTCGATAGCAAGGTTGGGATTGTGCCGTTGACCTCCACACCCGGACGTCTGATCATCTGTCCCCAAAACAAAGTGGCACTCATCACCAAACATCACGTCACCAGTCTGTGGCATTCCACGTCGCTCTGGACTGGCACCACTGCACACGGAGCAGGCGATGTTCCGGTGTTAATGGCGGCCCATGTAAGGAGCGCTGGTATTGCAGATTCACTTCTGCGAGGTGTCGGAAAATGGTTCGTGGGCACACAGGAGCCACTACATCTGCCTGTATAGTGGACTGGATCCCCGTGGGATCCGTTTGTGCCTGGCGCACGATCCGTCAATCCTCTCTATCAGTGGTTCTCCTGGTCCATCCAGAGCAGCTCTGCCGCGTGGCAGTGCCGTCTCGTGTCCACTGTTCCCAACACAGTCAGATGGTATGGTCAGAATGATCCACGTGGTAGGCTATAAGGCACGCCGGCCACCTTGTGGTTTTCAGCCCAATGATCAGGCCTCTCTCAAAGTCCGTAAGTTGCGTAAATCGACGTCTACCCACCATTCTTGTCACTCTGTACACTTGCTTGCGTCTGCCGGTGCTTTTCGCTTTTATTGGGCATCGACTACACGTCAGTTTATAAAGCTGCCGGTTCGTGCTTGCAGTGCCACCACAGGGTGTACAGTCATGTGCACTTGCTCCAAACGTGGATCATTTGCATACCAGCACGCACTCTAGCTATTTGCAAAGTTTCGCGGTTGTAGCATGTTTTCTTCTAGGTGCGCACATTTCATTGTCTGTGAGTGTATGATTTCAGCAGGTGGCGTTTGGAAGCTTCACAATCCACTGAAATTTTCCACAATATGGAAGAAGGTTGAGAGCAAATTTTAAGATATTTAGCCCTGGATAAATTTTAGGTCACCCTACACCACAGCAGGTTAGTGAAATGTTTGCAGACTGGATCTATTTTTTTTTTTTTTTTTTTTGATTGGAAGTTTAACGACCACCGTGAGCAACTCAATGGGCTATAAGCAGTCGCCCGTCCCTAATTTAGGGTCACTGGTTCCAGGGAAGGGAGAGAGCCAGTGCCGTAAGACAAACACAACATCCATGCCTGACCGGGATTCGAACCCGGACCCCTTACGGACGAATGATCAGAGGCCAGCGCCTTAGACCACTGCGCCACCGGGGCGACCTGGATCTATTCGATGCATGGTATGGTCCCAGTAGACCTTCATTCCATTTTGATTCACACTAAATCCGATGACGTGTAGAGAGCACTACAGCCTCAGGCAACTCTCAGTGCATACGAAATATCATACGGAAGTGCTCAGAAAGCTGCGAGACAATTGCACTTTCATCTAGGGAAACCTTAAAAAAAAAAAAAAAAAACCATGTAGTCTACTGTAGATGGCTTTGGGCATTTTATGAATGGCCTATATACTCTTAAAAATTCATAGTACTGTCTGTGTCATCACGTTATTGTTAGTTTTCATTGTACAGTGCTTGACTCTTGGTGACAATATGAAGAAAAACCCACCATCTTAATCTGTTTTAAGCATGATCCAGAGGTAATTGTGACATTAAGCAAAAACACCTTGATCTCAGGGATACATACATAAGTAATGCATATTTATATACTATACTGCATATATGTAATGTACAATAAAGGGGCACCTTGTTTATATTATTAAGTCCTGCCACTATGACATTCTACAGTGTTTTTTATCAATTCTGCAATTAGCTCATTGAATCTTATGTAACAAAATTACTTGGTATAAACACTGTATATCTGCCAAAATGATAAAAGTAGCCTTCCTTTGAACATGCACAATGGTTTTGAATCTGGAAAAGCATTTTTAATTAACTACCACTTCACATCATTTTCAGAAATGACATGATATTGAGAATTTCCAAATTCCTACACAAAACTTGAAGACGTGCATTTCCGGGTTTAGAATATTACAAAGACCCGGAATTCCGCACTACACCCAGATGACAAACAGGCCCGAAGATCTTGCAGCTCTTCCATGGTCACTTTACAAGCATCTCTGATTCCATCCAACCATCTTGTTACCCGTCTTTAATTTCTTCTGCTTTCTCCAACCTTACCAAGCATGATTTTTCAAACTCGTTATTAGTACGCATCCCAGTCCAAAATATGTGAGTTTTAGCTTACAGATCATTGTCTCAAAGATGCAGCTGGGTTGGATTTAATCAAGTACTAACTGATTAAGTCTTTTTGTAGTTTATCGGATTCTAAGTAGCTGTCTCCAGGTCCATAATTCAAAAGCATCTATCTTCTTACTCTCACTTTTCCTCAATGTCCAGCTTTCACAACCATATATTACTATGGGAAATACCATTGCTTTAACAATTCCCATCTTCTTCATTATTGAAATGGCTTTATCCTTCATAATCTTCTCTAAGTTTGCCATTGCCTTTCTCCCTAGGGATAATCTCATTTCTCCAGCACATTGCCCCTTGTTGTCTATTCTGGAACTCAAGAGAATAAAATTATAAACAACCTCCACTTCCTCCCTGTCAATTACATTAGGTGCGCACTTAATTCTTGGCAACAGGCACGACAGGTTGACAGCAAATCGAATATGTACCTAATCAGGGAAATAATCCCCGTCGTGTTGGATACATTTGAGCCATCGGTCAGGGAGCTGCCAAATGGCACTGTGGAAAAAAGAGGGCTGTTTCGAGCTGATAAAGTCATCATCAATACGTGTGTGGACCTCCTCGACAGAAGTGAAGTGCGCATCACTCAGGTGATGTTGCAGGAAACAAAAGAGGTGATACTCTAACGGGGGGTGAAGTCTGGAGAATACGCCGGGTGTGACAAAATCTCCCATCCCAGGTTGGTGATCGTGTTGAAAGTTGTTTTCGTGGTGTGAGGACACGCGTTATCCTGAAGCAACAGGACTGTCCTTCTGCCCTTGCTGGTGCATGACCTATTTGCTTCCATTGCGTCACTCACACGAATGAGTTGCTGACAATAACGCTCAGCATTGACCATTTCAGCAGGTTTGAGCAACTCATAGTGTACGACACAGCGTTGGTCCCACCATATGCACCACAACAACTTCCTGGCATGGATATTTGGTTTGGCAGTACTGTTGGTAGGCTGACCTGGGTAAACCCACAATTTGCACCACTTAGGATTATTGTAGAGGATCCACTTCTCATCACAGGTCAAAATCTTGTGGAGGAAATCCTTCTTCTTGAATCTGGAGAGCAAGGACACAGCAACATTGTAGCACCTAGACTTGTTCGTACCTCTGAGTTGGTGGGGCACCCAATGGCCATCCTTGTAAATCCGTCCAAGCTTGTGCAGGCGCTTTCGAGCTCCTGGCGAGCTCTGACTGTGTGCGACAGGGATTCACATCCAACAGTTGTTCCAGTTCCTCATCGTCAACTTTCTGTGGCTGTCCCAGACGTTCTGCATAACGGAGATCGAAATTTCCCTGCTTAAACCGCTGGAACCATTTCTTACACGTACTGTAGGACACAGCAGCCTCACCCAAAGCAGCACAGATCATTTGCTGGGCTTTCGTCCTTTCTGTCACTACAGCTGTGAGCGGTTACGGTTGCCTGGGAAGATATTGGATGGCGCTGCAATCAGCCATTATCGCACACAGCTATTTGCATTTGCCGACGTTCTATGATTGCTTGCAGTTAGATGCCGAGAATTAAGTTGCACACCTAATAAAATCTGTAAGGATGAAAGTTGGCATGGCCTTTGTTTTCTTAATATTAAACCTGATTTTGCACTCATTTTCTTTGGGATGGTTAATAGCATGGCATAGCATGACATAACCACACAGCTTATTGTGCTCCTACAGGTTGATGAACATGATTGCTGGTTGAAGCAAGACAGTGCATGTGCCACACCACAAATGAAACCATGTAGTTTTATGCAAGAGCTTTTTAGTGACTGTCTATTTCTCACGAGGCTTGTGACCACCAAGATCACTGGATTTGTCATCTGCAGATTTTTTTCCCCTCTGGAGATATCTGAAAGGAGTTGTGTACTGAAATAATTGTCACACTGGAAGAACTGAAGAAAAACATTACAACAGTGATCAAAAACATCAGTCTTCAGGTGATTTATAATGTAGTGCAAGAAGGGCTTGCATCTGCATTTGAGAACAAGGCATTTTCAATATAGTTGTAATCACATTTATTTTCTTCTTTTGTTAGAAAGGTCAGTTCATAACCTATATTTGTAGCTATTTAATTTTATGTATGGCTATCATTAATCTAACAAAATATGTGTGTACATTGTGGGTAGAACAACTTTTTGATCAGAATATCTGCCACTAAAGAAAAGAAAAAAAACAAATTGTTATGGTATCTTAGCAGCCTGAGAATAAAAGTCCTCAGCTGAATATTTAGTCTAATTATTATGTTTAGTACAATAAACACACAAATAAATTACCTGCACCCAATACTAAAGAAAGTCAGAGGTTGCTTTATTCTGTGCGTTTCATGGAACTATGATGTGATTTATTTTGTTAAAAATTCTAAACAGTTGTACTTCACTTTAGTACATTAACAAGAGTTAAGAGGTTAAAAACAAACAACACAGACAACAATTGTAAGCAGTTCTGAGATTACACATGAAAATAACATCAGTCACTGGCTTTGTGATGATTTACAGTGATCTGATTTAAAATGCTGTGAAATGCTGACATGACATTCAGTTCATGGTCCTGTTCATCTTTCCTCCTTCGTTCCTCAAATTCCATCCACATCTTCTGCACATTCTGTTCCATTTTTTGCCTTTCATCATCAAGGTATTCAAACCGCTGTAAAAACTTTGAATCAGCTTCTTCCTGGTACTTCATAAACTTCAATGTTAATGAATCCATCATAGTTTGGAACAGCGCCATCTTCGTTGCGATTTTGCGCTTTCTTCGAGCAGAAGGCTCCCCTGAAAGTTTAGGAATTTCTATTAGACTCAAAATTGTAACAGTCAATAAAAAAAGCACAAGTAATATTTTTGGGTAAGGTATGCCACTTATAAAACTTTTGACATGCATAATTTCAAAAATTAAAAGACAGCATTTTATGTTCTTTTTTTTTTTTTTTTGTTATCTTCCTTTGTTTTTAGAATTAAATTTTTGTTTATTTGTTTATTTTTGCGATTTGTTTAAGTAGTCACTTGTCCCTGATTTAGTGCAATTGGTCCTACAAAAAGGACAGCCCAGTGATGTAGGACTCGGCTGTCCTGGGCTGTCCGACTCAAAGCTGGGCCAGAAGTGGGTAGAGAAGGGTAGCTATCTCTTGGTACCAGGTGGGGCACTGAAAAGGCTGAAACAATGCAGCTGTTAAAGTTAGAAATGCACTAACACAAGCAATTTCATAGTCTGTAAACATAGAAAATTTCCTTGCAATTGTATGTTTACCTTTTTTGTTGTTAATGTATCTTGATTTAACAACCAAAATGATAAAATGAGCAACCCTACAGGTATAATTGGCCCCAAATCCCTAATTTGGGTCCATTTGTTCCAGGAAAGGAAAAAAGTCAGTGCCATCAGACAAATGCATCTATGACTCACCCAAAGCCCATATCTGACAAATGGTCAGAAGCCAGCTCCTGAAAATGCTTGGTCACTAGGGTGGCAATAAACTTTCTGTTGTTTTTAACTTACCATTTTGTTAGGTGCTACACATTACACCTTTTTGGCACTCCTTGATTTGGCCTAACACTGATTAACTGATTCCTAAGTCTTTTTTTTTTTTTTTTTCTGGCTTTCTAGTCTAGGTTAAAGTAAATACTTTTAACACAGGTCATACACATTTACACGAAATAAATTTCTCGACTTTTCCATGAGTTCATCAAAAAATCATTTGAGAAGCTTAAATATTTTGCTAGAATCATAGTGCTTTGTGTTTTATGCTTTGCAAATTGGAGGGATATTTACACAATGCATTTACAATTCTTATGAAATCCCATGGGTTCCGCTGTTACAGAGTATCCATCAGCATGCATTACATCTTTAATGAAATGGCAGAATTTCCCCACATAAAAACTACATAGATACACATCCTTAAGCTCCTCAATGAAAGCTAATCTGCTAGATTAAAATTTAAAACTTAAGGTGCAAATTTCATTTACTTTTGATGTAGCAAACATCTCTATTTACAGCAGTCATACATCGCATACATATCACTAAGCTGTTCTCTGAGATTCAGAGGTTAGCTCCAAAAAGAAATATAAACTTCCAGATATTTTTACTTAATGTTGTCGTACCAAACTTCTCCATTTAGAGCGATCTTGACATACAACTCGTGCTTCACTGATACACATTATACGCCGTACACAAGATCTTTTATACTTCATCCTCATAATCTTTTTCTCATGCAGACACACCTGAATCTGATCCATCCAAGTCTTCCTTGGCCTTCCTTGGCCTTCCTCTGCCTTTCCTTCCTGCCACTTGGGCTAAAAAGATTTTCTTAGTAAGCATTTCATCACTCATTCTTTCAATATGGCCAAACCACTAAAGCATATTGGTCTCCACCTTCCTAACAACATTTTGCTTCACATCACACAACTGCAATACATCTTCATTCCTCACACAATCAGACCGTGTCTTGCCACAAACCCCACGTAAGTAACACATTTCTCTAGCACACAGACTCCTGTGTTTCTTCTGCAGTACCCAGGTTTCACTGCCATACATCAGAGTAGGAACAATTACAGTTCCATACACAGCCATGCAGGACTCCCTAGAGAACCCATCATTCCTGTGAAAACCTCCCAGAGCAGCTATGACTTTCAAAGAAGAATTCACTCACCTACTGATTTCACCATCCAATTTGTTCTCTCTGTCAAACATGTTTCCTAAATACACAAACTCACTCACCTGGTCAATCACAGTGCCATTTATACTTACATTACATTCAGTGCTACCAGTTCCTCTCTCAAACACCATAACTTTGGTTTTTCCCTTATTTATACTCAGTTTGAATTTCGTGCAAACTTCGTGCATCCGAGTCAACATACTCTACAACTCACTTTTGCTCTCTGCCAACAGGACAGTGTCATCAGCATACAGCAATCTGCACACACGGATATCACCAAGACATAAGCCGCTATTATCTATTTTGGCATCATGCATGCATGCGTCCATAAATATATTAAACAGCCATGGTGACAATACACAACTTTGTCCAACTCCTGCACCAATAGAAAACCATTTTGATAAAACACCATTCACTCGTACACAAGCTCTACTACCCGATACATGGCTTTTACACTATTAAGTAGATTCCCAGTTTCACCATATTCATTCAATACTTTCCACAAAAGTGTCCTATTCACTCGGTCGTAAGCTTTCTCTAAATCTATGAAGGCAGTAAAAACTTTCTTCCCAACAGCCAGATACTTTTCAATCATCGTGCGTAATGCAAAAATCTGGTTAGTGCAGCCTTTACCAGGCATAAAACCACTCTGAACATCCCATACTTTCTCTGATGTAAGACCCCGTACTTTTTCAATAACAACCTTACCAAACACTTTCCCTGGCACACTCAGTAAGCTAATACCACGATAGTTCTTGCATTCAGTCTGATCACTTTTTCCCTTATACAAGGGAACAATAATAGCATCCTTCCACTCCTGAGGGACCATTCCTAACTCCCAGCACAATTGGCAAATTTCAGTTAACCAGTCAATTACAGAGTCACCACCATATTTCAACATCTCTGCAGTTATGTTATCAACTCCTGGAGCCTTACCATTCTGAAGAGATTTTAGAGCTTTACACACTTCTTCTCTTGAGATCCCTTTTGTGCTTCCATCCATCATTGTGACATCATCTGCATCTGTCTCAGAATCATCTTTGCTTGCCTGATCAAATAACTCACAGAAGTATTCACCCCATCTTTCACTTAACTCATTGAGTTCCCATATCATTTCCCCAATCCTATTCTTCACACAACTTACAACTTTGTTTCCCCTATTTTTCCTGAGTCTCATGTACTTCCAGGACTTCCTATCTTTCCAAAAAGTCAGTTCACACCTTTCCACTTTCCCCTTCCTATCTTTTGCCTTACTGGGGCGAACTAGCTTAGCAGCTTCACGCTTCTTACAGCGATATTCATCCACAGAGACTCTACCTTGCAACATCCTCAAATAGGCTTCCTTCTTTCTCTTTACTGCCTCTTCAATCTCACTATTCACCAAGCATCACTCTATTGTTACCCAATATTGTGGTGCCACAGACCTCTTTAGCAGCAGTGACAACACAGTTTTTAAAACATTCCCATTTCTTTTCTACATCCCTCTCACCAGACTTCAGATCCTTCAGTCGTTCTCTGAGTAAGTCAGAATAATGCTGATGATCTTCAAGGAGACTATCAACCTTTATTCTTTCTATCCTGGGTCTCTTCCTATTCCTTTCCCTCCAACCAACATTAAGTTTCACTCATGACACTACCAAAATATGATCAGTACCCAAGTCCGCACCTCATCAAATGGGTGTCAACAACTAAGTGTTTCACACGCTGATCGTAGACAACAAAATCTATCACACTCTTTTGACCAAGAGAATGATTTTTCCAGGTATATATGTGGATATTCTTGAGGTTGAAAAACGTGTTAGACACACACAAACCATTCTCAATGTAGAGTTCAATTAATCTTTCACCATTATCATTCACACAAGGATCATTAAACTTACCCAGAACATTGTCAGAAATTGCATTCTGCACACCTACTTTAGCATTGAAATCCCTTGCTATTATAACTTTTTCTTTAGCACCAAACTGGCTCAAAACAGCTTTTAGCTCATTCCAGAAATCTTCCTTCTTATCAGAAGATTCCGAGTCACAAGGAGCATACACTACAACAATTACAATTCTCTGAAGTTTCACTTTCAAACGAATCCAGAGAATTCTCTCACTTACGCAACTATAGTGAATCAAGTTGATCTTCATCTTTTCACTTAAAATCACACCTACACCAGCCTGTCCTCTCATATTATCCAATACTCCAGACCACACACTCACTCTGCCATTCACTTCTTCTACCCCAATTTCCTTCTTTTTGGTTTCACTTACACACAGCACATGCAGTCTATACTTATTCATCTCCTCAATCACCTCACTCATCTTGCCATTTATACCTCTAGTATTCCATACACCAATCTTACATTCACTCAGCCGAGATCTCTTTCTCATACGCCGTTTAGAAAGTCCAGGTTGATTCCGTGGTGGACCGTCCTTCTCAAGTGTGGTAGGTCCACCATATCCCACACTTGAGTCATTCTTAATATTTCTTTTTGTCTTTTTAATCAGGTAAGTACATCAGTGTGGGGGATTAGCCCACAGCTGAGGGTTCCAGTTGGTCATTCAACCTAAGTATTCTGGAACAAAACCCAGTGAGTTTGGGGTCTTTTTGCCAATGTCACACAGAACTAGCTGGCACCTCTCCAATTCACAGAGGCCCTAGTTGCTGTTGTGTGTGCCATTGTTACCACGGAGCGCCCGAAGAGGCAAACCCATGACAAACCGAGCTTCACTGACATCCATCACATGTCTCACACAAGATCGTTTGTACTTCATAGTTATCATGATTTCCTTAGCCTTCCTTTATCTTTTTTTTTTTTTTTTTTTTTGATTGGAGGTTTAACGACTGCCGTGAGCAACTCAATGGGCTATAAGCAGTCGCCCGTCCTTAATTTAGGGTCACTGGTTCTAGGGAAGGGAGAGAGCCAGTGCCGTAAGACAAACACAACATCCATGCCTGACCGGGATTCGAACCTGGACCCCTTACGGACGAATGATCAGAGGCCAACGCCTTAGACCACTGCGCCACCGGGGCGGCTCCTTTATCTTTCTTCTCTACCATTTGGGACAAACCTGCAGGGTTTTAAGTTTCCAGGTGAAGGAACACAAGACCTACGTATAGAACTATGAACTGAAGAAGTCATCCATAGCCCAACACTGTCGTGAAAACAACCACAAATTTTTGTTGAAACACTAAGCTTATTTGATAAACCTGATTCGACTGTCAAGCTTAATATATTAGAAGCTTTCCACATATACCAGAACTTTTCACAGCTTGTCAACGACATGATGTTTACTAAATTTCTTTCATGAGCATGGAAACAACTCACCAAAATCTGGAACCGTCAGAACTCTGATGATGTCACAATGATTTAAATGTTCACGCTCCATTCGTCCTGATGATGCTGAGCCAAACACTCTGCGAAACTGTAGTCGATGATAAATAAACATTACATTGTGATAAACATTGTTGTTTTTATTCTATGATCAGAACATGTCTTAACACAAATCTCCTATAAGAAATACATCTTTCCAGCACACAAACAAATCTTCTGCAGTACATAGGTTTCGCTGCCATACATCAGAATTTGATGCACAGTCATTCAGAACCTTTTCAAGAAGCCTTCAGCCCATGAAATCCTCCTATGGCAGCTCTTTCAAGGATGCATTTACTCACTTGCTAATTTCACCATTTAATCAGTTTTCTCTGTCAAACATACTTCCTTAATACACAAACTCATTCATTTGGTCCAGCACTGCAACATTTAGACTGATCTGCATAATTTGAAGCATGCTGGAAAATTCATTCTTGCTTTGTTTCAAGTAATGATCATATACACATGTATATACAATATACAATTAGGTGTGCAACTTAATTCTCAGCCACAGGCACGACACGTTGACATCAAATTATAGCAAATCAAATACGTACCTAATCAGGGAAATAATCCCCGTCGTGTTGGATACATTTGAGCCATCGGTCAGGGAGCTGCTGAATGCCACTGCGGAAAAAAGAGGGCTGTTTCGAGTTGATAAAGACATCAATACTGGTGCGGACCTCCTCGACAGAAGTGCAGTGCGTATCACTCAGGTGATGTTGCAGGGAGTGAAAGAGGTGATAATCTGACGGGGCAAAGTCTGGAGAATACACCGGGTGGACAAAATCTCCCATCCCAGGTTGGTGATCATGTTTAAAATTGTTTTCCCGGTATGAGGACGCGCGTTATCCTGAAGCAAAAGGACCGACCTTCTGCCCTTGCCGGTGTATGGCCTTTTTGCCTCCATTGTGTCACTCACATGAATGAGTTGCCGACAATAACGCTGAGCATTGAGCATTTCACCAGGTTTGAGCAACTCTTAGTGTACGACATCGCACTGATCCCACCATATGCACAGCAACAACTTCCTGGCATGGATATTCGGTTTGGCGGTACTGGTGGTAGGCTGAGCTGGATAAACCCATGATTTGCGGCACTTAGGATTACTGTAGAGGATCCACTTCTCATCACAGGTCAAAATCTTGTGGAGGAAATCCTTCTTCTTGAATCTGGAGAGCAAGGACACAGCAACACCGTAGCACCTAGACTTGTTCGCAGCTGTGAGTTGGTGGGGCACCCAACGGCCCTCCTTGTGAATCCGTCCAAGCTTGCGCAGGCACTTTGCAATGGTTTGCCGTGTTACTCCAAGTCAGCTCTGACTGGGCGAGCTGTGACTGTGTGCGACAGGGATCCACGTCCAACAGTTGTTCCAGTTCCTCATCGTCAACTTTCTGTGGCTGTCCCGGATGTTCTGCATCACGGAGATCGAAATTTCCCTGCTTAAACCGCTAGAACCACTTCTTACACATACTGTAGGACACAGCAGCCTCACCCAAAGCAGCACAGATCATTTGCTGGGCTTCCGCGACACTTTATTTTCAGCTAAAACGTGAACAGGAGGCAGTACTTCAAATGTTGCTTTTTGAAGGACATTGCTTTCACCGTCAACTTTCATCTCTTCTGTCACTACAGCTGTGAGCAGTTATGGTTGCCTGGAAAGCTGTTGGATGGCACTGCAATCAGCCATTATCGCACACAGCTATTTGCATTTGCCGACGTTCTATGATCGCTTGCGGTTAGGGGCCGAGAATTAAGTTGCACACCTAATACATTTGAAATAAGAAATTTAAAAAGCTTGAGGCTGTCAAGAGTCTGCTCTGCGAAGGAAAAATAACAGTGATCTATGGATTTAGAATTTAAATGAAAGAAATTCATTATGTTGTTTTGGATGCACCAAAAATGGAAAACAGTGAAAAACATAAATGAGTTGTTGAGCCATAAATGTTCTTAGTTCCACACAGTAATGCCTTAGTACCTACTATTCTATTAGTGGTACTGTGACAGTGTTGCTTTAGGGTATCATTCACACAGGATATGACAAAATTGAGAGCCATTTCTCCTGGGAAACTGAACTACAGAATTACGTCTGGCAGAAGACAATCATGTTTGTCACATGTGCCATAGTAAGATGGATGCTGAACTTCCTTGGAAAAACGAAACATAGAGCAGGTAACTAACTGAAATATTAAAACAATGAAAGCACTTTACCACCTTATCCGATGAGCATAGTGCATCTCACTATCAAATGTGGCACAATACTTGTAGCTGTGTACAGGGTTCTAGTCTAAAATGTGAATTAATAAATATTTTGGTATAATACGAGGGTTGTACCGTAATGCAAAAATGGGCATAACTTTTTTATTAACCGACAGAGGTCATTCAAATTGCACATGTCGGTAGAGTAACTCTTCCTCTATAATAACCCTTCTTCTTCACTGCAGGTAAATAATGGATTCCAAGCAGAAGCAACGTGCTGTCATTGAGTTCTTGATGAAGGAAAGGTGCAGGCTGTCCAACACCCACAGAAGGCTGCATAACGGAGATTACACCATTGGCGACAGCAACGTGCACAGATGCATGAAGAAGTTTAAAGAAGAGGAAACCAGCATTGAAGACAAACCACGCAGTGGACGACCATCATCTGTGACCACCGACACGAATCGTCAATGAGTAGGTGGATGAATTGATTCACGTGAAAAGGGTATCACTTTCCTTGATTTTCTGGAACGTGGCCATACCATGAGCAGCGAGCAGTACATTGAAACACTCAAAAACTTAGAGAAGCCATAAGGAGGAAGACACAAAAACAAGAATCTGAAAAGGATCCACATTTACCATGACAATGCGAGACCACACACATATTTGGCAACAAATCAGGCGATCAGCAAATCAGGCAGGTCGGTGGTCCCCCATCCACCATACAGCCCAGATTTGGTGCCTTCTGACTTTCACTTGTTTGGTCTAATTAAGGACAGTCTCTGGGGACAATGGTTTGGTGACACAGATGAGGTGAAAGTGGTTGTGAAGAAGAGGGTAGAATAGTCCACACCTGAATTTTTTCAAAGAGGATTCGAGAGTTGGGTTCAACAATGGCGCAAATGCGTCGCTTGTTATGGAGACTATGTTGAATAGTACCTTCATGTGAAGAAAGAGTTACTCTACCAACAAGTGCAATTTGAACGACCTCTGTCAGTTAATAAAAAAGTTATGCCCACTTTTGTATCACTTTCAGTACACAACCCTCATACATTTTTTTTTTTTTGTGACTTATAACTATTAGAAATTTTCTTTTACATTATTCCATGTGGATGGATTTCTGTAAAACCAAATTAACCACCAAGATTTGCTCCCACATGTGAACAATTTTCTGTTTTTTACATACACGTCTTTGGAAGAGGGTGGGGTGGGGCAATGCTTATGCAGACTGATGCATTTTTGTAGTTTTACAGGCTCTTTCATGTATTTGAAATCATGACATTATCTTCCATCATACCCTCCTAAAAAAAAAAAACATTTTCTGAAAATAAAGTAAAATTAACCTCAATGGCACAGTAAATGAGCAGCTTCTGAGGAAATATGAATGAAAACAAATTTTGAATTCTTTCAACCTGTGCTTTTAAAGTAATTTAGAAAGAAAATCAAGATTGGAAATGTGCATTACAACTGAATGTTTGACACACCTATACTAATGAGAAACCCCATGTAGTATTCAAGACAATCTTGCAAAAATTAACAATCTGGGAATTTCTTTCTTTTCCCCCTCCCCCTCCCCAAAATTCAAAAATGAATATTTGTAGCTTATGCTGATAATATCCTCCTTTCGATACAAAACAATGGATACTTTCCAAACATTTTCAGGGCTTGAAAAATATCATGCCGCAATATCCGGGGCATATAAATTACTGGCCTGGACAGGTAAAAAAGTATCTAGTTGTCTGGACTGAAATTACGTCTGGCAGAAGACAATCAAAAATTAAGAAGTTTGGAATACAAAACTTCTTACTACAAGAAAAAAGACAGTCATCACATGTCGTGTTTCATTTCACCGGAAGTTGTATTATTGTTACATAGTGCCAAGGACAGAAGAACATTACTTTTAAATTATATTATGATCTAGGTCCAGATACTGGAACCATATGTAATTTTGCTCTAAATGTTGTTTATAGTCAGCAACAGGATGCATGCCTCTGACAAAGGGCTAAAACTTCAATGAAAAGAACATGAATCACTAAATTTCTCAAATACTAATTTCATCATCATCATACCATTTCATACCAGTTTCAGCATCATCAGCTTAAAACTTGAGATACACACTTTTGTGCAATGATCATTTTTAACACAGACCCTTAAAAGAAGAATGCAAAACATGTAAAAAAAGTTCACATTTTTTAACTTAAAAAACTGAGGGTTCTGATTTGTTATCTTAAAAGATAAATTTTGCTAGGCATCTAGCTTTTCAGATACTTTTCAAGCCCTGATTTTTATTCCACAGTACCCAAGTATGTGAGTACTCATAAGACGGAGGTCATTGGGAGAGTCATGTCGTAAAACACGCGCACACGCACACTGTCAAATGCTGACCACTCACTATTACCAGGACATTAAAAACATGAACGGGGAGAAATCTAAACAATTTAGATAGAATGGGTCCTGTGCAAAATGAACTGCTAAGAACAACAGCAAATCAAAATAAGCAACAAATGTGTATGTTAGCTGGGCTTAATTTATTTTCTAGTTTCATTCTGTATCTTTGCTTTCCTCTCATGACACTACATATTAGTACATCCATGCAAGATTAACATCAGTGAAAGGGTATAAAAACAATGAACAACTTCAAAACATGCAGAAAAACATACACAAAGCATAAAACTCGCAAAGGTGTGGAAAAAATTTGACGGGTGCTGCAGTAATTATTACGTATCATGGACGGACATGTAATAGTTGGGAGCATGCAGAGAACAACAGAGGATAGAGAAATACAGATTCGTTTTTTTTTATTTTGTTCTTTCGAAATGCACTTCATTTAAGCCACTACGTTTAGATTTAATAAAGAAAAGCATGATAAGTATCAAAGTTTACAATCAATCAAAACAATGGAAAATTACAAAAGGAATGTTTACAGCAATCTTTTATTGCACCCAGATGCCTCATACAGCAGCATGATGAATGGTAGTATTCACACACACGTGAACATGAAAAATTACAGGGTTCCCACTCAAAAGTAATAAAAAAATTCCCTGACTTTTCCAGGTTGTTTCTAAAGTTTTCCAGAGTGGCATGTTGCAAAGAATTGTTACATTTCATTCCATTCCATTCATTTTTCTCACCAAAGCACACACTTGTAAATTCTTTAAGTAATTTGTCTTTATAAAATTACCTGCTTTTCATTAATAACAACTAATTGTGCACATTATTTTCTGTACCAAAGTTTCGTGAACTTTTGTGAATACTACACACACGGAATTTGTAAATACATTCCCATAGAAACAGGTCATATGTAAGAAAAAATCTGCCAGTTGAATAGTTTCAGTTTTTCTATAACACAATGCAGCTAAGCTTAATGATGGAATGGCTCTGTTCAAAGAAACATGTTTCAAGAGAACCAACAGACAAAGGACTTTGATCCATCATTTGGTTGGTTCTTTTGTGAAGTGTTTCTTCAAGCAGGAGCCATTCTGCGTAATTGTTCCATGTTATAGCAACTGCCTGCAGAAATTGAACAAAAGCTTAGTGACTGGCAATTTTAAAAATATTTCAATTTTGCATCTTTTTTTAGAGAAAAAAGGAAATACTTAATATAACTGAAGGTAAGATCTACCAAATTCTTGGCAGGCAGTAATTGCAAGCCAAAGTTTGAAATCTTGAAAAAATAAGTTTTTTTTTTTTTTTTTTGGAAAAATAAATTATCCATTGATTTTTACCAAAAAAAAAAAAAGAAAAAGGGTAATTTTTCCAGAGATTTCCCCAATTTTTACAAAAAAAGGCAATTTTCCCTGAGTTTTCCCTGATTTTTGGAATCACTTTCAAATTCCCTGAAAATTCCAGGTTTTCACTGTTTTCCAGGTTGAGTGGGAACTCTGAATTAGCACCTTGATTATCAGGAATGATTTTAAACAGATTACTAAACTTCCAACTATAGACAGTCGGCGGGTTACAAACATCCGACTTACATGCAACCAGTAGTTAAGAACCAACCCCCATAAAGCCTATTTTATTAAAAGTTCAAGTTACGTACAAATAGTTCATAATAACAAACTGGCACTACTTTGCAACACACATTAAAACATTGCTCATCAAAAATGGTTCGTCAGCTCATGGGTGCGTGGGCCTGAAGTAGGACAAAGACTTCATTCTTTTTAGTCAGATCACGTTGCTGTTAACAGTGTCTTGTGTGTGTTACTGTATTTGGCTTTTTATCCTCATGACCGTGGCACCAAAGCGTAAATGTGATGCATCAAAGAAAAAGAAAACAATCATGACAGAATCTAAAATAGAAGTAACAAAGTGATTGCCAATAAACATTGGAAAAGTGTTAGGATACAGTCGGTCAATGATTCGATTTGATTTTAAAGGATTCTCTACATATTAATTCTATAAGGTTTTTTACTGTGAGTCCTATTTTGAGAGAATGGCAGAACATAAAGATATGGTTGAGGTATCAAACTAAAGGTTTTGCCATGTAGATGTTCCAGTCGAAGAGAAAAATGAGGTTGGGGCAATGGTTCGGGCATTGTGGGGCATCAAATTTCCCATGTAGTCTATGGGAGAAGCATGCGGTTGACTCATGCACTGTTGAAGGGGGAATCATGGAGGGACTAAGGTAGTCCAAAGTCTGAAGTTTCTTTTCTGAGCGAACCATTGCACAAAACAATCCTAGCAGGCATTGGTATCAAAGTTCTTCTCATCGGAACAGCGAACACTCTCGAAGACCTGATTGCATTATGACGTTGGACTGTGTGATGTATATACACAATTTAATATTCATTCGATCCAGTTTATTAACGTAAGACATTTCCCATTATGTAAAGATGTAAATAAATATTCCGTTGACCATTCTTAGTGAAAATATTACAGGTGATTGCTTATAGCCCATTGAGTTGCTCACGGTGGTCGTTAAACCTTCAGTCAAAAAAAAAAAAAAAAATTCACGAACCTGTACTATTGTCTTACTGAAGTGGTTGAATGAATTTGTCAATCAAATAAAGTTTATATTTCTGTTGTTTCAAATGAGTTTATTCTTTTCATAAACAAAAACTAATAGTTGATTCTGACGGGTGAAGAGTATTTGCAACGCGAATCTCATGCCAACAACATTTACAAACACAGTTGTGACTGTAGATGAGAGTGAAAGAGTGTGCTATCAAGTTGAATTTTTGCACACGATCCAGATGAGTGGACTTCCGCCTCACATTTTACGACTGAGAAAGGGTGCAGTCGTGCTGCTCATCATGAAACTGGCCGCCCCGGTGACACAGTGGTCTAAGCGCTGGCTTATGATGATTCATTCATGAAGAATCTGGGTTCGAATCCCGGTGAGGCATGGATGTTGTGTTTGGTTGGTTGATTTTTATGGCACAAGGGCCATATTTGGCCAAAGAGTGCCAAACAAAAGACAATTAAACAAACAGTATTAAAAACATAGTATAATGATTAAAATCTGGCAGATTCAGTAAAGTGAAAAAATGATAATGATGGAAGGGCTAACAACAATGAAACAAACAGTATTAGAAACATGGTGCAATGATTAAAATCTGGCTGATTCAGTAAAAGTGAAAAATGAGAATGATGGAAAGGCTAAAATCTAGATATGTTTAAAAAAGTCAATTTGTTTAAAAAAGGAAAAGACAGCGACAGTATTGCAGTGCTCATCTAGGAGCCACTGCAGTGTAGCGGTGTCCTTGGTCAACAAATGAGAATGAAAGAAATGAAAACGCACATCACGAAAACGAACACAACTACACAAAAGATGAGTGACAGTGAGTCGGCAATTGCACGTCTCACACATCGGCGCAGTGTAGCCACAAAGAAAAAAGTGGTGAGTGAAACGACAATGCCCAATGCGGAGATGCACAAGCACCACTTCCTCCCTTTACGGTTCCAACAATATGAGGATTTCCAGATTCCAAGAATAGGTTTAATATGATGCAGTTTATTTTCCACCTGTTGATCCCACAGACCCTGCCATGTTCGCTTGATATGGTCAGGAAAAAGAAAGCAGAAATCCCGGTGAAAAAGTGGCAAGGGTGTGACAACCAAAGAGGAAGCAGTTCTAGCAGCCGCATCAGCACACTCGTTACCCGAGATTCCAACATGTCCAGGAATCCAACAGAATTGTATCTGGACACCGGCCTTAAGCAAAGAACGAAGAAGCCTTCGTACGTTAAAAAGAAGAGGGTGGTCACAACAGTCTAACGATGACACTGACTGTACAACACTTAAAGAATCAGTGTACACCACAGCCCGTTGATGAGAGCCCAACTGAACACGAAGAAGTGTAAGATACACAGCATGCATCTCCGTTGAAAACACAGTGGCCTCAGCTGGGATCCGCACAACAGAGACGTCATCAACACAGACAGCCGTAGATCCAACGACTCCATGCATCTTGGAGCCATCAGTGAAAATGGGAGTGTAGTCAGAACTGAGGGTACAGTGCTCAGCGAAGAACTACTGGTACACTGACGCAGGGGTTGAGGATTTATCGAAAGATGTAAAGGTGGTATCAACCATGACACCAAGTGGGTGCCATGGAGGATCCCCAAAGCCCCTGGTCTCTTCAACAAGTAACAAGTCGAGCCCTGCATCATGAGCTACAGCCGCCATATGAAGACCAAAGGTTGGAATGCACGAGGGCCGGTTCTCAAATAAACGAGCATGCTGAGGACGGAAAACTGCATTGTACAAAGGATGGTCTGGAATAGATCGAAGTTTCAAGTAGAATTGAACAGACAGCTGCATATAGCGTAATTCAAGCGATGGTTCGTTCACGTCAGCATAAAGGCTGGGAATCGGAGATGTTCAAAATGCTCGCGTACAAAGACGCAGCGCTTTATGGTGAATAATATCCAAAGGCCGGAGAACGGAACAACGAGCAGAGCCATACACGATACAACCATAATCCAGTTTCGACCGTATTAGAGAATGATGTGACACAAAGAGATCCTGTCTGCACCCCACGAAACTCTCGAAAGGATCTTCAGAATAGACAGAGAATGCAGAAAGGAAATCTCGAGCCGCCGAACGTGCGCACGGTCGACGGTCAGTCCAAGGAACTTGGTCTTCGGCAAAACTGGTATGGCTGCACGTTCTAAATACAGCTCTGGGTCATGATGGAGGCCACGCCTCCAGCAGAAATGGACGCATGCTGTCCTGTCGGGAGAAAGAACGAAACCACTGCTATTCGCCGCTTTAAAGATCTGGTTAATCGCAGACTGCAACTGCCTTTCAATAAAATTCATGCTTGATGATGAGCAGAAAATGTGCAAGTCATCAACAATAAACAGTAGCCGAAACCGCAGGAGGAAGATTTGTGAAAAGATAATTAATGCGGAGGATGAACAATGTGACAGATAAAATGCAACCTTGAGGAACACCTTGTTCTTGATGGAACGGTGCCGAGAGCGTCGTACCCAGGCGCACCTGGAACACCCGATTGCGAAGAAAATTAACGATGAATGTCGGAAGATTTCCTCGCAATTCCATGCGTGGAGGTTACGGATAATCCCGTGCCACCACACTCGATCATAGGCTTTCTCGATATCAAAGAATACAGAAACCAGGTGCTGCCTACGCACAAACGCCTCGCGCACAGATGTTTCAAGGTGCAGGAGATGATCGTGAGGTGAATGATGACGGCGAAAGCTGCTTTGTGATGGTGAAAGTACTTGATGTTGTTGTAAAAAAATGAATTAACCGGGAATTAACTATTCGCTCGATAACTTTACACAGACAGCTAGTGAGAGCAATTAGACGATAACTAGAGGGAGACTTAGGATCCTTGCCAGGTTTGGGAAAAGGCAGAACAAAAGCTTTTCGCCAAGATTCCGGAGAAACTGTGCTCCAACCAAATGCGATTGTACAGGATTAAAAGGTTCTCGGGAGATGACTGCGAGAGATGGCGGAGCATGTCATAGTGGATGCCATCAGGACTGACAGATGTAGCGCCGGACCGATGCAGAGCCACCCGAAGTTTAATCAAGCTGAAGGGGGAGTTATAGTCGGTGTTACGAAAAGGCGCAAAAGAGACTCTCTGGCGTTCCGCAGTGGATTTAATCCTCTGAAAGGAGGAAGGATATGCCAGGTTACTTGACACGATGGCAAACGCCTCCCCCAAACAATCAGCAATCTCCCCGACTTCAGAAAATGTGCAGCTGTTACTCTCAAGAATGGAGATCTGGTGAGAGCTGTAGTTACCCCGGATCTTACGAATCTCGTCCCACACACTTTTCGAACTGGCACGTGAAGTGAGAGATGAAACATACTGGATCCAAGACTCCCTTTTGCTACGTCGACGCACCAACAGAGCATAGGATTTTGCTCGTTTAAATGCAACAAGACTGGTATCGGTTGGATAACGCCGAAATGTAGACCAGGCCTTATGTTGAGCTCTCCTAGACGCTGCGCATTCAGGGTTCCACCAAGGCTTTGGACTTTTGGGGAGCGTCGTAGATGTTTTTAGTACAGAAAGATCAGCTGCCTGAATAATGCAATTTGTGACATCAAGAACAGCTGCGTCGATTGACTCTTGGGTCACCATGGCAGAAGATATCACTGCGAACGATGTGAAGACCTCCGATCTGGCACGCTCCATCGAGGAGGGCGGGAGGCAGAAGATGGCATGTTCGCATGATGCGAGAGCACAATTGGAAAATGGTCGCTCCCGTGGAGGTCGTTACACACCATCCACGACCAATCAGCAATAATCGATGGTGATCCCAAGGTCAAATCGATCGCACTGAAGGATCTTGTCGGCTCATGGAAGTACGTGTCACCACCAGTGTTAAATAGGCACAACGAGGCCGAGGACAGAAGAGACTCTATGCGACGACCTCT
The DNA here is from genome assembly GCA_039090855.1 of Macrothele yani. Classification (NCBI taxonomy): domain Eukaryota; kingdom Metazoa; phylum Arthropoda; class Arachnida; order Araneae; family Macrothelidae; genus Macrothele; species Macrothele yani. The sequence continues at coordinate 139,995,715 of CM077002.1, forward strand.
CGTGCTAATGTTGACACTACCCCACAAATGATGATGGGCATTGAAGTCAATCAGTAGAAGAAAGGGTGAAGGCAGCTGATCGACCAATCTCTCCAGAACAGAGACGCTCATGTTCTTGTATGGCGGAAGATAGACACTGCAGACAGTAAGAGGCACAGGCACAGAAATACGAACCGCCACAGTCTGCAAAGTTGTGGATATCGCAACGGAAGAGACCGGAACCCTGTGAGGGACAAGAATAGAGACTCCCCCACATGCTATATCTCCTGATATGTTATCTGTCCGAAATGCACTGTAGCCTCGAACTGAAAGCAGGTCTGATGGTTTAAGTTTTGTTTCCTGTAAACAAAGGCACACCGGAGAGTACAACGAAAGCAGATATTTCATGTCATCAAAACTTGTCCGAAAACCTTGACAGTTCCACTGAGTGATTGAAGCCATGGTTAAAAGTGAGATGAAAAAGAAAATGCTCAAACGAGGTCAGCCTCCATCTCTTCTGAAGAATGTTCCCCCCAGATTTGGGGGCGCGTGACCAAGGGCCAAGATGGGAGCATGTTTTGTCCCAAGTGTCTTAACAGGATGCGCTCGCCGTTGAGTAGTTTGCTGAGATTTTTTAGGAGAAGAAATGCTCTTCTGGTCCTTGGCTTTGGTGTTCTTGCCAGAAGAAATGGCCTGAGTTCCCTTGCTGGTGGTGGGGTGAGTATGCTTCGGCGAAGTGGTGGGTGCCGCTTTCAGACCCCTAGCTCGAGACTGGAGTGCCTCCAGCCCAGCTGCAATGATATCATCCAGCTTGTTAGGGGGGATCTGAATGTCGGTTTGAATGGCAACCATCACTGATGCATAAGATTGCCAATCAGAAGAAACAGGAACTACTCTCTTTCTGGCCTCAGGATAGGAAATATTCTCCACTGTCTTTAGCCTTTGAATTTCTTTCTCCTCCTTCCACTTGGTACAATCTTTGGCTGATGCTGCGTGTGAACCTTTGCAATTCACACAACACTCGGCCTCGGCCACACATTCCGGCAAATGATGGTCTGTGGCACCACAGCGTCCACACCTAGGAGTGCTCCTGCACGACTGCTGTGAATGGTCGTAAGACTGACACCTAAAACATCTCAAAGGGTTAGGGATGTACGGTTGTACCTCCAGGTGAAGATACCTTGCCTTGATGGACGTAGGCAGGGAAGGGTTGTCGAATGTCAAAATGATGTTGCGGGATGGGACGGACTGCCCATTCCACCTAAAAAGAATATGCCACACACCCATAATGAGAGGAGACAACACTTCAAGATGTATTTAGGTATCCATGTGGTGTTACTTTGACCGGAGTCTCAAGCAGTATGGTGGTGTTAAGAAGTGTGGAACTGTAGGCCACAGTGGACATCTCTACAAGGAGATCTCCAGACTGGAGTTTCTTTACGCTCTTTGGAGAGCTTGCAATAGATTGAAGAGCTTTATTAATCCAAAATGGACATTTTGCACTCAAAGGCTTTGAAGGGTCCATTGAGTACACAAAAAAGAAACGAGCATTTGAACAATCAGGAACATGTTTTTTGGTGGAAGCAGCTGATCCTTCCTCAATACCTCTTTTGCTTTTTGGTTCCTGGGAAACTTTATTTTCATCCATGAAGAAAAATTAATAATTCGTCAGCCGACTTCCCCACCCACAATCGAGCCCAACGAGGGAGAGCCGGAGGTCCGCAAGCCCAAGTGGACACAGGACACGGCTCTAGGGATAGCAAGCGGATATAGCAAGTTGATAGGGAAGACAAGCGCTCGGCATGCACCCAGACTTTCCCATGCCTGGGGAACACCCCTTTGGCATGCCCACTCTATCCCCAGACTCACCCTGTCGTACGAAACGACAAGCCGTTAGAGATCTGGGCTCCACTCAGCCACAGACCTCATTGACTAGGAGTGGGTTAGTTCCTAGTTGCCCGTTTTGGGTGAAGCAGATGGCAACGAGGAGTGTTGGCAACTGGCGACAGCAACACCCAGGCCCCCAGAAACGTCAGCCTCCCCTTTTCCACCTTACGGGTCACCGCACAGGGCAAACGTGCAGGTAGGTCTAGCTAGCCAGCTCGGAAAAACAAAGAAGGGAACATAAACTGGAGATGACAGGAAAGAAAAAGAGAAACTAAAATCCAGAGCTGGCGCATAATCACAACCTCAACAACCTACAACTGAGGCGGGTGCGTGTCAAGAGAACAAAGAAAAACAAAAAATAAATGGGATAATCATCATGAAGTACATGTCGGCTCGGGCCGTGGGGTTGCCACTCCCCAGCAGCTGGATGAACAGCTGTCCCTTTGGTGATGTTATTGTACAAGACGAAAAAGCAAGATGTTCCATCACAAGGACAGCTCCGGCCGTGGGGACGCCATTCCCCAAATAACTGGAAAACCAGTCATCCCCGTGCGGGGGAATGTTGTGTTTGTCTTACGGCACTGGCTCTCTCCCTTCCCTGGAACCAGTGACCTAAATTAGGGACAGGCGACTGCATATAGCCCATTGAGTTGCTCATGGTGGTCATTACACCTACAGTCAAAATAAAAAAAAACTAACCGTCGATTTCGACGGGCTTTGTCTAGTTACTGTATTATTATTATGTTAAAGATGGTTTACTGTATCTGGAAGTGTTTATTTAATATTTTTATGCATAGAAAGGTGCACTATATACTAAGACAAACATCTGACTAACTGACGTTATATACGAACCGCACCTAACTGCTCCAACTTGTGTACAAAATACAAACCATACCTAACAGTTCCGACTTGCGTATTCAACTTAAAGACAGACTTAGGAACGGAATGGAACTCGTTCATAATGTGGGGACTGCCTGTATTAACTTAAAAAAGATATTACACAATGACAAGGTTAATGGTTAAATCATGATCAATGTTTACAAAAATAGCAAAACTAGCAGTGCAGACCACCAAAAACGTCTGATATAGTAGCAATTCTAAACACCTCTCATATTAGATATCATTCACTCCATCTTTATTCTTTGCCTGACCTCTGACTGACTATTAGTGTTGTCACACATAGACAAAACTTGGAAGTTCAGGGAAGTTTAGAAAGTATAAGGAGAGAGAGAGCTAACCAGAATTTACATAAGTCGCAACAAATAAAAAAGGAACATTAAAATAGATAATATATGTCACAATGGGTGACCAATTAAACTGGGTTAACATATATCCAGTATTTTTGCATCAACATACCATTAAAAGAAGATGGTGAAACAGTGCTACAAGATTCTTGTAAAGCTGGTAAAGATGAATGATCTCCTTCTACAAGAACAACAGCAGGAGCCCAAGGGTTTTCAATATCTGAAAGGAATAAAAACAAAAAGAACCATTATGAGTTCAAAACATAACTGCAATTGACTGATAATCAATAAAGCTAAAACAAATCAGTGATGATTTGCGATCCCCAAAATGAATATTAAAAGTCATACGCAAGATCTGGTCAAATAATATCCAACCTAGGGACAGGAAAAAAACAAACCCTAAATAACTTATTGTGTTGCTGTCTAGTTCCCTTCAAAGTAGGCACCTTCTGACACTATGCACTTGCTCTAGTGGTCTGTCCACAGATCAAAACATTTTCAAAGTCACTTTTATGGACTGCAAATAAGTACCATGCTGCGTTCTTCCTTATCTTCTCTGTCTCTTCATATCTTCTCCCCTTCAGAAGCATTTTCAACTTTGGGAACAGCCAGAAGTCACAAGCAGCCACATCTGGAGAGTATGGGGGCTTGACTTACTTGTGGAATCTGGTACTTAGCCAAAAAGGCCTGAATGAGGAGAGACCAATGAGCAGGAGCATGACCATGGTGCAGTTGCCAGCCAACTCACTGCCACAGTGTAGGTCTCATCCACCGTACTGCATCTTGTAAGCAACGGAGAACTGCCTCGTCATATTCCTTCCTCATTTACAGTAGGCACTTTCTCAGTCATTTTGGGGTTTCAGCTCATGAGAGCCTTCCTAAACACTTGTCACTCCCAAAAGATATCCAACCATCTTTGAAGCACCAATGCAGCTGAGGCAATCAAACATGAAGTAGTAGGTCACAACCAGACCTGCATTTTGTATATAATATATTTACACATTCTCTATATCCTCTCTACAAAATACATAAAGCATGAAAAAATGGTGAAATTTTATTACCACTTTCTTGAAAACTGTTAAAAATACTTCTTACCAGATTGGGGCTCTTGTAACACCAAACCACTAGAGTGTGTGTGTGTACACACACACAAACACATACAGGGTCTCTCAAGAATACCTGGCAAAACTGCAGGAATGAGTTCCTTATAGGTAGATAAGAAAAAAAGTTTATATCAACATAAATCCAGAAATGCTTGGTTTCCAAGTTATGAAGGTCTGTCTATGACACTTAACTGTTCACATTACCTTATAGTAATTGTTCAAAATGTCCACCTTCTGTCTCAATATAGGCCTCACATTGATGTCTCATGGACTCGTGAACATGCTGCCTAATTCCTGGCATGTGTCGTATTGTTTCACAACCTGCCACGATTCGATTACGGAGAGTTTCCGCATCTGCTACTGGAGTCGAATACACCAATGATTTTAAATGGCCCCACAAGAAGAAATCTAGAGGGTTTAAATCTGGTGAGCGTGGAGGCCAGGCAGTTGGTCCACCTCTACCTATCCCCCTTACTAGGAAACTTTCGATTCAAGTAATTGCGAGCTAGGTAGCTCAAATGTGCAGGAGCGCCATCCTGCATAAAGTGTGCTTGTTGATAAATGATCAGTGTCCAAGAAATCAGGAATGTTGTTTTCCAGAAAGGTGTAGTACGCCCGTCCCGTAAGTTTTTTGGGAAGTTCACGGGGCCCAAATAACTTATCACCAAAAACACCCACTCGGATGTTTAAGCTGAATCGCTGTTGGCGACGTGATGGAAGAATTGCATGTGGGTTTTCCTCAGCCCGTACATGCTGATTGTGAAAGTTTAGGATTCTGTAGCATGTGAACTGTGCTTCATCAGTGAATATCACTAAGGCAGGAAAGTTAGAAGAGTTGTACCGCACTGCTGCAAGAACCACCGGCAGAACATTACTTGCCCAGGGTAATCTGCTGGTGACAAGGCCTGTACCCATTGCAGATGGTATGGATACAGGTGTTGTTCTCGCAACACTCTCCAAATAGCCGAACGATGAACAGGCAGTTGCATTGCTAATCTGCGTGTGCTGATCCCAGGAGTCGCATGCACAACATCCAAAATCCCTGCCTCTACTTCAGGAGTCCTAGATCTTGGTCATCCTCTGTTGACAGCACGAGATGTAAAGGCCCCATGTTGACAAAGGCGGCGATGGATACTTTCAAACGTTTTCCTGTCTGGACATCTTCGTCCTGGGAACCTGTTGTGGTACAAACGACTAGCCTCCAGAGCATTGCCATCCGCCAAACCGTACATGAAGTGCTTGCTCCTGTACATGGTCGGAAACAAAAACCACCAGATTCTGTCAGTACCTTGTGATGAAGAAATTTACCTGCGGGAGATAAAACATTCCGGTGAATAACTGGGAAACCAAGACAGACCTGGCTAAGATAATGTGAACAGTGAAGTGTCATAGACAAACCTTCATAACTCGGAAACCACGCATTTCCGGACCTATGTTGATATAAACTTTTTTTCTTCTCTACCTATGAGGAACTCACTCCTGCAGTTTTGCCGTGCATTTTTGAGACACCCTGTACACACACACACATATATATATATATATACTATATTGACAAAAGTCCCCATACACCCCTTCAAAAGCAAATAAACGGATCCACTGTATTGTTAAAATGGGCGGTACGGCTGCAAACGGTATAAAAACAAACCTTTCTACTGACCGCAATCATATCGCACTATGAGGTAGAGTGAAAATGTTGCGGCGGGAAAGAATTGACTTTGAGAAAGGAAAAATTCTGGGTGTTATATTAGTGGGTTGTCCATAAGAGAAACCGAGAGGCATTTAAACATACCCAAGTCAACTGTTTTGGCTGTACTGAATAAGTGGAAGACACATGGCATGCCTGAAGCAGCTATGTATGTACCGGCACACCAAAGAAAATCAGTGATACAGGACATAGAGGTCTCAGGAGAGTCGTTACAGCCAATCGACGGAGTACTACACAAGACCTCAGTGTACAGGTGAGTAAAAATGCTGGAACCTCAGTATGTACATGTACCATTCGCAAAGAACTTCATTCTATGGGTTATCGTGGTCGTGCAGCTGGTCACAAGACTTTCATCTCCACTTGGAATGCTACTTGTCATTCAGCATGGTGTAAAGAACATTTATCATGGACCGTAAATCAATGGAAACGGGTCCTATGGACTGATGAATCCAGGTACACGATCCATCAGTCAGATGGCCGTGTGTGGGTATGGCGGCAGCCAGAGGAACGCTATTTACCACAGTGTACTGTTCCTACGGTCAAGTTTGGAGCTGGCAGTGTACTCGTGTGGGGGTATTTTTCATGGTATGGCCCTGGCCTATTGGTTATCGTGGACAGACTTGGTAACCAGCATGCCTACCTCGATATTCTGGACAATCATGTCCTACCAACTTTGTGGCAATACTATGGAAACGAGTTTTGTTGGTCCCAGCAGGATAATGCACCGAGACATAAAGCAAGGACTGTTACGGCGTGGTTTGATGATAATTACGTATCGTGTGTGGACTGGCCAGCACAGAGCTCTGATCTTGATCCCTTAGAGCACCTATGGGATGAATTAAAGTGCCGTATAAGAAGTTTGAAACCAAGGCCTACTACTAAGCAACAGTTAGCGGCAGCATTATGTACTGAATGGAAGCGCATACCTATCGACCTATCGCTGTGTTCTAAAAACCTTGTCAAACACATGTCTCGAAGTGTCTGTGCATGCATTAAGGGCAAAGGTGGACCGACACCGTACAAATGTATGTCAATAAATGCTATGTTGTGTTTCTCTTCTAGGTGTCTGGTGACTTTTGTCAATATAGTGTATATAGGCCTATACACTGAAGAGCAATTGAATTAGAGATACCTTTCTAGTAACGTGTAGCACCACCTTTCGCCCTGATGTCGGCGGCGATTTGTCTCAGCATGGACTCGACAAGACACCGGAAGCGTTGGGAAGCCATACGGATCCACGACCCCTAAACAAGCTCCCACAGTTCAAGAAGATTTGATGGAGGGGGGTCAGAGCCTCGAACATCTCGCTCGATGGGATTGAGGTCAGGTGACCTAGCTGGCCAAGGAAGCGAGGTCATGTTGGTGGAGTGTTCATCCAACCATTTGGATACAATTTGGGAGCGATGGCATGGTGCATTGTCTTGTTGCAGAATGAGGTCCCGAGTGGGATGTTGAAGTTGCACAAACGGCAGCAAATAGTCGTCCAGGATATCCCGGTAACCTTGACCTGTGAGGGACGATGTCACACATACCAGGGGTCACATTTCAGTCCACGTAAACAGTCCCAAGATGAGAATGCCACCCCCACCAGCTTGAAGAGTATCCTGCTGGCAAGAAGGATACATCGCTTCATGTGGTTTGCGCTGTACTCGTATCCTGTCATCCGCATGTACCAACATGAATCTCGACTCATCAGTCCAGGCAACATTTTTCCACATGTCTAGGGTCCAGTGGCGATGTTCCCGCGCCCATGCTAATCTTTGCACCCAGTGATGTGCGGTCAGCAGCGGTAACCTCGTGGGATGATGGCTTCTGCACCCCATAGCGAGCAGATGGTTCTGGATGGTGTGGCTGCTTACATGTTTTTGTGCACCAGCGTTAAATTGCAAAGTGATTTCTTGCACCGTGGCCTGTCTATCTGCTGTTACAAAGCGAGCTAGCCGATGATGACCCCGGTCATCCACACGCTGTTGTCCATGGCAGTTGGCCCTTGCAGGGATGGTTTTACCGGATTCAATGTACTCACGGTGCACCTGTGACACAGTGGCTCGTGAAAATCCCAGTGCCTGCACGACTTCCGAGATGGAGTGACCCATTCGTTGGGCCCTGACAATCTGCCTTTGCCCACGATCAAATGTGCTTAGATCCTTCATCTTACCCATACTGCGTACGACTCTTACTGATTCCCGTGGCATCACTCCTTATATTGTCGGATCACTGCATACGCCATGTCGTTTCCGTTTACAAGGGCCGCCCACAGCGCCACATTTGCATAATGCCAGCTGTCTCTAATTCAATTGCTCTTCAGTGTATATATACTAATAAAATTGATGCAAGCTGAATTAGTTATGATACAATGAACAAATTTAAAATTCACACAGAAGCGTTAAAACAGCAATCCGAAACGAATCACATCATTACTATCAGTAAAAACATATCACTACAAACCACAATTTCAACAAAAACAAAAAACAAAAACCCAATCACATGGTCCATATATTGTAAGGGGAAATCCGTAACAGTATGCAAATAGGTGTAAGTTCTGTAAGAAACCCATAAAGTAGATTAGTAAATAATTAGCCACAAGCATCCCACCAAGTGGCATTTAGCAACCTAAAAGTTATTAAATTTGTAGGGCTTCTATTATTAATGTCTGAAAAGTGCAATTGTTGACTAGTTCCGAAGAAATTCTTGGACCTGGAATCAGCAAGTAGCTGCTTGAATAATCTTGTAATAAACCTAATTGGTAATTCATTCTTGCAGTCTTCTCCAAAGATTCCTCGATTTTTTTTTTTGATTTTTTTTTTATTGGAAGTTTAACGACCACTGTGAGCAACTCAATGGGCTATAAGCAGTCGCCCGTCCCTAATTTAGGGTCACTGGTTCCAGGGAAGGGAGAGAGCCAGTGCCGTAAGACAAACACAACATCCATGCCTCACCGGGATTCGAACCTGGACCCCTTACGGACGAATGATCAGAGGCCAACGCCTTAGACCACTGCGCCATCGGGACGGCATTCCTCGATTCAATGGTCAACATATTTGAATTATTGCAAATATTCATAATCCTGTGGAAATGTGAAATGATAACATTTCGATATATTGAGGTAGAAATATTTGAATTCCAATTAATGTAGAAATTTATAGCAAAAGAATACGTGTTCCTTTTATCAAAAACTGTAGTTCATAAGCAACCTTGCTGATTATCTCTTTCTATGTCCAAAAAATCTATTTTATTATTTTGTCCCTAAGTTTTTAGCACGTCTTTTGTAAAAAAAGATCATGCTTAAGTTACCGGTTTGTCCGTTCGTCCGTCTGTCTGTACCCACAATATCTCTGCAACTATTAGTCCGATTTGAAACATTCTTTTTGCATTCGGGAGCTTGAAATATGCGAATGATAATCCTTCATTTTGTTTGTTTTTTACGATGTACAATTTCGCAGCTAGAGGGCATAAATGCAGATGATGTTGAATTCAAAAATACGTTTTATTCCACATATTTGCATCTAAATATCCGATTGAAAAAAATTCTTTTATCTTTCAATTCCATTTATGTCGAAGAGTATTTTAGATATACACTGGTGGAAAGTAAAAAAAGAACACCAAGAAGGAGATGTCTGATACCAACGAAATTTATACAGCATAATAACGGAATGATAACGTGATCAAAACATAATGGCAAAATACAGCTGTATTTGCTGGTAAACTGAAAAATAACATTTCCATGTAACATGGTTAGTATGAGGTTGAACCGCCATGAACTGCATCACACTGTGCAATTCTGGCATGGAGTCTGTCGTACAGATGTTGGATGTAAGTTTGGGGTATTAAGTTCCAAGCATCCTCAACCTGGACGCGTAAATCGGGGATGGTTGTGGCTGGCCGTGGAGACCGGATAAGTCGTTGTCCCATAAAATCCCACACGTGCTCAATGGGGGACAAATCCGGTGAACGTGCAGGCCATGGAAGTTGTCTCACACCCTGAAGTGCATGTTGCGTTGCACGTGCCGTGTGTGGGCGTGCGTTATCTTGCTGGAAAACACCACGATGGACCGACCTTACAAATGGCACAACAACGGGCTGAATGATGATGTTGATGTAGGAGGTGCTGTTTAATGTACCCGGTACAAACACTAGTTGTGTACGGAAGTGATAGCTGATCGCTCCACACACCAAGAGACCAGGTGTAGGCCCTGTGTGTAGCTGGCAGATGCAAGAAGGGTGGAGACGCTCCCCTGTGCGTCTGTGAACACGCATACGGCCATCAGAGGCTCCCAAGCAGAATCTGCTTTCATCGCTGAACACGACAGATCGCCATTGCATTCTCCAGTGCAGACGTTGGCGACACCACTGCAGCCGTTCCTGACGGTGGGCTGGAGTCAGAGGTACACATGCACATAGTCCTGTATCCAGTAGACGGTTGCGAATTGTTCGCACAGTCACCTCAGGTGCAACGGCAGCTCGGATTTGCGTCGCAGTGGATGTTCTGCTTGACAACGCCACTCTTCTTATGCGTCGATCGGTCCGCTCATCAGTCCATCTGTGACTCCCGGTTCCACGTCTTCTCGTGTGGGAATGTTCCTCGGACCATCTACGCCACCATCGTACCACCACCGATACTTCACGCCCAATTCGCTCCGCAATATGACGATACGACCACCCGGCCTCGCGGAGTCCGACAAGACGACCTCGCTCAAAGTCCGATAACTGCTGAAATCGTACACGTCTTCCATGTCCAGGCATTGCAGCTTCTTCAGGGTCTTTGCACATGTCTGTACGCCGACGACTGATTACATTCACTTCGCCATACTCCTTAAATACCACCGATGATAATTTGCATATTATGCCATGCTGTGGCGTAAGAACTCACCGGTTGGTCCCGAAATTAACATCACACCTACGTAAACTCGACCCCATTAACATATGTAAATTTCATGATCGTCCGCCAATTCCTTCTTGGTGTTTTTTTTTTCACTTTCCGCTAGTGTAGCTACTTTTTCAAATTACACTTAGATTTTTGGCTAGGGGGCATAAAAGTAAATTACATTTCCCCTGATAACTCTTCTTCTAAAACTCTGATTTGAAATTTTTTTTTCTTCAGCGGATACACCTCCTGATGGAAAATCTTTTGCATATAATTTCAAATTTTTGGTAAAAAATACTTTGGCCACCAGAGGACATAAGCATTAATTTTTGCTTCTGATGTATTTACCACAAAATATGAGTTTCTAAAATATCGATTGAAAAAATTCTTTCATGGACTGATGCCACTTACATTGATAAACCTTTTCGGAATATTTTTTCTTAAAATATTCCACAGTTTCTCCACCAGGGGGCGTAGATGTACTTCTTATTTTTGTCAATATCTCTACTTTTAGGAGTCTGATTCGAAAAATTCCTTCTTTGTTGGATAGTGTTTTCAGTGTGACATGTTTTTCATATAATTTCAAAATTTTCAAGTAATTCATAGATTTTCCGCTAGGGGGCGTAAATGTAAATTTTGTTTCCCCCTATATCTCTGCTTCTAAATCTCCGATTTGAAAAATTCTTTCTGCACCAGATACAGCTCCTGATGGGAAATCGTTTGCATATAATTTCTAAATTTTGTAAAAAAAAAATGGTTTGGCCACCAGGGCGTAAATCTTAATTTCCGCTTCTGATGTATTTGCAGCAAAATATGAGCTTCTAAATTCTCGATTGAAAAAAACGTTGTTTGTAGACCGATACTACTCATGACGACAAACCTTTTAGAAACATTTTCTTCTTAAAATAATGCATGGTTTCTATGCCTGAGGGGTGTAGATGTATATCTTATTTTTGTCAATATCTCTATTTCTAGGAGTCCGATTTGCAAAATTCCCTCTTTGTTGGACAGTGTTTCCAGTGTGACATGTTTTTCATATAGGGTAAATTCAAAATTTTCAAGTAAATCATAGACTTTCTGCTAGGGGGCACAAAGGTAAATTGTGTTTTCTGTATTATTTCTGCTCCTAAACCTCCGATTTGAAAAATTCTTCCTGTATCACATACCCGACCTGATGGAAAATATTTTTCACATAATTTCTAATGTTTGGTAAAGAATGGTTTACCCACCAGGGGGCATAAGTGTTAATTTCTGCTTCTGATGTATTTGTAGCAAAATCAGGGCTCCTGAAAACTCGACTAAAGTTATTTTTTCTTCGACCAATACCGCTCATATGGAAAAACCTTTTGAGAATACTTTCTTCCTAAAATAATGCATGGTTTTCCCACCAGGGGACATAAAGTCACATCTTATTTTTGTCGATATCTCTGTTTCTAAGAGTCAGATTTGAAAAATTCTTTCTGTGTTGGAGAGCGTTTCCTTTTCTTTAATGCAGAAGTCTGCAACCAGAGGGCGTAAGCTCACAATTTCGTTTACAGCAATATCTGAGGGATTAAAAACCTAATTGAAAAACTTCTTTCTTCCGTCAGATACTATTGTTTTCCATACTGGTTCCATTGACTTTGAATAGCTTTGATAAATTTAATTTGCGTCAGAACGGATTCAAAAGACGTGCTTATTACACCCGAACATTCGGTGTCATCTTTCTTGTTATAAGTTTCAAATTGGGTGGATATATCTTAGATGCCAGTTCTTCAAAGTCTTTGTGTCCAAAAACTATGACATCGTCAACATAGCAAAATATCCTACCATGGTTGGTGTTAAAATACAAAGTGCTTTTCTTTCATACTGATATATAGGTTTGCCAAAACACTTAAGTACTTGGAACCCATGAGGATGCCAGATGTTTGACGGAAAACCCCTCTCCCATGAGCACGTAGTTATTAAGAAGACACAATGTTTGAATAAATCGCCAGTCTTCATACTTCTATTGATGGCCTCGTTGAACTCCTGAAAGAGTTCTTCGCATATTTTATATAAGTCCTCAATGCCAATGCTAGTAAACATGCTTTGGAACTCATAGGTATCTATTGTTGTTATAGAATCGTTTTAAAGTGTATATATAAATTCTAACACTGGTCTATTGCTGTTAATAATCCAGGATTCCGATATATTTTGCAAGATTATTTTTAATTTATTTTCAAATAGTGCACTAACTTGGCTGCAGTAACAATTCCTTGCCGAAGTTATGAACTGAAAAGCAAGAGGAGATTTGTGAAATGTTGGGAGTTCATATGCAAAAAGGGAAGTGCAAATTATAAGTTTTTATTTTTAATCTCTTGTGTAAAAGCTATTATTTTTTTCACTATTTCCATACTGCCTTCAGCTACCTGTGAATAAGTTTCACTATCTGCAAGTTCAGCCCATAATATGTTGAAGTAGAATCTTTTACAAATAAAGGCTATGTTATTCTTCACTTTATCAATAGGTACCATGGCGAATCTATAGGTCCCGCTAAGGTGCTCACGAGGTCTCCCATGACCTTGGGAGCACCTCAGTGGATCTTGGGTTATTCTGGCTTTTGCTAAGTTTCGAAAGGTCATGATCCATGAACCGGTGTTCCCCTGATGAGATCGGCTTGAGAGGTTTGTTTTTGGTTATAATGTTTTTTTGAGTCTCTTTGTATCAATAATTTTATTAGGTATTTTTTTTTAAATTGTAGTTTGTAGTGGTATGTTTTTTATAGATAGTATCTATCTATCTATCTCTCTCTATATATACTTATAGATATAGATATACTTACAGATTGCAAATATTATAAATACTAAGAAGAAAGACATGCTGAGACTACTGGAACAACCAGAGTCTTACAGAGTTTTAAAACTATCTCCCTCCTCTTCCCCTCAGAACAGACAATTTTTTTGAAAAATTACATTAGCAATATTTTTGAGTTATTTAGTAATGTAAATAATACAATAAGGTTTCTACTTTAAAAAAAAGTCTCAAAATTAGTATATAATTAATATTATAACAACAGATGCTTCCAGTCTCTAACTGTTCATCAATGACTGTCTTTAGTGTCCCAGTATCCCATGATGGTCCCAAATTGAGATTCACAGATGTTGTAGAGCATAAATATAAGAATAGCATATAATTTTTTTTAAATTTTAAAATACCCCTTTTTGAAATATGGAAGGTCAAAACGACTGTAACTTATTGAGGCGATCCACACATGATTTCAAGGTTTCCACGGGATTTTTAGGAAGAAGTTTGCAATTGGTGGAAAGGAGGAAATCATTGACTTTTTGATTAAGGGCATCTTTTTCGATAATGACTGGAAGGCCGACTTTATCAGCCATACATACAGCTAAGCCGCCCCGGTGGCGCAGTGGTCTAAGGCGCTGGCCTCTGATCATTCGTCCGTAAGGGGTCCGGGTTCGAATCCCGGTCAGGCATGGATGTTGTGTTTGTCTTACGGCACTGGCTCTCTCCCTTCCCTGGAACCAGTGACCCTAAATTAGGGACGGGCGACTGCTTATAGCCCATTGAGTTGCTCACGGTGGTCGTTAAACCTCCAATCAAAAAAAAAAAAAAAAAAAAAACATACAGCTAAATTATTAGCCTTTAGGAACTGTTTAATTTTAAAGAGCTTTGAGGCAAACTTAGTATTAGTGATATAACTTGAGTGTGCTTGCTTAATAAAGATGGCAGCAGCCTAAGTACGTACTTTATGCTGAGCATCGGAAGTGGTGTTATGAATAGCAGATTCAAGCAAGGGGATGGTTTCCATGAGATTCTCGGTTGAAGGAGGAGCAAATTTTGGGCATTGGTTAAGACAGTCGTTGAAGACAGAAGGCAGAACAAGCGTGGACAAGTTGACGAATTTAGCGGCATCCGAGGTGGGAGAGTCCATGGTTGACTTCCCGTTGAGAGCGGTTGACAAAATCCGACTGTGAGCATAAGAAACGTAATTTTTTAGCATGTTTTTTGTCTTCACAGAATTTGACAGAAGAGATGGATTGATGAATCATAATCATGAACTTATCCACAAGTAATGGGTTGGTCGAAAACGAGAGAGTTTGGTAGTGGTTGAAACTAACAAACTAATTAAGAAGAATAGTAATGGCTGAAATATATTTGCATTAAACTTTTATACGTAACTTAGCATGTTCTACACTACCTTCTTCTTAATTAGTTTGTTAGTTACGTGCATTGCCTACCACTCATTTATGCTAATTAATTTCTTCATCAATATGACCCTCACTCGATATCTGCCACCCAAGACAAATACAGGCATGTGTTGTCTCAAGCTTTTCTCCATCAATCAATAAATCCTTGTTTTCTGCAAAAGCACTGCATATTACTCTTGTCTCCTGAAAGTCATCCTTAATCCCATCTCCCTACCTCTGTCAGCAAGCCCCTGGATCATACTCTGCAGCTTTGAAAGGGAAGTTGCAAAAATGACTATGTCATCAGCAAAACGATATACCAGGTGTTTGTAATTAAACTGACACTACTCAGAGGCATCGGTAGCTTGATCAAACAACCGGAACAGCACCAAACTTGGTAGGGGGGCGAATGACGACGTGGGAAGGATGCTGCGAAAAAAAAAAAAAAAATTAGTTCCAAACGTCGCCGATAGGGGAAATGTGGCACTGTTGTAGCCAACATAACCGAGAATTTGCATAAAGCGCAGGTACAACGTCAAAATGCAAATTCACGCCTACGTAGGCGACAACAGCGCCAGTAATGCGGGCTATAAAGACATAGGGAAAGTTCCGAAAGACATTCCGAGGACCAGCGTAGCTCACCATGTGTTTTACGTTACCACAGCGTGCGTCACTTGTGAAGTTGTTTTACCAGTACAACGCAGCGGCCGCTCTTCGTGAGTTCAGAACCCGTCACAGCCTACGTAAAGGCCCTCTCTTAATTAATGCATTAAAAGGCATGATTCGGAAGTTTGAAGAAACAGGCTCACTAACAGTTCGGCCTGGCAGAGGATGGAAACCGGTGTCGGAAGAGACCATTTCAGATGTTGCGACTGCGATCGTCGATGGCACACAGAGGAGCACTGCTGGTAGTAGCAGCGCCTGGGGAGTAGCTCAACAACTGAATTTGAATGTTACGACGGTATGGAAAGTCTTGCGGCGAGTTCTCCATTACTATCCATACAAGATTAGCCACATGCACCAACTCCAACAGAACGATTATGATCAACGATTGACATTTGCTCTGACGTTTCTTGCCAGGATGGAGGTCAATGATGCTTGGCTATGGAGAATTCTGTGGGGGAGATGAGGCCCATTTTCATCTGAATGGGACTGTTAACATGCACAATTGTCGAATTTGGGCATCCGAACCACCCCCACTCAAATCAGGAAATGCCGTTGCATTCACCAAAACTCACTGTTTGGTGGACTTCATCGTAGGACCATTACTCCAACAGGACCCGTAACCTGTACTGTTACTGTGCAGAAGTATCACATATGCTGACTAGTTTTGTCGTTCAAACAACTGCAGCAAAGACAATCTTTGGATCGGTTAATCTGTATGCAGGATGGAGCACCACCACACATTGGTCGATCGGTACAGCAGCTGTTGCGCATCACTTCACAAACAAAAGGGTCATTAGTCGCAGTTTTCCAGTTGCATGGCCACCTCATTCCCCGGATCTAACTCCATGTGACTTTTGGCTGTTGGTTTTTTGAAGTCCAAGGTCTATCTTGATGGAGTCCCGACCTTAGCTGCCTTAAAGGACAACATATCACGGACTGTGATGAACATTCCTTGTGACATGTTACGTTCGGCCGTAGAGAATGTTGTGCAGCGGATGCAAAGTGTGGTCTACGAGAACGGCGGTCACATTGAAGGTGGTCGTTGCCCTCGCCGGGGAAGTGAATGTGGTGAATGAAAGGTAATGTTTCAATTCTGTTTTGTCTTTGTTATTGATTTGTCTGTCCATTAGACCGATTTTTGACATTGCACAACGCCACATTTCTCCCTATCGGCGACGTTTGGAACTAATTTTTTTTTTGGTGGCATCCTTCTTCCAACATCGTCATTCACTCCCCTACCAAGTTTGGTGCCATTCCGGTTGTTCGATCGAGCTACTGATGCCTCTGAGTAGTGTCAGTTTAATTACAAACACCCGGTATATATATATATATCCATTGAACTTATCAGAAGCACCCCTGAAGTTCTATAGGTTTATTTTGTATCTCCTACTCTCTCTATGTATTTCATGTTTTATTCTGCAATTTATGAAATTTAGAAGCTTTTAATCACTATAAAAGTATTTTATTGTAAAGTAAAAGGTAGACCACCTTGGGTGGAGAGACATTATATCTAAGACTTCTTCTACACGAGGGAGAACATTTCAGTGCAGTGAAAAAAGATTCAAACCATTCAGTCATTGCTGTCTGGTTTTATTTTTAAAATGGATTTATGCCTTTTCACATCATTGGAAAGGGTTGTTTTATTTACTGTTGAGACTGGGAGCCAATCCAGAACTTTTAATAGCCACCAAATACTTGGGTAGAATTGTTGTTCACAGACAATAGAAGCTGCTGTAGCAGTAGTAGAACTTTTCCAGTCTGACTAAATTTAAAAATAAAAAAGTTTGGAATAGAATTTCCTACTACAAGGAAAAAGACAGTCATTGCATGTCATGTTTCATTTCACTGCTACTCACCGGAAGTTGCATTTTTGTTATGGAGTGCCAATATCGTTTATTATTGTTATGAAGCCCTATTGCCCGCTAGAGGGTGATGAAATTTTAAAGTTTTCTGATGTGATTGATATTATGTGTGAAAAAGTAATTACAGTCAATTCAGCTATGTTTGTTTGTTGTGTTGATTATCATGTTTCTGAATGATTTTCACAGTTACTTTAGTATTTTAGTTGGAAATGGGATCTTCAATTAAGATACTAGTGGGGATTTTTTTGTTTTGTTTTTTTGGTCAAAACCAAATATTTTGAAGGAAAATAACTATCTGGTCAACACAACATCTTGTTAGAAGCATAGATTGATGCTACATACAGTCATGAGATTTTTAATTCTTTCACTCTTAAAATTTGTCCATGACTGAATTTCATATACAGTGCATGTTCAACAGTTTTCTTTCATCCACGATCAAACAGAATTTTTTCATGAGAGAATTTATTAGGTGTTCACCAGAAAGAAATTCCTTTCTTCTTTTGTAGTGGACGGATTATCCTCCAACAAGCATTACACCCATGCCTTGAATCCAGGCCTATCTGAGAAGAATGGTCAAAGATTAGGTAAACTACTTTCAAGGGTGTTTAAATGAACGTATGCATAAAATATGTAAATATACAGTATCTCTCGTTAACATCTAAGGTTAGAAATACCTTGCAGTTGATATGCTGGCTACAAGGTGTGGCAATTAGAATTGTGGAATAAACATTTATTAATGCAACTCAAACCAAGACAGCTTCCTAAACACTTGGCCACCAAGCAAACTTTTTTTTTCTTAGTTGGGGGTTTAATGACTACTGTGGGCAACTCAGTGGGCGAGCAGTCGCTCGTCCCTAATTTAAGGCCGTTGGTTCCAGGGAAGGGAAAGAGCCAATGCCATAACATAAACACAACATCCATGCCTCACCAGGATCCGAACTCAGACGAATGATCACAAGCCATCGCTTAGACCACTGCGCCACCCCAAGCAAACTTAAAAAAAAGTGGTAACAAGGACGTACTTATGTATGTACAGTATATAAATGGTAGTTTTACTTCTCCTAGAGGAGTACCACTAACAAAAATAGTTTATCATCTCTTGGTTGCTGGATCTATGAAGGCAAGCAATAGGGAAAAACATGATACTAAATAAGATGTTATACTGTAGTTGTAAACAAAATGGAAACACACAAATTCCTTGTACACCTCCTACAAACACATGGGCAGCCTGCTTTGATGCAAAAGTTACATTCTTTCTACAATTCAAACCTTGCTACTTACACATATACCATCATCACCTTTATAGATGCATACAAAGAACAATCTGATTTGAATATGTACAAGTACCTTTATCAACCGGCGAGTTATCCTGAACTTCATTTTCTGCCATCTTTGGAAATGAGCTACTTTTTGATCGTTTTATGTTCCTAAGACAGGCCTTCTTTGGTAGATATTTTGATTCATCTTGTTCAACACCATCCGACTCTGCCCCAACGACAGGAAACATTTTTTCCGCAGCGTAGTGTTTCTTTGGTTTCTGTTCTGTTTCTCCAACAGGATACGCTCAAACTGTTCAAAAAACCTCATTAACTTCTTTGGACCAGCTGTTTTGCTGTTGTACTGTTTTGTTAAGGGTATATTCCCTTTTCATCCGTTTAATTTTTTCACGACACTGGGATGCTGTTCTGATAAATCCCATAGCACTCATTTTCTCTGAAATTTTTTCGTACACAATAAAATTGCGTTTATTCCCCTTAAGCTCTGATTGTGCATCATTCGCACCCCATAATTTTAACAAAATTGAAGTCTCATCGTCAGACCACGTGAAACCTCTGTCCGCTGTGGTTGCAGATGACATTTTCGTTCCTGATAAAAAAAAAAATAATTATAATAAAAATTTATATGAATGTGCAGAGCGAGCTTATTTGTTCTTCAAGATAATGCTAGTATTTAAGGTGCTATGGATGCAAATAAGGTAGCAACAAGAAGAAAAATTAACGTTTACAATTCGCTAAATGCATCTTTACACTAAACCAATGATAGCCGAAAAGCATAGAAACACTTTCAGATCGGAAAACATTTATCTCATGAATCAAAAAATCTACATCGCACTTTTGGTTTCATGGGCCGAACCCTATTTCTAAGAGTTCCCATCCGGGATCGCTATCGATTACGGGTCGGATGCAGCTGGTAGGGAGTGATGTTCAACATCAGTTTCGAGATCGGGGCGACCCCGGTGCGTGCAATGAAACTCAGCACCAGACGCCAATGCTACGTCCAAACATGTTCGATTCGCGCCACTGTATTGCATATTTAGTGAAATTAAATGTTTGTTTTGAAAACTTACATACAAAGAGCACATGGTCGAGACATCACCTTACAATCCAGGGCATTTTTTTCTTGTTTTATTTGTTGCCAAATCCACAATCAGGGAAGAAATGTACAAACTCTCAGGTAATAAAGTGTCTATTATCTGCCGCACACCTTGCTTCAGGTTTTCGTTTGTACTTTCATGACATACATGATCAATCATGCTACTTAAATAAAAATTTATGATAATGAGTAATTCCTACATGTGAAAATCAGATATTCTGTTCAAACTTTAGATATGTAACGGGGTTCTTTTACAATTCGTCGTCATGGTATCGAAGCGCACAGTATCTTATGAAAATAATCCGAAAACAGAATGACAGCATGCAGTTCTTTGTAAATAAGTGATATATTTTCAGACAAAATAATGACATCATCTGCGATTTCAGATGCGTTCCTAAATACATATCATAGCTACCAATGGAGCATGAAGAACTATGGTGGGGTTCTGGGGAGGAGAATAACACGCCCTGAGTAGTTTGAGGGTCATGCGTGATTAAACATTATGCGTTCCACCAAAAACCCCTTAAGATTTTGTTCACAAGGTTTTGATTATACAGATTTTTGGACTTGTTGGTGATTCTAATAACCTCGCTGATCCCCCACACGTGGGCCACTAAAAGCAACACTACATGAGGGGCGTGTAAAAAAATAAAAAGAAAAAAAAGTTGGATGGGGTACGACAGAAAATGTAAGTTTTAAAAATCCATCAGGTCAAAATAAACTTAATGAAAAATAGAAGCATCGATTTCTAATGTAAGTTTTTTTTTCTTTTTTTTTTTTGGTTGCAGGTTTTTTTTGTTTTTTTTTATTGGAGGTTTAACGACCACCGTGAGCAACTCAATGGCCTATAAGCAGTCGCCCGTCCCTAATTTAGGGTCACTGGTTCCAGGGAAGGGAGAGAGCCAGTGCCGTAAGATAAACACAACAACCATGCCTCACCGGGATACGAACCCGGACCCCGTTCGGACGAATGATCAGAGGCCAGCGCTTAGACCACTGCGCCACCGGGGCGGCAGGTTGCAGGTTTCACGACCACCATGAGCAACGCAATGGGCTATAAGCAATCGCCCGTCCCAAATTGAGTGGCACCGGTTCCAGGGATGGAAAAGAGCCAACGCCGTAAGACAAACACAACATCCATGCCTCACCGGGATTCGAACCCAGAACCCTTTAGGACGAATGATTAGAGGCCATCGCTTAGACCACTGGGCCACTGAGGCGGCATTCTTTTCTAATGTGTAAGTCGCATTTTAACGAAAAAGATGAAACACTTTGGGGCCGCCCCGGTGGTGCAGTGGTCTAAGCGATGGCATCTGACCATTCGTCCGAAAGGAATCAGGGTTCGGGTCCCGGTAAGGATCAAAATGATCATATGTAGAGGATTTTAGGAAGGGATCGAGTGTCTGACCCCAGGTCTTGAACAACTCTTAGAAATAGGAAGCTAGGAGATTTGGGCTAGAGTGCCCGATAGGAAAGTAATACGGAAGCGAATTAGATAGGACGAGGAATACACCCTTATTTATTACCGGGATCCAGTACCCGGGGTCCGACGGCTTAACGTGCCCATCCGACGAACGGCGGATATTTAGTGGATCGAGCGTTCGTACCTGCTGGGATCAAACCTGAGGACGCTCCGGTGGCGCAGTGGTCTAAGCGATGGCCTCTGATAATTCGTCCGAACGGGGTCCGGGTTCGAATCCAGTGAGGCATGGATATTGTGTTTGTTTCATGGCACTGGCTCTCTCCCTTCCCTGGAACCAGTGACCCTAAATTAGGGACGGACGACTGCTTATAGATCATTGAGTTGCTCAGGTTGGTCGCTAAACATCCAATAAAAAAAAATGCATCCAACCTGAGGTCCTTTCCACGAATGTTGCCCACTAGGCCACCAGCAGCCCAGATCGTGGTGAGGCATGGATGTTGTGTTTGTCTTACGGCATTGGCTCTCGCCCTTTCCCTGAAACCAGTAACCCTAAATTAGGAACGGGTGACTGCTTAGAACACATTGAGTTGCTCACAATGGTGGTTAAACCTCCAATCAAAAGAAAAAAAGAAGAAAGAAACACTTTGGGGAAACAAGGTCCCTTGGACCCCTCTAAAACACCCCTATTACATATGGTCATGTGATATTGCAACTACATCATCTTTACACACATATGATTTCTCGTAAGGATTTTAACGTGCTACTGTTACATAAATCATGAATTATATATATTTTTCTCTGCAGCCCAAAGGAACAGAGTGCGGCAAATATCATTGGCCTCTGATCATTCGTCCGAAGGGGTCCGGGTTCGAATCCCGGTGAGGCATGGATGTTGTGTTTGTCTTACGGCACTGGCTCTCTCCCTTCCCTGGAACCAGTGACCCTCAATTAGGGACGGGCGACTGCTTATAGCCCATTGAGTTGCTCACGGTGGTCGTTAAACCTCCAATAAAAAAAAATATATCATTACAAAGTGTGACTTTTAAATATTATAATTTTTAAAAGGTATTCATCGGCTTGTATAAGATAAATACCAATGACAGACGAACTGGTTGCATAGTTTTTGTCTTTTGCACAGGCGCGCACACACTGAAATGATATGTAGAGTAAGAACGACAATACAGAAAAGATCAAAATTTCCATCACAAAATACCAAAATACTTTGTAAAGAAAAAGACATTGGAGGAGAACTTTGGAAAAGACTGGATCGAAAAGAGCACGCTACTTCCGGCATACGTGAAAAGCCGCCATTGTATGGAGTAGCTCAGAGAAACTAGGGAGTTGGCGTGTTTGCGCGAGTATTTTAGTTCTAAATCTTTAAGATTCTGATATATCTTTAAGATTTTTTTTTTGATTGGAGGTTTAACGACCACCGTGAGCAACTCAGTTGGCTGTAAGCAGTCGCCCGTCCCTAATTCAGAGTCACTGGTTCCAGGGAAGGGAGAGAGCCAGTGCCGTAAGACAAACACAACATCCATGCCTGACGGGATTCGAACCCGGACCCCTTACGGACGAATGATCAGAGGCCAACGCCTTAGACCACTGCGCCACCGAGGCGGCATCTTTAAGATTTAAGTGTATGTGACGAGAAATTTCCCTGTTTACAGTTTTCTGTCTTTCTTCTTTTTTCTTTTTT
The DNA here is from genome assembly GCA_039090855.1 of Macrothele yani. Taxonomy (NCBI): domain Eukaryota; kingdom Metazoa; phylum Arthropoda; class Arachnida; order Araneae; family Macrothelidae; genus Macrothele; species Macrothele yani. The sequence goes on from CM077002.1 coordinate 140,018,686, forward strand.
ATTTCTCTGTTCTTTGTTTATGGTTTGCCGCTATATAGCCTCGTATTTTCCACCTTACTAGTTTTGTTTGTTTTTTCTCGGATATGAGCCTTGCTAATTACAATTTCATTTAGAAAGTTTTCGGGTCGTACCGGAACATTCTTTCTACGTAATTTCTGCAGTACATTATGAACTGAATAAAACATTTTTGCTTTCCAGTGGGCATATTTTCACTGTCAACTCTCCCCTTTCATATCTTGTGCACTCAAGCAACAGATTTGTGTCAGTTCAGTGATGGAAACTGATATGACACAGCAGTAACGTATTTTGACCATTTGTCTGAGATGGGTCTGCATCAATATCCCATTGAGGCATTGATTTGTGTTTCTTATTCGACACTGGCTATCCCACAGTGTTCACCATTTCGTTACTCCATGGATTTCGCCGATGCATTATTCTACAAAGCCGCCTCCTTGATGTTCTCTTTGTTCTTTAAAATTGTAAACAGCGTTAATGATGCAAGACCAAATTTTCTTACTTTTCGACTTCAAACTTTTCTCACATTCATATATAGAACATTTAACTTTATTTCCAAAGTCAAAACTTTCCTTTTGCTTTCTCCATTTAGAGAAAGCAAACGCGCGACGTACACGCGTAAAAAATGTTTCAACTTCCCACCGGTGTGGAGACGAGTGGAAAAAAGCTGGAGAACAGCATCCAAACCTGTGATCCAAAACAGCCGACTAACCACTGGTGACCCATCTCTGAGTTTAGCCATACGCGTTTATTTTACCACTACTTCCTGGAATTTCTGGGAAAGAATTTGTTAGAAATCTTTGAAAGTAGAAAGTTTGGCCATGAAGACCTCTCGTTACAGCGGGAGCTTGTTAGATTTACAACTCGTAATGCAGGAAGATTTTTCCTGTCTCTAACATTATTGTACAAATTGACATTGTGTACAAATTGACGGTGCATTTTGAATCTCTCGTAATGGCGGGATTCTTGCTATAAGCCGTATTCGTAAAATGGGACTTCTACTGTATTCTTAGATTTATAAAACACCTGTGATTTCAGAATTAGCTGAAATCATGTATGCCGACTTCCCAGAAATTTCAAAAATGTTAGATCTTTGCACGTGAAGTCCAATGGGGGCTCGTGTTCTGAACGAAAAGTATAATGGGTGCCATCGTTCTGTACGAGAAACTCAATGGGTGTCCAAGCTTTATCAAAGCCGTTTTTTTTATTGGAGGTTTAACGACCACCGTGAGCAACTCAATGGGCTATAAGCAGTCGCCCGTCCCTAATTTAGGGTCACTGGTTCCAGGGAAGGGAGAGAGCCAGTGCCGTAAGACAAACACAACATCCATGCCTGACCGGGATTCGAACCCAGACCCCTTACGGACGAATGATCAGAAGCCAGCGCCTTAGACCACTGCGCCACCGGGGCGGCTATCAAAGCCGTCTCGAGTTAGTAATCGAGACGGCTTTGGCTTTATACATTAAGTTAACACGATGGGTAACTCAAGAGAAATATTAATTAGTGTAGGTGAAAACTACGTAGCCGCTATGGTGGCCCAGTGGTTTAATCACTGGCTTTTGATCAGTCGTCTGAGGAGGTCGGGGTTCGAATCCCGGTGAGGTATGAATGTTGTATATTTGACTTACGGCACTGGCTCTCTCCTTTCCCTGGGACAAGTGGCCCTAAATGAGGGACGAGCGGCTGCTTATAGCCAAGGCCATTATGGTGGTTCCACCTAAAATCTCTGCCGGCGCAGTGGTCCAAGCGATGACCTCTGATCATTCGTCCGAAAGGGGTCTGGGTTCGAATCCCGTGAGGCATGGATGTTGTGTTTGTCTTACGGCACTGGCTCTCTTCCTTCCCTGGAACCAGTTACCCTAAATTAGGGACGGGCGACTACTTATAGCCCATTGAGTTGCTCACTGTGGTCGTTAAACCTCCAATTAAAAAAAAATCTTGCCTTGCGTTTCCAATGGTAAAATTTTGTTACGCCGCTCCGGTAGCGCAGTGGTCTACGCGATGTCCTCTGATCATTCCCAAAAGGGGTCCGGGTTCGAATCCCGTGAGGCATAGGTGTTGTGTTTTGTCTCGTAATGGCGGGATTCTTGCTATAAGAATCTTGCACTGCGCAGCCCCAGTGGCGCAGTGGTCTAAGCGATGTCCTCTGATCATTCGCCCAAAAGCGGTCAGGGTTCGAACCCCGTTGAGGCATAGGTGTTGTGTTTTGTCTTATAGCACTGTCTCTCTCTCTTCCCTCTAACCAGTGACCCTAAATTAGGGACGGGTGAATGCTTACAATAAGGTGACCAGATATCGGGACACCGAATTGAGGACAAAAGGGCGTGGCGTCCCCAAATCGGTAGTTCGTTTGGGGACACATACGTACTCAAAATAAATATGCAAATCTTTTTGTCACAAAACTGCATTGCTTCAATAAGTGTGATATTACACATTAAAATCTGTGCCTTAAAAGGATATATCTTGTAGAATGTTGGAAATTTGCATTGACAAAGCACAACTATGATGGCGAGAAAATATTAGCATAAGTGAAATGCTTTACCTTAGGTACATGCGCTGAATTAAAATTAGGCTGCACCCCATAGTAATTACATGACTAATTTTTCACTTTGCCAAAGTTTTTGGAGAAAATCAGAACAAGTACAGTTGAAATTTGACCGCGCCAGTGGTGCATTGACCTAGTGCTGGCTACTGACCATTCGTACAAGTTGGTACGGATTCGAGTAACGAATGAGGCATTGGAAAATCAGCACAACGGAAACTACTTTTAAGAACATTTTTCATTGGAAACCTAAAGGGTTAATGAGGAAGTGTAAATTCTAGGACATTTGGGGACAAACATTAAAATTTGAGGACATTTTGCGTCCCCAAAGTCTTCAGACGTTTTTGGGGACAGTAAACTAAATTCGAGGACTGTCTTTAAGAATTGGGGACGTCTGGTCAGCTTAGCTTACAACCTATTGAGTTGCTCACGGTGGTCGTTAAAAATCCAATAAAAAAGAGTACTTTACATATTTTCTTCGTAATTAATGTATTCCCAAGGATGAAAATTTGCACATCGATAAAACTAACTTCAAATCATAGCATGGGATACTTAATATTTGCAAAAATATAACCATACTTTTATTAAAAATCAATCATTTTTCTTCGAGTAATGTTCAGACCTGTTATTAGATGGAGCGACCTGTGCATGCTGACGTCAGTAGACAAAGAAATGTTTGACTGATTAATTATGGTTATGTTTGAGCAACTATTAAGTATGACATGCTATAACTAAAAGTTAGTTTTTCCCGATATGCAAATTATTATCCTTGGGAATACATTAATTGCGGAAAAAATTTGTAGAGAAGTTTTAACTTTGAAAACACATGGCAGAGATTTTAAGTGGAACCACCCACTAAGTTGCTCACGGCAGTCGTTAAACCTTCAGTAAGAAAACAAAACAAGAAACAAACTACATATGTATGTACATACATAAATACTTTTTTTTTTTTGATTGGAGGTTTAACGACCACCGTGAGCAACTCCAATGGGCTATAAGCAGTCGCCCGTCCCTAATTTAGGGTCACTGGTTCCAGGGAAGGGAGAGAGCCAGTGCCGTAAGACAAACACAACATCCATGCCTGACCGGGATTCGAACCCGGACCCCTCACGGACGAATGATCAGAGGCCAACGCCTTAGACCACTGCGCCACCGGGGCGGCCATAAATACTTTACATCATCATCATCATCATTGTTAACCATTATCAATCCACTGCTGGACGAAGGTCTCCCCAAGTTTCCTGCACAACGGTCTGTCTTGTGCCAGTCTCCTCCATGTCACTCCCGCATACTTTCGAATCTCATCCACCCATCTTCCCATGTGGTCTTCTTCTGGGTATTTTCCTGTCCCTTGGAATCCAATCTAAAATTTCGGCAGTCCATCGATGGTCTGTCCTTCTGGCAGTATGTCCAGCCCATTGCCATTTCAGGGATTTAACTCTGATCATGATGTCTTCCACTCTTGTCATTTTCGGATCCACGAGTTCCTCTTCTTATCTCTCCTGGTTACACCAAGCATGCACCTCTCCGTGCTACTTTGAGTTGTCTGCAGCCTTTGTATGTCTCTTTTAGTTAAGGTCCACGTCTCTGCACCATACGTTAGCACTGGAAGGATGCATTGATCAAACACTTTTCTTTTAAGACATAATCGCATATTGCTCTTGAAAATTATGCTGTTTCTTCCAAAAGCTCTCCAGGCAAGTTTTGTATGCCGATTAATTTCTTCATCAATGTGACCCTCACTTGATATCTGCTGTCCAAGATAAACGTGCGTGTCTGTTATCTCCAGCCTTTTCTCCATCAATCGATAAATCTTCATTTCTTGTAAAAGCATTGAACATCACTTTTGTCTTCTGAAAGTTCATTTTTAATCCCACTTCTTTACTCTTGTCAGCAAGTTCCTGGATCATACTCTGCAGCTCTTTTTTTTTTTTTTTTTTTGTTGATTGGAGGTTTAACGACCACCGTGAGCAACTCAATGGGCTATAAGCAGTCGCCCGTCCCTAATTTAGGGTCACTGGTTCCAGGGAAGGGAGAGAGCCAGTGCCGGAAGACAAACACAACATCCATGCCTCACCGGGATTTGAACCCGGACCCCTTCGGACGAATGATCAGAGGCCAACGCCTTAGACCACTGCGCCACCGGGGCGGCACTCTGCAGCTCTGATGGGGTAGTTGCAAAAATGACTATGTCATCAGCAAAACGAAGGTGGGTTAGATAATCTCCATTAATCTTTATCCCTTTGTTTTCCCAGTTCAGTGATTGAAAGACATTTTACAATGTGGCATTAAAGTGCTTCGGAGATATGGTGTCACCTGGTCTCACTCCTTTTCCAATTTTTATGTGTGTTGTATTTTCAAACAGCCGAATCTTTGCACTTGCATTTTCATAGATGTTATTAATAATATTAATGTACGCATCTTCATTACCGCAGGACTTTCAGGGCCATTGTAACTGCTGATGGTTTCACCAAATCAAAGGCTTTTTCATAATCGATAAAAGCCATGCACAATGGAAGTTCATATTCCCTCTCGCTTTCAATTAGTTCTCTCAGTACGTGGATATGAACTATTGTGCTGTAGCCACTCCTGACTCCAGCTTGTTCTCTCGGTTGAGCCATGTCCAGTGTCACCTTCAAGCGGTGTGAAAGAACTTTAGTGAAGATTTCATAAACCACTGATAGGAGGCTGATAGGTCTGTAGTTCCCGAGATACCTTAATGTCACCTTTTTTATGTAGCAAGATCATTGTAGCGTTGTTCCAATCCTCAGGAATCTTCCCTTCATTAAGGCATCGAGTGAAAATTTGGGCGAGTACTGTTTCGATTTCTCCATTTGCTACTTGTATGATGTCTACAGTAATTCCATCTTCTCCTGGAGCTTTCTTCCGCTTCATGTTCTTGATTGCATGTGCAACTTCTGCTGGGAGGACTAGAAGAACTCTGGTACCTTTCATGATGTCTGGAGTACATGTATCATCCCTTTCATATAATTTGGAGTAGAAATCTTTCACTTTTGTCAAAATTTCGCCTCTATTTCTTGTTACAGAACCATCTTCTTTTTTCAGTGCTATAATCTGTTTTCTTCCCTTACTGAGATGTCCCTTTGCTATCTTTAGGCTTTGGTTGTTTTCAATTGCTTTCCTTACTAGTTCACAGTTGAATTTCCTTACGTCTTCAGTGATACTTGTTCGTACTGCCTTCCATGGCTCTATATATTCCACTTTGGAAGTCACATCTTCTTTAGTTGTCCTCATCTCTCTTCTTTTTCGCATCAACATTTTGGTTTTTCCTGATAATTTGTTCACATGCAACTTGTTCTTAGACCCAGTTAATTTTGTTGCTGTTTCCATAAGAGCTTTGGTTACTTTTCTGTTAACTTCAGAAATATCCATTTCTTCCGATGTTAGGCCTTCTGAAGCAGAGAATCTGTTCTTCAGTTCCAACTTGAAGGTATTATGGTGTTTTTTAAGGTTGGTTATGTCAATACATTTTGTTTGTCTTATGAGCTTGCTACGTTCGTGTTTAGTGTTGAGGTACATCTTACATCTCACCAATCTCTGGTCACTATCTGTTTGTTTTTATTTTTTTTTTTTTTTGATTGGAGGTTTAACGACAACCGTGAGCAACTCAATGGGCTATAAGCAGTCGCCCGTCCCTAATTTAGGGTCACTGGTTCCAGGGAAGGGAGAGATCCAGTGCCGTAAGACAAACACAACATCCATGCCTAACCGGGATTCGAACCCGGACCCCTTTCGGACGAATGATCAGAGGCCAACGCCTTAGACCACTGCGCCACCGAGGCGGCGTCACTATCTGTGTTGAACTTGTTTAGCACACTGCAGTCTTCTATGACAAACTTTTTGTTACACATAATAAAGTCAATTTCACTTGTCGTCCCATTTGGATGTCTCCATGTCCATTTCCTGTGTGGCTTTTTCCTGAAAAAGGAGTTCAATATGAAAAACCCTTCTGCCTCTGCAAACTCTACGAGAGTATTTCCATGCTGGTTCCTGTTGCCGTGACCAAATATACCTACTGAAGTTTCATTCTGTTGCCGTTGCCCTATTTTTGCATTGAAATCTCCCATAAATATCTTTAAGTTCTGCTTACCTTTATTATTTAGATGACGAATTTCCTCATAAAATTCTTCAATTTCTTCTTCAGGATGACTTGTGGTTGGTGCATAAGTTTGAATTATCTGAGCCTGGTATCTTCTCGAGAGTAGGATAACGAGTCGTGGAGCTCTGTCAGAGGAGCTTTCAACTTCTACAACTTTATCCTTCAGTTTCTTGTTTATTATAAATTCAACACCACTAGTTCTGCCAGTATCAGTCCCACGATAGTAGAAGAGATGTCCACTTTTCAGTTCAATGAGATCTTCTCCTTTTCTCCTTACCTCACTTAGCCCAACGATGTCCCACTTGATCCTTTGTAGTTCCTCTTCCAATTCAAGAAGCCTTGAATCAGAAGATAGAGAGCGTCCATTATACGTAGCCAAGGTCAGCATCAGATGGCAGCCTAGTCCGGTCCTCCGGAGATTCTTAGCACACTCTGCCTTCATGTCGCACTGGCCGCTGCATTGGCCAGGTACATTCCAACTGGCGGAGACTGAGGGCCAAGATTTAAGTCGTGGAGTCATTTATGAGGGGTTTGGCCATAACTCACCACGCTGGCCAAGCAGGGTTGGTGAGTGTGGGATAGCATTTCTTCTAATCCCGATGGTATAGTTTTACCGCTATTGGCGGTCGTCAGAGCCCCTTTAGTGGGAACAGGATGTACCACGAGAAGGCGGGGTTGACATTTGTCAAGGAGAGGCTGTGATGTTACGCATCACCTGACCTTACATCCCTATACTTTACATATGCAACGTATGTGATAAAATATCAAATATGATTAATCAAAAATTTAAAGTAATGTTGAAGTATTTCAGTGCTGCAGTTTTCTTTTTAGAAAAGTATGCGTATTGGCATGAAGCTTTTATTTTAAGTTTAATATTTTCTAACAAGCTTTAAACAATTAAAAATGGTTTTGTTAAAAGGAAATCTGCAGCAAAGTAAATCTGTAATGTTTTGGTAATGCCGTAGCTGAGTCATTTTGAATTGCTTTGGCCCATGTGTCATAGTGTTAATCATAACCGTGTCTGTACATCTGGGGAAATTTTGACAAGAAGTGTACATTAGATGATAACTAAAATGATTTTGTGAAAATTGAAATACACTTATAGAATTTGAAAATTTACCTCAAGTTTTTTTCACGATGCAGCACGTACATGTCATTTTCGTTTAACATGAGATAAGCATTGATGCTAAGGTAACTAGCCGGCGGCATATGCTGATTTCTAACTTACAGGATTAAATTATTTTGAAAATTAAAGCTATAATTTTGCTACTAGTGATTGTATGTTCGCATATTTTCTTTGTTGTGAAAAACTAAGTAATTTAAATGAATGAAAGTGGAAATAATTTTGTAATGTGTGTGCGATCACATACGATTGACCTGCTTATGGGTCAAACAGCGAAACTTCCGCAAGTTCGTAATGAAGTGTGTTCATAATTTAAAGAGATGTTCAGAGGAATCGTCAGAAAGGTTCTGTAATGGAAAAAGTGCGTCTATGGTCTTTTTTTTTTTTTAATATTATAAGCAAAATTTCAGGGTTTTTCCTGATCGAATTTTCAGACATATCCCAAGGCAATAGGTAACCTAATTTATTGGGGTTGCGAATATTGATATTATGTGCAAGACGAATGCTTTGCGTATGTATAAACGCTCCGAAAATATTGTGTAGTATTAAGAAAATATTGATTTGTGTTTCGTTGTAACTCATAGCTAAATCCTTTGCGTATAGGTTTCATAATATAGCTGAAGATCTTTGTATAAAAAAATTAAATGCAAAAAATATCGTAAGAACGATTAATGGGAACACTTTTTCCAGCTAGCTAATTCAGTATTGAAGATATCAAAATGTGCTTATTTTTATTCATATCAGTTGATTAATGATTATTTTTTATTTAATAATAAAACCTACTCATAATGTTTTTATGGGTGTGACTGAACAAAATGCAATTCTCTCTTTTTTTTCGCAATATTTGAAAATAAATTTGTTTCTTCATAATTTTGAGATATAATTTGTAATATTTCTTTTATAAAACTAGCAATTTTCCATTGAAATGAAATTTCTTTTGGCAAATATACTAATTGCTGTGGTTTGATTAAAACTAAGCCATAGTAACATGGATTTGAAAAGTTTTGTAAGAATAAAAATTATTTTTAGTTTTTATTATGAAGCCTATGTTTTCTCAAGAGGATTTTAGCAAATATGCATTTAGATTCAATAAATTTGTGAGCTTTGTTTCTTTAAATGCAGAAGCATTTTTCTGAAGTGGGTTGCCATTATACTTTGTTTTTTTTTAATGTGGAATGACTGCACTGCACAGTATGGCAGTTTTATATATTTATGTCTGAAGAAATGAGTTTTAAATGCCTTCTTTTAACCAGAAAGGCAATTTAATGTAGTGTTCTGTGCTTTTATGAGATAAACTGTGGCATTTTGAATCCCACTGGTAGATCTGTAGTTTAAAACAACACCTTAAGCATTTTGGTTGGGTTTTTTGGTATGTGTGATGAGCTGTCTCTTAACAACTTGCCTGCCATAAAATTTGAATGTAAGGGGTTCAGGTGCTTCTGGATTTAAAAGGAATTTTTATTTCAGAGAAACATTTTATTTGCAGATTTTGCTTCTTGTAAAAGCAAAATTGAAATCTTCATTTATGTGTTATAAATATGGAAGTTTTGATTTTTATGTACTTTTGATTTTTTATGTTTGTAATAACTGGTACTTTTTGTTTTGTGTAACATATAAGTTCCATGGCAAATTATTTTGGGCTTTCCAGTCATACCACTATTGGCAACTTAATCAGGACATTGAAAGTTCATTCAGTAGATCCAAACGTGTTTGGATTTAATTGTCCTGGGTGGTGTAGTGGTTAGCATACTCGAGCGCAAATTCGGAGATGCGGGTTCAATTCCAATTCCAGGACGATAATTTTTTCAAATTTGTGTGGTTATATTACATGGAAAGAACAGCTTGATTTATGTCTGTATTGATTATTGCATGTGTTTTAATTTGATATATACTCATTTGCTGGTGATCTAACTTAGCACTATGATGAGACACGTTTGTTTCGACTAGTGCAGTGAAATCAAAATGTCTGATATTTCAGATTAATGCTTCAGTTGTTTGGATTTCATTGTCCTGGATAGTGCAATGGTTAGCATACTCGAGCGCAAATCGGGAGATGCAGGTTTGATTCCCATTCCAGGATGATGAAATTTTCAATAATTAATGACTTCCTCTAATTACTTTCAGCACCATAAATACTTAACGGAAATTATAAAGGATAAATTTATTAAGGTACATTACCTCTCAAATTTTCAATCTATACACTAGATCAGCGTCAAGAGTTCTTGCTACTTCCACAGGTCTGGCAACCAAGCCTGGTGGATTTGCCATTAGGCTTGGTTGCCAGACCTGTGATGATGATCTAGTGTATGCCGCCCCGGTGGCGCAGTGGTCTACGACGTTGGCCTCTGATCATTCGTCTGTAAGGGGTCCGGGTTCGAATCCCGGTCAGGCATGGATGTTGTGTTTGTCTTACGGTACTGGCTCTCTCCCTTCCCTGGAACCAGTGACCCTAAATTAGGGACGGGCGACTGCTTATAGCCCATTGAGTTGCTCACGGTGGTCGTTAAACCTCCAATCAAAAAAAAAAAAAAAAAAAAAAGATCTAGTGTATAGATCCAAAATTTGAGAGGTAATATACCTTAATAAACTTATCCTCTATAATTCCCATTTAAGTATTTGTGGTGAGAAATTTTCAAATTTCTTTGGCTATGTTACATGGAAAGAACAGCTTGATTTATGTTTGTATTTACTTTTATGATTAATTAAACAAATAATCTTGTAAGAACATGAACATAACTCACCTTCTTGATCTATTCAATTTCCCTTATTTATAGCATGTTTCTTCCTCCGATTGTCCATTCATTTTTATGTCATTGGGGAGGGACAGGCTTTCATTCATTAATTAGTAAAAGTATGCTTGATCAATTTGGATTATGATAATTTTTTTATAATCCAAATTGATCAAGTTTATATTTACCACTTAATGAATAAAAGCCTATTCCTTCCCGATGACAAAAACGAATGGATAGTGGGAGGAAGTAATGTGCTATAAATGTGGGAGATTGAATAGATCAAGAAGGTGAGTTATGTTCATATTCTTATGAGATTATTTGTTTAATTAATTTGGATTTGACATGTTTTTACTTACAAACCTATTAAAAATGTTTTTGACATCTTTATAGGTAATTGTGATTTACTTTTATGATATGAAATGCAGGGTGTCCATAAAGTCTTTCCCACATTATAAAAATTATTATATAAAAAATGTATTAGAGGTACTAGAAAGAGATTGCACGACAATGATGGTGCACAAGTAAATTTTTCTTTTCCAGTGTCAGTACACCTCCACATGGGTGCCATTTGTGTTCTGCAGGACATCTAAGTGATATTCAATTTCACGCCATGTTTTGTTTAATATCTCGGCAGAGACAGGAACCAATGACATCCGTTATTCTGCTCTTCAACGGCTCGTCATCCGGAACACTGCTAGAGTAAACTTGGTCTTTCACGTAACCTCGTAGAAAAAAGTCTAGAGGGGTTATGTCGGGTGATCAAGGTGGCCATGTCATGGGACCATTGCAGTCAATCCATCTATCCGGAAATGTGGCATTCAGGAACTCACAAACCATTATTGACCAATGTGGTGGGGCACCGTCTTATTGGAAGATAACCAAAGGTTGGAGTGCATGCATCTTAGGTGATACGAAAAGTTCCAGCATGTTCAGGTACATTTTACACGTTATTGTGGGTTCTGTAAAAAAGAAGGGTCTGATGATTTTGTCATGCATCAGGCTGCACCATACATTTACTTTCGGGCTAGCCCTTTGATGTTCGATGACATAATGGGGATTTTCTGATTCCCCAGATTTGCACATTGTGCCTGTTTACTGTACCAGAGATGTGGAATGTGGTTTCATTGGGGAAACCGACACGGTGCAGATAATCCGTATCATGAGCTATGCGCTGCAACATCTCCGTCACAAATGCAGCATGGCGAGGCCGGTCATGAGGCTGAAGAGCTTGAACGATCTGTACCTTATAAGCATACAGATGAAAACATTTGTGTAAAATTTTGTGAACCGTGGCATGGGGAATCCCTGTTTCCAGTGGAGCATGATGAATGGATTTCCTGCCGCCCCGGTGGCGCAGTGGTCTAAGTGATGGCCTCTGATCATTCGTCCGAAAGGGGTCCGGGTTCGAATCCCGGTGAGGCATGGATGTTGCGTCGGTCTTACGGCGCTGGCTCTCTCCCTTCCCTGGAACCAGTGACCCTAAATTAGGGACGGGCGACTGCTTATAGTCCATTGAGTTGCTCACGGTGGTCGTTAAACCTCCAATCAAAAAAAAAGAAAGAAAAGAAAGGATTTCCTGGGGCTTCGCAGAAATCTCTCAAGAACAGCTGCATCTGTCTCTTGTGTAACCGGTGGTCAGCCCGCTCGGGGAGATCATCAACACTACCCGTCACTTTAAACTTTTCATACCAAGCTTTTGCGCTTTTTTATTTTGTCCGGTGGTCACAGTCTGCCCTCTTTTCTGAAATGATGCTGGACAGTAACCGCTGCTGATATTTGGTCTCGTGGTACCACAACACACACTCCACTTTTTCTTGCATATTGAAAGCCATTATCGATGAAATGCTCCTCTTATTTAGCAGTAGCGCACACCTAAAGAACAGAAAAAGAAGGAAAACTTTATGAGTTCTGCTATATTATGTTGCCAACTATTTTATTTTAACTTACACAGATTTTTTTATATTAATTTTTGTAATGTGTTAAAGACTTTATGGACATCCTGTATCTTGTGACTATATTTTCTGACTTAATCTTGGATATAATGATGGCTCAGATTCCAAGGGACAGGAAAAGACCCAGAAGAAGACCACATGGGAGATGGGTGGATGAAATTCGAAAGTATGCAGGGGTGACATGGAGGAGACTGGCACAAGACAGACCGTTGTGGAGGAAACTTGGGGAGACCTTCGTCCAGCAGTGGATTGATAATGGTTGACGATGATGATGATGATATCATTATATCCAAGATTAATATATATGATGCAGGGATGTAAGGTCAGGTGATGCGTAACATCACAGCCTCTCCTTGACAAATGTCAACCCCGCCTTCTCGTGGTGCATCCTGTTCCTACAAAGGGGCTCTGACGACCGCCAATAGAGGTATAACTATACCATCGGGATTAGAGGAAATTCTATCCCACACTCACCAACCCGCTTGGCCAGCGTGGTGAGTTATGGCCAAACCCCTCCAAAATGACTCCACAACTTAAATCTTGGCCCTCAGTCTCCGGCAGCTGGAATGTACCTGGCCAAGGCAGCGGCCAGTGCGACATGAAGGCAGAGGGTGCTAAGAATCCCCGGAGGACCGGACTAGGCTGCCATTTGATGCTGACCTTGGCTACCTACAACGGACGCTCCCTATCTTCTGATTCAAGGCTTCTTGAATTGGAAGAGGAACTACAAAGGATCAAGTGGGACATCGTGGGGCTAAGTGAGGTAAGGAGAAAAGGAGAAGATCTCATCGAACTGAAAAGTGGACATCTCTTCTACTATCGTGGGACAGATACTGGCAGAACTAGTGGTGTTGGATTTATAATAAACAAGAAACTGAAGGATAAAGTTGTAGAAGTTGAAAGTTCCTCTGACAGAGCTGCACGGCTTGTTATCCAACTCTCGAAAAGATACCAGGCTCAGATTATTCAAACTTATGCACCCACCACAAGTCATCCTGAAGAAGAAATTAAAGAATTTTATGAGGAAATTTGTCATCTAAATAATAAAGGTAAGCAGCACTTGATAATAATTATGGGAGATTTCAATGCAAAAATAGGGCAACGGCAACAGAATGAAACTTCAGTTGGTAAATTCGGTCACGGCAACAGAAACCAGCATGGAAATACTCTCGTTGAGTTTGCAGAGGCAGAAGGGTTTTTCATCTTGAACTCCTTCTTCAATGTGTGGCTTTTTCAAGCCACACAGGAAATGGACATGGAGACATCCAAATGGGACGACAAGTGAAATTGATTTTATTATGTGTAACAAAAAATTTGTCATAGAAGACTGCAGTGTGCTAAACAAGTTCAACACAGGTAGTGACCATAGATTGGTGAGATGTAAGATGCACCTCAACTCTAAACTTGAATGTGGCAAGCTCATAAGACAAACAAAATCTATTGACATAACCAACCTTAAAAAACACCATAATACCTTCAAGTTGGAACTGAAGAACAGGTTCTCTGCTTTAGAAGGCCTAACATTGGAAGAAGTGGACATCTCTGAAGTTAACAGAAAAGTAACCAAAGCTCTTATGGAAACAGCAACAAAATTAGCTGGGTCTAAGAACAAGTTGCATGTAAATAAATTATCAGGAAAAACGAAAATGTTGATGCAAAAAAGAAGAGAGATGAGGACAACTAAAGAAGATGTGACTTCCAAAGTGGAATATATAGAGCTATGCAAGACAGTATGGAAAAGTATCACTGAAGACGTAAGAAAATTCAACTGTGAACTAGTGAGGAAAGCAATTGAAAACAACCAAAGCCTAAAGATAGCAAAGGGACATCTCAGTAAGGGAAGAAAACAGATTATGGCACTGAGAAAACAAGATGGTTCTGTAACAAGAAATAGAGGCCGAATTTTGACAAGAGTGAAAGATTTCTACTCCAAATTATATGAAAGGGATGATACATGCACTCCAGACATCATGAAAGATACCAATACCAGAGTTCCTCCAGTCCTTCCAGCAGAAGTTGCACATGCAATCAAGAACATGAAGCGGGGAAAAGCTCCAGGAGAAGATGGAATTACTGTAGACATCATACAAGAAGCAAGTGGAGAAATCGAAACAGTACTCGCCCAAATTTTCACTCGATGCCTTAATGAAGAAGGCTACCCTTAACAGCTAGCCGTGATTGTCACCTCTTGATATTTTGTTGCTCCAGGGCTGCGTGAGGTGCCGAATGGAACAATTTGGTGTTCAGCGACAAATCATAACTTGTGAGCTACAAAACATATGTCAAATCTGATTATGGTAATCAATTTCTGAGAAAATTCTGGTCTTGTTTGATATGCAACATGACCCCCTTACCATTTGAAAAATTTGACCTTGATCCAATATGGCGGATTTCAAGATGGCGGCCATGTTCCGGAAATAAAAATACCCCCCCCCTCACTGATTCTTTGCTGAGCTATTCAGATATTTCATTTTCCCTCCTGTTTCTGAAATACAAAGGTGCCCTGCGACTTTTGACTTACCCTGTATATGTTTTCAGCATGCATTCTTTGATATTCTGAATCTGCAGAATGCTTTCTATGATTATATCAGCAGTCTAACCTTTTCAGTGTGGAAGAACAATGCTCTCTGATGCATTGTAATATCAGATTTTATGTCATCTGTAATGAATCTGTAAGAGTAGGTTAAAAAATATATATATATATATATATCTGCACACTCCAAAATGAAAAGAATCCTAAAGTCCTCATGCGCAAAATGTTACATACATGTCCGGATTTTTTTGTTTTTGGGTTTAATGACTATCATGGGCAACTCTAGGGGCTATAAGTAGGCACCCCCTAATTTGGAGCCACTGGTTCCAGGAAAGCGAGAGCAGTGCCATAAGACAATTACACCAACCATACTCATCTGCATGTTGAATTCGAGTCCAGCGTGGATGATTGGTAAGAACTGAAATGATGTGAAGGAAATATACTGGAAAGAAAAATAAAAGTATTTTGATGAATGGTAAATTGCTTTTGTAAATTGTATTGTTCTTTTCATGTACATGCAGGGTGTCAATCCAGGTTTTTGAAGATAACACCCATTTTTATGAAATTTTGTCTATTTTTGTGTTAGCAGCATTTTGCCAAAACATTGTTAAAAAACTCTTAAAAATACATAAAGGTTTAAAGGCAGTGTTGATTCATAGAATCATCATTATCAGATCAGGACTTGAAAAATGCAGAGACCAATCATTAATAAGACATCCGGTTGCCTGGCTGGGTATGAAAAAAAAAATCTACACCAACTTCACTTTCATAGCAAAATAAGCAATCTGAATGCCATTTAAAAGAAAGACAAGTTAGTAAAATCATGCAATGCATTGATTATAATACGCTTTCCAACATTACAGAAATAAATCATTACTCAAATTATCACTCAAGTTATGAGAATAATGTCTGTGGAATAAATCTCGGTCCTGTGCCCTGACCTTTGATCACATTTCGATGATATTCAACAGAACCGGCTTGGTGTACCTCCGAAATAACATGATAAAGTTTTGTCGCAATCGAAGCATTTTTACGTAAGTTATGATGCATAAGGGCTATGGAATAGATCCCGCTCCTGTGTTTGACCCCATTTCGCCCATTGTCAATAAGGTTTGTCGCCAGGTTGTCCCCTACCACATACTAAAATTTAATCGAAATCGAACCTTTTTTACGTTAGTTATGGCGCATAACAGCAGTGGAATGGATCCCTCTCCTATGTACTGACCTTTGACCCCATTTCGTTCACTTTAAATAGGGTTCCATCCCAAGTGATTCCCTACCAGATACTAAAATTTCATCGAAATCCAACGGTTGTTACGCAAGTTATCGTGCTGACGGACATACGCACACAAGCCGCCCCGGTGGCGCAGTGGTCTAAGCGATGGCCTCTGATCATTCGTCCGAACGGGGTCCGGGTTCGAATCCCGGTGAGGCATGGATGTTGTGTTTGTCTTACGGCACTGGTTCTCTCCCTTCCCTGGAACTAGTGACCCTAAATTAGGGACGGGCGACTGCTTATAGCCCATTGAGTTGCTCAGGGTGGTTGTTAAAACCTCCAATAAAAAAAAAAAAATCATATGCGCACAACACGTGACGTAATGAGGCAGATAGGAATCGCGACCATCTGCCCGCCGCAAAAGTGTGATGTCATAAATCTTTAATAGGATCCACACACAACGCGTGACATAAAAAGACAGATAACGCGACCGCGCGTCAACATTCTCAAACGCGAGTTGTGACGTCATAAGATTTCTAAACATTGGTAACATTAATGGAACAACGCCATCACTAAAAACGTTATAATTTGGGGTGGTTATTTAACCCACTCGAATCCCGGTGAGGCATGGATGTTGTGTTTGTCTTACGGCACTGGTTCTCTCCCTTCCCTGGAACTAGTGACCCTAAATTAGGGACGGGCGACTGCTTATAGCCCATTGAGTTGCTCAGGGTGGTTGTTAAAACCTCCAATAAAAAAAAAAAAAATCATATGCGCACAACACGTGACGTAATGAGGCAGATAGGAATCGCGACCATCTGCCCGCCGCAAAAGTGTGATGTCATAAATCTTTAATAGGATCCACACACAACGCGTGACATAAAAAGACAGATAACGCGACCGCGCGTCAACATTCTCAAACGCGAGTTGTGTCGTCATAAGATTTCTGAACATTGGTAACATTAATGGAACAACGCCATCACTAAAAACGTTATAATTTGGGGTGGTTATTTAACCCACTAAACGAATTCTTCTAAAGTCGTGATCAAGCTAAATCGATTTCTGGTACCAGAAAACGGTAGGTCAACGACTTTTAGCAAAATTCTTAGAGCTGTTTTCAAAATAAAGTGTACATACATACAAGAATTGCTACTTTAAGGTGGACGTCAAGTAACTTTGCTTCCTATACTTCCAATGGAAAAACTTTTGTACACATTTTCTTCACAATTAATGCGTTCCCAAGTATGAAAATTTTAACATCGATTAAAATATCTTCATTTTATAACTTGCAATACTTAATATTTTCTGAAACATAACCATAATTATGTAATCCCACATTTGTTTGTCTACTGACGTCATCAAAGAACAGGTTGCACCATTTTTTTCTGGACAATTAATGCGTTCACAAGGGTGAAAATTTGAACATCGATTAAAATAGCTTCATTTCATATCTTGGAATACTTAATATTTTCTAAACCATAACCATAATTATGCAGTCCAACATTTTTTTGTCCACTGACGTCATCAAAGCACAGGTTGCGCCATCTTTTCTCTGGTTTTAACACCACCAAAGGAAAAATTATTGATTTTTAATATAATTATGGTTATGTTTTAGAAAATATTAAGTTTTCCAAGTTATAATGTGAAGTTATTTTAATCAATGTTCAAATTTTCATCCTTGGGAACACATTAATTGTGAAGGAAATGTGTGCAAAATTTTTTCCATTGGAAGTATAGGAAGCAAAATTACTTGACGTCCACCTTAATAATATGGGATAAGGACAATGGAATGGATCGCAAGCCCATGTCCTGACCTTTGACCACATTTCGTCCATTTTCAATAGGGTTCGTCCCCAGGTGGTCCCCTACTACATACTGAAATTTCATCGAAATCGAACCATTTTTACGCACGTTATGACGCATAAGGGCAATGGAATGCATCCCGATCTTATGTCCTGACCTTTGACCCCAGTTCACTCATTTTGAATAGGGTTTGTCCCCAGGCGGTCTTCTACCACATAGTAAACTTTCATTGAAATCGAACCATATTTACGCAAGTTATGACGCATAAGGGTAATGGAATGATCCCGCTCCTACGTCGTGACATTTGACCCCATTTGTCCCATTTTCAATAGGGTTCGTCCCCGGGTTGTCCCCTACCACATACTAAAATTTCATCGAAATCAACCCATTTTTACGCCAGTTATCGTGCTGACAGACGGACGGACAAAGCTGGAGCATATACGCTTCTTCAACCTACGGTTGGAAAGCGTAAAAAGAAAACAGCACCTTAAACATTCAAGGTGCCTCTTACTCTAAAATATCTTTGTTAAAATGGAATTTTACAGAAAATATTTTGTGAGGATACCAGTAGAGTTCAACATATTTTTGTGAAGATACCGTTACAGTTCAACATATTTTTGTGAAAGTACCATTTAAACTAAAAATATTTTTGTAAATCTATTGCTCAATGGTATAAAATTTTGCCTAGATTGACCCCTGATATGTCTATTAATTTCTTCTTAGATATCTGTTATCCAAGGTAGATAGATGTAAGCATCAGTTATTTTTAAATTTGGCAGGTCAACATCTAAATTTTCAGTTATAAAAGTGCTTGTCTGTCAGTTTTGTTTTCAATAAATTAATCTTTAATCTTGTTCTCCTCAACTGTTGACAGCAAGTTCTTGGATCCTACTGTGCAGCTGTGAGGGGGGTACTTGCACGAATAACTGTTTCATCAATGAAACAAAAGTGGGTTAAACTATTTTCTGTTAATCATTAGCCCCTGATCTTACCAGTTCATATGTCCTGCAAGTGGCATTAAAGAGTTTCGGAGATACTGTGTCACCTTGTCTCACTTCCTTCTCCCTGCATAGGAATAACTGGTTCTCCAGTTATTTGAGGAGTGGCACTCCCACTACCAGAGCTGACCTTGTGACTGAACACCTCGCTTTCACTGTAAATTGTTTATAACGCAAGGGCAGCTGTTCATCCTACTGTCCCTGATGGGGAGTACTGACCCCACGGCCCAAGCCAACCTTTTCTCTATGGGCTTCCCACTTTTAGTCTTGTAATCTTGATATACATCTGTCGAAGTTGTAGTTTGCTATGGTTGTGACTATGCATCTGCACCAGAGTTTTGGTTTCCTCATTCCGTTTCCTTTAGTCTCCTTTTTTTTTCTGGGTTTGGTTAGCTAGACCTACCAGCATGTTTATTGTATGTGATGATTAGTAATATGGAAAAGCAGATGCTGGAGGCTGAGGCTCCTGGGAGCCAGGGTGTATGCCTCCAGTCACCAACAGTCCACTTTGCCTCTTGCTTCACCCAAAATGGGCAGCTGGGAACTAACACTCTCTTAGTCAATGAAGTATGTGGCTTAATGGATTTCAGGCTTCTAATAGCTTGTTGTTCTAAACTGCTGGGTGAGTTAGGAGATAGTGTGGTCAAGTCCAAAGGGTGTTTCTGGTGCAGGGGAAAGTCAAGGTACCTGCCTACACTGTCAACTGACTGTTTATCTGTTGCCGATCTCCACAGCCATGTCCTGTGTCTTTGGGGGCTAGTGGACCTCCGATTCACTTGTTGGGCTCAGTGGTGTGTGGGGAGGTCAGCGGATGAATTCCTTTTCTTCTTGGCTTCTCTAATACTTTTTCCTGCGGTGCTAAGCCTAAACAGCCATGTGATGAGGAGCTTTTCTCTTCGTCTGAGAAACTCACTCCAGAATCGACCTCTGCTGTATTTCTTCTTGTTACAATCTGTTGATGGCTCTCAGACTCTGAGATCCAAGTCTTTCCTTTGGATAACTAAAGCACTCCAAATTGCTGTTGCTTCACCACACAGTGTAAAAAAGCTTCCATCTGGAGATCTGTCGGTAGAAACTTCAAATCCTAGACATGAACCTTTGCTGTTACAGACTGCTGAGCTCCTTGGCGTCCCAGTGCAACTGACTCCAAATCAATGCCTCGATTTCTCATAAGGTGTTGTGTCTTCAGGTGATCTCATTGACTGTAATGAGACAGAACTTCTTGATGAGCTGGGAGTGTAAAGTATCATTGGAGTCCATCATATCTACTTTTGAAAATATGGAAAGTTGGTCCCGTCCCGGAATCTAATTGTCATCTTTGATAGGCCTCAACTTCCACAATCTCTTAATGCAAGTTACCTTCACCTGCATTGCTGCTTGTACATCCCCAATCCCTTACATAGCTTTAAGTGCCAGAGTAATGGGTATTCTCAGTGGTCCTGCCAGAGCAAAACTTGGTGTGGGTACTACAAGACAACAGATCATGCCTTTCAAGCCTGTGTTGCTGCAAAAGAGCACTGTAAACTGCGAGGGTGCACATATGGTGTCATTGAAGGAGTGCCCCAAATGGACAGAGGAAAAAGAAATCCAACGAGTTAAGACAGTTGAAAATATCTCATATCCTGAAAGCAGTCCGTTCCTGTTAATGTGGCTAACACTCTTATACTTCTGTGGTGACTGCCACATGGATGGTTTCTGTACAAATTGAGATTATTCTGCGTATCCACCTGTTGGCATCCATTTCCACTTCAAGATATTTTTACTGCTGGTTTCCTTGCTTTGGTGTCTCTGGCTTCTTGCCAAAAGACAGATGCCTTGTGAATGCTCTCCAAAGGGACCTGTTTCCAGTCAGGCATCCTCTGATACCTCAGCTGTACTGAGTGGCAAGAAGAGGAAACAAAAGTAGAACACTATGGTGATAACATCCTATCTGAAGCACCAAGAACGGATAATGCCAAACTGATTCTGAAATTTCAATCATGTATCTATTTGCCCTCCTGATTGCTCCCTGCTCAAAGGCAATCAAGATTTGCCTGAGTCGATGGACTGGAAGTGCAACTAGCCAGTTTCTTTTGAGTGGCTTTTATTTCTTCACACTTAATGTATGTCTCTTTATGAGCTCTGTTGGTTGATGGAGCTGTTGTGGGTTCTGTCCAAATGTTGATGACATGAAACATCTGCTCACTTCGTACTCTCCGGCGTGCTTTTGTTTTTAAAAGGCGAAATTAAAACCACCTGACCTGCTTTTAGTCAGAGCATTAAATGTAAGATAAAGAAGCAGTATAGGAAAAGAAGGAAGCATATTTGAAGATGTTGCAAGGCAGAGTTTCTGGGAATGAATATTACTATAAAGGCTGTTCCATAAAAACTGAATAATTTTTTTTTAGTTGGCAACAGCACAAAAGGGGAAAATAACCATGCAAATGGCTAACTGAATTAAGGAAGTATCTATGGCAGCAATGGCAAATGATTCTGGTTTTGTTTTGCCCAGTTGGTTAAGGTGCGTCTGCATTTCGCCATACAGCTATGGAGATGAATGATTCAGAATTAAAAAGTGAAATGCATTGTGTGATAAAATTTTGTTATCATTTGGGTAAAACAGCTCCAGAAACAGTTGATTTAATGAAAAAAGCTTACAAAGATGAATGTTTGGGTGAGTCAACGATTTTTAGATGGCACCATGATTTCAAAAAAGAACATTTGTTGGCAGAACTCGTTTGTAGGCCTGGTCGACCTGAAAGTGTTGTTATGGAGCGTTAACACTGTTTGGGCAATTCTGCAAGAAGATTGATGAATGATGTGTGAAGATATAGAGGCGTCAACTAATATTTCAAAAACGTTGGCAATCCACATTACACACGACAAATTACTGCTGCATGGTGTGTGTTCTAGATGGATACCTCTCACCTGACGAGAGAACAATTGTTAGCCAGAGTTCAGGTGTGTCATGAGTGGAAACAAATGATTGCAAAGGATTCAAACTTTCTAAACACAGTAATAACTGCCGATGAAACAGGGGCCCACTGTTTCGACCCCTCACGAAGCGTGCAACGAGTTTCTGGAAACACAGGCTCGCCTCAACTGAAAAAAAGCCCACCAAACCAAATCAACTGAGAAGGTGATGATGATAATTTTCTTTGATCATAAAGGTGTAGTCTACCAGCATGGCGCTCCTCCATAAATTACTGTCAATGCTGAATATTACATTTCAGTCTTGAAGCATCTGTGACGACACGTATCGATTAAGCAACCAGAATTGGTGGGCAAGTGGACCCTACATCATGATAACTCCCGCCCACAAGTGGCTACTTGTGTTCAACAGTTTCTTATGAAATGCAGTATTGAATTCATGTCACAGCCTGCCCACAGTCCTGACCTCGCTTTGTGCGATTTTTGTTGTTTCTAACAATGAAGGAGAAGTTCCGTGGTGCAACATTCAACACAGATGCTGATATTTTTCAAGCTGTACAGGGGTCGATAAAGCAGCTTCCACAAAATGCCTTCGCCACATGCTTTGAAAAGTGGACTGAACGATGGGACCATTGCATATCATCCGAGGGAAGATATTTTGAGAAAGAATGATATATATTTTGCTGTACATATATTTCTTCATTTTGTGTGATTTTACTTTCAATTTTTATGCAACGGCCGTTGTATTAGAAGCATGAACCAGCAAAGTTGGTTCCTTAGAGTAAGGCAAAAGGTAGGAAGGATAAGGTGGAATTGCATGATTGGCTCTTTGGAAAGATGGGAAAACATTCTGGAAATATACAAGACATAGGAAAAATAGGGGAAATAAAGTTCTAAGTGCTATGAAGAATAGGATCAGAGAAATGATATGGGAGCCTAATAAGTTAAGTGGAAGATGGGGTCAGTACTTCTGTGAGTTATTAGAACATGAAAGCAAAGGTGATTTTGAGGCAGGAGCAGATGATGCCACAGCTAGAGATAAAAGCACAGAGGGATCTTGAGGGAAGAGATTTGTAAAGCTCTAAAATCTCTTCAAAATGGTAGAGATTCAGGAGTAGATGACATAACTGCTGAGATGTTAAAATATGGTGGTGACTGTAATTGACTGGCTAATTGAAATTTGCTAAATGAGAGTTAAGAATGGTCCCTTAGGAATGAAAGGATGCTACTGTTGCCTTGTATAAGGGAAACAGTGATCAGACTAAATGTAAGAACTATTGTGGTATCAACCTGCTGAATGTGCCAGGGAAAATGTTTGAAAAGGTCATTATCGATAAGGTACTAGTTCTTACATCAGGTGGGTTGTAAAGAGTGGTTTTGTGCTTGGTAAGGGCTCTGCACCATCCAAATTTTTGCATTATGTGTGATGATTGAAAAATATCTGTCTGTTGGTAAGAAAGTTTTTGCAGCCTTCATAGATTTATAGAAAGCTTGTGACTGAGTAAACAGTATACTTTTGTGGAAGGTCTTAAATAAATGTGGTATAACTGGAAATCTACTTAATAGTGTGAAATCAGTGTATGCTGGCAGTAGATAGAGCATGTGTCCAGTCAGTGGTGTTTTATTAAAGTGGTTTTCTATTAGTGCAGGAGTCACGCAAGGTTGTGTACTGTCACTATGGCTGTTTAATATATGCTATATTGTCAAAAGTATTTAGACACAACAATGTTTTGAGACAAATGGCTTTATTATCGCAATTAGTAATTTGTCGGTCCACCTTTTTCTTGTATGGCAATAGCAACACGTTGAGGCATACTATCAACCAATTTCCGGTAGGTCTCTACAGGAGTGACTCCATTCATCCTGCAAAGCTGCTGCCAGAATGGAAAGCAAAGATGGTCATTGTAGTCAATTTTGTATCTGTCGTTCCAGTTCATTCTAGAGGTGCTCTGTGGGATTAAGATCTGGACTCTAAGCAGGCCAGTCTAACAGTTTCACCTCATTTTCAAGAAACCAGTCCTGCACATGATTTGTAGTGTGTCAGGGAGCTTGATCACGTTGGAAGAGACAGCAGTCATTTCCATAATACACTGCCACATTGTTGGTAGGGCATAATTATCCAGAATGTCAAGGAACACTTCAGAGTTCATGGTATGTGTTTTAATAACCAACAATTGGAGTCCCATCTATGAAAAACAACTCCATACCATGATGGAGCCTCTGTCGAACTTAACAGTTGGAAGAACACAACCTGACGAAAATCTTGCACCAGGCTGTCACCAAATCCAAACACACCCATCAGATTAGAACAGTAAAAAGCATGACTCATCACTCCAAAGAACAGCATTCCAGTTGCTCACAGTCCTGGTATGATGGGAGGTACACCTCTCCAATCGGCACTTCACATTCACGACAGTGATGTGTGGCTTGTGTGACTCCCGCTCTACCATAATAACCAGGGGCGGATCTAGAAGTTTACTCCTGGGGGGGGGGGGGGGCAGAAGCAATTATGAAATATTTTTTTTACACAACTTTAGTGTGTATATATATATATATACACATGTATATTTATACTTACAAGAAGCAAATAATTTTCTAAAAATTATTTTTTGTTCATTGCTAAAAGTTTGGTTTAAGTTATATATATATATATCATCATCATTGTCAACCATTATCATTCCACTGCTGGGTGAAGGTCTCCCCCAAGTTTTTTTCCACAACAGTCTGTCTTGTGCCAGTCTCCTCCATGTTACTCCCACATATACATGTACATACAGTAGTGGCCAAAATTGTGGAAACCTTTTGGAAATAGTATATTTTTGAGGTTTAATGACTCACACCACCACTTTTTTTTTTTATAGTAATACCATAAAATTATATATCAATGGAAAGATAATTTCATAAAGAATGTAATGCAAGAACTTTTATGAAGGATTCTGTATTAGAACAGCTGTTAAAATAGAAGCAAAATGAAACACATAGAAAAAATGAGATATACAAAAATTCTCACCATGACAGTTAATACTTAGTTGGGTAACCTTTAGCGATAATTACGGCCTTACAATGCCTTCCCATGGAGTGAACCAAGTTTTTTAGTTCTGCAGCTCTTATAATGTGAAACCAAGATTGGATTATTGCTTCTATTAATTGGGTTTTATTGCTGGGTTGCTTCTGACTAACAAGTTTCTTTAGTTGGCTCCATAGATTTTTGATGGGGTTAAGGTCTGGGCTATTCCCAGGCATTTCAGCTGTGGAATATGATTATCTTGGAACCACA
Source organism: Macrothele yani (assembly GCA_039090855.1). Lineage (NCBI taxonomy): Eukaryota > Metazoa > Arthropoda > Arachnida > Araneae > Macrothelidae > Macrothele > Macrothele yani. Next base: position 140,043,908 of record CM077002.1, read on the forward strand.
TTTTGCGCACAGCAGCAACATGACATGGAGCTGAATCCTATTGAAATATAATTGCTTCATTATCTTGGAAAAGATCACGTGCAGAAGGCTTCAGTTTGAGCTCAAGTATTTCATTAATGTATTTTTGGCCATTTATATTCCTATTAATCATGCAAATTCTGCCCACACCTTTTGATGTCATACAACCCCAGATTATACACACTAACTGGGTGTTTCAAGGTACATGTAATGCAATCAGGATGCAAATCTTCTCCGATTCTTGTCCTTACGTATTTTATGCTATCACTACCAAACAGGAAGATTTTGGTCTCATCACTCCAAATAGCACTGTCCCATTGTTCCGCTGTCCAGTTAACATGGATTTTAGCCCAGTTTAATCTTTTCAACCTTTGTTTGAGAGATAAAAATGGCTTTTTTCGTGGAATTCTAGCTTTTAGACAAAATTCCTGCAGTCAGCGCCGAACAGTCCTTACACTCAACTTCACATTGCATTGCGCCGTTTCATCTTGTATACACCCAGATGATTTTCTTCTGTCACCTAGGCACAGTCTCTTAATTCTTTTATCATCACTTGCTGTTGTGCAACTTCTCCTGCCTTTACCAGTCTGGTTTTATAGTGACTGAGTCACCTTATACCTCTTCAAAAATTTAGAAATGTCACATTTGGTTAAATTTCCACCAATTTTTCTTATAATTTCTTCATAACTGAAGCCTTGTTCACTTAATACACTGCCGGACAATTGCTAAGGACGGATGACAATAGCAACCATAAAATGGAAGGCAGGAAAATGTGGAAATTAGCATAAGTGCGGGATACAGTAAGACGTGTTGTGCGTATGCAAATTTTCGATTGCCGAACTTGTTCGTGACGTCATAGCGCTGATAAGAGATATAAAGGATTTGACGCATATTGACCGTTGTTGTTCAAACGCAAAGTTGAAAGGGAAAGAATCAATTGACGAACTTGCAATTTTCACTATGTCTTCCCGGCATCTCCTAGATGATTTTACGCGTGGCCGTATTATTGGCAAGATTGAAGAAGGGCGAAAAATAACAGATGTTGCCAGGGAGTTCGACATCAGCCACAGTGTTGTTTCATGGCTTTGGAAATCATTTCAAACAAATGGGGAGTGTAGCAAACGTCACGGGGGAGGTCGTGTTCACAGTACGACACCTGCAGAAGATCGGTACATAGTGCTATCAACAAAAAGACACTGGCGCAGCACAGCTAGTGAGGTAGCAAATCAGTTTATCGCTGCTACTGGCAAGCGGATCTCCCGAAAAATTGTCGCCAGACGTTTGCATGAAGGAGGACTATACGCCCGCCGTCCTGTTGTGTGCATCCCATTGTCCAGACGTCACCGTACCGCCCGTTTGCAATGGTGCCATCAACATCGCAATTGAACTGATAACGACTGGTCTGCTTGCCTCTTCTCAGATGAGAGTAAATACAGTCTATCGTCTGATTGTCGACGACAACTGATCTGGCGTGATAGTGGTACTGCATATTGTCCAGCAAACATACAGGAAAGGGACCGATATCCGACATGTAGTGTCATGGTATGGGCTGGCATCATGATCAATGGCCGTATGTCCCTCTATGTGCTTCCAACTGGCACTATGACTGGCCAACGATACATTAATGATGTTCTGCTACCTCAGGTTCGCATGTTCCGTGGTGCTGTCGGTGATAGATTCATTTTCATGGACGACAACGCAATATGTCATCGAACAGTCGCTGTTCAGGAGAGTCTTAAAAGCAAGGATATTCAACGCCTCGTATGGCCAGCACGTTCTCCAGATCTGAATCCCATTGAAAATGTGTGGGATGCTTTGGGGAGGAGTCTTGTTGGTCGCCAATGCCCTCCAATAAACAAGGGCACCCTCATCCGTGCACTGACAGAGGAATGGGATAAATTACCCCAACAGCTGCTTGATAATGTTGTGCAAAGCATGACACGACGTGTGGAATCTTGCATCGCCCTCCATGGTGGCCATATCCCGTATTGGCATCTTACGCCGGAACGCCTGCGGACGGTAATTGCATTTTTTTCACGTTAACGTATTCTGCACAAAATGGCCTGTTTGTCCCTTGAACACGTTCCAAAGCCTTCTGGATTTCAGAGCACAATAAATTGTCTTTCTTGTAATGTCCTGGCATTCTGACATTATTTTATTTCACTTGGCATCCAACCACACTTACTTTTTTATGCGCTATATAGCCATTTATGATCCGTCCTTAGCAATTGTCCAGCAGTGTAGTACTATTTTACATCACTTTCTGGGTGATCAGTCAACTCTTTGTGCCGTTTCTTTAATTTTATTAAGTTTCACAAGCTCACTAAATGAAAGAACACACAGACACAAAATCAACCAGCTTGGTAGCAATCACATAACACTGACAAATGTCCTCTTAGCTCCAATACATGACATCAATATCTGAATTCTACTGTGACCTGATTGGCTCATTGCCAAAAGAAGGTGACACCTGATTGGCTCTCTAAACACTGAGGCTCATTGGCTACATTAAAATGAAGGAAAGAGCTCTACTTCATATCAACCAAAGCAAGCTGTGCTTCATTTTTCTGGTTATTTGGCTATAACTTTTCATAGAATAAAGATAACTGAACAAACTGTCTTTCATTACATTCTTGATAAAATTATCTTTCCATTGATATATAATTTTATGGTATTACTCCAAACAAAAGTAGTGTTATGAACCATCAAACCTCAAAAATACACTTTTCCCAAAAGGTTTCCACAATTTTGGCCACTATGGTATATATATATACACTGCTGGACAATTGCTAAGGATGGATCATAAACGGCTATATAGCGCATAAAAAAGTAAGTGTGGTTGGATGCCAAATAAAATAAAATAATGTCAGAATGCCAGGACATTACAAGAAAGACAATTTATTGTGCTCTGAAATCCAGAAGGCTTTGGAACGTGTTCAAGGGACAAACAGGCCATTTTGTGCAGAATACGTAAATGTGAAAAAATGCAATTACCGTCCGCAGGCGTTCCGGCGTAAGATGTCAATACGGGATATGGCCTCCATGGAGGGCGATGCAAGATTCCACACGTCGTGTCATGCTTTGCACAAAATTATCAAGCAGCTGTTGGGGTAATTTATCCCATTCCTCTGTCAGTGCACGGATGAGGGTGTCCTTGTTTATTGGAGGGCATTGGCGACCAGCAAGACTCCTCCCCAAAGCATCCCACACATTTTCCATGGGATTCAGATCTGGAGAACGTGCTGGCCATACGAGGCGTTGAATATCCTTGCTCTCTCAAGACTCTCCTGAACAGCGACTGTTCGATGACATGTTGCGTTGTCGTCCATGAAAATGAATCTATCACCGACAGCACCACGGAACATGCGAACCTGAGGTAGCAGAACATCATTAATGTATCGTTGGCCAGTCATAGTCCCAGTTGGAAGCACATAGAGGGACATACGGCCATTGATCATGATGCCAGCCCATACCATGACACTACATGTTGGATATCGGTCCCTTTCCTGTATGTTTGCTGGACAATATGCAGTACCACTATCACGCCAGATCAGTTGTCGTCGACAATCAGACGATAGACTGTATCTACTCTCATCTGAGAAGAGGACAGCAGACGAGTCGTTATCAGTCCAATTGCGATGTTGATGGCAGCATTGCAAACGGGCTGTACGGTGACGTCTGGACAATGGGATGCACACAACAGGACGGCGGGCGTATAGTCCTTCTTCATGCAAACGTCTGGCGACAGTTTTTCGGGAAATCCGCTTGCCAGTAGCAGCCATAAACTGATTTGCTACCTCACTAGCTGTGCTGCGCCAGTGTCTTTTTGTTGATAGCACTATGTACCGATCTTCTGCAGGTGTCGTACTGCGAACACAACCTCCCCCGTGACGTTTGCTACACTCTCCATTTGTTTGAAATGATTTCCAAAGCCATGAAACAACACTGTGGCTGACGTCGAACTCCCTGGCAACATCTGTTATTTTTCGCCCTTTCTTCAATCTTGCCAATAATACGGCCACGTGTAAAATCATCTAGGTGATGTCGGGAAGACATAGTGAAAATTGCAAGTTCGTCAATTGATTCTTTCCCTTTCAACTTTTCGTTTGAACAACGGTCAATACGCGTCAAATCCTTTATATCTCTTATCAGCGCTTATGACGTCACGAACAAGTTCGGCAATCGAAAATTTGCATACGCACAACACGTCATACTCTATCTTGCACTTATGCTAATTTGCACATTTTCCTGCCTTCCATTTTATAGTTGCTATCGTTGCTATTGTCATCCGTCCTTAGCAATTGTCCGGCAGTGTATATGGGTATATGAGATGTAAGGTCAGGTGATGCGTAACATCACAACCTCTCCTTGACAAATGTCAACCCCGCCTTCTCGTGGTGCATCCTGTTCCCACTAAAGGAGCTCTGACGACCGCCAATAGCGGTATAACTATACCATCGGGATCAGAGGAAATGCTATCCCACACTCACCAACCCGCTTGGCCAGCGTGGTGAGTTATGGCCAAACACCTCCAAAATGACTCTACAACTTAAATCTTGGCCCTCAGTCTCCGGCAGCTGGAATGTACCTGGCCAAGGCAGCGGCCAGTGCGACATGAAGGCAGAGTGTGCTAAGAATCCCCGGAGGACCGGACTAGGCTGACATTTGATGCTGACCTTGGCTACGTATAATGGACGCTCCCTATCTTCTGATTCAAGGCTTCTTGAATTGGAAGAGGAACTACAAAGGATCAAGTGGGACATCGTTGGGCTAAGTGAGGTAAGGAGAAAAGGAGATCATCTCATTGAACTGAAAAGTGGACATCTCTTCTACTATCGTGGGACAGATACTGGCAGAACTAGTGGTGTTGGATTTATAATAAACAAGAAACTGAAGGTTAAAGTTGTAGAAGTTGAAAGTTCCTCTGACAGAGCTGCACGACTTGTTATCCAACTCTCGAGAAGATACCAGGCTCAGATTATTCAAACTTATGCACCCACCACAAGTCATCCTGAAGAAGAAATTGAAGAATTTTATGAAGAAATTCGTCATCTAAATAATAAAGGTAAGCAGCACTTGAAGACCATTATGGGAGATTTCAATGCAAAATTAGGGCAACGGCAACAGAATGAAACTTCAGTAGGTAAATTCCGTCACAGAAACAGAAACCAGCGTGGAAATACTTTCATTGAGTTTGCAGAGGCAGAAGGATTTTTCATCTTGAACTCCTTTTTCAAGAAAAAGCCACACAGGAAATGGACATGGAGACATCCAATTGGGACGACAAGTGAAATTGATTTGATTTTATTATGTGTAACAAAAAATTTGTCATCGAAGACTGCAGTGTGCTGAACAAGTTCAACACAGGTAGTGACCATAGATTGGTGAGATGCAAGATGCACCTCAACACTAAACTCGAACGTGGCAAGCTCATAAGACAAACAAAATGTATTGACATAACCAACCTTAAAAAAACACCATAATACCTTCAAGTTGGAACTGAAGAACAGATTCTCTGCTTTAGAAGGCCTAACATCGGAAGAAGTGGATATTTCAGAAATTAACAGAAAAGTAACCAAAGCTCTTATGGAAGCAGCAACAAAATCAGCTGGGTCTAAGAACAAGTTGCATGTGAACAAATTATCAGGAAAAACCAAAATATTGATGCAAAATAGAAGAGAGATGAGGACAACTAAAGAAGATGTGATTTCCAAAGTGGAATATATAGAGCTATGCAAGACAGTACGAAAAAGTATCACTGAAGACGTAAGGAAATTCAACTGTGAACTAGTGAGGAAAGCAATTGAAAACAACCAAAGCTTAAAGATAGCAAAGGGACATCTCAGTAAGGGAAGAAAACATATTATGGCACTGAGAAAAGAAGATGGTTCTGTAACAAGAAATAGAGGCAAAATCTTGACAAGAGTGAAAGATTTCTACTCCAAATTATATGAAAGGGATGATACATGTACTCCAGACATCATGAAAGGTACCAGTACCAGAGTTCTTCCAGTCCTCCCAGCAGAAGTTGCACATGCAATCAAGAACATGAAGCGTGGATAAGCTCCAGAAGAAGATGGAATTACTGTAGACATCATACAAGAAGCAAGTGGAGAAATCAAAACTGTACTCACCCAAATTTTCACTCGATGCCTTAATGAAGGGAAGATTCCTGAGGATTGGAACAACGCTACAATGATCCTGCTACATAAAAAAGTGACATTGAGGATCTCAGGAACTACAGACCTATCAGCCTCCTATCAGTGGTTTATAAAATCTTCACGAAAGTTCTTTCACACCGTTGGACGGTAACACTGGACATGGCTCAACCGAGAGAACAAGCTGGATTCAGGAGTGGCTACAGCACAATAGATCATATCCACATACTGAGAGAACTAATTGAAAGAGCGAGGGAATATGAACTTCAATTGTGCATGGCATTTATTGATTATGAAAAAGCCTTTGATTCGGTGAAACCATCAGCAGTTACAATGGCTGTGAAATCCTGTATTATTGAAAATGCATACATTAATATTATGAATAACATCTATGAAAATGCAAGTGCAAAGATTCGAAAATACAACACACATAAAAATTGGAAAGGGAGTGAGACAAGGTGACACCATATCTCCGAAGCTCTTTAATGCCACATTGGAAAATGTCTTTCAATCACTGAACTGGGAAAGCAAAGGAATAAAGATTAATGGAGATTATCTAACCCACCTTCGTTTTGCCGATGACATAGTCATTTTTGCAACTACCCCATCAGAGCTGCAGAGTATGATCTAGGAACTTGCTGACAAGAGTAAAGAAGTGGGATTAAAAATGAACTTTCAGAAGACAAAATTGATGTTCAATGCTTTTACAAGAAATGAAGATTTATTGATTAATGGAGAAAAGCTGGAGATAACAGATATGTATGTTTATCTTGGGCAGCAGATATCAAGTGAGGGTTACATTGATGAAGAAATTAATCGGCCTACAAAACTTGCCTGGAGAGCTTTTAGAAGAAACAGCATAATTTTCAAGAGCAATATGCCGTTATGTTTTAAAAGGAAAGTGTTTGATCAATGCATCCTTCCAGTGCTCACGTATGGTGCAGAGACGTGGACCTTAACTAAAAGAGACATACAAAGGCTGCAGGCAACTCAAAGAAGCATGGAGAGGTGCATGCTTGGTGTAACCAGGGGAGATAAGAAGAGGAACTCGTGGATCAGAAAAATGACAAAAGTGGAAGACATCATGATCAGAGTTAAATCCCTGAAATGGCAATGGGCTGGACATACTGCCAGAAGGACAGACCATCGATGGACAGCCAAAATTTTAGATTGGATTCCAAGGGACAGGAAAAGACCCAGAAGAAGACCACATGGGAGATGGGTGGATGAAATTCGAAAGTATGCGGGAGTGACATGGAGGACACTGGCACAAGACAGACCGTTGTGGAGGAAACTTGAGGAGACCTTCATCCAGCAGTGGATTGATAATGGTTGACAATGATGATGATGATATATATATATAGGAATTTAACTCTGATCATGATGTCTTCCACTCTTGTCATTTTTCGGATCCACGAGTTCGTCGTCTTATCTCTCCTGGTTACACCAAGCATGCACCTCTCCATGCCGCTTTGAGTTGTCTGCAGCCTTTGTATGTCCCTTTTAGTTAAGGTCCATGTCTCTGCACTATACATAAGCACTGAAAGGATGCATTGATCAAACACTTTTCTTTTAAGACATAATGGCATATTGCTCTTGAAAATTATGTTGTTTCTTCCAAAAGCTCTCCAGGCAAGTTTTGCATGCCGATTAATTTCTTCATCAATGTGACCCTTACTTGATTTGATATTTGATGTCCAAGATAAACGTACGTGTCTGTTATCTTCAGCTTTTCTCCATCAATCGATAAATCTTTATTTTTTGTAAAAGCATTGAACATCACTTTTGTCTTCTGAAAGTTCATTTTTAATCTCACTTCTTTACTCTTGTTTGCAAGTTCCTGGATCATACTCTGCAGCTCTGATGGGGTAGTTGCAAAAATGACTACGTCATCAGCAAAACGAAGGTGGGTTAAATAATCTTCATTAATCTTTATCCCCTTGTTTTCCCAGCTCAGCCACTGAAAGACACCCTCCAATGTGGCATTAAAGAGCTTCGGAGATATGGTGTCACCTTGTCTCACTCCTTTTCCAATTTTTCTGTGTGTTGTATTTTCAAACAACCGAATCTTTGCACTTGCATTTTCATAGATGTTATTGATAATATTAATGTATGCATCTTCAATACTGCAGGATTTCAGAGCCATTGTAACAGCTGATGGTTTCACTGAATCAAAGCCGATGGTTTCACTGAAATATATATATATATATAATATGTTAGTAGCAGGAGATGCTGAAAATTACCCCATATTAGCCACGCTGCCTCTCTCCCTGCCCATTCCACCCTGCCCAAGCGGAGATTGACTGCGGAGTGGGTGGAACAACGGGAAGTGCTCGTGAGGCGTGAGGGAGCAGGAAAAATAAGAAAATAGAAAAGTCCTGAAAAGACCATCTGGGAAGAAGCAATGGGGACATTTTTACGAATTTTCTTTATGATCCAATTAAGATATGTACGGATCAGATTGTTATTCAAAATTTCTCCCACCTACTCTGATTTCAGTACCAAGCTCTGCCTTACCCTGTTTCGAGACTTTACAGAATCTAGACAATATGACAATAGCAAAGAACTAACAAAGAATATCCCCATGTTTTTTACCCTCGCTGTCCCTGTTTTCCCTTCATCTTTTGCGCCCTCTCTCTCTTTTTATTCTATTCCCTTCTCTTTCTTCTTTTACTGAACCTAAATCAATGTAATAAGTATTTAAAATCCTCCATACTGCGTTTAATTGTAAATTTTTTTTAGAAAAACTGAAAAGAAAATATGCAAAGTTAATCACTTACAATCTTTGCTACTTTAAACAAAAACTTTGTTAGGGTTTGGGGGAGGGGGCATCGTCCGTCACCCCCCCCCGTCCCGCTGGATCCGCCACTGATAATAACCCGCATCCTGCAATTCTCTGTGAAAAGATATGGTACTAACCGAGGAGTTACAAGCATTTCCTACTTCAGCATTGATGGAAACGACAGAGGAAGAACAGCATTTCTTACCATGGCTCTTCTGTCATGTTCCATCAATTTGTGCGGCCTTCCTGAACATTTTTTCGCTGTAGTTGCACCGTCCTGCTTCCATCTCTTCACATCGCTTATGGTTAAATTTAATATGTTTAGTTTAGCTGCAATGCTCTGTATGGAAACATTACTCAAATGACATCCTATGACCAGCTCATGCTAAAACTCTTGGAAAGTTCACATCCATGCTGCATATCTGCTACAAAATCACTGATAACATGACAGAACATCTCAGCGTTAAGTACATACCTTCCCACTCGCAGCACACCTTCCTGCACAACCGTTCATTGCACTTATACAAATATTTGGTAGTGTCTGAATACTTTTGATAATATAGTGTACGGATGCGTGTATGACACAGTCCTGCCAGAGAGAGCAAAAGGGAGTTGCAGAGTACATGTGTTTGTACTGCAGCCAAGTTTTATATAGGCTTATTAATTTTTTCTGGTGATGCAGCCCTTGCAGTTGATACCTGTTGGCCATTTGGGAAGGGGGGTGGGCATAACTCACTGTGCTAGTCATGTGGATTGGGTTGTATAATATAGCATTAGCAATACTGGTGGTGTAGTTATATTGCTGTTGGTCATCAAAGCCACCATCAGTGAGAACAAGATGCATCATGAGACGACAGGGTTTACCTTTACCTAGGAAACGACTGTAGTTCAAACAATCTTTATTGGTCTAAAAACATGACAGAATCATACACGCTCATGAAACATGAGAAATAACTTAAGAACAAAACATGAATTAATTACAAATGCCGGAGCATGACCCCCTCCGGAAATAAATCGGAAAGTTAAAACGGGTGAGAAACTATCACAGTAGCTACAAGGGTACACATAGAAATCAAAACATTAAGCTAAAGGAATAAGAACACATAGGGTACCTCAAGGAGGAATTTGATAACAATATATGAGAACGACATATGTTGGAGCAAAACTAGCCTCTGGAAAACACCATAAAGTTAAAAGATTTAAGTGGCGATACATTGCCAACAATCTCTCATGAATAGACCAAAACATGGTGCAAATGTTACAGGAAAACATAGTGGTCGACATAGGTAACCAAACTTATAAAAACACAATGCAAAACCACAGGGTGGAAACACAACAAACTTGTACACTATATATAAAAAAAAAAAGTACGTATATACTATTCAACCTATTTTCATATGTGTAGGAATTCTATTCGCAGAATGTTGAATCATTTATTTTCCTTCTATAGTAGAAGCAGCTTCTAATGCATGTTTATGATTTCAGGATATGTACAACATTCTTTTTTATTTTGGAAAATCATCTGGTTGAAGTCGGCTATTCTTAACCAGCAATGCCAGTAGATCCCCCACCAGCTAACGCCAGTTCAAAGTTCCCAGTTGTTGGTGGGGCCAAATGCCCACTAGTGCGCTCCAAAAGTCTTCGGCTGCCTTCTTCAAAGACACGCAACGAGCAGCCTACGGCTGCGAATCTCACCAGGCACGGCAGCATCCGACAGCCCAAGAATCAAGCAACCACTGGATCTACATCAAGACTGCAGCCACTGTCAGTTCTTAAAAAGCCCTTTGTGAAACCTAAGCCAACTTGTGTTACTTCTAAGAGCACAGAGAACATTGACAGAGTTACAGGAAAGACTGCTTGGGCTGATGAACCAAAAAGACAGTTTTCAGCTTGTAAGTCACCTACAAAACATGCTATAGATGGCCATCAAATTGTGAAAGGTGTGACGTTTTTCAATGACAGCCATCCTACACCTTCTGACTCACCTACTAGTCTACACAGTGATAAAAGTCAACAATCACAGGATAATAGCTCTTCGTGGAATAGCCCTTCTTCTCTCATAGTACATCTGAAAAGGCTAACAGAAGAGCATGGAAAATTACAGGTATGGAACTAGAAATTATATTTTGTTTTTAGAATATAATAAGTATTGCCAGACTATAGTATAAAAATAATAGTTAGAGGCTCTCACTTTTGAAGAAATTTGCTGATGAATTTCATTTGTTTTCATGATTTTAGGCATTTCGTGCAGTAGTGAATGTTAGAAATTGACTGTGAACTATTCGAAATGGGGTTGTATTTTGCACTCACTTTCATTCCCACAGTATGTGGATATTCTGATGCTTTCAGGAAGCCATACTCAGCCATATACTGTAGTAATGCTGTTATCTGATACAAGTTTGACCAGGAGTTCTATTGATCATCATAGCTACTCATTGTAAATTTGAACTGATAATTTGGTGATAGATAAAACACGCAGATTATGGGATTTACTTAAGAATAAATGGATGCTATTATTAACGTCAAATTTTCAGGTAGTAAACCTAGCCTTCATCAGGACTATACTGTAGTAAGTGTTGCCAACCTTGGGTAAAACTCCAACCTTTAAAATCATTTAATGTAGTTTTTCTTCTTATCTCAATTTCAAGATCTTCCAGCAGTTTTCTCTTGAAGAAATGTTGGTGGGTCAGAATTTCTACTGAGTCCCACAGTATTTTATGTCCAGTAGATTGAACATGCCTGTCCAAGCCAGTTTTGTTTGTCATGTTTTCAATAGCTGCTTTATGTTCTGTCTGCCTGTCTCTCCTACATAGCTTAGAAGACACTCACACTTGATATTGTAGACCACTCCTTCTTTTAACAAGATGTTAGTTTCTTGCTGCTTTAATTTAGGAAGGTAGTTACTGAATCTTATTCCCTAAACCTGGTGCTAGCCTGATTCGAAATTTTTTGCTAATTCTTTGAAATTTTTCGAAAAGGCCCTTGTGGTAGGTGATTTTTCTAGTTAACAGAACTGCTGGGCTTGGTCTCAGAGCTTTTTAATTTTTAGCCATAATTTTATCCACTAAAAGAGCAGGGTAATGATTGTCCTGTAGAATGATTTTAAGTTCGTTTTTTTGAGTCCGCTTGTCTAAGTCTGAGGTGTTGAGAACATGGATCTTTTCTACAAATTGAGAGGCTACGTTCCATTTCATGTATTCTGGATGGTTTGACTGAAAGTTCAACATTTTGTTAGTGTTAGTAGGCTTTTTGTAGACCTTCATAATGACTCTCCCTCTTTGAAGAATTAAGGACAAGTCCAGGAAATTCATCTGATTGTTCTGCTGAAGTTCAAGAGTGAATTTTAATTTTTCATCTAGGGAGTTGAACCACTCTGGGATGACAGATGGGAAATAGTTATGAGTGCTGTCTAAAATGAAAATAATGTCGTTCATACATCTAGCATATAGACTGAAGACAGGAGTCGTCGTCAAAACCTGTTCTTCCAGCTTGCCTACGTAGTAATTAGCTAGGAAGGGAGCAACTGGAGAGCCCATAGCCAAACCTGAGGTTTGTTTGTAGAACTGATTCTCAAACTAAAAGAAGTTGTGTTTCAACCCAAAACTTAGGATTTCATAGAGATCAGTCAGTACAGCCTTGTTGAGGTTGTGAAAGACTATTATGTCCACCAGATTCTCAGCCATGAATTCCAACAGCCGATCAGTATCTATGTTAGTATACATAGCTTGGATGTCTAAACTTGCAATTAAAGAGTGTTCCAGTTGTGAGAGATTACTTAATTTCTTAAGGAGATCTTGGGAGATTTTTAGTAAGGCAGGAGGATCTGGAAAGATACTTTTAGATGGTCCAGGAGATCATATTGTTGGTTCAAGAAGGGTGAGTTTTTTAAATTCATAATGGGCCTCCTGGTTTGTGAAGTTTAATTACAGTAAAACCTTGAAAATCCGGCATCGACGGGACCGCACGAGTGCCAGATTTATGAAAATTCTGGATTTCTGAAGCTATCCAAAAATTCTCTAACTAGCGTTATGTAATGCACATACTTACATGTAACAGCACATTTTAACGATAATTTGCTCATCTACGCCTTATAAAAATGCAGGGGTCGTGCTGCCGATCGCATTCTTCACAATTTGAGATAAAAGTTGTTTTGCCGATGTAAAAAAAAATTGGCGAAAATATTGGCGATTACCCTTTTGTACTATATATTATAAAACTCTGTCGAAAAGAAAAAATAATTTGGTGAAAGGTTAGGCAAAAACTTGAAAAAAGCTAGAGCAACCGCTAGGTCTGGACGATGTATTGATATATCACGAAAACCCGATGTAAATTTTATATCGATGTTACAGTTTTTCGACTGAAGAAACTACGTACATTGCGAAGGCGATTACTGCGATGCATCTTGAAGGCCGATGTAGATGTCATTACACACCATCGAATCCACATACTGCCACCACCAAGCACAGATCATCATCACACATATGACACGCATTTCAAATGTACAAGCCGATTCCACACCTCACCGGTCCATGTCACTTCGGCACAGCTCAATGAGATGACGAATTTAAGAACCCCCCGATGTTACACATAGGGGGCTATCGACAATTCGCATGCTGAGATCAAATGATCTCACGATGTGTTGTTGAAATGGTAGATTGGGAGATTTCCATGGCTATTGGTGAAACATCGTAAGTACATCCTCACGATGTTCTCACAAAAATGAAATCAGAAAAGTGCCAAATTTCTGAAGTTGCCGGTTTTCTGGATGCCAGATTTTCGAGGTTTTACTGTATTCCATTCAGTTGAGGTATTCTGTAATGTAATTTAGAGAAGTTCTTGAAATTAGGATGAAGTTGGTTGTTTCTTTTTAAGGATCTTAGTAGCTTATTATAGTTTTTATAGACATATCTAGGGTTTTTTTTAGATAATACTTCATACATAGTTTTTTTTGCCTATGTATTGGTTTTTAAAACCTATGTATGAAGTACTATCTGAAAACCCCCTATATATGTCTATAAAAAACTATAATAAGCTACTAAGATCCTTAAAAAGAAACAACCAACTTCATCCCAATTTTAAGAACTTCTCTAAATTACATTACAGAATACCTCAACTGTATGGAACAATTAAACTTCACAAACCAGGAGAACCTCTGAGGCCAATTGTGGATTAAAAATTTCACCATTCTTGAAGCCACAATATTATCTTCTGGACCATCTAAAAAGTATCTTTCTAGATCCTCTGGCCTTACTAAAAAACTCCCTAGATCTCCTTAAGAAATTAAGTAATCTCTCACAACTGGAACACCCTTTAATTGCAAGTTTTGACATCCAAGCTATTTATATATATAATGTAGATACTGATCGGCTGTTGGAATTCATGGCTGAGAATCTGGTGGACAAAATAGTCTTTCACAACCTCAACAAGGCTGTACTGACTGATCTCTATGAAATCCTAAGTTTTATGATGAAACTCTTTCTTTCAGTTTGAGAATCAATTCTACAAACAAGCCTCAGGTTTGGCTATGGGCTCTCCAGTTGCTCTCTTCCTAGCTAAATACTATGTAGGCAAGCTGGAAGAACAGGTTTTGACTTCTGTCTTCAGTCTATATGCTAGATATATGAACAACATTATTTTCATTTTAGACAACACTCATAACTATTTCCCATGTGTTATTTTTGAGTTGTTCAACTCCCTAGATGAAAAATTAAAATTCACTCTTGAACTTCAGCTGGACAATCAGATGAATTTCCTGGACTTGTCCTTAATTCTTCAAAGAGGGAGAGTCATTACGAAGGTCTACAAAAAGTCTACTAACACTAACAAAATGTTGAACTTTTAGTCAAACCATCCCAGAATACATGAAATGGAACGTAGCCTCTCAATTTGTAGAAAAGATCCATGTTCTCAACACCTCAGACTTAGACAAGCGGACTCAAAAAAACGAACTTAAAATCATTTTACAAGACAATCATTACCCTGCTCTTTTAGTGGATAAAATTATGGCTAAAAATAAAAAAGCTCTGAGACCAAGCCCAGAAGTTATGTTAACTAGAAAAATCACCTACCACAAGGGCCTTTTCAAAAAACTTCAAAGGATTAGCAAAACATTTCAAATCAGGCTAGCACCAGGGTTAGGAAATAAGATCAGTAACTACCTTCCTAAATTAAAGCAGCTAGAAACTAACATCTTGTTAAAAGAAGGAGTGGTCTTTAATATCAAGTGTGAGTGTGGTCTCAGCTATGTAGGATAGACAGGCAGACAGCTTAAGACCTGGCTGAAAGAACATAAAGCATCTACTGAAAACATGACAAATAAAACTGGCTTGGGCTGGCATTTTCAATCTACTGGACAAAAAATATCGTGGGACTCGGTAGAAATTCTGACCCACCAACATTTCTTCAAGAGAAAACTGCTGGAAGATCTTGAAATTGAGAGAAAAAGAGGAACTACATTAAACACTTTTAAAGGTTGGAATTTTACCCAAGGTTGGCAATACTTACTACAGTGTAGTCCTGATGAAGGGTAGGTTTACTACCCAAAAATTTGACGTTAATAATAACATCCATTTATTCCTAAGTAAATTCAATAATCTGTGTTTTATCTATCATATGATTGTCTAGGAATGGCCATGACTTCAAGTGTTACTAAGTTTCATAATTTAGTGTTATGGATATACGCCCTTCATGGCATAAATTTCTGGATTGTCATTAACTTGTCTCATATTATCTGATGAGGTGCGGTGTTTACAGCTGTGGTGTTGGCATTGATTGCTCCCATAGTAGGCTATTTCAAACCCATAGAAGAGAGTGCATGGAAGATATAAGTGTTGTGCAACTCTGAGGAAGTACTACATGAATTGGGAAAGCATTGCAGAAAAGGAATTAACATCAGTGCAAAGTAAAAGCTATTTCCAAGGGGTACATAATTATCCAGTCACCAATGCTCGAAGTACCTGAAATTGCCCCCTCCCCCACACACACTTGAACAAAATGAAATGCAGAATTATTAACACAGCAATCAGGCATCTCTGAATTGTGGAGTGGGAAACATATCTGCATCCCCTGATTTTCATTCGAGCATGCTATCTGTCCTAATTTTTAAGTTTTCTGATGTGAATAATGTTATGAGATGAACAGTAAATACAGGCAATTCAGAAATGTCTGATTGCTGTGTTAATAATTCAGATGTATTTCCATGAGATGAATATTTCTTCCATAAAGTTTAAAATAAAATGCATTGGTAAATTTAAAATTGAGTATGCCCAGTCTTCTAAATGTTTACCAAATGGTGCAAACACAGTGCAGCAATCAAGTAAGGAGACTGATTCAAAAAAAATAAAAAAATTCCTGTTTAAATATGAGGCGTGCAACTTAATTCTCGGCCCCTAACCGGTTGCAAGCGAAAAAAAAAAAAAAAATTAAAATTCACTCTTGAACTTCAGCAGGACAATCCACCAACTCATAAAACATAATATTTGTGTGCAATAATGGCTGATTGCAGCGCCATCCAACAGCTTTCCAGGCAACTGTAACCGCTCACAGCTGTAGTGACAGAGGAGAGGAAAGTTGACGGTGAAAGCAATGTCGTTCGAGAAGCAACATTTGAGGCACTGCCTCCTGTTCGCGTTTCAGCTGAGAACAAGCGCCGCAGAAGCCCAGCAAATGATCTGTGCTGCTTTGGGTGAGGCTGAGCTGTGCCCTACAGTACGTGTAAGAAGTCGTTCCAGCGGTTTAAGCAGGGAAATTTCGATCTCCGTGATGCAGAATGTCCGGGACAGACACAGAAATTTGACAATGAGGAACTGGAACAACTGTTGGATGCGGATCCCTGTCGCACACAGTCGGAGCTCACCCAGGAACTGGGAGTAACACGGCAAGCCATTGCAAAGCGCCTGCACAAGCTTGGACGGATTCACAAGGAGGGCCGTTGGGTGCTCCACCTACTCACAGCTGCGAGCAAGTCTAGGCGCTACGATGTTGTTGTGTCCTTGCTCTCCAGATTCAAGAAGAAGGATTTCCTCCACAAGATTTTGACCTGTGATGAGAAGTGGATCCTCTACGATAATCCTAAGATATGCAAATCATGGGTTTATCCAGGTCAGCCTACCACCAGTACCGCCAAACCGTGTATCCATGCCAGGATGTTGCTGTGCATATGGTGGGATCAGCGCGGTGTCGTACACTACGAGTTTCTTAAACCTGGTGAAACGGTCAATGCTGAGCATTATTGTCAGCAACTCATTCGTGTGAGTGATGCAATAGAGGCGAAAAGGCCATACACCGGCAAGAGCAGAAGGTTGGTCCTGTTGCTTCAGAAGAACGCGCATCTTCACACAGTGAGAACAACTTTAGACACGACCACCGACCTGCGATGGGAGATTTTGTCCCACCCGGCGTATTCTCCAGACTTTGCCCCGTCGGATTATCACCTCTTTCGCTCCCTGCAACATCACCGAGTGATACACACTTAACTTCTGTCGAGAAGGTTCACACAAGTATTGATGACTTTATCAACTCGAAACAGCCCTCTTTTTCCGCAGTGCCATTTGGCAGCTCCCTGACCGATGGCTCAAATGCATCCAACACGACGGGGATTATTTCCCTGATTAGGTACGTATTCGATTTGCTATAATTTGCTGTCAACATGCCGTGCCTGTGGCCGAGAATTAATTTGCACACCTAATACATTGATTGGGAAGGCATGGTTTATTTGATAAGTCATTAATCAGCTATGTGGTGGCAACAGCATTTGCGTCAGAATTTCGCAGATAGTTATTTGTGGTGTGCGTGACGTCATTTGGTGGAGTAGCATTGTCACGCTGTCATGGAGCAAAGAGCACATTCTGGTTCTGTTTGAAAATCGGTAAAACTACATCGGATGCAGTTGAATTGTTACATATGTGTATGTGGCTCATTGCCTATGTCATGCACAAATATTCCGATGGTATGAACATTTCAAGGATGGGTGGGAGGATTTGGAATATGACGAAAGGCCCGAACACCCGATTTCAGTGTGCATGTCTGAACTCATTGAGAAAGTTTGCAAAAGGATAAAAAGTGATCATTGTGTGATGCTGGAATGTGAGCTCGATGTTAATAAGGAGACAATGTGTCAAATTTTAATGCAAGATTTGGCGGGGAAAAGTTTGTGCTTGTTTTAACCTACATGCTTTGTCAGAAGACCAGAAACATGCATGAGTGGAGTATGCAAAATACATCCTGGAGACTTCAGAAACAATGCATACTTTTCTCCAAAGCGTTGTGGCAGGTGACGAGACATGGTGTTTTCGTTATGATCCTGAAACGAAGCATCGGAGTGCTCAGTGGAAATCGCCACAGTCACCCAAAGGAAAGATCAGGTTACAGGAGTCCCAAAATGAAGACAGTGTTTGTGTGCTTTTACGACAGCAAGGGAATTCTGCATCATGAGTTAATTCCTGAAGGCACAACTTATGAGGGTCCAACATACCTAGCTCTTTCACCAGGCCCGATTAGCCTAAACCCCGCAGGAAGGACTGTCTTAAACTAAGTTGACATACTAAATTAAGATACTGACAGTGCATAAGAATTTTAACAGATAAAATTTTTTAGATTTCAGCTGTTTAGTTTCACAAAACATTAGCTTTGAATTAGATAGCAGCATTTACCTTGAGTAGCTTTTACACTATAGAAGAGGCACAAAATAGTTAACTTGGCGCACACACCTCTCCTCGGCTGATGCAACCGACAGCAGACGGACAAAAACCAAAGTGCAGCAAGAAACAGCTCAGTCTAGTTCGGCACGAAGCAGTTGACTGGGCCCATACAGTTCTCCTCGGCTGATGCACTTAGCAGCAGGCGAATGAGAACGAAAGTGCAGATGCATGGATGGCAAGCGGATGAGAACCGAAGTGCAGCAAGAAACAGTCAACTCAGTCCAGTTTGGCATAAAGCAGTTGACTGGGCCCATACTCCTCTCCTCGGCAGATACCCTTAGAGGCAGACGAATGAGAACGGAATTCAACGCATGCTTGACCTGAACACCACCTCGGCAGATGCTCTTAGCAGCTGGCGGATGAGAACGGAATTCAATGCATGCTTGGCCTAAACACATCTCGGCATATGCAACTGGCAGCAGGCAGATGAGAACGGAAGTTCAACTTCGGCATCACTCGCCACGCACAACCATACTCAGCCTGTCCTGTATTCCTCAAACTGCAGAGCGCCATCAAGGTTCCACTGACTCCCGACTTGAAATATAATGCAGCAACGGCTACACAAAGAAGCGAAAATGCATGGCTCCGGCAAGGTCAGCTTAAAGATTAAAATTGGGGATTTTTTTCGAGTGGCCGTTGGCAAGTGGGAGGACAAAATGTAGTGGCCACTTTCCTTACGACTATTTCGTGTTGTATTACTTGTATACACATTTTATCACTGCACTGTATACCTTTCATTTATTTAGACATAGTTAAATTTAAGCTTAGTAGTTACAAGGGCACACTGTCTATTGTCCAGTGCAAATAAGTGAATAAATATAATCTTAAAAGTTATATTTTTCTTCAACCACATCAACCAAATTTTCTAGACAGTTTTTATTGGAAAGATAATTTAATCATTTTTATTTGGTCTCTCGCTATGTTCACAAAAAAAAAAAAAAAAAAAAAATCAATCTCTCCACCATTAATTGATAGCAGTGGATGGGTCAAAATTTTCAGGCAGTACTTACTTTTGCTTACTTTATTTAATTTGCTGTATTTTCTAAAGTCATTCTTTGCATGAGCATTGTCTTGTCATCAAGAACATTGCCCACAATGCTTGCATTCTCTTAACTTCTGCATTACTTGGCATAACAGTCAGCAGTATTGAGTATTTCAACAATTTGTGCTATTATGACCTTCATGTACTAAAAATTGCTTGTTTTTAGTTTCTCTAGCAGTTTTAGTGAGTTATTGATGGTCAAAAATGTTAGACATTATGTTTCGAAGCTGCTTCCATTCTGCTAAATTTTTCTTTTCATTCCATTTTATGGTTAGGTTCTTCTTGATGTCAAAATGAAAACTGGCTGTATAGCTTTCAAAAATGAATTTCATACCTTATAGCAGAATCATTTTGTGGTACAGCTGAGATTGAGAGAAATGTGATACCAACCTGGTCACTTCATTTTACAGACTCGCAATGATTCCTGACCACTAAGAGAAAATATTCAGTAATTTCCTGGGCTTTTCTAAAAATATTACATTAAAAACATTGATAAATTTAAACTTTCACAAGTGTTGAAAAAATAGTCATGACAAAATAAGAACATTTGCAGAGTATCCATGATTCCATCAGATTCTGTCCGGTTTTCGGCGTCAGCTTTTTTTTTTTTCTTTTTCCGGAAAACGTTCAGTTTTGGTAGAATTTTAATGATTTGTCATTTTCCCTGTTTGCCCACCACAGACCTTCCGAATACTACGAATTCCCCATAGTCACTACGAAAATCGCCGATCGCTGCGGAGTACGGGAAACATCGAATATACTACGAAAATAAAAAATCTGGTTGTCAGATTTTTTTGTTGTTGTTTTTTTTTACTTCAGAAAACGTTGTTTTGGTAGAATTTTAATAATTTGTCATTTTTTCCTGTTTGCCCACCTCATACCTTCCAAATGCTATGAATTCTTCACAGTCACTACGGAATGCGTTGATCGCTTCGGAGTACGGGAAACATCGAATATACTACGGAAATAAAAAATCTACGAAATAATGTTATTCAATCATTTGTTCAAAGTTTATTTTCATGTTTTCAAAATTCTAACATTCATAAAACATTTTTGGGACTGTTTATTGGATGTTTTTAATGTCGCGACATTTGTCCGATATAATTTGAGCGTCTTTCATGCCGTTCGTCGCCTGAAAATGATTGTTTTAGCACGGATGAAAATGTTCCTTAGTTTTCTAAATTTCGAATTTTTCTTACCCCAAGATGCACTTTCTTTTCACTTTCTGGTTATATTCTTATGTTATAGTTTTTTCTGATTATGTTTCTCGTTTTTAATAGCTTCAGTAATAGTGAAAAAGAACAACTTTGTATTTTAAAAGTTTTTTCTAGTGAAGCGCAGTTTTTGTTATTTCTAACAGCCTGTTCCTGTTCTTCGAAACCAATCAATACGGAAAGTGTTTTTTTCTTTTCCGCTTTTTTAAAGCTAAATTAAATTTCAAAATCGGTACTTACTCCGCCCGTGATAGAATCGGCCTTTTCTGTGACCCGTAAAAATGACCATCACGCCAGAGTGAACAATATAGTACTGTTTTTTTATATATAATTTCGCTGACAAACTTGTGTTTACCCATTCCTTAGTAACATTTTACTGTATTAAGGGGCAGACAAGAGGTTTTTTTGTTTAAAGCCAACTAACTCTACACGTGCGAAGGAAACGCGACTCTGCGTGGAATGAAAGACGGCGCGGAAAGTGTGGTCCCGATTTCTTTTTGTAAACAAAAGGGAAAATGCTTGCCCGTTTTATTTGATGATAAGCAAGATGTGCCTAAGCAATGGGAAATCATGCATTTTCAGAGAAACCAAACTTTAAAAAACGAGCTGCTGAAGACGAGTTGTGATGACACAGTTCCATCTAAAGCCACAGGTGTCCATTCCCGATATGGTTACGTTGTGCACCAACTTAAGTGAAAAAACAAACAGCTGCCCCCGTTCTTGAAGAGTGAATCTATAAATAGATCGTACCCACTTATTTGGGGAGGAAAGGGCTGTTTTTCACCATGCACGAGTTAGATGATTTGAAAATACATTTCCTATAACAGGAGCGTTTTAAAAACGCAAATTAATTCTTTAGCAATGAAAAATGGCAAATTTTCGAGCGTGGCGACTAAAGTTACTTTTTTTACTGGACATTTCATTTTATCCAGTCGCCACATGGCGAGTGGCGACCGCTAATTTTAATCTTTAGGTCAGCTGATGCCCAACTTCAAAAATGATGCAACAACAGCCATACCAAGAAGCACCAGCAAGGCAAGGTCAGCTACACAAAGAAGCAAAGATGCATACCACCACCAAGGTCGGCTGCACACAAAGAAACGAAGAGTCTTTCTTTGCATGTTCTCCCATCTCACTTCATTCAATAGCCAAGGAATGTGCAACCAAGAATATGCAAATGCCCACCAAGATGATGGACCAAAGAAGAGGTGCCAAAGGAAAAAGTGCTTTGAGGCCTTTAAATTTTATTCGGTGCTTTTCTGCAATACCAGTAATGTGACAAACTGCCACTGGCAATGCTGACACATCTATTTTGGAGCGATTGTGGAAGAGGACTGTTCATGTCAGGCCTAAGTACAAATATGGGCAATGGTTCCTTCACGATAATGCACCTGCACACAGAGCAGTGTACAGCAATTTCTGGCATGAAAGCAAGTGTGTGTGTGTGTGTACTCAAACATCTTCCCTGTTCTCCAAATTTGTCTCCGTGTGACTACTTTCTGTTCCTTAAATTATTAAAGCTGCCTTTAAAAGGAAAAGATTTTTCAAGACATTGAAGACATACAGAGAACTGTGGCATCAGCTGTTCATTCTATACCAAAAGATGACATCCACAAGTGTTCATTGGCTGATTGTGCCAGTTCTTTTTGATGCAGGAGGAATGTACTTCAAATAAAATATACTCACATAAGTTTTCCTGCTTTTCCATTAAAAAAAAAAAAATCAGTCTCATTACTTAATTGCCACACTGTGTAATGTAATGCAATTTAAATAAAATATAAGCCTACAAAGTAATTCAAATTTGTGAAACTGTAGTCTTAGTTTATTGTTTCTGAACCCTTTCATAATTCTCTTATCAGCATCACTTGAACTTCAAATGGAGTTAGATACTGGTAGTGAATTCATTAAAACATCTTTGTGAGCTAGATTCATTAAAAACAAATGTTTTTCTTTATCTTCTGATCTTCATCAGTTTGCAAAAAATGCACCAGGCCATAAATCTTTATAGAAGCAGTGCATTAAGTACAGCAGCTTTCAATTCGTTTGTTTTGCTTTAGTAAGATTAGTGGGAGTTACACTAAAATAATTTAGAAGAATTCTAATTTTAAGTCAGCACTGGGCTTGAATGCAGCTGAAAGTCGTTTTGACTTCATAAAAACAAAGGTGTCCACATGGGTATTGTAAGTGATAAACCACTGATCACGCAAATTGAAATAAACTCTGACATCTTCCTAACAACAGAACTGTGAATTTTGAAAAAGTAGAAGACATATGTAAAATATCCTTCAAAATGTGAGCTATGTGATGGAAAAAGAATTTTTCAGATGTGACTTTTAGAAGCAGAGAGAGCAAAAAAGGATTTAATGCATATATGCCCTTTAGCAGGAAAACTTTTCATTATTTGAAGTGGTTCACAATCTGTACCATAGTTTCCTGAATAGCAGTCTTGAAAATCGTATTTCAGCAGAACTGTGCATTACGAACAATTCAAAAATACACACAAAATGTTCCTCACAATGAATTTTATCTTATGCAAAAATATGTTTCCGAATTTGATTTTTACATGGTTCGTACACATCCTGGAGGTCCTGGAAAAGCCCTGAAATTCCATGTTGTTCTGGAAAAGTCCTAAAATTCTGTTGCATGTCCTGTAATTTGTAATTTTATCCATTTTTGCCTTTTTGTCCCTGCATGATGTTTTGTAGTTGAGGATTTTTCTACTGATGTAACTTGTCTGACAAATCCCCCCCCTGCGAAATGTGTGTGTGTATGTGTGTGTGTATGTGTGTGTGTGTGTGGTCTGTTGGTAATGTATTCTTGTCTGTTTGCAGTACTGAAACTGCGTTATTAGCACGTTTTTTGTAAAAAGATCATGCTTATGTTATCACTGTCTGTCTGGCCAGGGACACAATAATTATGCAAGTATTAGTTTTATTTGTAAAATTCATTTCGTATTGGGAAGCTTGAAATGTGAGAATGATGATCTTTGTATTCTGTTTTCTTTTCCGATCCCCAACTTCGCCGATAGAGGGTGTAAATGCCAATTCTATCAAATTCAAAATACATTTTATCTCATGTATTTGCTTCTAAATATCCTGTAAGGCTCTCTAGCTCCCAGGTCATTAAAGTTAATTGTAAATATGCATGCCTATGTACATTCCCATGTGGAATTTCTTTGTTTGCGTCATTTTTGGGCAGCGCATACAAAATCATCATGCTTAAGGAGCCCTGTTAGATACACGCGATTAGCGGCATTACAATCGGCTTAGTCCGTCAGTAGTTGAAGTGTATTCTACCTGTCTTGTCTGGCAATAGGATTATCTCAAAGGCTCGTTAATTGGTGAAACACAAGATAAAGGGTGTTTGCAGGTTGCCCCAGGTAGGTGAGATTAACTCGGAAATCAGGTAATGGAGCTTTTCTGAAGTTTTAGGGGAGAACTCACTTTGGTAGTGGAAGCGAGACAGATGGGACCGGAGTTTTAGAGTGACAGGTTGGATTGGGAATTGTGGCGTCTGCAGTAGCAGCAACGTCAGTGGATGGAAAACACGAAGTTTGGGTCTAGTGTCGATAGCACAAATGGAATCCAAGTAAAATGGAACATTCCATTAACCTACCTTCAAAGAGGTCCCATGCCACAGTTTTTACTAAATAAACTGTCTGTTTTTGTAATTGTTACAAAGGTTTCGGATTCTATAAATTTTTTTAGCTCAAACTCCCTTTCTTCTCTCTTGTTCGCTAACTGCAATGGTTCTAACTTCCTCTGCTCTAATTCCCTAGCTGCTTTCATATCTTCTAATTCCCTAGCTGCTTCCTTATCCTCTAACTCTAACAACCTTACATTTAACTTTAGTTCTCTGTTTCTTTCCTCTGAATTTAGTTTCATTAGATTAACATATACAACAGACTCTCAGCTATCCGACACGCCAGAAAAAATAAAAAGTCATGCTGAGCAATTTCCCACCACGCGTCCATGTACTATTGCTTAAAGTATTTGAAGGCGCTTATGCGCACGTGAATCACTAGCCACCAATACGCCTATTGATTCATGTTGCGACAAGAAATAAACATGTGTCTACTCGAACGTGTAGCAAATGCACCATCAGTTTGTATCCAGAAGTCAGTCTGTGCGGTTCAGTCGTTCGTGGATTGTTAATTTCTGTTATAAAGCGTGTATACAGCCCAGTGTATTGTTGGTGGCTTTTATATTTAAGTAAAATATGGGTGACAAACAAAAGAAAGTGGTAGAAAGTAGCTTTGGAAGAAAGAAAGTAGCTTTGGAAGAAAAACTGCAAGCAATAAAACGAATGGATTCTGGTGAATCAGTAAAGAAAATTGCATTGGAGTTAGGAGTTGGAAAAACTACTGTGGCTGATTGGCGAAGAAATTGTGCAGAGATTGAAAAATGGTGTTCTAAGCAAGCGAGTGGCAACGGCGTGAAAGTTAGAAAAACTATGCAAAAAGGCAAACGCGTGGAAGTTGAAGATGCTTTATATCTGTGGTATGAAAATATGAGGGGGGAAAGGAATGCCAGTTTCAGGCCTCTTGCTCCAAGAAAAAGCAATTCAGTTTAAAAAACAGATCGAAGAAGACGATGGTAAATTTACTGCCAGTGACGGGTGGTTTGATCGCTGGAAGAAATGTTTTGGTGTTCGACAGATGACGATTGGCGGTGAAGCTTTGTCTGCAAACAGTGACGCTGTCCCTGACTTTAAAAAACATCTTTTTAACTTGCTTGATAAGGAAGGTATTTCCGGAGAACAATTGTACAACTGTGATGAGACGGGGTTGAATTACCGGATGTTGCAGTCTAAAACACTAGCGTCTAAACAGGAAAAGGCCAAACCAGGGCTCAAGAAGAGTAAGTAACACGTTACAGTTTTAGCTTGTAGTAACGCAACAGGAAACCATAAGCCGAGACTGACCTTGATTGGAAAATCTCGCAAGCCTTAAAGCTTTTAAAAATCTTAAATATTTAAATTCTTTGCCCCTGTCTGTACCCACCAAAAAAAGGTGTGGATGAATAGAGAAATTTTCAAAAAAATCGTTTGAACAGGAATTTGTGCCAAAAGTTGAGAAACATTTAGCTAAAAACAATTTTCCAAGGAAAGCAATCCTAGTTTTGGATAACGCTCCTTCACATCCAGCAAATGACCAATTAAAAGATGAAAAGACAAAAACTTTGTTTTTGCCTGCAAATGTTGCATCTGTATGTCAGCCAATGGATCAGGGAGTGCTGGAAGCTTTGAAAAAGAAATATCGATGTAGGCTGCTGAGCAATATCATAGCGGCCATTGATAATAATACAGAAGTTGCGGTCGCATTAAAGTCAGTTGACATGCTTGATGTTATCAGATGGGTGTCCGAGGCATGGGATGAAATTCCATCTGTAACACTTGTGCGATCATGGAAAATTTTGTTGGATCACAGAGCCAGTGATAAGTGGGAAGAGGTAGAAGAGCAATGCGATGTGAAAAATGCAACTGATAACACTGAGATTGTTTCGCTGTTAGAAAAAGTTCCCGGATGTGAGGAAGCTTCGTTGGAAGACATCACAGAATGGATGGCAGATGACAAAATAAAAGAAACTACAGACGAAGATATTGTATTGATGGTGTTAAATGAACAGCCGATTGAAAAGGAACAAGATGATGATGAACCCTCCGATCGTATAACCCACTCCGAAGGCCTGAAGACGATCGAGACAGCACTGGAGTATATTGGCCAACAACAAGGTGCAACACCAGCAGATATCATATGTTTACATAAGTGGAAGGACATATCGGCAAGGAAATTAATGCGAGGAAAGAAGCAGATCTGGATTACAGACTTTTTCAAGCCTTAGGCAATGTAGTTTTAGGTTATAATATTTTGGTTTATATTAACAGCTGATTTGACTGAAAACTTTCTTTTAAATGAAAACACATAGTAAAATTTATTCAACTTATTTTTTATTCAACTTATTGTTCACTAGCTTTACTACCTGGCTTTGCCCAGTACAGAATGTATGGAATCTGTAGAATCAAACGGACCAAAAGCGTTACGAATTATTTAACACACGTCCAGGAGACACAGCATTAAAACACTGACTGAACAAAATTCTTTAACAAACGAATTTGTTCAGTCAGTGTTTTAATGCTGATGATCAAATGCATCACGTGCTTTCAGTTTCGGACTTCTTGGAGGGGCGAATCTCTGGGATAAAAAAGTTAAAAACTTATCTTTGCAAATATTTTATGAAACTGGCTGAAATGTTAATGAACACCATAAATCGTTAATAGGAACATGACCTCCAAATTTCTCCTGAATCGGTAAGTAATTTTCTAAATTAGCCGTCAAAATTCTATTAACCGTTTCTGCGTATATATTTCTGTTTACTGATGAATTAAAAATCCCATCCCTATTTTAAAAGTTTTGACCGGATTCCGGTGAAATTTAGAGGGACTTCTCTTATTACCAATTCATGGTGTTGATAAAAATTTCAGCCCGTTTCGTTAAGATTTCGCAAAGTTCGTTTTTGCATTTTTTTATGCACAGTTCTCAAAGATTAGAGTGGATGTGCTGCTGCAATGAACGCAGTAATGTGCTTTCAGATTTGAAACAGGATGACGTAGCAAATGACGCTGATTCTATTTAGTAGCTTATTAATTAATTCATAACTCTCCAACAGAACAACATAGAGATCTTAAAATAGTTGCGTTGACCTAGAAATTCCAGTATTATTAAGCTATGCAAATTTCACGATGCCACAGTTCGGCGTTCGAGAGTTTTTGCCGCTTCAGACAAACAGACGTTTTGTGTTTTATATATAAGATTACACATTTCGTTTTGTTCTTCAAATCAATGTTTCGTGAAAGGTAGTACGCATTTTTATTTTGTTTCCTTCTAATTCAGTAATTATGGTATGTCTTTAATAAGGACGCATTAATATGACGTAAGTCTCCAAATAGCAACAAGTACATACTGTACATTACGTTCAACGCAATAGGGTGGCGGTCATTAATATTGCAGGGGCTGATATGCTTATGGCTCCGGCGTATCCGACTTTTTTGCTATCCGACCCTGCCGACCGCCACATTAGGTCAGATAGCAGAGAGTCTACTGCACTTCTTTACTTTCGTCAAGATACGAGTTAGTCTGCTCTTCTTCAGCACTTCCTTCCTGTTCTTCTTTATTCTCATTATTTCCCTTACCATCCATTTTAACTATTCTAGCAACAGATAATAAAAACACATAAATGTACTTCAAAACAAATTATATTTTTAACTCATTTAACACTGCCTGAATAATTTTAAGAAATGCACAACAATCTGTTGCTCTTTATCTTACTCCTAACCCTATTTGCATGATGGATTACATTTATCAAACACACATATAGGTTACAATACAGAAGAAACTCAAAACGAAATTGATACATTACCAAGGCAACTCATGCCTCCTGCTTCATCTGTAAATACTGATCGACTGGCACTGTCTTTTGAAAATCCATGTGTAAACACACATACGTGACCACTAATTAAATCTGCGTCAATAAAATTCACGCCACCTATGGTATCGGGCACCATATCATCACGTCCTCCAGTCCTTGTATCAAGGTTGCTGGATTGCTCTGCCACGTGATCTGGTCCTTTGTCACTGTCTTTGAAGCCACATAAAGAAATGTACACAACATAGTTTAGAGACTTCACGCATACTGAGTTCTGTGATTTAAGCCCTGCGCTTTCAATACTGTAGTTTCAATCCTCCGGTTTTAGTTCTTGTGATTCGAATCCTGTGATTGGGATCCTGTCGATTGGGATCCTATGGACTACACTACTTTCTGTAATGACCTTCCCCCATAGCAGAAATGCGACGACAGGCGAACATACGTTGCAGATTTTATTTTGTTCCTGCAGACAAAAAAGATATTCCCAGGACCCTATTAAAACCCTTCTTACGGAGTCCCGATTATGGGTGCAGTTTTTCCAGCTTCGGACAGAATTTTGTTTTTCAAACCTTTTCGAAATCGGAATTTAGACGGAGTGCAGATTTCTCCAGTAATAGTATTTGTTTTTTCCCCCGCAATGTTTCTTCTGTCCGGTATGGTTGTTAAATACCATTTTATTTCATAAATATTTGGGTTTCATCACAGTTGATCATGAAAATGGAGAAAAATTTTCCGAAAACAAAAGTTGGACGGAGCGAGAATTTCTCGCAGAATAGTAAAATGGAAGCTAAAGGCAGCGAAGATTTCTTCCTTTATTGTAACCCCCCCCCGCTGTGTTTTCCCTGCACTGTATTATTGTTTAAACATCATTTAATTACTTAAATGTTTGTATTTAAGATCGAAAATGGAGAAATATTTTCCGAAACCGAAAGTAAAGTACAATGAAGATTTCTCCCGTAACCACAGTTTTTTTTCCCGAGTGATGTTCTCTTTGTCCTGTATTGTTAAACATTAGTGGTTCAATTTGGAAATGGAGGCTATACTCTAGGAATAGAGGGTAGAGTGTTCTTGATCCTAGTTATCATTACAATTGCTGTAGTAACGAGGTTAGTTTTTTATTTTTTTGTAGAAAAAATGTAAGGTGGTTAGTTTAAAAAAATTAATTTCTTCCTGTGAAATTTTGTATTATTTTTTGCATCTAGAAGTTATCTTGCCCATTGACCACCCCCAGATTATTATTTTTTTTTTATTGGAGGTTTAACGACCACCGTGAGCAACTCAATGGGCTATAAGCAGTCACCCGTCCCTAATTTAGGGCCACTGGTTCCAGGGAAGAGAGAAAGCCAGTTTCATAACACAAGTGCGCAACATCATGCTTCACTGAGATTTGACCCTAAGACCACTTTCGGGCTAATGATCAGAAGCGATCGCTTAGAACGCTGTGCCACCGGGGCGGCCAGATTATATTATGGCACCGTGATATCTCTCGCAGACTGATAAGGAACTTTCTGCTATGGGGTGCCCCTCACTCCTTTCTAGGTCTTACTCAACATAGCCCCGATCCAGTGAGAGCTGACACATAATTTTGTTGGTGGGTCATTCCACGTCAAATCAATGAAAAAAAAATTTTTTTGGACCTTGATATCTCAGATCTCAAAGATTTTTGGTTTATAGTTTGTACCTATGAAGTATATGAAAAATCTAAATTTTCTGATTTTTTGGGTCAGTTTTTTTTTTCTGATTTTCAAAAATGCCTAAAAATGGCAAATTTTGCAAGAATGACACACACACACACACTCACACTTACACACACTCTCTCTCTCTCTCTCTCTCTCTCTCTCTTTTTATGGGCTTTAATTTGATATGCAAGCAACACAACCCACTTTGGAGCATAAAATGTTTTTGACAAATTTTTTGATTTTGAAAATCTCAAAAACACCCCTTTTGAATTAAAAAAATGTATAACATATTAATCTTATGCATGTTGTTTAGAGATAATATTCAAAGTTTAAAAATGGAGAAATGATGGGTTTTTGAGAAACAGATTTTTTAATTTAAGAAGGTTACATGTAATTATGACAAAGAGCAGTGAAAGTTCTGACATGCAGTAACTTGCAAGAACAACATCCAACAGAAAGAAACATAATAAATATGAAGTATTGCTAATAATATTCAAGACACAACATGCAGAATAATCCCATACCTGCTTCCTATTTACACTTGTTACATATGTCGTTTCCTGTTAGATGTTGCTAAATTGCAAGTTACTGCATGTCAGGACTTGCTAATTATTCACTTCCCTGTTCATTCCTGACTATTAAGTGGAAGTGTACCTGAGCTCGCCTCGAGCTGCTCAAGCCGATGTCATCAAAGCTCGAGAAATTTCGAGCTTTGTTCGAACTCCCTTGTGCCGTGAAATCTAGTGGCATTTACTTGTGCTATCTCATGAACACCTTGCAGAACGTATTTCATTAATTTTGTTTTTCAAATATAATCGACCTTAAATACTTTCCACCGCTCATTAATTAAGGTTTTTATATGTTGTTTTAAATATAAATTTGTCCTAAAAATCATTTAAAAATATTACTCTGCTTCTTTCGACTGAACACTTCGAAATTAGGCGGCAGAATCATAAAGTAGATCGCAAAGTAACAAAACTTAATGAAGTGTATTTGAAGTAAAGGAAAAACTCCAACAATACATACAATAATCCATTTAAAAATTTGAGGAATTCTTGATAACACGTGAAATGAAGAAAACTTTCTCCCGAATCAGTGAAAACATCTAGTGGAATTTTCGCAAATGCCACAAATGTTAAGTAGACGAAAAAAAGTAAAATAAAATAAAAATAATTCTAATAAACTTACTTATTTTCTTTCATGAAAATAAATAAGTTTATTAGAATTAAAAAGATACCCCCGTGTGTTTGTCAATAGTTTTCTTGAACAGCAGTAGTTTGTAAGAATTTTCTTATCTTATGTCTTGTTTCCTTTCTTCCTACAGGTGTAACATACGAAAACCATAGTTTTAAGTGCCACAAAATAATTGCAAATAATATAAACCCTCCGAAAGGTTACAAATTTGCGGAGTGAAATATTTTTTAAATATTAGTAGTTTAATTTCATTGAAATTCAGTATAAAAACTGAATTCACATGACACAATTCTGTTTCCATATAATAAATGTTACCCGTATGTTGTCTGCTATGTAACCAATTTATGATCATTAATCAATGATCACTTATATTACAAAGTTTGCGTTTCTGTCACCACGGAGAAACCCCAGGCAACCGAACGGCGTTCAGTAAACACAATATCAGAATCTGAGCGAGGTTTGGTCCGACACTTTGTCACCACGTATCAGATGCACACCATGGGTCACGTAACTGCTCAAAAAAGCTCAACGTAGTACCGAGCCCACACGGCATATTATAAGACTCGAGCTCGTTTGAACTTGGGTATCTTGTGCCCAGCCCTACTATTAAGGCATCCATTAAAGCTCAGTTTTCTCCAAGTCATTGTCCAGACAACCTATGCGGTGTGTTCTCTGTTCATTATGGGTGCTTTTATCAACAGTAACTGAACATATAAAGTACTAAAAACTTATTTTTTTACTAATAAGTCTTAGTCTTGTGTAGTGCAGTGAAAATGGAAGATTAAAAAAAATGGACAGTATTTTCTGTGAAATGTTGTAATCCATTTAAGGAAATTTGTCACCCTAAATCGGCTTAGGAAAGTAACTCCCTGGATGTGCTCTTTAGGTTTGAATGTGCAAATCAGAATGAAAATATATGGTTGCTGTAAGATAAAGCTTTCAAAAAAAGGCAAAGGATGATCCACAATTAAGACAGCATGAAGTTGAAAAGGTATCACTACCAAGTACCAGTGCTCATGAAAAATTCACTGATTCTGATATGTCATTAGATTTGCTAAACCAGTCATTAGAACTTGTAGGGGAATCGCCAATTAAGAAAAAAAGACTTCAAAGAGAATCATATGCAGAAAAAAGTTTGAAACAGTTAAAACAACTCTTCAGAAAACATTTATTTCAAAAAGGATTTCAGGAACTGTAACTTCAACAAGTGATAAAGATGAGTTAGACATGTTAAAACAATTCTAGAAAAGTTCTTACAAACAACAAAAAGAAGTGAAAAGATAATGAACCTAACTGCCTTACCTGCTAGTTAGAGTCAAAAAAGAATACAAAATGAGTTTGGGGTGAGTGATTACATGTCCATAATGGTAAAAAGATTAGTTCAACTCCAAACCCCAAGCCTGGAAAAACCTTGGATGAAAAAAACTGCCAAGCTGTTTATTTTTACAGTAATGATGAGGTTAGCAGAGTTATGTGCCTGGGAAGAAAGATTTTGTGTCAGTTCCAGTGGATGGCATAAAAATTCACTTGCAAAAGAGATTAATGTTAGCAGACTTGAAAGAAATAAACCAGTTGTTTAAGACAGAGCACTTGGCACACAAGGTTGATTTTTCGAAGTTTTGTGAGATAAGTCCTAAAAACTGCATTTTAGCGGGAAAAAGTGGGACTTGGTACAGTTTGTGTTTTGCACTATTCACCAGAATGTGAAGTTAATGTTGAATGGCTCAGGAATTTATAAATTTGTATTAGAAGGCAATGAAACGACTTTAAAAGATTACAAAACCTGTCTGGCTAAAATAATGCACAGTCTACCCTCATCTGAGTGCTACATGAATGAATGCAAGAAGTGTCCTGGGGTGAAAACTTTTAAGAATAAGTTCAGTAAAAAATTCGAAAATGAAATGATTGACAGTGCGACTTTCAAGAAATGGATATCTAATGATAGATAACAATGGAAACTGTTATAAAAAGAACTGATGATTTTATTGATGACTTCACCGAAGATCTTTTGAAGTTGTAAACTCATTCGTTTATTACAAATCAGCAGAAGCAGTTCTACAATCATGTAAAAGCAAATTTAAAGGAAGGAGAAGTACTGATTATCTACAACTTTGCTGAAAATCATTCCTTTGTCCTTCAAGATGAGGTACAGTCTTACCACTGGACTAACACTCAGGCTCCCTCTATCCTTTTGTTGTATATTTCAAGGGAGATAATATCACAGTTCAACATCTTAATTATGTGTTCATTTTTGAGTGTTTGAAGCACAACACTGTGGTATTCAATCTATTTCAAACTCAGTCTATTGCAGTGCTGAAAGAATCAACACCAACCATGAATAATATATTCTACTTCTCAGACAGATCTGCTGCACAGTATAAAATTCGGAAGAACTTCTTGAATATCTGCATGCACAGAACCGATTTCAATATTGATGCAGAGTGGCATTTCTTTGCGACATTGCTTGGCAAAAGTGCATGTGATGGTCTTGGGGGTACTGTGGAAAGACTTGCTACCAAAGCAAGCTTGCAAAGACCATATGAAGACTACATAACGACTCCTTGACAGCTTTATGATTTTGCAAAAGAAAACATACCAGGCATAAATTTCATGTACTGCACAAATGAAGAGTACTATGAAAAGGAGAAAAGACTGTCTTCACATCTTGATGAGTCATAAATACTACACGAAACAGAAGATTCGTGCAGTCATCCCACTGTTTGACTCAAAAAAAAAAAGGAATGTCTTCACATCTTGATGAGTCACAAATACTATATGAAACACAGAAGATTCATGCAGTCATCCCACTGTTTGACTCACAAATGGTGACAAAACCATATTCTTTCAGTACTCGAGAATCCATAGAGGCACCTGTAACTAAGTTCAGAAAGCACAACTCAGTTTCAAGAAGTTGAGTTGGGATTATCACAGTTTTTATGATGGTTCTTGGTGGCTTGCTTGTATTCTTGCTAAAAATCATGAATCAAATGAATACAAAGTTAGCTTTCTTCACCCTAAAGAACCAGCTCCATTGTTTTATTATCCCAAACCTTGTCTTGGAATTCTGGATGTTTGGGCTAATACACTCTTGAGAAAAAGTAGATCCCTGCACAGCAACAGGAAGAATGTACACACTTACACAGGAAGAAATGTCAGCTTCAACAGCTATGTTAGAGAAAAAGTTACGAGCAAAGTAGATTCACATCAACTTATTTAAAAGAAAAAAACAGAATTTGAAAATCTGTAACTTGTAAAATAGGAGTCTTATTAGCTAATAATTATTTACTGTAAATATTTTTTTGCTACTGGACTGCATGACCATAAATGATACGAACTGTGTAAATAGTACAGTATAAGAGCAAATTAAAACTGACACAAGTTTTGTGTTTTAAAATGTTTAACTGCCACTCTTCTTAATTTTGAACAACTTCACCCAGGTGATTTAGCCTATCAGGTAATAAATTTTTATTTTAAATTACCACAGTAACTATATGTATCTGCTGATTATTAAAATAGCTGCCATGCAGTAATGAAAAACTATCCATAGCCGGTATTTCGAATAATTTAGCTGAATACTTTATAACTGGCAGTAACTATTACCTATATACTACAGATGTACTACTCTTCAAAATTTGGTTTCTCAAAAACCTGTCAATTTTCCATCTTCAAACTTTGCATACCTCTAGCGAACATGTGTAAGATTAATATGTGTTTTTTTGAACAAAATCAAAAGGGGCGTTTTTGAGATTTTTAAAATCCACATTTTTTTTTTTTTATGGTTCAAAGTGGGGTTGTGTTGCATATCAAATTAAAGCCCTTAAAAGGATCAATTCCACTTAGTAGTTCTAATTCTGACTATTATATAGCTCTAATTATTGTACTATTCTCTTTTACGTGCGATATTTCAAAGTAACTTGTACAGAAAACTAGCGGATAATGCTTACCTTGGCATTCCTTTCTAGCGACGGGGACATTTCACGCACGTGTTTTCCGGTCTTTGTTGAGGTTATTGTCCTAAAGTCCGTTGTATGCGATGACTGGCTTTACTTCTCACACTTTTCGCTGGGTATACTCATTGGATCTTTGCTTTAGGATTCCAAACATCAATTTTTACCGTTCTTTATACTCGAAATTTTCGCCCATACTCTGGGCATCTTCAGGAGCGTGGCGACTTTACCACCGATGTTCGTGGCTAACTTCGCGCTAATGGAGTCCGATACTCCTTGTTGCCATTCGTCGGAAAAACTTTCCTGGATATATTTCGTTAACAAGCCCGGCTGGCGCCATCTATGTTTAGTTAAGACCACTTTTTTTTTTTCCCCGTATTTTTTTTTTTTTTTAAATTTTTTTAATTTCTTCTCCTATCCTGGTTTTCTTGTCTTTTTTGCCTGTTTTTCTTTTGTTGTTGTTTTTCTTGTCTTATTAGTTCTTTCCACAGGCCCGATAATGTGCTAGGGTCGTTCTGGTTACATACCCTTGCTTTATTTTTGTAGATTAATATTGCTTCTTCCCTCCTCATTTGCCTTTCTGATTTTTTATTCTTTTTTAGCATTTTAATTTCATCGAACTTTGGGAATGTCCGGTTTTCCAAGCAGAATTGCACTAAAGCCGTTTTGGCTTCTTTTTTTTGCCAGTTAGATATGGCAAGAATGTCATGGAAGCTAACCTATATGGCAAAGTGTCTGTGAGATTGCAGCAAAAATCTGTGTACATCATTCGGTGGTTGTCCAGAACATGTGCCACTCTGGAGAAGTTGAAAATGCTGGATCTACTCTGGAGAAGGTGAAAATGCTGGATGTAGGGGTGCCACACGAATTGGCAGCAGCCGATAAGGCACTTCACCTAGAGGTGTGCATTTCCCTCTTCGCCAGGCACAGAAAAGAGGGATTCCTGCATCGGATCATCTGCAATAATTGTAAGCAACCAGCTTAGTGGTTGGATACCAAATGAGCTACCTTAAACACTGTCTAAAGCCACCCCTACATCCATGGAAAGTGCTGGTTTTCGTATGGTGGTTTGCTGGCTTGATCTATCATTCATTTTTCCAACCATCTGAGACCATCATGTTCTACAGCCATTGTGCTGAAATGTACAAGGTCGGACAGCCATTCTGTTTTAGTCAACAGGCATGGGGCTCCTTCTGTTGCATGCGTCTTAAAGGACTGTACGATAAATCCTACAGTTGGATTATGAAACTGCTGTGCCCTACATATTTTCCACACCTTGTTCCAGCAGTTTGTCACCTCATCCAAGATTTGGACCATTTCCTGGTAGAGAAGACCTTCCCGAATGAACAAGTAAAGTGTCAGGCAATTGCCATCTTCTTTACAACACAGACTTCATAGTTTTATTGCTGTGGTGGATTCCACAGTCTTGCAACCTGTTGGTAGAAGTGTTTTGAAGTAGAGGGAAACTGCTTTAACGAGGCGGGTCGGATCTTCCTGTTTTTACAAGGATTTGCTGGTAGCACTCTCATTTCAGACATTTCACCTGTACCAACAAAAAATATATTTGGATATTTTCATAAAATTTGTAGTTCCATTAAGGTTTACTCAAGTAGTGTGAATTAATTTTTATGTAAGCAAAGAAAAAAAGAAAAGAAAAAAAAGAATGTATGTAAATTCTTTCTTATAGGTGGAATTTGCACGTGCCAGACTTCAGTTTTTAGATAATTCATATTCCGGTCA
Source organism: Macrothele yani (assembly GCA_039090855.1). Lineage (NCBI taxonomy): Eukaryota > Metazoa > Arthropoda > Arachnida > Araneae > Macrothelidae > Macrothele > Macrothele yani. Next base: position 140,080,804 of record CM077002.1, read on the forward strand.
GATGTCTGTCCTGAGGAGGGATCAACATCTCTCACATTCAGATTCTCATCTTGCTTCAATTCCAGAAAATGCATCTGGTGATGGGATTGGTTCCGATCTTCAGAGAAGTTTTGAAAGGCGTGCGACTGAAAATCAAGAATCTGTTGTACAGGGCTATCGTGCAGAGATCCTTAGGCTGCAAGAGGAAAATCGCAAAATACAGAGAAAGTATTGGGAACAGGTAAGACTCAAATTTTTTAGTCTAGTAATGAAATACTGGCATGAAAAACCTTTTATTTTCCTTTGTTATGCTTTTTATTTATTTGAAATAATGGTTTTGACAATAAAGTGGTATTAATATGCTTGCATTTTGTATGAAATTGGTTTAATTTCTGAAATAACGTAGATTATTTCAGTGCATAAGGACATCTAAAAATAATCGATTACGAATTTGTGTAACAATTTTAGTGGCTTTATTTAATGGTGCCTTCCTTTAAATTTGGTTCTTTATTGATCTCATGTTCCCAGGAGCAAAAACAGTGCGACACTGCGACGTCCGTCGCAAATTCTCGGAAAGGTGTGCAGACTGTTTTTCTGTTTTCGTAACATTAATTATTTTTAAGATATCTTTAAATTTTAAAAGAAAGAAAGGGAAATTTTAATGCACTTTTAACTTTGACTCCCATTCTGGACATGAAGCTGTAATCGATAAACCATGCAGGCAACTGTTCTCCTACCCACCCACTCATTTTATTTTACCTTTCATTCTTCCATATTTTTCAGATAACTTCAATTTGATGAGATACATATAATTGCTTTTTTTTTCCAGCTTTGATTCTAGGGAGCCGATATTTTTGTGCACTTTTAACGCACTACACACGTTTGATGTGGCATTTCGGAAGCTAACGCATTCAATTTTTCCTTTTTTTTTTTTATTTTGGCATGGAGGCCTAAACTTTCATCTAACTGAAAGTTAGATTGAGGTGATTTTTATTTTATTTTTTACAACAGACATATTTTTAAAGCATTTTCTCTGTTTCCATGGCCTTTGGCATTCTGTAAGTTGATGTTCCAACTTTTTCTTCTTCTTTTTGCTTCCAGATAGCTTCACTTCAGTTAGATTGACAAGGTGTTATCTTGTTTTCTTCTTGCTCTTTGTTTTGTGTGTGTTTTGTTCAAAAACCATATTTTTATACATTTTTATCATCTGCCTTCTGTTTTCTATGAGCGTATTATGAGGCATTCTGGAAGCTGATGTTTGCAATTTTGTCATTTTTAGCTTCCAGATAACTTTGTTTCAGTTAGATTAATGCTGATTTTTTTTTTTTTTACAGAATCCATATTTGCTAAGCATTTGCAACATTCCCATCCATTTCTGCGGGCAGGCAGCATTTCAGAAGTTGATCATCACATTTAATTTATTTTTTATTTTACTTCCAGATAGCTTTATCTCAGATATTTATGTTGTAAAACCATACTTTTACGCTTTTTTAACGTCCCCTGCTTCGTTTCCAAGGCCATATTACACTGTATTCCGGAAGCTGACAATCACATTTATTTTATTATTTTCTTCCCGATAGTTTAATCTCAGATTGCTGAGGTAAACGGTTTTTTGCTTTGCAAAAACCATTTCCATTTCTCTCACGTTAATTTAATGGGGTTTAATTATAACAATGAATGTGCCTCCCATCACATTTCCACAAGTTCACTAAATTTTTCTTAAAACTGTAGTCAATTCACAAATTGGGTTTCAAACAAAAATCTTATATATGGACCCCTGTTTTACAAATCAAGTTAAATGGGACAAAATTACTGAATTGTTTCCAAAGTTGACAAAGTCCCCCTTCCCCCCAACACAGTCATCTTATTAATCACGTGGTGAGCACTAGCTAGTACAACATAATTGCTGCAGGAAATAGTAAGAGCAGGTCTATCAGGCAAAACATCCTTCGAAGGAGGAGTTACAAGTTTAATCAATTAACTAAATGCAGAATAAAAATAAATATGGATTTCAAATTATTTCATCATCATCATTGTCAACCATTATCAATCCACTGCTGGACGAAGGTCTCCCCAAGTTTCCTCCACAACGGTCTGTCTTGTGCCAGTCTCCTCCATGTCACTCCCGCATACTTTCGAATTTCATCCACCCATCTCCCATGTGGTCTTCTTCTGGGTCTTTTCCTGTCCCTTGGAATCCAATCTAAAATTTCGGCTGTCCATCGATGGTCTGTCCTTCTGGCAGTATGTTCAGCCCATTGCCATTTCAGGGATTTAACTCTGACCATAATGTCTTCCACTCTTGTCATTTTTCTGATCCACGAGTTCCTCTTCTTATCTCTCCTGGTTACACCAAGCATGCACCTCTCCATGCTTTTTTGAGTTGTCTGCAGCCTTTGTATGTCTCTTTTAGTCAAGGTCCACGTCTCTGCACCATACGTAAGCACTGGAAGGATGCATTGATCAAACACTTTTCTTTTAAGACATAATGGCATATTGCTCTTGAAAATTATGCTGTTTCTTCCAAAAGCTCTCCAGGCAAGTTTTGTACGCCGATTAATTTCTTCATCAATGTGACCCTCACTTGATATCTGCTGTCCAAGATAAACGTACGTGCCTGTTATCTCCAGCTTTTCTCCATCAATCGATAAATCTTCATTTCTTGTAAAAGCATTGAACATCACTTTTGTCTTCTGAAAGTTCATTTTTAATCCCACTTCTTTACTCTTGTCAGCAAGTTCCTGGATCATACTCTGCAGCTTTGATGGGGTAGTTGCAAAAATTACTATGTCATCGGCAAAACGCAGGTGGGTTAGATAATCTCCATTAATTTTTATCCCTTTGTTTTCCCAGTTCAGTGATTGAAAGACATTTCCCAATGTGGCATTAAAGAGCTTGGGAGATATGGTGTCACCTTGTCTCACTCCCTTTCCAATTTTTATGTGTGTTGTATTTTCAAACAGCCAAATCTTTGCACTTGCATTTTCATAGATGTTATTAATAATATTAATGTATGCATCTTCAGTACCGCAGGATTTCAGAGCCATTGTAACTGCTGATGATTTCACCGAATCAAAGGCTTTTTCATAATCGATAAAAGCCATGCACAATGGAAGTTCATATTCCCTCGCTCTTTCAATTAGTTCTCTCTGTACGTGGATATGATCTATAGTGCTGTAGCCACTCCTGAATCCAGCTTGTTCTCTCGGTTGAGCCATGTCCAGTGTTACCTTCAAGCGATGTGAAAGAACTTTAGTGAAGATTTTATAAACCACTGATAGGTGGTTGATAGGTCTGTAGTTCCTAAGATCCTCAATGTCACCTTTTTTATGTAGCAGGATCATTGTAGCGTTGTTCCAATCCTCAGGAATCTTCCCTTCATTAAGGCATCGAGTGAAAATTTGGGCAAGTACTGTTTCGATTTCTCCACTTGCTTCTTGTATGATGTCTACAGTAATTCCATCTTCTCCTGGAGCTTTTCCCCGCTTCATGTTCTTAATTGCTTGTGCAACTTCTGCTGGGAGGACTGGAAGAACTCTGGTACCTTTCATGATGTCTGGAGTACATGTGTCATCCCTTTCATATAATTTGTAGTAGAAATCTTTCACTCTTGTCAAAATTTCGCCTCTATTTCTTGTTACAGAACCATCTTCTTTTCTCAGTGCCATAATTTGTTTTCTTCCCTTACTGAGATTATTTACTATCCCTTATACTTTCTGACCATATTTTTAAAAATCCAAATGCATTTAAAGAAAGAATGTTTAACTCATGAATGGAATATGAGATTACACCATACAATACAAATTTTTAAAGATGGCAATCCGTTGTTTGGTGTAAGTATGACAAGGAATGGGAAGTCAGATAATATCCGAAAACTTGAAAATTTCGTCATCCTGGAGCGGGAATTGAACTTGCAAGTTTTCAAATATTATCTGACTTACCATTCCTTGTCATACTTACACCAAAAAACGGATTGTCATCTTCAAAAATTTGTATTGTATGGTGTAATCCCGTATTCTATTCATGATTTATCTGCTCCTCTGGACAGTCACGGGACAGGATTATTGACCTCCAGATTCGCTAAACATGAATGCTGGTTGCTTTGACTAGCGAATCCTGTGATGGTTATATTCAAATTAATTGGAAACTTGAGACGTGGTCGTTCTGGGTGGTGTAGTGGTTAGCTTACCCGGGCACTATCTGGGAGACGCAGGTTCAATTCTGGCTCCAGGACGACAAAATTTTCAAGTTTTCGGATATTATCTGACTTACCATTCCTTGTCATACTTACACCAAAAAACGAATTGTCATCTTCAAAAATTTGATGTTTAACTTCTGAATGAAATGAAATAGTTCGTTTCTTCTGCATTTCTTATCAGGAAAACGCTAGTTTGACTATTTCAACTAAATACTAAGTATTATCAAAATCTCAAACTGACTCATTTATTAAAACTTCGCTTTGTCGCAGTGCAGAACAATAAATTTTATGGCAGAATTAACATTTAGGAATCCTTTTACTTTGCAGACAATTTTTAGGTTTTCCTTTCTACGTTGCAGACTTCTGAAAAAGATTCTGCTCCTGGGCTCATGTTGAAATTTACATTTAGTTAAAAAAATGCTCAGATTATTAATACCTGAAATTAATCCAGATTTCGATGCAGTGCTATAATTTCTATAATTTGTTGCACCTAATTTGTACAGAACAGGTGGAAATTAAAAAGTTTGGTAGTTGTTTCTTTGCTTTTCATTGAAAATCAAGCAGCAAGCTTCATTTGGTATTATATTTAAAGTGAGAGAAAGAAATGCCAGCGACTTTACTCAGAGATATGTTCATTTATGAATTTTGCTTAGTTGACAAATTCACTTCTCCTGTATATTTATTTTCTTGCAGATGTTTCTGTCCTTTAGGTGACTACCATAAAGCATTGGGAATAGGCTTTAATTGGCACCTAAAGGGTAGAAATGTCTGCAAGAAAATAAACTCAGAGGAAGAGGAGAAGTAAGTGAAATATTTTCAGCTAAACAAAACAAGTGAGAATGGTTTACAACTTATAGAATTGAGCAGTTCATATTGGACATGGTTGCATTAAACCTGCATGAAGCATTTTAAAGTAGATTATTTTATAAATGGTGAATATATTTTTAAATACGTGGAGATAATGTAAATGTACGATGTCATCGCTCTGTCCACGTTATTTTTATAAACAACAAATAGCAACTGAAAAATTGTATATCCGACACCCCTGGGATTGAACCCCAGATCTCTCGATAACTAGCCGAGTGTGTTCGCTTTATGCTATGGTGCCAACAATTCACAGCGCTATTCGTGGTTTATCAGTCAGTTATACAATTTTTCAGTTGCTATTCGTTGTTTATAAAAATAACGTGGACAGAGTGATGACATCGTACATTTAGATTATTTTAGTTTTGGAATGTGCTTGAGTCACTCTAAAAGTTTGCAGTTACAGTAGAGCTTGGTCACGATGTCCTTGGTTTAGACAACACTCATTTATATCATCAAAATATCAGTACATATTTCATTCTCAATAAATTGCCACTAGGTGTAATTACTTAACACTATTAATAAAAATGTCAGTCTTAGTTTAAACATCAATTCATAACTTTAGGTTCTCTGGAAGGCCTTATTTGTAAACAAAATCCTGGAAATCTAATGTAAGATACCACATGTAGTTCTTCTAAAATATATACCTCAGGCAAGTTTTGAAAAAACATATACAATGCATAAAAAAAGAAGTACATTCGATGCCATTCATTTTAAAATTGAAGCACGAGAACAAGTGATGAAAAAAACAACCGGGTATTAGTTTCTGTCACGAAGAACTTGTTTCTGTGGAGCAGAAGTCAACAGATGAAACTAATGATTACATACCACTCATCAAGTGGCTTAAAATGAAAAGGCTGTTTCTAATTTGCATTTTGCAGCACTTGGATGAATTTGCAAGTGTTGATGACACTTTTTAAGAACTATCAGGGTGCAAGACGACTTTCAGATTACCCAGGAAATTGAAAATTGTAACTACAACATTGCTGGGGAAGATGATGAAGGAGCTAACTATGCGAAGGAGGGCATCCTGGGTGCATAGTCCTGGAAACTGTAAATGTAAAATTACATAGATATTGGTAAAAATTGTTGACATTAAAGGAGCATGTGAATGCACATAAGTCTTCAAAAGAAATGCAAATAAGAATTTCCTTGCAGTTTCATTAACAATAAGGCATTTGGAATTACAGATATTGTCATCCCTGAGTATTGATTCATTACAATTTTCATTTGTTCACTGGAAGTTGTTAACATACTGTAAAGCAGTTTTCAAATTGAAAAATACAATCTCACTGTTGCATTACTTAGGCAAAGGTATCAACATGAACTGTTTCTCAATCCACTGCTGAATGAAGGTCTCCCCAAGTCTCTTTTACATCTCTCTGTCTTGAGAAATTCTCTTCCGTGTCACTCTGGCAGGCTTTTGAATTTTATCCACTTATCTCTCGTGTGGTCATCTGTTTCTTTTTCTGTCCCTTGATATCCAGTCTAGTATTCCAGGTGTCTAATAGTGGTCAGTTCTTCCAGCAATATGTCCAGCCTATTGCCACTTGTGGGTCTTAACTGTGAATGTGATATCATCAGATCTTGTTATTTTCTGATCCATGAGTTCCTCTTTGTCTTTCCTGGTTACACCAAGCATGCATCTATCTCTCCATGCTTATCTGAGTTGTCCATAGACTTTGTATGTTTTTTTAGTTGATGTCCAGGTCTGATATCTTAAGCATCTCTTCCCTATCAATGTCCTAAAAACATTTTACTATGCTTTATTTATACCCATCTCTCCTGTTGTCTGGAATCCTGGTATTCAAATATTAGTGCAAACAATAAGTTATATAAGTTATGCTTGCTCAAATTACAAAAGAAATCTGTTTGCTATATGCTGAACACAGATAACACGTCTCATTCAAAACCATTATTTCTAAAACTAAAATATCCTAAAAATTCCTGAAAATTTTACCTTGAAACTAGGTATCATGTTTTTTAAAATAATGCATCTTAAACTGCCTATTTTTCAATCTGACATCAGATATCTGGATTAGGCTGTCTTCACCAGATTTGTTGCTAACAAGAAATTATGTCTACCATCTGATAGACTTAATTATGGTTAAATAGCATAATGTATAAAGCCATTATTTTATGGAATAATCTTCCAGAGAGCATCAGATCTCTGGAAAATATCAAAAAGTTTTCCTTGTCTCTGTGAAATTACATTGTAAATCATCCTGATCTCCATCATGAATCTCAACCCTGTCATTAAATTGTAGTCCCAAGCTATGCTGCTAACAGTGGCATTTCTGTTATAACCATCTTACTTGTCTTTATATTTTGTTCCTTTTCTTACATCTAATAGTGGGAATCACCTTACAACTAATATGTGTCAGATTCCTCCTGGTGTATTGCATTTTCATATGACTAAGTTTTCAATGTGTGCAATAAAATAATTGTAAAATTGTGATTGTAATCCATAAGTAACAACTAGAAGGTTGCATTGGTCTGAAAAATGCATGTTTTATCCGAATGCTCTCCATGATACATTGATCTTGAAAAATGCATGCTTCATCCAAATGCACTCCAGCCGATTTTAGCCACCTATTAATTTTTTCTCTGGCATGGCACTCGCTTTGATATCTGTTGTCCGAGGTAGATGTGGGCATCAGTTACTTCAAAATTTTGCCTCATTAACCTCTAATTCTTCAGTTCTTGTAAAAGCATTGTACATCAATTTTGTTTTCTGTAAGTTCATTTTTAATCCCACCATTTTATCCTTTTCATGAAATCCTGTATCATTTCCTGCATTTCAGAGGGAGCACTTGCAAATATGACTATGTTGTTAGCAAAACAGAAGTAAATAATCTCCCATTAATCTTTATCCCCTTGTCTTCCCAGTTCACAGAGAAAAAAAAAACATTCTGTAATGTGGCATGGTGTGCTCATCTTTCTTATATGGTGTGCTCATCATGATCATTGATGATATGGTATGCTCATCTTACTGCCTTTCCAATTTTTCATATGTCCTTTGTCCTTGAACAGCTAAACCTCTGCACTTGGATTTTAATTGACAATACACAGTGCGTCAAAGAATTTTTAAGACTGGGTCTGTAAAATGAAATAGAAACAAGAGATTATAATTTGTTTTGGTTTGTTATTCAAAATAAGTCCCTCCGGCTTCAATACACTTGTTACAGCGATTTAATAATGATTCGAATGCCTGTTCCAGTTCACTTTGCGGAATTGCTTCCAAAGCACGCGTCAAAGCTGTTTGTATGGTCGAAATATCATCAAAATAACACCCTTTTTACGTCATTTTAGGTTTTGGAAACAAGGAAAAGTCGCAGGGTGCTAAATCAGGCGAATATGGTGGATGATTCAACACACAGACGTTATTTTTGCAAAAAATCTAGGAACAAGAAGTGAGGTGTGACTGGGTGCATTATCGTGCAACAAGCACCAACTGTTTTCATCTCGATATTCTGGACGAATGCGACGATTTCTGCCCATCAAACGCCTCAAAACATTTAAATAAAACTCACCAGTAATTGTTGGTCCACTTGGAACAAATTCTTTGTGGATAATACCCTTACTATCAAAGAATGTAATGAGCATTGTTTTGATTTTCAATGGAACTTTTCTTGTTTTTTTGGCTTGTGGTGAGTTTTTTGACTTCCATTCCGCACTTGGTCGCTTTGTTTTAGGATCATATTGAAAACACTTTGTTTCATCACCTATAACAATCGATTTTAAGAAGTTTGGATCATTTTCAGCGGCTGAAATGATGTCTCTGCAATGTGCACTTCTCCTTGATTTTTGTTCATTGGTTAACGTGTGTGGAACAAATTTAGCACAGACTTTTGTTTTGCCCAAATCTTCATGCAGGATGATTCGAATCATTCCTTGGTTGATGTTTAAAGACTCTTCCATCATACTTAGTGACACACATCGATTGTTTGCCAAGAAATCACACACTTTTCCAATAATCTCAGGTGTCCTAGATGAACTTGGTCTTCCGGTATGCTTATCATCTTCTAGCGCCTCTCTTCCGTCCAAAAAACGTTTGTGTCACAGGAAAACATTTGATCTACTTAAGCAAAACTCACCGTAAACTTGTTTCATCATTTGGTACGTTTCCGAGGCACTTTTACCAAGTTTTGCGTTAAATTTAATAACAGCCCTTTGTTCCATCTTAATAATTCAACATGAAAAAAATTTTACTTCTCTAATGAACGGCCGTTATGTTTGAGTTACTTTAACAACTGCGCAGTACTTTTGGCAGAAAGCAAGCAGATAGTCACGGTTTATAACGCATTCGCGATTACACTGGTGGTGTGCCACCGTAGGCTGAAATCTAGCGCCAGTCTTAAAAATTCTTTGACGCACTGTGTATTACTAATAATATTAGTGCGTGCATTTTCAATACCACAGGATTTCAAAGAAATTATAACTGCTGATGGTTTCATAGAATTTTAAAAGCCTGTTCAAAATCAATAAAAACTGTATAAACTTGGAATTCATATTCATTCACTTTTTCAGTTAGTTTTCTTCAGTGATTGGAAAGCTACTTTTTAAAAGTAGCCTAGCTACTGCTACATTCTTGAAAAAGTAACTTGTTACAGCTACAACTACTTTTTCAAAAAAGTAGCTAGCTACACCACTTTTTTCAGGGAAATAATGACTTCTGCTATTTCTTAGCTACCTTTTCATCTTTTAGCTTAAGTTTAAGGTACAAATGCTGAGGATATTTATATGTGCATTCTTACACATGGCATTGAGAACTAAATACTGAGGCGAATTAAACAAACAATTTAACTTTGTAAACATATTATTCCTAAAGCTGCGGGTTTCTAAGGGTTAAAATATGTAAAAATACCGATAAAAGGTGTATATTTTGAGAATTAGATGTTAAGGCATCCATGGTCTCACCGTAAAAGCTTGTCCATCGTCTGGCATTTATAGTTTTCTGGGCATGCACATGCCATTCTTGTCTATTAAGCCACCTGGGTTGCTGAGTGGTCTGAGGTGCGAGCGTCAGATCATTCATCCCAGACAAGACTAGGTTCGCGTCCTAGATGAGGCATCCATGGGTGGTGTGTTTGTTTGATTGCACTGGTTCTCTCCCTTCCCTGGGATCATGTGCCCTAAATAGAGTTGGGCCATTGATTATAGCCCTTGTAGTTGCTCATGGTGGTTGTTCAACTCCAAAACAAATATTTTTTTTCTGTCTACGAACAAAAATGCTGCATTTGCTCAATGTAATTTTAGAAGGAATTTGCACTTCAAGGTGTAATACGTATTAGAAACATATCGTTGTACAAACAGTAAAATGGAAAGATAATCATTTCGTTCTCTCCTTGAAAGTGGTATAATAAAGCATCCTCACACACCAATGCCTTATTACACTGATTTTAGGTGGAAAATTTTTTTCTCCACGTTTAGTGAGAAGAAAAATTGGCATCCACTTTTCCGCAAATGTATGTGTGTGTGTAGGGTTTCACCATTTTTTTATGTGATCTTTTTAAATAACAAATGTACACTATAGTTCAGCAGACAAAGGTCTGTTGAACCAATGCCAGCCAAACAGTTAATGAAAAAAACGTTAATGGTTTGGCTGGCTTTTACAATGTAAGTCAAGCCACATGATTGTACGCAGGGCACATTCAGCCCCAGTTCAGCCAGGAAATCTAAAAATGTCACGTGGCGTAAAGTTTATCATAAGGATTTATACCACTACACTGTGTTCTGAACTTGGTTAACAATATTGTAAAATGGTGCTTAGAAAGAAAATCCTAAATTTTATGGTTTCTGAGATGATTGCATAGCTGAGCTACTGTATGTATTGATGATGTATTTTTTAGTGAGTTCTGAGTTGGCATTTCAACTGACTTTGCCCCCCCTTTTTTACTTCAAGTTTTTGAGTGCTAGTGAATTGAAAAAGAGTTTAAAAATATGAAAGACTTGAGTGCTGTGTATGTGCTATGTAATTTGTTTCAGTCATGATAAATTTGTTCGCTCCATTCTCTTTTATGGTAGGTTATGAATTCAGAATTAATTGAAGATGAACTTAGTGGTGGAACATCACAGCAAATTGTAGATCTTATTGACAAGCTAGATATGAAACAGCGAGGTATTGTATTCTAATGAATAATTTATAGAATAATTATGAATTCTGAATGGCCCCCCCCCTGTTTCAGGTTACCCAAGTCAAAAATTTAAATTTTGGCAGTTCAACTTTCTAAAAATTGCATGCGTTGTATGTGGGAACTTGAAATTTGAAAGTTGTCATGTATAATTCTAAGATGGCTATTAAATGTAAAGGTTTTTCTTTGTTTTTTTTTCATTTAAACATTTAAACCTTTAATTAAATATTGTACTGTGCTGCATTCCATGTGATTTCTCATTGTTTATTGTTAGAATTGGTATTCTTTGTGAAAATCCTGCTTATTTGTGGTATGACATTTTTATCGTTGATTAAAAAAATAATATTGATCAGAGCTTGAAAAACAAAAAAACCATGCCTGAGATGCCCGGGGCATGTAAATTATTGGTCTGGGCAGGTAAATATTAGGTGTACAAATAAGTTTTAAAGCGTTTTAAGACAAAGCAACATGTAATTTGAGAGAAAACAACGATACCTTTACGAATCAAAATATGCACCATCATCTATCACCCTCTGCCTTCAGCCGGGCAACTGATGGATTCCAGCCACGAAAAATACTTCATTGTGTGACACGATGAAGTCGTCAACCCATATTGGCACTTCATCACATGTCTGGAACTGTACAGTAGACAAACCATGTTGCATTAATTGAAACAAATGATAGTCTGAAGGGGCTATGTTGGGACTATACGTCGGGTGCTCCAAAACTTCCCAGCCAAGCGTTAATAACGTTTCCTTGACCGATTTCGCGACATGCGGCCTAGTGTTGTCATGCAGTAATTTCACGGGACATAATCCTTTGCCTGTGAATGGACATTTCCGACAGATTTCCTGGTTCAATCGCAGCAATTGTTGCTTGTAGTGATCAGCAGTAACAGTTTGACCCTGTTCCAATAGTTCATAATAGAGCACACCCTTCATATCCCACCAGATGCACAGTAGAACTTTCTTGGAGTGAATATTGCGTTTCGGTGTCGAAGTTGTTGGTTCACCGGGGTCTACCCAGTGTTTTTTGCATTTGGGATTGTTATACCATATCCACATTTCATCACCCATAATGATTTTCCACAGGAAAGACTGTTTTGTTTATTCAACAGATTCAAACACTTCATGACACGCTCATCCTTGTTCCTCTGGCCCAGGTCATGTGGCACCCATTTTCCTTCCTTCTGAATCTTTCTCATTGCGCATAAATGATTGGAAATGGTTTGTTGAGTTACCCTCAGTTGTTCAGCTAGTTCATTTTGCATTTGAGATGAATCTTCATCCAGCAATGCTTGCAGTTCCTCATATACAACCTTCTGCATGGCGCTGCTACGTTTTCCGATCGCTAACTTCAAAATCACCTACTTTAAGTAAAGAACGATAATATCCGTTTATTGGCATAAGACAGCAAACAAAAGGTTGCAAGCTTTCAGCACCTACGGGTGCCTTCTTCAGGCTTATACGTGGTTTTGGAACAACGTTAGTAATCTAAATGAATGTACAGAAATTTTAAATATGCATGTGAAATATAAAAATGTATAAAAACGTGACAGCAGGGCATGTGCGGAAACAGTTGAAAACGAGAGAAATCAGGTCCTTTCACGAGAGGCACGCAGGAACATGCGCCATATCAAAGGCAGCTCCACTGACACGTCATTGTTGCAGACATCATTGCTAAACAATATCTCCAGAGACTTCCTGATGGCTGTACCTCTGGCGGTAATGTATGGCGCAACCTGTTGCAAATCTGCCCATTGTGGAGCGGCAGATGTCATGACCTCCCTAGATTGGGCAGTGGACGATTTATTCTTCAAGATGTCTCTTTTGTGTTCGGACAAACGAGTCACAAAGGACCTCTTTGTCATGCCAATATAAAACTTGGTATTTCCATCCTGGTATCGAAGGGGTATGAAATGTACCCCTGCATTAGCAAGTAAAGTGCTGCGGCTTCTGGAGAAAGAAGGAATTGTGATATTGACCTAGGGTGGCAAATTCCAACTCCAAGCCCTAACTTCTTAAATGCATTCTGGATGAAATAGGAAAGTCCCGGTACGTACGGAAAGGAGCCAATGAACCTCTGACTAGGTTTCTTGATACGACGACGTTGATTAACAAACTCAAGTTCGGCTCTCCTAAATATGTCATCAATTACATACTCTTTATAGCCTGCAGCTGAGTTCAACGATTTAATATTATTTATCTCTGCAATCCTGGACGCGTCATTTGAAGAGCAGGAAAACGCTCGCTTAGCACAATGTCTAAAAAATGCCAATTTGTGGGTAGCCAGCCCAAAAGATGAGGGTAAAATTAAATGTGGGGTATAAGTGGGCTTATAATAAACCTCAGTCGAAAAAGTTCCATAAAGCGGTTTAGTGACGAGGACGTCCAGATAAGGATGGGAGTCGTCATTGGCGCAATCCATAGTAAACTTGATGTCATTATGGAGGGAATTAATGAAGGAGAAGAAATCATCTAATTCTTCCACCCCGTGAGGCCAAACAAAAAATATGTTGTCTACATAACATAGCCATAATGCAGGTACCAATCCGGCTCTATTTAGGATTTGTGATTCTAGCGGCCTTAACACAGCCTCAGCAAGCACAGAGGACATCGGGGAGCCCATAGCCACCCCTTTCGACTATTTAAATACTTGGTTGTTAAAACTGAAATAATTAGAGTCTACTACAACGTCGATTGCATAAAAGATGGCCGTCAACGACTCTTGGGAGAACAAAGTCTATTTCAGTAACATTTGTTTTATGGTGCAAGATGCTTCCTCACAGGTACTGACGGAAAAAGTGAAACGACATCAAACATACCAATGATGTGATGTGGAGCAACTATGAAGTCTTTAACTCTGTTGATGAAATCCACTGATGACCGAAGCACCGTGGAGGATGACGGTAAGAATGGAGCAACGAAACCAGCTAAACTGCGTCCAATATTTATCGACGGGGCAAACCTCCTCGTGACGATGGGGCGCAGTGGGTTTCCTTGCTTATGATGCTTAACTCTAGCTTGCAAGGATGGGATTTTTGGTCCTGGAGGAAGCCAAGCAGACTTACGAATAGCATCCGGGACGGAAGGCAGTTTTGCCAATCCCTTCACTTTAGCAATCCACTTGTTAAGTGGGTTAGATGTGATCACTTTTGAATTAGACAGTTTGATAAAGTCCATGATTTTCTTGTTATACTCGACAGAATCCAAAACAGCAATCAAATTGGATTTGTCTGTGAGTAAAAATTTGATTGACTGGTCCTTTGTAAGATTGCAGATGGTAGAGGCATCGTACGTCGGATTGGCTGCTTTATCTAAATGTAAGCAAATCTTATTCAAATGTGAGGCGAACTGATTGCATAGCGTATCTCTACTTTCAATGGGTACTTTTCCCAAAAGACTTTAAACCGTCTAAACCAAAACTCACACATACTTTTTGATATAATATTCTCCCCCAGAACAGAACAGATCGATGCACATGCTTTTGCAGCACTTTTCCCTTGATGGAATTTGTAATAAATACAGTGTCGAATAAATGCAGTATCTCTTGCCATTTTTCACTTACTGATGTGCAAGTGCGTTTGATTGTTGGGCAAACTTCTGTGTCACATTTTATACTCTGGACCAGTTACGGTCACATGACAACATTGCGGGGGAATGTCGGATATGTAAATTAGCGGTATGTCACACACAAAATGCTTTAAAACTTATTTGTACACCTAATAAAAAATTTAGGTTTTCAGTCCAGGCAACTAAATTCAAAAAATAAAAAAAAGCTTGGAATAAAATTTCCTACTAGGAAAAAGACAGTCGTTGCATGTCGTGTTTCATTTCACTGCTAAACACCACAAGTTGTGTTATTGTTATGGAGTGCCAAGGACAGAAGAATATCACTTTTTTAATTATACTATGCTCTAGGTCCAAATATTGGAACCATATGTTGTTTTGCTCCTAATGTTGTTTATAGTCAGCAACTGGATGCATACCTCTGATGATTGAACTAGCTTCTGGTGTTTAGTCACAAATGTCAAAAACTTCAATGAAAGGAACATGGCAAAATCACTAAAATGATCAAATACCAATTTTTAGTTATGCCATGATTCCATACCAATTTCAGCATCATCATCTTAAAACTTGAGATACATGCTTTTGTGCATTGAACATTTTAAATACAGCCCCTTGAAACAGAAATGCAAAACATGTAAAAAATGTTCATCATATTTTTTAACTTAAAAAAAATGAGGGTTCTGATTTGTTATCTTAAAATATGAATTTTCCTGGGCATCCAGCTTTTACTACATGGGAGATAAATAATTTTTGCACATGCCCAGCTGGGCATGTAACTTTTCAGGTATTTTTTAAGCCCTGATAACTGAAGAAACTCTTAAACATAGTTTTCCAGTGTAAAAAAAAAAAAAAAAGAAAAAGAAGATAAAAATGGAAGTACTTTAAAAGTAATATTTTGACCTACCAGCTTCATCGTTGACTCATTTTCAGTGTCCTTTACTGTGCTGAACCTTTGACAAAGGCCATGAGGTAAGGGCTTTTTCTAAACTACTCCAAAATAAAATTCTAACGTACATCTTGGAACAATCATCATGCGTGGTAAAATGTTAAATTCCAATTTTCTTTTTTTAAGACTTGCTGAATTTTTCTTTTTTTTTTTTTTTAATTCTTCTTACATAGTAGTTTCTGTGCAGTAGGAAACTGTTATTATATTGTTTGAATTGCAGTTATTTTTCTTGTATTAAACTACCCTTAAGAAGAATTCAGATTTGGCTTTCTTTTTTCCCTAGGTACCAATTTAGATGTTGCCCTTCATTTCAATAGTTTTTTTCTTTCAAACAGATTCGTTGTACAAAAAAAAAAAAAAAAAAAAAATAATAATTAGGAAGTTCAATTTATTGGTATAGGCTATATTTCCTGAAGATATTTTCCTGTAGTAGAAGAATTCATAGAACTGAACTTTCAGGAAAATAAAAATGAAAAAAAAAAAGCTAAGCCACTTTTAGATTAAGTATGGGGTTACTTGATTGACATCCTATTTCTGGTGAATTTTGTGAATAAAATACCATTGTGTAATTTTCAAAAATTCAGTTAATGGAATGACGTACCTTAATGATGTAGGTGCTCTTCCCTTTTTGTTGTAAAATATGACACTGTGAATTCCAGGTCTCTTGGTTATCCTGAGAGATATTATCAACACATCTTCATTCCTCACACAATCAGACCTTGTCTTGCCACAAACCCCACATAAGTAACGCATTTCTTCAGCACACAAACAACTCCTATGTTTCTTCTGCAGTACCCAGGTTTCACTGCCATACACCAGAGTAGGAACAATTACAGTTTCATATACAGCCATGTGGGACTCTCTAGAGAACCCATCATTCCTTTGAAAACCTCCCAGAGCAGCTATGACTTTCAATGAAGAGTTCACTCGCCTACTAATTTCACCATCCAATTTGTTCTCTCTGTCAAACATGCTTCCTAAATACACAAGCTCACTCATGTGGTTAATCACAGTGCCATTTATACTTACATTACATTCAGTGCTACCCGTTCTTCTCTCAAACACCATAACTTTGGTTTTTCCCTTATTTATACTTAGTTTGAATTTCATGCAAACTTCGTGCATCCGAGACAACATGCTCTCCAAATCACTTTTGCTCTCTGCGAACAGGACAGTGTCATCAGCATACAGCAATCTGAACACATGGATATCACCAAGACATAAACCACTATGATGATGATGGGCAAAACACGTAACAATATTAACAAATAAAGGTAATTCTTGATCACGCTAGTTACGTTAAATGAAAACTTTTACAAAAAGTTCATAAGTTGGAAGCTTTCGACCTTATCTTAGGTCTTCATCACGCCAATGGAGGACTAAGATTGTTGCCAGATTCTACATTTGAATTTTTTCCTATTTTTGTTGCCAAAACTTAGAATTGATTTCCAGATCATCGAAATGTAGAGAGGAGATTCGGAATTGCAAGTCATTGAGTTGAAAATAATTTCCATGCTTTCACGGTAACTGAGGGCAAAACGATTGTCAAAAGAAGCAATTCGTTTTGCTTCGTTCCAGTGGGGAACTGCAGAAGTGTCTTCCATTGTCAAAATAGACAAGGCAGTATTAGGATTGGCTTTCGAAACATCTTTTTTATGTTCTAAAATTCTATGGTTCACGCTCCTGTATGTGCTTTCAATGTATAAGTTATCCCCAGTAGAAGAAGAGATAGGAATGCAGTAAACTCTTGGGAGGTTCAGGCTTTCAACTTTGTCCCTATCCCTTTGTAGAAGTTTCAAGATATTTGGGGTGGATTTAATGGCAAGATGGTAACCAAAACTTCTAAAAAAAATCTGTAACTTATAAGCATAGGAAGGATGGTAAGGAACAGAACCACAGAATTTCAGGTCTTCTTTCTTATGAGGAAGGAGGCATTCGATTTTCGAATGGTTTTCATATTTCATTATGAGGGAGTTGACTGTAACAGCAGGGAAACCATGGGAGAGGGCTATTGTAGAAATTTTGGAGAGTTCTTCTTGAAGAGAGAGTTGGTTGTTGCAAATGATATGAGCCCTGTGGATGTAGGACTTCAATGCTGCAAGCTTGTAGAGATGCAGAGTGAAAGATTTGTAGGGAATGATATTAGTGGCCGCAGAAGGTTTATGGTAGATGGAACGAGTAATGGAGAGATCAGCGTTTCTGCAAATAGATACATCCAGGAAATCAATTTTGTGATTTACTTCCTTAGATATAGTGAGATTAATGGAAGGAAATTTTTCCTTAATGGAGTTGATCAGTGTCTGTAGTTCAGACTCGGAATGTGGCCAGCTAATGAAAATGTCGTCTACATATCTTAACCATAGGGAAGGTTGAAAAGGGTGTTGAGGAATGATGGAAACTTCAATATGTTACATGTAGATTTCTGCAAGCAGAGGGGAAAGAGGTGAGCCCATGGGGAGACCATGGGCTCACCTCTTTCCTCTCTGCTTGCAGAAATCTACATATTATTTGATAAACCACTATTTATTTGATAAACCACTATTATCTATTTTGGCATCACGCATGCATGCGTTCATAAATATATTAAACAGCCATGGTGACATTACACAACCTTGTCTAACTCCTGCACCGAAAGAAAACCATTTTGATAAAACACCATTCACTCGTACACAAGCTCTACTGCCAGCATACATGGCTTTTACGCTATTAAATAGATTCCCAGTAACATCATATTCATTCAATACCTTCCACAAAAGTGTCCTTTTTACTCGGTCATAAGCTTTCTCTAAATCTATGAAGGCAGCAAAAACTTTCTTACCAACAGCCAGATACTTTTCAATCATTGTGTGTAATGTAAAAATCTGGTTAGTGCAGCCTTTACCAGGCATGAAACCACTCTGAACATCCCACACTTTCTCTGATGTAAGACTCCATACTTTTTCAATAACAACCTTACCAAACACTTTCCCTGGCACACTTAGTAGGCTAATACATGATAGTTCTTGCATTCAGTCTGATCACCTTTTCTCTTATACAAGGGAACAATAATATCATCCTTCCAATCCCAAGGGACCATTCCTAACTCGCAGCACAACTGGCAAATTTCAGTTAACTAGTCAATTACAGAGTCACCACCCTATTTTAACATCTCGGCAGTTATGCCATCAACTCCTGGAGCCTTACGATCCTGAAGAGATTTTAGAGCTTTACACACTTCTTCTCTTGAGATCCCTCCTGTGCTTCCATCTCTCATTGTGACATCATCTGCATCTGTCTCAGAATCATCTTTGCTTTCCTGATCTAATAACTCACATAAATATTCACCCCATCTTTCACTTAACTCATTGGGCTCCCATATCATTTCCTCGATCTCATTCTTCACACAACTTACAACTTTGTTTCCCCTATTTTTCCTGAGTCTCATGTACTTCCAGAAGGACTTTCTATCTTTCCAAAAAGCCAGTTCACGCCTTTCCACTTTCTCCTTCCTATCTTTTGCCTTACTCTGGTGAACCAGCTCAGCAGCTTCACGCTTCTTAAAGTGCTATTAATCCACAGAGACTCTACCTTGCATTATCCCCAGATGGGCTTCCTTCTTTCTCTTTACTGCCTCTTCAATCTCATTATTCCACCAAGCATCATCTCTATTGTTACCCACTATTGCGGTGCCACAGACCTCTTTAGCAGCAGTGACAACACAGTTCTTAAAACATTCCCACTTCTTTTCTACATCCCTCTCAGCAGACTTCAGCTCCTTCAGTCGTTCTCTGAGTAAGTCAAAATAATGCTGATGATCTTCAAGTAGCCTATCAACCTTTATTCTTTCTATCCTGGGTCTCTTCCTATTCCTTTTCCTCCAACCAACATTAAGTTACACTCGTGACACTACCAAGAAATGATCAGAACCAACATGCGCACCTCTCATCACACGGGTGTCAAGAACTAAGTGTTTCAGACGCTGATTGTAGACAACAAAATCTATCACACTCTTTCGATCAAGAGTACGATTTTCCCAAGTATATGTGTGGATATACTTGTGGCTGAAAAATGTATTAGATACACACAAACAGAGTTCAATTTCTCAATGCAGAGTTAAATTAATCTTTCAGCATTATCATTCACACAAGGATCATTAACATACCCAGAACACTGTCAGAAATTGCATTCTGCACACCTACTCTAGGATTGAAATCCCCTGCTATTATAACTTTTTCTTTAGCACCAAACTGGCTCAAAACAGCTTTAGCTCATTCCAGAAATCTTCATTCTTATCAGAAGGTTCCGAGGCACAAGCATACACTACAACAATTACAATTCTCTGAAGTTTCACTTTCAAACGAATCCAGAGAATTCTCTTATTTATGCAACTATAGTGAATCAAGTTGTTCTTTTCACTTAAAATCACTATTACACTAGCCCGTCCTCTCACATTATCCAATACTTCAGACCACACACTCATCATGCCATTTACTTCTTCTACCCCAATTTCCTTCTTTTTGGTTTCACTTACACACAGCACATCTAGTCTATACTTATTCATCTCCTCAATCACCTCACTCATCTTGCCATTTATACCTCTAGTATTCCATACACCAATCTTACATTCACTCAGCCGAGATCTCTTTCTCATACGCCGTTTAGAAAGTCCAGGTCGATTCCGTGGTGGACCGTTTTTCTCAAGTATGGTAGGTCCACCATATTCCACACTTGAGTCATTCTTAATATTTCTTTTTGTCTTTTTAATCAGGTAAGTACATCAGTGTGGGGGATTAGCCCACAGCTGAGGTTTCCAGTTGGTCATTCAACCTAAGGATTGTGGAACAAAGCCCAGTGAGTTGGGGTCTTTTCGCCAATGTCACACAGAACTAGCTGGCACCTCTCCAAGATTCACAGAGGCCCTAGTTGCTGTTGTGTGTGCCATCATTACCACGGAATGCCCCGAGGAGGCAAACCCATCGCTCACTACGACCGCTTTGCAACATTACTTTTTAAAGTTCATCATGCCAAAACAACAATTCTCTGTGTGTAAATAACACGCGGTATAACAGCATTGTTAGTGTGCTGAAGAACAAATTACTCCTTCCCTTGATGCAGTTTTTGGTTCCCATTAGTGAGTTGTTTTCTAAGTTCCTTTGCGTTTTTCAGAATGAACAGCCACTTGTTCATATTTTGTATGATGAGTTACGTCAACTTCTAAAGATGATGTTGAAGAAATTTGTGAAATCACATGTTGGGAAGGAGTTCTCTGGTAATCTCTCCGCAATAAATTTAACGAGTGAAAACCTGTTGCCTTTGCACAAAATGGAAGTATGAACTGAAGCAAAGCCATACTTTGTCTGCAATGTCAGACAGGGATAAACTTGAGTATAACTCAGCAGTCTTATGTTTTTATAAGAAAACAGTAACTAAGTTTTTTACAACGCTGCCAATCAAAAATAGGATCCTGAAAAATCTGCAGTGTCTTCATGGTTTGTTGCGTACTGAGGAAGAGAGCTGTAAATCTTTTAGGTGGCTAATAACTCGGGTACCGCATGCTCTGAATGACAGCGACAGGGACGAAGTTATAGATGAATGGCGATCATACCAGGTAGATGATGACATTAAAGAACAATGGTTTATCCAGGAAAAAAAGAATGGTGAAGTTAAGTATCACAGAATTGATTACTATTGGACACAAGTATTCAAGATCAAATCTCTAGATAGTAAATGCAGGTATCCTCTTCTGGCTGAATACATTCCTTCCCTTTTGGTACTAGCAGCATATGGTAATTCAGATGTGGAAAGAGGTTTTTCTCTGAATAATACATTGGTGACGTCTGAAAGAAACACTTTGGCAGAAAATACCATCAAAGGTGTGTAAGAGCAGTAAAAGATTATTTTCGAGTTCAAGGAAAAATTGAAAACATACTTGTCACCAAAAAGATGTTAGAAGCAGCAAGGGCTTCTAATGGAAAATATAAAGCAGCCTTGGAAAAGCAAAGGCTTGAAAATCGGAAACAGAAAGAATCAAAAGTTTCAGAGAAATCTGAAGCTGAAAAAGAAGAGTCTTTCTAACAAAGACACATTCAAAGAAAAGACAGCTGCCCAAAAAATTATTAGACAAAGGGAAGAAAAAGTTGCATGAAGCACTAAAAAGAAAAGATTTTAGTGAAGCATCTCAAACATCTGATATGATAGACATATCTACCAGAAGACTGTAACAAATGGGTGATGCACTCATCCCACACAAGAAAAGAAAAACCTGAAGTAATAGAATGGACTGTGGTTACCAGTAAAATACTGGTAGTAGTTTTTTTTTGTTTTGACTAGATAGTCAACCTCTGTGTAGTGCTGGATTTGATTTATTTTAATACTTTTCTTTACACTGTGTATGGAAATCAAAAAAGGAGTTCGCAGAAATGCACTTTATTGTCTGTAACAAAGAAATCACATAGTAAAATATATTGTCATTAATTATGTTTTAGATACTATTTCCTTTATAGTAAATGTTATTGTCTCATATATATATTAGTAAGTCAACTAGACCTACCTCTGAAATGTATTATTACATTATTACACTAGTACACATTGCATGGGCGAGGGTTCGTGTGGCTTTGTTATAGTAACTATCGCCATTACAATTGACCTACTTTGTTTTAAAAAATTGTCCTACTTTTTCCCCTAAAACTGTCCTACTTTTTTTTAATCGAGTAGGTGGGAGTCCTGCAGCTGGAATCTAGCACAGGTACCAAAATGTCATGTCAAACCGTGTCAAGGCATTTGAATAATTTCAGATCGTATGCCCGAAAACCTGTACAGTGTGTTCCATTGATCTCAGTATGCAAAACAACTTGCTATTGATGGTATCATGAACACTCCACATGGAGTGAAGAGCAGTTGGCCAATGTTCTGTTCACAGATGAATTCATCTGGCGAAAACCTCACAAAAACCATTCATTGCCTATTCACATTTGGCTAAAACCTCTCCTAATACATCTGGCGTACACCTTGCACTGCCTGTTCAGAGGAATCGATTTTGCCTGGGGTGACCTCCCACTGCCTGTTCTATGGCATTGATTTTGCCTGGAGTGCTTATAAGTGTATTTCTTCATTAGTGGATTTATTGAATGTTATACAGTAAAACCTTGAAAATCCGGCATCCAGAAAACCGGCAACTTCAGAAATCCGGCATCCAGAAAACCGGCAACTTCAGAAATCCGGCACTTTTCTGATTTTGTTTTCATAAGAACATTCAATGTTTCACCAATAACCATGGAAATTTCCCAATGCACCAGCTCAACAACACGTCGCGGGATCATTTGATCTCAGCGTACTGATTTCCGATAGCCGCCTACATGTAACATTGGGAGGTGTCTCAAATTTGTCTTTCAGTGAGGTGACAAATTGGCGTGTACGTTTGAAATGTGTGTCAAACGTGTGATGATGATCTGTGTGCTTGCTGGTGGCAGTACGTGGATTCGATTGTGTAATGACATCTACATGGGCCTTCATGATGTATCATAGTTTCGTCAGTCGAAAACTGTAACATCGATGTAATATTCACATTGGGTTTTTGTGATGAATTGATACAATGTCCAGCCCTAGCGATGGCTCTGGTGTTTTTCAAGTTTTTGCCGAATTAACCATTCACTAAATAAATTTTTTTTGACAGAGTTTTTTTAATAAATACTTCAAAAAGGTAATCCCCAATATTTTCGCCAATTTTTTTGCCATCGCCAAAAGGTTTTTTTTTTTTTTTTTTGCAAATTGCAAAGAATCTGATCTGCAGCACGACCTCTGCATATTTATAAGGTGTGGAACAAATTTTCATTAAAGTGACTTGTTATGTTCAAGTATGTGCTTTACGTAACGCCCATTACACAATTTTCGGATAGCTTCAGAAATCCAGAATTTTCATAAAACCGGCACTTGCCCAGTCCCATGGATATCAGATTTTCAAGGTTTTACTGTTCACCAAAAGACAAAGCTGAGCTTTCTATAATGAAAACCTATTTTGAAATGCAACTATTAATACAAGGGTGTAATATGTTTTGTAGTTCTAGTTGTGGAAACTGAATTATTGAGCAATATCTAAGAAAAAATGCATTAATTTTGACTGTTGAAGGTCACATGTGTAGTTTTTGTTTAGAGTGTGATCATGGTTTTCACCTATCTTTTGGAAAAATTTGCTGGCATGTGAAATAAAGGAACTGGCGCTTGAAAATTTTGGGGTTTTGGATCGTCTTTCCATTAGGTGCTAAGATGTTTCTTTTCTTTGTCCTTTGGCTTCTTCCATTTCCATAGCTGTAGCTGCAGCCATGATTTTACTTTTATAGAAGGAATGTAATGAAAATAAGTTTGACAGAACACCCTGTGTAATTTTAAATAACAAGGAACTGTAGACCAGCTATATATGAAATAGTAAAACTATGTTAGTAATCTGAATTTATGGACATAAAAATAGGAATTGCTTCCAAGCTTTTGCACATCAACTAGATAGCTTTTTCAAGAACAGTAGACTGCACAGTCTACCGTTCTTGAAAAATTTATCTATTCGTACTTGTGTTCAATGTACGAAAGCTTGGAAATGTTGATTTCTGTTTTCATGCCAATAAATTCGGATTACTAATACAGTTTTACTATTTACAAAAAACACTGCATATAGTCCTTTATGAACTGTAGATAAAATAATTTACCTTACTTAACATTGGTAGCAAAGCCCTGTGTGTGTCAGGGCAGTTACGTATGCTTATCTCCAGCTCACATTGCAACCACCAATGGAATAATGCCCAAACGAGGGAAGATGTGTTGCTTCTTGTGATGTCCTCATGACAGGAACATTTCAATGCCATGGCGGTGCATGCATGTGTGTTCAAGGTCACACATATTGCCAGCTGTCTCAATCAAACTTAGTGGTTCATACAAAAATCATATAGTTATTATTTTTGCTTTCAATTCAAAATCGGCCACTACAATTCTTACAACTATGAAAAGCAATCTTCCAAATTCAGAAGTGTATACCGTGACTTCCTGATGAGTTATGAATGCCAACAAGTGCATGTGCTCACACACAATCTCTTATTTTTACAGATGCCATTGAAACCAGAATGTGAATTATCTTTTGGAAGCATCATTGTATACCATTCAAAAATGGATTATTCTGTGAAGTTATGACATTTCTTGAACTTTTAAGTACAATATTCTTATAAAGATTTTATTTCAATTGTATGTGTGGAATGTAATTACATATTCTTAACCTTTGAAGAATGAATTTTTTACAGTGCTTAGTTATGCAAATTATGTATGGACTTCACAAAGAATAATTTGTTTGCTTAATTGTGTCATGTGTGCAACATGTGTCTCACGACACACTTTTTGCTTTCTAGAAATAGTACAGCTCAGTGGTATTATTCATGAGCTAGAAAATCAAATGTCTGCAACCAATCTAGAGCTTCACCAATGTCAGGATGCTTTGCAAGATTACCAACGCATGCTGGAAGATGCAAACAGTCAGAAAGAAAAGCTGGAGAAACAACTGCATTGTCTGAAGTCCACCATGACTGACCTAAAAGATGATTATGACTTCTTGCAAATAGAAAGATCAACCTTAGCAGAATCTCTGCAGGAAGCTGAGCAGAATCTGGCTACAGCAAAAGCGGAAATGAATATTGATAAGGAGGCATTCAAGGAACTTATGGACCGTGCCTGTAAATTATATGCAAAAGTGCAGGATAAAAAGTGAGAATCTTTAAACTTCTCATTTTGCATCAGCAGACCATATTCTCATGCATTTTTTTTAATTCAGTGTTTTTGTGTATGTGTTGAAATGCATTGTTCTAATATTTACGGTATGTGGCAGTGGTTGGTGCTAGACTATCAAGCTTTCACTTCATGCTATCTGATCATCAAATTAGCATCTGTGTGAAGAGTTTGAATTTGATCTATGAATTTAACTTATCACTTGAGAGAGAGAGAGAGAGAGAGCGGGGGACAAAGAAAACCCCCAAAAGTATTTTACCGCTTTTGGTGCTGTTTGCCATAGAATTACTGCTTAGGAAAAAATAACTTTCTGCACATTAGGTGCAGTACTTTTGTTTTTTAATTGCCATTTTTCTTGTAGCAATAGTGTGATTGGGTGACAGCTGGATGAACTATATTTCTGCCCTTTCCCGCATGGTATTTCAAACTTTTTTTCATAATACCTATCTAGGGCAAAGAAAGTGCTTATAAATTTGTATTTGTGTAAATAATAATTTTACCAATAGGAAATAAAACCAAAACTTTTACACTTTGCCATTTCTGTTTCCCACTGAAACTTTGGTTCTTTGTTTTTGATCTTAAAATCTTCATTATGAGCTGACCGTTTCAGTACCCCTGTAGTTTTACCCCAGTTTTGTTAAAATTACTAATTCAGAATTTTAAAATATATTGTGAGCCTTAAATGAAGTGGTTGAAAACTTTATAAGCTCTTTTGGTTTCTTGTTATGCGTTTGCTGATCCAAGTTCTTGTACAATACTCTCCCATTATAAGAAACTCGGATATAAGAAATTTGCGGTTATAAGAAAGAAATTTATAACTTTGGTTGGCACAATGTTAAAGTATAGGAATGTTTCATGTTTATAAGAAAACAAAAAAATCAAATTTTGGTTATAAGAATGATCCAAAAATTTTTTTCCAAAATAAATTTTTCTTTGACTTGTATTGCAATGTGTCTTTTCTTTATCTCCCATGAAATTTCAACAAGGCCCTTTTTGGATCAACTTTCATCAGGTAACGCACGTCACCCCCCTTCGCTCGACTCCCCACAATGTATGATAAACGTTTTTTGGAAGGGGTACATACAAGTATGATGTATTCTTTGTACTCATCTTTTTATTTTGCACTGTTTTTGAGTTCTATTTCTTCCTCTTTCCATTAGCGAGTGAACTAGCGATTTGACCATTTGATATGAAAAAATGTGCCTAAAATTGCATGCCAAAGATTGGAACGACCTTGGAAGCCATGTTTGAAGGACGTAGCTAGCGCGACTGTAAGCGGAGAGAGCTCTTTGGGGGCATTTACCAGTGTGCCGTCGCAGGGTCAGTGGGCAGGGAGAAATCAGTGTGCAGTTAATGGGGCTCTGGATTATCATGTTATCCAGCCCGATCAGACATCGCACGAAGCGTCAGAGTTGTTACAGTTCTGATTTGTTAGATTTTTCAGTTGCTCATGTACAATGGCACCAAAGTGTAAAACTCTGTCAATTGAGCAAAAGTAAAAGTCATTGAAGCTGTTGATAGCAGAAGGAAGAAGATGGATATTGCAGCAGAATTCGGAATTCCAGCCTCCACGCTTTCCAACATTCTAAGCGTGTGGGAAAAAAATCCTGTCCGACACCGGAAAGCAAGATCGGAAAAGGATTCGAGCTCCCACATATCCTGACGTCGAAAGTGCACTACTCTCGTGGTTTAAAGACACAAGGGGTCACAAGCTACCTATCAGCAGCGCTATTTTGGAAGAGAAGGCCAGAGTCTTTGCCGTTGGACATGGACATACTGATTTCAAAGTCAGCAGCAGTTGGATTAGCAGATTGAAAGATCAATACGATATCGTTTGCCATCAGCTGTGTGGTGAGTCCACCTCAGTTTCCAAAACCACTGCAGAGGAATGGATGACCAAATTAATACCGACCATTACTAAATATGATGCACGAAATGTCTACAATGCAGATGAGACTAGATTATTTTTCTGAATGATGGCAGATAAAAGTCTTGCATTCAAAAACAAAAAATGTCACGGTGGTAAAATAAGTAAGTGTTCTGTTGCTGAATTTTCTCTTTTGTTTTTGTAAGGTTTGAGGAAAACTGATATTTTTTCTTGAATTTTACAGAACGGGGGAAACAAAAGGAGAGAAAATCCTGCTCCAGAACTATGTTTTCCCTGTGGGGAGCTGCATGGGAGAATATGGCGTCTTTCATGCAGCTGACCCAAGCAAAATTTCATAAAAAAAATAATAAAAAAAATAGAAAGGGAAGAGAAACAAAACTAAATAATTTTGATAGCTTCTTTCTTTTCCCCAAATGGGGCAAGAGAGATTTTCGTAATCTAAATTCTTAACTCAGTTTTATTTCATTTGTAGTGGTATTTCTACCACGGAACGGGGGGAAGATATTTCTTGTAATTGTTTAGGGCAAATTCCTTTTTTGCTCTTTCTGCCATATTGGGCGATTTTGAAGTTTGAGAAAGTGTCACCAGCTTAGAGTTTTCTCGGACACGTGAGTGAGGCAGGTGTCGTTCTATTTTTAGCACAAGGTCATTTTGCGTTAGGCGAGAGCGGACATCTGGGCTATGTCACACTTTTGGCGTGAACGAACTGACCTCCGGGTTGGTTGTCTCTTCCGTTGCTATGCAAATTTTTGGCCAATGGAGGGCAGTGGAGGTCAGAGATTGCCAGTGAGCAGGAAGATTCCCAAGAAAAGTTCGCTCTCTTGTTTGCTGCTGTTGATGATGTGAGGAGACAAAAATAGCTCGGTCAGCCACACCGGCCATTGGACTGTTGGCCCGATGTCGTTGTAAAGCTGGGGCGATGTCGTAGAGATGACCCAGCTAAAGAAAACCTTCTCCATAACATAAAACACTTTTTTTTGTGTGCAATATGGATGGCTCAGACAACAGTAAAATCTTTGTGATTGGTAAATCCTTGGTGCCTTGGTGTTTTGCAGGGATTCCATATTTACCAGTGAAATATCTGTCTAATAAGAAAGCTTGGGCAGCTTCTATCTTCGAAGCCTGGTTAAAGGAATGGGTCAATGAAATGAAGATACAGAAGAGGAAAATTCTGCTTGTTTTGGACAACTGTTTTGCCCACAGATGTTGCATAAAACTGGATTCAATTCAGGTGTTTTATCTCCTGTCCAAATACCACTTCTCAACCGCATCCCTTTGATCAGGGATCATCTGATGCCTAAACTTGCATTATCAGAAGAGACTAGTAAAGCTGATGGTTTTAAACATGGAGACAAGAAAGGAGATGTAAATTGTTTTAAAAATTGCCATTGATTTTGTACACGCCGCTTGGAATTCAGTGGACTCTACAGTAATTAAGAACTGCTTTCAGGAAGCTGGATTTTATAATGAAGAAAATTCTGAACTGGAACAAGACTTTGAGGATGAAGTTCCCCTTAATGAGTGAGTTCAATTAGATGTGGAAAGTGTTTCTTTTAAGGATTTTGTCACCGCAGATAATGGTGTGCAAACATCGCCTGAGCTGGACGCTGAAATTTTGGCCCAAGTGAATCCTGTTGAAGAAACTGGAAGCAGCAGTGAAGAAGAGGATGACAACTTTTCTGAGCCGCAGCTACCGACACAGGTGAAAGTCGTGGATATGATTCAGAAGGGGAAGGACTATGTGAGTAGGATTCCAAGTGCTCAAGAAACAGAGAAAGAGCAATGTTTGATTGGACTCCAAAAATGTGAGACGATTGTAATGGTAAATGCGAAAAAGCAGACTTCTATTGGGTTGTCAAAAAAGTCATGACATATTTTGGCACCCGATGGCGGTTGGGCAGTTTTGGAAGTACTAGAGGCATGGCCAGCTCTGTTATCGTTATGGCATTCTACAGGTGCCAGTTCTAGCTGCAGTCTAAAAGGAATAGTGAGCGATTTGGTTGATTTGTGGAGATTTTACATCAAGTTGAAGATGGAAGTCCAAACTGTGCATTTTCGCCATATTTTACTTCCGTAAAAGGAAGAACGCGCGCCAAGCTTGTGAGAGTTGCGTAAAGTGTATGGTGATAATGCTCTACAAGAACGGCAGTGCCAGCGGTGGTTCGCAAAATTCCATGCTGGTGATTTTGACCTCAACGATGCTCCTCGGTGCGGGAGGCCAACCGAGGTTGATAACGACCAAATCAAGGCATTGATCGAGTCAAACCCACGTTACATGACACCGGAGATTACAGACACTTTGCACATTCATCATTCAAGCGTTCACGACCACCTGAAGAAGCTGGGATTCGTAAACAAGCTCGATGTGTGGGTTCCTCATGAACTCAAAGAAGCTCAATTGATGGCGCATATAAACATATGAGATATGCTCATTAAACATGAGGAAAACGATCCTTTTTGAAGCGACTGATAACTGGTGACGAGAAGTGGATTGTGTGCAACAATGAGCTGCGCAAACGGTCTTGGTTCTGAAGTGCTGCTTCGCCTCAAACGACATCCAAAGCAGACATTCATCAGCGGAAGGTTCTGGTCTCAGTATGGTGGGATTTTAAAGGTGTCATGTTTTTCGAGCTCCTACCACAGAACCAAACAATCAATTCGAGTGTGTACTGTCTGCAATTGTACAGTTTGAACGAATCCATCGTCCAGAAACGTCCAAAGGTCATTCATGGTAAAGGTGGTGTGTTCCATCACGACAACGCCAGACCACACACAAGTTTGATCACCCGCCAAAAATTATTGGAGCTTGGGTGGGATGTGTTGCCACACCCAGCATACTCACCTGACCTTGCGCCTTCAAACTTCCACTTGTTTTGCTCTCTTCAACAGTCCTTGCATGGTATAACGTTCAATTCAGATGAGGCTGTAAATCAGCACCTTGTACAGTTTTTCGCCACGAAAGACAGGTCCTTCTATGAATGATGCATTCTGCAGCTCACTGAAAGATGGCAAAAGGTACATACATACATACATATCACTAAGCTGTTCTCTGAGATTCAGAGGTTAGCTCAAAAATCAAATACAAACTTCCAGGTATTTTTACTTATTGTTGTCGTATCAAACTTCTCCATTTACAGCGATCTTGACCTACAACTCGTGCTTCACTAATATCCATTACACGCCGTACACAAGATCTTTTTTACTTCATACTCCTAATCTTTTTCTCATGCATACACTCCTGAATCTGATCCACCCATGTCTTCCTTGGCCTTCCTCTGCCCTTTCTTCCTGCCACTTGGGCTGAAAAGATTTTCTTAGTAAGCATTTCATCACTCTTTCTTTCAACATGGCCAGACCACCGAAGCATATTGGTCTCCACCTTGCTAACAACATTTTGCTTCACATCACACAACTGCAATACATCTTCATTTCTCAAACAATCATATCGTGTCTTGCCACAAACCCCACGTAAGTAATGCATTTCTCCAGCACGCAAACGACTCCTATGTTTCTTCTGCCGTACCCAGGTTTCACTGCCATACATCAGAGTAGGAACAATTAAAGTTTCATACACAGCCATGCGGGACTCTCTAGAGAACCGATCATTTCTGTGAAAACCTCCCAAAGCAGCTATGACTTTCAAAGAAGAATTCACTCGCCTACTGATTTCACCATCCAACTTGTTCTCTCTGTCAAACATGCTTCCTAAATACACAAACTCACTCACCTGGTCAATCACAGTGCCATTTATACTTAGTGCTACCTGTTCCTCTCTCAAACACCATAACTTTGTTCAAATTCGGTTGACATTAAATGTCTGTAAATACTGTTTCACACGTTATACAAGTTCCGCTTATCGGGAGTTTGCAAAAGGACATTAACGTAGTATTGGCAATTGAAATCAAGTATAATAATAATAAGTATCTATACTTACAATATTTATAGTGGCTGTAGGTGCTTCATATGTGCGTCATCCAAGAATGTGAATTCTTTCAATTGTGAAGTTAAAATTCACAATTGAAAGAATTCACATTCTTGGATGACGCACATATGAAGCACCTACAGCCACTATAAATATTGTAAGTATAGATACTTATTATTATTATACTTGATTTCAATTGCCAATACTACGTTAATGTCCTTTTGCAAACTCCCGATAGCGGAACTTGTATAACGTGTGAAACAGTATTTACAGACATTTAATGTCAACCGAATTTGAATATCGTAGCCACGTAAAAAGTATGTTCATCGCAACTTAACGAAAATTGAACAACGATATATACCATAACTTTGGTTTTTCCCTTGTTTATACTCAATTTGAATTTCATGCAAACTTCGTGCATTCGAGTCAACATACTCTGCAACTCACTTTTGCTCTCTGCCAACAGGACAGTGTCATCAGCATACAGCAATCTGCACACACAGATATCACCAAGACATAAACCACTATTATCTATTTTGGCGTCACGCATGCATGCATCCATAAATATATTAAACAGCCATGGTGACATTACACAACCTTGTCTAACTCCTGCACCAATGGAAAACCATTTTGATAAAATACCATTCACTCGTACACAAGCTCTACTACCAGCGTCATCCAAGAATGTGAATTCTTTCAATTGTGAAGTTAAAATTCACAATTGAAAGAATTCACATTCTTGGATGACGCACATATGAAGCACCTACAGCCACTATAAATATTGTAAGTATAGATACTTATTATTATTATACTTGATTTCAATTGCCAATACTACGTTAATGTCCTTTTGCAAACTCCCGATAGCGGAACTTGTATAACGTGTGAAACAGTATTTACAGACATTTAATGTCAACCGAATTTGAATATCGTAGCCACGTAAAAAGTATGTTCATCGCAACTTAACGAAAATTGAACAACGATATATACCATAACTTTGGTTTTTCCCTTGTTTATACTCAATTTGAATTTCATGCAAACTTCGTGCATTCGAGTCAACATACTCTGCAACTCACTTTTGCTCTCTGCCAACAGGACAGTGTCATCAGCATACAGCAATCTGCACACACAGATATCACCAAGACATAAACCACTATTATCTATTTTGGCGTCACGCATGCATGCATCCATAAATATATTAAACAGCCATGGTGACATTACACAACCTTGTCTAACTCCTGCACCAATGGAAAACCATTTTGATAAAATACCATTCACTCGTACACAAGCTCTACTACCAGCATACATGGCTTTTACACTATTAAGTAGATTTCCAGTAACACCATATTCATTCAATACCTTCCACAAAAGTGTCCTATTCACTTGGTCGTAAGCTTTCTCTAAATCTATGAAGGCAGTAAAAACTTTCTTACCAACAGCCAGATACTTTTCAATCATCGTGCGTAATGCAAAAATCTGGTTAGTACAGCCTTTACCAGGCATAAAACCACTCTGAACATCCCACACTTTCAATGATGTAAGACCCCGTACTTTTTCAATAACAACCTTACCAAACACTTTCCCTGGCACACTCAGTAGATTAATACCACGATAGTTCTTGCATTCAGTCTGATCACCTTTTCCCTTATTCAAGGGAACAATGATAGCATCCTTCCAATCCCGAGGGACTATTCCTAACACCCAGCACAACTGGCAAATTTCAGTTAACCAGTCAATTATAGAGTCACCACCGTATTTCAACATCTCTGCAGTTATGCCATCATCTCCTGGAGCCTTGCCATTCTGAAGAGATATTAGAGCTTTACACACTTCTTCTCTTGAGATCCCTCTTGTGCCTCCATCCCTCATTGTGACATCCTCTGCATCTGTCTCAGAATCATCTTTGCTTTCCTGATCTAATAACTCACAGAAGTATTCACCCCATCTGTCACTTAACTCATTGGGCTCCCATATCATTTCCCCAATCTCATTCTTCACACAACTTACAACTTTGTTTCCCAAAAGGTTATCGAACAAAACGGGCATTATATCTTTGATTGATCTTTGTTCTTTCTATCAATAAATGACCTTTGCAAAACATGGCTAAAATACATCATGACTTTTCCGACAACCCAAAATAACAGATTTTTTTAAATAAAAGGTATGTATTGATGTACACTTGTTTATTCATAAAATAAACATACTGTACGTTATGTATCTGCTTTA
Source organism: Macrothele yani (assembly GCA_039090855.1). Lineage (NCBI taxonomy): Eukaryota > Metazoa > Arthropoda > Arachnida > Araneae > Macrothelidae > Macrothele > Macrothele yani. Next base: position 140,114,265 of record CM077002.1, read on the forward strand.
ATTTTGAAGTTTTAACCGTTTAATTTCAAAATTAAAGCAGGTACATAACATACAGTGTTAACCATTAATCTGTACAGTATAACGTACAGTGTTAACCGTTAATCTGTACAGTATAACGTACAGTGTTTTAACCATTTTCTTCCAAATTCGGTTATAAGAAATTTCGGTTATAAGAAACTGATTTTCAAACCCCTTGAACTTTCTTATAATGAGTGTTGACTGTACTTTTCATATGTTAAAGTCACTAATGGTATTCCTGTTTAGTTATACATCAAGTAGAACATACCTATCAGTCTTAATGGTTTGCCCATAAAGTTTACAGAAATTTGATTTGTTTTATGGGTATTTTACAAACCACATATAATATAAAATTTCACAGATTTGAGTCTCCCCCTCCCAGTTTAGCACGTGGTGAGTTATGGCCAAACACCTCCAAAATGACTCTACAACTTAAATCTTGGCCCTCAGTCTCCGGCAGCTGGAATGTACCTGGCCAAGGCAGCGGCCAGTGCGACATGAAGGCAGAGGGTGCTAAGAATCCCCGGAGGACCGGACTAGGCTGCCATTTGATGCTGACCCTGGCTACCTATAACGGACGCTCCCTATCTTCTGATTCAAGGCTTCTTGAATTGGAAGAGGAACTACAAAGGATCAAGTGGGACATCGTCGGGCTAAGTGAGGTAAGGAGAAAAGGAGAAGATCTCATTGAACTGAAAAGTGGACATCTCTTCTATTATCGTGGGACAGATACTGGCAGAACTAGTGGTGTTGGATTTATAATAAACAAGAAACTGAAGGATAAAGTGGTAGAAGTTGAAAGTTCCTCTGACAGAGCTGCACGACTCGTTATCCAACTATCGAGAAGATACCAGGCTCAGATTATTCAAACTTATGCACCCACCACAAGTCATCCTGAAGAAGAAATTGAAGAATTTTATGAGGAAATTCGTCATCTAAATAATAAAGGTAAGCAGCACTTGAAGATAATTATGGGAGATTTCAATGCAAAAATAGGGCAACGGCAACAGAATGAAACTTCAGTAGGTAAATTCGGTCACGGCAACAGAAACCAGCGTGGAAATACTCTCGTTGAGTTTGCAGAGGCAGAAGGATTTTTCATCTTGAACTCCTTTTTCAAGAAAAAGCCACACAGGAAATGGACATGGAGACATCCAATTGGGACGACAAGTGAAATTGATTTTATTATGTGTAACAAAAAATTCGTCATCGAAGACTGCAGTGTGCTGAACAAGTTCAACACAGGTAGTGACCATAGATTGGTGAGATGTAAGATGCACCTCAACACTAAACTGGAACGTGGCAAGCTCATAAGACAAACAAAATGTATTGACATAACCAACCTTAAAAAACACCATAATACTTTCAAGTTGGAACTGAAGAACAGATTCTCTGCTTTAGAAGGCCTAACATCGGAAGAAGTGGATATTTCGGAAGTTAACAGAAAAGTAACCAAAGCTCTAATGGAAACAGCAACAAAATTAGCTGGGTCTAAGAACAAGTTGCATGTGAACAAATTATCAGGAAAAACCAAAATGTTGATGCAAAAAAGAAGAGAGATGAGGACAACTAAAGAAGATGTGACTTCCAAAGTGGAATATATAGAGCTATGCAAGACAACACGAAAAAGTATCACTGAAGACGTAAGGAAATTCAACTGTGAGCTAGTGAGGAAAGCAATTGAAAACAACCAAAGCCTTAAGATAGCAAAGGGACATCTCAGTAAGGGAAGAAAACAGATTATGGCTCTGAGAAAAGAAGATGGTTCTATAACAAGAAATAGAGGCGAAATTTTGACAAGAGTGAAAGATTTCTACTCCAAATTATATGAAAGGGATGATACATGTTCTCCAGACATCATGAAAGGTACCAGAGTTCTTCCAGTCCTCCCAGCAGAAGTTGCTCATGCGATCAAGAACATGAAGCGGGGGAAAGCTCCAGGAGAAGATGGAATTACTATAGACATCATACAAGAAGCAAGTGGAGAAATTGAAACAGTACTCGCCCAAATTTTCACTCGATGCCTTAATGAAGGGAATATTCCTGAGGATTGGAACAATGCTACAATGATCCTGCTACATAAAAAAGGTGACATTGAGGATCTCAGGAACTACAGACCTATCAGCCTCCTATCAGTGGTTTATAAAATCTTCACTAAAGTTCTTTCACACCGCTTGAAGGTAACACTGGACATGGCTCAACCAAGAGAACAAGCTGGATTCAGGAGTGGCTACAGCACAATAGATCATATCCACGTACTGAGAGAACTAATTGAAAGAGCGAGGGAATATGAACTTCCATTGTGCATGGCTTTTATCGATTATGAAAAAGCCTTTGATTCGGTGAAACCATCAGCAGTTACCACGGCTCTGAAATCCTGCGGTATTGAAGATGCATACATTAATATTATTAATAACATCTATGAAAATGCAAGTGCAAAGATTCGGTTGTTTGAAAATACAACACACATAAAAATTGGAAAGGGAGTGAGACAAGGTGACACCATATCTCCGAAGCTCTTTAATGCCACATTGGAAAATGTCTTTCAATCACTGAACTGGGAAAACAAAGGGATAAAGATTAATGGAGATTATCTAACCCACCTTCGTTTTGCTGATGACGTAGTCATTTTTGCAACTACCCCATCAGAGCTGCAGAGTATGATCCAGGAACTTGCTGACAAGAGTAAAGAAGTGGGATTAAAAATGAACTTTCAGAAGACAAAAGTGATGTTCAATGCTTTTACAAGAAATGAAGATTTATCGATTGATGGAGAAAAACTGGAGATAACAGATACGTATGTTTATCTTGGACAGCAGATATCAAGTGAGGGTCACATTGATGAAGAAATTAATCGGCGTACAAAACTTGCCTGGAGAGCTTTTGGAAGAAACAGCATAATTTTCAAGAGCAATATGCCATTATGTCTTAAAAGAAAAGTGTTTGATCAATGCATCCTTCCAGTGCTTACGTATGGTGCAGAGACGTGGACCTTAACTAAAAGAGACATACAAAGGCTGCAGACAACTCAAAGAAGCATGGAGAGGTGCATGCTTGGTATAACCAGGAGAGATAAGAAGAGGAACTCGTGGATCCGAAAAATGACGAGAGTGGAAGACATCATGATCAGAGTTAAATCCCTGAAATGGCAATGGGCTGGACATACTGCCAGAAGGACAGACCATAGATGGACAGCCGAAATTTTAGATTGGATTCCAAGGGACAGGAAAAGACCCAGAAAAAGACCACATGGGAGATGGGTGGATGAAATTCGTAAATATGCGGGAGTGACATGGAGGAGACTGGCACAAGACAGACCGTTGTGGAGGAAACTTGGGGAGACCTTCGTCCAGCAGTGGATTGATAATGGTTGACAATGATGATGATGATGATATATATATATATATATATATATATAAATAAACTAAAAGAGACATACAAAGGCTGCAGACAACTCAAAGAATCATGGAGAGGTGCATGGTTGGTGTAACCAGGAGAGATAAGAAGAGGAACTCGTGGATCCGAAAAATGACAAGAGTGGAAGACATCATGATCAGAGTTAAATCCCTGAAATGGCAATGTGCTGGGCATACTGCCAGAAGGACAGACCATCGATGGACAGCCAAAATTTTAGATTGGATTCCAAGGGACAGGAAAAGACCCAGAAGAAGACCACATGGGAGATGGGTGGATGAAATTTGAAAGTGTGTGGGAGTAACATGGAGGAGACTGGCACAAGACAGACCATTGTGGAAGAAACTTGGGGAGACCTTTGCCCAGCAGTGGATTGATAATGGTTGACAATGATGATGATATGAGTCATCAAGGACCACAGAACCTGCATATTCTGATTTATCTTATATGAGTTTACCCCCACTTCTACGCCCAACCCTCTCTGCTTGCAGCCTAACTGGAAAGACTCGGTTAAAGGTGCTGTTGTAGAATTAGGATTGGCTGTAACTGCTAAAAGAGAGATGAAAAATATCAGCCTCACGTAAGACTTAAAATTGCAATTTTGAAAGGTTATTCTGACATGTTGGCACAAAAAATTTAAGGTCAGTTAAGTTCAGTTATAGTTACTGCAATATATTGCAATAATTTTGCAGTTACAAATGAAATTTGTACTGCAAATGTAGCCTAAAGATATCATACTAATGAGATAATTATGTAACTATTGCATTTTAATTGCTGTAAATGTAAAAGAGTGGCATATATTTTAATTATAGCATATAAAATGATTAAAATTGACAAATCATTTGCATAATAAATGAGCTTTTAATCAATATGTTTGATATATCAGTCAGCTGAACATGTCAATTAAATACTGATGAGATAACTATGTATCAATTGCATTTTAATTGTTTGTGTGAAATAGTAGCAAATAATTTAAATATAACATATGAAATTGATTAAAATCAACAAATCGTTCGCATAAAAAATAAACTTTTAATTGATATGTTAGATTTATTTATCAATCAATATGTTTGCTACATCAGTCAATTGAACATTTCAATTAAACGTTTACTGAAAAAGTTTTACAGATTTCAGTTCTTGAAAGTGGGCAGGTTTGGCAAAAATTCCCAATTTGCTTTCAAATGGGATTTGTATTCCAGGGATTTCAAAATATCTTCAACATACAGAATGGTTTCCGTTTCTCCAGATCACTCCTGGTGTTCATTTACAAGTTTTTTTCCCCATGTTGCTGCTGTTTTATTAATACTTTAAAGTATTTTGAAGATGACAATCCGATTTTTGGCGTAAATGTGACAAGGATGGTAAGTCAGATAATATCCGAAAACTTGAAAATTTTCATCGTCCTGGAGCGGGACTCGAACCCGCGTCTCCCAGAAAACGCCCGGGTATGCTAACCACTACACCAGCCAGAACGATCAAGTTTCCGATCAATTTGAATATAACCTGTGATGGTTATATTCAAATAACATGTGATGGTTATATTCAAATTGATTGGAAACTTGATCGTTCTGGGTGGTGTAGTGGTTAGCATACCCGGGCGTTTTCTGGGAGACGCGGGTTCGAGTCCCGCTCCAGGACGATGAAAATTTTCAAGTTTTCGGATATTATCTGACTTACCATCCTTGTCACATTTACACCAAAAATCGGATTGTAATCTTCAAAATTTGTATTATATGGTGTAATCCCGTTTTTCTTTCATGACTTTAAAGTATATTACGCACGTATTTCTCGATGTATCGAGATTTAAAAACATGTTTTTCATATGTTATTCTTTTTCAGTTAGAACTATTTAATGGTAGTTTTAACTGTTGTAACTTTTTACATGTTATATTTCCTTTGAGTGAAAAGCAATTTCTCAGTTGGACGTTATTAATATTCACTGCGAATATATATCTCGGTAATCGAATGTGATTCAAGGAAAAATCTTTCACGTACCTCTCGATTGTAGGTGGTCGATGTTCAAATCTTTGCACGGTTGTTCTCATCAGGTTGTTGAGTGTAGGCTTTTTTAGAGGTTAGTTCGCACATTTTCTTGACTAGGATATACTTTTATAGTTGAACTACAAGAGACACATGAAGACAAAGGAGATGTGAAAATTACGTTGGAAAACTTGAAAAAACGGAAAAATGAATCACTCAAAAAAATATTCGCATGAGAAATGCAATCACCAAAAAAAACTTAAGACTTCCTGGATGTATTGTCCGATGCATTTCAGCAGATCTGTCTGCCATCTTCTAGGACCTCTGGTTGTTCGTTCTCTCTGCAGTCTATGTTGAATATATTAAAGTATATGAATCTCTGTTGGTTTGTTGTAGCTACTGTTCATACCAGAAGTTTTACAAATAACAATTGCCAATCAGTGAACATAGGAGGTTTAGGGGCTTGTTTATTTGGAGTTGTTAAGCCAGAAGACATAGGAATATGAGATGTGGGAAAGGGAATTTCTTTGGAAAGATTTAAAGCAAAAGTGATGAAAATGATTTGTTGGCCACAAGGATGCCAGAGCTGAGAAAAGAAGGCTAAGCCTGGGAAGAATGTGCAAGACTGTGATGAGCAGTGGAAGTGAAGGTGGCAGCAGAAAAAGCTGCAGAATAAAAACCTATTCTGCCCATTTTTTTTAATGGTGTAGGCTTAATTTTCAGTTTCATGGAGTAGGCGAAATTTTGAGGGGAACATAAACTTCACAGCATTAAAGAGGCTGGCTAGGCACAGCAAGAGCAAACAACTAAGCAATGGTAATTCCAAATAAATTCAAGTATGCATTTGTAATTCATGGAGCATTCAAAACTTAATTTTTCTCCCTGAGGCAGTTATGATTGTGCTTACATGGCAAAAAAAAAAAAAAAAAATTGTAAAATAATGTTTTATCACCCATAGGTTTTAAACAAGTGACAGTTTGGATCAATTAGAGTCAAGACGGGAGGGGGGGGTGTTAATTAAGACCGCATCATTAAAAATAAAGGCAGAATGCGTGTAAATTGTATAGGGAAAATCAAGATACTCCCATTTGCTGGATGTAAGGGTGCCACACTCACCCATCCATCCAAAGGCAGCACTTCAGGAGTTACTGTTCTGACAGTCTATTCTATTTTTTGTTTTTTGTGTTTTCTGTTTGAGCTGTAAATAAATGGTCTTTAAAAAAGATTTGAAGCAATTTATTGTCCATGTTCTGGGGTTCTTCAGGCTTGCATTAATGTATATTGGCACAAGTCTTGCAACCTCACACTTAATATTTAAGCACATTTCAGTGATTAAAATCATCTTGATCAGTCTTACATCTTTGTATTCCGAAATTTTTTTTTCTAAACTTTAAGAGAAATGCAAAGCACACTTAAACATTTGTAGTACAGAAATGTGTGTTTCCTTTATTCATATTTTTATGTGAAAAAAAAAAAGATAAAGAAACAGAGGTATTGTGACAAACATTATTTTATGTAGTAGGAAATTGCGCTTCCAGAAAAGTGGAAAATTTGTGTTAATGGTCAAGCTCAAAGTGGAAGTTTAGCCAGTTGCAAGACTGCATGTAAAATTTATAAATTTGCTAGAGATATGAGCAGTGCTAGGCCAGTTTTCACACATTTATAGTCTTAATGTACATTCCCCTCCAAAAGCTAAGCACAAAATGCTAGACTGTACATAATTGTGTGTGTGTGTGTGTGTGTGTGTGTGTGTGTGTGTGTGTGTGTGTGTGTGTGTGTGTGTGTGTGTGTGTGTGTTATTCCAACATTTTTTTTTTTTTAATGTGCAAATTTTAACCTCTAATTCTTGTACATACCCAAAACTGTGTTTGCAGTCAAAATTTCATGTATTTTCAAGGATATTTAGAGGTAGCTGAGCTCAAAGACATTGAAGTTTTCCCATTGAAATCCTCTGAAAGATAATTTCTATGTTATAGACTATAGTGCTACACCTCTTTTTCCACCATGAAACAAAAAAATACATGAAAGTTCAAGAAACACAGTTGATAGTGTGTTGACTTTTTGGAACAAAGCAAAACTTCCAACAACTGCAAAGCATAATGCAGTTAAACGGTTAGAAAAGTTAGTGGGGAGGTACCAGAAATTGAAAAAGAATAGAAAACGGCTTTCAAATACTCAAGAAATCAATGAACAGATGTTTCTGGATGAATGCAAAAAGTTGTGGGATATCTCTCATGACAATGCTCTTCAGATGACTAAAATTGCAGAAGACAACCAATTTCTACTCCAACAAAGAGAAGGGCTCCAGGGCTGTATGTTGTCAGTTAACAGAAATCTTGAGAATAAAGAAAAACACTTACACAACAGAAAGCAATATGAAAAATTGCAATTGAATAGCTGGAACAAGAATCCAACTGGGTGTTTTTCCTTGTCAAGTGCCAATGTTGAGAAGATAAAGTTACACTTATCCATAGAAAGTGAAGATTAAATATATTAGAGTTTTATTATCAAATCTTTGCCAAAGCCATTAGAGGGTTGCAAAAAGCTTAAACTTCGTTCACCTAATATAATGGCAGCATTGGACAGAGTAAAAATATCAAAATCGAAATGCTACATTTTCAATTGCAGCTACAGCCAAACACTTGGATTACATGTTAGTGAAATTAAGCTTTCAAAAAGCACACTTCACAGACAAAAAGCAGATTTCTGTTGTTATTGACATAGGTTATCAACAGAATTGAAACAAAGCTTCAAATCTGATGGTTCGTTTGTAGTCCGTTGGGATGGGAAATTGTTATCCGATAGTTCTAGAGGAAAGAATGAAGTTGATCACCTTTATATTCTTGTCACTGGCAATGATGTAGAGGAATTACTTGGCATACCAAAACTTCCAGTTGGTACAGGTCATGCAGTACTCAATATACTTAACGATTGGGAGATTAGAGATGAAATTCAAGGAATGTGCTTCGACACCACATTAAGTAACACAAGGGTGCATGTAAAATTTTAGAACAGAAGATGGGAAGACATCTTCTTAGTTTGGCTTGCAGGCACCACAAATTATGAGATTATTGTTGGTGATGGGTTCAGTGTAGTATTTGAACCATCTAGTGGACCTTGTGTGCTCGTATTCAAGAGATTTTAAAGTCATTGGGACTTTATAGATAAATGTTCTTTCAAATGTGAAGAAGAAACCATAGAATTTTCAGAAAATGGGAAAATATAAAAATAAAATGCTATTAAATTTGCGACACATTATCTTATCTTGAAAAAAGAAAAAATGCCGAGGAACATTTACAAGGAGTTCTTGGGACTGACTTTGATTTATATGGGAGAAGTGCCTCCCTGAGGGGTAAATTTTTGCAGCCCCAGGAGCATTTCATCATGCAAGGTGGATGGCTCAAATTATTTAGTGTTTAAAGATACATGTGCATGTTCAAGCTCACAACAAAAGAAGTTAAAGGGTTGAAATGATTTAATGATTTCAGGAGTCTGTTTTGCCTGAAAGCTTGTTTTTTTCTGCAGGAATGCAACTGACACACCATTTCATGGACTTAGAATTTCTAAAACAATTAGATTTAGTAAAAAATGAATTCAGAGAAATCGCAGAAGCTGCAAGTAAAGCAATGAAAAGGCATCTGTGGTACTTAAACAGCGATTTAGTAATGTTCAGCCTTTTCAGTTCAAAGGTAAGCAATGAAGATAAGGTTTTAATGGTTGATGAGTTGTTTAAAGTGGGAAAGAATAAAACAGTAGATGCAGCTAACACTTTCAAAAGCTTATGCGAAAAGGATATTGGTGAAGTTCATGAAAAATCACTACATAATTTCATTAACAAAAATTCTTGGTGGATATTCAGAGCACTGAACATAGAAGATTTTTTACATTTATTCCTGTTAGAATGGAAAGACTTTGAATCATATCATGAAGGAGAAAAAAAGTTAAATGTTTATGGGTAATAAATGATTGTGCAGAAAGAGGAGTGGCTCTTATCTCAGAGTACAACCAACTTATTACTAAAGATGGAGAAAAAAAACAACAACTTTTATTACAGGTTGTAGAAGCTAACAGGAAAAAATTTAGAGGTGCTAAAAATACACTTGATCAAAATATATGATTTTTAAAAAATATTGTTTGCATATGGTTGGTTGTTCTTGTGTGTTATACTACTATTGCTCAGTTTCCTTGTTTTTTAAGTTATAAATAAATCTAGGAACATATTGTAATATATTTTAGAGGTATTAAAAACATAAACGATAAATATACTACAAAGTTTTTGTTATTTACTATAGTATGAAATATAAAATCATTTAAGCTACCTTTAAATGTTACTTAATTCAGCTGATTTTTCACACGGAGGCTTCTTTTAACATGTGTACAAGCATTTGAGGTTACGACTAAAATATTAAAAGTTTTTTTGACCACCCTAGTGTGTGTGTGTGTGTGTGTGTGTGTGTGTGTGTGTCTGTCTGTCTGTCTGTCTGTCTGTCTGTTTAAGTTCACCAATTTATCAATTTATTTCAAAATGAACAGCAAGATAGTGGCTCACTATATGTGTCATACAGGCAATAATGAGGTAAACGATATATCCATATACAAACCTGTTAGGCAGGTTTGCAGATGATTCCAATGTATATAAACTCTGAGAAAATATATTTCAAAATGTACAGCAAGATAGTGATTCACTATGTGTCATACAGGCAATAATGAGGTATACGATATATCCATATACAAACCTGTTAGGCAGGTTTGCAGATGACTCCAATGTATATAAACTCTGAGAAAATAACTGAAGCATGAAAATAGTCCATCAACCACAAAACTCAGTGTAAAAGTATTTCCTGCCCAGGCATGCAAATGATTAAAATTATTTTGAAGTTTAAAACATCTTGTACATGGGGGTGGGGTATGCAGAGGTTGGACTTCCAAAACCATACCTTACCTCCCCCCTCTCACACAAATTGTGTGTCACTAAAAATGTGGTAAATATCATGTGTAGAGATTATTTAGAATATGTCACTTAATTAAATTTAAGTTTAAATGAATTGTATTTTCCGCTCTATTTAGGGTGTGGAAATGGGATGCTGTGTATAGGGACGTAGCCAAGCAGAGGATCCAAGGGGTCCAGACCCCTTGTGAAATTTTTAACCTGGAGTATTTTTCTTTTCTTTTCATTGCTTTCATATAGCCATTTCAAGATACATGCTTTTTATGACATAATTATTTACAGTTTTTGTAGATAATTGTTGTAAAAAGTGCGACATAAAATCAAGTTCTCTCTTCAACTTCTTAAGATTACTTAGGTTAACTGTAGTTATTATGACTGAGTTTGAGTATACATTATGTTACATGTTCAGCAATTTTTCTGTGATCATTACATTTTTTATGTGTATGGTCTTCAGCAGTGTCTGTACAGTAGGGACTGTAAAGTATCGCCAGACAGAATTAATGTACTGCATCACTTAGAGCCTCATTTTGAAAATGTGATTTGTGCAGCACTAAAGTCAGAATATTTTATGTGATGTGAGAAAGGAAAATGTAAACCAGAAAAATTAATACCCGCTGATGTTAGTATAGCTTTTATTGCCTATGAACAGGAATTCTACCAGAGTGTATGGAGGCTGCTAAAAGTTCTGAATTAGCTTCCAGTCTCAATGGAAAATAAACGAGCCTTTTAAATGACAAAGATGGTTAAATCCATTTTAAGGAACAAAACTTCACAGCAATTATTGAATGTTTTGACTCTTCTTTCAGTGTATTCAAACTTTCCTCTTAGTGCATTAGCGCAGACAAAATCTTATATGTAACATCTCTCCGCCCAAGGTGTCTCCCTTTTTATAGAATAAACTGATGGAACTTCAATCACTTCTGGTAAAATTCTCTATATATATTGAGCTTAAATACGTAAATTGAAAGTATGCTTTTTACTTTAAGTAAATATATGTATATATAAATAAATATATACATGTCTAGGGATGTAAGGTCAAGTGATGCGTAACATCACAGCCTCTCCTTGACAAATGTCAACCCCGCCTTCTCGTGGTGCATCCTGTTCCCACTAAAGGGGCTCTGACGACCGCCCATAGCGGTATAACTATACCATCGGGATTAGAGGAAATTCTATCCCACACTCACCAACCCGCTTGGCCAGCGTGGTGAGTTATGGCCAAACCCCTCCAAAATGATTCCACAACTTAAATCTTGGCCCTCAGTCTCCGGCAGCTGGAATGTACCTGGCCAAGGCAGCGGCCAGTGCGACATGAAGGCAGAGGGTGCTAAGAATCCCCGGAGGACCGGACTAGGCTGCCATCTGATGCTGACCTTGGCAACGTACAATGGACGCTCCCTATCTTCTGATTCAAGGCTTCTTGAATTGGAAGAGGAACTACAAAGGATCAAGTGGGACATCGTGGGGCTAAGTGAGGTAAGGAGAAAAGGAGAAGATCTCATCGAACTGAAAAGTGGACATCTCTTCTACTATCGTGGGACAGATACTGGCAGAACTAGTGGTGTTGGATTTATAATAAACAAGAAACTGAAGGATAAAGTTGTAGAAGTTGAAAGTTCCTCTGACAGAGCTGCACGACTTGTTATCCAACTCTCGAAAAGATACCAGGCTCAGATTATTCAAACTTATGCACCCACCACAAGTCATCCTGAAGAAGAAATTGAAGAATTTTATGAGGAAATTTGTCATCTAAATAATAAAGGTAAGCAGCACTTGAAAATAATTATGGGAGATTTCAATGCAAAAATAGGGCAACGGCAACAGAATGAAACTTCAGTAGGTAAATTCGGTCACGGCAACAGAAACCAGCGTGGAAATACTCTCGTTGAGTTTGCAGAGGCAGAAGGGTTTTTCATCTTGAACTCCTTCTTCAAGAAAAAGCCACACAGGAAATGGACATGGAGACATCCAAATGGGACGACAAATGAAATTGATTTTATTATGTGTAACAAAAAATTCGTCATAGAAGACTGCAGTGTGCTAAACAAGTTCAACACAGGTAGTGACCATAGATTGGTGAGATGTAAGATGCACCTCAACGCTAAACTTGAACGTGGCAAGCTCATAAGACAAACAAAGTCTATTGACATAACCAACCTCAAAAAACACCATAATACCTTCAAGTTAGAACTGAAGAACAGGTTCTCTGCTTTAGAAGGCCTAACATCGGAAGAAGTGGACATCTCTGAAGTTAACAGAAAAGTAACCAAAGCTCTTATGGAAACAGCAACAAAATTAGCTGGGTCTAAGAACAAGTTGCATGTGAACAAATTATCAGGAAAAACCAAAATGTTGATGCAAAAAGAAGAGAGATGAGGACAACTAAAGAAGATGTGACTTCCAAAGTGGAATATATAGAGCTATGCAAGACAGTAAGAAAAAGTATCACTGAAGACGTAAGGAAATTCAACTGTGAACTAGTGAGGAAAGCAATTGAAAACAACCAAAGCCTAAAGATAGCAAAGGGACATCTCAGTAAGGGAAGAAAACAGATTATGGCACTGAGAAAAGAAGATGGTTCTGTAACAAGAAATAGAGGCGAAATTTTGACAAGAGTGAAAGATTTCTACTCCAAATTATATGAAAGGGATGATATATGCACTCCAGACATCATGAAAGATACCAGTACCAGAGTTCCTCCAGTCCTTCCAGCAGAAGTTGCACATGCAATCAAGAACATGAAGCGAGGAAAAGCTCCAGGTGAAGATGGAATTACTGTAGACATCATACAAGAAGCAAGTGGAGAAATCGAAACAGTACTCGCCCAAATTTTCACTCGATGCCTTAATGAAGGAAAGATTCCTGAGGATTGGAACACCGCTACAATGATCCTGCTACATAAGAAAGGTGACATTGAGGATCTCGGAAACTACAGACCTATCAGCCTCCTATCAGTAGTTTATAAAATCTTCACTAAAGTTCTTTCACACCGCTTGAAGGTAACACTGGACATGGCTCAACCGAGAGAACAAGCTGGATTCAGGAGTGGCTACAGCACAATAGATCATATCCACGTGCTGAGAGAACTAATTGAAAGAGCGAGGGAATATGAACTTCCATTGTGCATGGCTTTTATCGATTATGAAAAAGCCTTTGATTCGGTGAAACCATCAGCAGTTACAATGGCTCTGAAAACCTGCGGTATTGAAGATGCATACATTAATATTATTAATAACATCTATGAAAATGCAAGTGCAAAGATTAGGCTGTTTGAAAATACAACACACGTAAAAATTGGAAAGGGAGTGAGACAAGGTGACAACATATCTCCGAAGCTCTTTAATGCCACATTGGAGGGTGTTTTTCAGTCGCTGAGCTGGGAAAACAAGGGGATAAAGATTAATGGAGATTATCTAACCCACCTTCGTTTTGCTGATGACGTAGTCATTTTTGCAACTACCCCATCAGAGCTGCAGAGTATGATCCAGGAACTTGCTGACAAGAGTAAAGAAGTGGGATTAAAAATGAACTTTCAGAAGACAAAGGTGATGTTCAATGCTTTTACAAGAAATGAAGATTTATCGATTGATGGAGAAAAGCTGGAGATAACAGACACGTACGTTTATCTTGGACAGCAGATATCAAGTGAGGGTCACATTGATGAAGAAATTAATCGGCGTACAAAACTTGCCTGGAGAGCTTTTGGAAGAAACAGCATAATTTTCAAGAGCAATATGCCATTATGTCTTAAAAGAAAAGTGTTTGATCAATGCATCCTTCCAGTGCTTACGTATGGTGCAGAGACGTGGACCTTAACTAAAAGAGACATACAAAGGCTGCAGACAACTCAAAGAAGCATGGAGAGGTGCATGCTTGGTGTAACCAGGAGAGATAAGAAGAGGAACTCGTGGATCCGAAAAATGACAAGAGTGGAAGACATCATGATCAGAGTTAAATCCCTGAAATGGCAATGGGCTGGACATACTGCCAGAAGGACAGACCATCGATGGACAGCCGAAATTTTAGATTGGATTCCAAGGGACAGGAAAAGACCCAGAAGAAGACCACATGGGAGATGGGTGGATGAAATTCGAAAGTATGCAGGGGTGACATGGAGGAGACTGGCACAAGACAGACCGTTGTGGAGGAAACTTGGGGAGACCTTCGTCCAGCAGTGGATTGATAATGGTTGACAATGATGATGATGATGATACATGTCTACATACACACACATTCAGTACTAACTAATTGCATTGCATTATTGGGCTGAACCACATTAGTTTTGTAAGTTTGTCTTTCGTGTTGATTTAATAATTGTTTTATTTTTTGATCAGAAATATAAATGACCTTTGATCTAGGCTGCATGTAGCAAGAATTTCCTCTATGTGTGAATTTTCTTATGGCTCTAGTTTTGCACAAGTTATTTTAATTTTCCTGTGAGATCAATGTAGTATTTCTATTGACAAACACAATTTAGTTTACAGATACAGCTCCTGCAGACAGAGTTGGACATGTTGCACGGTAGAGCTAGAGATATGATTCTCAGCCAAGGTGCCGAACTCACCACAACAGCTGTTTACCTTCATCACATTCAGTCAACTATACTTTCCATTGTTACTGATGCCTCAGAATTCGCAGTCACAGAATTAGGGCTCCAGCAGGAAGTAAGTGTTAAGTGTTGAATGGCAGCTTTAGAAATCTATGTGTGGTCATACGTTTATTCCATTTTTTTATGTTTATTCCTTACATAGGTCTACCACAGTTTTATTGTTGAGGTCTGTTGCCTGTTTCTTATTTATGCTAAGGTGATGTATCCAAGCAAGATTGTGCTAGCTCCTGTGAAAATATGCAGTGACACGTGTATGTAATTGAGCTGGCAGGTACCCAACCACGTCGTTCTGAGAGCGAGGTGTGGTAATAAGCTTGAGTTGCTCTGTCAGTGGAAGAATGGCTCTGCACTGTCACTTAGAAGACTCTTTACGATGGAGAGTGATCTGTAGATTGGAAGCAGGGCCATCACAAGCTGAGGTAGCAAGATGGCTGAATATGTTGAGGCAAGTGATCACCCATCTCTGGAGACAGTTCCAAGAAACTGAAATAATAACCAGAAGGTTGAGCAAGGATACTCAGGAGCCTTAGTAAGTCAAGATAACCACTGGTATTTGTCTCTAACAGCTTGCTGCCACAGGGAGTTGACAGTCAGGCAACTCTTGCAGCAGCTCTCCTCTGCTATGGAAACCATGATGCTGAGGCAAACAGTTTACAGAAGACTTCACACTCTAGAGAGGTTTGTATGCAAGAAGGCAAGTGGTCTGTATCCCACTTGCCACATTGCATAAAAGGGTCTATCTGAATTAGGCCCGACAACAACACTCCCGAACTCCTGACCAATGGGCTTCTGCTCTTTTCAGTGACAAGTCATGGTACAGCCTAAACACAGATTCTCGACATGTGTATATTTAGAGACAGGTGGGAAGCTGAAATCTTCCCTCCACTATTGGGAAAATCAACAACTATGGCGGTGGAGGACTCCTAGTTGGGGCTCATGTTGGATGGACGTACACAGATGCACGTGTTTCCAGGAAGCAATCTGACTGCTGCAGGGATGACATCCTAGGGCCTATATAGTAGTCCGTCCCCAAAGTAATGAGAATGATTTGTTGACGCTTGCCACGAAGACCGCAGGAGGCAGGTGGCACTGCAGGTTGTTGCGTGGGTATCTCAGGTAAACGGCTGGATCATCCTCAGTTGATAGCAAGCCTTATGAAGCGTCGGAACGTTAAAAAAATTCACCTTTGTTTTTCACACTCGTTACGGGCGAAAATGCAGAGGAGCATCGAGCAGCTTCACGCAATCAAATTTTGCTTAAAACTGGGAAAAATAGCTGCAGAAACCTTAAAGATGCTGAAGACAGCATATGGAGATGCAGCTTTGTCATCAGCCCAAGTTTTCAGGTGGCACAAGGCCTTAAAGGATGGAAGAGAAGCCGTTGAGGATGAGCAGCGCTCAGGGTGACCTTCAGCATCAAGAACTGATGACGTGGCTGTTATCAAGGCTGCTCTGGAACAGGACTGACATTTAAATGTCCGACTAATCGCAGATGAGGCCGGAATACCAAAAACAGTGGTTCATTGAATCATTATGGAAAATCTCAACATAAGGAAGATTTGCGCAAGACTCGTCCTAAAAAACTTGTCTGATGAGCAGAAGGAAAATCGTCTGTTCATTTCCCAAGAACTGTTGGATCGTGTGACAACTGAGCCCTACTTTTTGCGTAGAGTTATTACTACTCGGACAGACAGTCAATCAGACTTTTTACCTACAGGTCCTGGAGCATTTGAGGAAAAGCGTTTCGTGAGTGCGTCGTGACATTGCGGAAACGTGGATCCTCTACCATGACAATGCGCCAAGTCACACATCATTGGCGGTGAGGGAGTTTCTTGCGCAGAAAAAAACCCATCCCTACCCTTTCTCTCTCTCCCCCCCCCCCAGCCCTGACTTGGCACCGTGTGACTTTGTTTTGTTCCCGAAAATCAAAATGCACCTGAAAGGACACCGTTCTGGTACAGTTGCACAAAGACCCAGATATGTATTAACGAAATGCATCTCGCTGATACAGTAGCCTTTCAACTTTTGATGTGATTTTTATGCCTCATGTGCAAATATATTTTAATTTTCTTTTGTTCTTATACTCCACTTGCTCATTTTCAACATATGTTCATCTTTACGATGTACCTTGACGTGCGTCTCAACATGTTTTTTCATGACCTTTTTTTGTGGACATTTCATGTTTTATCAACGACGATATGAAGTTTTAGCACCTCTGTCTACATTTCATTGATATGTATACATGGTGAGCCCCTTGTTTCCCACCGGTGTTGACGCTAATTTTGAATTCATTTCACTCCTACATCACCGTTTTTTCTTTTTTCTTTAAATATATCTGCTATGTTTTATACCAAAAATTGGACCTTTGCTTTATTCTCCGAGCAACCTTGCGTGATATTTACTGTATGTGTTTCCTTTTTTGAAACCTTAGCCAATTTATAAATAATACATTTGGATGAATGACAAGCTAAATTTCAATGGTCAGTCAACTGCAATGTTCAACGTTATGTTAAAGACAAAGAAGCAGCACCAAATGAAGACCAAATTATGGTAAGCGCAGATCGTTTTTTTGACTCAGCTATTACTTAATATATCAAGGTATGGAAATTGCAAATGTGAGGTATGGCCACATTATCTGACGTTGAATGCACATAACAGAAAAATTAGCGACGAAAAAAGCAAAAGTTGGTTGCTTCGCTACATTTATATCAGTTTTATACCGCCGCATAAATATAGTGTATAAGGATATTGCAATGCAGCAATATACTGCTCTTAATATGTATTCCACACCACTTGCTGCATCACCTTTGGACTGTCAAACTGTTATGCGCATGCCACATCCTCATGCGGCAATGGCATTCTATTTCTGCTGTGTATTGCTGCGTAATCGACAGGAGTGGGGAATTCCGGGAAAATCTTACCAGCCAGAGATTTTTACCACTAGCCGAGAAGATGCGATATAGGCACATTATGACAACAGTGTACAGAGATGGGATGTGACACAAATTTTGAATTTCTGCCCCTATGTAATACAAATACATATATACGCTATACCAGATTTAAAAAAATCCCCATGAAACCTTTGATTTATAACAGAGATGTATGACACCAATTTATCATTATTTTATAATTAAATATTTCATACCTAATTAATAGTGATTGTTCAGCTTTGTTCCTTTGAAATTTTTACATCAATTATTCAGCATCACAAAATTTTCTTTTATGTCCTTGTACATGCTTTGTTCCACCTCCAAAATACCACTTATCTATAGAGTCTGCTGGATCAAAATTTTCTAATGATGCCCCATTAATGCATATATTTAGGATACTGTTCATACTTCTGTTGACTAATGAGGTCCTCAAGCGATTTTTGATAAGATTCATGTGGCTGAAGCCTTGTTCACAGGTTGATGTGATGTTGGTATTACACAAAGAAGCGAAAACAACTGGCTTATGTAAAAAAACTTCTCCTTATGTTCAGTAATCTTTAAAAGTAGTTCATCAACTTTCAAGTTCTGGTTACTTATTTTGAAGTCAAACCATTCATCTACCACACTTTTTTTGATATCTTTCTCATTGTTTTTATGTTTGATTACTTCCTTAAAATGATGCAAGATAATTTTGATTTCATTGTCTCCAAAGCCACTCAAATCTTTTCCAGTGGGCCAAGTGAATGTGTCAAAAACATATGTTGAAGTGATTATAGGGGAATTAATGTCACAAAATCTTTCCAATAAATATTTTTTTGCAAAGTCTATCATAGTATTTCTGTCAGATTTGAAGAACTTCTTCCCATTTGCAACATTTGTCAGAACTACATCTTTTTAAGTTTCTCCATTATAGGAGCTAAAAATTGTTCTTCATATTTTCCTCTTTCTTTCTGCAAATTTTCTAATCTCTTTTTTGCTTTCAAAATCTTCACTGTTGACTTGACATAAAGGCAAATGCTGTTTTTGGAAAATGATGGACAAGTCTTTAAAGATTTGACGAAAATCTAGGAGAAAACTGTGGGTTGCCAGAAATCAGAAATCTTTTATTTTCTTTACTATGTCTTCTGCATTTTTGCTACCTTGTTTTTCATTTGCTTCATTTTCTAAATGCAACACAACTGGTTGGTAGTCATGAAAAATTGCTCTCAAAACTCCTACTTTAGATGCCACCCATCTAATTTGGTGCAATTTCTGAATTTTTAAAATATTTTGTGCTAATAAGTTGGCTATTTTTTTCCAGGTGCTTGATTTTTTTACTGGTATGTCCATAAAATTTATAAATTAAAATAAGAATAGAGTCAAACGTTACTAAATACGATACATTCTTCAGAGTATAAAGTATGCTTAACTGCAATCGGTGAGCAATGCAATGCACAGACAATATATGTAGTAAAAATTCTTTAAATTTGGCACATAAACCAGATACTTCACCAACCATGTTGGCTGCCCCATCTGTTGCTACACCAACAATCCAAGAATTTTTCTTCAAATTTAAACCAAGAGAAGCAAACTGTTTCTCAATAGCAGAAAAATAGGACTCAGATGTGCTATTTTCTAATTCTAAAAGTCCCAAAAAACATTCTTCAATTTTACCACTTTTCAAATATCTTGCATACATCATCAATTTCTCTATTGTGCACTTGTCTGTAGAGGCATCTAAAATATTGCTAATGAACTGGGACTGCTTTTGTTCCTTCAATACAGACTATTATAACCTCTGATATGCAAGAAATAAATTCCCTGCAAGCATTTCTGTTTGCATACTGGTTTTGTACATCAACCTCTAACTTTCTGGATAAGATGACTAGTGATTCAATGTCAGACAATGGCTTATTGTTTTTTGCAATATAGTAGCTCAGATAAAATAATACTTTCAGCTGCTTAAATATTTTTTCATCCATCTTTTTAATGCATTTGGCCAATGGGGTGCTAACAAGAAGCTGTGATGAATTTAAAAAAAAATCAACATTTTTTCTATGCTGCACAGATTTATCATGGAATTTAAAAGTTTCATGTTTGAAAGGGCCACTAAATCCCTGTGAAAACTTACGTGATGTATTGACTTTCACATCTGCTTTGCAGCAAAATCCACATTTTACAAGACCATCTTCATAAACAATCCAAGGGAATTCTTCTATCCATTTCTCTTGAAATTTCCTGTTCTGTGGCTTTTCACAATTTTTTGCAACATTTCTATCTTCAAGTAAAACATTTTTAGAACCAAGATCAAGTTGTATCACATTGCTATCAACCAAAACATGTGGCATAGAGGATGAATCACATGGCACAGCTACATTGCTACTGGACGAATTACGTTGGAAAAATGTAAATAAAGTTGATTGTTTGGAATTAAACATATTGAGATCATACACCGATTTTCAATGATACTATGATTTGTTATGTTGCAAAAGCCTTTTGTCCACCAAAACATAGTTGTTTATGTTTTTGTTTCCAACGCGCATTCAGGCAAAATAACAATTTAGTTGGCGCTCCGAGAAGACAGCCATAGGTACCACGTGATCGAACAGGCGGAGCGTCAGCAACGATTAATCTCGCGCGTGCTTCCTGGCTGTTACACAGCGTTTTGCACTGGGGAAAACCAGTTTATTTCACCAGCAGCAGGAGCGACTCAGCTTGGCCTTGAGCGACTGCTAAGCATCCATGACGTCAGCTTCGCTTTTTCGTGCAAATGAACACCGGAGTCGGTCTTAAAAAATAGAATGCTTTTCTGCCTTGTGAGGTATGACTTCAGAGTTCGGGTTTCTAATTAGAATATACTTGCCCGTCTTATAAATGAAGAAGATTAAGGTGTAAAAAAAAAATAGTGAAAGAATATAATAATATTATTTTATATATCTCTCCACAAGTGTGCGTCATTTTCTTGTAGGACTTCCATCCACAGTGGGTAGGTTTTAGGTCCCAGCCACCTACAGCGAGTTCGCCTTTTGGGCAGGACACAGAAGGAATGAGAGCAAGTCTAGCGACTTTGACAGAACAGTTTGTAGTGAGCTTAGAGCACAGTAGATGGCGCCACCGTACAAGTACGATGTTGCACATAGAGGGGTGGGAGAATTTCAGGGGGGGCATAGGAAAGGATACTCATTTAACCAGTGGGTCCAACCTGGGGGCCGTCACTTAACGTGCTCGTCCGATGCACGGCGAATATTCAGTGATTGTTGGCAAATCACACCACCTCCACAAGATCAGGCAAGGATTGAACCTGAGGACCTTGCATTGGTAGTCTGAACTGCTAACCACTCAGCCATTCGCGGCTTCTTATTTTATATATTTTATAAGCTGCAATTTTTAAGAGGTCTAAAATCCAGGAAATCGAGTGGGCGAGCGTAATTCCCCACCCCTGGTTATCGATATATGTATGTCCATACCAACAGTCATTCCCTTAGTACAGGCTTTATAGCAAGGCAAAGTTTGCCTTATTACTTATTATTTCAAGGATGAAAATAGCTTCCATACTCAGAAATCTTGTTTTTGCCTCAAGTAGAACACTTAGCAATTCAAATAAACTGGTGTCTAAAATTAACGTGACAAACACAAAATTATGAATAGCACACAATCCACATGTGTCATGTAGATTTTATATTATTCACAATTTTGTGTTTGTCACATTAATTTTAGACACCAGGGTATTTGAATTTCTAAGTGTTCTACTTGAGGCAAAAACAAGATTTATGTGTATGGAAGCTATTTTCCTCCCTGAAATAATAAGTAATAAGGCAAACTTTGCCTTGCTATAAAGCCTGTACTAAGGGAATGTGGCTATGATTTCCATTGGCACTGCATGAGACTGCAGAGGGTGAAAATAGTTCTGTTGCCCGTAAGGGATCAGTACATGTGAAGGCAGTAGCTTCTTGGGGAAATATTTTCATCCTGGCTTCTTGTAAAAGATCTGGAACATATTGCTTGATGGAGATCATTTGAGAAAAGCTTTTTGCAAAAATTCTGTACAGGATATAACCTTGTTTGGGGAAATTGTTTTAAAATCAGACTTAAATGTCATGGCATCATCCATTCTTAATACGTAATGCAATAAAAAAGTTCCAAGACTAGGTACATAGCATGCAAACAGATTGCAGCATGCGGATGCGCGAGCAGTGGTTGAGGGCAGTGACCTTCATGAGTCATTGTGCCAAGTGGCATCGTTCTGTGAACATCGGGAGCTGTGCTACACGATATTTGGTGACCACGTGCAGAACACAGCTGCGATTTCGGTATGGACTGCAAACGAGAGCAGGAAGCGAGCATCAAATTATGCATCAAACTCGGCAAATCGGGAACGGAGGCACATGAAATTCTGCGGCAGGCTTATGGCAATTAAGCAATGAGTCGTGCAAGGTGTTTTCAGTGGCAGAACGGCACTGGAAGACGACGAGAAGTCAGAGCGACCGTCCACGAGCAAAACCCCCGAAAATGTGGACAAAATTAGGGAACTGGTGCGTGAGGATTGTCAGAGAACCATTCAAGACATTGCTGTCATTGTCAATGTGCCATACGGAACAGTGCAAGAAATTCTGACATCAGTTTTGAACATGCACCGCATTGCTGCAAAGTCTGTGCCAAAGATTCTGAACCCCAAACAGAAAACGCTCCATGTCAAACCCAGTTTTTCAGTTGCAACAGCATGACTACCCTTCCTCACCTGTCTTACTGGCCGGATTTGGTCCCCTGTGACTTCTTTCTGTTCCCGAAGATGAAACTGAAGCTCAAGGGTCACCGTTTTGAAACCATGGACGAGATCCAGTGCGAATGGCATACAGTGCTTGACACGGTACGCGAACAGGACTTCCACGGAGCGTTCCAACAGTGGCAAAAACTCTGGCAGCGGTGTATCGCCGCCCAAGGAGACTACTTTGAGGGAGATCATAGCCAGACTTAAGTAACGTAAGTACTTTGTTGTATATCGGCCTAGTCTTGAAACTTTTTGATCGGACCTCGTACATGGCTGAATGACAGAGATTGCCCGTGAATGAGTTTGTGTATTTAAGAAGTATGTTTGACAGAGAGAACAAATTAGATGGGGTGAAATTAGTAGGCAAGTGAATTTTTCTTGGAAAGTGGTAGCTGCTTTAGGAAGATTTCACAGGAATGATGGGTCCTCAAGAAAATCCCAAATGACTGTATGTGAAAGTGTAATTGCTCCTACTATGATGTATGGCAATGGAACCTGGGTACTGCAGAAAAGACACAGAAGTCACCTATGTGCTGGGGAGATGCATTACTTACAGGGGGTTTGTGGCCAGACATGATCTGATCATGTGAGGAAGATGTGTAATGCACATGAGGCATAATGTTGTTAGTAAGGTGGAGACAAATATTCTTATGTGATTTGGCCATATCAAAAGAATGAGTGATGAGGTGCTGACTAAGAGAATTTTTTCAGCCCAAGTGGCAGGAAAGAAAGGTAGAGGAAAGCCAAGGAAATTGTGGGAGGACCAGATTCCGGAATGTTAGCTTGAGAAAAAGATAATGAGTATGAAGTGCAGAAGGTCTTGCGTGTGATGGATATCAGTGATGTTCATGCTGTGTGCCGAGATCGTTGTAAATGGAGACGCTTGATACACCAACAATAAGTAAATTCTAAACACATTTATTTGGCAGATGATCTTTCTTTGAGTAGCTAACCTCTGAATCTCAGAGAACAGCTTAATGATATGTATGTATGAATGAAGGTCTCCCCAATTCTCTTCCACAACTCTGTCTTGAGCAATTACCTTCCATGTCACTGGCGTTTTTTTCAAATTTCATCCACCCATCTTCCATGTGGTCTTCTTTTGGTTCATTTCTTGTCACATGATATCTGGTCTAGTATTTCTGTTGTTCAGTGATGGCCAGCTCTACGAAGAGCAATATGTCCAGCCCATTGCCACATAAGGGTTTTTACTTTGATTACAATGTCGTGCACTCTTGTCATTTCCTGATCCACAGTTTCCTTTCTATGTCTTTCTTGATTATGTCGAGCTTGCATCTCCTGATGCTTCTTTGGGTTGTGCATAGCTTATGTTTGTCTGTGTCTCTCTGATCCATAAGTAAGAACTGGAAGGATGCATTGATGAAACACTTTTCTTTTCAGACAGAATGATAAATTGATCTTGAAAGTCATACTATTTCTTCCAGACGCAACCAGTTTTACGTGCCTATTAGTTTTCATCTTTCTACCTCTTGCTTGATATTTGTTTTCCAAGGTAGACATGTATGCGTTATTTACTTCTAAATTAGCCCCACCAACCTCTAAATCTTCTGTTCTTATAAAAGCTTTGTTCATCATGATAATTAACACAGCAATAACACATCTCTGAATTGACTGTATTTACTTTTCTTAATGTAATATGAATAACATCAGAAAACATGAAAATTTTATTGCCCTGGAGAGGGAATTGAATGCCGCTCCGGTGGTGTAGTGGTCTAAGCGATGGTTTCTGATCATTTGTCCAGAAAGGAGTCCGGGTTCAAATCCCGGTGAGGCATGGATGTTCTGTTTGTCTTACGGTACTGGCTCTCTCCCTTCCCTGGAACCAGTGGCCCTAAATTAGGGACGGGCGACTGCTTATATTCCATCGAGTTGCTCACAATAGTTGTTAAACCTCCAATCAAAGAAAAAAAAAAAAAGGGAATTGAACCCGCATCTGCTGATTACCATTTGAACATGCTAGCCATTACACCACCATCACTCAGATACTTGTGACTTTGTCATCCTGGGTGGTGTAATGGTTAGCATTCTCAAACTTTAATTGGGAGATACAGATTCAATTCCCTCTCCAGGGTGATGAAATTTTCAAGTTTTTATTTATGTGATTTATATTATGTGAAGAAAGGTAAATATAGCCCATTTAGAGATGTCTGATTGCTGTATTAAATATGATGACATATTTTCCATGTATTATGAGAAGAATATTTGTTCATCAGAAGAATATTTCATCACATACTTTGTTCATCAGTTTTCTGTAAGCTCATCTTTAATCTTACTTCGTTACTCTTTTCAGCAAATTCTTGGATCATACTCTATTGCTCTGACGGGGTACTTGCCAAAGTGACTATGTCATTGGCAAAACGAAGGTTCGTTAAATAATTATAATGTCCATTATTCTTTATTCCCTTGTATTCCCAGCTCAGTAATTGGAAGACATTCTGCAATGTGGCATTGGAAGAGCTGTGGTGTCACCCTGTCTTACTCCCTTTTGAATTTTTGGAAAGGTAATGCCATATATAAGTACTGATAAATGCAGTTAGAATAGCACATGCTGGAGGAGCATGTATGTGAATTACTCTTTGTATGTTAAAGATTCCCAAGCAGATATGTTGCATGTCTTTCCCAAGAAGCCAGAAGAAAAATATTCTCCCAATTCACTGATCTCTTAGAGGCACAGGAGGTGTTCATATGCTGCTGGTGGCAGCAGCAGATGAATCGTATGACTGCATTCTCATACTGTTATTATAGCCATTCTATATTTATTATTTAAAGGAGGGTTAATGGTTTCTGCTTAGGGAAATGTTTTTATGTTTTTATTTTTTTTGTACTTAGAAATTCAGGTATTAGTGAAAACTATGTTTTGATTCTGTACAGGTACTTAACACAATTGCCAATTTTCTTTTCTTCAAAATTGTCCCCTCCTCATTTTGGCGTGCTGTCCACACCTCCACACCTATGACCTTCCATGAGTTACCACTAAACATAATTTTTTTTAGTTAAAAAAATTATGATCGTGGCTTCTTGTGGTGAGGTCTTGCATTCAGCAAAAGTAGCTACTGTCTTAAGCGTTTGGTCACTTGTTAACATTCAGCACGAAAATCTGCCATTCTAACTGTTAGGTAAAATGCCAGCCATTGCATCCGAGTCACTTGTCAATATTTCTCATGAGAAGCTACCATCCAAACTTTTTAGGACTTGTTTAAATTTGATGTAAGTGTTGTATATACAGTCAAAGCTCAATTTAACGAACTTCAAGGGACCAACAGTCTTGTACATAAAATCGTGGAATTTGCTAAATCGAGGAAGCCTTTCGAACGAAACATTCAAATTAAGCTAGTGTTCATAACAGAATACGTAAGCAGCTAAGTTCTCTTTGTTTCAGTGAAATTTAAATTATGTACAGTGCTTTTAATTACAAATTTATTATCAAAATGTTTAAAAATTGCGTTAAAAATGTTATAAACATCACATTTACTTTGCATATTAAATACATAATTCGTATATATTAGACTTCAACATGTAGCATCAAAATTTAAGCGTACTTTAAAATTGCGAGAAAAATGCAATAGTTGATTTTTTCCTCGAGAATTTAGCTTCATAAATAAGGATTTCAGTATTCTAAACTGCATGAAACAGAACATTAATTAGTGCTAATTAACTTGTAAAAACAAATTATGTGTTGATTACCTTTTTACATTGTAGAAAAGAAATGCTTTAGAAAAGATTGCTTATGTTTTTTCTGAACATTTAGCTTTATAAATTGCAGCTTCAATTTTATGAAGTGCATGAAAAACATAATCATTATTATCGAAGCCCATGAAGTAGTTTTTAACGCATTCTATTCTGTTCCCAGCATCACTAAAGCAGCTAACTTTCAGTTCTGTTTCATCTTCTTCATCAGAATCTGATGCATTTAGTCTGATCTGTTCATCAAAAACATCATCAATTGATTGCATTTGGGCTAAGTTTTAATGTGAAAATACTGGCTAACATAGTTGTGTGGTTTAAAAAATAACCAAAAATGTTCGCTAAATTGAGGAAATGTGTTCGTTAAATCGGGAAATGCCAAGCATTAATTTCGATGTCATTTTGTCGGGACCATGAAAAATGTACGTAAAATCCCGGAATTCATTGAATCCCAGTCCGTTAAATAGGGGTTTGACTGTATTCTGTGGCTGTGAACCAATTCTTTTTTTTTTTTTTTTTTTTTTGAGAATCCATAGTTAAATTACGGGAAAATGAGATTTTTTTTTTCAGGTTATTTTTATCACCTTGAAGAAAAATATCATTTAATATTCAGCATGATGATACTGTTAAAATATGCATTGTTAAGAATTTTATTGCCCTCCACATCTACTTCTAACAGAATATACTGACACTATTTAAGTAATTTGAAAATTGTGCAGATTAATAGAATTACAAGTATGGGACCAACTCAGCAAAATCTGCTCAGCAACAATTAGGTTAAGTCGGTGCAGTTCATATATGAATGATTCATTGCTAAGTTCATTTATTGTTTGAAGGGGAATTTTTTCCTAGAAGTAGTGAGTCCACGTAACATTTTTTTGCTATGCTGATATTTATAATGGCCTAACATTGCTGGAAGTGGAAATAAGGCTTCTGCTGAATAGAAAGCTGTTACCAGAATAGATGGTTCCAGTCAAGTTCAGTGTAAATATTGTAAATGTGAAATATATTGGTAAAGCAGGTATTCTTTGATAATCAGAAAGTGCGTGAGTATCCATATGGCAAAACAAACATTGAACCAGTCACTTACACTTCAGCTCCACCAATTTCAAGTTAAGATAATAATCCATCTCCTGAACCTAAGAAACTGCACATAAGATGATTCTAATGCACTTGGCTTCATTTCTCATTCTAATCATCATCATCACCACCAGTAAACTGTTCTCTGAGATTCAGAGGCTAGCTCCACAAAGAAATACAACTACCAGATAATTTTTACTTACTGTATCAAACTTCTCCATTTACAGCGATCTTGACGTACAACTTGGGCTTCACTGACATCCATCACACGCCGTACACAAGACCTTCTATACTTTATTCTCATAATCTTTTTTCGTGCAGACACTCCTGAATCTGATCCTCCCACGACTTCCTTGGCCTCCCTCTGCCTTTCCTTCCTGCCACCTGGGCTAAAAAGATTTTCTTAGTAATCATTTCATCACTCGTTCTTTCAACATGGTCAAACCACCGAAGCATATTAGTCTCCACCTTGCTAACAACATTTTGCTTCACATTACACAACTGAAACACATCTTCATTCCTACACAATCAGAACATGTCTTACCACCCCCGTAAGTAACGCATTTCTTCAGCACACAAATGACTCCCATGTTTCTTCTGCAGTACCTAGGTTTCACTGCCATACATCAGAGTAGGAACAATTACACTCTCATACACAGCCATGCGGGACTCTCTTGAGAACCTATCATTCCTGTGAACACCTCCCAAAGCAGCCATAACTTTCAACGAAGAATTCACTCACCTACTAATTTCACCATCCAATTTGTTTTCTCTGTCAAACATGCTTCCTAAATACACAAACTCATTCACCTGGTCAATCACTGTGCCATTTAGACATATTATATTCAGTGCTACCAGTTCCTCTCTCAAAAACCATAACTTTGGTCTTCGGTTCGGTTCTGCTCGCACGCAAAATTTACACGAAAAAGGATATCACTGAAAATAGTTTTGAAACATATTATTGCAGTGCACAAATGCTAGAGAAGTCATCACAGGCCTCTTAGTTGACTCAAAGGAAACAGGGGTAAGGGGCTGATGCCACAGATTTCCAATTACCCACATTGAAATTCTCAAGAAAAATGTGTTTCAACATTCGTAACAAGTTTTCACAAATACATGGAAATTCAGAATAAGCAACCAAATGCCAATCTAAACATTAGATATATTCTGAATAATGTCTGGATTTACAGGAAGGTCCTGCATTTGTAAAAGCAACTGGAAAATATATCAGTTGTTCTTGACAAAATGCAAAGTTATTCACCCAATTTTTCAACAGTAGTTGAAGCATGTTGCAATTTGCATGACAATGAAGTTCTACAGATGCACAATGATGCTGTACTGAAACAAATGAATGTAACCTTTCTTTTATGTAGCAAACTTGATGAATCCACTTTGTATGCATGCTCAGGAAACTAAGCAAACTTAGTTTCCTGAGCAGTTTTTTTTTTTTTGGCATCTTTAAGATCAGAGACGAGAACTTTTTCTTGGCTACCATGTTTGGGCCATCAGTGATGGAGTTATACAAAAACACTCCAGCCAAGTGGTGCTTTCTGATAGAAAAAAGGACTGATGAAGACAACCTCCCAAAAGGATTTTGCCACTTTTTGTATAAATCAATTAAGTTGACCCCCTCCCCCCAAGTTCAGCATCAACTGAATGCATGTATTCAACATTTGGCCTTATGTGGTGTCTGGAAAACTCATTAAAGTTTACTGATATTAAAAATATTGTAAGTCACCAAATGAAATGAATGGTAAGGTGCATCGCATAAATATAGAGACAGTCTACTTTGCGCTGTGAACGCAATGCGAATATAGGTAGGAAGCTGAAGTAGTACCTAATTAGACATAACCCTAAACGTTTCGATCCATCGAGATGACCGGGTTGTGTGAAAAGAACACCACAAAGTGAAATAGTGTAATTTTAGGTGTCTCATAAATATAAAGACAACTATGTAAAGTAGCCACATGCAGATGAGATGCACAAATTAGCATGTTGTGCGCACGCGCATGGGCCGTAATTGACAGCAGACTTACCGTCAGACATTGATTTGCTGATATACCATGCAGCATTCAACTTTATGGTGATTAGGTGCAGAAGATTTGGAGACAGAACAAATGGATGGCCTATTTTTAAAGCCATGGGGAGGAGTAGGGCAGTCATTTATAAGACTTTATCGAAACGCGGTGCATTAACTGCCAGAAAACGGCCTGGAAGGCCTCGAATAACAACCAAACGAGATGATCATGCCATCATGCGTTTAGTTTCATCCCAAAGGTTATCAGTACGTCAAGTTTCTTGGACTGTTGATGTCATCGTCTCAAAGGACACAGTTCATCGACGAATCAAGGAAAGTCGCAACATTGTGCTCCAGAAAATGCGCCGTCTGCCACACCTCACACGGCGCCACAAGGAAGCTAGATTGTTATGGGTAAGCAGCCACATGCTCTGGACGGACGATTGGATCACAACTACTTTCTCCGATGAGAAAAAGTTCAACCTGGACGGCCCTGATGGTTGGAACTGCTATTGGCATGATTTACGACGCGAACCACGCACCTTCTTCAGGAGACAGAAATGAGGGAGATCTGTGATGGTCTGGGGAGCGTTTGCGTTCAATGGGACAACGGATATCGCTTTCCTGCAAGGCAGGCAAAACTCCGAAACGTATCAGGACATACTCAGCAGCCACCTTCTACCGTTTGCCGAAACCCTAGTGGGTGTTGATTATCTATTCCAGTAAGACAATGCCTCTATCCATCGGTCTGCATCAATGAAAAGCTGGTTTAACACTCATCATGTGACCGTAATGTATTGGCCAGCACTCAGTCCAGATCTGAAACCTATCGAGAACCTCTGGGGTATCCTCGCTCGTGATGTGTATGCGAATGGACGGCAGTTCTCAAGTGTGGTGGCATTGAAAGAGCAGATTGAACGAAGCTGGTACGCACTCCGTGCAGAATACTTACATCACTTGGTGGACAGCATGCCCAATCAGGTTGTCAGTGTTATTCAGAACAACGGCTCCACTATTCATACCGGAGATGCTCATAACTAGTAAGTCTTTATATTTTTGAGACAGCGTATTTCTGTTTTTTTTTTCTTGTACTTGGCGTTGGAATTGTTATGTTTCTGTCAAACTATTGTGCAGCTGCGTGTCCTATGCTATTTTTGCTATAAATATGAGGTGTACATTTTAGCTCGTTGTTGTTTCTTTTTTATTTGAGAATTTGTTCTGTCCCTATATTTATGCGACGCACTATAGTATATGATCACTTGGTAATCTTATAGGTCAGTTAGGCCTACTGTACTGTTTAACATATGAGAGAAAAAAAAGTAATTTATCCTTTCAGAATGATTGTATACTTGTATGTGTGAGTCATTTTTATCACTATTTTAATCACTTTCAGAAATTATTACCATAAAATGGCATGACTGGGTTTATTTGTGCCCCTCCCCCTCCCCAAAGAACAGTGGGAACAATTGGGCTGGGTTTAAGTGGATCAGCCTCTCTTAGTTGTTACATTACTCACAAGGTGAGGAAAATGTTAAGAACTGAATAGTGTTTTACTGATATTTGGTTTCAGAATTTGGTATATCATTATCATTTGTGAGTTTAAAATATGGCTAAATAATCCTTGACTGTCTTGTGTTTATGTTAAGCTTCATGTAGAGAAAAATGGAACAATGCTTGTTGTGTTTAAATATTAAGTGTTATGTTATTCCTATTGCAGATGTTGGAAGAGGTGATGTTGGATTTCGATTTAGACAGCGAGGAAAAGGACACCTCACCGAGTTTAAGTGTAGAGAATGGTATACTCTCTAATGCTAGCGACGAATGTCAGCTATCCAGCAAAGGTGCACCATCATTGCCAAGAGCTGCTGTTGGCAGCCATTCCATCCCAGACATTTCTTCAGTAGACATTCCTGAGAGTCCAGTTTTTCCGTCCGCATCAAATGGCAGTGATCGTCCACTTTCAATTGTTCAGACTATTGTAAAAGCCTTAGAGAAATCCTCTAAGCAAAATGCTCAGGGTCCTAAGCAATCTAGTCTTTCAAAGTCCACTTCTGAAATTGACTCTGCTGTGAGAACAGATAATCTTGCAACTAAGTCAATTAGTGGTTGGAATAGGAAAAGAGATACTGCTGTTTCTAAAGAAAATCATGTGACTAGTTCTTCAGAGAAGCCCGTGGGTAAGGCTACAGCATTTCGACCAAACACTTCAAGTTCTTCTGTTGAAAATTTGTTGCCTAGTGATATGAACACAAATGGTGAAAATAATACAGTTTCAATTACAAATCAGTTGGAAGAAATGAATCATTCACTAAAGAAGCTTCATAGGATAATGAAGCTGGTACAATCAAGATTTTTGACAAAAGTTCGGACTTTAAGTGAAGAAAAGTGAGTATTTGTATGCTGTCAATTTTACGTGAGTATTTTCAGTCATTTTGTGTTGTACATCTTGTAAGTGATTTCATGTGCGTTTTAAGTGAGTTTTTTTTTTTTAATGTTAGGTCAGTTAAAATGTTAATTGAGTGTCCTAATTTAAGTATTCTGCATATGAGTAACAAATGGGGAAGGCTTTTTTTATTTTGTGGGTCTGGAATAATCAGAATAAATATTCATTTAAGGTTTTACAGATAATACTGTCCTACCAAAAGTTATCACACACCCCCAATGGTGGAGAAAAATGGTCTGCAATCATGAAAAGTGAAAAAAATGATACCATTAAAAAAGTATTGGGTTGGTGTGAATGAAACATCTGGCTCGAACAAGCAGTAGAGACAGGCCCCTACCACAGCAGAATGAAACCACCCACAGGTGTTGCGGGTATTACATCACAGAGTTACTATAAATACTACAGAGATGCCAACAAGTATGGATTATCCGTAGTTCCTACGGAAAAAGCTCTTGTACTACGGAATACGGAAAACCGTGATTTTTCTACGGAAAATTAATGGAAGTTATTAAGTTTTATTTTGATTGTTCCCCTTCCGAACGCAACGGCGACCACTTGACGATTCATCATGCTTGCGATGCTGCTCACTTCCAGTTCTGCCTCTCGAAGTTGCTCGGATCTTAGCGCGAGCGGCCGGTACTCGAAACCCTCCCTCCCCAGCATGCAACATTCTGGGGATGTTGAGCGTAGCTCGCTTTGTTGGTGGACATGGGCGGAGTTCGGCCCAAAGCTCTTTCGCAATGCAGCGGCAAGCTGTTGGAAATCATTTGGTGCAGAACGTGAGTGTCATTGCCTGGCATCGGAGTTCTTTTTTAAATCGTGCGTCGACCATTCATGTCAGTAATTAATATTTCGAAGTTTTTTCCTTGCGTTGCAGAAAAGTATGCTTGGATTTCGTTGCAGGTTCGCCAAAATGTGCAATTATGCATCTAGTACACATAGAAATTTTACCAACACGTAAAAATATGAATTGGGAATTTTTCGCGACACGTAGAAATACACGTCATGAAGCACGTAAAGTATGCATCAACACGTAAAAATACGCATCGAGAAACGTGTAAAATACATATCAACGCGCAAAAACACACATCGAGAAACGCGTAAAATACACATCAATGCGCCAAAACACATCGAGAAACGCGTAAAACTACGCATTGAAGAATTTTACCAACGCGTAAAAATACGCATCGGGACAGCATTTCGCTTTTCAAAAGCGGAAGTGAACGAAATAAAGATTTCTTCCGTAATCGTAATTTCGTTTTCCTGCGATGTTGCCTCTGTCTAGTATTGTTGTTATACATAATTTTATTCCATAAATCTTTGTATTTCACTTTGAAAATGGAGGAAATTTCTGAAAACGGAAATTCGATGGCGCAAAAATTCCCGTTTTAATCTTTGGCTTCGAGGAATTTCTGCTTTTTCGTCGTAATTTGGGTTATCCTCGAGATCGATGCATAATTGAACAGAAATTTTGGGGCAATTGGTAGTGGTGAAGGATGCTTTCCACCTGAAACTTTCGA
The DNA here is from genome assembly GCA_039090855.1 of Macrothele yani. Classification (NCBI taxonomy): domain Eukaryota; kingdom Metazoa; phylum Arthropoda; class Arachnida; order Araneae; family Macrothelidae; genus Macrothele; species Macrothele yani. Next base: position 140,147,675 of record CM077002.1, read on the forward strand.
AAACGGAAATTTCGTCTTTCAAAACTTTCGGAAACAGTGAGAATTTCTCCTGTAATCATAATTTTATTTCTCATGCAATGTTTCCTCTGCCTAGTATTGTTGTTAAATTTTATTTTATTTCGTAAATATTTGTATTTCACCTTAAATATGGAAGGGAAATGTTCGAAAATGGAAATTGGACGTAGCAAAGGTTTCTCCCGTAACTGTAATTTTTTCCCCCAGTGATGTTCCGAACATGTATCCTGTGTTCTTACATATTCCCCCAAAAAAGGTTTACATTTCAGCTTGATAAATGGGGAGAGTCCGAAAACAAAAGTGACGAAGCTGAAACATTTTTAAGTATTGATGCATTCATATTCTCCAAGTTACACTATTCAAAAGCATTCATATTCTCCAAGTTACACTGCCTTTTATCTAAAATAGTGAAAGCTATCATGCATTCATGGTCCTCAAACTGAAAGTTCTTTCAGCATGATGGATAAAATTGTCATGGCATCCAAAGGGTTTGTGAAGCCTGTTGTTGTAGCTGATGGTGATGTTGAGCCTAATTTTTCAAATAACAGTTTTTCAAAAAAGAAAAAATCAGAAAGGACACCACTGGTAATTATAGTAAAAACAAGAATGTATTAAAGCGAAATCATTTTAAACGAAAATTAATTTTCTAAGTTCTATACATGTCTTTCTAAGTTCTATACGTCTGTCGGAAAAGTTCGCATTGAAGAATGTTCTTATATTCAAGAAAAGATACTGATCTATGATGAATTTTTAAAACATGCAGAAGTAGTAGATCCTTCACTTAGAGCCATAACATCATTTACTTCTGTATTACACATAGTCAAACACCTTTCATTTATAATAACTGAAAATGAACTTGATATACTGAAAGCGGAATTCCTTGTTATCAAGCTGACAAATTTGAGACCATAGCAGTAAACAGATAGAATAGATGTCATTTGGTCAGAAATCTCAAAATTAAGAGGCTGTAATGGAGTGGTTAAGTATACCAGTCTCTCGAAAGTAATGTTTTCAATACTTGTAGTTCCACACTCGAATGCTTGTGAGTAAGAGAGATTTTAGCTTAGTGCAAAAAAATCAAGCCCGTTTCCAACCTAATTTAGGTTTGGAAACTGTAGAAGCACTTCTTATTGCAAAAATGAATATGTTCTCCTCTGGGCAAGTGTGTTATGAAAAAAGATTTTCTGCTGAGGAACTGAAATGTGCAAAACACTGTACAGCAAAATCACTAAAGAAAGCTGTTTAATCAATTGCTTGTTGTGTAAAAAAATTGTATCAGTCATGGTGTATATTATTTTCCATGCGAAAAATTTGGAATATTTTGATACAGATTTTCATGTATATAGATGAATAAGTAAGTAAAAAAATGCTAATTAAATTAAATGAGTTGCTTTCCTCGGTTAAAATGATTCTTTTTGGTATGACTACTGAAAAATGGCCAAAACTACTGAAAATTTGTACGAGTACTACTGAAAATATCTGAAACAGGTTGGCATCTCTGAATACTAGTACGTGCGTGAAGAACAAGGTTCTGGCGTGGTTTGTTGGATGTAACGTGGCTTGCCAAGGAAACATGCAGACGCCGGATTTGAGAGTCATCTTCCTGTATGAATTTAAACTGGGCCATTCTGCAGGAACTGACGCTTGAAACGTTAACAAAGCGTTAGGGGAGAATACAGCCAACGAACAAGCCATTCAGCGATGGTTTGTGAAGTTTCGAAGCGGAGATGCTGACCTGCAAAACAAAGCACGTGGTCACCGACCTGTTGCGGTTTCTGACGATGTTCTGTTACGTGTGGTTGAAGCGGAACCCCGAAAAACATGCCATGAGATAGCAGCAGAGATAGGTGTCCACCACACGACAGTTGTTTGGCGTCTGGCTGAGCTGGGTACGGCCAAAAAGCTGGGCATGTGGCTGCCGCACGAGTTGCCAACTGCCAAAAAGACTAGGCATTTGGAAGTCTGCACGTCGCTACTTGTCAGGAATAAACAGGAACCTCTACTGCATCGAATAGTCACAGGCGACGAGAAGTGGGTCCTTTATGATAATCGGAAAGGATCTGCACAATGGTTAAGCAAGGCACAGCCTGCTGGACGGCATCCTAGGCCACCCCTACACTCCAAGAAAGTGATGCTCCTTGTGTGGTGGTCCACAGCCAAGATAATTAATGGGAGTTTCTTGGCAAAAGGGCAAACCATCACTGCAGAACATTATTGTGCTGAATTACAGCAGATACACCAGAAATTGCTGCAGAAGCAACCGGCTTTGGTCAACAGACATGGTGTTCTTGTGCTCCAGGACAACGCCCGCCCTCATGTTGCACAATGAACAATGCTGCACTAAGTGCCTTGGGCTATGCAGCACGGCCTCATCCTGCCTATTACCCGGACTTGTCTCCGACAGACGATTATGTGCTTCGTCGCCTGGATCACTTCCTGTCCGGGAAACAGTTCACGACAGACAACGAGGTTCAACGTGCAGTTGATGACTTCTTCGGTTCCGAACCACAAGACTTTTTCGTTCCGTGATCATGGTCTTGCCGGACAGATGCCAAATATGTGTCGATGCCGAGGGGGATTATTTTGCCAAGGTAAGTTGTCCTACTTTTCTGTTCTCGCCATCCACATGTGCTAGTCCTTTGCCGGACATTTCATTCGCACCAACCCAATATTTGGACAGAACAAGTTTTACATTAAAATAACTTCTATTCACTTCAATGGTGTTATCAGTTTCCATTTAGATGCTTTGATACTTTCCACCAACTAACCATAAACTGCTCCGCAGAATGTTGGCCAGTTTTCAGTTCATCGCCTGCCTTTCAGAAATGGACTCCACAATAAACAACTCGACTTCTGCATATTGACAAGCATCAAGCAATCTATAGCAGCACTTGCTGGGTGACAGGGAAAATTATTTTGACACCAATTGCTGTCCATATCATGATATAAAGAGAACTATAGGGATTATGGAATGGCATCCCAAGTGTACGGGAACACATATCTGAAAAATGCTTACTTCTTCCAACACCTTAAGTGTGCTTCTTCCAACACCTTAATTGTCCAAAATGATAAGACAAATCCACTTGGACAGTCATTTTGTGACCAATGGAACATCTTGACGTTACAAGCAATCCCTGCAATTCACAGCACAAAATGCACATATCCTTGTCCCTAGAAATTTCATTTAAAAACCTCTTCCAATTCCACTTCTTACAGAAAAAAAAAAAAGAACATGAAAAAGAAAAACACATACCTGCAAACTGAGTAAAAAAGGGTGTCAAAAGAACTTATAAGCACCCACTAGCACACTGGAGCTAACACACAAACAGAGTCGCAGAATGTAGACGTACGCCGTATGCGGATAGTAGTTTCCAAATTATTAGCAGGTTTAGCAGATAGTTTTTGCTTGTAGATTAAAAATAAAATAAAATGTTATTTACAGCAATTAAAACACTTACTCAATGCTTTACTCAGATTGATATACTTTATTCTATTTTAACTTGAACTTTCAATTATTTTTCACATCTTCTGAGTTCTTTTGTTTTTGTAGATATTTCTAGCCTCTAGATTTTATCAAGGCCTGTTCTGAATGTATAGGAACTGTATCAAAAGTTTTGTTTGCACAGAAATAATTCAAATTTTATTGCTAGGTTCCTATTGCAGTTGCCAGTTATTAAATTAAAATCTTTTTCTTAAGTATTTTGTAAGTTTACTACTTTTAATTAAATTGTTAAAAATGCTATTTATAACTTTTGGAATTCATTTTTCTGAATATAAATATTTTTCTTTAGTCTCTTGTTTTTATGAGGTTTATGGTTCAAATTATTTTAATATTTTACCGTAGAGGTCCATTTCACATACATAGCTGCACCTTCAATTGTAATGCACTTACTTTGTCCTAATTGGAATCTGTAATGTTCTAATAATTATTTGTTTATTAATTTTTCTTTAAATTATCTTATTCTATTGTTATCGTGATTCGCCGGTTTGCAGCAAGATTTCTGCTTCAACGGTTGTGTATGCAGATACATTTTATTTCTATACAACTCTGCATACAAACACACTGGAGCTAACATGTAATAGTGAACGCTGATGTGCTGCCATCTATTGGTTGATTGGCAATCACAATATCGCACAAAGGGCCAAGGCTGGAAATATAGCCCCAATTTCTGCTGTGGTAGGTAATAGTTGTAGTATTCTTTGCACATTAAAGTAGACTGCTGGTAGAGGCCAGTGACCCTGGGCTTGTGCAACTGCTCTTTTGTGATAATGAGTCTTGTGGTTTTCCCTATGTAAGCCCCTTAATTCAAGTGACCCAACACCTGGAAATTCCCAAGCATATACATATTTAAACACCATTACTAGCCAACTTCATCCATTGTCACTGACTATTCCTGTGGTGATGACACTTCCAGAAGGACAGTGCTGCATTCCATAATGCCCACCCACACTGCGCTAGAATGGTTTCAGAAACATTATGGAGACTTTTCCATCCTGACCTAGTCACCTCAATCCGACTGAGTATTTGTAGAATAAAGTCCAGTGGGACACCAGATGTCAGGATCTACTGCCACCCAGTCTGTGTGAATTGGAAGATGCTATTCTACACATTTAGGCAAAGCATTTCATTGGAACATTACCAGAATTCAGTTGAATCAGTGCCACTGCTAATTGCTGCTGTTCCAAAGGCCAAAGGTGCTCCAACACGTTATTAGGTAGGTGGTCCATTGGCTACTCAATGCACTGAAAGTACAATTTATTATACACACATAATAACAGGCAGACCCACCTTTTGCTCACAAGAGCAGCAGCATGCTGTGGCATTGACTCTAGAGGTTTTTGGAAATGTTTGGGTGATTTTGTGGCCCATGATTCCAGGGTATCATATTATTTGCATCTTCATAGGCAACAAAGTGCACTATTTACGTGCAAGTCATTAATGGCTTAACAATCAGAAAAGCTAAACACTTCCCTAAAAGCTCTTGGCTTCAGTCCTGTTAATACACTTCGTGCACGTTAATGAGAACATCCTGTTATGTAGCTGGCCTTCTAAGGTTGAAACTTTCATCTTATCCGCTTATAGAGTGTTGTTGTTATTATAATTCTTCAGATCATGAAACATCGTATTTTCATTCACAGGACAGTACAAAAACGCTGACTTCTGACATGCAAGATAGCTCATTAACACAAGACGCATACTCACTATTACATGAGTGTAGTCAACTTTCATTACGCCTATTTTTTATTTATTGTATTTTTCTCCTTCCTTCATTCCTCCCTCAGCAACCTGCCTTTAAAATTCACAATTCCAAAAAATTTTACTCAATTCTAAAACACATATTCACACACCCAATAAATACTCACATACATCACACCCATATTCAATTCAATACCAATTTCACATCCTACAATTTACATACCTCATATGAACATATTAATGTACAATATATGGGTCATTCCTTGCCAAATCAACCAAAAAATGACAATATTCAACCTGACCATCTCAGATTTCAATGAAACCTTCAGGGATCATTCTCCCTAATGTTATAAATGAGAATATATTTTTAAATTTTGTTTATCTCATTGGGTTTTCATGTAATTAATTTTTAAAATTTTGAAAAATTGTTGTTTTTTGGCTTGCATAAACTTTTTCAATCTTGAATTTCTCAAGTTCTATAAGGCCTAGAGAGTTGTTTGACCCCTCATTTTAAAGATAATTTTATAAGTTTTAATTGTATATGCAACTTGACTATGCTTAATGAATTTTCTTTTTAATTAAAAAAATATTAAAATTTTTTAAGATAGTGTTTTTTAAAATTTTTGAAAAAAATATGTTTTTTTGTAATATTATAAGCTTTAAATCCTGAAACTTTTAGAGTGGGATCTCAATGGGATCGGGAGCTGTGGCAAAAAACTTAAAGTTACTGTACAAGTAATAATGGATTATAATTCTTGTTTTAGTGTGTTTACATGATAACAGACACTGAGTTTTAAAATCTACATAATACATCATACTAATTAATACATAGTCAAACATAAAACAAGGGAAGGATAGTCCCAACAGGCTAAAAGTTTTACCTGGTAAAATTAAGAAATTTTTTTTAGTTAGCACTCACAGTTGTAGTTATGCCAAAATAGTGACATCTTAGTTCTTCTTAAAATTAAACAATTAATTTCTTGTTTGCCTTTTTAGTTTCTGAGTCTGTAAGTCGATAAACTCTTCCTGTAGCTGGTGTAGCATCAACTTTTGTTAAAACCTCACTTTTATGCACAACTAGTATGTCAGTAAATTGTGGGTATTTGAAAGATGAAGAAGAGCCATGTGGTTCCAAAAAACTTATTTTTACTTCATCTCCTTCTATTCCTAATACACAACCTAACCACCACTTGTCTGAGTATTGGCATGTAACAAAGCCAACAATGTCATTAATGTCCAGATCATCATCAGTGTCATCAGCTGAAACTATTTCTACACTTGATTCCTCTGAAAATGAGTAGCTTTTCACTAAAACTCTAGTCACATTCACAGGACTGTAACTGTGAAATTGTTGAGTACCCTTTATTGTTGTTGCTGCTTCACACCTACTCTTCAAGGTCTTTTCCTCTGCCTCGTATTCGTCTGTAGTGGAATACAAAAAACTGATGTTGACAATATTGTCTTTAGCCCAATCATAAAGTTGGCAAGGGGTCATAATTTGATCATTGTAGACCATTCGTAGACTCGCCAATGCCACTAATCGTTTAATAGTACCTCCGACACCATCACATGCATTTTTTCCATGTGACGATGCAAAAAAGTTCCATTCCGCCTTGATGCCAAAATCTTTCTCATGATGGCAGAGATCGAGAAACTTTGATTTGTTTTTGTACTGTGATGATGCTCCATCTGAAAAGTTATTCAGCTTTTTGGGTTTATGGGGCAGATTCTGTTTAAGAAAGTCAATCATGAGGCGTTGAAACAAATGTGAACAGCAACTGTATCATGCACCACACAATCAGAAAGAATAACTAAGCTCAGGTGCGCCTACTTTCTAGTTTTCTCATCAACGTAGTATATAACAAACGGATGTATTGTTGCTTGAGCATTGTTCCAATGAAAGCCTTGTGCAGAATCTTGAAGCACAAATGCATAAGTTTCAGCAAAATCACAAAGTACAATGTGTTGGTTTTGAGGTAGATTTTCTTTCAAGTGTTGCAAATAAGAAGACTGTTGAGTAGCAATGAAAGAGTGTCTTGAAAGTTTTGGCAGACTTTGAAACAAATAATCCCAAAACTCTTCTGTTGGGTTTATGATAGTTACCAGGACACACTTGTTATCAATCTGCATCCATTGTTTGAAACTCACATTTTCAATGCTATTAAGCTCAAAAGCTTCTTCAAACCGAGCCTTCAAAATCATCACTTTCTGGGCAATTAACACAATTTGCAAAGTAACATTTAGATGTTGGCACTTTGCAAATTATATTGCTTGTTACATCTTTGTATGTTTTAATCAGGAGTTCACCATTTGTCAATTCAGGTATTTTACACTGAGCCATCATTAATTTGGCATTCAATTCTGAAGTATTGTGCAAACGCACACAGAATGTGTCCCACTGGACCCAGGAAGAACACAATGCTTGGGAGGAAGCTCACAAAATTTAGAAATTCCAATTCTCTGATCAGGGTAATGCTCCTTAAATAGTAGGTATGATTCTTCTAATGTACTTAGAATTATATACTTTTGAACATGTACACGTTTGCCATCTTTTTTTGACTGAAACAAAGTCTTTTTTTACCAGGCATTCAACGACTAACCTCATAATTTTGATAGAATTCCTTGACTAGGGCTACCGTTGCAGGGTTTAGTAAATCATTATCTGTAATAGACCCTAATGTAAATTGGTTACCTCATAGCCAACATATTTTTTTTTTTTTACCTTACAAAAGTTAAAGGTAGCAATGTAACCCTAACTGGTATTTAAAACAATACCATTGTTACCATAACTCCTGATCCCATTGAGATCCCACTCTAAAAAAGTTTCAGGATTTAAAGCTTATAATATTACAACAAACATATATATTTCTTTCAAAATTTTTAAAAAACGCTATCTTAAAATTAAAAAAAAAAAATTGTTTTTAAAATAATTTTTTTTTCAGCAATAGTCAAGTTTCATATCAAATTAAAACTTATGAAATTCTCTTTAAAATGAGGAGTCAAACAACTCTCTAGGCTTTATAGAACTTGAGAAATTCAAGATTGAAAAAGTTTATGCAAGCCAAAAAACGACAATTTTTTAAAATTTTAAAAATTAATTACATGAAAACCCAATGAGATAAAAATATATTCTCATTTATATCACTGGGGAGAATGATCCCTGAAGATTTCATTGAAATCTGAAATGGTCAGGTTGAGTGACTGGTTGATTTAGCATGGAATCACCCATATACAACGCATTCAAACACTCAATTAAAGAGCTTCATTTCTGTGAAAAAAGGAGTGAAAACATCTGCCAAAGTCTGCCAGGACAGGGTTTTGGAGCCAGCGGTCAAAAATGTGAGTCGCACCCTCTTCCAAAACCGACAGTGGAGCTTTCAGCAGGTTTCCGCACCTGACCACAAGGCCAAGTCAACCCAGGAGTGGCTTCAGGTGAATTTGCCAGACTTCATTTCTCCAGCTGATTGGCCTTCAAGCAGCCCAGATCTCAACCAATTAGACTACAAGTAGTGGGCCACACTGGAGGACATGGCCTGCAGAAAGAGACACCCCAGCATTGACTATCTTAAACACTCTTCAGCACAGGCAGTAGCAGCTTTCCCTGTGGAAACCATGCATAAAACTATTGATGAGTGGTTAGAGACTGAATGACTGTGTGAAGGCAGAAGGATGCCATTTTGAAAAGTGATTAGTGCCATGTTTCACAAGGGTTCTACTGACATCATATCACAGGTATATTAAAATATCTTTAGATTTCTTTTGTTATTTCATTGAGTACTTTGTAACAGTATTTACGGTAATACTAGGTAATAAGTGTCAAGTTGAATTTTTTTTTTTTTTGTGCTTAGTGTTTTGTTGTGTGCTATATTTTAATGCACATGGGCACAATCAGGACAGGGTTAAGGGTTAATATCCACTCCAGAGCTCAGAGGGGATTTGTTTTTTAGGATTCATATTAGCAATGCTATTTAGCTATCTTCTCTCTGTCTCAGTTTGATTCAATTTTCCTCTCCACGGAGATCTAAGACAAAATCGCAAATGTTTTGCACTCCCACGTTGTCAGGGTTCAGAATGTTATTTATTTGTCAAGTAAGTATATTACAATTATATACCGTACACATTAAAAAGCCAATATATACAACCAGAGTAGCAGAATATAAACATACGCGGATAGTTTCCAAATTATCAGCAGATTTTGCAGATAGTTTTTGCTTGTAGATTAAAAAAAAAAAAAAAAAAATATATATTCTATAAAGATACCTAAGCAAAAAAAAAATATATATATATTTATATATATTTACAAGCACTTGAAAATAATTATGGGAGATTTCAATGCAAAAATAGGGCAACGGCAACAGAATGAAACTTCAGTAGGTAAATTCGGTCACGGCAACAGAAACCAGCGTGGAAATACTCTCGTTGAGTTTGCAGAGGCAGAAGGGTTTTTCATCTTGAACTCCTTCTTCAAGAAAAAGCCACACAGGAAATGGACATGGAGACATCCAAATGGGACGACAAGTGAAATTGATTTTATTATGTGTAACAAAAAATTCGTCATAGAAGACTGCAGTGTGCTAAACAAGTTCAACACAGGTAGTGACCATAGATTGGTGAGATGTAAGATGCACCTCAACACTAAACTTGAACGTGGCAAGCTCATAAGACAAACAAAATCTATTGACATAACCAACCTTAAAAAACACCATAATACCTTCAAATTGGAACTGAAGAACAGATTCTCTGCTTTAGAAGGCCTAACATTGGAAGAAGTGGATATTTCTGAAGTTAACAGAAAAGTAACCAAAGCTCTTATGGAAACAGCAACAAAATTAGCTGGGTCTAAGAACAAATTGCATGTGAACAAATTATCAGGAAAAACCAAAATGTTGATGCAAAAAAGAAGAGTGATGAGGACAACTAAAGAAGATGTGACTTCCAAAGTGGAATATATAGAGCTATGCAAGACAGTACGAAAAAGTATCACTGAAGACGTAAGGAAATTCAACTGTGAACTAGTAAGGAAAGCAATTGAAAACAACCAAAGCCTAAAGATAGCAAAGGGACATCTCAGTAAGGGGAAAAAACAGATTATGGCACTGAGAAAAGAAGATGGTTCTGTAACAAGAAATAGAGGCGAAATTTTGACAAGAGTGAAAGATTTCTACTCCAAATTATATGAAAGGGATGATACATGTACTCCAGACATCATGAAAGGTACCAGAGTTCTTCCAGTTCTTCCAGCAGAAGTTGCACATGCAATCAAGTACATGAAGTGGGGAAAAGCTCCAGGAGAAGATGGAATTACTATAGACATCATACAAGAAGCAAGTGGAGAAATCGAAACAGTACTCGCCCAAATTTTCACTCGATGCCTTAATGAAGGGAAAATTCCTGAGGATTGGAACAACGCTACAATGATCTTGCTACATAAAAAAGGTGACATTGAGGATCTCAGGAACTACAGACCTATCAGCCTCCTATCAGTGGTTTATAAAATCTTCACTAAAGTTCTTTCACACCGCTTGAAGGTGACACTGGACATGGCTCAACCGAGAGAACAAGCTGGATTCAGGAGTGGCTACAGCACAATAGATCATATCCACGTACTGAGAGAACTAATTGAAAGAGCGAGGGAATATGAGCTTCCATTGTGCATGGCTTTTATCGATTATGAAAAAGCCTTTGATTCGGTGAAACCATCAGCAGTTACAATGGCTCTGAAATCCTGCGGTATTGAAGATGCATACATTAATATTATTAATAACATCTATGAAAATGCAAGTGCAAAGATTCGGCTGTTTGAAAATACAACACACATAAAAATTGGAAAAGGAGTGAGACAAGGTGACACCATATCTCCGAAGCTCTTTAATGCCACATTGGAAAATGTCTTTCAATCACTGAACTGGGAAAACAAAGGGATAAAGATTAATGGAGATTATCTAACCCACCTTCGTTTTGCTGATGACATAGTCATTTTTGCAACTACCCCATCAGAGCTACAGAGTATGATCCAGGAACTGGCTGACAAGAGTAAAGAAGTGGGATTAAAAATGAACTTTCAGAAGACAAAAGTGATGTACAATGCTTTTACAAGAAATGAAGATTTATCGATTGATGGAGAAAAGCTGGAGATAACAGACACGTACGTTTATCTTGGACAGCAGATATCAAGTGAGGGTCACATTGGTGAAGAAATTAATCGGCGTACAAAACTTGCCTGGAGAGCTTTTGGAAGAAACAGTATAATTTTCAAGAGCAATATGCCATTATGTCTTAAAAGAAAGGTGTTTGATCAATGCATCCTTCCAGTGCTTACGTATGGTGCAGAGACGTGGACCTTAGCTAAAAGAGACATACAAAGGCTGCAGACAACTCAAAGAAGCATGGAGAGGTGCATGCTTGGTGTAACCAGGAGAGATAAGAAGAGGAACACGTGGATCCGAAAAATGACGAGAGTGGAAGACATCATGATCAGAGTTAAATCCCTGAAATGGCAATGGGCTGGGCATACTGCCAGAAGAACAGACCATCGATGGACAGCCGAAATTTTAGATTGGATTCCAAGGGACAGGAAAAGACCCAGAAGAAGACCACATGGAAGATGGGTGGATGAAATTCGAAAGTATGCGGGAATGACATGGAGGAGACTGGCACAAGACAGACCGTTGTGGAGGAAACTTGGGGAGACCTTCGTCCAGCAGTGGATTGATAATGGTTGATGATGATGATGATTTACAACAATTAAAACACTTAATCAAGGCTTTACTCAGATTAATATATTTATTTCTATTTTGACTTGAACTTTCAATTATTTTTCACATCTTCTGAGTTGTTTTGCTTTTACAGATAAACGTTTCTGGCCTCTAGATTTTATCAAGGCCTGTTCTCAATGTATAGGAACTGTATTAAAAGATTTGTTTACACAGAAAGAATTAAATTTTTATTGCCAGGTTCCTCTTGCAGTTGTCAATTATTAAATTATGATCTTTTGCTTATGTATTTTGTAAGTCCACTATTTTTGAATTAAGTTGTTGAGAATGGTATTGCTAATTAGAGTTAAACCAAGAGTATCTTTGTAAGGGTATTTCTGATTTTTGAAGATTTATTAATGGAAGTGTTTTTCTAGATATAAAGTCTTTCTTTGTTTAGCCTCTTGTTTTTTATGAGGTTCATAGTCCATTATTTTAATATTTTGCCCTAAAGGTCCATTTCACACATATTGCTACCCATCCAGTTGTTATGTACTTATTCTGTCCTCAATGGAATCTCTAATGTTCTAATAATTATTTATTGTTTTATTAATCTTTCTTTAAATTATCTTATTCTGTTGTTATCATGATTCGTGGGTTTGCAGCAAATTTCTGTTTCAATGGTTGTGTACGCAGATACATTTTATTTTTATACAACTCTGTATACAACATATGTACATAATGGGTGAATATGTACAAGAGAAAAGAACTAGAATTCATCAGCACTGATGGGGAAACTCCACCTCCCACTAAAGTTACATTATACATCAGATTCAGTGGCTAGTAAGGCCAATGAAATTAGCCCTTATAATCAAATTAATCTCAGACATCATCACAGAAAACACTACAGTGTGAGCTCGACGATGACAAAAGTGAGCATCAGTAGTTAATAAGCCATTGCAACCTTGGAAAACGATTGTCATTCCAAAAGAATACCAAATTTTATAGAGGAAATATACCATCTACTAATACAGTGGCTGATGTAAAAGTATAATAAAAAACTGTGTAGTATAAGATCAGATAGAAATTACTGAAACTGGTATTATGAAATTTAAATGGTTATTTAAATATACAGTACACAGGCAATATACCAAATTGCGTACTTCAAGCATATATTGAAGTGCTAAAAATATAAACCACAAATCTGTACCAGGGGTCAATCCAAGCGGCATTTGATACCATCTGGCGGTATCTTCACAAAAATATTTTTAGCTGAAGCGGTATCTTCACAAAAATATTTTTAGCTCAAATGGTATCTTCACAAAAATATTTTGAATTGAGATGATGTCTTCATTTTCAGTTACATTTTATCTTAAGAAAAATATTTTTGTGTAAGAGGCATCTTGAATATTGTCGTATTTAACTGTGCTGTCTTTCTTTTTTTCGTTGTATGAACTGTTTTCAGTAAAATGGTCTCTGATGGATGCGTATCAATCAATCACTGCATCATCACTAGTAGCAGCTGGAGCGAACCTCGCTCAAAGGAACCCCAAAAGCATTATGGGAGCATTCACCCCACCCCACTCCCGCATGCATTTTGCAGGGCTAACTCAGAAGTAGGGATGAGAAGTAGGGATGAGCTTCCTTTCCTTACTTTATGGGACATTGGTGGATACTCATTCTCGAAACATTCACACATCTGCAGTATCGGTGGAAATTTTTGATTTATGAGGAGAAACTTCAATATTTTATTAAAGAGCCAAAGAACTCGCACTTTCCCATCTGCAGCAGTTACGGGCACGTCGATGAATAAATCGCTGTTCAGTGCATTGGTGATAGCTCACTAATTTAACATCGAGTAACCATAATATTTGTTAAAATTCTTGACGCATCATAAACCTCGATGTATCGGCTCCTGAAACATTGAGGATAAGAACTCTATTTTCAGAGATGAGAGAAACAAAAGAAAACAGCAAAAAAATCGTTAATTTGCTACATAGAAAGGCAATATTTTTTTCTCTGTATAAGAATACAAAAAAAAAATGCTTTTATTTATTGCAGAAAATTTTTGAGTGGATTATGCTTTTGCAGTTTCAAACATCAGTCATGAAACCTCTATTTTTTTGGGGGGGGGGAGATCGGTTCCTGTAACATTGAGGAAAAGAACTCTAATTTTAGTGACAAAACATCGAACAAAAAGGGAAAGAAATTGCTAATTCATGACATAAAAAGATTGTATTCCCTTCCTCTTTAAGATAATGCAGCAAAGTAAAATTCATTTACTCCATGTAGAAAATATTCTTTTGCAGTTCCAAACATTAATTATCACTTTCAAAAACATCAATGCTCAAAAACACAGATATATTTTGCCCGTCTCTACTCTGATTAATCTATGCCGTACCTGCCAGGATCCCTGCATGAGCGATTTTTTTTAATGTTATTATAGTTATTTCTTTTCCTTGGAGTACTTAAAAAAAATTTGACCTTTGATGACTTTCCTGGTTTAATACAACCTGGAGTGTTATTAACATTACTATTATTATTTTCTGAGATCTCAGCTGGAGCATAATCACAGAGTTGCATTAAAAAAAAAAAAAAAAAAACTATCTGCATACACAATTACCAAAACAGAAAACTTGCTGCAAATTCAGAAAGCGTGAACCACGATTAGCTATAGGACAATAGAAGAATAAAAAATTAAAATAAATAAAACATAACTGAAGAACAAAAAACAGTAATACTGTCAGAATAATAATTATAGAGGATTAAAATTACTTTAAACACAAAAATAGGTTAAGTTTCACAAAAATAGGCAGAATTTCAAAAAAATGGGTGTGATCTTTAAAAACCTGGATCGACTCTGTGTTCACAACAGCTGGATGGAACAGTAAATGAGCAAACTATATGATATCCCTACAGGATGACTGCACAAATGATATGCAATTAAACAATGTTACCAAAAGGAGCAAAATGTCAATACAATAAAGCCGTATGGTGTACATACGCATGTAAATTTTAAAAAGTGAAAAGCCTCCTAAAAGTAATAAGACCACTTGTAGATTTATTGAAAATTAAGATTTTCAAAGAAACAACTAATTACTAGTCAGAGAAGTTTGAAAAAAATGACACCACAGATGAATACTTACATTCTTTAGAACACAAAAAGACCAAAATCAGTCCCTTTTGTGGCCACCTTTGTTTTTTATAATGAACAGAATACGATGTGGCATACTCTCAATGAGGGATTTGCAGTAGTCACTTGAAATGTCTTTGCACCACACATACTTTATCGCATCAATCAAAGCTTGGGAATTTGATGGCTGTTTTTCTGCTACCTTGTCTTTTAAAATGGTCCACAAATTTTCGATGGGCTTAAGGTCGAGACTATTACTGGGCCAGTCAAGCACAGTTATGTTTCTCCTCTGCAGGTAGTCCTTTACTCTCTTTGATCTGTGGCATGGAGCCACCATCATGCATAAAGATTGTGCATCTGTGCACTTGCATATGCATTAACAGCTTCTCACATAACATTTCCACATAAAAAGGACCAGTCATGGTAGTGCCTGTTGGCAAAAAGGATAATGAAGCAGTACCGGATGCTGACAGAGCACTCCATATCATCTGGCTAAGCGAATGTCTCGCGGTGCTAACAGTGTATTTTTCATCAAACCTTTTGGTCGTCAAACATGTGTTTCACGTAATTCAAATTGATGCAGAGTTGATTCTTCAGAAAAAATAACTTGGCTCCAATTTTCAGCAGTCCACGATTGATGACGCTTCGCAAACTGGAGTCTCTTCTTTACCATGAGAGAGGTTAGTCTAGGTTTATGTGCAAATTTATAAGACTTTAATCCAAAATCTTTGCTAAGACGTCAGGAAACAGTGCTGATACTAATATCAGACCATTTTGAATGTAGAAAGGCCTCGATTTTCATTCATGAACTCCTCGGAGAATGCATAACTATTCGCCTTATGGTATTGTCATGACGTGGGGTTGTTTTCCTTGGACGTCCACTTCTCTGTCAATCGTTAAATTCACCTACATCTCGATATTTCATGATCGTAATGAATAGCAGTCTTGCTCAGATTCACCTTTCTGCTTATGCCATGTTCGGAATATCCTTCATGATCACTATTTGTGCCCTCTGAGTAACACTTAATGCCACTTTTTTGCCCATATTTCGCTATGTAGAAAATACGTGCAAAACCTCTCAGTATGAAAATCAGAAGCAAACTGACACTCGTGTGCTTCCCCCAACTCTATCAACAGCTGTTGCTGTAGGATGATGCAACACCTGCAGGAAGTTGAGTAATACAGACAGTAGCTGATGCAGTCAGCAGAAATTTCCCAATTTCGACAGGTGGTCTTAAACTTTTGCAAATGACTATAGATTGAGGTGAGTTTTTTGTTAATTTTTTACAAGACCCATATTTTAAAAGTGTTTTCTCTGTTTCTATAAGTTGTCTTCCCAACTTTCTTTTTCTTTTTGCTTCCAGATAGCTTCACTTCAGTTAGATTGATGAGGTGTTTTTTGTTTTCTTCCTGCTCTTTTTTTTTTGTGTGTGTTTTGTTCAAAAACCATATATTTATATATTTTTATCGTGTGTCTTCCATTTTCCACAGGTTCATTATGAGGCATTTCAGAAGCTGATGTTTGCAATTTCACAGTTTTTGGCTTCCAGATAACTTTGTTTCAATTAGATTAACACAGATTTTTTTTTCCTTTTTTACAAAATCCTTATTAGCTAAGCATTTGCAACATTCCCATCTGTTTCTGTGGGCATGCAACATTTCGGAAGTTGATGGTCGCATTTTATTTTATTTATTTATTTATTTACTTCTAGGTAGTTTACTCCGATTTTTATGTACTAAAACCATATTTTTACGCATTTTTAACATCTCCTGCAGGGATTGAAAAACACCATGCCTGAAATGTCCGGGGTATGTAAATTATTGGCCTGGGCAGGTAAATAAAATCTAGTTGCCTGGACCAGGCAACTACACTGGAGGAAAGTGAAAAAAGAACACCAAGAAGGAGACGTCTGATACCAACGAAATTTATACAGCATAATAACGGAATTCAGAGGATAATGTGATCAAAACATTATGGTAAAATACAGCTGTATTTGCTGGTAAACTGAAAAATAACATTTCCATGTAACATGGTTAGTACGAGGTTGAACCGCCATGAACTGCGTCACACTGTGCAATTCTGGCATGGAGTCTGTCGTACAAATGTTAGATGTAAGTTTGGGGTATTGAGTTCCAAGCATCCTCAACCTGGACGTGTAAATCGGGGATGGTCGTATCTGGCCGTGGAGACCGGATAAGTCGTTGTTCCATAAAATCCCACACGTGTTCAATGGGGGACAAATCCAGTGAATGTGCAGGCCATGGAAGTTGTCTCACACCCTGAAGTATGTTGCATTGCACGTGCTGTGTGTGGGCGTGCATTATCTTGCTGGAAAACACCACGATGGACCGACCTTACAAATGGCACAACAACTGGCTGAATGATGTAGGAGGTGCTGTTTAACGTACCCGGTACAAACACTAGTTGTGTACGGGAGCGATAGCTGATTGCTCCCCACACCAGGAGACCAGGTGTAGGCTCTGTGTGTCGCTGGCGGATGCAAGAAGTGTGGAGACGCTCCCCTGTGCGTCTGCGAACATGCATACAGCCATCGGAGGCTCCCAAGCAGAATCTGCTTTCATCGCTGAACACGACAGATCGCCATTGCGTTCTCCAGTGCAGACGTTGGCGACACCACTGCAGCCGTTCCTGACGGTGGGCTGGAGTCAGAGGCACATGTGCACGTAGTCCTGCATCCAGTAGACGATTGCGGATTGTTCGCACAGTCACCTCAGGTGCAACGGCAGCTCGGATTTGCGTCACAGTGGATGTTCTGCTTGACAACGCCGCTCTTTTTATGCATCAATCGGTCCGCTCATCAGTCCGTCTGTGACTCCCGGTTCCACGCCTTCTCGTGTGGGAATGTTCCTCGGACCATATACGCCACCATCGTACCGCCACCGATACTTCCCGTCCAATTCGCTCCGCAATATGACGATATCACCACCCGGCCTCGCAGAGTCTGACTAGACGACCTCGCTCAAAGTTCGATAACTGCTGAAATCGTACACGTCTTCCATGTCCAGGCATTGCAGCTTCTTCAGGGTCTTCGCACGTGCCCATACGCCGATGACTGATTACATTCACTTCGCCGTACTCCTTAAATACCACCGACGATAATTTGCATATTATGCCGTGCTGTGGCGTAAGCGCTCACCGGTTTGTCCCGAAATTAACATCAAACCTATGTAAACTCGACCCCATTAACATATGTAAATTTCATGATCGTCCGCCGATTCCTTCTTGGTGTTCTTTTTTCACTTTCCGCCAGTGTAAATTAAAAAAAAAAAGTCTGGAATAGAATTTCTTATTACAAGAAAAAAAGACAGTCATTGCATGTCATGCCTCATTTCACTGCTAATCACCAGAAGTTGTATTATTCTTATGGAGTGTCAAGGACAGAAGAATATTGCTTCTTTAATTACTATATTGTGCTCTAGGTCTAGAAATTGGAACCATATGTAGTTCTGCTCCAAACATTGTTTATAATCAGCTACTGGATGCATACCTCTGAGGGAACTAACTACCTCTGGTGTTTAGTGGCAAAGGGCAAAAACTTTGACAAAAGAAACATGGCAGAATCACTAAATTTCTCAAATACCAATTTCATCATCATACCATTTCATATCAATTTCACACACTTCTGTGCATCGAAAATTTTCACTACAGACCCTTAAAATGGAAATGCATGCAAAAGAAGAAAAAAAGAAGTTCATATTTTTAACTTAAATAAAAAGAGGGTTCTGATTTGTTACCTTAAAAGATAAATTTTCCTGGGCATCTAGCTTTTTCTACTTGGGCAGGTGAAATAATTTCTGCACATGCCCGGCCTGGCATGTAACTTTTCAGATATTTTTGAAGCTCTGCCCTGTTTCGTTTCCAAGGCCATATTGCGCAGTATTCCAGAAGCTGATGATCGCATTTCTTTTATTATTTTCTTCCAGATAGTTTCATCTAAGATTGATGAGGTAAACAGTCTTTTGCTTTACAAGAACCATTGCCATTTTTCTCATGTTTAATTTTGTGGGGTTTAATTATATCAATGAAAATGCCTTCCATCACTAAATTTTCCTTAAAACTGTGATCAATTCACATATTGGGTTTCAAACAAAAATCTTATATGGATCACTGTTTTACAAGTCAAGTGTGACAAAATTACTGTTGTTTCCAAAGTTGAGAAGCCCCCCCCCCCCCAATCACATTCACCTAAATAATCACGTGGTGAGTACTAGCTAGAGTCGCCTAATAATCACCTGGTGTGTTTAGTCAGCTAATAATCATGTGGTGAGTCATAATTGCTGCATGAAATAGTAAGAGCAGAATGTCTATCAGGCAAAACATCCTTTGAAGGAGGAGGTAAAGTTTAATGAATTAACTAAAGGCAGAATAAAAAAATATGGATTTCAAATTTTTTATCATTCTTTATACTTTCTGACCATTGTTTTTAAAAATCCAAATGCATTTAAAGAATGATGTTTAAGTTCTGAATGAAATAAAATAGTTCGTTTCTTTTGCATTTCTTATCAGGGAAAAGCTAGTTTGACTATTTCAACTAAATACTAATTTTCACTATTATCAAAATCTCAAATTGATTCATTTTTTAAAATTTTGCTTTGTCATAGTGCAGAACAATAAATTTTGTGGCAGAACTAACATTTAGGCATCCCTTTACTTTGCAGACAGGTTTTTTACGCTTTCCAACCGTAGGTTGAAGAAGCGTATATGCTCCAGCTTTGTCTGTCTGTCTGTCCGTCCGCACGATAACTCAAATAAAAATGGTTCGGTTTCGATGAAATTTTAGTATGTTATAGGGGACCAGCTGGGGACGACCCCTATTGAAAATGGATGAAATGGGGTCAAAAATCAGGACATAAAAGCGGGATGTATTCCATTGCCCTTATGTGTCATAACTTGCGTAAATATGGTTCGATTTCAATGAAATTTTAGTATGTGGTAGGGGACCTCCTGGAGACGAACCCTATTGAAAATGGGCGAAATGGGGTCAAAGGTCCGGACATAGGCGCAGGATCCATTCCATTGCCCTTATGCGTCATAACTTGCGTAAAAAAGGTTCGATTTCTATAAAATTTTAGTATGTGGTAAGGGACCACCTGGGGACGGACCCTATTGAAAATGGGCGAAATGGCCTCAAAGGTCAGTACATAGGAGCGGGATCCATTTCATTGCCCTTATGCGGTATAACTTATGTAAAAATGCTTTGATTGAGACAAAACTTTATCATGTTCCGGAAGTATACTTTACCGATTCTGTTGAACATCATCAAAATGGGGTCAAAGGTCAGGGCACAGGAGCGAGATTTATTCCACAGCCATTATCCTCATAACGTGAGTAATAACTTGAGCAATGTTTTCTGGTATGTTAGAAAGCGTATCATAATCAATGCATTGCATAATTTTACTAACTTGTTAGGTTTTCCTTCCTACTTTGCTGACTTCTAAAAGGTTCTGCTCCTGCGGAGCACAGCCAACACAATAGCTCAACTTTTTTCACTGGTCGCATATCCGACTGAAAGAAAAAATGAGATAAACTTGCCCTTGTGAAGCTGTCTGAACAGGGTTGGCATGGTATGACACGCTACCCTTAGCTGTTCTAACCCATTAGGGTCAGAACAGCTCGGGAACTCCCTAGGGTATGATCCCTTTCCCGAGCTGTTCTAACCCCTTGGGTAGGGTAGGATAAAGGGATTTTATGATTTTCTGTTACCTGCCATTCATCACTGAAATTCTTCTGGCAAAATGGATGTCTGTGGGACTGTGATCAAGCTTTTAAGTCCATGACCAGCATTCCCCCTTTTCTGGATGCACTTCAGCATTCAATGAAGCACCACCACCGCAGTAATAAAAATAAAACACATTCGCCACTGATCATTCAGAAGGGAAGTACACCAGAGATGGAGGAGACATTTCTTCACTTTTCATTGACTTTGTTTAAGTTATGTTTATGACAAGGTCCTTACATTATTTTTATCTGATTGTCCCTAATAGAATTTATTATTTCATCTTTTTTACTATAAAATACTTTGTTAATTTCTGTTCTTTAATTCACTCAATAAGGATACTTATTTTGATGATACTAATTAAATATTTAATGATACTAATTGGGTGCAAAAAATTTGTTCCAAAAGATATCAATATGATTAAATGCGTATGAATCACATCGGGAAAACATTTTACACACCTTACATTTGAAAATTCATGAAGAGAAAAATATGTTCAGGATTATGAAGATTAATACGTCATGGAAAAATACTAAGCTCCTGTTCACAGAGAAAATAAACTTCCCTGGCACTGTTTTCGAACGCGAGATTGGCCAGTAGCAATCCCATGGCACTGCAATATTTCTCCATGGTTGTGGGAACACACCTGCATTATAGTCACTATACCCATGTGGTTGTGAAAATCATGTCAGTATTTGTTTGAGTGAGTCATACGCCCTCCTTTTTGTATTTAATCTGAAGACGTCCTACAGCAAATCCCTCAGGCAGTCTTAATCCCTTTGACCACCCCAACCATGTCTCAGTAGCCGAATCGGTAGAACATTTGACTACCACATGAACGGCCCATGTCCCGTATCCACCCAGTTCCCCCATGTACTTGTTGCTTTTTCAAAAATAAATGTATTTGATTATTTCAAAATAAAAAATGGGGGGACAAAAACATATAATCTCAGAATTAGAAGTTGCTTTGGCGAGAACAACACGTAGGTGACGTCATGCAGAAAGAAAGAACCACACCCACCTCTATATTGATATTGCATGCAAATTATTGGCATACTGTTCATATAGCTTTCCTCAATGTCATACCCCTTCCCTCCACACATACACACACAAAGATTTCCGGTTGCAGGCTGTTAATGGAATTCTGTTTACGTGAGTACTGAGCATTGTGAAAAAGGAAAGGAATGTCAGCTATTGCACAAACATAGTAATTTTTTGTAGTAATGTAAAAACAAATATGAGGGAGTTTTGCTTATTATTTTTTGCAGTTACTTTTATGTGCCCATGTGCATTGAGAAATATGTATATGATAGGATCATATTTGCAGAAGTTCTTGAGTTGGTGGCATTGGGATCTCTTGCGTGCTAAAAGCTGCCAAGCTGCATTGAAAAAGTGATGAAATTGATTGATCTAGTGGAATGCATATTTTCCTGTTTGATCCTGTTTCTTATGGTAAAATATTCCATGTTTTTTGTTTTTATTTCCTGGAATGTATCTGCAACATTATGTGAGATCCTTTGTGGTATATTTTTCTATTATGAAGCCTGTGAAACAACTTATAACCGTAAGTCGAAGTTTTTTTTTATGATACACCATTATTTGTACATATAAGTGTAGAATGAGTTCATGTGAAAAATTATAAATGCTACCATTTGCCATCTTGGTATGGAATGAGAGCCAGACCCCTTGAACTTTGAGGTTGTGCTAATTACTGTATTTTCAGGATATATGACACCCCCTAATTTTTTTGCAAAACATTTAAGAAAAAACAAAATGGCATTTTAAAAATTTTTATTTAGAAAAAAAAAATTACATTTTATACATAAAAACAACAGCTCTGAATCATCAAATCCTTGCAGTTTGCAAAATTAGAAATGTATCATACTACTGATGAAAACAACATAGAGAAATGCCCCTTAATCCATCAGGCAATGGTATATATACATGCACTGGATGATTTGCCAGTGATACCACATAAGTGTGCAAGCAGGCAAATGCCTATTTTATTAATTGGGATGAATGGGCATCCTTGCCATGTAGCTGATGTGTCAAAGACTGCCTTGGCTAAAGTCTATCAGCATGTGGTGTATTATAAGCACTTCCTGGGAATGGTGATTTTTTTCAATCTAAAGCTTTGTCAAGAACCTTTCAAAATAAAATATATCCTCAAAGAAATGAACATGCATCATTAGTGAATGCGAGGAAGTGTGACTGTCAGGTGTAATGGCATCTTCTGTCGTAAACTGCAAATAAAGTACATTCCCACCAGTTACAGTTCAGGCAAAATTTGCATGAACGGATGCAAAGATATGAGGGTCATTCAAATGAAAATGAGCCAGCGGACATAGCAAACTGCCAAAGGGGTTTACCGCAGCAGTGTTGACACAAAACATAGGTGGCACAACTGTAGTGCTATGATGCAGTGAAATGTGGCGCTGCAATCACACGACGACAGAAGCAGTTGGCCTTTGTACAGGACCTCTTGCAGCTGTTCGGTCCAGCCAGTCAAAATTGAAGCAACGAGTGTTGGACAGAGAGCAGGTATTTGGCTTTTAACTGTGAAAGGTGTTGGGAGTACAAAAATTCATCACCGCATGAGTAACGTGTACAAAAACTTCATGTCTTTGTCACATGTTAAAGACTGGAGTAAGTGGTTCCAAGAAGGGCAGCCATTGTTGACTGATGATTGGAGGCCAGGGCAAGCACATCGTGTGATCACTGATGTTTCCATCGCTGAAGTGGATAATTTCACTCAGGAAGACAGAAGAGTCACGGTGGAACCCCTTGCCAACAAAGTTGGAATCAGTGTAGGGAGTGTGCACACTCTTGTCCACGATCATCTGCAGTTCCGGAAGATTTGTGCACAGTGGGTGCCACACCACTTGCAATCTGTGCAAAAAGACATTTGCATGGGTGTGTCCTTGGAACATTTACTGTGATATCATGAGGAAGATCACCTTTTCATTGACAGAATCATTGTGGGAAATGAATCTTGGTGCTTTCATTATCAACCTAAAAGCAAAAGACAAAGCAGCCAATGGACGCACATGCCACCTCCACTGCCAAAGAAATCAAAGCAAATGCAGACAAGTGCATGACAGGTAATGTTGACCTTTTTTTTATTTTGACCACAAGGGCTTCCCGTTGATCGAGTTTCTCGCTGTTAGAAACACCATAAACACTAACCAGTGTATTGCTGTTTGCGTTAACAAGTATCGCATATAATTCTGTTCAACGCGTATAAAAGCGAATGCATGACTCACTTTTCCCCAAACTTCGGCCCAATGTATGAACGGCGACTTCACTATTGAAAAATTGATACTACTCAGTATGCTGGCACACTAAAATCTCTGTGAGCATAACTCAGGTCGAAGCGGTCTAGGCTACTCATCACAGGAGTCATTCTTCTGAATGACAACGCCCGCCTCCACACTGCGCAAATTGTCTAGGATCTCTTTTCCAAATTCAGGTGGGAAACACCCCAGCATCCGGCGTACAGCCCAGATTTGTTCCCCTGTGGCTTTCATATTTTCGGGGTGCTGAAGAAGCATCTGGGGGTACAGATTTCTCTTGGATAAAGAAGTGCAGGATGTTGTTTGGGAATGGTTCCCCCAGCAACCCACCGCTTTCTATGCATGAAGAATGGAACCTGTACTGTCACAGTGGGATAAGTGCCTTAATAGCCACGGGGATTATTTTAAAGGTAAGTCACAATACCTTTCTCGTAGGTCCTTTGGTTCATTTTTGACCCTTATAATAGATAAGAAATGGTGCCCTTTGGAACAGATATCATAACAAGGTATGTAATGTATCATAAAATAGAGAATCTTATATATATAAAGTGGGCTCAATAAGGTGTTTCAAATCTTGAATAAACATGTAGAACAGAAGTAAAAAATGGTACAGATAGCTGTTACACATCTTTAAAATTTGCACATTTCATGAATGGATTTTTCGAAAAATTACTTAAAAATTACCGACGTCATAACTGCGGAGTCCCATAGGCCATCGACCCCAGAAGAGAACATCAGCTCCGTTGACTGGTAAAGAGCAATCAATGTGCAACAGTGCAGCAATGATCACGTAAATGTACTCTGGGCACCCAGGTACGTATACTCGATAAGAGTAGAGTGAACCCTGTTATTCATGGGTCTCCGGAGTCGACGTTGCGTCAAGGCGCCTATGTTAATCCAGGTCCATCGGCAATGATGCCTGCAATTCGCATGGGATACCGTCATTGGACAGTGGAAGAGTAGAACAAATTAGTAAAATCATGCAATGCACTGATTATGATACGCTTTCCAACATACCAGAAATCATTACTCAAGTTATTACTCAAGTTATGAGGATAATGGCTGTAGAATAAATCTCGCTCCTATGACCTGACCTTTGACCCCATTTCGATGATATTCAACAGAACCGGTAAAGTGTATTTCCGGAACAATATGATAAAGTTTTGTCTCAATCGAAGCATTTTTACGTAAGTTATAACGTAATATCAGTAACACCGAGCATCGCTTGGTTAAAGAGGAGATGAGGGCACAATTTTTATTTTTATTTTGATATGTTATTTCCAAGTATTGTAATGCTAAGTCGTTCAGTTGCACGTTATCCCAAGTGTTCCAGTCGCTGAACACGTTCATCCGCGGTTTCAGTTGCGATTCACTGTGATGAACGGCTTCATAGTTCTTCCAAGCACTGGTTACGTTTTTCGGATGATTCAGCTGCCATTCGCTGTCTATTTATTTGCCACATTTGTTCGAGGTTTTCTTCCGATATAGATTCATTGAGGATTATAATAACGTCGGACATTATTTCCATGCTCCTCGCTTTAGCTGCTCGGAATGGTCTTTTTGTAGGCTGATCTTCTTCCAATGGAAGGTCATGTGCTTCGAGACTGGAATGTGATCGGAAACCATTCGGCTCTTGAATGTCCAAGCTGTTCCATATTTATTTCTTCTGCTTGTTTTTGTTCCAACAATGTTGTATTCTACTTATTCTTATTCAAGTTGAAATGTCCACGTTTCGTAGAGGGTCGACGAGCCATATTTTTTTATATTGTTGTATCATCCACGTGACACTCTGTTAATAGTAATTAATAAAAATGAACTAATCATATTTTAGCACAGTGGATACGCTCGTCATCAAGTGACTATTCAAAAACGTAACAACAACAAAAAAATGCTGTATTAACAGTTTACCTTTTGAAGGGAAAAAAACATCATCGTTCCGCTGCTTATACTGTGCTACGCATCAACTCCAAGCAGCTGGCACAACTCACTTTTTGTTCTAGAAGAAAATAGAAGTAATGTGTAATACGCACACAACCCGTGACGTAATGAGGCAGATGGGACTCGTGACCATCTGCTTGTGAGTGTGTGACGTCATAAAACTTTAATAGGATCCACACACAATGCGTGATGTAATGAGACAGATGGCATGACCGCGCGCCAACATCTCAATCGCGAGAGTGTGACGTCAATAAGATTTCTAAGCATGGGTAACATTAATGGGACGACGCCATGACACTAAAAACGTGGTAATTCCGGGTGGCTATTTAACCCACTAAATGAATTTTCCTAAAGTCGAGATCAAGCTAAATCGATTTCTAGTACCAGGAAATGGTAGGTTAACGACTTTCATCAAAATCTTTAGAGCCGTTTTCAAAATAAAATTTACATACGTACAAGAATTGCTCCTTTAATAGTATGGGATAAGGGCGATAGAATGGATCACGATCCTATGTCCTGACCTTTGACCCCACTTCACCCATTTTCAATAGGGTTCGTCCCCAGGTGGTCCCCTACCACATACTAAAATTTCATCGAAATCGAACCATATTTACGCAAGTTATGACTCATAGGGGCAATGGAATGTATCCTGCTCCTATGTCCTGAACTTTGACCCCACTTCACCCATTTTCAATAGGGTTTGTCCCCAGGTAGTCCTCTGCCACTTGCTGAAATTTAATTGAAATCGAACCATATTTATGCAAGTTATGACTCATAATGGATCCCGCTCCTATGTCGGGACCTTTGACCCCATTTGTCCCATTTTCAATAGGGTTCGTCCCCAGGTGGTCCTCTACCACATACTAAAATTTCATCGAAATCGAACCATTTATACGCAAGTTATCGTGCGGAAAGACAGACAGACAGACAGACGGACAAAGATGGAGCATATACGCTTCTTCAACCTATGGTTGGAAAATGTAAAAAGGTTGCCTTCAAGGTTTCTACTCCACAGAAGTGATGGGCGGTGGTGGATACGGTTTCAGACACATGAAAATCAACACCCGGACATGTTTGTCGGTCAAGTACGGGCAGGCAGTGTGCCTGTCTGGGGGATGTTTTCCTGGTATGGCCTGGGACCTCTGGTACCACTGGATGGGACCCTGAATGCCAATGGCTACCTGTCCATCCTCACTGACCACATGCATCCCTTCATGTTGGAAAATTACCGTGGTGATGATGGTATCTACCATAAGGATAATGCGCCGTGCTATGTCGCTAAAAGGGTGCTTGACTAGTTCCAGGAACAGGGCAGCTTTGTCTTCGTTCTTCCTTGACCGGCAAAATCGCCCAACCTCAATCCCAAAGAGCACTTGTGGGACTATTTGGATCAACAGGTTTGACATGCTGATCCACAACCACGCCATTTCCAGGACTTCGTGCTCTGCTGCAATCCGAATGGGCACATGTACCTCGAGCAGTCTTCCAGAGCCTCATTGCGTCAATGCCACCCCGTCTCGCCGTTGTCATCCGGGCGAAGGGTGGCTGTTCCTATTATTAGGTAGGTGGTCATATTATTCTGATATTTTACTGTGTATGTGAAACACACGAGAGAAGACGATTAAATTTTCTCCTCTACCTTTATGATGAAAAGATTGATCCAGAAATATTTTTGTGTGGTGCATAAATATACCAAAGGAAACAGAAACTGGAATACCATTGGAGTGATCTAGTTGTGGTGAAATTTGATGAGAGTGTTAAGAGGGGTAACCAGAATGAATGATATAGTAGTTTCCAGAGGATTTTATTCAGTATTAAAAGGAGGTAATATTATTTATGAAAAAATTGTAGATTGGAAACTGCTGCCATTTTTTTGCATCAAAGTTTACAACTTTTAATTTCTTTATTTGTACAGACTAGTGTTGAGATAGGCAAATCGTTGCATGTATTTAACTTGCAGACTTTGAGAGGACAGGGTATTAACATTTTGAGAGAATCAGCATACAAGATTGTGGAATGTTGTGCGGTACTGCTAAAGCAGCTAGCTGAAAGGTAAATTAATAATTTGGAACTGTACACCAACTATACACAAATAGTGAAACTATAATAGTTAATCCAATTTATGGGTGTAAAAATATATAAATACGAGTATATGTTTCCAAGCATTTGCATGTCTACCAGATGGCTTTTTTCAAGGATGGTAGACAGGCAGAAAACTGCAATCTGAATGAGAGACTGCTTCAACAAGTTGAGCATGGTGACTTGAGTAGACAGTGAACAAACAGATGCAAATGCAATTATTCATTTAAAGGCATGAGGCATCATATTGGTTGGGTATGCAATATCTTGGAAGAAGAAAAAAAAAATACCAACTGTTATTTGAAGAACTGGTTCCAAATTCGTGGCAACGCTAGAGAGACTATCATTGTAAGCTTTGCTGTTGGTAATGGCCCTTAAATCAACAGCCATTCAAGAAACCTTGGAGATCATTACCAACAGCAAAGCTTGCAAGGATAATGTCTCTCTAAAGTTG
Source organism: Macrothele yani (assembly GCA_039090855.1). NCBI lineage: Eukaryota > Metazoa > Arthropoda > Arachnida > Araneae > Macrothelidae > Macrothele > Macrothele yani. Next base: position 140,176,214 of record CM077002.1, read on the forward strand.
CCACGAATTTGGAACTAGTTCTTCAAACAATGCTGTTTTCTTTCGAAGATAACACATGCCCAATCAACACTATGCCTTGTGTCTTTGAATGAAAATTACGTTCATATCTATTTGTTTATTGTCTAGTTAAGTCACTGCATCCAAATGGTTAAAGTGTTCCACTGTTCAGATTGCAGTTTTCTGTCTACCTTCCTTGGAAAAAGTTATCTGGTTGATGCACAAAAGCTTGGAAACATATATTTATGTATTTTTACTCCAGTAAATTGGATTGCTAGTATGTGTACAGTTTTACTATTTTATGTAGCTGAAAGATGTTCACAGCTCATTGATGTTGGATGCAGTGGGAAGAGGTGAACACCAGTCACAGAACTCTTCGGAGTCACCTATAAAAGAGACAACTGGTGCACCCAACAGATGTCGTTGGTGATTTGGTTAGTCATCTAATTTATAATCAATTGTGTTGTGGTCCTTTTGAATAGTTTGCAAACATTTGCTGAAAGGTGGGATGTGGTGCAGCATTTGCTAAAAGTAGGAACCACTGAACTGTTTCTATCTCACTCATGCACATAATCGTGAACATCTTGGTGTCATATGCTTGGAGGCTGGAAAGGCATTCAGTAGTGTTTAGTGGTTAAGCTGTTTCTGTGTTGGTGTGAGTGATGAAGAAACAGGGAGTCAGAAGGTATCTGTGATAAGGATAAAGAGGATCATCAGAGACAGGGCAAATCACAAACTTTTGGTGTAATGGTTTGGGGAGCTATTGGATATAAAAAAACAACTTTCATGTTTATTGTTAGCAGTATGGCAGCCCACTGTTTAGTTGAAAACATAAACCCAGTGCTCATATCTTTTTTGGTGAATATTGATGTGTAGTTCCAGTAGAATTACATCTGTTGTGATAGTGCCAACTTGACTAGATTTGGTTTTCAGGATGTGAATGCCCTCTCATGGCATGTAAAATCATAATATCTTCCCCTAATTGTGAACATGTATGGGATTATGGTAGCAGGTTTCTAACCTCAAATTCAGTACCCGTAGTTTTGAATTCCTCAATTAAGAACTGAAGTAGAATAAACCTTGAGTGACATATGAAATAGAACAAAACTTGAGTGACATACTATGACATAATATCCAGGACTAGTGCACATGATGGCATTGCTTGTATTCAAGCAGATGGGGAAGGAATCATTCTTGAAATTATTTTCTTCATTGATATGTAAGTGAAACATTGTAGTTATTTGAGAATTTAGGCATTAATTTGTGTAATCCTTTTCTCGCATGGTCAACTTTGACCAAAGTCAGATTATTCTTTCATGATGTTTCAGTTTTGCCTTCATTGTATTCTGTTTCTAAATTTCTGTTTTGTTATAGTATAGAGTCTGATAAAGATTTGGTAAAAGTTGTGGTTATTGACCTTAATAAAAATCGCTATGCACTTTATGAAGATTGGAGAATGTGACACACACGGGCACGCATGCTCAGAGGTAGAGAGGTATTTCTTTTTTGTCTAGTCAAAATGATTTCTCTTAATGCTGGGTTTTTAATCAGGTAGAAACCAGGAGCTGTCTGTGGTTTCTACCTCATTAACCACCTTTTAGAAAAAGTGGGAATAACCTTTCTGTCGAAAGATGGAAAGGTGGTTCCTACTTTTTAAATTCAGCATTGAAGGCTCCCTTTAATTACCTATCAATATATTTCACTAATACAAAAATTAAAATGTGTTTTCAGTGAGAAAGGTGTTTTGAAATTCAGTACCTTTTGTTGTTACTAATTCATAATGGAATAAAAGTATTTTACTTATGTTATATTTTAAGGAAATTTTGTGACTATTGAACTGCTCATGAGTCTTCAGATGGTCCCATATGCTGAAAAATGCTATTGCGTACCTCTGTCATATGTAAAACATATTTCAGTAATAGAGGGTAGATGGTGCTGTGGAACTTAAGAATAAAAAGTTTTGATCCATTATTCACCAAGCAACTTGACTATGCACTACATGACCTTTTATACTAAAGTTTTCGACAAAATTGTATTACACTGTTTGTCCAACTAGATTTTGTTTCACACATTTATATAACAGTTTAATTCTGACCAAGGTAGGTAGTTAAATGTAATACACTGCTATCTTCAGGAATTATCTACATGTAGAAGTCAAGATGAAATCTTACCTTGCTGACAACGATTCCTCAGCATTCCAGTTCTATATATGTGTCCTTGTAAAAGATTCTCAAGCTCTCAAATCTGAATAGTGAAATAAAAATCCCATGTGTAAAAAAGAATAAAATCGAATAACGAACGCAAGTGGTAAAAAAGGGGCGAAAGTCATGAAAAATCAATAAAAAGACTAAAAACCTGTGTGGCCGAAAACATTCCGGAAAATTTGCTGATTAATCCATGCAAAGACAAGGTTTAAATCCACTTCCTTTGGTTCTGTCCAAATGCATTTCTACTGCATCATTCACAGCTTTCTTCAATGGTGGCTGCAGCATCTGTTGTGACTGTCATATCATCTCTACCCCTCTCAAAAATTACCAATTCACCCTCATATTCATCATCATGGCTGATGTGCTTGTAGTGGCTCCATCTGATGATGGTTGTGCTCTTGATTTCTTACATATGTGCTTTATAATTCTTTTATGTTTGTTTTTGCTTTCTCTTGTGTAATCAAGTATCTCCAGGTGTATGAGAAATCAATGGGGGAGTTGCTATTGCAATTATGATGCTTAGTTTTTTCCATTAAAACTGCTTCAGATATTTAGAGAAAATTAGCAAATTTAAAGAACCACAGCAACTTACCGTCTTGTATAAAGAAGACAGCATACCCACCAGTACGGTCACCAGAATTTTTAGTAAATTAAAAATTCCTAAAGAGAATAGTCCAATCTGACCAATAGTTACAAAGAATGCATCAGCAATAATAAATCTTTAAAGAGCAGTTTATCAGTAGTTAAAGCAATTCTGTAGCAACCATGTAATAGTGCAAAATATTGGGTTGTCGGAAAAGTCATGACTTATTTTGGCACCCGATGGTGGTTGGGCGGTTTTGGAAGTACTAGAGGCATGTGCAGCTCTGTTATCGCTATGGCATTCGACAGGTGCCAGTTCTAGCTGCAGTCTAAAAGGAATAGTGAGCAATTTAGTTGATTTGTAGAGATTTGACATCAAGTTGAAGACCAAACTGTGCATTTTGCCATATTTACTGTTTTACTTCCGTAAAGGGAAGAACGCGCATCAAGCTTGTGAAAAGTTGCGTAAAGTGTATGGTGATGATGCTCTACAAGAACTTCAGTGCCAGCGGTGGTTCGCAAAATTCCGTGTTGGGGATTTTGACCTCAACGATGCTCCTCTGTCTGGGAGGCTAACTGAGGTTGATGACGACCAATATGCTCATTAAATGTAAGGAAAACGATCCTTTTTTGAAGCGACTGATAACTGGTGACAAAAAGTGGATTGTGTACTACAATGTGCTGCGCAAACGGTCTTTGTCCCGATGTGCTGCTTCGCCTCAAATGACATCCAAAGCAGACATTCATCAGCGGAAGGTTCTGATCTCAGTGTGGTGGGATTTTAAAGGTGTCGTGTTTTTGAGCTCCTACCACGGAACCAAACAATCAATTCGAATGTGTACTGTCGGCAATTGGACAGTTTGAACGAAGCCATCATCCAGAAATGTCCAGAGCTCGTTCATCGTAAAGGTGTTGTGTTCCATCACAGCAACGCGAGACCACACACAAGTTTGATCACCCGCCAAAAATTATTGGAGCTTTGGTGGGATGTGTTGCCACATCCAGCATACTCGCCTGACCTTGCGCCCTCAGACTTCCACTTGCTTCGCTCTCTTCAACAGTCCTTGCGTGGTATAATGTTCAATTCAGACGAGGCTGTAAATCAGCACCTTGTACAGTTTTTCGCCACAAAAGACAGGTCCTTCTATGAACGAGGCATTCTGCAGCTCACTGAAAGATGGCAAAAGGTTATCGAACAAAATGGGCATTATATCATCGATTGATCTTTGTTCTTTCTATCAAAAAATGACCTTTGCAAAACATGGCTAAAATACGTCAGGACTTTTCCGACAACCCAATGTATCAAATATGTCATTAAAGCAATAACAGGGATTGTATTCCTCCTATAATTCCTAAAATTCCTAATATTTGTGACCCTCCTTTAATCCCTAAAATTATACCTAAAATTTACTATTTTTCCTAAAATTTTCATAAAAAAAGTAATTTATGAAAAACACAACTGATATTACTCCGAGAATTATTAATGCCAATAAATTTACCATTTCTATATTGAGCACAGCTTAGCAGCCATAAGGTAAAAAGACGTGTTATAGAACTGCAAGCTTGATTGCAGCAGTTGCCCGCATGCTCTATATAAAAACACAGCCTATCCAATGCTGTTCTGCAGAAGTGAGGTAAAGTGACGTCATCAAGCTGCACACACTGGGGCTTAACTTCAGTGGAAAACTTTACTGCAAAAATTTTGAATTTCTTCTGGTTCAACAATATATTAATGTTTAAACTGGAACTTGAATATGTGATGTTTCAACGTGAATTTTTTAATCAAGGTTTTATTCTGAAAACAAAATGTTAAGGTGTGATATTCTAGAACTAAATGGTAAGTTTTTTTGTTTTTTTAAAATCTCCATTTATTTATGGTTGGGTATCTCTTACTTATAGATTGAAAATAATATGTGAAAAGAAAAGAACCAAACATGCAAAATAAATTATACTTAAACCTAAGACATTAGGCGTTACACGAAAAATTTGGATGCGAAGCATGTTATGATAGATAAAAAGTTTTTCGCGTAACGCCTGAAGTATAAAAATAATAGTTTTACTTTTTAAAATAATCTGAAAAAGAAATGAGAGGGTAATAGTGTACTAGTAGTGTGTATTGATTCAACATATACTCGAATAAAAAGAGGTCAGGTAACAACTATACATCTAGTTTTTATTGAAAAACACTCCTGAAACTTTTTTAAAAATTCCTAAAATTCCTACCTAAAATCTTCTATAGTATGCTATGATCCTTGCAATAAATTCAAATCAATACATTGCAGGCTTTAGAATGATCAGTCTAGACATTACTTTATCCTAATACACCAACCAGTAAATTAATGCATTTAATTGAAAATAAACTGCATGGAAATGATATATACCAATAAATAAAGCTAATAGTGCAATTTTAGCACTCAACTTTATTAACAATACTAATTATTTCAAGTACCAGAAGACCATATGTATAAACAAATAACTGGAGCACCTTTGAATTCATCCCTTTCTGGATAAATGGCTGAAGCTATATTGCAAGATTAGAAAATAAAATATTGATTTCTGGTTTCTAAGGGAAAATACCGGGTTTATACATTCGATATGTAGATGATATTTTGATTCTTTGGAAACATACCAATAATGATCTGCAACACTTCATTAATAAATACACAGAATTATGTTCTACAATTAAACAAACTGTTGAATACGAAAATAACAACTTGCCTTTCTTGGATCTTTGCTTAATAAAAAACATAAATAAAATACATTACGAAATTTATTGAAAGCCTACTTTCTTGCCAGCAGTTATATCATATAATTTGAACCACCCATGGAAACTAAGGAAATTGCTTGGATTAAAAACATAGCAGCAATCTTTAGATACAAAACGGAAATCATTAACAGATTATATGACAAGTACAAACAAAAAGCAAACACCAGTGCTAATTGACAGATCATTGCTAATAAACATCTATTTTGCAGTAAACTGCTGTGCAATGGACCATATCCAGAATCGTCAAAAAAATATTTTAATAAGACTTATCTTGTTGAAACAATTACGGATATATCTGATATGCATGGGTGCCACTAAGGTGTTCAAGCCAAGACTGAAATTGAATCACACTGATTGTGAGTTCACCCTTATTGGTCAGTGCGGCAAGGAATATATATACGTATAATTATGATCTGCAAAAATATTAAAGACAGGCCTAATAATTATAAATATGTTTTTGAAGATGAAAATTCTTCTTTCAGTGTTCCTATATTGATCCAGATAACACTTGAATATTTTTCTTGTATCCCTTGTAGTCCCTTCTTGCTGTACCAATCGCAGGGGAAAGCATTTTTATTTTTACAGAGAACAATCCAATTTGAAAATTGTTTTTTAACCGTGTCTTCTAGAAACAGCGCCATTTCGGTGATCCGCACAGTTGTTCTTACAGTACAGTGAGAAGTGGTAATATCGAGTTTTAAACTTTAATTCTGCTTAAAATGAATGCTTTCCCATTTATTAGTCACTGTTTGCTATATTGTAAAGAACAGAAATTAAGTTCAAAATTGGAACTTCAACTGTCTGCTGCCACTTATTGTGGCAGGCAAAGTAGTTTCCTCTGCACAGTGAGTAGGAAGTGACCGTTTTGAACTTTAATTTTGTAAAGAAAGTTAAAATTGGCTGCCCTATCTTTGGACACAGCAAGAGGTGACTAAGGAATGGCAAAATGTGCATTTTAAGAGAAATTAATTCTGAAAAATTGGTACTGCCATAGTTAACTCTGGTGGGGAAAACAATTTTAAGAGTCATGGAATGGCGCCAATTCCATCAGACAGATTAAGCACCGAATATGAAATTTAATTTTGCTTAAAAGGAGGGGAGGGGGGAGGGCAAAAGTATTAGCTCCGTTGCTGATTTTAAAGGAGATATTGTCGAAATAGGAAAACATGCATTTAATTCAGAAACATTCTTTAAAAAATACCAAATTGCTCTTTTGCACCATTATGAAAAAAAATAAGAAATCAACATTATCAGAAAACAATTAAAATGAGGAATACACTCGGAAAGAGAGAGAGAGAGAGAGAGAGAGAACTTTGTCAGAAAACTTCAAAACGCGAAAAATCATGGTTTTTTCATCCCTGCTGGAACGGGCACTTCTGTTGATTCCAAAAAAATGTTGGCCGGCGGACGGACATCTCTTGAAATTCCAGAAATGGAACAAAGTCCGGTAAAAAGTTTCTTTCCGACCGGAAGACAACATAATCCGGAAATCAAATTTCTTAAAACATTTTAAAGACATAACCAAAGCTTATTTTGAAAACTGGTTTCCTAGGTATTAAATTAAATACTTTTAAAATATTGGTGCAACTTCATAATTTCGGTGATCACATAAAATACGATTTTGCAAATTTTGCGGAAAAAAAGTAAATGTGAGAAAAGAATTTAAAAATAATCTGACAAAATTTTCAAAAGACAAAAATCCGTCCCCCGGACGGAAGAATGGCAGTCATTCTGATATGCTAACTTGTGTCAATAATTATAATTCAAGCCTAGAAAAAGTAGGAGTATACCAGGGATCCCAGTTGTTTCCCCCAACAACCATAGCAACATAAATACCATGTATATAGATAACATGAAGTGTAACTTTCATATCAGATTAAAACAACACCTTAACAACTGGAGAAAAGACCAGGTAAAAACATCTCTTTGATAATAACACCAAGCCTGATTGGACCAATGCTAAAATTGTTACGTCCTATCATAACCATTGACAAATCCAAATATCTGAAGTAGTTTTAATCGTAAAAACTAAGCATCATAATTGCAATAGCAGCTCTCCCACTCATTTCTCATACACCTGGAGATACTTGATTAAATGAGAAAGCAAAAACGGAAATAAAAGAATTATAAAACACATCAGTAAGATATCAAGGGTGGAAACACCATTAAATAGAACCACTACAAGCATGCTCATATCCCTGGAGATACACGATTAAACAAGCAGGAGAAAGCAAAAACAGAAATAAAAGAAATATAAAGCACATCAGTCAGAAATGAAAGGCACAACCACCATCAGATGGTGCCACTGCCAGCATGCGCAGCGACAGTCATGATGATGAATATGAGGGTGAATTGGCAGTTTTTGAGAGGGGTAAAGATGACATGACAGTCTCAACAGGCACTTTGGCCACCACTGAAGGAAGCCGCGAATGATGTGGTAGAAATGCGCTTGGACAGAACCAAGGAAAGTGGATTTAAACCTTGTCTTTGCACGGATTAATCAGCACAACTTCTGGAATGTTCTTGGCCGTATAGGTTTTTTGCCTTTTTATTGCATTCTTCATGACTTTCGCCTTGTTTTTTTGTCACTGGAGTTTGTTATTCGATTTTATTCCTTTTTACACATGAACTTTTTATTCCACTTTTTGGATTTGTGTGCTTGAGAATCGTTTACAAGAAACCATGATATGTATGACGAGGATATATGTTATATATAGAACTGGAATGCTGAGGAATCGTCAGCAAGGTAAGATTTCATCTTAACTCCTGCATATAGATAATTCCTGAAAATAGCAGTGTATTACACTTAACTACCTACCTTGGTCAGAATTAAACTATTATATAAACATGTGAAACAGGATAGTTGGACGAGACTTGTAATACAATTTCATTGAAAACATTGGAATTTAAGAATATCTGGAAACCTTGTAATCTTTAAAACTGCTCACAATCCGTTTATGATTGAGTCACATGTATTCTAGGAATTACTACAGTGGGCTGCTGAATATATAGAAAACTGTTTAGGGACTAAGGATAGATCATGTCATGGTATTTAAGAATTGCTCTTCCGTATTTGAATTTCATATGTATTTCTATTTCTTTTCAGAATGGAAGTTATTGTTTTTTACATCTTATGATGATTTTTGCTATTGCCATGAGCTTGTTTTTTAAAATATGTTTTGAGTTTGACATATTTTTTTTTTGCCCTCTGCATTACTAGTTGATATGTTCTTGATTTTTATGTTAAGCATGATTCCTTTGTGCATCAAATAGTTGAATTTATGGTTGGATAAAGATGATTTTGTTATGATAAGTAGCCTTGAGGGAGGGGAGAAGCAGGCTCGCTTTTTTTTTTTTTAAATGTATTATTTGTTCCACTTCTGGAAGAGTTTTTCTTTTAATTCATAGTTGTAAATGCATTTATGGCACCTCTATTCATAGTGATTGTGGAATAACTTTTTTACGGGTCTTTTAGAGGTTATTTTTAATGAAAGTTGGTTGTCAAATTTTCGAACTAAAGCCTAGTTCGTCATCAGGACTATGTCACTGGAGTAGTTGCTGCCACTCAATTGGAAGAGACCATCCGCAATTATCGTTAATTGTGGTACTTCTTCTTCTTGCTATTTCGATCCCTTCTTCTAGTTTTCTCTTTACTAAGTTTGACTGGTGGGCGATTATTTTCACTGAGTCCCAATTTATGGAGTGTCCACTTGCTTGTACATGTCTGTCTAGCCCTGTTTTGTTCCCAATGTTCCTAATAGCTGCTTGGTGTTCTTTCATTCGGACCTTAATACTTCTCCCTGTTTCTCCTATATAGCTGAGTCCGCAGTTACAGTCGATGCAGTAAATTACTCCTTCTTGCAATTGGATGTCCAATTCTTTCTGCTTTAAAGCTGGCAGGAATTTCTTTATTTTGTTATTAAGATCTGGAGCTAGCCTGATATTATATTTTGCTCCGATCCTTTTCAGTTTCTCGAAAAGTCCCTTGTGGTACGTAATTTTGCTGGTGAATTTGAAGTTGGTTTTTTCCTGCTTCTTTTTTGGCACTTGTTTAAATATTTTCTCAACAAATGGGGAGGGGTAATTGTTTTCTGCCAACATTTCCTTTAATTCTTCTTTGTGAAGATCTTTTTGAGAAGCTGAAGAGACCAGGATTTCAATTTTTTCCAAAAATTGTCTCGCTGTATTCGATTTAATATAATCAGGGTGGAATGAGCAGAAGTCTAACATCTTCCCTGTGTTGGTGGGTTTTCTAAAAAGCTGAGTGAATATTTTCCCTTCTCTTGAGGTCAAGGTTAAATCCAGGTAATTGATGCTATGGTCTTTTTCCTGTTCCAGGGTGTACTTCAAGGTATTCTCTAGTAAGTTAAATTCTTCCAGAATCTGAGAGGGTAGAGATTGGTCCACAGTATCTACTATAATTAGGACATCATCCATGTACCTTACATAGAGAGCAAACAAGGAGTGTTGTATAAGGATTTTTGCCTCTAGTTTACTTATATAATAATTTGCTAGCAGAGGTGCTAGTGGAGAACCCATTGCAAGTCCTGAAGTTTGCCTGTAATATTTCTTTCCAAACTGGAAGAAATTATTCTTGAAGGAAAATAGGAGCAGTTCATATATGCCAAGTAGTATTTCTCTATTGTGATTATGGAATACTATTTTTTCTGCCAGGTCATCTGCAATGAATTCCAGTAGGAGGTCCAGGTTAATGTTGGTATACATAGAGACTATATCCAGGCTTGCCATTACTGGATGAATTAATTCTGGCAAGTTGTCCAGTTTTCTTTTTAGCTGCATGGAATTTTTTAGTAGGTAGGGAGGAGAAGGGAAAATATCTCTGAGGTGACCAAGCAAATAATAATTAATGTTGGAGAGTGGCGAATTTCTAGTGTCTATTATAGGTCTTATTGGATGGCCTTCTTTGTGAACTTTTATCGTACCATAGATCTGTGGAATTCTTGACTGAATTTTGGAGAAGTTTTTGAAGAGCTCATTAAGCTGTTTTTTATTTCTTAAAGAGCTGATTAATTTCTTAAGATTTTTTACAGTTTGATCTATAGGATTACCATTGAGTTCTTCATAATAAGGCTTGCTCAATTCAGCTTCCATTTTATTGTAATACTTCTCTTTTTCTACCAATACCAAAACTTTGCTTTCTTATCTGCTCTCAGTGCTACTACTTTATCATTGGCTTTGAATTTTTTAAGGTCAGTAATGGCATTTCTATTAAAATTGTAATCAACTTTTACTGGCTTTTTTACAAATTTTGAGACGCAGTCTGAGAATTCTTTCCTTAAAGTAACTGCTGTATTTTCATCTTCTCTTTCTACCTTACTACAGATGCTTTCTAAATCAATCAGTATACGTTTTTTATCAAGTGTTGCGGAGGAAAGGTTGTAATTATATCCCTTATTGAGGAGATTAATCAGGTTTTCATCTACTCCTTCTTCCGTCAGATCCATGACATGTTTGTTAGTGGTGGATGGTATTAACTGTGGGCCAGTTGCTGTAGACATTAACTTTGGACTTAACCATTTATTTTCTTTAATTCTCAATTTTTCCTTAAACTTTTTGTTTTTATCTCTCACTGCTTTAGCTAACCAATTATCAATATTTTTCTTTTCTGCTTCCGGAATTTCACCTAATGAAGAGGTCCAAATACGAGCTTCTATTCGTTCGCATTGCTCAATAGTTTTGAATTTATTACGTAATCGCGCCATTCACCGTTTTTAGTTCTATTTTTCTAATAAAATTTCCAGTCAAACTTAGTAAAGAGAAAACTAGAAGAAGGGATCGAAATAGCAAGAAGAAGAAGTACCACAATTAACGATAATTGCGGATGGTCTCTTCCAATTGAGTGGCAGCAACTACTCCAGTGACATAGTCCTGATGACGAACTAGGCTTTAGTTCGAAAATTTGACAACCAACTTTCATTAAAAATAACCTCTAAAAGACCCGTAAAAAAAGTTATTCCACAATCACTATGAATAGAGGTGCCATAAATGCATTTACAACTAGGATTAAAACCACATACGGGCTGGATATATGGCGAAACATCAGAAAGATAGAAAGGAGTAAGTGCAAAAGCGACAAATGTAAGTCACAACTGTATTTTCTTAAGAAATGTAAAAGAGCTAATTTTGTTCCACCTTCTTTGAGACTCACGAAAAACATCGCGGAAAATCTGTCAAGAAATTTTATTAGAAAAATAGAACTAAAAACGGTGAATGGCGCGATTCGTAATAAATTCAAAACTATTGAGCAATGCGAACGAATAGAAGCTCGTATTTGGACCTCTTCATTAGGTGAAATTCCGGAAGCAGAAAAGAAAAATATTGATAATTGGTTAGCTAAAGCAGTGAGAGATAAAAACAAAAAGTTTAAGGAAAAATTGAGAATTAAAGAAAATAAATGGTTAAGTCCAAAGTTAATGTCTACAGCAACTGGCCCACAGTTAATACCATCCACCACTAACAAACATGTCATGGATCTGACGGAAGAAGGAGTAGATGAAAACCTGATTAATCTCCCCTCAATAAGGGATATAATTACAACCTTTCCTCCGCAACACTTGATAAAAAACGTATACTGATTGATTTAGAAAGCATCTGTAGTAAGGTAGAAAGAGAAGATGAAAATACAGCAGTTACTTTAAGGAAAGAATTCTCAGACTGCGTCTCAAAATTTGTAAAAAAGCCAGTAAAAGTTGATTACAATTTTAATAGAAATGCCATTACTGACCTTAAAAAATTCAAAGCCAATGATAAAGTAGTAGCACTGAGAGCAGATAAGAGCAAAGTTTTGGTATTGGTAGAAAAAGAGAAGTATTACAATAAAATGGAAGCTGAATTGAGCAAGCCTTATTATGAAGAACTCAATGGTAATCCTATAGATCAAACTGTAAAAAATCTTAAGAAATTAATCAGCTCTTTAAGAAATAAAAAACAGCTTAATGAGCTCTTCAAAAACTTCTCCAAAATTCAGTCAAGAATTCCACAGATCTATGGTACGATAAAAGTTCACAAAGAAGGCCATCCAATAAGACCTATAATAGACACTAGAAATTCGCCACTCTCCAACATTAATTATTATTTGCTTGGTCACCTCAGAGATATTTTCCCTTCTCCTCCCTACCTACTAAAAAATTCCATGCAGCTAAAAAGAAAACTGGACAACTTGCCAGAATTAATTCATCCAGTAATGGCAAGCCTGGATATAGTCTCTATGTATACCAACATTAACCTGGACCTCCTACTGGAATTCATTGCAGATGACCTGGCAGAAAAAATAGTATTCCATAATCACAATAGAGAAATACTACTTGGCATATATGAACTGCTCCTATTTTCCTTCAAGAATAATGTCTTCCAGTTTGGAAAGAAATATTACAGGCAAACTTCAGGACTTGCAATGGGTTCTCCACTAGCACCTCTGCTAGCAAATTATTATATAAGTAAACTAGAGGCAAAAATCCTTATACAACCCTCCTTGTTTGCTCTCTATGTAAGGTACATGGATGATGTCCTAATTATAGTAGATACTGTGGACCAATCTCTACCCTCTCAGATTCTGGAAGAATTTAACTTACTAGAGAATACCTTGAAGTACACCCTGGAACAGGAAAAAGACCATAGCATCAATTACCTGGATTTAACCTTGACCTCAAGAGAAGGGAAAATATTCACTCAGCTTTTTAGAAAACCCACCAACACAGGGAAGATGTTAGACTTCTGCTCATTCCACCCTGATTATATTAAATCGAATACAGCGAGACAATTTTTGGAAAAAATTGAAATCCTGGTCTCTTCAGCTTCTCAAAAAGATCTTCACAAAGAAGAATTAAAGGAAATGTTGGCAGAAAACAATTACCCCTCCCCATTTGTTGAGAAAATATTTAAACAAGTGCCAAAAAAGAAGCAGGAAAAAACCAACTTCAAATTCACCAGCAAAATTACGTACCACAAGGGACTTTTCGAGAAACTGAAAAGGATCGGAGCAAAATATAATATCAGGCTAGCTCCAGATCTTAATAACAAAATAAAGAAATTCCTGCCAGCTTTAAAGCAGAAAGAATTGGACATCCAATTGCAAGAAGGAGTAATTTACTGCATCGACTGTAACTGCGGACTCAGCTATATAGGAGAAACAGGGAGAAGTATTAAGGTCCGAATGAAAGAACACCAAGCAGCTATTAGGAACATTGGGAACAAAACAGGGCTAGACAGACATGTACAAGCAAGTGGACACTCCATAAATTGGGACTCAGTGAAAATAATCGCCCACCAGTCAAACTTAGTAAAGAGAAAACTAGAAGAAGGGATCGAAATAGCAAGAAGAAGAAGTACCACAATTAACGATAATTGCGGATGGTCTCTTCCAATTGAGTGGCAGCAACTACTCCAGTGACATAGTCCTGATGACGAACTAGGCTTTAGTTCGAAAATTTGACAACCAACTTTCATTAAAAATAACCTCTAAAAGACCCGTAAAAAAGTTATTCCACAATTTTAATTCATGTTGTTCTTTGCCATTTGTATGTTAATTTGTAAAGCAAATTTTGTGGTAGTCAAAAATGTGGATGATTAGAGTTGTATAAAATAATGAAAACTAGTGTTTTTGTCTCCATAATGGCACCCATAATATTGATAAGAATGTGCCGAGCGGTATAAGTATATTTCTTCACTGATCTCTTTCGACGTAGTTTTTGGCGCGAAAACTGTATTATATGGGCATACACTTAAACAATTTCACCCAATCACCTGCGTACACATAAATAATGTGTTCTATGACTGCGCTGATTACCTAAACAAATATTTAATTGGCTATAAAAAAACATAACAGTGGCACACATATGAATAAAATTTAGCTGTCTTCTGAACATAAGTATTGGGTCAACTTTGACCTAAATAAGTTCTCGCGAGATAGTTTTAATGAACTTAAATTCCACAGTTCAATCTTACTATTTCTCAGTTCAGTTCTTGCAATATCTTAGTTCAGTTCCTCAACTAATTGCGTAACAGATGTAACAATAAAAACAAAATGTTTGTACTTACATGGATGCTGCCAAGAATAAATCCAAATTGTGATTTAACTTTTCACCTGTATATAAGAGCGGTATCCAAGCCACCGCTCTTACGCTCATATTTTTCTTTCGCCGGCTTTATCCCGCCACTCTTACACGTAGAGGCTGCGCTGCTTACATAACCACACACACACACATGGGGCCTTGCTTCACCCCGCAGGACCAGCTGGCTTCCTTTGCCGCTTCAGGGAGAGGATGGTAATTGCACACTGCCGTAGTTGGACTTGAACCCGATCTTTGGCTTGGCTTCGCTTCGACCAACGTCCACACGCAGACTTCTTAATTCCTCTGTAGCTTTGCTTTCATTGGGCCAACCAGTCGCTAATTTCCATTAGGCTCCAGCCTAGAAATTGCTGCTTTATCACGCGGATTTAGGCATTCCGCTGTCTTTATGGAAAATCTGGCATCGAGTTGTCGTCTCCATTTCTTACCAAATGCAGGGAGTTCCGCTCTTCATTTGCCCAATTCATATAGTAGATCCAAGGCATCCAGCCCAGCCTTTCACATCGGAGAGCGTACAGACAACTGAACTTTCTTCCTTATTTTCACGCTAAGTGCGAAATCTTATTTTTCTGCACGGACCACACAGAGAGCAATTGTTCTCGAAAATGCCCCAAACAATCGACGAATTTATGGTTATTCGCTAAACCTTTTGTCCCCATCTTCATTCATTTACTCAAGTGGCCCCTCTTCGAAATGTACCCTGTCTAAACTGGCCGTCAGCTGCAACCTTCGCTTTATGACCTAACAGAGCTATTCTGAGACCACCCAGCCAGAGGCAGAATTCTTCGCGTCTTTTCTTTCCAAACCCCCAGATAAAACTTTCTCTGCTGTTTACACTTTTAAACTCCAATCAAGCCTCGAACATAATTAATACTTAATTAATTTCATACATCCACCACGCCCATTAATTACTAAATTGATGGTGGGGGTGGGTCGTAACAATACTTTGTTGTAGAAGGATGGTACAGTATTGTGTCTGAGTCATTGTATTACAATATAGTGCAGTTGCATTTTGGAAAACTATTTTGAAACAATAAGTTGGTTTCTTGTATAGAAGATGTTGTTTTATTGTTTTACAGTGGCCAGCTTCGAAATGGTGTAGCAGCTACAAAATCAAGTGAAAACCAACTACTTAGGGAATTTAAAACAAAATGTGAATCTTTAGAAAAGTCCTTGTTAAAAGCAGAAGAGTTATCAAATAGTTTAAAGACCAGAGAAAAGGAACACACTGATGAAATAGAGGTACGTTTTTCATGTACTTTATGTGTGTTTTTACTTTCTAATTTCAAGAGTATGCACTCGTGTGGAATAATTGTTAAGTAGTAATGAGATTTACATGCCCCTGAAACCTCTGGATGTCTGGATCTGATTAAGAACCCTCTTGATCACAATGAAACAGTAGTTTTAAACTGTGGGCATTTTAATATCAGACTGAGTACAGGGGAAGAAATTATCAGGTTTAATAAATGTGACTTTTCATCAAGTGATGCTGAAATTTGGAATGGTGAATAGTGATTGTTCTAGAACTATAAAAAATTTCTAAAGAAATTCCAGGGCAGCAGATATATTTATTGTGTTCACTGACAGTCTCATGTGTTCACTGACAGTCTCATGTGTTCTTTACAGTATTAATTTAGTATGAAAATTCAATTATAAGAAAAATTGAAAAACCTGAGACATGCTTACTTCTATATTAAAATAAATAAATAAATAAAAATGAGTGGCCACATCCAGAAACAAAACTATCATCCAAAATACAAGTAGGCAGTCATACCATCCAATGGGAAAATTATCTGTCAAGGAGATGAGATGATAAATTAAAAATCTTAGTTAAATTTATCTTATTTGAATCCAAGAAGAATGTGATTTCTATTTTAGAAGTAGCAGTACTGTACCAAATACAAACATGTATTAATGCCATATAGGTTAAAAATTGTGTATCACAAAAAATTAGAGTATGTGTGGATAATCTTTGCCATGGATTTAGCTATCTGATTGTTCTTTAAAATCTGATCTGACTGTTAGAAGCTAAAGTGGATTTCATGAGTGCTTTTTGTGGTTCAGCATAATGCTTGCTCCTCTACTAATACTGATGATTTTTCACTGTGTACTGTAGTTGCGCTGATGATTCAGCATAGTGCTTACTGCATTGCATTAGTGGTACTATGCTTTTCCATTTTGCTTTTAGTGTACCATACCAATACATGGTGATTGATATTGGTTCTTGATATTCTGCCCTAGTGAGCTTAGAATGATTCTGAAGTACTACTTTTGTGTATTGTCTGTAAGTATCATAATTTTTCAGTTTTGTGTATGCTGCTGATTACTTGTTTTTTTGTAATGTTATCTTGAATAGCTGCAATACCTTAGTTTCTCAAGTCTTTTTGTAAGCGGGACGCAACATGATCATGCAATTTCCCACTCACTTGATAGTGCAATAGGTAACAGCAAAAATAGTCTCAGATAGATGTTATTTTTTATGGGAATGATTCTGCAAATACAAATGGATAAATTAGAACTCACCTGGTCATAAGCATTTAATTCTTTAATTTTGATACATACTGTAATTTTGATACATACTTATTATTTTTATTATTTTGATACATACTTATTATTTTTATTATTTTGATACATACTTATTATTTTTATTATTTTGATACATAAGCATTTAATCCTTTAATTTTGACACACACACACACACACACACACACACACACACACACACACACTTTCTCTGTCTCTCTTTTCTTTTGAAGAAGTGCAAAGCTGAGAAAAAAGTCATAAGTGGGTCACAGGTGTTTTTCTCGATGATGATGTGTGCGCATGCAATTTCTCGAGGGACCATGGGAAAGTACTTTTTTTTTCTTATGAGTTACTTGCGTTTTGATGTTAGTTACACACGCAGCATCCACCAACATTTTTTCAGGTATGTTATACTGTTAAGGCCATTTTAAACCTGTTTGGGTCTATCAGTAAAATTTTCCAAGATATGCAAACTAATCTAGTTTTATATGTCCTCTGTGATGGTGGGCATTGATAGGTCCTGGACGTGCATCCCCTTTGAAGGATGTTTGTTCTTCCAGGAAACATTTGCTCCATCCTTTAACAGAGTTGTCACTGTTTGTTTACTATAATGTAGGTATAGTATTCTTGTGAGCCCTAATGCAATTCAACAAAGCACATTTTTCGTTGGCAGAGCAAGTTATTTATTTCGGTGGATTTTAAAATTTGATTCTCATTTTATAATTAAGTTTCATGCAAACATGCATGTGCATGTTCTTCATTGTCATGAACTTTTTGCGTATTATCGCTTCCGCCGCTCTAAGTCCTGTTCCTCACACCTAAAGAAAAAAAAAAAAAAAATGTAAAATTAAAATGCTTACCCGTTCTAATGTTCATTGTCCACTGAATAAAATTTTTGTTTTCGTCTTTGGTGATGGGCACAATGGAAAATGACTGGTCAAGTAAAGTCTCTTTACATCCATTAAAAAATGTAAAAATCAATTGAATATATATCTCATTGTAACAAAGTTCTCGAAGTGAGAAGTTTTTGTATGAATACTGTACATTATGACCAATGAAAATCTTTACAATAATGAAGCATAAGAAAAAAAAAGCACAATGGAAGATAGTTGGTCAAATAAAATGACAATATATTAGTTAAAAATGGCAAAGTCTGTTAAAAAAAACATATCTCATTGTAATAAAGTTCTCAAAATGGAAAGCTCTAGTAATGAATACTGTGCATCATGACCAATGGAAATCTCAACTACTGTAATGAAGTATAAAAAGCATGAATGTTAAAGACTGGAAGTTACCACACTAATGAAGTATAAAAACACAGATGTTAAAACAAATGAAATGGCCTACCAAAACAAATACAACACAATATTATTTTTTTCACACCAGGGAAAAAAAAAAAAAAAAAAAGGATATTCAAACAAGGGCATAGAAGCAGCAGAAATTTCATTTGGTATATCGTCAAAAACCTCCTATGCATTTCGGTGAAATAATTCGTTCACCATCTTCAGGGAGCACACAAAGTCGAGCCCACTGTCTTTCTTGTCGTCTCTCATATCCTGCCACACCCATCTGGGCCATTGCCACCGTGCATGTACGTACGTATCTTTGATGTCACTGTCTTTTGTGGTTGCCATCTTTGAACAGTTGTTTCGTTGTAAAAGAGTATGTTGAGGTATTATTCAGGGTAATGATGCATCCTTGGCGTGGTACTTCCCCGTTAGTCGTCTTCCTTAATAAAAAATTTCCGCTGAATTGGAAGGTCAATACCACTGCTAATATTACAATTATTATTTTTCGTTTTTTCAATAATGATTGATTCAGCATATCTGATCGTTTTTTCGTTAGGTTGTTTAGTAATAATCTTTATATCTTCAAAGAGGGGAAATGTTTTATTCTTAATACAAAACTGTACTAGTGCAGTTTTTTCTTCCTTTTTGTTCCAATTTGTAATATGCTGTTGTAACCTGTTCTTCAAGCGATTCTTCGTACTTCCAATATATGTAGTTTTTTTTTTTTTTAGATTTGTCTCCAGGGTCATATACCGATATACTGTACACTCCTGCGCTATCTAGTAACCTTGTTTTTCTCGATCTTTAATGATCAGGCTCTTGTAATCCTTGATAGTAATAACTATATTGAGTTGTTGTTTGTGACATTCTTTTTTTATAACTTTTGTTGCATCGCTAACATAAGGAAATTTGTCACAAAATTTTCTTTTATTCTTGCTTTTCTGTGTGGGGTGTTTATATTCGTATACTAATTTCTTTACAACGGAAAGGTTATATCCAAACGTTTTGGCTGTTTCCTCAATCCACAACAGGTATAAAGAAAAAGAACTTAAATGGATTGAGACAGTGACATCAAAGATACGTACGTACATGCACGGTGGCAATGGCCCAGATGGGTGTGGCAGGATATGAGAGACGACAAGAAAGACAGTGGGCTCGACTTTGTGTGTTCCCTGAAGATGGTGAACAAATTATTTCACCGAAATGCATAGGAGGTTTTTGACGATATACCAAATGAAATTTCTGTTGCTTCTATGCTCTTGTTTGAATATCCCTTTTTTTTTTGTGTGTGTGTGTGTGTGTGTGTGAAAAAAAAAAAATATTGTGTTGAATTTGTTTGGTAGGCCATTTCATTTGTTTTAACATCTGTGTTTTTATACTTCATTAGTGTGGCAACTTCCAGTCTTTTTAACATTCATGCTTTTTTATGCTTTCCAACCGTAGGTTGAAGAAGCGTATATGCTCCAGCTTTTTCTGTCCATCTGTCGGCATGATAACTCACGTAAAAATGGTTCAATTTCGATGAAGTTTTAGTGTGTAGTAGGGGACCACATAGGGACGAGCCCTATTGAAAATGGACGAAATGGGGTCAAAGGTCACGGCATAGGAGCGGGATCTATTCCATAGCTCTGTTGCGTCATAACTTGTGTAAATATGGTTCAATGTCGATGAAATTTTAGAATATTGAAGGGAACCACCTGGGAATGAACCCTATTGAAAATGGATGAAGTGGGGTCAAAGGTCAGGACACACGAGCTGGATGCATTCCATTGACTTTATGCGTCATAACGTACATAAAAATGGTTTGATTTCGATGAAATTTTAGCATGCAGTAGGGGACCACCTGGGGACGAACCCTATTGAAAATGGGTGAAGTGGGGTCAAAGGTCAGGACATAGGATCCGGATCCATTCCATCGCTCTTATCCCATACTACTAAAGGAGCAATTCTTGTTACGTATGTAAATTTTATTTTGAAAACGGCTCTAAAGATTTTGATGAAAGTCGTTAATCTACCCTTTTCTGGTACTAGAAATCGATTTAGTTTGATCTCGACTTTAGGAAAATTCATTTAGTGTTTAAATAACCACCCTGAATTACCATGTTTTTAGTGTCATGGCGTCCTATTAATGTTACCCATGCTTAGAAATCCTATGACGTCACAATCTCGCGATTGAAAATGTTGGCGCGCGGTCACGCCATCTGTCTCATTACGCCACGCGTTGTATGTGGATCCTATTAAAGTTTTATGACGTCACACTCTTTCGAGCAGATGATCGCGATTTCCATCTGCCTCATTATGTCACGCGTTGTGTGCGTATGTCCGTCCGCACGATAACTCGCGTAAAAATTGTTCGATTTCGATGAAATTTTAGTATGTGGAAGGGGAACACCTGGGAAGGAACCTATTGAAAGTGAACGAAATGGCGTCAAAGGTCAGGACATAGGAGCGGGATCCATTCCACTGCTCTTATGTGTCATAACTAACGTAAAAATGGTTCGATTTCGATTAAATTTTAGTATGTGGTAGGGGACCACCTAGGGACACACCCTATTGAAAATGGGCGAAATGGGGTCAAAGGTCAGGACATAGGAGCGGAAATCACTTCCATCGCCATTTTGCGCCATAACTTACGTAAAAATTCTTCGATTTGGATAAAATGTTAGTATGTCGTAGGGGCCTGCTTGGGGACGAATCCTGTTGAAAATGGGTGAAATGGGGTCAAAGGTTAGGACACAGGAGCGGGATCTATTCCATAGCCCTTATGCATCATAACTTACGTAAAAATGCTTCTATTGCGACAAAACTTTATCATGTTATTTCGGAGGTATACTGAACTGGTTCTGTTGAATATCATCAAAATGGGATCAAAGGTCAGGGCACAGGACTGAGATTTATTCCACAGCCATTATTCTCATAGCTTGAGTAATGATTTCTGGTATGTTGGAAAGCATATAATAATCAATGCGTTGCATGCTTTTACTAACTTGTTATACTTTATTATAGTTGAGATTTCCATTGGTCATGATGCACAGTATTCATTACTAAGGCTTTCCATTTTGAGAACTTTATTACAATGAGATACATTTTTTTAACATTGACCAACGGTCTTCTATGGTGTTTTTTTTTTTTTTTGTTTTTTCTTATGCTTCATTATTGTAAAGATTTCCATTGGTCATAATGTACAGTATTCATACAAAAACTTTTCACTTCGAGAACTTTGTTACATTGAGATATATTTTCAACAGACTTTGACATTTTTTAACGGATGTAAAGTGACTTTACTTGACCAGCCATTTTCCATTGTGCTCATCACCAAAGACAAAATTTTTTTTATTGCATGTTTGCACGAAACTTAATAATTTTTAGTGCATATGTTTTCCCTGCCTTATTAATACACAGTGTATAAGTGCATTTTAGTGTACTCATTTTATAAGTAGCAATGATATTTGTTGTGCACATCAGACCTGCACACAAATTTATTTTTGTTATGTATATGAAGTGGCAGACATAGAAGTTTCACTTGTATGCTGGAGAAATTCATTATTTATGGGGTGGGTTTGTGACACGACATGTTCTGATCATGTGAGGAATGAAGCAAACAGGAGACAAATATTCTGAGGTGATTTGGCCATGTTGCAAGAATGAGTGAGGGATTACTAAAAGAATTTATTCAGCCCAAGTGGCTAGAAAAAAAAAAAAAAAAATAGAGGAAGGACAAGGAAATCCTGGAAGGACAAAATTCAGGAATTCCTGCATGAGAGAGAAAAAAAAAAAAAAAAAAAAAGATAATGAAGTACAAAAGGTCTTTCTTGAGATGTGTGATGGATGCCAGTGAAGCTCAAGTTGTGTGCCAAACTGTAAATGGAGACTTTTGCTGCATCAACAAACAGTAAGTGAAATCTGGCACCATCAATTTTAAATTTGAATCTGAAAGATGAGCTTTCTTTGACGAGCTAACCTCTAAATCTCAGAGAACAAGTTAGTGACATGGATGTACTGTTTATGATTTCTCATTTCCAGATCAGATAGATGTGTATGACATATAACTTGATTTTGCTGGGTGCTTTTTTCCTAATGTTCCTGATATATATAACGAAAATGTTGATGCAAAAAAGAAGAGAGATGAGGACAACTAAAGAAGATGTGACTTCCAAAGTGGAATATATAGAGCTATGCAAGACAGTAAGAAAAAGTATCACTGAAGACGTAAGAAAATTCAACTGTGAACTAGTGAGGAAAGCAATTGAAAACAACCAAAGCCTAAAGATAGCAAAGGGACATCTCAGTAAGGGAAGAAAACAGATTATGGCACTGAGAAGAGAAGATGGTTCTGTAACAAGAAATAGAGGCGAAATGTTGACAAGAGTGAAAGATTTCTACTCCAAATTATATGAAAGGGATGATACATGCACTCCAGACATCATGAAAGATACCAGTACCAGAGTTCCTCCAGTCCTTCCAGCAGAAGTTGCACATGCAATCAAGAACATGAAGTGGGGAAAAGCTCCAGAAGAAGATGGAATTACTGTAGACATCATACAAGAAGCAAGTGGAGAAATCGAAACAGTACTCGCCCAAATTTTCACTCGATGCCTTAATGGAGGGAAGATTCCTGAGGATTGGAACACCGCTACAATGATCCTGCTACATAAGAAAGGTGACATTGAGGATCTCGGAAACTACAGACCTATCAGCCTCCTATCAGTAGTTTATAAAATCTTCACTAAAGTTCTTTCACACCGCTTGAAGGTAACACTGGACATGGCTCAACCGAGAGAACAAGCTGGATTCAGGAGTGGCTACAGCACAATAGATCATATCCACGTGCTGAGAGAACTAATTGAAAGAGCGAGGGAATATGAACTTCCATTGTGCATGGCTTTTATCGATTATGAAAAAGCCTTTGATTCGGTGAAACCATCAGCAGTTACAATGGCTCTGAAAACCTGTGGTATTGAAGATGCATACATTAATATTATTAATAACATTTATGAAAATGCAAGTGCAAAGATTAGGCTGTTTGAAAATACAACACACGTAAAAATTGGAAAGGGAGTGAGACAAGGTGACACCATATCTCCGAAGCTCTTTAATGCCACATTGGAGGGTGTTTTTCAGTCGCTGAGCTGGGAAAACAAGGGGATAAAGATTAATGGAGATTATCTAACCCACCTTCGTTTTGCTGATGACGTAGCCATTTTTGCAACTACCCCATCAGAGCTGCAGAGTATGATCCAGGAACTTGCTGACAAGAGTAAAGAAGTGGGATTAAAAATGAACTTTCAGAAGACAAAAGTGATGTAGAATGCTTTTTCAAGAAATGAAGATTTATCGATTGATGGAGAAAAGCTGGAGATAACAGACACATACGTTTATCTTGGACAGCAGATATCAAGTGAGGGTCACATTGATGAAGAAATTAATCGGCGTACAAAACTTGCCTGGGGAGCTTTTGGAAGAAACAGCATAATTTTCAAGAGCAATATGCCATTATGTCTTAAAAGAAAAGTGCTTGATCAATGCATCCTTCCAGTGCTTACGTATGGTGCAGAGACGTGGACCTTAACTAAAAGAGACATACAAAGGCTGCAGACAACTCAAAGAAGCATGGAGAGGTGCATACTTGGTGTAACCAGGAGA
Organism: Macrothele yani; assembly: GCA_039090855.1. NCBI lineage: Eukaryota > Metazoa > Arthropoda > Arachnida > Araneae > Macrothelidae > Macrothele > Macrothele yani. The sequence goes on from CM077002.1 coordinate 140,200,311, forward strand.
GATAAGAAGAGGAACTCGTGGATCCGAAAAATGACAAGAGTGGAAGACATCATGATCAGAGTTAAATCCCTGAAATGGCAATGGGCTGGACATACTGCCAGAAGGACAGATCATCGATGGACAGCCGAAATTTTAGATTGGATTCCAAGGGACAGGAAAAGACCCAGAAGAAGACCACATGGGAGATGGGTGGATGAAATTCGAAAGTATGCAGGGGTGACATGGAGGAGAATGGCACAAGACAGACCGTTGTGGATGAAACTTGGGGAGACCTTCGTCCAGCAGTGGATTGATAATGGTTGACAATGATGATGATGATGATATATATATATATATATATATATATATATATATATATATATATTTTATATATCTCCCAGAAATGGCAATGGGCTGGACATACTGCCAGAAGGACAGACCATCGATGGGCAGCTGAAATTTTAGATTGGATTCCAAGGGACAGGAAAAGTCCCAGAAGAAGACCACATGGGAGATGGGTGGATGAAATTCGGAAGTATGCAGGAGTGACATAGAGGAGACTGGCACAAGACAGACTGTTGTGGAGGAAACTTGGGGAGACCTTCGTCCAACAGTGGATTGATAATGGTTGATGATGATGATGATGACGATATATATATATTTTTACCTATATTGTGATTATGGAGCTTGTTGTACCAAAGAACAGTTGAGAACTATATTGTTTTTTATGAATCTTGAAAATGATAATCAATGATTGTACTATTTGTTGTACATTGCGTTAGTATAAATATCTTTAAAATATGTTTCTATTCTTTATGTATTGTTTCAGTAATACATTTTACAATTAGATTAGAGCTTTTGTTATGATGTGTAATAATAAACACCATCTTGTACACTAAATTAGAATACAATCTCACCAATGTTTCATCTTAGGGTCGGCGTTCCAATGATTTCTTGTTCATCCATTTTTTTTTCCTCTGATGCAAAGTCGGGAACAGATCTATAACAACATTTTGTTTGGGCGTCTCCATCGGGATCGGGATATTTCTTTCTTCCCATTGTAGGCTCTGTTCTAAAATGTTAAACTTAATACATTACCTGTATACAGCATGCTGGATAAGACCAGCCATCATCCATCATCTGCAGGATTTTCGTCATAAAGTGACGTGAAATCCCTTTTTTCATGGTATCTATTATAGAGATTCACATGATGCAGTTCATCTGAAGTTATGTTTCTATTGGTTGTTTCATTGTGCTATATGGTATTGTATTATAGAACTAAAAAGAAAAGCATAAAGATTCCCCCCCCCTCCCCCAAAAAGCTCTTAGCAGTTAGCAGCTCAAATTTAACTGCAACCTAATTATTAAAAAAACTTGACTAGAACCTAATAACAAATCACATAATAACAAATCACAATGGTAATGAGATGATGTAACTGTATCACGTAAATCTCTGTAATCAATACTCACCACGAAAAAAGTGATTTTACTTCACTTTATGAAGAAAATCTTGCAAATGATGGTTGGTCTGATCCAGCAGAAATGCGTACAGGTAATTTATCAAGTTTAACATTTTAGAATAGAGCTTATGATGGGAAGAAAGAAATATCTTGATCCCGATGGAGGCTCCCAAACAAGGTATGGTTATAGATCTGTTCCCGACTGTGCAACAGAGTAAAGAAAGCAGATGAATAAGAAGTCACTGGAATGCCAACCATGAGGATGAAACACTGGTGAGATTATATTCTAATTTAGTGTATAGGACTGTGTTTGTTATTAAACATATTATAACAAAATCTCTCTCTCTCTCTCTCTCTCTTTCTCTCTCTCTCTCACACACACACACACAAATTTTATGTTTCAGTATAATTGTTTTGACATAAATCCTTATTCATTTTTTCAGATTGATAGTTACTCTTAATCGTAGTGCTTCATGTTTGATAGCTCAATCTCTCTTTTGGATTTTGAGTCCCTCATCTAATTGTCTTTATGTTATTTAAGGCTTTTGATTTGCTATTTTCTACTTCATTTTATGTGCACTTTCTTTTATGTGTCCACCTAATGACACTTTCTTGGCATATTTTATATTACTGCCTTACACTGTGCCACAGAAGTCTTCAGTTATGTCCTAGTTTCTTCCATATGAGCAGGTCTACAGTTGTGCTCAATGTTCTATTCTGCAGAGTGTCTTTTTCTTTCAGCTTAATGTTTGGGAAGAATATCTCTACTCTTTTCAAAACAGTTTAGGAGCTAGTCTCATGGAACTTCTTGCTAATTCTCAGAAGTTTTTCAAACACTCCTCTGTGGTAGGTGATGTTAATGCATAGTGCTTCCATATTAGAATTTGTATTGTATACATCATGGAAAGAAAGTTTGGATTTGTTTACCAGCAGAAAATGGTAGATTAAAATGTAAGGCCCAGTTGTAAGGGCACAAATCAGTCATAAGAGATATGTCTATTAAAATTGGATTGGACATGCAAGAGAAATTGAGCATGAAAGTAAGTGTAAATATGTTAAAAAAAATCAGGTAGTGAAAAGGAAATTAGAAGAAGGAAGGTCATCAAATAGTACAAAAGATGTTAAAAGCAGGATTAGACAAGAGTGAATAGAGAAGGTGCCATCATTCATGAGCCATGTGGCTGCATGCTGCTTTATGCACTATGCCACCATTGAGAATGAGTCATCTATTTTTGACCCAAATATAATGTAAACTGCATAATTATGAAAATGTATGTCATTGCAAACTGAAACTCCTGGAATAACAAACCAGTTGGGAACGGTTCAGCTTTACTTTTTGTGCAAGATGCATGCCTGGAGGCATTGCTTTTCAAACACTCCTTGTATGTTCATTTGTCTCACGTTCGCTGAGGAATGAAATGAATAATTAATTTGAATATTATGGATTCCATGGAAGAAATATTCTTCACTAATTACTTAGGACAAGCACAGGATTTTAGCAATCAGAAACACCTGAATCACCATTTCACTGTTCAATACATACCATCATCACATCAGAAAACTTGAAAATTCCCACTCCAGGCATATGTAATGTTCAAGTTTTCTGATATGAAGATGGTTCGTATTGAACAGTGAAATGGTGATTCAGGTGTTTCTGATTGATAAAATTCTATCCTAATTTGAATATGGTTGTTAGTTGCTCACTTGGTATTGTTATACATTGGATATATCATATCACTCATGAAATTTATGCTGGAAGAAATGGTAATATTTGTGAATCAGCAGTGAGTAGTGTTACTATCCCCCCTTCAATGTTTTTATGTGTGTTTAGTAACTGTTTTTTTTTCTTCAAATTTAACCATTAAATATTTTTTAATTACTATTGCTCTTCTCTCACTCTCTCTGTATGTGAAATATTAAACAGCTAGAGGCCTATTAACATTAAGTTTACAAGCCTTGTATTTTGTATATTTTTAGGCTCTCAAGCAGCAGCTTTATGAGCTTAAGGAACAAAATAAATGTTTAGAAGCTGTAAATGCCGAACAAAGTCGTCAACTAACGGAAGAAGTTCGACAGATGGTTGAATCTACTGTTGGAAAGCCTGATACCGAATATTTGTCAAATGCCATGGTTATTTGTGACAAATTAGTGCTTAAGCAAGAGGTAAGTATTTTCTCAACTACACTATTTCCATATACTTAACTTTCTATATTGATTAATGTTTTTAGTTGGTCTGTCATGTTCAAAAAATTTATATGTGTGTGTCATTTAATTCCATGTCACATAAGCCAAGAAATTTACATGGTTGGCATGAATTTTGGTAAAACTGGTGAACTTGTTAGGCATGCAAAGAAAATAAGCTTCTCCAAAAATAATATTTCTGGGGCAAACGTTTTCTAACATATGACATAAAAATCAAATAAAATGAAAACAAAAAACAATGTAAATTGATATTTCTTGTACAGCACTAAAATTGCTGTAATTCCAGTTCTATAGTACTTCAAAAATTAATTTCAGTGGTGTTTGAAAGCATTTGAAAGAAATTAATGTGTAATGTGAGAGGGTTTTACCAAATGATTTTTTTTTCCTAGGTGAAATACTGAACTTTTATTTTGAATGCTGAAAACAATCCCTCTCTTAATTTTAGTTTTTTTTTTTCCACTTTTTTTTTTTTTTTAACTACTCGATGCATATATGCTAACTTTCAAAGCAGGGCTCTTAATAGCACAGAAGTTGTATTTCCATATTCCTTTCTGTGTGTATGTGCTTGTTTGTCTAAGTTCAGATGAAATGTTACATTACTATACAGAGGGCCCAAAATTTGCAGTTGCCAATGGTGACCAGAAATTTATAGTTGGCAAGCAGTAAAAATGTTAAATTGTTTTCCTGTTCTGCATTTGACAACGTTGGGTGGTATCTTCACAAAATATATTTTTAACTCAAATGGTATCTTCACAAAATACATTTTTAGCTCAAATGGTATCTTCACAAAATACATTTTTAGCTCAAATGGTACACAAAATACATTTTTAGCTCAAATGGTATCTTTACAAAAATATTTTGAACTGTAATGGTTTCTTCACTTTCAGTAAAGTGTTATCTTAAAAATATTTTAGTATGAGAGGCATCTTGAGTATTGTATTTAACTGTGCTTTCTTTCTTTTTTTTTTCGTTGTTACGAACTGTTTTCATAAACATATAAAATGAGTGAAACACACAGTCACGTATGGTAAAAGGTTTGTTTAGCGGTAGCTTTCGGTCATCCTGCGACCTTGATCACCCGCGATCAACTGGATGGGCTGGTTGCCAGAACTACAATTTGAAGTTGGGGTATTGGAAATGTTGCCAGATTTTGGAAGAGAGATCCAAATAAATGGGATTTGGTGAGGGGTCTCTGAATTGCAGTTTTTGGTGAACAAAATTTCAATGCTCTCTTGGAAACGCACAGATGCCTTGTTGATGAAAGGGGCAACTTTTTTGGTTTCTTTCCAAATGGGAACTGCAGAGGTGTCTTCAAGGGTTAGTGCAGATAAAGCTGTCTTTGGAAGACCATTGGAAACATCTTTTTTGTGTTCACCAAGTCTTGTTTTGATGCTTCAGTATGTGCTTCCAATATACACTGAGAGACCAGACGAAGTTGAAATGGGAATAGCATAAACTCCAGGGGTGTCCAAGGGTGAGACAGGATCTCTGTCTTTAAGCAGGCACATTATTGCAGAAGGGTTTGGTTTCACTGTGAGAGTGTATGTAGCCCATAGTTTTGAAAAGTTTACACATCTTATAAGAGAAAGATCCATGGAAAGGGATGGAACCAATGAATGGTGGTTTTTCCATTATTATTGGTGAGGAATATTAACCATGTTAAAACTGTTTTCAGTAAAACAATCTCGGACGGAGACATACCAATTACTGCATCATCACTAGCGGCAGCAAGCCAGAAAGAGCCCCTTCTATGGGCTGCGTAGCAGCTGCTGATGCGAAGCTTGCTGAAAGGAACCCCAAGGCATTATGGGAGGGAGTTTTTTCCCCCCACATGCGTTTCCAGGTCTAACTCAGAGTGGGGATGGGCACATTGGTGGGTATTCATTCCCGAAACATTCATGCATCCGTAGTATGGGGGAAATTTTTGATGTATCAGCAGAAACCTCGATATTTTGCTAAGGAACCAAATAATTCGCATCTTTCCCATCTGCAGCAGTTAGTGGCACGTTGATGAATAAATCACCATTCAATATATCGGTGATAACTCACTAATTCAGCATCGAGTAACCATAATATTTGTTAAAGTGCTTGATGTATCGTAAACCTCAATGTATCGGTTCCTGTGACATCGGGGTTAAGAACTCTATTTTCGGCGACGAAAGACTGAAAAAAAAAAAAAAAAATGGCAAAAAACTCACTAATTCGTGACATAGAAAGGTGATATTCCCTTTCTCTTTATAAGAATAGGAAAAAGATGAATTCATGTACTCATTGCAGAAAAATTTCGAGTGGATTGCGCTTTTGCAGTTTCAAACATCGGTCACGAAACCTCGATTTTTTTTGGGGGAGGGCGGGGAGACTTATTGGTTCCTGTAACATCAAGGAAAAGAACTCAATTTTCGGGGATGAAACATTGAACAAAACGGTGAAAAAATCGCCAATTCATGACATAAAATTATATTCTCTTCCTAAAATTCATTTTTTTTTCTGTTCCTGAAATTCATTTACTTAACGTAGAAAATATTCTTTTACAGTTGCAAAAACATTGATGCTCAAAAACACTGATATTTTTTGCCCCATCCTTACTCCGATTAATCTTTGCCATACCGGCCGAGATTCCGGGAAACATTTTTACATGTGAGGAAAAGGAGCATGATGGTGGAGGTGCTGACTATTCGCTTTATGGGTAGATTGCTTTGTGTCATATGAGGGACATTTTTTAAAATGTTATTTTAGCTATTTCTTTTCCTCCAGCACTTAAAACTTTTGACCTTTGATTACTTTTCTGGTTTAATACAACCTGGAGGGTTATTATTATTATTTAATACGACCTGGGTTATTATTATTACTATTATTTTCCAAGATTTCAGCAGGAGCACAATCGCAGAGTTGTATATATACAAACTATTTGCATGCACAATCAACAAAACAGAAAATTTGCTGCAAGTTCACTGTCTCTTGTATGTCACAGAGGTGTGATGGCGAGTGAAAATTTTTTTGACTAGTAGAGTTGAGCCCTGCTATATATGCACCTAAATAAAATATTAATTTTCACTAAACTTTTTTTTTTTTGCATAAAAACCTTCTAGGCTAGTAGTACTTACCTAACTGTAATGTTCTAAGTTAGGTATCTTTTTGAAATGGCAGAAGGTATGAGATTCAAACTGTACTTAAAAAATGTACTTACTAAACGCTTATGCATTTGTTGCAGTTCATTTCTCTCACACATAATTTATTTTGGTGTTTGAAAAGGGAAGTTAAAGTCCCTCTTCTCTTAATGCAGACACTAGTTAACCATCACAGAGTAGAATTTTTCACAATTTGACATTCCTGTTCATCATATGTGCCACATAAGTATGCTGTGGTGATACATATTTTTTCATTATATTGAAACATAGTTAACCTAATGAAAAAAAAATGTTTTCAAGGATTTTTCACAATAACTTCTTAACATTCCTTGAAATGTGCTACTTTTCAAAAGGAAGTCTTATAGCCATTATGATTTATTTTTATGTGGGATTAAAATTAAAAAAAAATCCATGTAGAGGACAAAATTTTCCATTGTTACTTTTATATGTGGCTCAAATTTTATTTCATTAAAATATTACATGCTGATATTTCATAAACATAGAAATCGAGTGAAAAAAACACTAGTCATGTATGGTACCATACGTGACTCTTTGTGTTTTCACTCGATTTCTATGTTTATGTGATATTGTTGCATGAAGCCTGAGTTTTCGACCATGCTAATATTTCATTGACAAGTTGTGCATTAAGGATTTCTTCATTACATCACTGTCTAGTATGGAAGATACTACTTGCCATCCTCTGTTAGTGTATGAAAGTGTCATGATGGGCAGTGAGAATCAGCTTTTATTAAAATATTTGAAGATGATATTTAAAGCAGTGTTAGAATTATAAATACATCTTCTACTGGCCCAGTGAACCACTAGAATTTGAAAACCACTGGTCCACCAAAATGCCCACTGGTCCATAAAAAAAATAATAACAATAAAAAAAACTTTAGACTTTTACAATATATTATGTAGAAAATAGCATATCATTTCAATGGAATTACCTCAACATTTTGCTTTTAAATCTATCATTAGTTTGCAGCCTAAAAAGAAAATTATACAGCAAGATGAAAGAAATATTAATTAATTTTTTAGCTGTGACAAATTAGAAAAAAACAAAAACAAAAAAAAACTTACTAGCCATCCAATCCAGTAAAATCAATAGTTCAGTGGTCCAACAGAAGTTTTACTGGCCAATGGCCAGCGAACCACTGGGTAATTCCAACGCTGTTTAAAGGATATTTAGTTTATCTGAGTATGTAAAACCTTTTGATGTACCAGGTGGGTGAAGAAAGATCATTCTATTCACTGTAATGGTTAAGTTGTGTTTGTAAAATGAAACCTAACCACCAGGAGAAACTTAGTAAATACATGTAAGAAATCCTTGCACTTCTTCCATTTTGAGATCTGCTTTAAATAATTATTTTCTTCTATTCTGGATTGGCATGAAAGTCAAGCTTTTCGTAGCAAATTGATATATATCTTCCATTGATATATTCTTTAATTATTATTTTCTTTCATATGGATCAGCTTGAAAATGCATGGGCTTTAGTATCAGTGGTTTTTGTTATTGGACTTAATTAATAAATTTTCTGTAGCGCTGGAGTACATTTTAAAATTTGAAGTTCTTTGCTTTTATTTGTACTTGTATTAAATTTTTCCCAGTGATAACAAATGTCACTACACACACATCACTAAGCTATTATCTAAGTTCTAGAGATTAGCTCTTTAAATCAATATCATTTGCCTTACCAAAGTGATTGATGGTATTACATCTCCATTGATAGCAATCTTGTATTACAACTTGAATGCCACTGTCATCCACCACTTTGTAGAATTGGAGAAAGCTTATGATCAAGTAAACAGGTGCTTCTGTGGAAAATTGTGATCAGTGATGTAATGCTGAGAGAATTTCTTTTGCCTAAGTGGCAGGAAAGGAATGTAGAGAACAACTGGTGAGGGAATCATGGAAGGACCAAATCCAGGAATACCTGCAACAGAAAAAGATAATGAGTATGAATTATGAAAGGTCTTGTGTGAGATATATGATGGATGTCAGTGAAACATGAGTTGTGTGCCAAGATTGCCATAAATAGAGATGTGTGAAACATCAACAGTAAGTAAAATTGATCACAATCAGTAACTTTGATTTGGTAGATGATCTTGAGGAGCTAACCTCTGAATCTCGGAGAACATTTTAGTGTCTATATGATTACGATGATCAGGAATTGTTGATTGAAACCTCCACATTTATCTACTTGTTAAATTTGTAACATGTACTGTTCATACACACATACATATCACTAAGCTGTTCTCTGAGATTCAGAGGTACTGTTCAGCTGACTGGAATTATGCTGTGATTTATTTACACTTAGAAATCAGCACTATGTTATCAAAATGCAGCTGACTGTTGATACTAGAATCACATGTATAATAATAATAATAATAATAATAATAATAATAATAATAAAAAAAACAGAATGTGTGTCTGCATCAGCCATAACTTACCAGGAAATTGTGGTAGACACTAAAATATTTGGGAGGTTATTTTTCATTGTAGTCTGAGTTGCAGTGGCAAGTTCCAAAATTCTTAAGGGAAGGGGGGGGGGCTTGCTGCAAGCAAATATGGTAACTGTGCTGTTACTATGAGAACCATGAGTTATGGATGTGACACCTGAGAGGTGCATGTGACCTTGAAGCTGTGCATGCACTGTGCTTGGGGGATACATTAATATCTTTAGCAGATTTTGTGAACAATCTGGATTGAGTTCCATGCATCCCCATTTTCTTAGAAGTTCCAGTTTTGATAAATTTTGGTTTATATCTAAACTATCTTGAAATCCTTTAAATAAGGATGTGTAAAATCTTGAAGAGGTGTACAAGGGGCATCCTGAAAGCAATGCCTCCTCCTTAATAACTTGAAATTTTGAAGTGATTTTAATGAAACTGCACTGACATGTACTATGATATGTTACCAATGTGGGAACAAATTTTTTCAGAATTGGAAATAAAGATCATGATTGACAGAGAAAAGCAGCGTGCCATAATTGAATTTTTGGAAAAAGAGGGATGTGAGGCTCCAGAAATCCACAGGAGACTCCTAGCGCAGTGTGGAGCTGCCACAATCGATATCAGTAATGTCCAAAGATGGATGAAGAGGTTTCGAGAGGGATAAAGTTCAGTGATAGACAAACAATGGAATGGAAGACCCGCAACTTCAGTAACAGATGATGCCGACAGGCAACAAGTTTGAAAGACCTCATCACAGCTGATTGTCATGTCACCATCCAGGAGTTGTGTGATGCAATTCATTATGGTCATAGGGCTATGGAAACATTAATTAGGGATCTAAGGTACAGAAAAATTTGTTCAAAGTGAATCCCTAGAAACCTAACCTGTGAACAATGTGAGCAAAGGGTGAACATGTGCCAGAATCTCTTGGGCTGTCATGAGAGAGGGAGGGTGAGGTGTTTTTCTCTAATGTTGTGATGGGAGATGAAACCTAGGTGCTCTTTCATGACACAGAAACAAAATGTGCGTCAATGGAATGGCACTGCATGCCTTCACCTCGACAGAAAAAGGTGAATACAACTCGTTTTGTAAGGAAAGTGATGGTGACGATTTTCTGGGAGAAACGTGGTGTCATTTTGACTGATTTCCTTGAACAGGGTGCAAAACTAAACAGTGCTCACTATGTGCAGACATTGAAGAAGCTAAAGGAAGCTACCAGAAGAAAAAGACGTGACATTCCACTTCATAGTGTTGTTTTACACCATGATAATGCACGTCCTCACACCTCAATGGAGAATTCATAGGCTATTGCCAAAATGGGGTGCATGGTGATGCTCTAACCCCCCCCCCCTTCAGTCCTGATTTGGCTACCTCAGACTTTTTCCTGTTTGCCCCTTTGAAAAACACACCGTGGGAAATGCTTCGATGATGTGACAGACGTTAAACTGGCTGTGAACTCGTGGATGAAACGAGAGCTTCAGGAATTTTTCCAAAATGGATTTTACCAACGGGTTCAAAGATGGCAGAAATGTATAGAAAGTCATATATCGTTGTTCAATTTTCGCTAAGTTGTGATGAACAATGTCAACCGAATTAAAAAAAAAAAAAAAATGTATAGAAAGTGATAGACAATACTTTGAATAGGCCAGTATAATTAACAATATGTCCAAATATTTTGCCACCAAGTTTCACATTTTTGCTGCTACAAATAAAAATCTTCTGAGAAACGAGGCATTACTTTCAGGATGTCTTTGTACATACATATATACTAGCTTTACCACCCGGCTTTGCCCCTGTTCAGAAAGCTGCGCCTCTGTTTCGTCAGCAGTTCCGTTGCTTCGTTGAACACCTTGTTGAAAAATTTTGTCCGCTTCACAGGCTTGTAATCTTTCCTCTTCCGATTGCTTGGTTTGTGATATCTTTTTGCATTTTGTGTTGATTCATGTTTGATTAAAAATTGGTCTCTTCCTTTTGGGCATTGCTGTCACAAATATTTGTCGAGAATTAAAGCAGCAAAATGTACAGAATGTATGGAATCTGTAGAATCAAACGGACCAAAAGCGTTACAAATTATTTAACACCCGTCCAGGAGACACAGCATTAAAACACTGACTGAACAAAATTCGTTAACAATTTGTTATCGACGATCAAATGCATCACATGCTTTCAGTTTCAGATGTCTTTGAGGGGTGAATCTCTGCGATAAAAGTTAAAAACGTATCTTTGCGAATATTTTATGAAACTGGCTGAAATTTTAATGAACATCATAAATCGTTAATAGGAGCATGACCTCCAAATTTTGCCTAAATCAGTAAATAACTTTTTAAATTAGCTGCCGAAATTTTATTAACCGTTTCTGCGTATATATTTCTGTTTACCAGTGAATTAAAAATTCCATGCCTATTTTAAAACAGTTTTGACCAGATTCTGGTTAAATTTTGAGGGACTCCTCTTATTACCAATTCATGGTGTTGATAAAAATTTCAGCCCATTTCGTTGAGATTTCGCAAAGTTCGTTTTTTCATTTTTTATGCGCAGTTCTCAAAGAATAGAAACACCTGTGGATGTGCCGCGGCGATAAATGCAGTCACGTGCTTTCAGATTTAGAAAGGATGACGTAGCAAACAACACTCCCTTTATTGATTAGCTTATTAATTAATTCATAACTCGTGAACGGAACAACGTAGAGATCTTAAAATAGTTGTGTTGACCTAGAAATTCCACTATTAATAAGCTATGCAAATTTCACAATGCCACAGTTCGGCGTTTGCTTTACGTTACACAACTGCAACACATCTTCATTCCTCACACAATCAGAATATGTCTTGCCACGAACCCACCCATAAGTAATGCATTTCTCAAGCACACAAACGACTCCTATGTTTATTCTGTAGTACCTAGGTTTCACTGTCATACATCAGAGTGGGAACAATTACTCTCATACACAGCCATGCAGAGGACTCTCTTGAGAACCCATAATTTCTGTGAACACCTCTCAAAGCCGCTATGACTATCAATGAAGAATTCACTCGCCTACTAATTTCACCATCCAATTTGTTCTCTCTGTCAAACATGCTTCCTAAATACACAAACTCACTCATCTGGTCAATCACTGTGCCATTTACACTTACATTACATTCAGTGCTACCAGTTCCTCTCTCAAAAACCATAACTTTGTGTTTTCCTTTATTTATACTCAGTTTGAATTTCATGCAAACTTCGTACATCCGGGCCAACATACTCTGCAACTCACTTTTGCTCTCTGCCAACAGGACAGTGTCATCAGCATACAGCAATCTGCACACACTGATATCGCCAAGACATAAACCAGTATTATTTTGGCATTGCGCATGCACACATCCATAAATAGATTAAACAGCCAGGGTGATATTACACAACCTTGTCTAACTCCAGCACTAATAGAAAACCATTTTGATAAAACACCATTCACTCATACCCAAACTCTACTGCCAACGTGCATGGCTTTTACACTACTAAGTAGATTCCCACTACTAACACCATATTCATTCAATACCTTCCACAAAAGTGTCCTATTTACTCAGTTGTAAGCTTTCTCTAAATCTATAAAGGCAGCAAAAACTTTCTTACTAACAGCCAGATACTTTTCAATCATCATACATAATGCAAAAATTTGGTTAGTGCAGCCTTTACCAGGCATAAAACCACTCTGAACATCCCATACTTTCTCTGATGTAAGACCCCGTATTTTTTCAATAACGACCTTACCGAACACTTTTCCTTGGCACACTCAGTAGGTTAATACCATGATAATTCTTGCAGTCAGTCTGATCACCTTTTCCCTTATACAAGGGAACAATAATAGCATCCTTCCAATCTCGAGGGACCATTCCTAACTCCCAGCACAACTGGAAAATTTCAGTTAACCAGTCAATTACAGAGTCACCACCATATTTCAACATCTGGGCAGTTATGCCATCAACTCCCAGAGTTTTACCGTTCTGGAGAGATTTTAGAGCTTTACACACCTCTTTTCTTGAGATCCTTCCTGTGCTTCCATGCTTCACTGTGCCACCTTCTGCTTCTGCCTCAGAATCATCTTTGCTTTCCTGATCTAATAACTCGCAGAAGTATTCACCCCATTTTTCACTTAACTCATTGAGTTCCCATATCACTTCCCTAATCTTTTTCTTCACACAACTTACAACTTTGTTTCCCCTATTTTTCTGATTCTCATGTACTTCCAGAAGGACTTTCTATCTTTCCAAAAAACACAATTTATGCCTTTCCTCCTTCCTATCTTTTGCCTTACTCTGGCGAACCAACTTAGCTGCTTAACGCTTCTTACAGCGACATTCATCCACAGAAACTCTATCTTGCAACATCCCCAAATAGGCTTCCTTCTTTCTCTTTACTGCCTCTTCAATCTTACTATTCCACCAGCATCACCTCTAGTGCCACCCCCTTATTTGGTGCCACAGACCTCTTCAGCAGCAGTGACAACACAGTTTTTAAAACATTCCCATTTCTTTTCTACATCCCTCTCACAAGACTTCATCTCCTTCAGTCGTTCTCTGAGTACGTCAGAATAACGCTGATGATTTTCAGGCAGCCTTTCAACCTTTATTCTTTCCATCCTGAGCCTCTTCCTATTCCTTTTCCTCCAACCAACATTCAGTTTCACTTGTGACACTACCAAGTAATGATCAAAACCAAGATCTGCATCTCTCATCACACGAGTGTCAACAACTGTTTCAGACGCTGATTGTAGATAACAGAATCTATCACACTCTTTTGACCAAGAGTACGATTTCGCAATTATATGTGTGGATATACTTGTGGTTGAAAAACGTAGTAGATACACACAAACCATTCTTAATGCAGATTTCAATTAATCTTTCACCGTTATCATTCACACAAGGATGATTAAACTTTAAACTTACCCAGAACATTGTCAGAAATTGCATTATGCCTACTCTAGCATTGAAATTCCCTGCTATTATAATTTTTTCTTTAGCACCAAACTGGCTCAAAACAGCCTTTAGCTCAGAAATTTTTCTATCAGAAGGTTCCAAGTCACAAGGAGCATACACTACAAGTACTTTCTCTGAAGTTTTACTTTCAAACGAATGCAAACAATTTTCTCACTTATGCCACTATAGTAAACCTAGTTGTTCTTCATCTTTTCACTTAAAATCACACCTACACCAGCCTGTTTTCTCACATTATCCAATACTCCAGACCACACACTCACCGTTCCATTCACTTCTTCTATCCCAATTTCCTTCTTTTTGGTAACATGGCACACCCATCTACACTTATTCATCTCTTCAATCAACTTATTCATCTTGCCATTTATACCTCTAGTATTCGTACACCAATCTTACACTCACTCAGCCGAGAGATCTTTCTGATTTTCCTTTTTACAGTTCCAGGTCGATACCATGGTGGACTATCGTTCTCAAGTGTGGTAGGTCCACCATATCCCACACTAGAGTCCGGATAATTGTATTTTTGTGTCTTTTTAATCAGGTAAGTACATCAGTGTGGGGGATTAGCCTACAGCTGACGGTTCCAGTTGGTCATTCAAACTAAAGATTCTTGAAAAAAAACCCCAATGAGTTGGTGTCTTTTCGCCAATGTCACATTGAACTAGCTGGCACTTCTCAGCAATTGGGTTCGCACGTCAAAATTTTTTTGCAGTTATGTGTATTCATCTGTATGTAGCTGAAATTAGGTAATTTTTTTTAGACTACCACTCTCTTCGATTTTTTACTCGAGTATGTACATGTGCAGTTATATACAGTTTTACTGATATAGGACCTGGGGGATGAAGTGCACGTTACATTCGGGGGCACGTTAGATTCGAGTAATTATGGTATATACTTGTATGTATATAAGTAGTTGTAAAATATATAAGCTGGGATTACCCGTAAGCGGTTTCAAGATGTTTAAAGAAACATGCAGTACTAGCATTACTGTAACTTATTTATGCTTATGGTATTGTAATTTATTTCATTGTCAATACCACGAAGTAGAAACAAGTCTGACTTTTTCTTTACTGTAATTTTTTGTAGATAGCAAAATTAAAAGAGACGATTGCCCAAAAAGAGCAAATTCTGAATTCATTTGCCCAGAAATTTTACCGAACTAAGAAAATTCTTGAAGAAAATATCCAGAAGGCTGAAAATGAGGTGCAATTTCTAGATGGAATTGTAGAAAAAGTGTATGATGTAAGTAAAGTGATTAAATTTGCTAAAATTTTTGTGGTATTTGATTTTTGTTTACTTTTCAGTCTCTCATATTTGCAGGTCAAAATCACATCATCAGGCTATCCTTACAAAGTATTTTAGGAAAATAAATTGATAATATTTTCAAAATTTCAAGATGTACTGGTTGCCATTTTTAATCAAAATCACATCATCAAGCTATCCTTACAAAGTATTTTAGGAAAATAAATTGATAATATTTTCAAAATTTCAAGATGTACTGGTTGCCATTTTTAATTAATTTGTATTAGATTTATTAACATGTACAATAAATTTTATTCTTAGTGACAATCAAATCTAAAATACAAAAATTCAAAATGAATCCATTGATAAAAATTGATTGTTAAGTTGAAAGATAAATATTTCTGTCCATTGATCAAGTTCCTCAGTGAACTTACTAATGCTAGTATGCCAGAACTATTTGATCTGTCATTATGGTACAAACACATTTTTTTTAATTAGGAAAATTATTTATATGGTATATTATTATAGATTGAATTCTATTTAGATATAATAAACTCATTGTTTTTACTACATACTGTATTTTTTCGGCATATAATATGATACTTTTTTTCTCCAGAAGTCCGGGCCTTGACTTATATGCCCACATCAACTTATCTGTTGATTGCTTGTTGAATTTTTTCAAAGATAAAAAAGAATATTGGGCCTTAAATTTGGTCATGGTCGTCTAAGCTTTTGAAATACAATATTACGTTTTTAAGAAACCATTCTGAACCTGAACAAAACGAATATTCCTGTCATTAAGAACTTGTTCAAAGGCTGTTGAAATGGGTATTTCTCTTTGACAGAAACATGATTAGAATTGCAGGGATTGATTTTGAGTGGCACCTGTCATACGTTAATTGCAACCCCATCGCGATCATGCTGCAAGCATTCCTTCTTAATCCAACCTTTTCTCAGCTCGACACAGTGATTAGAGATCGGCCAACAGATGGCAGCATGTCAGTGCTTATTCCTCTCATTTTTACAGTTTCTTTTAAGGCACCACTAGGGAGTTTACATGCTGAGTAAGAAAGCACATAAAAAAGCTTACTGCTACAAAACACCAGCTGTAATCTCTTTACAAAACACAATGGGTCTTACAGGTACCACACACAATCAAACATAGCTTCCATTACAGGGCCCACAGATTGAAGGAAAGTTGTGAGCGCTTATGTGCTGCCATCTATTGTCAATGTGAGAACATTTTCCCAGCTGAATTTGAAACAGCACGGTCAATTTGTAAGAAAAAAATAAACTTATGAAATTCAACTTTTTACTGAAAAGAAAAATGCGGAAGTTAAACCATTTTCTCTTTTCTTTTAATATTTACTGGAACATCAAAAATATAGTTACAGAATTTTGGAACACCAACTGTATTTATTTTAGCCTCGTCTATACTCAGGTTCGACTTATCTATGACTGAAGATAACAAAATTGAGAAATTTAACCCATGTGGCTTATGCTCCATGTTGACTTAGCCTAAAAATATGGTATATATTTTCTTTAAACTTATGAGACTAAAAATACACTATATATGTTCTTTATTAGGTATTTCGATCTAATAAAAATTCAGGAAATTAAATCCACAGAAATAATTTTAGTTTGTGACTGCATTTTTGGTTTAAATCTTGGCCATTCATCAGCACTACTTAATGAAAAAAGTTGCTTTAAAGGTTTCTCAAGGCTAAAGCTGCAGCAGCGTTCAGAATACAGTTGACTGTGGGTGGTGCAAACAGAAATGATATCACATGATGCAGTGTTCTCTAAAATTGTCAGATGAATGGAAGCAGAGTGAATTGAAAATAACACCCACACTTCATGGAAATAATTTTTGTATACCATAATGTGAAGGAAGTGCCCCAGCAAAACATAGGAGCTTCAGTGTAATAGGAAACTTAGAGGAGCATTCGTACGGTAGACAACTTAGTGCCAATTTGCTATCTGATGTTCATTAATGATTATAAAGTGGAATGTGTGTACAAAATAGAAAGAAAAACAAAAACTGTTAAAAATTTCCCAAATGAGATTTATTTGCTCTTCTGAACTATGATTAGAGATAGGTCAGAAATCATGTCAATGCTACCTTGTCACCATTACTGGAAATCACTGCCACCATTACTACCAGTGACAAAAAAGTAACAATTCCAAACTCACTGATAAGAATGTAGTGTTTGCCATGTCAAGAGCAATGCTTGGGGTCCAAAATCACTGGTGCGTCATTGTTTCGGTTATCATGTCTCTATACCTTAACAATTTGTCTCATTTTCTGTTGAAACATAATAGAGGTCGCTAGTGATGTGAGCTATCTTTCAGTCTCCCTTTTTCCTCATGCTCAAGATAGTTTATATTTTGGCTTTCACCGTTTGTTTGCTCGTTAACAAAGAATTCTGTTCAACACAATATGATTGCTGAAAATAATGTACTTCTATCATAGTATATTTGAATTAGGAACTGTGTCTGCACTTCTAAAATTCTGGATGAAAAAAAAAAAGGTTTTTGCATGTATTTGCTGTTGCTATGGGCTTTCTGTCTTTTAATGCAGATTTCCAAGTATCTTGCATAACTTTTTTGTGAAAGGAGATTTTATGGATTGGATTGGAGGAATTCTTTTAACCTTAACTGTTACTAACCATGATGTGTATTATTGATTTGATTTCTGATTTTCCAAATGTACTGTTTTCCTGTTAGCGAGCAAAACGTATACTTGCATTTGACATTAAATCACTTACTCATGAAAACTTTTTTAAAATTGCTTTTTTTCTTCTGATTGCATGCAGTAACCATTTTTATGATGTTTTGTGCATTTTTCAGCTTTTTTTTTTAAATTCAGATTTTGTTGGGTGGCGTAGAATGCATTTTTTTGTTACGGGGAGGGGGGGGGGTTGCTTTTGACTCTCATGCCTATTACAGTCAGGAATTTGGTGTAAGCCTTCTTTTCCTTTATTCCCCAGCAGATTTAACAAGCACACAAAAACAGTTTCTTTCTCTTTCCAACAGCTTGTCAAATAAACTTCCCTGAACTAAAATGGAAATCATGAGCTGTTAGTGCACTGAATGATTTGCCTCACATTCTTTTCTCCAATTTGAAAGATAGTAGTCAAAGAGTATGTGCCTCTGTCAAAATGTTAATTCTAGAAATGTTGATGATGATATACTGTAACTTGTTCAGTTAGTGCTTATTAGTACAGTGTGTGGTATCATGTTAGAAATGAAATCCTGTAATGGGTTTTGTATGGATTGTTTAGGAGTAACATTAAGTCATTGTTAGAGTGGAAATATGCTGCAGAGTTTCTAGTGAGAAGTCTTGATGTGGTGCATGTATTAACTTGTTACTTTTATTTTAGGGTCATTCCATGAAAATTCTTCCAGGAGTGGTTCTGTATCATTTTAATGCCCCCCCTGCCCCTCCCCCAAAGAAATGCACCATTCTTAGTGATAGTGAGAGAGGAAGGCTTGAAATTTTGTGTCATCTCTGAGATGCAGGAGGATGAATAGGGTGTGGGTTGTGTAACTATTACATTTGCAAGGGTTTGCATTTTCTTTGATATCTTAACCCCTACTAAAGATTTTGATTTGAACAAAAACAGACTTATTGAAACTAATGTGTCCTTCATTTCTATATGGTTTTTAACGATGATAAGTCAAATATAAGGTGCATTAAAGGAAACTGGAAATGGTAAAATAATTTGTATTTTAGCTGTATTGACTCCCCTCTATGACCCTTAGATTTAAAAAACAAAAACAAAAAAACTTCACTAATATTTTGCTCCTATTCCAAAAAGGAAAAAAAAAAAAAAAAAGCAAATTTTGGAAGTCCTATGAAATTATCAATAGTTTGCTAATCCTGCATCTTAAAAAGAGGTTTAAATAAATTTTTGAAATTTTGCATAATAATATTCCTATATATATATGGTCATTAACTCTTCCACACCACAAAATGGATGGTTTTCTGATTTTTGAGAAATTAATTTTTCAATTTTACCTTTCTAGGCTGCTTCACATGCTCAAACCACTAGCCTGTCTTTGACGCATGTGCCTTGACAGCTGCTATCAAGAACCGGTTCTCAGTTATTTGTTGTTGTCATCTCCTGACGCGTATACTTGCTGTCATGAGAGTCCGCATATCAACCTTTGCCTTGCAGCTGCATTCTCAATTTAACATATCACAGCATGCAGGAAAAAGGGGACATTGTGATGCGTGAAGTCTAGTTCTCTCCCCCCTCTCTCTCTCATTCATTCATTCATTCATTCATTCATGGTATTGCCCCTCTTGGTGTCAGGGACTACTTTTCTCCTTGCGGTTGGTGTGGATATTAGTGACAAGTAAAGTTTTATGGAGCCCCTCCCCATGAATCTTTGTGAATGATGTCTTTTTAGTTGTAAGTCTGAATATTAAATGGTGGAATTAGTTATTATTTTAAAAGTGTGTTTCAGAAGCTACACATGAGTATGTAATGGGGCATTCAGTCCTCATTTATTTGGATGAAAAGTGTCATAAACTAACCTTTTTTGCCTATCCACAAGCAGTGGCGGATCCAGCCGGGGGCGACTGGGTAATCACCCCCAAACCCTAACAAAGTTTTTATGTTTAAAGTAGCAAAGATTGTAAATGATTAATTTTGCATATTTTGTTTTCAGTTTTTCTAAAAAAAAAAATTAACAATTAAACTTACTATGGAATTGGATTTAAAATACTTATTACATTGATTTAGCTTCAGTAAAAAAAAAAAAAAGATAAGGGAATAGAATAGAGAGGGAGAGAGAGAGAGAGAGAGAGAGAGAGAGAGAGAGAGAGAGAGAGAGAGCAAAAGGTAAAGGGAAAGCAGGGAAAAAAAGCATGGGGGTATTCTTTGTTAGTTCTTTGCTATTGTCATATTGTTCAGGGTCTGTAACGTCTCGAAACAGGGTAAGGCTCATGTGAATGTCGATGCTGACCCATATATCTATTCAACTGCATAAAACATTGAGCCTGTATGAACGTTACCCGATGTGACTGAAGAAAAATTATGAAGGAAATAGTATCAGAGGTAGGAATGGCAGTTGGAACTGTTCGAGTGTTCACATCATTTTCCATGTTGATTTGAACATGCACTAAGTTTGTCAATATTTGGTTCCAAAAATACTGACTCCTGAACAACAAGAAACATGAATGACTCTTACTGAAGAGCTAATCACTATGACTGATCAAGAGGACACTTTCCTAAGCAACCCAATCACAGAAGATGAGATATGGGGCTTTCTGTATGATCCACAGACAAAACGTCAATCTTGTGAATGGAAATCAATGTCGCCACCTCAGAAACAGAAACCCCATTTGGACAAGAGTCAAATAAAAGTAATGCTGGCAGTTTTCTTTGACTTTCATGGCCTTGTCATAGCTGCTAAGTGTCCCGGTTTACCCGGGTTCTGTCCGGTTTTGAAAATATTTTCCGGGAATCCAATTTTTCTACAAAAATACCGGTTTTGTGATTTCCTTTTTTTTTTTTTTTTTTTTTATTATTATGTCATTTTTTTTTCTCATTAGTGTTATCAACCATTATTTTTATCCAGCATCAACATCAGCTGTGGAAATTGGTAACAAATGGAAGCAAATATTCTGTTAATCCACACCACTTGCGCACCAAGGTCGTGTGTTCCACGATGATAGCAAGACAGGCAGAGGCTTGGAAAGTTGAAGTGGTTTATGACGTCAGATCCACGGCGTTGCTGGCTTGGAGCTCCAGTTGGCTGCCCACAGACAGCACTTGCGCCGAGCTTCGTGGGAGTGAAAGTTATTTGTTTGTTAACGCTCAGGTTGAATGCTGATTCCGTACTTCATTTGATCTTTAAAACCAAAAAAGTTGTGTTGCAAGTTATTACTTATTGTTTCAGTTCACAGCCCCAGAATAGGGCCTAAACGTCGGGACCAAAGATTTTTGAAGAAATACTCCGAAGAATTTGACTTTGTGAAACCATCACGTAAGGGTGAGTTTCATGCATATTGCACTTTGTGCAACATTGATTTCTCTGTTTCTCACGCTGGTCGTGGAGACATTGTCGCACATGTTGAAACTAACAAGCATGTAAAAAATCATAGGGCAAAAAATGTGTGCAACATGGATCATTTTGTTTCAGTGACTAATTATTTTCAAAAGATTCATGCAGCAGTTCTGTTGATTGGATTTTTGTTGGAGCACAACATACCACTAGCGGCAGCTGATCATGTTTCCTGATTGTTGTCAGCTATGTTTCCTAACTCCCCAGAAGAGAGTAAAAAGATTTGCATGTGGCAGAAAATAAAACTTCACATACTGTTCAAGAGATGGCAAAATATCATTCAAAAAATTTCCTCTGTGCTGTTAAAAGTAGATGGCAGTAATGATGCTGACAATCAACTTTATCCAATTGTGATAAAGTACTTTGATAATCACTGCAAGCAAGTGAGATGCACGTTGCTCTATCCAATTGTGATAAAGTACTTTGATAATCACTGCAAGCAAGTGAGATGCACGTTGCTCTCTTTGCTATGCCTAGAAACCAGTTCAACAGGTGAAAATAATGCCAAACTTGTGTCTGAAGAATTTCAGTATTCCATGGATGAAGTGTCTTGCCTTATCGTGTGATAACACTCCTGTTATGGTGAGGAGAAGAAATGTAATCTCTGGAAAAAATAGTGTCTCACTCTCTAAAAATGAAACTCATTAACAAGGTTTGTTAATCTTTTTTTATACTTAAATACTATTTTTTTTGTAAATATTTCTTTATTTGTATAGAGTAATTAACTGTAATAAAAAATAGAGAAACCTATAATATATAATTTTATCATTTATAAATTGTAAATATGCGTGCCACTGAATGCTCGCTCATGTCCCGGTTTTAGATTTTGAAAAGTTGGCAGCTCTGCCTTGTCCACTGTGAATTTATTCCAGAAAGGGGGTATTGTGAATAAAGAAATGAAAGTCACTGTCTTCTTTCACCTCAGGGATGCAATTCAAAGAAAAAATGGACAACAAATGGTTTCTTCACAACAGTGCATCTACATGTCAATCCATTGTGGTCAAAAGTACCTTGCAAAGCACAATGTGACATCGCTGAAGCATCTTCTGTATTCTCATGGTTTGGCACCACCCAATTTTACTTGTTTTCATGTTTGAAATCTGCCTTAAAAGGATAATATTGCATGAATGTTGAGGACATCATCAAAAACACAGCAAAGGCATTTAAAGTGGCTTCAAAGAATGGATTCTAGGAATCTTCAACAGGTTTATGGATGTTAGCAAAAAGGTGTGTAGCTTTCCAAGGAAAATATTTTTTAGGAAATGCAGTGCAAATAACAGTGATGTTATTGCTTTCTGTATAACAAAGGATTTTTAGGAAATGCAGTGTAAATAACAGTGATGGTATTGCTTTCTGTATAACAAAGTATTTTCAGGAACTTTTTGTACCCACCTTGTATATGTATGCACTCAGTAGACAAAACATTAGAGATCGGGGTAATGGCCATCACCCGTGCAGAGTGGAACAGACCCACACCAAATGAAAGTGGTAAATAGGTGGACAGCAGGGCTTCCCAACAGTGAACCACAGTTTACGAATAGGTAAACATGGTGATCTGAGCGACTTTGATCATGGACACATTGCCTGCGAAAAGACAGATTTTTGTTCTATCACCTGGTAAGAACCCTAAGGTTCCCAAGGGCAACCATATCAAGGGTGTATTGCAAGTATACCACGCACAGATGTAACAGTGCCCAGAGAACAAGCCGTGGTCGACCACACGTCATTGATGACCAGAGTCAACGTAGACTATCCAGGCTCGTACAGACCAAC
This sequence comes from Macrothele yani, assembly GCA_039090855.1. Classification (NCBI taxonomy): domain Eukaryota; kingdom Metazoa; phylum Arthropoda; class Arachnida; order Araneae; family Macrothelidae; genus Macrothele; species Macrothele yani. The sequence goes on from CM077002.1 coordinate 140,223,597, forward strand.
CATTTGGCAATGGCAGCACAAATCAAATCCAGGTTAAATGTCAAAGGCTGAAGCAGCATCAGCAAGAGCAAATGGCATGGCACACGCTGTGTACCATGGGCTGCGGGAGCCGACGCCCTACTCGTGTGTCTTTGTTGACTGCTTCTCATTGGACATTACATCAAGACTGGACTCCTGCGGAGTGGTGCTGTGTCACATGGTCAGATGAATCCATTTTCAGCTGTGCCAAGCTGGTGGGAGGGTGCGGGTGTGACATTGACAGCATGAGGCCATGGCCCCATCATGCCAGGTTGACTTTGTCCAAGGCAGTGGTGGCACTGTGATGGTTTGGTGAGTTTTCTCATGGGACATATTAGGTCCCTTAGTGTGTCAGAAAAGGTCCTTAACCGCTGCACGCTACCAGCCTGTGCTGGATGATTACCTACATGCTTTCATGGGCTTCTCGCATCTTGCGGCCGATGTTCTGTTCCAACAGGATAGTGCACCACCCCACCAAGCCACAACACACAGACATGACTCAAGGAACACTCATCTGAGTTTGGAACCATCTAGTGGCTCCCAAGGCCCTCAGATTTAAAACCCTATGGAAGCCCTCTGGTATGCCATGGAGCGTAACATCAGATTTATGGATCCTACACCAATGTCTCGGGAAGAGTTGTGGACAGTGCTGCAACAGGCATGGCTGGCATTACCACCAGAAACCCTCTGGCATCTGGTGAAGTCTTGCCTTCGTGTGTACAGACTGTTAGTTGCGCTAGAGGAAGAACAACATGCTTATTAGGTAGATATCTCTGATGTTTTGTTCATTGAGTGTATATCAAGAAAATGTTCTTAGTGAATAAAATATGTTTTGTATGTTTTTGGAATGGTTTCTTATGAATGTAATATTGCATTTTTCTCATTGAGAAATTTCAATGACCAGTCAATAGATAAGCTAAGGTCTATAAGTTGAGGTGTGAACTTCTGATGAAAAAGTCTCATATGCCGAATAATACAGTACTTGAGCTGAAAATCAAATCATGGCTTACATTTCCAAACGTCTACATTTGTAGTGGTGTTCATTAGCTTCCTGCACTCATTCTGTGTGTATCAGTTTCATTTCATTTATTTATTCATTCAGTTGCCACTACAGCAACTAGGAAAAGGAGGGAAAAGGCCGTAAGGCCTGGCATAGCCCTCCTCTCCCCGTAATACAAAAAACAACATAAAGCTTAACAGAAAAGGCAAGCCAACACATATATGGTAGGTTACTATGTGAATATACACGTACTAGGTCACAACCAACACATATAACAATGTGTTCCATCATCAATAGCCTTCATTTTATCTAAATAAACAACTAGTATCATTTACAAATCACTATGTAAGGTCAGGTGATGCGTAACAGCACAGCCTCTCCTTGACAAATGTCAACCCCGCCTTCTCGTGGTGCATCCTGTTCCCACTAAAGGAGCTCTGACGACCGCCAATAGCGGTATAACTATACCATCGGCATTAGAGGAAATTCTATCCCACACTCACCAACCCGCTTGGCCAGCGTGGTAAGTTTTGGCCAAACCCCTCCAAAATGACTCCACAACTTAAATCTTGGCCCTCAGTCTCCGGCAGCTGGAATGTACCTGGCCAAGGCAGCGGCCAGTGCGACATGAAGGCACAGGGTGCTAAGAATCCCCGGAGGACCGGACTAGGCTGTCATCTGATGCTGACCTTGGCTACGTATAATGGACACTCCCTATCTTCTGATTCAAGGCTTCTTGAATTGGAAGAGGAACTACAAAGGATCAAGTGAGACATCGTCGGGCTAAGTGAGGTAAGGAGAAAAGGAGATGATCTCATTGAACTGAAAAGTGGACATCTCTTCTACTATCGTGGGACAGATACTGGCAGAACTAGTGGTGTTGGATTTATAATAAACAAGAAACTGAAGCATAAAGTTGTAGAAGTTGAAAGTTCCTCTGACAGAGCTGCAAGACTTGTTATCCAACTCTCGAGAAGATACAAGGCTCAGATTATTCAAACTTATGCACCCACCACAAGTCATCCTGAAGAAGAAATTGAAGAATTTTATGAGGAAATTTGTCATCTAAATAATAAAGGTAAGCAGCACTTGAAGATAATTATGGGAGATTTCAATGCAAAAATAGGGGCAACGGCAACAGAATAAAACTTCAGTAGGTACATTCGGTCAGAGCAACAGTAACCAGTGTGGAAATACTCTCCTTGAGTTTGCAGAGGCAGAAGGGTTTTTCATCTTGAACTCCATTTTCAAGAAAAAGCCACACAGGAAATGGGCATACATCCCTATGGGACGACAAGTGAAATTGATTTTATTATGTGTAACAAAAAATTTGTCGTAGAAGACTGCAGTGTGCTAAACAAGTTCAACACAGGTAGTGACCATAGATTGGTGAGATGTAAGATGCACCTCAACACTAAACTCTAATGTGGCAAGTTCATAAGACAAACAAAATGTATTGACATAACCAACCTTAAAAAACACCATAATACCTTCAAGTTGGAACTGAAGAACAGATTCTCTGCTTTAGAAGGCCTAACATCGGAAGAAGTGGATATTTCTGAAGTTAACAGAAAAGTAACCAAAGCTCTTATGGAAACAGGAACAAAATTAGCTGGGTCTAAGAACAAGTTGCATGTGAGCAAATTATCAGGAAAAACCAAAATGTTGATGCAAAAAAGAAGAGAGATGAGGACAACTAAAGAAGATGTGACTTCCAAAGTGGAATATATAGAGCTATGCAAGACAGTACGAAAAAGTATCACTGAAGACGTAAGAAAATTCAACTGTGAACTAGTGAGGAAAGCAATTGAAAACAACCAAAGCCTAAAGATAGCAAAGGGACATCTCAGTAAGGGAAGAACACAGATTATGGCACTGAGAAAAGAAGATGGTTCTGTAACAAGAAATAGAGGCGAAATTTTGACAAGAGTAAAAGATTTCTACTCCAAATTATATGAAAGGGATGATACATGTACTCCAGACATCATGAAAGATACAAGTACCGGAGTTCTTCCAGTCCTCCCAGCAGAAGTTGCACATGCAATCAAGAACATGAAGTGGGGAAAAGCTCCAGGAGAAGATGGAACTACTGTAGACATCATAACAAGAAGCAAGTAGAGAAATCGAAATAGTACTCGCCCAAATTTTCACTCGATGCCTTAATGAAGGGAAGATTCCTGAGGATTGGAACAACGCTACAATGATTGTGCTACATAAAAATGATGACATTGAGGATCTCAGGAACTACAGACCTATCAGCCTCCTATCAGTGGTTTATAAAATCTTCACTAAAGTTCTTTCACACCGTTTGAAGGTAACACTGGAAATGGCTGAACCGAAAGAACAAGCTGGATTCAGGAGTGGCTACAGCACAATAGATCATATCCACGTACTAAGAGAACTAATTGAAAGAACGAGGGAATATGAACTTCCATTGTGCATGGCTTTTATCGATTATGAAAAAGCCTTTGATTCGGTGAAACCATCAGAAGTTACAGTGGCTCTGAAATCCTGCGGTATTGAAGATGCATACATGAATATTATTAACATCTATGAAAATGCAAGTGCAAAGATTCGGCTGTTTGAAAATGCAACACACATAAAAATTGGAAAGGGAGTGAGACAAGGTGACACCATATCTCCGAAGTTCTTTAATGCCAACATTGGAAAATGTCTTTCAATCACTGAACTGGGAAAACAAAGGGATAAAGATTAATGGAGATGATCTAACCCACCTTCGTTGTGCTGATGACGTAGTCATTTTTGCAACCACCCCATCAGAGCTGCAGAATATGATCCAGGAACTTGCTGACAAGAGTAAAGAAGTGGGATTAAAAATGAACTTTCAGAAGACAAAAGTGATGTTCATGCTTTTACAAGAAATGAAGATTTATCGATTGATGGAGAAAAGCTGGAGATAACAGACACGTACGTTTATTTCGAACAGCAGATATCAAGTGAGGGTCACATTGATGAGGAAATTAATCGGCGTACGAAACTTGCCTGGAGAGCTTTTGGAAGCAGCATAATTTTCAAGAGCGATATGCCATTTTGTCTTAAAAGAAAAGTGCTTGATCAATGCATCCTTCCAGTGCTTTCGTATGGTGCAGAGACGTGGACCTTAACTAAAAGAGACATACAAAGGCTGCAGACAACTCAAAGCAGCATGGAGAGGTGCATGCTTGGTGTAACCAGGAGAGATAAGAAGAGGAACTCGTGGATCCGAAAAATGACAAGAGTGGAAGACATCATGATCAGAGTTAAATCCCTGAAATGGCAATGGGCTAGACATACTGCCAGAAGGATAGACTGTCGATGGACAGCCAAAATTTTAGATTGGATTCCAAGGGACAGGAAAAGACCCAGAAGAAGATCATGTGGGAAATGGGTGGAAGAAATTCGGAAGTATGGGGGAGTGACATGGAGGAGACTGGCAGAAGACAGACCGTTGTGGAGGAAACTTGGGGAGACCTTCATCCAGCAGTGGATTGATAATGGTTGACAATGATGATATATGGACAGTTGAAATTTTAGATTGGATTCCAAGGGACAGGAAAAGACCCATAAAAAGACCACATGGATGATGGGTGGATGAAATTCGAAAGTATGCGGGAGTAACATGGAGGAGACTGGCACAAGACAGACCGTTGTGGAAGAGGCTTGGAGAGACCTTCGTCTAGCAGTGGATTGATAATGGTTGACAATGATGATGATATTTATAAATAAACAACAAATAACGTTTGCACCTCACTTTATAATCATACTAATCTATATTTCTTCCATTCAATCAAAATTGCCTATTGTTTACTAATTATTTCATAAGATGTGCCTTTAGTTTTATTTTAAATAAGTTAAAATTATTAATTGATGTTAGTTCTTGGGGCAACGAGTGCCAAAATTTTGGGCCACTATAATTTATATATGTAATTATAGTGGCCCAATATAATGAGTGCCAAGCAATGTATTTCATTTCATTTCTGTTTTGTCTTTTTGATCACATGGTGTACTGAAACAATGTGCATTTTATCACACACTGCATTAAAAAATAAATAAAAAAATTATCTCTCTCTTTCTTTTATTTCAGACTTTGAAGTCTAATCCTGAACTTGTGGAATCATCAGATGTCCTCAAGATGCTGTTTTCATTTGTTAGTGGCAATTGTAACTCAGAAGGGACAACAGAAAAGAAAATTAGTATTTAACTTATTCCAGTTCTCAAATGTTCAAATATTGATGCTTCAATCTTTTTTCCAGCAAAATTGACGTATCAATACATTCCTGATAATTTTCTGCCTTGTACAAAAAGAACGTGTATTTTTACTTTTTACTTATCATTTTCTAACTTAAAGCAAATTTGTAAACAAAGAATAATTTTTGCATTGATAGTGCATTGCAAAATGCATGTTTTGTAGCTGTCGTCATTTTTGCTGCTGCAGGTACTGAACTTTTTGGTATATATTAAATTAAAGAGAATATATTAAAGCAAAACACACAAAGTAAACTTTTCCCATATTTATATCTCTAGAATGCATTCTTTACACACAACCAAACTTGCTTATGCTGCAGAATCCAGTGCCATGTCAAATAAATGAATAAATAAATAAATAAAAAGGCTTTCTGACAGCATGCTGAATAGTGTGCATACTTTCTAGTTTTTGAGAAAATGATTGCTGCTTTAGGCTTCGAAGATCTTTGGTGCGTTTTCCCGAAACTGGCTTTGCTGCAAATGCCATATGGCTTTTAGAAATGGAATTTCTCAACTATATATTTCTACTTTACTGTTTGAGATACAATGACTGTGAAAAATGTGGGGAACACGCTTAATTACATTAAAAAGTTGGTAAAGGCAGAGAAAAATTTACATTTTGAATTCAGAAATGCTTTTTATTTCTGTACGGTGAATTACAGAGAATGTTGTAAACAACCTCTTATGTGTGAGAACCAGTTAGTAAATCATTCATGATTTTGTATTTTAGATCACAATAATGTTTATATATTGTGAATATAATTTTTTTAATTTAATGTTTGTGGAATTTTTAATATAAATTTAAAGATAGCATATGTATTCTGTTTTTGTCTTTCAGATCATTTATTTTGGCATTATTCAGAGAATTATGTTCAAAAAATTTAGTCAGTGGAGAATAATCATGATTGCCATCATGCTTTGATTTTCATTTTGCACATTTTAGCTTTCTGTAGGTATTTCAGATCTGTTTGCACTGAGCTGCTGTACAGTTTTAAAGTGGTGTAACTAGAATATTTGTGAAGTAATGTTGCCAGATCTTGAAATGAAATTTTGAAATCCTAATTGCATTATTTTTATTGCCTGTTTAAACAGAATGAACTGTTGCCACTTTTAAACATCTTAATTTTGCTCTCTTCTGTTATTCTACTCAAAATGGAACTTGCAAATTTTGTGGATTTTTTTTTTTTTTTTTTTTTTTTCTTGTGGGAAAACTTCCTTTACCAGTTCTGCTAAAAACAGGTTTACAATAAAAATTTGTGCTTGATGCCACAAAATATTGCATCTGTGTGACTAATTTGCAATCACACTTCTGGTTACTATTCTTTTTGAACTACAATGTTGCACACTTGATTCATTTTCATTTCAGTTTTCAAGCCATTTGTTCAAACTGCTGTTTATTGCAGGCCATTTTAGTTTTCTAACTATTTTGTATTAAATCTTTCATCATTGCAGTTTTTGGGTTCATTTTTTAGCAAACTGCAGTGTATCCTGAATATTTTCACCTTACATAACATTTCAGATACCTGCTGGAATGTTGTGTCCTAAAAGTTTAAATGATTTGTTGTTTGATATAATTTGTTATAGTCTGGTCATATATATGCTGCATACATTGCAAACCAGGGCTGGACAAATATGTTCCAGATGTAAGAGCCAGCTCCCCAAATTTAGGAGCCAAGTGAAACAAATTCAAACTCTAAAAGAATAATGCATAAACATAATGTGTGGTGATGATGCTGAAATGAAAAGTACTATAGAGTATTTGCTGCAATTTTTTTTGTACCCAAAGCACTTATTGCTAAATAAAATTCCAGTTTGGTCCATAATTTTCTTTTCTCATTTTTCCAGTCACTGCTCTCCAAAAATTTAAACTTTAAATTTTGATTTCAGTAAAATGCAGTTTGCTAAAGTTAAGTTTTGCACATATAAACTCAAATTACCGTAATTTTTTTCCTGCAATCCACAGACCATGAAATTCAGAAAGTAATTTTTTTCCCCTTTGTATAATCCACAGAGGTATATCGGGTGTTTCACTGGGTGGTGACAAAAGAAAGAGACAACAAAGTTAACTTACTTTATTGGAAAAGGAAAAAGACATTTACAGGAGTCACAGTTGGCAAAAGGTAATCAATGGGTGACATGTTCCACATGATGACCATCAGCTGTCACGATGTGGCGAATACTTGCTTCGAAGTGCTGCAATACCGACATGAAGATGTTTGACGGGATCCATGCAATTTCCTGTTGGATGGCGCATCAGAGGTCAGGCAGTGTTCGCGGGTTGTTCTGGTGCACCCGATGATCAAAGTTGTGCTCATCGATAAGTGAACACAAGTCATTCGCAAACTCATAATGCTGCTGGACGGCTGTTGTGCTCAAAGGCTGATGCACCTGGATTTTGTAGGGAAACATTTTCAAATCCGATGTCACAATGCGCCATGCGATCGCTGGGCTAACGTCTAGTTGCTGCGCAAGTCTTCACGTTGGCGTGCAGGAGCTCTTGTGTGGCTTCGACGTTTTCCGTCCATGCTGTTCTTCTCTTCGTCGCCATGCTTGCCACGTCATCTGTGACACTACCAATTTCGTCAGGTACGCACGGGATGGTTTACGACAATTCTTAAACGCTGTACCCCAGTTTCGTAACATCTTTGTGGAGTTTCCACCCTCCGCGTACCAATTTTTCACCAAGAAAACTCTTCTTCCATGGTATATTGCTGCATGTTCGAAATCGCGTGTCCACTGTCCCACTACTTCCCCACGAATGCCTGTTGCCTGCTGATCGATGTCTCGGACTTACAGTGCCATCTCATTATTCTTTAACATTTATTCCACAGGAAAGTTGTCACTACCCAGTGGAACACTTGGTATATTTCACAGGCTGTGAAATTCAGGGGAAATAAAAAACCTCCTACACATAATCCATGGTGGCATATAATTTATAGACTGTGAAATTCAGCAGAAGATAATCCAAAAAGAAAATCTTCATGTAATCTGCACCTGTCATGTTTATCCCAGACTAATTTCTGACTGAAAAGCTGCGATATACAGGAAGGCCCAGAAGTCCAAAGATAAGAAAGGAACTGTCTTATTAAAGAAGTAACTATTCTTTTGTACTAGCTTTTAAGTGAGTGAACATAAAAAAATCCCAGTTTTTTTTCACCATTACTATAGTTCATTATTTAGACCTAATAATCAATAGAAACTACAAACAATTCATATTATTTGGCATTTCTGAAAGTGCGTGAACTCAAATTCAAACAAAAGCCTTAACTAATGCGATTAGCTCAGCAAAACTAAAGTAGGCAATTTGCAAAATGATTACTGAGAGCAGTGATGGCGTGCTCTGGGTATCAGCTGAGTATTCCCCAGAGGAGACTCTATTTCCCACAGCATAGTTTTATGCAAGCTCAAATAGTTCTGACTTCATTGCATATTTTCTGTCAAAATACTTGTAGGTAAACAACAGCAACATAAAAAGGTGCTGCGGTTACTTAACACCAAAGATTTGCCCTGGTGTAAGATAATTTTTTCTCTTCAGTAAAGGTGCAGTGTATTGTTTGCTGAACAAATGCAGGATGCAAGGTTTTAAGTGAATTTGAGAGGCAAGGGATATATTTTTCATGGGTGCATTTCTTTATTTTATGGATAATTGTTCCAAAAAAAAAAAAAATAAAAAAATGAAACATGTAATATGTTCAAATGAAGTTAAGAAGTACTAGTAAATTTTTCAGGTAATATTGTAGGTCAAAATTACTTCATGGGTTTTTGGGTATAGTATTACTTTAAAGCAATGCTGCCACTGTAAAAACAATTATATAGTATCTTTCCTGAGGAAAAGAAGTATAATCAGAAAGCATCTGTGAAAGATTTTTTATCCTCTCAGAATGATAAAAGTGAAAAAAGTAACCAGTATTTTAGCTTAACTAAAACTGTAAAATATGTAGCTTGTAATAGGATAATAAATTTTTAATACTTCTACCTCAGAAAAAAATTCTCTCTGAATATAAGTTTGTTTTATTTCATTATTCCATTATTTTTTGACCAATTTAAAGTGAACTCTTTCTTTACAATCACAGTATAAATTGTTTAGTAAACAAAACTGTTTTGTACCCTCTGGTTTTCTATGATTTTATCTTTTAACTATATGTAATTTTATACATGGTTAAATGAAGGCTCAATTGTGTTTTTATTGACATTCTTTGGGTTTTGAACAAAAGCCCAAGTCAGTTATATGTGTGAAATTTCCATTGTGATATTATTCAAATACTGATAATCTATGTCACTTTAGCACATGGTTTGGTATTATTTGTGTTCAGAAAAGAAAAAAAAAATATTTTGTGTTGGTTGGTGGAAAGACAAAGTGAAGATTTTTTTTTACTTTTTCATTTATGTATTTCTACATTTTATCCTGAGGTTTATTTTGTGAAATTTGAATTCTAATTATTTCTTTCTTTTTAAAGTTGATGAATGTTTTAAAGGATTTTCCGTGGATGATTTTTTTAGTCAATCACTTTTAAATATTGTCTTCTATTTTTTCTCAATAAAATATTTTGCTGTCTAATTACAGCTATTTGTTTAGAACAAAAAGATATTTCCATACCATAGTTCTTTGTTTAATTCATTAAAGATGTTTGTCATGAAGATTTTGAAGTTTGCAATTGTTGGCTAGCAAATTTTTGTTATAATGTGGTTCTAGCTTCTCTTTTATATTTGTGTGTAATGTGTTTAGAATGGAAGAGAATTTTTTCTAGTTACAGTTTATGGAGACTGAGAAATATATGTTATTATTTTAAAATATCATGTTGGTTTTGCTTTTCTGATGTAAATATTCTGAAGCTGAATTTTTGCATACAGAACCCCTAATTTTTCAGTTACTTTGCTGCGTCAACCTTTAATACTGACTGCAGTCAGTGATTCAACAACTAAATGTGGAGTTACGTACTGATACTGAAAAAGTAGTGGTAGTTTGCATTTAATTTGGTAGAATGATTTATTGTTTCAAAGCTTGTGTGAGTAAATTTTTACTTGATTTTAGAATATTTCTCACTTAGCTGATCGTAGGCTGTTAGAAAAAGAATGTGACTTATAATAAATATAATGTAGTTATTTTTTATTATAAAATATTTATGCTTGTATTATATTTTTTTCTAATGGTTATTATTTTTTAATTAATGAATAAATATCTGTCACTGTGTCTGTTAAAATACAAAATTAAAAAAAATGTGCAGATAAATGATCTTATGTAGTTTTATCATGTAACAAGGAATTAGTTATCTCCAGATCTCATAATGCAGTTATGTAGCATTTGAATGCACATTGATGACATAGTTTAGTTAACAAATACATTATACAAAAGTTTAGTATTTTGAGAATAACAATTCAAATTTAGTTCTGTTGTTTCATATATATTTCAACTCCATCTTCAGCACGAATTTAAAATTCAATGTTTTTTGAACTTAGTCGTGTTGTATTTTGTTGCCATTTGTGGCTCAGTTTTCCTTTTATTCCCTTTTAAGAAATATTTTGCATGTAAGTCAGCTTTATGGTTAAATACATTTTCCAGAGCATATGAAGTATAGACTGGTAAGTTTCACAACATCAGTTTTCCTAGTTTAAATTGCTATTGCAAAAATTCTAACTCATTTCTCATGTATGAAGGACATCTTAGGCAGCATCAAATTACTGCAGATTTTCCAGTGAAATGTTTTCTGTACTGTTACTTCACTAATTCACTTTTCACACCATTTCAAGGTGTATGATGGGATCCACATGCTCTGTTGTTGTTATACATGTCTGGTCTTGAATTTCTCCGAGCATTGTTCCACTTTTAGTATTCCCTGCAATAGCCATCTTCAGCAGAGTTGCGCAGATGGAATATCCACTGTGTAGGATGTATGCCAGGCTTGTTCTGATTCCTTCAGTCAGTTTTACAGTGGAAATGTTTGGTGCCTAATCACCCACTGTTTTGTGCATGCCAGTTTTCTTCAGCCTATGACTTTTCTGTATCTGGAAGACATCCTCATTCATAGTAATTTTCTCAGTCCCATAAACATGCTTCTAATAATTCATTTGAACTTAATTTTTTTTTAAATGCAACACTGTTACCATACCCATGCTGTTCAGGACTTATTGACTAGCCAAAAGTTACCCTTGAATGACATAATTATGTGGAAATGGGAAGGGGTGGGGAGGAGGGGGGTATTATAAAAATAACACATTAGATATGGTGAAAAAAATATGCATGTTGGCAGTGATGTAGCAAAGATGATTGGCACCCAGGAATATGATAATGCTTTGTGTCCCTTGGGAAACAACACAAACAATCGAGAAAAAGGTTTCAGGAAGTGACTTGAGTAATGGCAAGCACCAACCCAAAAAGTTTGTTCTATTTCTATATTGGATATATTATAATAGGCTTGGATAGGGATCCCAGACATCCTGTAAAATACGGGATTGTCCCGTTTTTGGCTAATGCGTTCCGTTGTCCCGAGAAAACTCTTTGGGGCAGCTTTTTGTCCTGTATTTTAGAGTTCAAGACTGAAAAACAAGATCAATGAGTTACAATTTCTATTCTTTTACAAACATATTTTTTAACCTGTATGCCAAGCTTTCCCCAAGCTGACTGTTATCTTCCGTGACGCTATCTCTCGCATCTTACTCTGTGGTCAATTCTCTCATTACATAGGCAAGAACAGCCATGGCAGATTGATATTGGGGGAGGGGAGGGCACATGACCTTGACACCTGGTGGATACAGTTAGTAATCTAACTGCAGCGGAATGGTCCGCTTGGCCCACACCAATTTAGTAGCTTGCTTTGAGAGAAACAGGTTGGTGCTTGCAGAGTATTAATTACTGTACGGCTGCTGTTAAAATGTATGATTTTTCAATTCTTGGGTGGCCCTGTTGAACGTTAAAAACGCCGTAAAGGAAATGTGATTTTACAGACGCTTTAAAAACTGAATTTCCGTTTTAAAAGAAATCTACTAAATTGGGCAAGACAGATAAGGTGGAGTGTGCGGTTTGTAGTGACTTGTTTAGCATCGAGCATTGCGGAAAGTTCGACATTACCCTTCACATTGCTACGAAAAGACATCTCGAGCTAGTACAAGTGCAAAGTCAGTGATTTTTTTAACCAAGAAATTGATGGGGGAAGTGGAAAAAAATCTTGCTGCAGAGGAAACAACTTTCGCGTATCACATGTGTTTCCACAACCAGAGTTTTCGATCAATGTATTGTACATCTAAAATAATACGTAAGTTATAGGATAGAAAATTTATGTGTGGGCAAACAAAAACACAAGCGTTAATTGTAAATGTTTTGGCTCCATTCGCAATCAAGCAATTCAAACTGGAAATGGAGAAAGCAAAATATCTATCTATCCTGATTGATGCTTCAAACCACGATGCTTCAAAATTAGTGCCATTGATGGTTCGATATTTCATTCCAGAAAAAGGTGTTAAAACCATGATTTTAGAATTCACAGACCTTCTTAGTGAAAGCGCAGAACAACTTATGGATTACATATGGGACTTGTTAAAATCATGGAAGATGGAAGATAAAGTCGTAGCCTGATCAGCGGACAATACTAACTTCGGTGGATGTTCAAGAAAGGGAAGAAACAATGTGCACCATAAATTGAGAACTAGGTTTGGCTGCGGATTGATTGGAGTTGATTGCTCAGCTCATATTATGGACAATGCTGTGGAAACTGCATTTGATACATTGCCTGTAGACATTGAGGCTGTTATAACTAAAATATTTTGACACTTTTATATATACTCTGTAAGAGTCCAGTCCCTAAAAGAATTTTGTGAATTTGTGGATAATGAGTATAAAACACTTCTAGGACACTCAAAGACAAGGTGGCTGTTGTTACATCCAGCTATCAAAAGGTTGAATGAAATGTATGAAGGACTTGAAGCCTATTTTCTTTCAATAGATAAATGTCCGACAATGTTGAAAGACTTTTTCCAGAACCTAGTGTCGAAGCTGTTTTCTACTTTTCTGGAATTGCAATGTGAAATGTTCCATACTACTATCAGGAGCATAGAAGGCGAAACAATATCTTTTGTTGAAGCACAGTCAATTATAAGAGTCACTGGTTGGAAAAATTGAAATGAGAAGAGATGAAAATTTGACAACTACCACCGAAAAGTAGCTACTTCTTGAGTTGCAAGAGGAAGGATTGATTAGTGAAAAGGCATTCCAATCTCATAAAATTGATTTCTACAACACATGTGTGTCATATATAAAAGAATGATCACAGTATATGCTGAAATTAGACAGTATGTCTTGGGTGAAACTGAGAACAGCATTATCTTGGGAAAATGTTCTTCAAACAGTCCAAACTATTAATCAGACTGCTGCCATATCAAACATTGTTGAATCTGATTTGTTTGATGAAGTAATGGTAGTGAAAACTGCTCTGAAGTCCAAAGAAGATAATGAAGTGAAGGGCATGTTGAAATCCAAACATTTAGATGAAGTCTGAGTGGATCTCTTCAAAACTGTTGAAGGAGAACTATCAAATTTAAAGAAAGTAGTGGAGTTTGTTATGTGTTTCCCTGGAACAAATGTGTGTGTCAAAAGATTATTTTCTCGCATGAACGCACAGTGGACGGATGAGAAAAACAAATTGTCTGTAAAAACTGTAAAATCAATGTTTATTGTAAAAGAATTCTTCAATGAGGATTGTGTAACTTTTCATGACATAATTTTTAAAAACAAACAATTTTTAAGTGAAATTCGTTCTTCAGAAAAGTATTGCAAGAGTGAGCAAGATTGATTGATTAATAAGAATAGTTAGAATCATTTTGTAAGACTGGCATATGTGATGGATGCGCATACTGAACTTTCACCCTCAGTCGTAAGTGTCCCATATTTTTTTCCAATGTATCTGGGATCTCTAGGCTTGGACCTTAACCTTGATCAGACTGCCTCAAATGAGTAAACCTTACGAACCTGTGCTGAGCCAAACCAAGGAGCAGCAAAAAGTACATAGCACCTAACAAAATGTCAAATTAAAAACAAAAATAGAAAATTTATTGTCTCCTAGGTAGCTGAGCTGTCCAAGGTGCTGGCATCTGAGATGGGGTGATTTTGCCCCCTGGGTGTTTGCCTGATATGTTGCTTCTGTTCTTTCCCTTTCTTGGAATTGGCAGCCCCAGATTAGGAATGGGCGACTGCCTAAGCCCTTAGAGTTTTTCATGTTAGTTGTTAAATCCTGAAAGCATAAAAGAGGTGAACATTCAACTGCAAGGAAATTTTCTACATGTAAAAAAGCATATGTTTCCATACTAAAAAAAATCCTGCCGTGGCACATTTCCAACTCTTCTAGCAGCAGCAACTCTTCTAGCAGCATCATTCCACCCTTTTCGGCATTCACATAGACTGCCATCCAGGAGTAGTTGTCCCTCTCTGTCCCCCACCATCACTACAACCATGCAAGTCAGTCTAATTTACAAACAAGAAACATGTTTCCCCAAATAGTTTTGAAAAAAAGTTGTGGTGCACTGTTATAGAAAAACTTATGAAGAAATAAACTAATCAAGTTGAACTCTGCCTTGTATTCTACAATTACTTCTTTCGAAGGATTGCTCAAATTAGGTGGTATAGTGATTACAACACAGTATTTGTGTAAGGTGATTTGTAAGTTCATATTAGTAACGTGAAGCTTGAGAAGCAAAACAGAGCTTAACATTTTGTGTCATTGAACTCTAAAATTTTTAAGCCTATGATCATAATTATATCACTTTGATTTGTTATAACTCAGAACTCGTAGGATGCACTGAGCTGATATTTTGTTGCATATTGTTGCTTTGCATGTGAAAATTATGTGGGGTGTTCAATAAGTTTTGAACCTAACATACAAAGACAATTTAAAAAAAAAAAAAACACAAAAAAAACCACCCTTTTTTTTCACGTAGTCTCCTCTAACTTGGATGCGTTTGTTGTACTGATCATAGAGCTGGTAAGTCCCCATGAGGAAATTTTTTTCTCCACCAACCAACACTTCGTTGCCTCCTTCAGTTCAGAATCATCCATGAAACGCCAACCCCACAGATCTTTTTCAGTTTTTTTGGAAAGGAAAAAGTCACTAGGGGCGAGGTCAGGTGAATATGGTGGGTGGGAAAGCAGTTGGAAACCACATTCTGTCGCAGTTTGTATGGAAACACTAGCGGTGTAGATTGAAGCATTGTCCTAGAAAAGTAGGACACCCTGCCACAATTTTCCTTGCTGTTTACTCTTCACGCAACTATCACAATCACATGACATAATATGCAGCATTCATAGTCCTTTTATGGGGCCAGTAACCAATGAACAGCAACCCTTCCAAGTCCCCCAAAATGGTGGGGGGAATCTTCCCTGCAGATAGTTGTGTTTTGAAGATATTTGGTCGTGGTGATCCATGATGTTCTCACTGCATGCTCTCTTGTTTAGTATCAGTATCCCAATGGTGAAGTCATGTCTCATCACCTGCCACAATGCGGGAACAGAAGTCATTTGGATCACAGTTAATGCAGTCAAGTTGAACCCAACTTGCTTCAACACCATGATTCTTCATTTCAGGAGTCAACATTCAAGGAACCCATCTGGCACAGATCTTTTACAGCCCTAACTTCTCATGCAAAATGGCCTAAACACTGCTGGTACTTAATTTCAGTTCCTCAGCAATCTGTGCAACACGGATTTTTGCTGGCTTGACATCACCAGGTCCTTCACTTTCTGGCACATTTCATCTGTGGTCACCTCCACTGAGCATCCCTTGCAAGGGTCATCTTCCAGTGAGTCTCTTCCCCATTTAAAGAGAGCAGCCAATCTTTTGACTATGGCATATAAAGGTGCACCATCAACCAGAACCCATTTAAGAGGGGGGACTAGGGGGCTACACCCTCGGGCCTCGCATTTTCAATGGGCCCCAGAATTATGCAGGATGCTTGAAGAATTAACAGTTCTACAGTGGTTTTTTTTTAGCAGATAGCACAGAAAAAACTATAAGAAGCTGCCTTGTGAAAAGAATTTTCTGTTTCTTTCTGCTTTTTTTAGGAGGACTCTGCATAAAATATAGTAGCCCCCCCTAGTCCATCCTCAAATCTTTTGAAAGCATTACAGAAGTTTTTTCATACTCATCTGTAATTGTGGGAAATTTTCATACATTAAGAATTCGTTTGAGTCATATTTCGTTCATATTATTTTATTAATTTTAACAAACTGAACCCAACAGAGTGGGGGGGGGATTAAAGCAAAGCTGAACTGAACTGGTATCCATTTTTTTGTTACTACCACTGATTTATCCATTAGTCATGGGATACACACTTCAGTACGGGGATATTTTATGGCTTCCTCATCATATCTTGCCTAACTTGAGAATATTTTCTCCTGGGTATTATTTATTCATCTGCAAATGAATGGATCTTATTCACTTTGCATCGCATCATGGGAAATACGTTCGGTGGCTGCGGACCAGCAATGCTTGGTTTACACCCATTTTTCCATTGCTTAACAAGGAATACATTTCAGGGTTTCAAGAAAATTTTGGTTTTTTATATATTTATTAACAACATGTGTAACTTTTGTACATCGCATGGTTGTGGTAATAAGTCCTGCCACCTTCCATCCTCTTCTGTTGCCTAAAATGTATAGAAGAAAAGATATCTATAATCATGACAAACGATGATGATGTCCTGCATCTCTTTGAGATGAACCTTCAAACACTAAATTGTCCTGGCATATTTTTGCAACCTTGATTTGTTCTTCTAAGAAATTAATTTCTCCTTCACCATGTAGCTTTCTTAATTTGTTGCCATACTCCAAGAGGTTAAAATTTTAAAAATTGGCCAACAGTAAGGGGTCATCTAATAGCGACAACATTGAATCAGCAGCCATGTTGGTCTGCAGAAATGCACTTCTGACATCACATGAATAAGGTCTACTGAAAATGTTGCCATTTGCACTAAGTTAAAAGTCATGATGTAATAATTGAAAAGGCATTACATAATGAGAGTTGCTATTCTCTTATCTCTATGTTAATCCATGTGGATATTGTTCGTGGTGCTATAGATTATCTTGAATCCAATCTGCTTTATTATTTTGAGCCAAGTGAAGTGTTTTTTCAAATAATGTGAAAGGTGTGCAGATTTTCCAAGCATTTGGAAGGAGGGTATTAATAGTTTATGTATGGGTTTGTTAGATAAGTTCATTCGTTTTTTTTTTTCCAATTATTGGAATCCTTTTTTTTAATGAAAAAGTTTTCACAAATCAGTCAGTATTATATTCTCCTTCATTGTTCACAACCTCTTGCCAACGTTCCACTAGGTTGTCAATGCTTCAACAGTAGAATGACTCGAAGAAGTCATTAGGCCACCGTTTCAGCTCAACGTCATTGTTAAACGATACGCCCCACAGACTATTAGAGAGCGACTGGAAAAGGTGATAATCTGAGGGTGCTAGATCAGGAGAATAGGGTGGTGCGATAGAACTTCCCAACTGAGATCTTTAATATCAGTTTTGGTCAGATTAGCGATGTGGGGGCAAGGGTTGTCGTGTTGAAGAAACACAACGTGCCGCCGGTTGGGTCGTTTCGGACGAATTACCTCATTAAGCCGGTGCCTTTGCTGAATGTAAAGCTGTGCATTAATCGTGGTGTTATTTTCGAGCAATTCGTAGTGAATCATACCTTCGTAATACCACCAAAGGCAGATCATGGTGTTTGTAGATGCAGCTCGGCCTTGGATCGAGGTGTTGCTTGCTTGTGAGGACTCAGCCATTCTTTCCTCTACTTCATATTGACATAGAGACACTATTTTTTGTCGCCAGTGGCGATGCAGTAAAGAAATTTCTGTTTGTGTCCACGAGTAACCTGGTGTCAAGCGAACAAACTGGAGGCGATAGTGGAGCACTGGAATTTGTCTCTTGCGTTCAGAGATTGTGGCACCCATGCACCGAGTTTTTGGACCTTACCCATCGAGTGAAGATGATGGAAGATGGTATCATGAGAGCATCCTATCTGCTGGGCCAATTCCCTAGTGGATTGACGCAGATTCTCATGGATGAGCTCATTCAATCCATCCTCATTGATCTGAACAGGTCTGCCGCAATGTGGAGAGAGTGTGAGGTTGCGTTTTCCCTTCTTGAAGTGTAAATACCATTTCTGTGCGGTTCTGTCAGTAATAGCACCTTCTCCATACACAGCACAAATGTCTCGAGCAGCTTTGGAACCTTGATAGAAAGCGAAGAGAAGCAGGTGTCAAAACTGCTCATTTCTGTCAACTTGTCACTCCATCTTCATATGGCTAAAAAGAGTTAAACCAAATATAATATCGAAACCAATGAATGAAAGTTGTACAGGAAGAATAGAACCACAAAAAAAAAAAAAAAAAAAAAAAAAGTGTAACACTCTGATCAAAATATTTTTCGTGTTCCTTCAAATAACATTGGAAAAAACTGAACAAACTTATCTGACAACCCAATAGTTCCTCAAAAAATTTTTCTCTCATTTTTTTTATGGTATAGAAATCATTGTGGTTTTGTTCAGGGATTCTCTCTTTACTCAGATGGCAAATTAAAGAAAATATGATAATAAGGTGAGGTGTTGTTTGCTTTTTCTTCACTTAGTCTCTTTTGTGATGTAAAATGTGATTCCATCCTCTTCTGGTGCCTTTTCTGTACTCACATTCTTAGTTTTATAGAGAGCATCATTTGGATGGACTGTGTAGACTTGTGTAGTGTGTTTCACATGACACTGATATCAGATGTATTTTCCATTTCATATAGTTAGGTTCTGAATTCTTCAGCTCAAAATCTCCTCTTGATTATCAGTTTCATTGCAGTTTATCTTCTTCAATTTTTGAATCTTTTTCTCAAGCGCCATATTAAATGGCACTTTGTTCATTTTTGTCCTTCGGTTTTTAGTGTTTCTTGTGTATCTATTGACAGCGAAATTTTGTAATGTGTTCAGTGATGCATTTGTCTTCATCATGTAATCAAATTAGGATACTAAATTTTAATTATTTACTATAATTTTCCTTTTTTTTTTTTTTTTTTTCTGTTGTCCTTTTCATTGGTTCCAGTTTTTTCCCAAAATGCAGAAAAGCAATTTTTTGAGATAAAGTGTTTGTGCCTGTTGTTCTCTGATAAAGATATTCCATATCAACATTTCCTCTTTGCATTATAGTACTAAGCAGTGTTGTATGCATTGCCACACGAAAGTTGTTGTGTGGTTTTAACTTGATAAATGTATGGTAGTTGTCAATGATAAATGCTTTTTATACATAATTAGTTTTACTTTTAACCCCTGAAAGTATCTCTGTGTCTGTCCTTCTTAGTGGCTTTTCAAAGAAAGCAGTGCAGTTTGTGCAAATCCACCACATTAACTTCTTCCCTACAGTTATATCTACTTATTGATGTTATGTTCTGTAAAATTACATTAACTCGTGTTTTTGTGTAATTTTTTGTATGAGGTTAGCTGTAATTTTTATAGTATTTTTGGATCTGCAGCTGTGTGCATCAAATATGCGTTGTCCAAATATTATTTCATACCCTATTTCAGTGTTTCAGTGATGAAAGTAGATGGTTTGTTTCGGGGGAATGCAATGTTTAGTGTTTAAAGTCTGGGAGGATTTTCTCTGTCTCCCCCTCTCTCTCTGTCCCCCCTCACACACATTTCATAAGTCTGTTCTTTTATATGCACATAAATAAAAAAGAAATAGAAATATAATAAAAAAACTAAATGCTAATTTCTTCAGGAAGACGCTTTGCCGTCTATCAAAGCGTCTTCCTGAAGAACCTTGTGGTCACGTAATGGTATGTGAACTTTATGATAGAATCACATAAGATATAACTAAATGCTAATAAATTTATAATTCAGCTAAAGATGTCTATATCACAAAGAGCAGGTTATGTGTCAGCTAAAGGAGTTTCATTTTTCTTAATTATGAAGCTGAAAAATAGTGAAAATATTTAGAATTTACTAATTGTTTTCCTACCCAATTGTACATAGTAATTACAGGGCTGTAGCTTGGGGGACACCAAGAAAGACTGAGCCTCCCCTAGGAAAGGCTCTTCTAATGTAATAATAATTAGCACATGCCCTATTTGAAAAAAAAATAAAAAATAAAATAATTTCAGTATCACAGATCACAATTGGACAACTGAATTACTGAACTGGATACTAAAGTAAAAAAACAAAAAACAAAAAACAAAAACAACGAAGATAGGTGGTATAGGTCAGATTTTTGTATCGATTTGACCGAGAGAAAAACCTGTAAATCAGCTGATTCAAGAACATGTTCATACAGGAGCTTGTTTAAGATACAACAATGCAACTCAGAGATCAATGTGTGCCTTTACAAACTGTTGCAATTGCACATGTTATGCCAGTCCATCCCCGTATTTATTGCGATTACTCATTTCTTAAGTGCTTTGCATTCAATGAGATCCATTGGGAAAGTTTGAGGACAAATAAATATCGATGTTGAAACGCAAAAATATGAATCAAAGGAACACAAGCATTGAATAGACTTCAAACTGCACATTGAAAGACTTTAAACACTTCAAACTGTGTCACATTATGCAATGGGAAGCCATTACATGCAATCGGTATAATTATACCTAGTCATGGCATCAAAGAAGAATCTACATGTCCCAAAAGTTTAGACACAACAGAAACGTAAAGCAAAACATGTCATTATTAGATATGTATGATATTTGCAGACCCTGTATCAGCTCAAAAACATGTTTCTCCATCAAATAAATTAGATTCTGTAGAGTTTCCAGTTAACACAGCTTTCAGTTAGTAGTTAATTTAACTGTTCATCATATAAAAATTTACCAGTGTGTTACCTGAATTTGGAAAGGTAATCCTGGACGATTTTCGCAGTGTGGGAGTGGGCATTGTCATGAAGAAGAATGACTCATGCAGTGGTGAGCAGCTCGAGCCGCTTGGATTAGAGTGGTGCTCACAGAGATTTGATTGTGTCTGCGTACCCGGCATCATTTACGGTGTTTTTATTGGCAAGAAATGTGATCAACAGGGGGGCTCTTGTGCTCGAAAAAGAAAGTAAACATGACCTTTCGTGCACTTGTCTACCTTTCCTTTGATTTCCTGGTGGTAGAGGCGACGTGTGCTTCCATTGGCTGCTTTGTCTTTCACTTTGTAAAGTAGGACGTTGTTTTAACTGAAAAAGAGAAACAAAAAAAAAAAATGACGCTGGCTACGAAGAGAACATTTTCCCACGATGAAGTGTTGCTATGGGAACTGTGGAGGAACTGACTGACCAAGGAAAGTTGAGATGCGACTGTGCTGTAGAGAGAGTTGGAGAGGAAGTGGGTAAAAGAAAGATGTGTTTTTTATGTGCTGCTCTGTGAAAAGAATTTTAACAGAGAAAAATTTTCTGATTATTATGTTGATTTTGTGTTAAATAAAGTTTGTTTTGTTTGGAAGTGTAGGAAAGAATAAATGAACTCCTACGACAGTACAGCATTTAGGTTGGTAATGAAAGCACCACTTTTAATCTCTCGCAATGATTCTGTCGATGAAACGGCGACCTTCCTCGTGATACAGCAGTAAATGTTCCAAGGACGCACCCATGTGAATGTCTTTCGGCACAGATTGCAATATGTGTGGCACCCACTGCGCGTTTATCTTTCGGTACTGCAGACGATCCTGGATAATGGTGTAACACACTCCCTATACTGATACCAACTTTGCATGGTTGTATGCACCTTGAAAAGTCCTTGAAAAAAAGTTCATTTTCAAGTCCTTGAGAGTACTGGAAAAAGTTTGACTCTGTAAATAGTACTTAAAAAAATATTGATTTGTTTTTTAAGTAATATGAAAGAGTATGTGTAAAACAATTTTTTGTGCTAATAAGTTGTATAGGAGATTTGTGTAGTTTCAATAAAAATGCCAAGCTTATCAAATAGCACAGAACTTGCATTCAACTTAGGAAAGCACATGGGCAGCTGGCATCTTGGCTGTGACATCACTACAAAGTAAAACATAAGCCATTTAGAGTAAAATAAGTGGAATGATGTATTCGTGAATTGTGATGGACTTCTGTTGACTGGGGTTAGTGACACGTTCTTGCCAGAGGGTTGAACTTTTCGACTTTTCAGAATTGCTTGTGCTTCGTGTGCGGACCCTTCGTCTCCTGGCTGCATCAAAGTCATGCATCAGAATTAAAAATTTAAAACAAACAATAAATATTATACCAGCAGATGTACCCTTTCAAAATATTCCACAAATAAAATGATTTTGAAAAATACCGAAACAGAGGGGCAATTCAAAGTTAATAAAATAAATCAACAGGAAAGCAGTGGGTGACAGGCAGGTCATTGAAGATGTGCCCATCCCAGCTAAGTTTAATAGTCTGAACTCACTAAAATACTTACTATTGACTGACTGACGGCACACGCATATGATAATTTTTTTTAAAAAGTCCTTGAAAAGTGCTTGAATTGATTTTGTATGGAAGAGCACCAAAGGTGCCAACCATTACGTATTTTCTGTAATTATTATGGTTTTGACTGTCAGATTACGGAATTACAGACAGGTTGGAAGAATTATGGATTTCAGTGTGTTTTGGAAAATCTCAATTTTGTATCCTTTTTCGTTAAAATACTATGAATGTAGGGAAAATTTGTAAAACTAAATGCGAAAAATATTTAACTGGTTTCCCAAGAAATCTCAAAAGCCAACTTTTTTAGCACCCCTTTTGCAAAACATAGATCATGCTTATGTTATCGGTTTGCCCGTCCATCCGCCTGTGGACAATATCTCTGAAACTATTAGACCAATTTCAATTTTTTTTTTTTTTTTTTTGCATTGGAAAGCTTGAAATGTGCGAATGATGATCATTCATGTCGTTTTTATATGATGCACAATTTTGTCGCTAGAGGGCGTAAATGCAGATGATGTGGAATTTGAAATGCATTTTATTCCATATATTTGCTTCTAAACATCTGATTGAAAACAATTCCTTTACTTGGATTCCATTTATGTCGAAGACTATTTTAGGTATAGTCACTTTTCCTAATTACGCATAGATTTTCTGCTAGGGGGCGTAAAGGTAAATTGTGTTTCCCCCAATATCTCTGCTTCAAAAACTCGGACTTGAAAAATTCTTTCTTCAGACGATAAAGCTCCTGATGGGAAATCGTTTTCACACAGTTTCTAATTTTTTGGTAAAAATGGTTTCGCCACCAGTGGGCGTAAATGTTAATTTCTACTTCCGATGCATTTGCAACAAAATCTGAGCTTTTAAAATCTCGCAAAGCTAACTTCTGAAGCATGCTGTAGTAGAGGATATCTCCGGAAAAAGACTTCTTTTGCTTCCATAGAATACATGGTCTCCTCATTTCCAAATGTGCTGAATTCTGAAGAAGTAAGTAAACTAGATGCAGAGTTTGCTGCTTATCAGTTTGACTCTATCAATGAAGCTGCATATTCTAGAGCAGATGTGACATGGAATGAAATATCTAAGATGAAGGATTCATCTGGCCTTCCCAAGTATTCTGCATTGCCTAAACTAATGTTGGCAATATTGACTATCCCTCACACCAATTCCTCCACAGAGAGAATATTTAGTATAATGAGGAAAAACCACACAGACTTCCACACAACAATGAGCACCAAAACATTAAGTGCCCTTCTTATACACAAAAGTAAAGCATTTTCCTCAGGTGAGCAGTGTTATTAAAAGTTTTCTGAAAAAGAATATATCACTGCAAAACAAGCAACAAGGGAGTCTTTATGTCAGCAATGACATATGAGGTAAGTGCAATATTGCTAATTTAATTTCATAATTTTTTGTCAGGATAGTGTAAACTTATAAGATTATTACACATTTCACCATGCATTAATTTCTCATGAAATACCCTATCTACGTGTTAACGATGGGGCTACATATGGTGATTACTGATAGGCACCTCAGAAGGTTGGCAGCTCTGGAGCACAAACTTTGCTTTGTCGGCAAGTGCATCCATCATGGCTCTACTGTCTTCCTGAACGAGACTATTCACTTCAGTGAGAAACATTGGTGATAATACGGTGTGCTTGCCTAGCCTTGAATCATCAGTCTATGATAACCGCCTCTCTCGGAACCACTTACTATAGTTTGTAACACGTGACAAAGACACGATGTTTTCATACATGTTACTCGTGCAGCAATGAATTTCTGTACTCCCGACACCTTTCGCAGTTAAAAACCAGATACCTGCTCTCTGTCCAACGCTTGTTGCTTCAATCATGAATGGTTGGACTGAACATCTGCATGAGGTCCTGTAAAGAGGCCAACTACTACTGTTGTTGCGTGATCGTAACGCCACATTTCACTGTATCATAACACTGCAGTGGTGCCACCTACATTTATGTCTGCGCTGCCGCTTTAAACCCATTCGGCAGTTTGCTATGTTGGTTGGCTCATTTTCATTTGAATGACATATAATATTTTAACCTCTGAAATAAGTTAAAATTAATTTATGAAAGTGCCTAAATTTTTTCTATCCTTCCTGAGTAATTATCATAATAAATGAGCATATTCAGATCATAGATGTTATGCGGTATTAAAAGGACAAAAACTACACAGCCCGGTAATTTAAACTTAGAGAGGAACACCTCAGAGAGTGTTCATTTCTAAATTTAAGTTACCAAAGAAACTGCTGCTGTTAGACACCACTTTAAACAATTAGAGGATGTCTCTTCTTCCCAAACCCAGTGCAGTCTATCTTGGTCAGCTGCTATGTACTGAATTGTTACTGTGAATGAATTTGAGTTTGGTATTCTAAATAAAACCAAGTTTAGTAGACTCTATTAACTTTGTTCTAAATCAAGCCTGCAACACTGCTACTGGTTCAAAATTCCACTGAGTGGGGTAACATACTAAATGATATGAAAGCGAAACAGTTGATTATGAGCATTTCCTCTGACTTGGTGCCTTTAGCTAAGAATCCGAAGAATTAAATTTATCTCTGGTCAGAAGCTCTGAAAACTGCAAAATCAGAGACAAAATTTTCAAATGTAAAAATCTTAGACAAATTACGAATAGAATTTATAGATATAAATAACCTGCAATCCAAAATTTCCTTGGTATAATTCCACAGCACATTTTTTTTAATATTGTGTATTTCAGTTTACCACTACTTGGGGGAATGCCATTCGCTTACCAAATTCGTAAAGGGAAGGCTCCTGCCCACTTTCACCACTGCCCTATTTTTTTTAATAATTGCAATGTAAGCATTCTCTTGATTGCAGAATTACTTTATTTCAGGAAGAGGAATATTTTTTCAGACAAAATTTTAATATTTGATTTTAAAATTCAGTGACCTTAAATTGCACTTTGTGAGACATGAACTGCATGTTTATGGTTGTGAGTTGGAAAGGTTTTGCAGTGGAGTAATCCCCCGACTTACATTGTCTCAACTTACGTGACCCAGCATTTACGTTGTTCAGCCCAAACTGTACAGAAAGGGTGGGGTTTATGATATTTTTTCGCATGCTTGGACATGTTGCTGATCTCTAAACTTACTTTTTAAGGTGATGTTATTCATTGATAATGCTCCTTACCGCCCACCTGGAATTCTGGATTTTGACCCAAGAGTGAAGGTTTTTTTGTTTTGCCTGTAAGCACCACCTGACTATTTCAGCTAATGGATCAAGGAGTGATCAAGATGTTTAAAGCCTATTACGCCTGATGTTCTTTTGCCAATTTGAGCGCAGTCATGAAAGAGGATACGGAACTGATACAGTGAAGGACTTTTGGAAGGCCTTCAATGTCTTGCATGCTGTCACAATCATAGGGGATTCGTTGGGTAAAGTTACAGAAAAAAAATTACAACAATGAAAGGTGTTTGGAAGAATTTTTGCTGTTTTTTTCTTCACTGAGATTACAAATTCTGCAGCTAATCCAGAACCCAATCCCTCTTTCCAGGCAATAGAGGAAGTCATTGTTATGGCAACCAAACCTAATTTGGAAGTTTCTTAACATGTTTCGGAACTCCTGAACTCCCATAATCAGGAACTCATGCTTGATGATCTTCTAGAAATTCAGAACCAAAGCATTCTTGAAGAAACCGATGAATCTGACCCTAAGCTTATGGAAAGAACAACGGTGGTTTCAAAATTGAACAAGGACACCCCGGTGGTGCAGTGGTCTAAGCAATGGCTTCTAATCATTCGTTCGAAAGGGGTCGGGTTCAAATTCCAGGGAGGCATGGATGTTGTGTTTGTCTTATGGCACTGGCTCTCTACCTTCCCTGGAACCAGTGGCCCTAAGTTAGGGACGAGCAACTGCTTTATAGCCCATTGAGTTGCTCATGGTGGTCGTTAAACCTCCCATAAAAAAAGAAAATAATAAATTGGACAAGGGGCTAAATCTCATCAAAGCTGGGATAAAGATCCTTGAGGATATTGATTCTGACGAGCAGCAAGTAGCAACAACCAGAAAAGGGATAAAAAGGATGCTCGCATGCTATGAGGAGATTCTAAGGGGAGGGGGAGAAGTCTTTGTCAGTCCAAATTTCAGGGCTGAATTTCTTCCAGTCTTCAACTTTTGCATTGTGCAAGAGTATAGTATATGTGAGTACTGATGATCTTTGCAATTGACACTGACAGTTGCCATATATTTTTATTTCTAATCATGTTATCTCTAAATTTTCATCAAGTACAAAGGAATATGGCCTTTTCTTTTTTTTCAGGTGGTAAAAATTAATTGTCCCTCCCTATTTTTAACATTGCACCTATGGAAAAATCTGCCTCAACTTACGTTGTCTTGACTAACGTCATCGGGCTGGGAATGAATTATTATGCAACTTCGGGGTATTACCGTATTTGAAGCTTTGATTAAGAAGTAAGTGAACTGACATCTGTGGTGGTAATGAAAGCTAAACCAATATCAGTAAATTGTGTTTTCACTAAATTAAAATGATATATTTTTTATGCTGACATTGAAACATTAAACTATGTTTCTCTAATAACAAGGCAAAAAAGAACTTCAGGGTTATGATGTGTACATAGTGCCACCCCCCCCCACAAAATGTGTGTGTCATTTGGATGTTCTCTTTATGAATTGAGTGAGTGAATCTCATAACTTGACCAACACATTTAGGCTTCTTAACATTTTTTTTTCTTATGATTGAGGATTTGCTTTACTTTATGTAGGATTTGCATATTTAAGCTTCTTAACATTTTTTTTCTCATGATTGAGGATTTGCTTTAGTAAAGGTTTTCTTTTTATGTATATAAAATTTTGAAATAGTTTGATTACATCATAAAATGACAGTATGGCAATTCTTTTGACATGTTATAGTACAGATTAAGGTTTTTTTTTATATATATATATAATGGTAATTAGAAAAGAATAATCCTTTCAACTTTCCTAGTTTTCTGGTTGACTATGAACCCTTCTGTGGAACAAAGTGTTTGTGCTAAAAATTTGATGTTGTAATAATTATTCTTTTCTAATAAAATTCATGAAAGAAAACCCTAATGATGGCTTTCTCTTTTGAAAATTTCATAGAGATGTATGTTAAAATTTATCAGACATCTTATGGTTTTTATTTATCCCTAAAAAATTTGAAGTAATACATGCACAAGAGCTAATAAAAAAATGCTGAATGTATATCTGTATATCTCTGGTAAACTGCATACATTCAAGTGTGTGCATGCAGGCACATCAGCTGATTAGAAAACATTGAATTCTTTTCTGGAAGTAGCAAAACAATGTAGTGATATTCGCAGTATTCATGAACATGTGCAGATATGCTGCTGCATCCATGGGTATGTTTACTTCTCAGTTCCTTGTTTTAGTTACCCATGATTTGGTTGTAATTTCACAATAATGTCACACATGAAATGTGATAATAACTGATAGTGGAAAGTAATATGATGTGCATAGAAGCTCAGTGAGGAAATTGGGCAAAAAAAAAAAAAAAAAAAAAATGGCTGAAACATAGGTTTTTATATACAGAATTTAGAGACAAGGCATGACTTTGCATAAACTTCAGTGGTTTGATTATTTTGAAGAAGAAATCTGTTTTAAAAAAATTCTAGCAAGACTTTTAATGCCCATCACTCAGCAGAAACAATGAGCTTATAGCCCAAATGTGTACTTTAGTCAGTGATTACAAATTTTCTGTTCTTGGGGTAATGGAAGAAGATAAATTAATTTTGTTTGTGCCATGTAACTTTAAAGATTTGGGATTGTGTCTAATATAATTTTTGTATAGTAAGTGTTGATATAAAGTTGCTTGTAGGCAAGTTCTGATGAGATCAAATGCACAGAAACTTCTGAAGACTTTAACATATCATCAAATGAAACTGTCCACCCATGATTTTTTGTTCACTGAGAAAAAAATCGAAAATGCAAAAAGTTACAATTTGTACGAGCCTGAAAAATTTTGGTTATCCGAAATTGTACAGTTAATTACATGGTGCAATAGTTCAAGTGCTTTGAAATCATCAATGCGTTTTCGTAAGACTGTTCTGTTCTTCCCATATTATGTTGATATTGAACAGCTTGACAAGTCCAGATTATAAAACGGTAATGATCCATGTAAAAGACAGGTTACAGTCCAGTAAAAGAACAGATGAGATACTATTCTTACCTTAGTTTTAGAGAGTTAACCCTCTCTCACAATCAATTTTTAACTACTCTTGAAATGTGAGAGCCAAGATGTTTTTAATTACAAACCTCTTTTTAACCTTACCTTTTTTGAAGGGAACCAACTGCCAAAGGAAATAAGCAGGAAAGTCCTTAGCAAATCAACCCTCTAAAACTAAGATAAGAAGAATATCTTGTAAGTTCTTTTACTGTCTGTTATATGTAACATTACTGCAGATGCTGTAATATGAACTTGTCAAGTTGTTCAGTATCTAACAAAATATGTGAAGAACAGAATGGAGTCTTATTAAAATACTTTGATATTTTCAAGATATTGTTAAAAATGCAGAAAGAGAGAGAGAGAGAGAGAGAGAGAGAGAGAGAGAGAGGTGGTCACAATTGAATAAAACAAAATTATCTCCTTTTGAAAGTTATGTAAACTTTTATCATTTGTAAGAGTGATTTGATGATGACCTGAAGTCAACAGAAAAGAAAATTTGCTGCTTATCAAAGTAAAATGTCTGCTTTTTGAGCCTGGTTCCAGTGCTTTGTTTTTTTAACTTTAGAAATAGAAATGTATCCATTTCATTTGTTATGAAATTCCAAGTACAGTAGAGCGTTGAAACTCTGAACTAATTGGGACCACTGGTAGTTCGGATTTTCGATCGTACTATCGAACATGTAAAAAAATACAAATACGCAAGCATTTCTATATTACATTATCAAAATACATGTACAAAAAATAAGCAACTGTATACGAAACAAATTACATAAGACAAAGATTTTTTTTTATTATGCAATACGAAACAAGTTGCCATTTTTACTGCTGCTTTGAAATTTTTAAACATAAAGTACAAATTCCAAAACTTGCCAATCATTACAAGCTGGTTCCGATTCCCAAGAGGTGTACTTTATGCTGAGTACAGGGAGAATAACTCTTCTCCTAGCTCACAGTGAACAATGGGCTTACAGATGAACTATTTCAAGGTCGTGTGTGTTACTGCCATGGTAATGGGTTGTAAAATCTTAGCCCCACAGGGAACAAGTGACTGGGGAAGTTTTCGCCTTTTGTCTCTGAGTATCAGAAGTCGCCTCCACCTTCGACACCTCACCACCAAAATGCTTGTACCCGCAAAATTAAGCAATTCCATTATCATCAAGCACCAAGTCAAAATTAGCAAACTATAATACTTAAACTTTCCACCACCACAAAAAAAAAAAAAAAAAAAAAAAAAAAAAAAAGTGAAGGAGATATTGTTTGGATTTTTGATGTTCGGATTTTCGACGCTCTACTGTAGTTTAATTTCATTCACAGAATAGGCAACTCTGTAGAAATTTATGATGTGCAGTTACAGTATATGTAACCTGTACTTTTAGGAATCAGAATGTGTATCTACATACAGTGTGACTAAAAAAAATGACAATATTATGTTAAAAAGTGATATGCTCATTTTTAAGTCAACAACTTTATTGAATGGATTTTTTTTTTTGGCTGAAGTGACAATTTGCCCGCCTGCCCTTTTTATGAACTGTACTGTTAGACACAGTGAGCTTGCCATTTCTTTATCACAAATAAATTTTTCACATTTCTTTTCATCCTGTATATTAAGAAGCATTGAATTTGTTTTGTTCAAAACTATAAATGCAATTTGGCATAAGCTACTAGTTTTTATGCTATTAAGTATTAGCTTCTCTATTGAAGCATAGATTTCTGGCTTCCAAAATGTGATATTTTGATATGTGTTCAGTGGTCATGCATGCTAAGAATGAAACACTTAATATGGCATTGTTTGCCGGAATGAAAGAAAGACATATTTATTCTGTGATGGGATATGATGATTGTTGAATTGAATTCTTAAATTGGATGTGTAGTTAAATAGTTAATACCAACACTCTAATCGGTTCAGTATGCAGTTTAAAAGAAAAAGGTTTTTCGCTAGACCTTCATTCAAGACGGAAGAATGCGTGCTTAACAATAATAGAGCAAAGAGCACTTCATACTAGTAATAATAAAATCATATACCGACCTGAGTTGTATGCAAATAGAAAAACTTTTAATTACAATACAAAGGATGTTATGAAGATAGTGATATCCAACTTGATCTAATGTGTTCACAACACGTAGATGCTCCATGATAACACAATAAAGCATTTCTTACTGATGCCATGCTTGTTGTAGAAGAACATTTCAGTCTTGCCACATTATTGCGTAGTTGTTGGGGAAATACACTTACACAATGATAGCAAAATACACATCCTTGAAATAGTGTATCGTAACTGCGTCTAATGATCAGGAACATTACATTTAATAAAGTTGCTTCCTTTATTTATAGCAGTTAGTTCTATTAATGAACAGCACAAGCTGACATCATGGAACACACACGACCTGCACAAGCATTGACCAGAGCACAAAGAGAGTTTTCTTCAGAACCGCACTAACAGCAGAGAGCTGGTGAAAGACCCTGATGTGTAGTTTCAAGGTACATGTAGTTCCCTTTGAAGTGTGAATAACAGCCGCATCTGGCATGCAGCAATGTCAAAATCCATTAGGAGCGGCTGCAAATCTTGTCTGGCAGTCCGCATTTTTTTTTTAAGCGTTGAGAGGCCATAATTCCAACAATGATCACCAATCTCCGTGGTATTTTTCTTAATTTTTAATTAATCACGTGTGTATTTAGTCACACTTCTTTAAAAAATTTTTTTTCTTGAGTTGTCAAAACATGGTCAATTATGGCCACTTACGTGGATGCTCTGTAATCCTCTGAACTGCTAATATGTCTTACCAAACTGCTCAGTACGTAGCTGTTGGATCAAACATTTTTTTTTCTTATTGAGAGAGTACAATAGGATTATTTTATTAAAGCATGGAGTAAATAACTCAAACAGTTTGTGTCTGCTGCAGATTTTAATAGTTGAAGGATATAATTTTCAGGTGAAATGTAGCCAAGTAAAGAATTTTAGAGTCTTAATGTAATAGAAATGAATGATTTGGAACAATGATTAGCCCTGCATCCACTTAGTTGGGCACAAAGTAGGTACTAATTGACATTGCTGCTCCTGATGGTATAGCAGGGAACTGCTGGAGGTGAAGCAAGATCTGAAAGATTTTGAAAGCAACGACCAGGGTTGTATCCACAAAAGACACTGGCTACTGTCACTGCATGTTTGTGGGAAAGGGGTTAAAAAGAATCAGTGAACCATTTTCAAGTGTCTTTTCCATCTAGTAGATAGACTGTCGCAGGTTTGAAATCTTTCCTATTCTTTACTGTTCTTTTACATACATGTCAGTATTGTCAATTGAAAATTGGGATTTGCCCTCAGATGTGTGGCTGTGTCCTACGCTCAGGGATTTTTTTTTTTAGGGCGAAGGAGTCACATACATCATAAAACTGGGGAATTAGCAGTGATTTATTATTTATTCCACTTTTAATATAGAGGATCATGTACAGTTTTTCTTGTATGCTTATATACCGGAAAACTGCTCACAGATGTGCCAACTCTCTGGGTTTAGGCGGGAGACTCCAGATTTTCAGCCTTTCCACCCACTCTACTGGTAAATGTCACATTCTCCTGATTTTCACCAAGAATTTTCCATTAGAATCGAGGGCGGCCGCGCGTGTTATGAGAAGAATATTTCTTCCACTCTTTATGTCTGAACAACTGGAGATTTACTTTACAACGCTAGATGGCAGCAGAATCTGCATTAATTAAGAACGTGGTTGGAGAATATTTCGATGCTCTTTACACACAGATACTTGCGAATTTGCCGTCGTGGGTGGTGCAACGGATAGCATGCTCGAACGATAATCGGGAGATGCGGGTTCGATTCCCGCTCCACGGTGATGAGATTTTCAAGTTTTCTGATGTGATTTGATTCACGTGTGAAACAGTAATTATCGTCAATTCAGCAATGTCTGATTGCTGTGTTAATTATCAGGGAATAGTTTCAGTTGGCCTCGCCTCGTAACGAAAGGCGATGTTAGTACGATGCTTTCTGTCATCATATCGCACAACCTAAAGAAGAAACGAAAAACAGTTGGCTATTTTATTCGTAAAAAACAGCAACACGCCAACCATTTCACGTTTTCATTATCTTGCGGAATTGATGTACCCCAAAAACGAATTTCAGTAGGAGGAGGGGGTGTTGATTTTCGTGCTGTTTTTTTTTTCTTTCCAGAACTTTTAGTGGACCAATAGTACTACTACTGGAAAATTGTTCCTACGTCTGGAAAATGTTAATAAAAAAATAGCTTTCTTGTGATTTTTATGAGCTGTAAAAATTACAGATTTTCAGATTTTGAAGGTTGGCATGTCTGTTGTCCTTATTTGTATATATATACATGTTCTGTTTTTTTTTATCCGTTTTTAAGACGTTCAGCTCATTGGAAAACCAGATACGCAGTAATAACTATATAAGTTCATATGCTACTTTTTGAGTTGTTACAGCGTATTGCAATATCTACTTTGCTTTTAACTTTTCCTGTTTTTAGTTTTAGTGACTTTTTATATGTTTGCTTAGCTGTGTATGTGAGATAAGCAAACATATAAAAAATCAGTATTCTGAAAGGATATGTGTCTTTGAAAATGCCTTCTATAAAATTGCATGCTAAAAGTAGTACTTCTTAAAGTTTTCCTTATAATATAATATTTACATGCCATATGTTTTTCCCCCAAACAGACTGTCACTGGAGAACGTTGAAATGTTTTCTTTTCAACAAACAACAGCAACAACAACAAAAAGACAAGTGTTATTCTCTTTTTTTCCTTAAGAGATGGGAATCTATCACTGGAATTAAATGTTGAAATGCTACTTTTTCTTTCTCTCTCGCTCTCTCCAAAAAATAAAAAATAAATGAAAATAAAAAAAAATCCAGTGATATATGTCTTTTTGAGAGAAAATGGATCAATGGATCATATGTAAATATTAAATTCCCATAATGCATTTGCTCAGCCCTGTCTTTAAAAAATGATTCGGGGGAGAGGGGGGGGGTAACCATTTCGATGTTAAATTCAAGTGGTTTTAATATTAAATATCAGTGGTGGAGTGTTGATTTGTATTTTACTCATTTATTGGAAAAAGGAAATTTAACATTTGAACTTTAAATTTGGGTGCTAGATTTGTCCCTTTTTTAAGGCAAAAGAGAAGATAACATTTAAATATTAAAATCCAGTGATTTTTACATGGGGTGGGGGACAGAAGATGAATAACCATTTCTATGTTCAAGTCAAAGTGGTAGATCACCCTTGTCTTTAGTGAAAAAAAAAAAAAAGGTTGCCATTTTAATATTAAATTCGAGTGGTGAAGTCATGTTTTGTGTGCTTGTGTGTTTACTTATCTATTGGAAAAGAAAGAATAACATTTCAGTTTTAAATTCAGATGCTCTGATTCATGCCTTCCTTAAGGTATAAAAGAAAACATGTAGATATTAAATTCCAGTGACTGACCCATGTTTTCTATGGTAGGTAGGGTCATGGGATAACATCGAAATGTTAAATATCAGTGACAGGTAGATAGATCCCTGTGTTTTTTCTGGGGAAATGGATAGATAAATATGAAAAGTTTTAATGACCAATCTCGGTGTTTTTTTTTTCTTAAAAAAAGGCACAGGGATTGTTCATTGGTCATTTTTGTTTTGGCTACTATTTTTCTTTTTTTTTTGTTAAAGGGAAAAAAAAAAAAAGAATATTTAAATGTTATTAATTCTGAGGACATATCTTGTCTCATCTGTTCCCTACCAGTAGGTATGGTATGTGAAGGACGCCTAAATGAGTATCAGATTCCAGTGTCAGGTCTCATCATATTGAAATTTTCAAGCATTGTTTAACATTACATTTTTTTTTTCAAATCAGAGAACACCTCCCTCACTTTTTCCCATTGGCTATTGCCTTTCTTCCCCTCCCATTCACACCTTTTTAGAGGCGTAACTAGGGCGGGGTAGGTGGCACAGCTGCCCCGGGCGCAACTCTGGAGAGGGCGTAAAAATCATTTCTTGTAATCTGGTTAAGACTGAAATTGAAACTTTTGAACCCATTTTTGACACAGTTTTTAACTACCGTACTTTGTCAATTGTCCATTTAAAGAATTTGCTTAGAATATGTTTTGGCAGTGCATTAGCAATGGAAGCTTTAAATTTGCATTTCTTCCTCAAAATGTTCAGGGAATGTTAGTTGATCACATTCAGAAATTAAGTCCCGGTTGTATAGTCCATCCAATTAAAGACTAACCACGGCCTTCGACAATAAGGGGGGCAAGGGTTTCTCTTCAGTTGGATGTACTATGCGTACGTTGCAAGAGAAGTCAACTACATTGTGGACGATTATCACTCACATTGTTGACGATTAATGTACTCACATTGTTGATGCTAATGTGTCTCACATTGTTGACGATTATCTGCGAGCTGTTTGATCATTACTGTGACTGCGAGCCATGATTGTTCCATTTGGTGGAGTGCAGAAGGTTCAAACTCCGAAGCAGTTGGCATAAGTTGTACAAAAGGTCACAGTTTGATATGACGTAAATCTTGTTTTCTCAAGCAGTGTGTGTGGTGTGGTGTGGTGTGTGTGTGTCTGTGTGTGTGAGTATTAAATTAGATTAGCAATATATGTAAAACCATTGAATTAGTAGTATAGAGTATGTATATAAAAGATGGAAAGATAGATAGGGGGCGTGATATTTTATGGTTTGCCCTGGGCGCAGAAATACCTAGTTACATCTCTGTGCCTTTTCATTTGTTATTACAAATGATCAAAAAGTTATTAAACTAAGGGAAAGAATTCTGAAAAATCTGCTACAAGTAGAAATTGTACCTTTTTAGGTGTGGGGCAGGATCATCCACTGGCATGAAAAATCTTGGTAAAAATACTGATTTAAAAACTTCTTCTTTATCATCATGTTAAAGCGACGTATCTCTATGTTAAAAAATATTTAATAAAAAAAGTGAGCAATGAAGGTGCAAAATGTGAAAGAGCATTTTTTATGTGAATTTTGATACATTTTTAAGCAAAATAGAAAATTTTTCAGTATGTACTATGAAGTAATGTGCAGTATTCTGAAAAATCTGCTACAAGTAGAAAAAAAAACATGTGTGTTAAAAAAAAAACATTAACATGTGTGTTAAAGCAGCAAAATTTATTTATAATACTAATCAATATAAAACTAGCTGCATGATTTTACATTTATTCAAAGATACAAGGAGGTAGAATGAGGAAAAGTGGTAGATTTTTGTGATATCCCAACACATGAATAAAAAATGTTAAGAAGTGCCTGTTGCCAAACTTGTACTGCTTTTTGGCAACTTTTGTCATGCAAACGATTTTGTTCTGCAGTTGTAACCAATAGTTTTGCTTGTATGTTATTGTTATGTATGGGTATTATAAGAGTGTAATAATGACATGTGAATAAAAATGTACTATTTTAGTGATAAAGTTTCCTTCTCTTTGTAAGTGTGGCCTTTAAGTTATTTAAATATTTCAGGATTACTTTGTGTATTTTATATAGTTCAACTGAGAAATGAAGGGGGAAAAGATATTTAAACTTCCTGTATGTATTCATGACCATTTTGCAAATTAATTGTTGTAACATCAAAGCGAAAAGGAAAAATGTTTTTCTTGGTTTTGATTTGTGTTCACACTGTAAATTTACCATGAAGAAATTTTCTTGAATTACCATTGTATGTTTATTATTGACAATGATGTCAACATGTTTTTTTTGTGTCAGAAACCTAAATATGTCAACATAAGCAAAAATTTTTTTAAATATATGAACATTTTTTCAGTATTTCAGACATATTTTTGATAACTGACATTTTTCTTAAAATGTGTTCATTATTGTTTGCTTGTATAATTGTGTTTTTTGTAAGATATTTCTGTTTACCTTTAGATTTTAATTTTTTTTCTGTCAACATTTTTCACGTTATTGTATAAATAATGGGGAATATTAATTGAAGTTCCTGTGAAAGCCAGATTAAAATTCAATAACGCATAAATTATGTCTGTTTTTTTTCACAATATCCATGTTTCTTTAAATACTTAGTATAAGTAATATTTTACACTTTTATGTATTAATTACTTACATAAATGAATAGGTACATGAGCATTTGTGAAATTAGTGCATGAAAAAAGTTTGAGTATTGCAGCGTTAAAACCACAGTCAATAAGAGAACCATTATTTAATAAGTCTGTTTCAAAAATATCTTTGCCGCCCCGGTGGAGCAGTGGTCTAAGGCGCTGCCTCTGATCATTCGTCCGTAAGGGGTCCGGGTTCGAATCCCGGTGAGGCATGGATGTTGTGTTTGTCTTACGGCACTGGTTCTCTCCCTTTCCTGGAACCAGTGACCCTAAATTAGGGACGGGCGACTGCTTATAGCCCATTGAGTTGCTCACAGTGGTCGTTAAACCTCCAATCCCCCCAAAAAAAAAAAAAAAAAAAAATATCTTCAGTAAATTGTAAGGTTGTTAAGGATAAAAATTGCAAGCATGTGTGTGAGTAGTAGATATGCAGCATTAAAAATTGGTGAACATTTGCTGCGTTGTTTGTGGCCAACACATGCTGGACCTTACTTTGCCACGCCACATACATGATGACACCTGACTGGCTGGGTCCATATTCTGGATCAGAGACTGTTAAAAGGAGAATTGCACTAGTTACTACCAAAGGGCAATTTTTCTTGATGAATCCTAAAATTTAATCTAACAACTGTAGGATAATACAACAAGCAGATCATGAACGTATTTCATTTAGCATTGAGTATAAGTTACATGTACAACTTTACACTCTCAAAATCGAGTACGTTAATACTTTCATTGACTAGCTAAACACACACACACACACACGTGTGCTTATGCAAATATTTAGCATGTTTAGTACTAGAAATACTGGTTCCTTCTCATGGACCTTTTAAATTTAAACAATCACTTGACGTTAACTTTTTACCACCCCACTTTCTAAGTGCTGGGTTCTCAGCATTTGTCTGAGTGGGCCTGGGTTGAAATCCTGGATTAGGTGTGGGTGGTATGTCTTTCTTATGGCACTGGCCAACTCCTTTTCCTGGGACCAGACACCCCAAAATTAGGAGTGAGTAACTCCTTTTAGCCTAAGATGCTCTTCAGAATATGTCATAATGTAAGGGTGCCGCCCCGATGGCGCAGTGGTCTAAGGCGCTGGCCTCTGATCATTCGTCCGTAAGGGGTCCGGGTTCGAATCCCGGTCAGGCATGGATGTTGTGTTTGTCTTACGGGACTGGCTCTCTCCCTTCCCTGGAACCAGTGACCCTAAATTAGGGACGGGCGACTGCTTATAGCCCATTGAGTTGCTCACGGTGGTCGTTAAACCTCCAATAATAATAAAAAAAAGAATTAAAGACAGACAACTGCTTCCAGCCTTGGATGCTCATGGGGATAGGGATAGGTTATAACATAAAGGATATCCTGGTGATAGGTTATGATAGGTTATTTAATTCTCCGCCGCCCCGGTGGCGCAGTGGTCTAAGGCGCTGGCCTATGATTATTCGTCCGTAAGGGGTCCGGGTTCGAATCCCGGTCAGGCATGGATGTTGTGTTTGTCTTACGGCACTGGCTCTCTCCCTTCCCTGGAACCAGTGACCCTAAATTAGGGACGGGCGACTGCTTATAGCCCATTGAGTTGCTCACGGTCGTCGTTAAACCTCCAATCAAAAAAAAAAAATTAATTCTCCATGTGCTGCCCTGATTGCAGAGTGGTCAGAAGTGCAGGTGCAATAGAAGCAGAACGAAAAAAAAAAAAAAAAAAAAACGCCGGATGCTGGCAAAACCATTCTTTACCAGAAATTACTCATTTGAGGTGGGTTCGGGTCCGGCCCGAAGCGGGCTCCGGCTGCATGATACTTTCTGGGCCGCCCCGGTGGCGCAGTGGTCTAAGCGATGGCCTCTGATCATTCGTCCGAAATGGGTTCCGGGGTCGAATCTCGTGAGGCATGGATGTTTTGTTTGTCTTACGGCGCTGTCTCTTTTCCTTCCCTGAAACCAGTATCCCTAAATTAGGGACGGGCGACTGCTTATAGCCATTGAATTGCTCACGGTGGTCATTAAACCTCCAATAAAAAAAAATATTGGAGTTCTGGTTCTGAGAGAGGGAGATAATTTTCTTCCTTTTTTAATGTGATTTTGTATGATTTAGCACACGAGAGTTTTGCACTTTTTAGTTGTTAAATAGAATTCTTCGGCAACTGGGTCAGGACGGGGAGTGTATCAAATGGCGCACAAAACGTTTTCCATAGCAGAAGGAAGGTATCGGAGACAGCGATTTTCAAATCGAACAGTGAAAAGAAGAAATATAGAAGGAAACATGACATAACTGTACGCTTTCTAGCTGAAGAATAATGGAAAGCATAATAGAACAGTTGAAAATAGGCGAAAAATATTCTTCACGGAAAAAGAACTTTTCAAATACCTGTACCAGAAGCAGAGATGGCGAGAAAAAGGTTTTGACTTTTACGCACCCTAGCGAGAAATCTGTGCATAATTTAAAGACTATAATGCTCCACGTCTCTATTGTAGCGAATGGCATACAGTAAAAAAAGATCAGATCATATGTAGAGGATTTTAGAAATGGAGTGTCTGAGGCCAGGTCTTAAACAACCCTCAGAAATAGGAAGCTGGGAGATTTGGGCTAGAGTGCACGATTGGAAAGTGACATGAAAGCAAGGTAGAAAGAGGGAGGAAAACGCCCTTATTTATTACGGGGAGGGCAATACCCGGGGTTTAACGTGCCCATCCGGCGCACGGCGGATATTTAGTGGCTCGAACCTGAGGTTTCTCCGTGGCAGTCACGAACGTTGACCACTAGGCCATCCGCCGCAGTAAAAAAGCAATTTCTCAATAGTGTTTTTAGAAGCGGGGATACAACTGCAAACAGAAGTACACAAACACCACCTAGCGACAAAACTGTGAACTACAAGACTCTTCAAATGCAAAACTAAAGTGTTCCACAAGGTAAATGTCATCTGGTGTTGAAAGAATTTTTTAAATCGCACTTTTAGAAGTAGAGATATTGAGAAAAACATTAGATAGCTGCACCCTTAGCGACGAAATTGTGCATTATTTTGGGTGAAAAATACAAAATGTTTTTCGTAGTAGTATCTGACCGAAAAAGAATTATTTCAGTTGGGTTTTTAATTTATACCTTCTGAGCTACTGCTAAAAACGGAAACGTGAGCTCCCGCCCTCTATGAGAAACATTTCGCACTGGAAATGCTCAACAAAGGAAGAATTTTTTTAAATCGGTCTGTTAGAAGCAAAGATATCGGCAAAAATATGATATATATATCTCCTGGCGGAAAAATTATTTTATGAAGAAAAGTTTTTCGCGTGCGATGCGAGCAGAACCTTTCTTCATATAAGAATTTTTTTTTTTTTTTTTTTTTGATTGGAGGTTTAACGACCACCGTGAGCAACTCAATGGGCTATAAGCAGTCGCCCTTCCCTAATTTAGGGTCACTGGCTCCAGGGAAGGGAGAGAGCCAGTGCCGTAAGACAAACACAACATCCATGCCTCACCGGGATTCGAACCCGGACCCCTTTCGGACGAATGATCAGAGGCCATCGCTTAGACCACTGCGCCACCGGGGCGGCAGAATTTTTTTCAATCGAGTTCTCAGAAGGTTAGATTTTGCTGCAAATACATTAGCAGTAGAAATAAAAACTTATGCTCCTTGGTGGTCAAACAATTCTTTATGAAAAATTGAAAATTACATGCAAAACATTTCCCACCGGGAGCTGTATGCGATGCAGGAAGAATTTTTTTAATCTGAGTTTTAAAAGCAGAGATTTCGGAGAAAACGCAAATTACCTTTAGCCCCCTAGCGGAAGATTTATGTATTACTTGAAAATTTTAAAATTATATGAGAAATATTTCGCACCAGGAACGCTGTCCAATAAATGAAGAATTCAATTTGGACTCTTAGAAGCAGAGAGAACAAAAATAAGATATACATCTACGCCCCTGGTGGAAAAACTATGCATTGTGTTTTTGTTTTTGATTTTTAATTGGAGGTTTAACGACAACCGTGAGCAACTCAATGGGCTATAAGCATCAAATAGAAGTCTACGCTCTTTTCACATTTATAAGTGAGTCACGGAAAAATTATCATCGGCCGCCACCGGAACCCAGGGTCTTCCATAAACGCGTCAGACATGCTTCCACTTCACCACAGCGGCCTCGAAATTCTCCAGACTCGCATACGACAAACTGCCAAACCATCTGGCAGGTTGCATCTTTGGAGCCCCGCACAATGCTGGGGATTCACCAAAGATTAACAGCAACTGAACAAATAACTAAAAGGCGAATGAATAATATATACACAGTTGACGTGGATTAGGAACATCAAATAGAAGCCATTGCTCTTTCCACGTTTATAAGTGAGTCACGGAAAAATTCTTGGTGCCGCTGTGGTGCAATGGAAGCATGTCCGGCGCGTAACTGGAAGACCCTGGGTTCGATTTTCGGTGTCAGCCGATGAGAATTTTTCCGTGACTCACTTATAAACGAGGAAAGAGCGATGATTTCTATTTGATATTCCTAATCCACGTCAACTGTGCATTTATTATGGGCAATGAGCAGTCGCCCGTCCCTAATTTAGGGCCATGACTCCAGGGAAGGAAAAGAGCCAGAGCCGTAAACAAACACAACATCCATGCCTCACTGGGATTCGAACCTGGACCCATCTCGGACGACTGACTTCTGATCATTCGCCACCGGGGCTGCTCAATCGAGTTTTCAGAAGCTGATTTTTCTGCAAATGCATTAAAAGCAGAAAAAAACAAACAAAAAAACGCCCTATGATGGCAAAACCATTCTTTACCAAAAATTAGAAATTTTATGCAAAACATTTCTTATCAGGAGCTGTATCCTATGCAGGAAGAATTTTTCAGATTGGAGTGTTAGAAGCAGAGATATTGTGGAAAACGTAATTTACCTTTGCACCCCTACCGGAAAATCTATGCTTTACTTGAAAAAGAGACTGTATTTACAGTCTTCGATGTAAATGGCATCGAAAGGAAAGGAATTGTTTTAATCGGATTTTTAGAAGCAAATATATGGAATAAAATGTATTTTGAATTCGATGTCATCTGCATTTATGCCCTCTAGCTGCAAAGTTGTGCATCGGAACTAACTGGAATGTAACGATCATCATTCTCACAAATCAAGCTTCCCAATGCAAAAATAATTTTTAAAATCGGACTAATAATTGCTGAGATACTGTGTCCACAGAGAGACAGATGGATGGACAAACTGATAACACATGCACGAACTTATTTTGCAAAAGACGTGCTAGAAATATGATCTCAAGTATGGGATAGCAATGATTTCCGTGACTGAACGATCGCCTTTGGTCTTGGTGATAACCATTTCACTCATCACTGCAGGGCAAACGGCAATCCAACTGCCTTCTTCGCAAATATGAAGATCAACACACACAGTCGTGTCAGAATAATACAATATATTCAAAAAATATATTTGACCAAAAAATTTGTTCAAGAAATAATTTTTTTATGGAGCAGCCAATTTTTTCAGCAGACCTCACAAGTTCACCAAGTTTTTCAAAAAATTGGTGAAGGTTAAATGCATTGGAAACCACTTATATACACAGTCATATCAGAGCAATATGACCACCTTTGGAATCACAGTGTACCCGCCCAGGCGCGTCAGAGTGCACGTGACAAGGTCGACTACACAGAGGTATAATCGGCCGGCCAGGACAGATGAGCCATACTGCATTACGTGAGCGCAACGGGCAGAAGTAGTGATTTGACGGACGTTCAAAACGGAATGATCATCGGCTACCGCGCCAAGAGTGGAAGCATCTCAGAAACAGCAGACTTCATGGGCTGTTCACGAGGTAGTGTAGTAAGGGTGTACCAAGAATGGACCACTGGCACACCGAGTACCTCGTGACGTCATAACTGTGGAGCCCCAAAGACCATTGACCCCAGAGGAGAACGTCGCCTCCGTCGACTGGTAAAAGGCAATCAACGCGCAGCTGTGCAACAACTGACCACGCAAATGAACGCTGCGGCACCCAGGTACGTGATCAGCGAGGATAACAGTAGAGCGAACTCTGTTATGCATGGGTCTCCGGAGTCGACGCTGCGTCAAGGCCCCCATGTTAACCCAAGTCCATCGGCAACGACGCCGGCAGTTAGCATGGAACTACCGTCATTGGACAGCGGAAATAGGTTGCCGTCTCCGACGAATCGAGGTTTCTACTCCACAGAAGTGGCGGGCGGTGACGGATACGGCGTCAGGCACACGAGAACCAACATCCTGGACACGCTTGTCGGTCAAGTACGGGCAGGCATAGACAGTATGCATGTCTGGGGGATATTTTCCTGGCATGACCTGAAACTGCTGTTACCACTGGATGGGTCCCTGAACGCTAATGGCTACCTGTCCATCCTCGCTGACCACATGCATTCCTTCATGCTGGACGTTTACCCTGGTGGTGATGGTCTACCAACAGAACAATGCGCCGTGCCACATCGCTAAGGGGGTTCGTGACTGTTTCCAGGAACACGACAGAAATATCTCCGTTGTCCCTTGGCCGGCGAAATCGCCCGTCCTCAATCCCGTAGAGCATGTGTAGGACTATTTGGATCGACAGGTTCAACGTGCTGATCCTCAACTACGTCATCTCTGGGATCTCCGTCCTCTGCTGCAGTCCGAATGATCACGTGTGCCTCGGGCAACCTTCCACAGCCTCATTGCATCCATGCCACTCCGTCTCGCTGCTGTCATCCTGGCCAAGGGTGGTTATTCCCATTATTAGGTAGGTGGTCATATTATTCTGATATGACAGTGTACAGTTTTCATGTTATGAATTCAAGTAGTTCACAT
This sequence comes from Macrothele yani, assembly GCA_039090855.1. NCBI lineage: Eukaryota > Metazoa > Arthropoda > Arachnida > Araneae > Macrothelidae > Macrothele > Macrothele yani. The sequence continues at coordinate 140,267,324 of CM077002.1, forward strand.
AGTTCAATGAATGTTGGTAGTGGGTTTTCTACGTTGTGTATTGACGTATTTTTCAAAAACAAAAGCCTCTTTTGTCTTAGTAGCTCAGTATTAACCATGCTGTATTTATGGAGCACTGTAAAACCGGGGCTTCGTGTAACGTAGGGCAGAAACATAAACATAATGTAGGAACAACATTATGTTTATGTTCCTGCCCTACGGGGCTTCATGTAACGGGGCTTCATGTAACGTAGGGCAGTAACATAAACATAATGTAGGAACATGCATTCCTGAAAAGTCTTAGGTAGGACTACTATGACAGAGGGCAGTGGAAAGTGACCGTGCAGTGTCTGCTGTGCCATTTGAGACCTCTGTTCTCACACAAGCAAAGAGAGAGGGGAGAATGTGGAGAAACAGTAACTTATAATCGCATGGGAAAACCCGGAGTTCGCAGAGGGCCTTCGTTATATGCTGTTTTGACTGAGTAGCTTAGAGTATCTGTGTTATGCTATTTTGTCCACGCCGACTCACAGCTACGAACACAGTTCTAGAGTTTTTCATAAACCTACTGGGGAACTTTTTCTTGAAAAGAAAAATGCAACTCAACCGAGCTTGTTGCCTCATATGCGATTATGGAAAATGAGCAGAAAAGTTTAAAGCTATTCTTGAACCTTACATTACTTATTTTCTTCCCTCAAAACTTCGTAGCTCCAATCTCTGTAAGGCATAGATGTTGTGTTTGTCTTACAGCACTGGTTCTCTACCTTCCTTGGAACCAGTGGCACTAAATTAAGGAAGGGCGATTGATCAGAGTGATCGTTAAACCTCCAATTAAAAAAAGAACACTGGAAGTACTACTATGTGACCGTGTATGTGACTAGCGAAGTATATATACTATATATATATATCAAACTTATGCACCCACCACAAGTCATCCTGAAGAAGAAATTGAAGAATTTTATGAGGAAATTCGTCATCTAAATAATAAAGGTAAGCAGCACTTGAAGATAATTATGGGAGATTTCAATGCAAAAATAGGGCAACGGCAACAGAATGAAACTTCAGTAGGTAAATTCGGTCACGGCAACAGAAACCAGCGTGGAAATACTCTCGTTGAGTTTGCAGAGGCAGAAGGATTTTTCATCTTGAACTCCTTTTTCAAGAAAAAGCCACACAGGAAATGGACATGGAGACATCCAATTGGGACGACAAGTGAAATTGATTTTATTATGTGTAACAAAAAATTCGTCATCGAAGACTGCAGTGTGCTGAACAAGTTCAACACAGGTAGTGACCATAGATTGGTGAGATGTAAGATGCACCTCAACACTAAACTGGAACGTGGCAAGCTCATAAGACAAACAAAATGTATTGACATAACCAACCTTAAAAAACACCATAATACTTTCAAGTTGGAACTGAAGAACAGATTCTCTGCTTTAGAAGGCCTAACATCGGAAGAAGTGGATATTTCGGAAGTTAACAGAAAAGTAACCAAAGCTCTAATGGAAACAGCAACAAAATTAGCTGGGTCTAAGAACAAGTTGCATGTAAACAAATTATCAGGAAAAACCAAAATGTTGATGCAAAAAAGAAGAGAGATGAGGACAACTAAAGAAGATGTGACTTCCAAAATGGAATATATAGAGCTATGTAAGACAGCACGAAAAAGTATCACTGAAGACGTAAGGAAATTCAACTGTGAGCTAGTGAGGAAAGTAATTGAAAACAACCAAAGCCTAAAGATAGCAAAGGGACATCTCAGTAAGGGAAGAAAACAGATTATGGCTCTGAGAAAAGAAGATGGTTCTATAACAAGAAATAGAGGCGAAATTTTGACAAGAGTGAAAGATTCCTACTCCAAATTATATGAAAGGGATGATACATGTACTCCAGACATCATGAAAGGTACCAGAGTTCTTCCAGTCCTCCCAGCAGAAGTTGCTCATGCAATCAAGAACATGAAGCGGGGGAAAGCTCCAGGAGAAGATGGAATTACTATAGACATCATACAAGAAGCAAGTGGAGAAATTGAAACAGTACTCGCTCAAATTTTCACTCGATGCCTTAATGAAGGGAAGATTCCTGAGGATTGGAACAATGCTACAATGATCCTGCTACATAAAAAAGGTGACATTGAGGATCTCAGGAACTACAGACCTATCAGCCTCCTATCAGTGGTTTATAAAATCTTCACTAAAGTTCTTTCACACCGCTTGAAGGTAACACTGGACATGGCTCAACCGAGAGAACAAGCTGGATTCAGGAGTGGCTACAGCACAATAGATCATATCCACGTACTGAGAGAACTAATTGAAAGAGCGAGGGAATATGAACTTCCATTGTGCATGGCTTTTATCGATTATGAAAAAGCCTTTGATTCGGTGAAACCATCAGCAGTTACCACGGCTCTGAAATCCTGCGGTATTGAAGATGCATACATTAATATTATTAATAACATCTATGAAAATGCAAGTGCAAAGATTCGGCTGTTTGAAAATACAACACACATAAAAATTGGAAAGGGAGTGAGACAAGGTGACACCATATCTCCGAAGCTCTTTAATGCCACATTGGAAAATGTCTTTCAATCACTGAACTGGGAAAACAAAGGGATAAAGATTAATGGAGATTATCTAACCCACCTTCGTTTTGCTGATGACGTAGTCATTTTTGCAACTACCCCATCAGAGCTGCAGAGTATGATCCAGGAACTTGCTGACAAGAGTAAAGAAGTGGGATTAAAAATGAACTTTCAGAAGACAAAAGTGATGTTCAATGCTTTTACAAGAAATGAAGATTTATCGATTGATGGAGAAAAACTGGAGATAACAGATACGTATGTTTATCTTGGACAGCAGATATCAAGTGAGGGTCACATTGATGAAGAAATTAATCGGCGTACAAAACTTGCCTGGAGAGCTTTTGGAAGAAACAGCATAATTTTCAAGAGCAATATGCCATTATGTCTTAAAAGAAAAGTGTTTGATCAATGCATCCTTCCAGTGCTTACGTATGGTGCAGAGACGTGGACCTTAACTAAAAGAGACATACAAAGGCTGCAGACAACTCAAAGAAGCATGGAGAGCTGCATGCTTGGTATAACCAGGAGAGATAAGAAGAGGAACTCGTGGATCCGAAAAATGACGAGAGTGGAAGACATCATGATCAGAGTTAAATCCCTGAAATGGCAATGGGCTGGACATACTGCCAGAAGGACAGACCATAGATGGACAGCCGAAATTTTAGATTGGATTCCAAGGGACAGGAAAAGACCCAGAAAAAGACCACATGGGAGATGGGTGGATGAAATTCGTAAATATGCGGGAGTGACATGGAGGAGACTGGCACAAGACAGACCGTTGTGGAGGAAACTTGGGGAGACTTTCGTCCAGCAGTGGATTGATAATGGTTGACAATGATGATGATGATATCATCATCATTGTGAACTATTATCTATCTACTACTGGATGAAGGTCTCCCCAAGTTTCTTCCAGTCTATTCCGTGCCTCCCGCATGCTTTCGAATTTCATCCACCCATCTCCCATGTGGTCTTCTGGGTCATTTCCTGTCCCTTGGAATCCAGTCTAGAATTTCGGTTGGCCAACGGTGGTCCGTTCTTCTGGCAACATGTCCAGTCCATTGCTGATTCAAGGATTTTAATCTGATCATGATGTCTTCTATTCTTGTCATTTCCCTTATCCACAAGTTCCTCTTATCTCTCCTGGTTACACCAAGCATGCATCTCTCCACGCTTCTTTCAGTTGTATGCAGTCTTTGTACATCTGCCTTTTTCAGTTAAGGTCCACGTCTCTGCTCCGTACGTAAGCACTGGAAAGATGCATTGATTAAACACTTTTCTTTTAAGACATAATGGCATATTGCTCTTAAAAATGGTAACGTTTCTTCCAAAAACTCTCCAATCAAGTTTTACACGTCGATTAATTTCTTCATCAATGTGACTTTTGCTTGATATCTGCTGTCCAAGGTAAACGTAGGTATCGGATTTCTCCAGCTTTTCGTCATCAATCAATAAATCTTCATTTCTTGTAAAAGCATTGTACATTAGTTTTTCCTTTTGAGAATTCATTTTTAATCCCATTTCTTAACCTTTGTCTGCAAGTTCTGGGAGCATACTCTACAGCTCTGAGCTCTGAAGGAGCAGTTGCAAAAAGGACTACGTCATCAGCAAAATAATAAATAATCGCCATTAATCTTTATTCCCTTGTTTTCCCAGTTCAGTGATTGAAAGACGCTTTGCAGTATGGCATTGAAGAGTTTAGGAGATATGGTGTCACTTTGGCTCATTCCCTTTCCAATTTTTATTGGTGCTGTATACTCAAATATCCGAATTTTTGCACTTGTATTTTCATAGATATTATTAATAATGCTAATGTATGCATCTCCAATACCGCAGGGTTTCAAAGTATTGGTAACTGCTGATGGTTTCACGGAATCGAAGGCCTTTTCATAATCAATGAAAGCCATGCATAATGGGAGTTCATATTCTCTTCTTCTTTCAATTAGTTCTCTCAGTACATGGATATGATCAACAGCACTGTAGCTACTCCTGAATATAGCTTTTGGTTGAGCCATGTCTAGTGTTATCTTCAAGCGATATGAAAGAACTCTAGTGAAGACTTTATAAACCACTGATAGGAGGCTGATGGGTCCTATAGTTCCCGAAATCCTCAACGTCATTTTTTTTATGCAGCAGGATCATTGTTGCATTGTTCTAATCCTCAAGAATCTTCCGTTCCTTGAGACATCTGATGAAAACTTAGGCGAGCGTAGTTTACATTTTTCCACTTGCTTCTTGCATAAATGTCCATGGTAATTCTATCTTCTCCTGGAGCTTTTCCCCGTTTCATGTTCTTAATTGCGTGTGTAACTTCTGCAGGAAGGACTGGAGGGACTTTGGTACTGGTACCTGTCGTAATGTCTGGAATAGATGTATCATCCCTCTCCTACAGTTTTAAGTGGAAATCTTTAACCCTTGTCAAAATTTTGATTTTGTTTTGTTTTTTCTGATATTTTTGTTGCTGTTTCCAAAAGAGCCTTGGTGAGTTTTCTGTTAACTTCAGAAATGTCCACTTCTTCTGATGTTAGGCCTTCTAAGGAAGAGAATCATTTACTCAGTTCCACTTTAAATGTATTTTGATGCTTTTTAAGGTTTGTCATATGTCAATACATTTTGTTTGTTTTATGAGCTTGCCCCGTTCGAGTTCAGTGTTTAGGTGTGTTTTACATCTCACCATTCTATGGTCACTCCCTGTGTTGAATCTGTTTTTTTACTCCCTGTGTTGAATCTGTTTTTTTACTCCCTGTGTTGAATCTGTTTTTACATCTCACCATTCTATGATCAGTGCAGTCTTCCATGATTAATTTCTTATTACATGTAATAAAATCAATTTCACTTGTCATCCTATTAGGCTCTATGTCCATTTCGTGTGTGGCTTTTTCTTGAAAAAGGAGTTCATGATGAAAAACCTTTCTGCCTCTGCAAACTTTACGAAAGTATTTCCTCGAGGGTTTCTGTTTCCATGAACGAATTTACTTGCCGAAGTTTTATTTTGTTGTTGCTCTATTTTCGCATCGAAATCACCCATAATGATCTTCAAGTGCTGCTTTCCTTTGTCATTTAGATGCCGAATTTCCTGGTAAAAGTCTTCAATTTTTTACTCAGGATGACTTGTGGTTAGTGCGTAAGCTTGAATCATCTGAGTCTGGTATCTTTTTGATAGTTTGAGAACGAGTCGCGCAGCACTGTCCGAGTAACTTTCAAGTTCTAGAATATTGTCCTTCAGTTTCTTGTTTATTATAAATCCAACACCACCAGTTCTGCCAGTATCTGTCCCGCGATAGTAGATGTCCACTTTTCAGCTCAACGAGATTTTCTCCTTTTCTTCTTACCTAACTTAGCCCAGCTATGTTAAACTTGATTCTTTGGAGTTTCTCCTCCACTTCAAGGAGCCTTGAATCAGAAGATAGAGATCGTACGTTGAACGTAGACTAGGTCAGCATCAGATGGCAGCCTAGTCCGGTCTTCCCGTGATTCTTAGTACCACGTGCCTTTATGTAGCAATGGCCCGTGCCCTGGCTAGGTACATTCCAGCTACCGGAGACTGAGGGCTAAGTTTTAGGTTGTGGAAGCATCTTTGGAGGGGTTTGCCCATAACTCACCACGCTGGCCAAGCAGGTTATTGTGTGTGGGATAGCATTTTCCTTAATCTCGGTGGTATAGTTATGCCGCTTTTTGGCGGTTCTCAATGCCCTTTTAGTGGGAACAGGAGGCACCACGAGAAGGCGGGGTTGACATTTGTCAAGGAGAGGCTCTATGTTTGTGCATCACCTGACCTTGCATCCCATATATATATATATTCGTGAGCCACAAATGGTGACCATCTGTATTATGCCGCGGTAACCGCTTGTATCCGATGTAGTGTCAACTTCACTGGACTCCGAAAGGTGTCCTCGGGTATTCCGTGCTACATGAATAGAATAACGCCTTGAAGTCTGGCGATAGAACAGAAGCTCTGACATGGGCCGGCGAATGCTGCATTCCATTACATCTTACAAGCCTTGGTAAGATTCACGTCAGGGAGATTTCGGCGACTAGGAAAAGATACGAAATGCTCGGATATGATCCTCTGATCATCGTACCAAATGCGGTCATTATGATGCACGGCGTTGTCCTTTAGAAGGTCGTGGCCATTCAAATTGGGTGACAGTTTGTTCGAAACAATTCCAAGTTAGGATCTCGAGGTGAGGGTCTGTTTAATGGGGATGAGGAAACCCATACACGAGAACAGCACTCATATCATGATGTCCCCGCCGGCCTGTTTTCCTCTCAGTGCATCTGGTGATAGCTATTTATCCGCGATTTGTCAAATACAGATCTGTTCATCAAACATCCAATCACTCTGCTTTCGGGATCACTGCAGATGGAACTGTCGATGATCGGTCAACCTGAGCACAAAAATGAGTCACCAACTTCTCAGGGTCATGCGCGAGAGCGTCCCTTGGATCATGTATACGGAAACCTTTGTCTGCGCCCTAGTTGATGATATGCTGTTAATTAGGGGATCGTGAGCTGCCTGTTGTCCTGGACAACACGTTACCAGCTGTGTTCACATCGACATTCAAACCAGTGATGCTTTCACCTTTCCCGCTTCGCAGCACGTTGGGAGGACAGGTGCCCCTCTTCGGGCCATTCACGATACATCTTCACTACGGCGGACCCCCTACCGCCAACATTGCCTGAGCTGGCTGTCACCTGTCTGCCTCACGCCGATAACCATTGCCCATTCAAACTCCGACAGAGCCGGCCATGTGTCCGAATGCTATAAGGTGCTGCGCTGTGACTATTCTTTCAATATGGGCCCGAGTTCGAGTTCCGGTTGAGGCAAGTGTGGTGTGTTTGTCTTACGGCTCTAACTCACTCCCTTCCGTGGAATAAATGGCCCCAAATTAAGGAATGTCTACTGCTTGTAGCCCTATGTGTTGCTCATGGCGGTTGTTAAATCCCGAAAAAGAAAAAAAAAACAACAACAAACAAACACACACAAAAAAAAAAAAAAACCAAAAAAAAAAAAAAAACGACTTTCTTTTACATATCTATACACGACCATCTGACCGATATATCATGTACCGTGATTCACCAAGACCTTTTTACATTGTATTAAACTCCAAAACGAACGCTCGACCCAACCATACAAGCGAACAGCAGCATTTTATGGAGTAATATGCGGCTTGTGGGTGGCGACAGGAACAGTGAAAACCGCTTGGCCATCTGTCTGATATATCATATACCGTAATTCATCAGGACTTTTTTCCATTGTATTAAACCCCAAGATGAACGCTCGACGCAACCCGACAAGAGAACAGCAGCATTCTATGGAGTTATATGCGGCTTGTGGGTGGCGACAGGAACAGTGAAAACCCCTTGGCCATCTGTCTGATATACCATGTACCGTGATTCATCAGGACCTTTTTCCATTGTATTAAACCCCAAGACGAACGCTCGACGCAACCCTACAAGCGAACAGCAACATTCTATGGAGTTATATGCAGCTTGTGGGTGGCGACAGGAACAGTGAAAATCCCTTGGCCATCTGTCTGATATATCATGTACCGTGATTAATCAGGACCTTTTTCCATTGTATTAAACACCAAGACGAACGCTCGACGCAACCCGACAAGAGAACAACAGCATTCTATTGAGTTATATGCAGCTTGTGGGTGGCGACAGGAACAGTGAAAATCCTTTGGCCATCTGTCTGATATATCATGTACCGTGATTCATCAGGACCTTTTTCCATTGTATTAAACCCCAAGACGAACGCTCGACGCAACCCGACAAGAGAACAGCAGCATTCTATGGAGTTATATGCAGCTTGTGGGTGGCGACAGGAACAGTGAAAACCCCTTGGCCATCTGTATGATATCCCATGTACCGTGATTCATCAGGACCTTTTTCCATTGTATTAAACCCCAACCCGACAAGCGAACAACAGCATTCTATGGAGTTATATGCGGCTTGTGGGTGGCGACAGGAACACTGAAAACCCCTTGGCCATCTGTCTGATATACCATGTACCGTGATTCATCAGGACCTTTTTCCATTGTATTAAACCCCAAGACGAACGCTCGACGCAACCCGACAAGCGAACAGCAGCATTCTATGGAGTTATATGCGGCTAGTGGGTGGCAACAGGAACAGTGAAAACCCCTTGGCCATCTGTCTGATATACCATGTACCGTGATTCATCAGGACCTTTTTCCATTGTATTAAACCCCAAGACGAACGCTCGACGCAACCCGACAAGCGAACAGCAGCATTCTATGGAGTTATATGCGGCTAGTGGGTGGCAACAGGAACAGTGAAAACCCCTTGGCCATCTGTCTGATATACCATGTACCGTGATTCATCAGGACCTTTTTCCATTGTATTAAACCCCAAGACGAACGCTCGACGCAACCCGACAAGCGAACAGCAGCATTCTATGGAGTTATATGCGGCTAGTGGGTGGCAACAGGAACAGTGAAAACCCCTTGGCCATCTGTCTGATATACCATGTACCGTGATTCATCAGGACCTTTTTCCATTGTATTAAACCCCAAGACGAACGCTCGACGCAACCCGACAAGCGAACAGCAGCATTCTATGGAGTTATATGCGGCTAGTGGGTGGCAACAGGAACAGTGAAAACCCCTTGGCCATCTGTCTGATATACCATGTACCGTGATTCATCAGGACCTTTTTCCATTGTATTAAACCCCAAGACGAACGCTCGACGCAACCCGACAAGCGAACAGCAGCATTCTATGGAGTTATATGCGGCTAGTGGGTGGCAACAGGAACAGTGAAAACCCCTTGGCCATCTGTCTGATATACCATGTACCGTGATTCATCAGGACCTTTTTCCATTGTATTAAACCCCAAGACGAACGCTCGACGCAACCCGACAAGCGAACAGCAGCATTCTATGGAGTTATATGCGGCTAGTGGGTGGCAACAGGAACAGTGAAAACCCCTTGGCCATCTGTCTGATATACCATGTACCGTGATTCATCAGGACCTTTTTCCATGGTATTAAACCCCAAGACGAACGCTCGACGCAACCCGACAAGCGAACAGCAGCATTCTATGGAGTTATATGCGGCTAGTGGGTGGCGACAGGAACAGTGAAAACCCCTTGGCCATCTGTCTGATATACCATGTACCGTGATTCATCAGGACCTTTTTCCATTGTATTAAACCCCAAGACGAACGCTCGACGCAACCCGACAAGCGAACAGCAGCATTCTATGGAGTTATATGCGGCTAGTGGGTGGCAACAGGAACAGTGAAAACCCCTTGGCCATCTGTCTGATATACCATGTACCGTGATTCATCAGGACCTTTTTCCATTGTATTAAACCCCAAGACGAACGCTCGACGCAACCCGACAAGCGAACAGCAGCATTCTATGGAGTTATATGCGGCTAGTGGGTGGCAACAGGAACAGTGAAAACCCCTTGGCCATCTGTCTGATATACCATGTACCGTGATTCATCAGGACCTTTTTCCATTGTATTAAACCCCAAGACGAACGCTCGACGCAACCCGACAAGCGAACAGCAGCATTCTATGGAGTTATATGCGGCTAGTGGGTGGCAACAGGAACAGTGAAAACCCCTTCGCCATCTGTCTGATATACCATGTACCGTGATTCATCAGGACCTTTTTCCATTGTATTAAACCCCAAGACGAACGCTCGACGCAACCCGACAAGCGAACAGCAGCATTCTATGCGGCTAGTGGGTGGCAACAGGAACAGTGAAAACCCCTTGGCCATCTGTCTGATATACCATGTACCGTGATTCATCAGGACCTTTTTCCATTGTATTAAACCCCAAGACGAACGCTCGACGCAACCCGACAAGCGAACAGCAGCATTCTATGGAGTTATATGCGGCTAGTGGGTGGCAACAGGAACAGTGAAAACCCCTTGGCCATCTGTCTGATATACCATGTACCGTGATTCATCAGGACCTTTTTCCATTGTATTAAACCCCAAGACGAACGCTCGACGCAACCCGACAAGCGAACAGCAGCATTCTATGGAGTTATATGCGGCTAGTGGGTGGCAACAGGAACAGTGAAAACCCCTTGGCCATCTGTCTGATATACCATGTACCGTGATTCATCAGGACCTTTTTCCATTGTATTAAACCCCAAGACGAACGCTCGACGCAACCCGACAAGCGAACAGCAGCATTCTATGGAGTTATATGCGGCTAGTGGGTGGCAACAGGAACAGTGAAAACCCCTTGGCCATCTGTCTGATATACCATGTACCGTGATTCATCAGGACCTTTTTCCATTGTATTAAACCCCAAGACGAACGCTCGACGCAACCCGACAAGCGAACAGCAGCATTCTATGGAGTTATATGCGGCTAGTGGGTGGCAACAGGAACAGTGAAAACCCCTTGGCCATCTGTCTGATATATCATGTAACGTGATTCATCAGGACCTTTTTCCATTGTATTAAACCCCAAGACGAACGCTCGACGCAACCTGACAAACACTGAGAAAAAAGTTTTGTTAATTCAACAAAAATTTAGTTGAATCAAAATTTTTTTTTGTTGATATACAGTCAACATTTTTTTTTGTTGAATTTGCAAAATTGTTTTGTTGAAAATTATTGTTGATTTAACAAAATTTATTGTTATCACGACAAAACGCTTTGTTCATTTAACAAAATGATTAGGTCGATTTGGGGGAATTTGTTTGATCTAACAAAAGATATTGTTATCATGACGCAATGCTTTGTTGCTGCAACAAAACATATTGCTATCGTGACACAAAGCATTTTGTCATGACAATAATATGTTTTGTTGGATCAAACAAATTCCCCAGAATCGACCTAATCATTTTGTTAAATGAACAAAACATTTTGTCGTGATAACAATAAATTTAGTTAAATCAACAATAATTTTCAACAAAATAATTTTGCAAGTTCAACAAAAATTTTTGTTGACTGAATATCGACAAAATTTTTTGTTGAATTAACAAAACGTTTTTCTCAGTGAACGAACAGCAGATTCTTTGGAGTAATTAATACGCGGTTTGTGGGCGGTGACAGGAACAGTGAAAACCTCTTGGCCATCTGTCTGATACAGTATATCATGTACCGTGATTCATTAGGATCTTTTTCCATTGTATTAAACCCCAAGACGAAAGCTCGATGCAACCCGAACGGCGAACAGCAGCATTCGATGAAGTAATATGCGGCTTGTGGGCGGCGACAGGAACAATGAAAACCTCTTGCACTTAGTCCGCTGTGAATAGTTGTTGTACAAATAGGGATACCAGGAACTCTTGTGACATGTGAACCCAGATCTTCCGTACATCGTGAAAGCGTTTTCACCTGTCACTTTACTCTGTAACGGGCTTTGTAAATACAGGGTGATCACAATTAAAGAGGAAGTGTTCAGAGCTCTCTGTAGAAAGAACTATGGTACAAATCTCAACCGAATTCGATATACAGGGTCTTTATAATTAAAGTTCCACTTTGAAATGGCCATAAAAGGAAAACTACTGGACGAAATGTTACCAAACTTGACAATAGTTAACAGGAGGTCATGGAATTTTATTTTCCGCAAAAAAAAAAAAAAAAAAAAAAAAATAGTTCCAAAACTCACCACCAGCGTGGAATGGCGCTGTATGCAATATTGGGAAACGAAAAAAGACATGACGACATCAGTTGCAAATGTGTGTAATCGTGTCGAACACGTGTTACAACTCATGCTCAATGTGGCGGCCACCATTTTCAGAAAGCAAGTGAAATCGCAGTACTGCGTTCTCAACAGTAGCTCGTAGCATATCAGGAGGAATGTTACGGACATGTCGGTGTATGGCAGTTTTCAATTCCGCCAAATTCTGGATGTTATCACCATAAACAGTGGCTTTGAGGTAACCCCATAGCCAGAAGTCACAGGGGTTGAGATCTGGTGACCGGGGTGGCCAAGCCATGGGGAAGTGGCGGCTGATAATCTGGTCATCCGTGAAATGTTGCTGAAGTAACTGTTTCACACATGTACCAATGTGCGATGGAGCCCCGTCCTGCATAAAAATCGTGGTGTCCAAAATGCGACGTTCCTGAAGTTCCGGTATCACGAAACGTCGTAACATCGACTCTAAGCGAACAGCAGTCACAGTGGTAGTCACGGGCCCAGCTGGCGATTACTCTTCAAAGAAGAACGGTCCAATTATGACACGAGGTGTCATAATACACCAAACGGTGACTTTCGGAGAATGCAATGGAACTGGGTGGATAGCATGAGGGATTTGTTTGGCCCAAATCCAGCAATTATGGGTGTTCACACCCCCATTGAGGTAAAAATGGGCCTCATCCGTCCACAAAATGTTCCATGGCCACTGTTCATCCACCGCCATCCGTGCAAGGACTTCCAACGCGAAAGATTCTCTTACTGGAGGATCGTTCTGTTCCAGTTGCTGCACACGTTTTATTTTGTATGGGTAGTACAGCAGCACTTTACGAACGATTTTGTACACCGTACTCAATGGTAAGTCCATGCGACGTGCAACAGCACTTACGCTGCAAGTCACGTGTGTGCTTTCCATAGTTGCTTCCTCTACTGCTAATGCAACAGCCTCCTCGGTTTCCACAGCAACAGTCTTTCGTCCCCGCCCAGGTGTAACAGACTAACAAACCTGTGGCTTCAAACTTTGCCATCAGTTTCCTCAAATCCTGTGGTGTCATTGGGCCTCGGCGTAGTCGTCTGACGGTACGATACTTCTGCAAAGCACGCCGCGCATTGCTATCGCATTCATAATAACACTTCACGAGAAAAGCACGATCTTGCATGGTTACCGACATCGTCGAGTCGTAACAATGACAGCTCCGACGGGGAGGCTCCCTTTTAAGGTGGAAAATCCAATGACGTGTACAGCGTATTTGCGTACTTCTAATTTGCATTCCTCCTGCCGTCAGCCGTTGACGAGGCTTTGCGTATTTGCATAACACCGCACACTGTTTCGTGTTCGACACGATTACACACATTTGCAACTGATGTCGTCATGTCTTCTTTCGTTTCCCAATATTGCATACAGCGCCATTCTACGCTGGTGGTGAGTTTTGGAACTAATTTTTTTGTTTTGCGGAAAATAAAATCCCATGACCTCCTGTTAACTAGTACCAAGTTTGGTAACATTTTGTCCAGTAGTTTTCCTTTTATATGGCCATTTCAAAGTGGAACTTTAATTATAAAGACCCTGTACATACTGTTCTGAGTCTGCGGTTTCGATTTTCGAAAAAAAGATTAGTTCAAAATTCACCCGCTGAGGTGTATTTTAGCGCTGCTGTCCCCTTAATTTGCATTGGTTATCTAAACGATTTCGGGTATATAAAGGAGTCGCAATACGTTTTTCACAAGTCTTCGGAAGGTGAAGAGTCATGGTTCTGACTTTATCTGATTTTACCTGTCATTCCAACACTTCAGCAGACAAATTATCTGAACGCCACAATCTTTATGCAAGATGGTGCGTCTCCTCATATCGTATTAAATGTGCAAGCCTTACTGCAGCAACATTTTTCGAATGACAGAGTTATTAGCCGATCATTTCCAACGTCATGGCCGCCACGATCATCAGATCTTAACCCCCGTGACCTCTAGGTATAGGGATACTCAAATAGCCTCGCTTATCAATGCGATGTTCCCAACTTAGCTGTCTTAAAAGATATAATTTCACAACATGTGAGACAACTCCGCTCAGGTTTTTTAGAGCATGGAGATGGAGGATACATAGGACGGTATCTATGATTCAGTCTTCAAATTCGTTGGATAATCTACGTAATACGCAAGTTAAGGGGACAGCAGTGCCAAATTACAAACTAGAGGTGGAATTTGTAACTAATTTTTTTTCTTTCGAAAATCGAAACCGCAAACACAGGAAAGTATGCCCACCAAATTTAGTTGAGATTTGTCCAACAGTTATTTCTACAGAGAGCTCTGAACACCTCTTGTTTAATGGGGATCACCCTGTACTTTGGGTCTGCCGGTACGTTTCGATGGTTGGGGATCACATCCACTCTGAGAGCGATGCACCATATTCAATACAGTTGACTTGAGAATTCTAAACCGATTTGTGATCTAAAATCATACCTCTCTCAAACCACATGTGTCAAGTAGACGTTCTGGGAGATCAGCAGCTTCCCTTTTATACGAGGGTCACAACAAAAATTCTGCTCACGTTAATCTAAAACGGAAGCGGATGATGCAATTAAGAAAATGATTGCGTCATATCAAAGTCAGACTCTCAGCAACGCAGTGGTGTCAGAACGACGCGCTATCATTTGCTGTGTGGACGTGGGAGGGTTAGGAAATGGAAGCGTGCAGCTCCTCAGGTTGAGTCACAGCGTTAGACCAGCACTCGTACGTGAAGATAGAAACTCTGCGGAGTAACTCTCTGACACAGATCCACACTGCCTTGCAAGAAGTTTGTGGGGAAGGAACTTGATCGAAGCACAATTTCTCGCTGGGCATCGCGCTTTCGGGAGGGCCGAAGCAGCATCGAAGATGATCACAGCTCAGGCCGACCTCAAACGGCGACTGACAAAACATCTGTCCATTATCGCCGTTTGAAAATCGAGGAGATTGCTCCTCAGACAAATTTGTCCACCATGTCTGTTCACTGGATTTTGACTGACTCACTGGAAAAAATTAAAATCGCCACGTGCCTCGTCAACTCACCCCCGAGCAGAAGGTAGCCAGAGTGAGCATCGCACAGGATCACCTCCACAAGTTTGAAAGGAAGGGCGACACCTTCCTGAACAGAATCGTCGGAATTGATGAGACTTGGAGCCGTGATTTTGAGCCGGAACTGACGTCACAACCAGCGGAATGGAGGCATCCAAGTTTCCCACGCCCCACAAAGTGTCGTCGGCAACAATCCAAAGTGAAGCAAATGATGACTTTTGCGTATCGAGTGCCGGTAGGGCAAATTGTCAACGCACAATATTATCGTGACTTTTTGAGGACCAAGTTGAAACCGAAAATTCGTCAAAATCATCTCAACTTGTTGGAAGCCGGAGCGATCTTGCTGCATGACAACGCATCGTGTCATGGTTCAGCGTCGGTACGGGAACTTCTGTCGAAATATGGCTGGGGAACTTTATTCCACCTACCATACAGCCCTGATCTCAGTCCACCCGACTTTGATCTCTTCCCAAAGTTAAAAAATCGGCTCCGTGGCATGCGCTTCGAATCGCTAGACGAACTGGACGTGACCCGAGTAATACGACAGTTGAACAAAGATAGCGTATTACGGGGCCAGGACCTACCTCACCCATGGCAAGGTGTCATTAGCAAGGGAGGGGAATAGATTGAACGGCTATAAGGTAAGTTATAACGAAGTAAATTTCTCCGTCATTTCTGGTCTACGCCGGGATTCGAACCCGAGGCCGCTTATTCCGGAACAAGTCGCTCTACCAACTGAGCTACGCAGACATTTATTCTGATTCCTATCTGCCTTTATGTCGTGTGCGTCCTGCTGGCAGGTACGTCACAAAGTTTTCTCCGTTACTTCACACTTTTCACAAAAACGGACAGTGTGCAGAATGTTTGTTAGGACCTCCGTACAATCCCACAATAATTTCATATCATATTGCGCAGACGGCTTGCTTACTGTGATTTTGAAAGGGTATCCGATTACTTTTGTTTATATAGTGTATACACTTTATTATGACCACCCCCTCAGTACTTCGTTGGGCCACCTTTTGCCTTTAATACTGCGTCGATTCTTCGTGGCATGAACTCCACGAGATGTTGATAGGTGGTTTGTGGAATCTGAGACCATGCTTGATGAATGGCACTTTCCAGCAGTGTGAGATTGCAGGGTTGTGGATCCAGCTGTCTGATGGCTCGTTCAACTTCATCCCACAAATTCTCAATGGGGTTGAGATCTGGAAATTGTGGGGGCCACCTAAGCAAAGTAAACTCACCGGCATGTTCCTGAAACCAATCCTGTAAAATACGAGCACTATGGCAGGACGCATTATCTTGTTGAAAGTAACCATCGCCATTGAGATAAACCATTCACATGACAGGATGCACTTGGTCCGCAACGATGTTTAGATATAATGTCCCAGTCAGACGTTGATCAACACGAATTAAAGAGCTCAAATCATGCCAGGAAAACATTCCCCAAACCATAACGTTGCCTCCACCAGCTTGAAGAGTTGTAGCAATGCATTTGGGGTCCATGCTTTCGTGCTGTTTCCGCCAAATTCTCACTCGGCCATCGGCATGGTGCAACTGAAAACGTGATTCATCGGACCACATAATTTGTTTCCAATTATCGACTGTCCAATCCTTGTGCTCCTGCGCGAACTGGAGACGTTTTCTCTTGTTAACTGCAGGCAGCAAAGGTGTTCGAACAGGCATTCGGCTGCCATATCCCATCCGATACAGTGTACGGCGAACAGTGCGTGCAGAGATAATTTGAAGGGATCTTTGATTAAGATGGTCTGTAATTTGCTGCACTGTTGCCCTTCTGTTGTCTGTTGCCAGTCTGGACACTCTCCGTTCCGCCCGAGCAGTCACTAGTCGATGATGACTACACTTTGCACGTAGAGACCCAGTTTTTTGGCTGACAGTCCAGTTTTTAAACACTTTAACAAAAGCTGCTCTGAAACATTTCACGAATGCGGCTGTTTCGGTGATACTCGCTGCATGGCTCCGAGATCCTACAATCATCCCACGTTGAAAGTCCGTCAAATCGCATTTTTTACCCATCTCGTCACCCAAAAATCACTTCTACTACTGTCGCAAGCACTAAGCGTTCCCTTTTTATACTAGCCTCGCCCTCTGGCGACAACAGCGTGCAGCCATAGCTCATTTGCTTAAAACTGTCAGGTGGTCATAATAAAGTGGCCATTCAGTGTATACTAGATAGACGACGAGCAACTGATCTCCCATTCTATAATAGATGAAATTCATGATTTAGTTTCTTTTTGAATGCAAAAATTGTTGCCAATTGTAACGAAATGAAAAATGGGAAAGAAAAATGCTTTTAAAAAATCTTGGTGGCCTCTTAAAGGTGACCCTATACCCACTGTCCATGATCTAGAGATGGAAACGGGTCACGGTTCAACGGGTCGACAATTTTTAGGTGGTCAAACGGGTCGGGTCAAGGTGTTCATAACCCAATTTCGACCCAGACTCATCCCTTTTTATTTTTGAAAAAAATATATATATATATAAAAAAGGTGCTCTATACTGGTGCCCGCGGACTGAAAAAAGATTTGTCATGCAATACGAAGGAAGAATGACCTCAGAAGGAAACGTATCCCTTCCTTCTGAGGTGCAGTGATAAAAACAACATCCACATTTTGGAAAGTTTCAGCTCATCAGAAACTTATAAAAATTGGTGTTGGTGTGAAATATATTATGAAGCTTGATATGTTATCAAGAAAACAGGAAAAATTGAAGTTAAACATATTACAAGTTGTTTAATTCAAATATATCTATTGTAGCGACATCAAAATTAGGTGGAGCAGCTTTAACATTACTGCGGAGAGACTTTCTGATTCTCGCAGATGTGTTTGAAAACATGGGTACAACAGTTAAGTTCTGTCTTGTAAATTAAGGACAACAGTTTCAGTACTTCCTGTATGTGAGTAAATTTTACGTTCCTATAATACATTTATTTGATTTCCATATAACCTAAGGTACTCACTGCGGAGAGACTTTTTGAACGCCCTGTATATACACCGATGAACCAATACATTATGACCACCTCACCTAATAATATGATTTACCCCGAACCCGCTTTTCCAAGTCGAACCACAAATGTTCGATTGGGTTCATATCAGGTGAATTTGAAGGCCAGGGTATTGACAGAAAGCCATCAACATGTTCCTCACTCCTTGACGGTTCTGGCAGCGTGGCATGGCACATTCTCTTGTTGGTAATGGCCATCACCAGCAGGGAACACAGTTGCCATGAATGGGCGAACTTAGTCCGCAACGATGTTCAGATACCTGACAGCTGTCAGGGATTATGCTATTGCGATAATGAGACCTAAAGTGTCCCAAGAAGACATCGCCCACAACATAATACCACCGTCGCCGGCCTGTTTCCGCCCAAGCGGTGCATCCAGGTGCCATAGCCTCTGTTGGTAATCGCCGTATCCGCACTCGGCCGTTTACGTAATGCACCAGGTATCTTGATTCGTCAGACCAGACCATCTTTTTCAATCATCCTCTGTCCAATCCCGCTGATCTTGGATCCATTTCATGCGTTGTTGGCGATGACGTGCAGTGAGCATGGGGACAGGGTTGGGTCTTCGGCTACACAGGCCCATGCGCAGAAGGCTGCGATGAACTGTGTGCTGTGATACATTGTCCTGATCACCACTGTTGTAGCTGCGGGGAATTTGTCGAACTGTGCCCATGCGGTCGCTGGGAACAATGAACGACATTCTCCGCTCCCCTCTGGAATAAATGAGTTGTGGACCACAAACGGCTGGACGACGGTCCGTCGTTTGACCATCTGTACACCACTTTTCATACGTACTCAGTATAGCGGCACATGAACAACCCACAAGCCGCGCCGTTTCCGCGATCGTAGTTCCGAAGCGCCGCAATATCAAACTCCGCTAAATCGGCAGCTTTTCCTATTGTGACTCCGAACACTGTACTAACCGAAAGCCGGTCCTCGGGTTGTATATACATGTATATTGCTATGTGAACTTCACCTGCGCCACCGCTCGGTCTCCAGGCGCGCTCTTTCTTCCAGGTTGGGGGTGGTTATAATGTAATGGCTCGTCGGTGTACAATATTATAGCTCAAAACAGATTTGTTCGGGTCGGATCCAGGTCCGGTCCGATTATGTGACGTCAGGGTCCAAAAGTTTTGACCCGTTTCCAACTCTGCCCTGATAATCATTTTTTTTTATTGGAGGTTTAACGATCACCGTGAGTAACTCAATGGGCTATAAGCAGTCGTTCGTCTCTAATTTAGGGTCACCGGTTCCAGGGAAGGGAGAGAGCCAGTGCCGTAAGACAAACACAACATCAATGCCTCACGGGATTTGAATTCGAACCTATCTAGGACGAATGATCAGAAGCCAGCACTTAGACCACTGCGCCACTGGGTCAGCACGCATGACTTTACGCAAAATATCTCGAACCAGAGGTGGCGAACGCCTGCCTTGAAGTCAAAGCACTTGTGACCTGCGTACCTGCAGCCGAAACACACCTACAGCGGAGGAGTCAAAAGATAAAGGCGAAACCGCTGTGAAGGCAGCCCAGGTAGGTGTTCGAGTTGTCAGAGGAGCTGGTTTCTTGCCCGATTCCCTAACAAGGCATGAGTAGTGTCTTATAGCACTGACTCTCTCCTTTCTAAGGAACCGGCCTTCCCTGTGAAAAAGTGGTCTAAGCGCTGGCTTTCAGCTGTTCGTGAGAGAGGGCTGGCTGGGTTCGAATCCCGCACGACGCATGGATGGCGTGTTTGTCTTACAGCACTAGCTGTCTTCCTTCTCTGGAAACCAATAACCCAAATCTAGGGATGGGATACTTCCTATAGCCATCCTTTGAGTTCAGGAGTCGAAAATAATTTTTTTCCATTTAGTTCCGGACTAACTGTAACGTACCAGGAGATGTGACGTACCTGCCAGAAGGACGCACACGACATAAAGGCAGATAGGAATCAGAATAAAACGTCTGTGTAGCTCAATTGGTAGAGCAACTTATTCCGGAATGAGGGGACCCGGGTTCGAATCCTGGCGTGGACAGAAATGACGGAGAAATTTACTTCGTTATAATGGCGCCCGAACTATCCGGATGACCCGACCGTTAAAAATCTCGCATTGGTGTGATGTTCTTTCCACACCGCGAGATAGGAAAAATAAGAGAATCCCTTCTCCAGCATTTCGAAAAAAAAAATAAAAAAAAATAAGGGGAGATGATGTAACGTACCAGGAGATGTGACGTACCTGCCAGAAGGACGCACACGACATAAAGGCAGATAGGAATCAGAATAAAACGTCCGCGTAGCTCAATTGGTAGAGCAACTTATTCCGGAATGAGGGGACCCGGGTTCGCGCCCCGGCGCGGATAAAAATGACTGAGAAATTCACTTCATTGTATAACTGAAATGAGAATTCACTAGTCTCAACTTACTTTGATCTAGTCACAAGTAAATTAGGATAAAGTAAAGCTCTAATTTAGCAAATGTTAAATATACAAACTATCACATGCAATAAAATATTATTTATCTGCCCTCCCGACAGATCTCACCCACATCTAAACCCAGGAGCTTTTATTTTTAAGCTTTCCAACCATAGGTTGAAGAAACGTATATGCTCCAGTTTTGTCCGTCTGTCTGTCTGTCCGCACGATAACTCGCATTAAAATGGTTCGATTTCGATGAAATTTTATTATGTGGTAGGGGTTAACCTGGGGACGAACAGTATTGAAAATGTGCGAAATGGGGTCAAAGGTCAGGACATAGGAGCGTGATCCTTTCCATCGCCCTTATGCGTCATAACTTACGTAAAAATGCTTCGATTGCGATAAAACTTTATCATGTTGTTTCGGAGTTATACTCAACTAGTTCTGTTGAATATCATCGAAATGGGGCCAAAGGTCAGGGCACAGGAGCGAGATTTATTCCACAATCTTCATAACTTGACTAAAATTGTTTCGATTGCGAAGAAATACAACACGTTGTTTCGTAACAAATTTGGAAGCAGTTCCGCCAAAAACGTTTTTTTTCAGCAATTGCGGGTAGTGCGCATGCGTGAGATTCGTTAGCCATTATTTTCGCATCATAACTTCCGTAAAAATTGCCCGATGGGATTTTTAATTATAAAACGGCTTATGTTCGGCAGCTCTTGATAATAGAAATAGGTAACACGGGCACAATGAGATTTAATTTCGATATATGTGAACCTCAAACATTGTACCATAGTTTAGTACCCTCAAAACCGAGGCATTTCCCTATGATTTCTGGTATGTTCGAAAGCGTATCATAATCAATGCATCGCATGATTTTACTAACTTGTTTTCACTCTCCCAGTTCATCAACACCGAAAAGCAGGCAACCTTGATCAACATATCTATTCTTTCTGACTTCCTTTTCCCTTACAACACTCGTTCTCCACACCACAACAGATGCGGTTTCTAAAATACACTGCTGGCCACGCAAAATGCAACACCAAGAAGGAAGCATCCTATTGGCCTGAAATTCGCAGCATGCGTCGCCCGCGAGAGGACATGCAAACGATTAGCATTGCAGGGCATATGCAAATCATGTGCTCCCGGCACGCCACCGAGAAGCACTATAAGAAGGGTGCACAGAAGGCGGGGTGTAAGTAGTGGAAGTGTGTTGGGCTGCCGGACCTGTGCGTGGGAAGCTTCCTGATGCCTCGTCGCAGAATACGGCAGTCATTCCAGCACGTTTCGGAGTTCGACAGAGGACGAATAGTGGCTTATCGCGACAGCGGTTTATCGTACCGAGACATCGGCGCCCGTGTAGGACGACATCCAGCCTCAGTGAGGCAAGTATGGGTTCGGTGGGTGCAGAAGGGACGGACGGACCGACGTGAGTGATTGCTGCAGCCGCACCACACCACCAAACGAGAGGACCGGCATGTTGTGCGGCGGGCATTGACAGCTCGCAACGCCACATCACGAACGTTAGCGCAGGAATTAGGGTGTGTTGCGCAACAACCTGTGTCAGCACGTACCGTTCGACGTCGTCTGCAGGAGCGGGGACTTGTAGCACGGCGTCCGTTGCTCCCATTACCATTGACGTTACACCACCGGCGAGTGCGGCGGCAGTGGGCCGTTGAACGCCGCGCCTGGACTACGGAATGGCACTACAGTGTCTTCTCCGACGAATCCCGCTTCTGCCTGCAACACGACGATGGTCGGATCCACGTGTGGCGGCACCGCGGCGAGAGACTGTAGGACGCCTGCATTATGCATCGCCATACCGGTCCGTCGCCAGGCGTTATGCTTTGGGGCGCAATTGGATATGACACCCGCACCCCTATGATACGCATCGCCAGTACACTCAACAGCCACAGCTGCATTTCCGACGTTTTGGAGCCTGTAGTCCTCCCTTACCTGCAGGACCTGCCAGCGGCCACGTTTCAACAGGACAATGCGCGCCCGCACGTGACACGCATCGTGCAACAATTCTTCACGGCCCACCAGGTGTCACTGCTTCCGTGGCCAGCCTGTTCTCCCGATATGTCGCCCATCGAACACGTCTGGTCGCTGATCGGCAACCGAGTGGCTCAGCAAACACCAGCCGCGGCTAAGCCTGATGAACTGTGGCAACGTGTGGAAGCAGCCTGGACCGATATACCCCAAGCCCACATCCAAAGACTCTTTCGTTCGATGCCGCGGCGTATAGCGGCCGTTATTGCCAGCCATGGGGGCCACAAGAACTATTGACGTCGGCGTGTTCCGCAAGCCGCACGAGCCTGTAAGCTCAATCGTTTCATCTTTGTATCTGTTGTTATGTGTCCAGTAAATCTGGCTTTGCTATCTCGTGTCCTTCTTGATGTTGCATTTTGGGTGGCCAGCAGTATAGAAATATCAGACATCATAATGTGAAACGTTTAAGAGCTGTATGCAGACCTTTATGAAACAAGTTGGTAAAATAATGCAATGCATTGATTATGATACGTTTTCCAACATACCAGAAATCATAGAAAAATGTCTTGGTTTGAGGGGACTAAACTATGATAAAACGTTTGAAGTTCACATACATCAAAATTAAATCTCTTTGTGCCCGTGTTACCTATTTCTATTATCAAGAGCTGTCACATATAAGCCGTTTTATAATTTACGCTTTCGAACCGTATTTTGAAGAGCGTATATGCTCCAGCTTTGTCCGTCCGTCTGTCTGTCTGCCTGTCCGCACGATAACTCGCGTTAAAATGGTTCGATTTCGACGAAATTTTAGTATGTGGTAGGGGACAACCTGGGGACAAACCCTATTGAAAATGGATGAAATGGGATTAAAGGTCAGGTCATAGGAGCGGGATCCATTCCATTGCCCTTATGCGTCATAACTTGCGTAAAAATGGTTCGATTTCGATGAAATTTTAGTATGTGATAGGTGACTACCTGGGGACAAACTCTATTGAAAATGGGAAAATGGGGTCAAAGGTCAGGACATAGGAGCAGGATCCATTCAATTGCCCTTATGCGCCATAACTTACGTAAAAATGCTTCGATTGCGACAAAACTTTATCATGTTCTACCGGAGGTATACTGAATCGGTTCTGTTTAATATCATCAAAATGGGGTCAAAGGTCAGGACACAGGAGCGCGATTTATTCCATAGCCATTATCCTCATAACTTGAGTAATGATTTCTGGTATGTTGGAAAGCGTATCATAATCAATGCATTGCATGATTTTACTAACTTGTTAAAAATCCCATCTAAATCGGTCAATTTTTACGGAAGTTATAATGCAAAAATAATGGCTGACGAATCTTAAACGCATGCACACCGCCCGCAATTGCTGACAAAAAACATTTTTGGCGGAACTGTTTCCAAAATCGTTACGCAACAACGTAATGTATTTCGTCGCAATCGAAGCATTTTTACTCAAATATGAGGATAATAATGGCTGTGGAATAAATTTCGCTCCTGTGCCCTGACCTTTGACCCCATTTCAATGATATTCAACATAGCCATTTCAGTATACCTCCGGAACAAAATAATAATGTTTTTTTTTACAATCGAAACATTTTTACGTAATTTATGACGCATAAGGGTGATGGAATGGATCTGGCTTCTATGTTCTGACCTTTGACCCCATTTCTTCCATTTTCAATAGGGTTCGTCCCCAGGTAGTCCCCTACCACGTACTAAAATTTCATCGAAAACGAACCATTTTTACGCCAATTATCGTGCGAACAGACAGACAGACGGGTGGAAAAAACTGGAGCATATACTCTTCTTCAACCTGCTGTTGGAAAGCGTAAAATAAAACAAGTTAATAAAATCATGCAATGCATTGATTATGATACGCTTTCCAACATACCAGAAATCATTACTCAAGTTATGAGGATAATGGCTGGGGAATAAATCTCGCTTCTCTGTCCTGACCTTTGATCCCATTTTAATGATATGCAACAGGACCAGTTACGTATACTTCCTCAACAATATGATAAAGTTTTGTCTCAATCGAAGCATTTTTTTTTTGCCGCCCCGGTGGTGCAGTGGTCTAAGGCGTTGGCCTCTGATCATTCGTCCGTAAGGGGTCCGGGTTCGAATCCCGATCAGGCATGGATGTTGTGTTTGTCTTACGGCACTGGCTCTCTCCCTTCCCTGGAACCAGTGACCCTAAATTAGGGACGGGCGACTGCTTATAGCCCATTGAGTTGCTCACGGTGGTCGTTAAACCTTCAATCAAAAAAAAAAAAAAAAAAAAAGAAGCATTTTTACGTAAGTTATGACTCATAAGGGCAATGGAATGAATTCCGCTCCTGTGACCTCACCTTTGATCCCATGTCATCCATTTACAACAGGGTTCGTCCCCAGGTACTCTCCTAACACATACTAAAATTTCATCGGAATCGAACCATTTTTACGCGAGTTATCGTGCGGACAAAGCTGAAGCATATACGCTTCTTCAACCTACGGTTGGAAAGCGTTAAAAAAAGCATATAAAATTGTTAAACGGTAGTCCCGGGTTACAAAAAATAGTTTGCTCAAGCCGAAATATAAAAACCCATAGTTCCGGGTGTCCGATTACCTAATTTTTTTTTCCTGATTTTTTTCTAATTTTTTTTTTCTGATTAACTACCACCGTGATCAACTCAATGGGTCTGGCGCTCTGTGGCCAAACATGGCTTTTGCGCAATAAAAATTCGCCAACCAACTATAACTCAAAGGGACATAAGCAGTCGCCCGTCTTTAATTTGGGGCCACTGATTCCAGGAAGCTGCCCTCCTGGTGTCGCAGTGGTCTATGTGATGGCTTCTGGTCGTTCGTCCGAGATAGGTCCGGTTTCGAATACCGGTGAGGCATGAATGTTGTGTTTGTCTTACGACACTGGCTCTCCCCTTCCCTGGAACCAGTGGCCCTAAATTAGGAACGGGAGACTGCTTGTAGCCAATTGAGTTGCTCACGGTTGTCGTTAAACCTCCAATTAAAAGAAAAAAATGACGTGTTTATCGAACGGTTCTGGTTGTTTCTCTTTCCTAAGAACTAATGGCCCAAAAGTAGTGGGGCAGGGCTGGTGGCGCAGTGGCCTAAGCGCTGGCTTCTGATCATTCGTCCGAAAGGGGTCCGGGTTCGAATCCCGGTGAGGCATGGATGTTATGTTTGTTTTACGACACTGGTTCTCTCCCTCCCCTGGAACCAGTGGCCCTAAATTAGGGACGGGAGACTGCTTGTAGCCAATTGAGTTGCTCACGATTGTCGTTAAACCTCCAATTAAAAGAAAAAAAAATGACTTGTTTATCGCACGGTTCTGGTTGTTTCTTTCCTAGAACTAATGGCCCAAAAGTAGTGGAGCAGGGCTGGTGGCGCAGTGGCCTAAGCGCTGGCTTCTGATCATTCGTCCGAAAGGGGTCCGGGTTCGAATCCCGGTGAGGCATGGATGTTATGTTTGTTTTACGACACTGGTTCTCTCCCTCCCCTGGAACCAGTGGCCCTAAATTAGGAACGGGAGACTGCTTGTAGCCAATTGAGTTGCTCACGGTTGTCGTTAAACCTCCAATTAAAAGAAAAAAAAATGACGTGTTTATCGAACGGTTCTGGTTGTTTCTCTTTCCTAAGAACTAATGGCCCAAAAGTAGTGGGGCAGGGCTGGTGGCGCAGTGGCCTAAGCGCTGGCTTCTGATCATTCGTCCGAAAGGGGTCCGGGTTCGAATCCCGGTGAGGCATGGATGTTATGTTTGTTTTACGACACTGGTTCTCTCCCTCCCCTGGAACCAGTGGCCCTAAATTAGGGACGGGAGACTGCTTGTAGCCAATTGAGTTGCTCACGATTGTCGTTAAACCTCCAATTAAAAGAAAAAAAAATGACTTGTTTATCGCACGGTTCTGGTTGTTTCTTTCCTAGAACTAATGGCCCAAAAGTAGTGGAGCAGGGCTGGTGGCGCAGTGGCCTAAGCGCTGGCTTCTGATCATTCGTCCGAAAGGGGTCCGGGTTCGAATCCCGGTGAGGCATGGATGTTATGTTTGTTTTACGACACTGGTTCTCTCCCTCCCCTGGAACCAGTGGCCCTAAATTAGGGACGGGAGACTGCTTGTAGCCAATTGAGTTGCTCACGATTGTCGTTAAACCTCCAATTAAAAGAAAAAAAAAATGACTTGTTTATCGCACGGTTCTGGTTGTTTCTTTCCTAGAACTAATGGCCCAAAAGTAGTGGGGCAGGGCTGGTGGCGCAGTGGCCTAAGCGCTGGCTTCTGATCATTCGTCCGAAAGGGGTCCGGGTTCGAATCCCGGTGAGGCATGGATGTTATGTTTGTTTTACGACACTGGTTCTCTCCCTCCCCTGGAACCAGTGGCCCTAAATTAGGGACGGGAGACTGCTTGTAGCCAATTGAGTTGCTCACGATTGTCGTTAAACCTCCAATTAAAAGAAAAAAAATGACTTGTTTATCGCACGGTTCTGGTTGTTTCTTTCCTAGAACTAATGGCCCAAAAGTAGTGGGGCAGGGCTGGTGGCGCAGTGGCCTAAGCGCTGGCTTCTGATCATTCGTCCGAAAGGGGTCCGGGTTCGAATCCCGGTGAGGCATGGATGTTATGTTTGTTTTACGACACTGGTTCTCTCCCTTCCCTGGAACCAGTGGCCCTAAATTAGGGACGGGAGACTGCTTGTAGCCAATTGAGTTGCTGACGGTGGTCGTAAAACCTCCAATAAAAAAACAACAACATGTAGTGGACAGGAAACTGCTTTATAACCCATTACAGTTGCTCATGGTGGTCATTAAACCTTAACAAAACAATTAGTATGTTCAAAGCCTAGTTCTGATGTTTTCAATCTAAAGTTTCAAGGATGTTTTCATTGCTAAAATTGCAGTTCAAGTTGATCTCAAGAATAAAAAGGCATCAGCAATAACTTTACTGGTAATTCATAATCCGCTTTGCGGTGGCGCAGTGGTCTTAGTACTGGCTTCTAACCATTCTTCCGTGATGGGGTCCAGATTCGAATCCCGTTGAGGCGTGGAGGTTTTTGTCTTACGGCACTGGTTATTGTTCTTTTCTTTTTCTGGAACCATTGGTTCTAAATTAGTGACTGCATGTTCAAAGCCTAGTTCTGAAGTCTGCATTCTAAAGTTTCAAGGATGTTTTCATTGCTAAAACTGCAGTTCAAATTGAGCTCAAGAATAAAAAGGTATCAGCAGCGGTAATTCATAATCCACTGCCCTGTGACGCAGTGGTCTAAGTGTTGGCTTCTGACCAATTTTCCGTGATTGGTCCGGGTTCGAATCCCGGCGAGGCTTGAAAGTTTCTGGCTGTCTTCCTTTCTTGGAACCATTACCTCTAAATTAGGGATGGATGACTGCTCATAACTCATCGAGTTGCTCACAGCGGACGTTACCCCCACCCCCCATAATCCGCAGATGGCTTTCAGCGGACTGGTGGTAAAAAACATTCGTTGCAATAGTGTAATGCATCCACATAAGTTAGAGATTTGTAATCAAAATTTTGCATCTGTACTTGGTGGAATATTGTACAGTTTAGCCAGATGAATTCATTGATTGCATATACAGATGTAACAAGCTTTTAACATACTATGTGATTTTATTCTACTGACTGCCCAAACACTAATACAAAAAGAAAATAATCAAATTTAGGCCAGATTTCACCACTTTCTGATTACTGGGAAAAAATACTTTCACGTAAATTAGTAGTTTTTACTGAAATTATTTGGATACGAAAGCTGTCGAACTAATCCACGATTCTTTTTATGCAATCAGGTTTGGAAATTTCAGTTAAAAACAAACGAAAGGTGCATCACAAAATTAAAAATTTCATAAATTTAACATTTTCGCGCCCATCGGCAAGAAATAAAAATATAGAAATATTTGTGACTGAAGAAATGCGTTCGATCTCTACTGAACTCACGGAAATTACCACAAACTCGATTGTCATTTCTACACTTCAGTAATTGCCAGACGCCAAACTGCTTATGGCCCATATACTGACTTTATACAGTATATACTGACTTTATACAGTATATACTGACTTTATTCCAACTACTCTCAAAAAATATATACTATAATTATAACTTTTGACATGCTGACTAGTTTTATTTATTATAATAAAACCTGTTAGTATGTTAAGCCTGGTTATGAGCTACACGCAAAAGGATCTTTTTTGTCTCTTTCTGGATTCAAACAACTAGCATCTGGAGCTATTGGCAGTCATCCGATCGCAATTTGGAGCCGCTGGTTCCGGAAAGGTGGAGGGCCAGCTTCGCGAGACTGGCGTGCAATCATCTCTTATGTCAGACTCGAACACCTCTACGATTAGCCAGAATCAGGCGCCTCTGACTACTCGACCGCCAGAGTAGCGTTAAGTGGTGTATCAGCACCAAGTCTGCCTTCAAAAGTCTTGATTAAACCTTCTCGACATGCATTAATTCCATATTTCACATACGATGTTCCTTCTGCGTGTGTGTGGGAATTGCATAAATTACCAAGCTTGGCATTTTGAGTTTCCTAGCAGTGGTCCAACTACCTGCTTTCTAACGGGATAGGTTCGAGCAATTCAAGCTGTTTGCTTTATAATAGGGCATCTTCGTATCATTTGTTTTCCGTGGAGTTTGTCCTTGTTTTGCATGCTGTGCATTCATCGTATATTTTACCACTATGCATAAAATCATTGTTCATTTCGCAGATGCATTTTTATAATTTTGAATCCATGGGATAAAACTGATAAAAATAATAATAGGGGTTTAGTTTGCTTTAGGATTCAATCTTAGAAAAGAAACCGATTAGGAAATTATGGAAGACATTCTTCACATATACATGGAACAGCTATAGGATTATTATCACGGCAATCAGAATAGCCTGAATTGCTTAGTTTACTGTTACACATGTTAACATCGCATCCGGGCGATGTAAGTTTCTGATACAATATTACATGCGGAAGAGTAAACTAAGCAATTCAGGGTATTCTGATTACCTTTTTAATAATCCTATAGAAATTGATAATTTACACCATGGTGCACTGCACCACCTTCCAACAACGGATGAACCTATAGCAGATCAGATCTTCAGTAGAGGATTTTAGGAAGGGATCAAATGATCATATGTAGAGGATTTTTAGGAAGGGAGTGTCTGACCCCAGGCCTTAAACAACCCTTTAAACAGGAAACTAGGAGATTTGGACTAGAGCGCCCGATAGAAAAGGGGCACGGAAGCAAGGTAGAAAGGGGGGAAGAAGACGCCCTTATTTATTACCGGGGGCCATTACCCGAGGCCCGACGGCTTAACGTGCCCATCCGACGCACCGCGGATATTTAGTGGTTCGAGCTTTCGTATCTAGCTGGGATCGAACCCGAGGTCTTCTCCGTGGCAGTCACGAACGTTGACCACTAGGATACCCGTGGCCCGCCCGAACATATAGCGAATTCGCTGAATGGAAGTTAAACGAACAACGTTTAGGCAAATGCCGCGGTGATAAGAAACTCGGATAACTAAGAATATAAAAGTGCTGAACCTTGTCAAAAAAAGAATAACTCAATTTGAAAGGTCCTATTTTGGGAGCTGTGGGGAGTAGCGGAAGGGTGTGTGTTATTGTAGTTTTCTTTTTTTTGTCTTGGTCTTAGGGGGTTTGTTATTTATAAGTAGGGGTTGTTGAAAGGTTAGTTTGTAGAAGAGGTGGGTAGGTTATTATTTATTTGTCGAAAATTTTTGCTTTGTGTAATTACGCTGTACGTGATGTGTCTACTGTTGTGCGCGTATCTTATTTTTCTTGCATGCCCTTGCGTCTGCGCACACGAGCTAAAAGTCTGACAGATATATAAACTAGCATGTCCATGGCTATCATTGTAGGGGCAGTGGGTGGCCTAGTGGTCAGCGTTCGTGACTGCCATGGAGACAACCTCAGGTTCGACCCTGGGCAGGTACGAACATTCGAACCACTAAATACCCGCCGTGCGTCGGATGGGCACGTTTAGCCGTCGGACCCAGGGTGCTGTCCCCCCGCCCCCAGGTAATAAATAAGGGCGTCTTCCTCTCCCTTTCTACCTCGCTTTCGTGCCATTTTCCTATCGGGCACTCTAGCCCAAATCTTCCACCTTCTTATTTTTAAGGGTTGTTTAAGACCTGTGGTCAGATACTCCCTTCCTAAAATCCTCTACATATGATCTGATCTGCTATCATTGTAGTAATAACACCATCTGATTAAGGAACTCGAGCCGCCCCGGTGGCGCAGTGGTCTAAGCGATGGCTTCTGATCATTCGTCCGGGTTCGAATCCCGGTGAGGCATGGATGTTGTGTTTGTCTTACGGCACTGGCTTTCTCCCTTCCCTGGAACCAGTCACCCTAAATTAGGGATGGGCGACTGCTTTATAGCCCACTGAGTCGCTCACGGTGGTCGTTAAACCTCCAATAAAAAAAATAACACGTGGAGCTCCAAAAGATCTCATGGGGCTTTTAATGTAACTGTTTTTTTAAAGCTCATGGAAATTTAATTCGTCTCGTGCTAAGACGGTGTATACAGTTATTGGACTTAAAATTTGAATAATAAAAATCAATAAAGCAAAACACGTAATTGGCGGAAATTACTTACGAACCGGCACCTACAAGATATGAGCCTTTTGCACAGTGGCATTCATTCTGTGGGACGTAATGCAATAGAACACAGCAGGGAAAAACAACTTGAACGAAGAAAATCGGGAGGGAGATGAAGTAAACGTGATAGCATACTGAGCATGCATGCTGCTGCTAAGTGCCTTCCCAATTGCGTATATGCTTTTACTTACTCTCTTTGTGGTTAAGGTTTCCAACAGGACAGACGTCTATTCTAACGATCGATTGTTAAACACTGAAGAAAAATTTAATGTTTTATCTCTTGATTTTTTTTTACATGTCTGTAAATCAACGCATCATTTCCTTTAAATGTCGCACTAAATTCTTATGAATGTTCAAGATTGAAGTGAATGTGGGAGATTGATGCTCGTCTTTGTATGTGTAGGGGGGGGGTTAACGGCCATCACGAGAAACTCAGTTGGGTATAGGCATGCAGTCGCTTGTCCTTAATTTGGGACCACTGGTTCCAGGAATAGGACAGTCACTGCCGTAAGACAAGCACACCATGTTTCAGTCGAGATTTGTACTGGGACCCATCTTCGATGATCAGTCAGAAGCTAGCGATTGGACCACTGTGCCACTGGGGCGGCGACCTTCGCCTTTGGATTACACTTTATTGCAGGCGAGTAATCAATTATATGTTTATTGCGATGGAGAAGGCCATATTATTTGCTTGAGAAATAAATCCATAACCATTACATCTTGAGAGATTAAATTTCTCAGTGAATTCATGTACTTGTAATAACGACATCTGTTTTTTAACATTCCATGCGCCATTACTTCGATAACGTTGGTTTCTGAAGGAAAGCCTCAATAATAAAAAAAGGAACTTTAAACCAAATGTACTTAAGACAGATCGGATTACTATACTAGTAATCCGATTTTATTGGCGTATAATAGAAATAAAAATTTTCACGCTTTCGCACATCAACCAGTTTCCTTTTTCAAGGAAGGTAGAATGCAAACTGAATAACAGAACGATTCAACAATTTGAATGCGATAACTTGACGATAAACGGAGAGATGTAAATGTAATTATTCATTTACATCTCTCCGTTTCAAAGATACGAGGCATCTTCGCTTTATCACGCGGAATCCTGGGAGGAAGATAAGACATTCACTACTTGAAGAATTGGTTCCAAATCCGTGGTAACTCTAGCGAGACGCTATCATTGCAGGACTCACTGTTGGTAAACAGCTCTCAAGTTTCTGGCATGTCAGTGGATTTAGGTGTGGAATATGAAGCTAATTTCTTTATCATCCCATATAAAATCAGCGAACTTCAACTGGACTTCTCTGGGGTAGGGCCGTGGTTAATTTGCTATTCTTTGTGTACCTCTTGTGCTCGTTGACTCTCATTATAAATGAACGTTTGATCATTCCGATGTAGAATCATTTGGAGCTGTCCGGATATTGTAGAAGGATGGCATAAACATCTGCTTCGTTGGAAGGGGACCCCGGGGGCTGTCTTTTGAGTGGAATAATTTCTTTTTAAATACATTTTTGGTTTCTGTAAGTGTCCTTAAAACAGTGTTCCTTATTCGGAGGTAAAGTACATCAGGATTTCTAAACCCAGGGACCCGGACAATTATCTCTCAACCTTTTAACGACCAAGGTCGTGAAATCTTGTGTGACTCAGAATAGCATAACACCCAAAAATATCTAACGCTCTTTTCGGAATTTCTCCCACTCTCCCTTTGCATCTGTAGTCGTGATGTGCATTAACCTCCAAGCTCCTCCCGTGGGCGTTCACTGGAGCCTTCCACGGAGAAGGTTTCCGATGTCATGAAAGTAAATGTTATAATATTTACTCGGAAGAGGCCAACTACTGTTTACTTATTTTCTTTAGTGACAAAAATGGCGACTTCTGCTAAACCCTCGGGCAGTGAAAATTCGAAGAACGGGTAGGGTAGGAAATCCTTCTGCCTCAAGTCGGGCGTTTTCGGTTGGTCGTGGTAGTTTGAATGCAAGGGCGTTTCGGGCGTTATGGTCGTTAAAGGGTTAAATAGAGGTGTCCCTCAAAGGAGGTATCAAGCACTGTATTATTACTTTCTAATGCCAGTCCCCAATATTTGCCCTATTTAAACTGCAAACAGACCATTCTGATGCCCAACAGAAAAATTCGCCATCAGAATTGTTATCGTGAAAGTCTTTGAGGCACTTCCCAAAAACAGAAATGGCATTGTCAGGTTTCCTGGGAAGGGAAAGTGCCCACTCTTGCCCCTCCACATATGCATGGGCGCTCATGATGAGTGTATTTATACCATAAAGTTTTTATTGAATTTGATAGACCATAGGACAAGACTTAACTTTACGAAATTGAAACCTATTTCGAAATTCGAGTGTATATGTTTCCTAGTTTTAGTTGTGGATTTTTCACTAAATCATTGAACAGCATTGAGAAATGCAGAACTTATTTTGACTGTTGAAGGTCAAATTTGCCGCCCCAGTGGCGCAGTGGTCTATGCGATGGCCTCTGATCATTCGTCTGAAAGGGGTCCGGGTTCGAATCCCGGTGAGGCATGGGTGTTGTGTTTGTCTTACGGCACTGGC
Organism: Macrothele yani; assembly: GCA_039090855.1. Classification (NCBI taxonomy): domain Eukaryota; kingdom Metazoa; phylum Arthropoda; class Arachnida; order Araneae; family Macrothelidae; genus Macrothele; species Macrothele yani. The sequence continues at coordinate 140,301,171 of CM077002.1, forward strand.
TCTCTCCCTTCCCTGGAACCAGTGACCCTAAATTAGGGACGGGCGACTGCTTATAGCCCATTGAGTTGCTCACGGTGGTCGTTAAACCTTCAATCAAAAAAAAAAAAAAAAAAAAAGGTCAAATTTCTGCATGTGGGATTTTTATTTAGAATGATTGTAGTTTTCTCATCTCTTTTGAAAAACATGTGCGGACTCCTCAATTTTGGGAGTTTGTCTACTACTGATTATGAGGGTTGCTCAATTTCCAGGGGTCAGAGCCCATTTAAGGGGCGGGGGCAGGAAGGATGAAGGTTTTCAAGAGGTTTCAGAATTATGCATGATGCTTGAAGAATTGACTGAATTTTGAAGTTTTTTTTTTGTTTTTTGGCAAACAATACAGCAAAAACAAACTGCCTTATTAAAAAAAAATTATTTCCTCCTTTTTAGGAGAAGTCATCAAAAACTATAGTAACCCCCAGCCCATCCTCAAATCTTTCTTGTAAAAGCTTTACAGATATTTTCATACATTTGTAATTGGGGTGAAATGCAACACCAAGAAGGACACGAGATAGCAAAGCCAGATTTACTGGACACATAACAACAGATACAAAGATGAAACGATTGAGCTTACAGGCCCGTGCGACTTGCGGAACACGCAGACATCAATAGTTCGTGTGGCCCCAGTGGCTGGCAATAACGGCCGCTACACGCTGCGGCATCGAACGAAAGAGGCTTTGGATGTGAGCTTGGGGTATGTCGGTCCAGGCTGCTTCCACAAGTTGCCACAGTTCATCAGGCGTAACCGCGGGTGGTGCTTGCCGGGCCACTCGGTTGCCGATCAGCGACCGGACGTGTTCGATGGGCGACATATCGGGAGAACAGGCGGGCCACGGAAGCAGTGACACCTAGTGGGCCGTGAAGAATTGTTGCACGATGCGTGTCACGTGCGGGCGCGCATTGTCCTGTTGAAACGTGGCCGCTGGCAGGTCCTGCAGGTAAGGGAGGACTACAGGCTCCAAAACGTGGGAGATGTAGCGGTGGCTGTTGAGTGTACTGGCGATGCGTACCATGGGGGTGCGGGTGTCATATCCAATTGCGCCTCAAACCATAACGCCTGGCGACGGATCGGTATGGCGATGCATAATGCAGGCGTCATACAGTCTCTCACACGCGGATCCAACCATCGTGGTGTTGCAGGCAGAAGCGGGATTCGTCGGAGAAGACAATGTCGTGCCATTTCGAAGTCCAGGTGCTGCGCTCAACGGCCCACTGCCGCCGCACTCGCCGGTGGTTTAATGTCAATGGTAATCGGAGCAATGGGCGCCGTGCGACGAGTCCCCGCTCCTGCAGACAACGTCAAACGGTATCTGCTGACACAGGTTGTTGCACAAAATACCCTAATTCCTGCGCTAACGTTCGTGATATGGCGGTGGGAGCCATCAATGCCCGCCGCACAACATGCCCGTCCTCTCGTTCGGTGGTGTGCCGCGGATGCGGCAATCGCTCACGTCGGTCCGTCCGTCTCTGCTACACTCACCGAATCCATACTCGCCTCACTGTGACTGGATGTCGTCCCACACGGGCGCCGATGTCTCGGTACGATAAACCGCTGTCGCGATAAGCCACTATTCGTCCTCTGTCGAACTATCAAATCGTGCTGGAATGACTGCCGTATTCTACGACGAGGCATCAGGAAGCTTCCCACGCACAAGTCCGGCAGCAGAACACACTTCCACTACTTACACCCCGCCTTCTGTGCACCCTTCTTATAGTGCTTCTCGGTGGCGGGCCGGGCGCACATGATTTGCATGTGCCCTGCAATGCTAATCGTTTGCATGTCCACTCGCGGGCGACGCATGCTGCGAATTTGAGGCCAATCGGATGCTTCCTTCTTGGTGTTGCATTTTGGGTGGCCAGCAGTGTACATTGATTATCCTTTGAATCATGGCATTTGGTTCATATTATTTTCTCCACAACTTTTATATAATTTCAACAAGATGAACTCTGGGGAGGAGGGGGGGGATTAAAGCAGAACTAAACTGGTGTCCATTTTTTAACAATGCATTTTTACATTTTCTTGCTAACACTGATTCACCCATGAACCATTACGATACACACTTTAATATGATGGGGATATTTTTATGTCTACCTCATCATATTTTGGGAATGCTTTCTCCTGGGTATTTTTGTTCATCCACCCATAGTGAAATCCTAGATGTGTCTCTAATACTGGACCCCGAAATACCGTCCAGTCCCCCTGTCTCTTTAAATTGGCTTTGCCTGTGGTACCTACATGATTGGTGCCTATGGCAGATATTTGAAGGGAACGTAAAAGCGACAGTCACTGTCCCTCCAAAGGTTCTCCACCTACCTGGACGGCTCGGTCCCAAACGTCTGGAAAGCCTTGAACGCCGTCGGCAGGGTCATTTTGGGTCAATCCTCTCTGAGAACGCTCCAACAGAACTGTTGTTGTCAATATGACGGAAGCCAAAGGCGTAACTAGGGCGGGGCAGCAGTTCAATATAGGGCGCAAAAATCACTGCGTACAATCTGATTAAAATAGAAATTGAAACTTTTGCACCAGTTTCTGATGCATAATTTACCTATAATTTCTTTCGCCAGTTGTGGTAGCTTGGCGGCTGAAAATTCGCATTCCTTCCTCAAAATGTACATAGGATATGAGTTGTTCACAATCAGAAATGACGGCGCGGTTATTCGAACGTTACAAGATAAGGATGTCGTTCTTATTTTTGAAGATTCTCTGCGGGCAATTCGATCATTACTGCCAGTACTGCAAGCTGCATTCGGTTCGTTTAATGTGGTACCAAAGGTCGGAACTCCGGAGCAGTTGGAAATCTCGCCGCTCCAGGAATGTAGCAAGCTTTTCTTACCTGGAAGGGCAAACCTTGAAATTACGCCCCTTTCAGTTCAAAAGTTCCTTACTCCCACTCTAATAGAGAGAAAGCAGTTCTTACTTTCTCATACCTTCGTTATAAGAAAGTATTACGATCGTTTAAAAAAATAATCTAGCTTCCAGTTTTCGACAATTTTTCTCAAAATTTAAAAAATAGGTGAATATCCCAAAACACAGCACATGCAGGATGTTAACAAACCAGACAGAGCGAATGAGTATTAGATAGTAAACCTAACAATAGAAAGATTCTTTCGGAGTAGGGCTTGAAATCCGTTCAAGGTTGAATGTTCAGAGGAACTTTCGGTGACGGAGCACAAATGACTAATTACCTCTTCATCACTTCGACATATTCGGAAAGGACTCGGAGGTTTAGGTATATCAGCATATTGTTTTACATACCTTCATCCACTGTTTCGGATAATTTCATGCATCCATATCAGGTGGTCTACAAGTCACAGTGTAAGTTTTATACGATGGTTAGCTGCACGTAATATTGTATGCGGCTAACTGAAGTATTTATAAAAGAAGATACTAATGTGTATAACTTTGTTTTAAGTTAAAATGTTCTGCAAATTTAATCACCATCTGCTCATCTCTATTTTTTACGATCCTCAGTGTATGAAATTACGCCCTTGGTAACACCATCCTGGGAGGACAACCACTCTCCCTGCCCTCCCGGTAACTACGGCCCTGCACCGCTCTCTTCACATTTTGTATTTTAAAGCCTAAATGGTGTTCCGCTTCCAGTTCAGCTTCACCACACAGAACATCCATGCTGTAAGTAAGGGTAAGAGAAATGCACGGAACCCTTCTGTTGATTGTAGTCCCCATTTCGTAATTTTTTTCCGACTCAATTGATGAGGGTAAAATGCCGTTCCCGTTCGGGATAAGAAATGACATTTAGTTCCCTAATATCCTATTTGCAGTATCATACCCCAATAAAAGTATTTTTAAGTTGTTAAACTACAATTAAAATGGCAATACCTGTTAGTGATTTAATACTCTATAATGTGCACTCAATAACACTTTGCGCATTGATCTCAAATTACTACTAACGAAAGAACCAGAATTTTCGAACTCGCTGAACGGAAGACTGAACAGAGAGAGAGAGAGAGAGAGAGAGAGAGAAATTACTTACCACCATTCATTAAGTAATCCAAAATTTTATTCACAATAAGTTTACTCACAACACCATAATCTTTCACTGATGATTGCAGGTTGATTTAATACACACATAAGTTGACATTGTCTTCAACAAGACAAGCACACACACCGCCACGTAAACTTTTCGTTGCCGACGAGGGAGGGAGGAAGGTACAACTGCAGCTTCACTTCGCCCATAGGAGTGAGTGAGAGAGTTCCGCCCAGTGCGGTAGCGATATCTATCGTCCTCTAGAACTGCCAACAGACACATCTTGGTAATTCTTCTAACAATGTCGCAAAGAGGTCTGGTCCTCCGAAAAACTAGCTCGTTTTCAAAATCTATTGCACAATCATTAGTTATTATTAGTTATCAATTAACTGCCAGAGAATATGATAAAAAAAGTATAGACTTCAGTATAAAACGAAATGTCAGAAGCAACTCCTGGTGGCCAATCTTAGTTCTTCGGAAAAACTTTAACTGCATATGCGTGTGGGTACTAAATAATGTAGATTTGCCCGTAATCAACCGACAAGACGAATTTTACTATCCTAAATCTCGTGTAAGAGCAGAATTGTAAAATCTTAGGCGATAAAGCTATTCTGTCTTAATGACTTGGGGAGGGGGGGGGTATTTTGTGGTTTGCCCCGGGCGCAGAAATGCCTGGTTAAGCCTCTACCGGAAGCGCTTATCTCTAAGGTGTTTCTTTATTTCCTGGAACAAGTCGAAATCGTATGGATTCATACCCCGGATGATTGACACACTCTTTCTATCCGTTGTCATTTTTGCAAATAGGTGAAAGCGTGTCACCCATTTTGCATCGATTTCGCTCGTTCTCAGCTTTTCCGTCAAAACGACGTACAGAGTTGAAAGTGCAATGTTGACTTCGACAGTCAGTCGATTCTTGGCATGTCTATCGACGATCATGTTCCAGATACCTCACGGTTTCCACATGTCCATCTTTCTCATTCGCAGGAGGAGAAAGTTGTTCTCTCTTTCACATCGAAAAACATCCATCTGGATATTGTATTATATAGCATAGTATCATCACCGAATGCTTCTCGTAGTCTTTGACGAGCAGTTCGTCCACGTGCGATCTGAATTGTGATGAAACATCGTTGCTTTTGTCGAGTGAACATCACTTAGGACGGTTGCACACATACTTTGCGTCTTTCGATCTTCGCTACTTCCCAACGCGCATCGTCAACAACACACACCTACACCACTGACTACATGGAAGGCAAAGAAACAACGGGTGTCGGAAGGCAAAGAAACAACGGGTGTCGGACATTTGCCCACTGTGCTTGAGCACACTTAGCACAGTAACTTTAGGAATAATCGCTACCACATTTTCGAAATTTAAGCATCATGACATCTTTGATTTTGGAAGATGACACCCGCCGAAATTTTAATTTTGTATAACTCAACGCACGTTTAGGACATGATGTACATCCACTGGAATTGTACACCCGCCGAAAATGCAAATCATCCATAGTGGGCAGATCAGATCATATGTAGAGGATTTTAGGAAGGGAGTGTCTGACCCCAGGCCTTAAACAACCCTTAGAAATAGGAAGCTAGGAGATTTGGACTAGATTGCCCGATTGGAAAGTGACATGGAAGCGAAGTCGAAAGTGGAAGGAAGACGCCCTTATTTATTACCGGGGGCCAGTACCCGGGGTCCGACGACTTAACGTGCCCATCCGACGCACGGCGGATATTTAGTGGTTCGAGCTTTCGTACCTACCTGGGATCGAACCCTAAGTCTTCTCCGTGGCAGGCACGAACGTGGACCACTAGGCCACCCGAGGCCCTAGTGGTCTACACCCGCCGAAAATGCAAATCATCCATAGTGGGCAAGTGTACGGGTGGGAAAATATCCTGTGGGCTTCAGTCCGGACCTCAGAAAACAACATACGGCTACAGTTAATGGCTTTCTAATCGCCTTTTCCAGTAATACTATCCCTGCAAGAAAAATGACCCATGTTTCAGAATGTTTACTGGTTTAAAGATTGAGTGAAAATAAGATTTTTATAATTTTTCTGAAAATGATTTTTTAAAGTGTCTCTTGTAAATGATCTGTTATTCCTTAGTAAATGTAAAGTGTTGTGCAGACTTACGGGAAAAGTTTACTTGAAAACCTATCACTCGCTAGAAGAGTATAGATTCCAAGGAAAATGTACTTGATGCAAGAAGACAACAATTATTACTTTGAATTCCACGGCTAAAAATTTAGAAGGGTGGAGTACGGACAGCACATGAGGTGCTATTATGTTCTTTTTTGCTTCTAAAAATGATTAAAATAGAAAAGATGCTCTCATTTCGTAATGAAGGCTTCTTTCTAAGCCTAAGCTAATTAAACTTGCGATATTTTATTGCAATACAATGGCGCAATATTTGCAGCGTGTATCTCTAACAAGTGAATTAAGTTAGTAGACGTGAGGTTTCGAAATGTTCTTGGGATTGGTGAAGTAAAGGGATGACGAGCTGAGCTCCTGCGTGCTGCTTTTCCGGATCTAAGCACTCATTTGGAGGAAAATACGCCCCTTTGCTCTGCGATCCGACTCCTCTTTGTCTGATTACCAGCGACGACCAACGGTGCTGTAAACAGGAAATACGCACGAATTATAGATTAATCAGTTTGTACCGCTCGTTTCAACGACAAATGCACGAGACAACCGCGTTGATGAGCTCGGCCAAAGCTTCATTTACAGGTGGGTCGACCTCCCCGGAGCAATCTCCTTTTGTTCCCAAGAACGACGTTCCCATTTCCCATCGAAATAGGTCTACGCTAGTTTCTCCAATAACAATCAGAATGTGTCTTTATGCTCGTCAAAATGACATTTAGGATGTGACTTTGGAAAGGAAGGCTTGTTCTGACGAAGGCAGGAAAACAAGGTATTGCATCTGCGCCTAAGGATTGAAGTTGTTATCTACCATTAGGTGGAAGCATCTGTCTCTGTCAGAGAATCTGCCAAGCACGACGTAGGTAAATCTTTACCGCGTTTCCTAATATGTCATTTTACTTGGAATACGTGCTTATCTAATTCACATTATAGACGGCTAACATCACTCCATTGAAAAGCTCTCTTTGGTAAAAACAAATAAACAGACAAGTATATCAACGGAGAGGTGCAAGTAGAAACATGTTTGGGGGTTGATGCTTTTGCCTTTCCAACAGGATCATTCTATCTTAAGCCAACACCCCAACCCCTTGCTAATGATTTGCCAATGGCCACTTTCAGTTAGCATTTTTCTTTGTCGGTGTGCAGTTAAAGGATAAAAACAAAATTCATCAGCCATTTTCTGTTTACTGATGGTCTAAGATCTCATTCAGATTATCTACTTCTGTCTACATTCTTCTGTTTTTCTTTTCAGTCATGAAAACTGAGTTAGGCTTCCTATTTCGTTCTAGATGTACCACTTGTTCTTATCCTGTCTGTCTCTGATCACCGGCATAGATGATTTTTCAGCTTGGAGTGTTGTATCTGGCAGAGCGTTCTGCATGACTACAAATTTAATATGGATCAATAAGTTTGGATTTTATTTGCGATCGGACCAAAATATTCCGTTAATTATTATTATTATTTTTATTATTTTTTTTTTTAGAGAATATTAACTTTTATTTACTTTTTAAATTTCAAATTTCCCGCGGTTTGCTGTAGGGGAACCCCGGGAAAAGTGACCGCGCGTGATTCAGGAGGCCGTATAAATTCGCACTTTGTCACTTCGAACACATACAGGGGTCGGAGAGAATGTGAGAACCTAGGAAAAGGTTTTACCTACCTAGTAGGGTGTGGGCCCAGACCACCTTTGGCATTCAGAACGGACTGAATCCTCCTTGGAGTGGACGCATACAAATCCTGGATGGTGGTTAGTGGGATATTACGTCATTTTTAGCACGTCTTTTGTAAAAAAGATCGTGCTTATGTTATCGGTTTGTCCGTCCGTCCGTCCGCTGTACCCACGATATCTCTGCAACTATCAGTCCGATTTGAAAAATTCTTTTTGCATTGGGAAGCTTGAAATATGAGAATGATACTTAATTTTTTTTTACGATGTGCAATTTCGCCGCTAGAGGGCGTAAATGCAGATGTCGGATTCAAAAATACGTTTTATTCCACACATTTGCTTCTAAACATCCGACGGAAAAAATTCTGTTATCTTTCGATTCCATTTATATCGAAGAGTATTTTAGATATAGTTATTTTTTCAAATTACGCATATACTTTCCGCTAGGGGGCGTCAAAGTAAATTATTTTTCCCGATAACTTTTCTTCTAAAGCTCCGATATGAAAAAAAAAAATTCTTCAGCGGATGCACCTCCTGATGGAAAATCTTTTGCATATAATTTCAAATTTTTGATAAAGAATACTTTAGCCACAAGAAGGCGTAAGTGTTAATTTTTGCTTCTGATGTATTTGTCATAAAATCTGAGATTCTAAAATATCGATTGAAAAAATTATTTCGTGGACTGATGCCACTCACATCGATAAACCTTTTCGGAATATTTTCTTCTTAAAATATTCCACAGTTTCTCCGCCAGGGGGCGTAGATGTATATCTTTTTTTTTGTCAATATCTCTACTTGTAGGAGTCCGATTTGAAAAATTCCTTCTTTGTTGGACAGTGTTTTCAGTGTGATGTTTTTCATATAATTTCAAAATTTTCAAGTAATTCATAGACTTTTCGCTAGGGGGCGTAGAGGTAAATTGCGTTTTCTGCGTTATTTCTGCTCTTAAAACTCCGATTTGAAAAATTCTTTATGTATCGCATACAAGACCTGATGGAAAATATTTTTAACATAATTTCTAATGTTTGGTAAAGAATGGTTTGGCCACCAGGGGGCAAAAGTGTTAATTTCTGCTTCTGAGGTATTTGTAGCGAAATCTGGGCTCCTGAAAACTCGACTAAATTTTTTTTCTTGGACCGATACGGCTCATATGGATAAACCTTTTGAGAATACTTTATTCCTAAAATAATGCATGGTTTTCCCACCAGGGGACGTAAAGTCACATCTTATTTTTGTCGATATCTCTGCTTCTAAGAGTCCGATTTGAAAACTTTTTTCTGTGTTGGAGAGCGTTTCCGGTGCGAAATGTTTCTCATATAAATTCATGTTTTTCTTAACGCACAAGTCTGCAACCAGAGGGCGTAAGCTCCCGATTCCGTTTACAGCAATATCTGAGAGATTAAAAACCCTATTGAAAAACTTCTTTCTTCCGTCAGATACCATTGTTTTCCATACCGGTTCCATTGACTTTGAATAGCTTTGATAAATTTAATTTGCGTCAGAACGGATTCAACAGACGTGCTTATTACACCCGAATATTCGGTGTCATCTTTCTTGTTCATGCTGAAACTGAGAGATGCAGGAGGAGGATAACGGGATCTTACTGTTTTCCAACACATCACAGTGGCTCGATGATCCTAATTGGAAAGAGGCAAAAATCATCACAACACCACGTGCTATCTCCTCCTTATTATTCACCGAACGTTTGATAATTGCTGAGCATGGAACTTCATGTTGTAATGACAATACTCCAATCTACATACCAAAACCTTGGACACAACTATTAAAACTTTCCCCTCCAGTTGTGGAGAATGAAAATATTTAATATATCATCATCATCATCATCATCATTGTCAACCATTATCAATCCACTGCTGGACGAAGGTCTCCCCAAGTTTCCTCTACAACGGTCTGTCTTGTGCCAGTCTCCTCCATGTCACTCCCGCATACTTTCGAATTTCATCCACCCATCTTCCATGTGGTCTTCTTCTGGGTCTTTTCCTGTCTCTTGGAATCCAATCTAAAATTTCGGCTGTCCATCGATGGTCTGTTCTTCTGGCAGTATGTCCAGCACATTGCCGTTTCAGGGACTTAACTCTGATCATGATGTCTTCCACTCTTGTCATTTTTCAGATCCACGTGTTCCTCTTCTTATCTCTCCTGGTTACACCAAGCATGCACCTCTCCATGCTTGTTTGAGTTATCTGCAGCCTTTGTATGTCTCTTTTAGCTAAGGTCCACGTCTCTGCACCATACGTAAGCACTAGAAGGATGCATTGATCAAACACTTTTCTTTTAAGACATAATGGCATATTGCTCTTGAAAATTATGCTGTTTCTTCCAAAAGCTCTCCAGGCAAGTTTTGTACGCCGATTAATTTCTTCACCAATGTGACCCTCACTTGATATCTGCTGTCCAAGATAAACGTACGTGTCTGTTATCTCCAGCTTTTCTCCATCAATCGATAAATCTTCATTTCTTGTAAAAGCATTGAACATCACTTTTGTCTTCTGAAAGTTCATTTTTAATCCCACTTCTTCACTCTTGTCAGCAAGTTCATGGATCATACTCTGTAGCTCTGATGGGGTAGTTGCAAAAATGACTATGTCATCAGGAAAACGAAGATGGGTTAGATAATCTCCATTAATCTTTATCCCTTTGTTTTCCCAGTTCAGTGATTGAAAGACATTTTCCAATGTGGCATTAAAGAGCTTCGGAGATATGGTGTCACCTTGTCTCACTCCTTTTCCAATTTTTATGTGTGTTGTATTTTTAAACAGCCGAATCTTTGCACTTGCATTTTCATAGATGTTATTAATAATATTAATGTATGCATCTTCAATACGGCAGGATTTCAGAGCCATTGCAACTGCTGATGGTTTCACCGAATCAAAGGCTTTTTCATAATCGATAAAAGCCATGCACAATGGAAGTTCATATTCCCTCGCTCTTTCAATTAGTTCTCTCAGTACGTGGATATGATCTATTGTGCTGTAGCCACTCCTGAATCCAGCTTGTTCTCTCGGTTGAGCCATGTCCAGCGTCACCTTCAAGCGGTGTGAAAGAACTTTAGTGAATATTTTATAAACCACTGATAGGAGGCTGATAGGTCTGTAGTTCCTTAGATCCTCAATGTCACCTTTTTTATGTAGCAAGATCATTGTAGCATTGTTCCAATCCTCAGGAATTTTCCCTTCATTAAGGCATCGAGTGAAAATTTGGGCGAGTACTGTTTCGATTTCTCCACTTGCTTCTTGTATGATGTCTACAGTAATTCCATCTTCTCTTGGAGCTTTTCCCCGCTTCATGTTCTTGATTGCATGTGCAACTTCTGCTGGAAGGACTGGAAGAACTCTGGTACTGGTACCTTTCATGATGTCTGGAGTACATGTATCATCCCTTTCATATAATTTGGAGTAGAAATCTTTCACTCTTGTCAAAATTTCGCCTCTATTTCTTGTTACAGAACCATCTTCTTTTCTCAGTGCCATAATCTGTTTTTTCCCCTTACTGAGATGTCCCTTTGCTATCTTTAGGCTTTGGTTGTTTTCAATTGCTTTCCTTATTAGTTCACAGTTGAATTTCCTTACGTCTTCAGTGATACTTTTTCGTACTGTCTTGCATAGCTCTATATATTCCACTTTGGAAGTCACATCTTCTTTAGTTGTCCTCATCACTCTTCTTTTTTGCATCAACATTTTGGTTTTTCCTGATAATTTGTTCACATGCAATTTGTTCTTAGACCCAGCTAATTTTGTTGCTGTTTCCATAAGAGCTTTGGTTACTTTTCTGTTAACTTCAGAAATACCCACTTCTTCCGATGTTAGGCCTTCTAAAGCAGAGAATCTGTTCTTCAGTTCCAACTTGAAGGTATTATGGTGTTTTTTAAGGTTGGTTATGTCAATACATTTTGTTTGTCTTATGAGCTTGCCACGTTCGAGTTTAGTGTTGAGGTGCATCTTACATCTCACCAATCTATGGTCACTGCCTGTGTTGAACTTGTTTAGCACACTGCAGTCTTCTATGACGAATTTTTTGTTACACATAAGAAAATCAATTTCATTTGTCGTCCCATTTGGATGTCTCCATGTCCATTTCCTGTGTGGCTTTTTCTTGAAAAAGGAGTTCAAGATGAAAAACCCTTCTGCCTCTGCAAACTCTACGAGAGTATTTCCACGCTGGTTTCTGTTGCCGTGACCGAATTTACCTATTGAAGTTTCATTCTGTTGCCGTTGCCCTATTTTTGCATTGAAATCTCCCATAATTATCTTCAAGTGCTGCTTACCTTTATTATTTAGATCACGAATTTCCTCATAAAATTCTTCAATTTCTTCTTCAGCATGACTTGTGGTGGGTGCATAAGTTTGAATAATCTGAGCCTGGTATCTTCTCGAGAGTTGGATAACGAGTCGTGGAGCTCTGTCAGAGGAACTTTCAACTTCTACAACTTTATCCTTCAGTTTCTTGTTTATTACAAATCCAACACCACTAGTTCTGCCAGTATCTGTCCCACGATAGTAGAAGAGAGCCCACTTTTCAGTTCAATGAGATCTTCTCCTTTTCTCCTTACCTCACTTAGCCCGACGATATCCCACTTGATCCTTTGTAGTTCCTCTTCCAATTCAAGAAGCCTGTATCTTCTGATTTAATATATATATGTATATATATAATAATTGTTTATTAGGCTTAAGTATGCATATTATCCGGTTATTGTAGGTAAGTTGCGCAAGATTGCCTCCTTATTGTCTGTATTTGCCTCACTTCATTCATTTATTCTTTTTCTACGTCTTACTTGTCTTGTATGTTAATTTTTTGATGATTTGACCATTTGATTGTATGTATTCATATATCGATTAAAAATAATCATATTTGGATTGACGACATGATCACCTGTTCTCTATGTCACGCCCGTAGGTTACTTATGTCTCCCCACCCAAAAATGGTCCTTTAGTACTTCCATCTGATGATGGTCTTTAGGAAGACAGAAAGTTCTTATGGCTTTATTTTTAATCTTTTAATTTATACATTAAATAAGTTCTTCACTTCATCGGAAACCTGCGTAGTGTTTTAATTATCATGCTTTTAAGATTGCTACATTAAGCTTTTATGATTGACTCATTCCGCACGAGAGCCTGATATCTTGGCTCGATGATGTTTAAGTCTGGTGATTGGGGATGCCAAGGATGGTTTGAAAGTTCGTTCTCATGTTCCTCAAACCATGATTGGACATTCCGAGTTCTACAAATTGGAGCGTTATCATCTAGATATATGGCATATCCTCCAGGAAACAATGCCTGATCCATTGAATGGACTCAGTCGACCAAAATGGTTTCATACACCCTGCCAGTCATCCGTACTTTCAAGGTGATCAGGGGACCTGCTGGAAACCACCATGTGACAGCCCAGAGTATGACAGAACTACCACCATGCTGTACTGTTGGGAGCAGACAGTCTGGGTTGTACCCTTCTGACGGTGTTCACCATACGTAAACACGTCATGCATTGGGGAATAGTGTGAATGTGGATTCATCTGACCACATTACATGCATCCATGCATCGGCAGCCCACGTTGTATGCTCCTGGCACCACTGCCGTCGAGCGTTCATCCGGGTCACCAGAGGTTTTGCAATAGCAGCTCTGCCATGGACATCTTTTTTGTGCAGTTCCCTGCACACCGTTTTCGTTGATAATGGGGTCTGGAGATGCAGACTGAGCTCCGCACTAATTTTCGGTGCGGTGGACTTTTATGGGTAACAGTCCTCTTTAATGCTCTCCTGTCTCTGTCAGTCAGGGTCATTTTCCGGCCGTTTGTTGTGTTTCACAGACAAGGTTTTGCCACGAACACGGTATGCTGTCATGACGCTAGACGCAGTAGCTCTCGATACCCCCACTACCGTGGCGACTGTTGTCACGGAGGCACCAACTGGCCGCCCATCAACAATTAGCCCACTTTCCAAGTCCGTTAGGTAGTTCATTTCGTTGTCACCCTGAAAGAAATTTTGCAAGAAGACACTTTAAATGCACTGAAACAAAACTTTGAGGTTCTAAACAAAGCTACTGCAACCAAAAAGGGGTGGATACTTTTGCGTATTACGACATACGCAGCTGCATTAAAATTAACTTCTCTGAGCGTGGTCACATTATTCTGTCCAACCCCTGTACATACATGTCACTGAGCTGTTCTGATATTCAGAAGTTAGCTCCTTAAAGAAGCGTAGCTACTATATTAAAGTGTAAACCTGATGATAGATTTCACTTATTGTTGATATATCAAACGTCTCCATTTACATTGATCTTGGCACAAAAATCGAACTTTACTGAAATCCATCCAGTATGTCATGCGAGACCTTTTGTACATCACATTCATTACCATCATTTTCTCGTGCAGACATTCCTGAATCTAGTCCTCGCATGATTTCCTTGGCCTTCATCTACTTATCTATCCTGCCACTTGTGCTGAAAAAATTATCTTTGTAATTGCTCACCCATTCTTACAACACGGGCAAAACAACCTAAGAATATTTGTCTCCAGATTACTTCACATTACACAATGCAACACATCTTCGTCCCTCACGTGATCAGAACGTGTCATGTCACAAACCAGCCCCGTAAATAACGCCTCTCTTCAGCACGCAGACGACTTCTATTTCTGCTACTTCATATACGAAACTAAAATGTACCGTATTTCCCGGCAACGTGGACGCTGTATATTTTCTGAAATAAGTTTCGAAAATTTATCATGGGTTCTGGAGATCGAAAGTTGCGTTTTTCGTAAGCCTACGTTCCCAGAGGAAGGTTATCTTTGTTAAAATGTTTACCGGTGAAACTTATTACCAAGACTGCCTTCGAAACGTCATGGGAAGACTGTTTTTTCTTCGCGTCGCTTTTGCTGGGATGCATTTACGATAAACCACGTGGTCTATTACGAGACCGACACACACATATGGAGTTCTAGATCAAAAGAGCCGCTCTAATGGGTTTTGGCCAAAGCGTGTAAACAATCTTAGCTCGTCTGCTGTTCGAAAAGCTTTTCCCACAGTCGTACCTGAAAAACAGGTGATATCTTCGTTTGTCACTTCGCCGGCAAGCTACTTAAGAGAAAAAATGTCTTTTCGCACTTAACAAAAAACAAGGCATTAATTAGCCGTCGTTACAATATTACTGTAGTAAGATTTATTCTTGTTTTTCTCTCAGTTCCTGCTTCATTCCTTTCATGTCATCTTTGACTCATGTGACTCGAGTGCGGTGTTGCTGACCAGTCGTGATTAAGACCAAAAGCGTTGGTCTTAATCATTTCAAACCTGTACCTGTTCACATTCGGAGTGATCTATAGCGTCAGAAGACTTTGACTTAATTTTTTTAACATGCTTTGCTTGAATATTCTGTGAATTTTCTATGTATTATGAAGAACATTCCTTCCTTCATTGATTTATCTGTGGTACTGGTGACCTACATCCGTCAGGATGGGAATTGAGTCAAAGCGCTATGAGGAAGCATGGATGCTTCGACTAGCGAAAATCTGAGGACTTTCAGATTCCTAAGTCTCAGTTGCTTGGAACTTCACTGTCCTGGGTTGTGAAATGGTTAGCATACCCGACTGGTAATCGGAAGATGCTGGGTTCGATTCCCGCTCCAGGACGATTGAGATTTTCAAGTTTTCTGAGAAGTGTTACATGAATGACCAGTAAGTGGTACAAGCAAATTTAGTTTGCTTTGCTTTAATATTCTAGGAAGTTAGGAGATTTGGGCTATAGTGCCGGATAGGAAAGTGCCAACGAAGCGAGGTAGAAAGGAGGAGGAAGACTCCCTTATTTAATAGCGGGGGCAAGTACCAGGGGCCCGACGGCTTAACCAAGGAGGTAAGAATAAGATATCTGGAATAACCGCGAGCGAAAGCCGTCAAAGTGTGGGAAAGCTGATGGTTTCCAATGCTATTGCAATGCATTGTGTGTTGGCCGAATCACCTTCTTTCGTCCCAAATGTTTCGAATTTCGCACCATAACTTTTTCCGATGTGTGAGAAAATGCTAAATTTATCAAATTCTTAATTATTTTGGAGCCCTTTCTCATTTTTATTTTAAATTCAAATACACGAACGTTAGTGCGAATTCAAAGCAAAATACAACGTTAAAATTGAAAACTTCACTCGTATAAGAAGTATAATTCATTCCTGTTTGATATTACCACGGTTTCTGCAACAAAAAAAACCACGCTATTCCAAAATACACACACTTGAAATTGCGTAGGTATCATGTAAACAACGTCAAATTCCCACAGTTTGCGGCTTCACGGTTAAGAGACTCAGGACAACTCTCCAGAAGTATTATTCTAACCTCCTTGGGCTTAACGTGCCCATCCGACGCACGGCGGATATTTAGTGGTTCGAGCGTTCGTACCGGCCGGATCGAACCTGAGGACTTCTCCGTTGCAGTCACGGACGTAAGCCACTCGCGGCCCCACAAACTTGAAGCACTTTGAGCAGACTACTTTAATGTTCAAAGATCTCACCAACATGGCGACAGAGACTGATTGGCTGCGACTCGTCTCATCAACGTGGCGGCAGAGGCTGTTATTGTCTGTGACGTCATAATCGTGACGTTTCGGTGGCTTCACTTTGATTACACCAGTGGAACGGTTGGCCCTTACTTCATCTATTCTAACCTCCTTGCCTGCACCACGCTACATCTAAGTGGCCAGAACTGGAGGAAGAGATGAAGGATTGGATAGTTTGGGAGAGAAATTTGGGTGGGGCAGTATCTACAAAAACGAAAATCCTCCAAATACCTGCTGTCAGTGAATAAACAAAGACATCGCTCTTTCCACGTTTTAGCAACACATAGCAATCGAAAATTTGTTATTCGGTCACCGTTGGGGATCCGAATCCCAGATCTCTCGATATCTAGTCTAACAATTTTTCGGTTGCTATGTGTTGCTAAAACGTGGAAAAAGCGATGTCTTTGTTTATTCACTGACTCCACGTATTTGGAGGACTTTTACTTTGGATCTCGTCCTATGGATTTAACTGCTATAATTAATATATGGCCAGTGCCGTTAATGACCACCAGATGGAGACGTCTCAGTAGCTGAGCCCATTATATGGATTTATGATGTCAGAAGCTGGCTGAAAAACACACACACAGCGCAGTGGTGTAAGGCTAACGCGCTCGGCTAGATTTCGGGAGATCTGGGATTCGGATCACCAGCAGTTGACCTGATTAACAATTTTTCGGTTGCTATGTGTTGCTAAAACGTGGAGAGTGCGATGTCTTTGTTTGTCAACAGAAACTTCGGACAGTATTGACTACTCTGATTATGACAATGATTACAGCGATATGGATAACATCAGTGATTTTTCTGGATTTGAGAATATGGATAGCTGAAATGTTTTTCCTTATAGTATTTTTTCCTTATAGTGGTAAATGCTTTTAATCTTTATGAAAGTGCTGAGACCTTATTTTTATGTTTAGTCTTTTTTCTCAAAATTTTGCATTTCAAAATTAGGGTTCGTCTTTGACTTCGGAGCGTCCTTGACGCGGGGAAATACGGTATTTTTGAGTAAGTGACATGCGCAATAAATATCCTTGTTTCTTATAAAATAAGAATTGAATCTGAAAATCCATCGAAATATTTGTAAGTTGCTCTTGAATTGCATTAGGTACTCAGGGAAAATTTGTATTATCATTTTGGGAAACAAATTGCCGTGACTCATGAAACAACTAAATTATAGCATCAGTCATGCTATATTCGGAAAAAGGGTGATAACGTAGGATTTTCTTTTTCGGACGTATGAAGTTACTGAGACTTTAGACATACTGAACCTGCCTTTCCCAACGCAAGACATACTTTGATGTATTATACCACTTACAAGTTGTGTGAAAATTGCCTTCTCGTTTTTTCAAACCATGATTCTATTGTGGCAAGACCTTAACGTTAAAGATTCAAACGGAAGGTGCGAATAAGTGTCTTTTAACATAAAAAATGTTCTTTGGAGCAAACTCGTGGGATGGTGTTATTTCAAACGCACTTGCTGAAAACAAATTGTCCTCTGGAAATAATTCGGTTGAAATCTAAAACGAAAATAGATTAAGTTTTCAAAAAATTAAGATATGCAAAATGATTTTGTTTAATATTAGACTCCACTTGATAAAATTTCAATAACGTAACTGGATTTTTTATTCATTTCCTTATAATTAAAATGTTTGTCTTCCGAGCACACAGGGTGAATTTCCGCATTTTTTAAACGCATACCGGAAGCTTCGAAAGGGAAACTAACACTTTGAACTGCATTGCGCACTAAGTGCACAACCAGAGCATGTAAAATGCGAACCAAAATCGGGCCGTCCTCAACCCCTATATGTAAATTGCGAACTAAGACCCAAGACCTCTATATGTAAATTGCGAACCAACTTTTCTGCGCCCATTCCGACGATATCAAAAAATAAACCCGTATGGAAAAATATTAAAACAATGTAAAACAATTTAAAGCAATGTATTCACGAAAACATAAAAACTAGTTTGTCATCCTTGTGCAAGGTTTATGTTAATTTTCTCTGTAATGTTCCAAATGTTGAATTCTCGCAGATGTTCAGAGAACTGGGTTTGGAATTTACATAGAGCGGTTATGGGCCTTGGTTCGCAATTTACATACCGAGTTTTAATGACGGTCTGATTTTGGTTCGCAATTTACACACTCTAGTTCGCAATTCACATACCACCTACACAACATATCGCTACTTTTTTTTCTATTTAACATGTTTTTAATTTATTGCTAATTCTGATTTTTCGAGGAACCATAATTAAAAAAAAAATAGGTAACTTAAAAATAATTGGCAAATTTGACATATACCACCTTTGATGTAACGCCAAAATGTAGTGTAACAAACGGTGGTGGGGTACATGAAGGGTTGGTTGTATTTGAGTTCTCACATTATTTCGTAGCGAAGTAGCCGAATAAAATGACGTCACTCTCTCTCTCTCACACACACACACACACCAGTTGTGTCGTGCTCCTCTCCGCTACAGTTATTTTTACTCTCATGCTATGTACTGTTTTTTATTCTCCTTATCGCTTTTCAGTATCACTTTTTTCTCCATTCTAGTGAATTTTACACAGGGAAGGTTAAATTTAATTTTTTCACCCAGCCTTTTAATCTATATAATTTTTTTTTTCCAATATTCGGTACGATTTAAATTTAAGTGGATCCTTTTCGCCTTTATTTATGAATATCCAATATTCACTGAAACTTCAATTTTCTGTTACAGTATTTAATTATCATTTTCTTGTAAAAGACCTGTTGCATCTTGTGCTTTGTATTCGTAACTTAGGATGTCTGTATAAATAATCCCCTCCCACGCCTTTTTTTTTTTTTTTCGTTTTATAATTTTTCTTTTGCCAGTGCTCACAGTATTTGTACTTCTCTAACACCTCTTTATTTTCCGCAACTATTCCTGATATCCATTTTTTTGGGATTTTTGAAAAATGGTGCCTGTGTTGCACTGTCCATCCGTCCTTGAACACCGTATCACTGCACCTATATTTTAGCAATGGAAAATTGAAACAACTTTGTGAGAAATATCCCAACTGTCTTTTCTGTTTTCCGATGAAATAAGTTTTTAATTCTATGGAATTTAAAACTTATTTCATTCCATATCATTGCTTCCAAAATTCTCGTTAAAAATGTCTTAAGTGCCATTTACCACGAAGGGCAATTTGTATACGTTTCGATTTCAAACGCATTTCTCGACAACGCTATAGCTGATTAAGCCGAAAATCGATGGGGATAATTCATGATTTAATATCCAAGTCAGTATATCTATTTGATTGGCTACCATACAGGATCACGTGACAGCAGTTGGTATCTTGTGTGATGCAATCAGATGCACGGCGTGGCATGGAGTGGAACAGATCTCTAATTGTATACTGGTGTACCTGTGATCACGCAACGTTTACTTGGTCCCATAATTCAGCGGCATTCCGGGTATGCTGAGGTGGTCCCATATATGCTGGATGGGTGACATATCCGGATATCTTGCCGCGGGTGGCCTAGTGGTCAGCGTTCGTGACTGCCATCGAGATGACCTCAGGTTCGAACGTTCGTACCACTAAATACCCGACGTGCGTCGGATGGGCACGTTAAGCCGTCGGATCCCGGGTACTGGCCCCCGGTAATAAATAAGGGCGTCTTCCTCCCCCTTTCTACCTCGCTTCCGTGTCACTTTCCTATCGGGCACTCTAGCCCAAATCTCCTGGCTTCCTATTTCTAAGGGTTGTTTAAGTCCTGGGGTCAGCCACTCCCTTCCTAAAATCCTCTACATATGATCTGATCTGATCCGGAGATCTTGTTGCGCATGGAAGCATATTGGCCCCCTTTGGAGATACATTCAACTGATGTCGATGGTGTGTGGCCGAGCGTGACTTTGTTGGTAAACGATCTCCAGTATATCACTTAGAAATGACAACACGAGATCTGACACTCATCGACGTACCCCTGCGCTGTGGCCCTGACCGTCGTACTTCTAGGTGGCCGGCTATTATAACGAATGGCCGGGAGACAGGGACTGTACTATCGTCCGTACCAAGGAACAGGGCCGACTAGACCATAGGGGTCCCGCGACTTCAGGGGAACCCGCAGTTCAGAAAAATATTTTCGGTAAAGAAAAACTTAAATACTTGTTTTTGTAAGTTTTGGGGCGCGGAGGCCCTTATAAATATATTTTTGAAGTTTTTTTTTCTGTTTCCAATCTCCCCATTTTTGAATATGTCATCCCCGTCCGTCGTACGGACACTAAGGATTTCAGATTCCAAATGATTATTATAACCACCTTAATCTTTTCTTCATTCATGAAATAGCAAATAAAATTTCATCATTTTGTGGTCTCCTACCATTGTTTTTTTAAATATTCAACAATTGTGTGCAAACCAGATACCTAAATTTAAGAAAATAAAAAGAACAATATCCAACTTAGTTTCGGACTACATATGGAGGCCACCTTTTCAGTGACTTTAAAAACATTACAAGAAATTGGGTAAACCCCCCCCCACCTCCGGCAACTTTGATATGTGAGCATATTAAAAGTTGAGAATGTCGCTAATTTGTCAGTTACTCCACTGTGCATTAAAAATCAATCACTAAACATGTATCAAGAAAAAAAAAACTGTTTATACCAATTTATTTTAGAGGGATACTTACATTTCCTACACAAAAACATTCACCATGGAAAAATATTCGCTACGCAGGTATCTTCTTGTCGCTTTTCGAATAAGTTGTTATAAGTCACAATACAACTTAAATCCCTTCTCCCGGGAAAGAAAATCGTAGATTTTAACGCATTTTAATCTCTCTCTCTCGCTTTTCTTCTCTCTCGTAACCTCTCTCTCTCCTTTCTCTTTTTTTCTTGCTCTTTTTCTCCCTCTCTCCCTCTATTTTTTTCTTTTTCTTTCTCTCTCCATCTTTCCTCTTTCTTTTCTCTCTCCCTCTTTTTCCTTCCCTCACCCTCTTTTTCTTTTTCTTTCCCTCTCCCCCTCTCTTCCGCTTTCTCTATCTCCCTTTCTCTCCTTTCTTTCTCTCTCTGTCGCTCTCTCTCTGTCGCTCTCTCTCTCTGAACTTTCAGTCCATATTAGGGTCCTTTTCTTAAGCTTAAAGCAAATACTTCTTTGAGATAATCATTGTCTTTATGGTACTTTTCGTGTGTCTTCCTTTGAGACGATAATTTTCAGGTAACAACTTTATTAAAATATGAGGTTTGTTTTTAGTGCCCACAATGAACTTTTGCTCTGGGGCCCCGCAAAAGCTCCAGCCGGCCCTGCCGAGGAAGAAGCAAGACTCATCGCTGAACATTGTATCCTGCCGCCACGCCGCTGTACTCCAGACGAACTCTGCGATACCCCGCGATCAATGACAGTCGACGCAATGTTTGTCGGCAGGAACGACCTACTCTGCCAATCTTCGGTTCACCTTCCGAGTCTTGACGGGGATATCCGTAATCACCGCCACAGCCCGTCGAATGTTCTTTGAAGTAGCTTGTGGCTCGGAAAATTTTCTGTCGATGGGTTCGCTGATCGATGCGTTCTGACGTCCGTCCGACTGAACCGATTCCTCTACGGTGATCGGTGGTGCCTTCTTGGAACCACTGTTCCTAACAACGTCTAATTGTTTGGGAGCTGGACATGGACCGCGAATCAATCAACGAACTTCACGGATGCCCGTGATTCTTTCTCTATGAAATGCGGCCGGCTGGTGATGAGACTGGCATCTTTGGTCTTTGGACATGCAGTAAGAGCACTGCTTTGTTCCGTAGGATCATGACTTCCGTGCTTGGTGTTTGCCCTTTCGTCTCTCGCACATCTGAAGTGACTGATTACATAATCTAATAGTTTGCATATGTCAGCTGCCTGCACACACCTACCTCTCAGCATGCCGACACGCCACGCCGCGTCAATTTGGGCGGGGCAATTTCAGTGCTCAGCAGCGAAATGTAGTTTGCCCCTGTGAAGATTTCAGTGGAAGGGATACCTAATTTAATATTCAGGTATTTATTTTTTTTAAATTATATATGTTACTCAATATTGGGTGCAAGGGACAGAAGAAGACCCAGAAGGAGATCCCATGGGAGATGGATGAAATTCGAAAGCATGCTGGAGGGACGTGGAGGAGACAGGCTCAAGGAAGAGAAACTTTGGGAAGACCTTCATCCAGCAGTGGATTGATGATGATGATGGGGTGCAGTGATAAATATGTATCTTTTGTGTTGAGTCAAGATTAACATACGCGTTGAAGGTAAACGAGCAGTTGTGGCCCCGCGAGAAACAGCATCGCCATCTTTGAAGACTGTTTTAGGGAAAGCTGTTTTTCAACTTGTATAGAAATATTCAGTTATCCTTCCACGTACAAGGGGGCGGATTAAAAGAAATGTCGAAAGGCGGTAGAGGAAAAATTGCGCGAAACTCACAAGCGGGGATGGAGGAACAAGGAGTGAACAGAGGGTGAGAAAAACGGACGGACAAGAAAAGGACTGATAACCTGTAAACGTTAAAATGTACAATATGTCATCATCATTAGTGTCCCCCTTTATCAATCCACGGCTGGGCCGCTCCAGTGGCGCAGTGGTCTAAGCGATGGCCTCTGATCATTCGTCTGAAAGGGGTCCGGGTTCAAATCCCGGTGAGGCATGGATGTTGTGTTTGTCTCACGGCACTGGTTCTCTCCCTTCCCTGGAACCAGTGACCCTAAATTAGGGACGGGCGACTGCTTATAGCCCATTGAGTTGCTCACAGTGGTCGTTAAACCTCCAATGAAAAAAATCCACGGCTGGCTGTGAAGGTCTTTCCAAGTTTCTTCCACAACTGTCTGTCTTGAGCCACTCTCCTCCATGTTACTCCGGCACGCTTTCGAATTTCATCCACCTATCTCCCATGTGGTCTTTTTCTGGGTCTTCTCCTGTCCCTTGGAATCCACTCCAGAATTTCGGTGGTCCGTTCGTCTGGCAACATGTCCAGCCCATTGACATTTCAGGGATTTTACTCTGTTCATGTCTTCCACTCTTGTCATTTTCTTATCCACGAGTTTCTTCTCTTATCTTTCCTTGTTACACCAAGTACGCATCTCCGGAGGCTTCTTTCAGTTGTCTGCAGCCTTTGTATGTCTTTCTTTAGTTAGTCCATGTCTCTGCTCCATCCGTAAACCCTGGAAGGATGCATTGATTCAACATTTTCCTTTTAAGACATAATAACATATTGCTCTTGAAAATTGTACTGTTTTTTCAAAATGCTCTTCAGCCAAGTTTTATACGCCGATTAATTTCTTCATCAATGTAACCCTCGCTTGATATCTGCTCTCCAAGGTAAATGTAGGTATCGGTTACCTCCAGCTTTTCCCCATCAATTAATAAATCTTCATTTCTTGTAAAAGCATTGAACATCGCTTTTGTCTTCTGAAAGTTCATTTTTAATTCCAGTTCTTTATTTTTGTCAGCAAGTTCCTGAATCGTA
Source organism: Macrothele yani (assembly GCA_039090855.1). NCBI lineage: Eukaryota > Metazoa > Arthropoda > Arachnida > Araneae > Macrothelidae > Macrothele > Macrothele yani. The sequence goes on from CM077002.1 coordinate 140,324,984, forward strand.
CTCTGCAGGAAAGTTTTTTTTTTTAAAATGATTGTCATCAGCAAAACGAAGGCTTGTTAAATAATTGCCATTAATCTTTATCCTATTGTTTTCCCAGTTCAAGGATTGAAAGATATTTAGCAATGTGGCATTGAAGAATTTGGGAGAAATAGTGTCACCTTGTCTTACTCCCCTTCGAATTTTTATTGGTGCTGTATCCTCAAATAGCCGAACCTTTGCACTTGAATTTTCATAGACGTTGTTATTAATGTTATTGTAAGCATCTACAATACCGCAGGATTTCAAATCCATTTTAACTGCTGATGGTTTCACGGGATCCAAAAGCCTTTTCATAATCGATAAAAGTCATGCATAATGGGAAGTTCATATTCCCTCATTCTTTTCAATTAGTTCTTTCAGTACATGAATATGGTCTATGGTGCTGCAGCCACTCCTGAATACAGCTTGTTCTCTTGGTTGAGCCATATCTCAATATATTTACACACACACACACACACACACACTCTCTCTCTCTCTCTCTATCTCTCTCTCTCTCTCTCTCTCTCTCTTTTTTGGAGGTTTAACGACCACTGTGAGCAACTCAATGGGCTATAAGCAGTCGCCGTCCCTAATTTAGGGTTACTAGCTCTAGGGAAGAGAGAGAGCCCGTGCCGTAAGACAAACACAATATCCGTGCATCACGGGATTCGAACCCGGACCCCTTTCGGACGAATGATCAGAAGCCATCGCTTAGACCACTGCGGCACCAGGGCGGCGCACACACACAATATTCATGCATTGGTGTCCGAAATTAAAATCCAGAAGGCAATAGCGAGCAAATAATAAACGCTCAATGAAGCGTTACGATGTTTAGAGGGCATATTCAAATGGACAGGAGAAAAAAATTCCAGCTGTTAAATTTGTATGTTAGTGAACAAAATGCTGTCAAATATGTAAATTGAGCTATATTACTAATGCGGGAAGAATGTTTTTGCGAATTGGAAGGTACTACATAGTTAATGCATTACAAATGCCTTGTATGCATTTTTTATACGTATTTATGCTTGCGTGTTATGGGTAAACGCAAAATAATAGCTCATAATTTCATGAACACGTCTAATGCAAGAGATATGCTACTGTATCAGTAATATGGTCATTGCGTAAAATATTACTGGAACCTTGTGCTTTCTCGAAAAAATGCTGTCGGCTATACTGGCTTTGGATGTGTGGGAAGTTGCGCCGTCCTGTTGGAAGTATCCCGTAGTCTCTCTACATTCCAAAGGGGACCCGCAGTGGTATTTTTCGTTGACAGCGCGTGTAAGAAGTGTTCCGGTGGCTGTAAAATGCCTTCTTTATGTCTCGTACGTGTGTATCTGATGCTGTACGGTGGCGAGCGACAGGACGACTAGAAACAAGCCAGTCTCTTGGCCAGGGCGCACAAGATTTGAACATGCACCGCATAGTAGTTTCACGCGAAGGCTTAATGCAATCCACCTTTATGATGAGGAGACCCACGGTTTGTATCCCACTAACCGTATTTCACAGGAGAGCTCGCTTGACCTGGTGCAGGGGACATATTTCCTGCAACCCAGACACTGAGAAAAACGTTTTGTTAATTTAAGAAAATATTTTGTCGATATACAATCAACAAAAATTTTTGTTGACTGTATATCGACAAAAAGTTTTGTTGATTCAACAATTTTGAATTAACAAAACGTTTTTCTCAGTGAGGAGTTGAGATTCTCGTCGGCATTTCATCTGGCGGGAAAAGGGAACCCGTGATGAACCTGAAAACGTCCGTGAACGAGATTCCTTCAGAGTACATAATCTACTCGTGTAAACCGCAATTTCTCCGATATCTCTGCTCCTAAAAGTCCGATTAAAGATCTGGATCAAAAATGTTTTGCATATAATTTCACATATTTGGTGAACTGTTTACCAATAGGATGAGTAAGTGTATATTTTTGTTATAAGTATTTGAGCGCTTCTGAAACTCGACTGGAAAAGAAAAATCCTTTATGGTGAAGTTACCGCAACTCAACGTGCTATAAGCGGTCGCCTGTCCGTAATTTAAGGCCACTAGATCCACGGAAGGATGAGAGCCGGCGCCGTAAGACACAACATCCATACCTCATCGGGATTCGAACCCGGACCCATCTCTGACGAATGGTCACAAGCCGGTGCTTAGACCACTGCGCCACCGGGGTGGCAAACCCTTTTCTTATTTTTTTGGTTAGATACTGCTAAATACGAAAAAATTCCGTGCGATATGCTACGTAAAATAACGCAAATAATTTTTCTCTCTCTCGAAACTCTACATTTCAGCTGCTAGAGGGAGTAAATAGAAATCCGATTGATTTATTTTGTTACCGGTTCTATTCACTTTGAATAACCCCACTCACTTTGCCTATTTTAAATTATGCGCAGTTTTCCTCTAGGTGATGTAAATGTAATTTGTTTTTTTGGCTGAATTTCTGGATTTTCTAAATATCTCCTTTGAAATATTTTTTTTGAAATTATGCGCAGTTCTTCCCTAGGTGATGTGATGTGTGTTTTATTTTTTTGGCTGAATTTTTGGATTTTCTAAATATCTTCTTTGAAATATTTTTTTTGAAATTATGCGCAGTTCTTCCCTAGGTGATGTGATGTAAGTGTATTATATTTTTTTGGCTGAATTTTTGATTTTCTAAATATCTTCTTTGAAATATTTTTTTTTGAAATTATGCGCAGTTCTTCCCTAGGTGATGTGATGTAAGTGTATTATATTTTTTTGGCTGAATTTTTTGATTTTCTAAATATCTGCTTTGAAACATTTTTTTCGTGTCGGAAAGGATTTAAAAGACGTGCTCTTTACAACAGAAAATTCGGTGTAATTTTATTTCTGTTTTCATGGTCTTCACCTTTCCCTATATTCACCGTAGCTTCAGTTTATTTGTAAGAGAGTTAGCAAGAACAATAATATTCCAAATTCCTCCCTTATTCGCCTTTTTTCTGACCGTACTTTCACCGGACTCTGAAAGTGAATCGTTTTCGTCGTAGTTTTACTTATTGCGCATTTCCAGATATCATAACGGGAATGAAGCTATTAATTCTGTATTTTCTTTATATAGCATGACAGCGGAAACATGTTTGTCCTGCGATTATTAATGTTTCCTTTGACACCAAGATTGGAAGCTTTCCGCTCCACTTCTCTTATCCAGAAGTTTTCTTGTCTTTGCGTACAATACTGTGTGAGGACTGCATGAAAGAAATATTATTCTACGTACGAAAGTGAGTTGGCTGCCTCGATGCTGGTTGGCGAATGATGCGATTTGCTCTCAATAATGGATTGCTTATACATATTCCGGTATTTTTTCACGCTTTGTAATTGATCTCTCTATCTTTTCGCAGTCGTTCTTCCGAGAATCTCATAATGCATGTCCTTCAGTCTACAGCTCCGAATAGTTGTGAAAAACATGTGTGATTTGTCTTTTACAAAGGGGTATTTCTTCACATTTTTTTTTTTTTTGGCGAAAAAAGAATGTTTCTTGAAATTTTTTAGTTCACGTATTTTAAACATTTCAGAATGCGCGAGTTAATTTTTAACACTTTTTGGTATTTTTTTCCCCGGAAAAGTGAAGAAATCGCTTTTGACGTTTTAGTATTTCAAAAGCGATCTCTACCCTGTAGGAGTCCACGTCAGAGGAACACCGAAGTGCCGAGACAGGTTTTTGTCGCCCACGAATGCCACACCAGGCAGATGGGCGAGGGAGGCCACATATTTAGAATGCTGTAACAGCCAGCGCGTAACACCCGCAAGGTGCAAGAGAAAGATGAATCTTTTTTGTATGTTTGGTAACTTTACGTAGTTCGTGCGATTTTTCTGGTCCATGAGAAGCATACAGTTAGTAAGGGAGGGGAGTATGACGGCGCAACTGACATCACGAGTGTTGTGCGATCCACTCTTGGAAGTGACATGTCGCTCGATACATGTAAACGGAAGTGACGTCACTTTTTGTCATCGCCACGTCCAATGGCACCGTTATTTCCGGTGCCATAGTGCCGCCCTTGCTACTCAAACATATTTTAAGATAGGCTGATCAATAAATTCTATATCCACGTGTGATTCTGCATCGCATGGATGTCGATAGATACTGTATTTTCTTTTGATAATACAAATATGCTGAAATAGCCAGTAGATATCAGTTGTCGGCGTTCAACAATTTTTATTTCTTGCGTCAATCGGGAACTAGGGGGAAAACTGCCAATAGAAAGCAAAGGGAGCTGATTTAGTTTCTAGAGATAAGAAAGGCAAAGTAGCTGCACCACTCAGTAATCCCAACTTATGGTTGAAGTGAATTGTACACTTTTCAAGGCCATAGCTAAGAGGAAGTCACACTATTTAAAGGGACAAAGTCACTGGAAGATGATTCTGAAGGGAAAATCGAAGAATTGTACCGGGAAGTCGAGAAATTTTTTGCGTCAAGATCCCCGTGAATAACTAAGTATAATTGGGTATTGAAACCGCTGAAACAATTTCATGCGAAAATGTCCGCCATTTTGAAGTATTTTGAGAAAGTGAATTCTAAGCATGTTTACTCCAGAAATGAAGAAAACTCGTTTACATTTATTGTGTACACAATCCCCTTCTGTTCAGCAGGTTTAGTCCCACACAGTCCTAGGGTCTGCGGCTGGAACTAATTAACATTTCCCCCTGCGCATCTTTCCTTGCCTTCTTTAATGCTCTCCGCTATTACCCACATTCCCATCTTTTCTTTTGTTGATACAACTCGCCTGGAACCTCACTTTCCTTTACTTTTCGAACTAGATTTTCTTCCTCTCTCCTCCTTCTGACACGGCCTGCCTATTTTAGACAATCAAGTAATATTTCGAAATCCAAGCTCTTAAATTATGTCCTTATTTCTCTTGTGTTGTTTCCTCGATATCCCTTTAATCCATCTAAGCGTACTTATTTTTGTTCTTTCCAGTTGCTCTTATTTTTCTACCTTTTGGTTGATCACGCCTTCTCGTTCACATAAAAAGCAAGTCTTACAACTTATCTTTAATTTAACTTTCATTGCTTTTTTCTTGTCACAGGCTGCCCCCAGACATCTGTTTCTATTTATTGTATGCCTGCTCTTACTCTGCCTTCTCGAAACTGTCCTGTTGTAAATTTGAGCATAAGGATTTAAACTGTTCGGCTACTGTTTACTCGTAGTAACACATTTTCTTATTCAGGTCTTGAACTGACCGACATCTGTGCAATTATCTTTAGACCAACTATTTTAAGTCCATTTGTCAAGTATTGGGTGTATGCATAAGTTCTACCCGTTTGTGTAGGCTACAAAGAAAGGAGAACACAACAAATAACGTATCTAGGATTTCACATAATTGCCATCATTCTGTATAACCTCTTGCCATCTGTCTATGAGTAGGTGAATCCCACGCCGGAAAAACTCCTGTGTTTTAGAGTAAAAAAAGTCATGTAATGCCGTTTTCACATCGTCCACATCATCGAAGGTTTGGAGAGCAAAGGTGTTCTGTAACGATCAAAAAAGAGTATAGACCGTAGGTGCCAATTCAGGGGAATACGCAGGGTGAGATAACACTTCCCAACCAAAGTCCAGTAATTTTTGCCGAGTGATTAAAGCAGCATGAGATCTAGCGTTATCATGATGAAGGATTACACCTTTGCGATTGACAAGTGCTGGCCACTTTGATATCAGTTGTTCTCGCAATCTGTCCAACTGTTGGCAGTAGAGGCCCGCATTTATCGTTCGGTTAGGTGCTAACACCTCCCAGTGGATTATTCCCTGGACATCCCTCCAAACACTCAACAAAACCTTTTTGGGATGCAGTCCTCTTTTTCAGGTCGATGGAATGGCTCCGCACCTTGGCACACAGTCCGTCGACTCTTTACTTACGGTACAGTACCCATTTCTCATCACCCGTTACAATTCGTCCCCAAAACGGTTCATTTCTGTGACGAGAAAGCAAAGAAACACAGGTACGGGTTATCTTCTCTCGTTGATTTGCAGAAAGCTGTTGCGGAACCCAGTTATCATAACTTGGTAATGAACCCAAGAACATGCATGACGGTAGTTCTGTGTACCGACAACGTTTCCTCTAATTCCTGAATGGTTCGATGTGAGTCATTTGTTATGGCTTGGTCCACATCCTCGTCAGAAAACACGGATAGACGTACAGGACGTGGTTGATAGTTACAGTTTCTCTCTCCGTCCCGGAATTTCCGAAACGAACGGCGACATGTGCTGTCATCAACTACATCCTCCCCATACACTTGACAGATATTGCGGCAAGCCACTGCTGCAGGTACTGCCTTTATCGAATTCATGCAGTAAACAATGTCTAATGTGCTCCTTATCGCATGCCATGTTACACCGTCCGTGATTTCAGTTACGAATGACTTACTCGGACAAACCTAGTGCCTCTATATGCTCCTCGCTTTATTGGCCGAAAAGTCCGCATCGCAGCATCATCTGTGACGTAACTACTCCGATCACAATATGTATATCAATTCTGTAAGGTTTTTCACCGTGAGTCCTATTTTGAGAGAACAGCTGAACGTAAAGATATGGTCGAGGTATCAAAATAAAAGTCTTACCATGTAGATGTGCCAGTCAAAGATAAAAATGAGATTGGAGCAACCGTTCGGGCGTTCTGGGGCGGCAAAGTTTCCATGTAAAGTGTATGGGAGAAGCCGGTTGACATTCGATCGCCTGCTGTTGACTCGCGCGCTGTTTGAAGGCGGAGCATGGAGGGATGGAGGGACTGAGATAGTCCAAAGTCTTTTCTGAGCAAACCGTGGCGCAAAATAACGCTAGCAGGCGGCATTGGCATCAAAGTTCTCATCAGAATAGAGAACACTCTCGAAGACCTTATTGAGTTATGCCGTTGGACTGCGTGATGTATATATACAATTTAATATTCATTCAATCCAGTTTATTCACGCAGGTAAGATGTTTCCCATTATGTAAAGAGGTAAATAAACATTCCGTTGACTATTGTTATTGAAAATATTACGGGCGACTGCTTATAGCCCATGCTCACGGTGGTCGTTAAACCTTCAGTAAAAAAAAAAATCACGAACCTGGACTATTGTCTTTACTGAAGTGGTTGAATGAATTTGTCAATCAAATAAAGTTTACATTTGCTGTTTCATACGAGCGTATTCTTTTCAAAAAAAAAAAAAAAAACGAAAAAAAAAAAAAAAAAAAACGAACCGTCGACTCCAACGGGTGAAGAATATTCGCAACGCGAATCTCATTCCAACAACATATTTACAAACACTGTTGTGACTGAAACTGTGAGTGAAAGAGTGCATTATCCAGTTGAATGTTTGCACACGATTGAGATGAGTGGCCTTCCGCCTCACATTTTACAACTGAAAAAGGGTGCAGTCGCGGTGCTCATTACGAACCGGGCCGGCGCAGTGGTCTAAGCTAAGCGCTGGGTTATGATGATTCGTTCGTGAAGGCTACGGGTTCGAATCCCGGTGAGGCATGCAGGTTGTGTTTGTCTTACGGTACTGGCTCTCTCCCTTCCCTAGAATCACTGACCTTAAATTAGGGACGGGCGACTGCTTATAGCCCATTGAGTTGCTCACGGTGGTCGTTAAACCTTCAGTCAAAAAAAAAAAAAAAAAAAAAAAATCAATCACGAACCTGGACTTATTGTCTTTACTGAAGTGGTTGACTGAATTTGTCTATAAAATACGCACTGGTGTGCAAAAATTAAGGACGAAGAGGAGAAATTAGCATAACAGCGGAACGAGCAGGCAGAACGGACCGAAAGACCACTCAGAAGATAGACTAGGGTCCGGTACGGTGGGGCATGCGCATATATGCAGCATAACGTAGGGGGAGGGGAGTGTCGGAAGGGTATAAAGCACACGGGCGGTGTACGCTCAGAAATTCGGTGAAAGCTATTGCACGGCGTACATCGGTTTGAACGACGTCGAGTTGCTGCCACCGTGTGATATGGCCAACAGGCAATCCAGTAGAAGACATCTGGATAACTTTACCCGAGGTCGCGTTATTGGGAAGTTGGAAGAAGGTCAAAGTGTGACTAGTTTGGCCGAGGAGTTCGGGATCGCTCACAGCATCGTTTCACGAGCTTGGAGAGCATTCCAAACGACAGGAACAGCTGTCCGAGAGTTTAGCAGTGGTCATTCACGGGCAACCACCGTGGCGGAAGACCGGTATATTGTCCTACAGGCGAGAAGAGACAGACGGCAGGCAGCGGAAGAAATCGCAAGGCACATGCAACAGACAACTGGACGTCCGGTATCGCATTTTACCGTGGCCAGGAGGCTGCACAAATTTGGTCTATTTGCACAACGACCAGTACGGTGTGTGCCATTAACGCCTGCTCATCGGAGACGGCGGTTTCTGTGGTGACAGGAACACAAGAACTGGACACATCAGCAATGGGGTCGAGTTCTCTTTACGGATGAGAGCCGATTTAGTCTGACGAGCGATTCTGGACGTATACACATCTGGAGAGAGCAGGGAACACGCAGTCACACCTATAGCATCATCGAAAGGGACCAGTTTGGAGGTGGCGGAGTTCTCGTTTGGGGCGGTATCATGTTTGGTAGCCGTACTGACCTCCACATCTTCCAAGGAGGTTCAGTCACTAGTGTCCGCTATTGTACCGAGATTCTCCTGCCTCACGTTCATCTGTTTAGAGGTGCTGTGGGTCCTGAGTTTCTCTTCATTGACGACAACGCTACACCTCTTCGCACAGTGGCTGTCGCAGAGCTGTTGGAGAGTGAATATATTCAACGCATGGATTGGCCCGCAAGGTCCCCGGACCTAAATCCAATCGAACACGTGTGGGACCTTCTCGGGAGACGCTTGGCAGCACGTCACCAGCCGTCAGCAACGATTCCGCAGCTGCGATTGGCGCTACAAGAGGAATGGGCCGCGATGCCTCAACAGCTCCTGGACAACCTTGTCCTCAGCATGGACAGACGTTGTAAATTCTGCAACGCAGTCAGGGGTGATCATATCCCCTACTAAAGACTGGATTTTTCTTGGCAGCCGCCAGTCACATGGACGTTTCTGTCTTCTGTCCAGTTGTGCCCGAAGCTACCTTTTCAATAAAGACCCTTTGTATTCTTTGGATTCCTTGTTTGGACGGTTTTGCTCACTTGTCCCATATTCTTACATCTTGGGGATCTTATGGTATGATTTGAGTCGATGTGGAGCTTTTCTGCACGACGTTACATTCGAAAAACCGTCTCGTCCTTAATTTTTGCACGCCAGTGTAGTCAACATTTGTTGTTTCGTATGAGAGTATTCTTTTCCTAAAAATAAAAATAAAAAAAGAAAACAGTAACCGTCGATTCCGACGGGTTTCGTGTAGTTTGCATTTATTACAAAAACGGGTAGAACTTTTGCGCACACCCAATTTACATTATATATACTGTATATGTAATATTTTTCAGACCTCGTCAGCGGATTCCAATGTAATGATTATATCAACAACAAAAATGTTCACCGGTGCTTCTGTGACCACATTTGACTCAGTTGTAGCCGCCCCGGTGGCGCAGTGGTCTAAGGCGCTGGCCTATAATCATTCGTCCGTAAGGGGTCCGGGTTCGAATCCCGGTCAGGCATGGATGTTGTGTTTGTCTTACGGCACTGGCTCTCTCCCTTCCCTGGAACCAGTGACCCTAAATTAGGGACGGGCGACTGCTTATAGCCCATTGAGTTGCTCACGGTGGTCGTTAAACCTCCAACCAAAAAAAAAAAAAAAAAAAAAAAGACTCAGTTGTATCCATGATAGCTAAAAAAAAAAGCTCGGCACAGTTTTGCAGTGATTACAAAATCAATTTCCCCGTATTCTTCAGATCTTGCACCTAGTGATTTAGAAGTTATGGAAGTGTAGTTTGCAGGATAAAGATTTCCGAGTTCAAACACTGCTGGAACAAATGTGTGTTAACTGTGTCGAAATTAGTAGGAAAAGAATGCCAGAATGCAAGGTACAAGTATATTTTTAGTCTTAGAGTTTATTGAACACCCTTCATATCGTTCGATGCTCAGTACACCGGGCAGAAGAGGCAATATGTTAGGAATTCGTAACAGGAAAGTTGCTGCACCTTCAGCAAAGTTTTTAAAAATAATTTAAAATCAGGGAAAATCCTCTTTGATTAGCTTCCATACCTTCATAAAGATGGACACAATGTCTCAGAGTTTACAACCGTTATGTACAATTATTTTCCTCAAAGTTAATAGCGTGGATGCTGACGTGGGTTTCATTCCTTCTAGGCGTACTTTCTATAATTTTCTTGGAAATGGCTGCTGGAGTTTTACATTACTATTCAGTTGAAGCATTAATCAGCGCCATTCTGAGAGTGGAACTAATATGTGCTGCTGTAATGTGTGGCAATTCAAATTCTTCCGTTTTAAAATAACGACAAAAATGCGTTTGTTTTCCTTTGCCGTGAGCACGGATGCTTTCATTCAATTTTTAGTACGTATTTTGTAAAAAAAAAAAAAAAAAAAGATCGTGCTTATGTTATCGGTTTGTCAGTCTGTGGACACTATCTCTGCAACTATTAGTCCGATCTGAAAAATTATTTTTACATTGGGAAGCTTGAAATGTGCGAACGATGATCCTTTATTTATTTATTTATTTATTTATTTTACGATGTATACTTTCGCTGCTAGATGCAGATGATATCGAAATCAAAACGCTTTCCAACATACCGGAAATTATTACTCAAGTTATGAAGATAATGGCTGTGTAATAAATCTCGCTCCTATGTCCTGACCTTTGACTCCATTTCGATGATATTCAACAGAACCGGTTCAGTACACCTCAAGAATGACATACTAAAGTTTTGTCGCAATAGAAGCAGTTTTACGCAAGTTATGAGAATAATGGCTGTGGATAAATCTTGCTTTTGCAATGACCTTTGACCCCATTTCGTTGATATTCAACAGAACCGGTTCACTATACCTCCGGAACAACATGACAACGTTTTGTCGCAATCGAAACAATTTTTGATAAGTTATGATGCACAAGGGCAATAGAATGGATCCCACTCCAGTGTCCTGACCTTTGACCCCATTTCGCCCATTTTCAGTAAGGTTCGTCCCCAGTGGCTCCCTACCGCATACTAAAATTTCATCGAAATCGAACCATATTTACACATCTTATGACGCATAAAGGCAATGGAGTGGATTCCACTTTTATGCCCTGACCTTTGACCCCATGTCGCCCATTTTCAATAGGGTTCGTCCCCAGGTGGTTCCTTACCAAATACTAAAATTTCATCGAAATCGAACCATTTTTACGCAAGTTATGACGCATAAGGGCAATGGAATAAATCCCGCTCTTATGCCCTGCCTGACCTTTGACCCCATTCGCCCGTTTTCAATAGGGTTCGTGTCCAGTGGTTCCCTACCACATACTAAAATTTCATCGAAATCGAACCATATTTACGCATTTATGACGCATAAAGGCAATGAAATGGATCCCGCTCTTATGGCGTGACCTTTGACCCCACTTCACCCATTTTCAATAGGGTTTGTCCCTTGGTGGTGGTCTACCACATACTAAAATTTCATCGAAATCGAACCATATTTACGCAAGTTATGACGCATAAGGGCAATTGAATGAATCCCGCTCCTATGGCGTGACCTTTGACCCAACTTCACCCATTTTCAACAGGGTTCGTCCCCGGGTGGTCCCCTACCACATACTAAAATTTCATCGAAATGGAACCATTTTTACGAGAGTTATCGTGCCGACAGACAGACGGACGGACGGACAGAAAAAGCTGGAGCATATACGCTTCTTCAACCTACGGTTGGAAAGCGTAAAAAACACTTAAACTATCCTAAAAACACAATGACGCATCAATTCCCTTCCCATGCAATCACAATTCACTGATACAATGCAGGAAAAGGGCCGCCAAAAGACAAAGGTTTCTCTCGGGGATATTACCGTATTGGGTTTAGACAAAACTGATTCCTCTTCCAAAAAACTCAGAAAAACAACAACAAAAAAAAACCCTGAGAAAGACTCAGTATTTTAACATAAAAAAGAAGCCAGCCCGAGCTCTTCTCATCTCTAGTGATTAAACCCCCAATAAAAAAAATAAAAACTTAGAACTTACTGAATGCATCTCGTTTCTGGTGAGTCTTCCGAAATGAAGTCTCACCAGAAATTAGTGCCCGTCTGTGTAAGGTTCTGGTGAGTCTTTTCGAGTCCCTTACGGAGCATGGGTAGTGTGCTTGTCATACAGTTCTATCTCTTTCCCTTCCCTGGAACCAGTGGCACCAAATTAAGAACAGACGACTGTTTCAGCAATTAGAGTTGTTCATGGCGGTCGTTAAACCTCGAAACAAAGCACAAACAAAGTGTGTATGTGCTTTTTTCTTTCTTTCACGCATACTGTACGTCGTGAAAAAATTCCATCTGTGATGAGACTTGTAAATAGAAAGGAAGAAAGCAAAAGTGCATGAAGAAAGTCCAACGAAAACTGTCACCTAAGAAAATAAATCAACAAATTTCATTACTCAAGGATAAATTGTGAGAATTTGCTGCATCCTAACAAATGAGGAAATAACATTAGCAGCAATAATTTCAGGAACAGACGTCTTCCGCAGTATCGCAATATCGTCTAGACGTAAGAATAAGTTTAACCTGTCTCTTGCAAAAGCGTTAAGTACTTTCGTCGTCGGTCATGAAGAGATTCTTTTATGGAATTAACTTTCACTATTTTCAGCGTCTAAAACTAATTTCCTTTGGAGACTAGTATTTACAAAACGTTTCTTCCCATTCTACCAAGATGGAGGAAGAAGACAAGATTGGAATAGATTGGGATGTGTTTACGGCTCTGAGTGATGGGAGTTTATTTATAGGTTTTAGGGCAGAGCTGAAGTAAAAAAAAAATATAATTTGAGAAATAAATGGTGCTTTTCGAGCTGCAGTTAAACACTTCAAATTCCCAGTGAGACAATGAGAATATTACTGCTGTTTAAAGAAACTGGTCCGTAACCTGTGTTAGCAAGATTGAAAAAGCTGCGACTGAAATTTTTTTCTTGTCATATAACACGAATTGTAATAAAATGCATAACTATAATAAACGGTTGAATTATTAATGGACAATCTATAAGATGGGTCACCAACAACAAAATTTTCGTAATATGCTCATTAATTTTTATTTTTTTCAACTACTTGTATACGAATTGAACGATGACGTTCCTCATTATTGTGTAAGCATGTGCTTACACTTCGTTTAACGGCCTTGCATTGGAGTATTGAGTCATTCTTTCAGTGACCTGAAATGATATCGTGCCTAGATACCCACACAATGGGGTTAAAAATGTGTTTTATTTTGCCAGTTTGGTTTTAACAATTTTCTTTTTGGTATCCTTATATAATCTATGCTAATATAATCTATACTAATATATAAAGAGAGAAACTTTGTTTGTGTATTTGAGGTAATCTGGAAAACTACTGAACCGATTTGGATAATTCTTTCACCGTTGGGAAGCTTATTTCTTTCCGGTGAACATAGGCTATTTCGTTTATTATTTTTTTAGTATTTTTTATTTATTTCGGCTGTACTACCAAATCGGATCGTTTTCAAGTAGTTCCCGATTTCCCTTGTATAGTTCCGCTTTGTTTACATATATCCTGATCACATCCAACGTGAAAGAAAGTAGTTCACAATAATATACGGATTTTTTTTAATACTAATCTGAAACTACTGAACCAGAAAAACTAGTACAGACGAGCTTATGCAACGTCACCTATGCGCGTACCCTGTTGCGTCCGCTAGTGCGTATATAAAGCGATAGATATCCTTGCCAGCTGTCAGAGCTGTTCTCGGCATGAGAATGACGAGTAATAACGATTTAAGCGATTTTCAACGCGGTGTCATAGTTGGCGCTCGTGAGATGGGCCATAGTATTTCGGAGGTAGAAACGAAGTTCGAATTTTCACGAACGACCATAAGGGTGTACTGTGACTACAAGAATTCCGGCAAAACCTCCAACCTACTATACCAGTGTGGCCGTAAAAAGACATTGGGTGAACGTGACCATCGTCGGCTGTCAAGAATCGTTTCACGCGACACTCTCGAAGGTATCATCGGATTTCTATGCTGGAGCCTCAACAAGCATCAGCGTCCGGACTGTGCACCGTACCCTGCACGATATGGGCTTTGGGAGCAGACGTTCAACTCGAGTCCCCTTGATGGGTGCACGACACAAAGCTATGCACCTCGCTTGGGCACGGCAACACCGCCACTGGACACTTGATGACTGGAAACAAGTAGCCTGGTCTGACGAGTAGCGTTACCAACTGCATCGGGCAGATGGAAGAATTCGTGTGTGGCGCTAACCCCATGAAGCCATGGATCCCGCATGTGAACAAGGAACTGTATCGGCTGGTGGTGGTCCGTAATGGTATGGTGTGTGCTTAGCTGGACTTCACTAGGACCCCTGGTACGTCTACAAACGTCTGAGACCGGCCAACGCTATGTGCGCATTCTTTCTGACGTGGTACAGCCGCTCATGTCCTGCATTCATTCTGATGGGTTGGGCCTTTTCCAACAGGACAATGCACCTCTACACAAGTGTCGGGACGCCACATTATGGTTAGAGGAGCATTCATCTGAGTTTGGGGTGTTGCCATTCCCACCCAAGTTCCCAGATCGGAACGTGATAGAACACATTTGGGATGCCATGCAACACGCTATCGAACACAGGAATCCGAGACCTCGGAATACACTCGAATTGTGGAACGTTCTGCAGGAAGTATGGTGTGCATTGCCTACAGCACATTTCGAGAAACTAGTGGAGTCCATGCCCCGTCGTATTTCTGCTGTCCTGCGGTCCCGTGGGGGACCTACCAAGTATTAGACTGGTGTACCAGTTTTTCTGGCACTTCAGTGTATGTCCTGATTCTTTTTAATGCAGAAAAACTTCCTTCGGCAGTTGATGGAAATTTTAATTTTACGTCTGCTAATTTTTACACCTCAATAAACACATTGTCCAATTTATTCAATTTCATGTAACTAGTAATGTCTCTTGTTAATTTCTTTTTGTATTCATCAAGGGAATGATAAACACCACACACACACTCACACAGTTCATTTTTGAGTGGAACTGTGTCAAAATTTGAAGCATAGGGTTCTTTAAGTTCTGACAGCAGATGATCAGGAAAGCTTTCTCAAATTTGTTTCAAAACAATTCGAAACTCTCGTGAAACACTGCTTTTATAGGCAAGTGACGAAGGTAGTCAAAGACTTCTCTTTTCTGAGCGAACCGTTTCCTAAAGCAACGGCCCATTCACACTTCATCTGCTCCTCCGTGTTGTCATGGAAACCTTAGCCGGCGAACGTATCCAAAATCTTTGAATCACACAGCGAAGACAGGTAGAGCGACTGGTTACGTCACGATGACGTCATCCCTCCACTAGGAAGCCCGTTGGTCTTTGATCACCTGACTCATTCTCTTAGTCAAAAGAAGTGAATCAGCACATGTTTTTTTCTTTTTTGGCAGCGAAACATCGACATAGCTTAATACCGTTGATAATTTACTTCAAACAGAAGTAATCGCTCTTTCCACGTTTATAAGTGAGTCACGGAAAAATTCTCATTGGCCGCCACCGGGAATCGAACCCATTCTTCCAGTTACGCGACGGAGATGCTTCCATACTGCACCAGGATTTTTTCCGTGACTCACTTATAAACGTAGAAAGAGCGATGACTTCTGTTTGATGTTCCTAGTCCGCGTCAAATGTCTGTATTAATTATTCATTCGCCTTCTAGTTTTGTTCAGTTGCTAGTTACCATCTTCGGTGAATCCTTAGCATTGTGTGGGATTCCAAGAAGCAACCTGCCAAGTGGCTTGGCATTTATAGTCGTATATGAGTCTGGAGTAATTCGAGGCCGCTGTGGTGCAGTGGAAACATGTCCGGCGCGTAACTGGAAGACCCTGGGTTTGATTCCCGTTGGCGGCCAATAAGATTTTTTCCGTCACTCACTTATAAACGTGGAAAGAGCGATGACTTCTTTTGATGTTCCTAGACCACGTCAAATGTCTGTATTAATTGATAATTAATTTACTTGTGTGTATCTAATTGACCTTTATTTGTGCATTCTCCGGGCTTCGCAACTAGCCTCGAATATACGCCACTGAAATATATTGTTTACTCTAAAATCCTTTCTGCAATAAGACCAATGCTCCTCAATGAACCGAACTTCATTTCTTGGCCGCCAACTGGATTGGAGAATTGAATCTGCAGAAGAAATAGAAAGTATACACGCATGAGGTTCGTGAGATCACTTCATAGTTGTTTACGAAGCCCGAATTTAATGATCTTTTTCGAGATCTGAACTTACCCAAAGAAAGTTCTGAGCTCCTGGGTTCTCGATCGAAATAAAAAATCTTGCATCCTTTTTCGTGGAACGGGCATTGTGAAAGAGAGTTAGGTCAATATTTTTCTGGGGAAAAGGTTTTTGTTATAATGTAATAATATAGAGCTGGAATGAAATGTTTTGTCGTTTGCAGCCCTTCTGTGCATAGCGTTTTATGTATTGATCTTTCTAAGAGAAGCTTGAAAGGTGTTTTCTTACAAAATGGGAATGCACAGGAGTTGGACAGAATAACGTGAACATTACGCTCAGATACGGGACTTTTTATGCAGCTGTGTACGTCGCAATACGCAAAGGTATCCATCACTTTAGGTTGTAATAGCTTTGTTTAGAACATCAAGGTCCTAGTGCATTTAAAGTGTCTTGTTGCAAAATTTCTTTCAGGGTGACGACGAAATGAGCGATCTAATGGACTTCGAAAGAAAGAGGGCTAATTGTTGGCAGGGACGGATTAGGGCCTCGGTGGGCCCCTAGGCTAAGATATCTGAATGGGTCCTTAAAGAATTATGACGAGGAATCATTATGAAATCCATTAAAACACGAAACTCTAGTAAATATGCTTGTAATAATTAATACGTTGTGCATTCTTCAAACTAATAAATGATCTGCAGACTTTTCATAATAAGTCACTGTATCTTCTATTGTTCTCATGAGAACATGATTAAAAGCTCAAGATTCCTAGATTTAGAATTTCTTTATGGTTTATCCAATGTGTGCTTTTCTTGGTGCACCTTTTTTGTTATGAAATGTGAAGCCACAGGGGACTTCTACCATTAACGGTTCCAACGCGAATCGAGAGGTGTGGGTGGATTGTACTGAAAAAGCTGAAACTGTCTCGCTGATAACGACATGAAACCTTTACCCTTCTAAGTCACTGCCTTGAAATGTGTTCTTCTAGCAGCCCCTGTTCCTGACCAAGTAGAAATCATACGAGACAAAAGTAAAACTATTTCACAAACCGCTCTCTCTCCCTATCTGTCTATTATTTGCCTAGGCATGATTCCTGGTCCCATGGCCACGGTGGGCACCAAGGCTATAGCCCCTACAGACCTCCCCTTAATTTGACTCTGATTGATGGTGGCCGGGTAGTTGGTGCCTCCGTGACAACAGTCGCCAGGTTAGTGGGGGTATCGAGAGTTACTGTGTCTAGCGTCATGTCAGCATACTGTGTTCATGACTTCGGAAAAGGCTAATTGTTGGTGGTCGGCTAGTTGGTGCCTCCGTGACAACAGTCGCCAGGTTAGTGGGGGTATCGAGAGCTACTGTGTCTAGCGTCATGACAGCATACTGTGTTCATGACTTCGGAAGAGGCTAATTGTTGGTGGCCGGCTAGTTGGTGCCTCCGTGACAACAGTCGCCAGGTTAGTGGGGGTATCGAGAGCTACTGTGTCTAGCGTCATGACAGCATACTGTGTTCATGACTTCGGAAGAGGCTAATTGTTGGTGGTCGGCTAGTTGGTGCCTCCGTGACAACAGTCGCCAGGTTAGTGGGGGTATCGAGAGCTACTATGTCTAGCGTCATGACAGCATACTGTGTTCATGACTTCGGAAGAGGCTAATTGTTGGTGGCCGACTAGTTGGTGCCTCCGTGACAACAGTCGCCAGGTTAGGGGGTATCGAGAGCTACTGTGTCTAGCGTCATGACAGCATACTGTATTCATGACTTCGGAAGAGGCTAATTGTTGGTGGCCGGCTAGTTGGTGCCTCCGTGACAACAGTCGCCAGGTTAGTGGGGGTATCGAGAGCTACTGTGTCTAGCGTCATGACAGCATACTGTGTTCATGACTTCGGAAGAGGCTAATTGTTGGTGGTCGGCTAGTTGGTGCCTCCGTGACAACAGTCGCCAGGTTAGTGGGGGTATCGAGAGCTACTATGTCTAGCGTCATGACAGCATACTGTGTTCATGACTTCGGAAGAGGCTAATTGTTGGTGGCCGGCTAGTTGGTGCCTCCGTGACAACAGTCGCCAGGTTAGGGGGGTATCGAGAGCTACTGTGTCTAGCGTCATGACAGCATACTGTATTCATGACTTCGGAAGAGGCTAATTGTTGGTGGCCGGCTAGTTGGTGCCTCCGTGACAAGTCGCCAGGGTAGTGGGGGTATCGAGAGCTACTCTGTCAAGCGTCATGAAAGCATACTGTATTCATGACTTCGGAAGAGGCTAATTGTTGGTGGCCGACTAGTTGGTGCCTCCGTGACAACAGTCGCCAGGTTAGGGGGTATCGAGAGCTACTGTGTCTAGCGTCACGACAGCATACTGTGTTCATGACTTCGGAAGAGGCTAATTGTTGGTGGCCGGCTAGTTGGTGCCTCCGTGACAACAGTCGCTAGGGTAGTGGGGGTATCGAGAGCTACTCTGTCTAGCGTCATGACAGCATACTGTATTCATGACTTCGGAAGAGGCTAATTGTTTGTGGCCGGCTAGTTGGTGCCTCCGTGACAACAGTCGCCAGGTTAGTGGGGGTATCGAGAGCTACTCTGTCTAGCGTCATGACAGCATACTGTATTCATGACTTCGGAAGAGGCTAATTGTTGGTGGCCGGCTAGTTGGTGCCTCCGTGACAACAGTCGCCAGGTTAGGGGGGTATCGAGAGCTACTGTGTCTGGCGTCATATGGCATCGTACTGTGTTCGTGGCAAAATCTCGTCTGCAAAACACAAGAGCGGCTGGAAAACGACTCTGACTGATTGTCACCCGTAATAAGAAGACCACGGCCCCGAAAAAATAGTGCAGAGCTGAATCGGCACCTGCAGACCCCAATATTAACGAAAACAGTGCTCAGGGAACTGCATAAACAAGATATTCATGGCACAGCTG
This sequence comes from Macrothele yani, assembly GCA_039090855.1. Classification (NCBI taxonomy): domain Eukaryota; kingdom Metazoa; phylum Arthropoda; class Arachnida; order Araneae; family Macrothelidae; genus Macrothele; species Macrothele yani. The sequence continues at coordinate 140,344,181 of CM077002.1, forward strand.
CTATTGCAAAACCTCTGGTGACACGGGTGAACTCACAACGGTGACGGCAGTGGTGCCAGGAGACTGCCGACGCGTGAAAGCGTGTAATTTGGTCGGATGAATCCACATTCACACTATTTCCAATAGCAGGACGTGTTTACGTGTGCAGAAAACCGTCAGAAACATACGACCTCTCGGTCGTATGTTTCTGATTGTCTGCTCCCAACAGCGCAACAAGGTGGTGGTTTAAGGCAGTGCAGGGAATTAGAACGAGTAAGGAACAGATTTTTTTTTTTTTTGGAAATAGCGTGGAAGGGGCATCACGAACGGTATTACGTGTATTTATATATAATTTAAGATTACACGCTTGTGATCTTGAGATAGAATAAATTATCACCGTTTATTCACAATTAAATGTTTTATCAATATCGACTAATTTCGCTCAGAGTGTTTGGCTCGGCATTATCAGACGAATGGAGTGTAAACATTCAAATCATTAGGACATCATCAGAGTTCTCAGGGTCATGGATTTCGATTTGTTTCCACGCACTTGAAAGAAATAGGGTAGACATGTCGTTGACAAACCGTGAAGAGTTGCGGTGTATGTGTAGAGCTTCTAATACATTAAGCTTGATAGTCGAATCAGGTTTATCAATAAACGTAGTGTTTCCAAACAAAAGTTTATGGTTATTTTTGTGAAAATGTTGGGCTATTGAACTAAAAAAGTCATCAATAGTCTAACATTGTCATGAAAATAACCATAAAGTTTTGTTTGGAAACGCTACGCTTATTGATAAACCTGGTTTCACCATCAAGTTTTTTATGTGTTAGAAGCTTTCCATGTATACTGGAACTCTTCACGAATTGCCAACGACATGACGTCTACTCCATTTGTTTCAAGCGCGTGGAAACAACGCGTCAAAATCCGTGGTGGTCAGAACTATGTGATTGATTTGAATGTTTACGCTTCATTCGTCCTGATGAAACCAAACGCTCTGCGAAGCTATAGTCTATGTAAATAAAACATTTAATTGTGAATAAACGTTGATAATTTATTCTGTTACTTGTATTTATCGCGCAGTTATTCGCTATGCTGAGACATGTTTCCATTCTTTAATAACGCACGCCGAACCATTGGCAGTTCCATAAAGACAGCATCATTGCATGGTAGCTTGTTGTTTACTATTTCAACTGTTTCCCTGATAGCATTATAACGAAGTAAATTTCTCCGTCATTTTTATCCACGCCGGGGCTCGAACCCGGGTCCCCTCATTCCGGAATAAGTCACTCTACCAATTGAGCTACGCGGGCGTTCGTTCTGACTGCTATCTGCCTTTATGCCGTGTGCGTCCTGCTGGCTGGTACGTCACATCTCCCCCTCTTAAGAGGACAGGGGGCATGGCCCACGGGTCAGCCGTGACCATGAATTGTCATTGGCAGTCATCCGCTGAAGAACGTACTTGAGAACTCCCAATCATTCTGGCGTGTGGAATGCAACGTCACACACTTTTTTTTTTCGTAGCGCTGGAGAAAGGATTCTCTTATTTTTCCTATCTCGCGGTGTGGAAAGAACATCACACCATTGCGAGATTTTGAACGGCCGGATCATCCGGAAAGTTCGGGCGCCATTATAACGAAGTAAATTTCTCCGTCATTTTTAATCCACGCCGGGGCTCGAACCCGGGTCCCCTCATTCCGAAATAAGTCACTCTACCAATTGAGCTACGCGGGCGTTCGTTCTGACTATCATCTGCCTTAATGTCGTGCGCGTCCTGCTGGAAGGTACGTCACAGCAGTCTCTTTAAAGTTCGTTGAAGGGGAAGTTCTTATAATATCATTCCGTGTAGGAGCGACTGAGTAGTGCAGGACTTCTCTGGCAAGCATACAAAGCACAGGAAAAGATTGGCGTCAGGATATGCAGAATACAACGACAATGTATAGATTCGTTTTTTAACTGAATGAATGTCATCGCGCAATATGACGGATTAATTCTTATTACTAATACAACAATTGGCAGGCAAATCATGCATTACTCGGCCGCTCCTGTATTGCATAATAAAAGAAGTTTTTTTTTTGATTGGAGGTTTAACGACCACCGTGAGCAACTCAGTGGGCTATAAGCAGTCTCCCGTCCCTAATTTAGGGTCACTGGTTCCAGGGAAGGGAGAGAGTCAGTGCCGTAAGACAAACACAACATCCATGCCTCAACAGGATTCGAACCCGGACCCCTTTCGGACGAATGATCAGAAGAACAGAAGGCAAGAAGAGGTAACTCTTCTTTGCCACCGGGGCGGTAAAGAAGAGTTGCCTCTTTATACGAACTTTAAAGAGACTGCCATCAGGGGAAGCAGTTGAAATCCTCTTCAACAAGCCGTGATGGGGTCTCTGCGGAATTGCCAATAGTTAGGCATGCATTATGAAAGAATGGAAACAAGTCGCTGGCCAACGTACACTACTGTTTGTGAAAACTGCAACACCAAGAAAGTATCGCGCTCTTCAAATGAAATTTATATCACAGCTTCCTCATGTTACAGGAGATAACTGATTACATTTTGTAGAGCTATACAAGATGTTTTCGCTTCAGAACTCAGTATCGTGAAGCCACTTCTAGCAACAATTAACGGCCTCTACCAGGTGTGGCAGAGGGCTGCGGGTGGCCTAGTGGGCAACGTTCGTGACTGCCGCGGAAAGGACCTCAGGTTCGATCCCAGGCAGGTACGAACGCTCGATCCACTAAATATCCGCAGTGCGTCGGATGGGCACGTTAATCCGCCAAACCCCGGGTACTGGCCCCCGGTGATAAATAAGGGCGTCTTCCTCTCCCTTTCTACTTCGCTTCCGTGTCACTTTCCTATCGGGCACTCTAACCCAAATCTCCTAGCTTCCTATTTCTGAGGGCTGTTTAAGACCTGGGGTCAGACATTCCCTTCCTAAAATCCTCTACATATGATCATGATCAAGGTGTGGCAGTGAATGGTAGAGGTTTTCGATATCGTCCCGGGAAATAACCTTTAACGCTGCGTCTACGCGAGACGAGAGTTCATTTGTGATGTTTCGTGGAGGTGCGTGACGGGCCAGTCGCTTATAGATACCATGCCCAGACATGTGTTCGATCGGGGGCATATCCGGCAAACGTACAGACTACCGCGCATGAATGTGGTCTTGGACACACTAGTCCATACGTGGCCGAGCATTGTCTTGATGATGGAACACACCACCAGGAAAACCCTGAGAAAAGGGTATCACCTCTATCCCTAAAACATCCCCGATATATCGCCGGCTGTTGAGGGTTCCCTCAATTCGCATCAGGCGAGATCACGAATTGAACTCAATGGCGCCACAAGCGATGACGCTGGAACCGTATGACGGCGAGAAATGCAAGGTGTCATTCGCCACGATGTCTTCGAACACGTATGCGATCACCATGGTGCATGAAGTTGAATCGTGACTCGTCAGAAGAACGAACTTTTGCCAATTAGCGTGCCAATGCCTGTGTTTGACACCTCATTGCAGCCTGAGCGTCTCTTATTGAGGGTCAAAGGAATGCGCTGCCATGGACTTCTGGTGAGCAGTGACCTCCGTTAAGCAGACGTCGTTGTCAATCAGTAACTTTAATAACAAGAATGAATGATCGTGGAAGAATGTTTTGGAAGCGGACTATACGGTGGTCACGATTGTTGTCAGGATTTCGGTATTACAGTGAAAAACATATCACTGCAAATGCTTAACATATTCTTTTTATTAAAAGAATGAGAAATAAAATTATTACGCGGTTGTAGCTCACGATTTTTACATCTGAAAATCAAAAATCTGTGTGTTTTTCTTTCTTTTTTTTTTTTCAGTCAATAACTTTAGTAACAGGAATGAATGGTAGTGGGAGAATGTTTTTAAAGACTACGTCATTGTTTTTAGCTGTTATAAAAATATCTGAACTAATTGTAATGAAAACTATGTATATATATATATATATATATATATATATATATATATATAATCAATCCACTGCTGGACGAAGGTCTCCCCAAGTTTCCTCCACAACGGTCTGTCTTGTGCCAGTCTCCTCCATGCCACTGCCGCATACTTTCGTATTTCATCCACCCATCTCCCATGTGGTCTTCTTCTGGGTCTTTTCCTGTCCCTTGGAATCCAATCTAAAATTTCAGCTGTCCATCGATGGTCTGTCCTTCTGGCAAATATGTCCAGCTCATTGCCATTTCAGGGATTTTACTCTGATCAAGATGTCTTCCACTCTTGTCATTTTTCTGATCCACGAGTTCCTCTTCTTACCTCTACTAGTTACAACAAGCATGCATCTCTTCATGCTGCTTTGAGTTGTCTGAAGTCTTTGTATGCCTCATTTAGTTAAGGTCCACGTCTCTGCACCATACGTAAGCACTGGAAGGATGCATTGATCAAACACTTTTAAGACATAATGGCATATTGCTCTTGAAAATAATACTGTTTCTTCCAAAAGCTCTCCAGGCAAGTTAAATTAGAAGTAGAAACCAATCATACAGATCTTTGAAGGTTTTTTTTGGCTATTGAATATCGTTTTTTTATCGTAACCGGAGGTTGATATCTCGCATTTTACTTGTTTGGTTATTTATTAGTCCACAACAATAGGATCTGTGAAATAAAAATGGTAATTTGGATCTACTCCTCTTTTACCTAGTTAAAGGAGTCACGGGTATTATGGGATTTGCGATACTGAATATCGCTTTAAATGGTTTTGGTCTTTAAGGCAAAGTTCTCTTTCTTTCACCTTTTAAATGACATTTCCTGATGCGCATTTGAGACGGGAATTAAAGGTGTGCGTTTACGAGACCTTTAACTTCCGGCGCTATCACTTAATTATCGGTAATGATCCGTGGCATCTGTACAGAATTAGAAGCAGTCGAATCGGATTTGCATTTTTGCGCTGGTGATCCGAATAGTTAATTGAATTACCCGATAAATATTTGAAGAAATCATGCAGCTAATTCTTTCTATGCAGCGAGTGAAATAAAAGTTAGAACCCACCATTTGTTCGAGTAATCTCTTGCAGCGTGTAAAACGGTGAGAGAATCAGCGGCAGTCGGCGAAATTCGAACCATCTTTGAATTTTCCAAGCGTAACTATGATCGCTTGACAGGCGTCAAGTCTACGCGTGATAATTAACCCCTAGTCTCCAGCGAAATGCCCCGAGAGTAGCTATATCTGAGATTGGATCATCGTCTCACTGGTAGGAATCTGTTCTCTCTCGCTGTGAGCCGAAAACGAAGCCAGGGTATTGGAAAACGAAGTAACATTTTCGCAAGGGCTCAGTCGTCCTTTACTCGACCTGACGCAGTGAGAACCAGGAGACCGATTCTAGAAGTTGGTGAGTCGTGAAATGTGGAATTTAACAGACGATTAGATTCCGATAGAGCAGGAAATGGACGAAAGGGAGGCTTTCGCAGAATGTTATTAATCGGTTTGCTGAATCCACTGCGGGACTTTTGTCCAGGTTTTTTTCTTTTCCCTTCTTTCTTTTCATGTCCTTCTAGTTCATGGACCTTACGTATCACATGAGGGGTCTTGACATTTTATTTTATTTCCTTTCGCCTTCGTTTTCTTTCTTATCAGTCGTGTTGCTGTTAGAAAACCCTGGCTACTAGTTTCTGAAAAGAAATGGTCGCGATGTGTTTAACCGAACTAATAGGTTCGTTTATTGCAATCACATTTTTGCTCTTATCTCTCTCTGTTTAGGGAACAGTTGTTCTGAAGGTATGTACAACGCAAATCGAAATTAATGCATAACACACTATTGTCTTTTCAACGTTACTCAAAGAATTCCTCAGACTTCTTTTTCCGTTTCCCAAACTCTTGAATGTTCAGACCTTTTGAAAAGATTCTAGAAGTTGGTGAGTTGTTGAAGAATATCACACACACACACACACACACACACACACACACACACACACACACACACACACACACACACACACACACACACACACACACACACACACACACACACACGTGTCATCAACCATTATCAGCCGCCCCGTGGCGCAGTGGTCTAAGCGATGGCCTCAGATCATTCGTCCGAAAGGGGTCCTGGTTCGAATCCCGGTGAGGCATGGGTGTTGTGTTTGTCTTATGGCACTGGCTCTCTCCCTTCCCTGGAACCAGTGACTCTAAATTAGGGACGGGCGATTGCTTATAGCCCATTGAGTTGCTCACGGTGGTCATTCAACCTCCAATGAAAAAAACAAAAAAAAAAAAAAAAAAAAAAAAAAAAAACGTTGTCAATCCGCTGGTAAACGGTGTCTCCCTAAGTTTCTTCAACAACGGTCTGTCTTGAACTAGTCTACTCCATGTCACTCCCGCATGCTTTCGAATTTCATCCGGCCATCTCCTATGTGATCCTCGTCTGTATCTTTTCCTGTCCTTTGGAATCTAGTCTAAATTTTAATCTAGTCTAAAATTTCGGTTGGCCAACTGAGGTCCGTCCTTCTGGCAATATATCCAGCCCATTGCCATTTTAGGGATTTTACTCTGATCATGTATTCCATTCTTTACATTTTCCTTATCCACGAGTTTCCTTTAAGTTGTCTAATAATTTTGTTTGAGTAGGGGGGGGGGGGCACAACTCACCACGACGGCCAAGCGGCTTGGTGAGTAGAATAGCATTATCTATATTCCCGGTGGTATAGTTATACCACTACTTGGCGGTCGTCAGAGCCCCTGGATACACCGCGAGAAGGCGAAGTTCACATTTGTCAAGGAGAGGCTATGGCATGTTTGCGAATCACCTGACCTTGCATCCCAAGGAAGAAAATACACTCATCGTCAAAAAAATAGTTGCTTTAAGAAGGACGTGTCGAATTGCAATGCTGTTCGGGAGGAAAGGTAAAGGTTACCAGAAACAATAAATGATTAAACATTGAGACTGATATGGGCAATATTTATTGAGCTACACGCCAATGTTTCTCAGTATGGCGTCGGGCCTCCATGTTTGCTCACACAGCATGCCAGACGTCTCGGCATGGAGTTGTACAGGTACCTAATGGCGTCCTTCGATAAGCCACCCCGAACAGCATGCTATGGTAGTATCCACATGGCCGGTATGGCGCGTAATACGGCGATAAGACAACTGCTCCAACTGCTCGAATTGCTTCCGAATTTTTCTCCGAGGCATACTTCACTTGTAAAGGATGCAACCAACACAACAGCATGAGTCAGAATGGCAAGCACGCGCAACGGGACGACCTTTTATAGCCGGTCAGGCACAGCGCTACGACCCCTCTCTCCTTGCTTGCGTCACATGCGCGGCCGAGCGTGATACTTGAATCATTTGCATGTCTCACGATGTCAAACCTACCCACCAAGTTTCATTCCTGTCGGTTGCTTCTTTCTGGGTGCAACTATTTTTTTGACGATGAGTGTATATATTTATAAATGAAATTCAAATCGAAAAGGACAATATTTACTTTTTGCTTGAACATTTTCCAGCAATATTTCGTTAACAATGCTCAGTGTTAATGCAATTTACCTTCACGCTGCCATAGCAAAAATTCTGAATTACTTGAGAATTTTAAAATTATATGAAAAACATGTCGCAGCAGAAACTATCCAACAAAGAAGGAACTTTTCATATCGGGCAATTAGAAGCAGCGGTATTGACAAAAATAAGATACACTATGGTAGATAGCTATCTATCAACAAGTAATTGGACACCTGTGATAGCAAAGGAAAACGAAGTTTATTCACCTTCAATAGTTGGTGGAGCCTCCACGAGCGGCGATTACAGCTTCGACCCTCCGGGGCATACTCTCAACCAGGCGTTGTACGACGGCTAGCGGTATTTTCTTCCACTCTGCTTGAAGAAGACAGGTCAGTTCTTTCACCGATTTTGGACGGTGGGGGCACCCCTTAAGTCGACGCTCCAACTCGTCCCAGAGGTGCTCGATAGGGTTAAGGTCCGGGCTCTGGGCAGGCCAGTCCATTCGATGAACCCCATTGTCACCATACCAAGTCATGGTGGACCTCGCAACATGACAGGTGGCATTGTCATCCTGAAAGTAACATGGGTCCACCCCGTAAAACTGCCACAACGTAGGAAGCGCATGATCATCCAAAATGGTGCAGTATGTCTCGGCGTTGAGTATACCAGGAATTGCGACCAAGGGTCCCGTGCCATACCAGGAGAAACATCCCCATAGCATAATTCCACCGCCGCCGAGCTTCAGAGTTGGCACAATACATTCCGGCAGGAGGCGTTCTCCAGGCAGACGCCAAACCCAGACAATGCCATCCGAACGGTAGAGGGTGAACCTTGATTCGTCACTCCAGAGAACCAATTTCCACTGTTCAACGGTCTACTGTCTACGTTCTTTGCACCACGTTATCCGAGCAGCGCTATTGGACTTGGTGATCAAAGGCTTATGGGCGGCAGCACGTCCATGATAACCGAGCAGATGGGCTTCCTTATGGATGGTATTCATCGAAAGAACACTCCCGGATGCCTGTAGAAACTCCTCGCGGATGTGGCCAATCGATTTGGTGCGGTTCTTCCGAATTTCTCTGGCCAGCACCCGTCGGTCTCTAACTCCCAGTTTTGTGGGTCTGCCGGGTCGAGGCACATTCCGACAATCACCTCTCATCTTCGACCTGCCAATCACGTAGGCCACTGTCTATTTTAGGTACTTCAACTCGCTGGGTATGTCACGTATGGATCGGCCATTTCTGTGATACCCAACGATTACACCTTTCTCGAAATCAGAGAGCTCCGAACTGCGTGGCATCTTGCATGCGACTGGTTGCGTTGTTGTTTCCCACACGATATTTAACGGCGGCGGCGGCGGCCGTGACGTGTATCAGGACCGCAGATATCGTCGATTGTAGGGGTGTCCAATTACATGTTGGTAGATAGTGTATATATCTACGCCCTCTGGCGGAGAAACCATGCATTATTTTAAGGAGAAAATATTCCGAAACTGTTCATCGGCGTAAGTAGTATCGGTCCAAGGAAGAAATGTTTCAATCGAGATTTTAGACGTTCAGATTGTTTTGTAAATGCATCAGAAGCAGAAATCAACACTGACGTTCCCTGGTAGCCAAACCTATTTTTACTAAAAATTAGAATATATATACAAAAGATTTCCCGTAAGGATGTGTATCCGCTCAGAAAGAATTTTTCAAATCGGAGTTTTAGAAGCGGAGATATCAGGGAAAACGCAATTTACTTTTACGACGGCCAGGGGAAAAATCTATGCATAACTTAAAAAGAGTGACTATACCTAAAACTAAAATAGTCTTCGTCATAAATGATACCGGAGAAATGTATAGGATATATAGAAACAATGATGTCGAATGAAATGTATTATGAATTCGATAGCTTCTGCGTTTGCGCCCTCTAGCGGCGACGACACATCAGAAAAAGACGGGAAAGCAAGGGCATCGTTCACAGATTTCGAGTTTTGCAATGCTAAAACAAAAACAAAAAAACAAACAATAGTTGTAGAGATACGGTATAAATACATACATACACATAGAGCGGACAAACAATTTTTTTTTCTTTTTTCTTCAGAAGACAGGTAAATTTTGGTTTACTGTGGATTTTTTCTATATTCTCCTTTGAAAAAAAATGTAAGTTTTAACACCAAAAATTCTCGACGTAAGAAATATTAAGAAATTTTCTGAAAGGCATAAGAAACGCAAGGTTCATTCTAGCTATTTAAAATTCCGTTACAATGATTTTCTATTCATGAACAGCAAGCATTCTCAGTTCACTGCTGGGAATGTCTTTCCACGTCATTTCTAAAATTCTGATTTGAGCAATTCTCTTTCATGTCACTCCAGCATGCTTTCGAATTTCAACCACCCATCTCCCACATGGTCTTCTTTCTAGGTCCCTTAGTCTACAGCTTGTATTTCAGTTGTCCAAGGATGGTCAGTTCTTCTAGTAACATATCAATCCCCATTGCCACTTGAGCGGTCTGTACTTTGATCATGTCATCAATGCCGGTCATTTTCCTGATCCATGAGTTCCTTTTTTTCCTGGCTACACCAAGCATGCATCTCTCCATGCTTTTTTGAGTTGTTTGCTGCCTCTGAATATCTTTATTAATTGAAGTCTATTTCTCGGTTCCATAAATAAGAATTAGAAGGATGCATTGATTAAACACTATTATCTTCAGACGTAATGGTAATTGCCTGTATTGTTTCTTCCGAAATCACTCCATCCAAGTTTTATACGCCTATTTATTTCTTCTGCGATGTGGCCCTTGCTGATTTTCGAGTATTAAATGTACTAAATTAAAGAACGGAACTCCACCGTATCGCGTGGAAGAGAAAATTGTAAAGTTTCTACACTGCAAATGCTCGGAACACATCAGGACCTTATTTTAGAACGCAGTGTGTGCCAGATTAAGAACACTTTAATGTGTTCTTATTTAGAACATATTTGGAACACATTTTAAGAACGTATTTTGAGAATACAATGCGTTCCCAATGCTTTCTGAATGTGTTCCATTCGCACGCAAAATGTGTTCCATTCTCACGCATAAAGTGTTCCGAATGGGTTCTGGAAAATAATATGTTCTAAAAATTAACACTGGAACACATTTTATAGTAGGAGAACACATTTGGAACGCACTGGAAACACATTATCGCCAACAGAACGGAATAGAACACAACCGAAACATATTTGGAACGCATTTAAAAAAACTGCGTTCTCAATGTGTTCCAAATGTGTGCCGAGCGTTTGTAGTGTATCAATGTGCGCAAAATCTTGGCCCTTTTTTACACTTTCCAACCGTAGGTTGAAGAAGCGTACATGCTCCAGCTTTTTCCGTCCGTCCGTCCGTCTGTCTGTCTGTCGGCACGATAACTCGCGTAAAAATGGTTCGATTTCGATGAAATTTTAGTATGTGGTAGGGGACAACCAGGGGACAAACCCTATTGAAAATGGGTGAAGTGGGGTCAAAGGTCACGCCATAAGAGCGGGATCCATTTCAATGCCTTATGCGTCATAACATGCGTAAATATGGTTCGATTTCGATGAAATTTTATTATGTGGTAGGGAACCACCTGGGCACGAACCCTATTGAAAATGGGCGAAATGGGGCCAAAGGTCAGGCAGGACATAAAAGCGGGATTTGTTCCATTGCCCTTATGCGTCATAACTTGCGTAAAAAATGGTTCGATTTCGATGAAATTTTAGTATGTGGTAGGAAGCCACTGGGGACGAACCCTATTGAAAATGGGCGACATGGGGTCAAAGGTCAGGCCACTGGAGTGGGATCCATTCCATTGCCCTTGTGCATCATAACTTACCAAAAAATGTTTCGATTGCGACAAAACGTTATGTTGTTCCGGAGGTATAGCAAATCGGTTCTGTTGAATATCAACGAAATGGGGTCAAAGGTCATTGCACAAAAGCAAGATTTATTCCACAACCATTATTCTCATAACTTGCGTAAAACTGCTTCTATTGCGACAAAACTTTAGTATGTTATTCTTGAGGTGTACTGAACCGGTTCTGTTGAATATCATCGAAATGGGGTCAGGGCACAGGAGCGAGATTTATTCCACAGCCATTACCCTCATAACTTGAGTAATAATTTCTGGTATGTTGGAAAGCGTATCATAATCAATGCATTGCATGATTTTACTAACTTGTTTGTTTGGGGGTTTAACGACCGCCTGGAGAATCTCCGTGGGCTGACTATAAGCTGTCGCGAGTCCCTTATTTAAGACCACTATTCCAGGTAAAGGAGAGTTAGCTCCATAAGAAAAAATAAACCATACTTAACCTGTGATTCAAACCCGGACCTATCCCGCAAAAGTGGTCAGAAAGCAACTTAGACCACTATGCCACCGGGGCGGGGTTTAATTCCTTCAGATCAGCAGAATATCGTAGTAAAATTCTTTAATAAGTGCGAATAGAATCTAAGCATATTGTGACCATATTAGGTGTTGTCGTTATTGCCATCTGTAAAACCGATGAAGACATGTTAGTCGCCTCCTGACTCCCTCCCCCGGATTGCCGAGTGGTTAGAGGAATATAATTTAGTTCTGAATGTGGCATGAACAGCGAGAATGTTATTCGGCATCGGCGTCTTCGGCTCCTCGGAACTATGGGCTCCAAACTAACAACGGGCGGCTCCTCATAAGATCTAAGCATTCATGGAGGCGGTTAAAAGTTCAAAACACAAGATGCATTTTAGAATTACGAACATCCATGGAATTGCTAGATGTTTTAATACAAATTGTTTCATTGTTTATATCAACTTATGACTACAACAATTTCCAGTTCCACAATATATCATAGATTTATCAAAGGATCTCTGCTTTTGGGTGGCTTGATGGAAATTATAATGAGACGCTGAGGAAATCAGACATCAATCAGAACAAAAAATATTTGCCTTAGACTCATTGTCATTTTTGTCGCATAGCTGCAGGACAATGATGGACTGCAGGTTTTCAATGACTACATGAGCAAAATATATAGAAACATGCAATTTACTCTAGAAGTGGAATCCGATGGGAGATTACTGTTCCTAACATCATGTTCACAAAAGGCACAGATGGCGTTTTATCGTGGCAAGTCATCCGGAAACGTGCATTGGTTCCAAATGCAATTTCCCGGCTACCCCAAATACATATAAATTCTGGGATTCCCTCCCGTGCTTTGAAAGTACATTGCAGGTTCCAACAATTGGAGATAGGAGGAATTAGAAAACATTACGAGAATTGAAAGTACAGCTATTCCTGTTCTCACAATATATCCTATTTCTTACGGTCTCAGATTGTTGGTATATACAAATATATGCTTATCGTCAATTCAGTCCAATGTATTGTAAAGAATATATTTAGTGAACTGAAGAGAAAAGAATACTACATGTATATAAAGAAGACGAAGTAAATTCCATGAAATGCTTTCACGTCAAACTGGCTGGAAAATCAAGAATATTTTAAAAAGGTGCAAAATTCAAACGGCTTTAAAAATATAAAAAGCTAGTTTAAAAAAAAAACGCACACTGAGAATTTTGAATACAGCAGAAATCCATCAGATTCCGTTGTCTTATCTTAACCGTGAAAAAAAGGGATTTTGTTGAGAATTATCACATGCACTCATGGACAATAATAATTGCGCACCTAGAAGAAAACATACTACAACCACGAAACTTTTCAAATAGCTAGAGTGCGTGCTGGTATGCAAATGATCCACGTTTAGTGCGAGTGCACATCACTGCACACCCTGTGGTGGCGCTGCAAGCACGAACCGGCAGCCTGATAAACCGGCGTGTAGTCGATGTCCCAAGAAAGAGAAATGCACCGGCCGACGCAAGCAAGAGTACAGAGTGACAAGAATGACGAGTATATAGACGCCAGAGACGTCGATTTACGCAACTTACGGACTTTGAGAGAGGCCTGTTCATCGGGCTGGAAACCGTAGGGTGGTCGGCGCGCCGTATAGCCCGCCACGTGGATCATTCTGACCATAACGTACGACTGTGTTGGGTGAAGTGGACACCTGACGGCCCTGCCACACGGCAGAGCGGCTCCAGACGGACCAGGAAGGACTACCAGTAGAGAGGATCGACGGATCGTGCGCCAGGCACGAACGTATCCCACGAGGACCCGGTATACTACACAGGCAGACAGATGTAGCGGTTCTTGTGTGCCCTCGAACCATTTCCCGACGCCTCGTGGAAGCGAATCTGCGAGCCCAGCGCCCCTTACGTGTGCTGCAATTAACACCGGAACATCGCCGGCTCCGTTTGCAGTGGTGCCAGGCCAGAGCAACGTAGAACGCCATAGACTGGCGATGTGTGGTGTTTAGCGATGAGTGCCGCTTCGTTTTGGGGAGAGATGAACGTGTCCGGATGTGTAGGTCCCAGGGTCAACGGCCCAATCCCAACTTCGCTGTCGAGCGCCTCACTTCCCCCAGTGCAGGCATTATGGTCTGGGGAGTCATTGCCTACAATAGCCGATCAGCTCTAGCAGTGGTACGTGGATCATTGACGGGCCAGCGATACGTGGATGTGATCCTACGGCCCATGTTTCCCCATTCCTGGCCGGGATTCCAGGTGCGCTATAGCAGCAGGATAATGCTCGCCCGCACACGGCTGACTCGGGTTGCCTAGGACTGCCTACGTCATATCAAGATACTTTCAGGGACTGCGCGCTCCCCGGATATACGTCCCCTATCGAGCATATGTGGGACCATTTGAAACGCCGGCTGCCGCTCTGCCACACTATCCGGGATTTGGAGCACACCGTCCAACTCCTGTGGGCCAGTCTGCCTTACGACAACATCAGGCGTCTGTTCTCTTCCATGCCGGACCGTATTGCAGCATTATCGCCGCACGAGGCGGTGCGACGCGCTATTGAAGATGACCGGACTGCGTGCCCCAGATCCCTCTGTAATTGTCCTGAAGCTCTGTTTTTTCCATCATGTGCGTCATTCATCTGTATCATTACGTCCATAAAATATCTCAGTTCAATCCGATGCTTCCTTCTTGTTTGCGCAAATTTCATTGTCCGCGAGTGTACTTTAACGATAAAAAAAGAATTCGGCAATTATGCGATCAGTGAAAGCGACGTTATATGGATGGGTGTCGAAAGTTGGCCTGCCAAGATTGAAAAATTTTAAATCATTTTTTTTTTTTGCTGAAACTGCGTTAAAAATATTAGAAGTGACAGTAAGATATGAACCGCCCGTGGACATTAATTAAACTCATTCATGGTCTGTGTAACAGTCCAAACAACAATTTCACGAGGAAAAAAAATGTGTTAACAAGCGAAACTTTCATTTCATCAGTTACTTATTAATTTTGAATAATATGGGAAATCCAACTTCTAAGATCAGTTCCTCTAGATAAGATTGTTTCATCTTCATTTTATAAAAAACTTAAAACAAAAAGAGGCTTTCTATCCACTGAACTTAGGCTAGTGGTGAGGCTTGACGTTTTCAATAGTATAAGAGGCGACGCATGATAATGAAATAATTTATCATTTTAGGATTTTTTAATCACTAAAGCTGAGATTTTTCGTCTGCAGGGTCTTTTTTAGCACGTCTTTTGTAAAAAAAGATCGTGCTTATGTTACCGGTTTGTCCGACCGTCCGTCTGTACCCACGATATCTCTGCAACTATTTTTTTGAAAAAATTCTTTTCGCATTGGGAAAGCTTGAAATATGCGAATGATGGTCCTTTATTTCGTTTTTTTTTACGATGTACAATGTCGCCGCTAGAGGGCGTAAACGCAGATGATGTCGATTTCAAAAATACCTTTTATTCCACATATTTGCTTCTAAATATCTAATTGAAAAAAAAATTACCATTCGATTCCATTTATGTCGAAGAGTATTTTAGATATAGTTACTTTTCAAATTACGCATAGATTTTCCGCGAGGGGGCGTAAAAGTAAATTGCATTTCCCCCGATAACTCTTCTTCTAAAACTTCGATTTGAAACATTTTTTCTTCAGCGGATAAACCTCCTGATGGAAAATCTTTTGCATATAATTTAAATCTTTTGGCAAAGAATATTTTGGCCACCAGGGGGCGTAAGTGTTAATTTTTGCTTCTGATGTATTTGCCATAAAATCTGAGCTTCTAAAATATCGATTGAAAAAATTATTTCGTGGACTGATGCCACTCACATCGATAAACCTTTTCGGAATATTTTCTTTTTAAAATAATACATGGTTTCTACGCCAGGGGGCGTAGATATATCATATTTTCGTTAATATCTCTACTTCTAGGAGTCCGATTTGAAAAATTCCTTCTTTGTCGGATAGCGTCTCCAGTGTGACATGTTTTTCATATAATTTCAAAATTTGCAAGTAATTCGTAGACTTTTCTCTAGGGGGCGTAAAGGTAAATTGCTTTTCCCCCTTTATCTCTGCTTCTAAATCTCCGATTTGAAAAATTCTTTCTGCACCGGATACAGCTCCTGATGGGAAATCTTTTGCACATAATTTCTAATTTTTGTAAAAAATGGTTTGGCAACCAGGTGGCGTAAGTCTTAATTTCCGCTTCTGATGTATTTGCAGCAAAATATGAGCTTCTAAAATCTCGATTGCAAAAAAAGTAGTTTGTTGACCGTTACTACTCATGTCGACAAACCTTTTAGGAACATTTTCTTCTTGAAATAATGCTTGGTTTCTACGCCAGGGGGCGTAGATGTATCTAGGAGTCCGGTTTGAAAAATTCCTTCTTTGTTCGATAGTGTTTCCAATGCGAAATGTTTTCTCTATAAATTCAAAATTTTCAAGTAAATCATAGACTTTTCGCAAGGGGGCACAAAGGTAATTTGCATTTTCTGCGTTATTTCTGCTTCTATAACTCCGATTTGAAAAATTCTTCCTGTATCGCATACAAGACCTGATGGAAAATATTTTTCATATAATTTCTAATGTTTGGTAAAGAATGGTGTGGCCACCAAGGGGCATAAGGGTTAATTTCTGCTTCTGATGTATTTGTAGCAAAATCTGGGCTCCTGAAAACTCGACTAAATTTTTTTTCTTGGACCGATACCGGTCATATGGAAAAACCTTTTGAGAATACTTTCTTCCTAAAATAATGTATGGTTTTCGCACCAGGGGACGTAAAGTCACATCTTATTTTTGTCGATATCTCTGTTTCTAAGAGTCCGATTTGAAAAATTCTTTCGGTGTTGGAGAGCGTTTCCGGTGCGAAATGTTTCTCATATAAATTCATGTTTTTCTTAACGCACAAGTCTGCAACCAAAGGGCGTAAGCTCACGATTCCGTTTATAGTAATATCTGAGGGATTAAAAACCCGACTGAAAAACTTTTCTTCCGTCAGATACTATTGTTTTCCATACCGGTTCCATTGACTTTGAATAGCTTTGATAAATTTAATTTGCGTCAGAACGGATTCAAAAGACGTGCTTATTACATTTGAAATTTCGGTGTCATCTTTATTGTTTTCCCTCGCAGCAATCTTTTTTGGCATTTTTAAACACATATTTCCATATTTGAATTTTCAAAAGCTTTGTCTCTAGTTAACTGCAAAATACCACCTCACAGTGGCGCACCAGAGTAGCTCGCTCCCGATCTGAAAAAAAAAAAAAAAGTCAACTTGGAGAGACTTTTTTGGAAATCTGTTAGTTTTGAATTACTGAATTTTTAATTCCATATTAGTACAGAGGGTGAGTCGAAAGTTTTGCAATATTTGGATCGCTTTATGTCTTCATACGTACATTTACGACGAAAGCTGCCTGGCATTCAAAGTATACGCCATCGTATTGCACTCTTTTTAGCCATCTGTCTGCCAGTTCTTCGATTCCGCGGTGGTACCAGTTCTTGTCCTCCGAGGCGAAGAACTCGTCCACCCCAGCTGCCAACTCCTCCCGGTTGTTGAAGTGCATCCCGCGAAGGAAGTAGGCCATGGACCGGAAAAAGTAATTATCAGACAGGGCAAGTTCCAAACTATATGCTGGGTGTGGTATCAGTTCGATGTTCTCAAGTTCCTCGAGTTTTGTCCTAGTCGTTCGCTCAGTATGAGGCCAAGCGTTGTCCTGCTGTAGGAGAGCGCGCTTTCTGTTCACCAGTGCTGCGTACTTCTCCTCCAAAATGGCATACATCCGCTCCAGCTGTTCAGAGTAGAGGTTGGCGTTGATGGTCCGACCGTCTGGAACAAATTCGTAATGGATTAAACCCTCGAAATTCCACCAGACGAAGAGCATCACTTTGTGCTCGAAGTGCCCACGTTTGGCAACTGATTCAGGAAGCTAGCCCGGCTCAACTACTGCCGTTGTGTGTTACTATTACCGAAATAGACCCACTTTTCATCGCACACGTTTTTCTAGGAGTTTCGCGCACACTTCCCCTTGGCGGTTTGCTTCAGCTGGCGTCAGTTCGTGAGGGACAGCGCGGCAGCTCCTGTAGACCTTGCGAGGTCCTGAAGGTGACTTACCACGGTCGTCTGTGATATGGCCAGTTCGCCTGATAATTTCCCGATTGCTGGTTGTCGGATTTGCCTCTACGTTCCGGCGCAAGGCCATCGAATTCACGGTTCGCGGCCTACCCGATCGTGTCTGATCGTCGAGGTTTCTGTCACCTGAGCGAAATTTCTTGAACCATCTGGTTTCGGTGCTGTGGTCCACGGAACCTTCCCCTTGTGCATGGCAAATGTTTCGTCTTGCTTGAGAAACGTTATGACAGAGTTCAAACTCGTAAAGCAAAAGTTCCCTAATTAGCCGGTTGTGGCTGTTCATCTTTTATGCGTCCCAACCACAGACAGAAGGACGACATGCAGTGCTGTTCACAGCAACGGCTACCACTTTATATCCCTTTCGACTGACTCAAGTGCGCGACTTGAACTAGTTTAAACACGTGACATACACGCCGCAGCGCATGCGTTTATGCAAGTATTGCAAAACTTTCGACTCACCCCCTTTAAATAGACACTTTAATAATTTCAAGTCTTTGGAACCTACAGGTATTTTTTTTTAAATTGTGAAACAGGTTTTTTTTTTCACAGATAACAGGTATTCTTTTTTAAATTGTGAAACAGGTTTGTTTTTTTCACAGATAACAGGTATTTTTTTAAATTGTGAAACAGGTTTGTTTTTTTCACAGATAACAGGTATTTTTTTTTAAATTGTGAAACAGGTTTTTTTTTCACAGATAACAGGTATTTTTTTTAAATTGTGAAACAGGTTTGTTTTTTTCACAGATAACAGGTATTTTTTTTTAAATTGTGAAACAGGTTTTTTTTTCACAGATAACAGGTATTTTTTTTTAAATTGTGAAACAGGTTTTATTTTTCAGATAACAGGTATTTTTTTTAATTGTGAAACAGGTTTGTTTTTTTCACAGATAACAGGTATTTTTTTTTAATTGTGAAACAGGTTGTTTTTTTTCACAGATAACAGGTATTTTTTTAAAATTGTGAAACAGGTTTGTTTTTTTTCACAGATAACAGGTATTTTTTTTTAAATTGTGAAACAGGTTTGTTTTTTTCACAGATAACAGGTATTTTTTTCAAATTGTGAAACAGGTTTGTTTTTTTCACAGATAACAGGTATTTTTTTTACTGCACTTCATTGCGAGTATTACAAAATGTTCATGTGATGATTGCCCTAGTTTTATACCAATAGGAAACATTATAAATCTCTTACAACAAAGTTAATTGTATCACCTAAATTTTATTCTTTTAGAAAAGTAAGGTCAGCCTCTTTAAAATGTCTCACGATCACACACAAAACACGTAACTTTTGTGTCACAATGTCTAATGTGACCGTTTCCTATTCATACGAAAACGTATATAATACATAAGTAAATAAATAAATAACAATTAGGAATTGTACGAGCCCAAAAAATAGATAAAATAAAACACTAAAATTATTTACTCTTAAATATAAGAAAAGCGAGCTTAACATTTTGCCACAATGTTCCGCACATAGAAAAACATTCTCTTGACTTTGTTAGTATACAGGCATCTGTTTCTTTATCGCCTCAAAGAATTTTAGTTCATTTAATTCCGAAAACAAATGTAATACATAACACCTTATCCTCATTGGTATAAAAATTTCAAACTGATGTTTCTTTCACAATCTCTTATTAATATGCATATCTGTAGGAACTATTGCTATGACTGTGAAAAGGGACGTCAAGTCCTTTGGAACCACCGTGTTCCCAATTATGCAGTTTTTATACACTAAAACCGCGGAAAAAAACAACGAAAAAATTGCTTTTATTTTTAAGACTTCATTCGAAGCTACCGTGACAAATTCCTGGCTATTTCTTTTACAAGTTTCATATGAAGCTTCCACAAGAGCTTTGTAAAATCTTAGAGGCCATCTTAGCCGTGAAGCCTCCCGCAATGGTTGCGGGGGCCATCAATATGGTGACGTCACGATTCATCCTTTCCCGTTTCATCCTCTGCTCAAAATCGTGTTATTTCATCCTCGGGTTTCAACAGGAGTGGCGATTCGTCCTCTCTTCCCCCACCCCTCTTACATTTTCCCAGTCGCTTAATAAACTGTGTTATTTGAGTTCGTGTTATTTAATCGTTATTTAGTTTTGCTCAGAGCTTTAGCCGCATATTGTGTATCCAAGGAACACCACGAGCAGGTAGTCTGACTTCGTTCCCCAAAAATTATTATCGTGGTTTCTCAGACCACTCCTTAATTTTTCTGGTCACAAATGCAGGAAAAATCTTTGTCAGAAAAATGCAGTGAAAATAGCTGTGATTTTTAGCACTTTGTCAATTTTAAAACTTATCTAACATATTATTGTAGTTTCACTGTGTATGCAAAAGCACGTAAGCATTCAATTGGTGTCTTCTCTCCGGTTTCGAAATCATGAACCGTTTTATCAATTATTTTATCCAAATTTATATATATTTTTGTCTTTTTTTTGTAGGCATATTCAGTTCATGTTGTTTTCTTTGAACGTCATAGATCTTTTAACTTAATCAAAAGTTCCAATATATTTGGATGGGATTTTCTTACAGATATATTTAATCTGTTGTTCCACGATTCTACAGAATTTGTCTTTCTGTGACGCTCTTTATAACAGTTCCATATTCGACCAATAACGGAGTTGTCGATCCACTGATCTACCATAAAATTATTAAACGCTTGAATAGCATCATTTATGATCGCATCCTCCATTATGGCTAAAAATCCATCGTCTACACAAGTGGGTGGAATGAATGTAAGAGCTGCAAACATTCGTATATGACGTTTGATGTCTTCATTGTTTATGTATTCTGTTAGGCCTAAATTTTGAACTTTACGCCATAGCGATTGGTTGTAACGGTAATTACACTCTTTGACTTTGCAATCTATGTATTAAACAAAACGGGAAAGGAAGAACCGGTACCTACTTTTGTGTGCAGGGGACGAATTGCCACACCTGTTAAAACCTGATGATGAAACGACATGATTTTAAGCAGAGGATGAAACGGGAAAGAATGAATCGGTATCTACTCATCAGTACGGCCCTGCAACCTCGCAAGAACTTTAACTCCCGACCAGTGTGGTAGCCTCCATTAGGCGTAGTGGTGAAGTTGTACTAGAGCCTGTTGCTAGCTAAAGATAAGCTACGGAAAGTTAGCAGTTAAATATTGATAGTACGAGGTGATAACCTCACACTTTTTCTGGTTCCAGAACGACTTTTGCATGACATTCTCAAAGGTGAACACAAAATCCATCCCACAATAAGCCAAAAGAAAAGACTAAGGTAATAATTTTGCATTTTTCCGCTTATTGTACATTCATAGACCTTCAGGAAGAATCAATTATTTTTATTATTACAATTGTTTCTATTATTGTTTCTGCACGGGTCTCTTTCCCTCGTTTGAGCCGTAATCTACAATAAAGCTCCTTATGCGCGATATGTCGCTTTCTAATCTTGCATGACTGTCGAAATTTACATACCACCGTACGTAGTATGCGGCTACATAGTCAGTAGGCTACCGGTTTCCGTACTCAAAACAAATATCCATGTAGCCGTGTATCGTTCAGTTGCTTCACTCTGTCAGCAAAAGAAGTTGGAGAGCTTTTGTTAACTGAAAACCATGCAGTTTGATTGAAGTATGTCTGCATCGTACCTTTTTGTTTTTGACGATTCCTGAATAATTTAGTTTCGAGGAAGAATACTCTGTCGCAGCAGAACGTTCTTCCTCAAAACTAATTTGTTTATTTATGGGAGAACTACGAGGAGGGTGATCAGTAAGTAGCTTCCGATGCCAAGTTACGAAGATTATACACTCTTTGGAAAAAAAAACAAAACAAAAAAAACCTAAACAAAAACGAAGCACCCAGAGAAAGTCGTTCGATCCTGATGAAACTCCGCATGCAAGTACCTCAGGATCGAATATACAGATGAATAAAACGTAACGACCAATGACTAAATTGTGGCTCCCCGTAGCGATGGGAACCGAGCAATGAGGAGGATATATCAAGAGCTCGCACGCAGGGACAATTGTGACAGCGCATTAACCTGCACGGACTTTGAGGATGCCTCGACGTCGGATCCGTGCACAAAACGAGCAGTTGAGCGAGTTCGAGAGAGGACGTATGATTGGACTGAGAGAGGCCGGTTGTGGTCAAGTCGCCGTATCCTCAAACATTTGGGTGGGAGCGAGGTGGCAATGGGACGATGTTGGTGCTGATGGCTCGAGGAGGGCACAATCTAGTAGACAGTGGACGGCCGAGGGCAACAACAGACCGCGAGGATCGAGCGATTGTAACAGCCGCACGAACAGAACCGAATTCGTCGCTCCCAATCATCCATGGTCATGTTGCGTCGTCTATAGGTAAAAAAGTGTCCATTCGGATAGTTGCCAGATGACTTGCGGCATGGGGACCACGTTCAAGGAGGCCACACCGCCCCCTACCATTGACTAGCGAGCACCGCCGGAACAGGTTGCAGTGATGTCGGGCCCGCTCATTGTGGGATAGCGTCCAGTGGTGACGAGTCATAGTTTGCACTTGGCGCCGATGACCAGTGCATAAGTGTCTGGCGAGGAGTCGGCCGGCCTGCGCACGGACACTGACTTTACCGTGGAACGTCACACGGCTTGTACACGGGGAGTGGCTGTCCCGGGACTCATTTCCCATGATAGCCAGACACCCATGGTTGTCCTCCATACCACCCTCACTGCTCAACGGTACGTCGATGACATTATACGACCTGTTGTGTTGCCATTCCTCTCGCAACATCACGAAGCAATTTTTAAACAGGATAATTTCCTGCCACATACGGACCAACTGTCCTAGGCCTGCCTCCGTAGTGTCGACACCCTTCAATGGGACAGCCCGATCGTCCGAACTCTCACCGATCGTACATGATGGGACGTAACCTTCGTCCATTCCGGAATGTCGCATGATCTACTTCAGGACGCTGCCAGTGAACTGTATGAGTCTATGCCACGCCGGGTAAACGCTCGTATCCGAACCACCGGTGGCGCTACGACCTACTTACTAACCTTTCCTACTCGTGTAGCTGTTTTACCGTAACAAATGGCCCAACTGCTCTGGAATTGCAACCATTCCTTTCCTATACATATACATTGCACTTACTAATTTTTATCTCGATTGGATAATTCCTTCTGGTTGCTTTTT
This sequence comes from Macrothele yani, assembly GCA_039090855.1. Taxonomy (NCBI): domain Eukaryota; kingdom Metazoa; phylum Arthropoda; class Arachnida; order Araneae; family Macrothelidae; genus Macrothele; species Macrothele yani. Next base: position 140,367,238 of record CM077002.1, read on the forward strand.
TTTTCAAAGGGTATTATATTATTGCTAAACACAGATGAGTTAGGGTAGTGAATATAGAATACAAACCTAACTATTCCACAGAATCGGTTAAGACGCTTTTCCCGCCGTTACAGCAGCATTTGGAAACCTTGCGCGAAGAACTCAGCATAAAGTGTTCACATCCAAGACTTCAACTGAGCTACCACATCGGAGTCATTGGATTTGCATCAAAGAAACATTTTGAGCAATTTTGCGCAAAGTTACATGTCTGTCCTCTTGCCCCAGAGCATCCACATATGCCACGCTGCTGTCTGTTGTTGATTTCGAAGGCCTGACACTGCGCTTTTAGTCCTAGTGAGAATTTTGAGTAGAATTGTGACACGCTCCGGACGTTTATGACTTGAGAATATTAGATTTCTTGCAGTTGGCGATATATCTCCAATGGCGATGTTTTCCGTGTCGAGAGAAAACTGCGCATACCTCCAAGTGAAACCATGTTTCCAGGCTGATCGCCCCCTTTTCACGTGAATCTGTTCGTCGTTGCCACCCCGGTGGCGCAGTGGTCTAAGCGATGGCCTCTGATCATTCGTCCGAACAGGGTCCGGGTTCGAATCCCGGTGAGGCACGGATGTTGTGATTGTCTTACGGCACTGGCTCTTTCCCTTCCCTGGAACCAGTGACCCTAAATTAGGGACGGGCGACTGCTTATAGCCCATTGAGTTGCTCACGGTGGTCGTTAAACCTCCATTCCAAAAAAAAAATATTTTAATCGATGTTCAAATTCTCATCCTTGGGAACGCATTAATTGGGAAGAAAATGTGTACAGAAAATTTTCCATTCGAAGTATAGGAAGCAAAATTACCTGACGTTCACCTTAAAGGAGCAATTCTTGTATGTATGTAAATTTTATTTTGAAAACGGCGCAAAGGATTTTGATGAAAGTCGTTAACCTACCGTTTTCTGGTACTAGAAATTGATTTAGCTTGATCTCGACTTAAGGAAAATTCGTTTAGTATGTTAAACAAGATTAATTTTAAATTGCGTTGTCGTCGGTTGCAGATATCATATTAATGTCGAGTCAGAAACTTAGTTTTGGGGTTGTCCGAGCTGGGTGTGGGTTCGAGTCCCCGTGAAGTATTGGCATTGTGGCGCGGTGGTCTAAGCGCTGGCTTTTGATCATTCGTCCGAAAGGGGTCCGGGTTCGAATCCCGGTGAGGCATGGATGTTGTGATTGTCTTACGGCACTGGCTCTTTCCCTTCCTGGACCCAGTGACCCTAAATTAGGGACGGGCAACTGCTTATAGCCCAATGAGTTGCTCACGGTGGTCGTTAAACCTCCAATCAAAAAAAAAAAAAAAAAAAAAAAAAAAAGAGAATCTGTTCGTTACGTTACTCATTTCGTGAGTCAACCTGGTCCGGAGGAGAATCACGAATGTAATTTCTGCGGAATTATCCATCAACCGCACGTTGCAATATCTCGCAGGGTTTCCACGCACACAAGGAAGATTTAGCCCGAAACCACTCGATGATGATTAGGAAACGATTAGGTCGAACCTAGAGTGAGGGCAAACAGGTCTGAAAAGTAGGATTGCAAGATGATTAGTGTGAATCAACAGTGGCAGTATAAAAATTCTGGAAATGCACCGGGGGAGAGGGAAATCGGAAGAATGACGTTATTTGTAATTACGGGCCCGACGCGACGGTTTAGCGTGCCCACCAGACACACGGCGAGTTACATTTATTCAGCAACTCAACTTACTTCGGATCGATCCCAGGACCATCTGGCCTGAAGTCGGTCGCTGTAACTACTAGGCCACTTGCTGCTCAAGTGGAGTCTGTTCTCCATCATGTAGTTTTTTTGTGCAAACTTCTGTGCCAAACAATGCCTTGTAGCCAGGAGACTGCAGTGACGTTGCAAACCACAGATTTACGTATGTAATCTGCCGCCATAGGGCATCAGAAGTTACTTATTGATAATCCAAAGTAATAATGCTGAGGCCGCCCTGGTGGATAGGCGCGGGCTTATGATCATTCATTCGTCCGAGCTGCGTCCGGGTTCGAGCTATGGATGTTGTGATTGTCTTACGGCACTGGCTCTCATTTTTCTCTGGAACCAGTTGCCCTAAATTAGGGACGGGCGACTGCTTATAGCCCAACGAGTTGCCCACGGTGGTCGTTAAATCCTCAATAAAAAACAAACAAACAAACAAGAAAGATGACACCGAATTTTCGGGTGTAATAAGCACGTCTTTTGAATCCGTTCTGACGCAAATTAAATTTATCAAAGCTATTCAAAGTCAATGGAACCGGTATGGAAAACAATAGATCTGACGAAAGAAAGAAGATTTTCAATCGGGTTTTTAATCCCTCAGATATTGCTGTAAACGGAATCGTGAACTCTTAGAAACAGAGATATCGACAAAAATGAGATGACTTTATGTCCCCTGGTGGGAAAAACATGCATTATTTTAGGAAGAAAGTATTCTCAAAAGGTGTATCCATATAAGCGGTATCGGTCGAAGAAAAAAAAATAGTCGAGTTTTCAGGAGCCCAGATTTTGTAGCAAATACTTCAGAAGCAGAAATTAACACTTATGATCCCTGGTGGCTAAACCATTATTTACCAAACATTAGAAATTATGTGAAAAATATTTTCCATCAGGTCTTGTATGCGATACAGGAAGAATTCTTCAAATCAGATCTTTAGGAGCAGAAATAACGCAGAAAACGCAGTTTACCTTTGTGCCCCCTAGCGAAAAGTCTATGATTTACTTGAACATATTTTGAATTTATAGGAAAAACATTTCGCATTGGAAACACTATCCAACAAAGAAGGAATTTTTCAAATCGTACTCTTAGAAGTAGAGATATTGACAAAAATAAGATGTACATCTACGCCCCCTGGCGGAGAAACTGTGTATTTTAAGAAGAAAATATTCCGAAAAGGTTTATCGATGGGAGTGGCATCAGTCCACGAAATAAGTTTTTCAATCGATATTTTAGAAGCTCCGATTTTATGGCAAATACATCAAAAGCAAAAATTAACACTTACGCCTCCTGGTGGCCAAAGCATTCTTTACCAAAAATTTGAAATTATATGCAAAAGAGTTTCCATCAGGAGACGTATCCGCTGAAGCAAAAAAATTTCAAATCGGAGTTTTAGAAGAAGAGTTATCGAGGTAAAGGCAATTTACTTTTACGCCCCCTAGCGAAAAATTTATGCGTAATTTGAAAAAGTAACTATATCTAAAATACTCTTAGATATAAATGGAATCGAAAGATAATTTTTTTTTCAATCGGATGTTTAGGAGCAAATATGTGGAATAAAACGTATTTTTGAATTCGACATCTGCATTTACGCCCTCTACCGGCAAAATTGTACATCGTAAAAAAAAAAAAAAACGAAATGAAGAATCATCATTTGCATATTTCAAGCTCACCAAAGCAAAAAAAAAAAAAAAAAAATTCAAATCGGATAAATAGTTGCAGAAATATCGTGGGTACAGACGGACGGACAAGCCCATAACAGAAGCACGATCTTTTTTTTACAAAAGCCGTGCTAAAAAATGCTGAATTGTAGAAAATATTTTTCCACAGAATTAATGAGATCAGCATCTCCCCCCCCCACGAACTAATTCATTTGAGCAGTGTCAAGAAAACTGTTAGCAAGTTTTGCAACCAACACTTTAGTCCCCAAAATAAAATTTGAATCGTATGACCCGTTTCTGCCCGTGGTAAACAGTACAGCGATCGGTCGTTTATTTTGCGCTATTTTATTCATTAGAAGTCACGCCTTTCAGATGTTGCAGGCTTTAGTTTTTTCAATCCTGATTGTTTTGATCGACCAGCTGATTTGTTTTATTTTTTTTTAACTTCGATATATTTAAACAAAGAGTGGGGGAGGATGTAGGAAGGTAAGTACTGAATTCTTTTGCCAATCGAAAGCCCATATTACCTTGTCGAACAGAAAAATGTTCACTTCCAAGACTGGAAACTTTAATCATAGGTTACTTCCTGTACCCCCATTGTTGGCAGTAGCGGGTATGTGAGGAAAAAAAAAAAAAAAAAAGGTAGAAGTAAAAAAAAAAAAAAAATCCTTTTAAAATAGTCCCCTTACATTCTTGTCTGCAGCCTAGTGTTTCGTGAAGAGGATAAATGAAAGCCGTTCTGATGGCCGATAAAAGTCGAGGTCATTAACATACAATCTATCTTTCTTGCTGAGCGATGGAACAGGAAGGAGGAGATGATGAAAGGAAAATAGAAGTCGCTGAAGCAGCCAAGCGCCCCTGATCGGGCGAACGCCATGAATTATAAAGGCTTTAAAGTCGTTGGGTTCGACATAGTCAGTCCTTATTATTATACCAGAAGAGAAGCTGGCTAAAGAAGGGTCGGATCAGCTGATTTTGGTGCAGCCTTCATTTTTGATCATCGTCGTCTTATTTCTTTCGCTTCAAAAAAATCTTCAGCAGAAAAGTAAGTGAGTCGCGAAACGTGACTGAAATTTCCCCTAACTTGGGAAGTAGGATTTCGTACGAAGTTAGAATTTTTTGCTCCTTCTGATTTACTCCACTTCCCAAGTTTGAGTGACGCATAACTTTTCATATGTTGAAGGGCAACAGTTTTGAAAATGAATGTGAAAGCAACCGCTATGTTGTGAATTTCAAAATGCTCAGTTACTTATGAATTTAAGACAAATTTCCCTTGCATTTGAAAGCAACCGATTTCTCATGAATTTTAAAGCTGTAGGATCTGAAATGTCATCCCAGTTCTCGAATGGCCAGAGGCGCTGTAACAGGAATGGCCAAACTTTATGGGTTATGTGGCTACTTTCGATCTTAGTAGACACTGGCGGTGGACTAATAAATGAACTGTCGAAATTCGTAGGGGTGGCGGGGGGGGGGGGAAGCAAGGACATCATAACAAACACCGCAAAATGAAATAATTACTTATATATTTGAAGCGTAGGAAATGTATTTAAAACAATACAAAAAAGAATAATAATAATAAAAAAAAGAATAGTGAAACTCATCAACCTGAAAGAGGAAATGTATTCAAAATACAGAAAGCCTGTTTGAGTTCTCCGTGTTCAAATGGTTTGCTGCGTTTCTTCAGTAATCTTGAATGACGCCAATGTCACCGCTTTTGATTTACTGTTAGTCTTTGTGAATGCAGACCGCTGAGTGCTCAAGTTCGATTTAAGTTTACGAACTTTAATCTTTCGAAGTTTACTACCATTTGGGAAACTAGTAGCGAATGTTTTGTGAACTGTTTTAAAATGTTTTCTCTACATTCGCTTTCTTAGTCAACGCAACACTGGGTTACAAATAAGACAAACACCCTCATCTTTAACCATAATAAATAAAAACTTCCTCCTATTCACTGTGATAGTGATAAGTTTTTTGCTTTCTTCCTGTTGCACAAATTTTGGTTAGTGTACCGAATGACGTGGAACTCGGAGTACCGAACAGTTAAAATACACCCCACTGAACACTAAGTCCACTGCAACGCTGTCTCTCCGCACCGAGTCTCCGACGCACGTGCGCAGTGCGAGAGCCCAGCAGTTAATGGAAGGGGGAAAGATTTGGCTCTGCCGCCGAGTGATAACGTATTTTTAGAGCACTGGAAACCAACAAAATCCGTTGCTTTTCTAAAGGCCTAGATCCCACGTTTGAGTTGCCTTCAGAAATGTAACCATACTGAATTTTCCCAAATAATACGAGTTTTCACTGCGGGCTACCATTTGTTGTCCTGCGGTTGACTGGTAGACCGCGGTCGACACTTTGGCCATGCCTGAACTGTAAGCTACACTAGCTTCTGAGCATTCGTCTGAGTTGGAGTTCCGGATGAGGGGTGAAAGATCACTTGGTCCGTGTTTATTTCTTGCACGTTCACTTGGTCCAGTTCATTTCGTCCACGTTCACTTGGTCAGTGTTTATTTCTTGCACGTTCACTTGGTCAGTGTTTATTTCTTGCACGTTCACTTGGTCCAATTCATTTCGTTCACGTTCATTTGGTCCAGTTCATTTAGTTCACGTTCAGTTGGTTCAATTGATTTCCTCCACGCTCACTTGGTCCAGTTCATTTCGTCCACGTTCACTTTGTCCAGTTCATTTCGTCCACGTTCACTTTGTCCAGTTCATTTCGTCCACGTTCACTTTGTCCAGTTCATTTCGTCCACGTTCACTTTGTCCAGTTCATTCGTCCACGTTCACTTGGTCCAGTTCATTTCGTCCACGTTCACTTGGTCCAGTTCATTTCGTCCACGTTCACTTCGTCCAGTTCATCTCGTTCACGTTCACTTGATCCAGTTAATTTTGTCCACGGTTCACTTTGTCCGCTGTTCATTTCCAGCGATGGAAACAGGTCACGGATCACCGGATCGAGAATTTCTTGCTGGGGCAAACGGGTCGGGTCAAGGTGTTACTGACCTGATTGGGACCCGGTTTTATTTCAGTTTTATCTTTAAAAAAAATTATTTCAAGGAACCTTTCACAGGTCTTTGAAATAATACTTCTGAGCTGCAGAGTATGATCCAGGAACTTGCTTGAGAAGGGTAAAGAAATAGGATTGCAAAAGAACTTTCAGAAGACAAAACTGAATTACAATGCTTTTACAAGGAATGGAGATTTATCAATTGATGGGGAAAAGCTGAAGATAACCAAGTCCTACATTTACCTTGGGCAGCAGATATCAAGCGATGGTCACTCTGATGAAGATTTTAATTGGCGTAAAAACTTGGTTGGAAAGCTTTTAGAAGAAACAGTACAATTTTCAAAAGCAATATGCCATTATATCTTAAATGAAAAGTGTTTAATGAATGCATCCTTCCGGTGCTTACGTGCAGAGTAGAGACGTGGATCTTAACTAAAAAAGATGCGCAAAGGCTGTAGACAACTGAAAGGAGCAGAGAGAGATGCTTGATGTTTTGAAATACACCGAAGAGCAATCGAATTAGAGATACCTGTCTAGTAACGTGTAGCACCACTTTTAGCCCTGATGACGACGGCGATTCGTTGTCTCGGCATGGACTCGACAAGACACCGGAAGCGTTGGGAAGCCATACAGATCCACGACCCCTGAACAAGCTCCCACGGTTCACGAAGATTTGATGGGGGGGGATTCAGAGCCTCGAACATCTGTCTCGATGGCATCCCAGATGTGCTCGATGGGATTGAGGTCAGGTGACCTAGCTGGCCAAGGAAGCGAGGTCACGTCGGTGGAGTGTTCATCCAACCATTCGGATACGATTCGGGAGCGATGGCACGGTGCATTGTCTTGTTGCAGGATGAGGTCCCCAGTGGGATGTTGAAGACGCACAAACGGGAGCAAATGGTCGTCCAGGATATCCCGGTAACGTTGACATGTGAGGGACGATGTCACACGTACCAGGGGTCCCATTTCAGTCCACGTAAACAGTCCCCAGACGAGAATGCCAACCTCACCAGCTTGAAGAATACCCTGCTGGCAAGAAGGATCCACCGCTTCATGTGGTTTGCGCCGTACTCGTATCCTGCCATCCGCATGTGCCAACGTGAATCTCGACTCCTCCAGTCCAGGCAACATTTTCCCACATGTCTAGGGTCCAGTGGCGATGTTCTCGCGCCCATGCTAATATTTGCACCCTGTGATGTGCGGTCAGCAGCGGCATCCTCGTGGGACGATGGCTTCTGTACCCCATAGCGAGGAGATAGTTCTGGATGGTGTATCTGCTTACACGTTTTTGTGCACCAGCGTTAAATTGCTGAGTGATTTCTTGCTCTGGGGCCCGTCTATTTGCTGTTACAATGCGAGCTAGCCGACGATGACCCCGCTCATCCACACGCTGTTATCCACGGCAGTTGGCCCTTGCAGGGATGGTTTTACCGGATTCGATGTACTCACTGTGCACCTGGGACGCAGTGGCTTGTGAAAATCCCAGTCCCTGCACGAATTCCAGTGCCTGCACGACATTTGATCGTTGGCAAATTGTCGGGGCCAGACAATTTGCCAACGATCAAATGCGCTTAGATCTTTCGTCTTACCCATACTGCTTCCGACTCTTACTGATTCCCGTCGCATCACTCCTTATATTGTCGGATCGCTGCATACGTAATGTCGTTTCCGTTTACAGGCCCGCCCACAGCGCCACATTTGCATAACGCCAGCTGTCTCCAATTCAATTGCTGTTCAGTGTACATCTCGTACAGAGAGTCAACTGAAAACCTTAAGTAATTTTTTTCTCACAATTTATTGAACACCTGTATCATTTTTCAATGTAATTTCCATTTTGTGCAACACAAGTCCTCCAGCGCTTACAAATTCCATAGATTCCTGTAGAAAAAAATTTCTTTCTGTCGCGTGTGCAGTCACTCATGCACCATCTGCTGCACCTTTTCATCGGACCTGAAAGTCTTTCCTCCATCGCATCTTTGAGTGGTCCAAAGACGTGGTAATCGCTTGGCAAGGTCTGCTGAATACGGCGGATGTATAAGTCACTCGAAGTGCTGGTTCTGTATGGTTGCAACTGTTGCAGTGGCAGTACGGGGTCGAGCGTTGTCATGTCATGTTGTAACAAGACACCAGTACTCAGAAGTCCACGTCGTTTGGATTTGATAGCAGGTCGAAAATGATTCCTGATAAGATCTGCATACGTGTAACTGGTTACAATGTTCCCCTTCAACATGTAGTGCTCCAAAATTATGCCTCGTTCAACCCAAAAGAGAGGCAGCATGACTGTACATGCAGTTGGCTGCGTGAAGAACTGTTTCGGTTTTGGTGAGGACGGATGGCGCCACCGCCATTCGTCTTCACTCTCTTTGTTTCTTGATGATGATAATGAACCCAGGTTTCATCTTCAGTAACAAATTTCTATAGTGAGCCATCATCACCTGCTACAAAGCGCCGCAAATGTTCTTGACAGGCATCAACACGCCGTAGTTTAAATTCTGGGAGACAGCTGGCGTGGCACACCCACCTTGCAGGCACTTTGTTGAACTGGAGCATATCGTGTGGTGCGCTGAACTAAGACTGGTGTTCAAATGTGCGGCTATTTCATCCACCATCACTCGGGGATTTCCCATCACAAAGTCTTCAACTGCGGTAATGGACTCTGGTGACACTACTATGAACTCACTCCGTTTCGGAACTTCCTAGTTGATAAGAATTCTGGTTGATAAGAATCTGTTGCAGAACTCACTCCGTTTCGGAACTTCCTAGTCCATTCGTACACTTGCTGGAGTGACAGACATGCATCACCATCAATGGAATCATGAATTGAATACGGGAGTACACCATACAATACAAATTTTGAAGATGTAAATCCGTTCTTTACGCTTTCCAGCCGTAGGTTGAAGAAACGTATGTGCTCCAGCTTCGAACGTCTGTCCGCACGATAACTCGCGTAAAAATGGTTCGAATTCGCTGAAATTTTAGCATGTGGTAGGAGACCACCTGGGGTCAAATCCTGTTTAAAACGGGCGAAATCCGGTCAAAGGTGACAACATAGGAGCGGGATCCATTCCACTGCCCTTATGTGTCATAACTTGCGTAAATATGGTTCGATTTCAATGCAATTTTAGTATGTGATAGGGGACCACCTGTGAGGAGAACCCTGTTGAAAATGGGTGAAGTGGGGCCAAAAGTCAGAACATAAGAGCGGGATGCATTCCATTACCCTCATGCGTCATAACTTGCGTAAATATGGTTCGATTTCGATGAAATGTTAGTATGTCGTACAGGATCCCCTGGGGACGAACCCTATTGAAAATGGGGGTCAAAGGTCAGACATAGGAGCGGGATGCATTTTATAACATCTTATTAAAGGATCAATTCTTGTATATATGTACATTTTATTTTGAAAACGGCTCTAAGGATTTTGATGAAAGTGGTTAAGCTACCGTTTCTGGTACTAAAAATCGATTTTGCTTGATCTCGACTTTGGAAAAATTCGTTTAGTGGGTTAAATAACCACCCCAAGTAACCACGTTTTTAACGGTCCCGGACGATTCGTCCAACGACGATTGGTCCGATGCCGATTCGTCCAAAGGGACAATTGGTCCAATGTCCGATTCGTCCAATGCCGATTGGTCCAATGTCCGATTCGTCCAATGCCGATTCGTTCAATGGTATCATCTTACCAACGGTAAACTTTTTTATTTTCCAGAAAGGAATAATAATTTAAATTATTCTGCTCTTTATATCCTTTTGAAAGATAATTTCCGTATATTTGGTAATTGTAAACATTTTACATAAACCTGGTAAAAGGCACTCAATGGAGCATTTCTCAGCTGTTTGCAAAGCACCTAGGCCGCGGGCCTTTTTAGAAGATTTTGAGTTACAACCTAGATATTTGGTATTTGTAAACATTCTATAAAACCTTATAAAAGGCACTCATCGAATCATTTCCCAGGTCTTTAAAAGGCACTTAGGCCGCGGACCTTTCTAGAAGATTTTGTTACAACCTAGATATTTGGTATTTGTAAACATTTTCTAAAACCTAATAAAAGGCACTCATCGTATCATTTCTCAGCTATTTAACAGGCACCTAGGTCGCGGGCCTTTTTAGAAGATTTTAAGTTACAACCTAGATATTTGGTATTTGTAAACATTTTATAAAACTTTATAAAAGGCATTCATCGTATCATTTCTGAGGTCTTTGTAAGGCACCTAGGCCGCAGGCCTATGAATTAATATTTCATGCTTAAGTGAAAGCGCAATATTATAAACTTGATTTAATATGTAAACGTTATGAATATGACATCGGTAGAATAAAAAGTCCTAAAAAAGCCTAGGCCTAGAGCCTATAAAATAATATTTCGTGCTTAAGTAAAAGCGCAATATTATTAACTTGATTTAATATGTAAATGTTATGAATATGACATCGGTAGAATATAAACTGTTAAAAATGCCTAGGCCTATGGATTAATATTTCGTGTTTAAGTAAAAGCGCAATATTATTAACTTGATTTGATATGTAAACGCTATGAATATGACATCGCTGGAGTAAAAACTGTTGAAAAGGTCTCTGTCTAAACCCCGACCAGTTGTTTCCATTAGGCAGTTGGCGGAACCCCACTGCATATTCTACAAACAGAAACGGAAGACTAGTATTTTTTATTATTTCATGCAAAAGAGAAACATTGAAGTTGATTGAACAGCTGGTACATCAGTAACTTCATACGGCAGCAAGGACAGTATAAAAAAAAAAAAGCGCGATTCCAAAAAAAAAAAAAAAAAGAAATCTGTAACCACAATATTACGTATGAAATGTAACATTATTTTACATTCTTTGGACTACCGGTACTTTCGTATAAAATCGGAGATAGAATCAGAACAGATGAGACTAGCACTTCGGACAGATAGGACGGAAATTGGACAAAGATACGAGTAGCACTTCGGACAGATAGGACGGAATTGGACCAATCGTCCCATTGGACGAATCGGCATTGGACCAATCGTACCTTTAGACGAATCGGCATTGGACCAATCGTCGTTGGACCAATCGTCGTTGGACCAATCGTCGTTGGACGAATCGTATCTAGACCCCGTTTTTAGTGTCATGTCGTCATCCTATCAATATTTCCCATTCTTAGAAATCTTATGACGTCACACTTTCGCGATCGACTCGCGATTGAGATGTTGGCGCGCGGTCACGCCATCTGCCTCATTACGTCACGCGCTGTGTGCGTATTGTGCATTACTTCTATTTTCTTCTAGAACAAAAAGTGAGTTGTGGCATTTGCTTAGAGTTGATGCGTGGAACAGTATAAGCAGCGCAACGCTGATTTCGCATGTTTTTCCCTTCAAAATTTTAACTTAATACAGCATTTTTTTTTTGTTACATTTTTGAATAGTCACTTGATGACGAGCGTATCCGCTGCGCTAAAATATGATTAGTTCATTTTTATTAATTACTATTAACAGAGTGTCACGTGGATGGTAAAACTATATAAAAAATGTGGCTGGTCGACGCCCTACGAAACGTGGACGTTTCAACTTTAATAAGTAGAGTAAGAAGAATACGGTACAGTTGGAACAAGCGGATGAAGTAAATATGGAACAGTTTGGACATTCAAGAACAGATGGGTTCCGATCACATTCCAGTCTCGAAACACATGACCTTCCATTGGAAGATCAGCCTAAAAAGACCATCCCGCGCAGCTAAGGCGAGGAGCATGGAAATAATGTCCAACGGTATTATAACACTCAATGAATCTACAGTGCTGGCCACCCAAAATGCAACACCAAGAAGGAAGCATCCGATTAACCTGAAATTCGTAGATTGTTTCGCCTGCGAGAGGACATGCAAACGATTAGCATTGCAGGGCATATGCAAATCATGTACGCCCGGCACGCCACCGAGAAGCACTATAAGAAGGGTGCACAGAAGGCGGAGTGTAAGTAGTGGAAGTGTGTTGTGCTGTCGGACCTGTGCGTGGGAAGCTTCCTGATGCCTCGTCGCAGAATACGGCAGTCATTCCAGCACGTTTCGGAGTTCGATAGAGGACCAATAGTGGCTTATCGCGACAGCGGTTTATCGTGCCGAGACATCGGCGCCCGTGTGGGACGACATCCAGCCACAGTGAGGCGAGTATGGATTCGGTGTTGGTGCAGGAGGGATGGACGGACCGACATGAGCAATTGCCACGGCACGCCACCGAACGAGAGGACCGGCATGTTGTGCGGGCATTGACGGCTCGCACCGCCACATCACGAACGTTAGCGCAGGAATTAGGGTGTGTTGCGCAACAACCTGTGTCAGCACGTACCGTTCGACGTCGTCTGCAGGTGCGGAGACTTGTCGCACGGCGCCCGTTGCTCCGATTACCATGGACGTTACAGCACCGGCGAGTGCTGCGGCAGTGGGCCGTTGAACGCCGCACCTAGACTACGGAATGGCAAGACATTGTCTTCTCGGAGGAATCCCATTTCTGCCTGCAACACCACGATGGTCGGATCCACGTGTGTCGGCAACGCGGCGAGAGACTGTATCACGCATGTTTTATGCATCGCCATACCGGTCCGTCGCCTGGCGTTATGGTTTGGGGCGCAAATGTATATGACACCAGCACCCCTCTGGTACGCATCGCCGGTACACTCAACAGTCACCGCTACATCTCTGATCTTTTGGAGCCTAGAGTCTTCCCTTACCTACAGGACCTGCCAGCGGCCACGTTTCAACAGGACAATGCGCGCCCGCACGTGGCTTGTATCTTGCAACAATTCTTCACGGCTCACCAGGTGTCGCTGCTGCCGTGGCCCGCCTGTTCTCCCGATATGTCGCCCATAGAACACGTCTGGTCGCTGATCGGCAACCGAGTGGCCCGGCAAGCACACCTCGTGGCTACGCCTGATGAACTGTGGCAACGTGTGGAAGCAGCCTGGACCGACATACCCCAAGCCCACATCCACAGCCTCTTTCGTTCGATGCCGCGGCGTGTAGCGGCCGTTATTGCCAACCATGGGGGCCACACGAACTATTGACGTCTGCGTGTTCCATAAGTCGCACGGGCCTGTAATCTCAATGGTTTCATCTTTGTATCTGTTATGTGTCCAGCAAATCTGGCTTTGCTATCTCGTGTCCTTCTTGGTGGTGCATTTTGGGTGGCCAGCAGTGTATATCGGAAGAAAACCTCGATCAAATGCTGCGAATAAATAGACAGCGATGAAGAACCAATGTTACCATGGGGTTCGATGAAGAAACCCAGGTTAATGTTTATTCTAAATTGATTGTCTCTAATTCGTCTATAATTATTAATCTTGATGGTTTAGATTTAGCCTTACAATACTTGGAAATTGCATATCAAAATATAATTTTTTGTGTGCCTTCATCCCCCCTTTACCCGAGGGATGCTCTTTGTTCCTGATATTTGCCCTAATGCTTCATAACTTGCGTAAAAATGGTTCGATTTCGATGAAATTTTAGTATGTGGTAGGGGTCCATCTGGGGACAAACCCTATTGAAAATGGGTGAAATGGGGTCAAAGATCAGGACATACAGTGTAGAATCGGGATCCATTCCATAGCCCATATGCGTTATAACTTACGTAAAAATCCTTCGATTGAGACAAAACTTTATCATGTTGTTCCGGAAGTATACTTTACCGGTTCTGTTGAATATCATCAAAATGGGGTCAAAGGTCGGGTCAGAGGAGCGAGATTTATTCTACAGCCATTATCCTCATAACTTGAGTAATGATTTCTGGTATGTTTGAAAGCGTATCATATTCAATGCATTGCATGATTTTACTAACTTCTTTACGCTTTCCAACTGTAGGTTGAAGAAGCATCTGTCCGTCCGTCCGTTCGTCTGTATGTCCGTCCGTCCGTCCGTCCGTCCGTCCGTCCGTCCGTCCGTCCCCACGATAACTGGTGTAAAAATGATTCGATTTCGATGAAAGTTTAGTATGTGGTAGGGGACCACCTGGGGACGAACCCTATTGAAAATGAGACAAATGGGGTCAAAGGTCACGAAGTAGGAGTGGGATCCATTCCATTGCCCTTATGCGTCATAACTTGCGTAAATATGGTTCGATTTCAATAAAATTTGAGGATACCTCCTGTGGACGAACCCTATTCAAAATGGGTGAAGTGGAGTCAAAGGTCAGGACATAAGATCAGGATGCATTCCATTGCCCTTATGCGTCATAACCTGCCTAAAAAATGGCTCTATTTCGATGAAATTTTAATATGTGGTAGGGGACCACCTGGGGACGAACCCTATTGAAAATGGACGGAATGGGGTCAAAGGTCAGGATATAGGATTGGAATCCATTCCATCGCCCTTATCCTATATTATTAAGGTGGACGTCAAGTAATTTTGCTTCCTATACTTCCAATGGAAAAACTTTTGTACACATTTCCTTCACAATTAATGTGTTCCCAAGGATGAAAATTAGAACGATTAAAATAATTTCATATTATAACTTGGAATACTTAATATTTTCTAAAATATAACCATAATTATATTAAAAATCAACTTTTCCTTTGATGGTGTTGAAACCAGAAAAAGGATGGCGCGACATGTACTTTGATGACATCAGTAGACACACAAATGTTGGATTGCACAATTATGGTTATGTTTTAGAAAATATTAGGTACTTCAAGTTATAAGAAGCTATTTTAATCGATGTTCAAATTTTCATCCTTGTGAACGCATTAATTGTCCAAAAAAAAAAAAAGATGGCGCGACCTGTACTTTCATGACGTCAGTAGACAAACAAATGTTGGATTGCATAATTATGGTTATGTTTTTAAAAATATTAAGTATTGCACGTTATAAAATGAAGATATTTTAATCGGCCGCTCCGGTGGCGCAGTGGTCTAAGCGATGGCCTCTGATCATTCGTCCGAACGGGGTCCGGGTTCGAATCCCGGTGAGGCAGGGATGTTGTGTTTGTCTTACGGCACTGGCTCTCCCCTTCCATGGAACCAGTGACCCTAAATTAGGGACGGGCGACTGCTTATAGCCCATTGAGTTGCTCACGGTGGTCGTTAAACCTCCATTCAAAAAAAAAAAAAAAAAAAAAATATATATATATTTTAATCGATGTTCAAATTTTCATCCTTGGGAACGCATTAATTGGGAAGAAAATGTGTGCAGAAATTTTTCCATTCGAAGTATAGGAAGCAAAATTACTTGACGTTCACCTTAAAGGAGCAATTCTTGTATGTATGAAAATTTTATTTTGAAAACGGCTCAAAGGATTTTGATGAAAGTCGTTAACCTACCGTTTTCTGGTACTAGAAATTGATTTAGCTTGATCTCGACTTAAGGAAAATTCGTTTAGTGGGTTAAACAACGACCCCGAATTACCACGTTTTTAGTGTCATGGCGTCGTCACATTAACGTTATCCATGCTTAGAAATCTTATGACGTCATAATCTCGCAATTCAGATGTTGGCGCGCGGTCACGCCATCTGTCTCATTACGACACGCGTTCTGTGTGGATCCTATTAAAGTTTTATGACGTCACACTCTTGCGAACAGATGGTCGCGATTCCCATTTGCCTCATTACGTCACGCGTTGTGTGCGTCTGTTCGTCCGCACGATAACTCGCGTAAAAATCGTTCGATTTCGATGAAATTTTGGTATGTAATAGGGGAACACCTGGGAAGGAACCCAATTGATAGTGAACGAAATGGAATCAAAAGTCAGGACATAGGAACGGGATCCATTCCACTGCTATTATGCGTAATATCTAACGTAAAAAAGGTTCGATTTCGATTAAATTTTAGTATGTGGTGGGTGGCCATCTGGGGACAAACCCTAATGAAAATGGGCGAAATGGTGTCAAAGGTCAGGACATAGGAGCGGAATCACGTCCATCGCCATTATGCGTCATAACTTACGTAAAAATGTTTCGTTTGGATGAAATGTTAGTATGTTGTAGGTACCTGCCTGGGGACGAATCCTATTGAAAATGGGCGAAATGTAGTCAAAGGGTAGGACACAGTAGCGGGATCTATTCCATAGCCCTTATGCAACTTATGTAAAATTGCTTCGATTGCGACAAAACTTTATCATGTTATTTCGGAGGTATACTGAACCAGTTCTGTTGAATATCATCGAAATGGGATGAAAGGTCAGGGCACAGGAGCGAGATTTATTCCACAGCCATTATCATCATAACTTGAGTAATGATTTCTGGTATGTTGGAAAGCGTATCATAATCAATGCATTGCATGATTTTATTAACTTGTTTATGCTTTCCAACTGTAGGTTGAAAAAGTGTATAAGCTCCAGCTTTGTCCGTCTGTCTGTCCACACGATAACTCATGCAAAAATGGTTAAATTTTGATGAAATGTTTTGAAAATGGACGAAATGGATTCAAAGGTCAGGTTATAGGAGCTGGATCCATTCCATCGCTCTTGTGCGTCATAACTTACGTAAAAATGCTTCGATTGCTACAAAACTTTAGTATGTTGTTCCGGAGGCATACTGAACCAATTCTGTTGAATACAATCGAAATGGGGTCAAAGGTCAGGGCACAGGAGCGAGATTTATTTTACAGCCATTATCCTCATAACTTGAGTAATGAGTTCGTGTATGTTGAAAAGGGTATCATAATCAATGCATTGTATAATTTTGCTAACTTGTTTGGTGGTGTAAATATGGCATGAATGATAAGTCAGATAATATCCGAAAATAATATAAATTTGTATGCATCACTGTATTGCAACTTCATGATGAATTTCAATAGGTTTAATGTCTCACTACTCAAAAAAACGGATGACAGAACGTGGCTCCTCTTTGGTGCATGTCTCAAATAGGGCAGCCATCTTTGCACTGCTACTCTGACGTCACTAAGCTAGTCTGCACCGTTCTGTCACCTGTAAGAAAATCTTTTACTCATTGGTAACAATATTGCCACGTTACAGGACAACGAAACTGTATTTTGACTTTCTTTATAGCACTCCTAAGGTTTACATTCAAATCGTGTGATATAATGTTTTCATATAGTTCTTAGCTTTTCAGTATATTTATTTTGATCATAATTGCGTAAAATTTTCGTATTACCAATTTTAGTTCGAATGAACTGTATATAATGCTCTCAGTCATAGATATTTTTTAACGTGAGAAAAAATCCATAAAAGTATAATGGTGAAAAAAATTTAGATTGATTTTTGCAGTGAATTTGCGATGTGAGAGAAAGAAAATACTTTTTTGCATAAAGCAGAAAGGGTGTCTAATTAAAATTTTCCTCTTCATTCCTACAAATTTATGGCCATTGATACAAACTTTTTACAAATCTGATTTTGCGAATACGATATAACATTACTCAATTAATACTTAATACATTTTATTACTGCACTAATAATAATAATAAAATTTACTATATCTTAGGGTATATTACAAAACCCACAACATTTTTCATGTTTTGTGACCGCGTGAAAGGGAACATTATTAAGCCGTCTAAGCGATGGGTTATGACCATTCGTCCGAGAAGCGTCCGGGTTCGAATCCCGGTGAGGCATGGATGTTGTGTTTTTCCTACGGTACTGGCTTTCTCCCTTCACTGGAACCAGTGGCCCCAAATTAGGAACACGCAACTGCTTATAGGCCATTCAGTTGTTCACGGTGGTCGCTGAACCTTCAATAAAAAACAAAAACAAAAAAACATAAATTCTATCAAAAAAGAAAATTTCCACTGCATTCCATACATTCTGAGGACGAAATGTTCGGCGGACAAAATGAACCGTGGACGAAATGGACGGCGGGCATAGTGAACCGTGGACGAAATGGACGGCGGGCATAGTGAACCGTGGACGAAATGGACGGCGGGCATAGTGAACCGTGGACGAAATGGACGGCGGGCATAGTGAACCGTGGACGAAATGGACTGCGGGCATAGTGAACCGTGGACGAAATGAACGGCGGACAAAATGAACCGTGGACGTAATGGACGGCGGTAAAAGTGAACCGTGGACGAAATGAACGGCGGACAAAGTTAGACGTGGACGAAATGGACGGCGGACAAAGTGAACCTTGGACGGCGGACAAAGTGAACCGTGGACGAAATGGACGGTGGGCATAGTGAACCGTGGACGAAATGGACGGCGGACAAAGTGAACCCTGGATGGCGGACAAAGTGAACCCTGGATGGCGGACAAAGTGAACCCTGGATGGCGGACAAAGTGAACCCTGGACGGCGGACAAAGTGAACCCTGGACGGCGGACAAAGTGAACCCTGGACGGCGGACAAAGTGAGCCCTGCACGGCGGACAAAGTGAGCCCTGCACGGCGGACAAAGTGAACCGTGGACGAAATGGACGGCGGACAAAGTGAACCGTGGACGAAATGGACGGCGGACAAAGTGAACCGTGGACGAAATGGACGACAGACAAAGTGAACCGTGGACGAAATGAACGACGAACAAAGTGAACCGTGGTCGAAATGAAAACTGAGAAAACGATTGGGAATTCGGATGAGGCATGGGTATTGTGGTTGTCCGCTGACTCTTTCCAGAATCAGTTGTCGTAAATTAGAAACAGGCATTTCCTTGTAACCTTTGATGCTCATGAGGATAAGTCAAAACGTAAGGGGTTTCATGGCGATAGAGTATCATTTAATTTTTCATGTGCCTTACCAGTGGTCGAATGGTCAGAGGCGTACGTTTGTAGCTAGACGTCCGACCTGCGTCCGGGTTCGAGCCTCATAGAAAGCATGGGTGGTGTGCTTGTCTCGAGGACCTGACTTTGTCCCTTTCTTGGAACCAGTGGCTCTAAATAAGAGGCGGCCGACTGATTTATAGGATTCAGTGTTTCTTATAGTGGTCATTAAATGCCAAAAAAAAAAAAAAATAATACGAAAAGAAGTGACTTCTCATGATCGTGAAAGCAATCAGTTTCTCAGTGACGTGAAAAAAATCGGTCGCCCCGTGGCGTAGTTGTCTATACGATGGCTTCTAATATTCGTCCAAGAGTCTCTTTCCTGGAAGAGGGGTCCAGGTTCGAATTTCGTTGAGGCATGGATGTTGTTTGTCTTGTGGCAGTAACTTTTTCCATGCCTGGGACCAGTCGCCCGAAATTAGAGACGGGCGACTGCTTATAGCCCACTGAGTTGCTCACAGTGGTCGTTAAATCTCCAGTAAAAAATAATCGACTTCTCATGAATTTGGAAAGAACTGATTTGCTTTGCAGTAGAAAGCAGTGAATTTCCTCTAACAATATATTTTGAAGTTTTAAAGCAGTCTATTTTCTGTCAGATTGAAAGCAAGTTTTCTTTTTCGTCAAAGCAATCAACTTCTCGTGAATTTGAAAAGGAATCTGCTATGTATGCAGTGACAACTGAGGTATTATTGATTTAAAGGGAAGAGATTTCTGCATGGGATTCCAAAGAGTCAATCTCTTCAGGATTTGAAAGCTATTAACTTCATATATATGTATATTTAAAGACTACGAACTCGAGAGCAATCTCAAATTCGTTAGGAATGTGATAACACTACGCGTTTTAGGAATGCGAAAGCATTCTCTCTCTCTCTCTCTCTCATGATTATAAAACTCGCTGATTTTTGCAAATTTGAAAATAACAGATTTGTTATGAATTCGAAAATATTCGATTTCGGCCTATCGGTTGGTTGGTCGCATTTTTCTGGTAAAAGGGGCTCAATGGGCCAACTTCCAATGAATTTGGATCTAATGATTTCACATGAACTTGAAAGCTGTCAGGGCAAGCTAATTTAAAATTTGTAAGGAAGCATTAGATCCAAATTCATAGATCTAAGGAGACTGATTTCTTACATGAATTTGGAAGTAAACGATTCTTTATGAACTTGAAAGTGAGCTCGTAATCAGTTTGGGAGTTACCCATTTTACGTGAGTTTGGAGAGAATTTATTTCTTATGAATTTGTAAACAATTCATTTCGTACGGTTTTGGAAACAAGCGAATTGTTATGAATTCGAAGAAAGTCGAGTTTTGTATAATTATGGTAAAAAAATATTTTTTTGTGATTTCGACAGAAGATTTCTTTTAAATGTGAAAGAAATTTCTTATAAATTTAGAAGCAATTTACTATGAATTTGGGAGTGATATGTTATAACATTTGAAAGTATTCCATTTCGTATGAATCTGAAAGCAATTTTTGTTCTAAAGTTTTCATTGCTGTCCTGAGGGGTGTCGGTGCATTAAAAACACTAGGCGAGGGGGGGGATGAACAGGCCTCTTAGGGGTCAAGACGTTCTTCGATACAAAGGTGGTATTACCTTGGGCTGAAATCAGAAGTATGAATATTCTCCAAACTTACCATTTTGTCTTATATTGCAGTGCTACTTTGTTGTAGTCAGAAATTGTACAATAAATTGTTTTTGTAAACGCACTGTTTATCGTTTGTGTTACGTTGCTTCACTGATGTTATTTTAATGCGTGTTACTTGAATCAGATACATACACCGAAGAACCATTGCATTATGACCACCTACCTAATAAGTTGTAGGACCGCCTTTAGCCCACAAAACAGCGACCACTAGGATTGACATCGATTCGATGAGGTGGCGATAGGTATCTTGGGGTATCTGGTACCATAATGTCAACAGCATGTTCTCCAATTCCTGTACATTTCGGGGTGGTGATGATTTAACGTGAACGCACTTTTCCAAGTCGAACCACAAATGTTCGATTGGGTTCATTTCAGGTGATTGTGTAGGCCAAGGGATTAACAGTATGTCACCAGCATGTTCCTCGAACCACTCCTTGACGATTCTGGCAGTGTGGCATGGCGCATTATCCTATTGGTAATAGCCATCACCATCAGGGAACACAGCTGCCATGAATGGGTGAACTTGGTCCGCAACGATGTTCAGATACCTGACAGCTGTCAGCGGTTGTGCTATTGGGATAATGGGGCCAAAAGTGTCCCAAGAAAACTTCGCCCACAGCATAACACCGCCGACGCCGATCTAATTCCGCCTAACAGTGCATCCAGGTGCCATAGCCTCCGTTGGTAATCAACGTATCCGCGCTCGGGCGTCTACGTGATGCACCAGGAATCTTGATTCGTCAGACCAGGCCACTTTCTTCCAATCATCCACGGTCTATCCTCGATGATCTTGGACCCATTTCATGCGTTGTTGGCGATGACGTACAGTGAGCATATGACGCGGCTGGGTCTTCGGTTACGCAGGGCCATGCGCAGAAAGCTGCAATGAAGTGTTTGCCGTGACACATTGCTCTGATCATCACTGTTGTAGCTGCGGGGGATTTGTCTGTGGCCTTGCGGTCGCTGGGAACAATGCGCGACAGTCTCCGTTCCCCTCTGGCATCAGTGAGCTGTGAACAACCCTCAAGGCCGCGCCGTTTCCGAGATCGTAGTTCCGAGGCGCCGTGCTATCACAATTTGCCATTCATCAAACTCCGATAAATCGGCAGCTTTTGCCATTCTGACTCCGAACACTCTACTAACCGAAAGCCGGTTCTCGGGTTGTATATATACTGCTCTATGAACTTCACCTGCGCCACCGTTCGGTCCTCAGGCGCGTTCATTTCTCTCGGCTGGGGGTGGTCATAATGTAATGGCTCATCATTGTACATTCTTTACTTCATGCCATATCGGTAACTTTTTGCGGCCATTGTATTTCATCTTAAGATTACAATCTTGAGATTACCTTTTTTCTTTCCTTTTCTTATACACTGCCGGACAATTGCTAAGGACGGATGACAATAGCAACGATAGCAACCATAGAATGGAAGGCAGGAAAATGTGGAAATTAGCATAAGTGCGGGATACAGTAAGACGTGTTGTGCGTATGCAAATTTTGGATTGCCGAACTTGTTCGTGACGTCATAGCGCTGATAAGAGATGTAAAGGATTTGATGCGTATTGACCGTTGTTGTTCAAACGCAAAGTTGAAAGGGAAAGAATCAATTGACGAACTTGCAATTTTCAGTATGTCTTCCCGACATCACCTAGATGATTTTACGCGTGGCCGTATTATTGGCAAGATTGAAGAAGGGCGAAAAATAACAGATGTTGCCAGGGAGTTCGACGTCAGCCACAGTGTTGTTTCAAGGCTTTGAAAATCATTTCAAACAAATGGAGAGTGTAGCAAACGTCACGGGGGAGGTCGTGTTCGCAGTACGACACCTGCAGAAGATCGGTACATAGTGCTATCAACAAAAAGACACCGGCGCAGCACAGCTAGTGAGGTAGCAAATCAGTTTATGGCTGCTACTGGCAAGCGGATCTCCCGAAAAACTGTCGCCAGACGTTTGCATGAAGGAGGACTATACGCCCGCCGTCCTGTGGTGTGCATCCTATTGTCCAGACATCACCGTACCGCCCGTTTGCAATGGTGCCATCAACATCGCAATTGGACTGATAACAGCTGGTCTGCTGTCCTCTTCTCAGATGAGAGTAGATACAGTCTATCGTCTGATTGTCGACGACAACTGATCTGGCGTGATAGTGGTACTGCATATTGTCCAGCAAACATACAGGAAAGGGACCGATATCCGACATGTAGTGTCATGGTATGGGCTGGCATCATGATCAATGGCCGTACGTCCCTCTATGTGCTTCCAACTGGGACTATGACTGGCCAACGATACATTAATGATGTTCTGCTACCTCATGTTCGCATGTTCCGTGGTGCTGTCGGTGATAGATTCATTTTCATGGACGACAACGCAACATGTCATCGAACAGTCGCTGTCCAGGAGTGTCTTGAGAGCGAGGATATTCAACGCCTCGTATGGCCAGCACGTTCTGCAGATCTGAATCCCATTGAAAATGTGTGGGATGCTTTGGGAGGAGTCTTGCTGGTCGCCAATGCCCTCCAATAAACAAGGACACCCTCATCCGTGCACTGACAGAGGAATGGGATAAATTACCCCAACAGCTGCTTGATAATGTTGTGCAAAGCATGACACGACGTGTGGAATCTTGCATCGCCCTCCATGGTGGCCATATCCCGTATTGACATCTTACGCCGGAACGCCTGCGGACGGCAATTGCATTTTTTTTTCACGTTTACGTATTCTGCACAAAATGGCCTGTTTGTCCCTTGAACACGTTCCAAAGCCTTCTGGATTTCAGAGCTCAATAAATTGTCTTTCTTGTAATGTCCTGGCATTCTGACGTTATTTTATTTCACTTGGCATCCAACCACACTTACTTTTTTATGCGCTATATAGCCGTTTATGATCCGTCCTTAGCAATTGTCCAGCAGTGTACTAAACTATGGGGTATCTTCTCCACTTGCTGTCTTTCACTAAAACATACCTCTACGAGCTGAATACAAGGTAACTATCCCTAGAATTAGGTAAAACTCCGCGGTAAGGGCTAAGAATTACTGCAATGAATAAAAAATAAAACATTAATAAATTAATGACGTTTACACTACGTTCTATATTCTGAAATTTCTGGCACAGTCAACAAATTTTACCTTCCACGGGTAGTGCATTTGGTGCCTTTTATTCATTCTTTTTGGTGGAGCAGATAAAAGTCTAATTTGTATATGTGTTATTTTATCATTATTCACATATGAGATAGCTTAAGCAATCCATTCAAGTCTGGCAGAAGATAAAATAAAGATATAAACATAATTTTTTGCTGCGTGATTTTTAACTCTGCAGTTTCTAACAATAGTACCTCAGGTTTAAAATAGGAGAAGAGCCTTCACTTCGAAAAATTTCGAATAAGTTTTACGTCGGTATGCGAAGAATTTGTCTCTAACAACCGTCTATCGTCTTTCGGTCACTATGATTACCTCTCGTGAAATAACGGGCCAACCAAACTCGTTTTCCTCGTGCACATTGACAGACCCACATTTTTCACTAACCTTATGAGGTGTTTTTTGTCTTCAGCCATTTTATTATCTGAGTTGCACTCTGATGAAACCTGGTCGAAAAAGAATCTGTCGAAGTGTTGCCAACATTTCAAGCCAAATTGCGCTCTCTGATGGCTTCGTGGACGGGACTGCAGGAAAAAGACCCACGTCTGCTCATAAACATCCGGAAGATAGCTTCAGCGACTTAACGATCTCAGGAATATGGCTTCCACATGAGTTCTTTCGGCGTTGTGAAGTTAGCGGGAAGGCCGCTCGGTGGCGACGTGGGGCTTCCCACTGCGGAATTCACGGCTCATCGTTTCCGACGCCATATTGCCATTTCCGATGACACTTGTTATGACGCTTTATTAGGCCGTCTTCACCTGTTGTTATGCCTCGTTCCTCACATTACACGGATCTGCACTAAGGCTTAGGTCCATTACGAGGTATCTATGACACACCATCAATTTGATTCACTTTCCTTTCATAATGCGACACTGTCCCCAACATCACGCTTCCGAATGGAGAGTCGTGGAACGAATTCTATTAAAACGCTGTAATTTGGGAGAATTTTCGAACTTTTAAAAGTTTTACATAACATTTGTCAGTAAATTCATAGTGACCAGCCATTCACATCACATCCCTCCAGGGTTTCGAATCCAGAAGTCTTTGTTACTACACACTATATGCGCATTTAATAGGTTTTCCATAGATATTGATTTTTCACTTTCAGAATTTTCGCGGAAGCCACGAATGGCTCTTATTAGTTTTGTAGAGCGACGTTTGCCTCATGATTACACTAGGGATGCCTGGGCGGGCTCTTGTATCAAATCGCTGGCTTAAAACCCAAGCCCTAACGGGCCCGGCCTTAAATTAATTTTTCTTTTCCGTTTTTTAATTCTGTTTAACACTTATAACCGAGTCAAATTACGCAATGGGAAACGCACAGCTGAATGGTTACGATTAGCTCTTCCATTATGACCACCTCCAGCCTAGAGAAATGAGCGCGCCTGGAAACCGAACGGTGGCGTAGGTGAAGTTCACAGAGCAGTATATATATACAACTCGAGGACCGGCTTTCGGTTAGTAGAGAGTTCGGAGTCAGAATCGGAGTTTGATAAAGGACAAATTGTGATGGCACGGCTGCTCACGTGCCGCTGTAGTGAGTACGTATCAAAAGTGGTGCACAGATGGCTAAACGACCAACAGTCGTTCTGCCGTGTGTTGTCCGCAGCTCATTGATGTCAGAGGGGAGCGGAAACTGTCGCGCATTGTTCACAGCGACCGCACAGCCACATCGCGACAAATCACCGGCACCTACAACAGTGGTGATGAGGGAAATGTGCCACAGCACGCAGTTCATCGCAGCCTTCTGCGCATGGGCCTGCGTAGCCGAAGACCCAGCCGGGTCCCCATGGTCATTGGACGTCATCGCTTACAAAGCATGAATGGGACCAATATAATCTAGACTGGACCGTGGATGAATGGAAGAAAATGGCCTGGTCTGACGAATCAAGATTCCTGGTGCATCACGTAGACGGCCAAGCGCAGATACCAACGGAGGCTATGGCACCTGGATGCACTGTTAGGCGGAAATAGACGGGCGTCGGTGGTGTTATGCTAGGGGCGATGTTTTCTTGGGACACTTTAGGCCCCATTATCCCTATAGCACAATCCCTGACAGCTGTTAGGCATCTGAACATCATTGCGGATTAAGTTCACCCATTCATGGCAACTGTGTTCTCTGATGGTGATGATAGTATAATGACCCATGCCACACTGATAGAATCATCAAGGAGTGGTTTGTGGGACATGCTGGTGACTTTCTGTTAATGCTCTGGGTTCCAAATTCACCTGACATGAACCCAATCGCACATTTGTGGTTCGACTTAGAAAAGCGGGTTCGCGCTCAATCACATTCAACACAAAATGTACGGCAACTGGAGGATCTGCTGTTGGCATTAGAGAGGGCGTTTTTTTACGCATACAAACCATGAACGACCTGCACATGTGATGCCTTTTAAAGCACTAAGTGATAAACTGCAGCTATTAATAGTCTGTGAAGTGTCTTCATCCCTCTCTGTATTAAAAATGGCGTTCAAGAAGAGTGTTGTTCTACGGTGTTAGCTTTGCCGGATAAAGTCTTGCTAGTGTAAGCGCAGAATCGGCAACAGACAGAAGCTTTACGAAAGTTCCGAAAACATAATGAACTAAAGAAGGGCCAGGGTCCCGTCACTTGCGACGGTTTGTGGTATCTGTTGAGACGATTTTAAGAAACTGGAAGTTTGCTGGATCGCACCTGACGCTGGTGACCAGAGTTAATGGAGTCCCGTTTGAATGCTGTGGCATTACTAATGGACAAATGTGAACAACAGTGATTGGACACTGTAAGTAAATAGAAAACAGTATTATATTTACATCAGTAGCGAGAGGTCCTCCATTTGCAGAGACTACAGCGCCACCTGTCGAGTTAAACTGTCCACAGGTCCATGGAGTACGGAGAGCGGGATGTACCCCGATTCCGCCTTGAGTACGTCGACCAACTCTGTCAGTGAAGAAGGTCGTGTAGATTTAGAGCTGATGACCAGTCGTTCACGTTCATCCCATAGGTGTTCAATGGGATTGAGGTCCGGGTTCTGAGCAAGCCAGTCCATTCGCGAGATCTGATTTTTCTCATACCACTTCATTGTAGCCCTGGAAATATGACAACTGGCATTGTCGACCTGGAAGGAACAATCGTCCTGTGCGTAGAACTGTTATAAACGTTTTGAGCATTGAGTTATCCAGGATATCTCTATACAGCACAGAGTTCATCTTGTCACGAATAACAGTGGACCCACACCGTACCATATGAAGCAGCCACATACCATAACTCACCTCCTCCGTGCTACACAGTCAGCACTGTACACCTCTTTTTCCGTGTAAACGCCAAACCCAGACATGTCCATCTGATAGGAATAATGTGAAGCGGGATTCGTCGCTCCACAACACCTACCGCTACTGCTCCAATGCCGAAATATTGTGCAGTTGACACCATCGTAGTCACGTGGCTTTATAAGTCTTTGTGATGGCATGTTTATGGACGGCTCCTCGTCCATGATACCTGAGTGCATGAACCTCGCTTCGAAGTGTTTTGGTGCAGACCATAACATTTACGCCCATCTGGAACTCCTGTGCAATGGCGTGCATGGGTCGGGACTTGGTTTTCTGGATCTCCCTCTGAAGCCGCCTTCGTGTTAGAGTTTCGTGGGTCTTCCAGGGCGAAGTGAATTTCTGCAATGTCCCGTCCTCTTCCACTTCTTGATGACAAAGGCCACAGTCGATTTGGCGACCTGTCCGACATTAGCAATGCTTCTTATGCTCATATCTCCAACTGAGAAGCCTATTATAACGCCCTTCCAAACTCAGAGCTATCCATGCTTTCAGCGATTGATCTGAGCGCTTATCGACCAGGTGTCTACTGCTGGAGAACACCATTGCACCTGCGTGGAGGTCTACAATAACCTTTTTATCACATTGGGTAGCATCTCAAACGACAACAGGAGCAAAAGTACTCTTTAAGCTGCAAGATTTTGGAGCATATAGAGAGGATCGATACACCGTATATTATCGCGGAGTTGAATCTGTACACATAAAAACTGCAAACTTGACACTAGCTGTTACTGGTGGATGCAACATAGTGGGAGAAATTTGCCAAATAGTCTGTGACAAAGATCACTGAAGATCCGCAGTGGTTGTTAAATGTGGTGTGGACAAACGACGCTCTTTTTTCGTTACATGGCTCTGTCAACACGCGTAATTGCTGAATATATGAACAAAATATTCCACATGCATACACAGAGGAACCACTGTATTCGCTACGAGTTATGGCGATGTGTAGATTCACTGCTTCCTTCATTCTTGGGTCTTTTTTCTTTTAGGAACCGTGCCACAGAAACGGCTAGAAGTCTTGCTCAGTTGATGCGGAAAATAATAAGTGTGAAAACGTAAATAATAAGTGAAAACGCTTGCAAATACAAAATCTGCTGCACACAACCACGTTTACGCATGATGGTACGCCAGCTCACGTCACATCTCCGTTAAAAAAGTTTTGTCACCACATTCGGTGCAGAAAGACTAACCAGCAGGCATTGCAACATTTCGCGGCCACCTTGGTCCCTCGATCTGACACCACTGGATTTCAGGTTGTAGGACTATTTGAAGTCCAAGGTGTACCATTCGAAATCTGTAGCATTCAGTCTGACATGCTACACTCGGCCCTCACTGCAATTGTCACTCACTTGAATACTATAATACCTTATGGTGGAGAAGATGTTGAACAATAACTGTTGTGATTGTTTCGCCAAATTAATGCAACATATATATTTTAATTGATTTTCACCTTATTTACAAACTTTTTGTTATCGCTCCACATACAGAACAAAACGTTTCAGATATGTATCAGTAATGTTAAAATCTCTCATTTTCGTTACACTTTCAGATATATCTTACAATTACGTTTAAGCAACATCTATTTTGGAACATAACTCTTTGTACATTACGGTTACGTTAAAATTAGCATTCACCGACGCTACTGTTTTATAGTTTCCATTGTACATAATTGCTCCCTTGATGTTAAATTCTGGCAATATTTAAGATTTTTGATTTGGCAACGGCGTGGATGCGCATGCGCATTTATGCCATTTCACCAAAGCACTCTCGCAGTCGTTCCATGTGCTACTGGGATATTCTTTGGTGATACTCTCGTACTCGAGTTAGCTGGGTGTAGAAGTGGCCAGAAAATTTTTAAGGGGCCGTATAAAAATTGCATTTTTGACCGTTTCGTGGCCACGACCCGGTTGGTTATCTGAGTCATATAAAGTTTCCGTAATTTCGCATTTTCTTAATTGCAATTATTAATGTAATTCTTTATAAAAAATGTCTGTGATCTACAACTCAACAGAAGATTTCAGGGTTTACAAAGTACAAGTCTGCAAATTATCTGAGGGAATGTGTTGATTCAGGGAAATTGTCAAAGGGGGGTGGGGGGTCAATTCCAAAAGTGTAAAATATAAAGAATTTACACTTTTGGTATTTCTGGTCCGATCGGGAGATTTTCAGCATTTACAACCTACAAGTCAAAAAATTGTCTGAGGGCATGTGCTGCCGCAAGAAACCTCTCGGGGGGTAACACCAAAAGTATAAAATATAAAGGATTTCTGTTCCGATTGAGAGATTTTCAGTATTTCCAACTTACATCTCATCAAACTCTCTGAGGGCATGTGCGGACTCGGGAAATCTCTCAGGGGGGGGGGGGGGGGGTAATTCCTAAAATATAAAACAAAATATTTCTGGTTGTAAATGCTGAAAATCTCCCGATCGGACGAGAAATCCCTTATATTTCATATTTTAGGTTTTAAGCAACCCCCCCCTGATAAGTTTCCTGGGTTTGCACATACCCGCAGAGAATTTGTTTAGCTGTAGTTTATAAATCTTGAAAAATATCGTAAATAATAAAATACGAAATTACGGAAATGTTATATGTGTCAGATAACCAATCTCGGGAGACGTTGCCACGGAGCAGTTCAGAAAGCAATTTTTATACGGCCCATTAAAATTTTTTGTGGCCTGTTCTCCGCATTGTCTTTGGCCCGAAAATCGTGGAAATGTCGAAATTTCTTACTGAAAATGAAATATTAAAAAAATATATGAACAATAGTTGCTCAAGTAGTGGGGAATATAGCCACACGAAATGTGTTTATGCAGAACAATTTTATGGCACTGAAATTCCAATGTGTTCAGTTCCCCGTGTGGCCAGTTCTCCGGTGGCCACTTCTCCGTACCCGGAGTTATAGCTAGTTAGCGTACACTAGTGTCCGTTCTTAAGTTTTGCATGCCAGTGTATAGTATCTTAGTACGTTTGTAGGTTTTGAATCAGAAAAAAAAAGTCTCAATGAAAGTAGTTGTTAGCTTGTAAAGGTAGAATTTTTTTTTATATATTGAGAAGTTTAACGACTACGCAAATTTTGAAAATCACCAGAAGCCGGCATCTTGTTTTGTCTTTTTATGTTACGCTGAACTCCTTATTTTCTCATTGCGGCAATTTTTATGAATGAATAGTGTTTTTGTGCGTCATCCGACCTCGTTTATTTTCCTTTGTTCCGATGCCCGATGAAGTCCCTGTTCACAGCGGCAAATTAAAAGAGAAAACGCAACATTTAATGAATACCTATGAGAACTCTTTGTGGATATTTTCTCAGAGGTACACCCTTATGACTTTACTGTACCCTCCAAGATTGTTCGTGATCTGATTGTCTAGGAATAATAAAAAGATGTAATGACAAAATTAACTTCAGTTCACAGCATTGTTCCGAAGCTTTCAGTAAACGTTTATAATCAGTGACTTTGAAGTTGGTAATATCTTGTATAAAAAAACAACCGAACAAACAAACTGTTGAGGTGTACTTGTACGCTGGAAGACCTTTGGATAGCACGTAGACGAATTCGGTTTTATTCCTACATAAAAACTGCGCAAAATGCATATTTTGTAGTTCGATAACTAAAAAGCAGCAACACAGCGCCTTCAGGCACATGGAATTATTTAAATAAATCTTTAAATTTAAATACAAGAATTATTAAAATAATCCTTATATACATATAAGGATTATTTTAATTTAAAAATTGTAAATTTTTGTTTTTTAATTTTAAAAATTAAAATTTTGTAAAAAATGCAGAATAGAAGTTCCGAATTGAAAACAGAAAAATATAAAACAAAAAACAGGTTGCCGTCATCAGGAGAGTATCAACCTGCGGGAGTGGCCTTTCTAGTACCGACAAACCACAAGGAGAACCAAATATTTCGGCTGATCATGCTCCCTAGGCCACCAGACCAAACACCAAAACAGACTCAAGAATTCAAAAAAACAAGAATGTAAACACTGAAAAAATGATAAAAAAAGGCTTACTGGCATACCAGACAGGTCAACGCCACGAATGAAGACCAAACAAAACTGGACCAACATCCCACAAGAACACAAATATATACGAAAACGCTAAAGTGGTCGCGGTTAGATAGCATTTCAGCAAGCCAAAAAAAAAAATTTGAAATGACGAGATGCAAAACGGTGTATGTAAATTAAAATCTTCAGCCACTAGGGACCTACCAAGTGACACTTTATATTGCCTGATTTACTTAATATTGTTAGGTCCTAGATTAGTAAAGCATGTCAATGTGTAATTTAAAACTCTTTGAAATCAAGTTAGAATTCAAAATCAAATGTTTTAAATAATGTTTTAAAAAATTTATGGGAAAGTTGTTAGATTGCAATTTAGTAAGAAGTGTTTTATGATTTTTTTCATCAAAAACTGTGTTGAACATATTTTTGCTATTCTGTGAAATTGAGAAAGAAGTAAATTACGATGTACTTCTTTAGAAATGTTTGAGGACCAATGAGTGTAGTAAATGATATCGAAATCAAAAGCATTTCTTTTTATCATAAAGATTCATTACACCCCCTAATCGAGTGCAGTTGATGCGTTGAATTAGTGCGTATACCATACAGTGTGGCCTTTGTCTTCCTGATGATGCTGCGAATAATTTCCTATGAGTACCCCTTTTTTTGGCTGGATTAATTATTTTATTTAGTTCTGATTGTCTGGCGGTGACATCTGAGCTTATAGTAAAGGGTTGTTTCTTGATGATTTAGGATTGTGGACGTTCGTGATTGATCAGAAAAGAAATTGGTTTGGATACTTAAGTAGACTTTGTTATAAATAAACGCTGGTTTTTTTTGTTTTGTTTTTAAATCGTTAATACACTGGCGTGCAAAAATTAAGGACGAGACGGCTTTTTGAATGTAACGTCGTGCAGAAGTGCTCCACATCGACTCAAATCATACCATAAGATCCCCAAGATGTAAGAATATGGGACAAGTGAGCAAAACTGTCCAAACAAGGAATCCAAAGGATACAAAGGCACTTTATTGAAAAGGTATCTTCGAGCACAACTGGACAGAAGACAGAAACGTCCTTGTGACAGGCGGCTGCCAAGAAAAATCCAGTCTTCAGTAGGGGATATGATCATCCCTGACCTGCGTTGCAGGATTTACAGCGTCTGTCCAGGCTGAGGACGAGGTTGTCAAGGAGCAGCGGCCCATTCCTCTTGTAGCGCCAATCGCAGCTGCGGAATCGTTGCTGGCGGCTGGTGACATGCTGCCAAGCGTCTCCCGAGAAGGTATCACACGTGTTCGATTGGATTTAGGTCCGGGGACCTCGGGCCAATCCATGCGTGGAATATCTTCACTCTCCAACAGCTCTGCGACAGCCACTGTACGATGAGGTGTAGCGTTGTCATCCATGAAGAGGAACTCAGGACCCACAGCACCTCTAAACCGACGCACGCGAGGCAGTGGAACCTCGGTACAATAGCAGACACCAGCGAATGAACCTCCTTCGAATATGTAGAGGTCAGTACGGCTACCAAGCATGATACCGCGCCAACCGGGAACTCCGCCACCTCCAAACCGGTCCCTTTCGATAATGTTGGAGGTGTGAATGCGTGCTCCCGGCTCTCTCGAGATGTGTATACGTCCAGAATCGCTCGTCAGACTAAATCGGCTCTCATCCGTAAAGAGAACTCGACCCCATTGCTGATGTGTCCAGTTCTTGTGTTCCTGGAACCACAGAAACCACAGTCTCCGATGAGCAGGCGTTAATGGCACACACAGTACTGGTCGTCGTGCAAATAGACCACCTTTGTGCAGCCTCCTGGCCACGGTAAAACGCGATAACGGACGTCCAGTTGTCTGTTGCAGTGCCTTACGATTTCTCCCTCTGTCTGCCGTCTGCCTCTTCTCGCCTGTTGGACAATATACCGGTCGCCCGCCGCCGTGGTTGCTCGTAGACGATCACTGCTAAACTCTCGGACAGCTGTTCCTGTCGTTTGAAATGCTCTTCAAGCTCGTGAAACGATGCTGTGAGCGATCCCGAACTCTTCGACCTTCTTCCAACTTCCCAATGACGTGACCTCGGGTAAAGTCATCCAGATGTCGTCTACTGGATTGCCTGTTGGCCATATCACACGGTGGCAGCAACTCGACGTCGTTCAAACCGATGTACACCGTGCAATAGCTTTCACTGAATTGCTGAGCGTACACCGCCCGTGTGCTTTATACCCTTCCGACACTCCCCCTCCCCTACGTCATGCTGCATGTATGCGTATGCTCTACCGTACCGGACCCTAGTCTATCTCCTGAGTGGTCTTTCGGTCCGTTCTGCCTGCTCGTTCCGCTGTTATGCTAATTTCTCCTCTTCGTCCTTAATTTTTGCACACTAATGTATATATGACTAATTAAGATATTCAGGTCCAACCGAATGAGACTTATCCTAATACAGGACTTGAAAAATTTCATGCTCCTTAACCTGTCAGGCAAATATCTCACTCGTCAACTGAAAATCAACAGCCCCGCAGGGCTGTCGATTTTGTTTCGTGTTTTATAGTTTGATTTGTTAAAAATTTAAATGCACATCTCTCGAATAATATTTTATCACTAACTTAATTTAAAAGATTAACCATTGTATGATAAGTAAACTCAGTTTTCTTTCTCTAGAGTAGATGATGGAAGAACTCTTCAATGTTCTAGGACTTTCGTAACAGCTCCCCGGAAACACCGGTTCCCGTGTTTGCTCTATGACGTACGACAGCCATTGGCTAACCAACAGCTCGCGAGGCGCACGTGACTCTTACACTGCCTACCTTTTCATACAGCGTTTGGAGATTGATGGGCAGTGTAAATTACATAGAAGAAAACTGAGTTTTTCCCGGGCTTGCCGTTTTCCGCGTCGTGTTGCTCGTTAAGCGTAACTTAAGCTAACCAATTTCTATCGCGAAGAAACCAGTTTCCTATGTTTGCACGAATCACTTCTGTGAACTGAAATAAGTTCTATTAAGAAACTGATAGCTTTACGTATCAAACAATAGGCAATAACGCAATAATAAAGCATAAATAATGGCCGACTGAATTTCAATTGCTCTACTGAATTTTTTACTCTTCAACTACTATATATATATATATATATATATATATATATATATATATATATATATATATATATATATATATATATATATCATCATCATCATCATTGTCAACCATTATCAATCCACTGCTGGACGAAGGTCTCCCCAAGTTTCCTCCACAACGGTCTGTCTTGTGCCAGTCTCCTCCATGTCACCCCTGCATACTTTCGAATTTCATCCACCCATCTCCCATGTGGTCTTCTTCTGGGTCTTTTCTTGTCCCTTGGAATCCAATCTAAAATTTCGGCTGTCCATCGATGATCTGTCCTTCTGGCAGTATGTCCAGCCCATTGCCATTTCAGGGATTTAACTCTGATCATGATGTCTTCCACTCTTGTCATTTTTCGGATCCACGAGTTCCTCTTCTTATCTCTCCTGGTTACCCCAAGCATGCACCTCTCCATGCTTCTTTGAGTTGTCTGGAGCCTTTGTATGTCTCTTTTAGTTAAGGTCCACGTCTCTGCACCATACGTAAGCACTGGAAGGATGCATTGATCAAACACTTTTCTTTTAAGACATAATGGCATATTGCTCTTGAAAATTATGCTGTTTCTTCCAAAAGCTCTCCAGGCAAGTTTTGTACGCCGATTAATTTCTTCATCAATGTGACCCTCACTTGATATCTGCTGTCCAAGATAAACGAACGTGTCTGTTATCTCCAGCTTTTTTCCATCAATCGATAAATCTTCATTTCTTGTAAAAGCATTGAACATCACTTTTGTCTTCTGAAAGTTCATTTTTAATCCCACTTCTTTACTCTTGTCCGCAAGTTCCTGGATCATACTCTGCAGCTCTGATGGGGTAGTTGCAAAAATGACTACGTCATCAGCAAAACGAAGGTGGGTTAGATAATCTCCATTAATCTTTATCCCCTTGTTTTCCCAGCTCAGCGACTGAAAAACACCCTCCAATGTGGCATTGAAGAGCTTCGGAGATATGGTGTCACCTTGTCTCACTCCCTTTCCAATTTTTACGTGTGTTGTATTTTCAAACAGCCTAATCTTTGCACTTGCATTTTCATAGATGTTATTAATAATATTAATGTATGCATCTTCAATACCGCAGGTTTTCAGAGCCATTGTAACTGCTGATGGTTTCACCGAATCAAAGGCTTTTTCATAATCGATAAAAGCCATGCACAATGGAAGTTCATATTCCCTCGCTCTTTCAATTAGTTCTCTCAGCACGTGGATATGATCTATTGTGCTGTAGCCACTCCTGAATCCAGCTTGTTCTCTCGGTTGAGCCATGTCCAGTGTTATCTTCAAGCGGTGTGAAAGAACTTTAGTGAAGATTTTATAAACTACTGATAGGAGGCTGATAGGTCTGTAGTTTCCGAGATCCTCAATGTCACCTTTCTTATGTAGCAGGATCATTGTAGCGGTGTTCCAATCCTCAGGAATCTTTCCTTCATTAAGGCATCGAGTGAAAATTTGGGCGAGTACTGTTTCGATTTCTCCACTTGCTTCTTGTATGATGTCTACAGTAATTCCATCTTCTCCTGGAGCTTTTCCTCTCTTCATGTTCTTGATTGCATGTGCAACTTCTGCTGGAAGGACTGGAGGAACTCTGGTACTGGTATCTTTCATGATGTCTGGAGTGCATATATCATCCCTTTCATATAATTTGGAGTAGAAATCTTTCACTCTTGTCAAAATTTCTCCTCTATTTCTTGTTACAGAACCATCTTCTTTTCTCAGTGCCATAATCTGTTTTCTTCCCTTACTGAGATGTCCCTTTGCTATCTTTAGGCTTTGGTTGTTTTCAATTGCTTTCCTCACTAGTTCACAGTTGAATTTCCTTACGTCTTCAGTGATACTTTTTCTTACTGTCTTGCATAGCTCTATATATTCCACTTTGGAAGTCACATCTTTAGTTGTCCTCATCTCTCTTCTTTTTTGCATCAACATTTTGGTTTTTCCTGATAATTTGTTCACATGCAACTTGTTCTTAGACCCAGCTAATTTTGTTGCTGTTTCCATAAGAGCTTTGGTTACTTTTCTGTTAACTTCAGAGATGTCCACTTCTTCCGATGTTAGGCCTTCTAAAGCAGAGAACCTGTTCTTCAGTTCTAACTTGAAGGTATTATGGTGTTTTTTAAGGTTGGTTATGTCAATAGATTTTGTTTGTCTTATGAGCTTGCCACGTTCAAGTTTAGTGTTGAGGTGCATCTTACATCTCACCAATCTATGGTCACTACCTGTGTTGAACTTGTTTAGCACACTGCAGTCTTCTATGACGAATTTTTTGTTACACATAATAAAATCAATTTCACTTGTCGTCCCATTTGGATGTCTCCATGTCCATTTCCTGTGTGGCTTTTTCTTGAAGAAGGAGTTCAAGATGAAAAACCCTTCTGCCTCTGCAAACTCAACGAGAGTATTTCCACGCTGGTTTCTGTTGCCATGACCGAATTTACCTACTGAAGTTTCATTCTGTTGCTGTTGCCCTATTTTTGCATTGAAATCTCCCATAATTATTTTCAAGTGCTGCTTACCTTTATTATTTAGATGACAAATTTCCTCATAAAATTCTTCAATTTCTTCTTCAGGATGACTTGTGGTGGGTGCATAAGTTTGAATAATCTGAGCCTGGTATCTTTTCGAGAGTTGGATAACAAGTCGTGCAGCTCTGTCAGAGGAACTTTCAACTTCTACAACTTTATCCTTCAGTTTCTTGTTTATTATAAATCCAACACCACTAGTTCTGCCAGTATCTGTCCCACGATAGTAGAAGAGATGTCCACTTTTCAGTTCGATGAGATCTTCTCCTTTTCTCCTTACCTCACTTAGCCCCACGATGTCCCACTTGATCCTTTGTAGTTCGTCTTCCAATTCAAGAAGCCTTGAATCAGAAGATAGGGAGCGTCCATTGTAAGTAGCCAAGGTCAGCATCAGATGGCAGCCTAGTCCGGTTCTCCGGGGATTCTTAGCACCCTCTGCCTTCATGTCGCACTGGCCGCTGCCTTGGCCAGGTACATTCCAGCTGCCGGAGACTGAGGGCCAAGATTTAAGTTGTGGAATCATTTTGGAGGGGTTTGGCCATAACTCACCACGCTGGCCAAGCGGGTTGGTGAGTGTGGGATAGAATTTCCTCTAATCCCGATGGTATAGTTATACCGCTATGGGCGGTCGTCAGAGCCCCTTTAGTGGGAACAGGATGCACCACGAGAAGGCGGGGTTGACATTTGTCAAGGAGAGGCTATGATGTTACGCATCACCTGACCTTACATCCCATATATATATATATATATATATAGTGGGATGTAAGGTCAGGTGATGCGCAATATACCACAGCCTCTCCTTGACAAATCTCAATCCCGCCTTCTCGTGGTGCCTATCCACTATTTCAAAGATGGCGTCCGACATTCTTTTTTTTTTTTTCATGAAGAAAGACAATAGACTGTCTAATCCCACGACGCTGGCACCATTTATACACATTAAAGCTGTGACGTCTTTACTATTCATAACTAAAATTCATTTATGATTCATTAATTTAACAACACAACATTTATATAATTCAAGACTACACACTTGTGATGTTGATAAAGAATAAATTATCAACGTTTATTCACAATTAAAAGCTTTATTAGCATCAACTATAGTTTCGCAGAGCTTCTGCCTCTGCTTCATCAGGACGAATGGAGCGTAAACATTCAAATCATTGTGACATCATCAGAGTTCTGACGGTCACGGTTTTTTGGTTTGTTTTCACGCGCTTAAAAGAAATGGATTCGACGTTATGTCTTTGACAAGCTGTGAAGAGTTCCGGTATATGTGAAAAGCTTCTAATACATTAAGCTTGACCGTTGAATCAGGTTTATCAATGAGCGTAGCGTTTCCAAACAGAAATTTATGTCAAAAAATTTAGGAAATTGAAGCATGTCTGCTCACTCACGCCGGTAGACAACCCAATACGGACAGAATTGGGCGGCTATCCCACTTGCTCCGCAGATTTGCTTCGGAATTTCAAAAATTCTCAAGAGTTTTAATTTCAAAGTTATTTTCAAACACATTACGTCGAAGACATAAATTCCTGGGGAATTTATCAGATACTTTGTGAATGTGGACTTTCATATATAAGACAGACCCGCAGGGCTTTAAATTTCCGTGTGAAGGAACACAAGACCTACGTACGGAATTGTGAACTGAAGAAGTCGTCTATAGCCCAGCATTGTCACGAAAAGAACCACAAATTTCCGTTTGGAAACGCTACGCTCATTGACAAACCTAATTCAACGATCAAGTTTAACGTATTATAAGCTTTTCACATATACCGGAACTCTTCACAGCTTGTCAACGACATGACGTCAACTCCATATCTTTCAAGCGCATGGAAACAACTCGCCAAAAACCGTGACCGTCAGAACTCTGATGATGTCACAATGATTTGAATGTTTACGCTCCATTCGTCCTGATGAAGCCGAGGCAGAAGCTCTGCGAAACTATAGTCGATGCTAATAAAGGTTTTAATTGTGAAATAAACGTTGATAATTTATTCTTTACATAACATTTAATTAAATAAACACCATAATGCACTTCTTTATGCTATGTTGTCCTTCCTGCATTACCATAAGCAACTTTCTCTCTCCACACTCTCTACTCCGTCTGCTCGCGTCTGCTGTCTCGAACTCAATGCTCTCACGTAAGTTCTGACGTCACTATGCAGGACTGGGAATGGCACAAGCGTGGCCACGGCACAAGGCGATGTAGAACTTTCTGGGTACAAAATCCAATGCACAGCCTCTTTTCAACCAAGAGTTAAAATACATTGTTTGTATTTTTCCCACACATTAAGGAGTTTACACAATTAATTCCAGCTTCCAATCTTAGGAAACAATTCGTGGAAGTTACACGCACGGAGAGGAGGGTTTCTTCTGTACAAGCAATTGCGGAGCTAGCAATTGCGCAGTTTCTTTTGGAGCCGAGAAATAATTTTTTCCTCTGTGTGCGCATGTTCAACGAAGCGCACGGGCTCTGCTAGCGGAATTCACGTGTTAATAATCTTTCGCATTTCTCACTTGATGTTGGGCTACGTTTACGAGCCAACACTTACTAAGGTATTTCGATTGAAATAAATTTTCCATTCATTCATTTCTGAAAAATGTACTCTTAAAAATAACCATCTGCTGTTTGAATGTAAGTCGAAGCGTGACACGATTATAACTCACTGAAGATGGGAAATTTTGAACGTGCAAGCGTAATTTTTAAAATAGGACCGAAGTAGTTTTTTGGCTTATGTCTTCTGAGAAATTGCACATAAATAAAATGCATGACACTATGCTGCCTTTGTCTGAATGACACCATGGTATGGTTAGTTTCATTTTGAAAATTTTGTAGTTAAGGACTGCTGACTCAAGGATTTTCTTTTGTTAAATTGGCGTAAAGATTTTAGCATATCATATCATTAGAACGTGTTTTCCTGAAAACGGAATTTGTTCAGCTATTTCTTCCAAAAATGTTAACTTTTTAAACATATAAAGGAAAGATATCTCGAAAAGTGGCTAAACAGTTGCATTTTTGACGTCAAATCCCCCTCCCCCAAATGACTGTAAAATCTGTACCTTAAAACAATATTGGTTGCATGGAATTTTTTTACGTTTACAAATTTCCAAGGATACTTTAATCCTTTGAAGACAAAGTTAAGAAGACTTGAATTTTAAATTTGTGGCATTTCAGTTAACGTGATAATTAACAGTTAAATGTTAAGTTCTTGGAGATCTGGTGATATTAGCATTATTACTCCTGGATGATGTTCATTAATGCACATTTATAAGCTTCCAGGGGTTTGAGCAACTAACGTTACCAAATTTACTCCGTAGACATTTATATGCTTTACATATTTATTTCACACCAGTATAGGAAACTCAAGTGGAGGAATAAAACTGATCAGCTGACGTTTAAGAAGCGACTTTTCACTTTCGCAAACTTAACGAAGACCTTGGATAATTTTAAGAAGATTGCTGGATTACAGGAAAATGATCAGCTTTTTCTTTATTCTTTCATAATGAATCCAAGACTTTTTATTAGCACGTCTTCTATAAAAAACAACAACAAAAAAACAAACAAACGTGCTTACGTTATCGGTTTGTCCATCCGTCTGTGAAACACATCTCAGCAATTATTAGTCCGATTTGAAAAATTCTTTTTTGCATTGGGAAGCTTGAAATATGCGAATGATATCCTTCATTTCGTTTTTTTTACGATGTACAATTTCGCCGGAAGAGGGCGTAAATACAGATGATATCAAATTCAAAATACATTTTATTCCTTATATTTGCTTCTAGACATCCGATTGAAAAAATTCTTTTACCTTCCGATTCCATTTATGTTGAAGAGTATTTTAGGCATAGTCACTTTTTCAAGTTACGTATTGATTTTCCGCTAGGGGGCATAAAAGTCAATTGCGTTTTCCACGATATCTCTACTTCTAAAACTCCGATTTGAAAACAATTTTCTTCAGCGGATACAGCTCCTGATGGGAAATCTTTTGCATATGATTTCTAGTTTTTGGTAAAGAATGATCTGGACACCAGGGGGAGTAAATGTTAATTTCTGTTTCTGATTTATTTGCCACAAAATCTGAGCTTCTAAAATCACGAATGAAAAAATTCGTTCGTGGACCGATGCCACTCGTGTCGATAAAGATTTTGGGAATATGTTTTTCTTAAAAATGAATTGTTTCTCCGCCAGGGGCGTAGATGTATATCTTATTTATTTTAAATATATCTGCTTCTAAGAGTCCGATTTGAAAAATTCCTTCTTTGTTGGATAGATTTTCCGGTGCGAAATGCCTTAAATGTAATTTCAAAATTTTCGAGTAATTCAGACTTTCCGCTAGGGGGCGTTAAGGTAAGTTGCGTTTCCCCCGAATATTTCTGCTTCTAAAACTCCGATTTGAAAAAATTTTCTTGTATCGCATGCAGCTCCTGATATGAAACGTTTTTTTATATAATTTCTAATACTTGGTAAAGAATGTTTGGCCGCCAGTGGGCATTAGTTTCAATTTCTGCTTCTGATGTATCTGCAGCTAAATCTGAGTTCCTGAAAACTCGACTAAAA
This sequence comes from Macrothele yani, assembly GCA_039090855.1. Lineage (NCBI taxonomy): Eukaryota > Metazoa > Arthropoda > Arachnida > Araneae > Macrothelidae > Macrothele > Macrothele yani. The sequence goes on from CM077002.1 coordinate 140,408,579, forward strand.
TAATTCTGGATCGATACCGCTGACATCGAAAAAGCTTTCGAGAGTGCTTTCTTCTTAAAATAACACATATTTCCCCCTCTAGGGTCTTATATGAAGCCGATATCTCTGCTTCGAAGAGTACGATCAGAAGCCGATATCTCTGCTCTTATTATAAAAGCCGATATCTCTGCTTCTAAGAGTCCGATTTAAAGAAAAAAATTCTTTGTTGGAGAGCGTTTCCTCTGCGAAATGCTTCTCATATAATTTCAAATTTTTCTTAGCGCACAAGTCTTCCACCAGAGAGCGTAAGATTACGATTCTCTTTGCAGTAATATCTGCGGAATTAAAAACTCGATTGAAAAACTCCCTTCTTCGGTCAGATACTATAGCTTTCATAAATTTAATTCGCGTCAGAATGGATTCAAAAGACGTGCTCCTTACACTCGAAAGTTCGGTGCCGCCCCGGTGGCGCAGTGGTCTAAGCGATGGCCTCTGATCATTCGTCCGAACGGGGTCCGGGTTCGAATCCCGGTAAGGCATGGATGTTGTGTTTGTCTTACGGCACTGGCTCTCTCCCTTCCCTGGAACCAGTGACCCTAAATTAGGGACGGGCGACTGCTTATAGCCCATTGAGTTGCTCACGGTGGTCGTTAAACCTTCAAAAAAAAAAGTTCGGTGTCATCTTTCTTGCTTTTTACTACGGTTGAACACCTGAATTCTTCTGTCAAACATGGAAGGATGAAAGTCACTATTTATGGCATTTTCTGGAAAAGGCTTTTGTTTAAAATGTCTTCTTTGGAAAAGCTGAAGAACTGCTTTGTTGGCGTCGCTGTTCAGACTTAATAAAAAATGTGTAGACGCAATCTGTTACGCGATGATATAACCAGAGAAATAGGTTTCCGGAAACACCATGTCGAAAATTTCGTATTTAATTTTTGAAATTTCGAATTGGAGAATGTCGTCTGTTTCCTTATTCCACTGTAAACATTGTTTCGGAATGATGGCTTATTAATTTTAATAAATCTGATTCAAGATATTTCACACTTCCAAATGGTAGAAACGTAAACAAATCGCAACGGAAGTAAAGGCTTATTAGTTACCATTAGCGTGCATTCATATCTGCTTTTTAGTGGTTCACCAAAAAGTCTATGTTAAGCAAACTTTTCATAAGAGTAAATTTCGCCAAGGAATGCAAAATTAGTATTAGGTGTACAAATAAGTTTTAAAGCGTTTTAAGACAACGCAACACGTAATTTGAGAGAAAACAACAATACCTTTACGAATCAAAATATGCGCCGTCATTATCTATCGCCTCTCGCCATCGGTCAAGCAGCTGACGGATTCCAACCATGAAGAATACTTCGTCGTGTGACGCGATGAAGTTGTCAACCCATATTTCCACTTCGTCACATGTCCGGAACCGTACAGCAGACGAACCATGTTGCATCGATCGGAAGAAATGATACTCTGAAGGGGCTATGTCGGGACTATACACCGGGTGCTCCAAAACCTCCCAGCCAACCGTCAATAACGTTTCCTTGACCGATTTCGCGACATGCGGCCTAGTGTTATCATGCAGTAAATTCACGGAACGCAACCCTTTGTCTGTGAATGAACGTTTCCGAAAGATTTCCTGGTTCAATCGCAGCAATTGTTGCTTGTAGCGATCACCAGTAACAGTTTGACCCTGTTCCAATAGTTCATAATAGAGCACAACCTTCGTATCCCACCAGATGCACAGCAGAACTTTTTTGGAGTGAATATTGCGTTATAGTGTCGAAGGCATTACTTTGCCGGGTCTACCCAGTGTTTTTTGCGTTTAAGATTGTCATACAATATCCACTTTTCATCACCCGTAACTATTTTCCACAGGAAAGACTTTCTGTGTTGTTTATTCAATAGATTCAAATACTTTATGACACGCTTATCCTTGTCCTCTGACTCAGGTCATGTTGCACACATTCCTTCCTTCTGAATCTTTCCCATTGCGTGTCAACGATTGGGAATGGTTTGATTACCCCCAGTTGTTCAGCTAGTTCCTTTTGCGTTTGAGACAAATCTTCATCCAGCAATGTTTGCAGTTCCTCGTGTGCAACCTTCTGCTGGGCATCGCTACGTTCTCGATCGCTAACATCAAAATCCCCTGCCTTAAACCAAAACTCACACGTGCTTTTCGATACATTACTCTCACCCAGAACAGAACAGATCGATGCACATGCTTTTGCAGCACTTTTTCCTTGATGAAATTCGTAACGAATGCAGTGTCGAATAAATGCGGTATCGCTTTTGCATCTTTCACCTACCGATGTGCAAGTGCGTTTGACTGTTGGGCAAACTTCTGTGTCACATTTTATACTCTGGACCCGATACGGTCACACGACAACAACGCGGGGGAATGTCGGCTATGTAAATTAGCGGTATACGTCACGCAAAAAATGTTTTAAAACTTATTTGTACACCTAATAGAAGAGGCTCAGGGATTCACAAGTTGGATGATGGTATCAGTTTCTGGCCGCCCCGGTGGGGCAGTGGTTTAAGCCATGGCCTCTGATCATTCCTCCGAAAGGGGTCCGGGTTCGAATCCCCATGATTCACGGATGTTGTGTTTGTCTTACGGCACTGGCTCTCTCCCTTCCCTGGAACCAGTGACCCTAAATTTGGGACGGGCGTCTGCTTATAGACCATTGAGTTGCTCACGGTGGTCGTTAAACCTCCAAAAAAAAAAAAAAAATCAGTTTCTGTTAAATACTGATTTTTTGCAAAGAAAACACGTTGTGACTTGAACTTTGGGGTGAGAAAAGGTAAACATGAAAAAAAGGAGCAAGATATTTTGACCCACAACTGCCTGTTTTTTTTCTGGGAATTACTTAAGGAATGTTCATGTGATTTTTTTAGATATGAGAAACGTTAAGTGCTATACTACACTATATGATGTGTGTGCATAGAGTATTGGGACTCTATTTGTAAAAGGAAAGACGTACAAGCTGATTGAATGTATATCTTTCAGAATTATCACCTTCCGAGCTAATGCAGTGTTTCCAGCTTTTCTTCCACTTCATAAATCACCTTTGAAAGTCTTTCGCTAACATGTTCAGTTCCTGTGCAGCATTAACGAAGATGCTGCCGACAGTCTCAGATATTCGTCTCTCAAAATGCACTATCTGAACAAAAGTATTCGAACACACAAATTATCCACAAACTCCTGGCTTAGAAAATGAATTATTATCTAGGTAGTCCGTCCTTTGTCGTTATTGCAGCCTCCACTCTACTAGAGAGGCTTTCCACCAGGTTTTGGTACGTTGTTGCAGAAACTGCCTTCCATTCAGCCCCAAGAGCTTAATCCAGTCGATTATACAAGGTCGAGTCACATTATTGTGACCACCAGCTAATATCCAGAATAACTGCCGTGTGCAGCACGGACAGCAGCCAGCCGGGATGGGTGTGACTCAATAACATGCTGGGAGGTGTTCGCAGGTATGTGCACCATGCTGCCTGCAGTGCATCTGAGAGCTTCTGGAGCGTGCGTGGTGAAGGATCCATAGAGCGAACAACACGATCGAGCTGATCCCACAGATGCTCAATTAGGTTTAAGTCTAGGGAATTAGGGGGCCAGGGAAGTACTTTGAAAACTTCATCGTGCTCTTCCAACCACTCTCGGACATTTCTAGCTGTACGACACGGCGCACTGTCGTTCTGGAAGATCCCATCCTACCCACGGAAGACAATCAGCATGTATGGGTGTACGTGGTCTGCAAGGATGGATTCATAAGGAATTCGGTCCATAGCGCCTTCCACAGGTATGAGTGGACCCAGAGAATGCCACGATAACATTCCCCAGACAATAACGCTGCTCTCACCGGCTTGTGTTCTCCCAGCAATGGTTGAAGATTGTTTGTTCTCCGATATTTCTGGCTTTATACGCCAACGTTCGTCCGTTCGATGAAGCAGAAAACGTGACTTATCGGAGAAGGCAATCCTTTGCTAATTAGCCTTTTCTGCCGACGCACTTTCTTTATCATAGGCGCTCTGACCATCCGTCTGCATCGGAGCCCCATACGCATCAGGGTTCCATGAACTGTCGTTTTAGACAAGCTTCCGGTAGTCCCCTGGTTCATTCGGCCAGTGAGTGTCTCCACTGTGGCGTGTCGATCGGCCGATGTTCACTTGTCACATCAATGGCACGTGGTGCTCGGCAGTTTCCACATTGCTTATAAGCAATGGTGCCATTTCTCGAATCACGATACACTGTAATCACCTCAGCACGCGAACAGTTCACAAACTGCGCTGTTTCAGAAATATTGCCGCCATAGGTTTGAAAGCCGATAATCATCCCTTCTTGCAAATCTGATAAATCGCTCCTTTTTTACATGACAGCAACGAGTGATATGTTTTCAGAATGTCTACAAACACACCTTATATACCCTCCAAGCTAGCTCACGACACGTGCCTTCTTTCATTGGCTACGCGGTGTTGACGTCAAAAGTAGGGGTGGTCACAATGTGACTCGACTGTGTGTGTATAAATAATATATACACACACACACACTAAATTGAAAAGTCACCGGACACCTAGAAGAGAAACACAACATAGCATTTATTGACATACATTAGTACGGTGTCGGACCACCTTTGGCCTTAATGCATGCACTGACCCTTCGAGACATGCTTTCGACATGGATTGGAACACAGAGATAGGTATGTGCTTCCATTCAGTACATAATGCTGCCGCTAACTGTTGCTTATTAGAAGGCCTTGGTTCCAAACTTCTTATGCGGTGTTATAATTCATCCCACAGGTGCTCTATGGGAATAAGATCAGGGCTCTGTGCTGGCCAGTCCACATACGATACGAAATTATCGTCAGACCTCGCCGTAACAGTCCTTGCTTTTATGGCTCGGTGTATTACCCTGCTGATACCAACAAGGCTCGTTTCCATAGTATTGCCACAGATTTGGTAAGGCATAATTGTCCACAATATAGAGGTAGACGTGCTGATTAAGATGTTTGTCCACGATAACCAATAAGCCGGAACCATACCACGAAAAACACCCCTACACTGGTACACTGCCAGCTCCAAACTTGACTGTAGGAACAGTACACTGTGGTAAATAGCGTTCCCCCGGCTGCCGCCATACCAATACACAGCCATCAGACTGATGGATCGTGTTTGTGGATTCATCAGTCCATAGGACCCGTTTCCATTGATTTACAGTCCACGATAAATGTTTTTTATACCATGCTAAGCGACGAGTAGCTTTTCGAGTGGAGATGAAAGGTTTATGAGCAGGCGCACGACCACGGTAACCCAATGGAATGAAGTTCTCTGCATGGTACGTGTACATAGCGATGTTCCACCATTTTTACTGACCTTTATTATGAGGTCTTGTGCAGTAATCCGTCGATTAGCTGTAAAGATTCTCCTAAGGTTTCGACTTCCTCTGTCACTGATTTTCTTTGGTCTGCCGGTACGTTTTGCTGCTTCAGGCACGCCATGTGCCTACCACTTATTCAGTGCATCCGAAACAGTTGACTTGGTTATATGTAAACGCCTCTTTGTTTTTCTTATGGACAACCTAATATAACACCCAACAATTTTTCCTTTCTCAATGTCAGTTCTCTTTTGCAATGACATTTTCACTCAACCTCACAGTGCGATATGATCACGGTCAACTGCAGGCTTGTTTTTATACCGTTTGAAGCTGTACCGCGCATCTTAACAACGCAGCGGATCCGTTGATTTGTTTTTGAAGGTGTGTCCGCTGATTTTTGTCAATGCAGTGTATATATTCGATGTCAAAGAACTAGAGCTAATTTGGGAGGAAACAAATTGGTAAAAATTGCAGAAAATATTGAGAACATCAGTGATTTGTGCCTTTTTCAATGAATGGCACAAGTGACGTCCCCCTCATTGCCACACAGACCCAGTTAACGTGGGTTTCTGCCCTACACCACATTTGTACATTGGTCTAAAAAACGCCAATTTAAAGAATATGAACGTAACTTATGTTATAATACAGGGTAATCCGTTTGAATAGGGATAATATAAAAATGCTGTGGTATAATTTGTAGCAGATATAAGTCAATATTTGTCAGAAATTACCGTTATTGATGGAAGTTTGTCCAGGCCTCTTCATGACCCCCTTTGCCGACTGGGCAGAGTTCTTACCGGGTGCTCAATTTTTGCCCCATGGTTTCTAACATCTGAAGAAATTTCACTTTCAAGTCATTCAGGCTTTGAGGTCATTGTGCTTAGACGATGTTCTTCACAACCCCCCCCCCCACGAAGAAATCTAGGGGAGACTGAGCTCCGGAGAGTTTGCCAGCCAAGGAATAAGGCTATCGCGACCACACCAGTTGTCATTGAATGAGTTGTTGAGGAAGTTCCCGACTTCCAGTGGGATGGGACCCCGTCTTGCTGTAAAAGGACATAGCTATCCAGTTGTGGTTCCAAGAAGATTGTAGCATGTCCATCAAGACGGGCTATGCTACATATCTTCTTGATGGCATGAAACTCCCATCTTTCCTTGCCTTTCGTGCAGAATTTGACGTCCGTACTGCAGCGTTCACTAAAATTACTTTGCAGATGTTAGGAAACACGCGGCAAGAATTGAGCACCCGGTCTGTTGTGCCCGAAAATTTGGTCATGCAAAAAGCCTAGACAAACTCCTATCCATAAAGATGATTTCTGCCAAATATTGCCTTGTTATATCTGTTACAAGCCATGCCACAACATTTTAAATTAACCCTACACAAACGGATCAGCCGGTATGACATCATGAACAAAGCGAAGTCCCTGAAAGGGCAATCGCTCCGGTTTGCTATAAAAACTGACCAACGTTGAACAACTGAAATGCTAGACTGGATACCAACGAACACGAAGACGACCATGTTGTGGGACATGGTTTAACAAATTCGAGAGCATGTCGGAGTGACATGGAAGAGACTGCCTCAACACAAAGAGCTGTAGAAGAGTTGTTGGGGAGGGGCTCATCCAGCAGTGCATTGAGAATGTTTGATGACGAGATGGACTAATTTTTAGCACGACTTTTGTTATAAGAGATCGTGCTTGTGTTATCGGTTTGTCCGTCCGTCTGTAGACACCATATCTCTGGAACTATTAGTCCAATTTGAAAAGTTCTCGTTTGCATTGAGAAGCTTGAAATGTGCGAATGATGATCCTTTATTTCGTTTTTTTACGATGTATAATTTTGCCACTAGAGGGCGCAAATGCAGATGATGTCGAATTCACAATACATTTTAGTCCATATATTTGCTTCTAAGCATCCGATTGAAAAAATTATTTTATCTTTCGATTCCATTTATGTCGAAAAGTATTTTAGGTATAGTCACTTTGTCAAGTTACGCATAGATTTTCCGCTAGGGGGCGTACAAGTAAATTACGCTTTCCCCGACATCTCTTCTAAAAACTTCGATTGAAAATTTTTTTCTTCAGCGGATACAGCTCCTGATGGAAACTTTTTCGCATATAATATCTAATTTTTGGTAAAAAATATTTTCGCCACCAGGGCGCGTAAGCATTAATTTTTGCTTCTGATGAATGTATTTGCAAAAAACCTGAGCTTCTAAAATATGGATTGAAAAATTTTTTTCGTCGACCGAAACCACTCACGCCGACAACGTTTTCGGAATATTTTCTTAAAATATTACATGGTTTCTCCGCCAGGGGGTGGATATGTATATCTTATTTTTGCCAATACATCTGCTTCTAATGGTCCGACTTCAAAAATTCTTTTTTATTGGATAGAGTTCCCAGTGTGGCATGTTTTTCATTTAATTTGAAAATTTTCAAGTAAATCATAGACTTTCCGCTAGGGGGCGCAATTGTGAATTGCGTTATACCCGATATCTCTGTTTCTAAAACTCAGATTTGAAAAATTCTTTCTGCACCGGACACAGATCTTGATATGAAATCGTTTGAATATAATTTCTAATTTTTGGTAAAAAATGGTTTGGCCACCAGGGGGCGTAAGCCTTAATTTCCGCTTCTGATGTATTTGCAGCAAAATCTGAGGGTCTAAAACCTCGTTTGAAAAAATTCGTTTGTGGATCGATACTACTCACGTCAACAATCCTTTTAGGAATATTTTTTTCTTAATACAATGCATGGTTTCTACGCTGAGGGGCGTAGATGTATATCTTATTTTTGTCAATATCTCTACTTCTAGGCGTCCGATTTGAAATATTCTTTTCTTTGTTGGATAGTGTTTCCGATGCGAAATGTTTTTCGTATAAATTCAAACTTTCAAGTAAACCATAGACTTTCCGCTAGGGGGCAAAAAAGATAAATTGCGTTTCCCCCAATATTTCTGCTTGTAAAACTCCGATTTGAAAAAATTCTTCCTGTACTGCATACAGCTCCTGATGAGGAATGTTTTTCATATAATTCCTAATATTTGTTAATGAATGGTTGGCCACCAGGGGGCATAAGTGTTAATTTCTGCTTCTAGTATATTTGCAGCAAAATCTGAGCTACTTCTCGCATCGAAAAACATTTTGAGAATACTTCTTAAAATAATGCATAGTTTTCCTGCTAAGGGGCGTAGATGCGTGTCTTGTATTTGTCCATATCTCTGCTTCGAAGAGTCCGATTTGAAAAATTCTTTCTTTGCTGGAGAGCTTTTCCGCTGGGAAATGTTTCTCATATAAGTTCAATTTTTTAACTCATAAGTCTGCAACCAGAGGGCGTAAGTTCACGATTCCGCTTATAGCAGTATCTGCTGGATTAAAAACCCAATTGAAAAACTTCTTCCATTCGTCAGATACCACAGTTTTCCTTATCGGTTACAGTGACTTTGAATAGCTTTGATAAATTTAATTCGCTTCAGAACGGATTCAAAAGACGTGCTCATTACACCCGAAAATTCGGTGTCATCTTTCTTGTTTTTTACTCGGTCCTGCTTTTTTTTTTTTTTTTTTTGAATTGTCCAGGCTCTGGTAACAAAAATACTACCTGGCATCAAACTTAGAAGGCAAACTTGAAAAACTATTTTTGGATCGTGTGAGATAAATATAATGTTTTGAAATTCCCTCTAAGAATATCATCATCATCATCATCATTGTCAACCATTATCAATCCACTGCTGGACGAAGGTCTCCCCAAGTTTCGTCCACAACGGTCTGTCTTGTGCCAGTCTCCTCCATGTCACTCCCGCATACTTTCGAATTTCATCCACCCATCTTCGATGTGGTCTTCTTCTGGGTCTTTTCCTGTCCCTTGGAATCCAATCTAAAATTTCGGCTGTCCATCGATGGTCTGTTCTTCTGGCAGTATGTCCAGCCCATTGCCATTTCAGGGATTTAACTCTGATCATGATGTCTTCCACTCTTGTCATTTTTCGGATCCACGTGTTCCTCTTCTTATCTCTCCTGGTTACACCAAGCATGCACCTCTCCGTGCTGCTTTGAGTTGTCTGCAGCCTTTGTATGTCTCTTTTACCTAAGGTCCACGTCTCTGCACCATACGTAAGCACTGGAAGGATGCATTGATCAAACACTTTTCTTTTAAGACATAATGGCATATTGCTCTTGAAAATTATGCTGTTTCTTCCAAAAGCTCTCCAGGCAAGTTTTGTACGTCGATTAATTTCTTCACTAATGTGACCCTCACTTGATATCTGCTGTCCAAGATAAACGTACTTGTCTGCTATCTCCAGCTTTTCTCCATCAATCGATAAATCTTCATTTCTTGTAAAAGCATTGAACATCACTTTTGTCTTCTGAAAGTTCATTTTTAATCCCACTTCTTTACTCTTGTCAGTAAGTTCCTGCATCATACTCTGTAGCTCTGATGGGGTAGTTGCAAAAATGACAATGTCATCAGCAAAACGAAGGTGGGTTAGGTAATCTCCATTAATCTTTATCCCTTTGTTTTCCCAGTTCAGTGATTGAAAGACATTTTCCAATGTGGCATTAAAGAGCTTCGGAGATATGGTGTCACCTTGTCTCACTCCTTTTCCAATTTTTATGTGTGTTGTATTTTTAAAGAGCAGAATCTTTGCACTTGCATTTTCATAGATGTTATTAATAATATTAATGTATGCATCTTCAATACCGCAGGATTTCAGAGCCATTGCAACTGCTGATGTGGTTTCACCGAATCAAAGAATATATGGTATTGTATTTACGACATTTTCGTCGCTTTCGAATTTTTTTGAGAACGCTCCTTTTAATTTTGCAGTGGGTTTCAACATTTTAAAATTGAACTTTTCTGTCAAAAGGCGCTTTCATTAAACTTTGGAAACAAGACATTTGTGAAGAAGGCATTATAATCAAAACAGGAGATAAAACACGGTATATTTGATTCAGAAATCGATTGCTGACCAACTGAAAAACCATTATATGAAACACTATTCCATCTTTCTTCCTCCAAAACTTAAGAGCGTGCCATAATATTGATTGACAATCAATATTGTAATGGGTTCTTAAGAAATGTGCTTTGATATACGTATTGATATCTGACTATTCATCTGCTATTTCCATTTTCCTGCTCCTCTGTCTTCCACGGAAACTTCTCTCCGATTACTTGAAGTAATCTCCTTACTCAATAGCAGGCTATCGACCGCGCAGATTTATGTTGGATCCCGATATATTTTTTCTTTCAGTTTCGAATAGCAGTTCGTTGAGATTTTTTCATTTAAGATTAAATTTTGATGGTTAATTAAATTGCATGTCTGTTTTCAGCATATTATTCAAATTATTAGTTTCTCTTTTTTGGTATTGATAAAATCTATTAAACGATAAAAATCGTTCAAGTTTGATAAAATTGTCAAGGATGCAAAGAAAGTGATGAACACAGTTCTCACTAGATGGCGCTGGCTGCACAGTAATCCTCTTCTCCTTTCGCCCGGTTGTTGGCCATCGTGTGCGAGAGAGGCCATCGCTTCCCTGTCTTCGGCTGTCAGCTTCCGACAGAGCTATCGCTATCGCAGGAAGATTTTTTGGCAGCATACGTTGTTGGTCCCCCTTCCCTCGGCAACATCATTTGCGACCGGAACGTAAATATTCTCCAAAGCTCTAGAAAAGCGTGATCGGGAGAGCGAGCGAGAGGAAAAAGCCGGAGAGAAAAAAAAACAAAAAAAAATAAAGTGAACGGGAAATATGTGCTGCTGGCATTCCCCCCATCACTTGGCAAACGAGCTTCGGACTTCTCACGCGGCTGAGGCACGGTCGGATACTGGGAACAATCTGCTCTTCATCTTCTGCTACTTCCCGAGTGCCTCTGCTCTTCGCGAGCTTTTCCTGTAACTGGTGTTACGTGTAACAACGTGCTTTTATGATCACAAGTGATTGTTGCTTCTGGTTTCTCTCACCTTCTTGAAAAGAGAGTAAGGAATACTTTAAGGTTTCTTGCTGACAAGAAATACGAATACTTTGTGGAGAAACTGCTTAGAGCCCAAAAGTCAAAATAATTCGCCCAAGATGATTTTTTAACGTAGAGGTTTTTTTTATTATTAGACCAGAAAATTTAAAAACTGTCATGTGTTAAATTTTTTAAACTTCCCATCAAGTGAAATGTTATAGATGTAGTTTTTTTCTGTGTATTAAGTGACAATTATTGCGAAATCCCTTGCTACCAGTCTCATTAAAACTATACAAGCCAAATAACATTTACCTATGCGTGAACTGTAATCGGCTTAGCATTTATCATGAAATACATGTGTATTTTAACAGGTGGTTCGGGAAAATATAATTTGTAATATACGATGTTAACGTTTCTCTCCTGAAGACTGCCATGATGTTGAAGCGAAAATTTAGCCGAGGATTCTGGGTCTCATGCCGAATATATAATTGTTGGTGCGATTTAATGTCCACGTTCGAAAAGTTTTATAATTTTATAGGTACAAGTTGACTTTGGATAACACGTGAAGAAAATTTCATGGATTTTTAATCATTCCAGAAGTGAAAACTAAATTTAGGAGGTTCAGTGATCTTTATAATTTGAAAAAAATAATACTTCCGTTTCGCAATATGAATCACATAAAGCGGTAGCGCCCCCAAAAAAAACTCAGAGTGCACGTATTTTTAACCACAAGGGTATGAACTTACATTTGTCTGTTATTCAAGTAAGCCAAGATCTCAATCGTGGCGGATTATCAGTGTGATTGCTGGAGGGCTGACCCCACCCTCACAGGGACGGAGGCCACAGCTGCAGGCCTTGGGGTCACCTCCACACATATAACATCACCATGTGTTCTAGAAATGCCCCTTGAAAAGAAAAAGAAGAAAAAACGGTCAACATCTCGAAGGACTCGAGCCTCGGGGATCGGCAAACCCCGAGCCCCGTCCAATAAGTGCAAGGCATGTTGTCGCCGGTTCACCACTTTCCTATTTTCGCATGTGGGTTTATGCGCACTTGTTGTAGGATACAGCATCATGGGGGCCTTCGCATTCAGGGCCCTGGAGGCCCCCTATGAAGAGAAAAAAGCCAATCAAGTGAGTATCCTTAGGCAGAACACTGTGAGAAGATTATGGGAAATTACGGATACGCTCAATGTTCTGTATAAAGAGAATTGGACACGCGTAGTAGAAATGGAGGTTCGGCAGTTTCAGAAGGATCTCATATCCGCAGTGAGAGACGGATATGACGGAAAAGAAGGGGTCAACAATAAACAGTGGTCATTCTCTGGAGCGTTTCTCTACTCTCTTACGGTCATCACAACAATAGGTAAGTAATTTTTTCCTGTCTAAATTTTTATGCTTTATATAAATAACACTTATGGGCATACCAGAGAAACTAAGATTGAAAACTTATAGAATATTCACTGCATTCGTATTCTTACAAAACCTACGCGTGAACAGCTCACAAGTTTTTTTTTTAAATTTTGATCTACACATAGAAGATGATGATCTAGAAAATTTAAAGTTTGTTCAAACGTCTGCTAAAGTTTTATGGTTTTATCTTATAAATAAACTAAACGAAGATTATTGTTTTGCAATAATTTATTTATTGTAATTGATTACAATCAAATCACTTTTAAATTCAGAAATGTAACACTGTGTGGCCTTTTTTAAAAGGTAAAATACGATTTCATTTAAATAAAATTCGTTAACTTTTACAAGTGTTTTCTCTCTCGGAAGTAAGTTTTTTGTGTGTGGTATTCTGATGAAATTATTAAGCCGTACTGATGTGCCACAGAACCATGAAAAAAAAAAAAAAGGCTCGCACAGTCCGAATATTTCGGCTGCTGAATTTGTGTTTTTAGCAATACATGGCACTTGAATTCAAAGACTACAGTCCAATCATCCTTGGCAACAAAAACTCAGGGCCTTTTACAATTGCGTATATCGCGCGATACAAATATTTTCAGATGACAGTTTGGAAAAAGAACTTTATTTCCATAAACGTGTTGCAGTACAGCGAGGATACAACCCTTTCATTATTGACAAAGCTCTAACAAAATTCCGGAAACCGAAGCGTAACTACATTTATTTCTGTGATGCCCCCATTGCAAGCAAATGTTGCCATTATTCCATTTTCCCGTGATATTGCCTTCAAAAATTCTCAGAACCCTTAATTTTAAAGTGATTATTAAAGCCATAAACAAAATGAACTGTTTAGGATCAAAAGGCTATGTTGAAGACAAAGTGGGTAATTATAAAATTCCATGAGAATGTGGCGCTCCGTATATAGGACAGACCCGTAGAGCCTTGCGTTTTCGATTGAAGGTGCACAAGACCTACATTCGGAACTGTGACCTAAAGAAGTCATCGATCGCTAAACACTATTACAAAAAGGACCATAAAGTTCTCTTTGAAAAAGCAAAACTAATGGCAAGCCAGATTCAACCACCAAACGAATTTTGGAAGCTTTCCATATGTATCAGAAGTCTTCGTAACTTGTTAATGACAGGGCATCCACACCATTTCTATTAAGCGCGTGGAAGCAACTAACCAAAACCCGTGACTGTAAACACCATTTATGATATCATATACAATTTGAATGTTTACGTGCCATTCGTCCTGATGAAGCTAGGTCAATACCCAGCGAAACCATGGTCGACTTGAAAAAATAAATATTTGTGACAAACCACATTGTATTATCTTAATATAATTAATACATGGCCCTGTTTAGCGGAGTGATTTTTAAAACTATTTCCTTCCTCTGAATGCTGTGTCTTTTTTGTATCATATTAATGATTTAATTTTCGCGATTAAATGCATTTTTATAAGAGACTAATAAATCTTTCAACTGAAAATCTTCTGTTAAATATTTTTATGGTATTTTCCTCTTTCCAAGCATCTGTTTTTAAATTGTGGTATATTAGTTCTACTATGTGCTTTTTTTGCACCCAGTATTATGTTAAAAAACAACAACAAAATATTTCCTCAGGGTTTTATTAAAACAGGTTAATTAGTAGAAAACGCTTTTATATTAACATGTTAAATATCATTCATAATTGTGGCCGTTATTTATAAATTTGCTTTTGTTATAACTCTAAGAATAGTTACAGCTCTTGTTCTTCGGTCTAAAGACATTTTAATTGCATGCTTTTTAAATGGCCCCCATGAGTACTGTGTAATAGAGGTTTTAAAAGTGCGTAAATGTAATGTATTTTGGCAGCAAATCACTAAATTTTCTGTAGTTTGTTATTTTTGTGAGCTTATTTTTAATTCATTTTGTGCAATAGGGCTTGTTTTTCAAGCTTATTTTTTTCCCAATATTTTCAGCTCATTGTTTTTTTATAGGTACTTACTTTCCGCTCTTACTTTTGTAAGATTTTCGTCTTATTGTTTGCAACGGTACTTACTTTCTGCTCTTACTTTTGTAATATTTTCGTCTTATTGTTTGCAATGGTACTTACTTTCTGCTCTTACTTTTGTAATATTTTCTTCTTATTGTTTGCAACGGTATTTACTTTCTGCTCTTACTTTTATAATATTTTTGCCTTATTGTTTGCAATGGTACTAACTTTCAGCTCTTACTTTTGTAATATTTTCGCCTTATTATTTCCAATAGTACTTAATTTCTGCTCTTACTTTTGTAATATTTTCGTCTTATTGTTTGCAATGGTACTTACTTTCTGCTCTTACTTTTGTAATATTTTCATCTTATTGTTTCCAACGGTATTTACTTTCTGCTCTTACTTTTGTAATATTTTCATCTTATTGTTTCCAACGGTATTTACTTTCTGCTCTTCCTTTCATAATATTTTCGCCTTATTGGTTGCAATAGTACTTACTTTCTGCTCTTCCTTTTATAATATTTTTATCTTATTGTTTGCAACGGTACTTATTCCGCAGACTTATTTTTCGTAGTATTCCAAGTTTGTAATGGTCTTATTTGTGCTTTCGTTTTTTTATAATAAATTTGTTTCATTTTCAATGACGCTTATTTTGTGCTCTCTTTTCTCCCTAGTATTTAACAGCTCGTTATTTGCGATGGAGCTTATTCGCGATTTTATTTTATGCAGTATTTTTAGCTCGTTGTTCGTAATGGTATAATTTTTTGTTCTTATTCTATTCTTGCATTTTTAACTCATTGTTGGTAATGACCTTAATTTGTGCGCTTCTTTATTGTAGTGTTTTTAACTCATTGTTTGCGATGGTACTTGTTTCACACTGTCAAACGAAAGAAAGGAAAGGGAGAACACCGGCCCAGTGGCGCAGTGGTCTAAGCGATGGCTAATGACCATTCGTCCTAGAAGAGTCCTGGTTCGAATACCGGTGAGGCATGGAGTTGTGTTTGTCTTTCGGCATTGGTTCTCTTCCTTCCCTGGAACCAGAGGTCCTAAATTAAGGACGGGAGACTGCGTATAGCACATTGAGTTGCTCATGGTGGTCGTTAGAACTTAAAAAAAAGAGATCAGTTCTGTTTTTTACTTCCTTTGCCTGTTACTTGTATACATTTAAATGATATTTTTGTTTTATTTTTCTGTGGTGTTTATATTTACTTCGTGAAGGGGTCAAAGCTGGAGGAAACGTAGCTCCTTTACTGTTTCAGTTTTGTCTGTACTATCGATTTCGGGTGCACGCTCAACCTTCTCTCTTGTACTTTCCAATAGTGATTTGTTTTTCTGTAGTTTGCCATCAACTTTACTTCAATCTGTCTGCTCCTCTTTTGTTACGCATTCTGGCATTCAGTTTCTATTCAATTGGTTCACAGCCTCTCTCTAAAATTTCCTCTTTTGGTTGTCCCTTCGGATTTCCATTTTGTATGGAACTCTGTATTTGATTCTTGCTAGAACGTCTGTCTGATTTTGGCCTGGACCTGGCACTGTGTACTTTCCTTGTCTGATTGAGGTGGAGCTATTTCACAACACTTGAGTGCTGCATTTTACCTGTGATGATACGCGCAGGGTTTATCCTAGGAATATAGAAGAGCACGCCGCAGACACTGCAAAAAAAATGGACAATTTAACTCCAAATGATTTTGTGTTTATATTTTTTCTTTACTCAAAACGGAATAAAGTTGCACACACTAATGAGCAAGTACTGAGGGCAGTTTCAGGGATGGAGTTTTGTAAAACTAAGGTTCCAATTGGAGCACAAAATATCAGTCTGACGGTGGCCATGGAACGACACCCAGGAAAAGACCCCTGCCCCTTTCCAGAATAAACTCCGAAATGTTCACGAATGAGTGTTAAGTGTCGAACTGTCTCTTGCAATTTCTTTCCAGTTAGGACATATTAGACTAACCTGTATGTGCATCATCTGGTTTCTTTCTCTGTGTCTCAATTCCTCCTAACTATACTAAATAGTCTCCCTCTGGAGTAAAACCGTTTTGGTCATAGGCGTAACCACGGAGGGTATATACGTATGCTTCTGGAGCATATACGCTTCTTCAACCTACGGTTGGAAAGCGTACAAAACCGGTAAGAAAAATGCAGTTGTTTTTTTGCAAGGTATAAGTAGCTCGATTCCAGACAATGAACGTACGTGAAACATGTTTTAGAAAAAACTAATAATGACCAGCACTACACTGTGAAAAACAAACGCGACGAAATCCAGATCCGTAATAATACGGGCACCATTCTGGTAGTAATAAAACAAAAAACGAGAGTTCCAGTACATGTCGTGTGGAACGAAATGAAAAGACAATTATTTCAAAAGTCGATATTTGTGGGATATAACATCGCAATCCGGGCACTGGTATCGGGACTCTCGCCTGACCTTTTTTCCTTTGCCGTCTGTTTTCTTCGCACAAACTACATAAAAACGAGTAACATTTGATTTTTTAGAGGTTGATGGTACATAATCAGAGAAATGACGTTCCACCACACGAAGAGGATTTGGGACTGACCGTCGTCGACCTTTCAAAGTTGGATGTTCCGTTCCATAAGTTTCAATAATTTGGTCTACAACCTCCATACGATACTCCAAATGTGAGAGTTTGCCTCCACACTTGCCATACAACACATATGCGTTCCATAATGCGAAGTCCGTAAGGTGGAAGAAAAGTTTTTTGTAATAACGTTTGCCACGTTTCCTGATGACTGGGTTGTCCTAAAGATGCTGGCCTGCGCGATCCACCCCTACCATTGTAAGATTGTGATCCGTAACTACAGTGAATTTCTTTTTGGTTCCTAACCCATTTCGACTCGCATGTTCCGTTGTGTCGGAGGTGTGAACAGTAGACAGGTGGCACACATCCCTTTTGTGCCGCAGTCCCAAAGCCATTACCTTAACTCGCCGATACGCTTCAATTTCACCCTTTCAACTTTTGTTTTTTGAGGTCTGCTGCATTTCTTTTTTGCTTAGTTTTACAGTTCCGTATGTATCTGCTTGATGTTGTAGTAACATATCTGCTAACAGCGGACTGGTATAAAAGTTGTCTGTTGTGAGGCAGTAGCCTTCGGCCTAAATTCACATTGGACTACCTCAAAACAGTGGGGCCGCTCCGGTGGCGCAGTGGTCTAAGCGATGTCCTCTGATCATTCGTCCGTAAGGGGTCCGGGTTCGAATCCCGGTGAGGCATGGATGTTGTGTTTGTCTTACGACACTGGCTCATTCCCTTCTCTGGAACCAGTGACCCAAAATTAGGGACGGGTGACTGCTTATAGCCCATTGAGTTGCTCACGGTGGTCGTTAAACCTCCAATCAAAAAAAATAAATCAGTGGACCCGTAATATTACGGATCTCGTTTTTCTTTCACTATCATTCGTTGAAGTCATATTACGTACCTGGACGCCAATTGGTTAATTCTGGATTTCTGGCGACGAATTTAAGGAACAAATGGCACTTCGCAAGTCTGTTTTTTTTTTATCTAGATCTTGAAATTCGTGGACAACAGTGACACGTTACAGTATGAAGGTTGGCTTTCCTTGCAGCTCTGACCAGAGCTTCTGGAACTTCCCATGTCCTGCGGAAGTCTACGCAATAAACACGTGGATAAGGCAAAATTTTTGTTTTCATCTCTGACGTTTCCGGACGGTCTCCAGCATGCGCATCAACAGGGTTTCTGTACTTTCCAGTTGTTTTGGTAGATTTTGAATGCAGATTTTCGACGTTGGTTTGTGGTCTCCAAACTCCATAAGAAATTCTCTCTGACACGTCTTTACCGACTCAGTCCAACAGGTGCCAGCAATGATCACTCGCTTTTCAAGGGTATACTGGTACATGTTGCTCGTCAAACACAGAGGTCTAGAAGATCTCTGTGTCTGAAGATAGCCCATGTCTGAAGATAGCCCATTGAGTTGCTCACGGTGGTCGTTAAACCTCCAATAAAAAAAAAAAAATCCCTCACATTGCTGCAATGCATAGGAGCAACCAGCGGAGTGAAGTGATTGTGAAAGTCACGTGAGGCACGCTTTCACGCGCCTCGCCCATACACGAGCGCTATTGCAGTCGTCACCTAGACCGTTTGCCTTCGCGTGCATAGAAGCAAAAGGCGGCCACTTGCAACATACGTTGTGGCATTATTATGCTTCAGATAAACAGCTCTCAAAATATTCTGCAACCAGTGGCCCTGAATTAGGAACGGGCGACTGTTCATTGTCCTTAGAGCAGCGTTCGAATTTTTTGCTGGTCTGCTGATCCTATAACCACCAGAATGAAAATGGTGGTCGGTCCGATGGACTGGTAACTTTTTTATAAAGTAACAACTTATTTCAGAGAAAAGACACATTTTTCCCCCTCGGTAAAGTAAAGCTTCAAAATATTTTTGGTTCATGGTAGATAGCGAATAACTTAGTTATTACTATCCTCTCTTGCTCTCTTTCCAAAGTTCCGCTTCTGTACGTTGGTGAGGAAATTTTTTTTTTGATTGGAGGTTTAACGACCACCGTGAGCAACTCAATGGGCTATAAGCAGTCGCTCGTCCCTAATTTAGGGTCACTGGTTCCAGGGAAGGGAGAGAGCCAGTGCCGTAAGACAAACACAACATCCATGCCTGACCGGTATTCGAACCCGGACACCTTACGGACGAATGATCAGAGGCCAGCGCCTTAGACCACTGCGCCACCGGGGCGGCGAAAAATTTTTGATTAACGTATATTAAAGTTGAGCTGATTAACGTATATTAAAGTTGAGCATCTCCGGCCAAAAGCGTTGTTAACAAAAATCTGTCGTATCCTGGAAATGTTGAGTTCAAAGCACCGTAACTCCCACTTCAATGTGAAGAATCTTGGGAAGGGAAGTGCCTTGTAGTGTTTGTGGCAAGCTTTGAAGCGCCAGTTTAAAAAGCGGTAATCTAGGTTAGTTTTGCGTTTCTGAGTGGTAATCAATTGGATTCCATTAACATGTGGCGTTACGCAGGGATTTATATAGCAGCAATATACCTCAAAATTATCTCAGTCTCCCATCATAAAATTTAACTACACCCCTCTATTTGAAAGTGTGTAACACACACACACACACACAAATATACAATGAAGTCCAAAATTAAAGTTCGGAAGCCAATAGCTAGCAAATAATCCAGAGCGTCCAGTGAGATGTTACGATGCTCACAGGACATATGCAAATGACGTCAGAAACAAATATCCGTAGCGAAATTTGCATATCGGTGAAAAAATGCTGTTCAATATGTAAATTGAGTTACATTATCGTACTGAAATAGGCAAATATTTGCTAACGGGAGCTAATAATCAATATACCACGTAGGACAGAGCCTTGTAAGCATCTGTTGTACGTATTTACTCTTGCGTGTTATGGAAAAAGCACGGCTCATAATTTCATCAACACATCGAATGTAAGAGAACTGCTACTGCCCGAATAATCCCGTCGTCGCATACGTTACTGGGTTCTTGTTCTTCCTAGAAAAACAGCTTTCAGCCATGCTGGCGTTGGATGTGTGGCAAGTTGCGGCGTCCAATTGAAAGTAAATAAACAAAGACATCGCTCTTTCCACGTTTTATCAACATATAGCAACCCAATTATTGTTATCCGGTCAACGCTGAGGAACCGAATACCAGATCTAGATAACTAGCCGAGCGCGTTGGCCTTATGCTACGGTGGCCAACAATCAACGGCGCTATGTGTGTTTTTCTGTCAGCTTCTGACATCATAAATCCGTAAGATGGGCTCAGCTACTGAGACGTCTCCATCTGGTGGGCATTAAGGGCACGGGCAATATATTAATTATAGCAGTTAATTCAAATTGGAAGTATCCCGTAGCTTCTCTACATGATAACGGGCGATGGTAGTGGCTACCCTCGTTGACAGCGCGTGTAAGACGCGTTCTGGTGACTGCAAATACTTTTCTTACCTCTCATACATGTGTATCCGACGCCGCACGGTGTGCAAGGGATAGGGCGTAGAAGCAGTCCAGTATCAGGCCCTGGTCGCAAGGGATTTGAATATACATCCGTGAGTAGTTTCACGGTTATGGAAGCAATTCAACAACAACGGTGGGGTGTCACGAAGGCCTGACCAAGGTCGTACAAGGTGTAAAACACCGCTCTCCGCTGCCACTGAGACTGCAATATCAAGGCAAACGATATATCGAAGGCTTAAGGAAACTGACCTTTATGATAGGGAACTCATATAGTTTGTGTCCCTCCAATTGCATCTCACAGGAGATCTCGCTTAAACTGGTGCAGACAACAGCTTTCCTGGATCCCAGACGAGTGGGTCGATGTTCTCGTTTCAGACGAGTCTAGATTCAGTCTAGAAACGGATTCTATTTGGCATTTCATCTGAAGGCAACAGGGACCCGTAATGATCCTGCAAACGTTCGTGAACGAAACTCCTTCGGAGGCGGTGGTCACCCCACTCTGCGTGTTCGCAGGTGGCAATGTGAATTCTGAGTGCTATAAAGACGAGAGACTAGAGCCCTATGTCGGACTCTTTGGGACTTTAATTTTGGACACCAGTGTACACTGTGAAAATTTTTGTTGTAGGTTGCACCAAAAAGTGGTGCTACACCAGCTGCACCACTTCCTGAGAAAAGATACACCATCGTGTGGTGCAAACAAAATCCAATAACATAGTGAAACCTTGCACCATAACGTGGTGCCAATTTTCATCATGTTACGTTTTGTTAGCACCGCACAACGGTATATCTTTCCTCAGAAAATGGTGCAGCACGAGTAGCACCAATTTGTGGTGCAACCTGGCAGAAAATTTTTAACAGTGTACATACACTTCCGAATTTTTTATTATTTATCCTTTCACTTAGCATTTTTATAAATTCCTCAGCTTTGTCTCGAAGTTTGTTTTACTGAAATGCAATATTTTTTCTTTTTTAATTTGGAATTGGCATATACGAGGATATACATAGCAGTCTCGTGTTTCTTTTTTAGTTTTTTTTTTGTTTAAAGCATATGTTTCAGGGCATTCTTTGCCACAAAAAAAAAAAAAAAAAAAAAAAAACCCTATGTACGTAGCTCTCATTCTATTCTGCTACAAATTTTGCTGATATCAATAGTTATTGTTGCAACAACCCATTGGCCGCTTTGGTGGCGCAGTGGTCTAAGCGATGGCCTCTGATCATTCACACGGAAGGGGTCCGGGTTCGAATCCCGCTGAGGCATGGATGTTGTGTTTGTCTTACGGCACTGGCTCTCCCCTTCCCTGGAACCAGTGACCCTAAATTAGGGACGGGCGACTGCTTATAGCCCATTGAGTTGCTCACGGTGGTCGTTAAATCTCCAATCAAAAAAAAAAAAGCCAAAGAAAAAAAAACCCGCGGTTCATGGTCTTTGTTTGCATCTTTGCTTTATATTTGCTTAACGAAACATTTACACATGAGAGATGAAAAACGGAAACAGCACAAAAAATAAAGTAACCGTGTGTAGTTTTGAAAAAAAGATTCCGCGTTTTTACCATTTTTATCTACAAAAAATTCAACAGTTCGTCACATTTTGAAGAGCTTTCCACATTTTTAACCCTATTGTGCTGGAAAGTTAATAAGGTCCCTTCCCCCTCCCCCACCAAAAAAAAAAAGACTGTAAATCACGACTTCTTTTTTAGCACATCTTTTGTAAAAAAGGATCGTGCTTCTGTTATCGGTTTGTCCGTCCGTCCGTCGGTCTGTACCCACGATATCTCTGCAACTATTAGACCGATTTAAAAAAATATTTTTGCATTGGGAAGCCTGAAATATGCAAATGATGATCCTTTATTTCGTTTTTTTTTACGATGTACAATTTTGCCGATAGAGGGCGTAAATGCAGATGTCGAATTCAAAAATACGTTTTATTCCACATATTTGCTTCTAAACATCCGATTGAAATTTTTTTTTTATCTTTCGATTCCATTTATGTCGAAGAGTATTTTAGATATAGTTACTTTTTCAAATTACGCATATATTTTCCGCTAGCGGGCGTAAAAGTAAATTACATTTTTCCCGATAACTCGTCTTTTAAAACTCCGATTTGAATTTTTTTTTCAGAGGATACATCTCCTGATGGAAAATCTTTTGCATATAATTTCAAAGTTTTGGTGAAAAATACTTTGGCCACCAGGAGGCGTAAGTGTTAATTTTTGCTTCTGATGTATTTGCCATAAAATCTGAGCTTCTAATAAATCGATTGAAAAAATTCTCTCGTGGACTGATGCCACTCACATCGATAAACCTTTTCGGAATATTTTCTTCTTAAAATATTCCACAGTTTCTCCGCCAGTGGGCGCGGATGTACATCTTATTTTTGTCAATATCTTTACTTCTAAGCGTCTGATTTGAAAAATTCCTTCTTTGTTGGATAGTGTTTTCCGTGTGACATATTTTTCATATAATTTCAAAAATTTCAAGTTATTCATAGAATTTCCGCTAGGGGGCGTAGAGGTAAATTGCGTTTCCCCCTATATCTCTGCTTCTAAATCTCCTATTTGAAAAATTCTTTCTGTACCGAACACAGCTCCTGATGGGAAATCGTTTGCACATAATTTCTAAATTTTGTAAAAAAATAATTTGGACACCAGGGGGCGTAAATCTTAATTTCCGCTTCGGTTGTATTTGCAGCAAAATATGAGCTTCTAAATTCTTGATTGAAGAAAACGTCGTTTGTTGATCGATACTACTCATGTCGACAAACCTTTTAGAAACATTTTCTTCTTAAAATAGTGCATGGTTTCTACGCTAGGGGCGTAGATGTATATCTTATTTTTGTCAAGATCTCTACTTTTAGGAGTACAATTTGAAAAATTCCTTCTTTGTTGGATAGTGTTTCTAGTGTGACATGTGGTTCATATAATTTCAAGTAATTCATAGACTTTCCGCTAGGTGGCGTAAATGTAAATTGCGTTTCTCCCTATATCTCTGCTTCTAAATCTCCGATTTGAAAAATTATTTCTGCACTGCATACAGCTCCTGATGGAAAATCGTTAGCACATAATTTCTAATTTTTGTAAGAAATCGTTTGGCCACCAGGCGGCGTAAGCCTTAATTTCCGCTTCTGTTGTATTTGCAGCAACATAAAATCTCGATCTCGATTGAAAATTCTAAAATCTCGATTGAAAAAAAGTCGTTTGTTGACCGATACTACTCATGTCGACAAACCTTTTAGGAAAATTTTCTTCTTGAAAAAATGCATGGTTTCTACGCCAGGGAGTGTAGATGTATATCTTATTTTTGTCAATATCTCTACTTCTGAGGGTACGATTTGAAAAATTCCTTCTTTGTTGGGTAGTGTTTCCGATGCGAAATGTATTTCCTATAAATTCAAAATTTTCAAGTAAATCATAGATTTTCCGCTAGGGGGCACAAGGGTAAATTGCGTTTTCTGCGTTATTTCTGCTCCTAAAGCTCTGATTTGAAAACTTCTTCCTGTATCGCATACAAGACCTGATGGAAAATATTTTTCACATAATTCCTAATGTTTGGTAAAGAATGGTTTAGCCACCAGGGGTCATAAGTGTTAATTTCTGCTTCTGAAGTATTTGTTGCAAAATCTGGGCTCCTGAAAACTCGACTAATTTTTTTCTTCGACCGATACTGCTTATATGGATAAACCTTTTTGAGAATACTTTCTTCCTAAAATAATGCATGGTTTTCCCACCAGGGAACGTAAAGTCACATCTTATCTTTGTCGATATCTCTGTTTCAAAGAGTTCGTAAGCTCACGATTTCGTTTACAGCAATATCTGAGGGATTAAAGACCCGATTGAAAAACTTCTTTCTTCCGTCAGATATTATTGTTTTCCATACCGGTTCCATTGACTTTGAATAGCTTTGATAAATTTAATTTGCGTCAGAACGGATTCAAAAAACGTGCTTATTATACCGGAAAATTCGGTGTCATCTTTCTTGTTTTGATACTGGAAAAGAAAACACTCTTTTTTATGCTCGTTACAAACAGAAATTTTCAACAAAATTTCTGCTACATGTAAATCCGATCATCGCACATATACGTACCCAGTCATAATTGAAAAAGAGTCCTGAACACACTTGCGGGGAAAAAAAGTATTCGTGTTACGCATTTCAAATTAAGCAAAGTAGGTTTGTGGCAGGATATTAAGATGTTAAAACAATAATTTACGCAGGTATTATTGCACTGATGATTACGGAGAGTAGTACAGACTTCGAGATACATGCAAAAAATAGTTAAATAATTTTAGACATCGCATTTCAAGGAAAACACTAAAGAAATTCTAGTTTTTAAGAGATTTCCAGAAACATGTTTTTTTTTAAAACTTGGCTTTTAAGAGTATACCTATTCGAATCTTTTTTTACAAATGTTTTATGCAATTCTCGGCGGATTGTTTTTTTCTTGTTTGCCACCCTTGGTTTTTTCCTTCCCTTCATTTTTCACGCCTTTCCTGTTTATTATTGCAAGCTCTGCAAATCAAAGGTTAATAGAGTTTTCACAACGATACAGCTTCTATTGATCTCTAAATTTCGCACCCACGATTTCGGCTGGAGGCACCGTCATTAAAAAGCAATTACTGTATTCATAGCCTGATTTTCAGCAGAGTAAGTCTGACAAAAATTGAAGTCTGTATGCGTTTCTTGATAGCCACTGGTGAATAACGTCCATATGTAGTTAACAAATGCCCTCCAAAAGATCGAGAATCCCGTAATGGTCGAAGGTTTCTTTGTAAGCCCAAGATAAAAAAAAAAAAAAAAAAAAACATTTTCCCGATCAACACGCAGCGCTAAATCGGAATGGATTTAATGTGCGTATCATCTTCACTTTTCGATCAAGAA
Source organism: Macrothele yani (assembly GCA_039090855.1). Taxonomy (NCBI): domain Eukaryota; kingdom Metazoa; phylum Arthropoda; class Arachnida; order Araneae; family Macrothelidae; genus Macrothele; species Macrothele yani. Next base: position 140,434,100 of record CM077002.1, read on the forward strand.
TCTTAAGTGTTTCTCTGTGCCAACTTTTAAATCTTCATATAAGCTGTTCATAAAGTTGGCTTCCCTGTCTTCTTGGTCATATTTTTAAATGAGCAAGTCTGCCAGTGATCGAAGGAAATAACTATGAACGAATGGTACGCACACGAGCTGCGGCAGTTTCTGATTGTCAATCATGTTGCAATTTACACTGTAAAAAATAAATGGTGGGCGTTCACGGAAGATTCCTGGAAATAACGTGCAGCAAAGTTGCCTGTCTTTTAACGAAATCTCCTTTCTTAAAATTTTCCGTTTCTTCTAAGTTCAGTATTGTGATAGAATTTCCTTAGTCAGTAATTCCGTTTATTTCAGAAAAGTCTGGTTTTTCCGTATTTATACGGAAATTTATAAAAATAAATAAATGGAATTTTGCTTGTTTCAGCTCTTTTATGAATCTGTTCCCTTCGCTCCAGGTGGTTTTGAACTATGCACCTTTTCTACGGGAACCGCACCTGCTACTACTGTTGAGCCAGAAAGACTCATAACCTACAGTCACGTATAAGGTAGAGCTCGAATCGCGCGATGATAAAATGTTTTTTCAAATTAGTCATTTTATTTTCTCTTGGAGCTTATTGCTTTTCTAAATAGGTTTGTAATACTTTTATTTTTTCTGTAGAGGGACCTATTATAAATTACGTATTTTTATTCATACGACTTTTCAAAGCAACGTAATACTTTGGAACTTGAAATCTTATTAAACTGACAATGACTTTTAACTATCTTTAAGAAAAAGTGAAATGTACTGCTTTATACACTGAGTGGACACTTTATTATGCCCACCTGACAGTTTTAAGCAAATGAGCTACGGCTGTACGCTGTTGCCGCTAGAGAGAGAGAGGCTAGTATAAAAAGGGAAAGCGTAGTGCTTGCGACAGTAGTAAAAATGATTTTTGGGGGACGGGATGGGTAAAAATTGCGATTTGACGGACTTTCAACATGGGATGATTGTAGGAGCTCGGAGCCATGGAGCGAGTATCACCGAAACCGCCGCATTCGTGAAATGTTCCAGAGCAGCTGTTGTTTAAGTGTTTAAAAACTGGACTGTCGGCCAAAAAACTGGGTCTCTACGTGCAACGTGTGGTTGTCATTGACTAGTGACTGTTCGGGCGGAACGGAGAGTGTCCAGACTGGTAACAGACAACAGAAGGGCAACAGAATAGTGCAGCAAATTACAGACCATCTTAATCAAGGATCCTCTCAAATGATCTCTGCACGCACTGTTCGCCGTACACTGCATCGGGTGGTACATGGCAGCCGAAGGCCTGTTCGAACACCTCTGTTGTCTGCAGTTAACAAGAGAAAACTTCTCCAGTTCGCACAGGAGCACAAGGATTGGATAGTCGATAATTGGAAACAAACAAATGATGTGGTCCAATGAATCACGTTTTCAGCTGCACCATGCCGATAGCCGAGTGAGAATTTGGCGGAAACAGCACGAAAGCATGGATCCCAAATGCATTGCTACAACCCTTCAAGCTGGTGGAGGCAACGTTATGGTTTGGGGAATATTTCCCTGGCATGCCTTGGGTCCTTTAATTCGTGTTGATCAACGTCTGACTGGCACATCATATTTAAACATCGTTGCGGACCAAGTGCATCCTCTTACGTGGATGGTTTATTCCAATGGCGATGGCTACTTTCAACAAGATAATGCGTCCTGCCATAGTGCTCGTATTGTACAGGATTTGTTTCAGGAACATGCCGGTGAGTTTACTTTGCTTAGGTGGCCCCCACAATCTCCAGATCTCAACCATATTGAGAATTTATGGTATGAAGTTGAATGAGCCATCAGACAGCTGGATCCACAACCCTGCAATCTCACACTCCTGGAAAGTGATATTCATCAAGCATGGTCTCAGATCCCACAAACCACCAATTAACATCTCGTGAAGTCCATGCCACGAAGAATCGGCGCAGTATTAAAGGCAAAATGTGGCCCAACGAAGTACTGAGGGGGTGGTCATAATAAAGTGGCCACTCAGTGTATTATTAATTCACAAAACTTCTAAATAAAATTTACGTTTGATAGCTGTAATAGCTTTTGTCTTAAAAGGGTTCAACAGACTGGTACATAGACATCATACTAGCGTCATTTCAAATGTTTTGCACACTGTGAGTTGTCTCTTAGAAAAGAAATTTATTTCACAACATACCTTTACAGGCCTTCGTAGTAATCTCCATATTTCTTTATGAGAGCAGCCCAACGTTTGGGCAAGTCTTGTATTCCAGTCAGGATACCTCCATTGTTGAGGCGTCGGATTATTCGGGTCACCTCAACATACCTTTACAGGCCTTCCAAGTGATCTCCATGTTTCTTTATGACAGCGGCCCAACGTTTGGGCAAGTCTTGTATTCCAGTCAGGACACCTCCATTGTTGGGGCGTCGGATTACTCGGGTCACCTCATTAGAAACATTCTGAATCTTTTCCCGTGGAGTGGCTTTTTCAGTTTTGGGAACAAGTCATAGTCTGGTAGGCTCATGTCAGGACTGTACATTTGGACATGTCTTGTATTAAAGTCAGGACACCTACATTGTTGAGGCGTCGGATTACTCGGGTCACATCAATAGAAACATTCTGAATAGTTTACCGTGGAGTGGCTTCTTCAGTTTTGGGAACAAGTCATAGTCTGGTGGGCTCATGTCAGGACTGTACATTTGGACAAGTCTTGTATTCCAGTCAGGACACCTCCATTGTTGAGGCGTCGGATTACTCGGGTCACCTCATTAGAAACATTCTGAATCTTTTTCCGTGGAGTGGCTTCTTTAGTTTTGGGAACAAGCCATAGTCTGGTGGGCTCATGTCAGGACTGTACATTTGGACAAATCTTGTATTCCAGTCAGGACACCTCCATTGTTGAGGCGTCGGATTACTCGGGTCACCTCATTAGAAACATTCTGAATCTTTTTCCGTGGAGTGGCTTCTTTAGTTTTGGGAACAAGTCATAGTCTGGTGGGCTCATGTCAGGACTGTACATTTGGACATGTCTTGTATTCCAGTCAGGACACTTCCATTGTTGAGGCGTCGGATTACTCGGGTCACCTCATTAGAAACATTCTGAATCGTTTACCGTGGAGTGGCTTCTTCAGTTTTGGAAACAAGTCATAGTCTGGTGGGCTCATGTCAGGACTGTACATTTGGACATGTCTTGTATTCCAGTCAGGACACTTCCATTGTTGAGGCGTCGGATTACTCGGGTCACATCAATAGAATCATTCTGAATCGTTTCCCGTGGAGTGGCTTCTTCAGTTTTAGGCACAAGTCATAGTCTAGTGGGCTGATGTCAGGACTGTACATTTGGACAAGTCTTGTATTCCAGTCAGGACACCTCCATTGTTGAGGCGTCGGATTACTCGGGTCACCTCATTAGAAACATTCTGAATAGTTTACCGTGGAGTGGCTTCTTCAGTTTTGGGAACAAGTCATAGTCTGGTGGGCTCATGTCAGGACTGTACATTTGGACAAGTCTTGTATTCCAGTCAGGACACCTACATTGTTGAGGCGTCTGATTACTCGGGTCACCTCATTAGAAACATTCTGAATAGTTTACCGTGGAGTGGCTTCTTCAGTTTTGGGAACAAGTCATAGTCTGGTGGGCTCATGTCAGGACTGTACATTTGGACAAGTCTTGTATTCCAGTCAGGACACCTCCATTGTTGAGGCGTCTGATTACTCGGGTCACCTCATTAGAAACATTCTGAATCGTTTCCCGTGGAGTGGCTTCTTCAGTTTTGGGAACAAGTCATAGTCTGGTGGGCTCATGTCAGAACTGTATGGCGCGTGAGGAATGAATTCCCATCCATACTTTTCCGGAGTGTCTCTTATGTTTTCATGGGAAACATTCGGTCTCGCGTTGTCATGCAAAATGATGACACCAGCTTCGAGCATGCCGGGCCTTCTTTGACGAGTCTTTGGGCGCAAAAAATTTGAAGAAATCTTCTGTAGTATTCCGCTGTTACAGTGGTCCCCTCGGGCATTGTGTTGTTTGCAATCAGTCCAACCTTGTCATAGGCCATACTCATCATCAGCTTAACATTCGATTGTTGGTTGCTGATTTTTTCTGGCGAGGTGATTCTGGATGTTTCCACTGAACGGACTGATATTTCAGTTCTGGTTCAAAATCTCAAGTATGAGTCATTTTCTTGTAGGATTTTCGTCCACAGTGAGTAGATTTTAGGTTCCAGCCACCTACAGCGAGTTCGCCTTTTGGGCAGGACAGAGAAACGGACGGAATGAGAGCAAGTCTAGTGACTTTGACAGAACAGTTTGTAGTGAGATTAAAGTACAGTAGATGGCGCCACCGTACAAGTACGATGTTGCACATAGAGGGGTCAGAGAATTTCAGGGGGAGGGGCATAGGAAAGGATATCTATTTAACCAGTTTGTTCAGCCTGGGGGCCGTCACTTAACGTTCTCGTCCAATGCACGGCGAATATTCAGTGATTGTTAGCAAATCACACCACTTCCGCAAGATCAGCCCAGGATCGAACCTGAGGACCTTGCATTGGTAGTCTGAACTGCTAACCATTCAGCCATTCGCGGCTTTTGGTTCAAAATCTCATATTCAGGTTTCGTCTATATAGCAACAGTTCTGTCCAAAATCTGCTCGCCTTCAGTCTCATACCGCTGAAGCAATTCTTCTGCGATCCCTTTGCAAGCTGCTTGCTGTTCTTCACTGAAATTATTCGGAATCCATTTGGTAGCCACTTTTCTCTTCTGTAAATTTTCAGTTAGGGTTCTGAAAACCAAAGCGGTAGACATGTTTACTTCATATTACGCAATTTCTTTACAGTCTCGCCACCTGGACACCTTATAGGCTGTCTGCTGATGTTGGTAGTATGCGGACGGCGTTAATTTGTCGAAACTAGGCATCGGGAGTATCGCGGAGATACGGCAAACAAAACCGACTGCAGCACCTCAACAACGTATTGTTGTGCTGTCATTGTATTCACTTCGCGTTCGAGTGGTGAACGGCTACTGATAGTGAGTCGAACATAACACCGGGTTTAAGGGCTGCATGACGCCCACAGATGGCAGCAAGATTAGCTAGGTCATCACGTCGTTTCCAGAACCGCTATCGGCGATCGTCGAGCATGAGGAAGAAACTAGACTCATGAAATGGTTTCATTCAACACGAAATGGTTTAATTCATCCCGCCACGCTTATCTAACACGTCAGTACTGTAAACTTGCGCAACGATGTACTGCGGTGAGTGGGAGTCGTCGCAATTGTTGGCGAAAGCGCAAATCTTTGGCAGACAATCTGCGATTACCAGTCCGTGTTGATACGGGTATATTCACAGCTGCCTGCACACTTCGGCCGCAGCGAATTATGTGGAGCTGTTACACGGCTTGTTGCAGATGTGGTGATCGAGGTGTTCGGATGTCAGGCTTCGTGCACCAGTCCCACTACGGCGACACAAGTTACCTTCCGCCAACCGCAGTTCCCGCATTCGTCTGACAGTTGTGCGTTTCCATGGACGGCAAATCAGAGGTACGTAGATGAAACCTCTGGTAAAGGAGTCCGTGTGATGGTAGTACTCCCAATGACGTCACCCAGACATTCTCACTCGTTACGCGTGCTTTTACCACACAAATCACTTCAGTGCTGTTACTCACACTCGCAGGTGAGGATGACCAAAACTGGCTGGTCGTGCGGTTTTTGTCTCCCCCTTTTTCTTCATAATACCGTGATTAGTTCGCATACTGTGATTCGTTCGCAAGTGCAATCACTTACGCAACCTAATTCTGGTTATGTAGCCACTAACGGTTATGGCGCTCCGACAAATAAATGATTCCTAGTGGGGCATTTTAGAGTAGCGTATTTACACCCTAGCAGGATAACTGTGCATTTTATAAAGAAGGAAATATTCACAAACGTTTTTCATGGTAAGTGGTATTTAACCAAAAAGGATTGTGTATATTGGGCTTTTAAGTTGCAGATACGTTGCTGAAAAATTAAACAAAAACGTGGAAAGAGAGATGACTTTGTCAATTTACGTTGTCTCCACGTATTTGGAAGAATTCCACCATTTCTCTCTACCTTTGGATTTATTAGCTATAAATAAATAGCTTGTGCCGTTAAGCATCACCAGATGAAGACGTCTCAGTTGCTGAAACCATCCCTACGGATTTGTGAAATCAGATGCTGACAGATAAACACACGCAGCGCCGTGGATTGTTGGCACCGTAGCGTAAAGCGACCGCACTGGGCTAGTTATCGAGAGATCTGGAGTTCGATCCCAACGGTGTCGAAATACAGTTTTTCGGTTGCTGTGTCTTAAAGAAAAACATGGAAACAGCGATGATTTCGCCCATTTACGTTGTTCACAGAATTATCAAATTAAGCCTCCTAGAGGCGAAATTGTTCGTTATGAGATTCTAGCTGAATTGCCCGGCGTTGCTCAGGAGAATTTGGTGATAATTCACTATCTAAATTATATACAAATCAAATGAAAACGATTAATTTTTTACGGCCTGAACGGTATCTAATACTGTATTTCATTCCTTCATTGAATTTGAATTTTATTATCTCTAGAATCTTTAGGCACACACCATTTTTAGTTTTCCCGTTTGATTTTTGTTTACTTTTATTCATTTCCAATGCTGAATTGTGTGGCAGTTCTTCACTGGAAATCATTTGTCACAAAAAAAAAAAAAAAAAAGTCAATTCTTCCTCTTATCATAACAAAGTATTGAATTCAAATTCAACGGAGAAAAATAAAAAATGGAACTTTTTACGAAAATTTTATATAAGTGCCCCTTGACGCGGGGCTCACACTCCTTCCAAAAAACAGTCTAAGTTAGAGTACCATGAGATAGTATACCAAATTTGGTGGTTCTAAATTTAAAACTGTAGATTTTCACAACGGACGAACAAACAAACATTCAACTTTATATATTAGATTTGAAATTTTGCGAAAAATATTCTATACCATGTATGCTATCTTCCACAGAAGTTTTCACATTGGTCTTTCAGAAGCATAAATATCGGAAAAAATATCCTCACGCCTTTCTAGCGGAGCAACTGTGCATGATTTAAATAAGAAACTCTTTACGCAATGTCTTGGGGTTGAAGTATCGAAGGAAAAAAAGTTGTCTCAATCGGACTTTTAAAAGCAGTGACTTGAAAAAAATGTATCTTGAATTAAAAAGCAACTGCAGTTAAGCTGCCTAGCTGCGAGGTTCTGGATGACAAATTGGAATAATCGTCCCTGCAGTCCAGGCATTCTACAGAAAAAGTTAAAAAAATTTTTTTTTTGATTGGCTGTTTAACAACCACCGTGAGCAACTCAATGAGCTATAAGTAGTCGCCCTTCCCTAATTTAGGGCCAATGGTTCCAGTGAAGAGAGAGAACCAGTGCCGCAAGACTAACACAACACCCATACCTCACCGGGATTCGAACCCGAACCCATCTCGGTCGAGTTGTCAAAAGCCATCGCTTAGACCAGGAGTCGGCAATCTTTTGGCACATGCGGACCGGGCCACATTTGACTTTTAGGTTATAGTAAAGGGCCGCAAATGCAGTAAATAGTACATATTTTATATATGCACTGCTGACCACCCAAAATGCAACACCAAGAAGGACACGAGATAGCAAAGCGAGATTTACTGGACACATAACAGATACAAAGATGAAACGATTGAGCTTACAGGCCCGTGCGACTTGCTGAACACGCAGACATCAATAGTTCGTGTGGCCCTCATGGCTGGCAATAACGGCCGCTACCCGCCGCGGCATCGAACGAAAGAGGCTTTGGATGTGAGCTTGGGGTATGTTGGTCCAGGCTGCTTCCACACATTGCCACAGTTCATCACGGGTGGTGCTTACCGGGCCACTCGGTTGCCGATCAGCGACCAGACGTGTTCGATGGACGACATATCGGGAGAACAGGCGGGCCACAGAAGCAGTGACACCTGGTGGGCCGTGAAGAATTTTTGCACGATGCGGGCCACGTGCGGGCGTGCATTGTCCTGTTGAAACGTGGCCGCTGGCAGGTCCTGCAGGTAAGGGAGGACTCCAGGCTCCAAAACGTCGGAGATGTAGCGGTGGCTGTTGAGTATACCGGCGATGCGTACCAGAGGGGTGCGGGTATCATATCCAATAGCGCCCCAAACCATAACGCCAGGCGACGGACCGGTATGGCGATACATAATGCAGGCGTCTTACAGTCTCACGCCGCGGTGCTGCCACACGTGGATCCGACCATCGTGGTGTTGCAGGCAGAAGCGGCATTCGTCGGAGAAGACAAAATCCAGGTGCGGCGTAATCCAGGTGCGGCGTAATCCAGGTGCGGCGTAATCCACGTGCGGCGTTCAACGGCCCATTGCCGCCGCACTCGCCGGTGGTGTAACGTCAATCGTGGGCGGAGCAACGCGCGCCGTGCGACAGGTCTCCGCTCCTGCAGACGACGTCGAACGGTCCGTGCTGACACAGGTTGTTGCGCAACACACCCTAATTCCTGCGCTAACGTTCGCGATGTGGCGGTGCGAGCCGTCAATGCCCGCCGCACAACATGCCAGTCCTCTCGTACGGTGGTGTGCCGCGGCTGCGGCAATCGCTCACGTCGGTCCGTCCGTCTCTCCTGCACCCGCCGAATCCATACTCGCCTCACTGTGGCTGGATGTCGTCCCACACGGACGCCGATGTCTCGGTACGATAAACCGCTGTCACGATAAGCCACTATTCGTCCTCTGTCGAACTCCGAAACTTGCTGGAATGACCGCCGTATTCTGCGACAAGGCATCAGGAGGCTTTTCACGCACAGGTCCGGCAGCACAACACACTTCCACTACTTACACCCCGCATTCTGTGCACCCTTCTTATAGTGCTTCTCGGTGGCGTGCCGGGCGTACATGATTTGCATATGCCCTGCAATGTTAATCGTTTGCACGTTCTCTCGCGGGCGACGCATGCTGCGAATTTCAAGCCAATCGGATGCTTCCTTCTTGGTTTTGCACATATTTATTATATATATTTATATTAAGGGAAGCCGACTTCCGATTTCTAACTGTTTTTATAGCATAGATAGGTCATTTAAAAAAAAGAAGAAAAGAAAAGGTGATTGGTACGGCGTCCACAGGCCACATGTGGTCCCGCCCTGTCTAAGCGTTGTGCATTATTCTAAGCCAGGGGTAGTCAACCCATTGGTGTAAGCGCTGGCTTATGATCATTCGTCCGTGAAGGGTCCGGGTTCGAATCCCGGTGAGGCAGGATGTTTTGTTTGTCTAACGGCACTGATTCTCTCCCTTCCCTGGAACCAGAGGCCCTAAATTAGGGACGGGCGATTGCTTATAGCACATTTAGTTGCTCATGGTAGTCGTTAAACCCCCAATCAAAGAAAAAAAAAGGAAACCATGGGCTGCCGACCCCTGGACAGCAGGGGGCGGCTAGTTTTCAAATCGGACTCACTTATAGGAAAAATATAATGCCCACATATGGACTCCGTAATATTGGTAGCGTAAGCACCTTCGTTTCTTCCGAAGACGTGCAAACAAAACAACAACATAAAACTCATTATCAACACCAAGTGGTAAGCTTTCGCGTAGCACAGACGTTACCACTCTCCAATTTATAAACATTATTTTTGGAGATACGATGTAAAAGAACGTAACATGACAGATAAATAAACGTGTATCGGGTAAAATTCGTATAACTCAGCAATTGTTGTTTTTCATGGTCTTGTGACGCTCAAGAATATCTCTGATGGTTCAGAACAGGCAAAGAAACACACCAAAGTGTGAAACCCGTTCGTAGAAGTGTTTTATCTCGTTCACGTGTCCTAATATGTTTTGAAGAATTCGAAGAAGTCGTCAGGACCACGGCCTGCCATCAACTGTTCGAAATAGGAAAACAGTTCATGAATTATTGGCCAGAGATAGCCACGTCCCCATAAAAATGATGGAAGACGACTGAACATTAACTGGAAGAGAATGTTGCCGATTCTTCATGAAGTTTTTGGAAAGAGGAAGGTGTGCGTTTACAGCTTCTCATTCTCTCTTTCTCACATACATGCAGCTGCACGGGTGAGCAGACGGACAACAAATTATGATTTGTGAAGAAGTCCCTTCACAGATGGCATTGTTACTGGGAGACTAGGTATGGCAATTTCAGAAAAATCCACAAATGAAATAAAATAGCAGAACCTGAAGAGAACTACGTTATGATTAAGGCCCTATTTCATGAGAAATTCTAAAAAAACAGAAGAGGATTTAAAACCATATTAGTCCTTTTTCTTTTTGTCAGGAGAGCAAACAACGAGCAGATATACAATGAACGTTTAGTGCGGAAGTTTATTCCAGTCGATTTTGAGAGAGTTGTGCATAATAACTAACTAACGAGGTGCAGTAAGTTTAACTAGAGGGTCCTCACGGACCTGTATGGCTTTATTTATTTATTGTTTCTTTATTGACGGTTTAACGACCACCGTGAGCAACTCAGTGGGCTATAACCAGTCGCCCGTCCCTAAATTTGAGCCACTGGTTCCAGGGAAGGGAGAGAGCCAGCACCCGTAAGACAAACACAACATCCATGCCTCATCGGGCGATTCGAACCCGGGCCCATATCGGACGAATGATCAGAAGCCAACGCTTAGACCACTGCGCCACCAACGCGACATAGCTTTTCGTAACTTTATCGACTTCACTTTGTATTTTCCCCTACAAATGAAAATCAAAGGGTCCAAAGGTCGAGTGCCTTCACGGCCAAATGCCTCTAGAAATCCTGTTGTAGTTCGCGGTCTAGTGATCACCACGAGCAAATATAAAAGTTACAAGCACTCTCTCTACCTAAGATAGGGCAATTTTTTAAGTGAAGGGAAAAAGTCTGCACCTCGTAGAACAAAAACACGACCCATGCCTCATCCTGGACTGGCCCATCTGGGGCGAAAGGTCAGAAGCCTGCTCCTCCGACCACCCGGCAACCTGATTGGCAAATCTTGAAATTCTTTGGTAAATGAACACCTTATACAGCACTGTTAAGTGGCGAATCGCGTGAAGTACGTATAGTATATTCCTTTTCGAAGTGAGCACGCCCACTTTCATCCTCACATCACCCAATTCATTAGGTAGGGCATGGTGACATATTTTCCCTAACGAATACACTAAAGGTCCACTGAAATAAAGATATCAGAATTTATGCAAATACTTGGCTTCCACTTCTTCATGCGCCTGGCTGGCCGAAACTCTATTTAAATACAGCCATCATCCACAGCTACCTCAGTAGTGATCAATTACAGGCATGATGAGTAAGACGCGTGATTTGGATGCTTTTGACAGAGAAACAGCGGGTAATATTGTAGGTGCTCGTAGGATGGGTCACTCCATCTCGGAAGTCTCCTCCTACTCCATGGAGTTTTCTCGTGTTGCAGTGTCCAAGCAAAACTAATTCTTGAATCACTAGTAGAGCTTGTGATGTACGACGTTTGGTTTGTATTGTTCGAAATGAAAGAGCAAGACAATTTCGCAAAAAAATTTTATTATTATTAGGACAGTGCAACGTATTCTTAAACGTCTAGGGTTCACCGGGCTCAACGCCTTGCCTGGGCAAAAGAACACAGACACAAGACCAGAAAGACTGGAAGCGGATAACCTGGACTGATAATTTCAGATTTAAACTGCATCGAGCCGGTGGGAGAGTGCGGATCTGCAGTCAACCTCATGAAGCCATGTACCCACCATGTCAAGTTGGAACAGTATGTGCTGATGGTGGCTCATTGATGGTCTGGCGTGTCTTCAGCTGGAATGCTTTGGGACCTTCGGTACGTGTACAGTCGACTCTGATTCTCCTCAAATATGTAGACATCCTACCCGACCGTTTACACCCATTCATATCCAGCCATCCCAGTTGCAATGGCATATTCCAACAAGATAAGCACATCCCATAGGCCCCACTTGGCTACTTCATGGTTGCAAGAGCATTGTAGTGAATTTTAAACGCTTCAGCCGTCACCTAGAAGTCCGAATGTAAACCTCATTGAGCATTTTGGGGGACCTTCAAATAGGCTATTCGGGCACGTGTCCCATTAGGTACGAACTTGAGAGAAATATGAACAGCTTCGGAGGAGGCATGGCCAGCGACATATGCCGAACGTTTTCATAAACTCGTGGAGTCCTTGCCTCGTCGTGTGGCCGCAGTCTTTTGGACAAGAAATGGCCCAAAGGCGTTACTTGACAGGTAACTTTAATTCAATGGCACATCTGTGTATTCAGGTGCAGAGCACTATAGGAAATCGCAATTGTATTTCATATAATGATCTTACATACATACATACATACATATCACTAAGCTGTTCCCTGAGATTCAGAGATTAGATTCACAAAGAAATACAAACCACCAGACTAATTTTTAACTGATTATTTACTTAATGTTGCTGTGTCCAGCGTCTCCGTTTACAGCGATCTTGACACACAACTCGGACGTCACTGACATCCATCAAACGACGTACACAAGATATACTTCATACGCATAATCTTTTTCTCATGCAGACATTCCTGAATTGTGACGTACCTGCCAGCAGGACGCACACGACATAAAGGCAGATAGCACTCAGAACGAACGTCCGCGTAGCTCAATTGGTAGAGTGACATATTCCGGAATGAGGGGACCCGGGTTCGAGCCCCGGCGTGGACAAAAATGACGGAGAAATTTACTTCGTTATAGAATCTTATCTTCCTAGGAATTTCTTGGTCTTCCACTGCTTTTTTTTTCTGCCACTTTGGCTGAAAATATTTTCTTAGTAAGCATCTCATCACTCATTCTTTCAACATAGCCAAACCACCTAAGAATATTAGTCTCCACCTTGCTAACAATATTTTGATTCACATTACAGAACTGTAGCGCTTCTTCATTTCTCACACGATCAGGACGTGTCTTTCCGGGAAACCCCCGTAAGTAACGCATCTCTCCAGCACACAAACGACTCCGATGCTTCTTCTGTAGTACCCAGGTTTCACGGCCATACATCAGAGTAGGAACAATTACACTTTTCATACACAGCCATGCGGGACTCTCTTGAGGACCCATCACTCCTGTGAAATCACCCTAAGGGAGCTATGACTTTCAATGAAAAATTCACTCGCGTACTAATTTCGCCATCTAATCTGTTCTCTCTGTCAAAAATACCTTTAAATATACAAACTCACTCACCTGGCCAATCTGCGCATTAAGACTTATCTTGCATTCAGTACGAACAGTTCCTCGATGAAAAACAATAACTTTGGTTTTTCCCTTATTTATACTCAGTTTGAATTTCATACAAACTTCGTACATCGGGTACAACATACTCCGCAACTCACTTTTGCTCTCTGCCAACAGGACTGCATACAGCAATCTGTCATTTAGCTCTATGCCAACATCTGCATAAAGCAGTCTGCACACACGGATTTTACCAAGACATATGGTAATCTTACTGATACTAAATAAACGTTCGTAGTTTTTTGACCATTGTGTGTGTGTACATAACATTATAGCATGTAAAAAATAAATATTTGCAAATAATTTATTATTTTCAGTTACGTACATTCAGGGTAAGGCGTCCCCGCAGTGTGCTAAGCGTTGGGTCCTTACCATTCGTCCGCTTTGTTTTCGGTTTCCGGTGAGGCATGGATGTTGTGTTTGTTTTAAGGCGCTGGCTCTCTCTCTCTCTCGTAGTTAAATTTCGGACAGCTGACTGCTTATAGCCCATCTAGTTGCTGATGGTGGTCGTAACCCCTCAATCAAACTATAAAAATGGTCATTAGTTTTTTTGGCATATATTACACTACGTATGTATCTGAGAGGTGTCCGCTAAGAGGAGTTTAATTTTACACTCGTTTTCGCATGGGGTACAAGAAAATAATTTGTGCACTCTATAATTACAAAAATCGATGTATTCACGCCCACAGGATAGTGGACAGCAAGCCATTTTAAACATACACGATGCTATCAGAATAATATGATGACCCGCTGAATCATAGTGTACCCGCCCAGTCGCGTCAGAGAGTGCACGTGACAAGGTCGACCACACGGAGATATAAGCGGCCGGCCAGGACAGATGAGCCATAGTGCGTAACGTGAGCACAATAGGCAGAGGTAGTGATCTGAAGGACCTTCAAAAATTCAAAAAGGAATGATCTTCCGCTACTGCGCCAAGGTTGGAAACATTTCAGAAACAGCACACTTCGTGGGATGTTAGCGAGATGCTGTAGTAAAGGTGTACCAAGAATGGATTGCTGGAACACCGAGTACCTCCCGACGTCATGAATGTGGAGCCCAGAAACCCATCGATCCCAGAGGAAAATGTCGCCTCTATCGACTGGTAAAGGGAAATCGACACGCAACTGTGCAGGAATTGACCACTCAAATGAACGCTGGGGCACCCAGGTATGTGTCCCTGATAACAGTACAGAGAACCTAGTTACGCATGGGTTTCCGGAGTTGCCGCTGCGTCAAGGCGCCCATGTTAACCTAGGCCCTTCGGCAACGATGCCTGCAGTTCGCATGGGACTACCGTCATTGGACAGTGGAAGAGTGAGAAAAGGTTGCCTTTTCCGACAAATCGAGGTTTCTACTCCACAGAAGTGACGAACGGTGGCGGATATGGCGTCAGACGCACGAAAACCAACACCTGGACACGCTTGTTGGTCAAGTATAGGATGGCGGTGGTAGTGTGCACGTCTGGGAGTTGTTTTTCTGGTATGACCTAGGACCACTGCAGCCATTGGATGGCTACCTACCTGCCCAGCCTCGCCGAACACATGCACAATGCGCTGTCTCGTTATGACAAAGAACATTTCTCCGTCATTTTTCTCCACGCCCTGCATCGAACCCGGGTCTCCTCATTCAGGAATAAGTTGCTCTCCAGCAAACTGAGCTACGCAGACGTATGCTCTCGCTGCTATCTGCCTTGATGTGCGTCCTGTGGTGCAGGCACGTCCCATCTCTCCCTCCCGAAAGAAGGCCGGGGGCATGTCCCACGGGTTAGCCGGGACCATGTGTCGCTGTACGCAGTCATCCGCTGAAGAATGTGCATTTGAGAAATCCCAGTCAATTTGGCGTGTGCAACGTAACATCACACACATTTATCTTTCGAAGCGCTGAAGAAGGGATTCTCTTATTTCTGTCTTGCGGTGTGGAAAGAACATCACACCAGCGAGAACCTTAACGGCCAGGTCATTCTTAAAGTTCGGGAGACAATATAACGAAGTAAATTTCTCCGTCATTTTTGTCCACGCCGGGCATCAAACCCGGGTCCCCTCATTCCGGAAGAAGTCGCTTTCGCAACTGAGCTACGCAGACGTATGCTCTCGCTGCTATCTACCTTTATCTCATGTGCGTCCTGCGTGATGTGCAGGCACGTCACAACGTAGCTAAGGAGGGCACGTGGCTAGTTCCAAGAACACGACAGCGATCCCTCTCTTCTCCCTTTGCGGCGACGTCGCCCGACCTCCATCCCGTAGAGCACTTGTGGGGCTATTTGGATTTACAGGTTCAACGTGCCGACCCACAACCACGTGATCTCCGGGACCTCCGTGCTCTTCTGCGGTCGGAAATGGCACGTGTGCCTCGGGCAACCTTCCAGGGCCTCATTGCGTCCATGCCACGCCGTCTCGCCGCTGTCATCCGGGCCAAGGGTAGTTATTTCCATTATTAGGTAGGTGGACATATTATTCTGATACGGCTGTGTACATGTGAATGTGAAAAGCTTTAGTGAGGAAAGCAGGCTTCCGGAGTTTGTCACCAGTTATGATATTTGGACTACTACTAGACAAATGAATACTTGTCCGACATATGTTTTGGAAAAGACTTTCTGTACAAACGAAGATAGTGGAAGTTTCTATATCTTATTTTTTGCTCGTTGATAGAGTCTGAAAGGACAATTCTGCGCTGAAAAAAAGTCTCCTTAAGAGGCAAACGCAGGCGACAGGTATTTCCTCTCAAGTTTCAAGAGGCTCTTACGGATGCCCCCCACCACTTCCGCATATTCCCGATCCTCAAGTGCGATTTATGGAGGTTACCTAGAAACTCCCGTCGCTGTCATAGTTAGTATAAATGATACCTTTTTCCAAACTTAATTAATTCGGAGATGATCATAAATGAAGTAATATGCAAGCTTCTTAATCATTCCCTGATGAAAAGCTGCGTCTATCAATTAATCTAGCTCGGGCGCCTTTGATTTGGAAGCATGTTGAATATCAGAAATTCGCAATTCTTCTTCCAAGTCATGTATAATACGAGTCAAAATATTTTTCTTTTGTTTGGGCTGATAAATTTTGGAGGCGAGCTAAAAGCTAATACACTAAATTAATCTGCAATTTTTTTGGTTTAAGATCCTGTTGAAGACTTAAATCAATTTTAATTTTTCAAAGTCTCACCTGATTCAAAATAACAATCAGCCGTAGATGCTAAGATGTATCACGGAAATATCATAGCCGTGCATCCACATGATATTGCTCTGTCCTGAAAACATTTTGTAGAGAAGAAGAAAGAAAAACATATAGTATTGTTCACTCTTATAAAAACAAATAGCCCTACTCTAAAATACACCATCCCTAAAAAAAATGCGGCGAAGAAATATCCATAAACATTAAAATCACAGAATAATATTAACAACGTTTCGCACAATAAAATGTTTATTATACATCGACTATAGTTTCGCAGAGCGTTTGGCTCGGCTTCCTCAGGACGAATGGAGCGTAAACATTCAAATCATTGTGACATCATCAGAATTCTGACGGTCACGGGTTTTGGCGAGTTGTTTCCACGCGCTTGAAAGAAACGGAGTCGACGTCATGTCGTTGACAAGCCGTGACGAGTTCCGGTATATGTGGATAGCTTCTAATATATTAAGCTTGAAAGTCGAGTCCGGTTTATCAATAAACGTAGTGTTTCCAAACAAAAAGATATGGTTATTTTCGTGACAATGTTGAGCTATAGACGACTTCTTCAGTTCATAGTTCCGTACATATGTCTTGTGTTCCTTCACACGGAAACTTAAAGCCCTGCGGGTCTGTCCTATATTTGAAAGCCCACATTCACAAGGTATCTGGTAAATTCCCCAGGAGTTTAAGTCTTCGATGTAGTCTTTTGATCCGTAAAAATTAATCTAGTTTATGGGTTTGAAAATAACTTTGAAATTAAAACTTTTAAGGATTTTTGAAATCGCCAAGCAAATCTGAGGAGCGAATGGGATAACTGCCCAATTCTTTTGTATTGGGAGGTCTATATGCATGAGCGTGCGGACAGGCTTTGGTTTCCTAAATTTTTGGACAGCTTTGTCTATAACGGAAGGGCTATATCCTCTGTGTGCTACGATTCGTTTAACAAAATCAAGCTATTTCTGCAAGGAATCCCCAGTTGAGTAGATATGTATTGCACGATGTACGTATGTAAAGAAGGCAGACATCTTTTGTTTCCATGGATGATTTGATTTTGCATGAGGGGGTAAGGAAACAGCAAATGGTTTTCGATAAACTGTTGTACTAAAGGATCCTTGAGAGCGTGACACAAGGATATCAAGGAATGGTAAGCAGCCATTATTCTCAGTCTCATATGTGAACTGTATATGAGGATTGATTGAATTGATAAGTTCAACTAATTTAGGTATTTCCGAGTTCATGGCATTCCAGAGAACAAAAGTATCATCTACATATCGAATCCACAGGTCAAATGTAACAAGCTGAAATAGTTGGTCTTCAAAGTGGCGCATATGTAGACTTCGCATAAAATAGGTGACAGTGGGCTACCCATTGCAAGGCCTTCTGTCTGTTGGAAAAATCTTCCACGAAAAAGGAAAATGTTTTGTCTCATACAAATTTCCACTGGCCTCAAAAACTCTTCTATTTCCGGTTGGCTGAAATGATGTTCTTTGAGACTTGCTTTTAATGCTTGGAGAGCTCCATTCACTAGGATACTTGTGAACATGGATTTCACATCGAAGGATAACATGAACTGATCGTTGAATGGATGTCGCTTTAGCCGATTGACAAAATCAATGGAAGTTTTTAAAGATGTTGTATTCGAAGAAGTCGTTAAAGTCGATAGTTTCGAAGATAGAAATTTGGCCAACTTGTGTGTAGCTGATCCTATATTGCTGACTATGGGACGAAAGGGGACACCAATCTTGTGTATCTTCGGAAGTGCATAGAAACGTGGACAACGGAAATATGAGGGCTTCAGATAATTTTTTGATCTTTGGTCAAGGATTACACAACTTGTTACCACTTTCCGAACTTCCTTTAATTGTTTCTCCGATGGGTCATTTTTTATTTCCTTATAGGGTCCTTCGGTAATAAGTTTTTAGTCCTCTGCCTCGTAATGTTTCTTGTCCAGAATAACAACTTGTCCTCCTTTATCAGCTTTATCCTCCTTTATCGGTCAAAGCTCAATTCAATGACAATCCTAACACTGACACGGAATCAAAAACAGAAAACATTCTCATTATCATCGCTTTTACTTTGATGAATTTTTCCCCACACGACACCCATTATCATTCCATTGTTCCCGTCATCCATCATTAACAAAACAATCATTACTAAAAATATCATAACCAATGGATAAAACTCAACTCATAGGACTTATTTGAGGAATATTTATTTCTTCACCCTAACAGACATTTCTATAACTTTACTATCCGTAATTTATTTAGGAGGACTAACACCACAACCTCGGACATTCTTCTACATTCACTGCCTCAAAAAATCATACTTTCTTATTACACCTAAAACAATTTGCATAAAACTATGATTAGCCCCACACGGCTCTGAGCTCTGACCCACATAAATAGCTATAAAAATCAATTGATTTAAACGACCTGGAATTCCATTAGCCCTTACCTCTAACACCGGCACCGTCCAAGGATGAATCACATTTCCTCTAGTCAATACTATGCTCTAAACCCTCTCATCAAAGTTAATCTTAACACATTATCCACTTCTAATAAACGAAATATCTCTTCTTCCCCTCTAGGCACCATGCAAGATTCAAACACTTTTCCATCCAAATATGCGTACTCATACACCCAAACCCACTTGACTTCACCGTCAAATCAGGATCACCCAACCTCTCCATTAAATAGAACAGCTTCAACGAAGGCAAAACAATAGCCAGGAGAAACAGAGCAGGAAGAACAGTCCACACTCTCTCTAACTCCTGCCCTTCCATAACCCTACGATGAAAAATTTCTCGCAGTGTGTTCTACTGGTAACAGCTCAGTGCCATTTGCTTAGTGTTCCACCGATAGCAGTTCAGTGTCACTCTATGGGTAATAATATGAGGTATGATGAACCGCTGGGAGAAGAAAGGAAAGAGGAATAATGAGAAAAAGTTTTTGCTTTGTACGATGACAAAATTAAGTTTTTTCATAACAGATGAACTTTGATATCACAGAATAGACGCCTTTAAGTAATTAGCCCACGTTTGAAGGAATACGTGCTTTTCGTTTGAAATAAGATAGTTAATTCGTTTCATGAGCATATTGTATAAACCTTATAGGACCAATTTGTGACGATAATTTTATTCCAGGTTTCTTCAATCCCCTTGAAAACGAGCGTGTTACAAACCATTTACCCCCGTTTTTTACGCTTTCCAACCGTATGTTGAAGAAGCGTATATGCTCCAGCTTTGTCCGTACGATAACTCGCGTGGAAATGGTTCGATTTCGATGAAGTTTTAGTATGTGGCAGGGGACCACCTGTGAATGAACTCTATTGAAAATGGGCGAAATGGTGTCAAAGTCCAGTACATAAAAGCGGGATCCATTCCATTGCCCGTATGCGTCATAACTTTGCGTAAAAATGGTTCGATTTCGATGAAATTTTGTACGTGGTAGGTGACCAGCTGGGGACGAACCATGTTCAAAATGGGCGAAATGAGGTCAAAGGTCAAGACATAAAAGCGAGATTTATTCTCCAGCAATTATCCTCATAACATGAGTAAGGATTTCTGGTATGTTGGAAAGCGTATCATAATCACTGCATCGCATGATTTTACTAACTTGTTTTTAATGATTAAACTATCGCTACATTGTAAGAAAATATTCTCCTCCCCCCACCTTCGCAGGTAGCTTTTCTGCCTTTTGCAGCATAATTGTGCCGTTACAAAGCCATCTGTAGCAGGGAAATCAAGAAAACGTAGTTTTAATGCTGATGGTTATCCTAAAGTTTAAATCTTCGTTCTGGTTTGCTAATGCTTAAATGCCGTCAGGAGTTTTTAACATTTTTTTCACAAAATATACGGAGAAAATGTTAATTGCGCAGTAGAGTAACGCTGGCTTAGTTTTAGCAAAATATCATTTTTCTAAAATAGCCTCATCCTCTTTAAGATTTGGAACTTGACGTTTCTCACGCACCAAAAGAGCATTAAACATTTCAAAGCTTCGTTTTTTACAAAATAACAGCGCCAATCGATTTCGGACGCAGTTCTAAAAACAAGTGTCTACATGATTAGGCACCGAAGCCTAACGTAAACAGTTTTCGTTAAACCTCCTTGCTTTACCATGACATTTAACTTTACACGCAAGCCAGGAAAATAACAATACTAATAACCGAACAGCTGACTGCAATAAAAGACAAATTTCTATGTGCCTTCTGATCGGGTATTAAAGATTTTAATGATATTAATCGTAAGGTTCATCTGTTCGGTACTTACTTATTCCGATAACATTAACCGAAGGATAACATTATTCGTGATCACATTAATCTGCGTTCACTGTGATAACAATGTAAGGAAAATATCTGTCTTTTGTTCGTCGCGTTTGAATATATTAGTTCATGAAACTCGTATATTATGCTCTTTTTGACAGAGTTCATAGTTTTGAATAGTTTATGCCTTCTATCTGGTTTTGTATTCTTATTATACTGATGTAAGGAGACGAGGCATTCGATACTGAGAGGCCATCCCGATGGATAAAACTGTTCCGCAAACTTCAATAACATATCAGTCCATATTTATTATGCCAAGAAGCAGGAATTGAATCATGAATCTGATTTTCGTAAGAAATTCATTCATTCATGAGAGAGAGAGAGAGGCTAATCATAGGTGTTAGCAGCTAATGCAGCACTACAAATCTGTTTCAAAGGAAGTGGAATTTGAATCTAATGCTGACGACGGCGTCGAACGTTGAGACTGAAATATATTCATCGACCTTTGTTTACATCTATTTAAAAATATGCATTCTACATCTCTGTAAAATTTCTGTGCAGCCAGCAAACATTCAAACTGTTAATCGACTATTGTGCAATGGAAGCATGCCATTCCATGACAGCGGACTTATTACTGAGAGAGGCAAATACAAGGGGTGCGTTTGCCTTCGTAATTGTGCATTTTGTTAAAAAGCCTACTTTATAATCCTTGAGCTAATAACGCCATATGTCATAACAGAAGGTACGTACTGTCGTTATAACATTGCCTTCAACTCATTCTTTCTGACGAGAAACTTACTTGGTCGTCACGGTGGCGCAGCGGGTCCGGGTTCGAATCTCGGTGAGGCCTGGATGTGGGGTCCAAAAAGGGTCCGAGTCCGAATCCCGGTGAGGCATGGATGTTGTGCTTGTCTTACGGCACTATCTCTCTCCCTTCCTTGGAGCCGGTGGCCCTAAATTAGGAACGGACGACTGCTTATAGCCAATTGAGTTACGATGGTCATTAAACCCTCAATTAAAAAAAAACAAGTTAGTAAAATCATGCAATGAAATTGATTATGATACGCTTTCCAACACACCAGAAATCATTACTCAAGTTATGAGGATAATGGCTGTGGAATAAATCTCAATCTTTGACCCCATTTCGATGATATTCAACAGAACCAACCGGTTCAGTATACCTTCGGAACAACATGATAACGTTTTGTCGCAATCCAAGCATTTTTACCTAAGTTATGGCGCATAAGTGCAATGAAATGGATCCTGTTCCTATGTCCTGGCCTTTGACCCCATTTCACCTATTTTCAATAGGGTTCGTCCTCAGTGGATCCATACCACGTACTAAAATGTGATCGAAATCGAATCATTCTTACGCAAATTATGACGCATAAGAACAATGGAATGGACCCTGCTCCTATGTACTAACCTTTGACCTAATTTCGCCCATTTTCAATAGGGTTCGTACCCAGGTGGCCACCTACCACATACTAAAATATAATCGAAATCAAACGATTTTTACGCGAGTTATCGTACAGGCAGACAAAACAGGAGTATGTACGCTTCTTCAACCTACGATTGGAAAGCGTAAAAAAGAGCCTTCAGACCGTTCGTCGGACTGGGCCCATGTTTGAGTCCGGGTGAGGCATTGGTGGTACGTTTGTTTTACAGCTCTGTCTCCCCCCTCCTACAGGAAGCATTGACCCTACTCTGTGGTCGTTTAACTCTTCTTTCTTTTAACCCTTTTTGTACCCACTTCTGGCTTTATAAGTATCTATCTCCCAATTCTTTCCATCTATTTCTACCTTGAGCTTGTTGGTGCCAAAGAATTCCAAATGTTTTCCTTATATCATCTGACCATCTTCTTTTCAGGTCTTCCAGCAGATCTTTTACCTTCATATGGCCGCCACTCCAGTATAACTTTTGTCCATCTGTTGTCTTTCAGCCTTGTCCAGTCAATTTCCATTTCTTTCGAAGTGTACTTTCTCCAATTTCTAAAAGTTTTGTTTTAGCTCCTATTTTTTCGATTTTGTTTTTGAGTCTTATATTTATCAGACATTTTCCATCCTTCTTTCTGTTTTTTGAATTTGTTCATTATTTCTTTTTTGATTGGCCAGATGTCATAACAGGCAATACACGTTGTTTGAAGAGTCTTGCTTCCAAGCAAAAGAAAGAGAAGTGTCGTTTGTTTTACTCCCCAAGCAAAAGAAAAAAAAAACTTTCTTAAAATATTACACTATGAGTGTTCTTTTTCGTTAGCCTGATGACAGAGCGGTCGTAACAAAATGGAGACACAGTGCAATGGTTATTTATTATTATTTCGAGTTTTAACGGCCGCACTGAGAAACTCGTAGGGCTTGTAAGCAGCATAATTCGAATCTACAGAGAAACTCGTAGGGCTTGTAAGCAGCATAATTCGAATCTACAGAGAAACTCGTAGGGCTTGTAAGCAGCATAATTAGAATCTACAGAGAAACTCGTAGGGCTGTAAGCAGCCTAATTTAGAATCTCTGCTTCCATGGAAGGGATCGAGCCAGCGCCATGAGGCATGCATACCCCCAATTCCTCATATGGCACTGTAACCCAGGCCCATCTATAGAAAGAATGGTCAGAAGCCGACGCACCGATCTTCGCAAACATTTGATTAAAATGTTTATCTTCATTTTAGGCCGCTCCTGTTGCACAGTAGTTTAAGCACTAGCTTTTCACCATTCCTCCGCGAGGGTCTGGGTCCGAATCCCAGTGAGGCATTATGTTGTGTTTTTATTACGGCACTGTTTTCCTTGGAAACGGTGGCTTTAAATTAGGGACGGGCGAATGCTTATTCCCATTATGAGTTACTCACGGTGGTCGTTAAGCCCCGAAACAACAAAAAATAAGTTTTTTTTTAGCTGCATAACAAATTATTTTGAGTGTCACAACTGGTGTATCTCATACAGATTTACTGCCCGCAAAATTTGGAGAGGCGAAACCGAAGGTACATCACGATAGATCTGGTAATGTGGTTTTTATACACCTACTGCAAAGGAGTTTCGCAAAATAGTGTATACTCGTATTCGTAAATATAAATAGCTAAAATATTTTTAAAATCCTGCGGTATTGAAGATGCATACATTAGTATCATTAATAACATTTATGAAAATGCAAGTGCAAAGGTTCGGCTATTTGAGGATACAGCACAAATAAAAATTGGAAAGGGAATGAGACAAGATGTCACCATATCTCCCAAACTCCTCAATATCACATTGAAAAGTGTCTATCAATTATTGATCTAGGGAAACAAGGGAATAAAGATTAATGGATATTATTTCCCTCACCTTCGTTTTCTTGATGACGTTGTCATTTTTGCAATTACCCCTTCAGAACTGCAGACTATGAGCTAGGAACTTGCTGACAAAAGTAAAAAAGTGGTATTAAAAGTGAACTTTCAGCAGACCAAAACTGATGTACAATGTTTTTACAAGAAATGAAGATTTATCAATTGATGGGGAAAAGCTGGAGATAACCGATACCTATATTTACCTTGGACAGCAGATATCAAACGAGAGTCACATTGATGAGGAAATTAATCGGCTTATAAAACTTGGCTGGAGAGCTTTTGGAAGAAACAGTACAATTTTCAAGTGCAATGTGGCTTAAAAGAAAAGTGTTTAATCAATGCTCCAGTTCTTACGTATGGAGAAGAGACATGGAGCTTAACTAAAAAAGGCATACAAAGACTGCAGACAACTGAAAGAATCATGGAGAGATGCATACTTGGTGTAACCAGGAAAGATAAGAAGTGGAACTCGTGGATCACGAAAATGACAAGAGTGGAAACAACATGATCAGAGTAAAATGCCTGAAATGGCAATGGGATGGACATGTTGCCAGAAGAACGGACCTCCGATAGACAATCGAAAGTTTAGACTGGATTCCAAGGGACAGAAATGTCCCACACGGGAAATGGATGGACGAAATTCGAAAGCATGTGGGAGCAACATGGAGGAGACGAATCAAGTCAGACAGTTGTAGAAGAAACTTGAGGAGTCCTTCTCTCAGCAGTGGATTGATAATGGTTGATGACTATATGTATTACACAGCCTTTTTTGCGATCAATGCAGATTATCAGATAAATTTCTACTGGTTTTACTGTAAATAAAGAATTACCTAAAACTATAGTTCCCTCCATTTGTTTTTACAGTTTCAGTTCGTATCCAGAAGCTCATTTATTTATCCAGTACAACTACACTGAAGTTGGACTAGATAAATAATTTAATACGAACGCAACATCAGTCTCTGCATCGAACGATTTAGTGGATGCAAATGCCTAATAAACCGCCGGGATCTCTGGGGCCTACCACGGCAGTATGGAGATTGCTGGGCACAACGCTGTGCTATTATGTTACCCGACACATGGAGTTCATCGATGTTCGTTGGATAGTTGACGCGGGTGTTCGCAATTTGCATACCGCAGTCATCATGAAAGGAGAAAGTGGCGTCAGGAACACAATCAGCACATCACACTGATTTGTAAGCGTATGTCTAACAGGAAATTGACTCTGCGCTTAGAAGTGCAGCACAAATGATTCCATAACATTATTGCAGTCAGGAGAGAAAGCGTGATGCATGGGAATGCGGGGAAAGTATAAACGGTTTTCCATTCCGTTTTTATTCAGGTCAGAGGGCTGCCAGCTGTTGGCAAATTTGTTTACTTGGAGTGAAAATAAGCTATGTCAGTAAATGCCTTTAAGAAAATCTAAGAGTCCACGTTGATATTAGAATTTTCCTGCCAAGCAGGCATTGCAGTCTCTAATAAATATGAAACATATACACAGTGGGGGAAATAATTTTTAAGACTGGGTCTGTAAAATGAAATAGAAACAAGAAATTATAATTTGTTTTGGTTTGTTATTCAAAATAAGTCCCTCCGGCTTCAATACACTTGTTACAGCGATTTAATAATGATTCGAATGCCTGTTCCAGTTCACTTTGCGGAATTGCCTCCAAAGCACGCGTCGAAGCTGTTTGTATGGTCGAAATATCATCCAAATAACGCCCTTTTAACGTCATGTTAAGTTTTGGGAATAAAGAGTCACAGGGTGCTACATCAGGCGAATACGGTGGATGATTCAACACACAGACGTTATTTTTCGCCAAAAATCTACGAACAAGAAGTGAGGTGTGACTGGGTGCATTATCGTGCAACAAACACCAACTGTTTTCATCCCGATATTCTGGACAAATGCTACGAATTCTGCCCATCAAACGCCTCAAAACATTTAAATAAAACTCACCAGTAATTGTTTGTCCACTTGGAACAAATTCTTTGTGGATAATACCCTTAGTATCGAAGAATGTAATGAGCATTGTTTTGATTTTCGATGGAACTTTTCTTGTTTTTTTGGCTTGTGGTGAGTTTTTTGACTTCCATTTCGCACTTTGTCGCTTTGTTTTAGGATCATATTGAAAACACCATGTTTCATCACCTGTAACAAAAGATTTTACGAAGTTTGGATCATTTTCAGCGGCTGAAATGATGTCTCTGCAACGTGCACTTCTCCTTGATTTTTGTTCATTGGTTAACGTGTGTGGAACAAATTTAGCACAGACTTTTGTTTTGCCCAAATCTTCATGCAGGATGTTTCGAATCGTTTCTTTGTTGATGTTTAAAGACTCTTCCACCATTCTTAGTAACGCACATCGATTGTTTGCCACGAAATCACGCACTTTTTCAATCTCAGGTGTCCTAGATGAACTTGGTCTTCCGGTACGCTTATCATCTTCTAGCGTATCTCTTTCGTCCAAAAAACGTTTGTGCCACAGGAAAACATTTGATCTACTTAGACAAAACTCACCGTAAACTTGTTTCATCATTTGGTACGTTTCCGAGGCACTTTTACCAAGTTTTGCGTTAAATTTAATAACAGCCCTTTGTTCCATCTTAATAATTCTACATGAAAAAAAATTTTACTTCTCTAATGAACGGCCGTTTCGTTTGAGTTACCTTAACAACTGCGCAGTAGTTTTGGCAGAAAGCAAGCAGATGGTCACTGTTTATAACGCATTCGCGATTACACTGGTAACGCCACCGTAGGCTGAAATCTAGCGCCAGTCTTGAAAATTCTTTGACGCACTGTGTATATCTTTCATGAATTAGAAAATTTTGTTTTAAGCCTCTGTACACGAAACCGTGAGATAATGAATCATAAATACACTGCCTCATCATTAATATCCGGACACTTGCATATGTACAAATCTTTATTCACAAAAAAAAAAAAAAAAAAAAATTATATTGTGTCCTGAAACCTTTAGCCCATATGCAGGACTCTAGTCTTTGTAGAACACTCCCCACCAGTTTTTTTCGTAGATGTCCATGGACGCCCATAGCTTACTTTTAAGGAGGGGGCAAACAAAAATTGTAACTACAAATAACATACACAAACATCATATGCAAATTAAATTTACACTGTGCCACATTTGCAAGGCATAAATTTAATTGGAAACCCGGAGACCAAGAAATTATAACATGCAAGAGATGGATAAAAGAAATTAGACCGCATGTGAGAACCATAAGGAATTTTTTTCATCCTGATCCTTTCATCCACTTGTTTCACATGCGCCGCGAAACCCCAGAGATCACTCAGTTAGCCATCAAGAATGAAAAAACTCCAAGACAAATTTCTGGGAAACTTTTTTCGAAAGATCTTTGCCCAGCTGTGATAGCTGCTGCAGAGAATGTTATGTTTTTTATTTCTTCGCCGTTCATACTTTTCCAAACTTTATGTATATATACTGCTCTCCAACATGCAATGGGGATTTTTATTATTGCATTCTACTGCAAACGTCCGCTTTTTCTACAAAAATTTATCAACATTTTTTCTATTTTTACTTTTTTTTTTTTTTTTTTTTTTTTGATTGGAGGTTTAACGACCACCGTGAGCAACTCAATGGGCTATAAGCAGTCGCCCGTCCCTAATTTAGGGTCACTGGTTCCAGGGAAGGAGAGAGCCAGTGCCGTAAGACAAACACAACATCCATGCCTGACCGGGATTCGAACCCAGACCCCTTACGGACGAATGATCAGAGGCCAACGCCTTAGACCACTGCGCCACCGAGGCGGCCTATTTTTACTGCATACACTTCCATTCATAAGATATACAGAAAATATTAGCAAATCAGAATTAGTGTTCTCGCGAAAATCTAAAATCTATGCTGTACGTTCCAAGAACAGAAAGGCCATGGTCCGATTTCCAGGGGAGTGCAAATGCCCCCTCTTGCCCCCCCTATATGAGTGCCCATGTAGATGTCCCCCGATTTGTTTCGCCTGTTGGGCGGTCTCTTTTTTCCACGCAACTGTCGATCCTTTCGCTTCTTTGGCGATACTTTTTATTTCGAACGATTCTCGGCAAAGCTTTAGATTAAAAAGAAAAAAAAATTTCCCGTTCCCAGGAATTTTTTGTACGCTACAGAATATCGGTAGGCTTCGACCAAGGCCATCTTATTTCAGCACATCAACCATGCGAGGAGGATGACCATCCGAACCAATAACGAATGCCATTGGCTGTATGCAGATGTAACATCACGGGCACATCCTGCAGCGCGTCTACGCCATTGGCTGATGACCTGAGCGTCGTTTCTCAACGTTGTTTTCATCAGCGGTATCGCACATTGCTAATTTCGCAAATGGCAAGGATTCAATGATTCATTAGCTGATGGTTTTACACATAAAATTTAGCTTCGTTTCGTAATAAAAATCTTTAAAATGCCATTTCCTCTTTTTTTTTCTTAAAATTTTCTTAAAAAATAAGAGTGCGTCATAAATTGCAAAAAAATAAATAAAATAAAAATGATCAGGTGGAATCGTTTTACATTGATATCAAAGATGTTCTCTTATAAACATTATGAAAGTGTAGTACAGGCTCTTCTCTATTTAGGAGATACGTTCTTACAGCCTTTACGGAAATCGAATTTTACGTAAGTTTGCTTTTACAACGCACGCGTGATAACGTTATAAAGTGCAGTCTTACGCAGTATAAAAGCACATTAACAGCGCGTTAAACGTGGAGACCTCTACTTCTTATACTGCTGGCCAGGTGTAAATCTTGAATGTTATGTTGGCTTTTGGGCTTCGGAATGGATGTTGGTAAATTAAGGCCAAGCAACTATCATTGTCTACAGATGCATTTAAGTTCCGTAAGATGAACTAAAAAAACAGAGGAACTGGAGAAGCTATAATAAGCCTTCCTTTAATATTTGAAAAATCACTGTGAATAAACAATTCCGTATGTATTGCGTTTATAGACATAGAAAAAGCCTTTGATAAAAATGACAGAAGAATAATATATCAAGTATACAAAAATCAAACGGCACTAATGGGAAAATGAAGCAAAAATAAGCAAAGGAGTCAAACAAGAATGTGGGCTGTCACCACTTATCTTCAATGTCTACATTAAGCCATGAAAGAATTTGCTGAAAACAATAGCAAAGGAGTAAATGTAAATAGAAGGATCTACATCACAATATGATTTGCTGATGACATGACAGTAATAACAGATAATGCAGTAATAACATTGCAGTAATGACAGATAATGCAGTAATGACAGATAATGCAGTAATGACAGATAATGCAGTAATGACAGATAATGCAGTAATAAAATTGCAGTGATGACAGATATTTATATTCATTTTGTATTATATTGAACAAGATTTTTCAAGATAAATACAAAATGAATATAAATGCGAAAAACACAAAAGAAATGAACTACACCAGAGATGGAGAGTAAAAGATTAATAGGATTAAAAGGAAAAAAGAGTAACACAAGCTAAGGACTTCATTTACCTATATACAAAATGAATATAAATGTAGGTAGCCTTTTTACATCCAATGGAAAAGATGTGAGAACTAGGATAGCACAAGCAAAAGAATGCTTTCAATAAGAAAAGAGGACTATTAACATTCAAGTCCATCTCTCTGGAAACAAAGAAAATTTTTTTATAAAAACTTTTATAAGGAATGTAGCACTTTATGCATTTGAAACTTAGACACTGAAAAAAAGAGACAAGACAAAGTTACAACCATCTCAAATGTGGTGCTGGCGACGTATGATGAAAATTGCTCGGGCAGAGAAAATGACAAATGTGGAAGTGTTAAAAAAAAAAAGTTAAGGGAAAACGAGAAAAATAATGGACTGTAGAAAGAAGAAGAGACAGCATGCAAGGCCACCTCATTAAATACTTGGAGCTGTGTGCCAACTTGATTGAAGGTAGAATGGAAGGAAAAGCTGGAAGAGGGGACGCCCAAGAATTCCATACAAACTATATTGGCAAAAATCATCGGAAACCTAGAAGAGAAACACAACATAACATTTATTGACATACATTAGTACGGTGTCGGTCCGCCTTTGGACTTCATGCATGCACTCACCCTTCGAGACAAGCTTTCAACAAGATTTTGGAACACAGCGATAGGTATGCGCTTCCATTCAGTACATAATGCTGCCGCTAACTGTTGCTTAGTAAGTAGGCCTTGGTTTCAAACTTCTTATACGGCACTCTAATTCATCCCATAGGTGCTCTATGGGATTGAGATCAGGGCTCTGTGCTGGCCAGTCCACACAAGATACGGAATTATCGTCAAACCACGCCGTAACAGTCCTTGCTTTATGGCTCGGTGCATTATCATGGCGGAACCAACAAGGCTCAGTTCCATAGTATTATTGAAGAGTTGGTAGGACATAACTGTCCAGAATAACGAGGTAGACGTGCGGCTAACAGGTTTGTCCACGATAGCCAATGGGCCGGGACCATACCACTAAAAACACACCCACACGAGTGCCCTGCCAGCTCCAAACTTGACCGTAGGAACAGTACATTGGTAAATAGCGTTCTCAATGCTGCCGCCTTGCTCACACGCGGCCATTAGCGTGATGGATAGTGTATCTGGATTCATCAGTCCATAGGACCCGTTTCCATCGATCTACGGCCCCACGGTAAATGTTTTTACACCGTGCTAAATGACGAGTAGCATTCCGAGTGGAGATAAAAGGCTTATGCCGCCCCGGTGACGCAGTGGTCTAAGCGATGGCTTCTGATCATTCGTCCGAACGGGGTCCGGGTTCGAATCCCGGTGAGGCATGGATGTTTTGTTTGTCTTACGGCGCTGGCTCTCTCCCTTCCCTGGAACCAGTGACCCTAACTTTGGGACGGGCGACTGCTTATAGCCCATTGAGTTGTTCACGGTGGTCGTTAAACCTCCAATAAAAAAATAAAAAATAAAATAAAAAGGCTTATGAGCAGCCGCACGACCACGGTAACCCATGGAATGAAGTTTTCTGCGAATGGTACGTGTACATACCAAGGTTCGAGCATTTTTACTCACCTGTACACGGAGGTGTTGTGAAGTACTCCGTCGATTAGCTGCAACGACTCTCCTGAGGCTTCGACATCTTCTATCACTGATTTTATTCGGCTTGCCGGTACGCTTTGCTGCTTCAGGCACGCCATGTGTCTCTTCCACTTATTCAGTACATTCAAAACAGTTGGCTTGGGTATGTTTAAACGCTTCTCGGCTTCTTTTATGTACAGCGCACTAATATAACACCCAGCAATCTGTCCTTTCTCAAAGTCAGTTCTCTCTCGCCGCGACGTTTTCAATGAACCTCACAGTGCGATATATGACCGCTGTCAGGTGCAGGCTTGTTTTCATACCGTTTGCAGCTGTACCGCGCATCTTAACAACGCAGTGGATCAGTTGATTTGCTTTTGAAGGGGTGTCCGGTGACTTTTGTCAATATAGTGTATGTACAAGCGTTGTCCAAAATAATGGAAACACTTCGCTGAAAACAGTGACTTTGGTATGTGCTGCTTTTTGAGTAAAACGAACATGTAGCTACAATTTCTTTTAAGAAAGGGTTGCTTATAGTCTCAAGGGTCTGTGTGATTGCATTGTAAATTGGTTTTGCATAATTTCGTTCTAGGTGAAGGCAGAATGAATGACCTGTCGGAGTTCCAAAGAGGGCAGATTGTAGGAGCTCGTCTGGTTGGTGCGTTGGCAACCACAGTGGCACAGGTATTGGGGTTATCAAGAGGTACAGTGTTGAAGGTCATGACAGCATACAATGTCAGGGTTTACAGAGGAAAGGGCTGGTCCGTCTCTTTGAGGAACTGAATGCCGCCCCGTGTCTGAAAGGGTGGGTGGGAAAACGGGTTGGCCACTTGTTTCTACGTCATCGCTCTGGCCTACTCCCTGAGCTTCGTTTGTCAACTTCCCTACAAGTCTGAAATTTCCTCTGTTATGGTTTTGCACTCCCGCGCCTTTTCTTGGTTTATATATAGCATTTGTTTCACGTTGTGTTTTACTTAAGTTTACACCCAGTGTTGATTTTTATTTCCGTTTTTTTAACGAAATGTCATCAGTGCTGAAATACGCATATAAACACGAAACAGACAGGACGTTGTTTCCCACGTCCTTTCGTGTAAGAAATGAATTGACTCAAACGCAGGGAGAAAAAATATAAGTTTTTTTTTCATTTGGGCCAAGAAAACAGTTTCACATTTTGTATAATGAAAAAAAACATTTTCCAGTTTATGCACTAACGAACATAGCTTCAATTCATGAAGTAAATTTTGTTCACCATTTTTTAAACTCAGTGACCTTCAGAAATCATGATGGATGCAAAATGTAAGCAAATCATTTTTATTTTATACATTAACAGTGTTTGAACTACTTTTGCGGAATTTGAAGAACTCAGTAACTTTCCCGTGTCTTAAAAGTTTTAAACAACTAATGTTTGTGACAGCGACAAAAAGGTTGTAAACCACTAAACTTTTCTAGAGAATTACTAAAAAAAAAAAAAAAAAAAAAAAAGGAACGATACCCTGAATTTTTGACATCAGAAAAAAATATAGTTAGTATAGTAAGCAAAATACTTTTTAAAGAAAAAGCATTCATGACGGATTGTTCATTTAAAAATTGTCGTATTTAAACTATTACATCAATGTTTTCTGATTTTACAACCCAAAATCCTTAGCTTTTGTTTTCGAAAAAGACAATTTCTAATATTTGAGTGCGCATTGCAATAGATGACACACTGTAATATGTTAAATACGGTAAAACCATTGAAAGTGTCTTTCCTGTGGTGCTGCTTTAGAGCACGCCTCCCCGTGGCTCTTGGCTTCCGAAGAGCCAGCGCAGCTACGTCATCAAGCTCGGCTGCGTGTTCCAGGGGGTGAAGTGCTAAGGTTTAACACTTTTCTCTCAAGCCCAGATACAATGTTCACGGCACAACGTCATCTGCGAGACACAACTGTGGAAGGAAAACCAAACTCACTGCGAGAGACAGGAGGACATTAAAGAGGATTATAACCGCAAGGAGGAAGACCACAGCGACGAAAGTGACTGCTGAGCTTAATGCACATCTCCAAAACCCAGTGTTGACCCATACCGTGCGAAGGGAATTGCATAAGCACAATATTTACGGCAGAGCTGCGATTGCAAAATCCCTGGTGTCACAGGTGAATGTGAAACGGAGAATACAGTGGTGCCAGGAACATAAAACGCGGACTGCGGTTCAATGGAAACATGTCTTGCTTTCCGATGAATCAAGTTTCTCACTATTCCCCACCACAGGACGGGTTTACGTGTGGAGAATCTCCGCAGAAGCTTACAACCCAGACGGTCTCCTTCCTACAGTGAAGTATGGGGGCGGTTCCGTAATGTTTTGGACCTTGATCTCGTGGTGTGCAGCAAATCCCATTATCACCTTACTCCGACGGATCACGAGCGGTGACTATGTCACTCTTTTGGCTGACCATGTGCATTCAATGGCGCAGACAATGTTTTATTTTATTTTTTTAATTTTATTTTTTTCAATCGGACGTTTAGAAGCAAATATGCGGAATAAAATGTATTTTGAATTCGACATATTCTGCTTTTACGCCTTCTAGCGGTGAAATTTTGCATAGTAAAAAAAAAAGAAAAAACTGAATAAAGGATCATCATTTTCATATTCTAAGCTTCCCAATGCAAAAAGAATTTTTCAAACGGGACTAATAATTGCAGACATATGGTGTCCACAGACGGACGGACAAACCGATAACGTAAGCACGATCTCTTATCTTTCTTCTTTTTTTTTTTTTTTTTACAAACGATGTTCTAAAATGAGAAGTCAACGTAAAACTTATCGTGAATATTTTGAATCCTGTACAACAACGACACATTATTGTGCTTGTTCGTGAAGTAGATCGCAATAAAAACACAAGAATATAAATATTGTTTAGAATGTTTGATCTTTATCTGATAGCTGAGTGTTCAGTTGTTGGTTAATCATGTGAGCTGGGCGCGAGCTTGAATTCAGCATGAACCGCAGATGGTATTTCTATCCGTCGACTGCGCTTCTGTCCGTTTTCTGGAACTAATGGCATAAATAAACTTTCTCTCGTGTTCTGGAAACTAAGTGCCTGTCCGAAACTTTCTGTGTGTGTGTGTGTGTGTGTG
Organism: Macrothele yani; assembly: GCA_039090855.1. Classification (NCBI taxonomy): domain Eukaryota; kingdom Metazoa; phylum Arthropoda; class Arachnida; order Araneae; family Macrothelidae; genus Macrothele; species Macrothele yani. The sequence goes on from CM077002.1 coordinate 140,468,228, forward strand.
TGTGTGTGTGTGTGTGTTGTGGGGTGGGGGAGGTCGTAAGTACAGTTTGAGGAATCGAAAATATGCATTTTTAAAGCAAAAATTGACAAAAAAAAAGTTTCCAAACTACTATTCACTTGATTTTCAACTCGCCCGTGTTCAAGCCGACCCCCACTTTTTTTTTTTATGAAAACAATCTCTCTATTCTAAAAAAACAGTAACTGCCCCTGCCACCGTTGAAGAAAATTCGCATCTCTCGCGCTTTCGTATCTCGCAGCGGAAAAAGTATTGAACACAAAAAATATAAAATTTACGTCTTCTGTAGAGAATTGTTTGGAGAACACGTTGAAATAAACCGTTTTTTGATTCTGGCGATAGTTCAAGAGCTATTGTATTTCAAAGTTCAGGTAAGCAAAAAAAAAAAAAAAAAAAAAAAAAAGGCCGCCCGGTGGCGCAGTGGTCTAAGGCGCTGGCCTCTGATTATTCGTCCGAACGGGGTCCGGGTTCGAATCCCGGTGAGGCATGGATGTTGTGTTTGTCTTACGGCACTGGCTCTCTCCCTTCCCTGGAACCAGTGACCCTAAATTAGGGACGGGCGACTGCTTATAGCCCATTGAGTTGCTCACGGTGGTCGTTAAACCTCCAATCAAAAAAAAAAAAAAAGTGCTATCAGTTCGCGTTCCGGACACACAAGCAGCAAAAGAACCACGAAACCTTTTAGGCATGTAGGGCCATAACCGAATTTTTTGCACCTCGTCTCCCCTTTTTTTGAATTTCGATTCAGTTTACGAGAAATTAATTTTTTAAATTTCACAAAATTCTCTATTTTGCGATGAAATCCACTTTAAAAAACGGATATAACGCATCGCAATTTTTACAACCAAACTCACCACTATCATCCCTTTTTTAAAGAAAAAAATTAAGAAAAAATAATTATCTGATTTTTAAGCGTTTTTTAAAGAACCAAAGAAAAGCAACGAACGGCTTCCTCTGTCTTCAGCGGTAACCACACAGGAAAGTTCTGGTCATGTAACCTGCTGCCATGGTGACGCAGCGATATTTAGCGCTCTCTTTTCACTGGGTGAAAGGACAGGCTGCAATCAAACTAGTAATGGTGCAATGCTTAATGACGTAGCGACGCTTTTAAACTTCGGCGTTTTCCGCCGGCATACGTGAATAACTATGTAAATATAGGCTTTCGCCTTGCGCTTTCCTAGGTCACAGCGCAAAAAGTATTGAACAATTGGGAGAACATTTTCATTTCGTCAGATAGCATTACCGGAAAGAGACAATCGAACACATTGGTCTGCAATTCTGACGAAATGATGTTTGCAAAGCTGTGACATTTTTGTTGTGTTTGTTTAACCATGCCACTTCGAAGGAAAAAAGAATTGGTACTTAAAAAACGATGAAAAGAATAAAACTTTTATACAAAACAGGATTTGCAAACGTAAAGAAGATAAGTTACAACAGACACATGTCGCCCCGGTGGCGCAGTGGGCTAAGCGATGGCTTCTGATCATTCGTCCGAAAGGGGTCCGGGTTCAAATCCCGGTAAGGCTTGGATGTTGTGTTTGTCTTACGGCACTGGCTCTCTCTCTTCCCTGGAACCAGTGGCCTTAAATTGGAGACTGGCGACTGCTTATAACCCATTGAGTTGCTCACCATGGTCGTTAAACCTCCAATAAAAAAAAAAAAAGAAAAAAGAATAGACACGTACTGTTAATAGGACCGAAAATATATCAGAACATCTATTAATGAAGAAATGCATGTCAGATGGGAAAGATGATATGCCATTGTTGCGAGTTGAAAAGAAGCGTGCAGCAGATAGAACAGGAAACATGCCAGAGCTTCGACTTGTACTGTATATAAAAAAAAAAAAAAAACTACTTTCGCAATGCAAAAGGAAAGAAATGCATCTGGATCAGAAGGGACGGATTTGTTAAAGTATAGATTTACTTTTATTTTATTTTTGAAATGTATTTCAATTAAATCTTTCCTTTGCAATACATCTTAGCCACACCAGTTGCGCAGCGGTCTAAGTGCTGGCTACGGACATTTAGCGCAAGTGGGTCCAGGTTCGAATCCAAAGGGAGGCATGGATGTTGTCTGTCTTACGGCGCTGGCTCTCTCCCTTCCCTGGAACCGTTGTTTGCCTCACGGTGGTCGTTAAAACCTCAAACAAACAAAAGAAATGTTGTTCATAATTTCCTGAAAACTCTGAGAACGCTGGTTTCCTGGAACCAGTGACCCTAAATTAGGGAAGGCGATTGCTTATAGCCCATTGAGTTGCTCATGGTGGTCGTTAAATCTTCAATAAAAAAAACACATACACACACACAAAACAAAACCCAACGCTGGTCCGAAAAGTTGTTCATGTACTTTTTTTTTTGTTAAACCCGGGCAACGCGGGACCCCTTTGCTAGCATTTAAAAAAATGGTACCTGATCATCTGGAGAATAATTCCATACACAGTGCGATTAAAATATAATTTTGTCAATATCTGTGAGTTAGTGAATGACTTACTTAAAAGAGCATTCGTTGTATTTAGGCATAAAATCGGTGGACGATTTTATTTTAAGTGAATGGCAACGATGTTGGAGCAAATCGGCTGTGCAAATGCACCAGATTAATGCGCCGCTTCTGAAAAAGTTCTGTACGCAAGCCTAATGGATGATGTGTATCCATCATTATATGGGCTGTTCGCGAGTAATCTAAGGAAGTGCAATTATTTGCTCAGCGATCGATCGGGTCACGGGAACAAGAAGCGGAGAAAGCACCGACAAGGAACCGCCATTACGTCGCTGCTCGCTTCTTCTTCTATTCATTCCAGTTGGTCATATCTTTTTTTTTTTTTATTATTTTTATTTTTAGTGTCTTCACTCACGAGCTATTCGGGTTAACTTGTTTTTATTCACTCCACACTTTAGCTCGAGCAAATTTGCGTTAGGGCACCAAAATAATCCACTAATCTGTTAGTTAAAAACGAAATTTTAAAAAAGGAAACACGAATGACAAAAAGGATCGCAGTCGAGGATGAAGTCTCTGGTTAAATTTATTTTCCTAAGGGCTTTTTTCGCAAATCTCATGAGCTTATCGGCGAACAATAACATTAGAAGTGGGAGTGAACAATTTAGTCGTTTCAGTAACTCTTTTCAAAAAGAAAGAATGTAATTATATGGGCATATGTTCAACATAACCAAAATGGAACTTCTCTGTGACTTTAGTTATTGATGCAAAAAGCAAAGAAACCTAAAGTAAATATTGATTCTTATGAAAAAATAACTGCTGAAAGAAGCACCGTAAAATCAGAAGGAATAGGCAAACACCGACAAACTTTATTTTTTAATTTAAGTTAATCCCCGAGACGCCGACTGCGTGGTGCTCTAGGCACAAACACCCACTGAGAAATTGCAAAAACTGAAAGCTTAGAAATAAAAAAAAAAATACCAATTTTGGATTTTGTTTTAAGATTAACAACAAATCTCCTGACATCAGACTTTTAGTCGGAAGCACCCTATCCATTATGATAAAATACTGGGAACATGGATTTCATAGACGCCGAGTAGGCTGGTACTCAAGCACCTATTAAATCATTAATAATAAAAATATCCTCCTAAAAAAAAAAGACGAAAGCATAACTGCAAAAGTGCGTAACCGCAAAATGTGCATAAGAAAAATCGAGAGCGTATGTAATTATATCATTGTCCACCATTATCAATTCACTGCTGGATGAACGTCTTCCCAAGCATAGAGCTCGGGAGTTTCAGAGGTTAATCTTCCATAGAGACTAATGGTAACAATTTGGCCCCGAAGATCTCAATAGAACAGCGCGCTAGTGGATGGACATGGAACTAAAACGTCGAACCGTAACCACCTGCCTTCTTTTTTTCTTTTGTTCAAGAGTTCACAACTCGAATTGAATACACAAGAACACGAACCGAAGGTTCAAACACTGGGGCAACCCTAATCGTTTAGAAACTAACATACGGTTAACGTATCTTGCCCCCTAACCATAAATTAGTCGACTGACTCTAGGCTTGGCAATAGCTTTCTCAGTCGGGAAAAAGACGTGACGCCGTAGGTCCAACCGCCATTAGAAAACAGGAAGGAGTAGGAGCCCCAAAGGAAAGATCAGAATGAAAAGGAGGTGAAGAGAGGAATGAGAGTGTATGCATCGCTAGAGCGGAATGCTAAGTGATGAAACAAACTAAGCCATGTCTCACAGCAATTTGAGTTAGTTGTAGCAATTCGTTTTAATTTATTTATGCAGTCTGGTACTGGGTAACTTGCAACAATGAGGGAAGGTAACTAATAGTTTTAGTAGTTTACAGTGAAATTCAACGGAGGAGGAAATAAGTATGTTTTTGTATTGGATTTGTTATCTAAACTTAATATATGTATAAAAAAGAACACCAAGAAGGAACTGGCGGACGATCATGAAATTTACATATGTTAATGGGGTCGAGTTTACGTAGGTGTGATGTTAATTTCGGGACCAACAGGTAAGCGCTTACGCCACAGCACGGCATAATATGCAAATTATCGTCGGTGGTATTTAAGGAGTACGGCGAAGTGAATGTAATCAGTCGTCGGCGTACGGACACATGCGAAGACCCTGAAGAAGCTGCAATGCCTGGACACGGAAGACCTGTACGATTTCAGTAGTTATCGGACTTTGAGCGAGGTTGTCTAGTCGGACTCCGCGAGGCCGGGTGGTCGTATCGTCGTATTGCGGAGCGAATTGGACGGGAAGTATCGGTGGTGGTACGATGGTGGCGTAGATGGTCCGAGGATCATTCCCACACGAGAAGACGTGGAACCGGGAGTCACAGACGGACTGATGAGCGGACTGATCGACGCATAAGAAGAGCGGCGTTGTCAAGCAGAACATCCACTGCGACGCAAATTCGAACTGCCATTGCACCTGAGGTGACTGTGCGAACAATTCGCAACCGTCTACTGGATGCAGGACTTACGTGTGCCTCTGGCATGTGTACCTCTGACTCCAGCCCACCGTCAGGAACGGCTGCAGTGGTGTCGCCAACGTCTGCAGTGGAGAACGCAATGGCGATGTGTCGTGTTCAGCGATGAAAGCAGATTCTGCTTGGGAGCCTCCGATGGCCGTATGCGGGTTCGCAGACGCACAGGGGAACGTCTCCACCCTTCTTGCATCCTGCGGTGACACACAGGGCATACACTTGATCTCCTGGTGTGGGAATCGATCAGCTATCACTCCTGTACACAACTAGTGTTTGTACCGGGTACGTTTAACAGGACGTCCTACATTAACATCATCATTCAGCCCGTTGTTGTGCCATTTGTGAGGTCGGTCCATCGTGGTGTTTTCCAGCAAGATAACGCACGCCCACACACGGCACGTGCAACGCAACATGCACTTCAGGGTGTGAGACAATTTCTATGGCCTGCACGTTCACCGGATTTGTTCCCCATTGAGCACGTGTGGGATTTTATGGGACAACGACTTATCCGGTCTCCACGGCCAGCCACGACCATCCCCGGTTTACGCGTCCAGGTTGAGGATGCTTGGAACTCAATACCCTAAACTTGCATCCAACATCTGTACGACAGACTCCGTGCCAGAAGTGCACAGTGTGATGCAGCTCATGGCGGTTCAACCTCGTACTAACCATGTTACATGGAAATGTTATTTTTCAGTTTACCAGCAAATACAGCTGTATTTTGCCATAATGTTTTGATTACGTTATCCTCTGTATTCCGTTATTATGCTGTATAAATTTCGTTGGTATCAGACGTCTCCTTCTTGGTGTTCTTTTTTCACTTTCCACCAGTGTATCATCATCATCATTGTTAACCATTATCAATCCACTGCTGGACGAAGGTCTCCCCAAGTTTCCTCCACAACGGTCTGTCTTGTGCCAGTCTCCTCCATGTCACCCCTGCATACTTTCGAATTTCATCCACCCATCTCCCATGTGGTCTTCTTCTGGGTCTTTTCCTGTCCCTTGGAATCCAATCTAAAATTTCGGCTGCCCATCGATGATCTGTCCTTCTGGCAGTATGTCCAGCCCATTGCCATTTCAGGGATTTAACTCTGATCATGATGTCTTCCACTCTTGTCATTTATCGGATCCACGAGTTCCTCTTCTTATCTCTCCTGGTTACACGAAGCATGCACCTCTCCATGCTTCTTTGAGTTGTCTGCAGTCTTTGTATATCTCTTTTAGTTAAGGTCCACGTCTCTGCACCATACGCAAGCACTGGAAGGATGCATTGATCAAACACTTTTCTTTTAAGACATAATGGCATATTGCTCTTGAAAATTATGCTGTTTCTTCCAAAAGCCTCCAGGCAAGTTTTGTACGCCGATTAATTTCTTCATCAATGTGACTCTCACTTGATATCTGCTGTCCAAGATAAATGAACGTGTCTGTTACCTCCAGCTTTTCTCCATCAATCAATAAATCTTCATTTCTTGTAAAAGCATTGAACATCACTTTTGTCTTCTGAAAGTTCATTTTTAATCCCACTTCTTTACTCTTGTCAGCAAGTTCCTGGATCATACTCTGCAGCTCTGATGGGGTAGTTGCAAAAATGACTACGTCATCAGCAAAACGAAGGTGGGTTAGATAATCTCCATTAATCTTTATCCCTTTGTTTTCCCAGCTCAGCGACTGAAAAACACCCTCCAATGTGGCATTAAAGAGCTTCGGAGATATGGTGTCACCTTGTCTCACTCCCTTTCCAATTTTTATGTGTGTTGTATTTTCAAACAGCTGAATCTTTGCACTTGCATTTTCATAGATGTTATTAATAATATTAATGTATGCATCTTCAATACCGCAGGTTTTCAGAGCCATTGTAACTGCTGATGGTTTCAATGAATCAAAGGCTTTTTCATAATCGATAAAAGCCATGCACAATGGAAGTTCATATTCCCTCGCTCTTTCAATTAGTTCTCTCAGTACGTGGATATGATCTATTGTGCTGTAGCCACTCCTGAATCCAGCTTGTTCTCTCGGTTGAGCCATGTCCAGTGTTACCTTCAAGCGGTGTGAAAGAACTTTAGTGAAGATTTTATAAACTACTGATAGGAGGCTGATAGGTCTGTAGTTTCAGAGATCCTCAATGTCACCTTTCTTATGTAGCAGGATCATTGTAGCGGTGTTCCAATCCTCAGGAATCTTTCCTTCATTAAGGCATCGAGTGAAAATTTGGGCGAGTACTGTTTCAATTTCTCCACTTGCTTCTTGTATGATGTCTACAGTAATTCCATCTTCTCCTGGAGCTTTTCCCCGCTTCATGTTCTTGATTGCATGTGCAACTTCTGCTAGAAGGACTGGAGGAACTCTGGTACTGGTATCTTTCATGATGTCTGGAGTACATGTATCATCCCTTTCATATAATTTGGAGTAGAAATCTTTCACTCTTGTCAAAATTTCGTCTCTGTTTCTTGTTACAGAACCATCTTCTTTTCTCAGTGCCATAATCTGTTTTCTTCCCTTACTGAGATGTCCCTTTGCTATCTTTAGGCTTTGGTTGTTTTCAATTGCTTTCCTCACTAGTTCACAGTTGAATTTTCTTACGTCTTCAGTGATACTTTTTCTTACTGTCTTGCATAGCTCTATATATTCCACTTTGGAAGTCACATCTTCTTTAGTTGTCCTCATCTCTCTTCTTTTTTGCATCAACATTTTCGTTTTTCCTGATAATTTGTTTACATGCAACTTGTTCTTAGACCCAGCTAATTTTGTTGCTGTTTCCATAAGAGCTTTGGTTACTTTTCTGTTAACTTCAGAGATGTCCACTTCTTCCGATGTTAGGCCTTCTAAAGCAGAGAACCTGTTCTTCAGTTCCAACTTGAAGGTATTATGGTGTTTTTTAAGGTTGGTTATGTCAATAGATTTTGTTTGTCTTATGAGCTTGCCACGTTCAAGTTTGGTGTTGAGGTGCATCTTACATCTCACCAATCTATGGTCACTACCTGTGTTGAACTTGTTTAGCACACTGCAGTCTTATATATATATATATATATATATATATATATATATATATATATATTTGAGTTCACAACTCTTTCCGCGGTGCTACTTATATAACCACTGGTACCGTGTCACTCTGACGACCGCCAATAGCGGTATAACTATACCATCGGGATCAGAGGAAATGCTATCCCACACTCACCAACCCGCTTGGCCAGCGTGGTGAGTTATGGCCAAACACCTCCAAAATGACTCTACAACTTAAATCTTGGCCCTCAGTCTCCGGCAGCTGGAATGTACCTGGCCAAGGCAGCGGCCAGTGCGACATGAAGGCAGAGGGTGCTAAGAATCCCCGGAGGACCGGACTAGGCTGCCATCTGATGCTGACCTTGGCTACGTATAATGGACGCTCCCTATCTTCTGATTCAAGGCTTCTTGAATTGGAAGAGGAACTACAAAGGATCAAGTGGGACATCGTCGGGCTAAGTGAGGTAAGGAGAAAAGGAGAAGATCTCATTGAACTGAAAAGTGGACATCTCTTCTATTATCGTGGGACAGATACTGGCAGAACTAGTGGTGTTGGATTTATAATAAACAAGAAACTGAAGGATAAAGTGGTAGAAGTTGAAAGTTCCTCTGACAGAGCTGCAGGACTCGTTATCCAACTCTCGAGAAGATACCAGGCTCAGATTATTCAAACTTATGCACCCACCACAAGTCATCCTGAAGAAGAAATTGAAGAATTTTATGAGGAAATTCGTCATCTAAATAATAAAGGTAAGCAGCACTTGAAGATAATTATGGGAGATTTCAATGCAAAAATAGGGCAACGGCAACAGAATGAAACTTCAGTAGGTAAATTCGGTTACGGCAACAGAAACCAGCGTGGAAATACTCTCGTTGAGTTTGCAGAGGCAGAAGGATTTTTCATCTTGAACTCCTTTTTCAAGAAAAAGCCACACAGGAAATGGACATGGAGACATCCAATTGGGACAACAAGTGAAATTGATTTTATTATGTGTAACAAAAAATTCGTCATCGAAGACTGCAGTGTGCTGAACAAGTTCAACACAGGTAGTGACCATAGATTGGTGAGATGTAAGATGCACCTCAACACTAAACTGGAACGTGGCAAGCTCATAAGACAAACAAAATGTATTGACATAACCAACCTTAAAAAACACCATAATACTTTCAAGTTGGAACTGAAGAACAGATTCTCTGCTTTAGAAGGCCTAACATCGGAAGAAGTGGATATTTCGGAAGTTAACAGAAAAGTAACCAAAGCTCTAATGGAAACAGCAACAAAATTAGCTGGGTCTAAGAACAAGTTGCATGTGAACAAATTATCAGGAAAAACCAAAATGTTGATGCAAAAAAGAAGAGAGATGAGGACAACTAAAGAAGATGTGACTTCCAAAGTGGAATATATAGAGCTATGCAAGACAACACGAAAAAGTATCACTGAAGACGTAAGGAAATTCAACTGTGAGCTAGTGAGGAAAGCAATTGAAAACAACCAAAGCCTTAAGATAGCAAAGGGACATCTCAGTAAGGGAAGAAAACAGATTATGGCTCTGAGAAAAGAAGATGGTTCTATAACAAGAAATAGAGGCGAAATTTTGACAAGAGTGAAAGATTTCTACTCCAAATTATATGAAAGGGATGATACATGTACTCCAGACATCATGAAAGGTACCAGAGTTCTTCCAGTCCTCCCAGCAGAAGTTGCTCATGCAATCAAGAACATGAAGCGGGGGAAAGCTCCAGGAGAAGATGGAATTACTATAGACATCATACAAGAAGCAAGTGGAGAAATTGAAACAGTACTCGCCCAAATTTTCACTCGATGCCTTAATGAAGGGAAGATTCCTGAGGATTGGAACAATGCTACAATGATCCTGCTACATAAAAAAGGTGACATTGAGGATCTCAGGAACTACAGACCTATCAGCCTCCTATCAGTGGTTTATAAAATCTTCACTAAAGTTCTTTCACACCGCTTGAAGGTAACACTGGACATGGCTCAACCGAGAGAACAAGCTGGATTCAGGAGTGGCTACAGCACAATAGATCATATCCACGTACTGAGAGAACTAATTGAAAGAGCGAGGGAATATGAACTTCCATTGTGCATGGCTTTTATCGATTATGAAAAAGCCTTTGATTCGGTGAAACCATCAGCAGTTACCACGGCTCTGAAATCCTGCGGTATTGAAGATGCATACATTAATATTATTAATAACATCTATGAAAATGCAAGTGCAAAGATTCGGCTGTTTGAAAATACAACACACATAAAAATTGGAAAGGGAGTGAGACAAGGTGACACCATATCTCCGAAGCTCTTTAATGCCACATTGGAAAATGTCTTTCAATCACTGAACTGGGAAAACAAAGGGATAAAGATTAATGGAGATTATCTAACCCACCTTCGTTTTGCTGATGACGTAGTCATTTTTGCAACTAGCCCATCAGAGCTGCAGAGTATGATCCAGGAACTTGCTGACAAGAGTAAAGAAGTGGGATTAAAAATGAACTTTCAGAAGACAAAAGTGATGTTCAATGCTTTTACAAGAAATGAAGATTTATCGATTGATGGAGAAAAACTGGAGATAACAGATATGTATGTTTATCTTGGACAGCAGATATCAAGTGAGGGTCACATTGATGAAGAAATTAATCGGCGTACAAAACTTGCCTGGAGAGCTTTTGGAAGAAACAGCAAAGTTTTCAAGAGCAATATGCCATTATGTCTTAAAAGAAAAGTGTTTGATCAATGCATCCTTCCAGTGCTTACGTATGGTGCAGAGACGTGGACCTTAACTAAAAGAGACATACAAAGGCTGCAGACAACTCAAAGTAGCATGGAGAGGTGCATGCTTGGTATAACCAGGAGAGATAAGAAGAGGAACTCGTGGATCCGAAAAATGACGAGAGTGGAAGACATCATGATCAGATTTAAATCCCTGAAATGGCAATGGGCTGGACATACTGCCAGAAGGACAGACCATAGATGGACAGGCGAAATTTTAGATTGGATTCCAAGGGACAGGAAAAGACCCAGAAAAAGACTACATGGGAGATGGGTGGATGAAATTCGTAAATATGCGGGAGTGACATGGAGGAGACTGGCACAAGACAGACCGTTGTGGAGGAAACTTGGGGAGACCTTCGTCCAGCAGTGGATTGATAATGGTTGACAATGATGATGATGATGATGACCGTGTCACGTGACAGACGCTATCGTAGTTTCATGTCCGACCACTGGGGTTCTGTCTTAAACACGAGAATTGAACCTCTGCCTCTAATCCTCTGTGTTCCCAAGTTTCTTCACAACTGAGCCTGTCTCTTCCATATTACTCCGGCATGCTTTCGAATTTCATCCATCCATCTCGCATGTGGTCCTCTTCTGGGTCTTTTTCTGACTCCTGGAATGGAATCCAGACAAAAATTTCGGTTGTCCAGCTGTAGTCCGTTATTCTCGCAACATGTCCAGCTCATTGCCATTTCAGGCATTTTACTCTGTTAATGATGCCTTCCATTCTTGTCATTTTCCTTATCCACGAGTTTCTCCTCTGATCTTTCCTGGTTACACCAAACATTCATCTCTCTATGCCTCTTTCAGTTGACTACAGCCTTCGTATGCCTTTTTTACGATTTTCAACCTTAGATTGAAGAAGCTTATATGCTCCAGCTTTGTCCGTCTGCCTGTCCACACGATAACACGCGTAAAAATGGTTCGATTTCGATGAAAATTTCGTATATGGTAGGGGACAACCTCTATTAAAAATGGACGAAATGGGGTCAAAGGTCAGGACATAAAAGCGGGATCCATTCCATCGCCCTTATGCGTCATAACTTACGTAAAAAAAATGATTCGATTGCGACAAAACTTTATCATGTTGTTCCGGAGGTATACTGAACCATTTCTGTTGAATATCTTCGAAATGGGGTCAAAGGTCAGGGCACAGGAGCGAGATTTATTCCACAGCCATTATCCTCATAACTTGAGTAATTCTGCGCGCGATTTCTGGCATGTTGGAAAGCGTATCGTAATCAATGCATTGCATGATTTTACTAACTTGTTTAGTTAAATTCCATGTCTCTGCTCCATATGTAAGCACTGGAAGGATGCATTGATTAAACACTTTTAAGGCATATTGGCATCCCAGCAAAAACACAAGTATTGGGAAACTGCTGGTCACCAGCTGGCAGTGATGGGTCACTGCTGGCTGAAATCTGCCGCTGACGGCCTGGTAGCGGTCCGTTGGTAGCAGCCATTGATGGCCCTGCAGCATCGCCGAGACTTGCGGGTCACCAAGCAAGTGCCACTAGTGGCCCGTAGCTGGCAATCGATGAAACCCCAACACCAGGTGGAAGCAACGGAACTGCGCATGCGCAAAAGCAACGCGTGTTGTCTCTCTCGTGGTACCAGTTAATCGAAGACGACGCTATCGCCATCATGTTATTTTAGTGGAAGTTAAGGAACAAAAAAAAAAAGCGTATGTCTCAGAGAGGCGAATTAATTTCCTAATGAACTGCCAGGTCGACGAAGATAGCAGATTAAGCCACGAAATACTAAATTACAGCCATAAAATACACCCACTTTATTCCCACGAATAACAAGAAATGATTTCTGTGTAATCTTTCATTTTAACATTCACTAAACTGCTTGAAACAGAAGTCCTGGAAAATCATTAAAAAAGCGTTATGTTGAAAAAAAATGAATTATACGCGTACAAAATTTATCAATCATTTGAAAATAAAAAAAAAAAAAAAAAAGAAAGAAAAGCAACGCTATGTGGATATAATGTACTCATCCATGGGTTGAATACACAAGACTGGAGGAATTCTTCTAAAAATAACGAAAAGTAAAATAAAATATCTTTTGTGTTTAAAACAAATGTAGCTTCCGACAGCGGAAAGGAAAGATATAACGTTAAAAATGTAACAGAATATGACATGAACGGGTAAATAATACTAATTCAACAACCGTTTTTCAAGACAAGGACAGCTCGAAACTTTGTAAAGCGCCTTCAAGTTGGTACACTCATTGAAAAAGTGAAATTCCATTAAGGTAAGAAAAAACCTAATCGTACGTTGAAAAAATAAATTTATGAATTATATGAAACTGACATTTATGAAAAATACCTCGCAATATTGTAAAATTAAATAGAGAACCATTCATTTCACATTCCGCGGAAAAGAGGGTTCAAGCCAGGCTCGTGCGTGCAAATCAGTCCAGATCGCATCATCATCCAGAAGTTTCGTAAGGAGAAAAAAATAGTTGTAGCTTTGGGAAACTGCGGTTATCCTTTATTATTATTTTTTTCTATGGCTACTACTGGGAAATTGGCCGACAAAATTCGGCAAGCCATCAGTTAGGTCACGGGATTGCCGGCTGCCACTGCCAGGAAACTAACGGACCACATTAGGCTAGCCATCATTTACGGCACGTGCTTTTAGGGCCACTTGTGGCAGCAACTGCCTGTGATGAAAAACTGATGGCCCTGTTGTGGCATATGACAACTGATGGGTGTAGCAACTGTTGGTCAGCTGCTGGCCTGAACTGCTGGCCCTTATGTTGGCCGCTCGGACATCTTATTGACGTTTTGGCAGCGGCAACATAGGGCTGGGCTATTGCTGGGCCAATGCTGGAAACTGTACTCTTTCTTCCAAAAGCTCTCCAGTCAAGTTTTGTACGCAGATTAATTTCCTCATCAATGTGACCCTCCTCGATATCAGTTAACCAAGGTAAATGTAGGTATCAGTTACCTCAAACTTTTCCCCATCGAACCCAAAATCTTCATTTCTTGAAAAAACATTGTGCATCAGTTTTGCCTTCTGAAAGTTAATTTTTAATCCACTTTTTTTGTCTGTATTGGAACGCATATACAAGGTGTCCGGAAAATAACAGTGCACCGAAAGTAACACTTACCATGTCTAACTGGTTCCTGCAGGAGGGTTTGGAAATGAGCCCCACCGACGTCCAGACATGTCTGAACACGCTTTTGCATGTTGATGAAGACCTTTCTCCGGGTATGTGGTGTAATTTGTTGGGTGTGGGTCGTTATTACAGCCTGTGGCTCTTGAAGTGCATGCGGATTACATGTGTACACCTCTCCCTTCAATGCTACCCACAGAAAAAAGTCAGGTGGTATCAGATCCGGTGACCGGGCAGGCCACAGTCCCCGGGAGATGCGATTTCTGAAGAATTCCTCCAGAAGATGTAATGATGCGTCAGCGGTGTGAGGAGTTGCACTGTCTTGCTAGAACCATCCTTTGTTGATTTCCCGTTCTGTGAGTTCGGATATGAGTGATTGGATAATCGGGCTCACGGTACTGTCCTGAGTTATTGGTTTCACTGAAGAAAATGGGACCATTAATGCGCCTACGACTTTCAGTACCCACATATGAGTGTTTTGGTTGTTGATGTACGTGGACAGGTGGAACCATGCCTCATCTGTAAAGAAAGTCACATCCAGAATGCCCTCACTTTTTCAGGCAGGAACTATCGGAACCACCCGAAGTACCGAAAACGGACCTCGTGGTCTGTTTCTGTCTCCCGACATTGTTGACCAAGCGCCCGGGAGAGCGATCCACTCACAATAAAGCGTCAGACGTAGTGAACAAATCGTAATGGCGGATTGAATGATCCTTCAGTAAAGCGAGAGCAAGCCATTCATAGTAAAGAGTCAGTCGTAGTGAACGAATCGCAATGAGCCGCCCCAGTGGCGCAGTGGTCTAAGGCGCTGGCCTCTGATCATTCGTCCATCTGGGGTCCGGGTTCGAATCCCGGTGAGGCATGGGTGTTGTGTTTGTCTTACGGCACTGGCTCTCACCCTTCCCTGGAACCAGTGACCCTAAATTAGGGACGGGCGACTGCTTATAGCCCATTGAGTTGCTCATGGTGGTCGTTAAACACCCAATAAAAAAAAAAAAAAAAAAAAAAAAGAATCGCAATGACGGATTGAATGATCTTTTACTAAGGCGAGAGAGATTCATTCAGAGTAAAGAGTCAGCCGTAGTGAACAAATCGTTATGGCTGATTGAATTGTCTTTCACTGAGGCGAGAGCGAGCCATTCACAGTAAAGAATTAATTGTAGTGAACAAATCGTAATGGCGGATTGAATGGTCCTTCACTGCGTCGAGGGCAGTCCATTCACAGCAAAGAGTCAGTCGTAGTGAACAAACCGCAATGGCGGATTGAACGATCCTTCACTGCGGCAAGAGCGATCCATTCACAGTAAAGAGTTAGTCGTAGTGAACAAATCGTAATGGGGAATTGAATGATCCTTCACTGAGGCGAGAGCGATCTATTCACGTTGAAGAGTCAATCGTGGTAAACTAATCTGGTACGAATGGTCCATCACTGCCTCCAACTGTTCTCTTGGCATCCTGAAAATAGTTCCACTTGGTTGTGTTTCTTGAGTTTTTCCTGGAAGGGACATTTTTTAATATCTACAGATAATATAGCAAGCATGATAAATTTTCTGAACTTCTTACTTCCAGTTAACTTTTTTCAGTACAGATCTTGCATCTTTAACTATAGATTGACAGGAATGGCAAAAAATGCCTTTCATTCGGTTTACCTATCCGCTTGACTTGAAAGATCATAACCTCCCCTGTGGCGCAGTGGTTTAAGAGATGGCCTCTGATCATTAGTCCGAGATGGGTCCGGGTTCGAATTCAGTGAGGCATGGATGTTGTGTTTGTTTTACGGCACTGGCTCCGGCACTTCCCTGGAGCCAATGGTCCTAAATCACTGTTTATATAGCCAACTGAGTTGCTCACGGTGATCTATAAACCTCCAAAAAAAAAAAAAAAAAAAAAAAAGGATAGTTTTGGTACTTCTTATTTTCAGGTAATCGGTAGGCCAATGTTGTTCAGTTTAATAAATTCCTCTGCGCGTTGTACAATGGCGATTAGGAAATGTGTAAGATTTAGTGCACATTTTGAGACTGGTTACTACCATGTAAATAATGAACCTGAAAGCAGTAAAATATAAATAATATTTATTACCAAACACGCTACACCTTTTACGTATTCTAACATACGACTCATAGAAGTCTACAACTCCCATTAATGGCGTAAAACAAACACTCATTGTATACTGAGCTTTTGTACACCGCTAGCAGGATTCGGGTGGGCTTAATTCTCAGAGCTTAGAACGGTCATAGACAAAGCTAAAATTGTCCAGCGTTGTCTGCGTGACCGTTCTGAAATTGTTAATGAGTGTAGAGGTCGTATGTTAGAATAAATAATCTTATTCAATTGTTCGTAGCCATCTGTTGGTAAAAGGGGAATTCATCTTACTTTCCATTCTTGTACTTGTAGGAAGAAACTCCCGACATTCATTTGCGAATTCATTTGATGTTCTAGGTAATAAACCAGCCGATTCTAGGTCCAGACCACATGTTACGCGAGGAGGCATTTAAATTTTAGTGTTCTTGAAGTTTCGTTTTAGCGCGAACTCCGATGTGAAGTTTGGCCTTTTCGTGATTGAGGACCACCCGCTACTTCTGTTGAAGTAGCACAGAATGCACACGCTGCACGTGGGGTCCGTACAGGTTGCCGTTGGCGACACGTCCACCAGGAGAAAGTTCAAAGTGGGCTGCACCCTCAAAAGTCCGCTAAACAAACTACATTGATTTCATTTCAAATCGCCATGTCTTTGGGAAACGAAATGCGGGTTGTCAGGGGGGGGGGGGAATAATCGCTTTTAACTTTCCGGATTGTTGGAGCATGTATGTTTTTTATTGGACGTGAGAATTATTCACTTGATGAAACAGTTGACGCGTGGGGTTTTCTGCTGAGCTCCGTACGACTTTTGGCTGGTTAAGTTTGTAAGGAGTCCGCTAACTCCTTACTAACTCCAGGTGTACCGCAGATACGAAATTGTATCTACTTGCTAGAAATCTAGCTAGGAAGAAAGCCTGCTAGTGTTTGTCAATGGATCAACTTCAATACCTTGGCGCAGAACGTTACAATATAACGACATTGGACGTCCTAATCGCTGCTAATTTTCTAAGCGCCTTTTACTAACTTTTAAATTTTAAAATCAAGCTTGAGCGTCACCACGGATCTTCAACTTTGCCGAGTTCCCTGGAGCAATCCATTCACTTTCAATCCCCCTTTTTTTCAGTGATGAAGTAAAACTGCACGAATTTTAACACATTCATTGCTAAATGTTTTGAGCATTTGATACAAGGACGCAGATGCTTTTAACAGGCATTAACAGATACCTTCCTATAGTTCTACGAGCAGAGGAATGGGAATTTTACATAGCGACATGCTGAAGTACTATTGCCTACCGAAAAATGTAGTCTTACGAATCAGTTCAGAAATTTTGAGTATGCTGTTCCAAAGCTTGCTGTTGAACAGTATAGTTATACTTTCTCTACATTTGGCTGGTATAAATTCAACTTATTTTTTTTCACTTCATGGTGCTTTTTGACTTGGAATCTCGGAATACTTTTCTTGTGGAAAATTACATTCGTTACTTTTTCCACCCTAACTTTTCTTCGCTCTCACATTCCCCTGTCTGACAATAAACACTCTCCCGAACACTATAAACACTCACAGCTGCTGGCTTGTTCGCCATTCTTAGCAACTGAGCCTTATCCTTTGACTCAAGCAAAAGATCTTCGCTGTTTTCTTTCAGGATTCTGTTTCTGCGCTTGACGTGTTAATCTAGCTGACAACATGGAGAGTTACTGAGCGAGAATTGCTTTTCTTGTGGATTGAGCAGAAGTACTATCTCTGAAAATCACTGAGGCCATTCCATCATGGAAATCGTTTTCCCTTTGGAAAAAACCAGATAATTGTTAACATTGTTTTTAGCTTTTGCTGGCAATGCATGATTATAAACTGCTTAGTTGTTACTTAATTTCAACTGCAAACTTTAGGAGCACCCCTGAATGATTATAATATTCAGCACTCAGTCTTCTTAGCCATAATTCGTAGTAATGTATTTAAAATGCTTCAGCATCACACATGGAACTACTTTCATCTCATCTTTCTGTCAACAAGTCTCTGTTTTGAATGCATCACATTTTCTGGAAAGATCCAAACTGCCAACTGATTAGCTAGGAAGGTCAGCTGATAGTAAGTGCTGTATGCTTTACCATTTATTGCATGCACTTTCTTTGTATTGTTCTATATTAGTAACTGAAACATCATGATTTCTCTACCTACCTTTCGCGTCAGTTTTACCCAAACTTCTGTGTCTGCTATTATGTTGTCTCTAACACATGCAGACAGTTTTCGTCATCTAAATCGTGGTGTTGAATGTCTGTATTCTATATCTTACTGTTAGAAAAAAGTTAGAAAAGATCTTTGAAGCTATTTCGTATAAATGTTCACTATATTAGTATATTTTAGTATTAACATTTATTTGTGTTGACTCTTTCAATACCTTGGCGCAGAACATTACAATATAACGACATTGGACGTCCTAATCGCAGCTAATTTTCTTGGCGCCTATTACTAACTTTTAAATTTTAAAGTCAAGCTTGAGCGTCACCACGGATCTTCAACTTTGCCGAGTTCATAAACTTAACAAGAAAGATGACACCAAATTTTCGGGTGTAATAAGCACGCCTTTTGAATCCGTTCTGACGCAAATTAAATTTATCAAAGCTATTCAAAGTCAATGGAACCGGTATGGAAAACAATAGTATCTGACGGAAGAAAGAAGTTTTTCAATCGGGTTTTTAATCCCTCAGATATTACTGCAAACGAAATCGTGAGCTTACGCCCTCTGGTTGCAGACTTGTGCGTAAAGAAAAACATGAATTTATGTGAGAAACATTTCGCACCGGAAACGCTCACCAACACACACAAAAAAGTTTCAAATCGGACACTTGGAAACAGAGATATCGACAAAAATAAGATGTGACTTTACGTCCCTTTGTGGGAAAACCATGCATTATTTTAGAAAGTATTCTCAAAAGTTTTTCCATATGAGCGGTATCAGTCCAAGAAAAAAGAATTTAGTCGAGTTTTCAGAAGCCCAGATTTTGCTACAAATACATCAGAAACAGTAATTAACACTTATGCCTCCTGGTGGCCAAACCATTCTTTACCAAACATTATAAATTTTGTGAAAAATATTTCCATCAGGTCTTGTATGCGATACAGGAAGAAGTTTTCAAATCGGAGTTTTAGAAGAAGAAAACGCAATTTACCATTGTGCCCCCTAGCGGAAAGTCTATGACTTACTTGAAAATTTTGAATTTATGGGGAAAACATTTCGCATCGGAAGCACTATCCAACAAAGAAGGAATTTTTCAAATCTGACTCCTAGAAGCAGAGATATTGGCAAAAATAAGATATAGGTCTACGCCCCTTGGCGTAGAAACCATGACTTATTTCAAGAAGAAAATGTTCCTAAAAGGTTTGTCGACATGAGTAGTATCGATCAACAAACGACTTTTTTTTTATCGAGATTTTAGCTCATATATTGTTTCAAATACATCAGAAGCGGAAATTAAGATTTACGCCACCTGGTGGCCAAACCATTTTTTTACAAAAATTGGAAATTGCGTACAAACGATTTCCCACCAGAAGCTGTATCCGGTGCGGAAAGATTTTTTCGAATCGGAGATTTAGAAGCAGAGATATAGGGGTAAACACAACTTACCTCTACGCCCCCTAGCGGAAAGTCTATGAATTACTTGAAAATTTTGAAATTATATGAAAAACATGTCCCACTGAAAACACTATCCAACAAAGAAGAAATTTTTTAAATCGGACTCAGGAGTAGAGATATTGACGAAAATAAGATACACATCTACGCCCCCTGGCGGTGAAACTGTGGAATATTTTAGAAAGAAAATATTCCGAAAAGGTTTATCGATGTGACTGGCATCAGTCCACGAAAAATGTTTTTCAATCGATATTTTAGAAGCTCCGATTTTATGGCTAATACAACAGGAGCAAAAATTAACACTTACGCCCTCTGGTGGCCAAAGTATTCTTTACCAAAAATTTGAAATTATATGCGAAAGATTTTCCATCAGGAGGTGTAACAGCTGAAGAAAATATTTTTCAAATCGGAGTTTTAGAAGAAGAATTATCGGGAAAAATGTAATTTACTTTTACGCCTCTTAGGGGAAAATCTATGCGTAATTTGAAAAAGTAGCTATACCTAAAATACTCTTCGTCATAAATGGAATATAAAGATAAAATAATTTTTTCAATCGGATGCTTAGAAGCAAATATGTGGAATAAAACGTATTTTTAATATCGACATCTGCATTTACGCTCTCTAGCGGCAAAATTGTATATGGAAAAAAACAAAACAAAAAACAAAGGATCATCATTCGTATATTTCAAGCTTCCCAATGCAAAAAGAAGTTTTCAAATCGGACTAATAGTTGCAGAGATATCGTGGGTACAGACTAACGGACGTACAAACCGGTAACATAAGCACGATCTTTTTTTACAAAAGACATGCTAAAAAGGAAGTCAAAAAATAAATCATTAACAATACAATTTTCGAAAAAACAGAATCGACTCTAAGTTAATGCATCTTTCTATTTTTCGAAAATCGTTTTGTTAATGATTTATTTTGGACTTCCTTTTTAGTTTACGGGTGTAGTTTATTTCCCTAAAATTCATCAAAATGCTCACTCCGCCAAGAGGCCGTTTTATCGATGTTATCACTTTACGGAAATATTGTTTCACGGAAATGTTCTGAGTGACTGCATTTCAAAGAAAATTAATAATACCGACACTTGCGAAAATATATATACACACACGCCTAAAAATTACGGACATTTATTAGACAGTCACAGACGATAAAAGCCAATATATGCAAATGTAACGATTACATCGGCTGATGACATTTTCCTTTATGCTTTATAAAGAACGTACGGACTATTCGGATAATGTAAATACGGAAAAAACTCTGGTTCTGTGCTTTAATTCGAAAAAGACATAATAGCAGCAGACGTTTAGCAGAAGCCACAATTGACAGAATAAAAGAAATTACTGGTTTCTCAAAAGAAACCTTTTCAAAGGTGTTTAGTGGCTGTAAGATAAGTGGATTTTCGATAACCAAAAGGCATATTAAAATTCGCAAAGGTCCCAACATAGTGGAGTTTTTAGAAATTCTTCAACCATTTAGAGATGCCATTAAATTATTCTCTAGGTCGGAACTACGATAAAGACCGTAATGCCGCACCGGTGGCGTAGTGGTCTAAGCAATGGCTTCTGACTATTCGTCAGAGATGAGTCTGGGTTCGAATCCCGGTGAGGCATGAATGTTGTGTTGGTCTTACGGCACTGGCTCTTTCCCTTCCCCGGAACCTATCCCATCGAGTTGCTCACGGTGGTTGTTAAACCCTCAATCAAAACAATAAAGACCGTGACCATTGTTCCGCGAGGAGGATTTTACAGAAGAACAGGTCGTCCTATGTGCAGAAATTCACTGGTGAATTCAGGCGTGGCTAGTGCATCGCATTTCAACGTGAACCTTTACGTAGACAGTGAAATAAATTTGGCGTTGAAAGAATTCGGTAGCCACTTGTTTTACGAAAAAGCAGGAAAATTCGTTTACAGTGCTGCTGAGAATGCCGTGAATGGACAGCAGAAGAACGGAAGAAAGTAATGTGATCAGATGAATCACGCTATACATTGTTTTGCACTGAGAGTCTGCAGAGCTTGTAGCGGGTACCTCATGAAGTGATGGAGCCAACATACTTTGTGAACACTGTCCAAACATCTGGTGGAGACTGTCCAAGCATCTAGAGAAGACTGTCCAAGCATCTGGAGGGGGCTACCATGCTATAAGAGACGTTCGGTTGTAACGAACTGGGCCCTCTTATACCATTGTAAGATGACATTAAGGTACAAGGGTCAGACAAAATGATGTGAACACCTGGGAAATAGGCAAGTCACTGGTTCTCTCCAGATCAGAATGTATCGCGAGTCAGTACTTCAGCTAAATCGCGATTCTTCAGTGAAAACAACATTTGCGTATACAGATCTGGGCTCCGAGTGTGATAATGGCAACTCCACATTAGACGAGCACGCTGGGCGGTGGAAGTTAGAGGGACAGAAACAACTGGTTTCTTGCATATAAAAGCATTGCTTACGAAGTCTTCCACGTAGGTGAAACAAAAAATAAGTTTCACATGTTTCGCTTAACTATTGTTAAACAATGAAAACCAAAAAAGTTTAATTTATACTATACATTACAGTTTCTTTATTTTTCCACGTAATTGCCAAGTTTTAGAAAACACTTGTCGGAACGAGAAACCAGTTTTTCAATACCGAGAAATTCAAAATTAGCACCTAGTTCACGGAGACAATATTTTCACAGTTTTCTTGACTTCATGATTTGCGAAATGCTTGCCCCCAAGGTCCTGTTTTGATTTTGGGGACAAGTTGTAATCTCAAGGGGCTAAAGCGGAACTGTATGGGTGATGCTGGGGTACTTCCCACTTGAAATTCCGAAGAAGCGCCTGCGTGACGGCAGCTCTGTGTGGGATTGCGTTGTCATGCAACAAAATGATTCCTTTTGACAATTTTCCCGATATTCGATCATCAATTGCTTTCCTTCACTGTTTCAATGTCTCGCAATGCATTGCAGCTTTTATCGTACTCCATTTTTGCCATGACACTGGCCCCTCACAGTTAAAAAAAGACCGTTGCCATCACTTTTCTGGAAGAGGCACGACTTAAAATTTTTTTTGCAGTTGGTGAGCTGGGGTGTTTCTACACCATGGATGCCGATTTGCTCTCTGGTGCGAAGTGATGCACTCAGGTCTCATCGCCGGTGACGATGCGCTGCAAAGTATCTGTTCTTCAGAATAACGTTACAGGAACGCAAGATTGGACGCAAATCGCTGATTTGTTGTGCTGTTCCCACAAAAATCGACGATTCTCTTCGTTTAAAGATCTTGAAACCGCTCATGCGCACACCTTTCGGGAATGAAGGTGCTCGTGAATGATAGTGTGTACACTACCATATGGCATCTACAAATCTTCTACAATTTCAGGAATATTAATGAGGCGGTTGTCCCTAATCAACTTCTCGACGCGCGAAATGTGATCAACCGTCGTCGAAGTCGATGCTCTGTCTCTGCCCGGTTCATCTGTCAAGTCAATACGACTTTCTTCGAATGCTTACATCATTTTTGAAGTGCTTGGCGTGACATCGCCTCTTCTTCAGAAACAGCTTACACGTCACGGTGGATTTCAGTTCGATTCAAACGTTTTGCCCATAAAAAAAAGATGAAAAAACAAACAAACCGCACTGTTCGCCGAACTTCCAATTTCGAGTAAACACTCCAGCTAATGCTCCATAACAAACGTTAACAAATAAACTACGCAGCACAATTGTGCCAAACTCTTTCCGCAAGCAGATGTCGAAACGCATGAGGTCACTGCAGAGCTGCGTCCTTTCCATTTCCGGTAGTCGCTGCTATGTGAAACTTATTTTTTGATACCCCCTAGTAGAAACAGTACACCTTGAAACCCTCATTCCTGTATCAGTTCCCCAGTTTTCAATGCATTATTTTACATACATCGGTACTTATATGAACGTTCTTGTAGCTTACTGTTTAATTTTATGCACCACTGTAGTTGCCCATTGTTAAAAGATCAATAACTTTCATAGTGGCCTGAAGATTGTTTCTTAAGCAGCATAACATTATTTAAATTCTTACTGGAAAGGGATTCGCTCCGCTGAACGAACTATAGGTGAAATAAATCTTTCGTTCCAGTGAATTACGGAGAACTGAACTTCAGTGAAGTGGTAAACCACGAGTGGGTTGTTACCAGCGAGCGTGTTAACCGAAAACACACCACATGCCGCACACGAAACGTTACAAGAAATCCGCGCTGTCTTTCTGTGCTAAAGCAATCACTTCTACGCTTTTCAAGTGAATTACGGAGAATTGAACTTCAGTGAAGTGATATTTCGGTTAACAAGCTAACTGGTAACGACCCATGGGTGGGAATCACTGCAATAAACTAAAAGATTATTGAATTCCTCATTTCATCTGGGAAGGGGAGTGTCTGACCCCAGGTCTTAAACAACCCTTACAAATAGGAAGCTAGGAGATTTTGGGCTAGAGTGCCCGATAGGAAAGTGACACGGAAGCGAAGTAGAAAGGGGGAAGAAGCCTACCTTATTTATTACCGGGGGGGGGGGGCAGTACCCGGGATCCGACGGCTAGACGTGCCCATCCGACGCACCGCGGATATTTAGTGGATCGAGCGTTCGTACCTGCCTGGGATCGAACCTGAGGTCCTTTCCGCGGCAGTCACGAACGTTGCCCACTAGGCCACCCGCGGCCTCATTTGATCTGTTTATACGCCTAGAAGCTTTTATTTCATTGATTTCAAACCTTTTCTCGTTTGCATCGTGCCTGCATGTGACGTCATTTGCAGTACGGACGGTGACTTATGGCGGCCAGTGCTGCGTGGATAGGAGTGGTGTCTCCACCTAATATTCGATGATTGCATGCTCGTGATAAATAATCGATATAGGAAAACATGGGTGTTAAATTATCGATATATTAGGGCGGCATCTCACTATTTGTAACAATTAATGCAATATATCCTTTGGGCTTTGAAAATTAGTTTTGCGACTGTTTTAAAGATCGCATCTGTTAATTATTAACATACGAAATCCTGGTAATAATAATGATGAAGGAAAGTATCGATATACTAGAACATAATTCGTAACGATTATTGAACGTATCGTTTGGGTTTTCTAAAATCATCTGGCTACTTCTTAAATATTTTTTTATATGTAATGAATAATCAATATAGGAGAGAATCAGTATTAATAATGATGAAGTATTCCTGTTTCCAGAAATCGTATCGTTATTTTCTTGAAGCCTTGGGCTACATGTTCGTGACCAATAATCGATACTCCAAGACTAGCAATAACTGACCTCTCTTTAACGGATACATATATTATGTATGGATGAATTTAAAACGGGTAAAACTGAACCGGAGTTTTTAAAGAACAGTATCATGAGATGCATCGTAAACTGATAGGAAGTACGCCTAGTATTGAGTATCAGGTGATATCGCGTGTCAGCTAGAATTAATGCGTGACTGTGAACTGGGGAACTTTTATTGGCTTTGTTAAAGCACGTGTTTCTCAGTTGGGATTGGAAATCTTGTTTAATGGATGCTAATTTACTTCTGCAAAGCTGATATTTTGTAAAACATAAAACGACCCTTCACATATGCTTTATTTCTTCAGTCGGAAAATTTAAAGATCACCGTAGTGTTCCTTCCTGATCATTTACCTGCTTCGCTGGGTTAAGGTCTATCCTTTGCGTAATCACAGCTCGTTAAACTATAAAGTACTTGATGTTTTTACGTGATGTTTAAATGTACAAGGATATAATTTGTTCTAAAGTGAGTAAAACGAATGTTTATCGATGTTTTTTTTTTTGTGAGCATATGATCGTACTGAATATATGATACTGCTTTCTAAGCGAATTGAAAAAAATTCACCTGTTTGTCCTCAGTAAGTCTAAATATAAATTTGGGATGTTTTTGTAGATTTTGTGTATTAAATGTTTAAAGTTGGCAGCTCACCAAATTAAAGAAACACTTCATTTTACGAGAGAAATGTTACTTACCGGTGTATTCACTGTGTGCGTATTCTGACTGAGACAGTTTTTACGATTCTTGTACGGCAACTGCGATTTATGTTACCTTCCAGCGAATTCTTCCACAGTGGAACTCGTACAGAAATAGTCGCGTCCTATCGGGAATTATTATTTTGATTAAAGGTTTAACGACCAACGTGAGCAACTCAATAGGCTCCAAGCCGTCGCCCTTCCATAATTTACAGCCACTGGTTCGAGAGAAGGGAGAGAGCCTGTGCCGAAAGACAAACACAACATCCATGCCTTACCGGGATTCGAACCCGGACCCTTCTCTGACGAATAGTCAGAAGCCAGAGCTGAGACCACTGCGCCACCGGGACGGCCGGAATTATTTAAAGCACCAAAAACAGCTTAACCAGAAGAAAAATGATCACTAAAAGTCACTGAACGTTTTATACTTTCAGTTTCGTTCAAATCACTAGAAATTTGACACTTTTATGTATGTTTTGACAACACGCGTCGCCATTGAGAAGCGTGGGATGCTTGCTAAATATCCGTGTTGGGCCAAGGCCGTCTAGAAAATGCAAGGCCATGACATTAGACAGATGAGTTCCCACTTTCAGTCCTCGTCACAAGGAAACCAAGCTTCCGATTGGTTGCCAATGCTGTCGTGTAAGACGTCACACACGAACTGACATATCAGGTCGTGTAACACGAGTGACGTCACAAACGGAGCGAACTCATCTCTCTAATGTCATGGTCTTGTATTAGGGGATATGGAAAAGTTTCCGCCGCCCCCGCTAGTGGGCGCTGTACGGGTCTAATCGGTCGGCGACCCGTGCTGACAGTTCGTACATGAAGCCAAGCATGGCGGTCGATAAAGTTCATTTGCGGCACTGTTTGTTATTCATGTTTAATTTAGAGAAACGTGCGAGTGAAGCATACGGTTCAATATGTCAGGCATATGGCGAAACGGTAATGGGTGAGCGGACGTGTCGAAAATTGTTTGCCAGGTTTAAGGAAGGTGATCTAAGCTTGGAAGACAAGCCACATGCAGGTAGACTGCAGGAACTCTCAAACAAGGAGCTGTAATCGCTGTTGCAAGAGGATGCCACACAATCGACCACGTAACTGGCGAAACGTTTCAAAGTGGGTTGGTCGACGGTGGTACTGCGTCTACAGGCCTTGGGGAGGATCCAGAAGATTGGTAAATGGGTTCCGCGTACTTTATCGGAGCGTAATATTGGTCAACGATTCGGCATCTGCATGTTGTTGCTGAAGAACTTTCAATGGAAGAATTTATTGTGAAAAGTTGTCACCGGGAAGGAAAAATGGGTATATTGCGAAAACCCCTACGCAAGCGATCCCGGGTCGACCCAGGCCAGCCATCAGCATCCACTACAAAACAGGATATCCATGGGGCAAAAAGGCTGTTGTGTGTGGTGGGATAAGTATGAAGTGCTGTACTTCGAACTGTTGAAACCGGGTGAGACAATCACTGCACAACGATATAGCGATCAGTTGATGAAAATGAACTCCGCGATCGAGCAAAAACACCCATGGACAGGTAAAGGACGCAGCCCAGTCATCCTGTTACACAATAATGCCAGACCACATGTCGCTGCCACCACGAAATCAACCCTTGAACAGTTACACTGGGAAGTTTTACCGCCGCCTGCTTACTCCCCAGACATTGCACCCTCAGACTTTCATCTGTTTCGCTGTATGCAGCCTGCCCTATCCCAACAGGGGTTCACCACATTTCCAGAGGTGGAAAATTTCGTTACTGCGTTCTTCACCTCAAAACCCGAGTCCTTCTATCACAGGGGCATTCATTTGTTGCCTGAAAAATGGCAAAAGGTCATTGATGCTAATGGCCAATATTTCGTTGAATAAATATGTACTGGTTTTCTAATTGTTTCTGTCTCCTTTCTCCTTAAAACGGCAGAAACGTTTGCATACATCAAATACTTTGAAGGTGGTCTTGGTTGGGCATTGAGATGTGGCGAGATGGTATGCTTCTCTAAGGGCTCAGGTTCTGTTTTTGCATGAAACCAGAGGCTCTAAATTAGAGACGAGAGACTTAATGGACTGTGCAGGTGGCGCAGTTGCCAAAGAAATGGGCCGCCCCGGTGGCGCAGTGGTCTAAGGCGCTGGCCTATGATCATTCGTCCGTAAGGGGTCCGGGTTCGAATCCCGGTGAGGCATGGATGTTGTGTTTGTCTTACGGCACTGGCTCTCTCCCTTCCCTGGAACCAGTGACCCTAAATTAGGGACGGGCGACTGCTTATAGCCCATTGAGTTGCTCACGGTGGTCGTTAAACCTCCAATAAAAAAAAAAAAAAAAAAAAAAAAAAAAGAAGAAATGGGTTTTGACCGTTCGTCTTGCTAGGCTTGGGTTTAAGCCCCGAATAAAATGTGGTTGGCGTGCTTGTTTTACGGCTCAGTACCTTTCCCGGAACCAGTGGCCCTAAATTAGGGACGGGTGACTGCTTACAGCTGTTAGGGTTTAAACAACATGATATCAACAAATCTAACTCCCTGAAAAAACTTCTAATTGCTTTAGATGGCTAAGGAGGTCGTGAAATCCCCAAATAAACGAACGTAACTGCTATTTTGCAAACGAATTGGAACAATTTACAAAATGTTAAATTTCTACGCGGAGTCGTCTTCTCTTTTTGTGCACTACTGTCAGAGTTTTAAATAATACAATTTTCATATACCTAAAGTAGCTTTCACATTTGTAGAACATTTTCGTGACAAGGAGATCTGATATGCATATCTGAATATCATCACGCAACTCATTTTCTCATGTTCTTCTCTTTCTGAAACTTTTAAATATTAAAAACAACAACAAAAGAAACTTCTTGCCATCACTTGCACGATTTTGCAGCTTGATGTATATATAACGTTTTTAAAAGGAGAATTAAGCAACCCATATGAGCACTTAAGGCATCAAGGAGACACCTACCTATTCCTAATTTTAGGGCAACTGGTTCGAGAGAAGAGATGGGAATGCCTGAATTCACTCGGAGCACAGGGGTTTCTTAGCAGAGCCTTCCGCCTGACTCATCCCGTTGACCGGAATGTCACGGGGGTTTTCATCATAACTTTTTGAAGTACTGTGTAACGGTTCTGAGATTCATCAAGGTTGTCTCTGGGAAAGGAAACTTGGTGCGAACTCGCCCCCCTCCGCCCCTGCTAATTCCTCCACATCTCCTCAAGACGCTCTTCGAATTCTTTAGATGAGGAGGACATATACTCTAATTGTGGAATGCAGGATAGCCTGCTCTCAGAGTTTCGCTGTAAAGTAAAAACGGGACCAATACGTGTTAAAATCAAAATTTTCTGTGTACTTCCTGGGAGGTATTATTCCGCGCAGCAGACCTTCACCTGTCAGTACTGTGAAGAAAAGAGATTTCCCTGCGGCTTCTTAAGGATACTTCCGCCGCATTTCCACAATTGTTAATTTATTGTCTCTGTGTTGCGAATTTTTGGAGAAGACTTCCATCCCTTTCACCGCTTTCTATTCCCCTCAAAGTTAAATATTTTCGGCTGGATAGTCAGCTACCGATAGTGAGGCTTTTGATCGAGTAACTTCTCATATCAAACCTGTTTCTAAAACGTTTCGCCATTTTACAAAATTTGTGTTAAGTATCAACTTTGTCTGATAGACTGCAGAGCAAACAAAAATGATGATTCTGATAAATACTTCTGTTGCTTTTTGGGTCTAAACACTGGGGACTACTTTTCATAGTGGAGGTAGCTGTACTGTACCTTTCACAATAGTACATACCCGGCTACTGTTCCGTATCTTGCACCCTTAAATTGACCTGCAGTACAGGTCCTTCTATTAATAAATAAATAAATAAATAAATACATCGCTCCTTCCACGTTCCAGAAGCACACAGCATCCGAAAAATCTCACACAGCATCTCGGCTAGATATCGAGAGTTCTGTTGGTTCAATTCCACAGCGGCGACTGAAAAACAATTTTTCGGATGCTGTGTGTTTCTGGAACGTGGAAAGAGCGATGTATTTATTTATTAACTGTCGCATTTGGAGTATTTTCACCTTGGTCCTTCTATTGTTCCGTACCTTTCACAGTTAAGTTGTCTTGGAATACAGATTTGATCACTATTAAGGGTTTAAGAAATTTCTGCACGTCAGAAGGAAACATTGATTGTTAACCTTTTAGTCTATTGTAGTGGTCCCCAAACCTTTTCCACTTGGGTACCACTTTTAAAAACATTTCCATAAATTGTACTCCTTGTTTTTAAAATACTCGTAACTGCGGACACTTGTTGAGAAGTACTTGGCGACGTGTTATAATCCACATGAAGTTTTTTTTACCCGTTCCTGTTTTGAACCACTGATCCATATGTGACACGCTTAAAAATCCCTGACAGTAATTACTGAAACTACGTTAAACATTAAATAAAAAAAAACTACTTGAAAAGAATCACAATTAAAAACAACGCACGTAATTATATATACTCAGTCGCCGCCCCGGTGGTGCAGTGGTCTAAGCGATGGCTTCTGCTCATTCGTTCGAGATGGGTCCGAGTTCAAATCCCATTGAAGCATGGATGTTGTGTTTGTCTTACGGCACTGACTCTCTCCCTTCTCTGGAACCAGGGGCCATAAATTAGGAACGGTCGACTGCTTATAGCCCACTGAGTTGCTCAAGGCGGTCGTTAAATCTCTAATTAAAAAAAAAAATATTCTCAGTCAATAACTAAGTTTATGAAACAGTCTGGCTGCGGATGTATTCGTAACACGCGATTGTTCTGGAAAGGAGGATGTGTGACTAAAGTGACACATGAACTGTGTGTAATGATTGGTAGAACAGTGGTTTGGGGGAGGGGTTCATAGCCACGCCCTCACCAATCATCATTTGCTAATATGAGTTGGTTTTGAAGTGTCTCCATTAGCGGTGATTCAAACTTCACATTTATTGTTCCATAACTAACGTGTTTTGCATTTTTTTTACTTTTCTTTCCGCCATTACTGATTATTTTTCGTGTACCCCTGAACGGCCCAGCACGTACCCCCAGGGGTACGCGCACCACAGGTAGGAAACCGATGGTCTATTGCTTCCTCTGCTTTGCCCACCCACTTCCTGGTGGAAATGTGGCAAGTTTATTTCAAAACGTTTTTAGGATTTTTGTCGATCGAAATTGTCTAGCTGTTTTCATGCGTTCTGTAAGCTTCCTCTTTTTTATGTTTGAGACACCCTGAGCTCACCCTTTGTTTCTTCTGGTGCAGAGATCCTTGTGCTAACACCTATATCGTGCGCGCGCGCGTGTTTCTGCGTCACCTCTTAAAGTTTATTCATTTAAAATCTTTTATGGTTGGGCCGCGGGTGGCCTAGTTGGCAACGTTCGTGACTGCCACGGAAAGGACAGGTTCGATCCCAGGGAGGTACGAACGCTCGATCCACTAAATATCCGCCGTGTGTCGTATGGGCGCGTTAAGCCGTCGGACCCCAGCTACTGGCCCCCGGTAATAAATAAGGTTGTTTTACTCCCCTTTTCTACTTCGCTTCCGTGTCACTTTCCTAGCGGGCACTCTAGCTCAAATCTCCTAGCTTCCTATTTCTAAGGGTTGTTTAAGACCTGGGGTCAGACACTCCCTTCCTAAAATCCTATACATATGATCGTGATCAAAATCTTTTTTGGTATTTTTAAGTAGCGAAATCTTTCTGAGAGTGCAGGTCGTTAAAGGAAGATTTTCTCTAATTTATATTAAACCCTTTAACTCGTTGGAACGAATTAGCTCGGGGTGAACAAAACGGGTTAAAATAATCTCGAACGAATATAATCGCTGTCTAAGAATTGGGCCGAAAGCGGCTGGAACGAGGGAAGCTTCACATCAGGAACTATTGATTTCCCGTTAACTTTGTTATTCAAAGTGGTGATTTAGGGAAATGCTTGACGCTAATTCTTTCTGACTGATATCTACTAAAAGGGATACAGAGTGGGCGAAAGGAAAGAGAGCCGATGTATGAGTCACTTGATTCTGTCCCGTGGCATGATGTAGGTGTCAGGGAATCCCGCATGACACGGATGTCATGACACTGAGCCATGGAGTAGCGCGCCATTCATGCCTTTAGTCACGGAACAGGGAATGAAATACTAGAAGCGAGCGCTTACCACCAATGACAGGTTAATAGTCGGTACTGCTCAGATAAAAGGAATTGTTTTGCGGTGGCTTTCGTAAAACGCGGTCGCTATGTGAACATTTCTCTGTGGTGAGCGTACAAAATTTTGGGCACCATTTGGCAAAATTTTGCGCACCATTTGGTTAAGGTACATCGACCGTTTAAATGGTTAGCCCCCCCTTTTAGCACGTCTTTTGTAAAAAAGGATCGTGCTTATGTTACTGGTTTGTCCATCCGTCCGTCCGTCTGTACCCACGATATCCCTGCAACTATTAGTCCGATTTGAAAAAATCCTTCTTTGTTGGATAGTGTTTCCAGTGTGACATGTTTTTCATATAATTTCAAAATTCTCAAGTAATTCATAGACTTTCGGCTAAGGTAAATTGCTTTCCCCTTTATATCTCTGCTTCTAAATCTCCGGTTTGAAAAATTCTTTCTGCAACGGATGTAGCTCCTGATGGGAAATCCTTTGCACATAATTTCAAATTTTGTAAAAACTGGTTTGACCACCAGGTGGCGTAAGTCTTAATTTCCGCTTCTGATGTATTTGCAGCAAAATATGAGCTTCTAAAATCTCGATTGGAGAAAAAGTCGTTTGTTGACCGATACTACTTATGTCGACAAACGTTTTAGGAACATTTTCTTCTTGAAATAATGCATATTTACTACGCTAGGGGGCGTAGATGTATATCTTATTTTTGTTAATATTTTCTACTATTGAAAAATTTGTCCGATTTGAAAAATTTCTTTTTTGTTGGATAGTGTTTCCGATGCGAAATGTTTTTCCAAAAAATTGGAAATTTTCAAGTAAATCATTGACTTTTCGCTAGGGGGCACAAAGGTAAATTGCGTTTTCTGTTCCTAAATCTCCGATTTGAAAAATTCTTCCTGTGTCGCATACAAGACCTGATGGAAAATATTTTTCACATAATTTCGAATGTTTGGTAAAGAATGGTTTGGCCACCAAGGGGGCATAAGTGTTAATTTCTCCTTCTGATGTATTTGTAGCAAAATCTGGGCTCCTGAAAACCCAACTAAATTTTTCTTTTTCTTGGACCAATACCTCTCGTATGGATCTTTTGAGAATACTTTCCTCCTAAAATAATGCATGGTTTTCCCACCAGGGGACGTAAAGTCACATCTTATTTTTGTCGATATCTCTGTTTCTAAGAGTCCGATTTGAAAAAATATTTCTGTGTTGGAGAACGTTTCCGGTGCGAAATGTTTCTCATATAAATTAATGTTTTTCTTAAGGCACAAGTCTGCAACCAGAGGGCGTAAGCCCACGATTCCGTTTACAGCAATATCTGAGGGATTAAAAACGATTGAAAAATTTCTTTCTTCCGTCAGATACTATTGTTTTCCATACGGGTTCCATTGACTTTGAATAGATTTGATAAATTTAATTTGCGTCGGAACGGGAACGCATTCAAAAAACGTGCTTATTACACCTGAAAATTCGGTGTCATCTCTCTTGTTTTTTTTTTTTTTTTACGAACTACGAGAAGTGACAGAGCCAACGAACAAGAAAAGCACACCACCCATACCACATCCTTAACTCAAACCCAGGCCTTGATTGTTGATTAGCTATAAGCAAAGTTCTCTGACCATTCGGCTTTCTACGTGCGGGGCGTTTGCGCAGAGCATTTTCGGTCACGCTAAAACAACACCCAGTGTATTATATGTATAACCACGTGCTCCACCAATCATCATTAGAAGCTATAGTGTTTTAAAAGGTTAAATCAACTCTTTAACAGAAGACTTAACCGAGTAATTTATGTCCTAGTTGAGCATGAGAAACGTCGTTCGTAAATACACCACTGTTAGCGTTGATTTCTATAACTTCCATCGTCCTGTTTTATCAATTCAATCTATTGGTTCACATTGTTAGAGCCACAGCACTTCCATTCCAGCTCTTGAGGAGACGAAACGTATGTTGTGCAGTCTTGCGTATCAGTGGTCGTATTCATTCCCATACGAAACAAATTTGTTATATGCAATTACAAATGGAGTCAGATCAATAAATTCAATTACAGACCGCGAAATTCTGGTGTGTTTCTGTAATGAATAGCCGAAATGCTGCAAAGGAAATCTTAGGACGGGAATGACGGACCTATGACACCCAAGGTGGCACTCGGAAAATACTTCTTTGCGCGTGGCCTGAAGTTTCGCCCCTTGACCCCTTAAACCACACTGTAAAACTGCAAAAAAATTTCTGAAATTCACGGGCCACTTTCCGTGATTTCTTCCGTGAATTGACGAAGCATATTTCCGATATAACTTTTTCCGTGAAATGACGGAAAAAAAGCTCTGAATTTCACGGTTTTTTCGTACTCAAAAAAAAAAAAAAAAAATTAGGAATTTCCAGAAACCTTTCCGCAATTCCGTTCTAATTAATATTGACGGTAAATTATCGTTAACGGAAAATTACAATAACGGTAAATTTTGAATTTTCAGAAACCTTTCCGCAACTTCCTTCAATATTGACGGTAAATTATCGTTTCCAAGAGGTGATAACGGAAAATTCTTAATTTTCGGAAACGTTTCCGCAATTCCTTTCTTATATTAACAGAAAAACTCTGTTCTCACTTTTTCCGTAACCATATGACGACAAATAGGAGAGATTCACGGGAATAATTGGGAACTTGATTAATTGTTAAATTTCAATTGTCTGTCGGGGTATTTGATTTTGAAGTTCTGTAGCGCGATCGGATATTATGTATAGTATATCGCAGGAATGTTTCTTACTGTGGCACAGAATGTTACTTCTCCTCTTCCCAATTTTGTGCACCGGCTGTTATATATTTGGGGTACAACAATTCTGGGCCCCTAACCGCAAGCGATCATAGAACGTCGGCAAATGCAAATAGCTGTGTGCGATAATGGCTGATTGAAGTGCCATTCAACAGGTTTCCAGGTAACCGTAACCGCTCATAGCTGTAGTGACAGAAGGGACGAAAGTTGACGGCGAAAGCAATGTCGTTCGAGAAGCAACATTTGAGGCACTGCCACCTGTTCGCGTTTCAGATGAAAAAAAGTGCCGCGGAAGCCCAGCAAATGATCTGTGCTGCTTTGGGTGAGACTGCTGTGTCCTACAGTACGTGTAAGAAGTGGTTCTAGCGGTTTAAGCAGGGAAATTTCGATCTCCGTAATGCAGAACGTCCGGCACAGCCACAGAAAGTTGACGATGAGGAACTGGAACAACTGTCGGACGCGGATCCCTGTCGCACACAGTCAGAGCTCTCCCAGGAATTCGGAGTAACACGGCAAGGCAAGCCATTGCAAAGCGCCTGAATAAGTCTGGACGGACTCATAAGGAGGGCAGTTAGGTGCCCCACCAATTCACAGTTGCGAACAAGTCGAGGCGCTACGATGTTGCTGTATCCTTGCTCTCCAGATTCAAGAAGAAGGTTTTCCTCCACAAGATTTTGACCTGTGACGAGAAGTGGATCCTCTACGATAATCCTAAGCGGCGTAAATCATGGCTTTATCCAGGTCTGCCTACCACCAGTACCGCCAAACCGAATATCCATGCTAGGAAGTTGTTGCTGTGCATATGGTGGGATCAGCGCGGTGTCGTACATTATGAGTTGCTCAAACTATGTAAAACGGTCAATGCTGAGCGTTATTGTCAGCAACTCATTCGTGTGAGTGACGCAATGGAGGCGAAAAGGACATACACCGGCAAGGGCAGAAGGTCGGTCCTGTTGCTTCAGGATAACGCGCGTTCTCACACCGCGAAAACTACTTAAAACCCTATCACTGACCTGGGATGGCAGATTTTGTCCCACCCGGAGTATTTTCCAGACTTCGCCCCGTCGGATTATCACTTCTTTCGCTCCCCGCAACGTCACCTGAGTGACACGCACTTCACTTCTGTCGAGGAGGTCCACACAATTATTGATGACTTTATCAACTCGAAACAGCCCTCTTTGTTCCGCAGTGGCATTCGGCAGCTCCCTGACCGATGGCTGAAATGTATCCAACACGACGGGGATTATTTCCCTTATTAGGTACGCATTCGATTTGCTATAATTTACTGTCAACGTGTCGTGCCTGTGGCCGAGAATTAAGTTGCACACCTAATATTATGATACCATAAGAAACCGGGTACTTAATTTATTGTACAGGTGATTGTACGATGTCTATGTTATTGTACAGGTGATTGTACGATGTCTATGTACCAGTCTGTGGAGTCCTTAAGACAAAAGCTATATAGCTATCAAGAGTAAATTTTGTATTTCCAATTCAATTCAGCTTATTTAGCTGTTACATGAAAACAAAATGCAATGCAATACAACAACAGTGTAAGTAATTGTAACAGCAAGGGACATCTGGTTAAAGGCCACGAAATTCCTGACAAGGCCCTGATCTCCCTATACAAATGTTGGCAAGTCAGAGTTATGCCTGAGATAGTCAGTTATTGCAGAAGATATTTTTTGTAGTTGTTGTACGTATCTAGTACAGTGGCTTTTGGCTTGCCTTGTACATACGGTGCTACCTACCATGCGCCTCCGTGTTCATGTGGCGGTGATTCCATAATGTTTCGCCAGGAGTTGTTTACACGTTAAGGCCAAATACGCTCACTTAGGAGTTTTCCCGTACATACGAATCCGGTACTTTTACCGGTGATTTTCCTGTCGATAAAGTTCTGCTACTGAAACCCAGTCCTCAACTTTCAGAATCAACAAAACAAGAGAAAAAAGTTTGGTCTTAAAGATATTGTGATTCCTTCCACTATTAATGTTAATATGCTCGTTAACATATTTCGAAGACTGAACGCTTTCTAGGTGAAGGAAGCAAACGTAAGCATTTCGGTGGCGTTAGTCTTATTTTTCATCCTAGTTTTCTCATTAAGGGGAAAAGTTTTCAGCGGCACTGCGGTTTATTTGCGCTCAGTGACTGTAAGTTTTAATGAGCGCAAGATTCAAAACGAAGGGAATAGTTGTTGTGAAAGTCACGTAGCGAATTTTTAAAAAGTTGTTTGAACGAAATTAATTACTGCTCAAATGATGCGCACTAAATTAGGTCCCATGGGGAATTTTGCACTTTTAAAGAAGTTGGTTGACTCAGCAGCAGTCACGTTGAACATCTTCCGTACGGTGACACCATCAAGCGCTGGCGCTCTGCTGTACGACGCGTAGACATTACGACGTTGTCATAATGAAAATTTTCTTTCTATGACCTTCTGATTTTTAACTGGTAGCGTTTCAATATTGACTGCTCCTTGTCACGGTGTGATTTTGCGTGGAGTAAACGGATTAACAGTGTTTGTAACTGAATAAACTTAACACGATATGTAGATTTTCTTTGTTTTAAATTGCTGATTTTTAACTAGCATTTTGAAGTACGAAGGCTGATCAAAAAGTTAGCTACACTGTTGAATAAAAAACCCAATAAAGAGATTTACTAAGCGGATGTATGTTGGTTTAAAAGTAAAATATTTATTCATTTTTCTGCATAGTCGCCTTAGGACAAAAACATTTATCAGAACGTGTGATTAACCTTTCCATACCTGTACCGAAAAAGGTTTCCAGTTTGGTGCAACGAGTTAAAGACCACAGATTTCACAGCCTCATTGATTTGGAATCGTTATCCACTAACGTCTGGTTTCATTTTACATGGTAGTCGCACGGGGATAAGTCGGGGCTGCATGTACGGTGAATGTTGTCACATCTCCCACTTGAATGACTGTAGCAATTCCTTTGTTTTCCGTGCTGTGTGGGGTGTGGCGTCGTCGTGCAGTATAATGACACCTTCGCTCAACTGGTTCCCTATTCCTTTACCCGTGTTCATTTCGTACACGTTCACTTGGCCTCGTTCATTTCGTCCACGTTCACTTGGTCCAGTTGATTTCGTCCACGTTCACGTGATCTAGTTGATTTCGTCCACGTTCACGTGATCCAGTTGATTTCGTCCACGTTCACTTGGTCCAATTCATTTCGTCCACGTTCACTTGGTCCAATTCATTTCGTCCACGTTCACTTGGTTCCGTTTATTTTGCCCACGTTCACTTGGTCCAGTTCATTTCGTCCAGTTCACTTCCGTTCACGTTTACTTGGTCCAGTTCGTTTCGTCTAGTTCAATTCCGTTCACGTTTACTTGGTCCAGTTTATTTCGTCCAGGTTCACTTGGTTTACTTAGTCCAGTTCATTGTCCACGTTTACTTGGTCTAGTTCATTTCGTCCATGTTCACTTGGTTTACTTAGTCCAGTTCATTGTCCACGTTTACTTGGTTTAGTTCATTTCGTCCACGTTTACTTGGTTTAGTTCATTTCGTCCACGTTTACTTGGTCCAGTTCATTTCGTCCACGTTTACTTGGCCCAGTTCATTTCGCCCATCGTTCCCTTTGTCCTCCGTTGACTTTGTCCACATTAATTTCGTCCTCAGAAGAGATGGAATACCCTAGAAATTTTCTGTTTTAATGGACTGTTTGTTACTAGACAGAAAAAAAAAAGGTCAGCGGACATTACTTATACGCATGAGTTTTTTCCGGTTTAAGTTTTTTGATTGAAATGTAACGATTTTAAATGCTATTTAAAGTAAAACGAGGAACTGAACTTTTAAGAGTTTTCTATCTCTTTTGTGAGAAACGATGTCAATCACTATAACATTAATCAACGTTTATTCCAATAGCCGTAAAGGTGTTGGATTAAGAGGAAAATTTTAATTCTCCTTTATGTACAAAGTGTCTATTTTTCTTTTCTCACACCGCAAATTCACTGTAAGTATCAATCTAAATTTTTTTTTACCATTATACTTTTATGGATTTTTTTTCACTTTGAATAGATATGACACATTTAGAAAGCGTTCATTCGTATGAAAATGAGTACTGCGGAAATTATAAGCAATTAATAATCAAAATAAAAAAGAAATATACTGAAAAGCTAAGAACTATATGCAAACAATATACAAGATGTATTTCAAAACATTAAAATATTTTTTTGTAAAACTTTGATTTTCGTCAAAGCGATTGACATCGTACCACACGGAAGAGTTAAAAAGTTCTTCAAAGTTCAGTTGCCCGTTTTACTTTAAATAACATTTAAAATCGCTGTATTTTGATCGAAAACCTTAAACAGGAAAAAAAATCGCATGTAAGTAACGTCAGCTGACCTTTTTATTTAGTAACAAAAATTCCATCAAAAGAGAAAATTTCCACGGTTCTTCATCCCTTCTGAGGACAAAATGAATGTGGACAAAGTGAACCTTGGACGAAATGAGCACGGACAAAGTGAACAGTCAACTAAATGAACACTGACAAAGTGAACCTTGGACGAAATGAGCACGGACAAAGTGAACCTTGGACGAAATGAGCACGGACAAAGTGAACCTTGGACGAAATGAGCACGGACGAAGTGAACAGTCAACTAAATGAACACTGACAAAGTGAACGGTGAACTAAATGAACACAGACAAAGTTAACGGTGAACCAAATGAACACGGACAAAGTGAACATTTAACTAAATGAACACGGACAAAGTGAACGGTGAACCAAATGAACACAAAGTTAACTGTGAACTAAATGAACACGGACAAAGTGAACTGTGAACTAAATGAACACGGACAAAATGAACAGTCAACTAAATGAACACGGACCAAGTGAACGGTGAACTAAATGAACACGGACAAAGTGAACAGTTAACTAAATGAACACTGACAAAGTGAACAGTTAACTAAATGAACACTGACAAAGTGAACACTGGACTAAATGAACACGGATAAAGTGAACAGTTAACTAAATGAACACGGACAAAGTGAACGGTTAACTAAATGAACACGGACAAAGTGAACGGTGAACTAAATGAACACGGACAAAGTGAACAGTGGACTAAATGAACACGGACAAAGGGAACAGTTAACTAAATGAACACGGAAAAAGTGAACTGTTAACTAAATGAACACGGACAAAGTGAACAGTTAACTAAATGAACACGGAGAAAGCGAAACTTAGACGAAATGAACACGGACAAAATGAACACTGGACTAAATGAACACGGATAAAGTGAACAGTTCACCGTTCACTTTGTCCATGTTCATTTAGTTAACTAAATGAACACGGACAAAGTTAACCGTGAACTAAATGAACACGGACAAAGTTAACGGTGAACTAAATGAGCACGGACAAAGTGAACAGTTAACTAAATGAACACGGACAAAGTGAACAGTGGACTAAATGCACACGGACAAAGTGAACAGTGGACTAAATGAATACAGACAAAGTGAACAGTGGACTAAATGAACACAGACAAAGTGGACTAAATGAATACAAAGTCAACAGTGGACTAAATGAATACAAAGTCAACAGTGGACTAAATGAATACAAAGTCAACAGTGGACTAAATGAATACAAAGTCAACAGTGGACTAAATGAACACGCACAAAGTGAACAGTGGGCTAGATGAACGGCGACGAACTAAATGAACGGTGGAGAAAGTGAACATTGGACGAAATGAACTGGAAAAAGTGAACGAGGACAAGATGAAAGCTCAAATTACCACAGCGTCTGTCCTTAACTGCCTTTTGCAAATGTCCGTAGCATTTGGAAAGATGAGTCAGAATTGATAGTCGTTTCTTAAGCGAAAATTCTGTGTAAACAATACTTTCACAGTAAAAGAAAACAGTTGTCATGGCCTGTCCTGTAGGCGGTTGAACTTTGTACTTCTTCCTTTTTTGCAGAGGTGACATGCTTCCATTCCATGGACGATCGTTTAGTTTCAGGGGAGAAATGGTGAAACTACGGTCCATCACGCAGAAAATTGTGACCCCCAGCAGAATACCGTTGCAGAAGAGCCAAGGACGAGAGGAAACGTTGGTTTCTGTGCTGAACTGTGAGGAAATCTCGCACACAATTTCCGAAATCACAGCTGCTCGTGAATGATGGAATGCACAGTTCCGTACGAAATGTCTAACGTACTGGAAATTTCCTTGATTTTGATATGCCTATTATCCCGTATCATGTCGTCAACATACTGCGGAGTGCTGGATATTGATGGTCTGCCTTCGCGGTACTCGTGCGTCAAATTTGTACGACTCTTTCCAAATTGTTGGCACCATTTTACAATGGGCGGGCGAGACAGCATTTTTTTCTGTGTATAGCACAGATTTCGCGATGGATGTCAGTGCAATTTAGGCGCTTAGCCCACAAAAATCGAATGGTTCTTCGCACTTTCAATTTGGAATAAGAATCCAATTGACGCGCCATTACAAACTGCCTCCTGCACGCACCTTTCGTAGTTACTGAATTGAAACACCTCCAGTCGACAGCTGTAACGTATTGTGTACTTCGCTTCCAAGCACACACTGCCTGACTACAATCCCCCTCCAGATGGCGCTAAGTGTAACTTACTTTTTGATTCACCAAAGTACAAACGACGTTCTAATGGTATTGTTCTACCTGCCAGGGTTCAAAATACACTGCCTTGGCAGTGATATCTAGACACTGCTCTATTAAGAGTGAATTCGGTTCTACACAAGAATCAAGTGACAGACCGAGCTATAAATGTGTTCAAAGAACTATGATAAGAGAGAATAGAATGTCAAGAAATTCAAGATGCCATGATCAAAAGAGTTAAAAAGAGATCGACAATAGTGAGTCACACAAGCTGCCTCTCCGTACGTTACATTTCAGCTGCAATGAAGATCTCTAGGTCTCGTCCGAGATGGTTCCGGGTTCGAATTCCGATGAAGCACGGATGTCGTTTTTGTGTTACCGCGTTGGCTATGTCCTTCCTCTGCAACCAGTGGCTCTAAACTAGAGACGACTGACCGTTTATAGCCCATCGAGTTGCTCACGGTGGTCGTTAAACCCCAAAACTGTTAGCATCAGATTTTTGGGTACTAAACGGAAAACTCCGACGGAAATTCACAAAGAAATGGTCGAAGTCTATGGTGGTGATTACCTGGACTGCAGAAACATCTCCAGATGGTGCAGTTTCTTTGTAGAGGGCCGTGGTAACCTTACCGATTCACGATGTTCCAGACGACCAGTAACCGCTTCATCACCTCCCACTGTGAGAGACATTGAACAGGTAATTCTGAGTGATCGGCGGATCCATCTGCGCACATTACCACAGAAGTTCAAAATTTCGTACGGTATAGCGTACGATATTGTTCATGACAAATTGTAATTTGGCATGGTCAATGCGCAATAAATGCCCAAGAACTTGACCGACGACCAGAAGGGACAGAGAATGATGTCATCCTTGGACCATTTGATGCATTACGCAGGAGGAGGATATGAATTTCAGGCAGGTGTAGTGACGGGCGATGAGTCCCAGGCGTACCACTACACTCGCGAAACAAAGAAGGCCAGTATGGTGTGGAAACATCCCGACTCCCCGCCACCAAAAAAAAAAAAAAATCAGAGAAACCCAATCTGCACAAAAAGTCCTCATGACGGTGTTCTGGGACTTGC
This sequence comes from Macrothele yani, assembly GCA_039090855.1. Taxonomy (NCBI): domain Eukaryota; kingdom Metazoa; phylum Arthropoda; class Arachnida; order Araneae; family Macrothelidae; genus Macrothele; species Macrothele yani. The sequence continues at coordinate 140,510,341 of CM077002.1, forward strand.
ATGGCGATCTCCTGGTGGAGCTTCATCCAACAGGAATAAGTGTGAATGCCAAAACCTAAGCTAACACATTAATAATATTGCGTCGTGCCCTTCGTGACAAAAGACCCAACATAGACGCTGCAAATGTCAGACTGCTTCACGACAACTCTCGCCCACATGTCGCACAACACGTTCGTGACAAATTGCGCAGTTTGGCTGGGAGGTGCTCCAGCACACACCATACATTCCGGACCTGGCTCCTTCGGACTTTCATCTGTTTGGTCCATTGAAAAGATTCCTGGGCCTCCAACGCTTCGATTCGGCTGACGAAGTCAAATCGCTTGTCCGCAGGTGGCTATATGACCAGAAAACGAACTTTTATGAGCAAGGTATACTAAAATTGGTACAACGCTGGAATAAATGTCTCAAGCGTTTCGGTTCCTATGTTGAAAACTAGCTAAGAAATGTAGTTTCACTGTGTGCATGTTTTGTCTTAGTTATCTATTAAACTGTAGCCAAAAAAAAAAAATTAGTGTGCGTTACTTTTCGATTTTTACGTCACAGCCACCAATTTGCATAAAGAAATGCATGACTCGGCTGTCTACGTTACACTCGATTTGCGTTTTCCACGTTTTGGTGAGGTGAGATATCACACGGTTGGCTTGCATAATATTGCCCAAGTCACATGCTTCCCTAATTATGTTTAGCAGTGTACTTCAAATACTTAATACTTCTAAATACTGTACTTAATACTTCTAAATATTATATTATATCTTCAAATTCAAATATGTATATGTATACACACACACGGGATGTAAGGTCAGGTGATGCGTACCATCACAGCCTCTCCTTGACAAATGTCAACCCCGCCTTCTCGTGGTACATCCTGTTCCCACTAAAGGGGCTCTGACGACCGCCAATAGCGGTATAACTATACCATCGGGATTAGAGGAAATGCTATCCCACACTCACCAACCCGCTTGGCCAGCGTGGTGAGTTATGGCCAAACCCCTCCAAAATGACTCCACAACTTAAATCTTGGCCCTCAGTCTCCGGCAGCTGGAATGTACCTGGCCAAGGCAGCGGCCAGTGCGACATGAAGGCAGAGGGTGCTAAGAATCCCCGGAGGACCGGACTAGGCTGCCATCTGATGCTGACCTTGGTTACGTATAACTGACGCTCCCTATCTTCTGATTCAAGGCTTCTTGAATTGGAAGAGGAACTACAAAGGATCCAGTGGGACATCGTCGGGCTAAGTGAGGTAAGGAGAAAAGGAGAAGATCTCATTGAACTGAAAAGTGGACATCTCTTCTACTATCGTGGGACAGATACTGGCAGAACTAGTGGTGTTGGATTTATAATAAACAAGAAACTGAAGGATAAAGTTGTAGAAGTTGAAAGTTCCTCTGACAGAGCTGCACGACTCGTTATCCAACTCTCGAGAAGATACCAGGCTCAGATTATTCAAACTTATGCACCCACCACAAGTCATGCTGAAGAAGAAATTGAAGAATTTTATGAGGAAATTCGTGATCTAAATAATAAAGGTAAGCAGCACTTGAAGATAATTATGGGAAATTTCAATGCAAAAATAGGGCAACGGAAACAGAATGAAACTTCAGTAGGTAAATTCGGTCACGGCAACAGAAACCAGCGTGGAAATACTCTCGTTGAGTTTGCAGAGGCAGAAGGATTTTTCATCTTGAACTCCTTTTTCAAGAAAAAGCCACACAGGAAATGGACATGGAGACATCCAATTGGGACGACAAGTGAAATTGATTTTATTATGTGTAACAAAAAATTCGTCATCGAAGACTGCAGTGTGCTGAACAAGTTCAACACAGGTAGTGACCATAGATAGGTGAGATGTAAGATTCACCTCAACACTAAACTCGAACGTAGCAAGCTCATAAGACAAACAAAATGTATTGACATAACCAACCTTAAAAAACACCATAATACCTTCAAATTGGAACTGAAGAACAGATTCTCTGCTTTAGAAGGCCTAACATCGGAAGAAGTGGATATTTCTGAAGTTAACAGAAAAGTAACCAAAGCTCTTATGGAAACAGCAACAAAATTAGCTGGGTCTTAGAACAAGTTGAATATAAGCAAATTATCAGGAAAAACCAAATAGTTGATGCAAAAAAGAAGAGTGATGAGGACAACTAAAGAAGATGTGACTTCCAAAGTGGAATATATAGAGCTATGCAAGATAGTACGAAAACGTATCACTGAAAACGTAAGGAAATTCAACTGTGAATTAGTAAGGAAAGCAATTGAAAACAACCAAAGCCTAAAGATAGCAAAGGGACATCTCAGTAAGGGGAAAAAACAGATTATGGCACTGAGAAAAGAAGATGGTTCTGTAACAAGAAATAGAGGCGAAATTTTGACAAGAGTGAAAGATTTCTACTCCAAATTATATGAAAGGGATGATACATGTAATCCAGACATCATGAAAGGTACCAATACCAGAGTTCTTCCAGTCCTTCCAGCAGAAGTTGCACATGCAATCAAGAACATGAAGCGGGGAAAAGCTCCAGGAGAAGATGGAATTACTGTAGACATCATACAAGAAGCAAGTGGAGAAATCGAAACAGTACTCGCCCAAATTTTCACTCGATGCCTTAATGAAGGGAAAATTCCTGAGGATTGGAACAACGCTACAATGATCTTGCTACATAAAAAAGGTGACATTGAGGATCTCAGGAACTACAGACCTATCAGCCTCCTATCAGTGGTTTATAAAATCTTCACTAAAGTTCTTTCACACCGCTTGAAGGTGACACTGGACATGGCTCAACCGAGAGAACAAGCTGGATTCAGGAGTGGCTACAGCACAATATATCATATCCACGTACTGAGAGAACTAATTGAAAGAGCGAGGGAATATGAACTTCCATTGTGCATGGCTTTTATCGATTATGAAAAAGCCTTTGATTCGGTGAAACCATTAGCAGTTGCAATAGCTCTGAAATCCTGCGGTATTGAAGATGCATACATTAATATTATTAATAACATCTATGAAAATGCAAGTGCAAAGATTCGGCTGTTTGAAAATACAACACACATAAAAATTGGAAAAGGAGTGAGACAAGGTGACACCATATCTCCGAAGCTCTTTAATGCTACATTGGAAAATGTCTTTCAATCACTGAACTGGGAAAACAAAGGGATAAAGATTAATGGAGAGGATCTAACCCACCTTCGTTGTGCTGATGACGTAGTCATTTTTGCAACTACCCCATCAGAGCTGCAGAATATGATCCAGGAACTTGCTGACAAGAGTAAAGAAGTGGGATTGAAAATGAACTTTCAGAAGACAAAAATGATGTTCATGCTTTTACAAGAAATGAAGATTTATCGATTGATGGAGAAAAGCTGGAGATAACAGACACGTACGTTTATCTTGGACAGCAGATATCAAGTGAGGATCACATTGGTGAAGAAATTAATCGGCGTACAAAACTTGCCTGGAGAGCTTTTGGAAGAAACAGCATAATTTTCAAGAGCAATATGCCATTATGTCTTAAAAGAAAAGTGTTTGATCAATGCATCCTTCCAGTGCTTACGTATGGTGCAGAGACGTGGACCTTAGCTAAAAGAGACATACAAAGGCTGCAGACAACTCAAAGGAGCATGGAGAGGTGCATGCTTGGTGTAACCAGGAGAGATAAGAAGAGGAACACGTGGATCCGAAAAATGACAAGAGTGGAAGACATCATGATCAGAGTTAAATCCCTGAAATGGCAATGGGCTGGACATACTGCCAGAAGAACAGACCATCGATGGACAGCCGAAATTTTAGATTGGATTCCAAGGGACAGGAAAAGACCCAGAAGAAGACCACATGGAAGATGGGTGGATGAAATTCGAAAGTATGCGGGAGTGACATGGAGGAGACTGGCACAAGACAGACCGTTGTGGAGGAAACTTGGGGAGACCTTCGTCCAGCAGTGGATTGATAATGGTTGACAATGATGATGATGATGATATCTTCAATTATACAAATATATGTATATCCCTTCAAGTACTTAATACTTCTAAATGCTGTATTTCAGTGTACTTCAAATACTTAATACTTCTAATAGTTAGGGATAGGGCAACGTTCCCCCACGCCAGAAAAGTCAAACAGTGATAAAGGAATAGGCGAAAATAGAAGACTTTCCTAAAGTGTGATCAAATTGCAGCCCCAATAGCGCTGTTAATAACAATATTTTGATACATTTTTATTTTATGATTCCAAGGGACAGGAAAAGACCCAGAAGAAGACCACATGGAAGATGGGTGGATGAAATTCGAAAGTATGCGGGAGTGACATGGAGGAGACTGGCACAAGACAGACCGTTGTGGAGGAAACTTGGGGAGACCTTCGTCCAGCAGTGGATTGATAATGGTTGACAATGATGATGATGATGATATCTTCAATTATATAAATATATGTATATCCCTTTAAGTACTTAATACTTCTAAATGCTGTATTTCAGTGTACTTCAAATACTTAATACTTCTAATAGTTAGGGATAGGGCAACGTTCCCCCACGCCAGAAAAGTCAAACAGTGATAAAGGAATAGGCGAAAATAGAAGACTTTCCTAAAGTGTGATCAAATTGCAGCCCCAATAGCGCTGTTAATAACAATATTTTGATACATTTTTATTTTATGATCGAGTGCTAAAATAAAATCTCATTAAAAGTCATTGAGTGTAATTGAAGTGTTATTATTTCCACTTACGAGGCGATGAAATTATAGAATTTCAAGTAAATTTAAAGTGATTTAAAGAGAACAGTAATTCTGGTTTTCTTGGCTTCCTACGCATGCGCGACTGAAAGCGATTTCCTTAACATTTCGCTGTCAGTCAGATGCTGAAGAACAGTACTTTTTCTTAAATTCGTTGCACGTAAATGCTTTCCGAAGAAAACTACTCTAGCTTTTAAAGTAAGCCGAGGATGAAAGAAAAAACGTGTTTTACCTTCTCTACGAAGCTCTGATATGATCTGATAGCCGCAGAGGTAATGCACTAACATACTCTTCGAAAAGTGTATGAAGTGTTGTCCCATCATTTTGAGGACTTCAGGAAAACATGAAACGTAATTAACTTGTTTTCTTTTGCCAGTCTTCAACAGGAAATTAACGGCTTGAAAACTGACAGTTTACTAAAGTAGAAGTAATTTAGCTCCGCGAATTATGCAATTTTTTTTTTCTGCATCTAAGTTCAAAATTTTCCAACTCAGTCTTTGGGAGGAAGATGCTGACGTTATTTCGACGGTCGAAGAAAAATTCGAAAAAGTATTAAAATTTGAGGAGTTTGAGAGAAAAAAGATCCACTGTAGGAGATTAATTTTATGATCTGTTGCACGCAGTCTGTCAGCTGTTTCTGATAATTTTTTTTTCGATGCATTCAAAGGGCTTTGTGTTTGTTATTGGCAGGCAAAAAAAGCGGAGAAAAATGGAGTTCCCTTCTTTGATGAAGTATTTTGGTCTGAACGCAGTCGCGCCCGAATGGGAAGTTCATCAGAGCATTTTACTAGAAGAAATTCCTATCACTGGAAGGAACAAAAGAGATGCAGGCGAATTTTCCGAGAATTTGCATATGGAAATATATCTTTCTAATGAAAAAATTCTTAGCTTATATTTACGTTTCAAAAGGAGTTAATCAAACTCTATAGAAAATAAGAAGAGTTCTAAGTTCCCTTTTCCAGTTAAGGTACATAGTTTTAGCTGATTAGTAGGAACCACGGCATTTGAAAGATTCGAAAATTGTGGAACTGCCTTAGGATTGCACTCCTATTGTGTGCGTTAACACATACATACACACACGCACACACACAAACGCGTTCGCTCAATTGTACAAAGATTGCAAAGTGTGAAGAGCTCTCTGATTAATAACATTCATTTCCAAAAGTTTACGACCACCTGTCAATTTATTAAAAATTAAGATTTTCAATGAAAAAACTAGTTACTAGTCAGAGAAATTTGAAAAAAAAAATGCCACCACGGATGAATACTTACATTCTTTAGAACACAAAAAGACCGAAATCAGTACTTTGTGTGGCCACCTTTGTTTTTTATAACGGACAGAATACGATGTAGCGTACTCTCAATGAGGGATTTTCAGCAGTCACTTGAAATTTCTTCGCATCAATCAAAACTTGGGAACTTGATGACTGTTTTTCTGCTACCTTGTCTTTTAAAATGGACCACAAATTTTCAATGGGTTAACGTCCGAACTATTACTGTGACAGTCAAGCACAGTTGTTTTTTCTCTGTAGATAGTCCTTTACTGTCTTTGATCTGTGGCATGGAGCACCATCATGCATAAAGATTGTGCATCTGTGCACTTGCATATGCGTTAACAGCTTCTCACATAACATTTCCACATAAAAAGGACCAGTCATGGTAGTATCTGTCGGCAAAAAGGATAACGAAGTACCGGATGCTGACATAGCACCCCATATCATCGGACTAGGCGGATGTCTCACGGTGCGAACGGTGTATTTTTCATCAAACCCTTTGCCTTTTGATCGTCGAACATGTGCTTCACGTGATTCAAATTGACTCAGAGTTGCATCATCGGAAAAAAGAACTTGGCTTCAATTTTCAGCAGCCGCCCACGATTGAGGACGCTTCGCAAACTGGAGTCTCTTCCTTTTCATGACAGAAGTTAGTTTATGTGCAGGTTTATATAAGACTTTAATCCAAAATCTTTGCTCAGACGTCGGGAAACAGTGCTGATACTAATATCAGATCCTTTTGAATTTAAAAAGGTTTTCATTTTCTTGCACAAACTCCTCGGAAAACGCGTAACTATACGCCTTATGGTATTGTTATTAAGTGGGGTTGTTTTCCTTGGACGTCCACTTCTCTTTCGGTTGCTAAATTCACCTGTATCTCGATATTTGATGACCTTAATAGTTGAATATCATCGAAATGGGATAAAAGGTCAGGGCACAGGACCGCGATTTATTCCACAGCTATTATCCTCATAACTTGAGTAATGATTTTTGGTATGTCGGAAAGCGTATTATAATCAATGCATTGCATGATTTTACTAACTTGTTTAGTTAGGTACATGTCCTGGTCCATAAGTAAGGATTGGGAGGATGCACCAATTAAGCACAGAATATTCAAAGCTAAGAGAATATAAATTCTGAATTCGTTTGTAATCCTAAGCTAAGTTTGCTTAGTCTCAGTTGCTTGGGACTTCACTATCATGGGTGGTGTACAGGTTAGCATACTAGAACGAAAATCGGAAGATGCGGGTTCGATTTCCGGTCCCCAGGGAGATGACATTTTCAAGTTTTCTGAGAGGCGTTTCAGTAAGTGTTAGAAGCAAATTCAGAATTCATGTTCTGTGTGCTTTGAAGATTCTATGGATTTCTCATGTACTATGATGAATATTTCTTCCTTCATTGTTTATCTGATTAAACCCTTTTCTTTTAAGACATAATGGCCTACTCTCAAAAATTGGGCTGTTCCTTCCAAATGCTTTTCAGCCAGGTATTATACGCCTGCTAATTTTGTTTTGAATGTGGAACTAGCACGATATCTCTTGCCCAAGCTAAACGAATGCAACGGCTACTTCCAGATTTACCCCATGAACTCGGAAATCTGTAAATCTCGTAAAAGCTTCGTATCTCTATTTTGTGTTTTCTGTAAGTTAATTTCAAATCACACCTCTTTATTCATGTCACAGTGCTGAGTGTTCGCACCTCCGAAACTCAGTTCAGAACTAAACGATAGTCAAAAATAAGGTCTTGAATTTTAATGAACAAAGTACTTAGTACTTGGTTGGATCATTAAAAAGTTTGTTGTAAACAATTAAACGAAATGCTCTGGCGTTGCTGCTGGCGAAGCCTTTTTTTTTCTCTGTTGAAGACCAGAGATGAATTCCTAGTGGGCCGAATTAATCCAACAATGATCGCGTTCTTTAACTAGAATTTTGATGCTTATGGTAGATTGAAGTAACTGACAGCCGTTAAGAAACTTGGTTGAGTTGCGCTGCATTCGTGAAATTTCAAGGGAAATAATCTCGGTTAGGGTTTTAAGAAATCTTCATTGAAGGGAACGTCTAAACCCGTGACCACTTGTGACAGTTTAGATAATGTTACCTGAATCCTAAAGTAAGGAGCGTAAGAAGTAATGCATGATAATAAAAATACTATTAAAGTTCTATTTTATTATAAAAAAATTTAATCACTAAAGCTAACCTTTAATCGATAAAGCTGAGATTTTTTTTTGTCTGCAGGATTTTGTTGTTGTTGTTTCTGGGTGATGTTTTGGCATTTTTATGCGCAAATCTTCATGCATTTAGTTTTGAAAACTTTATCTCCAGAAAAGTTTAATAAAACAGAACCACTTTAACTAAACGTCATTTATATTCGAAGAGTCCGGCGAAGATGAAGCGCTATCGTTCATTCTGGTTGTTCCAAACATAGCTTGAAGACAGAAATAAACAAAAATAACCCGCTAAATAGTAATAAAACAATTGTCCACATGCCGTAGGTAGATCCTAAAACAAACGTAAGAAAAGCACTGAATTTAAATAGAAAAATGATTCATGACCTAACAGACACTAAGTAACCAAATTCTGTAATGGTGATAGCGCAAGTACGCTCTGTGGGTTAGAGAATAACCGCGACCTCATGCATTCTCCTTCGGCTCTGCGCGCACGCGCAGTGGGCAGATCTCGCAGTATTTTGTAACTACTATCGGCAGTGGAAAAGCACGTCTGACCTTGCTCCACTATTTGCTCATTCACAAGGCAGACCGGCGCGCGATATCTTCCGACAGGCAATTTTTGAATGAACCACTTGATAGGTGATTTGCATCGCATTGGTGTTTTATATTTGAATAAATTTTTATTTATTGAAAACTTTCCAGTGGTAACACTGGATACCAGCACGCTTCGCGCCTTGTCTCAGATGAGCTTAAGCACCCATCACTGATTCACTTTTGCTGTTGATAAACAAAACTGTACTTACATAGAAACGACAGGACTGAATCCACCGACTCTTAAACACCCACGAAAAAAAGCCTTACAAGAACAACGAAGTGCACAAGAAATTAACCGAAGGCAGGTTTGCAATGAGCATGAGACAGAATGATACAGGCTCTTACATCTCAACAGAATAGGAAGGAACACAGGAGACAAAAGCGACTAAAAAGAGATGAAACAGAAAGTTTAAGAGGAAAAGGAATGGCCGCTTGAGGAAGAAAGAGAAGAATAAGGAACGTGCCCATACAGGGTGAGAATGTGATCAGAAAGATAAAAGGAAATGCACAAAAGAGGGGTTGGGAGCCAGCCAAATGAATCTAATTTGAAACTAAATGTGCAAAATAATAGTAGCAGCATCCGTGTCTTAAGTCCGCAGCTGACTGGCCCATGACAACCAACGTGAGCGGAACAGATATGCTTCGATGTTCTGCATAAATGCGTTGCGTGATTGTGCCTTTGCAGTGGAAAGGAAAACTGAGATCTCTTGGACTGATTTGTACACTGTTCAACCGACTAGGAACGTCAAGATATTCAATTCCGTGTTGGATAAAGATCTTGACAGGATGTGTTCTAAGACGACAGATCGGAAGCTAAAACTTGAATATGAGATTCTGTCCTTTAGTTGAGAGAGGAACTACAGCAAAAGGACGGAAATTTTCTGAAGTCCTGATCTTATGGGAGAAAAATCAATATGCTAGAGATTCTTTAATTCTTGAAAATGAATGCAGATGTCGAAAACTGTCCGCATCAGCATGATGATACGTAATAGAAGTTCCACCGAGGAAATAGATGTTTATAAATGACTTTTAAGCAAAGTTACTTGCTTACGTCTTGATTCCATTCATGCAAAGTGGTGTAGCATTTCGAAATCTAGGCTGAGAAGCTGTACCGAACAGCAAAATCTGGGAGGGAGTCAACATGATGGTCAGGTTATTCACTTCAGCAAATGGAACATGGGTAGATAAAAGCTGCTTACTTCTTGATTCCATTCATGCAAAGTGGTGTACCAGTTCGTAATCTAGGCTGAGAAGCTGAACCGTACAGCATAATCTGGTAGGGAGTCATCATGATCGTCACGTTATTCACTTCAGCAAATGGAACATGGATAGAAAAAACCGCATTGTCAGTACATCTGTACCACATCAAATTAGGACTAGTTTACTTTGTCCGACGATTACTTTAACTTAAGGGTCATTTGATGAAAAGGTACATTTCATGTAAAGGTCACTTCACCTAAAGGTTCATTTAATCGAAGGGTCAGTTTATCGGAAAATTTCCGTTTTGTTATAAGATTTGTTGATTTGTAGTGCTGATGCGTAAAATTGACAAAACAAAGCACATGCAATTTGAGAGCCATAAAGTTTCTCTGCATAAACAAATATAGCATTGTTACATTTCTCTCTACTTTGGTAATTATTTTTCACAAAAGTGTTGTTTTTAATATCTCATTGTCATTAAAAAACATGGACACTTTTATGGTTTTCTGGTCAAAAGAGAAGGTGGACTACAAGCCACAAGAAGCGTGGTCATAAGAAAGCTGGCGACAAAAACGTTAGGGGGAGATACAAGAATAGCACTTTTGATTTAGTTCAGTCAACGTCCTGGTATGTTGCTCTTCTGACCTCTAACATGAATTGATTTAGTTCTGTCAACTTCCTGGTAGGTTGCTCTTCTGACATCTAACATGAATTGATTTAGTTCTGTCAACTTCTTGGTAGGTTGCTCTTCTGACCTCTAACATGAATTGATTTAGTTCTGTCAACTTCCTGGTAGGTTGCTCTTCTGACATCTAACATGAATTGATTTAGTTCTGTCAACTTCCTGGTAGGTTGCTCTTCTGACCTCTAACATGAATTGATTTAGTTCTGTCAACTTCCTGGTAGGTTGCTCTTCTGACCTCTAACATGAATTGATTTAGTTCTGTCAACTTCCTGGCAGGTTGCTCTTCTGACATCTAACATGAATTGATTTAGTTCTGTCAACTTCCTGGTAGGTTGCTCTTCTGACATCTAACATGAATTGATTTAGTTCTGTCAACTTCTTGGTAGGTTGCTCTTCTGACCTCTAACATGAATTGATTTAGTTCTGTCAACTTCCTGGTAGGTTGCTCTTCTGACATCTAACATGAATTGATTTAGTTCTGTCAACTTCCTGGTAGGTTGCTCTTCTGACCTCTAACATGAATTGATTTAGTTCTGTCAACTTCCTGGTAGGTTGCTCTTCTGACCTCTAACATGAATTGATTTAGTTCTGTCAACTTCCTGGTAGGTTGCTCTTCTGACCTCTAACATGAATTGATTTAGTTCTGTCAACTTCCTGGTAGGTTGCTCTTCTGACCTCTAATATGAATTGATTTAGTTCTGTCAACTTCCTGGTAGGTTGCTCTTCTGACCTCTAATATGAATTCATTTAGTTCTGTCAACTTCCTGGTAGGTTGCTCTTCTGACCTCTAACATGAATTGATTTAGTTCTGTCAACTTCCTGGTAGGTTGCTCTTCTGACATCTAACATGAATTGATTTAGTTCTGTCAACTTCCTGGTAGGTTGCTCTTCTGACCTCTAACATGAATTGATTTAGTTCTGTCAACTTCCTGGTAGGTTGCTCTTCTGACATCTAACATGAATTGATTTAGTTCTGTCAACTTCCTGGTAGGTTGCTCTTCTGACCTCTAACATGAATTGATTTAGTTCTGTCAACTTCCTGGTAGGTTGCTCTTCTGACCTCTAACATGAATTGATTTAGTTCTGTCAACTTCCTGGTAGGTTGCTCTTCTGACCTCTAACATGAATTGATTTAGTTCTGTCAACTTCCTGGTAGGTTGCTCTTCTGACCTCTAACATGAATTGATTTAGTTCTGTCAACTTCCTGGTAGGTTGCTCTTCTGACCTCTAACATGAATTGATTTAGTTCTGTCAACTTCCTGGTAGGTTGCTCTTCTGACCTCTAACATGAATTGATTTAGTTCTGTCAACTTCCTGGTAGGTTGCTCTTCTGACCTCTAACATGAATTGATTTAGTTCTGTCAACTTCCTGGTAGGTTGCTCTTCTGACCTCTAACATGAATTGATTTAGTTCTGTCAACTTCCTGGTAGGTTGCTCTTCTGACATCTAACATGAATTGATTTAGTTCTGTCAACTTCCTGGTAGGTTGCTCTTCTGACCTCTAACATGAATTGATTTAGTTCTGTCAACTTCCTGGTAGGTTGCTCTTCTGACCTCTAACATGAATTGATTTAGTTCTGTCAACTTCTTGGTAGGTTGCTCTTCTGACCTCTAACATGAATTGATTTAGTTCTGTCAACTTCCTGGTAGGTTGCTCTTCTGACATCTAACATGAATTGATTTAGTTCTGTCAACTTCCTGGTAGGTTGCTCTTCTGACCTCTAACATGAATTGATTTAGTTCTGTCAACTTCCTGGTAGGTTGCTCTTCTGACCTCTAACATGAATTGATTTATTTCTGTCAACTTCCTGGTAGGTTGCTCTTCTGGCCTCTAACATGAATTGGGCAGTTTTAGCAATTTGTAATTCGCCATGTTCATATTCATAAGGTTTGCCTAACAAGTCAAGTAAATAATATTGCACTTTTTTTTACTGAGGCACGAAACATTAATTTTTAAATCCTACGTCTAGGTCTTTTTAACAAATTTTATTCCGCCTTGTTTATACTCATCAAGTTTACACTCCACGTCATGCTAACAATGTTGCACTTTACCCCAGACATAAAAGATACATTTAAAATTTTATGGACTTATAAATAATGCTTCGCACCAGAGTAATGACGAAACATTATTACCTTGACTTAGGAAATATTTGTAAATATGAATATGGGGCACTAAAATTTATTGAAAAAGTTCAGGCCGAGGCCACGTATAATTAGTAGTAGAGTCAGAAGACTGGTGTACGAGGAAATGGACACGGAGAAATCAAATGTGCAATTTCTATACGACACACTAAAAGTTTGTTCGGTCTTTTAAACCCGCAACAAATAATGTAATAAATTCCAAACTTTCCGATAAACTGACTTTTCGGTGAAATGTTCTTTCGAAGAAATGAATTTTTACTCTTAGGGGAAGTTCAGAGAAATGATTTCGGGTGAAGCGATCGTTCAGTCAAGTGAATGATACCACCAAAAAAACTATGGTTTGAATCCTTCAAGAGAATTTCAGCTGCGTATATGCTCGTTTTGACATGGATGAGATCAATACTCGTCATTGAGAAATGTAAAAAAATTACAATGTCCTGGTGAATTGGCTGTCTAAAGATTTTAGGAAGTCAACCCATTCAGTTATACCTGCAAGATAAATTTTGCGGAAAATAATGACAAACATGAATTTCTCGATGCAAACATAATCTCTTTACATAAGGCAACAGGATTGTCTGTAAAATGTATTTTTATGTAAGTGGTAAGCAAAGCTCCTTTTCGAGTCGGGCCAGTTAAAATACCTAAGATTCTTAATTCTGTCGACACACGATTAATAATGGAAATAATTGCAACTTTTAAAAGACGATACTTTTATTTATGATTAAAACCAGCTAAGAACAAGTAGCAAGATCTTTCAAACCCACTATGGGTTTGTCATCAGGCACAGTGAGGATGAAGCACCGTGGTTGTGTAGCCGGAAGCAATCGCCCACAATGCAACAGCATGGCAAAGTGTTGCTCCAAACCTTCACACACGCGCATTCGACATGTAATGCAAATAAACTACAAAACACGGTTATGAGTTCTGATAATGTGTACAATGATTTGATATAAAATATTTCCATGAGGTCGGTAGACTCTATGGCAGGTCATCGTTACAACAGTGGTCAGCAAAAATATTTATGTCCAGACTTTCTGTAAACAATAAGTCAGATTTTGTAGTAGCTGGTGCAATTAACGAAGTGTTATTCCACTCCGGGACATTATTACCTTGATTAACTAACCTAGATAAGGCTGTGGAATTCGATCCAGTTCTAACGTTGTATTTGTGCTCAGATACACGTGTACCAATTGTCCGAAGGGTGTATCCCACATACTTAGTGTCATGTGCATTGGGGTCGGTAGCTTTAAGCGGGATGGAATATAAACCATGTCTCTGAAGCATACTAACTTCGTCGCGATCCTTCCTTAATAGTGAAAATAACTTTCTTGTCTTTATACCAAAATCCATGCTTTGCTGATGACAAGCATTCTTTAAGATGTGAATTAGATCTGGTAACATGATTGAAAATGCCCAAGGCATGCATTTTTCAGCTACTATGACTGAGACTTATCCGGGAAAAGATTGTGTTATTTAACGAAAAAATTTATATCTACAGTGAGGGAGTAAGCAAAGTTGCGTTTAAACAATTAAGTGCAATTATAGACCCTGCGTTATTCAACAGTTCTGTTATAAGTGAGACCGGGCCACCGCGGTGGCGCAGTGGTCTAAGCGCCAGTTGATGACCATTCGTCCATGAAGGGTCAGGGTTAGAAACCCAGTGAGGCATGGATGTTGTTTCTGTCTTACAGAACTGGCTCTCTCCCTTACCTGGAACCAGTGGCTCTAAATTAGGGACTAGCGACTGCTTATAGTCCATTGAGCTGTTCATGGTGGTCGTTAAACCAATCAGAAAAAAGTCTGATGGGTGCGCGTAGGCGGGCGTCCGAATGCTTCGATTACAGCATTCGACGGAAAGCTGTAGTAGCCCGAAAACCACTAGCGGACCACATTCGACGAGGTAAAGAAGCAGCTATGGACATTCGTGTATCGACACTGATTGTAAATCGTTGCTTGGCTGAGGTACGTTTTCACTCTCGCATGCCATTTCGATCACTGCTACTCTCCGCAGCACGTCGTTTCTCAATATTGCAGTGTTGCTGTACCAAACATGCTTGGTGGGACGAGTGAAACAATTTCGTTTTCAGCGACGAGTCTCGCTTTTGATTCACCGCCGACAATCGTCGAGGTGCTATCAGTTTCAACAACCATCTACCCCTCGTACTCATAGTGGTTCAATAACAGCCCGTTTTGGAGTCGTATCTCCGTGGTGTCGCTGATGTCTGGTTGTCCATCTGCTGCCCTTACCGGCGTGATTGCTCGACTTTTCCCCAATAGAGAACGTGTGAGACGTCATTGGCAGACAATTTAATGCCTCCGAACGACCTACTCGCAATGACGATCAGTTGTGGACAGAGGTGAGCGATGCATGTTTAGCGGATACCTCTGAACACCATCCTAGGACTTTTCCGCTCGATGCCGCGCCATGGTATCTAATTTACATTCCAAAATAGAGGTATAGATACAGACTGCATTGTACTGTCTTCTCGTCCATGACATTCACGTAGTCCCTCAGAAATTAGAACACTTCTTTCCCATTTACTTGTGTATATGTGTGATACACAGCTGATCACCACTTTTGGAGCAAAGTGGTGCTATATTAGCAGTGCACCACTTTTGGGACAAAGGTAAACTATAGAGTGACGCATGAAACACACCAAAACACATGATACAATTACGCAGCATGGTATCGTATTCAATCTAGTTGCACCATGTTTATGAAGTATAGGTAGCTGGTGTAGAACCACTTGTTGGTGCAATCTACTACAAAATTTTGAACAGTGTATGTTTCGCCTTATTTCGTGCATTCCTTCACGTTGTGACATGTTCTATGTACAGTGTACTATAGTACGCTGTGTCAACACCAAGCTTAGTGGCATCAATCAGCGTTCACGCTCAGATATCTTCAATGAATGGCTGAAAAAGTCAGATTCTGTTCCATATTACCGGAGGACATTCTGGTGAAATGACTGAATGCCTCTATAATACGCATTTGGACTCGTAAAATGTTTAGAAAGAACGTCTTCCAAACTATTTACTGGAATCTTGTAAAGAACAAGGAAATTCAGTGGTTATGACAGTACCTTGTACAGTTGAAGGTATGGTATAAGGTAAGACTCGCTCAGCAGGTACTCCACATAACTGATTATGGTGAAAAGATATGTCATATTCTCCTGTGCTATACACTGTTATTGGTTGAATGGGTGACGAAACATTTTAATTTTATTTAGTTGCCAGTAGCTGTTCTGGATAAAATAACATTTTGCACGAGTTCAACCTAGGTAAAAGTTCGTTTGAGAAAGTATACGAAATGCAGACAGGCAACTAGATGAAATAATGCAAACTTTAATCCCGTGAAGGTAACAGCTGTTTCTGTGGTTACATAACGTAACAGGTCTCAGGAATTAAGTGCAAAATTTCTAGCCCCCGCCCCGGTGGCTCAGTGTCCTAAGGCTTCTGACTAATTCGTCCGAGATGGGTCCGAGTTCGAATCCCAAAATGGCATGGATGTTGTGTTTTGTCTTGCGGCACTGGCTCTTTGTTTGCCTGGAATCAGTGGTCCTAAATTAGAGATGGGGAACTGCTCACAGCCCACCGAATTGCTCACTGTGGTCGTTAAAACCCCTAACAAAAAAAAAATGCTATTCCTGAAAATATGTGAAAGCAAAAAGATATTAAAGGATTAAAAAATGGGTACTCCAGGCGTTATAGATTTGTAAAGCGGTTTTCGTTAAATTTTTGTAGAACTGAAATATACTTTAACAGAATGGATGTGGCCATCGATAAATTCTTTTTACCTGTTCAACCGTTATAAGAATTCTAGAGATGTTTTTCGTTTTTTTTTTTTACTTCAAAACTTGTCAATGTTTGCAAGAGTCCTAGTGAGAAAGCTTAGGTGTGTAATATAGACGGCTGTTATTGTTCGAAAAAAGTAAAATAAAAAAAAATTCGGAATGGGATGACTTTAGGGTTTAGGTGTCAGTGTGGGACAGAATGCCATAACCTGACCTGCTATCGTGACAGATTCTACTGCTTCACAAACATCTCTATCCCTATCTCGAACGCGACGTTTTCCTTTATTGCGATCATCAGCTGCAAAGACAGGAATCCCTGTGATACCAGGGAGAGAGGTCAGAAACATATTCAGCTTCTTCCGCCAGAAGACTCGCTTTTGTCGAGAAGGAATGCTTTTTTTTTATTCTTTAACTTTTTTTATATCAAAGTTTGATGTCGTGGCAGTGCACAAAATATTGAAATAACAGAAAAAAGGGCCATAAACGTCAAACGCGCCGATGGAAATTCTCCGCGGGGGAAGACTGAATGCATTCGTAGCCAGTTTGCAAAATCTCATGCTGAATTCCACGGGTCGGCGAGGGCGAGATTTTTATGGTCCCATAGAGCGACCGTTTCGAGTGCAGGTTCCTCTGCTGTACAGTTTTTTCTTTCTTCCCTTTCGCCTTTCTGTTCTCGCGCTCTAAAGCCGAAAGTTCTGGAACGATTCCAGGGCGGAAGAGGACTTAATCGAATTTCAGACTGAATGAAATGTTCTTCCTCAAAGGATATGCAACTTCGTCGGAAATTCGACAGTAAAACCGAATCAGACGGAAAGGGAAAGCCGTTTGCTTGAAAACACAGTTTGCGAGGCATACAATGGGCGACGAAGAAAGTCTTACACACACAAACACGCACACTCACCTCCAACAGGACGGCACAGCCCTTTGCGCATTAGCCTACATTTTATGAGCACCTTCAAAATGCGCCGTGAAATGAGAGAACAAAATTACGAATGCACATTTTGGAAGCGAATTACAGAGGAGTCACGGGAAAGGAGTAATGCTTCACTGGCTATAGTAAATGCGTATCTACCGTCTGTCGTAATGGAACTGCGGGTATTAACAAAAGGAAAAAAAAAGCGAAAAACTTACTCATTGAACATAGAATCATCGCGTACAATGAGCATGTTTCTGGCACACATCGAACACACAGTTGTAACGATCACATTTTTGACACACGCACAAATCTCTGGTTCCATGAACACAAATTTGGTATTTAACCCAAGAAGCGTCCATTACAGATTGATTCTCTCTCTCTGTTTATCTGTCTCTCTCTCTCTCTCTCTCTCTCTCTCTCTCTCTCTCTGTTTGTGTCTGTCTCTCTGTCCCTATCTTTCTATCTGTCTCTCTCTCTCTCTCTCTCTCTCTCTCTCTGTTTGTGTCTGTCTCTCTGTCCCTATCTTTCTATCTGTCTCTCTCTCTCTCTCTCTCTCTCTCTCTCTCTCTCTCTCTCTCTCTCTCTGTTTGTGTCTGTCTCTCTGTCCCTATCTTTCTATCTGTCTCTCTCTCTCTCTCTCTCTCTCTCTCTCTCTCTCTCTCTCTCTCACACACACACACACACCCCTCTCTCTCTCTTTCTTTTCTTTGGGTGTCAAGAGCATATATTTGAAAAAATACGTGATCAGGGAGCAGCAGTTCTTCTGGTGTACAGCGACAATTTATTTAGAGGTTCGGGAGAATGTGCTCATTCTCGATGCAATCTGGGAGAATGCCCTCTCGCCTCGATGCAATCTGCACATATTTTGACGAAAGACGCGCATATTTAAAAAATAATCCTCTTGCCTAGGTGAAATGGACACATCTTTTGCGAAATACGAGCACATAACACAAGTTCTCTCGTCTCAGTGGAATGAATACGCAGTGCGATCAAAAATTTCCGAGACTAGGTACGTAGCGCGCCAACGGATAGCAGTATCCGGATTCGCGAGCATCGGTCGAGGGCAGTGACCTTCATGAGCCATTGTGCCGAGTGCCGTCGTTCTGTGAACACCGGGAGCTGTGCTACACGATACTTGGTGACCACGTGCAGAACACAGCTGCGATTTCGGTATGGATTGCAAACCAGAGAAGCAAGCGAACATCAAATTCTGCGTCAAACGCGGCGTATCTGGAACGGCGACGCATGAAATGTTGCGGCAAGCTTAGGGTAATGAAAAGCAATGAGTCGTGCGAGATGTTTTGAGTGGCACTCCCGCTCCAAGAGCGGAAGAGCGGCACTGGAAGACGACGAGAGGTCAGGGCGACCTTCCACGAGCAAAACCCCTGAAAAATGTGGACAAAATTAGGGAACTGGCACATGAGGATCGTCTGAGAACCATTTAAGACATTGTTACCATCGTCAATGTGTCACACGGAACAGTGTAATAAATTGTGACGTCGCTTTTAAACATGCACCGCATTACTGCAAAGTTTGTGCCATAGGTTATGAACCCCGAACAGAAGGCGCTCCGTGTCGAACTCTGTTAATATCATCGTCAGTAAGTGGTGAATGAACCAACGTTCCTGTCGCGGGTCATCACTGGGGACAAGACTTGGGTCTACGGTTACGACCCGGAGACCGAACAACAGTCGTCGCAGTGGAAGAGCCCAGCATCTCCACGACCGAAGAAGGCCCTACAGGTCCAAAGCGCAACGAAAAGCAGGCTCATCGTGTTCTTCGATATTCGTGGGGTTGCGCACCGTGAATTCGTCCCCCAGGGCCAGATCGTCACCGCCTTTTTTTACTGTGATGTTCTGTGGGGTCTTAGGGAGGACATTCGCCTTAAACAATCCGAAATTTGGCGTAGCGGCGATTTCATACTCCATCGCGACAATGCACCAGCTCACAGAATGTTAGCAAGACGCCAGTTTTGCAGCCACAACTGCATGACTACCCTTCCTCACCCGCCTCACTCGCCGGATTTGGTCCCTTGCGACTTCTTTCTGTTCCCGAAGACGAAGCTGAAGCTCAAGGGTCGCCATTTTGAACTCGTGGACGAGATCCAGCGCGAATCGCAGACGGTGCTAGACACGATTCGCGAACAAGACTTCAAGGGAGCGTTCTAACAGTGGCTAAAACGCCGACAGCGGTGTATCGATGCCCAAAGAGACTACTTTGAGGGACATCATAGCCAAACTTAAGTAACGTAAGTACTTTGATGTTAATCGGCCTAGTCTCGGAACTTTTTGATCGGACCTCGTATATGCATTGATAAAAGACAAGCTCATCACACAACAAATCAGTATGTCACTCAACTAAGGTCGCGCTGCATTTTCCTATGCATTTCACACTGATTGATATGGATTTTTGTGTTTGATGCTTCATAACTTTGTGAGCGATTAGATATAAATGGAATTTTGCGCAATATAAGTTCTTCAAAACTTGCATGTTTCTTTTTTTAATGCTTATCGCACACCTTGTTCTTTCGCGTCCTGTCTAATGAGCACATTTCGTGGCAAAAGACGGGCACGTCACACAACCAGTTTTAGGCGGAAACGAACACATTTTTTTTAAAGACACCTGCATCTCGCACACATATGGCATTGGTTTGCAACGAGCCCAATTTCTGTAAAAGATGTGTTCGTTAGAAATAACATTCCGAGTATAATGAACTTAACATTTTCTGTGCAACTAGGCCCAACTCCGCGTCTGATTTCACGAAGTAAGGATGCTGATTGTGGTTTCCAGTGTCGCATCACCGTTTAGCAGTAAAACGTCTCACTCATCGACTACATATTAGTTGTTCGAATAGTTACTTCAGCTCCGGGTTGTTACGCTCGCTACGCTGTAAAAAATAAGCTGTGCGAATTCACGGAAAATTCTTGAAAATAAAGTGCAGCAAAGTTGCCGGTAAGTGTCCGTGTTTTAGCAAAATTTCCGTTTTTAAGGTGGTTCCACCTAAAATCTCTACCTTATGTTTCCAATGGTAAAATTTCGGTACATATTTTCTTCGCAATTAGTGTATTCCCAAGGATGAAAATTTGCACAACGATAAAACTAACTTTAAGTTATACATGTAGCATGGGATACTTAATGCTTGCTAAAACATAGCCATAATTAAGCAATCCAAAATTCGTTTGTCTACTGACGTCATCAATGTACAGGTCGCGCCATCTATTAACAGGTCTGAACATTACTGAAAGAAAAATGATTGATTTTTAATATAATTATGGTTATGTTTTAGCAAGTATTAAGTATCCCATGCTATAAATTAAAGTTAGTTTTATCAATGTGCAAATTTTCATCTTTGGGAATACATTAATTGCGAAAAAATATGTACAGGAAATTTTACCATTGGAAACATAAGGCAGAGATTTTAGGTGGAACCACCTTAAAAGTGCCCGTTTCTTTTAACTTCAGTATTTTGCCAGATTTTCCGTACTCAGCAACTCGGTTTGTTTAATAAAAGTTAGTTTCAGGCTTTTCTGTATTTTTACAGAAATTTCGCCAAATCGAAGACTGAATTTTTCCGGTCTTGCACGAGAGATACCTTTTCCTGGTGGGATTCGATCCGATGTCGTTCGGGTTGGCTCAACAGATGCCGCACGGCTAACCTCTGAACACAGAAAACCGCCATCAATAATTCGTGCAACACTGTTGACTGCTCGTCATCGGATATTACGCCACGCCTGGTGCCGAAAACATCAAACTGATATCTCTGCACAGAGGCGACGCGTCGTGTGGTTTGATGAATCCCGTTTTGACCTGTATCGTGCTGACGGGAGGGTGTGGATGTGGCGTGGACATCATGAAGACATCGCCCCGTCATATTAGGTCGGCTCTGTTCAAGTCGGTGGTGGCTCTGGGATGGTTTGGGGGAACCATCTCATGGGACAAATTAGATCCCTTAATGTGTCTGGAGCGGTCCTTAACCTCTGTGCGCTACCAACGTGTTCTGGCCGATCACCTACACACTTTCATGGCCGATGGTCTTTTCCAGCAGGACAATGCGCCGCCTCACCGGGCCGCAACCACCCAGGCATGGTCCAAGGAACACTCATCTGAGTTTGGAACCATACAGTGGCTCCCAAGCTCCCCGGATTTAGCGCCCTGGGATTCCGTTGAGCGGAACATCAGATCCATGGATCCCGCACTGACGTCTCGAAAAGAGTTGTGGACAATGCTGCAACAGGTATGGCTGGCATTACTTCCAGAAACCCTCCGGCACCTGGTAGGTCAATGTCTTGGCGTGTACGGGTTATTATTCGCGTTAGCGTAGGGCCAACTAGCTATTTGGTTGGTAACTCTAATGATTAGTCCATTGAGTGTATATTAATTACTCTGAATTTTTTTTTTTATAGAAATTAAAGCGTGTCGGGAAGGCTATTTGCTCTGACACGAACGCCATGCCACTGGACAGAAACACGTTTCTTCCTTTGTGAAGTTCGGCGCCATAGTTACAAACCCTTCAGTACCTAGTCGATCAGAAGGAATTAGTGTCAATTATCTCCGCAAATGATACCTTTGATTAATAAAGCTGAATAGAAAGCAATGGTTTCTGATGTTCAGGTTCCCTCTTTCCAGCCGCCTTTTGCCCACTTCTTAGACAGAGCGTATATTTGTTCTAGCTGATTTCCGCCCAATTTGCTAACCCAGAGTTGATCCTTCCCAGCCAATTAAAGGACTAATAACCTTCAAATATTGTAGTAGTCCAAGGCACCAGAGAGAGTTTATACATGGTGATTGTAAACTCCTTCAACAAAAAAAGAGGGGTGATAGTACACATCAAGACGAACAATAGTTGCAATGGAACCTAGGGCCGCATTCCACTCCTAGTGCCAGAAAAGAGCACGTTCGAAAAATGTCCAACAGGCACACGGAGTTCCAACGACTGCATGAGAAGCACAATATGCAAATCAGGTGCGCTGAACACGTGCGTAGACGATAAGAAGCAGACATTTAAAAACGCAGCCGAACCCGTTCAGCGATATTACGATATTACCGCGCGAACATCACATGAGAATTGACGTATACGTCTGACCGGCGCAGCGTACCGTGTGTTCCTGGAGCAAGTGCTTCCCGGTTTGTTGCAGGATGTTCCGCTCACCACACGGAGGGACATGTGGTTTATGCATGATGGGGCCTCAGCACACTTTGCCACCGAGGTCCGATACTTCCTAAATGTGACATATCCCGGGCGGTGGATTGGACGCTGTAGACCTGTGTCTTGGCCTCCACGCTTCCCGGACCGTAATCCACTGGATTTCCTCTTCTGTGGGCCCATGAAAGAGGTCAAATACTTCCGAAATGCGACATATCCCGCGCGGTGGACCTGTGGCTTGGCCTCCACTCTCCCCGGACCTTAATTCACTGGACTTCTTCTGGGGGCACATGGAAACATTGGTGTACAAAGACACCTGTGGACTCCCTGGAAGATCTCGTCGCGCGAATAGCTGTTGCTGCAGAAAAGATCAATACCACACCGGGATTCTACGAGAGGGTGCGACAGTCCTTTATTCGCCGGTGTGGGCTGTGCAACGACGCCCTTGGACGCCAGTTTGAATAGCCCCTTTGAATCTTTCTCTGAATTGTGCAACTCATGAATTAGGTATATCTCTTTGTTTTCACTGCTTAAGGCTCAAGGTGGATATGTAACTTTACTCTTTTCTGGCACTAGTAGTAGAATGCGGCCCTAGGTTCCATTGCAAATATTGCTCGTCTTGATGTGTACTGTCACCCCTCTTGTTTTGTTGAAGGAGTTTACAATCACCCTGTATACTTAACTGTATAACGCAAAGAAAGGAATTCAGGGTGGAAAGATTTAATTTTTAATAACTTTAGTTCATCATCTCTTTTCGATTTGTTTTCATTAAAAAGTGGCATCCCCGAAAACCTTTTTGTCGAGTCAATTAAGTCTGAATGCTCGTATCAGAAAAATCCCTCTTCTTATCCTGCGACACTTTTGATCGAAAGCACTTTTTGTTCGTCTTTATTTTGCTGAAAGTGCTCTCATCTGTTCCAGTAGTCACATAAATGTGGGAAAGATTTCCATAGAAAAATAACATTTGAAAATATTTTAACAAAATGCATTTCGCATAATTGGGTACATCAAAGTGGTTTGGTTTTTTTCATTACCAAAATTTCCAGCATGGAGTTGTTTCAACTCTTTCATATCGCGAATAAGCACAATATTTAAAACATCACCACTATGCAACATAGAAAATTTCTAGGTAGCAGCACCCCTATGGGTTTCTTTCAAAGGTGTAAAAGATTTTGATACATTTCTTCGGCAGCTTTGTATCTATCAGCTAAGCCCTCTATGGTGACATAGTTACAAACTACTCAGGAAGCACATAAAAAGAACTGGTGTCTGAATTAGTGCATTCATGAGCTCTCTCTCTCTTTGTTTCATAATGAATAATTTTCTTTTTGTCTATTTAGCCGGAAACTACAGACCTATCAGCCTCCTATCAGTAGTTTATAAAATCTTCACTAAAGTTCTTTCACACCGCTTGAAGGTAACACTGGACATGGCTCAACCGAGAGAACAAGCTGGATTCAGGAGTGGCTACAGCACAATAGATCATATCCACGTACTGAGAGAACTAATTGAATGAGCGAGGGAATATGAACTTCCATTGTGCATGGCTTTTATCGATTATGAAAAAGCCTTTGATTCGGTGAAACCATCAGCAGTTACAATGGCTCTGAAAACCTGCGGTATTGAAGATGCATACATTAATATTATTAATAACATCTATGAAAATGCAAGTGCAAAGATTCGGCTGTTTGAAAATACAACACACGTAAAAATTGGAAAAGGAGTGAGACAAGGTGACACCATATCTCCGAAGCTCTTTAATGCCACATTGGAAAATGTCTTTCAATCACTGAACTGGGAAAACAAAGTGATAAAGATTAATGGAGATTATCTAACCCACCTTCGTTTTGCTGATGACGTAGTCATTTTTGCAACTACCCCATCAGAGCTGCAGAGTATGATCCAGGAACTTGCTGACAAGAGTAAAGAAGTGGGATTAAAAATGAACTTTCAGAAGACAAAAGTGATGTTCAATGCTTTTACAAGAAATGAAGATTTATCGATTGATGGAGAAAAACTGGAGATAACACACACGTACGTTTATCTTGGACAGCAGATATCAAGTGAGGGTCACATTGGTGAAGAAATTAATCGGCGTACAAAACTTGCCTGGAGAGCTTTTGGAAGAAACAGCATAATTTTCAAGAGCAATATGCCATTATGTCTTAAAAGAAAAGTGTTTGATCAATGCATCCTTCCAGTGCTTACGTATGGTGCAGAGACGTGGACCTTAACTAAAAGAGACATACAAAGGCTACAGACAACTCAAAGCAGCATGGAGAGGTGCATACTTGGTGTAACCAGGAGAGATAAGAAGAGGAACTCGTGGATCCGAAAAATGACAAGAGTGGAAGACATCATGATCAGAGTTAAATCCCTGAAATGGCAATGGGCTGGACATACTGCCAGAAGGACAGATCATCGATGGACAGCCGAAATTTTAGATTGGATTCCAAGGGACAGGAAAAGACCCAGAAGAAGACCACATGGGAGATGGGTGGATGAAATTCGAAAGTATGCAGGGGTGACATGGAGGAGACTGGCACAAGACAGACCGTTGTGGAGGAAACTTGGGGAGACCTTCGTCTGGCAGTGGATTGATAATGGTTGACAATGATGATGATGATGATAGGGTCAATTAATATTGTGTAAGTAACGTTTTCCACCACCCGGCTTTTGAAATTATTCTATTGATTATCTTTGGATATCCCTTATACGATAAAAGAACAACGGCCGAAATTTCATAGTGGCATTCATTTTTTACGGTTTGGTGGCAGTTATCAAGGAGTGGCATACCAAAAAAAAAAAAAAAAAAATCCAGGCTGTGTAAAACACCCTTATTTTCATTTTTGACTTTCTCGGTGTTGCTGAAACACATAAGGTCTTCGCAAATAGCAAAGGAGTAACAAACGAGCAACTGAAAAAAATACATTGTGCAACAAAAATGAATGGTATCGGCGCACGATTACAATATGAAACGTTTCATTTCTTTTAGAAAATGTATTCGCCATTTAACGTCTGGCTGGCTCCCCGGGGTTTTAAGCCCAGTAACATTTCCATCTCTGAGATCGAGATTGCATCCGCATGGAAGTAAAAAGCTTTCATGTATCCTTAGCACTGAATGCTGCTAAGCACATCTACTTTGTATGGCGTAGTTCTTCACACGCAACATGTCTTTCTAGCTATTTGTCTCACCGCCAATCAAATGTCTTACGTATTCCTTTGTTTCCTGAGTAGATTTTGGCGCATTAGTCCCCGTTCGTGTCCGCTTTTTCTGTGTCACTAGGGTGGGCTTATTTCTTTTATTTCGAATGATAATACAAAGTGCTGTAGTCGATATTTGGAGTAGAACGTGTTTATTCTCTTCTTCTTTTCTTTTCTTTTTCTTTTTGTTTAGCGATTTTCGTTATCATCTGGAACTTAAGGTGAGTCAAATGTTTGTTCCGTTTTGAACGACATATAATGTCGGTCCTTCATTCCTGAGATAAACGCGCACCAGCGTCGCCTAGCTACCGCGATGATGTGGAACACACGAGACTGGTGCCGTTGATTTCTCACGGAGCCGCATAGCTTCATCACGTGAGCAGATGGTGGAGGTCGGTAAACGTACTGTTCGGGTGCTCCTTCGCCATTACTAGAAAAAAGGGAATTAGCGAGTCGGCAGTAGGGAGAGAAATTTCTGTAGTTGAAGGCGAGGAAACAGTGGACAGCAGCATAGCACGAAAATGGTTACCCTGCGTTTCAGTACTGGAGACAAAAATCTCAAAGATATGCCGAGATCAGGATGTCCAACGAACAACGTCCTGGTAGAAGTTCTGACAACGGAATCCGGTAATCAGTACATGACAACTCGCAGCTGAGGTGGGTTTTCCCAATTCACCATCGTTCATCACTTGTACCTTCCTGGTTTTTCCTCCAGACGCCACCGAATGTCTCTGCATGCATTGACATTCTAGCAGGTGGGACATCGTTTTGCACTCATCGCAGATTTCTGTCAAATCCACAAGACGGCAAGATTTCTAGTTGTATCGTCACAGGTGATGGAAAGTGGATATTCCTACGTTATACTATCCCCGGGAACCATTCGCATAGGCCATGCCAGGAAGTACAAGCTGTGGTGAAAAGACAGAGGTTCGAGAAGAAAGCCATGCTGTGCATTTGATGGAATTATGAAGGTGCTGTGCTCTGGGAACACTTGTCAAATGGTCAGTCTGTGGACAGAATCCCCTACGCCGAACAATTATAGCTGGTCCATGACGCTCTGTGCTAGGGATACACAACGCTCATCAATGGAAAGCAGACGCTTCTGCAAATGGATAAAACCCCAAGTCACACCTCCAGAGTGGTTCTCCGAAAACTATAAGAATTGGAATGGGTCGAGATCTTACCCCATCCGACTACCACATGTTTCTCTCCATGATCTATATGTTACAAAGACGACACTTCGCTTCAGTGGTTCATGTGGAATCTGGCGTCAGAGAATTTGTCTCTTCAAAACCTGCCGAGTGGAAAAGCTGTAGGATTGGTGCTCTAATGGAAAGTTGGCAAAGAGCTATAGAAAACAATGTTCTGTACTTTGCAGAGTGAAGTGACCATGTATGTCTTTCTTGCACCATTAAACATTTTAGCTGCCAATGGAGCGAACCTTTTGACTCAACCTGGTGTAAGAAGTTACTCTTACCTAATTTAGAGTAACAGCGTTCTTTGAAAGGGACATAGTTGGGGCTGTAGGATGATAATGCCATTCATGCCTTATTCTGGATATGAAACCCGGCCCATATCTCGGAAAGTTAACGAGAAGCCCACGGCTCTAACTGTTCTGCTACCAACAGGACTTATCATTTAAATGCCCCATTTTGACAAATCCCAATTATGACTATTTTGTTGCTTGAGGTAGAACTCACGCTGGGTACAGTTTTTAAACAACAACAGCGAAATACAATCCCTCTTATGACTATCTTTTTGCTCGAGTTAAAACTAGCGTTGGGTACAGTTTTTTAAAAAAACAGGGGCGAAATACAATTCCTGTTATGACTACCTTTTTCTCGAGTTAAAACCATCGCTGGGTACAGTTTTTAAACAACAATAGTGCACAAGAATAATACAATAATACGAATTAAACAACAATAATACGATCCCTCTTACAACTATGCTATTGCTCGAGTTAAAACCAACGCTGGGTACAGTTTTAAAAGGAAACGTCACCTATATAATTGTAATTCTTCACGAATATTTGCTACACAGTCGCTACAATACAAAGAGGAATTTGTGTGAATTTTTATAAAAGTTATATATATCACAACGAAACTGTGAATTTGAATGAAGAGTTGTGACAGTACGCGAGCGAAATCCAGAGGCAGGCAAAACAACGTGGATTTAATAAAAGTTTAATTTGAATGACTTAAAACCACATTTTTTTCAGCTTTCTCTGGCAGTGGACTAAATAGGTACATCGTTTGTTTTTTAATGCATTCAATTAATAACAAAAGGATGTTGTTCCTGTTTAATTTCATGCATCAGAAAAATTAACAATCATATCAGACTAAGAACGACACATGGAAAGTTATTCAAATGAATCATGTCATTTTTCGCGCTGATACAACATTCCAAGTTTCTAGTCAGGAAGAATAATTCATTTATTTAAATTTGCAGGTGAGGTCCGTGTTGCTTGTCTCTTATTGGCATGGCAAAATAAATTTACCGCATAATCGCGCTGTGTAACCTTCTTCATTATGCAGTACGATGGATAGTGACTTTGTACTAATATGTTCTGCGTGTTTATCGAACTAAAATACTTTTGCGCAATTAATTAATGTTAAAAAAATTAATTTCTTAATCGAATTAAAAGATTTCTGAAGTTCTACGTTGTTGTATTTAAATTTTATATCTAGTCTTTTGTAAATATTTTATTGGACGCTAACTCTTTTGCAAAATTGAAAAATATATTGGGATTTTAACTTGCAATTGTGCCTTAAACATATGCAATAGAGCAGATATCGCAATAGCTATGTCTTACCTTATTCCAGTTAATGTCATTTATCTTCTTCCTTTTTCTTTCTAAATAAAATAGCACGCCATTTTTAATTATAAGCTTTCTTTTTTTTTGCTACTGTGTCAGATGCTTTGCGGTTACATACCCGGTGAAACCTTTTATTTCGTACGTTTTCATGTTGTTTATGCGAAGAAACATTTGTCGTCGGTATAGATTTTTGAAGTAACAGTTTCGCCGTAGGGAATGCTTTAAAGATGCATAATTTCTCTGGACAGAGGTTTTCACTTTTATTCTTTAATTTTAAATAAAACTTTATAACTAGTGATAGGCATAAAGACACAAATTGTAAAGTTACTGAAGTTCAGTATTTTAATTAATGCTGAAGAGTTCTTAAGGCTGTCTTTGAATGAGTATTAGGGTTTATCTTCTGTGATAGATGGCGCAAAAAATCACTGTTTGGGCGTGGCTTTTTACGTCTTGAGTGACTGTCCTAGAAGTTGGCGTCAGCGAATCACTGCAAAACTTACCCTATTCAGAATGGAAGCGGTCTCTCGTTGGCTCCACAATGACAAGAGAAAATATGCGCTGTTACGTTTTAAGCAATGACGTTATTTGGGGGTGCAGCTCAGTAAGTAGGCGGAGCTTCTATAGCTCAATTTGAGGGGTTCCCTGCTAATGTGCACATTTTCTCTTCAAAAAATGAACGTAGAATGGGATCTAATATGACCTACAGAAGACAAGATTCCAATCTCACTTTTGCCCCTGCTCATTGTTTTCTATTTGGCTCAGATAATTAGAAAAATCAGGCAGAAATAAGAGATTTCGTTGCTTCCAGACAGAAACACTGCTGTGCTAACTTATCGCCCCATCTAGCGCCAAACTGGAATGCTTTAGAGTCACATAAATTGAATTTAAAAAGAATTCTAACAAATTTTCAGAACAATAACTGTGGCATATAGTATTAACTATGGGTCGCTTTTATTTGTGCTCAAAATTTCAAACACTACAAAGTAATAGTCTTCGAGAAAATGTGTACAAAAGAATGTACAGTGCAGATATAGGGTAGAAGATGAACTCTGGCACTCATTCAAAGACAGCCTTTGAAAAAAGATGCTCAAAATCTAAAAATACGCCAATACCTATAAAAGGTACCTTCTCTGGTATTGCCAGTATCAACATTCCAGGTGACTGGACGTGACACTTCTGCTTTGCAGTTTGTTATTGGGTGTATATGGTAATTTGTCCAGTCAGCGTATAAGCACGTGTTTTTCTTTTAAAATCAAAGATGGCCTAGTGGTCAACGTTCGTGACTGCCACAGAAGAACCTCTGGTAATAAATAAAGTCGTCTTCCTACCCCTTTCTACCTCGATTCCGTGTCACTTTCCTATCGGGTACTTTAGCCCAAAGCTTCTAGCACCCTATGTCTAAAGGCTGTTTAACACCTGGGGTCAGACACTCCTTTCCTAAAATCCTCTACATATGATCAGATCTGCTCAAAAACAGTTGAGGTGTGACACATGCTTGGACATGTACTGAAATTCTGCATAAGAATTTGCTATCACTTTTCCATTTCAATTAGATTTAAAAAACAGAATTGAATCAATACCTTTAAGTTCCCATATTTTCGAACGGTTTAGAAATAACTGATGATGAATATTATCTCCTCGTTTGCTTCTCTAAATTCTGCTTCTCCGCTAGGTGGCGTAAATTTTTATCTCGTTTCTATCGATATCCGTTCTTCTAATAGTTGGATTTGAAAAATTATTTCTTTCAGCTTCGGATATCTTCAACTATGGAGAACATTTTTTTTTACAGTTTGTGATTTTTCGTTGCGCACATTCCTGCCGCTAGTGGGCGAAGTAGCTATTTCTGTTTGAGGGCATGTTATCGATTGTAGAAATCGGGTTGAATTTCGTTTTTCCTGTGGCTGGTTCTATTCACTATGAAGAACACCGTTCAGTTGAAATGATATGCAGTTTTGATGATATGCATCTTTCCCAATAGTAGTAAATCTCAAGTAAAAAGAAAATTCGATGCAACTAAAATGGGTAACGGAAACAGTCAACACCATTGTAGAAATATGACTGTACGGCATGCGGTCCAAGTGACGCAACAATAGTTAATTTCATGGATACTCAACAATAAATATTACTAAGCTATCGCAAACTTTTTTCATCACATTTTACATAAACGTAACAATATCTTATTGCAATCTATGTAAATTAGGAGAACTTTATGCTAAATGTGATAAAAGCCATTACAAAAATGCATTTTGTTGCTATGCATCTTTTTCGGCAGTGGTAAAGTTTGCGTCATAGCAAAATTTGGTTTCCTTTCGACCGATGTTAACATGTTAACTTTTGGTTTCCTTTAAAATGATGTTAACACGATGGGGTGCATGCAACCTGTAGATATCCTAGCCCAAAAGTTGCTAATCCCCTTCACTACTTCACTACCACATTTCAGATTCAGCTTTTCTTTCTATCTATCGTGAGATCAAATTTTAGCTCGCGGATGCGTAGATGGAATTTCGTAGCTACACCATGTTTTATCGGTGTTGGTAGTTTCTTACATTCGTCTAAATCTGAAAAATATGTAGTAGTAATAATAATAATAATAATAATAAATATTGCTTTTCAAAAGCAAACAGTAGAAATACTATTGCCGCCGCCATAATTTAGTAAATATTTACTTTTATGACAAACATACAAGGGATGGACAAAAATTTGGAAACACCTGGTAAAAGAAGGAATTCCATACCTGATATAGTGTAGGACCGCCTTTTGCATTCAAGATTTCCTGGATTCTCCTGGGAATGGACAAATATAAGTCTTGGATGGTGAAAAATGGGATTTTATATACCGTTCTTCCTGCAGCAAGCGCTCAAGTTCCTGTAAAGATACTGGAGGCGGATAACGCGCTCGACCTTGTTCTCCAAAACGGCCCATGAAGGGCTCTATTATATTGAGATCTGGCGATTGAGAGGGTCATAGAAGATGGGAAATCTCATCAGCAGGCTCAGCAAACCATGATTGAACGATATGAGCTGTATGAATTGGGGCCTTATCGTCTTGATAAATGGCACCGCCTGCAGGAAACACTGTTTGTAACATGGAATGGACTTGGTCGCTCAAAATGCTTAAATAGTCCTTGTCAGTGACACAACCTCGCAAGGTAATAATGGGGTAGGCAGAATACCATGAATGGCTGTCCAAACCAAGACAGACCCACCGCCATGCTTCACTGTTAGCAAATAACACGCTGGATCGTAAGTTTGGGAGGGTGTTCACCACACGTAAACTCACCCACAAGTTGGAAACAGTGTAAAAGTCGATTCATAGGACCAGATGACAGTTTTCCATTGATCAACAGTCCACGTTTTATGAGTGTTGCATCACTCTCTCTCCTGCGTGCTGCATTCACGATATTAACCAGTGGTTTAGGGATTGCACTCGACCATAAATTCCCCCTGCTTCTGGAGTTCTCTTCGCAGTGTTTTTTGTAAAGATAAGGTTCGAAAGCACGTTATTCAGCTCAGCAGTAATTTTTGCAGCTGTTGCCTTCTTATTTGTAGTTACATTCCTCCGCAATGCCCTTCTCTTTCTCTCATTCAATGCACACTTTCATCCACGTTGGTGTTTATCGGATGATGTTTTTCCAGAAGCAAAATATGCGGTCATAACTTTCGATACAGTACTTCGCCATATCTGTACATATAAAATTGAAAGCCCTCACTGACTCGTCACCGAATCTCAGAAACTACTGAACTTAGAACTTTCATATTTGGCAGGGATGTTCCTTTTACAACATAGAGGCGCACTAAGAAAGAAAAGTTTTCCTACGATAACTTTAAGTGGGTCAAAATGGGTTTTTTAAATAACCCAGCTTTGATAACGCTAGGACGTTTTGCAATGATCAAGCCATTGTTGCCCAGCAACTGAAGCTCCGTCCTAAGTTTTGAATGACTTGAGTTGACCTGCTCAGTATATATTTTGTTCTAAATTTTTCTGTTCTGAATTTATTTAACAAAAAACCTTAAAAAGCGCTATATCATAATATGCTTTGCATTTAAACATTTATATTATCGTTTGACATATCGAGTGTCAAGTTTTTTTTTAGTCAAAATCATATTACCAACATTCGTTTTCACAGAAGCAACGGTGACGTCATATAAGTGGTAAGATGACTGCAATAAATATAAATATGCGGGTAGATTTTCATAGTGATTGAAATTTAAAAAAAATTTCCCTTGAGATATCAGCGGTGACAACACAATTTTGCTCACGCTTCCAAAATCATCTGAACTTCTAGCTTTTAGATGTACAGTTTCGAACGAAATTGTTTATAAACAAGGTTCTTTTTACATTTATGCTGAAAGTAACAGCGTATTGTGTTGTGTTTTTTATTATTTTGTTCTGTTTATTAATATTTTAATGATGAAAGTGAAGAGTATGACGCGTTTTGATTTGTTTCGTGTAGGCTTGAAGTTTTCAATTTACTGTTATGAACGAAATTGCTTATGTGTCGTCAGGCAGACATGTTTCCCAAAAGAGCGAAGATATATGCAGTGTATGGCCATTTCAACGGTATATCATATATATCATCTGTATGTTAACAGTATTTTAATATCGCCACGTTCGAAGAACGGGTATTTAGCTAGCACCAAATAAACTTGCTACTTTGGTCTCGGATGCACCCACCATACGGGCCCCAGCAACTTGCCCTCTTTGAAACTTTAAGCTCCGACATCATTCACTTGCAACGCAAAGATCAGTGTCTAGACAGCAACTGTAACTGTAGCTACCTGCTGATTTGCCACGTTTCGCAGCACACATTCACTATCAAGACCTCAGGCGCCATCTACATTTTCACATGGAAAACGTTGGTCGTTTTACCCGTACTTTTTACCAGGTGTTTGCACATTTTTGTCCATCCCCTGTATATCCTTTCATTGGTTTTACGACAATATAATTCATTAATCGACCTACCTAAGTACCACTCAATATGAGGAATTAGTAAACCTTATTGTTTGTTGGACTGTGGCTCGAAAAAGTGTACAGAAGAATACGACTAAAAGAGACACTGTTCCAAAAAATCATACAGAGAAAACTAAGCCTCTTTGGACACATCTGCAGAATGAAAAATTACAGAAAGATATAAGCATTGGTGTTTGGCTTAGTAAACGGAAGAAATGCAAGAGAATGCCCTCACCGCGTGTGGGCTGACGATATTAAAGATTGGTGCGGTGGAACTACAGTGCCTAGAAGAATTAGTGTGACGTGCTCCATAAGATGTCTTTCACGGTTTTGTGACCAATCGTCATGAAATGACAGAGGGCGCTGGCATCGGAAGTTACGTTAGGATGCTTCATGCTATTCAATGTTGGGAAGTTTGTTTGCCAAGGATTTGCTGCCTTACGAAACTTCAAATTTTCACAAAACAAAGGTTAGTGGAGGGAAATCTTTTTGGAAGTATCTTTGCTTATTCGTTGTAGCTCGATCATAACAGTAATACACTAGGTAATTCAACAGTTGATCACTAAAACGCAATAGGCTCATTCGGGTGTTAGTGTGCTAGTTTTATTCAACTGTGGATTGTTTATAACGAAATTTATTTCCGAAATTAGCAACTTTTTATTCGTGAAGATGTAGAAGTTGATCAAGTATTGGCTGTCACGCGTTAAACCTACTGTGTGGTTAAACTTAAGTGAAGTACTGAAATCGACTGCAACAGTTATAAGACCATAGGGAAATAATGTCAGCTGAATTCTGCATTAGCAAATAATAAAAAACATAGAAAACGGAAAAGGCAAAGCAGCTGTTTTGTGCCAGGATGTAATACTGGCTATAAATCCTGCAAAAATAAAATATCACTCTTTGCTGTCCCCAAAATTCCCGATATGTTGAGCAAATGGGATAAGGCAATTCCCAGAGCTGATAAGAAACTTGATGAAAGTTGTGTTGTATGTGCCTTGCACTTTGAATCTAAATTCATGGAGATGCATTATCGTTCCACTATTCAAGGTAAGGAAGTTCTAACATGCCGAGACAACCCATTACTCAAGCCTGACGCCATACCTACTATTTTCCCAAATTTAAAAGACATTTAAAAGGCGAACGACTAATTCGTTTCTCCAATTTTCAAGTGGGGGGGGGGGGGGCACATGCCCTACTGAGCCTTCCTCACGTTACGCCTGTGTGTATGCTACATTAATAATTTCCTTTTTTTAAGGGTAAAAATAGTTTACAGGAACTGCATAGAATTATCCCATTTAGACAGACTCCATGAACACCCACTTCTTAATTTTTACCTTATTAAACTTTTTACTTAAGGTGCAAAATAATTTTCCTCTCTTCACTGCAAACCCATTTGAATAGCAAATTTAATCACATAATTATTATAAGGTGAAGAAAAGTAAAGAAAAATGTTATAATTATTTTTCTTTAAAAGAATGTCATCATGTACATTCAGTTGATTCATTTTGTTTATCGTATCACAGGCAAAGTTTTTTTAGGAATGATTTTTATAAATGGATTACAGTTAGTATATTATTAGAAAATAGACAAATTTTAAAAATAGTAATCGCATTTTTTGTATTCTATTTTCATCTCATCAAAAGGCTTTTTTTAAAGCCAACTAAATGGAAAGTTTCAATATTTATTTTGGTCCCATGTTCTTACCAAGAAATTTAGTCACTCATTGCTGAAAAATGAAGTACATTATTAAATAATTTATAAAGTTTTTAGGTTAATGAATTTTAAGACATTATTGGAATGTAAATTATAAAGCCGATGTCTCATTGAGAAAATATTTCCCCCTTTTTTTTCCGGTAAGGTTTTGAGGGGCAAAACATTTTCTTTTTTTTAATTTTTACTTTATTCTGTAAGTTGATGTTTCAGTGATTGTAAACTGCATATTGGTCGCCAGTGTTTTTGCATAATGTAACCCATGTATGAGTCTAAAACTTCCGAAATATCTAACACCAATGTTGACGTTAGCACAATGCAAAGCTTAACTTAAACCACGATACCCTTATTAATGAATCTTGAGCACCCCGTTCGTTCTTTTTTTGGGGGGGGGGTTAAAGAGGTGTGTCATTTCGTATATACATAAGTTATGTGCTTATAAAATATCGTTCGAGGAGTACCCATAATACTGACGAGCTGGGTGTGTGTCATAGAAAGATGTGCGTTTTCGTCGTCCTTCCTCCCTGAAAAGCGACGTGACATCCGATGACAGCGCCATCTACCGCTTTCATGATTGCGGGCAGCAAGTTTTTCTGCGAGCACGACACACTAATTCTTCTAGGCACTGTAGTGGAACTCTTAAAGAACTGAGCCACTCTGCCATGAACAGACTTCAATGGGACAATATAGTTAAAATGGCAACAGCCACCTATGAGAATTGTACCCATGGTTGATGATGATGGCTCGGTGTGGTCGTGAGTGACGCGAATAAACGCAGTGTATAGTACGCAAATAAATGTGTACTCTGGAATCACGCGGTTGTTTTTTTCACACCCACATAGATAGATCTTGGCATGGAAAAGATGCATAGCATAAATTATCTACAAGGTGCACCAGGGTACTCACTTGATTTTTTTTTATTTCCAACAGGAGCGAAATGTTTTTTTTTCTTAAAGTTTTGTGTCTTTAAAAAATTGTTTTGAAAAAATTGTTTCGCTTTTGAAAAGATTAAGAAAATTGCGCTCGAGAATTAGGTGTCATCTTTCTTATTTTATTATTTTTGCTTCTGACAACTGTAACAACGTCTACGATTTATGCTATATACTATATTGACAAAAGTCACCGGACACCTAGAAGAGAAACACAGCACAGCATTTATTGACGTACATTAGAATGGTGTCGGCCCACCTTTGGCCTTAATGCATGCACTGATCCTTCGAGACATGCTTTCGACAGGGTTCTGGAACACAGCGATAGGTATGAGCTTCCATTCAGTACATAATGCTGCCGCTAACTGGTGTTTAGTACTAAGCGTTGGTTCCAAACTTCTTATGCGGCGCTCTACTTCATCCTATGGTGCTCTATGGGATTAAGATCATGGCTCTGTGCTGGCCAGTCCACACACGATACGGAATTACACGCCGTAACAGTCCTTGCTTTATGACTCGGTGCATTATCCTGCTGGTACCAACAAGGCTCGGTTCCATTGTATTGTCACAGAGCTGGTAGGGCGTAATTGTCCAGAATATCGAGGTAGACGTGCTGGTTAACAGGTTTGTCCACGATAACCAATGGGTCGGGACCATATCACGAAAAACACCCTTACACGAGTACACTGCCAGCTCCAAACTTGACCGTAGGAACAGTACACGGCCGGCTCCAAACTTGACTGCAGGAACAGTACACTGCCAGCTCCAAACTTGAAAGTAGGAACAGTACACTGTGGTAAACAGCGTTCCCCCGGCTGCTGCGATACCCACACACGGCCATCAGACTGATGGATCGTGAATCTGGATTCATCAGTCCATAGGCCTGTTTCCATTGATCTACGGCCCACGATAAATGTTCTTTATATTATGCTAAACGACGAATAGCATTCTGAGTGGAGATGAAAGGCTTATGAGCAGCCCCACGATCACAGTAACTCATGGAATGAAGTTCTTTGCGAATGTTACGTATACATATCGAGGCTCCAGCATTTTTACTCACCTAAGGTCTTGTGCAGTACTCCGTCGATTAGCTTGCAACGACTCTCCTGAGGCTTCGACGTCCTCTTTTACTGATTATCTTTGGTCTGTTGGTACGTTTTGCTTCTTTAGGCACGCCATGTGTCTTCCACTTTATTCAGTACATCCAAAACAGTTGATTTGGGTAGGTTTAAACGCCTCTCGGTTTCTTTAATGGACAACCCACTAATATAACACCCAACAATCTTTCCTTTCTCAAAGTTAGTTCTCTCCCGCCGCGACATTTTCACTCCATCTCACAGTGCGAAATGATCACGGTCAGCTACAGGCTTGTTTCTATACCGTTTGTAGCTATACAGCGCATCTTAACAACGTAGCGGATCCGTTCATTTGCTTTTGAAAAGATGTTCGGTGACTTTTGTTAACATAGCGTATTTTTCACATTCAGATTAATGAAACATTGGACATTCCCCCCTCCCCCCCCTAGAAGAGAGTAAACAGCGCCGCCGTACAATTCGGTGTCCCCTTTCTTTTTGCGTATTTAAAGTAACTTTGTGTATTCACCGGATGTTTCACCATTTTGGGCAATCTTTTTCGAATGCAAAGTTTTGAATTCACGGAAATAACACAATGGTTTATACCCATTGTTCTTCTTCCACAAATTTCCATGCTCCCGGAGCTGAAATCAAATGCTCTTCTCACGATTTTCGTCCTAGCGTGCGCCATTAACCCCCTCCCCCAACCAGGCGTTTTCGCAAGGAAATTAATTAACAACGTCTGAACAAAATTAAAATGGTGCCCGTCAAGGGACTTTTCCCCTTTGCAGTATGCACCCTCTTTTATGTATTCAGTAAAATGAGTCAAAAATTAGCAGTTCATCATACTCGAGAACCCCCAAAATGTTATGCGTAGTTATGCAGATAAGTCAGGCAATAATTATTGACCAATGTTCCCAACTCTTCAGAGATATTGATTCTAACGCAGAATGTTCCTATGAAAAGAGAAAGAGCATTCAGTATATTTTCCTTTCATGCTCTATTATTGTGGGCATAAACTTGTCGTAATTTCTTTTAAGAGCAGTTGATATTTCGCTAAAACTTAAACACGGAAGATGAAAAGAAAGTGGTAAATGTTTTATTTTTCGTTGTTTGATACAGCAGGCAGAAAGTGTAAGGAATCGAATCGCGCATTATTAGGAAAAATCATGAAAAATATGAAGTCGCGAGTCAGCGTTGTGTTTTTGCCAAGTGACTCTATTAAAAGTCGAAATACCTTTTCTTTGGATTTTTTTAAATTTATAGGCTGTACGGGAGAGTGTAAGTGAATCACTTATAAGTGTGATTGACATTATTTCTTTGCCACCTGGTATACCGAATTCATTACGCGACACTCCTCAATTGCGGTATCATTCTTGTGATTTTCACTATTGTGCAAGTTACTATCAGTATAAAAATTTAACAGAATGTGGTTTTCTTAAATAAATAAAAACATCGCTTTTTCCACATTCAGCAACGCACAGCAACCGAAAAATTATTATTCGGTCACCGCTGGGGAATCGAATCCCGGATCTCTCTATATCTAGCCGAGCGCGTTAGCCTTGCACCACGGTAACCAACAATTCACGGCGCTATGTGAGTTTTTCTGTGACCATCTGACATTATAAATCCGCAAGATAGGCTCAGCTACTGAGACGTCTCCATCTGGTGGGCATTAACGGTACTGGCTATATATTAATTATAGCAATTAAATCCAAAGAGCGAGATCTAAAGTGAAAATCCTCCAAATACGCGTCGTCAGTGAAAAAACAAAGACCATCGCTCTTTCCACGTTTAGCAACGCACAGCAACACAAAAATTGTTATTCGGCCGCCGCCGGGGAATCGAATCCCGGATCTTCCGATACCTAGCCGAGTGTGTTAGCCTTACAACACAGTGGGAGCCGAATAACAATTTTTCGGTTGATGTGCGTTACTGAACGTGGAAAGAGTTTGTTTATTCACTGACGCCAGGATTTTTACTGTGGTTTTCTTAAGTTAGCATTTCATTTTACTTTTTATTTTATTTTTTTGATTCTTTTCAGTTGGTTAGAAGAAAGATCCTTCCCTCGAGAAGTGTTCATTAAAGCATTATCCCCGTTCGTGTAATCATTGCATGCGCTGCTCCGGGGATATGCTATTAAGAGGAAACGATCTCGCAGCGGAATCCTGTTTCATTCCTGTTTTTACCACCCCGAAAACAATTATACTTACGAAAAACGGGTGCTTACATAGCAGATGATTTATAAGCGTAGTTAGCATATAAGACAAACTCCGAAGAGGAAGTATGATTTTGCTGAGGAGATCAGAAATGATGATGACTGCTTCCAGCAGGGAGTAAATTGGTTCTTTTTGTATTTCAACATAGTTATCTCTGCTTGCGAAAGAGAGGAATACATACACACGTGATAGCAGGCAATGAAGGCTCATAAATGACAAAATATTTCTAAGATGCATGGATGCTGCTGAATTAATAATAAAGTGTGCGCAATAAATATATAAATTCGTAACGCGTGGTTCTGCTACCAACGCGGCTGTGCGAACTGATTTTTGATCACTTTAGCAGTGGTGACTGAAAATGATATTTCAGTAAGAATCACTCCTAGGAAAGATCGTTTGTAAATGCGCTCATTATATCAAAAAGCCATTTTGTTTAAATACTGGTATAAGATAACGCATAGTTATTAAACAAGAAGCGCAACACTGAATTCTCAGCGCATAATGACCCTGTCGTTTTGAAAAAAAAAAGTAATTTCAGTTTCAAAGTTGTTTTTTTTTATTTTAATTTAAAACTTGCAGTCAGAAGGACTCTATTCTCTTAGATGAGATCATTACGACAATTCCTGTCTCCATGAGGGAACGCGTACTACAAGTGACGTCCCCGACTGGGGTATAATACACTGGCGGAAAGTGAAAAAAGAATACCAAGAAGGAAATGGCGGACGATCATTAAATTTACATATGTTAACGGGGTCTAGTTTACGTAGGTGTGATGTTAATTTCGGGACCAACCGGTGAGCGCTTACGCCACAGCACGGCATAATATGCAAGTTATCGTCGGTGGTATTTCAGGAGTACGGCGAAGTGAATGTAATCAGTCGTCGGCGTACGGACACGTGCGAAGACCCTGAAGAAGCTGCAATGCCTGGGCATGGAAGACGTGTACGATTTCAGCAGTTATCGGACTTTGAGCGAGGTCGTCTAGTCGGACTCCGCGAGGCCGGGTGGTCGTATCGTCGTATTGCGGAGCGAACTGGACGGGAAGTATCAATGGTGGTACGATGGTGGCGTAGATGGTCCGTGGAACATTCCCACACGAGAAGACGTGGAACCGGGAGTCGCAGACGGACTGATGAGCGGACCGATTGACGCAAAAGATGAGTGGCGTTGTCAAGCAGAACATCCACTGCGACGCAAATCCGAACTGCCGTTGCACCTGAGGTGACTTTGCGAACAATCCGCAACCGTCTACTGGATGCAGGACTACGTGCACGTGTGCCTCAGGCATGTGTACCTCTGACTCCAGCCCACCGTCAGGAACGGCTGCAGTGGTGTCGCCAACGTCTGCACTGGAGAACGCAATGGCGATCTGTCGTGTTCAGCGATGAAAGCAGATTCTGCTTGGGAACCTCCGATGGCCGTATGCGTGTTCGCAGACGCACAGGGGAGCGTCTCCACCCTTCTTGCATCTGCCAGCGACACGCGGCCTACACCTGGTCACCTGGTGTGGGGAGCGATCAGCTATCGCTCCCGTACACAACTAGTGTTTGTACCGGGTACGTTAAACAGCACCTCCTACATCAACAACATCATTCAGATCGTTGTTGTGCCATTTGTAAGATCAGTCCATCATGGTATTTTCCAGCAAGATAACGCACGCCTGCACACGGCACGTGCAACGCAACATGCACTTCAGGGTGTGAGACAACTCCCATGGCCTGCACGTTCACCGGATTTGTCCCCCATTGAGCACGTGTGGGATTTTATGGGACAACGACTTACCCGGTCTCCACGACCATCCCCGATTTACGCGTCCAGGTTGAGGATGCTTGGAACTCAATACCCCAAACTTACATCCAACATCTGCATGACAGACTCCATGCCAAAACTGCACAGTGTGACGCAGGTCATGGCGGTTCAACATTGTACTAACCATGTTACATGGAAATGTTATTTTTCAGTTTACCAGCAAATAGAGCTGTATTTTGCCACAATGTTTGGATCACGTTATCCTCTGTATTCCGTTATTATGCTGCATAAATTTCGTTGGTATCAGACGTCTCCTTCTTGGTGTTCTTTTTCACTTTCCGCCAATGTGGAAACACACCGGACAAAAAATTAAACACCCCTGTCAGAACTTACCTAATAGCGGGTGACTGCGTTTTTTGCCTTTATAATAGCATGAATCCGGTGTGGTAGAGACTCCACGAGGTTGTGGATGTATTGAACATCGATTTGCAATCACTCGTGCGTCAATTGGTCCCGAAGTTCCGCCAGAGTACGTGTGTGTCTATTCCGGCATTTCCCCTTCTGTTCCAAATGATCCCACAGATTTTCAATAGGATTTAAATCTGGGAATTTGGCGGGCCAGTCGAGGTGAGACACTGTTGCTGAGTGTTCGTCGTGCCACTCATACACAGTCTTAGCCGTATGTACACGGCAGTTGTCGTCTTGGAAGACAGGAGTGGCAATTTGATGCTGCTGCTGGAGATGCATGGCAGAGGGCAACACTTCGTCGTTCAGAATGCAGAGGTACGCATGCAGGTTTAAATTCATCGTCAGTTAAACCAGAGAGTGCATTTCGTGGTACGAAAAGCATTCCCTAAACATCACAGAACTCCCTTCAGCTTGAACAATACCTTCGACACAATCAAGACTAAAGGCTTCATTGGGCCTGCGATGCACTCGTCGTCTCCCATCATTGGAGTACAAACAAAATCGAGACTCATCAGACCAAATTACTCGTTTCCAATCCACCACATTAAAGGTTTGGGGGGCCTCTGAGACCATTGAGAACGTGCGATTTTGTGATTTTCTGTTAAAAGAGGTCTCTTTCGTGGTACTCTGCTTCAGATGTCCATCGCATGCATTTCTCGTCGCAATGTCCTTTCGGAAATTGTTGGAGTGGACTTTCATTGACTGTTTAGAGCAATTATTGCCTGGTTTTGAAACCGATTTGCAGTTACTAAATGTGAAACGTGGCTGCAGTCTCTGTTGGTGAGAATCATTCTCAAACCACAGTTACGTCGCCGATTATCAGTTGACTACGAACTACACCACTGTTTGTAGACTCGCTGGACAGTACGCTTCGACACACCAACAAATTGGGAGACTTCATTCACTTTGTGTCCGTGAGCACGGCCAAACACGATGGCTCCTTTTTGCCACTCAGTAACGTCTGTCTTACGACCCATATTGTAGACTAAATTCAACACACACCTTGCTCTTCAACACTGCACGAGACAGAAATGATCCTGTAAACCACGTCAGTGCTATTTATCTCCCAACAGTGCTATAACGGCGTCCTCTCTGCAACCGGTAACTTCCTACTGTCATTTCTGTTAGGGATGACTAATTTTTTTTCCGGTGTGCTTAATTTAAATCTTGCAGTCAGTAGAACTCTATTTGCTTGGATGATATCATTATGAAAATTCCCGCCTCCATGAGGGAAGGCGTCAAACAGCACGTACAAGTTGCGTCACCTAGTGGGGTAGAATATATATAGACCGAACAGGCAGTACATGTAAGTTTGCCAACGAAGCCAGTGCAATGGCGAAAGAGGAGGACTTGTCGGATTTTGAACTGGGCATGATTAGGCAGATAGCGTACCAAGCGAAACAGGAGACATCGGATTTTTAACTGGGAAAGGTTGGGGGCTAGCGTATCAACATTTTCAGACATTGTTTGAGGTCTACCAATCAAAGGTGCTGCAGGAATGATACAAAAAGGGACACTCCCTCCCACCAAGTTTTAAAAGGGAAATAACTGTTTTTTGAAGTGGAGGTGAACGCCGGTTTGCGCGTACCCTCTTGGACAGCAGACAAATGGCGAACTCTTTATTAACGACGGAGTGCTAACAAGGCGCAAAGAGAAACGTTTGTGAGTACAATTTTCGGCGACGGAGTGAGGCACTGATGTGGTTCGACGAATGCTGGTCTGCTTACCATGCCCGCCTGCAGTGGGCACGAGAGCACCACGACCGAAAACATTCTAATGGTCCGATGAGTCCAGGTTTTAGATCCAACATGCCCGAAGACGTGACTCTATGTGACGCCGTGCAGCGAACAGCTCTAACCACATTGCACGGTTATACAGAAACGAGTCTATGGCGGTATCTTGGTATGGGGATTCTTCTCATGAGCATAGCTATATTTCCTAATCCTCGTTGAATACTCTCGCTGCTTGATTCTACTTATGCATTGTTTCGCGCCAAGCTTTTTCCTATATAGTGACCGTATATTCCGATGGCACTGGACACTGTGAAAAAGACAACGGACTACTTCACAATTTGTGTAGGAATAGTTCGATAATCATGTAACAGCTTTCCGAGAGATCACCTACTCGTCAGGTGCCCATTACTTGAATCCCATCGAGTATTTGTGGGATTCAGAGAAACTCTGCAGCACTCGTCAGTCCACGTAGGTACCTCGCTCTATCACCAAACTCTGGGACGTCGTTCTGTCGATTTGGTAAAAAAAAATACATGAGGACATCTGCTGTCTAATGAAGTCGTTGCATCACCGTGTGGAAGCGCTTATCCCGGCGAAAGGGGAACCCAACGTGCTGTTAAATAGGTGGCCACAACGGTATGATCCATGAGTGTATAAATATTGGATATTATGTACCCTAACGGCAAAATTCCGCTAAGTGTGAAAAAAAATGGTCGTCGCTACTGGTAGTATTTTGCAATACATTATCAACAGTTGTGAAACATTCTGAAAGTTGTAGGTGTGAAGTCCCTGTGCTGAGGGACTATTATGCAGCAGCACCACTACGGCGACTCCAACACCTAACTGCGTATCTGGTTTCACTCCCAGAAGTCCATGGCTCAAGCAGATGATCGAAATTATGAACTACGTCTTGCGTGTCTGTAGGGAAAGGAAAGCCTCAATAAACAATGACAGTATATTGGGTTATGACTTTTTTTTTTTTTTTTTTTGATTGGAGGTTTAACGACCACCGTGAGCAACTCAATGGGCTATAAGCAGTCGCCCGTCCCTAATTTAGAGTCACTGGTTCCAGGGAAGGGAGAGAGCCAGTGCCGTAAGACAAACACAACATCCATGCCCGACCGTTATTCGAACCCGGACCCCTTACGGGCGAATGATCAGAGGCCAGGTTATGACTTTCATGCATTTATATTATAAAACCGTCTCTAAAACATCATATGCTCCACTTGATCCAATTCGACTGTGAAATTATTGTTGTTTTCACCTCTTAATTTACGTCTATAGGTGAAATTGAATAAAACCTTTTCGTTCTGTCAGTATATGTGAGTGACTTTTAGTGTTGTAAGCATGAGATACTTGCAATGACAAGAATTTACAGTAATTTACGCTACTTGTTAAAACGA
The DNA here is from genome assembly GCA_039090855.1 of Macrothele yani. Classification (NCBI taxonomy): domain Eukaryota; kingdom Metazoa; phylum Arthropoda; class Arachnida; order Araneae; family Macrothelidae; genus Macrothele; species Macrothele yani. Next base: position 140,555,232 of record CM077002.1, read on the forward strand.
GGCTGGCATCCACCCCTTGTAGCAATGGAATGAATTTTAAAATAGGATTTTGATTTCAAAGATTCATTAATTTATGCGAATATACACTATATTGACAAAAGTCACCGGACACCTAGAAGAGAAACACAACATAGCATTTATTGACATACATTGGTACGGTGTCGCTCCACCTTTGGCCTTAATGCATGCACTGACCCTTCGAGACATGCTTTCGACAAGGTTTTGGAACACAGTGATAGGTACGCGATTTCATTCAGTGCATAATGATGCCGCTAACTGTTGCTCAGTAGTATGCCTTGGTTCCAAACTTCTTATGCGGCACTTTAATTCCTCCCATGGTACTCTATAGGATTAAGATCAGGGCTCTGTGTGCTGACCAATACACACACGATACGGAATTATCGTCAAACCACGCCATAACAGTCCTTGATTTATGGCTCGGTGCGTTATCCTGCTGGTACCAACAAGGCTCGGCTTCATAGTATTGCCAGAGTACTGGTAGGGCATAATTGTCCAGAATATCGAGGTAGATGAGCTGATTAACAGGTTCGCACACGATAACCAATGTACCGGGACCATACTACGAAAAACACCCCCAGACGAGTACAGTGCCAGCTCCAAACGTAACCTGTGGTAAATAGCGTTTCCACGGCATTCAGACTGATGGATCGTGTATCTGTATTCATCAGTCCATAGGACCCGTTTCCATTGATCTACGGTCCACGATAAATGTTCTTTACACCATGCTAAACGACGAGTAGTATTCCGAGTGGAGATGAAAGGCTTATGAGCAGCCGCACGACCACAGTAACCCATAGAATTAAGTTCTCTGTGAATGGTACGTGTACATACCGATGTTCTAGCATTTTTACTCACCTGTACACTGAGGTCTTGTGTAGTACTCCGACGATTATCTGTAACGACTCTCCTGAGGATTCGACGTCCTTTATCACTAATTTTATTTGGTCTGCCTGTACGTTTTGCTGCCTCAGGCAGGCCATGTGTCTTCCACTTTATTCAGTACATCCAAAACAGTTGACGTGGGTATGTTTAAACGCCTCTCGGTTTCTCTTATGGACAACCCACTAATATAACACCTAACAATTTTTCCTTTCTCAAAGTCAGTTATCTACCGCCGTGACATTTTCACTAAACCTCACAGTGCGATATGATTGCGGTCAGCTGCAGGCTTGTTTTATACCGTTTGCAGCTGTACCGTGCGTCTTAACAACGCAGCGGATATGTTCATTTGTTTTTGAAGGGGTGTCAGGTGACTTTCGTCAATATAGTGTATACTCATGTGCAATAGCATTATGACCACACAGTATATACTTAATAGCTTGTTATGCCGTCTTTCATCTCTATAACCTCATGTACCTAGCGTGGTATCAAGTGTTCTAGACTGCGGAAGGTGTCTTCAGGTACCAACTCATATACCAGAGAAGGTATCCTCAGGTACAAACTCAGATACCGGAGAATGTGTCCTCAAGTACCAACTCGGATACCAAAGAAGGTGTCCTGAAGTACCAACTCAAATACCAGAAAAGGTGTCCTCAGGTACTAGCTGAGATACCAGAGAAGGTGTCATCAAGTGCCAACTCGACACCAGAGGTGGTGTCCTCGGGTACCAGCTAGAGTGAATGACGTCCCGGAGTTAGACAACGGAGCAACGCACTAGCGTGGATCGGCGAATGCTGCGGTCTATTGGTTTCAAGTAAAGGAGTTTCGCGACTATAGGAGAATATAAGAAATGTTTAGACATGATCCTGGATCTGTTTACGGAAAATTTGAGTCTTTTGACACAGGCAGTTGTCTTTCTGAAAGAACACAATGCCATATCCAGATACACACTCATCATACACTCGCGGACAATGAAATTCGCGCACCTTGAAGAAAAGTTCTTACTGGTATGCAAATGATATACGTTTGGTGCGATTTTGCATGATCGCACACCCTGTGGTGGCGGTGCAAGCACGAACCGGCAACCTTATAAACCGGCATGTAGTCGATGCCCCATGAAAGCGAAAACGACTGGCTGACGCAAGAAAGAGTAGAAACTGACAAGAATGCCGGGTAGACGTCAGAGATGTCGATTTACGCCACTTGCGGACTTTTAGATAGGTCTGATCATCGGGCTGAAAACCGCAGGGTGGTCGGCACGACGTATAGCCTGCCACGTGGATCGTTCTGACCATACTGTCTGACTGTGCTGGGAGCAGTGGACATGTGACGGCACACCCACACGGCGAAACTACTGCGGACGGACCACGAAGACCACCGGTAGAGAGGATCGATGGATCATGCGCCAGGCACGAACGGACCTCACGGGGACCCGGTCAACTATACAGGCAGATATAGCCGCTCCTGTGTGTCCACGAACTATTTCCCGACGCCTCGGGGAAGCGAATATGAGATCCTAGCACTCCTTACGACTGCGGTCATTAACACCGGAACATCGTCGTCTCCGTGTGCGGTGGTGCTAAGCCAGAGTGACGTGGAACGCCACAGACTGGCGAAGTGCGGTATTTAGCGATGGGCGCCGATTTGCTTTGGGGACAGATAATCATCGTGTCAGAGTGTGGAGGTCCCCGGATCAACGGCACAATCATAACCTTGCTATCGAGCGCTTCACCTCCCCACTGCAGGCGTTATGGTTTGGGAAGCCATTGCCTAAGATAGGCGATCAGCTCTAGTAGTTGTACGGGGATCGTTGACGGGCCAGCGGCGTGTGGAGGAGATCCAACAGCTCCATGAGCTCCTTTTCCTGGCCGGGATTCCAGGTGCGCTATACCAGCGGGATAATGCCTGCCCGCACACGGTTCGTGTTGCCCAGACTGCCTACATCATGTGTAGACACTTCCACGGCCTTCCCGCTCCCCGGACATGTCCTCTATCGAGCATGTGTGGGTCCAGTAGAAAAGCCAACTGCCGCCGTACCGCACTATCCGGGACATGGAGCACACCATCCAAGACGTATCGGACACTCTTCCGCAAGACGACATCAGGCGTCTGTTCGCCTCCATGCCGGACCGTATTGCAGCATGTATCGCCACACGAGGCGGTGCGACGCGCTATCGAAGATGACCGGTCTGCGTGCCACAGATCCCTCTGTAACTGTCCTGTAGCTCTGTTTTTGCCAGCATGTGTATCATTCATCTTTATCATTACGTTCATAAAATTTCAGCTCAATCCGATGCTTCCTTCTTGGTGCGCAAATTTCATTGTCCGTGAGTGTATTTCATTGAAGTATTACCAAAGTATAGTTAGGTGAATACTAAGGCTAATTGCTACATTTTGAAGAATAAAGGTAGGCTTAATAAAGTGGCCAATCAGTGTATGTGTAAATATTAGTGCAAAGTTTCATTAGTCATACTGTCGAAATCTTAATTTCGTGCATTTCACTCTCGAAAATATTTGCTCCCAGATGTAAAAGTAGTCAAAATGTTTTCTTCAAAGGATTTTTTAGTGTTTTTAAAAAATAATGATGCGGTGCTTGCATTCTGTAGACATCGTTAGATAAGAAATTAGTGTTTAATGTGACAGCAATAAGTTTCCAGAAATATCAACGATTTGGAGACAAATTCATATTGGGAGGATACTAATTTGTAGTGGAAATTAAATGAAAATGTTTTTTGAAAAATGCATTTTTTTTTCTTTTTAACGATGTTAAGCAATGTCAGAAGTGGGAATATACTGCGAACAGAAAGTGGTAGTAACCCTTGGTTTTACAGGTATCCTACACTAGGTCATACCAGAGTGTATCTGAAAATTTTGAAATTGAGTTTCACGATCTTCCTCCAGAGTCAATGCATTTGTTTAAGTAAATTTTCCACAACTGAGAGGCGTTCAGCCAATGACTCTCATGAACACACAAGCAAACAAACATAATAATATATTCCATCTCATCGTCTTCGAGAGTTGTCATCCCTAAAACGGTTTGTTGTGGAAAAATAAAATCCAAAATCTGACATCGTAAAATCAGGGAAAAAAATAATATAAGTTTAGCGTGACTCGTCTTCAAGAAAGCAACTAATTCTCCGTTTCGCCGTATGCCAGAAATAAAGGAAACAGGTGGTGCAATAGTAAACATATAATGCACAGTTTTGCAGAACCGCAGCCTTGACTATTTGTAGCATACCCGTCAGCGGTGTCTATCCACCTGCCTTCCAGATTAACGGCTAGAGAGATCTATGGAGATGTAGAAGGCGAGTGGAAATCTAAAGGGCCAGTAGATTCTGGAGAAATGTTGTAACCAAAGAGATAGTAGCTTATATTGGATATCTATGTGGATCGACGAAATGTTGCTGTGTGATTGGGATATATATTAATAGAAGAGCTATTTAATGTCAGCGGATAAATTAAAAAGTCATGATTATATTGAGTAAAAAATAAAGAACAAGTTGATGTTACACTAAGTGCTGATTTTTCCAATCCGGCCATTTTTATTTACAGTGGAACCTCGGTTATACGTTTTTCACATTTATAATATGTTCATATTTTTTTATATATGTAGTTTCTGTCGCTTTAATATTTGTTTATACGTAATTCATTTACACGCTTTTTCCGATTATACGTTAAAATTTGAATTTCACATTATTAAAAATACATAGTTTTTTTATTCTTTTATATGTAACCCAGCCTATTACAATTCTGAGAGAATCAAAACAGCCATGCCCTGTTCCTTCTTGGTGCAGCCAAATTTAGATATTGATTCTATCAGAGAAGGATATGTTGTTCACATATCCTTCTCTGATTGGCTCTAAATTTGGCTGTAAAACTTTGGGTTTGGATGAAAAATTGGCTTTGCATTTCACGACTCAAACACATACGCACTATTTAAAAATCGCTAAATCTCTGGGATGTAACTCTGCGGCTCCACCATTTCATGGCCTAGTGGAATAAAATCTTAAATGTATCGTCAATATCCATTATTCTGGTTTCAAATGGATGCAATCAGGCTTATTCAAATGCGCACTATTTGAAAATCGCCAAATCTCTGGGGCGTAAATTTGTGGCTCCACCATTTCGTGGCGTATAGTGGAATAGAATCCTAGATGTATCGTCAGCAACCAACATTCTAGTTTTAAATTCACCCAGGTTTATTTGAATATGCACTATTTAAAAATCGCTAAATCTCTGGGATGTAACTCTGTGGCTCCACTATTTCATGGCCTAGTGGAACAAAATCTTAAATGTATCGTCAATATCCAATATTCTGGTTTCAAATGGATGCAATCAGGCTTATTCAAATGCGCACTATTTAAAAATCTCCAAATCTCTGGGGCGTAAAATTGTGGCTCCACCATTTTGTGGCGTAGTGGAATAAAATCCTAAATGTATCGTCAATATTCAATATTCTGGTTTCAAGTTCAAATGGATGCAACCAGGCTTATTTAAATGCGCACTATTTAAAAATCTCCAAATCTCTGGGGCGTAAAATTGTGGCTCCACCATTTTGTGGCGTAGTGGAATAAAATCCTAAATGTATCGTCAATATCCAATATTCTGGTTTCAAATGGATGCAATCAGGCTTATTCAAATGCGCACTATTTAAAAATCGCCAAATCTCTGGGGCGTAAATTTGTGGCTCCACCATTTCGTGGCGTAGTGGAATAGAATTATAAATGTATCGTCAGCATCCAACATTCTAGATTCAAATGGATGCACCCAGGTTTATTTGAATATGCACTATTTAAAAATCGCTAAATCACTGGGATGTAACTCTGTGGCTCCACCATTTCATGGCCTAGTGGAATAAAACCCTAAATGTATCGTCAATATCCAATATTCTGGTTTCAAGTTCAAATGGATGCAATCAGGCATATTCAAATGCACACTATTTAAAAATCACCAAATCTCTGGGGCGTAAAATTGTGGCTCCACCATTTTGTGGCGTAGTGGAATAAAATCCTAAATGTATCGCCAATATCCAATATTCTGGTTTCAAATGGATGCAATCAGGCTTATTCAAATGCGCACTATTTAAAAATCGCCAAATCTCTGGGGCGTAAATTTGTGGCTCCACCATTTCGTGGCGTAGTGGAATAGAATTATAAATGTATCGTCAGCATCCAACATTCTAGATTCAAATGGATGCACCCAGGTTTATTTGAATATGCACTATTTAAAAATCGCTAAATCTCTGGGATGTAACCCTATATCTCCACCATTTCATGGCCTACTGGAATAAAATCTTAAATGTATCGTCAATATCCAATATTCTGGTTTCGAATGGAGGTAATCAGGCTTATTCAAATGCGCACTATTTAAAAATCGCCAAATCTCTGGGGCGTAAAATTGTGGCTCCACCATTTTGTGGCGTAGTGGAATAAAATCCTAAATGTATCGCCAATATCCAATATTCTGGTTTCAAATGGATGCAATCAGGCTTATTCAAATGCGCACTATTTAAAAATCGCCAAATCTCTGGGGCGTAAAATTGTGGCTCCACCATTTTGTGGCGTAGTGGAATAAAATCCTAAATGTATCGCCAATATCCAATATTCTGGTTTCAAATGGATGCAATCAGGCTTATTCAAATGCGCACTATTTAAAAATCGCCAAATCTCTGGGGCGTAAATTTGTGGCTCCACCATTTCGTGGCGTAGTGGAATAGAATTATAAATGTATCGTCAGCATCCAACATTCTAGTTTCAAGTGGATGCACCCAGGTTTATTTGAATATGCACTATTTAAAAATCGCTAAATCTCTGGGATGTAACTCTGTGGCTCCACCATTTCATGGCCTAGTGGAATAAAATCTTAAATGTATCGTCAATATCCAATATTCTGGTTTCAAATGGATGCAATGAGGCTTATTCAAATGCGCACTATTTAAAAATCGCCAAATCTCTGGGTGCGTAAAATTGTGGCTCCACAATTTCGTGGCGTAGTGGAATAGAATCCTAGATGTATCGTCAGCATCCAACATTCTAGTTTCAAGTGGATGCACCCAGGTTTATTTGAATATGCACTATTTAAAAATCGCTAAATCTCTGGGATGTAACCCTATATCTCCACCATTTCATGGCCTACTGGAATAAAATCTTAAATGTATCGTCAATATCCAATATTCTGGTTTCGAATGGATGCAATCAGGCTTATTCAAATGCGCACTATTTAAAAATCGCCAAATCTCTGGGGTGTAAAATTGTGGCTCCACCATTTCGTGGCGTAGTGGAATATAATCCTAGATGTATCGTCAGCATCCAACATTCTAGTTTCAAATGGATGCACCCAGGTATATTTGAATATGCACTATTTAAAAATCGCTAAATCTCTGGGCGAAAAATTGTGGCTCCACCATTTTGTTGCGCAGTAGAATAGAATCCTAAATGTATCGTCAGCATCCAACATTCTAGTTTCAAATGGATTCACCCAGGTTTATTTAAATGCGCACTATTTAAAAATCGCTAAATATCTGGGGCGTAATTTTGTGGCTTCTCCATTTCGTGGCGTAGTGGAATAGAATCCTAAATGTATCCTCAATATCCAATATTCTGGTTTCAAATGGATACACCCAGGTTCTGAATAAAAATGCTGTTAATTCTTGTGTTGCACAATGATGCACTGGTGGCAGATTTTTAGTTCTGAGGATTTCACTTAATCTAGAATCAGGAAATTTATAGACCGATAGAGCTGTCGAAAGAGAAGTTTGATTTTCATCGGGTTTTGTAGTGCAATAAAGTATGTTATAATTCTTAACGCTTTTTTTTTATTTCGCCGCCAGTTCGACTTTAAATAAATTATTATTAAGGAATACCTTATATCTAAAGATATTGTGCACAACCTTTAAACTCTTACGGGCCAACTCAAATTGACTGCTAAACGGCGGTCAGCATCGGTAACCCCCAACAAAGGATTCCAAAAAGATATCCAAACCAAAATATTAAAAAAATAAAATAATTTACTTGCTTAAAAAATTTGAAGGCGTGCCCAAAACTTTTTTATTTTTTGTAGGTCTCTAGTAAGAAAATCGACAGTTTTTTTTAAATACGGAGGCGTCGTTGAAACCTTTTAATTTTTGTGGGTCTCTAGTAAGAAAATTGACATTGTTTTTTTTTAATATGGAGGCATCGCCAAAACCTTTTTTTTTTATCTCAAGTAAGAAAATAGGCATTTTTTTTTTTAAGTACAGAGGCGTCACCAAAACAGTTTTATTTTTTGTAGGTCTCTAGTAAGAAAATTGACATTGTTTTTTTTAAATACGGAGGCATCGCGAAAATGTTTCTACTTCTTTGTAGGTCTATAGTGTAATAAAATAATTGACATTGTTTTTGTTTTTTTTTATTATGGAGGCATCGCAAAAAACGTTTTTTTTTTTTTTGGTCTCAAATAAAAAAATTGCCATTTTTTTAAAATACAAAAGCTTTGCCACAAACTTAATTTTTTGTAGGTCTCTAGTAGGAAAACTGACAGTTTTTTTAAATATGGAGGCATCGCCAAAACCTTTTTATTTTCTGTAGGTCCCTAGTAAGAAAACTGACATTGTTTTTTTTTAAATACGGAGGCGTTGCCAAAACCTTTTTGTTTTCTGTAGGTCTCGTAAGAAAATTGATATGTTTCTTTTGTTAATATGGAGGCATCGCCAAAACCTTTTTATTATTTGTAGGTCTCTAGTAAGAAAATTGGCGTTGTTTCTGTTTTTCTAAACATGGAGGCGTCACCAATTTTCTTTTTATTTTCTGTAGGAGGTCTAATAAGAAAATTGACATCTTTTTTAATATGGTGGCGTCGCCAAATTTTTTTTATTTCGTGAAGGTCTCTAGTAAGAAAATTGACATTTGTTTTAATATGGATCAGTCGCCAAAACCTTTTTATTTTTTAGGTCCCTGGTAAGAAAACTGACATTGTTTTTTATTAGTCTTTCAATATCTGGTTCAATGTTGGACACACAGTTGAGCAGGTTTTCCTCCAAGTGTTCATCTGTTAAACGTGAACGTCTTGATTTCACCTATTTCATTATAGAAAATGACTGTTTGCATAAGTAGATGCTTCGCAATATTGTTGTCGTTTTTTGAAAGTGGATTTTTCAATCTGTTCATTTCACAAGGAAAGTAGTTTATATGAAATTCTGGTAAAGAAAGTTCTGCAAATTTAGAGTTAAATTCGGAGTTGTTTTGAAGGTCCACAAGCTCCATCTAAAAATCGCCGGTCACCGGCTGCGAATGTTGCAAACCCGGCGTCTGACCCCCCCCCCTAAAATTTTGATATCTTTATATATATTTGTGTGTGTTCCGTCAGTGCCCAATAAAATTTTCGCATCCCTATAAATTTTCATTTTTTCTCTAAATGTTCGACACTAATTTCTGTTTTGTGCCCCCTTGGTGCGCTCGGGCCACATACAATTAGGCCGAGAGCAGCTGATTGTGCATGTCTGACCTACAGTACAAATTTTACAACAGTATTTAACATTTTGAAATTTGCTTTATATGTTTTTAGGGCCGTCCTGTAAAAAACGTATAACCGAGGTCCCACAGTACTGACATCTTTTTTTTTTATTGGAAGTTTAACGACCACCATGAGCAACTCATTGGGCTATAAGCAGTTGCCCGTCCCTAATTTAAAACCACTGATTCCAGAGAAGGGAAAAAGCCAGTGCTTTAAGACAAACACAGCATCCATGCCTCACGGGATTCGAACCCGGATCCATCTTGGACGAATGGTCACAAGCCAGCGCTTAGACCCACGGCTTAGATATTTCACAAGTATGACATGTATGGTTAACAAGGTCAGAGTTAGCTATGGGAGAACACTAAATACTTAAACTTCTTTTTTTAGTTATTAAAACACTTCAAGATCTACTGGAAATATAATTAAACTGTCAATAAAAGAAGCATATATATCATCATCATCATCATCATTGTCAACCATTATCAATCCACTGCTGGACGTAGGTCTCCCCAAGTTTCCTCCACAACGGTCTGTTTTGTGCCAGTCTCCTCCATGTCACCCCTGCATACTTTCGAATTTCATCCACCCATCTCCCATGTGGTCTTCTTCTGGGTCTTTTCCTGTCCCTTGGAATCCAATCTAAAATTTCGGCTGTCCATCGATGATCTGTCCTTCTGGCAGTATGTCCAGCCCATTGCCATTTCAGGGATTTAACTCTGATCATGATGTCTTCCACTCTTGTCATTTTTCGGATCCACGAGTTCCTCTTCTTATCTCTCCTGGTTACACCAAGTATGCACCTCTCCATGCTTCTTTGATTTGTCTGCAGCCTTTGTATGTCTCTTTTAGTTAAGGTCCACGTCTCTGCACCATACGTAAGCACTGGAAGGATGCATTGATCAAACACTTTTCTTTTAAGACATAATGGCATATTGCTCTTGAAAATTATGCTGTTTCTTCCAAAAGCTCTCCAGGCAAGTTTTGTACGCCGATTAATTTCTTCATCAATGTGACCCTCTCTTGATATCTGCTGTCCAAGATAAACGTACGTATCTGTTATCTCCAGCTTTTCTCCATCAATCGATAAATCTTCATTTCTTGTATGAAATATTTTCGTGGTAAAAAATTCAGATTGTTCTCTGATCCAAGTAGCCTAACAACAGATCACGGTTAGTCTCTAATTAAAGATAATTTTACTATAAGTCTATATCTTCATTACCAACAGGTAACACATGTGAAAACCCTGCTGGATATAATAGAAAATAATCATCTGTTATTCCTCCCCTGACATCTTGATTTTGCTTCGTCACTACCGTCGCAAAACGAGGCACAGAAATTTTCAAAACCTTCACCTGCTGCGCATGCTCAGTCTGTATAATCATCTTACTAATGTTTAAAACAGTATTTTCCCCGCATCTTAAAATTTTCAGTGAATGAAATCTACAATTTTAGGCTTAGAAACAACGGTAGAAACTTAGTTTTGTTAAAAGATCGTTCAATTAGAACGATATCTATACGTACCTGCTTATAGATAAGATTGGTGAATAAATTACTGAAAATTGTAAATACTCCCGTCGTTATGAAGCATGAGAAATTTGCTGTTGTAAATTATATTCTCTCACGAATACTGATTCATACTTACCATTCTTCTTAATGGAGCTCAGAGTATCAATAAAATGAATAATTTCAAAAATCCATTGATATAATTGTGTAGGAGGAAAAGTTTTGAGAACACATAATCCTTTAAAATGATAAATCATCATCTCTTCCTAGTAATCATATAAAGATTCAGCCCAAAGTGTGAGCTTTGTCTGATTTCATTTCCGCAAATTGCCGTGTTGATGGCAAACAGAGATAGCCCCGGCATACGGGAGAGCATAAATGTTCTTTGAAACTTCTGATGCATTTTCCTCGAGAAATCAATCTAAAACGGATCACTTGCCTTATGAGGTAGATTGTAGTTGTTATGCCTCCTACTGTAAACACCATCTTATCGTTCGCCTTCCTCCTGAATGGAATTCGTACGTGGCCGTTCACCGAACAGCAGGTTTGACAGTGCTCCGAAATGGGCGGAATTATTGAACGTGAAATCCAGAAAAAGTGCTTTGTCCGCAGAACAAAATATAAGTTTCACGGAAACTGGAAGGTATCCACCATCCTTTTTTCCCCAAACACCTCTTTTGTTGCTGACGTCACAGAAGAACAACTCAAATTTAACATGTTCAGCAGCAGTAAAGAATTATTCATCTTGGCGTAGAGATATCCTATTTACAGTAGAAACACCATTTGATATTTTCAACGATGCAACACGTTGATGCAGAAAGGGAATCCTATCTAGTGCAAAAATGAATGTTTCAAGGACATCAAGACCAAATAACAGGTTACAATAATTTTTTTCAGTTTAATAGTTTTGCCATAAATCATTACTGTTTCTCTATTTTATGTCTCATTCCCGACTTTATTGAAAGCCGACTATTAAGGATTGATAAAGAATTTTTGAGGATTTTTTTTTCATATTTAACATTTAAACACATTAACTGACTTTCACCCCACTTACTTAAAGATTTATCAGAAATTCAAAATTCATTTACGCTATTAATCTAAAACGAGTTCCCGGGTTAAAAAACCAAGGAGTGCCATAAGTCAGAATATTTCTCGCAGATAAACTATCAAATCTAAATTTCAAGTGGATTCAAGAGAGAAAATCACACAAATAAGTACTTGTAAATATAATAATATTCTTTCACATCTTTCACACAGAGCTTTCACAACACCTTTGGGCGGGGAGTGTACCTGCCCAGGAATATCCACCTGGGGTAGGTTTTATACAATTAATTTAGAATTACTCCCTCAGAGAACACTATAAACAGTTTCATATTGAAGAAGTGATTCTTTAAAAAATGAGAGAAAAGAAAACAAAATGCCGCCCGGTGGTGCAGTGGTCTAAGCGCTGGCTTATGACCATTCGTCAGAGAACGGTCTAGGTTCGAATCCCGGTGAGGCATGAATGTTGTGTTTGTCTTACGGCAGTGGTTCTCTCCCTTCATGGAACTAGTGGCCCCAAATTAGGGACGGGCAAACTACATGGCAGGTTGCTTCACGAGCCGCGCACAACTCTGGGGATTCACCATAGATGGAAAGCAGCAACTGAACAAATAACTAAAAGGCGAATGGATAATTAATTCAAACACTCGACGCCGATCAGGAACAGCAAATAGAAATCATCGCTCTTTTGACGTAAGTAAGTGAGTCTCGGAAAAATTCTCATCGGGTTCGATTCGCGGTGACGGCCGATGAGAATTTTTCCGAGACTCGCTTATTAACGTGGAAAGAGGGATGATTTCTGTTTAGACGATAATGTTGTGGTTTTGCATTATTCGGGAAGTATGGCTATAAATGGCTTCTTCACTACAGAAAGGTTAAGCGTAGACTGTTTCTTTCAATAATGGGACGATGGTGGTGTGAATTAGAAATCTCCCCAAAGGGGCGCACGATTGTATTGGAGAACTGTCACTTGCTGAGGTGATTTCCGACATTGTATAAACAAAACCGCTTTCTCTTTGAAGAACGTTGAAAGGTCAGTGGTCCTTTTAATGGCAGATTTGCCAGCCGATTCAAAAAGAGTTCCTCGGTTTGTAAGCACCGTGGCTAACATATACAAATTGAAAATTGGAACTAAAAAGGCAAAATTACTGTAACTTGCTTTCTTATTCGCAAAAGTCTCCTCACCAGCATTATCAATCCACATGACGCGTTGCACGCGACCTGTTAGGTGCTCTCTCTCTCTCTTCTTAAACATATTGTTGTCATGCAGCATTATCAATCCACATCCCGCGTTGCACGCGACCTGTTAGGTGCTCTCTCTCTCTTCTTAAACATATTGTTGTCATGCATTAAGAAAAAATAGTCTGCGCCGTGGCCATCCAACACAGCATTGGTTTGCACATGGAGATTTCTCCTTCCTAGAAGAAACGTTGCAGTTGACGACGAGCAAAACAAAATCAGTAATGGAAAACAATCCACACAATCCTACCCGAAACATTTTTGCAGACTCTGTAAACACCGTAGTATTGCATTCGGTAAAGTATGAATCGTGTATCAAGAGCTGGCTCAAAGGAGATGTTGCAATCAGTGAAGAACTGACATTGAGCCTGAAGGATGTTTCTCATGTCTCACTATGTCCCGCCGCCGAAAAAGATCGGGTTTGGACACCTGACAGACCTTGAGCAAGGAAGCATTGTTAGGATGGGAGAAACTGGATTTTCCTACAACGAAATTGCCACTTGTACGGGACGAAACGTCAGTATACACTGATGCAAACGTAGCTTCAGTGGACAGACGAAGCTCGAACGCACAGAAATCCTTGGAAATACACAACAAAATCGCACGACTGCACAGAATGACAGACGTCTTTATCGCAAAGCAGTGACCTATCTCACAGTGATATCCACAGGGTTAGCGTAGAACTGTCACAAGTCACGCTTTGTCTTTCGGCACAGTTCGACGTCTTCTGCTTAACAAAGAACTGGTCGCTAGCATAGCATTACTGCGCATTCTTTTTACCCTCAAGCACAGACGCCTCAAGCTGCAATGGAGTCTCGAACACAGACATTGGCTCACTGATTGAAAACAGGTCGTGTTTTCTGACGAGTTGCGATTCAACTTGATGCACAGTGATAGTCGCATACGTGTTAGAAGACATCGTATTGAACGACAGCGTCATACTAGCCCAATCCCAAGCGTTGTGGTTTGGGGCGCTCTTCGGTTTAATTCGCGATTTAGCCTGATACAAATTTAGAGAACCCTCAACAGCCAACGATACATCAGAGATGGTTTTGAAGCTTAGGTGATAAGCCTTCCTTCAGAGTTGTCCTGGATCAATATTCCAGCAGGACAATGCTCGGTAACATGTGGCCCGAAATATCCAAGACCTCTTCCATGCACGGCAGATACTGCTGCTTCCGTGGCCTGCAAGTTCCCCGGATATGCCCCATATCGAACATGTCCGAGAAATTGTTGCTAAGCGACTGACGCCGTCCAGCGCCTCAGCCAGTGATCACAAATGAAGTCTAGTCTTGCATAGAAGTAGCCCGGTAGGCCATGCTTTTCCCCACGACGAGATCAAAATTCTCGTCCATTCAATGCCACGCCGTGTGGAGGCTGTTGTTGCTCCTTTAGGTGGCTTTACACGATACTGAGTTTTGAAGCGGAAAAACGTGCGTAGTTCTATAAGTGTAATCAATTATTTCTTGTAACATGAAGAATCTGTGATATAAATTTCACTTTAATTGCGCTATTCTTTCTCTGTGTTGCAGTTTTTACAAACAGTAGTGTATATACATTCTGATTTACTATGACTCAAGTAAAAACGTTGGAAATCTTTTATTTCTCTTGGAGGAGGGAGGGGAGGGGCTAACGACCGCCCAAAACAACTCGTGGGTCAATAAGTAAATTACTGTCCCTAATTTAGGGCCACTTGTTCCAGGGAAGGGAGACAGCTAGTGTCGCAAAACCAATAGATATACCAACGGCTCACTCGGGATTTGAACACGGGCTCATTTCGGATGAATATCCAGAAAAGCATGCTTCAGATCACTCTGCCAGCAAGCCGGCTTAGTAATATCATTAAGACGTTCAATATAAAAGCATTCTTTCACATTTGCTGTGCTGCGCTTTCTGTGTGTTTCAGGTTCGTGAACGGAGAATTTCGTATAATTTCCGGCTTTGAAATGAATAAAAAAGCCGAAATTATTAACGCGTATGTACTGAAATTATAAAGCTGAAATTTTTAATGCATTCATGCTTTACTTGGGAAAGGTATATTTAGAAAAATCAGAAGTTTCGAAGTTTATTCTCTGAGAAACATTCTTCAGTCAACAAAACCTCTCCACTGTGAAGTCATCTCGCGACTCTTCCTTATAACAGGTGAGATTCATGTAGTGATCACGTGATGCGAAAGTGAAAAGGAAGACTGAAAAAAAGCAGAAAACAAAGTTTTGGTGGCGGGCGGAAGTAATACCACCTGCGGCTACATATATCTTTATTTTGTTCAGAGTAGCAAAAGCCGGCATCGAAGGAAAGAAACTGTGAGATACGACGTCGTAAAATAAGGTACAGTGAAATTTCGACACGATAAAAGACTCATCGAATTTCCATACAGGGCTCCATGTATTCTCCTCGAACAGGCTTTACTGAGTCATGAACAAATATATGTTTCTTTGCCAAGAGATAAATCGGTGCGGAATAAAGCACAAATTGTGAAAAGCTAGGCTGAAAGCTATGAAACAATACACTGAGTGGCCACTTTATTATGACCACCCCCTCAGTACTTCGTTGGGCCACCTTTTGCCTTTAACACTGCGTCGATTCTTCGTGGCATGGACTCCACGAGATGTTGATAGGTGGTTTGTGGAATCTGAGACCATGCTTGATGAATAGCACTTTCCACGAGTGCGAGATTGCAGGATTGTGGATCCCGATGTCTGATGGCTCGTTCAACTTCATCCCATAAATTCTCAATGGGGTTGAGATCTGGAGATTGTAGGGGCCACCTAAGCAAAGTAAACTCACCGGCATGTTCCTGAAACCAATCCTGTACAATACGAGCTCTATGGTAGGACGCATTATCTTGTTGAAAGTAGCCATCGCCATTTGGACAAACCATCCACATGACAGGGTGCACTAGGTTCGCAGCGATGTTTAGATATGATGTGCCAGTCACACGTTGATCAACACGAATTAAAGGGCCCAAAGCATGCCAGGAAAACATTTCCCAAACCATAACGTTGCCTCCACCAGCTTGAAGGGTTGTAGCAATGCATTTGAGGGCCCATGCTTTCGTGCTGTTTCCGCCAAATTCTCACTGGGCCATCGGCATGGTGCAACTGAAAACGTGATTCATCGGACCACATAATTTGTTGCCAATTATAGACTGTACAATCCTTGTACTCCTGTGTGAACTGGAGACGTTTTCTCTTGTTAACTGCAGACAGAAAAGGTGTTCGAACAGACCTTCGGCTGCCATATCCCATCCGATGCAGTGTACGGTGAACAGTGCATGCAAAGATCATTTGAGGGGATCCTTGATTAAGATGGTCTGTAATTTGCTGCACTGTTGCCCTTCTGTTTTCTGTTACCAGTCTGGACACTCTCCGTTCCGCCCGAACAGTCACTAGTCGATGACGACTACACGTTGCCCGTAGAGACCCAGTTTTTTGGCTGACATTCCAGTCTTTAAACACTTTAACAACAGCTGCTCTGGAACATTTCACAAATGCGACGGTTTCGGTGATACTCGGTTCATGGCTCCGAGCTCTTACAATCATCCCACGTTGAAAGTCCGTCAAATCGCATTTTTTACCCATCTCGTTACCCAAACATCACTTCTACTACTGTCCCAAGCACTAAGCTTTCCCTTTTTACACTAGCCTTGCCCTCTGGCGGCAACAGCGTGCAGCCATAGCTCATTTGCTTACAATATTCAGGCGGTCATAATAAAGTGACCACTCAGTGTATAAGACATTTTATATGAAAAAATGTAGATTAGTATAAAGGGTGATCCATATAAAACTAACAAATTTTGTTATCAATTATGTGAACAAGAATAAAGGTAACAGCAAGTTATGCCATCTGAAATGTAATACATCTAGGGGATTTTACATTACATAACATTTACTGTTACATAAAATGCTGAAAATGTCCGCCGCCTCCTGAAGGGACATCTGAACACGTCGTTCCACATTCCTGGCTGTTCATTGGTTGGAGCACCGTCTTGTCAATACCACTGATTTCATTTGTAATGTTCTCCTTCAATTCTTCTAATGTCCTAGGGCGTGTAGAGTACACTCTTTTCTTAAGAAACTCCCACAGAAAGAAATCTAGTGTTGTCAAATCTGGCGATCTCTGTAGCCACAAGTTATGGGAAATTATATGGTCTTCGAAGAAACTGTGGGTCAGCACCACGGACTTACTTGATATATGGCATATGGCACCATCCTGTTGAAAATAACATTCACGCAGCTCTATGTCATCCAATTGCTCAACAAAGTTTATGAAAATTCGTTGGTACTCTGCAGTGTTAACAGTCTTGTTGAAAAAATGGGACCCACTGTTCTTTCAGTTGATACTGCGCACCAAACGCAGACTCTTTGTGGGTGCATGCAGGTCGTGCGGATGTTCTGCGGCCCAATTGCATGTGTTCTGTGAATTGACGTAGCCACATAAGTGAAACCACGCCTCGTCCGTGAACCATAAGATGGATAATATGCCAGGATTTCGAGCATTGAAGTCCTGAAACCAGCGACAATAGTGCACTCGTTTTCCCTTATCTGGCTCCAGCAAACTCATGAACAGCCATCAACCTATACGGCTTTAGCCTCGCTTTCTTAGCAGCTCTCTGACACATAGAGTACGAGTACCCGGTCTCCTGCGACAGACGCCGTAATAACTTCCGGGATGACCGCTGCAATCGCGCCTCAACGTCTGCAGGAACCGCCGGCAGTGCAGATGAACGATGCTTGCGCGGTTCCACTCACAAGAGATCCTATTGTTTTCAACTCGCGTACAATCGCCAATATAGAGTTCCTTTGTGGAGGTTTGCTAACGCCAAATTCCCTCGCATATACTCTTTGCGTAGCTGTTATCGAGTTTGTAATCCAGTATGTTTTCACAAGGAATACTCATTGCTTTAGCGTGTACCGCATCTTCACAGTGATTAAGGCAATCTGGCAGCAACAGCTCCCACTTCCTTCACAGCAGCGCCCTGTCTTGAGAATAGAGGAATCTCGCAGATGCCCCGCGTCGTTTAACACTAACACGGGTCATTACGATTTATTTCTGCTGAAATAAAACGAACACGAAATGTGTTAGTTTTCTGTGAATCACCCTGTGTAATATTTTTACAGCCACTATTTGAACGTTTTCTTCTAGCTACTTTAATGAGAATCTAATCGCCGCCTCGGTGGCGCAGTGGTCTAAGCGATGGCTTCTGATCATTCGTCCGTAAGAGGTCCGGGTTCGAATCCCGGTGAGGCATGGATGTTGTGTTTGTCTTACGGCACTGGCTCTCTCCCTTCCCTGGAACCAGTGACCCTAAATTAGGGACGGGCGACTGCTTATAGCCCATTGAGTTGCTCACGGTGGTCGTTAAACCTCCAATCAAAAAAAAAAAAAAAAAAAAAAAGAATCTAATCCTGGAAGTCATTTGTTCTTCATTTTTGGGCCAAAGGCTCTAGAGGACGGTGAGAAGCAGAGACATATGGAGGAGCATTTATTCCTTCTCTTGGGTTGGAAAGAAAGTAATGTCCGATGACGAGGTAGTCGAAACTGCAGCCGCGGCGCACATCGGCCAGTGAGATTACGCAGAACCCCGGCATGATATCAGCAGGTAGGTGGCTTAAATCAGTGGCAGATAGCCGTCGGAAAGCAAAGAGTGCAAGCGCCAGACAAAATGGAAGTACATTTCTATAATACATTTGTTTGATTTCCATACAACCTAAGGTACTCGACACAATGACTCATGAAGGTCACTGCCCTCGACCGCTGCTCGCGCATCCGTGTACTGCCATCTGTTGGAGCGCTACGTACCAAGTCTCGGAACTTTTTGACTTTTGATATATATATATATACACTGCTGGACAATTGCTAAGGACGGATCATAAACGGCTATATAGCGCATAAAAAAGTAAGTGTGGTTGGATGCCAAGTGAAATAAAATAATGTCAGAATGCCAGGACATTACAAGAAAGACAATTTATTGTACTCTGAAATTCAGAAGGCTTTGGAACGTGTTCAAGGGACAAACATGTCATTTTGTGCAGAATACGTAAACTTGAAAAAACGCAATTACCGTCCGCAGGTGTTCCGGAGTAAGATGTCAATACGGGATATGGCCACCATGGAGGGCGATGCAAGATTCCACACGTCGTGTCATGCTTTGCACAACATTATCAAGCAGCTGTTGCGATAATTTATCCCATTCCTCTGTCAGTGCACGGATAAGGGAGTCCTTTTTTATTGGAGGGCATTGGCGACCAGCAAGACTCCTCCCCAAAGCATCCCACACATTTTCAATGGTATTCAGATCTGGAGAACGTGCTGGCCATACGAGGCGTTGAATATCCTCGCTCTCAAGACACTCCTGGAAAGCGACTGTTCGATGACATGTTGCGTTGTCGTCCATGAAAATGAATCTATCACCGACAGCACCACGAAACATGCGAACATGAGGTAGCAGAACAACATTAATGTATCGTTGACGAGTCATAGTCCCAGTTGGAAGCACATAGAGGGACGTACGTCCATTGATCATGATGCCAGCCCATACCATGACACTACATGTCGGATATCGGTACCTTTCCTGTATGTTTGCTGGACAATATGCAGTACCACTATCACGGCAGATCAGTTGTCGTCGACAATCAGACGATAGACTGCATCTACTCTCATCTGAAAAGAGGACAGCAGACCAGTCGTTATCAGTCCAATTGCGATGTTGATAGCACCGTTGCAAACGAACGGTATGGTGACGTCTGGACAATGGGATGCACACAACAGGACGGCGGGCCTATTGTCCTCCTTCATACAAACGTCTGGCGACAGTTTTTCGGTAGATCCACTTGCCAGTAGCAGCCGTAAACTGATTTGCTACCTCACTAGCTGTGCTGCGCCGGTGTCTTTTTTTTGATAGCACTATGTACCGATCTTCTGCAGGTGTCGTACTGCGAACACGACCTCCCCGTGACGTTTGCTACTTTCTCCATTTGTTTGAAATGATTTCGAAAGCCTTGAAACAATACTGTGGCTGACGTCAAACTCCCTGGCAACA
This sequence comes from Macrothele yani, assembly GCA_039090855.1. NCBI lineage: Eukaryota > Metazoa > Arthropoda > Arachnida > Araneae > Macrothelidae > Macrothele > Macrothele yani. The sequence continues at coordinate 140,575,450 of CM077002.1, forward strand.
TCTGTTATTTTTCGCCCTTCTTCAATCTTGCCAATAATATGGCCACGCGTAAAATCATCTAGGTGATGTCGGGAAAACATACTGAAAATTGCAAGTTCATGAATTGATTCTTTCCCTTTCAACTTTGCGTTTGAACAACAACGGTCAATACGCGTCAAATCCTTTATATCTATTATCAGCGCTATGACGTCACGATCAAGTTCTGCAATCCAAAATTTGCATACGCACAACACGTCTTACTGTATCCCGCACTTATGCTAATTTCCACATTTTCCTGCCTTCCATTTTATGGTTGCTATCGTTGCTATTGTCATCCGTCCTTAGCAATTGTCCAGCAGTGTATATATATATATATATATATCGGGTCGGGTCCGATTATGTGACGTCCGGGTACAAAAGTTTTGACACGCTACCTACCCTGCTTCTGAGGACTCCTCTCCGTCGACTTTGATTGTTTTTCTTTGATTGACCATTTCGTCCGCCGCGGTTTTTTCTGTTTGTTTCTTTAATTCCACCATTTTGTGAAATGGTTGTCTTTTTGTCAAGCACTTGTGCATATGGCCTACGTGTCCGCAAAGAGCATAAACGTTGAATTAGATCGCTTTGAAGTAAACGCACGCATTGTAACCGGGCTGGACTCAGGAGAAGCTGGTCTTACTTAAATATGATGATGAAAAGTTCTGGAAACTTCTAGCAGTGGAAGCATCCAGTAGGTTCTCTAGTTAGATGCACCCTGTTGTACTTAGATGGCAGCACGAGACGACTGTGGCGGGCTGCCTATTCTGGTTTGGAAGGCGCCACAGGCACGTACATGAAAACCGATGCCCGCATCCGTATATTATGGGCCTTATTTTTTGCCCTTCATCTTTTTTTCTGTTTATCCGAGTATTTTCATGATTTTTTATTTTCAAATAATAACAAAATTTCACATTTCAAAAACTTTTCGCTACTACTGTTTAAGAAACGCTGATTTAGACAATTCGAAAAGAAGCGTGAAAAAAATAAATAAATTGGTAGCCTTTGGTAGCGAGCTACTTGTAAATTAATGTTTGAAACTTCGCTGTGTGCTAAGTGTATACTTAACGTCTTTTCTTTTGTTGAGTCTAAATTAAATTTATTATATCATCAACGTCGTTTCTTTTTTCGAAGAAATTTTGCGAACCACTTCGTTCTTACTTGAAGATTGTCTTTCTTTGCTAAATCTATTAAATCATCTACATTACTATTTCCGAGATTTCTTTTCATTGAAAAGAAACGTTTACTTCTCTCATATATATATCTTCATTTCAAGTAAATGAAGAACATTATGCGTTACATTTAACAAGGTCTGAGAAAAAACAACATAAAGTGCTTCATAGATAGAACAAAAGGAAAGCTTTCCTGGGCTCTTGCGAATATTAATTTCTGCTTCCCATGTTCTTTCATTAACGTCTTATTTTTGTAACACAAGTCTAACTTCATAAGGTGAAATTGCAGAGCTTCTCCGAAATTAAAGAGGGCAACGCGGCGAATATAAACATATCAGACCTGTTTCCTCTTTGACATGAAGACATTTTTCAACAGGAGTTGGAATGTGGGCGGCAGGTTATGCTAATAATGACACGTACCGATGGGAGTCGCCATTATTAAACTCTACATAATGCAGCATATGTTTTCGTCTGTTGCGAAGCCTCAGACAGCCAGATCCCTGTTTTCAAATTTGTTAAGGGCACGGAGTAAATGATGGTGTAAGGGTAGAGTTATACGACACCAGGGAATAGCCTCGGCTCCAATTAAAAAAGTTTTTTTCACTGTTAGATATGTTGCTGTGGCATTTCATCCCTTTATGAAGTTTCTGAGGCAATCCTGTAGGGAATGGTGATTAATGTTACTCTCACTGCTCCGGCGTTTTAAAATAATTACACGAACAAGTACAGCTTCTTTGTTCCTGCTTCATTACTGGAAAAATATTTCTTTAGAAGTAAAGCCGCGTTACCTTTTAGTTTTGTGTTAACAAGGGATTTACCAGCACTTCTTGACGCTTCTAAACAAATTTGCAGCTAACGTCGTGACAGGCTTCTTTGTTATTAAAACGTTAATGCGCTACTGAAAACAATAGGTACAAAGCATTTCACAAATCAGTCGTTCGAAGAAATAGTCTTACTCTCTCGCTACTTCCTTGGGTTGAACCGCTGATGCGTGAATACTTGATACCGTCACGCGCTATCTCATTCTTTAGATTGAACCATTTCGAACGCTAGACACCATAGCGCAAAGACTTGTAACAGGCACGAATCGACTTAGTAGGCTTTATACTTCCTATTGTTCCTGTATGCAAATTCATTAAGGTCAACATATGAGGGTTGTACCGAAAGTAATACAAAAGTGGGCATAACTTTTTTTATTAACTGGTAGAGGCCGTTCAAATTGCACATGTTGGTAGAGTTACTTTTTCTCTGTACAGAGATACTACTCAACATAGTCTCCATCACAATCGATGCATTTGCACCATCGTTGAACCCAACTCTCGAATCCTCTTTGAAAAAATTCAGGTGTGGACTGTTGTACCCACTTCTTCACAGCCACTTTCGCCTCGTCTGTGTCATCAAATCGTTGTCCCCGGAGACTGTCCTTCATTGGAACGAACAGGTGAAAGTCGGAAGGCACCAGATCTGGGCTGTACCGTGGATGGGGGACCACCAATCAGCATAATTTACTGATCGCCTGATTTGTTGCCAAAGATGTGTGTGGTCTCGCATTGCCATGGTGAATGTGGATCCTTTTCAGATTCTTGTTCGGTCTCTTCCTCCTTATGGCTTCTCTAAGCTTCTTGAGTGTCTCAGTGTACCGCTCCCTGGTTACGGTATGACCATCCATCAAGGAGAATGACGCCCCTGTCATCTCAAAAGAAAGTCACCATGACTTTCTGGGGTAATCGCTGGCTCTTGAACTTCTTAGACCTTGGTGAAGAGGTATGACGCCATTCCATCAATTGATTCGTCGTTTCTGCATCGTAAAGTTACGTCCACGTTTCATCTCCTGTAACCACATTGAAAAATAAACAAACACACGTGTCTTCATCGGCTTCAAACGCTTCCAGCAGATCAGAACAGAATTCCACTCTTCTCTCCTTCAAATCTGCAATGAAGAAGGGTTACTATAGAGGAAGAATTACTCTATCAACAAGTGCAATTTGAACAACCTCTGTTAGTTAATAAAAACGTTATACCCTCTTTGGCATTACTTTCGATACAACCCTCGTATAAACTTCGCATAACCGCCCCGGTGGCGCAGTGGTCTAAGCGATGGTCTCTGATCATTCGTCCGAACGGGGTCCGGGTTCGAATCCCGGTGAGGCATTGATGTTGTGTTTGTCTTACGGCACTGGCTCTCTCCCTTCCCTGGAACTAGTGACCCTAAATTAGGGACGGGCGACTGCTTATAGCCCATTGAGTTGCTCACGGTGGTCGTTAAACCTCAAATAAAAAAAAAAAATTCGCATATCGGAAAACTCACGAATCACCTTTGTACCGTAGAACCAGCCAATAACGGACCAGTATGTAGTGAGGTTCCGAATTTTATGAGCAAAACAAGAAGCCTCGTTTGGTACAATGTGAATTCAAAGCTAATTTTATCGTTTTTAACGAACAAAATCTAATGAACTCACCTGGTTTAACCAAGTCCTTCTAGAAAATACAAGGCTATGATATTAGTGAGACGAGTTTCCTCCGTTTGTGACGTCATTCCGACGTTACACGGACTGATAGGTCAGTGTCGTGTTTGACGTCACACACGACTGCGTTGGTAACCAATCGAAAGCCTTGGTTTTCAATTGACGTCACACACGACTGCGCTGGTAACCAATCGGAAGCCTTGGTTTCCGTTTGACGTCATTAAGAGAGGGAACTCATCTCTTTAATGTCATGACTTTATGTTCTAGACCAGTGGTCTGAAACTCAGACCCATGGAAGGGCCACTTTAAAGTTTTGAAGGAACTAGGGGGCCGCATGAATATTAATAAATTTTTTATGAATAAATATCAACTGTACAAAACTACACCAATGGCTTGGCACCAGAGTGGAATATTATTTCTAATTATCGGTAAATATAAAAACAAATGCTTCATCAATCACTGTAAACAATCACGTTTATATAACAATTATGTTCACTTAAATCTTAAAACAATCACATTTTACCAACTGAACACGGCACACACTACAGAAGATATTACATGTTCTGACCAGAAACTTGGGCTCGCTTTTCTGTCACTAACGTATCGATATTTGTAATACTGTCTCTTGAACATGCTACTTTTAAAAGTAAGCATAAGTGACTGTCACTCAACCTATTCCTTTCAAGACGTTTTACTTGGTTCATTCTTGAAAACAACTGTTCGCATGAGTATGTTGTTCCGAACACAGACTGAACACGTGCAGCTAGGTTATGACGTACTTGTCCTTCGAAACTAACAGGTAAACTCTGTTATATTGCAGCTGTTGCTTTTTCTTCGTAGAAAAGAATCATACTGAAAATCTATTAATTCAAGCTGAAGTTCTTCAGCTACGTTGACAGCATTATAGTAAAATAGAGACTTGAATATATTGAAAATATTTTGCTTAATGTAGTTATATTCTTCGTAAATAAACTTACTCATAAAAAGGCTGGCCTTGCTAGGCGTTAGTATGTTTATATTATATTTAATATATTGTAATAATACTTGAAAAAAAGGATGATTTATTTTTATTTTGTAATCGTTCATGCGGGCCGTAAAACAGTTGGCGCAGGGCCGTGAGTTTGAGACCACTGTTCTAGACGGTGTTGGTTTAACGGGGAAGAGAAAAGCTAATATAACTTTTACAAAGCGAAAGGTGTGACGTTAATTTTGTCCAGCAGTGTATGTTAATGTATATAGATACTAATGTACACCATTATATTTGTAATGCATTAATCTAAGGAAGAAAGACAGTTGGAGGAGACGTAGTTTGTACCATGCGCAGAAACGCCTAGCTCAGACTTTGCCTGACAATGTGCAAACTTTCTTCAAACCATTCTGTCGTACAACCTTTAGTGCTATAATCAGCGTTGCATTGTTTGGGGCTTTATACATAGTTGCTACCAATTTTGATATACCATTTTTCTTGTACCGTATTGTCCAATGCAGGACTTCACCTTGCACTCAGGCACACTTTTTCATCATATTTCAAATATGTTTTTCTAAATACTTTTCCTGAACATACCTCACGCTAGTGCATATGTATATCCCCAGCAATGCAAAGAGAGTGAAATAAAATTAAAAATGAGCAAGTGTTAAGGAATGACTTGATGAACGTCTATTTTCCGGAACAAAATAGACAGGTGGGATTATTTAAAAAACGTCGTTCTTCTCCTCCCATTAGAGACTAACTCGATTTCAGGTAGATCACGGAATACTTATGTGTAAAGTGCATCATGTCTGCGATAAACTGGGCAGACACTGGGTAAAAAGCAGAAAAAGAGAGATGATAAGAAACATAAAGCATAGAAAGACGATGCTCAAATCACTTTTATAAATCCAAACAGGTACTTTAAGGCCAAGAGTGATGCTTAGTTTAATCCACAGACTGATCCCTCAGATCCCTTGGTGGTCTTCGAGGGAAAACTGTTTGTGCATATATTTACATGTTTAAACCCATTTATCCACACCAAGACACATATTTTTCAACAGCGAGTCAAGAACACAATGGAGATGGATTAATTCAGAACAAAGAAATGTTCAACTAAGTACGAGCATAGTGGATTCTCCTTCTAAGATCGATTGACAATAATAATCAAGATTCTTTAGTTCTTGAAAAGGCTTGCTGCTTTTTTTCATCTTTTTTAAACAGAAAACTTTTGAGTCCATAATTCTCGAAGCATAGAGGTAATTAATTACGCTTCTAAAAATAAATTCGCGAAAGTTATTGATTGGATGGAAATTTTAATATATGGAGGATTGATAAACGCGCTTTCCGGAGCAGTCAGGATGGACGCGCGGATGTCGATGAGCTATGGAGAAAGAATGCGGAATTTGAATTTTTGCATATAATAAATGATACGTTTGCAAATAATAAATGATGCGTTTGAATGAAATTATCGTTATTCTTCCCAAAGCAAACAGCCATCATGTTGCCTAATCATTCATTCAAATGATTAGGGATTCATCGAATTTAAATCACCGTTAATTTATTGAAGAAGAAGAAAACGCTCCTGTTTCACTTTATACCCATAAGACAAAATATGTTTTCGCCTGTGCATATCCTCTCAACTGGAAATAGTATTGAGAATATCCATTTCCTGTTAAGAAGATATTTGAACAAGATTTTCTGTATGCCGGTTTATACACTGAGGAAAAACGTTTTTGTTGATTCAGCAAAAAAAAAATGTTGCATCAACCAAAACATTTTGTCGATATACAGTCAACAAAATTTTTTGTTGAACTTACAAATTTATTTTGTTGAAAATTATTGTTGATTCTACAAAATTTATTATCATGGCAAAACGTTTTTTTCATTTAACAAAATACCTAGGTCGATTTTTAGGAATTTGTTTGATCCAACGATATGTATTGTTATCGTGATAAAACGTTTTGTTGCTGCAACCAAACGTATTATCGTGACACAGTAATTTCTTGCTTCAACAAAATTTAGAATTATGTCGCTGGGCCACTTTGTCCCTAAACGTTTTTCCCTGATGGCAAAACTTTGCCGTTGCCTTTCGACCCTGGGTGTCTGCTATCTTTTTTTACCCCGCCGTATTTCAATTTTTCCCGACGTATTTACTTTGCAGTGGTGTTTAAATGAATTTGGACGGTGTTACGTCGCGTGGGAATTTTTCCAGAGCCAGCGAAAAATCTCTCACCGAGCGGATTCGAACCCGAGACCGTTAGTTTAAGAACTAGGCGTGCTAACCACTCAGCTATACCAGACATGGCAGCAAATTCTTACCTGCGAATTCAGCATTTGAAGGTGGGTTTATTACCTTCTGGAACGTTCACGGACGATTTGTACTTGACATAACGATGTATTGACACTATTTTGGTACGTGGGTAACATGTTTCTAAATACGATTTATTTTTAAACGTTTTCCTTAGTTTTTTGATGAAACAAATTATTGACATTTTTGGTGAGACAAAAAAAAATCGTAATATTGTTTTTAACGTTCTATGTGTTCTAGGGTATTATCACCATGCAATCTTTGGTTGCTGCACGACTTCTGAAACCCACTGTATATACATATAACCTTACATGAAATATAGCTCTATGCATAAATTACAACTCTTATAATTACCTCATGTGCAAATTTTCATTTGCGATCAGGAACCGCAAGCCGTAATAAGAAATGTATTATTACTTTATCAGAAATCTGAGTTTAAATTTAATACGTGCTCTTGTGCATCTAATGAGAGGCGGATTCTATCGTGTTCATTATAATTATGAGTCTACAAAGTGAGGCGAAATTATCACTCAAATTCACTGAATCCAAACAAAATAACACAAACACTAACATAAAAATAGGTCGGAATTATTAAGATATATTAAAAATTCTTACCTCTGAATGTCTATCACAGCTCTGTCTTCTAACAATGCACTCACTTCAGTCGTCAACCATAATTCAAAGCGAAATCTTAAGCGCGAAACGAGATTCTTCTGGTCAGTGGTAGTCTGGTAGTGCCCGTATGGAGTAGCTAGCAATCACGTGCGCTTTGACGTAAGATCGATGCCACCTCCATATAGTTGAATTAATAAAATATAGCCTAAGAAATAATTTTGTGTTGTCAACAAAACAATTCCGATAGAGTTTGGCTAAAGCAACAAAATAAATTGACAAAACAGCTCAACAAAGTTATTTTGTTGTTTCAAACAAACTTCTTTTCTTAGTAATACTTGTTAAAAAATTCGTACGTTTAGGAGATAATTACTTAGAGGCGTGCTGTCTCCGTACGATATCATCAAACCAACATCTCTGACTGTACAATAAAAACTTTATTTACAATAAAAGACATGATTTTAAAATATTTAAAAAATGGCAAGATCTTTCGGGGCTACAATAGCACCCGTCCTCAGGCCACCCAACAGTGCCACAAAGCATAGGGAAGTGCTGCAATATATAACCAGTCTCCCCCGCGAGACCCAATAATACATTTGTTCAAAACCGCAGGTGATGCCAATTGAGAAAAAACAGCAGAACAAAAGTAATATGTACAAATGATATAATCGATTAAGTAAGGTCCTCTTCTTCAGTTTTTGAATGGGAGAAGTAATTATTTTTCTCCATTGTCTAGGAACAAAAACAGGTAAGTCCAAGTTACAACAGGTATTACCATAAGAGATTATATACAGACTCTCGGTAAAAAAGACGGTTTGTTTGCTTACATTGGAGGAGAGTACTATTGTATTAGGCCAATCCGGGAGAGTAACCTCCCTGGCGAACAGCTGTAGTAAATGAAGTAGAAATGCAGTCAGTTCGAAGTGCATATTTATGTTCAGACAATCTAATGTTCAGACTTCTAAGGGTAGAACCTATGTAGTATTTGATATCTTCGTTGGGAGCCGAGGGAAGCAATGGGATACGATATATTCCTGCTTTATTCAAAGTGGCAACTTGATCTCTGTCGTTACGTATGGTAGAAAAAATGTTTTTGGTGCAAATTCCAAATTTAATATTATATTTATTACATACCTTCCGCAATATAGAAACTACAGGGAGGGATGAAATCAACTTTACCAACGTATATAGGGGGAACGACTTCCCTTGACAACGTCGTAAATCTTAGTCTTTCAAATTTCTGTAGAAGTTCCCGAAAGAAGCAGGCGGGATATCCAAATGATATGGCCATGTTCTGTATAAGAGCTAGTTCGTCCTGACGTATCTTACGGGTAGAGGAATGAGTAAATGCTCGTTTAATTAAAAAACGTAAGGCTGAAGCTTTGTGTTCGGGGGGTGCGAAGAGATAAAAGGTATAAAGACAAGGTGTGAAGGTCGGTTTTCTATAGACGGATAATTTGATAAGGTTTGAAGTCAAGTCACGAGTTAATAAAATGTCCAGAAAGGGTAATATACCATTTTGTTCAAGTTCCATTGTGAAGGTGATAGTAGGATATTGGTTGGACAGACATGTGGTAAATTCGTTCAGAAGTACCATGGAGTGAGGCAAAAGACCAACATATCATCCACGTATCTTAAGAGGAGTGCCGGTTGATTCGTGAATTGGCTCAGAACTTTATCTTCCAATGACTGCAGTAAAATTTCGGCCAGAACAGGGGAGAGAGGAGACCCCATTGGTGCCCCCTCAGTTTGTTGGTAGAATTTGCTATCAAATTTGAAATAAGAACGTTTTGCAACCAATTTCAAAGCAGAAATGATTGCATCAACCCCAAAGGGGAAATTGAGTTATCAGCAAGCAATTTCCCTTCAATAATCGAGTGGACTACTTCAAGTGGAACATTTGGAAACAGAGACACTACATCAAGAGAAGCCATAACAAATGAGTTTTCCCTTGGGATCAAAAGATTTTATTCGCGTTAATGCCTGAGTAGAACTATTAATGGAAACTGAAGAATTTGCTATAAGTGGTTTTAAGTAAGTTGCTAAAGCTCTCTCCAATGTACGGGTGGGGCTAGCATACCCCGAAATCAACAGTCTGAGGGAGTGGTCAGGTTTGTGGGTTTTGATTTTCCCGAACAACTCAGGGACTCTAGTACCTACAGGAGGCTTCATTTTAGTAGAAATGGACTTAGGCAAGAGACCCCGGTTCCTGAGTTTACTTAACTCAGCTACAGTCGCATTTGTCGGGTCAGAGCGAAGTATCCGATGTGGAATCAGAGCTATTGCTTGGTACATCTTATTGTAGTAATCCTTGCGATCTAATAAAATAATTTGCTGGGACTTGTCAGCGCTAATGATTGATAGATCCGGGTTTCGAGAAAGTTGTAACAATTGGTTGCGTTCATATTTTAGAAATGAAAGTTTATCAGAATTTGAAAGGGAGTCAGCTAAGGCATAACGAGTGATATCTTGTTCCTTCTCTGGCAAGGCCCCAATGACATTCTCTATCTGAGGTAAAGATTGAAATGGTCGAAAAGTTAAAACTGGATAGCTGAATTTGAAAACCACGATTGAGGGCCGAACGTTGAATATCAGATAACACTATGGAGCTATAGTTGATGAAAAGAATCAGGTAAATCACGATTAGTGGTTCTGTAGCTGAAGTTCTTAGGTTGGAACAAGTGAGGGCGTGTAGAAACCAGATTGCATAATTTACGAGTGTGTCCTTGATTCATGGTGTTTATTAAAGTCTGTATAGTGGTAAAGAAAACCAACAAAGTCTTACCTAATAAAATAGGATGGGAAAGTCTGGATAGTTGAGTATAAGCATTGTAGGATTTAAGGTTTAACAAGTCCAGGTAACTTCTTTTTCTCCTTATTTCTTTGGTCAGTCGTTTTGTTGAGCATTAACAATTACGTGTGCATCCTGTTGAGATATGGCAAAGGTTCGTATTCGCAGGAACTTGGGCACCACACCGAGTGAACGGCAGTTGAGTAGAAAACTAAGGTGAGTCTCACAGCGGGCTAGTTTCCGTCGGATGTTACAGAAGGTCTTGGTTGCAGCTTCCATGCTACGTGCGCTTTAAAGTGCTACAGATTCTACCAGAATCCCTCACACATAGTATCACAAGGTTTGCAGCTAAAAAGAGTAATACTTGTTAAAAAATTCGTACGTTTAGGAGATAATTACTAGAGGCGTGCTGTCTCCGTACGATATCATCAAACCAACATCTCTGACTGTACAATAAAAAACTTTATTTACAATAAAAGACATGATTTTAAAATATTTAAAAAATGGCAAGATCTTTCGGGGCTACAATAGCACCCGTCACTCAGGCCACCCAACAGTGCCACAAAGCATAGGGAAGTGCTGCAATATATACCAGTCTCCCCCGCGAGACCCACAATACATTTGTTCAAAACCGCAGGTGATGCCAATTGAGAAAAAACAGCAGAACAAAAGTAATATGTACAAATGATATAATCGATTAAGTAAGGTCCTCTTCTTCAGTTTTTTGAATGGGAGAAGTAATTATTTTCTCCATTGTCTAGGAACAAAAACAGGTAAGTCCAAGTTACAACAGGTATTACCATAAGAGATTATATACAGACTCTCGGTAAAAAGACGGTTTGTTTGCTTACATTGGAGGAGAGTACTATTGTATTAGGCCAATCGGGAGAGTAACCTCCCTGGCGAACAGCTGTAGTAAATGAAGTAGAAATGCAGTCAGTTCGAAGTGCATATTTATGTTCAGACAATCTAATGTTCAGACTTCTAAGGGTAGAACCTATGTAGTATTTGATATCTTCGTTAGGAGCCGAGGGAAGCAATGGGATACGATATATTCCTGCTTTATTCAAAGTGGCAACTTGATCTCTGTCGTTACGTATGGTAGAAAAATGTTTTTGGTGCAAATTCCAAATTTAATATTATATTTATTACATACCTTCCGCAATATAGAAACTACGGGAGGGATGAAATCAACTTTACCAACGTATATAGGGGGAACGACTTCCCTTGACAACGTCGTAAATCTTAGTCTTTCAAATTTCTGTAGAAGTTCCCGAAAGAAGCAGGCGGGATATCCAAATGATATGGCCATGTTCTGTATAAGAGCTAGTTCGTCCTGACGTATCTTACGGGTAGAGGAATGAGTAAATGCTCGTTTAATTAAAAAACGTAAGGCTGAAGCTTTGTGTTCCGGGGGTGCGAAGAGATAAAAGGTATAAGACAAGGTGTGAAGGTCGGTTTTCTATAGACGGATAATTTGATAAGGTTTGAAGTCAAGTCACGAGTTAATAAAATGTCCAGAAAGGGTAATATACCATTTTGTTCAAGTTCCATTGTGAAGGTGATAGTAGGATATTGGTTGGACAGACATGTGGTAAATTCGTTCAGAAGTACCATGGAGTGAGGCCAAAAGACCAACATATCATCCACGTATCTTAAGAGGAGTGCCGGTTGATTCGTGAATTGGCTCAGAACTTTATCTTCCAATGACTGCAGTAAAATTTCGGCCAGAACAGGGGAGAGAGGAGACCCCATTGGTGCCCCTCAGTTTGTTGGTAGAATTTGCTATCAAATTTGAAATAAGAACGTTTTGCAACCAATTTCAAAGCAGAAATGATTGTATCAACCTCAAAGGGGAAATTGAGTTATCAGCAAGCAATTTCCCTTCAATAATCGAGTGGACTACTTCAAGTGGAACATTTGGAAACAGAGACACTACATCAAGAGAAGCCATAACAAATGAGTTTCCCTTGGGATCAAAGATTTTATTCGCGTTAATGCCTGAGTAGAACTATTAATGGAAACTGAAGAATTTGCTATAAGTGGTTTTAAGTAAGTTGCTAAAGCTCTCTCCAATGTACGGGTGGGGCTAGCATACCCCGAAATCAACAGTCTGAGGGAGTGGTCAGGTTTGTGGGTTTTGATTTTCCCGAACAACTCAGGGACTCTAGTACCTACAGGAGGCTTCATTTTTAGTAGAAATGGACTTAGGCAAGAGACCCCGGTTCCTGAGTTTACTTAACTCAGCTACAGTCGCATTTGTCGGGTCAGAGCGAAGTATCCGATGTGGAATCAGAGCTATTGCTTGGTACATCTTATTGTAGTAATCCTTGCGATCTAATAAAATAATTTGCTGGGACTTGTCAGCGCTAATGATTGATAGATCCGGGTTTCGAGAAAGTTGTAACAATTGGTTGCGTTCATATTTTAGAAATGAAGAAGTTTTATCAGAATTTGAAAGAGAGTCAGCTAAGGCATAACGAGTGATATCTTGTTCCTTCTCTGGCAAGGCCCCAATGACATTCTCTATCTGAGGTAAAGATTGAAATGGTCGAAAAGTTAAAACTGGATAGCTGAATTTGAAACCACGATTGAGGGCCGAACGTTGAATATCAGATAACACTATGGAGCTATAGTTGATGAAAGAATCAGGTAAATCACGATTAGTGGTTCTGTAGCTGAAGTTCTTAGGTTGGAACAAGTGAGGGCGTGTAGAAACCAGATTGCATAATTTACGAGTGTGTCCTTGATTCATGGTGTTTATTAAAGTCTGTATAGTGGTAAAGAAAACCAACAAAGTCTTACCTAATAAAATAGGATGGGAAAGTCTGGATAGTTGAGTATAAGCATTGTAGGATTTAAGGTTTAACAAGTCCAGGTAACTTCTTTTCTCCTTATTTCTTTGGTCAGTCGTTTTTGTTGAGCATTAACAATTACGTGTGCATCCTGTTGAGATATGGCAAAGGTTCGTATTCGCAGGAACTTGGGCACCACACCGAGTGAACGGCAGTTGAGTAGAAAACTAAGGTGAGTCTCACAGTGTAGCCCCGAAAGATCTTGCCATTTTTTAAATATTTTAAAATCATGTCTTTTATTGTAAATAAAGTTTTTTTATTGTACAGTCAGAGATGTTGGTTTGATGATATCGTACGGAGACAGCACGCCTCTAAGTAATTATCTCCTAAACGTACGAATTTTTTAACAAGTATTACTCTTTTTAGCTGCAAACCTTGTGATACTATGTGTGAGGGATTCTGGTAGAATCTGTAGCACTTTAAAGCGCACGTAGCATGGAAGCTGCAACCAAGACCTTCTGTAACATCCGACGGAAACTAGCCCGCTGTGAGACTCACCTTAGTTTTCTACTCAACTGCCGTTCACTCGGTGTGGTGCCCAAGTTCCTGCGAATACGAACCTTTGCCATATCTCAACAGGATGCACACGTAATTGTTAATGCTCAACAAAAACGACTGACCAAAGAAATAAGGAGAAAAAGAAGTTACCTGGACTTGTTAAACCTTAAATCCTACAATGCTTATACTCAACTATCCAGACTTTCCCATCCTATTTTATTAGGTAAGACTTTGTTGGTTTTCTTTACCACTATACAGACTTTAATAAACACCATGAATCAAGGACACACTCGTAAATTATGCAATCTGGTTTCTACACGCCCTCACTTGTTCCAACCTAAGAACTTCAGCTACAGAACCACTAATCGTGATTTACCTGATTCTTTCATCAACTATAGCTCCATAGTGTTATCTGATATTCAACGTTCGGCCCTCAATCGTGGTTTCAAATTCAGCTATCCAGTTTTAACTTTTCGACCATTTCAATCTTTACCTCAGATAGAGAATGTCATTGGGGCCTTGCCAGAGAAGGAACAAGATATCACTCGTTATGCCTTAGCTGACTCCCTTTCAAATTCTGATAAAACTTCTTCATTTCTAAAATATGAACGCAACCAATTGTTACAACTTTCTCGAAACCCGGATCTATCAATCATTAGCGCTGACAAGTCCCAGCAAATTATTTTATTAGATCGCAAGGATTACTACAATAAGATGTACCAAGCAATAGCTCTGATTCCACATCGGATACTTCGCTCTGACCCGACAAATGCGACTGTAGCTGAGTTAAGTAAACTCAGGAACCGGGGTCTCTTGCCTAAGTCCATTTCTACTAAAATGAAGCCTCCTGTAGGTACTAGAGTCCCTGAGTTGTTCGGGAAAATCAAAACCCACAAACCTGACCACTCCTCAGACTGTTGATTTCGGGGTATGCTAGCCCCACCCGTACATTGGAGAGAGCTTTAGCAACTTACTTAAAACCACTTATAGCAAATTCTTCAGTTTCCATTAATAGTTCTACTCAGGCATTAACGCGAATAAAATCTTTTGATCCCAAGGGAAACTCATTTGTTATGGCTTCTCTTGATGTAGTGTCTCTGTTTCCAAATGTTCCACTTGAAGTAGTCCACTCGATTATTGAGAAATTGCTTGCTGATAACTCAATTTCCCCTTTGGAGGTTGATGCAATCATTTCTGCTTTGAAATTGGTTGCAAAACGTTCTTATTTCAAATTTGATAGCAAATTCTACCAACAAACTGAGGGGCACCAATGGGGTCTCCTCTCTCCCCTGTTCTGGCCGAAATTTTACTGCAGTCATTGGAAGATAAAGTTCTGAGCCAATTCACGAATCAACCGGCACTCCTCTTAAGATACGTGGATGATATGTTGGTCTTTGGCCTCACTCCATGGTACTTCTGAACGAATTTACCACATGTCTGTCCAACCAATATCCTACTATCACCTTCACAATGGAACTTGAACAAAATGGTATATTACCCTTTCTGGACATTTTATTAACTCGTGACTTGACTTCAAACCTTATCAAATTATCCGTCTATAGAAAACCGACCTTCACACCTTGTCTTATACCTTTATCTCTTCACCCCGGAACACAAAAGCTTCAGCCTTACGTTTTAATTAAACGAGCATTTACTCATTCCTCTACCCGTAAGATACGTCAGGACGAACTAGCTCTTATACAGAACATGGCCATATCATTTGGATATCCCGCCTGCTTCTTTCGGGAACTTCTACAGAAATTTGAAAGACTAAGATTTACGACGTTGTCAAGGGAAGTCGTTCCCCCTATATACGTTGGTAAAGTTGATTTCATCCCTCCCGTAGTTTCTATATTGCGGAAGGTATGTAATAAATATAATATTAAATTTGGAATTTGCACCAAAAACATTTTTTCTACCATACGTAACGACAGAGATCAAGTTGCCACTTTGAATAAAGCAGGAATATATCGTATCCCATTGCTTCCCTCGGCTCCTAACGAAGATATCAAATACTACATAGGTTCTACCCTTAGAAGTCTGAACATTAGATTGTCTGAACATAAATATGCACTTCGAACTGACTGCATTTCTACTTCATTTACTACAGCTGTTCGCCAGGGAGGTTACTCTCCCGATAATACAATAGTACTCTCCTCCAATGTAAGCAAACAAACCGTCTTTTTTACCGAGAGTCTGTATATAATCTCTTATGGTAATACCTGTTGTAACTTGGACTTACCTGTTTTTGTTCCTAGACAATGGAGAAAAATAATTACTTCTCCCATTCAAAAAACTGAAGAAGAGGACCTTACTTAATCGATTATATCATTTGTACATATTACTTTTGTTCTGCTGTTTTTCTCAATTGGCATCACCTGCGGTTTTGAACAAATGTATTGTGGGTCTCGCGGGGAGACTGGTTATATATTGCAGCACTTCCCTATGCTTTGTGGCACTGTTGGGTGGCTCGAGGACGGGTGCTATTGTAGCCCTGAAAGATCTTGCCATTTTTTAAATATTTTAAAATCATGTCTTTTATTGTAAATAAAGTTTTTTATTGTACAGTCAGAGATGTTGGTTTGATGATATCGTACGGAGACAGCACGCCTCTAAGTAATTATCTCCTAAACGTACGAATTTTTTTAACAAGTATTACTCTTTTAGCTGCAAACCTTGTGATACTATGTGTGAGGGATTCTGGTAGAATCTGTAGCACTTTAAAGCGCACGTAGCATGGAAGCTGCAACCAAGACCTTCTGTAACATCCGACGGAAACTAGCCCGCTGTGAGACTCACCTTAGTTTTCTACTCAACTGCCGTTCACTCGGTGTGGTGCCCAAGTTCCTGCGAATACGAACCTTGCCATATCTCAACAGGATGCACACGTAATTGTTAATGCTCAACAAAAACGACTGACCAAAGAAATAAGGAGAAAAGAAGTTACCTGGACTTGTTAAACCTTAAATCCTACAATGCTTATACTCAACTATCCAGACTTTCCCATCCTATTTTATTAGGTAAGACTTTGTTGGTTTCTTTACCACTATACAGACTTTAATAAACACCATGAATCAAGGACACACTCGTAAATTATGCAATCTGGTTTCTACACGCCCTCACTTGTTCCAACCTAAGAACTTCAGCTACAGAACCACTAATCGTGATTTACCTGATTCTTTCATCAACTATAGCTCCATAGTGTTATCTGATATTCAACGTTCGGCCCTCAATCGTGGTTTCAAATTCAGCTATCCAGTTTTAACTTTTCGACCATTTCAATCTTTACCTCAGATAGAGAATGTCATTGGGGCCTTGCCAGAGAAGGAACAAGATATCACTCGTTATGCCTTAGCTGACTCCCTTTCAAATTCTGATAAAACTTCTTCATTTCTAAAATATGAACGCAACCAATTGTTACAACTTTCTCGAAACCCGGATCTATCAATCATTAGCGCTGACAAGTCCCAGCAAATTATTTTATTAGATCGCAAGGATTACTACAATAAGATGTACCAAGCAATAGCTCTGATTCCACATCGGATACTTCGCTCTGACCCGACAAATGCGACTGTAGCTGAGTTAAGTAAACTCAGGAACCGGGGTCTCTTGCCTAAGTCCATTTCTACTAAAATGAAGCCTCCTGTAGGTACTAGAGTCCCTGAGTTGTTCGGGAAAAATCAAAACCCACAAACCCTGACCACTCCCTCAGACTGTTGATTTCGGGGTATGCTAGCCCCACCCGTACATTGGAGAGAGCTTTAGCAACTTACTTAAAACCACTTATAGCAAATTCTTCAGTTTCCATTAATAGTTCTACTCAGGCATTAACGCGAATAAAATCTTTTGATCCCAAGGAAACTCATTTGTTATGGCTTCTCTTGATGTAGTGTCTCTGCAAATGTTCCACTTGAAGTAGTCCACTCGATTATTGAAGGGAAATTGCTTGCTGATAACTCAATTTCCCCTTTGAGGTTGATGCAATCATTTCTGCTTTGAAATTGGTTGCAAAACGTTCTTATTTCAAATTTGATAGCAAATTCTACCAACAAACTGAGGGGGCACCAATGGGGTCTCCTCTCTCCCCTGTTCTGGCCGAAATTTTACTGCAGTCATTGGAAGATAAAGTTCTGAGCCAATTCACGAATCAACCAGCACTCCTCTTAAGATACGTGGATGATATGTTGGTCTTTTGGCCTCACTCCATGGTACTTCTGAACGAATTTACCACATGTCTGTCCAACCAATATCCTACTATCACCTTCACAATGGAACTTGAACAAATGGTATATTACCCTTTCTGGACATTTTATTAACTCGTGACTTGACTTCAAACCTTATCAAATTATCCGTCTATAGAAAACCGACCTTCACACCTTGTCTTATACCTTTTATCTCTTCGCACCCCCGGAACACAAAGCTTCAGCCTTACGTTTTTTAATTAAACGAGCATTTACTCATTCCTCTACTCCGTAAGATACGTCAGGACGAACTAGCTCTTATACAGAACATGGCCATATCATTTGGATATCCCGCCTGCTTCTTTCGGGAACTTCTACAGAAATTTGAAAGACTAAGATAGATTTACGACGTTGTCAAGGGAAGTCGTTCCCCCTATATACGTTGGTAAAGTTGATTTCATCCTCCCGTAGTTTCTATATTGCGGAAGGTATGTAATAAATATAATATTAAATTTGGAATTTGCACCAAAAACATTTTTTCTACCATACGTAACGACAGAGATCAAGTTGCCACTTTGAATAAAGCAGGAATATATCGTATCCCATTGCTTCCCTCGGCTCCTAACGAAGATATCAAATACTACATAGGTTCTACCCTTAGAAGTCTGAACATTAGATTGTCTGAACATAAATATGCACTTCGAACTGACTGCATTTCTACTTCATTTACTACAGCTGTTCGCCAGGGAGGTTACTTCCGATTGGCCTAATACAATAGTACTCTCCTCCAATGTAAGCAAACAAACCGTCTTTACCGAGAGTCTGTATATAATCTCTTATGGTAATACCTGTTGTAACTTGGACTTACCTGTTTTTGTTCCTAGACAATGGAGAAAAATAATTACTTCTCCCATTCAAAAAACTGAAGAAGAGGACCTTACTTAATCGATTATATCATTTGTACATATTACTTTTGTTCTGCTGTTTTTCTCAATTGGCATCACCTGCGGTTTTGAACAAATGTATTGTGGGTCTCGCGGGGGAGACTGGTTATATATTGCAGCACTTCCCTATGCTGTGGCACTGTTGGGTGGCCTGAGGACGGGTGCTATTGTAGCCCTGAAAGATCTTGCCATTTTTTAAATATTTTAAAATCATGTCTTTTATTGTAAATAAAGTTTTTTATTGTACAGTCAGAGATGTTGGTTTGATGATATCGTACGGAGACAGCACGCCTCTAAGTAATTATCTCCTAAACGTACGAATTTTTAACAAGTATTACTCTTTTTAGCTGCAAACCTTGTGATACTATGTGAGGGATTCTGGTAGAATCTGTAGCACTTTAAAGCGCACGTAGCATGGAAGCTGCAACCAAGACCTTCTGTAACATCCGACGGAAACTAGCCCGCTGTGAGACTCACCTTAGTTTTCTACTCAACTGCCGTTCACTCGGTGTGGTGCCCAAGTTCCTGCGAATACGAACCTTTGCCATATCTCAACAGGATGCACACGTAATTGTTAATGCTCAACAAAAACGACTGACCAAAGAAATAAGGAGAAAAAGAAGTTACCTGGACTTGTTAAACCTTAAATCCTACAATGCTTATACTCAACTATCCAGACTTTCCCATCCTATTTTATTAGGTAAGACTTTGTTGGTTTTCTTTACCACTATACAGACTTTAATAAACACCATGAATCAAGGACACACTCGTAAATTATGCAATCTGGTTTCTACACGCCCTCACTTGTTCCAACCTAAGAACTTCAGCTACAGAACCACTAATCGTGATTTACCTGATTCTTTCATCAACTATAGCTCCATAGTGTTATCTGATATTCAACGTTCGGCCCTCAATCGTGGTTTCAAATTCAGCTATCCAGTTTTAACTTTTCGACCATTTCAATCTTTACCTCAGATAGAGAATGTCATTGGGGCCTTGCCAGAGAAGGAACAAGATATCACTCGTTATGCCTTAGCTGACTCCTTTCAAATTCTGATAAAACTTCTTCATTTCTAAAATATGAACGCAACCAATTGTTACAACTTTCTCGAAACCCGGATCTATCAATCATTAGCGCTGACAAGTCCCAGCAAATTATTTTATTAGATCGCAAGGATTACTACAATAAGATGTACCAAGCAATAGCTCTGATTCCACATCGGATACTTCGCTCTGACCCGACAAATGCGACTGTAGCTGAGTTAAGTAAACTCAGGAACCGGGGTCTCTTGCCTAAGTCCATTTCTACCAAAAATGAAGCCTCCTGTAGGTACTAGAGTCCCTGAGTTGTTCGGGAAAATCAAAACCCACAAACCTGACCACTCCCTCAGACTGTTGATTTCGGGGTATGCTAGCCCCACCCGTACATTGGAGAGAGCTTTAGCAACTTACTTAAAACCACTTATAGCAAATTCTTCAGTTTCCATTAATAGTTCTACTCAGGCATTAACGCGAATAAAATCTTTTGATCCCAAGGGAAACTCATTTGTTATGGCTTCTCTTGATGTAGTGTCTCTGTTTCCAAATGTTCCACTTGAAGTAGTCCACTCGATTATTGAAGGGAAATTGCTTGCTGATAACTCAATTTCCCCTTTGGAGGTTGATGCAATCATTTCTGCTTTGAAATTGGTTGCAAAACGTTCTTATTTCAAATTTGATAGCAAATTCTACCAACAAACTGAGGGGGCACCAATGGGGTCTCCTCTCTCCCTGTTCTGGCCGAAATTTTACTGCAGTCATTGGAAGATAAAGTTCTGAGCCAATTCACGAATCAACCGGCACTCCTCTTAAGATACGTGGATGATATGTTGGTCTTTGGCCTCACTCCATGGTACTTCTGAACGAATTTACCACATGTCTGTCCAACCAATATCCTACTATCACCTTCACAATGGAACTTGAACAAAATGGTATATTACCCTTTCTGGACATTTTATTAACTCGTGACTTGACTTCAAACCTTATCAAATTATCCGTCTATAGAAAACCGACCTTCACACCTTGTCTTATACCTTTTATCTCTTCGCACCCCCCGGAACACAAAGCTTCAGCCTTACGTTTTTTAATTAAACGAGCATTTACTCATTCCTCTACCCGTAAGATACGTCAGGACGAACTAGCTCTTATACAGAACATGGCCATATCATTTGGATATCCCGCCTGCTTCTTTCGGGAACTTCTACAGAAATTTGAAAGACTAAGATTTACGACGTTGTCAAGGGAAGTCGTTCCCCCTATATACGTTGGTAAAGTTGATTTCATCCCTCCCGTAGTTTCTATATTGCGGAAGGTATGTAATAAATATAATATTAAATTTGGAATTTGCACCAAAAACATTTTTTCTACCATACGTAACGACAGAGATCAAGTTGCCACTTTGAATAAAGCAGGAATATATCGTATCCCATTGCTTCCTCGGCTCCTAACGAAGATATCAAATACTACATAGGTTCTACCCTTAGAAGTCTGAACATTAGATTGTCTGAACATAAATATGCACTTCGAACTGACTGCATTTCTACTTCATTTACTACAGCTGTTCGCCAGGGAGGTTACTCTCCGATTGGCCTAATACAATAGTACTCTCCTCCAATGTAAGCAAACAAACCGTCTTTTTTACCGAGAGTCTGTATATAATCTCTTATGGTAATACCTGTTGTAACTTGGACTTACCTGTTTTTGTTCCTAGACAATGGAGAAAAATAATTACTTCTCCCATTCAAAAAACTGAAGAAGAGGACCTTTACTTAATCGATTATATCATTTGTACATATTACTTTTGTTCTGCTGTTTTTTCTCAATTGGCATCACCTGCGGTTTTGAACAAATGTATTGTGGGTCTCGCGGGGGAGACTGGTTATATATTGCAGCACTTCCCTATGCTTTGTGGCACTGTTGGGTGGCCTGAGGACGGGTGCTATTGTAGCCCCGAAAGATCTTGCCATTTTTTAAATATTTTAAAATCATGTCTTTTATTGTAAATAAAGTTTTTTATTGTACAGTCAGAGATGTTGGTTTGATGATATCGTACGGAGACAGCACGCCTCTAAGTAATTATCTTTTCTTAGTGTATAAGGCACTTCTGCCCTCGTCACATAAGTGACTCGCTCCAACATGTAAGTCCTGATCGGCAGACCAGCTTGCCGAGTATCAGTTATGGTTCGACTGAGAGTCAAAAATGGGCAAAACTAGTGCTCTGAGCGACTTTGAATGTGTATGATAGCAGGTTCCAAAAGTGCAGATTCGAGAATATCATAATTGGCCATCCTGAAGGATCGCCATTTACGATATTCTTACCAAATTGACCAATTTGGATGGCAATCTTTTTATCAAAATGTTTTATCCAAATCTTATCCAAATTGGCTAATTTGGATATTCTTACTACTATCCCAATGGGCCATTTTGAAGGATGGGCAATTAGGATATTCTTTACTACTGTCTGGAAAGATTCATAGCATCTTTCCAGACAGTAGTAAAGTAAATACCAAGTAAAACTTTTCGATGTAATGAAAATGGGTAATGGAAGTAGTCAAAATTATTGTCGAAATCCGATTTTTTGAATGCTGTTCCATGAAGTAACGCAACAATAGTTAATTTCATTTTTATCAAAGGTATTTTTACTAAATTATCACCGAACATTTTTTCGTCACGTTTTACATAAACGTAGCAATATCTCATTGCACTCTGCGTAAATTACGAGAACGTGTTGCTAAATGTGATAAAAGATATTACAAATATGCATTTTTGAGGCCATGAAAACTGTGCGTCGAAGCTAAATTTGGCTTCCTCTGAAAGTAGCGGAATTGGTTACGTGCTATTGACGAGAACTTTAACACTCTGAGTGTATGTGACGCGCCTAGCGTGTCCAAAGATTTCCTTTATCCAGTGTCAGTGACGCGTCTAGCATGTGCAAACGTTTCTCCAACTCAGTGTCATGGACGAAACGTCCATGAAACTCAGTTGGAGAAACGCTGACGTTAAATGGATGACACTGAATTGGAGAAACATTTTCACGCGCTAGACGCATCCCTGACGCTGGGTTAAAGGAAAGCTTCGCACGCGCTAGACGCGTCGCTGACTCTCAGAGCGTTAAAGTGTTATACAGGGTTACAAGGAAAGTCCTTGATCAGACCAATATCTCACGAACTATGGCAGTTAGCGATTTACTTCTTGTGCAGTTGTATAGGAAACCCCTATGGCGCACACAATAACACCACAAGGGATCCCATCGCCCCTTGGGGGTGGGGGGTTGAGAGGATATCGCGCCCTCCTTTGCAGTTAGGGCAAAAAAGTCAATTACAAACTTGTTCAGCAAGAGAAAAACAGTACATAAATGTTTTTGTCCCATAACAGTGGCTGGAAGGGGACCGGGAATGTGGCTCCAAGATAATCACAACATCCGGAAGCAACGACAGAGTATTGAGACAAAAACTCATTACTTAGAACTTATGTCAACTGGTAAGTTCTAAGTAAATGAAAGCACAAAAGGAAAAGTTTTCCTACAAATCTTTTCAACAGTTCTCGTTCTGAACTAAAACTCGTTCTGAAATAAAACGCAGTTCCTTGACATGTTCAATATCAGACTTTGATGTCCAATGCAGTAAAAAAATACACTGAGACAAGGAGAATGGCATAAAGTGGCGAAACACTCATTCAATAGGAAAACTGTATGCACATCTAATTGAGTTGCGTACGTGGCAAAGCTTTCGACTTCCCGTCACTGGTTTAAGAAGTGTTGGCTTACCGACCACGCATATTATTTTTCTATTCTGACGACGGAGCTGAAAGCACATTTAAAATCCATGCAATTATGTTTCGGACACAGCTACTCAGTTATCTTTCCTCTTTCTTTCGCATTTGGAGAGTCGCCTTCCATCTTTTGTTATGGGACAAAAACACTTATGTACTACAAATTTTGAAGATGACAATCCGATTTTTGGCGTACATGTGACAAGATCGGATTGTCATCTTCAAAATTTGTATTATATGGCGTAATCCCGTATTTCTTTCATGACTTATGTACTATTTTTGCCTAGCTGAACAAGCTTGTAATTGACTTTTTGCCCTATGGAGGATCCCTCGTCCCCCCCCAAAGGGGGCGAGGGGATCCTTCGTGGTGTTACTCTGTGTACACCAAAGGGGATTTTCTATACAACTGCACAAGAAGTGAAATGCTAACTGCCTTAGTTCCTGAGATATTGGTCTGAGCACGGACTTTCCTTGTAACCCTGTATAACGCAATGGCGTGTGACTCTCAGAGCATTAAAGCGATATATAACGCAATGGCCTGTAATCTGTAGATATCTTAGAGCCCAAAACTTCAATCCTCTTACTAACACATTTGCGATTCAGCTCTTCTTTTTCTCTTGAGATCAGCGTTTAGTTTAATGGACTGGACTTTCTTAGCTGCGTCACATTTCATCGGTGCCAAGGTCGATTGATCGAATTTCAATCACCAATATTTCGTAGCTACATCACAATTTCATCGGTATCATTAGGGATTCATCGAATTTCAATCACCGTTATTTCGTAGCCACATCACAATTTCATCGGTATCATTAGGAATTCATCGAATTTAAATCACCGTTATTTCGTAGCTACATCACAATTTCATCGGTATCATTAGGGATTCATCGAGTTTAAATCACCGTTATTTCGTAGCTACATACAATTTCATGGGTATCTTTAGGGATTCATCGAATTTAAATCACCGTTATTTCGTAGCTTCATCACAATTTCATCGGTATCATTAGGGATTCATCGAATTTAAATCACCGTTATTTCGTAGCTACATCACAATTTCATCGGCATCATTAGGGATTCATCGAATTTCAATCACCGTTATTTCGTAGCTACATCAGAATTTCATCGGTATCATTAGGGATTCATCGAATTTCAATCACCGTTATTTCGTAGCTACATCTACATCAGTATCATTAGGGATTCATCGAGTTTAAATCACCGTTATTTCGTACCTACATCACAATTTCATCGGTATCATTAGGGATTCATCGAATTTAAATCATCATTGATTTATTGAAAAAGAAGAAACCGTCCCTGTTTCACATTTATACCTACAAATGTGAAAATAATAATAAGTGTTTGGTCTGAATTTGAATAATAATATTAGGTTGGTGCGAATGAAATGTCCGGAGAGAACGAGCAGTGGAGACAGGCCCCCCACTACAGCGGAATGGAACCACCCACAGGTGTTGCGGGTATTACGTCAAAGAGTTACTATAAATACCTAGCACGTGTGTGAAGAACAAGGTTCAGGTGTGTTTTGTTAGGACGTAACGGGGCTTGCAAAAGAAACATGCAGACGCCGGATTTGAGAGTCATCTTCCTGTATTAATTTAAACTGGGCCATTCTGCAGGAATTGCCGCTCGAAACGTTAACAAAGCGTTTGGAAAGAATACATCCAACGAACGACCCATTCGGCGATGGTTTGTGAAGTTTTGAAGCGGAGATACGGACCTGCAAAACGAAGCACGTGATCACCGATCTGTTTCTAACGATGTTCTGTTACGTGTAGTTGAAGCGGTCTCTGCAAGATTCTCTTCCCAGTACAACTTTTCGCATTCTCTTCCATATCACTCCAGCATGCATTCGCAATACACCGCTGGATGCTCTGCTAAAGTTTCTTGTACAACGTTTGGTTTTCTCTTCCATGTCATTCCAGTATGCATTCAAATTTTCAAGCAGATTTCTCTCACGCCGCCGTCTCGGTTCTTTCCCGTTCTTTGGTTTCCAGTCAAGTAGCTCCGTTGTCCAACATTGATCTGTTCCTCTAGCTCTATGTCCAGCCCATTGCCGCACCTCTACCGCTCTGTTTTGATTGACAGATTGATTTGAGGACATACGCGTTGAAAAGTTGGAGTGGAAACCCCAGAGTCCTGACCTGAACCACATAGAAAATTTCTGGGGTGCACTGGATCGCCGGGTGAGTGGATCACTTGACAAACAAAGCCGAACTGGTCTCAGCTTTGAAAGTCGAATAGCCGAATGTATCGGGGGATATATACAAAAACCAGTGCAGAGTATTCCGCAGGGACTAAGAGACGTCATCAGGGCCAAAGGTTTCTTCAGCATACAATATTGAATTTCCTATAATTAAATATTATTTGAAGACATGTAGATGTCCGGATATTAATGGTAAGGTAATGTAGGTAAAATACGTAACAGTTCATAGATGGCTTAAGTGGCCTGTGGTGAAGATTACTTTGAATAGTACAGAGGATGTTCAATCATTTTTTGAACGATTTTCCAGCGATTTAATTAATGTTTAAAATAAAATTATTTCTTTCTTAAATGTTCTACCTGATAACCCTTTTTCAGGACTATGAACCTTCATCTAGATTTCCAGGATAACTGGGCATTTCTTAAAATCGGTTGTGGTATTTTTTCCCACTCCTCTTCCAATTGTTTGAACAGTCCAATCGCTGTTTCAGGTCTGCGTTTAGAAAGCGCTCTTTTTAGCAGGCCGAAGGCACAATGGTCCAATGGTGAAACATCAGGAGACTTTGAACGAATATGAACAAAAGGTATAGACTTCATACCTGTCTATTTTTCAATTTGTTTTAAAAAAATAGAGTGGTAGATGTGGATGTATGACTAGTATCCTTATCCTGATGGAATTGTACTATATTAATAAAGGAATGGCCTTTCCTCTTTAAATATAGGAATTAAAACATTATTTTGGTAATGTGAAAGAATTGATTTTAACATTGTTTTCAGCTTTTCTTAACTTTAATTTCCCATTGTACGAGAAACTAGCATTAATCATGAATCCTTTACCGAAACTTTCTTTGGGTTCTTGGAACCGAGTATGTAACTCTTTTTCTGCACTTTGGCGAGGGTAAATCGACCTTTTTTACGCCTTTCAACCGTAGGTTAAAGAATCGCATATGCTCCAGCTTTGTTCTTTTGTCTGTCTGTCCGTCCGTACGTCCGACAGACAGACTGACGGACGGAAAAATAAATCGAACCATTTTTACTAGCGTAAAAATGGTTCGATTTCGATGAATTTTTAGAATGTGGTAGGGGACAACCTGGGAAGGAACTCTATTGAACCTGGACGAAATGGGGTTAAAGGTCAAGACATAGGAGCGAGATCCATTCCATCGCCTTTATGCGTCATAACCTATGTAAAAATGCTTCGATTGCGACAAAACTTCACCATTTTTTTCCGGAAATGCACTGAACCGGTTCTCCTTAATATAATCGAAATGGGGTCAAAGGTCACGGCCCAGGAGCGAGATTTATTCTACAGCCATTATCCTCATAACTTGACTAAAAATGCTTCTATTGCGAAAAAACATTAGTATGTTGTTCCGTAGGTATAGTCAACCAATTCTATTTAACATCATTGAAATGGGATCAAAGATCACGGTACAGGAGGAAGATTTATTCCACAGCCATTATCCTCATAACTTGACTAAAATGCTTCTATTGCGACAAAACTTTAGTATGTTGTTCTAGAGGTATACTGAACCAATTCTGTTTAACATCATTGAAATAGGGTCAATAGTCACTGCACAGGTGCAAGATTTATGTCCTCATAACTTGACTAAAAATGCTTCTATTGCGACAAAACTTCAGTATGCTGTTCCGGAGGTATAGTGAACCAGTTCTGTTGAATATCATCGAAATGGGGTCAAAGGTCAGGGCACAGGAGGGAGATTTATTCCACATCCATTATCCTCATAACTTGAGTAATGATTTCTGGTATGTTGGAAAGCGTATAATAATCAATGCATTGCATGATTTTACTAACTTGTTTTGTTATGGTCGTCTAGGTAGACACATGCGGTATCACTAGTACAAGAAATTTCCTCCTCTCTCCGGCTAGGTGATTTTTTTGAGATTCAAATCTTTGTTTATTACATTGTTTACAGTTGATACAGAGATTTTTAACTACCTAGCGATTGCTCTTTGTGTCGGAGGATTTTCTCTTAAGATCACAGACCTTACTTTTGAAATAGACGTAAAAGTACGTGCCGTATTCTTTGAATATTCGTTTGGTGCTCTTTTTTCTGTTAAAAAGCAATGCTTGACGATTTCTCCTTCTACTATAAATACAATTGTTGATTTTACTTTTAGAAATGCTAATTCCATGATTTTTACAGCGTGTTTTAATTACAGAACAAGAATATTTTTCTTTGTAAGGAACAAACGCATTATCTTCTATCCACAGCTTGTTTGCGTGCGCCATTTTCTTAGGAGACGATGTGTACCTGCAGCAGATGTTTCTTTCGTGTTCATTTATCACGCTATTGTCAGTTTCAATTCTTTGAACTTCTTTTATTTTCTGTAATTTCTTATCAAAAATGTTCAAAAAGTGTGTGATTATCCTCTGTAGTTTTACATGAAGAAATGTTTAATGCACTTATTTGTGTACAAGAGAAACCACTTACAACAAGGATCTGGGGACCGACAGAAATTCTCATTAAAATCGGCTGCTCGCTAAATCATTTTCCGGGTGAAAAAATTCTCACAGTGTAAAAATATGCATACTTTCCTATGTTATGGTGAAAAAAAAACATTTTGAAGGTTGAAAGTTTTTTATTTATCAAAAGGGGCTTATTATTATTATGCTGGTATTTAAATTGATATGGAAATTATAGAAAAGTTAAATTTGGGAGATGGGTGGATGCATTTCGAAACCAAAAATATTTTCTAAGTATTAGAAGGCCATGAACATCCTAAACAAAAATGCATCTGAAAATTTACATTCCACAAGAAGTTATTGGAAAGTTTGCGTTGTTTGTGTTCACGCAGAGTTGAGTCACCTGAAAGTGCAAAAATAAGTGAATATTGTTGCATGTGTATGAAAATGTGTCACTATAAGTCATAGGATGAAATGTACTCGTTCAATAACAACTTGTGGAGGCGGTGAAAGTCAATTTAAAAGGATAGGACAAAAATTGCAGTTATGAAATACCTTATAATACCAGGATTCGGATCGATAGCCTTAGTCAAGCTAAGGTGAGGTACATGGGACCAAGTCATGGAAGACAACAGCACACAAAATTTATCACACTGCACTAATTTTGGACTTTTTTTTTGAAAGGCTACTGCCTGTATTTATTATTTTTCTTTAAAAACTTAATAAGGTCATTTAGTGGACAATCAGATGGCATTTCCTTTTTGTTGTTTGCTAAAACACAGCAGTATAAAAACAGAATCTCAATTTCTTTTCTATTTCTCTTTGGCCACTGGCCTTATGAACAGCAGAACTTTACATATTTCAATACAGTTGGTTTGAACACTAGGCATTGACTTTATGCATCCAAAATTATACCATGATTCACATAGCTTACACAAAAAAAAGATACTGGATTCTTTTTAATTCCATCAGGTGGACAAGTTCTGTTCTTTTGAAACGTACTCTCTTCTCTCTCACCTAGTTAGCTCAATGACAAATTTACACTTTTACACTTATTGATTTAAATTTACAGCACCTAAACAATCTTAGCAAACTCTGCAATCTCCCAGACCAGCTTCGAAGACTTCAATTTAAATTTACAGTTATACTAAGAGCCACAAATTATACTTTAACAAATCTACTATCAGCAAGTAAACAAACCAAGTAAATTATCCTCAAAACAGAATTTACACTGAGCACAAGCACTAATTAACATTACATAACCTATAGAACTACCCTGAATGAACCTACTTCATTTATAAAGAAACCTCACTAACTAACTTAAAAATTATCACTATTCATAACATCACCATAATTCAGAAATTCAAACAATCTTCTTGCACTAGCTTGCTCATAAAAATCATCTCACTCAGCACTTCACATAATAGCTCAAGATACTAAATAACTCTATACTGTAAACAAAAGCTCAAAATACCAATTAACTAAATTTCCAAACTAAATATCAAGTTCACTAACACCAACCAGAATTTAGAATTTACATCCCTAGCACTACAGCAAATCATAAACAAATAAATTTAGATACTTTAAATCACCAAACAAACTTAAATTCACCACCTGCAGTGAATTACTGAGGTAGCGGTGAGGCAAATACCCTCAGTTCAGACACTACCCTGGGTTTTTGAGAACCAACACAGGAAGAAAATACCAAGTCAGGCTGAAGGCGTGAAATTGGGTCGTGAATCCAATTTCAGCCTAAGCAAAAGGAAAGGAAAAAATCCTCAAGTGTGACACATCATCATCAGGTACAGAATTTCCTCTAACATGATCTCGCCAATTATTGAAGCAACACCCGACCGACCCTCGCTGGCAGTACATATCTCCGTGAGCAGCGAAACCACTGGGGGGGGGTGAAGACAAGTTTTCCCCCAAAAACCACGTCCTCAGGGCTCCCCCTTTTCGAACCAATGCATGATCCCACCTTGATCAACCACGCCTGCAAGAGCCTGTCGTACTTCAACCCTAAATACTCCAGGCACATCCGGCCCAGAACTAACACAACTATATCCCAGGAAAATTCACTTATCTCTCTATATCCCAAGAAATCCTAAATCACTATATCCACATTTATCCCAGGAAAATCCATTTATCTCTCTCCACATATATCCCAGGAAAATTCACTTATCTCTATATCCACATACATCCCAGGAAAAATCACTAGCAAGGAAATTCCTCTGTACCATGGCAATGCGCAGGTCCACTTCAGACAATAACACTGACCATTTACATAACCCACTAAATATTTTCACCTTATTAAAAATTAAAATTACAATTTAGACTCTTTGTAAAAACAGGAAAATTTAGACCAAAGAAAAGAACAATTAATACTGGAACTGGTGAGCAAAAGTGTGTCTTCTCAACCCATAATGTTCATTCTTTTTGTGAAATACTAAACTTGAGAACAAAAAATCCTTTAACTTCTATTCTGCACCTATCGCATCCTGGTGAAAATTCCCTACTCAGAGCACTCTGCCCTAGGACAAGTTCCCGGTTTGCCCTAAGATCACCCCTTTCCAATGGGAGATTAACACTCATCTGGAGCATGTAAAATACTGGTCCTCAATTAACACTCCTACCATCTCAATTTCGACACTCAACACTCCAAGAATGTAAACAACACTTTAGGTTTCCAATTTCATCACACTATAATATGTTCCCAAAATCCCAATATAAATCATCCCATAATTTATCTTCACTCAAAAAAAAAAAATAACTCAACGCTGTAAAAGACTAGAGAGAAATGTTTACAATTATTTCATCACCCACGACATCACAATAACACTGGTTTTCAATTATCACATGCCCAACTAAACTATTATCGATGCACCAAAATTTACTGTGCTCAAACATTAAACCAAATTTTTCCGATACATTAAAATTTACTGGCCTGGGAAGTTGCTAAAATACCAGACATGACAACACAAAAAAAAAAAAAAAAAACATAAATGAAAGCATTTTCAACTCCCCTTTCTTTTTTTCTTTCTTTTTTCTGAACTCATACCTGAGGAACTAATAAATTGTAATTTTGAAAACTGAATGACAACACAGCCATAATCAGAGGCAAAAAAAAAACTTGCTCTTTTTCTTTTTGTTTCTTATGCTCAGCTCGAAGTTTAGGTACCCTGCGTGGGATTTTATGTATCAACAATAAAAGATATGGACTAAAGCATTACCTTTGAGCTGGCGTCTCCTTTTTTTTTTTTTTTTTTAATTTTTTTTTTCTTGTTACAGTCCTGGCACAACCACAGTCTCGTTAGTATTTCTTTCTTTTCTTCCTCCAACGGTTAATAGCCGAGGTAACCATTTTCGAAACTTCGGGATGAGATGGAACCTTTATTTACTTATTTATTTATTTATTTATTTATTTATTTATTTTTTGTGCTTCTTTCCTCCGGCCTTTGAAGCAGGCCTCCTTTTCGGAGTAGCAACAGAATGGAGAAGCTGTATATATGTTGTTGTGGGATATGAAATAAGGGAGAAGGCATGTCTTGCCATTCTCGGCTGCGTTCTCTCTCCACGAGCGACATCGTCTTAGAATCCCGACATTTTTTTCCTTCCAGGGAAAGTTCCCGGCCGGCGGAAGGTCGCATTAACTGCGTTCTGCTTCGTCAAACCTTCCATAAGCTGGATCCGAACCAGGGTGTCACATCATGGTGGTCAACAAAGAGCACAAAGGCAGTCGGGAAAGATTTTCTGTGGGTCCTCTCCCACCAAAAGGCGAGGCGAAAAACCCCGCCGTCCCCTCTTTCTCTGCCGGTCAGCAAGAGGACAAGAACAAAAGTGACTGAGACAAGCGTCTCCAAGTGTCAAAGAAACTCTCGCGTGTTGGAAAAAAAATGCTGACCCCTGATTGGCTGAACTCTGCAAACAGCGGAATTTCTCTCCCACGCCTCGAGTGACCTCTGACCTTCACTCAGGCATCGTTGCAGCGTCCAACACTCTCCACGAAAAAAAAAAAATGTTACTAGCACGTGCGTCCTCTGGTCGGCCAGGGGGAAGATGAACTTGACCTTCAACACGTACCTTCAACTCTTGACCCTGAGGTCTAAAAATAGATTCTGTTGCTGAATTCTTTACCCAAAAGACGAAAAGATGTTGCACTTTTGGGCGACTTTTTCACGACGTTGGGAAATGAGGAACGCAAAAATGGCGAATTCTTGCCTTGCAGAAAATCACTAATTTTAATTTTCTTTTTTCTCACGTTCCGTGATGTGAAAGTAAAATTAATTTTGATTCTCTGAGCTGCACACCTACTCGCCTTTTCCTATCGCGATAAAAGAACAGATAAATTAATTATTTTCAAAACCCCAAAGTCAGTTAAATCAAATATTATTCTCTTTTTTCATTAACATGAAATTTTTTTCCAACATTGTTTTCCTGGTTGTGATTAAGACAAGCGGATTTTGCGCACGAATTCCCCTGCCTTTCAACCAGGAATTTTCTTCTAACGTATGTCATGGGAGAAAATTTTTGTATTAATTAATCTCTTATAAACCAACAGAAAGATTGATCAGGTCTCTCTGAAATTCACCAGAGGTTAAAATTTTCGCCATGACACCTATTATATATTCATACATATACGCTCCTATTATATATTCATAACAATATTGGATACTTGAAATATTTAATTAATCCAATCAATTAAATCTTTCAAGTATATTCAACTTGACGGCCACATAACAATAACCGCTGTTTAACTACACATGAAATAAAAGTAGCACAGTTCCTCTTGATGCAACACTCACTTGGAGGGTGAAAGGAGCAAACGAGCACAATTCCAGGAACTATTATCTTCTGTTTCTCCTCCGGCGACATTCTCATTCCATTACTCCCCTACCCTTCCCTGCAATTGTCGCCTAGAAATCCACTTACATATGCGTGAGCATACCCAGTCTCTTTTTTTTCAAGGAGTAGGTGGTCTGTCTTCATTTCTGCTAAGGCGATACCCCCGAGGCATAGCCCCTTAGAGTGGGTTGCGGAGAGAGTCTGTTGCACAACTCGCTCCTTAAACATTTTATGTACTCTCTTCCCACTATTTTTCTATCAACATTCTTCAACTAGCGCACAAGGATTTCCATAAGCCGTTGCCCTTTAATTACGTAGGCCACCGTTTCTATTCCATCATTCCTGCGCAGCAGATTTTGTCTACATCGTTACTCGTAGATATGGAATTTCATTTAATTTTATTAGTTTGCTTGTTAAAGGTAATTTAGCTGTTTTCTCGCTTGTTAAATCCGGGGACTTCGTTTAATTTATTTTGCTCTATAAAACTGTCAAATTAGCTTTTATGCCAAACAGAAGTTCCTGTTTTGCTCGTTAAATACATAGGAGATCCTGCTAAATACATGCTCGTTATATGCGGGATCTACTGCATTTTGAACTCTATTCTAATTTAAAAGTTATTACCTGAGAGACATTACTGTGGTGACCTCCCTCGTAGTTAAGTAACAAAGGGAAGCAAGTGATAAAAGTAACAGGAACACTGATTACGATGAATGGTGTTTTTCTTACACATTTTTATACACTTCGTCGGAACTTGATGATTCTGATAACGTTGCCCGTGATCGCAGTATATGTTTGGAAAGGTCTTACGAAACGGCTTCGCGCATGCCACATACAAAATGCACTAGCTAATATTTTCAGTAAACATATTCTCCCAACCAAATGATGTCCTTATTGAGCTGATTTTCCCATCTAATTTCCCGAAATGTCTTCCCTTTCTCTTCTAATAATCCAAAAGCAAACCAACATCCTTTCCGCAGTTTCGTGTTCCCTTTTCAGTAAGATACTTGAACAAGTTTTCAGCCTCATATGTACGAGGCTACAAACATTTTTCAACAGAATATCGAATGTTCTGCGAATATAATGTAGCGCCATCGCTTCTGAGTGCTGCCGTCTTCTCACAAAGTCCTTTTTCTCATGAGCAACTCGCTTTGTCGGCACCTGCGTTAAGTGCATTTCAGCGTTCCGGTTTAAAAATGAAATCTTTTCACCATGAATACTGAATATGAGAACTTCATGGTGGATAATTTATCGATTTATTGATCAAGCTTGGCATTATCCACATCCCTTTTGTTGCAGCATCCGTGTTTATCTCGCCCTTCAAACTGATAACATATATTTGCGTTCTTCTGTGAACTCAGTTGCCATTAAAAAATAAAACAGGTAACGCTTTGCATTCTATTTTGGTGTAAACACGCAATGTAAACTAAAAAAAAACAGAGGTTTTACCGATATCGGCTAATATATACCTTCAGGAAATGTGATAAAAACGGAACATTCTTAAATATCATTCTTGTCTATTACAAAGAAAATATGAAAAAAAAATGCTCCGAGAAGGGTTTTTTTCACTAAACATTCTTAAGCACCTACATTAAAAAAACAAACATGTACTCACTAAACAAAGTAAATCGATTCACAAATACTGTTCAGCTCCAAGGAAACTGCGTGAAGCTTCCACTAAATGTGCAAACAGGATCACCAATCTACTGCTGGGTGAAGGTCTCCTTATGTTTCTGCTACGACCTTCCGTCTTGAGAGAGAGTCGTCACCAAACAGAGCTGGAAACGGGTCAGAGATTTTGAACCCGGATAAATCTGCTTTGAGCTAATATATATATATATATATATATATACACACACACAATATATTGACAGAAGTCACCGGACACCTCTTCAAAAGCAAATGAATGCATCCGCTGCGTTGTTAAGATGCGCGGTCCAGCTGCAAACGGTATAAAAACAATCATATCGCAGTGTGAGGTTAATTGAAAATGCAGCGGTGCGAGAGAACTGACTTTGAGAAAGGAAAGATTGTCTGGTGTTATATTAATGGGCTGTCCATAAGAGAAACAGAGGGGCGTTTAAACATACCCAAGTAAACTGTTTTGGATGTACTGAATAAGTGGAAGACACATGGCGTGCCTGAAGCAGTAAAACGTACTGGCAGACCAAAGAAAAGCTGTCATAGAGGACGTCGAAGACTCAGCAGAGTCGTTACAGCTAATCGACGGAGTACTGTACAAGACTTCAGTCTACAGGTGAGTAAAAATGCCGGAACCTCGGTATGTACACGTACCATCCGCAGAAAACTTCATTCCATGGGTTACCGTGGTCGTTCGGCTGCTCATAAATATTTCATCTCCACTCGGAATGCTACTCGTCGTTTAGCATGGTGTTAAGAATGTTTATCGTGGACCATAGATCAATGGAAACGGGTCCTATGGACTGATGAATCGATGTACACTATCCATCAGTCTGATGGCGGTGTGTGGGTATGGCGGCAGCCGGGCAACGCTATTTACCACATTGTACTATTGCTACGGTCAAGCTTGTAGCTGGCAGTGTACTCGTGTGGATGTATTTTTCGTTGTATGGTCCCAGTCCATTGGTTATCGTGGACAAACATCTTAATCAGCACGTTTATAGCGATATTCTGGACAATTATGTCCTGCTAACTGTGTGGCAATACTATGAAACCGAGCCTTGTTGGAACCAGCATAATAATGCAACGAGCCATAAAGCAGGAACTGTTACGGCGTGGTTTGATGATAATTCCGTATCGTGTGTGGACTGGCCAGCACAGAGCCCTGATCTTAATAACATAGAGCACCTGTGGGATGAATTAGAGCATCGCATAAGAATTTTGGAACCAAGGCCTACAACTATGCAACAGTTAGCGGCAGCAATATGTACTGAATGGAAGCGCATACCTATCGCTGTGTTCCAAAACCTCGTCGAAAGCATGTCTCGAAGGGCCAGTGCATGCATTAAGGCCAAAGGTGGTTTCAAAATATCTTTATTCAAGGTAGAAATCAGGAGACGAACTAATAAGGACGTCTAAATACAAATAAAATACGATCAAAGATCGTTAAACTACTAAAACCTATATAAAAATATACAGCATAGTGCACAAGTTGAAAAATGGAGCAAAATTACAGCTCGTGATAAATGAACAGCGACAAGCATGTCTGGGCATTGAGGAAGGATTTTAACAAAAAAACTTATTGCTCATAAGTGCATTGCTGTGCGATTAACAAACTTGTTCAAGAAAATATTGAGAGCTTCTGGAGACAACATTTCTCTTGAAAAAAAAAAATACAATAAGACAGTAAGGTGTAACACATCATAGTTACAAGAATGTACAGTACAAAGCAATTGACAAACTGATCATAAGACAAATCAATGAAATGATGAATATCAGGAGAAGAACAAACTTGGACTTCCTGGTGTAAATATAATATATTACCTGTTCGGCAATATTCAAAAACAATGTACAGATATACAGCACAGTGTCAACATGTTACAAATCAAAATCGGACCACATACAGAAATGTAACACTATTCTGTTGACCAGATAGAAAATGTAAGTATAATAAGAAAACACACGATGAATAAAGCTTTAACATATTCTCACTATCCATATGTAGTGATAGAGGAATGATAGTACCAAGCGCATCACCTCACACAAAAGAACAAAATAGGTAAAATGTTTTTCAAAATGTATTACTCATGAGTACAACACCATGCAATTGACTAACTTGTGCAAAAATAAATACAGTAAGAATCATTAGTCAACATGTCTCTTGAAAGAAGGTACGATATGACAGTGAGTTTTAACACAACATATTCACAAGGATGTACAGTACTATGCAATTAAAAAAAAAAAAAAAAAAAAAAAAAACTGATTATCAGACAAATCATTGGAATGTTTAATAACAGGAAATAACTAAACTTGGACATTCTGATGCAAATAAGATGGATTACTTGTTCCGCAATATTTTGAAAACTATGTACAATTATACAGCACAGTGCAAACATGTTCGGGAAACAAAATAGAACAAAATTACAAAAAACTACACTGCAGAAACAATATCTATGTTTATACAGCACTATGCTAATGACTAACTGCAATATATATACTCAAAATGTAAACTAAAGACGAACTAACTTGAACGTCAATGTAGGAAAAAAAAAAAAAAATTACAAGATGAGTGTCACAAAAAACAATTTGCTGTGTAAACACGTACAGCCCTTTATAAAAAAAACCCATGCGGTAAATTTCCAAGCTGTGCAAAGATCTTGAAAACAGATTGTTGATATTTACATATGCATTTCTGATTCAAAAAGGTCAAATACCAAATCTGCCGACCGTCAGGTACAATGACGCTGGCGAGCTGGTAAACCATGAGGCAGCCGGTGACCAGGTGGCAAGGAACTGGCTCTCCCGACGCTGAGTAACTGCAACAGAATACTCTAGCCGAAGTCGAGATGTCAGACGGTCGCGGAAATGGCATAATAATGCCGTAGAAGCTTCATGCACAGTCAGAGGAGTAGTCAAATATCTGCAGCGTTGATGAAACACGTAGATTACATGCTTCGCTAAAATAAAAATATAGGCACAGACTGATGGGAGCTTGACTGGGGGATAGTTCTGTAGCAGAAGAGTCTGATATGCATCAAATGTAAGATCTGCTGTAATGGAACATTGGGCGATAGTAAATGCCAAGTTCAGCATTGGGAGTAATATAACACAGTGTTGATAGACATGGGAGACATCAGCCTCCCGAGCACAGAAAGGGCAAAGAGGGGAATCGAGAAGAGACATTCGGAAAAGAACGGAGGGAACAGGAAGGCGGCGATGGAGGAAAAGCCAATGGGTATTAATTTCTAGAGGAGCAGAAAGAGGGAGACAGGGCGGCTGACCACACCGTAGCAGTGGCAGCAGGGGGAACATCAGGAATGGGGAGAGGAGGAGAAGAATGGGACATAGAGAGGAACCGATAAAGAGCTGACACCGAGAGAGAAGAAATGGGATGAGCTGAGCCAGAAGTAAGCAAGAAAAGAGGAAATGGGAGAGAAGCAGAAGGAACAAAGGAAAGACCTGAGTGGGAAGCAAGATGAGGAAATTGAGAAATGATAGATGAAAGAATAGAGTCGTAGATGTCACGAGAGGAGGAGGAGAGGAGAAGAGAGGGAGGGAGGCTGGCGAAGGGTCGCCAAGAAAGGTCAGGGTTAGTGAGATCTTTAACTGTTACCACACCTGCTCGGAGCCAGGTAGGATAGGCAAAGTACGGAAGATGAGAGGGGTGAATAATCGAAGAATAAAAGAGGGGTTCAGCAAGGAGCTCAGTTGTGGAATCAGGTGGAGAACGAGAGAGAGGAAGGGAACGAAGGAAAGTTAGAGCTTCACGGTAAACAGGGGGAAGTCGAATGAGGGTGAGGGGTCGGTGGTCCATGAGTAGTAAGGAGAGAAAAGAAAAGTTAGGGTTGCTCGGGGAGGCGATGACGTCCCTAGCTAAAACGGCATCTGGTACTGGCGACGTGAAGAGACGGAGAAAAGTAGTAATTCTGACGGCCTTGTGGTA
This sequence comes from Macrothele yani, assembly GCA_039090855.1. Classification (NCBI taxonomy): domain Eukaryota; kingdom Metazoa; phylum Arthropoda; class Arachnida; order Araneae; family Macrothelidae; genus Macrothele; species Macrothele yani. The sequence continues at coordinate 140,614,133 of CM077002.1, forward strand.
CTCCTGTGTATCAAGGAGTCCGATGCCGCCGTGATCGGAGAGGCAAAGCTTTGTGACACTGACCCAGTGGTGGCAGGTCCAAATCAGAGAAGTAAGACATCGGGTAATTTCATGAAGGCGGAGTTGTAGAGACTTGACACCAAGCCAAGAGTGTGTGCATAAGGAAATCAGGTAAGTTCGAGAGAGGCGAGCTCTCTGGAAGAATGATGAGCAGAACTGGGCTCTCCTCCAGGAGGCAGTTGACCTGAGCAAGCGTGGGTGAATAGCATTCCACGTGTAGAGGGGGAAGCTTGCAAGGAACCAAGATGAACTCCAAGGAAGCGCTGTGAGATGGACGACCAGCTTGCTCCCCAAGGGGTGTCTACACGATGTGCCCATGAGCCGCACCATAAACCAGTGCTTTTAGATGAGTTGAGCGCTGCACCGGAGCATGAGGCATAAGCTGCGAATAGACGTTGGAGACACGGAAACTGTGAGTCATGACGGATGCAGATGGTGACATCATCTGCGTATGCAACAGAGGTAGTGGCATGATGTCTTGTGCAGGCAGAGAGTGGTGGCAGAACTGCTTTAAAAGATTGGTGTACAGAGCTGAGGAAGGGTTCAATCGCGATTGCAAAGAGTTGTCCGGAGAGTGGGCAACCCTGCCGCACTCCCCGGCGGAAGGGAATAGGCGCTGTGAGAAAGGTGGGCAGCTTGACCTGGAGAACGGCGTCTTGATAGAGTGAGAAAAGAAGAGAGACGAAGGAAGGAGGAAAACCGAAGTGAAGGAGTGTAGCCGATAGATAGGAATGTGAGATATTATCAAAAGCGGATTGTTGGTCAAGAGAGAGAAGGGCGAGGGTTCAGAGCGAGATCGGGCAAGATGGATTAGATCATTTAGTAGATGGATGTTATGAGAAAGTGAACGGCCGGGAACTGTGTAAGTTTGATTTGGGGAGAGAATGTGAGTGAGAATGGGGTTAAGGCGTTGGGAAAGAAGTTTAGTATAAAGTTTATAATATAGATTTAAGAGGGAGATAGGGCGCCAATTCCCCAGGTCAAGGAGATCACCTTTCTTAGGGAATAGTACAACATATGCTACTGTGAATCGCCTCGGTAGAGGGGAGTGATTGAAAGCAGCAGAAAGTGCGGACCGACACCGTACTAATGTAAGTCAATAAATGCTATGTTGTGTTTCTCTTCTGGTGTCTGGTGACTTTTGTCAATATAGTGTATACAGGGCGTTCAAAAATTCTGTCCTCAGTGGGTAACTTAGGTTATATGAAAATCAATGAAATGTGTTATGAGAACCTATGATTTATTCACTTATTTACAGGAAGTATTGAAACTGTTGTCCATCATTTGCAAAACATTACCTAACTGTTTTTTTACACATGTCTTCAAGCACATCTGTGAGAGACAAAAAGTACCTCCGCAACAATGTGTTAAGTCTGTTCCACCTGATTGTAATGGCGTTACAATCACAGTTTTTGAATTAAGCAAATTGTTGTATGTTTAATTTCAGTTTTTGCTGTTTTCTTGGTAACATACCAAGCTTCAGAATGTTTCACAGCAACACCAAATTTCACCAACTTCTGGTGAATTGAAAGTTTTCAAAATGTGGAAGTTGTTTTCAGATTGCACCTTAAAAGGAAGGGACACTCTTCCTTCGTATTGCATGACAAACAAAGCATTTTTCAATGGGCGAGCACCAGTATCGAACACAAAATTCTACAATTCCCATTCTTATTTGAAAATCATTTTTTTTTCTTGCTTTTCAAGAATAAATCGGAAGTAAAACCGGTTCGAAAGTGGGTTAGTAACACCTTGACCCGACCAGTTTGGCCAGCTAGAAAATTGTTGACCCGCTGACCCGTTTCCACGTCTGGCCACTATGTCATTTCAGTATGCTTTCGCCTTTCATCCACGCCAGAGTTGGGCAAAATCGTAATTGAATTAATCAGCAATGCATTATAGCGTAATGATAATGGGAACAAAAGCTTAGCGTTACCATTACATGGTAATGGCAAACTGGCTATTAGAATTACATTGTAATTGTAATGACATGTAGCAGTTACCCATTATAATCGTAATGGTTAACTATATGTTGGTAACTAACCAATAACTTATGGGTAACAACACAACGTGAATAAACCAGCAACTAGTACACCCTTACACGTTGTGTAGGTTATTTGGAGATTACACGTGTATGATATGAGTAGTTGCCCCGTCTTCGCCGCAAGTAAAATGATTTGAACGAAATAATACATATGAAGTAGGTACGAATGAGATGTTTATTTCGGTTAGAGAATAGTACAAAAATGAAAGAAAGATAAAAGCCGTTGCATGAGATCTTAGTCTTCAACAAACAACAATTCACTGAAGCACACAAAAAAAATAGTCAGGAAATAACAAATTGTGCGTTAAACGCCAATGCAAACCCCTCCGAGACACTACATCACTTGAAATGGAAGGAATCAAAGGTCTGATTTGCTACAAAATATGGCAACCACAAAGTGAACTACGTTAGTATGTAATTATTATTTTGCAAATTGTGTAATTTCATTACTAAATAATCCATTTAGTTTGAATGACATTATTAAAAAATTGAACTACACTGAAGAGCAATTGAATTAGAGATACCTGTCTAGTAACGTGTAGCACCACCTTTCGTCCTGATGACGGCGGCGATTCGTCTCAGCATGGAATCGATAAGACACCAGAAGCGTTGGGAAGCCATACGGATCCCCGACCCCACAACAAGCTCCCACAGTTCACGAAGATTTGATGGAGGCGGGTCAGAGCCTCGAACATCTATCTCGACGGCATCCCAGATGTGCTCGATGGAATTGAGGTCAGGTGACCTAGCTGGCCAAGAAAGCGATGTCACGTTGGTGGAGTGTTCATTCAACCATTTGGATACAATTCGGAAGCGATGGCACGGTGCATTGTCTTGTTGCAGGATGAGATCCCTAGTGGGATGTTGAAGACGCACAAACGGGAGCAAATGGTCGTCCAGGATATCCCGGTAACGTTGACCTGTGAGGGACGATGTCACACGTTCTAGCGGTCCCATTTCAGTCCACGTAAGCAGTCCTCAGACAAGAATGCCACCCTCACCAGCTTGAAGAGTACCCTGCTGCCAAGAAGGATCCATCGCTTCATGTGGTTTGCGCCGTACTCGTATCCTGCCATCCGCATGTACCAACGTGAATCTCGACTCATCAGTCCAGGCAACATTTTCCCACATGTCTAGGGTCCAGTGGCGATGTTCTCGCACCCATGATAATCTTTGCACCCTGTGATGTGAATTCAGCAGCGGTACCCTCGTGGGACGATGGCTTCTGTACCCCATAGCGAGAAGATGGTTCTGTATGGTGTGGCTGCTTACACGTTTTTGTGTACCAGCGTTAAATTGCAGAGTGATTTCTTGCACTGTGGTTCGTCTATCCGCTGTTACAATGCGAGCTAGCCGACGATGACCCCGCTCATCCACATGCTGTTGTCCACGGCAGTTGGCCCTTGCAGGGATGGTTTTACCGGATTCGATGTACTCACGGTGCACCCGTGACACAGTGGCTCAGGACAATCCCAGTGCCTGTACGACTTCCGAGATGGAGTGACCCATTTGTGGGGCCCCGATAATTTTCCCCACGATCAAATGCGCTTAGATCCTTCGTCTTACCCATACTGTGTCCGAGTCTTACTGATTCCCGTCGCATCACTCCTTATATTGTCGGATCGCTGCATACGTCATGTCGTTTCTGTTTACAGGGCCGCCCACAGCGCCACATTTGAATAACGCCAGATATCTGTATATCCTTCTTTGATGAATACAGAAAATTGGGTGTATTCTTTAAGGGTACGAATTAGAACTTACCTTTGAAGATCAAGCCGTCACCACAGGAACAATAGCAACATAAATTTGCAGATGAGGACGAAATAATCACTACATACATTTGAAACGGAACTAACACTATATTGTCGATAATTTTTCACATTTAAGTACATAAAAAGTTCAATGTTTCCCCATAAAATAAAATGATGCATTATGACTTACGAAGTCATCCTTTTGAAGATGACAATCCGTCATCTTCAAACGGATGGCTGGTCCCAACGCCCGGGTAGGCTATAAATTACCGGGGCGGAATGTATGAGACGTGGGTTCGATTCCCGCTGCAGGACGACGAAATTTTCAAGTTTTCGAATATTATCTGACTTAACATCCATGTCATATTTACACCAAAAACCGGATTGTCATCTTCAAAATTTGTATTATATGGTGTAATCCCGTATTTCATTCATGAAGTCATCCTTGTTATATGCGTACGGAGATTCTCTCCACGACACTCTTCCATAGCTCGTGCAACTCTTTCCCCCCCCTCTCTCTCTCTCTCCCTCTCTCTGTCTCTCTCTCTCTCTCTCTCTCTCCCTTTCTCTCTCCCTCCCTTTCTCTCTCCCTCTCTCCCTCACATTCTTTCTCTCTCCCTCTCTCTCTCTCTCACATTCTTTCTCTCTTTATGCTTTAAATACAAATTTTTGAATGTCTCTTCACGCTTGAAATTTCTAAGATAATTTGTAGCAGATTTCTCTCAATCCTAGTTGAAGGGTTCAAAAATCAGCGCTATGTGTAGAATTTGGGCGAAGTGTTTAAGGCGCTGGCTTTGTATCTATTGTTTGAAATGGTACTGGTTCGAGTCCCGAGTATCCCGGGAAAGTTTTGTGATTATTTCGCCCGGGAGTCCCGAGGGAGTTTTGTGATTGTCTTACTGCACTGGCTCTGTCCCTTATATGAAAGTAGTAGCCATAAATTAGGGACGGGTGAATGCTTATAGCCTTTAGAATTGATCATGGTGATAATTAAACTCCTGAACAATAAAAACGTGCAAAAAAGTTCAAGGATAAAATCCGATAGCAAAAGATTACGCACCCAAGAATATGTAAACAGAGTTTAAGGAGACTCTCGAAAAGTAGGAACTTTGTGAGGGAAATGGAATACAATGATGCGAGATCTTCTGCCCACCAGGAAAATATTCTCTTTAAATGATTAAGTGAGCTATTATATGCTATCGAAATCTTTTTTCTGGGATAAACACTGGAGGCAGTACTCAGTATTATGGTAATTTTGTTTTTTACGGCTTGACGATATAAGCAACAAATGACGTAATTATTTGCGCCTTAATAGAGGATACGTGTATGTTGAGTTTCTGAATCACATAATACTGCTATCCTGATCGAAGCGCACAATGAGTAGGACAAACACGACATCCATGCCTCACCAGGATTCGAACCCGGACTCAACTCTGACGAATGGTCAGAAGCCATCGCTTAGACCACTGCGTCACCGAGACGGCTCCCAATTTGTCTCACTCTCTTAACTATCGCTTTTGTCATTTTGAGGCAGTGAGTTTATACGTCAGTTAGACGTCTTTGCAAATTTGATCATTTTACTAGATTCTTCTGCTGATGGAAAAACCATTAGTCAAAGTGAAAAAGGTGTCAATCAGAGGTACGTATAACCAGGGACAGCTTAGACAGTTTGGGGCGCTGGGAAGAAGGCTTTCAGGTGCCTTCTTCAGATTTCAAATCGACAGCGATTGGTTCATTGTATACAGGACTGGTTACGTAATTGTTATTGGCAGATTAAGATATTAATTTGTCAATAATATGGTGTTTTATTTGTTTTGTGGAAATTATAATTGTCATTTCCATGTGTTTAAACGTACAGTTCTGAAATTACCACTTTAACTTTTTTCAGTAGATGAACATTGCGAATTAGTTTGATTCAAATCAAATAATTTATAACTATATTTTGGGGGTCCTTCAAAAGTCGGGGCCCTGTCCACGTGCCCGTGAATGCCCTCCCGTAAATCAGGTCCTGCTTGTAACATTTAGTCTTTTTACAAACATTTTTTCTTTTGCCGTTATGTGTTACAATATTAGTGAAAGCGTTAAGGTTAACATAACACACACATCGTGCACGCACACGGTTAAATCGAATGTCTGGCTTCTGCTCCTGACTGAGTCTTGGCTCGAATTTAGGGTAGTGCACATTTGTTCGCTCTTATGGAGACTGCTGTGCCTACCATCTCTGGAAGAAGTGAGGCTAAATTCGGGACTAGCGACTTCTAGCCTCAGATGCAAAGAGGTGGTTAAAATCGTAAAAAAAAGTTACGAGATGTACGCTACGAAGTTTAAAAAGATAAGCTCCGAACAAGTTGTAAGTATATTTGCAGTTGTGGATGTCAGTCAAGACAAGGGAACTCTGTCAGTTTCTGTCAAATTATGACAGCAGCAAGGTTCAGTAACCAGATAAAACATTTTGTAACACTCTCTCATTCTCCTTTCTTGTTTCAGAATTGGAAGGAAAACAAAAATTAGCCGAATGCAAGAAGATTGTCGGGCATTTCTGAAACACTTCCAATTGGGACCTGAATGCAGTTGGAACCGGAGAGAGCAAGTGTGTGTGTGTGTGTGTGTTTGCAAAACGAAGATGAAATCGGTTTTCGTTTCAGCTTCCTTCAGTGCGTATGTGTGTGTGTTAAAGCGTTGATAACCTAATTTAATCCAGATAAATTAATCTCATTTGTTAACACAGTTCGCAACAGTACGAAATCAAGAAAGAAGAAATATTCCCGGTATACGACTGGAACTTTCGGAATATGAATGCGCCGGTAATCTGGTCTCATCTGTCATAGCGCAGATACACGAACTTAACTTGTCACTCACATAGAAATGAGTCAAGTTGAAAGCTTTGATTTTTATTTAGTTGAGAGGTAAGAAATAGAATGATCAGAAAATTTGAAATTTTCGGAACAGGAATGAATCAATAATATCGTCACATCGCTTTAAACATGTTTTTTATTGTCGTGATAAACGGGTGTAGTCATCGACCTTTCCAACCGCGAAGGTAATAATTGGTGTTTGACGTCATAAGTGGCCCATGTTGATATTTGGCATGTTGATTTTCGTTTGTAGAGAATGAAGAGAGACTGAATGGAAGGGACAACAGATATTTACATGTACGACATTCAGGGTCACAGTGTTTTTTTTTTTGGGGGGGGGGGGGGGTGTTGGAGGTTTAACGACCACCGTGAGCAACTCAATGAGCTATAAGCAGTCGCCCGTATTCAGGGTCACTGGTTCCACGGAAGGGAGAGAGCCAGTGCCGTAAGACAAACACAACATCCATGCCTCACCTGGATTCAAACCCGGACCCCTTTCAGACGAATGATCAGAGGCCATCGCTTAGACCACTGCGCCACCGGGGCGGCTCACAGTGTTGGATAGATTAGCGAAAAACTAAAAAAATGATTTGCCTGATTAGCGATGCAACTCATCGCTTCCTATAACTTTGCAGTGTCACAAATATAACTTCTGCAAAGGAGAATTATATACACTGTATTGACAAAAGTCACTGGACACCTAGAAGAGAAACACAACATCGCATTTATTGACATATAGTACGGTGTCGGTCCACCTTTGGCCTTAATGTATGTACTGACCCTTCCAGACATGCTTTCGACAAGGGTTTAGAACACAGCGATAGGTATGTGCTTCCATTCAGTACATAATGCTGCCGCTAACTGTTCCTTAGTAGTAGGCCTTGGATCCAAACTTCTTATGCGGCTCTCTAATTCATCCCATAGGTGCTCTATGGGATTGAGAAGAGAGCTCTGTGCTGGCCAGTCCACACACGGTACCACATTATCCTCAAACCACGGTGTAACAGCATTTACATTATGGCTCTGTGCATTATCCTGCTGGTACCAACAAGGCTCGGTTTCATAGTATTGCCACAGAGTTGGTAGGGCATAATGGTCCAGAATATCACGGTAGACGTGCTGGTTAACAAGTTTGTCCACGATAACCAATGGGACGGGACCATACAACGAAAAAATACCCCCACATGAGTACACTGTCAGCACCAAATTTGACCGTAGGAACAGTACACTGTGGTAAATAGCGTTCCCCCGGCGGCCATCAGACTCATGGGGCGTGTATCTGGACACATCAGTCCATAGGACCTGTTTGCATTGATCTACGGTCCACGAAAAATCTTCTTTACACTATGCTAAACGACGCGTAGCATTCCGAGTGGCGATGAAAGACTTATGAACAGCCGCACGACCACGGTAACCCATGGAATGAATTTCTCTGCGAATGGTACATGTAGATACCGAATTCCAGCATTTTTACACACCTGTACAGTGAGGTCTTGTGTAGTACTCCGTCAATGAGCTGTAACGACTATCCTGAGGCTTTGACGTCCTCTATCACCGATTTTCTTTGGTCTGCCGGTACGTTTTGCTGCTTCAGGCACGCCATGTGTCTTCCATTTATTCAGTAAATCCAAAACAGTTGAATTGGGTATGCTTAAACACCGCTCTTGGTTTCTCTTATGGACAACCCACTAATATAACACTCAACAATATTTCCTTTCTCAAAGTCAGTTCTCTCCCGCCTCGACATTTTCACTCAACCTCACAGTACGATATGATCGCGGTCAGCTGCAGGTTTGTTTTTATACCATTTGCAGCTATACCACGCATCTTAACAACGTAGCGGATCCATTAATTTACTTTTGAAGGGGTGTCCAGTGACTTTTGTCAATATAGTGTATATGTGAATATCTTGGATATCACTCCGTTGTTGCATCTGCTCAGAATATATCTGAAACTCTGTGCTCTCCTCTGTAGATGCGCACTAGAAATAATCATGCGGTCCACTAATGATGATATCAAGGAGGAGTTGCTAGGATTTCAGTTCAGTGGTGTATTACGCAAGAAGGAATGATGGCTTTACTGAAAGGCTCTTTCACTGAATAGTTCGCTTTACCGAAATATCATTCTAGTGAATTTCGCATTTCACCGACGGATTGTTTGGCAAAACTGATTACCTCAAAGAAAGGTCGTTTTTATCGAAATCATCATTTTATCGAAAAGTGTCCTTTGCCGAAAGATCATGTCTCCGAAGTTTTCCATTTTACCGATAGGTCATGCGGTAAAAGGATTCATTTTGTCCAAGGGTTACTTAACGTAAAGGGCTAATTTCACCAAAAGGTCAGTTAACTGAATCCATTTTTGATTTGCACTTTTCTAACTAATCCGTTGGAAAGGAGACTGCGCCGTCCCGGTGGCGCAGTGGTCTAAGGCGTTGGCCTCTGTTCATTCGTCCGTAAGGGGTCCGGGTTCGAATCCCGGTCAGGAGGGATGTTGTGTTTGTCTTACAGCACTGGCTCTCTCCCTTCCCTGGAACCAGTGACCCTAAATTAGGGACGGGCGACTGCTTATAGCCCATTGAGTTGCTCACGGTGGTCGTTAAACCTCCAATCAAAAAAAAAAAAAAAAAAAAAAAAGGAGACTGCAGTGTCTTCTCAGATACGTTTATAAGACAAGCTTCATAGTTGTTATCCTTCTCTCCAAACGCATTCATTGAAAATGTTAGTGACTTTCCTTTGCATTTTGGTAAAATCTACATCAAGACGTTAACTTCAAGCAGAGAGATATTTATTCAAAAGAGCTCTCTCTATCAATTTGAAAAAGCATTACATTTACCATTAATTAATAATAACCCGCTATTTAGTTAAATTACGTAGATTTAGTGTGATGCGCTTTATGAAAGTACTTCCAAATGTACGAAATACACCAAACACCCGCATTTAGTACAAATCTCGAATACAGCATTTCTCGAAAATCGTGAATATATCAGTCTTTCATACTGTTAGGATCAAATTAGTCCTCAACCACAAGTGACATGAGCCGTGTTCAGCGCAAAGGCATTGATGGGGGTCACAATTTTGGTAAACGTTCCGGGCACAATGCATTACGAAATTCCCTTACACAACTTGAATCTGTAATGAATTAATGGTGGCCAATAATTTCGCAGAGAGAGATACAGCCGAACTGACAGACCCTAGCTCAAAATTATGAAATTCATCTCTAATTTAAAAAAGTTCAGCAACAATCCAGTATGTAAACTTTCGTAGTGTCTAAGTAATATATCGAAGAGCCAATACATTATGAGCAGCAGTCTTTATGCAAATCGAAACAACTGCAAGTAAACGACGGGAAGTGTGAAAATCCTGAAACGGTATAAATAACACTTGTCTAAAAACACTGGTCTACGGTATAAATAACACTGGTCTAAAAACACTGGTCTACGGTATAAAAAACACTAATCTACGGTATAAATAACACTGGTCTACGGTATAAATAACACTGGCTTACAAAAAAAACCCCAACTATTTTTCTGTCCCGAAGTTGTTATTGGCCAATCCTTATAGTATTTGTCACGCTGAATTCAATAATGAAAACCATTTTTCTCTATCTCGTAAGGTTTTTGAGTGACAGGTACGTAAATATTTTACATTAATAACATGTAAGCTAAGGAAATTAATTAATGTTCAACGTACCTAAAAGGTCTTAGATGAAGATTTCCTTTAACACTTTGCCTCAGAAAGGTTCCTTTTGGGAGTCCAGCAGTAATCTGCTAACATACTTGAACTCCACTTTCCTTTATATCTTTTTTCGATGCTTGAAATGTCCAGATGAAAGCGTTCACCGTGTTCATCACTTACGACGCCCAGGATTTTGGGAAAGAAATGTAAGTGAGAGTGAAGGAAGTGGTTCTTCAGAGACATTTTGCAGCCTAAGTTTACACGTGCTTTCAGCATCTCATTTACTACATCCGTATAGTTGTCAGACTTTTTGTTGCCTAAAACGTTTTCACTAAATTCTTGAAAGAAACACATGCGCATTTTTCTAAGTCATTCAAACGCCCTTCAAAAGTTTAATCGTTCATGAGTTCTCTAATTTGAGGTCCTACGAACATTCCTTCTTTAATTTTTGCATCGCTAATTTTGGGGAACTTCTTCAAGTAAAAAATAGTAAAACACTTCCATTTCTGTCCATGGCTTTCACAAAAGTTTTCATCAAACCTAATTTGATATGAAGAGGTGGGAGATAGATGTTTTGGGGATCAACTAAAGGAGCATTCATTACATTTTTCACCAGGTGTAAGAGATTTAGGTGAAGGCCATGTCTTCCTTTTGAAATGACTTTTACGATCCCGGCTGCCCCACTCGCACAAAAAGCAGCAAACTGTTGTGTATCCAGACTGTAACCCGAGCAGCATAGCGATCACCTTGAGGTCTCCACGTATGTTCCAAATGAAGTTTTCATACTGTATCTTGTTTAGAATAATCTTCATATTTTCATAGGTTTCTTTCATATTAATAGCATGTGCTAGTGGAACTGATAAGAATTTGTTTCCTTTGTGCAAAAGGGCTGCTTTTAGGCTAACTTTTGACGAATCTATAAACAAACGCCATTCCTGTGCGTTATAAGCATGTCCTATAGCGTTCATCAATGATAAAATATCATTACAGTACACTATATCTCCTTCTTGCGAGAAAAACTACTTAAAATCTTCTTGACAATTTTGAAAGTAGCATACCCTAGTTCCGCGATCAAGAAGGTTTCACCATTTTAGTCGTGATCCCAAAAGTTCTACCTGTTTTAAAGATAAATTTAAATTCCGCATTTAGGTCTCCTTCTGTCAATAAATGAGGCTCATTAGAAATGTCGAAACATGCATCATATCGATCAGCGTGATCTTCATTCTGATCCTCTTCAGAGCTTAAATTTTCATTTATGTCGGTTGATACCGAGTGAGGTGATATTGACCCTGTGGGGAATAGGTCGCATCGCTGAAGGTAAGTTGGGATTTTTTAAACTGTGTTTCGACTTATTTGTGATTCCCTTTGTATTTGTTATACAAAAATAACAGTCCGAAGGATGATCATACACCTCTCTCCATACCATGGGAACTGCAAATGGCAGATGGCGAGAACCGTTTACTTACCCCGTTAAAAGTCTTGAACATGTAACACAACAAATATGTGGTGCCCAATTCTTGTCCTGATCTTCTACTTTGCAACCAAAGTAAAGCTGATAACACTTTCGTATTAACGGGGTAAAGTTCCGCCTTTGAGGCTTGAATGTCAATTCACTGCACCTATAACAAAATGTATCCGGATGGTTGAGGCACTTGCGTGGCATTTTTCTGTTTTAACATACAAACAAAAGCTACTAATAAAGAGCAATAGCACAGCGTTCACTTCGGCTGTCTACAGAGAACTGAGACATAAGACGTAGTTGAGCAGTCGAGTGAGCAGCCGGAAAGGGTGCAGGTGGTGCCATGTCTATGACTCATTCGCACGTGCGGAAAGGAACCCCCTCCCCCTTTGATGAAGCGCACGAACGCAACAGAGTCTGTATGTCACCTGCAGCTTTTTTCTCTTATTTCCTCATATGAATAAATAATGTAATGTGCTCCAAGTAAATACTGGAATTATTTCTCTCAACAAACAAAAAAAAAATATTTTTAGCGTTTGAAAAAAACATTTTCTTATATCTCTAAAACTATACGCTATAGCAAAATTTGGATACCAAATCTGGATTCCTCGTATGAAAATACTAAAGAATAAAACACGTGTTTACCAGTTTAATACCTGATACTGAACTCTGTTAATACTGGACAACTAATTTTGACTTTTTGTGTGTATCTGAGACTAAACCAAGTTACCTTTTTGTGATCTGGACGGCTGAATATGAAAATAGCCTTTAAAACACGAGAATATATCTAGTTTTTGAAATATCTACAAAACAAGTTTTACACATTTGCATATATACTGATGAGTCATTACATTATGACCACCTACCTAATAAGCTATAGGATCCACTTTAGCCCTCAAAACAGCGGCCACTAGGCGAGACATCGATTCGACGAGGTGGCGATAGGTATCCTGGTGTATCTGATACCATAATGTCAACAACAGCTCTTCCAGTTCCCGTACATTTCGGGGTGGTGGTGATTTAGCGTGAACCAGCTTTTCCAAGTCGAACCACAAATGTTCGACTGGGAACTTGGAGGACAAGACAACAACACAAAGGCACCAGCGTGTTCCTCAAATATGACAGTGTTGCATTGCGCATTATCCTGTTGGTAATGGGCATCAGCAGCAGGGAACACATTTGCCATGAATGAGTGAACTGAGTCCGCAACGGTGTTCAGATATCTGACAGCTGTCAGGTATTGTGCTATTGGGATAATGGGGTCTCAAGTGTCCCTACAAAATATCGCTCACAGCATAGCACCACCGCCGTCGGCCTGTTTCCGCCCAACAGTGAATCCAGGTGCCAGAGCCTCCGTTGGTAATCAGCGTATCCGCGCTCGGCGGCTGTCTACGTGAGGCACCAGAGATCTTGATCCGTCAGAACAGGCCAATATTTTCCAATCATCCACTGTCCAATCTCGATGATCTTGGGCCCATTTGATGCGTTGTTGGCGACGACGTGCAGTGAGCATGAGGACCCGGCTGGGTCTTCGGCTAAGCAGGCCCATGCGCAGGAGGCTGTGATGAACTGTGTGCTGTGACACATTGCTCCGATGACCACTGTTGTAGCTGTGGGTCATTTGTTGCACTGTGGCCCTACGGCCGCTGTGAAGAATGCGCGACAGTCTCGGTTTCCTTCTGGCATCAGTGAGTTGCTGACGACAGTTAGTCGTTTGGCTATCTTTGCACCACTTTTGATATGTACTCACTACAGAGTTACGTGAACAACCCAGAAGCCGCGCCATTTCCGAGGTCGTAGTTCTAAGGCTCGGTGCCATCACAAATTTGTCCTTTATCAAACACTGATAAATCGTTATCTTTCCCATTCCGACTCCGAACACTCTACGAACCGAAAGTCGGTCCTCGGGTAGTATATATAGACTGAAGTGCCAGAAAAACTGGTACACTAGTCTAATACTTAGTAGGTCCCCCACGAGAACTTAGGACTGCACTGGCTTCTGTAAATATGCTGTAGGCAATGCACACCATACGTCCTGCAGAGCGTTCCACAATTCGGGTGTATTCCGAGGTCTCGATTCCTGTGTTCGATAGCGCGTTGCATGGTATCCCAAATGTGTTCTACCACGTTCAGATCTGGGGACTTGGGCGGGGTGGCAACACCTCTAACTCAGATGAATCCTCCGCTAACCGTAATGTGGCGTTCCGACACTTGTGTGAAGGTGAATTGTCCTAATGTGGCGTTCCGGCACTTGTGTGGAGGTGCATTGTCTGCTGGAACAGGCCCAACCCATCGGAATGAATAAAGGACAGCCGCCCCGGTGGCGCAGTGGTCTAAGGCGCTGGCCTCTGATCATTCGTCCGTAAGGGGTCTGGGTTCGAATCCCGGTCAGGCATGGATGTTGTGTTTGTCTTACGGCACTGGCTCTCTCCCTTCCCTGGAACCAGTGACCCTAAATTAGGGACGGGCGACTGCTTATAGCCCATTGAGTTGCTCACGGTGGTCGTTAAACCTCCAATAAAAAAAAAAAACATACAGGACATGAACGGGTATACCTCGTCAGAAAGGATGCACACATAGCGTTGGCCGGTCACAGACATTTGTAAACATACCAGGGGTCCCAGTGAAGTCCAGCTAAACACACCCCATACCATTACGGACCCTTACCATCCGGTACAGTTCCCTGTTGAAAGGCGGGATGCATGTCTTAATGGGGTTTGCGCCACACACGAATCCTTCCATCTGCCCGATAGAGTTGGAAACGCGACTCGTTAGGCCAGGTTACTTGTTTCCAGTCATCAAGTGTCCAGTAGTGGCCGTGTTGCCATGCCCAAGCGAGGCGCATAACCCTGTGTCGTGCATCCATCAAGGGGACTCGAGTTGGACGTCGGCTCCCAAAGCCCATATCGTGCAAGGTACGTTGCACAGTCCGGACGCTGATGCTTGTTGAGGCTCCAGCATTGAATTCCGATGATACCTGCGAGAGTGTTGCACGCCTATCGCGTGAAACGATTCTTGACAGCCGACGATGGTCACGTTCACCCAATGTCTTTTTACGGCCACACTGGTATCGTAGGTTGGAGGTTTGGCCGGAATTCTTGTAATCACGGTACATCATTGCAATGGAGGTCCGTGAAAATCCGAACTTCGTTTCTACCTCCGATATACTATGGCCCATCTCACGAGCGCCAACTGTGACACCGCGTTGAAAAATCGCTTAAATCGTTATTACTTGTTATTCTCATGCCGAAAACAGCTCTGACAGCTGGAAAGGATGTTTATCGCTTTATATAAGCACTATCAGACGCAACCGAGTACGCTCATAGGTGACGTTGCTATGTATTTTGCATAAGCTCGTCTATACCAGTTTTTCTGGCACTTCAGTGTACGTCCCTGTTAACTTCACCTGCGCCACTGTTCAGTCTCCAGGCGCGCTCATTTCTCTAGGCAGGGGTGGTCATAATGTAATGGATCATCGGTGTACACACTGTATTATAATCCTCATAGAATAAATGATTCACACCGATGCGGCTTTGCCTGTCGATTGCAATGACTTTCTAGAGCATTTTTCACGCGGGTAGAACAATAGTCATCTAGCACTGCTGCATTAAAAATACACGTTCCTTGATTTTGACCTCGCTAAG
Source organism: Macrothele yani (assembly GCA_039090855.1). Classification (NCBI taxonomy): domain Eukaryota; kingdom Metazoa; phylum Arthropoda; class Arachnida; order Araneae; family Macrothelidae; genus Macrothele; species Macrothele yani. The sequence goes on from CM077002.1 coordinate 140,629,617, forward strand.
TCTTGGAAATTTATCCCGAAGGTACAAAAGTCCCGCCTCATTTCGATCCATTTACAAAATGTTTGTTTAGTCCAAGTTTGATGCGGAGAGAAGGGAGCAAGATCTTGCTGGGGTGCTTGCTACAAGTGGTTCTTTAAGTACATTCTTTTTGCCGCTTCAAGTGTTTCTCATAGTGGGAAGTCCAAGTACGGATGTCCCAGAGACAGACGAAGCAGCAAATCTTTGTGTAACCCTGCTGTACCGCTATCAGAATGGCAATGGACTTCAGGTAACCACAAATCTGACACTCATACTTATCATAGTTGATGGTGTGTAACAGTTGTTTCATGTTGTTGCAGGTTTCTTTCACGTGGGCTGTATACCCGAGTGGAACAGGTGGTAAAACTTTACCATTATGGAGCAGCACAGCTTTTCAGCTCAACGTGGACGAATCAATGAACAACCTCAAATCGTCGTATGTGTAGTCCATTTGTAGTGATACCATCAAACCCACTATATCAGTACAAGCAATGAGGTTATCTGTCATTTTGAAAAATGAAGCAGGTATTTTTATGGAGCATGAAACACAGACACATGCACATTCCCTTCTAGAAGATTCCATTCCTGCAGTCTGTACCGAACAGTTCTCAGCTTTACTTTTTGGCAATTATAAATCTCTCACTTGATCATTCAATTCACTCTGGGTAATTTCACATGGCTGTACAGACCTTTCAATAAGCACGAAATCAGGATCACTTGTTGTAGATGCTTTCACCGGTGACGGATGTTCACTAGCCTTATATTCTTCTTCTTCTTCATCCAGAGTATAAAAATCTGGTGGGTCTGGAACGAAAGTCCTTCCTGTGAGGCACTAGGTGCGTAGCAGGAGGAATATTAGGATAGGCCTAAGGCCGCTTTTTTCTCTCTTAGAAATACCATAACTAATTGGAAGAATCATGCAAAAGTACATTAAAAAAGTGGACCATTAAGATGGCTTGTCAGGTTTCTCCACACCCCTGAAACTGCAAACGATCGACCTTTTCGGTTCAACTAGCCGCGCAGATTGGTTGCACAAGTTGGACAACATATTTGTGGAATCCAATCCCGGTCACCGATCTCACAACCAAATAAAGGCTTTGAGCTTTCTTTATCGTCGGTGTAATGGGTTGCCTTTGTGATAGAAAAGTAATTCGTTCTCATACACAACAAAAATGTTTCGCACTGTTCACACATTCACGAGGTATCTTGAACGACACGTCTGCACTCACAGAATCCACAACGCAAATGACAAGAAGGAAATGCTGCAATGTGTGGTATAGATTGAGTCATGAACTTAACGCTCAAGATTATTCGTCCCGTTGGGGAATCACGCGTTCGACATATCGGACTTCTGGTGCAGACCATTCATTCCCACTGACCCTCCCAGTATCTCGAAAACTTGAGCAAATTCGCTATTTGTAAGTTCATATTCTTAATCAGCATGTCCAAATTAGTTGAAAATAACTAATTTTGTTTCAGTTACACTTTGGCTGTTGTCCAATGTAATCAGTGCTGTTCTTCAGATGTGAAAGGGTCCAACTTAAGCGAGAATGACAAAGGCCAAATCGAAATGGCCAGACTACTTAATCAGAGCCTTTCCGAGATGGCCAGGACAGTAAGCTTTTGAAAGGCCAAATCGAAATGGCCAGACTACTTGGTTAGAGCCTTCTCCAAGATGGTTAGTACCTTCAAAAAGTGGTCCGAAGATGAAAAAACCACGAACCTTCGAGAAGGTATTGACCAATCAAGGCTCATCGATGCTAAAGGTGAACGAAGGCTATTCATTATCGTAGGAGCTACAGAAATGATATTGTGGCACAGCTCGCCGGCAATTTAAATGCTGGTGGTGGCAGCAACGTGTCATCGACAGAATACATCGAATCCTTTTGAAAATGAGGCTGCATAGACGCATGCCTCTTCGAGTACCCATAGTTACCTCTCTTCACCGTCGAAAGTGCCTAGAATGAGCTCCCGAGCATTAAAACTGGATAATAATGAAACTCATATAGCGTATGAAATCCGTTTATTTTCGTGGTGTAGTCAGCACAAATATTCGCCAAGCTTTCACACTCCACTGGGAGGCTTTTTCAAGGCAATGGTAGACACAAAAATGCAGAGAATTGGAACATGTAAAGAACGAAGATCATTTTTGAAAATAACGCTGGTGACATCACGAGCATATTACATGAATTTTTATCACGTAATTTTTCAGTACGCCGTGATGTGTTTCCATCTTTTAATAACGCATGCCAAACCATTGGTAGTTCCGTAGAGACTATATCATTGCATGCCACTTTGCTGGATAAGATTTCCACTGTTTCCCTGATGGCAGTCTCTTTGAAACTCGTGTAAGGGACAATTCTTCTAATATTATTCCGCCGCCCCAGTGGCGCAGTGGTCTAAGGCGCTGGTCTCTGATCATTCGTCCGAACTTGGTCTGGGTTCGAATCCCGGTGAGGCATGGCTGTTGTGTTTGTCTTACGGCACTGGCTCTCTCCCTTCCCTGGAACCAGTGACCCTAAGTTAGGGACGGGCGACTGCTTATAGCCCATTGAGTTGCTCACGGTGGTCGTTAAAAATCCAATAAAAATATTATTCCATACAGGAGCGGCCGAGCAATGCATGACTTCTCTGGCGACGGCTGTATTCTGCATGTCCTCGTTCACACTTCGTACGTGTTCTTTACATCTAGTGTATAAGGATCGTGTTTTCATTCCTATATATATCTTTTCCGTGTTGTCAGGATATGCCAACGGTATAGCGTACACACCCGCCTTTTCTTTCTCACACTGTCTCTCCTTGCAGCTTGATACTATATGTGATAACGGGGTCAGGGACTTCATTGCTATTAATATGCTGTATTTGTGTAATAAATTCTTTAACCAATATGTAAAGCCTGGGATGTATGTGATGGATCCTGCGTATCTCATTGTTCTACTGGGCGATTTTTCTATTGCTGATATTATACGATTTCTCACAGTCCTATGTATTCTGTCTATGTCATCCTTCTTATGTCAAGACTTTAGACCTTTGTTGTAAATATTATCAATTTCTGTATTATTTAGGTAGTCGGGTTTTCATACGTTGTACGTTCTATAGAACCACGCTCTGAATGCGGAAAGTTTGTACTCCTTTTGGCAGTGCGAATCAGGAGGGATAAGGTTCAGTACTGCGGTCGGTTTATAATAAACGTTAAAATTGAAGCTGGATGTTCTATTTCTTCTGAGCGCGACGTCAAGATAATTCAACGTCCCGTATTTCTCAAGCTCCATGGTGAACTTTAATGTATTGTGTAGGTTGTTTATCTTGCGCATGAAATCCTTTAATTCGTCTACTCCATGTTCCCATATGAAGTATATGTCGTCAGCATAGCGGGTCCAAACACGGAGTTTCTTGATACAATTTAAAAGGATGAGATCTTCTAGCGGTCTAAGTACTGCTTCTGCAAGGACTGCAGATAATGGTGAATCCATCGGTGCTACTTTAGTTTGTTCGTAGATGTTTCCATCCAACTTGAAATAGTTGTGGTTAGTAATGAGATTTAAGGCGGCGATAATTACCTTTGTTTGGGTTGGTGTGAATTCACGGGAAGTGACGATTATTTCTTCAAGGTTTGCGACAGCCTCTGGTATAGGTATAGATGGATATAAATACACTATGTCGAAACTTCCCATTATATCATTATCAAATATATTTAATCTTTTTGCGCGCTCCACAAATTCATTTGTAGACTTGATTACGTAATCAAAGTTTTTAAACTTTCAGAGAAGAATTTAGCTACGGATTTTACTTATATGTACGTAGGAGCTTTGTTTTTTGCAACTATAGGTCTAAGGGTAGATTCAGGTTTATGATTCTTTAGTCGCCCAAGATGGAAACACATTGCAGCGTACTGAATAATCACGTGATAAAAATTCATGTAATATGCTCGTGATGTCCCTCGGGTTATTTTCAAAAATCATCTTCGTTCTTTACGTGTTCCAATTCTCTGCATTTTTGTGTCTACTATTGCCTTGAAAAAGCCTCCCAGTGAAGTGCGAAAGCTTGGCGAATATTTGTGCTGACTACATCACGAAAATAAACGGATTTGGTACGCTGTATGCCTTTCATTATTATTCAACTCTGGTGTATTTAAAATAAAGGTTATTAAAACTGGACCTTGAATAACTGAAAGAAGATTGTCTGGTCTGATGCTTTTCCTTTCCTGTTGAATCATGTGGACGGCTGGGTACCTGTGAGTCCAGTCATTAATGTGCAGGAAATTATGACGTCTACCACCTACCTAAATATCCTCAGAATGTTTAGGTAGGTGGTAGACGTCATAGTTGGGAGGAAGGACAATGTACAGAGCCAGAGGGGGAGGAAGTGCAATGCTCTTCGAGGGAAATCCTTGGTCCAGCCATTCATGTGCAGGAAACTATGACGCCTTCCACATACCGAAACATCCCCAGAATGTTTAGGTAGGTGGTAGACGTCCTAGTAGGGAGGAAGGGCAATGTACAGAACCAGAATGTGGAGGGAGGGCAATGTCCAGAACCAGAATGTGGAGGGAGGGCAATGTCCAGAACCAGAATGTGGAGGAAGGGCAATGTCCTTCCTGTAAAATCATTGTTGCAGTCATTCATGTGCAGGAAACTATGACGCCTTCCACATACCGAAACATCCCCAGAATGTTTAGGTAGGTGGTAGACGTCCTAGTTGGGAGGAAGGGCAATGTCCAGAACCAGAATGTGGAGGGAGGGCAATGTCCAGAACCAGAATGTGGAGGAAGGGCAATGTCCTTCCTGTAAAATCATTGTTGCAGTCATTCATGTGCAGGAAACTATGACGCCTTCCACATACCGAAACATCCCCAGAATGTTTAGGTAGGTGGTAGACGTCCTAGTTGGGAGGAAGGGCAATGTCCAGAACCAGAATGTGGAGTGAGGGCAATGTCCAGAACCAGAATGTGGAGGGAGGGCAATGTCCAGAACCAGAATGTGGAGGAAAGGCAATGTCCTTCCTGTAAAATCATTGTTGCAGTCATTCATGTACAGGAAACTATGATGTCTACCACCTACCTAAACATTCCCAGTATGTTTAGGTAGGTGGTAGACATCATATTTGGGTGGAAGGGAAAGGCAATGTCCAGAACCAGAAGATGGAGGAAGTGCTATGCTCTTCCGGGGAAATCCTTGGTCCCGTCATTTATGTGCAGGAAACTATGACGTCTAACATAATACTGAGTCATCTGCTTGCTCCGTCCTGTTGCGGACTCTGCAAGGATAGATAGGCCTCTTTATTCACGTTCACCGTCGGTGAGCGTTACGCTACCAATCCCCGGCGTCTAACATAAGTAAGACTTGCAGGTATTGGCCTGGTCCCCAAATAAATTCACCAGATATCAATACGATCGTGTATCTGTGGTTTGTGTTGGAACTGCAAATTCGATCTACGGTGGCTCAACTACGTAACTTACAGGAGCTAAAGGATCTGCTGGTAACATGTTGGTACAAGATATCACAAGACAGCTTCAGAAACCTTGTAGCGTCTATACCTCGCCAGGTAAGAACTGTTTTGGCGTCTGGTTGAGAACCTGTATCATATTAGGCAGGTGATCATAATGTTTTGACTCTTCGGTGTATATTCAGTAAATGACGCTTGGATCATGAAGCAACGCAGCATATTGAATTATTATTATTATTTTTTTTTCAATGAAAAAAACTTGGGTGAAATAGATTTTTTGGTCAATTGTTCTTTTGGTAAAGTGGAACTTTCTGCCAAACGACTCTTCGGTAAAACGTCTCTTTAATGGAATGAACTTTCCGGTCTAGCGAGTTTCGGTTAAGTGAACTTTCGGAGAGATGAGTGGTACCAGTAAGAAACATGCAGATTAAACCAAACTTTAAGATTTTCACCTATGTATGGCAAAAGAAGCTGAAATATTACTCCATATAATCACATATGGAAATCTGAACATGTGTGCTTCCGCAAACTGGCGTGCTCATTCAAACGCAAGGTACAGAACTTACCACTATTTTGATTGTTTGGCAGCAAGTGATGCTCAGACACATGCGTGTAGATCTGTTCAATGGGTACAACAAAATAATGTCACGTGATGCCATGTAATGTGGCCTTGGCCGCCCCGGTTGCGCAGTGGTCTAAGGCGCTGGCCTATAATCATTCGTCCGTAAGGGGTTCGGGTTCGAATACCGGTCAGGCATGGATGTGGTGTTTGTCTTACGGCACTGGCTCTCTCCCTTCCCTGGAACCAGTGACCCTAAATTAGGGACTGGCGACTGCTTATAGCCCATTGAGTTGCTCACGGTGGTCGTCAAACCTCCAAAAAAAAATGTGGCCTTGAAATAACTTTCATTGTAAATTTCTGCATAACAGATTTGGAGAACTCATAGAATACGTCTGCAGAACATTCAATTAATTAAACATTACGTTGTTTTTGAGATTACAAAAATGTTAACCTATAAATATTTGGAAAATTGTATTTTAAGCCCTCAAAATGTTTGTGCACTGGCGCATACTTGTGAAAATAAATGACATTATCGAGATCAAAAACTCAGCGTTTGTTTTCTGTATCCATAGGGAAACTGGAGATATTATTTCTAAAGTGACAGAGAGAGAGAGAGAGAGAGAGAGAGAGAGAGATAGATGCCAGACCATAGTCATAAATTGTACTCGTGCAATTTGATAATCTTTGGAATTCGAAGCTTTTTGATGGATAATTTCGAATATCCCAATCTGTGTCCTGTAAAATCGTTTGAAATTATTTCCACATCGTTTCTTCCGCAACTTCTGGAAGTTAAAAGAATGCATATGCGTGCCTACGAGCAAATGTATGAAATATGGAGTCATGAACGATAATATTACACCTAATAGCGCGCTATGTCCCAGACTCCACTAAATGGAGGGTAGTCTCAGCAATTTTGTACTAACTGAACTGAATGATGTCCTAGAGTTCGACAACAAAGGGAGGTACCTTCTTAGGAATGCTGAGCTTTATGCCACAAATGTTCTGTAGATTTCTAGTCGTATTTGGCCGACAAGAGAGCACACGAAATGCTTGGACATGATACTCTAATAGTTCCTAGACAATAAAGCCTTTGTGACAGATGGTGTGATCTCTCGGAAAGAGTTCAATGTCATCCAGATACGTGGTCATCACTTGGCCAGTGGTCATCACTTGGCCAGACTGGCAATAAGCATGTGTTCACCATGGATAAAGTGACCCCAGTGACGTCCACGAGAACAATCTCCATACCGTCACCTCAGTCCTCGTTTCTGTCCACCAGTGATTGACTCGTCTGTTGGCATATTTGAGCTCGAACCTTGACCTATCAGACCAGGGGACTTAATAAATACGCATTTCGTCGCGCTTGCTTATTTATTGGTTTATTTGGGAGTTTAACGACCACGGTGAGCTACTCGTTGGGCCATTAGCAGTTTCCCCTCCTAATGTAGAGCCCTGGTTCCAGGGAAGGGAGGAGCCAGTGCCGTAAGGTAAACACAGCATCTATACCTAACCAGGATTCGAACCCCTTCGGACGAATGACCAGAAGCCAGTGTTTAGACCACTGCACCAACGGGGTGGCATATGGTTGTGCGATTAGATTTCACTTTGATGTAACACCTACAACTCTTTATAGCTACGACATACGTTTTTTTCACTTCCTAGAATGTTTGTAATGCTAGGTGGTGCTATCGGAAAATGGATACAATAATTATTTATGTTAAAATTAATTTGACAAAACAATTGAATAACTAAAATCAAACTATTCTTCAAAGCATTTTGTAGTCCTTTCGAGGTTTTCCTGTCACTGTGCAGTACATCGATCAATCTCTGCGACCTAAGTTGAAATGGTTTATAACCACAAGCTAAAGTTCATCCACGTATCATCTTAGGCATCGAGACAGATTTTCCATCATAAATTTCTCTGTAATGATTCTCGAAGCTCTTGTTTCCTGGCAAGAGCTCAAAAATCAAATGTGAATTTTCCGTTTCTTCATAGTAACGTCGCTTCTGATCTTTTCTGCTCTTCCTTTCTGTATTTCCAAGCTATCCCAGTATTAGGTTAACAAATTTCAGACTCAGAGTTAACAAATCTATTTAAAATGAGGTAAGGAAAGGAATGTTATTTTCTTTTGAAGGGAATTTGATGTAGAAGTTAGAAACACTAAACGTACTCCATTCAGCTGGTCTGATAGAGGTCTTAAACGTCCATTGAGAATTCTGCTTGGGCGTAATAAGAGAGTAGATCTTCAACAAATGAGATGTTCAATTTCAAATAAAAACTTAAGATATAACCTGGTCTGGTATGCATTTAAAGATAGAGCATTTTATACCAGTAGAATTGAAAAATGACCTGCCGGAATTACATTTATCTTTTTACTTTTTTTCTCTATCTTCGATCGGAATTTTAAGAAATTACTATTGGAACAATTCATTTCAGAACGCTGAGAATATCTTTAACGATAAAACAATTTCGCCTAAAGAATAAGAAGAGCATCGTTTTATATTTAAAACCATTTGGTATCGTTTCAAGATATTTTACTTCGGCAAATTTATAATTATTATATTTGTTTAATCATATATAGTAATTATAAATTTGCCGAAGCATCTTTGAAAGTTACGTGTTATGCACAATCTTCGCAAAAAAAAGCACCATGAGAAAGTCATTCGATCTCGATGAAACTCCGCAAGCCGCCCCGGTGGCGCAGTGGTTTAAGCGATGGCCTCTGATCATTCGTCCGAAAGGGGTCCGGGTTCGAATCCCGGTGAGGCATGGATGTTGTGTTTGTCTTACGGCACTGGTTCTCTCCTTTCCCTGGAACCAGTGACCCTAAATTAGGGACGGGCGACTGCTTATAGCCCATTGAGTTGCTCACGGTGGTCGTTAAACCTCCAATAAAAAAAAAAAAAAAAAAAAAAAAAGAAACTCCGCAACCTCAGGGCTGATAGAATTTGAATAAAAACTAACGACCAACGAATAAATAATGGCCCGCCACAGCGCACTGGAATCGCGCATCGAGGAGGGTATACAAAGAGCAAAGCTCGCACGCAAGGCAACTTGTGACGGTGGATTGCGATTGCATTGACCTCCACGGACTGTGAGGATAACTCCACGTCGGATCCGTGGACAATACGAGCTGGTGAACGAGTTTGAGAGAGGACGTATATTCGGGCAGCGAGGGGCCGGTTGGTCAAATCGCCGTATCGCCGGCCATTCGGATCGGAGCAACCCGACAATCGGACGATGTTGACGACAATAAGTCCAGAAAGGCACAACCGAGCGGAACGCGGACAGTGGACGGCCGAGGGCAAAGACAGAACGCAAGGATCGAGAAATTGTGATGGCCGCACGAACAGAATCAAATTCGTCGCCCTCAACCATCTGTGTCCATCTTGCGTTATCTACAGGTACGGAAGTGGCGATCCAGACCGTTGCCGTACAACTTGTAGCACGGGAATTACATTTGAGGTGGCCAGTGTTCCGCCCAGCACTGACCATTGAGCACCGCCGGTACAGGTTGCAGTGGTGTCGGGCCAGATCCCCGTGGGAGTATCCAGTGGCGTCGTGTTGTCTTCAGTGATGAGTCAGGGTTTGCACTTGGCGCCGATGACCAGCGCATAGGTGTCTGGACACGAGCTGGCCAGTGGACTGATCTTTTCTTTACCGTGGAACTGAACACTGATCACTCACCTGGAGTGAGTGACTGAGGAGCCTTTTTTACGGTAGCCGGACACCGTTGGTTGTCGGCCGTACTATCCTCACGCACCAACGGTACTTCGACGGTATTCTACGACCTGTTGTGTTGCCATTCCTGCAGACGAATCAGCGAGCACTGTTTCAACAGGATAATGTCCGGCCACACACGGCACGGCTCTCATAGGCCTGCTCCTTTAATGTCGACACCCTTCCATGCCTAACTCGATCGCACGACCTCTCACCGATCAAACATGTTTGTACATGATGGGACGCACCTACACCCATCCAAGAATGTCGGTGAACTGGCTCGCAATTTGGACGCCATCTGACATGCTGTATGTCAGGACAGTGTCTGAACTGTATGCTTCTATGCCACGCCTTGTAACTCCTTGTATCCGAACCAGAGGCGACGCTACAAAGTACTGACTGGTTCTACTCGTGCAGCTGTATTATCCGATTAAATGGGCCAACTTCTCTGGAGTTTCAATCATTTTCTTTCCTACATTGTACAAATAAATTTTCATCTCTATTTGATTATTCCTTCTGGGTGCTTCGTTTTTTACGCTTTCCAACCGTTGGTTGTAGAAGCGTATATGCTCCAGCTTTGTCCGTCTGTCTGCCCGTCCGTCTGTCCGCACGACAACTCGCGTAAAAATGGTTCGATTTCCATGAAATTTTAGCATGTGGTAGGCGACCACCTGGGGACAAACCCTATTGAAAATGGGACAAATGGGGTCAAAGGTCTCTACATAGGAGCGAGATCCACCCCACTGCCCTTATGCGTCATAACTTGCGTAAATATGGTTTGATTCCGATGAAAATTTAGTATGTCGTAGAGGACCACCTGGGGACGAACCCTATTGAAAATAGGTGAAGTGGGGTCATAGGTAAGGACATAGGAGTGGGATGCATTCCATCACATCTTATTAAAGGAGCAATTCTTGTATACATGCAAATTTTATTTTGAAAACGGCTCTAAGGTTTTTGATGAAAGTGGCTAACCTACCGTTTTCTGGCACTAGAAATCGATTTAGCTTGATCTTGGCTTTGGAAAAATTCGTTTAGTGGGGTTGAACACTTCTGTAGCCTCTGATTTTCTGTCCTAGTCTCGAAAGGTGCTTTTTCTACCCTCGCCTTCTTATCTTCATCATAAAATTTGAATAAAACTTGAATTTTCGTCATGTCATGAGATATTGTCAAAATCTTCCTGTTCTGCATGTATTTGTGCTTATACAGCTATTCACTGAACAGTCGACGTACGTATTTCAGTTACGTCCATATTATCTCATATAACTTTTTGATTTCAAGTTCTCGTTACAAATACCTGTAATTAGCTGTAGCGCGCGAGAGAGCTCTCTCACTCTCGTTGATGAAGTCTTATTCAAAAGCAACATCCAATATCAGTGTTCTTTCTTGGAGACACAATCAAGAGATATTATCCCTGTCTCTATCGCTTTGGCTGAGCAATGTCATTTCGGAAGTAAAATTTAATCTTAGTGCATCTTCTCAGAGATACATCCCAGAGTACCGTCTCTTTCGTTAAAGAACGCCGTTTCAGAAGTTGAACCTATTAATACACCGTCTCAGGGAGAAAATATTAGTGCTTACTGTATTTTCCTCTCTTTTGTCAAATAATGCCATTTCAGATGTAAAGTATGATATCAGTGTACCTTTTCTTAGAGACAAACAGGGTCACTCTGTCTACCTGCCTCTCTTTACTCTCGTCAAAGTATGGTATTTTAGAATTGCACTAGTGTCCAAAAGGTAATCCTAATAAACAAAAAGTGTTAATTTACAAAAAATGAGGCACAATGGAATAGGCTGTTTACTAGGCATAGATATTTTAGTGAGGAATTAAATGCTCAGAACTAATCACATAAAAACTGATGAACTAGGGGAACGTACCAATAGTGAAAAATGGTGAAAACCGTGTGAATTTTACGGAGGCGTTTCTGATTTTGTAAAACGGTCTTGTAAGTCATATAATGACCTCTTACAGCGATGCAAGTGTCACACTGATGCCTCTTGCTGTTGATAAGGGAAACAAGACGAGAAGGAGAAATTGATTTTTTCTGAAATAAACGGAATTTCTGACTACGGTAAATCTCTGAAAATACGGAAGTTGAAATAAACGGGCACTTTTAAAAACGGAAATTTCTGAAAAAGACGGACACTTACCGGTAACTTTGTTGCACGTTATTTTCAGAAATGTTCCATGAATTCACACCACTTATGAAAAAGAAGTCATCGCTCTTTCCACGTTTATAAGTGAGTCACGGAAAAAAAAATTCTTACTTTATTTTCCTCTACAATTTTTCCGTGACTCACTTATAAACGTGGAAAAAGCGATGACTTCTGTTTCATGTTCCTGGTCCACGTCAATTGTGTGAATTAATTTTTCATTCGCCTCCTAGTTATTTGTTCAGTTGCTGGTTTCTATTTTTGGTGAATCCCTAGCATTGTGCGGGGCTCCAAGAAGCAACATGTCATGTGGTTTGGAAGTTAGTCGTATGTGAGTCTGGAGAATTTGCGGCCCCTGTGGTGCAGTGGTAGCATGTCCGGCGCGTAACTTGGAAGACCCTGAGTTCGATTCTCGGTAGTGGCCGATGATAATTTTTCCGTGACTCACTTATAAACGTGGAAAGAGTGATGACTTCTGTTTCATGTTCTGTAACGTACTAGGAGATGTGACGTACCTGCCAGAAGGACGCACACGACATCAAGGCAGATAGGAATCTGAATAAAACGTCCGCGTAGCTCAATTGGTAGAGTGACTTATTCCGGAATGAGGGGATCCGGGTTGGAATCCTGGCGTGGACAGAAATGACGGAGAAATTTACTTCGTTATAATGGCGCCCGAACTATCCGGATGACCCGACCGTTCAAAATCTCGCATTGGTGTGATGTAATTTCCACACAGCGAGATAGGAAAAATAAAAGAATCCCTTCTCCAGCACTTCAAAAAAAATAAAAAATAAAAATAAAAATAAGGGGGAGATGATGTAACGCACTAGAAGATGTGACGTACCTGCCAGAAGGACGCACACGACATAAAGGCAGATAGGAATCAGAATAAAACGTCCGCGTAGCTCAATTGGTAGAGCAACTTATTCCAGAATGAGGGGACTCGGGTTCGAATCCTGGCGCGGATAAAAATGACGGAGAAATTTACTTCGTTATAGTTCCTAGTCCACGTCAATTGTGTGTATTAATCACACCACTTATTTTTTACAGTGTAGTAAAAAAATTAATATCAGTACACCGTCTCAGATAGACACAATCCGGCGTTAATCTCTCTGTTTTTTCGAAGGATGATATTTCGGAAGTATATTCTGATATCAGTTCTCCTCGGAGACACACAATCAGGGGTTAATCTCTCTCTCTCTCTTTGAAGAATGCTATTTAAGAAGTAAACTCCAATATCATTGCACCTTCTGAGGGACACAATCATAGGTTACACACGCACTCTTGGGTGTACATATTTGCTAATGTTAAAGAAACACGTTCGTTTGTTAATTTAGTGAAAAAGGGCTAATGGGCAAAATTTGGCCAAGCAGTACCGAAGCATGAAAAATATATGTATAAAATTCAGCTGGGAACGCTAGGGCGCGAATCAAATGGAAAAACAAGCTGACTGTGTACGATTATGATGTCTTATGTTTCAATGAAACAAACCAAAATTTCTGAGAATAAGTTCCTTAGACTTCATGAGGCTAACGAAAGACATCGTGAAAGACACGTCTCCTCTATTTTTTTTTTTTTTTTTTTGAGAGATGAATCTGGCATGGCTGACCTTAGAATCTAAAACGAGATAAAGAATTGTCAACGTTTCTGTGGAACGTCATTAGTAATGACAGTAACGCTATCAGTATTGCTTCCTTACACGTACTTAGTGTATCACATGTTGTTCTGCTGTCCTACCCCAATTCTCTAAAAGAAAAAAAAATAAAGCTAAAATCTGGCATGTTGCTATAAATTAGACTTTTCCCGCCTGTTCAATTCCCTAACGAAAGTGCTTTTTTCCCACGAATAGTGAAAACTGCTTTTTAAACTGCTTGATGTCGCGAACTCATCTGTGCACGGTGTTCGTTTATCTATGAAATTCCGTTTCTACTAACAACGTCAATTGATTGTTTAGATGTGCAAATAAACAAAAAAATTACACACACACATTCGCTGAGTAAGCTTTGCACCACAAACACCTACCTAATTACGCGTTAGTCCTCTGTTTTTGTGCAGTCCCATTTCGCAGACGCCTAGGAACATATTCTACAAGGTGTCGAACATCCTCCATGTCCGCTTCAGCAGCTCCGTCATTTCACGCTCATTCAGTGGAGGAGGATCAGCAGTTCTCACACTCCGTTCTAGCATATCTCACAAATGTTCAATTGGGTCACAGGTAGGGGCGTATAAGGGCCAAGGCAATATGGTGATTTCGTATTCGTGTTCCTCGAACCAATCAGTAGTTACACGAGTCCGATGACACGGTGCGTTGTCCTGTTGAAAGATGGCACTGTGGTTCAGGTTGTTAGCCGAATCCTGCAGGTTCGGCTAACAGGTTCCTGTGGCGTCCACCGTTCAGTTTCTGTGGGATGATAACCAACGGCTTGTCAGGAAAAAGCTCCACAGACCAAAACTCCACTTCAACCGGCCTGTTGAACCCCCAACTGTGCAACCAGGGGATAAAGTTTCATACTGTTTACTTCATATTCAAACTAGCGGTCAGCATGGTGTAGAAGGAAACAGGATTTATCACTCCAGGCGACCTTCCCCATTTGTCATGGGTCTATTGCTGACGCTTGTTGGCCCTTGCGAGGCGTTGTTTGCGACGACTTAATGTCATCATGGGTACCCTCGTCCTTCTTAGGCTGGGGAACCTCAGGCAAAGCAAGGAACGGCGCATGGTGCTTGTGGAAATAGGTCTTCGGGTGTGAAACCCCAGGCGAAGCAAGGAACGGCGTATGGTGCTTGTGGAAATATGTCTTCGGCTGTGGAATCCCAGGCGAAGCAAGGAACGGCGCATGGTGATTGTGGAAATAGGTCTTCGGGTGTGGAACCCCAGGCGAAGCAAGGAACGGCGCATGGTGATTGTGGAAATAGGTCTTCGGCTGTGGAACCCCAGGCGAAGCAAGGAACGGCGCATGGTGCTTGTGGAAATATGTCTTCGGCTGTGGAATCCCAGGCGAAGCAAGAAACGGCGCATGGTGCTTGTGGAAATAGGTCTTCGGTTGGGGAACCCCAGGCGAAGCAAGGAACGGCGCATGGTGCTTGTGGAGATAGGTCTTCGGCTGTGGAACCCCAGGCGAAGCAAGGGACGGCGCATGGTGCTTGTGGAGATAGGTCTTCGGCTGTGGAACCCCAGGCGAAGCAAGGGACGGCGCATGGTGCTTGTGGAAATAGGTCGAACTGCACAGCTGTTGTACTGGTGGGTGAGCTGGGTGACTGTTGCATGTCGTTGCTGAGATACTAGTCCTGACACCCGACGCTCACTTCTGGTATCAAACGCGCATGGATGACCAATGCAAGTATCTTCTGCTGGATGTCTGTGCATGGTTTATCGAGTCCTGGTACACCCTTGATACAGTAGTATGTGTACAGCCAACAAGTGCAACTGTTTACGAAATATTGGCACTTGCCCTCCGGGCACCAAGTGTCTGGCCGTGGTCAAATTGGCTTAAGTCGTCACGTTTCCCCATTACTGGCAAACGTTTACTGATTGTGCGCAGAGGATGGATATGCACAATTTATAGCAGCAGAACATGACGTTGATCTCACGTGGCACTTTGCTATGGCTCCGGATATGTAAAAACAGCGGGTGTTCCTAATTGCAAAGTAACTCAGTTTTATATAGGTTATATGTAAGTTACCTACAACAGATACCCCCATGAATAGAATTTCAACTTTCGACCGATTCTACTTTCCAGTGATTTTAAAACATTAGAATGATTCGGTGTGTATAGTATACAGTGTATCTTATCTAATCTAAATTTGAAATAGTAGACGGTATAGCATGGGACAGAAGAAGACCATGTGGGACGTGGGTGGATCAAACACGAAAGTATGTCGGAGTGACATGGAGGAGATTGGCCCGAGATAGACATTTGTGGTAGGAACTTAGAGACCATCATTCAGCAGTTTCTTATCTGTGACACCATATATTTGTAAAACTGGGATTGGCCGACTTAACTGACTGTTTTACACATTTTCAAAAACATCTGCGAGAGTCAGAAGTCCGTCCACGGCAATTTTAAGTCTGTTACACCTACTTTTGATGGCGCTATAGTCAAAAGTTTTGAATTAAGCAACCTGATGTCCTTTTAATTTCAGTTTTTGTTGTTTTCTTGATAAAGTATCAAGCTTCACAATTTGTTTCACAGCAACAACAATTTTTACAAAGTAATCGGAAGCTTGAGACTTGGGCGTTCTGGGTGGTGTAGTTGTTAGCATACCCAGGCGCTATCTGGGAGACGCGGATTCGATTCCCGCTCCAGGACGATGAAATTTTCAAGTTTTCGGATAATTACTGACTTACCATCCTTGTCATATTTACACCAAAAATGGATCGTTATCTTCAAAATTTGTAAGTCTTACAAGTTTATGATGAGTTGAAAGTTTCCAAAATGTGGATGCTGTTTTCATCATTACCCCTCAGAAGGACGGTACACTCTTCCTTCATATTGCATGACAAATAATTTTTCAGGCCGCGGGCACCATTATCGACCACAAAATTCCACAGTGCGCTTTTTTCTTTGAATATTTTTTTCCGTTTTTCTTTTCAAAAATAAAACTAAAATAAAACCGGGTCAAAATCTGATCAGGAGCATCTTGACCCGAACCGTTTTACCAGCTAGAAATTGTCCACCAGTTGACCCATTGACCAATGACCCGTTTCCATCTCTGAATGTGATATTAGACTACCCGTACAATGGATGTGATCTTACCGTGGATGAAGAAAAAAAGAAAGTTACACTCATACATGTGGCCACCGTAGGGTATAATAGACTTGAAGACAAATAATTCAGAAAAGTTGCTGCAATATATCGTGATTTGAAAATGTCAAAATATATCATGATTTTGGGAGCGCCACAAATGAAAGTCAACACTCTTCGGGAGGGGAGGGGGTCAGCAACCGTTGTTCAAACGGTGATTGGTGCTTTGGGAGAGATTACAAAAAGTATCATCTTGAAAAGGCTGGCATTGACAGGTTAAGAACGGAAAAACTGCAAAAAGTGGCAGTTCTTGCGGCATCCTGTGAGGATGACTTTTTTATATTGGTTCTTGGATAGAATACTAATTACTGATGGCCCACTTTCTCTCTCTCTCTCTCTCTCTCTCTCTCTCTCTCTCTCTCTCTTAGTAACAGTTATAAAATTGTCGAGGAAACATAAACAGAAAATAAACAGAAAGAGTAACAAATATATCGTTTAATGTATTTCAACACGTCTGAAGGTGAATGGTTTTACTTGTACTGCGTACATGAAAAATGAAAAAAAAAATAGCCCATAATATACAGGGTGATTCATAAAAAAGTATACAGTTTCAACGCACTATAAAACAAGGACAATGTAAGATATTTTATGTTACCTGTAACAGAATTGTAGGGGAATGTTTCAAGTTTTTTGGAGACAGTCACAGATGTTCTATGTGTGCACCCTTAGTCACACGACACACGTCGATCCGATAATCCATTTCCGTTTAAAGCTGTAAAACAGTAAGAGTTGAAGACACGGACCACAACTGCGAACTGTTAGGTAGATGCACCAATAAAGTTTATGTACCGCTACTGAGGGACACAAACTCCCCTTCCTGTTGATCTAGCAGAGCTGAAACTGCGTATCACATCCACTATCCCTGAACTTGATTCAGATATCCTAAGTCGCATTTGGGCTGAAATGGATTACCGGCTTGATGTGTGTCGTGTTACTAAGGGTGCACACATAAAACATCTGCGACTGTCTCTAAAATAACGTGAAACATTCCCCTACAATTCTGTTACAGGTAACATAAAATATTTTACACTGTTCTTGTTTTATAGTGCGCTGAAACTGTATACTTCTTTATGAATCACCCTGTATAAACGTTCGTATATAAAAAGGATATAGTATAATTTCCTTAATATAATATATACAAATTTTCAATATTCCTCTTTCGAGCAATGTTCTCAAAACGTTGGCATGTTATGAGGTCATTTAAAGAGGCATTTAAATGATTTAAATAACGATAAACGATGTCAATCAATATAGACATAAATCAAACTGTTCTTTCCATGTAAGGTAGCCACAGAAATTTGAAAATTTGATGGTCATGGAACGGGAATCGAACCCGCATCTCCCGATTTGCGCTCGAGTATGCTAACCATTACACCACCGAGGACAATGAAATCCAAACAAGTGAGATCTGACGTTTCAGATTAAATACCTCAGTTGTTTGGATTCCACTGTCCTGGGTGATGTAATGGTTAGCATACTCGAGCGCTAATCGGGAGATGCCGGTTCGATTTCCGTTCCAGGACGATCAAATTTCTGTGGTTACGTTACATAGAAAGGACAGCTTGATTTTGGTCTATATTCATTATTCCATGTGTTTGCAACCTGATGTTAATCATTGTCATCCCAAATATATCTTTGAGATGCCTAGTAAAACTTTCGGAACGTGTTCTATTTCGCAAAGCTATTAAAAAAGTTCCTGTGAACATTGGGCCGCATATGCTTCTCATCTAAGTAAAAACACATATTCGGAGCGCATTTAAGATAGCTAATGAAGTTTATTATTTTTACACTGGCGTGCAAAACGTAAGGACGAGACGGTTTTTCGAATGCAACGACGTGCAGAAGTGCTCCACATCGACTCAAATCATACCATAAGATCCCCAAGATGTAAGAATATGGGACAAGTGAGCAAAACCGTCCAAACAAGGAATCCAAAGGATACAAAGGCACTTTATTGAAAAGGTAGCTTCAAGCACAACTGGACTGAAGACAGAAACGTCCATGTGACAGGCAGCTGCCAAGGAAAATCCAGTCTTTAGTAGGGGATTTGATCACCGCTGACTGCGTTGCAGGATTTACAACCTCTGTCCATGCTGAGGACTAGGTTGTCAAGGATTTGTTGAGGCATTGCCGCCCATTCCTCTTGTAGCGCCAATCGCAGCTGCGGAATCGTTGCTGGCAGCTGGTGACGTGCTGCCAAGTGTCTCCCGAGAAGGTATCACACGTGTTCGATTGGATTTAGGTCCGGGGACCTTGCGGGCCAATCCATGCGTTGAATATCTTCACCCTCCAACAGTTCTGCGACACCCACTGTACGATGAGGTGTAGCGTTGTCGTCCATGAAGAGGAACTCAGGACCCACAGCACCTCTAAGCAGAAGCACGTGAGGCAGGAGAACCTCGGTACAATAGCGGACATCAGTGGCTGAACCTCCTTGGAAGATGTGGAGGTCAGTACGGCTACCAAGCATGATACCGCCCCAAACGAGAACTCCGCCACCTCCAAACCGGTCCCTTTCGTTGATGTTGGAGGTGTGACTGCGTGTTCCCTGCTCTCTTCAGATGTGTATACGTCCAGAATAGCTCGTCAGACTAAATCGGCTCTCATCCGTAAAGAGAACTCGACCCCATGCTGATGTGTCCAGTTCTTGTGTTTCTGGCACCACAGAAACCGCCGTCTCCGATGAGCAGGCGTTAATGGCATACACCGTACTGGTCGTCGTGCAAAAGACCACATTTGTGTAGCCTCCTGGCCACGGTAAAACGCGATAACGGACGTCCAGTTGTCTGCAGCATGTGCCTTGCGATTTCTCTCGCTCTCTACCGTCTGTCTCTTCTCGCCTGTAGGACAATATACCGGTTGTCCGCCGCCGTGGTTGGTCGTGGACGACCACTGCTAAAATATCGGACAGCTGTTCCTGTTGTCTGAAATGCTCTCTAAGCTCGTGAAACGATGCTGTGAGCGATCCCAAACTCCTCGGCCACACTAGTCACACTTCGACCTTCTTCCAACTTCCCAATGACGCGACCTCGGGTAAAGTCATCCAGATGTCGCCTACTGGATTGCCTGTTGGCCATATACCACGGTGGCAGCAACTCGACGTCGTTCAAACCGATGTACACCGTGCAGTAGCTTTCACCGAATTGCTGAGCGTACACCGCTCGTGTGCTTTATACCCTTCCGACACTCCCCCCACCTACGTCATGCTGCATATATGCGTATGCCCTACCGTACCGGACCCTAGTCTATCTCCTGAGTGGTCTTTCGGTCCGTTCTGCCAGCTCGTTCGGCTGGTATGCTAATTGCTCCTCTTTGTCCTTAATTTTTGCCCACCAGTGTATTTCAGTTATTACAGAAAACTGTAAATGATTAACAAGAGCAGTTTTATCCATATCTACGTCACGGAAAGTGTTTGAAATGGCCTTCCTGAGAAGCAATACGCCCCTCGCATGATGTTCTCATCGATTGTGCTTTGCAATTTTTTGACAACACATGATTCATCCTAGGGGCGCTTATATACAGTATTAAAATCCGTGGTGGAATAAGCACGAGCCTTGAAGTTGTTCCGGTGCGAAAAATACCAATGAATTTAAATCTTGAGAGCTTGCAGGCCATGCAGTTGGTCAGCGTCTAAAAACAAAATTGACAGAGTACGTACGATTCAGGTGTTTTCGATCAGTGGGACAGGAAAGTGGTGGAGTACCATCATGCATGAATCACGTTACATGGCGTGTTGCTAATGGAACGTCTTCCAGCAATGCATATAGTTCTGGCCATTGAGTGATGTTGACAGAAAAAAATTAACCGAGCAGCTAGTCATTAATGATGCCAGCCCAAACATTCACACGAAACCTCTGTTGGTGACGCGACTGAGTTTTTTGTTTCTTTGTATGAGGCTTTTCGCAATTCCCAGTGATGAATGTCAAGGAAATTCACAATGTCATTTATTCATTGCGATTCAACAGTGAAAAGCACGCAATGAGGAAAACCAGGTGCTATGCACGTATGCAGAGACCATTGTGAAAATAGGGCTCGTGGATGAAAATCAGCTGGCAAGAGGGTTTACACTCTGTGTTTGAGAGGTGATGTAGGGAGAGACATTTCAAACTACAAATTCTCCATAGAGTTGAATTTGAAACACCAGAATGCTTGCTGCTACATTGTTAACAAGAAAGTTGACACCGAATATTCGGGTGTAATAAACACATCTTTTAAATCCGTTCTGACGCAAATTGAATTTATCAAAGCTATTCAAAGTCAATGGAACCGGTATGGAAAACAACAGATCTGACGAAAGAAATGTGACTTTACGTTCCCTGGTGGGAAAACCATGCATTATTTCAGGAAGAAAGTATTCTCAAAAGGTTTATCCGTATAAGCGGTATCGGTCGAACAAAAAAAATTAGTCGAGTTTTCAGGAGCTCAGATTTTGCAACAAATACTTCAGAAGCAGAAATTAATACATATGACCCCTGGTGGCTAAACCATTCTTTACCAAACATTAGAAATTATGAGAAAAATATTTTCCGTCAGGTCTTGTATGCGCTACAGGAAGAATTTTTCAAATCAGAGCTTTAGGAGCAGAAATAACGCAGAAAACGCAATTCACCATTGTGCGCCCTAGCGGAAAGTGTATGATTTACTTGAAAATTTTGAATTTATAGGAAAAACATTTCGCATCGGAAACACTATCCAACAAAGAAGGAATTTTTCAAATCGTACTCTTAGAAGTAGAGATATTGACAAAAATAAGATATACATCTACGACCTCTGGCGTAGAAACCATGCATTTTTTCAAGAAGAAAATTTTCCTAAAAGGTTTGTCGTTTCGGTCAACAAACGATTTTTTTCCAATCGAGAATTTAGAAGCTCATATTTTGCTGCAAATACAACAAAAGCGGAAATTGGGATTTACGCCCCTGGTGGCCAAACTATTTTTTTACAAAAATTAGAAATTATGTGCAAGCGATTTCCCATCAGGAGCTGTATCAGGGACAGAAAGAATTTTTCAAATCGGAGATTTAGAAGCAGAGATGTAGGGAGAAACGAAATTTACCGCTACGCCCCCTCGCGGAAAGTCTATGAATTACTTGAAAATTTCGAAATTATATGAAAAACATGTCACACGGAAAACACTATCCAACAAAGAAGGAATTTTTCAAATCGGACTCCTAGAAGTAGAGATATTGACAAAAATAAGATGCACATCTACGCCCACTGGCGTAGAAACCATGCACTATTTTAAGAAGAAAATGTTTCTAAAAGGTTTGTCCACATGGTTAGTATCGGTCAACAAACGACGTTTTTTTCAATCGAGAATTTAGAAGCTCATATTTTGCTGCAAATGCAACAACAGAAGCGGAAATTAAGATTTACGCCCCCTGGTGGCCAAACTATTTTTTACAAACATTAGAAATTATGTGAAAACGATTTCCCATCAGGAGATGTATCCGGTGCAGAAAGAATTTTTCAAATCGGAGATTTGGAAGTAGAGATATAAGGTGAAACGCAATTTACCGCTACGCCCCCTTAGCTGAAAGTCTATGATTTACTTGAAAATTTTGAAATTATATGAAAAGCATGTCACACGGAAAACAGTATCCAACAAAGAAGGATCTTTTCAAATCGGACTTCTAGAAGTAGAGATATTGACAAAAATAAGATTTACATCTACGCCCCCTGGCGGAGAAATTGTGGAATTTTAAAAAGAAATATTCCGAAAAGGTTTATCGATGTGAGTGGTATCAGTCAACGAAAGAATTTTTTAATCGATATTTTAGAAGCTACGATTTTATGACAAATACATCAGAAGCAAAAATTAACACTTACGCCCCTGGTGGGCAAAGTATTCTTCACCAAAAATTTGAATTTATATGCAAAAGATTTTCCATCAGGAGATGTATCCGCTGAAGAAGAAAAATTTCAAATCGGAGTTTTAGAAGAAGAGTTATCGGGGAAAATGTAATTTACTTTTACGCCCCCTAGCGGAAAATCTGTGTGTAATTTGAAAATGTAACTATATCTAAAACACTCTTCGACATAAATGGAATCGAAAGATATACATTTTTTTTCAATCGGATGTTTAGAAGCAAATATGTGGAATAAAACGTATTTTTGAATTCGACATCATCTGCATTTACGCCCTCTACCGGCAAAATTGTACATTGTAAAAAAAACACAAAATAAAGGATCATCATTTGCATATTTCAAGCTTCCCAATGCAAAAAGGATTTTTCAAATAGGACTAATAGTTGCTGAGATATCGTGGGTACAGACGGACGAACGGACTGACGGACAAACCGATAACAGAAGCACGATCTTTTTACAAAAGACGTGCTAAAAATGCTGTGGTAGGTTGCATCAAAAAATGGTTCTGCACTTCTTGCACCACTTTCTGAGAAAAGATACACTATCGTGTGGTGCAAACAAAACGAAAAACATGGTTCACTCTTGCACCATAACGTTGTGAAACCTTGTACCATAACGTGGTGCGAAGTTGCACCACGTCGTTGCGTTTTGTTTGCACCCCCAATGGTGTATCTTTTCGCAGAAAGTGGTGCAGCTAGTGTAGGAACACTTTTTGATGCAACCTACTATAAAATGTTTAACATTGCACCGTTCTCGTGCTAGTTCTCGTATTATCCGCGACCAAGTTCAGAGCGTGTTCGTGTAAAACAAGTTGTGAAGCACTTGACACCCTCTGTCAGAGGTGTATAGCTGTTGAAGGCGCGTATTTCGAATAAAACATGGTTGTGTGTTATGGCATATGTCTCTTTTATTTTTATCCTACAAATCGGCCATTATTTTCCAAATGGCTTGGTATTTAATGTGAAATAAACTTTGCTGAATTATTATATTACCGTTCGCTACCCGGAAACGTTGAATCCTACCAGCTTCAATGTTGCACTAACTGCGGCAAACGATATGCCAGTAGTATCAAATCCATTAATCTTAATATGCAGGCAGTTTTTATTACCAAATACTTTTTTTATTGAAGTTAGTACGTAAAAAATGCCAAGGTGCATTTTAAAACCAACTGTCTTAGTAACAGATTTGTCGCCTTGCTAGAAAGAACTAACTTTCATTGCGTTCGTTTTCTCAGTATCTCGGTTTTCGAAAGTCGGATGGAAAATATTGTCTTCCAATACAGGACTGTGAGTGACTACAACGCTTCATACATGCTATATTTTAGCTTTCCTGGTGTACGATTTTCTCACTAGTTAACGAACATTTCGATTTATAATTTTCTCTATGCCATCTGTTTAAGAAAGAAGACTGACTAAAGTATTTCCTTTCGAATCTCGCAAACGCAAGATTGACCATGATTTCTTGTATACTAAATCAAATTTTCATGTGCTTCGCTAATTTTGGCAATATTCTCCCTTGTCGTTCATTCCAAAAAACCAACTAGAAGTAATTTCTCTGAACATTGAAGATGTAAAATTGATAATCATTTTCCATCCTCTTTTCAATTGTTCCGTTTGTTCAATCTTAGCGCTACGTAACCTACAGCTGAAAGACTTTTTAGTCCTTCATAGAAGGAATGCCGAAACGTTGTTAAAATCCATTTATTTTTCAACATAGCCCCTCGTAAGTCAGCACACTTTCTGGCACGATTCACTTGCATTCCTGACCCGCTAAAACGAAAAAGAAATAACGTAACTCAAATTATTTGTCCCTTACAGCATTCCATGATAGGCATTTCAACTTTCGAATTTCAGCCCTTTGAAATCTTGGAAACAGTCCGTTAAGTTGCTCACGGTGGTCGCTAAACCTCCAATCAAAAAGCAGGGCAAATGACGTAATAACTTGAACGCACAGTCCCACAGCATTTCCTGAGTCACTAATGCTGTGTATGCCAGTGCATCGCTTTGATGGAAGATTATTCCTTTGGCCAATTACTTGCACCACTTAAGTTTCAATCCCTCGCCGAAACATCTCAGTAGGTTAGAATACAACTCTGCGTTGATAGCGACACCTGCTGTGGATTATCAAAATAATGGAAACAGTTACTGTTTGTGAAGAACTTTTTTATTAAAAAGCTCTATGCCCACCTCGGGTTTTCAGAGCAGAAACACTTCGACTCCGTATGGACGTATAGAAATCGTGCACATGTCATGATGGAATTTGGGATCATTCCTTTCTGAAAATACAACTATATTAACAGAAGTCACCAGACACCCCTTCAAAAGCAAACGAACAGATCTGCTGCGTTGTTAAGATGCGCGGTACGGCTGCAAACGGTATAAAAACAAACCTGCAGCTGACCGCGGTCATATCGCACTGTGAGGTTAAGTGAAAATGTCGCGATGGGAAAGAACTGACTTTGAGAAAGGAAAGATTGTTTGGTGTTATATTAGCGGGTTGTCCATAAGAGAAACCGAGGGGCGTTTAAACATACTCAAGTCAACTGTTTCGGATGTACTGAATAAGTGGAAGACACATGGCGTGCCTGAAGCAGCAAAACGTACCGGAAGACGAAAGAAAATTAGCGATAGAGGACATCGAAGCCTCAGGAGAGTAGTTGCAGCTAATCGACGGAGTACTGCACAAGACCTCAGTGTACAGGTGAGTAAAAATGCCGGAGCCTCGGTATGTACACGTGCCATCCGCAGAGAACTTCATTCCATGGGTTACCGTGGTCTTGCGTCTGCTCATAAACCTTTCATCTCCATTCGGAATGCTACTCGTCGTTTAGCATAGTGTAAAGAACATTTATCGCTGACCGTAGATCAATGGAAACAGGTCCTATGGGCTGATGAATCCAGATAAACTATCTATCAGTCTCATGGCCATGTGTGGGTATGGCGGTAGCCAGGGGAACGCTATTTACCATATGTACTGTTCCTACGGTCAAGTTTCGAGATGGCAGTGTACTCGTGTGGGGATGTTTTTCATGGTATAATCCCCGCCCATTGGTTCCCGTGGACAATCCTGTTAACTAGCACGTCTACCTGGATATTCTGGGCAATTATAGCCTACCAACTCTGTGGTAATACTATGGAACCGTGCCTTCTTGGTACCAGCAGGATAATGCACAGAGCCATGAAGCAAGGACTATTACGGCGTGTAATTCCGTATCGTGTGTGGACTGGCCAGCACAGACCTCTGATCTTAATCCCATAGAGCACCTAGTGTATGAATTAGAGCGCCACATAGAAGTTTGAAACCAAGGCCTAGTACTAAGCAACAGTTAGCTGCAGCATTATGTACTGAATTGAAGCGCATACCTATCGCTGCGTTCCAAAACCACATTGTCGAAAGCATGTCTCGAAGGGCCAGTGCATGCATTAAGACCAAAGGTGGATCGACACCGTACTAATGTATGTCAATAAATAGCATGTTGTGCTTCTCTTCTAGGTGTCTGGTGACTTTTGTCAATATAGTGTATGTCCCAAATGTGCCAGTGATGTTGGAGGCGAAAAGTGTAGTTTGATCTTTCTTTCTAGATATGCATACAAATATTCAATAATGTTGACCTCTGGAAGGTGAGGCGGCTAGGATGGGGGGGGGGGTGCAGCTCCTCCTTATTCTCTGCAAACTACAACCTGGCTTGTTTCGGACAATGCATGACTCCATTATCTGCCTAAAATCAGGGATAGTTACTAGAAAAAAAAATGTCTACAGCATTGGGTGCTGAAGAATGAACTTGTACGTTGTAGATGTGACACGAACCTGCAGAAGGACCAATGGCCCTAAGTAATGCCATAAGATGTCACCTCATAACATCAGTGATTCACCACTGTGCTTCACAATCGCATCCAAAATGTCGGAGTGGCAAGCTTGTGCAGGTTCCTGACAGACGTATGCTACCAGTAATAGTGAAAAAACCTGTAGGGGGCTTTGCACCCCTTACAGGTTTTGTTGAATTGATGTTGGTAATCAGAGATTTGTGGATTGCAGCGTGGCCATAAATATCAGCAGGATGGAGTGCCCAACGAACTGTTATGACAGAAACGGGATCATTCCGACATATGTTGAAATCTGCTGCTATCTGCGGTGCCTTGGTCTTTTACTTCCGTTGTAATATCCGAGTCAACGTTTACCTATCCCTATAAGACATCTTTGCATGGTGTCCACAATTTGTCCATTTGAAGTGTTCGTTTTGATAGGTAGAGATAAACTTCGATACAGTTCCTCGTGTTACACCTACTGTTTCTGCAGTTCCAGTGAGGGAAGATCCTGCAAGACGCGTTCAATGATCATGCCTTTATTGAAGTCACTGAGATCTCACACTATAGAGAATTACTCCACAGCCGAAACCGCTACGATACGATAATTTCTTCAGGTTTAGGACTTTTCTCACATTCAATTGTCCGTGCCACAGAACAGGAGACTCAGAGGTAAATCTTCCATAGAGACTCATGGTAACAATTTGGCTCTGAAGATCTCAGTAGAACAGCGCACCAGTAGAAGGACATGGAACTAAAACGTCGAACAGCGCACCAGTGGAGGGACATGGAACTAAAACGTTGAATAACCACCAGTGGACGGACATGGATCTAAAACGTCGAACAGCGCACCAGTGGAAGGACATGGAACTAAAACGTTGAACAACGCACCAGTGGACCGACATGGAACTAAAACGTCGAACAGCGCACCAGTGGAGGGACATGGAACTAAAACGTTGAACAACGCACCAGTGGACGGACATGGAACTAAAACGTCGAACAGCGCACCAGTGAAGAGACATGAAACTAAAACGTTGAACAACGCACCAGTGGACGGACATGGAACTAAAACGTCGAACAGCGCACCAGTGGACGGACATGGAACTAAAACGTCGAAAAGTAACAGTCTGCCTTTTTTTTTAAATTATTTTTTCAAGAGTTTACAACTCTCTCTGCGCTGCTACACTGGTACCGTATCACATAGCAGACGCTCTCGTACTTTCATGTCCTATCATTGTGGCGCTCTCATAAACACTAGAGTTGGACCTCTGTTTCTTCTCCTCTGTGGTCCGTACTGCACCGCCAGCGATGACGTCTCCGTGATTTG
This sequence comes from Macrothele yani, assembly GCA_039090855.1. Classification (NCBI taxonomy): domain Eukaryota; kingdom Metazoa; phylum Arthropoda; class Arachnida; order Araneae; family Macrothelidae; genus Macrothele; species Macrothele yani. The sequence goes on from CM077002.1 coordinate 140,657,323, forward strand.
CATACGGCGCACTGCATGTATTCCAGTCGCAGTCGGTGTTTCCATTATTTTGATAAACTCTTGTAGCTTCAGGAAATCAACCATGACCATTCCTCCAACAACCAAGAAGGCAGATGCCAGAATTTTCACAGGAGATTTCTGCATTCCAAATGTTTTAGGAAAGTAGGATTCCACTCGATCGATTGTTCTTTTATTTCAAGTTCAAAGTGCGCCTCTGTTTCATCTGCATCGACATGCTTCCTTCCAAACTCATCTTCATTAGCTTTAAAATGAAGAACAATGACATGTCTGTACTTCACCATTTTCCGCTTATTATCTACATTCAGTGTTTGTTTTAGGGGTGCACTTCGAAGTAAAATTCATTTTTAAAACATTTACCACAATATCTTGAGCTCGCTCATGGTAGATGTTTAATGTTATCTCAGTGTGTTTCGATGTTATTCTACGGTCTTACATGATCAAATCATGAAGGTCATTCACATTTGCAGGAATCGACACGGAAATTGGCCTTTGCACTGCTGGGTGCGTTTTCAATACTACCTCTTCGACGCTTAAATTATAATATTCTGCGTATGAAGGATGATATTCCCCTAATATTAATTGCCTGTCCTCGTGAATTTTTTCGATGACTTTAAATTGAAATTTTCAATGACCTTGCACTGTGCTTCATTCTCTCAAATGTCGCCATATTCTTTCGAATTCGTCATTTTAACGCCTTCTGTAAAGGAAAAGAAATCGTTACAAACCAGAAATTTGCTGTGAACATACAGGTAAGAGTAACAGCAAAGACTGGAAATACTGCTATTCACGAACACCTTCGCAATCAATATAGGGTTAAAACATTTCGACCCACTTCGGTTATATGTTTATATACATAGACAGTTTTGTCACAAAATCTTTATGTCGAGAACTAAATTGAAAACATTCTTTTTGGATTGAATAGTTTTAGCACGCGCAGTGTTTCTTATAACTTCAAGTTTCGCTATTAAGCTCTTCCTCTTTGGATGAATACGGTAAAATAGTTTTTATCATTATATCTCCGCTTCTGAAAGACTGACAAGTAAAGATATTTTTCCCAACATGAAAGTTTCGCGTTGACTGTCCATAACGGGATTACAGCTGAATACAGAACATGACGTTATATCCTTTTGGGCATGAGAAGTTCATCTCTTAGAAATTTTTAGAAGGTTTTACGAGACTGGAATATTGTCGAGCAGCCTTTACTGAATTTTTTTACTTTTTCTGGCCACTGCCCTTGTCTTCGAAAAGTTTAGCTTCGCTACCCTGTGATTTTGTGAGGCACTTCTGAATATGTCAATAATGTAATGGCACCTATTTTGACAATTGAAAAGTGCGTTTTTTACTCGAAAGACGATTTCGTGGAAAAGGAGGCTGAATGATTATTTTGTTTTTGCATATTCTCTTCAAGTGCGTTATCTCTTTATAAATTTCAAGCACTTCATCCTTTCCTGTGCACTTTAAGTGTGTTTTTTCATTCTTGTTTGCTCCAAGACACAAATTCCTGTTTACTTATTTTCTATGTTATTTTCCTCTTTGTTCCCACAAGTTTTCTCTGTTTATTACTTTTCTCTTCATTGCTCACTAAACATGATTTTCTTTTTGTTCTCACTAAAAGCACTTTTGTCTTCATAGTTTTTCCAAGCACTCTTATCATTGTTCGCATAAAACGCTCAGACCATTATAATTCACTTGAAATGATATATTTTTTTGTTTGCTTTAAGAACTTTTCTGCGTATTGGTGTAATCCAAGTGTTTTTCTTTCGGTGTTCTTCTCTTTGTTGCTTACTTCAGGTACCATGATTATGATTGCTTAGTTAACGTATTCTTCTCTTGGTTGCTTATATAACTGCTCTAGTACTTTTTTTGCGTTGTTTGCTGAAAGAGTCCTATTCGTTTTCTTCTTCAAGTTCTCTTACATCGGCTATTTGCTTAAAGGGTTGCTTTCTTGTCAGAGCTTTTCTCTTCGTTGTTTACTCTAAAATCTTCTCATTTCACTGTCGTTTAGATGTTATTCTCTTTGTTATTTACTACTAACTCACTCCACTTTTTTTACCTAAGTGCTCTTTTCTTCATACTGTTAGAGCAGATGTTACCACCAGATGGTGAAATCATTGTAGCTGACCTAAGAAGACTGCTAGCAAAAAAATGTGAAGTCCGTTTTACTGTAGCACATTTTGAATGCCAGAATTTATCTCCCTATACTTATACATAGCATAAAAGTAGTTGTTTGATAAAACAGAACTTACAGATAGCATAAAAGTATTTTTTTTTTTTGATAAAACATAATTTTTGCCACGATAAGAAATCAAGACATTAGTTTTGCCAAAACATATTCCACAACATTTGGAATTCAAATTTTGAAAATTTTTTTCCAGGAAAGAATTTCATTGCCATTTTGAAATTCACTATCCACACATATGTTTGGTACTTATGAATGAAGTGAAGAGCACCGAACAGGAAAAACAACTTGCCAGGAATGGTAAAGGAAAAATAAATAGCGAAATTGTGCCTATTTTTTCAGTCGTTTCAAAATCTGTAAATTACACCAAAAATGTCCAAGCTGGAACTCTCATTTGTGAGAAAATATTTATCATTTACACAATATTCTGTTGTTAAATATTTCAATGCTAATCCTGTTCTGTGTTGATATTCCTTGGAATGACAACAATCACTCTAACAGTAATTTAAAATTATCAGTCCCTATTTCGTGAAAGAGAATTTAAACGAACAAATCTCTGTAAAAATGTTCAGATACTAGGGGTTGTAAGTTAATAATTCTTTTTATGTTTTATTTTGTAGCTTATTGCATTATTTAGTATTTCCTTTAGAACAAAATCTGGTATTTAGTTTAAAAAATCTCTTGTAGCGAATTAATCATGAATAATATTGGTGTCATTTGTTATTAAATCCATTTTTTGAAATTATTTCATTAGTACGTATAACCACGCTCCCTACAAAATATTATAGTATAAATAAAATTCTTAGTAAACAGCGAGAAGCACGGCATGGATGTATTTCCTAAATTGTTTTGTAAAATTGCTGTTTTAGGAACGATATAATTATTACAAATACTGGACCCTTTTCATAGAAGATGAACAACTGCTGCTTGGTCGTTAAAAAGATCGTAATTGAACTTTTTTCTATAGAAATGCGCTATGCTTTTCCTTAGTCAAGGAACAAATGCCAGAAACTCGGTATTCTAGAAATCTGACTCCAGAATAGCAGTTTACAGAAGCCATGTTCTCTGTGTAAAATATGGCGTAGAAGTATGGTGTGACAAAGTATGAAAACTAACGGCATTGGCTGCTATACACAGTCAAATCGCGATCTAACGTTTTCGCAGAAAACACCAATGATGAACATTAAGTTCGGGGAATAATTAAATGCAAAAATGCAACTTTTTAAGTTCAAAATGTCTATTAAACAGTGACAACAACAATATCGCATTACTCTTCGCTGTACGTTACCACACGAACAAGCGGAAAGAATGAGTCGAAACAAAAATTGTATGTAGATATTCACACACACAAAAAAAAATGTACGCAGTAGTATTACGTTAAAACATACGTACGTACAGGCGAACCCACTACCTTGCTTGCAAAGAGGAGCTCTATTCCACTAAAAGTGGTTATTTTTAAATTCCACTCAAATGTAACATCACAGTCTCACTCATTTCAAATGAGGTGAGTTTCACTTTTAATTTTCCTAAACCTGAGTCTGTTTCCCTGAAAAAAATATGTTAATTATGTTTTTTAATCGTAGTCATCACAAATTCAGTCTGATCTTGCTACGGCATTTGTTTGAATGTTGCTTTCACAGTCCATATAGTCTGGAAATGTTAACGTTTCGGGTAGATCTGCAATTTGCCAGTCATTTCATGGCACTAGTTCTTTGTCAGTTCCAGCATCCTGTATCTGTAATCCCATGAAACCGGCTCAGAGTGCTCTGCAGAATTAGTCAGTAAATCAGTGAATATCAGAATGAAGACTAAAACGGTATAGCCACGTACACAAAATGAAAGAGAGAAGTATAATGGAAAATAATTCACCTTATGAGAAACTACTGCGATTTGGTTTAGAGAATTTTCGGAATTTCATTTCTGAATCAAAAAGTTTCCAAAATCTTGCTACTGATATGAGGGCCACATATTGTTTTTTAAACGGTATCTGAAAAATAATAATGGGCACAATAAAAGAGATTATACAGAATTCACAAAATTCTGGAAATATATATATATATATATATATATATATATATATATATATATATATATATATATATATACATATATATATATATATATCATCATCATCATCATCATTGTCAACCATTATCAATCCACTGCTGGACGAAGGTCTCCCCAAGTTTCCTCCACAACGGTCTGTCTTGTGCCAGTCTCCTCCATGTCACTCCCGCATATTTACGAATTTCATCCACCCATCTCCCATGTGGTCTTTTTCTGGGTCTTTTCCTGTCCCTTGGAATCCAATCTAAAATTTCGGCTGTCCATCTATGGTCTGTCCTTCTGGCAGTATGTCCAGCCCATTGCCATTTCAGGGATTTAACTCTGATCATGATGTCTTCCACTCTCGTCATTTTTCGGATCCACGAGTTCCTCTTCTTATCTCTCCTGGTTACACCAAGCATGCACCTCTCCATGCTGCTTTGAGTTGTCTGCAGCCTTTGTATGTCTCTTTTAGTTAAGGTCCACGTCTCTGCACCATACGTAAGCACTGGAAGGATGCATTGATCAAACACTTTTCTTTTAAGACATAAAGGCATATTGCTCTTGAAAATTATGCTGTTTCTTCCAAAAGCTCTCCAGGCAAGTTTTGTACGCCGATTAATTTCTTCATCAATGTGACCCTCACTTGATATCTGCTGTCCAAGATAAACATACGTATCTGTTATCTCCAGTTTTTCTCCATCAATCGATAAATCTTCATTTCTTGTAAAAGCATTGAACATCACTTTTGTCTTCTGAAAGTTCATTTTTAATCCCACTTCTTTACTCTTGTCAGCAAGTTCCTGGATCATACTCTGCAGCTCTGATGGGGTAGTTGCAAAAATGACTACGTCATAATATATATATATATATATATATATATATATATATATATATATACAGGATGATTCCTAAAGTCCTAAGTCACCTTAATAAGTTGGGAACAAAGACAGCTAGAGCTATGGCAGTAAGGTATGGTATAGTAAAACAGCCATGCGCTATCGGACGTGAGTGACTGCAGCGCCCTAGTGGCAAAATGTGGAAGTTAGCCCTCCTATCTCGGAAACCATGAGAGATACGGGAAAGAGATAAATTAGAAACTTGTAGAATATCAAGAAATTAGTAGGAAACGACATATGGTAGAAACTGCTGGGGTAAGTAGAAGACTGGAAACGTGAGGGAAACACAAGGTTTACTATACTCATGCATGAATACAAATGGAGTACATTGGTCGTATTTAATGCAACAGCGGTACTTACATAACGTTGCGTTTAACGTAAATAGGGTTGAATATGGCCACCATCTGCCACAATACACTTTTGAATGCGAGACAGAACACACCAGAATTTGCATACGATACTCACAGGCGTGCGGTCGCATACGTCATACATTTCTCTCTGCTAGACTGTTACCGCGACAACGACCCGAACCGGCTTCGCACAAGTTCGCGTTTCCAGCCTTCTACTTACCCCAGCCGTTTCTACCATATGTCGTTTCCTACTAATTCGTTGATGCTCTACAAGTTTCTAATTGATCTCTTTCCCGTATCTCTCATGGTTTCCGAGATAGGAGTGCTAACTTCCACATTTTACCACTAGGGCGCTGCAGTCATTCTCATCCGATAGCGCATGGCCGTTTTACTATATCATATCTTACTTCCATAGCTCTAGCTGTTATTGAGATGACTTAAGACTTTAAGAATCACCCTGTATATATATATATTTCCAGAATTTTGTGAATTCATATATACATATAAGAATTCAGAAACATTCACACACACAATATTCATATATATAATTGAAAGAGCGAGGGAATATGAACTTCCATTGTGCATGGCTTTTATCGATTATGAAAAAGCCTTTGATTCGGTGAAACCATCAGCAGTTACAATGGCTCTGAAAACCTGCGGTACTGAAGATGCATACATTAATATTATTAATAACATCTATGAAAATGCAAGTGCAAAGATTCGGCTGTTTGAAAATACAACACACATAAAAATTGGAAAGGGAGTGAGACAAGGTGACACCATATCTCCGAAGCTCTTTAATGCCACATTGGAGGGTGTTTTTCAGTCGCTGAGCTGGGAAAACAAGGGGATAAAGATTAATGGAGATTATCTAACCCACCTTCGTTTTGCTGATGATGTAGTCATTTTTGCAACTACCCCATCAGAGCTGCAGAGTATGATCCAGGAACTTGCTGACAAGAGTAAAAGTGGGATTAAAAATGAACTTTCAGAAGACAAAAGTGATGTTCAATGCTTTACAAGAAATGAAGATTTATTGATTGATGGAGAAAAAGCTGGAGATAACAGACACATACGTTTATCTTGGACAGCAGATATCAAGTGAGGGTCACATTGATGAAGAAATTAATCGGCGTACAAAACTTGCCTGGAGAGCTTTTGGAAGAAACAGCATAATTTTCAAGAGCAATATGCCATTATGTCTTAAAGAAAAGTGTTTGATCAATGCATCCTTCCAGTGCTTACGTATGGTGCAGAGACGTGGACCTTAACTAAAAGAGACATACAAAGGCTGCAGACAACTCAAAGTAGCATGGAGAGGTGCATGCTTGGTGTAACCAGGATAGATAAGAAGAGGAACTCGTGGATCCGAAAACTGACAAGAGTGAAAGACATCATGATCAGAGTTAAATCCCTGAAATGGCAATGGGCTGGACATACTGCCAGAAGGACAGATCATCGATGGACAGCCGAAATTTTAGATTGGATTCAAGGGACAGGAAAAGACCCCAGAAGAAGACCACATGGAAGATGGGTGGATGAAATTCGAAAGTATGCAGGGGTGACATGGAGAGAGACTGGCACAAGACAGACTGTTGTGGAGGAAACTTGGGAGACCTTCGTCCAGCAGTGGATTGATAATGGTTGACAATGATGATGATGATGATGATATGATATATATCATCATCATCATCATTGTCAACCATTATCAATCCACTGCTGGACGAAGGTCTCCCCAAGTTTCCTCCACAACGGTCTGTCTTGTGCCAGTCTCCTCCATGTCACCCCTGCATACTGCAATTTCATCCACCCATCTCCCATGTGGTCTTCTTCTGGGTCTTTTCCTGTCCCTTGGAATCCAATCTAAAATTTCGGCTGTCCATCGATGATCTGTCCTTCTGGCAGTATGTCCAGCCCATTGCCATTTCAGGGATTTAACTCTGATCATGATGTCTTCCACTCTTGTCATTTTTCGGATCCACGAGTTCCTCTTCTTATCTCTCCTGGTTACCAAGCATGCACCTCTCCATGCTGCTTTGAGTTGTCTGCAGCCTTTGTATGTCTCTTTAGTTAAGGTCCACGTCTCCGCACCATACGTAAGCACTGGAAGGATGCATTGATCAAACACTTTTCTTTTAAGACATAATGGCATATTGCTCTTGAAAATTATGCTGTTTCTTCCAAAAGCTCTCCAGGCAAGTTTTGTACGCCGATTAATTTCTTCATCAATGTGACCCTCACTTGATATCTGCTGTCCAAGATAAACGCACGTGTCTGTTATCTCCAGCTTTCTCCATCAATCGATAAATCTTCATTTCTTGTAAAAGCATTGTACATCACTTTTGTCTTCTGAAAGTTCATTTTTAATCCCACTTCTTTACTCTTGTCAGCAAGTTCCTGGATCATACTCTGCAGCTCTGATGGGGTAGTTGCAAAAATGACTACGTCATCAGCAAAACGAAGGTGGGTTAGATAATCTCCATTAATCTTTATCCCCTTGTTTTCCCAGCTCAGTGACTGAAAAACACCCTCCAATGTGGCATTAAAGAGCTTCGGAGATATGGTGTCACCTTGTCTCACTCCCTTTCCAATTTTTATGTGTGTTGTATTTTCAAACAGCCTAATCTTTGCACTTGCATTTTCATAGATGTTATTAATAATATTAATGTATGCATCTTCAATACCGCAGGTTTTCAGAGCCATTGTAATTGCTGATGGTTTCACTGAATCAAGGCTTTTTCATAATCGATAAAAGCCATGCACAATGGAAGTTCATATTCCCTCGCTCTTTCAATTAGTTCTCTCAGCACGTGGATATGATCTATTGTGCTGTAGCCACTCCTGAATCCAGCTTGTTCTCTCGGTTGAGCCATGTCCAGTGTTACCTTCAAGCGGTGTGAAAGAACTTTAGTGAAGATTTTATAAACTACTGATAGGAGGCTGATAGGTCTGTAGTTTCCGAGATCCTCAATGTCACCTTTCTTATGTAGCAGGATCATTGTAGCGGTGTTCCAATCCTCCAGGAATCTTTCCTTCATTAAGGCATCGAGTGAAAATTTGGGCGAGTACTGTTTCGATTTCTCCACTTGCTTCTTGTATGATGTCTACAGTAATTCCATCTTCTCCTGGAGCTTTTCCTCGCTTCATGTTCTTGATTGCATGTGCAACTTCTGCTGGAAGGACTGGAGGAACTCTGGTACTGGTATCTTTCATGATGTCTGGAGTGCATATATCATCCCTTTCATATAATTTGGAGTAGAAATCTTTCACTCTTGTCAAAATTTTGCCTCTATTACTTGTTACAGAACCATCTTCTTTTCTCAGTGCCATAATCTGTTTTCTTCCCTTACTGAGATGTCCCTTTGCTATCTTTAGGCTTTGGTTGTTTTCAATTGCTTTCCTCACTAGTTCACAGTTGAATTTCCTTACGTCTTCAGTGATACTTTTTCTTACTGTCTTGCATAGCTCTATATATTCCACTTTGGAAGTCACATCTTCTTTAGTTGTCCTCATCTCTCTTCTTTTTGCATCAACATTTTGGTTTTTCCTGATAATTTGTTCACATGCAACTTGTTCTTAGACCCAGCTAATTTTGTTGCTGTTTCCATAAGAGCTTTGGTTACTTTTCTGTTAACTTCAGAGATGTCCACTTCTTCCGATGTTAGGCCTTCTAAAGCAGAGAAATTGTTCTTCAGTTCTAACTTGAAGGTATTATAGTGTTTTTTAAGGTTGGTTATGTCAATAGATTTTGTTTGTCCTATGAGCTTGCCACGTTCAAGTTTAGTGTTGAGGTGCATCTTACATCTCACCAATCTATGGTCACTACCTGTGTTGAACTTGTTTAGCACACTGCAGTCTTCTATGACGAATTTTTTGTTACACATAATAAAATCAATTTCACTTGTCGTCCCATTTGGATGTCTCCATGTCCATTTCCTGTGTGGCTTTTTCTTGAAGAAGGAGTTCAAGATGAAAAACCCTTCTGCCTCTGCAAACTCAACGAGAGTATTTCCACGCTGGTTTCTGTTGCCATGACCGAATTTACCTACTGAAGTTTCATTCTGTTGCCGTTGCCCCTATTTTTGCATTGAAATCTCCCATAATTATCTTCAAATGCTGCTTACCTTTATTATTTAGATGACAAATTTCCTCATAAAATTCTTCAATTTCTTCTTCAGGATGACTTGTGGTGGGTGCATAAGTTTGAATAATCTGAGCCTGGTATCTTTTCGAGAGTTGGATAACAAGTCGTGCAGCTCTGTCAGAGGAACTTTCAACTTCTACAACTTTGTCCTTCAGTTTCTTGTTTATTATAAATCCAACACCACTAGTTCTGCCAGTATCTGTCCCACGATAGTAGAAGAGATGTCCACTTTTCAGTTCGATGAGATCTTCTCCTTTTCTCCTTACCTCACTTAGCCCCACGATGTCCCACTTGATCCTTTGTAGTTCCTCTTCCAATTCAAGAAGCCTTGAAACAGAAGATAGGGAGCGTCCATTGTAAGTAGCCAAGGTCAGCATCAGATGGCAGCCTAGTCCGGTCCTCCGGGGATTCTTAGCACCCTCTGCCTTCATGTCGCACTGGCCGCTGCCTTGGCCAGGTACATTCCAGCTGCCGGAGACTGAGGTCCAAGATTTAAGTTGTTTAATCATTTTGGAGGGTTTGGCCATAACTCACCACGCTGGCCAAGCGGGTTGGTGAGTGTGGGATAGCATTTCCTCTGATCCCGATGGTATAGTTATACCGCTATGGGCGGTCGTCAGAGCCCCTTTAGTGGGAACAGGATGCACCACGAGAAGGCGGGGTTGACATTTGTCAAGGAGAGGCTGTGATGTTACGCATCACCTGACCTTACATCCCATATATATATATATATATATATATTTTATAAAGAAGATACCTAAGCAAAAAAATACATATATAATTTTGACTCACACCTAGTACAACATAGAAAAGGTTATGTATCTACCTGTGTGATCAAAAGGAAAAAAGATAAAAAAATAAAATAAAACAACTGAATGTAGAAGGTGTCGAAAATACTGAGCCTTGGCTTTATCAAGGACCAGCAAAAACTCTGCATTTTCTCACTTCCACAAAGACCTAGTTGGAAATGGGTTTCTGCAAGGCCATAGATGCAAGTAACATTCCCACCTAAAATAGTTTAAAAAAATATATATATATAAGTCATGTCCTCCTTAGAGTTGCATGACCTAGCACTAGTTAACAATTTCGCTTGCATCCATTAACCTTCCTGGCCCGACCCATACTCTTCATCTGTTACTATTAAACAGAGAGAAGAAGATTAAAGAGAACTCAAGCTGTGAGAGTGACATAATAATTAGAAATGATTTTCAGCCATAACGAAATTCCAAGTTCGTTTGAGAGAGAATTTAAACCTGAAAAACAATGCAAAAGAAATCCAAATTTTACATTGCAATTAAAAAAGGAAATGTTAATTTATAACGAACAGATTTTTGAAAAGAAAACTTGAGTCTAAAACCCCCTACTCTACAACTTATGACAACACGAAAACGAGAATAAGTTAAAGATAATAATTAACTAAAGAAAACTTTGTGAAAGTTATATACCTTAAACAGTTAGTTGCAATATGTACAAAGTATTTCAGCAGTGCTTTAAGTGCATAATTAATTAGTTATTAAGAACTTAACTACTTTGAAAAAACAGCGCATAGACATGGGTCGGGCCAGGAAGGTTAATGGATGCAAGCGAAATTGTTAACTAGTGCTAGGTCATGCAACTCTAAGGAGGACATGACTTATATATATATTTTTTTTTAAACTATTTTAGGTGGGAATGTTACTTGCATCTATGGCCTTGCAGAAACCCATTTCCAACTAGGTCTTTGTGGAAGTGAGAAAATGCAGAGTTTTTGCTGGTCCTTGATAAAGCCAAGGCTCAGTATTCTCGACACCTTCTACATTCAGTTGTTTTATTTTATTTTTTTATCTTTTTTCCTTTTGATCACACAGGTAGATACATAACCTTTTCTATGTTGTACTAGGTGTGAGTCAAAATTATATATGTATTTTTTGCTTAGGTATCTTCTTTATAAAATGTGAATTCTGAATTTTCAAAACTGCTGCGTTGCGCGTTTTGATTTTCAGGTTATTTTGCACCCTTCGTTTTAAATTCTAAAATTTTTCCTTAGTCTTCAGTTTTGCTCTTTAGTATATATATATATATATGAATTTTTCGAAATATATATATATATACAAGAAATAGAGGCGAAATTTTGACAAGAGTGAAAGATTTCTACTCCAAATTATATGAAAGGGATGATACATGCACTCCAGACATCATGAAAGATACCAGTACCAGAGTTCCTCCAGTCCTTCCAGCAGAAGTTGCACATGCAATCAAGAACATGAAGCGGGGAAAAGCTCCAGGAGAAGATGGAATTACTGTAGACATCATACAAGAAGCAAGTGGAGAAATCGAAACAGTACTCGCCCAAATTTTCACTCGATGCCTTAATGAAGGAAAGATTCCTGAGGATTGGAACACCGCTACAATGATCCTGCTACATAAGAAAGGTGACATTGAGGATCTCGGAAACTACAGAATTATCAGCCTCCTATCAGTAGTTTATAAAATCTTCACTAAAGTTCTTTCACACCGCTTGAAGGTAACACTGGACATGGCTCAACCGAGAGAACAAGCTGGATTCAGGAGTGGCTACAGCACAATAGATCATATCCACGTGCTGAGAGAACTAATTGAAAGAGCGAGGGAATATGAACTTCCATTGTGCATGGCTTTTATCGATTATGAAAAAGCCTTTGATTCGGTGAAACCATCGGCAGTTACAATGGCTCTGAAAACCTGCGGTATTGAAGATGCATACATTAATATTATTAATAACATCTATGAAAATGCAAGTGCAAAGATTAGGCTGGTTGAAAATACAACACACGTAAAAATTGGAAAGGGAGTGAGACAAGGTGACACCATATCTCCGAAGCTCTTTAATGCCACATTGGCGAGTGTTTTTCAGTCGCTGAGCTGGGAAAACAAGGGGATAAAGATTAATGGAGATTATCTAACCCACCTTCGTTTTGCTGATGACATAGTCATTTTTGCAACTACCCCATCAGAGCTACAGAGTATGATCCAGGAACTTGCTGACAAGAGTAAAGAAGTGGGATTAAAAATGAACTTTCAGAAGACAAAAGTGATGTTCAATGCTTTTACAAGAAATGAAGATTTATCGATTGATGGAGAAAAGCTGGAGATAACAGACACATACATTTATCTTGGACAGCAGATATCAAGTGAGGGTCACATTGGTGAAGAAATTAATCGGCGTACAAAACTTGCCTGGAGAGCTTTTGGAAGAAACAGCATAATTTTCAAGAGCAATATGCCATTATGTCTTAAAAGAAAAGTGTTTGATCAATGCATCCTTCCAGTGCTTACGTATGGTGCAGAGACGTGGACCTTAGCTAAAAGAGACATACAAAGGCTGCAGACAACTCAAAGCAGCATGGAGAGGTGCATGCTTGGTGTAACCAGGAGAGATAAGAAGAGGAACACGTGGATCCGAAAAATGACAAGAGTGGAAGACATCATGATCAGAGTTAAATCCCTGAAATGGCAATGGGCTGGACATACTGCCAGAAGAACAGACCATAGATGGACAGCCGAAATTTTAGATTGGATTCCAAGGGACAGGAAAAGACCCAGAAGAAGACCACATGGGAGATGGGTGGATGAAATTCAAAAGTATGCAGGGGGGACATGGAGGAGACTGGCACAAGACAGACCGCTGTGGAGGAAACTTGGAGAGACCTTCGTCCAGCAGTGGATTGATAATGGTTGACAATGATGATGATGATGATGATGATATATATCCTCGTCTTCACCTGCACAAATTCCACACGCTGCTGCGTTTAAACATTTTTCAAATAATGACGTAGGAGCACCCTAACAGCACATATATAGACCTCCATCCTCTGCTGCTGATAACGTAGTGTGGCTTCGTGCCAAATATACATCATAAGCCTCGAATTCTCCACGTCATCGCGGTACCCGGTCTACGTTGGCTCGCGCTTCGCATAAGAATAAAGGCCCAACATTATGTGCAATATAAAACGAGACGAACTTTCGATTCATCCTGGTGCTTTTACATAGACGGAATAATCGTGAACAGCGTAGATTAAACAAAATGTGCAGTGCCATGCCTGTACAATGACTGAATAATCGTTGACAGTATACTCTAGGTGTAAGAACTTTCGAGACATTGTGCTGCCCCATGCCATTGAATGACCGAATAATCGGTAATAGTCATGGTTTGAAAATTTTCATGCTGATTCAACAGTCAGACAAATATCTCACTCGCCAGCTGAAAATCGACAGCTCCGCAGGACTGTTGGTTTTGTTTCTGTTTTACAGTCTGATTTGTTAAAAATATATGGAATAATATTTTAAGGCTAACCTAATATGAACGATTAACCATTGTATAATAAATAAACTCAGTTTTCTCCCTCTAGAGCAGATGATACAAGAATCCTTCAGTGTTTTAGAACTTTCCTAACAGCCCCACGGAAACACGGATTCCCGTGTCTGCCCTCTGACTTACGACAGCAACTGGCTAAGCGTCAGCTCGCGTGGCGCATGTGATTCTTACACTGCCTATCTTTTTACACAGTGTTAGGGGAAATCATTCTACCGGGCTTGAGGATTCCTGCCTCGTGTTCCTTGTTGCGCGCACCATTCCGAGCAGACGACCGCATTTTTCAAGCTCTGTTAAGGTGGATCCACCTAAATCTTTGCCTTGCACAGGGTGTCTCACTCGCTACTGAACCTGGTATTTCTTTAATAATATTAACACCAATGAAGATATTGCAACGAAATTTGAAGTGGACTTACCTCATTTCGTGCGAAATGTGATGACATCACAACACGTGCTGGAAGTGGCCACCATTTGCGTTCAGACAGCATTGAACCCGGTGCAGTCCGCCATCCAGCCAGCCAGAGTGCTCCTTAGTGACAGACACATTCCTAATTGTAGCGCTGCTGAGGAGCAGTCCTCCAGCCAGCCGAAAGCGCCTCTCTGCTGCTTTGTTATGCCATTTCGCTGAACGTGTCTACACAATACGGTTGTTGATAGTGAGTGCTCGTGCTCGTGGCTGTTCGCGTAAGTGTAAAATGTATCGGTACTCTCTGGAGGAGCGAGTGTTTGTTGTTCGCACTATAACCACTCGGAAAGCAGAATTGATGAATTCTTGTGCACAGCAATTCCTGGAGATGTTTGCAGGCAGATATCCACAGGGCATGTCCACCAGTTGGGCATTGTAAAAGAAATTGGAAACCAAGGAGACCCTATTAGACGACCATGCAGGAGGTCGTCCACAAATGTCCGAGGAAATGATCCGGAATGTAAAGGGCCGACTACTTGTGTTTCGCAGGAAGTCGCTTCGCCGACCGTCACAGGAAACACGGTTGTCCAAAAGCACTTGTCAACGTGCAGTGAAAAAAGCGAAGCTTCATGCGTACCGTATCTCCATGTGGTCCACAAACTGAAAGAGCCTGACCACGTGAAACGAGTGACATACTATCGATGGTTTGAGGCATTTCTTCAGGAAAATCCGGACATTCTGGACAGCACGTGGTCCTCGGACGAAGCGTGGTTTCAGCTTTCCGGATACGTCAATTCTCAAATTTCCCGTATTTGGGCCAGTGAAAATCCCAACGCGATGTATGAAGATCCCCTTCATTCAGAGAAAATTGGTTGTTTGTGTGGGACGACTCGGTGCAGCATAATTGGTCCCATCTTCTTTGATACAAGCATCATTAAATCACTTGGAAAATGAATAACTATATATGGAAATCTTCAACACCTTTGTAAATCACTTGGAAAATGAATAACTCTCTATTGGACATTACCAGCATGATGGAGCAACAGCACACACATCAGAAATCATTATAGACGAAATTCAGTCGTTTTTCGGCGACCGCGTCATTTCGAAGGGACTATCGCCACCGCGCTCGCCCGATCTGACGTCTTCTGATTACTTTTTATGAGGATATCTAAAAGGGAGAGTTGACCAAAAGAAACCGCGAACCATAGATGCTTTAAAAGCAAACATCACCGAAGAAATTCAGCCAGTGACGGCGGACCTACTCGCAAGGATTTTGAACAATGTGGTGCGCCGGGTTTAATGTTGTCTGGACGCAAATGATGACCACTTGCAGCACATGTTGTGATGTCATCACATTTTGCACGAAATGAGATAAGTCCACTTCAAATTTCGTTGCAATATCTTCATTGGTGTTAATATTATTAAAGAAATGCCGGGTTCGGTAGTGGATGGGACACCCAGTACTTCCAATGGGCAAACATCTGTACAATTAATGTGTTCATGAGGATGAAAATTTGAACATCGATAAAAACAACTTCATATTATACCCTAGTATACATAATATTTTCTAAAACTGAACCGTAATTAAGCAATCCAACATTTGTTTGCCTACTGACGTCATCAATGTACAGGTCGCGCCATCTATTTTCTGGTCTCAACACCGCCAAAGGAAAAGTTACTGATTTTTAATATAATTATGGTTAAGTTTTGGAAACTATTAAGTATACTTGGCTATAACATGAAGTTATTTTTACCGATGTTCAAATTGTTGTCCTTGGAAACGCCTTAATTGTGAAGAAAATGGCTGCAGAGGTTTGCTCATTTGAAATACAAGACAAAGATTTTAGGTGGATCCACCTTAATAGCAAACATCATAGCCAAAATATACGAAAGGGATAACTTCAAATGTGACAGAGGAAATAATTTTTCTCGCGTTCTTTGATTTCTTTTTGTTTTGAGATTTGATTAAACCTACAGACATAGGGGGATTGGAATAATTTACAACCGAATAAATGGAGTTTGCACGTTTTCTTTAGTAAATCATTCTATCATTTGGTCTTCTTTTTTCAACATAATCTCTTCAATTCTGCAAGAAACAGATAAAAAAAATGGAAATGAGTTTGGGCTAATCAAGCTTAGGAAACAAACGAACATTAATCATAGCCCTGTTTCCACTTCTGTTTTTAGAATAACTGTAATTTCAGTGGAAGAGCATTAAGTGCAGTAAGAAGATATTCCTCAAAACAGAAAACATTACCAACATGTAACACGCTGAAAAAAATTGTCATTGCTAAATTAGGAACATAACAAAGCACAGAGCTTAATGAACTGGGTTTCGCAAAGCAAAGCGAAGCTTAATCTTTTCTTTTTTACGAACAAGCTTATTTACATGCATTCTAGGGAGATTTTGTCAGCCATTCATATAAGCAGCTAAAAAAATATTAATCAAATGAACAAGGCCTCCGCGGTACGATAAAAAATATTTCTGTAAACAAATGATCAGACACTGTTAACTTTCAGAATAAAATTGCTTTGGAGAAATGAAAAAAATGTGCGAAATATATTTGAGACCCGATTGTGCCGCAGCAGAAAAAAAAGCCCAGCTTTCATTTGAATAATAATAGAAGAAAAATAAAATGCTCGAATAAGGAATGTAACAAAAATACCGTAAAGAGGAAAAAACTGTTTAGATCACTCTTAGAATCGTTTAAGGAAATGAATTCATTTTTAATGCGAAAAGCAGCAAAGTCTAGGTCTTATATATATATGAAAACGCTTTTAAGGTTATGTCCATGTCTTTTTAATGAGCATTTTCTTGATTCATTTTTTGTCAAATATTTTACGATGCCTTTCAAAAGTCTTGAACATTTTTTAAGGGAAGGACGTAAACTTCCTACATTTCATATGTTTAAAGACGTGGGGCATAAAATATGAATTATTACAATATACCGCATTTTTAATTTAGGGGAAAAACAAACAAAAAATGCGCTTTTGTAACTTTGAGATCTTCATACGTAATCTTAGGTATCAAATTAGCTTGAGAAATGAGAGTAGAAGCGCTTTTTTTTTATGAGGTAATAGGTTGTATAAAAAATATTTTCCTATTTGTAGGCAAAAGTGAAAAGAAAAACATTTACATACCATTTTATCTTTATTTAGAAATGTGTACATCGTTATTTGTACTGTGGTTTCTCACGCCAAATATCGGATAGCTTGGGGATTCAATCCGCTCATCATTTTGCGGATATTGAGGAACGAAGAACGTATCAAGATTATCTTTGACAGCCTTCAAAGAAGGGAAGTGTTCTTTGAACAAATTCTGCAGAGGCCGGCACTGCAAAATTTTTTCTGAAATTCCCGAAGCACTTTCCGCGACATCTTTCGTGAATTAACGAAGCATATTTTTGATACAACCTTTTCCATGAAATGATGAAAAGTAACCTGAATTTCATGTATTTTCTTACGCCAGAAAAAATTTGAAAATTTCGAGAAACTTTCCGCTATTTCTTTCTTGTATTGACCGTAAATTGCCGTTTTTAAGATGTATTAACGGAAAATTCTGAATTTTCGGAAACTTTTCAGCAATTCGTTTTGTATAATAACGGAAAAATCGTGTTCTTATTTTTTCCCTGATCCATATGACGAAAAAATTCCTGAAATATGAGCATTTCGCGGGAATACTTTGAGGTTGGATTGAATGTTAAATTTCAGTCGTCTATCAAAGGATCTCATTTTAACATTCCTGTTGCGAAATCGGATATTGTGAATAATGTATCGCATGAAATTTTGGTTATTGTTGAGAAATCGGATATTGTGAATATCGCATGAAATTTTGGTTATTGTTGAGAAATCGGATATTGTGAATAATGTATCGCATGAAATTTTGGTTATTGTGGCATCGGGTGTTCGTTCTTCTCTCCGCCATTTTGTGCTCCAGCTATTGTATATTGTGTTACCCTAAGAAACTGGGGCATTTATTGAGCGAGGCCTAAGGCCGAGCGAAGATCTCTTTACGACACTCGAGACAATTAGTTGTTCTGCCATAGGTACGAGATGACACATCCGATCACCCTGATTTTTTGCATGCAATTGGACATCGTCCATGGTCAGGTTCTGACGCCTTCCGATTCCCGAAATTCCATGCCATTGAAGAAAAATCGTTCAAAAACTTGCATATTTAGGGATTTTTCTGGGTTTTGAGAAGGGGCCGTTTGTTACTTATCTCCTCCAAAGATCTTTAGCCGATTACGGTGACACTTGCCACAGAGAAAGGGAACGGCATGGTGAGTGACTTGGGGTTGGTATCATGGTGATTGGTCGTGTCGTATAAAAATAATGACCATTAAAAGACTGACCAATTTTAATAATAATTAAAAAAAAATCCGCTCTCTATACGAGACTCGGGAAAATTAGTTGTTCTACGACATGACACATCCGATCACCGTGATTTTTGGCATGAGATTGGACATCAGGTTTTAACGCCTTCCGATTCCAGTTAGTTTTTGGACGATTTTACCTCGATGACACGGAATTTTGGGAATCGGAGGAATCAAATCCTGACCATGGACGATGTCCAATCGCATACCAAAAATCACGGTCATCGGATGTATCGTCTCGTACCTATGCCCGAACAACTATTTGTCTCGTGTCTCGTAAAGAGAACACTCGGCCTTCGGCCTCGCTTCGCTCAATTAAAATTAGTCAGTTTTTTAATGGTCATTATTTTATTACGACACGACCAATCACCATGATACCAACCCCATGTCACTCACTATGTCCCTCCCTTCCTGTGTGGCAAGTGTCACCGCTATCGGCTGAAGATCTTTTCAAAACCCGGAAAACTCCCTAAAAATGCAAGTTTGTGGACGATTATTCCTCAATGACATGGAATTTCGGGAATCGGAAGGCGTCAAAACCTGACCGTGGACGATGTCCAATCGCTTGCAAAAATAAGGGTGATCGGATGTGTCATCAAGTACCTATGCCCGAACAACTAATTGTCCCGAGTCTCGTAAAGAGAGTTCCGCTCGGCCGTCGGCCTCGCTTCGTTCAAGGATACTTCCGATCACCTTCAGTTTTGGCATGCGAATGGACATCGTCCATGGTCAAGATTTGATGCCTTCCGATTCCCGAAATTCCATGTCATTCAGGAATTTCAATTTAAAGTAGATGGCCTTTTACTTGAACCATTTCACGAAAGTCAGCTCACTACATTAATTTAAAAAATCGTTTGAATTGAAAAACGTAGAAATGGAAAGATTCCGTCTGTTAGCTCAATACTTGCTTAATCTATAATAATAAAAGGAAGTTTGTGTGTGTGTGTGTGTGTGTGTGTGTGTGTGTGTGTCTTTCGCGATACAAAATGAAAAACGTGGTTCCCGATCTGAGTGTGTCTTTCCGCTTTGTTTACATGCAACCTGATCACAACCAACGTGAAGGCGTGAAGGAAAGCAGTTCATGATAAATTTTAGGCATTTCGTTTTTAGAATGTTTCGTACTTTTGTTCTGGAAGTCATAAATTTTACGCGTTCTTTTTTTAGATTTTGTTATAATAGACACCTTAATGAGCTTAGATTTTGGCAATAGCTTCACTGAAAATTTGCCAACTGTATCCGAGTTATCGGGTACCGTTGGGGGCTTGTCCTAGTAATGTTGTACAGGTGATTGTCGGAGGTCAATGTATCAATCTGTGGACTCCTTAAGGCACAAGCTATTATAGTTATCAAGAGTAAATTTTATATTTAGGAGTTTTATGAAATACTGCTACTTGGTCGAGTCACAATATTGTGACCACCAGCTAATATCCAGAGTAACCGCCGTGTGCAGCGCGGACAGCAGCTAGACGGGCTGGGAATGACTCAATAAGGTGCTTGAATGTGTTTACGGGTATGTGGAGCCATGCTGACTGCAGTGCATCTGACAATTGCTGAAGAGTGCGTGGTGGAAGATCCGTAGAGCGAGCAACACGATCGAGGTGGTCCCACAGATGCTCAATTGGGTTTAAGTCTGGGGAATTAGAGGACCAGGGAAGTACTTTGAAGTCTTAATCGTGCTCTTTCAACCACTCTCGGGCATTACTAGCTGTGTGACACGTCGTATTGTGCCGAAAGATCCCATCCGCCCCAGGGAAGACAATCTGCATGTATGGATGTACGTGTTTTGCAAGGATGGATTCATAACGAATTCGGTCCATAGTGCCCTTCGCAGGTATGAGTGGACACAGGGAATGCCACAAAAACATTCCCCAGACCATAACGCTGCCCCTACCAGCTTGTGTTCTTCCAGCAATGGTTGAAGTGTGTTTGTTCTCCGATGTTTCTCGCCTTATATGCCAACGTCCATCAGTTCGGTGAAGCAGGAAACGTGACTCATTAGAGAAGGCAATCATTTGCCAATCAGCGGAGGTCTAGTTCCGATACTGCCGTGCAAATGTAAGCCTTTTCTGCCAATGCACCTTCGTTATCATAGGTGAATTGACCATCCGTCTGCATCGGAACCCCATACGCAGCAGGATTCGCTGAACTGTCGTTTTAGACACACTTCCATTTGCCCCCTGGTTTATTCGGCCAGTGAGTTGCTCCACTTTAGCGTGTCGATCGCCCCCTCGCGTACCTTCGAAGTCGACGTTCACCTCTCTCATCAGTGGCACGTGGTGCTCCGCAGTTTCCATTTCGCTTATTCGCAATGGGGCCATTTCTGCAATCACGATGCACTTTAACCACAGCAGCACGCGAACAGTTCACAAATTGTCCTATTTCAGAAATACTACCTACCTTGTCCCGAAAGGCGATAATCATTATTTTTTTCAAATCTGATAAATCGCTGCTTTGATCCATGACAGCAATGAGTGATGTGTATTCAGAATGCCTACAGCAGACCTTATATGTCATCCAAGCCAGCCCACGACACGTTTTGACGTCAAATGTAGGCGGTGGTCACAATAATGCGACTCGACTGCATATAAAACAGTATAGTTCGCCTTTTGCTAAAGATAATTTAAAGTCGTTATCAGCTTAAAAAATCTCAAGTTTGAAAGCGATCAGTTGCTTCGAAAAGTCATGATGAAAAAAATACTTAATTTGTTGTAAGTCCTCCTACAGAAAAAATTAAATTATGACAAACGCATTTAAAAAAAATAATAAGCTGCAACAGAAAGTAAAATGACTAATTCACCCGCATCAATGACAAAAAAACCATCGTGCAATTAGAGTTTTACATTGAACGTTACGGTGATTTCTGAGTCTTTCTGGCTCCGTGGTTAAGACGCGCGGTTTCTGTTGAGCCAACTCAAATGACCTCAGTTTGAACCCTACATGAGTGAAAGGATTATCTGGAGGAAGGGCTGAAAAAATCAGCTCTTTAGAAAATATTGTAAAACCCAAAAGGAACTTTTTTGAAAAAAAAGGGGGGGGGGAATTACTGAAAACCTGTGAAAATACGGTAGTTAAAAAAAAAATTGGTACTTTTATAAACGGAAATTTCGTTAAAAGATCCACACCTACCGGAAAATTTGCTGCACATTATTTTCAGGAATTTTCCGTGATTACACACCGCTTATTCTTTACATTGTTATTAAAGGAGAATCTTGAAAGCTCAGAGTTGACTGAAGAGCCCGGGTGAGCCAGAAGATGCCTTCCAAGCTCCAACAATTTTTTCTTGGTGTCCAAGGAAGCATGAGGTGTGCAGTAGCTCTGGTGGAAGACGACGGCCTTCCTGTTGGTCATTTCTGCATGTTTGTTTTTAAGAACGGCCTTCAGCTGGTCGAATTCGGAACAGTGCTTATCAGAATCAATCGTTTGGGTTTAATCAAATCTCAAAACAAAGAGAAATCAAAGAACGCGAGAAAAATTATTTCCTCTGTCACATTTGAAGTTATCCCTTTCGTATATTTTCGCTGGGATGTTTGCTATTAATGTGGATCCACCTAAAATCTTTGTCTTGTATTTCAAATGGGCAAACTTCTGCAGCCATATTCTTCACAATTAAGGCATTCCCAAGGACAAAAATTTGAACATCGATAAAAATGACTTCATGTTATGGCTCTCACTAAAAGTGAGCATTGCCTTCTTAGAATGCACGCTCTCTTTTGAAGCAGCTAATGACGACTCATTTCGCTTCCTCCATGATCTTTTCAGCTCCTCGTTAGTCTATTTAATACGTACCTGATCATCCGCCACCATTCGTTCCAGGAATGGGTCATTTACATTCATTTGAGTAGTGAATCGCAAAGATACGTGCTGTCGAGAACGTTTTTCTCACCGAAATGGTGTGGTATCAAAACGTCAAGGTGCTTCACATATCCAAGATTTGTCAAATGCAATTCAACGGCGCTGTTACACACCGCAGAAAAAAACCATTATTACCACTTGCCTAATATGATGTTGGTCCTCCACGTGCTGCCAAAACAGTTCTTACTCGGCGAGGCATGGACGATACAACATCCCTAAAGGTGTCTTACGGTATCAAGTACCAACACGTTACTAGGAGATTCTTTAACTGTTGTAAGTTACGTGGTTGAGCCGCAGTAGATCAGATTTGCTGCTCCAACATAAACCACAGATGCTCTAATGGTTTAATATATGGGGAATTTAGAGTCCAGGGTAATACCTGCAAGTCTCCCTCATGCTCCGCCAGCCATTCACGAACAATCCGTGTCGTGTGGCTTGGCGCATTATCTTGGAGAAGCCACTACACAAGGAAATATCGTTACCATGAAACGATGTTCCTGGTCTGTAATGATGCTTAGGTAGGTGATATACGTCATACACTGAAAAGCAATTGAATTAGAGATACCTGTCTGGTTACGTGTAGCACCACCTTTCGTCCTGATGACGGCGTCGATTCGTCTCGGCATGGACTCGACAAGACACCGGAAGCGTTGGGAAGCCATACGGATCTACGACCCTTGAACAAGCTCCCACAGTTCACGAAGATTTGATGGAGGGGGTCAGAGTCTCGAACATCTCTCTCGATGGGATTGAGGTCAGGTGACTTAGCTGGCCAAGGAAGCGAGGTCACGTCGGAGGAGTGTTCATCCAACCATTCGGATACAATTCGGGAGCTGCATTGCCTTGTTGCAGGATGAGGTCCCCAGTGAGATGTTGAAGACGCACAAACGGGAGCAAATGGTAGTACAGGATATCCCGGTAACGTTGACCTGTGAGGGACAATGTCACACGTATCAGGGGTCCCATTTCAGTCCACGTAAGCAGTCCCCAGATGAGAATGCCACCCCCACCAGCTTGAAGAGTACCCTGCTGGCAAGAAGGATCCATCGCTTTATGTGGTTTCCGCCGTATTCGTATCCTGCCATCCGCATGTACCAACGTAAATCTCGACTCATCAGTCCAGGCAACATTTTCCCACATGTCTAGGGTCCAGTGGCGATGTTCCCGCGCCCATGCTAATCTTTGCACCCTGTGATGTGCGGTCAGCAGCGGTAGCCTCGTGGGACGATGGCTTCTGTACTCCATAGCGAGCAGATGGTTCTGGATGGTGTGGCTGCTTACACGTTTTTGTGCACCAGCGTTAAATTGCCGAGTGATTTCTTGCACTGTGGTCCGTCTATCCGCTGTTATAATGCGAGCTAGCCGCCGATGACCCCGCTCATCCACACGCTGTTGTCCACGGCAGTTGGCCCTTGCAGGGATGGTTTTACCCCAGTGCCTGCTCGACTTCCTAGATGGAGTGACCCATTCGTCCGGCCCTGACAATTTGCCCATGATCAAATGCGCTTAGATCCTTCGTCTTACCCATACTGCGTCCGACTCTTACTGATTCTCGTCGCATCACTCCTTGTATTGTCGGATCGCTGCATACGACATATCATTTCCGTTTACAGATCCGCCCACAGCGCCACATTTGCTTAACGCCAGCTGTCTCTAATTCAGTTGCTCTTCAGTGTACTTTTGCTGTACATGAATAACTGAACATTGGAATTTCCAGCAGAATACTGCCAAAAGCATTATACTTTCTTCACCGACTTGCTTTCGTTCTACGATGCATCCTGGTGCCAAAATTTTCCCAGGAAACGACGCACATGCACCCGGTCGTCCATTTGGTGCAACAGAAAACTAGATTCATCGGACCAAACGAACCTCTTCGAATCATTCTAGGTCCCCATTGTGATGCTCGTGTGGCGATTGTAGGCGCTTTCGATGGTTAACCGAGGTTAGAATGAGGACCGAGAGCGGACTGAGGCTACCCAGCCCCATTTGTCGCAGGGTTTGGTGTACTGTGTGTTGTGATACATTACTCCCGTTACCAGCGTTAAAATTACTAGAGAGTTGGGCAAAAGTATACCTTCCGTTAGCTCGTACCCTACGAGATAGCCTTCGCTGACCCCTAGCCTGGATGAGCCGTTGTCGACCCAAACGTTGCCGGTGGTTTGTGAGTTTTCCCTAAAGGGATCATCACATTTTGGAGGTACTAACCGCGGCTGGTCATAACCAACTACAAACCCTGCCATTTCGGAAATTCTCTGACCCAGTCGTGTGGCCATTATAATTTGGCCTTTGTTAAAGTCGCGCAAGTCCGCTGTCTTTCTCATCTGAAATACAAGAATAATACTGTTTAACAGAGCTTAGTGTCAGGTGTTATTTATATGTAACATTTCATGTCCTAAACAAGCATCGTA
Organism: Macrothele yani; assembly: GCA_039090855.1. Classification (NCBI taxonomy): domain Eukaryota; kingdom Metazoa; phylum Arthropoda; class Arachnida; order Araneae; family Macrothelidae; genus Macrothele; species Macrothele yani. The sequence goes on from CM077002.1 coordinate 140,682,337, forward strand.
GTTTACATCTAATTCCTTCGATTTGCATGAAGACGTGCTGGTCATAATGTTTTCGCTCGTAGGTATACTTCTGTTGATCCTTTTCAACTTCGACGAATCTTTTACATCGCGGTTCATCTTAGGGCGAGTTCTGCCCGCAAACGAACTTTGCAAACAAATTCTTCCAGATATCGTGTTTTCTTCGTTTACACATCGTTGTTACCCTAGTGATAGAAAAACAGCACTAAATGACGAAAATGATCCTCACTGTCTCCCATTATCAAACCTACTCAAATGAAGACAACTAAACAAAAGATAACGAAGTCCTTTTCCAAATGGAAACAACTAAACCAACGACATCGAAGTCTTTTTCTAAGTGAAGACAACTTAACCAACGAAGTCAAAGTCCTTTTCTAAATGAAGACAACTAAACAAAAAATAACGAAGTCCTTTTCCAAATAAAAACAACTGAACCAACGACATCGAAGTCTTTTTCTAAATGAAGAGAACTAAACCTGCGACACATCGAAATCCGTTTCCAAATGAAGACAACTTAACCAACGACGTCGAAGTCCTTTTCTAAATGAAGACAATTAAACAAAAGATAACGAAATCCTTCTCCAAATGAAAACAACTAAACCAATAACATCAAAGTCTTTTTCTAAGTGAAGATAACTTAACCAACTACGTCAAAGTCCTTTTCTAAATGAAAACAACTAAACAAAAGATAACGAAGTCCTTTTCTAAGTGAAAACAACTAAACCGACTACATCGAAGTCCTTTTCTAAGTGAAGACAACTTTACCAACGACGTCGAAGTCCTTTTCTAAATGAAGACAACTAAACAAAAGATAACGAAATCCTTATCCAAATGAAAACAACCAAACCAACGACATCGGAGTCCTTTTCTAAGTGAAGACAACTAAACAAAAGATAACGAAATCCTTTTCCAAATGAAAACAACTAAGCCAACGGCATCGAAGTCCTTTTCTAAGTGAAGGCAACGTAACCAACGACGTCGAAGTCCTTTTCTAAATGAAGACAACTAAACCAGGAACATCGAAATCCTTTTCCAAATTTAGACAACTAAACCAACGATATTGAAGTCCTTTTCCAAATGAAGACAACTAAACCAACGAAATCAAACTCCTTTTCCAAATGAAAAAATAAAAAAAAAGTAAGCCGACTGTATCGAAGTCCTTTTCTAAATGAAGACAACTAAATCTGCGACACATCGAAATCGGTTTCCAAATGAAGACAACTAAACCAACGATATTGAAGTCCTTTTCCAAATAAAAATAATAAACCGACGGCATCGAAGTCCTTTTCTAAATGAAGACAACTGAACCAACGACATCGAAGTCCTTTTCTAAATGAAGACAATTAAACCTGCGACACATCGAAATCCGTTTCCAAATGAAGACAACTAAACCAAATGCATCGAAGTCCTTTTACAAATGAAGACAACTAAACCACCGACAATGAAGTCCTTTTCCAAATGAAGACAACTAAAGCAACGACATGACGGTCCTTTTATATAGACGTTGTTTGGACTCCTCCTTTCAGGATATGTGTGTTGAACGGTCAAATTATTATATGCACCTCAATAACAATATGCGAGGCCAACGTCCAGTCACATGAAAACTTAAACTGGCTGTGCCTATACGTCAATCATGTCTCTGTGCATTGGAAACGAATGACGGAAATATAATGGTGGGTCTACACAGCGGCGTAAGTGTATTTGACGATGGCCGTATAGTAGCTGCGAGGAAGTCTTATTGTTACTTCACCGCAACTGCTGAACTGTTGGAATATCCACGTCAAACAGTCGCACGTGTACACCAAGACTACGTAATACACAGCAAGACTTCCTAAAACTAGAGCAATATGGCGGTAAACTTTCAATTGACTCTCGAGGTGAGCACAGGCTGACCCATAACGTCATAAAGAATCGAGAAGCTAACGTAGGAATTTAATGATACCGCATCCGCAAGCTTTTGCACAATGATTGTACTTGGTATCGTGGAAAACTAGAATTCGCTGTCACAGTGACGTCAACATCGTTTCCCCGTTGTTGAGTGGAAGGCACCGGCTGCAGTTCGTAAAGACCTAACGCAACTGGAGTGTGGAGGACTTGAAACGCCTCATCTGGTTATATGAATCACGGTTTCAAATCCATAACACCTATGGGAGTGTGCGTGTGTGGCGTAAACGACACAAAGCGGTGTGTTTCTAGGTTGCCAAGTTCGGGTCATACAGTCAGGCGAAGGAGGTGTAACAGTTTGAGGTGCTTTTACGTCGACTTTTTTTTATAGCTCCTCGTACCATTGAGACCTTCCTTGGGGCCCCTTTTCCCATCGAGAACTTCCTTGGGGCCCCTCGTCCCATCAAAACCTTCCTTTAGGGCCCCTCGTTCCATCGAGACCTTTCTTGGAGCGCACCTTCTCCTTGTTTGAAAACGGTCTGTTTTTCTGTTTAGGGTTTAACCACCACAGTGAGCAACTAAATGGGATACAGTCGTCCGTTCTTAACTTAGAGTAACAGGTTCTTGCGAAGGGAAAGAGCCAAGGCTGTAGGGAACACACACCACGTATTCGAACTCGAATTCAGTCCACTCGGACGAACTTATGAAAAACCAGGGTATCAGACCACTGTGACACCAGAGAGTGGCAACTTACTTCTCTTTCTGATGGGTTCTTTTGTTTTGATTGGAGTTTAACGACCACCGTGATCAATTCAATGGGCTATGAGCAGTCGCCTGTCCCTGATTTAGTGCCCCTGGTTCCAGGGAAGGGAGAGAGCCAGTGCCGTTAGACAAACACAACATCCATACCTTACCGGGATTCGAACTAAGACCCATCTCGGACGAATGATCAGAAGCCATCGCTGAAACCCCTGCGCCACCGCGGGCGGCTCTTATTGGTTCTTTTGTGGTGATAGTGGGTGGCACTTCTCAGAGATGGTTTTGGATTCCAGGGATGTACTTTTTTCTGAAGGTTCTCACTCTCTTTCTTGAAACAGTGACCCTAAATTGGGGACCGCCGATTGCTTATAACCCTACGAGTTGCTGATATATTATACGTCTTATCTTTTCTCTTTTCATCTCAGTTAATGCTCGATTATCTCAGTTAATCCTAGATCAAAAGATTTAATGCACTTGTGTAAAATGTCAAGTTTCTTTTTAAGAGCAAAGCGTAATTTCTGCATCTGTTATTTCTCTGTTAAACAGCACTCATGCCTTTCAAATTAGGAAGTAGCCAAAACAAAATATTTCAGTCTGATAAAAGTTCATGCGACAAATTACCACAGTGTTTCATATGGTGTTCTGCTTTATCTGCTTGTTAGTGAAAATATGTTATCGTCGACTACATTTAATTCAGTATCCAAGCAATCCAGACAACATGAAACATTAGAAGAACTCTACGCGAAATGCAAACAAATAAAGAACAAACGGACATTGTCTCTGCCAAATCAGAATCGTAAAAACGTTTGCCGCTTAATGAACTGTGCTTTGCAAAACAAACAATGCTTAGTGTCTCTGGGAAAACCATTTCATTTGCATGAAAGTTCGTTGATCTGTAGTTTCGTTTCTCTTGCATTTATTTATCCTCACGAAAAATTAAGTTGGACTTCTGTTTTTCAATCCAGTGTCCCGACACAAAAATTTTAAAACATTAGTTATCTACCAAGAAAATATGAATAGAGGCACTAGTGTTACAAAAACGCTAATTTCACTGCAATACGTTTGTAGAAATTTTAACGCTGACTTAAACATTTTGTTCTTCCTTTTGAATAAGCTAGGGCCATAACAAAAGCAATGGAGGAACGATGTATAGTTAGCAATAAAAATAAAAAAAAAATCCTTATGTATTTGATCGTCAGGTAGCACGAAATATGAATTGATTATTTTTAAATTGTATTTGATTGTGGCATTAATGTATGCGACGAAAATAAACAAGAAAGATGAGACCGAATTTTCGGGTGTAACAAGCACGTCTTTTGAATCCGTTCTGACGCAAATTAAATTTATCAAAGCTATTCAAAGTCAATGGAACCGGTATGGAGAACAATAGCATCTGACGGAAGAAAGAAGTTTTTCAATCGGGTTTTTAATCCTTCAGATATTGCTGTAAACGGAATTGTGAGCTTATGCCCTTTGGTGGCAGACTTGTGCGTTAAGAAAAACATGAATTTATATGAGAAACATTTCGCGCCGGAAACGTTCTCCAACATAGAAAGAATTTTTCAAATCGGACACATAGAAACAGAGATATCGACAGAAACAAGATGTGACTTTACGTCCCCTGGTGGGAAAACCATGCATTATTTTAGGAAAAAAGTATTCTATAAAGGTTTTTCCATATAAGCACTATCGGTCCAAGAAAAAAAAAATTTAGTCGAGTTTTTAGGATCCCAGATTTTGCTACAATTACATCAGAAGCATAAATTAACACTTATGCCCCCTGGTGGCCAAACCACTCTTTACCAAACATTAGAAATTATGTGAAAAATATTTTCCATCAGGTCTTGTATGCGATACAGGAATAATTTTTCAAATCGTAGCTTTAGAAGCAGAGATAACGCAAAAAACGCAATTTACCTTTGTGCCCCCTAGCGGAAAGTCTATGATTTACTTGAAAATTTTGAATTTATAGGAAAAACATTTCGCATCGAAAACACTATCCAACAAAGAAGGAATTTTTGAAAACGGACTTTTAGAAGTAGAGATATTGACAAAAATAAGATATACATCTACGCCCCCTGGCGTAGAAGCCATGCATAATTTTAAGAAGAAAATGTACCTAATAGGCTTGTCGACATAAGTAGTATCGATGAACAAACCACTTTTTTTTCAATCGAGATTTTAGAAGCTCATATTTTGCTGAAAATACATAGGAAGCGGAAATTGAGACTTACGCCACCTGGTGGCCAAATCATTTTTTTCAAAAATTAGAAATTATGTGCAAAGAATTTCCCATCAGGAGCTGTATCCAGCGCAGAAAGAATTTTTCAAATCGGAGGTTTAGAAGCAGAGATAAAGGGGGAAAGCAATTAACCATTACGCACCCTAGCAGAAAGTCTATGAAGTAATTGAAAATTTTGAAATTATATGAAAAGCATGTTACACTGGAAACACTATCCAACAAAGAAGGAATTTTTCAAATCGGACTCCTAGAAGTAGAGATATTGACAAAAATAAGATATACATCTACGCCCGCTGGCGTAGAAACCATGCATTATTTTAAAAAGAAAATGTTTCTGAAATGTTTGTCAGCATGATTACTATCTGTCTAGAAACGACGAATTTTTTCAATCAAGAATTTAGGAGTTCATATTTTGCTGCAAGTACATGAGAAGCGGAAATTAAGATTTACGCCTCCTTGTAGCCAAACCATTTTTTTTTACAAAAATTAGAAATTATATGCAAACTATTTCCCATCAGAAGCTGTATCCGGTGCTGAAAGAATTTTTCAAATCGGATATTTAGAAGCAGAGATATAGGGGAAAACACAATTTACCTCTACGCCCCCTAGCGGAAAGTCTATGAATTACTTGAAAATTTTGAAATTATATGAAAAACATGTCACACTGGAAACACTATCTAACAAAGAAGGGATTTTTCAAATCGGACTCCTAGAAGTAGAGATATTGAAAAAATACGATATACATCTACGCCCCCTGGCGAAAAAACTGTGGAATATTTGAAGAAGAAAATATTCCTAAAATGTTAATCGATGTAAGTGGCATCAGTCCACGGAAGAAATTTTTCAATCGATATTTTAGAAGCCCAGATTTTATGGCAAATACATCAGAAGCAAAAATTAACACTTACGCCCCCTGGTGACTGAAGTATTCTTTACCAAAAATTTGAAATTATATGCAAAAGATTTTGCATCAGGAGATGTATACGCCGAAGAAAAAAATTCAAATCGGAGTTTTAGAAGAAGAGTTATTGGGAAAAATGTAATTTACTTTTACGCCGACTAGCGGAAAATCTATGCGTAATTTGAAAAAAGTAACTATATCTAAAATACTCTTCGACATAAATGGAATCGAAAGGTAAGATAATTTTTTCAATCGGATGTTTAGAAGCAAATATGTGGAATAAAATGCGATTTTGGATTCGACATCATCTGAATTTACGCTCCTTAGCGGCGAAATTGTACATCGTAAAAAAAAAAAAACGAAATAAAGGATCATCATTCGGATATTTCAAGCTTCCCAATGCAAAAAGAATTTTTCAAATCGGACTAATAGTTGCAGAGATATCGTGGGTACAGACGGTCGGACGGACAAACCGGTAACATAAGCACGATCTTTTTTTGCAAAAGACGTACTAAAAAATAAAATCTGATAAGTTGTTAACGAAGAAAGCACGGCTTTAGCGAAAAAGTTTGGAAACGGGTAACTGAAAGTCAGTGCTAATGTACTTAATCATAAAATCCTAATCGAGTGATACCTCCTTTAACGGACACCTCCGAATAAAGGATATTTCTAAAAGAGACAATTCTCCTAGTCTCAATCCCTTGGTGTAGGGATCCTAAGGTATTTACCCCCGTACAAGGAACACTTATGGAAACCAAAAAAAAAAAAAAAAAAAAAAATAATTACAAAGAGATTCTTCATAGAAATTCAGCAAGCACTGCTTGAAAGGCAAGCTTATGATTAGGGAATAATGGCCAAAGGCACATGTCAGTCACTCCTTTTCAAAGCCTGGAGGGGATTAGGGTACTCTTGTTATTGTGAAAACAGCAAACACTTTGCCAAGTCCAGTGTATTGAATGAAAACAGTTTCCCCTCAGTGTATTAAATGCAATACAGTGAATAACTACCGCTGTTAAAGCTATATACTTTGAAGATGACTTAAACAGTCTTTAAAAAGGCAGGCTTCACTATTTCAGTTTCCAGAATTTGTTAAGACAGTGGCACTAATGTTTCAATATAGGAATATATTGCGATCAATGAACAGCTGTGAATCGACGATACCAATGAAGTTATTCCTATATATATATATATACATTTTTGCAACTACCCCCTCAGAGCTGCAGAGTATGATCCAGGAACTTGCTGACAAGAGTAAAGAAGTGGGATTAAAAATGAACTTTCAGAAGACAAAAGTGATGTTCAATGCTTTTACAAGAAATGAAGATTTATCGATTGATGGAGAAAAGCTGGAGATAACAGACACGTACGTTTATCTTGGACAGCAGATATCAAGTGAGGGTCACATTGATGAAGAAATTAATCGGCGTACAAAACTTGCCTGGAGAGCTTTTGGAAGAAACAGCATAATTTTCAAGAGCAATATGCCATTATGTCTTAAAAGAAAAGTGTTTGATCAATGCATCCTTCCAGTGCTTACGTATGGTGCAGAGACGTGGACCTTAACTAAAAGAGACATACAAAGGCTGCAGACAACTCAAAGTAGCATGGAGAGGTGCATGCTTGGTGTAACCAGGAGAGATAAGAAGAGGAACTCGTGGATCCGAAAAATGACAAGAGTGGAAGACATCATGATCAGAGTTAAATCCCTGAAATGGCAATGGGCTGGACATACTGCCAGAAGGACAGACCATCGATGGACAGCCGAAATTTTAGATTGGATTCCAAGGGACAGGAAAAGACCCAGAAGAAGACCACATGGGAGATGGGTGGATGAAATTCGAAAGTATTCAGGGGTGACATGGAGGAGACTGGCACAAGACAGACCGTTGTGGAGGAAACTTGGGGAGACCTTCGTCCAGCAGTGGATTGATAATGGTTGACAATGATGATGATGATGATGACATATGTATATATAGATAGGTTTTTTGCTTATTCAGATAGACTAACTCCTTGTAATGACAATTCTGCCCGACAGATGGCGGCAACTAGTACACATCGACGTACTAGAGAGAGAGAGGAAGGAGAGAAGGTCGTTCGTTGGCAGTAGTTGTTAGTTGTATGGAATGAATTCGTTTAAGTTGTTAATTATTGTCCTGTGTACTTGTGCTGTGTGTTCAAATAAAACGTTAAGTAAAAGGATGGCTGTAGTAGTCGGAGTGAGAATTGATAATTTCTGTTTCGAAAGTGTTAAGTACCCTCAGTGTACAACACATTACAGATAGAGGTGATGGGCATTTTACACGACATCCACTGCGCGAAGTGGAACAGACCCAAGGTAATAAATTGGCTGACAACAGGGATTCTCAACAGTGTATCGTAATCTGCGAACGTGAGTAAACGTTGTGGTCTGAGCAATTTTGATTGTAGACGCATTGTCAGCGCAAAACAGATGGGTCTTTCTATCGCCCAAGTGGTAAGAACCATACGGTTTCCGAGAGCAACCATATGAAGGGTGTACCCGGAATATACTATCGACGGACGTACCAGCTCCCAGAGAGCAAGATGTGGAGGACCACACATATTGATAACTGGTGAAAGCTATTCAGGCTCGTACAGACAGACCGCTTGGCAAAGGCTGCGCAAGTCACATCCTGGTTAAATGTCGGAGGCCTAAGCAGAGTCAACGAGCGAACGGTATGGCGCACGCTGGATACCATGGGTTACGAGGAGCCGAAGCCCTACCCGTGTGCCATTGTTGACTGTTCGTCATCAGACATTACGCCTCGCCTGATGCCCGGAGCATCAAAACTGGACCTTTGTAGAGTGGTGCCGCATCGTATGGCCAGATGAATCCATTTTCCAGTTGTACCAAAATGACGGGAGGGTGTGGTTGTGAAGGGTGCGGGTGCGACAGATTGAGGCCATGGCCCCGTTGTGCCAGGTGGGCTCTGTTCAAGGCGGTGGAGGCTCTGTGCTGGTTAGGGGAACTTCCTACACATTAGATCCCTTAGTGTGTCTGGAGAGCTCATTCATCGCTGCGCACTACCATCATTTGCTGGCTAATTACCTACACGCTTTCATGACCTTCGCGCATCCTGCAGCCGATGGTCTGTTTCAGAAGGACAATGCGCCGCCTCACCTGGTGGCAACAAATCAGGCTCAAGGAACACTCATCTGGGTTTGGAAACATCCAGTAGTTCACAAGGTCCCCAGATTTAAACCCTGTGGAAGATCTCTGGGTTGCCGTGGAGCGGGACATCAGATCCATGGATCCTGGACCTACGTCTTGGGCAGAGATGTGGACGATGTTGCACCAGGCATGGCTGGCATTACCGCCCGAAACCCTCCGACATCTGGTGGAGTCGATGCCTCGGCGTTTACAGGATGTTTTTCGAGCTAGAAGAGAACCATCACGTTATTAGGTGGGTATCTCTAATGTTACGTCTATTGAGCGTATTTGTTAAAAAATGTGTGGTTGGATCGCAATAGCAGCACTCGCAAAGACACCGGAAGGCGGGACTTCACAGCAGATACAATTCCAAATGAGACAAAGGGTCCCACCTCGGCAACTGCGGTTTTCTCTGTGTTAAGCGAGAAGGGATAAAATGTAAGGATTTGAGCACAATAATCGTCTGGTTGTCGAATACCTCTGACTTCCAACAGATTTAGTGTATGTATGTGATCTGTTTCATGAAAAATTTAATATTGTTTTTCATGCCGACTGCTTATAGCCCATTGAGTAGCTCATCGTGGACGTTAAAGACCCCCACAAAAACAAACAGAACTACAATTTGAATGAAGTTACCTAGCGCTTGAGGGGTTTGGGGCTCGGTCTGTTGACCTATGGATCGGGTTCGAACCGTTTAGTAGAGCATAGATTTTCTGTTAGTCTCTCAGGCGCTGGTTCTATTCCTTATCTTGAATTTCAGGTTCCAAATTAGGAATAGATGCTGATGGGCATTGCTAAGCTGTGAAACTTAATAGAAAAGGAAAAATCAACAGGTTAGTAAAATCATGCAATGCATTGATTACGATACGCTTTCCAACTTACCAGAAGTCATTACTCAAGTTATGAGGATAATGGCTGTGGGATAAATCTCGCTCCTGTGCCCTGACCTTTGACACCATTTAGATTATATTAAACAGAATAAGTTCAGTATACCTTCAGAACAACATACCAAAGTTTTTTCGCAATAGAAGCAATTTTAGTCAAGTTATGAGGATAATGGCTGTGGAATAAATCTTGCTCCTATGTCCTGACCTTTGACCCCATTTCGCCCATTTTCAATAGACTTCGTCCCCAGGTAATCTCCTACCACATACTAAAATTTCATCGAAATCGAACCATTTTTACGCAAGTTATCGTACGGGCGGGAAGACAAACGGACAAAGCTGGTGCACATACGCTTCTTCAACCTACGGTTGGAAAGCGTAAAAAACCCCGTACGAAATGCGAGTTTTTTTTATTAATGTAGCTTGCGTAAATTGGAAAAAAATTATCTTAACCCTTTCCAGGCCAAAATTTTATTTTTGAAATTGGAAACCTTTCTCTTTTCGTGTTTTTGTGTTCTTTTGGGCTTGTGATAAATAAAAATAACACTGAAAACTTTTTATAACATTTTATTAATCAAATACAAAATGTTTTTTGTGAACAAAATTGGGATACAAAATCATGAAAGAAATACGGGATTACGCCATATTATACAAATTTTGAAGATGACAATCCGATTTTTGGCGTAAATGTGACAAGGATGGTAAGTCAGATAATATCTGAAAACTTGAAACTTTTCATCGTCCTGGAGCGAGACTTGAACCCGCGTCTCCCAGAAAACGCCCGGGGTTGCTAACCACTACACCACCCAGAACGACCAAGTTTCAAGTTTCCGATCAATTTGAATTTAACCATCACAGGATTCGCTAGTCGAAGCAACTGGCATTCATGTTTAGCGAATCTGGAGGTGAAGAATCTTATCCCGTGTTTGCCCGGAGAAGCAGATAAATCATGAAAGAAATACGGGATTACGCAATATAATACAGATTTTGAAGATGACAATCCGATTTTTGGCGTAAATGTGACAAGGATGGTAAGTCAGATAATATCTGAAAACTTGAAACTTTTCATCGTCCTGGAGCGAGACTTGAACCCGCGTCTCCCAGAAAACGCCCGGGGTTGCTAACCACTACACCACCCAGAACGACCAAGTTTCAAGTTTCCGATCAATTTGAATTTAACCATCACAGGATTCGCTAGTCGAAGCAACTGGCATTCATGTTTAGCGAATCTGGAGGTGAAGAATCTTATCCCGTGTTTGCCCGGAGAAGCAGATAAATCATGAAAGAAATACGGGATTACGCAATATAATACAGATTTTGAAGATGACAATCCGATTTTTGGCGTAAATGTGACAAGGATGGTAAGTCAGATAATATCCGAAAACTTTGAAAATTGTTTTCATCGTCCTGTAGCGGGACTAGAACTCCCAGAAAACGCCGGGCGTTTTCTGGGAGACGCGGGTTCGAGTCCCGCTCCAGGACGATCAAAATTTTCAAGTTTTCGGATGTTATCTGACTTACTAACCTTTTTTTTTTTTTTTTTGATTGGAGGTTTAACGACCACCATGAGCAACTCAATGGGCTATAAGCAGTCGCCCGTCCCTAATTTAGGGTCACTGGTTCCAGGGAAGGGAGAGAGCCAGCGCCGTAAGACAAACACAACATCCATGCCTCACCGGGATTCTAACCCGGACCCCGTTCGGACGAATGATCAGAGGCCATCGCTTTGACCACTGCGCCACCGGGGCGGCCTTACCATCCTTGTCACATTTACGCCAAAAATCGGATTGTCATCTTCAAAATTTGTTTTGGGATACAAACGTTTAAATTTCTGATAATTTGGTTTCCTTTTCCTTATTTTATTTCCTTCATGAACATGAAATCACATCGTTTTTTTCAAAAAAATTTTTGTTTTGATCTCCCTTTTCTGAATACAGGAAAACGTTCAATAGAATATTCTTCACGTCATATGAAAATCGACAAAGCAGGTTCCCTTTTCCTTTTGTTTTGTAGAACACAAAATCACATCACATTTTGGCATACAATATAGGAAAATCCTGTCTTGCGGTTTTTACAATGTTGCTTTGGACAATTGTCTACCAGCTGCAATGGGTTTAGTAAGAATCTGTTGTGTTAGAAGGACTATGAAAATTCAAAGAATATATATTGCTTCTGAACAACAATGGGCTGGAAAGAGTTAATTCAGGGGCGGATCCAGATGCTTACCTTACGGGTGCAGGGTTGCTGCGTTCTAAAACAGAGAGGGAGAGATAGATAGAGAGAGAGAGAGAGAGAGAGATTTTGTTCAGGGCACACACGCTATAAACTTGCAGATCTTCCCCTTCCTGGCACCTCAAATATTTTTGAACATGTTCCATTAAAATAAATTTCCTAAATTTTGAAAACGAACCCTATGAACAAGGACTGAAAAAATCAGCATTTTTTTATGTCTTTCAATTGTCCACTTTTCGAGGAAACGAGCTTCGTGCTTTTTAAATCTTACTCGTGGACAAAGTTATTCAAAATAAAGTTTTAACTGAAAAAATAATGGATTAATTTAACTGAAAAAATTCGAGCTTGGAAATTTGTTACGAATTTTTGTTTATGGCTCAATCGAGGTACGTACTTTCCTCTGTCACACACACTCCAAAGCTTACCCCACAGGGAGATTTCCCTGCCTTCAATTACTAATGGTACCAGACAACGCTAAAGAACAGAACAAAGCTCACCAATTGCCTTGCATAATCAGTCAGCCGCCCCGGTGGCGCAGTGGTCTAAGCGATGGCCTCTGATCATTCGTCCGAACGGGGTCCGGGTTCGAATCCCGGTGAGGCATGGATGTTGTGTTTGTCTTACGGCACTGGTTCTTTCCCTTCCCTGGAACCAGTGACCCTAAATTAGGGACGGGCGACTGCTTATAGCCCATTGAGTTGCTCATGGTGGTCGTTAAACCTCCAATCAAAAAAAATAATCAGTCAAAATCTCTTTTCACTTCCGCTCTCAGCTTCCTCTGTTTCTGAATCTCCAGTTTCTCTTTTCTGCGTAAAATAGAAAAGGAAATTTTAGATGGCTGTCCCGGTGGCGCAGCGGTCTAAACTCTGGCTTATGATCGTTCGTTCGCGATGGGTCCGGGTTGGAATCCTGGTGAGGCATGGATGTTGTGTTTCTGTTACGGCGATAGCTCTCTCTCTCTTTCTCTTCCCTGGAACCAGTGACCCGAAGTTAGGGATAGACGGCTGCTTTTAGCGCATTCAGTTGCTCACGTTGGTCGTTAAACCTCCATATAAAAAAAAAATTATCTCCGAATTTCCGGAAAACTTTAGTTATGAAAAATTTTACGAAAATCTATCAATTTATTGCTATAATTTTACAATAGATAAATTATTTACAATATCGTTCTTATAAAAAGGAGAACCCTGCTTGGAGGAGGAGATAGTCCCAGTCGTCTTCCGCTGTTTACACCACCACTTTAGTTTTTACATAACTTAATTCGAACATAATTTAAATTGTGAAAAATGAGTTAGTGTAAAGGAACAAAAATTCTGTTTTAAAGTTTTGGTACAATTAATTAGGAAGACAATTTTCCTAGATGAATGTTCTTGTTTTATATTCGATGATTTCCAGTTTCTTCGGAATGTATCACTGTTTCAGAGATTCTTTCGTCTGCGTTCGTAAGATTCTTTAGGCTCTCGGAACCCTTTTAATATCTTTAATGGACGGTAAAGTGTTCGTCTGCAGAAAATCCTTACCTTTTACTTGAAGAAGAGTAAAAAGAAAAAAATCTCGTTTGATTATTTTGCGTGATCATCAATCATGTCTCAAGACTGAGTTGGTATCTATCAAAAGACAAAGCCACCTTTGCCTAAGTCGTCGGTTTAACAGAAAATCTCTTCATTCATTGGGATGATATCATTACAGAATGTTGGTGAATTCCAGGAAAAATATAGAAAAGATATCCCGATTAACGGAACAATATCGTTCTCCCCAAACACAGGCGCCAATTCTTATCTCTTCATTTGACGGTGAACCACATGAAACCCGCCCATGTCGTTAAACAGGTTGAGATTCTTCGGAAGATGAATTTTCTACTTCGTAGATGTCTGGGGTTGAAAGAAAATTTTTGATTTAGAGAACATCCGCACTTCTTCTTGCCCTTAAACAGAATTATTCTCAACTCGTTTAAAAGAAATTTATAAATTTGTCAAAAAGGCATTCATGAAGAGAGAGAGCGCGGTACATTCAGTACACTATACAGGCTAGTGGCGAGGGGTAACCTTTTTGATGGCGTTATCAGAATTCTACAATATGGAGTATAAGAAATAATGCATGGCAATACAATGCTATTAAAATGATGCTTATCATATTCAGTTTTTATAATCACTCAAATTGGGATTTTTCCTTTCGTCTTCAGGATATTTATGCTGACTCTTGCTGCAGGTATTTTTTTCTTTTTGGTATTTTTAAGTACAAATTTCCATATTTTTATTTTCAAAAACGTTGCTTTCTCCAGAAAAATATAAAATTCGGCCAAACTAGCATTTTAACTCACGACATTAAGATTCGAAGAGTCCGACTCAGTGGGCTATAAGCAGTAGCCCTACCGTTTATTCTGGTTATCCCAAACACAACTTGAAGATAGAAATAAACAAAAATAACGCGCTAAACAATAATAATAATAATAATAATACCAACAAAACAGTTCTCCACTTGCAGCAGGTAGCTTGTAAAATTAGCATGCTAAAAGCACTGAAATCAAAGGGAAGAAAAGATTCACAACCTATCTGACCATCCTTCCCAGATGGATTCGGGTTTGAATCCCGGTGAGCATTGGATGCTTTGTTTGTCTCTCGGCACTGGCTCTCGCCCTTCCCTGGAATCAGTGGTCCTAAACTAGGGACGGAACACTGCTTATAGCCCTCTGAGTTGCTCATGGTGTCGTTAAACCTCCAACAAATAAAAAAAAAAAAAAAAAGAGATTCACAACCCAAAAGACGCCGCGTAACCAAATCCCAGAAAGGTGACAGCGAAAGTATGCTCTCTAGGTGTGAGACACTCTCACATCTCGTGCATTCTCTTCGGATTCGCCCAAATGCAGTTGAGAGAACTCGCAGTGTTTCGTAACCACTATCAGAAGTGGAAACACGCAGTTCCGATGCCTCCACTAACTACTTAATCACAAGACAGGACGGAATATCTTCCAACAGAAAATATGGAATTAACGACTTCGTAGGTAATTTGCATCGCATTACTGTTTCGTATTTGAATAATTAGTTTGTTTAGAACGCTTTCTAGTGGTAACATTGGGTACAACATAGCAAACTTCGCCCATGGTACCAATAGATAACTGAAAAAGGAATGGTTTTGTTTATAACAGCTGTTCCGTCTTCTCTATCTTGGTCTAGACATCCGCGAATTCTCTTCGATGACATCCGTGATTCATGAGAGAAATAATCCAAAGATTAACACAGATTTATCTAAAGATCAACAAAAGCGTGAGACCATTAGAAGCGTAACGTTGTACCAGTGCACGCTATCAAAATTATTGATTTTTACGCTTCAGGAATATATAATTGACTTTCGAGCAAGATGGCGCTACACCGCATTTCGTTTATCAGGTATGATATTATACTAACCAGCACATAACCTGCACAATATTTGGACGTGCTGTTAACACGACTTTCCAGATGACGCCGACCTATATTTTCTTGTGAGACTGCATGCAGGTCAAAGTTCATGTAATGTCATTACGAGATAACGTTGATTAGATAAAAAGAAAGAAACTCATACCGAACATTTTTAGTGAAAAACAGGAAAATTGAGAGCTCCCTTGTTGACTGGTATGTCCCCGTTCTCGAAGAGCATTGTCCAGTAAATTTTGGGAATCGTTCAATTATTTATGAATATTTCTTACGTGAAATATTAGGGGTATGCAAAAGTTTCCGCCACCCCTGCTAGCGGGCGCTGTAAGGGTCTAAGAGGCCAGCGACCCATGCTGTCAATTCGTACATAAAGCCAAGCCTGGCGGTCGATAAAGTTGATTTGTGGCACTGTTTGTTATTCATGTCTAATTTAGGGAAACGTGCGAGTGAAGCATCCGGTTCAATATGTCAGGGGTATGGCGAAACGGTTATGGGTGAGCGGACGTGTCGAGAATGGTTTGCCCCAGGTTTAAGAAAGGTGATCTAAGCTTGGAAGAAGATTAGCCACATACAGGTAGACCGCAGGAACTCGCAGACGAGGAACTGGAATCGCTGTTGCAAGAGGATGCCACGCAATCGACCACGCAACTGATGATACGTTTGAAAGAGGCTCAGTCGACGGTGGTATGGCGTCTACAGGACTTGGGGAAGACTCAAAAGATTGATACGTGAGTTCCGCATACTTTAACGGAGCGTAATATTGGCCAACGATTGGACATTTGCATGTCGTTGCTGAAGAGGTTCAAAGGGAAGAATTTCTCGTTTCAGGTTGTCACCTAGAATGAAACATTGGTCAATTGCGACAACCCCGTACGCAAGCAATCCTGGGTCGACCAAGGACAGCCATCAACATCCACTTTAAAACAGGATATCCACAGGAAAAAAAGGTGCTCATGTATGTGTGGTGGGATATGCACGGAGTGCTGTACTTCGAACTGTTGAAACCGGGCAAAACAATCACTGCATAACGATGAAGCGATCAGTTGATGAAACTGAACGCCGCAATCGAGCAAAAACGCCCATGGACAGGTAAAGGACGTCCCCCAGGCATCCTGTCACATGATAATGCCAGACCACATATTGGTGCCACCGCGAAATCAACCCTTGAATAGTTACACTGGGAGGTTTTACCGCACCCGGCTTACTAGCCGGACATTGCACCCTCAGACTTTCATCTGTTTCACTCTATGCACTATTCCCTAGCCCAACAGCGGTTCATCACAGTTCCAGAGGTTGGAAATTTCGCCACTGCGTTCTTCAGGTCAAAACCCGAGTTCTTTTTATCACAGGGGCATTTATTTGTTGCCTGAAAATGGCAAAAGGTCATTGATTCTAACGGCCAATATTTCGTTAAATAAATGTATACTGGCTTCCTGATTGTTCCTGTCTCCTTTCTCCTTAATACGGCGGAAACTTTTACATACCCCTAATAAACCGCTTAAAGTTTTACTACACTGCTCGCCACCCAAAATGCAACACCAAGAAGGAAGCATCCGATTAGCCTGAAATTCGCAGCATGCGTCGCCCGCGAGAGGACATGCAAACGATTAGCAGTGCAGGGCATATACAAATCATGTGCGCCCCGCACGCCACCGAAAAGCACTATAAGAAGGGTGCACAGAAGGTGGGGTGTAAGTAGCGGAAGTGTGTTGTGCTGCCGGACCTGTGCGTGGGAAGCATCCTGATGCTTCGTCGCAGAACACGACAGTCATTCCAGCACGTTTCGGAGTTCGACAGAGGGCGAATAGTGGCTTATCGCGACAGCTGTCTATCGTACCTAGATATCGGCGCACGTGTGGGACGACATCCAGCCACAGTAAGGCGAGTATGGATTCGATGGGTGCAGGAGGGACGGGCGGATGGACGTGAGCGATTGCCGCAGCCGCGGCACACCCCCAAACAAGAGGACTGGCATGTTATGCTCCGGGCATTGACGGCTCGCAGTGCCACATCACGAACGTTAGAACAGGAATTAGGGTGTGTTGCGCAACAACCTGTGTCAGCACGTACCGTTCGACGTCGTAAGCAGGAGCGGAAACTTGTCGCACGGCACCCATTGCTCCGATTACCATTGACGTTACACCACTGGCGAATGCGGCGGCAGTGGGCCGTTGAACACCGCACCTGGACTACGGAGTGGCACGACATTGTATTCTACGACGAATCCCGCTTCTTCCTGCAACACCACGATGATCGGACCCTCGTGTGGCGGCACCGCGGCGAGAGACTGTGTGACGCCTGCATTATGCACCGCTATACCGGTCCGTCGCCTGGCGTTATGGTTTGGGGCGCAATTGGATATGACACCCGCACCCATCTGGTACACATCGCCGGTACACTCAACAGGCACCGCACCATCTCCGACGTTTTGGAGCCTGTAGTCCTCCCTTACCTGCAGGAGCTGCCAGCGGCGACGTTTCAACCGGACAATGCGCGCCCGTACGTGGCACGCATGGTGCAACAATTCTTCACGGCCCACCAGGTGCCACTGCTGCCGTGGCCCGCCTGTTCTCCCGATATGTCGCTCATCAAACACGTCTGGTCGATGATCAGCAACTGAGTGGCTCGGCAAGCACCACCCGCGGCTACGTCTGATGAACTGTGGCAACGTGTGGAAGCAGCCTGGACCGACATACCCCAAGCCCACATCCAAAGCCTCTTTCGTTCGATGCCTCGGCGTGTAGCGGCCGTTATTGCCAGCCATGGGAGCCACACGAACTATTGATGTCTGCGTGTTTCGCAAGTCGCACGGGCCTGTGAGCTCAATCGTTTCATCCTTGTATCTGTTGTTATGTGTCCAGAAAATCTAGCGTTGCTATCTCGTGCTCTTCTTGGTGTTGCATTTTGGGTGACCAGCAGTGTATAATTTCTTCTAGCAGACGCTGTTACATAAAGCGGCAATTATGTTATGAGACTGAATTAAAAAACAGAAAAGCAGCAAAACGTATCTGAACATATTTTATTCGAAGTACAATCCTCCTGCCTTAATACAAGGAGTGGCACGATCAGCCAACGAAAGGAAGGACTTGCAGGGGTCATCTTTTAGTATGGAGGGAAGAGCTGATGTCCGGTTCTTTGTATGTCTTCTATATCTTGAGAAACTTTTTCTTTTAACCTTTTAACGACCATAACACCCAAAACATCCGTACGTACAAACGATCATAGCCGTCCGAAACGCCTGTCAAAGTGAGTCAGATTTCCTACAATTACCCGTTCTTTAAATCTTCACGACCTATGAGGGATCAGCAAGAGTAACCTTCA
This sequence comes from Macrothele yani, assembly GCA_039090855.1. Classification (NCBI taxonomy): domain Eukaryota; kingdom Metazoa; phylum Arthropoda; class Arachnida; order Araneae; family Macrothelidae; genus Macrothele; species Macrothele yani. The sequence goes on from CM077002.1 coordinate 140,701,154, forward strand.
GTTACAGTTGTTGTTACTAACAAGGGAACGGCCCGGACCGCTGTCGCTAGATGCACAGTGCTTGCTATATCATTCGACAGTACTGAAGGGGTAATGGATAATGACAAACTTTGAGGTGCTATGGGATATAAATGATGAAGTTATAGGCCATTAAAGAACACTGGCAGAGACAATATTCATGGAATCTCTATTACTCTTACGGCCCGTGCCAGAATGGTTTTTGTGGTTTTAAGCAAATCGGTATACATTACAAAGTATTCATGAATAGATATACAGTATGGCGTGCTCAGTAATGGGTATACATTTCACTCACCTGTCATGTACAACAAAAAATATGAAGATCTTTAATTATGGAATGATCCAAACAAAAGTAGTTTTCACAGTAAGCATATTTCATGAATGCTGTTTCCTCGCAATTTTCTCTACCACATTCCAGAATTAGGCCCGATTCAAAATAATACTGCCGAGGTGTTTGGAAGTATTCAGGATCAGTAGTGACATAACCACACTTATAAAATGCAAAGCGAATTAGGTTTTATTTTTTAAGTATTCAGGATGAGTAGTGACATAACCACACTTATAAATGCAAGCGGATTAGGAGATCGAGGCGCTGATAGTGAACAAAAGACTGCAGACGGAGAAAGTGGTCTCGATGCCAAAAGTTCATGTCTGATGTGGTACACCGTGTCCGTTATGAATTTAACCATATTTTGTAGGGACTTCTTACACTTATTTTTATAGAAAATAACTGTAAGAAGTTCTAATATAACCTTCGTAATACACATACGTTTCACAATATAATGCTCATGAACAAAGCTCTAGTCGCTCCCTCTGATGTCCATAGGAGCTCAAAGTTCGAATATAAACATATCTTATGATCCTTTATCCAAGCAATATACTTTGGTTTTGCAAACAGCGACAATCACATGTCCGTTTCCTTGTAAGCAAAGAAGTGAAACAACAGACAGTTTCAGGCGTTATAGTATTTTGAGTGATACTAGATTTTAGGGTCATGGTTGTTAAAGGCAGCATTAATTTAGGGAATAGGAAGTAGTTACATGGTGACAAATCTGTCTGAAAAATAAGGGGGGGGATGGTTGAGTACACACAGTTGTTTTCGTGCCATAAATTGCTATACACTGACTGCTCTGTGTGTGCGGGTGCGTTGTCATGAAGAAGGAGCCATTTCCCGTTTTTGTACTCAGGCCTGACGCGAGCAATCCTCTTTCACAATCGTTCCAAAATGAACATGTAAGCATTGCCACAGACAGGAAATGAACTCGTGATGCACAATTCTCGTGTCGTAAAAACACACAAGCATTGTCTTAATTTTGGGCTTCTGTAACCTGATCTTCTTTCCTTTGGGTGACTGTGGCGACTTCCATTGAGCATGCTGATGCTTCGTTTCAGGATCATAACGAAAATACAAAGTTTCGTCACATGCCACAATATTTAGGAAAACATATGGCATTGTTTCTGCAGTCTCATGCATGTTTCTGGTCTTCTGACAAAGCATGGGGGTCAAAACAAGCACAAACTCCCCTGCCCCCCAATCTTGCACTAAAATGTGCCGAATCGAGGTTGCTAGAATGTGATAAATATATTAATAAGTAACCCTTTTGCAAACTTTCTCAATGAGTTCAGAGTCGCGCAGTGAAATCGAGCGTCCGGGCCTTTCGCCATTTTCCAAATCTTCCCGCCCATCCTTGACACGTGCATACCATTTAAAAAAATATTTTTGCACGATATGGGCAGTTGCGTTTACGATCCCAGCGGCAAGTCTATTCACAGGAAAAAGATCAAAATGTAGGGGTTGTAGTTTCCACTATTTGCGCCTTTCTACTGCAAAACAGAGATGGAAACGGGTCAAGTGTCAATAATTTCTTGCGGGTCAGACGGGTCGGGTAAAAATGTTCCTCACCCGATTTTTACCCGGTTGTATTTCCGTTAATTAATACACACAATTGAAGTGGACAAAGAACATCAAACAGAAGTCATCGCTCTTTCCACGTTTGTGCGAGTCTCCAAAAAACAACTTGCCATGTGGTTAGGCAGTTAATTGAATGTGAGTCTGGAGAATTCGAGGCCCCTGTGGAACAGTGGTCAGCATGTCCGGCGCGTAACTGGAAGACCCTGGGTTCGATTCCTGGTGGCGGCCGATGAGAATTATTCCGTGATTCACTTATAAACGTGGTGAAGAGTGATGACTTCTCCTTGATGTATTTCCTTTTTTTTTTTTTGAAAAGAAAAATGCTGTATTATGGAATTTTGTGCTCGATACTGATGCCAGTGGAATGAAAAATGAATTTGCCATACAAAATATTGCCAACTCTTTCTTAAAGCAGCAAAGATTTCCGCCGATCGACGATACGGCGCAGAAGCTAGACTCAGCGATACTATATCGTAACCGATACTTCCTTTGCGTTTGTTTTCAGTGCGATTACTCGGAACAAGACATAGGCAAACGCCTGTCGGCTGTTTCTCTAGTGATTCACTCTCTCACACCCCGGCGTGTTACATTGAAAGACTGAGAGTTACTTTTCACATTGCATCATTTGCGTTGAGCATTCAGAGGTTTCCGTTTGACGTGCTAACATCCCTTTCCATTGCATGTTGTGTCGGAATTAATGCCTCATTTGTTAACATGGTAGAATTTAATATTAAGGTGATTGAAATGGCGTCGAGGTCAACAAATGCGTGCTTGCCGAAAACAAAAAGTAGAAGAGTGAATGATGGTAGTTGTTTCATCTCATTAAGAAACCCAGAATATATTTCCTAGCAACACTGATTTTCACAAGCTTGTGTTGAGTTGAAAGTTTTCAAAATGTGAATGTTGATTTCATGAGTGTTCCTTCCTTCCGAGAGGCAATGATGAAATTAACATCCATATTTTGGAAACTTTCAACTCATTACAAGCTGATGAAAATTGGTGTTGCCGTGAAACATATTCTGAAGCTTCATATGTTATCAAGAAAACAGCAAAAACTGAAATTAAATGCACAAGTTACTTAATTCAAACATTTTGACAGTAGTACAATCAAAATTAAGTGCAATAACTTTAACATCACTTCGAAGGGACTTTTCGCGTCTCTCAGATGTGTTCGAAAACATATGTAAAACAGTTAGGCTTTGTGAAGGACGACACTTTCAACACTTTCTGTAAATTGTACGTTCCCGTAAAACATTTGTATGATTTCTAGCAGGATTATAACGAAAATACCATGTTCGTTCTTCAATTATATGATTATTGTATGATTTCTTGCAGGATCATAACGAAATACTATGTCGGTTCATAAATTGTACGTTCCGGTAAAATATTTATGATTTCTGCAGGATCATAACGAAAATACCGTAATATATATATATATATATATATATATGGGATGTAAGGTCAGGTGATGCGTGACATCACAGCCTCTCCTTGACAAATGTCAACCCCGCCTGCTCGTGGTGCATCCTGTTCCCACTAAAGGGGCTCTGACGACCACCAATAGCGGTATAACTATACCATCGGGATCAGAGGAAATGCTATCCCACACTCACCAAACCGCTTGGCCAGCGTGGTGAGTTATGGCCAAACACCTCCAAAATGACTCCACAACTTAAATCTTGGCCCTCAGTCTCCGGCAGCTGGAATGTACCTGGCCAAGGCAGCGGCCAGTGCGACATGAAGGCAGAGGGTGCTAAGAATCCCCAGAGGACCGGACTAGGCTGCCATCTGATGCTGACCTTGGCTACGTATAATGGACGCTCCCTATCTTCTGATTCAAGGCTTCTTGAATTGGAAGAGGAACTACAAAGGATCAAGTGGGACATCGTGGGGCTAAGTGAGGTAAGGAGAAAAGGAGAAGATCTCATCGAACTGAAAAGTGGACATCTCTTCTACTATCGTGGGACAGATACTGGCAGAACTAGTGGTGTTGGATTTATAATAAACAAGAAACTGAAGGATAAAGTTGTAGAAGTTGAAAGTTCCTCTGACAGAGCTGCACGACGTGTTATCCAAATCTCGAAAAGATACCAGGCTCAGATTATTCAAACTTATGCACTCATCACAAGTCATCCTGAAGAAGAAATTGAAGAATTTTATGAGGAAATTTGTCATGTAAATAATAAAGGTAAGCAGCACTTGAAGATAATTATGGGAGATTTCAATGCAAAAATAGGGCAACGGCAACAGAATGAAACTTCAGTAGGTAAATTCGGTCACGGCAACAGAAACCAGCGTGGAAATACTTTCGTTGAGTTTGCAGAGGCAGAAGGATTTTTCATCTTGAACTCCTTTTTCAAGAAAAAGCCACTCAGGAAATGGACGTGGAGACATCCAATTGGGACGACAAGTGAAATTGATTTTATTATGTGTAACAAAAAATTCGTCATCCAAGACTGCAGTGTGCTGAACAAGTTCAACACAGGTAGTGAACATAGATTGGTGAGATGTAAGATTCACCTCAACACTAAACTCGAACGGGGCAAGCTCATAAGACAAACAAAATTTATTGACATAACTAACCTTAAAAAACACCATAATACTTTCAAGTTGGAACTGAAGACCAGATTCTCTGCTTTAGAAGGCCTAACATCGGAAGAACTGGATATTTCTGAAGTTAACAGAAAAGTAGCCAAAGCTCTTATGGAAACAGCAACAAAATTAGTTGGGTCTAAGAACAAGTTGCATGTGAACAAATTATCAGGAAAAACCAAAATGTTGATGCAAAAAAGAAGAGAGATGAGGACAACTAAAGAAGATGTGAGTTCCAAAGTGGAATATATAGAGCTATGCAAGACAGTACGAAAAAGTATTACTGAAGATGTAAGGAAATTCAACTGTGAGCTAGTGAGGAAAGCAATTGAAAACAACCAAAGTCTAAAGATAGCAAAGGGACATCTCAGTAAGGGAAGAAAACAGATTATGGCACTGAGAAAAGAAGATGGTTCTGTAACAAGAAATAGAGGCGAAATTTTGACAAGAGTGAAAGATTTCTACTCCAAATCATATGAAAGGGATAATACATGCACTCCAGACATCATGAAAGGTACCAGTACCAGAGTTCTTCTAGTCCTCCCAGCAGAAGTTGCACATGCAATCAAGAACATGAAGTGGGGAAAGCTCCAGGAGAAGATGGAATTACTGTAGACATCATACAAGAAGTAAGTGGAGAAATCGAAACAGTACTCGCCCAAATTTTCACTCGATGCCTTGATGAAGGGAAGATTCCTGAGGATTGGAACAACGCTACAATGATCCTGTTACATAAAAAAGGTGACATTGAGGATCTCAGTAACTACAGACCTATCAACCTCCTCTCAGTGGTTTATAAAATCTTCACTAAAGTTTTTTCACACCGCTTGAAGGTTACACTGGACATTGCTCAACCGAGAGAACAAGCTGGATTCAGGAGTGGCTACAGCACAATAGATCATATCCACGTGCTGAGAGAACTAATTGAAAGAGCGAGGTAATATGAACTTCCATTGTGCATGGCTTTTATCGATTATGAAAAAGCCTTTGATTCGGTGAAACCATCAGCAGTTACAATGGTTCTGAAATCCTGCGGTATTGAAGATGCATACATTAATATTATTAATAACATCTATGAAAATGCAAGTGCAAAGATTCGGCTGTTTGAAAATAGAACACACATAAAAATTGGAAAGGGAGTGAGACAAGGTGACACCATATCTCCGAAGCTCTTTAATGCCACATTGGAAAATGTCTTTCAATCACTGAACTGGGAAAACAGAGGGATAAAGATTAATGGAGAATTACTAACCCACCTTCGTTTTGCTGATGACGTAGTCATTTTTGCGACTACCCCACCAGAGCTGCAGAGTATGATCCAGGAACTTGCTGACAAGAGTAAAGAAGTGGGATTAAAAATGAACTTTCAGAAGACAAAAGTGATGTTCAATGGTTTTACAAGAAATGAAGATTTATCGATTCATGGAGAAAAACTGGAGATAACAGACACGTACGTTTATCTTGGACAGCAGATATCAAGTGAGGGTCACATTGATGAAGAAATAAATCGGCGTACAAATCTTGCCTGGAGAGGTTTTGGAAGAAACAGCATAATTTTCAAGAGCAATATGCCATTATGTCTTAAAAGAAAAGTGTTTGATCAATGCATCCTTCCAGTGCTTACGTATGGTGCAGAGACGTGGACCTTAACTAAAAGAGACATACAAAGGCTGCAGACAACTCAAAGCAGCATGGAGAGGTGCATGCTTGGTGTAACCAGGAGAGATAAGAAGAGGAACTCGTGGATCCGAAAAATGACGAGAGTGGAAGACATCATGATCAGAGTTAAATCCCTGAAATGGCAATGGGCTGGACATACTGCCAGAAGGACAGACCATCGATGGACAGCCGAAATTTTAGATTGGATTCCAAGGGACAGGAAAAGACCCAGAAGAAGGCCACATGGGAGATGGGTGGATGAAATTCGAAAATATGCGGGAGTGACATGGAGGAGACTGGCGCAAAACAGACCGTTGTGGAGGAAACTTGGGGAGACTTTCGTCCAGCAGTGGATTGACAATGGTTGACGATGATGATGATATATATATATATATATTCTATTAAGAAGAGACCTAAGCAAAAAAAATATATATATTTTTGACTCATACCAAGTACAACATAGAAAAGGTTATGTATCTACCGGTGTGAGTAAAAGGAGAAAAGATAAAAAAATAAAATAAAACAACTGAATGTAGAAAGTGTCGAGAATACTGAGCCTTGGCTTTATCAAGGACCAGCAAAAACTCTGCATTTTCTCACTTCCACAAAGACCTAGTTGGAAATGGGTTTCTGCAAGGCCATAGATGCAAGTAACAAGCCCCCCAAAATTGTTTAAAAAAATATATATATGTCATGACCTCCGCAGAGTTGTATGACCTAGCACTGGTTAACAATTTCGCTTGCATCCATAACCTTCCTGGCCCGACCCATGCTCTTCATCTGTTACTATTAAACAGAGAGAAGAAGATTAAAGAGAACTCAAGCTGTGAGAGTGACATAATAATTAGAAATAATTTTCAGCTATAACGAAATGCCAAGTTCGCCTGAGAGAGAATTTAAACCTGAAAAGCAATGCAAAAGAATTCCAAATTTTTACATTGCAATTAAGAAAGGAAATATTAATTTTTTAAAACTCAGATTTTTGAAAGAAAACTTGATTCTAAAACCCCCTACTCTACAACTTCTGACAACACAAAAACGAGAATAAATTAAAGACAATAATTAACTAAAGAAAAGCTTTGTGAAAGTTATATGACTTAAACAATTAGTTGCAATATGTACAAAGTATTTCAGCAGTGCTTTAAGTGCATAATTAAGTAGTTATTAAGAATTTAACTACTTTGAAAATACAGCGCAAACAAAAGGAACTATGCTTAGCCATCTGCTGGGCCTAAGTATCCTACAAGACGCGCAAAGTTACCAAGAAAAGAAAGAGTTAAAACCCGCAAAAATGTTAACAGACAAGCCAGTGCCTAAAAGCTGAAAAGCAAAAAACAGCAGAGAAAAAAAGTACAAGAAGTACAAACATTGAACTTACAAAACCTAAAACCCAAAGACAAGGAAGAGAGCTTACCTCTTATGCAACTAAACTTTCTCCACACAAGAGAAAAACATGGCTGACCTCTTCCCCAAACGTCCTAACACTTCTGCCACTCCCTAGTCGCTGGGGGCAGTGTGGGTTGGGCTGATGGCCTCCTCATACTAAAAGAAACCAACTCGCGGAGATTTTAACCAGAGAAAAAATATATATATACTTAAGACTGTGGATCTGTATGATCAGAAAGAGTAGAATTAACTCTCCAGAATACATGAGAAATATTATAAAATACACAAGTGGTGTATTTAATAATCTTTGCATGTATTAAATCACCTTAGTGAGCTTCTATAGATTATTCAGAATCTTATTAATTATAATGTTAGTTTTACTATTTTTAGTATAGCTATCCTAGTGATGAATAACTAGTTTTCTTTTTTATTTGTTTTTATTTTCTTTTATAAACAGATTTTTAAGCTTTTTTTGTGATTTTGTCTATATTATTTAATTTTTTGTTTTAATAGGACCTTCATATCCATAGCACTAAGGTTCCTTTTAGTAGTTAATAGGCATCCTCTAGCCAACTTCCTTACGGCTTTGATTGGTCAGAATCATATTATTAACTGTGTAGAAAATTAAAGCAGATCTGCCAACCTTACTCTATTATTCAGAATAATTTTTCTTAAAGTTCTTTTGATGAAAGAAGAAGGAATTTCGTTCTCTAGAAAACTATCTAATAGTATATTAATGTGGTAATTGAAGTCCAAATTGTTGCTGCAAATTCTTGAAATTCTTAGGACCTGAGAAATTACTACATTCTCAATTACTTTGGTTGATATGTTATTATTCCAGTGTAGATATTTAATTACTTTGAAAGGAAAATTAACTCTTTTATCAAAGAGGCTAATAGATGGGTTACCTCTGTTGAGCTTAATGCTTAAGTCTAGGAACTCAAGTTCCTGATTACTGTGGTTGGTTTTACATAAGTTAAGAGAGCTAGGATAGATATTATCAAAATCACTCTCTATAACTTCTGAATTATTGATACACAGCAGATCATCAATATATCTAAATGTGTAAAGGTAGTAATCTGAGCAGGTGGGGTGATTTTTAATGAATTTATATTCCTTAAAGAACAGGAATAGATTAGCGATATTCGTGGAGGTTGATGTTCCCATGGGAATACCGTTCACTTGCTTATAGAGAGTATTATTATATAAGATATGGTTATTTTTATGCAGCAATTGAGATAAGAGTTCCAAGCTCCTACATTAACAAATTGGTTAAGTTTAAATTCTGCATACAGCTCTTTAAAGGTAGTGATTATATCTGATAGAGGCAGATTAGTAGATAGGTTCTCAAAATCATAACTATTAATATCTAAGGGACATACTTTGAGTATAGTAGAAATTACTTCTGCATTATTATTAATTATCCAAAAATCTCTGTACATCAAATTAGTACAGGTTGGCAGATCTGCTTTAATTTTCTACACAGTTAATAATATGATTCTGACCAATCAAAGCCGTAAGGAAGTTGGCTAGAGGATGCCTATTAACTACTAAAAGGAACCTTAGTGAACCTTAGTGGATATGAAGGTCCTATTAAAACAAAAAATTAAATAATATAGACAAAATCACAAAAAAGCTTAAAAATCTGTTTATAAAAGAAAATAAAAACAAATAAAAAAGAAAACTAGTTATTCATCACTAGGATAGCTATACTAAAAATAGTAAAACTAACATTATAATTAATAAGATTCTGAATAATCTATAGAAGCTCACTAAGGTGATTTAATACATGCAAAGATTATTAAATACACCACTTGTGTATTTTATAATATTTCTCATGTATTCTGGAGAGTTAATTCTACTCTTTCTGATCATACAGATCCACAGTCTTAAGTATATATATATTTTTTCTCTGGTTAAAATCTCCGCGAGTTGGTTTCTTTCAGTATGAGGAGGCCATCAGCCCAACCCACACTGCCCCCCAGCGACTAGGGAGTGGCAGAAGTGTTAGGACGTTTGGGGAAGAGGTCAGCCATGTTTTTCTCTTGTGTGGAGAAAGTTTAGTTGCATAAGAGGTAAGCTCTCTTCCTTGTCTTTAGGTTTTAGGTTTTATAAGTTCAATGTTTGTACTTCTTGTACTTTTTTTCTGCTGTTTTTTGCTTTTCAGCTTTTAGGCACTGGCTTGTCTGTTAACATTTTTGCTGGTTTTAACTCTTTCTTTTCTTGGTAACTTTGCGCGTCTTGTAGGATACTTAGGCCCAGCAGATGGCTAAGCATAGTTCCTTTTGTTTGCGCTGTATTTTCAAAGTAGTTAAATTCTTAATAACTACTTAATTATGCACTTAAAGCACTGCTGAAATACTTTGTACATATTGCAACTAATTGTTTAAGTCATATAACTTTCACAAAGCTTTTCTTTAGTTAATTATTGTCTTTAATTTATTCTCGTTTTTGTGTTGTCAGAAGTTGTAGAGTAGGGGGTTTTAGAATCAAGTTTTCTTTCAAAAATCTGAGTTTTAAAAAATTAATATTTCCTTTTTTAATTGCAATGTAAAAATTTGGATTTCTTTTGCATTGCTTTTCAGGTTTAAATTCTCTCTCAGGCGAACTTGGCATTTCGTTATAGCTGAAAATTATTTCTAATTATTATGTCACTCTCACAGCTTGAGTTCTCTTTAATCTTCTTCTCTCTGTTTAATAGTAACAGATGAAGAGCATGGGTCGGGCCAGGAAGGTTATGGATGCAAGCGAAATTGTTAACCAGTGCTAGGCCATACAACTCTGCGGAGGTCATGACATATATATATTTTTTAAAACAATTTTTGGTGGGCTTGTTACTTGCATCTATGGCCTTGCAGAAACCCATTTCCAACTAGGTCTTTGTGGAAGTGAGAAAATGCAGAGTTTTTGCTGGTCCTTGATAAAGCCAAGGCTCAGTATTCTCGACACTTTCTACATTCAGTTGTTTTATTTTATTTTTTTATCTTTTCTCCTTTTACTCACACCGGTAGATACATAACCTTTTCTATGTTGTACTTGGTATGAGTCAAAAATATCTATGTATTTTTTTTGCTTAGGTCTCTTCTTAATAGAATGTGAATTCTGAATTTTCAAAACTGCTGCGTTGCGCGTTTTGATCTTCAGGTTATTTTGCAACTTTCGTTTTAAATTCTAAAGTTTTTCCTTAGTTTTCAGTTTTGCTCTTCAGTATATATATATATATATATATATATATATATATATATATATATATATTATATGGTATTTCGTTATGATCCTGCAGAAATCATAAATATATATGATTATGTATAATTTTAAATTGAGTTTCGAATTTATAGTTCAAAGCAGATTTCTCCGGATCGCGTCCAATTATGTGACGTCCGGGGCCAGAATATTTGACCCATTTCAAACTCTGCTGCAAAGGCAATTTTTCTAATCTGATCAACAGTTGCATAGATATGGTACCTATAGAAGGAATGACATAGAGACATAATGATCACGTAGGCTTTTCTCAAAAGGCGTGCTCAAAATTGTTGTAATCGAAGAAGTGAGTGCACATTTCGTAAGGAAAACGTTGTACCGCTGACTTAAGTTAAATTAAAAATATAGAATCAAGTTCCGACCGGAACGTTTGCCCACAGTGTTTAACAAAGGCCTTTTTTTTTTCTTTTGTATACGTAGAGTTTTGCAAATTTCTTCTAAATTTAGAATTCAAAAATGCGCATGGCTCTCGAAAGAAAGGGAGTTTGTTTTCCACATTGTACGAACTACGTCGTTTCTTTATTCGACCTCAATAGAAGTGGACATTACAACAATAAAGACACCTCATATTATTCTAAAGCGACAGCGGAACGACGGTAACTTCACTCTGAGGAAAGCACTCCGACGTAGAAAGCGAAGATTTAGAATTTTTAGGAAAATCGGGTAATCTTGTCGTGTTGTCTGACGATCGCCATGACTCAGTGGGTTAACAGTTGCTGGTATTTGTTTGGATACCCTGTGACAGCTCTTATATCAAGGGTTTCTTCCGAAGTTTTAACATAAGCTCGAGCTCAAAAAATGTTTCCAAAAATGAAAAGACCGCAACTTTAATGCTACAGAAATCTTTTCCTGGATCGGTGCCTGAAAACCGACTTACATTAGGTCAGGCACAAATAGCTTTACTATGCAATAATTTACATTTCGTAAAAGCCTTTTCACGACCGCAGTTTCTTACTAAGGTTATGTTTTATCATACGAGTCGTTAATAAAATACATTTTTATCAGCTAGATTCAATTCCTTGTTTACTGCATCACACATCACAAGGGCATGTCCATGATTCAGAAAATCATTGTTTCGGGTAAATAAATATCATATCCAAAAGAAATAACAAACAGTTAGATTTTATGCCTTTATGCATTCCTATTTTAAAATTAACGAAATTTTAGGTAAACGCAATTAATTGTGTCAAAAAGCTACTATTATCATGTTTCCATTCTTTAACATTCATAGGCAAATAGTGAATTAGTGGGAAAAGAACGAAAGAAAATTTTAAGTAAAGGAAAAGAAAAAACAATCTCTCGCTGTGATATTTTGGTCGATGAAATAAGATACTTTCATAAATCTCGAAAATTCCTGACTTCAGTTTTTGGTTCTATGAAAACATTTATTCCGTCTATTAATTATATGCAGCATCGCTGTATTGAGACCATATGTGACACTAAGAATTTCCGTTCTGTTCGTTCAGTCCGTCTTCCTTCCCGTTAATTATCGCAAGTTTGTGACAGATTTCAGCAAAGTTACTTTGTCTTGTGCCACAAATAAAACGTCACGTAGCTTTCGTTTCGCAGTTCTTTGGAGGAATGAAAGAACGTACTTATATAAAAATTCCTTTATTTATTTGTCAGTCCGTCAACACGATATATCTTCGCATGGTTTAAAATAAATAATTATTTCGTTGGATAACCGTAATCGGTGGTTGACGATACGTGCATTTTCGAATTTCTGTGATACGCAGTTTTCTAGCCGGTCGGTGTATACAAGTTTCCTTGAGATACACAGTTTTTACGCTAGGTGGCATAAACACTTTTTTGTATGATATATAGTTTTTCCATTTAGACGGGGTAAACGCTTTTGTGATACATTCTGTGATGCAAAGTTTTTTCAGATAGGTGGCTTAAGCATTTTTTTTTCTGTGATATACAGTTTTCTATCTACGCGGCGCAAACATTTTTTTGTATAACGCAGTTTCCACTGGAATAAAAAACATATGTATAAGCATTTGTTTTCTGTGATAGAGAGTTTTTCAGCTGAATAACGTAACATTTCTTTTTCTGTGATACAGCTGTCAAGCTGATTGACGCAAACATTTTTTTTCTGTGATGTATAGTTTTCCAACTAGGTAGTGTATTATATTTTTATTCTGTGGTGCACAGTTTTCTAGCTAGGTGGCATAAACACTTTTTCTGCTATGTACAGTTTACCAGCTTGGCCGCGTAGACACTGTTTTTTCTGTGCTGCACAATTTTTCATCTGCCGCGTAAACATTTTCTTCTGAGATTCACAGATTTCCAGCTAGGAGGTGAAACATTTTTTTTTTACCCCTGTGATGCAGAGTTTTCCTGCAAAGGGGAGTAAATACATTTTGTTGTTTACCCTTGAAAGAAGGATGCTTATTAATATTGTTTTTATTATTTCCTCTTGAAGCAAGGAGCTTCATTTAGAAGTGCTTCTGTCTGAAGGACAGTTTTTGCAGTTTATCTTTGAAGGAAGGATAATTTTCTCTTCTTAGTTAATATTGTTAACCTTATTTTGTCTTGGAACAAGAAGATTTCATTTGGAAATGATACTGTCAGAAGGACAGGATTTCTCCTCGAAGGAAGGATATTTCCTCTTCATTTATTATTTTTGTTTTTGTTATTTCATCTTGAAGGAAAGAGCCCTCATTTGGATATACTTCTTTCAGAAGGGCAGCTTTTAATTATTTTTTTAAGAAAAGATATTTCTCCTCTTATTATTATTATTGCTTATATGATTTCCAAGGAACATTCAGTTGGAAACGATTCTGTGAGGAGGACAGTTTTTTATTGTTTACCTTTGAAGGAAACATATTGTCTGTTTGTATTTTACTCTCGTTTCATTATTTGCTCTTCAAAGAATGAGCTCTCTTTTAGATGTCCTTGTGTGAGATTAACAGTTTTTATTGTTTCTTTTTGAACGAAGGCTATTTCTCACTCTCATCTATATTACTGTCGTATTATTTATTCCTCCTGAAGCAAGGAGCGTTCTTTTGGAAGTTCTTTTGTGAAAAGACCACTCCACGTGTCCTAGAAATTCTTTCTTGCTATTTTTTTTTTAGAAACTCGCACTACCATGAAATAGTAACGATTATATATCCACTAATATATCAAATACTGTTACGTACCTCTAATCCATATTTATATGGTGCACATTGTTGGTGTGTAATTTTTCTTTGTTTGCGGATTCATTGACGATTCTCAACACATGTCGCGATATTCCAATGATAGATGAAACTTTTTGGTTTTAATCTTTTCTTTTATGTACACTGTTGCACATACATTATTGCACTGTGGTTCCAGCTCTTTAAATGTTAAAATCACTATATACATGTTGATAAAATATCCTGTTCCATCGATGTTCACTGTGCTTATTGCACCTGTAGTTTAATTTGAAGTTTAAAAAATCATCATTAAAGAATCATATTCCATCGATGCTAACTGTACCTGTTACACCACCAGTTAAATTTAAAGTTTAAAATATTTTACTATTAAAATCCAATAAAAAGTTTAAAATCACGGCATGCTTGAGATCACCACTATTCCACCAAACTCTCGTTGCAGCTTTTCAACCTCTATGAGGTCATCCTCAGAATACTTGTCCTAACCACGATGTTGCAGACCAACCATGTGCACCAGATTCCCTACGGGGTCTCTCTACGTGTGCGAAAGGGCTAAAGGATCACGTGCTCTTCCATGAATTTCTGAGTTTCACGTTTTTCTACTTGATACTGTGCTGCGATCTATATTTCATTCGCTGTTCAATTCTCCTATGTTTCTTTCATTCCTTTTTGTCCCACACTTTTTTCTCCATTGCTGTTCTTTACATTCTTTTTCTCTTTTTATTAAGGCCTTCCAAGGTTCTGCTATGATGATTGATTCATTATTATTACAGGCTCTGTGTTTATTTTTTTCTATGGTGAGAGCCTCTGAGTACCTCAACTCCCATTCATTCTTAAATCCACTTTTTATGTGAATATCTTCAAATTTTGGTTTCGCATTTTCTTCAATACAGTACTACACCTTTGCTGTAAAATTCTCTATCTCTTAGCAATTTTTAATATGTTGATTTCTTCTTTTTGTAAGGCTATTTTTGGTTGATCCGTAATAATATACACTGAGTGGCCACTTTATTATAACTACCTGACAGTTTTAAGCAAATGAGCTATGGCTGCACGCTGTTGTCGCCAGAGGGCGAGGCTAGTATAAAAAGGGAAAGCTTAGTGCTGACGAGATGGGTAAAAAATGCGATTTGACGGACTTTCAACGTGGGATGATTGTAGGAGCTCGGAGCCATGGAGCGAGGATCACCGAAACCGTCGCATTCGCGAAATATTCCAGAGCAGCTGTTGTTAAAGTGTTTAAAATCTGGACTGCCAGCCTAAAAACTGGGTCTCTACGTGCAATGTGTTGTCGTCATCGACTAGTGACTGCTCGGGCGGAACGGAGAGTGTCCAGACTGGTAACAGACAAAAGAAGGGCAACAGTGCAGCAAATTACAGACCATTTTAATAAAGGATGCCCCTCAAATGATCTGTGCACGCACTGTTCGCCGAATACTGCATCGGATGGGATATGGCAGCCGAAGGCCTGTTCAAACACCTTTGCTGTCTGCAGTTAACAAGAGAAAATGACTCCAGTTCGCACAGGAGCACAAGGATTGGACAGTTGTTTATTGGAAACAAATTATGTGGTCCGATGAATCACGTTTTCAGTTGAACCATGCCGATGGCCAAGTGAGAATTTGGCGGAAACAGCACGAAAGCATGGACCCAAATTCATTGCTGTAACCCTTCAAGCTGGTGGAGGCAACGTTATGGTTTGGGGAATGTTTTCCTGGCATGCTTTGGACCCTTTAATTCGTGTTGATCAACGTCTGACTGGCGCATCATATCTAAACATCGTCGCGGACCAAGTGCATCCTGTCATGTGGATGGTTTATCCCAATGGCGATGTCTACTTTGAACAAGATAATGCGTCCTGCCATAGTGCTCGTATTGTACAGAATTGGTTTCAGGAACATGCCGATGAGTTTACTTTGCTTAGGTGGCCTCCCACAATCTCGAGATCTCAACCCCATTGAGAATTTGTGGGATGAAATTGAACGAGCCATCAGACAGCTGGATCCACAACCCTGCAATCTCACACTCCTGGAAAGTGCTATTCATCAAGCATGGTCTCAGATTCAGAAAACCACCTATCAACATCTCGTGGAGTCCATGCCACGAAGAATCGACGCAGTATTAAAGGCAAAAGGTGGCCCAACGAAGTACTGAGGGGGTGGTCATAATAAAGTGGCCACTCAATGTATACTCTTTTTTCTTAATACTTGGTTGTTCTCATGTTCCTTCTTTTTGTAAATCTGGAATTTTTTGCCTGGTATTATTTATCATTGTAGACATTGTTGTTACAGATTGTCCAATATTTTTCTTATATCTTGCTACTTCATGATTAATTCTTCCTGTTACTCCATCGATATATGGAAACGAACCTATGTATTGCTTTTAGTCTTGTTCATGTTTTTCTTCTCTTTGCCAGGTTGTCT
Source organism: Macrothele yani (assembly GCA_039090855.1). Taxonomy (NCBI): domain Eukaryota; kingdom Metazoa; phylum Arthropoda; class Arachnida; order Araneae; family Macrothelidae; genus Macrothele; species Macrothele yani. The sequence goes on from CM077002.1 coordinate 140,717,542, forward strand.
TACTCATATTGTATATTGTAGCCTCAAATTTTTTATTAAGTCTTCTATTACATGTTCAGAATATCCATATTTCTTTGCCACTGTTGTTATCCACATTAATTCTTTTTGAAATTCATTATTGCTTGTATGTGTATTTGCTCTCTTTATCAGATTGTAAACAGCATTTCTTTTTTGTGTTATCGGATGGTTAGAGTTATTTGGAATCAATATTGGTTCATAGGATGGTTTTCGATATACTTTAAATTGAAAGTCATTTTCTGTTCTTGTTATACAGGCATCTAGGAAGGATATAATTTCCATTTCCAAGGTTAGAACTATGGTTCGGGAAATTTCTGTAAATCTTTTTGCTATGCTTTTTAAATTCTCCTCTTGCATATTTGAAATAAAAAAAAATGTCATCCACATAACGTTTATATATTAATGGTTGTTCTGTTAATGTATCTATTATCCTGCTATCAAGTTTTTGCAAGATTATCTCAGCAAATAAACTTGTTACGACTTTTACTTCCTCTAAATGACCAAGGTTGTTCTGCTAATGTATCTTATCTATTATCCTGCTTTCAAGTTCTTGCAAGATTATCTTAGCAATAATACTTTCTGTTTACCATGAAATACCGTATGCAGTGAAGCTACAGCTACTATTCTAAAAAATGAATTACTGTTGGTGTCATGGTTTGGAGTTGAATTACTGTTGATGTCATGGTTTCCATGTCTTACTAGAATTCATACATAGATCAAGTTTTTATTTTGCCAAACGGATTACTCATCGAACTAAATAACAAAAACTGCGCCAGAATTTTTAGCATTTCTGAGTGTGATAAGAGGTTAAAGCATCAGTTGAGTCCAAATAAAAGACCGTTAATTAACTTAAACATTTCCTTTAGGGTTTGGTAGAGTTCGAAAGGTTCCACTCTGAATAAAAGCGACGTGTTGGAAAACCCTTTTCATTTTTTTATTAAGTGGATAAGTCATTACGAGCGTTTAATTTCCGCCAATTAGATTTCAGTTTCCTTGCAAATCTTCTTGCAAATACTTAAACCCGGATTAGGGAAACTTTATCGTTAAACGAGAAATAAAACTGAAGTAAGGGGATCATTTGTAAGATAACTGTCGAAATTCATACCTAGAAAATAAGCTTTTTTTAAATATCAGGACAGAATTTTATCTCATTTTATTTACTTTCTGTTTCTAATCACATATTTAGAGCAATGGATTTATACATTACGCAGGAGTTTTTATTACTATGTGAATTTACTGAATAGAAGATGGTTTTTCTGAAAATGTTGTTTCTGAGGATTAATGCGATTATGCGTAATCCTTAAATAATGTGGTGGATTGGAATTTAATTTGGCTCCAGAGATGTCATTATATTTGCAGAATTCCTCAGAAAGTTTTGTGTCAACATTTAAAAGTATCATGAGCAGGAGTAAATATTATAATATCATACTGAAACATACTGTTTGTTAAGAGTGGTATACTTTAGTTTGCACTTACATTTTAGAATGTTTACTTCAGTTACATTATACACTTTAAGTATACATAACACACTCTTCCCTACCAAAAATATACAGACATAATTCTTTTTCGTGAAAAAAAATACCGTTTACTTCAAAAAGAGGTTATGTATCATTTCCTCACGTTTTCAAAGTTACATCCAAATTTGACAAAGGAAAGTTTCTTCGTACTTCCGTTTCCTTCTCAGGAGGCTCTAGAGATGTCGTTATATTTGCATTTCCGGTTAAAAGTATCGAACAACGAAATTTGTTTCCCCACTAGATAAAACACACTACACCGTCACCTCAGACATGTTTCTTCGCTCGTTGATCACACAGTCCGTCTCTGTAAATACGTTATCGCTGCCTCTAAAATTGGATTGAAGAAATTCTTTCTGGGTTTTGTATAAGAAAGTAGACAGACAGATTGAATAATAGAGGAGTAGAAGAATAGATAGGTTGAAAATCTAATGCACACAGTACTTTGATCAGGCTGAAGAACTAAATGGGTTTTATTTGTACGTACGTGCAATTTGTATCTAGGAGACGGATCTGCTTTTTCGAGACTTTTTCAGATGTGATAAAAAAAGCAGGAATGAGGGACGTGGCATTGTGGACAATTGTGCAGGTAATGCGGTGTTATGTACTAAGAGTGAAAAGGAAGCGAAAAAATAAAAAAACCGGTGAAATGAGTTAGAAGACGAGGAATGGTCTGAATGCGTAGAACAAATGTGCTGAAATGAAAAAAACAAAAAGCAAATTAAGCTTACCATAATATCCAGGAAGCAGTGATCAAATGAGTGAGAATGTTAAACCACTTGAAATCGATGCTGGAGGGAGAGCGAAATCTGGAGGAGACAGAGTACAAACAAGATGGAGAAAAGTATAATTGCGTGAAAGAAGGGTGCCATTCAGGATAAAATGTCTAGCTTTCAAGGCTGTAGTTAGACCAGTAATGACATACATAACTGGGACTTTGCATGATGCTTTGAGGAAAAGCTAAATGTTGCTGAAATGAAGATGCTGATATGAGTTCATGGTGTTACTTAGGAGGATAGGGTTGGAAATGAGAGGAAAAGACAATAATTAAAGTTACAGAGGTTTCGAAGAAGGATGAAAAAGCAAGACTGCGCTGAAATGGACACCTTTCGAAAAGGGCCCAGGATAGATTGCATAGCTTCTTTCGGGGCGAACTAGAAGAAGACCTGAAGTGCGATGAAGGAGGAAAATTGTAAGAGTGAGTTGCTTATAGAAAGTACGGAACCGCAACAGTGAACCTACGTGGATGTAGGACTGATGATGCACTGTTAAACATTTTTATGGTAGGTTGCATCAAAGTGTTGTACAACACATGTCTGTGGAACTATTCGGTGTTGATACTTTCTGAGAAACAATACACCGTTGTGTAGTGCAAACATGTGCCATAATGTGATACACCTGTGCACCATATTTTTGGGTTTTTCTTGCATCATACAATGATGTACCTTTTCTCAGAGAATGATGCAGCTGGTGTAGTACCACTTTTTTGTCCAATCTACCACTAAATTCTTAACAGTGTGGTATAGCCATAAAAAAGAAAAGGTCGAAACATAGAGAATTTTTCTATACACTGAAAGTACAATACTTTATATATATCGCACCCATCCGTAAACCTGTCCAACCCCGCAACGACACTAATATGACCGTCTACCTAATAATGGGAATAACCATACTTGGCCCAGATGACAGGGGCGAGACGGCACGACATGGATGCAATGAGGCCCTGGAATTTTGCCCGAAGCACACATGCCCATTCGAACTGCCAGCAGAACACGAAGGTCCCGGAGATAACGTGTTTGTCGGTCGGCACGTCGATCCAAATAGATCGGGAGATTTCGCCGGCCAAAGGAGAACGGAGACATCGCTGTCGTGTTCCTGGAATCAGTCATCCCCCCTTTAGCGACGTAGCACGGCGCATTGTTCTGTGGTAGACACCATCACCACCAGGGTAAACGTCCAACATGAAGGGATGAATGTGGTCAGCGAGAAAGCAGATAGCCATGGTAGCCACTGGCGTTTAGGTACCCATCCAGTGATACCAGCGGTCTCAGGTCATACCAGGAAAACATCTCCCAGACATGTACACTACCACAGCCGGCTATTACTTGACCGACAAGCGTGTGCGGGTGTTGGGTCTCGTGTTCTTGACACCGTATCCGCCACCGCGCGTCACTTCTGTAGAGTAGAAACCTCGATCTGCCGGAGAAGACAACCATCTTTCCACTCTTCCAAGACAGTAGTCCCATGCGAACTGCAGGTGTCGTTTCCGATGGATTTGGGTTAAAATGGGCGCCTAGACGAAGCATCGACTCCGGAGACCCATGCGTAACAGGGTTCTCTCTACTGTTATCGGAGACACGTACCTGGATGCCCCAGCGTTTATTTACGTGGTTAATTGCTGCTCTGTTTCACTTCAATTGCCCTTTACTAGTCGAAGAAGGTGACGATCTCTTCTGGGGTCAATTGACTTTTGGGCTCCACAGTTATGACGTCGGAATGTACTCGGTGTGCCAGAGGTCTCGTCTTGATACACCCTTACTACAGAACTTAGAAAACAGCCCACGACGTCTTCTGTTTCTGAGATGCTTCCACCATTCACACAGTATCCGATGATCATTCATTTTTTTAACGTCCATCAAATCAGTACCTCTGCCCATTGTGCTCACGTAAAGCGTTATGGCTCATCTGTCCTGACCGGCCGCTTATACAAATCTTCGGGTGGCTGACCTAATCACGCGCACTCTGTGATAACCCTGGGTGGGAACACTATGATTCCGGGGGTAGTCATATTATTCTGATACGACCGTGTAATGATGCCAGCTGATATCATCTGGGGACTATGAATAAATGAAATACCTACCTACTGTTTAATGTACCTGCAACTGCGTGTGTGATGATGAACAAACACAGCAAGTTTGATCGTATGTAGGTAGTCGGCGCGAGTAAGGTGGAGTGCTCTATCTCCGCGATTGCAGAACGTTTGGGATTTCAGCGTGCGATCATCATATCTGTGCACCAGCAGTACTTCAAATCAGTCTGGAGGAGCATTTCAGTGAATGCCCCGCCCTGGAATGAACTTCTCGCTGTCCATATTTGAACCAGATGGAATACCTTTACAAGGAGGTGGTGCGATGCATTTGCGCCCAAAACCCACCACCTTCAACACTTGGTGCTTTGCAGGAGGCTGTCTTGGAATCATGGAGTGAATATTGCGTACATGCGTACATGGAACGTTATTGTTGCTTGACTGGGAAGTTTTGGAGCACCCGGCGTTTAGTCCCGACATAGCCTCTTCAGAATATCATTTATTTTGATCGATGCAACATTGTTTGTCTGCTGTACGGTTCCGGACATGTGACGAAGTGGAAATATGGGTTGACAACTTCATCGCGTCACACGACGAAATATTCTTCATGGCTGGATCCCGTCAGCTGTCCGACCGATGGCGGAAGGTGATAGATAATGACGGAGCATATTTTGATTCGTAAAGGTATTGTTGTATACAACAATACCTTTACGAATCAAAAATGCGCCGTCATTATCATTATAAAATTACATGTTGCGTTATCTTAAAACGCTTTAGAACTTATTTATACACCTACATGTGGGTGTGTGTAACGCATAGTCCTTTCAGTGTGCGTATCGGAGAGAGACACTTTTAGTTTGAATTCAAACACTGATTCTTGTAGTAACATTTCTATCAGATGTTCAGCAGAAGTAGGTATTTACCTACATTTTTAGAACGTCTTTTGTAAAAAGAGATCGTGCTTCTGTTATCGGTTTGTCCGTCCGTCCGTCCGTCTGTACCGACAATATCTCTGCAACTATTAGTCCGATTTAAAAAATTCATTTTGCATTGTGAATCCTGAAATATGCAAATGATGATCCTTCATTTCGTTTTTTTTTACGATGTACAATGTCGCCGGTAGAGGGCGTAAATGCAGACGATCAAAAATACGTTTTATTCCACATATTTGCTTCTAAACATCCGATTGAAAACTTTTTTTATCTTTCGATTTCATTTATGTCGAAGAGTATTTTAGATATAGTTACTTTTTCAAATTACGCATAGATTTTTCGCTAAGGGGCGTAAAAGTAAATTACATTTCCCCCGATAACTGTTCTTCTAAAACTCCGATTTGAATTTTTTTCCTTCAGCGGATACATCTCCTGATGGAAAATCTTTTACATATGATTTCAAATTTTTGGTATAGAACACTTTGGCCACCAGGAGGCGTAAGTGATAATTTTTGGTTCTGATGTATTTGCCATAAAATCGGAGCTTCTAAAATATCGACTGAAAAAATTCTTTCGTGGACTGATGCCACTCACATCGATAAGCCTTTTCGGAATAATTTCTTCTTAAAATATTCCCCAGTTTTCCGCCAGGGGGTGTAGATGTACATCTTATTTTTGTCAATATCTCTACTTCTAGGAGTCCGATTTAAAAAATTCCTTCTTTGTTGGATAGTGTTTTCCGCGTGACACGTGGTTCATATAATTTCAAAATTTTCAAGCATTTCATAGACTTTCCGCTAGGGGGCGTAAATGTAAATTGCGTTTCCCTATATCTCTGCTCCTAAATCTCCGATTTGAAAAATTCTTCCTTTCTTTCTGCACCGCATACAGCTCCTGATGGGAAATCGTTTGCACATATTTTCTAATTTTTGTAAGAAATACATGTAGTTTGGCCACCAGGTGGCGTTAGTCTTAATTTCCGTTTCTGTTGTATTTGCAGCAAAATATGAGTTTCTAAAATCTCGATTGAAAAAAAAGTCGTTTGTTGACCGATACTACTCATGACGACAAACGTTTTAGGAACATTTTCTTCTTGAAAAAATGCATGGTTTCTACGCCAGGGGCGTAGATGTATATCTTATTTTTGTCAATATCTCTACTTCTAAGAGTACGATTTGAAAAATTCCTTCTTTGTTGGATAGTGTTTCCGATGCGAAATGTTTTTCCTGTAAATTCAAAATTTTCAAGGAAATCATAGACTTTCTGCTAGGGGGCACAAAGGTAAATTGCGTTTTCTGCGTTATTTCTGCTCCTAAAGCTCTGATTTGAAAAATTCTTCTTGTAGCGCATACAAGACCGGATGCAAAATATTTTTCACATAATTTCTAATGTTTGGTAAAGAATGGTTTAGCCACCAGGGGTCATAAGTATTAATTTCTGCTTCTGAAGTATTTGTTGTAAAATCTGGGCTCCTGAAAACTCGACTAATGTTTTTTTCTTCGACCGATACCGCTTATATGGGATAAAACTTTTGAGAATACTTTCTTCCTGAAATAATGCATGGTTTTCCCACCAGGGGACGTAAAGTCACATCTTATTTTTGTCGATATCTCTGTTTCTAAGAGTTCGTAAGCTCACGATTCCGTTTAAAGCAATATCTGAGGGATTAAAAACCCGATTAAAAATCTTCTTTCTTTGGTTAGATCTATTGTTTTCCATACCGGTTCCATTGACTTTGAATAGCTTTGATAAATTTAATTTGCGTCAGAACGGATTCAAAAGACGTGCTTATTACAACCGAAAATTCGGTACCACCTTTCTTGTTCCTCTTAGTGAGGCCTCTGTATCTACAAAATCCGGAAATTGTTTCCAACACCGTATAACACTAATCATACGAATGTGCTACTGAATTCCTGTGTTGCCTTAGCACTGCCTGAGGGAAAGATATTTCTACACTACATCAACGCTCACACAAGCTAGATTTTTTTTTTTTTATTGGAGGTTTAAAGACCACCGTGAGCAACTCAATGGGCTATAAGCAGTCGCCCGTCCCTAATTTAGGGTCACTGGTTCCAGGGAAGGGAGAGAGCCAGTGCCGTAAGACAAACAGAACATCCATGCCTGACCGGGATTCAAACCCGGACCCCTTACGGACGAATGATCAGAGGCCAGCGCCTTAGACCACTGCGCCACCGGGGCGGCCAAGCTAGACTGAAAAGAATTCCTTTTGCGTTTAATATCGAATGCGTGTTTCAATGAAATGTCGTAAACGTGTGGATGCAGTTGATAAGATATCGCGGCTACTAGAAGCTCTGATTTTTAAAGATTTAATTTTGTATAGATTGCTGTGTGTGTTTGTGTAACCATGATAATACCGTGCGTTATTAAAAAAATTCTGAGACATTTTTTTATCGCTGCAGTGCGTAAATATTATGTCTTTCTGACGGTATCGCAGGTTCCACAAGTCTTAATGGAAAATTTATTTTGGTTGACTCTCTATGCCTTCGGATCTTCTCTGCGCACTCTTTCTTCACCAGGGGCGTTAAATTATTACGTGTTTTCTTTTGCTATTCATGATCTACTTTTATTGTTTTTATTTCATATATCAGCTGCAACTAATCCCAAGTTTTTCTAAGCATCATTACCCATCCTAAAACTTGGTTTTATTGGAAACTAGCTGAATTGCCCGTCGTAGCTTGGGAGAATTTGGTGATAATTCACCATCTAAATTTCGTACAAACAAAATAAAGCGGATTAATTTTTTACGGCATGAACCGTACCTAATACTGTATTTCATTTCTTCATTGAATTAGAATTTTTTTCTCTGTAGAGTTTTTAGGCATACAGTATTCTAAGTTTTTCCGTTCGACTTTTGTTGTTTTTTATATATATATAGCAGGGGTAACCGTCACTGCCGGCGCAGAATGTTGTGATGCAGTAATATTTCTTCCAAAAAAAAAAAAAAAAAAAAAAAAGGAAAAGCCGCCCCGGTGGCGCAGTGGTCTAAGGCGCTGGCCTCTGATCATTCGTCCGTAAGAGGTCCGGGTTCGAATCCCGGTCAGGCATGGATGTTGTGTTTGTCTTACGGCACTGGCTCTCTCCCTTCCCTGGAACCAATTTAGGGACGGGCGACTGCTTATAGCCCATTGAGTTGCTCACGGTGGTCGTTAAACCTCCAATCAAAAAAAAAAAGAAAAACAAAAAGAAGCCGGGATGGCTGCAAGTGTGGAAAAAAATGGTTTACTTAATTTACTCTTACGAAACAAAAAGGAAAGGAAGAGGAATGGAAATATTTACCTTCAGTTCTGATGCTGAATTGTGTTAGCCGCCCCGGTGGCGCAGTGGTCTAAGCGATGGCCTCTGATCATTCGTCCGAAAGGGGTCCGGGTTCGAATCCCGTCAGGCATGGATGTTGTATTTGTCTTACGACACTGGCTCTCTCCCTTCCCTGGAACCAGTGACCCTAAATTAGGGACGGGCGACTGCTTATAGCCCATTGAGTTGCTCACGGTGGTCGTTAAACCTCCAATCAAAAAAAAAATGTGTTTGTAGTACTTTACTGGAAAGCACTTGTCACAAAAAAATCAATTCTTTCGCTTATCACAACAAAAAGTAATAAATTCGAATCTACGGAACTTTTTACGAAAATTTTGTATGGGAGCCCCTTGACACCGGGCTCCGACTCCTTTTTGCAAAAATTTTGTATGGGGCCCCTCTTGAGCCCGGGCTCCGACCCCTTCCACAAACCGTCTACGGTCTAAGTTAGAGTACCTTGAGATAGTATACGAATTCAAAATAGAAAAGTAAAAAATGGAATTTTCACGAAAATTTTGTGCAGGGCCCATTGACTCCAGGCTCCGGCTCCTTCCCAAAACCATCTACGGTCTAAGTTACAGTACCATTAGATGGTATATCAAATTCGGTGGTTCTAATTTGAAAATTGTTGATTTGCATAGCGGACAAAAAAAAAAAAAAAAAAAACGTTCAACTTTGTATATTAGATTGTTGAGGAATGAATCTTTGCAAGTCGTGTATTTGACAGCCACAATAGCAAAGATTCATTTATCGAAGATTTCTGCCGGAAACACTAGTAATTTTCGGCAGGAAGCTGCTTCTAAAGTAAAATGGTCATTATTACAGGGAGGTATTCGATGTTTTAATTAGAACAGCCAATGTATTTTTAGATTCTTTCTCTTCCGATGTATGGAAGTTTGTTGTCGTGAGTTGTGTGACGGTAGCGTGTCTGGACGGTAACTGAGAGATGCCCGTTCGATTCCCGCTGTAAAGCGATGCATTTTTAGAGGAGATAATCACATGGTAACAGCTGAACTGGGCACTTTAGAACCATCTTCGATTGCTCGAAATCCTTCGATCTCACAATTAAACGAAGCGTTTGAGCTTTCTTTAGCGTAGTAAATTAGAGACTTTTGTCCTGCTCATTACACTACAGAATTCTATGGCATTCTTCTTGCTTTTTAATATTAAGCATACAGATTCAGTGACGAATTTTCATTGGATACAGATTTAATAACGGTAAAGACCGTTAAATTAATCCTACACGGAGGAGGGAATGCGTCACAGCAGAAGGTTGCAACAAGAGAGGACTGCGCGTCATACATCCTTGCTGTCTTTCATCTTCATAATTAATAGCATCTGTTGTCCCACTTCGTTCTCAGTCAATTTACCGATTCTTTACGGTTGCTCCTGAATGGGAGCGAGCTCTTTATTTGGTTTGGAATCGACCATATTAAACGCGGCTTGTATTTTTCATGTTCCGCTCACAAAGAGCTTCAATGCAAGGCCCATTTCTCCCTCTAATCTATTATCCATTAATCTCTACAGCGTAATTCTTCGATATATTTTCAACCCCTACCCGAATCTGCAGCTGCAAATTATTCGCATCATTATGGAAGAGCGATGAATCAGACGTTGGTTTGCTGGATGCTCGGAGTTGTTGGAAATGCAGCTTCCCCAGCACAGGGAAGAAAGGCAGTTCGGGTTTAGTCTTGAGCTAAATATACGAGTGTTTGAGCAAAATCGCAGGGATAAACCACAAAACGAAGTGACACACAACTTATCATTCTCGCTTAGATAAAAAAAAGACGCCCAAAACAAAGTGAATTCCAGAGTCATCCTGGGCGTTTCGTAAAGTAAGAGGGAAATAAAGAAGAACCTTTCACTTCATTCTAAAATTAGATGAATTGTTATTGATTTAATTTTTATGATGCACATTTAGATACACACACTACGATACCAATTCATAGGTGCACCTACCTAGTAGCATGTTGCGCTGTCTTTGGCCTACAAAGCAGCTCTAATTCTTTGGAGCATGGAACATAGCATGTGCTGGAAGCTTCATGCTATACCATGTGGAAAAGATTGATTGGCAAAGTTGCTGTAATTTTCACAGCGGCACAATCTCGTAGTGAAAAGCGGAACATCCTGGAGATGCTCAATGGGGATTAATGCTGGAACAGTAAGGCCACTGAAGCAAAGAATGCTCGTCTGCATGTCACTGGAACCATTCAGGGATGACACCGTCGTTGCGAGAGGGTGTTTTCCTGTCGGACGTGTTCATTTGCTTGAGGATAAACCGTAGCCATGAATGGACGACGTTTATCGGCAACGATGTTAAAATACGCCATTGCATTCAGATTTCTTTCGGTAAACATCAGGGAGATAGCAGGAAACGTTCACCAGGGCAGCATACAGCCACTGGCGAATTGCTATAAATGTGCGGATGCATCTGGTAAGATATCGCCGCTTCTGGAAGCTCCGACTAGAAAACTTAGCATGGTACAGAAGGAACCTTTATTCCTCCTTCCAGGCGACTTGTTCAGAGTTCGCAACGGAACAGTATCGATGTTCCCGCGCCCACTGGAGAAGGACGTTCATGTTTTTGCTGATAACATGGACACCCGACATGGTCATCAGCTATTGTAGTTCATTTTTTCTAAATGGTCCGACATGTGGTGCATTCGGAGGTGATCCTCGTCACATCTATATATTAATTCTATAAGGTTTTTTACTGTGAGTCCTATTTTGAGAGAACGGCTGAACGTAAAGATATGGTTAAGGTATCAAAATAAAGGTCTTACCGGGTAGATGTGCCAGTCGAAAAGAAAAATGAGAGTGGGGCAACGGCTCGGGCGTTGTGGGGTGGCAAAATTCTCATGTAAAGTCTATGGGAGAAACGTGCGGCCCTTATCCTCGTAAGGCGCTCAGCTCAGTGTCAGATTGGTGTGTGCATGGTGTTCTATGATCACTCCTAAAGTAAGTAAATACTTAATTCCATACTTACACTTAAGAGAATGTCTCCCTTGCAGAAAAAGAAAAAGAAAACGTAAGAGCCTTACTGGAAGGCATGAGCGATCAATGGGTAACAACTATATGTCTCAGACAAGAGAGAATGAAAATTATTCGCAACGCGAATCTCATTCCACCAACACGTAGAAACACAGTGAAGATGAGAGTGAGAGTGCGCTATCCAGTTGAATTTTGCACACGGTTGACATGAGTGGACTTCCGCCTCACATTTTACGACTGAAAAAAGGGTGCAGTCGTGATGCTTATTACGAACCTGGCCGCACCGGTGGCGTAGGGGTCTAAGCGCTGGCTTGTGATAATTCGTTTGTGAAGGGTTCGTTTCGAATACCGGTGATGCATGGATTGTTGTGTTTGTCCTTGGGCAATGGCTCTCTCCATTTCCTGAAACCAATGACCCTAAATTAGGGACGGGCGACTGCTTATAGCCCATTGAGTTGCTCACGGTGGTCGTTAAACCTTCAGTTAAAAAAGAAAAAAATCACGAACCTGGACTATTGTCTTTACTGAAGTGGTTGAATGAATTTGTCAATCAAATAAAATTTACATTTGTTGTTTCATATGAGTTTTCTCTTTTTGAAAAAAAAACAAAAACAAAAAAACTAGCCGTCGATTCCGACGGGTTTTGTCTTGTGAATGTTGAATTCCGCAGTGATTTGCCGCGTTGTGGTCCGCATATTCGCTTCAACGGTTCTCGCTAGTTTCCTTTGATACCTCTGATCCACCAGCTGCGTTTTCCTTTAGCATCGCCCGTTGCTGGAAGTTGTTCCCGTGTCGCATGATTCGCGAAGTATCTTTCCTAGGTTTGTGCGTGAAATACCCAGGATGTTGTTGGCAGTTTGGGAAACGTTCAAACCTGCACGCCCGGCTCAAACTATAATACCACGTTCAAAGTCGCTCAGATCACTGGTTTCAGCGATTGCAACCCTTAATCGAACGCTAACTGATGTTCAAGAAATTGATACGTCTGATTTATTCAACACAGATCTCTCACGTGCGATCTGACGTGCAGGAAGGATCCATGCCATGTATGTGACGAGGAAAGGTGTACCTAACAAACTGGCATATCAGTGTACATTTTCAGAAAAATGTTAAACAGAAGATAAAGTAACTTCAATGGAAAGAGTTGAACACTATTGTCAGGACAAAAAGGGATATATACAACGGGTTTGTAAGTCTTTTAGGACCAGTAAACGATTTTATGATCACACAAATAGGAAGTTATGTCATCAATTTTCGTGAAGTCACTGCGTCCACGTAATTAAGCAAATGGAACACTTACACTAGTATTTCAGAGTACGTTACTGAAGATACAGTATATTAACAAAGGCCACCGAACACCCCTTCAAAAACAAATGAACGGATCCGCCGCGTTGTTAAGATGCAGCTGCAAACGAAATGAAACAAGCCTGCAGCTGACCGCGATCATATCGCACTGTGACGTTGAGTGGAAATGTCACGGCGGGAAAGAACTGACTTTGAGAAAGGAAAGATTGTTGTGCGTTATATTGCTGGATTGTCCATAAGAGAAATCGAGAGGCGTTTAAACATGCCCAAGTCAACTGTTTTGAATGTACTGAATAAGTCGAAGACACATGGCGTGCCTAAAGAAGCAAAACGTACCGGCAGACCAAAGAATCTCAGTGATAGAGGACGTCGAAGCCTCAGGAGAGTCGTTACAGCTAATCGACGAAGTACTGCACAAGACCTGAGTGTACAGGTGAGTAAAAATACTGGAACCAGCATATGTACACGTACCATTTGCAGAGAACTTCATTCCATGGGTTACCGTGGTCGTGCGGCTGCTCATAAGCCTTTTATCTCCACTAGGAATGATACTCGTCGTTTAGCATGGTGTAAAGAACTTTTACCGTGGACCGTAGATCAATGGAAACGGGTTCTATGGACTGATAGATCAAGATACACGATCAATCAGTCTACTGGCAGTGCGTGGGTATGGCGGCAGCCTTGGGAACGCTATTTACCAGAGTGTACTGTTCCAACGGTCAAGTTTGAAGCGGGCAGTGTACTCGTGCGGGGGTTTTTAGTGGTATGGTCCCATTCCATTTGTTATGGTGGACAAACCAGTAAACCAGCACGTCTTCCTCGATATTCTGGAGAATTACTCCCTACCAGCTCCGTGGCGATTCTATAGGACCGAGCCTTGTTGGTACCAGAAGGATAATAATTCACCGAGCTATGAGGCAAGGACTGTTACGCCATGGTTTGATGATAATTCCGTATCGTGTGTGAATGGAAGCGCATACCAATCGCTGTGTTCCGAAACTTTATCAAAAGCATGTCTCTAAGGGTCAGTGCATGTATTAAAGCCAAAGGTGGTGTCAAAATATCTTTATTCAAGGTAGAAATCAGGAGACGAACTAATAAGGACGTCTAAATACAAATAAAATACGATCAAAGATCGTTAAACTACTAAAACCTATATAAAAATATACAGCATAGTGCACAAGTTGAAAAATGGAGCAAAATTACAGCTCGTGATAAATGAACAGCGACAAGCATGTCTGGGCATTGAGGAAGGATTTAAAAAAAAAAAAAAAAAAAAAAAAAAACTATTGCTCATAAGTGCATTGCTGTGCGATTAACAAACTTGTTCAAGAAAATTGAGAGCTTCAGGAGACAACATTTCTCTTGCAAAAAAAAAAAAAAAAAAAAAAAATACAATACAATAAGACAGTAAGGTGTAACACATCATAGTTACAAGAATGTACAGTACAAAGCAATTGACAAACTGATCATAAAACAAATCAATGAAATGATGAATATCAGGAGAAGAACAAACTTGGACTTCCTGGTGTAAATATAATATATTACCTGTTCGGCAATATTCAAAAACAATGTACAGATATACAGCACAGTGTCAACATGTTACAAATCAAAATCGGACCATATACAGAAATGTAACACTATTCTGTTGACCAGATAGAAAATGTAAGTATAATAAGAAAACACACGATGAATAAAGCTTTAACATATTCTCACTATCCATATGTAGTGATAGAAGAATGATAGTACCAAGCATCACCTCACACAAAAGAACAAAATAGGTAAAATGTTTTTCAAAATATATTACTCATGAGTACAACACCATGCAATTGACTAACTTGTGCAAAAAAATAAATACAGTAAGAATCATTAATCAACATGTCTCTTGAAAGAAGGTACGATATGACAGTGAGTTTTAACACAACATATTTACAAGGATGTACAGTACTATGCAATGTAAAAAACTGATTATCAGACAAATCATTGGAATGTTTAATAACAGGAAATAACTAAACTTGGACATCCTGATGCAAATAAGATGGATTACTTGTTCCGCAATATTTTGAAAACTATGTACAATTATACAGCACAGTGCAAACATGTTCGGGAAACAAAATAGAACAAAATTACAAAAAACTACACTGCAGAAACAATATCTATGTTTATACAGCACTATGCTAATGACTAACTGCAATATTTATACTCAAAATGTAAACTAAAGACGAACTAACTTGAACGTCAATGTAGGAAAAGAAAAATACAAGATGAGTGTCACAAAAAACAATTTGCTGTGTAAACACGTACAGCCCTTTATAAAAAAAAAACCCATGCGGTAAATTTCCAAGCCGTGCAAAGATCTTGAAAACAGATTGTTGATATTTACATATGCATTTCTGATTCAAAAAGGTCAAATACCAAATCTGCCGACCGTCAGGTACAATGACGCTGGCGAGCTGGTAAACCATGAGGCAGCCGGTGACCAGGTGGCAAGGAACTGGCTCTCCCGACGCTGAGTAACTGCAACAGAATACTCTAGCCGAAGTCGAGATGTCAGACGGTCGCGGAAATGGCATAATAATGCCGTAGAAGCTTCATGCACAGTCAGAGGAGTAGTCAAATATCTGCAGCGTTGATGAAACACGTAGATTACATGCTTCGCTAAAATAAAAATATAGGCACAGACTGATGGGAGCTTGACTGGGGGATAGTTCTGTAGCAGAAGAGTCCGATATGCATCAAATGTAAGATCTGCTGTAATGGAACATTGGGCGATAGTAAATGCCAAGTTCAGCATTGGGAGTAATATAACACAGTGTTGATAGACATGGGAGACATCAGCCTCCCGAGCACAGAAAGGGCAAAGAGGGGAATCGAGAAGAGACATTCGGAAAAGAACGGAGGGAACAGGAAGGCGGCGATGGAGGAAAAGCCAATGGGTATTAATTTCTAGAGGAGCAGAAAGAGGAGACAGGGCGGCTGACCACACCGTAGCAGTGGCAGCAGGGGGAACATCAGGAATGGGGAGAGGAGGAGAAGAATGGGACATAGAGAGGAACCGATAAAGAGCTGACACCGAGAGAGAAGAAATGGGATGAGCTGAGCCAGAAGTAAGCAAGAAAAGAGGAAATGGGAGAGAAGCAGAAGGAACAAAGGAAAGACCTGAGTGGGAAGCAAGATGAGGAAATTGAGAAATGATAGATGAAAGAATAGAGTCGTAGATGTCACGAGAGGAGGAGGAGAGGAGAAGAGAGGGAGGGAGGCTGGCGAAGGGTCGCCAAGAAAGGTCAGGGTTAGTGAGATCTTTAACTGTTACCACACCTGCTCGGAGCCAGGTAGGATAGGCAAAGTACGGAAGATGAGAGGGGTGAATAATCGAAGAATAAAAGAGGGGTTCAGCAAGGAGCTCATTTGTGGAATCAGGTGGAGAACGAGAGAGAGGGAGGGAACGAAGGAAAGTTAGAGCTTCACGGTAAACAGGGGGAAGTCGAATGAGGGTGAGGGGTCGGTGGTCCATGAGTAGTAAGGAGAGAAAAGAAAAGTTAGGGTTGCTCGGGGAGGCGATGACGTCCCTAGCTAAAACGGCATCTGGTACTGGCGACGTGAAGAGACGGAGAAAAGTAGTGATTCTGACGGCCTTGTAGTACTCCTGTGTATCAAGGAGTCCGATGCCGCCGTGATCCGGAGGGAGGCAAAGCTTTGTGACACTGACCCAGTGGTGGCAGGTCCAAATCAGAGAAGTAAGACATCGGGTAATTTCATGAAGGCGGAGTTGTAGAGACTTGACACCAAGCCAAGAGTGTATGCACAAGGAAATCAGGTAAGTTCGAGAGAGGCGAGCTCTCTGGAAGAATGATGAGCAGAACTGGGCTCTCCTCCAGGGAGGCAGTTGACCTGAGAAAGCGTGGGTGAATAGCATTCCACGTGTAGAGGGGGCAGCTTGCAAGGAACCAAGATGAACTCCAAGGAAGCGCTGTGAGATGGACGACCAGCTTGCTCCCCAAGGGGTGTCTACACGATGTGCCCATGAGCCGCACCATAAACCAGTGCTTTTAGATGAGTTGAGCGCTGCACCGGAGCATGAGGCATAAGCTGCGAATAGACGTTGGAGACACGGAAACTGTGAGTCATGACGGATGCAGATGGTGACATCATCTGCGTATGCAACAGAGGTAGTGGCATGATGTCTTGTGCAGGCAGAGAGTGGTGGCAGAACTGCTGTAAAAGATTGGTGTACAGAGCGGAGGAAGGGTTCAATTGCGATTGCAAAGAGTTGTCCGGAGAGTGGGCAACCCTGCCGCACTCCCCCGGCGGAAGGAATAGGCGCTGTGAGAAAGGTGGGCAGCTTGACCTGGAGAACGGCGTCTTGATAGAGTGAGAAAAGAAGAGAGACGAAGGAAGGAGGAAAACCGAAGTGAAGGAGTGTAGCCGATAGATAGGAATGTGAGATATTATCAAAAGCGGATTGTTGGTCAAGAGAGAGAAGGGCGAGGGGTTCAGAGCGAGATCGGGCAAGATGGATTAGATCATTTAGTAGATGGATGTTATGAGAAAGTGAACGGCCGGGAACTGTGTAAGTTTGATTTGGGGAGAGAATGTGAGTGAGAATGGGGTTAAGGCGTTGGGAAAGAAGTTTAGTATAAAGTTTATAATCTAGATTTAAGAGGGAGATAGGGCGCCAATTCCCCAGGTCAAGGAGATCACCTTTCTTAGGGAATAGTACAACATATGCTACTGTGAATCGCCTCGGTAGAGAGGAGTGATTGAAAGCAGCAGAAAGTGCAGAAAAGAGAAATGGTAGAAGTAGAGGTAGAAAGGTTTTATAGAAGAGGAAAGTGAGGCCGTCCGGACCCGGTGCGGCCCTAGAGTTTAAAGAAGAAAACGTAGAGGATAGTTCAGAGAACGTGGGAGGAAGGAGGAGAGAGAGAGGCAAGATGGGGAGGAACTTGTGGTAGGTTAGAAAGAAGTGATGCCAAAGCTGAAGAGGATGGCGGAGGAGATTCACAGAACTTCTCTGTATAGAACTTTCGGACCTGGGAACATAGAGAGAGTGGATCATCAGACACCTCTCCAGATGCGAGGCGAAGGTGCCGAAGTGAATTCGATGCTGTTCGTGTTTTTTCCATGGATGTAAGGAAATCGTAATTGGATGCGTCTGGCGATAGATGTTGTAGCCGGAGACGTCGTAGAGCTTGTTGAGCCAGAGGAAGGAGGATTGATCGCAGTTCTTCTTGATAGTGGCAGAAGAGAGGATCACTTAGGCTTAGGATGGAGAGCATGGAACGGACATGGTTGAGACGCATGTTTTGAAGCGTTTTTGCTTTAAAAGAAAGATTGCGAACGTGGAGAACGAGTTGCTGTTTAATGTCCAACCAAAAAGTCAGACCACAAGGAGCTGATTGAAGTTGAGGTCGTTTGTCCTCAAGGAAGGAGCGTACTGAAGTACAGAAGTCTGGATCTGTAAGAAGAGTGTCATCAAGAGTCCATGGACGAATTGTACGGGGTTGTGCTGGAACTGCTTGAATAATAAGAACGATGGCACAATGGTCAGAAGAAGCTGTAGGAGTGATAATAGATTCTGTCACAGCTGTAAGCAGAGTAGATGAGGCGTAGTTTCTGTCAAGGCGAGCTATGTACGGATTTTGATTATGTTGCGAGCGCCAAGTATGTACAGTCGATGAAGGATGGAAGTGACGGTGAACATCAATGAATGAGTTGTCGGAGACCACTGACTGAAGAAGATTCACCAAGTTAACACGGCGTTCTCTGGTGGAAGGAGATCGGTCCAGGGTAGGATTCAGAGTGCAATTGAAATCCCCTCCAATTAAAACATGATCTGTGGGAGGAATGCGAGACAAGGCACGACGAAGGCGAGTAAAAAGTATTGTCAAGTGGGTTGAAGAGCTTGGAATATAAATATTAAATATATGATAAGATGTGGAAGCTATGGTGAATGATGCACACTGTAATAGGTCTCGACATAAGTTTCGAACCGAAAAAGAGGTGATTATGGAGTTGAAAGTATGGCGGATACCTATAGCTAGACCACTATGGGATGATAGTTGGTAGGCGTGGTGAAATGTGTAGTTCCACTGGCGCCATCGTGAGAATATCGTAGTGGATTGGCAATTCGTCTCTTGTAGTAAGAGAAGATCAGCTCCTAACGGAGTGAGGTCTTCATGTACCAAGGCATTAGAAAATGGGGATGCAAATCCCCTGCAATTAAGAGATACAATCTTGAAGACTTTTTTCCATTAATGCTTGCTGAAGAGCCTTCACAACAGGAGGAAATGATTTGAGTCGATTAAAATAGGTTTTAGCCCACGGATGTTCCTTGCGAAGGTGGGAGATGCATTGATTAAGGACTTGGATCTGATCATGCACTAGAGGAGAAACGATGCATACTTTGAGAGTAAAGCATGCGTTGTGGAGTGGTCTGTCTTATGTGACAGGTATTGATGTAAATCTTCAAATGAAATCGGCCCAGTAGGAACCGAGCCATCCTTAAGGTGTTCGACAAGATCCTCAAATTTAAGAGGAGGCTCTTCGTCGGCCTGGACAGAAGAGGTAGCAGCCTTTGATGGTGAATTCTTTCGAGAGGTACTACCAGTACGGGGAGAGGTGCGGGGTGATGCGGCAGTCGGCTTCTTCGGTGGGCGTCTTCGAGAAGAACCACGACGTTTCAGCGAAGGCTCAGTTGAGCTCTCATGAACTCGAGATTCGTGGCCAGAAAATCCGTCATCAGCAGATTTAGAAGTATCAATGATAAGGGCAGTGGAGAAACCCCTGAAGGGGACTCCGCTACAGAATGACGACTCATGGGAAGCGAACAATTAAGTGAGGGAAAATCCAGTTGCTGGTCGAAGGATAAAGGGTCCGTAGACACGCGTTGACCAACTCCTGCAGTCGACTTTTGTGAAAGTTTCGATTCTGAAGCTTTCTGTGCAGTGGAAGAAGGTGTTGCTCGGCTCAGAAGAGGGCCAGAAGTTGTAGGAGAATTATCAGGAGCCTGTGATGCTAGATGTGGGCAATGCACACGTAAATGATTCTCTCCGTGGCAAAAAGTGCAGTGGAGGAAGGTAGTCACTTCAATTCTCCTACGTTGCTGTCCACAACGAACGTTGAGCACCTTTGGGCAGGCGAGCAAATGTTCATCAGATGGAAAGATCACTCTTGCACTTCGGCGAAATCCTCCTATGGATTTATCGTCTGGATCTCTCGGCGCGGCTGAAAGAGTAGTAACTGGCCCAACAACTCGGCCGAACTTACTGAGTACAGTGCACAGCGCAACGTCTGACACCTCAGGTGGAACCGGATAAAATGTAACCTGGATTGGACGCTGAGAGACAGGTTCTGGTAGAAGATGGACGTCTTTGAGGGACAAACCTTCTGTCAAGACAAGATCCGCATGCTCTTTAAGAGCAAAGTACACCAACACAGCTCGAGGTTTTCGAGCCATGTGAGTAATACTGGCTCCAGCTGGAAGTATCTGCTTGAGAGCCATACTATATTCTTTCAACTTTGTGTCTGGGAGCGCATTAAAACACACTCCGAAGTCCATTCTAGAATAGAATTGTTTTCCCGCTGGGGAATCTTCGGGGAATATCTATGGTGGCAGTAAGGCCATCAACAATGACGTACGAGTCTGGTAAGACTTCTGCAACAAACTTGGAAGGAGCTTTTGTTCCAGTAAGAGCGGCAGAGTATGCCCTAGGAGCAGGACTCGAGCGTGAGGGCTGCAACGCAACCTGCTGTTTGAACTGAGTGGAAGTAGAGGTAAATTAGCAGCGCTGTCAGATACATCCATGTCTTCACTTAAAGCAACAGAGAGTTGCGCTGCACTGACGTCACTGGTCGAAGCAGGGCAAGACGTCACCTACAAGCATTGGAGGAGATTGGTCTCGTGTCGAGGAGGAGGAGGAGGCGGCAGGAAATACCTCGCTGATATGGGCGTGGACATCGCTCTTATCAGCAGCAGCCGCCGCCATTGTTAATGACGAGGGCTGCCTGAGAAATCGACCAGCTAGGTCGACAATTCAAATGATGATAACAGAAAAAATAAACTACTCACCAACTTGGGAGATGTATCAAAACAAAGCACGAACCTTCAGCTTGAAGGAACACGAAAGGAAAATGACGAACCACACGATAAAACACACTAAATAGGCACACAACACGGAGCTCAGAAAACGTGACTTAGGCCAAAGGTGGAACGACACCGTACTGATGTATGTCAAGAAATTTTGTGTTGTGTTTCTCTTCTAAGTGTCCGGTGACTTTTGTCAATATAGTGTATAATTGGAGAACAATGTGATCTAAAAGACAATTATCGTAGAATGACAGTGTGGGCTCGCAGATTTAATCCCTGTATAAGCAAAACGTCAGTACCTACAGAATGAGAACGAATAACAGTACCAACAGTTTGCAAACAGTAGCTTCGAAAAATACCAGTAGCTTGGATGTCGGGAGATATTAATTGGTCAACCGGGTGAGTGGGGAATGTATGGAATTGCGCGGTCCAACAAACCCTCAAAAGTAGTCAAACAACACATAATTTGAATGAGGGACAATGCCGAACGGCATTTTATGACACCGTACTTTGCAACTGAAGCGCAACGACAGAAGAAGGCACCACGGTAGGTTGTAGGAAACAAGATAAAACGTCTGCCCGGTAGGTAGCACAGGAGGTAGACAATAAATGATTGGAAAAGGGTAACCTGTTCTGATGTACTTGTGTTTCAACTGCATCATGTCAACGGAAAGAGGAGAACTTGGGGCCAGCAGTGAGAGAGCATGGATCCATATTACATGGTTGCTGTTCTCCAGGATGGCATAGGAAGCCCAATGGTGTGAGCAGTGCTTTTGTGAGAGACGTTAGATCGCTTGATTCTAGTGAACCTCACGCTTGGTTTCACTCAAAGATTTCAGAATCCATGAATACGGCTTTGCAGCATGTGTTTCCAATAATTTTGAATGCCGTTGGGATCTGGGCTGTCTCATAGCAGTGACCGTAAATTAAAAGACTGTTCGAACAAAACGTAGCGATCTATTTAAAGAATAACATTATAAAACTGGAGAACCAATGTAAATGTACGAGGTGCTTCTATGAAATAACGAGGCCGCCCCGGTGGCGCAGTGGTCTAAGTGATGGCCTATGATCATTCGTCCGTAAGGGGCCCGGGTTCGAATCCCGGTGAGGCATGGATGTTGTGTTTGTCTTACGGCACTGTCTCTCTCCCTTCCCTGGAACCAGTGACCCTAAATTAGGGACGGGCGACTGCTTATAGCCCATTGAGTTGCTCACGGTGGTCGTTAAACCTCCAATCAAAAAAAAAAAAAAGAAATAACGAGATTGTGCTTGAGGCAAATGAAATGCTCTCTGCAGATCGAAATTGTGTAGAACGTTGAATGTGAACTGTCCGTAACCGGAGATGCAAAGTTCATCACGATCTCTGCTTTAGTTCTATGACACGTGGCAATGAAAGTAGAAATTTTGTTTGTTGTGCCACGGGAAAATGCTGAGTTTAATATTTAAGCTACAAATAAAAGTGAAATTTCTGGTGAAATTAAAGAAAAAACGCATACCTAATCTTTTCATATGTTAATTGAAGCGTACAGGGAAAAAATCATATCACATGCGTATGTTCTTGCATGGTGTAAGAACTTGATGATGACGAAATCCTCAAAAGTTCAGAACCATTCTAGCTGCAAATCGCTGAATCTCTTGGAAAGGGGTCGTTAGAGGTTCAGTGAAGCCCGGGAGGAGATTGAAGATCCCGAACGTTCGGGGCGCCCAAGCACTTCAAAAACGGAAGACAATGTAGACAAAACTTAAGCAGTTGTTCGAAATGATGGACAACTGAGTGTTAGAATGATAGTAGAAGTGGTAAGAGAGTGCTAGGCAAATATTGTAAAAAATTCTAAATATAACAAAGGTCTGTACCAAGATATTTTCGCAACTCCTTGTGGCTGAACGATAAGAAATTCTCAAGCAAACTTGTGCTGATATTTCGAGGAAAATTCAAGCAAACCCCGACGTTTCAGGAAGTGTTATTACTTCTCATGAAAGCGTAATCATCCAATACACCTAAAATGGCCACCCCGGTGGGCAGTGGTAAAAGCGCTGGCTTATAAACATTCGTCTGACAGGAAACAGGGTTTGAATACCGGTGAGGCATGGATGCTGTGTTTTTTTAAGCAACTGGCTTCTTTCATTTCCTGGGATCAGTGGCCCTAAATTAGGGACAGGCGACTGCTTATAGCCCATCGAGTAGCTCACGTTGGTCTTTAAAACCTTCAATGAAAAAAACAACAACCCTAAAATGAAAAACAAAACAAAACAGTAGATGCATTAGAAAACACCAGCGTCGCCAAGGATAAAGAAAACGCGGCAAAGCAAGTCGATACCCAAGAACACGCTATTTGATTTCTTTGATATTAAGCGTGTAATTTTCGCGGAGTGGGTTCTTGATGGAGCAACAGTGAACCAGCATTATTGCAAACAGGTTCTGGTGACTTTGAGAGAGCAAGTCAGAAGAATGAGGCCAGAATTCTGGAAAAATGGCTTTATGTTTCGTCAGCACAATGTGTTTGCTCATTCAGCACTGTCAGTGAAGCTCTTTGTAGCAGAGAAACTCCTCTCAGTGCTTGAACATTCTGCCTGATTACCAGATTAGGCCCATGCGACCTTTTTTCTTTTCCCTGGAGTCGATTGTTGTGGTGAAGTAGAGGAACGCTAGGCTTCTCAAAGGGGCCACAGCCGGTAACCTATTGCTCTGCTTTACCCAGCGGAAGATCAGAATGCAGTGGAGTGTTGATGCGGAGGGGGAGCACATTGAAAGTGATAAAAAGTTAAAAATGTAAGTTTCCTATTTAATTAAAGTTATAGCGTCAGTCTCATTATTTAATAGCTATACCTCATATTTAGTGACACTATGATACCTCAAATAACATAATTTTATAGCATAGGTTCTGACTTTGATCAGTGCTCCGGGGCCACCTCACCCATTCCAATTCACCACAGGTTCCGGAACATCCATTAAGTCATTGATGAAAATTAAATTTCCCTTCCCGTCCGAAAAATAGCTTTTTCACATTTGGATTTTTAGTGGAATAATACACTAATTTTCTTTTCAGCATTACTATATATGAAACAACTACAACGCTAGTATATACTGTGTGTGTCACCTCGCGCTGGCTATATAGCCTCCCTGGAACCAGTACTCTTAATTGGCGGTATCGGATGAGGCATGGGCGGTGTGCTTATCATCCCGCACTGGCTCTACTTTCTCTCTATGACCAGTCGGCTGAAATTAGGGACAGCTGGATAAGGTATGGGCGGTGGGTTTGTCATTCCGCATTGGCTCTGTTTTCTCTCTAAAACCAGTGGCCCCAAATTAGGGACAGCGGGATGAGACATGGGCGGTGGGCTTGTCATTCCGCACTGGCTCTGTCTTTTCTCTAGAACCATTGGACCCAAATTAGGGACAGCTGGATGAGACATGGGCGGTGGGCTTGTCATTCCGCACTGGCTGTGTCTTTTCTCTAGAACCAGTGGCGCCAAATTAGGGTCAGCTGGATGAGACATGGGCGGTGGGTTTGAGATTCCGCACTGACTGTGTCTTTTATCTAGAACCAGTGGCGCCAAATTAAGGACAGCTGGATGAGACATGGGAGGTGGGCTTGTCATTCCGCACTGGCTGTGTTCTTTCCCTAGAACCAGTGGCGCTAAATTAGGGACAGCGGGATGAGACATGTGTGGTGGGCTTGTCAGTCCGCACTGGCTTCGTCTCCTCTCTAGAACCAGTGGCGCCAAATTAGGGACAGCTGGATAAGACATTTGAGGTGGGTTTGTCATTCCACACTGGCTCTGCCTTTTCTCCAGAACCAGTGGCGCCCAATTAGGGACAGCGGGATGAGACATGGGCGGTGGGCTTGTCATTCCACGCTGGCTCTTCCTTCTCTCTAGGACATGTGGACCAAAATATGGGACAGCGGGTTAAGGCTTGGGCTGTTGGCTTGACATTTCGCAGTGGCTCTGTCTTCTCTCTAGAACTAGAGACTCCAAATTAGGAACATCAGTCTCCTTTATAGGCTTAGATGTTCACCGTGGTCGTTAAGAACGATATCTGTTTTCTAGAATCAGAGAAATTCAACTGTTGTCCGATCTAAAGATATAGGTTAGCATGTCTAAAGTCAGAGCAACAAAATCCCTAAAAAGCTAAAAAGAATACGTGAAATAAATTTCTATGACCTAGACAACAAGCTCTGTGCGTTGATCCATCAATTGAAAGCCTTTCATTGTTTCTGCCATTTGGTAACGTGTAATCCCTGCAGTCGAGTTATTTATTTTTTCTCGCGTTCGCATTGACGAAAGACGGTGGCAGTTAAAATACAATGTATGATTCTCCGTACAATGGCACTTACTCGCTAATAATTACAAGTGGCCAACCATGGCATCCTTATTGCTCTCCTGGGAATGCCGTGTTTTTGATAGTGCTGAGCGCGGCGACACTGCGTCCTTTCTTCACGTTCATTGGTATTAGGCAGCACTGGTCAGCAAAATAAGTTTTCAGCTGGTGTTTTTCATGATCCTCTGCTTCGGTAACTCAGTCCTAAATGGCAGCTGCATACCCCTTAGTTAGGCAGAATACGTTTCCTTTTATTAGCAGATACAATTACATCGTGCTCTCTCCCAGTGGAGACCGTCAAGGGAAACAATCGTGCATTTGCTGTTCTTTTGTTTTTCTATTGCTTCTCTTCGTCGTGCTTCAGTTAATTTAGAGAGAGATTCTGCTCAAAGATCACTCAGCGTGTCTGTGAGGATTCCCTCTTTTAGAAGGATACGACAAACTTCGTAAGCAAAAGTAGTAGAACGAGGCAGTTTGAGTTCTAGAAAACTCTTTATGTGTGTGTGTTAACTTTTCTCAGCCAAGGACGCAAATATGCAGATTTCCTTTATTGAGGATCAATCAATCCAGTGCTCCACTATTTTCTCCTCACGCCAGGAAAAATGCATTTGTTAATCTCTTTGTGCATATGGGAGCCTATACAACTCACTTTATGCAACACACATTCTATTAAGTTCGTAGGTTTGTTAATTGGTTTGCCCTTACAGAATTTTAGATAGCTTAACATACAGGGGTTGCACAGAATAATGTGAACACCACGCTCAGAGACATGCATCAAGAAAGATCCCAGATCTCCTCAACTCGGCGCAATACGCAAAGGTATCCACCACTTTTTGTGTAATAGCTTTGTTTAGAAATCTGTTTAAGTGCATTTAAAGTACCCTGTTGCAAAATTTCTTTCAGGGTGACGATGAAATGAGCGACCTAACGGACTTCGAAAGAGGGGTAATTGTTGGTGACCGGCTAGTTTGCGCATCCATGCCAACAGTCACCAGGGTAGCGGGGGTATCGAGAGCTACTGTATCTAGGATCATGACAGCACACCGTGTTCGTTGAAAAATCGCGTCTGCGAAACACAAGAGCTGCCAGAAAACGACGCTGACTGATAGAGACAGAAGAGCATTAAAAAGGGTTGTTACCTGTAATAAGAAAACCACGGCGCCGCAAATTAGTGCGGAGCTCAATCTGCATTTCCAGACCCCAGTATCAACGAAAACAGTGCACAGTGAACTGCATAAACAAGATATTCCTGGCAGAACTAATATTGAAAAACCTCTGGTGACACGGATGAATGCACAACGGCGACGGCAGTGGTACGACGTGGACTTAAAACGTGTAATGTGGTAGGATGAATCCACATTCACACTATTCCCTACGTCAAGGATGTGTTTACGTGTGGAGAACGCCGTCAGAAGCATACTACCCAGAATGTCTGCTCACAACAATGCAGCATTGTGGTGGTTCTGTCATGCTCTGGTTTGCCATATCATGATTTTCAGCAGGCCCCCTGATCACCTTAAAAGGACGGGTGTCTGGCGGGGCATACGAAACCATTTTGGCCGACCAAGTCCATCCAAAGGCTCAGGTATCGTTTCCTGCAGGGGATGCCATTTATCAAGATGAAAATGCCCCCATTCACAGAGCACGGAATGTCCAGTTATGGTTTGAGGAACATGAGGACGAACTTTCACACCTTTCTAGGCCTCCCCAATCACCAGACTTAAATATTATCGAGCCACTGTGGTCTGTGTTGGAAAACAGAGTAGGATCTCGTTGTCCTCCTGCATCACTCAAAGACCTGGATCAATTTCTGCATAAAGAATGGTGTAACATCCCACTAACCACCATCCAGGATTTGTATGCATCCATTCCAAGGAGGATTCAGGCGGTTGTGAATCTGAAAGGTTGTCCCACACCCTACTAGGTGGGAAAAATCTTCTTTTCCTAGGTGTTCACGTTATTGTATCCAAACCATGTTTACGCGCACACAAAAATGAATCCTCTCCGTGATAACTGTTAAGCTGCCGAAGTATATGAACTAAATTGTGCCCAAAATTTTCTGCGCTTCCCAACCAGAAGTTGTTCACAAAGCGGCTGGGTTTAACCTAAACTACTGCAAAAGTAATTCCCTTCTCCCTTTAATATGAGCTGCACCGAACATAAACCTGTGATTGGTAATACACGCTCCCTTCTAGACTCTTATTTTCTGCTTCATGAAGGAAGATATGATTTGGAAATACTAGTCCCCCTGACACGGGCATCATGTTACTAAATAGAAATAAGTGCCTCAAACATGTCTACCCTTTCTTAGGTTCGTCGCCGTTGATAAAACGATTTAGCAGATGGTCTGTCAGAAAAGTTTAGACTCATGTCAATTATCCCCTTAATGGCAAATTTGAATAACAGAGCTAAAGGGGGAAACAATGCTTTCTGATGCGCAGGCTCATTCGTTCCATCAGCGTTCTGCCCGTTTGTTACGCATGGAATATAAATATTCGCTCAAGCTGATTTCAGGTCATTTTGCTGACCTCCAGATGATCCATGTCAACCTGTTAAAGGGTTTATTTAATATGTTAGTGCTTGTGAGAAAAAATACAGCACAATTCACACACACACACAAACACACATGCGCGCGCACGTAGGCAAAAATGGTTTTCCATATCTATTCATTGATTCGTGCTTGTGTAATACAACGCACTTCAGTTTATACTCAAAGAGAGCTCCTCTGCTTCTTAATTGACCCATGCTTGGAGTCATACAATTGCTAACTATGGCCCGTGTCGCTATGTACGGAAAAGGGACAAAAGTCGCGGTGAAACTGTACGAAAATGACACTAACCGGTCCTCCATGTACGGAAACGGGACAAAATTCCTTCTGTACGGAAATGGGAGGAAATCCTGTGGCCGAGTGGTCAAAGGCGTAGGTTTCTAGATAATGGTTCAACATGGGCCCTGCATGGAGTCCCGGATGAGGCTTGGGTGGTGTGTCTCTCTCTTTCCTGGAAGCCGTGCCACTACTGTAAATTAGGAGCGGGCAACTTCTGATACAACTTACATCCGAAAAGTTCCAGGAATGACCTCATAACTGACGTTAGAGTAGTGGAATAAAAATATCACGTGTATGCCAAAAGACAGCAGTCCTTGACCAATCAACGAACAGCTGGAAACTGGTTTATACCGACACCGTCACTCGGTAGACCGTCATTAAGGGAGTCCTAGCAAGCGTTCTCGTCATATTTCATTTCAGCCATGAAAGAGCAGAGTGTAGACATCCCTTTTTGTTGGCAACTTGGTAAATCAGCTACTGTAATTTACAGAATGTTAAAAGAACCATGAAGAGACACAGCATTATCTGGCAGCACAGTTTTCGAATGGTGTGGTTTCGTGACGGGAGAGAATCCTGTGGTGATGGTCCGAAATCTTGGCGTCCCTCCATTATGTGGGCTACCAATCTGGTATTAAAATGTCGTTTTCCAAGATCCTTGAGCCAAATCTCATGATAGATAAACTTTTTCCATTGATTCAGACAAAAAGTCTCACTGTAATTCGACGATCTTTCGTTGTCTTACTCCGCACTTCTTCGATTTTTTCCGCTGTCCTCACACTGGAGGGACTCCCAGATCTCAGATCATCATCAAAGGATTCCTGGCCGTCACTAAACCGTGCATACGATTCGAAAAGCCTGCTTCGGGATAATGCTGTGTCTTCATCCTTTGTAACATTCTGTAACTTCCAATAACTGATTTACCAAGTTTCCAACAAAAACGGATGCTTACTCTCTGCTCTTCCATGGCGAAAATGAAATGGGACGAGAATGCTTGCTATGACTCCTTTAAGAAGCGTCTGCCGCCTGTCGGTACCGGTATAAGCCGGTTTACAGCTATCGACCGATTACCCAAGGACTGCTCTATGCATGATTACGTTTCCGTGAGAGTTTTCCAATGCTTAGAGACCTGCTCTATTTATAGGCACTGACATTTTTAGCGACCCGCGGGACTGAAATAAGTACTTTGACTTTGCGCATTACTTTCGGGGTGTTCATAATAATTTTCCGATTCAGAGTACGTATTATATATATATAGTGGCCAAACACGGTTATGAGAAATTTCAAGAAAGCGTCTTTCTTTTATAGCGTGATTTCTTTTTTACTGAAATTGTAAAATTCAGATGTGTATTGTGTTGACATTTGGTGTTATTGTTTGGAAAGTTTGGATGCGTTGTGAAAATATAAATTTGTCGGTAACGGGAATCGAACCCACGTATCCTCGTTTCGGAGTGAGTTGCTTTGACAGACTAAGCTACACCGACGGAATATATCGCTGCATATTTCTCGTCTTGATACGTGCTTTAACTCTGTAGTACGTCACAGCGTAAGTAACTTAGACAAATCCAGCATCGTTTTATACATTGCTGGACCTCTAATTGAGATGATTCTTACCAGAAGATTTGTTTGTATAGCAACGCAGTTGTTTCTCCAGCTAAAGTCCTTAAGATTGGTTTTCGCCATCTTGTCTTCATATCTAACGCGATCTCTTACGATAATAGGCAGTGTTGAAGAAGCTGTACGAAATAGGTCTTTCCATCATTGCCTTTTCTGTCAGTTAAGAAAATCTATACTTCTTCAAATTGTCTTTGTCCATTTTTTTCGCTTTCCAAAGGTAGGTTGAAGAAGCGTATATGCTGCAGCTTTGCCTGTTTGCTTGTCTGTCTGTCCGTCCGTTCGAACGATAACTCTCGAAAAATCGTTCGATTTTGATAAAACTTTAGTATGTGGTTGGGGACTACCTGTGGATGAACCCTATTTAAAATGGACAAAATGGGGTCAAAGGTCAGGGCACTGGAGCGAGATTTATTTCACAGCCATTATCCTCATAACATGATTAAAAATGCTTCTATTGCAACAAAACTTTAGTATTTTGTTCCCGAGGTACACAGAACCGGTTTTGTTGAATATCATCGAAATGGGGTCAATCGGTCAGGACACAGAAACGAGATTTATTCCACAGCCATTATCCCCATAACTTGGGTAATGGTTTCTGGTATGTTGGAAAGCGTATCATAATCAGTGCATTGCATGATTTTCCTAACTTGCTATCCAGTTTATAACTTGAAAATAAATCTTTGAAGACAACAGCAGACGACCCGCAAGAGTACAACTAATGTGGGAGAATTTCTGCAGAGCGACTAAGAATTCTGACACAAATGATACCATCTTCAGACCAGGGGGTTATGCTCAGTGATAAACAACACCAGAAGCATAATCTTAAGGGTTTGAATGAATGTTTGGATGAATTCTATGCTCATCTGAGCAGAAGCGACTTTGCCATTATCAAAATCAGTTCTGAAATTAAGAGGCGATTCGAACACTTTAGTTGATGGCAGTGCTTATCTATGTGGTTTCAGTTTTCCTTTGTAATTAACAGTCGCTTGTGAGAACGTTAGAAAAAAAGAGTAAAGTGGAATTTTTAGGAGGGTTGAGCGTTCGTCGAGTGCTTTTAGGTTGCTTGTTTTGTCATTCCTCAAACAAGTACATTGCCATGTACTTTTTACCAAACACTGTTCAGCATTTCTATTGTTAAGATAAATCTATTTTTAGTCCTAGTTAATTAAAGAGATGCATTTCAAACATGAAAATAAGTCATTATGCTGAAAATTTTGTTATTTTGAAATCCGTGATAAATGGGGTTCCACGTGTACGTATCTATACAACAGCATGGACAATCTGTCGCACATATAACACAAAATCAACAAAAACTAGGAAACATACAGGTTAGAAATTTGGCATAAACTCGCAGGAACACCTCAGTGCCCTTTTTTTAATTTAAATTTCTAAATGTTTTTGTTAATTTTTAGGTAATCTCCGTAGGAACATTGGAACAACAATAAATGACAGCACATTGGTAGCGAGACGCCTCCATTAAGCTGTGTATCAGCGTTGTTTGAATGTTCTAACCGTTTCCTTGGTAACTTTCCATTTGTGTTTTTGTAAGCTTTTTTTTCTGGGTGGTGAAAATTTTAATTATGCACTGTTATTTGGCTTAAAATTTCAATAGAAAATATGTTTTACTGCGCGATGACGTGGGGACCTCTTGTGTTGATATATAGTACTATTCAGAGGGGTTTTTTCTCCATTCGACGAGTTCTATCTTTTACTGCAAGTGTATTGGAATCTGCATGTGACAAATGATACCATCTTCAGACCAGGGGTTATGCTCAGTGATAAACAACACCAGAAGCATAATCTTAAGGGTTTGAATGAATGTTTGGATGAATTCTATGCTCATCTGAGCAGAAGCGATATCAAGCAATATCAGGCAAAATATTCTGAATACAGCCTATAACAGTTTATTCTTTGGATATTGAAAGACATTATAATCATGTGTTTAAGTAACAAATCAAATTGCCTACTGATAATTTTTTAGAAACCCAGACAACGACGGGCTTCTTTGGTAATAAAAAATATGTTTCTCTACTTGTTAATCTGATCGTGCTTGCAGAATACGAAGAAGCTCAATTTTGTGATGTTTTATTAGACGTTGAGGTTATTGAAATTCACATCCTTCAGTTGTTTCAAAAATCTACCGTCCAGGGTGACATATCAGTAACATATTCACACATTTGGAAATACATCTGTATTTTTCTACATCGATGAGTGTTATTGTAGCATTCCTTTTAGGGCCACCACTATGACTGAGTAGCCAGAGGCGCTAGATTTAGTCTAGTCTTTCTGCATGGGCTCGAGAAGAATGGGTGGTGTACCTGTTAACACAGCACCCTATTTCTTCCCTTCTTTCCGCCATCATTGGCTCCACATTAGCGACGGGAGGCCTGTTTACACAAAACCGTCTCTAATAGAAAAGCTCAGAAGTGTTGGAGAGGAAACTTGTGACGTCATGTGCAGTAGGCCATCTCCTCGCTCATTCACTCAGCACGGCTATTTTAGAATGATTAAAGTGTGATTGCCGCCCAGGTGGCGCAGTGGTCTAAGCGATGGCCTCTGATCATTCGTCCGAAAGTGGTCCGGGTTCGAATCCCGTGAAGCATGGACGATGTGTTTGTCATACGGCACTGGCTCTCTCCCTTCCTTGGAACCAGTAACCCTAAATTAGGGACGAGCGACTGCTTATAGCCCATTCAGTTGCTCACGGTGGTCGTTAAACCTCCAATAAAAAAAATAAAAAAGTGCGATTGCTAACTGTACTTGTGTCTATTGTTTCGCCCATTATTACTCATGCACAATTTTAAGTAAAAGAGAAAATGCCGTCGAAATGTGTTCCTGTATGCAAATCAAATTAAACGAAAAATCGTGAAGCACGAGTCCTCAGCTTTCCTGCAGAACTCAAGAAGACATTATGAGGTGATACTCTTTCTTTAGTAGTTCTGTTTCCTTGTTAATGTGTTAATTGATATTTTCGACATCTTGTTAACTACGAAAAATGCCACTAAAACAGTGAAACTTCAGCTGAAAAAAATTAATAATAATAGCTCAGCGACATACTGTTGCGAAAATAAATATCTTTTCTAAAATGTTTCTTCACGCAGTTGAGAAGTATATATATATATATATATCATCATCATCATCATCATTGTCAACCATTATCAATCCACTGCTGGACGAAGGTCTCCCCAAGTTTCTTCCACAACGGTCAGTCTTGTGCCAGTCTCCTCGATGTTACTCCCGCATACTTTCGAATTTCATCCACCCATTTCCCATGTGGTCTTCTTCTTCTGGGTCTTTTGCTGTCCCTTGGAATCCAATCTAAAATTTCGGCTGTCCATCGATGGTCTGTCCTTCTGGCAGTATGTCCAGCCCATTGCCATTTCACGGATTTAACTCTGATCATGATGTCTTCCACTCTTGTCATTTTTTGGATCCACGAGTTCCTCTTCTTATCTCTCCTGGTTACACCAAGCATGCACCTCTCCATGCTACTTTGAGTTGTCTGCAGCCTTTGTATGTCTCTTTTAGTTAAGGTCCACGTCTCTGCACCATACGTAAGCACTGGAAGGATGCATTGATCAAACACTTTTCTTTTAAGACATAATGGCATATTGCGCTTGAAAATTATGCTGTTTCTTCCAAAAGCTCTCCAGGCAAGTTTTGTACGCCGATTAATTTCTTCATCAATGTGACCCTCACTTGATATCTGCTGTCCAAGATAAACGTACGTGTCTGTTATCTCCAGCTTTTCTCCATCAATCGATAAATCTTCATTTCTTGTAAAAGCATTGAACATCACTTTTGTCTTCTGAAAGTTCATTTTTAATCCCACTTCTTTACTCTTGTCAGCAAGTTCCTGGATCATACTCTGTAGCTCTGATGGGGTAGTTGCAAAAATGACTACGTCATCAGCAAAACGAAGGTGGGTTAGATAATCTCCAATAAACTTTATCCCTTTGTCTTCCCAGTTCAGTGATTGAAAGACATTTTCCAATGTGGCATTAAAGAGCTTCGGAGATATGGTGTCACCTTGTCTCACTCCCTTTGCTACTTTTATGTGTGTTGTATTTTCAAACAGCCAAATCTTTGCACTTGCATTTTCATAGATGTTATTAATAATATTAATGTATGCATCTTCAATACCGCAGGATTTCAGGGACATTGTAATTGCTGATGGTTTCACCAAATCAAAGGCTTTTTCATAATAGATAAAATCCATGCACAATGGAAGTTCATATTCCCTCGCTCTTTCAATTAGTTCTCTCAGTACGTGGATATGATCTATTGTGCTGTAGCCACTCCTGAATCCAGCTTGTTCTCTCGGTTGAGCCATGTCCAGTTTTACCTTCAAACGGTGTGAAAGAACTTTAGTGAAGATTTTATAAACCACTGATAGGAGGCTGATAGGTCTATAGTTCCTGAGATCCTCAATGTTACCTTTTTTATGTAGCAGGTTCATTGTAGCGTTGTTCCAATCCTCAGGAATCTTCCCTTCATTAAGGCATCGAGTGGAAATTTGGGCGAATACTGTTTCGATTTCTCCACTTGCTTCTTGTATGATGTCTACAGTAATTCCATCTTCTCCTGGAGCTTTTCCCCGCTTCATGTTCTTGATTGCATATGCAACGTCTGCTGGGAGGACTGGAAGAACTCTGGTACTGGTACCTTTCATGATGTCTGGAGTACATGTATCATCCCTTTCATATAATTTGGAGTAGAAATCTTTCACTCTTGTCAAAATTTCGCCTCTATTTCTTGTTACAGAACCATCTTCTTTTCTCAGTGCCATAATCTGTTTTCTTCCCTTACTGAGATGCCCCTTTGCTATTTTTAGGTTTTGGTTGTTTATGGTGTTTTTTAAGGTTGGTTATGTCAATACATTTTGTTTGTGTTATGAGCTTGCTACGTTCGAGTTTAGTGTTGAGGTGCATCTTACATCTCACCAATCTATGGTCACTACCTGTGTTGAACTTGTTTAGCACACTGCAGTCTTCTATGACGAATTTTTTGTTACACATAATAAAATCAATTTCACTTGTCGTCCCATTTGGATGTTTCCATGTCCATTTCCTGTGTGGCTTTTTCTTGAAAAATGAGTTCAAGATGAAAAACCCTTCTGCTTCTGCAAACTCAACGAGAGTATTTCCACGCTGATTTCTGTTGCCGTGTGCATATATATATATATGACGTTCAGAATTCCCAGCATAAGATGTGCGATTTCATTTGTATAAGACTGAAGATATCCAAATTAATACTTCCCATGTTTATTCGACAAGGAACGTTTTCCCTGAGTGGTTTTAATTTGTAAAAAGTGTTTACGTTCTAAAAATAGAGACAAGATTATCAGTTTGTAGAATTTCAAGACACCTTAAGTTTCTGAAAATGTATTTACTAAATTAGAAATTTTGTTTTAGCGTTTATTATGCAGTTAGAGAAAGTTGTTTTTTAAATTTTCGACATTTCTTTAGTGAAATGTTTAAAAAATTATCAGAAGCTAAAATCCTGAGCTTTCAGCTGAAAAATGAAAACAATAATAATTATAATCGCTCTACAATGTGCTGTTGACGAAATTAAATACCTTTTTTAAAATGCCTTTTCAGGAAGTTTAAAAATGTATATACACTCACGGACAATGAAATTTTCGCACCTAGAAATAATCATGCTACAACTGCGAAACTTTGCAAATAGCTAGAGTGTGTGGTGGTATGCAAATGATCCACGTTTGGTGCGGTTGCGCATGACCGCACACCCCGCGGCGGCGCTGCAACCACGAACCGGCAGCCTTATAAACCGGCGTGTAGTCAATTCTCCATTAAAGCGAAAAGCACTGGCCGACGTAAGCAAGATTATAGAGTGACAAGAATGCCTGGTAGACGCTAGAGGCATCGATTTACGCAACTTACGGACTTTGAGAGATCGGGCTGAAAACCGCAGTGTGGTTGGCGCGCCGTATAGCCCGTCCCGTGGATCGTTCTAACCATACCGTCCGACTGTGATGGGAAAAGTGGACGCGTGACGGCACTGCCACACAGCGGAATGGCTCCGGACGTACCAGAAGGGCCACCGGTAGAGAGGATCGATGGATAGTGCGCCAGGCACGAACGGATCGCACGAGGACCCAATCCACTATACAGGCAAGTGTAGCGGCTCCTTTGTGCCCACGAACCACTTCCCGACACCTCGCGGAAGCGAATCTGCGATGCCAGCAACCCCTTACGTGTGCTGCCATTAACATCGGGTCACCGACGTGGAACGCCACAGACTGGCAACGTGTGGTGTTTAGCGATGAGTGCCGTTTCGTTTTGTGGACAGATGATCATCGTGTCTGGGTGTGGAGGTATCCTGGTCAGCGGCACAATCCCATCTTCGCTATCGAGCGCCACTCTTCCCCCACTGCAGGTATTCTATTCTGGGGAGCCATAGCCTACGATAGCCGATCAGTTCTAATAGTGGTACGTGGATCATTGACGGGCCAGTGGCATGTGGATGAGATCCTGCGGCGCCATGTGCTCCTTGTCCTGGCCGGGATTCCAGGTGTGCTATACCAGCAGGATAATGCACTCCCGCAAACGTCTCGGGTTTCCCAGTACTGCCTACGTCATGTCCAGACACTTCCATGGCCTGCCCGGTTCCCGGACATGTCCCCTATCGAGCATGTGTGGGACCAGTTGAAACGCTATCTGCCGCCGTGCCGCACTGTCCGGGATTCCGAGCACACCGTGCAACGTGTGTGGGCCTGTGTACCGAAGGATAACATCAGACGTCTGTTCGCCTCTATGCCGGACCGTATTGCAGCATGTATCACCGAAGGAGGCGGGGCGACGCGCTCTTGAAGATGATCGGACTGCGTGCCACAAATCCCTCTGTAATTGTCCTGCAGCTCTGTTTTTGCCATCATGTGCGTCATTCATCTGTATCATTACGCCCATAAAATTTCAGTTCAATCCGATACTTCTTTCTTGGTGCGCAAATTTCATTGTCCGTGAATGTATGCGACATTCAGAACTCCGGGCATACAAATTGCGATGTCATTTGTATAAATTTAGAGATATCCAAATTAATACCTTTCATGTTTATTTGACAAAGAACCTTTTCCCTCAGCGACTTTAATTTTTAAAATGTTTTTACCTTCTAAAAGTAGTGGCAAGGTTTTCATTTTATGGAATTTCATAACACCTTAATTTTCTGCAAATGTTACTTACTAAATAGAAATTATGAATTCGTTTTTGTTGCGGAGTTAGAGAAAGTCAATCTTTATTTAATTTCGAAATTTTTAAAGCGAAATGTTTGAAAAAATTCTCAGGGGCTAAAATGCTGGGCTTCTCACATTATTCTAAAAGCAACGCTATAACAATTTCTTCAATACTGATGACAAAAAGGAATTTCTCCGTAAGTATATTTAGGACTCGTATGTGCAACAGAGCAAAATTTTGAAATTCCACGACTTATAGACTTTGCAGGAGGTGGAGAAAAAGAATGAAAACTAAAGATGTCATCTATTTACGTTATCTAAGGATAAAAAAATTAAAAAAACATAACACAGATGATATGGTCAATTTGTCGCCATTTTGCGCGAATTATTATATTTTTCCAACGGAACAACACGTTACTCGATCGTTGTTCATGAGATTTGTTCGGCCTGCTAGCTCTGACGTCACGCAGTGTTTCTGAGCCTTTCTACTAAAGATGGGTTTGGCTTATACCCCTAAGTGTTGCTCATGGTGGTCTTTTCTAAATGCCGAAGAAAACAAACTCTGTGTGAAAACTTAACAGACTTACTGGGAAATTTTATTTGACTATAATATTAGCGCATTATCGCAGTAATAATAATAAGTAATTCTTCTGCTAGAAGTACATATGTTTATCTATAAAATTTTTAGGTGTACGCATAAGTTTCTAGAGCGTTTTATGGAGCAACAGGTGTTGTGCTTACACAAGCAGATCATACTTAATCATCGGATAAAATCAAACTGCTTTGGACCTAATGAGGATATTATACTACACTGAGAAAAATGTTTTGTT
Organism: Macrothele yani; assembly: GCA_039090855.1. Classification (NCBI taxonomy): domain Eukaryota; kingdom Metazoa; phylum Arthropoda; class Arachnida; order Araneae; family Macrothelidae; genus Macrothele; species Macrothele yani. The sequence goes on from CM077002.1 coordinate 140,755,293, forward strand.
AATTCAACAAAAATTTTGTTGAATCAACAAAATGTTTTGTCGCTATACAGTCAACAAAATTTTTGTTGAATTTGCAAAAATAATTTGTTGAAAATGATTGTTGATTTAACAAAATTTATTATCACGACCAAAACGTTTTGTTCACTTAACAAAATGATTTGTCGATATTTGGGAATTTGTTTGATCCAACAAAATATTTTGTCATGATAACAATATGTTTTGTTGGATCAAACAAATTCCAAATATCGACAAGTCATTTTGTTAAATGAACAAAACGGTTTGTCGTGATAACAATAAATTTTGTTAAATCAACAATGATTTTCAACAAAATAATTTTGCAAATTCAACAAATTTTTTGTTGACTAAACATCGACAAAATGTTTTGTTGAATTAACAAAACTTTTTCTGAGTGATAGATACCGTAGATATTGTATAATTTGCAGTGCCAGTATGGACAGTCAGGGGAAAATACAAAACAAACGTTGGTATTAAACCTTACACCCTTCAGAATGTTGAAGCAGATTAAATGGAACTTGCGTGTTCATTAGTTAACACACAAATTTTAATCAATGTGAAAACACTTCGTAATATTTGTGCTACAGTCAAACCCGTGTATAACAAAGTCGAAGGGAGAGTTAACAATAAATATGACAACGAATTCTAATTCGACTATAATGAGAACATATATTGAATCCTTTCTGACGCTAATTAATTTTATCAAAGTTACTCAAATTTAATGCAACCAGTTAGAAAAAAATCAACGGGATTTCTACAATCGATAAAACATCCAGAAGCAGAAACAGCTACTTACTTCGACGAGCGGCTAAAAAGTATGTTACGGGCAGGAAGGTGATTGTCTGCATGAATACAGCATACACTATATTGACAAAAGTCACCGGACATCCCTTAAAAAGCAAATGAACGGATCCGCTGCGTTGTTAAGATACGTGGTACAGCTGCAAACGGTATAAAAACAAGCCTGCAGCTGACCGCGTTCATATCGCACTGTGAGGTTGAGTGAAAAGGTTTCGACGGGAGAGAACTAACTTTGAGAAAGGAAAGATTGTTGGGTGTTATATTAGTGGGTTGTCCATAAGAGAAACCGAGAGGCTTTTAATCATACCCAAGTCAACAGTTTTGGATGTACTGAATAAGTGGAAGACACATGGCATGCTTGAAGCAGCAAAACGTACCGGCAGGCCAAAGTAAATCAGTGATAGAGGACGTCGAAGCCTCAGGAGAGTCGTTACAACTAATCGACGGAGTACTGCACAAGACCTCAGTGTACAGGTGAGTAAAAATGCTGGAACCTCGGTATGTACACGTACCATTCGCAGGGAATTGCATTCCATGGGTTACCATGGTCGTGGGGCTGCTCATAAACCTTTCATCTCCACTCGGAATGCTACTCGTCGTTTAGCATGGGGTAAAGAACAATTATCGAGGACCGTAGATCGATGGAAACGGGTCCCATGGACTGATGAGTCCAGGCGCACAATCCATTAGTCTGATGGCAATGTGTGGGTATGGCGGCAGCCGGGGGAACGCTATTTACCACAGCGTACTGTTCCTATGGTTAAGGTTGGAGGTGGCAGTGTACTCTTGTAGGGGTGTTTTTCGTGGTATGGTCCCGGACCATTGGTTATCGTGGACAAACCTGTTAACCAGAACGTCTACCTCGATATTCTGGACAATTATGCCCTACCAAATCTGTTTCAATACTATAGAACCGAGCCTTGTTCGTATTCGTGCCAGCAGGATAATGCACCGAGCCATAAAGCAAGGACTGTTACGGCGTGTTGTGATGTTAATTCCGTATCGTGTGTGCACTGGCCAGCACAGAGCCCTGATCTTAATCTCATAGAGTACTTATGGGATGAATTAGAGCGCCGCATAGGAAGTTTGGAAGCAAGGCCTACTACTAAGCAACAGTTAGTGGCAGCATTATGTACTGAATGAAAGTGCATATCTATTGCTGTGTTCTAAAACCTTGTCAGGCCAGCGGTGGACCGACACCGTAGTAATATATGTCAATAAATGCTATGTTGTGTTTCTCTTCTAGGTGTTCAGTGACTTTTGTCAGTATAGTGTATGGGGAAATTTGGGTGTGTAACTCTTTCTTTTAAATGTTTATCCAATACCAGGGTAAATGAATTTCTCTGTTTTCTTTGAAAATTGGAGATCTTCTTGCAAGGCTCTCTGCGCCGTTGTTTAAAGTGTGCGCCGTTGTTTAAAGTGTGCGCCGTTGTTTAAAGTGTTGTCCATATCACTGACATTTCTTTGCGGAGATACGGTATGTGAATGGACATAATAAACTATCCCACTTGGTACAAAATATAATTTGGCACTCCAGTTTTAGCTTAAATTACCGTGGCACAAGTGTTTTGTTCCCCTTTTTTCATTGCAAACTATTTTTCTTCTGATTGCGCACATGAATTCTTGATTATCGATTGCGCAATCACTGTTTCGCAAAATAGCAACTGCCCTAATTTCGCTCCGCATTTTAAATTAACGCAAAGAAAAAGAGATTTTATCTTCATTAGGAATCAAGTTCATTTTGTGAAGTGCTTTATTATTGTGTGTGTTTCTTCATGCAGATCTGTGATGATGCTTTTTTCATTACGGGCAAACATTACGGAAAAATTAAATAACCCCCTCGTGCATGCAAAAGCGACTTAATTAAAACAGTTTTCGGGATTTAAAGGAAAAACGAAATGAAGCCGATTAAATGGAGAAACACAGACGAAGAAAGGAGAAAAGCAATTCCGATTTGGCTGAACGATTAAAAGATAAAAATCCCTTTTCTTTTGGCACGAAAAAATAATATGGGTGGGGGATAGCAGATGCTTTCTTTTGGAGTTTCAAAACCGTTGCGCAAAGATCACCTTTTCTTAATCCAGGAATGAAAACTGCTCTTCCGTATTCTTGCTTTTGTGTTCGGAAAGTGAAACCATAGTGTTGCCACCCATCCCACTGCAATATATACTTCTTTTTTTTTTTGTCTCAATCGGAACAGAAAGCTCAGAAGACCACACCGGTGCTCGTCTTTCAAAGTGAAAGGAACACCGTACGCCTTCTGTTTTTTTTCTAAGGGTTTTGGCCGACAAAATATCTTTGATTTCTAGAAAAGGCACTTAAATTTCGACGTTTTTATTTACTTCAGCGAAACCTTTTGAACAGTCTCTATGTATTTTAAGGACATACTTGCATTATCTTTTTTTTTTGTAATAGAGATCACTGTTTTACGCAATGTCATAAAATTTTAAGTGAAACGACTTCTGACATTTCGAAAAAAATGTTTGTCATCAGGACAAGCTTATAATACATAAAAGAATGCGAAAGATAAACCGCATAAAAGAACACAAAAGTAATTTCTAATGGAATGGTATTTTGATACTTTAGAAAAAATATTACTTCAGAGTGGAGAATAGCAAAGCATCAAATAAACTCTATGAGGAATCAATAAGTGCATGTATCGAATAAGGAACATATCATGGCCATCTCTATATGATTCCAAGAAGCTTTCTAATTTTAAAATATTTGTTTCTAAATTTCATTAGAATAAAGAAATATATTTATATTTTAAGTTACGTTTTCGCCGGAGAATGTGAGATTTGTATTACGTTTCTGTGTTTGAGATGTATATATTTTAACCATCAAAAGTTCTCTGATGGAAAATATAAAAGGAATGATGGAAAAATATCCAAAATGAAGCTCCGCAACCGATACTTGAAGAGGCAGTTTAATCTACAAGTATAAATGATGGAAAGTTCATCCACTTAAAACTACAATAGAAGTCTGATTTATTAGCGTAAGACTATAAATAAATGTTTCGAAACTTTCACACATCAAACCCATAATTTTTCAAGGCAGATATACAGAAACTGCGAACTGAATAATAGAATGCGATAATTTGACAATAAACAAATAGATACGATGTAATTTTCATTAAAAGACACAAGGCGTCACGTCACGTTCGTTGGGTACGTGATATCCTGGTAGGAAAAAAGGCATTATTTGAAGAACTGGTTCCAAATTCGTGGCAACTCTAGAGAGGCGCTATATTTGCAAGCGTCACTGTTCGTAATGATCTCCAGGGTTTCTCGAATGACTGTAGATTTAGGGGTGCAGTTGGTAGCTAATTTTTTTGTATTAGTCCACATTGGAATAGCAGACATGAATTTGACTTCTCCGGATAGGGCCGTGGTTACTGTACCGTCTTTAGTGTCCCTTTTATGCTCGCTGATTCTGATTCTAAACGGACGCTTGGTCATTTCAATGTATTACACTTTTGACCCGTCCGGATATTGTAGGGGAGATCGCATAAACACTTGCCTTGCTGGAAAGAGGGCGTTTGCCAAAATTTCTCTTAAGCATGGTATACGAAGACGCAGGAGACCTTATGCCGATACTGTAGTTTATCTTCTTGAGGGCGTTCTTAAGTTTGTAAGTAACATTTTGTATGTAGGAAATTGAGCCCAGGAAGTGAAGCTGCGGCGTACAAAGATTTTATCTCTAGAGTTTCCACAAATTTGGAACCAGTTCTTCAAATAACGCCCTTTTTTACAAGCATACCACGTCCACAACCAACGTGACGCCTCGTGTGTTTGAATGAAAATTGCCTCGTATTTATTTGTTTTTTGTCAAGTCAAGCCACCGCGATATACATCGATGAGCCATTATATTACGACCACCCCCCAGCCTAGAAAAATGAGCGCGCCTGGGGACCAAACGGTGGTGTAGGTGAAGTTCACAGAGGAGTATAGATACAACCCAAGGGCCGGCTTTAGATTAGCATAGTGTTCGGAGTCAGCATGGAAAAAGCTACCGATTTATCGGGGTTTCATAAAGAACATATGGTGATGGCACGGCGAATCAGAAAGTTTACGTGCCGCTGTAGTGAGTACGTATCAAAAGTGGTGCACAGATTGTCAAACGACGAACCGTCGCCCAGCCGCATGTCTTCCACAGCTCATTGATGCCAGAGGGGAGCGGAGACTGTCGCGCTTTGTTCACAGCGACCGCAGGGCCGCACTGCGACAAATCACCCGAAGCTACAACAGCGATGATCAGCACAATGTGTCACAGCACACAGTTCATCGCAGCCTTCTGCGCATGGGCGCGCGTAGCCGAAGAACCAGCCGGGTCCCCATGCGCACTGCACGTCATCGCCAACAACTCATGAAATGGGCCCAAGATCATCGAGATTGGACAGTGGATGATTGGAAGAAAAAACGCCTGGTTTGACGAAACACGATTCTTGGTGCTTCACGTAGACGGCAGAGCACGGATACGCCTATTACGAACGGAGGCTATGACACCTGGATGCACAGTTGGGCGGAAACAGGGTTGTGGTGTCATGCTGCTGTCGGCAATGTTTTCTTGGGACAGTTGCGGCCCCATTATCCAACTAGCACAATCCCTGAGAGCTGTGAGGTATCTGAACATCGTTGCGGACCAAGTTCACCCATTCATGGCAACTGTGTTCCCTGCTGGTAATGGCCATTATCAACAGGATAATGCGCCGTGCCACACTGCCAGAATCGTCAAGGAGTGGTTCGATGAACATTCTTGTGAATTTCTGTTTATGCCCTGGTCTCCAAATTTTCCTGACATGAACCGAATCAAACATTTGTGGTTCGACTTGGAAAAGCGGGTTCGCGCTAAATTACCCCCCCCCGAAATGTTCGGGAACTGGAGGACCTGCTGTTGACATTATGGTACCAGATACCCCAGGACACCTATCGCGTCCTCATCAAAACTTTGCCTCGCCTAGTAGCCGCTGTTTTGCGGACTAAATAGAGTCCTACAGCTTATTAGGTAGCTGGTTATAATGTAATCGCTCATAGATGTATATATTCCATGAATACCTAATATTCATACACTAATATTTCTGTTTCGTTTCGTATTTTCAAATTACGTGTATTTTCCATCGTGATTTTTCTAAGCAACCTAATGCTTCGGAACTTGGTATCTTTTTAAACTGGTAAAGACTTTCAATTGTCTTTAAGAAAAGATGAAATGTACTACTTTATAGTAATATTTCACAAAATTCTTAAGTATAAAATTTACTCTTGATAGCTGTAATAGCTTTTGTCTTACGGGTACCACAGATACGTAGACATCTTACGATCGGCTGTATAACAATGTAAGTACCCGGTTTCTTACGGGTACTTAAATTATTCTCATATAAGGTGCGTCGCATAAATATAGAGACAGTTGACTTTGCGCCGTGAGCGCAATGCGAATATAGGTAGGAAGCTGAAGTGGTGCCTAATTAGACATAACCCTACAACAATCGTTTCGATCTGTCGAGATGACCGGATTGTGTGAAAAGAACACCACAAAGTGAAATAGTGTAATTTTAGGTGTCTCATAAATATGAAGAGAACTATGTAAAGTAGCCACATGCAAATGATATGTACAAATTATTACATTGTACGCACGCGCATGGGCCGTAATTCGGTCCAGCATACAAAAGACAGCGGACCTGCCGTCAGACATTAATTTGCCAAAATGCCACGCAACAGTCAACGTTCTGGTGAGGAGGTGCAGACGATTTGGAGACTGAGAGCAAATGGATTGCCTGTAGCGAAATCTTGTAAAGCCATGGGGAGGAGTAGGGCAGTCATTTATAAGACTTTACCGAAACGCAGTGCGTTAACTGCCAGAAAACGGACTGGAAGGCCTCGAATAACAACCAAACAAGATGACCGTGCCATCATGCGTTTAGTTTCATCCCAAAGGTTATCACTACGTCAAGTTTCTCGGACTGTTGGTGTCACCGTCTCAAAGGACACAGTTCATCGACGAATCAAGGAAAGTCGCAACATTGTTCTCCGTAAAATGCGCCGTCTGTCACACATCACGCTGCGCTACAAGGAAGCTAGATTGCTATGGGCAAGCAGCCACATGCACTGGACGGACGAGTGGATCACAACTACGTATTTTCTCCGATGAGAAAAAGTTCAACCTGGACGGTCCTGACGGTTGGAACTGCTATTGGTATTATGTACGACGCGAGCCACGCACCTTCTTCAGCAAACAGAAAAGAGGGGATCTGTGATGGTCTGGGGAGCTTTTGCGTTCAATGGGACAACGGATATCGCTTTCCTGCAAGGCAGACAAAACTCCGAAACGTATCAGGACATACTCAGCAGCCACCTTCTACCGTTTGTTGAAACTGTGCCTCTATCCATCGGTCTGCATCCACGAAAAGCTGGTTTAATAGTCCTCATGTGACTGCGATGGGTTGATCAGCACTCAGTCCAGATCTGAACCCTATCGAGAACCTCTGGGGTATCCTAGCTCCTGTTGTGTATGTGAATTGACGGCAGTTCTCAAGTGTGGTGGCATTGAAAGAGCAGATTGAACGAAGCTGGTCCGCACTCCGTGCAGAACACTTACATCACTTGGTGGACAGCATGCCCAATCGAGCTTTCAGTGTTATTCGGAACAACAGCTCCACTATTCGCACCGGCGGTGCTCATAACTAGTAAGTCTTTATATTTTTGAGACAGCGTATTTCTGTTTTTTTCTTGTACTTGGCTTTAAAATTGTTATGTTTCCGTCAAACTATTGTGCAGCTGCGTGTCCTATGCTATTTTTGCTAAAAATATGAGGTGTACATTTCAGCTCGTTGTTGTTTCTTTTTTATTCGAGAATTTGTTCTGTCTCTGTATTTATGCAACGCACTATAGATACCGAAAAATAAAACCAAATTTGCCCGCTAATATATGAAAGGATTTGAGGAGTTTGCAGCAAAGGGAGAAAAGGGGGTGTACAGCCTCCATTTTTGGTCGATTTTTACGGGGGGGGGGGTTCCATTTTTGGTCCATTTTCACTCAGCATGAAGGGGCAGGGTGCAGCTCCATTTTTTGGTCAATTTTACCTTAACATGGGGGTGCAGCTCCATTTTTGGTCGATTTTTACTTTACATGGGGGGTGCTATGGGGGTGCAGCTCCATTCTTGGTCGATTTTTACTTTACATGGGGGGTGCTATGGGGGTGCAGCTCCATTTTTGGTCGATTTTTACTTAACATGAGGGGGGGGTAAAATGTTAGGTAAAAATCCACCAAAAATGCAACTCCATTTTTGGTCGATTTTTACCTAACATCTTTACTAATCTAAGGATAATATGCCGGATCGATTGGTGCCAGAACGAGGCAGATCCGATTATAAATGGGCGAGTTATTAATCTTTTGGGAGCTGCCCCCATCACCGTTCGGTGCAAATACGATGCAGGCAGATGAATAAAATTGTAATATTTTATTTGTTTATTAACAAAGAAATTTGTAATTTGTTTAATGGTCATTAAACACATTTTATTAACATTATTTTGTTTTCTTTATCCTTCACTAAATGAGAAATTTATTGAAATTTATGACATTTGGTGCAGAAAAGAGGAAGCTCCAATTTTTTTATATTTATCCTATATTCATTTTAGGGAAAAAAACATGCAAAAAATATATGTGTTTGTTAGAGAGAATGTTATCTTTACAGTGGGAAACTTTTTGCGAATCTCAGTTAAACTATATTTTTTATAAACAATTTTTTCTTATTTCTCACAAAATGTCGAAAAGAGAGCCCTGAAAAGAACGTCGGGATGTCTGCCTCTATTTTGCTGCAAGCGTATTGCGAAAATGTTTCAGAAAATTCAGGATGTTCCGTTAACATCTCTTAAAAACGGCAATTTACCATTAATGTACGAAAGAAATTGTTGAAACGTTTCTGAAAATTCAGAATGTTTTCCTGCATACGAAAAATGATTCCTTTCGTAAGTTAATGCTTCATTAACTTACGAAAGGAATCACGAGAAATGGTAGTGAATTTCAGAATTTTTAAAAAGAGTTCGAGAAAAATCTTTTCCCATTCAAACTTCAGTTAAAAAAAATTCTGTGAGCTTGTCGCTTCCCGGTTTTTTCCTGACGCCCTGCCGAATCTTGCCCCTCGCTGGAAAAAGTGTTTTTCTGCTGACTGGGTGATTATTTTGGTAAATAAACTTTATTTTGCACCGTCTTAGGGTGTTTGGAGTTTGCATCAATATTTGTACATCTTATTTTCAGCTACCTAAACAGTAGTTAGTAAAATGGAAACCAGGTAGGGTCTTCGGACAAATCTCTTGTGTCACGTAGAGCATTTTTAACGCTCTACCGCTTAAAATGAGAATCACTTAAAAATTTTCGGGTTTTTCCGTCAAGATATAGCTGGAATTTTCTATCTTTTTATTGTTCAAAAAGCAGTACCTCCGCGCAACTGTCTCGCACATGAGTTATTCCCAGCAACCAGTCAGACAGCAAACGATTCTTTGCGCCGTTAGCTTCATTTTACTGCGTAATAGAGTGCCGTACAGCTCATAAGCACTGTCCGTCCTTGGGTATGAAAATCACAGGACAGTGGAAGAATGTTGGCCGTAAATGATCAGTCGCGGAGTGGGAGGTCCGTAATCGCAACTTGCTATTTGAACAGGCGAAAAGTCGACGAGCTCATCAGGGAAACTCGAAGAATAACTGAGAGAACCATAGCAGATAAGTTGAACATTAGTTTAGATAGTGCCAATGACATTTTTAACGTTTTAGGATACAACAAAGTATGTGCTCGTGTACTGCGTCACCTAACGATTGAAATGAAGGATTCAAGACCTGAAACATGTCAAAGGTTGCTTGCAAGCTATGATAAACGTGGAAGTGATTTTCTGCAAAGCATTGTGACTTTTGATGAGAGTTGGGTTCACCTTTATGACTCCGAAATGAAAAAATCAGCCGCTGGAATAATGACACGCATTTTTTCCTCGAGCGAAAAAAAAAATCAAAAATCGAATTTCTGCCGGTACGTGCATGCTCAATGTGTTGTGGGACTTGCGACGAAGTAAATTTCTCCATTTTTATGCAAAGGGAGGGATTCTAACCCCCAACTCTGAGAACTCTTAGTGCTATCCACTATACTACACTGGCATGTGCTCTCACTGCTATCTACCTTTATCTCATGGGCGTCCTACGGGGCAGGCACGTCACATCTCCCTTCCCCCCCCCCGAAAGAGGGCTATTGGGATATCCCACGGGTCAGTCGGGGCCATGTGTTGCTGTAGGCAGTGGAACGTAACATCACACTGATTTTTACTTCTTCCGAAGCACTGAAGAAGGAAAGCCGCACCAGTGGCGCATTGGGTAAGGCTTATGATCATTCGGGCACCGGCTCTCTCTCTTTCTCCCTTCCCTGGAGCCAGCGACCCTACATTAAGGGCGGGCGACCGCTTATAGCCCACTGAGTTGCTCACGGTGGTCGTTAAACCTTCTCATTTTTCCTGTCTCTCCATGTAGAACTTCACATCATTGCGAAAAACCTAACGGTCAGGTCATCCTTGAAGTTCGGGGGCCAATATGAAGAAGTATATTTCTCCGTCATTTTTACGCCAGGAGTGGGATTCGAACTCACGGCTCCGTAGCTCCGAGTGCTACCCACTATATTACACTGGCATGTGCTCTCTTTGCTATCTGCCTTTATCTCACGTGCGTCCTGCAAGGCAGGCACGTCACAGACTACAGAGTCATTATTCATCAGGAATACATAGTCAAAGATAGGGATATTAACATTAACTCTGGGAACGGCGTGCATACGTTTAAAAAGTTTAAGCAAAGAATAAACCGTGTGAGTGGGGGGGGGGGGGGTGGAAGCCAATGACTCTGCAACCCCACGCCAGTGCTTTCACTTCAGAGGCCACACAGAAAATCGGGTTTGAACACCTTACCTACATCCCAGATTTGGTGCGGTCCAACTTCTGATTGCCACTAGCCAACAATGGTTCTGCGGTAAACACGAAAGTAGGTGATTCTTGTGGAACTTTGTGTCCTGAATCCGAAAATAATGTTAGTTTTGGTCCATCGCATCTAGTTGTTTCGCAATATTGTTTTTTCCGTATATGTGAATTGACGTATGCACATTGTATGTAATGTAGAGCCATCTGCTCACAATCGCACTTAAATATCCACAAAGAACTTGACTTAAACCTAGGAAATGCTATATTACTATGAGAAATGCCCTTTGTCAACGAATGTTCCTGTGTACTTCTGTTTTTCGTTATTGTTTATGTTTTCAGACGTCGCTGCTTCGCGTCAGAGCCGTTGGCGCGCCGCCGCTTGTTTATTGTACCCCTAGGAGTTTCTGTTTAAAGAACCCTCACATTCCCTCACTGAATATCCTATCAGTTGAGCAGAGGGCAGGCGTGAGTTTGTAAGTATGGCTATTGCGTAGTGCAGAAGACAGTGTGTGTCAAATCCTCAGCAATTTTGTTACATTTGTGGATTTTATGTGTTTGATGGTAAGGTACGTAAACTAGATTCATTCGTTAAGAAACTATACTTTTAATACTTCAAAGTGAAAGTCGGTGACCAAGTTAAGTCATTTGCGCCTCACATTGCTTGTAACAGTTGTATCGAGGCACTGCGGTACTGGTATGAAGGAAAACGGAAGGCAATGCCGTTTGCAATTACAATGATATGGTGTGAACAGAAGAACCACCATGATGACTGTTACTTCTGTATGTGCAATGTTGCTGGTTATAGCAAAAAGAATTAGAAAGGAATTAAGTATCCAAATCTGCCATCAGCCATACGCTCCTGTTCCTCATGGACTTGACTTACCAGTACCTACACCACCAGCTAACTTGAGTGATGAATCTGAAAGCAGTTCTCTACATTCAGACACCGAGGACATAAGTTTCGAACCAGAAGAATTTGACCATTCACCAAACATGTTTACTCAACCCGAGTTGAATGACTTGATAAGAGAAGTGGAGCTCACGAAGAAAAAGAGTGAATTACTAGGCTAAAGACTTTATGAGAAAAACCTGCTGGCACCTGGAGTTACATTTTCTTGGTACAGGAATCGTGACAAGTGTTTTCGGAAGTACTGCTCGAAGGAAGATAATCTGTTTTTTTTGTGGGGACATCCGTAATCTTATTCATCAGTTGGGAGAGGAAATCTATCAACCTAGGCCTTTTCATTGACTCTTCCAAAAGAAGCCTCAAGGCGGTTGTTACTTCATAACGGCAACAAATTCGCTTCTGTACCACTTGCTCATTCCACAAAATTGTCAGAATCATACGAAACATTAAAGTTAGTGCTTGAAAAAATTAAATTCCATGAACACGAATGGCAAATATTTGGTGACTTGAAAGTCATTGGAATCTTGTTAGGACAGCAGACAGGATACACAAAATTTCCCTGTTTCCTTTGCGAGCGGGATATAACAGAGCCAGGGACAAACGTTGGGATACTGCACATTGGCCTGAGAGGAAGCAACTGACAACAGGTTCCAAGAATGTGATTAATGAAAATCTAGTTGGTCGTGAGAAAATTATACTCCCTCCGTTACACATAACACTTGGCATTATGAAACAGTTTGTAAAGGCACTAGACAAAAGTTGTCCATGCTTCCAGTACTTATGCACAACATTTCCTTTATTGTCACAAGCTAAAATCAGAGAAGGAATATTTGATGGCCCGAAAATTCGTAAACTGATGATGGATAACAGTTTCACTTGTACAATGATCATAACTGAAGAAGAGGCGCGGAACGCTTTTAAAGAAGTGATGAAAAAATTTCTTGGAAACGTAGAGGACTCATCGTACAAGACAATTGTACAAAATATGTTGGACAAATTCAAATTGCTTGGTTGTTATATAAGAGCCTAAAACTTCATTTCTTAAGTGCACAACTTGATTACTTCCCTCCAAATTTGGAAGGCTTTGAGTGAAAAGCAAGGTGAAAGGTTCCACCAGGACTTAAAAGAGGCAGAGCGACGTTATCAGGGACGTTGGGATGAGCGTATGATGGCTGATTACTGTTGGTCTATTATTGCACGTGAGGATCCTTCCAAAGAACACTCAAGGGCATCGCGAACACTGAGCTTCCATTGCAAGAGAAGAAAAAGAACTGCCGACTAACATTAAGTAATGCAATTAGGTAAGTTTTCAACTTTTGCACACTTTTTATTTTATTTCTATGTAGTTTTGTTCTGATTATTCCCTTTCACTTTTAAAGGTTGTTCTTGCTTATGTTTAGTTTTAAAAATGGTTAGACATGCATGCTATATATGCAAAGACATGAAACGTATCGCTTCGGTCAACAGAAATTGAAGAACTTACATTATATCATATTGCCAAGGAACCCGATGTGATACAGCAGAACCGAATACATTTTTGAATTCAGCGTACAAAGATTAGTAAAAGTCACATATTCAAGTTCTTACCGCAGAAAAAAGTTTTCATTTGCAGGCTAGTGAATTGTTTACTGCTCTTAAGAGACATCTGGAAGGAATCCAATTCACTTGTGAATAAGATGTTTAAGCCGCTACGAGGAAATGGTTCCGAGAAAAAACCTGAAGATTTTTAAAGAGACGGGTTTAAAGAAATTTGTTAAACGTTATCGTATCTATATCGAGCGTGAGGGGGACCATGTGGGAAATTAAAGTATGTAAATAAAAGTTGAAATTCTGAGCTTTGTTCTAGTTTTGTTTCAATTTTGTACCTTGCCACTGGGTATCTACGTGTCTAAAACACAAGGCCGTTTCTTTCTACAATCAGCCAGCGTCACACACTGGAGAGATTTTCATGATTTTTTTAAATGAAAGCTACTGACCCACAGAATTGTCATCGCTAAATTTTACTGTCATAAGTAAGGTTTTTTTATGTTATCATGGTATTTTCTTTGTACAATCCGCCGTTCGTTATTTTGGCGTTTGTTCTCGCTTCAGTACTTGCAGCGCCATCTGCCTTTCCGTGGTGGTCGGACTTAGAAATAAGCCATCCGCTATCAAATACGCAGTCGTAATTATCCGAATCGATCCAGTAGTTTTCGAGATTATTAAAAAAAATCCGTATATTATCGTGAACTACTTTCTTTCACGTTGGGTGTGATCAGGTTGTATGTAAACAAGGCAGAACGATGCACGAGAAATCGGGAACTACTTGAAAGCGATCTGATTTGGTAGTACAGCCAAAAATAATAAAAAATAAGCGAAATAGACTATGTCCACCGGAAAGAAATAAGTTTTCCAACGGTGAAAGAATTAACCAAATCGGTTCAGTAGTTTTCGGTTCTAGGCCTATATACAACAAAGTATTTACGTTACTTAATTCTGGCTATGATCTCCCTCAAAGTAGTCTCTTTGGGCGGCGATACACCACTGCCAGCGTTTTTGCCGCTGTTGGAACGCTCCCTGCAAGTCCTGTTCGCGAATCGTGTCAAGCACCGTTTGCGATTCGCGCTGGATCTCGTCCAGAGTTTCAAAACGGCGACCCTTGAGCTTCAGCTTCATCTTCAGGAACAGAAAGAAGTCACGGGGAGCCAAATTCGTCGGGTGAGGAAGGGTAGTCGTGCTGTTGCGGTTGCAAAACTGGCGTGTTGCTAACGCTCTGTGAGCTTCTGCCTTGTCGTGATGTAGTAGGAAATCGCCCCTGTGCGACATTTCAGGTCGTTTGCTGCGAATGTACTCCCTAAGACGCCACAGAACATTGCAGTAAAAAAGTGCGGTGACTGGTCTGACTCTGGGGGACGAATTCATGGTGCACAACTCCACGAATGTCGAAGAACACGATGAGCATGCTTTTGGTTGCACTCCGGACCTGTCGGGCCTTCTTCGGTCGTAGAGATGCCGGGCTCTTCCACTGCGACGACTGTTGTTTGGTCTCCGGGTCGTAACCGTAGACCCAAGTCTCGTCCCCAGTGATGACCCGCGACAGGAACGTTGGTTTAGTATATACGAATACATTCATCAACTGACGAAGATCTTAAGAGTTCGACACGGAGCGCCTTTTGTTTGGGGTTCAGAATATTTTGCACAAACTTTAAAGCAATGCGGTGCATGTTCAACACCAACGTCAGAATCTTTTGTACTGTTCCGTATGACACATTGACGATGGTAGCAATGTCTTGAATGATTCTCCGAGGATCCTCATGCACCAGTTAACCAATTTTGTCCAGATTTCCTGGGGTTTGCCCGTGGACGGTCGCACTGACCTCTCTTCGTCTTCCAGTGCCGTTCTGCCGCTCTTGAAGCGTGAGTGCCACTCAAAACACCTCGCACGACTCATTGTATCATTGCCTTAAGCCTGCTGCAACATTTCATGCGTCTCCGTTCCCGATTTGCAGAGTTTGCGCAGAATTTGATGTTCGCTCGCTGCTCTAATTTGCAGTCAATACAGAAATCGTAGCTGTGTTCTGCACGTGGTCACCAAATATCTTGTAACACAGCTCCCGATGTTCTCAGAACGACGCCACTCGGCACAATGACTCATGAAGGTCACTGCCCTCGACCGCTGCTCGCGTATCCGCGTACTGCCATCTGTTGGCGTGCTACGTACCTTGTCTAGGAACTTTTTGATCGCACTACGTATAATGAGATACCAAAAAGAAAATTGTTAAAACCAAACTGGCAAAATAAAACACATTTTTAACCCCATTGTTTAGCTATCTAGACACGATATCATTTCGGATCACTGAAAGAATGCCTTAATACTCCAATGCAAGCCCGTCAATGACGGTTAAGCACATACTTATACAATAACAAGGAACATCATCGTTAAATTCGTATACGAGTAGTTGGAAAAATTAATGGGAATATTACAAATAGTTTGTTGTTGGTGACCCATCTTATACACTGCCCATAATTCAACCGTTTATTATAGTTACGCATTTTATTACGATTCACGTTATATGACAAAAAAAGTTCAGTCACAGCTTTTACAACCCTGCATGTCACGGGTTACGGACTATTATATATAAATATGGAGGCATTACTTCCTGAACACCCTCTTATAATTTTCGCGCAAACGTTTTGAAATCCGAAATATCACATTAAATCAGGTTATATTTCTTTTGTGAAAATACTGTTTCAGAATTTCGGCAGATATATATGCATCTTTTTACTGGCGTTTTACGGGGTTGTTTCAAGAAATGTGCTTCTCATTGTAGTTTATATGGTTGGGCATAATCTCTTATTCTTATAACCGTTGTTCTTGAAAGAAGTCTTTAGTTTAGACTTCTTTCGTATGATAGATGATGTACCTTCGCTGTTGCAGGAAGCTGTTGTTTTCGTGTCAGGCAGAAGTCTGATTTTATCATCGTAGTTGCACACATAAGATGGACCTATCTGCCTGGCGATTTTTCTTGGTTCCAGGGAGTAGTTCTACCATGGCTTCCCTTTCGCGTAGAGATGACGCGTTTATTATGTCCCAGAAGCAATACAAGTGCAGTGATTCGTTGTCGGGTAATGATGTTATTTGGTCCAAATGTGCTTTTCTTACAGCTTCATACGCATGATAATAATTCATATTGCGTTCACA
Organism: Macrothele yani; assembly: GCA_039090855.1. NCBI lineage: Eukaryota > Metazoa > Arthropoda > Arachnida > Araneae > Macrothelidae > Macrothele > Macrothele yani. The sequence continues at coordinate 140,771,638 of CM077002.1, forward strand.
TCAATAGACGTCGAGCAAACCGCTCCGCAAAATCAGTTATTCTCAGATGAACGTGAATTGCAAAACGTCGTGAACAATGATTTTTTTCAGCTGAATAATGCAACGTGAATCTAATTTTCACTTTAATACGAATTTGAGGTTTGACTAACAAGTAATCATTTACTTTTGAAGATGAATCATTTACTTTATTAACAAGTTTTCATACCAGCACGCCTATAAGTGCTTGATTTGCCTTATTACTGCTGTATAAATTTTTAACGCAGTCCATTTTGTGTGCCTTCTGTTTTCACTGTGAATTGAGAGTGGGATGTTATTTTTCTTTTTCGGTTCTTACTTCATAAAGGTACTGTTGACGACAGACTAATAATTAGATTTGTACTATTAATACATTCATCAACCATAGCAGTTCAGTGTCTTCTTCTTTGCATCAGTTTTAATCGCACCTGAAATTGTTACTTTTTCTTTGCAATTTAAAAAAAAAAAATGTTCTATTTTTCAAGAAATTTTTATTTTCTATGAGAGATAGAGAAACACTTTCGCATTCTGATAAATACACTGCACGACGTAGGCAAAATAACAGGCCATGAAGGGTTGCACAAAATGAGTCGAAACTTACCACGCGTACACTGGTCACAAAATTTTAGGGATTTTGCAGTTTCGAAGGAAAAGCGCGGTGGTATGCATATTTAGCGACTACTGGAGATCGGTTATCAGCGTGGGTAGCTCCGTCATATGTATTGGGGGAGGGCGGATAGTAATGTTTTTGGAGGGGCTAAGTTTCGGAAGCACTTGTGAGTCGTTTATGTACGTCAACGTAAAGCAATTGTATGTACAAGTGAGTGAACTATTCGCCTTTAACTTATGTAGGTATTTTTTCCTTCCAGATTTGCAGAACAAAATGTGTGACATGAAACCTGAGGAGAGTCATGTTCGTCATTGTATGCTGCATGAATTTCACAAGGAGCCGCCCCGGTGGCGCTGTGGTCTAAGCGATGGCCTCTGATCACTCGTCCGAAAGGGGTCCAGGTTCAAATCCTAGTTAGGCATGGATGTTGTGTTTGTCTTACGGCACTGGCTCTTTCCCTTCCCTTGAGCCAGTGACCCTAAATTAGGGACGGTCGACTGCTTATAGCCCATTGAGTTGCTCACGGTGGTCGTTAAACCTCCAATCAAAAAAAAAAAAAATTCACAAGGGGAACAATAAAACCTTGGCCACCTATAACATTTGCGATGTTTATCCGAATGCGTTAAAATGTCCGCAACTGCCAGCATTGGTTCGCTGAATTCCAGTCGGGCAATTTTTGCCTCTCTGATGCCCCTCGTGCAGGAAGGCCCATGGAGCTGCACAATGACTTGCTGCGTGCAGCCGTTGAAACAGGTCCTCGTCAAACTGTTGATGAATTATCCCAACGTCTTAATGCATAATCGTCTACTGTTAAAGAGCACCTGCAGCAGATAGGGAAGGTCTATAGACAAGGAGTTTGGGTCCCACACCAACTTTCAGCTGACAACAAAGCCCAGCGTTCCACAATTTGCAACGTTTTGCTCAGCCGACAGGAAAAGTATCCATTTCTTCATCGAATTGTCACTGGAGGTGAAAAGTGAGTTCTTTACGTAAACAACAAACGCAAAAAAAAAAAAAAAAAAAAAAAAAAATAAAATAGTGGCTTTATCCAGGTCAGACACCAGTTCCTACGCCAAAACCAGGCCTACACCCCAAAAAGGTTTTGCTCTGTGTTTGACGGACTACCGCTGGCATAGCTCACTTTGAGCTGTTGGAACCCCAACAGATTGTAACGACAGACCTCTATTGTCAACAACTGGAACGTTTGAAGCAAGCTCTTACTGTAAAATATTCAGTACTGGCCAACAGAAAAGGTGTCATCATCCAGCATGACAACGCGGTACCACACACGGCAAGGCGGACCCAGCAGAGGATCAGATACTTTGGCTGGGAAGTTCTGCACCATCCGATAACTATTTGTTCAGATCTCTGCAGCACTTTCTTAATGGGAAAAGATTCCACAATATTGATGTAGTCAAAACGGGGCTCTCGGACCTCTTTGCATCACAGTCAACGTCTTTTTATAAAGACGGCCTTGAAAGTTTGGTTTCACGATGGGCAAATGTGATCGATAATGATGGCGATTATATAATTGATTAAGAAATAAATTTCCTGTGTTGCAAACAGTGTTTCTCTTTTTTCCCAAAACTACATTACTTTCCGGTCTCACCAATAAATTGGCGTCATGATAACATCACACGTGCAGTGCGAGCTCCAATCAGTACCCAGCGAGAAGTGGAAAACGGGTCCTTTCAGGGTTTCGTTTAGAACTTTGCTGAATATATTGCCTTCAGTGTGGGAGTAACCTCAAATAGTGCCCAGATGCCGTTTAAGCATTGACAACAGAAATAAGGCTTTAGGAGTTTCGCAAAGTATAGTAAGTGGGCTACACACAAGATTTCTACTGCACAGAAATGTTGGCAGATCGACTCAGGAGTCGTCGCCCGAGAATGAATACCAGGCGGCAGGATCTCTACCTGAGAGTAATTGTTCGGAGAGCCGTGGCGCAGTGGTCTAAGCGATGGCTTTTGATCATTCGTCCGAGATAGGTCCGGGTTCGAATCCCCGTGAGACATTGATGTTGTGTTTGTCTTCCGGCGCTGGCTCTCTCCTTTCCCTGGTACCAGTGACCCTAAATTAGGAACGGGCGACTGCTTGTAGCCCATTGAGTTACTCACGGTGGTGGTTAAACCTCCAATCAAAAAACAAAGTGCTTGGAGAAGGCATAGTAACACCAATAGCCAACTCCGAAAATCGCTTCGAGCTGCTTCTGGTGTCCCAGTATGTACTCAAACGGTACGAAACCGTCTTCACGAGTACAGACTCAGAGCAAGGATACCGCTAAGATGTATAGCATTGACATCAGCTAACTGTCGTCAAAGATGTATCTTGGCCCGACAGTACCTGTAGTGGAATACAGAGTACTTTTTACAAACGAATCCCTTTCCACTCTTTTTCATGACATTCGACGAGGACACGTGTGAAAGAGATCCGACATACGAGTGTAAGCACATTATGTGCAGTCTATCCACGCTTACCAGCAGCAGACAGTTCTGGTTTGGGTAGGAGTGTGTTTTAATGGCCGTACTCGTACTTGTATGTTTGTCAAGAGAACCATGAATGCCTCAGTGTACCGAAACGAGATCACTGTGCCCATTGTGGCACTGTTTAACGTTGCTATTGGGCACGCATTATGTTTTATCGATGACAATGCAACCAATCACCGTGCCTGCTGCAAAATCATGGGATTGAATCGTTACAGCTTCCTCCGAGGTTTTCTGAGCTTAATCCTATTAAGAGCATTTGGGACTCTGCACTGCGCCGTATAGATAACCACGTTCCATACCTCAGTACACAGACGAACCTCCGAAACGTGTTGCATGTAACACGGAACGAGCTGCCCCAGACACTCATCAGTAATGTCATGTCTCGTAGGTGTCACTGATCAGTAATAGCATGCATCGTACGTGTCACATGACTCATCAGTAATGTCATGCCTCGTAGGTGTTCTTCGAAACAGAGGTGGTGCTACTGGGTACTGAAATCCAGAGGTATTGACATTCTCCGAATTTATTATTTTGTCTATATTGCAGTGTTGCTTCTTTGTTGGGTGCGAAATTGCACAATGAATTGTTTTTCTAAATGTACTCTTCATCGTTTGTGTTACGTAGCCTCACTGATGTTATCTTGTATTTCGATGCGTGTTACTTGGACCGCATGTACGTCCTTCATTTTATGCAATATTCTTAACTTTTTGTGACCAGGGTATGAACAAATAGGATCGAAAGAAGTGATTAGATTTCTGAGGAATTTCATGAATACAGTGGGTGTGGAGAGAGTATAATGTGGTCTGAATCGTATGACCTCCATGACGGATCGTACATTCGGCAACACGGTGTGGCATTGAGGGGAAAAGTTCCCCAAATTCATGGACACAGCGAAGAGTCGTACAAAGGCCTTAAATCTTCTGTCCAGGTCAGCACATGGATACCTTGTAGGTACTGCGTCGTGTTGTTGGCAATGTGCGGGTGGGCGTTATCTTGTTAAAACTAGGCAGTGTTACCATGGAGATACGGAAAAAAACGGTCGGCAGCACCTCGTTAACGTGTCGTCATGCTGTCATTGCATCAACTATACGTACGATCGGTAAGCAGCTGTTGAAACTGATAGCTCTCCAAAATACAACATCATGTTGAAAAACTACATATATGACGCTCACGGATGACAGCAAAATCACACTGGTAATCACGTTTACTCCAGATTCTCTATCGTCGTCGACTGTCAGATAGAAATGAGATTCGTAGCTGAATACGACGTGGTTACGTTCGTCCCACCATGAATGTCTTATACTGCACCTTTACTACAATCATGCGCGACGATATACTGCTATGAGTGGTAGTCGTCAGAATGGCTGGAGAGAGAGCAAGCCTACCTAAACCAGTCTGGGATTTACAGTACCTAGCTGTGTAGATCGTTGATTAGCCGAAGCAGCCGAACATGTACATAGCTGCCTGTACAGATCGTCAAATGTCGTCGGCTTTGGGCTTGCTACGTCTTCTTGTTGAACTCGGCGATCTAGGCGTTCGAATGTTCGCCCTACGTGCACCTTCTCCACTATGGTGACGCACGTTGCCTTCTCTCAAACAATGTCGTCACATTCGGCTAGGCCGCCCCGGTGGCGCAGTGGTCTAAGCGATGGCCTCTGATCATTCGTCCCAAAGGGGTCCAGGTTCGAATCCCGGTGAGGCATGGATGTTGCGTTTGTCTTTCGGCACTGGCTCTCTCCCTTCCCTGGAACCAGTGGCTCTAAATTAGGGACGGGCGACTGCTTATAGCCCATTGAGTTGCTCACGGTGGTCGTTAAACCTAAAAAAAAAAAAACATTCGGCCAGAATACAGAAATATCTAATAATAATAATATCTGATAAAATAATCAAATATATATACATGTGTATATATACATGTGTATATATATATATATTAAGTATATAACTATATATATTACTACTATATAACTATACTACAACTAAAATAAAACTATAAATACATAAGTTTTATATGTTCATATTATATTATATATTTGATATATCAATATTACTACTACTATTATGTTATATATATATATATTATATTAAACATTTTTTATAAAAATTGTAATATATCAAATTAATATACACTATATTGCAAGTCACCGGACACCCCTTTAAAAGCAAATGAACGGATCTGCTGCATTGTTGCGATGAACGGTAGAGTAGCAAACGGTATAAAAACAAGTCTGCAGCTGACAGCGATCATATCGCACTGTGAGGTTGAGTGAAAACGTCGCGGCGGGGGAGAACTCACTTTGAGAAAGGAAACATTGTTGGGTGCTTGTTATATTAGCGGGTTGTCCATAAGAGAAACCGATAAGCGTTTAAACATACCCAAGTCAACTGTTTTGGATTTACTGAATAAATGGAAGACACATGGCGTGCCTGAAGCAGCAAAATGTACCGGCAGACTAAAGAAAATCAGTGATAGAAGACATCGAAGACTCAGGAGAGTCATTACAGCTAATCGACGGAGTGCTGCGCACGACATCAGTGTACAGGTGAGTAAAACATCTGGAACCTCGATCTGTACACATACCATTCGCAGAGAACTTCATTCCATGGGTTACCGTGGTCGTGCGGCTGCTCATAAGCCTTTCATCTCCACTCGTCGTTTAGCATGGTGTAAAGAAGATTTATCGTGGACCGTAGATCAATAGAAACGGGTCCAATGGACTGATGAATCCAGATACACGATCCATCAGTCTGATTGCCCTGTGTTGGTGGGTATGGCGGCAGCCGGGGGAAACCTATTTACCTCAGTGCACTGTTCACACGATCAAGTTTGGAGTTGGCAGTGTACTCTTGTGAGGGGCGTTTTTTGTGGTATGGTCCAGGCCCATTGGTTATCCTGGAGAAAACTGTTAGCCAGCACGTCTACCTCGATATTCTGGACAATTATGCCATACCTACTCTTTTGCAATACTATGGAACCGAGCCTTGTTGGTACCAGCGGGAAAATGCACAGAGCACTGTTACGGCGTGGTTTGACGATAATTCCGTATCGTGTGTGGATTGGCCAGCACAGAGCTTTGATCTTAATCCCGTAGAACACCTATGGGGTGAATTAGAACTCCGCATAAGAAGTTTGGAACCAAGGCCAACTACTAAGCAACAGTTAGCGGCAGCATTATGTACTGATTGGAAGCGCATACCTATCGCTGTGTTCCAAAACCTTGTCGAAACATGTGTCGAAGGGTCAGTGCATGCATTAAGGGCAAAGGTGGACCGAAACCGTACTAATGTGTGTCAATAAATGCTATGTTGCTTTTGTCTTCTAGGTGTCCGGTAACTTTTGTCAATATAGTGTATGTCTTTAGGGATGGCCGAAAATTTCAGGCATCATTATGTTGTGGCACATTGGCAGTTTAAAGGGCTAAAAGATAAAATAGATTTTTAAACATTCGGATAAATATAGAGGGGAAATATAATATAACTCTACGCCCCGTAGTAGAACAGGAAAAATAATACTAAGGAAAAATAATTTTTCGAATACCTCTGCTGGAAGAAGGTTTTGACATTTACACCTCCTAACGGGAAAATTGTATAATATTTGAAGAGGATAATGTTCTCTCAATATCATTCGCTATGATATTATTCAGAGAAGATAATATAACTAAATTCTATTCGTTATGGTAGGTATCGTGAATATTATCCTCTTTAAACAATTCAGATTTCCCGTAAGGAAAGTGGGAATTCAGCCACATCATCACATTTCTGCTTTCCAGAAGTGAAATTCAGGCTGTAGAATTTTTTTTTCAAAAACATATTCGTACTCCCTAAAAGTGGATTACGTCTTGAGAGCTGACCTCGGAAGATAGCATGTAGTGTTAGAGCGTTATTATTCTTCCACAGAAGAATTGCAAGCTGGTTTTTTTTTTGTTAAGAAAACTTTCTATTCAAACAAAGCTAAATTGAAAGCCTGACGTTCCTATTCTTAAGCGTTCACAGACGTTTGAGACTTTCAACATGTGCATTTCATCTCAATATTCAGTGAAGTAAAACAACTGTCGGCGCAGACTTTCTGGATTTCCGAGATATTAATGACTTCGTGGTATTAACAACTTAAGATGTCGTAAATTATTCATTTGGAAAAGTGTCTTCATTCCTAAAAGCGTTAGTTCGTCAACGAGCACTGCTGCGACTGACTAAAGAATTAACGAGCTGCCATTGGCCATTCAGAATCGAATTTAGAATCTTTCAAAATATTTTGCAGCCGTCTTCAGTGCTGTAGTTGTTATCACCGTTGCTTTACTTCTTGTTTTTCCCCTAGACAGTTCAGTTAATGAAGGTTGCCATAGTTTTGTGTTTAAGAACTTCCAAGAAAGTTTCTCCCAAAAGAAAGGACATCCTACACAGAATTTTGTTTTTCAGAATGAGTGTCATCAATTCATAAGCTACCTGGTGGAAATTTCTCCTCGGCTGTGCACAAATAATTGTTAAAGAATAAACAGGTGCTGCTGATCCGAGAAAGTAAAGAAGAATATAAGGAGTGCAAAATAATTCAAATTTGACTATGCTTCCTTTAAAGGAAAAATTCTTGAATATCCTACTATTTTAGTTTCTCTGTTGTCTCGAAATGCTAGCAGTTGACATTAACAAGTAGTAGATATGATCAGAATGAAACAACTTAGATTTTGTTTTCTGAGAGAAACAATTTTTAAAGTTTGACGCATATTCTTTACCGTCGGTTTCTTCCAGCAGAGAAAAAAACGCCAGAACTCATTACTGCAAATTAAGCAAGAACAAGCGATGGGTGTTTACCGAAAACATAACCGATATTGCTTCTGCATCATGTCAAAGACAAAACCCACAGAATAAGATCCTTTGATCATTCATTTTCTGAGAAAGATTAGTTTCTTGATGGGCTAGAAATACAAGATTCCTAAAAGCGTTAGTTCGTCAACGAGCATAAGAGTACAAAAGTTCTTCAACGAGCATAAGAGTACTGCTGGAGAGAACAATGTAATGAAAGGTTACTTGCGGAAACTAAGGAAATAAAAGGGTTGAGAATTTCTGTTATACGAGCGTCATAACAAAAGTTCTGCTCACGTTAATCTGAAAGGAAAGCAGATGATGCAATCAGGAAAATGATTGTGTCATGCCAAGGCCAGTCTCTCAGCAACGCAGTGGTGTCAGAACGACGCGCTATCATTTTCTGTGTGGACGTGGGAGGTTTTGGAAATGGAAGCGTGCAGCTCCTCAGGTCGAGTCAGAGCGTTAGACCAGCGCTCGTGCTCACCTCCGACACAGATCCACACTGCCTTGCAAGACGTTTGTGAGGAAAGAACTCTTGATCAAAGCACAATTTGTCGATGGGCATCGCGCTTTCGGGAGGGCCGAAGCAACATCGAAGATGATCAACGCTCAGGCGGACCGGAAATGGCGACAGACAAAACATCTGTCGCCATTGTTTCAACGTTTCTCGAAGAATATCGCCGTTTGACAGTCGAGGAGATTTGCTCATCAGGAAAATTTGTCTACCATGCCTATTCACCGGATTTTGAGCGACTCACTGGAAAAACAAAAATCGTTGCGCGCTGGGTGCTTCATCAACTCACCTCCGAGCAGAAGGCAGCCAGAGTGATCATCTCCACAGATTCGAAAGTGAGGGCGACACCTTCCCGAACAGAATTGTCTGAATTGGTGAGACTTGGACCCGCAATTCTGAGACGGAACTGAAGTCACAATTAGCGGAATGGAGGGATCCAAGTTCCCTACGCCCCTCAAAGTGTCGTCGGCAACAATCCAAAGTGAAGCAAATGATGATTTCTGCGTATGATGCCGAGCGTGTTGTCGTCTCTGATCGAGTGCCGGTAGGGCTAAATGACAACGCACAATACTATCAGCAATTTTGGAGAACGAAGTTGAGACAGAAACCTCGTCAAAATCACCCAAACGTGGCGGAAGCGGGAGCGATCTTGCTGCATGAAAACGCATCGCGTCATGCTGCAGCGTCCGTACGGGGACGTTTGGCGAAATATGGCTGGGAAACTTTATCCCACCCACCATACAGCCCTGATCTCAGTCCATCTGACTTTTATCTTTTCCCAAAGTTAAAAAATCAACTCCGTGGCATCGCTAGGAATCTCTGGACAAACTGGCATTGGACATGGCCCGAGTAATACGACAGCTGGGCATCTAGGACTTACCTTACCGCTGGCAGTCTGTCATTAGCAACGGAGGGGAGTACATTGAACGGCAATAAAGGTAAGTTTTCTCCGCTACTTCACACTTTTCTCAAAAATGGACAGTGTACAGAGCTTTTGTCAGGACACCAGTAGAATAATGAAATGTAAGTTGTAAGAACTAAGTATGCAAAAGGATTGAAGATCTGTTAGAGAGTGATGAAAGATCGCTCCTCGGAACTAAGGGTTAAGCAGGTATGTGTTACAGAGTGAAGAAAGATAAGTTACAGAAACTAAGAACAGAAAACGGTTGAGCATCTTCTACACAGTGACGAAAAGTCAGTTGTAGGAAGCCAGGAGGTACGACGATATGTTAAAAGATATGAAAAGTCAGTTTCTGGAACTGAAGTGATAAGACTGTTGAGGATCTGTTAGAGGACAATGAAAGGCCAGTTGTCAGGACAAAGAAAATATAATTCAGGGTCGTTTACACAGCGATAAAAAGTCAGTCGTGCGAACAAAAGAGATAAAAGTGTTAAGGATCTGTTAAGAGAGGTGAAAGGTCAGCTATATGGAGCTAAAGAAATAGGAACTAGGGAGGCCAGTTGAAACGTTTGGGATCTAATAGAGTGTGTAGAATCATAATAGAGCAGTAACAGAGAACTAAGGAAATACAGAGACCAGTTGGAGGTGTTTACGGTCTTCCATAAATTGCGAAGAGATAAAAATTAACCGCCGCCCGGTGGCGCAGTGGTCTAAGCGATGGCTTCTGATAATTCGTCCGAACGGGGTCCGGGTTCGAATCCCGGTGAGGCATGGATGTTGTGTTTGTCTTACGGCACTGGTTCTTTCCCTTCCCTGGAACCAGTGACCCAAAATTAGGGACGGGCTACTGCTTATAGCCCATTGAGTTGCTCATGGTGGTCGTTAAACCTCCAATCAAAAAAAAATTAACCCAGTTAGGGACTCTAGTTTCTGTTACACAGCTCATTGTGAAGAAAGGTGAGTTACAGTGAACGAAGGAAATGGAAGTCAGGTTATGGGAGGTTTTGGATCTATTTCAAAGTAAGAGTGATGAAAGCAAATTTACAGGGATCTATGCATCGGTTATATGGAAGACCTATTAGAGAGCATGGACGATCGGTTGGAGAGCACGGAAGATTGATTAGAGAGCATGGAAGGTCTGTTGGAGAGTACGGAAGATTGGTTCGAGAGTATGGAAGATTGGTTAGAGAGTATGAAAGATTGGTTAGAGAGTATGGAAGTTCGGTCAGAGAGTTTAGGGTGAATTACGTAGGTTACAGAATGGTGAAAGTTCAGTTTTAGGGTACAAAGGAAATAGAAGATTGTGGGCTTAATATCAATTACAGGGAGTGACAACAGGTAGGGTGTGGGCAAGGGCAAATTTGTCATTTGATATCAAAAAAGAAGATTTGTAGCAGTGTGGTTATAATGAAAGATTGGTTAAATAGCACAGCTGAAAGAAAACATAAATTACTGGATTTCAGGTAAAAAAATTATTAACAACAAGGAACTGATCGGTTACCGAGTATCGATTAAGAATGAGTATTTAAGTAGTTGAAGAATGTAAACTAGCAGTAAATTGGTGAGAAGAAAGAAGATAAATAGCTGGGTGCCACCCACAGAAAACAAAACAACCGAATTATGGATAAAGTACGATATGTTTAACGATTAAGACAAATTAGTTAAGGTACAGGGCCGAAAACCGGATAAGAAATAGAGTTAATAAGAAAGATCGGTAACTAGGCCAACAGAGATTAATATCAGATGGTTAGTCGTTATGGAAAAGTCAATAGCAGTATAAAGGATCAGTATGAGGTACAAGTAAAAAAAGTCGTTCAGAGTGTACGGGTTAAAGAAACAGGTCAATTGCAGTGCGTAGGATAAAGAAGATCTCAAGGTGAAAAAGAAGGTAGGAAGATCCAAGAGAAAGAAAAATAAGGGGCAGGATGAAAAAAAAAGATTAATGGGAAGCTTGGTTGCCAGGTAAGGTCATTAAAAGGAAACAAAGTGAAAGAAATGGTAACAGGTATTAAAAAAATGTAAGCCGAAGGAAAACTGTTGTAGTTGTAGAAGGGTCAACACAGATTAGTAACAGGATATATTGTACAGGAGGCCGGTTCAAGTTTTCTCCAGCACAATTTTCTGCCTAAGAGAAATCATTCACAGGATTTATGCAAAAGAAGGTTGACTACAGGGTATAGTGTAAATTAAAACTGGTAACCCACGAAATTAAAAAAAGCATCACTACAAAAGAATTGCTTCCTTCTGTTGCTTGTGACGTACTTATCTGAGAGGTAATGCACATATCAAGACGGCAAAGTTGCAGCGAGGATCTTCGTGGGTGTAGCTTAATCGGGAAATCTTTCTGTTCCGGAGCAGAAGCATGAGGGTTCGATAGTCGTCAGAGGCAAATTTGTGTTTTCCTCTTGGTCCCCCGAAAGTAAAATGAAACACTTGCTCGTTGAGTTCTTCGAAAAATGTGTGATGTTCGTTCCACACGTTATCTGGAATTAATGAGAATTCCTTCCTTTGCAGAGTCCTTATTCAAGCATGGTTTGTGGGCTGACCCGAAAACCTACGTTTCTGTCCTAGCCTTTTCACAAGGGGGTCACATCCATGAGACGTACTTACCTCAGAGATGACGCACATGTGAAGACAGCAAAGTTCCAGCGACAAACTTTATTGGTGTAGCTTAATTGGAAAAGTATTCGGATCAGTAGCAGAAAGGTTCGATTCCCGCCACCGACAGATGGTTATTACGCTATATACTCTGGCACGTCAAGAAGTGGCGCGTGCTTTAAAATGATAGCACTGAAAATACAAGGATGTTAGCTCCTGGAATTTGTGACGCCTTTTGCGTTTTGAAACTTCAAAGGGCGCCACAAAGCTTTGAATCCATAATGAAGCTTCAAAGGGCGTCACAAAGCTTTGAATCTATAATGAAACTTTAATGGGCGTCACAAAGCTTTGAATTCATAAGGAAACTTCAAAGGGCATCACAAAGCTTTGAATCAATAATGAAACTTCAAAGGGCGTCACAAAGCTTTGAATCCATAATGAAACTTCAAAGGGCGTCACAAAGCTTTGAATCCATAATGAAACTTCAAAGGGCGTCACAAAGTTTTGAATCCATAATGAAACTTCAAAGGGCGTCACAAAGCTTTGAATCCATAATGTCTTATTGAAGGACATTTTGGATTCACCCACTATAATATGAACTGCGCCTAACAACATAATATTGGGTGTGCGAATAAGCTCTACCCGGTTTTGTAGGCTACAAAGAAAGGAGGAGAATACAACAAATAACCTACCTAAGATTTCACATAATTGCCATCATTCTGTATGACCTCTTGCAATCTGTCTATGAGTGGGTGAATCCAACGCCGGAAAAATTCCTGTGTATTAGAGTCAAAAAAGTCATGTAATGCCGTTTTGACATCGTTCACATCATCGAAGGTTTGGAGAGCGAAGGTGTTCTGTAATGATCGAAAAAGATGGTAGTCCGTAAGTGCCAGGTCAGGGGAATACGCCAGGTGAGGTAACACTTCCCAACCAAAGTCCAGTAATTTTTGCCGAGTGATTAAATCAGCATGAGATCTGGCGTTATCATGATGAAGGATCACGCCTTTGCGATTGACGAGTGCTGGCTGCTTCGATGTCAGTTGTTCTCGCAATCTGTCCAACTGTTGGCAGTAGAGGCCAGAATTTATCGTTAGGTTAAGTGCCAACACCTCCCAGTGGATTATTCCCTGGACATCCCACCAAACACAAAACAAAACATTTTGGGGATGCAGTCCTCTATTTGAGGGCTATGGAGCAGGCTTCGCACCTTGGCACACAGTTAGTCGACGCTTTACATTACGGTACAGTACCCATTTCTCATCAGCCGTTACAATTCGTCTCAAAAACGGTTCATTTCTGTGACGAGAAAGCAAAGAAACACAGGCACGAATTCTCTCCTCTCGTTGCTTTGCAGAAAACTGGCGCGGAACTCAGTTATCGAACTTGGTGGTGAACCCAAGCGCATGCATCCGTCTTTCGACGGTTGTTCTGTGTACTGACAACGCCTGCGCTAATTCCTGAACGACTGGATGTGGGCCCTTTGTTATAGCTTTGTCCCGATCTTCGTCAGAAACTACGGATCGACGTGGTTGACCTTTAGAGCTTCTGTGTCCGACCCGGAATTTTCGAAACCAACGACGACATGTTTTATCATCAACTGCATATTCCCCATACACTTGACAGATATTGCGGCAAGCCGCGGCTGCAGTACTTACTTTATCGAACTCGTAGAGTAAACAATGTCTAATGTGCGCCTTATCGCATGCCATGTTACACCGTCCGTGATTTCCGTTACAAATGACTTACTCGAACAAACCTAGTGCCTCTATATGCTCTACTGCGCCACGCTTCATTGGCCTCAAATTCGGCATCGCAGCGTCATGTGTGACGTAACGACACCTATCGTTATTTGCATCTACTACAAAAACGGGTAGAACTTTTGCACACACCCAATATCACTAACAAAAATGCTGGCAATGAAATTTCTGACTTATCCTAGTACACTGGCATGGAAAAATTAAGGACGAAACGGTTTGTCGAATATAACGTCGTGCAGAAGTGCTACACATCGACTCAAATCATACCATAAGATCCCCAAGATGTAAGAATATGGGACAAGTGAGCAAAACCGTCCAAACAAGGAATCCAAACGTTACAAAGGCACTTTATTTAAACGGTAGCTTCGAGCACAACTGGACAGAAGACAGAAACGCCCATGTGACAGGCGGCTGCCAAGAAAAATCCGGTCTTTAGTAATGGATATGATCACCCCTGACTGCGTTGCAGGATTTACAACTTCTGTCCATGCTGAGAACGAGGTTCTCAAGGAGCTGTTGAGGCATCGCGGCCCATTCCTCTTGTAGCGCCAATCGCAGCTGCGGAATCGTTGCTGGCGGCTGGTGACGTGCTGCCAAGCGTCTCCCGAAAAGGTACCACACGTGTTCGATTTGATTTAGGTCCGGGGACCTTGCGGGCCAATCCATGCGTTGAATATCTTCACTCTCCAACAGCTCTGCGACAGCCACTGTACGATGAGGTGTAGTGTTGTCGTCTATGAAGAGGAACTCAGGACCCACAGCACCTCTAAACAGACGCACGTGAGGCAGGAAAACTTCGGTACAATAGCGGACAGCAGTGACTGAACCTCATTGGAAAATGTGGAGGTCAGTACGGCTACCAAGCATGATACCGCCCCAAACGAGAACTCCGCCATCTACAAACTGGTCCCTTTCGATGATGTTGGAGGTGTGATTGCGTGTTCCCTGCTCTCTCGAGATGTGTATACGTCCAGAATTGGTCGTCAGACTAAATCGGCTCTCATCCGTAAAGAGAACTCGACCCCATTGCTGATGTGTCCAGTTCTTGTGTTTCTGGCACCACAGAAACCGCCGTCTCCGATGAGCAGGCGTTAATGGCACACACCGTACTGATCGTCGTGCAAATAGACCACCTAGTGCAGCCTGCTGGCCGCGGTAAAACGCGATAACGGACGTTCAGTTGTCTGTTGCATGTGCCTTGCGATTTCTCCCGCTATCTGCCGTCTGTCTCTTTTCGCCTGTAGGGCACTGTACCGGTCATCCGCCGCCGTGGTTGCTCGTGGACGACCACTGCTAAACTCTCGGACAGCTGTTCCTGTTGTTTGAAATGCTCTCCAAGCTCGTGAAACGATGCTGTGAGCGATCCCGAACTCCTCGGGCACACTAGTCACACTTCGACCTTCTTCGAACTTCCCAATGACGTTACCTCGGGTAAAATCATCCAGATGTCGTCTACTGGATTGCCTGTTGGCTATATGACACGGTGGCAGCAACTCAACGTCGTTCAAACCGATGTACACCGTGCAATAGCTTTCACCAAATTGCTGGGCGTACGCCGCCCGTGTGTTTTATACCCTTTCGACACTCCCCCCTACTTCATGCTGCCTATATGCGCATGCCCTACCGTACCGGTCCCTAGTCTATCTCCTGAGGGGTCTTTCGGTCCGTTCTGCGTGCTCGTTCCGCTGTTATGCTAATTTCTCTTCTTCGTCCTTAATTTTTGCACACCAGTGTATTATCTGTTTAACTTTACACCTGGAATTTGCACTAGTTGGTGTAGAATTACTGATTCGAGTGTATGACATGATTGTGTACAGTGTGGAACTACAGAGAATGTTCACACATTTTAAGAACTTTTTGATAAGAAATTACAGAAAATAAAAGAAGTTCAAAGAACTGAAACTTGCACAGCGTGATAGATTAACACGAATGAAACATCTGCTGCAGTTAAATATCATTTGCTGACAAAATGGCTCGTGTAATCAAGATATGGATAGAAGGTTATGTTTTTGCTCTTGACGAAGTGAAATATTCATATTCTGTAATTACAAAACGCTGTGAAATCATGGAATTAGCTTTTTTAAGTGTAAAATAAGTAATATTATTAGTAATAGCGGGAAAAATCGTCAAACATTGCTTTTAACAGGAGAAAGAACACCAAACGAATATCCAAAAGAGGTACGTACTTTCACGATTGTTTGGAAATTAAGGTTCTCTGGTCTTAAACGAAAAATCCACCGACCGAAAGTGTAATCGCTAAGTAGATAAAAACTTCTGTATCAACTGTAAACAAGATAATAAAGATTTGAATCTGAGAAAACTAAAAAGCATAATGTTCTCCGCGTTTTGCGTAGGCCAGGTGGCTGATCGCAGAACACAGTATGGACTTCTTTATGAAAATCCCTTAGCCAGAGATAGATGGAAATTTATTGTGAGAATTGATGAAGCATGTATCTACCCAAACGACTGTAACAAAAAAAAAAAAAAGGAAGAAGGTAGATTTACTGTCGAGAAAGAGCAGAAAAAGACTTGCAAACTTAGTTCCAAGAAACCAAAGGAAATTTCAGTAAAGGATTCATGATTACTGCTGGTTTCTGGTACAATGAGAAACTCAAGTTAAGAAAAGTTGAAAATAATGTTCAAATCAATTGTACACATTACCAAAATAATGTTTAACTCCTGTATTTAAAGAGGAAATACCATTCCTTTATCTTTCAAAGAGTAGAATTTCCCATTGTACTCTACCAGGATACGGCCACCAGTGATACATCCAAATCTACTACTCTATTTCTTGAAAAAAAGAGATGATTATCAAGTCCATACCTATTGCTCATATTCCTTCAAAGTCCCCTGATGTGTCACCAATGGACTATTGTGCCTTCAGACTGCAAGAAATAGAGCTCAGACCCAAAAAAGAAACGGGCATCAAGTCTATACCTTTTGCTCAAATTCCTTCAAAGTTCCCTGATGTGTCACCAATGGACTATTGTGCCTTCGGACTGTTAAAAAGAGCGCTCAGACCTAAAAGAGAGATGTTGATCAAGTCTATACCTTTCGCTCAAATTCCTTCAGAGTCCCCTGATGTGTCACCAATGGACTATGATTGTGCCTTCGGACTGCTAAAAAGAACGCTCAGACCTAAAAAAGGGACGGGTATTAAGTCTATACTTTTTGCTCATATTCCTTCAAAGTTCCCTGATGTGTCACCAATGGACTATTGTGCCTTCGGACTGCAAAAAAGAGCGCTAAGACCTAAAAGAGAGATGTTTATCAAGTCTATACCTTTCGCTCATATTCCTTCAGAGTCCCCTGATGTGTCATTAATGGACTATTGTGCCTTCAGACTGCAAGAAATAGAGCTCAGACCTAAAAAAGAAACGGGCATCAAGTCTATACCTTTTGCTCAAATTCCTTCAAAGTTCCCTGATGTGTCACCAATGGACTATTGTGCCTTCGGACTGTTAAAAAGAGCGCTCAGACCTAAAAGAGAGATGTTTATCAAGTCTATACCTTTCGCTCAAATTCCTTCAGAGTCCCCTGATGTGTCACCAATGGACTATGATTGTGCCTTCGGACTGCTAAAAAGAACGCTCAGACCTAAAAAAGGGACGGGTATTAAGTCTATACTTTTTGCTCATATTCCTTCAAAGTTCCCTGATGTGTCACCAATGGACTATTGTGCCTTCGGACTGCAAAAAAGAGCGCTCAGACCTAAACAAGAGATGTTTATCAAGTCTATACCTTTTGCTCATATTCCTTCAGAGTCCCCTGATGTGTCACCAATGGACTATTATTGTGCCTTCGGACTGCTAAAAAGAACGCTCAGACCTAAAAAAGGGACGGGTATTAAGTCTATACTTTTTGCCCATATTCCTTCAAAGTTCCCTGATGTGTCACCAATGGACTATTGTGCCTCGGACTGCTAAAAAGAGCGCTCAGACCTAAACAAGAGATGTTTATCAAGTCCATACCTTTTGCTCATATTCCTTCAGAGTCCCCTGATGTGTCACCAATGGACTATTATTGTGCCTTCGGACTGCTAAAAAGAACGCTCAGACCTAAAAAAGGGACGGGTATTAAGTCTATACTTTTTGCTCATATTCCTTCAAAGTTCCCTGATGTGTCACCAATGGACTATTGTGCCTTCGGACTGCTAAAAAGAGCGCTCAGACCTAAACAAGAGATGTTTATCAAGTCTATACCTTTTGCTCATATTCCTTCAGAGTCCCCTGATGTGTCACCAATGGACTATTATTGTGGCTTCGGACTGCTAAAAAGAATGCGCTCAGACCTAAAAAAGGGACGGGTATTAAGTCTATACTTTTTGCTCATATTCCTTCAAAGTCCCCTGATGTGTCACCAATGGACTATTGAGCCTTCGGACTGCTAAAAAGAGCGCTTTCTACACGTAGACCTAAAACAACGATTGGGCTATGGAAAGCAGTTGTAGAGGAATGGAACAAAATACTACTACCAATTTTAAGAACTGTCTTGTTATCTTAGAAATATAGATATAGTTTCATAGTCCAGATAAAGGGCTATCAGACAGAACATTTAACAAAGAAATAATTTTATTTTAAGCTTTAGTTATATTGCTTGAAAATTGTTTTATATAATGTGTGACCATTCTTTGCAAATATGAAATGTTTCATTTGTTTTGGAGCTAAACGACCACCATGAAGAACTCTTTATAGTCCATAAGCATCGCTTGTCCCTAAATTAAGTCAACTGGTTCCAAGGAAGGGACAGAGACTGCGTCATAAGATTAGCACACCACGCTTGCCATTAACGGGACTGCAACCAAGACATAGCAGAGGCAAACGGCTAGGATATTACATATTTGAAAACTCGACCACGGGGCCAGCAAAATGAATTATAGACCGGCACTGGAAAAAGTTATAAACGAAAGAAAGAAGATAAGAGCAAAAACTATGTAGCATTTCTGGTCTAGAAAGGAAAGTATATGCATTAATTATTCCAAAAGCGGGCGATGCTGTGAAATGAAAATAAGAAAATGAAGAATTAACGCGTGTATCATGTTCAAAATCTTTCATTTTAAATTTTATTTCACTTTTTTACTGTTTTTCTTAACTACTTTGACACTTCAGTAAACATAAAATTCGATTCCCGCGTGCCATCTAAAGTAGAACTCCCTTTGAGGGGGACTGATGCTCCTTTTCTTTTCTTTTCCGGCTATTCTGGGAAAGCTGTTACTTCAAGAGCACAACCCCGTTATTAGATTATATAAAACTATCGCTTCATTTTTGTATCGATTTATTTGTTTATTCTCGGAAAAACCGCTTCTGCTTTCTTCTCGCCCCGTTGCCAGATCTCTGAGGGTATATCGCGGCCGACAGAGACATTTATTCACCCGCCATTAAATATGGCCTCCTGTTTGCTTCGAAAGAACGACTCACGTCGCGTCTCACTCACTATTATGTCAGATTATGTGCGCTACGTGGCAGACGTGCGAATGCCCTTCACTGCCTCTTGTTCTTTATCTTTTGTTTTTTCGGTTTAAACATTATTGCAGATTGCTGGCTTTTCAAAAGCGACCGTGAATGACGCTTTAAAAAAAAAAAAAAAGAATAAAGATGGCAAGTCAAAAAACAGGAGGAAGTTGCCTGGTCTGCATGAAAATAAAGACTAAGTAGGTAGGGTTGATGCCGAGTTTCTGCATGTCATTTATAGTCGCAAGTTTGGTTATGTACGGTGGCTGAAGACCTCACGAACAAGAAAAGGCGTTCAGAAGCCCAGTGTCAAGAGAAAAGTAATTACGAGCGCCATTTTTAACAGTAAAACAAAAGAGAGGAGGCATTAGCTGCTGGCCAATTAAAGCTTATTGCTCACAAAATATATTACTTACCCACGAGAAAGTAAGGAACGAAGACGTTTAATTTCTAATTTCCTCCGACGGAGTTTTATTATTTACACTACATCCGGAAATATCCTAGCCAGTGAGACATGTATCACCGTACCAACTGCTGTCTGTAGAGAGATAAAAATAAGGCCCAGGAAGAAACAAAGGTAAATTATTCATAAAAGGGAAGAACACTGGGTTTAACGGAACATATACAGGACATTTCAATAGTTATTACTCCCCTTCACATCTATACACCCTAACTTGAGTGAAATAATGCGAAATATAAAAATATAAGTTACTGGCAAAGAGGCCTTGCGTTAAATGGGTTTAATGGTTTCTATGCCAGCGTTGTCAAAGTTTTCTTGAAACTGTGAATAGGATATATCGCACGGAAACATTTTATCGAAATACGTTCCAGTAACTAAAATAAAGGAATTTAGAAAATAGAATAAAATCTATACATGTGCTGTCAAAATTGGCAGAAAACTAGCAGACGTTATTGACTGCGATTATAGGAAATTTAAAATGTTTTTTTTTTCTAATCTGTTGTGATCGGTGCTAGGTACATATAGCTAGTGTGAGAAATCATGTATTAGGATAATTCAAATTCGTGCAGAAATAGCCCAAAGTAATCGAGGTAGTTGCCTTCAATGCACGATCTTAATATCAAAAGTCACTCATAATACAAATTTATTAATAAAATCTTTAAATTCAGCCAACGAATTTAAATTTGTATTATGAGTGACTCTTGATATTAAGATCGTGCATTGAAGGCAACTACCTCGATTACTTTGGAGAAATCATGTGTTTGATTTCTCATCTGTTGTAATAAGTCCCAGCTACTATGAGAAACCATGGTTTTTGCAGGTTGAGTCCAACAACTTTTAAGGACCGATCCTGTGTCTTATTGATACTCACGGCAAAACTCAGACGTGCAGAAAGTAATAGGTATTTAAACTAAAATGGATGGTGAGATGGGATGGTTGGAATACATGGGTTAAAAACATGGTCTTCTGCAGCATGGTCAGCCATGATGGTAGCTCCGCTGACATTTGACAAAAATTTCTTGACACATCGTGTTCCATTGCAAAGTTTTAGCGGATACAGTTTACTAAAAGCAATTTCTCGGCACATGGTGTTCCATTGCAGAGTGTTGGCGGATCCAGTGTCCTAAAAGCAATAATCGTGTTCCATTGCAGAGTGTTGCTGAAAGCAGTTTTCGAAAAGCAATTTCTAGACACATCTTGTTTTATTGCAGAGTGTTGGTGTACCCAGTTTCCTAAAAGCAATAATCGTGTTCCTTTGCAGAGTTTGTTTTGGTGGATCCAGTTTCCAAAAAGAAATTTCTTGGCACATGTTCCATTTCAAAGTGTTGGTGGATCCAGTTTCCAAGAAGGAATTTCATGGCACATCGTGTTCCATTGCAGAATATTGGTGGATCCAGTTTCCAAAAAGCAATATTATGACACATCGGGTTCCATTGCAGAGTGTTGATGGATCCAGTTTCCAAAAAAGCAATAATTCTGATATCCAATTGTTTTTTCAACCTAAGATAGATATTACAAGATATTACTAAAACTTAATCTTGCAGTTTTAATTCCTAGGATTCTAAATGCTGTTTGACAGATCACTTACAGCTGAAGATTTCTCGTTAATTCCTGATTTTACCCTTTTATTTTCACACAGATACACCTAAATCTCACTCATTCTAAACCGCATCCTTTGGTCACATTTCCTTTGGTCACATGGTTTCCGGTACATCGTTTTAGTGGTTTTCAATCTTTCGGCCATTCACTTCCTTATCGCTGGTCTCTGGACTTCATTTGTGTTAATCGTTATGAGCTTGGTTTTGTGGCTTAAGGAACACTCCAGACCAGCTTTCGGCAGTGGCGGCTCATGGTAGGAAAAATAGGTGAATAGCTACAAGAGCAATATGAAAAGATATCTACTGTCTTTAATGAAAATCAGTTAATGAGAACTTACCTTTTTTTATATATTAGATTAATTCTTCTTCCCTTTAAAGCTGGAAATTTGTCGATTATGTCGTCATAAAATGGCTGTTCCTTCGTGACATCAAGAAAATGTTTTTCTGAATAGAAATATTTGCCAAAGAAGCAAGTTTATCTGGAGAAATAGTGTTTCTTGAGTAAGTTTGTATTATTTTAAGGCAAGAAAAACTTCTTTCCACTGAAATACTTGCAGATGCAATTGTTAAAATCCGGGAAACCAATTTATAAGCTTCTATAAAAATGCCTTTATCTCCATGAAGCTCTCCCAAAAGTTCATGAGTCGATATATTCCTTAATTTTTCACCAGCATATACAAGACTCAGTTCAGTTTTAAGGCTCTGGTGTTTAGTAAATATTTTTCCGTAAAAATGTTGTAGATTTAAAAAAGCGTGAGAGGGAAAGCATGAATTAAATTGGTCGAATTTGGTTGTGTCAGCAAGACAGGGAAATTGAAGTTTAAGTTTCTCACTGTCTTGAAATATATCCATTTCCATAAGAATGTGGTACAAAATTTCAAAATACAATCGTTTATAATTTTTAAAAATTGTTTCTTGTGTAAGAGCAGCATATTCCCGTTTAGATCTGCTTATTTCTGTGATTTTGCTAGCTTTTCCAAACAGTGTTTCAAATACCTCATCGTTCCTTTTATGGCTCAAAATTTCATAAGTTTTTTTTTATTTGAGTAACACAGTATATGTCTAGTGATTTTTTCTGCAAAATGTCGAATAATAGATCAGTGAACCAAATATTTCATTAAATACTATTCCCAAAAATGTAAATTCAAAAGTGTTCATATCATTTAAAAACCCTTGGGCAAGTTGAATTGTGTTTTTGTCCGATTGGTCACTATTTGTGAGAAATTCGAATACTTCCTTCAATTTATCCCAATCTTCAACTATTACACTTACTAACTTCGAAGTAGAGGACCATCGAGTTTCTATTACGGTTGGCATGCCTCTTGTGGTTGTTGATGTGAGTGTATTATTGTTTTTTCACCACTCAGTGAAGCGATCGCTTCGCTGAGTGGTGAAAAAAACAAAGGAATTACACTGAGGCTTGCAAAAATATTCGACACTTAGAAAGTTTAGAAAAACTCTGCTGTAATACAAGGTTCAAACGATGTACTAAGCAATAACAAAAACAGATTTAGAAGTTTTATGCTTAATTTTTTCTGCAGCCCAGTCAAGTGTCCAGACATTACGCTTGCCCCATCGTAGCATTGCCCTATTGACTTGTGTTGATAATCAAACTGTTCCAAAATTTTGTCTACCATTTTGTATAAAGCTTCTGACGTTCTATCTTCACTCACACCATGGAAACCCAAAAACCGCTCAACGAATACACCTTCCGAATCAACAGATCTTATTATTAAAGAGCACTCGGAAGTCTGGTTATGTCTTCCCATCTACTTGAATCTAAAAGCACTGAACTTCATTTATTTCATTTTTGACGTGATCGTTTATATATTCAGAAATGCATTCAATTAATTCGGTTTGAATAGTTTTTGAGTCACCTGTGAAGACATTTTTTATCGTTTCGTATTGATTTTGAATTTTAAAGGACTTCCTGATATCAACAGTGAAAGCAATGCCTTGAATTTCTACGATTTATCGAGTCAACGCTTTTGTCATGGCCACGGAATGCTAGTTCTTGTTTACTCAAATACAGTACTGCATCAATCATTGTCTGCAGGAAAAGTCTATTTAAACGAACGCTTTCGTTGAAATGCATTTTCAAAAGCCTAGAATTCTCCCTCAGGACATTGGCAATGGTGTTCTGATTCTTTTCAAAATTATTTAGCATTAATTCGCATTTCAGGTGTTCGCTAGAATCACCACGTTTGAAAAGTGACCGTTTTATATTTAAGAAATCTGAAAATTGTTTTTATTCCACGCCGAATTTTATTACTAAAATATAAGCAGGTCCAACAAAATAATTTTTGTAACACAGAAGGGCTACAAAGCCATTTATATTCAGTAAACCAACAAATTTTAAAATTAATATTGTAAGATTTACCGCTCTTCTTGATTTCTTTTTTGGCGACAATTGTCAGTGAATCTGTCGGTCGTCCTTAAAGTTTTAAAATGTCTCTTTTATTTTCAACTTTCCACCGATTGAACGGAGTTTGCAATAAATTACAGACAATGTTTTTCACAGGATACATACTGAAAACTAAAACTATCACTATCAGTTAAACTGTACACGAAACTAAAGTAACTAATGAAGTTTTTAATAACAAACAATCACAAAACACGAAAAAACATATCTCTTTCAGAAAGTAAGTACCAAAACACCGCAAAAAAAAAAAATCCCTAGGGGATTGCAAAGAACCCTTGGCAACCCGTCCCGTCCCACTGCAATCTCTTCGTAAGGTCACGACTACAGGTGCAGAGCCTTGACGTCTCATGATAAAACACTTCACTTGCCCGACAGATAGGGGAGGGTGACGTCACAGTTACCATGGCAACTCGAACGAAAAGTGCAGACTTCCAAGCATTCTCATTTCAGCTCTTCACTTGAACTGATTTGCGTATAAGGACTTGTTTTCCGTATTGAACGCGCATTGTGAAGTGATATCTAATCAAAATTTTTTGTATTTTGGCACTCAATAAAGGCAAAAAAGTAATATATTATACGAAACTATTATATAAAATCTTATTTCAAATAAAATAGGTGAAGAGGCACTTCACCTACTTCACCTGAAAAGCCGCCACTGGCTTTCGGTTAACGCCAGTTTCTGTCAGATTACTGAAAAGCCACTTCTATTATGCAGCTTTTCCCCTGATGAAGATTGCATTGATTGGTTGTGGGTGTTTTTCGAAGCTGAACTTTCATTATACTTTACCATGGTTTTCTTTGATGGTGTTCCGATGTTAATCCGAGAAATGTCTGGAAATTGTGAGTGTCTCGTTTGTTTATTTGTTTGTGTGAGTGTGTGCATTGAATGTTTTTGAAAATATCGCTGGTGTTTGGGTTTGGTTTCATCGTGTGTACATTGAAATTATACACTCGAAAGTTTTTAATGTATCAATATATATCACCAACAATAATCAATCCACTGCTGGATGAAGATTTCCCCAAGTTTTTTCCATAACTGTCTGTCTTGAACCTGACTCCTCCATGTAGCTCTGGAATGCTTTCGAATTTCATCCATCCATCTCCCATGTGGTCGTCTTCTGTGTCTTTTCCTGTCTCTTGGAATCCAGTCTAAAATTTCGGTTGTCCATTGGCGGTCCGCTCTTCAGGCAACATGTCCAGCCCATTGCTATTTCAGTGATTTCACTCTGGTCATGATGTCGGGCACTCCTGTCATTTATCTTATCCACGAGTTCCTCTTCTTATGTTTCCTGGTTACACCAAGCATGCATCTCTCCATGCTTCTTTCAGTCGTTTGCAGGAACTGTTACGCAAGCACTGGCAGGATACATTGACTAAACATTTTTATTTTACTTCGTAATGTCATACTGCCTTTGAAATTGTACTATTGCTTCCAAACGTTCTCCATCCAAGTTTTATACGCTGCTTAATTTCTTCATCCATGTGATCCTCACTTGATATCTGCTGCCCAATATAAAGGTAGTTATCGGTTATCTGCAGCTTTTCCCCATTACTCGATAAATCTTCGTTTTTTGTAAAAGCATTGTACATTACTTTTGTCACATTTGAAAGTTCATTTTTAATCCCACTTCTTGACTTTTGTCAGAATGTTCTTTGATCATACTTTGCAGCTATAAACGGGGTTGCAAAAAAGACCACGTCATTAGCAAAACGAAGGTGAGTTAAATAATATCCATTAATCTTTATCCCTTTGGTTTACCAGTTCAATGATTGAAAGACATTTTGCAATGTTGCAGTAAACAGCTTGGGATAAAAGGTGTCGTCTTGTCTTACTCCCATTCCAATTCTCATTGTTGCTGTATCCTCAAATATCCGAACCTTTGCTCTTGCTCAAAGATGTTATTATTAATTCTAAGGTATGCATCTTCAGTGCCATAGGATTTCAAAGCCATTTTAACTGCTGATGGTTTAACGGAATTGGAGGCCTTTTCATAATCAATAAAAGCCATGCATAAGGTAGTTTATAATCCCTTGTTCTTTCAATTAGTTCTCTCAGTACATGGATATGATCTACAGTGTTGTAGCCACTCCTGCATCCAGCTTGTTCTTTTGGTTGAGCCATGGCTAGTGTTACTTTCAAGTGATGTGAAAGAACTTTAGTGAAGATTTTATAAACCACTGATAGCAGGCGTATGTAGCCTGCAGTTTCTGAGATCCTCAATGTCACCTTTTTTTATGTAGAAGGATCATTGTAGCTTTCTTTCAGTCCTCAGGAATCTTCCCTTCATTGAGACATCCGGTGAAAACTTGGGCGAATGTAGTTTCAATTTCTCCACTTGCTTCCTGTATAATGTCCACGGCAATTTCATCTTCTCTTAGAGCTTTTCCATGTTTCATGCTCTTAATTGCATGTGTAACTTATGCTGAGAAGACTGGATGGACTTTTTGGTACTGGTACCTGTCGTAATGCCTGGGGTAGATGTATCATCCCTTCAAACAGTTTTGAGTAGAAATCCTTTACCCTTATCAAAATGTCGCTTTTATTTCTTGTTACAGTACTGTCTTATTTTCTCGGATCCATAATTTGTTTTCTTCCCTTACCGGGATATCTCTATGCTCTCTGCAGGCATTGGTTGCTTTCAATTGCTTTTCTCACTAGTTCACAATTTAATTTCCTTATGTCTTCAGCGATACATTTTCGCACTGTCTTGCATAGCTCTATATACTCCACTTTGGAAGTTATGTCTTCTTTATTTGTCCTCATCTCCCTTCTCGTTTGCATCAGCATTTTTGTTTTTCCTGAGATTCTGTTCATATGCAACTTGTTCTTCGTACCACCTATTTTTGTTACTGTTTCCAAAGAGCCTTGGTGAGTTCTCTGTTAACTTCAGAAATATCCATTCATTTTGATATTAGGCCTTCGAAAGCAAAAATCTATTCTTCAGTTCCAACTTGAAGCTGTTATGATATTTTTTAATGTTGGTCACACATTAATCCATTTTGTTTGCCCTATGAGTTTGCCATGTTCGAATTTAGTGTTCAGGTGCATCTTACATCTCACCATTCTATGGTCACTACCTGTGTGTCTAACTTGTTCAGCACACTGCAGTCTTCAAAGACGAATTTTTTGTTACACATAATAAAATCAATTTCACTTTTCGTCCCATTGCACTCTCCGATGACGAATTTCTTGTTACACCGAATAAAATGGATTTCACTTTTCGTCTCATTGGAATATCTCCATGTCCATTACCTGTGTGACTTTTTCTTGAAACAGGAGTTCATGATGAAAAAACTTTCTGCTTCTGCAAACTTTACGAGGGTATTTCCAATTTGGTTATGCTCCCATAACAAAATTTACTAACCAAAGTACCATTATGTTGCTGTTGCCATATTTTTGCATTGAAATCAGCCATGGTGGCCATAACTCACCACGCTGGACAAGCTGGTTGGTGAGTGTGGAATAGCATTTCCTCTAATCTCGGTGGTTCAGTTATACCGCTATTCATGGGTCCTCACAGCTCCTTTAGTGAGAACAGGATGCACCACGAGAAGGCGGGGTTGACGTTTGTCAAGGAGAGGCTAGGATATGATGAGCATCACCTGACCTTGCCTCCCATATATACACGCTCGAGTCCCTTTATTGTGACCACCATCTAATATCCAGAATAACCGCCGTGTGCAGCCCGGTTAGTATCGAGACCGGCTGGAAGTGTCTCAATGAGTTGCTAGAAGGTGTTTACAGGTATGTGGAGCCATGCTGACTGCAGTACATCTGACAGCTGCTGTAGGACGTGTGGTGCAGGATCCATACAGGATCAACACGATCGAGGTGGTCCCACAGATGCTCAATTGGGTTTAAGTCTGGGCAATGTGGGGGCCACGGAAGTACTTTGAAGTCTTCATCGTGCTCTTCTAACCACTCTCGGGAATTTCTATCTGTGTGACACGCCGCACTGTCGTGCTGGAAGATCCCATCCGCTCCAGGAAAAACAATCAGCATGATGGGTGTATGTGGTCTGGAAGGATGGATTCATAAAAAATTCGGTCAAAAGTGACCCACAAGGATGAGTGTACTCAGGGAATGTCACGAAAATATATCACATACCATAACGGTGTCCCCACCAGCTTGCGTTCTGCCAGCAATGGTTGTAGAGTGTTTCATACGCCAACGTCCATCCGTTCGATGAAGCAGAAAACGTAACTCATCGGAGAAGGCAATCCTTCGCCAGTCAGTGGAGAATTGCCGTGGAATTTCATTAACGTAACGGGTTTTTGCTATAGTGGTACGGACTCTCAGGAGAGGTTGTCTGCTTTCGTACCCGATAGAAACCCAGGCCCTAATACCTCGTCTTGGTGCAATATTGCTGGCGCGAATGCCCTCTTCCCGACGTCTCTCACCCTGTCGTCGGAAGACACAGACGCGGCCAACCTTTTTGTCATAAACATAAGCGTGTTACGTCCAAAACCTCGATACTGTGCCATTCGTCACGCCACTCCGTTCGTTTGATGTACCATTGCAGCCTGGCAGTCAATTGCTGCGTAGTGGAAGGTAGCCAGAGGAGGGGCCGTTGAGCCTACAGTCCGAATTCCAATAACCGGCGAAATACAATTAAAACCGAGATGGGAGAATGCTTTACAGTTCGCCAATGCTGCGTCAACGCCGTTGATGATGCAAAACGTTCTCTCAAAGACATCCTCTTAAGATGACGGTTGTCCCTCGGTGTTGTATGTGTACGGCATCCAGAACCTTATCTTCCTGTTTTACCCCGTATTTGGACCATTCCTTGCACATTTTTGCTACGATGGATACACTTTACTCGACACAACCGGCATTCTTCCCGAGGTAAGCGTTTGCAGTCTCTCACGCCAATAATTCGACTTCTGTTGAGCTCGCAGATGTGACTGCGCGACCGTCTTACGCGACGACGAGGCATCTTTACCCACTGCTGACCAAACACTGACCTGCCGACCGAACCACGCGGGATATTTAACAGAAAAATATCCCATTTCCGGTCTGTCTTTACGCGATGTGGTTTACCTAGACGCGGTACCCATGTATCGATGTCGCAGAAATGCTGTTCCTTTCTGCGATATTGCCATATTAGCATATCATATAAAAATCAAAGTCGGAGCCCGAATCCTTTCAAGTGTTCTTCTTGCTTATAAACATGAGCGTATATATAAATATATATATATACTATATTGACAAAAGTCAACGGACACCTAGAAGAAAGCACACATAGGATTTATTGACATACATTAGTACAGTGCCGGTCCACCTTTGGCATTATTGCATGCACTGACCCTTCGAGACAGGCTTTCGACAAGGTTTTGGAACACAGCGATAGGTATGCCATTCCATTCAGTACACAATGCTGCCGCTAACTGTTGCTTAGTAGTAGGCCTTGGTTCCAAACTTGTTATGCGGCGCTCTAATTCATCACATAGGTGCTCTATGGGATGAAGGTCAGGGCTCTGTGCTGGCCAGTCTACACACGGTACAAAATTATGGTCAAACCACGCAGTAACAGTCCTTGCTTTATGGCTCGGTGCATTATCCGGCTGGTACCAGAAAGGCTCGATTCCATAGTATTGCCACAGAGTTGGTAGGACATAATTGTCCAGAACATCGGGGTAGACGTGCTGGTTAACAGGTTTGTCCACGACAACCAATGGGCCGGGACCATGCCATAAAAACCACCCCCACGCGAGTACACTGCCAGCTCTAAAAGTGACCGTAGGAACAGTACACTGTGGTAAATAGCGCTCCCACAGCTGCCGCCATACCCACACACGGCCATCACACAGATGGATCGTGTATCTGGATTCATCAGTCTATAGGACCCGTTTCCATTGATCTACGGTCCACAATAAATGTTCTTTACACCATGCTAAACGACGTGTAGCATTCCGAGTGGGGATGAAAAGCTTATGAGCAGCCGCACGACCACAGTAACCCATGGAATGAAGTTCTCTGCGAATGGAACTTGTACATACCGAGGTTCCAGCAGTTTTACTCCTCTGTATACTGAGGTCTTGTGCAGTACTCCGTCGATTAGCTGTAACGACTCTCCTGAGGCTTCGACGTCCTCTATCACTGATTTTCTTTGGTCTGCCGGTATATTTCGCTGATTCAGGTACGCCATGTGTTTTCCACGTATTCAGTACATTCAAAACAGTTGACTTGGGTATGTTTAAACGCCTCTCGGTTTCTCTTATGGAAAACCCACTAATATAACACCCAGCAATCTTTCCTTTTTCAAAGTCAGTTCTCTCTCGCCGCGAAATTTTCGCTCAACCTCACAGCGCGATATGATCGCTGTCAGCTTCAGGCTTGTTTTTATACCGTTTGCAGCTGTACCGCGCATGTTAACAACGCAGCGGATCCGTTCATTTGCTTTTGAAGGGGTGTCCGGTGACTTTTTTCCATATAGTGTATTTCAAATACGTTGAGACAATGCAAGTGGACAATGTCATAGCCTTGTCCACGTCATTTTATAAAAAACTCATAGCAACTGAAAAAGTTTTGTTCCGACACCGTGGGGATCAAATCCCAGATATCTCGATAATTAGCCGAGTGCGTTCGCTTTACGCTACGGTGCCACCAATTCACAGTGCTATGTGTGGTTTATCAGACAGCGTCTGATTACAGAAATCCGTATTGATGGGGTCAGCAACTATGTGCTCAGTAACTGTACAAACAGGTATGCGTACAGATGATGATCACACATTCTTAGAACGATATTTTAACAATAGAATGAACTTTTAAAATGAAATGCTTGCTTTCCAAAATGTTCTATCTGCTAGCCCTTTCTCTGGATTATGAACCTACTCGTACATCTAGATTTTCAAGATAATAGGGCATTTCTTAAAATTGGTAGCGGTATTTTATTTTACTCCTCTTCCGCTGCTTTCCGTAGTCCAATCATTGTTTTAGGTACGCGCTTAGGAGACGCTCTTTTCAGCAGCCAGAAGACATGATAGTCCATTGATCACACGTCAGAGAACTTTAAAGGAATATGAACCAATTACACATATATAGACTTGATACTTGTCCCTTTATTAATTTTTTCAAGAAATTGGGTGGTAGATTTGGATGTATGACTGATAGACGTATCCTGACAGAGTTCTACTCTCTGCAGGATAAAGGAATGGTATTTCTTTAAGTTTACGAGTGAAAACATTATTTTGTGAATGTGTAGAATTGATTTTAATTTTCTTTTTCAACTTTTCTTAGCTTGAATTTCCCATTGTACAAGACACCAGCAGTGATAATGAATCCTTCACTGAAACTTTCTGTAGATTCTTGGAACCAAGTTTGTAAGTCTTTTTCTGCTATCTTGCGATAGTAAATCGACATTTTTTGTTACGGCTGTTTAGGTAGATCCATGCTTTATCAGTAGTCACAAAAAATTTCGATCTGTATCTGGATAAGTGATTTTCATAAAGAAATCAGCACCGTGTTCTGCGCTTAGCCACGTGCCATGCTAACGGCGGTGAATATCATGGTGTTGCTCTTTGGGTAGGTAAAAATTTTTTAAGACCAAAAACCTTACTTTTAAATAGTCTTAAAAAGACGTCCTTTGGATATTCGTTTGGTGTTCTTTTTCCTGTTAAAACCAATGCTTAACGATTTTCCCCTCTGTTATTAATAGTACGGCAAATTTGATATTTAGAAAGGCTAATGCTATGATTTTCACAGCGTTTTTTAATTACAGAATACCAATATTTCTCTTTGTCAAGAGCAAAAACCTAACCTTCTATCCACAACTTGTTTACGTGCGCCATTTTCTTGGCAGACGATATTTAACTGCAGCAGATGTGTCTTTTGTGTTCATCTAACACGCTGTTGCCAGTTTCAGTTCTTTGAACTTCTTTTTTTTCTGTAATTCCTTATCAAAAACGTTTCAAAAATGTGTGAACATCCCTGTAATATACAGGAAATTACAGTACTATGTAACACTATTTGTATGCATAAACACTACCCTGACTTTCCCTCTTCGATAATAAGATAAAAATTTTAAGTAGATTATGTATCATCTCGTACATTTCTTCTGAAAACGTCACGCTACTTTCCAGCACTCACGAGTGGGCAACATTGGGGCTATCCATTTAAATGGCGAAAACATATGAGCGAGCAAGACAGGTTTTATGAAAACAAATGCTGGTGAATACAAAAACAATATAGTTAAAATGTAAAAAGATTGCCTAGGAAATATACCATTCTGGAAGGAATGTTTTCTCCATAAATCTTTATTGCATTTTTACGGTTGGCTCGGCATAGTCAGAAGAAAGGATTGTTCCATGTTTCTCTTTATTTTTAATATATTTTGACCCTGTCTTGTTTTCCCTTTTGCTATGTTCGGAAATATGCAATCGTTGTTGATCCTCCGTTCTTCTTAATGCATAACTTTTGTCTTCTTCGCTGTCATGAAGAAAGAGGGCCCGAGGCGTTCTCTGTGCTCCACCCGCTTCGGTAATTCCGCTGGAATCGTCCTCCGTACACATCAGCACTCCTTCCAGTACTGCTATAACTGAATCACCTCGCTCCGCATAGCCGTCTTTTCCTTTTTTCCTCCTCGGCGTCCGGTCTTGCTTCCCCAGTTGTTTTCGGAGAAGAATGGCAAATAGAATTTCGAACATTTCTCCATTATTTAAATCGAATTTGTTGGTTTGGAAAAATCCTAGCGGTAAAAGAAGCGAATGATTTCATTATGACTTTCTGTTTTTTGTTTGAACAATTTTTTCCCCGTTTTCCACCAATTCAGCTTATATTTTCCTGTTTCGTTTTCATATTTATAATATTTTTTCGCTTGTGTTAGCAGTTTGAAATACACTTTTAGACGTATCGCAAATTTATTTGTTCTGCAGAGATAAAACAAAAAAAAAGTGCTGGAAATGGACAGGGCTATTATTGCGCATGTGTGTGAAAGGCTTGCAATAACAGATGCTTGCTTTGATCAGATTAAAAATATTTCGTTTTTCCTGTGCAAAGCAACTAAATTTAATAAACTACACTTTCTAAGAACCGAAAAGCGAGTTTCTCGTTTTATTTGAGCCAGTTAAATAAACGCTTATCTGCAAAAAAAAAAAAAAAAAAAAAAAAGCTGTGCTTCAGTTTTGTGCTGTTTAAGTTTTTTCTTCTCTGCGCTTGTGTTTTTTTTCTGTATATCTCGTCCGCCCATGGCGTATTGAGTTCCGCAAAGGCTATAATTCGCCCTTGATGATTACTGGCAAATTAATGCAGCCGGCTTGCCATTCCTTTGCTGCATACGGGTAAGGGACAAAGTGCGTCCGGGGCCGACTTCACTAAATATGCGTTCGCGTCCCCAAACACAGGAAGTCTACGGACAACCCCAGAAAAATCGAGGACTAGATGACCGGCAGGACCGGGATTCGAACACCCGACAGAAACGCCACGACTTAACAGCGACTTAACACTTAAACAGCGACTTAACACTTAAACAACGACTTAACAAACTACGTAATACCGGTGGTGCTTGTTTTTTTACTATTGTTATTTTTATTTACATGCATTTTACGACGAACCAGTTCTTTGCAAAACTGCTGCAAGACAAATAAACAGGTAAAAATCGTTAGTGAGGATACCTTCAGTGACGTAGCCAGGATATCGGGGAACGTCAGGGATCCTGTCTCACCTAAGTGTGTGTATTATGTATACATTTTAATCGATTTAAATGCACTTTAGATATAATACATCGATATGCCATTGCATTATGACCATCTACCTAATAAGCTGTAGGACCACCTTTGGTCTGCAAAACAGCGGCATCTTGGTAAGGGATCGATTCGATGAGGTGGCAATAGGTATCCTGTGGTATCTGGTACCATAATGTCAACAACAAGTCCTCCAGTTCTCGTACATTTTGGGGTGGTGGTGATTTAGCGCGAACCCGCTTTTTCAAGTCGAACCACAAATGTTCGATTGGGCTCATGTCCGGTGAATTTAGAGGCCAGGACATTAATAGAAAGTCACCAGCATGTTTCTCGAACCACTCCTTGACGATTCTGGCAGTGTGGCATGGCACATTATCCTGTTGGTAATGACCATCACTAGCACGGAACACAGTTGCCATGAATGGGTGAACTTGGTCCGCATGTATGCTCATATGCCTGAGAGCTGTCAGGGATTGTGCTATTGGGATAATGGGGCCGAAACTGTTGCAAGAAAACATCGCCCATAGCTTACAACCGTCGCCGCCTGCCTGTTTCCGCCCAAATGTGTATCCAGGTGTCATAGCCTCCGTTGGTAATCCGCGTATCCGCGCTCGGTGCTCTACGTGATGTATCAGGAATCTCGATTTGTCAGACCAAGTCACTTTCCTCCAATCATCCACAGTCCAATGTCGATTATTTTGGGCCCATTTCATGCGCTGTTGGCGATGACGTGCAGTGAGCATAAAGACCCTGCTACGCAGGCCCATGCGCAGAAGTCTGCGATGAACTGTGTGCTGTGACATATTGCCCTGATCACCACTGATGTAGCCGCTGGTGATTTGTCGCTATGAACAATGCTTGCTAATCTCCGCTCCCCTCTGGAATCAGTGAGCTGCGGACAGCACACGACTGGTCGACGGTTCGTCTTTTGGCCATCTGCGCACCACGTTTGATACGTACTCACTACATCGGTAGGTAAACAACCCACAAGCCCCGCCGGTTTCGAGATCGTAGTTCCATTGCGCCGTGCCATCACAATTTGTTATTCGATAAATCGGCAGTTTTCCCCATTCTGACTCCGAACATTCTACTAACCGAAAGACAGTCCTTGGGTGTATATGTACTGCTCTGTAAAGGTCTTCTGCGCTACCGCTCGGTCTCTAGGCGCACTCATTTCTCTAGACTGGGGGTTGTTACAATAGAATGGCTCATCGAAGTAAATACGTAATTTGAGTTCAATTAATACATATAGGAGTTCGACAAGATAATGTGAACACCTGGGAAATAGGTGATATGTGTTTTATTAATAAAGTGTTGAATCATCATTTGCCTTCCAAGCTTTTGAAATAGATTCATATAAATTTTCAATAGTCCTCAGTGGAATGTTGTACCATTCGTTGATCAGAACAGCAGCCAATTGCTTCACTGATGTTGGAGGAGGACATCTGCATCTGACTCTTCTCGTTCGATGACATTCAAGTCAGGTGATTGAGCTGGCAAGGGTAAATGTTGAAGTTCATCTTGGTACTCCTCAAACCAAGACTCAACTGTTTTGGCTGTATGTGTGTGGGCGCATTATCATCTTGAAGAATGGCGTCGTTGTTGCAAAACAACATTTAGATGATTGGATGCATCTGATCACCTGGAATATAGATGGAGAAACTTACTTATATGATGGTCAAATGAAAATAGCAAAATCTTTTGGCAGGACAAAGACTATTTTTTCATCAATTTTTCTTCAAAATTAATTGAAAAAGATAAACACACGTGATAAATTGAAACGAATAAGTTAAAATACATTAACAATGCAAATTACATTCTCTTATCATTGTTTCTGTCCTAGTGAAACCTGAACAACGTCCCTCCTTCACTGCCACCAAACCTTTCTACCTCTGCATCCAAATGCCGCCGACATTGAACACTCACCTCGAAAGGTTGTCGAGGCCACAGCAAGCAAATCTCAACATGGAAAATATTTTACATGTGCTTACATCCTCACCGCTGTCAAGCGGTCACGATTTCGGAGTACTAACATCCGCATCCCTTCCAGGCATCAGTGGACATCTTTTTATTCAACGTGGTTGGAGTCTTTTTCGAGATTAAATAAAGAAGGGTTGCAGCACGTGCCGTAAGCAAATTGGAAAGGGTACTTTTGAAAGGTGATATGGATCCTATCTTGAAACAGTTCGCACAAATTAATGAGAAAAATTTCAGAGTAGACAAGCAATGTTCTCCAGATTAAAGGATGTGTCATGCCTAAGAGAATCGACATTTTTAAATTATTCATCCCGCGGGCCTGATTGAATATACCGGCGGGCCGTAGTTTGCCCATCCTTGATCTAGTATGTAGAAGTAACTTGGCCATGTAGATTAATGATGGGACCATAGGAATACCAATATACACTGAATAGCAATTGAATTAGAGACAGCTGGCGTTATGCAAATGTGGCGCTGTGGGCGGCCCTGTAAACGGAAACGACATGACGTATGCAGCGATCCGACAATATAAGGAGTGATGCGACGGGAATCAGTAAGAGTCGGAAGCAGTATGGGTAAGACGCGCATTTGATCTAAACGCATTTGATCGTGGGCAAATTGTCGGGGCCCGACGAATGGGTCACTCCATCACGGAGGTCGTGCAGGCACTGGGGCTTTTACGAGCCACTGTGTCACGGGTGCACCGTGAGTACATCGAATCCAGTAAAACCATCCCTTCAAGGGCCAACTGCCGTGGACAACAGCGTGTGGATGAGCGGGGTCATCGTCGGCTAGCTAGCATTGTAACAGCGGATAGACGGGCCACAGTGCAAGAAATCACTCGGGAATTTAACGCTGGTGCACAAAACCGTGTAAAAAGCCACACCATCCAGAACCATCTCCTTGCTATGGGGTACAAAAGCCAACGTCCCACGAGGGTACCGCTGCTGACCGCACATCCCAGAGTGCAAAGATTAGCATGGGTGCGGGAACATCGCCACTGGACCCTAGACATGTGGAAAAATGTTGCCTGGACTGATGAGTCGAGATTCACGTTGGTACATGCGAATGGCAGGATACGAGTACGGCGCAAACCACATAAAGCGATGGATCCTTCTTGCCAGCAGGGTACTCTTCAAGCTGGGGGGGTGGCATTCTCGTCTGGGGATTGTTTACGTGGACTGAAATGGGACCCCTGGTACGTGTGACATCGTCTCTCACAGGTCAGCGTTACCGGGATATCCTGGACGACCATTTGCTCCCGTTTGTGCGTCTTCAACATCCCACTGGGTACCTCATCCTGCAACAAGACAATGCACCGCGCCATCGTTCTTGAATTGTATCCGAATGGTTGGATGAACACTCCACCGACGTGAGCTCGCTTCCTTTGCCAGCTAGGCCACCTGACCTCAATCCCATCGAGCACATCTGGGATGCCATCGTGGTAGATGTTCAAGGCTCTGACCCCCTCCATCAAATCTTCGTGAACTGTGGGAGCTTCTTCAAGGGTCGTGGATCCGTATGGCTTCCCAACGCTTCCAGTGTCTTGTCGAGTCCATACCGAGACGAATCGCCGCCGTTACCAGGGCAAAATGTGGTGCTACACGTTACAAGATCTCTAATTCAATTGCTCTTCTGTGTATGGCAGCACAAATCATCACAGGTCCACTCTCATGTTTGGCAGTTGCAACCAGACATTTCGAATTGTACTCTGCCTTGGGGGTTCTCCACATGTTAGGAGTAATGTAAACAAGAACTCATTGGACCATATCACTCGTTTCCAGTCATCAGGTATCCAGGTTGTATGCTCACGACGTCATCTTTTCCGCATTGTAGCCTTGGTTTCTTTGATTAAAGGTTTAGCAATTGCAGATCTTCCCTGGATGTTGGCTTTCTGAAGTTTTATGCACACTGGTTTTTGTGGAAACAATGTCGTGCAGGTCGATGGGTTCGGTTGTCGCTTTTGCTCCAGTAGTTCTGCGTTGTTTGGACACAATCCTCTTTAGTGTTCGACGGTTAAATCTCATTCAATTTCGATTTTCACCCAATATTCTTCTTCACCGATGAAGTCTTGCGATGCTGTGTGTAGGCAGTAATAATCGTGGAGACTGTTGCTCTTGAAGCAACAAACAATTTGGCTACTATGGTTATAGACGCTCCTGCTAAATAAGCTTCCACGATTCGTCTTCTTTGGGAGCTTCTGATCAGAACTTGTACTACCCTAGCATACAACCTAGAGAATGTATACAAAGAAAAGATACACACACAAGCTAATTACAGCTTTCGTTTGTTTCTGTGTAGCCTACACGAACAACAGTAACTTTTATAACCGTTATGTTCACATTATTTTGTTCAAACCCTTAATATATTAACTAAACTTACTAGAAGTGAAACAGAAGTTTTATAGGTTGATTCTACACTATCTACCAACAAATAATTGGACATCTGTGATAGCAAAGGAAAAGGAAGTTTATTCATCTTCAATAGTTGGTGGAGCCTCCACGACTGGCGATTACAGCTGCAACCCTCCGGGGCATACTCTCAACCAGGCGTTGTACGACGGCTAGCGGTATTTTCTTCCACTCGGCTTGGAGAAGACAGGTCAGTTCCTTCACCGATTTTGGTGGGGACACCCCTTAAGTCGACGCTCCAACTCGTCCCAGAGGTGCTCGATAGGGTTAAGGTCCGGGCTCTGAGCAAGCCAGTCCATTCGATTAACCCCATTGTCATCATACCAAGCTATGGTGGACCTCGCAACATGACCGGTGGCATTGTCATCTTGAAAGTAACATGGGTCCACCCCGTAAAACTGCCACAACGTAGGAAGCGCA
Organism: Macrothele yani; assembly: GCA_039090855.1. NCBI lineage: Eukaryota > Metazoa > Arthropoda > Arachnida > Araneae > Macrothelidae > Macrothele > Macrothele yani. The sequence goes on from CM077002.1 coordinate 140,809,741, forward strand.
TGGTCATCCAAAATGATGCAGTAGGTCTCGGCGTTGAGTCTACCAGGAATGGCTACCAAGGGTCTCATGCCATACCAGGAGAAACACCCCCATAACATAATTCCACCGTCGAAGAACGTTGCAGTTGGCACAATGCATTCCGGCTGAAGGCGTTCTCCAGGCAGACGCCAAACCCAGACCTTACCATCCAAACGGTAGAGGGCGAATCTTGATTCGTCGCTCCAGAGAACCTGTTTCCACTGTTCAACGGTCCACTGTCGACGTTCTTTGCACCACGTTAGCCGAGCAGTGCTATTGGACTTGGTGATCAAAGGCTTGTGGGCGGCAGCACGTCCATGATAACCGAGCAGATGGGCTTCCTTACGGATGGTATTCATCGAAAGAACACTCCCGGATGCCTGTTGAAACTCCTCGCGGATGTGGCCCATTGATTTGGCGCAGTTCTTCCGAATTTCTTTGGCCAGCACCTGTCGGTCTCTAACTCTCAATTTTGTGGGTCTGCCGGGTCGGGGCACATTCCGACAGTCACCTTTCATCTTTCACTTGCCAATGACGTAGGTCTCTGTTGATTTTGGGTACTTTAACTTGCGGGATATGTCACGTATGGATCTGCCATTTCTGTGATACCCGACGATTACACCTTTCTCGAAATCAGAGAGCTCTGAACTGCTTGGCATCTTGCATGCAACTGGTTGCGTTGTTGTTTCCCCCACGATATGTAACGGCGGCGGCCGTGACGCGTATCAGGACAGCAGATATCGTCGATTGCAGGGGTGTCCAATTACTTGTTGGTAGATAGTGTATATTCAAAGGCATGTATATATTTCATTTTTTATATCTTAATTAATATTTGTTCTGAAAATTTTGATCATTATGAAAGAATCGTATCGGAGAGAAAAAGGATAACAGCTTGGGCGGAGAGGCATCAAGTCTAAGAATTCGCCTACCCTAAGAAAAACATCTGAATGCACGGAAAGGAAAATCAAACCATCGTATCGCTTCTGTCCCGTTTTGTTCCTTAAACGGATTTAATCCACTTCATTATCGGAAAGGATCATTTATTTTATTTTCTGTTGAGGTTGAGAGCTAACCCAGAACTTTTAATAGCCTCCGAATACTTGTTCCTTTTGATACCCAACAAGATCTGTGCAAACATCGGGCTGGTGTAAATTTCTCTGGCGAACGTTCCGATTTCCATTCCTCACACGACATATGATCTTACGTCTCACAGATTTTCAAAATAAGACTCTGATTCATGCAGAACATTTATTTTTTTGTTTGGCGATACCTTGATCTCCCTACTGCAGAGAGTCCACTGTGTTCTTGCATCAGTAGAGACTGAAAGATATCGATAGATGACCATTCAACTAATTAAAACTCTAATGATTAGAGGAAACAAACTGAACGTGTGACATAATATATATACAATGAAATCACTTGTAATAACTATAGCTAACCTTGATTAATCTTTCAAAGTTAAGTAGAAAAACAATGCACAAACTGTACAGAATATGTATTAAAAAGCAAGTATTTTAAAACAGCAACAAAGACTGGATTAAGGCAATGGAAATACTGAAGAAAACAAATCGGGAGGAATGCGGATTCCAAGGACATACCCCTGGGTTTGTCCCTGGATATAACCCATATACGAAATTCCTTGTGCACAATTCGTGACTTTTCGCAGCATACATGTTTTCATCGGCTAGTGGCTGAAAATAGCTCTTCCTATTTGTGGATGTTTTACCAACCGTGTAGAAATGAAAGTAGTTTTTCCTATGTGTGGATCCTTTACGAGTTGTGTAGTAATGAAAGTAGCTGTTTCTCTTTGTGGATGCTGTACCACGTATGTAGAAGTGAAAGTAGCTTTTGCTATTTACGGATGTTTTACCAGCTGTGTAGAAATGAAAGAAGCTCTTCCGTTTTCTCGATGTTTTGCCAATTGTGCAGAAATGAAAGTAGCTCTTCCTATGTGTGTGGATGCTTTACCAGTTGTGTAGAAATGAAAGTAGCTCTCCCTATTTGTGGATGCTTTACCAATTGTGTAGAATTGGAAGTAGTTCTTACTTTTTATGGATGTTTTACCAACTGTGTAGAAATGAATGCATTTCTTCCTATTTGTGAATGTTTAACTAATTATGCTGAAATGAAAATAGCTCTTCCTATTTGTCGATGTTTTGCCAATTGTGCAGAAATGAAGTAACCCTTCCTATTTGTGGATGTTTTACCAAATGTGTAGAAAGGAAGTAGTTCATCCTATTTGTGGATGATTTACCAATTATGTAGAAATGAAAGTAGCTCTTGCTATTTACGATGTTTTACCAAATGTGAAGAAATGAAGCAGCTCGTCCCATTTGTCGATGCTTTACGAACTGTGTAGGAATGAAAGTATTTCTTCTTATTTGTGAATGTTTAACAATTGTGCAGAAATGAAAACAGCTCTTCTTATTTGCCGATGTTTTGCCTATTGTGCAGAAATGAAGGTAGCTCTTCCTATTTGTGGATGTTTTACCAATTGTGTATCTAAGTACAGCAGATTTTTTTGTTGTATCTAAATGTAGTCGATTTATTTTTGTTTTATCGACAGTCCAATGCACTATGAAGAAAACTGCTTACATTGCGCTTTTTAAATTATGAACACATTTTATCTACGAGTCGTAAATGCATTCTCTTTTTCGCTGATGTTTTTTCTTCTAAAAAAATCTGCTATGAAATATTTTCTTCGTGTCTGAGAGGATTCAAAAGACATGATCGCTACACTCGGGAATTTGATGTCATCTTTCTTGTTTAATATCCTGGAACGAATAACTGAAAATTCGGGGTGAGAGATTCCTCGAACTTTTCGACAGTCGTATTATGCCTTAAAAGAGACAACCTAACAGAAAAAATCTTCACAAAAAAAAAAAAAAAAAAAAAAAAAGACCTAAAAGAATCGCTTCGCAATCTTCTTGAGAGCAAAGTGCTCCATATGCATCATTGTCTGTCAGAAGCATTTCAAAATCATCACGTCTTCTTATGCTCTTGGAAATTAATGCCAAAAATTCTGTGATATAAATATAATATTTCAAAGTGGCCAACGTTGTGTCTTGTCTGGGAGCGATTTCTTGTAAACACAGCATAACTGATGAACTGCAAAGTTTCTTTATTTAGCTATCTAGTTGTTTACCTAATTGCAAAATACAGTATGTCGTAAACATGTCTCGCGTCCGCGACCTCGTGTCACGCGGTCTGCTGTTGTGTCTGCCTCGTGCTCTGGAAACTTTCTTAAATAAACGTATCAAAATACAGACGCATGGATGTTGAAAATCTGTCAGATCTTCTCTTCTGTTTCACTACAAATTTCTCATGTCAAACGTAAATCATAAACTTAAAAATAAACAACCTTATTTCAAACAAATGCTTGACGTTTGCAAGAAAACTATTCACTGCTCTAAAGAAAACTCTTGCAAACATCATCTTCACCATTCTCACGTTTTAGTCTAAATAAGACAAATGAAACAAGATTCTGCAGTAACGCGTTTTGATCTAAATTTAAAACGGTCGTTAAAAATTTCTGATCAAAAAAGTGCATTTTGTGATTTTTCTAGTTATATGATATTTTGTTGCCACTTAATGGTGAAATTATAAAGCAGAAAGTGAAGGTCATGCTTGTCTCTATCCGATCCCCGAACAATTTTTCTATCCATATCATCCTTGTTATACTGGAAAGTTCTTTGTCACTGCAGATTGTGAATTATTTTTTTTTTTTTTTGATTGAAGGTTTAATGACCACCGTGAGTAACTCAACGGGCTGTAAGCAGTCTCCCGTCGCTAATTTAGTGTCACTGGTTCCAGGGAAGGGAGAGAACCAGCGCCGTAAGACAAACACAACATCCATGCCCCACTGGGATTCGAACCCGGACCCTTATCGGACGAATGGTTAGCAGCCAGCGCTTAAACCACTGCGCCACCGAAGGCTGCGATTGTGAATTTAAATACTTTTTTCTCAGAAAACGTGCTTGCTAAATTCGACACTTTGCATCTCTGTTGATGCAACACTGAAGTTGAACTACTGGGGAATACTTAAATTAACCCTTTAAGCGGCCGATGTTCGTGAACCAAATCATGCTCAAAATTTGCAGCACTTCCCAAAAATGAAATGTTCACATAGCGGCCGGTTTTACGAAAGCTTCAGCAAAACAACTCCTTGGCTCTGCTCATCTCAGAAGTACTGGTCATAAGCCTGTCAATCGTGGTAAGTGTTCACTTCTAATCTCCTTTGAGTATTTCGACAATCTGTTAATTTCTGGTACTTTGTTCTCTTTACCATGGTCCAATGCACGATAGGGAAGGGCTAGTCCCCCTGATATGGACACTATGCCACTGGGCAGAAATAAGAGAATCAAGCATTTTTCTTCTCCTTTTGTAGGTTCTTCGCAAATGTTTTAGGTCCTTCAGCTGGTAATAAACCAAAAGGATTAAGATCAATAATTCCCCTAAACGTCCACGTTGAATAACAAAGCTAAAGCGGAAAGCAACGCTTAATGATGCGCAGATTCACTCGTTCAAGCCGCATTCGGTCAACGTCTTAGATAGCGAATATCTTCGTTAGAGCTTATTTCAGCCTATTTTGCTGACCCCGAGTTAATTCGTTCTAGCCGGTTAAAGAAGTTAAAACTTTGGAGAATGAGTGGCATATTATATTCAATTGTTATCAATCCACTGCTGAATGAATGCCTCTCCAAGTTTCTTTCATAACTGTCTGTCTTGAGCCAATCACCTCCATTTCACTCTGCTCTCTTCTTATTCAGTCTAATAATTCCGTTGCTCATTAGTGGTCAGTTTTCTGTATCAATACACTGAAGTATCTAGGGTCACGGGATAGCAGTATGCAAATTTTTAACTGGCACTGCCGTCGTACAAAGGCTTCGACGCACGCCACGAATTTATTATCTCGAGAGTCAGGCTGAACAACAACCGCCAATAGGATTATGACAAGCCGAAGTGATTTATCGGAGTTTGAATGAGGCATGATAGTGGGAACCAGACGGATGGGACATTCATTTTGCGAACATTCAACATTCATCGATCCACGATGTCACGTGTTTACCGAGAATACTGTGGACAGCGCAGTGGCCGACCACGGTTGCTGAATGACCGTTACCAGCGGCGTCTGACCAGGATTGTCCATGCGAACAGACAAATGACACTGGCTCAAATCACATCCACATTCAATGCGAGCAACCAGAGTGTCTTTGTTAATAGGAGCAGAAGACCAACCAGAGTGCCTTTGTTAATAGGAGCAGAAGACCAACCAGAGTGCCTTTGTTAATAGGAGCAGAAGACCAACCAGAGTGCCTTTATTAATAGGAGTAGAAGACCAATCAGAGTGCCTTTGTCAATAGGAGCAAAAGACCAACCAGAGTGCCTTTGTTAATAGGAGCAGAAGACCAACCAGAGTGCCTTTGTTAATAGGAGCAGAAGACCAATCAGAGTGCCTTTGTTAATAGCAGCAGAAGACCAACCAGAGTGCCTTTGTTAATAGGAGCAGAAGACCAATCAGAGTGCCTTTGTTAATAGGAGCAGATGACCAACCAGAGTGCCTTTGTTAATAGGAGCAGAAGACCAACCAGAGTGCCTTTGTTAATAGGAGCAGAAGACCAATCAGAGTGCCTTTGTTAATAGGAGCAAAAGACCAACCAGAGTGCCTTTGTTAATAGGAGCAGAAGACCAATCAGAGTGCCTTTGTTAATAGGAGCAGAAGACAACCAGAGTGCCTTTGTTAATAGGAGCAGAAGACCAACCAGAGTGCCTTTGTTAATAGGAGCAGAAGACCAACCAGAGTGGGACACAACGCCTCACATGGGCTTGTGAACACGGTAATTGGGCCATGGAAGACTAGAAACATGTGGTGTGGCCTGATGAATCACGCTACCAGTTGTTACGAGCTCATGGTAGGGTTCGGATGTGGCGCAGACCCTATGAGGCCATGGACCCAAGCTCTCAAAAAGCGCTGTGCAAGCTGGTAGTGGTTCCATACATGTGTGCGGTGTCTTTAGGAAGCACCGGTTGAGTCCTCTGGTTATCCAAAATACGTCATTAACCGGCATTCACTTTGTTGGTCTGCTGGGTGACCATTTGCGCAGCCCTTCATGGACTTCATGTACCCCAACAACGATGGGATTTTCCAAGTAGACAATGCACCATGTCATCCGGTCCAAGTTGTCCAAAATTGGTTCTAGGAGCATTCTGGACAGTTTCGACGAATGGTGTGACTACCATGTTCGCCCGGAATGAACCCAATAGAGCACTTATGGGACGTGGTGGAAAGGTCCATTCTCACCCAAGTTCCTGCACCTACTAATACCAGGGAACTGTGAGCGGCTGTTCAGACGGCACGGCTCAACATCTCTCCAGAAGTCTTCCGTCCACTTGTGGAGTCGATGCCACGTGAGTTGCTGCACTCCGTCGGGTTAGAAGAGGTCCTACACGGTACTAGGTACATATCCCATTATTTTTGGCACTTCAGTGTATGTTCAACCCTTTGTCATCCCGGGAATTTTACTTTCTCCCACTCTTGTTGTTTTCTTGACCGACGTGTTTATTTTCTTATCTTTCCTGTTCACTCCAAGCATGCTCCTTTCGATGCTTCTTTCAGCTGCTTGCAGCCTTTGTATGCCTTTTCTAGTTAAGGTCCGTGTCTCTAATGCATAAGAAAGAATGAAAGAATGCATTGCTTAATCACTTTTTTAAAAATGTAATGGTAAATTGCTCTTGAAAAATATGCCGTTTCTTTCAAATGCTCTCCAACGAAGTTTTATATGCCGATTAATTTCTTCTCCGATGTAGCCGTCCATTGATATCTTTTGCCCAAGGTAAATGTAGGAGTGGTATAGACTTAAGTATGGGAGTCATCGCATACTTAAGTTTGTACACTTCTACATTTAAGTTTTTTAAACAATCAATGTGTAATTTAAAAAATAATGGTAGGCTCAATCCTGATTGAGCCGTCAGTTTGGAACGTAGAACTGCGACTTGCAGTTCGGAGAATTGAAATGAGCTAGTCGAGTATGGTTTCCAATCATTTATTTAATTCGTTATAGCCAACAGAGGTCTATGTTATGAAAATTAGCTTGCATAATTTTTACAAATAATGCTGGATACATTGCGAACACAAAGCATATCGATACACGAATTACCCAACGTGGGGCTCTGTCTTCTTGGGCTTCTTACATTCCTCATCACTTGCTCTTGCCTCTCGTTTTGATTTTCTCCACTTTCGCTTGCGTTCAGTCTGCGAATTATGCGGCATTGTCAAAAATGTTAAACCATTCACACGAAAACAATTTTTAAAATTTTTAGTTTAAAGCACTGCGATATGTTATATATATATTTAAATAGATATCGTCGAGAGCTTTAAAACGATACCACGTGCGCTCACGGTTGCCGAGATAGACTGAGTCAAACGCGGCGGCACACCCAGAAATATTGCATCATCTCCCCCGCGCACGGGTGGCGAGAGGGGCGTCATGCGCACGATGTGTTGCGCAGTACGCGAATTGGAGTCCATGCTATTTACAAATATGCTAAAACGATTAGTGTGCGGCACGTATTTTTAACGCTATAATGATTTCAACTGGGACCTATTTTTGTCACAGGCTGTCGGCCGTATGTCGCCCCATACTATCTGCGGTGTTAGAAGTTGTCATACGTCAAAAATCTTTCACACGATATCTAATCATACTGGAAAGCTGCTATATATTTCATCTCTTTAGGGTGACTTCTATTACAGAGCTTACGTAGCTTTCTTGGAGGGCTGTTTATCTTTCTGAAGTTTTTAGCGTCTTTTGTAAAAAGAGATCGTGCTTATGTTATCGGTTTGTCCGTCCGCCTGTAGGCACCATATCTCTGTAACTATTAGTCCGATTTGAAAAATTCTTTTTGCATCGGGAAACGTGGAATATGCGAATGATGATCCATGATTTCGTTTTTTTTAACGATGTACAATTTGGCAGCTAGAGGGCGTAAATGCAGATGATGTCGAATTCGAAATATATTTTTATCCCATGTATTTACTTCTAAACATCCGATTGAAAAAAGTATTTTGTCTTTCGATTCCATTTATGTCGAAGAGTATTTCAGGTATAGTTACTTTTTCAAGTTACCATAGATTTTGCGTAAGGGGGCCTAAATGTAAATTACGTTCTCCTTGATATCTCTTCTTTTAAAACTTCGATTTGAATTTTTTTTCTTCAGTTGATACACCTTCGGATGGAAAGTCTTTTGCATATAATTTCTAATTTTTGGTAAAGAATGCTTGGGCCACCAGGGGACGTAAGTGTTAATTTTTGCTTCTGATGTTGTGACGTACCTGCCAGCAGGACGCACACGACATAAAGTCAGATAGGAATCAGAATAAGCGTCTGCGTAGCTCAGTTGGTAGAGCGACTTGTTCCGGAATAAGCGGCCTCGGGTTCGAATCCCGGCGTAGACCAAAAATGACGGAGAAATTTACTTCGTTATAATGGCGCCCGAACTATCCGGATGACCCGGCAGTTCAAAATCTCGCATTGGTGTGATGTTATTTCCACACCGCGAGACAGGAAAAATCAGAGAACTCCTTCTCCAGCGCTTCGAAAAATAAAAATGTGTGATGTTGCATTCCACACAGCAGATTGACTGGGAGTTCTCAAGTGCACGTTGTACAGTGGATGGCTGCCTGCAACGATTCATGGTCACGGCTGACCCGTGGGCCATGCCCCCGGCCCTCTTTCGGGGGGGGGGAGATGTGACGTACCTGCCAGCAGGACGCACACGACATAAAGGCAGATAGGAATCAAAATAAGCGTCTGCGTAGCTCAGTTGGTAGAGCGACTTGTTCCGGAATAAGCGGCCTCGGGTTCGAATCCCGGCGTAGACCAAAAATGAAGGAGAAATTTACTTCGTTATAATGTATTTACCATAAAATCGGAGCTTCTAAAACCTTGATTGAAAAAAACATTCTTTCGTGCACAGATGCCACTCACATCGATAAATGTCTTCGGAAAATTTTATTCTTAAAATATTGCATGGTTTCTCCGACAGGGGGCGTAGATGTATATAATTTTTTAGCCAATATCTCTGCTTCTGATGGTTCGATTTGAAAAATTCTTTCTTTATTGGATAGAGCATCTCGTGTGACATGTTTGTCATATAATTTCAAAATTTTCAAGTAATTCATAGACTTTGAGCAAGGGGGCGTAGAAGTAAATTGCGTTTTCCCGATATCTCTTCTTCTAAAACTCCGATTTGAAAACTTCTTTCTGTACCGGGTACAGCTCCTGATGGAAAGTCCTTTGCATATAATTTCTAATTATGGTAAAAAAACGGTTTGGCCACCAGGGGGTGTAAGCCTAAATTTCCGCTCCTGATGTATTTGCAGCAAAATCTGAGCTTCTAAAATCTCGAACGAAAATAATTCGTTTGTGGACCGATACTACTCACATCGACAAACCTTTTAGGACTATTTTTTTCTTAAAATACTGCATGATTTCTACGCCAGGGGGATAAATGGTCACTGCCCTTATGCTAACGGAGGTGCGTCGGCAGAAAAGGCTTACATCTGCACGGCAGTATTGGAATTGGACCTCCGCTTATTGGCAAAAGATTGCCTTCTCCGATGAGTCGCGTTTTCTGCTTCATCGAACGGACGGACGTTGGCGTATAAGGCGAGAAACGTCGGAGGAGAAACAATTTTTAACCACTGCTGGAAGAACACAAGCTGGTGAGGGCAGCGTTGTGGTCTAGGGAATTTTTTTGTGGCATCTCATACCTGTAAAATGGTCTAGGGAATGTTTTCGTGGGTCCACTCATACCTGTGAAAGGCACTATGGAATTAATTCGTTATGAATCGATCTTTGCAGACTACGTACACTCATACATGCTGATCGTCTTCCCTGGGGCGGATGGAATTTTCCAGCACGACAATGCGACATGTAACACAGCTAGAAATGTCTTAGGGTGGTTGGAACAGCATGATGAAGACTTCAAAGTAATTCCCTGGCCCCTAATTTCCCTGACTTAAACCCAATTGAGCATTTGTGGGACCACCTCAATCGTGTTGTTCGCTTTACGGATCTTCCACCACGCACTCTCCAGAAGGTGTCAGATGCACCGCAGTCAGCATGGTTCCACATACTTACGAACACCTTCCAGCACCTTAATGAATCACTCCCAGCCCGTCTAGCTGCTGTCCGCGCTGCATACGGCGGTTACTCTGGATATTAGCTGGTGGTCATAATAATGTGACTCGACGGTCTAATTACATGTATGAAAATCCAAGTTTGCAGAGGTTTGACAGTTCGAGGGCACAGCACTTAAAGAATTGGAAAGGGGGTGAAACGATATGATACCATATCTCCCAAGTCTTCAAATGCTACATTGCTGAATGTTATTCAAACATTGAACTGGGAAGATAATGTAATAAAATTTAACGGAGATTGTTTACACCCCTTTATTTTGTTGGCGGCATCGCCGTTTTTGCAAGTGTCCTCTCAGAAGTGTGGCATATAATCGAAGAACATGCTGACAAGACAAAATAGGTGGGTTTAAAATGAACTTACGGAAAACAAAATTGATGTACAATGGTTTTTCAAGAACTGAATATCTAGCAATTGATGGAGCAATTCTAGAAGTAACCGATGCCTACAATAATTTGGACAAGAGATATCAAGCAAGAGCCACATCGAAGAAGAAATTAATCGCCGTATAAAACTTGGTCGGAGAGCATTTGGAAGAAACACATTTTTCAGGAGTAGCTTACCATTATGTTTTCTAAGAATGTTATTTGATCAATGCATGCTTCTACACTGCTGGCAACCCAAAATGCAACACAAAGAAGGAAGCATCCGATTGGCCTGAAATTCGCAGAATGCGTCGACCGCGAGAGGACATGTAAACGATTAACATTGAAGGGCATATGCAAATAATGTGCTCCCGGCACGCCACCGAGAAGCACTATAAGATGGGTGCACAGAAGGCGGGGTGTAAGTAGTGGAAGTGTGTTGTGCTGCCGGACCTGTGCGTGGGAAGCTTCCTGATGCCTTGTCGCAGAATACGGCAGTCATTCCAGCACGTTTCGGAGTTCGACAGAGAACGAATAGTGGCTTATCGCGACAGCGCTTATCGCACCGAGACATCGGAGCCAGTGTACGACGACATCCAGCCACAGTGAGGCGAGTATGGATTCGGTGGGTGCAGGAGGGACGGACGGACCGACCGACGTGAGCGATTCCCGCAGCCGCGGCACACCACCGAACGAGAAGACCGGCATGTTGTGCGGCGGGCATTGACGGTTCGCACCGCCACATCACGAACGTTAGCGCAGGAATTAGGGTGTGTTGCGCAACAACCTGTGTCAGCACGTATCGTTCGACGTCGTCTGCAGGAGCGGGGACTTGTCGCACGGTGCCCATTGCTCCGATTACCATTGACGTTACACCACTGGCGAGTGCGGCGGCAGTGGGCCGATGAACGCCGCACCTGGACTAAGGAATGGCACGTCATTGTCTTCTCCGACGAATCCCGCTTCTGCCTGCAACACCACGATGGTCGGATCCACGTGTGGCGGCACCGTGGCGAGAGACAGTATGACGCCTTCATTATGCATCGCCATACCGGTCTGTCGCCTGGCGTTATTGTTTGGGGCGCAATTTGATATGACACCCGCACCCCTCTGGTACGCATTGCCGGTACACTCAACAGCCACCGCTACATCTCGAAGTTTTGGAACCTGTAGTCCTCCCTTACCTGCAGAAACTGCTGGCGGCCACGTTTCAACAGGATAATGCGCGTCCGCACGTGGCACGCATCGTGCAACAATTCTTCACGGCCCACCAGGTGTCACTGCTGCCGTGGCTCGCCTGTTCCGACGATATGTCGTCCATCGAACACGTCTGGTCGCTGATCGGCAACCGAGTGGCCCGGCATGCAGCACCCGCGGCTACGCCTGATGAACTGTGGCAACGTGTGGAAGCAGCCTGGACCGACATACCCCAAGCCCACATCCAAAGCCTCTTTCGTTCGATGCCGCGGCGTGTAGCGGCCGTTATTGCCAGCCATGGGGGCCACACAAACTATTGGTGTCTGCGTGTTCCGCAAGTCGCACGGCCCTGTAAGCTCAATCGTTTCATCTTTGTATCTGTTGTTATGTGTCCAGTAAATCTGGCTTTGCTATCTCGTGTCCTTCTTGGTGTTGCATTTTGGGTGGCCAGCAGTGTATTTCTTTCTGATGGATCAGAGATATCGACATTAACTAAAAAGAACATCGGAAGGCTGCAAATTACTGAAAGAAGCATGGGGAGGCATATGACTGGTATAACCAGGAAGGAAAAGAAGAGCAACTCGTGGATCAGAAAAATGACGGGAGTTGACGACATCGTGATCAAAGTAAAATTGCTAAAGTGTCAATAGGCTGAATATGTTGCTAGAAGAACGGACCACCGATGGACATTCGAAATTTTAGACTGGATTCTAAGGGAGGGGTAACCACCCAGAAGAATACCATGTGGGAGGTGGGTGGATGAAATTCGGAAGCATGAAATGGAGAAGACTGCCTCAAGACAGAAACGTTTGGAAAAAATTCAAGGACACCTTCATCCAGCAATGGATAATTAATTCTAATTCTTGATGACGATGATGATATGTAATACACACACACATTCATACACTAAGAGATTACGAATTAGGATACCTGACCCCCTCCCGAAATTTAATCCTGACTACATTGCCACTCATTAGAAAGTTTTATACGCTTTAAAAGTTCTTTGTTCAATTTATGCTGTTGAGCAGGGGCTTCCTAAACGACACACTGTATAATTTATATCATGCTTTGATGTCTTTTGAATGACCCTAAAGATTGGAGTACTTTATACGTTTAAATATTTTTAAAGTTCTTGATACGTTTTTAAGCACGTCTTTTGTAAAAAAGGATCGTGCTTATGTTATCGGTTTGTCCGTCCTTCCGCCTTTAGACACCATATCTCTGCAACTATAAGTCCGATTAAAAAAATTCTTTTTGCATTGGGAAGCTTGAATTATGCAAATGATGATCCTTTATTTCGTTTTTACGATATATAATTTCGCCGCTAGAGGGCGTAAATGCAGATGATGTCGAATTCAAAACACATTTCATTCCATATACTTGCTTCTAAACATCTGATTGAAAAAATTATTTTGTCTTTCGATTCCATTTATGTCGAAAAGTATATTAGGTATAGTCAATTTTTCAAGTTACGCATAGATTTTCCGCTAGGGGCGTAAAAGTAATTTATGTATTCCGCAATATCTATTCTGCTAAAACTGTGATTTGAAAAAAAAATTCTTCAGCGGATACAGCTCCTGATGGAAAACCGTTTGCATATAATTTCTAATTTTTGGTATAGAATACTTTTGCCATTAGGGGGCGTAAGCGTTAATTTTTGCTACTGGTGTATTTGCCATAAAATCTGAGCTTCAAAATCTCAATTGAAAAATTTTTTTCGTGGACACTCACATCGATTAACATTTTCGGAGTAATTTCTTCTTAAAATATTGCATGGTTTCTCTAACAGGGGGCGCAGATGTGTATCTTAATTTTGTGAATACCCCCGTTTCTAATGGTCCGATTTAAAACAATCTTTTTTTATTGGATAGAATTTCTAGTGTGACATGTTTTTCATATAATTTCAAATTTTTCAAGTAATTCAGACTTTCCGCTAGAGGGCGTAAAAGTAAATTACGTTTCCTCATATATCTCTGCTTCTAAACCTCCGATTTATAAAATTCTTTCTGCACCGGATACAGCTCCGGATGGAAAAAACCTTAGCATATAATTTCTAATTTCGGTAAAAAATGGTTTGGCCACCAGGGGTCATAAGCCTTAATTTCTACTTCTGATATATTTGCAACAAAATTTGATCTTCTAATATCCCGATTGAAAAAAAAATCGTTTGTGGATAGATACTACTCACGTCGACATGCCTTTTAGAAATATTTTCTTCTTAATATAATGCATGGTTTCTACGCCAGGGGGCGTAGATATATATCATATTTTTGGCAATATCTCTACTTCTTGGCGTGCGATTTGAAAAAAATTCCTTCTTTTTTGGATAGTGTTTCTAATGCAAAATGGTTTTCATATAAATTCAAAATTTTCAAGTAAATCATAGACTTTCCGCTAGAGGGCGCAAAGGTAAATTGCATTTTCTGCGTTATTTCTGTTTCTGAAACTCCGATTTGAAAAATGCTTCCTGCATCGCATAGCATACAGCTCCTGATAGGAAATTGTTTTCAAATAATTTCTAATATTTGGTAAAGAATGGTTTGGCCACCAGGGGGCATAAGTGTTAATATCTGCTTCTGATATATTTACAGCAAAATCTGAACTCCTGAAAACTCGAATTTTTTTTTTTTTCTTGGACCGATACCGCTCACGTCGAAAAACTTTTTCAGAATACTATCGTCCTAAAAGAATGCATAGTTTTCCCGCCAGGGGCGTAGATGGATATCTTATATTTGTCGATATCTCTGCTTCGAAGAGTCCGATTTGAAAAATTATTTCTTTGTTGGAGAGCGTTTCCGCTGCGAAATGTTTCGCATATGAATTCAAATTTTTCTTAACGCACAAGTCTGCAATCAGAGGGCGTAAGCTCACGATTCTGTTTACAGCTATATCTGCGGGATTAAAAACCCTATTGAAAAACTTCTTTCTTCCGTCAGGTGCTATTGTTTTCCGTACCGGTTCCATTGACTTTGAATAGCTTTGATAAATTTAACTTGCGTCAGAACGGGTTCAAATGGCGTGCTCATTACACCCGGAAATTCGGTGTCATCTTTCTTGTTAAAGTTCTTTGTTCAATTTATGGTGTTCAGCAGGGGCTTCATAAACAACACAATATATAAGTTACATCTTATTGGCACTTTGATGTCTTTTAAATGACCTTAAAGATCGGTGTTCTGTTAACTTGGTATTTTCTCGGATCAGTTTTTTTTTCTATTTTTTAAGGCTGACACAGTATACGACCGATGAGCATGCATAGCAGTCATAAAGCACAAAATCTGTCCTCGAAACCGCATCCTCGGGCGATGGGAAGGAGTCCTGGATTTTCATCTCCGCACCGTGAAACAGTGGAATCAAATGCATAGGCTATTCAAAACAGTCTGTTATTGATTTTTATGACCCTTAATCTTAATTAAGAACAAAAAAGCCGGACATGGTAAAACATTTGGTTTTTATATAGAATTTCAATATTTTTAGTTAATTACATCATTTCTTTTAGTGAATGACGTAATTGAAAATTATGTGCAACACTAAAGCATCTGCTTATAAGGAAGTATTCCATAATCGTTCCGGCGCCATTATTTAGGAAAGTAGCAGAAATTATTTTGTTTTTCAAGTGGAATTTGTATTGCGTCCAATTTATGTAATATATCTAAATGCAGAGCGTTCTTAACTTTTCAGTGCTCACCGGAAAATACCTACATATTTCATGCTTTCCGAACATTCAATTTCTGTGAAAAATTTCCCCTTTAATAATGGGTTTCTCTGACTCTAATAATCATACGCATAAGTTAGCCTCTTTTTTGCTCCTTGAATGCAAATTGCTATTGCATTCTCTCCTAAAAAAGCGTAATGACATAAACTAACATCAGATACATATACATCATCTCCAGGAGTCAAAATACGTCTTCGCTCCATTATTCAACGTCAAAAGGCCCAGAGAGCATTCGAATTTGCAGAAATACAAAAAGAAAAAAATATAATACAAAAAGAAAACAGAGTTTTCTGGTAGACTCCTCCAAAATGGCATTTCTCCAAGTGGAGCAGCATCTGGGATGTTGATGATACGGCACGAGAGACGGAAGATCACACAGGAGTGAGGAAAGGGCATATTTTTAGCTTACATGATCCATCAAGACGTCGTAGGTGGAAAGATGCGTGAGAAACAGAAGATGAGAGGGAGAGAGAGAGAGAGAGAGAGAAAGTGTGGGGAGAGGAAGAGATGCAAAAGAAAGCGAAATGTACTTCGCAGATTAGCATGGGAAAAAATCACTTTGCTCAAGAAATTGCTTTTTAATAGTTCAGAGGGTTTCCTTATTTATTTTGAATTAAGTACCGGTTGCAAACTTGTTTGAAACTGCTTAAATTAATGGAGCATGGAACCGTCCAGCTTCACGCAGGCGTGTTATGGAAGCCTTCACGCAAAGTAGATCTATTTTTAGACAGTAGCGTTACTCAGTAACCATTTTCGTAATCTAAAAGGACATGAATTTCACATCAAATTTGCTAATTACTCATGTTTTGTCACGGATTACAGTTTGGAATGCTCATTTCCCAGAAATTGTATTAATTTATGGAACATCCTTTGATAAAAACTATTAATTAGTTATTAGACTAAGTAAAATATATTAGCATCGGTACAGAAGAAAGTTGAATGTGCCGGAAACGGTCTGAGCCGCGCAGGCTTTTGGCTGCGGTTGTACTTGAATTCGAGTCCCGGATGGTGCGCTTGGCAGATGGCTCTCCGCTCTCACGAACCTGCCTACCAAAATTTGGGAAGGCTGATTTCCTGCAATCGTAGATGAGCGCAGGTCACAAATTCTCCACCTTCCAAAATACACTCATCGTCAAAAAAATTGTTGCACTTAGAAGGACGTGTTTAATTACAATGCCATTCGGGAGGATGATAAAGGCTACCAGGAACAATAAAATGATTAAATATTAAGACTGATGTGGGCAATATTTAATGAGCTACACGCCAATATGTAGTGTCTCTCAGTATGGCGTCGGGTCGCCATGTTTGCTCACACAGCATGCCAGACGTTTCGGCATGGAGTTGTTCACGTTCTTAATGGTGTCCCGCGATAAGCGATCTTCTCACCCAATTTGCGGTTGCGGTGGAGTTTGAATAGCGCGTCCAATAGCACCCACAAATTTTCAATCGGCGATAGGTCTAGCGATGCGGCTGACCATGTCAGAGTGTCAGTGCCTTGAAGGCAAGCTCTTCAGACAGCAGCAGTATGCGGACGAGCGTTGTCCTGTTGGAAAATCGCACCGGTGTGAGCGTTCAAAAAAGGTAGGACCACTGGTTGCAAGACCTCATTAACGTAACGTTGAGGTGTCAAAGTGCCTGTAATGAACACTAAAGGTGATATAGCATCGTTAGCAATTGCGTTCTGAAAGTGTGACGCCCGACAAACCGTTCATCTTGGCGCTGACCATTGTGCCTCCACACACGGGTTCGGTGGTCATGTCCCCAAGACAAAAGCGGGACCCGTCACTGAAGATCACCCGCTGCCACTGCTGTGCGTGGCTCCATGACAATCTGGCACGACACCATTGCAGTCTTTGGCGACGATGCACTGTTGTTAAGAGCAGTCGTCATAACGGTCTGCGTGCGTGTAGTCCTACGTCGTGCAACCGTCTATCATAGGTGCCGGCACTAATCGAGCGATGCTTGGAGGGCACCACTGCTCGCTGAATATCCGCAATCGTGGCTGTTGGGTCACTCCGCGCATGTCGGACAACCCTTCGGTCCGCTCTTTCCGCGGTTCGTCTGGTTCTCCCCGACGCTTCCTGTCGCTGCTGCATGCGATCTTCTATCCAATGCCGCCAGCAGCGTGGTATGGAGATATCCGCACGACCGGTATGGCGCGCAATACGGCAGTAAGATCATCCCGCTTCCAGGACCCCGACAATGCGCCCCCTCTCCAACTCCTCCAACTGCTCGAATTGCTTCCGAACTTTTCTCTGAGGTATACTTCAGTTGAAAAGGATGCAACCAACACAACAGCATGAGTCAGAATGGCAAGCACGAGAAACGGGACGACCTTATATAGCCCGTCATGCACAGCGCTACGACCCCTCTTTGCTTGCATCACATGCACGACCGAGAGTGATACTTGAATTATGCATGTCTCACGATGTCAAACCTACCTACCAAGTTTCATTCCTGTCGGTTGCTTCCTTCTGGTTAAAACGATTTTTTTTGACAATGAGTGTAATTGGATTAAGCCGGTCACCTACCATTGTTTTTAGCGTTGCTGTGAAGTCGAGGGGAAAATGTTCTAATTTGCTATACTCAAGAGACACATCATCATCATCATCATTGTCAACCATTATCAATCCACTGCTGGACGAAGGTCTCCCCAAGTTTCCTCCACAACGGTCTGTCTTGTGCCAGTCTCCTCCATGTCACCCCTGCATATTTACGAATTTCATCCACCCATCTCCCATGTGGTCTTTTTCTGGGTCTTTTCCTGTCCCTTGGAATCCAATCTAAAATTTCGGTTGTCCATCTATGGTCTGTCCTTCTGGCAGTATGTCCAGCCCATTGCCATTTCAGGGATTTAACTCTGATCATGATGTCTTCCACTCTCGTCATTTTTCGGATCCACGAGTTCCTCTTCTTATCTCTCCTGGTTACACCAAGTATGCACCTCTCCCTGCTGTTTTGAGTTGTCTGCAGCCTTTGTATGTCTCTTTTAGTTAAGGTCCACGTCTCTGCACCATACGTAAGCACTGGAAGGATGCATTGATCAAACACTTTTCTTTTAAGACATAACGGCATATTGCTCTTGAAAATTATGCTGTTTCTTCCAAAAGCTCTCCAGGCAAGTTTTGTACGCCGATTAATTTCTTCATCAATGTGACCCTCACTTGATATCTGCTGTCCAAGATAAACATACGTATCTGTTATCTCCAGTTTTTCTCCATCAATCGATAAATCTTCATTTCTTGTAAAAGCATTGAACATCACTTTTGTCTTCTGAAAGTTCATTTTTAATCCCACTTCTTTACTCTTGTCAGCAAGTTCCTGGATCATACTCTGCAGCTCTGATGGGGTAGTTGCAAAAATGACTATGTCATCAGCAAAACGAAGGTGGGTTAGATAATCTCCATTAATCTTTATCCCTTTGTTTTCCCAGTTCAGTGATTGAAAGACATTTTCCAATGTGGCATTAAAGAGCTTCGGAGATATGGTGTCACCTTGTCTCACTCCCTTTCCAATTTTTATGTGTGTTGTATTTTCAAACAGCCGAATCTTTGCACTTGCATTTTCATAGATGTTATTAATAATATTAATGTATGCATCTTCAATACCGCAGGATTTCAGAGCCGTGGTAACTGCTGATGGTTTCACCGAATCAAAGGCTTTTTCATAATCGATAAAAGCCATGCACAATGGAAGTTCATATTCCCTCGCTCTTTCAATTAGTTCTCTCAGTACGTGGATATGATCTATTGTGCTGTAGCCACTCCTGAATCCAGCTTGTTCTCTCGGTTGAGCCATGTCCAGTGTTACCTTCAAGCGGTGTGAAAGAACTTTAGTGAAGATTTTATAAACCACTGATAGGAGGCTTGATAGGTCTGTAGTTCCTGAGATCCTCAATGTTACCTTTTTTATGTAGCAGGATCATTGTAGCATTGTTCCAATCCTCAGGAATCTTCCCTTCATTAAGGCATCGAGTGAAAATTTGAGCGAGTACTGTTTCAATTTCTCCACTTGCTTCTTGTATGATGTCTATAGTAATTCCATCTTCTCCTGGAGCTTTCCCCCGCTTCATGTTCTTGATTGCATGAGCAACTTCTGCTGGGAGGACTGGAAGAACTCTGGTACCTTTCATGATGTCTGGAGTACATGTATCATCCCTTTCATATAGTTTGGAGTAGAAATATTTCACTCTTGTCAAAATTTCGCCTCTATTTCTTGTTATAGAACCATCTTCTTTTCTCAGAGCCATAATCTGTTTTCTTCCCTTACTGAGATGTCCCTTTGCTATCTTTAGGCTTTGGTTGTTTTCAATTGCTTTCCTCACTAGTTCACAGTTGAATTTTCTTACGTCTTCAGTGATACTTTTTCTTACTGTCTTGCATAGCTCTATATATTCCACTTTGGAAGTCACATCTTCTTTAGTTGTCCTCATCTCTCTTCTTTTTTGCATCAACATTTTGGTTTTTCCTGATAATTTGTTTACATGCAACTTGTTCTTAGACCCAGCTAATTTTGTTGCTGTTTCCATAAGAGCTTTGGTTACTTTTCTGTTAACTTCAGAAATATCCACTTCTTCCGATGTTAGGCCTTCCAAAGCAGAGAATCTGTTCTTCAGTTCCAACTTGAAAGTATTATGGTGTTTTTTAAGGTTGGTTATGTCAATACATTTTGTTTGTCTTATGAGCTTGCCACGTTCCAGTTTAGTGTTGAGGTGCATCTTACATCTCACCAATCTATGGTCACTACCTGTGTTGAACTTGTTTAGCACACTGCAGTCTTCGATGACGAATTTTTTGTTACACATAATAAAATCAATTTCACTTGTCGTCCCAATTGGATGTCTCCATGTCCATTTCCTGTGTGGCTTTTTCTTGAAAAAGGAATTCAAGATGAAAAATCCTTCTGCCTCTGCAAACTCAACGAGAGTATTTCCACGCTGGTTTCTGTAGAGACACATATAAAAATAAACGGATTTAATGCGCTATAGAGACACATATAGCGCATTAAATCCGTTTATTTTTATGGTGCAGTAATCACAAAGTTTCGACAAGCTTTTCGCACTCCACTGGGAGGCTTTTTCAAGGCATTGGCAGATATGCTTTTATGTCTACGATTTTATGATTTTTATGTCTACCATTGCCTTGAAAAAGCCTCCCAGTGTAGTGCGAAAGCTTGGCGAATCTTTGTGCTTACCACACAACAAAAATAAACGGATTTAAAATGCTATATGCGCCTCTTGAGTATTCACAGTCTGGTTTATTAATAACTATGTGTTCTAATTTGCTTATGAGAAAACATGTTTGACCTAGGCCTTTGCTTCTCTCTCTCTCTTTTTATCATAACATCTATTATTTGACTGCATCCTAAAGGTTCATACTGGTCAATCAGAATCGCTTTTTATAAATGAAGACTCTCCATTTCCCTCGTCAACTGTTTAAATAACTTTCTCGTATTAAGCGATTTTAGCAACCATCCGCTTTTACCCTTGTGAGCTTGTACGAATAAATGCTTCTATTTGTGATTTAGCGCCGACTTTTCTGACTGACCAATGAGCGAAATTCTGAGAACAGATTTTCACATTGCTTCTATTGAATGATTGTGACTCCGATTATTCCATGTTTACTTAAGGGTCAGTCCGAGTACCTATTTTTATTTTTTAAATTCATATTTTCTGCGCAGATGTTTCTTCATTTGCTGGTATTCGAAATAGATTTTGTTTTATTCTTCAATCTAGAACCACCTTTTCGTTGTCCCGCAGGGCGTTTTGTTTTGATGAAAATCAGCACCTGTGATCACTCTCTCTTCTTTACTGATATTTGATATATTGTAATAGAACGAAATACATTTGTTTCAACGCAAAGCAAATTCCATTTCTGGTCATTTGAATTAGGATATCTTCCAAAATTAGTGTATCAAAATTTATTTAAAAATGTTGCACAGATGCTTGAAAAAAACTCTTTTTAACGTACAAATTCTAGGAAAGAGTACATATTCTAAGAAGATGTTCGCACATTTTAAGAACTACCTTCCAGCAATATGATTAATATCTAAAATTAAATTATTTCTATCTTAAATATTCTACCTGATATCTCTTATCCTGGATACGAACCTGCATCTAGATTAAAAGGACATTCTTTAAAATTGGTAGTGATATTTTATTCCACTCCTCTTCCCCTGACTTCCATAGTCCAATCATTGTTTTAGGTCTGCCTTTAGAAAGCGCTGTCTTCTTAGCAGTCCGACATCACAATAATTCATGGATGACAATCAGAGGACTTGGCAGGAATATGAGCGAAAGGTATCGATTTCATACCCGTCTTTTCATTTTTTCAAGAAACTGGGCAATGGGTTTGGATGTATGACTGGTAACCGTATCCTGATACAGTTCTACTCTTTGAAGGATAAAGGAATGGTATTTACTCTTCAAAGATAGGAGTTAAAGCATTATTTTGGTAATATGTAGAATTGATTTTAACATTCTTTTCAAGTTTTCTTAACTTGAATTTCCCGTTCTAAGAGAAACCAGGAATAATCATTAAACCTTTGCTGAAACTTTCTTTGTATTCTTGGAATCAAGTTTGTAAGCCTTTTTCTGCTCAGCAAATCGACCTTTGTTTTTTACAGCCATTTAGGTAGATCCGTGCTTCATCAACAGTCACAATAAATTTTCATCTGTCACCGGCTAAGTGATTTTCATAAAGAAGTCTACACCGTGTTCTGAATTCAGCTGAACTGTTTTTTACGCTTTCCAACCGTAGGTTGAAAAGCGTAAAAAACAGTTGTGTAAATATCGTAATTAAAACTTTGCAGAGTTTCATTTGCGGCAAAATATGCGTTCACAGATCATGCTCAGGACTGACTCAATTGTTGCCTTTTTTGTGACTCGTTATTAAATCCAAAACGGTTGATACATACTAAATTTAATCATGGCCTAGGTACATGGGACATGTCACTGCGCATGCACTTTGTACAGGGTGAGTAAAAAGCCGCAGGACACCCTTGTATTTCAGAAACTGGAGGAAAAATAATGAAATATCTGAATATTCCCGCAAAGAATCGGTGAAGGGAACCTATCTTTTAGGCGATTTCCGGAACATGGCCGCCATCTTGAAATCCGCCATTTTGGATGAGGTCAAATTTTTCGAATGGTAAGCGGGTCATGGTGCATATCAATCAAGACTAGAATTTTCTCAGAAATTAATTGTCGTAATCAGATTTGACATATGTGCTGTGCTTCACAAGTTATCAACACAAAGTTGAAATAACAACCTCTAAAGTACCCTGTGATGCGCAGCTATTTAATGTGTTCAATGTGTTATCCCTGTTGCTGAACACAGAGCTGAAGGCCCTTGATCTAGTCGTTATACACTCGCACCAGAACATCGGGAGAACTGCGATTACAGGGCTCCAGGATGCGTTGCTGAAGGTGAGGTTTGTCGCGGATTTTCTCAGCATACATCAGGTGTTTCAGATGACCCCACAGATAAAAATCGACTTGTGTGAGATCGGAGTATCCGGGTGGTCATTCTACAGGACCACGCCGACCAATACAATGACCAGGGAATTGAACATCTAGCCATTGACGAACAGTTGCTCCGTAGAGGGGTGGAGCCCCATCGTGTTGGAAATAACAGAGGAAACTGCCATCTTCATTCAGAAGGGAAGGAAACACTGTTTTCTGTAGCATTTCCAGGTAGCGCTGAGCATTCAGGTTAATGTCGATGCAAATGGGTCCGATTTCACTGGTGCCCTATATTCCACACCACACCACAACCTTTATATTAACAACGCTTTGGAGGGTTCCTGCTACTCGAGTACCTGTGGTTCTGACGGATAACCTCACCACTGACATACAAATTGGCCTCGTCACTGAACACAATGCCCTGTGCGAATGAGGGATCCGGTTGATATTGGTCTAAAGCCCAGGTTCAGAACTAGACACGTCTATCAGGGTCATCCTCTGATAGTTTCATCTGGATCCTGAACGGATGCCAGTGAACGGTGGGAATAATCGGTACAATGGCTGACTGTCTGATACCACTTTCTGTTGCGAGACGTTGCATGCCACGTTATGGACTCTTTGCAAAGGATGCCAAGACCATTGTTGAGGTTTCCTCTTCGGTAGCAGTTTTCGACCGACCATTACGTGGCTTGTCGTCCACAGTCCGAATTCTCAGAATTTGGATATGTGGTATGCGACAGTGCTGTGTGAAATTGATGGCCCTTCTGGGTGTCGGTTGTTAAAATCTGGGGCTATGATACGGCAGCTGCGTTCCCCAGACATTAGGATCGCCTACATCGTCTCCTCTTTCGTCAATGCCATTTTCAGTTAATTGCAACAAACAATGGTTATTTCAACTTTCTGGGTTGACAACTTGTAAACCACAACACATATGTCTTACGTCCGATTTGCCATTTTCTTGTAGGACTTCCGTCCACAGTGAGTAGAGTTTAGGTCCCAGCTACCTACAGCGAGATCTTCTTTTGGGCAGGACACAAAAACGGAAGGAAGGAGAGCATGTTTAGCGACTTTGACAGAACAGCTTGTAGTGAGATTAGAGTACAGTAGATGGCGCCACCGTACAAGTACGATATTGCACATAGAGAGGTGAGAGAATTTCAGGGGGGGGGGCATAGGAAAGGATACCCATTTAACCAGTGGGTCCAACCTGGGGGGCCGTCACTTAACGTGCTCGTCCGATGCACGGCGGATATTCAGCGATTGTTAGCAAATCACACCATCTCTGAAAGATCAGCCCAGGCTCGAACCTGAGGACCTTGCATCGATAGTCTGAACTGCCTGCTAACCACTAAGCCATCCGCGGCTCAACACAACACATATGTCAAATCTGATTACGGAAATCAATTTCTGAGAATATTCTGGTCTTGCAGGATATGCAACATCATCCCGTTACCATTTGAAAAATTTGACCTTGATCTCATATGGCGGATTTCAAGATGGCTGCCATGGTACTGAAGTAGCCTAAAAGATAGACTACCTCACCGATTCTTTGCTGGGGTATTCAGATATTTGATTTTCCCTACCGTTTCTGAAATACAAGGGTGTCCTTCGACTTTTGATTCACCCAGTATTAAGCGAAAACATGGAAATGCTTGCAACAGAAATTTCTCGATTCATCTAGGAAGCACTTGAAGATCAAACAAGAAGCAGTGATGGAGCTTTTGAGTGGTCTCTATCTTTAAATCGGGGTTATCTAAAAATTAAATTTAGTGAGGACCACAGGCAATAGAATATTGAAGAAACAACTCACAAGGATGGATATTGTGAGGTATTGTTACGAAACTTGTGGCCCACTGTGCTGATTAAATTTGACACAGAGAATAAGGCCGCAAGCAGGAGAAAGCTGTTAAGAAAACAATGGTACATTGATATTTACTTTGAAGAGTTAAATTTGCATAAATGGATAATTAAATTGCATTAATACAACACAAAAAGAGACGAACAAAACACACTTTCTTTAAACATAAGAATCTGAGTAAGAACATGGAGATTTATATTCTCGAATGCTTCAGAGATCCAATATGATAAAGTTTTCCATCAGACGAGAACGTTTAATGCGCTACAGTACGCTTTAGCCAGAATACATGAGGTTGTTTTTATCATTAACAATTAGCTGTTCTTTTAAAAGCTCTTGTATATATATTTTTCACTTTCCGTCACATACGCACGATGAATCCTCCACATACATTCTGCGTCTATCCGCAGATCTCCACTGTCTCGGTCTCAACTGCTGCCTGTTCTTCATAACACGAGTTAAAATTTGTCCCAAGACATCTGTCATAAACAACATGGTACTTTTGCCGCCCCGGTGGCGTAGTGGTCTAAGGCGCTGGCCTCTGATCATTCGTCCGAAAGGGGTCCGGGTTCGAATCCCGGTCAGGCATGGATGTTGTGTTTGTCTTACGGCACTGGCTCTCTCCCTTCCCTGGAACTAGTGACTCTAAATTAGGGACGGGCGACTGCTTATAGCCCATTGAGTTGCTCACGGTGGTCGTTAAACCTCCAATCAAAAAAAACAAAAAAAAAACATGGTACTTTGCTCTTGAAGAGTCACTTCAGATGAACCGTTGATCACATGCCAGGTTCAGCTTCAGACATCAACAGCACTAAATGAATTTTTATGTTAACAAAAATAAAACAGTAGGGAAAACTTTGTTCTCATTCTATTCGGTAGAAGAGATGGCAGCAAAGAAAAGTCTCCATGTTAACAAAGCAGCAAAGCCGACTTCCATTAAACATTATTTTCACAAGAATGAGCAAGCACTTGATTGTCTTTTCAACTAACACCTTTGTTTTTGCACTACAGGAAAACGACTTTCCACACTCGCAATAATATGTAATTAAAGTGAAAAGTTTTGGAATGAGAAGCATGTCAGTCTAGACAGCTACAAGATATACTCAATGCTGCGACAAAGAGTAGAGAAACACAGCAAGACAACGTCACGTTCCACACAAATTTCAATATGGCTTACACGGTCATCGTTGGTTTTACCGGACTTTATGGGGAAAAGTTTAGGTTTAGCAGTAGATTTTCGAAAGGCAGACGAATCAGAAAAGCAGATGTCTTGAGACTTCGTTACACATGCGTCCGGCGAATCAGCTGATTCTGAGGATGTGTAGAAGGTAAAGAATAGTCTCTACGAATATTGTATTGGTCATTTTCGTAATTGTTACCTTATATTGAAAAAGCGCAAAGGAATACACCGATGAGCTATTGCATTATGACCACCCCCATCCTAGAGAAATGAGCGCACCTGGAGACCCAACGGTGGTGCAGGTGATGTTCACAAAACAGTATATATACAACCCGAGGACCGACTTTCGGTTACTAGAGTGTTCGGAGTCAGAATGTGAATGGCTGCCGGTTTAACGGAGTTTGATAAAGGACAAATTGTGATGGCACGGCGCCTCAGAACTACGATCTAGGAAACGGCGCAGCTTGTGGATTGTTCACGTGCCGCTGTATTGAGTACGTATCAAAAGTGGTGCACAGATGGCCAAACGACGATCAGCCGTTCAGTCGTGTGTCGTCCGCAGCTCATTGATGCCAGAAGGGAGCTGAGATTCGCGCATTGTTGACAGCGACCGTAGGGCCACAGTGCGACAAATAACCGCAGATACAACAGTGGTGATCAGGGCAAAGTGTGACAACACGCAGTTCATCGCAGCCTTCTGTACGTGGTCCTGCGTAGTCGAAGATCAAGCCGGGTACCCATGCTCACTGCAAATTATTGCCAAGAATGCACGAAATGGGTCCAATATAATCGAGATTGGATCGTGGATGATTGGAAGAAAGTGGTCTGGTCTGACGGTATGAAGATTCCTAGTGCATCACAGAGACGACCGAGCGCGGATACACCGATTACCAGCGGAGATTCACTGTTGGGCGGAAACAGATTGGCACAACACCTGTGTGGGCGATGTTTCATTGGTACATCATCCCAGCAGCACCATCTCTGACAGCTGTCAGGTATCTGAACATCGTTGCGGACCAAGTTCACCCATTCATGGCGATTGTGTTCCTTGCTGGTGATGGCCATTACCAACAGGATAATGCGCCATGCCACACTGTCAGAATCGTCAAGCAGTGGTTCGAGCAACATGCTGGTGATTTTCCGTTAATGCCCTGGCCTCCAAATTCACCTGACATGAACCCAATCGAACATTTGTGGTTAGATTTGGGAAAGCGGGTTTGCCGTGGTCTAAGCGATGGCCTCTGATCATTCGTCGAAAGGGGTTCGGGTTCGAAAACCCGGTGAGGCATGGGTGTCGTGTGTGTCTTATGGCATTGGCTCTCCCCCTTTCCTGGAGCCAGTGGCCTTGAATTAGGGATAGGCGACTGCTTATAGCCCATTTGGTTGCTCACGGTGGTCGCTAAGCTCTCAATCAAAAAGAAAAAGAAAGCGGGTTCGCGCTAAATCACCACCACCCTGAAGTGTATGTGAACTGGAGGACCTGCTGTTGACATTATGGTATCAGATACCCCAGGATACCTATCGCCACCTCATCTGATCGATGCGTCGCCGAGTGGCCGCTAGTTTGCCGGCTAAAGGGGACCCTAAAGCATTTTAGGTAGGTGGTCATAATGTAATGGCCCGTCGGTGTATATGAATATGTTAAAAGATTAAAGCGACCGAATATCTGCTGCTTCTGGTGATTCTAGAGAATACATGGAGTAATACAAGATCTTTATCACTGGTAGGAATGAGAAGTGTGCAAGTGTGAAGCATTTTTCTTTAGAGGGAATTAACCTCCTATTCGAGCTTCGAAGTTTTGTCATAATGCCTTTGCACATGTTCCAGTGTTTTCTTATCTTTATAACACGAAAGGGGAAGCGTTGAATGTAAACATTCCGTTGATAACTGGGAAAAATATCCGGAAATAAACTGGGGTTAATCGTCTTTTTCCTTGCTGAATGTATGAGTGCATTTATGTGTGCGGAGCAGGTGTGACTCAATGTTTCCAACGCGTGGGAGGTCCAGTAGCAGTTAAAGTTGTTTTAGCGTGACACAAGATAAAAATATCTTGGAGCTCCAAAATAGAACTTTTGAGTGCTGAGAGTTTCCAGCGACTTAATCATTGAGGATTTCTTTTTCCATCTGGCGTTTACGCAATCTGGAAGCATAATTGTTGCATCAATTTGTCTTTTTTCCATCGGAGCGTGGTGCTACAAAGTCTGCGTTCGCGAAGAAGTCTGATGTGTCATGCCAAAGTTGTAGCCGTGGGACATTATTTTGAGCGCACTTTAGGACTAATGCCTCTTTAAAATATGTCAGGGATGCCGAGTCAGCAAACGCGAGCGATTATGAGGAATTATGAAATGTCGACGTAGGAATATTTTTGTTTCTCATTTAGAAAAGCAAATGAAAAAGTCTTCTTCCTCAGCTCATCCGATAATGAGGTTAAATTTGATCCCTCAGAGAAAAGCGAACTGAAAATGTTTCGTTTAAATAGTGGTGTGGTGATGAATCTATGTGCAGAGAGAAGGCACACTGCCAAAAACGTTGGATGATTGAAACCGCGAGGTTAAAGAGAATGTGCGTTGATATCTTTGCAACCGGACAACATAAAAATTCAAGGAATGGATATCCCTTCCGCTTTATTAGAAGTAATACTTCTTGCATAATGCTTGCAAAGATTTTTTCGGATTTTCATCATCCTCAAAAGCACATATAGTTGAATTCTGAATATGCTATCGAAGCATGCTGGAAGATTGCCTGAAAATGGAAATGAATATGGAGTACCAATGCAATCAAAACACAGGTACAGATTTCTAAATTCATTTATTATATGTACTAAACTACATCCGGTTGTGTATGCTGATTTCTACGCGTCAAATAATTGTACTGTGAGTACGACCTCTTTAACCCCTTAACCATTAAAAATATTCGCTTTTAATGCAGTCTATGTGTCTGAATGTTGTTAGCGGTGTAGTAATTATATTTTAGGAATACATGAGTATCGTAAAACTCTTAGTAATGAATTTATTGTACCTTTTGATAAATTACGCTGATGTTTTTTTCATTAGGTGCGAAAACATGTCTTTGCCTGGTTCTTTTGTTTCGATAACTGCAGAAGCAGCGATGAATTTCTCTTTCAGAAGGAATACAGTGAAAATGAGAGACTGACAAACACGCACACTGCAAAATATTTTCTTAAGCGTGGCGACCCGATACCATTACTAAATCTCTGCCTGCATCTCCCGTCGCCAGAAAAATTCTTACCACCGATCTCATAGCAACGATAAAATCAGGGAAAATATTTTGTTTCTCGTGATGCACACGTGATATAAACGTTTTTAAGCTGGCGCCATTGGCCGCGCACATACATCCAAGGTCACATACGCGTTCATAAGTGTTCATCTGATTCCTGGAATGGTATCTGATAGCATGTATTATTGAAACACCTCCGTTTCGGAATTTCGACTTGAAACCGACCGCTGTAACTCAGACAACTGAGAAAAACAATCTCCCTAATTTTGAAGTGTGTTTCAAGATTCCCTGATGAGTTATGGCACACACACACACACACACACACACACACACACTCTCTCTCTCTCCCTTTTATTATCATTATAGATGTCAGTAAAAATTCAGCATGGCTCTGGAATGAGATGCCATCTGTAGAATGTAATGAACAGAAAACATCAGATTTTAAAGGAGCCAGTGATTCGGACATTACTTTGTTCGTGGCATTCTTACGTCGACTTGTGAGAAGAATTACTCTTCTTTGATATGCTTCATGAAAAGCAGACTTCAGCGACTTCGCCTCCTCACTATGACTCATTTCACGCTCTATCTTTGATTTAACCCTTTAACGACCATAACACCCAGAACGCCCGTACGTACAAACGGCCATAGACACCCGAAACGCTTGTCTAGAGTGAGTCAGATTTCCTACCCTTACTTGTTCTTCAATTTTTTTCGACCTATGATTGACCAGCAGAAGTCACCCTCAGTCAATATTGCTGTTATTAAACAAACAAACAAGTTAACCAACAGACAGTTTCGGGTGTTATAGTATTTAGAGTGATACAATATTTTTGGGTCATGGTCGTTAAAGGGTTAATGTTAGTCTTTCTTATCGTCATGAGTCGCAAACTATGTTACATTATCATAGTACTTCAAACAGAAGTCATAGCTCTTTTCACGTTTATAAGTGAGTCACGGAAAAATTCTCATCGGCTGCCACCGGGAATCGAACCCAGGGTCTTCCACCGGATATGCTACCGTGCAGTGGTAGCATATCCGGCGCGTAACTGGAAGACCCTGGGTTCGATTCCCGGTGGCGGCCGATGAGAATTTTTCCATGACTCAATTATAAACGTGGAAAAAAGCTATGACTTCTGTTTGATGTTCCTAATCCGCGTCAGTTGTGTGCATTAATTGTCATTGTACTTGTTCATCTTCCTCCATATAGTGCTGCATCTTCCGTTTCTACGATTTTCGCTCCGGTTATAACAGCAGTTAGGAAAGTGATTTCACAGTCTCTTTGCATTAATTATTCGGTGCGTTGAAAAATATTGTTAAGCCAGCACATTAGGGGCCCACCATCACAAAATACCACCTGAGCACCAACATCGCTTGAAAAACTTTCTTTAAAATCCGTATACTCCTCATGTAGGATGTCAGTGACTTTTTTCTGGCGAAATGTGTAGGAATGTTGTTCCACCACCTTATATTTTAACCCAAAATGTTTGGTTTTGAGTTTTGGAATAATTATTTAATCAAAATTCCGTAATAACATAGCATTTAACCATATGTGATTATTTAATTTAAGCAATATAAAACCGTAACATGTGA
Organism: Macrothele yani; assembly: GCA_039090855.1. Taxonomy (NCBI): domain Eukaryota; kingdom Metazoa; phylum Arthropoda; class Arachnida; order Araneae; family Macrothelidae; genus Macrothele; species Macrothele yani. The sequence continues at coordinate 140,840,553 of CM077002.1, forward strand.
CATGGGATTATTTAAGTAATATAAAACCGTAACATGTGAATATTCAATTTAAGTAATATAAAAACGTAACATGTGATTATTTAATTTAAGTAATGTAGAACCATAACATGTGATTATTTTATTTAAGTAATATAAAACCCTAACATGTGACAACATGTAATTATTAAATTTAAGTAATATAAAACCGTAACATGTGACATGGAATTATTTAAGTAATATAGAACCGTAACATATGACATGGGATTATTTAAGTAATATAAAACCAATACATGTGACATGTGAATATTTAATTTAAGTAATATAAAAACGTAGCATGTGACAACATGTGAATATTTAATTAAAGGAATATAAAACCGTAATATGAGATTATTTAATTTAAGTAATGCAGAACTACAACATGGGATTATTTTATTTAAGTAATATAAAACCGTGACATGTGATTACTTAATTTAAATAATATAAAACCGTAACATGTGACAACATGTGATTATTAAATTTAAGTAATATATATAAAACCGTAACATGTGATTATTTAATTTAAGTAATATAAAACTCTAACGTGTGACATGTAATTATTTAATTTAAATAATATAAAACCGTAACATGTGACAACATGTGATTATTTAATTTAAGTCACATGTTATGGTTTTATATTACTTATAAAACCACAACATGTGACAGCATGCGATTATTTAATTTAAGTAATGTAAAACCATAACATCTGTCAATTTAATTTAAGTAACGTAAAACCGCAACATGGGAGGCAGAGAAATGGCATGAGATTTGATTTTTTCTTTCCCAAGGTGTTGGTGGAAAAGTTTATTTCCTGTGCATACTGTATCGCTGCACAACCTTAATGTACACCGATTCACTATATATGGAAATGAAGTAGGGGGCGTATATAGAAGTCTTTCGGGAGGGGGGAGGGGTGGTGGTGCGAAAAATAAAAATTTTTGAAATCCATCATAACAAAATAAAAGTAAATAAATAATAGAAGAAAAAAATGAAAAATAAAATTCTCTAATATACGTTGGTGCCTATTCAACTGGTAAAATAAATCATTTTTCTAATGTAAGTCGCATTTTAACCGAAAACATACAAAAATACCACTATTGGGCGGCAAGGTTTGTATGGCAAAGCCCCTAGACCCCACTTTAAATACTCGCCTGAAAGGAAGTATATTACATAGTGTGCTAGAAATAACGAAGTTATTCTGTAGTTTCAACTCAATAAAAGAACCTTCCGTGGTTTTAGAGAATACCTTCAACTTCGGAGAAATTAAATTCCTAAGTAACTCTTACTGCTGAAATTAATTTTGCAAATCATTGCTATGTCTAGCGAATGTGAAAGCAGATTTTCGCCGAGGAATTTGATAATCACGCCAGTTATGTCTTCTTTTACAACATTATTATTTATAAAAAAATGTTGTGCCTTGCTAATCCAATTTGATCCAACAAAATACTTTCAATCGTGGTTTCTTTGAAGATACCTCTCAACATCACCGTAATGGAAGTTGATATGAAAAGCAAAGAGTGGCGAGAACATTAAAAATATCTCAAGAGTTGAACAAAATGTGCACTATATTTTGAGATCAAAATACAGTGCTTTTCTGTTCCTCAGTGTACTGTAACAAAAAGGGCAAATTTACCTCTCCTTCTCGGGTATGCTTGATTTCAGCATTTGCTGTGCATAATAAAACATATGCTGTTTTTAATATAATAATTTAATATACAATAATACGAGAATGTAAATTATGCTTTTGTACCAGGAAAGAATAAGAACAACAATATTCATGAAATTGAATTTCTTTTTATTAGCCTTTCCCACCCGTTCCCATATACAAAACTTTATTTTTAAGAGTTCCGGTACCTTTATTTTCAGAAAAAAGCACTGTAGATGATATGGAATGTCGGATAAATGTGATCTTTCTTAAGGTGTGTACGTACGTGCTATGTTTCATTATCTCTCAACGCCAGTGTACAGCCTCACAACATCTAATAACCCTCTTTGATGCAAAATGATTTCCAGGAGGAATTTTTGAATAATTAAGAATGTGTCTCAATGATTTGTTCTCTTCAGCCAACCCAATAGCAATTTTACGGATCGTTTACATTTATAAATGCTAATCCGAATCAACAATCGCCTTGAACTGTTGCGTCACATCTGGACAGCTATATCGAGATTACTAATCACTGGGATGATAAAGACCTTGCACAATACAATATACTCTCAGACCGATTTTGCAAAAAACAAAAGGGAGAAAACTTTGGAGTAAAAAGTTAAATAGAAATTCGATATCTATTCTGTTGTCCACATATTTCAGAACATCGTTACTTCTTTGTATCCATATTTTTTCTAAATTATTTCTTTTCATTTTTGGCAATATGTGTTTTTTCGTTTGAGTATATCTATCTTTTAAAGTTTCAAGTCATATTTATGTGTTTTACACGAACATCGCTTCTGAACTCTCCCTTTCTTTCGAACGATATCCAATTTTGTTCTAAAATATGTTTTTGTCTTTTGTCTTGAAATAGCTGTGTCACTGTTCTGAGCATTCCTTTAAATTTACCCTGACATAGTTAGTTACCTTCCTTCTCAGAATAGATGATCTTAGTTTTGTTCCAAATATGTTTCCTGATTTTTTTCTGAAGTTATATTTTTTTTTCTGATTGTTGTTTCCAAAGGATGTATATAATCCTTTTGACTTCTTTCTTTTCTTTCAATAATAGTCGTTCATATTTTAAGTATTTCTTTTAATTGTCATAGCATAGCTATGTCTTTTCTCTGATTATTTCTTAGAATTTATCGAGGCACAGTTCTGTTCAGAGTATGTATTCTAAAATGGTTTGGTCGAAATAGTTTTTCTCAATTATTTCTAAAGAAAACTAGTATGTATCGAAGTATCTCTTCCTAGCTATTTACAACAATATTACTCCTAATCTGAATGTTTTATCTGTATCATCATAAGACAACTTCATTACTTCCATCTCAAAAATCTACTTGAAATGACATACGCGGTTTTTGTTTGAATCAAAACGTATTATCTGTACTATTGGCTTGAGAAAAGAGAACTGTTTTTTACTTTACCTTAACCAAAAAATTGTGTTGCTCTTTAAATCAAAATAAATTGTGACGCATGCTTCTAAAGTATTTTTCTTTTAGTTCTTCTTATCTATGCAAATAGTTCGTTCTTCTTAAGCATTTTCTAAACTTAACTCCACATTTTCTCTCTCATCGAACATTTTGTGGCAACCTGAGGTCAGGAGTAGAATGACATACACTGCCGGACAATTGCTAAGGACGGATGACAATAGCAACGATAGCAACCATAAAATGGAAGGCAGGAAAATGTGGAAATTAGCATAAGTGCGGGATACAGTAAGACGTGTTGTGCGTATGCAAATTTTGGATTGCCGAACTTGTTCGTGACGTCATAGCGCTGATAAGAGATGTAAAGGATTTGACGCGTATTGTCGGTTGTTGTTCAAACGCAAAGTTGAAAGGGAAAGAATCAATTGACGAACTTGCAATTTTCAGTATATCTTCCCGACATCACCTAGATGATTTTACGCGTGGCCGTATTATTGGCAAGATTGAAGAAGGGCGAAAAATAACAGATGTTGCCAGGGAGTTCGACGTCAGCCACAGTGTTGTTTCAAGGCTTTGGAAATCATTTCAAACAAATAGAGAGTGTTATAAACGTCACGGGGGAGGTCGCGTTCGCAGTACGACACCTGCAGAAGATCGGTACATAGTGCTATCAACAAAAAGACACTGGCGCAGCACAGCTAGTGAGGTAACAAATTAGTTTATGGCTGCTACTGGCAAGCGGATCTCCCGAAAAACTGTCGCCAGACGTTTGCATGAAGGAGGACTATACGCCCGCCGTCCTGTTGTGTGCATCCCATTGTCCAGACGTCACCGTACCGCCCGTTTGCAATGCTGCCATCAACATCGCAATTGGACTGATAACGACTGGTCTGCTGTTCTCTTCTTAGATGAGAGTAGATACAGTCTATCGTCTGATTGTCGACGACAACTGATCTGGCGTGATAGTGGTACTGCATATTGTCCAGCAAACATACAGGAAAGGGACCGATATCCGACATGTAGTGTCATGGTATGGGCTGGCATCATGATCAATGGCCGTACGTCCCTCTATGTGCTTCCAACTGGGACTATGACTGGCCAACGATACATTAATGATGTTCTGCTACCTCATGTTCGCATGCTCCGTGGTGCTGTCGGTGATAGATTCATTTTCATGGACGACAACGCAACATGTCATCGAACAGTCGCTGTCCAGGAGTGTCTTGAGAGTGAGGATATTCAACGCCTCGTATGGCTAACACGTTCTCCAGATCTGAATCCCATTGAAAATGTGTGGGATGCTTTGGGGAGGAGTCTTGCTGGTCGCCAATGCCCTCCAATAAACAAGGACACCCTCATCCGTGCACTGACAGAGGAATGGGATAAATTACCCCAACAGCTGCTTGATAATGTTGTGCAAAGCATGACTCAGCGTGTGGATACTTGCATCGCCCTCCATGGTGGCCATATCCCGTATTGACATTTTACGCCGGAACGCCTGCGGACGGTAATTGCATTTTTTCACGTTTACGTATTCTGCACAAAATGGCTTGTTTGTCCCTTGAACACGTTCCAAAGCCTTCTGGATTTTAGAGCACAATAAATTGTCTTTCTTGTAATATCCTGGCATTCTGACATTATTTTATTTCTCTTGGCATCCAACCACACTTACTTTCTTAAGCACTATATAGCCGTTTATGATCCGTCCTTAGCAATTGTCCAGCAGTGTATTAGTTCAACAGAGATAAGAAGGGTGTTTACGATGTATATGAGCTATTCTTTTCTTTGATATTCGGGGCTCACGTTGGAATTCAGCTAGGGTTTGTTTGTCATTGATTTGAACAAGATATTTGTTATGCGAGCTCAGACTCAGTTGATTTTTAGAGTTTGATGCCATCGCTTATTTTTTTTAGCGTTGATTTGTCACACTTGCTTGATCATCTAAGACTTAAGTTATTTTCAGGCTAATGGGACTTGGAAACTATTTCATATTAGGAGCATGATTTGGTTCAGCTATTGAAGTGTTTTCGATGTGGTGGTACTATGCAAGCCAGAAATGGCACGAAAGGTTCAATTTGTAAGTACACTTGCTTTCACGAGATATCTAGACGTGTCTTTGAAGTAAGATGTCTGTACTTATTTAAAGACTTTTGCAATTACTAAGTTAATTACATCTATCCGGAGCATGCGTAAAAGTTACAGAACATTTCAAAATCCCTTTCTTATGTACATAATGTTAACATAGGGAATTTGTTAAGTTATTTTTATTCAACCAAGCACTTAAGATCATTACAAAACATTTCGTGATAATATGAAAAATTGAGCATTTTGCTTAATTATTGACCTTGAACTCATTCGTTCTTTCCAACGTCCTTCAGGAAAAGCTGAAAATGGTTGTCTTGCCTTCTTACACAGTTAGTGTCATAGACATTTGTCAATAAAGCTTCAAAGTGTTGATGATAACTTTTTTTTTTGATATTCGGGTTTCCTTTCTCTCTAGAAGAAGCACTGTTTTACAAGATTCATGATGTGTCCAGTTGATAAAGTGTGGCACAGACAGTCTTGCAAGTTCGTGCGACATCAAGTGTTAGAAATTGGCTGTCGGCACGTTATTCAGACCTGTCTGCTATCGAGCTCCTTTGAAGGACCTCTTCGGTAGCGAGGTAAACATGTTCACTTCAATGTCCGACAGCTAGGTGAATGTTGCATGGATCAGAGTTGGCAATGGGTCAAAAAAGTTTCGACCTGGACCCAAGGCGGATCTGTAACTGACCTGGACCCGACCCTGATAAATCTGCTTTCAATTATAATATATATACAGTATATACCATCATCATTGCCAACCATTTTCAATCCACTGCTGGATGAAGGTCTCCCCAAGTTTTTTCCACAATTGCCTGTCTTGAGCCTGTCTCCTCCATGTCATGTCACTTCGGCATGCATTCGAATTTCATCCATCCATTTCCCATGTGGTCGTCTTCTGGGTCTTTTTCTGTCCCTTGGAGTCCAATTTAAAATTTCAGTTGCCCATCGGTGGTCTCTTCTTCTGACAACGTGTCCAGCCCATTGCCATTTCAGTAATTTCAGTCTTGTTATGATGTCGTCCACTCCTGTAATTTTCCCTATCCACGCGTTCCTCTTTTTATCTTTCCTTCTTACACCGAGCATGCATCTCTCCATGCCTCTTTGAGTTGCTGCAGACTTTGTATATCTTCTTTAGTTATGGTCCATGTCTCTGCTCCATACGTAAGCACTGGCAAGATGCGTTGATTAAGCACTTTCCTTTTAAGACATAATGGCATACTGCTCTTAAGAGTTGTACTGTTTATTCCAAAAGCTCTCCATCCAAGTTTTATGCGCCGATTAATTTCTTCATCAATGTGACCCTCACTTGATATCTGCCACCCAAGATAAATGTAGGTATCGGTTGTTTCAAGCTTTTCTCCATCAATCAATAACTCTTCTGTTCTTGTAAAAGTATTGTACATTACTTTTGCCTTCTAAAAGCTAATTTTTAATGTTCAAGTTCTGTAAAGGACAGATACATGAAATAAAGTAAAAATGTACGGCATCTATATGCGGAAAATCATACGTATTAGAAAGTGGTGGATCATTGTTTTGGTGTGGCTGAATTTTAGACGACGAGATGTTGATAGACGTCTCTACATCCCATAAATCCGTAATGCTATACGGACGCGATTGTAACTGTCAGAAAAGTACAGGGTGTTTCACTCGCTACTTTACTCGGCCTTTTTGCAATAACTGGAAGAGGAATGAAGATATCGTAACGAAATTTGAACTGGACTTACCTTAGGCTGTGAGAAAGCAAACGGAAGTGACGTGTAGTTGCGCCGGCTTCGTGGACATGGTCAGAGAGAAGTGGCGGTGCTAGTGTATCGCGACTCCTCATCGCCTGCCGGACGAGCAGGCGTCTGTCAGTTTACTGAGTCTGCCGACACAGTACGGTCGTTGTTTTACCGTTCATCCAACACTACGATTTTGTGTGTGTTGTCGGAGAACAGAAAACGGTGAAATGAGACAGGAAAGCTGTATAACGAGGTCAGATGTTATACTCAAGTACACAGAGGTCTGTAAATCTTAGGAAAACTGAATCACGTTGACAGATGTCATGCTCTACAGCAGGGAGGTCTGTAACTCCCAAGAAAAATGCACCACAAGGACAGATACGATACTCTATTTCATAGTGGTCTGCGAATCTCAGGAAAATTGCATCACGAGGACGTATGTCCTGCTCTATTTCATAGTGGTCTGCGAATCTCAGGAAAATTGCATCACGAGGACGTATGTCCTGCTCTATTTCACTGAGGTCCGCAAATCTCAGGAAAATTGCATCACGAGGATATGTGTCGTACTGTAGTTCACAAATGTGTGCAAATCTCAGAGAAACTTCATCACGAGAAAAGATGACCTACTCTACTGCAGAGAGGTCTCTAAGTATCAAGAAAACTGCAATACAAGAACAGATTCAACACTAGTTCACAGATGTCTGTAAATCTCAGGAATATTGTATGACGAGGAGATATGTCATACTCTGATTCACTGTAAGGCTCAGGAAATCTGCATCACGAGGACACATGCCCTACTACTACAGGTCTGTAAGGAGATTGCAACTAAGGTGTTATGGAATTGAGAATAGAGTATTACAATCAGGAGAAAAATACACTATCTACCAACAAGTAATTGGAAACCTGTGACAGCAAAGGAAAACGAAGTTTATTCACCTTCAATAGTTGGTGGAGCCTCCACGAGCGGCGATTACAGCTGCGACCCTCCGGGTCATACTCTTAACTAGGCGTTGTACGACGGCTAGCAGTATTTTCTTCCACTCGGCTTGGAGAAGACAGGTCAGTCCCATCACCGATTTCGGACGGTGGAAGCACCCCTTAAGTCGACGCACCAACTCGTCCCAGAGGTACTCGATAGGGTTAAGATCCGGACTCTGCGCAGGCCAGTCCATTCGAATAACCCCATTGTCACCGTACCAAGCCATGGTGGACCTCGTAACATGACAGGTGGCATTGTCATCCTGAAAGTAACATGAGTCCACCCCGTAAAACTGCCACAACGTAGGAAGCGCATGGTCATCCAAAATGGTGCAGTAGGTCTCGGCGTTGAGTCTACCAGGAATTGCGACCAAGGGGTCCCGTGTCATACCAGGAGAAACACCCCCCATAGCGTAATTCCACCGCCGCCGAACTTCACAGTTGTCACAATACATTCGGGCAGGAGGCGTTCTCCAGGCAGACGCCAAACCCAGACCCTGCCATCTGAACGGTAGAGGGTGAACCTTGATTCGTCGCTCCAGAGAACCTGTTTCCACTGTTCAACGGTCCACTGTCGAAGTTCTTTGCACCACGTTAGCTGAGCAGCACCATTGGACTTGGTGATCAAAGGCTTGTGGGCGGCAGCACGTCCATGATAGCCGAGCAGATGTGCTTCCTTACGGATGGTATTCATGAAAAGAAAACTCCCGGATGCCTGTTGAAACTCCTCGCGGATGTGGCCCATCGATTTGGTGCGGTTCTTCTGCATTTCTCGGGCCAGCACCCGTCGGTCTCTAACTCCCAGTTTTGTGAGTCTGCCGGGTCGGGGCACATTCCGACAGTCACCTCTTATCTTCCACTTACCAATCACGTAGGCCACTGTCGATTCGGGGTACTTCAACTCGCTGTTTGATTATGTCACGTATGGATCGTCCATTTCTGGGATACCCGACGATTACACCTTTCTCGAAATCAGAGAGCTCCAAACTGCGTGGCATCTTGCATGCGACTGGTTGCGTTGTTGGTTCCCACGCGATATTTAACGGTGGTGGCCGTGACGTGTATCAGGACCACAGATATCGTCGATTGCAGGGATGTCCAATTACTTGTTGGGAGATAGTGTAGTTCAGTATTGCACGTTTTCTTTTATTTACCAGCAGAATTAGCAAACCTTCTTTCTTTAGCACGACATAGGATTTATAAAAAGAATTGTGCTATTAAGACATGTTAGCACCATATATTTGCACTAATTATTCAGATTTCGAAAGCGTTAATTATTTCGTTACCAATCCCGAACCAAGGGAACGATTATGCACTCTCCTTGCTCTTTCTCTAATACACAGCTCCCCTGCTATGTGGTGCAAATGCATAATTTCTTTTCCTCACAATCTTTCAAGTGTTCACTTTGAAAAATTCTTTTATCTCTCACAAAGAAAAAAATACGCGTATTTGTAATTTAATTCGCAGTTCTTCCGGTAGCGGCCGTAACTGCCTGTTTTCTCAAAAACTGTATTAAAAAAACTGAAAACTTCTTTTTGCACCAAAATCCATTGTACGTAATGAACATTTTGCGTATATGCTCTGAACAGTATTGCATAATTTTCGTTCTTGAGGGTGAAAATATGAATCTTACTTCCATGTTTGTTTAAAAGTTCCTAAATGATGCTTTGAAAACTCTGCTTTGTCTCGGATTGTATGCAGTGTGAAAGAAATTATCTGTACATTTTGTTTTGCATAATGCCCAGTTCAGTTGCTAGGTAGCGTATCTCCAAATTTCAATATGAAACTCTCACCCAGCTTACAAAATGTAAGTTGACCAATACGTTTCGCGTAAGTTGATGTATACGGTGATAAATATCAGGTCATTCGATAAGCAAGCACTTTCAAATTACCATAATTCCTGTATTTACAAAGCAAAGATGATTTCAATATTTGAGGGTAATTATTTGTAGTTTTCCTCATTTTCAATAATACGTTACCGCCCCAGGGGCGCAGTGGTCTAAGCGCTGACTTGAGTTCATTCGTCGGAGTTGGGTCCGTGTTCGGATACTGGAGAGGCATGGATGTGTTATTTGTCATACGGCATTGGCTAGAACCAGTGGCCCAAAATTTGAAAAGGGAGCCTGCTTATTGAGTTGCTCACGGTGATCGTTAAACCTCAAATAGAGAAAAAAATACGTTCTTTAACTGTCGGCAGTTCAGGAACACCGGTAAAAAGTACCAGTGTCTGTCTGTGAAAGAGGTACCTGATCTGCAAGGTACCTTTCTGTCTGTCTGTGGAAAAGGTACCTGAGTATGCGGAACCAAATCTTGTTCTTATTAGGGGTATGCAAAAGTTTCCGCCGTTTTAAGGAAAAAGGAAGCAGGAACAATCAAGAAACCAGTACACATTTATTCAACGAAATATTGGCCATTAGAATCAATGAACTTTTGCCAATTTTCAGGCAACAAATAAATGTCCCTGTGATAGAAGAACCCGGGTTTTGAGCTGAAGAACGCAGTGACGAAAGTTTCCGCCTCTGGAACTGTGGTGAACCGCTGTTGGGCTAGGGAATGTTGCATAAAGCGAAACAGATGAAAGTCTGAAGGTGCAGTGTCCGGGGAGTAAGCCGGGTGCGATAAAACCTCCGAGTGCAGCTGTTCAGGTGTTGATTTCGTGGTGGCACCGACACGTGGTCTGACATTATCGTGTAACAGGATAACTGGGCGGCGTCCTTCAACTGTACACGGGCGTTTTTCCTCGATTGTGAAGTTCAGTTTCATCAACTGATAGCTATGTCGTTGTGCAGTGATTGTTTTCCCTGGTTTCTACAGTTCGAAGTGCAGCACTTCGTGCATATCCCACCACACACACAACAACACCTTTTTCCAGTGCATATCCTCTTCTGCAGTGGATGTTTATGGCTGGCCTGGGTAGACCCAGGATCGCTTGCGTATGGGGTTGCCGCAATAGACCAATTTTTCATCCCTGGTGTCAACCTATAACGAAGTAAATTTCTCCGTCATTTCTGTCCACGCCAAGATTCGAACCCGGATCCCCTCATTCCGGAATAAGTCACTCTACCAATTGAGCTACGCGGACGTTTGTTCTGACTGCTATCTGTCTTTATGTCGTGTGCGTCCTGCTGGCAGGTACGTCACATCTCCCCCCCGAAAGAGGGCCGGGGGCATGGCCCACGGGTCATCCGTGACCATGAATCGTTGCAGGCAGCCATCCACTGTAGAACGTGCACTTGAGGACTCCCAGTCAATCTGGTGTGTGGAATGCAACGTCACACACATTTATTTTTTCGAAGCGCTGGAGAAGGGATTCTCTTATTTTTCCTCTCTCACGGTGTGGAAAGAACATCACACCAATGCGAGATTTTGAACGGTCGGCTCATCCGGATAGTTCGGGCGCCATTATAACGAAGTAAATTTCTCCGTCATTTTTATCCGCGCCAGGATTCGAACCCGGGTCCCCTCATTCCGGAATAAGTTGCTCTACCAATTGAGCTACGCGGACGTTTTATTCTGATTCCTTTATATCGTGTGCTTCCTTCGGGCAGGTACGTCACATCTCCTGGTACGTTACAAACCTTCCACTAGAAATTTTTCCCTTGAAACTTCTTCAGCAACGACATGCAGATGCCGAATCGTTGACTAATATTACGCTCCGACAAAGTACGGGGAACCCGTTTGCCAATCTTCTGGATCTTCCCCAAGGCCTGTAGACGCCGTATCACCGTCAATTCAGCCACTTTCAGACGTTTCACCAGTTGTTTGGTAGACTGTGTGGCATCCTCGTGCAACCGAGATTTCAGCTCCTCGTCTGCGAGTTCCTAAGGTCTACGTGCATGTGGCTTGTCTTCCAAGCTTAGATCAACTTTCTTAAACCTGGCAAACCGTTCTCGACACGTCCGCTCACCCATAACCGTTCCGCCATACGCCTGACATATTGAACCATGTGCTTCACTCGCACGTTTCCCGAAACTAAAGATGAATAACAAACAGTACGGCAAATGAACTTTATCGACCGCCATGCTTGGCTACATGTACGAACTGACAGCACGAGTAGCCGGTTAGACCCCCTACAGCGCCCGCTAGCGGGGACGGCTGAAATATTTGCATACTTCTAATAGTTGAAGCGAAAGCCACACATCTCCCTTTTCAAATGGCCAAAACAGTTGAAATCACAGGGGTTGATATCCGGTGAATACGGTGGATGAAGCATCTCCACCCAACCATTCGGTTCAATGAAGTGCCGAACATTCCCGGCCTTCTGTTGTAGTACGTTGTCGTGTACAAGAACATGTCGTTTTACACATTCTGACAGCGTGCATGCAGAGATTTGCTCTTCTGCAATTTAATTATACCGCTCCGTTTCCAAGGTGATGCTCTCATCGTACGTCTCCTAAAAAAGCCACGCTGCGGACTGTATTTTATTTAGTAATTTTACATTTTGTGATAATGTTTCGATTTTGCCGGAATTTTGCGACATATTACTCACTCAACTTCATGTTAGATGTTTTTTTGTTTAAAAGAACTCATCTAGGTTACCCCTTACCCTAACATTATTTATTGTATAACGAAGTAAATTTCTCCGTCATTTTTGGTCTACGCCGGGATTCGAACCCGAGTCCGCTTATTCCGGAACAAGTCGCTCTACCAACTGAGCTACGCAGACGTTCATTCTGATTGCTATCTTCCTTTATGTCGTGTGCGTCCTGCTGGCAGGTACGTCACATCTCCCCCACCCCCGAAAGAGGGCCGGGGGCATGGCCCACGGGTCAGCCGTGACCATGAATCGTTGCAGGCAGCCATCCACTGCAAAACGTGCACTTGAGAACTCCCAGTCCATCTGGTGTGTGGAATGCAACGTCACACACATTTATTTTTTCGAAGCGCTGAAGAAGGGATTCTCTGATTTTTCCTCTCTCGCGGTGTGGAAAGAACATCACACCATTGCGAGATTTTGAACGGCCGGGTCATCCGGATAGTTCAGGCGCCATTATAACGAAGTAAATTTCTCCGTCATTTTTAGTCTACGCCGGGATTCGAAACCGAGTCCGCTTATTCCGGAACAAGTCGCTCTACCAACTGAGCTACGCAGACGTTCATTCTGATTGCTATCTTCCTTTATGTCGTGTGCGTCCTGCTGGCAGGTACGTCACATCTCCCCCCCCCCGAAAGAGGGCCGGGGGCATGGCCCACGGGTCAGCCGTGACCATGAATCGTTGCAGGTAGCCATCCACTGCAAAACGTGCACTTGAGAACTCCCAGTCCATCTGGTGTGTGGAATGCAACGTCACACACATTTATTTTTTCGAAGCGCTGAAGAAGGGATTCTCTGATTTTTCCTCTCTCGCGGTGTGGAAAGAACATCACACCATTGCGAGATTTTGAACGGCCGGGTCATCCGGATAGTTCAGGCGCCATTATAACGAAGTAAATTTCTCCGTCATTTTTAGTCTACGCCGGGATTCGAAACCGAGTCCGCTTATTCCGGAACAAGTCGCTCTACCAACTGAGCTACGCAGACGTTCATTCTGATTACTATCTGCCTGTATGTCGTATGCGTCCTGCTGGCAGGTACGTCACAATTGTTATTTTCATATACACATTCCTGCAAGTTGTTAGAAGTACTTTGGCAGTTGTTGGCGCGAGTTAAGTTCCAGCACTGCGGAAAATGTGTGTATGATACGGAACAATAGACAAGGGTTCTGAAAAAAGGCCGAGATGAAACAACCCGTATTGAAGACCGTGTAGAGCTACAGTAGTTCTTTCTAAGTTTCTCTTAACAGAAATAAGTAATCATTCTGCTCCTATTTTCTCAAAACATCCATTACCATGTTTGCACCCTAATTTGTACAAATTAACCGCGCAGTTGACAATAACCAGTAAGAGTAATTTGTACAACAATTATCAACGTTAATTCACAATTAAATGTTTATTTAACATCGACTATAGTTTCGCAGAGCGTTTGGCTCGGAATCATCAGAACAGATAAAGCGTAAACATTCAAGTCATTGTGACATCATCAGAGATCACGGATTTTGGTCAGTTGTTTCCAAGCGGTTGAAAGAAATGAGTTGACAAGTCGTGAAGAATTTCAGTACATGGGGAAAGCTTCTAATGTGTTAAGCTTAATATTCGAATCAGGTTTATCAATAAGCATAGCGTTTTCAAACAAAAATTTATGGTTTTCGTGAAATGTTAGACTAAAGATGACGTCTTCACTTTAGAGTTCCGTACGTAAGTGTTGTGTTCCTCCATACGAAAACTTAAGCTGTGCGGGTCAGTCCGATATATGAAAGTCCACATCCACAAGGTATCTGACAAATTCCCCAGGAATTTGTGTCTTCTCCAAAGTCTTTTGATCCGTAAAAATTCACCTTGTTTATGGGTTTAAAAATAACTGTAATTAAAACTTTTGAGAATTTTTGAAATTCCGAAGCAAATCTGAGGAGCAAATGGGATAACCGCCCAATGTTTTCGTGCTGGGAGGTGTATTGATGTGAGCGAGCAGACAGGCTTCTGTTTTCTAAATTTTTGGACAGCTTTGTCTATAACGGAAGGGCTATATCCTCTGTATACTGCAATTCGTTTAAAAAAATGAAGCTCTTTCAGTAAAGAATCCTCAGTTGAGCAATTAACTGACGATTCTTACATCGTGCAATACATGTTGAGTATATAAAGTATGTATTGAACGATGTACATATGTGAAGAAAGCAGATACATATTTTTTTTGATCGGAGGTTTTAACGACTACCGTGAGGAACTCAATGGGCTATAAGCAGTCGCCCGTCCCTAATTTAGGGTCACTGGTTTCACGGCGGAAGGGAGAGAGCCAGTGTCGTAAGACAAACACAAAATCCATGCCTCATCGTAAGACAAACACAACACAACATCCATGCCTCATTCGTCCGAAAGGGGTCTGGGTTCGAATCCCAATTCGTACCCGGAACCCTTCCGGAAGAACGATCAGTAGATCACTGCGCCACCGGGGCGGCGAGATTTTTGTTTCTATGAATGACATTGTGAATCGTCATGACGTCAAGATACGTCTGTAGCTTAAAGCGACTGGGTTCAAGTTTTGAGCTCCCTTTGCGCGTCATACTGTGCCGTATCTGTGTGACCAACGTCACATATATTGCTTTCAGCATGAAAACGTTATATTCCCTTTTCCAACTGTTACTTTAATGCTGTCCAACGGTGTGTGTGTGCATTTGTAATTATGTAAAAAGTATGCTCCTTTGAGTATTGTCTGGTTGACGTTTATGATATCAAATGACAGATATACCACTAAGAAAAATGGGATGTACGTGAACCCATTATTCGTATTCATACTCTGACGATAAAATAAATACAAAGGATGACATAAGTGAAGCAATCACTTAATGTTCTCGATTCGATGTCTCCCTTTATCTGAGTGGTGAGATTAGCGTAAGTTCTTTTCATACTGAATCATATTTTGTGTATGAAGAGCTCTTCAGCCTTTAATTCGCAGGACGTGCAGCGGCTTATTCCTGTCTCATCCTCTCTTTCCATCTCTCTCTCTTGTTTTCTACTTCTCCATCTCCTCCCATCCCTCTTAGGATCTTCCGGGTTCCATTTAGTGAGGAACACTAACAAGTGGTAAATCTACTGGGAGTTTATCAGATCCTTTCAATTGCTTCAAGCGTCGGAATTACGTGATGGCGACGCAGTAGTAGCCCATTCAGTCCACGTCAACACAAAATTATGACCTAACCAACTGCAGCTGCTGTGAAATCACGCAAGCTTCGAGAGGATGGATGAGTAATCTTCTTATTCTCTGATAAGTGGTGGTCCAAGATTAGATAAAACCACTCCTAGAAATCCACTGAGCAGTGTAATTAAAGGTGGATTAATTAGCAAGAGCTCATTTTAAGTTTCCGTAATTTCCTGTCTGATGCAAAATGATTATTAGGAGGCATGGAAATCTTGCGTTGCAGAATAGTACATATTTTAAAGGCAGCTTTTTCCTTTTCTATTTTTGATAACCCAACGGTGAAAATATTTTGGGGAGGGGAGATACTAAGAGCAAAACCTCATTAACGAGGGCATACACCCACTCCTTGAAGGCACGGAATCTTTAAGAGAAGCTCTCTAAAAGTTACGTATATGTTCTAATTACTAACGGTCCAAAGGTGATCTGTCACCTATTATAATCAAGGAATGTAATATACTTGCTCTCCCTATACCAGCGCAGGTAACTTAAACATAAATATAAGTGCGCTGAGCAGAAATACAAGGAAAGGGAGCATTTGCAGCGCTTCTGTCTAAATTAGTAGCATGGTGGGTTTCTAAAATCTTTCTGAGTACAGAGAATAAAATTAGCAATTCACGTACTCGATGTTCGTACACAGAACGCTCGTAATTAGTCCTCTCTTGGAGCTCTGATGGAATCAAAAACCGAACAAAACCTTCTTTTGGGGTTTAACGACTACTACGAGCAATTCAAGGACGTTAACAAAGCCTTCTCCAGTACTAGAGGCGTAAGCACATTCGATTTTCCCCGTTTGTGACGTCATCAACAAACCTTGCTACACAATGATCAAACCCGCTACGATTGAAACCGAGAAACAGTCTGTTTGCTCTGCTTGTGTCTCGTAATGAGACTGCTGAAGAGTTGATGTATTATATGAGATTAAAGTAAAATTTAGTATTTTTATTAATTTAGATTGCATATTTCCTATGAATGGGTGAACTCGGCTATATTATTGAAAACATAATTCACGCGAAACTACACTGCTGGCCACCCAAAATGCAACACTAAGAAGGACACGAGACAGCAAAGCCAGATTTACTGCACACATAACAACAGATACAAAGATGAAACGATTGAGCTTACAGGCCCGTGCGACTTGCGGAACACGCAGACATCAATAGTTCGTGTGGCCCACATGGCTGGCAACAACGGCCGCTACACGCCGCGGCAGCGAACGAAAGAGGCTTTGAATGCAGGTTTGGTGTATGTTGGTCCAGGTTGCTTCCACACCTTGCCAGAGTTCATCAGGCGTAGCCGCGGGTGGTGCTTGCCGGGCCTCTCGGTTGCCGATAGGCGACCAGACGTGTTCGATGGGCAACATATCGGGAGAACAGGCGGGCCACGGCAGCAGTGACACCTGGTCGGCCATGAAGAATTGTTGCACGATGCGTGCCACGTACGGGCGCGCATTATCCTGTTGAAACGTGGCCGCTGGTAGGTCCTGCAGGTAAGGGAGGACTACAGGCTCCAAAACGTCGGAGATGTAGCGGTGGCTGTTGAGTTTACCGGCGATGCGTACCATAGGGGTGCGGGTGTCATATCCAATTGCGCCCCAAACCATAAAGCAAGGCGACGGACCGGTATGGCGATGCATAATGCAGGCTTCATACAGTCTCTCGCCGCGCTGCCGCCATACGTGGATCCGGCCGTCGTGCTGTTGCAGGCAGAAGCGGGATTCGTCGGAGAAGACAATGTCGTGCCATTCCATAGTCCAGGTGCGGCGTTTAACGGCCCACTGCCGCTGCACTCGCCGGTGGTATAACGTCAGTGGTAATCGGAGTAATGGAAGCCGTGCGACAAGTCCTCGTTCCTACAGACGACGTCGAACGGTACGTGTTGACACAAGTTGCTGCGCAACACACCCTAATTCCTGCGCTAACGTTCGTGATGTGGCGGTGCGAGCCGTCAATGCCAGCCGTACATATTGCCAGTCCTCTCGTTCTGTGGTGTGCCGCAGCTGCCGCAATAGCTCACGTCGGTCAGTCCGTCCCTCCTGCACCCACCGAATCCATACTCGCCTCACTGTGGCTGGATGTCGTCCCACACGGGCGCCGATGTCTCGGTACGAACCGCTGTCGCGATAAGCCACTATTCTTCCTCTGTCGAACTCCGAAACGTGCTGGAATGACTGCTGTATTCTGGGACGAGGCATCAGGAAGCTCCCCACTCACAGGCCCGACAGCACAACACACTTCCACTACTTACACCCCGCCTTCTGTGCACACTTCGTATAGTGATTCTTTGTGGCGTGCCGGGCGCACATGATTTGCATATGCCCTGCAATGCTAATCGATTGCATGTCCTCTCGCGGGTGACGCATGCTGCGAATTTCAGGCCAATCGGATGCTTCCTTCTTGGTGTTGCATTTTGGGTGGCCAGCAGTGTAGATAGGCGTAAGCAACGTTTCATGAATCGTTATGCTTTGTTTTTGTCCAGTGCTGCTTCCTTATTTTCTTCGAAATATTTTGATGTGTACTTTTTCCCGGCATCATGCTGAAATAATAAAAAAAATACAACAATGAGCCATTACATTATGACCACCTACCTAATACGCTGTAGGACCCTCTTTATCCTGCAAAACAGCAGCCAGTCGGCGTGGTACCGATTCGATTAGGTGACGATAGATATTCTGTGGTATCTGGTACCATAATGTCAACAGCAGGTCCTCCAGTTCCCGTACATTTCATGGTGGTGGTTATTTAGCGCGAACACGCTTTCCAAGTCGAACCACAAATGCTCAATTGGGTTCATGTCAGGTGAATTTGGAGGGCCAAGACATTAACAGAAGGTCACCAGCATGTTCCTCGAACCACCCCTTGACATACTGAAAGGGTGGCATGGGGCATTATCCTGTTGGTAATGGCCATCACCAGCAGGGAACGCAGTTTCCATGAATGGGTGAACTTAGTCCACAACGATGTTCAGATACCTAACAGCTATCAGGGATTGTGCTATTGGGATAGTGGGGCCTGAAGCGTTCCAAGAAAATATCTCTCACAGACACCGCCGCCGCTTGCCTGTTTCCTTCCAATAGTGCATCCAGTTACCATAGCCTCTTTTGGTAATCGGTGTATCCGCGCTCGGCCGTCTGCGTGATGCACCAGGAATTTTGGTTTGTCAGAGCAGGCCACTTTCTTCCAATCATCGACGATCCAATCTCGATGATCTTTGTCCCATTTCATGCGTTGTTGGCGATGACGTGCAGTGAGCATGGAGACCAGGTTGGGTATTCGGCTACGCAGGCCCATGCGCAGAAGGTTGCGATAAACTGTGTGCTGTGACACATTGCCCTGATCACCACTGTTGTAGCTGCGGGTGATTTGTCGCACTGTGGCCCTGTGGTCACTGTAAACAATGCGCGACAGTCTCTGCTTCACTCTGGCATCAATGAGGTGCGGAACTACCATTGTTTAAAACTTTAACTACCTTTGTTTAAAACTTTGTTTAATGACCAGTGTGCTTTTAAAACTTGTAGCATGCTTAGATCGGGGAATTGATTTGTGGATACTCTGCACAGTACTCTACCTGTTGACATGACATCTGCATTTCCAAATCTTCAAATTATACAGAGGTTTGGTAGAAAGGCGAACACGAGTATTTCTGTCAGTTCACGACTGAAAATTCTAAAAGAATTCACGGAATTTTCTTACATGAATTAATAAAAATATTCCTGTTCAGTTTTCTCAGATTAAACTTCTGTTCAAAACTGTGTTTAATCACCAGAGTTCATTTAAAGGTAGTATGTGGACATGCTATCTGCATTTCCAAAGTTGTCAAATTATTCAGTTATGGAAGAAAGTTCTGGTAGAAAGATGAGCAGAAATATTTTTGTCAATTCACGAATGAAAACTGTAAAAAACAATCGCAGATTAATGAGCAGGAGTATTTTTGTCAATTGACAAGAATACTCCTGCTTTTCCTTCTTCGGTTAATAGCAAAAATTGCTGTATTTAAGAGGTGTCAACGAAAAATTCTGAATTTTTAGGAGCTGCAGTATATAACTTCCATTCCAAGATTATGATACATAATGTTGGAATGCAAGCGTTAGTTCTATTTCAATATCAACGAACATTTCTGAATTTTTAGGAGCTGTAGTATGTAACTTCCATTCCAAGATTATGATACATAATGTTGGAATGGAAGCGTTAATTCCATTTTCAACATCAACGAAGAATTCTGAAAGTTAGGAGGCGGAGTTCATAACCTTCATTCCAGCAATATGATACATGATGTTGGAATAGAAGCTTTAGTTCTATTTCAATAGCAACGAAAAATTCTGAATTTTTAGGAGCTGCAGTATATAACTTCCATTCCAAGATTATGATACATAATGTTGGAATGCAAGCGTTAGTTCTATTTCAATATCAACGAACATTTCTGAATTTTTAGGAGCTGTAGTATGTAACTTCCATTCCAAGATTATGATACATGATGTTGGAATGGAAGCGTTAATTCCATTTTCAACATCAACGAAGAATTCTGAAAGTTAGGAGGCGGAGTTCATAACCTTCATTCCAGCAATATGATACATGATGTTGGAATAGAAGCTTTAGTTCTATTTCAATAGCAACGAAAAATTCTGAATTTTTAGGAGCTGCAGTATATAACTTCCATTCCAAGATTATGATACATGATGTTGGAATGCAAGCGTTAGTTTTATTTCAATATCAACGAACATTTCTGAATTTTTAGGAGCTGTAGTATGTAACTTCCATTCCAAGATTATGATACATGATGTTGGAATGGAAGCGTTAATTCCATTTTCAACATCAACGAAGAATTCTGAAAGTTAGAGGCGGAGTTCATAACCTTCATTCCAGCAATATGATACATGATGTTGGAATAGAAGCTTTAGTTCTATTTCAATAGCAACGAAAAATTCTGAATTTTTAGGAGCTGCAGTATATAACTTCCATTCCAAGATTATGATACATGATGTTGGAATGCAAGCGTTAGTTCTATTTCAATATCAACGAACATTTCTGAATTTTTAGGAGCTGCAGTATATAACTTCCATTCCAAGATTATGATACATGATGTTGGAATGGAAGCGTTAATTCCATTTTCAACATCAACGAAAAAATCTGAAAGTTAGGAGGCGGAGTTCATAACCTTCATTCCAGCAATATGATATGATGTTGGAATGAAAGCGTTAATTCTATTTCAACATCAACAAAAAATTCCGAATTTTTAGGAGCTGCAGTATATAACTTCCATTCCAAGATTATGATACATGATGTTGGAATGGAAGCGTTAATTCCATTTTCAACATCAACGAAAAATTCTGAAAGTTAGGAGGCGGAGTTCATAACCTTCATTCCAGCAATATGATACATGATGTTGGAATGAAAGCGTTAATTCTATTTCAACATCAACAAAAAATTCCGAATTTTTAGGAGCTGCAGTATATAACTTCCATTCCAAGATTATGATACATGATGTTGGAATGGAAGCGTTAATTCCATTTTCAACATCAACGAAAAAATCTGAAAGTTAGGAGGCGGAGTTCATAACCTTCATTCCAGCAATATGATATGATGTTGGAATGAAAGCGTTAATTCTATTTCAACATCAACAAAAAATTCCGAATTTTTAGGAGCTGCAGTATATAACTTCCATTCCAAGATTATGATACATGATGTTGGAATGGAAGCGTTAATTCTATTTTCAACATCAACGAAAAATTCTGAAAGTTAGGAGGCGGAGTTCATAACCTTCATTCCAGCAATATGATACATGATGTTGGAATGAAAGCGTTAATTCTATTTCAATAGCAACGAAAAAGTCTGAATTTTTAGGAGCTGTAGTATATAACTTCCGTTCCAACATTATGATAATGATGTTGGAATGGAAGCGTTAATTCTTTTTCAACACCAACGAAACATTCTGAATTTTTAGGAGGTGGAGTTTATGACTTCCATTCCAACATCATGTATCATGATGTTGTGATGTAAGTTACTACAAACTCGACCTTCAACAGCACAATTTGCTGATCTTCAATTTGCTTCAAAATATCATATGCTGCACCGAAAAATAACGGAACAATAAGCACACCTCGTTCAAGGTATGTCGGAAGTATTGTTCATCGGAACTGAGCTCTTGTTTAGTACCCTGTCTTTTTATTTCTTTTATTACATCCTTGAAATCACGTGACAACAGCTGTGAAATAAGACGTCGTTTCTTAAAATGGAGAAGTATGATACGTGCACTGCACTGAAGCGATAAAAAATGACGAAAGACTTGCCCTTTTGCCTTTCCATTTTTTCTTCATTACTAAAAATAAAAAAAGGAAGATACCGAAGAGGGAGAAAAAAAGAGCTTGCGCTGCGAAGAGTCAAAAATTAGATTACGACGGGAACAACAAAGAAACTCTTTCTGAATAAACGAGTTTTTATTCCAGGGCCGAAACAATAGACATATTAAAACGAATTTCGTGCGGACCTTGGAAATGAATTAAAATAAATAATAAAAGGAGTGTTCCGTTGAAGCCATGCGAAAAACGACCTGCAGTTCTTCCATTAGAAATAAAATAATACAAAAGTAGAAAAAGGGAAAAAGAAGTAAGCAAAGGATAAGATGAAATGCAGGAAAGGAATAGTTTTTGAGTGGTTTCCATTCTACCTAGATTAAAGCAAATATGTAACAGAAAAATAATAAGCTGTGATTTTCTTTCGTGTAGTTTTCCTTTTCGTATTTAAAGATAAAAGAAAGGTAGCGTAAGTGACTTTCATAAGGTGCAATAGTTTTCATAGGAAGCATGTAGAAAGAAAAAGTATGAGTTGGCAAATTGAAATTTTTTGGGCAAGATGGGAAGTACTTTGAATTGGCTTCTTCTTCTTCGCTGATTAATAAGATTCCTGCAAGAAATTCTCATTTCTGTTTCTGCAAGGGAACTTTTTATCATAGTCACATATGCTTAAATTTTGATACATAATTTAACATGCTGTTAATATTGAAAGACGTAAAAGACGCTTGGTGGAAGGGCTAGAAAGGAAATTAGAACGTGGATCGTATAAAATTGTTCTTTGATGCAAGAAAGTGAATAAAACGAAATTTTCAATCATCAATAAATGAGAAAAAGCTATATTCGGGGAAAGGAGAGATGGACTTTGTCTTGAAAGAAAACATGATTTTCTTTTCTTTACAAAAAACTAATTATTTTATTGTTATACGGGATTCTCAATTTAATGAAATTTGTGTGAAATGAAATCTGCGGAATTTGTTTACTGACGTAGTATTATTCAGTGAATAACCGGATGATTTGGTGCAAGAAGCTAAGAGAAATGAAGATTACGAAGTTGACGACAGATACGGGGTTTGGACAGAGTAAAGTGAACACCTAGGAAAAGGAGGTTTTCCGTACCTAATAGGGTGTGGGACCACATTTGGCATTCAAAACCGCCTGAATCCTCCTTGGAATGGACGCATACAAATCCTGGATGGTGGTTAGCGGGATGTTACACCATTCTTCATGCAGAAACTGCTCCATGTTCTTGAGAGATGCAGGATGACGGGATCTTACTCTGTTTTCCAGCACAGACCACAGTGCCTCGATGATGTTTAAGTCTGGTGATTGAGGTGACCAAGGTGTTTGTGAAAGTTTGCCCTCATGTTCCTCAAACCATGATTGGACATTCCGAGCTCTGTGAATTGGGGCGTTATGCTTTTGTTAGATGGCATCCCTTGCAGGAAACAATGCCTGAGCCACTATTGGATGGACTTGGTCGGCCAAAATGGTTTCATACGCCCTGCCAGTCATACAGTTTTTCAAGGTGATCAGGGGACCTGCTGAAAAGCACGATATGGCCTCCCAGAGCATGACAGAACCACCACGATGCTGCACTGTTGGAAGCCGGCAGTCTTGGCCGAATGCTTCTGACGGTGTTCTCTACACGTAAACACGCCCTGCGGTGAGGAATAGAGTGAATGTGAATTCATCCGACCACATTACACGTTTCCATGCATCAGCAGTCTACGTTGTATGCTCCTGGCACCACTGACGTCACCGTTGTGCATTCATCCGGGTCACCAGAGGTTTTGCAATAGCAGCTCTGCCATGAATATTTCGTTTATGCAGTTCCCTGCGCACTGTTTTAGTTGATACTGTGATCTGGAGATGTAGATTGACCTCCGCACTAATTTTCGGCGCCGTGGTCCTCTTATTACTGGTAACAAGCTTCTTTAATGCTTTATTGTCTCTATCAGTCAAGATCGTTTTGCGGCTGCTCTTGTGTTTCGCAGGCGAGGTTTTGCCACGAACACGGTATGCTGTTAAGACGCTAGACACAGTAGCTCTCGACACCCCCACTACCCTGGCGTCTGTGGTAACAGAGGCACCAACTAGTCGGCCACAAACAATTAGCCCTCTTTCGAACTCTGTTAGGTCGCTCATTTCGTCGAAAGAAATTTTGCAACAAGACACTTTAAATGCATTTAAACAGTACCTTGAGGTTCTAAGCAAAGCTATTACAACCAAAAAGTGGTGGATATCCTTATGTTGCGACGTACGTAGCTTCATTGATAGTCACTTCTCTGAGCGTGTTCTTCACATTATTCTGTCCAACCCCTGTATTTGTAATGTAGACCCAATTGTATTCAAATCTCTCAGAGTTTTCCAGTCTCGCAAATGAGCAAAGTCGAACGGCACAGCAAATGGCACGTGATCTGTGGTAGATCTCTTGTTTTTTTATTTTTTTTATTGGAGGATTAACGACCAGCGTGATTGATTGATTGATTGATTGGAGGTTTAACGACCACTGTGAGCAACTCAATGGGCTATAAGCAGTCGCCCGTCCCTAATTTAGGGTCACTGGTTCCAGGGAAGGGAGAGAGCCAGTGCCGTGAGACAAACAGAACATCCATGCCCGACCGGGATTCGAACCCGGACCCCTTACGGACGAATGATCAGAAGCCAGAGCCTTAGACCACTGCGCCACCGGGGCGGCACGACCAGCGTGAGCAACTCAATGGGATGTAAGTAGTTTCCCGTTTCTAATTTAGGGTCACTGGTTCCAGGTAAGGGAGAGAGCCAGTGTCGTAAGACAAACACAACATTATTGAATCACGATTCGAACCCGGACTCCTTTTCCGGACGAATGATCAGATTCCCCACTGCGCCACAGTGGCGGTGGTCGATCTGATCATTTGTCTGGAGTGATCGCGTAGACCACTGCACCACTGGGGCGGCATCTCTTGTCTTGGATGTTGAGGTTACCACATATTAAACGTGCTTAAAGTACTTGTAAGACACCTTTGGTGTATAATGTTAAAACATACTTAGTATATCGTTAGAGTTACCGGAATTTAATTTCTTGAATACCATCTCTTGAACCGTACCATTATGATTACTTACTGTATAGTGTTCTGCGCGTTTTTTTTGCCGCAATAATCGTTCGCACACTGCATGGTATTCATTTCATTTGACGGCGAAGCTGTCCTTAAGTATTCTGCACCAGTTAGAGAGAGCATTCTGGCGTTCGTCAAGAGAACGAGTCGCTGACATGGATCAGTGAATGCGACGTTCCACCGCATACCATAAATGTTCGATGGTACTAAAATCGGGGAATGTGACTGCCAGGGTAGCCAATAATTTCTTAAACATGACCCTGGAGCCATTCGGGCACCGTACGTGGTTTGTGACAAGGGACGTTTTATTTTACAGTGAGTACAGTGCCATCTGGATTAATGGTCATGATATAGGGTAACATCTCGTCGGAATAAGTGCGAAGGTAGAATCTGGAGGTGTAGGTGTATTCAACGTGGATGAGGGGATAAAGTGACATTCACTCAAATATCATTACGTCCTCATATCAACACACCGACCCCTGGAATCGTCGTCGTGATTCCTTCCGACCGTACGATCCCGTTGCAGGTGTGAGTCCAAGTTCTAGTTCACAACGTTGAGCTAGCACCTGGACTCATCGGACCATGTGACTGTTTATCAGATGTCGCCTTTACTGGATTCGCGCTCCCACGAGGGGGTGGAATTATTCGTGACGATCGGTCACCTTGGGCATGAAATAAGGACATGCCACTCACTACTTGGCCCACCCAAAAGTGTATCCGTGCGTGAACCGTCTGCTATCACCCATTAGTACTTGCCAGCCGACTTTCACTTCTACTGTCAACAAGTGGTGTTGTCTTCTTTTCTCAATATTTTGTGTATTTGCGTATGGTTTTCTTCGGCAGCCCTCGGGCTGCCAAAAATTTGTAATGTTGCTCAGATGATAGATCCCGTATTCTCCCTTTCAAACTCCGCCAATTTCTGCACCTTTAGATTACACAGGCTTTGTACGGAGAAACGAAACATAGCCTCTCCCTGTAGCACAGTGGTCTAAGCGTTGAATTCTTGGCTTCTGAGCATTCGTCTGAGAGGGGTTCGAGTCCCGCTTAGGCATGGATCTCGTGTTTGTATTACGGCAGTTGCTCTTTCCGGTCCCTGGAACCAATGCCCCTAAATTAGAGTTGCTCGCGGAGGTCGTTTTATCCCCCGCCCATGGAAAAAAGTATCCTGTCCGTTCCGTTTGTGTACATTACGCGACCGTTAGTAACGTCACTGCTACGTGCGGCAGGACGCGTCCTCTCTTGGATACAGGTGGTCATAATGTTCCGACATATGACAGTCTGATATTAATATTGTTTCAAATATGATATTTAGTAATTATACTTATTTGTATAACGTGGCGTTCAGTGTAATGGCAAATAAATATGTTACTAAGGTAGTTCAAATGAAGGCTGCAAACGTGGAACGTCTTATCACACTTTGAGCAACTGATGCACTTACATTTTCATAATAGTCCACTGCGCTTGCAATGCCACTTGGCAAAAGCGAAATCAATGCATGGATTACGTCCGAGAAGAAATTATTCTGGTTGATAGAGCGTTACCCATTTGCAGTAGGAGCGTAACTGTTTCTCACCCATTGCCTATTGAAATGGACCGAAAAGCTGAAAATAATTCCGAGCCCAATCTGGTGAATATGGAGGATGAGACAGTGCTTCAAAACGAAGTTCGTTAATCAGTCTTTCTGGAATTAGGACGAGTGTTTTCGTGGTGGAAACAAACACTTCTAAGGAGATATCTCCGACGTTTGGAATTGATTGTAGACTTCAGATCGACTTTAAGTAAAATGTAAATGCAGCGATCAAATTAGATAGCCGTCAAGTAGGAAAGCCTAAATATTTAGAAGTGACAAAATGTCTAGGAGAACAGTGTTATATTCCCTGCTGTTAATGGAAATTTCAACACCAAGAAAGAAACAAACAATCACAATGAATTTTATAGGAATAATTAGTTATGGCACAATCACTCCTATGATATTTAGTTTTCACAATTAGGTGCCAGTTCGTGATGAGGAGGGCCAAAAAATTAGTGAGTAGTAAATCCAACCTGGGTAGTGATAACCGACCCCCACACACCGCGGGATCCACTCAAACAGCTTGGATGGTCGACTGTGGTATTGCATTCCATTCAGCTTCTATACGCATCCACAATTCGTGGGTTGTGACAAGCCGCGAGGCCACGCGAGCCAGTCGTTGCGCAATGACAGGATCACATGACCTCATCCCTATAGGTGAAAAATGTGTCGAGCTAGCAGGCCTGGGAAGACAAGCGACTTAATGTGACTGAGTACGTCCTGAACAGTACGAGCAACATGTAGTCGGACATTGTCTTCTTGGGGGATGGCTCTCGGGGTCGTCTGAAGGAAGAGTAGAAGTTCAGCTTCAACACTTCCGTGATGCAGCGATGGCTGTTTAATGTGCCTGTGATGCGTAGTAAGCGAGTACGTGAATGAAACGCAATAGCGCTCCAGACCATCACGCTCGGCGTGGGACCGGTATGGCGCTGCACAATACAGACTTCCAGATGCCGTTCAACACGGTATCTGCGAGAACAAGGATTCTCCCGTCGTGAAGCATTAGATTGAATCTGGACTCTCTCGAAAATACAGTATGCTCCCATTTAGCTGCACTCCAGGTTTGACGTTCGCGGCAGCACTGCAATGGCTGGAGCATATGGTTCAGGGAAGTCGCAGCAATGGACGGCGATCAATGAGGCCTCCCTGCAGCAATCGAACAGTATTTGCAGACACCGAACGATGTGTGACTATCCTCCACTGCTGCGCAAGCGTCGTGGATGATCTTGTGCGTGACGTCACTGCTATACGGGTCAAGTGCCTGTCTCCTCTCTCGGTCGTGCGATTTCGAGCTCCAGATCCTGCGCGACGATGCGTAGAACCTTCTGCTGTTCATTGACGCCATGTACGAATAACGGCAGCTGCGTTACGCCTAACGCGTGCAGCGATATCACGGTATGATAAACCACCTTCTCTGAGTCTAACGATTCTACCTCTTTCAAACTCCGTCACGTGTTCGTATGGTTATTTCTTCCTTCTACGCGGCATGTTTACGTGTTAAAAACTTTGTACGATCGAGATTAGCGATAGCAAGTTTTAAAAACTTGCTCTCTGTACGCCTTCTTTTATACACCCTGGTGTGATGTTTCAGATGGCATTGCGTGCGCCTCGGGTTTGAGTGTGCGTTGCAATTGCAATCATTTACATCTCCCATGGAGCCCTATGCAGGCTCCCTGCAAATTTCGTTCAAATCCGAGCATTTCTTCATTGCGTTGCAGTTACTATTGACAACAGTGTATATTAAAGGCAAAACAATCATCATTACAGAGCTAGAGTATGGCGGAAAAAATGCTGCAATGTACAGAAATATATGGACACCGTCCGACTGGGGAACACTTGAACAGTCACTGTCTAAGCGGAAAATCAACTTTTTTCGAAGAAACAGAATGCGGCAGTAACGAGGTATTTAATGCACTAAATGTTATTCAACGAAACCTAAGGGAGCATAAATGTAAAACAAAACAACTTCAGATTATTTTTTAATTAATACTAGGACAAGCCGCCAACGGTAATAACTCGAGCACAGTTGTCAAATTTTGAGAGAAGCTATTGCAAAATCTAAGCTCATTAAGGCGTCTATTACAAGAAATTCTGAAAAACGAACGCGTGAAATTTATGACTTCCAGGACAAAAGTACGAAACATTCTAAATAAGAAATGCCTAAAATTTATAATGAACTACTTTCCTTCACGTTGGTTGTGATCAGGTTGCATGTCAACAAAGCGGAAAGACACACTCAGATCGAGAACCACGTTTTACATTTTGTATCGCGAAAGACAGACACACACACACAAACTTCGTTTTATTATTATAGATAAAGCAAGTATTGAGCTAACAGACGGTATCTTCCCATTTCTTAGTTTTTCAATTCAAACGATTTTTTTAAGTTAATGTTAGTGAGACGACTTTCGTGAAACTATTCAAGTAAAAGGCCATTTAGTTTTAAATAAAGTTCCTCAATGACACAGAATTTCGGAAAACGGAAGGCGTCAAAACCTGACCACGGACGATGTCCAATCGTATGCCAAAAACCACGGTGACCGGATGTGTCATGTCGTAGCTATGCCCGAACATCTAATTATCTCGAGTCTCGTACAGAGAGCAGATTTTTTCAAATAATGTTAAAATCGGTCAGTTTGTTAATGGTCATTATTTTTATACGACACGACCAATCACCATGATACCAACCCCATGTCACTCACCATGTCCTTCCCTTTCTCTGTGGCAAGTACCACCGCGATCGAGTGAAGATCTTTAGAGAAGATAGGTAACAAACGACCCCTTCTCAAAACTCATAAACCCCCTAAAAATGCAAGTTTTTGGACGATTATTCCTCAATGACACGGAATTTCGGGAATCGGAAGGCGTCGAAACCTGACCACGATGTCCAATCGCATGCAAAAAGTCTCGGTGATCGGATGTGTCATCTCGTACCTATGCCCGAACAACTAATTGTCTCGTGTCTCGTAAAGAGAGTTCTGCTTGGCCTTCGGCCTCGCTTCGCTCAACGTAGTATTTCCGCATGATGTCTGCTTCAGGATTCGTTCCTCCTTCGTGTTCATGTTAGATTTAATTTTTCAGCCGCCCCGGTGGCGCAGTGGTCTAAACGATGGCCTCTGATCATTCGTCCGAACGGGGTCCGGGTTCGAATCCCGGTGAGGCATGGATGTTGTGTTTGTCTTACGGCACTGGCTCTCTCCCTTCCCTGGACCCAGTGACCCTAAATTAGGGACGGGCGACTGCTTATAGCCCATTGAGTTGCTCACGGTGGTCGTTAAACCTCCAAACAAAAAAAAAAGATTTAATTTAATTTCTAATATTGTAGTGAATTAATTAAATGTTTCAGAATATCCAATCCATATTGTCAGATATGCACTTTTTTACATGGGGGTTTCCTCACCCCAAAGTAAACTTAGGGAGAGCCCGGATTTTACAAAGAACTCCGTCGAGTTCCTTGTTACAAACGGGTTTTACTAAACTGTACTGTATATCAGTCAGAAAATTTGTGGAAAATATTGTAGGAGAAATCATTGCATGAAACGGATTTCCAAAACAACGTACTATTTCAAAGGCTTTTTATTTTCGTTTTGCAGTGAAAGCCTTTTGATGTACCGGTGAAACTTTCGTAGCACTTCTGATGTCGTAAATTGCATTACCTACATATTTTATATAATGTGAGTTATCACGAAAGTAATATTTATTATTCTTTTTTTCCAGGTGAGTGAAGTACAAGAATATTTTTCCATTTCCTAAATTATTCATTTTGATCCGGATTCATTCGTGAAGTCTTTCAGGAAATACAGGATAAAGTAAGTGAAACCAAACTTTTCCCTCTGACGAAACTGTTGCAAAAATTGTTTTTCCTTAAACGATTTGCAGGTAGGAAGATGAATAGTTGTGAAAATCTTCCAGGAATGTATTCCAGACCAAACTTAATGCTTTTACAACAACTGTTAAGGAAAAAGATATCCATGTTCACGATACAAGTGTTATACTATATCAGTTTTTCTTTTTGCTGTTCTTTGTAGGATAAGTGAGTTTACTCTTGTTTCCGCATTGAAGTAGCTGAGACTAGCATTACTTGGACGACGAACGTGAAAAAGAGATAATTTAGCTTCAACATGAAAGGAAAAAGAATTGCGAGTGTTTTTCACGTGAACGTAATTACTGATGCGTCCGCAGTTATTCATTTTCATAACGACAGAGAATGAGGAAGCAAGTGTGCCGACGTGTTAAGGAAATTTTCGCATACGTCCTCAATGACATCTTCCTCTCGTCATTAAGGTCATACTTTATACAAGTGATGCCAGATTCCAGTATAATTTTCACATCGACGCGTTTGAAAAGGGAAATGGCTTAATGCGCACTTTTCCATATGCCGGGTAGGAAATTAATTTATAATCAGAGGTCTCTGAGTTACATAAAATCCACCCTTTACGTACTTCATGGAGTTGCACTAGAGTACATGTACATACGACCTTTGAAATTGCTCATTGATATATGAATCAAATGGTTACGTACATAAAGAATGAGATAAATTTTATTCCTAGGACCAAAAGAAAATTAAAAGGTTGGTTCAAGGCTAAAAAGTTATAGCTGAGGCTGCAGTTGGTCAAAGCCTAACGCTTCCAAATTTAGTTGTTCTAAGTCTAACGCTTCCAAATCTAGTTGGTCAGCCTAACGCTTCCAAATTTAGTTGGTCAAAGCCTAACGCTTTCAAATTTAGTTCGTCTACGCCTAACGCTTCCAAATCTAATTGGTCAAAGCCTAACACTTTCAAATTTAGTTGGTCAAAGTCTAACGCTTACAAATATAGTTGGTCTGAACCTAACACTTCCAAATTTAGTTGGTCAAAGCCGAACGCTTCTAAATCTAGTTGGTCAGCCTAACGCTTCTAAATTTAGTTGGTCAAAGCCTAACACTTCCAAATTTAGTTGGTCAAAGCCTAATGCTTTCAAATTTAGTTGGTCTAAGCCTAACGCTTCCAAATCTAATTGGTCAAAGCCTAACACATCCAAATTTAGTTGGTCTAAGCCTAACGCTTCCAAATCTAGTTGGTCAGCCTAACGCTTCCAAATTTAGTTGGTCAAAACCTAACACTTCCAAATTTAGTTGGTCAAAGCCTAACGCTTTCAAATTTAGTTGGTCTACGCCTAACGCTTCCAAATCTAATTGGTCAAAGATTAACACTTTCAAATTTAGTTGGTCAAAGCCTAACGCTTACAAATATAGTTGGTCTAAACCTAACACTTCCAAATTTAGTTGGTCAAAGCCGAACGCTTCCAAATCTAGTTGGTCAGCCTAACGCTTCTAAATTTAGTTGGTCAAAGCCTAACACTTCCAAATTTAGTTGGTCAAAGCCTAACGCTTCTAAATTTAGTTGGTCAAAGCCTAACGCTTACAAATATAGTTGGTCTAAACCTAACACTTCCAAATTTAGTTGGTCAAAGCCTAACGCTTCCAAATTTAGTTGGTCAAATCCTAACGCTTCAAAATTTAGTTGGTCTAAGCCTAACGCTTCCAAATCTAATTGGTCAAAGCCTAACACTTCCAAATTTAGTTGGTCAAAGCCTAACGCTTCCAAATCTTTGCCGTGAACACCACCCATAGCTTCAACCAACAGTACGTGGAACCACACACAAGATACAGGGAAGGCTAGTAACGTGACTGCCAGTCAGCACCTGTTATTTCACATCGCTATATTATTATACAACAGATAATATACAATAGCCGTTCCATAAAAACTGAGGGTAAAATCACACAAAACAAAGAAATATAGGTACAGCAAAATATATGTTATTCTTTCTCAAAATATCTTCTCTCGGATGATATGCAACGGTCCCATCTTTCAGTCCACTTTCCAAAGCACGTGGCGAAGGCACTTTGAGGAAGCTGCTTTAGCGACCCCCGTACAGTTTGAATAACATCAGCATCTGTGTTGAATGTTGCGCCACGAAACTTCTTCATTTTTGGAAACAACTAGAAATCGCACGGCGCGAGATCAGGACTGTAGGCAGGCTGGGACATGATTTCAATACTGCATTTCGTAAAAAACTGTTGAACACACGCAACCACATGTGGGAGGGCATTGTCATGGTGTAGGGTCCACTTGACCACCAGTTCCGGTTGTTTAATCGACATGTGTCGTCGCAGACGCTTCATGACTGAAACGTAATACTCAGAATTGATAGTAATTTGTGGAGGAACGGCAAGCTGGTAGACTACACCTTTATGATCAAAGAAAATTACCATCATCACCTTCCCAGCTGATTTTGTTTTGACGGACTTTTTCCGGAGGAGGCGAGCCTGTGTGTTTCCAGACACTCATTGCACGTTTCGTGAAGGGGTTGAAATAGTAGACTCATGTTGTATCGGCTGATATTAATGTGTTTAGAGAGTATGGATCATTTGCAATCATTTGTTTCCATTCATGACACCCCTGAAATCTGGCAAACAATTGTTCTCTCGTCAGGCGATGAGGTACCTATCTGGAACATACACGATGCAGCAGTATTTTGTTACGTAGAATGCGGAATGCCGACGTTTTTGAAATATTAGTTGACGCCGATATGTCTCGCACGTCATTCGTCGATCTTCTTGCAGGATTGCACAAAACAGTGTTAACGATAGTTTCCGTAACAGCACTTTCATATCGACCAAGTTCAGGAGCGAGTTCTACCGACAAACGCCCTTTTTTGAAATCATGGTACCATCTAAAAATCGTTGACTCACCCAAACATTTATATTTGTAAGCTTTTTTCATTAAATCAACTGTTTCTGGAGACGGTTTACCCAAACGATAGCAAAATTTTATCACACAGCGCATTCCACTTTTTAACTCTGAAGCACTCACCTCCATAGCTGTATGGCGAAATGCAGATGCGCCGTAAACAACTTCGCAACAACAAAACCAGAATCATCTGCTACGGCTAACACCTGTTGCCATAGATACTTCCTTAATTCAGTTAGTCGTCTGCGTGGCTATTTTTCCATTTTGCACTGTTGCCAACTCAAAAAATTACTCTCAGTTTTTATGAAACGGCCTTTGTATATGTACTTGCACCATCATCGGTTCGCAGTGCGCGGTTGGATGAAGGTATATCCTTGTATCTTCCGTAAATCCCCTTAACCTAACCAATACGCTTTCCAATTCCATCCACACGCTTCTCGCTTGACCTTCTTCAGCGGCCTTCCCTTCTCTTCGGAATACAATCTAGTATTTCTAGTGTCGAACGGTTGTCATTTCTAGCAACACGCTCAGCCCATTGCCACTAGACGGTCTCTACTTTAGTTATTGTCATCCACTCTTATGTTTTTCCTGATCCACATGTAGCCTCGAAGCGGTATGTGTCTTTCAGTTA
Source organism: Macrothele yani (assembly GCA_039090855.1). Classification (NCBI taxonomy): domain Eukaryota; kingdom Metazoa; phylum Arthropoda; class Arachnida; order Araneae; family Macrothelidae; genus Macrothele; species Macrothele yani. The sequence goes on from CM077002.1 coordinate 140,874,474, forward strand.
AGATTCGTGTTTGTGGTCTATACGTAAGAACAGGAAGAATCCGTTGATTATACTCTTTAGAGACATAAAGGGAAATTGCTCTAGGCCGCCCCTGTGGCGCAGTGGTTTAAGCACTGACTTATGACCATTCGTCCAAGAAGGATCTGGGTTCGGATCCTGGACAGATATGGATGTTATATTCAATAAATAATGCTCTAGAAAGTTGTAATGTTCCTTCCTAACGCTCACCAACTGAATTCCATACGTCCATTAGATTTCGTTTCGATGTGATCCTCGCTGGATGTCTGTTCATCATATATACACTGGCATTCAAAAATTAAGGACGAAGAGGAGAAATTAGCATAACAGCCGAAGAAGCCGGCAGAACGGACCAAAAGACCACTCGGGAGATAGACGAGTGTCCGGTACGGTAGGGCATGCGCATATATGCAGCATGACATAGGGGGAGGGGGTATCGGAAGAGTATAAAGCACACAGGCGGTGTACGCTCAGCAATTCGGTGAAAGCTGTTGCACGGTGTACATCGGTTTGAACGACGTCGAGTTGCTGCCACCGTGTGATATGGCCAACAGGCAATCCAGTAGACGACATCTGGATGACTTTACCCGAGGTCGCGTCATTGGGAAGTTGGAAGTAGGTCAAAGTGTGACTAGTGTGGCCGAGGAGTTCGGGATCGCTCACAGCATCGTTTTACGAGCTTGGAGAGCATTTCAAATGACAGGAACAGCTGTCCGAGAGTTTAGCAGTGGTCGTTTAGCAGTGGTCTTCTCGCCTGTAGGACAATATACGGACGACCGGTATATTGTCCTACAGGCGAGAAGAGACAAACGGCAGACAACAGGACGTCCGTTATCGCGTTTTAACGAGACCAGGAGGCTGCACAAAGGTGGTCTATTTGCACGACGACCAGTACGGTGTGTGCCATTAACGCCTGCTCATCGGAGACAGCGGTTTCTGTGGTGCCAAGAACACAAGAACTGGACATATCAGCAATAGGGCCGATTTAGTCTGACGAGCGATTCTGGAAACAGGGAACACACAATCACGCCTCCAACATAATCGAAAGGGACCGGTTTGGAGGTGGCGGAGTTCTCGTTTGGAGCGGTATCATGCTTGGTAGCCGTACTGACCTCCACATCTTTCAAGGAGGTTCAGTCACTGGCGTCCGCTATTGTACCGAGGTTCTCCTGCTTCACGTGCGTCTGTTTAGAGGTGCTGTGGGTCCTGAGTACCTCTTCATGGACGACAACGCTACACCTCATCGTACAGTGGCTGTCGCAGAGCTGTTGGAGAGTGAAGATATTCAACACATGGATTGGCCCGCAAGGTCCCCTGACCTAAATCCCATCGAACACGTGTCGGACCTTCTCGGGAGACGCTTGGCATCACGTCACCTGCCGCCAGCAACGATTCCGCAGCTGCGATTGGCGCTACAAGAGGAATGGGCTCAAGTAGCTGTGAGACAGAAACGCCTGTCACATGAACGTTTCTCTCTCAACAGCTCCTTGACAACCTCGTCCTCAGAATGAATAGACGTTGTTAATCCTATAACGCAGTCAGGGGTGATACTAAAGACAGGATTTTGCTTGTCAGCCGCCTGTCACATGGACGTTTCTGTCTTCTGTCCAGTTGTGCTCGAAGCTACCTTTTCAATAAAGTGCCTTTGTATCCTTTGGATTCTTTGTTTGGACGGTTTTGCTCACTTGTCCCATATTCTTACATCTTGGGGATCTGATGGTATGATTTGAGTCGATGTGGAGCACTTCTGCACGACGTTACATTCGAAAAACCGTCTCGTCCTTAATTTTTGCATGCCAGTGTATATAGATACAGGCATCAGTTACTTCGAAATACGCCCCATCAACATCTAAAGCTTCTGTTATAGGGTGAGCATGGCTGGTAAGTTTTATTTTCTAAAAAATCATGTTTAATTCTACTTCTTGTTTCTTGTCATCAATTTTGTAGATTATACCCTGCAGATCTTAAAGGATACATGCAGGCTGAAAAGCTATTAATATTAGAATAAATAAGAGATCTTTTTCATCAGAAGAAGAGAAATGCCGTATCTCCGTTCGACAGTATCAAGTGTGTATCGGGGATATGCCTTTTCCGGAAAAACATCTCATTGTGGGCAACGCTCTTGGTGGAGAGAAATGGGATATCAATCTGGTTGTCGACGTCAGTCTCGTATAGTTGTAACTAACAGGAGAGCAACACTACCGAAAATTACCGCCGACTTCAAAAGCGAGAGTTGCCAGAAACATCTCCACCAAAACCATCAGGCTACATTACCCTCAATACGTTATGGGAGCCGCCAATCTACCAGAGTACCATTGCTAAATGTATGTTGAAACACTTCGAAAGGACAATTATAATTTCCACAAGTAAATAGAACACCATATTATTGGCAAATTAAGAACTTAAGCTGCCAATAATAACTATGTAACCAGTCACAGCATAAGAGCGTAGGGTGCAGTCAAGCACTGTTGCTTTGTAACGGAAGGATGCGTGGCCTAACCCGTTACATCGGCTCTTGACACCTTCCCCAATCATACATGCATGCACATTACACAGAATGCCCGAGGCCTCCTCGAAGCTTCTTGCCCAGGGCTCCAAACTGTCGGACTCTCTGATTATGGATAAACGTCGTTAGTTAATGGAGTTTAAAAGAGGAATAATAGTGGGTGCCCGACGCATGTAACCAACCGATTACGGTATACTTCAATGACGGAGGTGCCACAAACATCTCCATCAAGACCATTAGGCGACATTAGCCTCAATAAATTACGAGAGCCCCCAGTGCGCCAGAGTACTATTGCATGATGCCAAATCAAACTGTAGATCTCATCTAGGTAAAAGAACATCGGCACTGACTTTGAAAGATTGTATACGGGTCTCCTCGTGGCCCGATGGGTCCCGTTTCCAGTTATTTCGCGCAGAGTGTTAAATCATATGAAGCAATGGACATGGCAAGTCAACAAGGAACTGTTTTACCTGATATAGGACCTGTTATGGACTGGGTCGTATTCAATAGGTGCACGTCGGGCTCTATCGTACCTCTAAATCCATCTCCGAACTGTCTACTCTATGTTTTCATACTTGCAGACCATCTGTATTCGTTCATGGTCATCAATCACCTACAGGGAAACGGACTGACTGGAACATGGTTAGAAGACCATTCCGCACAAGTTCCCACACTGGAATGGTTTCCCCGTTCACCTGGAATGAATTCTGAGGAACATTTTGGGATGCTTTGGAATGGTCCGTCAGTTCTAACTTTGGATCCTGCTCCTAGGAATGCGACGAAAATATGGACATGCTGCCATTAGCATGGGTCGGGATTAATGTGGAACGCTTTCGTGACCTATTGGATTGCCTTTATACGGTCGAAATATTTGTCTATAGGTTTCTCTCTACTTTTAGACGGTCTCTAGTTTTGAATGGTGAGAGGTAGCAAGCTGCTGTAGATCTAACCTTAAAGTCAAAAGATGAACAATGACATGATTCACTGTGACTTCATAAGAGATATAATTGTGTGTTTACGCCTTTGAAAGTGAACCGCGAAGGATGATTCCTGCAGTAATGTTTGGTCGTTTTGACTCTGAACACTCTGATAAGGATGATTGCTGGATTGAGCTACGAGTTACCTAGAGCCAGTTTGGTAAGACTGAGAAAGTCATATCAAAGTAAGAGAACAAATTATTCAAGTTAAAATTGTGGTATAAATCCGTTGATTTAGCAGCGTAATGCAGTGTATACAAGTCGTCAAGCTGTCACTCTGGGAAGCGTTTCCAAGGCAGTGGTTATTTGTACATAATATGTATTTTATGTCTAACCATTGCTTTGAAAAACGCCTCTCAGTAGAGAGTGAATTTTTAGCGACTTGTACACTACTGTTTGTGGAAATTGCGACACCAAGAAGGATTGCTGGTATTAGCTTGAGACGTACAAAATATGTACAAGAGGTTTAGGCATACAAATCATTAAAATATCAGACAAAATGCGCATGGAGGTTTGGAGCAGCACCCTCTGAACTCTCTGGTCTTGGGTAAAAGAGCTGGCTCAAACGAGATGTTGCAATCAGTGAAGAGCCGACATTCAGTCGAAAGGGTGTTCCTTGTTTCTCACTATATGCCCCTTCACCGAAGAAGCTCACATTATTAACATCTGAAGGACTTTGAGCGAGGAAGGGTTGTTGGAATGAGAGAAGCTGGATTTTCCCACCGCGAAATTGCCTCGTACGGTGACGAATCCTCAGTGCACTGTTGCGAACGTGGGGCTAGTGGACAGATACCGCTTGGACGCACAGAAATCCTGGAAAAGACTTTAAAATCGCACGGATGCTCGGGATTCGCACAGAGATATCCGAGATGTTAGCTTAGCACCGTCACAGGTGAGTCTTTGCCCTCCAGCTCAGTTCGATGTCGTCTGCATAACAGAGGACTCGTCGCTAACAGTTCACTGCTGCGCATGAACCTCAACCACAGACACCTCACGCTGCAATGGAGTCTCGATTAGAGACATTGGCAACAGGTCGTGTTTTCTGACGAGTCACAATTCAGCTTGATGCATCATGATAGTAGCATGCGTTTTCGAAGACATCGTGGTGAACGGTGCCTTTCAGCGTGCGTTCCGCAGCATCATACTGGCCGCAAATATATCAGGGTTGTTTTAGCGTCAGCGGTGATACCCTTTGTTTGGAGTTGTCCTGGTGCTATATTTCAGCAGGACAAGGCTTGTCTACATGGTGTAGAATGTCCAAGACCAATTACATGCAGGGAAGATACCGCTTCTTCCCTGACCTGCACGTTTGCCTGATATGTCCCCGATCGAACATTTCTGGGACATGGTAGCTAAGCGACTGGTACTTCAAGCGCCTCCGCCAGTCACCACACATGAATTTTTATCTCGCATAAAAGCAGCCTCGCAGGGTATTTCCCAGGATGATATCAAACAACTCTTCCATTCAATACCACGCCATGCAGTGGATGTTATTGGTGCTCGAAGTGGCTTAACACGATACTGAATTTCGAAGCGAAAGAATCTCGTATAGCTGTACAAATGTAATCAGTTATCTCCTGTAACATGAGGATTCCTGCGATGTAAATTTCATTTGAATAGCGCTATTCTTTCTCGGTGCTGCAATTTTGACGAATAGTAGTACTGTATTCCTGTACTTAATGAATATTTTTACATCACAATATAATGGAAAGTTATTCTAACAGTGGAGGTTTTTTATTTTTTTTTTTTTGATCGAAGGTTTATCGACCACCGTGAGAAACTCAATGGGCTATAAGAGCAGTCGCCCGTACCTACTTTAGAGCCACTAGTTCTAGGGAAGGGAGAGAGCCAGTGCCGTAAGACAAACACAACATCCATGCCTCACCGTGATTTGAATCCGGACCCCTTTCGGACTAATGATCAGAGGTCATCGCTTAGACCACTGCGCCACCGGGACAGCTCATTGTTCATCATCAGTAGGGTCACTGGTTTCAGGGAAGGGAGAGAGTCAGTGCCGTAAGACAAACAAAACATCCATGCCTCACCAGGATTTGAACCCGGGCCACTTTTGGACGAATGATCAGAGGCCATCGCTTAGACCACTCTTTCAATTATTAGTTTTATTCTTTCAGTTATCCGCACAAAGACGGCTTTTACTCGAGAGATCATTATTAGCCATTTGATGAAAGACTAAGTTCATGTGAGACTGATGTGGAAAAGAAGTGGACATATCTTAAGAGCTGGATTGCCACTGTTTCTGAATAGATAAATGGCACTGAAAAATTGCGTAACATTAAATTTTATACTATGTGATACGGTGAGATTAAAAGTGATGCAACGAAAAAGAAGCAGCAAATGTAGGAAAGTCACAAGGTAAAGATTCTAAAGAAATATGATTTGCTAGTCTACCTTCATGAAATACCTTCTTTTTTTTTGAAGTAGTTTTCATTTCATTATAAAGCATTAGCGAAAAAACGTATCATAGATGCGTGTGTTAACTCGCATTTGCAAAACAGTGTTAAGAAACTAACTGGACTTCTTAGTTCTTATGTTTCGAAAGTTAACTAATACCATAAAGTTCACTTTGTATGAAACATGGTGACTATATGAACAAGAAAACCCAGCTCTATTGATGCAGTACACGTTCTTGGAATTATTAAGGCATTGTGTGATGTCATAAATTAATGGTCGTAACGAAGAGGTTGCGTTTATGAAATTTCACAAATCGAGAAGGAGTTAAATCGTGAAAGAATTCATAAAGTGTCATCTGACCTATTGAAACTTAATACCGTTACCTTGTTAAAATGGCATCAGCGTTTAGGTTTCTATAATGCAACATAGACCGTTTGCATAGGAAAGCAAAAGAAAACAAAGTTTGTATAGCACGAAATCTACATGAAACTCCATATTTATGATTCAGAAATGTTTTCCTCCGCAAATGCAGTTTCCGGCTACGATTTTTATTGCAGAAGAACAAAACGTGGATTAGGTTTCATCGCACAGAGCCACGTTATAAAAGCCAAAAATGTGACAACACAAAAGCCCAAATCTGGTTGCTGTTTAACTGTGCAGAGGAAGCATTTGTTCCACAGACGTAATCGGGTCATAATTTTGCGACCCGGACTCGACCCTGAATTTGAACCCGACCAGAGAGCTTAATACAATAATAATATAATTGCTCTTATTCGTAACATACAGGTACTGAAATACAGGTTTTCTGTCCTAATGAGTTAGACTAGCATACTGTATATAATGTTTAAAATTTCAGCAGCTGTTGTTGTTTAAAATGTAATCATTAACATGCAGTATTTCACACATACATTTCTGAATACGAGACAATTTAAATTTCTAATGTGCTTATTTAACACATATTAAATGTTATGTAGATTATCAAAATGCACAAACATAATTTTGTTTAGTCATGCACATATGGAACCGTGTTGTTATGATTTAATCAACATGAACACATCGATACAGTATATCAAGGGTTACCAACCTTTTTTGACTCGCGAACCGCTTTCAGCATTATATTGTTATCTCAAACCTCTGGATTTATTTTTGTTTACATAATAAGTAATATAACAGTTTTGTACGTATAATCCTAAATGCCTCCAATACTTACGGTTTCTTTCACGAACATTGCATTTTTTTTATAAAAATTCCTGTAACTTCATTACAAAAAAAGTATTCCAGGAATATATATTTTAGAAGACTAAAATGATTTTAACATCAAAAAGTATATCTACTGTATTATAAAATGTAAATTAATGGTTAAATAATCTGGAAATAAGTAGGATATATTCCTGAAACAAATGTTCACCGATTCGTAATGTAACGAACAAATACAACAAAATAATAATAATGCAATTTAATAGTTACGAATCAAAGCAAATCGCAAATGCAGTGGTGCTTCTGTACTTGTTTAGTAGAAAAAAGTGCATCAGTATTCGGTTCGACAGAACAGTCTTAGATCTAGTTCTTCATCAAGTTTGCTTCGATATTTTGACTTCAGTGAGGTGTGCAAAGCTCTATCGCACATGTAAGTAGTTGAAAATGGCAAAAATATTTCAACAGCTTTGTCAAACATACTGTGACTGTAAAGCAAGCCAAACATGTGTAAGGCTTTTACTATGGAATAATTTTCAAGTCTAAAGTCAGTCGAAATATTGATGAAATTTTCGTTTTTTTGTCATAGAGAGGTCATCAGCCAACTATATGAAAGACTCGTCAAATGGATTAAGAATCGAATTTAATTTCTTGGAAACTGGTGGAAAACACTCCTTAAAAGTCACCGTTATGAGCTTCAAGTGACATATGATATTTTCAACATTATGGTCTAGAGTCAGTTCATTTTTTATCAAAAAGCTGTGTATGGTGTCAAAACACTGGGTACTATTCTCAATAACTTCACAGAATTCTATCTTTTATAGCATATTTACCACTCGATCTTGAACAATAAAAATAGTCGTATTTGAACCTTGTAATGATAAATTAAGTTAATCTATTTCATGAAAGAAATACGGGATTATGCCATATAATACAAATTTTGAAGATGACAATCCGATTTTTGGCGTAAATGTGACAAGAATGGTAAGTCAGATAATATCCGAAAACTTGAAAATTTGCATCGTCCTGGAGCGGGACTCGAACCCGCGTCTCCCAGAAAGCGCCCACGTATGCTAACCACTACACCACCCAGAATGACCAAGTTTCAAGTTTCGGATCAATTTGAATATAACCATCACAGGATTCGCCAGGCGAAACCTATACGTGGGCGCTTTCTGGGAGACGCGGGTTCGAGTCCCGCTCCAGGACGATGAAAATTTTCAAGTTTTCGGATATTATCTGACTTACCATCCTTGTCACATTTACGCCAAAAATCGGATTGTCATCTTCAAAATTTGTATTAATCTATTTTCAAAAAAATATCTATCAAATATGCTATTCTTTGAAGTCATGTGTGATCTGATGTACACCCATTAAGGTGAAAAGGGTGATCTTCAAAGGACACAGCTAATTTTTGTCTTAATACAAACAAAAGCGTAAGCACTTTGCCACGTAAGAACCATCTAATATCTGTGTGCGTCAAAACAGTAATACGCTCGCTGTCCATATCCTAGCATAAGGAAGTAAATAGTCTTTAATTATCGTAGTTGGTATCGATTTTGTAAAGCAGACTACATTGATAGCTTCATCGAATACACATTTTAATTGTTGCGGCATTCATATTGATGCCAATGCTTGCTTATGAATACTACAATGCGTCCAAGAAATATTCGCACATGTATTTTTGATGAGAGTAACTAAGCCCACACATTTTCCTGTCATCGATATCGCCCCCATCTGTACAAATGGCACAGCAAAAAGACCACTCAATTTGATTTTCTTCAAAATACGAGTTGATTAAATTAAAAATGTCCTCACCAGTTGTACTACGCTCTTTTAACGGGCCGCGAAACAGCATGTTTCCCTCTACTTTACCATCATTCAGGTATCATACGAATGCATTAACATTGCTAGAATAGAAACGTTTATGGTCATAAATAACTGCAAAACGTGGATATTACTTTAATAACAGATTCAACATCCTTAGACATATAGTGGATTCGGCGAAACACTGTGTTATTAGAAAGGGGTGTCATGTCCAATTTCTTTGTCGAATTGTCACCAAACATGCATGTGACAATTGCTTTCTCACACGGGACAATCAGATTTTCTGCAATTCTGCCAGTTTTTTTTAAGTTTTTTTTTATTTCAGGCTTTCTCCCAGATTTTCCTGTTTAATAGCTTACCGATGATGCTGTAATCGCTTTTTCACTATCTATATTACGAAGTGAAATATACGAAATAATATCAGATACTTTGAGTTCTTTGGACTTTCCGTTTGAAAAAAATCATTGCAAAACTTTGGGGCTTACTTTTCTAAAGGACGAGACAAGAGTGAAGGTTTCAAGCTCTGTTAGCTACGACTTCTCCGCAAATGACACGTTGTGGGCGTCTATAGTCCTCACATCCTCTAAATGAAAAGCAAAATTTAATATATTCTTCAGAGTACTTCCTTTTTTTAGTACCTTAAACATCTTTAAGCATTGTTTCGAAATTTGTGTCAATTGAAGGCGCTTTACGGGATTTTTTTTATTTTTTTTTTATTGGAGGTTTAACGACCACCGTGAGCAACTCAATGGGCTATAAGCAGTCGCCCGTCCCTAATTTAGGGTCACTGGTTCCAGGGAAGGGAGAGAGAGCCAGTGCCGTAAGACAAACACAACATCCATGCCTCTCCGGGATTCGAACCCGGACCCCTTTCAGACGAATGATCACAGGCCATCGCTTAGACGACTGCGCCACCGGGGCGGCTACGGGATTTCAAAAGATCATCTTGCGGCACACTTGAACAAAGAATATCATATTTTTTGCTCCTCATTGCCACGGTTAACCATGGTTTTAGTCTTCAACCAGTGATCCATGATTCCACAGTAAAAAATTACTAATGCCAGTTATTTCCTTCCTGGAGTTCAAAGTTTTCACAAGCTCCTACGAGTACAACCCCAATGTTACCTGAACGATGCACAGACTTTCTATGCTCTGAGAGGACGGTGAACAATAGCAGGACGTGAGCACTCTGCAAGGTCATTCCACAAGTTGAAAACGAACTGGTTTCTTTCTACGTTCTTAAAACGGCACGGCCCGTAAACCGGTGTATTTTCTCAGACATTATGCATGCTATTTCTTTAAGGTATATAATTGTTGAATCTTGCACGTTTTGTTATCTAGCACTTCTATTTCAGGAGGTGTGAAGTACGAGTGTCGGAGCGGGGACAGTTTAGTGAAACTGAGAAACAAAGTGAAACTGAGATAAACTGAGAAACTGAGTGAAACTGAGATAAACTGAGAAACTCAGTGAAACTGAGATAAACTGTGATACTGAGTGAAACTGAGATAAACTGAGAAACTGAGTGAAACTGAGATAAACTGAGAAACTGAGTGAAACTGAGATAAACTGAGAAACTGAGTGAAGCAGTCTGGTGAAACTGAGATATATTCTCTTTTATGGTGTTGGGAGATTAAAATAAAACAGCACCTGAGGTTAATGCAGATGCGACGTGTTACGGGTGGTATAAAGTGAGCTTCAGCCCACTCAACTTTTCTTTGTGCCAACTCTTTAGCCCCCCAAAATATTTAAGCAGTTAGAACACGTGGCGAGCTCAGAAATGTAAGAAGTTAGGGAACTTGGATATAAATATGTGCATTTTTCTAATTCACAGAATTTTTTTATATAAAATTATTTTTTTTAATAAATTTAGTGTCGTATTGTTCTGTAAAATGAAGGGAATTTCCTTAGCGAATGTCTCAGAGAGTAGTAAAAAGAAAACAACCAACCACACACACACACACACACACACACACTATCGCAGCTATAGTTTAAAAAAGTGAGATATTCATTGTCAGATTACAAAGTAAACTCATAAACCGTTTTACGGCAGCAAATAATAAAAAAAAATATTTTAACAAGTTACTAAAATCATGCAATTCATTGATTATGATACGCTTTCCAACATACTAGAAATCATTACTCAAGTTATAAGGATAATGGCTGTGGAATAAATCTCGCTCCTGTACCCTGACCTTTGACCCCATTTCTTTGATATTAAACAGAATTTGTTCAGTATGCTTCCGGAACAACATAGTAAAGTTTTGTCGCAATAGAAGCATTTTTAGTCAAGTTATGTCGATGATGGCTCTGGAATAAATCTCGCTCCTGTGCTCTGACCAATGGCCAAATTTCGATGATATTCAACAGAACCAGTTCAGAGTATACCTCCAAAAACATGATAAAGTTTTGTCGCAATCGAAGCATTTTTACAGAAGTTATGACGCATAAAGGCCATGGAAGGAATCCCGGTCCTATGTCCTGACCTTTGACCCCATTTCCCCCATTTTCAACAGGGTTTCTCCCCGGGATGTGCCCTACCACATACTAACATTTCATCGAAATCGAACCATTATTACGTAAGTTATGACGTATAAAGGCAATGGAATGGATCCCGCCCCCTATGTCCTGACCTTTTACCCCATTTCGCCCATTTTCAATAGGGATTGTCCCAAGCTGTTCTCCTACTACATACTAAAATTTCATCGAAATCGAACCATTTTTACGCGAGTTATCGTACTGACGGACGGACAGACGGACAAAACTGGAGCATATACGCTTCTTCAACCTACGGTTGGAAAGCGTAAAAAATGATGTGAATCAGCTAAAATTGTGAAGAAACACTAACTTGTTAAAGGTCATGGTGATTCGTATCAATGGTTCCCAGTACTACATAGGCTGAATAAATTCTAGGCACAGTGTGTATCTGAAAACGTATTTTTTACGCTTTCAAACCGTAGGTTGAAGAAGCGTATATTCTCGAGCTTCGTCTGTCTACCCGTCTGTCTTTACTTACGATAACTAGCGTAAACATGGGTTGTTTTCAATGAAATTTTAGTTTGTGGTAGGGGACCACCTGGGAACGAATTCTATTGAAAATGGACGAGATAGGGTCAAAGGTCAGGACATAGGAGCTGGATCCATTCGATTACACTTATGCGTCATAACGTGCGTAAAAATGGTTCGATTTCAATGATATTATTTTATGTGGTAGGGAGCCACCTGGGGACGAACCCTGTTGAAAATGGAAGAAATGGGCTCAAAGGTCAAGACATAGGAGCGGTATCCATTCCATTGCTCTTATGCGCCATAACTTTGCTAAAACGTCTTCCATTGAGACAAAACTTTATCATGTTGTTCCGGAAGTATACCTAACCAGTTCTGTTGAATATTATTCAAATGGGATCAAAGGTGGGCGAATTTATTCTACAGCCATTATCCTCATAACTTGAGTAATTGAGTAATGATCTCTGGTATGTTGGAAAGCGTTTACTAATCAATGCATTGCATGATTTTACTTACTTGTTCATACTGGGGATAGTATCATCAGAGTTGGGTTAAATCTACCTGGCCAGAATGTTCTGGCAAAATTTCTGCCAAGCACTTCAAAATTTGTGCCCACCCCCATACTTAACTTATCCCCTCTAATAGCCCAGTCAGTTCTGATCTTCTGGCATCGCCATTGGTTACAGTGGGTGGGAACTATCGGGAGAGTAGAGACGGAGTTCAATGTTGCACAGGAAGCGGTTAACTTAGGAAGAGCAGGTATCAAAAACAACAACAACAAAAAAAAAAAAACCGCAGCATGTGGGTGCACGTTTACAGCCAGAACCTTTACTGGCGAGAAACGGATGCTAACTTTACCTTTCGCCAGACGTGGACTACAAATTTCTTCCCTCATTAACGCAACGCAATTAGCCGATCATATAGCGTCTTACGTATTTCCCTTCAACCCGCCTACCTGTTACTGTTTAAGAAATACGGATCAGAAGAACGTGCTTTTTAACACTGTTCCTTCAAAGAAATAACACCTAGTAATAAAAGCAAGTATTTTCGTACGAAATGTTACAATACATTTCCAAAAGGCTGTCTGCGTACGATAAGTTAATAAACTATACCCTTTCGGACTGCAAATTTAAATCACTTTATTTACACTCTAAAAAGTCTAGTTAAAACATGCGAGATCTTTCAGGGTGCTAAAAAACACCGAGAGGCAACCACTATATACATCATACGTCACCCACAATGCACTCTGTCATTCGCACAAATGATGCCATTATAATAAGTTAAAGTTCAATGGGAGTAAGTAACAAAATATTTTGTAAAATCTTCATTTTCAGGAAGTTGAGTGTTAGGTGCAACTAGCTGCCTCCACTGTCGAGGGACGAATGTTGGAAGTTCTGTGTTACAACAGGTTGGCCCATACTTAATAATAAACAGACTTTCTGAGAGGAAGACGGTACGTTTCTGTTTATTATTAAGTATGGGCCAACCTGTTGTAACAGTGGGGTCTGGAGACCACCACTGTAACATCAAGAGCACATTAATTCATTTAAACCTGAAAAGAAAGTTAAGCAATAGGATTTTGTGACAAAACTCGCTCGGGTCGAGATTAATTCCCGAATTGTTTCGAATTTGATCAGACAAGGACAAACTGGCTGTAATTGGGTCGGATCGAGTTGAATATTTCAGGTCCTAACTTGGAGATCACTTTTATGAGCTAGACTATAAGTTTCGGTACTATAACCAAACAGAGAGAGAGAGAGTTTGCTGAGAATTTTATCAGTTTTCAGTGAATTCTTGCAAAATTTTCTGGATGGAGTCTCCGGTGCGACATGTCTTTCATATAATTTCAAAATTTTTAAGCAATTCATAGACTTTCCGCTAGGAAGCGTAAAGGTAAATTGCGTATTCCCCGATATGTCTGCTCCAATTAAAAGTTCCTTCTGCACTAGATACAGCTCCTGATAGGAAATGGTTTGCATATAATTTGGTAAAAATTGGTTTGGCCACTAGAGGGCGTAAAAGTTAATTTCTGCTTCTGATATATTTTCAGCAAAGCCTGAGCTCTTGAAAACTCGATTGAAAAAATTCTTTCGTGGATCGAAACCGCTTACATCGGAAAACATTTTGAGAGTACCTTCTTTTTAAAATAATGCATGGTTTTTCGCCAGGAGCATATCTTACTTTTGCCGATACCTCTGCTTCTAAGAGTCCGATTTGAAAATTCTTTCTTTGCTGTTTCCACTGTGAAATATTTCTCATATAATTTCAAATTTTTCTTAACGCACAATTTTGCTACCAGAGGGCGTAAGTTCACGTTTCCGTTTACAGAAATGTCTGCGGGACAAAAATCCGATTTAAAATCGTTTTTAGGTCAGATACTACCGTTTTTCATACCTGTTCCATTGACTTTGAATAGTTTTGATGAATTTAATTCGCGTCAGAACGGATTCAAAAAATGTGCTCATTACAAATGAAAATTAGGTGTCATCTTTCTTGTTTTTGTAGGATTGGTTGTTGACTCTCCTTTCGAGACCTTATCGTTAAAGTAAGTATGAACAATTCCTCTCAACCATGTACGTATCTGTCGCTAACCATCCTCCTCCAAGAATAGGAAGAAAGCGTGGAAAATAGAAATATCGACGGCGGTTATGTGTGCTTAACGAATAGCATGCGCTAAAGAGCCATATCTTCTTAAAAATCGCTGCATACTTTATTTTTAAACAATACAAGGTTCCTTTAACATCTTTCGTAGTAAATAATCTGCGTTTTTTTTATAAAACTCTTTTGTTTTGCAACAAAGATTTCACTAGCGATGGATTTAGAACCATTTACAATTATCAGCTTTGTATGAGCCCATGTTGAATTTAGGTTTCCTTTTGTAATTCAAACTGCAGTCACACTCAGTAATTCTTGATGTTACACTGAATCTGAGGTACCAGTTTTTTTGTCTTTCTTCTCTGATTAAGAGTGAGGACGTGCAAGTACTGAGCTAAGTTCTAAATTAAATTTTGATTAAGTTCTCGCAAAAAGTGATATCTGCGGAGATTCAAATTCTTTTACTACTCGTTGCCTGTTAACAGAAAGAAAGAAAAAAAATCCCATTATTTTTACTCTTGGAAAAATTAAGATGAGAATAAAAAAGGACCTTAAATTAAGCAATCTAGAAGTTCAGCTTTGCTAAGGCACATTCTCCTTGGAGTTCTTTGTAACGGAATAATGTCGTCATTCTATGGTTGAGAAGTGCTCGCTTATCGGAGAGGCTGAGAGACTTTAATTAACGCGAATCTGTCCTCTATGAATGCACTGTTAAATCAACTGTTTAGGACTTTGAGAGCATGCGGGTAACGCGACTTTATCTCTTCACCAAAGACCATGTGAAAAGCAAGAAATAAAAGAAGAATGAAAGAGACTTAGCTGTCAGCTTCGGAGTCCACTATCGCTTAAACGCGAGATTGTTTCCATTCTGATGTCGTTTTCAGACACCGCGAATGCTTTGATTACGGTCTTAATTTTTGCTTTTCTTTGTAGGAAATCCATAACAACTTCGAGATAGCAAAACCTCTTTAATAATCTGATTCTCATGATATTTCCATTGAAGTCTGAGTTGACATAAGTTTTCTTTGGAATCTCTTTAAAAGATAATGAAGGAAATAGGAAAACCTGTTTTGAAGAAATGAATTTTATGCGTTACATTAAAAGAAAAATACCTTCAGTTATAAAGATTTCTCTTTATTTAATTAATTTTTTAAAGGTAGCTTGAATCGAGAAATCATCAAGCTGTTCGATGACAGAATTTAAAAAAATATCACAGCTTCATTAGCACAAGGGGTGCTAATAACGTACACATACTGAATTCATACCAAAGAGGAATGTACCCAAAGCTATCGGCCCGACCGTGAAGCAATAATCATGGAAAATCGTTGTATGACTGCTTTTCTACAAAGTTTTCCGGCGATGATTTTATGAACTCCACATAAAATGATTTGTAGGGGCTGTTAAAATAGGCATCTTTAGCAGCAATAACGTATCCGACAGTCACAAACAGCCCACCATATACAAGTTCTCTTTGAAATTCGATAACCCCGTCGGACCTATTATATCTCAAGATCTCTTTGAGATTTGATAGGTCCGACGGGGCAATATTAGGTGAATAAGAACAGTGTGATAGCAGTTCAAACTATTTTCGTAAATGGCAGCCATAGAAACTGTTGAATTGTGGTTTTGGGGTGGGGGATGGAGGTTTAATGACCACCGTGAGCAACTCAGTGGGCTATAAGCAGTCGCCCGTCCCTAATTTAGGGTCACTGACTCCAGGGAAGAGAGAAAACCAAGGCCGTAAGACAAACACATCATCATCCATGCTTCACCGGGATTCGAACCTGGACCCATCTCGGACGAATGATCAGAAGCCCTCGCTTAAACCACTGTGCTAACGGGGCGGCCTTGTGGCTTGTAGCGCTATTCTTATGAAACAACCCTGCTTTGGACAGTTTTCCTCGGCGTTTATCCTTTAAATACCATCGACTTTTCTTAGTACACACACCGGGCACTGAATTAGAAACCTTTATTCATATGTACGTCACTTGCGCAGCTTTTATGCAAAATACATTCTCACGTGTGTCCTCGCTTGGTCTGGGCAATTATTTAAGACTGCTACTCATCATCAGTGGTGTTGATCACAATGGGAAAAGTAAAACTTCTTTGGATTTCGACTAAGGGCATATCGTGGGTGCCAGTTTGGCAGGGGGGCGATTTTGAAAGCAGAAGAGCTGACTGGTTTCTCAGAAGGTGAGATATCCTATGATTTTAATCAGTGGAAAAGTAACCCACATTTGCTTGAGTAAGAGGCGTAACTGGGGAGCGACGACAATCTGTCAGGATTGAGATCGCCGTCGTCTGAGAAGGCTTGCATGGAGAAAGAGGACTTCGTGTTCAGCAGTGGACCGAGACATACAATAAAGGCTATTCCTGACCCATATCTAAGCTCACGGAATTTAAGAGGACCAGTATTAGCAGTCGCAAGCCTATACGGGAACTATTTATTTTTTCGAAGAACTTGAAAGTTCTTCTACAGTGGTATCAGGAACACTGTGTCTGGACACTGGAAAGATTACACGACAAAAGGGCAAACGTCAAAACGGCGAACGACAAAAGGGCGACGTGATAAAAGAGTGGACGACAAAGAGGCGCACGCCAAAAGGGCGATGTGATAAAACGGCGCACGACTACCCGACTAAAGATTCAATAAACTCAAAGAACTTTTTAACCAATTTGCAAGGAACATGAAGAAGATATAAATTTTTAAATTGCTTATTTCATTGTGTATTTAAAACTCAACTGAAAGCAAACATTAATTTTTTCTGTACATTAATAACCTGTAGGGAGTGCTTTTAAAAAGATGTTATTTCCAAAATGGCCTTTGAGGTCTTCGAGCAGGACTTCAATTAGAGTAAAAAATATGACACATCTGATTTCAGTTGGAATTATTTGAATACACAAAGAAATGCTGAATTTACTGAAAGCGCCCAGGGGCTTTTTTGGAAATAACATATTTTAGAAAACCTTCTATATAATATGATGTATATTCTATTTTAACCTTCATTTTTAGTTCCTTTTCCTATGTAAATTTGACTTTGTTCTCTTTTGCACTTTCCAAACTTAACGTGATATCTTCTCTCTCACATGAATGAAGTTTGGCAACACCCCCTGAGGTCAGTACGTAAGTGACGTATGCATGTTGTTAAGAACAAGAAAGGATATATAAATTTGGTGGGATCAGTTGTTTGTGGGTGGAGATGTTAGATCTTTGCTGAGTTTGATTGCACGACAGCAAATTAACGTATGTGAAGTTATATGTATTTTGATTACCGTCTGCCTAACTACGTTGTGAAGTTGTGTGTGTGCACCTCGCTGTGATATGTTTGCGATTTCGTAAACAAACAACGTTATGTGATTTCGTCTAAAAGTTGCTGGACCAATAAAAAGCTAAGTAAGTTATTTCGATTTCTTTATATGTTTCGTCTGGCCCTAAAAGCCTTAATTTAAAGTCAGCTGTCCGGTACAATTAGTGCATCGCATTTACTATTAGTTTAACATCTATTCAGCCGTACATTTGGAACTTTAACGTAACAACAAATCTCGCATAACGTAAAAAGTGCTACGTTATAATAGGATGAGACGTCTGATTTCAATTGGGATTTGGAAACACAAATAAATATGTGATTTGCTCAAAGGGGCACCGGTGCCGTTTTTCGGGAATAATATCTTTTAGAAATCATACAGTTGAAGTAGAAAAATATCACGTCCGTGGTTTCGCCCTTTTGTCGTGTCGCCATTCTGTCGTTTCGCTCTTTTGTCGTTCGCCAGTTTGATGTTCACCCTTTTGACGTGTGCTCTTTTGTCGTGTTGCCCTTTTGTCGTGTCGCTCTTTTGTCATGAGCTCTTTTGTCGTGTCGCCCTTTTGTCGTGTCGCCCTTTTGTCGTGTCGCCCTTTTGTCGTTTTGCTCTTTTGTCGTGTTGCCCTTTTGATGTTCGCCCTTTTGTTATATCGCCATTTTGATGTTCGCCCTTTTTGACGTGTGCTCTTTTGTCGTGTCGCCCTTTTGTCGTGTTGCCCTTTATCGTTCGCCCTTTTGATGTTCGACCTTTTGACGTGTGCTATTTTGTCGCTCGCACTTTTGATGTTGTCCTTTTTGAGGTGTGCTATTTTGTTGTTCGCACTTTTGATGTTCGCCCTTTTGATGTTCGTCCTTTTGATGTTCGCACTTTTGATGTTCGCCCTTTTGATGTTCGTCCTTTTGATGTTCGTCCTTTTGACGTGTTCTCTTTTGTCGTGTCGCCCTTTTGACATGTGTTCTTTTGTCGTGATACGCACTGGAAGACTAGAAAAAATTCATGTGGGAGCTCCAACGAGTCGCGGTACACCTTCTCCTGTAGCAACTGTAGGCAGGGAGTTATGTGGTAGCCCCACGAACCAATGGACCCAGATTGCTTTGTAAACACAACTCCAGGTTATGGAGCGGTGTCGTGGTGTAGGGCACATTCTGTTAGTATAGTACAGGTTAGCTGATATTACTGGAAGGTCTGGTGTCCTCCAACGATTATTTAAACACTGTTGCCGATCAAGGCAATCCAGCAATGTTGACGTTTTAACTAAATCTGTTTCATGGACGACAATGTCACTGCCCATAGCGCGAGATGTATTCAGCAGTGGTTTAGTGAGCATGACGGCGAATTCCACTATCTTCCTTGGCTATCACAAAGCCCTGATATTAACCCCATTGAGAATGTTTGAGACATGTTGTAAAACAGACATGTTGTAAAGCTGTCCAATTTGAGCCAGTTAGAGGACTGTCTGGTGAACGCCTGGTATGCTCTAGGTCTAGATGCGTTCCAACACCTTGGGGAATGTACGCCAAAATATATACGTGCTGTTATTCGGGCTATAGGGAGTCCAACCTGGTATTGAATTTAAGTTTACAATTGAATGGTCGGTATGTGTAGATTGACATGTTATACTCTGGTGATATTGTGGCCTTTGGCAAAGCCTGAAGCAGTCATCTTACACACTCATTCTTGAATTCCGCTGCCAACTTTTTTATATTATGAATGAAGAGATATCCTCATTACTGTTGCTAACATATCTTCATTGGTTCAGGAAATCAGAGACTACAGTTTTGTGACGATTATATATGTTACCGGCAATGTATAAAAACCAGGCATTCTATAGAATGCCTGGCGTTTTTAGGCAAAGTATGAAATTGTTAATATTTCACACATTTCCTAGGCATTCTATAAAATGCCTAAACAGAAACCGGCAAAATATAAAATTATCTCGCTAATGATGGTTCTAATATGGCGTGGCAAGGCACGTGAATTTCAACGCTCGTGTAAGACGGAGAATTCGCCATTTGTATTTCAGTCTTTGTTCGGAAGTCAAGTATAAAATACTCCCGCCAATGATGTTTCTAACGTGACGTCGTAAGGCACGTGACTTTCAACGCTCGCCTAAGACGGAGAATTCGCCATTTGCATTTCAGTCTTTGTTCGGAAGTCAAGTATAAAATGGAAGAGAAAGGTGTATTTTCCTAGAAGGAATCATGGAATGTAGAAATGCAACGTCGATTTTACGATGAAGTGTCTAAAGTGCGAGACAATGCTGCCAAAAACAGTGTTTTCCTAACCGCAACTACGTACCAGAAGTTAATGAGCGATGTGAAAAAGGCCAAGATCACTTCTTGCAATTCAAAATGCCATACAAGCCTTCCTTGTTTCAACAAGTAGGTTAGAAAGTTCTGTATTGTATTTCATATTTTCTGTTTTCATTCATTTTCATAAACGTCTTTTTAATTAAAGCCTTTTCATGAATCTGTTTTAATACTTTGCCTAACTATAGAATGTCTAGGTAAAGTATATAATATTTGAAAATCTCATACTTTGCCTAAAAACGCCAGGCATTCTATACATTACCTAGGCATTCTATACATTACCTAGGCATTCTATAAAATGCCTGGTTTTCATGCATTGCCGGTAACATATATATTAAAATAATACAACGCTTGTCACAAGTATTTTATTTTTTCAAGTCGACTAAGGTTTCGCTGGATTCTGACCTAGCCTCATCAGGACGAATGGCACGTAAATATTTAAAGTGTATATGATATCATAAATGGTGTTTAGAGTCACGGGGTTTGGTAAATTGCTTCTACGCGCTTGGTAAAAATGGTGTGGAAGCCATGTCATTAACTTGCGAAGAATTCTGATATACACTATCTACCAACAAGTAATTGCACACCCCTGCAATCGACGATATCTGCAGTCCTGATACACGTCACGGCCGCCGCCGTTAAATATCGTGTGGGAAATAACAACGCAACCAGTCGCATGCAAGATGCCACGCAGTTCGGAGCTCTCTGATTTCGAGAAAGGTGTAATCGTGGGGTATCACAGAAATGGCCGATCCATACGTGACATATCCAGCGAGTTGAAGTTCCCAAAATCGACAGTGGCATACGTAATTGGCAAGTCGAAGACGAGAGGTGACTGTCGGAATGTGCCCCGACCCGGCAAAACCCACAAAACTGGGAGTTAGAGACCGACGGGTGCTGGCCAGAGAAATTCGGAAGAACCGCACCAAATCGATGGGCCATATCCGTGAGGAGTTTCAACAGGCATCCGGGAGTGTTCTTTCGATAAATACCATCCGTAAGGAAGCCCATCTGCTTGGTTATCATGAACGTGCTGCCGCCCACAAGTCTTTGATCACCGAGTCCAATAGCGCTGCTCGGCTAAGGTGGTGCAAAGAAAGTCGACACTGGACCGTTGAACAGCGGAAACAGATTCTCTGGAGCGACGAATCAAGGTTCACTCTCTACCGTTCGGATGACAGGGTCTGGGTTTGGCATCTGCTTGGAGAACGCCTCCTACCGGAATGTATTGTGCCAACTTTGAAGTTCGGCGGCGGCGGCGGTGGAATTATGCTATGGGGGTGTTTCTCCTGGTACGGCACGGGACCCTTAGTCGCAATTCCTGGTAGACTCAACTACGAGGTGGATTCATGTTACTTTCAGGATGACAATGCCACCTGTCATGTTGCGAGGTCCACCATGGCTTGGTATGGTGACAGTGGGGTTAATCGAATGGACTGGCCTGCGCAGAGCCCGGACCTTAACCCTATCGAGCAGCTCTGGGACGAGTTAAAGCGTCGACTTAAGGGGTGCCCCCCACCGTCCGGAAGCTGTGAAGGAACTGACCTGTCTTCTCCAAGCTGAGTGGAAGAAACTACCGTTAGCCGTCGCACAACGCCAGGTTGAGAGTATGCCCCGGAGGGTCGCAGCTGTAATCGCCGCTCGTGGAGGCTCCACCAACTATTGAAGGTGAATAAACTTCGTTTTCCTTTGCTATCACAGTTGTCCAGTTACTTGTTGGTAGATAGTATATATAGCTTCCAAAATATAAAATTTGATATTTGAATCTGGTTTGTCCGTTACGTCTTCAAAGATAAATTTATGGTCCTTTTCGTAAAAGCCATTCTTTGGCTATATACCAAATCTACTTTTCTCCATGATTCTTTCAGTTGTCCACAATCTCGAAATTTGGTATTATTTAGATAAGATCCATGTCTGTGATCAACAAGTAAGAACTAAAAGGCTTCATTGGTTAAACACTTTTCTTTTAAGATATAATGGCATTTTGCTTTTGAAGATTGTGCTGATTTTTTCTGATTCGATGTGGCTTTTTCTTGATGTTTGTTGTCTAAGACAGATATAGTCATCAGTCATTCCTAAATTTCAACCTCATCAATTTCTAAATCTTCAGTTCCTGTAAAACATTTATATTGATTTCGTTTTCTATAAGTTCATCTTTAACCCTATTTCCTTTTTCCTTGTCAGCAAGTTTCTGGATCATACTTTGCAGCTTCAAGGAAATACTTGAGAAAATGATTGTTTGTCAGCCGAATAAAGTTGCGTTGAACTACCACAATTAAGCCATTTCCCCCTTGCTTTACTAGCTCATTGCCATTGCCAGACTAAATGCTAATTTTTGGATGTCGTTAGGAAGTCGTCTGCGATCAAAATAACCCAGCAATGATCTGACTTAATGTGTTTTGAATATTTCATTTCTGACTAAGGGCATTTCTTTCTGTATACATATACAATAGGACCCGCTGATAACAAAGAGATCGGATCCAACGGAAACCCTAGTTAACTGTAGGCGTTGGAAAAATCAGTTTTCGGTGAAAATTCTCACTGTATGTAAAAATATGCTAACGAGAGAATATGTGTATGTACACTGAAGTGCCAGAAAAACTGGTACAACCGTCTAACACTTGGTAGGTCCCCACGAGAGCGCAGGACTACAGAAATACGACGGGGCGTGGACTCCACTAGCTTCTGGAAATGCGCTGTAGGCAATGCACACCATACTTACTGCAGAGCATTCCACAATTCGGCTGTATTCCGAGGTCTCGGATTCCTGTGTTCGATAGCGCGTTGCATGGCTTCCCAAATGTGTTCTATCCCGTTCAGATCTGGGTACTTGGGTGGGAATGGCAACACCCCAAACTCAGATGAATGTTCCTCTAACCATAATGTGGCGTCCCAACACTTGTGTGGAGGTGCATTGTTCTGTTGGAACAGGCCCAGCCCATCAGCATGAATGCAGGACATGAACGGGTGTACCTCGTCAGAAAGGAGGCGCACATAGCGTTGGCCGGTCACAGACGTTTGTAGACGTACCAGGGGTCCCATTGAAATCCAGCTAAAGACACCCCATACCATTACGGACACTCCACCAGCCGGTACAGTTCCCTGTTGACAGGCGGGATCCATGACATCATGGGGTTTGCGCCACACACAAATCCTTCTATCTACCGATACAGCTGAAAACGCGACTCGTTAGACTAGGCTACTTGTTTCCAGTCACCAAGTGTCCAGTGGCAGTGTTGCCGTGCCCAAGGGAGGCGCATAGCTCAGTGTCGTGTACCCATCAAGGGGACACGATTTGGGCGTCGGCTCCCAAAGTCCATATCGTGCAGGGTACGTTGCACAGTCCGGACGCTGATGCTTGTTGAGGCTCCAGCATTGAATTCCGATGACACCTGCGAGAGTGTTGCACGCCTATCGCGTGAAACGATTCTTGACAGCTGACGATGGTCAAGTTCACCCAATGTTTTTTCACGGCCACACTGGTATCGTAGGTTGGAGGTTTTGCCAGAATTCTTGTAATCACGGTACACCCTTGCAATTGTCGTCCGTGAAAATCTGAACTTCGTTTCTACCTCCGAAATACTATGGCCCATCTCACGAGCGCCAATTATGACACCGCTTTGAAAATCGCTTAAATCGGTATTACTTGTCATTCTCATGCAGAAAACAGCTCTGACAGCTGGCAAGGATGTCTATCGCTTTATATATGCACTGGCGGACGCAACCGAGTACGCGCATAAGTGACGTTGCTATATATTTTGCATAAGCGCGTCTGTATCAGTTCTTCTGGCACTTCAGTGTCTATAGCCGAATGGTGTGAGACCTTGGCCTCTAATTCTTCGTCTAAGTTAGACCCGTGTTCGAGACCCTGTTGAGATGTGGGTGCCGGGTTTTTTCTGATGGCGCTGGCTCATGACACCAGTGGTTCCAAATTAGAGACCGGTGTTTGCTTACAGTTCTAAAAGTTGTTCTTGGTAGCATCAGCATTGCATCTCTTAGTGGTAAGTTGTGCATCATAAAAAGATAAAAGGCCATGTTCCTGGTAGCATCAGCATTGCATCTCCTAGCGGTAAGTTGTGCATCATAAAGAGTTCAAAGGCTACGGGCAAAATGATTTTTAGAGTTCATATTTTCCAGTGAAGAATAAAAATTTGAAATCGGAATAATAAGTGTAGAGATATGTCGTCCATAGATTAAACGGATGGACCTATGGGTAGTGATACCACTAGCAGGTTCTTTATTTCAAGAAACATGCCGAAACGAGCCACAGTAATTAGTCATTAAAATAAAAAGTAATACATGAGTTGACTTTAAGAATAAAGGCAAAAATCATTTAGGAACACTAGAAATAAGGATAAAACCATTGAGAACAGAAATCATTCGTTTCCTTCATGATTTTCATTTTAAATCATTTTCTCCAATGCATTTGTTTTGAGAGTCCCAACATTCCTAACGAAAAATACATATATTTTAACAATTTACCAGAAAATAATGCTATGAGTACCACTTCCGTTCAAATTGCGATTCGAAAACCATGAAGGTAGCTAATGTAGTTTGTTCATTATTCCCAGTCACAGGTTCCATCCAGTTGTTTGCCGTTGAATTCGAACGTGGTGAGCATAACATCTATCATTACCAACACGTGCGCAAGATTTTTATATCTCGTTAAAAAGAGCACTTCCTTTACCGACGCATTTTTAAAAAGAAAAAGGAAATTTTCTACGCCTCTTATATACTTTTATGACATATTTCCAGTCTAAATTGTTTTAAATCCATCTTTCTGCAAAAGCATGGTTCATGAATGATCTACAACGCCCCCGACGGTTTACTTTCAACAGTCCCAGCAGATTTAATAATGCAGTCTATCTATAACCACATTTCCTTGATATTTCTACAACAGACGGTCAAACAAAATTTCCTCCACGGTGACAAAATCAATCAGAAACAGTATCCGAGAAGTCGAAGTAGCTTCTTCTATTATTCTTTCCGAAATAGTTATTTTCTTGTCCATGTCTCCGAAAAGGTGTGTATAACAGTTATTACCTTTTCTGGTGCTACTTAGGATGTTGAAAACCCTGTATTTTGTAATAAAAATACATATGTATTCTTATTACCGTTTCAAAGCCTCTCGTGGCACCAAAATAAATTGAGAGACCCAATATGTTGTACATGACAACTTTATTTAATTAATTCTCGGACTGAAGTCACATCGTTACTTGCACACCATCTAATACTTGTCTCATTCTCTGTTTTTAACTCGAATAAACAGAAACAATTCGGCGTTGAAGCACTCAATGCGAAATACAAAAAAGGAAAAGAAAAGAAAAGAGGAAGGAAACCAAAAATACTATGTGATTATTCACACTCATTAAGCCACTGTTTCACATGAAATGCCATTAATAAGTTGTCATGGTTATGTGCCTATGCCACTTCACGAAAAATGAAACTCAATTAGAAAATACACAGCATGACTTTTATTCAGAAGATAGATTATTTTGAAAAGGATTCATTTTTGTACTTCCGAAAAACAGCCATAAAAAAGCGTATATACAGTTTAACCACGTATGTGCTTGTAGGAACCACATCGTTGTACCTATTACGCTGATTTGAAAATTTCTTTAAAGTGGACTGAAATGCGTTAACAAAGATCAATGCGTTTAGATCTTTTGTTGATGAGCAATTAGGACACCAGGGGGCGCAAAGGCAACCGCTGTCGGATTAAAATTTATTTTGTTCCATATCAGTTCTTCTTAAAATACCATTGCAACATTTCTCCTTTTCTTTGGTACCTTTTGTGCAACAACCATTTAGCGTAAAGTTTCTTTAAATAATGTGAGATTTTCCGCAAAAGTGCATATGTAATATGTACCGTACTTTTCCCGATATTTCTCTGCTGCTAACGGACCGATTTGAAAAAATTATTTTCTCGTCGGAATAACTTTTATAGAAAATATTATTCTGCATGTAATTTATAATTTTTTGTAATGCATAGCTTTGTCATTATTCCTGTTTGCAGTATATTAAAAATATTATTTTGTGTGTATTTCCTTATTTTTTTGAACTCACAGCTTTGCCACGTATTTCTGCTTACAATATATTTGCAATTGTATCCACGCGTTTAAGAACCCGATTAAAAAAACGGCCTTTTTTTCATAGTGACCGCTCACTATGAAATTATTTTGTGCATGTTTCAAGCTCCAAATAATATGCAATTTACCCACTAGGGTGAGCAAACGTTAAAAACTTTTCTTTTGTATCTTTGGTTGTAAAAGTCAGATTTGAAAAACTCATTTATATTGAATACTGTCCACGGGGTAGTGACATTATGTATATAGTTTTTAATTTTTCGTACTGCACAGCTCTGATGCTAGATGGCGTTACTCTGAATTTCTCTTTGCAACTATATCTACGCTTCTAAGATGTTTCTAAAGGATTCCTTTTATACTGTATGTCATTCGCTATAGTAAAGATTGCGAACCCTATTCAGTTTAAATAACACACAGTTTTCCCGCTTGGAGGAGGGTACAGATAAAGTTTTTTTTTTTTTTTTTTGGGCGAGTTTTTTTCTGCTTTTGAAGTCGTACCTGAAGAAATTATGTTCCCAAGGCTTAGCTACCTCCATGAAGAATAGTAGAATATTTGCGAGTAGTTTTTGCTTTTCAAAGTGCACTGTTCTGCTGCTATGGGCGTGAATATGTATTCGGTGTCGCACGATTGGTCGAATAACGATTGGTCGACAGTAACGATTCGTCGGTAACACGATTGGTAGACATAACGATCAGTAGACCGTAACGATTAGTCGACAGTAACGATTGGTCGACAGCACTATTGGTCGACCAACGATCAGTCGACCGTAACGATTAGTCGACAGTAAAGATTGGTCGACAGCACTATTGGTCGACACAACGATCAGTCGACCGTAACGATTAGTCGACAGTAACGATTGGTCGACATAACGATCAGTCGAACGTAGCGATTAGTCGACAGCTCTATTGGTCGACATAACGATCAGTCGACCGTAACGACTACTCGACAGTAACGATTGGTCGACAGCACGATTGGTCGAGATAACCATTGATTTAGAGGATTATCGTTTGCATTCGGAGCGGTACCTCTCAGAACGTACTGACCTCTCAAAACGTAACGTTCCTTTTTGGAAATAATATCTTTTAGAATGTAGTCCTCAGAACGTACAGCATTATAACATATTATTTCCAAATAGGCCCCCGTGTCATCTTTCGTACTGTAAGTGAAATCTATATAGCGGGGGCCTTCTGAACGATGTTATTTCCGAAAGGGCTCCGGGGCACTTTCGGTATAGGCACCTTGGGGAAACTGCCACACATAATTCGGAAACTCGGAAAATTGCCCCACGAGAAAATTGCCACACATTCAAAGCGTTTCTCGGACGAACGGCGATTTGAGCTTGTCCCCTTAATGAAAACCATGTGGCAATTTTCCGGTGGGGCAATTTACCGCCAAACTGTTCGCACGTATTCTAAAAAATTTTTTTTACAAGTTCCGTTGACCATTTTATGTCGACCAATGTCGACTAATCGTTATATCGACCAGTTGTTACTGTCGACCAATCGTTATGTCGACCAACCGTTACTGTCGACCATTCGTTACTGTCGACTAATCAATACTGTAAACCAATCGTTATGTCGACTAATAATTTCTGTCGACCAATCGTTATGCAGACCAATCGTTACTGTCGACCAATCATGTGTCGGCCAATCGTTATGTCGACCAACCGTTTGTCGACCAATCGTTACGTACATTATGTATTTCTGTCTAAAAGAGTATTTCCAATTCGAAAAATCCGACCGAAAGAAAATCCTTTCTTGGCCTTTTAAAATAATTCCCCTTAGGTGGCGTAAAGATACATTAGATTTTTTCTCATATCACTACCTCTACACTCGGAACACAGCTAACCAGATTACTCTGTTAATGCTGTGAAACCGATTCATCGACAAGATATCTCTTGTGTATCAGTATTTCTCTGCGCACTAATGAGGAGCCATGTGTCGCGGACCGTTCTCCCTAAGGGTGACTAAAGGCAAGACAAAATGAAACTTCCGGCGTTCCATCACGATGTCACCCCTAAACTCCCACACCTTCTCAATCTTGCTGGCCACCAGACAAACGATTTCTGAATGAATATTTGAAAACAGTAACCATTAAGAAAGGAGCAAGCTTAACCGTTAAACCATTATGTCCCCACCTACTCTAGGGCTAAAACAATTCTCCCCTCCCGCGTGCGGTAAATATCCTCCGTGTATACTGTATAGCATCTCTGAGGCAAAACAGGAGTGACAATGGCGTCGCCAAAATGCAAAAATTTGTATTTTTTGGAGACGCGACCGAAACTGGGATCTTTATTTTTATAATGTATGTACGTACAACACTTAGAACATCTATATATTCATGTCTTCTTTAGGTCTCAGTTCAAATTCGAACACGGCCGTTTCAATTGGGACTACACTGGCGAGCAAAATTAAGGACGAGACGGTTTTTCGAATGTAACGTCTTGCAGAAGTGCATCGACTCAAATCATACCATAAGATCCCCAAGATGTAAGAATATGGGACAAGTGAGCACAACCGCCCAAACAAGGAATCCAAAGGATACAAAGGCACTTTATTGAAAAGTTAGCTTCGAGCACAACTGGACAGAAAACAGAAACGTCCATGTGACAGGCGGCTGCCAAGAAAAATCCAGTCTTTAGTAGAGGATATGATCATTCCCGACTGCGTTGAAGGATTTACAACGTCTGTCCATACTGAGGACGAGGTTGTCAAGGACCTGTTGAGGCATCGCGGCCTATTAATCTTGTAGCGCCAATCGCAGCTGCGGAATCGTTGTTAACGGCTGGTGACGTGCTGCCAAGCGTCTTCCGAGAAGGTCCCACAAGTGTCCGATTGGATTTTGGTCCGGGGACCTTGCGGGCCAATCCATGCGTTGAATATCTTCACTCTCCAACAGCTCTGCCACAGACACTGTACGATGAGGTGTAGCGTTGTCGTCCATGAAGAGGAACACAGGACCCACAGCACCTCTAAACAGACGCACGTGAGGCAAGAGAACCTCGGTACAATAGCGGACACCAGTGACTGAGCCTCCTTGAAAGATGTGGAGGTCAGTATGGATACCAAGCATGATACTGCCCCAAACGAGAACTCGGACACCTCCAAACCGGTCCCTTTCGATGATGTTGGAGGAGTGATTGCGTGTTCCCTGCTCTCTCCAGATGTGTATACGTCCAGAATAGCTCGTCAGACTAAATCGGCTCTCATCCGTAGAGAGAACTCGACCCCCATTAGTGATATGTCCAGTTCTTAGGTTCCTGGCACCACAGAAACCGCCGTCTCCGATGAGCAGGCGTTAATGGCACACACCGTACTGGTCGTCGTGCAAATAGACCACCTTTGTACAGCCTCTTGGCCACGGTAAAACGCGATAACGGACGCCCAGTTGTCTGTTGCATGTGCCTTGCGATTTCTCCCGCTGTCTGACGTCTGTCTCTTCTCGCCTGTAGGACACTATACCGGTCGTTCGCCACCGTGGTTGCTCGTGAACGACCTCTGTTAAAATCTCGGACAGCTGTTCCTGTCGTTTGAAATGCTCTCCAAGCTCGTGAAACGATGCTGTGAGCGATCCCGAACTCATTGGCTACACCAGTCACACTTCAACCTTCTTCCAACTTTCCAATGACTGCGACCTCGGGTAAAGTCATCCAGATATCGTCTACTGGATTGCCTGTTGGCCATATCACACGGTGGCAGCAACTCGACGTCGTTCAAACTGATGTACATCGTGCAATACACTTCCGACACTCCCCCCTAAGTCATGCTGCATATGTGCGCATGCCCTACCGTACCGGACCCTAGTCTATCTCCTGAGTTGTCTTTCGGTCCATTCTGCCTGCTCGTTCCGCTGTTGTGCTAATTTCTCCTCTTCGTCCTTAATTTTTCACAGCAGTGTATATAATGCATTGGAAGTACACACTCCGTAACTTCAACTCAGCAGTCAGATTAGCCTTGCTCCGAGTATAATTGTTTGACTTGAAAACTTCCGCTATGAAAAACAGTTTGATGGCAATTTGCCATTTTCGTAACGCCCGTTTCTGCCCAAGTAGCTACAAAGTGCGTCGATGGAGTTCAGTGAATACTGTCATAGCGCGTAAAAGGAAACTGTGTGAAAGGTGTGACGTAGTCAAATACATGTGCGTAACTATCATACAGCTGTCTGAAGGGATGTACCACAGAGAGCGTGTTGAAGAAGCTTATTTATGTAAGTGCTTGTTATTAGCAGGAACAAAATGCAGTAAAGAACCAATATAAAATTCTGTTTCAAATTGGGCCGTTGCTGCGATGAATAACCCACCACATTTGCCTGATCTGGATCCGGCTTAATATTTTTTTCTCGACTGAAATTAGCGCTTAAAAGGAAGGAATGTGCAAACAGTTCGAACATTCAATCCCGCGTGACCCCCAGCTGCAGACGATAACAAAGGAAGACTTTTCCCACAGTTTCCTGAAGTTACGCTAACGATGCCAAAAGTGTATTCTTTCCTTGAGATGGACTTATTTTGTAGAAGAATAAAGAACGTTTTCTTAAATATGACCTCTTTTGCATTTTTTACAGGGCATTCAGAGAGCTTTATTGACCCACATTTTATTTCAATTTGTAGATGTTCCACCGACTCTAAAATGTCTAACAAATTCTTATTTTGACTGTCTGTATTCATTGCAAAGAACACTGTGAATATTGTGCATTTTAAGTGATGCGCAGTTTTTACATCGGGAGCATAAACGCATTTCCGTTTTTGATGATTGCTTCTCCTTCAAAAAGTCTGGTTTGAAAAATTCTTTCCGTATCGAAAAATACTCTAATGACGAGCACTTTCAACCAAGTGCCATGTTTTCTTCTTTTATTTTGTTGCGTACGAAGTCGAGGTGTGACGGTGTAACAAGGACATGATAGACGCTGAAAGAAACGTTAGCAGAAGTCGGGATAGGACGTAACTATAATCGGACATTTGCGGAAGTCTGCAGAAAGGAAACATTGCTTTGATGCCGGGAATTCTATTGGAAACCCGCCGTTCATTCTGACAACATATTCATACTGCAGGAAAGTCGGTTTCTCGTATGATCCGCGTTATTAACAAATACCACCGTCAATCTTGTACGATACGCTCTCCAGACGACATTTTGGAATGGGACATAAAGGTACACAGCGGAGAGCTTAGAACCGCATGCCTCTCTCCAAAAAATCTTTCGAGCGATTGACATCGAGCATTTTCCAGAAAAAAAAGGAAATTTCTCTACTTCTCTAACAAAATTGAAAGGCCAACCTCGATTCTGCCAAATTCTTCCACTTGTGCGTTCTTTTCAAGAATATATTATGCTCTAGCGCCCGTAATTAACGGCATAGGCGATGAATAAAACAGTTTTTACCACAATTTAATAATTTTATGAATTTATGTGCCCTGTAGTTTATGTAGCGAATGATACATTTTATTCTCATGTGAGCTTTACTATCTTTCTCAAAACTTACATACACAGTTCATGATTTAACATCAAAGGCGATGAAACTTCGGGAGAAAAAAATACCCTTCTGATTCGTGAAAATGGTATCACACCGGCAGTACGGGGGAAAACTACACTGGCGGAAAGTGAAAAAAGAACACCAAGAAGGAGACGTCTAATACCAACGAAATTTATACAGCATAATATCGGAATACAGAGAATAACGTGATCTAAACATTATGGCAAAATACAGCTGTATTTGCTGGTAAACTGAAAAATAACATTTCCATGTAACATGGTTAGTACGAGATTGAACCGACATTAACTGCGTTACACTGTGCAATTCTGGCATGCAGTCTGTCGTACAGATGTTGGATGTAAGTTTAGGGTATTGAGTTCCAAGCATCCTCAACCTGGACGCGTAAATCGGGGATGGTCGGGGCTGGCCATGGAGACCGGATAAGTCGTTGTCCCATAAAATCCTACTTGTGCTCAATGGGGGACAAATCCGGAGAACGTGCAGGCCATGGAAGTTGTCTCACACCCTGAAGTGCATGTTGCGTTGCACGTGCCGTGTGTGGGCGTGCGTTATCTTGCTGGAAAACACCACGATGGACCAAACTTTACAAATGGCACAACAACGGGCTGAATGATGTTGTTGATGTAGGAGGTGCTGTTTAACGTACCCGATACAAACACTAGTTGTGTACGGGAGTGATAGCTGATCACTCACCACATTAGGAGACCAGGTGTAGACCCTGTGTGTCGCTGGCGGATGCAAGAAGGGTGGAGACGCTCCCCTGTGCGTCTGCGAACACGCATACGGCCATCGGAGGCTCCCAAGCAGAATCTGCTTTCATAGCTGAACACGACAGATCGCCATTGCGTTCTCCAGTGCAGACGCTGGCGACAGCACTGCAGCCGTTCCTGACGGTGGGCTGGAGTCAGAGGTACACGTGCCAGAGGCACATATGCACGTAGTCCTGCATCCAGTAGACGGTTGCAGATTGTTCGCACAGTCACCTCAGGTGCAACGGCTGGCTGGATTTGCGTCGCAGTGGATGTTCTGCTTGACAACGCCGCTCTTCTTATGCGTCGATCGGTCGGCTCATCAGTCCGTCACAGTTGTAATTGTTCAACATGTCTTCCATCACATGGTGTTGTATCATACAACAGTGTTTCAAGTGCATCCAAATGTTATGGCGACCCGATACACCCATAACACTTTGGATGTACTTGAAAGACTTAATTAAATTAAAATAAAATAAGCATTCACATGAATACTCAGCAGCATCGAATTAGGAATCATACAGAGGATGTTTATACATTTTTAGAACCATTTTTCGGCAATATAATTAATGTTTAAAATAAAATTACTTCTTTTTTTTACGCTTTCCAACCGTAGGTTGAAGAAGCGTATATGCTCCAGCTTTTTCCGTTCGTCCGTCTGTCGGCACGATAACTCAAGTAAAAATAGATCGTTTTTACGATGAAATTTTAGTATGTGGTAGGGAACAACCTAGGGACAAACCCTATTGAAAATGGGTCAAATGGGGTTAAAGGTTACGACATAGGAGCGGGATCCATTCCATTGCCCTTATGCCTCATAACTTGCGTAAATATGGTTCGATTTCTATGGAAATTTAGTATGTGGTAGGAGACCGCCTGGGGACGCACTCTATTGAAAATGGGTGAAGTGGAGTCAAAGGTCAGGACATAGGAGCGGGATGCATTCCATTGCCCTTATGCGCCAAAACGTGCGTAAAAATGGTTCGATTGCGATGAAATTTTAGTATGCGGTAGGGGACCACCTGGAGAGGAACTCTATTGAAAATGGGATAAATGGGTCAAAGGTCAGGACATAGGATCGGGATCCATTCCATCGCCCTTATCCCATACTATTAAGGTGGACGTCAAGTAATTTTGCTTCCTATATTTCCAATGGAAAAACTTTTCGACACATTTCCTTCACAATTAGTGTGTTCCCAAGGACGGAAATTTGAACATCGATTAAAATAACTTCATATTATAACTTGGAATACTTAACAT
The DNA here is from genome assembly GCA_039090855.1 of Macrothele yani. Lineage (NCBI taxonomy): Eukaryota > Metazoa > Arthropoda > Arachnida > Araneae > Macrothelidae > Macrothele > Macrothele yani. The sequence continues at coordinate 140,908,199 of CM077002.1, forward strand.
TTTCTAAAATATAACCATAATTATATTAAAAAATAATAACGTTTCCTTTGGTGGTGTTGAAACCAGAAAAAAGATGGCGCGACCTGTACTTTGATGACGTCAGTAGACAAATAAATGTTGGATTGTGTAATTATGGTTATGATTTCGAAAATATTAAGTATTCCAAGTCATAAAATGAAGCTATTTTAATCGATGTTCAAATTTTCATCCTTGGGAACACATTAATTGTGAAGAAAATGTGTACAGAAGTTTTTCCATTATAAGTATATGAAGAAAAATTACTTGACGTCCACCTTAAAGGAGCAATTCTTGTATCTATGAAAATTTTATTTTGAAAACGGCTATAAGGATTTTGATGAAAGTCGTTAACCTACGGTTTACTGGTACTAGAAATCGATTTAGCTTGATCTCGACTTTAGGAAAATTCGTTTAGTGGGTTAAATAACCACCCCAAATTACCACGTTTTCAGTGTCATGGCGTCGTTCCAATAATGTTACCCATGCTTAGAAATCTTATGACGTTACAAGCTCGCGATTGAGATTATGACGCGCGGTCACGCCATCTATCTCATTACGTCACGCGTTATGTGTGGATCCTGTTAAAGTTTTATGACGTCCCACTCTTTCGACCAGATGGTCGCGATTCCCATCTGCCTCATTACGTCACGCGTTGTGTGCGTATGCCCGTCCGCACGATAACTCGCCTAACAATCGTTTGATTTCGATGAAATTTTAGTATTTTAGTACCTGGGAAGAAACCCTATTGAAAGTGAACGAAATGGGGTCAAAGGTCAGGACATAAGAGCGGGATCCATTCCACTGCTCTTATGCATCATAACTAACGTAAAAAAGGTTCGAGTTCGATGAAATTTTAGTATGTGGTAGGAGACCACATGGGGACAAACCCTACTGAAAATGGGTGAAATGTGGTCAAAGGTCAGGACATAAGATCGGAATCACTTCCATCGCCATTATGCATCATAACTTACGTAAAAATGTTTCGATTTGGATGAAATGTTAGTATGTTGTAGGCGCCTGCCTGGGGACAAATCCTATTGAAAATGGGCGAAATGGTGTCAGAGGTTAGGACACAGGAGCGGAATCTATTCCATATCCCTTGTGCATAATAACTTACGTAAAAATGCATCTATTGCGACAAAACTTTATCATGTTATTTCGGAGGTATACTGAACCGGTTCTGTCCAATATCATCGAAATGGGATTAAAGGTCAGGGCACAAGACCGAGATTTATTCCACAGCCATTATCCTCATAACTTGAGTAATGATTTCTGGTATATTGAAAAGCGTATCATAATCAATGCATTGCATGATTTTACTAACTTGTTATATGTTCTATCTGATAGCCATTTCCATGTACTATGAACCTACATCTAGATTTCCAAGATAGCAGGGCAATTCTTAAAATTGTTAGTGGTACTTTACACCGTTCCTGTTCCGCTGCTTTCCATAGTCCAATCATTGTCGTAGTTCTGAGTTTAGAAAGCGCTCTTTTTAACAGTCCCATGTCCATTGGTGGCAAATCAAGGGACTTTGTAGGAATATGAGCAAAAGGTATAAACTTGATACACGTCTTGTTTTTCATTTTTTGAAGAAATAGAGTGATAGATTTCGATGTATGACTGGTAGCCTTATCCGGATGGAGTTCTACTCTTTGAAGGCTGTTTGGATAAAGGAATACCATTTCCACTCTTAATATAGGAATTCAAACACTATTTTGGTAATATGTAAAATTATATTTTGGTAATAACAGAAGTCATCGCTCTTTCCACGTTTATAAGTGAGTCACGGAAAAATTCTCATTGGCCGCCACCGGGAATCGAACCTAGGGTTTTCCAGTTACGCGCCGGACATGCTTCCACTGCACCACAGCGGCCTTCAATTCCTCCAGGCTCGTATACGATTAACTGCCAAGCCACTTGGCAAATTGCTTCTTGGAGCCCCGCACAATGCTGGGGATTCACGAATGATGGTAAGCAGCAATTGAACAAATAACTAGAAGGCGAATGAATAATTAATACAAACAATTAACGTGGACTAGGAACATCAAACAGAAGTCATCGCTCTTATAAACATGGAAAGAGCGATGACTTCTGTTTGATGTTTTTAGTCCACGTCAGATGTCTGTATTAATTTTAACATTCTTTCCAACTTTTCTTAACTTTCATTTCTCATTGTACGAGAAACTAACAATAATCATGAACCCTTCACTGCAACTGCAACTTTCTTTGGATTCTTGGAGCCAAGTTTATAAGTCTTTTTATGCTCTTTCGCGATTGTAAATCGACCACTTTTTATTACAATCGTGATCCATGATTCATCATTTGTCACAATAAATATCGATCTGTCTCCGGCTAAGTTATTTGCATGAATGAATCTACGCAGTGTTCTGTGTTCAGCCACGTGCCTAGGCAAAAAAGGTAAACGTCATGTTTTTGTTTATTGTTTTTTTTAGGTACAAAACTTTGTTTATAACCCTGTTTATAGTTGATACCGAGATTCTTAACGACTTAGCGATTGATTGCTGTTTGATTTGGTGGATTTTATTTTAACACCAGAGACCTTACTTTTAAATTAGTCGTAAAAGTACGCCGCACGTTTTTTACGCTTTCCAACCGTAGGTTGAAGAAGCGTATATGCTGCAACTTTGTCCGTCCGTCCGTCCGCACGAGAACTTACGTGAAAATGGTCCGATGTCGACTACATTTTAGTATGTGGTAGGGGACCACCTGGGGACGAACCCTATTGAAAATGGGCGAAGCAGGGTCAAACGTCAGGACATAGGAGCTGGATTCATTCCATTGACTTTATGCATCATAACGTGCGTAAAAATGGTTCGATTTCGATGAAATTCTAGTATGTGATAGGGAACCGCCTGGGGACAAACCCTATTGAAAATGGGTAAAATAGGGTCAAAGGTCATGACATACGAGCTGGATCCGTTCCATTGCCTTCAAGCGTCATAACTTGCGTAAAAATGGTTTGATTTCGATGAAATTTTAGTCTGTGGTAGGGAAACACCTGGGCACGAACCCTATTGAAAATGGGCGAAATGGGGTCAAAGGTCAGGCAAGGCATAAGAGCGGGATTTAGTCCATTGCCTTTATGCGTCATAACTTCCGTAAAAATGGTTCGATTTCAATTAAATTTTAGTATGTGGTAAGGTACCACATGGGAACGAACCCTTTTGAAAACGGACGAAAGTGGGTCAAAGGTCAGGACATAAAAGCGGGATTCATTCCATTGCCTTTATGCGTCATAACATGCGTAAATGTGGTTCGATTTCGATGAAATTTTAGTATGTGGTAGGGAACCACTTGGGCACAAACCCTATTGAAAATATGCGAAATGGGGTCAAAGGTCAGGCAGGGCATAAGCGGGATATATTCCATCGCCCTTATGCGTCATAACTTGCGTAAAAACGGTTTGATTTCGATGAAATTTTAGATGTGGTAGGGAGCCACTAGGGACGAACCCTATTGAAAATGGGCGAAATGGGGTCAAAGGTCAGGACACTGGTGTGGGATCCATTCCATTGTCCTTGTGCATCATAACTTACCTAAAATGCTTGGATTGCGACAAAGCTTTATCATGTTGTTCCGGAGGTATAGTGAACCGGTTCTGTTGAATATCAACAAAATGGGGTCAAAGGTCATTGCTGAAAAGTCAGATTTATTCCACAGCCGTTATTCTCATAACTTTCGTAAAACTGCTTCTATTACAACAAAACTTTTTCATGTTGTTCGGGAGGTATAGTGAACCGGTTCTGTTGAATATCATCGAAATGGGGTCAAAGGTCAGTACACAGGAGCGAGATTTATTCCACAGCCATTATCCACATAACGTGAGTAATAATTTCTGGTATGTTGGAAAGCGTATCATAATCAATGCATTGCATGATTTTTCTAACTTGTTCGGATATGCGTTTGGTGCTCTTTTGCCTGTTAAAAGCAGTGCTTCACGATTTCCTCTATTATCATTTATAATATTGCTCATTTTACACTTAGAAAGACTAATTCCATGATTTTCACTGCGGTGTTTAATTACAGAATACGAATATTTCTCTTCGTAAAGAACAAAAACATAACCTTTTATCCACAGTTTGTTTAGGAGACGATATTTAACTGCAGCAGATGTTTCTTTCGTGTTAATCTAACACGATGATGCGAGTTTCAATTTTTGAACTTGTTTTACTTTCCGTAATTTCTTATCAAAAAGTTCTAAAAATGTGTGAATATCCTCTGTACATTATGTAGAAACTTTTTTTTTATAGAGACTTTTCCTTAGGGTGTGTGGCGGCGACTCTTGCTCAATTCACTTGTAGAGCATTTTATGTGCGCCCCACCAGTTGCAAGTGTATCAACCTTTCTTCCACTAGGATACTAAGACTTCCCTGCGCTACAGTGTTGCAATTTCTTCCGGTATGCCACCATTTCTATTGCCCCATTCCGGCACACCGCGCAGCAGATTTTTTTGCATCGTTAAAATTGGAATTTGGTCCTATTCGACCCATTGAGACTCTTGTGCCAATAAACACAAACGAAATATGGAATTTCATTAAATTTTGTTACCTTGCTTGTTAAAAGTTATCATCTTAGCTGTTCTTTCATTAAATCTGGAGATTTAGTTAAATTTTGTTATTTCAGAAACGAACAAATTCGCTTTGAGTGAACATTATACGAAATAAAAGTTCCTGTTTTCCCCGTTAAATCGGGGATCTCGCTATACGGGCTCCTTATAAACGGGTTGTACTTTAGGAAATAAACGTCATCATCCGTTTGCGAGTATTACCGCTTTGAGAACTGCGCGCCCTCATGCGGCTGAATTGTAAAATAGAATATAAATGAATTTCGTAATCACCTACATTTTCTACTTTACGGAACGAAGCATCGCCTTGTTTTAACAATAAGTTGATACTTCAGACGTTGAAAGTACCGCTCCCATTTCTAGGCCATCAGCAATAGCACAGAGCCTGTTCACACATTTTTAGAACAATTTTGATGAGAAATTACAGAAAATAAAAGAACTGAAACTGGCAGCAACGTGTTAGATAAACACGAAAGAAACACCTGCTGCAGATATATATCGCCAGCGAAGAAAATGGCGCACGTAAGCAAGCTGTGAATAGGTTAGGTTTTGGCTCTTTACGAAGAGAAAATTCGTATTGTGTGATTAGAAAACATAATGCAAACCATGAATTAGCATTATTAAATGTAAAATAAGCAATATTATTAATAACAGAGGAAGAAATGTTCAAGCATTGCTTTTAACAGGAAAATAAACGCCAAAAGCATATCCAAGGAAGGTACGTACTTTTACAACTATTTCAAAAGTAGGGTTTCTAGACTTAAAAGAAAATCCACCTACACAAAGAGCAATCGCTAAATCGTTAAAAATCTTTTTATCAACTGTAAACAAGGTAATAAACAAAGATTTGAATATGAAAAAAAGCAAAAAAAACCTAATGCAACCGCCTTTTTCCTAGGCACGAGAATGAGCGTAAAACACGGTGTAGACTTCTTTATGAAAATCACTTAGCCGGTGACAGATCGAAATTTATTGTGACTATTAACGAAACATAGATCTACCTAAAGAAGAGTAACAAAAAATGTGAATTTACCATCGCAAAAGAGCAGAGAAAACCTACAAATTTGGTTCCAAGAATCTAAAGAAAGTTTCAGTGAGGGATTCATGATTATTGTTGGTTATTCATACAACGGGAAATAAAATTTAAGGAAAGTTGTAAAGAATGTTATAATCAATTGTACACTGAAGAGCAATTGAATTACAGACAGCTGGAGTTATGCAAATGTGGCGCTGTGGGCGGCCCTGCAAACGGAAACGACATGACGTATGCAGAGTTCCGACAATATAAGGAGTGATGCTACGGGAATCAGTGAGAGTCGGGCCATCTGGGAAGTCGTGAAGGCACTGGGGTTTTCACGAGCCAATGTGTCACGGGTGCACCGTGAGTACATCGAATCTGGTATAACCATCCCTTCAAGGGCAAACTGCCGTGGACAACAGCGTGCGGATGAGCGGGGTCATCGTCGGCTACCTCGCATTGTTACAGCGGATAGAAGGGCCACAGTGCAAGAAGCAAGAAATCACTCGGCAATTTAACGCTGGTGCCCAAAAACGTGTAAGCAGCCACACCATCCAGAACCATCTCCTTGCTATGGGGTACAGAAGCCATCGTCTCTCGAGGGTATCGCTGCTGACCGCACATCACAGGGTGCAAAGATTAGCATGGGCGCGGGAACATCGCCACTGATCCTAGACATGTGGGAAAATGTTTCCTTTACTAATGAGTCGAGATTCACGTTGGTACATGCGGATGGCAGGATACGAGTACGGCGCAAACCACATGAAGCGATGGATCTTTCTTGCCAGCAGGGTACTCTTCAAGCTGGTGTGTGTGTGGGGGAAGGGGGGGGGTTGGCATTCTCGTCTGGGGACTGTTTACGTGGACTGAAATGGGACCGCTGTTACGTGTGACATCGTCCTTCACAGGTAAACGTTACCGGAATATCCTGGACGACCATTTGCTCCCGCTTGTGCGTCTACAACATCACACTCGGAACCTCATCCTGCAACAAGATAATGTAGCTCCCGAATTGTATCTGAATGGTTGGATGAACACTCCACCGAGGTGACCTCGCTTCCTTGGCCAGCTAGGTCATCTGACCTAAATCCCATCGAGCACATCTGGGATGCCATCGAGAGAGATATTCGAGGCTCTGGCTCCCCTCCATTAAATCTTCGTGAACTGTGGGAGCTTGTTCAGGGGTCGTGGATCCGTATGGCTTCCCAACGCTTCCGGTGTTTTGTCGAGTCCATGCCGAGACGAATCGCCGCCGTTATCAGGGCGAAAGGTGGTGCTACACGTTACTAGACAGGTATCTCTTGCTCTTCAGTGTATTCCTTTATCCACAGAGCTTTCAAAGAGTAGACCTCGATCACGATAAGGCTACCAGTTATATCTCCAAATGCATCTCCCTATTTCATGAAAAAATGAAGCAAGAGACGAGTATCAAGTCTACACCTTCTGCTCATATTCCTCCAGAATCCATTGATGAGTCACGAATGGACTATTGTGCCTTCGCACTGTTAAAAATACTGGTAAAAAAGTCTGGTATTAAGTGTATAACTTTTGCTCCTATTCATTCGAAGTCCTTTGATGTGTCACCAATGGAGTATTGTGTCATGGTACTGCTAAAACGAGCGCTTTCTAAACGCAGACCTAAGACAATGATTGAACTATGGAAAGCAGTGGAAAGGGAGTGGAATAAGATAACGCCTCCAATTTTAAAGAATGCCTGTTAGATTGGAAATCTAGATGTATGCTCATAATCTAGAGGAAGGGCTATCAGGTAGAATATTTAAGAAAGAAATTAATCTGTTTGAAACATTATATTGCTAGCAAGTCGTTTCGCGAACATCCTCTTTACTTCAACGAATATATTATCCTTTTAAGCAATTATTATTCACGATGCTTCCGAAGATTATTTTTGCAAATAATTTTATAATCTTTACATATATAAAAGTGAAGGTATGTTTGTATAGTTGTATGTCTGTTCCGCATACGTTCCTAAACGGTTTGATGGTTTTCTACCAAAATTGGCATACATACCCTTCATCACCCAGAATAAAACACAGGCTGGACGAATTTTAGAAATTCAAACCCTAAGGAGGTCAAAAAGGGTCAAACTTGTTTTTACGGGACACTCTATAGACTGGGTTAAAGTCGGCTGCTGGGGTATTACTCCGCGTGTCAGAGCAACGGTCGTCAGGTGACGCCTCACTCCTCACAAACCTTCGCGGTTCAGACAAACGGGGAAGAGTCCGATTTTTGAAAATTCTTTAAAAAAAAACAACAACACCGGCGGGACATACGGTCACAGTCGGAAGATACGGAAACCCCATTGCCAGCGATATATGTAAAAAAAAGCCGAGAAATACATTTCCGAGAGAATGTAAACAATAACCGAAATCCGATTTTGGAAAATTCATAAAAAGAAAAAAACTACATTTCCCCAATGCGGGGCTGCTGGAAGTGTATTATTGTGCATGTTTGCTATTTCGAGTTTTTTGGGCGAGTGAAAGTGCGCAGTTCCATCCCTTAAGGTCAAATGTGTTTTTAAGGGGCCCTTTACAGAATGGGTGAAAGTCGGCTGCTGGGGTATTACTCCGTGTGTCAGACCTACGGTCGTGAGAAGTTAAATGACGCCTCACTCCTTGTCAGTTTCCTCGGTTCAGGCATACGGGGAAGAGTCCGAATGGTTACGCATCATTCTCAACGGTTTTCGAAGCGATTTGCTAGAAAGTGCCTTATCTACACTCTACAAAGCTGAATGCGGACAGCAGGAAATGTATCGTTGTGCATGTTTGCTATTTCAAGTTTTTAGGGCTAAGAACCGGCATTATAAATTGTGATAAGGTGTTGTCAGAACGGCTGCTCCAGGTGGAAAAAGCATAAATGTCCTTTATAAAAAAGTTTTGCAATGAACACTCCATTCTGCCAGTCAGGCATTCTGTATCACCATCAATAAAGCACAGTGGCTCAGTGAAGCAAGTGCTTGCGGTCTCCATGCTGTTCCAACGGACAACTCTATGTTCAACGTTCCACAAGTTTTCCAGAACAACAAAAAATTACAGGCTGTAAAGTGTAAAAAAAAGTTTTAAAAGTAATAAATAATATTACAAAATTGGGCATATTTTCCTTCTCCTCTATATTTGGAAAATCCTTCACTACAATAATATCCTTGGGGGACAATGAAAAAGGCCAATGCCCACAGAGAAAAAAAAGGTGTAAAAACGCAAACGATATCTGATTAAAGCTGGGCGTTGGTAGGATTTTTTTTACAGTGCAATTTACATTGTTATTTTAAAACAAACTTTATGTATATTGTTAACTAGCGGAGGCATTGGGCAACGCCGAATGCCTCCGCTAGTTAACAATATAAATCTGGCTGTTTATATGTATAAACCTTAAAAAGTGCTAATAACGTGCGATATTTGTTTTGAGTATAAATTAATGTTATACAAGGTATCTAATTTGGAAATTATTTTGAAAGCGTCATTTGCAAAATATAAAAAACAACAACAACGTTAATGTAAAAACCATGTCCTTTGCTACTGAAATTAATTTTAAACAGTGGAGAACTGAATTTTTATATTAAAGTATCTTATCTTCTTATTCATAACACGCCATAAAAATATTAAATAAAAAAAAAAGACAAATTTCACATCCTTTCTTATGTAAAAATTCTAGAATGCACGAAAAGTATGAAGATCGCGAAATATTTTGTCTCGAAATTTTCACGGAACACTAGGTTTCAAGAGCTGTGAATCGAGAAAAAAAAGTGCTTGTTTGAGATCATTTGTCTTTTTTCCGACCTGTCTGTCCGTTGCACATCCTTCAGGCATGAGTGGTTTGGTCGATACGTTTTTCATGCAAGTTAGGAACTGAATCACTAAAAAAAAAAAATCTAAGAATACTTTATTTAAAAACTGAATATCGCAAGATGTTTTCTGAAGGGAACAGAGAGCTTTTCATTATTGCGTTTTAGTTTCTTGCTGATGACGCCGCAAATAATAAATTATGTATTTTCCTCACGAAGGAAGAAATTTCGAAACGAAACCTCGCTGCAGTTATCCCAAAGTAATGATTATGCCTATATTTTTGAAGACATTCTCTTTAGATGAAACGTACACCCTTCTTACAAAAGCATTAGGACATTCCATCTACCTACGCGGGAATTTTAGAATGGCAGCAACAATGGATACTCGACAAATTTTTTTCATTAAATAATGATGTAAGACGAGAGCGATGCAAGATCATGCAGGCACATAGTCTGATGTGCTTGCGATACTGTATCATCATTTCACAGAACAAATACGATGAGGTAGCTATTAGGTAACAGTTGTTGGAGTTCAGGATGTTTATTACACTGGCGGAAAGTAAAAAAAGAGCACCAAGAAGGAGACGTCTGATACCAACGAAATTTATACAGCATAATAACGGAATGCACAGGATAACGTGATCAACACATTATGGCAAAATACAGCTGTAATTGCTGGTAAACTGAAAAATAACATTTCCATGTAACATGGTTAGTACGAGGTTAAACAGCCATGAACTGCGTCACACTGTGCAATTCTGGCATGGAGTCTGTCGTACAGATGTTGGATGTAAGTTTGCGGTATTGAGTTCCAAGCATCCTCAACCTGGACGCGTAAATCGGGGATGGCCGTGGAGACCGGATAAGTCGTTGTCACATAAAATACCACACGTGCTCAATGGGGAACAAATCCGCTGAACGTGCAGGCCATGGAAGGTGTCTCACACCCTGAAGTGCATGTTGCGTTGCACGTGCCGTTTGTGGGCGTGCGCTATCTTGCTGGAAAACACCACTATGGACCGACTTTACAAATGACACAACAACGGGCTGAATGATGTTGTTGATGTATTAGGTGCTGTTTAACGTACCCGGTACAAACACTAGTTGTGTACGGGAGTGATAGATGATCGCTCCTCACACCAGGAGACCAGGTGTAGGCCCTGTGTGTCACTGGCGTATGCAAGAAGGGTGGAGACGCTCCCCTGTGCATCTGCGAACACGCATATGGCCATCGGAGGCTCACAAGCAGAATCTGCTTTCATCGCTGAACACGACAGGTCGTCATTGCGTTCTCCAGTGCAGACGTTGCGACACCACTGCAGCCGTTCCTGACGGTGGGCTGGAGTCAGAGGTACACGTGCCAGATGCACATATGCACGTAGTCCTGCATCCAGTAGACGGTTGCAGATTGTTCGCACAGTCACCTCAGCTGCAACGGCAACTCGGATTTGCGTCGCAGTGGATGTTCTGCTTGACAACGCCGCTCTTCTTATGCGTCGATAGGTCCGCTCATCAGTTCGTCTGTGACTCCCGGTTACACGTCTTCTCGTGTGAGAATGTTCCACGGACCATCTACGCCACCATCGTACCACCACCGATACTTCCCGTCCAATTCGCTCCGCAATGCGACGATACGACTACCCGACCTCGCGGAGTCCGACTAGATAACCTCGCTCAAAGTCCGATAACTGCTGAAATCGTACACGTCTTAAATGTCCAGGCATTGCAGCTTCTTCACGGTCTTCGCACGTGTCCGTACGCCAACGACTGATTACATTCACTTCGCCGTACTCCTTAAATACCACCACGATAATTTGCATATTATGCCGTTCTGTGGCGTAAGCGCTCACCGGTTGGTCTCGAAATTAACATCAAACCTACGTAAACTCGACCCCATCAACATACACTGACGGGAAAAAAATCCCAACACCAAGAAGGGGTTGTGTTAGATAAACGACAGTTGGTAGGCGGTGAGTGTACATCTGTAAGATGACGTCTATGCAAATTTCGCGCTCGGCGCATACGTCTGGCGCTAGTAGCGTCCCTCGAAACATGGAAAGCAGGTTTGCTGTAAATACGCGCTGTAACGTTCGTGAGCGTTAGGTATCGTTGAGATTCAACGTAGTGTGTTGATGTTAGTCAAGAATGCCTTTAACAAGACGAAGAAGCCATTATCAACAGCTCACGGAGTTTGAACGAGGTCGTGTAATAGGGCTACGAGAAGGTGGATTTTCTTTCCACAATATTGCAGAATGACTTGGCAGGAATGTAGCCACTGTGCATGATTGTTGGCAGCGGTGGTCAAGGGAAGGTACTGCCTCAAGAAGACCGGGTTCCGGCCGGCCACGTAGCACTACGGAGAGGGAAGACCGCCGTGTACAGCGTATGGCCGTGGCGCATCGTACTGCGTCTGCGGCAGCAATTCGAGCTGCAGTTGCCACCACAGTGACACAACGAACTGTTACAAGTCGGTTACTTGAAGGACAGCTCCGAGCCAGACGCCCTGTAGCGTGCATTCCACTTACTCCAAACCACTTCTGATTGCGACGTCAGAGATGTCAAGCTAGAGCTCATTGGAGGACGGAGTGGAGATCTGTTGTGTTTTCTGATGAAAGCCGTTTCTGCCTGGGTGCCAGTGATGGCCGTGTGTTGGTTAGAAGGAGGCCAGGTGAGCGCCTGCAACCAACCTGTCTGCGGCCGAGACACACTGGACCTACACCTGGAGTTATGGTCTGGGGAGCAAATTCCTATGACAGCAGGAGCACTCTCGTGTTTATCCCACGCACCCTGACGGCACAGTTGTACGTCGGTCTGGTAATTCAACCTGTTGTGCTGCCATTCATGAACAGCATTCCTGGGGGTGTTTTCCAACAGGATAACGCTCGCCCGCATACCGCTGTTGTAACCCAACATGCTCTACAGTGTGTCGACATGTTGCCGTGGCCTGCTAGATCACCAGATCTTTCACCAATCGAGCACGTGTGGGACATCATTGGACGACAACTCCAGCGTCACCCCCAATCAGCATTAACCGTCCCTGTATTGACCGATCAAGTGCAATAGGCATGGAACTCCATCCCACAAACTGACATCCAGCACCTGTACGACAGAACGCATGAACGTTTGCGTGCTTGCATTCAACATTCTGGCGGTTACACCGGTTAATAATGTACCAGCATTTCACATTTAAAATGGCTATTCTCGCGCTTACATTAAGCTGTGATCTTGAAACCTTAATCGATTAAATATGTTATCTAAACAAATGTATTGCCGCCATTTCATTCCTCTACAACTATTTTTTCGTGGTGTTGGGATTTTTTTTCCGTCAGTGTGTAAATTTCATGATCGTCCACCAATTCCTTCTTGGTGTTCTTTTTTCACTTTCCGCCAGTGTATTTGTGTGTGAAATTAATAGTGGTGTAAATAATTGTAAATGCGAAACAACCGTCAGTGACTGGATTTTGAATGAAAATACTGAGGATCGAAAAGCAACGTACAGCAATTTTTTTTTTTGTGTTTGCAGGTAGCAGTTTGGCAGACAACGAATTTGAATATCACACAGCAGACCGGTTGTGCTGGTTCAGGTGTCGCCGTGGTGAAAGAGAGTGTGAACGACTACACAAGAATGTTGCATTTGTTAGCGTCGTCTATGGATGAAGAGCAACACCGGGTAGTCCGATTTTTGTGGGATAAACGCAAAACTCCGACCGAAATTCACAAAGAAATGGTCGAAATGTATGGAGGCGATTGCCTGAACCGCACCAACAGCTCCAGATGGTGCAGTTTCCTTGCAGAGAACCTTAAAGATTCGCTACATTCGACCTGTAACCGCGTCATCACCTGAGAGGCATTGAACAGACAATTCTGAGTGACCGGCGGATCCATCTGCGCACATTACCACAGAAGTTCAGCATTGCGTATGATATTGTGCATGACAAATTGCAATTTCGCATGGTCAATGCGCGATAGATGTCCAAGAACTTGATACACGGCCAGAAGGGACAGAGAATGATGTCATCCTTAGACCACTTGATGCGTAGCGCAGAAGAATGATATGAATTTCTGGCAGGTGTAGCGACGGGCGATGAGTCCTGGGCTTGCCACTAGACTCCCGAAACAAAAAAGGCCAGTATGATGTGGAAACAGTCCGACTCCCCGCCACCAGAAAAATTCAGATTAACCCAATCAGCAACAAAGGGCATGACTGTGTTCCGGGACACGCATGGCGTTCTCCTGGTAGAGTTTCACCCAACGGGGGCCGCTGTGAATGCCAAAGCCAATGCTAACACACTGACAAAGTTGCGTCGTGCCCTTCGTGACAAAAGACCCAACAGAGGCGCTGCAAATGTCAGACTGCTTCATGACAACGCTCGTCCACATTGCACAACACGTTCGTGAAAAAATTGCGCAATTTGGTTGGGAGGTGTTCCAACACCCACCATACAGTTCGGACCTGGCTCCTTCAGACTTTCATCTGTTTGGTACCTTGGAAAGACTCCTGGGCGGTCAACGCTTAGATTCGGCTGACGAAGTCAAATCGGTTGTCCGCAGGTGGCTATACGCCCTGAAAACGGACTATATGAACATTGTATACTAAAACGGGTACCACTCTGGGATAAATGTCTTCAGCTTCTCAGTACGTATGCTGAAAAATAACTAAGTTTTACTGTGTATATGTTTTGTTTCACCTGTCTATTAAACGGTTGCCAAAAAAAAAAAAAAAATAGTGTGCGTTACTTTTCGATACATCCTCGTATCGTTACTTAAAATTTAAATATAAACGACACTGCTGTTTTTGTCTCTGTCATCCTAGAATTCTTCAGCATCTTTTAAGCAGAGAATATATTTTAGCGACGATTCGGCAATGCCACATATCCGTTATTTGCTGAACATGCTTAGAGCTTTCATTACCGAGGATTTGTCTATCCTTGGTTAAGCCTTGAACAAATGACCTCTACCACGGCGCGAAATAGTCAAAGAGTTCTACGAAGGCTATGGAATAAGTTTTAGTACCAGCATTAGGGGGATTCAAATTTAACCTGTTTTTTTTTAATCATATATTTATTTACCATACAGCTGATGTTACATCACTTACTTTTCGAAGTAATCTCCGTCGTGGTCCATACATTGTTTCTAGCGTTCTGGAAGCTTCCGGATCCCAGTTTCATAGAATTCTTTACTCTGTTGTTTAAACCATCTCAGGACGACACTTTTCACCTTTTCATTTGATCAGAACTTCTACCCTTCCCGAAATTCCTTTAATAAACCGGTAGTCAAATGATGACATATCCGGGCTATACAGAGGATGTGGTACAACGTCACATCGCAATTAATCCAATGTTTTCATTGTCACTTTAGCGGTGTGGGGTCTGGCATTGCCTTGGATATGGCATACTCCACTGTTGAGCAGTCCTTGTCTCTTCTTTCTCAATGCTGCCTTAAAAGAGTTCTTGAAGAGATCGCTGTAATAGGTGGCATTGATTGTTTGATTATCTTCCAGGAAATCCGTAAGAATAATACTGTTCGTATGCCAAAACACCGTAGCCATTACCTTCGTGGCTGATGCCCTGATCTTGATTTTTTTGGATGGGGGCGAATCACTGTGTCTGAACTCCATGCTTTCCTGCGTATGGTGATGAATCCATGTCCTGTCCACTGTCACCAAACGTCTGAAAGTTGTCTCCTTCTAGCTGATGTCTACGGAATAACATGTTCGCAATTTGCAACCTCCTGGCGTTCTGCTCGTCGGACAGCTGCTTCGGTACTCACCGGGCACACACTTTTGCTGAAGTGCAGTTTATCGTGGATGATGTTATGCACGCTGCCGGCGCTGATGTTCAGTGCAGAGCTCAGATCACTTACAGTAATCCTTCTGTTGTTCCGTATGAGCTGATTTACGCGCACAGTCACGGAGTCTTTAACAGCAGTTCCCGGTCGTGCATTGTGCGGTTCGTTGCCGAGGATTTTGTCTGTCTTCCTTGAACGCTTTACACCATTCGAAGACGAGTGAACGGGACAGACACGGATCACCAAGCTGCGTTTGAAATCTCTAGTGAATTTCACTGACACTCGCACCTTCATTGCGAAGAAATTTGATAATTATTCTCTGCTGCACTGAAGACGAAACACCTTCTCTCGCCATTTCTCTTTCTGCAATGCGGGAAACGAAAATTAACGAAACAAGTGGCGTTCTGGTAGCGTGAGATACCAGTGTTGCCAAATGCACAATAATAATACGTACAATTTTTCAAACTAATGTATTAGAAACAAATGTCCAGGTCAAATTTGAACGCCCGTAATATCTTTTTTCAGGTAATTCTATGAGCATGAAAGTTACTAGGGTGACGTCGAAAAGTAACAGTACAATATTGATGGAAAGAGTGGCCATGTAGGAATATAGTCTTAATATCCCTCCTTATATTCTTTTCCTATATTTCACCGCCATTCATAGCTTGCGTTCGTTTTAAGAATATTTTATGGTATTCGGATGGTTTCGTTAAAGCTATTAACTCCAGACAACGAAGTTAAGCTTCATTTAACTACAACGAAAGGTTCCAGTCTAAGGCGTGAAAAAAAAACCACTCTTATACACCCTCATAATTTCAAATTCAAGCGATGCGTGCTCATATTCCTTCAACTTGAACTTATTCTGACAACGTTTTCCGAGGTGAAAACACTATCGGAATACTTTGTTTACAAGAATACATAGTTTGTCTGCTACAGGTCGCAGATATAAATCTTATTTTTGTCGAAATTTCTGCTTTCTGCTTCTAAGAGTCCGATTTCAAAAATTATTTTTTTATCGGGGAGCATTTCTATTGGAGAAATATTTCTCATAGAAATTCAGATTTTTCCTAATGCCCAAGTGTGCCACTAGAGGGCGTAAGTTCATGTTGCCATTTACAGTATGTTTGCAGCAATATCTGCTGTTCAAAAACCCAATTGAAACACTTCTTTTTCGATCAAATACGACTGATAATGAAACTTCTTCGCGTGTATTTCCTTCCCAAAATAATGTACGATTACCCCGCTAGGGGACGCAAGTATTTAATCTGGTATTCTCGATATCTCTGTCGCTTACGGCAGCGGGTGGCCTAGTGGTCAGCTTTCGTGACTGCCATGGAGATAACCTCAGGTTCGATCCTGGGCAGGTACGATCGTTCGAACCACTAAATACCCGCCGTGAGTCGGATGGGCACGTTAAGCCGTCGGACCCCGGGTACTGGCACCCCGGTAATAAATAAGGGCGTCTTCCTCCCCTTTTCTACCTTGCTTCCATGTCACTTTCCTATCGGGTACTCTATCTCAAATCTCCTAGCTTCCTATTTCTAAGGGTTGTTTAAGACCTGGGGTCAAGCACTCCCTTCTTAAAATCCTCTACATATGATCTGATCTGATCTCTGCTGCTTAATGACCGATTAAAAAATCTTTTAACACCGGATGCTGTTTGTCTTGTGCAACACTTTAGGTTTGTACTTGTGGAGTCTTTTTTTTTTTCTTTTTCTTGTAGTTCACAGTTCTGTCTCTTGGTGGTGTTTTTGTACTTCTGTCTGCAGCTGTATCTCCGCTTCAAAAAATCCTACTGAGCAATTTCTATTTTTATTGTATTCCACTCACTACAATAAAGATGTGGAACATTAGTCTCTTTTAGTAATGCAGAGCTTTTCAGCTAGATGGCGTGAATATCAAAGCTTCTTCTCTATCTCTGTTTCCGAGAGACATATAAAAGTTCTTTTTCCTTAGCAAACAAAGTCTTTGCCATGAAGAATACTTTTCGCATAATTTCAACTTTCCATTATGAAAATTTCTTTCACTAGGAAGCATAGAGTTATATCATGTTTCCTTCTAAATCTATTCTTTTAAATGTTCGATTTGGAAATCTCTTTGTCTCTGATACCTCCTTTCTGCTATGAGAAATATTTTGTGCATCAGTTGTTAATTTTCGTAACGTACTTTTTCGCGGTGGTGAAAGTATTGTACTATTTCTAGGTATTTTATCGATTGTACACTAAGAAAAAAGTTTGTTTGAAACAACAAAATAATTTTGTTGAGCTGTTTTGTCGATCTATTTTGTTGCTTCAGCCAAACTATTGTTTTGTTGGCAACACAAAATTGCCGCCCCGGTGGCGCAGTGGTCTAAGGCGCTGGCCTCTGATCATTCGTCCGTAAGGGGTCCGGGTTCGTATCCCGGTCAGGCATGGATGTTGTGTTTGTCTTAAGGCACTGGCTCTCTCCCTTCCCTGGAACCAGTGACCCTAAATTAGGGACGAGGAACTGCTTATAGCCCATTGAGTTGCTCACGGTGGTCGTTAAACCTCCAATAAAAAAAAACACAAAATTATTTCGTTGGCTATATTTTGTTCATTCAACTTTATGAAGATGGCATCGACATTACTACAAAGCGCACGTGATCACTAGCTACTCCATACGGGCACTACTAGACTACCACTGACCAGAAGAATCTCGTTTTGTGCTTAAGATTTCGTTTTGAATTATGGCTGACTACGAATTTTTATTTGCGATCAGTTCTTGATCGCAAATAAAAATT
Source organism: Macrothele yani (assembly GCA_039090855.1). NCBI lineage: Eukaryota > Metazoa > Arthropoda > Arachnida > Araneae > Macrothelidae > Macrothele > Macrothele yani. The sequence goes on from CM077002.1 coordinate 140,926,170, forward strand.
TGCGCATGAGGTAATGATAAGAGTTGTAATTTATGTACCGAGCTAGATTTCATGTATAAGCTATATATACAGGGTGTCTCCAAATTCGTTCGGAAACCTAAGACCGCATGGTGATAGTACCCTGGAACATATAGAACGTTGATAAAAATATTACGATTTTTTTTTGTAACCAAACTGTCAAAAATTTGCTTCATCAAAAAATTAAGGAAAACATTTAAAAAGAAATCGGATTTAGAAACATGTTACACACGCACCAAAATAGTGTCAATACCTCGTTATGTCAAGTATGAATCGTCCGTGAACATTCCACAAGGTAATAAACTGACCTTCAAGTGCTGAATTCGCAGCTAAGAACTTACTCACAAAAACAGGCATAGCCGAGTGGTTTGCACGCCTAGTTCCTAAACTGAAGGTCGTAGGTTCGAATCCGCTGGTTGAGATATTTATCGCTGGCTCTGAAAAAATATCTTCGTGGCGTAACACCGTCCAAATTCATTTAAACGCCACTAGAAAATAAATATGGTGGGAAAAATTGAAATACGGCGGGGGAAAAATGGCGGACACTCAGGGTCGAAGAGCACCGCCTAAAATTACTGCATCGGCAAAGTTTAGGGACAAAGTGGCCCAGCTACATAACTGTAAATTTTGTTGCAGCAAGGAATTACTGTGTCAAGATAACAATGTGTTTGTTTGCATCAACAAAACGTTTTATCATGATAACAATACATATTGTTGGATCAAAAAATTCTCAATAATCGACCTAGGCATTTTGTTAAATGAACAAAACGTTTTGTCATGATAACAATACATTTTCTAGAATCAACAGTAATTTTCAGCAAAATACTTTTGTAAATTCAACAAAGATTTTTGTTGACTGCATATCGAAATTTTTTTTTTGGTTGATTCAACAATTTTTTTGCTGAATTTACAAAACGTTATTCTCAGTGTAGAAACCCGGTTGTTTTTTTTGTAACCAGTGCCGTTGACTATGAATAACTTTGATAAACTTTATTCTTGTCGGAAAGGATTCAAAAGGTGTGCTTATTACAACCAAAAGCTCGATGTCATCTAGAATGTTTCTTTTCCAGAGCCAAGTTTTTCGAATTAGTAGGTAATGAACTCCTCATTTAGCACCTTAGCAAGTCTTAGGTAGCCTTGTTTTGTACCCGTTTATTTTTCATTTAAAAATCTACATATTTATGATCAAATATGTTTCACTTTACAAAATAAATAAGATTTTAAGCATTAACGTCTAACACAAAAGGGATTATACATTAGTACAAAAACAAATGCAAGAGTGGAAGTTGAAATGCCTTCTACAAAATGAAAGGAAAATGTTTCTATACATACATTAAAATATAAAATTAAATTTATGTAATTGATGTTTTTGTGTTTTTGTATCACAAATGTGCTTAATATTAGGCTTAATGCTGGAAAATTGAATATTCTTTTGGTATGCAGACTCACGTTTATTCCTAAATTCAGTTTTTTGTTGCAGTATAGTTCGAAAATCCCGTCTCGCATTAAATAAGTTACAGGAAAAAGAAGGGACACTCAAACTGTACATCTTCAATGTCATCAGGGTATTTTGCTTTTAAAGGAATTTATAAAGGAAAATCCATTATTAATCCCTTTAGAAGTTTTTCTTTTGTAATTCTTCAGCAGGTAAAGAGGGATTAATGTAAGAAACACGCTACAAAACTTCCATTAATGGTTTTTGAATTGTGTGTTTTTATGCTGTTAATTATCATGGCATGAAGTACATTTCGTATAACTAATACGTCACCATAATTCCATGTGTTTTCAGTTTCTGTGCAAATCGTATTTTCACTTCTAACAAAAATCGAGCGTATCTTTTTGTTTTCAGACTTTTGAAGATGACTGTCATTTCAAAAGTAACATGTTTTATATATAACTATTTGGAGGATTATAATTTAAACAGCTATTAATCCGAATTCAGGTTCCTGCGTTTCCATTTTCTGCAGATTTAAAGTTTTTATGATTTCATTATTTAAAATTTTCAAGTTTTATTTCTTCCGGCTCAAAGCAATACTACATTTAAAGATGTTTTCCCCTAAATTAATGTCGCTTTGTTTTGTTCTATAGTTCCGTTATTGAAGCCTTTCCCATTAATTGAAATTACATTAAAAGATTATCATCTTATGCATCAGCTTGAGGAATATACAAAATGGGAGAGAAAGGAAATTATGAAAACAAGCAAAGAATGAGGTGTAAGCGCCCTCAGTGAAGTTCTCAGATGCGGTATCCGAATGAACATAATATTCCTCATTCCGAGTCATTTCAGCGAGCAACTGGAGTAGGGGCTTTTGAACCCTTTGATCACAAATGTGAGTTTTACGAACAAAGGCTGTAATAACATTGTCCACATCACTTTGCGCTTAAACCATCATAGCGATGTAATTCAGAAAAATGTTTGATCTGTTTTGCATTAAATCGTTAAATTTTACTGTCACGTTTTCAATGAAACAGCGCGGATTTCACATTATTTTAGGACATGAAATTATGATACATTTGAAGTTTTGTGTTAAACTCACGTTCAAAATTTACGTTATAAACTGTACAAATATTATGAGATAGCTGTTAGAGATTTTACCCCAAACCGTGACGTGACAGAACATTAGCCTGGACAACAGTACGTAATATTCTCCAAAATGATGATAAAACACTCAATGTATTTCAAATAAACCTTGCTATTCGACTCCCCCCCCCCATATATATATACAAATTAATAAACAAACATACCTGGAGGATACATTTTGGCCTTAATATTGTGTGTAATCACCTCTCATGGTGACAGATGGCTGACAGCGTCGCCTTAATATGGTGAATGATCGCTTCATTGTGACACATGACTGACAGCGTCGCCTTAATATGGTGAATGATCGCTTCATTGTGACACATGACTGACAGAGTCGTCTTAATATGGTGAATGATTGCTTCATTGTGACACATGACTGACAGAGTCGCCTTAATATGGTGAATGATCGCTTCATTGTGACACATGACTGACAGCGTCGCCTTAATATGGTAAATGATCGCTTCATTGTGACACATGACTGACAGCGTCGCCTTAATATGGTGAATGATCGCTTCATTGTGACACATGACTGACAGAGTCGTCTTAATATGGTGAATGATTGCTTCATTGTGACACATGACTGACAGCGTCGCCTTAATATGGTGAATGATCGCTTCATTGTGACACATGACTGACAGCGTCGCCTTAATATGGTAAATGATCGCTTCATTGTGACACATGACTGACAGAGTCGTCTTAATATGGTGAATGATTGCTTCATTGTGACACATGACTGACAGCGTAGCCTAAATATGTTGTGTGATCGCCTCTCATGGTTACATATGACTGATAGCGTCGCCTTTAATAAAGCTTGTGATTGACTCTCATAGTCCTACATGACTGACAGCGTCGCCTTACCATGGTGTGTGATCGCCTCTCATGGTGACGTGACTGGTAGCTTCGCCTTAATATAGTTTGTGTTCGAATCTCATAGTCCCATATGACTGACAGCGTCACCTTAATATGGTGTGTGATCGCCTCTCATGGGGACACATGACTGACAGCGTCGCATCAATATTGTGTGTGATCGCCTCTCATGGTGACACATGACAGACAGCGTCGCATCAATATGGTGTGTGATCGCCCCTCATGGTGTCACATGACTGACAGCGTCGCATCAATATGGTGTGTGATCGCCTCTCATGGTGACACATGACTGACAGCGTCGACTTAATATGGTGTGTGATCACCTCTCGTGGTGACACATTTCTGACAGCGTCGCCTTAACATAGTGTGTGATCACCTCTCATGGTGACACACGATGGATAGCGTCGCCTTAATACGGTATGTGATCGCCTTTCATGATGGCACACGACGAACAGCGTTGCGTTAATATGGTGTGTGATCACCTCTCACAGTGACACACGACGGACAGCCGTCGCATCAATATGGTGTGTGATCTCCTCTCATGGTGACACACGGCGGACAGCGTCGCATCAATATGGTGTGTGATCGCCTCTCGTGGTGACACACGACGGACAGCGTCGCATCAATATGGTGTGTGATCGCCTCTCATGGTGACACACGAAGGACAGCGTCGCATCAGTATGGCGTGATCGCCTCGCACGGTGACACACGACGGACAGCGTCGCATCAGTATGGCGTGATCGCCTCGCATGGTGACACACGACGGACAGCGTCGCATCAATATGGTGTGTGATCGCCTCTCATGGTGACACACGACGGACAGCGTCGTATCAATATGGTGTGTGATTGCCTTTCATGGTAACACATGGCTGACATCGTCGCTTTAATATGTCGTGTGATCGCCTCTCATGGTTACATATGACTGATAGCGTTGCCTTAATATAGTTTGTGATCGACTCTCATAGTCCCACATACTGACAGCGTCGCCTTAATATAGTGTGTGATCGCCTTTCATGATGACACACGACGGACAGCGTCGCCTTAATATAGTGTGTGATCGCCTTTCATGATGACACACGACGGACAGCGTCGCATCAATATGGTGTGTGATCGCCTCTCACGGTGACACACGACGGACAGCGTCGCATCAATATGGTGTGTGATCGCCTCTCATGGTGAAACACGACGGACAGCGTCGCATCGATATGGCGTGATCGCGTCTCATGGTGATACACGACGGACAGCGTCGCATCAATATGGTGTGTGATCGCCTCTCATGGTGACACACGACGGACAGCGTCGCATCAATATGGCATGATCGCCTCTTATGGTGACACACGACTGACAGCGTCGCATCAATATGGTGTGTGATCGCCTCTCATGGTGACACACGACGGACAGCGTCGCATCAATATGGTGTGTGATCGCCTCTCATGGTGACACACGACGGGCAGCGTCGCCTCAGTATGGCGTGATCGCCTCGCACGGTGACACACGACGGACAGCGTCGCATCAGTATGGCGTGATCGCCTCGCATGGTGACACACGACGGACAGCGTCGTATCAATATGGTGTGTGATCGCCTCTCATAGTGACACACGACGGACAGCGTTGCATGAATATGGTGTGTGATCGCCTCTCATGGTGACACACGACGGACAGCGTCGTATCAATATGGTGTGTGATCGCCTCGCATTGTGATACACGACGGACAGCGTCACCTTAATAAGGTGTGTGATCGCCTCTTATGGTGACATGAAGGACAGCGTCTCCTTAATATGGTGTGTCATCGCCTATCTTGGTGACATGACTGATAGCGTCGCCTTAATATACACTGCTGGACAATTGCTAAGGACGGATCATAAACGGCTATATAGCGCATAAAAAAGTAAGTGTGGTTGGATGCCAAGTGAAATAAAATAATGTCAGAATGCCAGGACATTACAAGAAAGACAATTTATTGTGCTCTGAAATCCAGAAGACTTTGGAACGTGTTCAAGGGACAAACAGGCCATTTTGTGCAGAATACGTAAACGTGAAAAAAATGCAATTACCGTCCGCAGGCGTTCCGGCGTAAGATGTCAATACGGGATATGGCCACCATGGAGGGCAATGCAAGATTCCACACGTCATGTCATGCTTTGCACAACATTATCAAGCAGCTGTTAGGGTAATTTATCCCATTCCTCTGTCAGTTCACGGATGAGGGTGTCCTTGTTTATTGGAGGGCATTGGCGACCAGCAAGACTCCTCCCCAAAGCATCCCACACATTTTCAATGGGATTCAGATCTGGAGAACAAGCTGGCCATACGAAGCTTTGAATATCCTCGCTCTCAAGACATTCCTGGACAGCGACTGTTCGATGACATGTTGCGTTGTCGTCCATGAAAATGAATCTATCACCGACAGCACCACGGAACATGCGAACATGAGGTAGCAGAACAACATTAATGTATCGTTGGCCAGTCATAGTCCCAGTTGGAAGCACATAGATGGACGTACGGCCATTGATCATGATGCCAGCCCATACCATGACAATACATGTCGGATATCGGTCCCTTTCCTGTATGTTTGCTGGACAATATGCAGTACCACTATCACGCCAGATCAGTTGTCGTCGACAATCAGACGATAGACTGTATCTACTCTCATCTGAGAAGAGGACAGACGACCAGTCGTTCTCAGTCCAATTGCGATGTTGATGGCACCCTTGCAAACGGGTGGTACGGTGACGTCTGGACAATGGGATGCACACAACAGGACGGCGGGCGTATAGTCCTCCTCCATGCAAACGTGTGGCGACAGTTTTTCGGGAGATCCGCTTGCCAGTAGCAGCCATAAACTGATTTGCTACCTCACTAGCTGTGTTGCGCCGGTGTCTTTTTGTTGATAGCACTATGTACTGATCTTCTGTAGGTGTTGTACTGCCAACATGACCTCCCCCGTGACGTTTGCTACACTCTCCATTTGTTTGAAATGATTTTCAAAGCCTTGAAACAACACTGTGGCTGACGTCGAACTCCCTGGCAACATCTGTTATTTTTCGCCCTTCTTCAATCTTGTCAATAATACGGCCACGCGTAAAATCATCGGTGATGTCGGGAAGACATACTGAAAATTTCAAGTTCGTCAATTGATTCTTTCCCTTTCAACTTTGCGTTTGAACAACAACGGTCAATACGCGTCAAATCCTTTATATCTCTTATCAGCGCTATGACGTCACGAACAAGTTCGGCAATCCAAAATTTGCATACGCACAACACGTCTTACTGTATCCCGCACTTTCGCTAATTTCCACATTTTCCTGCCTTCCATTTTATGGTTGCTATTGTCATCCGTCCTTAACAATTGTCCGGCAGTGTAGTTTGTGATCGAATCTCATAGTCCCATATGGCTGACAGCGTCGCATCAATATGGTGTGTGATCGCCTCTCATGGTAACACATGGCTGACATCGTCGCTTTAATATGTCGTGTGATCACCTCTCATGGTTACATATGACTGATAGCGTTGCCTTAAAATAGTTTGTGATCGACTGTCATAGTACCACATGACTTACAGCGTCGCCTTAATATGGTGTGTGATCGCCTTTCATGATGACACACGACGGACAGCGTCGCATCAATATGGTGTGTGATCGCCTCTCACGGTGACACACGACGGACAGCGTCGCATCAATATGGTGTGTGATCGCCTTTCATGGTGACACACGACGGACAGCGTCGCATCAATATGGTGTGTGATCGCCTCTTATGGTAACACATGGCTGACATCGTCGCCTTAATATGGTGAGTGATCGCTTCATTGTGACACATGACTGACAGCGTCGCTTTAATATGTTGTGTGATCGCCTCTCATGGTTACATATGACTGATAGCCTTGCCTTAATATAGTTTGTGATCGACTCTCATAGTCCCACATGACTGACAGCGTCACCTTAATATGGTGTGTGATTGCCTTTCATGGTGACACATGACTAAACTTTTGCACATGAGTTATAATAAGACTTGGTCACCCCATTACAGGCGGACTGTAAAGTGAACGAAGCGCCCTCCTTCTGCGGAATGTCAAATTAGGCAAAAAAGTTGTTCCAATAGTGCATTACATTTTTCTTCTCATGGTACGGAAACTAGAATAGAAGATTGTTAGATCCCTTTGGTTGCATCGTGTACTTTATTATTATGAAATTTGTTTTCGTGGTTTAATGACCACCAGGAGTAACTGACAGGGCTATAACTAGTCACACGTCCCTAACTCGGAGTCACTGGTTCCAAGGAAGCAAAAGAGCCATTGCCGTAGGATAAATACACCACATATGCCTAATCCGTGCCCAGCTGGGACCACTGTCCAGAATCCTGTACCTCTGACCACTTGGACATCGGGGATGCATTTATTATTTAAACATGTGTGTAAAATATTTGAAAGCAATGGTCCTTCAGAAGCTGAATAAATAGCATTATTCAACCCATTTTCCATCTTCATTTGCTAACGTCGAGGTCTGCTCATGTTTGTCGGTACCGAAAGGGTGGATTAACATAGGAAACCATAGAAAGAAAATTGTACAGTTTTTCAAAAGGTTTAGGAAGGTCAGTACATTTCTTACTTCGTGTTTAGCATCCTGTTTCTGTATATCACCACAGGGTTGTGCAATAGTTTGCAGGGGGAAAGGTCAGGTCCACGAGAAAACAAGAAAGCACCTTTCGAAAGTGGACGTTGTTTGTAAACAATCCGAAAGCTTACGTTCACCGTTGCTTATGAAAATTATTCTTGTTTCGTTATGGTAATAAACGTTTTATTTATTCATATAAGGGTGAAATTTAAACGACGCAGGATAAATGATGGGCAACTGAAAAGCAACGACTTCCCTAGATGAATAAGTAAGAATAGCTGTACTTTGACCTATGGCCGTTGGACTTATTGCTGCTATAGGTCCTGGGAGAGAGGAATGCTTTGTTTTCGGTAATAACGTTAAAGTCAGAAAAACGCAAAAATAAGAGGAGGTGAGTGTGGCGATATAGCAGCTGTGAAGACTAAAACACACTTCGTTATTTATTAAATGATTATGAGATCTGGGTCGTCGAAAGCATTTTCAAACAACGATTTAAAGCTTTTGGTCAGATCATGAAGCTTATTGTGCTTTCGTATAACAGGAAGTGATGACATCATTTGAACATTTCTTTTATTGCTGATTTAACGATCACCGTGAGCAACTTTATGGGCTATGAGCAGTAGCCCCCTCTCTAATTTAGGATCACTGGTTCCAGGGAAGGGAGAGAACCAGTACCGAAAGACAAACACAACATCCATGCGTCACCGGAATTCGAACCCGGACCCATCTCGGACGACTTGTTGCTTAGACCACTGCGACACATTGGTGGCCTATTTGAACATGCCACAAATAAAAAAATATTATATCGATCATACCATTTGCTTTGAACACCTCCACATTAGTACGAATTCCAAAAGAATATACTCACGGACAATGAAATTTGCACACCAAGAAGGAAGCATCGGATTGAACTGAAATTTTATGGACGTAATGATACAGATGAATGAAACACATGATGCCAAAAACAGCGCTGTAGGACAATTCCAGAGGGATCTGTGGCATGCAGTCCGGTCATCTTTAATGGAGCGTCGCACCGCCTCGTATGGCGATACATGCTGCAATACGGTCCGGCTTGGAGGCGAACAGTAGCCTGACGCTGTCTTGCCGCAGACTGGCCCACACATGTTGGACGGTGTGCTCCAAATCCAGGATAGTGCGGCGTGGTCATGCCAGAGGAAGAACGGGATTTCTTAACATTTCTTACCATGGCACTTCTGTCACGTGCCGTCAGTTTGTTCAGCCTACCCTAAACGTGCTTATGCTGCAGTTGCACCTCTTGCTTCCATCTCTTAACGACATAACTTACAATCGAGTTTGGTATGTTTAGTTTAGCTGCAATGCTCCGTATGGAAACGTTACTCGAAGGTCATTCTGTGACCATCCCACGCTGGAACTCGGAGAGTTCGTGTTTACGAGGAATACCCGTTTCAAAGTAAATAACACCGCAAAAAATCTCAGCTTCAGTCTAGAGAAATTAGCGCGCCTGTTAACCTAACGGCGGCGCAGGTGAAGTTCGCAGAGCAGTATATATACAACCCCAGGACCGGCTTTCGGTTAGTATAGTAGTCGGAATGGGAAAAGATGCTGATTTATCGGAGTCTAATAAAGGACAAATTGTGATGACACGGCGCCTCCGAACTACGATTTCGGAAACGGCGCGGCTTGTGGATTGTTAACGTGCCGTTGTAGTGAGTAGGTATCAAAAGTGGTACACAGATGGCTAAATGATGAACCGTCGTCCGCAGATCATTGATGCCAGATGGCAGCGGAGACCGTGGTGCAGTGGCTTCGCAGCGACCGCAAGGCCACAGTGTGACAAATCACCCGCAGCTATAACAGTGGAGATCAGGGCAATGTGTCACAGCACACAGTTCATCTCAGCCTTCTGCGCATGGGCCTGCGAAGCCGATGATCCAGCTGAGTCCCCATGCTCACTGCACGTCCTCGCCAGATGATTGGAAGAAAGTGGTCTGGTCTGACGAATCAAGATTCCTGGTGCATCACGTAGACGGCCGAGCGCGGATACGCCGATTACCAACGGAAGCTATGGCAGCTGGATGCACTGTTGGGTGGAAACAGGCAGGAAGCAGCGGTGTTGTGATGTGGGCGATGTTTTCTTGGGACATTTTAGGCACCATTATCCTAATAGCACAATGCATGACAGCTGTCAGGCATCTGAACATCGTTGCGGACCACGTTCACCCATTAATGGCAACTGTGATCCCTGCTGGTGATGGCCATTACCAATTAGGATAATGCGCCACGCCAGAATCGTCAAGGAGTGGTTCGAGGAACATGCTGGTGACTTTCTGTTAATGCTCTGCCCTCTAGATTCACCTGACTTGAACCCAATCGAACATTTTTGGATCGACTTTGGAAAGCGTGTTCGCGCTAAATCCCAACCATCCGGAAATGTACGGGAATTGCAGGACCTGCTGTTGAACATTATGGTACCAGATTCTCCAGGATACCTATCGCCATCTCATGGAATCGATGCCTCGTCGAGTGGCCGATGTTTTGCGAGCTAAACAGAGTCCTACAGCTTATTAGGTAGGTGGCCGTAAAGTAATGGCTCTTCGATGTATGCATCTCTCCATTCATACCGCACCTTCATCCGCAAACGCTCTTTGCATTTATGCAAATATTTGGTAGTGTCCGAATGCTTTTGATAATGTAGTGTATACTGCAAAAGAGAACTGAGTATAAAAGAGAGACGCCCAACCGCAACCCAACAAACTGTTAATAATGCTGCAGGGAATGAATGTTTGCAAACTGCACCTACGTTTATCCCTTTTTCCTTCCTTATTTCATTTTTTATTTGCGTCGTGCACAAGAGCTCTTTCGCTAAAACTTCAAAACGTATGTTAAAAACCAAACAAGCTGCCTGCAAACGAAAAAGATCTGAAGAACGTTTTAGTGCTGCACTTGGAATTACCACGTTATTCATATAATGCTTCCTTGCTCTCAATGAAAAGAAGGTGCTACCGACATATTTGCAAGAAGCGGTTGTGATTTCTTCTTTCGACACCACTCAAACATTCAATGTCATCGAAAGAGAAGGAAAAGAAAATCCTTGCATGAACTAGAAGAAATTTTTCGCTTCGGCTTCCTATGCGCGAGGGAGTTAGAGACATTTTAATGTTTGTTCAATCATTGTAATACGGAGACAACAGCGAATTTTACGTCGATCGCGTTTGTTCGTTGGGGGGACGAACTCGTGCCCTGAGCAGCTATTAGCAGGACACCAACATGTCAGCCATTTTAATCGTTAATGAGAACAGTTAACGAACAACTTTTCTTTGGGGGATTCTGAAGGCAATTACTTCAATTTCAATGCCCGGAACACTGAGTAAAAAGAAAAGTCTCCCCCTCCCTTCTTGAATATTTATTCTGCTTCCTTAAGTTTTTATTCAGTTTTTCTTTTTTTCTTCTTTCATCAAGAGAGTGTGTACATTCTCTATCGCGTTTTTAATTCCTTTCCAGGTTTTCTCTCTACTTTCGTGAAGACATTATGTAGAATTGCTGCTTCTTTTATTCATAGGCAATTGCTTTGACTCAGGGAGCTGCGTTTGATATTTTTTATGCAAAGATCTTTTGCGGCGTGGTTTTATTCAGTGCGGAAATAGTTCTTTTGTTTTCCATGTTTAAAACGGGTAGTATTGATTTTTGAATCCTTATTTTTCATTCATCTGATCGTTCCGTTTACATTTAATTTTTCACTATGCTAAGAAGAAGTTTAATTACTTTTTCAATAGTTTTAACAGCCTTTTCGGGAACGGATAGCATCGAATCGTTCTTTTTTCTTCTGCAAAAGGAATATCAAACTATCGTAGGTATAATTAACAATTTCATCATATGGAGTGGGGATTTTAAAAATTCTTTATGAAATGCATATAAAATATTTACGCAGACGTACTTCTATTTTCAGCAGTAATTGATTCCTGAAAGGTACTCTTCATAGTCTTAGGTCGTCAAGAATCGAGCCATTAATTTCCATTAGAAATATTGCGTTTCCATTATTTCTGATGCTTTTTTGCCGTCGAATTAGTTCGAGAACTTTACCAACGCAGTAAAAAATTTCCTATTTTTACTTGCCGTAAATTATATCAGAATCTTCGTGATGCCCTCAAATACACCGAAGAACTAAAACATAATAACCACCTGCCTAATATGATGTTGGTCCTTCACGTGCCACCAAAACAGCTCTTACCCGGCGAGGTATAGACTCTACAATATTTCTAAAGCTGTCTGGTGGTATCTGGTACGAACACGTTACCACACTGAGAAAAGCGGTTTGTTAATTCAGCAAAAATATTGTTGAATCAACCAACAATTTTTGGTCGATGTGCAGTCAGCAAAAATGTTTGTTGAATTTACAAATGCAATTTGCTGAAAATTATTGTTGATTCAACAAAATTTATTGTTATCATGACAAAACGTTATATTCATTTAATACAATGCGGTCGGTTTTTAGGAATTTGTTTGATCCAAAAATATGTACTGTTATCGTGATGAAGCGTTTAGTTGAATTAACAAAAATATAGCCAACGAAGTAATTTTGTGTTGCCAAAAAAACAATTCCGATGGAGTTTGGCTAAAGCAACAAAATAAATCGACAAAGCAGCTCAAAGAAAGTATTCTGTTGTTTCAAAGAAACTTTTTTCTCAGTGCAGCAGGTCCTTTAAGGCTGTCTTTGAATGAGTGTAAGAGAAATTCTATCCTATATCTGCAATGTGAATTCTTTTGTACACATTTTCTGGAAGACTTGTAGTGTTTGAATTTTTGAGCACAAATAAAAATGACCCATAGCTAATATATGCCACAGTTATTATTCTGGATAATTTGTTGGAATTTTTTTAAAATTCAATTTATCTGACTCGAAAGTATTCCACCATGGCGCTAGATGGCACGATAAGTTAGCTTAGCAGTGTTTCTATCTGGAAGAAGCAAAATCTCTCATTTCTGTCTGATTTCTTTAATTATCTAGGTCAAATAGTAATCAAAGAATGGGCACTGAAGTGAGATTGGAATCTTGTCTCCTATAGGTCATCTTAAATTCAACTACACGTTCATGTTTTCAAGAAAAAATGTGTACATTAGCAGAGAACCCCTGCATTTGAGCTATAAAAACTCCGCCTACTTACTAATCTGCACCCCCAGATAACGTCATTGGTTAAAACGTAACAGCACATATTTTGTCTTTTCATTGTGGAGCCAACGAGAGACCGCTTCCATTCTGAATATGGCGAGGTCTGCAGTGATTCGCTGACGCCAAGTTCTAGGACAGTCACTCAAGACGTAAAAGCCACGTCCAAGGAGGGATTTTTTGTGCCATCTATCGCAGAAGGTGAACCCCAACCCGCGTTTAAAGACAGCCCTAATTCTTGTAAGTTACGTGGTTGTGTAGCTGCATATATGATTTGCTGTTCGAACACAAACCACATATGCTCGATTGGATTAACGTCCAGGGAATTTCGAGGCCAGCGCAATACCTGGAAGTCTTCCTCATGTTCCGTGAACCTTTCTTGGACAATCCGGGAAGTGTGACATAGCTGATTATCCTGCTGAAAGAAGGTACTATTAGAGTGGAAAACCGTTGCCATGAAAGGACGTACCTGATCTGCAGCGATGTTTAGGTAGATGGTAGACGTCATATAGTTTCCTTCACATGAATGACAGGACCCATGGTTTCACAGCAAAACATTGCTCAAAGCATTACACTTCCTCCACCACGTTGTTTTCGTACCACGTGCATCCAGCTGCCAATACTTCGCCAGATGAACGACGCGCACGTGCTCGTTCATCTTCCACTCATCAAAGTCAAGTTTTGATGCTCGCGTGCCCATTGTAGGCGCTTTCGACGGGGAACTGAGGTTATGAGGTTAGCATGGGTACTCATAGTAACCTGTGGCTCAACAGTTCCATTTTCAGCAGGGTTCGATGAACTGTGTGTTTTGTGACTTACTGGCGAGTTGCGTCACAGTATCTATTCTGTTGCGTAGCACCACAGGGGATAGCATTGCTCAAATCTAGCAGCGATGAGCAGTTGTGGACTCACACCTTGGAGGCTCGTGGTGTTCCCATCCTCGGACCTGTTTTTAAAGGTACTAACTACGGCTGATCCTGAACAGGACAACGTTCGTGACTGCCACACAGGAATCTCAGGTTCGTTCCCAGGCAGGCACGAACGCTGGAACCACTAAATATCGCTGTGCGTCGAATGGGCACGTTAAGTCGTCGGACCCCAAGTACTTCCCGCCCTCGGTAATAAATAAGGGCATCTTCTCCCCCTTTCTACCTCGCTTCCGTGTCACTTTCCTATTGGGCACTCTATCCCAAATCTCCTAGCTTCCTATTTCTAAAGGTTGTTTAAGACTTGGGGTCAGGCACTCCCTTCCTAAAATCCTCTAAGTACACTATCTATCAACAAGTAACTGGACACCCCTGAAATGGACGATAGCTGCGGTCCTGATACACGTCACTGCCGCCGCCGTTCAATATCGTGTGGGAAACAACAATGCAACCAGTCGCATGCAAGATGCCACGCAGTTCGGAGCTCTCTGATTTCGAGAAAGGTGTAATCGTCGGGTATCACAAATGGTCGATCCATACGTGACATATCCAGTGAGTTGAAGTACCCAACATCGACAGTGGCCTACGTGATTGGCAAGTGGAAGATGAGAGTTAACTGTCGGAATGTGCCCCGACTCTGCAGACCCACAAAACTGGGAGTTAGAGAAATTCGGAAGAACCGCACCAAATCGATGGGCCACATCCGCGAGGAGTTTCAACAGGCATCCGGAAGTGTTCTTTCGATGAACACCATCCGTAAGGAAGCCCATCTGCTCGGTTATCATGGACTTGCTGCCGCGCACAAGCCTTTGATCACGAAGTCCAATAGCGCTGCTCGGCTAACGTGGTGCAAAGAACGTCAACAGTGGACCGTTGAACAGTGGAAACAGGTTCTCTGGAGCGACGAATCAAGGTTCACCCTCTACCGTTCGGATGGCAGGGTCTGGGCTTGGCGTCTGTCTGGAGAACGCCTCCTGCTGGAATGTATTGTGCCAACTTTGAAGTTCGGCGGCGGTGGAATCATGCTATGGAGTGGTTTCTCCTGGTATGGCACGGGACCCTTGGTCGCAATTCCTGGTAGACTCAACGCCGAGACCTACTGCACCATTTTGGATGACCACGCGCTTCTTACCTTGTGGCTGTTTTACGGGGTGGACCCATGTTACTTTCAGGATGACAATGCCACCTGTCATGTTGCGAGGTCCACCATGGCTTGGTACGGTGACAATGGGGTTAATCGAATGAACTGGACTGTGCAGAGCCCGGACCTTAACCCTATCGAGCACCTCTGGGACGAGTTGGAGCGTCGACTTAAGGGGTGCCCCTATCGTCTGAAATCGGTGAAGGAACTGACCTGTCTTCTCCAATCCGAGTGGAATAAAATACCGCTAGCCGTCGTACAACGCCTCGTTGAGAGTATGCCCCGGAGGGTCGCAGCTGTAATCGCCGCTCGTGGAGGCTCCACCAACTATTGAAGGTGAATAAACTTCGTTTTCCTTTGCTATCACAGATTGTCCAATTACTTGTTAGTAGATAGTGTGTAATCTGATGTGATCCTGAGCAGCCCTCTAGCCTTGCCGTCTCG
This sequence comes from Macrothele yani, assembly GCA_039090855.1. Taxonomy (NCBI): domain Eukaryota; kingdom Metazoa; phylum Arthropoda; class Arachnida; order Araneae; family Macrothelidae; genus Macrothele; species Macrothele yani. The sequence continues at coordinate 140,941,902 of CM077002.1, forward strand.
AAAATTCTCTGACTCAATCGTCTGGCCATTCAATCGTCTGGCCATTGCAATATGACCTTTCTCAAATTAGTTTAAGTCAGCTGATTTTCCCATCTGAAGAACAACAATAACTCTTATTAACAGAGCTTAGTATTAAGTGTTATTTCTACGTTTTTGTGAGCTTCACACTTGCCATCTTTTAGCTGCAGTTGTGTCGATTCGTATAAAGACGACGGGCTGGTGGATCTTCGGTGTATATTGTATAAAATACTGCATTGAAGCATGAAAACTACGGATTTTCACTACAAATAAACTTGACGAAATTATGTAATTAAACATTGCGCAATTCAATTATGAAGTGATGTTATAAGAAGAGCATTTTTTGGCACGATTAAGTTTCAACAGATTGTCTATTTCAGTTTCGTCTAGCAATAACTGACCTTCGACAGGACAAGTTCAGTGATTTGTATTTTGTTCGTTAAGGCTACACTGATGATGTTCTATGATAACTGTTTGCAAGTTGATCCCGTGAACATGAGAGGGATGAGTAGAAGTTTGCGTCATTCGCAAGTTCGGAATTGTTTTAAAAAACAGCGGAAGGCTTCCCATGAACTCAGGTTCTACAGTTGAATAAGCCTTGTCAATCAATTTGTCTTCTTTAAACAAAGATCTGCGATCGTTTTCAGTTTTTGATTACGGATGTAAATTGTCCATAACTCAACACTGCCACGGAAAACAATCAAAGATTTCTCTTTCAAGAAGCCAAACAAATTGATCGACTTAAGTCAGTCCTAAAACTGGATACTTTGGAAGCGTTTCATTCAATACTCGTGAACGAATCAACCTTCCGTCCATTTCCCTCATGTGCTTGGGAACAACTTGCAAACCGTTACTACAGACATCGCCAATGAAGCCTTCTCGAATAACATAAAAACCGCAGCACTTCTCCAGACGAAGATCATATATATCTCAGCAAAACTGCTGTAGAAAATCTGTTAAAAATTAACTGCGGCAGAAATCGTTGCTCTAGAGTCATATCTGTACCTTATTAACACCTGATCGTGAAAAAGCAACAGAACCCTATATTTAAAGCATTTGTTGGTGGCTATTGTTTAACCCGTTGTAACGTATACTCTAGATTCACTTTCCTTTTGATTTTTACTATCTCTGGTTATTTTATTTTACTAGGTAAATTATCTTCTTACTGAACGAGATGTTATTTCTCCCACTGAATGAGATCTGGCAATTGGTGTAAGTCATGACGTGGTGGTAACCAGTATAAATAGGCGCGTTCAACGATACGTAAGAGAGCGTTTGTTGTTGTATAGAGAGAGCGTTTGTTTATGTGAGAGAGCTTTTTGTTGATGTGCGTAGAGTGAGCTGTGGTTTATGTGTCAGAAAGCTGTTGTTGTATAAAGAGATCTTCGTTTATGTGAGAGCCAGAAGTTTCACTAATAAAGAATTTGTTGTAAGTACGTTTTTCTCAGTTCATAGTTTTGTCAGATCTCTGTCTGGCTGTTAGGTTTATTTCATTAGGTGATTATTATTAACAACCAGCATTAAGACTTTATTCATCTTAATTACTACTACAACATTACTAGCAGTTAAAAGCTTGTTCATTATTATTACTACACTACTAGCAGGAAAGTTTATTCATGATATAATTAACAAACAACAACCATTACTAGAAGAAACTAGTAGCAGAAGCATTATATTCATTATAAAGCATTAGAAGAAGCTGAATTCATTATAATTAGCTTAGTAGTTAAAAGCTATATTCATTATACCGTTGGATCGCATTAACTCTAGTTTAGCAAATTGGTCTGAAATCAGCTCAAGCTTATATATTCGTTGTTTAATAAGTGGACCGAAAGCGGCAGGAACGAGAAAGCCTACGTATCAGGAAGCGTTGCTTTTCCCTTAGCTTTGTTATTCAAAGTGATCATTTAGGGGAATGATCGAGAGCAATCCTTTCAAACTGGTTACCTGCTGATAGGGGTAAAACAATAGCTACGAACCTAAGGAAGGAGAGAAAATATGTTTGAGTCACTTGTGTCTATCCAGTGGCATGATGTCCATGTCAGGGGGAAGGGACTAGCCTTCTTCCTGACATGGATATCATGGAGGAAAGAATAAGGGACTAGAAGGGAGCACTTATCACCAATGAAAGCCTGAGGTTCGATCCCAGGCAAGTACGAACCAGAATTTGAAACGGTTCAAAAAGTTTGGACCAGGACCTGACCCGAAAAAAATCTGCTTTGAATTCTAATATCTATCTATCTATCTATACTCAGGGAGTTCAAAAAGTCTCTCCGCACGGGGTACCTTACGTAAGTTATACGAAAATCAAGCAAACGTATTATGGCAAGGTATAATTTACTCACTAACTTACAGGCAGTATTGAAACTATCGTCCTTCATTTGCTAGACGTAGCCTAATTGTTTAACACATGTTTTCAAATATTTACATCTGTGGGGGTCAAAAAGTTCCATCTTACTCTGATTGTTCTGTCTATGGCGCTCTTTGGCCAAACCTGGCCCTTGCGCCATTAAAATCAACTAACTAACCAAAAAGTTCCTCAGCAGTGATATTAAGGTTGTCCCACCTAATTTTGATGGCGCTACAGTCAAAAGTTTTGAATTACGTAACTTGTTATACGTTTAACTTCAGTTTTTGTTGTATTCTTGATTACACAACAAGCTTCAGAATATGTTTCACACCAACACCAATTTTCACAAGCTTATGGTGAGGTAAAAGTTTGCAAACTGTGGATCTTGTTTCCGCCAGTGCCTCTTAGAAGGAAAAACACTCTTCCTTCTCAGGGTATTGTTCTTTTAATTTGCATGACAAATCATTTTTCAGTCTGCGAGCACCGTTATCAAGCACAAAATTCCACAGCGTGCCTGTTTTTCCGAAAAAAAATTTTTTTTTTGCTTTTCAAAAGATATAATGGAAATTTAAACCGGGTTGAGATCGGGTCAGGAATACCTTGATCCGACCCGTTTGACCCGCAAGAAATTGTCGACCCGTTGACCCGTGACCCGCTTCCATCTCTCGTACGAACGCTTGAACCATTTAACATCCGCCGTGCGCCAGATGGGCACGTTAAGCCGTCGGACCTCAGGTAGTGGCCTCCTCGTTACAAATGAGAGGGTGTTCCTCTTCTCTTTCTAAGTCGCTTCCGTGTGACTTTTTGTCGGGCGCTTTAGTCCAAATATCCTAGATTCCTACTTTTAAAGGTAGTTAGCACGTCTCTAGTAAAAAAAAAAAGATCGTGCTTATGTTATCGGTTCTTGCGTCCATCCGCTTGTGGACACCATATCTCTGCAACTATTAGTCCGATTTGAAAAATTCTTTTTCATTGGGAAGCTTCAGATATGCGAATGATGATCCTTAATTCGTTTTTTACGATGAACAATTTAGCCGCTAGAGGGCGTAAATGCAGATGATGTCGAATTCAAAATACATTTTATTCCATATATTTCCTTCTAATCATCAAATTAAAAAAATCTTTTATATTTGGATTCCATTTATACCGAAGTGTATTTTAAGTATAGTTACTTTTTCAAGTTACGCATGAATTTTCCTCTAGGGAACGTAATAGTAAATTACATTTTGTCTTATATCTCTTCTTCTAAAACTCCGATTTGAAAAATGTTTTCTTCAGCGGATACAACTCCTGATGGAAAATATTTTGCATATAATTTCTAATTTTTGGTAAAGAATGCTCTGGCCACCACTGTGCGTAATTGTTAATTTTTGCTTTTGTTGTATATGCCATAAAATCTGAGCTTCTAAAATTTCGTTTGAAAAAATTCTTTCGTGGACCGATGCCATTCACATCGATAAACCTTTCTGGAATATTTTCTTCTTAAAATAGTGCATGGTTTCTCTGCCAGGGGGCATTGATGTGTATCTAATTTTTGTCAAATTTCTTTGCTTCTGATGGTCCGATTTGAAAAATTATTTCTTTATTGGATAGAGCTTTTGGTTTGTAATGTTTTCGAATAATTTCAAAATTTTCCAGAAATTCATAGACTTTCCGCTTGGTGCGTAAAGGTAAATTGCATTTCCCCTGAGATCTCTGCTTCTAAAACTCCGAATTGAAAAATTCTTTCTGCACCGCATACAGATACCGTTGGAAAATCCCTTGCATATACTGTATATCTAATTTTGGTAAAAAATGGTTTGACCACCAAGGAGCGTAAGTCTTATTTTCCGCTTCTGATGTCATTGCTGCAAAATCTGAGCTTCTAAAATTTCAAATGAAAAAAATTCGTTTGTGGACAGATACTACTCACGTCTGCAAACCTTTTAGGAATATTTTCTTTTTGAAATAATGCATGGTTTCGACGCCAGGGGCGTAGATGTATATCTTATTTTTGTTAATATCTTTACTTTTAGGAGTCCGATTTGTAAAAGTCCTACTATGTTGGATAGTGTTTCCGAAGCGAAATGTTTTTCATATAAATTCAAAATTTTCAAGTAAATCATAGACTTTCCGCTAGGGGCGCTAAGGTTAATTGCGTTTTCTGCGTTATTTCTTCTTCTAAAACTCCGATTTGAAAAATTCTTTCTGTATCGCATACAGCTCCTGATGGAAAATGTTTTTCATATAATTTTTAATATTTGGTAAAGAATGGTTTGGCCACCAGGGGGCACAAGTGTTAATTTCTACTTTTGATGTATTTGCAGCAAATTCTGAGCTCCTCAAAACTCGACTATTTTTTTCTTCTTGGACCGATACCGCTCACATCGAAAAACCTTTTAAGGATACTTTCCTCCTGAAATAATACATGGTTTTCCCTCTAGGGGGCGTAGATGCATACCTTATATGTGTCTATATCTCTGCTTCTAAGAATCCGATTTGAAAAATTCTTTCTTTGATGCAGAGCGTTTCCGCTGAGAAATGTTTCTCATATAAATTCGAAGTTTTCTTAACGAACAAGTCTTCAACCAGAGAGCGTAAGCTCATGATTCCCTTTACAGAAATATCTGTGGGATTAAAAATCCGATTGAAAGACTTCTTTCTTCGTTCAGACACTATTGTTTTCCGTACCGATTCCATTGACTTTGAATAGAATTGATAAATTTAATTTACGTCAGAACGGATTCGAAAGACCCGATCACACCCGAAAATTAGATGTCATCTTTCTTGTTCAAAACCTGCGGTCAGACATCCATTCTCAAAATGCTTTCCATGTGATGTGATCTGATCTTATCACCAATGACAGGACGGTATATCTGTGACGTGCAAGAAGAAAAGATTGGTTTGCCATAACTTTCGTAAAACCCGGCCGCAATGGGAAAATTTCTGTTTATGGAGCTCAGAAAATTTTGGCCCAACCTAGCATAGGTACATCGGTAGTTTAAAGAGTTAAATCATAATAGTTGGACTCATAATGTTGCCTTCATTATCCTTCAGTCTTATGAAGCTCGATCTTGAAATATCTACATAGAGGGTAGTGGTTTCGCAGTCAAGTAAGAAGTTTTCTTTATTGTTCTTTTGATTGGCTTTTTACGACTTATCACTTTACATAAGTTACATTCCCGAATATCTGTACGTTAGCGGATGACAAATGATTTTCTTGTTGCAATCTATTGGCACAAATTTCCCCAACTATCCCCCTTGACAGGTTTCCAGCGTTAGCACATGGCCGTAGAGAATTTGTTGATTTGTATTTTGTAAACGCTGAAACTTTCCCGACTGTGCTACAAATTCTTTATATTCTATATTTTTAGCATTAATCCTTCGCCCCCCCCTTCCCGAAAGGTCTCTTGCGTTAGCACATGCCCGCAAAGAGAGAATCCATAGAGTTGTAATTTGTAAACGCTGAAAACATCCCAATCGGACCAGAAATTCTTTATATTTTATATTTTTGGTATTAAGCCCCCCCTCCCCCGCGACCCGTTTCCTGCGTTAGCACATGGCCTTAGAGAATTTGTTGAGCTGTAGTTCATAAACCCTGAAATTTCTTTGTTGAGTTCTAGATTATAAATATTTTTATAAAGAATTACATTAAATATCGCAAATAAGAAAATACGGAAACTTTGTGTGACTCAGATAACCAAACTCTGGGGACATGACCATAAAACGGCGAAAAAGGCAAATTTTGTACGGCCGCTTAAAAGTTTTGTGGCCAGTTCTGCGGGTGGCCAGTTTTCCGGGTGACCAGTTTTCCGGTGACCTCTTCTCCAGTGGCCAGTTCCCCTACCCTCGAAACTACCCTGTGATGTTTTTGTGTCAGTGCAGTTTTATGTTCAACGAACGTTAACTTGAGATGTCGTTACGTTCATGTCGCAATTTTCATTCCACGCCTGCTCATACGGTTAATTAGAGATCCTGTTTTTTGTTACACTTTGTTGTTGAATTGTGTGTAAAGATCTCTTTTTGGCGATGGACTGGTGCAGAAAAGTCTGAATGAAACGTCTGTAGAAAGGGAAGAACTACTGCAGCATAACATGTGATGTCGCAGGGAACTGAGTTGTTATTACTTACATGAAAAAAAGTATGACACCCACACGTACGCATACAAACTTCGCCGTAAATTTTTAGATGTAGGTGTGTGCGTGGGTTGTGCACATATATCCTATACATAAATGAAGCCATGTGTATTTTTTGAAGGTTTCTTTTCTAATTTCTTTCTTCGTCCTAAAAATTCTAGAGGTGCTTTTTCTTTATGTTTCAAAATTTACTGCCGAGCTTTCTTTGGCTGCCTCTTGAAAATCTCAGTGAGAATTCCAGAAAGTGCAAGGGAAGAATAAACAAATGGAAGTAGACTAGGCAAAGGATGGAAGAAAAAATAGAGATATAGGTATTTTGGTATCCTAAGCCTAAAGCAGACATGGCCGTCGGTTGCGCTCTGCCATGTACGAGAAGCACCCGAGGTTCTAATATTAATCTGGCCGAGTGTCCGTTGTCAGCCAACCAAAGCGAACAGCCACTCTTTTCTTCTTCTTCTTCACGGGGGAAAAGTTTGTTGGAAGTAAAACCGTAACCGTAACGAAAGCCGATCCTTCTGCTGAAAGCCCTTCAAGATTCATTCCGATGGTTTTAAGAAACGAAGGCAACTAAAGAGAAAGGACCAATAGCGGAAGGCTTTAAAAAAGGAAGTAAAAAAATAAATAAAAGAAGGCGGAACAGCAATACCGAGCTGAATCTTTCTTTTGCATTACTCGTACTTCGATGAAACCGAAAGCTTCTTTTTTAAATAAAATTATTCCTCTCGTAATAAGAAAAGCTTCGATTTTTCGATAGTTCATTTTAAAATTAATTCCTGTATACAAACACTTGGGATCTGTATTTGTAACGTTCAGCCTCGTGGTGAGTACAATTTATGTTCCATCCAAATGGCTCTCAAGCGAAAATTATATTTCGGCGACGCATTCGGGAAAATTTCTTTTTTATTGCAGAAAGATTTTTCTATGTGAAGAGAATTCTAGATTCTACAGAGTAAAGGAAATTTCTGCTTACCATCGTTGCTGTGTTTTACTTTTATTTTGTTCTTGGCAAGATATACCAAAACTGTGCCGTTATACACGCTAAGAGCGAAAAAAACAAAAGTTGGAATGTGAATGTCAAGTATAATTTCTTGAAGTAAATTGCGTCACAGAATTACGAAGGAGAGGAATGTGTGTATATTTAAATATAACAAACGTTTTAAGAGTTTGCGAATTTCTTAAATGACTTAGAATTCGCATTTCTTGCTAGGTTAATTGTGTAACTTTTAAAATGCACTCTGGATATTCTGATTTCTACTGCATTTAATGATTGTGTTGATTAATCTGAAATTAAAGGTTTCATGAAAGAAACACGGGATTACACCATATAATACAAATTTGGAAGATGACAATCCGATTTTTGGTGTAAATGTGATAAGGATGGTAAGTCAGATAATATCCGAAAACTTGAAAATTTTCATCGTCCTGGAGCTACATACCCGGGCGCTATTTGTGATACGCGGGTTCGTGTCCCAATCCAGGACGATCAACATTTTAAAGTTTCCGGATATTGTCTGACTTACCATCCTTGTCACATTTACACCAAAAATCGGATTGTCATTTTCAAAATTTGTATTAAAGGTTTCTATTTTACCAGTACACAAGGGACGCGGTTCTAGACCATTTCAGGGGCCTACGCGGGTGGCACCGTTGTCTAGGCTCTGGCTTCTGACCATTCGTCCAAGATGGATCCCGGTTCAAATCCCGTGAGACATGAATGTTCTGTTTGTCTTACGGCACTAGCTCTCCGCATTTTCTGGAGCCAGTGACCCTAAATTAGGGAAGGGTGATTGCTTATAGACCATCGAGCTGCTCACGGGGCTGAAGCACATCGGCATTTCAGAGAGGGAGGTTGCTGAAGTTCCCCATAATGTTATAAAAATATCCAAATAAATTTTGCGTTTAAGTTAAAAAAATAAAATTTCTAAACCTTTATTAAGTTCGGAATATTATTATTTTACATCAATGATCAGTCATTAGAAACTAAACCAAGAAGACCAAAGAGGTCAATGGCAAATTTGCGTTTGGATCAATATACACTGTCGTGCAAAAATTAAAGACGAGACGGTTTTTCGAATGTAACGTCGTGCAGAAGTGTTCCCCATCGACTCAAATCATACCATAAGATCCCCAAGAGGTAAGAATATGGGACAAGTGAGGAAAACCGTCCAAACAAGGAATCCAAAGGATAAAATAGAAACAAGGAATCCAAATGATATCCTTACATAAAGCTTTATCACTGGAATTGAACAGTTTACACACATAACAAAAAAGTGCACGTTTAACTGGAGAATATAATAACCACTCTCTGTTCACCAACTCATTATTTTTTTCTTGCGATAAAAGTTTTGTTCTGTGAGCATGCGTTCTCTTTTCAAAATAACACGTTTTGAACTAGAAATTTGGCCAATATTCTGACTTGGTCTGTTACAAATGAATGCTCACGAAACTCGTCTGTAATAAAATTAGGCCACAAACCGACATCTACAGGAAATAAATGTTGAGATTTTGACTGATCATCATTATTAGTACTATGTTGGTTTTCAATACTTGGATTGCTGAATTCACCATGTGGTGGCAAACTTGCACTTTGCAAAACTGTCATTGTGAATCTGCTGTGTTTACATTTTCTGTGAACGGAGAACTATTGCAAAATACATTTTCAGGCTCTACGTAGCCCCTTTCTTGAGTTTGGGAAGAACTTATAGATAACAGTTTGTTATTAAAATGATCTCCTACCTCGAGTTCAGTACTAGAACACTTACCCTGTTCATCCACGGGAACATCTTTTTGAACTTCTGATGAATTTCTCAATAGACCCCTTATAAGATAGCAACTGAAGTCGAATATCGTTACTTCTTTTTATTTTACAAGCACCAGAAAGATATTTTCGGAAGACATTGTAATACTAATATCTCAAAATTCTCAACTGATAAATCCGTTTAGTTTAATTTAATACTCGGAATTCCCTACCACATACGAAACACGATTACAGTTGCGGTTTAACTTTAACAGAATTCAATTTGAAATCTGGCAACTACGGTTGTAGATAATAGCATGAAACTGTCATTACTCACAAGATCACGTGACTCATCCTTAACGAATTTTCACCAGTGGTAAGCCGTGATACACTTGGTGATACATTTGCAAAGCAAAAATATATCTTATTTTACTGTTCATCATTGGTTGGCCTGTTGACTGACAAGAACATGTGACTGCGTTCAGAAGACCCACGATAAATTCCATACTGCTGAAAATAGATACACGATAGTCATACCTCAAACGATCAATGAAACCCCGTAAAATATTACTTTCACAATAATGATAAGTTCAAGAATTATTATAAGTAATTTTTTCCAGAAACAATTTAACAGTGGCCCCATTAAACAGGGGGCCAAGGGCCCGGGTTTTACGGGCCCGTGCGGTAATCAGGCCCTGCCCCTGACTGCGTTGCAGGATTTACAACGTCTGTCCTTGCTGAGGACGAGTTGGTCAAGGAGCTGTTGAGGCATCGTGGCCCATTCCTCTTGTAGCGTCAATCGCAGCTGCGGAAACGTTGCTGGCGGCTGGTGACGTGCTGCCAAGCGTCTCCCGAGAAGGTCCCACACGTGTTCGATTGGATTTAGGTCCGGAGACCTTGCGGGCCAATCCATGCGTTGAATATCTTCACTCTCCAACAGCTCTGAGACAGCCACTGTACGATGAGGTGTAGCGCTGTCGTCCATTAAGAGGAACTCAGGACTCACAGCATCTCTAAACAGACGCACGTGAGACAGGAGAACCTCGGTACAATAGCGGACACCAGTGACTGAACCTCCTTGGAAGATATGGAGATCAGTACGGCTACCAAGCATGATACCACCCCAAACAAGAACTCCACCTCCTCCAAACCGATTCCTTTCGATGATGTTGGAGGTGTGATTGCGTGTTCCTTGCTCTCTCCATATGTGCATACGTCCAGAATCGCTCGTCAGACTAAATCAGCTCTCATCCGTAAAGAGAACTCGACCCCATTGCTGATGTGTCCAGTCCTTGTGTTTCTGGCACCACAGAAACCGCCGTCTCCGATGAGCAGGCGTTAATGGCACACACCGTACTGGTCGTCGTGCAAATAGACCACCTATGTGCAGCCTCTTGGCCACGGTAAAACGCGATAACGGATGTCCAGTTGTCTTTTGCATGTGCCTTGTGATTTTCCCCCGCTGTCTGCCGTCTGTCTCTTCTCGCATGTAAGACAATATACCGGTCATCCGTCGCCGTGGTTGCTCGTGGACGACAACTGCTAAACTCTCGGACAGCTGTTCCTGTCGTTTGAAATGCTCTCCAAGCTCGTGAAACGATGCTGTGAGCGATGCCGAACTCCTCGACCACACTAGTCACACTTCGACCTTCTTCTAACTTCCCAATGACGCGACCTCGGGTAAAGTCATCCAGGTGTCGTCTACTGGATTGCTTGTTGGCCATATCACACGGTGCCAGCAACTCGACGTCGTTCAAACCGATGTACACCGTGCAATAGCTTTCACCGAATTGCTGAGCGTACACCGCTTGTATGCTTTATACCCTTGCGACACTCCCCGCTTCCTACGTCATGCTGCATATATACGCATGCCTTACCGTACCGGACCCTGGTCTATCTCCTAAGTGGTCTTCCGGTCCGTTCTGCCTGCTCGTTCTGCTGTTATGCTAATTTCTCCTCTTCGTCCTTAATTTTTGCACACCAGTGTATGTCACCTAGGGAACCGCTTCGTATTTAAACAGAAATCACGCAGAACGTCTAACGTGTAATGCAGATCGTATATTTTATTTTCCTTTTTATCCATGTTCTTTTCAAGAGTTGGCAACACTGTATGAGCCTGGTGGACGTGGAGATCAATTGAACTCCTAGATATTTTGTGCGTCGCACGCCGAATCTGGTGCTACAGGGCTGGTTTTCTTGCCGTGTGACACCAAATCCCCCTTCTCTCTCTCTTTTTGTTGCTCTTAATTGCCCTTAACTCCACCGCAACATTGCTCAACACTCTTCACCGCAGCAAAGCAACTGGGAGTCCATCTCCATTTTCTCAAAAACTTCCACAGATGGAAAAAATATCAACATTTGAATGATATTAATGTTCCAAAATTAATCATAAATCTGAAGATATCGGGGTTACAATGGTTGTAAGTGAAGTTAAATGACATTTTTCGGATTATTAGTCGATACGGAGTATAAGTCGAATGATTAAAATTTCTCTATGACCTTCTCTTTATTCAAAGATAAGTCCATCTTGACTATAGGACGAGGGTAGAACAGGTACAGTTAGTGTCCCGTAATTCTTTAATTATATTTTTAATATTTCGGTAAATATTAAATTAATGAGAAGAATAACTTTCGTATTACTGTTATAACTTCGGCATTCCTTTTTTCGGTGAAAAGTTGGGCTTTGCAATATTGTTTTTTCCTATGTACTGACGCAGCATTATTCCTTCTCTCTGACCGACCGGTCGGAGAAGCCGCCGTGCAAAGTTGGGAAGGGAGACAGACAAGGTCACACAAGTGTAGCCAACAAAAATGATTCTTACAGCATGAGTCATCGTTTGCTGCGTTCTCACAGGGTCCGACTGGAATGAGAAACGAATCGAACTTTTAATTTCAATCGGAAGCCTGAAATAAATTAACATAAGCCTAATAAATGAAAGCAATAGTTTATTTTAATTCATTTAAGAGATAAATTGAGCGATTCACAGAGCGACAACAGGCTGGCTTTGCTTGTCGTTGGTCATTGCTGTTTTTAAAACGCATGCGCCTCAAGCTGTTGACCCGATTGTCACCGGTGCGGCGAATCAACTGCGTGGTAGAAACGTATTTCAGAAGTTTTATCGTTAAAGGCAAATGAGGTACACCCATTGTGGTTCTGGAGGATTTGCGAAAATAGCGGTGAATGCCACCCACGGAATCTTGGATGGATCGCTAGCGGGGTACAATTAATATTCGATAGGTGCCACTCCAAATCGGTCATGGCGATGTCTAATTATTTTTCTGTCGAACGAAATGATCCGTTTCAACAGATTTTAAACAAATGTTTACTGAACAAAGTATTGCATTCCGTTCCTTTTTAGAATGGTTTCGTGTGAACATAATATTGGGTTCCGGGTGCTCCGATCAAGAACGAATTGAAAACGAATGTGGTTTGATAAACTGAAACGAGTGTTCAGGTGAATCTTGTCAATGCACTATTTGATATACCAAAAGTCATGTGATTTCAAAACGCATAATTTGTCCATATCTGACAACCTGAAAGAGGTATTCGTACCAGTATCGTCAGCAGATTACTGTGCATGATGCAAGTCGAATGATTTTAAAACATGTATTGTCCAAATATGAAATCCTGAAAGATGTCTTCCTACCAGTTTCGTCAGCAGATTACTTGAAATGATGAAAGGTGAACGATTTCAAAATATGCCTCTGTTTTCTTACAAAGTGAAACTCTGTTCAGACGAACCCTTTCAACTGGGCACTTGTTTCAATACAAAATGATGGATTTTCAAACATTTTCCCCAAACTCGTCGTTTTCTTTATGTGATGTGTGAGCTACATTTCTGAAGAACCAATTAATATACGCGGAAACTTCCAATTTTTGTCGCATATCTCAGATACACTGGTGGTGTACGCATATGAATCAGAGTTGACGTTTACAGGGTTAACAGAATACTGTTAAAATTATGTGGGCAGAAATTGTTCTACTTTTGTACATAATGAGCAGAACTTGCTCTGAGAGCCCTACTTCTACATCATGAACAAATATTTTTGACAAACATTTTAGCACTGCCAATTGAACACTAAGTTTGTCAGGTCTAACACTGCCAAAAATTTCCACTGTCACGTGACTTTGTGAATACTATCATACATAACTTTGTCTCGGATTAGTTCTCACCTATAGATCAATAAGTATACTGTGCTGCCGTTAATACCGCAGCATTTCCACGCATGACAGCCTCTACTCTTCCTCCACCAGTTTTGTTATATATCTTGCTCATATGTTTCGGCATTCCAAGAAATGATCCGTTGAGTTTCGTTTGTTGGGCTATCTTTTCGATAAAATTAATAAAAACCGTTTCTGTGGGTTCAAATTACTTTAGCCCTAATACACAAGACTTTAATTAAAATATTAAATACCCTTTAAGAGCATTAGTTCTTTCGGGCTACTGTAGCCTATGTTCAGATGCAAGACAGATGTTTGGTTAGTATACATCACATATATACACTGAAGAGCAATTGAATTAGAGATACCTGTTTAGTAACGTGTAACATCACCTTTCGCCCTGATGACGGCGGCGATTCGTCTCAGCATGGACTCGACAAGACACCGGAAGCGTTGGGAAGCCATACGGATCCACGATCCCTGAACAAGCTCCTACAGTTCACGAAAATTTGATGGAAGGGAGTCAGAGCCTCGAACATCTCTCTCGATGGCATCCCAGATGTGCTCGATCAGATTGAAGTCAGGGCGCCTAGCTCGCCAAGGAAGCGTGGTCACGTCGGTGGAGTGTTCATCCAACCATTCGGATACAATTTGGAAGCGATGACACGGTGCATTGTCTTGTTGCAGGATGAGGTCCCCAGTGGGATGTTGAAGACGCACAAACGGGAGCAAATGGTCGTCCAGGATATCTCGGTAACGTTGACCTGTGAGGGACGATGTCAGACGTACCAGGGGTCTCATTTCAGTCCACGCAAACAGTCCCCAAACGAGAATTCCACCCCCACCAGCTTGAAGAGTACCCTGCTGGCAAGAAGGATCCATCGCTTCATGTGGTTTGCGCCGTACTCGTATCCTGCCATCCGCATGTACCAACGTGAATCTCGATTCATCAGTCCAGGCAACATTTTTCCACATGTCTAGGGTCCAGTGGCGATGTTCCCGCGCCCATGCTAATCTTTGCACCCTGTGATGTGCGGTCAGCAGCGGTACCCTCGTAGGACAATGGCTTCTGGACCCCATAGCGAGGAGATAGTTCTGGATGGTGTGGCTGCTTACACGTTTTTGTGCACCAGCGTTAAATTGCCGAGTGATTTCTTGCACTGTGGCCCGTCTATCCGCTGTTACAATGCGAGCTAGCCGACGAGGACCCCCTCATCCACACGCTGTTGTCCACGGCAGTTGGCCCTTGCAGGGCTGGTTTTACCGGATTCGTTGTACTCACGGTGCACCCGTGACACAGTGGCTCGTGAAAATCCCAGTGCCTGCACCACTTCCGAGATGGAGTGCCCCATTCGTCGGGCCACGACAATTTGCCCACGATCAAATGCGCTTAGATCCTTCGTCTTAGCCATAATGCGTCCAACGTTTACTGATTCTCGTCGCATCACTCCTTATTTTGTCGGATCGCTGCATACGTCATGTCGTTTCCGTTTACAGGGCCGCCCACAGCGCCACATTTACATAACGCCAGCTGTCTCTAATTCAATTGCTCTTCAGTGTACATACATAGGTAGGCAGCGCAAAGGATCATGGGGAAGGAGGCGGGGCCACAGTGGCGTGGTCCCGTACAGAGGGCTGCTGCCAAAGTAATGTATCCCTCCAGATGGGGGGTATATCGTAGGGGTCTTGCATATGAAGCCTCGTTAAGCCGTTGGTCCCGGGGTAAAGACTCCTCGCCATGAGCAAATCTTACCCCAGTTCGGGGTGTAGCATAATTAATACCCGCTGGATCCACAAACCAACCAAATGAAATCGACCGCCATCGTTCTGACTTATGTACAATTGAATTCCACGGAACTGCCAATTACATGTTCAAACAAAAGAGTTTTTCTTCCAGCGATTTCTTTTAATTTTTGTTTTTTTTTTATTTCTTTTAATTTTTAAGTTTTGGAGATATTCTGGCGAGGTGTTTTTTCCGGATGATATTTTTAATCTAAAGGTGAGCATACCGGCACTTTAAAATTCCCATTTCGAGCACTGATCTATAGAAGGGTGTCGGAATATTAATGGAAGGACAGTGTAGTTCCCTTTAGGCTACATGGCTATTACTTACAGCACAATATTTTTGAACACAACAAACATAGCCTCATAAACTTGAACAAGAGGACGGCGCCCTAATCATCCAAATGAGAAACCCAGTTTTCAGTTCTCACAAAGTAACACAACACGCGGTGTCAAAATTGATGTACCGCTTTCAAACTGCAATTATGAAGTTCATGATTCCGGAACCAGACTTGAGAGGTGCGTCTCCGCGTAGCAAGCGAGGGAAGTCTCCAGAGCCACTAGCGTATGCAGGGAGACAATTTTAACCCTTTCTTTCTATAAAAACATATTAGAAAATGAAACAAAAGTGAAACAATCCAAGTCACCCAAGGGTCGAGTGGTCCAAGGTGTGGGATTCAGATACTCGGGTCGGAGTTCGAAAGCCGAGGAGCAGAGGTCATTTAAGTTGCCCTTTCCCCCCTTTCTTAAAATCGAAATTTCAATAGACCACCGTTTTGCACTCTTTTGCACCCAAGTATGGCGTTTTGTACCTTAAACCAGAAAACACCGTTAGCATTTAGATTTGGGGAGGGAGACTTAAACTTACCACCACCCCCGAATTGGAAAAAGGAATAGACTACCGTATTGCCCTCGTTTTGCACCGTTTTGCATTCAAGTATGGCGTTTGCACCTCAAACCCGAAAACACTGTGAGCGTTTAATTTGGGGGGGGGGGGGGGGCAACTGAAGCTTCAGTTAAATTTAAATGCCCCCCCCCCCCTCAATTTAAATTTAAACGTTCACGGTGTTTTCGGGTCTGAGGTGTAAAACGCCATACATGGGTGCAAAACAATGCAAAACGAGAGCAATTCGATGATAGCCCATTCCGTTTTCCAATTTGGGGTTGGGCGTCAACTTAACCTTAAGTTGCAACCCCTCCCCAAACGCTCACAGTGTTTTCTTGTTTAAGGTACAAAACGCCATACTTAGGTGCAAAACGATGATTTATTTAAATTTCAATTTTAATTAAGTGGGGGAACCAACTTAAATGACCTGTGTAGCAGCAGATGTACAATGTTTTTGTCCTACCAACCAGTGTTTTTTTCCTTTTCCTAGAACTAGTAGTACTAAATGGGAGACAATCAGAAACTGGAGATTCCTAACAGATCCCTGAATAAAATAACAACTAGAAAGATCTGTATGATGATCTGGGTTTTTCCTACTGAACACCAAAGCAAAGTCCGGATCATTCATTTTTATTATATACTCTCACTTGCAACAAATACAGCTTTAGACTTCATTTCTGTTTGAATAAGCAGAACTGTCTTAATTAATTATACTTATTATGCCTTGAACAGTTGCGTATCTTGGGTCCGAAACCTGGGCTATCACCCCCCCCCCCCCATTACTGTTTTTTTTTAAACTGCGAAGTTTTAGAAAAAAAATTACTTCTATTACTTAATTGTTAAGTAATAGAAGTAACTTTTTTATAACTTTTAGGTAAATGCCATTGCTAACATGATACCAAATAATTATGAGGATTAGGATTTGAACACTTATTTGTACATGAACTCCATTCTTTTTTCCTTTTGTGTGAGCTTGAGTGCTACGTTTTTACAAAAATGTTTCTTCCGAGTACTTTTTCATATTTAAAAAGAATGTTTTTCTCTATTGACAAAACAGGCAAGTTTTTCGAATGTGCATGTCCTTGTGTGGCTCTAAGATATATCTTTTTTTTTTTTTATTGGAATTTTAACGACCACCGTGAGCAACTCAATGAGCTATAAGCAGTCGCCCGTCCCTAAGTTAGGGTCACTGGTTCCAGGGAAGGGAGAGACCCAGTGCCGTAAGACAAACACAACATCCATGCCTGACCAGGATTCGAACCCGGAAACCTTACAGACGAATGATCAGAGGCCAGCGCCTTAGACCACTGCGCCACCGGGGCGGCTAAGATATATCTTGATTCTTTTTAATGCTGAAAAACTTCTTTCGGCAGTTGCAGTTGTTGATGGAAAGTTTTAAGATAAGGTCTGCTAATTTGTACACCTCACTCAACTCTATGTCCAATTTATTCAACTTCATGTCACACGTAATGCCTCTTACTGATTTGTTTTTGTATTCATCAAGGGAATAAAATAACTTCAGTTCATTTTTCAGTCAAGCTCTATCAAAATTTGAAGCACGGAGTTCTTTAGGTTCTGACAGTAGCTGTTCAAGAATGCTTTCACAAAATTTATCAAAACAGTTCGAATTCTTAAAGCCACGAATTTAAGATATAACATAGCTGATTTTAATTCATTGACACTTCACAAAAACTGAAACAACTCTCGCGAAACATTCTTATGTGCGGAAGTATACGAGTGACTGAAATAGTCTAAGTCTTCTTTTTTTCTGAGCGAACCGTTGCCGAAAGCAATGGCCCATTCCCCTCAACCAGCTGATTAATGTTGTCATGGAAACGCTAGCAGGCGATCGTACGGAAGGTTTTCGAATCAGGACTGCGAAGACTATGGAAGAGCAGCTTACGTGATGCCGTTGGTTTTCGGTCGCCAGCCTGAGTCAAAGAAGCGAATCGGCACGCGTTTTGTTTCGCCCCGATAGCATCGACATATTTTAATACCGTTGATAATTGACTTTTATTTGTGTATATTTAATTCAGTTTTATTTGTGCATTTTCTGGGCTTCGCAGCTAGCCTCGAATAAACGCCACTGACCTTGAAATAATTAAGGGCCTCCTGGTTTCCATTTTATGCTCATTTCTGTTCGAAACTGGTTAAACTTTTTTTATCTAACAGTTATTTAATAGAATCAAAGTTTAAAGTAGTGGAATATATTTAAAACTAAATAAAAAAAAAGTGGAAAATTAAAAAAAAAGGACAAAAAATCTGTGGGCGGAGGAACAGTTCAAAAGTTGGTTAACTTGGTATCCCGAAAATGCTGCTGAGAAGGATATAGACAAACCAGTAATAGAAAGGAAACTATGAAGTTTACCAAGAAAAAAAAATTTGTCTTCTCCTTTGAGGAGAAGACAATATGAGCCAGAACCGAGGAATTTTTTTAAATAATAGCAGTGCTGGAAAATTGGGGAAAACCAAAATATACCAAATGGAAAATAATCAATTGGGAATGCAGGTAATCGACGATCCGTTTCTCATAGCGTTTTCAGGCAAATTCTTTTTTGTGGTGGAACTGAAATGTTCATTTTACAAGCTTTGCCCATGAAAACGACACGAGGAACAGATACTCGATTTTCTGCCTTCAAAGATGATTATTTTTCAATTGGTAGGTTTTTGTTTTCCCCTCATTCTCTCACATTGTTATTACTTAATTCCCCCACCCCTGGTTCTGGCTCCTCCTTACTCCTCCCGTAAGGTATGGATCCAATTTTTTTGCTTGCAAAATTTCATAGTATCCTTTCTATTATACAGGGTGTTTCAAAAAGAACTTTACACATTTAAAAGCGCATAGACTTATTCAAAATATTCACAAAATTTTCGGAGGCGTTAATCTGTAGCACAGCACATCAAATTTCACCTCACATATTGCCATAGAACCAAATAAAGAGACAAAGCCTTTTTCCACGTTTTTTTTAATTAACACACAGCAACCGAAAAATTATATTTCGACATCGCTGGTATCGAAACCCAGATCTCTCGATAACTAGCAGATTGCGTTAACTTTACGGTACTGTGCCAACAATCGACGGCGTTAGATGTGTTTATCTGTCAGCATCTGACTTCACAAATCCATATGGATGGGCTCAGCAACTGAGACGTCTCCATCTTGTGGGGCTTAACGGCACAAGCGTTTAGCCTCACCATATGGAGGTGCTCAGAAACTAAGTAGTTTCCATCTGGTGAAGCTTAACGGCACCGCGGCCGCCAGGGGCGTTCGTTTCAAAATGGCTGCTTTCACAGGTGCGGAGCGTGCACGTTGTGAGTTTTGGTTTGAAGAAACAAAATCCACAACGACTGTTCAACGGAAATTTCACATCCAGTATCGTAGGGAACCTCCCTCTAGACCTACAATCCACTCTTGGCATAAGACCTTTGTTGAGACTTTTTGTTCTGTTCGCCATGAGAAATCTGCTGGTGTCCCGCATGTTTCTGCTGCTGCCATGGAACAAGTGAGGGAGAGCTGGAGACTCGTTGTAGACCACACAGTTTTACCATGGTTCAAAATATTAGTAGCGCGGATTGCGTGGCTAGTCAGGAATTCTGTGCAGAAATGCTGCATCGATTATAGGAACATGACACATTCGTGGACTACGTAATCTTCAGTGATGAGTCAACATTTCATGTCAGTGGTAAGGTTAACACACACAACTGCCAGATTCATGACGCCAAAAATCCACCCTAATCTCTGGAACATGTTCGTGAAAGCTCAAATGTGAATGTGTACTGTGCATTTAGCAAACATATGGTTTACCGCTCCTTCTTTTTTCATGAGGAAACCATCAACGGTTGCATGTATCTGGATATGCTCCAAAATTATCTCATTCCACAGTTGGATGTTGATGACCGAGAAGGACGCATTCACTGTCAGCAAGACGGTGCGCCACCTCACTAGTTTCGTCCGGGATTTCCTGAATAAACGTTTCCCAGGTTGTTGGTTTTTTTAAGCAGGGCCTATATCATGGCCTTCTGGTTCTCCCGACTTAACACCTCTCGAATATTTCCTATCGGGATATGTCAATTCACAGAACACACGCACTTGGGCCGCAGAACATCCGCACTCCATTCAGGAAGAGCCAATGCACCCACAAAAAGTCGACGTTTGGTGCGCAATATTCGCTGAAAGAGTTGTGAGTTTCATTTTATTCAACGTTACTGTCAGCACTGCAGGGTACAAACGAATTTTCATGGACCTGGTTGAGCAATTGAATAACAGAGCTGCGTCAAGACGATTTTCAACAGGATGGCGCCATGTGCCATACATCAAATGATCCATAGCACTGATCCACAGTTTCTTTGAGAACCGGATAATTTTCCGTAACTTTTGGCCACCAAAATCCCTAGATTTGACACCAGAATTCTTTCTGTGGGTTTTTTTAAGGAAAGAGTGTACTCTACACGCCCTAGGACCTTAGACGAATTGAAGGAGAACATTACAAACAAAATCAGTGGTATTGACAAGACGATTCTCCAACAAACAGCCAGGAACAAGGAACGACGCGTCCAGATGTACCTTCAGGAGGGGGATAGATGTTTTTAGCATTTGATGTAAAGGTAAATGTTATGTAATGTAAACTCCCATATATATGCAACATTTCAGATGGCATAACGTGCTCTTAGCTTTATTCTTGTTCACATGAATTGATAATGAAATGTGTTAGTTTTATATGAATAACTCTTTATAAGCGCCCAATTGTAAAATGAAAAGACCTAAAACCACATAAGTTGCATTTAATGCTGTATCTTTTTAAAAGAACAACACAATACCTCCACCATGAAATTAGCTGTTTTTATAGCATGCAATTCACGAAAAGTAAAATGGTGGTATTTGCCCTTCGTTAGGGGTTCAAACACCGAAATTCGACGGATTGATCCCTAAAATCGCATGAGTGTGTGTGTGTGTGTGCGTTATGACGACCAAAGGTCTAGACTGCCTGACGCTTAGCGGTGGAGTTTTGTGTAGGCGACATGTATTTCTGTGGGACCAAATACCGATGGAAATGTAACCTTCTTTCGTTCTGGAGTCCACTGATATCGACTTATTGCCATGTCCAGATGGCTGTTTCCCCTTAAAGATGATTGTGTAACGAACTTAGGAAATCGCTGTCAGAAATAAACGTTTCGCGGGAGATAAACTACTATCGCATCTATTTCAACATCTTCAGCTGTTGAAGCCAACAGTAAACGTGATCAGGTAATAGATCAAAGAAAATTAGGCAACGAGTCGCGTTTTGAAGTTGTGGTCTCTTGGCTTGGTGGTTCGCCAGGGCTTTTGACACAAAGACCCTCCTCTGTTTTTTTCTTTTTTTCTGTTCTGTCGTCGATACAGTTGTGAAGAAAATTGATATTCGGGCAACTGTATTTTCTGCGAACACTATGCCGGATGACATTGATGAATATCCTCTTTTTTTTCACCCGCCAGTTTCTCATTCAGAGATTCTAGTTGTGCTTTGCCATCTTTTCGTACACAAGGTCTTCTACCCCTAAGAACTAATAAAGATTGGAAGTTACGAGAATTGCCTGCTGTTTTTTTTTTTGTTGTTTTTTTTTGAAAGATTTTGAGTTGATTCATATTTTGGTACACGTTTGCAGCTTTCCTTTTCTTTTCTTTTCTATTAACTGCTTGTTTTTTTTTTATATAGACACACGCAGATATTCTATTTGTTTCTCAGAATATCAAATCAGCACACAAAGAAGCGAGACAATGCTCTTCCATTTACGTCTGTTCTGTCTACATAGCTACAAAATCAATTAAGCTTTAAGAAATTCTACTGGTGTTTTTCATTTTCGCTTTCAGGTTTACGACAGGCATGAGCATTTGAAATTATAAATAGTCACTCATCCGTAATTTGGCATCACTCACGGCTTGCACAGATAGATAGAAAGATATACAATACCTGTAGGGCATACAGAAAAAGCCGCCCCGGTGGCGCAGTGGTCTAAGCGATGGCCTCTGATCATTCGTCCGAACGGGGTCAGGGTTCGAATCCCGGTGAGGCATGGATGTTGTGTGTGTCTTACGGCACTGGTTCTCTCCCTTCCCTGGAACCAGTGACCCCAAATTAGGGACGGGCGACTGCTTATAGCCCATTGAGTTGCTCACGGTGGTCGTTAAACCTCCAATCAAAAAAAAAAAAAAATACACAATAAACATTTTTTGCACGGATTTTGAACTCTGACACGTTACAAGCCTGCGCGGCAACTCGTGCGTCATCCACCGCTTACAAGTAAGTGTCACAATTTATATCTTGAACAAATAATCTTAGAAGAGACTCAGTCATAAACGGATATATTTTTTTTAATCGCTGATATCACTCATGCTAACCTTCGTTCCTAGCGTGCTTCTGAAACAGGCATCAATTTGCAAGAACTACCAGAGACGAAGAATATACTCGCAGTAGCTAGAATGCTTAACGATGGATACACTAATGAGAATGCTTGCATCAGTTGCAGTGTTGTTTTTAAACGAACATGTTTGCATCAGTTGCAGTGCTCTTTTTAAACGAACATGCTTGCATCAGCTGAAGTGCTCTTTTTAAACGAGCATGCTTGCATCAGCTGCAGTGCTCTTTTTAGACGAACATGCTTGCATCAGTTGTAGTGCCCTTTTTAAACGGACATGCCTGCATCAGTCGCAGTGCTCTTTTTAAACGAATATGCTTGCATCAGTTGTAGTGCTCTCTTTAGACGAACATGCTTCCATGAGCGGCAGGGCTCTTTTTAAACGAACATGCTTGCACCAATTGCTCTAGTACTTACAATCCTCAAGTGTAGTTGTAACGTACCAGGAGATGTGACGTACCTGCCAGAAGGACGCACACGACATAAAGGCAGATAGGAATCAGAATACATGTCCTCGTAGCTTAATTGGTAGAGCAACTTATTCCGGAATGAGTGGACCCGGGTTCGAACCCCTGCGCGGATAAAAATGACGGAGAAATTTACTTCGTTATAATGGCGCCCGAACTATCCGGATGACCCGACCGTTCACAATCTCGCATTGGTGTGCTGTTATTTCCACACCGCGAGATAGGAAAAAAGGAGAATCCTTTCTCCAGCACTTTAAAAAAAAACAAAATAAATAAATAAAATAAGGGGGAGATGATGTAACGTACCAGGAGATGTGACGTACCTGCCAGAAGGACGCACACGACATAAAGGCAGATAGGAATCAGAATAAAACGTCCGCGTAGCTCAACTGGTAGAGTGACTTATTCCGGAATGAGGGGATCCGGGTTCGAGCCCCGGCGCGGATAAAAATGACGGAGAAATTCACTTCGTTATATAGTGTTACTTACAATTGAATGTGATTGCAGCAATTGCAGTTTTACTTACAAATGAACGTACTTGGAACAGTTGCAGTGGTACTTACAAATGAAAATATTTGCATTTAATGCATTACTAGTTACAAATGACCATGCTTCCATCAAATGAAAGCATGGTTAGTGTTCTTTTCAATTGAACCTGTTGGCATCAACTGTAATATTACTTACAAATGAACATGATTGTATCAAGTGCAGAGCTACTTAAGGATCATATTTCGTCAAGTGCAGTGTTACCGGTGATTGCATCAATTATAACGTTATTCACAGATTACCATGTGTGTATTAATTGCAGCTTATTTTAAAATGAGCAAGCTCGCATTAATTTGTAGTATTACTTAAACATCTACTCCTCCTGCTCTCAAGGAGAGCTGGAAAGAAATGAACTCGTATGAATGAAATTGGGATGCCCCTCAGAGGGCACACACACATTGTGAATAAATTTCATGTCCTGAAGTTAAAATAAGTAGAAGTTTCAGGAACTGTAAATAAAATCTATCCCATGAAATCGTTAGAAAAAAACAACTAGAGGTTTAAAACAAGTAACAAAATCAGAGACATTGTTGCATTTGCACCAAAATCGACTGATCCATTATCGAACACATTACGTGCTTTCAGTTTCAGACGTTTTTAAGGGGCGAATCTCTGGGATAAAAAAGTTAAAATGGTATCTTTTAAAAAAGTTAAAATCGTATATTTTCGAATGTTTTATGAAACTGGCTCAAATGTTAATGAACACCATAAATCGTTAATAGGAACATGACCTCCACATTTTGCCTGAATAGGTAAATAACTTTTTAAATTAGCCGTCAAAATGTTATTAACCGTTTTTGCTTATATATTTCTGTTTACCGATGAATTAAAAATTCCGTGTCTATTTTTAAAAGTTTTAACCGGATTCCGGTGAAATTTTGAGGGACTCCTCTTATTACCAATTCATGGCGTTGATAAAAATTTCAGCCCGTTTTGTTAAGATTTCGCAAAGTTCGTTTTTGCATTTTTTTATGCACAGTTCTAAAAGAATAGAAACAACTGTGGATGTGCGACGGCGATTGATGCAATCACGTGCTTTCAGATATCAATGAATGCAATCACGTGCTTTCAGATAGCGATGACGTAGCAAACGACGCTATCTTTATTGAGTAGCTTATTAATTAATTAATAACTCGCGAACGGAAAAACGGACAGATCTTGAAATAGTTGCGTTGACCTACAAATTACAGTATTAATAAGGTATGCAAATTTTACGATACCGCAGTTCGGTGTTCGAGAGTTTTTGTTGCTTCAGACAAACAGACGTTTTGTGTTTTATATGTAAGATAAGTGGTCACGTGCGTCACCATGCGAACTAGGCCACCATATAAGACAGGTGCTTGTCAGTAATCGTTAGTATGGTTGATTACAACTGGGAAAACAAAGAATCTTTCAAAGTTCGATAAAGGTCTTATTGCGGGTGCCCGTCTGGCCGAAGCGAAGATTTTGAAAACAGACTTGTTTCTCAAAAGGTTAGATATCCCGTGTCTTTAATTAGTGGGAAAATAAACCACATTGCTTTTTTAATAGGCGTAACTATGGCGCGACGACAGTCCAGCAGAAACGAGATCCCCGTCGTCTGAGAAGGCTTGTACAGGGAAAAAGGACTTCCTGTGTGCAGCAATTGCCCGAAGCATTCAATGAAGGTTGTTCCTGACTCATATCTCAACGAACTATACGCAGGGAAATGAAGAGGATCGGCACCGGCAGTCGAATGCCGTTACGGAAACCACGGATTTGTGCAAAGAACCGGAAAGTTCGTCTACAGTGTTGTCAGGAAATCCCTGACAGATGTCATGTCGTCCGACGAGTCGCGGTACACCTTGCCCTGTACCGACGGTAGACAGAAAGTTTAGCGGCTGTTTACGATACCGACGGTAGACAGAAAGTTTAGCATCAAACAATGGACTCAACTTACTTTGTTTAGCTTACTTGAAAGTTTACTTACTTGAAAATTCACTTGAAAGTTTACTTACTTGAAAATTCACTTGAAAGTTTACTTACTAGAAAGTTTAATTGAAAGTTTAGACAGAAAGTTTAGCGGCAGTTTACGGTACCGACGGAATCGACGGTACACAGAAAGTTTAGCATCAAACGATGGACTCAGCTTACTTTGTTTAGCTTACTTGAAAATTTACTTACTTGAAAATTCACTTGAAAGTTTACTTACTTGAAAGCTAGCTTACTTGAAAGTTCACTTGAAAGTTTACTTACTTGAAAATTCCCTTGAAAGTTTACTTACTTGAAAGTTAGCTTACTTGAAAGTTTAGATAAAAAGTTTAGCTGCAGTTTACGGTACCGACGTTAGACAGAAAGTTTAGCAACAAACAATGGATTCAGCTTACTTTGTTTAGCTTACTTGAAAGTTTACTTGAAATTTCACTTGAAAGTTTATTTACTTGAAAGTTTACTTGGAAGTTTAGCTTACTTCAAAGTTTACTTGAAAATTCAGCGTACTTGAAAGTTTAGTGGCAGTTTACGGTACCGACGGTAGACAGAATGTTTAGCATCAAACAATGGACTCAGCTTACTTTGTTTAGCTTACTTGAAAGTTTAGCTTACTTCAAAGTTTACTTGAAAGTTTAGACAGAAAGTTTAGCGGCAGTTTACGGTACCGACGGTAGACAGAAAGTTTAGCGGCAGTTTACGGTACCGACGGTAGACAGAAAGTTTAGCGGAAGTTTACCGTACCGACGGTAGACAGAAAGTTTAGCATCAAACAATGGACTCAGCTTACTTTGTTTAGCTTACTTGAAAGTTTGCTTACTTGAAAGTTCACCTACTTGAAAGTTAGCTTACTTGAAAGTTTACTCGAAAGTTTAGCTTACTTGAAAGTTTACTTGAAAGTTCAGCTTACTTGAAAGTTTAGACAGAAAGTTTAGCGGCAGTTTACGGTACCGACGGTAGACAGAAAGTTTAGCGAAAGTTTAGCATCAAACAATGGACTCAGCTTACTTTGTAAGTACAACTCTAGGTTCTGGAGGTTGTGTCATGGTTTTGGGCACCTTCTATTGGTACGGAACGGGTCACGTGATGTTGATGGAAGTCCGGGTGTTCTCCATGGATTATCCGAACATTATTACTGTTTAAGTTCATCCTGCCGTGTTGGCTTTTTATCCAGAAGGTGGCAATTGTTCCATGGACGGAAATGCTACAATTCATCTAGGAAGATGTGTTCCACAGTGGTTCAGCGAGCAACTGCCACCGTTTTCCCTAGCCATCACAGTGCTCAGATCCGAACCCTATTGAGAAATTATGTTCGGAAAACAGGTGCGGGGTCTAAGTTCTCTTCCGTCAAATCAGAGTCAATTAAAGGACTGTTTAGTTAACATCTGGTATGGTGTAGACGTAGATGAACTCCAAGACCTTAATTATGGAATCCATGCCAAACCGCATATGTTCTGTAATTCAGGCAAAAGAGGATTTTTTTTTTTTTTTGATTGGAGGTTTAACGACCACCGTGAGCAACTCAATGGGCTATAAGCAGTCGCCCGTCCCTAATTTAGGGTCACTGGTTCCAGGGAAGGGAGAGAGCCAGTGCCGTAAGACAAACACAACATCCATGCCTCACCGGGATTCGAACCCGAGCCCCTGACGGACGAATGATCAAAGGCCATCGCTTAGACCACTGCGCCACCGGGGCGGCAAAAAAAAAAAAAAAAAAAAAAAAAAAAGAGGATTCAACCCGGTATTGAATAAAAGGTTCTAATTCAGTGGCCGGTATGTATATTTGTGGATGCTTTACTGATTGTAAAGATCCGAATGAACAGTTCTCTTGTTTTTTTTTGTTTTTTGTTTTGTAACTGGTTCCATTCAGTATGAAGAATTCTGCTCACATTGTTCATTTTTCTACTAGGGAGCCCAAATTTCTTTTTTTTTCGCTGACTAGCAGTCCTGTCCGTTCACCGAATGGTGAATCCATAAAATCATTTTTTGAACATAAAATTAAAAAAAGGGAAAAGTAATTAAGGGAAGGAAAAGCAATTTAAAATCTGTAACTTTAAGAACAGAGTCGTGACGTCAAATGCACATGGTTTAACGTAAAACGGAGCAGGCCTTGGCGCCCCTTAATTTGAAATCAGAATTTGAAATTTTCAAAGCGTTTGAGTGATTCTGACAAAAATTGTCTTTAAACCTCAGAATTTTGAAACAGTAAAGCTAAGCCACCCTTTTGAATTTTGCGTTTTCAGACTTTTTCTAGGTGTAGAAGTAGTAGAAAAATTCAAGCAGACAATGTTTCAAAGCCCTTTTTTTATTATTATTATTTTTTTTGGTTTTCGTGTATTTGCAGGTATCCGGATTTAAGACCTACCAGCATGCCCATTTTTAGATCTCTAGGTCATTTACAACAAACAATTCGCAAAAAATTTAAGCAGACAATGTTTCAAAGCTGACTTTGGGGGAAGGGGGTTGCAGACTTTTCGCGGTATCCGGACCTTAAGGCCTATCAGCATACTAATTTTTAGATCTCTAGGTCATTTAGAAGTGGTCGAACAATTCGCGGAACAACACACTCGCATTTTCCCTCTTTGCTTTTTACATACACTGGCGTGCAAAAATTAAGGACGAGACAGTTTTTCGAATGTAACGTCGTGCAGAAGTGTTCCACATCGACCCAAATCATACCATAAGATCCTCCAAATGCAAGAATATGGGACAAGAGCAAAACCGTTCAAACAAGGAATCCAAAGGATACAAAGGCACTTTACTGAAAAGGTAGCTTCGAGCACAACTGGACAGAAGACAGAAACGTCCATGTGACAGGCGGCTGCCACGAAAAATCCAGTCTTTAGTAGAGGATATGATCCCTCCTGACTGCGTTGCAGGATTTACAACGTCTGTCCATGCTGAGGACGAGGTTGTCAAGGAGCTGTTGAGGCATTGCGGCCTATTCTTCTTGTAGCGCCAATCGCAGCTGCGGAATCGTTGTTAACGGCTAATGACGTGCTGCCAAGCGTCTCCCGAGAAGGTCCTACACGTGTTCGATTGGATTTAGGTACGGGGACCTTGCGGACCAATCCATGCGTTGAATATCTTCACTCTCCAACAGCTCTGCCACAGCCAATGTACGATGAGGTGTAGCGTTGTCGTCCATGAAGAGGAACTCAGGACCCACAGCACACCTAAACAGACGCACGTGTGGCAGGAGAACCTCGGTACAATAAGGGACACCAGTGACTGAACCTCCTTGGAAGATGTGGAGGTCAGTACGGCTACCAAGCATGATACCGCCCCAAACGAGAACTCCGCCACCTCCACACTGGTCCCTTTCGATTATGTTGGAGGTATGATTGCGTGTTCCCTGCTCTCTCCAAATATGTATACGTCCAGAATCGCTCGTCAGACTAAATCGGCTCTCTTCCGTAAAGAGAACTCGACCCTATTGCTGATGTGTCTAGTTCTGGTGTTTCTGTGGCGTTAATGGCACACACCGTAATGGTTTAATAGCACACACCGTAATGGTTTAATAGCACACACCGGCGCTAATGGCACACACCGTACTGGTCGTCGTGCAAATAGACCACCTTTGTGCAGCCTCCTGGCCACGGTAAAACGCGATAAGGGACGTCCAGCTGTCTGTTGCATATGCCTTGCGATTTCTCCCGCTGTCTGCCGTCTGTCTCTTCTCGCCTGTAGGACAATATACCGGTGGTCCGCCGCAGTGGTTGCTCGTGGACGACCACTGCTAAACTCTCGGACAGCTGTTCCTGTCGTTTGAAATGCTTTCCAAGCTCGTGAAACGATGCTGTGAGCGATCCCGAACTCCTCGGCCACACTAGTTCCACTTCGACCTTCTTCCAACTTACCCATCACGCGACCAGGGGTAAAGTCATCCAGATGTCCTCTACTGGATTGCCTGTTGGCCATATCACACGGTGGCAGCAACTCGACGTCGTTCAAACCGATGTACCCCGTGCAATAACTTTCACCGAACTGCCGAGCGTACACCGCCCGTGTGCTTTATACTCTTCCGACTTCCCCACCCCCTATGTCATGCAGCATATATGCGCATGCCCTACCGTACCGGACCATATTCTATCTCTTGAGTGGTCTTTCGGTCCATTCTGCCTGCTCATTCCGCTTTTATGCTAATTTCTGCTCTTCGTCCTTAATTTTTGCACACCAGTGTATTAATACGAAGCGAAAGCCTATGTATGTTTAGGCATTCACGTATGCCGGCGGAAAACGCTAAGCTTTAAAAGCGTTGCCACGACATCAAGCATCGCGTCATTACCAGTTTGATTGTAGCCTGTCCTTTCACCCAATGAGAAGAGATTGCTACAAATAGCTGCGTCACCATGGCACCATGTCACGCCACCAGAACTTTCCTAGTGGTTAACGCTGAATAAAGAGTAAGTCGCTCGTTCCTTTCCTTTGCGTCTTTAAAAAATGCTGAAAAATCAGAAAATGACTTTTTTTTTAATTTGGTTTGTAAAAGAGGGATTATAGTTGTGAGTTTATGCGGTAAAAATTGCAATGCGTTATGATTTATAGTTTTGCCATATATCCGTTTTTTTAAATGGATCCCATCGTGAAATAAAGAATTTTGTGAAATTAAAAAAATTAATTTATCTTAAACTAAATCGAAATTCAAAAAGAGGGCGACAAGGTGCAAAAATTGGGCCATGGCCCTACATGCCTACAAAGTTTCGTGGTTCTGTTGCAGTTAGTGTGTCCGGAACGTGAACTGATAGCATTTTTTTGCTAACCTTAACTTTGAAATACAATATCTCTTGAAGAATTGCTAGGATCGAAAAGCGGTTTATTTCAGCGTGTTCTTCAAATAAGTCCCTACAAACGATGCAAATTTCATATTTTTGTGTTCAATACTTTAAGTGCTGTGGGCTAGAAAGTTCGAGTGTCTCGAACTTTCTAGCCCGCGGCTGTAGTTACAATTTTTTAGAACAGAGAGATTTCTCCCCTGATAATCTAGTTCGAAAAATTGTTTTCCTATTGGAAAATATTCAACGACATCCGATATCATTTCATCTGACAATTCTGTGTGATCTTCCTTTTTTTCATGAGCCGGCACAAAATTTTAATTGGAATATTATATAGCACGCTATGGTCAAGGTTAATAATATTGTGATCGTTCACAACCCATTATGGTCCATTCCATGGCTCAAGCTGAGGACGCTTAACACAGTATTTTCTTCCAAAACTGCATAAATCTGATTCCCGTAGGGAATCCCTGCTCTGTACTATGAAATAAGAACTGATTGAGTTAGAAT
Organism: Macrothele yani; assembly: GCA_039090855.1. Lineage (NCBI taxonomy): Eukaryota > Metazoa > Arthropoda > Arachnida > Araneae > Macrothelidae > Macrothele > Macrothele yani. Next base: position 140,972,590 of record CM077002.1, read on the forward strand.
AAGTGAAAGAAAGAATGTTTTGATAAATGCGTTAGCTACCTTGCGGAAAAACTTTTCTCTCAAATGATTGCATGATTGCAAGCATTTTAGCTAGTGATAAACTTGCGTGTTTAATGATAACATTTCGCTATGTCAAGTTAAAGTTCAAAGTTTACTTCAGACAGGTAAGATGAATTGATGGTGTAAAAGGAAGATCCCACTTCATAGTTTGTGAGACCTTTACACGGATTTTATAAAGGACAGAAATAAAAGGCCAAACCTAACTATCATTACGGTTATTATTATTATACTTATTATTCCTATTATCAAAAATGCACCAGTGAAACTGCAAACGATAATTTGCCGAATTCCCATGTACATTCGCTAATGTTTTAATGCACTGGTTCCATACCGCTAATGAGTTCTGTTCCTTAGAGCACGATACTTAATCCGAAACACTTGTTCCCTGGAAACCGCTGAGGATGGTGGACAAATCTCTCCAGATGGCGCTGTTGAAGCTCCGAGGCTAATGATGCCACTCTTCGACGCCATCTTGACTACAAGTGCGCCCGTGTGCGAAGGCAGACTCTTACTATAATTAAATTGGCAACAGGGAACTCGCGGGGGCTCTTATGACTAGAGTGGACGGTTAGGCTTTGCCAGAGAAGAGAGAGAATGAGAGAGAGGGAGAGAGAGAGGAGCAGGGAGCGAGAGATGAGAGGGAGGGATTCAGTTAATTGGGAGAGACAGAAATCACTCCTGCATTACTAAACATCAGCTCATGTCGGCATTTCGGTGTATCGCTACAGATGGCCCGCAGCGTGTGATTGAACCTAGACTTGACGGCCGAGAACGTTTCCATTGATTTCGTTTGGTGGAATGTTCATGCTTCCATCGGAAAATGCCATTATTCTCTTGAGACATGAGTATGAGTGCCGATCTACTACGTCAGAATCATAAGTTGTTTTCGGGAATTCCAAAACTCACACACTGGGAAGTAGTACTTACGTGCCTTTAAAGGCTATCTAGATTGCGTGCACGCGATGGAGCCTTGGACGACAGGAATTATAATTCACTTCTCTCAAAAGCGAAAGGTGCCTAGAAGATACAAAAGCCATATGGGTTTAGTGTTATACCAAGAAAAGTGTCTGACGTAATGTTCTTTGTTTCAGGAGGAAAATATCCGCATGAAGTGTGAATTCGGAAAGTAATCGAGACTTCAAGTATGTAATTTTCGCACAATTTTCCTAAAAATAAAAATAAATAGCTTCTTTTCGTGAAGCTGGAAGCTCCAAATTACAAATAAATCTCCCTTATTTTCCCTGGAGTGACGAACACAGTAAGCGTCTAATGCTACAAGCAAGGAGTCCCAAAGCTAGCATTTAGTTGTCCAGAAAGTCCTGGCCGTTTTTTTTATGTGAAAAGAAACAAATGCAGTGAGTTTAAGAACATATCTTTATTCCTCAATGTATTGCCTATTTTTTTCTACGATTGTACTCCATCTTTCGGGCCATTTTAGAATGCCAGACCGTGGTTGGCTTGGAGGCAAAAAAGTCATCCACGTGCTTCTTGACAGCGCTGAGATCAGCGAATAATTTTCCGTTTAAAGAATTTTGCAGAGACCAAAACAAATGGAGTCGGAGGGCGATGTCCTGGGAATAAGGTGGGTGACATCCCATTCTATGGCGTGCAACTTTCTGCGGGTGACCAAATAAACGTGCGGCCGAGTTTTGTCTTGCTGGAACAAAACACCCATTCGGTTCACAAATTTTGGCCTCTTCTGCTGCTGGTTTTGGTTCAATTGTTTCAAATGGCTGCAGTACACATCCGAATTGATCGTCTGATCGTGTTGGAGGAGCTCATAGTGAATAATGCCTTTGCAATCCCTCCAAACAGAGAGCGTAACCTTGCGTCCATGAATATTCGTCTTTGGTGTTTGTTTACGTGATTCGGCAGCGTTACCCCAAGATCTCTTCAGCACTACATTGTCATAGACTATTCATGTTTTCTTTTTTTTTTTTTTGGTTGGAGGTTTAACGACCACCGTGAGCAACTCAATGGGCTATGAGCAGTCGCCCGTCCCTAATTTAGGGTCACTGGTTCCAGGGAAGGGAGAGATCCAGTGCCGTAAGACAAAGACAACATCCATGCCTCACGGGATTCGAACCCGGACCCCTTTCGGACGAATGATCAGAGGCCATCGCTTAGACCACTGCGCCACCGGGGCGGCATTCATGTTTTCATCGCCTATCACTAATCGTTTCGAAAATGGTTCCCTGTTCTTGCGTTTTAGGAGCATATCGCATATGGAATACCGGCCCATGCAGTTTTTCTCTGACAGCTTGTGTGGGACCCAAACACCATAACGAGAAGTGTATCCCAGCTTCACTAAATGTTCATAAACAGCACGTTTCGGCATTTTCACAGTCTCTGATAACTCTGACAGTTTGTGTGGGACCCAACCATCATAACGAGAAGTGTATCCCAGCTTCACAAAATGTTCATAAACATTACTTTTCGGCATTTTCACAGTCTCTGATAACTCCCGTATTGTTAATTATGGGTTGCACTCAACTTCTGCTTTTATGAGATCTTCATCCACTGCTGAAGGTCTTCCCGCATCGATTCCCTTCATCTAAACGGAAATCGCGGGCTTTGAAACTCCACAAACCACCTATTAACCGTTGATTCACCAATAGCGTTCTCTTCATACACTCCACAAATAGTTTTTACACGTCTGTGCAAAGTTTTCCCCCGCTTTTATAGAGGAATAGCATCACATGCCGAACATGCAACTTTTGATCATCTATGTTTAAAACGTACTAAACAAACACAGCTTCCACTAAATTAATTAATTAATTAAAAGGAACCGTACACCAACTATACTCAAACTAGTATAACTATACTAGTGATCCGAATTTCTTGGCGTAAAATAGAAAATCAAAGTTTTCAAACTTTCGCACATCAACCAGATGGCCTTTTTCAAGGAAAGTAGACAGCTAACTGCCACTTATCCAATTATCAACTCCCACTTATCGTCAACCTCACGTGACTCAACGCTACATGTAAATGCCACCTTTCATTATCATGAATTTTATAGGGTTACACCGTATCTCTCTATTCTAAAAAAAAGTAACTGCCGCAGCTGCTGCTACCGTTGTTTTAGAAATTTCGCGACACTCTTGCTTTACTAGCTCGCGGCGCAAAACGTGAACACAAAAATAGGAATTTACATCGTTTGTAGAGAATTGTTTGGAGAACACGCTGAAATAAACCGTTTCTCGATTCTAAAGTAAGCAAAAAAGTGCTATCAGGTCACGTTCCGGACACACTAACAGCAACAGAACCACGAAACTTTGTAGGCATGTAGTGTCATGAACGAAGTTTTGCACCTCGACGCCCTTTTTTGAATTTCGATTTATCTTACGAGAAATTAAATTTCAAAATTTTACAAAATTCTCTATTTCGCGATGGGATCCATTAAAAAAACCCGGATATATGGCAAACTATAAATCATAACGCATTGCAATTTTTATAACATAAACTTACCACAATCGTCTCTTTTTTACGAAAAAAAAACAACTTAAGAAAAAGTCATTTTCTGATTTTTAAGCATTTTTTAAAGACTCAAAGGAAAGAAGCGAACGGCTTGTCTGTCTTCCCGATAAATACAGAGGAACGTTTTGGTCCCGTGACCTGCTGCCATGGTGACGCAGAGAATGTTTTATGCATATGTTTTGTTGGTAAAGCTATCTCAGTTGTTTAAAGTGGACGTCAAGTAATTTTGCTTCCTATACTTCCAATAGAAAAACGTCTGTGCACATTTTCTTCACAATTAATGCGTTCCCAAGGATGAAAATTTGAACATCGATTAAAATATCTTCATTTTTTAACTTGCAATACTTAATATTTTCTAAAACATAACCATATTTATGCAATCCAACATTTGTTTGTCTGCTGACGTCCTCAAAGTACAGGTCGCCCCATATTTTTAGCACGTCTTTTGTAAAAAAAGATCGTGCTTATGTTATCGCTTTGTCCGTCCGTCTGTCCATCTGTACCCACGAAATCTCTGCAACTATTATTCCGAGTTCGAAAATTCTTTTTGCATTCGGAAGCTTGAAATATGCGAATGATGATCCTTCATTTCGTTTTTTTTTTTTTTACGATGTGCAATTTCGCCGCTAGAGGGCGTAAATGCAGATGATGTCGAATTCAAAAAACGTTTTATTCCACATATTTGCTTCTAAACATCCGATTGAAAAAAGTCTTCTATCTTTCGATTCCATTTATATCAAAGAGTATTTTAGATATAGTTACATTTTCAAATTACGCATAGATTTCCCGCTATGGGGCGTCAAAGTAAATTACATTTTTTCTAATAACTCTTCTTCTAAAACTCCGATTTGAAAAATGTTTTCTTTAGCGGATACACCTCCTAATGGAAAATCTTTTGCATATGATTACTAATTTTTGGTAAAGCATACTTTGGCCATCAGGGGGCGTAAGCGTTAATTTTTGCTTCTCATGTATTTGCCATAAAATCTGAGCTTCTAAAAAATCGATTGAAAAAATTCTTTCCTGGACTGATGCCACTCACATCGATAAATCTTTTGGAACATTTTCTTCTTAAAATATTCCACAGTTTCTCCGCCAGGGGGCGTAGATTTATACCTTATTTTTCTTATTTTTGTGAATATCTGTACTTCTAGGAGTCCGATTTGAAAATTGTTTTCTTTGTTGGATAGTGTTTTCAGTGTGATATGTTTTTCATATAATTTCAAAATTTTCAAGTAATTCATAGACTTTCTGCTAGGGGGCGTAGAGGTAAATTGCGATTCCCCTATATCTCTGATTCTAATTCTCCGATTTGAAAAAGTCTTTCTGCACCGGACACAGCTCATGATGGAAAATCGTTTGCACATAATTTCTAATTTTTGTAAGAAATGGTTTGGCCACCAGGCGGCGTAAGTCTTGATTTCTGCTTCTGATATATTTGCAGCAAAATATGAGCTCCTAAATTCTCAATTGCAAAAAAAGTCGTTTGTTGACCGATACTACTCATGTCGACAAACCTTTTAGGAACATTTTCTTCTTGAAAAAATGCATGGTTTCTACGCCAGGGGGCGTAGATGTATATCTTATTTTTGTCAATATCTCTACATCTAAGAGTACGATTTGAAAAATTCCTTCTTTGTTGGATAGTGTTTCCGATGCGAAATGTTTTTCCTATAAATTCAAAATTTTCAAGTAAATGATAGATTTTCCGCTAGGGGGCACAAAGGTAAATTGCGTTTTCTGCGTTATTTCTGCTTCTAAAACTCCGATTTGAAAAATCTTTCCTCCATCGCATAGAAGACCTGATGGAAAATGTTTTTCACATAATTTCTAATGTTTGGTAAAGAATCGTTTGGCCACCAGGGGGCATAAGTGTTAATTTCTGCTTCTGATATATTTGTAGTAAAATCTGGGCTCCTGAAAACTCGACTAAATTTTTTTTTTCTTGGACCGATACCGCTCATATGGAAAAACTTTTGAGAATACTTTCTTCCTAAAATAATGCATCGTTTTCCCACCAGGGTACGTAAAGTCACATCTTATTTTTGTCGATATCTCTGTTTCTAAGAGTTCGTAAGCTCATGATTCCGTTTACAGCAATATCTGAGGGATTAAAATCCCTATTGAAAAACTTATTTCTTCCGTCAGATACTATTGTTTTCCATACCGGTTCCATTGACTTTGAATAGCTTTGATAAATTTAATTTGCGTCAGAACGGATTGAAAAGACTTGCTTATTACATCCGAAAATTCAGTGTCATCTTTCTTGTTTTTTCTGGTTTCAACACCACCAAAGGAAAAGTTATTGATTTTTAATACAATTATGGTTATTATTTACAAAATATTAAGTATTGCAAGTTAAAATATGAAGTTATTTTAATCGATGTTCAAATTTTCATTCTTGGAAACACACTAATTGTGAAGGAAATGTGTACAAAAGTTTTTCCATTGAAAGTATACGAAGCAAAATTACTTGACGTCCACCTTAACGGTTTAGCATAACGGTTTACGGAAATGCTTTTTGGACCGCTTTTGTTTTCCTTAGTGATAAATTTAGTAAGTGCAATAATTTCAAACGACAAAAGTCCGCCCTTCCGAAAAATAACGACAGTAAAAAAAACCACTGAAACTTCGGAATAACAAGCCTTATGCTTAGACATGCAATAAAAATTGAAATTTATATGAATTTTCCAGTTTTTATTTCATGTGATATACTTGGAGATCGGGATGCAGGGCCCGAACGCTACTCTGGAAACGAGCGAAGCGAGCCTAGAGGCGAACCCCTCGTAATACAAATTTTGAAGATGACAATCCGTTTTTTGGTGTAAATATGACAAGGATGGTAAGTCAGATAACATCCGAAAACTTGAAAATGTCGTCGTCCTTGAGCGGGAATCGAAACCAGATTCGCTAAAAAATCCTCCAGATTCGCTAAACATGAATGTCGGTTGCTTCGACTAGCGAATTCTGTGATCGTTATATTCAAATTAATTGGAAACTTGAGACTTGGTCGTTCTGGGGGGTGCAGTGGTTATCATACCCGGGCACTATCTGTGAAACACTGGTTCGATCCCCGCTCCAGGACGACGAAATTTTCAAGTTTTCGGATGTTATCTGACTTACAATTCTCGCCATATTTACACCAAAAAACGGATTGCCACCTTCCATTGTTGCCAACATCTCGTGTGTTTTCAGAAGCTACGACTGCATACGTCACGCTCAACCACCCACCGCTTACAAACGCTCAGAAATTTCTGAACAACCGAATAATATTGTTTTATTTGAGGCAAAAATTCAAATAACATATTTGCGTAGTGGGCGGAATTTGACCGAAAAAGAATTTCTTCTGTATGAATTTTAGACGAACAGTTGCTTTTGCTTTATTTAGCTTGGATTTTAACAATATACCGACAGTATTATTCAAATTTAAAGTGCATATAGTAGCGTCCTTTACTATTTGCACGTATCTGAACACTACATAAAATCAGTTCTTAAATACTTCACTTATAGTGAAACAGGAGTCACCCGAGAAAACTCCAAAAAAAAATTATAGTTAGTCTTTCAGCCAAATACCTTGGGCTCAGGAATGCAAAACTACAACTCGCTTTTCAACGGTATTATTAACGTAATCCAATTAATGTGAGGAAACTTTGTTAATGAAAACACCAACACTAAAGATGTAGCATGCAGACGTCAAGAAAACACAACTTATAGGAAATCAACTTTCGCAACTATAAGATCATACCACCATAGCAGTTTTTGGCTGCTTCTTGAACAATATATATCTCTCAGTTCTTATCGGTCACATGCATACGTGAGTGTTGCAACCTGACTCCGCGCGAGAGAGAAGCTATAACGTCATGTTTGAAAACACTAAAAGAGAACAAACTCAAATTTGCATAGAGAAAGACTATAATATCATACAACCACAGACTACAACATCATACCACCATCTTCAACAATGTATCTCTCCCAGTTCTTATGGGTCACATGCATGCCTGAATGTTACCAACTTCATTCCGCGAGAGAGAAGACATAACGTCATGTCTGAAAACGCTGAAAGAGAACGAACTCAAATTTACGTAGAGAAAGGCTATAACATCCTACCACCACAGACTATAACATCCTACCACCACAGACTATAACATCCTACCACCACAGACTATATCATCCTACCACCACAGACTATAACATCATACCACCACAGACTATAACATCATACCACTATAGTACATGCTTTTTTTTTTGGCGTCTTCTTCAACAATGTATCTCTCCCAGGTCTTATCGGTCACATTCATACGTGAGTGTTGCGAACCACATTCTGCAAGTGAGAAGATATAACGCCATGTCTGAAAACGCTAAAAGAAAATAAACTCAAATTTACATAGAGAAAGACTATAACATCATACTACCACAGACTATAATATCATACTACCACAGACTATAACATCATACCACCATAGCACAGTTTTATGATTGCTTCTTCAACAATAAATCTCTCCCAGTTCTTATCGGTCACATGCATATCTGGCTTTGCTGACTCGTGTCCTTCTTGGTGCTGCATTTTGGGTGGCCAGCAGTGTATTTAGAATTCGAAAAATAATTCGTGCTCTGCTATACGATGAAATATTGATCAACAACTCGAAAAATTTAATTAGGTAAAAACAGCCAAAAATACGTCGCCGCATTATGCCTTTGGCACAAGGGCGACGATAGTGCTCCGTGACGAATTGTTTTCCTAAAAAGTGCTCCGCGACTCAAAATGTTTGGGAACCACTGATCTAGAGAGAGAGAGAAAAGTCACCAAAAACAGCTCTTTGAAAAAGATGGGAAAATCAACTGGAATTCAGGTATTCGCTATCAGCGAAAACAGTCAATGATTTATTGGCAATTGATAGTACTCCACAGAAAACATTTCGATTCTTAGAGATCGGTAATAAAAATGGTTCGCCAGATCAGAAGTACGAGTTAAGTATTCTATATTGCTATTTAAGATTTCGTTATCATGATTCTCAATTAGTCAGGATAATGTTTGATGGCGGGATCGTAGATAGCGAAAGTGGGGGAAAAGGTTGGAGGGGATGAGCTGTGGCTCTCCCAGAAAGGTTACACTAGGGGAGCAAATTCATGCTGAAGAGCGCAGAAAATAGAAACGCGCAAAGTATGAATTGATTTACCAAGTACTGTAACTGGAAAATGAATTGCGGTACAGGTTAATTATACTTACAGGAGCTCGTGATCGACGAAAATATTCGCTAAATCTGCTCTGCGCGAAAAATTCCACTTTGAAAAAAATATGCATATGCCTATAGGTTTATAGTATATATTCATAACAATCAGTTATACTTGAAATAACCGCTTGGCAGAAAAAAAATAAAAAAACAAAAACGAAGCACCTAGAAAGAATCATCTAATCCAGATGAAAGTTGGTAACGTGCAATGCAATGTACATGTGTAGGAAAAAATATTATTGCAAGTTGAGCCATTTATTCGGGTAAAACAGCTACACGAGTGGAACTACATTGTTACGCCACCTCTGGTGCGGATACAAGCGGTTACCGGGCGTGGCATAGAAGAATACAGTTCACGGATACTGTCCTGGGATATAGCATGCCAGATGGAGTTCAAATTTGCAGGCCAATTCGCCGACATTCCAGAATGAGCGTAGGTGGCGGCGTAACATCCCATCCAAACATGTTCGATCCATGAGAGATCAGGCGATCGGGCTGGCCACGGAAGGGCGTCCGCATTATGGAGGCAGGCATGGGACAGCCGTGCCATGCGTGACCTGGCATTATTCTGTTGAAAAATTGTTTGGGGATGCTGCGACGGGAATGGTAACACAACAAGTCGTAGAATATTGCCGACGTACCATTGAGCCGGGAGAGTGGTACCGAGTACTACCAAGGATGTTATGCTGTTGCAGGAAATGGCTACCCAGTGAGTCACTCACGGCGCGCGAGCAGTGTGTCGGTAGAGGCAAGATACAAGCGTTGGCAAGCTGGTCTCCAGACACGTATGGGTTGGTCCTCTGCACGAAGTGCAATCCGTGAATCAATGTAGATAACACGACGCCACTGGACACTATACCTCTTTGATCAGGCTCGGCAGCACCGCAACGGGTGTCGCCGATGCTCACTGGTCAGTTGTGGGCGACGGAGTGGCCTCTTCGAATGTAGTCCCCATGACGCAAAACGTGTGGCAACGGTGCAGATGGCCACTTCCGAACCTCTAGACGACTCAGCATGGCCACTTCCGAACCTCTAGACGACTCAGCATGGCCACTTCGGAACCTCTAGACGACTCAGCATGGCCACTTCCGAAACTCTAGACGACTCAGCATGGCCACTTCCGAACCTCTAGAAGACTCAGCAAGGCCACTTCCAAACATCTAGAGGACTCAGCATGGCCACTTCCAAACCTCTAGACGACTCAGCATGGCCACTTCCGAACCTCTAGACGACCCAGTATGACCACTTCCGAACCTCTAGACGACTCAGCATGGCCACTTCCGAACCTCTAGACGACCCAGCATGACCACTTCCGAACCTACAGACGACTCAGCATGGCGACTTCCGAACCTCTAGATGACTCAGCATGGCCACTTCCGAACCTCTAGACGACCCAGCATGACCACTTCCGAACCTACAGACGACTCAGCATGGCGACTTCCGAACCTCTAGACGACTCAGCATGGCCACTTCCGAACCTCTAGACGACGCAGTATGATCACTTCCGAACCTCTAGACGACTCAGCGTGACCACTTCCGAACCTCTAGACGACTCAGCGTGACCACTTCCGAACCTCTAGACGACTCAGCTTGGCTACGGATGGTTGACAGCAAGGAATTCGGTTCTGTTCGCGCGTCTCTCACAATCGCTCGATCCTCGCATTCTGTCGTTGCCCTCGGCCGTCCGCTGCCCGCGTGGCGCTAGGTTGTGCCCTCTTGACACAATGGCGCCATCGTCGTCCGACTGCCCCGTCGCTATGACCCAAATACCTGGCGATAGAGCAACTTGACCAACCGGTCTCTCTCAGCCCAATTGTGCGTCCTCTCTCAAACTCGCTCAACTGCTCGTAGTGTGCAGGGATCCGACGTAGAGGCATCCTCACTGTTCGGGGAGGGGGGGGAGTAAATGCAGACATAATCATCTGTCACAGTTTTCCCTGGGCTTTGCTCTTTATATACCCTCCTTGATGCGCGGTTCCCGTGTGCTGTGGCGGGCCAGTGTTTAGTCATTTGTCCTTATTTTTTTAATAATTTCCATATTCGGACCAAAGGTACTTGCATCGGTATCGAATGACTTTTCTCGGGGTGCGTCGTTTTTTGGGGTGCAAATAGTGTATTTAATTAACTAACAACGGTAATATTAATTCCAAAAAAATAAACACTTACATGAATACATAGTACAGAGGATCCTGGTGCCCACATAAAGTGGAAACAGTATTAAAACTAGAATCTAATATTGTTTGTTTTGTTTTACGTTCCTTTAATTTTTGCCAAATGGTGCTTAATTCTTTAAACAAATTATTCCCGCTGTAGCCCGTTGCTTCAAAAATAAATTTCGAGACTTTTCGCACAACCAGTAGCTGTGGCGTAAGCTAGTGTCAGAATGTTTTCCTATTCACTTTCTTCACCCGCCTTAGACATTTCTGACGATTTAACTGCGATATCGTCTGCAGAAAAGATGACACATAGAGAGACTGCATCGTCTACCTTAACAAAGTGGTCAGTTGCAGGGACATCATGAAAATGTGTTAATGTTCTGACTTCTTAACGAATCAGCGAGTGAAAGATCACTCATTTCATTACCAAAATTGAATGAGCTTATCTAATCCAGCTGGTCTCAAGCTGTTTTGGATGCTAGATAGTAGTATGCGTCCCAAAGAATCGCGTACCAAAAAAAGGAGTCCTTTGCTCAACTAGTGTCTTCAGCATTTGATGTATTCTCTCCTCATTGCTTTTCTATCAAAATTTTTCCACTAGCACAGAAAGATTCAAGGGATGTTGCAATTTCGTCCTATATGCTACTAATTATGTCAGCCCATTTGAACATTCAGTGCTAAACAAATTTTCTCCGCATCATTAAATACATAATTCCATTAAGTTTGCTCGGTAAAGACGATAAAAGTTGATATGAATCAACATTATACCAAACAAAAGCATCTGTTTACATCGTGATACCTGGAATCTCTCTAAATACTTTCATGCGATAAGCGGCTTAATACATTTCAGGTTCTTTTTCGTTTTTATCGATTAATTAGTAACAAAGAGCATTATACATTGCTAACTAAGGGTACAAAATAATCATAGTCTGAGTTCTGTGGCCTCATGTCTGCAAGAAAAAAATACTGAAATAGCTGACACAGTTGTTAGCAGTCGAAAATACACAGTCGAGTCACTTTTTATGATTACCTCCTACTTTTGAAGTCAACAGCGCCTTGCCAATGAAAGAAGACACGTGTCGTGAGCTGGCGGGAAGGGTTATACACTGAGTGGCCACTTTATTATGACCACCCCCTCAGTACTTCGTTGGGCCACCTTTTGCCTTTAATACTGTGTCGATTCTTCGTCGCATTGACTCCACGAGATGTTGATAGGTGGTTTGTGGAATCTGAGACCATGCTTGATAAATAGCACTTTCCAGGAGTGTGAGATTGCAGGGTTGTGGATCCAGCTGTCTGATGGCTCGTTCAACTTCATCCCACAAAATCTCAATGGGGTTGAGATCTGGAGATTGTGGGGGCCACCTAAGCAAAGTAAACTCACCGACATGTTCCTGAAACCAATCCTGTACAATACGAGCACTATGGCAGGACGCATTATCTTGTTTCAAGTAGCCATCGCCATTCGGATAAACCATCCACATGACAGGATGCACTTGGTCCGCAACGATGTTTAGATATGATGTGCCAGTCAGACGTTGATCAACACGAATTAAAGGGCCCAACGCATGCCAGGAAAACATTCCCCAAACCACAACGTTGCCTCCACCAGCTTGAAGGGTTGTAGCAATGCATTTGGGGTATATGCTTTTGTGGTCTTTCCGCCAAATTCTCACTCGGCCATCGGCATGGTGCAACTGAAAACGTGATTCATCGGACCACATAATTTGTTTCCAATTATCGACTGTCGAATCCTTGTGCTCCTGTGCGAACTGGAGACGTTTTCTCTTGTTAACTGCAGACAGCAAAAGTGTTCGAACAGACCTTCGGCTGCCATATCCCATCCGATGCAGTATACGGCGAACAGTACGTGCAGAGATCATTTGAGGGGATCCTTGATTAAGATGGTCTGTAATTTGATGCACTGTTGCCCTTCTGTTGCCTGTTACCAGTCTGGACACTCTCCGTTCCGCCCGAGCAGTCACTAGTCGATGACGACTACACGTTGCACGTAGAGACCCAGTTTTTTGGCTGACAGTCCAGTTTTTTAACACTCTAACATCAGCAGCTCTGGAACATTTCACGAACGCGTCGGTTTCGGTGATACTCGCTTAATGGCTCCGAGCTCCTACAATCATCCCACGTTGAAAGTCCGTCAAATCGCATTTTGTACCCATCTCGTCAACCAAAAATCGCTTCTATTACTGTCGCAAGCATTAAGCCTTTCCCTTTTTATACTAGCCTCGCCCTCTGGTGGCAAGAGCGTGCAGTCATAGTTCATTTGCTTAAAACTGTGAGGTGGTCACAATAAAGTGGCCACTCAGTGTATAAGGTGTGCTGTAAGCATTCTGAAAACATATCACTTGTTGCTGTCATGGATAAAATGAGCGATTTATCAGATTTGCAAAAAGCGATGACTATCGGTTTTCGGGCCAAGGGTGGCAGTGTTTCTGAAACAGCGCAATTTGTGAACCGTTCGCGTGCTGCTGTGTTTAAAGTGTATCGTGATTAGAGAAATGGCGCCATTGTGAATAAGAGACGGCGAAATTGCGGAGCACCACGTGCCATTGATGTGACAGGTGAAAGTTGGCTTCGAAAGTGCGTGAGGGCCGATTAACACGCTACAGTGGAGCAACTCACTGGCCGAATGAACCTGAAGTGTGTTTAAAACGGCAGTTCAGCGAATCCTGCTGTGTATGAGGTTCCGATGCAGACGGATGGTCACTGCACCAATGCTAACGAAAGTGCATCGGCAAAAAAGGCTTACATTTGCATGGCAGTATTGGAATTGGGCCTCCGCTGATTGACAAAGAATTGTCGCTTCCGATGAGTCACGTTTTCTGCTTCATCAAACGGACGGATGTTGGCGTATAAGGCGAGAAACATCAGAGAACAAACACTCTTCAACCATTGCTGGAAGAACACAAGTTGATGGGAGCAGCGTTATGGTCTGGGGAATGTTTTCGGGGCATTCTCTGGGTCCAATCTTACCTGTGGAAGGCACTAGGGACTGAATTCATTACGAATCCATCCTTGCAGACCACGTACCCACATACATGCTGATTGTCTTCCCTGGGTCGGATGGGATCTTCCAGCATGACAATGCGACATGTCACACAGCTAGAAATGACTGAGGGTGATTGGAAGAGCACGATGAAGACTTCAAAGTATTTTCCTGGCCCTCTGATTCCTTAGACTTAAACCGAATTGAGCATCTGTGGGACCAACTCGATCGTGTTGTTCGCTCTATGGATCCCAAACACGCACTCTCCAGCAACTGTCAGATGCAATGCAGTCAGCATGGCTCCACATACCTACGAACACCTTCCAGCATCGTATTGAGTCACTCCCAGCCCGTCTAGCTGCTGTCCGCGCTGCACACTGCGGTTACTTTGGATATTAACTGGTGGACACAATAATGTGACTTGACTGTGTATGGTGCATACAAAATGGGGAGAGCAGAAACAATATCATGTGCCACAGTAACGAAAATGCATACGATATTGCTATACACAATATCCTTTCTCGCTACAAAACTTCAAAATCAGTTCCTTTGAACAGACGATTGAAACTTAACAGTTAATCAAACCTTAAGTATTCTTACGAAACTCTCCTATTATCAGATTGTTTTTGTCATATGGATAAGGATAAAGTAAGAATGGAATTTTTCCGTTAATATGGAAAAGGAATTGCTGAATGGTTTGTAAAAATCCATAATTTTCTGTTAACATATTGTAAAAACGAAATTTGCTGTCAATATAGAAAAGGAATTTAGGAAAGGTTTCTGAAAATTCAGAATTTTCCTGTCGTTCGAAAAACCAGTGAAATTCAGATTGCTTTCGGTTATTTCACGGAGAAGATTCCGTTATAAACAGCGCTCTGAATTGTTGGCATCTTAGCGTAAAGCAAACGCACTCGGCTAGTTATCGAGAGATCTGGGGTTCGATCCCAGCGATGTCGTAAGAACAATTTTTCATTTACTATGCGTCGTTTATAAAATAACGTAGACAGAGCGATGAAATCGTCTATTTGCATAAATCATCATCATCATTTTCAACCATTATCAATCCTCTGCTGGACGAAGGTCTCCCCAAGTTTCCTCCACAACGGTCTGCCTTGAGCCAGTCTCCTCCATGTCACTCCCGCATACTTTCGAATTTCATCCACATATCTCTCATGTGGTCTTCTTCTGGGTCTTTTCCTGTCCCTTGGAATCCGCTCTAAAATTTCGCCTGTCTATCGATGGTCTGTCCTTCTGGCAGTATGCACAGCCCACTGCCATTTCAGGAATTTAACTCTGATCATGATGCCTTCCACTCTTGTCATTTTTCGGATTCACGAGTTCCTCTTCTTACCTCTTCTGGTTACACCAAGCATGCACCTCTCCTTGCTGCTTTGAGTTGTCTGCAGCCTTTGTATGTCTCGTTTAGTTAAGGTCCACGTCTCTGCACCATACGTAAGCACTGGAAGGATGCATTGATCAAACACTTTTCTTTTAAGACATAATGGCATATTGCTCTAGAAAATTATGCTGTTTCTTCCGAAAGTTCTCCAGGCAAGTTTTGTACGCCGATTAATTTCTTCATCAATGTGACCCTCACTTGATATCTGCTGTCCAAGATAAACGTACGTGTCTGTTATCTCCAGCTTTTCTCCATCAATCGATAAATCTTCATTTCGTGTAAAAGCACTGAACATCACTTTTGCCTTCTGAAAGTTCATTTTTAATCCCACTTCTTTACTCTTGTCAGCAAGTTCCTGGATCATACTCTGCAGCTCTGATGGGGTAGTTGCAAAAATAACTACATCATCAGCAAAATGAAGGTGGGTTAGATAATCTCCATTAATCTTTATCCCTTTGTTTTCCCAGTTCAGTGATTGAAAGACATTTTCCAATGTGGCGTTAAAGAGCTTCGGAGACATGGTGTCACCTAGTCTCACTCCCTTTCCAATTTTTATATGTGTTGTATTTTCAAACAGCCGAATCTTTGCACTTGTATTTTCATAGATGTTATTAATAATATTAAAGTATGCATCTTCAATACCGCAGGATTTCAGAGCCATTGTAACTGCTGTGGTTTCACCGAATCAAAGGCTTTTTCATAATCGATAAAAGCCATGCACAATGGAAGTTCATATTCCCTCGCTCTTTCAATTAGTTCTCTCAGTACGTGGATATGATCTATTGTGCTGTAGCCACTCCTGAATGCAATTTGTTCTCTCGGTTGAGCCATATCTAGTGTTACCTTCAAACGGTGTGAAAGAACTTTAGTGAAGATTTTATAAACCACTGATAGGAGGCTGATAGGTCTGTAGTTCCTGAGATCCTCAATGTCACCTTTTGTATGTAGCAGGATCATTATAGTGTTGTTCCAATCCGCAGGAATCTTCCCTTCATTAAGGCATCGAGTGAAAATTTGGGCGAGTACTGTTTCGATTTCTCCTCTTGCTTCTTGTATGATGTCTACAGTAATTCCATCTTCTCCTGGAGCTTTCCCCGCTTCATGTTCTTGATGCATGTGCAACTTCTGCTGGGAGGACTGGAGGAACTCTGGTACTGGTACCTTCCATGATGTCTGGAGTACATGCATCATCCCTTTCATATAACTTCGAGTAAAAATCTTTCACTCTTGTCAAAACGTCGCCTCTATTTCTTGTTACAGAACCATCTTCTTTTCTCAGTGCCGTAATCTGTTTTCTTCCCTTACGGAGATGTCCCTTTGCTATCTTTAGGCTTTGGTTGTTTTCAATTGCTTTCCTCACTAGTTCACAGTTGAATTTCCTTACATCTTCAGTGATACTTTTTCGTACTGTCTTGCATAGCTCTATGTATTCCACTTTGGAAGTCACATCTTCTTTAGTTGTCCTCATCTCTCTTCTTTTTTGCATCAACATTTTGGTTTTTCCTGATAATTTGTTCACATGCAACTTGTTCTTAGACCCAGTTAATTCTGTTGCTGTTTCCATAAGAGCTTTGGTTACTTTTCTGTTAACTTCAGAAATATTCACTTCTTCCGATGTTAGGCCTTCTAAAGCAGAGAATCTGTTCTTCAGTTCCAACTTGAAGGTATTATGGTGTTTTTTAAGGTTGGTTATGTCAATACATTTTGTTTGTCTTATGAGCTTGCCACGTTCGAGTTTAGTGTTGAGGTGCATCTTACATCTCACCAATCTATGGTCACTACCTGTGTTGAACTTGTTTAGCACACTGCAGTCTTCTATGACGAATTTTTTGTTACACATAATAAAATCTTTTTAATAATAATCTTTTCATAATAAAATCGTTTACAGTGTACCAAAAATCTTCTTTACAAATTTCAAACTGCGTCGCAACTCCATATTTCGCGATCCGACACCGACAAAATTTCTCATCTTGGTTTAATGAAGAGAACCCAATTAGTCTAATTGCAATTTGCATAAATATGCTTTGTTAAATCACGAAAGGAATTGCGGAAAGTTGCTCGTGAATTTCAGAAATTTGTTTACAGTGTACCAAAAATCTTCTTTACAAATTTCAAACTGCGTCGCAACTCCACATTTCGCGATCCGACACCGACAAAATGTCTCATCTTGGTTTAATGAAGAGAACCCAATTAGTCTAATTGTAATTTACGTATTCTTAATTGCTACAAAAATATATATAACGAGATGAAAACGGCGCAAATGAGTCTCTAAAAGATGAAAATATGGATACAAAGAAAATTAAATCTGTTTGTTTTATTTTAAAGAATGCCCTTGTGACATTAAGGAAGCAGATTTCATATCACAGTAAATATCTTTCTGTCGACTGATGCGAGAAAACTGAAAAAACAAGAACTGCACTGCTCTTTTGCGTCACATTCTTAAACATGATCTGCACGACATCTATCCGAAAGGGCAGCGGGTGGCCTAGTGGGCAACGTTCGTGAATTGCCACGGAAAGTACCTCAGGTTCGATCCCAGGCAGGTACGAGCGCTCGATCCACTAAATATCCACCGTGCGTCGGATAGGCACGTTAAGCCGTCGGACCCCGGGTACTCTCCCCCCGGTAATAAATAAGGGCTTCTTCCTCCCCCTTTCTATACCTCGTTTCAGTATAACTTTCCTATCGGGCACTCTAGCCCAAATCTCCTAGCTTCCTATTTCTAAGGGTTGTTTAAGACCTGGGGTCAGACACTCCCTTTCTAAAATCCTCTACATATGAAAAAAAAATAACATCTACCCGAAAGTAGTTCTGCTTTTCAAGCTGTTTTTGACTATATGAGTTGCTTTTTGCAAAAAGGCATTCAGCAGATAAAAATTAATTGGAAAATATTTAAGAGAATCAACGCCACAAGAACAGCTTTCTTCATTAGCTATCCTTTTCGTAGAGAACGGAGCAGCATGACAGTTGAAATCTGACGGCGTAACTGCCTCAATCGCTAATACGCAAGAGAAGATTAAAAAAATACAAATCGCTGAAATAACTGAAATCCGGAGCCAATTGGCAACTGCTATTGAAACTGTAGTCTTTATTTTTCAAGTTCCTCCAACTCTTGCTGAGACGAGAATTTTATCCATGCAGAGAAAATACACCGATGACCCAATACATTATGACCACCTATCTAATAAGCGGTAGGTATGTGGCCCGCAACAAAGCGGCCACTCGGCGAAGCATCGATTCGATGAGGTGGCGATAGGTATCCTGGGGTATCTGGTACTCCAGTTCCCGTACATTTCGGGGTGGTGGTGATTTAGCGCGAACAGGCTTTTCCAAGTCGAACCACAAATGTTCGATTGGGTTCCTGTCAGGTGAATTTGCAGGCCACGGCTTTAACAGAAAATCACTAGCATGTTTCTGGAACCACTTCTTGACGATTCTGGCTGTATGGCATGGCGCATTATCTTGTTGGTAATGGCCATCACCAGTTGGGAACACATTTGTCATGAATGGGTGAACTTGGTTCGCATCGACGTTTAAATACCTGAGAGCTGTTAGGGATTGTGCTACTGGAATAATGAGGCCTTAAATGCCTAGAGAAAACATCGCCCACAGCATTACACCGCAGCCGCGGGCCTGTTTCCTCCCAACAGTGCATCCAGGTGCCATAGCCTTCGTTGGTAATCGGCGTATCCGCGCTCGGCCGTCTACTGACGCTCCAAGAATCTTGATTTGTCAGACCAGGCCACTTTTTTCCAATCATCCAATTTCCAATCTCGATGATCTTGGACCTATTTCATGCGTTGTTGGCGATGACGGGCGGTGAGCATGGGGACCCGTCTGGGTCTTCGGTTACGTAGGCCCATGCGCAGAAGGCTGCGATGAACTGTGTTCTGTGACACATTTCCCTGATCATTACTGTTTTAGCTGAGAGTGATTTTTCGCACTGTGGCCCTGCGGTCGCTGTGAACAATGCGCGACAGTCTTCGCTCCCCTCTGGCGTCAGTGAGCTGCGGATTACACGCGGCTGGACGACGGTTCGTCGTTTGGCCATCTGTGCACCACTTTTGATACGTACTCACGACAGCGGCACGTGAACAACCCACAAGCCCCGCCATTTCCGAGATCGTAGTTCCGAGGCTCCGTACCATCATAATTTGTCCTTTATCAAACTCCGATGAATCGGCAGCTTTTCCCATTCTGACTCCGAATACTCTATTAACCCAAAGCCGGCCCTTGGGTTGTATATATATATATATATATATATATATATATATATATATATACTATATATATATATATATAGTGCTCTGTGAACTTCATCTGCGCCACTGTTCGGTCTCCAGGCGCGCTCATTTCTTTAGGCAGGGGGTGGTAATAATGGAATAGCTTATCGGTATATGAGAAAGGTAAAACGAAGCAAACTAATGGCAAAATCATCCTGCCGAGACATTGATTATAAAAGCAAATTCATTTTTGCGTTTACACAATTCAGAAGTTCTGGAAAAGTGAGTTTCAGCCTTCATGTCATTTTAGGTGCTGTATGCAAAGAATTTTTTAATAAAATTATGGGAGAGATCGGAAGTCTGAGTTTTCAAAGAGCATAATATTTTCCCGTAAAGGAGGAATGAGAAAGTAAAACTTACTCAACATTTCAATAAAAGTGGGGAACTTTGATACTGGAAGGGACGTGATTTCAGCCCCCAATAAAAATGACTGCTCCGACACTGGTTGGTGAAACTACATATATCTAAAGAAAGGCAAATGTAACAAGTCTACTACAGTTTTGGCTGACATATGGGCGTAATCACCCAGAAAGTGAAGAATTAAGAAATGGAAGTGGATGTCATGTCATAACAAACGTGAATTTGCATAAAAAACCTGCAAAATGTTGAAGTTTCAGTGAAAAGCCACTGAAACTACGTATATATAGAGATTATATATAAGTCCTGCAAAATCCGTGGTTTCAGGGCAAAGCCACTGAAACTACGTATATATAGAGAAAAACGTTTTCTACTCAGAAGGTAGAATAAAATATATCTCGGGATTCAGAATCGTCATAATACCAAGTTTATTAAGTGCGCAGAAACGATTGATGAGAATGATATTTCCGCTAGCTACAGCAAAATTACTGAAACTGTAACACATATTAGAGATGTAAACCTCGGGCATATGTCGCAGCTTGTACCTGGAAACCAAATGATGCTGCGTGTTAGCTTAAAACAGTAAACGCAAAACAACAAGGCTCGTGTACCATTTAAATCGAATGCGCTGAAGACGAACCAGCATCGTTTCTTTTTTTTGGGGGGGGGGGAGGCGGTTGACGACCACCATGAGCAAATCAATGGGCTATAAGCAGTCGTCCATCCCTAATTTATAACTACTGGTTCCAGGGAAGGGAAAGAGCCAGTGCCGTAATACAAACACAACATCCATGCCTCACCGTATTTCGAACTAGGACCCACCTCGAACGAATGAATGGTCAGAAGATTTCGCTTAGACCACTGCGCCACCGTTGCGGAAACCAGCATCGTTACCTTTCAAATACCCGTCTTACATTCATGCAAGAGTTCATAAAATGCACAGAAGGAGAATATCTATTTTCATAAAGTTAATTAATGTAGGAAGTTACGAAATTATTTTATATCTGCCGTAAAGGAATACTCAGTTTGTTTTCTTAAACATTTCCAGGTTTCGTAAAATAGCTGAGTGCAACTCGAAATTGCGGAATTTTTTAAAAATTTTGTGAGAGTTTTGCTGCTCTCAGGAAACATTTTTAAAACTCCGTCAGGCCCGGATTTTTAAGCAGCGCGCACACACATTTCGAGAATCATATCAGCCTGTTTCGCTTTTTAAAATAATAATACTAATAATAACAAAAATAAAAACAAGTTAGTAAAATCATGCATAGCATTGATTATGATACGCTTACCAAAATACCAGAAATCATTACTCAAGTTATTAGGATAATGGCTATGGAATAAATATCGTTCCTGTATCCTGAGGTTCGACCCCATTTCGATGCTAGTCAATTGAATTGGGTCAGTATATCTCCGGAACAACATACTAAAGTCTTGTCGCCATAGAAGCATTTTTAGTCAAGTTATGAGAATAATGACTGTGGAATAAATCTCGTTCATGTGGCCTGATCTTTGACCCCATTTCGATTATATTAAACAGAACTGGTTCAGTATACCTCTGGAACAACATGATAAAGTTTTACTGCAATAGAATCATTTTTACATAAGTTATGACGCATAAGAGCGATGGAATGGATCCCGATCCTATGTCCTGACCTTTGACCCATTTCGCCCATATTTCAAAAGGATTCGTCCCGAGGTAGTCCTCTACCACATACTATAACTTCATCGAAATCGAACCATTTTTACGCATGTTATGACGCATAAGGGAAACGGAATGAATCTCTCTCCTATTTCCTGACTTTTTGATCCCATTTCGCACATTTTCGATAGGGTTCGTCCCCAGGTGGTCCCCTACCACATGCTAAAATTTCATCGAAAGCGAACCATTTTTACGCGAGGTATCGTGCCGAAGGACAGACAGATGGACAAAGCTCGAACATATACGCTGACCTTTGACCCATTTCGCCCATTTTCAAAAGGATTCGTCCCGAGGTAGTCCTCTACCACATACTATAACTTCATTGAAATCGAACCATTTTTACGCATGTTATGACGCATAAGGGAAACGGAATGGATCTCTCTCCTATTTCCTGACTTTTGATCCCATTTCGCACATTTTCGATAGGGTTCGTCCCCAGGTGGTCCCCTACCACATGCTAAAATTTCATCGAAAGCGAACCATTTTTACGCGAGGTATCGTGCCGAAGGACAGACAGATGGACAAAGCTCGAACATATACGCTGACCTTTGACCCATTTCGCCCATTTTCAAAAGGATTCGTCCCGAGGTAGTCCTCTACCACATACTATAACTTCATTGAAATCGAACCATTTTTACGCATGTTATGACGCATAAGGGAAACGGAATGGATCTCTCTCCTATTTCCTGACTTTTGATCCCATTTCGCACATTTTCGATAGGGTTCGTCCCCAGGTGGTCCCCTACCACATGCTAAAATTTCATCGAAAGCGAACCATTTTTACGCGAGGTATCGTGCCGAAGGACAGACAGATGGACAAAGCTCGAACATATACGCTGACCTTTGACCCATTTCGCCCATTTTCAAAAGGATTCGTCCCGAGGTAGTCCTCTACCACATACTATAACTTCATTGAAATCGAACCATTTTTACGCATGTTATGACGCATAAGGGAAACGGAATGGATCTCTCTCCTATTTCCTGACTTTTGATCCCATTTCGCACATTTTCGATAGGGTTCGTCCCCAGGTGGTCCCCTACCACATGCTAAAATTTCATCGAAAGCGAACCATTTTTACGCGAGGTATCGTGCCGAAGGACAGACAGATGGACAAAGCTCGAACATATACGCTGACCTTTGACCCATTTCGCCCATTTTCAAAAGGATTCGTCCCGAGGTAGTCCTCTACCACATACTATAACTTCATTGAAATCGAACCATTTTTACGCATGTTATGACGCATAAGGGAAACGGAACGGATCCCTCTCCTATTTCCTGACTTTTGATCCCAAGTTGTATAATACTAAGGTGTAAGTTCCAGTGTTGTAATATACGCTTCTCCAACTTACGGTTGGAAAGCGTAAAAAAAGTACCAAACTTCACCACTGTGGCTCCTGTGGCGCTACAAGCAACAAATATTTTATTGGTACAAGACACTGATGCTAAATAGATAAACTGACCTTAGCGGTGCAAGGGATACTGCTCAATGCGGTCCCCATTCCGAAGTTGTAAACCCAGAAGGCGATGAACACTGTATTCATCGGCCGACCGTAACTGATCCTCTGTGATGCTTCTCACCTGCGACGTGATACTGTTTTCAAGGCTGCTAAATTTGCAACATGATAAAGCCCATCTTGTAAGTGTCCCAACAACCAGAAATCAAAAGGATTAAGACCTGGGGAACAAGGTGGCCACACACAAGATAAATTCAACTGCCGTGACGCTGCACATGTAGTACTAGAGCCTGGAACATTATTCACCGACTCTTCCACAACAGCTGTGGTAACATCCTCAACGACTTGTGAAATGATAGATTTCCGATCTCGACCAGGTTTAATTCCTAGATGGCCAGTTTCCTCGAATCGAGTGATCATTCTCCTGAGATTTTGTGGAGTCAGTAGTCCTCGACGTAATTTCTTACGACGGCGAATTTTCCGAAATACAGCCGCAGCATTGCCGCTGTTTTCGTAAGACAGCTTAAAAAGAAATGCGTATTCCGCCATAATGATTGTCATCGTAGCTGATAAGAATGATATCCAGCTGTTGTGGCCACTTTTATATCTAGAACGTGGATACAACACGTGTGTTTATGAAAATGAAACTGCATTTTCGTAGCTTGCAGCTCCACAAGTGCCATTACGGAAATGTTTTCCGCAAGTCCTGAAATGTCACCATGTCAAATTTAGTTGCATTTGGAATCCTAAATATCTCCCTTGACAGCTTCGAATAGGGGAAGTTTAATTGCGATCACCAGGTATAAACCGATGAACAATTACATTATGATCACCTACCTAAGGAGCTGTAGGACCCACTTTAGCCCGCAAAACAGCGGCCACTCAGCGAGGCATCGTTTCGATGAGGTGGCGATAGGTATCCTGGGGTTTCTGGTACCATAATGTCAACAGCAGTTCATCCAGTTCCGGTACGTTTCAGGGTGATGGTGATTCAGCGCAAACCCGCTTTTCAAATAATGTTCGATTGGGTTCATGTCAGGTAAATTTGGAGGCCATGGAGTTAACAGAAAGTCACCAGAATGTTCCTCAAACCACACTTTGACGATTATGGCAGTGTGGCATGGCGCATTATCCTGTTGGTAATGGCCATCACCAGCAGGGAACACAGCTGCCATGAATGGGCAAACTTGGTCCGCAACGATGTTCAGATACCTGACAGCTGTCAGAGATTGGGCTATTGGGATAATGGGGCCTAAAGTGTCCCAAGAAAAAACATTTCGCGCAGCATAATACTTGATTCCGCCCATCCAGGTGCCATAGACTCCGTTGGTAATCGGGGTATCCGCGCTCGATCGTCTACGCGATGCACTAGGAATCTCGATTCGTCAGACCAGACAGCTTTCTTCCAATCACTCACGGTCCATTCTCGATGATCTTGGGCCCATGTCATACATTGTTGGCGCTGACGTGCAATGAGCATCTCGACCCGGCTGGGTCTTCGGCTACGCAGGCACATGCGCAGAAGGCTGCGATGAACTGCGTGCTGTGCCACAATGCCCTGATCACCACTGTTGTACCTGCGGGTGATTTGTCGCACTGTGGCCCTGCGGCCGCTGTTAAAAATTCGCGACGTTCTCTGCTCAACTCTGGCATCAGTGAGCTGCGGACAACACACAACTGGATGACGGTTCGTCGTTTGGCCATATGTGCACCACGTTTGATACGTTCTCACTACAGCGGCACGCGAACAACCCACAGGCCGCGCCGTTTCCGAGATCGTAGTTCTCAGGCTCCGTGCCATCACAATTTGTCTTTTACCAAACTCCGATTAATCGGCAACGTTTCACATTCTGACTCCAAATACTCTACTAACCGAAAGCCGATACTCGGGTTGTATGTATACTACCCGGAAAACTTCACCCGCGCTACTCTGTTCAGTCTCCAGTCGCGCTCTATTCTCTAAGCTGGTTGGTGTATTACGCCGATACTAGACTTAAAACTAGGTCTCCGGTGGAAACTCGAATCAGATCAACACCACCAGTTGATGGTTATGTTTGTCATAGGTTGTGTTTTGTATATGTCGAATAAAAGTAATTAATAATATTAATAATAATAATAGACACCTCATTCAAGAAATTAAGTTGTTCCTCAGATTCGAAATATGAAGAACGTGAACTGAATAACTGTTACTGACTCGGTAATATCAAAACTGCATGTGTTCAAAATTCACGTCTACCGCACTGTAACTCATCCATTTCCTGTGCTGATGAGGGGGGGCGGCAATCGTCGACTGGCCTGTGGTGACAGACACTGAACTCTCATACTGTTTGAATTCCGATTTGTACTTTCGGTTCCGTGAAGGTTTTAATAACCATCCTGAAACCAATGGCTCTAAATTACGGATGGGTGACTCCCTCGGAATTCTATGCTCAAGGGAATCGTTAAACACCAAAAGGAAATAAATGGCCCAAATTATGTTTTGTCAGAATTCACGGAAACCATTTATGTTTTGATGACGAACCGGACATTTTGTACATAATATCAAGAATGATATTTTTCTTATCTAGCTATTACACAAGGGCTACCCATGTGACCCTGAGAACGGACAACGCCATAATTTTGGGCGTTTCCCTTAAAAGCTTCGAAGATTTGGGAGCATTCGGAAGCGATCAATCCACTCCAAAAAAAGCCTTAAGCACATTTTGCCTCCCTTTCCTAGGGGATATGGGCGTCGGCATGCAATGATAAACAAATAAGAAGCCACACCCTCCATCACGTACAATGGGATCTAAAACAAACAAAATACTAACAACCTGTCACCATGGTGACAAAAAAGAGAATATCAGACCACTGGTTAATGAAAAATCGCAACTGAAAAGATAACAGGGGGAACTGATGTTAAAACATAAGTAATGAAGGAAATAAGCACGCACTTTTATATGACTTCACATTCATCATACACCATGAGCGGTTCAACTCTATATTTGGCGTAATACGCGAAACACTGTTTCATTCATGGAAAGCGAAAAATACTTTAATACAGTAGCAAAATAATAACTCAACACATGGCAAAACATTTTATATTTTGTTTTGTAAACGAGTATCTATTTCATCCAGGTAAATCGTCGCCTAAAGTACTAAATAATACATCAAGGTTGCTAATAGGACATCAAACAGAGCTGTTTCCACGTTTATAAGTGAGTCGCGAAAAAATTATCATTGGATGCCACCGGGAATCGAACCCAGGGTCTTCCAGTTACGCGCCAGATATGCTTCCGCTGCACCACAGCGGTCTCGAATTCCTCCTGACTCACACACACTAACTGCCAAGCCAATTTGGCAGGTTGCTTCTTGGAGCCCCGCACAATGCTGGGGATTCACCAAAGATGGTAAGCAGGAACTGAACAAATAATTAGAAGGCGAATGAATAATTATTACAAACATTTGACGTGGACCAGGAACATCAAACAGAGGTCATCGCTCTTTCCACGATTATAAGTATGTCACGGAAAAATTCTCATTGGCCGCCATCGGGAATCGAACCCAGTGTCTTCTAGTTACTTCCACTGCACCACAATATTTATTTGCTAATAGGAGTATTTCGATAACCACTGTTTGGGTCCCACAGATAAGGACTGGCCAGTTTGGTTTGACAAACAGTATATTTCCGAGTCTGCATTAAATCTTATTTTATTTCTACCTGTGTTGCATATGTTTCTTTTCTTTTTCGCTTCGCAGTTTAACAACCAAGATGAGCAACTCTGAAATATACAAGCAGTCGATCTTCCCTAATTTGGGGTCACTGGTTCCAGGGAAGGGAAAGAGCTAGAACCGTAAGAAAACCACCCATGCCGAACCCGCGCCCACTCAAAGAAACAGTATAAGTTTTCTAGTCTGTAGATACAGCAAGACGCGTATTGTCCAGGAGCCAATGAAAACTAGCTTGTAGTCAAAATTCTCAATTTGGTTTAACTTCTCGAACAAGGTAAGAAAAATTCTTCGGTAACAGGTTTAAGGCATGTGGCTTAAACCCACATCTAACGAAGGGTCGGTCTTCGTTACTGCGTATGTCGAAGGCATTATTCTCACGACATATCCTGCGCTAACTTACACAGCAATACCAGAAAACCGTTTCATTCTACGCCATTTGGCGCCCATTACGTGATGCTCGACTCAGAAATAGCGTTGCAATTCGGTTAACATCAGACATTCATGGAGCTTGCAGATAATATGCTAAGATAGATCTAAGTACGAGGGTCAGAAATACACAGTCGAGTCACATTATTGTGACCACCTCCTACTTTTGACGTCAACAGTGCGTAGCGAATGAAAGAAGGCACGTGTCGTGAGCTGGCTTTGAGGATAAATAAGGTGTGCTGCAGGCAATCTGAAAACATATCACTTGTTGCTGTCATGGATAAAAGGAGCGAATTACACTGCCGGACAATTGCTAAGGACGGATGACAATAGCAACGGTAGCAACCATAAAATGGAAGGCAGGAAAATGTGGAAATTAGCATAAGTGCGGGATACAGTAAGACGTGTTGTGCGTATGCAAATTTTGGATTGCCGAACTTGTTCGTGACGTCATAGCGCTGATAAGAGATATAAAGGATTTGACGCGTATTGACCTTTTTTTTTTTTTTTTTGATTGGAGGTTTAACGACCACCGTGAGCAACTCAATGGGCTATAAGCAGTCGCCCGTCCCTAATTTAGGGTCACTGGTTCCAGGGAAGCGAGAGAGCCAGTGCCGTAAGACAAACACAACATCCATGCCTAACCGGGATTCGAACCCGGACCCCTTACGGACGAATGATCAGAGGCCATAGCTTAGACCACCGCGCCACCGGGGCGGCACCGTTGTTGTTCAAACGCAAAGTTGAAAGGGAAAGAATCAATTGACGAACTTGCAATTTTCAGTATGTCTTCCCGACATCACCTAGATGATTTTACGCGTGGCCGTATTATTGGCAAGATTGAAGAAGGGCGAAAAATAACAGATGTTGCCAGGGAGTTCGACGTCAGCCACAGTGTTGTTTCAAGGCTTTGGAAATCATTTCAAACAAATGGAGAGTGTAGCAAACGTCACGGGGGAGGTCGTGTTCGCAGTACGACACCTGCAGAAGATCGATACATAGTGGTATCAACAAAAAGACACCGGCGCAGCACAGCTAGTGAGGTAGCAAATCAGTTTATGGCTGCTACTGGCAAGCGGATCTCCCGAAAAACTGTCGCCAGACGTTTGCATGAAGGAGGACTATACGCCCGCCGTCCTGTTGTGTGCATCCCATTGTCCAGACGTCACCGTACCGCCCGTTTGCAATGGTGCCATCAACATCGCAATTGGACTGATAACAACTGGTCTGCTGTCCTCTTCTCAGATGAGAGTAGATACAGTCTATCGTCTGATTGTCGACGACAACTGATCTGGCGTGATAGTGGTACTGCATATTGTCCAGAAAACATACAGGAAAGGGACCGATATCCGACATGTAGTGTCATGGTATGGGCTGGCATCATGATCAATGGCCGTACGTCCCTCTATGTGCTTCCAACTGGGACTATGACTGACCAACGATACATTAACGATGTTCTGCTACCTCATGTTCGCATGTTTCGTGGTGCTGTCGGTGATAGATTCATTTTCATGGACGACAACGCAACATGTCATCGAACAGTCGCTGTGCAGGAGTGTCTTGAGAGCGAGGATATTCAACGCCTCGTATGGCCAGCACGTTCTCCAGATCTGAATCCCATTGGAAATGTGTGGGATGCTTTGGGGAGGAGTCTTGCTGGTCGACAATGCCCTCCAATAAACAAGGACACCCTAATCCGTGCACTGACAGAAGAATGGGATAAATTACCCCAACAACTGCTTGATAATGTTGTGCAAAGCATGACACGACGTGTGGAATCTTGCATCGCCCCCCATGGTGGCCATATCCCGTATTGACCTCTTACGCCGGAATGCCTGCGGACGGTAATTGCATTTTATTTTGCACAAAATGGCCTGTTTGTCCCTTGAACACGTTCGAAAGCCTTCTGGATTTCAGAGCACAATAAATTGTCTTTCTTGTAATGTCCTGGCATTCTGACATTATTTTATTTCACTTGGCATCCAACCACACTTACTTTTTTATGCCCTATATAGTTGTTTATGATCCGTCCTTAGCAATTGTCCAGCAGTGTATTACCTCTGCAAAAAGGGATGATTATCGGCTTTCGGGCCAAGGATGGCAATATTTCTGAAACAGCGCGCAGTTTGTTAAGCGATTGCGTGCTGCTGTGTTTAAAGTGTATCGTGTTTGGAGAAATAGCAAAATTGTGAACAAGTGACGTGGAAACTGTGGAGCACCACGTGCCATTGATAAGGGAGCTGAACGTCGGATTCGAAGGTGCGGGAGGGCGGATCGATAGGCTACAGTAGAGCAACTCACTGGTAGGATGAACCAGGGGGCTACCGCAAGTGTGTCTAAAACGAAAGCTCAGCGAATCCTGCTGCATATGGAGCTCCGATGAGGACGGATGGTCACTACACCTGTGCTAACGAAGGTACATCAGCAGAAAAGGCTTATATTTGCTCGGCAGTAACGGAATTAGACCTCCTCTGATTGGCAAACGATCGCCTTCTCGGATGAGTCACGTTTTCTGCTTCATCGAAAGGATGGATGTTGGCGTACAAGGCGAGAAACATCGGAGAACAAACACTCTTGAATCATTGCTGGAAGAACACAAGTTGGTGGGAACAGCGTTATGGTCTGAGAAATATTTTCGGGGCATTCCTTGGGTCCACTCATAATTGTGGAAGGCACTATGGACTGAATTCATTACGAATCCATCTTTGCAGACCACGTATATCCATGCATGATGATTATCTTCCCTGGGGTGGATGGGATCTTCCAGCTCGAAAAGAATCGTCATATGGACCCGCCATTACGAACCGGAAAGTAAGCTAAAATTTTGGAACGAATACATTCTCAGTCAACAGTGAAAAAATAAGGTTCGAAGTTTAAAAAACAAAGGGAATTGTGTTACTCTTTCTGTGGGACTCACGACGGGCAACACCGCGGCATCATCAGAAGATGGGCTGTAGCGTGCTATGTTACATGATGTAGAAGGAATATTCAAATCAGCAATAATGCAGCGATAAGTCTTGCCGTAGTTCAGTTGGGAAAATATCCGCCTCCAGAGAAAGCAGGCGATTTCAGCAAATTTCTTCTACTAACCTTGCGAAGTACAATTTGCACACCTACACACGCAACGGCGCCCACATGATGGACAATAGGTGGCTCTTGCCCCTCCCCAGGAAATATGACTATGCCATTTATATTTTTGGACGATAAAATAAAAAAATTCGCGATAACATTAATTCTGATAGTTAATTGTTCTGTCGAACTTCTGGATGTGTGTGTGTGTGTCCAGTAAAAATAGGAATATGGGAATTTACAGTAGAAGTCGAAAGTTGCATTAAGTAGTTATAATATTGAATTTTTGCATTGAATATTTGAGAAGACAGTGTTAATACGTACGATGTGGAAATCCATGAAAGACGGAGCAATGATAAATAGGATATCGTCTGCTGCTGTTTAGAGCTGAACAAAGATTTCCTAAAGTTTTCTCCAGAAGTCTGTCATGAGGAGTACTGTTTTATTCTTGTTGACAGATTGAGTATTCGCCAGTATTTTGTAATGCACAAAATGCAAGTGACCAAATTGTCCAAGGCTAAAAAGAACGGCACCGAAATTTCCTTATTGTCCAAAAAATATCT
Source organism: Macrothele yani (assembly GCA_039090855.1). NCBI lineage: Eukaryota > Metazoa > Arthropoda > Arachnida > Araneae > Macrothelidae > Macrothele > Macrothele yani. The sequence goes on from CM077002.1 coordinate 141,003,480, forward strand.
CTAATATCCTATATCCATTTCTTTTATTTAGTTTTGAGGTCTTCTACTGTTCAATTAAAATTATCCGTTGTGTATGTGTGTGTGGCAAAACTATTTAACTAACAAGAAAATGCAGTGGAAATTCTCATATGATATTTGTATATGTCATTCTTGTACTGGTGTCCAAAATTTATATCCAAAAGGTAATAGCAACCATACAATGCAAAACGCCGGATGAAATGTTACGATGATCACAGGATAAATGCAAATTGTCATGAGAAACAATGCCCTCAGTATAATAAATTGCGCCAACTGGGAAGGCTGTGGCATTTCTCGTTGGCAGAAGGTTGAAGAAGCGCTGCAAAGGCTTCCTTACATCTCATACACCTAAATCTCAAGCTGTATGGTGGCTAGCGATAGGACAACTGAAAGCAGGAGTCTTTCATACCCAGGTAGCAAGTGACTTGAATAACCGTGAAAACGCAAAGGACTTGAATAACCGTGTTCCATAAACGTGAAACCCCAGAGTGGTTTCACTGTTATGGCAGCAGTTCAACAACACAGGTCTTCGTGTCACATTCCAGATGAAGTGGAAGTGTATTCTCTTCGGCATTTCATCTGGAGGGTGTCCTGGCCAAGGTTGCACGACACATCGTGAGGACATTTATGTTACTTTAAACGAACGTCGTGCGTCCTACACAGCCTGGCAACTGTCTTCGGAGCTCTCCGCTGCCACTGGGACTATGGCATCGAGGCAAACGATATATTGAAGGCTTAATGCAGTTGTCCTTTATTTCAGAAGACTAATACCTTCTGTTCCACTAACAGCATCTTACAGGAGAACTCACTTGAACTAGTGTAGGCAACATCGTTCCAGTAGCCCAGACGAGAGGGCCGGTGATTCTTTTACAATCGAGTAAAGATTCAGTCTACAAGCAACATCGTCCCAGGAGCCCAGACGAGTGGACCGGGGATCTTCATATAGACGAAGACGAGTAGAGATTCAGTCTACATGCAAGATCGTTCCAGGAGCCCAGACGAGTGGGCCGGGGTTCTTTATACAGGCGAGTCGAGATTCAGTCTACAAATGGATTCTCGTCGGCATTTCATCTGGAGGGAATAGAGAACCCTCTAATAATCCTTCAAACATGCGCGGAACAGACCTTCGAAGGCGGTTTTCTGCTCTTGTGGGGGTGGCATTATGTTAAACCGCCGAATATTATTCTACCTGTTTGTAGGAGGCAATATGAATGCTGAGAGCTGTAGGGACGAGATCCATATCTGAATTTTTAGGAAACCGTTTGGTGCTCTGTTTATTTTAATAGATGATGACGCTCACCCTATGAGGGCAAGCGTTATCATCTATTAAAATATGCTTGTCGATGATTTCTTGCCGAGCGAGGATGTTCGGTGTATAGACCAGCCAAGCTAATTCTACGGACGTGAATCCTATTGAGAGTATTTGGGATGCTCGTGGACGACACGTAGCAGCTCGTCAGCTCCCTTTCGGAAACCTTCCCGAGCTGTACACCGCACCGCGCTCATCGAGAAATGGAGTTTTGTTTGGCTCCAGAGTTCGTCATTAACGTGGAAATGATTAAAATTATACATATTAAAAAAATACAACGTTTGTCACGAATATTTTATTTTTCAAGTCGACCAAGGTTCCGCTAGGCTCTGGCCTAGCTTCATCAGGACGAATGGCGTGTAAATATGAAATATAAACTATGAAACTGAAAATAACGGATGCCTAACATTCCTTGACGTCCTGGTTACCCGCTCAAATGTATTTCTCGCAATTACAATTTACCAAAAGCCTTCCGCTGTTTTCTCACCTCCACATGCCTAGTGCAATCACCCTTGACGAAAAAAAAAATTAAGCGCCTTTTACAGTTGCATATACCATACATATATACTATATTGAAAAAAGTCACCCGACACCTGCAAAAGAAACAAAATAACATTTATTGACATACATTAGTACGGTGTCGGTCCACATTTAGCCTTAATGCATGCACTGACCCTTCGATACATACTTCCGACAAGGTTTTGGAACACAGCTATAGGTATGCGCTTCCATTCAGTACAAAATACTGCCTCTAACTGTTGCTTAGTAGTAGGCCTTGGTAACAAACTTCTTATGTGGCGCTCTAATTCATCCCATAGGTGCTCTATGGGATTAAGATCAGGGCTCTGTGTTGGCCAGTCCACACACGATACGGAATTATCGTCAAACCATGCCGTAACAGTCCTTGCTTCATGTCTCGGTGCATTATCCTACTGGTACCAGCAAGGCTCGGTTCCATAGTATTGCCACACAGTTGGTAGGGCATAATTGTCCAGAATATCGAAGAAGACGTGCTAGTTAACAGGTTTGTCCACGATAACCAATGGGCCGGGACCATACCACGAAAAACACCCCTACACGAGAACACTGCCAGCTCCAAACGTGACACAGTGGTAAATAGGGTTCCTTCGGCTGCCGCCTCACCCACACACGATCCATCAGACTGATGGATCGTGTATCTGGATTTATCAGTCCATAGAACCCGTTTCCCATTGGTCTACGGTCCACGATAAATGTTCTTTACACCATGCTAAACAACGAGTAGCATTCCGAGTGGTTATAAAAGGCTTATGAACAGCCGCACGACCACGGTAACCTACGGATTAAAGTTCTCTGCGAATGGTACGTGAACATACCGAGGTTCCAGCAATTTTTACTCACCTGTACACTGAGGTCTTGTACAGTACTCCGTCAATTAGCTGTAACGACTCTCCTAAGGCTTCCACGTCCTCTATCACTGATTTTCTTTGGTCTGCCGGTACGTTTTGCTACTTCAGGCACGCCATGTGTCTTCCACTTATTCAGTACATCCAAAACAGTTGACTTGGGTATGTTTAAACGCCTCTCGGTTTCTGTTATCGACAACCCACTAATATAACACCCAACAATCTTTCCTTTCTCGGAGTCAGTTCTCTCCCGTCGCGACATTTTTACTCAACCTCACAGTGCGATATGATCGCGCTCAGATGCAATCTGGTGTTTATACTGTTTGCAGCTGCACCACGCATCTTATCAATGCAAAGGACCCCTTCATTTGCTTTTGACGGGGTGTCTGGTGGCTTTTGGTAATATAGTATATGTTCGGATAAAGACAGTTTGGAAAAAGAACTTGATTTCTTTGAACGTGTTGCAATACAGCGAGGATTTGGGATCGAAGGACTATGTTGTAGATAAAAACTCGTGGGGAATTTACCGAATTCCATATGAATGTCGCGCTTCATATATAGGACAGACCTGTAGAGCCTTGAGTTTTCGACAGAAGGCGCACGAGACCTACATTCGGAACTGTGACTTAAAGAAGACATCGATGGCTAAGCACTGTTACGAAAAGGGCCATACATTTCTCTTTGAAGAAGAAAAATTAATCGACAAGACAGATTCAACCACCAAACGTGATATTTTGGAAGCTTTCCATATAGTATATCAGAATTATTCGCAACTTGTTAATGACATAGCGTCACAGCATTTCTATCAAGCGCGTGGAAGCAATTACCCCAAACCCTTGACTTTAAACACCATTTATGATATCATGCACAATTTGAATATTTGCGTGTCATTCGTCCTGATGAAGCTAGGTCATAAATCAGCGAAACCTTCGTCGACTTGAAAAAATAAAATATTTGTGATAAACCTAGTATTTTCTTAATACATATACACTATATGATTATCATAAGACTGTCTCTGATTTCAAGAATTGTGAGAGTTGTGTATTCCTTATTATGGCATTTTTAGGTCACAGTTTTGCATCTCACTTTGGTGACATTTGCGGATGTGACAGCGTACACCCAAAATGTGTACATATTTGCTTGTTGTTATTAAATGTTTATTACCTATATGACTGTGCCTCATTACCTGCCAAATGTCACAAATATTTATTTTAGGTGCATGTTGTTATATATTTTCCTTTTTTATCCCTGCAAATGCGTTTCGGAGTTTAATTTTGGACACCAATGTAATTACAGTTTTTGTTTGTTCCCTTGTCAGAATTAATCCACACACACACACACACACACCTACTGAATATATCTTTTGATTAACAGAGAATATAAATTATGAAAAGATCGCCAAACAACAAGTGTTCAATCGTTTTATTTGTTCAACAGTATTTGGAATATTAAGCACGCCATCAACTCCACCAGAATTTTTTTTTTTTACATTTTATCTTACGGTAACCCTTTTTCATCTCAATTAGAAATATTTTTTTGTTTGCTGAGCTACGAAAGGCAGTTACTCTCACACTTCGGTGAGAAATGCAATGGCCTGTAGCCCCAGCTGTCTTTCAGGAAAATGGTAAAGGACAACTACATGCCTGGGCTCTCTAATTCTGTTCCGAGCATGGTATAACAAAGTCATTACTTTAGTTTCGCAAGACAGTCTTCTGTCACGTACCTCGATAGGCGTCGGGAAGTGACACGACCGTTCATTTCATTCTCTTTCCTGCCTAGCAATAATCAGTTTAGGTGAATGGAAAAGATTAATGTTCACGCAGCAGAAATGTGATCCGGCGATTTTAGTTTTGTCAATGACTATCCTAATCTCGGGAGTCTCTTTTTTCGGAATATTTCAAAACTTTTGTTGTTGTTCCGGTCGTTAACGAGGGCGCTAAATTGCGTTTGTTGCTTTCTTTCGTGCATATGAATTCATATAACAGAAGTTTCGTCCAGATTTTAGAGTGACTTTTTGTTTTGGAATACATTAAAATATTTTCACCTTGACAATGGACTACCGCGTCCATATAAGCAATTTGTTGGTCAGCTTGATTTTAAGAAACAAACATTTTTGTTTTTAAGGAACAGGAATTTCTGTTTTTAAGAAACAAAAGTGTCTGTTTTTAAGAAATAAAAGTTTTTGTTTTTTAAAAAAAAGTTTTTGTTTATAAGAAACAAAACTTTGGTTTTTAGGAAACAAAAATTTTTATTTTTAAGAAACAAAAGTAGTTGTTTTTAAGAAACAAAAAATTTAGTTTTTTAGAAAAAGTTTTTGTTTTTGAGAAACAAGAGTTTTTGTTTATAAGAAACAAAATTTTGGTTTTTAAGAAAGAACATTTTGGTTTTTAAGAAACAAAAATTTTTATTTTTTAGAAACAAAAGCAGTTGTTTTTAAGAAAAAAAGTTTTAGTTTTTTAGAAAAAAGTTTTTGTTTATAAGAAACAAAATTTTGGTTTTTAAGAAACACAATTTTGGTTTTTAAGAAACAAAAATTTTTATTTTTAAGAAACAAAAGTAGTTGTTTTTAAGAAACAAAAAATTTAGTTTTTTAGAAAGAAAAAATTTAGTTTTTTAGAAAAAAGTTTTTGTTTTTCAGAAACAAGAGTTTTTGTTTATAAGAAACAAAATTTTGGTTCTTAAGAAAGAACATTTTGGTTTTCAAGAAACAAAAATTTTTATTTTTAAGAAACAAAAGCAGTTGTTTTTAAGAGACAAAAGTTTTAGTTTTTTAGAGAAACGTTTCTGTTTTTGAGAAACAAGAAGTTTTGTTTATAAGAAACAAAATTTTGGTTTTTAAAAAACAAAATTTTTTATTTTTAAGAAAAAAACGTAGTTGTTTTTAAGAAACAAAAATTTTAGTTTTTTAGAAAAAAGTTTTTGTTTTTGAGAAACAAGAGTTTTTGTTTATAAGAAACAAAATTCTTTATTTTTAAGAAACAAAAGTTTTATTTTTAAAAAACTAAAACTTTTGTTTTTTAAGAAACAAAAGTTTTAGTTTTTTTAGAAAAAAGTTTTTGTTTTTGAGAAACAAGAATTTTTGCTTATAAGAAACAAATTTTGGTTTTTAAGAAACAAAATATTGGTTTTTAAGAAACAAAAATTTTTATTTTTTAGAAACAAAGGTTGTTGTTTTTAAGAAACAAAGTTTTAGTTTTTTAGAAAAAAGTTTTTGTTTTTGAGAAACAAGAGTTTTTGTTTATAAGAAAACAAATTTGGTTTTTAAGAAACAGACGCATTTGTTTTTAAGAAGCAAAATATTTGTTAATGGACGATGTCATCACTCTTTCCACGTTATTTTCTAAACAACGCATAGCTACTGAAAAATTGTATTCCGGCACTGCTGGGATCGAACCCCAGAAGTCATGTAGTCAGATGCTGACTGATAAACCACGCATTGCGCTGAGAATTGTTGGCGCTGTAGCGTAAATTCGAACGCACTCGACTAGTTATCGAGAGTTCTGGGGTTCGATCCCAGCAGTGCCGGAATACAATTTTTCAGTCGCTATGCGCTGTTTAGAAAATAACGTGGAAAGAGTGATGACATCGTCCATTTACATTATCTCCACGTATTTGATATATATTAAAATATTTGTTTTAAAGAAACAGAACATTTGTTGTTAAGAAACAAAGGTGTTTATTTTTAAGAAACAAAAGTTTCGTTTTTAAGAAAAAAAATTCCTGCAAAAACCATAGTTTAACATTGGTGTGACAAAAAAAAAAAAAAAAAAATCAAAGGATCACAGTAGCAACTGTGCCGCAACCTACAACGAAGAACAAGTCAACTGTCACTATTTCATGGCACTATCTCACCAGTTCTACGTCCTTAAGGTATTCAGCGAAGGACGGCTGTTGACGTAGCCCAATCTTGTAGACTGCGGCACAGTTGCTGCTGTACCCTTTTGATTTTTTTCAGATATAAAATGTTTGGGAAATAAAGCGAAAGAAATGTTTTAATTCATTTACTTATGCTTATTATAAATTAAAGTTAGTAGAAGTAGAAGGCGTAGTATCATCGCTGTCAGCAGTTATTGCTAAAATTGTTTCTGAAGAAATCGTTCTTCAGAAACAATTTTCCAAACTCCTTAGTTATCTTTTTATAAATTTGCCGATACGTCTCGGTCCTAATGCACTCTTCTTGTAGTTGCTCTTGTTCTTGTCTAGATTCAGAATGCATCGGCGGTGTAAAGGTTTGAGACGTAACACATTCATTATTCAGCAAAGTTGTGAAGACTGCCGATATACATTGGTATTCCATGATCGGTGTGAAAATTTGAAAATTTGGCTCGATGGCATCAATATGTACGTGTTCTTGCTGTTCAGGCTTTATTTGTGCAGCTGAAGTGGAAGGTTGTTGCTCTAGAGTCGAACTCCGGTGAAACGCATCCGGGAGCGCGGATTTTGACGTTCCTTACATTCCCGTGACCTTTCGATTAATGACTTAGTAGGTCCTTTTCGTATTCTTTTCGTTCTCCTCTAGCTGCTTTTTCAACTTTTCCCGGTTCTGTATAGTAAATTTCCCTGGATTTTCGAGGTATTTCTAAAGTTTAGTCACCCATTTGTTTATCTTAAAATTAAATAAATTTTAAATTCACTTTATTTTGGTTTATCACATACGTCCTTTAAGCTCTGACCATCAGCTACCGAATGCGGGGCCGAGGTCATCGGTATTATTATTTATTCAATAGTTATCAACCTGAAAACGGAGTGTGGTGAAACAAAATCACGTGAAAATTATCTTAATTTCTAACGCTATTGTGTTGAACAGTTAATGGATGGAGGGTTAAAAATTGCTTTCTTATAAATGGGACTCTGAAAACTACCTAATGATGTATTATTTATTGCATTACGATTATTAGTTTCGAAGATATAAGCGTTGAAAATGTGACATGTTTTCGTTGCAACCATATATATATATCATCACCATCATTGTCAACCATTATCAATCCACTGCTGGAAGAAGGTCTCCCCAAGTTTCCTCCACAACGGTCTGTCTTGTGCCAGTCTCCTCCATTTCACTTCCGCATACTTTCGAATTTCATCCACCCATCTCCCATGTGGTCTTCTTCTGGGTCTTTTACTATCTCTTGGAATCCAATCTAAAATTTCGGCTGTCCATCAAAGGTCTGTCCTTCTGGCAGTATGTCCAGCCCATTGCCATTTCAGGGATTTAACTCTGATCATGATGTCTTCCACTTTTGTCATTTTTCTGATCCACGAGTTCCTCTTCTTATCTCTCCTGGTTCCACCAAGCATGCACCTCTCCATGCTGCTTTGAGTTGTCTACAGCCTTTGTATGTCTCTTTTAGTTAAGGTCCACGTCTCTGCACCATACGTAAGCACTGGAAGGATGCATTGATCAAACACTTTTCTTTTAAGACATAATGACATATTGCTCTTGAAAATTATCAAGTTTCTTCGAAAAGCTCTCCAGGCAAGTTTTGTACACCGATTAGTTTCTTCATTAATGTGACCCTCACCTGATATCTGCTGTCCCAGATAAAAGTACGTATCTGTTATCTCCAGCTTTTCTCCTTCAATCGATAAATCTTCATTTCTTGAAAAAGCATTGAACATCACTTTTGTATTCTGAAAGTTCATTTTTAATCCCACTACTTTACTCTTGTCAGCAAGTTCCTAGATCATACTCTGCAGCTCCGATGGGGTAGTTACAAAAATGACTAGGTCATCAGCAAAACAAAGGTGGGTTGGATAATCTCCATTAATCTCTATCCTTTTGTTTTCCCAGTTCAGTGATTGAAAGACATTTTCCAATGTGGCATTTAAGAGCTTCAGAGATATGGTTTCAACTTGTCTCACACCCTTTCCACTTTTTATGTGTGTTGTATTTTCAATCAGCCGAATCTTTGCACTTTCATTTTCATAGATAGTTATTAATAATATTAATGTATGCATCTTCAATACCGCAGGATTTCAGAGCCATTGTAACTGCTGATGGTTTCACCGAATCAAAGGCTTTTTCATAATCGATAAAAGCCATGCACAATGGAAGTTCATATTACCTCGCTCTTTCAATTAGTTCTCTCAGTACGTGGATATGATCTATTGTGCTGTAGCCACTCCTGAATCCAGCTTGTTCTCTCGGTTGAGCCATGTCTAGTGTTACCTTCAAACGGTGTGAAAGAACTTTAGTGAAGATTTTATAAACCACTGATAGGAGTATGATAGGTCTGTAGTTCCTGAGATCCTCAATGTCACCTTTTTTTATGTAGCAGGATCATTGTAGCATTGTTCCAATCCTTAGGAATCTTCCCTTCATTAAGGCAACGAGTGAAAATTTGGGCGAGTACTGTTTCGATTTCTCCTCTTGCTTCTTGTATGATGTCTACAGTAATTCCATCTTCTCCTGGAGCTTTTCCACGCTTCATGTTCTTGATTGCATGCGCAACGTCTGCTGGGAGGACTGGAAGAACTGTGGTACTGGTACCTTTCATGATGTCTGGAGTACATGTATCATCCCTTTCATATAATTTGGAGTAGAATCTTTCACTCTTGTCAAGATTTGGCCTCTATTTCTTGTTACAGAACCATCTTCTTTTCTCAGTGCCATAATCTGTTTTTTATTCACTTACTGAGGTGTCCCTTTGCTATCTTTAGGCTTTGGTTGTTTTCAATTGCTTTCCTTACTAGTTAACAGTTGAATTTCCTTACGTCTTCAGTGGTACTTTTTCGTACTGTCTTGCATAGCTCTATATATTCCACTTTGGAAGTCACATCTTCTTTAGTTGTCCTCATCTCTCTTCTTTTTTGCATCAACAGTTTTGGTTTTTCCTAATAATTTGTTCACATGCAACTTGTTCTTAGACCCAGCTAATTTTGTTGCTGTTTCCATAAGAGCTTTGGTTACTTTTCTGTTAACTTCAGAAATATCCACTTCTTCCGATGTTAGGCCTTCTAACGCAGAGAATCTGTTCTTCAGTTCCAACTTTGAAGGTATTTTGGTGTTTTTTAAGGTTGGTTATGTCAATAGATTTTGTTTGTCTTATGAGCTTGCCACGTTCAAGTTTAGTGTTGAGGTGCATCTTACATCTCACCAATCTATGGTCACTACCTGTGTTGAACTTGTTTAGCACACTGCAGTCTTCTATGACGAATTTTTTGTTACACATAATAAAATCAATTTCACTTGTCGTCCCATTTGGATGTCTCCAAGTCCATTTCCTGTGTGGCTTTTTCTGGAAAAAGGAGTTAAAAGCGAAAAACCTTTCTGCCTCTGCAAACTCAACGAGAGTCTTTCCACGCTGGTTTCTGTTGCCGTGTCCGAATTTACCTACTGAAGTTTTATTTTGCGACCGTTGCGCTATTTTTGCATTGAAATATACCATAATTATCTTCAAGTGCTGCTTACCTTTATTATTTAAATGCCGAATTTCCTTATAAAATTGTTCAATTTCTTCTTCAGGATGACTTGTGGTGGGTGCATAAGTTTAAATAATCTGAGCCTGGTATCTTCTCGAGAGTTGGATAACGAGTCGTGCAGCTCTGTCAGAGGAACTTTCAATTCCTACAACTTTATCCATCAGTTTATTGTTTATTATAAATCCAACTCCACTAGTTCTGCCAGTATCAGTCCCACGATAGAAGAAGAGATGTCCACTTTTCAGTTCAATGAGATCTCCCCCTTTTCTCCTTACCTCACTTAGCCCAACGATGTTCCACTTGATCCTTTGTAGTTCCTCTTCCAATTCAAGAAGCCTTGAATCAGAAGACAGGGAGCGTCCATTATACGTAGCCAAGGTCAGCATCAGATGGCAGCCTAGTCCGGTCCTCCGGGGATTGTTAGCACCTTCTGCCTTCATGTCTCACTGTCCGCTGCCTTGGCCAGGGACACTCAGATCTTGTGCAGTTCTCCGTCGATTAGCTGTAACGGCTCTCGTGAGGCTTCGACGTTCTCTATCGCTGATTTTCTTTGGTCTGCCTGTACGTTTTGCTGCTTCAGGCACGCCATGTGTCTTCCACTTATTACGTACATCCAAAACAGGACCTCTCGTGCTGATGCTGACACTACCCCACAAAGGATTATAGGCATTGAAGTAACCCAGTAGAAGGACCGGTGAAGGCATCTGATCAACCTAGCTCTTCAGAACTGACACGCTCACATCCTCATCCGGCGGGAGGTAGACACTGCACATACAGCACAAAACGTTCCAGATATGGATCAATAATGTTACAATCTCTCATTTTCGTTACACTTTCAGATATATCTTACAATGGCGTTTCAGATATGTATCAATAATGTTACAATCTCTCCTTTTCGTTACACTTTCAGAGATATCCTACTATTGCGTTTCAGCAACATCTATTTTGGAACATAACTCTTTGTACATTACGGTTACGTTAAAAATCGCATTAACCGATACTACTGTTTTATAGTTTCCATTGTACATAACTGCTACCTTGATGTAACATTCCGGCACTATTTAAGATTTTTGATTTGGCAAAGGCGTGGATGCGCATGCGCATTTATGCTATTTCACGGAAGCAGTCTCGTAGTCGTTCCATGTGCTACAGGGATATTCTTTGGTGATACTCTCGTACCCGAGTTAGCTAGTTAGTGCACACCAGTATCCGTCCTTAAGTTTTGCACGCCAGTGTATAATATCTTAGTACGTTTTTGGTTTTGAATCAGAAAAAAAGTCTCAATAAAAGTAGTTGTTAATTTGTAAAGGTAGAAAAAAATATTGTTGATGTATTGAGAAGTTTAACGACTACGCAAATTTAGAAAAACAAATAGAGTAAAATATGCATTAACCCATTAACGACCATGATCCCAAAATCTTGTATCACTCTAAATACCATAACGCCCGAAACTGTCTCTTGTTTCCCTTCTTTGTTTAGTAACGACAATAGTGACTGAGGGTGACACCTTTTGATTATTCATAGGTCATGCAAATTTGAAGAGCAGGTAAAGGAAGGAAATCTGACTCACTCTAGACAGGCGTTTCGGGCAGCTATGGTAGCTTGTATGCACAGGCGTTTTGGGCGTTATGGTCGTTAAAAGGTTAAAAGGTACATTTCGTTGATTAATCATGAAGAAATTTAAGTCATCCTACGGAAAATAAAAGGATCTATGGAAAAAAATAATGTATTTTTATTAAATAAAGTATTCGCAAAGCATTTAGAAAACATAGATTAAGATATACATTAAAAGGTACATTCCTTTGATTAATCATGAAGAAATTTAAGTCATTATACAGAAAATTAAAATGATCAGCGAAAAAAACAATGCATTTCTATTAAATAACGTATTCGCATAACATTGGTCTTCTCGTTAGTTCCTACCGAGCACTGTAAGCTAGGTGACCCCTGGTCGAGTGGGATAATGCATCTGCCTAGAAACCCGCTGGACAATGGTTCCAGCTTAGCTTGATCTTCGAGGATTTGTATTTCCTTAGAATGGAAATTTCCCCAGCGTCGTGACGTCCCATCGTAAAATTTCCTGATGGGGAAATACAAAATGGTGTACAAAAGATATCGGTGAGGCCTTGTGGGGAAGTAAAAAACGTGGCAAACAAAACATGTTAGGTAAAACCACGTGGCACACAAAATGTTATGCTTGAACACAAAGAGAAAATGGGGGACAAAAGGTGGTCGGAAAGATCACGTGGAAAAAAATGGCTGCGACCGACGTCATGATTGACCAGGAATCGACCACACCCACATCCGTCCTTGAGTCAGCACGTGGTCGGCTGGGGACGGTCGTGGACGGGTTCCTTTGTTACAGAAACCCCCTATTATCACGTGACAGTTATATGATGTTGTGACAAATATATTTCAAATACGTAACAGTAATGTAGCAAAGTTACAAACAGTAATACGATATTGTCACAAATATATTTCAAATACGTAACAGTAATGTAGCGAAATTACAAATAGCTTTCAAATACGTAACAGTACCATGAAGTTAGTATGTTGAAGTTACAAAGATCTTTTGCCGTAACGTATCGGTTATGTTTCAAAGTTATGTAAGGTTTGAGGACATTTTGACGTAACCATTAAGTTTCTGAAACATTATTGTTACATTGCGCAACGTATCTGAAAAGCCTCAATGTTTCAGTGCTACGTACTTGTAACATATTCGAAATATTCTGGGCTGTGTGGGTACCAACAGTGCGAGATACAGGCACGAAAATACGAACCGCCACGGCCTGTAAAGTTGTGGAGACCATAACGGGAGAAACCAGAACACTGTGAGGGAGAAAAATAGCAACTCCCCTACAGGCTAAATCTCCTGATCTTTCCGAAACGCACTGTAGCTTCGAACTGAAAGCAGGTCTGATGGTTTAAGTTTTGTCTCCTGTAGATAAAGGCACACCGAAGAGGGTAAGCCAAAAGTAGATATTTCACGCCGTGAAGCTGTCCCTACGGTGATGTAAACGCATAAAGACGAGGAAGCAAGATAATCCGTCACAAGGTCAGCTCGGGACGTGGGGGCGTTACGCCCCAAATAACTGGAAAACCAGTTATCCCCGTGCGGGGTTTACTAGCCGTGAGATAAAGAAGATATGTCCTTCTCCGTAAGCCACAGTACGCTTACACAGGAAATCGTGACGGAATGCGAAACCACAAGCACTTCCTGTAGACGTGGAGAGGTTCAACAATTTCCCCAACTGTAGGAGATTTTGTGAAGAACTAACTCACATCAGTTAATAAAGTAGATTTCTTTGGCGTTTGAATAGAGGTATATAATTGTCCATCAAAATATACTGCACTGTGAAAAGTCTTTGTCTACAGTTTCAACAACAATAACCACTTATAGCCATCAGAATTACTCATGGTGGAAGGTAAACCCCGAAACAAAAATAACAACAACTTATAGCCCAAAAACAACAACAAAAACCACTTATAGCCCTCAGAGTTACTCATGGTGGAAGCTAAACCCCGAAACAAAAATAATAACAACAACAGAAACTTATAGCCCAACAACAACAACCACTTATAGCCCTCAGAGTTACTCATGGTGGAAACTAAACCCCGAAACAAAAATAACAACAACAACAGAAAACGAAGTTGGCAGAAGCACAGCTGGATTAGTCAGAGTAGAGCCCAAAATCCCAAGGAGGTCATGCACGATCGTCTAGGGCTGGAATGGCGAACCTATGACACGCGTGTCACTGGGTGGCACACCAGCACGATTTGGGAGGCACACCGATATGAAAACATGAACATGAACATTAAATACATTTTTTTTTGGAAACAATAAATTTTTCAACAGCATGTCTGTAGTGTGTTCTTGCAAAAAAAAAAGAGCTCTGACAAGAAAGTTAATCTAGCCAAGGCATGTCCTCCAAATAGGTAGTAAATCAACCTCACCTTATTTATTCTCTGCATGATTTAATTCCCAAAAGACAAGCATCCCACGCACACGACTATTATTTTTCTCTTTATCCTTTAGCTCCTACGGACTTTCACCACGAGACCTCCACACCTGCTTCGGCTCAAGCCCTATCTCTCCTGCCCCGCCCCTCTTATCTTTGCAGGAGGGAGCAAAAACCAATCTGACAGGAAGACGCGCGTGAGACGTGAGGACTGAAAGTAACCTTGAGAAATGAATGGAATGCTTTCAATTTATAGCTTGGCAACACTGCGACGCCAGCCCAGAGCTTCTGTTTGTCAATAAAGGTTGATTTTTTATAGCTGCTGCTTATGTCACTTGTGTTTTGCAATCGTTTCTTTGCTAGTGTTTTTGCAACCGGCCCATGCAAACATTTTTTTGGTGCCAAAAAACAGAAACTTAACAAAGATAGTAGTCGAGTATTTCAAGAACAGTAGACATCGGAATTCGCAGTGATTGAAAAATCAACAAAGCTCTCTGTTGCCTGTGTACGGAAAGAGAAGTGTCTCACAAATTCAATGTAAAGGGTCATTTTCAGAGGGATCATTAAAATGTTTGTTCCATGTCAAATGAGAAAAGGAGAGAGTATATTTCCCAAAAAAGTAAAACAATATGAAAAACAATCAAATTGTTTTTCATCTTCTTTCAGCCCAAGTAATAATATCACCGCGGCTAGTTTTCATCTATCTCGCTGTAGAGCACAGCATGGGAAACCACTTTGCGATGGTGATTTTTGAAGACTGCTTCCTTAGCCACGTCTGACACATTATTGGAAAATGTTCCCAACAAGAAACAAATTGTGAAAAGACTGAGGAAATGCCAGCCAGTAGGAACAGTGTCAAAGAAAGAATAACAAGAATTAGTGAAGATGTTTCGAACCAAATTAAATTTGATTTGGACAACGCCGATATGTTTTCATATTTTCCCGATAAGGCTCGTACACGTGTATTCCCTTTCTCTGATTGTACCCTCTTCTAAAAATCCAATATGAGATATTTTTTTTGCGCACTAGAGTCCAAAAATGAAGTCAGAAAAGCATTCGTAGTGATGTAAAGGAAAACACGTATAAACAGGTAAAGACGTTTGGCATATAAAGAAGCAAAAGAATAAAGTAATAAACATTTTATAACAACAGGCAAATATGTGCAAACTTTGCCTATACAGGGTTGCCACCTAAAATATCTTATTAAGGAACGTGAACATTTCTTACGGACCAAAAAAACTCTCACAACGATGTACATACTCATCACCACTTTGTTGACGAAATCTGGTGGCAAAGTATTCCATTCCTCAATCAGGGTGGTGTAGCCCGCGGAGAGTTTTAAAGAGGGGACTTACAAGTACTACGTGTCGTCCCAGAACACCACAGGCATGCCCTATAGGGTTCAAGTCCGGTGACTTGTATGACCAAACCATATGCCGAACAACCTCGCTCTGCTGGAAATCATCGACAAATTGAGCTCTGTGTCGACGAGCATTTTCATCCAATAAAAGGAACTGAGGTGCCAACAGCTCCCTGAAGAAGTCTGACATAAGGCTTTTGGAGGATATCGTCCCTGTAGCGCTCAGCATTCATATTGCGTTTTGCGAAGACATGGAGTGGTGCGAGGCCGTTGAAAATAATGCCACCGTACACGGGCAGACTACCGCCCACGAAGGAGTCTCGTTCGTGGACGTTTGCAGAATCATTGCGGGTTCCCTGTTCAGTCCAGACGAAATGCCGACGAGAATCCGTTTGCAGTCTGAATCACGACTCGTCTGTAAAAACACCGACCCGCTCGCCTATGCTCCAGAAACAATCTCGCCTGCACCACTACAAATACCGTTCTGTGAGATGCAGTAGACGTTGTTCTATGAGATGCAGACGACGTTGTTCTGTAAGATGCAGTTGACGTTGTTCTGTGAGATGCAGTCGACGTTGTTCCGTGAGATGCAGTTAACGTTGTTCTGTGAGATGCAGTTGACGTTGTTCTGTGAGATGCAGGTGACATTGTTCTGTGAGATGCAGTTGAAGTTGTTTTGCGAGATGCAGGTGACATTGTTTTGTGAGATGCAGTTGAAGTTGTTCTGTGAGATGCAGTTGACATTGTTCTGTGAGATGTAGTTGAAGTTGCACTGTGAGATGCAGTTGAAGTTGTTCTGTAAGATGCAGTTGAGATTGTTTTGTGAGATGCAGATGACGTTGTTCTGTGAGATGCAGTTGACGTTGTTCTGTGAGATGCAGTTGACATTGTTCTGTGAGATGCAGTTGACATTGTTCTGTGAGATGCAGTTGAAGTTATTTTGCGAGATGCAGGTGATATTGTTTTGTGAGATGCAGGTGATATTGTTTTGTGAGATGCAGTTGAAGTTGTTCTGTGATATGCAGTTGACATTGTTCTGTGAGATGTAGTTGAAGTTGCACTGTGAGATACAGTTGAAGTTGTTCTGTAAGATGCAGTTGAGATTGTTTTGTGAGATGCAGATGACGTTGTTCTGTGGGATGCAGTTGAGATTGTTTTGTGAGATGCAGTTGAAAGTTGTTCTGTGAGATGAAGCTGACGTGACACAAAGGTCTCCCAGTATAAAGGCCGATTGCGATATATTGTTTTCTTTGATACTGTAGTCCAAGTGGCAGCGGAGAGCTCTGAAGACAATTCCCGGGCTGTATAGGACTTATGACACCGTGCAGTTAAAACGACATAACAGTCTTGATGAGGGATGTCGTCCGCTTTGACTGCCGTTCCCTGATGGCTCTACGTATGTAACGCAATTTGCATATTAGACAGCATTTTGCTCACTGATATGCAAATTTTGCTGTAGGCATTTGGTTCTCGCGTCCATTTGCACATCTCCCACGAACATCGCAACATTTCACTGACTGCTTTCGGTTATTTTATTTGCAATCTATTGCCTTACGGACTTTAATTTTCGGTACTAGTGCATATAAAATAACGGCCACTATGATAAAAATTTCACGAACAGTTTCTGCTTTACCATAATGCATCGTTATGCCTACAACATGCCTAAATGCTTTAGTAGTAACAGCGTCTCGGGTTACAAATTGTTTGTTTTTGAAAAATTCATATTGCTTATATGCCTCTCATTGGGACGAATTTTGACATGTTTGTATGTTGGTGGATGCAAGTTTGATATAAAAAATGTATAATATGCTTTTATAGTATAAGAGCTTTTGTCAGAGAACTTGCTCAGTACATGTAGAATTCAGTGACAACGTTTTTGATTTATTTAGGTAAATGACGTTCATTTATTGATGGAAATTTCGATGTAATGTCATCCGTTTGAATCCAGTCTCTCCCAAATAAATAAGTAAAAACATAAATAAAAAGAATTATTGATAATTGTGGAAATCTTTTGCAGACTGAAGCGGACCGCGGACGCTACCTTTCTAAGCAAGACTGTTCTCATCGCTTATTTATGGTACGTTCGAGGAAATTTAAGGTTTCTACATAATGTAATGTCTTAACTGGTGACAGAACTTTCTGAGCAATTTATATTCTTTTTTATTTTTACTTTAAAGGAGAACGCTTGTTAAAAAGAGCTCATTTCGATCGCCGCCGAATGAGCACTTTAGTTCCAACGTTTCCGAAAATTCCTATCATTCCGAAATTCACAAGGGGATCAGGAATGTTATCATTTCTCTCAGATCAAAAGACCAGAATAATGATGGCCTATCATTTTTGGAAGCCTTTCTACTCCTTTTACTTAGAACTTAGGTCTCCGCTTGCATAAAATGCATGCATGTCTGAATGAATATCATTTGATTACGCAGCGCATTCAGTCGACATAAAATTTGCATAAGATCCTTATCGAGCGCCTGCATTTTAAACAGGATCAATTCTCACACAGAGCAAATGCATTTCGACAAACCACGTGGGCTAAGACATGTCTGCACGAAGTCCAATAAAAACAGGATTTGGTTTCTCCTCGGAATAAATACACGAAGTTAATGAAATATGCTACGTTGAAGAATATTTCTACTCAAGCGTGATTTTTAAGCTTTTCATCGCTTTCACTTTGAAGCTACGCTCAGATTTAGATGCCTTTTTCATCCAACGAGGTAAGGCGATTTATGAGGATTCGAAATTTAACAAACCTGCAAGAGGTTTCAATAAATTAAGCTGTTGAACCTTTAACTTGTGGCTTTTGAGATATGTTACTTTAAAACATTTTCAACACTTAATTTGACTTAGCATTCAAAAATAATATGCTGATATCATTGTTTTCAGAAGTAAATCTTCTTATCGTCTGAAAAATTATTCTCTGCATTTTTTACTATTCTCGATACAAAGTTTCTCCTCTACATCAAAGTTTATTGGATATCTGTGTGAATCAACGAATACGTATTGTTGCTATATCATTGAGATTGATAGGATGATACATACAATATAATCCTCACGTTGTAATTTTTCCACTGGCACTAAATAGCTCTTGTATCGACATACCAATCCCAATGATATAAGGATATGTGTTTGTAGATTAAAATATTGGATGTGTGTGCGTACGTTCTACCAGTAATTGCAGGCTATAAAGAAAGGAAGAGAACGCAACAGATAACGTACCTAAGATTTTACATAATTGCCGTCATTCTGTATGACTTCTTACCATCTGTCTATGAGTAGGTGAATCCCACGCCGGAAGAGCTCCTGTGTTTTAGAGTAAAAAAAGTAATGTAATGCCGTTTTCACGTCGTCCACATCATCGTAGATTTGGAGAGAAGAGGCGTTTTGTAACGATCGAAAAAAAGTGGTAGTCCGTAGGTGCCAGGTCAGGGGAATACGCCAGATGAGGCAACACTTCCCAACCAAAGTCCAGTAATTTTTTGCCGAGTGATTACAGCAGCATGATGTCTGGCGTTATCAGTATGAAGGATCACGACTTTGCGATTGACGAGTGCCGGCCAGTTCGATGTCAGTTGTCCTCGCAATCTGTCCAGCAGAGGTCAGCATTTATCGTTCGGTTAGATGCCGAGACCTCCCAGTGGATTATTACCTGCACATCCCACCGAACACTGAACAAAACCTTTTTGGGATGCTCCTCGAGGTGGATGGAGCAGGCTTCTCACTTGGCACGCAGTACGTCGACGCTTTATATTATGGTACAGTACCCATTTCTCATTACCCGTTACAATTCGTCACAAAAACGGTTCATTTCTGTGACGATAAAGCAAAGAAACACAAGTACTGATTCTTTCCTCTCGTTGCTTTGCAGAAAGCTGGTGCGGAACCCAGTTACAGAACTTGGTGATGACACAGAACAGCAGTCGAAAGACGCATGCATCCGTCTTTGGACTGTTGTGCTGTGTATCGACAACATTTCCGCTAATTCCTGAATGGTTGGACGTGGGTCATTTCTTATGGCTTGGTCCACATCCTCGTCAGAAGCCACAGATGGACGTTCAGGACCTGGTTGGTTGATCTTTACAGCTTCTGTCTTCGTCTCGGAATTTCCGAAACCAACGGTGATATGTGCTATCATGAAACGCATCCTCCCCATACACTTGACAGATGTTGCGGCAAGCCTTTATCGAAACTCGTAGAGTAAACACTGTTTAATGTGCTCCTTATCGCATGCCATGTTACACCGTCGGTGATTTCCGTTACGAATGATTTACTCGGACAAACCTAGTGCCTCTATATGCTCTACTGCTCCACGCTTTAGTGGCCGAAAATTCGGCATCGCAGCGTTGTCTGTGACGTAACAACTCTGATCGGAATTTGCATCTATTACAAAAACGGATAGAACTTTTACACACACCTAATATATCGTCGAAGATTGATATGATGATGATACATACAATATATCCCTGACGTTGTAATTTTTCCACTAACACTAAATGGCTCTTATATCGACATATCAATCGTAATCATGTAATAAAACGTGTTCGTAGATTCAAATAAATATCCAACAAGCCTCAATTTCTTTTACTATATGAACTGTCTACGCAAACTCCGCAGTCTATCTACATTCGAACTTCGTTTATATATTTTTCTGTGTGTCACTCTCAGCGTTGCGAAAATGTAAAAGCCGCTTGGGGACATAATGTGCAGTTCAGTGAGTAAATATTTAATCAGGGAATAACGAAATTTACGTAAGAAGACACAGAAAGTCAAAAGGAAAGTTATTTAGAGGTACACGTTGTTGTTCTTAACAGGTAGCACGGCCTTGCGATTTAATGTAGGCCCAACACTGAGCCATCGTCTTCTGTTCCTAAAAGACGGTGGCTCAGTGCTGGGCCTACGTTAAATCCTACCTGGGTTGATGCTGCTGCTTTTATTTTTACGCTGACCTTGTAGCATATGTAAATAGCGCTTTATCTCAATGACTGATGATACTTCGGAAGTTACTATATGCGAATAAATTTGAAGACCAATCTTGAAGATGTTATCCAAAATATATTTTCAATACACTTAATACAAAGCCAAGCACAACACAGAAAAGGAATAAAAGGTTTTCAAAGTAGGTACAATCAATAAGCGCTGAGTATCAGAGAAACACAAACACATGTTTACGGGTAAGACCGCAACACAGGAACATAACTTGGAAACAACTCGAGTTCCTTATTCTCAGAGGTGTTGCCCGGTATTTCCTCACGCAGGGGCGGATCCAGGATTTTCGAGTGTCGGGAATAACCGAAGACCTTTCTGATATTTTTTCTCAAAATGAGAAAGTGTTCTTAGTATGTCAATAAATTCATCCAATTAATTAAAGTTTTATACTTTTAAGTAATACTTTCTTTAACGAAAAATTATTCAATTTGTTTTTAAAACCTAACATATCGAAGCTTTTCCTTGGTCCTGAGGTGAGAGCGCGCACACCCCTTTGGTCGCGTTTTACCGTGGCCAGGAGGTTGCACAAAGTGGTCTATTTGCACGACGTCCAGTCCGGTGTGCCATTAACGCCTGCTCATCGGAGACGGCGGTTTCTGTGGTGCCAGGAACACATGAACTGAACACATCAGCAATGGGGTCGAAATCTCTTTACGGATGAGAGACGATTTAGTCTGAGGAGTGATTCTGGACGTATACACATCTGAAGAGAGCAGGGAACACGGAGTCACACCTCCAACATCATCGAAAGGGACCGGTTTGGAGGTGGCGGAGTTCTCGTTTGCGGCGGTATCATACTTGGTAGCCGTACTGACCTCCACACCTTCCAAGGAGGTTCAGTCACTGGTGTCCGCTGTTGTACAGAGGTTCTCCTGCCTCACGTGCGTTTGTTTAGAGGTTCTGTGGGTCTTGAGTTCCTCTTCATGGACGACAACGCTACACCTCATCGTACAGTGGCTGTCGCAGAGCTGTTGGAGAGTGAAGATATTCAACGCATGGATTGGCCCGCAAGGTCCCCGGACCTAAATCCAATTGAACTCGTGTGGGAACTTCTCGGGAGACGCTTGGCAGCACGTCACCAGCCGCCAGCAACGAATCCGCAGCTGCGATTGGCGCTACAAGAGGAACGGGCCGCGATGCCTCAACAGCTCCTCGAAAACCTCGTCCTCAGCATGGACAGACGTTGTAAATCCTTCAACGCAGTCAGAGGTGATCATATCCCCTACTAAAGACTGGATTTTTCTTGGCAGCTGCCTGTCACATGGACGTTTCTGTCTTCTGTCCAGTTGTGCTCGAAGCTACGTTTTCAATAAAGTGCCTTTGCATCCTTTGGATTCCTTGTTTGGACGGTTTTGCTCACTTTTACCATATTCTTGCATCTTGTGGATCTTATGGTATGATTTGAGTCGATGTGGAGCACTTCTGCACGACGTTACATTCCAAAAACCGTCTCGTCCCTAATTTTTGCACGCCAGTTTGTATATGTATGTATGTACTGTATGTGCAAAGTATAACATCAAGGATTATATTTGTTTAACCACTTACATATGATATTAAGAAATTTGATATAACTTGATTATTATGGAGTTTGTAGAAACTAAATTGTCCCAGAAAAATATCACTAGTAGCAGAATAACATAAAACCGGTAGGGAGCTGAGCTGAGTACAAAATTTGAAAAATATAGAGCACCTCGCATTGTACACAATTTTTTGTGGTGGGGGGATTTCTAGGAAACTTTTTCTGTTTAATGTAAAATTAAAGTTTGTAAAGTGAAGAACATGTGTGCGGTATATTTTTAATGCTACCCCTCCCCGCCTTCACCGAAAAAAGAAAAATTTCTTACTTAATTATCTCTTTCAGCAATCAGGACTTGAGCATCCGAAGTTCGAGGTTTTAGTCTGCCACGGTACTTTCTTGCAACCCGGCCAGCACACGAAATCTAGCGCTCTGACTCTGCCGATAATGCTTGTATTACCAAAATTCTTTTCGCAATGGTACTTAGGTTAGGATACGTTAATCTCTGCTCACCCCACCACTTAAGAGGATTGAATAAATACAAATCACGGGTATCCTTGCACTTTCGACATTTGCACTGGGGAGTCACAAATGGTCCTACAATTGTTTGGTAGCGTGTCAGTTCGACATCAAGATCTTCAGTTCCGAAGATTGTTTGATTCACAAGTTGTGTAATTCTTTCAAGATTACCTTGTCGGAAAGAAGCAAATGGGTCATTCTCTAATTTGCGTTCTCCATGTGGATTCTCATGAGTTGATGGTTCTGCTGCATTTAGATTATTGCTCTCGTCTTCAGTGCGAAACAATTCATCTGGATTATTCACGCTAGCAATTACACTTACGGCGTAATCATGAATACAGTGAAGTTCTTGATCCATCATAGCTTTTCGCTCAGTTATCTTTAGCGCAGGCACGAACGAGAATGCTTTCAAGCTTGGGTCAAGTAATGTTGCACAAAAATGAATAGGAGTAATCGAGCTCCACATTTTCTCATTAAGTTGATTTACAAATACTCTTCTCATTCTCCGGACTTCCACCAAATCACTGTCTTTCTTCGTATCCCATTGATTTCTCAGCAGATAAAAGGCTGGCAAAACATTTTGTAATATTGGTATATAAGTAAATTCTAGCATATCGAGCACGTTGCTCACTGGAGCTAAGACTTAAACAGTCCCTTAAGAAGATTTAGGTTTACGCCGTCCAAAAGGCACTCTTTTCCTCTGTCGCGTAGCACGAGTCTCAATTTACTACCCGTCTTATGATTTTCAAATATCAAAGTGAACATTCTCTAAAGAGATCGCCATGGCCAAGTCTTCTCACCGTGTTTCAACGAGATATTCAACACCGATTAAACGCCGGTAGTTTTCTTTACATACGTCACTAAATTGTGAGCACATTGGTCACTAAATTGTGAGCACATTGGTCAAACTCGTTAATGCTCTCCATTTCCTTTCATTTATCCGACGCTCTAGAAACTGCCGTGTTTAGCCTGTGGCAGACATAATCATTGTGAACATTTTGTTCTATTGCTGCTACAATATTTGACCCTTTATCTGTAGTGACATGTGTGTTGTCTCGTCACATCCTACTTCCCTCAACGTTGCATTTAACACGTTTGCAATATTCTGAGCGGTTTTTTCTCGGGGAAATGAGCTCAAGAATACATAGCATGATTGAGACAGCACCTTGTTCTTCAATCCACAAGAATGTAATGTCCAAATAACTGCTCTGTACAATATTATTAGTTCGTAAGTCAGTCGTGAAAGATACAGCTTGTTCTTTTATGGCTGGTTGTAAGGAATATTTAATATTATTTTTCACGCCTTCAACCACCTTCAAACAGTCGGAACTTACTCTCTTCCTGCCCACTAACACACTGTTTACATCTATATTTCCATGCGTTGCTCCTAGTTTCACTAATTCTTTAGCAAAACCACAAAAGTACATATTATCTACTACATTAAAAGCTAAGTGAGCCCCTGCCACTAGTTCACTTTCACATTTCCTTATTTGATCTAAATCAGCATCTCGACCTTTAACTGATGATCGTTTGAACGGCAAAGCGGATCATTCACTCTTTCCACGCTTTAATGGAGGTGCGCATACTTTCATATGTTTCGTTAGATTTTTGGTCCCATACTCTTTTATTACACCGTCGACATCCTTCTTTGTATTTACACACTTTCCCCATTTTGAACAATAAGCAAAACCAAACAACACATAATTATTCACCGGTTCCTTAATGAGACGAAGCAACTTCCAGCATTTCCTCTTCCCCTTGTGATTTTCAACAAGCACGTATTCGTTGGCCTCGACGCCTTTCTCAACCTCCTTAATATTAAATCCATTCATATTAACAAATAAGGAGTTAATTTCGACATGACATGTCATGGAAACGCGATGTTAGCACATCAATCGAAAACCTCTGAATGCTCAACGTAAAAGATGTGATGTGAAAAGTAACTCTTAGTCATACAGTGAACTTCGCAAGAAGAAAGTGAATCAGCTGAGAAGCAAGTGAATGGCGTTTGCCTGTACCTTGACATGGACATTCTCACTGCAAAAGAACGCAAAGGAAGAATATTTTTACGATATGGAGTCGGTGTGTTGTCTGACGTCATTCGGTGGAAATCTTCGTTGTTTTAAGAAAGAGACGACAATATTTTTGCATGGCAAATCATTATTCACTCCATCGGCACCAGTATCGACTACAGAATTCCACAACGTGCATTTTTCTTTGGAATATATTTTTCTTTTTTCAAAAATAAAACGGAAATGAAACCGTACCAAATCGGCTCAGGAATACCTTGACCCAACCCGTTGGACCTGCAAAAAATTGTCAACCCGTTGACCAGTGACCCATTTTCATCTCTGATTGTGACCACATCCTACATTTGACGTCAACGGCGCGTAGCCAATGAATAAAGAGACATGTCGTGAGTTGACTTGGAGGGTCTACAGGGTGTGCTGTAGGCATTCTGAAAAAAATATCACTGGTTGCTGTCATGGATAAAAGGAGCGATTTATTAGATTTGCAACAAGGGATGATTATCGACTTTTGGGACAAGGGTGGCCATATTTCTGAAACGGCGCAGTTTGTAAACTGTTCGCGTGCTGCTGTGGTTAAAGTGTATCGTAATTGGAGAAATGGCACCATTGCGAATAAGCGACGTGGGAACTGCCGAGCACCACGTTCTACTGATGTGAGAGGTGAACGTCGGCTTCGATGGTGCGTGAGAGCCGATCGACACACTACAGTAGAGCAACTCACAGGCCAAATGAACCACGTGGCTACCGGAAGTATGTCTGAAACAACAGTTCAGCGAACCCTGCTGCGTATGAGGCTCCGATGCACACGAATGGTCACTGCACCTATACTAACGAAGGTGCATCGGCAGAAAAGGCTTACACTTGCACGGCAGTATCGGAATTGGACCTCTTGTGATTGGCAAAGGATTGCCTTCTCCAATGAGTCGCGTTTTCTGCTTCATCGAACGCATGGACGTTGGCGCATAAGGCCAGAAACATCGGAGAACAAACACTCTTCAACCATTGCTGGAAGAACACAAGCTGGTGGGGGCTGCATTATAGTCCGAGGAATGGTTTTGTGGCATTACCTGGGCCCACTCATACCTGTGGAAGGCACTATGAACCGAATTCGTTATGAATCCATCCTTGCAGACCACGTACACCCATACATGCTGATTGTCTTTCCTTAGCTCTACGAGACCCGCCAACTTGTATTGCTGTCTTCTCTTGTTAACCAACGGACAAGCGTATTTTTATTTTTATATTTATTTATTTATTTTTTGGATTGGAGGTTTAACGACCACCGTGAGCAACTCAATGGGCTATAAGCAGTCGCCCGTCCCTAATTTAGGGTCACTGGTTCCAGGGAAGGGAGTGAGCCAGTGGCGTAAGACAAACACAACATCCATGCCTTACCGGGATTCGAACCCGGACCCCGTTCGGACGAATGATCAGAGGCCATCGCTTAGACCACTGCGCCACCGGTGCGGCAAAGCGTATTTTCACAAATTGCTCCGGCAATTTTGCACATTTTGGAACACCGTTTGTGGCTAACGCAAGATATATGATAAATAAAGAGTTCCCCGGTTTCAGAATTTTTATTGACCTTTCCCTTCATTTTTTATCTGCAGCAAAAGTCGTACCAAGGCGTCTTCCATAGTTTTATTAATTAATAAAAAATACTTAAAGAGTCCAAAATGAAAATCTGAAACCAGGGAACTCTTTATCATATATCTTGCGTTAGCCACAAACGTTGTTCCAAAATGTGCAAAACTGCCCGAGCAATTTGTGAAATACGCTTGCCCGTTGGTTAACAAGAGAAGGCACAATACAAAATGGCGAGTCTCGTAGAGCCTTAGGCGGATGGGGTCTCCCAGGACGACAATGCGACGTGGCACAAAGCTAGAAATATCCGAGAGTGGTTGGAAGAGCACGATGAAGACGTCAAAGTACTTCCCTGGCCCCCTAATTCCTCTGATTTAAGCCTAATTGAGCGTCTCTGGGATGTCCTCTATCGTGTTGTTTGCTGTATGGATCCTCCACCATGCACCGTCTAGCAGCTGCCAAATGCACTGCAGTGAGCATGGCACCACATACCTGTGAACACCTTTCAGCAGCTTGTTGAGTCACTCCCAGACCGTCTAGGTGCTGTCCGTGCTACTCACGGCGCTTAATCTGGATATTATCTGGTGGTCACAATAATGTGACTTGACCGTGTATATGAGCCATTTTCCGAGATTCCTTTCGTGAATTAAGGAAGATATTCTTGATACAACATTTTCCGCAAAATGACCGGAAAAAAACCACGATTGTTCGGAATTTTCGTACGCCAGAAGTTTGTATTTTTAGAAACCTTTCCGCAATTCGTTTCTTATATTAACGGGAAAATTATGTTCTTACTTTTCCGTATACATATGACAAAATTTATCGTAATAGGAACGATTCCTTCTAATACTGGAGGTTTGGTCAACCATTAAATTTCCTTCTTCTGTTGGAGGATCTAATTTTGAGGTTTTGTAGACAGATCTTATATTCTGGATAGAATATCGCGTGAAATTTCGGTTATTGTAGCACCGGTTATTCCTTCACGTTTCCTTCATTTTGTGAACCAGCTGTTGTACAGTGTTACCGTGAAAAACCGGTTACTTAAATTTTGCATAGATGGTATGATTCCTATGTATCAGTTTGTGGACCATTTAAGACAAAGGGTATCAAGGTATCAAGAGTTATATCTTATACACTATCTACCAACAAGTAATTGGACACCCCTGCAATCGACGATTCTGCGGTCCTGATACACGTCACTGCCGCCGCCGTTAAATATCGTGTGGGAAACAACAACGCAACCAGTCGCATGCAAGATGCCGCGCAGTTCGGAGCTCTCTGATTTCGAGAAAGGTGTAATCGTCGGTTATAACAGAAATGGCAGATTCATACGTGGCATATCCAGCGAGTTGAAGTATCCAAAATCGACAGTGGCCTACGTGATTGGCAAATGGAAGATCAGAGGTGACTGTCGGAATGTGCCCCAACCCAGCAGACCCACAAAACTGGGAGTTAGAGGCCGACGGGTGCTGACCCGAGAAATTCGGAAGAACCGCACCAAATCGATGGGCCACATCCGCGAAGAGTTCCAACAGGCATCCGGGAGTGTTCTTTCGATGAATACCATCCGTAAAGAAGCCCATCTGCTCTGTTATCATGCTGCCGCCCACAAGCCTTTGATCACCAAGTCCAATAGCGCTGCTCGGGTAACGTGGTGCAAAGAACGTCGGCAGTGGACCGTTGAACAGTGGAAACAAGTTGTCTGGTGCGACGAATCAAGGTTCTCCCTCTACCGTTCGGATGGCAGGGTCTTGGTTTGGCGTCTACCTGCCGAACGCCTGTAACTGTGAAGTTCGGCGGCTGTGGAATTATGCTATGGGGGTGTTTCTCCTGGTATGGCATGGGACCTTTAGTCGCAATTCCTGGTAGACTCAACGCTGAGACCTACTGCCCCATTTTGGATGTCCATGCGCTTCCTACGTTGTGGCAGTTTTACGGGGTGGACCCATGTTACTTTCAGAATGACAATGCCACCTGTCATGTTGCGAGGTCCACCATGGCTTGGTACGGTGACAATAGGGTTAATTGAATGGACTGGCCTGCACAGACCCCGGACCTTCCCCCTATCGAGCACCTCTGGAACGAGTTGGAGCGTCGACTTAAGGGGTGCCCCCACCGTCCAAAATCGGTGAAGGAACTGACCTGTCTTCTCCAAGCCGAGTGGAAGAAAATACCGCTAGCCGTCGTACAACGCCTGGTTGAAAGTATGACCCGGAGGGTCACAGCTGTAATCGCCGCTCGTGGGGGCTCCACCAACTATTAAACGTGAATAAACTTCGTTTTCCTTTGCTGTCACAGGGGCCCAATCACTAATTGGTAGATAGTGTATATAAAACACAAAATGTCTGTTTGTCTGAAGCAGCAAAAACTCTCGAAAGCCGAACTGTGGCATCGTGAAATTTGCATAGCTTATTAATATTGGAATTTCTAGGTCAACGCAACTATTTTAAGATCTCTACGTTATTCCGTTTGCGAGTTATGAATTAATAAATAAGCTATACAATAAAGTCAGCGTCGTTTGCTACGTCATCCTGTTTTAAATCTGAAAGAACGAGACTGCATTCATCGCCGCAGCACATCCACAGGTGTTCCTATTCTTAAAGAACTGTACATAAAAAATGAAAAAACGAACTTTGCGAAAACTTAACGAAACGGGCTGAAATTTTTATCAACACTATGAAATGGTAATAAGAGGAGTCTCTCAAAATTTCACCAGAATCCGGTCAAAACTTTTTAAAATAGGCATGGAATTTTTAATTCACTGGTAAACAGATATATATATGAAAAAACGGTTAATAAAATTTTGACGGCTAATTTGAAAAGTTATTTACCGATTTAGGCGAAATTTGGAGGTCATGGTCCTATTGAAGATTTATGGTGTTCATTAACATTTCAGCCAGTTTCATAAAATATTTGCAAAGATAAGTTTTTAACTTTTTTATACCAGAGATTCACCCCTCAAAGACGTCTGAAACGGAAATCACGTGTTGCATTTGATCGTCGATAACAAATTGTTAACGAATTTTGTTCAGTCAGTGTTCTAATGCTGTGTTTCCTGGATGGATATTAAATAATTCGTTACGCTTTTGGTCCGTTTGATTCTACAGATTCCATACATTCTGTACATTTTGCTGCTTTAATTCTCGACAAATATTTGTGACAGCAATGCCCAAAAGGAAAAGACCAATTTTTAATCAAACATGAATCAACACAAAACGCCAAAAGATATCACGAACAAAGCAATCGGAAGAGGAATAATTACAAGCACGTGAAGCGCACAAAATTTCTCAACAAGATGTTCGACTTAGCAACGGAACTGCTGAGGAAACAGAGGCGCAGCTTTCTGAACACGGGCAAAGCCGGATGGTAAAGCTAGTATATACATATATATGTAGAAAGGCATCCTGAAAGTAATGCCTTGTTTCTCATAAGGTTTTTATTTGTAGCAGCAAAAATGTGAAACTTGGTGGCAAAATACTTGGACCTGTTGTTAATAATGCTTGCCTATTCAAAGTACTGTCTGTCACTTTCTTTACATTTCCGCCATCTTTGAACCCATTGGTAAAATCCATTTTGGAAAAATTCCTGAGGCTGTCGTTTCACCCATGAGTTCACAGCCAGTTTAACGTCTGTCACATTGCCGAAACGTTCCCCACGTGGGATGTTTGTCAAAGGGCCAAACAGGAAAAAGTCTGAGGAAGTCAAATCAGGATTGTTGGGGCCTCGATGTTTACCGCATTTTGGCAATAGCGTGTTAAGTCTCCATTGAGGTGTGGGGACGTGTGTTATCATGGTGTAAAACAACACTATGAAGTAGAATGTCGCGTCCTTTCCTTCTGATAGCTACATTTAGTTTCTTCATTATCTGCAGCCTGTGAGCACTGTTTATTGTTGCAACTCCTGGATGGTGACACGACGATCTGTTGTGATGAGGTCTTTCACTTGTTGCCTGTTGGCTTCTATCGCTGCAGTTGCGGGTCTTCCACTCCGTTGTTTTTCCGACACTGAAATTTCTCCCTCTTGAAACCTCTTCATCCATTTTCGGACATTACTGATATCGATTGTGGCAGCTCCATACACCGCCAGGAGTTTTCTGTGGATATCTGGAGCCTCACATCCCTCTTTTTCCAGGAATTCAATTACCGCTCGCTGCTTTTCTTTGTCATTCATGATTGTTATTTTCAATTGTGAAAAACATTTGTTCCCACATTGGTTACATATCATAGTACGTAGTGCATTGGTACTACGTACTATGATATGTTACCAATGTGGGAACAAATATACTGTATTACCAATGTACTACGTACTACGTACATTGGTAATTCCAATGTATTACCAATGTACATTGGTAATTCCAATGTATTACCAATGTAGTACATTGGTAATTCCAGTTTCCAATGTACTACGTACATTGGAAACTGTACTATGATATGTTGCGATATATTACCAATGTACTACGTACGTTGGTAATATATCGCAACATATCATAGTACAGTTTCATGAAAATCACTTCAAAAGTTATAAAGGAGGAGGCATTACTTTCAGGATGCCCCTTGTATATATACACTATATTGACAGAAGTCACCGGAACGCTTCAAAAGCAAATGAATGGATCCGCTGCGTTGTTAAAAAGCGCAGTACGACGGCAAACGGTATAAAAACAAGCCTGCAGCTGACGGCGATCATATCGCACTGTGAGTTTCTGTAAAAATGTCGTGGCGGAGGAGAACTGACTTTGAGAAAGGGAAGATTATTGGGCGTTATGTTAGTGGGTAGTCCATAACAGAAACCGAGAGGCGTTTAAACATACCCAAGTCAACTGTTTTGGATGTACTGAATCAGTGGAAGACACATGGCGTGCCTGAAGCAGCAAAACGTACCGGCAGATAAAAGAAAATCAGTGATAGAAGACGTAGAAGCCTCAGGAGAGTCTTTACAGCTGATCGACGGAGTGCTGCACAACACCTCAGTGTACAGGTGAGTAAAAATGCTGGAACCTCGGTATGTACACGTACCATTCGCAGAAAACTTCATTCCATGGGTTACCGTGGTCGTGCGGCTGCTCATAAGCCTTTCATCTCCTCTCGGAATTCTACTCGTTGTTTAACATGGTGAAAAGAACATTTATCGTGGACCGTAGATCAATGGAAACGGGTCCTATGAACTGATGAATCCATATACACAATCCATAATTTTGATCGCAGTGTGTGGGTATGGTGGCAGCCGGGGGAACGCTATTTACCACAGTGTACTGTTCCTACGGTCAAGTTTGGAGCTGGTGTGTGGGATTTTCGTGGTATCATCCCGGCCCATTGGTTATCGTGGACAAATCTGTTAACCAGCACGTCCACCTCGATATTCTGGACAATTATGCCTTTCCAACTCTGTGGCAATACTATAGAACCGAGCCTTGTTGGTACCAGCAGGATAATGCACCGAGCCATAAAGCAAGGACTGTGCCAGCGTGGTTCGACGATAATTCCGTATCGTGTGTAGACTGACCAGCACTGAGCCCTGATCTTAATCCCATAGAACACCTATGGGATGAATTAGCGCGTCGCATAAGAAGTTTGGAACCAATGCCCACTACTAAGCAACACTTAGCGGCAGTATTATGTACTGAATGGAAGCGCATACCTATCGCTGTGCTTCAAGACCATGTCGAAAGCATGTCTCGAAGGGTCAATGCATGCATTAAGGCCAAAGGTGGACCGATACCATACTAATGTATGTCAATATATGCTATGTTACATTTCTCTTTTAGGTGTCCGGTGAATTTTGTTAATATAGTATATATACAAAGGCTCCATAAAAATTGAGAATAATGGTTTTTTTAGTTGATTGCAGTGCGAAGTGGAAAAATAACCATGCATACCACTAACTGAATTAAGGAAGTATCTATGGCAACACTTATTAGCAGTGGCAGACGACTCTGGTTTTGTTATTGCTCAGTTGTTTAAGGTACGTCTGCATTTCTCCATACAGCTGTGGAGGTGAGTGATTCAGAGTTACGAAGTGAAATGCGTTGTGCAAAAAAATATTGCTATCGTTTTGGTAAAACGGCTCTAGAAACAGTTGGTTTATTTAAAAAAGTTTACAAAGATAAATATTTGGGTGAGTCAACGATTTTTAGTTGGCATCATGATTTCAAAACAGGGTGTTTGTAGGCAGAACTCGCTCCTAAGCCTGGTCGACCTGAAATTGTTGTTACACGTCCGTCAAGAAGATCGACGAATGATGTGAGAAGAAATAGAGGCGTTAACGGATACTTCAAAAACATTGGCATTCCGCATTCCACGCTGCAAATTACTGCTGCAATATGTGTGTTCAAGATTGGTCCCTCATCACCTGACGAGAGAACAATTGTTAGCCAGAGTTCAGGTGTGTCATGAGTGGAAATAAATGATTGCAAAGGAATCAAACTTTCTAAACACAGTAATAACTGCCGATGAAACATGGGTCCACTATTTCGACCCCCTCACGAAGCGCGCAACGAGTATGTGGAAACACACAGGGTCGCCTGCTCCGAAAAAAGTCCGCCAAACCAAATCAGATGGGAAGATGATGATGATATTTTTTTTAATTAATCATATTACCAGCATGCCGTTCCTCCACATATTACTTTCAATGCGCGATATTACATTTCAGTCTTGAAGCGTCTGCGACGACACATATCGATTAAGCAACCGTAACTAGTGGGCATGTGGACCCTACACCAATGATAACGCCCGTCCACATGCGACACATGTGACTTGCCACAGCCTGCCCAGGGTCTTGACCTCATCTGTGCGATATCCAGTTGTTTCCAACAATAAAAGAGAAGTTCCGTGGCGCAACATTCTACACAGGTGCTGACGTTATTTTAGCTGTACAGGGGTCGTTAAAGCAGCTTCCACAAAATGCCTTCGCCACATGCTTTGAAAAATGGACTGAACGATGGGACCGTTGCATATCATCCGAAGGAAGACACTTTGAGAAAGAATAACATGTATTTTGCCGTACCTATATTTCTTCATTTTGTGTGATTTTACTCTGAGGTTTTATGAAACGGCCGTTGTGCATATACTTTATTGCATATGTGATTATTCTCCCAGGTAGGAGAAGTAATTTGGCTAAATGAACTGTATGTTAAATTTCATAAATTCTAATTCGTTACATACACAAACTAAAATTATATGGGAAACGTATTGCGAACTTCATCAGAATTCTTCAGTTAGGATAATTAAATCGCATGTGAAAGTAAATTTGTTGAAATATCATAGTTACGTATGCAATTGGTAAGGTCCATACATTTTTTGTGGGGCGCTTGAAATTCCTTAAAATGCGCTTTTTTTGTAGCAGAAAACATTAAAAAACCCTGTACTTCTTTCAAGGACATGTGCACCGTGAATTTTATCAACACCAGAAGTTCTTTTATCCCCACTTGCGAAGTCTCTACCCTTTAAGGATTCCGTTGAAGAAATATTCTTCACTAATTACGTAGAACAAGATCAATATTATTTCCCCTAGTAATCATATACTCCTGAGTCGCCAGTTTTGTTGTTTATTACGTAATACAGTAAAGAGTATTTCTTCCACGAAATCCTTCTTCACTAATTACGTAGAACAAGGCCAAGATTATCAACTTAGTAATCATATATTCCTGAGTCGCCAGTTTTGCTGTTTAAACGGAATATAGTGAAGAATATTTCTTGCACGAAATCCGTGCCTTAGATACTGGTGGTGTAATTAATTACGCTTCGAGGACGGATTCTGCTTTGACTGGCGAAATCTGAAGAGATTTAAATTTTTCCAACATAGATACTTGGAAATTCATTGTCTTGGGTGGGGTAGCGGATAACGTTCTCGAACGAAAATCAGAAGATACGGGTTAGCACCATGAGATAGCACGATCTTAGCATATCTGAGTGTGCTAGGTTAATTTCTACTGTTTAGTGCACAAAATTTTTATCATTAATCTCAATCGTTTAGTTCACAGAATCACCTGAAAAAAATGAACAAACTATCCCAAATTTTGAAAATTTAAACAGGGTCATATGAGATTTCGTACCGCCAGTAGTGAAAAAATATTGCATATTCATTCTAACTTGAAATAGGTCCCTGAATAAGTTGAACGACTCTCGTATTTTTCATGGCATTTACATGATGTAGCAAAGTTTATCCACCATTCAGGTGGCTCATAGGTAAGCTGCTAGGTTCTAACGGCTTTTCAATGTGCGAAGTCTCGGATGAGGCACATTTGATGCTCTCGATATTAGCCCTGAATTAGGGAGGAACATTTGCTTATATCTTTTAGGGCTGCCCACGGTGGATATTGAACCCCGAAATAAAAACGAGCAAGCAACGTTCATTCCTAATGCGTGCTTTTATTTTTGCGTACATGAGTCTACTTTTGAGCGCTTTCTGAGAAAGAGTAAAAGAAAATTGATCCTGACCGAATAACAATTTTTCGATTGAGGTGTGTTGGTAAAACGTGGAAAGAGCGATGTATTTGTTTATTTACTGACGCCACATAATTGCAGGATTTTCACTTTGGATCTCGCCCTTTGAATTTAACTTCTATAATTAATATATAGCCAGTGCCGTTAATGCCCACCAGATGGAGGCATCTCAGTAGCTGAGTCCATCTTACGGATTTATAAAGTCAGAAGCAGACTAAAAACACACACAGCGCCGTGGATTGTTGGCCACCGTGGTGTAAGGCTAACGCGCTCAGCTAGATTTCGAGAGATCCGAGATTCAATTCCCCGGCTGTGACCGAATAACAATTTTTCGGTTGATGTGTGTTGATAAAACGTGGAAAGAGCGATGTCTTTGTTTATTTATGATCATCCCATTTTTGCCCCTGTGATCACTTCTGCAAATAAGAAAGATGATACAGAACATTCGGTTGTAATCAGCAAGTTATTTGAATCTGTTCCGACAAAAAACAAATACACGGTCGAGTCACATTGATGTGACCACCAGCCAATATCCAGAGTAACTGCCTTGTGCAGCGCGGACGGCAGCTAGACGGGCTGAGAGTGACTCAGTAAGGTGCTGGAAGGTGTTCGCAGATATGTGGAGCCATGGTTACTGCAGTGCATCTGACAGCTGCTGGAGGATCCATAGAGCAAACAACACGATCGAGGTGGTCCCACAGATGCTCAATTGAGTTTGCATCTGGGGAATTATGGGGCCAGGAAAGTACTTTGAAATCTTTACCGTGATCTTTCAACCACTCTCTGACATTTCTAGCTATGTGACATGTCGCGTTTTCGTTCTGGAAGGTTCTATACGCACCAGGGAAGACAATCAGCATGTATGGGTGTACGTGGTCTGCAAGGATGGATTCATAACAAAGTCGATCCATGTGCCTTACACAGATATAAGTGAACACCAGAGAATGCCACAAAAACATTCCCCAGACCATAACGCTTCCCCCACTAGCTTGTGTTCTTCCAGTAATTGTTGAAGAGTGTTTGTTCTCCGATGTTTCTCGCCTTATACGCCAATGTCCATCCGTTCGATGAAGCAAAATACGTGACTCATCGGAGAAGGCAATCCTTTGTCAATCAGCGGAGGTCCAATTCCGATATTGCCGTGCAAGTGTAAGCCTTTTCTGCCGATGCACCTTCGTTAGTATAGGTGCAGTGACCATTCGTGTGCATCGGAGCCCCATATGCAGCAGGGTTCGCTGAACTGTTGTTTCAGACATACTTCCGGTAGCCACGTGGTTCATTTGGCCAGTGAGTTGCTCCACTGTAGCGTGTCGATCGGCTCACACGCACCTTCGAAGCCGACGTTCACCTCTCACATCAATGGCACGTGGTGGTCCGTGGTTTCCCTGTCGCTTATTCACGATGGTGCCATTATTCTGACCACCATGTACTTTAACCACAGCAGCACTAGAACAGTTCACAAAATTGCGCTGCACCGTTGTCCCGAAAGCCGATAGTCATCCTTTTTAAAAATCTGATAAATCGCTCCTCTTATCCATGAGAGCAACGAGTGATAAGTTTTCAGAATGCTTACAGCACACCTTGTACACCCTCCAAGCCGGTTCACGACACGTGCCTTCTGTCATTGGCTACGCGCTGTTGACGTCAAAAGAAGGAGGTGGCCACAATAATGTAAGTCGACTGTGTATTTCAAAGCCGATATTTAGAAAAACAAGGAATTGAACTAAAAAAAAAAAGCTTCCAACTCTCCTCCCCCCTTGAGAAAACTCTCGCGTAAATTTAATTACGCAATGTGATATGGATTTTTCATAGAGATTGCAACTTGTTACATAAAAAAAATAAAAAAAATAACCGCATTTCAACAGTCAATAAAACACCCACAGATCGGAATAGATATTGCCACCAACACCTTAAAAGTTTTTTGCAAAAATTTAACAGTTTCTCACAGCAGAGGCAAAAGAGCTTTCACATTTAATAATTAGCAGAAGAAATATAGATGGAACATAACCTGGTATAAGTGTACGTGCTCTGCAGTAAAATCTGTGCGTTACTACGAAGGAGATTGACACAAAATACTTTTTATCATGAAGAGTATCCTACCAAAAATGGATTTTTAGAACCGAATAACGTCTTTCACAATTATACGCTCCTCAACCATGGCGGCAGAATTTTGAATAATGAAAAAAGTACGAAATATGCGAAAATTATTCCTGATAGCAAAAGCCATGCTGGGGAATAATAATTTTTTACACACGTCATCTGGGAGCAGAGACAGCGAGAAAAAGCTTTTGACATTTGCACGCCTAGGGAGGAAACTGTGTATTTAAAGAAGATAATGTTACCAATCTTCACTGTAGCGAATGATACATATTAAATAAAGATATTCATCAATAGGATTTTAAGTGGAGATAGAATATCAAATAGAAATGCACACTAATACCACCTAGCACAAGAACTCTGAACGACAAGCTAGCCAAGAGTGCATTCAAAATGCTCCTCAAGGTGAATGGTATGCGGTGTTGAAAGAATTTAGTTAATTCGACTTTTAGAAGCAGAGATATCGACAACAATGGAGGTGTCCTGACTGGAATACAAGACTTGCCCAAACGTTGGGCCACTGTCATAAAGAAACATGGAAATTACTTCGAAGGCCTGTAAAGGTATGTTGAGGTGACCCGAGTAATCCGATGCCTCAACGATGGAGGTGTCCTGACTGGAATACAAGACTTGCCCAAACGTTGGGCCGTTATCATACAGAAACATGGAGATTACTTCGAAGGCCTGTAAAGGTATGTTGAGGTGACCCGAGTAATCCGACGCCTCAACAATGGAGGTGTCCTGACTGGATTACAAAAAGTTACCCAAAAGTTTGGCCGCTGTCATAGAGAAAAAAAAAATGGAGAAACTTCGAAGGCCTGTAAAGGTATGTTGTGAAATAAATTCGTTTTTAAGAGATAACCCACAGTGTGCAAAACTTTTGAAATGACTCCTGTATTTTGAATTACATAGCATCTACATTTACGCCCTCTAGCGGGGAAGTTGTGCATCGGAAAAATACAGCAAGGATCAACCTTCTCATATTTCGTGCTTCTTAATCTAAAAAGAGTTTTTCAAATCAGAGTAATAGTTTTAGAAATATGCTGACCAGAAATGGATGAACGGACAAACAGACAAAGTGATACTCTAAGTATGTATTTTTCTTAAAAAAAACGTGTTAAAAGGAATAAGCACAAATTTCTGGCAGAACAGTATTTTTTCATCAAAGGCTTATTAATTACTTTGAAACTATGCCTAGTTACTCAATTTCTTCCAGCCACACGCATTTGACGGGGAAGTTATTCGTGGCATATTTCTTTTAGGATTTATGGTACTGTATTTTCTCTTATCAAGCCCGATTAAGTGTCACCTTTGAAAAATTTACCCGCTTTTACATAATAGCTTATGTCACGCATTTCGCTGCGGGATCACAGTGTGCGTACCTTCAAAGTCACGTAGGAAGGTCGTGTATCCTATCCTGCTTTATGTCTCCAAGTGGTGCACGTAAGAAGAAAAGAAAACGAGAGAGCGCCTTGCGGCCTGCAGTGACATTCGTCACCTTGCTGTGCAGCGGATGGTGTTCAGTAGAAGACAGACCTATCTGCCGTCAGATCGTTTGTTCCGCATACACAGAGATAACACCTTGCAGCTGGCGAATACATCATTCCTGCTGCCGCCCGACGTCAGGCCGTTTTTCACCAGCACATTGGGTTGAAGTTTTCCGGAGCTCCGAGTGAAAGCCATCGATTTCTTTTAACTGCCCTTTCCTTACGTCCATTTCTCTCTCTCTGTCTCTCCGTGGATTTCCTTTTCCTACGACGACACAGCTCACCTAACGGCGCATTTCGCGCCGGTTTCGTTCCATAGAGTCTATGGGGATCTATAACAAGCGAGGGGAAAGGCGACATTTCTGCTTTTACAGAGCACCGAAGAGCAGTGGCGGCGACAAAGGCCCTCTAGGGAGAGGACCAGCTCCCGCAAATAGTCCTAGATACTAGAGTTGCAGTCCCTTTGAAACTTCTAACATGAAAACCTGAAGACAAAGAGAAGAAATACACGTACGGAATATTATTTTACTTGTTCGACATCGTCTAGGATAAGAATAACTGCTGCGCTAAGCGTCGCTGCAGGCCTTCAAGGTCTCACACAGTGAGATTCGAAACTCAAAAGAATCCTATAAATGACACAATGACATTTTATCAAGCAGACGTCGAATATTTTTTTATTTTTACAATATCCTACTGTATATTCTTTTATAGTGGGAGTAGAATGTTTGATTAACACATATATACTGTACATATTATATGATATTATATAATATACAAGGTGATCCGTTTGAGACAATGGCCAGTTTAATATGTTATATTTTACTTCTAACTCGATGATTAAAAGAAAATTAATAATGAATAAGTGACTGGAGAGAGACGGAGGGAGAGAGAGAGAGAGAGAGAGAGAGGGGAGGGCGAGAGAGAGAAGAAGAAGTAGAAGGAAAGTGCATTTTTTTTAGAAGAAAAGTGCATTTTTTTTAGAAGAAAAGTGCATTTTTTTAGAAGAAAAGTGCATTTTTTTTAGATGAAAAGTGCAGGCAATCACGCTGCCAAGTTTTTCTATCGAGTACAATCGAGTATAAGGTTCTGAGCTTCAGAAAATTTCACATGCTTAATTTTTGCAACGATCAAGCAGCACTGTTTTAAGCATCTGAACGCGGATAAATCTAAATAACTTGTACATGGATTTCTGGGAATCACATCATACTGAAGGATAGCAGGACAGATTTCGAACCTCCGAAATTAGAAAAGTGGAACGTTTTTTAAAGAACGCCCAAAAATTATATTTGAAAGTTAAGCTGGAAGAACACTCTGTAAAAGGGTCCATTCCAAAATTTCGGGCAAAAAGAAGAAACGCGCTGTAAATAATTCCATGAATTTTGAAATTGTGAATCCGTTGATTGGTGTAAGTATGACAGAGATGGTAAGTCAGATAGTATCAGAAAACTTGAAAATTTCGTCGTCCTGGAGTGGGATTCGAATCCGCGTCGCCGGGATACCGCCCGGGTATGCTAACCTCTAAACCACCCAGAACGACCAAGTTTCAAGTTTCCAATTAATTTGAATATAACCATCTCAGGATTCGCTATTCGAAGAAACTGGCATTCATATATAGCGAATCTGGAGGATTAGAATTCTTTCTCGTGATTACCCAGAAGAACAAAAAAATTCATGAATTTTCACAAGACATTTTCCGTAAAATATCAGAAAAATCTAAATTTCGCGGATTTTTTATATATGTAAATTGACAGAAATAGTCCTGACATCTTTCTCGGGTTTAAAAAAGCAAAATTGCCGTTCTTTAGAGATATTTTCGAAAAAATATGATTGTTTATGAAACCTTTCCGTGATTCTATTCGCCTAATAATGGAAAAATTCTGTTCTCGCTTTTTCCTTCTCCACATGACAGAAAAATAACATTTTTAAGAGGATTTCGCGGAAAAACTCTGGTACCTGAAGTATCGTACTGGTGATTGAGTGAATGGTGTATACATATTCATAAACTATTAGCTTTCACGAGTGAAATTTATATTTCGGTGTTTTGTAAAATAATACTACGAAATAGTACATTTCATAATATGTTAAATATAATAAAAATTCATGGTCAGTTTAAAAAAATCGAGTTCTGAAGCATTGCGTTGTTTTATAAAATCACGATGAAAACAAATGTAATATGTGACACGTCCTCCTACAGAAGACAAAATTAGTATGAACCTATATTCAGAGAAATAATAAGCTTATACATAAAATAAAACAACTAAAACTAATTTTCCCGCATTTATAGTGAAAAGCATTGCATATTGCGTGCGACTTTCTTCTCTAGCGTTTGCACCTTAAACACGATCTCCTAGGTAGCGTCACAGTCAGCAGAGTTTCTGATTCGCAAACAAACCATTGCGGGTCCACGTTTCACCGGGGAAGGATTTCTTTTGTGTCGTAAGAAAAATATCCCTCCTCAACGCATGAAGACTAAATGCGTATAACAGACGTCTTGATAACCACCCAATTTTCTCTCCGTTCAAGTGGTGTCGAAAGAGAAGTTCAGTAAGCACGGCAAATACCTGCATAAAAACGGAAAAACTTGAAACACATTTGTGTTAAAAAACTGAACAAGCGACAAAGGACAATATTGAGTGTGTGCAAAATATCTACCCGTTTTTGTAATAGATGCAAATTGCGATCGGAGTAGTTACGTCATAGATTACACTGCGATGCTGAATTTTCGGTCAATAAAGCGTGGAGCAGTAGAGCATATAAAGGCCCTAGGTTTGTCCGAGGAAGTCATTCGTAACTGAAATCACGGAGGGTGTAACATGGGATGCGATAAGGAGCGCATTAGACATTGTTTACTGTACGAGTCCGATAAAGTCAGTACTGCAGCCGCGGCTTGCAGCAACATCTGTTAAGTGTATGGGGAGGATGCAGTTGATGATAGCACATGTCGCCGTTGGTTTCGGAAATTCCGGGACGGAGACAAACTGTAAATATCAACCACGTCCTGGACGTCCATCCGTGGTTTCTGGCGAGGATGTGGACCAAGCCATAACAAATGACTCGCATCCAACCGTTCAGGAATTAGCGGAAACGTTGACGGTACATAGAACAGTCTAAAGACGGATGCATGCGCTTGGGTTCATCCCCAAGTTCAATAACTGGGTTCCGCTCCATCTTTCTGCAAAGCAACGAGAGGAGATAATCCGTACCTGTGCTTCTTTGCTTTCTCGTCACAGAAATGAACCGTTTTGGGGACGAATTGTAACGGGTGATGAGAAATGGGTACTGTACCGTAATGTAAAGCGTTGACGGACTGTGTACCAAGTTACGGAGCTCACTCCATAGACATCAAAAAGAAGACTGCATCCCAAAAAGGTTTTGTTGAGTTTTTGGTGGGATGTCCAGGGAATAATCCACTGGGAGGTGTTGGCACCTAACCGAGCGATAAATGCTGGCCTCTACTGCCAACAGATGGACAGATTGCGAGATCAACTGACATCGAAGCGGCCAGCACTCGTCAATCGCAAAGGCGTGATCCTTCATCATGAAAACGTTAGACTTCATGCTGCTTTAATCACTCTGCAAAAATTACTGGACTTTGGTTGAGAAGTGTTACCTCACCCGTCGTATTCCCCTGATCTGGCACCAAAGGACTACCACCTTTTTCGATCGTTAGAGAACACCTTCGCTCATCAAACCTTTGATGATGTGGACGATGTGAAAACAGCATTACATAACATTTTTGACTAAAACACAGGAGTTTTTTCGGCGTGGGATTGACCTACTCATAGACAGATGTTAAGAAGTCATACAGAATGATGGTTATTATGAGAAATCCTAGGTATGTTATTTGTTGTGTTCTCCTCCTTTCTTTATGGCCTACAGAAACGGGTAGAACTTAAGCGCACACACACAATACGTGAAAATATCGAGTATTTCCGCTTTTAGAAACGGAAAGCTATCAAAACGGAAATTTCGTTAAACATCGAAAACCTACCTGAAATTTTGCTGCTCGTTATTTTTTGGAATTAATTATCCGTGAATTAACACTACGTATTTTTCGCATTGTGCGACGATATGCACCTAGTTATCTCAGTTGTGCATTTACTAATTCTTCCAAAGTAGGCTATGGCGTTTGCGAGCTTCTTGAGTATATAAGTTTAGTCCACAAGCACCTAATGCTCGTGTCTGTGGCCAGCACATAGAAATTCAGAGTTCTTCCGACATTGTGATGTGAATGATATGTAGCCAGAGAAACTGCAACTAAAGTGTTTTCCAGTTCTATTCAGATAAAAAAATATTAGCCTAAATGGTAATGTAATAGAGATGGTTCATCAAATGGAAATTCTGAATGCTATATAGAAGCAGGTCTTGCTAACAAAATTAATTTTGTGCGACGTGCTTCTCATAAAGTTTTAATCAGTTGCGACTCCGAGAAAGCCAATCACTTTAAAACAATACCAAGAAAGTTTGTGTCTGTTCTTCATATCCATTGCTTCCTACGAATGGCAATGCGAGCAATTTATTGGGAGCGCAAACGTTATGAGACATACTTTTAGTTTAATCAGCTTTTTTTTTATAATCTAAAATTACCATGATGTGTGCGTGTATAAACTACTTTGTATTCTACTTGCAATGGAATAGTTAAATATATCGTTTTTACAAGCAATTAATTATTCAAGTAGCAAAGAAGAAAAAGTCAAATTTTAATCTCCATATAGCTGTAACTTCCTTTATATATATATAAAAAAAAAGCTTCCTCAATATACCTTCCAAATTATAGCTTACCCTTTCTTTGTAATCTCACGTTATTTTTTCTTTGCCATCTCTATCTTCTCATAAGCACGGGTTCAGGTTTCTATACCATCAACAAATGTCTTTGAAGAGGAGGGCTAATGTACTAAATGGATTTGATGGAATAAACCATTTCCTGGAATAAATGCAAAAAAGCAGAAGAAAAAGAAAAGAAAAGAAAATGGGGGAAAAAAAAAGAACAAGAAAGATGACACAGAATCCTCAGTTATAAGTAGCAAGTCTTTTGAATCTTTTCCCACGTGATAAAAATATTTGAAAGCAAGTTTTTAGAAAATTTAAGAATTCAACAAAGAAAAGGGATCTCACACACCACTTACGGAAAATTTGCGCGTAACTTAATGTGAGATGGATTGCTTATAGTGAACGGAACCGGTTAAAAAAATAAGAAAAAAAATGAACCGCATTCCTACAGTCGATATACCGACAAAAATGAATAGGTATTTACTCCCAATGGCAGCTGAAAAGTGTGTTACGAAAATTAACGAATTGTGAACAGAAATGTTTCTCATAGCTGAAGATATTAGAGACGACAGTGCTTTTCAAATCAAACGATTAAAAGAAGAGATATTAAGGAAAGCATGATATAACTTCAGTTCCTAAAATGCTATTTATAGTGAGCATCGCACACAACAGAAAATTCTGAACGAGTTTTTAGAACCAAATTACCTCTTTTAAATAGCTGACAAATTTTGAATAATGGAAAAATCTACGATATGCGAAAAATATTGCTCAGAGCAAAAGTTATGATAAGGAAAAAATATGCAGCGTGGTCGATAAGTCTCCTATGGCTTTCGATTAACAACTGTGCAAAAACGAACAGATCTACAGCAATATGGTTTGCGACATTTGAAAGAGTAACTATTCGAGTTTTCAACGCCATCTCCTTCCAACAGATGACGTCACGTGCTTGCAAATACCGACGCCGACTGCAAAAAAAATGAAAATGTCGTCGCCCCAGGGGAAAGCAAATGTGCGTGCGTTGGTTTTTTCAGATGATGTCTGTGATTACGGTACAAAGAAATTACCGTCGGACATATGGGAAAGATCCACCGAATGATTTCAGTATCAGAGCGTGGCAGAAGAAATTCTTGGATACTGGTAGCGTCCTGGACCGGCAAAGAAGTGGCAGACCCCCTGCCAGTGAAGAAACTGTGCAGAGCATACAGGAGGTTTTTGCCCGCAGCCCTAGCAAATCCACGAGAAGGGCCTCTTTGCAGCTGAATGTTCCACGATTTTCATTGTTGGGAGTGCTTTACAAACGCCTGAAACTAGCCGCATACAAAGTGCAACTCCTACACCAGATCAAACCGAAAGATGGACCTCAGCGCTTAGCATTCGCTCATGATATGTTGGAGCGGCTGGAAGTTGATGAAAGTTTCCAAGGCCGTATAATGCTCTCTGATAAGGCAACCTTTTACGTGCACGGAAAAGTCAACACTCAGAACGGCCGTATATGGGGTAGTGACAACCCACATTAAGTCAGGGAGCACGTCTCGCACAGTCCTAGGTGAATGTTTAGTATGGGCTGATGCATAATCGTGTAATTGGGCCATTCTTCTTTTCCGAGCCTACAGTGCAAATGAATAAAAACCTGGACATGCTTCAGAACTTTGCGGTTCCTCAACTACAGGATTTGCAACCAAACATCATACTGCAACAAGATGGCGCTCCCTCACATTGGGGACTTGACGTTCTTGAATACCTGAACCGTTTGTTTCCCGACAGATGGATTGGCAGAGATGGTCCCATTCCTTAGCCAACCCGGTCCCCGGATGTCACTCATTTACTCTTCTTTCTCTGGGACTATGTCAAGGACATGGTTGACCGGGAAAGATTAACCAACCTTCAGGAGCTCAAACAGCACATTACAGCAGTGTTTGATAGAATCGATTCTGACATGTTGGAGCGCACATGGCAAGAAATTGAATACCTACCGGATGTGTTACGTGCCACCAAAGGCGCACAT
Organism: Macrothele yani; assembly: GCA_039090855.1. Taxonomy (NCBI): domain Eukaryota; kingdom Metazoa; phylum Arthropoda; class Arachnida; order Araneae; family Macrothelidae; genus Macrothele; species Macrothele yani. Next base: position 141,048,365 of record CM077002.1, read on the forward strand.
GTAGAAGGGTATTAAGGTAAGATTGTTAAACTCGAATATTTACTCTTTCAAATGCAGCAAACTGCATTGCTGTAGATCTGCTCGTTTTTGTACAGTTGTCAATCGAAACCATTAGGGTACTTTTCGATCACCCTGTATATTTTCCAAAACGAGAGACAGTAAGAAATTACTTTCGACATTTACACCCACTAACGGGAAAACCCTGCATTTTTAAAGAAAACGCTTTTCTTTGTTCCCAAACTTTGTGTGGCGGCTTTACAGTAAAACCAGAACAATTTCTATAGAAGTTTTAGAAGCGAAGATACAGTCTCAAGGAAAAGTACATATTAACACTATCTTGCTCCGATATTGTGAGCTGCAAAATTCTATGAATACAGTCATAATATTCTTGTAGATGATTGATATGCGTTGTTAAACGAATTTTTTAAATTGGACTTTCAGAAGCAGAGATATCGAGAAAAACAGATTAAATAGTTACAGCTCGATAATTGTGTACTGTATTGGACAAGCATTACGCAATAAAATATTTTCTTCATTAGTCCTAGGTAACAGGGCTACGCAGTACTTACCGGAGAAGAATTTTTAAATCCAGTTCTTAGACGTGCAGATATTGCTGGAATTATGCTGCAAACGGAAATGTGAACGAATGCTGTCAAGTTGGTTTCCTTATGCTCTTTGTGGGCCGAGATAAATAGCCATACATAAATATTCTGCACCAGAAATGTTATCCGACAAAGAAAGAATTTTTCAAATCGGACTGTTAGACGCAGATATGTCGAGACAAATAAGATATATATCTACCCCGCCGCTTCCGTATTTTTAAATAAATTTTTTATATAACTACTCAAAGTTAAAAAATGACTGCTGAAATAACAAGTCAGGGAAAAGAAAATATGCTATGTTTGCAGCAGCTGTGAACTTTTTATAGGAGAAAATGCGTGTAAAAGTTTTCCTGGATAAGCGGTATCTGACTGCAAAAGAATGTTTTTAATCGAATTTCTAAAAGCGCACATATTGCTGCAGGTAGATCTGAAATAGAAATACACATTTTCGCTCGCTAGTGGAAAAACAGACCTTTACAAAAAAATGAGAAATGACATGAACATTTCTCACAAGAAATTCTGTTCGAAGAAGGAAAATGTTTCAAATCGGACTTTTACAAGCAGAAATATCGGGGAATCATACTTCCCATTTACGCCCCTTGCAGATAAATGGTGCACTACTTGAAGCAGAAATTCTTCCCAAAACAGTTTTTGTCGTAAGTGCTATCGAATAAAAAGATTTTTTTTCGACGATACATTAAAAAATTTAAAAGTATTGCTATGATATAAAATGGATGTTGAATTCAATAACATCTGCATTTACGCCCTCCAAGGTGAACTTATGAACTGAAAAAGGATAGGAAGGTAGGGTCACCGTTCTCACATTTCGCATTCCCGATGCAACAAGTTAGTAAAACCATGCAATGCATTGATTGTGATATGCTTTCCAACATACCAGAAATCATTACTCAAGTTATGAATCAAATTATGAGGATATTAGCTGTGGAATAAATCTCGCTCCTGTGCCCTGACCTTGGACCCCATTTTGATTACAGTATACAGAATTTGTTCAGTATATCTCCGGAACAACATACTAAAGTTTTGTCGCAATAGAAGAATTTTTAGTCAAGTTATGAGGATAATGGCTGTGGAATAAATCTCGGTCCTGTGCCCTGACCTTTAACCCCATTTCGATGATATTATACAGAATTGGTTCAGTACATCTTCGGAACAACATGATGAAGTTTTGTCGTAATAGAAACATTTTTACGTAAGTTATGACGCATAAGGGCGATGTAATGGATCCCGCTCCTATGACCTGACCTTTGACCCCATTTATCCCATTTTCAATAGGGTCCCTTCTCACATTATCCCCTAACACATACTAAAATGTCATCAAAATCGAACCATTTTTACGCGAGTTATCGTGCGGACAGACAGACGGACAAAGCTGGAGCATATACGCTTCTTCAACCTACGGTTGGAATGCGTAAAAAAGAATGCTTGGAATCGGACTAATTGGTGCAGATGTATGGTAAACACTGATGGACGGAAAAGGTAATGCTATAAGCACGTATTATAACGAAGTAAATTTCTCCGTCATTTTTATATCCGCGCCAGGATTCGAACCCGGGTCCCCTCATTCCGGAATAAGTTGCTCTACCAATTGAGCTACGTGGACGTTTATTCTGATTGCTATCTGCCTTTATGTCGTGTGCGTCCTGCTGGCAGGTACCTCACATCTCCTCGTATACGTTACATCATCTCCCCCCTTATTATTTTGTTTTTGTTTGAAGTGCTGGAGAAGGAATTCTCTGATTTTTCCTATCTCGCGGTGTGGAAATAACATCACACCAATGCGAGATTTTGAACGGCCGGGTCATCCGGAAAGTTCGGGAGCCATTATAACGAAGTCAATTTCTCCGTCATTTCTATCCGTGCCAGGATTCGAACCCGGGTCCCCTCTTACCGGAATAAGTTGCTCTACCAATTGAGCTACGCGGACGTTTTATTCTGATTCCTATCTGCATTTATGTCGTGTGCGTCCTTCTGGCAGGTACGTCGCATCTCCTGGTACGTTACATTATCTCCCCCTTATTTTTTTTTCTTTTTTGTTTCGGTCCCCTTTGTTTCGTTTCTGAAGTGCTGCAGAAGGGATTCTCTTATTTTTCCTATCTCGCGGTGTGGAAATAACATCCCACCATTGCGAGATTTTGAACGGTCGGGATCATCCGGATAGTTCGGGCGCCATTATAACGAAGTAAATTTCTCCGTTATTTCTGTCCACGCCAGGATTCGAACCCGGATCCCCTCATTCCGGAATAAGTCACTCTACCAATTGAGCTACGCGGACGTTTGTTCTGATTGCTATGTGCCTTTATGTCGTGTGCGTGCTGCTGGCAGGTACGTCACATCTCCTGGTACGTTACATCATCTCCACCTTATTATTTTTTTTAAGTGCTGGAGAAGGGATTCTCTTATTTTTCCTATCTCGCGGTGTGGAAAGAACATCACTCCAATGCGATATTTTGAACGGTCGGGTCATCCGGATAGTTCGGGCGCCATTATAACGAAGTAAATTTCCCCGTAATTTCTGTTCACACCAGGATTCGAACCCGGATCCCCTCATTCCGGAATAAGTCACTCTACCAATTGAGCTACGCCGACGTTTATTCTGATTGCTATCTGCCTTTATGTCGTGTGCGTCCTGCTGGCAGGTACGTCACATCTCCTGGTATACGTTACAGTATTTGTTTTACAAAACACACCACCTAAACTAAATCTTACTGATTCTAGTTTAAGCAGTGCTCCTTAAACGGAAACGCAATATTTTTCTAATTTTAAATTCATAAAATTCCATAAATACTGAGTCAGCGTAATCACTGAGACCAGTGTTTTCAAACGTGTTAAGTCTTATTCTTTGCGTTTCTCAAGCCTATATAAACATATTTGCTATTTAAGGAATTAAGCATTTTTTCCAAGTGCATTAAAAAGCGTTTTATAGTTTAAGGTGAGCATTTACACCATTAGATACTAATGAGCCACACGTAAAGTGAATCGAAGGCTAAATTTGTTACGCATGGGTGAATAAAATCACGAAATGATACAAAAACAAAAATTGGGTAGCAGATTATGGGGTTAGAAATAATAAGCAGGGCGTTAGTTCGGGAGAGCGAGGGTTCCGAACACGTTGCCATGGTGCTTAAAAATCTGTTATGGATCTCAGCAGACAAAAATGAAACAACGCAATTTACTATTTACAAAGAGCTCATATTCGCTTATACCTTTGCTCTGATTAAATGCGGATGTGTTTAAAACGGCGAATATTTGGAAGCACAGATTTTCATCAATATTGAAGTTTCGTAAATAAAACTTAAAAAAAAAAACAACTTTTTAGCAGAACTTAAAGAAAAAAGTTTTTAGTTTCATTTACGAAACTTGAAGTTACGTAAATAAAACTAAAATATAAATAATTAATTTTCGTTATCAATATGGAAGTTTTCGTAAACAGATGTGAGATTTATATTTCATTAATGAGTATTTGAACTTCAGTGCCGAATTGCTCTTCCGTAAAACTCATACTTGAATATTAAGGGTTTTTTATTTTGGATGTCAGGGTGTCTCCATTGCGCGAACACCAGTTTTGCTACACACACGCGGACACAATGTTTCATGTTACAGCATATCTGCTTCCGGAAGTGCTGATCATGACTCCTTTGGTTCATATGAACCGCTACCTGCATTCAATACGTTAAATTATAATGTTTTGATGTTCTAAGGTTGGTGTTTTTTGCAAATTGCTAGCTGAAACAACAGTTATTTAAAAAAAATAGAGTTTAATTACGCGCTCAGGGTTTTTTTTGAGGAAGAATACTTACGAAATAACCCAGTTTTGGTTTTATTTCCTTGCTGAAAGTTCGAAGTATCGAGTGGCTCAAAAGTCAGTTTAAATTTCAAAACTTTATAACAAAAGAACGGTTTTCCAACGGAGAAGTAACATAAATCACATTGAGGTAACACGTAATCCAAATATGTTCAGTAAATCATCCTTTCACCACACCACTCCTCACAACATATAATCGGCGCGGCGTTTAATTTGCCTTCTACTCACTGTCAGTCGTTGCCAAAAAATATGTGAAAAATCCGAGAAATCTAACGGACAGATAACGTAATGCGTAAAAAAGGACAGAAACTCAAAAGGAAGGTTTATTTAGAGGTATACAAAAAAGGAAAATTACATTAAAGATGTACAAGGCGCAGTGGTCTGAGCGATGGCTTCTGATCATTCGCCCAAAAGGGGTCTGAGTTCGAATCCCGGTGAGGCATGGATGTTGTGTTTGACTTACGGCACTGGCTCTCTGCCTTCCCTGGAACCCGTGACCCTACATTAAGGAGGGGCGACTGCTTATAGCCCATTGAGTTGCTCACGGTGGTCGTTAAATCTCCAATCCATAAAAAAAAAAAAAGAGATGTACAAAAAAGGAAAGTTAAATTAGAGATAGACTAATTTGGTTTTAATTCGACGACACATACAAAAACGATTATACGAAGTGTTCGTGTAAGACTGTTTAGATTCTAAATAGTTTTGCAGGTTCTAAATGGTTTCCAAAAGCACACACTTAAGTAAAACAGAATCACTGAGTAACTTTAAGACGGATCTTAGTAGTCGAACGTTTTTTACGGAGACAGTACAATTAAAACCCAATCTCTGTGGCCGAAGTATCTGAGGCGCTGATTTGACCAAGATGAGCTGGAGCCTGAATTTCTGATAAGTTCTGGATGTTCAGCTTGCGTTACGGCATTGGCTCTCTCCCTTCCCTGGAACCAGTGGTCCCAGATGTAGCAAGAATTTCAGTGAGGAGGAAGGGTCCGATATCTATCTATCTATCTATCTATCTATCTGTCTATCTATCTATCTATCTTATCTTATCTTATCTTATCTATGTTATTAAACATTATTGTAGTTCAATAACTGTTGTTTCAACTAGCAATTTGCAAAAACACCGAACTTAGAACACCATCCATCCAGATAGATAGATAGATCTCGGACCATGAAAGGGTCCGAGATCTATCTATTTATCTATCCATTCATCTAAATATCTTTCTCTCTTATTGAACTTTCCAGAAGTAACTAAAGTACAATCTGTTTATGCTATATCTCATTAAATGTTCTCATTTAATGTTTATTCTGTAATCATCATTTAAAAACTTTTCATCACAATAAATGTATTTTATTGGAGAGCAAAATGCTCGAGACACATTGATCGGAGAAACATTGTATCTAACACTTCTTCTGCTTTAAGACGAACGCCTGAATACACTGAAAGATTTCAGTCAGTGTTGCCTACGTTTGTTCAGTCAGTTTCATCATCCAACAAGAGCATTAGTAACGTCGGTGGATATTAATGTCACTGGTACCTGTTCCCCTTTCCGTTTCTCCATCACATAAGAATATATTCCGACTTAAGTGTTGTACAAACCGCAAACTTTCAAATAAAACTCTAAAAGATGTAATGTATTCATTTCGTCCAGCGAAAGTTTTCAAATACTGTACAGAGACCTCTGTGTTCTCGCACGAGGAGAGAGAAAATCTCGAGAAGATAAAACACATAAAATGTGTAGTGATTAAAGACAAAATTTTGAACGTGAAACATAATGTATATTAAAATTTAGTTGTAATAACAACAACTAAAGTGATTAAACTTGAAGGAACTCATCAATAAAGTAAAAGTGGAGAGTGAAAAAATGTACCTGAAACAGAAGCCATGCGTTCCCCGAACAGAAATGCTCATGTAGTGGCCAGGTTTTATGAAAGCTACGGGAAAACAATTATCTGACTTTTCCCATCTCGGTGGTATCGACCGTAAACCTATCAAAGGTGATAAGCGCCGCCCTTTGAGTCCTGTATGCTCTGCTTCATGATCCAGTATTCGTTTTGACTCTTTTTATTTTTCTGCTTCATGACACTTTATTCTCTACTTCAAGCATTGTGGGAAAGTGCTACCCCCTCTCCCCACCTGATACGAACATCATGTGACTAAATATAAACACGTGACTCAAACGTCTCGTCCCTCATTTTAGAGGTTCATCACTCTTGTTACTTTCAGCAGGTAATCTGTCAAAAAGCATTAGTGTCAATCATACTCTTAAATTACCAGATTTCATAACAAAGCTAAGAGCAAAACAACGCTTTCTGATGAGCAGATTCACTTATTCCAGCCACGTTCAGCCCTCTTTTTAGATGGTGAATATGTTAATTCGAGCTGCTTTTAGCGCATTTTTCTGACCCCAGTTAATTTATTCCAGCTGATTAAAGGGTTAAAAAACAAAGGTCATGTTAACTTCCAAACTTAAAAATTTCCTAAGTGACTGGACGGTAGTGAAGGTAGGTCGTAGACAATATTGTTATTTTGGGCTCCAGAATAGGTAAGAAGGGGAAATGAGCTGGAGAAAGGAAGAAAAGATTATCCCTAGGGTGAAAAGCATTGGAAAAATTAAAGAAGATTATAAAGGATAAGCACATTTCAAAGACCACAAAGATCAAAATTGCTAAAGCAATAGTCTTTCCTGTATAGTAATTTATGGTTGTGAAAGCTAGATATTGAAGTAGGCGACTACTACCTAAAATTCTATGGACTGCAAGAAGAACTAATCAATCATTGCTTGATCAAATTAAAGTATTTTGAAATGACTGTATGAAAACAATAAAAAACAAAGTATTGAAAGTGAAAAATTTCGAGGAGGTCCTGAACCCTCCCCGTGGCTACTGCTCTGCCTATGAACTGTTCATAGCTGTCCTTAAACCCAGAAATAAAGCAAAAATTGTACCTATAACTAATGATACTCACTACCAAACATAGGAATTGCCTCAACATGAACGAATGCACAAAATGAGATGAAGCTTACCACACATGTTGACAAGTAGGTAGGAAAGAAATTATTGAATTTCTGACTGATTGCATGTATGCAATGGGCAAGGACAAAAAATTGAATGTGGACTGAGTCAGTAGGTCCTTTGACCGCCATGCTGGGATAAACACTTAAAGGACAAAAGTCACCGGACCCCTGGAAGAGAAACACAACATAGCATTTATAGACATACATTAGTACGGTGTCTGTCCACCTTTGGCCTTAATGCATGCACTGACCCTTCGGGGCTCGGGGTGGTTGGGTTTTGGGCTCCGTGATTTTCGTTGCTGTGGGGTGTTTGTTGGGTGCTTTGGTTTCTGTGGTTGCGTGTGTCTTCGGGTTGGGGTTCTGCACTTTGCGTTCGTGTGTCTCCCGAGTTGGTGGGTGCCATGTTTTCTCGTTGTTCACTGTTTTGGTTTTCGGCCGGGCTGGTCTTTTTTCGTTGGGGTCTCGCCATTGCTTCGATGGCGGAGGCAGACAAGGGTGACGCCCACATCCTTATCTTGGCAGATCAGCCAGCTTCCTCTTCTTCTTCTACCGCGGTAGCTCCTGCTCAGCTTAATGAGGTGGCTCCCGAGCGTCATTGCGACGCCATGGACACCTCTTCTTCTCCAGCTGAAACTCCCACCAAGTGCGGTGGTGCCAAGTCTCCTATCTACATCTCAGCAGATGATGACGTATCCGTTATCAGCAATACTGAGCTCACAGCTTCTACTTCTCATCAACTTTCTGATCCGCCCTCACTGCTAGGGGCCGCTTCATCGAATTCTCGACCCATGTCTGCCCAAGCGTCCTATGCTTCTGCAACTTCTGGGGTCCTCACACCCCCAGTTTCATCTGCTATGTCTTTTCCTGAATCCTATGTCACTGTCGTCGGTTCTACTGCTACAATTGACATACCAGAGGATTCCCGAGCTGGTCACCTTTCTTCCTCCACTATGGAACGGGGCGTCTATTTGGATGCGCTTCCCGACACTAAGCTGTGGCAATATAGCCGAGCCCTCAAAACTATCTTACCAAAGGATGCAATAGACTTTGTAGCTCGAAAACCCAGATCTGTCTTGGTCTATTTTAAGGATAAAGCGCATGCTGACCAGGTCCTTATGGAAGGTCTAACCATCAATGACGTGCATCTGTTAGCACAACCGGTTTCGCACCGCCCGGTGCAGGTGACCTTCTACCCCGTACCACCAGAAGTATCCGACGCTGCACTCTGCACCTTGCTCAGCAGGTACGGCAGAGTTGTTGGCTCCATAACAACTCTCTCTGCGGCTCCCAGAGACCCTGAAGACAAATTGATTCGGGGTTTCCGCCGCACTGCTCGAGTCCTCTTTTCATCTGTTGCTCAGCTGAAAGCGGTTCCGAATGTTTTGCACATCCGCTGTGGACAGCAACGCCGAAGAGTTGAGATAATCACTTCACAGTATTGCACTATCTGTCAGAGCGAAAGTCACATAAGGGCTCAGTGCCCACGTGCCTCCCTGCAAACAGCTCCACACACTACATCTTCTTCTACTTTGTCCGCCAACGCTTCACAGACTTCTTCCTATTCGAGGAAAGTTGCGGAATCAAGATCTTCCAAAAGTCAGCTTACTGCCATTGGTCAACAAACGACTTTGATGCCTCCACCTCCTGCTGATCCTGAGAATTTTCCCAGGCTTCCAAAATCGACTCCCCCTAGTACTTTTACAACCACTGCTGATGTACATGTTGACCACTCCTCAGCTTTTACCGTTGGCTCCATGACACGAGTCACAGGTAACGCTTCGGGTTCAGACTCTCCAGACGCATGAAGCTTTTGTGGTTGCTGGAAAATGCAGTGGTGCTACTCACCCCAAGACGAAGAAGTCAAAGACTCTGGCGTCCCGAAGATCATCTCGCTCTTCTACCCGCTCATCCACTCGCTCCGTCAGCTCTCGACGACCGTTCTCCAGGTCACCTCTACACACTTCCTCTGAGACAGCATCTGAGGGTGCCTTTCCCTCACTATATGAATTCACAACTTTTCTTGCTGAAAATGCTTTCCCTGCTGAACCTCTGCCATACGAGGACGTGCTGGATTGCCTTTTAGGGTCCTCTAGCCCTTCCTCAGCACGCACTTCCATTCAGCAGTATGAAGCAGCTCCTCCACAAGTGCTGGTTCAATTACACTCACTTGAAAACACTCTTCGGCGCACTGCGGACGAGGTCCCGTGGAGTGCTTGTTTTCTCCGTCGACTCCACTCCATCACTACAGCCAGTCAATTCCTACTGCATCCCACAACTAACCTAGACATTCAAGGTGGTGTCACTTAATTGTCGTGGTTTTGCGACACCTCTTGCGAATGCGCTGGTACTAGAGGATCTTGCTCCGCTGAATGCTGATATATTACTTCTGCAGGAAGCAAACTGTACTTCCACCACCTCTGACAAACCAATATATATAAATTGTAACTTCTCATTGTACAGAACCATGTAAATAGGTCGTTTCAGGAACCACAGACATCTGTAAACTTTGTCGTTTTTACAGTATATTCTTATCTTCAATTCCTGATTCAAATGTGTAATTTTACTTTTCAACTGTGTAAATTTGTGTTCTCCAATACTCACTGTGATGAGTTGTGTCTTCTCTCTGTATTTTCAGAGATTATTTTTTCTTTTGTATTCTCAGGAAAATTATTGTATATAACTATTTTTCATATCACCGTTGTATGTAACATGTAATACCGCGAGCCACATTCATCTGTAAATTTTTCATCATCTGTCTTTCGAACTTTTGATTTCATGTTTGTCTCCTTGATCACCTGCAACATCCTGGTTTTTAAGGTCACCCACAATGTATCACCTTTCGGTCAGAACTTTTTTTTTCATCAATATGGTGTAAAATTTATACTCCATAGTGCTCATCATTCTGGATTGATTTTACTCTCTGTATTACCAGAGATTCATGTTGCCTCGCCAGATTTCTACTGCACTTAACTGTTGTCATGCAAACGTTGCACCGAATCCTGTAATTAACGTAGCGCAAGCTGCACATTCTGTTAATTTCTCATCACCTGTCTTTTGAATCTATGTCTGCAAGCTCGAATTCTGTATTATTCCTTGCTTCAATACTGTGCAAAATTAATATTGTATAACGCTCTTCAAGCTGAATTGGTCCTATTCTTTGCTTTGTCAGAGACCTTTGTTGCCTCACCAGACACTCGAGTGTAATTAACTGTTTTTTTACTATCATCAATGTACAAAACCGTGTAAATAAGTAGTAGCGTAAGCTACAAGCATCTGTAAATATTTTTTTTGTCATACATGATTTGAGATGATTTATTCAAGCACATCTCCTGTATCTTTCTTCTAATAAATACTGTGTGAAAACTGACCCTTCGAGACATGCTTGCTTTCGACAAGATCCTGGAACACAGCGTTTGGTATGCGCTTCCATTCAGTACATAATGCTGCCACTAAGTGTTGCTTAGTAGTGGGCATTGTTTCCAAACTTCTTATGCGGCGCACTAATTCATCCCATAGGTGTTCTATGGGATTAAGATCAGGGCTCTGTGCTGGCCAGTCCACACACGATACGGAATTATTGTCAAACCACGCCGTAACAGTCCTTGGTTCATGGCTCGGTGCATTATCCTGCTGGTACCACGGTTCCATAGTATTGCCACAGAGTTGGTAGGTCATAATTGTCCAGAATATCGAGGTAGAAGTGCTGGTTAACAGGTTTGTCCACGATAATCAATGGGCCGGGATCATACCCCGAAAAACACGCCCACATGAGTACACTGCTAGGTCCAAACTTCACCGTAGGAACAGTACACTGTGTTAAATAGCGTACTCCCGGCTGACACCATATCCACACACGGCCATCAGACTGATGGATCGTGAATCTGGATTCATCAGTCCATAGGACCCGTTTCCATTGATCTACGGTTCACGATAAATGTCCTTTACACTATGCTAAAGGACGAGTAGCATTCCGAGTGGAGATGAAATTTTTATGAGCAACCGTACGATCACGGTAACTCATGAAATGAAGTTCTCTGTGAAGGGTACGTGTACATACTGAGGTTCCAGCATTTTTACTCACCTGTACACTCTGGTCGATACTCACCTATACACACATCAGCTGTAACGACTCTCCTGAGGCTTCGACGTCATCTATGACTGATTTTCTTTTGTCTGCCGGTACATTTTGCTGCTTCAGGCGGCACTCCATGTGTCTTCTACGTATTCAGTACATCCAAAACAGTTGACTTGGGAATGTTTAAATGCCTCACGATTTCTCTTATGGCCAACCCACTAACATAACACCCAACAATCTTTCCTTTCTCAAAGTCAGTTCTCTCCCGCCGCGACATTTTCACACAACCACACAATGCAGTATTATCGCCGTCAGCAGTAAGCTTGTTTTTATACCGTTTCCAGTCGTAGCGCGCATCTTAACAACGCAGCAATCCATTTATTGGCTTTCGAAGGGTGTCTGCGATATCACGGACTTGTCACTGTATCCACTGTGCGTATGAGCGGTAAACGGCTGTTGAAACTTCTTGCTCACCAAACCATAGCATCAATCTGAGAAGCGGCATGATGCTCACGGATGGCCGCAAGATCAACCCGATGACGACTTCGTCTTCATACCCTTAGGGGCAATCGTCAAAGCTGAGACATGTCGTCCAGCCATGCATTTATCGTGCGACACCACTGGAACTTAGCGCAATATTGTACTGCAATGAGTGGGAGGCTTCGGAATGATTGGTGTCGCAGAAATCTGTCTCAGCCAATCTGCGATTCACAGTTCATATTGATCCGGAGATGCCCATAGTTACCTCGTCAACTGTCGTCAGCGGTGGATTGTAGCATTGATACAGCATGCCGTCGTATGTGGCGATCGGGGAGTTTGGTTGCTCACGTAACTGCACGAGTCCCATTACAACGACCCAAATTACCTCCCTGAAACCACTGTTGCCACATTCGATCAACAACTATTGCATCCCAATGCGTTTCCCCTGCGATCCAGCGCAGGAACCAAGCCGTTTGTAGCCCTATAGTTATGGTAGTATTCCCAATGAGATCAACAATTGTTGCGTTTGTGCTGCGATCCGGCGCAGGAACTAAGCCGTGTGCAGCCCTATAATTATAGTAGTATTCCCGATGAGATCAACAATTGTTGCATTTCTGCTGCAATTCGGCGCAGGAACCGAGCCATACGTAGCCCTATAATTATGGTAGTATTCCCCATGAGATTAACAATTGTTGCATTTCTGCTGCGATCCGGCGCAGGAACAAAGCCGTGTGTAGCCCTATAATTATAGTAGTATTCCCGATGAGATCAACAATTGTGGCATTTCTGCTGCAATCCGACGCAGGAACCGAGCCGTATTAAGCCCTATAATTATTGTAGTATTCCCTATGAGATCAACAATTCTTGCATTCCTGCTGCGATCCGACGCAGGTACCAAGCCGTGTGTAGCCCAATAATTAGGTAGTATTCCCGATGAGATCAAAAACTGTTGCGTTTCCGCTGCGATCCGACTCAGGAACCAAGCCTTGTGTGGGCCTGAAATTATGGTAGTATTCCCGATGAGAACAACAATTGTTGCGTTTCCGCTGCGATCTGGCGCAAGAAACTAGCCGTCTGTAGCCCTATAACTATAACTATGGTAGTATTCCCGATGAGATCAACAATTGTTGCATTTCTGCTGCAATCCGGCGCAGGAACCAAGCCGTGTGTAGCCCTATAATTATGGTAGTATTCCTGATGAGATCAACAATTGTTGCGTTTGTGCTGCGATCCGGCGCAGGAACCAAGCCGAGTGTAGACCTATAATTATGGTAGTATTCTCAATGAGATCAACAATAGTTGCATTTATGCTGCGATCCGGCTCAGGAACCAAGCCGTGTGTAGTCCTAAAATTATGGTAGTATTCCCGATGAGATCAACAATACTTGCATTTCTGCTGCTATTCGACGCAAGAACCAAGCCTTGTGTAGCCCAATAATTATGTTAGTATTCCCGATGAGATCAACAATTGTTGCGTTTCCGCTGCGATCCGACGCAGGAACCAAGCTGTGTGTAGCCCTATAATCATGGTAGTATTCCCGAAGTTATCAACAATTCTTGCATTGCTGCTGCTATCCGACGCAGGAACCAAGACCTTGTGTAGCCCTATAGTTATGGTAGTATTCCCGATGAGATCAACAATTGTTGCGTTTCCGCTGCGATCCGACGCAGGAACCAAGCTGTGTGTAGCCCTATAATCATGGTAGTATTCCCGAAGTGAGATCAACAATTGTTGCGTTTCCGCTGCGATCCGACGCAGGAACCAAGCTGTGTGTAGTCCTATAATCATGGTAGTATTCCCGATGAGATCAACAACTGTTGCGTTTCCGCTGCGATCCGACGCAGGAACCAAGCTGTGTGTAGCCCTATAATCATGGTAGTATTCCCGAAGTGATCAACAATTCTTGCATTGCTGCTGCTATCCGACGCAGGAACCAAGACCTTGTGTAGCCCTATAGTTATGGTAGTATTCCCGATGAGATCAACAATTGTTGCGTTTCCGCTGCGATCCGACGCAGGAACCAAGCTGTGTGTAGCCCTATAATCATGGTAGTATTCCCGATGAGATCAACAATTGTTGCATTTCTGCTGCGATCCGGCGCAGGAACCAAGCCGTGTGTAGCCCTATAATTCTTGTAGTATTTCCTATGAGATTAACAATTCTTGCATTCCTGCTGCGATCCGACGCAGGAACCAAGCCGTGTGTAGCCCAATAATTATGGTAGTATTCCCGATGAGATCAACAATTGTTGCGTTTCCGCTGCGATCTGCGCAGGAAACTAGCCGTGTGTAGCCCTATAACTATAACTATGGTAGTATTCCCGATGAGATCAACAATTGTTGCATTTCTGCTGCAATCCGGCGCAGGAACCAAGCTGTGTGTAGCCATAAAATTATGGTAGTATTCTCGATGAGATCAACAATAGTTGCATTTATGCTGCGATCCGGCTCAGGAACCAAGCCGTGTGTAGCCCTATAACTATAACTATGGTAGTATTCCCGAAGTAATCAACAATACTTGCATTTCTGCTGCTATCCGACGCAAGAACCAAGCCTTGTGTAGCCCAATAATTATGTTAGCATTCTCGATGAGATCAAGAATTGTGGCGTTTCCGCTGCGATCCGACGCAGGAACCAAGCTGTGTGTAGCCCTATAATCATGGTAGTATTCCCGATGAGATCAACAACTGTTGCGTTTCCACTGCGATCCGACGCAGGAACCAAGCTGTGTGTAGCCCTATAATCAAGGCAGTATTCCCGATGAGATCAACAATTGTTGCATTTCTGCTGCTATCCTACGCAGGATCCAAGCCTTGTGTAGCACAATAACTATGGTAGTATTTCGATGAGATCAACAATTGTTGCGTTTCCGCTGCGATCCGACGCAGGAACCAAGCTATGTGTAGCCATAAAATTATGGTAGTATTCCCGGTGAGATCAACAATTGTTGCATTTCTGCTACAATCCAACGCTGAAACCAAGCCGTATGTGGCCCTATATTTATGGTAGTATTCCCGATGAGATCAATAATTCTTGCATTTCTGCTGCAATCCAACGCTGAAACCAAGCCGTATGTGGCCCTATAATTATGGTAGTATTCTCGATGAGATCAACAATTGTTGTATTTCTGCTGCGATCCGGCGCAGGAACCAAACCGCATGTGGCCCTATAATTATGGTAATATTCCCGATGAGATCAACAACTGTTGCATTTCTGCTGTGATCCGGCGGTATTCCCGATGAGATCAACAAGTGTTGCGTTTTTGCTGCGATTTGACGCAGGAACCAAGACATGTGTAGCCCTATAATCATGGTAGTATTCCCGATGAGACATATACTGATTGAATGAAATGGTGATTATAAGACATTGGGGGGGGGGTGTAAAATCGTGGGATATATGTTGCCATTACATAAAATGTTGACAAAAATATTGTTCATTTTCCTATGAAAATATGCATCGTTTTTCAAGTTCTTCGTGCTTTGTATAGCAATGTTTCTGTTTTTTTAGTCATATGATTGAATTAGTTTTTTTTTAAAACGGAGATTCTATAAAGGTACTAAATGCTAACTCTTGGATTCTCCTAATTCTTTTATTTTTAAACTTTTTCTTAAAAGAACCGTTTTGCCTTTTGCGTAAAGAGTTATTTGTAAGATTGTTTGAGTTGTTAAGAGCAACTTGCTATCGCTGTATTGTAGCGTTCTTTATGATTTATGGGCTTACGAACAGTACTAAAGATTTCGGGAATACAACCTCTTATTTACACTCTCTCTTATTGAAATGAAGTTACTCAAATAAGTTTGAAAAAGACTTACTTACTGTTT
Organism: Macrothele yani; assembly: GCA_039090855.1. Taxonomy (NCBI): domain Eukaryota; kingdom Metazoa; phylum Arthropoda; class Arachnida; order Araneae; family Macrothelidae; genus Macrothele; species Macrothele yani. Next base: position 141,064,180 of record CM077002.1, read on the forward strand.
TACTCTTTTTTATCCTGTCAAATAAGCATTTTTTCGAGCATTCCAAAATACTTAAGGGACTAATCTCAATAGTATTAATCTTTCAACACTGATTAACATAATTTAGTAATCAGAAAACTTGATTACTCCAAACACTAAATATGTTGGAATACAGTTCCAGTAGGCAAACTTCAAATAAACACACATTTAGCTTGACCCAACTTCCACCCCCACACATTTGCTACTGCTTCAACACTACATATCTCTAGTTTTTGTGTGTAACATGCATACGCCACGCTTTCTGATCTCAGGATTGTTGCCAATATCATTCCTTGAGCGAGAAGATATATAACGCTAAGATTGAAATCGCTAAAAGAGAATGAACTCAAATTTACATAGAGAAAGCAACTGAAAATGAAAGTTAATTTAGAGTACACGTCATAGTATGGAAACGTTGTTTCAGACTTTTCGAAATTTTATTACGAAATACGTGTTAACTAGCTTACATTCATGTTAATGGATACGCTTTAGGACGATTCATTTATCAACGTCATCACAACGTTTATCGATAAGTCATTCTAAGTTATTTTTAGGGTGCAGGTGATCATAAAAGTCAGGTATTAGAAATACTTTCATTGCATTCAGCCCCGGTGACGTAGTGGTCAGAGTCACAAGGTTCTGGTTAATCGTCTGAGTTGGTTTCTGGTGAGTGCTAAAAATAATTTCATTATGTTCCACTTAGGCTAAACAGTAGAAAGAAACCCAGGGTTCTATACAGTCGTCTAAACTAAGACCGAGCTTGAACTACGAATGAGTCACAACCTCCGCCCAATTAAAAATGGCCCCAGATTAGGAGCTAATACCTCTCTCCACAGTCCAAAAGGACACCCGTTGTCCTTAACTGCTCTCCCGAAAAAAAAAGCTTTCTTTGGATGTAGTGCTAATATTATAATTGATGGATTTATAACTCTTTAACGACCATGACCCAAAAATCTTCTATCACTGTAAATACCATAACGCCCGAAACTGTCTATTGGTTCACTTTTTTATTTGGTAACAGCAATAGTGACTGAGTATGACACCTGCAGATCCCTCATATGTCCTGCAAATTCGAAGAACAGGTAAAGGGGTAGGAAATCTGACTCACTCTAAACAGGCGTTTAGAGCGGCTATGGTCGTTTGTATGTACGGGCGTTTTGGGCTTTATGGTCGTTAAAGTAGAGGTCTGCACGGGCCCGGGCAGAGTCGGGGCCTTCAATATTTAAAGTAAAACAGACACGGACAGAGAGGTATTTTTTTATGATCAAAACAATCGCTGCGCTGTGCCTTTCTCGTTTGAAAAACTCGCAACAAACAGCAGCAGGATAAGATTGAATAATTCCTGGTGATGGAAAAAATAGAAGTTTTACGACATCTTCCCCTCCTTTCAAAAACAATTGGAGTGGGTCAGTTCCTTTAGTTTTTCAATGTGAATGTTGTCCCTTCTGTCTCTCTCTCTAACTTTGACCCTCCTCTCATGCTTCAGGGCAGGTTATTAACTGCAGCATTTCTAAACGGAACCACCCGCTCTCAGACGATATTTTTTATTGTTCTGGTCGGCTGCACTTTGTTCTCTAGATGTGTGGAAAGCTTTTAAGTTGTCTTAAATGGAACGGGAGAAATGGGCTGGGAGAAACTTCTGTGTTTAAATCTGTGCCATAATTTCCCCATTTTGTACTCTCAGGCAGCCGTTTTCAAAATGTTCTGTGACACTGGTTAGCTGGGCAGTCTGTCGTTGTTTTCCCTTAGCATATGCTCAGTTCAGTGTTGCTGATAAATACTCTTCCATACTAATTATGGAGTTTAAGAAAGCGAAAGATTTTCGCGAAAAAATCGCTTCCGGAGAATATGTGCTTGTAGACAATGTAAAGGGTGGAAAAATGATATTTGGAAATATTTCAAATTACTGTCCTGTTCTGAAACCAGTCGGCCGGAAAACGTTGTGCAGTGCACTAAATACAAAAACGCTTTGAGTTACGATAGCACAAAATCTGGAACATCGCATCTTAAGAGGCACTCTCGTGACTCTCCCCCCCACACACACGTGAGTCATATTGTGTTTCAGCGATATGATATGCCAGTAGAGATAGGTGCAGTTTATAAAGACATAAAATGTTCTCCCAGTAGAACGATCGGGCTCATAATTCTGGATATTTCGTACTTTTCGAATACCCCCCCCACTCCTCACCCCCAAGGATATTTCCGCGTCCGGCGGTAGGGAATAATAATTTAAAAACCCAGAAAATTTGAAAGGCATGGAAATTGTCCTTTTCATGCAATATTTTTAGTATACAACCCCCCCTCCTCGGACGTCACGTGACTTATACAGAGTCTCAGAAATATTCTGAATTAACGTTTATTGTAATAGAATACATGTCACAATTAAGAAAACGACAACTCTTCAGGGGTCGAATGGTGACCGAGTGCATCAGGTGTCAAATTCGTGTTTTGGTAATTGTTGAAATTTTACGGGCGAGCCCGAGCCTTGGAAGCAGTAGAACTATACAGGCCGGGACGGGCTTTAACTGAAAAATTTGAAATGGGCCGGGTATGGACCGGACCTTAGACGTGCAGGCTTGGCCGGGCCGGGCTTTCCAAATTAAGACCCGTGCAGACCTCTACGTTAAAGTGTTAAACTATATACACTATAATTCATGAATTGGCCATTATAAGTCATTCTTTTGTTTATTATGAAAGCATGAATGCACGATGTTATAGCCTGTAACCTTGCTAATCATTTTCTTATAACAATCTTATTGCTATGGGGAGATGGATTCACTTATCGCACAGAATATAATTTATGATGCAATTTTTGAATAACAGCCCGTCGTTTGCTTTTTCTTCTCCCTTTCTGGAAAATTTTAAATTGGTGCTTATTGACATGTGCTGTATATTCACGGCAAGAAAACGTTATACCTTTAAACAACAATCAGGAAAATTTTCTATCAGAATAACAGTCGATGCCTATTTTCTAACGAAACTGTCAGGATTTGCTAGCTATAGAGTTAAGCAATTCGTCTCTTAAAGGTTTACAGACGACAGGTAGTCTTTTAAACTCCCAGCGAAGGCAGTTTATCTTCTAAAGTTTGAACGTAGACAACTTAATTTATGAGATGTACATTTAGATGCACCATGCAATTGATTATATAAAAGAAACTGCATCTCTTATGAACGAGAAACTTTCATTTGAATAAATATCCCTCCCTCCCCCGGAGAAAAAGAGGATAGAATGAAAAAAGGATTACTGATTTTTCTTGAACCCGCAAAATTTATCTTTCAAGAAAGGGTCGGGCCAGATATAGCGTTCTCACTAGAATTCATTTCTTTTTTCATTTCTTGCTTGTTTTTTTTTTTTGCATGAAAGATGAGTTCATGAACACAGAGCTAAACGTTTTTCCTGCTTGAACATACTGAGAGATTTGGGTGAGCTACGTTTTGTCAGAGGAGTTTTTAAAATTACATTGGAATGTTATCTGCGACCTAAGGATGATTGATGGCGTTGGCTTTTGAAGAATACGAGTTGAGAGAAGAATTTTACTCGCTTCGGCTCTAAAAAGAGTCACCATTATTACTTCCCTTAAGACTAATGGCTCACAAATGCAACAAATTTCAAAGTGGATTAAGAAAGTTATTAATATCGGTCTTAAAAAACATTAGCGCGTTCTGATAAAATGCAAATGCCAAATATAGATATGAAAATTCAGTGTTTGTGTCTTTCAGAAGAACTTGTTTAAAATATTAGTTTCAAAAAACAAAATGAATTCAGTAGAGCAATAATTGCCGACCGAACGAAGAGGGGCATGCACAAGTCATTCCAGTGGTTTCCTAAATCTTCCCTAACATTTTCTTAGACAATGATGGTGCATTGTTACATCATCTTTGCTACCCCTGTCATATTTAAGGGAAGGAAGAGGGGACACCCCACTTTGAAATTCTCTTATTGTAATTTATGCTACAGGAGTTTTTACGATGATACTTATTACTAGTGTTTTTGTTTCTGCTGAAAAAGGGGACAGAACGCTTCAACATAAGCTGTTCAAGAAAGGGGTGGGGGATGATTTAGTAAAGAGTAGTTCAGTTTCTTGAAAAATGTTTTTTTTTAGACTTATTGTTTTATAGTGCAAAAAACATAATTTACATGATCATATTATATCAAATTTTTATATTAAAACAACCCAGTAATCGGCAACAGCTGTATAGTACACATAAAATTAGCCCCCATGCGAAAGGCAGTTGAAAAGTTTTATTTAGTCCTAATGCACCGCACATCTCAGTTACATTTGGTATGGTAAATAAACGGTATTTTTAACTTAAAAAGGAGGGCTCACAATTGACACGTTTATCAGCATTTTTGGATACCATGTGTAACGTATACTCTATATTCACTTTCCTTTTGATTTTACTATCTCTGGTTATTTTATTTTACTATGTAAATTATCTCCTTACTGAACGAAATATTATTTCACATGATGAATGAGATCTGGCAATGAGTGTAAGTCATGACGTGGTGGTAGCCAGTATATATAGGCGCGTTCATCGATAGCGAAGGAGAGCGTTTGTTATTGTACGGAGAGCGTTTGTTATTGTAAGGAGAGCGTTTGTTATTGTACGGAGAGCGTTTGTTATAAGGAGAGCTTTTGTTGTTATACTAGAGGAGCTACGTGTTATTTGAGTAGCGGTGTGTGTTGATACCAGTTGAAGTTGATAATAAAAAGATTTGAGTAAGTACGTCTTTCTCAATTAATAGTTTTTGTCAGACCTCTGTCTGGCTGTTAGGTTTATTTCAATTAATATTACTATTAACAACCAGCGTTAAGACTTTATACATTCTAATTACTACACTACTAGCAGGAGACTATATTCATGTTCTTAATTAACTAGTAACAACAACAATTTGAATTCACTATTTGAAGCTCAGTAGGAAAGCTTCATTATTATAATTAGCTTAGCGTAAAGCAAAATAAAGCTAATTCATTATACATGTCTGTATTGAAAGTGGTCGCCACGTGCCTTGATGCATTTTTGCTCTTGCCGAAGCATGTTCAGGAAAACGCCCCTCAATTCGGCGATTTAAATGCTGGCGATCTCTCCCCGTATGTTGGTTTTCGACTCTTCCAAATTTCGAGGGTTGTTGCAGTCGACTTTCAGGAGTCCCACAGGTAAAAGTCGCACCGTGATCAGTCGGGAGAGCGGGGTGGCCATATAACCTTACTGATTGTCCTTTCCTGAGTAAAATAATCACTGTGGATTCGATAGAGTGAACTATCCAGAGGTATGGCAAGTCGCTCCATCTTGTTGGAAGAAGTTCATATGGAGTCAAATGGCTCAAAAACTCTTCGTATATAAACGTCTCTATTCACACTCTCCTCCAAAAACAATTGGGTCCGACGATGCGTTTGCCTGACACTCCATGTCACACACCGTGTAACGTACCAGGAGATGTGACGTACCTGCCCGAAGGACGCACACGACATAAAGGCAGATAGGAGTCAGAACAAACGTCCGCGTAGCTCAATTGGTAGAGTGACTTGTTCCGGAATAAGCGGCCTCGGGTTCGAATCCCGGCGTAGACCAAAAATGACGGAGAAATTTACTTCGTTATAATGGCGCCCGAACTATGCGGATGACCCGACCGTTCAAAATCTCGCATTGGTGTGATGTTCTTTCCACACCGCGAGATAGGAAAAATAAGAGAATCCTTTCTCCAGCACTTCGAAAAAATAAATAAATAAATAAATAAGGGGGAGATGATGTAACGTACCAGCAGATGTGATGTACCTGCCCGAAGGACGCACACGACATAAAGCCAGATAGGAGTCAGAACAAACGTCCGCGTAGCTCAATTGGTAGAGTGACTTATTCCGGAATGAGGGGATCCGGGTTCGAATCCTGGCGTGGACAGAAATGACGGAGAAATTTACTTCGTTATAACCGACTTTTAAATCAAAGAATGATTTCCATTGCAACACGTGAGGGTTTTCAGCAGCCCCGTGTCATGTGTTCTGCGAATTTACATACCCCGAAAGGCGGAACCAAGTTTCTTCTGTTGAGATGAAGAGAAATGGGTCGAACTGTCCTTTATAATGTATTAGCTTTATTTACTTTCCGCTAAGCTAATTATTATGAATGAATCTCTTCCTACCAGCTAGCTAATGATATACTTGTACTAAGCTTCAAAATAGTGAATTCAAAAGGGGGTTGTTACTAGTTAATTATGAACGTAAACAAAGTCTCAACGCTGGTTATTTATAGGAATCAAATAAATGTTATAAACCTAACAGCCAGACAGAGGTCTGACAAAAACTATGAATTGAGAAAGACTGAACTTACTGAAAACTTCTTTATTTCTAAGACTCTTGGTCAACTAAGGCACACACAACACTTGTAGAACAATAATAAATAATCACTCCTCGTATTATACACGCTCTCGCCTAACGACCACAAGCTCTCCTCATAACAACACAAAAGCCCCTCATAACAACACACGCTCCCTCGATGAACGCGCCTATATACTAGCTACCACCACGTCATGACTTACACTCATTGCCAGATCTCATTCAGCGGGTGAAATAATATTTCGTTCAGCAGGAAGATAATTTACATGGTAAAATAAAATAACCAGAGATAGTAAAATCAAAAGGAAAGTGAATATAGAGTATACGTTACACCTTCAAAAATCATCTCTAAGTGTCACTAACAGTAATGGGCATGTTTTTCCTCATCATGTGCTCTTAATTCCTTCACAGCACTCGCACAATAAGGCTTAAATTTTAAATTACGAAATACACTATATTGACAAAAGTCACCGGACACCTATAGAAGAGAAACACAACATAGCATTTATTGACATACATAAGTACGGTGTCGGTCCACCTTTGGCCTTAATTAATGCACTGACTCTTCGAGACATGCTTTCGACAAGGTATTGGAACACAGCGACAGGCATGCGCTACCATTCAGTACATAATGCTTCCGCTAACTGTTGCTTAGTAGTAGGTCTTGGTTCCAAAATTCTTATGCGGAGCTCTAATTCATCCATAGGTGCTTTATGGGATTAAGAATCCATTCTGTAGTGTTTCGCCAGAAAAAAACAACCGGAAAATGACACTGAATTTTCGGTCATAATGAGCACGTCTTTTGAATTCTTTCTGATGCGTATTAAATTTATCAAAGGTATTCAAAGTCAATTCCACCGGTTAGAAAAACAAGAACAACCCGATTTCTACAATTGCTGAAATATCGAGCAATGAAAACAGTTACTTACTTCCACAAGCGGATAAAAAGGAACGGAGACAGACAGATTTACAAATCGAACAGTTAACAGAAGAAATATAGAAAGAAATGTGATATAATTCTAGGGTTTCTAGCGGAAGAATTTTGCACAGTGGAAAAGTTGAAATAGGCGAAAAATATTCTTCATGGAAAAATATTCTTCTATGCTAAGGAAAAAGCACTTTTCAAATACATCTCGTGGAACCATAGAAAGTAAAACAAAAGGTAGTGACCTTTACGCACCCTAGCGGGAAATCTGTGCATTATTTAAAGATAATGACATTCCACATCTCTATTATAGCGAATGGCATACAGTAAAAAATGTATTTCTCAATAGGATTTTCAGAATTGACTGTACAGCTGCAAACAGAAATACGCAAACATAGTTCTAGCGACAGAGCTGCGAACTATAAAACTCCTCAAATACTACTCCAAAGTGTTCCACAAGTTAAGTGGCATCTGGTGTTGAAACAATTTTTTAAATCGCACATTTAGAAGCACAGATACTATGAAAAACAGATTAAACATTGGCGCCTCTAGCGGCGAAATGTTGCATTACTTTAGAAAGAAAATAAACACAAAATGTTTTCAGAGTTAGTAGTATCTAACCGAATTTTTTTATATATTTGGTTTTTAGTCCCGAAGATATTGCTGTAAACAGAAAAGTGAACTTAAGCCCTCTAGTGGAAAACTTGTGTTTTAAAAAAAATTTAAATTATGTGAAAAAACATTTAGTACCGGAAACACTATCCGCCAAAATTCAGAAATTATGTGCAAAGCATTTCCCACCAGGAGCTGTATCCGATGCAGGATAAATTTTTCAAATCGGAGGTTTAGAAGCAGAGATATAAAATAAAATCTTATTTACCTTTAAGCCCACTAGCCGAAAATATATGCATTACTTGAAAAAGAAACTGTGCCTAAATTAGTCTTCGTTATAAATGGCATCGGAAGGAAGAAATATTTTTTTCAATCGGATATTTGGAAGCAAATATATGCGCCGCCCCGGTGGCGCAGTGGTCCAAGGCGTTGGCCTCTGATCATTCGTCCGTAAGGGGTCCGGGTTCGAATCCCGGTGAGGCATGGATGTTGTGTTTGTCTTACGGCACTGGCTCTCTCCCTTCCCTGGAACCAGTGACCCTAAATTAGGGACGGGCGACTGCTTATAGCCCATTGAGTTGCTCACGGTGGTCGTTAAACCTCCAATCAAAAAAAAAAAAAAAAAAAAAAAGAAGCAAATATATGCAATAAAATGCATTTTGAATTCGCTATCAGCTGCATTTACGCCCTCTAGCGTCGAAATTGTGAACTGAAAAAAACTTGAAGGCAAGGATCATCATTCGCACATTTAAGGCTTTTCAATGCAAAAATAATTTTTCAAATCGGACTAACAGTTGCAGAGATATGGTGTCCACAGACAGACGGTCGGACGAACGTGGATCTTTCATTCTATAAAAGACGTGCTAAAAATCACTGTTTATTACTGTCTAATCTATTGTAATTCTCCCTACGTTTGTAGTACAAACTTTTATGTAAAAGTAATATTAGAGTGGAAATTTTTATTTGAAACTAATGCTGACATTTTCTAGTAAGTGTTGGAGGGTCGTATGAAAAAGTACGAGAGGCGAAGAAATGAAAAATATATCATTATCCATCCTGCTATAACTGTTGGACAAAGGTCTTCCCAGAGTTTTTCCAGAAGTCGGCATTGGAGACCTGGTGTTTATTTGCTTATTTTTCAATGATTGATTGTTCGAGACTTCAAATTTCTTGGATGCACTGAGTGAAGGAATGTACAAAACGTGTTTCATAGAACTTTTTGTTTGCTGATGATTTTGTAGTTGTTCTTTAAAAATACAGGCTCAATGATAAATGTAGCAGAAACGAAAACGATGGTCAATTGAAGAGTTCAAGAAGATTTGTTACAATAATATAGAGAAGAAGTAAACGACTAATCACAATCAACAAACAACCATTATTAATTCAGTACTGTATGAAGGTGTCCCCAAGTTACTGCCGGAAATTTCTGTCCTGAGCTATTGTGAATCTTGCATTCTTTCGAATTTCATTTGCCTATTTCCCATGCGGTCATATTCTGGGTCTTTTTCTGTACCTTGGATATCCAATCTAACATTTCAGTTCTCCAAGGGCGATCCTTTTTTTGTAAAAGAATGTTCAGCCTATTGCTACTTGAGAGTATTTACCTTGATCACGATGCCATCAACTCTTGTCATTTTTATGATCCATGAGTTCCTGTTATTTTTTCTCGTTACACCAAACATGAATCTCACCGTGCTGTTTGAGTTGTCCGCAACGTCTGCATATGAATTTTTTATCACGTCTTTTGAAAAAAAAGATTGTGCTTATGTTACCGGTTTGTCCGTCCTTCCGTCCGTCTGTACCAACGCTATCTCTGCAACTGCTAGTCCGATTTGAAAAATAATTTTTGCATTGGTAAGCTTGAAATATGCGAATGATGATCCTTTATTTCGTTTTTTTTTTTTACGATGTACAATTTCGCCGCTAGAGGGCGTAAATGCAGATGATGTCGAATTCAAAAATACGTTTTATTCCACATATTTGCTTCTAAACCTCCGATTGAAAAAAATATTTTATCAAATCTTTGGTCGCAAAACAATTTGAAGAAACCTTCTATAGTCCAAAGGGCGAGATCCAAAGTGAAAATGCTCCAAATACGTAGCGTCAGTGAATAAACAAAGACATCGATCTTTCCACGTTTTAGCAACACATAGCAACCGAAAAATTGTTATTCGGTCACTTCTGGGGAATCGAATCCCAGATCTCTCGATATCTAGCCGGGCGCGTTAGCCTTACACTACGGTGGCCAATAATCTACGGCGCTAAGTGTGTTTTTCTGTCAGCTTCTGACATCATAAATTCTTAAGATATGCTCAGCTACTGAGACGTCTCCATCTGGTGGTTATTAACGTCATTGGCTATATAATAATTATAGCAGTTAAATACAAAGGGCGAGATCCAAAGTGAAAGTCCTTCAAACACGTGCCGTCAGTGAATAAACAAAGACATCGCTCTTTCCACGTTTTAGAAACACACAGCAACCGAAAAATTGTTATTCGGTCACCGCTGAGGAACCCAATCCCAGATCTCTCGATATCTAGCCGAGCGCGTTAGCCTGCTGTAGTATTATTCAGCTGTTAGAGTGGTCCCCTCGGGTAATCTGACGGTTGCTATCACTCCAGCTTTGTCATAAGCCATAATCATCATGAGCTTAACCTTCGATTGTTAGCGGCGGAATTCATTCTGGCGAAGTGATTCTGGATGTTTCCAGTGAGCGGACTGAAATTTCAGCTCTGGTTCAAAATCTCGTATCCAGATCTCGTCTGTAGCAACAATTCTGTCCAAACACTGCTCGCCTTCTGTCTAGTACCGTTTAAGCAATTCTTCTCCGATCCCTTTGCGAACTGCTTGCTACTCTTTACCCTGATTATGCGGAACCCATTTGGCAGCAATTTTTCTCTTCTGTAATTTTTCAGTTAGGGGTCTGAAAACCAAAGCGGTAAACATGTTTGTTTCATATGCAATCTCTTCACATGTTTTCCGTTGATCTTCTTCCAAAATGCTGTTGAGGATAACCACAGAAGTATCGTCCGTTGCATGTGATGGTTGGCCGCTTCTTGGGGGTCGTCTTCGTTGCTTTCCTGACCTTAGCGGAAACGAGAAGCCTAGAGTGACATTGTGCTACGATCCACTGCACTAACCCCACAAACGTAACAAAAATGTTCATGAATTTCAGTAGGGCATTTTCCTCGCAAAATTTCAATTTTAATGTAGGATCGTTGGTCACTGTGCGAGATCTGAGCTGGCTCACTTTCTTCCTCCATTTCTAGGCAGAATTTATCGGAACAGGAACGGTTTAGCCAGCAAACGTAGACACAAATTTGTATACTGAAGTCTGACTCACTACTGGAGCAACGATTGTATCATCCTACGGGCAGCGCTTGCGCAATGTGCAAAACTTTTGAAATGGCCCACGTAGAAGGAGTCTGAATCTGTTTTTTCTATCTAGTGACATGTTGTCCGTGTCTGGGGGAGCTAGACCTTCCCTATCATGCCTTAAATCACGCAGCTAAGAATACAGGCCAGTAATAAAGAACTAGAAAGACGCACTTGACACGGGTGGCAAATTTATCTCCGGCAATTCTGAGATAAAGGGGAAAGGAATTGATTTGTCATAGCGTTTAAAACCCAGCTGTTTATGTGCAGATTCCTGTTTGGTTACCGGTGAAAAATTTGGGCATCATTTGGTCCAGGTGCATCGGCCGCTTAATGGGTTAAGCGTCCCATGTGCCTAAATGCCTCCCAAATTTATACTCTCCAGAAATAGAAATGCTCGCATTGCGTCCGGGTATGTAAAACAAAGCAGCTGTAAAACCCATCTCTCATCCCAGCCGTACCGACCATAAGTCTGTCATGGGTGATAAGCTCTCCCTTGTAGTCCATTATACTCTGCTCCATGACACAAGACAAATCATAATAGGAAGTGCTAGTCCAGCTGACGTGGATACCATGCCAATGGGTAGAAAGAATTTACTCAAACTTCTTCTCTCTCCATTCTTAGGTTTGTCCCCACTGTTATAGTCTTTTAGCAGGTATTATGCCAAAAAGGATTAGTGTCAGTCGTTACTCTAAACAACTGTTTTAAAACACAAAGCTAAAAGGAATGCTCCGCTTTCTGGTGCACAGATTCACTCCTTCCATCCGCAATCGGCTCACTCTTTAGACAACGAATATATTTGTTCGAGATGATTTTATCCCATACTACTAACCCCAAGTTAATTACTTCCAGCCGAACGAGGTAAATTGGACCGTATATGTCTGAGAAGGAGAAGAAAATCGGATTAGAAAAATGATAGAAATAAAGGCCGCAGGAAATTAGGAAATTGTAGTGAGAAACAATAGTGGAGGACATTAAGGAAGTCAGATCAAGAAAAGATGATGCACTAAGCAGCAAAAGAACGGAGAAAACCTATCGACTTCTACCAGCGGCATATTCTAGCCCTGCTTGAGACGGAGAAGAAGCAGAAGTAGTCGACTCATTGATTAATCGCCGAGGTTTGTGGCGCAGAGGACAAAAGTTGTCGTGAGGCTCAATCTGACGACAACAAAAAACAAACAAACAGAACAACAACGGGGAAATGTCTTTGTTTCAATATGTCCCCCAATTTCCTTAACGCATCGCATTTATTTGTTTCTGTGCCTTCTGCTTTAAAGTTTATCATTTGTGTATATTCCAAATGATATTTTACGGACTTTCAATATCATAAGTCATATGACCGGTATTTTTCAAGATATTTTCATCGACTACAATCTAAATCGTAATTTGTACCGGTTAGTGAATCTTGATAAAGCAATGTGTTATTGAGCATGTGCGGATATTTTCATTTCTCATGAGGAAGGCAATGCCGGTAAATACGGTTCCCGATTTTTGTTAATCATAACAGCAAATTAAAATTCTACAGAAAACTAAATTCATTAGTTTCACGTTAGAACAAACGAAACGCTTCAAATGATATTCTGTGTGTATGGAGAAATTTTTTCTCTTTTCTTTGTGTCTGGTTAAAGTCTGGCAAAAAGTTTTCCTTGACTCTCAAGGATAATGCCATTAGTCAGGGCCCCTTTTGGAGACAGTCACTCACGCAGATGTTTTATAAGAGCATGTCAATGGCATGCTCCTTCATGAAATATTCACAAGATGGCACAGTATATAGGATTAAAACCATCAAATACTAGACGAGGTGAGAAAATACGAAATAATGCTGGCTAGCCGTTTAGCTTTCTCAAGGCATAAACAACAGTAGAGGGTATGTCTTCTACGGATGCATATGGGTTTCGGGATTCGTAGTTAGCTGTTGTATTTGCTATTCAAAATATAATGGGTATTCTACACTGAGACCACAGAATTCATGGGATACATAGTTCCTGGAAAACACAACGCTGTCACCATTTTCGCAAGAAGTTTAACCCACCGTTTGGTAGGTATACAGGTAAAGGAGGTCATATCACTGCATTTGCGTAGATGGTAATTCGATGTCAGTATGGATAGACTTCATGAGTTAACCCTTTGAGTGTCAGCGACGCGTCTAGCGAGTGAAAAGCTTTCCTTTACCCAGTGTCAGCGACGCGTCTAATGTGTGTAAACGTTTCCCCAACTCGATGTCATTGACGAAGTGTAGACGACGCGTCTAGTACGTGCAAACTGTAACGCTTCGTCCATGTTGGGAAACGCTTAGCATTGGGTAAAGGAAAGCCTTGCACCCACTAGACGTATCGGTCACACTCGGATGGTTAACAGAGTTTGAAAGAGGTGGGCACCAGACACGTGAGCCACTCTATCTTGGAAGTTTTACAGGAATTTTAGTATTCCCGTTCGGCAATATCAAGAGTATATGTGGAACACGCCCTTTCCGGAATAACAACGCGATGTGGAGCGCGCTATGGGCTGAGAAAGGTTATGGATGTACGAGCCGGTCGTCGTCTTTCTCGCGTAGTTGCAACCAACTGGGAAGCGACAGTCGCACAAACCTCCGCTGACTTCAACAAGGGAAGTGACAGAAATGTCTCCACCAACACCATTCAGGCGAACATTAGCGCAATTGGTCATGGGATCCAACGGAGATGCCAATTTACCGGACTTTATGCTTCAACCTGGAAAAGGAATACCACAACTGGACCATGGATGACTGGAGACGTATATCCTGCTCTTATTTCTAGTTATGTCACACAGATAGAACGATGAGAAACTGGCGGAAACCGGATGAAGCTATGGGCCTGGCATGTTAACAAGGAACTGTTCAAGCTGGTAGAGGATCGGTTATAGGCTGAGGAGTTTCCAGTTGGCAAACTTTGGGACCTGTGGTGCATCTGAATGCATCTGTGAACTCTCCATGCTACCTTTTCACCCATGCAGACCATCTGCATCCATTCATGGTGAGTTATGCCCCCACAGGATAATGAAGTGTTTGAGAAGGACAATGCCCCTCACCACAGAGCCATGGCAACTAGAACATGGCGAGAAAAGCATTCCCCAGAAGTTCTCACCTTAGGATGGTATTCTCGTTCACCGGAAATGAATCTTATGGAAAATCCTTGGAATGCTGTGGATGCTGTCCGGTCGAATTTTAAATCTGCCTTCTGCGAATGCAAAGGAATTATGACCAGTGCTGCTGCATGTATGGGTGGAGATACCTGTGAAATGGTTCCGTCAACTAGTGGATTCAATGCCTCTCTGACTGCTCTTTTACGGGAGAGAGGTAGTTCTATCCGTCATGAGGTATAAATCCCATGGTTTCGGTTCACTCAGTGCAGTTAAATACGGATCCAATAAGCGGTCGACTTTATATGAAACAGCGAAACAGTAGTAGATTCTCTGTGCATGAGTCTGTAAGAAATCTGAACCACTGCACTGCTTTCAAAATGCGTTTATGCAGCAGCATCGGACAGAAGTGTTTAAATAAAATAATAATTAGTTGTTTTGCGTTCTCGTTACAAAAATATAGTGTGTGTTAAAATTGTGTGACCGATTAAAATTATTAATTAAAAAAAGTATTTAACACAAAAAAATATGAAACTTACTATATTCAGAACAACTGTCAAACTGCTTTTTTCACCTTGCTTGTGAAAATTCATAATGTGCATCATGTGTCGTTCTGCGCACGTCAAAACGACATAGCATTTCCTGACAAACAAGCAAACAATACCTGACCCTAATCGTTGGAAAAGCCCTACATACACAGTGGAGAGGCTTTTCCAACGACTAGCGTCATACCTACACAGTGTCCTTTACGTAACTTCAGAGGAACAAATCAATGGGAGTGAGATCTGGTGACTATGAAAGCCAGGCTGCAGTCCCAGTTTGTTCATTCCATCAAGCAAGTAATTGCACATTCAAAAGGGATGTAATAGCTTGATACACATGAAGGGGTCAACTGAGACAATAGACTTTGTGCAGAAGAAACTCTGAGACACAAAAGCAGGCTCTTATCAAATCATTATATTTTTCTGCATTAATTCAGCAGTCCAATACATCGTACACTGCAGCATTACCCGTCGGATATTAATTCATGTCTCTGCGTACTTTACAATCACACTTTTGGAATTCCTATTTCAAATTACGCATGGTATATTTACCTGCTGCAAATGTTTTCTTCGTAAAAATGTTTGAGAAAGGGATTACTTTTATTTTTACTCACCTTAAGAAAATAAAATAGAAGGTTGCCTCACTCGCACGAGTTGCTAATAACAGCAGAATACTCGATGAGTAGACGAAAATGGGCAGTGGCTGCATGGGATAAAAGGCAAGGGGAACGGCTATTGGTTCTCGTCAAGCAGACGGAAGTGAGCGCCGTGACTCTCATATTAATATATGGTTTGAGACCCAGTAGAAACATTTCTACAAGAACACTGTGTCTTACTCTACAAAAGATAGCACAGGAGTCTGAGGCCCAGTTGGCACCGCAAATAAATTGACTGCCCTAATATTAAAGTGGTAGGAGATACTGACTTCTCTGGCTAATAGTCCCAGCTAGGCCAGCATTCGAGACTCTGATGAGACATGTGTGGTACGTTTGTCTTAGGGTGCTGGCTCTCCACCCTCTCTAGAGTCAGGTTCACTAAATTAAGTACGGATGACTGCTTATAGCCATAGAAGCTCGTGGTATTCTCTAAATGCTCTTGATGACAAGAGCAAACACACCAGAACGTGCATTGATCTTTCAGTACCGTATACTCCACCACCTGTGGCTATCATCGTGATTTGCGTCCTGTCATAATGATGAATTTCCTGGGGATTACAATGAGGAGGATTTTCTTGTCGCAGTGTGGTACCTTATTTCTTTGATCCAACTATGGCACAATGCATCCAAGGTCAATTTTACGGATCCATGCACGTGTCGTTCGCGTAAACATTGGGAAACCGTGAACTGGATTCTTGGCGACGAGATTTGAACTCCCAACATTCTGTCGACACAGGGCTGAGACCGGTTGAGTCCGGGACCGAGTGAGTGAGTGAGTGAGGGCTCTGAGTGGGTAAGAGAGAGAGAGAGAGAGAGAGAGAGAGAGAGAGAGAAAGAAATTTCTTCTCTCTTTTCAGCACGTCTTTTGCAAAAAAAAATCGTGCTTATCTTATCGGTTTGTCCGTCCGTCCGCCTGTAGACACCGTATCTCTGCAACTATTAATCCGATTTGAAAAATTAATTATGCATTGGGAAGTTTCAAACATGCGAATGATGATCCTTTATTTCGTTTTTCTTTTTCTTTTTTACGATATACAATTTCGACGCTAGAGGGCCTAAATGCAGATAACGTCAAATTCAAAATAAATTTTATTCCGTATATTCGGTTCTAAACATCCGATTGAAAAAAATATTTTATCTTTCGATTCCATTTATGTCGAAGAGTATTTTACGTATAGATACTTTTTCAAGTTGCTCATAGATTTTCCGCCAGAGGGCGAAAAATTACGTTTCCCCCGGTAACTCTTCTAAAACTACGATTTGAAAATTATTTTCTTCATCGGATACAACTCCTGATAGGAAATCTTTTGCATGTAATTTCTAATTTTTTGTAAAGAATACTTTGGCCACCAGGGAACGTAATTTTTGTTTCTGATGTATTTTCCATAAAATTTGAGCTTCTAAAACCTTGATTGAAAAATTTCGTTCGTGGAACGATGCCACTCACGTCGAAAAACATTTTCAGAATATTTTTTTCTTTAAATAATGCAATATGTTTCTCCACCAGGGGGCGTAGATGTGTATTATATTTTTGTCAATATCTCTGCTTTTAAAACTCAGATTTGAAAAATTCGTTTGCACCGGATACAGCTCCTGATGGGAAATCCTTTGCATATAATTTCTAATTTTTTGGTAAAAAATTGTTTGGCCACCAGGGGGCGCAGGTCTTTATTTCATATTCTGATGTATTTGCAGCAAAATCTAAGTTTCTAAAATCTCGATTGAAACAAAGTCCTCTGTGGACCGATACTACTTACGTCGACAAACATTTTAGGAATATTTTCTTCTTAAAATAATGCATGGTTTTTACGCCAGGTGGCGTAGATGTATATCTTATTTTTGTCCAAATCTCTGCTTCTAAGAATCAGATTTGAAAAATTATTTTCTTTGTTGGATAGCGTTTCCAGTGCGACATGTTTATCATATAAATTCAAAATTTTCAAGTAATTCACAGACTTTTACGCTTTCTCGTATATTTCTGCTTCTAAAACTCTGATTTGAAAAATTCTTCCTGTATCGCATACAACTCCTGATGGGAAATGTTGCTAATATAATTTCTAATATTTGGTAAAGAATTGTCTTATTATTTCTTAACGCACAAGTGTGCCACCAGAGGGTGTAAGCTCACGATTCCGTTTGCAGCAATATCTGAGGGATTAGAAACCCGACTGAAAAACTTCTTTTTTCCGTCAGATACTCTTGTTTTCCATACGGGTTCCATTGACTTTGAATAGGTTTAATCAATTTAATTCGCGTCAGAACGGATTCAAAAGTCGTGCTCATTACACCTGAAAATTCGGTGTCATCTTTCTTGTTTTATCTTTAAATGTGTGAATTTGTGTAATTCATCATCGAGACTTTCTTTACCCTTATTAATTGGTAAGGATAATTCTTCGAGGCAATTGCGTGTGGGTGCGGAATGTGGACTGTCGAGATCTATTTATTCCTAGCTTGGGTAACAAATGCCATACGCACTAGTGAATTATTGCGGAGAAGGAGAAGGTTCTTATGAACTGTAGGTACTAGATAGTAGATAGCAAGCCGACGAAATGTTTCCCTCTACCTCCACACGGTTACTACCTGCTAATTCTGGTGAGCTATGTACGTAGATTACAAGAAATATGAGGAGGTCCATTCCCACTCTCCAGTTGAATGAAGCATCAGTTAATTGTTGGAGGAAGACAGTGAAAGTCTGGACGTGACACATACGCTGTATCCAAATGTCCCATACCGTCGGTATTCATGATTGGCAACATGTTCATTGGTTGCCAATCATGAATACCGACATGTTTATTGGTTGCCAATCATGAATACCGATACCTGTGCTCATTGTGTCCAATGAGCACAGGTATCTGGTGAATCGCGCTGATTTTGGAGAAAGCAAAACGATTGTACTGCATTGATTGCCTGCCTACTAGAGACCTTCCGTGAAGATGGCTGTCACGTTATGATGTGAGATGTCTGTTTGGATTCTTTCGGCTGTTCATCGAAGTTTGTGTAAATAGTGAGGATAGATAACGAACCATTTGCATCCACTTCTGTGCAAGGTATTCCGGATAGCGGTTGCGTATTTTAACAGAAAAGTGTATTCTTCCGTCATGGAGGATGCGTCGAGGAATAGCTGAAAATGTATTCCAACGATATTTTTTACTCCCGGAGTCGCCAGATTTGATTCTGCATTGTATTGGTGTAGGCCTGTCAAAAAGCCTTTTCTGATACTATAAAACTGACAAATTCTTACGTATCGGTCAAATAACGTGACGCCGTCTCGGTGGCTCAGTGGGGTAATCGCTATCTTACAATAATTTGTCTGAGAAGGGCCCAGGTTTGAATCCCGGTGTGGCATAGATGCTGTGCTGTCTTTGGCTTACTCCACTGGTTCTCTCCCTCTTTTGGGAACAGTGAATTTAAATTAAGGGTTGTAACGTACCAGGAGATGTGACGTACCTGCCAGAAGGACGCACACGAGGGAGATGATGTAACGTATCAGGAGATGTGACGTACCTGCCAGAAGGACGCACACGACATAAAGGCAGATAGTAGTCAGAACAAGCGTCCGCGTAGCTCAATTGGTAGAGTGACTTATTCCGGAATGAGGGGATCCGGGTTCGAATCCCGGCGTAGACCGAAAAAATGACGGAGAAATTCACTTCGTTATAATGGCGCCCGAACTATCCGGATGACCCGACCGTTCAAAATCTCGCATTGGTGTGATGTTATTTCCACACCGCGAGATAGGAAAAAAAAGAGAATCCTTTCTCCAGCACTTCGAAAAAAAATAAATAAATAAATAAGAGGGAGATGATGTAACGTACCAGGAGATGTGACGTACCTGCCAGAAGGACGCACACGAGGGAGATGATGTAACGTATCAGGAGATGTGACGTACCTGCCAGAAGGACGCACACGACATAAAGGCAGATAGGAATCAGAATAAAATGTCCGCGTAGCTCAATTGGTAGAGCAACTTATTCCGGAATGAGGGGATCCGGGTTCGAATCCCGGCGTAGACCAAAAAATGACGGAGAAATTCACTTCGTTATAATGGCGCCCGAACTATCCGGATGACCCGACCGTTCAAAATCTCGCATTGGTGTGATGTTATTTCCACACCGCAAGATAGGAAAAATAAGAGAATCCTTTCTCCAGCACTTCGAAAAAAAAAATAAATAAATAAGAGGGAGATGATGTAACGTACCAGGAGATGTGACGTACCTGCCAGAAGGACGCACACGAGGGAGATGATGTAACGTATCAGGAGATGTGACGTACCTGCCAGAAGGACGCACACGACATAAAGGCAGATAGGAATCAGAATAAAATATCCGCGTAGCTCAATTGGTAGAGCAACTTATTCCGGAATGAGGGGACCCGAGTTCGAACCCCGGCGCGGATAAAAATGACGGAGAAATTCACTTCGTTATAGGGTGGGCGACTGCCTGTAGCCCATCGAGTTGATCATGGTGGTCGTTAAACCTTCAATAAAAATAAGACTTGACTGAAATTTATTTTTGAGAAAATATGTATCATAGTATTTCGATATATTGTATATCATATGCTTTCCAGTAGAACAGGAAAACAAATAACAATTGATATCTTTAGAAGCAGTGGCCCTGAAAAAGAAAATTTCAGTATTATGGATATGTGGAAGAGATGTGTGCTTTCAAATCTGTTAGGAAACAGAAACAAATACTGTCTTCAACCGAGAAAATGCATCCTTGAAAAGATAGATAGATATATGTCATCCGTATGCGAACAAAACTTTGGCTCAGAAATGTGATGCTAAATGTAAACAACGAATATAATGGGATTTAAAAATCGATGGGGATAAAATGACAGACAACCTGATCCCTAAATGTGGAAAGAGTATTGATGAAACGAAATATAAGATACTTATCATAAATGCCGAGGAGACCATGAAATAAAGAATCTACAAATGTAAAAGTGTACTTTTTCAGGTTGCTTGGTTTTAGTGCTTTTGAGCTATTCACCTAAATTTCGTCGAGATTAAAGAAACTATTCCTTGCTCGTCTGGATTTTGGTAAGACAAAACTACGAGAGTAAGTTGTATCACTGTATTGAGTGTTAGGGATAGTTTAGAAATAGATGTAATTTGATGATTTCTCGGTCCATCTATGGTTATGGTACTTCCATTTTACAAATCTTGTCGGGAAACGTTCTTTTTTCTACCATAGAAACAGAGTTCTTAGCTGTCCAAGATTTCACTTGTAGCACTTTATTTCAACTTCCTCCCCCCGTTTCTTAATGTAAATTATATTTTAAGTGTATGGCGTTGGAATTCATTTCTCTTCGCTTAATACTCCAATTCAAGAAACACAAAAGGAAGACTTTGTGAATAGAACCCTGGCTCTATGAGGTGCAGATATTCCTGTTAAGCTGGGTAAAAGGAATATCTAAGCGGGTTTGTAACGCTAAATCTGCCTCTAGCCCCTAAATCAGAAGATCTCTGCAATGATCATACCAACACTTGGCCCATACACAAACACTGCATGTATTGGTACAGGTGCACCCGATATGAACAATGACTACAGGCAAGCTTCTTTCCTGACTTCGTGTATGTCACGCCATAAATTTAACACGCTCGTTTGTGTAAAACAACTAGCAAACCTCGTCAGATCACACGATTGTTTTTCATAGGCCCATTGTCCAGCTTTTACTTCATAGACAACATTCCAAACGTATCTCTTTGTTTCCCACCAACGCTGATCAGATTTCAGATAGTAAGCAGGTATAAGGACCCAGATGTTTCAATTATCTTCTCATGATTCGTGCAAAGATCGCACGTACTTGACGTATTTGTTACGCAGAGGCGTGTCGATTCCAGCGCATTCTGGACCAGACCGTCAGAAAGTTGCGTTTTTGGAGTGTTTCATTACTTCCGCAATTCTGTTTTCCGGAACCCAATGATTCCTCAGCGTTTCACTTCTTCAAACTCTTTGTGACAGCAGCTTTGTGAATATCAATACAATCTTATGGTCAGAACAATCGCGGCACCAATAACGATTGCGTTTCATATGGTGCCTTTTCTAACTTTGAAAGTTAGATGTGTTCTCCATTGTTTAATCCTATGGCAGCTGTCGGTCCAAACCTTGATGTACCCTGAGTGCTTACTGAATTGCAGCCACCACAACACAAAATGAGTTACACCCAATAGTAGCATAACGAGGAGAAGGGCGTGGCGTTGCTTGTAAACGGATGTGTATGAGATGATGGTAATAACTGATGGCAAAACCAAGGATTATCAGAATTAAAGACCAAATTATGTGCTCAGGAAGGGTTGGCACGTTTATTTCGGAAACGGCGACTCACTTTAGTGTTGTTTGATGGTTTACGCCTCTCCGTGGTTAAAGTGCACCTGTGCCAAAGTTTCGATACAACCAATCACTGACACAACTGTAAAGATCGGTGGATGGTGGATTGCAGTAGTAAACTGTGGGTGCGTCGACTCGTACAGTACATTCGGCGCAGTGCAGGTTCGCAGTTGATGGCGCAGTATTATATGGATCAACCAGAAACAATATCTCGTGCTTCTACACGTCGCATACTGGCACGCACAGTCTACAAGAGCAGGCGACTATCACGATGGTAACAGCATGCAGGTTGAAAGACAGAAGATTGAAAGCAGGTGCGCTGGTCCAACGAGTCCAGATATATGTTCCTTTCTACTTATTGCCAAGTCCGTACTTAGAGTTTGGTGCACGAGGGTATATATTCCTTGTGCACATCATCGCCTTTCCAGGACGGTGAGGGGGTGTATTGTATAATATGGCGTATGTTTAGCTGGTATAAACGTGGACTACTGGTTCACCTATATATCGGGTACTACAAAAACATTTGCGGTTCATGTACATCCCACAATGTTGTACGTCCACCCAGAGTGGAATGGTTTCTTCCAGAACCATAATGCCCCGTGTCATTGGGCCCACATCTTGTAGTAATGGTTCCACAAACTGATATGACATCTCGAATGGCCACCAAACTCACCTTATCACAATCAAATTGCACAATTGTGGCATCTTGTGCCACATCTGTTCAGACGGTGACTGATCACTTTGTCCGCCGTTCATTTAGTCCACTGTTCATTTTGTATACATTCATTTCGTCCTCATAATGCATAGGGAATACCATGGACATTTTATGTTTTAATGGAACCTTTGTTACTAGCCAGAATAAAAAAATTCAGCGGACATTGCTTACAAGCGATTTTTTAAGTTTTTCTATTAAAATGCAACGAAATTTTATGTATTATTTAAAATAAACCGAGGAACTGAACTTTGAAGAGCTTTTTAACTCTTTCATGTGGCACGATGTCAATCACTATCATATACACTCATCTTCAAAAAATAGTTGCACCCAGAAGGACGTGTCGGATTGCAATGCTGTTCGGGAGGAAGGTAAAAGTTACCTGGAACAATAAACGATTAAACATTGAGTCCGATATGGGCAATATTTATTGAGCTACTCGGCAATAAGTAGTGTCTCTCAGTATGGCGTCAGGCCACCATGTTTGCTCACACAGCATGCAAGATGTCTCGGCATGGAGTTGTATAGGTTTCTAATGGTGTCCTGTGATAAGCCATCCCACGCAGCTTGAATCTTCTCACGTAGTTCCTGCAGATTGTGGGGTATGGGGTGGAGAGTGGATAGCGCGTTTAATAGCATCCACACATTTTCCCTCGGCGATAGGTCTGGCGATGCGGATGGCCATGGCAGAGTGTCAGTGCCTTGAAAGCAAGCTCTCAAGACATCAGCAGTATGTGGACGAGCGTTCAGCTGTTGGAAAATCGCACCGGAGTGAGCGTTCAAAAAAGTTACGGCTACTGGTTGTAGGACCTCATTAACGTAACGTTGGGCTGTCCAAGTGACTGTAATGAATACCAAAGGGGATGTGGTATCGTAGGCAATTGTACCCCACACCATGACACCAGGCCTTCTGGACGTGTGACGCACGACTACACACCGTTCATCTTGCTGATGACCAGGGTGCCTCCAGAAATGGATTCGTTGACCGTCTCCTAACAGACAAAAGCGGGACTCGTCACTGAAGATCACCCGCTGCCATTCTGCGTGGCTCCATGACTGTATGGCACAACACTGCAGTCTTTTGCGACGATGCAATGGTGTTAAGGGTAGTCGTCGTAACCTTCTGCGTGGGTGTGGTCCTACGTCGTGCAGCCGTCTGCCAATGGTGCTGGCACTAACCTGATCATGCGTGGAGGGCACCAACGCTCGCTGAATATCCGCAATCGTAGATGTTGAGTCACTTCGCGCATGTCGGACAACCCGTCGGTCCTCTCTCTCCGTGGCTCGTCTAGGTCTCCAAGAGCCTTCCTGTCGCTGCTGCGTGCCTTGTTCTATCCACTGCCGCAAATAGCTTGCTATGGTGATAACCGCACGACCGGTATGGCGCGCAATATGGCCATAAGACCATCCCGCTTCCCGGATCACGACGTTGCGGCCCTTCTCAAACTCTTCCAACTGCTCGAATTGCTTCCGAACTTTTTTCCAAGGCATACTTCACTTGCAAAGGATGCAACCAACACGACAGAGCGAGTCAGAATGGCAAGCACTCTCAAAGGGATGACCTTGCATAGCCGGTCAGACACAGCGCTACGACCCCTCCTTGCTGGCGTACCATGCGCGGCCTAGCGTGATGTTTAAATCATTTGTATGTCTCACGATATCAAACCTACCCACCAAGTTTCATTCCTATCGGTTGCTTCCTTCTGGGCGCAACTATTTTCTTTAACGATTAGTGTGTATCAAAGTTTTACAAAAATCTTTTACTGTTTCGAAATGCGCCTTGTATATTGTTTTTATATAGTTCTTAGTACATTTATTTTTTATTTCGATTATTAATTATTTATCATTTCCGCATTGCTAATTTTCGTACGAATGAACTATAATGTTCTCTGTATGTGTCATATCGATTTAAAGGGGGAAAAAGCAATAAAAGCATAACGGTGAGAAAAAGTTTAGATTGATATTTTCTGTGAATTTGCGGTGTGAGAGAAGAAAAGTAGAGACTTTTTACATAACGGAGAAAGAGAGTCTAAAAGTCTCCTCTTCAATCCAATGCCTTTAAATGGCCATTGGATTAAGATTTGATTTATATCATAGTGATTTCCATCGTACCACACGAAAGAGTTAAAAAGCTCTTCAAATTTCAGTTCCTCGTTTTACTTTAAATAACATTTAAAATCATTGAATTTTAATCAAAAAACTTAAACATGGAAAAAGATCGCGTGTAAGCAATGTCCGCTGAACCTTTTTTTTTTCTGCCCAGAGTAAAAACAATTTTTTTTTTTTTTTATTGGAGGTTTAACGACCACCGTGAGCAACTCAATGGGCTATAAGCAGTCACCCGTCCCTAATTTAGGGTCACTGGTTCCAGGGAAGGGAGAGAGCCAGTGCCGTAAGACAAACACAACATCCATGCCTGACCGGGATTCGAACCCGGACCCCTTACGGACGAATGATCAGAGGCCAGCGCCTTAGACCACTGCGCCACCGGGGCGGCAAAAAAAAAAAACAAAAAAAAAAAAAACAATTCCATCAAAATAGAAAATTACCATGGTATTCTATCTATTCTGAAGACGAAATGAATGTGGACAAAGTAAACAGTGGACTAAATGAACACGGGTAAAGTGAACGGTGGACTAAATAAGCACGGGCAAAGTGAACAGTGGACTATATGAACACGGGAAAAGTGAACAGTGGACTAAATGAACACGGGCAAAGTGAAGAGTGGACTAAATAAGCACAGGAAAAGTGAACAGTGGACTAAATAAACACGGGCAAAGTGAATAGTGGACTGAATGAACACGGGAAAAGTGAACAGTGGACTAAATGAACACGGGCAAAGTGAACAGTGGACTAAATGAACACAGGCAAAGTGAACAGTGGACTAAATGAACACGGGCAAAGTGAACAGTGGACTAAATTACCACGTGCAAACTGTACAGTGGACTAAATTAACACGGGCAAAGTGAACAGTGGACTGAATGAACACGGGCAAAGTGAACAGTGGACTAAATGAACACGGGCAAAGTGTACAGTGGACTAAATGAGCACGGACAAAGTGAACAGTGGACTAAATTAACACGGACAAAGTGAACAATTGACTGAATGAACACGGGCAAAGTGAACAGTGGACTAAATTAACATGGGCAAATTGAACAATGGACTAAATGAACACGGGCAAAGTGTACAGTGGACTAAATGAGCACGGACAAAGTGAACAGTGGACTAAATTAACACGGACAAAGTGAACAATTGACTGAATGAACACGGGCAAAGTGAACAGTGGACTAAATTAACATGGGCAAAGTGAACAGTGGACTAAATTAACATGGGCAAATTGAACAATGGACTAAATGAACACGGGCAAAGTGAACAGTGGACTAAATGAACACGGGCAAAGTGAACAGTGGACTAAATGAACACGGGCAAAGTGAACAGTGGACTAAATGAACACGGGCAAAGTGAACAGTGGACTAAATGAACACGGGCAAAGTGAACAGTGGACTAAATGAACACGGGCAAAGTGAACAGTGGACTAAATGAACACGGGCAAAGTGAACAGTGGACTAAATGAACACGGGCAAAGTGAACAGTGGACTAAATGAACACGGTCAAAGTGATAGGGAACCGTTCATACTGCTGGTCACACCACCCCGCTGCATACCGGATCTCTGTGCGGCAATACAATTAGTTTGGTTGCAGATCCTTACAGAACTGAAGAGTCACCTCGTCGAGTCGAAGACACACCGCGTGGCTGCCTTTCTGCGCAAGAAAGGAGATCCTAGAAAACATTAGGTAGATGGCTTTGAATCAGTGAGCACTCAATGTTCAGGGTGAATCAGCTAAGCGTGTACAAACTTCTGGGAGGGGTAGGTTGCACAAAGACAAATCGGAATAGCATAGCAATGCAGGGTCGGAAACGCCATATTCATGCGGTAGATGGCGTTGTTGGGCCGCGAGACTGCTCATACGTTCTTTCAGGATACCGTCATTTGTAAACGGCCTGCAGAGGTAGTAGGATGGCTGAGTTCACGAACGCGGAAATGGCCGATATGCACCTCAACTGACGAGACGCCGTGCGACTGTACCAGGAACGGTACCCGATGAGACGAGTGCCAAACCACCGAGTGTTTCCACTGCTGCATCAGAGCTACTGAACGAACAACAGGCCCCTCAGTAGCTGCGCCGTGCAATGTGATTCCAGCACAATGGGGTCCCCCGCCCATTTCAGCAATGACGTTCGTCATCACTTACACATGACATTTGGACATCAGTGGATCAGGCGTGGTGGTCCCGTTCATTGGCCTGCAAGGACGCCGGACTTAACATGCTTTGATTACTTCTTCTGGGGTTACATCAAAGGACTGGTGTACGGCATCCCCGTTGAAAGTGTTGAAAACCTTCTAGCACGCATCTCTGTATCAGCTTCGGAAGTCCGAAATACGCCAGGAATTTTTCAAAACGTACGTTATTCCATGCGCCGACGATGTCAAGCGTGTGTTACAGCTCCTGGTCGCAACTTTGAACACCTTCTGTAACCTCAATGCATTTCGCAAATGTCTTGTGAGTAATAAAAAGCATTTTGTTCTCTTACGTGCTGCTCTTTCATTTCTCGTCTTCTCTGTACACTAGCACATGAAGATGGCGTTTCCGACCCTGCATCCGATTTGTCTCTGTGCAACCTACTCCTCCCAGAAGTTTGTACACGCTTAGCTGAATCACCCTGTATATCTTCCATCCGTTTTCAGTAGAGTGCAATTCCAATTATCCGGCCTCCGATTATACGGATATCTGAGTATCCGGATCAATTTTCAGGAACTACGAAATAAAATTAGCACCCACGGCTCTCGGAATGAAATGTCGGAAATTCTACCCACCTCTAAACAACAAACACTTTCTCGAATACATACACGTACAAAGCTTACAGTGCGCCCAAGTTAAGACCTTTTTAACTGGAAGTCACTTGTTTACATCATCATAGCAACGGTAGTACTAGTCCAATTTAACGCAGGGGTGAGAGATGTGCTTATGCTTTTCTTCCCTCCTAAAAATGGATCTTTCCCCTTTGATCACCCTTTCCATGGGTAAACTAACAGCGGGTATCCTCAGTTTGCCTTCTGCTTTCATTGTGAATAGTAGTGTGTCGTTTTAGGGACAGGGAAAATGAGGAAGAAATACAAGAAAGTAACATGCCTTCTCACAATGAGGCATTTCCTACTTTGGAACTAGCATTAGTGTCGATGGAGAATCAGGAAGACTGCGACGCTTTCCAATTGCCTCATGTTAAAAGAATTCGCGACTTGACAGCTAGAAAGCGATGTAGCTCATCGAAACAGAAAAAACAACCGGAATTATTTTAAATATAAATCTGCGTACAGTTATAAATATACACTATATTGACAAAGTCACCGGACACCCCTTTAAAAGCAAACGAACGGATCCATTGCATTTTAAAGATGTGCGGTACAGCTTCAAACGGTAGAAAAACAAGCCTGCAGCTGACCGCGATCAAATCGCACTGCGAGGTTAAGAAAAAATGTCGCAGCGGGAGAGAACTGTCTTTGAGAAAAGAAAGATTGTTGGGTGTTATATTAGTGGGTTGTCCATAAGAAAAACCAAGAGGCGTTTAAACATACCCAAGTCAACTGTTTTGGATGTACTGAATAAGTGGAAGACACATGGCGTGCCTGAAGCAGCAAAACGTACCGGCAGATCAAAGAACATCAGTGACAGAGGCCGTCGAAGCCTCAGGAGAATCGTTACAGATAATCGACGGAGTACTGCCCAAGACTTCAGTGTACAGGTGAGTAAAAATGCTGGAATCTCGGTATGCACACGTACCATTCGCAGAGAACTTCATTCCATGGGTTACCGTGGTCGTGCGGCTGCTCGTAAGCTTTTCATCTCCACTCGGAATGTTACTCGTCGTTTAGCATGGTATAAAGATCATTTATCGTAGACCGTTGATCAATTGAAACGGGTCCTATGGACTGATGAATCCAGATACAAGATGCATCAGTCCGATGCCCGTGTGTGGTTATGGCGGCATCCGGGGGAACGCTATTAACCACAGTGTGCTGTCCCTACGGTCAAGTTTGTAGATGACAGTGTACTTGTGTGGAGGTGTTTTTCGTGGTATGGTCCCGGCTCATGGGTTATGATGGACAAACCTGCTAGTCTACCTAGATATTCTGGACAATTATGGTATACCAACCCTGTGGCAATACTATGGAACGGAGCCTTGTTGGTACCAGCAAGATAATGCACCGAGCCATAAAGCAAGGACTGTTACGACGTGTAATTCCATATCGTGTGTGGACTGGCCAGCACAGAGCCCTGATCTTAATCCCATAGAGTACCCGTGGGATGAATTACAGCAACGCATAAGAAGTTTGGAACCAAGGCCTACTAGAAAGCAACAGTTAGCGGCAGCATTATGTATTGAATGGAAGCGCATACCTATCGCTGTGTTCCAAAACCTTGTCGAAAGCATGTCTCGAAGTGTTAATGCATGCATTTAGGCCAAAGGTGGACCGACATTGTACCAATGCATGTTAATAAATGCTATGTTGTGTTTCTCTTCTAGGTGTTCAGTGACTTTTGTTAATACGGTGTATATGTTTTAGTTATACTAATTTTGATATTAAATATTTAGTTATACTGATTTTTGAATATATAGACCGACCCTGGTTTCTATTAATCCGGAGAATTGAAGGTGCACTGTATTTGTGTATACAATCGTACATCTGAATTTCGTAAGTATTTCGTCCGGGATGTGTGACAGATTTCGCCTCCTGTAGGAAGATTAGCTAAAAGTATGCAGTAAGCATATGAGAGAAGAGAGAAGCAGCATGTAAATCATTAGGGCTCTTCAATAAATAAGGCACGAAGATATTTCATGGCTTGCTCTGACTTACCCCGGCGGGGTATTATACGAGCACAACAGTAGCATCATCAGCTTTGCCATGAAACCAAGGTAACGCAAGGGATCCCAGTGTTAATTCAAAGATAGCTGCCGTTGGGTAAACATAATGAAATATTAAAGCTCGCTGCACCGAGCAATTCTCGCTGAAAATTAGACGTTCCTGTGTATTCATCGGCACTGACTCCCCCTTCCCCTACTTTGCTGCCGCTTAGGATGCAGAGATGCAAACTCTTTCTCTGGGTATTTGGTAACTTAATTTGTATGCAAGTGCTCTGTGCAGTTTCCATTTCATCAGAGACCGGTTTCAATTCTCTTGTTAGTCATCATTATGGGAATGATTGTTAGTTTTTAGGCATTATTTTCAAGGGCGTACGTCTTGCCTCAAAAATAGATTAGTATTGCTCTGATGCAGTTTAATTTACCACTCTTCTACTAGTAACTTTTTGGGGACCCTATTAGACTGAAAACTAACGCTGTTATTATTATTAAATACATAATGATCGCTTTAGTGTAGAAATAAAAGTGTCAGTAAAATCCCTTACGTACCCGCAGTTTTTAAAGCACTAAGTAAGCAGCACATGATGTAAAACGAAAATACAAATTCACCAGCCTTTATTCCTACTGCTTGAGGCCGAAGTGTCTAATTTCGGATTGATTTTTGGTTTTGGGAGTATTTCCATACGGTATACCTATATAATGGAATGGCTCGCGGAGGATACGAAGTCTAAGCACTAAACGCATTTATACAACGGCCGTTCCTTAAAAACTGAGAATAAAATCACACAAAATGAATAAATATAGGTACCGCAAAATATATGTTATTCTTTCTCGAAGTATCTTCCCTCGGATGATATGCAACGGTTCCATCATTCAGTCCCCTTTTCAAAGCATGTGCCGAAGGCGTTTTGTGGAAGCTGCTTTAGCGACCTCTGTGCGGCTTGAATAACGTCAGCATCTGTGTTGAATGTTGCGCCACGGGACTTCTCCTTCATTTTTGGAAACAACCACAAATCGCACGGGGCGAGGTCAGGACTGTAGGCTGGCTGTGGCATTATTTCAATACTGCATTTCGTAAGAACCTGTTAAACACAAGCAGACACATGTGGGCGGGTGTTATCATGGTGTACGGTTCACTTGCTTCCCAGTTCCGGTCACTTAATTGATAACTGTCGTCGCAGACGCTTCAAGACTGAAATCTAATAGCCGCTCCGGTGGCGCAGTGGTCTAAGCGATGGCCTCTGATCATTCGTCCGTAAGGGGTTCAAATACCGGCGAGGCATGGATGCCGTGTTTGTCTTACGGAACTGGCTCTCTCCCTTCCTTGGAACCAGTGACCCAAAATTAGGGACGGGCGACTGCTGCTTATAGCCTATTGAGCTGCTCACGGCGGTCGTTAAACCTCCATCAAAAAAAATAAATCTAATTCTCAGCATTGACAGTAATTTGTGGTATAACGGAATGCTGGTAGACTACACCTTTATAATCAAAGAAAATTATCATCATCACCTTCCCAGCTGATTTGGTTTGGCGGACGTTTTTCGAAGGTGGCGAGCCTGTGTATTTCCAGACACTCATTACGCGCTCCGTGAGGGGATCGAAATAGTGAACGCATGTTTAATCGGCAGTTATTACTGTGTTTAGAAAGTTTGGATCCTTTGCAATCATTTGTTTCTACTCATTACACACTGAGCACGTCTCCTCTCCACCGAGACAATCTACGAGATTATTTGAGACAGCTCAGGATTACAAAGACTTCATATTATCTGAATCTAATCGTATTCTTTTGCTAACCACTCTATTTTCTACAATAAAAGAAGAAGAAAAAAAAAGAGAAAAAAATGTTGACCCCCTTGATAAACCCTCGCGACTCCAAAAAGTGTCCCCACCCAAGGGTTGCACAGCCCTACTATACGATATTCCTTTTCCAGACTTGGTGAACACATTCATTACCTTCGATGCAGTTGTTGTGGAGATACGTCCAACAAATGCTGCAACTAAACGGGCTCCAGCTATTTGCCCTCTGTGGAGTTCAGACAGGTCGATCTTTTTATCTCATACACGATTTTTTATATCAAACAAAAATATCATCATTGCATGTTCATAAACAACCCAGCCATTAGAAAAAAGAGATATCATTTTAAAATTTGTAAATGTTCCCATTATTTTTTCTACCCCCTGTATTTCTGCAATATTACTTGAGAGTATATGGGCATTTCGCACTATACCTATGCCTTTAAAGTCCGATTTCAGAAAAGTTATTCTTGAATCCAAAAATGTTACCTTTCCAATGTTTTACCTTTCCGTGGCTTAGAACGTGTTTTTGATTTGTGGGGTCATTTGCCCGAAATACATTTATGACATAGCAGAAACCCATATTCAACTAGGTCTTTGTAGAGATGAGTTGATATTGTATTTTGCTGGTGCTTGATAAAGCCAAAGCTCAGCATTATCAATATTTTCTGCACGCTTGCATGTTTTTCCTTGCGCGTTTTCATTGGTGTTTTTTCCTCCTTTTTTATTTTGGCTCCTGTTGAAATTGCTTCTTCTTTTAGTGAGTATATACACTATCTACCAACAAGTAATTGGACGCATGTGATAGCAAAGAAAAACAAAGTTTATTCACCTTCAATAGTTGGTGGAGCCTCCACGAACGGAGATTACAACTGCGACCATCCGGGGCATACTCTCAACCAGGCGTTGTACGACGGCTAGAGGTATTTTCTTCCACTTGGCTTGGAGAAGACAGTTCAGTTCCTTCACCGATTTCGGACAGTGGGTACACCCCTTAAGTCGACGCTCCAACTCGTCCCAGAGGTGCTCGATAGGGTTAAAGTCCCGGCAGTCCATTCGATTAACCCCATTGTCACCATACCAAGCCATGGTGGACCTCGCAATATGACAAGTGGCATTGTCATCCTGAAAGTAACATGGGTTCACCCCGTAAAACTGCCACAACGTAGGAAGCGCATGGTCATCCAAAATGGTGCAGTAGGTCTCGGCGGTGAGTCTACCAGGAATTGTGACCAAGGGTCCCGTGCCATACCAGGAGAAACACCCCATAGCATAATTTCACCTCCGCCGAACTTCACAGTTGGCACAATACATTCCGGCAGGAGGCGTTCTCCAGGCAGACGTCAAACCCAGACCCACCCATCCGAACGGTGGAGGGTGAACCTTGATTCGTCGCTCCAGAGAACCTGTTTCCACTGTTCAACGGTCCACTGTCGACGTTCTTTGCACCACGTTAGCCGAGCAGGGCTATTGGACTTGGTGATCAAAGGCTTGTGGGCGGCAGCACGTCCATGATAACGGAGCAGATGGGATTCCTTACGGATGGCATTCATCGAAAGAACAGTCCCGGATGCCTGTTGAAACTCCTCGCGGATGTGGCCCATCGATGTGGTGCGGTTCTTCCGAATTTCTCTGGCCAGCACCCGTCGGTCTCTAACTCCCAGTTTTGTGGGTCTGCCTGGTCGGAGCACATTCCGAAAGTCACCTCTCATCTTCCACTTGCCAATCACGTAGGCCACTGTCGATTTTGGGTACTTCAACTCGCTGGACATGTCACGTATGGATCGGCCATTTCTGTGATACCCGACAATTACACCTTTCTCGAAATCAGAGAGCTCAGAACTGCGTGGCATCTTGCATGCGACTGGTTGCGTTGTTGTTTCCCACACGATATTTAACGGCGGCGGCCGTGACGTGTATCAGGACCGCAGATATCGTCGATGGCAGGGTTGACCAATTACTTGTTGGTTGATAATGTATATATATATGCTCATCCTGTTGTATTTGTGTTACTTCCTATCGAATGGAATGCAGTTATGCTATTCTTTATTCGGGTGCATCATATTTTTACTATGAGTGCAAATTGATGTTTTGCCGGCATTGGCTCACATCACTGTCGGCTCCCCGATGTTATGATCCGACCTCTTATTTGTTTATTTGTAACGCTGAGCTGTCCTCCAATCTTTGTGTTATCCATCTGATTCCTTCTCTGTTGGTACCGATGTCACTGCCCCATACTAATATGCTCTTCGTGTTTGCTCTCCAGTTTGTGTTGCATTGTGGATGTATTGATAATTGTATTTCCCTCTGTATATTTTCTGTACTGCAATATTCAGCGGCATCTCCTATGTTTGTAATCAACTGGGAACCGTTTTGGTACCCACAGTTACCAAAAAAAAAAAAAAAAAAAAAATCAGAGATTTCACTCTGATCATGATGTTTTCCACTGTTGTTAGTTTCCTTATCTACGTGTTTCTTACCTTATCTTTCCTGGTTACACCAAACATGCATCTCTCAATGCTTCTTTCAGTTGTCTGCAGCCTTTGTACGTCTTTTTTAGTTAAGATCCATGTTTCTGCACCATATGCAAGAAATGGAAGGATGCATTGATTAAACACGCTTCTTTTAAGACATAATGGCATATTGCTCTTAAAAACTGTACTGTTTCTTCCAAAAGTTTCCCAGCCAAGTTTTATTCCTCGATTAATTTCTTCATCAATGTGACCTTTGCCTGATATGTGCTCTCCAAGGAAAATATACAGTAGGTATCGGATGTCTCCCGCTTTCCCCCATTAATCGATAAATCTTATTTTCTTGTAAAGGCATTGTACATCAGATTTGTTTTCTGAAAGTTCATTTCTAATCCCATTTCATTACTCTTATCAGCAAGTTCCTGGATCATACTCAGCAGCTCTGAAGGGTTAGTTGCAAAAATGATTACGTCATCAGCAAAACGAAGGCGAGTTAAATAATTTCCATTAATCTTTATCCCCTTGTTTTCCAAGTTCAGCGATTGAAAAACGCTTTGCAGTGTGGCATTAAAGAGTTTGGGAGTTATTGTCTCACTTTGTCTCACTTCTATTCCAATATTTATTAACGCTGTATCCCCAAATAGTCCAACCTTTGCGCTATCATTTTCATAGATGTTATTAATAAAGCTAATGTAAGCATCTTCAATACTCTAAACAAGTATAATTGCTTAACCTTTAACGCCCAAGACGCCCGTACCTACAAACGGCCATAGTCCCCCGGAACGCCTGTCTAGAATGAGTGTTTTCAAATTTTCTCGATGTATAATGGATCAGCAGGAGTCACCGCCAGTCACTATTGTTGTTATTAAATAAAGTGAAAACAAGAGACAGTTTCGGGCGTTATGGTATTTAGAGTGATACAAGATTTTGGGGTCATGGTCGTTAAAGGGTTAAAGAACTGTCATGCAAATTTTGGGTGGTTATTGATAAATGTATTGAATTTGTCTTTTAAAAAATACTAATAGAAGCTATTTTAAAACTCTTCGAAATAGCGTTGACTTAAACTGAGAAACTGTGACAAAATTTGAATTTATTGGAATGAAAAATATTGAAGTTCTTAGACCAAGGAACAGCGATTTGCAGTATTTCTTATGGGTATCGTTACTTTGATTTGCACCCATTTTGTCTTGAGACTAAAATCTTTAAGAAAGATTAAGGTTTTAACAACGGACATTACTGCCTCGTTTCTGATAACGTTAAACTACTGTGTGTTGAATGAATTGCGCCTAAGGTGCTTGTTAATCTCACGCAGAGCGAAACTCTTTCCAGCGCTTTCGATTAAACACTGAAAGAAGTTCCCCTTTTAATGCCGAGCACCATCAACGCTGGACTACGCCTCCTTCGTTCAAAAATTATGATTACTTGCTATTTTCCAAATAATGCAAAATGAACTTTTTTTTTAACAAGATGAATTTGAAGCTGCACCGGTCGCTTTTAATCGGCTCCATTTGTCTTCACCGTTGACTGTACGAAACGGAGAAACAAGTAAAAAACATTTAGTCTTTTATAGCTGATGACTGTAGGAAGCGGGAATTAATAATGTTTTCAGTTCATGTTCTAATTTATTACACCTCACTGACTGTTTTATAGCGAGCAGTATTGTTTTTTCACCTTGGTGTTTCCTTATGATTTATTAAATAACTATTTTTGAAAACAAATGGTAATGTCAGGCATTGCATCTTTTCGACTTTAGCAATTTTTCTTGTTGTCCACGTAAAGGCGTGCTGGTCACACTCGTAGAAAAACGTGATTTATAGCAAGTTGTATGCGCAATGAAAACAAGTTGCCCCTTTTTTTTTTTAGTTACCTAGAACCCTTTTACTTACGTGCAAAATTGATTTTGCGATGAACATTAATTTACGGTAACTCTTACAGAAGCGTGTTTTATTTAAATTCCTCCAATGCACACAAAGCAAGCACTTTTTCAGTGCTATTTTTATAAAAACTGACCCGAAGCTCAAATAATATCCAGTGTAAGAAAGATTTCGTAAAAGCTTTGCAGTTTTTGCCGTGCGCGAAGAGCCATTTCTTTCTTCTTCGGGAAACATTATTTTCTCGAACAGAGGCACTTTGGGTGATATATAAGTGCTTAAAATTAATTGATTCTTCAAAGCAGAGTTAAGTGCGGCGGAAAAAATGAAAAATATCGCATATTTGCCTTATTCTAGTCAATAAATTCCAACATCCTGTTACTTACAGAGTTACATTTGCTGAAAGAGCAAGTAAAACGCAGGAACTAATAAAATCTGCTTCAATGGATCTTTTCGTTATTTTCACGCACGTTCCGTATTATTTAACGCTTCATTAGGCAGTCACAACTTCCTGCAAAGTGCTAACTTAAAATTATGATAATTTCGACTAACGTTCAGAAAAATAAGGGAGTAATTCTCATTCCGAGTTCCCCGAGTGGCAACAACTTCCATAATTCTTCCCGCCCGGCGGAAGCAAAATCGCATTTAACGTCCTGCGAAGACCGCGTTTCGGGAATTAATTTCTTTCCACAGTGCCACCATATTTTCTCGCAATCTCCGTCTTTCACCTGAGCACTTGTCCTGCGCTAACTACCTATTATGCCCCGGAGCTTACGCTTCGAACGCCAACGCCGTTATGAAATACAGTTTTCATGCGCAAGAAATTATTCGCCATTATTCTGCGAACCCCGCAGATGGCGACGGCGGGCACGCAGGTGGTACCACTGCAGAGGCGTTGCCAGATGCTCAAAAAAGATTAAGGCTCTCGACGACAGTTTACCCTTTTTTAAGCGGCACAGGCGCGCAGAGATATGTAAAGAGATTACTGTTTCATGAACAGCTAAGTGAACGCATTTTAACATCAAATTACGAATGCTACTGTTGCATTTCCCCGAAGAGAATCACACGAAGTTACGAAAAGACAGAAATTCTTTTCATGCCCTAATCCTAAATTAACTATTTCGCATAACATTAAATCTCATTGTGTTCTTGCAAACCGTTTTTGACAAGTTAAATTGTTTAATTAAATATCAACACTGCTGATAGATATTTAAAGTGATTTATTCCCAAAATTACACATTTCTTGTTCCATATTATTCTTCGCTGCCAAAGAATTTTTCCAATTTTGATGTTCTTCGATTTAATTTTTTAGCTATTCTTTGATAGAGAAATAGTTTCAAACATTAAAAATTTTCGACTGTTATTTTTTATTTACCACCATTTTAGCACGTCTTTTGTAAAAAAAGATCGTGCTTATGTTATCGGTTTGTCCGTCCGCCTGTACCCACGATAATTCTGCAACTATTAGTCCGATTTGAAAAATTCTTTTTTTTTTTTTGATTGGAGGTTTAACGACCACCGTGAGCAACTCAATGGGCTATAAGCAGTCGCCCGTCCCTAATTTAGGGTCACTGGTTCCAGGGAAGGGAGAGAGCCAGTGCCGTAAGACAAACACAATATCCATGCCTCACCGGGATTTGAACCCGGGCCCCTTACGGACGAATGATCAGAGGCCAGCGCCTTAGACCACTGCGCCACCGGGGCGGCAAAATTCTTTTTGCATTGAGAAGCTTGAAATATGCGAATGATGATCCTTTATTTCGTTCTTTTTTACGATGTACAATTTTGCCGCTAGGGGCGTAAATGCAGATGATGTCGAATTCAAAAATACGTTTTATTCCAAATATTTGCTGTTAAACATCCGATTGAAAAAATACTTTTATTTTTCGATTCCATTTATGTCGAAGAGCATTTTAGATATAGTTACTTTTTCAAATTACGCATAGATTTTCCGCTAGGGGGCGTAATAGTAAATTACATTTTTCCCGATAACTCTTTTTCTAAAACTCCGATTTCAAAAAAAAAAAAAAAAAAAAAAAAATTCCGCGGATACACATCCTGATGGAAAATCTTTTGCATATAATTTCAAATTTTTGATAAATAATACTTTACGCACCAGGCGGCGTAAGTGTTAATTTCTGCTTCTGATGTATTTGCCATAAAATCTGAGCTTCTAAAATATCGATTGAAAAAATTCTTTCGTGGACTGATATGCCACTCACATCGATAAACCTTTTCGGACTATTTTCTTTTTAAAATATTCCACAGTTTCTCCGCCAGGGGGCTTAGATGTATATCTTATTTTCGTCAATATCTCTCCGTCTAGAAGTCCGATAGTGTTTTCAGTGGGACATGTTTTTCATATAATTACAAAATTTTCAAGTAATTCATAGACTTTTCGCTACGGGGCGTAGAGGTAAATTGCGTTTTCCCCTGTATCTCTGCTTCTAAATCTCCGATTTGAAAAATTCTTTCTGCACGGGATACAGCTCCTGGTGGGAATTCGTTTGTACATAATTTCTAATTTTTGTGAAAAAATGGTTTGGCCGGTTTTTGCTTCTGATGTATTTGTAGCAAAATATGTGCTTCTAAAATCTCGACTGTAAAAAACGTTGTTTGTAAACTGATAGTACTCATGTGGACAAATCGTTTAGAAACATTTTCTTCTTAAAATAATGCATTGTTTCTACGCCAGAGGGCGTAGATGTATATCTTATTTTTATCAATATCTCTACTTCTAGGAGTCCAATTTGAAAAATTCCTTCTTTGTTGGATAGTGTTTTTCTAGTGTGACAAGTTTTTCATATAATTTTAAAATTTTCAAGTAATTCAAAGACTTTCCGCTAGCAGCGTTAAGGTAAATTGCTTTCCCTTCTATATCTCTGCTTCTAAATCTCCGATTTGAAAAATTCTTTCTGCACCGGATACAACTCCTAATGGACAGTCGTTTGCACATAATTTCTAATGTTTGGTAAAAAATGGTTTGGTCACCAGGGGGCATCAGTGTTAATTTCTGCTTCTAATGTATTTGTAGCAAAATCTGGGCTCCTGAAAATTCGACTACATTTTGTTTTTCTTGGGCCGACACCGCTTATGTGGAAAATCGTTTTGAGAATACTTTCTTCCTAAAATAATGCATGGTTTTCCCACCAGGGGACGTAAAGTCACATTTTAGTTTTGCCGATATCTCTGTTTCTAAGAGTCCAATTTGAAAATCCTTTTTGTGTTGGAGAGCGTTTCCGGTGCGAAATGTTTCTCATATAAATTCACGTTTTTCTTAACGCACAAGTCTGCAACAAAAAGAGCGTAAGCTCACGATTCCGTTTACAGCAATATCTGAGAGATTAAAAACCTGATTGAAAAATTCTTTCTTCTGTCAGATACTATTGTTTTCCATACCGGTTCCATTGACTTTGAATGGCTTTGATAAATTTAATTTGCGTCAGAACGGATTCAAAAGACGTGCTAATTACACCCGAAAATTCGGTGTCATCTTTCTTGTTGATCGGTAGCATGAATGCCTTCTCAAGTTTGCACTGCCCTTCCATGCCTTAAAATAGTTTTCGTTATTTAATAATGACTAGGGCACAGCCCGTCAATAAAGACGGGATGATAAAATATATGTAGAGTAGTTTTTTAAATCATTCACATATGCCGGCGTAAAACGCCGAACTTTAAAAGCGTCGAAACGTCATTAAGAATTGCGTCATTACCAGTTTCATTGTAGTCTTTCCTTTTACTCAATGAAAAGAGAGCGCTAAAATTAGCTGCGTCACCATGGCAGCAGGTCACGGTACCAGAACCTACCTGTGTTGTTACCGATAAAGACAGAGGAAGCGATTCGTTTCTTTACTTTTCGTCTTCAAAAAGTGCTTAAAAATCAGAAAATGATTTTTTCTTAATTTTTTTAAAAAGAGGGATGATAGTTGATAGCTTATGCTGTAAAAATTGCAATGCGTTATGACTTATTTATTGCCATGTGTCCGTTTTTTAAAACGGATCCCATCGCGAAATAGATAATTTTGTGAAATTAAAAAAAAATTAAGTTCTCGTAAACTAAATAGAAATTCAAAACAAGTTAGTAAAATCATGCAATGCATTCATTATGATACGCTTTCCAACATACCAGAAATCATTACTCAAGTTATGAGGATAATGGCTGTGGAATAAATCTCGCTCCTGCGCCGTGCTTGACCTTTGATTCCATTTCGATGATATTCAATAGAACTGGTTCAGTATACCTCCGAAATAACATGATAAAGTTTTGTCGCAATCGAAGCAATTTTACGTAAGTTATGATGCACAAGGGCTATGGAATAGAACCAGCTCATGTGTCCTAACCTTTGACCACATTTCGCCCATTTTCAAGAGGTTTCGTCCCTAGGCAGGTCCCTACATCCTACTAACATTTCATTAAAAATCGAAACATTTTTACGTTAGTAATGACGCATAATGGCGATGGAAGTGATTCCACTCCTATGTCCCAACACTTTGACCTCATTTCGCCCATTTTCAATAGGATTTGTGCCCAGGTGGTCCCCTACCAAATATTAAGATTTAATCGAAATCGAACCTTTTTTACGTTAGTTATGACGCATAAGAGCAGTGAAATGAATCCCGCTCCTATGTCCTGACCTTTGGCCCCATTGCGTTCATTTTCAATAGGGTTCCTTTCTAGGCGTTTCCCTTCCACATACTAAAATTTCATCGAAATCGAATGATTGTTACGCGAGTTATCGTGCGGACGAACATACGCAGACAACGCGTGACGTAATGAGGCAGATGGGAATCGCGACCATCTGCTCGCAAGAGTGTGACGTCATAAAACTTTAATAGGATCCACACACAACGCGTGACGTTATGAGACAGATGGCGTGACCACGCGCCAGCATATAAATTGCGAGAGTATGACTACATAAGATTTCTAAGCATGGATAACATTAACGGGCCGACGCCATGACACTAAAAACTTGGTAAATCGGGGTGTTTATTTAACCCACTAAACGAATTTTCCTAAAGTCGAGATCAAGCTAAATCGATTTCTAGTACCAGAAAACGGTAGGTTAACGACTTTCATCAAAATCCTTAGAGCAGTTTTCAAAATAAAATTTACATACATACAAGAATTGCTCCTTTAAGGTGAACGTCAAGTAATTTTTCTTCTTATACTTCCAATGGAAAAATTTCTGTACACATTTTTTTCCCAATTAATGTGTTCACAAGGATGAAAATTTGAACATCGATTAAAATGGCTTCATTTTATAACTTGGAATACTTAATATTTTCTAAAACATAACCATAATTATGCAATCCAGCATTTGTTTGTCTACTGACATCATGAAAGTAGAGGTCGTGCCATCCTTTTTCTCGTTTCAACACCACCAAAGGAAAAGTTATTGGTTTTTAATATAATTATGGTTATGTTTTAGAAAATATTAAGTTTTCCAAGTTATAATATGAAGTTATTTTAATCGATATTCAAATTTTCATCCTTGGGAACACATTAATTGTGAAGGAAATGCGTACAAAAGTTTTTCCATTGGAAGTATAGGAAGCAAAATTACTTGACGTCCACCTTAACAATATGGGACAAGGGCGATGGAAGGGATCCCAATCCTATGTCCTGACCTTTGACCGCATTACGTCCATTTTCCTATAGGGTTCGTCCCCAAGTGTTCCCCTACCACATACTAAAATGTCATCGAAATCGAACCATATTTACGCACGTTATGACGCACAAAGGGCAATGGAATGCATCCCGCTCTTATGTCCTGACCTTCGACCCCACTTCACCCATTTTCAAAAGGGTTCTTCCCCAGGCGGTCCCCTACCACGTAGTAAAATTTCATTGAAATCGAACTATATTTACGCAAGTTATGATGCATAAGGGCAATGGAATGAATCCCGCTCCTACGTCGTGACCTTTGACCCCATTTGTCCCATTTTCAATAGGGTTCGTCCCCATGTGGTCCCTTACTACATACTAAAAGTTCATCGAAATCGAACCATTTTTACGGCAGTTATCGTGCGGACAGGCGGATCGACGGACGGACGGAAAAAGCTGGAGCATATACGCTTCTTTAACCTACGGTTGGAAAGCGTAAAAAAGGGCGACGAGGTAGAAAAATTCGGCCATGGCCTTACATGCCGAAAAACGTTTCGTGGTTTTGTTGCTGTTAGTGTGTACGGAACGCCAACTGATACTTTTTTGTTTACCTTAACTTTGAAATACAATTGCTCTTCAAGTACCGCCAGTATCGAAAAACGGTTTATTTCAACTTGTTCTCCGTGCAATTCTCTACAAACGATAAAGTTTTCATATTTTTGTGTTCAATACTTTTGGCGCTACGAGCTAGGAAAGCGCAAATGTCGCGAAATTTCTAAAACAGCGGAGACGGTAGCGGCAGTTGCTTTTTAGAATAGAGAGATTCCTCATATTTCCCGATTTTATTAACCCATGTCGCTCCCCCTCCCGTGAACATAGCAGTATTTCATGTTAATAAATCAATAACTCTTTCTTCTTATTGTAAACTGTCGCTTTGTTTACTTGGTAAACTGAAGAACCTATGTCTTACTAGCCACAGGCAGGCCTGAGTTCGGATCCTGGGTAGATTGTTTGCTCTGCTTAGCTGGATTTGCTTCTCTACTTAAATCAGAAGCCATGTTTTAACAAGTTAGTAAAATCATGCAATGCATTGATTATGATACGCTTTCCAATATACTAGAAATCATTACTTAAGCTATTACTCAAGTTATGAGGAAAATGGCTGTGGAATTAATCTCACCCCTGTGCCCTGACCTTTGATCCATTTGGATGATATACAACAGAACTGGTTCAGTATATCTCCGAAATAACATGATAAAGTTTTGTCGTAATCGAAGCAATTTTACGGAAGTTTTGATGCATAAGCGCTATGGAATAGATCCCGCTCCTATGTCCTAACCTTTACCCGATTTCGCCTATTTTCAACAGGATTCGTCCCCAGACAGGTCCCTAGAACATACCAACATTTCATCCAAATCGAAACATTTTTACGTAAGTTATGACTCATAATGGCGATGGAAGTGATTCCATTCCTATGTCCTGACCTTTGACCCCCAATTCGGCAATTTTCAATAGGGTTTGTCCCCAGGTGGTCTCCTACCACATACTAAAATTTAATCGAAATTGAACTTGGTTTACGTTAGTTATGACGCATAAAAGCAGTGGAATAGATCCTGCTCTTATGTCCTGACCTTTGACCCCATTTCGTTCACTTTCAATAGGGTTCCTTCCCAGGTGTTCCCCTACCACATATTAAAATTTCATCGAAATCGAACAATTTTAACGCGAGTTATCGTGCGGACGAACATACGCACACAACGCGTGACGTAATGAGGCAGATGGGAATCGCGACCATCTGCTAGCAAGGTGTGACGTCATAAAACTTTAATAGTATCAACAAACAACACGTGACGTAAAGAGATAGATGGAATGAACGCGCGCCAACATTTAACACCACACTTGGAATATTGAATATTTTCTAAAACATAACCATAATAATGCAATCCAACATTTTTTTGTCTGCTGACGTCATGAAAATACAGGCCGCACCATCTTTTTTCTGGACAATTAATGTGTTCACAATGATGAATATTTGAACATCGATTAAAATAGCTTCATTTTATAACTTGGAATACTTAATATTTTCTATAACATAACCATAATTATGCAACCCAACATTTGTTTGTCTACTGACGTCATCAAAGTACAGGTCGCGCCATCCTTTTTCTGGTTTCAACACCACCAAAGGAAAAGTTATTGATTTTTAATATAATTATGGTTATATTTTAGAAAATATTAAGTATTCCAAGTTATGATAAAGTAATTTTAATCGATGTTCAAATTTTGATCCTTGGGAACACATTAATTGTGAAGGAAATGTGTACAAAAGTTTTTCCATTGGAAGTATAGGAAGCAAAATTACTTGATGTCCACCTTAATAATATGGGATCAGAGCGATGGAATGGATCGCAATCCTATGTCCTGACCTTTGACCCCATTTCGTCCACATTCAATAGAGTTCGTCCCCAGGTGATCCCCTACCACATACTGAAATTTCATCGAAATCGAACCATTTTTACGCACGTTATGACGCATAAAGGCAATGGAATGCATCCCGCTCTTATGTCCTGACCTTTAACCCCACTTCACCCATTTTGAATAAGATTCGTCCCCAGGTGGTCCCCTACCACATAGTAAAATTTCATTGAAATCGAACCATATTTACGCACGTTATGACGCATAAGGGCAACGGAAGGATCCCACTCCTACGTCGTGACCTTTGACCCCATTTGTCCCATTTTTAAAAGGTTTCGTCCCCAGGTGGTCCCCTACCACTTAGTAAACTTTCATTGAAATCGAACCATATTTACGCAAGTTATGACGCATAAGGTCAATGGAAGGATCCCGCTCCTACGTCGTGACCTTTGACCCCAATTGTCCCATTTTCAATAGGGTTCGTCATGAGGTGGTCTGCTACCACATACTAAAATTTCATCGAAATTGAACGGACAGACGGACAAAGCTGGAGCATATACGCTTCTTCAACCTACGGTTGGAAAGCGTAAAAAATGGGCGACTTCTTACAGCCTTAAATGGCCACAGGGGTGCTTAAATTCCGAAAAAAGTTGTGTACTAATTCGAACTCAGACTGAGGTGCTCAAGTGGTTTACACAAACATTCCGAGTTCGATTTTATTATAGAAATCTTTCTAAAAAAGTTCAACGATTAACACACAGTTTTAAGTAAAAAATAATTTCCTTTTAATTAGTGTCTGTCGTCAGGGGTGAAGGAAGTGTCCCTGACGACATGGACACAAGACAAGATGGCGCCCGCAAACACCATATTTGTTCCTTTACTAAACGATGCGGACTCATGACGTGTATCTGTCTGTCTGGAGTGTGTTTTATTGCATTATGTTAGGTA
This sequence comes from Macrothele yani, assembly GCA_039090855.1. Taxonomy (NCBI): domain Eukaryota; kingdom Metazoa; phylum Arthropoda; class Arachnida; order Araneae; family Macrothelidae; genus Macrothele; species Macrothele yani. The sequence goes on from CM077002.1 coordinate 141,108,813, forward strand.
ATTTTGCAATATTTATTACTAAGGAAAAATAGGTAGGTCTATTTCATAGTGTAGCAGCGTACGTTTCAAATTACTGACCTTCAAGATTTTGTAAAAAACAAATACATTACGATAATAAAACATTTATTAATGCACTGAATGGCCACTTTATTATGACCACCTGACAGTTTTAAGCAAATGAGCTATGGATGCACGCTGTTGCCGCCAGAGGGCGAGGCTAGTATAAAAAGGGAAAGCTTAGTGCTTGCGACAGTAGCAGAGTGATTTTTGGGTGACGAGATGGGTAAAAAATGCGATTTGACGGAATTTCAACGTAGGATGATTTTAGGAGCTCGGACTCATGGAGCGAGTATCACCGAAACCGCCGCACTCGTGAAATGTTCCAGAGCAGCTGTTGTTAAAGTGTTTAAAGACTGGACTGTCCGCCAAAAAACTGGGTCTCTACGTGCAACGTGTGGTCGTCATCGACTAGTGACTGCTCGGGCGGAACGTAGAAAGTCCAGAATGGTAACAGACAACAGAAGGGCAACAGTGCAACAAATTACAGACCATCTTAATCAAGGATCCCCTGAAATGAACTCTGCAAGCACTGTTCGCCGTACACTGCATCGGATGGGATATGGCAGCCGAAGGCCTGTTCGAACATATTTTCTGTCGGCAATTAACTAGAGAAAACGTCTCTAGTTCGCACAGGAGCACAAGGATTGGACAGTCGATAATTGGAAACAAATTATGTGGTCCGATGAATCACGTTTTCAGTTGAACCATGCCAATGGCCGAGTGCGAATTTGGCGGATACAGCAAGAAAGCATGGACTCCAAATGCATTGCCACAACCCTTCAAGCTGGTGGAGGAAACGTTATGGTTTGGGGAATGTTTTCCTGGCCTGCTTTGGGCCCTTTAATTCGTGTTGATCAACGTCTGCCTGGCACATCCTATCTAAACATCGTTGCGGACCAAGTGCATCCTGTCATGTGGATGGTTTATCCCAATGGCGATGGCTACTTTCAACAAGATAATGTGACCTGCCGTAGTGCTCGTATTGTACAGGATTGGTTTCAGGAATATGCCGGTGAGTTTACTTTACTTAGGTGGCACTCACAATCTCTACATCTCAACCCCATTGAGAATTTGTGGGATGAAGTTGAACGAGCCATCAGACAGCTGGATCCACAACCCTGCAACCTCACACTCCTGGAAAGTGCTATTTATCAAGCATGGTCTCAGATTCCACAAACCACCTATCAACATCTCGTGGAGTCCATGCCACGGAGAATCGACGCAGTATTAAATGCAAAAGGTGGCCCAAAGAAGTACTGAGGGGGTGGCTATAATAAAGTGGCCACTCAGTGTATAAATCACTATATTAATGAAACCAGAAAGGACACAATAATGTGGGAAAAGAAGCAAACATTAAAACAGTCTTAATGAACACTTATGATGCCGATGGCAATTTCATTAACACATGTAATTTCCCTCTTTTCCTCTCAACGTCTGACTGCGTCATAATTATGGCATCGTCATCGTTTTTTTACGGGCCTTTGCATGGGCAAAATTGTCAGTTTACTGAAGAGTAGTCTATACCTAGGATTATGTTTCGTTTTGTACTCATATGAGTGAGCTTAACTTCTTTTATCCCAATAAATTCCTTTTTTCATTTTTTACGCTTTCCAACCGTAGGTTGAAGAAGCGTATATGCTCCAGCTTTGTCCGTCTGTCCGCACGATAACTCGCGTAAAAATGGTTCGATTTCGATGAAATTTTATCATGTAGTAGGGACCACCTGGGGACGAACCCTATTGAAAATGGGACAAATGGGGTCAAAGGTCAGGGCATATGAGCGGAATCCATTCCATTGCGCTTATGCGTCATAACTTGGGTATATATGGTTCGATTTCAATGAAAGTTTGGTATGTCGTAGAGGACCACTGGGGACGAACTATTGAAAATGGGTGAAGTGGAGTCAAAGGTCAGGACATAGGAGCGGTATGCATTCCATTGTTCTTATGCGTCATAATGTGCGTAAAAATGGTTTGATTTCGATGACATTTTAGTATATGGTAGGGGACCAAGTAGGGACGAACTCTATTGAAAATGGGTGAAATGGGGACAAAGGTCAGGACATAAGATCGGGATCCATTCCATTGCCCTTATGTGTTATAACTTACGTTACAACAAATGCTTCGATTGAGACAAAACTTTTCATGTTGTTCAGGAAGTATTCTTTACCGGTTCTGTTGAATATAATCGAAATGGGGTCAAAGGTCGGGTCAGAGGAGCGAGATTTATTCTAAAGCCATTATCCTCATAACTTGAGTAATAACTTTAGTGATTTCTGGTATGTTGGAAAGCGTATCATAATTAATGCATTGCATGATTTTACTAACTTGTTTATTCTTGAGAATGCTGAAAATGGTCTTCCAGCAGAACAATTTGTACTGCTCAGGTAGAAAACATTCTCAAAGCTATTTCTAAGTCTGGAAATGTACTCTTAAAATTGTTATCGATGATAAAAGTGTACATATCTCGTGGTGTGTTAAAGTCTTTGGCATTCATATCTGACTGCAAATGTAGGCATTCGTCGCTGAAAAAGTTTTCAAGGCCACGTTCCACGTATAATACACATTCGGGTGGCTACTCACTCTATTGCTTATTCTTTCATATTACTGCGCAGTTAGGAATTAATGATATAGTTTGACCTTTATTTTAAAATATCTTGCTATTCTCTTTCTATTCTCTAACCGCACCAGTTTTTAAAAATAATTACTTATTGCGTTAAATTATAAATGTTAATTTCGAGAAAATACACTGCTGGCCACCCAAAATGCAACACCAAGAAGGACACGAGATATCAAAGCCAGATTTACAGGACACATAACAACAGATACAAAGATGAAGCGATTGAGCTTACAGGCCCGTGCGACTTGCGGAACACGCAGACATCAATAGTTCGAGTGGCCCCCATGGCTGGCTATAACGGCCGCTGCACGCCGCGGCATCGAACGAAAGAGGCTTTAGATGTGGGCTTGGGGTATGTCGGTCCAGGTTGCTTCCACACGTTGCCACAGTTCATCAGGCGTAGCCGCGGGTGGTACTTGCCGGCCCACTCGGTTGCCGATCAGCGACCAGACGTGTTCGATGGGCGACATATCGGGAGAACCGGGGGCCCACTGCAGCAGTGACACCTGGTGGGCCGTGAAGAATTGTTGCACGATGCGTGCCACGTGCGGGTGCGCATTGTCCTGTTGAAACGTGGACACTGGCAGGTCCTGCAGGTAAGAGAGGAGTACAGGCTCCAAAACGTCGGAGGTGTAGCGGTGGCTGTTGAATGTACCGCCGATGCGTACCAGAAAGGTGCGGGTGTCATATCCAATTGCGTCCCAAAATATAACGCCAGGCGGCGGACCGGTATGACGATGCATAATGCAGGCGTCATACAGTCTCTCGCCGCGGTGCCGCCACACGCGGATCCGACCATCGTGGTGTTGCAGGCAGAAGCGGGATTCATCGGAGAATACAATGTCGTGCCATTCTGTAGTCCAGGTGTGGCGTTCAACGGCTCACTGCCGCCGCACTCGCCGGTGGTGTAACGTCAATGGTAATCGGAACAATGGGCGCCGTGCGATAAGTCCCCGCTCCTGCAGACGACGTCGAACGGTACGTGCTGACACAGGTTGTTGCGCAACACACTTTAATTCCTGCGCTAACGTTCGTGATGTGGCGGGGCGAGCCGTCAATGCCCGCCGCAAAACATGACGGTCCTCTCGTTCGGTGTTGGCCGCGGCTGCGGCAATCGCTCACGTCGGTCAATCCGCCTCTCCTGCACCCACCGGATCGATACTCGCCTCACCGTGGCTGGATGTCGTCCCACACGGGCGCCGATGTCTCGGTACGATGAACCGCTGTCGCGATAAGCCACTATTCGTCCTCTGTCGAACTCCGAAGCGTGCTGGGATGACTGCCGTATTCTGCGACGAGGCATCAGGAAGCTTCCCATGCGCAGGTCCGGCAGCACAACACACTTCCACTACTTGCACCCCACCTTCTGTGCACCCTTCTTACAGTGCTTCTTTGGTGGCGTGCCGGGCGCACATGATTTGCATATGCCCTGCAATTCTAATCGTTTGCATGTCTTCTCGCGGGCGACGCATGCTGCGTATCTCAGGCCAATCGGGTGCTTCCTTCTTTGTATTGCATTTTGTGTGGCCAGCAGTCTATAATGCCTGTTCAAAGTTCTGATAGTTTGAACTGTAAGATATTGGTCGGCCTGGTGGTACTGTGATCTAAGCGCTGGCTTCTGATGTTTAGTCCTAGTTGGGTCCGGGTTCGAATGCCAGTGAGGCATGGATCTTGTGTTTGTCTTTATAGGCTCTTTGCATTCCCTGGAACCAGTGGCTCTAAATTAGTGATGGACAACTACTTATAGTTCAATGAGTTGCTCACGCTGGTGGCATAGTGGTCTCAGCGCTGGTTTCTGATGATTAGTCCGGGTTGGGTCCGGGTTCGAATGCCAGTGAGACATGGATTTTGTGTTTGTCTCACAGTATTGGCTCTTTTAATTCTCTGGAACCAGTGGCTTTAAATAAGTGACGGGCAACTGCTTATAGTTCACTGAGTTGCTGAAGCTGGTGGCACAGTGGTCTAAGCACTGGCTTCCGGTGAATAATCCCAGTTGGGTCCGGGTTCGAATTCTGGTGAGGCATGGATTTTATATTTGTCTCACAGTATTCCATTGCCTGGAACTAGTGGCCCTAAATTAGGGACGGGAATCTGCCTATAGCTCATTCAGTTGCTCCCGCTGGTCGTTAAACCCCGAAAAGATAGTAAGAAGTCATATTGATACAAGGTATGGATTTTTGGAAACGTGTAAACACAGCCAAAGGAGCTGCATTCCAGTGCAGTTCTATTTAATGAAGGACTGAATTCAATCATCTTTTTTTTTTTCAGCCGATCGTTACGGTGAGGAAAATATGTTGCGTTATTGTTTTGTGTGGGAAGCGGTCGGGAAATATGTAATGCATCCCGACCTCAGAAAAACTTATTTGCCTATACATGCGGTATCAAATGAGATCATTGAAAGCACCAGTGGAAGGAAAACATAGCAGATGCGAAATATAACGAATAGAATCGCTACAAGATGTTTTTGGAGCAGATCTTTGCAATGGGTACCGAAAGCCGGCGAACTGGAACTAGGATAAATAGCCGTTGTCGGTTTTCCCTCGGAGCTGTTGATTGGAACAGAGCGTAGTGGTTCTGTCGATAACATATTTCCCATGCAAATATTAGTCGCTGCTGTGGGCGGTAGTAGAGACTCTCCGCCAGTTTCCTCCACGGTGTTTGCAGTAAGGCCTGTGTGTGAATTCTCTTTGACATTGCTGTGGGAATTCCAGCAGCTTGTACATAAACCGCTTCACCTTGTTTGTCTTCGCGTGCTGCCATATTTACCAGTCCCAGCTGGCAACACGGAGTGAATGATATTCCGAAGAACACTTGGAGATGTTTAATCGCTGATGGCGTTATTCAAAACGTTGGGTTCAGCACGGTTTTCACCCTGAGTTTTTTCCCCGCATTGCGTTACTTAGCTTCCTGATGCAAATAGTTCGCAAAATATTCAGAAGTTGCTAATATTTAATTTAATTTTCAATTACAGAGCAGCATGCTTTGGAAAGTGGAATAACACGATATTTCTGAGGGCAGAATGTGTTGTCCCGAATATAAGCAGCTTTTCACCTACATCTATCTGATTATGAGCGAACAAAAATAGGAATACTGGGAGAAAATGTGTTCGAGAGCTTGCTTTGTGAGAAATACTTTCACTGTATGAAATTTAATGTAAACAACAGGGCTGATTACATTTTTAACAGGCTCCCATTTCTTTTAACGCAATCGACTCAAATGTTTGAAGTCGATTAGAGTTAGATAAGACACTATCAGTGCTATACAATATTCTAAAATAAACAAATCTGGGATATTTTGAAATAAAGGTTTCGTAAATTATAGAATACCAAACTTAAAGTCATCACAAATAATTTCATATTGCCAAGAAATACTAGTATTGATTACGAGTCCAGATCTAAGTTGATATCGCATACTTTTTCTCTCATTTACTACACAAAGAATGTAGTCGCTTTAAATTCATGGTTTTCTTTCGTCTTGTCAGCCTGGTTTGTTCCACTACTTGACACACCCTTCTTCCCGATTATAGCAATTTCGGTTTTTCATCTAGACGCTTCTCTCGCAGTTCTTTTTGTTTCGTCTAGACACTTCTCTCAGTGTCTTCTTCTTTTTCGGTATCCCAGTTCAGGATTCCGCGTAGTTATTCTATGATTTTTTAGACCGCTCCCCATCTTCCGGTGACCGCCTGATTTGCAGCTTATTAGCCGCATATCTAACACGACCGGACATATTCAGTGCATTACTGCTTCTTTGATTTGCGTAGCTTGGTCGATATTGAAATTGCCCAACCCAGAATCGATTCAGCATATCGGAATGCAGATCGATAGGTCTCTGCAGTCCACTGGAATACGCACACCTTTCGAGTACGCAACCGGTCGTGTTAGATATGCGGCAAATGAAAAGTTGAACACGAGTCCCTGGAAGCCATATCTTGTCACCGTGCTCCAGGTCGTACGGAACGAAGCAGCGTTGTGTTGAGGGACACAAAGACATATTCAGTTACCCCAAATGCCTCGTAGAGCACATCACCCATCCTATCACCAGCTGGACGCGTTTCATAAAGGCAGGAGACTTGCCCTTCGCGAAGTTGGTTTGATCAGTTTGCCGAATCCTCGTCCATGTGCATCGGCATGCCAGAGAAGTTGGACATTGTTGGAAACAGTGTTAGAAAGAAGGCACCATCAGTCGCCGTAGCGGGAGTGGTGAAGTCAACACTCGTCGATCGACGTGTTTGTCGTCAGGTAATTGCTGAGCAACAGTGCTTGCGCATAGCATTCGACGGTACTACTATGGACATACGAGTCACGACTCAGACAGAGAACCAAAGATTGGTGGAATCATAACTCTGCTGGGATCACAGGCACCTCCTATGGGGTGCCTGTGCTCCCAGCAGTTATTGCTTCAACTGCTATTGATCGTAGGACATCGCGGAGATCGGCTGGGGCGGTGTCGTTGGAGACATACGTGGCATCAGAAATGGCCCCATGCCGCGTTCAGCAATGTGTCCTAGCTCTGACTCGGTACGGACGATCATCGAGTCTTCGTATAGCAATGATGTAACCACAGAGAGGATCCCGCTGTTGTCCGCGAGAAGAACGGCGGACGATCGTCGAGTCTTCGTATAGCAACAACGTAACCACAGAGAGGATCCCGCCGAAGTCCGCGAGCAGCACTGCGGACGATCGTCGAGTATATGTATAGCAACGACGTAACCACAGAGAGGATCCCGCTGTTGTCCGCGAGCAGCACTGCGGACGATCGTCGAGTCTTTGTATGGCAACGACGTAACCACAGAGACGATCCAGCTGTTGTTCGCGAGCAACACACTACTTGCCAACCAGGCATCCTCCTATGGGGTGCCATTAGCTATACTACCCATTTACCTCTGGTACACACAATGGAAATCCTGCAAGCAGACTGTTCATGAATGGTATTTTGCAGCACGTGCTGTTGCCATTTCAGAGTTGCATTTCTTAGGTCGTTTTCTAGCAAGGTAACGCTCGGCCACACATCACCAACATCTGCCGAGTGGGGATAAAAGGTGTCCATATGCTTCCACAGCTAACAAGTTTTCGGGACCTATCAGTCATTGAGCACGTATGGGACCTCAAGAAGGTGCTTTGTAAGCCTTTCCTCGGCCGCTCAGGAATGCCGCTGGATCACGGGGACATGTAAATTTTGCGTGATTTCAGGTACACTGGGGATGTATTACTCTACGCCGCGCCGTATGTATGGTTGCATTACCCAAGCTTATGGGCACATAAGGTATTGATTGCTCTCACTTGATCCTGTCTTGCATCCTGTCAAACCTATGTACCCTATCTTGGAAATTCAATCATGCATTATCCACCTGATACTCAATGTCTTGGAAATTAAATTATGTATTACCGACCTGATATTCAATTTCCCTACTGATTACGGTTCATTTGAGTCAAGTTTTTGGAGTGGAGCAAATTCTCAGTTGCGTAGTGTATATTATAGGTTCTGTTTTGCTTCCTGGTTACATTGAAGTAAAACTTGATTTAAAATTTAAACTAGTCGTGTCACACTAAAATAATTACAGTGAGTATATTCTGATTTAAACTCAAGTCTAAGTTTGGGATAATTTAGATTTCAGTCTAAATTATCTTACCGAGAGCATAGTCATTTTCTTAAGGAAGAATCAGTGAAATATAGAAAGGAACAATAGAAATGCCCTTAACTGTATTTCCTAAACATTTCAGCAGACTACAACAAGTATACTTACGTCTAATAGATTCTGGTTCACTGCAAAAACAATTAGCATATGAAACACATTTAAGAATCTCTTAATAAACAAACGCTAACTTCAAAATGTTTTTGTGGCAATAATAACGTACTCGACTGGATAAGGGTGCTGGAAGCCTATGCGGGGAGTGCCTGTTGGTGTTGACTAGGTGAAATTATCTAGAGGAGGATAGGGATTCTTCTGAACTGATGAATCAACATCCCCTTGGATGTTGATACAACAGTTTGGAAAAATCGTTAAGTCTAAATCTACATCATCTAATTCCCTGCCGAATGGAACTGTCACTGCAGTTCTTGCAGAAGAATCTTACATCTTTTGTGTGACAGATCATTCAGAAGTAGAGGTTTTGCCTTCGTGGTAAATATAGCATCTAACAACGCAAATTGAAATTGGTTTGTTTGATGGCTACACGTGACGTGATCTGCATGGAAATTGTCTTGCACGTATCATGCTGGCTTTCCTAGTCAGTTTTTACTTTATGGTCATGCTAGATAAAATGCATTCTTTTCTTTCCAGACATAAAAAGTAACCTTCAGAGTAATTTTGTTGCCGTGTTGTAGTCTGTTATTTGGCTTCATCTTTATTGCCTTCGTGGTATATTTTTCTCATTAAACATTTAACCGGCCTGTACAAGTTAACTCGGGTTTAGCAAAATTGGCTAAAATCAGCTTGAACGAATGATATTCTCTGTCTGATAAGTGAGCCGTACGCGACTGGAAAAAATTTATTTGGGGTTTTGTCCGTGGCGCCAACACCGTTCGGACGAGTGTGACCTTTGAGATAAGCGCATCAGAAAGCGTTGCTTTTCCCGTTTGCTTTGTCTTTCAAAGTGACCATTGATGGGTACGATTGATAATAGTCTCATTTGGCAGGTTACCGGCTAAAAAAGCCATAACAATGGCAATTAACTTGATAAAGAAGAAAGATGGCGTCCGTGTCAGGTGGAGTAGCCCTTTTCCATTCACGCCTTTGATCATGAAAAAAGGAATGAAGGACTTGAACGGAGTGGATATCATGTTTTATAGGGTTTTAATCGGCGTGCTGCTGAGAATGGATGGGAAAGGAATTGTTTTGCCGTCAAAACAGGCAGCTTTGATCAAACCTGGCTGCTATGTGACCATTTCCGATTGCGAAAAGTTGGAGCCAAGCCTTCACAAGGATGAAGTATTGGCACCACTTTGTTCGTGTATTAAGGAGTTAAGGTCCAAAAATTCGTCTTTGCTTGTGACTCGATAATAATGTCTTCCGAAAGTCTGTGAGCCATCTTGAGGAAAACTGCTGACAAAAGCCAGATCATCTTTCGCCAGCAGTGTTCCTGTGATTTGTTTGAAATAGCAATCCACGGAAGCCTCATATTTTAGACTGCTTACGTGATGTCAAAACGTTCCCCAAACCCCTGCACTGAAATATTTTGGCATCCGTTCCATCTCTTGAGTAAACAGCTTGAAAGTCTTCCACACATGGGAATCTTATAGATGGCAATCTTTACGATGTTTATAGGCTGCATCAGCGAAGCCTCTCTGCCGTCCCGATGGCGCAGTTGTCTGAGCGACAGCTTCTGACCATTAGTCCGAGATGGGTCCGGGTTCGAATCCTGTGGGGCATGGATTTGTGCTTGTCTTAGGGCCCTGGCTCTCACACTTTCCTGGAACCAGTGGCCCTAACTTAAGGACGGGCAACTGCCTATAGCCCACTTAGTAGCTCATGGTGGTCGTTAAACCTCCACTCAAAAAAATAAAAAAATAAAATACAGGTAGGCTCTGTTCTGATTGAGTCATCAGTTTTGGAACGAAGGACTACGACTTGTATATCGGAGAGTTGAAATGAGCTAGTCGAGTATGGTTTCAAAGCGTTTATTTATTTTTTTACAACCAACACACACAGAGAAGGAGGGACATAGGTCCAACTCTCGTGTTTAAGACACCGCCCCAGTTGTCGCACATAAAACTACGATAGCGTCTGTCACGTGACTGGGTACCAGCGGCTATATAAGTAGCACCCCGGAAAGAGTTGTTAAACCTTGAAATAAGGGGGAAAAAGCAGGCGTTTACGGTTCGACGTTTTAGTTCCATGTCCGTCCACTGGCGCGCTGTTCTATTGAGATTTTCAGGACCAAATTGTTGCCATGAGTCTCTACGGAAGATTAGCCTCTGAGTATCCTGTTATGTGGCCAACACAGGTCTATGATATGAAAAGTAGCTTACATGATTTTTACAAATAATGCTGGATACATTGCGAACACAAAGCAGATCGATACACGAATTACGCAATGTGGTGCTCCGTCTTCTTGGGCTTCTTACATTCCTCATCACTTGCTCTTGCCTCTCCTTTGATTTTCACTACTTTTGCTTGCGTTCATTTGCGAATTCCGCGGCATTGTGGAAAATGTTAACCCGTTCGCAAACTACCGCGATATGTTCTTTATATATTTGAATAGATCTTGGCGAGAGCTTTGAAACGATACCACGCACAGTTGTTTGGCCCTGACGGTTGGTTGTCCACATAAACCGCGATATTGTCAAAAGTGTTCACCGGTTCACAAGAAAATAATGTTTAAAATGTTCAGTTCTAACCACTGCGAAATGTTCTTCCTATATTTGAATAGATCTCGTCGAGAGCTTTAAAACGGTAACCCGCACAGTCGTGTTGCTCTTAAGGTTGCCGCAAGAGACTGAGCCAAACGCCGCTGCACGCCCAGAAATATTGCATCATCTTCCCTGCGGAGGGGAGCGTCGCGAGCACCATGTATTGCGCAGTAACGGAATTGGACTCCATGCTGCTTACGAATATGTTAACACGATTAATGTGCGGCACGTATTTTTAACGTTATAATTTTGGATTAATTTCGCTCAAAAAAAAAAATTCGAAATTTCGCAAAAAATAAATTTTTAAATACAAAATTTCGCATTTATTCGCAGAAACTGAAGAGACAAAAAAAAATTGTTTTTCAAAGTTTACTTAGAATGTTTTTGAAAGTTACTTACAATGTTTTTCAAAGTTTACTTACTGATAGGCTAAGTACCAAAATACTTAGTTAAAAGCTAACAACATTGTAGCAGTCTCTATATTCTCTTCCTTTAGCATTTGCCTTTTGTCAGTAATAACGATGTTGTACATACTGAAATATCTCTCAGCATCCACGTTGTTAACGGGACTATGGAGGATTTGAATAGCTGCCTTTGCATAGTTTAGGTAGCAGCATTTTGTTGCTTTTAAAATTTGTATGACATCAACAGGAGTCTCTTGGTTGACCACTGTAAGTAGCTGTCTGTGAAAATGATTGTATCCATCGATTCTTCAACCTACGGTTGGAAAACGTAAAAAATATAATCCAAACCTTTGCATCTCATGTTAGAGGTGAGCACTGTCTTTTCCAGATCGTAACGTCGGAATGGCGGACCATGATAGGGAGCATAACGTCTGCATTCAACAACGGGGCACGTACAAAAGTTTGTGCAAAGATTATTCAGCGTACGATGGCAAGACCAGGTTATGGAAGTCAACGTCCATATAGAGTATCCTTTTTAACAGCATGCTATCGAAATACGAGTCTTCAGACCGTTCGAGACGGTCGTTCTCACATTTCAGGCTTTTCAACGGAAGAGTAATTTTTGAAATCGGACTAATAGTAGCAGAGTTATGGTGTCCACGGACGGAGAAAGTGGCACTACAAGCAGGTACTTTTTATGAAAACAAGTTAGTAAAATCATGCAATGCATTTATTATAATACGCTTTCCAACATACCAGAAATCATTACTCAAGTTCTGAGAATAATGGCTGTGGAATAAATCTCGCTCCTGTGCCCTGACCTTTGATCCCATTTTGATGATATTCAACAGAACCGGTTCAGCATACCTCCGAAATAACATGATAAAGTTTTGTCGCAATCGAAGCATGTTTACGTACGTCATAATGCATAAGGGCTTTGGAATAGATCCCGCTCCTGTGTCCTAACCTTTGACCACATTTCGGCCATTTGCAATAGGATTCGTCCCCAGGCTGGCCCCTGAAACATACTAAAATTTCATCCAAGCATTTTTACGTAAGTTATGACGCATAATGGCGATGGAAGTGATTCCGCTCCTATGTCCTGACCTTTGACCCAATTTCGTTCACTTTCAATAGAGTTCCTCTCCAGGTGGTCCCCTACCACATACTAAAATTTCATAAAAATCGAAACATTTGTGCGCACGATATGACGCATAAGGGCAATGGAATGCATCCCGCTCCTATGCCCTGACCTTGAAACCCACTTCACCCATTTTCAATAGGGTTCGTCCCCAGGCCGTCCCCTACCACATACTAAATTTTTATTGAAATCGAACCATATTTATGCAAGTTATGAGATATAAGGGCAATGGAATGGATCCCGTTCCTATTTCGTGACCTTTAACCCCATTTGTCCCATTTTCAATAGAGTTCATCCCCAGGTGGTCCCCTACGACATACGAAAATTTCATCGAAATCGAACCATTTTTACGTGAGTTATCGTGCCGACAGACGGACGGACGGACGGACGGAAAAAGCTGAAACACATATGTTTCTTCAACCTATATTTGAAAAGCGTAAATAAAAGACCCTAAAAATAGTATTCAGTTTCCGATTGAATTTTGGGCATTTCAATAGTAAGCCTTTATACTTTCGGAGGTTCTTTTCTGCTCGTTAAAGCATATTTGGTTTGCCGATTTTCTTCTGGTGACGTCACAGTTCATACTAACACTAAATAAATCTTGTTCCGTGGGTATTGTCCAAAATCAATGTCATCCAAAGCCCAGCCCCTTTCATCCCAATTTCTGGTGGCAGTCAGCACATCTTCATTTTTGTAACACTGATCTAATATCGGTTAAGTCTAGTCATCGGAAAAGTGTAGATTACTTTGTGTTGCATTACTGTCAACACTGGGCTTTTCAGACTCGCAGGGTAATCGTCTATAACGGAGTATACTAGAAGGATTGCGTTGTGTTTTTTCATCTTTCCTGTACTAAGTTACTCGATTTCAATTTTATGTAATATATTCCATTGATGGTGATTCTAGGTATTTAATTGTTCTTATATTTTTATGACTGAATATTTTGCATCATGTCAACATACACTGACGGAAAAAAATCCCAACGCCAAGAAGGGATTGTGTTAGATAAACGACAGTTGGTAGGCGGTGAGAGTACATCTGTAAGATGACGTCTATGCAAATTTCGCGCTCGGCGCATACGTGTGGCGCTAGTAGCGCCCCTCGGAACATGCAAAGCAAGTTTGCTGTAAATAGGCGCTGTAACGTTCGTGAGCGTTAGTTATCGTTGAGATTCGACGTAGTGTGTTGATGTTAGTCAAGAATGCCTTTAAGAAGACGAAGAAGCCATTATCAACAGCTCACGGAGTTTAAACGAGGTCGTGTAATAGGGCTACGAGAAAGTGGATTTTCTTTCCGCAATACTGCAGAACTACTTGGCAGGAATGTAGCCACTGTGCATGATTGTTGGCAGCGGTGGTCAAGGGAAGGTACTGCCTCAAGAAGACCGGGTTCCGGCCGGCCACGTGGCACTACTGAGAGGGAAGACCGCCGTGTACGGCGTATGGCCGTGGAGCATCGTACTGCGTCTGCGGCAGCAATTCGAGCTGCAGTTGCCACCACAGTGACACAACGAACTGTTACAAATCGGTTACTTGAAGGACAGCTCCAAGCCAGACGCCCTGTAGCGTGCATTCCACTTACTCCAAACCACTGCCGTTTGCGACGTCAGTGGTGTCAAGCTAGAGCTCATTGGAGGACGGAGGGGATATCTGTTGTGTTTTCTTATGAAAGCCGGTTCTGCCTGGGTGCCAGTGATGGCCGTGTGTTGGCTAGAAGGAGGCCAGGTGAGCGCCTGCAACCAAATTGTCTGCGGCCGAGACACACTGGACCTACACCTAGAATTATGGTCTCGGGAGCAATTTCCTATGACAGCAGGAGCACTCTCGTGGTTATCCCACGCACACTGACGGCACAGTTGTACGTCGGTCTAGTGATTCAACCTGTTGTACTGCCATTCATGAACAGCATTCCAGGGGGTGTTTTCCAACAGGATAACGCTCGCCCGCAAACCGCTGTTGTAACCCAACATGCTCTTCAGAGTGTCGACATGTTGCCGTGGCCTGCTAGATCACCAAATCTTTCTCCCATCAAGCACGTATGGGACATCATTGGACGACAACTCCAGCGTCACTCCCCAACCCGCATTAGCCGTTCCTGTGTTGACCGACCAAATGCAACAAGCATGGAACTCCATCCCACAAACTGACATCCAGCACCTGTACGACACAATGCATGAACGTTTGCATGCTTGCATTCAACATTCTGGCGGTTACACCGATTATTAATGTACCAGCATTTCACATTTAAAATGGCTCTTCTTGCGCTTACATTAAGCTGTGATCTTGAAACCTTAATCGATTAAATATGTTACCTATACCTATGTACCGTTACCTATGTATTGCCGCCATTTCATTCCTCTACAACTATTTTTCTCGTGGTGTTGGGATTTTTTTACGTCAGTGTATATCTATCTTCCATCGATACTCATTCTAGACAGTTAAATGTTCTCACACTTTTATGACTTATTCTTTTTCATTCATGTCAACATATATCTATCTCGTATCGATACTTATCCAGGATAGTTAAGTGTTCTTATACATTTATGACTCATCCTTTGACACTCAAATATTCATATACAGGGTGTTTCAGAACTCATGGGACAAACTTTAAGGGGTTGTAGAGCACACTGCAACGAACATTTTTTGTATAGGAAAGCATGAGCGCAAGTGACGCGTTGAGGCACAAACACAAGAAATTCCCAGCTCATGTGCTATTCATCGATGAGGCGCCGTCCCGGTGGCGCAGTGGTCTAAGGCGTTGGCCTCTGATCATTCGTCCGTAAGGGGTCGGGGTTCGAATCCCGGTGAGGCATGGATGTTGTGTTTGCTTTACGGCACTGGCTCTCTCCCTTCCCTGGAACCAGTGACCCTAAATTAGGGACGGGCGACTGCTTATAGCCCATTGAGTTGCTCACGGTGGTCGTTAAACCCCCAATCAAAAAAAAAAAAAAAAAAAAAAAACAGATGAGGCGATTTTTACACACGAAGGTGTTTCTAATGTGCACAATTGACATGTGTGGGCAACCTCTAACCCATACGCTACACGTCCACATGCGTACCAAGAACGATTCTCTGTGAATGTGTGGACGGGTATTGCGAACGACTTCCTAATTGGCCCATATCTACTACCAACGCAACTCGATGGCAGATGTTATCGTATTTTTCTGGAAGAGGTTTTAGCAGAATTGTTTCAAGATGTACCACTGGCCGTCGGACAAGGACTATGGTTTTAGCATGATGGGGCGCCAGCCCATTTCAGCATTAATATGCGCAAATACCTGGATGCCACTTTTGGGGCGCGATTGATTGGCCATAGTGGACCAGTCCGTTGGGCACCCCGATCGCCCGATTTATCGAGTCTCGAGTACTTCTCATGGGGACATCTGAAGGCCCTCGTTTACGAGACTCCAGTTAACACTGTTGAGGACCTCGTCGCTCGAATATCCGTTGCGGCTGCACGTGTGCGAGAAATACCTGGCATTTTTGAAACTGTACGCCAATAATTCCATCGTCGCTGCCACGCATGTGTTACTGTTGGTGGACGCAATTTCGAGCAATTATTGCAAACATAGCTGTAAAGAAGCGCTTGTCAACGATGCTGTAAGTAAACAATTTATTTTTATTGCAACAACCCCGTACGCAAGCGATCCTTGGTCGACTCAGGACAGCCATCAACATCCACTGCCAAGCAGGATATCCACGGAGAACAGGTGCTGCTGTATGTGTGGTGGGATATGCATGGAGTGTTATACTTCGAACTGTTGAATCCAGGCGAAACAATCACTGCACAACGATTTATACACTAAAGAGCAATGGAATTAGAGACAGCTGGCGTTATGTAAATGTGGCGCTGTGGGCGGTCCTGTAAACGGAAACGACATGACGTATGCAGCGATCCGACAATATAAGGAGTGATGCGACGGGAATCAGTAAGAGTCGGACGCAGTATGGGTAAGACGAAGGATCTAAGCACATTTGATCGTGGGAAAATTATCGGGGCCCGACAAATAGGTCACTCCATGTCGGAAGTCGTGCACGCACTGGGATTTTCACTAGCCACTGTGTCACGGGTGTCCCGGGAGTACATTGAATCCGGTAAAACCATCCCTGCAAGGGCCAACTGCCGTGGACAACTGCGTGTGGATGAGCGGGGTCATTGTCGGCTAGCTCGCATTGTAACAACGGATAGACAGGCCACGGTGCAGGAAATCACTCGGCAATTTAACGCTGGTGCACAAAAACGTGTAAGCAGCCACACCAACCAGAACCGTCTCCTCGCTATGAGGTACAGAAGCCATCGTCCCACGAGAGTACCGCTGCTGACCGCACATCACAGGCTGCAAAGATTAGCATGGGCATGGGAACATCGCCACTGGACCCTAGACATGTGGCAAAATGTTGCCTGGACTGATGAGTCGAGATTCACGTTGGTACATGCGGATGGCAGGATACGAGTACGGCGCTAACCACATAAAACGATGGATCCTTCTTGCCAGCAGGGTACTCTTCGAGCTAGTGGGGGTGGAATTCTCGTCTGGGGACTGTTTACTTGGACTGAAATGGGACCCCTGGTACGTATGACATCGTCCCTCACAGGTCAACGTTACCGGGATATCCTAGACGACCATTTGCTCCCATATGTGCGTCTTCAACATCCCACTGGGGACCTCATCCTGCAACAAGACAATGCACCGTGCCATCGCTCCCGAATCGTATTAGAATGGTTGAATGAACACTCCACCGACGTGTCCTCGCTTCCTTGGCCAGCTAGGTTACCTGACCTCAATCCCATCGAGAACATCGGGGATGCCGTCGAGAGAGATGTTCGAGGCTCTGACCCCCCTCCATCAAATGTTCGTGAACTGTGGGAGCTTGTTCAGGGGTCATGGATCCGTATGGCTTCCCAACGCTTCCTGTGTCTTGTCGAGTCCATGCCAAGACGAATCGCCGCCGTCATCAGGGCGAAAGGTGGTGCTACACGTTACTACACAGGTATCTCTAATTCAATTGTTCTTCAGTGCATATTCATCTGTTGTGAAATGCTGGAAGGTGTTCAGAGGTACATGTATATGAAGCCTTGCTGACTGCACTGCATCTAACAGCTGCTGGAGGGTGCGTAGTGCAGAATCCATAGAGCAAACAACACGATCGGGGTGGTCCCAAAAATGCTCAATTAGGTTTAAATCTGTGGAATTAGGGTGCCAGGGAAGTACTTCGAAGTCTTCATCGTGCTCTTCTAACCACTCTCGAACATTTTTAGCTGTGTGATACGTCGCATTGCAGTGCTGAAAAATCCCATCCGTCCAAGGGAAGACAATCAGCATGTGTGGGTGTACGTTGTCTGCAAGGATGGATTCCTAACGAATTTGGTCCATAGTGCCTTCCACAGGTATGAGTGGACCCAGAGAATTCCACGAAAACATTCTCCAGACCGTAATGCTGTCCCCACCAATTTGTGTTCTTCCAGCAATGCTTGAAAAGGGTTTTTTCTCCGATGTTTCTTGCCTTGTACGTCAACTTTCATCCGTTCGATGAAGCAGAAAACATGACTCATCGGAGAAGGGAATTCTATGCCAATCAGCGAGGTCCAACTCCGATATTGCCATGCAAATGTAAGCCTTTTCTGCCGATGCACTTTCCTTATCACAGTTTCAGTGTCTATCAGTCTGCATCGGAGCCACATACACAGCAGGTTTCGCTGAGCTGTCGTATTAGATACACTTCCGGTAGCCCACTGGTTCATTCAGCTGGTGAGTTGCTCCACTGTATCGTGTCGATCGGTTTTCACGCACCTTCGAAGCCGGCGTTCACCTCCCATATCAATGGCCCGAGGTGCTCCACAGTTTTCACGTCGCTTATTTGCAATGGTGCCATTTCTCCAATCACGATAGATTTTAACCACAGAAGCACGCTAACAGTTCCCAAACTGCGCTGTTTCAAATATACTGTCACCCTTGTCGCGAAAGCCAACGAACACCCGTTTTTGCAAATTTTATAAATCGTTCCTTTTATCTATGACAGCAACTAGGGAATTGTTTTCAGTTCAGATCCGATATCATATGTAGAAGATTGTAGAAAGCGAGTGCCTGACCCTAGGTCTTAAACAACCCTTAGAAATAGGAAGCTATTATATTTGGGCTAAAGTGCCCTATAGGAAAGTGACAAGAAAGCAAGGTAGAAAGGGAGAGGAAGACGCACTTATTTATTTCCGGGGATCTAGTACCTGGAGTCCGACGGCTTTACGTGTCCATCCGACGCACGGCACTTGTTAAATGGTTCGAGCGTTCGTAGGTGGCTGGGATAGAATCTGAGATCTCTGCATGGCCGTGGCGAACGTTGACGACAAGGCCATTCGCGGCTCGAATATGTTTACATATTGCCTACAGAAGACCATATATATCCTCCAAGTCAACTCACGACACGTGTCTTCTTTCATTGGCTACGCGCTGTTGACGTCAAAAGTAGGAAGTGGTCATCATAATGTGACCCGACTGTGTATACATAAGCTGTTCTCTGAGATTCAGAGGTTAGATCCTCAAAGAAGGACAAATCGCCTGATAAATGTTTAACTGATAGAACTAGATATTTATTTACTAATAGGATTCGACTCTAGTGTGACATGGGTTTGACTCCAAGGGGAGCTCAGCTGGGCGGCGATGACACACATGACAGCAACAAGGGCTTCTATGAATCTTGGACGCTGACACAAATTTAAACTTCAGTGTAAATATTACTTAGGTACCAGCTGGTTTTGTGTGGCATTGGCCAAAAGATCCCAACTCACTGGGTTATGTACCAGAACCCTTAGATGGAATCACCAACTGGAACCGTCAGCTGCGGGCTAATCCTCCGTATGCACTTTATGATAAAAAGGAATACAAATAATAAAAATAATAATCTCAATGTGTATCTGCTTTTGCTTCATGATTGTTTTTACGACAGGGAATGAAAACCTTAGTTGTAGATCTTGTAAGAGACCAGGATCTCCTCGTCTTGTATGAATAAGTATATACACTATATTGATGAAAGTCACCTGACATCACTTCAAAAGCAAATGAACGGATCAGTTGCTCGTTAAGATCCGCGATGCATCTGCAAAGGGTATAAACACAAATATGCAGTTGGTTGCGATCATATCGAAATGTGAGGTTGAGTGAAAATGTCGCTGAACTGTCTTTGAGAAAGGAAAGATTGTTGGGTGTTATATTAGTGGGTTGTCCATAAGAGAAACGGAGAGGCGTTTAAACATACCCAAGTCAACTGTTTCGGATGTACTGAATAAGTGGAAGAAACGTGGTGTGCCTGTAGGAGCAAAACGTACCGGCAGACCAAAGAAAATCCGTGATAGAGGACGTCGAAGACTCAGCAGAGTCGTAACAGCTAATCGACGCTGTACTGCACAACACCTCAGTGTATACAAGTGAGTAAAAATCCAGGAACCTCGATATGTACCCGTACCGTTCTCAGAAAACTTCATTCCATGGGTTACTGTGGTCGAGCGACTGCTCATAAGCCTTTCATCTCCACTCGGAATGCTACTCGTCGTTTACATGGTGTAAAGAACATTTATCGTGGACCGTAGATCAATGGAAACTGGTCCTATGGACTGATGAATCCAGATACACTATCCATCAGTCTGATGACCATGTGTGGGTATGGCGGCAGCCGGGGTAACGCTATTTACCATGTGCACTGTTCCTACGGTGAAGTTTGGAGCTGGAAATGTACTCGTGTGGTGGTGTTTTCCGTGGTATGGTCCCTGCCCATTGGCTATCGTGGACAGACCTGTTAACCAGCACGTCTACTTCGATATTCTGGACAATTATGCCCTACCAACTGTGTGGCAATACTATGGAACCGAGCCTTGCTGGTATTAGCAGCATAATGCACCGAGCCATAAAGCAAGGTTTCAAAATCGCTTTATTATAATTTATCATAAGAAAACATAAGAGGGAGACGTACAGTATTGGGCGTCTCACTGGGAAATAATACAAAACTGTTAAAACATGATGGTATATACACTGCAATGACAATGGGGATGAATAACAAATGCTGCAAGCAAAGCTTATTGAATAAAAATTGCAGAAGTGACAGAGAGAAACACATCGTGTCACATGACATTGGCTGGGCATGATTTACAGGATAACACAGGCGAAACAATAGTACACAATTAGAAAAAGAACAGCACAAACACCGCCGTGAAGGTAAAACATTACATACATGAGATAAAAACACAGCGTGCACAATTGTGCAAGTTATTTAACGAGGGCACCAAAGCAACATAATACAGGCGGGGTGAAAGTAAGTAATGTACACGAGTAAGCATGAAAATACACTGAGATGGCATTAGCATTCACAATTCAACGGTACCGTGGATTGCACGAGTCGTAGAGTGGAGGAGGGGCACCAGGGTGCCACGGAACTCAGCAAAGGAGGTGTAGAATGTCCTAGGGTACTGATAGGTGTAGCAGTCCAGAATCAACCGCAAACCATGGAGCGGCCGGAGCCCAGGTATCATAGAAGGTGGCTTCTCGACGACTGGAAGAAGCTGACTGGTACTCCAGGCGGAGTCGAGAAAGCAATCGATCTTGAAAATGGCACAAAAAGTGCTGCGCTGGCCTGGTGTAAAGAGACCGGCGAGGAAACGCTGCGGAGTTGTTGAAGGTATGCGTAAATAACGTGTTCAACCAGCACGAAAAGATAGGCACATACTGACGGAAGAGGCGTAGGTGGATGAGCCCGCAGAAGAAGATGTCTGTAGGCAGTGAACGGAAGATCTTGAGAACAAGAGCGACTGGCAATCCGGAAAGCCTGGTGGAGGAGAGGCATCAGGATGGGACAGTAAAGGTAGACGTGAGAAACGTCTGCCTCCTGTGCGCAGAAGAAGCAGAGAGGGGAGGAGAGAAGAGACATGCGAAAGAGAAAATACGGAACAGGGAGGCGATTATGCAAAAAGAGCCAGTGGGTATTAATTTCAAGAGGGGCAGATAAGGATGAGCGGGCAGCGGCCCAGACAAGAGGAAGAGAAGCAGCGGGAACCTCCAGAATAGAAAGCGGTGAAGGGGTGGCAAGGTGCACTAGAAAACGATAAAGAGATTTAGAGGAGAGAGAGGAGAGAGGAAGAACCGAGTTTGTGAGTCGGAGGAAAAACGGCAGCGGAAGAGGGGCAGAAAAGACAGAGACGAGACCGGTGGGGGAGACAAGATCAGGGAAAAGCGAAAGAAGTGCAGTTAGCAGAGAGTCATAGACCAAATGGGCGGATGGGGACGAGAGAATAGCAGGGGGGAGGCCAGAGAAAGAGGCGCCAGGATAGATCCGAGTTAGTGAGGTCTTGTACAGTTACTACACCTGCTCGGAGCCAAGAGGGGAATAAAAAACAGGGGAGATGGGGGGGATGAACAAGGGAGTTGAAGAAGAGGGGTTCAGAAAGAAGCTCTAGAGTTGAAGAGGGAGGGGAGCGAATGAGGGGGAGAGAGCGAAGGTGAGTGAGGGCTTCAGAATATGCAGGTGGGAGTTTGGAGGGGGGGGGAAAGGACAGCAATCCATGAGAACTAAAGAAAGAAAGGAAAATGTGGGTTACGCAAGGAGGCAAGAACGTCACGTACCTGAACTGCGGAAGCCACTGGAGCCGTGAAAAGGTGAATGAAGTTGATCACTCGGCTTGCTTTGTAGCACAGCGGGACATCAGGTAGGCCAGCACCACCATAGGAGGGAGGAGCACAGAGCTTGTGGACGTTAATCCAGTGATGACCCACCCACATTACTCGAGTAAGGCAGCGTGTAACCTCCTGGAGACAGAAAAGCGGGATCGTAGATGCAATCCAAGAATGCTTGCAGATGGACAGAAGGTATGTCCTGGTGAGATTTGCACGCTGGTAGTAGGACGTACAGAACTGCGCACGACACCTGAATGCAGCTGTGCGGAGGAGGCGAGGATGGAGTTCCGAGCGAGTTGCACTGGATGTAGCTTGTGGGGCGCCTAAGTGCACACCCAGGAAGCGTTGGGTAGTGGATGACCATGTGGCCCCCCATGGAGCATCCAAGCGATTGGACCACGACCCGCACCACAATCCAGTGCTCTTAGACGTATTCAGTTCAGCTGCAGAACATGAAGCATATGCGGAGAACAAACGACGAAGCAGTTGGAACTGTGAGTCGCTACGAATGCAGACGGTGATGTCATCTGCATAAGCAGAGTAAATGACTGAGTGATGCTGTGAGCTGGCAACTGGTGGTGGAAGTTGTGCTAGGAGAGATGTTTGCAGAGAGCGTAGAAAAGGCTCGACGGCAATCGCAAACAGTTGACCAGAAAGCGGGCAGCCCTGACGAACTCCCCGCTTGAAGGGAACATGTGCTGTGAGAAAAGATGCCGTCTTGACATGGAAACCGGAGTCCCGGTAGAGGGAGAAGAACGGAGACAAATTGTGGAGGAAAGCCAAAGTGTAGCAGGGTTTGTGTTAAATAGGCGTGTGAGATATTATCGAAAGCGGAACGGAGGTCTAAGGAAAGGAGAGCAAGAGGTTCAGAATGAGTCTTGGCAAGATGAATGAGATCGCAAAGAAGTTGAACATTGGAGGAAAAAGCAAGGACTGTTATGGCATGGTTTGACGATAATTCCGTATCGTGCGTGAACTGGCCAGCAAAAAGCCCTGATCTTAATCCCATAGAGCACCTATATGATGAATTAGAGCGCCGCATATGAAGTTTGGAACCACGGCCTACTACTAAGCAAGAGTTAGCGGCAGTATTATGTACTTAATGGAAGCGCATACCTATCGCTGTGTTCCAAAACCTTGTCGGAAGCATGTCTCGAAGGGTCAATGCACACGTTGAGGCCAAAGGTGGACCGACACTGTACTAATATATGTCAATAAATGATCCGTTATGTTTCTCTTCTAGGCGTCCCGTGACATTTGTCAATATAGTGTATTTGTATTTGAAGTGCAGATGAAAAGAAAACTCTTCCTGTCTATCAACATTCAACCACCATTGCTTTGGACTTTTCTGGATGTATTCGAATCACTTTAGCTAACAATAGTCCTCAAGACTTCAATGATATGTCGTTTGTTGCGTGATTGTTAGGAAGTTGAAACGCTTCTTGATTGGATTGCTAATAGTGCTAACAGGGCCACACAATTGCAAATTATGTGAAGTACAAATTTTGGAAGATGTGAATCCGTTTATTAGTTAAAATCGTGATAAGTATATAAAATTACTTATTCGATCGCAGAATCTTTTACAATCATTATTGAGGCCGAATAATACGATATATATAATTTTTGAGCAGCTTGTGGTTTATGCGTACAACAGAAAAAAAAATATTCTGCAAAAAAAAAAAAAAAAAAAAGAAGCGGATATCCAATACTTGATTTAAAAATAATAACTTTCCAGCTAAACTCTCCTTAAATTTTATTTTTGACATGGAAAAAAATATGCACCATATCTGTGATTAAAAAAGGAAGGTTTTTTTTTAATCCGGAGTTTCCTATTTACCCGTTGCGGTTCATTTACTCGTTCTTATTAACATAATGCTCCCACGCGTTGGAAGTGTGCCGTAACTTTACTTAATTACAGCGCATTATATTAAAAAAAACCCAATGAATTCAATTATGTTACCTAACACCCGGCGATACATTCCATACTTCTAATTTAATACGCCGTCTAAATGAAAGGACCTGGTATATATACGGTAATTGGCTTTCGAAAGACCTCTATTGTTATATCGAATGGAGGAAACGATCTATTGTAAGTCTAATTGTTCCCTTTCCCTTGAGATCCCCGATAATTATATGAACCTTTGCTCCTTGGCATTTAGAATCAGTTTCTTTTCCTCGAATCCTTTTCTTTTCTGCTACTTTTTCCCCCCTTTTCTTAATGTCAAAACAGTGTCACGCCCCAAAGACCGAGCTCTAAGATCCAAAACCGAGCTGATTTCCTGCGTCAGTTCTTCCATCTCTCCTAGCAGCGCCACCATCGGAGGAGCTCCGTACTACGAGATTACTGACCACGCGGAGCGGCAGGGCGTGGATTACGATCCTAATTAACTTCACTCACTTATGTTGGTGTATCTGGCAACACAACTACATTCGGCTGCTATTTATGTGCTCCGGTAGCAGCGAAGAGATTATACTATATATATGTACTCTTTTCTCCTTTTTCGCACCTCTGCCTTCCGGGATTTAGTATAGTGCTGGAGAAAAATTAAGATGACGTAAGTGATAAAAGATCTTGCTTCCCGGTACAACATCAAAAATACATGTCCAATAAATAAAAGAATCTAACATCCGTGTACAATAACAAGGAATCTTTTCTTTTTTTAACTACTATTTCTTTGCTTGATGGATCTACGCAATCTAACATCGTTAACAGTAAGACGTTAACTGCATACATGATATTTATTGTGAATGAGTAAAAATAAATGGTTCTGCCCAATAATGAGAAAGCGGTAGCGCACCCAGAATTTCTCCAAGGGGTGGGGTGGGGGCGTGAGACGTTGAGCACAGAATTTTCTCAAGGTGGAGGTGAGCGCCCTAAATTTACCGGGAAAAATAGTCAGGTGCCATTACAATTAAGAATGAGATTGACTCTTGTACATTACTTCTTAGCCAGTTACCGTTGTGGAGGAAACTTGGGGAGACCTTCGTCCAGCAGTGGATTGATAATGGTTGACAATGATGATGATGATAAGAACGTTAAGTGATATAGAAGCAGTAGATGAAATTCTTTTTCTGGTTACATTTTCCTAAATTTCTTTAACAGAACTACTCACTTATAATTATTGCATGTTATAATGATACGGTACATGATTAAGAAGTATACTCTGAGAAAAACGTTTTGTTAATTCAACAAAAACCTTTCTCGATATACAGTCAATAAACATTTTTGTTGAATTTGCAAAATTATTTTGTTGAAAATTGTTGTTGATTTAACAAAATTTGTTGTTATCACGACAAAACGTTTTGTTCGTTTAACAAAATCATTAGGTCAATTTTTGAGAATTTGTTTAATCCAACAAAACATAATGTTATCATGACAAAATGTTTTGTTGCTGCTGTTAAACATTTTGGATAAAAACAGATTTTGTTAAATCAACAACAATTTTCAACAAAATAATTTTGCAAATTCAAAAAAATTTTTTGTTGACTGTATAGCGACAACATTTTTTTGATTCAACAAACCTTTTGTTGAATTAACAAAACGTTTTTCTCAGTGTATGTAGATTACGTATCGTGATTTTTTGTGTCAAACTTCGACGTAGTATAATTACCCGCTCTGTCAGCCTAAGGCATTGGCTCTGCCCGGCCCGTGGGTGCGCCACTGGGAGAAAGTACTTACCAGCAGTTTTTATCTGACGTTATATTCTGATAAATAATATAAAAAATACGGCTGAACCTCCGTTCGTTTGAATTGAGATTCAGCCATTCTATGCATACACCGTTTGCCATAAATTTAGGAAGAACATGCAATTTTGTCGGTTTTGTAAAACTTCAGAGTGAAAGTCGATGAAATTGACATGACAGGGGTGTTTCAACCAGCGATGTCAAGTATGATGAATAAATCATCGTAAAGTGTGTCTAAACATTCAAATCAACAGTAGATTAGAGGGAGGTCGTTGCGAACGTTTTGTCGTTTCGGCTCTGAATTGCAAACAGGGTAACTGTCTTTTAGAGTTTGAGTTTTACTTTAAGGCTGTCTTTGAAGGAGTGTTAGAGTTCATTTTCTGTGATAGATGGCGCAAAAAATCACTCCTTGGGCGTGGCTTTTACATCTTGATAGACTGTCCCAAAAGTTGGCGTCAGCGAATCACTGCCGACCTCGCCGTATTCAGAATAGAAGCGGTCTCTCGTTGTCTCCACAATGAAAAGACAAAGTACGCGCTGTTACGATATAACCAATGACGTTATTTGGGTGTGGAGGCCAGTGAGTAGACGGGGTTCCTATAGCTTAAATTGAGGGGTTCTCTGCTAATATACACATGGGCTTCGAATGGCCTAGTAGTCAACGTTCGTGACTGCCAAGGAGAAACCTCAGGTTCGATTCCAGGAAGGTACGATCGCTCGAACCACTAGATATCCGCCGTGCGTCGGTTGGGATCGTTAAGCCGTCGGATCTGGGATACTGGCCTGACAGTTATAAAGAAGGGCGTCTTTCTACCTAGCTTCCGTACCACTTTCTTATTGGGCACTCTAACAAATTTTTCGGAATAATAAATGTGGCATATATTAGCTATGGGTAATTTTTATTTGTGCTCAAAATTTCAAACACTACAAAGCAATAGTCTTCGCGAAAATGTGTACAAAAGAATTCACATTGCCAATATAGGATAGAATTTCTCTTACACTCATTCAAAGGCAGCCTTAATGAAGACATTGTCTAGACTCCACTTAGGAAAATAATTCAGAAGGAGAAATATTGGAAGGCTCGAAACTAGCCCATCTCCAGCCAAAGTTTCCATGAGCCTCGATTTGCAGTCCATCGACTACAGCCAGAAATTTTTCCCTTAAGGATTGTAGGAGAAGTTCAGCTAGTATAGGTGATATAGGGAAGCCTATGGGCTTCCCTCTATTACCTATACTAGCTGAAAGTATTTATATATCACCTATACTAGCTGAACGTTTTTATCAAGTTGTTGATAAATACGTTTATTAAACGAAAAATACTATCTTTTTTTGTTTTTTTTTGCACAAAACGTAAAGCATTAAGAACAGCCTGTATTTCATCGGGGTACGCTTGTCCTTGGGTAGGGAGTTTCTCTTCGGTGATATTATGTACAGCATTCACAAGAACATTGGAAAACAGTGCAACTATGTTCAAAGAGGTCATGATGAAAAAAACCTTTCCACCAGGGTTGAATTGGTAAATATCAGAGATGGCCTCATTAGAGCTGGAAATAGAATATGGAGAGTTGGTGACCAGTGGTTTTAAATATTGAGATAAAGCTTTTTCTAGGGGTCTTGGGTTAAGTTGTCCCTGATACAAGAGGTCGAGCTGGGTGATCTGTTTTGTGTATTTTAATTTTCCTGACCAGTTCCGGGATATGGGGTCCAAAAGGTGGGTGAAGGCTGACATAAATGCAGGTAAGGAGAGAACTATTATGTTTTAACTCACTCACAGAAGTAATGGTTACAGCAGTTGGATCTTTCTGTAATATTCTATGTGATATAATTTTGATTGATCAAGAATTTAAGAATTGTAGTCCTCTCTATTCAGGATGATGATTTGTGAGGTATTGTCAGCCGAGGTAATGGTCAAATTGTAATGACCTGAAGCAGTGGTGTAGCTTGGGTCCGAGACCTGGGCTATCTCCCCCCCCCCCAGTAATGTTTTTTTTAATTTCCAAGTTTAATTTTTAATTGTTAAGTAATAGAAGTAACTTGTTTTCTAAATTTTAGATCAATGCCATTGTTAACATGATGCCAAATAATTATGAGGATTAGGATTTGAACACTTATTTGTACATGAACTCCATTCTTCTTCTCTTTTTGTGTGAACTTGAGTGCTACGTTTTCATAAAATGTTTCTTCAGAGTACTTTTTCATGTTTCAAAATAAAATTTTTCTCTATTGACAAAACGGCCAAGTTTTTTGAATGTGCGTTGTCCTTGTGTGGCTCTAAGATATATTTATTCTTTTTAATGCTGAAAAACGTCTTTCAGCAGTTGCAGTTGTTGATGGAAAGCTTATTATGAGGTCTACTAATTTGTGCACTTCACTAAACACTATGCCCAATTTACTCAACTTTATGTAACACGTAATGTCTCTTACTGATTTGTTTTTGTATTCATCAAAGGAATAAAACACCTTCAGTTCATTTTTTAGTCGAGCTGTATCAAAATTTCAAGCATAATTTAAATTAAGTTCTGACAGTAGTTGTTCAGGGAAGCTTTCACAAAATTTATCATAACAGTTTGAATCCAACAAAGCCACGAATTTAAGATATAATATCTCTGATTTTAATTCATTGACACTTCACAGAAACTGAAACAACTCTCGCGAAACACTTATGGGTGGGAGTAAGCGAGTGACTGAGATAGTCCAACTCTTCTTTCTTCTTGAGCGAACCGTTTCCCAAAGAAACGGCCCATTCCCCTCTACTAGCTGATTCATGTTGTCATGGAAACGCTAGCAGGCGATTGTACGAAAGGTTTTCGCATCAGAACTGCGAAGACTCTGGAAGAGCTGCTTGTTTTACGCCGTTGGTTTTTGCTCGCCAGACTGAGTCAAAGAAGCATGCGGTTTTTTTTTTTCGTTTTTTTTCGCAGCGTAAGCATCGACATATTTTAATACCGTTGATAATTGACTTTTATTTGTGTATATTTAATTCAGTTTTATTTGTGCACACTCTGGGCTTCGCAGCTAGCTTAGCTAGCCTCGAATATACGCCACTGGTATGCAGATTTATTTTTTAAATCCAGTGCTCAGTATTCTATTGTTCTACAGCTAACTAAAATGTTTTTTGAAAAAAGTGAAGATGCCTCCTTTTTCAGCGCATGAATTCAGTGTAAAAGTGGATTTTTTTTTTTTTTTTTTTTTCAGCAATGATATTAAAACGTTTGGAAACATATACCCTGAACAGTCATATAAAAGTTTCAGCTGATCGCAAAGTTCGTGCTTCTAATGAAAAAAAGTTAAAAAAATTTAAGTGTCAGTAATTGAACTGTACAATGAAAATTCAAAAATAACTTGTTTGCTGTTGAAACCAGGGGAGTATGTAAAATTTTTTCAAGGAAGGGGGTGGGGTGGCGACTGACTAAACATGCAACTTTTAAATAAAAGTTAATGAAAAAATAAAAGAAAAATTTAAGCATTACTTTCTAACGTAAGTTGATGTCCTTTTCTATTAAATTAAAGCAGTTTTTTTACGCTTTCCAACCGTAGGTGGAAGTTTTTTTACGATTTCCAACCGAAGCGTATATGCTCCAGCTTTTTCCGTCTGTCTGTCCGTCCGTCTGTCGGCACGATAACTCAAGTAAAAATGGTTCGATTTCGATGAAATTTTAGTATGTGGTAGGGGACCACCAGGGGACGAACCCTATTGAAAATGAGCGAAGTGGGGTCAAAGGTCACGCCATAAGAGTGGGATCCATTCAATTGCCCTTATGCATAATAACTTGGGTAAATATGGTTCGATTGCAATGAAATTTTAGTATGTAGTAAGGGACCAACTGGGGACGAATCCTATTGAAAATGGGTGAAGTGGAGTCAAAGGTCAGGACATAAGAGCGGGATGCATTCCATTGCCCTTATGCGCCATAAAGTGCGTAAAAATGGTTCGATTTCGATGAAATTTTAGCTTGTGGTAGGGGACCACCTGGAGAGGAACCCTATTGAAAATCGGACAAATGGAGTCAAAGGTCAGTATATAGGATCGGGATCCATTCCATCGCCCTTATCCCACACTATTAAGGTGGACGTCAAGTAATTTTGCTTCCTATATTTCCAATGGAAAACTTTTGTACATATTTCCTTCACAATTAGTGTATTCCCAAGGATGGAAATTTGAACATCGATTAAAATAACTTCATACTATAACTTGGAATACTTAACATTTTCTAAAACATAACCATAATTATTTTAAAAAACAATAACGTTTCCTTTGGTTGTGTTGAAACCAGAAAAATGATGGCGCGACCTGTACTTTGATGACGTCAGTGGACAAATAAATGTTGGATTGCATAATTACGGTTATGGTTTAGAAAATATTAAGTATTCCAAGTTATGAAATGAAGCTATTTTAATCGATATTCAAATTTTCATTCTTGGGAACGCAATAATTGAGAAGAAAATGTGTAGCCTACAGAAGTTTTTCCATTGGAAGTATAGGAAGCAAAATTACTTGATGTCCACCTTAAAGTATCAATTCTTGTATGTATGTATGTACATTTTATTTTGAAAACGGCTCTAAGAATTTTGATGAAAGTCGTTAACCTACCGATTCCTGGTACTAGAAATTGATTTAGCTTGATCTCGACTTTAGGAGAATTCGTTTAGTGGGTTAAATAACCACTTCGAATCATAACGTTCTTAGTGCCATGGCGTCGTTCCATTAATCTTTCCAATGCTTAGAAATCTTATGACGTCACAATCTCGCGTTTGAGAATGTTGGCGCGCAGTCACGCTATCTGTCTCATTACCTCACGCGTTGTGTGTGGATACTATTAAAGTTTTATGACGTCATACTCTTGCCAGCAGATGGTCGCAATTCCAATATGCTTCATTACGTCACGGGTTGTGTGCTTATGTCCGTCCGTACGATAACTCGATTAACAATCGTTCGATTTCGATGAAATTTTAGTATCTGGCAGGGTATCACCTGGGAAGGAACCTCATTTAAAGTGAACGAAATGGGGTGAAAAGTCAGTACATAGGAGCGGGATACATTCCACTGCTTTTATGCGTCAAAACTAACGAAAAAAAAGGTTCGATTTCGATGAAATTTTAGTATGTGGTAGGGATCCACCTGGCCACAAACCCTATTGAAAATGGGCGAAATGGGGTCAAAGGTCAGGACACAGGAGCGGAATCACTTCCATCGCCATTATGCGTCATAACTTACGTAAAAATGCTTCGATTTGGATGAATTGTTAGTATGTTGTAGGGGCCTGCCTGGGGACGAATTCTATTGAAAATGGGCGACATGGGGTCAAAGGTTAGGACACAGGAGCGGGATCTATTCCATAGCCCTTATGCATCATAACTTACGTAAAAATGCTTCGATTGCGACAAAACTTTATCATGTTATTTCGGAGGTATACCGAAACGGTTCTGTTGAATATCATCGAAATGGGATTAAAGGTCAGGGCACAGGACCGAGGTTTATTAAACAGCCATTATTCTCATACCTTGAGTGATAACTTTAGTAATGATTTCTGGTATGTTGGAAAGCGTATTATAATCAATGCATTGCATGATTTTACTAACTTGTTGTAATGTAAGTTGAATTTTGACAAAAAAATCAGAAAATTGGGGAGGGGGTGGGCAAGGACCATTGAGACCCTAACCTATAAATACGCTCCTGGTTGAATTCATGCCTTTTTGGAACGAAGGTCAGAAAATATTAAGCTCCATATAGTTTGTTTTGATCATATACCGAGAAAACGTAAGTCATTCAAATTTTCAGAAACCTACTGAAATTCCGAAAAAGAAGTTTTTTTAAAGAGATGTAGTTTAATTAGTACACATTTTGATCAAAAGTATTCGCCTACTTAAATTAAGTAGGTGTACATATTTTTTTTAGCACGCCTTTTGCAAAAAACGATCGTGCTTATGGTATCGGTTTGTCCGTCCATCAGCCTGTAGACATCATATCTCTGCAACTATCTGAATGATTTTAAAAAATAATTTTGCATTGCGAAGCTTGAAATATGCAAATGACGATCCTTTATTTCCTTTTTGTTTTACGTTGTGCAATTTCGCCGCTAGAGGGCGTAAATGCAGATAATGTCGAAATCAGAATACATATTATCCCATGTACTTGCTTCTAAACATCCAATTGAAAAAATATTTTATCCTTCGATTCCATTTATGTCGAATAGTGTTTTAGGTATAGTTACTTTTTCAAGTTACGCATAGATTTTCCGCTAGGGGGCGTAAAATTAAATTACGCTTTCCCCGATATCTCTTCTTCTAAAACTTCGATTTGAATTTTTTTTTCTTCACCCGATACAGCTACTGATGAAAAATCTTTTGCATATGATTTCTAATTTTTGGTAAAGAACACTTTTGCCACCAGGAGGCGTAAGCGTTAATTTTTGCTTCTGATGTATTTCCATAAAATCTGAGATTCTAAAATCTGGATCGAAGAAATTCTTTCGTGGATCGATGCCACTCAGGTTGCTAAGCCTTTTCGGAATATTTTCTTCTTAAATTATTTCAGGGTTTCTTCGTCAGGGGACGTAGATGTATATCTTATTTTTGTCAATATCTCTGCTTCTAATGGTTCGATTTAAAAAATTCCTTCTTCATTGGATACGGTTTCAGGTATGACATGTTTTTCACATGATTTCAAAATTTTCAAGTAATTCATACTTTCCGCTAGGGGGAGTAAAGGTAAATTGCGTTTCCCCCGATATCTCTACTTCTAAAACTCTGATGTGAAAAATTCTTTCTGCGCCACATACAGCTCCTGACGAAAATACTTTTGCACATAATTTCTGATTTTTAGTAAATAATACTTCGGCCAAGAGCTCACGTAAGTGTTAATATTTTCTTCTGATTTATTTGCCATAAAAACCTGACCTTCTAAAACATCTATTGAAAAAATTCTTTCGTGGGCCGATGCCACTCACGTCGATAAACCTTTTTTGAATATGTTTTTAAAATAATGCATGGTTTCTACGCCAAGTTGCGTAGATGTATATCTTATTTTTGTCAATATCTCTACTTCTGGAAGACCGATTTGAAAAATTCCTTGTTTAATGGATATTGTTTTCGATGCGAAATATTTTTCATATAAATTCAAAATGTTTAAGTAAATCATAAAACTTCCGCTAGAGGGCGCAAAAGTAAATTGCGTTTTGTGCGTTGTTTCTACTTCTAAAACTCCGATTTGAAAAATTCTTTCTGTATCGCACACAGGTCCTGACGGAAAATGTTTTTCACATAATTCTAATGTTTGGTAAAGAATGGTTTGGCCACCAGGGGGCATAAGTGTTAATTTCTGCTTCTGATGTATTTGAAACAAAATCTGAACTCCTGAAAACTCGGTTAAATTTTTTTTTCACTTGGGCCGATAACACTCACATCGAAAAACCTTTTAAGAATACTTTCTTTCTAAAATAATTCAGAGTTTTCCCGCCAGGGGGCGTAGATGCATATCTTGTGTTTGTCCGTATCTCAGCTTCAAGAGTCCGATTTAAAAAATTCTTCTTTGTTGGAGAGCGTTTCCTCTTTCTCACATAAATTCAAATATTCCTTAACGCACAATCCTGCAGCCAGAGGGCGTAAGATTACGATTCCGTTTACAGCAATGGCGGCTCGTGGCAACTGAAACAGGTGGGGCCAGTAGACGAAGTCAAACAATGAAATAAAAAAAACTGTCATTATTAGGCCAACTATTCAGACCCCCACCCCACCCCACCCCCAAGATTCCTTTACTCTGCCTCTGTTTACCCCTTGATCCACAATAATACCAAAATGAGGTAGGAATGTGTCAACATTCCTACCTGACTTGCACACGAAAAAGTTTTCCTCAGAATAGAATGCATAACTATTAACAGAAAAATGTTGAAACTCCTTAAATAAATTTTTTACCCTAAAACATATGAGCATTAATTTATGTTAGTTGTGCTTTGTGTTTCTTCAGATTTCTCAACTGAGGAATAATCACAGGATTCACAGGATAAAAAAATGTAGTGAAAAAATAATAACTCCAAATATATGCAGGAATTTCGTCCCATATAGAATGAGTACCATACTACCTACCATTTGCATTATTTGAAAGGTTTAGCCTTTTTTTTTAAAGAATTTGTGAAACCTAAACACATATATGTACTCATGTGCAAATTATACTTACAGGTTTTCTCATTTATTTATTTATTTATTTTTAACATAGAAAATCATCTTAGTTAAAACTGAAATTAGTTCTGCGAAGCGCTTTGTAAACTTCATACTCTTGGAAACTCAAATTCTTGGGCTGATAAGCACCGAGTTTTTTAAGTGAAGCTTTTCGACTCAAATTCTTGGGATGATGAGCACTGTGGTTTTTTAAGTGAAGCTCAAAGTAAAAATTCTTGGGATGATAAGCACTGAATTTTGTTAAGTGAAGCTTTTCTTCCAGATTTAAAGCAAAGAACGGATATTTTAACAAAATATCCACTCCATTCATTGTAATCGACAAGCAAAAAAGTCGCGACACAAAAGGAACAACACATCACCGAGAGAGACACGCACAGAAAAAAACAACTAACTGAACTTTCAGCTTGGTCGGGGTAAGCTTCTCTGTCAACCCACGGCGTTAAGGAAATGGATATTCTCCTGGCCAATCAAATTAGCGCGGGGCCAGGTAGATCTGGTCTCACAGCTTTTTTTGCACACGCGTTAAGGCAGTGTTGTATGTTGGTCATCATACTGAATCAGACTGGGAGGAAATCGTCTCCTCTTCGCTTGCGTAGTGATGTTACTGGGACCTGTTGGAGCTGGCCCCAATAACCTCCCACACTGGACGTGATCTCTTTCCTCAGGGAATAGTTTTTCGTTTTTGAAGGAAACTTTTCCCTTAGGTAATGGTTTTTGAAGGGAAAGGTTTATCATCATGTAGTTAAGAGAGAGAATAAGAATCAGGGCAAAAAAATTATTTCTAAAAGTAGAAATTTTTTGTGGGGCCCGGCCCCTCTTGCCCCTGATGACGAACCGCCCCTGGTGATGAGTGACCACACTCTATACTGATACGCTTTGACTGTTTTGTTTTAAGCATGCCTTGAGACTATACATGCTTACTTGCTATTTGTTCTTCAACAAATTCTTATACATACATACACAATATATGAAGATAGGTGTAAGGGAAACCTTTTGAGTATTGGATATACGACAAAGCAATGACCCATACAGTTATAAAAAGATTCAAAAAGAATTGTGACTTAATTATTCTTCTCTAATTAAACCTTCTTTTGAGTTTCTGTTTTTTTATCTTAATTTGGTTTCTTCCCACTAGAGATTTTTCTGAAATTGATGGCACTGATTCTCGTCCGACGAATTTGAGTTTGGTAATCTGACAACAGATCAGAACTTAATGCTGTATGTTCGAATCGAAATACATATATCATATTGTGTTTTGAATGCAGTGGGCTTTCTGAATTGCCCAGTTGAGTGCTCTATTGATTAGTATTAGCTCAGGCTAAGTTGTATGTCTAAGCGATCTTCATTGAGCTACACTGGTAATAGTCACTGTTTATACGTTTCGTTAACGATTCTATACGTGTACCACCACTGCTGCTAGCACCAAAACTATACGAGACTGTATATTCTCACTTCATTCTCGTTTAATATTTGAAACCAAACTCACCAGCAAGCAAATGTCGTATGCGCTAGACTGTACCGAGTAGAGCGGATATTTATATGTGGTTTGATCAAGACGTAAGGCGAATCATATTCAAGGTTTAATAGATTATGGATAAGTGGGTACGAATTAGACGACGTGCTGGTTGAGAATAAGGAATTGATTTCGTATCATTGTTGTCTCTGAGCCTTTGGCGGTCTTGTTTATATTTACATAAGTCACATAATAATTCGGAGTTTCCGCTGCAGCTACAAGTGAAGCTATCCGGGTTCGACTTAAAGTAATTCTGTAAGTCTTAAGTGCTGTTTTACAGTGAAGATAAGATACTACTGCAAGTTTAACCTTACGTGAGATAGCTATGTAGTGCTTTACAGGAAAGCTTAACGTTAGACCATTAGTTACTACAAATGGTGAGTCGAAATGTTTTCAATATTTGGATCCCTTTTATGCCTTCATACGTACCCTTACGACGAAAGCTGACTAGCATTCAAAGCATAGACCATCGTGTTGCACCGTTTTTAGCCATCTGTCCATCTGTCTACCAGTTCTGCGAGCCGAAGAACTCCTTCACCCCAGCTGCCACCTCCTCCTGGTTGTTGAAGTGCCGCCCACGAAGAAAGTGGGCCACGGACAGGAACAAGTAATAATCAGACGGGGCAAGAACTGGACAATATGCTGGGTGTGGCATCAGTTCGATGCTCTCAAATTCCTGGAGTTTTGCCCAGGTCGTTCGCTCGTTATGTGGCCGAGCGTTGTCCTGCTATAGCAGAGCGCGCTTTCAGTTCACCAGTGATGGGTACTTCTCCTTCAAAACGACATACATCTGCTCCAGCTTATCAGAGTAGAGATTGCCGTTGATGGTCTGACCGTCTGAAATAAGTTCGTCAAGGATTATGCCTCAAAATTCCACCAGACGAAGAGCATCACCTTGTGCTCGAAGCGCCCACGTTTAGCAACAGGTTCAGCTGGACCGGGCTTAACCACTGACGTTGTGTGTTAGGATTACGGAAATAGACCCACTTTTCATCGCACGTAACAGTTCTCTTGATGAAACGTACATCACGCGGGATTTTCTAGGAGTTTCGTTCACACTTCCACCCGGCGGTTTGCTTCAGCTGGCGTCAGTTCGTGAGGGACAATACGGCAGCTCCAGTAGACCTTTGCTGGGTCCCTGAAGGTGACGAACCACGGTTGTCTGTGATATGCCTAGCTCGCCTGATGATCTTCGAGTGCTGGTTGACGGGACTTGCTTCTACGCCGTTGCGCACGGCCTCCGAATCCCCGGTTCGTCGCCTACCTGACCTTGGCTGATCGTCCAGGTTTCTGTCAGCTGAGCGAAATTTCTTGAACCATCTGGTTGCGGTGCTGTGGTCCACGGAACCTTCCCCTTTCGCATTACAAATGTTTCGTGTTGCTTGAGCAGCGTTATGGCGGAGTTCAAACTCGTAAAGCAAAAGTCCCCTAATTAGCCGGTTGTGGCTCATTCATCTTTCAGGCATCCTAACCACAGACAGAACGACGATATGCAATGCTGTTCACAGCAACGACTACCACTTTATATCTCTTTCGACTGACTGCAATGCGCGACTTGAATTAGTTTAAACACATGACATACACGCCGCAGCACATGCGTTTATGACATAATGGATAAGTGTTGTAAATGTTTTGTTAACTGAATCCTACGCTGCAGAAAAGATTTAGCTCAGTGTTAAACGTTATTAAAGGTCAGCATTTTGTGTAAAAAAAATTGACCTTTTGCGATTGCCGCTGCAGAACGATCCACATTAATTTGTAGGACGCGGTCACAGCTTTGCAGCTGTTAAACATTTAAATGGACGAGTGCATTATGAAGTAAGTGTCATGCATTTAATGCTCATCGCTGTGCTATTTTAGGCAGACTTTATGCCGTCATTTATTGCCGTATATTCCCTGGTGCGAGATCCATTCATCATTTTTTTCCATTTTCACCAAAAGTTACTCAGAAGATAAAAAATAATAAGAAATTATTTTTTGAATTCGCACTGCTGGTGTTGTGTTCACCAATCTAGCTTCAGCTGTTAAGAATAATCCCACCCTCCCTGCTTTACAATCCCGAATTTTCTATCAGTTGGAACGTGGAAAAGAAAAATAAGAGGGAGAAGGAGCGTTAAAAATAAGAACAGAAAAAAAAAATCTGATGGCCCTTGGCAGAGAAGTCTAACGGCTGTGGAGGAGTTTGAACTTTACACTTCGACAGTCCTTGAGCCCACGAAGACATGAAAGGGGATGGCATGCTGTCCTGACACGACACATATCCACACTTCAACCTCTGCGCTCACACTTATTTGCCCCTCCCACTTCTCTCTTTCCCTCTCCCCCTCCCTAAAGGAATTGTGTTCGATCCTCTCCCTCAATCCCTACCGTTGACTTTCGACTCTGTGTGATTCACATGTAAGATCTTCCAGACAGAAACCCAACGGTTTTTGGCAGGAAATGGCCTTAATGTTAACGTCTAGCTTCCATTTTTTTGACAAAACTGTTCTATAAATGTTACTTTAAAAGTATTGAACAAAGACCTAACTTCGCCGAAGTGTATTGTCGCTTTCCAGTCAGGTGCTCTTGTATTGGAGAGGAAAGAAACAAAAAGAAAATGAAACGGAATTCTCGGATGTAATGAACACGTCTTTTTTTTCGGGGTTTAACGACCACTGTGAGAAACTCTAAGGGATAGAAGCGGCAGCCCTTCACTAATTTTGAGGTTACTGGTTATAGGGAAGGGAGAAAGCCAGCACCATCAGACAAAGACACTACCCATGCTGTTACCGCGAAATCCTACGTATTCCTCGAACATATCGGATTTCTATAAACTTTATTTCAAAATTATCAATTTTCATTTTTTTTTATTTATTTCAAGTTCGGCCTCGGTATAGATTCGGACCAGTAAAAAGGGACCCGGATCACGGTTCGGTACAACGACAGCAAAGAGAAAAACCATCACGCGAGATTTAAATTTCATACTGCTAATTACCGGGCGCGCACTAATTAGGTCCTCAGTTCTAGTTCGATTTAATTGGTTTCATTTCCTTCCTTCGTTTTTTTTCACTGCTCAGAGAACGCTCGCCCACCCAAGGAAGAGGGGAGAAAAGTTGAAAACTAGGAGAGGTCAAGAATTCGCACGTACAAAAAAGGGGAACGCAACAGAAACCCACCGCATCTGCGAAAGTTCCAAAGAAGCGGATGTCGTAATTCTCCAGGGGCGTAAGGCTGTCCAGAAATCTTTCACTGCACAATGCACCCAGCCGTTTTTCTGAATAGAGAAGGATCTCGAGATGCAACTCGTACGTGACTTTTCCCAAATTTTAGAAATTGGGCGAGGCACAGAGTGAAGGTAAATGGCACGAATATTTCATCGTCGTGGGAAATTCGGAAAGGGCAGCCTCTGCGAATCGCGAGCAAGTTATTGAAAGAGTCAGGCGAATCTCAAGCCTCAAGTAAACGCGAAACTCAATGAGAACGAACGACCCTTTTCTAGGAAGGTGGTCAGGAAACACCCCTTTGACCGGACGCGGGAGGAGGAGGTGATGGAGGACAGACGCGAAAAGATTTTCATTCTCTTCTAGAGTTTCGTAGACAGGAGACGTGGAAAAATTCACTGCTTGAGTTTCGAAAAGGGAACATTCATGACTTGACATTCAAGAGAGATAGAACTCGGAAGAAGACTCGGGAGCGAGCGATTTCGGAGGAAGAGATTGGCAGAAAAATGTCCAGAT
Organism: Macrothele yani; assembly: GCA_039090855.1. Lineage (NCBI taxonomy): Eukaryota > Metazoa > Arthropoda > Arachnida > Araneae > Macrothelidae > Macrothele > Macrothele yani. The sequence goes on from CM077002.1 coordinate 141,148,129, forward strand.
AAGATACACGCGTTCTAAGTGCAGTTTCATAGCGAGACTTTCTAAGGAAAGATTGGAAGGATGGTATTTGGAGAAATGATTCGATAGGAAACAGTGTTTGGAAATCGAAAATTACGAAAAAGTATTCGAAAAATTCGTCAGCCCACGAGGATGGAGTCAGTTCGGGCCTCCGCATTTTTGGAAGAAGTGCAGTGGAAACTATAAATCATAGACTAAGGACAATAGTGTAGATGAGAACTGATAAAGTTCGGGCGTGAAACTTCAACTCGGCTACGTACCCTGCTTTCAGAGAGGGTAAGATGCATCACTTAATTACATATATTCCTTTTCATTACCTCATAGCTATGCATGTGCTATGCAGGGTCAGTTTTCCGAAAGTCTTAGCTTACCATACAAACAAAATCTCTAGCGCACCGTATTTCGTGGTCGAAACTAAAACTTTAGCAACCGTTAACTATGTTTCAAAGTCTATAAATGTATCCATACAATTAAAGTAATGTTTTCTTAGACTGTTCAAGTTAAAATACTACTTCACCGGTACAACATGTACCTAATTTAAGGGACTTCTCAATTAAATAAACGGTTAAAAGCATTCATGAGTAACTCAGTCATTTACCATGTTGTGATGTGTGCATGCTCATTTTCAATTAGCAGAGTTCACAAAGATGTAAACTGCTGGCCACTCAAAATCCAACACCAAGAAGGAAGCATCCGACTGACCTGAAATTCGCAGCATGCGTCGCCCGCGAGAGGACATGCAAACGATTAGCATTTGCAGGGCATATGCAAATCATGTGCGCCCGTCACTCCACCGAGAAGCACTATAGGAAGGGTGCACAGAAGGCGGGGTGTAAGTAGTGCAAGTGTGTTGTGCTGCCAGACCTTTGCGCAGGAAGCTTCCTGATGCCTCGTCGCAGAATACGGCAGTCATTCCAGCACGTTTCGGAGTTCGACAAAGGACGAATAGTGGCTTACCGCGACAGCGGTTTATCGTACCGAAAAATCGGCGCCCTTGTGGGACGACATCCAGCCACAGTGAGGCGAGTATGGATTCAATGGATACAGGAGGTACGGACGGACCGACGTGAGCGATTGCAGCAGCCGCGGCACACCACCGGACAAGAAGACCGGCAGTTGTGCGGCGTTCATTGACATCTCGCACCGCCACATCAAGAACGGTAGTGCAGGAATTAGGGTGTGTTGCGCAACAACCTGTGTCAGCACGTACCGTTCGACGTCGTCTGCAGGAGCGGGGACTTGTCGCACGGCGTTCATTGCTCCGATAACCAATGACGTTACACCACCAGCGAGTGCGGCGGCAGTGGACCGTTGAACGCCGCACCTGGACTACGGCATGCCACGACATTGTCTTTTCCGACGAATCCCGCTGCTGCCTGCAACACCACGATGGTCGGATTCGCGTGTGGCGGCACTTCGGCGAAAGACTCTATGACGCCTGCATTATGCATCGCCATACCGGTCCGTCGCCTGGCGTTGTGGTTTGGGGCGCAATTGGATATGACACCCGTACCCCTCAGGTGAGCATCGCAGGTACACTCAACAGCCACCGCACCATATCCGAGGGTTTTGAGCCTGTAGTCCTCCCTTACCTGCAGGACCTGCCAGCTGCCACGTTTCAACAGGACAATGCGCACCCGCACGTGGCACGCATCGTGCAACAATTCTTCATGGCCCACCAGGTGTCACTGCTGCCGTGGCCCGCCTGTTCTTCCGATATGTGGCCCATCAAACACGTCTGGTCGCTAATCGGCAATAGGGTGGCCCGGCAAGCACCACCCGCGACTACGCCTGATGAACTGTGGCACACGTGTGAAAGCAGCCTGGACCGACATACCCCAAGCCCACATCTAAGCCTCTTTCGATCGATGCCGCGGCGTGTAGCGGCCGTTATTGCCAGCCATGGGAGCCACACGAACTATTGATGTCTGCGTGTTCCGCAAGTCGCACGGATCTGTAAGCTCAATCGTTTCATCTTTGTATCTGTTGTTTTATGTCCTGTAAATCTGGCTTTGCTATCTCGTGTCCTTCTTGGTGTTGCATTTTAGGTGGCCAGCAGTGTATATAATAATAGACGATCACTAAAATATTGCAGCATATGGGGGAACATGGAGACACCATGTTGTTCCATATGAAACACAACGTAATATCTCGTTGACCCTGAGATTGGAGAGCCTATCACGGCAACCCAATTTCATCGCCGACACCATTAGGAAAATTCCACGGAGGTATTTTGCAAATTTCGGCCTTTACAAAAGAAAATTAAATCCCACTGCAGCGAACAAGACGTAGCAGATGGTTCACCAGCCCAACGAGGGGGCGATAATAATGCCTTATCCGGGACTCGAATTCGGACCCACTCGGACAAATCCTCAGAAGTTAACGCTGAGATCACAACTCCACCGGAACGTGTTTTGAATTCTTTCCGTGTCAATACGGAAAACCGGTTTTTTGAAGAAAAACATCGTCGGAAAAAGAAACTGCTTTTGCTTCCCTTACGGAAAAAATGTGCAATACAGCGTTTTTCATACACAGTCGTATCAGAATAATATAACCACCTACCTAATAACAGGAATAACCACCCTTGGCCCGGATCACAGGGTGAGACGGTGTGGCATGGAAGCACTGAGGCCCTGGAAGGTTGCCCGAGACACACGTGCCCATTCGGACTGCAGCAGAGCAGGGAGATTCCGGAGACGACGTAGTTGTGGGTCGGCACGTCGAACCTGCCTATCTAAATAGCCCCCCACGTGCTCTATGGGATTGAGGTCGGGTGATTTCGCCGGCCAAAGAAGAACGGAGGCATTGCTGTCGTGTTCCTGGGACCAGTCAGACACCCTTAACGACGTGGCACGGAGCATTGTTCTGTTGGAAGACACCATCATTACCAGGATAAACGTCCAACATGTAAGGATGTATGTGGTCAGCGTGGATGGACAGGTAGCCATCGGAGTTCAGGCACCCACCCAGTGGTACCAGGGGTCGTCGATCACACAAGGAAAAATTCCCCAGACATGCTATACTTGACCGATATGCGTGTCCTGGTGTTGATTCCCGTGTGTCTGACGTCATATCCGCCACCGCCCGTCATTTCTGTGGAATAGAAACTTCGATTCGTCAGAGAAGACAACCTTTCTCTACTCTTCCACTGTCCAAAGATGGTAGTCCCATGGGAACTACAGGAGTTGTTGCTGGTAGACCTGGGTCAACATGGGCGGCTTGACGCAGCTTTGACTCCGGAAGCCCGTATGTAACAGGGTTTGCTCTACTGTTATCGGGGACACGTACCTGGTTGCCCCAGCGTTCATTTGCGTGGTCCATTGCTGCACTGTTGCGGTTCGATTGCCCTTTACCAGTCTACGGAGGCGACGTTCTCCTCTGAGGTCGATGGTCTTTAGCGCTGCACAGTTATGACGTCGGGAGTTACTAATGCGCTAGTGGCCCATTCTTGGTACACCCTTACTACAGCACCTCACGAACAGCCCACGAAGTCTGCTGCTCCTGAGATGCTTCCACCCTTTGCGCGATAGCCGGTGATCATTCCTTTTTGAACGCCCGTCAAATCACTACCGCTGCCCATTGCGCTAAAGAAACGCACTATGGCTCATCTGTCATGGCCGGGCGTTTATATCTCCGTGTGGTCGACCTTGTCACGTGCACTCTGTGACGCGCCTAGGCGAGTATACTGTGATTCCGGGGGTGGTCATATTATTCTGATACGATCGTGTAAATGAAAGAGCCAGACACAAAAATAGTTACTAAATCGGACTTTTCGAATCGTTAAAATACCTCCAAGTCGAAAGAACAACTTACCCCCCAAAGCGGACAAATGGTGGGCCACAAAAAAAAAAAAAAAAAAAAGAGAGAGATTGTACCTAAAATGTTCCTTATAGAGGCAGGTATTCCGAGCAACGGCGTTTTTTCATTATTCAGATCTGACAATTAGAGGCATCGCTATCTACGGAGGTAAAGGTTATTTAACTTTACATCGCAAAGCTGAGCACTTCTTGAAGTAGAAAATGTTCGCAAAATTTATTTTCTGCATATTCAAGGTATCTAATCGAGAAATGATTTTTTCAGCTTGATTTTTTTTTAATCTGAGGTAATCTTGCAAATGAAAATATACTTTGATGCCTATTGGCGGCGGAATTGTGCATTATGAAAAATTTGAAAGTACACGCCAAATGTCTTCCACCGGAGGAGCTATGCGACTAAAACGAATTTCACATAAAACACATTTTTTAGCACGTCTTTTGCAAAAAAAGATCGTGCTTATGTTATCGGTTTGTCCGTCCGTCCGTCCGTCTGTACCCACGGTGTCTCTGCAACTATTAGTCCGATTTGAAAAATTCTTTTTACATTCGAAAGCTTGAAATATGCGAATGATGATCCTTCATTTCGTTTTTTTTTTACGATGCACAATTTTACCGCTAGAGGGCGTAAATGCAGATGATGTCGAATTCAAAAATACGTTTTATTCAACATATTTGCTTCTAAACATCCGATTAAAAACAATTATTTATCTTTCGATTCCATTTATATCGAAGAGTATTTTGGATATAGTTTCTTTTTCAAATTACGCATATATTTTACGCTAGGGGGCGTAAAAGTAAATTGCATTTTTTCCGATAACTCTTCTTCTAAAACTCCGATTTGAAAAAAATTCAGCGGATGCATCTCTTGATGCACAATCTTTTGCATATAATTTCGAATTTTCGGTAAAGAATACTTTGGCCACCAGGGAGCGTAAGTGTGAATTTTTGCTTCTGATGTATTTGCCATAAAATCTGAGCTTCTAAAATATCGATTGAAAAAATTCTTTCGTGGACTGATGCCATCCCATCGATAAACCTTTTCGGAATATTTTCTTCCTAAAATATGCCACAGTTTCTCCGCCAGGAGGCGTAGATGTATATCCTATTTTTGTCAATATCTCTACTTCTAGGAGTCCGATTTGAAAAATTCCTTCTTTGTTCGATAGTGCTTTCCGTGTGACACGTTTTTCATATAATTTCAAAATTTTCAAGTAATTCATAGTCTTTCCGCTCGTGGGCGTAAAGGTAAATTGCGTTTTCCCCTATATCTCTGCTTCTAAATCTCCGATTTGAAAAATTCTTTCTGCACCGGATACAGCTCCTGATGGGAAATCGTTTGCACATAATTTCTAAATTTTGTAAAAAAATGGTTTGGCCACCAGGGGCGTAAACCTTAATTTCCGCTTCTGATGTATTTGCAGCAAAATATGAGCTTCTAAATTCTCGATTGAAAATAACGTCGTTTGTAGACCAATACTACTCATGCCGACAATATTTTTAGAAACGTTTTCTTCTTATAATAGTGCACGGTTTTTACGCCAGGGGCCGTAGATGTATATATTATTTTTGTCAATATCTCTACTTCTAGGAGTCCGATTTGAAAAATTCCTTTTTTGTTGGATAGTGTTTTTCGTGTCGCATGTTTTTTCATATAATTTCAAAATTTTCACGTAATTCATAGACTTTCCGCTAGGGGGCGTAAAGGTAAATTGTGTTTTCCCCTATATCTCTGCTTCTAAATCTCCGATCTGAAAAATTCTTTCTGCACCGGATACAGCTCCTGACGGGAAATCGTTTGCACATAATTTCTAATTTTTGTAAAAATCTTAATTTCTGCTTCTGATGTATTTGCAGCAAAATATGAACTTCTAAATTCTCGATTGAAAATAACATCGTTTGTAGACCGATACTGCTCATGTCGACAAACCTTTTAGAAACATTTTCTTCTTAAAATAGTGCACGGTTTCTACGACAGGGGGCGTTGATGAATATCTTATTTTTGTCAATATCAAAACTTCTAAGAGTCCGATTTAAAAATACCTTCTTTGTTGGTTAGTGTTTCTAGTGTGACATGTTGTTCCTATAAATTCAAAATTTTCAAGTAATTCATAGACTTTCCGCTAGGGGGCGTAAAGGTAAATTGCGTTTTCCTCTATATCTCTTATTCTAAATCTCCGATCTGAAAAATTCTTTCTGCACCGGGTACAGCTCCTGATGGGAAATCGTTTGCACGTAATTTCAAATTTTTGTTAAAAATTGTTTGGCCACCAGGTGGCTTAAGTCTTAATTTCCGCTTCTGATGTATTTGCAGCAAAATATGAGCTTCTAAAATATCGATTGAAAAAAGTCTTTTGTGGACCGATACTACTCATGTCGACAAACATTTTTGGAACATTTTATTCTTGAAATAATGCATGGTTTCTACGCCAGGGGCGTAGATGTATATCTTATTTTTGTCAATATCTCTACTTCTAAAAGTCCGATTTGAAAAATTCCTTCTTTGTCGGATAGTGTTTCCGATGCGAAATGTTTTTCCTATAAATTCAAAATTTTCAAGTGAATCATAGAGTTTCCGCTAGGGCGCACAATGGTAAACTGCATTTTCTGCTCCTAAAACCCTGATTTGTAAAAATTCTTCCTGCATCGCATACAAGACCTGGCGGAAAATATTTTTCACGTAATTTCTAATGTTTGGTAAAGAATGGTTTGGCCACCAGGGGTCATAAGTGTAAATTTCTACTTCTGATATATTTGTAGCAAAATCTGGGCTCCTGAAAACTCGACAATTTTTATTTTTTTTTTTTTTTTGGATCGATACCGCTCATATGGATAAACCTTTTTTGAATACTTTCTTCCTAAAATAATTCATGGTTTTCCCACCAAGGGACGTAAAGTCACATCTTATTTTTGTCGATAACTTTGTTTCTAAGAGTTCGTAAGCTCACGATTCCGTTTATAGCAATATCTGAGGGAATAAAGACCCGATTGAAAAACTTCTTGCTTCCGTCAGATACTATTGTTTTCCATACCGGCTCCATTGACTTTGAATAGCTTTGATAAGTTTAATTTGCGTCAGAACGGATTCAAAAGACGTGCTTATTACACCCAAAAATTCGATGTCATCTTTCTTGTTTTTATTTGCTTCGGGGTTTAGCGACCACCACAAGCAACTTTAAGGGCTATAAGCAGTCGTTCGTCTCCTAAGTTGGAGTCATGATCTCTAGGAAAGGGAAAGAGGCAGCACTGTAAGAGAAGATTTTCAGCCATGCCCCTATCCGAGGCTAGAACTAGGAATCTGCTAGTGCGACAAGCCTGAGCCTCTCATCACTAGGCCACAAAAATACGACTTTCAGAAGCAGAGATAGTGAAAAAAAAAAAAACACTTTGTCCGTATAAGACCCATTGTGGAAAAACTGCTCATCACTTAAAGTGACATAGCGAATGGCATACATATCAAAAACACATTATAGTCCATCGGGTTTTTACAACGGCTGTCCCATAAAAACTGAGGGTAAAATCACACAAAATGAAGAAATATAAGTACAGCAAAATATATGTTATTCTTTCTCAAAGTATCTTCCCCCGGATGATATGCAACGGTCCCATCGTTCAGTACTTTTTTTAAAGCATTATGATGAAGGCATTTCGTGAAAGCTGGTTTAACGAACCCTGTACAGCTTGAATAACGTCAGCATTAGTGCTAAATGTTGCGCCATGGAGCTTCCCTTTCATTGTTGGAGACAACCACTAATCGCACGGGGCGAGGTCAGGACTGTAGGCAGGCTATGGTATAATTTCAACTCTGCATTTCGTAAAAAACTGTTGAAAACAAGCAGTCACAAGTGGGCGGGCAATATTATAGTGTAGGGTCCACTTGCCCCTCAGTTCCGGTCGCTTAATCGATATGTGTCATCGTAAACGCTTCAAGACTAAAATTATATACTCAGCATTTACAAAAATTTGTTAAAGAACGGCATGCTGGTAGACTACACCTTTACGATCAAAGAAAATTATCATCGTCGCCTTCTCAGCCGATTTTGTTTGGCGGACTTTTATCTTAGTAGACGAGCCTGTGTCTTTTCAGGCACTCGTTGCGCGCTTCGTGAGGGGTTCGAAATAGTGGACCCATGTTTCATCGGCAGTTATTACTGTGTTTAGAAAATCTGGATTCTTTCAATTATTTGTTTCCACTTATGACACACATGAACTCTATCTAACAATTGTAATCTCGTCAGGTGATGAGGTACCCATCTGGAACACACACGATGCAGCTGTAACTTGTCGCGTAGAATGCGGAATGCCGACGTTTTCGAAATATTAGTTGACGCCGCCATGTCTTCACACGTTATTCGTAGATCTTGCACGAATGCTCAAACATTGTTAACAATACGATCCGTAACAACACTTTCCGGTCGACCAGACCTAGGAGCGAGTTCTTCCGACATACTCCCGTTTATGAAATCTTGGTGCCATTTAAAAATCGCTGACTCACCCAAATATTTATCTTTATAAGCTTTTTTCATTAAATTAACTGTTTGTGGAGCCGTCTTACCAAAACGATAGCAAAATTTTAACGCACAACGCATTCCTCTTCTTAACTCTAAATCACTATCCCATAGCTGTATCGCGGAATGCAGACGTACCTTAAGCAACTGCGCAATAACAAAAGAAATCGTCTACCACGGCTAATAACTGTTGCCATAGATACTTTCTTAATTCAGTTAGTCGTCTGCGTGGTGATTTTCCCCTTCGCACTGTTGCCACCTGAAAGGAAATTACTCGCAGTTTTTATGGAACGGCCTTTGTAGAAACGGAAATGCACAGAAGAAAAGGAAAATAAGCCGCACTCATTCCAGATAACGTGGATATTGTTCAATATTTTGCTATTTAAGAACATGGGGAAAACCTTCAAGGCAGTGAATGTTTTCCAAGCCACCTCGGTTAAGCGATGGCTTCTGATCATTCGTCCGAGATGGGTCAGGGTTCGAATTCCAGTGAGGCATGGATGATGTGTTTGTCTTACGGCGCTTCTCTGGAACCAGTGGCCCTAAATTAGGAACAGGAGACTGCTTTAAAGCCCAATGAGTTGCTCACGGTGGTCATTAAACTTCCAGTAAAAAATATATTGTACGATGTAATTTGAGTTACATCTGCGTTTGAACATTTGAGTGACATCTGAATTTGAACATTTGTTACATCCGCACTTGAACATTTGAAGTACATGCATTTGAACATTTGAATTACATCTTCATTTGAGTTACATCATCTGCATCTACTTTATAACGAAGTAAATTTCTCCGTCATTTTTGGTCTACGCCGGGATTTGAACCCGAGGCCGCTTATTGCGGAACAAGTCGCTCTACCAACTGAGCTACGCAGACGCTTATTCTGGTTCCTATCTGCCTTTATGTCGTGTGCGTCCTGCTGGCAGGTACGTCACATCTCCCCCCACCCCCGAAAGAGGGCCGGGCCCACGGTTCAGCCGTGACCATGAATCGTTGCAGGCAGCCATCCACTGTAGAACGTGCACTTGAGAACTCCCAGTCAATCTGCTGTGTGGAATGCAACACACACATTTTTATCTTTCGAAGCGCTGGAGAAGGAATTCTCTGATTTTTCCTGTCTCGAGGTGTAAATATAACATCACACCAATGCGAGATTTTGAACGTCTGGGTCATCCGAATTGTTCGGGCGCCATTATAACGAAGAAAATTTCTTCGTCATTTTTGGTCTACGCCGGGATTCGAACCCGAGGCCGCTTATTCCGGAACAAGTCGCTCTACCAACTGAGCTACGCAGACTTTTGTTCTGATTCCTATCTGCCTTTATGTCGTGTGCGTCTTTCTGGCAGGTACGTCACATCTCCTGGTACGTTACAACTTTACATCTGCATTTGAACATTTGCATTTCATCTACGTTACATCTGCATTTAAACATTTGCATTTCATCTACGTTACATCTGCATTTGAACATTCACATTTATTACATCTGCATTTTAACATTTTCACTTATTATATCTGCATTTGAACATCTGCAGCAGTTTGAAAGCGTCTTCCGAAAAGTGATGGACATATTTGAGTGTAAGTGATGGACACATAAAAAAAAATGTACAACATTTTTGTTTTTAGAAAAATATTTTACATGCATAAAATATTTTTCGTAGTGATAGGATGAAGAACTGCTGGTATTAGTTTGAAACTTACCGGATATGTGCAACATTTTTGTTTTCAGTAGTCAACTAGCAGTGATGGATACATTTTAACATCTGCAGCAGTTTGAAAGCGAACATCTGCATTTGAGTTACATCTGCATTTGAAATTCGCATTTGAGTTACATCTGCATTTGAAATTCGCATTTGAGTTACATCTGCATTTGAAATTCGCATTTGAGTTACATCTGCATTTGAAATTCGCATTTGAATTACATCTGCATTTGAAATTCGCATTTGAGTTACATCTGCATTTGAAATTCGCATTTGAGTTACATCTGCATTTGAAATTTGCATTTGAGTTACATCTGCATTTGAACATTTGAGTGACATCTGAATTTGAACATTTGTTACATCCGCACTTGAACATTTGAAGTACATGCATTTGAACATTTGAATTACATCTGCATTTGAACATTTGCATTTCATCTACGTTACATCTGCATTTAAACATTTGCATTTCATCTACGTTACATCTGCATTTGAACATTTGCATTTATTACATCTGCATTTGAACATTTGCATTTATTACATCTGCATTTGAACATTTGCATTTATTGCATCTGCATTTGAACAACTGCAGCAGTTTGAAAGCGTCCTCCGAAAAGTGATGGACATATTTGAGTGTAAGTGATGGACACATAAAAAAAATGTACAACATTTTTTTTATTTTTATAAAACAAAAATGTACAACATTTTTGTTTTTAGAAAAATATTTAACATGGCATAAAATATTTTTCGTAGTGATAGCTGTGTTACGAAAAAAAGTCTTGAATTGTTTGAAAACTAAAAAACACTACCGTTTCATCACGATTATTTAATGATAAAAGACGACACATATTTATAATTAAAACCATTAGTACTTTCGGGTAGACGCTCACCCCGACCTCAGACGTGACTGGTTATGCAATTAGACTCATATTGCATTATGGGTACATTTCGTCAAAATCGTTGCTCATATCTTGCCATCTATTACATTACAAATGTTTAATCGCAGGGACTCAGAGATAAAAACTTATCTCAAAATTCTTCAATGCAACTCGTGACGGCAACATATCTTACAGCTGAAAGAATAACAAGAAAAGTTATGTTTTCATGCATCAAAAAAGACAGAGAAAAGACGGAGGTGTTACAAAGATGGGGTGTCTATAGCATTCCCATGTTCGACCGAATCATTGGTGAACACATTAGCAACTATGTGGGCTCAACAAAAAGAAGTTTGGGCTTGCAGTTGCAAGAACACAAATCCGTTGTAAAAGCTGGCTACAGCAATACAGCATTGGCAAGGAATGTCAATGGTGCTGGTTTGCGACCAGATTGGACTAACATAAGATACTGGTAACCCCACGCATCCGTCTATTCATTGCTTGTAACCGAGAGCATGTACACTGCTGGCCACCCAAAATGCAACACCAAGAAGGACACGAGATAGCAAAGCCAGATTTACTGGACACATAACAACAGATACAAAGATGAAACGATTGAACTTACAGGCCCGTGCGACTTGCGGAACACGCAGACATCAATAGTTCGTGTGGCCCCCATGGCTAGCAATAACGGCCGCTACACGCCGCGGCATCGAACGAAAGAGGCTTTGGATGTGGGCTTGGGGTATGTCGGTCCAGGCTGCTTCCATACGTTGCCACAGTTCATCAGGCGTAGCCGCGGGTGGTGCTTGCCGTGCCAATCGCTTGCCGATCAGCGATCAGACGTGTTCGATGGGTGACATATCGGGAGAACAGGCGGGCCACGGCAGCAGTGACACCTGGTGGGCCGTGAAGAATATTTGTACGATGCGTGCCACGTGCGGGCGCGCATTCTCCTGTTGAAACGTGGCCGGTGGCAGGTCCTGCTGGTAAGGGAAGACTACAGGCTCCAAAACGTCGGAGATGTAGCGGTGCCTGTTGAGTGTACCGGCGATGCGTACCAGAGGGGTATGTGTGTCATATCCGATTGCGCCCCAAACCACAACGCCAGACGATGGACCGGTATGGCGATGCATAATGCAGGCGTCATACAGTCTCTAGCTGCGGTGCCGCCACGCGCAGATCCGACCATCGTGGTGTTGCAGGCAGAAGCGGGATTCGTTGGAGAAGACAATGTCGTGCGTTTCCATAGTCCAGGTGCGGCGTTCAACGGCCCACTGCCGCCGCACTCGCCGGTGGTGTAACGTCAATGGTAATTTGAGCAATGGGCGCCGTGCGACAAGTTCCCGCTCCTGCAGACGACGTCGAACGGTACATGCTGACACAGGTTGTTGCGCAACACACCCTAATTCCTGCGCTAACGTTCGTGATGTGGCGGTGCAAGCCGTCAATGCCCGCCGCACAACATGCCGGTCTTCTCCTTCGGTGGTGTGCCGCGGCTGCGGCAATCGCTCATGTCGGTCCCTCTGTCCCTCCTGCACCCACCGAATTGATACTCGCCTCACTGTGGCTGGATGTCTTCCCACACGGGCGCCGATGACTGGGTACGATAAACCGCTGTCGCGATAAGCCACTATTCGTCCTCTGTCGAACTTCGAAACGTGCTGGAATGACTGCCGTATTCTGCGACGAGGCATCAGGAAGCTTCCCACGCACAGGCCCGGAAGCACAACACACTTCCAGTACTTACACCCCACCTTCTGTGCACCCTTCTTATGGTGCTTCTCGGTGGCGTGCAGGGCGCACATGATTTGCATATGCCCTGCAATTCTAATCGTTTGCATGTCCTCTCACGGGTGACGCATGCTGCGAATTTCAAGCCGATCAAATGCTTCCTTCTTGGTGTTGCATTTTGGGTGGCCAGAAGTGTATATTGTGGCCATCGGCAACCAATGCTGTAATGATTACAGTCCGAGCGATTTACCGACGATTTGGAAAAATCACATAGCTACTTTGAACTTTAAGCACTAATCAGGATATGTTATTCTTTCAGCTGTAAGATATGTCGTCACGAGTTGTATTGAAGAATTTTGAGATAAGTTTTTGTCTCTGAGTCCCTGCGATTAAACATTTGTAATGTAATAGATGGCAACATATGAGCAACGATTTTGACGAAATGTACCCATAATGCAACATGAGTGGTATTGCATATAAGTGCAACCATAATGTGTAACCACTCACATCTGAGGACGGGGTGAGTGTCACCCCTATGGTACTAATAGCTCTAATTGTAAATATGTGTCATATTTTATTATTAAATAATCGTGCTGAGACGGTAGTATTTTTCAGTTTATTTAGCACGAAGTGATGTATTATCTCATGTTTTGAATAGATGTTTCAGTAGAGTATACACTATATTGACAAAAGTCACCGGATACCCATTCAAAAGCAAATGAACGGATCCGCTGTGTTGTAAAGATGCGCTGTACAACTGCAAACGATATAAAAATAAGCCTGAAGCTGACCGGGATTATATCGCACTGTGAGATTGAGTGAAAATGTCGCGGTGGGAGAGAACTAACTTTGAGGAAGGAAATAATGTTGGGTATTATATTAGTGGGTTGTCCATAAGAGAAACCGAGAGGCGTTTAAACATACCCAAATCAACTGTTTTGGATGTACTGATTAAATGGAAGGCACATGGCGTGCCTGAAGCAGCAAAACGTAACGGCAGACCAAAGAAAATCAGTAATAGAGGACGTCGAAGTCTCAGGAGAGTTGTTACAGCTAATCGACGGAGTATTGAATAAGACGTCAGTGTACAGATGAGTTCAAATGCTGGAACCTCGGTATGATGTACACGTACGATTCGCAGAGAACTTCATTCTATGTGTTACCGTGGTCGTGAGACTGCTCATAAGCTTTTCATCTCCACTCGGAATGCAACTCGTCTTTTAGCATGGGTTATCGTGGACCGTAAATAAATGGAAATGGGTCTTATGGACTGATGAATCCATGTACACTATCTATGAGTCTGATGGCGGTGTGTGGGTATGGCGGCAGCCGGGCAACGCTATTTACCACAGTGTACGGTTCCTACGGTCAAGTTTGGAGCTGGCAGTGTACTCATGTGGGGGTGTATTTTGAGGTATGGTCCCAACCCATTGGTTATCGTGGACAACCCCGTTAACCAGCTTGTCTATCTCGTTATTCTGGACAATTACGCCCTACTAACTCGGTGGCAATACTATGGAACAGAGCCTTGTTGGTACCAGCAGGAAAATGCACCGATACATAAAGCAAGGACTGTTACGGGGTGATTTAACGATAATTTCAATTCGTGTGTGGACTGGCCAGCACAGAGCCCTGATCTTAATCCCATAGAGCACCTATGGAATGAATTAGAGTGCCTCATAAGATGTTTGAAATCAAGGCCTAGTACTAAGCAAGAGTGCCTCATAAGATGTTTGAAACCAAGGCCTAGTACTAAGCAACAGTTAGTGGCATCGTTATGTCCTAAATGAAAGCGCATACCTATCGCTGTGTTCCAAAACCTTGTCGAAAACATGTCTCGAAAGATCAGTGCATGCATTAAGGCCAAAGGTGGACCGACAGCGTACTAATGTATGTCAATAAATGCTATGTTGTGTTTTTCTTCTAGGTGTCCGGTGACTTTTCTCAATATAGTGTACGTGGGTGCGTATATATCATAGACAGAAAAACGCAATTGTTCCCAATTTCGCAAAAGTGTACGTTAAAAATAATCAGAAATTATATGGGTCATATTATTTACCGTGCAAGCTGTCGTTTGCAAAAATAATTTTTTTAAATTAGACTTTGAAGGTGGGGAATCGAAAGAACTATAACGCATATTTACGACATCTATACGAAAACCAAAAATTGTCTGAAGTGAGTGGTAGCTAAGTTTAACGGAATTTCTTGAGCCGAGTTTTTGAAGCGTGTTCACGTCTGCAAATACACTTCTCGACAATGAACCCATCCCACACAGAAAAAGTAAGCCAAATAAGCTGAAAATCAATAAATGCAAGGAAAATGAGGGTGTGAAGATATGTTTTGATATTCGAGGCGGTGCATCAGTTTCATATCGTATATGACAGTGGCGTATATTCGAGGCTAGCTAGGCTGGCTGCGAAGCTTAGAGAATGCACAAATAAAAGTTAATTAAATATACACAAACAAAAGTCAATTATCAACGGTATTAAAATATGTCGATGCTTTCGCTGCGAAAAAAAAAAAAAAAAAAAAAAAAGCGCGTGCGGATTCACTTCTTCGACTCAGTCTGGCGAGCGAAAACCGACAGCATAACGCAAGCAGCTCTTCCAGAGTCTTCGCAGTTCTGATGCGAAATCCTTCCATACGATCGCGTTTCCATGACAACATGAATCAGCTGGTAGAGGGGAATGGGCTATTGCTTTGGGCAACGGTTCGTTCAGAAAAGAGAAGACTTAGAGACTATCTCAGTCACTCGCATATTCCCGCCCATAAGAGCACGTGTTTCGCGAGAGTTGTTTCAGTTTGTGTGAAGTGTCAATGAATTAAAATCAGCTATGTTATATCTTAAATTCGTGGCTCTGTTAGATTCGAACTGTTTTGATAAATTTTGTGAAAGCTTCCTTGAACATCTACAGTCAGCCACCTGGTGAAGCAGTGGTCTGTGCGATGGCCTCTGATCATTCGTCCGAAACGGGTCCGGGTTCGAATCCCGGTGAAGCATGGATATTGTGTTTGTCTTACGGCACTGGATCTCTCCCTTTCCTGGAACCAGTGACCCTAAATTAGGGACGGGCGACTGCTTATACCCCATTGAGTTGCTCACCGTGGTCGTTAAACCTCCAATCAAAAAAAAAAAAAAAAATTAAACATGCATGGTTTACCTGATCTCATAATGCAGTAGAATTCTGGAGTTACCCAAGAAAGCCTTGAGGGAGCTGCCCCTTGAGGTTCCACACGTGCCCGATGGCAGAGCCTGATTAAGTTCATAGCGGGCCCTTAGGCTAATACATTTGAGAGAGCCACAAGTCTATGACATATGAGTGCACTGTAAGCAGTTGCAGGGTCAAATTACGGTAGATACACCGGCAGCTGAGTGGCCAGTCAATAAACCGTAATTTTACCGTACCATACCGTAATGCTCATTAACAGTCTAATGACCGGAAAATAAAAACGTGTTGCTCACAGCGGTGTTCCCAGTCGACGGTTTGCATGTGGAAAAACAGGTATATAACAACTTTAAGAAGAACGTTTCCAGATTGTCAAATTTAAAATATAGTAAGAGTTCAAACAGTTTAAACGACGTGAACATGTAGTTTATCTACAGGAAATTTATGGTTGACCGCCAAGTGGCGTGATTACGATCTGTAAATCGTCTTAATCCGTGTGAAACACCGGCTATTTACGGCATGTTTTTGCAGTGTGGGCCCCCCAAAGAACTTATAACGGAGAATCATTATGATGCCCATTAAAATAGGAAACTCTAACTACTATATTATCTCCAGAGTTTTCATAATAAGTCAATGTACGTACTTGCCAGTGGTGATAAAAAGAGCTCTTGTCCTTTATTTTCCGCTCCATAGCCCAAGGCAAGACTGGGAATGGACTGTCCCCTGACATGGACTGGTAGAAGACGTTCTCAGTGAGTAGAAACAAGTGACTCAAACATCTTCTGTCTTCTTCCTTCGGTTCGTCGCCATTTGTACAACCCCTTTTAGTATGTAATCAGTCAGAAAAGGTTAGAGTCAATCACCCCGCTAAATGTTGGGGAAAAGTAACGCTTTCTGATGCTCATGTTGATTCGTTCCAGTCGCGCTCGGCCCACCTTTACGACAGCGAATATATTTGTTTCTACTGATTTCACCCCATTTTGTTAACCCCGAATTATGTTGTTCCAGCAGGTTAATTTAGGGTTAAATAAACAGTGCAAAATCCGCATTCGCCAAATTTGCGTTTCTAGTAAGAACCATGGGCCAAGCATGCTAGTATCCATTGCTACCCCTGAAAATATTATTAAATAAATAATAACCCTTCATTCAGATAGGGAACGGTAAGGCATTGCAATTTACGTATGAAGTCGCTCATTCCATAATGGCTATGGAAAAAGATATCGCACGTAGGCTGCCTCATGAAGGAGGTTCTATAGCGGTTCCATTGGCAAGGAGAAGCTTTACCACTTTTTGTACTGCAGGCAAATCACTGCCAGTTCTGTGGACTGAGCCTGCACACGAAGCAGAATGAAAACCGGAAACACAAGCGTCTGTGACCCACACTGGATATCACGAGTCGAGAATTTGGAAACACGTCATATACTTAGGTTGTGGATATATTGGGTTGATGCAAAAGTTCATGCTGTTTTATTTCACGAGTGTTTCCCAGGTCAGTAGTGACTGTGCAGATGGCCAGTTGTATAACAAAATGTAGCCAGTAATATCGTGTATCTAAGTCATATTCCGTTGTGTGATTGTGGTTAATGGCTTTTTTTGGTTTTCAGGTCCGGAAGCTTGGAGTGTCAAGTAGAGAGCAATGAACATTTCCGACATCTGCTCTTCTACGAGTTTAACAAGGGATCCACAGCCGCCGAGGCTACTCGACAAATTTGTTCTGTGCATGGGGACGATTGCACCAAGGACAGCCTGCAAATGGTTTGAGCTGTTCCGAGGTGACAATTTTGACCTCAGTGACTCTCCACGCTCAAGTCGTCCATCTCACTGTGAAGAGGATCGCTTAAACCACCTCATCCACTTGGATCCGCGTCAGACCACACGCGAATTGATCATTGAGATGGACTGTGATCAGGCCACAGTGGTACGACACCTGGAACATATGGGAAAGGTCCAGAAATTGGGGTCTTGGGTGCTTCATATTCTCACCAAGGACAACAGGAATCAGCGTGTTGAATGTGGATCTCTGTGGAATGTGGTTCCTTACTCACCCGTTATCACGAATGTTCTTAGCAACACAAACCCTTGCTGTCACGTATTGTTACTGGAGATGAAAAGCGCTGCCTGTACGTGGATTTCAGGCATCGGAGGGAATGGTTACGTCCTAAGAAGACGCCACACCACGTCCAAAACACGTCCTTCATCCTGCGAAGATCCTGTTGTGTGTCTGATGGGACATGGAAGGCGTTATTCACTGGGAAGTGTTGCCGAGGAATCAGACCATCAATGCTGCACTCTATTGTGAGCAACTCCACCGAGTGGAGAGAGAAATTAAGCAGAAACGGCCACATCGGCGCCATGGTGTCCTTCTCCAACATGATAACGCACGCCCTCACAGTGCAAACATGACCAAAATGGCCATTCAGGACATGAAATTGGAGATCCTTCCACATGTGAACTATTCCCCAGGTGTCCCCTCTTGGGACTATCACCCGTTCCGATCTCTGTGGAATGCACTCCGCGGCAGAACGTTCAACAATGATGTTGATCTCCAGAATTTTCTTGATGATTTCTTCGCAGCAAAACCTGCACTTTTTTTTTCAAGAATGGCATTGCAGACCTTTCCAGACGTTACGTTGGACACCATCGTAAACAATGGGGGAGGGGGGGTACATAGTTAATTGATTCCGTTTTCCCTTCTGATGTAGTACATTCCTGTAGTGCGGTGAAAAAAACGGCATGAACTTATGCATCAGCCAAATATTTTATTTCGCTTTCATTTTAAGCGTTTTTCTCGCGTTTGTTTTACAAGCTGCCAACCGCATGTAGGCAAATGTTTTATTATTATTTGAGAAATACTTTTTTATTAATTTCTGTCTTGAAGCTATTTTTCATAGAATCAAAATGAACAGGTGGGCTACATCTACATCGAATCCTAAGAATATCACTGTCGTGATTGAATGTACTCGTATGGTTAGGAGTATGATGAATTTACAATTTCCTGCCAGAAAGTATGATGAATAAAAGAATATAATTAAAAAAAAAGAGTTAGACGTACTTCTCCGCTAAAAACATTAAAAAAAATCCAAAAAGTAGTTTCCCACTTTTCACGATTGCTTTATTTCATTTTTTCCCCTGATTATTCGCGGCTGTGTGCCAGTGAAATACAATGGACTTTCCTGTAGATGATATGGTGCATTTTCTCTAGAAAAAAAAAACGCTTGGACTACAAATTGTGCGCATAATTTACACATTTGCAGAATTCGTCATGGAATGCCTTATGGAGTGTAATTCCGTAGCTAATCAGATTCAATTGGAAAAAAAGAAAAAAAACGAATAAATTTTGTTTGAGCTCAGTGCTTAAAAAAAACTTTAAGAATGCAGATTTGTGCTTAAATAGCAAAGGAAAAAAAGAAAATGAACAAAAAAAGTGCACAAAGAAACTAGTGAGAGAAACAACACAAAAATCCTTTTCTCAGCTTTAGTGATTCAAAAAATATTTTAAAAAGGAAGCATAAGGTTAACAGAATATGATTTCAATGGCAATTTGTAATTATGCCTAATCTTATATACTTCTCCTTGATGGATTCTGGTAAAGCTATCGAAAAGGTCATACCTCGCCAGTGTGAAGCGCAATGGAATTTTCGAACATTTAACCGATTAACTTAGCATCTGGTTCTTGGGTTTCAAAATAACTAAGGATTTTCCAGATATATTTGGGTTAAAGGGATGCAATGTTTCTGGAATCCAGTTATTATTTATATGGAATATTGTTTTGTAATGGAAATCAATAAGGTAATGTTTGAAATCTTGGGTCTTGAAATATTAGTGAGCAAGGCACAAACGGCAACACTGTTTTACGTCATACGTAAAAATATTATGCCGCATTAATGCGAATTTTGCGCTTTGTAGAGCAAAATGCTATCAATGCTTCTTTTTGCACCTTCTTCTGGGATGGGAGGCACAAAAGATTCGCTCGTACCGTACTCTTGCGTAACTGCGCTTGCAGACATACACTATGCAATTCCTCGAAGAATATTTTTTCCAGCAAACTTTAAAACTACTGTTCATCATGACTTTTACAAAATGTACGACGTTCCCACCACAGAGGTGACGCAAATATCGAGACAGCAAGTAACAACGATAAGCTCTTGCCGGTGGTGCTTTATTGGGAAGGCATCCACTCCGGAGCAGAAGGACACACGTTCTAGTCTCGCCACCGGAGAGAGAGTGCTTTCACATTGGCGTCCGAACATAAAAATGAAATAAAAAGGTGTTTTCCATTTTGGAGTAGCATCCAGGAGATAGTTTTCCGGAAAGATTACACTCGGTGACATGCCGCCAACATCTTCCGAGCGTACTTACAGGGTGTCCCACAAAGGACTCCCTGATTTTAAAATGAAATAACTCGGAAACGGAGATCGATAGAAGAATGAAACAAGTGGTATGTTTATTTGGAAAGCCGTAAAAATCTGATACAGAAGTTTCAAAATTACTTACAAATGTTGTCGACAGGTGGCGCTGTACGCTGTAGTCGCTGTGCGGAGTCCTATAAATAATGATGTGAAGCACAAAGCGATCAGTAAGCCGCGGATAGCTTAGTAGTTAGCAAGTCAGACTATCGATGCAAGGTCCTCAGGTTCGAACCTGGGCTGATCTTTCAGAGATGGTGTGGTTTACTAACAATCGCTGAATATCCACCGTGCATCGGACGAGCACGTTAAGTGACGGCCCCCCAAGCTGGACCCACTGGTTAAATGGGTATCCTTTCCTATGCCCTCCCTGAAATTCTCTCACCTCTCTGTGTGCAACATCGTACTTGTACGGTGTCTCCATTTACTGTACTCTAATCTCACTACAAACTGTTCTGTCAAAGTCGCTAGAGTTGCTCTCATTCCTTCCGTTTCTGTGTCCTGCCCAAAGGGTGATCTCGCTGTAGGTGGCTGGGACCTAAACTCTACTCAATGTGGACGGAAGTCCTACAAGAAAATAACAAATACTGTCGAAGCGGGGGAAAAATTATTAAAGAGCGATCAGTCCTCTAACAGTTTCGCTATTGAAATGTGTAAGTAGATTAACGTACTGGGGATGAAATAATGTATTCCGTGGAGCAACGTGTTTTTATGGTACTCTAGTATCACCTGTTAAATCGAAGTCCTACGGCAACAAGGCGTAGTTTTCAATTCCAATTTAAAGTTGCAAAGGGTCCTGATGCGAAAACAATTCGCCTGCTTTTCGACAAATTTTAACAGACAGGCAGCGTGGCTGGTAAGTTAGTGGGAAATGTTGGCCCCAGGCAATCTGCAGTTACTCCTGAAAATGTTGCGACAGTTTCTGCAGTTATTCAGCATAATCCGAGGAAATCCATCCGAAGAGTTGCAGCGGCATCCGCATTAAAGCGATCCAGCACGCACAGAATACTGAGGAACACCTTACACATGTTTCCTTTCAAAATCCTATGTCACCAAGCCATTACAGGTCGAGCTGGGCGACAAAGAGAAGAGTTCGCGAACGATATGCTCTCAATGATTGATCATGATGGATTCGATGTTGGTGCAGATGGTTTCACAGATGAGGCCCATTTTGACCTGTATGGTTTCGTGAACAGACAAAACTGGCGATTTTGGGTTACCGAAAACCCGCATTTGTGTCAAGCACGACCACTTTACGTTCCCCAAAAGTTACCGTTCGGGCTGCAGTTTCCAGCAAAGGCATCATTGGCCCTTTTGTTCTTGTGAGAAACCATCAATACGGAACGGTACGTTGCGGTTTTGGAACAATTTGTCGCCACACTACAAGCGTTGGAGAATCGACCAGGCACTTCGTGGTTTATGCAAGATGGGGCCCGACCACACCGTACCCCAGCGGTTTTTGCCTTTCTTGAGGAATACTTCGGGAATAGAGTCATTGCTTTGAACTATTCCACATTTACTGGAACAGGCATGGATTGGCCTCCATACTCACCCGATCTTACTCCCTGCGACTACTTTTTTGTGGGGCACATTAAAGGACACTGTTTTCCGGAACAATCCTGCAGCACTGGACGAGCTTGAAGAGTTGATCGGTGAGGCATGCGCGGCGTCCATTTCCGTTGGCACACTACAGAGGGTGACTGAAAATTTAATTCTTCGTTTGCGCCATCTCTGTGCTGCGAAAGGTGCGCATTTTGAATCGATTGTCATGTGATTGCAATGACTGCTTGCAAAGGACAGTTTATAGACTATTTCACCGACTCCGTACTGCGACTACAGCGTACAGCGCCACCTGTCGGCAACATTTGAAAGTAATTTTTGAAACTTCTGTACCAGATTTTTACGGCTTTCTAAATAAACATACCACTTGTTTCATTCTTCTATCGATCTCCGTTTCCGAGTTATTTTATTTTAAAATTAGGGAGTCTTTTGTTAAGGACCCTTATTTTTCCATGGTCAGAGGGATCTCCGTACCTATAACACATCGAGCAGGGCCGAATTAAGGGGGTTTATAGGAGTTATAGCCTTGGGACCCACCATGACCAAGGGCCCAGGAGGCATGCCTGGGCAAATAATATATAGGTAGGTAGAGAGAGAGAGAGAGAGAGAGAGAGAGAGAGAGGTTTATGTAAAATAGTTTTACTTTTGTCTCGTATGATTTCCACATGGTCAGAAACAGAGGCAGGAAGACGAACAGATTTTAAGGCAGTGACTCACCAAGGGTAGAGGTTTCATATCGCTGTGTACAGCGGGCTGGTGATACAGTTTCAGCTTTTTCCAAACCATCCACACACAACTCCCAATTCACACTTGGAACCATTAATAGTCAAAGTCCCCATTGGTTTTTCATTGCATAGCAAACAAGAAAGATGACACCGAATTTTCGGGTGTAATAAGCACGTCTTTTGAATCCATTCTGACACAAATTAAATTTATCAAAGCTATTCAAAGTCAATGGAACCGGTATGGAAAACAATAGTATCTGACGGAAGAAAGAAGTTTTTCAATCGGGTTTGTAATCCCTCAGATATTGCTGTAAACGGAAGCGTGAGCTTACGCCCTCTGGTTGCAGACTTGTGCGTTAAGAAAAATATGAATTTATATGAGAAACATTTCGCACCGGAAACGCTCTCCAACACAGAAATAACTTTTCAAATCGGACTCTTAGAAACAGAGATATCGACAAAAATAAGATGCGACTTTGCGTCCCCTGGTGGGAAAACCATGCATTATTTTAGGAAGAAAGTATTCTCAAAAGATTTTTCCATATGAGCACCATCGGTCCAAGAAAAAAAAAATTGAATCGAGTTTTCAGGAGCCCAGATTTTGCTACAAATACATCAGAAGCAGAAATTAACACTTTTGCCTCTGGTGGCCAAACCATTCTTTACCAAATATTAGAAATTATGTGAAATATATTTTTCATCAGGTCTTGTATGCGATAAAGGAAGAATTTTTCAAATCGGAGTTTTAGAAGCAGAAATAACACAGAAAACGCAATTTACCTTTGTGCCCCCTAGCGGAAAGGCTATGATTTACTTGAAAGTTTGGAATTTATAAGACAGACATTTCGCATCGGAAACACTATCCAAAAAAGAAGGAAATTTTCAAATCGGACTCCTAGAAGTAGAGATATTGACAAAAATAAGATATACATATACGCCCCCTAGCGTAGAAACCATGAATTATTTCAAGAAGAAAATGTTCTTAAAATGTTTGTCGACATGTAATGTTCTTAAAAGGTTTGTCACTTTTTCTTTCAATCGAGATTTGAGAAGCTCATATTTTGCGACAAATACATCAGAAGCGAAAATTAAGTCTTACGCCACATGGTGGCCAAACCATTTTTACAAAAATTAGAAATCATATGCAAAGGATTTTCCATCAGGAACTGTATCCAGTGCAGAAAGAATTTTTCAAATTGGAGATTTAGAAGCAGAGATATAGGGGGAAACGCAATTTACCTCCACGCCCCCTAGCGGAAAGTCTACGAATTACTTGAAAATTTTGAAATTATATGAAAAACATGTCACAATGGAAACACTATTCACCAAAGAAGGAATTTTTCAAATCGGACGCCTAGAAGTAGAGATATTGAAAATATATATATATACATGTACGCCCCTGGCGGAGAACTGTGGAATATTTTAAGAAGAAAATATTCCGAAAATGTTTATCGATGTGAGTGGCATCAGCCCACGAAATAATTTTTTCAATCGATAGTTTAGAAGCTCAGATTTTATGGCAAATACATCAGAAGCAAAAATTAACACTTACGCCCCCTGGTGGCCAAAGTATTCTTTACCAAAAATTTCATATTATATGCAAAATACATTCCATCAGGAGGTGTATCCGCTGAAGAAAAGAATTTTTAAATCGGAGTTTTAGAAGAACAGTTATCGGGAAAAATGTAATTTACTTGTACGCCCTCTAGCGGGAAATCTATGCGTAATTTGAAAAAGTAACTTTATCTAAAATACTCTTCGACATAAATGGAATTGAAAAATAGAAGTATTTTTTTAATCGGATGTTTAAAAGCAAATATGTGGAATAAAACGTATTTTTGAATTCGACATTATCTGCATTTACGCCCCCTAGCGGAGAAATTGTACATCGTAAAAATAAATAAAATAAAGGTACATCATTCGCATATTTCAAGCTTCTCAATGCAAAAAGAATTTTTCAAATCGGACCAATAGTTGCAGAGGTATCGTGGGTACAGGCGGACGGACGGACAAACCGATAACGTAAGCACGATCGTTTTTTACAAAAGACGTGCTAAAAAGATTCACTACGATTAAAGCAACAGCAGCAGTCTATGATTACTGCCATTAAAGCAGCAGCAATAGTCTATGACTACTCAAACCATACATTTCTTGATTTTCTTAAGCTAATATTTTTAAATTTCATTAAAAAAATATTACTTTTTCCGTGCCATTAAGTGCGAACGTAATTTGTTACTTTTTACTGTGACACATTAGATGCTCAAAAGAATTGAACTTCTAATTCGTTACGCACTTTTTAAAAATTTAACATTCGAATAAATATTTGAAATAAATTAGCGCAAAGTTAATGATATTTTTTTTCTTTTTGCTGAAACAACCACATTTTTACTTCCACCACATCTTTCTGTGTAGCCATAAAAAAAGAGTAGCTTAAGACTAATGCACTGATGTGCATAAAGTAGTTTTAGTAAGGGAGTGTTTGATCCCATTTCTGATAATGCCCTTCCGGAAAACGAAAGCTAGTAGATTTGAGTAAGGGAATGAATTCGGAAAGAAAAACTGAAAAGATTAGAAACAAGGGTGCTTTTCACGAAGGACCGATGGAAAGTGAACATAGCACTCAAGTGGGCGGGGGAGGGGGGGCATCTAGGAACCACTGCAGCGGAGTGGTAAAGATACTTAACTTTCTGTTTTCGTAGCCATCGCTTTGGGCAATGGCAGACAATCCAACTGTCTCTAATAATAGTAGAATAAGATTGGATTTAATGCCAGAACAGGAATGTTTGGTTTCCAGAATTCAGTGAAGACAGTTTATTGTTTAAATGTTTAAAGGGCAAGAGGTGTCATTTGCTTTTACCATTAAAACAGTTAATTTTGGCGGAGGTGTGCACGAATACATAAACTGAACTTCGATGTTACAATAGTTGAGGAGTAAAATGGCTTCCAAAGTGTATCTTTTTTTTTTCATCATTTATTTCTATTTATTTATAAAAACGCGAATGGCAGAAATGACCACTTCTCGAAAAATAAATCTTATTTTGTGAAATAATAAAAACTAATAAAAAAGAGCATGTGAACTAGCAATGCACCCACGCAGCTGATGTAGCGCACACAATGGGATGATCTGTTTGCCAGAGTACATGAAACAATGAGCACCCACATAGGAATTTACGAAATAATGCCCACGGAAAAATGCCCACATTATTGAGCGCAGCGAGGCCGAAAGCCGAGCGGAGTTCTCTTTACGAGACTAGAGACAATTAGTTGTTCGGGCATAGGTACGAGATGACACATCCAGATCGCCGTGATTTTTGGTATGCCATTGCACATCGTCCATGGTCAGATTTTGATGTCTTCCGATTCCCAAAATTCCGTGTCATTGAAGAATAATCGTCCAAAAACTTGTATTTTTAAGGGGTTTTCCGGGATTTGAGAAGGAGTAGTTTGTTACCTATCTCCTCCAAAGATCTTCAGCCGATCGCGGTGACACTTGCCACAGAGAAAGGAAAGGACATGGTGAGTGACATGGGGTTGGTATCATGGTGATTGGTCGTGTCGTATAAAAATAATGACCATTAAAAAATTGCCAATTTTAATAATAATTGAAAAAATCCGCTCTCTATACGAGACTCGGGACAATTAGTTCTTCGGGCATAGCTACGACATGACACATCCTATCACCGTGATTTTTGGCATGCGATTGGACATCGTCGATGGTCAGGTTTTGACGCCTTCCGATTCCCGGAATTCCGGGTCATTGAGGAATATCAATTAAAACTAGATGGCTTTTTACTTGAACTGTTTCACGAAAGTGGTCTCACTAACATTAACTTAAAAAAATCGTTTGAATTGAAAAACTAAGAAATGGGAAGACACCGTCTGTTAGCTCAATACTTGCTTTAATCTATAATAATAAAAGGAAGTTTGTGTGCGTGTGTGTCTGTCTTTCGCGATACAAAATGAAAAACGTGGTTCTCGATCTGAGTGGATGTTTAGAAGTAAATATGTGGAATAAAACGTATTTTTGAATTCGACATCGTCTGAATTTACGCCCTCTAGCGGCGAAATTGTACATCGTAAAAAAAAAGAAATAAAGGATCATCATTGTCATATTTCAAGCTTCCGAATGCAAAAAAAATTTTTCAAATCGGACTAATAGTTGCAGAGATACCGTAGGTATAGACGGATGGACGGACGGACGGACAAACCGATAACATAAGCACGATCTTTTTTACGCTTTCCAACCGTAGGTTGAAGAAGCGTATATGCTCCAGCTTTGTCCGTCCGTTCGTCCGTATGTCCGCACGATAACTGGCGTAAAAATGGGTCGATTTCGATGAAATTTTAGTATGTGGTAGGGGACCACCCGGGGACGAACCCTATTGAAAATGGAACAAATGGGGTCAAAGGTCACGACGTCGGAGCGGGATCATTCCATTACCCATATGTGTCATAACTTGCGTAAATATGGTTCGATTTCAATGAAAGTTTACTGTATGGTAGGAGACCACCTAGGGACGAACCCTATTGAAAATGGGAACAAATGGGGTCAAAGGTCATGACGTAGGAGCGGGATCATTCCATTACCCTTATGCGTCATAACTTGCATAAACATGGTTCGATTTCAATGAAAGTTTACTATGTGGTTGGAGACCGCCTTCGGACGAAACCTATTCAAAATGGGTCAAGTGGGGTCAAAGGTCAGGACATAAGAGCGGGATGCATTCCATTGCCTTTATGCGTCATAACGTGCGTAAAAATTGTTCGATTTCGATGAAATTTCAGTATGTAGTAGGGGACCACCTGGGGACGATCCCTATTGAAAATGGACGAAATATGGTCAAAGGTCAGGGCATAGGATTGCGATCCATACCATTGTCCTTATCCCATATTATTAAGGTGGACGTCAAGTAATTTTGCTTTATATATTTCCAATGGAAAAACTTTTGTACACATTTCCTTCACAATTAATGTGTTCCCAAGGATGAAAATTTGAACATCGATTAAAATAACTTCATATTATAACTTGAAAAAATTAATATTTTCTAAAACATAACCATAATTATATTAAAAATCAATAACTTTTTCTTTGGTGGTGTTAAAACCAGAGAAAAGATGGCGTGACCTATACTTTGATGACGTCAGTGGACAAAAAAATGTTGAATTGCATAATTACGGTTATGGTTTAGAAAATATTAAGTATTCCAAGTTATGAAATCAAGCTATTTTAATCGATGTTCAAATTTTCATCCTTGTGAACGCATTAATTGTGCAGAAAAAAGATGGCGTGACCTGTATTTTCATGACGTCAGTAGACAAACAAATGTTGAATTGCATAATTATGGTTATGTTTTAGAAAATATTAAGTATTGCAAGTTATAAAATGAAGATATTTTAATCGATGTTCAAATTTTCATCATTGGGAACGCATTAATTGTGAAGAAAAATATGTACAAAAGTTTTTCCATTGGAATTATAGGAAGCAAAGTTACTTGACGTCCAGCTTAAAGTGGCAATTCTTGTATGTATGTATGTATGTACATTTTATTTTGAAAACGGCTCTGAGAATTTTGATGAAAGTCGTTAACCTACCGTTTTCTGGTACTAGAAATAGATTTAGCTTGATCTCGACTTTAGAAGAATTCGTTTAGTGGGTTAAATAACCACCCTGAATTATAACGTTTTTAATGATGGCGTTGTTCCATTAATGTTACCAATGCTTAGAAATCTTATGACGTCACAACTCGCGTTTGAGAATGTTGGCGCGCGGTCACGCCATCTGTCTCTTTACGTCACGCGTTGTGTGTGGATCCTATTAAAGATTTATGATGTCACACTCTTGCGGCGGGCAGATGGTCACGATTTCCATCTGTCTCATTACGTCACGCGTTGTGCGCGTATGTCCGTCAGCACGATAACTCGCGTAACAACCTTTGGAATTCGATGAAATTTTAGTATCTGGTAGGGGATCACCTGGGAAGGAACCCTATTTAAAGTGAACGAAATGGGGTCAAAGGTCAGTACATAGGAGAGGGATCCATTCCACTGCTCTTATGCGCCGTAACTAACGTAAAAAAGGTTCGATTTCGATGAAATTTTAGTATGTGGTAGGGGACCACTTGGCGACAGACCTTATTGAAAATGGGCGAAATGGGGTCAAAGGTTAGGACACAGGAGTGGGATCTATTCCATAGCCCTTATGCACCATAACTTACGTAAAAATGCTTCGATTGCGACAAAACCTTATCATGTTATTTCGGAGGTATACCAAGCCGGTTCTGTTGAATATCATCGAAATGGGATCAAAGGTCAGGGCACAGGACCGAGATTTATTCCACAGCCATTATTCTCATCTTGAGTGATAACTTGAGTAATGATTTCTGTAATGTTGGAAAGGGTATTATAATCAATGCATTGCATGATTTTACTAACTTGTTTTACAAAAGACGTGCTAAAAATGCGGTAGCTGGTGAATGATGTTTTCTTACGCCTGTTAGAAACATAGCGTTTTTCTTAATTTCATGAAAAAATATCTCAATTTCAACTAAACGATCGGCATAACTAGTCAGAACATTTCACCTGCTCAACCACATACCGTTAATTAGCATTACAAGGATATCGTATTTTGTTCTCGAAAGGCTTTTTGTTTGAAGGACCACGTGCATGCTCATCCTCGAACAATAACAACGCCTAAGACAATTCTTTTTAGTTAATGGTGCATTACAGGGGAAGCAACTTTAACTAATTTTTCTAACTGAATCTTAGAGAGGTGGTAAAATTAAAAGAACACCTACTTCATAAAAACAAAGCATCGTATAGGTTAATACTGGTATCAGGATGCACCAAAATGTATTACGCTTAGGGGCTTTGTAATTGTTTTGCGTTCAATGCGTTACTGACTCTTGATAATATTTAATTCCATTTTTACACATTAATATTGTTCTGTTCCTTCTAACAGTGAGCATCTTATGCCATTTTGGAAACACGTTATACGATGTCCTTGGACTTCTAGGTAAAGTTATATGACTGAGCAAGGGAATTGTTCCGACTAATTTTGCCGATTGCTTAGATGAAATTACAGTTTTTCTGCACGAAATTAAAAAATACCATTTTTCAGTGAACGTCTTTTCTGTGGACATTTCTTCTTCATAGCTCCATGTAGACTCTGAAAAGATTTTTAACAAGAGTGTTAATGAAGCTCTAGAAAAAAAGTACATTTAAAGAGTGCCATCAGAATTTTCCACAATTTCAGTTTCAGAATTAAAAGTATACGACCATCTTCAGACATGAAATATTTAATAGAATTTGAAAAAAATACTAACATCGATTTGGACATATCATTGCAATCTAGATTTATGTTTGCGCTTGTTGCAGGACAAACACTGCTGGCCACCCAAAATGCAACACCAAGAAGGACACGAGATAGCAAAGCCAGATTTACTGGACACATAACAACAGATACAAAGATGAAACGATTGAGCTTACAGGCCCGTGCGACTTGCGGAACACGCAGACATCAATAGTTCGTGTGGCCTCCATGGCTGGTAATAACGGACGCTACACACCGCGGAATCGAACGAAAAAGGCTTTGGATGTGGGCTTGGGGTATGTCGGTCCAGGCTTCTTCCACACGTTGCCACAGTTCATTAGGCGTAGCCGCGGGTGGTGCTTGCCGGGCCACTCGTTTGCCGATCAGCGACCAGACGTGTTCGATGGGCGACATATCAGGAGGATAGGCGGGCCACGGCATCAGTGACACCTGGTGGGCCGTTAAGAATTGCTGCACGATGCGTGCCACGTGCGGGCGCGCATTGTCCTGTTGAAACGTGGCAGGTCCTGCAGGTAAGGGAGGACTACAAGATCCAAAACGTCGAAGATGTAGCGGTGGTTGTTGAGTGTACTAGCGATGCGTACCAGAGGGGAACGGGTGTCATATGCAATTACGCCCCGAACCATAACGCCAGGCGACGGACCGGTATGGCGATGCATACTGCAGGCGTCATACAGTCTCTCGCCGCGGTGCCTCCACACGCGGATCCGACCATCGTGGTGTTGCAGGCAGAAACGGGATTCGTCGGAGAAGACAATGTCGTGCCATTCCGTAGTCCAGGTGCGGTGTTCAACGGCCCACTGCCGCCGCATTCGCCGGTGGTGTAACGTCAATGGTAATCGGAGCAATGGGTGCCGTGCGACAAGTAACCGCTTCTGCAGACGACGTCAAACGGTACGTGCTGACACAGGTTGTTGCGCAACCCATCCTAATTCTTGCGCTAACGTTCGTGATGTGGCGGTGCGAGCCGTCAATGCCCGCCGCACAACATGCCGGTCTTCTCGTTCGGTGGTGTGCCGCGGCTGCGGGAATCGCTCACGTCGTTCCGTCCGTCCGTCCGTCCCTCCTTCACCCACCGAATCCATACTCGCCTCACTGTGGCTGGATGTCGTCCCACACGGGAGCCGATGTCTCGGTACGATAAACCGCTGTTGCGATAAGCCACTATTTGTCCTCTGTCGAACTCCGAAACGTGCTGGAATGACTGCTGTATTCTGCGACGAGGCATCAGGAAGCTTCCCACGAACAGGTCCGGCAGCACAACACACTTCCACTACTTACACCCCGCTTTCTGTGCACCCTTTTTATAGTGCTTCTCGATGGCGTGCCGGGCGCACATGATTTGCATATGCCCTGCAATGCTAATCGTTTGCATGACCTTTCGCGGGCGGCGCATGAAGTGAATTACAGGCCAATCGGATGCTTCCTCTTTTGTGTTGCACTTTGGGTGGCTAGCATTGTATATCTACAGAAATGAGAGAACAACCGTTTAGAAAATTATGAAACAAGGAAGTAAATTTTCAGCCAGTATCGATGAAATTTCAAATGTTTTTCATTTAGTTCAAATGTTTTTTATTTAGTTTTACTAATATACTTAAAATACAACAACTAACATAGTTGATCAAACTTTATTACCAGACATCGAGGTAAATGATTTCAATAAGACATCTTTGAACAAGAACCTTACTTACTTTTCTGTAAAGGGCCCCAGTTGGACGGATCTCTGCTTATTGACACTACAAGCCACCTGATAGCTATCAACCTAATGCGGAAATCGTTGAAAGAGATTGATGCGACTCCTGTGTAAACTCAAGGATCAGGCAAGGAAATCATTGAGCTATACTAACAGCAATGCTTCAAACAGATTACATTAAAAAATTCTTAAGATGAACAATTTGGAAATTACTACTCGTATGATTTGATGATCGATTTGAACTTTAACTTGAATCAGTTGGTAAATCCTTTTGTATTATGTATATGTATAGTTTAGTTTGTACAGATACAGCACAAAGGGAAATTTTCTGTATGTATACATTCTTTACACATGCACGTATACATCTTTAATTTTTGTTTATACAATAAAACCTCTGAATAGCGGAAACTCTGGGACTTTAGCATTCGTCCGCTATTCGGAAGGTTGACCTCTGACCCTAACTACGTGAACAATGAGAAAAACTTCATATTAAATACGTACGTAAAATATATAATTAAAAAAAATGTTTTTTGATTAAACGTTTTATTTTTTTCCCCATTGTTTTACAGTGAGAAAAAATACGTGTAGATACATACAGTGTAAGTATAATACTTTAATTTTAAAATTCAGAACATATGATGCACGTATTTTGATGCATGCTTAAATCCATACGTAACAATAAAATGTGTTACCCCGCTAATTAAAAATAATGAAAATGAACGTATCCACCGTTCATTATTTAAGTAAATCAAATATATCAGATATCGTATTTATAAATACACCACACTGTGAATGCTCAAGAGACTCATATAGCGTATTAAATCCGTTTATTTATTTATTTATTTTTTGTGGTGTAGTAAGCACAAAGATTCCCCAAGCTTTCGCACTCCACTAGGAAGCTTTTTCAAGGCAATGCTAGACATAAAAATGCAAGAAATTGGAACACGTAAGGAACAAAAATGATTTTTGAAAAGAACGTGGGTGACATCACGAGCGTATTACACGAGTTTTTAACACGCAATTATACGGTGTGTCGCGATGTGTTTCCATCTTTTAATAACGCATACCAAGCTCTTGGTAGTTCAGTAGAAACTATATCATTGCACGCTAGTTTGCTGCATAGGATTTCGACTGTTTTCCTGATGACAGTCTCTTTAAAGTTCGTGTATGGCGCAATTCTTCTAACACTCTTCCATAGAGGAGCGGCCGATGAATGCATGACTTCTCTGGCGAGGGGGTTGTATTCTGCATGTCCTGATTGACACTTCGCACGTGCTCTTTGCATCTAGTGTACAAGGATCGCTTTGTCATTCCGACATATAAATTTTTCCGTGTGGTCAGGATATACGAACGGTATAGCTTACAAACCTGCCTTTTCTTTCTCACACTGTCTCTCCTTGCAACTTGATATTATATGTGATAACGGGGTCATGGACTTCATTGCTATCAATATGTTAAATTTGCATAATAAATTATTTAAACAATATGAAAAGCCTGGGACATATGTGATGGATCCTGCGTATCACATCGTCTTACTTGGTGATTTCGTTATTGCTGACATTATACGATTTCTCACAGTTCTATGTATTCTGTCTATGTCATCTTTCTTATATCCAGCCTTTAGACCTTTGCTATAAATATTATCAATATCCTTATTATTTAGACAGTGGGGTTTGTATACGTTATATGCGCTATAGAACCATGCTCTAAACGCAGAAAGTTTGTACTCTATTGGGCGGTGCGAATCAGGAGAGAATAGGTTCGGTACTGCGGTCGGTTTATAACCAACGTCAAAATCGAAGCTAGATATTCTATTTCTCCTGAGCGCGACGTCAAGATAATTCAACGCCCCATCTATGGCACTTCAAGCTCATGGTGAACTTTATCGTATTGTGTAGTTTGTTTAAAAATTCGTATAATATGCTCGTGATGTCACCCACGTTATTTTCGAAAATCATCTTTGTTCCTTACTTGTTCCAATTCCCTGAATTTAATGTCTACCATTGCCTTGGAAAAGCCTCCCAGTGGAGTGCGAAAGCTTAGCGAATATTTATGCTTACTACACCACAAAATAAACGGATTTAATACGCTATATGCGTCTCTTGAGTACAGCAAATACATATTACACTGTATAATAATGAACGTACCTACCGTTCATTATTTAATTAAATGTCAGAAATTCTTGGCTGCGTAAATTTCGATAAAAGAGAGGGGGGGGGGCAATTCTTACAATGCTTTTTTTAAAACGCATTTTTTTGAATTCTTCAAAACTACACTTTGAAAAAGTCCAAAATGCAAATCCCCCCTGTGTCCCCTATGTTTACAAAAACTTCTGTTACTCTTCACTACACTTTCCATTTTTTAATAAAAATATCAGACTTCTTCTGCAACTGCATCAAATACTTTCTCTATCAAATCATTTTCTTACGGTGGCTTGAAAGCAACAACCTCGCGGACATTAGCTATTTAGAAAAAAAAAAAGAAATGATTCCATTTCCCCACAGCCGCATCGGCGCAAGAGTCGCAGTGTGGACGAACCGCACCCTCTTTTATCATACAAGCCGCACTCTTTGAACAAAAAGTACTGCAGGGGAAGATTAAATTGGCCATAAAATTATATTTTTGCCAAGTGTTAAAATGTTTTCATGCATCTCGGTGCTTTTTTTTTTTTTTTTTTTTTTTGAAACTGGTTCAAATTAGATTACACGTTTTGGGCTTGAGTAAACGTAAAACATATTTTACTTGAAATTTTATGCAACGTTAAAATAGAGCACCGAACGTTAAAATATGCTAAAAAAAAAGGCCAATCTATAGGCCTAAGGTAAAAAAACTAATGTTTTGTGGTTGAGTAAAAGTGGAATATTAATAACTTGATTTGCTATGTAAGCCTTATGAATATAAGCTCGGAGAATTAAAATTTGCTAAAAAGGGGCCCACATCTAGGCCTTATAATTAATAATATATTTCAAAACACCTACCGGCTAAGAGATGTTCCGTAAAAATCAAAAGTATAAGTTTTATGCAATTCCCTAATGTTTCGGTTCTCAGTTTTTCAAACTCGCAACCAAACTTCAACCAATCTCTAGCAAAAGCCTAATTTTTCGATAAACTGAACCTTCGGTGAAATGATGTTTTCGATCAAATGAACTTTCAGGTGAAGTAATCTTTCAGTGAAATGTACCTTGCGATTAAATGACTTTCCATGAAATGGACTTTTAGTTGAAGTGACCCTTCGATTGTAACGTATACTCTATATTCACTTTCCTTTTGATTTTACTATCTTTGGTTATTTTATTTTACTATGTAAATTATCTTCCTACTGAACGAAATATTATTTCACCCGCTGAATGAGATCTGGCAATGAGTGTAAGTCATGACGTGGTGGTAGCTAGTATATAGGCGCGTTCATCGAGAGAGTGGAGTGGGAGGTTGTTGTTGAGGTTGATGTGTTGGCGTTGCGAGGTGTTGTTATGAGAGTGTGTGTACTATAAGAGGAAAGTTTATTCATTATTATGTACAAGATATATGAGTGCCTTAGTTGACCAAGAGTCTTGGAAATAAACAAGTTTTACAGTAAGTTCAGTCTTTCTCAATTCATAGTTTTTGTCAGACCTCTGTCTGGCTGTTAGGTTTATGACTTTGATTACTTAAAATAAATAACCAGCGTTGAGACTTTGTTTAAGTTCATAATTAACGAGTAACAACACCCTTTTGGGAATTCATTATTTTGAAGCTTAGAGCATTATTCATTCATAATAATTAGCTTAGCAAAAAGATTATAAAGCTAATTCATTATACGATGAAATGTACCTTTCGATCAGGTGATTTTTGTCCAACTGATTTTCGGTCAAGTGATCTTCCGACAAATGAACGATACCCGAATTTTTAGCTACTTTGATTTTTTTTTTTTTGATTGGAGGTTTAACAACCACCGTGAGCAACTCAATGGGCTATAAACAGTCGCCCGTCCCTAATTTAGGGTCACTGGTTCCAGGGAAGGGAGAGAACCATGCAGTAAGACAAACACAACATCCATGCCTCACCGGGATTCGAACCCGGACCCCGTTCGGACGAATGATCAGAGGCCATCGATTAGACCACTGTGCCACCGGGGCGGCGCTACTTTGCTTAGGCAAGGTTATTGACTGGGTCTGGGATTTGTGTGTATTGCAGAGTCATTCTGGATTATGTTAAACCCCACACTGCTTTCAGACGTTACAGTTTCTTGCGTTCGTTTGGCTTTTGCATGTACAATTTAATTTTTCTGTCGACCAAATTTTTATCTTTATGTTCTTGATTAACATGCGGAATATCTATTTCTCATAATGCAATATAGCACGGTTTCAGCCAATGGCGGTTATAATGTATTTTGGAAGATGAGGATACAAAAGAAATACACTATATTGACAAAAGTCAGCAGACAGCACTTCAAAAGCAAATGAACGGATACAATGCGTTGTTAAGATGCGCGCTATAGCTGCAAACGAAATAAAAACAAGAGTGCAGCTGCCTGCGATCATATCGCACTGGGAGGTTGAGTAAAAGTGTCGCGGCGGGAGAGAACTGACTTTGAGAAAGGAAAAATTGTTGGGCGTTATATTAGTGGGTTGTCCATAAGAGAAACCGAGAGGCGTTTAAACATACCCAGGTCAACTGTTTTGGATGTACTGAATAAGTGAATGACAGTGATAAGGAACGTGGAAGCCTCAGGGAGTCGTTACAGCTAATCGATGGAGTACTGCACAAGACCTCAGTGTGCAGGTGATTGAAAATGCTGCAACCTCGGTATGTACACATACCATTCGCAGAGTACTTCATTCCATGGGTTACCGTGGTCGTGCGGCTGCTGATAACCCTTTCATCTGCACTCGGAATGCTACTCGTTGTTTAGCATGGAGTAAATAACATTTATTGTGTACCGCAGATCAATGAAAACAGGTGCTATGGACTGATGAATCCAGATACGGGATCCATCAGTCTGGTGGCCGTGTGTGGGTATGGCGACAGCCAGGGGAACGATATTTACCACAGTGTACTGTCCCTACGGTCAAGTTTAGAGCTCGCAGTATACTCGTGTGGGGGTGTTTTCGTGGTATGGTCCCTGCCCATTGGTTATCGTGGACAAACCTGTTAACCAGGACGTCTACCTCCATATTCTGGACAATTATGCCTACCAACTGTGTGGCAATGCTATGGAACCGAACCTCGTTTGTACCAGCAGGATAATATACCGAGCCATAAAGCAAGGTGTATTACGGCGTGATTTGATAATAGGTAATAATTCCGTATTGTGTGTGGAGTGGCCAGCACCTAGCTCTGATTTTTATCTCATAGCACACCTATTGGATGAATTAGAGCGCCGCATAAAACGTTTGAAGCCAAGGCTTACTACTAAGCAACAGTTAGCGGCAGCATTACGTACTGAATGGAAGCGCATAGCTATCGCTGTGTTCCAAAACCTTGTCGAAAGTAAGTCTCGATGGGTCAGTGCATGCGTTAAGGTCGAAGGTGGACCGACACTGTACTAATGTATGTCAATAAAAGCTAGGTTGTGTTTCTATTTTAGGTGTCTTGTGATTTTTGTCAATATATATTCGTAGTACACTGGAATGTGCATGTGTTCAATGTGTATAACGAAACTACTGTTCAACACAATGACGTACATAAGAAACATATTACGTGCCTTATAAATTGTTTTTATTAATAAGTGCTGTCTGTAAATTATTTTTAACAATAATTAAATGTGCTGTATGTTGCTTATAAAAACATAACATCAACTTGTCTCTAAAGTTTTTTCAATTCGCCTTTCTATTGACAAAATCCTTAAAGTTACACTTTTAACCTTTTTGGTATTGAAAAGATCTGCATCTTAGACCAATGGTACAGCGGACCTTTCAGAACGTTCCAAACGCATATTCCAGTAGCATAACGTCAGATGGCATACCTCACCTATTTTGGATCGCGTTTGCAAGCCGTTTTTAATGCTATCATGTTTATTCCGGTCACCGGATATACGTCTAATAGAGCTCATCTGCAACACCATGAGAAAATGCCTGAGAAAAATAACTGACTCTGGCGCATGACATGACAGATCTTCAATTGCAGCAAATCTGATGAACCGTAGACGAGATTACTAGCAGGAATGTTATCTGACTCACTTCCCAGAAATGTTAATGCTTGTATTTCTGCGGAGGATGGCTATACCTTGTACGGATGTTTCCCAAGGCTCCACTTATCATCGTCAGTAAGCAGGCTACGGGTGTCATCCTGCGTAACTTACACTTCCAATTTATAGAATGTAGCTTTGAATTGCTCGCTGGACATTCCAACTGCATGGAGCATTTTTTTTTAATGCGGAGTACGTTTTATGAATGTCGTCTTGCTTTTTGGAAGCCACTCCTCCGGACACAGAAGTCAAATCGGTCGTTTCAGAAACGGTTGATAAACGGGAAACAAACAATTTTCTTTATTTGATATTCAAACAGGCAATTCATACTTAGTGTAATTTTTTCCCACGAGTGGGGTATTCACTCAGTGATTACATAAAAATATGTTGCGATACACTGTGCAAAACATAGAAACGAGGTCAGTTGGAATTAAAATATACCGAAATTAATTCATGTTTGTGTCGAGTTCTTGGAAAACATGGTGTTTCTGATATTTTGTCCACGCCCTCTCTATAATGACACACAAGTAAACTTCCTGCTACTTAAAGGTGTTTCACTCTTCTCTAAAGTGTTTTGATTAACTCAAGTAGAGTATCATAGACTTGGTCTTACAGTAGATTCAGTGAATTTTTTTGAAAAAAAGAAGGCATTAGTGGATTTTTTTTCTAAACTTTTTATTGAGTCAGACTATTCTTTCTCTTCCGAATTGCCGAAGTACCAGAAACTAAGGAGCGAGGATTCTGGGAAAGTACTTTTGCTTGGCTTCGGGCATTTTCCGTGAAAGTAACTCGTTTTCCTGCAGTGAAGTGACACGAATAAAACGGAAACTTTCTCTCTAGAAAAAGGAGAAGAAAAGTGCAATCTTCTGCAAAGGAGCTTAAAGCCAGTCGTATAGACTTAAGCATTCACGTGAGTAGTTGAAAATGAAAGTGGGTGGTTGCATTTGAATGCAACTATATTGATGTCCAAAATTAAAGGACGACAAGTCTTTTAAGAGAGAACACCATCTAACAAAATGTATAAATATTGAACACATTATCTGGTGAAAGATATCAGAAGACCTGCTTATCTACAAACTCCCTGTAAAAGGAAATGAATTAATATCGAGTTTCTCTTCGCTTTTCTTGCACCCACTCTGCTGAGATGGTTTTCCACTAAATTTTGGTACGTTGCTGCGGATATAGCCTTCCATTCTGTAACAAGAGCATTAGTCAAGTCGGTCATCAATATCAGGCGACTCAGCCTGGCTCGTCGTCGGCGTACCAATTCATCCCAAAGGTTTTTCCATGGGATTCAGATTAGCGCTTTGTACGATTCAGTATAATTCTTCCACGCCGACCTCATTCAATCAGTCCTGCAATGACTTCGCTTTGTGGACGAGAGCATTGCCCTTTTAGTAGCAGAAAGGAGCTTCATCGAACTGTTTTCATAATGTTGAGAACACAGAATTATCGAGGTCTGTTTAGGCTTGTGAAAGTACAAGTTTGTCCGTGACGGAATCGAAGCCTCGCCGCGTATTTCACAAGTGAATATACGGAATTGCGATTAAGGCCATTTCTGCCACGCGATTGGTTCAGAGCTACTTTGGAGATTGCGAGTAGGCGGGGCCTATGAGGAGAGTCATTTAGACTTTGCTGCACTCGCTATAAGCCATTTTTATGTTCGGGTGCTGATTGGAGGTGTAACGACCACCGTGAGCAACTAAATGGGCTATAAGCAGTCGCCCATCCCTAATTTGTGGTCACTGGTTCCAGGAAAGGGAGAGAGCCAGTGCCGTAAGACAAACACAACATCCATGCCTCACCGGGATTCGAACCCCTTTCGGACGAATGATCAGAGGCCATCGCTGAGACCACTGCGCCACCGGGGCGGCCTCTTCCGAAGTACCTTTACTCCATATAGTTCTCCCAGAGCCGAGAGATGTCAGCGCGCCAGCGCTCACTTCTCCTTTAGCACAGGATTAATACTGATGTGTTTTGTATAGAGAACCCATGACTTTTTCTTTAATTTTTTTTTAATTTTAAAATGTTGAATTGAAGGCATTTTTGATGGAGTTTGTAGGAACAAAAAAATATGAGGAATTTATTAAATATTAGAAAAATATATGTATGACAGATCACTTACTGTTTTATCAGACGCAATGTATGGCAAAACACGTTCTGGAGTATTTATTCCAACGGAACTGTCTTATTTCAACATAACACTGTTTTGAGGTCTTACTTCGTGTCATTAGGTAGTTCTTTGCTAATACAAAATCACTCTATTTGATTTTTTTTTCTAGCTATAGTTCTTCACATTCATGAGGAAAAAAATTGATCGTTAGAATAAATATTTCGGTGTGGATACATACTTTTCATTGTTAAAGGTCCTTTTAAGGGTAATGGAAAGAACCTTTAAAAGGGTACTTTTTAGTATCCTTATATATGCGCACTTTCACAGGAGCATAAATCATAATGGGCACTAGGTTGACGTGCTGCCATCTATTGGCCGATACGGAGTATGGTATCCAACTAGCTATTTATTGAAGTCGTCCTCAATTTTAATATTAAGATAGATTTCGCCTTGGATTCATTTGAGAAACTGTAGATATTCCTTATGATATCGTGCACAAAATTACTTTATCGTATTATTCAATGTGATCATTTGTCACATATGTTAACTAATCTCACAGTGACTTTCTTAGGAAACAGAACTTGTCACAATAAAACTTTCCACGATTTAATTCTATATGATCATTTGTCACATATGTTAAGTAACCTCACAGTGAATTTCTTAGCAAGCAGAACTTTCCCCGATAAAAGACAGTCTTACCTGACTCTCCTCATAGGCCCCTCCTACTCGCAATCTCCAAAGTAGCTCTGAACCAATCGCAATCTCCAAAGTAGCTCTGAACCAATCGCGTGGCGGAAATGGCCTTAATCGCAATTCCGTTTATTCACTAGCGAAATACGCAGCCGCACTACCTCATTCTGCAGTAAGTTTCTCTCACAACTAATATACGGACAGAATGTATCGCTGCACATTTATCGTCTTGACACGTGCTTTTACCTCTGTAGTACGTCACATCATCTCACTCAATTTCTTTTGAAGCGAAGAACGAATTTTCATTAATTCTAGACAATGTGTGGAACAAACATCACACATTTTTCGAAGAACCCATAGTCCAGCATATCCATTTTTACGTTCGGGCGCCAATGTAAAAACAAAAGTTTGTCCGTGACGGGGATAGAGCTCGCGACCCCTCACTCCTGAGTAAGTTTTTCTCCCAACTAAGCTACACGGACAGAATGTATTGCTGAATTGTCGTCTTGCCACGTGCTTTACCTCTGTAGTACGTCACAGGCGTTATATGTCGCAGCAACTAGGGGGCCTAGCCCAAACTGTGAGAAGGAGCTGCAAATTATGATGCCTTCTTCACGATTGCGCACACAGTAGTGCAGGTAGCGTTCATTTGAAATCCTCCACACACAGACCGATCCGTCGAATTGCCAGAGAGTCAACGGTGATTCACTACTCCAGAATGCACTGACGCCAAGATATACACTACTCCATCTACTGCTTGGCGTTGCTCTGCCTGATGACGGGATTGTATGCAGCTGCTCGGCCAAATAAATCCAATTTCCTTCATCTCTCGTCGAACCGCTGTGACGCTGGCGTTGCTCTCAGAGACATTTTAGGGCTTAGTGATGAGTGTTGCCACCACGGAGAGGCGATTTTGTCACACCACCAGCTTAGGCACTCAGTGGTCCCTAGTGCTGAAGCTGGTGTCTCACCTTCAGCATTCGGACCGATGCACTTTGGTGCGAATGTATCACATTGTTGCTGCTTCTAGGCGTTTCTACTTCATAAAAACATCACTTACAGTTGATGGGTGTAGCTGCAGCAGGGAAGATGAGCTCTGCGTTGTGACCCGTTGTATTGTTCATTCTTGTCTATAAAGTAACCCAGTCAACGTGCAGGTTTTGATTCTTGTGGACCGTGGCTATGACGTATATGAGCAAATCCACTACCCAAGAGTAGTTTTTGCATTCTTTTCATTGTATATTATAAATGTAAACCCACATAATATAGGGTGAGCATAAAAACACTCCTTCATTTCCAACAGTTATAGAATGTAACTTTATTGGAATATTCTTACATATTGGTTGCTGCAGTTGCATCAACACATAATTATTTATGTGGCATCGGTTGGTATCACAGACACTCGATGTGCGCCCCACCCGTTATTCGGCTAACATCGATGCAATAATCTGGCTCGGATCAGACTTTCTGCATCACATCCGGCGTGATCGAGTTGACAGCTTCAGTGATGCGTTCCTGTAGATTCTTCAGGCTTGCGGGTAGTGGAGGTACATAAACGCTGTCCTTCACGTACCCCCAAAAGAAAACGTCACAAACAGTTAAGTCTCGTTATATCGGGAGCCACTTGAAGCACATCTGGTCATTTTGTCCCGCACGGCCAATCCATCTGTTTGGTAGGTGCTCGTTGAGAAATGAGCGGACAGCGAGATGCCAGTACGGCGGTGTCCCATCTTGCTGATAAGGGTAGTCACCACCCTCAGCAGCTAGTTCTGGCAGCAACCAGTTGGTTAACGTGTCCAGGTAACTTTGGCCAGTAACGGGTTGTCCCTCAAAGAAAAAGGGGACGCACACATTCCGCTCTGATACGGCACAGAACACATTAAGTTTTGGAGAGTCACGTTCAACCTCCAGGGTGGCATTCGGATTTTCACTCCCCAATATCCTCACATTGTGCCTGTTGACTTTTTCACCTAAGTGGAAGGTCGCCTTATCAGTGAAAATTATCTTTGACAGCAGGTTATCATCATTTTCCATTAACGCCTGGAGATGTCTGCAGAATTCAAGTCACGTTGCATTGTCTTACGTGTTGTAACTTATGGACTAATTGCAGCTTGTAAGAGTGCAACTTCAAACGTTTGCGTAAGAATTTTCTCACCGTGCTTTGCGCGATTTTTAACTCTCTGCGCGTTGACTTCTTAGGGCTGCTCAAGAAGTCTTGCCTGATGCTAACAACAACGTGCTCCCAGACCGATGGTCGACCTGAATGTCCCTTTCTCTGATCACAGATGAATCCTTTGTCAATGCAATTGTTATGCCATTTCAAAATCGACTTGTTAGTAGGCGGATCCACATTAAATTGCGTCTGAAAGCACGCTGAACAGTCACAACACTGTTTGTTTTCGCAAATTCCAACACGCACCAGCTGCGTTGCTGTAGGGTGAGAACCATCTTGGATTTCACTGTCCTCTAGCGGTGGGAGCAGTGCACAATGATTCTGCGGGAGAGAAAAGAAATGTTCTGCGTTAACATATCTGTGGTCACCATATTTATGAACATATTCCAGTAAGTTTTGATTTCACAATTTCTTGAAATCAAGGAATGGCTTTGTGCTCCCCTGCTTACGCATATATACACTAAAGTAGCAAATAACATGACGTGTTGGGCCACTCTTGGCTTTCAAAACAGGCTGGATTTGATGCAGAAAGAATTCAACTACATGCTGATTTCGTTCTACATATGGGAGAGCGGATCAAAAAGTTATGTTACACTGTTGAATAAAAGAAACTGTTAAAGAGATATACTCAGGGTATGTATGTTAGTTTAAATGTACAACATTTATTCATTTTGAGACATAGTCACGTAGGAACTGTAAACATTTATCAGAACGTGTGATTAACTTTTCCGTATGTGTACAGAAAAAGTCTCCTCCAGTTTTGTGCAAACATTTAAAGACCGCAGTTTTCACAGCCCAATCGGTTTGGAATCCCAGCTATCGTGAATGATGGAATTCCCAGTTCCGTTCTAAATGTCTAAGGTACCAGAAATTTC
Organism: Macrothele yani; assembly: GCA_039090855.1. Classification (NCBI taxonomy): domain Eukaryota; kingdom Metazoa; phylum Arthropoda; class Arachnida; order Araneae; family Macrothelidae; genus Macrothele; species Macrothele yani. Next base: position 141,191,668 of record CM077002.1, read on the forward strand.
CTTGATTTTGATACGCCTATTATCCCGTATCATGTCAACAACGGAATGCTGGATTTTGATTGTATGCCTTCGCGGTATTCGTCAGTCAAATTTGTGTGCGACTCTTTTCAAATTGTTGGCACCACTTTACAATGGCCTGGCGAGAAATGACATTCTTCCCGTATACAGCACATATATTTCACTATAGATGTCAGTGCAATTTAGTTGCTTAGCCCACAAAAATCGAATGGTTCCTTGCACTTCCAATTTGGAGTAAGAATTCAGTTGAAGCGCCTTTACGAACTGTATCCAGCACACGCCTTATGCGGTTACTGAACTAAAAGACCTCCCGTCGGCAGCTCTGACGTATTGTCTACTTCGACCCCAAGCACGCACCCAGGCTGACTTCAATCTCACTCCAGATGGCGCTAAGTGTAACTTACTTTTTGATTCGCCTACGTATTTGTGCAAGCAATCCAATGTGATGACGTCCGTCAGTTTCCGACTGTTCTGTGGTGCACAATCTCTGTACCGAATTGATATCTCAACTTCATCGCACGTGTGTTCAGTTGAGATAAGGTGTGTAGAAAAGTGGAGGCCATTTTAGTAGTTTGAAGTCAAACTAGTGGAACCTGTGTGAGACGACTCGAAATTTGTGGCACGGCACATTTTCCTGCTGGAAATAGCCCTCTCCACCGTGAAGCACCATGTACATGAATGGGTGTACCTGTTTTGCAATGATGCTACCATACATTATGTCATTCACATGGATTTGAGATGCATTAAGTAACCCAATACCTACCATAAATACAGACCTCAGACAATTATACCGCCTTCAGGAACTCGTACAGTTAGCGATAGGATGGTGGGATGCATCGATTCGTGCTGTTGATGTCTTATTTTGGTCTATCCATCGGCGGGTATAAATGAGAAATCGTAATTCTTCGAATAAGGGGTCCTTTTTGCTGTTCTCAGGAGTACACGTTTGGTGCTCTCATGTTCACTCCAGACGAATATTTCAGTAGAGACGAAACGCACCAACCCCCCTTCATCTAAAGTTGTAGAACATGCACCCGAATGGGAGGTGGGCTGTGAATGCTAAAATTCTTCTCTTGGTACCGCTGTTGACCTGCGCGTTTACTTGACGCAATGGAACTGGTCTGTTGCCTAGCACAATTCTCTCAAACCGACCTCGCCCTCGAACATCGACCGTTCTTTTCCGTCCACGGGGAGACTGCTGATTCCTTGTTTGATGTGTGTGCATCAATCATGGTACATAACTGATACAGTTGTTCTTGCATAGACGAGAAGATTAACCGTATCTTACGCTTTCCAACCGTAGGTTGAAGAAACGAATATTCTGCAGCTTTGTTAGCCTGTCTGTCCGTCTGCACGATAACTCGCGTAAAAATGGTTCGATTTCAATGAAATTTTAGTATTTGGTAGGGGACCACCTGGGGACGATACCTATTGAAAATGGGCGAAATGAGGTCAAAGGTCAGGGAGCGAGATCCATTCAATTGCCGTTATGCATCATAACTTCAGTAAAAATGCTTCGATTGCAACAAAACTTCAGTAAGCTGTTCCGGAGGTATACTGAACCAATTCTGTTTATATCATCGAAATGGGGTCAAAGGTCAGGGCACAGGAGCGAGATTTATTCCACAGGCATTATCCTCATAACCTGATTAAAAATGCTTGTAATGCGATAAAACTTTAATATGTTGTTCCGTAGGTATACTGAACCGGTTCTGTTGAATATAATTGAAATGGAGTCATAAGCCAGGACACAAGAAAGAGATTTATTCAACAGCCGTTATCCTCATAACTTGACTAAAACTGCTTCTATTGCGACAAAACTTTAGTATGTTGTTCCGTAAATATATTGAACGTGTTCTGCTGAATATCATCGAAATGGGGTCAAAGGTAAGGGCACAGGAGCGAGATTTATTCCACAGGCATTATACTCATAACTTGATTAAAAATGTTTCTATTGAGACAAAATTTTAGTATGTTGTTCCGGAGGTATACTGAACCAATTCTGTTTAATATAATCGAAATGGGGTCAAAGGTCAGGACACAGGAGCGAGATTTATTCCACAGCCATTATACTCAAAACTTGAGTAATAAATTGTGTAATGATTTTTGGTATGTTCGAAAGCGTATTATAATCATTGCATTGCATGATTTTACTGCACCCATAAAAATTGGAAAGGGAGTGAGACAAGGTGACACCATATCTCCCAAGCTCTTTAATGCGACATTGGAAAATGTCTTTCAATCACTGAACTGGGAAAACAAAGGGATAAAGATTAATGGAGATTATCTAACTCACCTGCGTTTTGCTGATTACGTAGTCATTTTTGCAACTACCCCATCAGAGCTGCAGAGTATGATCCAGGAACTTGCTGACAAGAGAAAAGAAGTGGGATTAAAATGAACTTTCAGAAGACAAAAGTGATGTACAATGCTTTTAAAAGAAATGTAGATTTATCGATTGATGGAGAAAACCTGGAGATAACAGATACGTATGTTTCTCTTGGACAGCAGATATCAAGTGAGGGTCACATTGATGAAGAAATTAATCTGCGTATAAAACTTGCCTGGAGAGATTTTGGAAGAAACAGCATAATTTTCAAGAGTAATATGCCATTATGTCTTAATAGAAAAGTGTTTGATCAATGCATCCTTCCAGTGCTTACGTATGGTGCAGAGACGTGGACCTTAACTAAAAGAGACATACAGAGGCTGCAGACAACTCAAAGTAGCATGGAAAGGTGCATGCTTGGTGTAACCAGGAGAGATAAGAAGAGGAACTCGTGGATCCGAAAAATGACAAGAGTGGAAGACATCATGATCAGAGTTAAATCCCTGAAATGGCAATGGCTTTTTGGACATACTGCCAGATGGACAGACCATCGATGGACAGCTGAAATTTTAGATTGGATTCCAAGGGACAGGAAAAGACCCAGAAGAAGACCACATGGGAGATGGGTGAATGAAATTCGAAAGTATGCGGTAGTAACATGGAGGGGACTGGCACAAGACAGACCGTTGTGGAAGAAGCTTGGAGAGACCTTCGTCCGGCAGTGGATTGATAATGGTTGACAATGATGATGATGATGACATATATTTATTACATACATATTTTTATTACTCGTATCTTGCCCCAAAACAACTGAGAATGGTTTTATAAAAAAATGTGCGATACTGCGTTCGACCTTGGCACGAGTCTAGAAAAAACGGTAGTCGTTTTAGTAACAATAGCAACCGCCCATATCTGTTTAACACGCATGCGTCGTCAGTAGTGCGCAGTTTAATAAGCGTTGTTTCGTGAACCCCTAAAAAGAGATTTCGCCCTGTGACTTTCCGAAAATGTTGATGTGAAAGGGGAACAAAGATGCTGCTTTAAATTTTGCTGTCGGCTTAAGAAGTCTGTCCGAGAGACACCCTGTTTTATGCAAGAAGTTTATAAAGATGAATGTTTTTGGAAAATCAACAATTTACAGAGGTGATAAATAATTTATGGATGGTAGTGAGTGGGGTTTTTTTTACGCGCATAGAGGATTTCACCGAGTGTTACAGAGGTAAATATAAATGCAAAAGGTGTTATTTTACTGGAAGATAAACACCTATCAGCCGTACCCGGTGGCGCAGTGGTCTAACCGATGGCTTCTGATCGTTCGTCCGAGATGGGTCCGGGTTCGAATCCCGGTGAGGTATGGATGTTGTGTTTGTTTTACGGCGCTGACTCTCTCCCATCCCTGGAACCAGTTGCCCTAAATTAGGGACGGGCGACTGCATATAGCCCACTGAGCTGCTCACGGTAGTCGTCAAACCTCCAATAATAAAAAAAAAAAAAAAGCCTATGAATTACAGATATCGGAGATATGGTTCACATTTCAAAATCATTAGTTCATAGAATTTTAAACGAGTATTTCGTGATGAAACGAGTTTGTTCAACTTGGGTTCCCCATTTCTTTTCATGTGCGGCCCAATGCAAGGCCGCATGTGGCCGCTTCTGTCGTTTGTATTTGGAGAAAATGAATACTAATTTGATGCCCCAACTTGCATGTAGTCCAGACTTCTGGTTGTTTCTCATTTTAAAAACAGACATAACGGCAATTTGAGACTGATCAACAACTTATTAAAGCTGCGTAAGTGTGCTTCAACAGCATTGCAGTAGAATTCCAGACTATATTCGAAAAGTGGGAGGAACGTTGAGACACCTGTATTGGATGCAATGGACAGTATATCGAAAAAGATGCTCACTTCCTTTATAATTAAGGTATCCATATTTTTTTTATAAAAACTTTCTCAGTTGTTGTAGGACAACTTCACAGTTATTGTCCATTAATTAAGTTTTTTTTATTGCTGCTCTGACTTTGAGCACCAATGTACACTATATTGACAAAAGTCACCGGACACCTAGGAGAGAAGCACAACATAGCATTTATTGACATACATTAGTACGGTGTCGGTCCACCTTTGGCCTTAATGCATGCACTGACCCTTCGAGACATAGTTTCGACAAGGTTTTGGAACACAGCGATAGGTATGCGCTTTCATTTAGGACATAACGCTGCCGCTAATTATTGCTTAGTTGTAGTCCTTGGTCCCAAACTTCTTATGCAGCGCTTTAATTCATCCCATAGCTGCTCTATGGGATTAAGATCAGCGCTATGTGGTGGCCAGTCCACACACCATGCGGAATTATTGTCAAATCACGCCGTAACAGTCCTTGCTTTATGGTTCGGTGCATTACCCCGCAAGTGCCAACAAGGCTCGGTTCCATAGTATTGGCACACAGTTGGTAGGGCATAATTGTCCAGAATATTGAGGTAGACGTGCTAGTTAACAGGTTTGTCCACGATAACCAATGGGCCGGGACCATACCACGAAAAACACCCCCACACGAGTACACTGCCAGCTCCACACTTGACCGTAGGAACAGTACACTGTGGTAAATAGCGTTCCTCCGGCTGCCGCCATACCCACACACGGCTATCAGACTGATGGATCGTGTATTTGCATTCATAAGTCCATAGGACCCGTTTCCATTGATCTACGATCTACGATAAATGTTCTTTACACCATGCTAAACAACGAGTAGCATTCCGAGTGGAGATGAAAGGCTTATGAGCAGCCGCACGACCACGGTAACCCAAGGAATGAAGTTATCTGCGAATGGTATGTGTATATACCGAGGTTCCAGCATTTTTACTCAGCTGTACACTGAAGTTTCAGTGTATTAGCCGTAATGACTCTCCTATTCCGTCTATTAGCCGTAATGACTCTCCTGAAGCTTCGGCGTCCTCTATCACTGATTTTCTTTGGTCTGCGGTACGTTTTGCTGCTTCAAGCACGACATGTGTCTTCCACGTATTCCGCACATCCAAAACAGTTGACTTGGGTATGTTTAAACGTCTCTCGGTTTCTCTTATGGACAACCCACTAATATAACCCCTAACAATTTTTCCTTTCTCTAAGTCAGTTCTCTCCTGCCGCGACATTTTCACTCAACCTCACACTGCGATATGATCGCGCAGGCTTGGTTTTATATCGTTTGCAGCTTTACCGCGCATCTTAACAACGCAGCGGATCCTTTCATTTGCTTTCGAATGGGTGTCCGGTGACTTTTGTCAATATAGTGTACTTTCGCTTAGCAAGGGCGTTTTTTTTAGTGAAGCAGTCGTTTTGTGATTCTCGATGGAACAATGACTTGTCGTGCATTTTGATTTTGGTTCAGAAGTAAGCTGGTTTGCTTAAACTCTTATTGTGAGAAGCTTGAACTGCAGCATCATGGAAATTGAAAGTACTCTATTAGAGTTGATGACTTGTCTGTACTATTGCCGCTTACAAACAGAAGCACATTTTTGTTAATTATTCCTCTTCAGATTTTCGTTTCGGTGGGAAGTCTTAGTGAAAGACGGGTTTGTCTGCTTGGAACGCTCCATGGACAATAATGGCACACAGAACAGCAAATAAGGAAGGGCGTCTTTGAATCTTCGAGAGGTACCAGATAGTTCTGCGTGACATTGACGAAAAGACCCTGACTCACTAGGTTTTGTTCCAGAATTCTTAGGTTGAATAGTTTTGGTAATATTCGTGTGTACAGATCGCTGTACTGATGACACTGTCCTGTTGCTGGAGAGCAAGATTGAGTTGCAGAGTATGTTGTCCCAGATGTACGAAGTTTGCAAGAAATTCAAACTGAGTGTAAATAAGGGAAAAACCAAAGTAATGGTTTTTGAGTGAGGAACTGTTAGCACTGAATGTAATATAAGTCTAAATGGCACAGTGATTGACAAGATGAATGAGTTTGTGTATTTAGGAAACATGTTTGACTGAGAGAACAAATTGTATGGTGAAATTAGTAGGTGAGTGAATTCTTCATTGAAAGTCATAGCTGCTTTAGGAGGTTTCCAAATGAATGATGGTTTCTCGAGAGAGACCCGCGTATCTGTGTATGAAAGTGTAATTGTTCCTACTCTGATGTATGGTAGTAAAATCTGGGTACTGTGACGTACCTGCCATCAGGACGCACATGACATAAAGGCAGATAGGAATCAGAATACATGTCTGCGTAGCTCAGTTGGTAGAGCGACTTGTTCCGGAATAAGCGTACTCGGGTTCGAATCCCGGCGTAGACCAAAAATGACGGAGAAAGTTACTTCGTTATAATGGCGCCCGAACTACCCGGATGACCCGACCGTTCAAAATCTCGCATTGGTGTGATGTTATTTCCACACCGCGAGATAGGAAAAATCAGAGAATCCCTTCTCCAGTGCTTCGAAAAATAAATGTGTGTGACGTTGCATTCCACACACCAGATTGACTGGGAGTTCTCAAGTGCACGTTCTACAGTGGTTGTCTACCTGCAGCGATTCATGGTCACGGCTGATCCGTGGGCCATGCCCCCCTCTTTCGGGGGGAGATGTGACGTACCTGCCAGCAGGACGCACATGACATAAAGGCAGATAGGAATCAGATTACATGTCTGCGTAGCTCAGTTGGTAGAGCGACTTGTTCCGGAATAAGCGTACTCGGGTTCGAATCCCGGCGTAGACCAAAAATGACGGAGAAAGTTACTTCGTTATAGTACTACAGAAGAAACATGGGAGCCGTTTGTGTGCTGGAGAAAGGCGTTACTTACAAGGAGTTTGCGGCAAGACACGTTCTGATGTTGTGAGGAAAGAAGATGTGATGCAGATGTGTAATGTGAAGCAAAATTTTGTTAGCATGATGGAAACTATTATTCTTCCATGGTTTGGCCATGTTGAAAGAATGAGTGATGAGATGCTTACTAAGAAACTTCTTTTTAGCCCAAATGGCAGGAAGGGAAGGCAGAGGAAGGCCAGTGAAGTCATGGGAGGATCAGATTCAGGAGTGTTTGCATAGAAAAAGATTTAGTATAAAGTATAGAAGGTCTTGTGTACGTCGTGTGAAGGATGTCAATGAAGCCCGAGTTGCGTGTCGAGATCGATGTAAATGGCGAAGTTTGATAAGGCAACAGTAAGTAAATAATCAGTTAGGAATTTATCTGGTAGTTTGTATTTATTTGTGGAGCTAACCGCTGAATCTCAGAGTACAGCTTTGTGACATGTATGTGTGTGTGTGTGTGTGTGTGTGTGTGTGTGTGTGAAAATATATTATATCAGCGAGTTCTTTCCTTAATGTAGCATATGTTCGCCGTTTTCTCCAAACTGAATGAGGGTGTATCTTCTAGAATTGTAAGCTTACGTTAAAACCATAATATGTTGAGATCATAAATAGCATATTCTTGAAGATCCATTCCTCCGTACTGTTTTTATTTAGTAAGATATGACGGGAATTAAAAAAATGTGTTTATCTGAAGTACACTCAACCGGGTTATTTTTTCTATAAGAGTATACTGTGTTTCTGTTTTTGGTTAGCAAATGTTTTGCCCTCTGCATTTTTACTGCTTGCAGGAGAAAGCTTTATAGCTTTTGTTGGATTTAATGTTAAATATACCTGCGTAAAATAGTTTCTTACGAGAAAGTAAGAAGAAAAATAAAAACACAGTAACATTTTTTTTTCAGAATATTTGTTTGAGACAAGACACGAGAGAGAGAGAGAGAGAGAGTTTTTAAGGGCTGTATGCTGTAAATTTGTGCGCAGCCCCGTTACCACAGACGCACGCAAAATCCTGCTGTCCTAACTCACAGCAGAAGAATTGATTAAAATTTAATGCAATTCTGCTGCCTGTGCTCCTAGGGCGGTGTTCCCAAAAAGACTTCTGTTAACGTAGATTTATGCTACAAAGTCAAGATGATCACCAGAGAGTTTCGCAGCCAAGAGTAGTTCGCACGCGTCTCCCTGTACGGAGCTATTCATTTCGTTTTCGAAACAGCCCCATTTGTAATTCATTGAAAATGGCGTTCCAACATGTCTTACTAAGCCTATTGGATTTGGAGTTGTTCTTTTTTTTTTTTTTTTTTTTTCGCTCTCTTTGCTTCCTCTTTTGCCTCTGGCAGTGCACTGAATCTAAAATAACCTAAGGATGACTTAGAATCCTCGCTCCTTTTTATTCTTTTTGCATCTCATTTTAAAATTGTCCCTAGATGAACGTACACAAAAACACACAGATGCCTTATTCGCATTAGCTTTGACACGGCTTGCGTCGAGCAGGTGTTTCACAGGAATTTTTCTTAGTTTGTCCTGCCGCGTTGCCACCTGAACCTATTTTTGCACTAAATAATAAAAGCCGCTGCTGCAACCGGTGATGCCATTGATACTTCATTTTTCTTTTCCTCATGAGGGATTTTTTTCTCACAGTCTTCTGTTACTCATGAGTGTTTTACATAAATGAATGACAATGTACACGCTTGGTATTCGGAATGTTTATTTTATATTTTTTATTTTGCATTCCTAAAGTGTGTTTCCCTCTAGAAATATTTCTCACTAATCTTCGAGCAGCATTCTTTCTTTTTTTCATTCACGAAGGGCTGTAAAGCTTTTTACCATACGTGAATGTGTGAGTGTATGTACGGTTGAGTGCGCATGCTGGAAGTATTTTTTACGGGTATGAATGATTTAAGTTGAAATATTCTTTTATTCATGAAATGTTATCTTTTTCAGCAGAAAGCTGGGAATGATTTTGCCCTTATTTATATGAAAATCCTCAATATATATATATATATATATTTTTATCGTAAATGCTGCTTTTGAACATTATGATATCTTTATTACTAACTCGAAGTTTACTTCAGTTTTTATACACATAGCTTACAGTAAAAAAATTTCAAATATCTAAATAACAAATATTGCCGAAAATAAACAATTTTTGCTGATGTAAAATGATGGTCTGTTAGATTTTAGCCTGACATTGATGACACAACATACATAATATTATTTTCGACGCGACATATATTATTATTTTAATTAATAATAAGGAATTATATATACACTAACAATACTAAAAATAGTATAACTGTACAAATTTTGAAGATATGAATCCGTTTTTGGTGTAAATACGACATGGATGGTAAGTCAGATAATATCCAAAAAACTTGAGAATTTCGTCGTCCTGCAGTGGGAATCGAACCCGCGTCTCCCGGGTAGCACCTGAGTATGCTAACCACTACACCACCCAGAACAACCAAGTTTCAAGTTCCCGGTTAATTTGAATGTAACCATCACAGGATTCGCTAGTCCAAACAACCAGCATTCATATAAAGCGAATCTGGGGGTTTGTAATTCATTCCCGTGATTGCCCGCAGGCGCAGAATATCAATGAATAAAATACATTATTACGCCATTGTACAATGCAGATTTGAAAGATGGTAATCCGTTTATTGGTGTAAATATGACATGGATGTTATGTCAGATAATATCCGAAAACTTGAAAATTTTGTCGTCCTGGAGCGGGAATCGAACCCGCATATCTCGGATAGCGTCCGAGTATGCTAAGAATAAGCAGGTTCGATTCTCGCTCCAACACGATGAAATTTTCAAGTTTTCGGATATTATCTGACATAACATCCATGTCATACAGTATTTATACCAAAAAACGGATTCACATCTTCAAAATTTTTATTGTGTGGTGTAATCTCATATTCCGTGCGTAGTATAACTGCACTAGAAATCGAAATTTCTTGGCGTAGAATAAAAATCAAAGTTTCCAAGCTTTCGCACATCAACCAGATGGCTTTTTCACGGAAGGTAGACAGCTAACTGCAAACTGAATAACCGAACACTTCAACCATTTGAACGCGTCGACTTGACTGGACAATATATGAATAGACGCACATGCGATCATTCATTCGAAGAAACCAGGTCACTTTAGTTGGGCACGCAGTACCGCTGTAGAAAATGCAGCGTAATTTGAAGAATTATTTCCAAATGAGTGGCAACTCTAGAGGGAAGCCTCGCTGCTGATTATGATCTCTAAGGTTTCCCGAATGATAGTACATTTAGGTGTGGAGTATGAAGCTAATTTCTTTATATCATTCCACAAAGGATCAGCGGACTTAAACTTGATTTCTTTGAATAGAGCAGTGGTTTTTTCCCATCTACGCCCAACTTCGCTACCTGAGCTCTATTCCTTATATACCAAATGTTTCCTATCAACTCGTAAACAGGCTCATGACGATTAACTTCGGTTTCTGCATAAGGTCACCAGCATCTTTATATACAATGCTTAAAATAAATTTTGACAAGCCCCTTCTTTTCAATGAGGCAGGTGTTTATGCCATCGCACTACAATGTCCGGGCAGCTCCAAGCGACACTACATCGAAATCACCAAACGATCGTATAGAATTAGAATCAACGAACATAAGAGAGATACAAAAGACGAAAAATAACCACTGCCGTAGAGATCATTAGGTAGTACAGTGGTCTAAACGATGGCTTCTGATCATTCGTCCGACTGGGGTCCGGGTTCGAATCCTGGTGAAGCATGGATGGTGTATTTATCTCACGGCACTGACTCTCTCCCTTCCCTGGTACCAGTAGCCCTAAATTAGGGACGGGCGACTGCTTATAGACCATTGAGTTGCTCACGGTGGTCGTTGAACCTCCAATCAAAAAAAAAAAAAACTTAGAGGTGACCAACAACCCTCGTATGACCAACGAGAGATAACAAAGGTGACCTCGTTTTTTGCATGAATGATCACATTTATGTCTATTCATTTATTACCTAGTCAAGTCAAAGTGTTTAAATTATTGAACTGTTCTATTATTTAGCTTGCAGTTAGCTGTCTACCTTCCTTGAAAAATCAATCTGGTTGATATGCGAAAGCTTGGAAACTTTGATTTCTGTTCTACGCCAAGAAATTCGGATTCCTAGTATAGTTATACTACTTTTAAATTTTATTTTTCTGTTACATTATCTGTGTGTCTGAAGGCGTGTGAACATGATATGACAGCTCCTGTTTTAGAAATGAGATCAGATATTTTTTTTTAGAATAGGATATAAGTAATCATGTCTCAGAACTTTCTTATATTATCCGGAATTTGACCGTGCTCAGTTCTAATGCTATTGGAGCAAGCAGACATCCGTATTTTGCGTAATTTTTATTCTTCTAGAAGAATTTCAAGCATTTTTTTATCAAAAAACCAGTAAGTATCCGCAAATACTTTCCTAAGTTGCGCGTTTTTCCTATAGGAAATGATTTCCTCGTTGGCTGGAATATTCTTAATGTTGTATGTAAAGCTTTGTCTCCGATTCAAAGATGCAGACTACAAGAATACTTAAGAAACACATATAGCTTATTAAATTCATTTATTTTTGTGGTGCAATAAGCACAAATATTCGCTAAGCTCTCGCACTCCACTGGGAGGCTTTTTCAAGGCATTGGTAAACATAAAAATAGTACTAATGTTTTATGTCTACCATTGCCTTGAAAAAGCCTTCCTGTTGATTGCAAAAGCTTGGCGAATCTTTGTGCTTATTACAGCACAAGAATACAGTGGTGTGCAAAAGTATTGTATCCCCTGCAAAAACCATGATTTTTTAAGTTTAACTCTTTTCTAACTAACTAATTGGCATAGCTATTTCATTGTTTATATGTCGTTAGGTGCAACATTTAATGGAAATTTCAAAAATATCTTAGATTTTCCAGTAGCTACTTTGTTCTTAAGATGTGATATAAAATATGGGGTTTGGCAAACACATTGAAATTCGCGTGACATGCGTTTCAGTTGTTACAGCAAATCATAGACATTCTTTTATCTGATTGGCTGCTTTCTAATGCTATCTTGATCCTACTCTAGCCTTTATAAGAGATCACACAGAGCTACTAGGGCATTGTAGTGGTCGCTTCGTGTTGTTTAATTAGGGTATAATTCGTGTACATTCTCAGTAATGGTTAAATCTACGAAATTTTCTTCAGTGGACAGAGTAAAAATTGTTGTTCTGCATGAAGAGGGATTTTCGTCAAGACAAATCGCTGAAAGAATGGGTTGTAATCAATCTACAGTTATTAGGTTACTGAAGAAAGTAAAAGAAACTGGTGATATTAAAGACATGCTTCGCAATGGAATACCCAGATCCACTAAAACCAAGCAGGAGAGTGCTTAGAAAGCTAAACTTTGCAGACAAGAGGCTCGATTCAGCTGAACTGCTTTATAGGTGGTCTGAAGTGACTGATGTTACTGTTAGTACATCTAGTGTTAGGAGGAGGCTTCTTCACTATGACTTACGTGGCTGCAAGTCAGGCGTAAACCATTGTTAACTGCAAATCAAAGACAGCGTAGACTTCAGTGGGCAAAACAGCATGTCTCATGGACAACCAAGCAATGGGGAAATGTTCTTTTCAATGAAGAATAAGAAGTTTGCCTTAATGGGAATCAGAGTACTGCTTATATAAGGAGATTCAAGCATGAAAAATGACATCCAAATTGCTTAGTGACTACTTTTAAGCATCCGGTGAAGGTCATCGTTTGGAGCTGCATGTGTTCACATGGCGTTGGCAACCTCCATATTGTCGATATTACGGTGAATGCCCAGAAATACATCTGGATATTAGAAGACAAGATGCTGCCATCATCTAGAAGACTTTATGATGGCAATTTTATTTCTCAAGATGACAATGCTCCCTGTCAAGTAGTGAATATGTGACTTCAGGAAAAAATGTTCAGCATCTTGATTGGACAACCCAATCACCGGACTTAACCCAATCGAAAACTTGTAGTTCAAAGTGTCGTATGAATTATCAAAAAAGAAGCCAACAATCAAAATTCAGCTAATTGAAGATGTAATTAAAATTTGGAATCCTTTTGTTCAACCCAGTTTTTTACAAAACCTTGCACACAGTATTCCAGCAAGATGCCAAGCTGTTATCAAAGCTAAAGGCTGGTCAACAAAATATTAGGTACATTTTATGATTTCGCTTCATTATATTTCTGTATTTAAATGTTATTTAATTCCTTATGAATTAAAAAGACTATTTATTGCTGTACACCTAAGTATTGATTAAGTTATCCTTTTCATAATAATTTCGACTTGGTCATGATTTTTGTAATGTTTCTTAAGAACAGTTTTTCTACAGGAAAAACTAAGACATCGCTGAAATCTCCATTAAATTTCGCATCTACTGATATATAAATGACGAAATAGCTATGTAAATTTGTTAGTTAAAGAAAACAGTTAAACTTCAAATTTCACTAATTTTGTAGGTGATACAATACTTTTGGACGCCACTGTAAACGGATTTAATACGCTGTATGCGTTTCTTGAATATTCTCAGTCTGGCATATTTAAAATAACGTTACGGACTTCAAGAATAGTTTTAGGATAGAATACATTATAGGAAATCTCGATCACATGAGTTTCCATTCACGATATCCATTTATTAGATTACCAGTCTCACGCAAACATTGGAACATTGCGATTCTGTGTTTCAATACGTAGCCGTGTGTTAGATAACGGACTTCGTACGGTTAGAGAAAAATTGCGAGCATGAGTTTCAATATGCAATAGCTGTGTGCTAAATTACAAAAATCGCACGTATACGGGAAAACTGCAAGCATGTATTTTAATACAGTAGTCCTGTGCTTTTAGATTACCAGACACGGATAGGGAAAAATCATTAGCATGTGTTTTAATATATAGTAGCCCTGTGCTAGGTTAAGAATTTCCCACGGGTGGGTAAAAATGGCTAGCAAGTGTGTCAGTACACAGTTGCACTGTACAAGATTACAAAACTCTCGCTTGTAGGGGAAAAACCTTGGCCAAGTGTGTCAATACACAGCAGCATCGTGATAAATTACCAACGTTCTTACAGATAGCAGAAAATCACGAGCACATTTTTCAACGGACAACAGCCCTGTGCTAGATTGCCAACATAGCTTTGATACAGGAAAACCGTCAGTATGTGTTTCAATACACAGTAAACCTGTACTAGATTACCAACCTCTCGCGGATAGTGCAAACTGCGGCACATGTTTCAATACGTGTAGCCTTGTGCTAAATTACCAAGCATTTCGGAATAGGGAACACGCGATTATGTGTTTCAGCACAGTTTAGCCCAGTGCTGTACTGCTAACTACGCGCAAATTAAGGGAACTGCAGGCATGAGTTTCAATACACAGTAGCCCTTTGCTAGATTACCAGCAGAGAAGTTGGTAACCTTAAGCTTTTGGCCTTGAAAATTAAGTTTCGTAGAATTGTAGTTTAACACACCACACACTCTGGTTTAGATGAGTAAAATTTGGGCAGTTCGATGCTTCGAAGAATACTAAGCACAGAGAAGTATGCGCTTGCAGTCATCAGAACTTGCTTCCAAATTTCAGAACAAATTACGGGTTTAATAATTCCTAACTTAAATATAGTATAGAATTTCCTTTGAAAAATTATAGGCTTCTGCAAGGGGTGTGACAACCTTGTTGTCGGAGCCGTTTTATCTCGCTGGTTTCGTCGTTCATTCTTTGCGAAAGCATGGATGATGAGTTTTGGAACCTGAATCGTTCTTCTATCCTCTATCATCCTGAAGAGCGTATGTGACGGGTGGCGCCTTAGGTAACCACAGGGGTGTGAATCCTTATTTCCCTTGGGGAAAAAGCAGATATGCGTACTTGTTCATTTACTTTACATACTGCATGCTTCAACCATTCTCTCTAGAACTGACAGTGAAATGTTTGTTATTTGTACATTAGTTCAAGAAACACGAGATGTTTACTGAAGAGCACGTACGCACACTATTTCCACAGAACTACTGTATTTCGAAATTGGTTTTAAAAATAGGTTTTACATGTGTCGTGTTGTAGTATACAGCGTGATTAATAATTATTGTCGGGGTTTCCATGGCATGGCATGGTCAAACCGTAACCGAGCAAATAAAACTGTCTGCAGCACAAACAAGTTCAACACGGAAAGTTTTATGTGGCAACACGGTATCCGTTGAATTGACGTCATACTTCAAAATGGCGACTGCTCGAGAAAAAAGCAATGTAAGTACTCTGGTTCTTCGAAACACAGTCAGTGATCACAACGCAACATCGCGTCGTTACAAAACGCAGTATGGCAGAGCTCCACCTTCCGATAATGCTATCCGACGTTTCATTAAAGCAGTTTCAAAAGACTAGTAGTGTGCAGCATCAAAAAGGAGCAGCAAGAGCGAGCACTTCGCAGGACGATGTTGATCGCGTCCAGGAAGCTTTTCCTCCAAGCCCTCAGAAGCCAACGAGACGAGCTACGACGCGGTTAGGTATACCACAAACGACAGTTTGGAGGGTTCTTCATAACCGCCTACAATTCCGTGAGCGCAAACTGCAGACTGTACAGGCTTTACAGTGGGAATGATAAACTCCGCCGTTTTCAATTTGCCCAAGACATTTTGTCCAAAGTCGAAGCTGATGAACATTACACTCAGACATCGATATTTAGTGATGAAGCAAGGGTTTTCGTCTCGGGGAGGGTACATCGGCATACCTGCAGAATATGAAACTGCGAAAACCCTCAGGCCATTCCAGAAGTCGAACGAGATAGTCAAAAGGTGAACGTCTGGTGCGCTTTGTCATGTTCGAAAGAGTTGGGGCTTTTTTATTGGTGGAGAAAACGGTGACAGTGGTGACTTATCTTGATATGCTACAGGTGTATCTGTTGCCTCAATTGGAAGTCCAAGTGGTGCTCCAGCACGATGGCGCACCGCCACGTTGGGCTGTTATTGTCGAGAATTTCTTGACCTTGGATTTTCCTGGTCGCTGGGTTGGGCGTGGTGGTCCCATTCTGTGGAATCCAAGCTGACCTGATATTACGACACTAGGCTTCTTCCTGTGGGGCTACGTGAAAAACATGGTTTATGAGATCCCTGTAACCTCCCTCGATGACCTGAAGACCAGAACGGTTCTGCGACTGCAACAGTAACGCCGCAAATGCTGGTGAAAACTTAGAGAAAAATTGGTTACCGCTTGGGTATCTTGCGCACCCCGAAAGGCGCGCATGTCGAATTGATTTAGCAATCTGATGTATCGATTCTACAGGCAATAAAACATTTAGTTGTCATTTGTCATATTCTGTTTGCGGTTTCGATTTGTTGTTTCCCGTTTTCCAATTATAGGATACTAGAACTCCGAAAATAATTGAGAATCACTGTATTGTATTCCAATGCATCGGCTTCTTAAAGTCCGAAGTGAAATTTGTATAATTTTTTCTGCACCGAAATCCGAGTGGTCAGAAGCGCTGGTTTCTAGCTAGTTGTTCGAGATGGAGATGAGGTATGGGTGGTGTGCTAACTCTCTCCTTTTCTTGGAAAATCTCTCCCAGTGTCCTCGTATAAGGAACAAGTAACGGCTTCCATCCCTAAGATTTACTCATCCTAAAACACCGAAGCAAAAGATAAATAAAAATAATTTTTGAATCTCAAATATGACGCAGCAGTATAAAAAAGAGTTTTCGTCTTTTTCTGTTTTAGAAAGTTCCTTTGTGTGCAATAATAATACGTCCTAAAAGAAAGAACACAACGTCATTTTTTCCGTGATCATGATAATTCCATTAGTCTTAAAGGAGATTCTTCATGACTTTCGAAAGCTGTGTAAAGATCGGAGCTTGTATTTTTCTGTCAAAGAATTTACGAATGAGGAAATTATTTTTGACGTAGACCTTTGAAAATCAATTATTTTCACGCAAGGCAAATGCTAATTTGCGTGTTAATTGCAACGACAATGAAAAACCTTGAAGTTTTCCTTAATAATAAGCTCGTAATTCGAATTAAGATTTGAATTAACAGATATATCAAATTATCCGTTCTCTCTGGAGTGATTTTTTGCACACGCGCTGGTTTCCAATTTATTTCAACAGAGGCAACGAGTAAGGATCAAAGTTTTAATAAAATAGAGTTACTCTTTGTCACGTTGGTGTCTGACCATTTATAGCTCATCTTTTGTAAAAAAAGGTTATCGGTTTGACCGTCCGACCGTCCGCCTGTAGACATCATGTCTCTGCAACTATTCGTCTGATTTGAAAAAGTCTTTTTGTAATGGGAAGCTGAAAGTGGGAGAATGATGATCCTTGCATTCCAGTTTTTTTTTCAATACACAAATTCGCCGCTAGAGAGTCTAGAAGCTGGTGATAGCATATTAGAAATATATTTTATTCCACATATTTGCTTCTAAATATCCGATTGACAAAAATATTTTTTTCTTTTGATGCCATTTACTGTATATCGAGCAGTATTTTAGGGACAGTCTCTCTTTCAAGGAATACATAAATTTTCCCCTAGGGGACGTTAAAGTAAATTTTTTCCCGATATCTCTGCTTCTTAAATTCCGATTTGAAAAATTCTTCCTTCGTCGGATGCATCTGTTGATGGGAAATGCTTTGCATATAATTGCTGATTTTTTAGTAAAGAATGGTTTGGCCATTATGGTCCGAAAGTGCTTATTTCTGCTTCTGATGTATTTGAACCAAAATCTTACCTTCTGAAAACTTGATTGAAAAAATTATTTCGTGAACACATACCGCTCACACCGGAAGAACCTTTAAGAATATTTTCTTCTTAAAATAACGCATAGCCTATCCGCCAGAAAGGGTAGATACGTGTCATAATTTTGTCGATATCGATTCCTTGTATGTTGGAGAACATTTCCAGTGCGAACTGTTTCTTATATATTAAGTGTACAAATAAGTTTTAAAGCGTTTTTTTTTGTGACATATACCGCTAATTCACATATCCGACATTCCCCCGCGTTGGTCTCATGTCACCATAAGTATTCCAGAGTATAAAATGTGACGCAGAAGTTTGCTCAACAGTCAAACGCACTTGCACATTGGTTATAGGTGAAAGATGGCAAGCGATACTGCATTTATTCGACACCGCATTCGTTACGAATTTCATCAAGGAAAACATAAGTGCTGCAAAAGCATGTGCATCTATCTGTTCTGTTCTGGGGAGAATATTGATCGAAAAGCACGTGTGAAGTTTGGTTCAGACGGTTTAAAGCAGACGATGTTAATGTTAGCGATCAAGAACGTAGGGGCACCCCGTAGAAGGTTGCACATGAGGAACTAACTGCAAGCATTGCTGGATGAAGATTCGTCTCAAACGCAAAAAAAAAAAAAAAAAAAAAAAAAAACTAGCTGAACAACTGGTGTGCAACTCAACAAACCATTTCCAATTGTAACGCATACTCTAGATTCAGTTTCTTTTTGATTTTACTATCTCTTGTTATTTTATTTTCCTATGCAAATTATCTTCTCACTTAACGAGATGTTGTTTCTCCCGCTGATTTATATGTGGCAACGAGTGTAAGTCATGACGTGGTGGTATGCAGTATATATAGGCGCGCTCAAGTACACCAAAGAGGTTCGTTTTATATGTAATAGGTTCTTCCTGATTATTGATATGCGATTTACCTACGTTTCTACGATATTACGATAGTACGAAAGTTCGGGCTATCAGTAGTTGTGTTATTCTGGAGTGTGTATTTGAGTAATACCAGGAGCTCCCCAATAAAAGATTAAAAGTGAGTACGTTTTCTTAGTTCATTTTATTGTCAGACATCTGTCTGGCCGTTAAGTCTATTTCATTGAGTGTTTTCGTTAAGTTCAGGGTATATTGTGTTTACCGCTCTAATAAGGAGCCTTCAAGGTACTAATGTACTAAAACCGAAGTTATATTACTGATATTCAAGTTAATGAGGAACGCTGAGTAAAAATAAATTCCATATTCTTGGAATTTATTGCACGTGCGTGTCTTACCTAAACAAACTCTAGCACTTTGAAGATTAAGCACACTTTAGCTACGTCAAGTAACCTTTCAATAACCCTAACGTGACTTAACGTAAGCTTTCCTGCACTACACGTCCAGCCGGAGAATTTTATTCATTTTACAATCGTTTACGTGCAATGGGAAAGATTCAGAAGGAAGGAAAATGGGTAACACATGACATGAGCCAGAGGAAGGATGAGCGTGTCGTGAAGTGTTTGAATCTGTTCAATAAACAACACAGAAAGTCTTTCCTGTGGAGAATCGTTACGGGTGATGAAAAATGGATATAGTAAGACAATCCCAAACGCAAAAAAAAAAAAAAAAAAAACCTGGTCTGAACCTGGTGAAGCAACGACTTCGACACTGAAACGTAATATTTACTCCAAGAACATTCTGCTGCGCATCTGGTGGGATATGAAAGGTGTGCTCTATTATGAACTATTAGAACAGGGCCAAACTGTTGCTTCTAACTGCAAGCAACAATTGCTGCGATTGAACTAGAAAATCTGTCGGAAACCTCCATTCAGAGGCAATGGATTACGCCCGTGATAGTACTGCATGAATCGAAATCGGTCAAGGAAACGGTATTGACTCTTGGCTAGGAAGTTTTAGAGCACCCGGCGTATAGTCCCGACATAGCTCCTTCAGTTTATCATTTGTTCCGATCTTTGCAAAATGGTTTGTCTGCTGTACTGTTCCGGACATGTGACGAAGTGCAAAAAGGGGTTGACGACTTCTTCGCGCCACACGACGAAGTATTCTTCATGGCTGAAATCCGTCACCTGCCCGACCGATGACGGAAAGTGACTGATAATGACGTCGCGTATATTGATTTGCAAAGGTATTGTCGTTTTCCCTAAAATTACACGTTGCGTTGTCTTAAAATACTTATAACGAAGTAAATTTCTCCGTCATTTTTGGTCTACGCCGGGATTCGAACCCGGATCCCCTCATTCCGGAATAAGTCACTCTACCAATTGAGCTACGCGGACATTTTATTCTGATTCCTATCTGCCTTTATGCCGTGTGCGTCCTCCTGGCAGGTACGTCACATCTCCTGGTACGTTACATCATCTCCCCCTTTTTTTTTTTTTTTTTTTTTTTCGAAGTGCTGGAGAAAGGATTATCGTATTTTTCCTATCTCGTGGTGTGGAAATAACATCACACCATTGCGAGATTTTGAACGGTCGGGTCATCCGGATAGTTCGGGCGCCATTATAACGAAGTAAATTTCTTCGTCATTTTTGGTCTACGCCGGGATTCGAACCCGAGGCCGCTTATTCTGGAACAAGTCGCTCTACCAACTGAGCTACGCAGACGATTATTCTGATTCCTATCTGCCTTTATGTCGTGTGCGTCCTGCTGGCAGGTACGTCACATCTCCCCCCCCCGAAAGAGGGCCGGGGGCATGGCCCACGGGTCAGCCGTGACCATGAATCGTTGCAGGCAGCCATCCACCGTAGAACGTGCACTTGAGAACTCCCAGTCACACATTTTTATTTATTTTTTTATATTTATGCAACATCACACATTTTTATTTTTCGAAGCGCTGGAGAAGGAATTCTCTGATTTTTCCTATCACGCGGTGTGGAAATAACATCACACCATTGCGAGATTTTGAACGGTCGGGTCATCCGGATAGTTCGGGCGCCATTATAACGAAGTAAATTTCTCCGTCATTTTTGGTCTACGCCGGGATTCGAACCCGGATCCCCTCATTCCGGAATAAGTCACTGTACCAATTGAGCTACGCGGACATTTTATTCTGATTCCTATCTGCCTTTATGTCGTGTGCGTCCTTCTGGCAGGTACGTCACATCTCCTGGTACGTTACATACTTTAAAACTTATTTGTACAGCTAATGATTATTAATTTTCCTTAACGCACAAGTGTGCCATTAGACGGCATGAGCTCACGTTTCCGATCTCAGCTATATATGCCGGACTAAAAAGCCAATTGAAAAATTCTTTTTCGGTCAGATATTACTAAATATGAAAACTACACTACTCGCCAACCTAAATGCAACACCAAGAAGGACACGTGATAGCAAAGGCAGATTTACTGGACACATAACAACAGATACAAAGATGAAACGATTGAGCTTAAAATCTCGTGCGACTTGCGGAACACGCAGACATCAACAGTTCGTGTGGCCCCCATGGCTGGCAATAACGGCAGCTACACGCCGCTGCATGGAACGAAAGAGGCTTTGCATGTGGGCTTGGGGTATGTCGATCCAGGTTGCTTCCACACGTTGCCACAGTTCATCAGGCGTAGCCGCGGGTGGTGCTTGCCGGGCCACTCGGTTGCCGATCAGAGACCAGACGTGTTCGATGGACGTCATATCAGGAGAACAGGCTGGCCACGGCAGCAGTGACACCCGGTGGGCCGTGAAGAATTGTTGCACGATGCGTGCCATGTGTGGGCGCGCATTGTCCTGTTCAAACCTGGCCGCTGGCAGGTCCTGCAGTTAATGGATGACTATAGGCTCCAAAACGTCGGAGATGTAACGGTGGCTCTTGAGTGTACCGGCGATACGTACCGGAGGGGTGCGTGTGTCATATCCAATTGCGCCCCAAACCATAACGCCAGGTGACGGACCGGTATGGCGATGCATAATGCAAGCGCCATACAGTTTCTTGCCGCGGTGTCGCCACACGTGGATCCGACAGTCGTGGTATTGCAGGCAGAAGTGGGATTCGTCGGAGAAGACAATGTTGTGCCATTCCGTAGTCCAGGTGCGGTGTTCAACGGCTCACTACCGTCGCACTCGCTGGTGGTGTAACGTCATGGGTAATTGGAGTAATGGGCACCGTACGACAAGTCCCCGCTCCTGCAAACGACGTCGAACGGTTCGTGCTGACACAGGTTGTTGCGCAACACACCCTAATTCCTGCGCTAACGTTCGCGATGTAGCGGTGCGAGCCGTCATTGCCCGCCGC
Source organism: Macrothele yani (assembly GCA_039090855.1). Lineage (NCBI taxonomy): Eukaryota > Metazoa > Arthropoda > Arachnida > Araneae > Macrothelidae > Macrothele > Macrothele yani. The sequence continues at coordinate 141,213,762 of CM077002.1, forward strand.
ACAACATGCCGGTCCTCTTGTTCGGTGGTGTGCCGTGGCTGCAGCAATTGCTCACGTCGGTCCGTCCGTACTTCCTGCACCCACCGAATCCATACTCGCCTCACTGTGTCTGGATGTCGTCCCACACAAGCGCCGATATCTCGGTATGATAAGCCGCTGTCGCGATAAGCCACTATTCGTCCTCTGTCGAACTCCGAAACGTGCTGGAATGACTGCTGTATTCTGCGACGAGGCATCAGGAAGCTTCCCACGCACAAGTCCGGCAGCACTACACACTTCCACTACGTACACCCCGCCTTCTGTGCACCCTCCTTATAGTGCTTCTCGGTGGCTTGCCGGGCGCACATGATTTGCATATGCCCAGCAATGCTAATCGTTTGGATGTCCTGTCGCAGGCGACGCATGCTGCGAATTTCAGGCCAATCGGATGCTTCCTTCTTGGTGTAGCATTTTGGGTGGCCAGCAGTGTATTTCGTGTATATTTTCCTACCCGCTGCCTCCGCTGGCGCAGTGGTCTAAGCGATGGCCTTTGATCATTCTTTTGGGAAGGGTCAGTGTTCGAATACCGGTGAGACATGGATGTTGTGTTTTTCTTAAGGCACGGTCTCTCTTCTTTACCTTGAACCAGTGACCCTATATTAGGAACGGACGACTGCTTATAGCTCATTCAGTTGCTCACGGTGGTCGTTAAATCTCCAATCAATTTTTATATATATATCTTTTTCTACCCAAGATAATGGAAAATTTCACCGTTAGGGGGCGACAATGTTTAACCTGTTTTTCTTTTTGCAGTATCTCTGTTTCTAGATAAGCGATTAAAAAAATGTTTTGACATTGGATTCCATTTACATTGTGGCACACTTTAGTTTTATATTTCAGGAGTTTTATAGTTCATAGGTCCGTCTCTAGACGGTGTATGTGCACTTCTGCTCGTAGGTCCGCTCCTAAAAATCATGCTGTGAAATTTCTTTTTACTGCATGCCCATTCACTGCAATAGAGATGTGGAGCATCATCGTCTTTAAATAACGCACAAATTTTCTGCTAGGTGGCGTAAAGTTCAAACTCTTTTTCTCGTTATGTTTGCTTCCGCGAGATATCAAGTTCTTTTTTCCTTAACTTTATTTTTTTTTGATTGGAAGTTTAACGACCACCGTGAGCAACTCAATGGGCTATAAGCAGTCGCCCGTCCCTAATTTCGGGTCACTGGTTCCAGGGAAGCGAGAGAGCCAGTGCCGTAAGACAAACACAACATCCATGCCTGACCGGAATTCGAACCCGGGCCCCTTACGGACGAATGATCAGAGGCCAACGCCTTAGACCACTGCGCCACAGAGGCGGCCTTTCCTTAACTTAGCTTTTCTCCGTGAAGAATATTTTTCGCCTATTTTCAACTCTTCCATTATTCAAAATTCTTCTGCTAGCAGGCGTAGATTTATTACATGTTTCCTTATATACTAATTCTTTTACCTGGTCGATATGAAAATCGTTTTGTTTCTGCTACATTCCTTCTGCTATGAAATAATCTTTGTACCTCATTTGTTAATTTTCGTAACATACGTTTTAGCGGCTGGTGGAAGTAAGAAGCTGTTTCCATTTTTGGATATTTTATTGATTGTGAACAACTTTGAGAAATTTTATTCGCATTGGTACACTTTTAAATGATGTGGTCCTTACAACAGAAAATACGATGTCATCTTTCGTTTTCCGAGATGCTTCCTGGTTTGAGTGCTGCGTGAGGCATGGGTGGTGTCCTTTACCTTAAGGCAATGGATCTATCTCCCTTCCCTGAAACCAATGTACCGAAATTAGGGACCTGAGACTTATTGTACGCATAGTTGCTTTTAGAGACGTGCGACTGCTTACATTGCATAGAGTTGCTTACGGTGTTAATTAAACCCGAAATACGTCTGCTTGTCTATTCTGGAACTAGTGGCATATTTTGACGGTCGTTATATCTTCCACTTTACAGTGTTCTCTATTAGTAGCGATATAAACCGATGAGCCATTACATTATGACCACCTATCTAATAAGCTGTAGGACCCTCTTCAGTCCCACTCTGAGGGGCATCGATTCGATGAGGAGGCAATAGGTATCCTGGGGTATCTGGTACTATAATGTCAACAGCTGGTCCTCCAGTTCCCGTACACTTCGGGGTGGTGGCGATTTAGCGCGAACTCGCTTTTCCAAGTCGAACCACAAATGCTCGATTGGGTTCATGTCAGATGAATTTGGAGACCAGGACATTAACAGAAAGTTACCATCATGTTCCTCGAACCACTCTTTGACGATTATGGCAGTGTGGCATGGCGCATTATTCTGCTGGTGCTGGCCATCACCAGCAAGGAACACAGTTGCCATGAATGGAGGAAGTTGGTCCACAACGATGTTCAAATACCTGAGATTGTGCTATTGGGATAATGGGGTGTAATGTTATCCAATACAACATCGCCTACAGCTCAACACCATCGGCCTCCTTCCGCACAACATTGCATCCAGGTGCTACAGCGTCAGTTGGCAATCGGCGTATCAGTGCTCGGCCGCCTACGCGAGGCACCAGTAATCTTGATTCGTCAGACAAGGCCACTTTCTTCCAAATCATCCACGGTCCAATCTTGACGATTTTGGGTCCATTTCATGCGTCGTTGGCGATGACGTGTAGTGAACAAGGGGGCCCGGCTGGGTTTTCGGCTATGCAGGACCATGCGTGGAAGGCTGCGGTCAACTGTGTGCTGTGACATATTTCCCTGATCACCACTGCTATAGCTGCGGATTGATTTGTCGAACTGTGGCCCTGCGGTCGCTGTTAACGATGCGCGACAGTCTCCACTGCCCAATGGCGTCAATCAGCTGCGGACGACACACGGCTGGACCACGGTTCGTCGTTTGTCCATCTGTGCATCACTTTTGATACGTACTCACTACAGCGGTACGTGAGCAACCCAAAAGCCGCGCCGTTTCCGAGACCGAAGTTCCGAGACAGCCTGCCATCACAATTTGTCATTTTTGAAATTCCGATAAATCGGCAGCATTTCCTATTCTGACTGCGAACACTTTACTAACCGAAAGCCGGTTCTCGGGTTGCATACATACTGCTCTGTGAACTTTACCTGCTCCACCGTTCGGTCTCTAGGCGCGCTCATTTCTCTAGGCTGGGGGTTGCCATAATGCAATAGCTCATCGGTGTATATTCCTAAAGTGCCACATACAAAAAGCAGGTTATTAATTATGATATACACTCACGGACAAAGAAATTTGCCACGAAGAAGGAAGCATCGGATTTAACTGAAATTTTATGGACGTAGTGATACAGATAAATGATACACATCATGTCGAAAAACAGAACTGCAGTACAATTACAGAAGGATCTGTGGCACAAAGTCCGGTCATCTTCAATAGCGCGCTGCACCGCCTCGTGCGGCAATACATGCTGCAATACGATCCGGCATGAAGGCGAATGGACGCCTGATGTTGTTCTGCGGCAGACTGGCCCACACGTGTTGGACCGTGTTCTTCAAATCCCGGATAATGCGGCACGGCGACAGCTAGCGTTTCAACTGGTCCAACACATGCTCGATAAGGGACATGTCCGAGGAACGGGAAGGCCGTGGAGGTGTCTAGACATGACGTAAGCAGTCCTGGCCAACCCGAGCCGTGTGAGGGTTGGCTTTATCCTGCTGGTATAGCGCACCTGGAATCTCAGCCAGGAATGGGAACACATGGGGCCATCGGATCTCATTCACGTACTGCTGGCCCGTCAATGATGCACGTATCACTACTAGAGCTGATCGGCAATCGCAGGCAATCGCAGTCGCAGGATTCAGCCGTTGACACAGAGACCTTCACACCCGAACACGATGGTCATCTCTCTCCTAAACGAAACTGAACTCATCCTTAAACACCACTCGTCGCAGGTCTGTGTCGTTCCACGTCGCACGATCCGTCAATCTTCTCTACCGGTGGTCTTCCTGGTCCGTCCGGAGCCGCTCCGCCGTGTGGCAGTGTCGTCACGTGTCTACTGCTTCCAACACAGTCTAACAATATGATCAGAACGATCCACATGGAGGGCTATACGGCGCACCGACCACCCTGCGGTTTACATCCCGATGATCAGGCCTCTCTCAAAGTCCGTAAGTTGCGTAAATCGACGTCTCTCGCGTCTATCCGGCATTCTTGGCACTCCGTACTCTTTCTTGCGTCGGCCGGTGCTTTTCGCTTTCATGGGACATTGACTATACGCCGGTTTATAAGGCTGCCGATTCGTGCTTGCAGCGCCACCACAGGGTTGTGCGGTCATGCGCAATCGCAACGAACGTGGATCATTTGCATACCAGCACGCAATCTAGCTATTTGCAAAGTTTTGCGGTTGTAGCATAATTTGTTCTTGTTGCGCAAATTTCATTGTCCGTGAGTGCATATTACTAAAATTGGTGGTCTCCTATTATTTGGTAGAACAAACTTTATACTTTGATCTAAGTGTGCGGACATATCTCTGGAATATTCCTGTCTTAATGTTGGTGTTTCGTACAGCTGATTTCCAATTTTAACAACTGGAATTCACAAAATTTTGAAATCCAGTTGCTGGATTTTGATCTTAGTTTGTGAATCCATACGATACGTTGTTAATTTACATTAATGTATTTCAGTCGGAATATCGTTATTTCTTCCCAGTCCAAATATTGAAATTTTTAACCGTTATGCATCCTAGTCTAAAGTTTAGCATCTGATTCGTGATGATGATATTTGATCATAGTGTAACTTAGTACAAATATTGAAATTCTATCTTAAAGTGTCACACGCGAACTTTTAATATGACGGTTTTGACTAAAACATCCACTCCAAAGAGACTGCAAATATATACATTCTACTAACATTTCATTTTCGTAACTTCAGTTTTCCACGCTCTGTACATATCTCATACTGAGATTAGGGTAACTGCTGCGATATGTTGACTGTCGTAATAAGAGTGTTGTTGACAGGACAGTTTAGAGTAATGTAGTAGAAATCCCTCCTGAAAATGCATAATTTACGTTCGATAACATCGAATGTTCTTAAGAAGATCTCACTGCTTGAGATGGTTTCATTGTATGTTAAAACACTCTACACTAAAGTGTGCTCTACACACACAGTATTAGTATTTCATGCAAAGGGAAATTACATTCCATTTGTGATCTGTAGTATTGTACCTGCTTAACTGATAATGCTGAATTAATATCGCAAGCCAGTGACTAATACGATCTTATAAATATAAAGACTTGTGCATTAGGCTTTCGTGATAATTGAAATTTTAGATTCAGATATAATTATCTGTTGTCAAGTAAACATTATACACTCTTTGCGGAGAAAAAATACTCCGAAAGAATCATCCATTCGAGATGACAATTGGTTTGTGAAATGTACAATCATGGCCAAAAGTCCTGCATCAGTAGACCGAAAGTCAAATTTTTCAATGATGTTTAAAGCCAACTTATACAGCGTAATGGTAAAGTCAGGAATGCATATTTGATCATATTTGATCATCATTTTGAAGGACATTTGATGTTAAATTCAAATATTTTTACAGAATGTTACTATCAGTAATAGAAGTGAAGTTACAAGAAAATGTACAGCGTCTAGTCATAAAAATTAACTAATAGTGAAATTTATGAAATTAGTGTACAATGCATTTAACGTAAAATTACTGTACAGTACATTATTGACACTTGCAAGACACTTGAAAAATTAACCAACATGCAAAACACGCTTTAATATTTAATTGGATAACCACGGTTTTTAGTAACAAAGTGCACCTTCTTGGCAAGGAACTAATGAGCTTCTCTAGTTTCCATTGGCGATCACACTTTAATTGAGTCTGTGAGGGCCATATGGCACAGTGTTATCACCAATGGACAACTAGGGAAGCTCATTATTAACAAACCAAGAAGGTGCACTTTGTTACTAAGAAACCCTGTTTATCCAATTAAATATAAAAGCATATTTTGCCTTTTTGTAAGTTACTTCAAGTGTCAATAATGTACTGTACAGTAATTTTACGTTAAACGCATTGTACACTAATTTCACAAATTCCACCATTTGTTGCTTTTTATGACTAGACGCTGTCCTTTTTCTTGTAACTTCACTTCTATTACTGATAATTACATTCTGTAAAAATATTTGAATTTAGCATAAAATGTCCTTCGAAGTGATATATGATATCAATGGTGTATATTCGAGGCTAGCTGCGAAGCCCAGAGAATGCACAAATGAAAGTTAATTAAATATGCACAAATAAAAGTCAATTATCAACGGTATTAAGATATGTCGATGCTTTCGGTGCGAAAAAAACACGAGCGGATTCGCTTCTTTCGATTATGAGAATCAGTCTGGCGAGCTACGATCAACTGCATCAACGTAACGCAAGTAGGTCTTTGAGAGACTTCGCTGTTCTGATGCAAAGAGCATCAATACTATCTCCTGCTAGCGTTTCCATGACAACATGAATGAGCTACAGAGCTCGTGAGTGGGTGCGTGTTTCACAAGAGTTGTTTCAGTTTGTGTGAAGTGTCAATGAAATAAAATCAGTGATATTATATCTTAAATTCGTGGCTTTGTTGGATTCGAACTGTTTTGATAAATTTTGTGAAAGCTTCCCTGAACATCTACTGTCAGAGCTTAAAGAACTCTATGTTTCAAGTTTTGATACAGCTCGATTAAAAAATGAACGGAAGGTGTTTAATTACCTTAATGAATACAAAACAAATCAGTAAGAAACATTACTTGTTACATAAAGTTAAATATTTGGACATAGTGTTTATTGAGGTGTACAAATTAGCAGATCAATATTAAACTTTTCATCAACAACTGCAACTGCCGAAAGAAGTTTTTCCGTATTAAAAAGAATCAAGATATATCTTAGAGCCACACAAGGACATGCACATTCGAGCAACTTGGCTGTTTTGTTAATAGAGAAAAAACATTATTTTTAAATATGAAAAAAGTACTCGGAAGAAACCTTTTGTTAAAACGTAACACTCAAGTTCACACAAAAGGAAAGGAGAAAGGAGTTCCTGTACAAATAAGTGAACAAATCCTAATCTTCATAATTACCTGGTATCATGTTAGCAATAGCATGTACCTAAAATTTAGAAAGAAAATGCTACCCCTATTACTTAAGAATTAATAAATAAACTTCGCAATTTTTAAGAAAAGTACTAGGGGGGGATAACCCAGGTCTCGGCCCCAAGATACGCCACTGTATAATATGTATTCCTGACTTTACCATTACGCTATATAAGTTGACTCCAAGCACCAAAAATTTGACCTTCGGTTTACTGGTGCAGGACTTTTAGCCACGATTGTACATGTAGAGGAATGAAAATTATTGCAATTCTAGAGCATTTTATCTATTCATTCTTTTAAAACAGCTGCACGAGTGGAAAAAATGAGTACGTTGTAGCGCCATCTCTGGCTGGGATACAAATGGTTATCCGTTGTGGCATAGATGCATTCAATTCACGGATACTGTCCTGAGGTATAGAATTGCCATATGATGTCCAAATTGCTGGCCAGTTCGCTGACATTCCAGGATGGGGATAGGTTGTGTACTATCATGTCTCAAAATTTAATGTTCAGCAATCGATCTCTCCCAATGAACCATCACGCCTTTTGTGTTTTCATCTCCCTGATTTCCCTGAGGGCTACATTTAAAATTTTTATTATCAGCAGCAAGTCTCACTCCACAGCTTAATGAAGGATTTTCGAAATTTCTTCCAAAATTCTTATCCATATCACGTTTTCGAATTTCATCCTGCCCTTTTTCATGTGGTCTGCTTCTGGGTCTTTTCCTGTCCTTGGTATCCAGTTTAGCATTTATGTTGTCCAAAGGTGGTTAGATCTCGTAGCAATATGTCCAGTCCAATGCCACTTGAGGGTCTTTACTTTGAACATAGTATCATCGACTCTTCTCACTTTGCTCATCCATTAGTACCTTTTTACCACGATGTCATAACTTCGTAGCGTTTCGCGGTACAGATGGAGAAGCTCCGCCGAACAGGTGGGGCATGCGCAGTAAGGTGGAATGTGTCCCTCGGCTGATTGGCTGACGTGACGTGCTCTGCTGCTCAAACAGGTGGGTATGCGCCGGGCCCAACACGTGTGTGCCCATCCATCTTTGTCGATATCTCTGCTTCTAATAATCCAGTTTGAAAAATGGCAGAGTGTTTCCGGTGCGAAATATTTCTCATATTATTTTAATTTTTTTAACGAAAGATGTGTGCCACTAGAGGGCGAAAGCTTACATTTCCGTTTACAGCAATATCTGCGGGACTAAAACCCCGATTGAAAACATTCTTTTTCGGTCACGCACAGCTAACTATGAAAATTCTTGGTTCATATTTTCTACACAAAGTAATGCATAGTTTTGCCGCTAGGGGACGCGAATGTTTAATATGTCTTCTTTAATAGCTCTGCTTCTACGTACATGTGCGCTTTAGAAAATTATTTTAACACCGGATACATTTACCTTGTGTAAGTTTGTATTTGAGGAGTTTTGTAGTTCACAGTTCTGTCACTACGGGGTGTTTGTGTACTTCTGTTTGTAGTTGTATCTTTGCTTCTATAAACCGTATTGAGATTTTTTTACTTTATGCCATTCAATACAATAAAGATAGGAGCATTATCCTCTTTAAGTAATGCGCACCTTTTTTTTGCTACGAGGCGTAAAGTTCAAAACGTTTTTCTTGCTATCTCTGTTTCCGGGGTTTTTCTTTAGCATAGCTTTTGGCATTTCGCCTATTTTTAACTTTTCCATTATGCAAAATTCTTCGCTAGTAGGCTTACAGTTTTATCATGTTTCCTCCTATAGTTCTGTTCGATTTGAAAATCTATTTTTCTCTGATACTTCCTTCTGCTATGAGAAACCTTTTGTGCGCCATTTGCGAATTTTTGTAAAATAATTTTCACCGCTGGTAAAACTAAGTAGTTGTTTCTATTTCTGGATGTTTTATCGATTGTAAAAATCCGATTGAATTTTTTTTTTCAACCGGTTCTATTGAATATGAACAACTTTGATAAATTTTATTCGCGCCGGAAAGGATTCAAAGACCGTTCCAACCGAAAATTCAGTGTTGTCTTTCTTCTTACTCGTTGCTTGACCACTGACTGACTACCACTGTTGCCACAAATAATAGACGAACTTGGGAGTTCAAACATGAAGTTAAGTTGAGAAGTATCACGACAGACAACCAAAATTTATACAGAAGTCAAGAAAGTTAAAGTAGGTCATGTGCGTCACAACTGTTTTTTCTTGTAAAACGAATACGGGTGGCGAGAATAGTAGAAAGTGAAGCATTTGGCAATCTATCTTATACTATACCGTGCAAATTAATTGGGACAAGCTATTTTATTCTCAGAATTGTAATGTGATCGCCGATTGACGTCGGAAACCCACGTAAACCGGTTTTATCAGCAGTGAGGTGATGTGGCTGTTAGGAGTTGATAGTAAGAATGTAGTTTGACCGGTTTTAGACAGGAAATAGGCACTTCAGCTTCAGTTGTGAGCTTTCGTGTGTGACAGGTGGATGTTAGTTTTTGCTCTCTGTGAGTACGTGTTGCTTTCGTGTATTGAAAAATGGATATTTCTCCAAGAAAACGTGCCAAAATAATTGCCCTGAAGGATCACACTTCTATGACAGTGAGAGATATCGCTTCTGCAGTTGGTGTAGGCAAATCGAGTGTATCAAGACTGCTAACGCGATGCAATGCATCTGTATCATCGTCTCCAAAAAGGAGAGGTAAATGTGGAAGAAAACGAAAAACAACTCCACGAACCGATAAATATCTAATCAAAAATAGTAAAATGAATCCAAAAAAAAAAAAAAAAAAAAAAAAAGGAAACAAGCACCGACCTTCAAAGAGATTTATTGCCTAGTGGTTGCGATGTTAGTGATTCAACTGTACGCCGTAGGCTTCTGGAAGTTGGCCGGAAGGCAAGAAGACCAACGAAAAAAAAATATTTGAATGCGAAAATGAAGATAAAACGTTTAGCATGGGCCAAAAAATATAAATCATGGACTGCTGACCACTGGAAAAAGGTAATTTTCAGTGATGAAACTCATTTATTTGTGCAGGGTTACCAAGCAAATGTCGTTAGACGAAGCAACTCTGAACCCTTAAGACCTGAGCATGTCAAACAAACTGCAAAACACCCTATGAAACAGATGTTTCGGGTTTTTTCACATCAAGTGGTACTGGAAGCTTAGTTCCTGTTCAAGGTATGATGAATTCAGCCAAGTACGTAGAAATATTACAACGTAGGATTGTTCCATTCTTGCAAACTTTTGACGGGACATTTCAACATGACTTGACCCCATGTCACAATTTGAAATTGGTCAAGAATTTCATGCTGGAAAATCAAATTCATTTGCTTGATTGGCCTGGAAATTCACCAGACTTAAATCCCATAGAAAACTTGTGGAATATTTTGGAGACATTTAGGTAAAATGGACTGTACAACCAAAGAACGCATGATAACGAATGCTATAAAAGTGTGGTTCCACGATTATGAAGTCAAAAATGTGTGCACTCAATTAGTGGAGTCAATGCCAAAACGAATTCAAGAAGTCATTTCTGCTAAAGGAGGACATACTTCACACTAATACAGGTATTTATCAGTGTATATCAAGGAATAGAGTGATATAAAGGCATAGTTTTGGAAAAACGAGTGATTTTTTACTTTGTCCCAACTAATTTGCACAGTATAGTATAATCGAAGATTGGCAAAAGTGCTATTTCATGGATGAGTATAATGAAAGGAAAATTCGTTTTCAAACATCTTACTTCTATTAATATTTCAATTAATTTGGAGAGAGTAATAATCTCGCCATCAAATTCGTGGCTATTAATCCTAGACCGGGAAATTCTCGTGTTACACGTAAAGCTGAATAGCCTAGCCCGAAGCATTAAGGGAAAGTATATACATTTATATTAATTTCCGTACACTTAAGCATTCCCTATCCCGGGAGCAACCAAATGTTTGATGTGGTTCTCGAACCGTGGCGGGTCTTTGACAGGATAGGAAGTCCATCGTTAACTACTGTCTTAAGTTGTTGATTAGAATATTCGAACGTTCCCTATATGAGAGTCGAAAGTGCGGCACTTTATAATTATCAAGGAACAAGACTAATTAAAGTGAGGTTAGATATCTGAAAACTGATGTGTTTTTAGTGCAAAGTAAAGAGGAAAATTATACGGTATTGAGGAAATACTGAACATTTAAATTTCTTATTGGACTATCAGCAGCAGAAAGTCCGAAAAAAATATGACAAGATAGGAAACATTCGTGTTTGTTTCTGAAAGATCAATGAAAAAAAAAACAATGATTGATTGAAAATTTTCATAACGTGTATAATTTTAAGATATCTGCCGTCTTGGTGGCGCAGTGGTCTAAGCGCTACCTTATGACTATTCGTCTGTGAAGGGTCCGGGTTCGAATACCGGTGAGGCATGGATGTTGTGTTTGTCTTACGGCACTGGCTTTCTCCCTTCCCTGGAACTAGTGGCCTTCAATTAGGGACGGGAGACTGCTTACAGTCCATTGATTTACTCACGGTGGTGGTTAAACCTTCATTCAATCAAAAAAAAAAAATTAGACATGCAATTATGATATTATTTGTTTTTATTTTAAAGCAGAAACAGTTTAAATTAAATTTGTGTAATTTTCAAGAAATTTTTTTTTAATGTTTCTTTGACCATTTAACCGCCTGGAATGAATTTATTCGGGGTAAGCAAAATGGGCTAAAATCAACTTGAATTAATATAAGGGCCATCCAAATGAAATATAGACTAGCTGTTGGAGTTAAGTGTACTTTATTACAGCATAAGAAATATATACATAACCCGCTGATGGTGCTAGTAATAGGCACGCGTAACATTTAGGCAGGTGTCCCATTGGTGGATAAGTTTATGGTACCCTATAAGGTGCTTTGGAACCCACCGCGCACACACACACTTTCGAGTATCCCAATTCTTGGTGGAGCATTGTGCCAATGGAGCCCTTGCAGATGTAATACTATGGCAGCGACTAACTTGCTAACTGTCATTCTGCTGTTAACTTCCACCAGTTCATCCACTGATGCGATTGCGTTTATTGTGATGGCTGCGTGCACTTGCCAGGTCTTGGCAGATCCATTGCGCTTTCATGTCCGCCCTGAAATTTTTTGCACCATTTCAAGACCGTATTGCATGCAAGGCACGCATTCCTGTAAACCACCTGCATGCGTCGTAAAATTTCTTTTGATCTGCTTCCCTGTTTTGTCAAAAATTGGAACACGGCTCGCTGTGCCTGTTCGGAGGTATCCACGGTATTACTCACACCCAACGAGTCGCACCAACTAAATGCGTCACACTCGTCACGCCACCATCGCTTCCGCGAATACTACAGCTCCACCAGTCTGCCCGAATCCATGTTTCATTTGGACGACCTATATATACTCTATGTTTAAGAAGTGTGCCGAACTCGGCTGGAACGACTGAAGCTGCATATAAGAAAGGCTTACTTTGTTGCCCCTGTGGCACAGTTGTCTAAGCGATGGTTTATGATCATTCGTCCGAGATGGGTCCGAGTTCAAACACCGGTGAGACATGGATGTTGGGTTTGTCTTACGGCACTGGCTCTCTCCCTTCCCTGGAACCAGTGGCCCTAAAGTAGGGACGGGCGACTTCTTATAATACACTGAGTTGTTCCCGGCGGTCGTTAAACTCCCAATCAATAATAATAATAAAACAAGAAAAGTGGCCCCATATGTTCGGGTGTAATGAGCGCGTCTTTTGCATCCGTTCTGACGAGAATTGAATTTATCAAAGTCATTGGTAAAGCTATTCAAAGTCATAATTAAAGTCAATGGTATGGAAAACAACAGTATCTGACGGAATAAAGTTTTTCAATCGGGTTTTTAATCTAGCAGATATTGCTGTAAGCAGAATCGTCAACTTACGCCCTCTGGTTGCAGACTTATGAGTTAAAAAAATTAAATGATGAGCATTTTGCGTCGGAAACGCTCTGCAACAAATAAATAATTTTTCAAATCGGACTCTTCGAAGCAGAGATATCGACAAATATAAGACATGCATCAGCGCCCCCTAGCAGGAAAACCATGCATTATTTTAAAAAGAAAGTATTCTCAAAAGGTTTTCCGTTATGAGAGGTATCGGTCCAAGAAAAAAAATTTAGTCGAGTTATCAGGAGTAATAGGAATTATATGGAAACATTTCCCGTCAGGAGCTGTATGCGATACAGGAAAAATTTTTTAAGTCGGAATTTTAGAAGCAGATATATCGGGGAAAACGCAATTTACCTTTGCGCCCTCAAACGGAAAGTCTATGATTTACTTGACAATTTTGAATTTTTATGAAAAACATTTCGCATCGAAAACATTATCCAACAAAGAAGGAATTTTTCAAATCGGACTCCTAGAAGTACAGATATTGACAAAAATACAATATACATATACGCCCCCTGGCGTAAAAGCCATGCATTATTTTAAGAAGAAATTATTCCTAAAATGTTTCTCGACGTGACTAGTAGCGGTCCACAAACGATTTTTTTTAAAACGAGATTTTAGACGCTCAGATTTTGTTGCAAATACATCAGAAGCGGAAATTAAGGCTTACGCCCCCTAGTGGCCAAACCATTTTTTACAAAAAATTAGAAATACAAAAAATTAGAAACGATTTTCCATCACGAGCTGTGTCTGGTTCAGAAAGAATTTTTCAAATCGGAGTTTTAGAAGCTCATATATCGGGTAAAACACAATTTACAGTTGCGCCCCCAAACGGAAAGTTTATGATTTACTTGACAATTTTGAAATTATATGGAAAACATGTCACACCGGGATCTCTATCCAATAAAGAAAGAATCTTTGAAATCGGGCCGTTAGAATAAGAGATATTGCCGAAAATAAGATATACATCTACGCCCCCTGCGAAGAAACTATGTAACATTTTAAGAAGAGAATATTCCAAAAACGTTTGTCGACGTGAGTAATATCGGTCCACGAACGAATTTTTTCAATCGAGATTTTAGAAGCTCCGTTTTTTCGGCAAATACATCAGAAGCCAAAATTAACCCTTACGCCCCCTCGTGGCCAAAGTATTCTTTACCAAAAATTAGATATTATATGTAAAAGAGTTTCCATCAGGAGCTGTATCCGCTGAAGAAAACATGTTTCAAAACGGAGTTTCATTAGAAGAGATATCGGAGAAAACGTAATTTACTTTTACGCCCCCTAGCGGAAAATCTATGCGTAACCTGAAAAAGTAACTACATAAATGGAATCGAAAGATAAAATATTTTTTTCAGTTGGATGCTTTGAAGCAAATGTATGGAATAAAACGCATTTTGAATTCAACGTCATTTCCATGTACGCCCTCTAACGGCGAAATTATACATCGTAAAGAAAAACGAAATAAAAGAATAACCATTCGCACATTTCAAGCTTCCCAATACAAAAATAAATTTTCAAATCGGACTAATAGTTGCAGAGATATGGTGTCTATAGACGGACGGACAAATCGATAACATAAGCAAGATCGTTTTTTACAAAATACGTTCTGAAAAAGCCGTATTTTCCTCTTCGCTTTATTGTCTAAAGTGGTCTTTAAGGGATGATTGACACTAAAAATTTTTGATTGAGTACTGCTAAAAGATCTGTAACAATACAGTCGTACCTGAGAACGGAAAGAGATGATATTTGAGTCACTCATTCCTTCCCAGTGTCACGGTGTTTGTATCAGGGGAACTATACCTTCTCCATCATGCTTTGAGTCATGGAGCAAACAACTGGAAATGAGCTCTTAGTCACATTTAGCAAATTTATAGTCGGTACTGCAAGGTTGAGAGGTGAAAGGAATTGTTGCCGTAGCGTTCATAAAACCGGGCTGCTTTGTAAAATGTTTCTTTGGAGAGCGATACATTTTTTGGCACCATTTGGCTGAGGTACATTGGCCGCTTAAAGAGTTAATAAAAAGCTTTCATCTAAAATGCTTTAGTCAAGCCGTATTAGTAACCGGTCTGAGTGCAACATAAAATGACGTGCTGCTTGTTTAGTTCAAAATAATGTGGTGTGTCTCGGTTTAACATCGAAATATCATGGTGTGGTCTAGTTTGAGTTATGAATTAACGGTTTTCTCTGCGACAGAGTCCATTATAATAAAATATGTCCCAGTTTGAGTTCGAAATTTTATGGCGTGTTATGATTTTAATTCAAAATGTTGTGGGGTGTCACTGTTTTAGCTCAAAGTGATGTTGTGGGTCCTGGTATGAGTTCAAAATGATGTGGTATGGAACACTTTTTGTTCAAAATAACATATGTCACAACTTGTGTTTCACATACTGTGGTATCCGCCGGTTAGAGTTTCAAATATATTATGGTATTCGCCGGTTATACTATACTTGTAGTTTAAAAAATATGTTTTCTCGCTTGAGTTCAAAATACCAGGGTTTGTCACAATTCCAGTTCGAAATGTAAATGGTGTGTCTTTGTTTAAGTACAAAAGGATGTGGTATGTCCTGGCAGGAGTTTCAAATAATGCGTTGGGTCCGGGCAGGAGTACCAAATAATGTGTTGTCTGGCAATTTGTATATGGTGGGCGCCGATTTGAGTTCAAAATGGTGTGACGTGTCCGTAGTTTACTTTGAAAGGACTTGGTGTATTCTATTTTGTGTCCAAAATATTGCAGTGTGGCTTGGAATAAGTTAAAAATGATAGAGTGTGTCCATGATTGTGTTTAAAATGCTGAAATGTTACAAAATTTGAGTTCAAAAAATATTGTTGTCTTGATGTAACTTCCGGATGATGTTGTGTGCCCCAGCTTTAAGTTCAAAAAATATTCTATGCTTCAGCTTGTGCATCGAACATTATGGTACGCGCTGATTTGAGTTCAAAATAATATGTTGTGTACTATTGTATTTTGGGTTCAAAATGTTGTGGTGTTTCCAAGTTTGAGTTCAAAACAATAAAGTGTGTCCTAGCTTCTGTTTCAGTACAATGACATGTGCCGATCTGAATTCAAAATAATACGGTGCGCCCTGGTTTCAAATACTGTGATGTATCTTGGTTTGAGTTCAAAACGTTGTTGTTTGTAATAGATTTTGTTCAAAATGTTGTAGAGTGTTTTTATTTCAGTTCAAAAATCATGTGGCATGTACCAGCTCCTGCTTGAAGTTATGTTGTATTTCCCAGTTTGAGTTCAAAATAGTACACGTCTCAGCTTGGGTTTCAAATACTAGGGTACACGTCTTTTTGGATTCAAAATAACATGATGTATCATAGTTTGAGTTCAAAATCACATCGTGTGCCCTAGTTGAAGCTCAAAATTATGTAGTGTGTCACAGTTTGAGTTTAAAATTATGATGTGGGACACATATCATGTTCAAAATGTTATCGTGTGTCCTGGTTTGAGTTCAAAATGATGAGGTGTGTCACATACTGTGTTGAAAATGTTGTCGTGTGTCCTGGTTTGAGTTCAAAATGATGTATTGTGTCCCAGTTTACATTTCAAATGCACTAATATTCCCCAGTTTGCGTTCAAACTAATGTAGTGTGCTGTAGTTTGAGTTCAAAATGACGTGATGTGTCACAGTTCGATTTCAAAATGTTACGATTTGTATTCCTTTATGTTCTAAATGGTGTAGTGTGACCCAGCGTTCTGTTCAAAAATAATGTGCGTGTCCCACCTGTGTTTCAAATTAATATATTACGAGTTCAAAGTTACATGGTGTGTTCTAGTTTGAGTTCAAAATTATGTAGGGTGTCATCTTGATTTCAAAATGTTGTGCTTTGGCTTGGTATGAGTAGTTCAAAATGATGTTATGAGTCTAACTTTTGAGTTCAAAATAACATGGTGTGTCCTAGCTTATGTTGCAATACGGTGGTGTGCACCGATTTCAGTTCAAAATAATATGCTGTATCCTGGTTTTTGTTTTAACTTTTGAGATATGACACTGATTGCGTCCAAAATACAATGGTGTGTCTTAGTTTGGGTTCGAAATGATGAGGTGTACCCCAAATTTTATTTCAAAAACAATGGTATATTATGGTTTGAGTTCAAAATCGTTCGAGTTCAAAACGATGTGGTGTGTCCTGGTTTAAGTTAGAAACATATGTGTTTTCTGATTTTAGTCCAAAATGGTGAGGAGTGTAACGGTTTGTTTTCAAAATCATGTAGTGTACATCGATATCAGTTCAAAGGAATGTGATAATTCTAGTAATACGAGTCGGACAATAATTGTGCTAGTTCAACGTAAAATCTATTGATTTCGGTAGAAAGGACACCAGCTGCGATTGTTTTAAAATTGAGAAGGAGAATTATCCAATTATAAGAATTTTAGTCAAAGGTACCAATCATCGAGCCGCCTCCGGTGGCGCAGTGGTCTAAGCGATGGCCTCTGATCATTCGTCCGAAAGGGGTCCGGGTTCGAATCCCGGTGAGGCATGGATGTTGTGTTTGTCTTACGGCACTGACTCTCTCCCGTCCCTGGAACCAGTGACCCTAAATTAGGGACGGGCGACTGCTTATAGCCCATTGAGTTGCTCACGGTGGTCGTTAAACCTTCAATTAAAAAAAAACAAAACAAAAAACAATCCATCGAAGAAATATGACGCATTTGATGAACGTATCGAAAATTCATTTCCAAATAAGGAAGAGCAAAAGCATCAAATCAGTGACAGAGGGAATTGCAGAACTGCTGGGATTTAAATAAATATTTCCCCTGTATTCAATACAGTATCATGTTGCCTTTTCTCCCTTTCTTCCGCTGTGTATAATTTAAGGAAGAGGATGTCTGGTCTGTCTTGCTAATCGAAATGACCCCCACGTATGTGACATGCCGTTGAAACCTTCCGTCATTTTGAATTGCGTTTTCGGGAAACAGATCATCATGTTAAGGAAATCCCTATCATTAATAAAATATGCTTTTCATTTCGATTTGTGATTCACCTCTCCTCCATTGATCATATTTAATGCAAGTCTTTTACTATTGATGAAACGCCAAAACGTTATTAATATTCGTCTTTCGGGCACAAAGTATGCTAATTGGCAATTCACATTTGAATTAGTTCTGAATACCGAATGACAGATGTTAGCGTGAGAGGTATTACCCAGATATTACGGTGGGTAAAAGATTTCAGCATAGTAGATCGACTGCCAATATTCTGATTTAGGGGCTCATCTGAATTTGAAAAACGTATAGTTAACAATCACATAAAGATAGAATTCTGTTATTAGGTAGTTTCGAAAGATAAATGTATCGGTTTTGATAGAAACTAATGTCTGCAAATGCTAGGCAAGAGAAAAGGGCTAATTACCGTATGTAAAATTGTGACGGTTTGGACACTAACAAGTCAGCGCGTGTCCAACATCGTCGCAGTTGGTGAATCGTTGTCCGTCCAGGAAGTGCTGCAACAAGAAGTAAAAGGTAGTAGTCGCTTGGAGCAATGTCCGGGAAATAGGCTGGGTTCGGCAGCAGCTCTCATCCCAGGTCCCTGATCATGTGACAGGTCATCCACACTGTGTGAGGTCTCGCTCCGTCCTGCTATAGGAGGACTCCCTTGCGGTTCATCACTGCTACTCATTTCGACGTAAGCGATGGGTGTAATCGTCTAGCGGACGGAAGCACACATCGGTGGTGTAGTGGTGTTGCCCGGCAGCAGCTCAAAAACACGATACCCGGCATATCCCACCAAGCAGACAGCAGTGCCTTACGTGGGTGTATGCCGGGTTTGGGAGCGGCATGTGCTTCGGTTTTTGGTCCAACAATTGTTTCCGGGCGCTGACATTGTCATATAGCACCCATTTCTCATCACTTGTGACAGTGCGGTACAAGAACGGTTCAACTTGGTCACGAGAAAGCAGGGAAACACATGCGATCTGCTTTCTGCTAGATGGGGAACCCAAACTGCCCTCTTGTGCACCTTCTCAAATTAACGCAGGTGCGTGATAATGCTCGTGTGGGTAGTCTCAAGGTGTTTGGTCAACTGTATCTGTCTCCACTAAGGACTTCAATATGTCCATATCCACCGCTGCGTGCCTTCCGGCATTGGGATGGTCTGACAGGTCAGTCAAAATTTCCCTCTCGAAACCATTCAAACTAACGACAGCATTGACGATGTGATATGGCATTGAGGTACACAATGGTGATGTTCCTTACAGCATTTGCGGGGATGCTACTGTGACGAAACTCATAAAACGAGCAATGGCGGATGTGCTCCTTGTCCAATAGCATGTTGGCTGGCGCTTACACTCTTCGCCTTCTGACGGCTAACTGCCATTGGCTTAAGCCACCGACCTGCTCATGTCATATTGGGGTGCTGCGGAACCTCAGTGGCCAATACGCCCCATGCCGGGGCTTCATCTTTGGGCACATCGTCATCAGATATTACACTCATCGTCAAAAAGGAGTTGCACCCAAAAGGAAGCAAACGATAGGAATAAAACTTGGTGGGTAGGTCTGACATCTTGCGCTATGCAAATGATTCAAACATCACGCTCGGCCGCGCATGTGACGCAAGCAAGGAGGGGTAGTATCGCTGTGCCTGAGTGGCTATATAAGGTTGTCCTGTTTCACGTGCTTGCCATTTTGACTCGTGCTGTTGTGTTGGTTGCATATTTTGCAAGTGAAGTATGCCTAAGAGAAAAGTTCGGAAACAATTCAGGCAGTTGGAGGAGTTTGATAGGGGACCCATCGTCGGGCTCCGGGAAGCGTGATGGTCTTATCGCCGTATTGCGCGCCATACCAGTCGTGCGGAAATCACCGTAACACGCTGTTGGTGGCAGTGGATAGAATAAGGTACGCAGCAGCGACAGGAAGGGTCTGGGTGATCTAGACGAACCACGGAGAGAGACGACCGACGGGTTGTCCGACATTCGCGGAGTGACCCAACAGCCACAATTGGGGACATTCAGAAAGCAGTGGTGCCCTCCATGCATCGTTCGATTAGTGCCAGCCCCATTGGTAGACGGCACATGCACGCAGACCGTTACGACGACTGTTCTTGATACCATTGCATCATCGCCAAAGACTGCAATGGTTTCGTGCCAGACTGTCATGGAGCCACTCGGAATGGCAGTGGGCGATCTTCAGTGACGAGTCCCGCTTTTGTCTTAGGGAGACGACCAACGAATCCATGTGTGGAGGCACTGTGGTCAGCGCCAAAATGAACGGTTTGTTGTCGAGCATCACACGTCCAGAAGGCCTGGTGCCATTGTGTGGAGTGCAATTGCCTACAATGCGCGATACGTTAATGAGGTATTGTAACTAGTAGCCCTACCTGTTCTGAACGCTCACTCCGGTGCGATGTTCCAACAGGACAACTCTCGTCCGCATACTGCTGCTGTCTCGAGAGCTTGCTTTCAAGGCACTGATACTTTGCCTTGTCCAGACGCTTCCCCAGACTTATCGCCGATTGAAAATGTGTGGGATACTATTGGACGCAATATCCACGCGTACCTCCTACCGCACAGTCTGCAGGACTGCTTGAGAAGATTCAAGGTGCATGGATGGTTTATCGCAGGACACCGTTAGGTACTTGTACAACTCCATGTCGAGACGTCTGGCACGCTGTGTGAGCAAACATGGCGGCCCGACACCAAAGTAAGAGACACTACTTATTGGAGTGTAGCTCAATAAATTTTGCCCATATCAGTCTTAATGTTTAATCCTTTATTGTTACTGGTCACCTTTACCTTCCTCCCAAATAGCATTGTAATCTGACATCTCCTTCTGGGTGCAACTGTTTTTTTTTTACGATGAGTGTACTTTCTTTCTAACTCAATACTTCCTAAAACCTAGTATGTAATTTACAGCGAGCACATGTCCTTCCTGAATTCCAGCTTACAGCTCTAACTTCCTTTACCTTTGTTCCATCTGATTCTGCGCTACGCATTTTGTGGTGTAAAGGTACGATATTAGAGATGAGTTCGGGCTCGTTTTTCGAAGCCCGAATCCGTCCGAGCCCGTAATGTTTCGGACTAAGCCCGACTCATCCTATGAGGTCTGTGTACTGTGGAGCCCGAGCCCGACTCAGCCCACGAGGTCTGTGTACTGTGGGGCCCGAGCCCGACTCAGCCCATGAGGTCTGTGTACTGTGGGGCCGGAGCCCGACTCATCCTATGAGGTCTGTGTACTGTGGGGCCCAAGCCCGACTCATCCTATGAGGTCTGTGTACTGTGGGCCCGACTCAGCCCATGAGGTATGTGTACTGTGGGGACCGAGCCCGACTCATCCCATGAGGTTTGTGTACTGTGGGGTCGTAGCCCGACTCAGCCCACGAGGTCTGTGTACTGTGGGGCCCGAGGCCGACTCAGCCCATGAGGTCTGTGTACTGTGGGGCCGGAGCCCGACTCATCCTATGAGGTCTGTGTACTGTGGGGCCCAAGCCCGACTCATCCTATGAGGTCTGTGTACTGTGGGCCCGACTCAGCCCATGAGGTATGTGTACTGTGGGGACCGAGCCCGACTCATCCCATGAGGTTTGTGTACTGTGGGGTCGTAGCCCGACTCAGCCCACGAGGTCTGTGTACTGTGGGGCCCGAGGCCGACTCAGCCCATGAGGTCTGTGTACTGTGGGGCCCGAGGCCGACTCAGCCCATGAGGTCTGTGAACTGTGGGGCCCGAGCCCGACTCAGCCCATGAGGTATGTGTACTCTGAGGCCCGAGCCCGACTTTTCCAAGTGCTAATGCCTTTCTCCCTTTTATCCGATTTTTACGTGAAACAGGGAGAATAGAATATGATGTTCAGCATTTATGCGCCTCATTTGGAAGGATATAACTTTGAAACAAAATTTATATTTTACTATTTCGCAGAAAATTTTGTAGTAGCTGATATCTTTTTTCTTATCTAAGAAAATGAAACTGTCTACAATTTTTGTGCATGGAGAGGAGATGGTCTTCACGAATGTTTTGGCATGACGCAAAATCTGTAAGATCTTAAAAAACTTTTATATTTCAAAATGAATTCGCATTTCTCGCTCTGAACATAATCCAATTTTGGGTTGGTCGTGCAATCAATAATTTGAAAAA
Source organism: Macrothele yani (assembly GCA_039090855.1). Lineage (NCBI taxonomy): Eukaryota > Metazoa > Arthropoda > Arachnida > Araneae > Macrothelidae > Macrothele > Macrothele yani. Next base: position 141,235,815 of record CM077002.1, read on the forward strand.
AAAATGTTTGCACGAGGTAGATTTTCTCACTTCATTTTTACCTGTATTTACCTTTTTTCGTATAACTTCAGGTTACGGATCATTCATATTGTAATGTGCAAATGGATAAAAAGAGTAACTTAAGGGATAAATGTTGAGTGGAGGAGACAGTAAGAGCTATTAGAAAAGCTTTGTTTAATTTGTTGTTTTCTTGCCGCTTTCTACACGATGTTTGGTTGAACGATGCCTTCTGAAGTATTGGCAGGGGAAGGGGTGGGACGGGGTTCGGTCTCAGAGCTGAGATCCAAAGGCCGGTTTCACTCAGGCGGAACAATTCCGTCGAAGCAATAAATCTCCCGGCTGTCCTACCGCTGGTTTTCAAGCGAACTATTTCCTCTGGGGCATTTACTTTGATTCGCACATCAACTCCTATTATGCCCCAGAGCTATTCTTCGCAACATAGTCAAACTGCATATCTTTATTCACCGTGTACATCCTAATTTATAACATCCTTTTTCCTCTCTTGTGCATTACGTTTCAATGACAAATTGATGAAACTAGCGGCTTTTCCTTTTTCCCTCCCCATCTATTTTATTACGGATGATTCTTTTGAGAATTGAGGTCGTCCTTTCTGACGTGTACAAGGGAAATTTCAGCTGGCCACTGAAGTGAAAGTCCTACTGCGTCTGTGTGAAAGTGGAGTTCCCTAATCTCTATTTCCCCTACTTCAACTCCCTAATTTTCTAGGCTAATTACTCTCTTAAGAAGCATTTAAACTATCAAACAATGACACATCAATTTCCTTCCCATGCAATCACGATTCACAGATACACTGCAGGAAAAAAATCGATTATTTTTCCTAAAACTCAAAAAAAGAAAAAACCGGAAAAGAAAAACTTTCAGTACTTTAACATAAAACAGAAGCCAGCTCGTGATGGAACTAATATGCTATTTGTAGCTCGTCCGAGCACGCCCGAGCCAGAGATGAAACTGATGATGCTATTCTTAGCGCGCCCGGGCCTTGTCTCGGGCTTTAGGGTCCGGACTCAGCCTGTCTTATCTCTATACGCGATGTATTATCACTTCGTGACGCTTCACGAGAGCTGGAAGACACGTTTCTTAGATTTATCTCCAGGGTCCAACTGTGCTTCTACCAACACTGGTGTACAGGTATATATTTTCTAGGCACGGAAAGCTTTAAGTGAAGAGAGTGTTGACATAATTAGGAAAATATATTTTAACTGCAATATTTTCGTGGTGAGGAGCAATGTTACTATATTCGTTCATAAGGAGAATAAAAGGAAGGTCCGAAATTGCTGCCACGACTGGGGATAAGCATGGAACAACAACAAAACTGCTTCGCGCATCACGAAGATCTCGAAAACAACTGCAGAAATATAATTCCGCTTCATGCCTGAGATAAAACACATCTGATCTCCAATTTCCTGGAGACAATTCATGGAGAAATACAAAAAAAAAAAAAAACAGGAAAGATGTCGTTGTTTTTGAAGTATACGTTAAAGTGCGTGGTAAGAAATATGAAATTGTCTGATGGAAAAAGTACGAATGGTGTACCGAAAGCAATGCAAAAGTGGGCTTAACTTTTTTATTACCTGACAGAGGTCTTTCAAAGTGCACATGTTGGTAGAATAACTCTTTCTCTATACAAAGGTACTACTCATCATGGTCTCCATCACAAGCGATGTATTTGCGCCATCCTTGAAACCAACTCTCGAATCCTCTTTGAAAAAATTCAGGTGTAGACTGTTGTACCCTCTTCTTCACAGCCACTTTCACCTGGTCTGTGTCATCAAATCGTTGTCCCCGGAGATTTTCCTTCATTGGACTGAACAGGTGGAAGCCTGAAAGTCCCAGATCTGGGATGTATGGTGGATGAGGGACCACCGATCAGCCTAATTTGCTGATTGCCTGATTTGTTGCCAAAGATGTGTATAGTCTCGCATTGTCATGGTGAATGTGGATGATTTACAGATTCTTGTTGGGTCCCTTCCCCCTTATGGCTGGCCTTTCTAAGCTTTTTGAGTGTCTCAATTCAACGCTCGCGCTTCACGTTACGGCCACGTTCCAGAAACCCAAGGAGAATGCCCCTGCCATCCTAAAAAACAGTCACCGTGACTTCCTGTGCTGATCGCTAGCTTTTGAATTTCTTAGGCCTTGGTGAAGAGGTGTGACGCCATTCCATTGATTGATTCTTCGTTCCCGGATCGTGAAGATACGCCCACGTTTCATCACCTGTCGCCAGATCGAAAAAAGACGTGTCTTCATTGGCTTCAAGCGCTTCCAGCAGATTAGAGCAGACTTCCGCCCTTCTCTCCTTCAAATAAGCAATGAAGAAGAGTTACTATTATCGAAGAGTTACTCTACCAACATGTTCAATTTGAACGACCGCTCTCAGTTAATAAAAAAGTTATGCCGACTTTTGCATTACTTTCGGTACAACCCTCGTAGTATCAGAGAAACACAACGGATACTCTAATACACATGTCCGAAGTAGCCTGGATCCAACAAAGTGATTTCCCTTGAAAGTTGGAGATCTGAAGCATCGTCGAATCTGACAGCACATAAACAGTTGCCCAACATTATATCGATAAAATATAAGGAACGATTCGTTGACTGATTGTAATTCCAGTTTTTTCATTTAGTTAACGATCCACCAGCAATGATTTCGCTTAGATCATATTCATTCTTGTAGAGATACAGACACCAGCCGAAAGGAACAGTCACCTCCAGAAATATACTTTTATTACTTAGTTCACTACCACGTGAAGATATCACAACATTAATTCTTACTGCACGAGATTGAACAAGATGTTTTAAATAAATTGAATCAATGCTTGACCATTCTAAGAAGAGTGTCTAGCAATTCACTGAAATTCCTGGGATGACAAAGTTTGGGTTTTACACTCTGTTGAAGGGGGTCCCATAAATTATCGGTGGGATTTAAAAATAGCGATTCAGCTGGTCAGTCCATGTGCCTCAAAGTTGTATCATACTCTTCACACCAATTCGTAATGGTTTTAGCTGTATCAATCCTACTGTTGCCATCCTAGTAAATCAGATAAGTTACTTGAGGAGAATCCTGCAAATATTGTTCAAAAGGAAACACAAGATTTTCAAATATTCCTCTGTAAGCGTGTTGATTGGCCCTACGGCTTGTGTCATTTGATTATAAGTAAAATTTGCATTCATCAGGCCATATAAAACTCTTCCACGGATCGACAGTCAATGTTGTGCTAGCTTTGGCCCCACGTAATCAAGCTTTTCTGTGAGCTGAAGTTAACATTGGTCTTGCAACTCTACTCCAGATATCCATTCGACCCAGTTTCCTACGCAATGTTCATTCAAATATAGACGTGTGAGTTCCTCTATTAACAGATTGGAGGAGTTCCTGCTTTGTTTGAAACCTGTTTTCGTTGATTAGGCGAGAGATTTTGCTTTGGTCATAATTTGTCCAAATGGTGTTTCGTTCAGTTTTTACTTTTGTGTTTAGTCGAGTTTGATTTCACCAATCTTTATAAACACGTATATAATTGTTGTTTTGCTAATACCTGCAAACTCAGCAACGTTCTTGATATTGTGTGCTTTTGAATGACTAAAAACTATGACACCATTTTGCCAGTCACTTACGTCTGTCTTTCAACCAATTAATTTCAATTTTTCAAAACATTCAGCTTAAAATTTTGCCTGTAGAAAGAAATAACAAATATAATACTTTCTTATTTTATAATCCAGAAATATTTAAATAAAATTATAATTATAACCTCAGAAATATATCATATCTAATAGTTGTATGTATTGCTGAAAGTGACTGCGGTTTTTTGTCCGGTGCCTTTATTTTTCGTTAATAAACTAATAATTTTAGTAAATTTATCAAAAATATTTACAAAGCATTTAAGCGCTGTTATCAATATGTAGGAAGACATCGCTTTACGAATGACCATAGAAAAACACCGGAGCTAAAGTATGATCGTTAGTTTGTTGTCAATACTTCGCAGGTCAGACGTTGATCGCTAAGGCATCTTGTCACGGGAACCACTTGGTTGCGTGCATCCTGAACACATTATGGAGACAACCTTCTCGAAACAATATAAAGTGGAAAGTAACTAAGTATTTCTTTTTTTTTCTTCTTTGATTGGAAGTTTAACGACCGCCGTCAGCAACTCAATCGGCTATAAACAGTTGCCCGTCCCTAATTTAGGGCCACTGGTTCCAGAGAAGGGAGAGAGCCAGGGCCGTAAGACAAATACAACATCCATGCCTCACCGGAATTAGAACCCGGACCCCTTCCAGACGAATGAACAGAGGCCATCGTTTAGACTACTGCGCTATCGGGGGGGGGGGGGTTACTTTGTATTAATTTCTTAAAAATAGGAATCATGTCCGTTGATCAGGCGACATCATTGGACGAATCTGTATTGCATCAGTTGTATCATTGGATGAATAGGCATTGGACAAAACGGAGTTGGATCAATTCGCATCATTACGGGGAGTGGCAATGTACTAATTGGCTTCGGATCAACCGTCAATGGATTAATTGTCTGAGATCAGTTTACAAAACATAAAGAAAATTTGTGTGGCATGAAGCTACGAGAAAATTGCTAGAACAGTGTTTATTATTCAGATAATTATAAGAACTGTTATGGCTGAATAATAATAATAATTATAATAATAATAATAAAAATAACGGTGATGATGATGGTGGTCATTTTGTTTTTTCTTCTTTCTAGGTGAGTAAAGCTTAGAAAATTGGATCATCTCATGAAATTTTCCTAAGGTATGAAATTGTTTATGATGAATAAATTTAACATTATCGTCTAATTAAATTTGTTGCTACTGCAGTGCTATTATGAAAATGTATGTTAGAATGGAAGAAAGGAAATACGAATAAAAAAAAATTACACTTACGATACTTTTAGTCATAGTTGTTAATCCTGTGATTCCACGGATAGCAATCGATTTGACTTGCCTTTAAAACACATTTGAGATAGCTGCTGTTTTAATTGGCCATTTGCTCATGTGGCGTTAAAGGACGTATAATAATTCTTCGAGGTTTTTAATCTTAATTTAATAAAGTGACATATTTAAAAAAAAAGGGAATATCACAATGTAAGTTCTGTTTCTTCAGGTATTTCATTGTTTGAATCTCATTTTTAAAAGATATTTTTATCTGTAATTTCAAAAAAGCAGCATATTTTAATTTGCTTTTATTGAAATAAAACAAACAAAAGAAATATTGTAATGTATGTTTTGATCCTTGGGGTGTGTAAGGCTTCTTCTGAATCATATGATTTCCCTTAATTGTGTGAGCTGATAATATTTCCGAATTTCACGTGGAATGATTCAAAGTCCTTTCAAAAAGTAGCAGATTTTAATTTGATTTTTATTAAAATAATTACGAATATGACGATGCAAGTCCTTTACCGTAGGGTGTGTAAGACTCCTTCCACAACACATATTTTTCCTGAAATCTGTGAGCTCATAATGTTTCCAAACTTCAGGGGAAAAGACGCAAAATCCTAATTCCCCAAATCGCATTTTTTGAAAACAAGCGTTTTTAAACTTGACAAATTAAATATTTTAAAATCGTGTTCATGCATATGAAATGTCAAATGATCGGGGTCAAAGTATATTTCACCTTTCGCAAGATCAACTCTTTTCGATGCAATTTTAAATAACATACTGTCAATATAAGCTAATACTGAAAAACTGAAATGGACATTAATGTTAAGGCGAAAAGCAGGAAACACACGAATATAAAATACCTGACTTTCCAAAATGAATTTTTTTTTTGTTTCAGAATGGAAATGTGCATTAAGTTTAGCAGAATTTTCTTTCTAGTGAACCGCAATTGTTGCTTCGTAGACGGCATTGGCGGCTACTTCAGGTAAAACTAAAAATGTGCCAACAAGAGACTACTTCGTTACTTTTTATTCGTGAATTTTCATTTTCGTATCAATATTGATTTGATACACAGCATTCGGAATTACTTGCTTATTGCCGCAACAAGGTAAAGATCATAGGTGTCACGTCAATTCGTCGCCAGAGCCAATTCGTTGACTGCGTCCATTCGCGCGCTTCAATTCGTCGACTACGTCAGTTCGTCGCGATCAAATTCATCGCATTTACAAATTTTGGTTACATACAAATTGCATGCAGGAAAACGTACGATTTCAGTTGTCTTCCGCCGGGATCATATTTATAAGGATTGGACACCCAGACGGGTTAGTAATATTATGCTTTTTCTTTGACACTAAAAAAAAATTAATATGCCTAGACCTAAGCTTAGGTATTTTTAACAGTTTTTATTCCATCGTGTTCATATTCTTAAAGTTTAGATACCAAGCGAAGTTAGTATTATTGCACATTTATTTAGGCAATAAATATTAATACACATGCCTAGGCCTATTTTTTTTAAGTTTTATTCGATTGTGCTTATATTCATGAGGTTTAGGCACAAGGTGTAATTATTATTATTATTCAGCCTTTACTCAGGCATTAAATATTAATGCCTAGGATTACGCCTTTTTAGCAGTTTCATTCCGTCGTGCTCATATTTGTAAGCTTTGAATACAGCTAAGTTAGTGATATTGCACTTTTACTTAAGAATAAATATTTCATACACTTGAACAAAATCTGCTGGAAAGGCCCGGACCAAAGGTTTATTGATTAATATTTAATGCCTAAGTAAAAGCACACTATTACTAACTGGACTTCATGTCCGAACCTTGCGAAAATGAGCACGACGGAATAATATGTGTCAAAAAGACCAAAGCCTATTTATTAATATTTAATGCCTAAGTAAAAGCGTAATATTAACTAACTTGACTTGGTGTCTAAACCTAACGAATATGAAAACGATGGAAGAAAAACTGTCAAAATGGCCTAGGCCAAGGTTTTAATATTAAATGCTTAAGTAAAAGAGCAATAATACTAACTTTACTTGGTGTCTAAACCTTATCAATATGAAAACAATGGAATAAAACTTGTTAAAAAGGCCTAAGCTAGGCATATTAATTTATTTTTAGTGCCAAAGGAAAAGCGTAATATTACTAACCTGTCTGGGCGTCTAAACCTTATAAATATGATCACGGCAGAAGACAACCGAAATAGTACTTTTTTCTGTATGCGATTTGTATGTAACCAATTTTTTTAATGGAGGTTTAACGATCACTGTGAGCAACTCAGTGGGCTATATGCAGTTTCGCGTCCCTAGTTTGGGCCACTGGTTTCAGTGAAGGGAAAGAGCCAGCGCCGTAAGACAAACACAAAATCCATGCCTCACCGGGATTCTAACCTGGGCCCATCTCGGACGAATGATCAGAAGCCATCGGCTTAGACCACTTGCGCCACAGTGGCGGCAACCAAAATTTGTAAACGCGACGAATCGTTGCAGACGATGAATTGATGCGAGACGAATCGTTTTAATTAGTTTTGCAAGGAAATAAAAAATAAAGTGTACAGGGTGTCCATAAAGTCTTTCGCAAATTACAAAAATTAATATAAAAATCTATGTAAGTTGAAATCAAATAGTTGGCAACATAGTATAGCATGCACTTATAAAGTTTTCTTTGTGTTCTTTAAGGGAGCGCTATTGCTGAATAAGAGGAGCATTTCATCGATAATGGACTCCATGCAAGAAAAAGCAGCGTGTGTGTTGCGGTTTTATGAGACGAAATCGGCGGTTACTGACCAGCGTCATTTTGGAAAAAAAAAGTACAGACCACCGGACCAAAAATGCATAAATACTTGGTATGAAAAGTTTAAGGCAACGCACGGGTAGTATTGGCGACCTCCCTCGAGCGGGCCAACCACTGTTTACGCAAGAGCTGTTCAGGAGACATTTCTACGAAGCCTTAGGAAATCCATTCGTCGTGCTTCACTAGTAACTGGGATTCCCTGTGCCACGGCTCAACAAATTTTACACAAACGTCTTCATCTGTATGCTTATAAGATACAGATCGTTCAAGCTCTTCAGCCTGATGACCGGCCTCGCCGTGCTGCATTTGCGACAGAGATGTTGCAGCGCATAGCTCATGATAGTGATTATCTGCACCGAGTCTGTTTCTCACATAAAGGCTCATTCCATGGGTCTAGTACAATAATTAGGCACAATGTGCGAATCTGGGGATCAGATAATCCCCATTATGTCATCAAACAACAGAGGCCTAGCCCGAAAGTGAACGTATGGTGCGGCCTGATGCATGACCGGATCATCGGACCTTTCTTTTTTACAGAGCCCACGATAACGCGTAACGTGTACCTTGACATGCTGGACTTTTGTAGCCCCTCAGATACATGCACCCCAATCTTCGTTTATTTTCCAGCAAGACGGGTGCCCCACCACATTGGCCAATAATGGTTCGTGAGTTCTCGAATGCCACATTTCCGGGGAAATAGATTGGCCGCGACGATCCCATAACATGGCCACCTCGATCGCCCGATATAACCCCTCTAGACGTTTTCCTGTGGGGTTATGTGAAACACCAAGTTTACTCTAGCAGTGTTCCGGATGTCAAAACATTGAAGAGCAGAATGACTGACGTCATTGGTTCTGTATCTGATGAGATGTTATACAAAACAGGGCGTGAAATCGAACATCGCTTAGATGTCCTCCGGGCCACAAATGGCGCCTATGTAGAGGTATACTGACACTGGAAAAAAACTTTACTTGTGCACCATCATTGTCGCTCAATCTCTTTCTTGTACCTGTAATACATATTTAGCACGTTTTTTGTAAAAAAAGATCGTGCTTATGTTACCGGTTTGTCCGTCCGTCCGTCAGTTCGTCTGTACCCACGATATCTCTGCAACTATCAGTCCGATTTGAAAAATTCTTTTTTCATTGGGAAGCTTTAAATATGCAAATGATGATCCTTTATTTCGTTTTTTTTTACGATGTACAATTTTGCCGCTAGATGGCGTAAATGTAGATGATGTCGAATTCAAAAATACGTTTTATTCCACATATTTGCTTCTAAACATCCGATTGAAAAAAATATTTTATCTTTCGATTCCATTTATGTCGAAGAGTATTTTACATATAGTTACTTATTCCAATTACGTATAGATTTTCCGCTAGGGGGCGTAAGTACAAATTACATTTTCCCCGATAACTCTTCTTCTAAAACTCCAATTTGAAAATTTTTTTCTTCAGCGGATACACCTCATGATGAAAAATCTTTTACATATAATATCTAATTTTTGCTGAAGAATACTTTGGCCACCAGTGGGCCTAAAGGTTAATTTTTGCTTCCGATGTATTTGCAATAAAATCTGAGCTTCTAAAATATCGATTGAAAATATTATTTCGTGGACTGACGCCACTCATATCGATAAACATTTTCAGAATATTTTCTTCTTAAAATATTTCACAGTTTCTCCGCCAGGGAGAGTAGACGTATATCTTATTTTTGTCAATATCTCTACCTTTAGGTGTCCGATTTGAAAAATTCCTTCTTTGTTGGATAGTGCTTTCAGTGTGACATGTTTTTCATATAATTTCAAAATTTTCAAGTAATTCATAGACTTTCCGCTAGGGGGCGTGGAGGTAAATTGTGTTTCCCACTATGTCTCTGCTTCTAAATCTCCGATTTGAAAAATTCTTTCGGCGCCGGATACAGCTCCTGATGGGAAATCGTTTGCACATAACTTCTAATTTTTGTAAAAAAAAATGTTTTTGCCACCAGGGGGCGTAAACCTTAGTTTCCGCTTCTGATGTATTTGCAGCAAAATATGAACTTCTAAATTCCCAATTGAAAAAAACATCGTTAGTAGACAGATACGACTCATGTCGCAAACCTTTTAGAGACATTTTCTTCTTAAAATAATGCATGGTTTCTAAGCCAGGGGGCGTAGGTGTATATCTTACTTTTGTCAATATCTCTACTTCTAAGAGTCCGATTTGAAAAATTCCTTCTTTGTTGGACAGTGTTTCCGATGCGAAACATTTCCCCAATAAATTCAAAATTTTCAAGTAAATCATAGACTTTCTGCTAGGAAGCACAAAGGTAAATTGCGTTTTTTGCGTTATTTCTGCTTCTAAAACTCCGATTTGAAAAATTCTTCCTGTATCGCATATAAGACCTGATGGAAAATATTTTTCACATAATTTCTAATGTTTGGTAAACAATGGTTTGCCACCAGGAGGCATAAGCGTTAATTTCTGTTTCTGATGTATTTGTAGCAAAATCTGGGCTCCTAAAAAATCAACTAAATTTTTTTTTTCTCGGACCGATACCGTTCATATTGAAAAACCTTTTGAGAATACTTTCTTCCTAAAATAATGCATGGCTTTCCCACCGGGGTGCGTAAAGTTACATCTCATTTTGGTTTATATCTCTGTGTCTAAGAGTCCGATTTGAAAAATTGTTTCTGTGTTGGAGAGCGTTTCCGGTGCGAAATGTTTCTCATATAAATTCATAATTTTCTTAACGCACAAGTCTGCAACCAGAGGGCGTAAGCTCACGATTCCGTTTACAGCAATAACTGAGGGATTAAAAACCCGATTGAAAAACTTATTTCTTCCGTCAGATACTATTGTTTTCCATAGCGGTTCCATTGACTTTGAATAGCTTTGATAAATTTAATTTGCCTCAGAACGGGTTCAAAAGACGTGCTTATTACACCCGAAAATTTGGTGTCATCTTTCTTGTTTTATATTAATTTTTGTGATGTGGGAAAGACTTTATGAATACTCAGTACTTTGTAGATCATTTTTGTGTTTTACAGGGCATTGTTCAGTTCGTTCGTTCAGAAATGCATTTTCATAGGGTATTTTTTTAGTAATATTTAAGTCATAAAAATCATAGGCTTATTGATAAGTTTGTCTCATTTCCTTCATTCCTTCATTTTGTGGCATTTTTTTATGTCGAGCAGTGTGTTAGATGTTCAATAATTCGTGTTGGTGTTAAGATATTCCTGTTTAATAAGGCGCATTTTATCATATCATTAACGTCCTATCAAACTGAAAGAAATATTTAATGTTGTTATCTAATTAAGAACGCTAATTACGAAGATTCAGGAAACTTCATTGTTCTGTCAGGCAGTATCGCTTTCTGTAACGGATAACGACAATCAGCCAACGCCACGTTTTTTTCAAGAAGTGCTTGTTTTATTACGACTCCATTTTATTATCTCCAACAAATGGCAAATAGCCCCACTACCGTATTTTTTTTCTCATGTCATTATGTAGTTATTCCTAACAACGAAAAAAAATCTGAAGCTTGGTAATTTGGTTTTCGCAGTGCTATGCTCACTACAGAATTGTTATTGCTCTTTTTAAGGAAGGAAGATCTAGAAAATCTAATGGAGTTAAATATCTGGGGAATTAATGAGGTATGACATCATGCATACGCATAATTTGAATAAAATATTTCGAAAATACAATGAATTCAAACGCCTTCCTCCCACGAAAAAACTGAAGTAAAGAAGTCGTAGGGACGCCCCGGTGGCGCAGTGGTCTAAGCGATGGCCTCTGATCATTCGTCCGAACGGGGTCCGGGTTCGGATCCCGGTGAGGCATGGATGTTGTGTTTGTCTTACGGCACAGGCTCTCTCCCTTACCTAGAACCAGTGACCCTAAATTAGGGACGGGCGACTGCTTATAGCTCATTGAATTGCTCACGGTGGTCGTTAAACCTCCAATAAAAATAAAAAAAAAAAAAAAAAAAGAAGTCGTAGGTTGTAAACATAGAAATTCAGAATTGTGAACGCAGCAAAATAATTAATTGTAGTGTAATGCTAATTACAGGTTTTGAAAATTATTTAGAAATAAATTTTCCAAGGCATCATCATTAATCATTATCATTCCACGACTGGATAAAGGTCACCCCAGGTCTCTTCCACAACTCTCTGTGTTGGATAATCTTCTATGTCACTACTACAGCATCATTCTCATTACACGACTGGATAAAAGTTTTCCCAATCTCTTCCACAACTTTCTGTGTTGAATAATCTTCTATGTCACTACATCATCATTCTTATTACACGACTGGATAAAAGTTTTCCCAATCTCTTCCACAACTCTCTGTGTTGGATAATCTTCTATGTCACTACAGCATCATTCTCATTACACGACTGGATAAAAGTTTTCCCAATCTCTTCCACAACTCTCTGTGTTGGATAATCTTCTATGTGACTACAGCATCATTCTCATTACACGACTGGATAAAAGTTTTCCTAATCTCTTCCACAACTCTCTGTGTTGGATAATATTCTATGTCACTACAGCATCATTCTCATTACACGATTGGATAAAAGTTTTCCCAATCCCTTCCACAACTCTCCGAGTTGGGAAATTTTCTTCTATGTCACTAAAGCATCGGGACTGGATAAAGGTCTCCCCAAGACTCTTCCACAACTATGTGTTTCGCAGTCTTCTCCTATGTCACTCCAGCATTCTTTCGTATTTCTTTCACCGCCCTCACATGTTCTTGTGATTTGTATGTTCCTGACCACCGTGAACAACTTGATGGACCATAAGCAGGCGTCTGTCCCTAATTAAAGGCATCTGGTCCCAGGGAAGGGAGAAAGCAAGTGCCGTATGGAACTTGACGGACTACAGGCAGTCGTCCGTACATAATTTAAGACCGCTGGTCTCAGGGAAGGGAGAAAGAGAGTGCTGTATGACAAACACAACATAAATGCCTCACCGGAATTCGAACACGGACCCATCTCGCATGAATTATCAAACGCCAGCGCTTAAACCAGTGCGTCAGGGGCGCAGCTAATTTCTTTGATCATACCTTGGTACCCAAGCAAGTAGTTTTTCAATGGTGAACAGTTCTTACAGCAATATTGCTGCTACCTTCCAAATACCATCAACTCTTGTCATTTTTCTGATCTGTGTGTTCTTGTTCCTATCGTCTTTGGTTACACCAAGCTGCTTTACGTTCTACGCAGCCTCTGTATGTCATTTTAATTAAGGTTTAATCTCAGATCCATAACTAAGAAATGAAAGGATACACTGATTACATATCAGTGGGTACAATTCCCAGACATAAGAGAATATTTCATCAGCCTCTTCTCCCTTCATATACACTGAAGTGCCAAATGTCATGGGATACGTACCCAGTATCGTGTCGGACCTCCTCTAGCTCGGCGAAGTGCAGTAACGAGACGTCGCATCGATTTCACAATTGTCCGGAAGACCTCTGGAGACATGCTGAGCCGCCACGCAATCTGAACAGTCGCTCACAGTTTCCTGGTATTTGTAGGTGCACGATCTTGGGTGCGAATGGATATTCTCACCACGTCCCATAAGTGTTCTATTGGGTTCATGCCGGGCGAACGTGGTGGCCATACCATCCGTTGGAACTGTCCAGAATGCGCCTTGAACCACTTTTGTACAACTTGGGCCTAATAACATGGAGCACTGTCCGCCTGGAAAATCCCATATTTTTTGGGGTAGTCTGTCTCTAATTTCATGAAGTTCATTAAGGGCTGCAAATGGTCTTCCAGCTGAGTAACAAAACGAGTACCGATTAATAACGGGTTTACGAGGACCAGACCACCCAAACCTTGCCAGGTGAAGACACCCAACACATGTATGGAACCACCACCAGCTTGCACAATGCCTTGTTAATAACTTGGGTCCATGGCCTCATGGTGTCTGCGCCATACCCGAACCCTACCATTAGCTCGTAACAACTGGTAGCGTGACTCATCGGACCACACCACATGTTTCCAGTCTTCCAGGGTCCAATTACCGTGTTTACACAATCCCTTGTTGACAGCTTGGGTTCATGGCCTCATGGGGTCTGTGCCACACCCGAACTCTACCATTAGCTCGTAACAACTGGTAGCGTGCCCCATTGGACCACGCCACATGTTTCCAGTCTTCCAGGGTCCAATCACCGTGTTCACACAATGCCTTGTTGACAGCTTGGGTCCATGGCCTCATGGGGTCTGTGCCACACCCGAACTCTACCATCAGCTCGTAACAACTGGTAGCGTGACTCATCGGACCACACCACATGTTTCCAGTCTTCCAGGGTCCAATTACCGTGTTTACACAATCCCTTGTTGACAGCTTGGGTTTATGGCCTCATGGGGTCTGCGGCACACCCGAACCCTACCATTAGCTCGTAACAACTGGTAGCGTGACTCATCGGACCACACCACATGTTTCCAGTCTTCCAGGGTCCAATTACCGTGTTTACACAATCCCTTGTTGACAGCTTGGGTTCATGGGGTCTGCGCCATACCCGAACCCTACCATTAGCTCGTAACAACTGGTAGCGTGACTCATCCGACCACGACACATGTTGCCAGTCTTCCAGGGTCCAATTACCGTGTTCACACAATGCCTTGTTGACAGCTTGGGTCTATGGCCTCATGGGGTCTGCGCCACACCCGAACCGTACCATCATCTCGTAACAACTGGTAGCGTGACTCATCCGACCACGACACATGTTGCCAGTCTTCCAGGGTCCAATTACCGTGTTCACACAATGCCTTGTTGACAGCTTGGGTCTATGGCCTCATGGGGTCTGCGCCACACCCGAACCCTACCATCAACTCGTAACAACTGGTAGCGTGACTCATCCGACCACGCCTCATGTTGCCAGTCTTCCAGGGTCCAATTACCGTGTTCACACAATGCCTTGTTGACAGCTTGGGTCTATGGCCTCATGGGGTCTGCGCCACACCCGAACCCTACCATCAACTCGTAACAACTGGTAGCGTGACTCATCGGACCACACCACATGTTTCCAGTCTTCCAGGGTCCAATTACCGTGTTTACACAATCCCTTGTTGACAGCTTGGGTTCATGGGGGTCTGCGCCACACCCGAACCCTACCATTAGCTCGTAACAACTGGTAGCGTGACTCATCCGACCATGACACATGTTGCCAGTCTTCCAGGGTCCAATTACCGTGTTCACACAATGCCTTGTTGACAGCTTGGGTCTATGGCCTTATGGGGTCTGCGCCACACCCGAACCCTACCATCAACTCGTAACAACTGGTAGCGTGACTCATCGGACCACACCACATGTTTCCAGTCTTCCAGGGTCCAATTACCGTGTTTACACAATCCCTTGTTGACAGCTTGGGTTCATGGGGTCTTCGCCACACCCGAACCCTACCATTAGCTCGTAACAACTGGTAGGGTGACTCATCCGACCACGACACATGTTGCCAGTCTTCCAGGGTCCAATTACCGTGTTCACACAATGCCTTGTTGACAGCTTGGGTCTATGGCCTCATGGGGTCTGCGCCACACCCGAACCCTACCATCAACTCGTAACAACTGGTAGCGTGACTCATCCGACCACGCCACATGTTGCCAGTCTTCCAGGGTCCAATTACCGTGTTCACACAATGCCTTGTTGACAGCTTGGGTCCATGGCCTCATGGGGTCTGCGCCACACCCGAACCGTACCATCAGCTCGTAACAACTGGTAGCGTGACTCATCGGACCACGCCACATGTTGCCAATCTTCCAGGGTCCAATTACCGTGTTCACGGGCCCAGGTGAGGCGCTGTGTCCGATGTCGTGGTGTTAACAAAGGCACTCTAGTGTATCTTCTGCTCCTATTCCCCATGGACGCTACATTACGCTGCATTAACCTGATGGATATGTCCCTGGTGCTTCCTGAGTTGAATGTGGATGTTATGTGAGCCAGTGTCGCTTGTCTGTTAGCATGGACAATCCTGGTCAGATGCCGCTGGTCACGGTCATTCAGCACACGTGGTCGGCCACTGCGCTGTTCACGGTGGGTGGTAATACTTTCCACGAGGCATTCTCGAAAAACACGTGGTACCATGGATCGAGGAATGTTGAATGTTTGCACAACTTCGGAAATTTAATGTCCCATCCGTCTAGCTACTGCTACCATGCGTCGTTCAAACTCTGATTATTCACGTGGGCTTGCCATAATCCTATTGGTGGTTGTTCAGCCTGACTCACGAGATTACACTTCGCAACTGATAAAAATCGTGGCGTGCGCCAAAGCCTTTACATTTCACATCTATGAAAATCCAATAAGCTACAGATTAAAATCGCTCCATGCTCAAGAACACCAACCATTCCATTATCGAACTGTTCTTGAGCATGGCATGATTTTAATCCGTAGCTTATTGGATTTTAATACATGTGAAATGTTTTTAGACTTCAATTTTTAACTGGTGGTGCAACTATTGCATGTGAACACCGTTGAATAAGAATTGTTCCCAGCGTGTACATAATATGTTTTGACAAGTTGAAGAGTTGGAACCAGTGCGCATTTTTGTGCATGAATTGGAGGATAAAGGCAAGATATTTACCTTCCAATGGAGTTGTGCTTAGAGGAATCGATGAATGGTTGAGATTCATCAACCAACAAAAAAAAAAAAAAGTAACACGCCAATAATGTCTTATGTTAGTTATGGATTATAGGGTACGTTTATTTAGTATTTTAATCCATATACGATGATATTTATTTTTAACTATAGAATATTTTGGTGTGAAGAATCATCAAATAACCGATGAACAAGATTTTTGGGTTTATATAAGATATCTGCTAAAACTAATTAATTAAAAACAGATGGCCGCCCCGGTGGCGCAGTGGTCTAAGGTGCTGGCCTCTGATCATTCGTCCGTAAGGGGTCCGGGTTCGAATCCCGGTGAGGCATGGATGTTGTGTTTGTCTTACGGCACTGGTTCTCTCCCTTCCCTGGGACGGGCGACCGCTTATAGCCCATTGAGTTGCCCACGGTGGTCGTTAAACCTCCAATCAAAAAAAAAAAAAAAATAAAAACAGATGAGGCGTAACAAACAAAACAAAAATAACCTGAAACATATATTTTAATTTGTTGACTGTTGCTGTGTGAACTGAAATTATTTTTTACTAACGAACAGATGATCTATAAAACAAAGCAAAGAATAAACAAGAAATAGGAATTGATTGATTTACAGTTTCTGTGCTACACTAAAAATTTATTGCTCAAAAACATGTCTTACAAGACAAAACCACAAAACAAAAAAAACACGCATGTTAAAACTACAATTTAATTTCTTACAATTTCTGTGACAAACTGAATCATTTCTTTGTTAAGAAAAATGTCGTATTTAAGAAAACAAGAAATATAATGAAACCGCAATTTACATTTTCTAACAGTTCCTGTGCCAAACTAGAAGTTTGAATTTCACTAAAAAAAAATTATTAGAATATTTTTAGTTTGCCATGGCAAACTCCTTTCCACTTTTACTGAAACCACAGGGGCATGCTTTTACTGAAACCACAGGGGCATGCTTAAAATAAAATGTCACTTCGTTTAAAGTCTTTTGAAATTTCACCAAGGGATAAATTTCTTCCCGAAAGTACATCTGAAATTAAACACAGCTTTTCATAAGCTACATTTTTTTATAATTTGCTCACCTTTCTTATGCACTGTTAGTCACTTCTGCAGTCACAACGTCTAAGTCATTTACAATTTTCTTCAGCAAATCTATTTGATGCACTAATGGCACTGCTGACTGCTCCAAAAAAAAGTAATGGAACCAGGCAGAAATCCAAAATTAGACTTTATGGGGAAAAATTTACCTGATATTTCAGGATCAGAAGTAGTCTCTGTGCAACTGTAATTGAGGCCGCTTCATTGACGTGAAACGATTTGATCTTCTTCATCCAAGAGAAATTCATCCAAAAAATGCTCTTTTTATTGAAAATACCGAAATATGCAAAATAATGACTCAAGCAATAACAAAAAATATTTTAAAATAACCGCAAAACCTGGAAAAAGACCATATCCCGTAAAAATCATGAAAAATGCAAAAACGTGCCTTAACAGAGCTACTTAAATCAGCTTATGTTTGTATTAAACACATTTATATACATTGATCAACGTTTCGATATTGCCAAAAAATATGAAAAATCATAAATTTCTGAGCCCTACTTGTCATATATGTAAACAAGAAGGAGGGAAAGAAGTATTTTAATTTCTGATGGATTATACGAATACGATGCGTGTGAGATGAAACAGTATAATATGACCTGTGTCAGTAGGTCCTTCGAACACCATGCTGGTCTTCACATTCTGTCCTATCACGTGATTGGTCCGTAAGTGCAATCATTTACATTACCCAATTATTGTCACTTACCCGTTAATTTGGATGCCGCTCTGACAAAGACTTCCTGGTGTAGCGTTTTCTAGCTAGAGTAGGGCATAGGTAGTGGCTCCCAAAATTAATTCTTTATTATGTTTACAGGAAATGCGGCAATAAAACACTTGCGAATTGCGAAATAAAAGTTTCTTAAACCCGTGTTTTCCATTCGCCAGTCCACTGGCCGTACCGGTCCTGGACTTTTTTCTGCCTGTCCGCGACATTTTTCTGTCGGTTTTTTTTTCTGACGGTCCGCGAGGAATGAGCGATTTTTTTCTTTTGAATCGAAATGGTGTCAAAATAAGAGGAAATCTAGATATGAATTTTTTGAACATCTGTCACGAAAGATTAAAGGAAGCTTGGATCGTTAATCTCTTCACAGAAGATCTGGACTACAGTTAAAGTCGAACTCACATGTAACGAGCTCTCATAATACAAAGTTCCACATAAATTGAAGTTTGTATAGATGCACTGAACTTCGTATTAATCTCCTTCGTTACTTTAACCGCATAATACAAACAATGTTTTGGAGAAACCGCTTATATTGAAGTTCAGTATGCTTATCAGCAATCATAATAAATGCCATTCAGCAATCGCATTTGCCCTCTTCACCGAGACATGAGGGATATTGCTGGCTCTTTACAACATTCCATGATTCCCATTACACACACGTCACTTTGCTAAAAGATGACAAGATTTCAGTTTTCTTCAACTGCTACCCGCGACCCCTCCCCTTGGCTCACTCACTAATCCTAGGCAAATACTGTCATTTATCTCCTCCCTTAACCTTGGCTCACTCACTAATCCTAGGCAAATACTGTCATTTATCTCCTCCCTTAACCACCTTTTCAGTTACTTATTCAGCGCACCTGTCTGTGTAGGGCAGGACACTGGGTTCATGACAGCACATTAGTGATATGAGATTACATGTTAATTCGGGGATATCACCCAACTATTCTATAGGTTTTGTTCTAAGTAGTAGTCTTGCCTGGGCAACAAAGAATGAGGTTGGTCACATTTAGTAAATTTAGTTGGACTTACACAGCTCAACAGTCTATGCATTGTGCTTACGAAATTCGAAAAACAATATTTTTAAGCACGCGCACAACTTTAATGCTGGGCAAGAAAATAGAAGCATTCAGTTTAATAGGAAATGGGGTGAGTTAAAAAATTTCATGTTGTGAAAAAGCTTTGTATTCCACCAAATTGTCTTTGTAAAATTTTAAGTAACAAGAATGAATTGAATCCAGTTTTCAGTGATGAATTCTGCAGGTTTGAAAAAAAAAGTTTTCCGGAGTGAATCCACACACACATGTGAACATAGCAGAGCACATTCAGGGCAAGAACGATCAATCAAGATAAAAAGAAGAAATCACTTGTAGAAAAGAAAACAATTTATATCAGAAGACTTGTTGTTAAAAGTTTAGAAAATCTTAGAATTTACTTTGTATCTACACTGCTGGCCACCCAAAATGCAACACCAAGAAGGACACGAGATAGCAATGCCAGATTTACTGGACACACAACAACAGATACAAAGATGAAACGATTGAGTTTACATGCCCGTGCAACTTGCGGAACACGCAGAAATCAAAAGTTCGTGTGGCCCCCATGGCTGGCAATAACGGCCGTTACACGTCGCGGCATCGAACGAAAGAGGCTTTGGATGTGGGCTTTGGGGTATGTCGGCCCAGGCTGCTTCCACATGTTGACACAGTTCATCAGGCGTAACCGCGGGTGGTGCTTGCCGGGCCACTCGGTTACCGACCACCAACCAGACGTGTTCGATGGGCGACATATCGAGAGAACAGGCGGGCCACGGCAACAATGACACCTGGTGGGCCGTGAAGAATTGTTGCACGATGCGTGCTTACGTGCGGGCGCACATTGTCCTGTTGAAACGTGGCTGCTGGCAGGTCCTGCAGGTAAGGAAGGACTACAGGCTCCAAAACGTCGGAGATGTAGTGGTGGCTGTTGAGTTTACCGGCGATGCGTACCAGAGCGGTGCAAGTGTCATATCCAATTGGCAACGGACCGGTATGGCGATGCATAATGCAGGCGTCATAAAGTCTCTCGCCGCGGTGAAGCCACACGCGGATCCGACCATCGTGGTGTTGCAGGCAGAAGCGCGATTCGTCGGTGAAGGCAATGTCGTGCCATTCCGTAGTCCAGGTGCGGCGTTCAATGGCCCACTGCCGCCGCACTCGCCGTTGGTGTAACGTCAATGGTAATCGGAGCAATGGGCGATGTGCGACAAGTCCCCGCTCCTGCAGACGACGTCGAACAGTACGTGCTGACACAGGTTGTTGCACAACACACCCTAATTCCTGCGCTAACTTTCGTGATGTAGCGGTGCGAGCCGTCAATCCCCGCCGCACAACATGCCAGTCCTCTCGTTCGGTGGTGTGCCGCGGCGGCGGCAATCGCTCACGTCGGTCCGTCCGTCCCTCCCACACCCACCGAATCCATACTCGCCTCACTGTGGCTGGATGTCGTCCCACACGGGCGCCGATGTCTCGGTACGATAAACCGCTGTCGCGATAAGCCACTATTCGTCCTCTGTCGAACTCCGAAACGAGCTGAAATGACTGCCGTATTCTGCGACGAGGCATCAGGAAGCTTCCCACGCACAGGTCCGGCAGCACAACAGACTTCCACTAGTTACACCCCGCCTTCTGTTCACCCTTCTTATAGTGCGTCTCGGTGGCGTGCCGGGCGCACAAGATTTGCATATGCCCTGCAATGCTAATCCTTTGCATGTACTCTCGCGGGCGACGAATACGAATGCTGCGAATTTCAGGTCAATCGGATGCTTTCTTCTTGGTGTTGCATTTTGGGTGGTCAGCAGTGTATAGTAGAATCATCTCAACCACTGCGTTCGTGGAAGTTGAAAAAAATAAAATGATATCTGCTGTAGTAAGAAGCAACAGTTGACTCAAATTTCCGACATGATGTATAAACAACGAAACCAATGTAACAAATGGAATTTCAAATTTCTTCTAAGTTGCTTTTATATTGACAGATCTCATTCATATCTTTATTCCTAGATATAGTGTTTAATTAACTAGTATTTGCTTTCGTAAACCGTTTCTGGTTGATTAATTTTGACTTGGCACAATGTAATTGGCCAAAAGTTGCTATTTTGAGTAATTACGATGTTCGCATATATCGAATGTTTGTAACTCTCTGTTCAACTTCGGTATATACGGGTTCGACTGGGTTTACAAGATATTTTTTTTCAATAAGAGAAACAAGTTCCAAAAGTATGGCCGAGCATTTTAGAAATATCCTATATATCGAAATTTGGTTAAAATTTGGAAAGACACATTAGAGTTATTATTAAAATAAATATATTAAATGTATAATCATGCGTTCATTGTGATTTAATTTGCAGTTCTGAAGCTTATGAGGGCTTGTGTTTGGGATTTGAGTAATTTGGTAACTGATCTGAATTTAATAGTTTCATTGAAACGTTTTCAAGAAATTTCTATTTCCAAAACTACGATACAAGTATTTTGCTTTCTGACACATTCCTGAGCTGCGAAAGAATCGTCAGTTGCGTAAATGATGCTAATCTTTAATCAGTACTGTGCCTACCTCCTCAGAAAGAAATATGCAATATTTTTAATCACTTTATTTCACCACACGATCATGGTATTCCGCGATTTCAGAACACAACAAAAGCCGGAATTTTTTTTTTTTTTTACTTGGAGGTTTAACGACCACCGTGAGCAACTCAAAAGACTATAAGCAGTCGCCCGTCCCTACTTTAGAGTCACTGGTTCCAGGGAACGGAGAGAGCCAGCGCCACAAGACAAAAACATATATGCCTCACTGGGATTCGAACCCGGACCCTTCACGGACAAACGATCATAAGCCAGCGCTTAGACCACTGCGCTAGTGGGGCGGCCCGTAAATTTTAAAATCTCAATGATCAAATAGTCCGTAATAGTAAATCGTATTATGATTTGAAATTCAAGTTGATGAACAATTTATTTTAGGTTCTCATTATTGCAAGTCACAAGTGTGGTAAGCTAGTAATTGTACTTCGGAATTGCAGAACGATGAGAGAATTTTAAATTGCATATGACAAAATGACTTATACCTCAAATATCACAAAATGATGAATCTTAATGCGTTACTTATAGTTTAAACAGAACCTGTAATATCTGCGGATAATAAATATGGCTTCAAAATCTGCGAAGTCGTTCACTTCCGAAATCTCGTTATCTGGTTGTTTCCACTTATTATTAAAACTGCTTAATATAATTTTGTTTCTTTATAAATTTTAACGATACATAATTTTACATTTCTAGTCGATAGAACCTCTATCGCTCCCAAAATCCGTTGCCTTTTTTAGCAAAGCAAATTGACAGTCATGTAATTTAATTTCCTTTCCCTGCCCCTAATGACCGTAAATGCAAGTTATTGCATTTACGGTCATTAGGGGCAAGGAAAGCCATATTGAATAAAGCTTTCCGAACTTAAGGAAATATAACCGCCCGGTGGTGCAGTGGCCTGAGCGTTGGCTTATGACCGTTCGTCCGAGACGGGTCCGGGTTCGAATCCCGGTGTGGCATGGATGTTGTGTTTGCCTTACGGCACTGGATCTCTCTCTCCCCTAGAGTCAGAGGCCATAAATCAGGGACGGGTTATTGCTTACAGCCCATTGAGTTTCTCACGGTGATCGTTAAAGTTTGAATAATAACCCAAAATCACTAATTGTGTAGATGACACTTGTTTCCAGTATTCAATGTACAAGTATGTAAATGCCGCCCCGGTGGCGCAGTGGTCTAAGGCGTTGGCCTCTGATCATTCGTCTGTAAGGGGTCCGGGTTCGAATCCCGGTCAGGCATGGGTGTTGTGTTTGTCTTACGGCACTGGCTCTCTCCCTTCCCTGGAACCAGTGACCCTAAATTAGAGACGGGCGACTGCTTATAGCCCATTGCGTTGCTCACGGTGGTCGTTAAACCTCCAATCAAAAAAGTATGTAACAATTCAAAATGTAGAATATACTAGTGATCCGATTTATTGTCGTAGAAAAATATACATAAGCGTTTCCAAGCTTTCGCACATCAACCAGATGGTTTTTTCAAGGAAGTTAGACAGAAACTGCAAACTGAATATTAGAACGCTTAACAATTTGAACGGGGGAAATTGACTTGACAATAAATAGATGCGACGTTATATTCATTTAAAGGCACGAGGTATCACGTTGGTTGTGCACGCGGCATCCTGGTAGGGAGAAGGCGTTACTTGAACTCGTTCCAAATTCGCGGCAACTCCAGTGAGACGCTATCATTGGAAGTATCGCTGTTCAAATTGTTAAGCGTTCTATTATTCAGTTTGCAGTCTCTGTTTAACTTCCTTGAAAAAGTCATCTGGTTGAAGTGCGAAAGCTTGCAAACGCTTATGTATATTTTTCTACCCCTATAAATCGAATCAGTAGTATAGTGTTACTATATTCTCCATAATTGGGGTACTGTTCCTCGTTATCAATTCAAAATGGTTTTCCAAGCAAAGAAAATGCTGTGTGTACTTGTGCATTGCACAGAATAACATTTGATCAATTATTCAACAAGGGTTCAAAAGGATCTGCAAAAAGGGTCTCCCAAGTAGTAACCGCAGTGGTCATCAATATAAAATAGTTAAAAGTACGATATACGTCTGTTAAGAGAAACGTTCAGGAAGTACGAGCGCAGCAATTGTTCAGGTGAGTCACAAATCTCTTCTTACCCTCCGAAAATAGACTTTTCATGTTAGTCCTGAACTGAAAATACTACAGACAACAGTATCGAGAATTCTGAGAAAGGGCCCAACTCTTCAAGGCAACTGTCAGAATAAGTTAAATGTGAGTCCTTTAAACGTCTGCACAATAAGAATCGGGACCATACACAAAACTTCGTTAAACACTCTCCGTCCACCTTTCTTGGAAAATGCTGCATATTTTCTTTTCTGTATTGTTCTATTTCTGCTGGGTTTACTATTCAACGTCAGTTTTGTAAAAAAAACATTTCAGACACTTATCAAAATATTAAACAACGAAGCCTCCCATAATATGATCACCTTGTGAAAATTGTGAAACCAAAAAGAACGTAATAATAATTGGAGAAGGATATTCGCACATACTAATGGTCCAGTTCGAATCTTTCTTATAGTTATGATGTCGTTAGTTGCAAGTAGTACTGACTCATCTACTCCATAAGAGTGTTTTCGAGAATCATTGAAATAATGTTTTCCCACGACAGATCGAATTTACCACACAGCTACGGTATATTCTAACGTTCTTAGAGTCATGTAAGCCAAAAAAGTGTTTTCGAGAATCCCTGAGATGTTTCAGAATGTCAGTTAGCATTTTCCTCACGCTTATGACGTCATTATACCAAAGATCATTCAGGGTCTATGATGAAGATTTTCAGACAAAAGAGGGACTCGAGAGGAGCATTTTCGCACTTACTTTCCCCACTACTGATTGTGTTTGATCTAATGTCCCTTCGCTCGAAAATGAAATTTTTACATTTTTACTGTTCAAAGCAATGTGAAGTGTAGTCATGTTGATATTATCCCACTCTCCTTTGCATCCTTTCCAAAGACCCTCTAGTTTACGTGGTCGCCTTCGTCGGAGAGCTTATTTCAATAACACAAAGGTGTATATGTCCATCAGAGTTGCTTCAGGAGGTTTGACAGAGATGTTCCTGTATGGTATAGCGCAAATACAGGTTTTCTGATGCATCTGAGGTAAGAAATTTTATGTCGATTTCGATGTGTGGCTCGACGCATGCGTATCGGAGTTTTGTTACTACCAAACAGCACCAACACTTCCCGCTTGTAAATTGGTATCAGAATCTCAATCTCATAACGCAATAAATTAACTTTGGAATTTTTAGGCACCCGAGGAATCTACTGCATGCCCCCCGTATGAGAACCCATTAATAATCATAAAGCCTTGCAGGAAAATTTCATTGAATTCTAAGTACCATATTGGAAAGCCCTTGACGACATTCTGCCGATAGTAAATTGCACGAAGTATATTTCAATCTGAAGTGTCGGTGGCTAACGGTGTTAACGTTAATTACAAACATTTCCGTCATCGCTGCAGTGATGCACCCTGTCGCCTGGATGTGGTCCTGACAACAACGTCTTCACTTGCGGAATGGCAACTGCAGACCGACTTATCATGAGCCTTGCATTTATGTGTTTTGTACCAACAGGGAGGTTTACACTACGCGAGTCTCCATTACTATGCAATTCATCATGAATGCCCTTCGTCAAACCTATGAAACCACAAGCTTTTATTGTTTGTGAATAACTGTATTTTAGTCGCCACTGTGGCGAGTGGTTTAAGCGGTGGCTTCTGACAATTCATCCGAGATGGGTCTGGGTTCGAATCCCGATTGAAGCATGAATGCTGTGTTTATCTTACGGCACTAGCTTCCTTCTCCCTTTCTCTGGAACAAGTGGCTCTAATTTAGGGAAGGACGACTGCTTATAGCTCATGGAGTTGCTAATGGCGGTCGTTCAACTCCCAAACAAAAAAAGATCTGTATTTAGCGTCGTACAGAGCAGAAGTTCGGGCAGTTTTTGAGGCATCGTCTGTGTCAGAATATAATGGTTTACGACACTGCAGAATTAATAACACCTTGCCGCGAATGCGATGATCCAGTTTGGTTTACCTACTGGTTGCGACATACTCACTCATCAAATCGATATCATTGATCCTGAACGACTTTCTGTATGTAAGGTCCTCAGGCTCATATACTCCAACGAAGTGTTTTAGAGACTCTTGATTGGCTTAATCCCGTGAAATCGAATTTTCCCTCCAGCTATAATATCATTATTTTGAAAAGTCCCAGATTTATATGCTTCAAACCATTATTTTCGTGAATACTTAATGGCTTTCCGCATGTTAGTTTGAATTCTCCTTACAGTTCTGCTGCCGTTCTGTTTAAAGTTCAGATGACTTATATAATATAAGTGCCAAATCACTGTCGTGTTGTGCTGTGATTGTTGCGCTAGTTTATCTCTTGTTCTTCTTCTTAGCTGTGTTCCTCTTCTTCTTTGGGTTGATTTCTAAAATAATTAAAGCTTGAATCGTTTATATAATATTGTAATCCTGGTTCACTGATGAATCCTTTTGCTTCAAGTAATTGAAGCTTTCTTTGTCGATATCATGGAAAACATTCATTAAATCCATGAACTCAAGCAAATTTCTTGTTTCTTGTCGTTAGAAATATACTTCGTGTGGTGTATATGATTTACAGCACTAAGTCTCATTTAGGGTAACTGAGAAACCGTACTAAGTCTCACTTTGGGTAACTGAGAAACCGACTAAGTCTCACTTAGGGTAACTAAGAAACCGTACTAAGTCTCATTTAGGGTAACTGAGAAACCGTACTAAGTCTCACTTTGGGTAACTGAGAAACCGACTAAGTCTCACTTAGTGTAACTAAGAAACCATACTAAGTCTCACTTAGGGTAACTGAGAAACCGTACTACGTCTCACTTAGGGCAACTGAGAAACCAGGTGCCCAAGGGGATTTCTTCATCCTGAGAGGGCTTCGATTTTCCATATCAGATACTCACTGACATATACTGTTTTACATTTAAAGTTTGTACAGATTTCCAGTGCGAAATATTGTGAATCTCACAAGAAAAATCACATACGGATAACCGCACCCATATATCAGAAAATGCACTGAACCCTTTCTTGCACAGTTACAATACTTTGAATGGGAGCTTATGGGATTTCGGCAGATTGTAATTAACGATGCCTCTTGCATAAGAAATGTTTGGGCCAAAACTTAAATTGTTTTTGATTACTTTGGTTAAAACCGCCTCAAGGCGTTTCAGTACGGTTTTTAAGGACTTACGGAAGTATTGATGGAAGAACTGAAAAGATTTCGCTTCGGCGTCCATGTTTCTTAGAAGAACTTCTACACATTCGTAACTTCCCCCTTCTATCTCCGTAGAATGTCACTGCCCAGTCATCTTCACTTGAAGAATTTCATAGCATTTTGTGTCTGTCTATGATTTATGAAACAACTCTGTCTAAAAAACCATTTGTCTCTGTCTATGATTTATGAAACGCGTTCTTCTCGATTTAAGTACATATCGCCTTCGCGAGCATTTTTGGCGCAATGTTACTAAATTATATTTTCTGACCATCTATTCGGTGAGTTTTTGATTCCGTTTCATCTCATGGACCGTTATGTCCGAATAAAATCCTTGCATTTTGCCTTCAATCCATTTCTCCAAACTGTTTCTAAATTTATCGCAATCTATCCATCTTTTTCAAAGCAGAGCTTTAGTTCTTGCTTTATGTCAGATTTGTTTACATTACATAAAAAAGTATTATGTATCTATACTTCATATATCTATATTAAAAAAGTTGGGGGGTCAGAAACTTTATATATCTATATTTTAAAAACGTTGAGTGGTTAGAGGGAGCTGCGGGTGTTTATCTTTTTCGGCGGCCATTTCGTCCTTTGCCGACTTTCTTTAGTTTTTGCAGTAAGTTCCGTTTCTTTTTTGTAAAGCCTTTTTGTTTGGATACGCCGATTTTTTCACTTTCTGGAGTTTTTGTTGGCTTGGTATAGCGGTATGTCTTTTTTTACCTTCCTTGGCGTTTTAGAGTACATTTTTGTTTAGGTTTTTTCGTCCCCGTATCTCATTACTTGCTATTGTTGCAAGTTTCCTCCTCATCTATTGCAATATTTTTGTATACATAGTAACCTAGCACAAGCACTTGATTCACTATTATTCTTTTTCTAAAGTCTTTACCATGCTTATTTGTGCATTGTGTAGCATGTCAATTTTGTAAAATGTTTCATGGTGTCTTCCGGCTTCAGTATCCTACAGCAGTGGTTGGTGTGAGTTGGGCGCGGATTATTCAGTTTGCAGCAAAACATTCGAGGGGGGGGGGGGGCTAAAAAGTTTCTTTTTCTTTTTCATTATTTTTCCCTTTATTTTTAATTAAATCTTATGTTGCCTCCTGTGATTTTGCGTGGGTAATTTACCCTTTTTGTAGCTTTTTAGTTAATGGGCTTATTTTTTTTATGTTTATTTTTTCCTGTCTACTTAGGTTTTCTTATGGCTGCCTTGCAAACTGAATAATGCAGAACCCCACACTTTGATCAGTGTAGAGCAATGAGAGCTGTGATCTGTGTCGGCTCATAATGAAGCCATAGGTGACAGCTGACATTTTGTTCTACAATCCTTCTTTATTTTCTCCGATTTGCGATACCAGTTTTCATTTCTGGGAAATTTATCTCTGGGTATTTTTGGGTTACAAAAAATTTGTTTTCAATATTTACTCTTTGTACTATATATATATAATATTTTTTTGCCGCGTCCTTTTCTTTATATAAAATAGAAATATATCAGTATTGTATCATCATCATCATCGTCAACCATTATCAATCCACTGCTGGACGAAGGTCTCCCCAAGTTTCCTCCACAACGGTCTGTCTTGTGCCAGTCTCCTCCATGTCACTCCCGCATACTTTCGAATTTCATCCACCCATCTTCCATGTGGTCTTCTTCTGGGTCTTTTCCTGTCCCTTGGAATCCAATCTAAAATTTCGGCTGTCCATCGATGGTCTGTTCTTCTGGCAGTATGTCCAGCCCATTGCCATTTCAGGGACTTAACTCTGATTATGATGTCTTCCACTCTTGTCATTTTTCGGATCCACGTGTTCCTCTTCTTATCTCTCCTGGTTACACCAAGCATGCACCTCTCCATGCTGCTTTGAGTTGTCTGCAGCCTTTGTATGTCTCTTTTAGTTAAGGTCCACGTCTCTGCACCATACGTAAGCACTGGAAGGATGCATTGATCAAACACTTTTCTTTTAAGACATAATGGCATATTGCTCTTGAAAATTATGTTGTTTCTTCCAAAAGCTCTCCAGGCAAGTTTTGAACGCCGATTAATTTCTTCACCAATGTGACCCTCTCTTGATATCTGCTGTCCAAGATAAACGTACGTGTCTGTTATCTCCAGCTTTTCTCCATCAATCGATAAATCCTCATTTCTTGTAAAAGCATTGTACATCACTTTTGTCTTCTGAAAGTTCATTTTTAATCCCACCTCTTTACTCTTGTCAGCAAGATCCTGGATCATACTCTGTAGCTCTGATGGGGTAGTTGCAAAAATGACTATGTCATCAGCAAAACGAAGGTGGGTTAGATAATCTCCATTAATCTTTATCCCTTTGTTTTCCCAGTTCAGTGATTGAAAGACATTTTCCAATATGGCATTAAAGAGCTTCGGAGATATGGTGTCACCTTGTCTCACTCCTTTTCCAATTTTTATGTGTGTTGTATTTTCAAACAGCTGAATCTTTGCACTTGCATTTTCATAGATGTTATTAATAATATTAATGTATGCATCTTCAATACCGCAGGATTTCAGAGCCATTGCAACTGCTGATGGTTTCACCGAATCAAAGGCTTTTTCATAATCGATAAAAGCCATGCACAATGGAAGTTCATATTCCCTCGCTCTTTCAATTAGTTCTCTCAGTACGTGGATATGATCTATTGTGCTGTAGCCACTCCTGAATCCAGCTTGTTCTCTCGGTTGAGACATGTCCAGTGTCACCTTCAAGCGGTGTGAAAGAACTTTAGTGCAGATTTTATAAACCACTGATAGGAGGCTGATAGGTCTGTAGTTCCTGAGATCCTCAATGTCACCTTTTTTATGTAGCAAGATCATTGTAGCGTTGTTCCAATCCTCAGGAATTTTCCCTTCATTAAGGCATCGAGTGAAAATTTGGGCGAGTACTGTTTCGATTTCTCCACTTGCTTCTTGTATGATGTCTACAGTAATTCCATCTTCTCCTGGAGCTTTTCCTCGCTTCATGTTCTTGATTGCATGTGAAACTTCTGCTGGAAGGACTGGAAGAACTCTGGTACTGGTACCTTTCATGATGTCTGGAGTACATGTATCATCCCTTTCATATAATTTGGAGTAGAAATCTTTCACTCTTGTCAAACTTTCGCCTCTATTTCTTGTTACAGAACCATCTTCTTTTCTCAGTGCCATAATCTGTTTTTTTCCCTTACTGAGATGTCCCTTTGCTATCTTTAGGCTTTGGTTGTTTTCAATTGCTTTTCTTACTAGTTCACAGTTGAATTTTCTTACGTCTTCAGTGATACTTTTTCGTACTGTCTTGCATAGCTCTATATATTCCATTTTGGAAGTCACATCTTCTTTAGTTGTCCTCATCACTCTTCTTTTTGCATCAACATTTTGGTTTTTCCTGATAATTTGTTCACATGCAATTTGTTCTTAGACCCAGCTAATTTTGTTGCTGTTTCCATAAGAGCTTTGGTTACTTTTCTGTTAACTTCAGAAATATCCACTTCTTCCAATGTTAGGACTTCTAAAGCAGAGAATCTGTTCTTCAGTTCCAATTTGAAGGTATTATGGTGTTTTTTAAGGTTGGTTATGTCAATACATTTTGTTTGTCTTATGAGCTTGCTACGTTCGAGTTTAGTGTTGAGGTGCATCTTACATCTCACCAATCTATGGTCACTGCCTGTGTTGAACTTGTTTAGCACACTGCAGTCTTCTATGACGAATGTTTTGTTACACATAATAAAATCAATTTCACTTGTCGTCCCATTTGGATGTCTCCATGTCCATTTCCTGTGTGGCTTTTTCTTGAAAAAGGAGTTCAAGAATCAGTATTGTATATACATATATAAAGAGTACAAGACGTGGAAGTGATTTCCTGGTTTCCTCCAAGGAATAAAAAAGTGGTCGAGTGTCACAAGAAAACACCTGACTTGAAATCCAATTTCCCCCACATTGGACATATTTCCGAACAGTGAAAGCTGCCACTCACTTCTGTGCACCAAAAATTATCTCAAAATCCCGAATGCGAACTTCGTATCCCAACTGGATGCATGGAAATATTTCCGTGATTAAACTCTATTATAAACTAGAAATATATATTTGAACCGCAATTCATAGCTTCTGCAGAGTTCATGCTTTGTACGTGAAACCAAAAAAAGGTTAACAAATATTCAATTGAAAACTGTGTATACACTCTAATATTCTTTGCCGCCTGGAGAATTATTTAGTGTCCCATATGAAAAACAAGAGAGTTTGCTTTTCAGAAGCGATAGTAAAGAATTTTTCACGGATTTTACAGCTAATGAGTTTGCTGAAAATTTGTTTTATAAGATAAAATGCTGTAGGAACTTAATATGTAAGATCACGTTGTTTACAGTTTCGTTGTAGGAGATAAGTAAACACAAAAAAGAGCTTCTGTGATTCTAAAATAACTGCATTCCTTAATTAAGAATTCTAATATATGCTTATGACAAAATATGCTTTAAAATCTCAGGAAAACACGAGCATTAATGTTTGTGTTTGTGATATGGTTACGCATTTATTGCACAGCTACGTTATGGAAATTAACTGGTACGTCGTCCGTTCCTGTTACGTTAAGAAGGCGGTTTTTCCAAATATGTTTCTAAAGGTCTCAGTGGGAAACGATGTGATCTAACGGACTGTAACCCTACGGTGATGCAGGGTGGTGCGAGTATTAGTAAAATGTATAACTGCTGCACTTGTTGAATGGGGAAGAGAAACAATAGTAGGAATGTAAAGATCGTGGTTGACGCAGCAAGAAAAATTTTAGTAAGGGCATGACGTGCGGATGTAACCGTCAGCCAATGCCAAAGGTAGACGAAGTGCATCCACATTTCTAATGCCCAACAGAAGAGTGAGTCAAATAATTGGATTTAAAGTAGGAACAATGCCAAACGGCGTTGTAAAAAGCGGTCTACATAGCACTGTTGCGTCACAACAGCAGATTTGTGCTTATTTTTAGAGCGTCTTTTGTAAAAAAAGATCGTGCTTATGTTATCACTTTGTCCGTCCATCCGTAAGTCTGTGGACACCATATCTCTGCAACTATTAGTCAGACTTGAAAAATTATTTTTGCATTCGGAAGCTTGAAATATGTGAATGATGATCCTTTATTTCGTTTTTTTTTACGATGTACCATTTTGCCGCTAGAGGGCGTAAATGCAGATGATGTCGAATTCAAAATTACGTTTTAATCCACATATTTGCTTCTAAACATCCGATTGAAAAATTCTTTCATCTTTCGAGTCCATTTATGTTGAAGAGTGTTTTAGATACAGTTTCATTTTCAAATTACGCATAGATTTTCCCCTAGGGGGCGTAAAAGTAAATTACATTTTTCATGATAACTCTTCTCCTAAAACCCCGATTTGAAAATTTTTTTTCAGCAGATACATCTCCTGAGGAAAACCTTTTTTTTGCATATAATTTCGAATTTTTGGTAAAGAATACTTTGGAACCAGCGGGCTTAAGTGTTAATTTTTGCTTCTGAGGTATTTGCCATAAAATCTGAGCTTCTAAAATATCGATTGCAAAAATTCTTTCGTGGACTGATGCCACTTACATCGATAAACCTTTTCGGAATATTTTATTTCTAAAACATCCCACAGTCCGCCAGGGGCGTAGATGTATATATTATTTTTGTCAATATCTCTACTTTTAGGATTCCGATTTGAAAAATTCCTTCTTTGTTCGATGGTGTTTTTCGTGTGACATGTTTTTAATATAATTTCAAAATTTTCGAGAAATTCATAGACTTTCA
This sequence comes from Macrothele yani, assembly GCA_039090855.1. NCBI lineage: Eukaryota > Metazoa > Arthropoda > Arachnida > Araneae > Macrothelidae > Macrothele > Macrothele yani. The sequence goes on from CM077002.1 coordinate 141,268,541, forward strand.
GCTAGGGAGCGTAAAGGTAAAGTGCGTTTCCCACTCTTTCTCTGCTTCTAAATCTCCGATTTGAAAAATTCTTACTGCAACGGATACAGCTGCTGATGGGAAATCGTTTGCACATAATTTCTAATTTTTTGTAAGAAAATGGTTTGGCCACCAGGGGACGTAAACCTTAATTTCCGCTTCTGATGTATTTGCAGCAAAATATGAGCTTCTAAATTCTCGATTGAAAAAAACGTCGTTTGTAGACCGATACTACTCATGTCGACAAACCTTTTAGGAACGTTTTCTTCTTAAAATAGTGCATGGTTTCTACGCCAGGGGGCGTAGATGTGTATCTTATTTTTGTCAATATCTCTACTTCTAGGAGTCCGATTTGAAAAATTCCTTCTTTGTTGGATAGTGTTTCCAGGGTGACAAGTTTTTCATATAATTTCGAAATTTTCAAGTAATTTATAGACTTTCCGCTAGGGGGCGTAGCGGTAAATTGTGTTTCCCCCTATAACTCTGCTTCTAAATCTCCGATTTGAAAATTTTTTTCTGTACCGGATACAGCTCCTGATGGGAAATCGTTTGCACATATTTTATAATTTTTGTAAAAAAAAAAATGGTTTGGCCACCAAGGGGCGTAAATCTTAATTACCGCTTCTGATGTATTTGTAGCAAAATATAAGCTTCTAAATTATCAATTGAAAAAAACGTCGTTTGTAGACCGATACTACTCGTGTCGACAAACCATTTAGAAACATTTTCTTTTTAAAATAGTGCATGGTTTCTACTCCAGGGGGCGTAGATGTATATCTTATTTTTGTCAATATCTTTACTTCTAAAAGTCCAAATTGAAAAATTCCTTCGTTGTTGGATACTGTTTCTAGTGTGACATGCTTTTCCTATAAATTTAAAATTTTCAAGTAATTCAGAGACTTTCCGCTAGGGGCGTAGAGGTAAATTGACTTCCCACTCTTTCTTTGCTTATGAACCTCCGATTTGAAAAATTCTTTCTGCACCGGATACAGCTCCTGATGGTAAATCGTTTGCACATAATTTCTAATAAAAAAAAATGGTTTGGCCACCAAGGGGCGTAAGTCTTAATTTCCGCTTCTGATGTGTTTGCAGCAAAATATGAGTTTCTAAAATCTCGATTGTAAAAAACAGTCTTTTGTTGACCGATGCTACTCATGTCGACAAACCTTCTAGGAACATTTTCTTCTTGAAATAATGCATGGTTTCTACGCCAGGGGGCGTAGATGTATATATCTTATTTTTGTCAATATCTCTACTTCTAAAATTCCCATTTGAAAAATTCCTTCGTTGTTAAATAGTGTTTCTGATGCGAAATGTTTTTCCTATAAATTCAAAATTTTCACGTAAGTCATTTAAGACTTTCCGCTAGGGCGCATAAAGGTAAATTGCGTTTTCTGCTCCTAAAACTCCGATTTGAAAAATTCTTCTTGTATCGCATACAAGACCTGATGGAAAATATTTTTCACATAATTTCTAATGTTTTGTAAAGAATGGTTTGGCCGCCAGGGGCCATAAGTGTTAATTTCTGCTTCTGATATATTTGTAGCAAAGTCTGGGCTCCTGAAAACTCGACTAAATTTTTTTTTCTTGGACCGATACCGCTCATATGGATAAACCTTTTGCGAATACTTTCTTCCTAAAATAATGCATGGTTTTCCCACCCGGGGACGTAAAGTCACATCTTATTTTTGTCGATAACTCTGTTTCTAAGAGTTCGTAAGCTCAAGATTCTGTTTACAGCAATATCTGAGTGATTAATTAAAAACACGATTGAAATACTTCTTTCTTCCGTCAGATACTATTGTTTTCCATACCGGTTCCATTGACTTTGAATAGTTTTGATAAATTTAATTTGCGTCAGAACGGATTCAAAAGACGTGCTTATTACACCTGAAAATCCGGTGTCATCTTTCTTGTTTTTTTTTTTTTTTTTTTTTTGCGACGTACATTTTTGCCGCTAGAGAGCAAAGATGCAGATGATATCGAATTTAAAATACATTTCATTCCTTATATTATATGTGTTTCTAAATATCCCATTGAAAAGAATTCCCTTACCTTTTGATGCTATTTGTAATGAATACAATTTTATATCAAGTTTCTTTTTCAAGTAATGCATACATTTTCCGCTAGAAGGTACAAAACGTAAATTGCGTTTCCCCCTATATCTGTACTTCTAAAACTCTGATTTGAAAAAAAATTCTTCCAGCATCAGATACAGCTTCTCATGGGAAATGTTTTGCAGATAATTTTTCATTTTTGGTAAAAAACGGTTTGGTTTCTGATGTACAGTATTTTCAACGAAATCTGAGGTTCTGGAAACTCCACTGAAAACATTCTTATGTGAACCGATACTACCCAGGTCCAAAAACCTTTTTAGAATACTTTCATCTTGAAATAATGCATAGCTTTCCCGAAACGGGATTAAATATAAATCTTATTTTTGCTGATATCTCTGCTTCTAAGGGTCCGATTTAAAAACCTTTTTTTTGTTAGACAGTGTTTCCGGTGCGAAATGTTTCTCAAATATAATTACAAAATTTTCAAATAAAGCATAAATTTTCCTCTAGGTGGTCTAAAGGTAAATCGCGTTTCCCCCGATATTATTACTTCTAAAAGGTGCTAAAACATACTTTCTTGGTTTGTGGCCAGTGGTCCTGTTAAATTTGTTTTTCCATATATGAATACATATATGTAAGAACAGTATGTCGTCTGCTCCACTTTTGCGCAGGTCTATTTATGAAACTGTTTACAAATAATTTTATTAGTGGCAAGAGACATATAAATGTGATTACCAGCGATGGGAACAACAGCTATTAGAGTACCAGCAATCCAGGGAGCGAAAAAGTGCAAGTTAAAAAGTATATACACTGGTGCTCAAAATAAAAGCGACAAACACAGAAAGGGAAGTACAATCCACACCAATGAGAAAATTGACGTGAAAAGGGTGCTTGCTGAATGATGTGCACATCCTTGTACAAAGAAAGGAGGAATGTACACGCATTAAGACACAAGCTATGTGCCTGCACAAGTGGATGAAATGGAATGTGGCCTAAACCATCATTCTACCGCCTCCATATTGGTCCCTTTCCCAAATTAGGAACGGAGGAAACCAACATACTAGTCCCTTTCCCAAATGAGGAACGGAAGAAACCACCATACTAGTCCCTTTCTCAAATGAGGGTGAGACGAAACATTGTTTCACATTCTCACCACATAGATATTTGCCGAGAATCAGTTTTCAAGCAGAATCTCGGTACGTCAGTGAAAAGCACCTTAGCCCCTTCTCGATGGGGACCAATGTCTTCCTTCATTGGCTTTTGCACTCCTTTTTGTCATGTGATAATATTTAGGGTAATCTCTTTGTACCACCACAGTTCTAATTTAATTTCCATGCTTATTGCTTTAAATTTGAGCAGAGGTGCATAAATGAGATACAGTTTAAACGAAGTCGTATTCAGTGCTACTTAGGTCAACATACTTTTTTCAATTTTTAGTACGATTTGTGTGCTATGAAAATATGCCAAAACTTATCGTGAACGGTATTATTTGGTGAGATTGGAAAACTTCTCTTAGTGCATGGTAGAGTCGTTCTAATTATCTGTCCCTGGATTTTTCTGTATGCGGTCGTACTGGAAGTAAGAGTAGAAAAGTGATCATCATCATTAGTGGTCTGTCTTTTAACAGGTCTAACGGTAACTCAAGAAGTTCTCTTCCTCCAGTTTCCTCTGTCCCTTGTTTCCTCATTTAATACTTCATAGCTTCCTGTGCGCATGACATCATCAAGCATCATCAATTGTCTCCTTCCTCTTGTTCGCTTTCCTTCAATTTTCCCTTCTATCATTCTTTTCAATAAGCTGTTTCCTCTTAACACATGTCCTATCCGGTTATATTTCCTTTTTCTTATGGTCTTTAGACTATTCCTTTCTTTCTCAACTCTTTGCAGCACTTCATGATTGGAAATTTTTTTAATCCACTTTATTTTTTTCATTCGTCTCCATAACCACATTTCAAATGCCTCCAACATTTTAGCATCTTTCTTCCCGATTGTCCACGTTTCTGCCCCATATAAAGTTATACTCCAAATGTAGCACTTAATAAGCCTGTTCTTTAAATGTGTATTCATTTTATTACTAAACAAATTTTTCTTGTTGTAAAATGCATATTTTCCTTTATTAATTCTTTCTTTTATTTCCGTGTCACATTTTCCATTTTCTTTGATTATGGTATCGAGGTATTTGTATAGTATCACTTGCTCTACATTATCTCCATTCATCATCACCCCAACGTTTCCTGGTCTACTAGAGACTCTCATCGTTTTTATTTTCTTTGTGTTGATTTTCATACCATATTTTATACATACATTTTCAAATTTTTCCATTAGATGCTGTAGTTCATCTTCAGTGTTAGCTAATATTCAGAGTGTTGTAAACAGGAAAATCAGAAAATTATGGGTCCTTCAAGAGAAACGTAGACTCGGGGAATTTCTATTGCAGTCGCCATGCCATCGTCCATAATGGCGCTAATGCACGCATACAGATGAAAGCAATGCGCCACGACAGGTGGTCAGTCGTGGTATAACGCAGCAGGAGAGTGAATCAGCCGCTGATCGATGCTCACAACTGCATGGATACGTCCAAGCAAGCGTGTTATGACAAGATCAAGGTTCTTCCCAAGCGAAGGGCTAGGCAATCCGAAAATGTTTAGCGCGTGGGGGCAGTATATTGAGGAGTCTGTTACAACGCACTATAGTATTTAAATGGTGGAAAGGATTTCTAGAAGGACGTTACAAGACAGATGTTGATCCATGACCTGGGCAATGCCAGGGCTCCATCACACCGGGAGCACTGTAGTATGCACATGGCGATGAGGAAAACTGGAATCATTCGCATACTGAATGCATGCGCTGATAATTCTTGTCTGGCTTAGTGCCTTCCTTCTTCTGAAACTGAATCATGGTCCGTGGCATTTGCTTGGACGTATCCGTGTCTTAGCGAACGTCAAGAAACGGCTGTTGCACTCTCAGACTCTGATACGAGGGCTTTGTCATAATAATTGATCACTAATGAATAGAAAAATACGAAGTAAACCATACTTACAAATGTTTTTGTAAGACTTCCACATAGTCTCCGGCCTTGTTTAGCACCCGTCGAAAAATCCCTTGCAGGCGTTGTACTCCGTAAGCAGAGTCGTTGTCACGGATAGCGCGCATTGACATCGCTTTGTTGCAGCTAGAATGGCGTATATCGTTGGGAATCTTTGACCTCTCAAAGGCTCTTTCACCTTCCTAAACAAGTTAAAATCGCAGGGAGACATGTCGAGTGAATAGGGTGGATGGTTAAGTATCTCCCAAACCCATTTGTGCAGTAGTGTTTTTACCAAAGCTGTATGGAAATGAACATTGTCGTACAGCAAAAATGGCTCTTCTTACAGACGTTCAAGTCTCTTGCGGCGAAGAGCAGGCCGTAAGTGGTGTTCAAGGCATTTCTTGTACTAATGTGAATTAACATTTGTCCCAGATGGCGTATCATGTGCGAGAATAACGCCAAACCAGTCATACGCAACAATAAGGAACGCAAATTTCGAAGATGTCAATCCGATTTATGGAGTAAATGTGACAAGGACGATGAGTCAGATAATATTCGAAAACTTGAAAATTTCATCGTCCTGGAGCAGGACTCGAATCCGCGTAGTTAGTGCCCGGGTATGCTAACCACTACACCACCCACAACGACCAAGTCCCAAATTTTCGATTAATTTGAATATAACCATCACAGGATTCGCTAGTTGAAGCAACCGGCATTCATGTTTAGCGAATCTGGAGGTTAAGAATCCTATCCCGTGATTTCCCGGAGGAGCAGATAAACCATGAAAGAAATACGGGATTACACCATATAATACAAATTTCGAAGATGTCAATCCTAATTTTGGTGTAAATGTGACAAGGATGGTAAGTCAGATAATATTCGAAAACTTGAAAATTTCATCGTCCTGGAGCGGGACTCGAATCCGCGTCTTCCAGTTAGCGCCCGAGTATGCTTACCACTACACCACCGGTTGCTTCGACTAGCGAATCCTGTGATGGTTCTATTCAAATTAATGGAAAACTTGAGACTTGGTCGTTCTAGGTGGTGTAGTGGTCAGCATACCCGGGCGCTAACTGGGAGACGCGGATTCGAGTCCCGCTCCAGGACGATGAAATTTTCAAGTTTTCGAATATTATCTGACTTACCATCCTTGTCACATTTAAACCAAAAATCGGATTGTAATCTTAGAAATTTGTATTATATGGTGTAATCCCGTATTTCTTTCATAATAAGGAACACTTTGACTGATGGTGATTTTTTTCTGTGGAGGGGAAATTGGATGTCGTCACTCACAGGAGTGACGTTTCAGCTCCGACTCGTGGCTACGCCCCCAAGATTCAACCACTGTGATTATGCGTTTCAAGAAAGCTTTGCCTTCTAGTCGATAACGATTAAACATAATTTCATCCACAGCGAATCGGCGCCATTTTTGAACCTCCGACAGATGGTGAGGGACCCAAATGTTTGTGATTTTCCTCATTACAAGATTCTGTGTCAGTATCCTGTGAATAGTCTTTGAAGAAATGTATTCCTCACAAGACAATTCCATGCAAGTGTATTGTCGGTCAGCGTTCAACGATTTCCGGACTAATGCCACATGCCTGTGATCGGTGACCCCGACTGGTCTCCCAGCACCAGAGCGATGATCAAGATCTTCACGACCCTTCTAAAACTCCAACATCCACTTTCTCACTGTTGAATAATATGGCAATGCATTAACACCGTATGCTTCTCGCAATCCCTTTGCACTCTTCTCCCGCGGGCAACCTGCATTTAAAAAAAATATATCTCCTCCCTAACCGCGAATTCCATCTTAGGGCGCTTTCCACTTCCAGATCCGCTTTCTTCAGCTGTTGTTGCTGGAACCTAGTGGTCAGCTCACACTCACTTTGTCCACGAGTGGTTAAATGTGCGCTCTGCTGCAATGGGAACATCGTTATGACAAGCGAAGGGAATTTTACTTACTGATAAATAATTTGGACATGGCCCCCGTATAACAACTAGCCATCTGCCGTGGCGCATTGCTCCTATTGGTGTATGCACGGTGGTGTCACTACTGGTGACGGCAGGTTGACTGCAATGGCGCCCTCTGCGGAGTTTACGTTTCATTTGAACGATCCTTTTTATTATTTAAGACATATCCTTATTTAAAACATTGAAGCAGTGAGAAACAAATAATTAATGAAATATTTCAGCCGTGTTGTATATTTCAGTTTTTTAATAGATGAAATGTGCAGCGTGGATATATCAGGCAGCAAGCTGAAGGCACGAATTATCTTTAGCAAAAATGGTAGATTCTGAGACTGAAGTGGTGATTCTGATTTAATTTCAGAAAATAGGCATGAATTGAATAATGATCTTACCACGAAGGAGAGGACTAAGAATCACGGTAGATATAGTTTAGCTTTAAACTCTTCGCCAAGGAAATTAAACGATCAACATTTAATTAGTGAGAGAGGTGCCCTTTTGAGATCTGTCGCCAAGATGTGGATAATACATATTCATTCCTAATTACATCCTGCGTGTACTGGTCTTATTTATAGTCAGCACATTCTGATTAGCCCTACACGGCCCGCCACCCAAAAGCAATTCTTTTCTTCCTGGAAAGACACTAAAGCCGATGCTTCAGTTTCTTTTATTAATTCGCATTTTATGCAGTCGACAGTGGTATCCAAGAACCCATTGATTCAAAAGACAACGTTTATACAAAGGAAGCGCATGAAATTCAAATACAGATTGTGATTGCTTGGCGAGCTGATACCACTCGACGTGAAACGTTTGGAGGACTTGAGTAGCCAAGCAGGACCACGGAAGGATAGATCCTCTCCAAATGACTAGAAAGACGAAGAAGAATATTTATCGCTCTTCAGTTCAATACGCAATTACTGCGCCACGACACGAGATAAATCTCTGGAAAACGCGGAGAAGAGGAATCCCTGGATCACCACGCGGATGGAGATAGAACAGAACAAAGGGATGCGGCGGAAGCATTGATCTCTGCATTGTTCCGCGTTTTCTCAGCGCATCCCAATATCCGCTAATTCTGCTTTGTCGTCTTCCCGCAGTTCTTATTCTTTCGTCGTGCAGGTAACAATAATGGATTCCAATGGGTTGTGTTGTCAGGTGTAAACAGAATAGCATTTTCTGTGTCCCTTTCTGCGGTCTGCATGAAAACGTTCTTCGATTCCTCAGTGAAAACGAAGCATTGTGTTAAGGGAGAGTTTCCGTTATTCACCTGCGCTGGCTAGGGCTTGTACCTCAGGGAGAGGAAGCACTCATTATTCCGGAGATAACGATTTGCTTCGGAGCCTGACAGCCGATTTTTAACCCATTTGTTGCATTCTTAACAAACATCGCCCTATTCATGCGCTACTGTCACTTTGCCAGAACTTATTAATTAAATGAGAATGGGAGCGGCGACCTTTTTTCCCTCCCCTTTCCCGGTACCGATGAACGAACAAATCGAATACGACGGCTGAAGACAACTATTGTTCCATCCAATCGCGCACACATTTGTTCAACGACACTAGGTTATCTCCCGAGTATTGCTGAGTATCTTACACTCTTCCTTTCAGCTCTACTTCCGTCGTTTGCGCATGCAAACGCATACACCATACAGCAAGTCTTTTGACATGTATGGAAAAAGTGACATGTACAGGAATTGCGGAAAAATAGGTGTCTAAATCACGCAGCATTCAAACACACTACGTATACAAAATAATTCGAACACCTATGTCGAACGACAAGAACTACCGTAGAAAAAGGTGAACTACCGTAGAAGAAGGTTTTACTGGACTAGATCGGGTTCGGCATTCTCGTTCGTGTCACATATGTTCTGGATTTAGATCGGGGTTTTCGCGATATCTCACCGTTTGAAAAACCAGTCAATTCTACTGCGATACCTCACCTTTGAAAAACCAGTCCACTCTACTGCGATATCTCACCGTTTGAAAAACCAGCCAACTCTACTACGATATCTCACCTTTTGAAAAACAAGTCAACTCTACTGCGATATCTCTCCTTAGAAAAACCAGTCAACTCTACTGCGATGTCTCACCTTTTGAAACACCAGCCAACTCTACTACGATATCTCACCTTTTGAAAAACAAGTCAACTCTACTGCGTTATCTCCCCTTTGAAAAAACCAGTTAACTTACTACGATATCTCACCTTTGGAAAACCAATCAACTCTACTACGATATCTCACCTTTGAAAAACCAGTCAACTCAACTGCGATGTCTCACCTTTTGAAAAACCAGCCAACTCTACTACGATATCTCCCCTTTGAAAAAAAATCAACTCTACTACGATATCTCACCTTATTAAAAACCAGTCAACTCTACTGCGATATCTCACCTTTTGAAAAACCAGTCAACTCTACTGCGATAATCTCACCTTTTGAAAAACCAGTCAATTCTACTGTGATAATCTCACCTTTTGAAAAACCAGTCAACACTTCTGTTTTCAAAATTGTCGCTCTAACCAGACGAACACCTATAATATAAGACTTTTATCGAATTCCGAAAGGTCCATTGCTTTTTTCATTGCGATCAACGCTACTGATGATAACTGACGAGAAACAGTGGTAAATAGCCTCCTAGGTCACGAGATCACACACGTGACAACGTATTTTGCATGTACTCAGCGAACGTGACGTTTACCTGCATCTGCATAATGGTTTCTAAATCAATGGCTGGTGTTTGTATATCTGGTGAGACTTTCGTTTTCGACACTGAGTGCTTCCCGCATTTTCTGGCAAGTAGCTTCTAAATCAGTGGCTCAAAAAACAGATACTCCATATGTATACTTGCAGAAACGGATTGACTGCATTTTTAAAATAAGTATTTCCACAGGATAGCTATTTGTAAAGTTGGGTATCTCTTGTACCAAGGCTATACTTGATACTACAGTACCGTGATATTCCAGATTTGAGCCTTTCGTGTCAAAAGATGAAATCATTACACTTGTTTATTTGGAAATATAAAGCACACCCGAGCTTTTGGATGCCCCTAAGTGCAAAATAAAAATTCGTTGAAGTATGCTCTTTGTAATTCATTAAGTATAGATTAGTAATATCAAAACTAAAGCTCATTAAAAATAACTGTAGCTTGACACATTTACGGTTTCATCCCCTTCGTCAGAAAGATTCAGTAGTTAAGAGTTGTAGAACTCAATAAAAGCTGACGAAATGTGGTTAAATGTCTTGAGGAATAGATTAGTCATATATATCTTTGAGGGCAGGAAGGAGTTTAACCACCATCCGGAGAAACGCAATGGGCTATATACTGTGTAAGCAGATGTCCGTCCGAAATTGAACGTCATTAGTTCCAGTGAATGGATATAGTCAGGGACGTAATAATAACACACCACCTATGTCTCATTCGGGACTCTAACTCGGGCTCTGTTGAACAAATAGTGTGAAACCAGCGCTTAGGCTACTGAGCATAAATTTTCAAGATCCCGAAGCTTAAAAAGTTGAAGCTTAATTTCAACCTATATATATACTGCCTCAGTGATATCAGAAAGAATTTTAAATTTGTTTCCTGTTATTTAATTCCCAGAGAAGCCGCAGCGCACGTGACAGAACTCGATCTCCCACAGGAGCGATCTTCTACTCTATGTGAATATAAATTTCACTACTGAACAAAAATTACCTTCTTCCGCTCAATCGACGATCGCCAATTTCAATTTAAATATCGCCTTATTTTATAAAAATTCTATTCAAATTATGGAACATTTCGGTGAACATTTCTTTCATTGTCTGAAAAACTTACTTAACTTATTCTAATCTGTTCATCTTTAAAAACAAAATGGCTTGTCGGTCTGTACGACTGTCCGTCGCCCATCGGAAAAACGTAGAGGTTTGAAATTTTTCATACCTCACAGAAAGCACTTTGATGTATGTACTTAAGAACGATTGTCTTTATCAAACTCAAATGAATTATAATTTCATAAAACAAGCAAAACAAAATATAACAGTCACCGCCGGTAGATGGCAGCACAGTCATCCGACGAATGGCAAGCTTGATTTGTAACCAGTTTCGATTTAGTATCGTCAAGATAAAAATCGTATATGTATATATATAAGATTTTTATCATTTGCACTCGTGAGACAGGATGAAGATGACAATCCGACGTGAATAATCGAAGTTTGAACAAAGCATGGGAATGGGGGCCAGTCGGACGGGACATTTAATTTCCAAAGTTGTGCGAATATTCAACATTCCTCGATCCACAGTGTCACGTGTGTACCGCGAATATCTCATGGAAGGCACTACCACCCACCGTAGACAGCGCAGTGGCTTACCATGGGTGCTGAATGACCGTAACAAGCGCGGTCTGACCAGGATTGCCCATGCTAACAGACAAGCGGCACTGGCTCAAATATCATCTACATACAATGCAGGAAGTGCCAGAGACATATCCATAAAGTTAGTGCAGACTAGTTTAGCGTCCATGTGGTATGGGAGCAGAAGACCCACCAGATTACCTTTGTTAACAACACTGCTTACCTAGGCTCGTGAACATGGAAATTGGACCCTGGAAGACTGGCAACATTTGGCATAGTCCAATAAGTCACGCTACTAGTTGTTAGGAACTGATGGTAGGGTTCGGGTGTGGCGCAGACACCATGAGGCCATGGACGCAAGCAGTCAACAAGGCACTATGAAAGCTGGTTGTGGTTCCATACTTGTGTGAGGGTGTCTTTACGTTACACGGTTTGGGTCTCCTGGTCCTCGTAAACACGTCATTAACCGGTACTCATTTTGTTGCTCTTCTGGGTGGCCATTTGCAGTCCTTCATGGACGTCATGTTCCCCAACAACGATTGGATTTTCCAGGAGGCCAAATGCACCATGTCATCAGGTCAAAGCTGTTCAAAATTGGTTCGAGGAGCATTCTGGATAGTTCCGACGGAAGGTGTCACCACGACGTACAGCCGATATGAACTCAATGGAAAACTTATGGGACGTTGTCCATTCGCACCCAAGGTCCTGCACCTAAAAAATACCAGGGAGCTCTATGCGGTTGTTCAAAGGTCATGGCTCAACATCACTGCAGAAGTCTTCCAGGCACGTATGGAATCGATGCCACGTCGAGTTGCTGCACTTCGCCGGGCCATAGAATGCCCTACGCGATACCAGATACGTATCATATGACTTTTGGTACTTCAGTGTATATATATATATATATATATCATAATCATCATTGTCAACCATTAAGAATCCACTGCTGGACGAAGTTCTCCCCAAGTTTCCTACACAACGGTCTGTCGTGTGCCAGTTTTCTCCATGTCACTCCCGCATACTTTCGAATTTCATCCACCCATCTCCCATGTGGTCATTTTCTGGGTCTTTTCCTGTCCCTTGGAATCCAATCTAAAATTTCGGCTGTCCATCGATGGTCTGTCCTTGTGGCAGTATGTCCAGCCCATTGCCATTTCACGGATTTAACTCTGATCATGATGCCTTCCACTCTTGTCATTTTTCGGATCTACGAGTTCCTCTTCTTATCTCTCCTGGTTACACCAAGCATGCACCTCTCCATGATTCTTTGAGTTGTCTGCAGCCTTTGTATGTCTCTTTTAGTTAAGGTCCACGTCTCTGCACCATACGTAAGCATTGGAAGGATGCATTGATCAAACACTTTTCTTTTAAGACATATTGGCATATTGCTCTTGAAAATTATGCTGTTTCTTCCAAAAGCTCTCCAGGCAAGTTTTGTACGCTGATTAATTTCTTCATCAATGTGACCCTCACTTGATATCTGTTGTACAAGATAAACGTACGTGTGTGTTATCTCCAGCTTTTCTCCATCAATCGATAAATCTTCATTTCTTGTAAAAGCATTGAAGATCACTTTTGTCTTCTGAAAGTTCATTTTTAATCCCAGATCTTTACTCTTGTCAGCAAATTCCTGGATCATACTCAGCAGCTCTGACGGGGTAGTTGCAAAAATGACTACGTCATCAGCAAAACGAATGTGAGTTAGATAATCTCCATTAATCTTTATCCCTTTGTTTTCCCAGTTCAGTGATTGAAAGACATTTTCCAATGTGGCATTAAAAAGCTTGGGAGATATGGCGCCACCTTGTCTCACTCCCTTTCCAATTTTTATGTGTGTTGTATTTTCAAACAGCCGAATCTTTACACTTGCATTTTCGTAGAAGTTATTAATATAATAATTTCTACACGCTGGTGGTGGTTCCATACTTGTGTGGAACCATCATCATTGTCAACCATTATCTATCCACTGCTGGACGAAGAAGTCTCCTCAAGTTTCCTGCAAAACGGTCTGTCATGTGCCAGTCTCCTCCATATTACTCCCGCATACTATCGAATTTCCTTCACCTATCTCACATGTGGTCTTCTTCTGGGTCTTTTCCTGTCCCTTGGAATCCAGTCTAAAATTTCGGCTGTCCATCGATGGTCTGTCCTTCTGGCAACATGTCCAGCCCATTGCTATTTCATGGATTTAATTGTGATCATGATGTCTTCCACTCTTGTCATTTTTCGAATCCGCGAGTTCCTCTCCTTATCTATCCTGGTTACACCAAGCATGCACCTCCCCATGCTGCTTTGAGTTGTCTGCAGTCTTTGTATGTCTCTTTTAGTTAAGGTCCACGTGTCTGCACCATTCGTAAGCACTGGAAGGATGTATTGATCAAATACTTTTCTTTTAAGATATAATGGCATATTGCTCTTGAACATTATACTGTTTCTTCCAAAAGCTTTCCAGGAAACTTTTACACGCCGATTAATATCTTCATCAATGTATCCCTCACTTGATATCTGCTTTCCAAGATAAATGTAAGTATTGGTTATCTCCAGCTTTTCCCCATCTATCGACAAATCTTCATTTTTTGTAAAAGCATTGTACATCACTTTTGTCTTCTGAAAGTTCATCATTTTTAATCCCACTTCTTTACTCTTGTCGGCAAGTTGTTGGATCATATTCTGCAGATCTGATGGGGTAGTAGCAAAAATGACTACGTCATCAGCAAACCGAAGGGGAATTAGATAATCTCCATCCCTTTGTTTTCCCAGTTCAGTGATCGAAAGACATTTTTTAAAGTGACATTAAAGAGTTTGGGAGATATCGTGTCGCTTTGTGTCACTCCCTTTTCAATTTTTATGGGTGCCGTATTCTAAAATTGCCGAATCTTTGCACTTGCATTTTCTTAGATGTTATTAATAATATTAATGTATGCATATTCAATACCGCAGGATTTCTTTTTTTGATTGGAGGTTTACGACAACCGTGAGCAACTCAATGGGCTATAAGCAGTCGACGGTCCCTAATTTAGGGTCACTGGTTCCAGGGAAGGGAGAGAGCCAGTGCCATACGACAAACACAACATCCATGCCTCACCGGGATTCGAACCCCGACCCCTTTCGGACGAATGATCAGAGGCCATCGCTTAGACCACTGCGCCAACGGGGCGGCACCGAAGGGTTTCAAAGCCATTGTAACTGCCTATGGTTTCACCAAATGAAAGGCCTTTTCATAATCGGTAAAAGCCATGCATAACGGAAGCTCATATTCCCTCGCTATTTCAATTATTTCTCTCGGTACGTGGATAGGATCCATAGTGCTGTACCCACTCCTGTATCCATCTTGTTCTCTTGGTTGAGCCATGTCCAGTGTCACCTTCTCCTGGAGCTTTTACCCGTTCCATGTTCTTGATTGCATGTTCAACTTCTACAGGGAGGACTGGAAGAACTCTGGTACTGGTACCTTTCGTAATGTCTGGAGTACATGTATCATCCGTTTAATATAGTTTTGAGTAGAAATATTTCACTCTTGTCAAACTTTCGCCTCTATTTCTTGTTACAGAACCATCTTCTTTTCTCAGTGCCATAATCTGTTTTTTCCCCTTACTGAGATGTCCCTTTGCTATCTTTAGGCTTTGGTTATTTTCAATTGCTTTACTCACTAGTTTACAGTTGAATTTCCTTACGTCTTTAGTGATACTTTTTCGTACTGTCTTGCATAGCTCTATATATTCCACTTTGGAAGTCACATCTCTTTTAGTTGTCCACATCTCTCTTCTTTTTTTGCATCATAATTTTGCGTTTTTTCGGATAATTTTTCATATGCAACTTTGTCTTAGTACCAGGTATTTTTGTTGCTATTTCCATAAGAGCCGTGGTTAGTTTTCTGTTAACTTCAGAGATGTCCACTTCTTCCGACGTTAGACGTTCTAGAGCAGATAATCTGCTCCTCAGTTCCAAATTGAAGGTTTTATGATGGTTTTTATGGTTGGTCAGGTCAATACACTTTGTTTGTTTTATGAGCGTACCACGCTCGAGTTTAGCATTGAGGTGCATCTTACATCTTACCAATCTATGGTCACTACCTGTGTTGAACTTGCTCAGCACACTGCAGTCTTCCATGACAAATTTCTTTTTACATATAATAAAATCAATTTCCCTTGTCATGTACATTATGTTTGCGGCTTTTTCTTGAAAACGGAGTTCATGATGAAAAACCCTTCTGCCTCTGCAAACTCATCGAGAGTATATCCGCACAGGCTTCTGTTACAGTGTCCGAATTTACCTACTGAAGTTTCGTTCTGTTGCCGTTGCCCTATTTTCGCATTGAAATCTCCCATAATGTTCTTCAAGTGCTGCATGCCGTTATTATTTAGATATCGAATTTCCTCATAAAATTCTTCAATCTCTTTATCAGGATGACTTGTGGTGCGTGCATAAGCTTGAATAATCTGAGCCTGGTATCTTCTTAAGACTTGGATAACAAGTCGTGCAGCTCTGTCAGAGGAACTTTCAACTGCTACAACTTTATCCTTCAGTTTCTTTTTTATTATAAATCCAACACCAAGTTCTGCCAGTATCTGTCCTACGATAGTAGAAGAGATGTCCGCTTTTCAGTTCAATGAGATCTCCTCCTTTTCTCCTTACCTCACTTAGCCCGACGATGCCGCACTGGATCCTTTGTAGTTCCTCTTCCAATTCAAGGAGCCTTAAATCAGAAGATAGAGAACGTCCGTTGTAAGTATCCAAGGTCAGACTCAGACGGCCGCTTAGTCCGGTCCTGCGGTGATTCGTAGCACCCTCTGCCTTCATGTCGCACTAGCCGATGCCTTGGCCAGGTACATTCCAGCTGCCGGAGACTGAGGGCCAAGATTTAAGTTGTGGAGTCATTTTGGAGGGGTTTGGCCCTAATTCACCACGCTGGCCAAGCGGGCTGGTAAGTGTGGGATAGCATTTTCTCTAATCCCGATAGTATAATTATACCGCTATTGGCGGTCGTCCATGCACCACGAGAAGGGGGTTGACATTTGTCAAGGAGAGACTGTAGTATGTTGCGCCTCACCTGACCCCACATCACTATATATATATATATGCTGAATTTCCTAAGAAAGGAACGTGGGTTGAAGTGTAATTAACTGTACCATTTATTAGGTGTGCAACTTAATTCTCGGCCACAGACACGACACGTTGACAGCAAATTATAGCAAATCGAATACGTACCTGATCAGGGAAATAATCCCCATCGTGTTGAATACATTTGAGCCATCGGTAGGGAGCTGCTGAATGTCACTGCAGAAAAAAGAGGGCTGTTTTGAATTGATAAAGTCATCAGTACTTGTGTGGACCTCCTCGACAAAAGGGTAGTGCGTATCACTCGGGTGATGTTGCAGGGGGCGAAAGAGGTGATAATCCGACGGGGCGAAGTCTGGAGAATACTCCGGGTGGGACAAAATCTCCTATCCCAGGTAGGTGCTCGTGTTTAAAGTCGATTTCGCGGTGTGACGATGCGCGTTATCCTAAAGCAACAGGACCGACATTCTGCCCTTGCCGCTGTATTGCCTTTTCGCCACCATTGCGTCACTCATACGAATGAGTTGCTGAAATAAACGCTCATCTTTGACCGTTTCACCAGGTTTGAGCAACTCATAGTGCACGACACCGCGCTGATCCCACCATATGAACAGCAACAACTTCCTGGCATGGATATTCGGTTTGGCGGTAATGGTGGTAGGCTGACCTGTATAAACCCACAGGCCCTCCTTGTGAATCCGTCCAAGCTTGTACAGGAGCTTTGCAATGGCTTGCCGTGTTACTCCGAGTTCCTGGGTGAGCTCTGACTATGTGCGACAGGGATCCGTGTCCAACAGTTATTCCAGTTTTTCGTCGTCAGCAACCTTCTGTGGCTGTCCCGGACGTTCTGCATCACGGAGATCGAAATGTCTCTTCTTAAACCGCTGGAACCACTTCTTACACGTACTGCAGGACACAGCAGCCTCACACAGATCATTTTCTGGGCTTCAGCTGAAACTCGAACAGGAAACAGTGCCTCAAATGTTGCCCTCTCGAACGACATAGCTTTCACGGTCAACTATCGTCCCTTCTGTCACTACAGCTCTGAGCGATTACGGTTGCCTGGAAAGCTGTTGGATAGTGCTGCAATTAACCATTATGGCACACAGCTATTTGGATTTGCCGACGTTCTATGGTCGCTCGCGGTTAGGGGCCGAGAATTAAGTTACACACCAAACACATTCGAGATCTGATCATTTCTTTAAAGTTATGAATCAGCTTTGTTTGAATGCTGACCTGAATTGTCTCTTTCGTAAATCAGCATTTGCGGTGTTTTGTAAGATATTTTTGGGTTTTGTAAAGTGAAGTTTTTGTTTGTGGAGTGTTGTTAACCTAAGGATTTCAATGCAAAAATAAATTTTGGGCTACAGTGTCCCTTCAAGGTGACGAGAGGATTCGACCTAATGAACTGTAGTTCTATTCTAAGTTTTCTATTGCTTTCAACGCATTCTATGTTTTACGGCAGATGTATTCGAATCTGAATGTGACAGCGCTGACGTAAACGTGCCGCCCTGGTGGCGCAGTGTTCTAAGTGCTGGCTTGTAACCATTCACCTGAGATGGGTCCTGGTTCGAGTCCCAGTGAGGCATGAGTGTTATGTTTGTCTTACGGTTCTGACCTTCTCCTTCTCCTGGAACCACCGGCTCTAAATTAGAGACGGACGACTGCTTATAGCCCATTGATTTGCTCAAGGTGGTCGTTAAGCTCCCAATTTAAAAAAAAGAATCATGCAAAGGACATCGTGAAAGTAATGCCTTCTCCTTAATACCTTTTGAAATTTTGAAATGGTTTCAGGGAAACTGCACTAACATGTACTATGATATTTTTTTTCAGAATCGGAGATAAAGATCTTGAACTACAGAGAAAACTAGCGAGCTGCAGTTGAATTCCTTGAAAAAAAAGGAATGCGAGGTTCCAGAAATCTACAGAAGACTCCTGGTGTTATATTTAGCTGCCACAATCGATATCAGTAATGTCCGAAATGGATGAAGAGGTTTCGAGAGGGAGAACATTCATTGTTGGACAAACAACGGAGTTAAAGGCCCGCAACTGCAGTGAGAGATACCAACAGACAACGAATGAAAGACCTCATCACAGCTGATCGTCGTGTCAGCATCCAAAAATTGTGTGATACAATTCATTGTGGTCATAATACTATGGAAACCTTAATTAGGGATCTGCGCTACAGATAACATTTGTTCAGAGTGGATCGCGAGAAACCTAACTCATAAACAATGTGAGCAAAGGGTGGACATGTGCCGGAACCTCTTGGACTGTTATGAGAGGGAAGGTGAGATGTTTTTCTGTAATGTTGTGACAAGGGATGAAACCTGGGTGCTCATTCATGACCCAGAAACAAAATGTGCGTCAATTGAATGGCACCGCACAACATAACCTCGAGAGAAAATAGTGAAAAGAACTCGTTCAGAACAGGAAGTGATGGCGACAATTTTCTGGAACAAACGTGGTGTCATTTTGACTGATATCCTTGAACGGGGGTGCTTTATCCTTGAACGGGGGTGCAACAATAAACAGTGCTCACTATGTGCAGACATTGAAGAAGCTAAATACAATACAATACAATCATTTATTGCACACATTTAAAACTTACAGTTATATGAAAATGCAATACACCAGGAGGAATCTGAACACATTGGTTGTAAGGCGATTCCCCCTATCAGATGTAAGAAAAAGAATAAAACATATGGCATATATGAAAGCAAGTAAGATGGTTATAACAAAAATGCCACTGTTAGCAGCATGCTTGGAACTACAATTTAATGATGAGATTCGTTGTGGAGATCAGGGTGATTTACAATGTAATTTCGCAGAGACAAGGAAAACTTTTTGATATTTTCCAGGGATCTGATGCTCTCTGGGAGATTATTCCATAGGATAATGGCTTTATACAGTATGCTATTTAAACCATAATTAAGTCTAACACACGGCTGACATAATTTGTTGTTAGCAACAGATATGGTGAAGATAGAATAATCCAGATATTTGATGTCAGATTGAAAAATAGGCAATTTAAGATGCATTATTTTAAAAAAAAACATGATACCTAGTTTCAAGGTAAAAATTTCATGATTTTTTAGAAAATTTAGTTTTAGAAATAATGGTTTTGAATGAGACACGTAATCTGTGTTCATCATATAGTGAACAGATTTCTTCTGTAATTTGAGCAATCATAACTTATTGTTTACACTTATATTTGAATACCAAGATTCCAGACAATAGGAGAGATGGGTATAAATAAAAGCATAGTAAAATGCTTTTAGGATATTGATAGAGAAGAGATGCTTAATTTTATCAAGCAGGCCAACCTGTAAGGAAACTTTTTTAAAACGAACTGAACATGCGTATCCAGTTAAAGAATTCATCAAACCAAAAACCAAGATGCTGAACTTTGTCCACAATTTTAAGGGGGAGATCATTAATCCTGACTGGAAGTTTATTTATGTCCTCTCTTTTATGAACGTTCGGAAATATACGGCGTTGGTTTTTAAAGGAAGCTATCAGAAGGAAAAGACGTGACATTCCACTTCATAGTGTTGTTTTACACCATGAGAACGCACGTCCCCACACCTCAATAGAGAATTCACAGGCTATTGCCAAAATGGTGTGGACAGTGATGATCCAACCTCCCTACAGTCCTGATTTGGCTCCCTCAGACTTTTTCCTGTTTGCCCTTTTAAAAAACACACATCCTTCGTGGGAAACATTTCAACGATGTGACAGACGTTCAACTCGCTGCAAACTCGTAGGTGAAACGACAGTCTCGGGAATTTTTCCAAAATGGATTTTACCATTGGGATTAAAGATGGCGGAAATGTATAGAAAGCGATGGACAATAATACTTAGAATATGTTAGCATTACTAACAATATGTCCAGTATTTTGCCACCAAGTTTCACAGTTTTGCTGCTACTAAATAAAAGGGGGATGAGGCAGTACTTTCAGGATGCTTTTTGTGTATTTCAAGTTAAATCCGTTCGTCCTGTGACGTCCTTAATTAATATTACTATGGTAACACGGGAAACATGATATCATTCGTGAAGAATTTGTTTTATGTTTTAACGCAGCTCTTAATTTACCGAAATTACAAATGTGGAGTTTTAAAAAAACGTCCTCCTGTTTTGAATGCGTAACAGTTTGCTTCTCGTTTAGATTTATCCATTTATCAGCTCTGCTTTGTGCTACTTCTTGTTATGTCTATTTAATTCTGTATTCAATAGTATTCGCGTCATGATCAATGCAGCTGCATAGAAGGCGTAGGAAACAGCTTTTGAGAAAACAAAAGATTCCATTATTTTTCATTCCAGTGCCATGCTTTAGATTACTGCTTGCAAATCACTTGACTTTTGCATATTTGTATAACTGCGTTAAATGATGTAATTCCTTTTCTTGATGCTGCTACATAAATTGAGTTCAGGTTTCGCCAAGTCCAATGGACCTCGAACATGCATTCTTTAATGTTATACGATTTTAATTTTTATTTGAAATTCTGCACTAAACTCGGTATTTTACTCAAGTTTCAACCCGCTTTTTTTTCAGTGTTGAGATACTTAATTCATTAAAACGCATTTTGCCATTAAATCTTAAATTCTGAAGATCCCATCATTAAAAATACGCGGTTTATGGATTGTTTTATACTTCTCCTGGTATGTTACAACTTTGAGAGAATCAAGACATGGTTTTTTTTAGCAGCCACGAAATAGATGATGCAACTAAAATGTACTAAATAAGGTTCACAGTTCCCTTTTCTTCTCTGAAATCGAGAAATCTGAAACAAGCAAAAATTTGTGAGTATTTTACTCGGCGCTAATGCTAAGTCAATTAGAGGGCAAACTGCTCCAGAAAGAGCTATGGTTATGTGTTAAGGATGCGTATGTAATAGGAGTATTAGATTAAAACAAAATCTTTCTTGGATTTTCTCCCTGTATTTCAGTAAGAAGGTGGTTTTTTTATACAGGGTGTCCGAATAATGACTGTGCACTGAATGTACGAGTTGCAGTTATGTAATAATGAAGACATTTTGAATGGGATTACAGTAGAAGTAACACGCCACGTGGAAGTGCTGTTTGTCTGGTAACCTTCGTGTCTCCCCACCACGGGGCGCGCAGAGAAGCTGTCATTACGAGCGAAGGTCATTTCCGAGCACTTGGGCGACGGAGGCAGACGTGTCGATTGATCACTCGTCTCGGCACAAGTACAGTGGTGTTGACGGTTGAACAGAAAGTGTTTCGGTGGGACATGTCTTTTGCCATGACGATAAGTACACGGACGAAGTGCAAAAATATTTGTCTTGGAAATTTCGTGATGCAGACGTCCTCCATCGTAATGCGGTATGCCAGCTCATAGCGAACTTTCGGGAAACTGGCAGTGTTCTGGATGCCCCCTCCCAGTAGGCCATCCACGACTGACGAGGCCGTACAGGATATCCAGGACAGGATACTGAGGAGTCCACAAAAGTCAGTGAGGCGGCTGTCACAACAAGCTAATGTGCCAAAGAGTACAGCCCACGATATTCTGAAAAGGTAGTTGCGTGTCCACCCGTACAAAGTGTCTGTCGTACATTAGCTGAAAGAAACAGACCATGTGACCCATGTTCGGTACTGCTGGTGGTTCCAAGAGTTCCTGTCTGTAGAAGGTGAGGATATTCTGGACGAGACTTTCGTTTCAGATGAGTCATGGTTTAACCTGTTTCTGTGGGGAACACTGAAAGGGAAGGTGTACGCAGGTAATCCGATTACACTTCAAGATCTACAAGTTGCAATAACGATCCACATCCAACAAATAACACCACATACCCTGAGAAAGGTATTCACCAACATGCAGAAGCGTGTGCATACATGTCTGGATGCTGTTGGGGCCGAATTCCAACACCTCCTGTAGGCACTAGTCCCACATGGCGTTACTTTCAATGCACAGTTATTCTTCGGACACTCTCTGTATTGAAAATATGAAATCATGTAGAATTTCTTAATCTTGTTTTTAAAATGAGATTAGAATACCATGTTTTCCAAACTGTTGAAATATAAAGGCGGCGACTTAATAGCGGGTTTCGGTTTTTTGTCGATTTGTAATCGTTGAACAATGCTTGTGGTGTTATACGAGGGTATAAGCGGTAAGTAAGTTGATAAAGGTCAAAAAGTTGCAATATAAAGAATTACTTGCTTTGAAATAGGTGATAGTTACTTTCCGAACTGGCTTTATGTTATCATAATCGCATGCTTTTTTTGAAGGCCCTATTTTCTGGTTATGGTATCAGTTGCTTGCTCGTATTGGAGTCAGAGGTCAATATGGCCATGTCGCTTCTTGATGATAGTACATGAAATTGTCCTTTGGAATTCAGTCAACTCCATTCTCTGTGGCACGATATTCTTCGTCCGAAGCTGTTTTTTCCTTCCACGTCTTCCTCAATGATAAACTATACCTGAAACCCCCCATGACATAACCGAAGTATTCTTATCTTTCCCTTTTTTCTGACAATCTTTGCAATTTCACAGTCCTTATTCGATCTTCTCAAGAGTTCTACATTCTTGGTCTTATAAAAATATGTTATTTCCGCTATTTTGTCCTATCCCTATAAATAAATAAATAAATTAAATTAATTAATTAAAATGACTGAAGCACTAGCGCTGGAGTGTACTGTGACGTGCCTGCCCAGCAAGACGCACACGACATAAAGGCAGATAGCAGTCAGAACGAACATCCGCGTAGCTCAATTGGTAGAGTGACTTATTCCGGAATGAGGGGACCCTGGTTTGATCCCCTGCGTGGACAAAAATGACAGAGAAACTTACTTCGTTTATAGTACACCTTATCTGTCTGACTTTACAGCTTTTTGAATTTTTAAGGCGGCAGTTTCCCGAATACAAAATCTTAAAAACGGAAAATAGTTACGTACTCTTTGGAAAACAATTATTTGAAATCACAAGAAATTCTTCTTTTAAGTATTTTCAATTACATTTTCTGTTTTACGTTCACATTTCATTTGAAGTAGATTACGTGTTGATATTCCAAAGAAATTTTATCGTCTGTCCCATGTTATATGAGCGGTGTCCCAAAAGTTTAATTTGTAATGGATTACGTGCTGATATATCAAAGAGCTTTTATCGTCTGTCGCAGGTTGTACGAGCGGTGTCCCAAAAGTTTAATTTGCAATAGATTACGTGCTGATATACCAAAGAGGTTGATCTTCTGTCGCAGGTCATACGATAGGTGTCCCAAAAGTTAGATTTGCAATAGATTACTTGTCGATATACCAAAGAATTTGTAATCGTATGTCAGAGGTCATACGAGAGGCGCCCCAAAAGCTTCATTTGCAACAGATTACGTGTTGATATACCAAAGAGCTTTTATCTTCTGTTTCAGGTTATTCGAGAGGTCTCCACAAATTTTCATTTGCGACAGATTACATGCTGATATAGCATTTTATCTTCTGTCGCTGGTTATACGAGAGGTGTCCCAAAAGTTTTGTTTGAAATAGATTACATTTTGAAAATACCAAAGAGCTTTTATCGTCTGCACAGGTTATACGAAGTTTGTTCGAAAAGTACTCGACCCAACAATAAAGAAAAAATATAGTAGACCATTTTCCCTACATAGTTTCTTTGAAGGTCTACACACATTTTCCAGGGGTGCTGCAAAGCTGTTTCGCCATCCAAAACAAAATGATTTGTCAAGGCTGTGAAATCAGGCAACCACAGCATCAATAACGTCTTCGTTCGTCTAAGAACTTGCCGCAGGCAAGTTGTTTTTCATATTCATAAAGAGAAGACAGCCCAAGGTTATTAGTTCCGTTGAGTACGAAGTGTGTGGTGGCAGTTCAAACCCACATTCATGGCAACTGCTTCTTAGTGGCCTGTAGCAATATCAAGGTAATCTACCACCACCAACTCAAGGCCTTCTAGAAAATACAAGCATGATAGTCAGGTGGTACAATTCTAGAAACAAAAATCTCCTGTTAATGTCGCATGCCACTACATGGCGCTTCCAACATGTGCGCCGATGGTTCGACACAACTTATGCTTTCCTGTGGAAGGAAGGGGTAGAAGTATTTATTATTTAAGATTATCATTTTGCATGGAATTGAAAAAAAAAAAACCTTAAACGCTTAGTAAACATGCACTTTAGTTGATAAATTGCGGGGTAAACAAAGACATCGCTCTCTGCACGTTAGTAACACGTATTTATTTCATCCTCCAAATACGTGTCACTGACGCCACGTATTTGGAGGATTTTCACATTGCGGGATGTTTGGCTTTGAAGTAATCATAGGTTGTTCACGTTATTTCATTGGAAATGGCGGCTTTCATGAAACAGTGGCAAACATGCGGGGGTGAACATTCGGTTTTGTTTTACTGATAAAAAATACTATTATGCAGTGGAAAAAAAAACATTGATCGCCACTATAAATTTGCAGTTCAACATATAAAAAATAAAAGTAGCCGACATAAACGTCTGGAAGCATGCTGCTTTCATATACTGACAATCAATATACCTAGCATATTTGGGGTATTTTGGTACCCAATCATACTAATGTATGAGGGCCTCAATCTTTGCAGGCGCTTGCGGGGTTGGCGGAAGTAGTTCATCGCGGCAAAATGTTTGATTTTTCTCGGAGGAGCTTTTACAGACTTGTGTAAACATAATACGGTGAACAGATATTTGATATCAAGCGATAAATTAGCATAACATGTCCTCCGGTTGTTCGGTACAAAATATTTTGTCCCCATATTAAAAAAATCCTAGTATGAAACACAGATGCACTAACAATGTAAGTCCCTTGCTAAATTAAAAAGGGTTTTTGACGTGCTCTAACTCCTGTAGAGAAATTTCAACGTTTCTAGTTCAGTACCATATAACGTAATTATGAAAAGAAATTATTAAAAATACTTGCGATAAATACTGATTTAGCATTGGTGGGATCATAAACACCAATAATTCTTATGATGATTAATTTTAACGATCGGCACATAACCCCTGCACTTCCCCTGGCGAGCTGTGACATAAACGATCCCTTTTTCAAACTGTTAACTGTATGGGGAGTTTTCAAGACCGTCTAGAAAGTCCAAGGCCATGGCGTTAGAGAGACGAGTTTACTCTTTTAGTGACGTCACACGGAAACCAAAGCTTCTGATTGGTTTCCAATGGTGGTGGGAGTGGTGTCAAAAACGACACCGGCATATCATGCGGTATAACATCAGAGTGACGTCATAAACGGAGGTAACGGATCTCTCAGATGTCATGGGCTTGGACTTTCTAAATGGTCTTGACCAACTCCCCCGTATCACAGGAAATTGTTGCAATCACCTTTCCAGCAGATGTGACAGACTGCGCCTTTTTTGGAGTGGGTGAGCCACTATTCTCTCATTGTTTTAACTATTGAATACAGTGTTGTGCCCACTGCTGAAAATCGTTGCAGAAATCCTTCTAGATTGGTTTCAAACAGTGCAGGACTGTCACGTGAATTGTTCGGCCTGATCAGCTTTCGCACAGGTGTCAGGAGTTTTGGGATCCAACGAGCGGTAGCATTTGCTAGTGAAGAAAGTTCTGTCTGTCCGAATCCGATCAATTGTTGCTTTTGTGATGTGCGATGTCTCGCAAATCTGTCTGAGCGTTAAAACTCTAAATTGCGGTATTGCTTCATGTATCTTGTGCCCATTTTGTTGAGTGACCGTCTGAATGAGCGACTGATTTCTTCCACATACGTTTCTCCACGCTCTACTTTCTCTACCCACCTTTTTGTAATTTTGTATGAAGTGGCTTCCACCGCTAATTATGCTATCATATCTTCATGAGTGTCCTGTGGTTTCAACCCTTTTTCTATGCAGCTACTTTATCTCATTTTTAAAGTGTTGCATCTCCAATTTTCTTTCCTTGACTCACCTAGTACGTGTCTTCTAAAAAAAGAAAGAAAGAAAACCAGGAGAGAAAGAAAAGCATGTGTGAAACTACAGACTGAGTTGTTGCCATATGCAGACACTAGCTAAGTACCCGTTCTTCGAACGTGATGATATTAAAATACAGTTAAAATACAGATGATATATATGATATACAGTTGAAATACAGATGATATATATGACATACAGTTGAAATACAGATGATATACACTGAGTGGCCACTTTATTATGACCACCTGACAGGTTTAAGCAAATGAGCTATGGCTGCACGCTGTTGCCGCCAGAGGACGAGGCTAGTATAAAAAGGGAAAGCTTAGTGCTTGCGACAGTAGTAGAAGCGATTTTTGGGTGACGAGATGGGTACAAAATGTGATTTGACGGACTTTCAACGTGGGATGATTGTAGGAACTCGGAGCCATGGAGCGAGTATCACCAAAACCGTCGCATTCGTGAAATGTTCCAGAGCAGCTGTTGTTAAAGTGTTTAAGGACTGAACTGTCAGCCAAAACACTGGGTCTCTACTTGCAACGTGTGGTCTTCATCGACTAGTGACTGCTCGGGCGAAACGGAGAGTGCCCAGACTGGTAACAGACAACAGAAGGGCAACAATGCAGCAAACTACAGACCATCTTAATCAAGGATCCCCTCAAATGATCTCTGCATGCACTGTTCCCCATACACTGCATCGGATGGGATATGGCAGCCGAAGGCCTGTTCGAACACCTTTGCTGTCTGCAGTTAACAAGAGAAAACGTCTCCAGTTCGCACAGGAGCACAACGATTGCACAGTCGATAATTGGAAACAAAGTATGTGGTCCGATGAAACACGTTTTCAGTTGCACCATGCCGATGGCCGAGTGAGAATTGGGCGGAAACAGCACGAAATCATGGACCTCAAATGCATTGCTACAACCCTTCAAGCTGGTGGAGGCAATGTTATGGTTTGGGGAATGTTTTCCTTGCATGCTTTGGGCCCTTTAATTTGTGTAGATCAACGTCTGACTGGCACATCATATCCAAACATCGTTACGTACCAAGAGCATCGTGTCATGTGGATGGTTTATCCCAATTGCGATGGCTACTTTCAACAAGATAATGCGTCCTGCCATAGTGCTCGTATTGTACAGGATTGGTTTCAGGAACATGCCGGTGAGTTTACTTTGCTTAGGTGACTCCCACAATCTCCAGATCTCAACCCCATTGAGAATTAGTGGGATGAAGTTGGACGAGTCATCAGACAGCTGGATCCACAACCCTGCAATCTCACACCCCTGGAAAGTGCTATTCATCAAGCATGGTCTCAGATTCCACAAACCACCTATCAACATCTCGTGGAGTCCATGCCACGAAGAATCGACGCAGTATTTAAGGGAAAAGATACCCAACAAAGTACTGAGGGGGTGGTCATAATAAAGTGGCCACTCAGTGTATATGGTATACAGTTGAAAGGGCCATACACTGCATATTGCTTCGCTTTTTGAGAAACACATGTCTGCCTGACTTATTCTGCGAGACGACACACGCAATTTCATTCATAACTGTAAATTTAAAACTTCAAGTCTACACAAAACAAATCAAAATACGTCGTTAGTCTTCCCTTTCATCGTTAAAATATTAATATACAACAGAACGAAATAATAACAGAAAATTGAACGAAATACTTTGTTACTTTCAGCATAATGTAAAAAAGAACCTTGCTTATAAACAGTTTTGTAAACAATTTCGTTCGAAACTGTACATTTAAAGGTTAGCAAGTCTGATGTTTTTGGAAGCTTGGGTAAAATTTTGTTGCCATCGCTAATATCTCAAGGGGGAAACTTTTTTTTCTTTCAAATTTCAATTGCTATGAAAATCTACCCGCATATTTATATTTATTGCAGTCACCTTACCCCTTATATGAGGCCACCGTTGCTTCGGTGAAAGCAAATGTTGATAATTTGCTTTTTACTCAAAAAACCTAATTTAGGGTGGGGCTTTAGTTGCTAGGTAACGATGCCTCTGTCATTGTAAAACGTCCTAGCGTTATCAAAGCTGGGTTATTTAAAAACCCATTTCGACTCACTTATACATATCGTAGAAAACACAATCCTTTCTTAGTGCGCCTGCATGTTGTAATAGAAACATTCCTGCCAATTATGGAAGTTGTAAGATCAGTAGTTTCTGAGATTCGGTGATGAGTCAGTGAATCATTAAGGGCTTTCAGTTTTATATGTACAGATGTATACTGTACTCACCAAAGTGTGTTGTGTATCGTCAATTATGACATGTGAGAGCCTGATTTCTCGTTTTTGTCTTTCTTACCATTTAAGGCGTATACCTTTGTATTGCGTTCCACAAATAGTTTTAAATTTAAGCTTTAGCAGCTGGGTATCTCTGTAAGAACACGCAGACATACAAGCAACTTTCCATATGTGAATTAGTTCTCCGAAATGTAAAGAAATTAAATTAGGAAAAAAAAAAAAACACAAATAGAAAGAAAAGGAAAAATGAGAGAAAGCATGGAAAAAAAGAAAAGGAAATAAACACAGTACGTGTCTCATGAGTTTTTTCGTAACGCAGTTAAAATTGAGTCGTTTTGAAAGCAGAGAAAGTCTGAAATTAATGACTCTAATTAATTTGGTAATTATGTTAAATTACATGTTCGTGTTTTTTGTAGTGCTGCTGTTTAGGCTGAGAATAACATCTTTATCACATCGAATAATTATGAAAAGTAAAATTACGCTAAGCTGCTTAAACATTCTGTTAAAACTCTATGATAATGATCATATTTTTTAGAATAGTGTTTGTCGCAGGCATTTTTGACATAGTGCAGTTTAGTGGATAAAATGTGACAAGACTCACATAAGTTCCTATAAAAATACAGAGCATAATGCTTTAAATAAATTTATGAAGTTAAATACACTAGTCGTATTACATATTTCTTAGCTGCTGTGACGGAAATTCTCTGCCTTTTGGGAGTCTATTATGTTTACAAAAGTAAAAAATTCTATAGCAGGTACATGGTGGACACACACACGCACATACATGCACACATACACAACACACACACACACACACGCCCACTCTTGCTCGCGCGCTCGGAAATAAGCGGAGGTTATCTATTAAAAATTATCTCCAGGCGGCAATTTATTATTGTTTTATGTTTAATGAGTTTGGAATATGATGAGGGCAAGCTGTGCAAAAATATTTTCTTTGGATTTAATGGATCTGTTTAAAGAGCAAACCATGTAGCTCGAATGTCTCGCTTATGTAAATAAACAGGGAAACGATGTTAATTTTCTAAACGAAATTTTGCTGTTCTAATAGTTAAAAACCCAAACAAAGTACAAAACATATTGCTTTGATACGTGACTTTGAAGAACACATGAAGAGCTGAAGACAAAATGACGTAAAAGGGAAGTAGTGTAGAAGTGCATCATAAAGTAGGTGATAATATGTAATATACACTATATTGACAAAAGCCACTGGACACCTAGAAGAGAAACACAGCATGGCATTTATTGACGTACGGTGTCGGTCCACCTTTGACATTAATGAATGCACTGACCTTTCGAGACATGCTTTCGACAAGGTTTTGGAACACGGCGACAGCTATGCGCTTCCATCCAGTACATAATGCTGCCGCTAACTTTTGCTTCGTAGAAGGCCTTGGACCCAAACTTCTTATGCGGCTCTCTAATTAATTCCATAGGTGTTATACGCGATTAAGATCAGGGCTCTGTGCTGGCCAGTCCACACACGATACGTAATTATCGCCAAGCATAGCTGTAACAGTCCTTGCTTTATGACTCGGAGTATTATCAGGCTGGTGCCAACAAGGCTTGGTACATTATCCTGCTGATACGAACAAGGCTCGGTTCCATAGTATTCCCACAGAGTTGGTAAGGCATAATTGTCCAGAATATCAAGGTAGACGTGCTGGTTAACAGGTTTGTCTACGATAACCAATGGGCCAGGACCATACCACGAAAAACACCCTCACACGACTACACTGCTAGCTCCAAACCTGGCCGTAGGAAAAGTACACTGTGGTAAATAGCGTTCCCCCGGCTACCGCTATACCCACACACGGCCATCAGACTGATGGATAGTGTATCTGGATTCATAAGTCCATAGGTCCTGTTTCCATTGATCTTCGGTCCACGATAATTGTTCTTTACACCATACTAAACGACGAGTAGCATTCCCAGTGGAGATGAAAGTCGTATGAGCAGCAACACGACCACGGTAACCCATAGAATGAAGTTCTCTACGAATAGTACGTGTACATACTGAGGTTCCAGCATTTTTACTCTCCTGTACGCTGAGGTCTTGAGTAGTATTATACTCCGTCGATTAGCTGTAACGACTCACCTGAGGCTTCGACGTTTGTTATCACTGATTTTCTTTAGTCTGCCGGTAGAAACGCCATGTGTCTTCCGCTTTCTCAGTGCATCCAAAACAGTTGACTTGGGTATGTTTAAACGCCTGTCGGTTTCCTTTATGGGAAACCCACTAATATAGCACCCAACAATCTTTCCTTCCTCAAAGTCAGTTCTCTCCCGCTGCGGCGACATTTTCACCCAACCTCACAGTGCGATATGATCGCGGTCAGCCGCAGGCTTGTTTTTATATACCGTTTGTAGCTGTACTGCGAATCTTAACAATGCAGAGGATCCGTTTATTTGCTTTTGAAGAGGTGCCCGGGGACTTTTTCAATATACAAGGTGTCGGTAAAGTCCTTCTCACATTACAAAAACTAATATAAAAATAAATGTAAGTTTAAATAAAATCGTTTGCAACATAACATGGCAGCACTCACTCATAAAGTTATTTTTTTTCTATTCTATGAGTGAGCCCTACTGCGAAATAAGAGGAGCATTTCATCAATTATGTCTTCCATGCAAGAAAAAGCATCGTGCGTGTTGTGGTTCCACGTGAACAAATCATCGGTGACTGTCCACTGTTATTTTAGAAAACAGTACAGACTATCACCACCGGACTAAAAAAGTATAAAAAGTCGGTATGAAAAGTTTAAGCGACGGGTAGTGTTGGCGATCTCCCCGAGCTGGCAGACCACCCATTACACAAGAGACAGACAGCTGCAGCTGTTCAGGAGACATTTCTACGAAGCCGCAGGAGATCCATTCGTCGTGCTTCACTGGAAACTGGGATTTCCCGTACCAACGTTCACAAAATTATACACAGACGTCTTCATCTGTATGATTATACAGTACAGATCGCTCTGGCTCTTCAGCCTGATGACCGGCCTCGGCATGCTGCATTTGCGACGAAGATGTTGCAGCGCATTGCTCATGATAGTGATTATCTGCACCGTGTCTGTTTCTCAGATGAAGCCACG
Source organism: Macrothele yani (assembly GCA_039090855.1). Lineage (NCBI taxonomy): Eukaryota > Metazoa > Arthropoda > Arachnida > Araneae > Macrothelidae > Macrothele > Macrothele yani. The sequence continues at coordinate 141,300,238 of CM077002.1, forward strand.
TTCCACGTCTCTGGTACAGTAAACAGGCACAATGTGCGAATCTGGGGATCAGAAAATCTCCATTATGTCATCGATGGCTAGCCCGAAAGTGAACGTTTTGTGCAGCGTGATGCATGACACAACCCTTGTTTTTCACAGAGTCTACTGTATCATGTAACGTGTACCTGGACATGCTGGAACTTTCTGCTGCATCTCAGCTGCATGCACTCCAACCTTCGGTTATTTTTCAACAAGACGGTGCCCCGCCACATTCGTCAATAATGATTCGAGAGTTCCAAAATGCTACATTTCCGGTCAAATGGATTGGAAGCACCGGTCCCATGACGTGGTCACCTCTATCGCCAGAAAAAACCCCTCTAGACTTTTTCCTGTGGGATTATGGGAAAGACTTAGTTTACTCTAGCAGGGTTCCGGGTGTCGAGATGTTAATGAACAGAATAACGAACGTCATTGGTTCTGTCTCTGATGAGATGTTAAACAAAACATGGCGTGAAATCGAATATCGCTTAGACGCCTTCCGGGCCACAAACGGCGCCCATATAGAGGTGTGTTGACACGGGAAAAAACTTTACTTGTGCACCATCATTGTCGTGCAATCCCTTTTTTGTACCTGTAATACATTTTTTATATTCATTTTTGTAATGGAGAGATGTTTTTATGGACACCCTGTACATCAGACCGAAAATTGATTTTTTCAACCGGTTTTTAGACACAAATTTGTTCTAAGCGTAAATGCAACTTATTGCGTCTGGTGGCAAGATTGTGAAAAAAATTGTCATTTTTTGAAATTATATTCAGAACATTTCGCTTTAAATACGCTGTTTGACAAAGCAGAAAGTTGTCCAATCGGGTTGTTAGAAGCACAAATATCGAGAAAAATAAAATAGATATCTATGCCCCCTTGGCGAAAAGACTGTGCGTTGTTTCAAGCAAAAAAATATGCGCATACATTTTTCTGTGGTGAGTGGTATCAGGTCAGAAAGGAACTTTATAAATCAAGTTTTTAGGAGTACAGGTATTGCTGTAAATACATACAAACGTATGCCTATAGTGGCTAAACAGTTCCTTACCAAAATTAGAAATTATATGTAGATTATTTCCGTCTAGAAAATCTATCCGAGCGCAAAAAACTTATCTCAAACCGGATTTTTAGAAGCAGAGATATCAGCAAAATTGCAATTCACTTTTACGCTTCCTAGCGAAAAAAAACTGAATGTTACTTTAAAATGAAACGATCCCCAAAATAGTATTGGTAATAAATGTTATGGACGGGGAAAAAATTTTTCAATCGGATATTTAGAAGCAAAGGCATGGGATAAAATATGTTTTGATCATCCGCATTTCCGCCCCCCTGCGGCGAAGTTGTGTATCAGGAAAATACCAGAAAGTAAGGGTTAGCGGTCATGTATTTCGCGCTTCCATATGCAAAAATATTTTTTCAAATCGGTCAAAATGCAGAGATATTGTGTCCACAGGCGGAAGGAGGAACTGATAGACAGACGGACTGACAAGGTGATACTATAAGCACGTACTTCATTTTTACAAAAGACGTACTAACAACGTCACTTCAAATCGTGCTCTCACACTGACAGTTCAACTCAGTACCGGAGATCACAGCTTATCCTTTGAACCATTTTCTCTGCCGCTTTTTTTATATTTACGCTGTACTGCGTTAGCAGTTTTCAGTCGGTATTTCTGCGGAAATATTTCACAGTGTCACACAAACAGCATTATGAAGATTTTTGTGAAGTTAATTTGCATTACCTCCATTTTTGAGACCCTTTTTTTCTCTTAAGAAATTAAAGATGAATAAAATTTATTATCACTTACGGATTTTTACCATTACCACAGTAAATCGGAACTTTACTCAAATATTTTCAAACATGATTCATTATAGATTGCATGTAGTAACATTTATTTCACTTAAATGTTTGAAGCTTCATCTTTTTTCAGAATCGGTGTATGTTGGCTCGTTTTACTTTTCTAACTGGTATTAAAAGCACTCTAGTTAATTTATACTGCAGGCAGTTTTTTTTTCTCATCTAGTTTCGTTAAAGTGGCTTGCGTGAACACAACATAAAGATAAGCTTATGTGTTTCTATCTTTCTGAGAGCATATCCGCGTATTTACTTAAGATTTCCGCAAAAGAATGGACAACGGAATCAGACAGCGATTCTACGGAGGAAGCAATTTAATACAAAACAGTATCCTTTAGCGCTGAAGCAGCAGCGTCGGAAAAAAAAAACGCAACAAAAAAACCCCCCCAGAAAACCGGGAAACCTTGCCATGAAACAGATGAAGATTTGCTAAAACGACAACAGAAAAACAATATACACTCGTGCCAAGCTATTCACAATTTTTTTTTTTTTTTTTTTTTGTATTTGATGTAAACTGAAACAAAGGAGGAATTACGAGCAATGACCTATGTTTTTATATTTTCCGATAACTGTTGAAGCTGCATTTTCTTTAAATGTTAGGAGAAATAAATATCTTCCATTTCTTCCATTGTTCTTTTTTTTATGCTTCAGAATATAAGCACAATTGAATTGAAGTGAAGAATATATTAGTCTTTTTTTTTTTTTTTCCTTTCTTCTAAAATAGAATAAAATATATTGGTGGTTTTAGGCATCAGTATAAATATCTTCGTGAGTAGCGAATAGAGAAGATAAGGAGCCTGGTTTAAAAATTTAACCGAAGGGAAAACGAACGAAGTTTAAACAAAAATCATGCAATGCATTGATTATGGTAGGCTTTCCAACATACCAGAAATCATTACTACGAGGATAATGGCTGTGGTATAAATCTCGCTCCTGTGCTCTGAACTTTGACCCCATTTCGATAATATTAAACAGAATTGGTTCAGTTTACCACCGGAACAACGTACTATAGTTTTGCCGGAATAGAAGCATTTTAGTCAAGTTATGAGGATAATGGCTGTGGAATAAATCTTGATCCTGTGCCCTGACCTTTGACCTCATTCCAGTGATATTCAACAGAACCGGTTCAGTTTACCTTCGAGACAACATAATAAAGTTTTGTCGCAATCGAAGCATTTTTAGGTAAGTTATGACGTATAAGGGCGATGGAATGGGTCCCGCTCCTATGTCCTGAAATTTGACCCCATTTCGTCGATTTTCAATGGGGTTCGTCCCCAAATAGTCCCCTACCACATGCTAAAATTTCATCGAAATCGAATCATTTTCACGCGAGTTATCGTGCGGACAGACAGACAGACAGATGGACAAAGCATTACGTTTCTTCAGCCTACGGTTGTAAAGCGTAAAAAACGGATGGCGCATGAGCATGGTTAGCACACTGAGTGGCATCGCACGCAGTTTGACCGCTTACGTGACTTACCGCGTAGATTCTTGCGTAATGATACAGTTCGTGGTTCCTCTTAAAGAGTTCTACTTTCTTAGTTTTGAAAATTTTATTTGGTTTATTTAATTGGAGAATCACGTTAAATTTTTTCTTTGTACGACTTCTCTCAGACCCGTTTACCATAATTTGCTCTCATGAAAAAGTTTAGCAGTTTGAGGGTTTCCCACCAAACCGTTTACTGGGGAACATAACAAAAGTTCGCACACCGTCAATTTTTGAGAAAAGTGTGAAGTAACGGAGAAAACGTACCCTACAGCCGCTCAATGTACTCCGCTCCACTGCTAATGACAGCTTGCCAGAGATGAGGTAGCTCCTGGATATCCCGTAGTACTCAGGAACCGATTTAGACAGTTTGGAACCTTGGGCGAGATGCTTTCTGGGATCCATCCCGTGTGAATCAGTTTGGTGCAAAGAAAGCAACATATAGCTGTATTTTATGGGCCCCGTCAAACATCGGAGCAAGTGCCTCGAATGCCCTTCCGTAAACCAAGGCCCTGGTAGTACGCCATCTTTGTTCCGCTGTCCTATTACTTGTGTCATGTCCAATGATTGTTCGTCCAACGATTCCTAGCGGATGCCACGGAGCCGATTTTTTTTTTTTAACTTTGGGAAAAAATCAAAGCCGTGTGGACTGAGATCAGGGCTGCATGGTGGGTGAGATAAAATTTTTCCGCCATATTTTGACCAAACTCCCCGTACCCACGCCAAATTGTAATGCAGCAGGAACGCTCCCGCTTCCAAAACGTTGGAACGGTTTTGAAGAAATTTCAGTCTCAAATTTTTCCTCAGAAAGAAATTGTGTTTCGATCAAGAGTTCCTTCCCCACAAACTTTTTGCAAGGCAGTGTGGGTCCTTGTTGGAGTTTCCCCCCCCGCCGCCCGAGTTTCTATTTTCACCAAAGAGTGCTGGTCTAACGCCGTGACTCGACCTGAGGAGCTGCACGCTTCCATTTCCAAACCCTCCCACGTCCACACAGTAAATGAAAGCGCGTCGTTCTGAAACCACTGCGTTGCTGAGAGTCTGACCTTGACAAGACGCAATCATTTTCCCGATTGCATCATTCACTTCCGTTTTAGATTAACGTGCGCAGAACTTTTGTTATCACCCCCGTAGTCCGGTACTTGTATATGAGTGGCTCGTCCTAGCCTTTTTTCGGAGTTTCTAATTTTTATTTTCGATATATATCATTTTCGTCATCATCAATGTCAAGCATTATCAATCCACTGCTGGATGAAGGTCGCCCCGAGTTTCTTTCACAACAGTCTTTCTTGAGATTGTCTTTGCCATGCAACTCCAGCATGCTTTCGAATTTCATCCATCCATCTCACGCGTGGTCATCTTCTGGGTCTCTTCGCGTCCCTTGGAAATTTCGGTTACCCAACGGCGGTCCGTCCTTCTGCCAATAAGTTCAACCCATTGCCATTTCAGGGATTTTACTCTGATTATTATATCTTCCACTCTTTTCATTCTCCTTATACCCGAAGTTCTCTCCTTATCTTTCCTGATTACACTAAGCATGCATCTTTCCATGATTCTTTCAGTTGACTGCAGTCTTCGTATGCCTTCTTCAGTTAAGGTCCGCGTCGTTGCTCCGTACGTAAGCACTGGAATGATGCATGGAACATGTTCCTTTTAATACATAATGTAATAATAGTCTTAAAAAATGGTACCGTTTGTTCCGAAAGTTCTCCAACTAAGTTTTAAACACCGGTTAATTACTTCATTATGTATATATTCCTGTCCAAGATAATTGTAGGTATCCGTTAGCTCCACCTTTTCTTCATTACTCGATAAATCTTTATTTCCTTTGAAAGTATTGTACATCAGTTTTGCCTTCTGAAAGTTCATTTTTAATCCCACTTTTTTGCTCTTGTCAACAAGTTATGTATACACTCATCGTCAAAAAAATAGATGCACCGAAAAGGAAGCAATCGACAGAAATGATACCTGGTTGGTGGATTTGACATTGTGAGACATGAAAATAATTCAAGTACCATGCTCGGCCGCTCATTGCACGCCAGCGAGGAGGGGCCGTAACGCTGTCCCTGACCGGCTATATAAGGTCGTCCCGTTGCGCGTGCTAGCCATTCTGAATCGTGCTGTTGTGTTCGTTGCATCCTTTGCAAGTGAAGTATGACTCGGAGGAAAGTTCGAAAGCAATTCGAGCAGTTGGAGGAGTTCCAGAGGGGCCGCATCTTCGGGCTCAGGGAAACGGAATGGTCTTATCGCCGTATTGCACGCCATACCGGTCGTGCGGATATCACCACAGCACGCTGTTGGCGTCAGCGGATAGAACAAGGCACGCAGCAGTGACAGGAAGGGTATGGGAGACCTACACGAACCACGCAGAGAGAGAACCGACCGGTTGCTCGACATGCACGGAGTAACCCAACAGCCACGATTGAGTATACACAGCGAGCAGTGGTACTCTCCATACATCGTTCGATTGATGTCAGCACCATTGGCAGACGGCTGCATGACGTAGAACTACACGTACGCAGACCGTTACGACGACTGCTCTTAACACCATTGCATCTTCGCCAAAGACGGCAATGGTGTCGTGCCAGACTGTCATGGAGTCACTTAGAATGGCAGTGGGTGATCTTCAGTGATGAGTCCCGCTTTTATCTTGGATACGACCAACAAATCCGTGTGTAGAGGCACCGTCCTCAGCGCCAAGATAAAAGATTTGTTGTCGAGCGTCAGACGTCCAGAAGACCTTGGTGTCATGGTGTGGGGTGCAATTGCCATCGATGCCAGATCACCTTCTGTGTTCATTACAGACACTTTGACTGCCGAACACTACGTCAATGAGGTCTGCAACCAGCGGCCCTATCTTTTCTGAACGCGCACTCCGGTGCAATTTTGCAACCGGACAACGCTCGTCCGCATACTGCTGCATTCTCGAGAACTTTCATAAAGAAGGTCTTTCCTGAAAATCGAAAAATAAGGTCGCCAACCAATTTTGGGATTTTGAACTTGAGAGTGACTTGGTCACAGGTTCGTTGCAATATTTGGTCTTCAGGAAAGAATAATCTATTACTGGTTTGATACCTGCCTCGTCTACGCATCCAAAGAGTTACAATTTATCAGCTATTAACTATATGATGAGCGTTTACCCACTCCTCAAGTAATAGCAGACGTGATTTAGAAATCACTAGAGTGTTTGAAATTGCTACGACCCATGGTAACCATTCAATCTGTGCTCGGGAAAATTCGACGAGAAAGACCAACTAACCTGCAAAGTGACAACAGACAAAAAAAAATTGTGGGTTCTATGCATTACTACCCTATGATAACCCCGTTCCTTAAGGCCATATACAGACTATAGGACATAGATTTTGGGGTAAAAACTGTCAATCTGTTTAACCTGATCAAACATGATCGAGACCAGGTCTCCCATACAAAAAGGTACGGGGTGTACGAAAAACCTCTAAAAAGTTGTGATAATGATACCCCAGATAGTATTTATGTGGGCTCCACTAAAAGAACATGAAAGCTAGACTGAAAGAACATAAATATGCTATTAAGAATGGACTCCTAAATACAGCCATAGCACGACTTGTATGTATATGAGAGATCACACTCACCTATGTGGGCTGATGCCTGTGTCACTATTACTCCGGGCTCTGTTTCGTTCATGTTACTCACAGAAAATACAAAGTATGGTGATTGTATAAAAAAGGCCCAAGTGTTGTAATGACAATTTACCAGAACTTTTATCAAGCCCTTGGAAGCAGATTAGGTTTTAACTGATGGATAATTTAAAACAGAATATAACTGACTGCACTTTAAATTTGTTTCTCACTTGAGGTTTTGAACAATACTGTTAATGAACTAATTGACTCTTCTATATGATTGGCAGAATTCTAAGCTACAAATTGCCTAGCATCATATGTAAATATTTATGTCTCATATCTAAAGTATTACTATTTTGTAAATATAATGCTGTGGTGATTTATTATATAGTATAATACCAACAGCTTCATGTTAATATGTTATAAGTTCAGGGTGGGATCCCCAACCCGTACCCACTTGTTTTTTTACTCTTTCTGTATAGTCATTTCCTCACGGCTGTCAAACTTCTACATGAGTAGCCTCCCAACCAATCAGGTGAAGGGCTATGTAGTTACCCGTTGCACACCGACGTAGTTGTTACATATGTGTATATACAGTATACCCTGTTTACCGGAACTTAGGGTTTCAATTTGTTTTTCATCTGAAGATGAGTTTTAGGAAACTCGAAAGATCTCATGAGTTTATTCGTTCTTATTTTACTAAATTCGTGTGCTATTAAAATCCTTGGAGCTCTAGCGAGTTTTAGTGTTTCACTAGCATTGAATTCATTAACGCGCACCGAGGGATTGCTGCCCTGGTTTTGGAAGTAACTTATTCTGCACGTTTTAATTCCTCGTCTTCTTATACATTATTGAGGAGTTAAATCAGAATAAGCTTATGCATATTTTAAGACATTCCGGCGTGTGAAGAATCACTAAGTGACACTATTTTGAGACACATTAATCAAGATGCACCAAACACTGTTTTAAATGCAAAATAAAAAAAGGTAGGGACGAAAGACACATTTTTGCATCTTTTAACTAAAAAGTACAAATACCGATGCGCAAAGTAGCATTATTGAAGTACATTGATTCACCTCAGAGCGGAATTCTGCCGTGGAATTTCTTTACGGACATCAAATAATTTTTCTGAATGAAATTACAAATGCAATAATAATTCATAAGCTCTCCTACTTTCCTCTAAAAAATTGAAACGTTTCTAAGCAGTGGGGAGGAGCCAAATATGCAGCAGAAATTCTGCTTACGAGGTCAACACGCATGCGCGAGGCAATGTCTAGTCATGGCGTGGTAAGCACAGGTTTCTTACAGGGCCCTCCACCGAAAATGAGCAGAAGCTGTGTACTTAATGGATGCGCATATTCCAAGTAAAAGCAATGTGGCTTCTTCTAACCGTCCTTAGCAAGTCTGAAAGAAATCGACGTATGATATGTATGGAAGCGCGTGCGCGCGCTTCCACACACACACACACACACACATGCATTTAAGAAATTGTGAAAATTATTTTAAAAAATAGCTTGTTATGCACGGTAAGTACAGCATTTCCGTAATGTACGCCGCTGGTGTACATAAACAGTACAAACAGGTGCAGGTGGGTGTCAAATTCTTAGCAATGCGCATATCAACCAAGAGGCGGTCTGGAAAGCTGTTCTCCATCGCACGTCAAAGTCCCTTCTTGCACAATAAAGGTGTGGCCACCATTAGCATTCCGAATGCACCAGACTAAGTGACCAACAGAATGCTTGAGAATTCTTCATGTTGTATTTTAGATTATCATGAACCCTTCATTCCGAATGGATTTGGAGCAGCTATTTGGATTCTAAGCCAGAAATACATCAGATTGGGTGGCCAAATAAATGCTGGAGGAATCTTTATATTGCGATACAGATCGTCAAGATTCTTTACCTCCGAATGGATCCATAGCATCTACTAGCATTTTTAATCGGGAATACCCCTGATTGGGTGGGCACTAAAATGCTGTTGAACTCTTCATGCAGCATTACAGATCGTCAAGAACACTTGCATCTGAGGGGAGCCATTAGGATTCTCACGCTAAAATACACCAGATTGGGTGGCCAACTGAATGCTCGAGGCCGTTTCATACGGAATTGCAGAGCGTCAAGAATCCTTTACTCGGAATAGAGCCGCAGCCGTCACTTGGATTCTCAGCCGGAAATACATCAGATTGGGTGGCCAACGGAATGGTGGGGGAGTTTTCATATTGCGATACAGATCATCAAGATCCTTTGCCTCCTAATGCAGCCATAGACTCTACTAAGATTTTTAAATCAGGAATACTCCAAACTGGGTGACCAACCGAATGTTAGGGAACTCTTCATATCGTTTGCCTCCGAATGCAGGCAAAAAATACCAGCCCCTACTAGTATTTTTTAAGTCAGGAATATACCAGTTTGGGTGGCCAACCGAATACTGGAAGTGTCTTCACATCCTTTGCCTCCGAATGCAGACATAGCCTATACTAGGGTTTTTAAATCAGGAATACCACAGTTTTGGTGGCCAACCTGATACTGGGAGACTCTTCACATGCTTTGCCACCGAATGCAACCGCGGCCTTTACCAGGATTTTAAAATCAGGAATACTCCGGATTGGGTGGCCAAGCGAATGCCAGGGACTGTTGACATCTTTTGCCTCCGAATGCAGCCATAGGCTCCACTAGGATTTTTAAGCCTGGAATACACCAGATTGGGTTGACAACAGAATGCTGGGACACTCTTCACATCCTTCGCCTCCGAATGCAACCGTAGCCTCTACCAGGATTTTTAAATCAGGAATACTCCGGATTGGGTGGCCAAGCGAATACTAGGGACTGTTTTCATCTTTTGCCTCCGAATGCAGCCATAGGCTCCACTAGGATTTTTAAGCCTGGAATACACCAGATTGGGTTGACAACAGAATGCTGGGACACTCTTCACATCCTTTGCCTCCGAATGCAACCGTAGCCTCTACCAGGATTTTTAAATCAGGAATACTCCAGATTGGGTGGCCAAGCGAATGCTAGGGACTGTTGACATCTTTTGCCTCCGAATGCAGCCATAGGCTCCACTAGGATTTTTAAGTCTGGAATACACCAGATTGGGTTGACAACAGAATGCTGGGACACTCTTCACATCCTTTACCTCCGAATGCAACCGTAGCCTCTACCAGGATTTTAAAATCAGGAATACTCCGGATTGGGTGGCCAAGCGAATACTAGGGACTGTTGTCATCTTTTGCCTCCGAATGCAGCCATAGGCTCCACTAGGATTTTTAAGCCTGGAATACACAAGATTGGGTTGACAACAGAATGCTGGGACACTCTTCACATCCTTCGCCTCCGAATGCAACCGTAGCCTCTACCAGGATTTTTAAATCAGGAATACTCCGGATTGGGTGGCCAAGCGAATACTAGGGACTGTTTTCATCTTTTGCCTCCGAATGCAGCCATAGGCTCCACTAGGATTTGTAAGCCTGGAATACACCAGATTGGGTTGACAACAGAATGCTGGGATACTTTTCACATCCTTTATCTTCGAGTGTAACCATAGCATCTGCAAAAACTTCTAAGTCAGGAATACCCCAATTTAGGTGGGCAACTGAATGCTGGGGGACTCTTCACATCCTTTGCCCCCGAATGCAGCGATAGCCACTATTAGCAGTTTTAAGTCAGGAGTACCGCAGTTTGGGTGGCCAACCGAGTACTGGAGGACTCGTCATATTGCTTTACATATCATCAAGGTCCTTTTGCCTCCGAATGCAGCCGAACACTCTACTAAGATTCTTAGTTAGGAATGCATCACACAGGGTGGTCATCTCAGTGCACAGGGACTCTTCAGATGGCACTGCAGAGCGTTAAGATATATTGCCTTCAAATGGGACAGTGGCCTTCATTAAGATTCTCAGTAGGAATGGCTGCCCAATGGTGTATGACTCTTCGTGTGGTATTACAGATGTGACAAGGAGGAAAGACATTGTATCCAGCTAAATTCCCATTATCTCAAATGACAGCTTCTTAGTCTTCATTCAGGAGTTTGGTTTCCTCTATTACCAGTGAACTTGAGGGATGGTCCAGGTTGAAGTCCAGAATGCCAGTTGCATATAAGTGGCTTCATAGAAGTAAGATTATCGGTAGATATGGTTCGTGTGAAAATTTCATTGAAAGTTAAAATGTTCAAACGGATTCCTCTTAACAACGATCCTTATCCAAATGTTTGCTATATCATTATGTTTTAGACCGACATGAGAAGGAATTCACTAGAAACGTATATATTTCGACATAGTGAGATAAAGGGTTGGTTTATCAATAATACTGCTTCTAGTTTCGTCAATAAGATCAGTCAAACTCTAAATTGGTGCTTGTTTGTTGATAATATGAAATTTATCCCTTTAACCAGCTGGAACGATTTGACTCCGGGTTACCAAAATGGGCTGAAATCAGATATTTTGGTAACCTCGAGTTAATTCATTCCAGTTGTTTAAAGGGTTAAACTGAAACGAATTAACTCGGGGTTACCAAAATCTGGGTTACCAAACATAGGCTGAAACCAGCTGAAACGAATGTATTCGCTGTGTACATAGAAGTGAACCTGAGCATCAAAAAACACTGCTTTATCCCTAGCTTTGTTGTTGAAAGAAAATGGGCATTTACGGCGATGATTGACACTAATCCTTTCTGACTGATTACGAACTAAAATGGCTATAAGAATGGCGACGAACATACTAAAGGAGAGAGGTATATTGTTTCGTCCCAGTAACATGATGTCCGCGTGAGAGAGACTATCCCTTCCCTAGCATGCCTTGGGTCGTGATGCAGAGATAATATGGGACTAGAGTGGATATCTCTTCACGAGTGACAGATTAATGATCCATACCACTGAGATCAGTGGAGGAAAGGAATCGTTTGGCAGTAGTTTTCGTAAAACCCGGCCACTTTGTGAATATTTCTGTTTGGAAAGTGCAGAAAATTTTAGGCACTACCTTGTTCAGGTACTTCAGCCGTTTAAAGGGTTAAATAAATCAATAGCTAAAACTTCCGATTAAACACAGAACAATGGTCTAAATTTTAATGGAGTACCCCGCCGATTTAATATACACGTCACCTGTAGCGTTGCCTCATAAAACGTATGTCAGTCTTCGCTTTTTCTGGAATATCAAAGTTAATTTCAACAGCTTTCTACGATAATCGGGGTGTGTGTTGTGATTTCTTGTTCGTAGCGAGATTACGACCTGAATGGGAAAAGACACGGGGAGTAAAAGTTGCCAATGGGATCTGAACAGTGGACTGAATTATTGCAATACAATGCTCCACCTTCAGGTTACGCTGTGCTTCTTTCTTCGCCACAGATAATTGGACTGTCGTTTTTGAATCCTTGGCTGATTTTGCAGTGAAAAATGAATTTTGTAGTTCTATTTTATTGGGCATAGCTTCTTATTTCGCACAGATACTTTGCAAAATTAGAATTCCCCTTGAGGATCAGCTTCATACAGTAACATATTTTACAATTCCATTGCTAATAGTAGGCTTACGTGGCTGGTTAGTGATTACAAAAATTTTACTGATCCTATTATTAAGGTTAAAAGGAAATTCTTCTTACAGGAAGTGTCATCCATTATGAAGAGCAGCGTGCATATTGTGCGTTTTACATAATGCACAGGCTTTTCCGCTAGAAGAAGAAAATGCGCTGTCGTTTCTAAAAATCCGCATTCGAAAATTATTTTTGTGTCGGAAAGAACTCCAAAATTATTTTTGTGTCGGAAAGTTTCAGAGAATTCAGTGTCATATTACTTCCTACTTGTATCCAATTTTTATTACTACAAGCTGAAGTTGCCGGCTCCTATCATTTTGAAGAAATTGCCAACGATTCCAACCCTAGCTCAACAACATAAGGAACCATAATCCACACTGTTTTCCAAAGCTCTCAGAATTACATCAGCCAAAGATTCTCGTGCAATAGCGCCGTTGCATAATTACACAGAGCAGTGCATTTGCGCCGGTAGATGACGTGTCACGTCATGCAGCAAGCTACTATCGGCAGCACGTGTCACTGTGCTGTTTGCAAGTGCAACGGCAAGTTGACTACGTATGGTCGTGACATGGGGTCGTCCAAACAGGACAAACGGGCAGTAATGCAATTTTTGACGGAAGAAGGTGTTAGTGGAGCCGAAATGTATCGTCGCAAGAAGGATGTGTATGGGGATGAGTGTCAGTCATGGTGTACAGTGTTCCGCTGGTGTTGTGGATTTGTGAAAGACGTGTGAGCACAGAGTACACGACGAGACCTGGGCAAGCACACGTGTCCATCCCCATGGAATCGATTGCTGCAGTGGATAACCTTGTGAAGGTGAATCGCCGAATCACCACCCGCGAGCTTGCGGCAGCTTTGTCCGTGAGTAAGGGAATTGTTAACACCATTCTCCATCGCTGATTAGGATACAGCAAGGTTTTCGCACAATGAGTCCCCAAGCATCTCTAGGAGTAGCAAAAGACTCGGCGAATAGTTGCTTGCATGTAACATTTGCATCGTTACCACGCAGACGGGAGACAGTTTCTTAGCAAGATTGGGGCCGCAGATGAGAGTACTGATTTCGGTCTTTTTGTGTTTTAAAGAATTTAAGTGTTCATCTGTGGTGTCCTTTTTTCAAATATCTTTGACTAGTAATTAGTTGTTTCTTTGAAAATCTTAATTTTCAATAAATTGACAGGTGGTCTTAAACTTTTGCAAATGACTGTATTTTGAAACACACTGCCTCACAAAGAAAATGCTACACCATAAAGGAATACTGAAAAAGAGACCAAACTGCACACACAGATAGCCAAGTAGGTCCTGAACAAAGGATTTAATTGTCACATACAGACTAGGCTCCAGTGACCGAATATATAGGATGATCAATAAGGAGTGTGTCCCCTATTTTGGGAGATACAGCGTTGAATCCGACGAGGTACCTAGGCAATAAGAGTCCCAATAGACTTGTGGGGCATCGTGGACCATGTGGTGTTGATCCGAGTCCACAGTTATCTTCATTTTGCCCGGGTGAGAGGGTAATGAACCGACGTCCAATCGTGTCCCACAGATGCTCGATGGGCGAGAGGTCGGGGGATCATGGTGGCCACGGAAGCATTCGGACACCGTGTAAAGCATTTGGACTGATCCGAGCGGTATACGGTTGTGTGTTATGCTGTTGTAAAACGGCGTTTCGGATGCCCTGAAGATACTGTAGGACCATGAGCCGCAGCACCTCGTCAACATAGCTGCGTGACGTCAATGTATCCGTAATGCGTACCAGCGGTGAGCGGTTGTTGACGCTGATAGCAGCACACATCATAATTCCATGTTGCCAGGCTGTGTGGCGCTGCACAATGGGGGAAGGAGGGGGGAATCCGCCCGTTGATCACGTCTCCTCTAGACTCTCGCACGCCGATCATCCGTGGTGAGACAGAACCGCGATTCGTCGCTAAACAGCACACTGTTTCATTCCGCATCTCACGCAGCTCTGGAGCGACACTGCCCGAGTCGATATCGGAGCATCCCAGCCTCCCCGCGCACTCCGCAAAATGTCACGCATTGTGTCTTGTAGGTACGCTACGGCATGACGTCTGATGCAAAGATCGGTGCGTTCGAACGTCCGTCTCCGTGCTCCGGTCCCCCTACGACGTTGAGCAGATCCTTCCTGGGACTGCTGTCTCCAAATGCCACCGACGGTTGTGGCAACCCGTTGCATTTCGTCAGCATTACAACGCAACGACCATCCTGCAGTACGAAGGATTAATATAACACCTCACGCGAACTCATCCGTTTCACGAAATCACGTACATAAGGCGTCTTAACGGCATTGGCACCCCTTGTTCGTTCTCCAGACACGGCTACAGCAGAACCACTCACTTCTCGCTGCCGTGACGACATCTCGACTGATGGCCTCACGGGATGGTTGTCTTCTTAAGGCTCTACGAGACCTGCCCGCCATCTTGTATTGTGCCTTCTCTTGTTAACCAACGGGCAAGCGTATTTCACAAATTGCTCGGGCAATTTTGCACATTTTGGAACACCGTTTGTGGCTAACGCAAGATATATGATAAATAAAGAGTTCCCTGGTTTCAGATTTTCATTTTGGACTCTTTAAGTATTTTTTATTAATTAATAAAACTATGGAAGACGCCTTGGTACGACTTTCGCTGCAGATAAAAAATGAAGGGAAAGGTCAATAAAAATTCTGAAACCAGGGAACTCTTTATTTATCATATATCTTGCGTTAGCCACAAACGGTGTTCCAAAATGTGCAAAATTGACCCGAACAATTTGTGAAATACGCTTGCCCGTTGGTTAAAAAGAGAAGGCAGCAGTACAAGATGGCGGGTCTCGTAGAGCCTTAAATCCTGCGCGCCGTTCGTGCGATAGGTCTGAAAATGCAATCATTTGCATAACTGGTACGAGTGCACCCGCACTGTAATTTCCATGGCGCTACGTTTACGTCTTCATGGTGTGGCATTTTCTCTGTCAGGCAGTGTAAAAATACAGATGTTCTTTTTTTGTTTCGGTGTTATAATATTGCAATCTAACTTCATCTCTAAAAATGCGGGTTGAATTGGCTGCCTTAAGAAGGGAATAAAAATGTTTCAGCTACCAAAAGATTAGGGAAATTTTAAAACTTCCTGTTACCGCTGAAAGTTAATTTTTATTGTAGTTGGGCGAAGCGTGTAATCGATCTTCGGCAATTTCAATAAGGATTTCCGCTTTCGAGCTACTGTTTCTTTGCCTCTGATTAAAGGCTGCTGCACTGTAAAAAGTTTCGTTAATTTATGCAGCTGCATGATATTCATTAATTCCTTCCTTGCGTTCAACACATTCTGTATCAAATTTAAAAATTCGTAAGACGAATGAGCATACATTGGCTCTTAACATGTGCATTTTCGGAAGTGCGGTAAGGTACTTGTAATTAATATTTTACCTGTAATCCTAAAAATGGCCCTCTTCTTTTTTTATTTGCCGCAGAGTTTTTTTTTTTACTCTGTGATGTGTTCCGAGAAACGGAAACTTCGATTAACTTGCAGTTTCGTTCACGCTCCGTTTCTGATGTGCCGTTTCCGATGTGTGATTGCAAAATGGAGAAAAACATTAATTGCAACTTTAAACTTTTTCTTTTCTTATTTTTACGAGTTTAGAGACTTCTCATGAGCATCGACACAAGTAGGAGTCAACCATAAAAAAAACTGGGGCCGCTGTCTCTACTTAAGAAATACAACCAGAATGATAGATCAAACATGGCACTGATATCTCGCCTGAATTTTCTGAAAAGGTCATCAGAGAGTAAAATTGCAATGAAAGAGTGACTGTCGTCCGTTGCTTAGACCCCGAGTGATGCTAAATAACGTAAGAAAAACTGCAACGGTGTTTTTTTTTTTTAATTTTTAAAGTATTTCCTAGCATCAGCGAAAGCATTGAATGTGAAAGCGCTGTGCCCCATGGTCTAAAAGGTAATCTCTCCAGAAGAAACGAAGAAACCAAAAGTGTGATTACTTGATTTTATTTATATTGATAATACGGATTAGGCACTTTGGTGGTGCAGTTATGTAAACGATTATTACTAACCCTTTGTCCGTAATGGGTCCGGGTTCGAGTCCTTCTGAGGCATGGATGTCGTCTTTGTCTTACGGTGCTGCTGGCTCTCTCTCTTCACTGGAACCAGTGGCCCTAAATTAGGAACGGCCGACTGATTATAGCTTATTGGGTTGCTCACGATGGTCGTTAAACCTTCAATAAAAAACAAGTGAGTAAAATCATGCAACGCTTTGATTATGATACGCTTTCCAACATACCAGAAATCATTACTCAAGTTATTACTCACGTTATACTGTATATGGCTGTGGAATAAATCTCGCTCCTGTGTCCTGACCTTTGACCCCATTTAGATTATATTGAACAGAATTGGTTCAGTATACCTACGGAACAACATACTAAAGTTTTGTCGCAATAGAATAATTTTTAGACAAGTTATGAGGATAATGGCTGTGGAATTAATCTGGCTCCTGTGTCCTGCCCTTTGACCCCATTTCGATTATATTCCGCAGAACCGGTTCACTGTACCTTCGGAACAACATACTAAAGGTTTGTTGCAATCCAACAATTTTTACGCAAGTTATGACGCATAAGAGCAATGGAATGGATATCCTTCCTATGTCGTGACCTTTGACCTCATTTCTTCCATTTAAATAGGTTTCGTCCCCAGGTGGTCTCTACAATATATTAAAATTTCATCGAAATCGAACCATTTTTACGCAAGTTATGAAGCATAAGAGCAGTAGAATGAATCCCGCTCCTATGTCGTGACCTTTGACCTAATTTCTCCCATTTTCAATAGTGTTCATCCCGAGGTGGTCCCCTACTACATACCAAAATTTCGTCAAAATCAATCCATTTTTACGCAAGTTATGATTCATAAGGGCAATGGAATGGATCCCGCTCCTATGTCTTGACCTTTTAAACCATTTCGTCCATTTTGAATAGCGTTTGTTTCATTTTCCCTACCACATGCTAAAAAAGCATATATGCTGCAGCTTTGTCCGTCTGTCCGGACAGCTAAAAAAGCGTATACGGTGCAGCTTTGTCCGGACAGACGGGCAAAGCTGCAGCATATACGCTTTTTCAAACTACGGTTGGAAAGCGTAAATAATGCGAATTATATATATTTTATGAATAGTGCTCTGACAAAAAGATATCTCTCAATTTAATGACTTCAGTGCACAAATAAATGTTAGATGCATACCAGGGTGAGTAAATATTTGTCCCGTTTCGAGCTGCGCGTAATGATGGGCCTCCATACCTTTGCGAAACGCGCTACAGGGTTGACTGGTACAGCGATGACGGGGAACACACGAGGTTAATGACGTGCAATGGGCATGGAATCACATTGCGTTATCAGGTGAACAAAAGATGATGGTCGATAAACGTGCTGTTAGAATGCTCTTACGCTACAGTGACCTCAAAGAAGGCCTGATCATTATACGCATCTAATTGGCGCTTCAGTAACTAGAACTGGAGGAATAGAAGGCGTAACATGAGCGCAACTGTACCGAAAATTATAACCACCTATCGAAAAGGAGACGGCGTTACATCAAAACGTGTAAATTGTGGACGCCATTCGAAGGTGTGAGATAGGGTTAGGCGAACATTGGAGTGGGTTGTGCAATGAAAGCACAAGGCCACGGCGCCGTAAATAACAACAGCGTTGCACACCAGTCGAAATTATCCCATTTCCGTCATAACAGCTCATCTGGAAATCCACCGTTCCGGTATTTATCGCCGCAATTCAATCCACAAACTTCTGATTACCAACATTAACGCAACGAACGTGTGAGATGGTGCAAAGCGCGTTAAAAATGAGACACTCAAGACTGGCAATGTGCCATATGGTTTTAGGAATCGTGCCCCTTCCCACAACTGGCAGCGTGAAATTCTCGCGAAAACATGAAGCAGCGTGCCATCCCGTCTGTTTGATTCCATCAAACATCAGAAAATTATAAACCCGACAGGTTATTACCTCCTATACAACACACTTGTACAATACTAATACACGTTCCCGTCACAGTATTGTGAACACCAACTAATATCCAGAGTAACAGACGTGTGAACCGCGGACAGCAGCTAGACGGGCTGAGAATGACTCAATAAGGTGCTGGAAGGTGTTCACGAGTATGTGGAGCCATGCTGATTGAAGTGCATCTCATAGCTGCTGGAGGGTGCGTGGGGAAGGATCCATAGACCGAACAACACGTTCGAAGTGGTCCCAAAATGCTCAATTGGGTTCTTTAATGCTCAATTGGGTTTCTTTATTAGGGGGCCAGGGAAGTACTTTGAAGTCTTCATCGTGCTATTCCAACCACTCTTTGGCATTTCTATCTGTGTGACACTTCGCATTGCCGTGCTGGAAGATCCCATCCGCCTCCGGGAAGACAATCAGCATGTATGAGTGTACGTTGTCTGCAAGGACGAATTCATAACGAATTCGATCCACAGTGCGTTCCACAGGTATGAGTAGACCCAGAGAATGCCCCGAAAACATTCCCCAGACCATAACGCTGCTCCCATCAACTTGTGTTCTTCCAGCAATGGTTGAAGAGTGTTTGTTCTCCGATGTTTCTCGCCTTATACGCCAACGTCCATCCGTTGGATGAAGCAGAAAACGTGACTCATCGGAGGAGGTAATTTTTTGCCGATCAGCGGGGGTTCGATTCCGTTACTGCCGTGCAAATGTAAGCCTTTTCTGCCGATGCACCTTCGGTAGCATAGGTTCAGTGACTATCCGTCTGCATCGGAGCTCCATACACAGCAGGGTTTGTGAACTGTTGTTTTAGACACACTTCCAGTATCCACCTGATTCATTCGGCCCGTGAGTTGCTCCATTGTAGCGTGTCGATCGGCGCTCACGTACTTTCGCAGCTGACGTTAACCTCTCCCATCAATGGCACGTCGTGCTCCGCAATTTCCACATCGCTTATTCGCAAAGGTGGCATATCTTCAACCACGATACACTTTAACCACAGCAGCACGCGAACAGTTCACAAACTGCGCTGTTTAAGAAATACTGCCACCTTTGTCCCGAAACCCGATAATAATCCCTTTTTGCAAATATAATAAATCGCTCCTTTTATCCATGACAGCAACAAGTGATATATTTTCAGATTGCCTACAACACACTTCATATACCCTCCAAGCCAGCTCGCGACACGTGCCTTCGTTCATTGGCTACGCGCTGTTGACGTCAAAAGTAGGAGGTGGTCTGAATAATGTAACTCGACTGTGTATATATTTTTCCACAGAGAAACGCCAGATGAACTATATTATTCGCCAAGAGTTTCCGACACAAAATAAGAGGTTTTGAAGTGTGACAATTCTCTGGAATCCTCTGTGAAATCCCTAAAATCCTCATATTTTATGAAGAACATTATTTACATAGATTTTAAGTACTTTTAGTATGTACATAGATTTTAAGTACTTCTAACAAGGAGATTAATTTCAACCATATGTGAGAATAGTCGAAAAACTCGGTGAGATATGACTTGGACTGAATTAGTGATGTTTCATGAAATTCTTGTTTTAACATGCTGTTAGCAATATATAAATATTACGCATTTTAGCTGAACCTTTATCTTCAGTAGTATTGTATAAATTAATAAAGCGAAAAAATTTGATGTCGTTAGGAATGATACACTGCTGGCCACCGAAAATGCAACACCAAGAAGGATGTATCTGATTGGCCTGAAATCGCAGTATGCGTCGCCCGCGAGAGGACATGCAAACGAATAGCATTGCAAGGCATATGCAAATCATGTGCGCCCGGCACGTCACCGAGAAGCACTATAAGAAGGGTACACAGAAAGCGCGGTGTAAGTAGTGGAAGTGTGTTGTGCTGCCGGACCTGTGCGTGGGAACCTTCCTTATGCCTCGTCGCAGAATACGGCAGTCATTCCAGCACGTTTCCATGATCGACAGAGGACGAATAGTGGCTTAACGCGACAGCAATTTATCGTACCGAGACATCGGCGCCCGTGTGGGACGACATCCAGCCACATTGAAGCAAGTATGGATTCGGTGGGTGCAGGAGGGACGGAAGGAACGACGTGAGCGATTGCCGCACCGCGGCACATCACCGAACGAGAGGACCGGCATGTTGTGTGACGGGGATTGACGGCTCGCACCGCCACATCACGAACGTTAGCGCAGGAATTAGGGTGTGCTGCGCAACAACCTGTGTCAGCAGGTACCGTTCGACGTCGTCTGCACGAGCGGGAACTTGTCGCATGGCGCCCATTGCTCCGTTTACCATTGACGTTACACCACCGGCGAGTGAGGCGGCAATGGGCCGTTTTACACAGCACCTGGACTACGGAATGGCACTACAGTGTCTTCTCCGACGAATCCCGCTTCTGCCTACAACCCCACGCTGGCCGGATCCGCGTGCGGCGGCATCGCGGCGAGAGACTGCATGACGCCTGTATTATGCATCGCCATACCGGTCCATAACCCGGCGTTATGGTTTGGGGTGCAATTGGATATGACACCCGCACCCCTCTAGTACGCATCGCCGGTACACTCAACAGCCACCGCACCATCTCCGACGTTTTGGGGCCTGTAGTCCTCCCTTACCTGCAGGACCTGCCAGCTGCCACGTTTCAACACGACAATGCGCGCCCGCAGGAGGTACGTATCGTGCAACAATTCTTCACGGCCCAGCAGGTGTCACTGCTGCCGTGGCCCGCCTGTTCTCCTGATGTGTCGCCCATCGAACACGTCTGGTCGCTGATCGGCAACCGAGTGGCCTGGTAAGCTCCACCCGCGGCTACGACTGATGAACTGTGGCAACATGTGGAAGCAGCCTGGACCGACATACCCCAAGCCCACCTCCAAAGCCTCATTCGTTCGATGTCGCGTCGTGTAGCGGCCGTTATTTCCAGCCATGGGGGCCACACGAGCTATTGATGCCTACGTGTTCCACAAGTCGCACGGGCCTGTAAGCTCAATCGTTTCATCTTTGTATCTGGTTTTATGTGTCCAGTAAATCTGGCTTTCCTATCTCGTGTCCTTTGTGGCGTTGCATTTTGGGTGGCCAGCAGTGTATGTGAGGAATATTTTGAAGGTTTAAAACATGCATAGACTAAGTGTAAGATATAGCATTGTGTAAGAATGGAAACAATGTTAAAAGCATGGTAATTACTCCATAAAATATGAGGATTTGAGTGGTTTCACAGATGACGGCAGAGAATTGTCATACTTCGAAATGTGTTATTTTGTGCCGGAAACTCTTAGTGAATAATGTAATTCGTTTCGTGTTTCTCTGAGGCAAAAATATGTATTAGTATGTTTAATTCCAATTGTGAATCATGGAGATCGATCGCTGACACTGTGGGGTGCCGTGCCATGACATTTCAGTCTGCTTTTTAGACACGCAGAATTTCCCGTAAATATGCTGTGGACTGAAATGTGCTGTGACTGAAATGTGCTGGACTGAAATGAAAAATATATGTAATGGAAAATTCGATATTTTATTATTAAAAACATTTTGCACCAAAAATGCTCTTCGACACTAAAATATTTTTTTTTTCGAATGGAACTGTTAGAAGCAGAGATATCGAGGAAAAACCATATATAATACGTAGGTAAAATTAAGTGATTTTTCGAGATGAGAAGTATCCGGCCGCCAAAGCATTTTCTTCAATCGAGGAGGTAATCGCTGAAAATGCATCAAAAACAGACATATACATTTATGCCCCCCGCCCCTCTGGTGGCAAAACGGTTTATTAACAAATATTAGAAATTATATAGACATCATGATCAGAGTTAAATCCCTGAAATGGCAATGGGCTGGATATACTGCCAGAAGGACAGACCATCGATGGACAGCCGAAATTTTAAATTGGATTCCAAGGGACAGGAAAAAACCCAGAAGAAGACCACATGGAGATGGGTGGATGAAATTCGAAAGTATACAGGAGTGACATGGAGGAGACTTGCACAAGACAGGCCGTTGTGGAGGAAACTTGTGGAGACCTTCGTCCAGCACTGGATTGATAATGGTTGACAATGATGATGATGATGATGATGATGATGATATGCAGATCATTTCCTACTTGGGGCTGTATCCGATACAAAAATGATTTTTCAAATTGGACTTTTTTAATCAGGAATTTCGGGGAAATTGCGATTTTAGTTTTCGCCTCTTAGCAGGAAAGCCATACATTACTTTAAGAAACTGTACACAAATTGGTCTTCAATATAAATGGACGGAGGAAAGAATTTTCCCAATTGGATATTTAGAAGCAATCATATGGAGTAAAACGCCTTTTGAATTCGATAGTATCTGAATTTACGCCCTCCAGTTGCTAATTTGTGCATATGAAAAAAAAATAATAAACAGCAGAAAGCAAGGATGATTGTTCTCAAATTCCGGGTTTTTCAAAACAAAATAATTTTTCAAATGAGATTAATAGTTGCAGAGATATGGTGCCCACAGACGGACAGACTGACAAAGTGATAAAAAAAACGGACGTACTTTTCTTTTCTTTTTCTTTTTTTTTTTTTTATAAAGAACTGCTAAAAGGGTGTCCACAAGATTTGTTCCTAATTGCAATAAAATCGCGTAGAGAATCTCTGCTACGGAGATATATGTTTTAAAATTTGAATCTCTTGTTGTGTTGCAGTTTTGTTGTTACACGGTTATATCAGAATAAAATAGCCACCTGTCGATCTAAATCGTCCTACAAGTGCTCTATACGATTGAGGTCTGGCCATTTCATCGGGAAGAGAAGAAGGGAAAATGTCGCCCCGGTGGCGCAGTGGTCTAAGCGACGGCCTCTGATCATTCGTCCGAAAGGGGTCCGGGTTCGAATCCCGGTTGTGTTTGTCTTACGGCACTGGTTCTCTCCCTTCCCTGGAACCAGTGACCCTAAATTAGGGTCGGGCGACTGCTTATAGCCCATTGAGTTGCTCACGGTGGTCGTTAAACCTCCAATCAAAAAAAAAAAAAAAAAAAAAGAACGGAAACATCTCTGTCGTATTTGTGGAACTAGTCACGCACCCCCTCAGCGACATAGCATGGCGCATTGTCCTGTTGGTAGACATCATCACCACCAGGGTAAACGTCCGACATGAAGGGATGCATGTAGTCAGCGAGGATGAACATGTAGCCATTGGCGTTCAGGGACCCATCCAGTGGCAACAGCAGTATCAGATTATAACTGGAAAACATCTCACAGACGTACACACTGCCACCGCCGGCCTGCACACGTGACCGACAAGTGTGCCCGGCTGTTGGTTCTCATGTGTCTGACGTCATATCCGCCACCGCCCGTCACTTCTGTGGAGTAGAAACCTCGATTCGTCGGAGAAGGCAGCCTTTTTTCCACTCTTCCACTGTCCAATGACGGTAGTCCCATGCGAAATGCAGGGGTCGTTGCCGATGGACCTGAGTTAACATGGGCGCCTTGACGCAGCGAAGATTCCGGAGACCGATGCGTACCAGGATTTGTTCTACTGTTATTGGGGACACGCGTCTGGGTGCCCCAGCGTTCACTTGCTTGGTCAATTGCTGTACTACTGCGCGTCGATTGCCCTTTACCAGTCGACGGAGGCGACGTTCTCCTTTGAGGTTCGATGGCCTTAGAGGATCCACAGTTATGACGTAGGGAGGGACACGGTGTCCCAGCGATCCGTTCATGGTACAGCACCTCACGAAAACCCTTGGCACGGTAGCCGATGATTATTCCTTTCTGAAAGTCCGTCAAATCACTATATATATATATATATATATATACACTGACGGAAAAAAAATCCCAACACCAAAAAGGGGTTGTGTTAGATAAACGACAGTTGGTAGGCGGTGAGAGCACATCTGTAAGATGACGTCTATGCAAATTTCGCGCTCGGAGCATACGCGTGGCGCTGGTAGCGCCCCTCGGAACATGCAAAGCAGCTTTGCTGTAAATACGCGCTGTAACGTTCGTGAGCGTTAGTTATCGTTGAGATTCGACGTAGTGTGTTGATGTTAGTCAAGAATGCCTTGTTGGCAGCGGTGGTCAAGGGAAGGTACTGCCTCAAGAAGACCGGGTTCCGGCCTGCACGTGGCACTACTGAGAGGGAAGACCGCCGTGTACGGCGTATGGCTGTGGCGCATCGTACCGCGTCTGCGGCAGCAATTCGAGCTGCATTTGCCACCACAGTGACACAACGAACTGTTACAAATCTGTTACTTGAAGGACAGCTCCGAGCCAGATGCCCTGTAGCGTGCATTCCACTTACTCCAAACCACTGCCGTTTGTGACGTCAGTGGTGTCAAGCTAGAGCTCATTGGAGGACGGAGTAAAGATCTGTTGTGTTTTCTGATGAAAGCCGGTTCTGCCTGGGTGCCAATGATGGCCGTGTGTTATTTAGAAGGAGGCCAGGTGAGCGCCTGCAACCAACCTGTCTGCGGCCGGGACACACTGGACCTACACCTGGAGTTATGGTCTGGGGAGCAATTTTCTATGACAGCAGGAGCACTCTCGTGGTTATCCCACGCACCCTGACGACACAGTTGTACGTCGGTCTGGTGATTCAACCTTTTGTGCTGCCATTCATGAGCAGCATTCCAGGGGGTGTTTTCCATTAGGATAGCGCTCGCTCGCATCCCTCTGTTGTAACTCAACATGTTCTACAGAGTGTCGACATGTTGCCGTGGCCTGCTAGATCACCAGATCTTTCACCAATCGAGCACGTATGGGACATCATTGGACGACAACTCGAGCGTCACCCCCAACCAGAATTAACCGTCCCTGTATTGACCGACCAAGTGCAACAGGCATGGAACTCCATCCCACAAACTGACATCCAGCACCTGTACGACACAATGCATGAACGTTTGCGTGCTTGCATTCAACATTCTGGCGGTTACACCGGTTTTTAATGTACCAGCATTTCACATTTAAAATGGCGCTTCTCGCGTTACAATAAGCTGTGATCTTGAAACCTTAATCGATTAAATATGTAACCTATACAAGTGTATTGCCGCCATTTCATTCCTCTACAACTATTTTTTGTGGTGTTGGGATTTTTTTGTCACTGTATATATATACCTCTTCCCATTGTGCTCACGTCACGCATTATGCCTCATCTGTCCTGGCCTTCTCTGTGCACTCTGTGACGCGCCTCATTGAGATTCCGGGTGTGATTATACTATTCTGGTTCGACTGTGTATATTTCTGTTCCTTATACTGGTCACAGCTAAACTTGTCTGTAAAGTATTCCTTATCGCGTAACTCTTATTAAAAAAACTTTTAGCTAGTCTTTCTATAGATACTGTATGAGAGCCATTCCCCTAAGCGTATACATACACTATACTAACAAGTCAACGGACACCCCTACAAAAGCAAATGAACAGATCCGCTGCGTTGTTACGATGCGAGACAAAAAGCCTGCAGCTAACTGCGATCATATCGGACTGTGAGGTTAAGTGAAAATGTCGCGGCGGAAAAGAACTGACTTTGAGAAAGGAAAGATTGTTGGGTGTTATGTATTAGTGGGTTGTCTATAAGAGAAACCGAGAAGCGTTTAAACATAACTGTTTGATGTAATGAATAAGTGGAAGCGTCATGGCGTGCCTGGAGGAGCAAAAAGTACCGGCAGAGCAAAGAAAATCAGTGATAGAGGACGTCGAAGCCTCAGGAGAGTCGTTACAGCTAATCGACGGAGTACTACTGCACACGATTTGGTGTACAGGTGAGTAAACATGCTGGAATCTTAGTATGTACACGTACCATTCCCAGAAAACTTCATTCCATGGGTTACCGTGGTCGTGCGGCTGTTCATAAGCCTTTCATCTCCACTCGGAATGCTACTTGTTGTTTAGCATGGTGTAAAGAACATTTATCATGGACCGTAGATCAATGGAAACGGGTCCTATGGACTGATGAATCCAGATACACGATCCATCAGTCTGATGGCCGTGTGTGGGTATGGCGGCAGCCGGGGGAACGCTATTTACTACAGTTTACTGTTCCTGCCGTTAAGTTTGGAGCTGGCAGTGTACTCGTGTGGGACTGTTTTTCGTGGTATGTCCTCGGGCTTTTGGGTATCGTGGGCAAACCTGTTAACTAGCACATCTACCTCGATATTCTGGACAATTATGCCCTACCAGTACTCTGGCAATACTATGGAACCGAGCCATGTTGATACCAACAGGATAATGTACCGAGCCATAAAGCAAGGACTGTTACGGCGTGATTTGACGATAATTCCGAATCGTGTGTGGACTGGCCAGCACAGAGCCCTGATCTTAATCCCATAGATCACCTATGGGATGAATTAGAGCGTCGAATAATATGTTTAGAACCAAGGTCTAAGCAACAGTTAGCGGCAACATTATCTACTTAATGGAAGCGCATACCTATCGCTGTGTTCCAAACCCTTGTCAAAAGCATGTCTCGAAGGGTCAGTGCATGCATTAAGGCCAATGGTGGACCGACACCGCAGTAATCTATGTCAATAAATGCTATGTTGTGTTTCTCTTCTAGGTGTCCGGTGACTTTTTTAAATATAGTGTATATTGCAAGTCGTGTAAAGTTAATTTTTTTAATGTTATTTTAGAAATTGTTGGTTTTCATCTGTAGCTTTTATTCCAAACCGATGGGGTTTTTTTTTTTGTTATATTTACTTGGTAATGTACATATTCTAAATCAATACGGAGAGCACGGAATCTCTGGTGAAACAGTCGTGATGAGAACAAAAGGACTGTGACAGTAATAAGAGAAGGAATAATGTCCCGAATCTGTCGATTCAATCAGAAAATGTCGGATACAAAAATACTCAGAATATCACAAATGGCCATTAGCCCATCGGGGGGTTAGGGTTACAATCAAAGTCCATTATTGCTTCCGTCCTGAGATAAGAGGCCCCCTGAGTGAAGAGCTGAGAGAGAGAGGAAGAAGAACCAATAACACGTCCAGCGTAACGCATCGAGAAAATCTTCTTCGTCGTGTTCGGCTCGGTGAGGAGGAGAACATATTTCGATGCATTCTTCATTGACAGATTTTGCATCCGATATTATTTTCAGAAGATTTGCCCTTTCTATGCATTTGATTCGCTTACAGTGACCGTGTTACTTAAGATTTCCATTGCATGGAAAGACGTTATTTCATTAAATAGTAAGATGTCCACTTTCCAGATGATATCCTTGTTTCTTTTGATGAGTTATTGTAATGAAACTAAATTTTCAAAGTAAAAATTACTGTCTTCTGAACTATTGGATTGGCCAAAAAGTAATTGAATTTTTTTCCTGTGTAAAAGGGAGGCGAATTTTGAATGGGAAACAAAAACTTTCGTCAACAACATATTGTCCATTTTATTCGATGGCCTTTTGCCATCTCGCAGGCAAGTTCATGATTTTGCGCTGCAAAACGTTATTGTTGTTTTCGGCAAGAAACTGTTCCAAGAACGATTTGATAGCCTCATCAGCTGTGCAGTTTTTCCCTATTTAATGAGTTTTGCAACGTACGAAACAAATGGTAGTCTGTTGCTGCCAGGTCTGGCGAATATGGTGGATGTGGTAACACATCCCATCCAAGCTGCAACAATTTTTGACGAGTGACAAAACTTCTATGCGGTCTCGCGTTATCATGGTGAAACACAACGCCTTTCCAATTCGCCAATTCTGAATGCTTCTGCTTGACTACATCCCTTAATGTATCCAGCGGACGAGAGTAGACGTCCGAATTAATGGTTTGGTTCTTTGAAGGCAATTCAAAATACGCAATACCTTTGAAATCGCACCAGACTGAAAGCATAACCTCCCTTTGGTACATATCTGCTTTTGAAGTGCTTTGAGCAGGTTCATTACGCTTGCTCCATGATTTTTCTCGTTCGACGTTGTTGTAGATGATCCATTTTTCATCGCCTCTTATCATACGTTTCAAAAATTGATTTCTTTCTCACGTTTTAAGAGTGAATCGCAGATGTCAACGCGCTTAGTGAGATTAATTTCTTTGAGCTTATATGTTACCCACATATCTAGCTTAATAACGTATCCAGTTGCTTTAAATGGTTTTCAACGCTCGATTTCGATATGTTCAGATTCTCAGCAAACTCTCGTGTCATAAAACTCCGATTAGATTTGAACGGTGGCTTTATTTTGTTTTCAACAACTTCGATTGGCCTTCATTAGCCTGGTGTACGTTTCACATCAAAATCCCCAGACCGAAATTTCGCAAACCAATTCTGACACTGCCGCAGTTTTAAGACATTTTCACCATACACATCCCGTATCTTTTTATGAGCTTGCAGAGAGTTTTTTCTTTCCTTTTCGGAAGTAGTACATCAAAACATGACTAAAATGTTCCTTTTGATTGTCCATTTTTAAATCGACGCCAAACAAACACTTGTTAACGAAATAGTGTACTTTCTGTTCCTAAAACAAGCTTGAACAGTCAGCTGTAGCTTTGCATAATGAACTTGCGGTTTCAAATGACGTTATTTGCATTGCAAGATATGTTTCGCCGTCTATGTGTAAAAACCGCCATGACTTTTCGGCCAACCCAAAATTTGCTTTTAAAAACTGCCCTTTTGAGGAAATTGAAAGCGTAGTTTTTTCGAAACAGAATTTTATTGACAGGAGTTGTGGTTTCTTAGACATGATGTCAAAAATGATTTCTTAAAAGTACACTTGTGTATATAAAATGGTAAATCTATATTAATAATCTAATTTATTGGTTTAAAAATATAAATAAACGTTTCCAAGTTTTCGCACATCAAGAAGATTGCTCTTTCACGGAAGGCAGAAGGAAAACTGAGATCTCGGTAATAGAACGCCTCAACAATTTGAACGCACAGACAGTAAACGTATAAAAGCGAATGTGACTTTCATTCAAAGACAAAAGGCATCACGTTTTACAGCACGCGGTATATTGGAAGGAAAATAGGCTTTATTTGAAGAACTGGTTTATCAAATTCTTGGAAACTCTGGAGAAACGCTATCATTGCAGGCCTCACTGTTGCTAATGATTTCCAAAGAGTTCGAATGCTATATACACTGCTAGCCACACAAAATGCATCACAAAGAAGGACACGAGATAGCAAAGCCATATTTACTGGACACATAACAACAGATATAAAGATGAAACGATTGAGCTTACAGGCCCGTGCGACTTACGGAACAAGCAGACATCAACAGTTCGTGTGGCCCCCATGGCTGGCAATAACGGCCGCTGTACGCCGCTGCATCGAACGAAAGAGGCTTTGGATGTGGGCTTGGGGTATGTCGGTCCAGGCTGCTTCCACACGTTGCCACAGTTCCTCAGGCGTAGCCGCGGGTGGTGCTTGCCGGGCCACTCGGTTGCCGATCAGCGACCAGACGTGTTCGATGGGCGACATATCGGGAGAACAGGCGTTCCACGACAGCAGTGACACCTGGTGGGCCGTGAAGAATTGTTGCACGTGAGGGTGCGCATTGTTTTGTTGAAACGTGGCCGCTGGCAGGTCCTGCAGGAAAGGGAGGACTACAGGCTCCAAAACGTCGGAGATGGTGCGGTGGCTGTTGAGTGTACCGGCGATACGTACTAGAGGGGTGCGAGTGTCATATCTAATTGCGCCCTAAACCATAACGCCAGGCGACGGACCGGTATGGTGATGCATAGTGCAGGCGTCATACAGTCTCTCGCCGCGGTGCCGCCACACGCGGATCCGATATTGTGGTGTTGCAGGCAGAAGCGGGATTCGTCAGAGATGACAATGTCGTGCCATTCTGTAGTCCAGGTGCGGCGTTCAACGGCCCACTGCCGCCGCACTCGCCGGTGGCGTAATGTCAATGGTAATCGGAGCAATGGGCGCCGTGCGACAAGTCTCCGCTCCTGCAGACGACGCCGAACGGTACGTGCTGACACAGGTTGTTGCGCACCACACCCTAATTCCTTTGCTAACGTTCGTGATGTGGCGGTGCGAGCCGTCAATGCCCGCCGCACAACATGCCGGTCCTCTGGTTCGGTGGTGTGCCGCGGCTGCGGCAATTGCTCACGTCGGTCCGTCCATCCGTCCCTCCTGCACCCACCGAATCCATACTCGCCTTAGTGTATCTAGATGTCGTCCCACACCGGCGCCGATGTCTCGGTACGATAGACCGCTGTCGCGATAACCCACTATTCGTCCTCTGTCTAACACCAAAGCGTGTTGGAATGGCTGCCGTATTCTCCAACGAGTATCAGGAAGCTTCCCACGCACAGCTCCGGCAGCACAACACACTTCCACTACTTTCACCCCACCTTCTGTGTACCCTTCTTATAGTGCTTTTCGGCGGCGTTCCGGGCGCGCATGATTTGCATATGCCCTGCAATGCTAATCGTTTGCATGTCCTCTCACGGGCGACGCATGCTGCGAATTTCAAGCCAATCGGATGCTTCCTTCTTGGTGTTGCATTTTGGGTGGGCAGCAGTGTATTTAGGAGAGAAGTAGGAAACTAACTTCTGAATAGCATAACGTGAAACGTATATTTCTATTTTTGGTCCATTAATCGGATTACTAATATACGCTCATGAGCCATTACATTGTGACCACCCCCATCCTAGAGAAATGAGCGCGACTGGAGACCGAACGGTGGTTATGCGACCGGCTTTCGGTTAGTAGGGTGTTTGGAGTAAGAATGAATGAAACTGCCTATTTATCGGAGCTTGATAAAGTATAAATTGTGATGGCCCGGCGCCTCGGAAACGGCGTGGCTTGTGGGTTGTTCACGTGACGCTGTAGTGAGTACGTACCAAAAGTGGTGAACCAATGGCCAAACGAAGAACCGTTGTCCAGCCGTGTGTCGTCCGTAGCTCAATGAAGCCAGAGGGGAGCAGAGGCTGTCGCGCATTGCTCACAGCGGCCGCTAGGCCACAGAGCGACAAATCACCCGCAGGTACAACAGTGGTGATCAGGGCAATGCATCACAGCACACAGTTCATCGCAGCCTTCTGCGCATGGGCCTGCGTAGCGGAAGACCCATCCGGGTTACCATGCACACTGCACGTCATCGCCAACAACTCAAGAAATGGAACCAAGATAATCGAGATTGGACCGTGGATGATGGGAACAAAGTGGTCTGGTCTGATGAATCAAGATTCCTGGTGCATCAATTAGACGGCGGAGCGCGTATACGCCGATTACCAACGGAGGCTATGGCACCTGGACGCACTGTTGGGCGGAAAGGCCAGAAGCGGCGGTGTTACGCTGTGTGCGATGTTTTCTTGGTTCTCTTTAAGCCCCGTTATCCCAATAACACAATGCCTGACAGCTGTCAGGTATTTGAACATCGTTGCGGAACAAGTACATCCATTCGTAGCAATTATCTTCCCTGCTGGTGATGGCCATTACCAACAGGATAATGCGCCATGCCACCCTGCCAAAATCGTCAAGGAGTAGTTCGAGAAACATGCTGATGAGTTTCTTTTAATACCTTAGCCTCCAAATTCCCCTGACATGAACCCAATCGAACATTTGTGATTCGACTTGAAAAAAAAACTGGTTCGCACTAAATCACCACCACCCCAAAACGTACGGGAAGTGGGTTGACATTATGGTACGAGATACCTCGGATTACCTATTGCTACTTCATTGAATTGTTGTCTCGCGGAGAGGCCGCTGTTTTGCGGTGGAAAGGGATCCTCACAGCTTATTAAGTAGGTGGTCATAATGTAATGGCAGATCATTGTAGTTTTTTTTATACAGTTGGTGTACAGTTCTTGAATATTAATTAGTCTTGTACATTTCTCTGTTCAGTGCTTTTACAGAGCTTTTGATATTTTAATGCTAAGAGGAGAAATCCGGGGAATATTTTGAAAATATTTACCGATTTAAAAAAAAAAGATTCGGCAGAATTCATTATTTGTATCAGAGAGGTGCTCATTACAATGCTACCAGTTATTGTCTTACATTCATAGGCCAAATTGTTGTGGCCACCTCTGACTTCACGAAGGGATGCATTCCACAACCCGTGTAAATAGTGTCACCGAACGGAGCAGAATCTGGATGGACAGCGGACAGCTTATGGGTGTGAGGGAGCGTCAATTCGCCACTTAGAACCAGAAATGGAAACGGGTCTAAGATCAGAGTGTCAACGTGTCGACAATTTTTTGCGCGTCAAACTGTTTGGGTCAAGGTTCTTCTGACCTGATTTCGAGCCGGTTTTAGTTCCGTCTTATTTTTGAAAAAAAAAAAATTCAAGGGAAAAGGCGTACTGTGGAATTTATGCTCGATCATGGAGCCAGCTGAGTGAGTTAAAAATGATTTGTTATACAAAAATATTGCCGCCTCGTTCTTAAAGCAAAGAAAATGTCCACTGACCGCCGATACAATATCGTAAAACAATACTTCCATTGTGTTTGTTTTCAGTGAGATTACCCGGAACAAGACATAGGCAAACACCTGTCGGCTGTTTCTCTAGTGATTCACTCTCTCACACCCTGCGTGTCATACTCTAAGATTGAGAGTTACTTTTCACATCTCATCTTTTGCATTGAGCATTCAGATGTTTTCGTTTTAAGGGCTCACATCCCGTTCCATTGCATGTCGTGTCGTAATTAATTCCTTGTTTGTTAATATGGGTAAATTTATTATTAAGGAGATTGAAAAAGGCGTCGAGGCCAACAAGTACGTTCTTGTTGAAAACAGAAAAGAAAGGGGAAGAGTAAATGCTGGAAGTTGTTTCGTCTCATTAAGAAACCAGAATATGTTTCGCAGCAGCACCAATTTTCACAAGCTTGTGATGAATTGAAAACGTGAATGGCCGTGATAAATGCTCAGGCAGAAGTGATAGAAAACGTAAAAAAATTTTTGAAGTGTTTATATCCGATATTGCATCGGAGGAAAACGAAAATGTATGAAGTAGGAGTGAAAGCATAGTGAACTGTATTCTGCATATAATAGTAACTGTGGGTCAGAAGGAATATTTTTAGCCCTTTAACCGGCTGGGACGAATTAACTAAAGGTCTGAGCAGAAATCAGCTGAGACAAATATATTCGCTGTCTAAGAAGGGGACCGAATACGGCTGGAATGAGTGAACTTGCGCATTAGAAAGCGTTAGCTTTGTTATTCAAAATGGTAATTTAGGGGGATGATATAAATACACAAAGCCTCTTTTCACGTTTTTCTTTAATTAACACACAGCAACCTAAAAATTGTGTTTCGACGTCGCTGGGATCGAACCCCAGATATCTCGATAACTAGTCGATTGCATTCGCCTAACGCTACGGTGCCAAAGATCCGCGGCGCTATGTGTGTTTATCTGTCAGCGTCTGACTTCACAAATCCGTAAGGATGGGCTCAGCAACTGATACGCTTCCATCGAGGGTATGATTGATAATATTCCTATCTGACTGAATTCCTGCTAAAAGGAATATAACAGGGAAGACAGACATAAGACAGGAGACAGAATATCTTTGAGTCATTTGTTTTGACCACGTGATATGATGTCCGTATCAGGGTAACTAGCCCTTCCGCATCATACCTTGGTACATGGAGCCGGGAACAAAGGACGGAACGGGAGCGCTTGTCACTTTTGACATGTTTATGGCCGGTACTGCTGAGATGAGAGCGAGAAGGAATTATTTTGCCGTATCATTCAGAAACCTCTACCCTCTATGTGAGTATTTGTGTTTGGTGAGAGCCAAAGATTTTGGCCACCAATTGGTTCCGGTACATGGGCCGCTTAAAGGTTTAGGGCTGCATTGAAACTTTCACAGGACTAAATCAGTAACAAATTGAGCATCCCAAAAGTTATGGTGACAAGTTGGTAGTGCAACGTTATCGGAAAGGACAGCACTTGAAACGAAATGGCTCACACCGTTGGCCGACTGGTCTGAGCCGCTGGCTGTTAACCACTCGTCCGAGATAGGCCTGAGTTCGAGTTCCGGATAAGGCATGGATGATGTGCTTGTCTGTTGACGTTCGCTCTGTCCCTGCACCGGAATCAGTGACCCCAAATGATGGACGGTAGATTGCTTATAGACCTAAGATTTGCTCGTAGTGGTTGTTAAACCTCAAAAATAAAATAAAATTTTGAAGTAATAGTTAAAGTTAGAAGCGATACAAAGAGGAAAGAGACAGCCAGGCTGCGCAGGTATGAATAAGAGACATAACGTTTCTCCGATCCAAACGTACAAGTTCGGAGAGTATAAGAAGTCCTTAGTGGAAGTGGTGGAACTGCGTAGAGGGGGACGTGAAGAAAATAACGAAAAGTTTCAATGCCCAGGCAACGCAAGATTTACCTGCAGTTGACAGAATATCAATAAAAGTGGTGCCACGTGGTGTTTCCACTACTAGCGCTAAGGAAGATGCAGGCGACTGACCCAAAAGAATTGCTACGCCAGTGTCGAGAGCACACCAAATGTACGTAGAAGCCAGAAGAGATACGTATGACCCAGACTTACAAATATGTAGGTGAAAGGAAATGAGGAGCAGATAAGAGAATCAAGAGGAAATGGCAGAACTCTATCAAAAGCTACGTGTAAGAAAAGAGTCTCAAAAAATGAGACCACCAGAAGCTGAAACTATTCGAGAAGATAGTTCCAGAACACCTATGCCACATGACTTTCCCATAAATGATAAGATATGATGCGATGAATCAAAAACCACGTAGCACCGGATGACGGCACATTTAATTAAAACACATTTAAAATATACACCTATTAAAAACACTCATTAAACCTTCCGAACTTCAGAAGAGTACGGCACTTGCGGAGTCGTTTGGTTACCCCGACGACACTGTGGGTAAGATCATTGCCAAGACTAGGAGGTTATCATCTATATCTTTAAGAAGTGATCCCCAGAGACGCCGCTTTGTGGGGTCTATGGATTACTTTCCCTGTATCTCAAATATACTGAAGAATATATGCTTCAAAAATAACTTAGATTTCGGCATCAGGATCCCACAATCTGTTTGATTTGATTCGCAAGGACCGTGACCCAGTCGCACAATCAGATCGTTATGGGGTATACCGAATTTCTCTGGAACATTTGGACTTGGACCTCCCGAAGATTTACATCGATTTAACCAATCGAATTCTTAAAGTGCGTCTTTCTGAATACAAATATTATATTAATATGCACTTATCAACCACTGCTATGTCACGCCTTGTTGCTGGAGGATCATAGAGACCCCGTTTGAAAATATACTGTTGTCATTTCTACTCCTACTAGTAAGGCTTACAACCAGTTTACTGAAACTTTATTTATTTTTAAACTGGCTAACCTTTGCTGTAAGGATGACATGCATATCAACATTTCTCAGGCCTGCAAATCCTTATTGACAGTTGCTACAGGAGTTTTCTTAGCCGAGCTTGACTCTGGAGATAACGAACGTTGACTCAAGACCCTCAGCTACCTTCACGTAATATTTTTACCATTATTTTCTATGTTCAAAAGTATTTTTCTGGCAACACCTTTTATATTTAAGTGCCGCATAACCTTTCTATGCGTGCCATTCTCATATGAAGATGAACTCCTTGGGAGTTCGGAAGATCTAATGAGTGTTTTTAATATGTGTATAATTTAGATGTGTTTTGATTAAATGTCCGTCATCCGGTGCTACGTGGTTTTTAAGGACCTGATCACTGATCGTGCATGGAACAGCATTTTTGACTTATCATATCATACGCACGAAACATTCATTAATTTACCAATTTCCCATAAATATTGGTGCAGAAGAATTGTGAAGCTGAAAAGAGTAGATGAAATTTCATCTGCTTTCTTTTTTCCAGCAACGATAAGAAAAATGATTCTAAACACATTATTAGAAGGTGCCTTATCTTCCTAGCAAATTTAATAGTTCGTTTTATGGAATCCCACTTGCTTTTAGTTCAGTTATTTTTCCCAAAAACCAGAGCTCTACAAATTGCGTTCCTTGAAGAAGCAGCTTTTCATTGACGAGAGTGATCCCCTAAATTATTGCTTCTCCGACAGCTAAATAAACAAGCAAGAGAGATGCTTTCAGCTCAATAAGGAGAATGAGCTATTTTCAGAAGTCCGGGGTTTTCCAAATGTCGTGAAATGAATAATAATGGGCCATGATGTTGGAACATTGTTTCTCTTTCTTCCTCCTGAAGGCGGGAGAACTTAAGTATCCCGGGCCTCCAGCGATGCGGAGCGAGACCATGAGGGAATAATGGTCTCTGGAGTGGAGGATGATAGAGGGTGATGACAAAAGCCAATGCTTCCACAGGAGGGTTTCCAAACGCAGGCTCACTAAATGAAAATAAATCGTAGAGTAACGATTTTTGGACAGAGTTTAATTTTATACGCTGGAGCTTCCCATCTATTGATATGCTTTTAATTTTCTTAATTTCCGAACTTGCAATAGTAGATAAGATGTACGATGATGGTTAAGTGCCTAAGAGTTTGATGGAGAAATGGGTCACGCTATGCACTTTGCAAGCATAACGGTGCTTCATTTATGGCTGATATATTAAATTAAATATCTTTCATTTATCTTGTGCTTAAATTTTGAACTCAGCTATGAACGCAAGATGTGTAGCTATTTCATTTTTAAAAGGTAATTGAGGTTACTTGTTGATGATGCATCATATTCACCATAATACTGCAGTGCATCACTTGAAACTGCGAAAAATCTTTTCATAATACGCAATAAAGAGTGTAGTGTACGATAACTGTGCAAGAGGTCATACAAATTATGCAACACGGTTACACATTTCTATGAAAGACGGATTACTTTCCACATTTGTTTTTTGATTGAAGGTTTAACTACCACCGTGAGCAACTCGATTGACCTTAATTGAAGGTCACTAATTCCAGAGAAGGGAGAGAGCAAGTGCTGTAAGACAAATACAACAGGCTTCAGTGGGATTCGAACCTGAACCCTTCACGGACGAGTGGTCGTAATCCAGCGCTTAGACCACTGCGCCACTGGGACGTCAATTTTTCACAATGTGACAACGAATGCTTGGCATCCAAATCCGATGAAAACCGAAATAAAACAAAAGTGTGTATATACCCGCAGTCTACATGAACCGTTTGCAAATCTGAGTAACTAAAACTTCCGAAAGAGGTCGTAAAACGTGAGGCAGTTTTTTTACATGTGGTAAGGCAAATCATCAGATTTGTTGCCGATACAACGTTTTGTTAACAACGCTGAAGTAATGAAACTGGAAACGATGACACTCCACGAGCTGCTTTTCTTATTTAGATCTAAAAAGGCCTTCAATAAGTTTGAAGCGAAATAGCTAAGGATACCAAAAACATGCTATCTATTCGCGAATAGCAGAGAAACCTAATAGAGACTAAATATAATTCGGGCAGGATACAAGGTGTTCTGGAGACGTGGAAGGTGCCTGCAAAATCATCAAATTTTGAATTATATAGTGAGGATTGAAATTAAAATTTCTGTAGGTTGTAGATTTAAGTAAAGCTTAAGATTTTAGTTCTACGTTTGGAAAGAAGGTTTGGGATTATTGCATTCGACATTACCAGTTTACTGAGGGAGTAGAAGTAGTCCAAGCCTATTGACTTCCTCTATCTTTTGAAGCACCTGGTATTAACTTCTGTTTGTCAAGGTTATTGTGTACCAGGGCATAATAAACGCAACATAGAAGTTGAACACGCATTAATTGCAATAACTACAGTCAAGAATGCTTTAGCGAAACTGGAGAGAGTTAAAACGGCAATTCGATATCTTTTGGAAACGCAGGTAGCTCATGCTTTCAAAATGGATATACACTATCTACCAACAAGTAACTGGAGACCCCTGCAATCGGCGATATCTGCGGTCCGGATACACGTCACAACCGCCGCCGTTAAATATCGTGGGGGAAACAACAACGCAACCAGTCGCATGCAAGATGACACACAGTTTGGGGCTCTGTGATTTCGAGAACGATGTAACCGTCGGGTATCACAGAAATGGCCGATCCATACGTGACATATTAAGCGAGTTAAAGTACCCAAAATCGACAGTGGCTTAAGTGATTGGCAAGTGGAAGATGAGAGGTGACTGTCAGACCCACAAAACTGGGATTTAGAGACCGACGGGTGCTGGCCAGAAAAATTCGGAAGAACCGCCCCAAATCAATGGGCCACATCCGCGAGGAGTTTCAACAGGCATCCGAGAGTGTTCTTTTGATGAATACCATCCGTAAGGAAGCCCATCTGCTCGGTTATCATGGACGTGCTGCCGCCCATAAGCCTTTGATCACCAAGTCCAATAGCGCTGCGCGGCTAACGTGATGCAAAGAACGTCGAAAGGGGACCGTTGAACAGTAGAAACAGGTTCTCTGGAGCGATGAATCAAGGTTCACCCTCTACCGTTCGGATGGCAGAGTCTGGGTTTCGCGTCTTCCTGGAGAACGCCTCCTGCCGGAATGTATTGTGCCAACTGTGAAGTTCGGCGGAGGTGAAATTATGCTATGGGGTGTTTCTCCTGGTATGGCACGGGACCCTTGGTCACAATTCCTGGTAGACTCACCGCCGAGACCTACTGCACCATTTTGGATGACCATGCGCTTTCTACGTTGTGGCAGTTTTACGGGGTGGACATATGCTACTTTCAAGATGACAATGCCACCTGTCATGTTGCGAAGTCCACCATGGCTTGGTATGGTGACAATGGGGTTAATCGAATGGACTGGCCTGCGCAGTGCCCGGACCTTAACCCAATCAAGCACCTCTGGGACGAGTTGGAGCGTCGACTTAAGGGATGCCCCCACCGTCCGAAATCGGTGAAGGAACTAACCTGTCTTTTTCAAGCCGAGTGCAAGAAAATACCACTAGCCGTCGTACAACGCCTGGTTGAGAGTATGTCCCGGAGGTTCGCAGCTGTAATCGCCGCTCGTGGAGGCTCCACCAACTATTGAAGGTGAATAAACTTCGTTTTCCTGTGCTATCACAGGTGTCCAATTACTTGTTGGTAGTGTAGAAAAGCTTTTCGAGTTAATTTTTCTATATGTTTCACTCAATACAGTAAATTCCTTCACTATACGTGTTTTGATACAATATTGATAGAGGCACAGTTATAAGCGTTGTATGTAGACCCCTTCCACACACATTTGGAACAAAGAAGGTAAAATACGTTGCTCAACATAAAAAGCGCGACCTTGAAAGATCATCATTCACGCTGGTAGGCATGAGTCAAAACTTTGGTTTTTAAAATAATTGCAGTTACGCCCGAATCACGAGGTAAATGAGGGAGATAATAGAGCAAAACGTCTCGGCTTATCAAAATTTGGTTGTTCTCTTCAGTGCTTGTGGAAAATTGCATCGGGATGAGAATGCATTGGCGACGTCATATACTTGTATATATATATATATATATATATATATACATAGAAACGGTCGAACCACGTTATTGTGACTACCAGCTAATATCCAGAGTAACCGCCGTGTGTAGCGCGGACATCGGCTAGACGAGCTGAGAATGACTCAATTAGGTGATGGAAGGTGTTCACAAGTATGTGGAACCATGCTGACTGTAGTGCATGTGATAGCTGCTGGAGGGTGCGTGGTGAAAGATCCATAGAGGGAACAACACGATCGAGGTGGTCGTACAGATGCTCAATTGGGTTTTATGTTTAAATCTGGGGAATCAAGGGACCAGGAAAACGTTTTGAAGACTTCACCATGATCTTCCAACCATTCTTGGACATATCTAGCTGTGTGACACGTCTCACTATCGTGCTGGAAGATCCCATCCGCCCCAGGCAAGACGACCAGCATGAATGAGTGTACGTGGTCTGCAAGGAAAGATGGATTTATAACGAATTCGGTCCATAGTGCCTTCCACAGGTATGAGTGGACCCAGGGAATGCCACCAAAACGTTCCCCAGACCTCAACGCTGCTTCCAACAGCTTATGTTCTCCCAGCAATAGTCGAATAATGTTTGTTCTCCGATGTTTCTCGCCTTATACGCCAATGTCCATCCGTTCGATGAAGCAGAAAACGTAACTCATCGGAGAAGGCAACCCTTTTCCAATCAGCGGAGGTCCAATTTTGAAACTGCCGTGTAAATGTAAGCCTTTCCTGCCGATGCACCTTCGTTAGCATAGGTGCAGTGACCATTCGTCTGCATCGGAGCCCCATACGCAGCAAGGTTCACTGAACTGTCGTTTTAGACACACTTCCGGTAGCCACCCGGCTCATTCCGCCAGTAAGTTGCTCCATTGAAGTGTGTCGATCGGCCCTCACGCAACTTTTTTTTATTGATTGGAGGTTTAGAAAAGACCACCGTGGGCAACTCAATGGGCTATGAGCAATTTCCCGTCATAACTTAGGGTCACTGGCTTCAGGGAAGAGAGAGTGCCAGTGCCGTAAGACAAATACAACATCCATGCCTCACTGGGAATCGAACCCGGACCCATTTCTGACGAATGATGAGAATCCATTGCTTAGACCACTGTGCCACCGTCCCGGTGGCACGGTCCTTCGAAACCGATATTCACTTCTCACATCAATGACACGTGGTTCTCCGCAGTTTCCACATCGCTTATTCGCAATGGTGCCATTTCTCTAATCACGATACACTTTAACAACAGCAGCACACGAACAGTTCGCAAAGTGCGCTGTTTACGAAATACTGGCACCCTTGTCCCGAAAGCCGACAATTATCCTTTTTTGCAAATCTGATAAATCGGTCCTTTTATCCAAAGCAGGAACGAGTGATATGTTTTCAGAATGCCTACAGCACACCTTATATACCCTCTAAGCCAGATCAAGACACGGGCCTCCTTTCACTAGCTACGAGCTGTTGACGTTAAAAGTAGGAGGTGGTCACAATAATGTGACTCGACTGTGTGTGTAGGCACACAAACACACACACACACACATAAGTTTCTCAGCAGTGGGTATCATAGGTTATATGAAAACCAGACAACTCTATTACAGGAACATATACATGATAGTTTATGAATGTATTACGCAGGAATACGGCCTCGACGTCTATTTCGATCTTCTTAATATCAAATTCATGCGTATTAAGAAATAAAGCATTAATTCTAACACGACATGCAATGGGAACGGGATGTTAACACATCAAACGAAGACCTCTGAATGCTCAATGAAAAGATGCAATGTCGAAAGTAAGTCTCAGTCTTACAATGTGACAAGCGGAGTGTAAGAGAGTGAATCGTCAGAGGAGCAGACAACAGGTGTTTGCTGGTACTTTACTCCGGTCAGTTGTAATGAAGACAAACTCAATGGAAGTATCGTTCTTACGATTATCGTCGGTTGGTGGAAATCTTCTTTGCTTTAAGAAAAAGACAGCAATACTATTGCATGACAAATCTTTTATCACTCC
Source organism: Macrothele yani (assembly GCA_039090855.1). Lineage (NCBI taxonomy): Eukaryota > Metazoa > Arthropoda > Arachnida > Araneae > Macrothelidae > Macrothele > Macrothele yani. Next base: position 141,341,976 of record CM077002.1, read on the forward strand.
TTGGATACAAAATTCCGCTGTGCGTATTTTTCTTTAAAATATGTTTTTGTCCTTTTCAAAAATAAAACGGAAATAAAACTGGGTTTAAATCAGCTCAGGAATGAATTAATAATAAATACTACCAAAACAAAATCTTTAATTTTCTCAAAACAAAATATTTCACGACCTCCTTCTATCACATTGTCTATTAATGGTACAAACATAGAAGAGGTTAACTTCGTACTTTATTTGGGGATTACCTTACATAGGGACCTTAGAGGGAACCAACATGTGGACTCTCTTCTTCTCAAACTGTCGAAAAACATTGGAGTTATCAGCTTGGTATTTAAAAACCTTACCTATAAAACACTAATTCATTTATATTATACCATGTTTCAGACTCCTATTAATTATGCTATCTTATCGTGGGGAAAGACAACTAAATATAATTTCAAAAAACTTCAAATTCTTCAAAACAAATATATAAGATTAATTGACCTAAAATTTGATAGAAATACACAACTAACACTATATACAATGGTGTGCAAAAATTAAGGGCGAAGAGGAGAAATGAGCATAACAGCGGAACGAGCGGGCATAACGGACCGAAAGATACCACTTAGGAGATAGACTAGGGTCCGGTACGGTAGGGCATGCGCATATATACAGCACGACGTAGGGGGGGGAGGTGTCGGAAGGGTATAAAGCACACGGGCGGTGTACGATCAGCAATCCGGTGAAAGCTATTGCACGGTGTTCATCGGTTTGAACGACGTCGAATTGCTGCCACCGTGTGATATGGCCAACAGGCAATCCAGTAGACGACATCTGGATGACTTTACCCGAGGTCGCGTCATTGTGAAGTTGGAAGAAAGTCGAAGTGTGACTAGTGTGGCCGAGGAGTTCGAGATCGCTCACAGCATCGTTTCACGAGCTTGGAGAGCATTTTAAACGACAGGAACAGCTGTACGATAGTTTAGCAGTGGTCTTCCACGAGCAACCACAGCGGCGGACGACTGGTATATTGTCCTACAGGCGAGAAGAGACAGACGGCAGGCAGCGGGAGAAATCGCAAGGCACATGCAACAGACAACTGGACGTCCGTTATCGCGTTTTACCGTGGCCAGGAGGCTGCACAAAGGTGGTCTATTTGCACGACAACCAGTACGGTGTGTGCCATTAACGCCTGCTCATCGGAGACGGCGCGGTTTCTGTGGTGCCAGAAACACAAGAACTGGACACATCAGCATTGGGGTCGAGTTCTCTTTACAGATGAGAGCCGATTTAGTCTGACGAGCGATTCTGGACGTATACACATCTGGAGAGAGCAGAGAGCACGCAATCACACCTCCAACATCATCGAAAGGGACTGGTTTGGAGGTGGCGGAGTTCTCGTTTGGGGCGGTATCATGCTTGGTAGCCGTACTGACCTCCACATCTTCCAAGGAGGTTCAGTCACTGGTATCCGCTATTGTACGGAGATTTTCCTGCCTCACGTGCGTCTGTTTAGAGGTGCTGTAAGTCCTGAGTTCCTCTTCATGGACGACAACGCTACACCTCATCGTACAGTGGCTGTCGCAGAGCTGTTGGAGAGTGAAGATATTCAACACATGGATTGGCCCGCAAGGTCCCCGGACCTAACTTCAATCGAACCCGTGTGGGACCTTCTGGGAAGACGCTTGGCAGCACGTCACCAGCCTCCAGCAACGATTCCGCAGCTGCGATGGGCGCTGCAACAGGAATGGGCCGCGATGCCTCAACAGCTCCCTGACAAGCTTGTCACCAGCATGGGCAGTCGTTGTAAATCGTGCAACGGAGTCACGGGTGAACATATCCCTTACTAAAGACTGGATTTTTCTTGGCAACCGCCTGTCACATGGACGTTTCTGTCTTCTGTCCAGTTGTGCTCGAAGCTACCTTTTCAATAAAGTGCCTTTGTATGCTTTGGATTCCTTGTTTGGGTGGTTTTGTTCACTTGTCCCATATTCTGAAATCTTGGGTATCTGATGGTATGATTTGAGTCGATGTGGAGCACTTCTGCACGACGTTACATTCGAAAAACCGTCTCGTCCTTAATTTGTGCACGCTAGTGTAATACAACAAGAGTTTTTCCAAACAAATATAACATTCTTACCATTAACCATTTATATTACTCTTATATCGGGAAAATTATGTTCAAACGCATTAAGAATAATTTACACGCCGACATCATGCAAATTATACCCCAGATACACACAGACGTGACACACGTACTAAATCACATATTCGGCCTTTTCATCCGAAAACGGAGACCATGAAGCAAAGTTTAAACTACATTAGCCCACACTACTGGAACTCATTACCTGCGGTTTTAACTTCTTTTAAAAATTTTAACCTTTTTTAAAAAAACTAAAAAAACTTTATAATGAATTGCAGCTCCTCAAATTAATGATTACAGTGGATGGGAACTATGACTAATATTATGACTTGCATATCGAGATGTAAATTGCTTTTTCAATGGTATTGTCTGTAATGTTTATTATCTGCTTATATATCATTACCTTTTTTTATTTCTTTTATTTTTAGTTTCGTTTCTATGATACTCTTATTTGTAATTACACCTACTGACCTCAGTATAAAACTAGCCTAGGGAGCATGGGACCCTGTCAGGCCTGGCTGGCTTTTCTCCCCTGCTACCTTGCTGTGCATTGTTTCAACTATTTCTGTAACACTGGTTTTTATTTTTTATTATTATTATTTTTTTTTTTTTGCTCAGCAAAATAAATGAATTGAATTGAATTGAATTGAATACCTTGACCAGACTCGTTTGACCCGCAAGAAATTGTTGACCTATTGACCCTTGACCAGTTTTCATCTATGGATATAACTACTACAATCTGAATGTGACGACAGTGTTTGGGGGAAGGCAGCATGCCACGTTCTAATGGGACTGGAGCACATAGGTTTATTGTATTGTGTGGTTACTATGGCTTGCCGACTAATGCGGCAAGCCATAGCAGCCCCTTTCCAATTTTTATAATTGCAGAGTTTCTGAAAAGCCGAACCTTTGCGCTTGCATTTTCATAGATGCTTTTGATAATCTTGATGTACGTATGTATCTTCAGCATGACAGGATTTGAAAGACATTAAATTTGCTAATGGTTTCACTGGATCAAAGCGTTTTCGTTATCACTAAAAGCATACATAATTGGAAATCATTCATTCTTTCAGTTAGTTCTCTCTATACATGGATATGATCTGTAATGCTATAGCCGCTTCTTAATCCATCTTGTTCTCTTGGTTGAGACAAAGCTAGTGTTTCCTTCAAGCAATTTCCTTCAACCTGAGTGAAGACAGCTGATGTACAGTCATTTGCAAAAGTTTAAGACCACCTGTTGGTTGTAGGAGATTTCTGCCGATTGCGTCAGCTACTGTCTGTATTATTTAACTTTCTGTAGGTGTTGCATCACCCTACAGCGGCGGCTGTTAAGAGTTCAGGAAATATGCGAGTGTCAGTTTGATTCTGGTTTTCATGATGCGAGGTTTTGTCCGTAATTTCTATATAGCAAAAAATGGGCAAAAAAGTGCTACTCTGATGGCACAAATAGTGACTTTATATCATGGAGAATACTCCGAACGTGATTAAGCAGAAAGGTGAATGTGAGCAAGACTGCTATTCATATTACGATCATGAAGTATCGCAATACAGGTGAATTTAGCGACCGAAAGAGAAATGGACGTCCAAGGAAAACAACCCCACGTGATGGCAATACCATAAGGCGAATAGTTATGTGTTCTCCGAAGAGTTCGTGCAAGAAAATCAAAGCCTTTATTCATTCAAAAGGGTCTGATATGAGTATCAGCACTGTTTCCCCGACATCTTAATAAATATTTTGGATTAAAGTCTTATAAACCTGCTCATAAACCTAGACTAACCTCTGTCAGGAAAAAGAAGAGACACCCATTTACGAAGAGTTATCAATCGTGGAATGTTGAAAACTGAAACGTAATCTTTTTTTCCCGCTGGTTCAACTGTGCGTGCATTTGAATCACGTTCAGCAAATCTTCGACGTCCAAAAAGCAAAAGGTTTGATAAAAAATACACCGTTAGCACCGTGAAGCATTCGCCTAGTCAGATGATACGGGGCGCTATGTCAGCATCCGGTACTGCTTCATTATCATTTTTGTCGACAGGCACTACCATGACTGGTCCTTTTTATGTGGAAATGTTACGTGAGAAACTGTTAATTCATATGCAAGTGCACAGATGCACAATCTTTATGCATGATGGTGCTCCATGACAGAGATACAAAACAGTACCTGCAAAGAGGAAAAACATAACTGTGCTTGACTGGCCTGATAAAATTCCTGACCTTAACCTTATAAAAAATTTGTGGACCATTTGAAAAGACGAGGTAGTAGAAAAATACCCATCAAATTCCCAAGCTCTGATTGACGCGACAAAGTACGTGTGGGGCAAAGACATTTCAAGTGACTACTGCAAATCTCTCATTGAGAGCATGCCACATCGTATTCTATTCGTTTTAAGAAACAATGTTGGCCACACAAAGTACTGATTTCGGTCTTTTTGTGTTCTAAGGAATGCAAGTACTTATTTGTGGTGTCATTTTTAAAAATATCACTGACTAGTAATTAGTTGTTTCTTTGAAAATCTTAATTTTCAATAAATTGACAGCTGGGCTTATATTTTTGAAAATGACTGTATACATGAGGCTGATTATTGACTGTATATAGGAGGCTGATAATGACTGTATACAGGAGGCTGATAAGGACTGCATATAGGAGGCTGATAATGACTGTATATAGGATTCTGATAGATAATGACTGTATATAGGATTCTGATAGATAATGACTGTATATAGGGGCTGATTATATAGGAGGCCGATAATGACTGTATGTAGGAGGCTAATTAGTAATGACTGTATATAGGAGGTTGATTGAAAATCTTAATTTTCAATAAATTGACAGCTGGGCTTATATTTTTGAAAATGACTGTATATAGGAGGCTGATTAGTAATGACTGTATATAGAAGGTTGATTGAAAATCTTAATTTCCAATAAATTGACAGCTGGGCTTATATTTTCGAAAATGACTGTATATAGGAAGCTGATAATGACTGTATATAGGAGGCTGATTAGTAATGACTCTACATAGGAGGCTGATTATATAGTAGGCTGATAATGACTGTATATAGGAGGCTGATTAGTAATGACTGTATATAGGAGGCTGATTAGTAATGACTGTATATAGGAGGCTGATTAGTAATGACTGTATATAGGAGGCTGATTGAAAATCTTAGTTTTCAATAAATTGACAGCTGGGCTTATATTTTTGAAAATGACTGTATACATGAGGCTGATTATTGACTGTATATAGGAAGCTGATAACGACTGTATATAGGAGGCTGATAATGACTGTATATAGGAGGCTGATAATGACTGTATATAGGAGGCTGATTAGTAATGACTGTATATAGAAGGCTGATTGTATAGTAGGCTCATAATGACTGTATATAGGAGGCTGATTATATAGTAGGCTGATAATGACTGTATATAGGAGGCTGATTGAAAATCTTAATTTTCAATAAATTGACAGCTGGGCTTATATTTTTGAAAATGACTGTATATAGGAGGCTGATTAGTAATGACTGTATATAGGAGGCTGATTAGTAATGACTGTATATAGGAGGCTGATTAGTAATGACTGTATATAGGAGGCTGATTGAAAATCTTAATTTTCAATAAATTGACAGCTGGGCTTATATTTTTGAAAATGACTGTATATAGGAGGCTGATTATTGACTGTATATAGGAGGCTGATAATGACTGTATACAGCAGGCTGATAATGACTGTATATAGGACGCTGATTAGTGGGCCGTTGAACGCCATTCCTCCAAAATGTCATTAAATAAATATTAGAGATTATTCTGTACTACTTTTATGTCTTTGATGTCCCGTTTTTTATGTAGCAGCACCATTATACTGTTTTTCCAGTCATCCAGAATATCCCCTTCATTGAGCCATTTAGCGACAACTTGGATGAGTGGAGTGTTTATTGCTCCACTAGCTTTTTGCGTAATATCCACGGTAGTTCCACATTCCCTGGAGCTCTTCCCCGCTTCATGCTCCTAATTGCATATGCAAATTCTGCCCGGAGAAGTTGCAAAAAGCTAGAGAACTTTGTTGCTGACACATTTGTTTATATCTGGAATAGGTGTATGATCCATTTCATTTAGTTTGGTTTAGAACTACTTAACTCTCCTCAAAATTTTGCTTCCATTTCTTGTTACAGTTCCACCTTTTTTCTGGTACCATAATATGCATTCTTATGTATATACTAGCTAAATACCCGTTCTTCGAACATGATGATATTAAAGCGAATTCTATAATACAGGATTTCATACCATAATGTAATATAATTTGTACCAATTTCGTTCATAACTGTAAATTTAAAACTTCAAGCCTGCACGGAACAAATCAAAATACGTAGTTACTCTTCACTTTCATTGTTAATATATTAATAGACAACAGAACAAAATAATAAACGAAAACAGAACAAAATGCGTTCTTACTTTCAGCATAAATGTAAAAACAACCTTGCTTATAAACAATTTCGTAAACAATTTCTTTCGAAACTGTACATTTAAAAGTTAGCAAGTCAGATGGTTTTGGAAGCGTGAGTAAAACTGTGTTGCAATCACTAATATCTCAATGGGGAAACTATTTGTTTTCAAATTTCAGTTGCTATGAAAACCTACCGCATATTTATATTTATTGCAGTCACCTTACCACTTATATAATGTCGCCGTTGCTTCGGTGAAAAGGAGTGTTGGTAATTTGATTTGAACTGAAAAAAAAACACACTTATATGACGTCACCTATGCTTCGGTGAAAACAAATGTTGGTAATTTGATTTTAACTCAAAAACCTTGACATTCGATATGTTAAACGATAATCATCATCATCATCATTGTCAACCATTATCAATCCACTGCTGGACGAAGGTCTCCCCAAGTTTCCTCCACAACAGTCTGTCTTGTGCCAGTCTCCTCCATGTCACCCCTGCATACTTTCGAATTTTATCCACCCATCTCCCATGTGGTCTTCTTCTGGGTCTTTTCCTGTCCCTTGGAATCCAATCTAAAATTTCGGCTGTCCATCGATGATCTGTCCTTCTGGCAGTATGTCCAGCCCATTGCCATTTCAGGGATTTAACTCTGATCATGATGTCTTCCACTCTTGTCATTTTTCGGATCCACGAGTTCCTTTTCTTATCTCTCCTGGTTACACCAAGCATGCACCTCTCCATGCTGCTTTGAGTTGTCTGCAGCCTTTGTATGTCTCTTTTAGTTAAGGTCCACGTCTCTGCACCATACGTAAGCACTGGAAGGATGCATTGATCAAACACTTTTCTTTTAAGACAAAATGGCATATTGCTCTTGAAAATTATGCTGTTTCTTCCAAAAGCTCTCCAGGCAAATTTTGTACGCCGATTAATTTCTTCATCAATGTGACCCTCACTTGATATCTGCTGCCCAAGATAAACGTACGTGTCTGTTATCTCCAGCTTTTCTCCATCAATCAATAAATCTTCATTTCTTGTAAAAGCATTGAACATCACTTTTGTCTTCTGAAAGCTCATTTTTAATCCTACTTCTTTACTCTTGTCAGCAAGTTCCTGGATCATACTCTGCAGCTCTGATGGGGTAGTTGCAAAAATGACTACGTCATCAGCAAAACGAAGGTGGGTTAGATAATCTCCATTAATCTTTATCCCCTTGTTTTCCCAGCTCAGCGACTGAAAAATACCCTCCAATGTGGCATTAAAGAGCTTCGGAGATATGGTGTCACCTTGTCTCACTCCCTTTCCAATTTTTACGTGTGTTGTATTTTCAAACAGCCTAATCTTTGCACTTGCATTTTCATAGATGTTATTAATAATATTAATGTATGCATCTTCAATACCGCAGGTTTTCAGAGCCATTGTAACTGCTGATGGTTTCACCGAATCAAAGGCTTTTTCATAATCGATAAAAGCCATGCACAATGGAAGTTCATATTCCCTCGCTCTTTCAATTAGTTCTCTCAGCACGTGGATATGATCTATTGTGCTGTAGCCACTCCTGAATCCAGCTTGTTCTCTCGGTTGAGCCATGTCCAGTGTTACCTTCAAGCGGTGTGAAAGAACTTTAGTGAAGATTTTATAAACTACTGATAGGAGGCTGATAGGTCTGTAGTTTCCGAGATCCTCAATGTCACCTTTCTTATGTAGCAGGATCATTGTAGCGGTGTTCCAATCCTCAGGAATCTTTCCTTCATTAAGGCATCGAGTGAAAATTTGGGCGAGTACTGTTTCGATTTCTCCACTTGCTTCTTGTATGATGTCTACAGTAATTCCATGTTCTCCTGGAGCTTTTCCTCGCTTCATGTTCTTGATTGCATGTGCAACTTCTGCTGGAAGGACTGGAGGAACTCTGGTACTGGTATCTTTCATGATGTCCGGAGTGCATATATCATCCCTTTCATATAATTTGGAGTAGAAATCTTTCATTCTTGTCAAAATTTCGCCTCTATTTCTTGTTACAGAACCATCTTCTTTTCTCAGTGCCATAATCTGTTTTCTTCCCTTACTGAGATGTCCCTTTGCTATCTTTAGGCTTTGGTTGTTTTCAATTGCTTTCCTCACTAGTTCACAGTTGAATTTCCTTACGTCTTCAGTGATACTTTTTCTTACTGTCTTGCATAGCTCTATATATTCCACTTTGGAAGTCACATCTTCTTTAGTTGTCCTCATCTCTCTTCTTTTTTGCATCAACATTTTGGTTTTTCCTGATAATTTGTTCACATGCAACTTGTTCTTAGACCCAGCTAATTTTGTTGCTGTTTCCATAAGAGCTTTGGTTACTTTTCTGTTAACTTCAGAGATGTCCACTTCTTCCGATGTTAGGCCTTCTAAAGCAGAGAACCTGTTCTTCAGTTCTAACTTGAAGGTATTATGGTGTTTTTTAAGGTTGGTTATGTCAATAGATTTTGTTTGTCTTATGAGCTTGCCACGTTCAAGTTTAGTGTTGAGGTGCATCTTACATCTCACCAATCTATGGTCACTACCTGTGTTGAACTTGTTTAGCACACTGCAGTCTTCTATGACGAATTTTTTGTTACACATAATAAAATCAATTTCACTTGTCGTCCCATTTGGATGTCTCCATGTCCATTTCCTGTGTGGATTTTTCTTGAAGAAGGAGTTCAAGATGAAAAACCCTTCTGCCTCTGCAAACTCAACGAGAGTATTTCCACGCTGGTTTCTGTTGCCATGACCGAATTTACCTACTGAAGTTTCATTCTGTTGCCGTTGCCCTATTTTTGCATTGAAATCTTCCATAATTATTTTCAAGTGCTGCTTACCTTTATTATTTATGTGACAAATGTCCTCATAAAATTCTTCAATTTCTTCTTCAGGATGACTTGTGGTGGGTGCATAAGTTTGAATAATCTGAGCCTGGTATCTTTTCGAGAGTTGGATAACAAGTCGTGCAGCTCTGTCAGAGGAACTTTCAACTTCTACAACTTTATCCTTCAGTTTCTTGTTTATTATAAATCCAACACCACTAGTTCTGCCAGTATCTGTCCCACGATAGTAGAAGAGATGTCCACTTTTCAGTTCGATGAGATCTTCTCCTTTTCTCCTTACCTCACTTAGCCCCACGATGTCCCACTTGATCTTTTGTAGTTCCTCTTCCAATTCAAGAAGCCTTGATTCAGAAGATAGGGAGCGTCCATTGTAAGTAGCCAAGGTCAGCATCAGATGGCAGCCTAGTCCGGTCCTCCGGGGGATTCTTAGCACCCTCTGCCTTCATGTCGCACTGGCCGCTGCCTTGGCCAGGTACATTCCAGCTGCCGGAGACTGAGGGCCAAGATTTAAGTTGTGGAATCATTTTGGAGGGGTTTGGCCATAACTCACCACGCTGGCCAAGCGGGTTGGTGAGTGTGGGATAGAATTTCCTCTAATCCCGATGGTATAGTTATACCGCTATGGGCGGTCGTCAGAGCCCCTTTAGTGGGAACAGGATGCACCACGAGAAGGCGGAGTTGACATTTGTCAAGGAGAGGCTGTGATGTTACGCATCACCTGACCTTACATCCCTAAACGATAATATAAATGTTTAAATGCAAAGCATATTATGATATAGCGCTTTTTGCGTGATACTTTTAAAAGTCTTTTTTTTTTTTTTTGTTAAATAAATTAGAACAAACCAAAAATCTTGACATTCGATATGTCAAACGATAATAAATGTTTAAGTGAAAAGCAAATTATGATATATTGCTTTTTACGTGATTTTTTAGGTTTTTTGTTAAATACATTCAGCACAAATAAATTCACAATAAAATATATATTGCGCAGGTCAACTGAAGTCATTCAAAACTTAGGGCGGGGCTTCAGTTACAATGGCTCGACCATTGCAAAACGTTCTAGAATTCTCAAATCTGGGTTATTTAAAAAACCTATTTCGACCCACTTAAAGTTATCGTAGGAAAGTGTCCTTTCTTAGGGCGCCTCTAGTTGTAAAACGAACATTCCTGCCAAATATGAAAGTTATAATTTCAGTAGTTTCTCAGATTCGGTGATGAGTCAGTGAGGGCTTTCAGTTTTTTACGTACAGATATGAAATAGATGCATATAAAACAGAATGTGATATAGGTGTGCATGTCAAGAAAAGAAGAGTTATTGATTGATGGAGAAAAGCTTGAAACAACCGATACCTGCATTTATCTTGAGCATCAGATATCAAGTGAGCGTCACATTGATGAAGAAATTAATCGCCGTATAAAACTTGGATGGAGAGCTTTTGGAAGAAATGGTACAATTTGTAGGAGCAGTATACCATTATGTCCTAAAAGGAAAATGTGTAATCAATGCATCCTGGAAGTGCTTACGTATGGAGCAGAGACAGGGACATTAACTAAAAAAGACGTACTGCAGTCAACTCAAAGTGGCATGGAGAGATGCATGCTTGGTGTAGCCAGGAAAGATAAGAAGAGGAACTTGTGGATAAGGAAAATGGTAGAAGTGGACGACATCATGACAATGAAATGGCAATTGGCTGGACACGTTGCCAGAAGACCAGACAACCGATGCACAACTGAAATTTTAGACTGGATTCCAAGGAGTAGAAAAAGACCCAGAGGAAGACCCCATGGCAGTATGGATGGATAAAATTGGAAAGCATACCGGAGTGACATGAAGGAGACAGGCTCAAGACAGACAATTGTGAAAGAAACTTCGGGAGACCTTCATCCAACAGCGGTTGATAATGGTTGACAATAATGATGATGATAACATGAATATAGAATAAGTATGCTAGTTATGTTAATATCTGTGAATATGTATAATAATCAAAGAGTACATGCTAAAAATGTGCAATAATATATACCAATGGAAATGCGGAAATTTGGATACATGTGGGAGTGAGTATGAGTATATGCATTAAAATCTTTTTCGAGGGATTTTGTTTATAGTAAAACATCAGATCAAAGTACTAATAATTTAGAATTAGAATCTCTTCCCTTGTTACATTAAATTAAGTTAGTAGAAATCATTGGATGTTCTCATCATCACAAAGCTATCCTTTCACTAAAAATCAAGCCATTTCTTTTTCCAGCTTGGCAGCTTGCTTGAGACTTGTTACTAATTTATTTTGCTCATTGCTTCTCTTTTCAACATATTTCCTAGAGGAATATGGGGTACAATATTTTTCTCGCTAATTAAGGAAATATGAAGATTAAGAAGACTAATGTGAGATTCTGAAACATTATATATAATTAAATTTATTTTTTGCAGCACTAATTTTGCGTCCGTTGAGTTCATCAGGGTTTTCTGCTGTAAGGTTTCTTTCATAAACTAATTTGTGGATTAACTGTGGGTTGTTGCATCAGAGGTATCTGCTGTGTGTTCACCTAAGTAATCTCTTATCGGCCACGTGGAGTAAATTTGATTTTTCAAGAAATCATGCTTCTTTTTTATTCACCTTTGGTTAACTTTTAGAAAACTTAATTAAATTTGCATTTTTTGTCTTAGAGTGATGATTTCAAATCTAGTGTTTTTACAGCACTGCAATGACTCATTAAAGTGTTGTAATCTTCGTATTTTTCTGACATGGTCTTTTTGTAGGGTTGAGAACACACTAGATGTATTATTTCGCCAACCGTAAAAAGCTTTAACTTCATTAATTGAGCCCTTTTTAAAGATCCTTTAAAATATTTGGTAAAATTACTAAGATACGTATTTGATAATAATATTGGCCATCTACAGCTATTGTCGAAACACAATGTTTTTTAGGATTTTTCTGCAAATAGAGAGCAGTATTGACTGACATTCGCTTGATAAGACTAACAACGCTGATCTATATTTAAGGCATCTATTATTTAACGCTGCTACTGTGTTCGGGTCCATTTTGACCCAAAAGCAATTGTTTTAATAAAACTAAAAATAATGGTGACATTAATTTGTAGCTCTGTGACTTTGTTTCTTTTAGTGTTTTAAGAAGTATTATTTTTACGGTTTTTATTACTATTTGAAGAACAGTTTGTTCGTAAAAAACTTTACACATACTGTGTTCGGGTTATTTTTGACTTTATTGAAAAAATACATGTTAATTTGCAGGAATCAACGTATTGATCATTGTCAATTCCTTACAAATGAACGAATACATAGCTTTCCGCTAATATAACCAAGACAATACATGCCAGCGTCTTTAGAGACTTCACATCAGTGCTTCCCCGATATTTCCTTGTTTTCGGTACTCCCCGTTCGAGAGCGCTTTCTACCTCGACGGGAATTCCACTTTCTTCCTTTTGAACGACCGTGTTCATTCTGTTGACAGAAGTGTTGCAATTTGCATACTGTTCAGTGCCGTTTGTAGATCCTCAGTGATATTCGCTTATTCATTGTTATTGTCGATATTACATGAAGCTTCACAATAATGGATCGACCTTTATCACCTACTGAAATCGAAAATGTACTATCATCTGCTTCAGACGATGAAGAAATTGTGTCTGAATTAGAAGTTCGCGTTTCTGGAATCTCTGATACATCGTCAGAAGAAGAAGAGGATGGGATTACTGGCTGCTCTTACTTATCTAAGGACGCGTCTATTGAATACAGAAGTAAACCTCCATTGTAAGCAGCAAGACGTGTCTCAAAAGATATACTGAATCTTACACCAGGACCTACCATCTATGCTACTTCACCTACTGCAGAAAAACTTCCTGCTTTTCAATTGTTTCTTTTAAAAGATATGGAAAAAATTATCTTCATGAACTCAAATGCAGAGTTAGTTAGTGTGTACAAGGATAACTGGAAAACTATTGACAGTGTTAAACTCAGTGCTACATAGGCTTACTTTTACTAGCTGGAGTTTTCAAGTCTTGTAATGAATCAACAGAAAACCTGTGGAATGCAGAAAAGGGCAGACACATTTTCAGATCAACTATGAGTTTGCGAAGATGTTTTAAATTTCACGTGTTCTGAGGTTCGATGACCGTAAAACTCCTTCCTATAGGAGGCAAAAAGAGAAGTTTGCAGCGGTTCTACGTCAATTCGTCGCGTGCGTCAATTCGTCGACTGCGTCAATTCGTCGCGCGTTAATTCGTCGCGCGTTAATTCGTCGCGCGTCAATTCGTCGACTGCGTCAATTCGTCGCGCGTTAATTCGTCGCGCGTTAATTCGTCGCGCGTCAATTCGTCGACTGCGTCAATTCGTCGCGGACAAATTCGTCGACTACGTTAATTCGTCGACTACGTCAATTCGTCGGGTTTACAGGTTTTGGTTACATACAAAACGAATGCAGGAAAACGTACGATTTCGAACGTCTTGCTCCCTGATCAAATTTATAAAGTTTGGACACGCAGACAGGATAGGAATATTACGTTTTTCTTTGGCACTAAAAATATTAGACGGTGAACGGTTTTTGGAAAGGGGCAGGGCCCGGTTGGTCAGAGTCCCCCATATACAAAATTTTCGTAAAATCTACAGTTTTCAATTCAGAACCACCAAATCTGGTATACTATCTCGTGGTATTCTAACTTTTTTTTTTTTTTTTTTTGATTGGAGGTTTAACGACCACCGTGAGCAACTCAATGGGCTATAAGCAGTCGCCCGTCCCTAATTTAGGGTCACTGGTTCCAGGGAAGGGAGAGCCAGTGCCGTAAGACAAACACAACATCCATGCCTCACCGGGATTCGAACCCGGACCCCTTACGGACGAATGATCAGAGGCCAGCGCCTTAGACCACTGTGCCACCGGGGCGGCTTATTCTAACTTAGACTGTAGACGGTTTTGGGAAGCAGTTGCAGAGAGGGGGGGTTAGAGCACCCCTCCTACACAATTACCGTAAGATATAGTTTTCAATTTAGAACTACCAAATTTGGTATATTATCTCATAGTACTCTAACTTAGACGGTTTTTGGAACGGGTCAGGGGCCCGGTTGGTCAGAGCCCCCACACACAAAATATTCGTAAGATCTACAGTTTTCAATTCAGAACCACCAAATCAGGTATCCTATCTCATAGTACTCTAACTTAGACGGTTGTCGGTTTTTGGAACGGGTCAAGGCCCGGGGAGTCAGAGCTACCCCCCCCTACATACAACATTTTCGTAAAATCTAGTTTTCATTTCAGAACCATCAAATTTGGTAACATGAAACTCTAACTTAGACGCTAGACGGTTTTTGGAAGGGGTTGGAGCCCGCGGGGTCGGAGCCCCCCTCATAAAAAATTTCGTAAAATCGACAGTTTTCATCTTAGAACCACCAAATTTGGTATACTATCTTATGGTTCTCTAACTTAGACGGCAGACCGTTTTTGGAACGGGTCAAGGCCCGGGGGTCAGAGCCCCCACATACAAAATTTTCTTAAAAACTACATTTCAAAATTGCCTTTATTCTTCAGTAAAATAACATTTCTATGTACATGACAATGGAATTCTGCCAATAAATACAGCGGTATATACATCAGCTGGAAAGTTCCAGTGAAACGTAAAACAAAATATTGTTAAAATCATAAAAAATATTTCGCCACGTAGGGCGAAGGAGAGGCAGACAATAAAGCACGAGCGATACAAACGAAAATGTTTACCTACAGTATTGTAGACAGGGCAAGACATGATTCTATACTATGCACAAATTCCAATTAAGCATTACTACCATACTAAAGATTAAACATTAGGTACTAATTCACAGAAATGCAACAGTGATGCTACATTCAAAATTTACAGTTTTCAATTCAGAACCACCTAATCTGGTATACTATCTCATGGTACTCTAACTTAGGCGCTAGACGGTTTTGGGAAGGGTTGGAGCCTGGGGGGGTCAGACCCCCCGAATAAACACTTTTTCGCAAAATCTACAGTTTTCAATTTAGAACCACCAAATTTGGTATACTATCTCATGGTACTCTAACTTAGACGCTAGACGGTTTTTGGAAGGGGTTGGAGCCCGGGGGTCAGACCCCCTCCGAAATTTTTTTTTTTTTTTTTTTGTAAAATCTGCAGTTTTCAATTTAGAACCACCAACTTTGGTATACTATCTCATGGTACTCTAACTTAGACAGTAGACCGTTTTTGGAACGGGTCAAGGCCCGGGGGTCAGAGCCCCACATACAAAATTTTCTTAAGAAAATTTTGTATTTGGGGGCTCTGACCCCCCGCGCCATCACCCGTTCCAAAACGGTCTGCCGACTAAGTTAGAGTACCATAAGATAGTATACCAGATTTGGTGGTTCTGAATTGAAAACTGTAGATTTTTCGAAAATTTTATATTCTGTAAACGCGACGAATTGAAGTAGTCGACGAATTTGTCCGCGACGAATTGACGCGCGACGAATTGACGCATGCGACGAATTGACGCGCGACGAATTGTCGTAGTCGACGAATTGACGCGCGACGAATTGACGCAGGCGACGAATTGACGTAGTCGACGAATTGACGCGCGACGAATTGACGCAGGCGACGAATTGACGTAGTCGACGAATTGACGCACGCGACGAATTGACGTGACACCGTTTGCGGCCATTGGTGACTTGTGGGCAGGGTTAGCAAGGTAATTTACTCGTTACGTATTTTACGTAAATTACGCGTAATATACAGGTAATTTACTTGGCGTAGAAAACCAGTCTTTTACGCAGACGCAAAAAACAAATTTTCTTTCATGCGTGTGTATAAATAATATAATATAAAAACCACTTTAATTATATTACATTTTAAACTTAAAACTTCTTGTATATTTCACTACGAAATCATTATTTTTTAAGACTGTTCATACAGCTCAGCCACCTATTAACAGATTTCTTTTTAGAAATTATAATGTATCTGTTCTTTCTTGTATATTAAAAATGGAGAAAATAATCTACCTCCTGCATTAGCATCGATAAAAATCACATTGTATATTGTATAGAATTCAAGATTTTATTAACAGCTTCAAATTCGTCGAGTGTATTTTCATATTTATGTAATTCTATGGAATAAACAATTTTATGTTCAGTTTGTTCACCAAAAATAGTATTTTGACATGAATGTCAATGGCATGTCTATAATGCAAAATATTGAACATTTCATTTAATAATATTTGTGTTTGACTAGTTATCCAGGTGTACACTTCAAAATCATAATTTTACCCTTTTAAAACTCTAAACGTTTTTGATATCGATTGTGCTATACTTAAACACTTAAAGGAAGAAACTGTAGATTTGACAGAACATTAAACTACTTATTTTAAATGTAACTCTTTAAATGTTCATAATTGTCACTCTCAGTTCTCACACACCCTTAATCACAATAATAATTAAATAATCCTAACTGTTATGATCTTGTAACTTAAGAGAATAATATATTTAAAACAATTTCTTCGAACGTTTGAAGCTGAGCCGGTTTCTTGTAGTATTACGGACAAAAGACAAATTAGAGAAAATTCTTTCAAGTTGGGCTGAAGATCTGGGATGTTGATTAACTTCAAAGCAACTGCTGACAACTTCTTATGGTGCCGACTGGCGAAGTACCAGAATATCCGTGGTGATTTAATACCCTTCTTCATGAGCGCTCCAAACTTTCCAGATTTTTCTCGATGCAGATAGCAAGTTAATTAACAGCACAAGGCCATGTTTTTTAAATTGTGTTACCTATTTTACGCGTTTTTTACATATTTTACGTTTTCTACGTATTTTACGCGTAATTTACGTGTCACGTAGAAAACCTTATTTTACACGTAATTGCATACCCCTGCTTGTGGGATATCCGGGTGGTGATATTGCCAAAACCTTTCGATCACAGTGCATTTGCTACAGTTGACGAACAGTTATTTTCATTTAGAGGAAACTGTCCTTTCCGACAGTATATGCCCAGTAAATCGGCAAAGTATGGTATAAAATTTTGGATTCTCTGTGAAAATCAATCCTCTTACGCATGGAATATTCAGCCACATACTGGAAAACACCAAACCAGCCACCTGAGAAAAATCAGGGCCTTAGAGTTATTCTTGATTTTTCTTTTGGTTTGAAGGGACACAACGTCCCCTGTGATAACTTTTTCACATCATACTTACTTGATCAAATATTACTCAAAAGAAATGTAACTATGATAGGAACAGTAAGGAAGAACAAATCTTTCATTCCACCTGAATTCC
The DNA here is from genome assembly GCA_039090855.1 of Macrothele yani. NCBI lineage: Eukaryota > Metazoa > Arthropoda > Arachnida > Araneae > Macrothelidae > Macrothele > Macrothele yani. The sequence continues at coordinate 141,359,630 of CM077002.1, forward strand.
TCTAAACCAAAAACACCGAAGTTCATTCATTGACTTTTGTGTTCACAAATAATACCATGCTTGTGTCATATATTCCCAAAAAATAAGTGTGTTGTTAATCAGAGTACATTACACTTGGAGAAAAAGTTGATAATTCGGATTCTAAAAAAACACAAGTAATTCTAGATTATATATTCTAAAAAAACACAAGTAATTCTAGATTATAATTGTACCAATGATCCTGTCTCATTAGATAAAATGTAAAAGTAAAACTTAACAGATGGCCAGTTTTAGTGTTCACAAATGTTCTTGATATTTCAGCAGTGAACGCGTACAGCCTATTTAGAAATATAAATCCGAACTGGAAACAGTAGTCACTGAGAAAGAGACGACTTTTATTGAAAATCTGGGTATCTCTCTAGTACAAAAACACGTTCGTAGACGAGAGGTGCTTCCACGAGAAAAAAGCAGCAATTGATATGGTGCAAAATCATCGAAGCCGAACAAAGGGAGATGAACACTGTACTCGTAAGGCACTTGATGTAGCTAGCACATGCAGAAAAAGGAGTCGCTGAGATTTGTATCCTCAAGCAGATAATAAGTTTCAAAACACCTGTGTGAGATGATGGCAAATACACTTGTAAATCACATTTGCATAAGATATGCACAAAATGTACTTCTCATTGCGATGCTACTGTTATTCAGTAAATAATAATTCATTAAACAATTTATATATTTTGTTGTGCAACGAATTGCAATTGTTATAACTTCCACTTCTATTTACGTATTTTTCTGTGTGTTTTACTAAAAATATTGTGAAGCATTATATTAAATATACATACAAAGACTGCGGACAACTGAAAGAAGTATAGACAGATGCATGCTTGGTGTCACCGGGAGAAATCAGATGAACTCATAGATAAGGAAAATGACAAGTGTGGAAGACATTATGGACAGAGTAAAATTCCTGTATATATACAGGGTGCACACTAAAGTCCTTTCTCAGCCCCGTAACTTTCGAACGCCGACAGCTACAGCCATAGAAACGGTGTCTAGGTATAGTAAAGCGGCTATGCGCTATTCGATGAGACCATTTACAGCGCCTCCTAGCAGCAAAGTCAGGTGGTAGCGTGCCGATTTCGAAAACTGTACAAGATACGGGAAATTTGTCAACTACAAAGTTGTAGAGCAGCATCGATTTAGTACAAAAAGACACCTTGCGAACATGAATGCTAAGAATAGAACGCGTACAACGCTCGTTTGTTTGTTCGCGAATTCGAACACTGTTACGCCACGAAACGCGTCAGAAAGGAGATAATATATTACTGCACGGACTCAACTGCGTTTATTGCACCGACTCAACTGCGTTTATTGCACCGACTCAACTGCGTTTATTGCACCGACTCAACTGCGGAATGTTTGGTTCCAACATGACGGCGCCCTCCGCACCAGCCAGGAAAGGTAAGAAGGTACCTGGTTGAGACATTCGAGTAACAAATCACCGGCTACGGTGGTTGCGTAGAATGGCCTGCAGGCTCATCGGATCTCACCCCGTTGGACTTCTTTTGGGGCTACCTAAAAGATCAGGAGTATCAGACCCCTCCGACAACATTGCGGGACCTTCGACGCCGTGTAACTGATGCTTGTTCCAGCGTGTCACCTGACATGCTGCAAAATGTGCAGCGTGAGATTCAATCTAGAGTCCAAATGTGCATTGTGGCTGACGGAGAGCACATTGAGCACCGACGGTAGATGTGACTAGTGAAAACTAATTGGTCCTTTCTGACGCGTTTCGTGGCGTAACAGTGTTCGGCATCGCGAACAAACAAACGAGCGTTGTACGCGTTCTATTTTTAGCATTCATGTGCGCAAGGTGTCTTTTCGTACTAAATCGATGCTGTTCTACAACTTTGTAATTGACTATTTTCCCGTATCGTGTACAGTTTTTGAAATCGGCACGCTAACTTCCTGACTTTGCCGCTAGGTGGCGCTGTAAGCGGTCTCATCGAATAGCTTATAGCCACTTTACTATACCTAGACACCGTTTTTATGGCTATAGCTTTCGGCGTTCGAAAGTTACAGGGCTGAGAAAAGGACTTTACTGGGCACCCTGTATATATACTGTATATGTCCAGCCCATTACTATTTCAGGGATTTTACTCCTCTGATCATAATGCCCTCCATCGTTAGTTCTATTGTTAGTTCCACATGATAAATATTTTTTTGCTTTGCTCGAAGAAATATGTATTGTTACAAACGATCATGTCGTTCACATATCTTAGAACTTGTGCATATTCAACTCCAGAATTTTTGACAATATTGTTGTCATAATGATACAAATTAAGGTTTGCAATAGTTCTCCAAAAGGCACGACCAGTACGTATTCCTCTAGATTCTCGAAAAATATCGTCACTCATATACGCAAGCTTATATATAGTGGTTTTTGATACATAGGTTTTGTCAAAGGTGTCCAAAAATGTTGGTTGATTCTAATTGACTCAGAAAATATCTCATAGATCTTATTACATATATCCACTAAATTTATAATTGATATAGAAGTGAATAGGTTATTAAAATTATATGTATCAGTGCAAAATATATCTTTACATTATTATCGATATATCTGAGAACTAAAGAATTATCTGTAATAATCCAGATTATTTTAATTAGCAGTGAAATAGTTTTGAGAAAGTCCTCAAAAATTTCGGCCGGGTTGCTGTCCATAACAACCACTTGCACTAGCAATAAATCTAAATTTGATATAATTCTTATGGAATTTTGGTGAGGCATACAAAAATGGAAATCTAACTGAAGTGGTATAAATCTTTAAATTTTTGTACGTAGCAATGATTTTTTTAATAATAATATTCTTGTCTTGATAAATTTTCGTGAAAATGAAACTTTTCTCTAATTCCTGAACAATTAACTCTATACAGAGCTTTTTGCGTATAAATGCAAAAGTTTCCTCCCGCTTTATCTATTGGAATTATTACAAAAGTTCCTGTATTTCCTTTGCTTCAGACAGGAACCGAAGATAGTTATGGTGTCGAATCCTGTACTTTTCGTAATTTTCCAACAGCTTGCACTTGCGCTTGAAATTAGACAGCACCCATGTCATAAAAAAAAAACAACAAAAAAACAAAGGCCTGATATGGCATTTATATAAACTGACGGAAAGTGAAAAAAGAACACCAAAAAGGAGACGTCTGACACCAACGAAATTTATACAGCATCATAACGGAATACAGAGGGGAACGCGATCAAAACATTATGGCAAAATACAGCTGTATTTGCTGTTAAACTGAAAAATAACATTTCCATGTAACATGGTTAGTACGTGGTTGAACCGCCATGAACTGCGTCACACTGGGCAACTCTGGCATGGAGTCTGTTGTACATATGTTGGATGTACGTGTGGGGTATTGAGTTCCAAGCATCCTCAACCTGGACGCGTAAATCGGGGATGGTCGTGGCTGGCCGTGGAGACCGGATAAGTCGTTGTCCCATAAAATCCCACATGTGCTCAATGGGGACAAATCCGGTGAACGTGCAGGCCATGAAAGTTGTCTCACACCCTGATGTGCATGTTGTGTTGCATGTGCCGTGTGTGGGCGTGCGTTATCTTTCTGGAAAACACCACGATGGACCGGCCTTACAAATGACACAACAACGGGCTGAATGATGTTGTTGATGTAGGAGGTGCTGTTTAACGTACCCGGTACAAACAGTAGCTGTGTACGGGAGTGATAGCTGATCGCTCTCCACACCAGGAGACCAGGTGTAGGCCCTGTGTGTCGCTGGAGGATGCAAGAAGGGAGGAGACGCTCTCCTGTGCGCCTGCGAACACGCATACGGCCATCGGAGGCTCCCAAGCAGAATCTGCTTTCATCGCTGAACACGACAGATAGCCATTGCGTTCCCCAGTGCAGACATTGGCGACACCACTGCAGCCGTTCCTGACGGTGGGCTGGAGTCAGAGGCACACGTGCACGTAGTCCTGCATCCAGTAGACGGTTGCAGATTGTTCGCACAGTCACCTCAGGGGCAACGGCAGCTCGGATTTGCGTCGCAGTGGATGTTATGCTTGACAACGCGGCTCTTCTTATGCGTCAATAGGTCCACTCATCAGTCCTTCTGTGACTTTTGGTTCCACGTCTTCTCGTGTGGGAATGTTGCTCGGACCATCTACGCCACCATCGTACCACGACCGATACTTCCTCCAGTTCGCTCCGCTATACGACGATACGACCACCCGGTCTCGCGGAGTCCGACAGAACGACCTCGGTCAAATTCCAATAACTGCTGAATGCGCACACGTCTTCCATGTCCAGGTATTGCAGCTTCTTCAGGGTCTTCGCACGTGTCCGTACGCCGACGACTGATTACATTCACTTTGCTGTACTCCTTAAATACCACCGACGATAAATTGCATATTATGCCGTGCTGTGGCGTACGCGCTCACTGGTTGGTCCCGAAATTATATATATATACATGCCGAAGTGCCAGAAAAAGTGGTACAGACGAGCTTATGTAATATACATAGCAAAGACACCTATGTGCGTATCCGGTTGCGTCCGCCAGTGCGTATACGTAAAAAGCGATAGACATCCTTGCCAGCTGTCAGAGCTTTTTCCGGCATGAGAACGACAAGTAATAACGATTTACGCGATTTTTAACGCGGTGTCATAGTTCGCGCTCGTGAGATGGGCCGTAGTATTTCGGAGGTAGAAACGAAGTTCGGATTTTCACGGACGACCATTGCAAGTGTTTAGTGTGACTACAAGATTTCCGGCAAAACCTCCAACCTATGATATCAGTGGGGCAAAAAGACATTGTATGAACGTGACCGTCGTCGGCTGTCAAGAATCGTTTCACGCGATAGGCGTGCAACACTCTCGCAATTATAATCGGAATTCAATGCTGGAGCCTCAACAAGCATCAGCGTCCGGACTGTGCAACGTACCCTGCACGATATGGGCTTTGGGAGCCGACGCCGAACTCTAGTCCACTTGATGCGTGCACGACACAGAGCTATGCGCCTCGCTGGACATTTGATTACTGGAAACAAGTAGCTTGATCAGACGAGTCGCGTTTCCAACTGTATCGGGCAGATGGAAGGATTCGTGTGTGGCGCAAACCCGATAAAGCCATGGATCCCGCCTGCCAACAGGGAACTAGTTTGACTTCACTGGGACCCCTGGTATGTCTGCAAACGTCTGTGGGCGGCCAACCTTGTGTGTGCATCTTTTCTGACGAGGTACACCCGTTCATGTCCTGCATTCATGCTGATGGGTTGGGGCTTTTCCAACAGGACAATGCACCTCCACACAAGTGTCATAACGCCACTTCATGGTTAGAGGAGCATTCATCTGAGTTTGGGATGTTGCCATTCCCTCCCAAGTCCCCAGATCTGATCGTGATAGAACACATTTGGGATGCCATGCAACGCGCTACGAACACAGGAATCAGAGACCTCAGAATACACCCGAATTGTGGAACGCTCTGCAGGAAGTATGGTGTGCATTGCGTACAGCATATTTCTAGAAGTTAGTGGAGTCCATGCCCCGTCGTATTTCTGCAGTCTTGCGCTCCCGTGGGGTACATACCAAGGATTAGACTGGTGTACCAGTTTTTCTGATCTGATCTGATCTTCAGTAGAGGATTTTAGGAAGGGAGTGTCTGACCCCAGGTCTTAAACAACCCTTAGAAATAGGAAGCTAGGAGATTTGGGCTAGAGTGCCCGATAGGAAAGTGACACGGAAGCGAGGTAGAAAGGGGAGGAAGACGCCCTCATTTATTACCGGGGGGGGCAGTACCCGGTCCAGTTTTTCTGGCACTTCAGTGTCTATATATACACACACACCGATGGGCAATTACATTAGGACAACCCCCCCCCAGGTTAGAGAAATGAGCGCGCCTGGAGACCGAACGGTCGCGCAGATGAAGATCACAGAACAGCATATATACAACCCAAGGACCGGCTTTCGGTTAGTAGAGTGTTCGGAGTCAGAATGGAAAAAGCTGCCGATTTAAAGGAGTTTGATAAAGGACAAATTGTGATGGAACGGGGGCCTTGGAACTACGATCTCGGAAGCGACGTGGGTTGTGGGTTGTTCAAGTGTCTCTGTGGTGAGTACGTATCAAAAGTGGTGCAAGGATGACCAAACGACGAACCGTCGTCCAGCCGTGTAACATCCGCAGCTCACTGATGCCAGACTGGGAGCGGAGACTGTGGCGCATCGTTCACAGCGACCGCAGGGTCGCAGTGCGACAAAACACCAGCAGCTACAACAGTGGTGATTAGGGTAATGTGTCACTGCACACAGTTCATCGCAGTCTTCTGCGCATGGGCCTGCGTAGCCAAAGACGCAACCGGGTCCCCATACCCACTGCACGTCATCGCCAACAGCGCATGACATGGGCCCAAGATCATCGATATTGGAAGAAAGTGGCCTGGTCTAACGAATCAAGATTCCTGGTGCATCACGTAGACGGCCGGGCGCTGATACACCGATTACTAACGGAGGCTGTGGCACCTAGATGCACAGTTGGGCGGAAACTGGCCAGCGGCGACGGTGTTAGGCTGTGGGTGATGTTTTCTTGGGACACTTTAGGCCTCATTATCCCAATAGCACAATCCCAGACAGCTGTCAGGTATCTGAACATCGTTGCGGACCAAATTTCCCCATTCATAGCAACTGTGCTTCCTGCTGGTGATGGCCATTACCAACAGGATAATAAGCCATACCACACTGCCAGAATCGTCAAGGAGTGGTTCGGGAAACATGCTGGTGACTTTGCGTTAATGCCCTTGCCTCCACATTCACCTGACATGAACCCAACCGAACATTTGTGGTTCGACTTGGAAAAGCGGGTTCGCTCTAAATTACCACCACCCCGAAATGTACGGTAACTAGAAGACCTGCTGCTGACATTATCGTACCAGATACCCCAGGATACCTATCGCCACCTCATTAAATCGATGCCTAGCCGAGTGGTCGCTTCTGTGCGTGCTAAAGGGAGGTCCTACAGCTTAGTTGGTATAGGTGGTCATAATGTATATGTACGAATATGTGAATCACAAAAACTGTAATACTTCAGAAAAACTTTTAAGGTTTTCATACCAGAAAATGTAATAACCTTGAGTAAGAGGGACCTCTTCTGTTTGAAGAAGGAAATATTTTAAAGAATTCGTAGCAGATGCAAATACATAACATAAGTAAATTGCCCCCGAAAAACCCAAACCCAAACTAAACCCGCATCGCGTTCATATGGCCGCTGAATAAAGGAATGGGGAAAGAGGGACGGTCGCCTTTGTGTGCGTGCGTGCGTGCGTGCGTGCGTGTGTATGTGTAAGATACAAAATGGTGACGTCTGTGTGAAAATATATCAGTGAAACTGGAAAGTATTTTGCAATGTAATGCTATCCTTAAGATTTTGGGACTCGTATCAATACTATGGACTGTTGAGATTAAGCGTTTTACCTCATACCTTTTTACTGATGAAGCAAAGTAAGTTGATCCACGAGCTGCCTGAATAAAACAAGTTCTAATTCTGGACTGAAAGCTCAAAGCTGATAGAATGAATAAACAAAAGTCCACTTTGTGTATATTCTCGCCCTTACCACACAATTTTAAACTTCTGAGGGGATAATGGGTGCTTTAGATCAAAATATCCTAATCCAGGTAGACATCTTGTTGCCATCTGCAGTTTATGTTACCCCTTCCGGAATAACTTTCGGAAATATATGTTTTCCCCTAGAGATAAACCTACGAAATCCTACTCTTTTTTTTTTGTAAGGACAAACATCAGACGGTAGTGTGGGGAAACCAAAAAAATTCTTCAACTTTTCCAAGGAGATGTAAAAGCTTCCATTTCAGTGAAATGGGAAAGGATTTTCCTTTACGGAGTCGTTTTTGGTTAAACAGTTGTCACTCCCTGAGATTAATTGTCTAAAGGAAATTTCTTTTTTGAAGAATTCTACCTAGAAAAGGGTAATATGACGCAAACTTCTCAACTGCTGATCGAATCTGAGACATTTCGGCAAGGGATACTCACAAAATTTACCCTGTTGTTCATGGCTTAAGGTAGCTGTTTATTGCACTTCTTGTGAAATGATGCGCACGACGTCGAAAATATAAGACAATAGTCGATGCCAGAGAATGGGATTCTCTTTGAAATTTTAAGCTGCGATGAAGAAAAGTTTTAAACACCCATTATCTAGGAGAATGAACATTGCGATGGTAATGCATTTTTATACTAAGTGTATTATGTATTAACACAAATAATGGAATGGGTTCTATTGCAGTAAAAGAGTAAATGAGTAAAAAGATCTACAGGCCTTTTGATTAGAACTTTTTCTTCCCTTCTTACGACGACCTTTACTTCAAACAATTGAACTTGTTAACGTGGACGTTGACTAGTATTACTTCAAGAATAGAACACGAACTACAGAATTTTAACAAAGGTTAAAATGCTGTAGTTTTTATTGAAAAACTGGAAGCAACAAAACCACGTCTATTTTATTGTCAAACACCTGGCTGAACTATTGGGTTGTCGGAAAAGTCATGACGTATTTTAGCCATGTTTTTCAAAGGTCATTTATTGATAGAAAGAACAAAGATCAATAGATGACATAAAGCCCGTTTTGTTCGATAACCTTTTGTCATTTTTCAGTAAGCTGCAGAATGCTTCGTTCATAGAAGGACCTGTCTTTCGTGGCAAAAAACTATACAAGGTGCTGATTTACAGCCTCATCTGAATTGAACGTTATACCACGCAAGGACTGTTGAAAAGAGCGAAACATGTGGAAGTCTGACGGCGCAAGTTCAGGCGAGTATGCTGGGCGTGGCAACACATCCCACCCAAGCTCCAATAATTTTTGGCGGGTGATCAAACTTGTGTGTGGTCTCGCGTTGTCGTGATGGAAAACAACACCTTTACAATGAACGAGCTCTGGACGTTTCTGAATGATGGATTCGTTCAAACTGTCCAATCGCCGACAGTACACATTCGAATTTATTGTTTGGTTCCGTGGTAGGAGCTCGAAAAACACGACACTTTTAAAATCCCACCACACTGAGACCAGAACCTTCCGTTGATGAATGTCTGTTTTGGATATCGTTTGAGGCGAAACAGCACGTCGGGACCAAGACCGTTTGCGCAACACATTGTTGTACACACCACATTTCGTCACCAGTTATCAGTCGCTTCAAAAATGGATCGTTTTCCTCCGACGTTTAATGAGCATATCGCAGATGTTTATACGCGCCGTCAATTGAGCTTCTTTGAGTTCATGAGGAACCCACACATCGAGCTTGCTTACGTATCCCATCTTCTTCAGGTGGTCGTGAACGCTTGAATGCTGGATGTACAATGTGTCTGCAATATCTCGTGTCGTGTAACGTGGGTTTGACACGATCAATGCCTAGATGTGGTCGTCATCAACCTCAGTGGGTCTCCCGGATTGAGGAGCATCGTTGAGGTCAAAATCAGCAGCACTGAATTTGGCGAACCACCGCTGGCACTGACGTTCGTGTAGAGCATTATCAATGTACACTTTACGCAACGTTTTACAAGCTTGACGCGCGTTCTTCCCTTTACAGAAGGAAAAGAGTAAAATATGACGAAAATGTACAGTTTGGTCTTCCGTCTTCAACTTGATGTCAAATCTCCCGCAAATCAACCAAATCGCTCACTATTCCTTTTAGACTGCAGGTATAACTGGCACATGTCGAATGTCATAGCGATTACAGAGCTGCGCATGCCTTTAGTACTTCCAAAACCGCCCAACCGCCATCGGGTGCCAAAATACGTCATGACTTTTCCGACAACCCAATAGTATCGAAGTTGCATTAAATCGGTGGCTAAGCTAGTATCAATGCCACAGCCAACATCTGGTTAAGCTACTATCGAATTTCCGTATGTTTCCGTGTATAAGATGCCCCCATGTATAACACGGCCCCTACCTTTCGAACCGAAAATTAAGAAATCAATATAATTATTACAAAAAAAGGATACACTTTATATTTTTTAGAAATTAAGTAATATGATTGAAGTACATTTAGAAATTAGGTGATGTCACACACAAAGTCTATGGTAATATATAACAAACAAGAAGTTTGGAAATTTATATTGTCTAGAAATTAGGTAATGTTTTTAAGATACAAACTGTGGAATTATGCATCACTCTCAGGAAACATAACAAAAATAGCTGCGACTCAAGGGCGCCGGTGACTCAGTAGATTTGTAAGCCGTAGTGGGGAGAGGGGATAAGAGGTACTGGCAGTGTTCGTCGCGGTAACCGCAGGGTTCTCTCATCCGGTTACCCCCCGTATATAAAGCGACCCCCAATTTTTGTTCTAAAAATTTGGAAAAAAATAGCGTCTTATACGCGGAAAAATACGGTATCAACAAATGTCTGACAAAACCAGTACCGAACTGACTAGACCTCAAACAACATATCTTTTAGCATGTTCATAATTTGATCAATTAGACCTGAACGACTGCAGTGACGCCGCATGTAATAAAAGCTCTTGAGAATTCAGACATGTCGTTAAGTACGGAGATTATAACGAGACACAACCAAAATGTAAATAAGAAATAGGAAAAGAAATTTGAAAGATAAATAAGTAGTATACGTTACAAACACTTATGCCTCTTTTATATTGCTTTTTCTGTGACCTTGAGCGTTGGTCCATTTAAGATTCTTTATCTCGGAAATGAAAATGGAGGTAAGTTACTATGCCTGTAAGCTGGGAGTACTGTCAACACTCTACTGAGGGTTGAGAATGATCTCATCTTTCTCTGAAGTGGAGCTCTTCATCTGTGCAGCTGAATCAAATCATATTAATTATCCTTAAACAAACAGGTCATACCAGGCTTTGAATGATAGGAACTTGTAGAGAACAACAATATATAATTAAAATCATCGTAAAATGCGGGACAGTCAGTTTTATCAAATACACGGTTAGCAAAAAAAAAAAAAAAAAAAAAACCGCAGCACACCGAGAAAGTCTTTCGATCCTAATTAAACTACGTATGCGAAATACCTCAGGGCCGAATATGCAGATGCGGTTGGTCGAGCCGCCGTATCGCCAGGTATTGGAGGATGTTAGGACCAGTAGGTCCAGTAGGCCACATCTCACTGGCACGGGGGTTGTGAATGGCTGAGGGCAGCACCAGAACGCGAGGATCGAGCGATTCTGAGAGTCGTATGAACAGAACCGAATTCGTCGCTCTCAAACATCTGTGGTCACGTTGCGTAGTCTACAGGTGTGACAGTGGCCATGACGACTTGTGGCATGGGGACTACATTCGAGGAGGCCACTCCCCCGCCTACCGCTGACCAGTACCAGTGAAGACCTGTTGCAGTGGTATCGGGCCTGGTCAACGTGGGATAGTGTCCATTGACGTCGTGTTGTCTTCAGTGATGAGTCACGGTTAGTACTTGGCACAGATCACCAGCGCATACATGTCTGGAGACTAGCCGGCCAGCGTACGGATCCTGCCTTTATCGTGGAATGGCACACTGCTCGTAAATAGCGACAGACTGACTGGGGAACCATATCCTACAATTGACGGACACTCTCACGGCTCAACGGTACGTAGACGACATTCTACGACCAGTTGTGTTGCCATTCTTGTCAAAGAATCACTGAGCAATTCTTCAACAGGATAATGCCTGGCCACACATGGCACGGCTCTCCTAGGCTTGCCTCCGTAATGTCGACAACCTTCCATGGCCAATCCAACTTGTCACAGACCGAATATGTTTGGGGCATGATGCGACGCCACATACGTGCATCCCAGAATGCCGGTGAACTGGCCCGTAGTTTGGGCGATATCTGGCATACTATACCTCAGGGCAGAAGTGTACGCGTCTATTCCACGCCAGGTAACCGCTTGTATCCGAACCAGAGGTGGCACTACAACGTAATGTAATGTTCCACTGGTGTAGCACTTTTATCCGAATAAATGGGCCAACTGCTATGGAATTGGCATAATTTTCTTTCCGATAGTTGTGAATTGCACATCATCTTGATTATATGATTGTTTCTGGGTGCGTCGTTTTTTGTTTATTTTTCTCAAACAGTGTATTATTAATGGGTCCTTGTCAGACTTATGACTGCCAAAAAGCCAGTGGAAACTCATCATCGCCGTTCAGACAAATATTAAGAAGTGTCGATTGTTAAGGTGGTTCCACCTAAACTCTTTGCCTTTTCTTCCTAATGGTAAAACTTCTTTAAATATTGTCTTCGCAATTAATGTATTCCCAAGGATTAAAATTTGCACATCGATAAAACATACTTTAAGTTAAAGCATGGAATATTTAATACTTGCTAAAACATAACCATAATTATATTAAAAATCTATCATTTTTCTTTGAGTAATGTTCAGACCTGTTAATAGATGGCGCGACCTGTACATTGATGACGTCATTAGACAAACAAAGGTTGAATTGCTTAATTATGGTTATGTTTTAGCAAGTTTTAAGTATACCATGCTGTCACTTAAAGTTAGTTTTATCGATGTGCAAATTTTCATCCTTGGGAATTCATTAATTGCGAACAAAATATGCAAATAAGTTTTACCATTGGAAACATAAGGCAGATATTTTAGGCTCAACCCCTTAATGCAAGCGTTCATTGTCTCGTCGAAGGACTGATTGTATATATAATAGAGATTCTACAAACATTTGAAGAGGGACTTACACATATTAACCTCTGGGTGAAACCCAAGGTGAACAACATAAAACAAAGAAAAGGAAAAAAGGCGTCTCGTCGGTAAGGCGAGAAATCTGAACAACTGGATTAACACTCTGCCTATTTTAAGCCTTATGTAGGGACATCTTTATAGAAGCGCAGCTGTTTCTGAAGAGCCTTAGAGGTTGTATAGATTTTCATACAGTTTCATAGAGATTTTCCTATGTTTTAGAACAGGAGTTCTTAACCTTTTTTGTCCATGACCCAAAATTAACAAGACGATCAACTTCGCAACCCATGGGTCTATTTTGAAATTAAAAAGGCTAATGTAATTATTAAGTGACGGAGTCAAGCTTTGAATATTTATTTTCATGTAGCAACATTTTCTGAATCAATTTATTATTTCAAGTGTAATGTAATGCAAATTCCAACGCACGTGGAAGACACGTAGCGGGTTCCTTTTGTACGCCGTATTAGAGAGTGCCGAGCCAGGCATGTGCATAGCGGCCTCCGCTGACCTTGCCCTAGGCGACTGGTTCGGAGCAAGGTCACTGCTCCCAGAGAGAGGCGAACTTCACGGAAACACGATTCTAGAAACGCTGAGGGGAAGAAGGATAAGATTATCAAAGGGAGCTGCACGTTCTCTCAGGATACTTCGGGTCGCGGGTGGCCTAGTGGTCAACTTTCGTGAGTGCCACGGACAAAACCTCAGGTTCGATCCCAGGCCAGGCACGAACGCTCGAACCACTAAATATCCGCCGTGCGTCAGATGAGCACGTTAAGCCGTCGGACCCCGGGCACTGTCCCCCCCGGTAATAAATAAGGGCGTCTTCCTCCCTCTTTCTACCCCGCTTTCGTGTCACTTTCTTATCCGGCATTCAAGCCCAAATCTCCTACTTTCCTATTTCTAAGGGTTGTTTAAGACTTGGGGTCAGACACTCCTTCCAAAATTCCTCTTCATGTGATTTGATATGATCTGCTCAGGATGTTTCTGGTGTTTCGCCTCCGACGTGGTCGGACGGTGAGTAGTCCGATATGTACGAGGACCGGAATTCTTCCTTGACGAACGGAGTGTTCGAGCCAGCAGTGTCAGTTAGGCCTCTCGGAGATTTACGTTTAGGCTGACGGAATATTCAGGGTTTTTCGGCGATCAGAGATCGACCGGTATTGGACAGAAAGATTCAAGTTAAACGTGGCAGAGGGTCTTCCGGGATATTTCCGAGATAGTAAACTGTTCGCCATTTAGAAACCTTTTGGCACGTGGAGATAGCTACCCGAACGAAGTTTGGATTGGAGGTTTAACGACTACCGTGAGCAACTCAATGGGCTATAAGCAGTCGCCCGTTCCTTAATTTAGGGTCACTGGTTCCAGGAAAGGGAGAGAACCAGTGCTGTAAGACAAACACAACATCCATGCCTCTACGGGATTCGAACCCCGACCCCGTTCGGACGAATGATCAGGGGCCATCGCTTAGACCACTGCGCCACCGGGGCGGCAACGAAGTTTGTGTCTTATCTATTAAATTTTGTAGCGTTTAAAAAAGGACTGATTATTGGAGTCACTCGTTGTCTTAGATATTAAGTAATTGCCGGCTACACGTTCCGGTATATCAGCGATCGCGTTCAACTCGACTGGATTCAAAAGAACCTACATCGTGCCCGTTTGAGAGTTTCGGAATCAGTTAGACCTAGTGACGAATTGAACTCAGCGGTGTCCGACCATAATAATAATAAATAAGTGTAGTAATTATTCATTATTCCATCAATGAATCACGTTGCCGGTGTTGTGCTGCTCAGCTAGCTGCGTTGCCGAAGTGAGTCTGGGAGAAAATTTTACGAAAAAAATTTATCCAATTTTTTTTTTAAAAACCGAATGAAATTTTTACAGCAACCAAGACACGTCAAAATAAACTCCTATTTGAAATTGCGTCAAAATCCGATGAAAACTTCAGAAGTTACATATTTTCTTTTTATTATTATTGATGAATGTTCGCTGAAAGTCTATACAGTCCATCCTTTCCCTTTCATCTACCTTCCGTGTCGTTCGTTTGTGATAGGATTCTGTGTGTAGGCCAGTGTTGTCAAGTTGTGGGTTTTCCTGTTAAATTCAGGGGTGAAATTTAGGTTTCAGGGGGAAATTTTGCGATGCTGTGACGTCCTAAATATTACCACGTTCCCAGTGACCGGAAGAAGCAAAGTTGGTGGTTCCCTTGATATCATCTCCAGAAATTCCGGGGCATTTACACGTGTTAAAAACGAAGGTTTAAAATTTAAAATTAAAAAAAAAACACTTTAAGTTTGTTTTAGTTTTTCTGAGAAGCTACGGTGACCCAAGTATGGATCCTAATCCATAGGTTAAGAACCCCTGCTTTAGAGCATGCTGAGCAGACTTTAACAGGGCAACATTATTTGCTATATACTATGAAAGAAACTTTTAAGCCGGATCTTTGAGGTAGGATTAAAGTGCAGTTGCTACTTTAATAAAACACTGTAAAATCATTTAGAATTGGAACAATACATAAATCAAGGAATTTAGCATATCCTCTTAAACGAGATGCTATTTAAAGCGGGCAGTACCTCAAAATAAACATTTAAAACATGAACAGTTCTCACTCATTACAGAATTGAGAACACGTTTTTCATGTAATGCAACACCTTCCAGCGTTTTCAATAAACAACGTTAAGAGGAATAAAGCTGGTAACAAACACTCTACCAGATGTTTCTACTCTTGACAGACGTAATTAATGCAATGCAAGTTCCAGGGTCAACAACTACTCGCCAAATAACGCCTTCAGGGTTCATCCGGTCTTTAAAAATTTATGATCATCCTTAGAGGAAAAGTTCAGAGCTTGTAATGCTCTGGTGCCCTTAATTCAATTCCAGAGATTGTATTGCAAGAGCGCTTGGATTCATAAAACATTCAAGTTCCCCTTGTTTTGTTAGCATCTAGAACTGCTAAAAGCTAATGGACAATCCTCTCTTACGCGAAGGAACGTCGCCCTTATTACGTCAGATGCAATAATGAACTTTGACGTGTAGTTTTAAGAAACTAAAACAAGCCGCTTGCACTTCTATTCTATCTTCGTAGTTCGAAGGCGGATTTTGACCTTAGACATTGCATTTGGCATTCTCAGTGTAACAAAAAAATATAATAAATAATTTAATAAATGGATTCTTTCCTGGTGTGAATATCCTACCTGATACCAAAAGAAAAAAAGAATAGATGAAGTAACTACCTGCGATAAGATTCCTACGAAATGTTTCCATAAGCGAAACAATGAAATTCAATTTTCATGGAACCGAGCTCATAGAAAGCGAATTTAATTGCGGCTTGATTATCCCAGGTTCTTTCATCCCTAGAGAAAATACAGTCGAACCTCAAAAACACAACACGAATTATACTTTTACCGCGATTTATCTCTCAATTTTCGACCATTTTCATACTTGTTAAGTGATTTTTATTGTTTTAATAAGAACAGTCTTAACATGAAATACCGATTTACCGGAACTGATATTTCAGCATCATATAAAAATGCATTCACTAAGAGTGAACCAGCGATTTTTTTACTTGTTACTGCTACTGCTTGTTCCCATTCATTTTGAAGACCACTGGGGGAACTGGCTCATTTTTGTTCCTACTGTACAAATGATGGAGAGAAGAAATTTTCCAGAATTGCGAGGGAGAATACATTAACATTAAATAACCGTTTAGACGGACTGATGTTTCATCATTATAGAAAAATGCATTCTCTTAGCACGAACCAGCGTTCTTTTCTGACTTGTTAATCCTACTGCTTGGTCCCGTTTATTTTGAAACCCACTGGAGCACCCGGCTTTTCGTCTGTTCCGACCGTGCAAATGATGCAGAGCGGATATTGGGCGGAATTTTGAGGAAAGGTAATTTCGGGCGGGAGGAGGGGGGCAGCCTTGGTGATCTCGTCTGCACAAATGATAAGGGAATTTTGGAAGGGTTACGCTTTGGGAAGACGGTGAATCTCCTTCCCTCTCATCTGCGTAAGATGCATCCTTACCCGTTAAAAAAAAACAGCCGTTTGAGATGAAAATGCCAGACATATTGACTAATGTCGAAATTGTGGACGAAATGAAATCACAGAATTTAACTGATACTGTTGAAGTCAATGACGTGGAATTTTATGGCATCATTCGTAAACTTTCAGAAGGTTTCGCTTCATTGCAATCATACTTCGTTCTGTAATGGATAAAATTTTACATCTAAAGCGTGTTTCGCACTTTTAGAGAGCGTGGACGTACTGGAAGAATTTTTAAGGCAATGTTCTGATAAGAAATCAAAGCAACTTCCGATACGAGATTTTCTTAAATCTAGCTCTCACTTATTATAATGTAAAAGTATTTTTCATACATACTGTATATACCGCATGAACTATACAATGCTGCATCACTATGTACAATTTTGTTTTCGCTGTGTAAAGTTCCTGAAAAGGGTTATGAAATATATGTTTTAGAAGCAAGCAAGTTAGTAAAATCATGCAATGCATTGATTATGATACGCTTTCCAACATGCCGGAAATCATCACTCAAGTTATGAGGATAATCGCTGTAGAACAAATCTCGCTCTTGTGTCCTGAACTTTGACCTCATTTCGATAATATTATACAAAACTGATTCAGTATACCTCCGGAACAACATGATAAAGTTTTGTCGCAATCGAAGTAATTTTAGTCAAGTTATGAGGATAATGGCTGTGAAATAAATATCGCTCCTGTGTCCTGACCTTTGACCCCATTTCGATGATATTCAACAGAACCTGTTCAGTGTTCCTCTGGAACAACATGACAAAGTTTTGTCGCAATCGAACCATTTTTACGTAAGTTATGACGCATAAAGGCAATGGAATAGATCCCGCTCCTATGTTCCCATCTTTGACACCATTCGTCCATTTTTAATACAAATCGACCCCAGG
This sequence comes from Macrothele yani, assembly GCA_039090855.1. Taxonomy (NCBI): domain Eukaryota; kingdom Metazoa; phylum Arthropoda; class Arachnida; order Araneae; family Macrothelidae; genus Macrothele; species Macrothele yani. The sequence goes on from CM077002.1 coordinate 141,377,256, forward strand.
TTGTCCCCTACCATATACTAAAATTTCATCGAAATCGAAGCTATTGTACGCAAGTTATGACGCATAAGGGCAATGGAATGGATCCCATTCCTATGTCCTGACTTTTACCCCCATTTCGTCCATTTTTAATAGGATTCATTCCACGGTGGTCCCCACCACATACGAAAATTTCATCGAAATCGAAACATTTTTACTGAAGTTATGAACAATAAGGGCAATAGAATGGATCCCACTCCCATGTCGTGACCTTTGCCTTTATTTCGTCCATTTTCAATAGGGTTCGTGCGGAGGTGGGCCCCTACCACATACTAAAATTTCATCTAAATCGAACAGTTTTTTCGCAAGTTATGACGCATAAGAACAGCTAAATGGATCCCGCGCCTATGTCGTGACCTTTGACCCCATTTCGTACATTTTCAATAGAGTTCTTCCTCCCTAGGTGGTCACCTACCACATACTAAAATTTCATCGAAATCGAACCATTTTTACGCGAGTTATCGTGCGGACGGACAGATGGACAAAGCTGAAACATCTACGCTTTTTCAACCTACGGTTGGACAGCATAAAAAAGGTATTTATGTACCTTCTACTTGGTTGTACTGTATAATTTTACATAAAATATATTGACAAAAGTCACCGAACACCTAGAACAGAAATACAACGTAGCATTTATTGACATACATTATACAGTGTCGGTCACATTTGGCCTTAATCCATGCATTGACCCTTAGAGACATGCTTTCGACAAGGTTTTGGAACACAGTTGTCCAGAATATCGTGGTAGGCTTGCTGGTTAACAGGTTTCTCCACGATAACCAATACCACGAACCCCCCCCCCACGAGTACACTGCCAGCTCCAAACTTGACCGTAGGTATAGTACACTGTGGTAAATAGCGTTCCCCTGGCTGTCACCGTAGCCACACACTGCCATCTGACAGATGGATCGTGTATCTGGATTCATCAGTCCATAGGACCCGTTTCCATTGATCTACGGTCCACAATAAATGTTCTTTACACCATGCTAAACGACGAGTAGCATTCCGAGTGGAGATGAAAGTCTCATGAGCAGCCGCACGACCACGGTAACCCATGGAATGAAGTTCTCTTCGAATGGTACGTGTACATACCGAGCGAGGTTCATGTGTCTTCCACTTATTCAGTACATCCAAAAACAGTTGACTTGGGTATGTTCAAACGCCTCTCGGTTTCTCTTATGGACAACCCACAAATATAACACCCAAAAATCTTTCCTTTCTCAAAGTCAGTTCTCTCTCGCCGCGACATTTTCACTCAGCCTCACAGTGCTATATGATCGTGGTCAGCCGCAGACTGGTTTTTATACCGTTTGCAGTTGTACCGTGCATCTTAACAACGCAGCGGATCCGTTCATTTGCTTTTGAAATGGTGTCCGGTGACTTTTATCAATATAGTGTATTTCTGAACGTATTTAGATGCTCATTTCGTTACACATATAAAGCGAAGAGCCAGAATATTATGACCAAGTGTAATGGAAGCAAATGCAGGTAAACGACAGCGCGTGTGAAAGTCATGAAACAGTATAAGAAACATCTGACAGTTATCTCTCTTAATAGCGTTATTCTTGTTCTCGAGATGAAAGGTGGCGGACTTACGTGTGCTTGACAAAGGCCAGATTGTAATGACCAGACAACTGGATCAGAACATTTCCCAGACGGCAAGGGTTGTGGGGTGCTCACAGGCAGCTGTGATTTGTAAATGACGAACCGTCGATACGGTGCGGGCCGACAACGGCTTATACATTCTAGAGATGAGCGAAGCCTATCCTATATCGTGCATGCCAACAGAAGGGATACTGTGACGCAACTCGCCGGTAATGAATGCTGGCGACGAGGGTAATGTGTCACAATATACAATATACCCTACAGTGCTGGAGATGGGGCTGATGAGTCCATGTGTCCATTGTGTCCGTTTTCTATAGTGCCTAGTAGCTCCGCACTCAATGTCCATGGCAACCTCTATTCACCGTCGAAAGCGCCTACAATGGGCACGCTAGCGTCAAAATTGGGCCTTGAATGATTGGAAGAAGGTCGTTTGATCCGACGAATCTCGTTTCCTTTTGCACCATTCGTTTGGTGGAGGACGTCATTTTACCGACAATTTATCCAAACGGTGTCCGGGTTCGAATCCCGGTGAGGCATGGATGTTGTGTTTGTCTTACGGAACTGTAGACAGTAACCATAAATTTGGGACGGGCGACTGCTTCTAGCCCATTGAGTTGCTCAAGGTGGTCGTTAAAATTCCAATAAAAAAAAACAATCTCATGTAAAACCAGTAGTCAAAAAAATGTATGTATGTATGCACAGCCAGATCAGGGTACGCCGGCTTCGTCCTATTACAGGCTGGTGTTTCTTATCTTTCTTACTTCTGGTTGGTCGCCGTCTATGTGATTGAAGAGAGAGATAAAAAAAATGAGCTTCTTGGTTCGATCGCGCGCGGAGGGTGTGCAGAAATTTATAAAAAAATGAAAATTGACACCTAACACGGGTCGCGTCGATTAATAAAGCATTCCAGATAAACGAGCGTTATTAAAACATGTTATTGTATTTTTTTGTTCTGCTTATAAATTTACCTTTATTTAAAATAATGCAGAGCGTAATTGGTAATTAAAAAAATGGCGTCATCCCTCTACAGACAATAAATCTCCATTCATTTCGGGCTATCTCGAAGGTTCTATGATTCCTCTCTCATTTTGAGACAATTCCAAAGACGTGCTATTTTTTGAAGCCTCTGCAATGTATAATAATTATTTGCCGTCCCATTCTAAGCGATGGCTTCTAATCATTTGTCCGAGACGGGTCCGGCTTCGAATCCCGTGAGGCATGGATGTTGTGTTTGGGTTTACGGCACTAGCTCTCTCCCTTCCCTGGAACCAGTTGCCCTAAATTAGGGACGGGCGACTGCTTATAGCCCACAGAGTTACTCACGGAGTTCGTTAAACCCCTAGTAAAAAACGTAATTACTGTTATAAGCATTAAGCTATGTACGCTAAAAATAACCACACTTATTCCTCATCGTAAGCACTTTTGAATAGCAGGAAATATTACGAAAATAGTAAACAGCTGCATTCTTCGATGCGCGAAAAAAGATCATAGTGTGGATTTCCCCTCTAGGTGTTTTTATTTCTTATGTTTTACAATGCTTTAATAAAGTGTTCACAGTTTGAAAATCCCCCGGGCACTTTTCAAGTTTTACGACTGCACTTTAATTGGGACTTTCGCTTGTGGTCTCGATTAAAAAGAGTTAAACGAGAACGAAAAACGATAAAAAAAAACCTTCTTGGAAAAATCGATCGGATTTCGTATTTTCGGGATATTTTCTAGTACAACGTCTGTCTTTATCAACCATTGTTGGTGAACATTCTCACGTTTTTCCTTTCATTTTATCGAACTTCCATTTTTCCTTCAGCTTGCTTCAATCTTTCAGTGGATTTACTTCATAGAAATAGTACTTGATTTATTTTCGAAGCTTTATATTGTCTAATACATCTCCATCCGGCCTCCCCTTTCCTCTTTCAATCTCACTCTTTGCAGCACCAACTTCTCCCACCGTCTGTCTGCGGTTTCACGCTATATTCTTTCTTTCCTTTATTTATTTTTCTTTTGCGATACTTTCTTAATCGATTGCGGACTCTTAATCTCTACGAGTTTCCATTGTGGCTTTTATGGATCTGTTTTTTTACCGCTTGCTGCTTCCACACGTTAAGGTGACAAGAACAAAAGTTCGACGACGATGCTTTTCCTTTTGTTTCTTGACTTTTCTGCTTTACAACAGCAACCCTGTTTCTTTTCTGAGTTTCATTAGCAAATTTGTATAGTATAAAATTCTCTTTAAGGTAATATGGCACTGTTCGACTGTAGCTCTAAATTCCTTCCGGAGTTTCAGTAATGGAGCAAATGTTTCCTTCAGGAAGACAGCTTCTTTGGCCTGGTATAATACACGGTCGTATCAGAATTATATGACCACCACCGGAATCACAGTGTACCCACCCAGGCCCGTCACACAGTTCACGTGATAAGGTCGACCACACGGAGATATAAGCTGCCGGCCAGGACAGATGCGCCATAGTGCGTGACGTGAGCACAAATGAGAAGATGTAGGAATTTGACGGACGTTCAAAAAGAAATGATCATCAGCTACCGTGCCAAGGGTGGAAGCATCTCAGTAACAGCAGACGTCGTGGGCTGTTCTCGAGATGCTCTAGTAAGGGTGTACCAAGAATGGGCCGCTGGCACCCAGAGCCCCTCCCGACGTCGAACTGTGGAGCCCCAAAGACCATCGACCCCATAGGAGAACGTCGCCTCCGTCGACAGGTAAAAAGCAATCAATGCGCAACAGTGCAGCAATTGACCACGCAAATGATCGCTGGGACGTGTTTCCGATGACAGTAGAGCAAACACCGTTACGCATGCGTCTCCGCAAACACCGTTACGCATGCGTCTCGCATAAAACTACCATCATTGGGCAGTGGAAGAGTGGGAAAATGCTGCCTTCTCCGACGAATCGAGGTTTTTACTCCACAGAAGTGACGGGAGGTGGCACATACGGCGTTAGACACACGAGAACCAAAACCCGGACACGCTTGGCAGTCAAGTACAGGCCAGCGGTGGCAGTGCGCATGTCTCGGGGATGTTTTCCTGGTATGACTTGGGACCGCTGGAACTACTGGATGGGTCCCTGAACACCAATGGGTACCTGTCCATCCACGCTGACCACATGCGTCCTTTCATGTTGGACGTTTAACCTGGCGGTGATGGTCTACCAACAGGAGAGTGCTGTGTGCCATGTAGCTAAGGTGGTGCGTTTCTGGTTACAGACAGAGATGTCTCCGTTCTCCCTTGGCCAGGGAAATCTCCCGATCACAATCCCATAGAGCACTTGTGGGATTATTTGGATCGGCAAGTTCGACGTGCTGACCCACAAGCACGTGATCTCCAGAACCTCCGTGCTCTGCTGCAGTCCGAGTGGGCATGTGTGCCTTGAGCAACCTTCTAGGACTTCATTGGGTCCATGTCACGCCGTCCCGCTGCTGACATCGGGGCCAAGGGTGGTTATTCCGATTATTAGGTAGTCGGTAATATTATTTTAATACGACCATGTGTGGTTAAGTAAATTAGTTCAAGAAAGAAAGTAAGCAACATTTACGCCGCTTACCAGGAAAAAAATATGAGAAAAGGCGTTGAACGTCCATTGTGCGGTAACTCCCTTTCCTGCTGTCTACTACACACACCGATCACTGAATTACAAACGTTTATTCAGATGTACGCAGGTCACGTGATCACGTGCGTCCACACATGGCTTAGGCAACTGTTTAAGACTGTTGCTCGCTTGTTATCGTCAGCTGTGTTGATCACAAGGGGAAAAACCCAAGAAAATGGAGTTCGATAAAGGGTTTATTGTGGGTGCCCATCTAGTTGGAGCGATGATTTTAAAAACTGACATGTTTCTCAAAAAAGTGAGATATCCTGGGTATTTAATTAGTGGAAAAATAAGCACACATTTCTTGTCTAACAGGCGTAACTCTGGTGCCAAGACAATCTGTCAGGAACGAGATCACCGTCGTATGAGAAGGCTTGTACGGAGAAGCGGGGTTTTCACTGCGCGGCAATGGACCGAAATATTCAATGAAGGCTGTTCCTGACCCATGTCTCAGCGAACTTATATGTGCAGGGTATTGAAGAGGATTGACATCGGCAGTGGCATGACTGTACGGAAACCACTGATTTCTGCGAAGAACCTGAAAGGTTGTCAGGTGTACTGAGACTGGATATTGGAAGACTGGGAAAAAGTCATGTATAGAGTCGGACGAACCGCCAAACGTCTTGGTCTGTAGCTAAGATAGTCAGTGATTAGGCGGAGCCCCATTAAACACTGGACCCAGTTTGCCTTCTAAACAACACAAAAGATTCTGGAGCTGGTGTCATGGTGGGGGCATGTTCTGTTAGCACTTAAGGGATATTCTGGTAGTACGAGAAGGTCGCGTGTTCTCCAAGAATTATCTTAAAATTGTTGCCGATTAAGTCCATTCTCCAATGTTGCCTTTTTATCCAGAAGGCAGCGGCTGTTTCATGGACTACAATGCTACAATCCATAGAACAAGGTGTGTACAGCAATGGTTCAGAGAGCATCACAGCAACTTCCTCCATCTTCCTGGTCACCTGGATCTGAAACCCTATGAGAATGTATGGAGACATGTTGGAAAAACAAATCCGTGAGCAAAGTCGTCTTCTGTCAAATCAGGGCCTGCTAAAGGACATTTTGGTGAACTCTTGGTATTTGTAGACGTAGATGCACTCCAGTACCTTGTGGGATCTATGCCAAACCGCATTCAGGCTGTAATTCGGGCTAAAGAAGGTTCAATCCGGGATTTAATAAAATATTTTAATGCTGTGGCCAGTATGTGTAGAAAGCTGGGTATGGTCCAAAAGAAACAAAATGCTTCAACTTCTTATAGAGAAAAAATAGGGGAATCAAGAAAAGCAAAAAATGCAGGGTACAGCTTTCCGATGGAAAAGAAAGTGTAACATTACTTATGATACGAGACATGAACGATCAGGCGTAAAATGCTGTAGGTGCCGAAGAAAACACGATAATCAGCATTCAGTGTACCTCACCTGCCTCACGAGCGGCAATATCGGCGTCAACACGCAGTGATATTGTACTAAAGACTTTCTGAATATCTGATTGTGGAATGTCTTGCTATATTCTTCGTTTTGCGCCCAATTATCACGCTCGGTAGATGCCAGGGTGGAGGTCAGGCGGGCCTACCGTCAAGATATTATTATTGGGAGATAAATGTACCGAACGTGTAGGCCAAAGAAGATATGGCACATGCTGGGCGTCTAGATCTCACACATTCAGTGCCACACGTGATCGGCCGTTGTCTTATTGAGAAATAGAGCCAGGGACCGTCTAACGATTCGATAGGCCTCTAAAATGTCCATGACGTACCAATGTTCTTTCAGGATTCAGACAGTACTTATGAGGTGGGAACCAGAAAGCGACCCAATAGCATTCCACACCATAACGCTCCATGTCGGGGCCGCATGATGCTACGAAATGTTCGCCTCCAACGGCCATACCCCAGAGTATCTCCATACAAGGATTTGTCCATCACGCACATCGGGTTAAACTCTGACTCGTCTGTAAACACCATGCAATGCTATTCGTAATGCCAGCGTCTCCACTTTTGGCACCTACGCAGTCTCCGGTATAGGTTTAATGGAAATCGCATCAACGGTCAATAAGCGGTGAATTCTCTCTGCAGCAAACGTCGTAGAAGAGAACGTGAGGACATCTGCAAACGTGTGGCAGGCATCCAGTATAGTGCCAATCTTCAGGGCGTTTCTGTTCGGTCCGCGGACGCCATGCAGCACAGGTGCCGGTATTCGCGTTCATTTGTGCGGCATTGCGCTCCAGATCTCTCAGGTTAGTCCGCCCTACCCTCTTCTTCCTACAGTCACTATACTGCCCCGCTTAAAGTCTCACAGCTGCATATAGGGATTTCTTCTGGTGCATGGCAGTATGGTCATTTGCCAGCGATGCTACACTTTCCGCATTCGCGTGATGTAAATTTGGAAACACTTTTTGTTTTAATGCTGCATTTCTCGCATTCGCGTGATGTAACTTTGGAAACATTTTTTGTTTTAATGCTACACTTCCCTCATTCCCGTGATGTAACTTTCGAAAGACTTTTTGCTTTAATGTTATACTTCCTGCAATTGTGTGATGTAACTTTGGAAACAATTTTTGTTTTAATGCTACACTTCCCTCATTCCCGTGATGTAACTTTCGAAAGACTTTTTGCTTTAACGCTACACTTCCCGCATTCGCGTGATGTAACTTTGGAAACACTTTCTGCTTTAATGCTACACTTCCCGCATTCCCGTGATGTAACTTTGGAAACACTTTTTGTTTTAATACTATACTTCTCGCATTCGCAAAATGTAACTTTGGAAAGCTGCATTTTCCGCATTCGCGTGATGTAACTTTGGAAACACTTTTTGCTTTAAAGCTACACTTCCCGCCTTCCCGTGATGTAACTTTGGAAACACTTTTTGCTTCAATGCTACACTTCCTGCATTTCCGTCATGTACCTTTGGAAACACTTTTTGTTTTAATGCTATACTTCTCGCATTCGCAAAATGGAACTTTGGAAAGCTGCATTTTCCGCATTCGCGTGATGTAACTTTGGAAACACTTTTTGTTTTAATGCTGCATTTCTCGCATTCGCGTGATGTAACTTTGGAAACACTTTTTGCTTTAATGCTACACTTCCCGCATTCCCGTGATGTAACTTTGGAAAGACTTTTTGTTTTAATGCTATACTTCTCGCATTCGCAAAATGTAACTTTGGAAAACTACATTTTCCGCATTCGCGTGATATAACTTTGAAAACACTTTTTGTTTTAATGCTACACTTTCCGCGTTCGCGTGATGTAACTTTGGAAACGCTTTTTTTTTTGCTGCGTGCTTCTGTATTTACACAGGATGCGTTGAGAGGGTGGGTCTCTCACACGAAATTTGCATGCAGGACTGCGGTTATAATAATTTGCTTCCAGTACCTTGGCCGACATCCTCATACAAGCATTCGCCTGATAAGTGTCCTTCTTCTACGTTTTACTATTTCAAAGTACAACAGTGTGTATTTCCTCTGATAAAAGTGTCGTGGGAATTTATTTTCCGGAGAAATACATAGAAAACAGCATTCTAAAACATAAACAACTTGCTTGCGAGGATGTCGTAAGGATAAATATAATGCTTCGGAAGTTCAGATTAAACTTTTTGGCACCATTGTTGTTGTTTCTATCATGTTTTGTAAACTTTCTTGTAGTTTACGCAAATGTCTAATGAAGTGTTGTTCCAGCAGTTTATGTAAGTAGCAAGATCAAATTTCATAGATGGTTAAAGTTTCAAAAATTAATAAAAATATTTCAAATTTTAATTTAAAAAAAAAAGGAGGCTCTAATGTGCACACGTTCATATGTCTCTGCAAGTTTCCGTCATAATTTATAGCTTTACTCCCAGTAGTTTTTCCTGTAAGCAACCGACAGACATTGTAATTTTTGTTATGGCATATTAATCGTATTCAACATATTAAGTTTTTTTATTATTTGCGTTAACTTGGGTGGTAGGTACCCTCATTTTACTAAGAACATTTGTGGTCGGGAAAATATCGCATAGAAATCCTCTCATGGCACGCAATGCGAATACCCTATCTCCTAATATAGCAATCGATGGAATATAGAGGTGTTGAACATAATAATGTGAATTCCAAGCTCAGAGATCTGACTTTTAATGTAGTTGCTTACGTCGCAATACGCAAAGGTATCCACCACGTTTTGGTGAAAGTAGCTTTGTTTAGAACCTCAAGGTCCTGTTTAAGTGCATTTAAAATGTCTTGTTGAAAGATTTTCTTCAGGGTGACAACGAAATGAACGACCTAGTGGTCTTCGAAAAAGAGCTAATTGTTGATGGCCGGCAAGTTGGTGCCTCTGTGACAACAGTCGTTAGGGTAGGGAGGGGGGGGTACCGAGAGCTACAGTATCTAGCGTCATGACAGCATACCGTGTTCGTGGCAAAACCTCGTCTGCGAAATACAAAAGCATCAGTCGCAAAACGATCTTGTCTGATGGAGATAGGAGAGCACTAAAGAGGATTGTTACCTGTAATAAGAAGACCACGGCACCGAAAATTAATGCGAAGCTCAATTTGCATCTTCAAACTCCGGTATCAACGAAAACAGGAAACCGTATAAACAAGATATTCAAGGCAGAACTGCAATTGCAAAACCTCTGGTGACCCGGCTGAATTCACAACGGCGACGGTAGTGATGCCAGGAGCATACAACGTGGACTGCCGATGCATGGAAGCCTGTAATGTGGTCGGATGAATCCACATTCACACCATTTCTCGCATCAGGGCGTGTTTACGCGTGGAGAACGCCGTCAGAAGCGTACAACCCAGACTGTCTGCTCCCAACAGTGCAGCATGGTGGTGGTTCTGTCATGCTCTGGGCGGTCATATCGTGGTGTTCAGAAGGTCCCCCCTGATCACCTTGAAAGGACGGATGACTGGCATGGCGTATGAATCATTTTGGCCGACCAAGTCCATCCAATGGCTCAGGTATTGCTTCCTGCAGGGGGATGCCATCTATCAAGATGATAATGCCCCAATTCACAGAGCTCGGAATGGCCAATCATGGTTTGAGGAACATGAGGACGAACTTTCACACCTTCTTTGCTCCCCCATCCTCTCAATCACCAGACTTAAACATCGTCGAGCCACTGTGGTCTGTCTGTGTTGGAAAACATGAATAAGATCCCGTTATCCTCCTCTTGCATCTCTCAAGGAATTGGAGCAATTTCTGCACGAAGAATGGTGCAACATCCCACTAACCACCATCCAAGATTTGTATGTGTCCATTCCAATTAAGATTTAGTCGATTTTGAATGCCAAAGGTGATCCCACATTCTATTAGGTACGTAAAATCTTCTTTTCCTGGGTGTTCACATTATTCTGTCCAACCCCTGTATGTATGAATAAAGAACTTACTTTAGTGAAAAATATTTTATTTTCTGATATTCGCAAGATATCGGTATTGTTTCCTTCCCTCCTGTTCTAGTTATTTCCCATTCCTGAAACCAACGGTTCTAAGTAAGTGACAGAAGGAAGTCTTAAATGTGTCTTTAAACACTAAAAAAAGAATTAATTTCCTTTTTGCTTCTTAACGGCCCTAATAGTCTCAAAATTTTATGTTCAAACGAACTGAGTAATTTCGAGAAAACTGTTTCATAATGTTTTTGTTTGAATTTCCTGTCTTAGATTCACTTTCAGTGCGATTTGCCCTTCGAAATGCGTACGGTTTAAATGTCTGCAAATTCCACGTCGATTTTTACTGGATTTTTACAGACAGATTTTTACTGATTTTTAACGTTGACGTTTACAGATTTTTACAGTCGAATTTACAGACGGAGTTTTACTGATACATATTTCTACAGTCGAGTGTTACAGACAGATCTTTGCTGATTTTTACAGTCGATTTTTACTGGATTTTTACAACAGACAGCTGAAGCGTTGTGTTCGATAATTTACTGCTAAATGAAATTCCATACCTTGAAGATCGAATACAAGTAGTTTTAGCAGTAAAACGCGATCCTCACTGTCCAGTTATTTTAAAAACTGATGGGGTTCGTATACTTCGGTATTTTGTTGCGCATATACAAATTGTAAGTCGGAGTGCCTGGGAGTGCAAAGGGGATGGTTTGATATTCACGCCATGAGACAGCGTCGTAAGACCCGAAAATATCTCTGTTTTCCTCGTGTGTATTCAAGAAGTGTGTATATCTGATGAGTCTTTGATCCAGTTTCTCTAGTAGTTTCCTATGTTGTATATTGGTACGTACGTAAGAGTATATATATAAAACCTCCGTTGTCACTCTATACCTTATTGACTTTCCTTCATGATGCGAATAAGAACTCGATGATACCACTCTTCCCAAATGCTATTTTGTCCTCACATCGTCTCCAGACGGAGGGTTCTTAGCATTCGTCTTCAGCTGCCCGATTATCGTTTTTTATTTTATTCTGAATAGTTTGCTCTTCGTTTCAAACAAAACTAGAAATAACCCTGAATCGATGACCGTCATTTCCTCTTTTCGGGATTAAGTCCTTAAGTTTCTGCAACTTAACTATTAAAGCAGTAAAAAGACAGCTTTGCGGATCTCACGATGTTTGAATAAGAAACTTTTGCAGTTTATCTTTCTCTTTTTTTATAATAGATTTATCTTCCTAAGCTTTGCATTGCGCTTTCATTTATTTTTTTACTTCGGAGCTGTAGTACTCAGAGCAATTTGAAAGCAACGCGACTTTGCTGGAAAACTTAATAATATAAAATAAATTGTACAAATCAATAATTGGTATGTTTTCACTTTAAATGCACTCTTTGGAGACAGCATGCTGTTATACACAGTGCGTCAAAGAATTTTTAAGACTGGCGCTAGATTTCAGCCTACGGTGGAGCGCCACCAGTGTTATCGCGAATACGTTATAAACCGTGACCATCTGCTTGCTCTCTGCCAAAAGTACTGCGCAGTTGTTAAAGTAACTCAAACGAAATGGGCGCTCATTAGAGAAGTAAAAGTTTTTTCATGTTGAATTATTAAGATGGAACAAAGAGATGTTATTAAATTTAACGCAAAACGTGGTAAAAGTGCCTCGGAAACGTACCAAATGATGAAACAAGTTTACAGTGAGTTTTGTTTAAGTAGATCAAATGTTTTCCTGTGCCACAAACGTTTTTTTGGACGGAAGAGAGATACTAGAAGATGATAAGCATACCGGAAGACCACGTTCATCTAGGACACCTGAGATTATTAAAAAAGTGCGTGATTTCGTGGAAAACAATCGATGTGCGTCACTAAGAATGATGGAAGAGTCTTTAAACATCAACAAAGAAACGATTCGAACCATGCTGCATGAAGATTTGGGCAAAACAAAAGTCTGTGCTAAATTTGTTCCACACACGTTAACCAATGAACAAAAAATCAAGGAGAAGTGCACATGCAGAGACATCATTTCAGCCGCTGAAAATGATCCAAACTTCGTAAAATCGATTGTTACTGGTGATGAAACATGGTGTTTTCCATATGATCCTAAAACAAAGCGACAAAGTGCGGGATGGAAGTCAAAAAACTCGCCACAAGCCAAAAAATAAGAAAAGTTCCATCGAAAATCAAAACAATGCTCATTACATTCTTCGATAGTAAGGGTATTATCCACAAAGAATTTGTTCCAAGTGGACAAACAATTACTGGTGAGTTTTATTTAAACGTTTTGAGGCGTTTGATGGGCAGAATTCGTCGCATTTGTCCAGAATATCGGGATGAAAACAGTTGGTGTTTGTTGCACGATAATGCACCCAGTCACACCTCACCTCTTGTTCGTAGATTTTTGGCGAAAAATAACGTCTGTGTTTTGAATCATCCACCGTATTCGCCTGATTTAGCACCCTGCCACTTTTATTTGTTCCCAAAATTTAAAATGACGTTAAAAAGGTGTTATTTTGATGATATTTCGACCATACAAACAGCTTCGACGCGTGCTTTTTGGAGGCAATTCCGCATAGCAAACTGGAACAGGCATTCGAATCATTATTAAATCGCTGTAACAAGTGTATTGAAGCCGAAGGGACTTATTTTGAATAACAAACCAAAACAAATTATAATTTCTTGTTTCTATTTCATTTTACAGACCCACTCTTAAAAATTATTTGACACACTGTGTATTAAAAACGTTCTTTGTATAAAATTGCATGTCTCCATATATCATATATCACACCGAAGAGCTATGCAGGAGAGTAATCTTTTGGTGTTTGAAGATAGAAAAATGTCTTTTCCAAATATTAGGGGGACCGGAAAGTAATGTCGTTTTTTGGGGGCTAAGTTTGAGGAGCAGTTGCGAGGTGTTTATATACGCTCAATGTAAAGTAAGTGTATGTACAAGTCAGTGAACTATTCGCCTTTTAACTCATGTAGGTGTTTTTGTCTTACAGATTTGCAGAACAAAATGAGTGACATAAAACCCGAGGAGAGCCATGTTCGTCTGAATTTCACAAGGGGAACAATCCAACAGTGGCCACTAATAACAATTGCGCTGTTTATCCGATTGCGTTAAAAGTCCGAGTGCGGCGTCTTTGGTTTGCCCAATTGCGGTCGGGCAAGTTTGACCTCTCTGATACCCCAAGTGCAGGAAGGCCCATGGAGCTGGTCAATGACCTGCTGCGGGAAGCGGTTGAGGCAGATTCTCGTTAAACCATTGATGAATTATACCAACATCTTAATGCATCATGGTCTACTGCTCAAGAGCACCTGCAATAGATAGGGAAGGTCTATAGACAAGGAGTTTGGGTCCTACACCAACTTTCACCTAACAACAAAGCCCATCGTTCCACCATCTGCAACTCTTTGCTCAGCTGAAAGTTAAAAGGATCCATGTCTTCATCGTATTGTAACTGGAGATGAAAAGTGGGTTCTTTACATGAACAACGAACGTAAAAGCCAATGACTTTCTCCATGTCAAACACCAGTTCCTACGCCAAAACCAGGCCAACACCGCAAAAATGGTTTTGCTCTGTGTTTGGTGGACTATCGCTGGCATAGCTTACCTTTAAGCTCTTGAAACCTATACAGACCGTAACGGTAGACCTTTATTATCAACAACTGGACCATGTGAAGAAAACTCTTACTGTAAAACATCCATCACTGGGTAACAGAAAAGGATTCATCATCTTGCATGACAAAGCAAGACCTCACACGGCGAGACGGACCCAGCAAACGATCAGAGATTTTAGCTGGGAAGTTCTTCCCCATTCCCTTTATTCCCCTGACAATGCGCCATCTGATTACAATATGTTCAGATCTCTGCAGCACGTTCTTAACGGGAAAATATTCCAGAATATTGATGATGTCAAATTGGGGCTCTCGGACTTCTTTGCATCACAGCCAGTCTTTCTATACGACGGCTTTGAAAGTTTGGTATCACAAGGGGCAAGGGTGATCGATAGTGATGGCGATTATATATAATTGATTAAGAAATAAATTTCTTCTGTTACAATCAGTGTTTCTCTTCTTTTCCAAAGACGACATTAATTTCTGTCCCCCCCCAATAATTTGTTGAAGAAATATCTTAATTCTAACAACATACAGCATGACAAAGGTACAAAGGTTCCCTTGAATAAGAACAACTTACTTTAAAACACAAGTGGCTCTTTCTGTCCGAATATATAAATCTCACGACATCGGAACTTGATATAACATAAACAGTATGCAACAGCAATTTATCTGTATCACATAAAAAGTATCCAGCATTCTACAGTTGATTTATACGATTTACAGTTTCGTAGATGCATTTAACAAAAATAATCAAATAAATCATCTGTTAATCGCATCAACACACTCTTCACAATCTCTGCTCTCTCCACTCCCCTTTTCCTCTTAACAGCTTAATATTTACATTTAGCTCACTGTCAGTGTTTTTAAACTACAGTCATTTGCAAAAGTTTAAAACCAACTGTCAATTTATTGAAAATTAAGATTTTTCAAAGAAACAACTAACTACTAATCAGAGATATTTGAAAAAATGACACCAAAGATGAATACTTACATTTTTTAGGACACAAAAAGACCAAAATCAGTACTTTGTGTGGCCACCTTTGCTTTTTTCATAACGGACAATATGGCATACTCTCAATGAGGAATTTGCAGTATTCACTTGAAATGCCTTTGCACCAGATGTACTTTATCGCGTCAATCAAAGTTTGGAATTTGATTGCGGTTTTTCTACTACCTTGTCTTTTAAAATGGTCCGCACATTTTCGGTGGGGTTAAGGTGGGACTATTACCGGTCTAGTCAAACACAGTTATGTTTTTCCTCAGCAGATTGTTCTTTAATGTGTTTGATCTGTGGCATGAAGCACCATCATGCATAAAGATTGTGCATCTGTGCTCTTGCATATGTGTTAACGGATTCTCATGTAACATTTCCACATAAAACGGACCAGTCATGGTAGTTGCTGTCAGCAAAAAGGATAATGGAAGAGTACCGGATGCTGACATAACACCCCCATATTATCTGAGTAGGCGGATTTCTCACGGTGCCAACGGTGTATTTTTCCCTCAAAACATTTGTCTTTTGGTTGTTGAACATGTGTTTCACGTGATTCAAATTGGCGCACAGTTGACTCATCGGAAAAAAGATCTTGGCTCCAATTTTCTGCAGTACACGTTTGATGACGCTTCATACACTTGAGTCTCTTATTTTCCATGACAGAGGTTAGTCTAGGTTTATGTGCAGGTTTATAAGACTAATCCAAAATCTTTTCTAAGACGTCGGGAACCAGTGCTGATACTAATATCAGACACTATACGTGGGGTTGTTTTCTTTTGACGTCCGTTTTTCTTTCGGTCGCTAAATTCACCTGTATCTCGATATTTCCTGATCGTATTATGAATAGCAGTCTTGCCCACATTCACCTTTGTGCTTGTGTCACGTTCGGAGTATCCTACATGATGTAAAGTCACTATTTGTGCTCTATGAGTAATACTTAATGACCCTTGTTTTGCCTATTTTTCGCTATATAGGAACCACGTACAAAACCTCTCATCATAGAAACCAGAAGCAAACTGACGTTCGCACGCTTTCCCCAATTCTATGTATAACTGCCGCTGTAGGATGATGCAACCCCGACAGATATCTGAGTAATACAGACAGTAGCTGACGCAATCGGCAGAAATCTCCTAATACCAACAGGTGGTCTTAAACGTTTGCAAATGACTGTATATTAGTGAATTCAGGGAAGTGATGAATTGTTTAGTAGGAATATCAAACGGAGAAGTAATAAAATTAACCTAAGAATAGAGACACAAAGAATGTTAAATTGCAGATATAAGTTACTGGGCGTTTTGTAGAAAATGCGTTAATCATAGCTTTTTAGAGTTAAGATGGAGTTTAGTTTTCTTTCATGAAAATGTGCGAAGCATCGAAGGGTTCGATAAATTAGGTATTTAGGCTGCACTACCAAGTCGCATGTAACTCCTTGGCCAGGTGCAATTTCACTGCGATGCAGACTTAATGCCCATCATGAATTTGTGCGCCGTCCTGTTGGAATTAAGGATGGCTAGCATAAAAGTGATTTTAATTTGCGTGTTAACGCGCTACTCGGCGTATTGAAAGTTGCTTCACACACTTGGATACAATTCTTAAACATTTTGCAATTGATTAATCTGAAAAAGTTACAAATCACGGCATAATTACGCGTGATGTGTGGAAAATAAGTCGTCTTAGGTGTAGCTAGATAACTGGTGTAGTTAAATAAACAGTTTTAGGTGTAGTTAGAGAAAAGGTGTAGTTTAGCGACACGGAATAATGCAAGCAGGTGTACTCGTATAGTTGACTGTTTCTTTAATTAGCGGTTTCCATTTCCATTGAATGTTCTTTTCATTCCGTTCCCTCAAAAATGGTTGTCAACATTCTATTTTCGATTGTTTTTATCGTCATATCCAAATGCTACATTTTATTCCACACCTCTCCATATGTGTATGATCATCCAGATGTGTACTCCTCTTCATAAGGATCTGTAGTACCCATGATAATTGCTCGCTATCTTAATTATTATGAGTTTAGCGAGAGGTCATTTGGATGTTCATTTTGGCATGAAAATAATTGTGTTGATTTTCTGAGATCATGTACATTCCTTCATTACGACGTTAAGTGAACATTATTATCCATTTCATTAAAATGGAACCAAGTCCGTTTGATTCACTTTGATATTGATTTCTTTCTTTCAAGTGAAAATTAAGATTTGTGAACGGCAGTTTCATTATAAATACGTTCATTTCTTCATTTTTTAAAAGACTTTTTCCCATCTAGAAAATGTTTGTTTCGTTTACATAAGAATGTGAAGAAATTCCAGCTAGAATACAGGCCCGTAAGACATGTGTTTTTGCAAGATGATGAAGTCAAAAACGCTCGCAAAAATTTCAGAGCTAAGAATATAAGTACACCGGACACAAAATTACGGAATGCTCATTTTATTGGTTAATATAGGGTTATATCACCACGAGCTCGAAGCACAGCCTTGATTTTCTTTGGCATGTTGGCAATATGTGAGCGGATGACATTTATGTTCAGTTTACCCTACGCCGTGAACAATTGGTCCCGCGGAGCAGTCAAATTGGGAGGGTGTTCCTGTCTCTTCTTAACGGCCCGTTCGAGCATGTCCTAAATATTTTCTACAACATTGAGATCAGGCGATTTGGCGGGCCAGGTGTGATGTGGCACGTCGACCTCATGTTCTGCACACCATGTAACGTATACTCTATATTCACTTTCCTTTTGATTTTACTATCTCTGGTTATTTTATTTTCCTATGTAAATTATCTTCCTACTGAACGAAATATTATTTCACCCGCTGAATCAGATCTGGCAATGAGTGTAAGTCATGACGTGGTGGTAGCCAGTATATATAGGCGCGTTCATCGATAGCTAGGAGAGCGTTTGTTATACGAGGAGAGATTTTGTTGTTATAAGGAGAGATTTTGTTGTTATAAGGAGAGATTTTGTTGTATGTGATTAGTGATTCTTCATTATTGTGAAACAAGTTGTGTGTGTGTGCTTTGGATGATCAAGCGTACCGAATAAAAAAAGCTTGTCGTAAGTACGTCTTTCTCAATTCATAGTTTTTGTCAGACCTCTGTCTGGCTGTTAGGTTTATATCATTAGTTTATTACCATTAACAACCAGCGTTAAGACTTTATTCATGTTCTTAATTAACTAGTAACAACAACCATTTGAATTCACTATTTGAAGCTTAGTACAAGTATATCATTCAGTAGCAGAAGCATTATACTTAAGCTCAGTAGGAAAGCTTCATTATTATCATTAGCTAGCTGGTAGGAAGAGCTTATTCATTATAATTAGCTTAGCGGAAAGCAAAATAAAGCTAATTCATTATAACCAATCCTACACAATGGTAGCTCGGTGGACAGTGCAGTTGTCGTCTTGATAACGTGGATCCGGAATGGCGGCATCTTGGACGAACTGGACATATGGCAACAGCTCGTTATTCAACAGTTGTACTTAGTCCACCGCTTTCATGCCATTAGACACGTGAACAAAGAGACCCACCCCAGCACTGGATATACACCCTCTCAACATGACACCCCCCTCTTCTGTACAGCCCTTTGCACACACTCTGCGTTGGAGGCTTCTCCGGCCTTCCGCGTGACCCTGGATCGACCATCATTGGAATACAGGCAGAACCTGGATTCGTCCGACCAGATGATGTGTCGCCACTGTTCTGTGGTCCAGTGTCGGTGTTCCCTCGCCCTTTTCAGCCGCTTTTTCTTGTGTATGGCAGACAGCTTGGGGCGTACCCTAGCTACACGACTGAATATTCCTACACCATGCAGTTTTCGTCGAAATGTTCGATCGGAAACAGGCTGACTGGGTCCCGCATTTTACTCTTGCTGCATTTTCTGGCCGGGTTTGGAACCGTTTTGCTGTTGATAATCGCCCCAGACGTCGACGATTACGGTTACTCATGATGGTTTTTCTGCCGCAGCTGCTCCGACGGGAATTATCTCTGGCCGACTCTTTCCACGCTAAATGAACACTACAGTCTGTGTACTTGGACACGCCAACGAACTCCGCCACCTCCCTCATCGAATGACCATGTTCACGGCCAAAGACGATAGCTCCCTTTTGCCACTCTGTTACGTCATCATTTCTACCCCCCCCCCCCCAATGGTACTACCTGTAAGCAAAAATAAAACTGATTAGGCATGCACGTCTTAGAAGGCTGAAAAAGTAACTAGTAACATACAATACTTTCCATTCCATTATATACACGCATTTTTCTCTGCCTGACCAGTTTCCAACTGTTCCTCCGGATGACAGCATTCCGTAATTTTTTGTCCTGGGTGCTTATAAAACGATAACTCAGCTATTTGTCCTTCGTGCTGCTGAGGCAAAGAAGACGTAAAATAAGTTAAAATTGCGTACTAGGACACGCTTTTAGGCCTGTTGTTGACGGTATTATTTACAGAGCAGGAGGCATAATTAGACGTGTTGAAAGGATGATGATCACGCTGTTTTCCCTCGATGCCAAATTCCATTTCGACGCCAACTTTGTGAACTTTTCGTAGGAAATATATTACGTAATGTTCACAAATTTTATATGCACACATGAATTTGTCTCCCCCTCCACCCCGAAAAAGTTAGAGATTATATATTTTAGTCACTTTCAAGTATACAAGGACATAAAGTTTCACGTGCCAAATGGCGATTTCATGTACGTTAGCAGATCTGGAAAATAAAACCGCTCTGTTTATAAAAAGAAACAAATCTAAAAATTCAGGTTTTAGAAGACAGCACTTTCTCACCTTGTTAATTAGCACTTTTTAGGTTTGCCTCAACCAAGAAATGTTTTGCTTTGGTTTGTTTTCCGCTTCCTCAGAAGAAGACGAAAGCGGAGGGGAGAGCTACCTACCCCCGTGGTGCAGTGTTCAAAGCGCAGGCTTCTGACCATTCGAACGACATAGGTGTGGGTTCGGATCCCGGTGAGACATGGATGTTGTTTGTCTTACGACACTTGCTCTCTCCCTTCCTTGGAACTAATGGCCTTAAATTTAAGACGGGCGACTGCTTATATCCCATCGAGGTGCTCAAGGTGATCGTTAACCAAACACCCCTCCCACCCAAGAATAACAGGGAGGCAAGATGCCTTAAACGAAGCGACGAGCAAAATAGCCTATGGATAAAGCGGGGGTAGGATAAATTGGTCAGTATCATTTTTGGATTAAAAAACTACTCCTTGTTTTTCTCAGCTATAAAGCGAGATAAACCAAAAGGAGACCCAAAAACATTATATCCTCACATAAAATTTTTAAATTTATAAGAGGTTCGTTGTTAATATCTCCATTCTAGAGAAAGCGCCCCGAAGCTTTGCTTACCTTGCAACAGATGCTCGTATACAACATTGCTTTTTAGTTCCTCTCTCTATTTAAATTTGGTTTGTTCTCCTTAAGTAATCTTCAAACTTGACGCTTACATTTTCTCTCTCGTCCGAAAATCTTTCAGCAACCATTATTGAGATCAGTGTTTGAGGCACATGGATCAAAAGCTTCATTAAGAAGGTTGTTTTTCATGTAATGTACATTGGCTGTCTGTCTGGCTTACGAGCTGTAAAAGCTGTCTTGCTTTAGACTGTCTTTCCTTGAACTGTATTCAGTGTCAATTAATCTGATTTGCATTAGGTTGACTTGTGTTAGAATATAATTCGTTTAAGTAGTTTCGCTAACCTGATTTTGTATTTACTTGCTCACGTTAAAATAAAATTCAATTCAAGTTCATTTTAATGTTGTTCTGAGATAGCTGATGCTGAACGTCTGAGCTGATTCTAGGGTGAATATTGCAAGGTTTTTCATTATTGTTGAAGAAATATTCGTTATCAGCGTGATGTGAATATTGACTACTGGTTGCTTGACTCGAATAAAGAGTTTAAAAGTCGTAAGTAGAACTATTGACGTTTTTTTTTAGAAGTACAGATTTAATGCATAATTAAGGATATTGAAGTTAAGCTATTACTGGGGCTTATACTGATTCGTACAAACTACGATATTTAAAAACAAGCTTCACGTAGGTACTGTTCTAGGTAAACTGATTTCTCACATATAGCTATATTTCTAAAAACTAAGAGCACTAAAACTACAACCGAAATGAACCGGTCCTGTGGTAAGGAGGGTAAAGGAGATAATTACACTTTTTGGAAGGAAGTGTCGTGAAAAAACGACTATAGAAGGCAAAGATTTAAGTGGTGGTTATTTAGAACGAGATCTGGATGAAGATATGTTCGACTTTGGTGCCTACATGGACAGATACGATAGGAGAACGGTCTTTTGTGAGGCAGTGGACTGTCTAAAGTTCGAGGAGCCAATGAAGTAAGTAAATATGTATACAAAAGATTAATCGCGTCAATTAAAATATAATCTCAGGAATTTTCTCTCCCTCATTTGCCAGTGGCGCAGTTTAAAAGTATAAGTATGATATTTTTTGGGCATATGGATCGACGGCAATCATACAATTTTTTTATTTTTTCCCGAGAGAGGAAATCCCGATGAGATTACTGTTCAAAAACTTATAAGGGTGATCTGCTATGTCTAGAAGTATTTTATTTGCGTCTAACTCTAAACACAAACATCAGATGCTTCAACCAGCGTAAATATGATAGGTATTCCAACTCCTATGCTTCATGCTTGAAGATTCATTAGTACTGCATGGGACAAACAGCATGCTGGAGACAAAAATCGAAAAAGGCAATTTTAAAGTTTTTGTGGAGATAGCTGCATAGTAACTGTTAAATGCTGAACTTCTACCATGGGATGTGGCACAAAAAGAAGCATTTTTGAGGGTATTAACTTGGTTAGTGTTGTTCCACATTTTAATTCACCATGTGTAGTATTCATTAGCAAACTCAATACGGCATTCAAGACGGTCTAGATTCTCAATGGACTTTCATCCCCAATAAGACTGAATGACGTTAAAATGGAAAGAATTCAGTATGTTTCATTTTCACTCAAGAAGCTGATGAAAATGGAGAATAAAAAAGAAAGAAAGGTTGGACGAGAGTTATGATGTCTGACGACGCTAGCAGCTTGTAAGTGTGGGGATCTAAAGGGTCTAAGAAAAAGGTCGGACGAGGTTTTGTATCGTACAAGGTTTCACAAGTTATGAAGTGCTTGGCATAAATGTTTTCAAAACATTCCGGTCATATAGATTTCACCCAACGCTAATGAAGTTATCCCCAGTAAAAAAAATAATGTTTTCAGGTACATATTGCATGTAATATTTATTCGATACATGTTGCCTTGATAACCATGGATACGAACCTCCATGCACTTAAAGAAATTACTATTTCTTCTGAATTATAGCTTACATACGTCATTATATTTCTTTTTTAATATTTGCTGTCATACCCTGTTAAACATTTTGTGGTAGGTTGCACCAAAAAGTGGTGCTTTCTGGGGAAAATTACACCATTCTGTGGCGCACGCAAAACCGAACGATATGGTGAAACCTTGAACGTGGTGCGATGTTGGTGTGAGTTTTGTTTTCACCACACAATGGTGTGTCTGTTCTCAGAAAGTGGCGCAGCTGGTGTAGCACTACGTTTTAGAGCAACTTACTACAAAAATTTTAACAGTGTAAAGCTGTTTATGAACTTTATTTGTAACCTAACACCGAATATAACCCTCTTATCTTTTTAAACTGTGATTACGAAATTGGTGATGCCGTTCCGGTGGAGCAGTGGTCTAAGCGATGGCCTCGGATAATTCGTCCGAAAAAAGTCCGGGTTCGAATCCCGGTGAGGCATGGATGCTGTATTTGTCTTACGGCACTGGATGTCTCCCTTTCCTGGAACCAGTGACACTAAATTTGAGACGGGCGACTGGTTATAGCCTATTGAGTTGCTCACGGTGGACTTCCTTCTACTTTTTTTACACATTCACTCAGACGACTTCCTCGAATTCATCGAATAGTACGTCAGGAAATTTAACAAAAAACAAAACAAAAAATAAACGTTTTGTATGGTAAATTCGAGAAATTCACATACACTATATTGACAAAAGTCACAGGGCACATAGAAGAAAAACACAACATAGCATTTATTGACATACATTAGTATTGTGCCGGTTCACCTTTGGCTTTAACGCATGCACTCACTCTTCGAGACATGCTTTCGTCAAGGTTTTGGAACACAGCGATAGGTTTTCACTTCCATTCAGTACGTAATGCTGCTGCTAAATGTTGCTTAGCAGTAGGCCTTGCTTCTAAACTTCTTATGCGGCGCTCGAATTCATCTCACAAGTGCTCTATGGGATTAAGATCAGGGCTCTGTGCTGGCGAGTCCACATACGATACGGAATTATCGACAAACTAGGCCGTAATAGTCCATGCTTTATGGCTCGGTGCATTATCCTGCTGGTAGCAACAAAGCTCGGTGCCATAGCATTGCCACAGAGTTAGTAAGGCTTAATTGTCCAGAATATCGAGGTAGATGTGCTGGTTAACAGGTAAACCCCCCCCCCCCCGACAAGTACACTGCCAGCTCCAAACGTAACCGTAGGAACAGTACACTGTGGTAAATAGCGTTCCCCTGGCTGCCGCCATAACCACACAATACCATCAGACTGATGGATCGTGTATCTGAATTCATCAGTCCATGGGACTTGTTTCCACTGATCTACGGTCCACGATAAATGTTTTGTACACCATGCTAAACGACGAGTAGCATTCTGAGTGGAGATGAAAGGCTTATGAACAGCCGCACGACCACGGTAACCCATGGAATGAAGTTTTCTGGGAATGGTACGTGTACATACTAAGATTCCAGCATTTGTACTCACCTGTACGCTGAGGTGTTGTGCAATACTTCGTCAATTAGCTGTAATGACTCTCCTGGGGCTGCGACGTCCTCTATCGCTGATTTTCTTTGGTCTGCAGGTACGTTTTGCTGCTTCAGGCACGCCATGTGTCTTCCACGTTTTCAGTACATCCAAAACAGTTGACTTGTGTATATTTAAACGCCTCTCTGTTTCTCTTATGGACAACCCACTAATATAACACCAAACAATCTCTCCTTTCTCAAAGTCAGTTCTCTCCCACCGCGACATTTTCACCCAACCTCGTAATGCTGTATGATCGCGGTCAGCTGCAGGCTTGCTTTTGTACCGTCTGCAGCTGTACCGCGTATCTGAACAACGCAACGGATCCGTTCATTTGCTTCTTGAGGGGTGTCCGGTGACTTTTGTCAATATAGTGTATGTTTATCCAAGTTCGCCAAATTTTTAGATGGTTACACTCGCCATGTGCTGTGACTGCTTATATATTTTTTTGTGGATAAATCATGGACTAAAAGAAAAGTCAGGTGGGAATGATGTAGTACATCTTGGTATGATGTAGTGCTTAGCTGCAACGGGTAAGAATAAAATGTGTTTTCCTCTGCAATCGCATAGTATCATGCTAAGTGGAAAAATGCACGAGATACATGGGACCTCTGATGCACCTGACCTCCTCCAATGGTTGTGACTTTTGAGTACGGTTGCCTGTATAATCTGACGTCGAACGTACATTGGTCGTTAAATGGCTAAGTTTATAAGATAAATTACTCCATATGTTATAGAAATACAAAATGTGTTTATGCCTTGCACTTAAGAAGGTGTGGCACTATCAACTAGAAAGAAAATCATCTCAAGCCTGAGGGATGAATAAAATACATCGACCTTTCAAAAGGCGAATTTTTCTCCCTGTGCGTTTGAAGAAACATCATTCTTCCTAAAGCCGAAGAGGTTTCAAAATCGCTTTATTCTAATTTATCATAAGAAAACATAAGAGGACTGCTACGGTGGCGTAGTGGTTTAAGCGCTGGCTTCAGACCATTCGTCTTAGATGGGTCGGGGTTCGAATCCCGATGAAATATGGATATTGTATATGTGTCTTATGACACTGGCTCTAAATTAGGGACGAACGATTGCGTACATCCCATCGAGTTGCTCAAAAAAAGAAGCCCATTGCTGGCATTGTGTTGCGTCGATTTCTTTTCTTCAATGCTGGTACAAAATTCAAATTTCTTATTAATCCGCAAATGGAAGAACAGTATCATTTAAGATAACGAAAATATTTTTCTTTTCAGATAAACGCATTTGAAATTGAAAAAAAATGTCGATTTTTTTTTGTTTTATTCCTTTTCGTAGAACTGAAAGTCTCAAACAAAGAAATTAGCATCATTGTAGTACCTCAAGAATGCCTTCTTAAATTTAAAATGTATGCTAACTCATGAAAGAAATACGGGATTACGCCATATAATACAAATTTTGAAGATGACAATCCGATTTTTGGCGTAAATGTGACAAGGATGGTAAGTCAGATAATATCCGAAAACTTGAAAATTTTCATCGTCCTGGAGCGGGACTCGAACCCGCGTCTCCCAGAAAACGCCTAGGTATGCTAACCACTACACCACCCAGAACGACCAAGATTCAAGTTTCCGATCAATTTGAATTTAACCATCACAGGATTCGCTAGTCGAAGCAACCGGCATTCATGTTTAGCGAATCTGGAGGTTAATAATCCTATCCCGTGATTGCCCGGAGAAGCAGATAAATCATGAAAGAAATACGGGATTACGCCATATAATACAAATTTTGAAGATGACAATCCGATTTTTGGCGTAAATGTGACAAGGATGGTAAGTCAGATAATATCCGAAAACTTGAAAATTTTCATCGTCCTGGAGCGGGACTCGAACCCGCGTCTCCCAGAAAACGCCTAGGTATGCTAACCACTACACCACCCAGAACGACCAAGATTCAAGTTTCCGATCAATTTGAATTTAACCATCACAGGATTCGCTAGTCGAAGCAACCGGCATTCATGTTTAGCGAATCTGGAGGTTAATAATCCTATCCCGTGATTGCCCGGAGAAGCAGATAAATCATGAAAGAAATACGGGATTACGCCATATAATACAAATTTTGAAGATGACAATCCGATTTTTGGCGTAAATGTGACAAGGATGGTAAGTCAGATAATATCCGAAAACTTGAAAATTTTCATCGTCCTGGAGCGGGACTCGAACCCGCGTCTCCCAGAAAACGCCTAGGTATGCTAACCACTACACCACCCAGAACGACCAAGATTCAAGTTTCCGATCAATTTGAATTTAACCATCACAGGATTCGCTAGTCGAAGCAACCGGCATTCATGTTTAGCGAATCTGGAGGTTAATAATCCTATCCCGTGAATGCCCGGAGAAGCAGATAAATCATGAAAGAAATACGGGATTACGCCATATAATACAAATTTTGAAGATGACAATCCGATTTTTTGGATAGGATTATTAACCTCCAGATTCGCTAAACATGAATGCCGGTTGCTTCGACTAGCGAATCCTGGGTGGTGTAGTGGTTAGCATACCTAGGCGTTTTCTGGGAGACGCGGGTTCGAGTCCCGCTCCAGGACGATGAAAATTTTCAAGTTTTCGGATATTATCTGACTTACCATCCTTGTCACATTTACGCCAAAAATCGGATTGTCATCTTCAAAATTTGTATGCTAACTGTCTCTCTCATTTAAAGATAAATGTGGTTTTAGCATAATTTTACGATATGTCATGTCCTAATTTATTTAGAGGCTGTTACGGTTTATCAGCATCCGGCTCACCTTGGGAATAAATATAAGTACTCCTGGTAAGAGTGTAAGAACTCAGAAGCATCCGAATGTCGGGAACCCAATATAATCTGCAAACGAACGCGAATCTGACAAAATTAAAAAAAAACGTACATTAACTCAGAGATAATGTGGTTTTACAAAAGAAATCAGCTATGCAATTTATAGTTTGAATCAGTATTTACAGCTCGAGATCACGTGGAAGCAAAGGTTTAAAACATCAAGTTTGTGTAACTATAAGTTCTAGATACTTCGATTTGTTGTGCAACTCATTCTGTACAACAAAAGTTATCAAGATTATTCGAGGCATGAAATATTCGTATTCCAGGAAAATAATATAGCAGAAATCTGTAAAATACGAGAGCAACTTATCTGCTGCTTACTTTGCTGCCAACTTTAGGAGCTTAGATCGGAAATGATTAAAAATAATGGGTGGCATACACATGGTCTTTAATCCTTTCTGCAGCAGTTGCGGTATATTTGTAATTGTGATATGCCCTAAATACTTTCATGCAAATATTTGGTGATTAATATACAGTATATAGTTAGGATTTGCTTGTTATTAATTGTGACTTCGTTATAAGCAGTATAATTTAAAACGTATATGAACGAGGCAAGCTTAATCATACTAATATGTATAAGGTAACGCTGTATTAAGCCTACTTATGTACGCATTCAGTTTCATAATTTTTTAAATTAAATTTAAAACATATCGGCATGATCATATAAAGTTCAGTTTTACATAAACAAAGTTTGAGCAGTATTTAGATTAAGTTTTAATCTTTGTATCTTAGATTACATTGTATATAAATGTGCGAAGTTTATCGCTGTTTAAATAAAGTTTAAATTAAATGTTTATGTGTGAAGTTATGTATCACTGTGATAGGTTTATCATTGTTCTAGTGAAGTTTAAAGAAATTCTAATTGATATATATATAATTTACCTTTTTTAAATTAAGTTTGGGAACAATTTAAAGTGCAATAACTCTAAATTCACGTGCTATGTGATTTTGTTTTTGTGTGTTGCAGTTTGTAACGTTTAAATCAGGATTCTTTCTGCCGGAAGAAACTTGGTACAGCAGGGACTGCATGATTTCCTAGCAAATTGCGGTGCTTTAAATCACTTGTGGTTGTTTTCGTAACGTTTGTCACAGATTTCAACATAACGTTTTGTTGCATTCGGTGCATCTTGATGCAATTTATCGAGTTCTAAAAAATATGTTTTCTATTAAATTTTTCTCAATGATAATGTATTTTTTTCTGCTTCAAAATTTGGTGGAATACAAATGTATCCTACGGAGTGTATGCCTTTGTCAATAATTTTAGATTTTTTTCGCTGGTGCAATATTTTGAGATGAAAACATTTTGTTATTTACATAAGTAAGTTCAACCATTATAAAGAAACACTGGTAAATTCAATGAAAGATTTTGGCGTAAAAAGTTAAATAATACATTTGCTTTTAGGTGGGGATGGAGTATAACATTTGAATCAGATATCCCTTATTGTGTTGATACTTAGGCATATATATATATATATATATATATATACAGAGAGAGAGAGAGAGAGAGAGAGTGAAATAAACTGAAGTTCTCTAAAGTCATTCATTCACCTTTTTTTTTTTTCGATAATGCTCTTGAAGGATGGAAGACTTCCGTTCCAATTTTGTTTTTCCTGGTCTTCATTTCGCTCTGTCTCTCTATGTCCCTCTCTGTCTTTCTCTCTCTCTCTCTCTCTCTCTCTCTTGATTTCCATTATCCCGATGCAGTGAAGCAACGAGACCACCAGTCTTACATAATGGCAGTCGGAGAAGATGACAAACAGAGTTTATGCCCAAATGCACCCAGCCGAAGCTCAAATCCATCCTATGGTCATCATCAGTTGATGCTTTTTGCAGCATGAACCAACCCCAGAGAGTAGGGTCGGAGAGGAAAGATGTATAGGGCATGGGGGATACAAAGAGCGTGATAGATCCCCATGCTTTTCGAAAATGGCTTGTCGATAGATTTCAACTTTAATGGATGATTTTGAAATCCGTTGACGTGACATTTAAGAATCAATCGTGATGATTTCCACATGGGTGAATGAAAATTCTCCATTCTACGTATTTGAGGAAGTTTCTTGCTTCATGTTTATGTTTCGTCTTCCGAACTGTAACACATACATGCATTCACAAACCACTCAATTCTGTCCACTGTTAGATAAAGAACATTATATTGCCTTAGGTTTTGAAAGTATAATAAAAGAAAGCATAGTCGCTGAATTAAGTTACAGGCAGGTCTTCGGAGTTTATTTCTCGCTTAATCCGAAGATTTAACACCCCTACAACACATAATAAAATCTAAGACTTTGCACATAAGCACACGGGACAAAAAAACAGTCACCCCTAGCAGAAATAACAGAAATGACAGGCCGCCCCGGTGGCGCAGTGGTCTAAGCGATGGCCTCTGATCATTCGTCCGAACGGGGTCCGGGTTCGAATCCCGGTGAGGCATGGATGTTGTGTTTGTCTTACGGCACTGGCTCTCTCCCTTCCCTGGAACCGGTAGCCCTAACTTAGGGACGGGCGACTGCTTATAGCCCATTGAGTTGCTCACGGTGGTCGTTAAACCTCCAATCAAAAAAAAAAAAAAATGACAGTAGAATGTTACCGGTTGCACAGAGGGCGCCGTGATAATATTGTTGGGAGATAAATAGCCCTGACGTTGTCTACAGGACCATTTCTGTCTCGTGCAGGGGTGAGGAGTAACGTGTGTGTTGAATGTAGCCTGCAATATGAGTCGTAAGACAGACGTTACTGGGTGGCAAAAAGGAGCCATCGTGTTTGACCATGCCCGCGGACACAAAGTGAATGAAGTCGCTCAATTTGTTCGTGTGTCGAAGCGTACTGTCCAGCGGGTCTCCAAACAGAGGTGTAGTTCGCAGTCAACTAAAATAGGCGACGTAACTGTGGCCGGAAAATGATTCTTACCAACAGGGACCGCCGCCCTGTTTTACGCCTAGTAACTGCAAATCGGTTTCGAACCGGGTATCGTTCACTTGATCGAAAAATCACTTGACCGAAAATCACTTCGCCGAAAATCACTTGATCGAAAGGTACATTTCACCGAAGGGTCACTTGACGGAAAAGTTCATTTCACCGAAAGGTCACTTCACCTAAAAGTTCTTTTCATCGAAAGGACATTTGATCGAAAAGCTCATTTCACCGAAGGATTGCTTTACCTAAAAGTTCATTATATCGAAAGATCATTTCACCGAATGGCCAGTTAACCGAAAACTTAGAATTTTGTTGTTAGAGATCTGTTGGAGTGCGGTGCGGGTTTTTTAAAAACTGACCACCTAAAAATTATCGGATTTTATAAAAAATACACTTTTAATTTCTATGAAACACCTCCCCATGAGTTGGTTTTTCGAAACATGACATTAATCAAAAGGCCTAGATCTGTGCCTTTTTGTCAAATTTTAATCCTCCGAGCTCATATTCATAAGGGTTACACAGCAAATCAAGTAAGTAACGTTCCACTTTCCACTTTTACTCATAAACAAAACATTAATTTTTTGACCGTAGGCCTAGATACAGGCCATTTTAACAGATTTTAACCCTACTCATATTCATAAGTATTAGATAAAATGTAAAGTAACTTTTTATGTAAACCTTATGAACATGAGCACGCACTGGTAAAATTTGCTAAATATGGCCTAAGCCGAGGCCTAGAGCCCTAAACTTGATTCTTTTTGCCTTTAAAAATGTGCATCATTATTAACTTGGCTTTTTAAGTAAACCTTATAAACATGAGTTCGCACGATTAAAATTGGGTAAAAGGCCAAGGCCTAAGGACCTAAACTTGATTCTTTTTGTCTGAAAAGATGTGCAATATTATTAGTTTATCTTTTTATGTAAACATTATGAACATGAGTTAGCACAATTAAAATTGGGTAAAAAGGCCTAAACCAAGGCCCTAAACTTGATTCTTTTTGCCTGAAAAGATGTGCAATATTATTAGCTTGACTTTTTATGTAAATCTTTTGAACATGAGTTTGCACGATTAAAATTGTGTAAAAAGGTCTAAGACAAGGCCTAAGGACCTAAACTTGATTCTTTTTGCCTGAAAGCATGTGCAACATTATTAGCTTAACTTTTTATGTAAACCTTATGAGCATGAGTTCGCACGATTAAAATTGTGTAAAAAGGCCTAAGGCAAGGCCCTGAGCCCTAAACTTGATTTTTTTTTGCCTGAAAAAATGTGCAACATTATTCATTTTATCCTTTATGTAAACCTTATGAACATAATTAAAATTTGCTAAAAAGGCCTAAGCCGAAGCTAATTTTGTATTTAAAAAAAAAGAAAAAAAAAGAGATTTGTCTTAAAACTAAAACTTTGTGTTCTCCGTGACACGGAGAAATCAAAAGTTCAATTTGGGAACAGTCCCCTAACGTTTCGGCGGTCTGTCTGCCGAACTTGCACCATGCTTCAACAGATCCTGTAATGAAATCCAACGTTTTCGATAAACTGACCCTTCGGTAAAATGACCTTTCGACGAAATGAACTTTTAGGTAAAGAGACCTTTCGTTGAAATGAACTTTTCTGTCAAGTGACCCTTTGGTGAAATGAACTTTTCGATCAAGTGATCTTTCGGGGAAACAATCTTTTCGGTGAAGTGATTTTCGGTCAAGTGACCCTTCGGTGAAGCAAACGTTGGGCAAATGAACCAGACCTTTCAAACCAGGCAACAATTGCTCCAAGCAGTCAATGAAAGTCCACTCCAACCAATTACCGAAAGGACATTGCGACGAGAACTGCATGCGAGGGACATCTGGAGCAGAGTACCACAGAAGAGGCCTCCAACTACCAAAATATGTTAATATTTGTGCCATTACAATATTCACTATTTATTTCAATTGAAAAAAAAACATTTCTTTTAATTTTTCGAGAAAATTATTCTTTAACTTTCTTCAGTATAGATTTTGGAATAGCAAATAGAATTTTTTTCTTCAGTATAGCACAAAGATTCTCTTCATTCAATATATGCTGAGACCAGCCATGTTGAAAAATTTCTATTCTTATTATCTTCATTAAAGATACTGTATGCGAAGAACAGCTTTGCTTCCCTTTAATACCACAGACACTGAAAAATATCTATCAGGAAAGAATGATAGAGCTCTTAATTAGTAGCCAACGTGGAAATATTTATGCCTACACTGTACATGTTTCCTCCACACCCAACTTGCGCGGTATGATCTTCACAATGTCGTACAAC
Source organism: Macrothele yani (assembly GCA_039090855.1). NCBI lineage: Eukaryota > Metazoa > Arthropoda > Arachnida > Araneae > Macrothelidae > Macrothele > Macrothele yani. Next base: position 141,409,334 of record CM077002.1, read on the forward strand.
ACTCAGCGGGTGGGGAAACCACCCGTGTTGGAAAGACAATTTTTACTGCTGTGTAATGCGAGGTACGTGATTAAAGTTTGGCATATCCAGTTTTAAAATGTTGCATATATTTAGATGAAGCCACTAACATCGTGTTGTAAAAAAAGATTGAATTATTAGCTGTCAGACTCAGGAGTTACTCTTTTTTGAGAGATTTTTTCACTCCATCTTGCGTGGACTAAACCTTTCGTTTCCTTCTCCTTCGCTAATCACTTTAGGGGCCGTCCATAAAGTACGTCCGTGATTTTTTACTATTTTTAGACTCCCCGTCTTCCCCATGTCATATTTTGTCCGACCGTTTACACCCCTTCCTAAAAAGTACGTCCTGATCCCTGCAACCCCTTTATTTTTGACGACTGCTTTCAGAAGTCTGCTGAGAAACAGAAAGAAAACATGTAATTATTTAAAGAAACCTTCCATACGTTTGCTTCAGAAAATATTTATTATTTAGGCATTAATTTATTCCCAAATGCTACCGGAACTTTATCGTTCTGAAATAAAGATCTACAAATGAACGCACGCATTCTAGGTTGTAACACTCCCGATTATACCATCTACCAAACACGATAGGTTTGGTAGTATAAATACGAGAACTTAATATAAACATTCTGATTTAGCTAAATATTTTCAGAAAGCTGAAGTATTTCCTACCTTTTGTTAAATATTAGAAGTAGAAAAAAGAGAAAACAAAACGAAGAAATACCATCAACCATATTTTTGCCGCTGGTATTTCGAATTATTAAACCTTCCACTCCCCCATGTCACATTTGGTCCGGTTGTCAGGAACCCCGCCCCTCCCCTGGATATTTCGGACGTACTTTATGGACGGCCCCCTTAATGGATTTCTAACACGTTTAAATGAAACTTGCGTTGATCAGAGTTACACTATGGAAAAGAGTTTTGAATTCTTGTTTACTTTTTTTTATCTCTTGAAGATAAGCTTTCCATGTGATTTTCAAAAGCCGTTGCTGATTTGTAAACGAATAACTAACACACACACCCCACACATACAGCGTCTCTCAAAACTCCTTGGTATATTTTAAAAAACTACTAAAAAATACTATTTGGAATAGGAATATAATTTTTGCAGATTTTGATAACCTACATCACAAAGTTTTTTTCTGTTTCCTAAATAGGTCACTAGGTAGAAATCGATATTTGTTGGTTGGTTTTTCAAAACGAAATATGTTTTCCAAGCGCAAATAAAAAAATTTCGAAATTAGACAAGTCAGTAAAATCATGCAATCATTGATTATGCTACGCTTTCCAACATACCAGAAATCATTACTCAAGTTATTATTCACGTTATAAGGATAATGGCTTGTGGAGTAAATCTGGCTTCTGTGTCCTGACCTTTGACTCCATTTCGATGATATTCAACAGAACCGGTTCGGTATACCTCCAGAACGACATACTAAAACCTGAAACAAATGCGGGATTACGCCATATAATACAAATTTTTGAAGATGACAATCCGATTTTTGGCGCAAATGTGACAAGGATTGTAAGTCAGATAATATCCAAAATTCGGATTGTCATCTTCAAACATTTGTAACATACTAAAGTTTTGTCGCAATAGAAGCATTTTTACGTAAGTTATGACGCATAAGGGCAATGGAATGGATCCCGCTCCTATGTCGTGACCTTGACCCCATTTCGTCCATTTTCAGTAGGGTTCGTTCTCAGGTGCTCCCATACCAGATACTAAAAATTCATCGACATCGAGCCATTTTTACGCAAGTTATGACGCATAAGGGTAATGGAATGGATCCCGCTCTTATGTCGTGACCTTTGACCCCATTTCGTCCATTTTCAATAGGGTTCGTTCCCATGTGGTCCTCTACCACCTACTAAAATGTCATTGAAATCAAACCATTATTACGCGAGTTATCGTGCGGATGGTCATACGGACAAAGCTGGAGCATATACGCTATTTCAACCTACGGTTGGAAAGCGTAGAAAAACATCCTCCAAGTCGTAATAGCATCGTAGTTTGGCACAAGAAGTTTATGGAAACTCAAAGTGTCCTTGATAGGCCAAGATGTGGAAACCAAGCACGCGTGAAGACGACGTGGAAAGCATTCGTGAAGCCTTTTCACGTTGCCCTACAAAATCAATACGAACTGCCGCAAACAATTGGCAGTTCCTCGTGCAAGAGTGCATCGAGTCGTACACCAAAAACACCGCCAATATGCGTACAAAATGCAGATATTGCAAGCTTTAGAACCGAACGACAAGTCACGCAGATTTAACTTTGCTGTGGACATACTAAATCATCTACAACAGGACTGGCAAACCGTTTCTGACTAGTGTGCCACTTAAAGTTTACTTTATTGCTTTCAAGTGTCTAATGTGCCACTTAAATTTACTTCATTGCTTTCAAGTGTCTAGTGTGCCACCTCTCTCGCATTTCTTTTCTTTTTCTTTTTTCGTCAATAAACTTTTTTGCGAATAACATAAAAATAACATTAACAGAATAGGTAAGTAGGTGAATTTACTAACTAAGACAATTTCAATTTGAACCTGATTTAATTTGTAAGAAGATAATTAAAAAAATCGTACTTACATAATCACATTGGCGTGAAACTTGTTGCTGAATGCTACTCACCAAGGTTATGCTCTGTTCATAACCTATTGTTTTCAATGTTATGGGCACCATCAGCAGTCACAGACACTATTTTATTTAAGTCAATCCCCAATTTTAATACAAATTTCTGCTTCACTTCACACATTATAATATGTGATCATAGTTGGCAAACTTAGCAATTTAATTAATTCCTCCCTCATTACATTTCCACAAGGAAATCTAACAAAAATATCTAACCTATAAAATCAAAATATCTAACCAGAAATATCTAAATATAAAATTATTGTTTTCAAAAAACTAAATTTTTACTTAATGTTTTCATATCAGTGTGCAATCCAAATAGTGTTCGTGTGCCACTCAGCGGCACGCGTGCCATAGGTTCGCCATCCCTGATCTAGAGGAAGGTAATGCTTTCCTACGAAGCACTGTTTTTTTATGGATGAAGAAACTTTTCATGTTTCAAGTAAAGTCAACCGCCGTAATATCAGAATTTGGGGATCTCAGAATCTACATCACTTTATCGAACATATCCAAGGATGGTCTTAAAGTGAATGAGTGGCGGGGCTTAATGTCTGATGGTGTGATCGGACCTTTCTTTTTTGCAAAATTCACGGTCACAAAAGAAATTTATTTGGACATGATTCAAATTTTTGCTGTCCCTGAAATTTGCCGTTTGCATCCTAAAATCACTTCGCAGAAGATGGTTCATCGGCACATTGGGGTAAGGTTGTGCAAACTTTTTTAAATAAGAGATTTCCAACCAGGTGGATTGGAAGAGATGGACCCACCTCACGTCCTGCCCGCTCTTCAGATCTCAACCCTCTACATTTTCTCTTGTGGGAATATGCGAAAGACAAATTTTATTCATACAAAATACAAAGCGTTGACGAACTGAAAACTCGTATATTTACTGCAAATGCACCTGTTGCAGAATTAACTTTGGCACGTACATGGGCAGAGGTCTGATCGCACGATCAACCATTAAGGTAAACCACAAGGGGTTTTTTTTTCTGTTTGATGTACTCCGCGCTACAAAAGGTGAACATATTTAAGTTTTTTAACTATACGAACAAAAAAAGTTTACAAGATCTGGAAACATTTTGCTCCTATGCCAATAAATGTTTTCAAATAAATTTTTAAAATGTATCAAGGACTTCTGGGACACCCTGTATACACTATATTGACAAAATTCACCGAACACCTAGAAGAGAAACACAACATAGCATTTATTGAAATACATTAGTGCGGTGTCGGTCCACCTTTAGCCTTCATGCATGCACTGACCTTTCGAGAAATGCTTTCGACAAGGTTTTGGAACACAGCGATAGGTATGCGCTTCCATTTAATACATAATGCTGCCGTTAAATGTTGCTTAGTAGTAGGCCTTGGTTAAAAACTTCTTATGCGGCGCTCTAATTCATTCTATAGATGCTCTATGGGATTGCGATCAGGGCTCTGGGCTGGTCAGTCCACCCACGATACGGAATTATCGTCAAACAACGCTGTAACAGTCCTTGCTTTATGGTTCGGTGCATTATTTTACTGGTACCAACAAGGCTAGGTTCCATAGCATTGCCACAGAGTTGGTAGGGCAATAATTGTCCAGAATATATCGATGTAGACGCGCTGGGTAGCAGGTTTGTTCCCGATAACCAATGGGCCGGGACCATACCATGAAAAACACCCTCACACGAATACACTGCCAGCTCCAAACTTGACCGTAGGAACAGTACACTGTGGTAAATAGCGTTCCCCCGGCTGCCGCCATACCTATACACGGCCATCAGACTGATGGATCGTGTATCTGGATTTATCAGTCCATAGGACCTGTTTCCATTCATTTACAGTCCAGGATAAATAATCTTTACACCATGCAAAACGACGAGAAGCATTCCGAGTATAGATGAAAGGTTTATGAGAAGCCGTACGACCACGGTAATCCATGGAATGAAGTTCCCTGCGATTGGTTCGTGTACATACCGAGGTTCCATCATTTTTACACACCTGTACACTAAGGTCTTGTGCAGTACTCCGTCGATTAGCTGTAACGACTTTCCTGAGTCTTCGACGTCCTCTACCACTGATTTTCTTTGGTCTGCCGGTACGTTTTGCTGCTTCAGGCACGCCATGTGTCTTCCACTTATTCAGTACATCCAAAACAGTTGACGTGGGTATGTTTAAACGCCTCTCGGTTTCTCTTGTGGGCAACCCCTTAATATAACACCCAACAATCTTTCCTTTCTCAAAAACAATTCTGTCCCGCCACGATATTTTCATTCAACCTCACAGTGCGATATGATCACGGTAAGCTGCTGGCTTGTTTTTATACCGTTTGTAGCTATACCGTGCATCTTAACAACGCAGCGGGTCCGTTCATTTGCTTTTTGAAGTGGTGTCCCCTGAGTTGTGTCGATATAGTGTATATTATCCAAGGTAACTGTACCAGTAATCCGAATTTCTTTTCGTGAAATAGAAAATCAAAGTTTCCAAGTTTTCTCATGTCAACCAGATGGCTCTCTCAAGAAAGTTAGACAACAAACTCGATAATAGAACAATTCAACAATTTAAATGCGGTGACTTACCTACCTTGAGCAAGCCACCTGGCTGATCTGCGAAAGCTTGGAAAATTTGATTTTCTATTTTATGTCAAGGAATTCGAATTACTAGTATAGTTATACTATTTTGCGTATAGTTGGAGTACGGGTCCTATTTATTAAGTGGTTTATTGCTTTTTGTCCATTGTCATAATTACGACATTATTGTCAAACGGGCGCACATGTGTCTGTAGTGCAACAGCACACAAACTGGGGAAATTCGTGCGTAGAGGCCACATATGTTTTGGCCTTCGTCTAACATTAGTTGTAAACCACGGTTTGCCAACGCCTGCAAAAAGGTCTGACCGTTAGAGCTATTTTAGGGGCATGTGTACGTACTTCAGTTAACTTGGTGTAAAGCAAAGTAAATTTAACCACAAATTCTTATTAAATGCCTAATCTCTGTCAGAAATATGAACATGAACTTCGATAGACTTCATGAAAAATAAAGTTAATTTCGCCCACACATGCAATCTCCATTAACCGACATCTCCGAACAACAACTGCACGTTTTGATTGGTACAGAACAGCTGTCGTAAGATTAACACTAACGATAACTTCCAAACTGTTAAATCTCTTAACAGCGACCAACGGACACCCTAGTCAGCACGAAAGATATCTAACGGACTCTTTAACCTTTAGGATTTTACGCAGTTCCTTTGGTACTTCGGCGAATGGGATAAGACAGGAATGAATTATTCTACTAATAATTAAGAATGCTTCTGTGTCTCAAGCTCGATGGATTGGATTACTGCGAGTACAATGGTGTACTTAAGCCCACAGAAAGGAGTTATGCCGCCCCGGTGGCGCAGTGGTCTAAGCGAAGGCCTCTGATCATTCGTCCGAACGGGGCCAGGGTTCGAATCCCGGTGAGGCATGGATGTTGTGTTTGTCTTACGGCACTGGCTCTCTCCCTTCCCTGGAACCAGTGACCCTAAATTAGGGACGGGCGACTGCTTATTGCCCATTGAGTTGCTCACGGTTGTCGTTAAACCTCCAATAAAAAAAAAAAAAAAAAAGGAGTTATAGTTTAGTTCTACGGTAGGCGAACTCCAGCTCAAGTGTATGCTTCAGTGGAAACCTGGAGGAGGGGGGTGTTGCCGGTGCGTGAAATGTTTTCCGTTAGCGGCGGTGTATCTTTGATTGGTCCCAGTGGGTTCTGTTCCTATTTTTCCGCACCCGGCTTTATAATTGCGCAGTTCCACTTCATTGTCTAGCATTTTTCTTTTTCCTTTGCCCACTCAAATCTTAACCTATTAGCATGCCATTTCTAAGGGAACGTTCAAGACTTATAGTTCAGACATAACTTTCCTTAAACCATCTTCTTTATGACAGTTTTTTAATTGTTAATTTGAGTTTTATTCAGCATTCTGCCTTTTGGAGAAGGTTTCTTACAATTATTCTTCTTTTGTACCAAAGTAAGGGACTAGCATTGTTACCCTAGGCCTAACCTCCGAACTTTTCCCGGCTCGAGGGATCACCGTTTCTCGGAGGTTTCACTGTACATCGTTTTGTTATGTTTTGCGGTTTAACGACCACAGCAGTTGTCAATAAGCAATTGCCAGTCCCAAATTTAGAATCACTGGTCCTAAGGAGAAATGAAATCCAGAGCCGTGAGACAAGCACACCATTTACATCTGACCTTGTGTTCGATTTCGTACCCACTTGAGCGAATGATCAGAAGCTAGCGCATAGATCACTGCGCCTCCGGGGAGGTAAATGCATATACAATCTTCATTAGGGACAAGCGTATCTTTGTTAATAAAATTGGTAAAAAAAAAATTAAATGTGTTCAACCATGCCAATACTGAGTCTTCTTTCAGTCGAAGTGTATGAACTTTCCTTAAGCAGCCAATGCACCTGCACCAAATGGTGTCCATAATTTTCTGCGTTTTCCAAACAGAAATGCTCACATAGCACAGGTTTTTAAAACGATGTGGAACAGTAATGCCTAACTCCGTTTCATATAAGCAGTACCGACAATAAACGTGTCACGGGTGATAAGCGGAATTTCTAGTACTTTGTTCTCTGCCTCAAAAACCAAGGATCATGGGGAAGGGCTCGTCCTCCCTAACGAGGAAATCGTGCCACTGGAGAAAAAAGTTATTCGAACATCTTCACTTTCCTTTCTTAAGTTCGTCCCCATTATCGTAACCCTCAAAGAAGGTAACCAAACAGAAAATATCATCCCTCTAAATGGCTACCTTGGATAACAAAGATAAGTGGGGAAAGCAACGGTTTCTGATGCATAGCTCCACTTTATAAACAGCAAATACACGGTCGAGTCACATTATTGTGACCTTAGCTAATATCCAGAGTAACCGCCGTGTGCAGCGCGGACAGCAGCTAGACGGGCTGGGAGTGACTCAATAAGGTGCTGGAAGGTGTTCACAGGTATGTGTAACCATGCTGACTGCAATGCATCTGACAGCTGTTGGAGGGTGCGTGGTGGAGTATTCATAGAGCGAACAACATAATCCAGGTGGTCCCTCAGATGCTGAATTGAATTTAAGTCTGGATATTTAGGGGGCCAGGGAAGTTTGAAGTCTTCATCGTGCTCTTACAAATACTCTCGGACATTTCCAGGTGTGTGTCACGTTGCATTGTCGTGCTGGAAGATACAACCTCCCCAGGCAAGACAATCAGCATATATGGGTGTACTGGGCTGCAAGGATGAATTCATAACGAATTCGGTCTATAGTGCCTTCCACAGGTATGAGTGGACCCAGGGAATACCATTTCCCCAGACCATAACGCTGCTCCCCCCTAGCTTGTGTTCTTCCAGCAATGGTTGAATAGTGCTTGTTCTGCGATGTTTCTTACCTGATACGCCAACGTCCATCCGTTCGATGAAGTAAAAACGTGACTCATCGGAGGCAATCCTTGGCCAATCAGCGGAGGTCCACTTCCGATAAAGCGGTGCAAATGGTAAGCCTTTTCTGCCGATGCACCTTCGTTATCATAGGTGCAGTGACCACCCGTCTGCATCGGAGCACCATACGCAGCAGAGCTCTCTAAACTGTCGTTTTAGACACACTTCTGGTAGTCCTCTAGTTCATTCGGCCAGTGAGTTGCTCCAATGCAGCGTATCGATCGGCCCTCATGAAACCTTCGTAGCCGACGATCACCTCTCGCATCAATGGTACGCGGTGCTCCGCAGTTTTCACATCACTTATTCGCAATAGCGCCATTTCTCCAATCACGATACAGTTTAACCACAGTAGCACGCTAACAGTTCACAAACTGCGCTGTTTCAGAAATACTGCCACCCTTGGATCGAAAGCCGATAATCATCCCTTTTTACAAATCTGGTAAATCTCTCCTTTTATCCATTACAGCAACGAGTGATATATTTTCAAAATGCTTACAGCACACCTTATATACCCTCCAAGCCAGCTCACGACACGTGCCTTCTTTCATTGGCTACGCGCTGTTGACGTCAAAAGTAGGAGGTGGTCACAATAATGTGACTCGACTGTGTATATTCGTTCGAGTTGATTTCATCCCATTTTTCTAACACCGAGTTAATTCGTCTCAGGAGATGCATATAGCGTATTAAATCCGTTTATTTTCGTGGTGTATTAAGCACAAAGATTCGCTAAGCTTTCGCACTCCACTGGGAGGCTTTTCCAAGGCAATGGTAGACATACCGTCTATCTCTGACTTGACTCCACTGGGAGGCTTTTTCAAGGCAATGGCAGACTTTATGTCTACCACTGCTGTCTACCATTGACTTGACTCCACTGAGAGACTTTTTCAAGGTAATGCTGATCGTTATGTCTACCATTGCCTTGCAAAAGCCTCCCACTGGAGTACGAAAGCTTAGGGAACCTTTGTGCTTACTACACTACAAAAATAAACAGATTTAATACGCTATATGAGTCTCTTGAGTATTTACAGTGTGCTGCATTTTTAATTACGTAATTCGTCTCAGTCAGAGGCTTAAACATTATAATAGGATGATTATTAGCATTTGGTACATATATAATTTTTTTTTGGGACAAGTCTACCTTCGTGGATAAAATTGGTGGAAAATTAAATGTATTCAATCATGCCAATACTGAATCTTCTTTCTGAGTCTTCTTTTGTCTGCCGAGTTCATAACGTGCTTCATATAATTAAGTGTTGGAGGTACGGTTTGTTGCCTGAAATGCTAATAATTGTTTTAAATGCACGTTAAACATGAAGTTATTCAATTTAGTAACTTTCATAACATGCATAATTGTATATGTACGCTGAAGAGCAATTTAATTAGAGATACCTGTCTAGTAACGTGTAGCACCACCGTTCACCCTGATGACGGCGGCGATTCGTCTCGGCATTGACTCGACAAGACACCGGAAGCTTTAGGAAGCCATACGGATACACGACACATGAACAAGCTCCCACAGTTCACGAAGATTTGATGGAGGGGGTCAGAGCTACGAACATCTCTTTTGATGGCATCCCAGATGTGCTCGATGGGATTGAGTTCATGTGACCTAGCTGGCCAAGGTAGCGAGGTCATTTCGGTGGAGTGTTCATCCAACCATTCGGATACAATTCGGGAGCGATGGCATGGGGCATTTTCTTGTTGCAGGATTAGGTCCCCAGTGGGATGTTAAAGACGCACAAACGGGAGCAAATGGTCGTCCAGGATATCTCGGTAGCGTTGACCTGTGAAGGACGATGTCACACGTACCAGGGGTTCCATTTCAGTCCACGTAAACAGTCTCCAGACGAGAATGCCACCCTCCACCAGCTTGAAGAGTACCATGCTGGCAAGAATCCATCGCTTCATGTGGTTTGCGCCGTACTCGTCTCCTGCCATCCGCATGTACCAACGTGAATCTCGACTCATCAGTCCAGGCAACATTTTTCCACATGTCTAGGGTCCAGTGGCGACGTTCCCGCGCCCATGCGAATCTTTGCACCCTGTGATGTGCGGTCATCAGCGGTACCCTCCTGGGACGATGGCTTCTGTACCTCATAGCGAGGAGATGGTTCTGGATGGTGTGGCGGCTTACACGTTTTTGTGCACCAGCGTTAAATTGCCGAGTGATTTCTTGCACTGTAGTCCGTCTATCCGCTGTTACAATGCGAGCTAGCCGGCGATGACCCCGCTCATCCAGACGCTGTTGTCCACGGCAGTTGTCCCTTAAAGGGATGGTTTTACCGGATTCGATGTACTCACGGTGCACCCGCGACACAGTGGCTCGTGAAAATCCCAGTGCCTGCACGACTTTTGAGATGGAGAGACCAGTTCGTTGCACCCTGGCAATTTGCCCACGAACAAATGCGCTTAGATTCTTCGTCTTACCCAAACTGCGTCCGACTGTTACTGATTCCCATCGCATCACTTCTTACATTGTCGGATCGCTGCATACCTCATGTTTTTTTTCTGTTTATAGGACCGCCCACAACGCCACATTTGTATAACGCCAGCTGTCTCTAATTCAATTGCTCTTCAGTGTATATTGTAGTAGGAAGTGCATTCAAGCACAAGATTATGGGAAATACTAAATCTTCTTTGAAACCTTTAGGTATGAATGTGAAAAAAACTAGTAAATGTAATACTGAACAGAATCGCAACGTCAAGGTAAATCGTGAGTCACACACAGTCGAGTCACACTATTTTGACCACCTCCTACTTTTGGGGTCAGAAACACTTAACCAATAAGAGAAGGCACGTGTCGTGAGCTGGCTTCGAGGGTATAAAAGGAGTGCTGTGGGCATTCTGAAAACATATCACTCGTTGTTGTCATGGATAAAAGGAGCTATTTATCAGATTTGCAAATAGTAATGATTATCGGTTTTCGGGCCAATGGTGGCAGTATTTCTGAAACAGTGCAGTTTGTGAACTGTTCTCGTGATGCTGTGGTTAAAGTGTATTCTGATTGGAGAAATGGCGCCATTGCGAATAAGTGACGTGAAAACTGCGGAGCACCTCGTGCCATTGATGTGAGAGGTGAACGTCGGCTGCGAAGGTGCGTGAGGGCTGGTCGACAAGTTATAGTGGGGCACCTCACTGCCCGAATGAACCAGGGGGGTACCGGAAGTGTGTCTAAAACGACAGTTCAGCGAACCTTGCTGCGTATGGGGCTCCGATTTAGACGGATGGTCACTCCACCTATGTTAACGAAAGTGCATTGGCAGAAGAGGCTTGCATTTGCACGGCAGTATCGGAATTGAACCTCCGTTGATTGGCAAAGTATTGTCTTCTCCGATGAGTCCCGTTTTCTGCTTCATCAAACAGATGGACGTTGGCGTATAAGGTGATAAACATCGGAGAGCAAACACTATTCAACCATTTCTGGAAGAACGGAAGCTGGTGGGGGCAGCGTTATTGTCTGGGGAATACAATGGGTCCACTCATACCTGTGGAAGGCACTATGGACCGAATTCGTTATGAATCCATACTTACAGACGACGTTCACCCACACATGCTGATTGCGTTCCCTAGGGCAAATGGGATCTTTCAGCACAACAATGCGACATGTCACATAGCTAGAAATGTCCGAGAGTGGTTGGAAGAGCACGATGCAGACTTCATAGTGCTTCCTTGGGCCCCCTGGTTCCCCAGACTTAAAATAAATTGAGCATCTGTGCGACCACCTCGATAGTGTTGTTCGCCCTATGGATCCTCTACCACGCACCCTGCAGCAGCAGTCAGTATGACTCCACGTACCTGTGAACACCTTCCAACACCTTATTAAGTCACACTCAGCCCATCTAGCTGCTGTCCGCGCTGCACACGGCGGTTATTCTGGATATTAGCTGGTAGTCACAATAATGTGACTTGACCGTGTATTTATGGATATGTGAGCGTTCATCAGTATACTTGCTGACGAATAAGGAATTCAGGAACAAAGGCATTTTAATTACACTGGAAGAGTCAAATCATATTGGATCTCATCTCTTTCTCCAAAGGTAATTTTAATTAGTATTCCAGTAGGCGAATTTTTTTGTCGATTTCAGAGCTTTATGAATAACAACATGTGGAATCGAGTGTCTGATGACGTCCTTTATGACGACTTGGCAGCACGATGGAATTTGTTAACTGTACCTTGTTGCTCTGAAAGCCAATTCCAAACACTGCTTTGATCGAAAACAGAACACAAGAAAATAAAGTTGTAGTAAGATACGAGGTAATTACTTCAGAAGAGAATTACTTTCCCAGTTATTATGAAGAAAGTTGCTGTTTAATCATGATTGAAACATTTTAAATTTCCACACCAAGGAATGTAATTTTTGTAAATTTTGTTTTCCTCTAGAAAATAAATTTAATTCATAATTTTCGTCTTCTAGAACTTTCACTTTCTGCCTTCATCATAGGAACTGAGACAAAAGAAGATCCATATAAACGTAATTTAACAGTCTCTTTGTCTCTCTCTCCTTATCTGTAAGCGAAAATTATTAAAATAATTAAGCTTTGGTTACGAGTTTCATGTGAATTTAGGTTTTGTATAATATTAAGAGGTCATGGTGAGATACTTCAAAGATTCCAAATTTTGATTATCTCACTAAAAAGGATTATCTCACTCTTGGAAAATAAATTTAATTCATAATTTTCGTCTTCTAGAACTTTCACTTTCTGCCTTCATCATAGGAACTGAGACAAAAGAAGATCCATATAAACGTAATTTAACAGTCTCTTTGTCTCTCTCTCCTTATCTGTAAGCAAAAATTATTAAAATAATTAAGCTTTGGTTACGAGTTTCATGTGAATTTAGGCTTTGTATAATATTTAGAGTGTAACGTACCAGGAGATGTGACGTACCTGCCAGAAGGACGCACACGACATAAAGGCAGATAGCAATTAGAATCAATGTCCGCGTAGCTTAATTGGTAGAGCAACTTATTCCGGAATGAGTGGACCCGGGTTCGAACCCGGGCGCGGATAAAAATGACGGAGGAATTCACTTCGTTATAATGGCGCCCGAACTACCCGGATGACCCGACCGTTCAAAATCTCGCATTGGTGTGATGTTATTTCCACACCGCGAGATAGGAAAAATATGAGCAGCACTTCGAAAAAAAAAAAAAAAAGAAAAAAATAAGGGGGAGATGATGTAACGACCAGGAGATGTGACGTACCTGCCAGAAGGACGCACACGACATAAAGGCAGATAGCAATTAGAATCAATGTCCGCGTAGCTTAATTGGTAGAGCAACTTATTCCGGAATGAGTGGACCCGGGTTCGAACCCCGGCGCGGATAAAAATGACGGAGAAATTCACTTCGTTATAAGAGGTTATGGTGAGATACTTCAAAGATTCCTAATTATGATTATCTCACTAAAAAGGATTATCTCACTCTTGGAAAATAAATTTAATTCATAATTTTCGTCTTCCAGAACTTTCATTTTCTGCCTTCATCATAGGAACTGAGATAAAAGAAGATCCATATAAACGTAATTTAACAGTCTCTTTGTCTCTCTCTCTCCTTATCTGTAAGCGAAAATTATTAAAATAATTAAGCTTTGGTTACGAGTTTCATGTGAATTTAGGCTTTGTATAATATTAAGAGGTCATGGTGAGATACTTCAAAGATTCCAAATTATGATTATCTCACTAAAAAGGATTATCTCACTCTTGGAAAATAAATTTAATTCATAATTTTCGTCTTCCAGAACTTTCATTTTGTGCCTTCATCATAGGAACTGAGATAAAAGAAGATCCATATAAACGTAATTTAACAGTCTCTTTGTCTCTCTCTCCTTATCTGTAAGCGAAAATTATTAAAATAATTAAGCTTTGGTTACGAGTTTCATGTGAATTTAGGCTTTGTATAATGTTAAGAGGTCATGGTGAGATACTTCAAAGATTCCAAATTATGATTATCTCACTAAAAAGGATTATCTCACTCTTGGAAAATAAATTTAATTCATAATTTTCGTCTTCCAGAACTTTCATTTTCTGTCTTCATCATAGGAACTGAGATAAAAGAAGATCCATATAAACGTAGTTTAACAGTCTCTTTGTCTCTCTCTCTCCTTATCTGTAAGCGAAAGTTATTAAAATAATTAAGCTTTGGTTACGAGTTTCATGTGAATTTAGGCTTTGTATAATATTAAGAGGTCATGGTGAGATACTTCAAAGATTCCAAATTATGATTATCTCACTAAAAAGGATTATCTCACTCTTGGAAAATAAATTTAATTCATAATTTTCGTCTTCCAGAACTTTCATTTTCTGCCTTCATCATAGGAACTGAGATAAAAGAAGATCCATATAAACGTAATTTAACAGTCTCTTTGTCTCTCTCTCCTTATCTGTAAGCGAAAATTATTAAAATAATTAAGCTTTGGTTACGAGTTTCATGTGAATTTAGGCTTTGTGTAATATTAAGAGGTCATGGTGAGATACTTCAAAGATTCTAAATTATGATTATCTCACTAAAAAGGATTATCTCACTCTTGGAAAATAAATTTAATTCATAATTTTCGTCTTCCAGAACTTTCATTTTCTGCCTTCATCATAGGAACTGAGATAAAAGAAGATCCATATAAACGTAATTTAACAGTCTCTTTGTCTCTCTCTCCTTATCTGTAAGCGAAAATTATTAAAATAATTAAGCTTTGGTTACGAGTTTCATGTGAATTTAGGCATTGTATAATATTAAGAGGTCATGGTGAGATACTTCAAAGATTCCAAATTATGATTATCTCACTAAAAAGGATTATCTCACTCTTGGAAAATAAATTTAATTCATAATTTTCGTCTTCCAGAACTTTCATTTTCTGCCTTCATTATAGGAACTGAGATAAAAGAAGATCCATATAAACGTAATTTAACAGTCTCTTTGTCTCTCTCTCTCCTTATCTGTAAGCGAAAATTATTAAAATAATTAAGCTTTGGTTACGAGTTTCATGTGAATTTAGGCTTTATATAATATTAAGAGGTCATGGTGAGATACTTCAAAGATTCCAAATTATGATTATCTCACTAAAAAGGATTATCTCACTCTTGGAAAATAAATTTAATTCATAATTTTCGTCTTCCAGAACTTTCATTTTCTGCCTTCATCATAGGAACTGAGATAAAAGAAGATCCATATAAACGTAATTTAACAGTCTCTTTGTCTCTCTCTCCTTATTTGTAAGCGAAAATTATTAAAATAATTAAGCTTTGGTTACGAGTTTCATGTGAATTTAGGCTTTGTATAATATTAAGAGGTCATGGTGAGATACTTCAAAGATTCCAAATTATGATTATCTCACTAAAAAGGATTATCTCACTCTTGGAAATTAAATTTAATTCATAATTTTCGTCTTCCAGAACTTTCATTTTCTGCCTTCATCATAGGAACTGAGATAAAAGAAGATCCATATAAACGTAATTCAACAGTCTCCTTGTCTCTCTCTCTCCTTATCTGTAAGTGAAAATTATTAAAATAATTAAGCTTTGGTTACGAGTTTTATGGGAATTTAGGCTTTGTATAATATTAAGAGGTCATGGTGAGATACTTCAAACGTTCCAAATTATGATTATCTCACTAAGAGCGCAAACTACTACGATTTAAGAGCCAACAAGATTTCTGAGAATTTGCGTAAATATTGTATAATTTACCAAATTCCTTTTGAGAAATCATGCAGAAATAATTACCCGCAAATCGTTTTATTTCCTCGTTTATTCTCCTAAAATACTTTGCCTCAAAGTTCTGGATTTTACCAGGATTTATAACTATGGAAATTAGCATCACACAGAGTCGTCATTTCGAGAATCCGGTTAATTTAATTTGAATTGCAAACACTCCCGAAATTAGTTCTGCAAATTCCCATAGTTATCTTACCAGCTTTGTTATTAACGCTGCGGCACTGTTTTCGTTTTGCGAGAAGTGGGATGTTATGAAGGTGATAACAAGAAAACTACTGAAGAAAAACACATCTTTGGAATTTGACCTAAATATTTAAATTAACGTGGAACAAAGGGAAAATACGCTGAATAGGAAAAAGGATCGCATAACAGATTTGTCTTTAGAAATGTCAGTCCGTGCTAAGAGGAACAGTTATTTTCTCCATGCATAGAGAACCATGGATACATTTCGAATTAATGAGCTCTGCTTCGCGCAGAATATTCAGCCGAATAAATCTTCAAAACAATCGGATTCCCTTTGGCCAATGTAATAAATGGGTTATCCTTGGCCGAAACCATTCTATTTGCATAGACTTACATTTAATTTAAAGAAAACGCAGTTTGATAAAACGAAAAAGTATAGACTGTATACATACACTGTTTTCTGAGCGTAATGCCACTTGTGTATTAACGCCATGAAGGGACATTTTCATTTCTATACAATGGAAGAGAAAATTAATTGCGTTATTTAGCTGTATATTGTACACTTGTATACGTGTACAAGGTATCGGTGCCATGTGTTATTTAAATATTAGCTATTGCCGGTTTGTCACTAACTAGGGAAAATCGTGTTTGGCTTTGGAATGGTTTCCCAGGTAGCACGGCCTTCAAATTTACCGTAATCTTAACATTGAGCCACCGTCTTCTTTTCCTAAAAGACAGTGGCTCACTGTTGGGCCTACGTTAAACTGTAAGGCTGTGCTACCTGGGATCTCAGATTCTGAAACATAATGGAAAAACATTTTCTTGTATAGAATAGCTGTAAATACACTGGCGGAAAGTGAAAAAAGAACACCAAGAAGGAATTGGCGGACGATCATGAAATTTACATATGTTAACGGGGTCGAGTTTACGTAAGTGTGATGTTAATATCGGGACCAACAGGTGAGCGCTTATGCCATAGCACGGCATAATATGCAAATTATCGTCGGTGGTATTTAAGGAGTACGGCGAAGTGAATGTAATCAGTCGTCGGCGTACGGACACGCGCGAAGACCCTGAAGAAGCTGTAATGCCTGGACATGGAAGATGTGTAGGATTTCAGAAGTTATCGGACTTTGAGCGAGGTCGTCTACTTGGACTCCGCGAGGCCGGGTGGTCGTATCGTCGTATTGCGGAGCGAATTGGACGGGAAGTATCGGCGGTGTACGATGGTGGCGTAGATGGTCCGAGGAACATTCCCACACGAGAAGACGTGGAACCGGGAGTCACAGACGGACTGATGACTGGACCGATCGACGCATAAGAAGAGCGGCGTTGTCAAGAAGAACATCCACTGCGATGCAAATCCGAGCTGCCGTTGTACCTGAGGTGACTGTGCGATGTAGGACTACGTGCACGTGTGCCTCTGGCATGTGTACCTCTGACTCCAGCCCACTGTCAGAAACGGCTGCAATGGTGTCGCCAACGTCTGCACTGGAGAAAGCAATGGCGATCGTCGTGTTCAGCTATGAAAGCAGATTCTGCTTGGGAGCCTTTGATGGCCATATGCGTGTTCGCAGACTCACAGGGAAGCGTCTCCACCCTCCTTCTTGCATCCGCCAGCGACGCTCAGGGCCTACACTTCGCCTCCTGGTGTATCGCTCCAGTACACAACTAGTTGTACCGGGTACGTTAAACAGCACCTCCTACATCAACAACATCATTCAACCCGTTGTTGTGCCATTTGTAATGTCGGTCCATGGTGGTGTTTTCCAGCAAGATAACGCACGCCCATACATGGCACGTTCAACGCAACATGCACTTCAGGGTGTGAGACAACTTCCATGGCCTGGACGTTCACCGGATTTGTCCCCCATTGAGCACGTGTGGGATTTTTTGGGACAACGACTTATCCGGTCTCCACGGCCAGCAACGACCATCCCCGATTTACGCGTCCAGGTTAAGGATGCTTGGAACTCAATACTCCAAATTTACATCCAACATCTGTACGACAGAGTCCATGCCAGAATTGCACAGTGTGACGCAGTTCATGTCGGTTCAACCTCGTACTAACCATGTTACATGGAAATGTTATTTTTCAGTTTACCAGCAAATACAGCTGTATTTTGCCATAATGTTTTGATCACGTTTTCCTCTGTATTCCGATATTATGCTGTATAAATTTCGTTGGTATCAGACGTCTCCTTCTTGGTGTTCTTTTTTCTCCTTCCGCCAGTGTATATTGTCAACATACAGGGTTATTCACTCGGGACCAAACACTTATTATGTGGAATATATGAGATGGGGAATATACGATAAGCGTGAAACTCGAACAATGCGGTTCTTTATTCCCTAAGTTAGCAGTCGACATGTACTACTTGTGAGTAAAATGTCTCCCCAGAAACTGTGTGGCCCCGCACTGACGCGCCATCACTCATGTAGTGGTGGGGGAATAGCGTGTTTCCGCAGACAGTTTAAGCGAGTAGGTCCAATGAAGATGGTGTACTGAGCTGAAGAGCGTGTGTTCATTGTGAGTCAGTTCTCGGTAACCGGTTCCTTGAAACAATGTCAGAAGAAGTTTCTGAAGAAATTTGGTGGGCGTAAACCACCTACCACAACCACCATTTCGAAATTAGCAAAGAAACTGGAGAGAACGGGAAGTTTGGTTAATCCGCATACGGGCGGACGACCCCAGATGGCGGAGGACACATTAGAGGATGTGATGCAGCGGTTATTGGCATCCTCACGAAAATCTATTTGGCGGCTATCCCAAAAGACTGGACGATCGTATTCGACATGTCTAAGAGCATGCAAACAGGCGAAGATTAAGCCGTACCGTATCGCCGCTGGTGTAACGACCTGACGCCTGTGGCCACCTAGGTCTCCCGACCTTACAGTCCCAGATTTCTTTCTCTGGGGACCTTTGAAGAGCAAGGTTTATGCCAACAAGCAAAGGTCGATTGATGAACTGAAAGAAAACATCGCACGTGAAGTTGGTGCATCGCGCATTCGCCAATACGGAGCGTCGGGTGAATGTGTGCCTGGACGCTGGCGGGGAGCATTTCTGGCATCTCCTATGAGACATTCCTTTTTGTCATGGATCAAGATATGATTTACAAGAATTTCATTCAAATGTGCCTTTGCAAACGTGAGTTAATTAAAAAAAAAATAACTGTTCAGTCCAGAATGAGTCACCCTATTCTAACCCGATTTTCGTGACTAGGAGTTTTGGCGAAAGGTCTCATGAATCATGAATAGAATACTGGATTACACCATACAATACAATTATAAAGATGACAATCCGTTTTTTTTTTGGTGTTAATATGACAAGGATGGTAAGTCAGATAATATCCGAAAACTTGAAAATTTCGTCGTCCTTAAGCAGGAATCGAACCCACGTCTCCCAGATAGCGCCCCGGTATGCTAACCACTACACCACCTAGAACGACCCAGTCTCAAGTTTTCATCTTCAAAATTTGTATTGTATGTTGTAATCACGTATTCCATTCATGACTTATCTGCTCCTCCAGGCAATCACGGGATAGGATTCTTAACCGCCAGATTCGCTAAACATGAACGCCTATTGCTTCGATTAGTGAATCCTGTGATGGTTATATTGAAATTAATCGGAAAGTTGAGACTTGATCGTTCTGGGTGGTGTAGTAGTTAGCATACCCAACCGTTATCTGGGAGAAGCGGATTCGACTCCCGCTTCAGGACGACGAAAATTTCAAGTTTTCGGATATTATCGGTCTTACCATCCTTGTCATATTTACACAAAAAAAAAAAAAAAAAAAAAAAAAAAAAAAAAAAATGGATTGTCATCTTCAAAAATTGGTCTCATAAATCCCTTGTTTTTGCTGACATTGCTTAAAAAATTAAATTAGAGTTTCTATTCAATCATTTAAGCTAACAGGACCCTACAATCGTGTGTCGCCCAGAATAGCATAATTTTTGGAAATCTGTTGCCACCGAGGTGGCGCAGTGGTCTAAGTGATGGCCTCTGATCATTCGTCCGAAAGAGGTCCGGATTCGAATCCCGTGAGGCATGGATGTTGTGTCTATCTTACGGCACTGGCTCTCTCCCTTCCCTGAAACCAGTGACTCTAAATTATGGACGGGCGACTGCTTATAGCCCATTGAGTTGCTAACGGTGGTCGTTAAACCTCCAATCAAAAAAAAAGAATCTGTTCTTCCTTTTTCGTGTTCAAAACATACGGATTTGGGCTTTGTTACCACACGAAACTTCTGACCTGTAGACTCGATATGCATTGGCTGTCTAAGGTTTCCCGAGGACGATCAGTGCATTTTACCACGGAGAAAGAATGCGATGTCATGAGAGTGAACGATATTGCCACGGGAGAAACCAACTCCCGGTTCACTTCGCTTAGGTACAACAACGGTGATTCGGGGTCACATCTGAATATCAGGCAGCAGCCGTGGAAATTCGAAAACATGTGGGTACATGAATTCCTACTCACTCTAGACAGGCCATTCGGGCAACCGTAGTCGTTTCTACACTGCTGGCCGCCCAAAATGCAACACCAAGACGGAAGCATCCGATTAGCCTGAAATTCGCATCATGCGTTGCCCGCGAGAGGACATGCAAACAATTAGCATTGCAGGGCATAGGCAAATCATGTGCGCCCGGAACGCCACCGAGAAGCACTATAAGAAGCGTGCACAGAAGGCGGGGTGTAAGTAGGGAAGTGTGTTGTGCTGCCGGACCTGTGCGTGGAAAGCTTCCTCATGCCTCGTCGGAGAATACGGCTGTCATTCCAGCACATTTCGGAGTTCGACAGAGGACGAATAGTGGTTTATCGCGACAGCGGTTTATCGTACCGAGACATCGGCGCCCGTGTGGGACAACATCCAGCCACAGTGAGGTGAATATGGATTCGGTGGGTGCAGGAGGAACGGACGGACCGACGTGAGTGATTGCCGCTGCCGCGGCACACCATCAACCAAGAGGACAGGCATGTTGTGCGGCAGGCATTGACGGCTCGCACCGCCACATCACGAACGTTAGCGCAGGAATTAGGGTGTGTTGCGCAACAACCTGTGTCAGCACGTACCGTTTGACGTCGACTGCAGGAACGGAGACTTGTCGCACGGCTCCCATTGCTCCCATTACCATTGACCTTACACCACCGGGGAGTGCGGCGGCAGTGGGCCGTTGAACGCCGCCCCTGGACTACGGAATGGCACGCTATTTTTTTTCCGACGAATCCCGCTTCTGCCTGCAACACCACGATGGTCGGATCCGCGTGTAGCGGCACCGCAGCCAGAGAGTGTATGACGCCTACATTATGCATCGCCATACCGGTCCATCTCCAGGCGTTATGGTTTGGAGCGCAATTGGGTATGACACCCGTACCCCTCTGGTACGCATCGCGGGTACACTCAACAGCCACCGCACCATCTCCGACATTTCGGAGCCTGTAGTCCTGCCTTACCTGCAGGACCTGCCAGCGGCCACGTTTCAACAGGACAATGCGCTCCCGCACGTGGCACGCATCGTGCAACAATTCTTCACGGTCCACTGGGTGTCACTGCTGCCGTGGCCCGCCTGTTCTCCCGATATGTCGCCCATCGCACACGTTCGGTCGCTGATCGGCAACCGAGTGGCCCGGAAAGCACCACCCGCGGCTACGCCTGATGAACTGTGGCAACATGTGGTAGCAGTCTGAACCGACATACACCAAGCACACATCTAAAGCCTCTTTCTTTGATGCCGCGGCGTGTAGCGGCCGTTATTGCCAGCCATGGGGGCCACACGATCTATTGACGTCTGCGTGTTCCGCAAGTCTCACGGGCCTGTAAGATCAATCGTTTCATCTTTGTATCTGTTGTTATGGGTCCAGTAAATCTGGCTTTGCGATCTCGTGTCCTTCTTGATGTTGCATTTTGGGTGGCCAGCAGTGTATGTACCGGCGTTTAAGGCGGTATGTTCCTAATAGTGTTAATACAATAGATTTATTGTGTTCATGAATGTTCATGGATTTTCCAAATTATCTGATGTAAGTATAAGTTTCGCGTTAAATTTCGGACCAACGGGTCAACAATTTCTTGCGTGTCAAACAGGTCAAAGTGTTCCTGACCCGATTTCGACCAAGTTTTATTTCCATTTTATTTTTGAAAAAAAAAACGTATTTCAAAGAAATATGCGTACTGTGGAATTTTGTGCTCTATACTGGTGCCAGCGGAGTGAAAAATTATTTGTCATACAAAAATATTGCTATCTTTTTTTAAGGCAAGAAAGATTTCTACCGACCAATGATACGGCGCACACGATAGACTAATCGATATCATATCGTAAAACGACTTTTCCATTTCGTTTGTTATCAGTGCGATCGCCCGGTGCAAGATACAGACAAACGCCTATCACCAGCTTCTCTGGTGATTCACTCCCTTACACGCCGCGTGTCACATTGTAAGACTGAGAACTGCTTTTCACATGTCATCTTTTGCATTGGACATTCAGAAGTTTTCGTTTGTCGTGCTAACATCCGTTTCCATTGCATGTCGTGTCGGAATTAATGCCGTATTTTTGAAAATGGATGAATTTAATATTAAGGAGATTGAGAAAACCGTCGAGGCCAAAACAAAATAGGTGCTTGTTGAAAACAAAAATGGGAAGAGTGAATTCTCGAAGACGTTTCGTCTCATTAAGAAACCAGAATATGTTTCACAGCAACACCGATTTTCACAAGCTTCTGATGAGTTCAAAATTTCCAAAATGTAAATTTTGATTTCACGAGTGTTCTTTTTCTCCTGAGGGTGCGATGATAAAATCAAAATCAACATTTTGGAAACTTTCAATTTATCAGAAGCTGGTGAAAATTAGTGTTGCTGTTAATCGTATTCTGATGTTTAATATGTTATCAAGAGAGCAAAAACTGAAATTAAACGTACAAGTTATTTAATTCAAAAAATTTTGACTGTTGCACCATCAAAATTAAGTGAAACGGAGGGACTTTTTGACTCTCGCAGAAGTGTTTCAAAACATGTGCAAAACAGATACGTGACGAACAACAATTTCCAACATTTCTGTAAGTGAGTAAATTATACGTTCCCGTAATACGTGTGTACGATTTCTCTAAAATATATCAACTGCAAAGAGACTTTTTCAACGCCCCGTGTGTATATACAGGGTGCATAGGAAAGTCCCTTTAGCCTGGAATAACTTGCTAACAGAGAGAGGTACAGTTATGCAAGTGAGATAATGGTATGGTAAAGCGAATATGCCCGATCGAATGCAACCAATAGCAGCGCCCCTAGTGGCGAAATGCGGAAGTTAGCCATTGCAAATCGAAAACGAGAAGAGAGAGATCAAAATTTCCAATTACAAAGTTGTAGAGCATCAAGTAATTAGTACACAACGACATTTGTTTCACATGGATAAGACAAATTGTGGCCTGAATACCCTAGAATGTCCGAAATCGATGCGTGATCTTTTATGTGAACGTTTGAAGGCAACAGGCATAGCTATCAGCAAATACACGCAATTTATTGCAGAAATGCGTATTTATGTCAATACAGTTTGATGACGCCAGACAAAACAAAAACAAAAAAGGCCAACTGGCGCACAGTGATAAAAAGTTAATGTCGAGTATGTTCGAAGAGTTTGCCATTGCCCACGATACACATTTGTATTCGTGAAAGTAAGTCTGCATACACATTCCTCAGAATGGAAAGTGTCATACTATTGCAAGCATCTGTAACACAACGACGTAGATCCAGCAGACTTGTAGGCGCTGTTGCATACACCTTATTTTTGAGAGTGAGTGAAGCTCGCCATTCTCACACAGCGTACGTACACCTAAACTTCTGATCAGGGTACATCCTGCTACTGGTTTTTATATCGTAGTTACGGTACAACGTTACAATCTGCATTTGCATACGGTTACATTTGTGTGAAACAAATGTTGTTTTGTACTAATTAATTGATGCTATAAAACTTTGTATTTGGAAATGCTGCTCTATCTCTTTTCGTTTTCGATTTGCAATCGATAACTTCCGCATTTCGCCACTAGGGACGCTGCAATTGGTTGTATTCGATCGGGCGTATTCGCTTTACTATACCGTTATCTCACTTGCATAACTGTACCTCTCTCTCCGTTCGCAAGTTATTCCAGGCTAAAGGGACTTTCCTATGCACCCTGTATACACAAAGGCCGTTCCATTAAAACTGAGAGTAATTTGTTTTAAGTTGGCAACAGCGCGAAGGGGGAAAATCACCACGCAGACGACAAACTGAATTAGGGAAGTATCTGTGGCAACAGTTATGAGCTCTGGCAGACGATTCTGGTTTAGTTATTGCGCAGTGTTTAAGGTACATCTGCATTTCGCCATACACCTATGGAGGTGAGGGATTCAGAGTTAAGAAGTGAAATGCGTTGTGCGATAAAATTTGCTAACGTTTAGGTAAAACGGCTCCAGAAACAGTTGATTTAATGAAAAAGATAAATGTTTGGGTGAGTCAACGTTTTTTAGATGTCACCATGATTTCAAAAAAGCGCGTTTGTCGGCAAAACTCGCTCCTAGGCCTGGTCGACCTGGAAGTGTTGTTACGGAGCGTATTGTTAACACTGTTTGGGCAATCCTGCAAGAAGATCGACGAATGACGTGTGAAGACATAGCGGCGTCAACTAATATTTCAAAAATGTCGTCATTCCGCACTGTACGCGACAAATTATTGCTGCATCGTGTGTGTTCCAGATGGGTACCTCATCACCTGATGAGAGAACAATTGTTATTCAGCGTTCAGGTGCGTCATGAATGGAAACAAATGGTTGCAAAGGATCCAAACTTTATAAACATAGTAATAACTGCCGAAGAAACATGGATCCACTCTTTCGACTCCCTTACGAAGCGCTCAACGAGTGTTTGGAAACACACAGGCTCGCCTCCTCCGAAAAGAGTCGACCAAACCAAATTAGCTGGGAAGGTGAAGATAATTTTCTTTGATCATAAAGGTGTAGTCTACCAGCATGCCGTTTCTCCACAAATTACTGTTAATGCTGGGTATTACATTTCAGTCTTGAAGTGTCTGGGATGACACATAACGATTAAGCAACCGGAACTGGTGGGCAAAGTGGACCTTACACCGTGATAACGCCCGCCCACATGTGGCTGCTTGTGTTCGATAGTTTCTTACGAAATGCGGTATTGAAATCATGCTACATCCTGCTTACAGCCCTGAGCTCGCCCCGTTCCATTTCTGATCGTTTCCAATAATGATGGAGAAGTTCCGTGGCGCAACATTCAACACAGATGCTGACGTCATTCAAACTGTACAGGGGTCACTAAAGCAACTTCACCAAATGCTTTGAAAAGTGGACTGAACGATGGAACCGATGGAAGATACTTTGAGAAAGAATAACATATATTCTACGGTACCCACCTTTCTTCATTTTGTGTGATTTTTACTCTCAGTTTTTATGGAACTGCCGTAGTATATATTGAGTTTCGAATTTATCGTTCGAATTAGATTTTTCCTGAGCAGGTTTGAGCTGTTTTCAACTCTGACACCATATAGATGTGAAAAAAAAAATCATATTGCATAAGAAGAAGATGGAGACGGGGTTGCGTATTCATAGATTAGTACACGGCTGACTGAATGGATAGGGTATTATCATTAAAGAGATACCAAAGTTTCACCACACGATTTTAGAAACAATGTGGTGTTAACTGCTGCACGGTATCCGCGAAGTAACTTTTCCTCAACAAAGGGATGTCAATCTATGTGGGGCCGTTCTCACAAACTGGTAGACAGTAGTGCGCATTTTACGGCGAAATTGTGTCCTCTACTGTTTCCTTCGCGAATTTTGCATCGACTTCAGTTTTCGTTTGCATGACAGACACAATTTCGTGGCTCACAGCCATATAAGGTCTTTCGCAAGGGAGCTTGCATCTGGTTGAGGTACAGAACTTCCTCTTATCAGCTTGTTGAACAATTAAACGCAGCTGCTCGTGAAGAATATCATCCTCGAATACCTATACGCACAAATCAACTTCAAAGTTATTAAAAATCGTTATCCAGTTCTTTTACCTAAATATCGTCATATTTATTTCCAGCGCCGTCAGTGATGTTGCCAAATACGACTTAGTACAATTTGCAAAGGCTTTTCCACCGTTTGTGTGCTGTTGTCAATTTTAAAGTGAGCCTCTTTTCTCTTGTTGGGGGCTTGACGACCGCTGGAAGCAACTCAATGGGCAATAACAAGTCACACGTCAGTAATTTAGGTTTACTGGCTCCAGGGAAGATAGAGAGACAATGCCACAAGACAAACCCAACAGTCATGCCTGACCGGGATTCGAACCCGTACACCATCACTGGCGTATGATCATAAGCCAGCGCTTAGACCACTGCGCCACCGGGACGGCAAAGTGACCTTTGTACTACTTAGTACACACATTCACTCGGCTTGCATTTTGGAACTCGACAACATTGCTTTCATCGATGATGACGAAAACGCACTTGAGATATTATACCTTAAGAAATAAGAAACGTAAATCTTTCGGAATCAGGCGTTTTGCAGTCCCGTCTCGAAAAATGTTCACTCGCTCCATTAGCAGGGAAATTGGCAGAACAAATGTTAAATAAAAATCGTTTTCTTTTTTTCTTCTGGTGCGACAAACAAGTGATTTGACCGGAAAAAACAAAAACAATTTGAATGCATTTTAAGCTATCAAGAAATGGATGATCAATATTCACTTAAAAACTGCCACATTCCTTTCCTGTTTCATTTCTTTTTCACATACGTGCCACCTGCAGATAAAGGACTACTCTCCCTTACAGGAAATACGTGCATTGCGAAAATATATGGATGATCATATTTCTACATTACACTGATGTACCAGTTTATTACGCATACCATAATTCTTGATGTAAATAAGCACAGACGAGTCATACCGCCCCGGTGGCGCAGTGGTCTGAGCGACGGCTTCTGATCATTCGTCCGAGATGGGTCCGGGTTCGAATCCTGTGAGACATGGATGTTGGATTTGTCTTACGGCGCTGGCTCTTCCCTTTCCCTGAAACCAGTGACCCTAAAGTAGAAATGGGCGACTGCTTATAGCCAATTGAGTTGCTCATGGTGGTCGTTAAACTTCCAATCAAATAAATAAACAGACGAGTCACATTATTGACGTCAACAGCACGTAGCCAGTGAAAGGAGGTACGTGTCTTGAGCTGTATTGGAGGGTATATAAGGTGTGCTGTAGGCAATCTGAAAACAGATCACTCGTTACTGTCATCGATCAAAGGAGCGATTTATCAAATTTGGAAAAAGAATGATTATCGGCTTCCGGGACAAAGGTGGCAGCGTTTCTGAAACAGCGCAGTTTGTAAACTGTTTGCCTGCTGCTGTGGTTAAAGTGTATCGTGATTGGAGAAATGGAACCATGGCGAATCAGCGAAGTGGAAACTGTGGAGCACCACGTGTCACTGATGTGAGAGGTGAAGGTTGGCTTCGAATGTGCGTGAGGGCCGATCAACACGCTAGAGTGGAGCAACGCACGGGCCGAACGAACCAGGGGGCTACCGAAAGTATGTCTAAAACGACAGTTCACCGAACCCTGCTGCGCATGGGGCTCCGATGCAGACGGATGGTCACTGCACTTATGCTAACGAAGGTACATCGGCAACAAAGGCTTACATGTGCATGGAAGTATCGGAATTGGACCTCCGCTCATTGGCAAAGAATTGCCTTCTCCGATGATTCACTTTTTCTGCTTTATCAAACGAGTGGACTTTGATGTATAAGGCGAGAAACATAGGAAAACAAACAATCTTCAACCATTGGTGGAAAAACACCAGCTTGTATGAGCAGGGTTATGGTCTTGGGAATGTTTTTGCGGCTTTCTCGGGGTCCACTCATACCTGTGGAAGGCACTATGGACCGAATTCGTTATCAATCTATCCTTGCAGACCATGGACACCTATACATGCTGACTGTCTTTCCTGGGGCAGATGGGATCTTCCAGTACTAGAATGCGAAGTGTCCCACAGCTGGAAATGTCCGAGAGTATTTGTAAGAGCACGATGAAGACTTTAAAGTATTTCCCTGACCCCCTAATTCCCCATTTTTAAACCAAATTGAGTATCTGTGGGACCACCTCTATCGTGTTGTTTATTTCATGCATCCTCCACCAAGCACCTTCCAGCAGCTGTCAGATGCACTGCAGTCAGCATGGCTCGACATACCTGTGAACACTTTCCAGCACCTTACAGAATCTCTCCCAGCCCGTCTAGTTGCTGTCTGCGCTGCACACAGTGGTTACTCTGGATATTAGCTGGTGGTCACAATAATGTGTCTTGGCTATGTAGTCCTCTCCAATATAGAATATTCCCCTTAAGGGCGTTGTAAAGCATATAGAACACCTCGAAGAGCATAAGTTAGCATTCCAATCGAATGGGTATAACATGGTTGATCTGAGCGTATTTCGAAGTGGCAGGGTAGTTTGTCCCAGGAGAGAAAGGTTGAGTGTCTCCCAAACTGTCGTTCTCCTGGGAGATTCACGCACAACCACAGCACGGATTTGCCATAAATGCTGCTCCACAGAAAAAAAGTTCAGCAATATGTAATGCAGAGGGAAAAAACATGGAGTGAATCAGAAAGACGAAAGGGAACTGATAAGAATTGTTCAACCAAAGAGGGGTGCCCAGTCCTAGCAATCACTGTAAAATTCAACATTGCAAGATTGGTGTATCCGTAGTTATTTGTGCGGCCCAGTAGTGTAAAAATCTAAGTGCTGGCTTCTGACGTTTGGTCTCAAATATATCAAGTTTCGAATTCCGGGTGAGGTATAAACGGTGTGTTTACCTAAAGGTAAACACACTGTTCATACCTCACCCGGAATTTAGGGACGACCAACTGCTTATAGCCCATCGAGTTGCTTACTTTCGTCTTTAACCTTGCTCTCCAAAACAAATAAACAAGAAAGATGACGCCGAATTTTCGGGTGTAATAAGCACGTCTTTTAAATCCGTTCTGACGCAAATTAAATTTATCAAAGCTATTCAAAGTCAATAGAACCGGTATGGAAAACAATAGTATCTGACGGAAGAAAGAAGTTTTTCAATCGGGTTTTTAAATTTCAGTCGGGTTTTTAATCCCTCAGAAATTGCTGTAAACGGAATCGTGAACTTACGCCCTCTGGTTGCAGACTTGTGCGTTAAGAAAAACATGAATTTATATGAGAAACATTTCGCACCGGAAACGCTCTCCAACACATAAAGAATTTTTCAAATTGGACTCATCAAAGCAGAGATATGAACAAATATGATATATGCATCTTAGCGCCCTGGCGGGAAAACCATACATTATTTTAGGAAGAATGTATTCTCAAAACGTTTTTCCATATGAGCCTTATCGGTCCAAGAAAAAAAAATTAGTCGAGTTTTCAGGATCCCAGATTTTGCTACAAATACATCAGAAACAGAAATTAACACTTATGACCCCTGGTGGCCAAACCATTCCTTACCAAACATAAGAAATTGTGTGAAAAATATTTCCCATCAGGCCTTGCATGCGATACAGGAAGAATTTTTCAAATCGGAGTTTTAGAAGCAGAAATAACGCGGAAAACGCAATTTACCTTTGTGCCCAATAGCGGAAAGTCTATGATTCACTTGAAAATTTTGAATTTATGGGGAAAACATTTCGCATCGGAAACACTGTCCAACAAAGAAGGATTTTTTTCAAATCGGACTCCTAGAAGTAGAGATACTGTCGAAAATAAGATGCACGTCTACGCCCCTGGCGTAGAAACCATGCATTATTTCAAGAAGAAAATGTTCCTAAAAGGTTTGTCGACATGAGTAGTATCGATCAACACGACTTTTTTTGCTATCGAGGTTTTAAAAGCTCATATTTTGCTGCAAAAGGAAATTAAGACTTCGCCACCTGGTGGCCAAACCATTCTTTACAAAAATTAGAAATTACGAGCAAATGATGTTCCATCAAGAATTGTATCCGGTGCAGAAATAATTTTTAAAATCGGAGATTTAGAAGCAGAGATATAGGGGTAAAGCAATTCACCTTTACGCCCCCTAGCGGAAAATCTACAAATTACTTGAAAATTTTGAAATTATGTGGAAAACATGTCACACTGGAAACACTATCCAACAAAGAAGGAATTTTTCAAATCAGACTCCTAGAAGTTCAGATATTGACAAAAATAAGATATACATCTACGCCCCCTGGCAGAGAAACCGTGGAATATTTTAAGAAGAAAATATTCCGAAAAGGTTTATCGATGTGAGTGGCATTAATCCACGAAAGAAGTTTTTCAATCGATATTTTAGAAGCTCAGATTTTATGGCCAATACATCAGAAGCAAAAATTAACACTTACGCCACCTGGTGGCCAAAGTATTCTTTACCAATAATTTGAAATTATATGCAAAAGATTTCAAATTAGGATGTGTATCCGCTGAAGAAAAAAATTTCAAATTGGAGTTTTAGAAGAAGAGGTATCGGGGAAAATGTAATTTAGTTTTACGCCCCCTAGAGGAAAATCTATGCGTAATTTGAAAAAGCAACTATATCTAAAATACTCTTCGACATAAATGGAATCGAAAGATAAAATAATTTTTTCAATCGGATGTTTAGAAGCAAATATGTGGAATAAAACGTGTTTTTGAATTCGACATCATCTGCATTTACGCCCTCTAGCGGAGATCATGTACATCGTGAAAAAAAAACGAAGGAAAGGATCATCATTTGCATATTTCAGGCTTCCTAATGCAAAAAGAATTTTTCAAATCAGACTAATAGTTGCAAAGATATCGTGGATACAGACGGACGGACAAACCTGTAATATAAGCACGATCTTTTTTACAAAAGACGTGCTAAAAACAGAGTCATCTCACAATGCAACACGTATCGGACCTTTTCGAATAAGGCAGCCGGAGACTATATATCCAATCTCTTGTGATCCCTGACATGAACCCAAATCTAGCATTTGTGGTTTCACCTGATATGAACCCAATCGAACATTTGTGGTTCGACTTGGAAAAGCGGGTTCGCGCTAAATCACCCCCACCCTGAAATATACTGGAACTGAGGGACCTGCTGTTGACATTATGGTACCAGATACCTCAGGATACCTGTTATCGCCACTTCATCGAACCGATGCCCTCGCCGAGTGGCCGCTGTTTTGCGAGCTAAAGTGGTCCTAGAACTTATTAGGAGGTGGTTAAAATGTAATGGCTGATCAGTGTATTTGCGTCTTACGCAATTAAGTTAACGGATTTTACTACCTATAAGCGCTTTTTGATAAGCTTACGGAATACAACTTTTTACTGGATAGAAAAATGCGGAAGGTACCTCATTTTCTCTTCTTTGTAGTATTTACAGAAACGTAAAAAATATAGTTACAAAATTTTGGAAACTAATTGTACTTGTTTTAGTCTCGTCTTATGCGTAGAATCTACTTATTTATGAAAGGATATAAGGAAATGGAGAAATTTAACCCATTCGGCTTATATTATGTATCCACCACTTAGCTGAAAGAAGCGGTATTAAAATATTCATGAATGCAACGTATTGCAGAACAATCAATCAATACCACTTTGTTTTACAATAACTGTGAGATAACAAAGACAAAGAAATTTTGACATAAAGAAGGATATATAGTTCATTTTGACGTTTCAGCTTCGCTCCACTTTTACCTTTCAGTACTTGCTTCTCCTTCTTCAGAGTAAATACATAGCCTGAGTAACATTTCACCCTTTACTTGTGATTTATTGTCCCTCAAATGAGGATTTTCAGAGGATAAGCTTATTTACCAAGAGCTAATTTATATATTGTTTCTTCAGAAATCCGGGGTTCTCTTTTTTCCTTCTTTGGAAAGCAGTAACTATTTAGGCCAATTCAGGGAAAACGAAAGACTTGAGATGAATTTCTGAAGTCACAAGATGTGACAATGCCAAGATAAATAAATAAATAAAGTGAGAGAACCAGTTTATCAACGAAATAAATTCTGAAGTGCGTAATCAATCAAATAAAAGAAAGTAAACTCGGGAATTCAGTGAATGAAAGAAACAGACAATCCGTTGGACAAACAAATGTTCGAGCTAGAGTAAGACAAAGGGAGAATAAAACAAATAGGGTAGGGAAAGACCGAATGGCAACGTTAAAAGAAATCTGCACAAACGATTACTGAGCAGAAGAAGAGATAACGAAAGGTTGAGATGAAGGGTAAAAAAAAAAAAAAAAAAGAAAAGAAAAAAAGAAAAAGAAGCAAAGTGATCGAACCACGTGCCGGTTCTGTTCGAGAGATTCATCGACCTGGTAAACGAAAAGACCGCTACGATAGAAAACAGAAATGAGGAAATTAGAAATCAAGCAGACAGGAAGACACGGAACACGGCGAACGGGAGGGTAAAAAAGAAGCAGAGGAATAATAATGAAATCAAGAATGAGTCTTGGGACAAAAGAAATACGCAAACATACTCGCAAGGAAGGCTTAACAATGCAGAACCGCCATTTTCCTTCAGCGATGAATGTTATCGAAGTGAACGACACTCCTGCCAAAGATCGGGGCGGTTGCCAGGTCGCCCGTTCTCTAAACCCATTAATTAGCGAAGTGCGGTCAAGGGAATGTCGCTAAGGAGATAGTAAGCGTGAAATCAAATGTTGGTTTACTCCAGGGAATGTGCAGGCGTTGGTGGTACAATGCGGCTAGCGAAATAGAGCTGAGACGCAGCGGAAGTGAGGGAATTTCCACGTCTTCGTGCTAGGAATAAAAGCAAAACCTCTTCTCCTGTCTCTTGACTTCTTTTCCACTGCTTGACAATCACCGCCATGGAGATCTCCACAGTATCTCAGCGATGGAGATAGAATGTGGATGGATGCTCGCCTTTGCCGATTTACGAGACATAAATAAGATTGCAGGGTAATCTTTTAAATTCGATAGATCACAACTACGTAGCTTCAAGATTAAATCTTTTTTTTAATAAATGAAGATGTGAAATCACTTTCCACTTTTTCAGTAATGCATTGGTTGTCTAAATAAAGGCGGGAAAATTTCACTACAAAAGATGTCAAAACAGCATTATTTGCTTGAAAACATTTTGCTGTAATGATTTATTGTATTTGAGTGACGCCAATTTTCTGGAGAATATTTTGGCGATTCTGTTACAGAGATTTTATACGGAATTTTAGGATTTCATATAAAATCTCAAAATGCAACCTTTTTCCATCTCGTGCTCCCATTCCTTTGTTTCCCCAAAGCGTGAGAGAAATTTCTCAGAGTCAGCTTATACACTGCTGGACAATTGCTAAGGACGGATCATAAACGGCTATATAGCGCATAAAAAAGTAAGTGTGGTTGGATGCCAAGTGAAATAAAATAATGTCAGAATGCCAGGACATTACAAGAAAGACAATTTATTGTGCTCTGAAATCCAGAAGGCTTTGGAACGTGTTCAAGGGACAAACAGGCCATTTTGTGCAGAATACGTAAACGTGAAAAAAATGCAATTACCGTCCGCAGGCGTTCCGGCGTAAGATGTCAGTACGGGATATGGCCACCATGGAGGGCGATGCAAGATTCCACACGTCTTGTCATGCTTTGCACAATATTATCAAGCAGCTGTTGGGGTAATTTATCCCATTCCTCTGTCAGTGCACGGATGAGGGTGTCCTTGTTTATTGGAGGGCATTGGCGACCAGCAAGACTCCTCCCCAAAGCATCCCACACATTTTCCATGGGATTCAGATCTGGAGAACGTGCTGGCCATACGAGGCGTTGAATATCCTCGCTCTCAAGACACTTCTGGACAGCAACTGTTCGATGACATGTTGCGTTGTCGTCCATGAAAATGAATCTATCACCGACAGCACCACGGAACATGCGAATACGAGGTAGCAGAACATCATTAATGTATCGTTGGCCAGTCATAGTCCCAGTTGGAAGCACATAGAGGGACGTACGGCCATTGATCATGATGCCAGCCCATACCATGACACTACATGTCGGATATCGGTCCCTTTCCTGTATGTTT
This sequence comes from Macrothele yani, assembly GCA_039090855.1. Taxonomy (NCBI): domain Eukaryota; kingdom Metazoa; phylum Arthropoda; class Arachnida; order Araneae; family Macrothelidae; genus Macrothele; species Macrothele yani. The sequence continues at coordinate 141,443,329 of CM077002.1, forward strand.
GCTGGACAATATGCAGTACCACTATCACGCCAGATCAGTTGTCGTCGACAATCAGACGATAGACTGTATCTACTCTCATTTGAGAAGAGTGCAGCAGATCAGTCGTTACCAGTCCAATTGCGATGTTGATGGCACCATTGCAAACGGGCGGTACGGTGACGTCTGGACAATGGGATGCACACAACAGGACGGCGGGCGTATAGTCCTCCTTCATGCAAACGTCTGGCGACAGTTTTTCCGGAGATCCGCTTGCCAGTAGCAGCCATAAACTGATTTGCTACCTCACTAGCTGTGCTGCGCCGGTGTCTTTTTGTTGATAGCACTATGTACCGATCTTCTGCAGGTGTCGTACTGCGAACACGACCTCCCCCGTGACGTTTGCTACACTCTCCATTTGTTTGAAATGATTTCCAAAGCCTTGAAACAACACTGTGGCTGACGTCGAACTCCCAGGCAACATCTGTTATTTTTCGCCCTTCTTCAATCTTGCCAATAATACGGCCACGCGTAAAATCATCTAGGTGATGTCGGGAACACATACTGAAAATTGCAAGTTCGTCAATTGATTCTTTCCCTTTCAACTTTGCATTTGAACAACAACGGTCAATACGCGTCAAATCCTTTATATCTCTTATCAGCGCTATGACGTCACGAACAAGTTCCGCAATCCAAAATTTGCATATGCACAACACGTCTTACTGTATCCCGCACTTATGCTGATTTCCCCATTTTCCTGCCTTCCATTTTATGGTTGCTATCGTTGCTATTGTCATCCGTCCTTAGCAATTGTCCGGCAGTGTATGAACATTGTTTGTTGAATGGAGATTAATTCCATCGCGACTCTTTTGATGCTTTTTCAGGTTTTAATTTCAATGCGGCCGACTAATGTACTAGCCGCTCACATTTGATTTTGAGGTTTGAGATTTATTGAGGGCGTTGTGGTTGTTTCTCCCATGGAACTTTAGGATATGCTTAAAGGCATTTTTTTGAGACAAGAGAGGGAGGTGGAAGGACAGTTGTCTCTAGGGTTCAGGTAGCGAGCGGTCACGAAAAGTACGACGAGGTAATTGCCCCAGGGTTGTTTGGGGAGGTCTTAGGTTGACCGCGAGGTCAGAGGAATTCACGACAGCGCGAGAGATGATGGAAAAGGGGACTTAAGAAAAAAGGAATTGAAGTTTTAAGAGGGAGAGTTAGGAAATATAGCACAGCTAACGGACAACCTTTGCAGGCAATTAAATGAAGAAACGAATAAAAGTTTCTTAGACATATTTACGAATCGCATACAATTATTATCACTTGGTTATCACGTGTTAATTACTATTTTCTTCAACCATACAAGATGTAGCCACTCAACTACGGACTTATTAACAGTTTCAAGTTAACAACTAGAGCAAAGATACTAAAGAACTTGTTAACAATTCACCAAAATTCTAGGAAGAGCCTTGTTGAGCGCCTCTCAGATCCGAATTCTTTGATGAACTGAGATGTGTTTCGCTGTCCCGGTAGCCTACTTGCTGGAGCACTGGTTAATGACCATGCTTCCGAGCAGTGGCGTATCCTGGGTCCGAGACCTGGGCTATCACACACGTCCCCCCTCCCTCACCCCCAGTACTGTTTTTTTTTAAATTGCGAAGTTTATTTTTCAGTTCTAAAGTAATAGAAGTAACTTTTTTCCTAAATTTTCGGTACATGCTATTGCTAACATGATACCAAATAATTATGAGGATTAGGATTTGAACACTTCTTTGAACATGAACTCCATTCTTCTGAATACTTTTTTGTACATGAACTCCATTCTTGTTTCCTTTTGTGTGAACTTGAGTGTTACGTTTCCATAAAAAGTTTCTTCCGAGTACTTTCTTATATTTAAAAATAATGTTTTTCTCTATTGACAAAACAGCCAAGTTGCTTAAATGTACATACCCTAATGTGGCTCTAAGATATATCTTGATTCTTTTTAATTCAGGAAAACTTATTTCGGCAGTTGCAGTTGTTGATGGAAACCTTAATAGGCCTATTAATGGTCTGCAAATTTGTACACTTCACTAAACCCAATGTCCAATATATTCAAGTAACAAGTAATGTCTCTTACTGATTTCTTTTTGTATTCATTAAAGGAACGAAAAACCTTCAGTTCATTTTTTAGTCGAGCTGTATCAATATTTAAGGGAATTTAGTTCTTTAAGTTCCCTTTTGTTCTAGACATTTTAACTTTTTTTTGTTTAACTTTTTGTTCTAGAGATTAACACAATATTTTGTAATTTTGCTTTTGCTGTTTTCATGTAAACAAATCTGATTAATCGTGAGAACATTTCTCTACAACCTGATAATTTCTTAAGATTACGATTCAGTCTGTCTATCCGCTTCTTCAGAAGAGAGAGTCTGAATTAATTTCATAGCAATCGTTTTCCTATGTAGCTTTCTCCTGTTCTACATCAACTCGAGCAAAAACCTACTTTTCATGTCAGATGAAGCAAATGGCTTCAGCGCTTTCGAATTCTTGTGTCGAGTACTGTTATTCTTTATCACTGGTCATGCATGAAGATTTATTTGTCCCAGCCATTAATTTTCTCTTTTAAGTAATTTTCCTGAGTTACGTCTTTTCCGCAGTTTCTTCAGTGCTTTGCTGGTACATTTCGCGCCATGCCCAAATAATGCGTTTTATCTGCGTCTTGTTCAGGACTAGGTTTCGCGCTTAAATCTGACGATCTTCCAGAATCGACCTGACGATTCAGCAATACTCGCGGCTGTGGTACAAATACACTATAGTGCCAAAAATCATGGGATAGCAGTATGCAAATTTTAACTAGCGCTGTCGTCGTATAAAGGCTTTGACGCACGCCACAATTTTTATCACTTGCGAGGTGTAGTATTGTAAGTCAGGTTGAACAACCGCCAGTAGGATTATGGCAAGCCGACGTGAATTATCGGAGTTTGAAAGAGGTATGGTAGTGGAAGCCAGACAGACATTCAATTTCCGAAGTTGTGCTACCATTCAAAATTCCTCGATCCACAGTGTCACGTGTGTACCCAGAATACCTCATGAAAGGCTTTACCACCAACCGTGGACAGCCCAGTGGCCGACCACGGATGCTGAATGATCGTGACCATTGGCGTCTGACCAGGATTGTCCATGCTAACATACAAGCGACACTGGCTCAAATAACATGCGCATTTAATGTATAAGGTACCATATACATACACATCCATTAGGTCAATGCTGCGTAATTTAGCGCCCATGGGGTATGGAAGCAGAAGACTCACCAGAATGCCTTTGTTGACACCACGACATTGGACACAGCGCCTCACCTGGGATCGTGAACACGGTAATTGAACCTTGGAAGAACGGCAAATTTTGGCGTTGCTCGATGAGTCACGCTTCGAGTTGTTCCGAGTTGATGGTAGGGTTCGGGTGTGGCGCAGACCCCATGATGTCATGGACCCAAGCTGTCAATAAGGCACTGCGCAAGCTGGTGGTGGTTCCATACATCTGTGGGGTGTCATTACGTGGCACGGGTTCGGTCCTTTGGTCCTCGTAAACACATCATTCACAGGTAATCGCTTTGTTGCTCTGCTGGGGGGGGCGATTTGCAGCAGATTTGTATAGTGACATCATGCACCCCAACAACGATGGGATTTTTCAGGCGGACAATGCACCATATCATGGAGCCTAAGTTGACCAAAATTGGTTCGAGGAGCATTCTGGTTAGTTTCGACGTATGGTGTGGCTACTACGTTCCCCCGACATGAACCTAATAGAGCACTTATGGAACGTGGCGGAAAGGTCCATTCGCACCCAAGATCCTGCACCTACAAATACCAGGGAATTTTGTGCGGCTTTTCAGATGGTATGGCTCAACATCTCTACAGAAATCATCCGGTCACTTGTGGAATCGATGCCATGTTGAGTTGCTGCTCTTCGCAGGGCTAGAGGAGGTTCTATACGATACTACGTACGTATCCCATGACATTTAGCACTTCAGTGTATCTACAATTCAGGTTCTGGCAGCAGTGAAAACCGTCTTAATATTCTTGGATTCTTAATTGATGTGGGTACATGTTTGTGCGTGTGAGTGTGTAACATAAATTGCATAAATTACATATTGCCGCCCCGATGGCGCAGTGGTCTAAGCGATGGTTTCTGATCATTCGTCCGAAAGGGGATGGGTTCGAATTCCGGTAAATCGTGGATGTTATGTTTGCCTTACGGTACTGGCTTTCTCCTTTCCCTGAAGCCAGTGGCCCTAAATTAGGGACGGGCGACTGCTTATAGCCAATTGAGTTGCTCACGGTGGTCTTTAAACCTCCAATAAAAAAAATACATATTTGGAAATAGACATAAATTTGTCTTGTACAACCCAAGTATTCGACGTAGTATAGGGACAAATTTATAGATCGTTCTCTTCGTTTGATATGCTTTCTTTCCATCCCCCCATAAATATAATTCTTAATTTCGCATAGATGCTCTAATTCACTAGCTTTCGCCAACAAAATGGAACTTAAACGGAGAAAGTTACTTAAAACAAATGAAACTATTGCTTTGTGGCACTAAGTTTTACGAATATTGTGAAAAGCATTAAATCATAAAATCAATTTAAAGTCTTTTGAATCTATTTAAAGTCATTACGTCTATGTAATTTAAAGTCTTTTGTGTTTCAGTTCGCATTGTTTTGAAAATCATTCATGAGTAAATATTTTAAATAACAGGCATCAGATTCCCTCTCAAAATTGTTTTAAGACTAAACAGATAGGGTAATCGAATTAGTCATTGAAACTTTTTCCTATGTCCTATGTCTTACTTAATTAATTTATGGAGATTGCATTACAAGAATAATTTCGAGAGATGAAGCTTTTCAACGAAATACGTTTAGTGTTGAAGAAGGGGTTTAAATTTGTTTCGGAATCACTTAAAGAAACGCTCATTTAAATAAGACTGATTAATAAAGGTATTTATTAAATAGAAATTAAATATTTGCAAATCTGATAAATTTTACATGTGTTTTCAGGTAAATTAGCCATGAATCTTTACAAGGACGCTAATCGAGTTGTTTGTTTGTAAATTTAGGCTCTCTTTTGCTGACTTTATTTTCGTCATCAGCTGCAAGTTTGTATTCTGGTATTACATAAAGAATTTACTGTTGAACGTAAGCTAAACGGTCTTTGTAAGTAAATCAATTGATTCTCATGAGACTTCGTGAATATTTATATTCATGAAATATGAAGAATAGTACATTCCCTCTAAGGCAACAGGAACCACTAATACTGAGAAAAACTGTGCATCCATCATTTTAATAAAATATGGAGACATAATCTGTCAGAAAAGAAATTGAATTAAGATATCTTATTTCCGTTATTCTTGAAGTGCTGTTACTTGTAGTTTAACATTTCTTTTGAGTTTCCGTTTCTCATACAAATTTGGTTGCTTCTTGGTTTAAGATTTTCTGACTGAACAATATATTTCTTACTCCAAACAGCTTGCACATTTTTGCAACGCTGAGAGTAAGAGAAGGAAGTAAATAGACCACGTTGCATGAAAAAGTGTGTAATGGTGGATATAGTGGATATATAATTAGGAGAGCGAAAGAGGTGGAAGCTTGTTGTCGATATATCTGAATAGACGAATAATGTATATTAAGTGCACTGGTTTCCGTAAGTTAAGGAGAAACAGAACAATCGCTATTACTCAAAACATACATGATGGAATATTATGAAATTTTGTGAAAACCTATATCGTATCCTTACGTTAGAGAAAGACCCTAAATTAATTCGTAGGAAACACTTCATTAGGACAAACATAACCACACACAAAAGTAAATGAAAAATATGGTGTCAAAATGAAATAACCAAAGTACTTCAATAGGGAGTGTGATAACCCCTCACAGCAATATTTGTTAATGATGATGTCTAGGAGCCCATTAGGTAGCAACGACCACTTATCAATGCTTGTCTAAGCCCATTCAGGTCTTGCGCAGGAGAACCGGTTCAGAAACATGCCTCCGTAGAACATCTCAGACATGCTCGATCGGATTACGGCCGGGAGACCTGGCTGGACAATCCATTCGTCCAAATATGGCGGATGAGTCCAGATTTGTTCTCTAGAGTGATTCCAGAAAAAGATTTATCCGAGCAAACCAGAGGGACTCGATCTTCTGTCTCAGGAAAGGGCATTTCAGGTGGTGGTGGTAATATCATTGTGTAGCCAGGCATACCATTGAATGGCCGCACAAATCTCTACTTGCTTCGATCTAGCTGCATGAATGCTCATATTGGTAGGATGAGATCATAGAATTCTTTGCTATGCATTACAAAGCAGCAAGTAGTGGCAACTTTATTCCACAGGAAAACAATGCACCTCCTCACCTAGCCAGAATTGTCTATCACCGTTTACAAGGAAGCACCATCAACTTTATGGAATGGCCAGTTTGTTCCACTGACGTCAACTCTGTTGAACATGCATCGTTTGCTTTAAGCAGACGTTTTGCAGACTTTGAACCCTATATCTAAACTTATAGAAGCTTCGAATCCCCTTGGAGAAGTAATGGTCGTTATTGTCAGGACAGCTTCTGCATACTCTCATTATGAGCATGAAGCGTCGCTGTGCAGCGTGTATTGCGGTGATTGTTAACTTCACTCGGTAATGAATCACTTTGCTTATTTCGTTTTAAGCCTGTCTTGGGCCAGACATACTAATTGTTTTTTTAAGTAATAAACGGTTTTCTTATTTAGTTTATAAAATATGAAAATACCCATTGAGTTATACGTTTTCCATTCATAGATATTACAGAAAAAATCCTTGTAGTATTCCAGACATTTCAAAACTTTATTTTGGTTCTTAATTTATGGAAAAAACAGTGTATTTACAATTGCGTTTAATGTAAACTTTTCGGATGGCCTCAGTGTCATGTCCTTCCCAATTCGATCGATTTCTGGTTGTGCAATGAAATTGTGATGATATTTTGAATGTCATTGTCGTTCTATTTATTAGCACGCTTTTGTAAAAAAAGATCGTGCTTATCTTATCATTTTCTCCGTCCGCCTATGGACACCATATCTTTGCACCTATTGGACCTATTTGGAAAAGTCTTTTTGAGTTGAAAAGCTTGCAATGTGAGAATAATGATCTTGCATTCCATTTTTTTCTTTCGATGCACGATTTCGCCGCTAGAAGGCGTAAATGCAGATGATATCGTATTAAAAAAATATATTTTATTCCATATATTTGCTTCTAAATATCCGATTGAAAAAATATGTTTCCTTTCAATGTGATTTGTATCCAAGACAAGTTTAGAAACACTCTTATTTTTTTAAGTAATCATAGTTTGTCCGCTAAAGGGCATAAAGTTAAACTGAGTTTTCCACGATATCTCTGCTTCTAAAAGCCCGATTTGTAAACTTATCCTGCATCGTATGCAGATCCTAATAGGATATATTTGTCATTTCTAATTCTGGTTTTGTCACCAGGTGGCGTAAGTGTTTATTTCTTCTTCTGATGAGTTTGCAACAAAATTGGAACTTCTGAAAACTGGACTGAACAAATTACTTCGTGTACCGGTACCGCTCACTGCAGAATACCTTTTGAGAATGTATCCTGCTTAAAATAGTGAATAGTTTTTCCGCCAGTAGATGCATATCTTACTTATTTTGATATCTCCGCTTCCAAGGGTCCGATTTGAAGCATTCTTTCTTCGTAGAAGAGCTTTTCCGGTGCGAAATGTTTCTCATACAATTTAAAATTTTTCTTAACACACAAGTATGCCAATATTCTCATACAATTTTAAATTTTTCTTAACACACAAGTATGCCAATATTCTCATACAATTTTAAATTTTTCTTAACACACAAGTATGCCAATAGAGGGCGTAAGTTCACATTTACCTTTACATCGGTATGGGAGGAAAACCCGATTGAAAATTGTTTCTCGGTCTGATACTACTTACTATGGAAGCTCTTTGTGTGTATTTTCTTCTTCAATATAATTCACAATTTCAAAGATAATATAAATGTTTAATCTGTTTCTCTCAATATCTATGCTTCTACATGTACGATTCATAATTTCTTTCAACACCGGATGCCATTTACCTTGTACAATACTTTATTCTAATATGTAAGGAATTTTGTAGTCTGTCTGTAGGTGGTCTTTGTCTGCTTCGGTTTGCAGCTGTATCACCGCTTCTAGAAACCCTATTGAGGAAATTCTTCTTTACTGTATGTATGCCATTCGCTATCATTGAGATGTGGAGTATTATCATCTTTAAATAATGCGAAGATTTCCCGCTGGGGGCGTAAAGGTCGAACCTTCTTTTTCGCAATGTCTGCTTCCAGGAGACGCATTTGAAAAATTCTTTTCCTTAGCATAGCTTCTTCCACGAAGAATATTTTTCGCCTATTTTTGACTATGCAAAATTTTTCCGTTAGCAGGCGTGGACTCATATGTTTCCTTCTATATTTCTACTTTTAACAATTCGATTTGAAAATCTCTTTGTCTCTAATCCCTTCCTTGTGCTCTGAGAAACCTTTTGTGCGCCATTTGTTAATCTTCGAATCACACGTTTTGGTCCCTGGCTGGTTGACGTAGGTAGCTGTTTCTATTTCTGGATTTTGTATCGATTGCAGAAACCTGGTTGATTTTTTCCCGTTCCACTAACTTTGGATAACTTTGATAAACTTTATTCGCGTCGGAATGGATTCAAATGATGTGCTCATTAGACGGAAAATTCGGTGTCATTTTTGTAGTTTTTGAGATAACGCCGTTGTTTTGATTCCACAAGTCTTTCTCGTGTAAGGACGAGGAAACCGAAAAGCGTTTTTATCTCCAGCTAAACTTTCGTAAGTTTTGTTTTACTTTTAATCTACCTTGTTATGGCTTTTCCCTTCCTAATTAGATGCTTAAGCATTTTTGTTTTTAGCGTTTGATAAAGTTTCTGTTCTTGAACATCATCTTAACTTGCACAAATCCACATTTTGTTTTACATGTATTAGCGTTAGATGTCTGGTTTTCAAAATAAAAGTCTTTGGGTTCCTTAAGGGAAGAACGATTCAGCTGCTTATAACGTCACATACAAAAATTTACTTAATCTCCTTCTCAATAAATACGGCTTTACATTGGGTATAACGTTTTCGAAGAGAAAGAGAATTCATGCGAAACTAATTAATGGAGGTAATGTGTAATTGGTGTTCAGTGAATAGCGCGAATTAAGAATTCCAAATGATAACTCCTGTCTTGTAGCATTATTTATAAAGTAGCTTACTCCTTTGATTAGTCCTATTTTTAAAGAATTACTGCTTTGCGAGGCAAACATGTTATTATGCCATATATATATAACAAAACCGCTGTTTACGCAAAGGGGTTCTTATTAATTAGAATAGATACCTTTCTAAATACTCCAAAGTTAGATCAATTAATGGAAAATTTTATGAACTTGGAAATGATTGTTTGTCGGTAGAAATTATGAATACACATATACTCAAGACATTCGCGATGTTTGGTAGAAACAAATGCTAACGATTTTGTCCCAACTTTCATTTGTTTTAATATGATTTCATTTCGTAGCCAAAACTAGCATTCGCTGTTGCTAAGAGAACAGGAAAGCAAGAATATCTTCTTTGCTAGTGAGACTCATAAGGGACAAAGGAAAGTACGTGAAAAATTCCATATGTATTGAGTAAACGCGGGAAACAGAAAAACAAAGAGAGATACAGATAGATTCCGCGTAACAGGAGATGCGAGAAGAGCGTGCTAGAGAAAAGAACTAGATCAATAAACATAAAAGAAACGAAGTAAAAAAAAAGTAAACTGATTAAAACAGAGAGAAAAGAGTTTAAAAGGGTTAGGAAGAGAAATAATAGACAGCTGAAATTGAAATGGAAATATGGAAAAATGAGTGACAACCAATGAGAAAAGAAATATCAAAATGAAGACAAATGAACAGTGGGGAGGCGGAAAGGAAGAGAAAAAGAGGTAGTGAAACGTTAAGGAATGCGAAAGAGAAAAGAAAATAGAGGAAGAAAATAAATAAGTTAAAGGGTATAGAAAGAGAAAGGGAAAGTAAGGAAAAACAGGACGGAAAGTGTAAAGGACAAGGTAAGTAAAAGTTTGAAGAATGAGAAATAACCTTACAGCGAAAACTTAAATGAAAGTAAGGGATAATGAAAGTCAACCATTGGGAAGAGAATTATCAAAACGAAGAAAGATGAAAAATAGGTACACTGAAAGGTACAGAAAGACTAAAGAGAAGATAATCGGAAAGACGAAGAAAGAGAGAAAGTAGAGGGAGACGAAGTGGAATAATTTAGAACTTTGCACTTGCTCTTGAGATCAAGGTTTTGGCAATATTACATTCCAGTCAAAATCAATTCAGCTCTATGCCAAAATAAGTCAGTAACAGCTCCATTTGCCCAGTGAATACAAATATATGAAAATTAAATCTCCCTAATGTTTTTCACTTGTTCATATTAAAGGCTGTACCAGAGTTTTGGTTAATTTTTTTATCTCTATGAGCTGAGAAACCACGTATCCTGTGATCTCATCATAGAGGATAGTTCGGACGAAGAAAGCAGAGATAGTACTTTTCAGGTAGGGTCACCCAATTAGTGTAGGCCACATAACTTTACTCAACTAATACAGGAATGAAAAAAATCTCAATCCTCCTGGTACGCGTGAAGAACTCGATACAAAAAACTTCGAATGAAGAAGACCGAAAGAAGAAAAAAGTTTATAGAACCCACTGCCATAACGTCCATTCTACCGACTTAGACTGCGAGATTGAACATTAACCAACTGTTTAATACAGGGACGTAAAGAAAGCTGAAGGAAAATAGAAAATAATTGCATGGCCTAAAGCTAAGGGACAAGGAAAGATCAAACACATGGTGTTATGAAGTTTGTAAAATTGATTAAGTAGATTTGGGCGGGACATGTGGCAAGAATGGATGATGGTGGATGGACGACAGTTATTATTGAATAGTGTGTGATGATTACTCCAATGAATCTTCCTTTCGAGTTTCTGTTTTCTTATTAAATTTTATCACTTCCTGGTTTAAGATTTTCTCGCTCAATAACACAGTACTACTTCCCTGATCAACTTTAACGACTTTGCAACGCTGACTGTGAGTCAGGACAAAACATATAGACGAAGTTGAGAGTGCATAATGTTGTGGTGTTGGACAGAGAGGAGTTTGTTAATAGGTTTTCGATATTTAATATGGCAAAAGAGATCGATGTTTGATTGATGTCTATGTAAAACTATGAATACATATTGTTATTATAAGATTTAAGATTCATGTTTCAATGGATAACTTACAACGTTACAATTACTTTGGGAGATTTTCTACGGTTTCTGTGAATAGAGAATAGGGAGGAATTTAAAGTTACACGTAAGTGCTAAATCTTTGAACAAGGCCTTTTGAAATTATTTAATTATTTCAGAATTAGAACATTAGCTACTGGGTTCTCATAGAACATTAGCTACTCCCTTCTCTCAAAACATAAGTTACTGACTTCTCTCAGAACATCAGCTACTCACTTCTCTTAGAGCATTGATAAGTTCTCTCCGAACATTACCTATTTTAGTTGTCTCACAACATTACCTCAGTTCTCTTAGAACGTTGCCTACTCAGTTGTCTTAGAACATTGGCTAATTAGTTCTCTTAAAACATTAACTGCTGGGTTCTCTTAGAACTTTAGCTACTCAGTTCTCTTAGAACATTAACTACTGAGTTCACTCAAAACATTAACTACTTAGTTTTCTTAGAAGATTACTTATAGAGTTCTCTCATAACATTAACAACTGGGTTCTCTTAGAAAATTAGGTACTTAGTTATCTAAGAGCATTAGCTACTCTCTTCTTTTAGGACATTAGCCACTCACTTCCCTCACTTCTATTAGAACATTAGCTACTTAATTCTCTTAGAACATTAGCTACTTAGTTCTCTTAGAACATTATCTACTTATGAAAGAAAGTTTTCGGATAATATCTGACTTACCATCCTTGTCACATTTACGCCAAAAATCGGATTGTCATCTTCAAAATTTATATTAGCTACTTAGTTGTCTTAGAACATTAGGTACTGAGTTTTTTAGGACATTAGCTACTTAGTTGTCTTAGAACATTAGCTACTGAGTTTTTTAGGACATTAGCTACTTAGTTCTCTTATGACATTAACTCATTAGTTTTCTTAGAACACTAGCTACTTTGCACTTGTTAAACACTCAAAACAACATTATTCAAATTTAAAAAAAAAATCAACAGGTGTCCGAAGGACACCATACGGCAAAGAACGTCTTCTTGGCTGCGTGCTATCTTTGGTCCAATAGCGAAAAGCACAGGAATAGGTGAATTCCGGAGGATGAATTCAATAAGGATATCATAGCTCAGCAGTGGGCGAATGAACACTAACCGGGGAGAGAGACGGAGCGTTGAACTGATAAACATTTATAAAATTACAGCCATTTGACATTAAAAATACATAAGGCATTATACACTTCCGTGTGATTACGTTTTTCATCTAGACCTTACATCTTTATGCAGCCTCACATGGTAAGTAGTGTGATAAAAGGATATTTGTCTTTTATTAAAAAAAAGAAATACATTTATTTTGGGGCTTAACAAATAAATAATGATCCTTCACCTACACACAAGTTTTCGTTCATTTTTCCACATCATGTGTTTAAAAGGTGTAAAATGCTTCTCTGTGTAACAGCGAGACGGGGAATTCCTTCCATACGACAATATGAAAAACGTTGGCTTCAGCTTTCACATCAACTCTCTAGTAATTAATTTTTAGAAGCTTTGACTCAAGCGAAAGAAGAAAAAAAGGAGAAAAATAGCTTTTAGCATAATCTGCACACATAACAAGCTGACTCTTCCTTCCGCATTTCGTACTAAGCTCCTATTTTTATTTGTTACATAGCGTTGCCTCTAAAAGCCTTAAAATGAGGAAAGCCGCCAGACCTTGAACTGCTCTTAAGAAATCCGTGTTTCTGAGAATTACTCTTTTATGCACCTAACACCTTTTAAAATCTTTTTAGTTTTAGTTATGCTGAAAAAGTGAACTCAGTGTCATAACTTTCGGGACTTGTGCAATCATTAGACCTGCTCATCATTGCTATAAACAGATGTATCTTTTCTAGAAAATGTTTTTGTGTGTGTGTGATAGTTGCGCCAAAACTTATGGAGTAAAACGATTCATTAACTCATTCTTACCTTTTCCACAAATTGACGCAACTGCATAAGAGTGAAACTGACAATTCTCGAACACAAAGTTTATTTTTTTTTTTTTTGCTTTGCAACGTTGTTTTAAACCACAAGTTTGGTGCCAAAAATAAGACAATTTATCACGCCTGTCAAAAGGAACACATTTTTTTTGTTTGGGGTTTCACGACAGCCATGAGTTCCTCATAGGGCAGCGGTTCTTAACCGTTTTTGGCCACGACCCCAAAACCAAAAAGACGAGCAACTTTGCGACCCAAAATCAAGAAGACGATCAACTTCGCGACCCAAAACCAAGAAGACAATCTACTTCGCGACCTATTTTGAAATTAAAAATGCTAATGTAATAGTATAAATAAGTGCAGTAATTATTCATTATTATACAGAGCGTAAAAATTATTTTTGGTTTTTGAAATTACAGTGAAACCAGTGGCGCAACTAAATGGGGGAGATTAGGGTTATCTATATAGTGAGGAGGTATGAATTATATAATGACACTATATAATGACACACTGTGAGACAAATAATATGAATAATCGGAAATTAGGATTTTTTTTTATAAAATAGATTTCAAAAATAATTACTCACAACAAGTTTAGTATACCAACCTTGGCACTACTTCTGAAAGCTCTTCAAACAGTGGTCGTGTCTTTGAACGGCAGCATCTCAAGCCATGCTCTGCTTGTAGTCGTCTTCTAACCTTAGTTTTCATGGCAAAAAGTGACGAAAAGCCAGCTCTACATAGGTAAGTAGTCGAAAACTGAAGTAACATTTGCGTAACTTAGTTGACTATAATTGTTTTTTCTTTTTTTTTCAATTTTTTCCAAAATGAACACAGTGCTTGTTTTTGGAAACTGTGACGTGCCTGCAGCGCAGAACACACATGAAGTTAAGGTAGATAGCAGTGAGAGCACATGCCAGTGTAATATAGTGGATAGCACTCGAAGCTCCGGAGCAGAGAGTTGTGGGTTAGAATCCCGCCCCTGGCATGAAAATTATGGAAAAATTTACTTCGTCATGAAACTTTGACGTAAAGCTTCATCACTTTGGACTTCAATAAAGTCTTGCTGGGTACCCACAATATCAAATATATTCAGGCAAGTCTTCAATATCAAATTGATTGCGCATCCAACTGTATTTGACCATATCTTCTGGAATTTAGCGATCGAACTCAAGACTTAAGTTCTGCAGATGAGCAATTATTACATTTTTATCTTCTGCTAGTTCAGTGTTTTCGTCTTCCAGAAGTAAGTTGATTTCTGGGGCCGTTATACGCGTTAAACACGAAGGTTTAAAATTAAAAATTAACAAAAAACTTAACACTTTAAATTTTTTTCTGACTATCTCGGAAGCCTCGTGCTTAACGCGTATAATTTGCGGAAGCCTCGTGTTTAACGCGTTTAATGTGCAAGGTAAAGAAGATAAAAAAAATATCTATGAATACTAACAGATCAGAATTTGGAGGAAGGTCTGACTTATATTATATATATACACCAATGAGTCATTACATTAGGACCACCTACTTAATAAGCTGTAGGACGCCGTTTAACACTCAAAACAGCGGCCACTCGGCGAGGCATCGATTCGATGAGCTGGCGATAGGTATCTTGGGATATCTGGTACCATAATGTCAACAGTAGGTCCTCTAGTTCCAGTACATTTCCGGGTGGTGGTGATTTAGCGCGAACCTGCGTTTCCAAGTCGAACCAAAAATGTTCAATTGGTTTCATGTCACGTGAATTTGGAGGCCAAGGTATTAACAGAAAGTCACCAGCATGTTCCTCGAACCACTCCTTGACGATTCTGGCAGTATGGCATGGCGATTTATCCTGTTGGTAATGGCCATCAACCAGCAGCGAACACAATTGCCATGAATGGGTGAAATTGGCCAGCAACGATGTTCAGATACCTGACAGCTGTGAGGTATGTCCCAAGAAAATATCGCTCGCAACATAACATCAACGTCTCTGACCTTATAACGAAGAAAATGTCTCCGTCATTTTTGGTCTACGCCGGGATTCGAACCAGAGTCCGCTTATTCCGGAACAAGTCGCTCTACCAACTGAGCTACGCAGACGTTCATTCTGATTCCTATCTGCCTTTATGTCGTGTGCGTCCTGCTGGCAGGTACGTCACAACCTGTTTCAGCACAACAGTGTATCCATGTGCCATAGCCTCTGTTGCTAATCGGTGGTTCCGCGCAAGGTCGTCTACGTGACGCACGAGGAAACTTGATTCGTAAGAACAGGCCACTTTCTTCCAATCATCCACGGTCTAATCTCGATTATCGTGGACCCATTTCATGCGTTGTTGACGATGACGTGCAGTGAGTATGGAGCCCCTGCTGTGCAGGCCCATGCGCAGAAGGCTGCGATGAACTGTGTGCTGTGACACATTGCCCTGATCACCACTGTTGCAGCTGCGGGTGATTTGTCGCACTGGGGCCCTGCGGTCGCTGTGAACAATGCTTGACAGTCTCCGCTCCCTCTGGCATCAGTGAGCTACGGACGTCACACGGCTGGACAACTGTTCGTCCTTTGGCCATCTGTGCACCAGCTTTGGTACGTATTCACTACAGAGGCACGTGAACAACCCACAAGCCGCGCCGTTTCCGAGATAGTAGTTCCAAGGCGCCGTGTCATCACAATTTGTCTTTTATTAAACTCCGATAAATCAGCAGGTTTTCCCATTCTGACTACGAACACTGTACTAACCGAGAGCCGGTCCTCGGGTTGTATATATATATACATATATATATAACCGAGGACCGGCTCTCGGTTAGTACAGTGAACGTCATCTGCGCCACCATTCCATCTCCAGGCGCGCTCATTTCTTTAAGCTGGGGATGGTCATAACGTAATGGCTCATCGATGTGTTATAACGAAGTAAATTTCTCCGTCATTTTTGGTCTACGCCGGGATTCGAACCCGAGTACGCTTATTCCGGAACAAGTCGCTCTACCAACTGAGCTACGCAGACATGTATTCTAATTCCTATCTGCCTTTATGTCATGTGCGTCCTGCTGGCAGGTACGTCACATCTCCCCCCGAAAGAGGGCCGGGGGCATGGCCCACGGATCAGCCGTGACCATGAATCGCTGCAGGCAGACAACCACTGTAGAACGTGCACTTGAGAACTCCCAGTCAATCTGGTGTGTGGAATGCAACGTCACACACATTTATTTTTCGAAGCACTGGAGAAGGGATTCTCTGATTTTTCCTATCTCGCGGTGTGGAAATAACATCACACCAATGCGAGATTTTGAACGGTCGGGTCATCCGGGTAGTTCGGGCGCCATTATAACGAAGTAAATTTCTCCGTCATTTTTGGTCTACGCCGGGATTCGAACCCGAGTACGCTTATTCCGGAACAAGTCGCTCTACCAACTGAGCTACGCAGACATTTGTTCTGATTCCTATCTGCCTTTATGTCATGTGCGTCCTGCTGGCAGGTACGTCACAGTGTATATGTATAGATGGAAGGAACTCAACGTAATCCAGTTGCCACATAATAGTTCTGCGGCTGTAAAAAATGTACTGTTATTGAACGCGCAGAGGAGAAAGCTGAAATTGGTTTCCAGGGTCGCCTAGTAGACAGAGGCTGGGCTTCTAGCCAATATGGAATTTCGGTCTGATTCTATGTCCCACATGAAGTATATATGTGGTGTGTGTGTATGAGCACAACAATGCTCAGACACATCCAGAAATCTTAAATTTGGGACAACCTCCTCCTCATTGCCTTAGATGCCCACGGAAAATAAAAATAAAGAAAAAGATCGTTTCATCTTCCCCTTCCGGATAAAAAAGCTGAAATTGTGCAGAATTTCAGAGAAATATGGCTGGCAAAGTGAACCATATATTTGTTTTTCATTGTTGGAAGTAATACGAAGGAAAATGTGCACCGACACGAAGTTTTGATAAATCGTAACAACAGTAAATTATTAGGATTTGTGTTGCTAAGTTCATTGTACTCTTAATATCAGTAATGTGCCTAGAAACTTAAAATACATCCATAAATGCAGTGGGAATATTAATAATTTAGTAAACAATTTACATATGATCATGGCTATATATTTACGAGGGGCATGTCGAAAGTTTTTGGCTGTTTAAAGAAATAAATGACACAGTAGAGTCGCATTATTGGGACCACCTCCTACTTTTGACGTCAACAGCGCGTAGTCAATGAAAGAGGGCATGTGTCGTGAACTGGCTTACAGGCCATATGAGGTGTGCTGTAGGCATTCTGAAAACATATCACTCGTTGTATTTAATAAACAATTATATATAAAACCACTTTGCAAATGCCTCTTCGCAGCTTTGTTTTTGCAAACTGTCAATTGACTCAACGTAAGCAGCTAGTGCCTTTTCATGTGACGAAAATCGACGTCCACGAAGGATTTTCTTGGCTTTTGGAAACAAGAGTAAGTCACACGGTGAAAAATCTGGAGAATAAGCTGGATGAGACAAAACTTGCACGCCTTATGTTACCAAAAAATCAACTGTTTTGGCTGCAGTATGAGCCTATATATTGCCGTAGTACAAAAGGAGGTTCTCAGTTTTCGACTTTGTGCGCTTTTTCTTCGATTGCGCTATGATATTTGGCAGACATTGAGTGGTACGCCAATTAGAAGTAACAGTTATTTGATTGTCAAGAACAATAGCTTTCACATGACAGAAGAAGAACGCCGCTACCATTTTCTTCCCTGCACTGAGGATTCGTCGGACTATGGCTGGAGGTACGTCACCTTCGAAGCACCAGACCATTGATCGTTCCTTTGTTTCCGGATCATAATGATATATCCACTATTCATCACCAGTTACGATGTTGTAGGTCTCTCTACTACGTCTTCCTCAGAATTCAGACCGCATGAATTGACTCCATTCAACTCGGCTTGCCTTCTGCTGGTCGGTGAGGGAATGAGGCACCAAACGGGCACAATGCTTCCTGACATACAAATGATCATGAATGATTGTTTGTGTACAGTGAAGTTGGGATTGTAGCGCGGGTGAGCGCTACAATCCCAACTTCACTGTACAGCGGCACTCGTCTCGAACTGCAGGCGTAATTGTCTGGGGAGCCATCGCGTATGACAGCTGGACTTCCCTCGCAGTGATCCGAGGGATGCTGACAGCCTAGCACTACCTACAGGAGATCCTGTGGCCCCGTGTGCTGCCTTTCCTGGCGGGGCTACCTGGAGCCATCTTCGAACAAGATAACGGACGTCCGCACACGGCTGAGGTTTACCAGGTCTGTTTATTTCACGCTTCGACGCTTCCGTGGCCTGCCAGACCGCCTAATCTCTCACCAATCGGGCACATGTGAGACCAGATGGGACGCCAACTTTCTCCACATCTTAGTGTTCATGATTTAGAGCGTCAGTTACAAGAAGTGTGGGCCAATCTGTCCGAGGATAACATACGGCGTCTTTTTGACTCCATGCCGGACTATATAACCGCATGTATCCGAGCACGAGGCCATCGGACGCGGTACTGACGCTCATCGGAAGGTGTACCATATGTCCGCGGGAAGTCATCCTGCTGCTGTGATATTGTAATCACTTCTGTCCTTGGTATGTACCATCTCACTACTAAAATATCATTTCAATCCAACGCGTCATTCTTGGTGGGCGGATTTTTATGACAATGAGTGTAGTATAACTTAATCTGTTCTCCCGTCTACGATATCTATGTATCTGTAAACCAAATGCAAAAAACAAAAATACCTTATAATCCAATAGAGGTAGTACGGGAAATGATAGACTTTGGAATTTTTTTTTTTGTTAGGTAACGTACACGATACGTTCATTTTGGAAAGTCAGACTGGAAAAATTCCATTTGCATCTGATTGTTGGAGCTATGTGCAAAATTTTCAATGCGTTTTTCCGTAGCATGATTCCATGATTTGTCGTGATGTGATACAAAATGAATTTTTTTCCCAGGTTACGTAAATGCAAATATATATTGGCATCATATCTCAGCTTTTGGAAAATCTGGTTTTATTTGTAACCCACAGAAGTAGTTCCGGGTAAACCTTTCATGAATTTTGAAAACTTCTTTTGGTATAAAGCCAAAATAAGTTATATACCATTTCTCTAAACCCCTTGTGTTAGGTTTTTTGTTTCTTTTTCTGATATCTCAGTTTAGTTGAATCGGAAACTATTTTAGGAAGCTGTTCATATCCATAATCAACATAATTTATATTATGTCTGCTGTTTAAAATGTTCTAATTTTCAACTAGCTACCTGAGTCGGATATTTGCATTAGACTGTTCCAGGAGGTACGGTTTGAAAAATTATTTTTGCATCAGACTGCTCTTACCACGAACAGTATCTTCTGCGACTCACACGAAATATTTTCCGCAATCTAGATTTGATTATTTTTCGTAATATGATACCTCGGCTTATAAAGGTGGACTGGAAAAAATTATTTCAAAACTCGATGGTTCTTAAGCGATACCATTATTTTCCCACTGGAGGGATAAAAACATAATTGCATTTGCCAGTTTTTTTCTGAGTTCCTAAAGATCTTACTTTTAAAATTCCTTTCGTCTTATGCAAGAGGTTTATTAATGAAAATGCTTAGAACAATCAGGATATTTAGAGATGGCATAAAGATTTTATGGATGGTGTTTAGTCGGCGGCGTTAATTACCCATGCAGGAGGATCGTCAACGAGTGTTACGGTGGTAAACATCAGTGCAATAGGTCTCTTTATATGGGAAGAGAGACGCCTGTCCATTAGAGATATCGAAGATATATGGTTCACATTTTAAAATCATCAATGTACAGAATTTTAACCGAGCATTTGGGCATGAAACGTGTTTGTTCAACTTGGGTTCCCCACAGTTCTGTCATTTCTTATTTGGAGAAGATGAATATTAAATTGATGCCCCAACCTGCATGTACACTGAAGAGCAATTGAATTAGAGATACCTATCTAGTAACGTGGTAGCACCACCTATCGCCCTGATGACGGCAACGATTCGTCTCGGCATTGACTCGACAAGACACCGGAAAGCGTTGGGAAGCCATACGGATCCACGACCCCTGAACAAGCTCCCACAGTTCACGAAGATTTGATGGAGGGGGTCAGACCCTCGAACATCTCTCTCGATGGTATCACAGATGTGCGCGATGGGATTGAGGTCAGGTGACCTAGCTGGCCGAGGAAGCGAGGTCACGTCGGTGGAGTGTTCATCGAACCATTCGGATACAATTCGGAAGCGATGGCACGCTGCATTGTCTTGTTGCAGGATGAGCTCCCCAGTGGGATGTTGAAGACGCACAAACGGGAGCAAATGGTCGTCCAGGATATCCCGGTAACGTTGATCTGTGAGGGACGATGTCACAAGTACCAAGGGTCCCATTTCAGTACACGTAAACAGTCCCCAGACGAGAATGCCACCCCCACCAGTTTGAAGAGTACCTAGCTGGCAAGAAGGATCCGTCGTTTCATGTGATTTGTGCTGTACTCGTATCCTGCCATCCGCATGTACCAACGTGAATCTCGATTAATCAGTCCAGGCAACATTTTTCCTCATGTCTAAGGTCCAGTGGCGATATTCCTGCGCCCATGCACCCTGTGACCTGCGGTCAGCAGCGGTACCCTCGTGGGACGATGGCTTCTGTACCCCATAGCGAGAAGACAGTTCTGGATGGTGTGGCTGTTTACACGTTTCTGTGCACCAGCGATAAATTGCCGAGTGATTTCTTGCACTGTGGCCCGTCTATTGGCTGTTGAACAATGCGTCTAGCCGACGATGACCCCGCTCATTCACACGCTGTTGTCCACGGCAGTTGGTCGATGGTTTTACCGGATTCGATGTACTCACGGTGCAGCCGTGACACAGTGGCTCGTGAAAATCCCAGTACCTGCACGACTTCCGAGATGGAGTGACCCATTCGTCGGGCCCCGACAATTTTTCCACTATCAAATGCGCTTGGATCCTTCGTCTTACCCATACTGCGTCCAACTCTTACTGATTTCCGTCGCATCACTCCTTATGTTGTCGGATCGCTGCGTACGTCATGTCGTTTCCGTTTACAGGGCCGCCCATAGGGCCGCATTTGCATAACGCCAGCTGTCTCTAATTCAATTGCTCTTCAGTGTATATTGGTATCTATCTCCATTGTATATATATTCTGAATTCATTATGAAGAGGCGTAATTCCGCAAAAGAAAAAAATGCGCAAATGGAGACATGGAAGTTAATAAGTTAAGATTCGAACTATCCCCAACAAGGGAAAATCACAAAAAGAGAAACTAAGTGTTGAGGAAATTCCGTTTCCAAATTATCAAATTAAGTACAGTAAATATATTTACAAAGATGTTGTGGTAAGTAAGTATTACTTTAATCAGAGGCGACTTTAGATAATTTTGGGGCCTGAGGCGCTAAAAAATTCAGGGGGCCCCTCTACTTTCTTATCGCCTCAGAAATTTTCGTCCGTCAGATTAGCAAAAACAAAAAAAGAAGAAAATGTGGAGAGTTTCTTGAAACCATTTTTCCCTTATTGTTTTTATCGGAAAATTAAGGTCTGAATTTTTGTTTTGTTTCTTTCTGTGAAAACCAAAACAATACTGGCAATCCAATTATGTATACGTTTTCGGGGCCTCTCAAACTCTGGGGCCCCTCAAGTTCTGGGGCCCATGGCGTGCGCCTAGTTGGAAATCCTCCACTGACTTTAATTGAGAATAACATATCTTCACTGATTTTAAAGCTCGATCTTTTGTTCTATGAAGGCTGAAATTTATGCTATAGAGCGGGAAAATCCAACTGAAATTTGTTGGATTGAGTAAAACAATTTTTCTATAAGGTATCGAAATAATGCCGAAATAGCTGTATCCTGCTATGTTAAAGACCCAATGAAAATCCTTTTGAATATGCCTGAAAGTAGAATCGTTATGCGTTTGTATTTCTTCTTAGAGAGGCTTTGCTTGTGTTTCTACTACTTTTCTTTGTAGTTCTAAGAAATGCGGAGAATTCTTTTGCGCTTAAGTGCCTCTTCTATCGTAGATGGCGCTCTAGCCATTCTTATTGCATGTCATAAAGCTCTGGTTTCTAATGTACCCAAAATACTTTCCAAGATTTACTTTCAGCAACACTACTCAGCGACTCGGAGCGACAGGATGGAAGACGACGCCATTATGATTTTGTAGAGTGTCACGTCCCAGCGTCTTATGTTAGAAACAGGATTAAAGTTTTACCTTACAGGTTCTGCCAAACGAACAATGGGATTGCTACAAATAAACAATGGGCGGCAAATGTAAATAAAGAATAAAAATTCCAGATGCGAAGAATTTCTTCAATATTTGGATGCTTTCGCAATGGTCTGAGGCTTATGGAATAAAAATTCGAGAACCGTGATTTTTGCTCTCTCTCTCTCTCTCTCTTTTTTTTTTTTTATTTTGCTGCTTACCGATACGAACTGTTTCAGTGTTTGCAACATCGCACATAAAAGCACCGAAGAAATTTGCTGCTCTCTGAAGCAGCGACTTCACTAGATTTCTTGAATTTTACGATAAAAGCAACTTGCCCGAGGGAATGCTTTCTGCGTGTCATAACTCCGTCTCATACATTTTTCTGTTATGGAAATATTATTTGCTTCCAGAAAAGGTTCAGTGATTATATTAAGAAAGCTCACAAATATAATTTTTACATTCGGAATTTTCATCATTAAGGTGGACGTCAAGTAATTTTGCTTCCTATACTTCCAATAGAAACATATCTGTACACATTTTCTTCACAATTAATGCGTTCTTAAGGATGAAAATTTGAACATCGACTGAAATAGCTTCATTTTATAATTTGGAATATTTAATATTTTCTAAAACATAACCACAACTATGCAATCCAACATTTGTTTGTCTACTGACGTCATCAAAGTACAGGTAAAGCTATCTTTTTTCCGGTTTCAAAACCACCAAAGGAAAAGTTATTGATTTTTAATATAGTGATGGTTATGTTTTAGAAAATATTAAGCATTCCAAGTTATAATATGAAGTTATTTTAATCGATGTTCAAATTTTCATTCTTGGAAACACACTAATTGTGAAGGAAATGTGTACATTTTTTTTTCCATTGGAAGTATAGGAAGCAAAATTACTTGACGTCCACCTTAATTGTTAGACGCAACGGTAATAAACAATGCATTATTTTAAGTAACAGTGAAAAAATATTTATTTCATGAAATATTAACAATAAAAATTCAACTTTCGCTTAAAAAACTAGGCTTCAGTCACATATAAAAACTAAAAAAAAAAAAAAATTTTCTGGGTGGAGACGGCGAGAAAATTAACAACTGCGGCAAAATGAAAGTTTTCCAAAACTTTTATCGAGGCCTTTTGCCAAATGAAGTCTGCAAATAATTCTACTTTTAGCACTATCTATACGTGTACGTCATATTTGTGTATTCATTTTTCGTTGGGACCACGAATTGTTAGAACAACAATTCACGAATAATAATTTTTTTGGAGGCACACCCATTCTGCCAAACGGCGTGAATTCACACGGCCCTTTACCTCCATACGTATTGTATTCCATAGCATACTTTCTTGATATCCGATTGTGAAGGGATCTTTTTAATGCGATATATTCATGTACAAACAAAAATTTTGGAATATTATTTTCGCTAAATACAGGGTGTTCCGCTTGGGTCTGGTACGATTCGTCCAACGACGATCGGTCCAATGCCGATTCGTTCAATGCTGATTGGTCGAATGCCAATTCGTCCAATGGTACGATTGGTCCAATGCCGATTCGTCCAATGCCGATTCGTCCAATGGACGATTGGTCCAATTCCGTCCTATCTGTCCGAAGTGCTACTCGTGCTATAAAAGTCTCATCTGTTCTGATTCTATCTCCGATGTTATACGAAAGTACCGGTAGTCCAAAGAATGTAAAATAATGTTACATTTCATACGTAATATTGTGATTAGAGATTTTTTTTTTTTTTTGCAATCGCGTTTTTTTTGTTATACTGTCCTTGCTGCCGTATGAAGTTACTGATGTACGAGCCGTTCAATCAACTTGATGTTTCTCTTTTGCCTGAAATAATAAAAAATACTAGTTTTCCGTTTCTTTTTGTAGAATGCAGTGGGGTTCCGCCAACTGCCCAATGGAAACAACTGGTCGGGGTTTGGACAGAGGCCTTTTCAACAGTTTTTATTCCAGCGATGTCATATTCATAACGTTTACATATCAAATCAAATTAATAATATTGCGCTTTTACTTAAACACGAAATATTAATTCATAGGCCATAGGCCTAAGCCTTTTTAACAGTTTATATTCTACCGATGTCATATTCATCACATTTACATATTAAATCAAGTTAATAATATTGCGCTTTCACTTAAGCACAAAATATTAACTCATAGGCCTGCGGCCAAGGTGCCTTGCAAAGACCTCAGAAATGATACGATGAGTGCCTTTCATAAAGTTTTATAAAATGTTTACAAATACCAAATATCTAGGTTGTAACTTAAAATCTTCTAAAAAGGCCAGCGACCTAGGTGCCTTGTAAAGACTGGGAAATGATTCGATGAGTGCCTTTTATAAGGTTTTATAGAATGTTTACAAATACCAAATATCTAGGTTGTAACTCAAAACTTCTAAAAAGGCCCGGGGCCTAGGTGCCTCGTAAAGACCTGATAAATGATAGGATGAGTGCCTTTTATTAGATTTTATAACATATTTACAAATACCAAATATCTAGGTTGTAAATTAAAATCTTCTAAAAATGCCCGCGACCTAGGTGATTTGCAAACAGCTGAGAAATGCTCCATTGAGTGCCTTTTACCAGGTTTATGTAAAATGTTTACAATTACCAAATATACGGAAAGAATCTTTCAAAAGGATATAAAGAGGAGAATAATTTAAATTATTATTCCTTTCTGGAAAATAAAAAAATTACCGTTGGTAAGATGATACCATTGGACGAATCGGCGTTGGACCAATCGTACCATTGGACGAATCGGCACTGGACGAATCGGAGATTGGACGAATCGGACATTGGACCAATTGGCATTGGACGAATCGTCTCTTTGGACGAATCGGCATTGGACGAATCGGCATTGGACTCATCGTCGTTGGACGAATCGTCCGGGACCGGTTCCGTTTAGACGTACAATAAAAGGAAGCATAATAAATTCTGAACTTACCACAATTTATTAGCGACATGTTTTTTTCCAGATACACAAACATTATTGAAATTGTTTTACATGTCTAATATACTTCAACATGAGCTCCAATGGGGGCGTGGCAAAGGTCCAGCCGGTATTCTACCTCAACCCAAGTGTTGAAAACACTTGTAATGTCAGATTGTTTATTGCAGTACAAATTTTAGCCTGTAAGCCTTCCAGATTGCGCACCGGTGCAGCGTACAAACAGTCTGTGAGGATCTCTGCGAACGAGAGGCCCCTTTAAATACTTAAATATGATTTTTGTGTCTTTTTCGTGTTTATATATATGTATGTGTTAAAGTGACAGCCGTGTAAGATATCTTGTACGAGAACGGACAATTTATGCTTGCAAACTCATTGCTGGACATTTTGGGGACATTGGTCTTCAACGACGCCATTTTGCTCGAACTCGTAAGATAGTCGTTAGTTGTCTAGTACGTGGTGATATTCGGTACGCCTTCTTACATGCTCGGAGGCGGAACTTAAAGAACATTCGTTACGAGGTGTCAACAATGCAACCCCCGAAAACGTTGGAGGGTTCGCGGAGGAAGGGAGACGAGGAGACATTAGAGATTGGAAGCGCGAGGCAAATGAGATGTCACGGTGATAGAATATAATGTTTTTTCGTTGTATGGGATATAACCCATAAAGCATGGAAATAATGTACAGTTATATATATCTTGAATAAATATTCGGATTTCTTAGAAAATGGATTCCTGAACTGAAGGTATTTTTCCTAAGGCCGTACTTTGTAAAGGACGAAACGAATCAAATGGGCTTGGGAACCACAGGCTCGCTAAAACATCTCACACAGTCCTTAACAAACTTCGACAACAAAAAGTCAGGTGGAGTTAAGTCTAGTTTTCTGGGGCCATGCAATGATTGTAGATCCTCTCCCGATCCATCCTGTAGTGACATCGTCATCCGAAAATATGCGGATATCGTTGGCAAAGTACGAGGGAGCCTCATCTTGTCCGAAAATTGTTCCTTGAGGCTGCTGAAACACAGCGTATTTCTGTAACATGTCCAGGTGTGATAGTCCAGTTATTCTGGCCTCCCGCAAAATAAAGAGACCGATGATTTTGTCCTTCAGGATCCCACACCAAGCATTGCATTTTGGAGAATCTCGTTCGTGTTCATGAACACAGTACGGACTTTCTGACCCCCAGATGCGTCAGTTATGTCTGTTTACTTTTCGGAGCACGTGGAATGCTGACTCGTCTGAAAAGCATAACCGGCCAAAAAATGTATCGTCTGCATTAACTTTAGCACAGCATTGTCTCCCCAATGTTTTTCCGAGCGGTGTTGTCATGCGGTTTAACTTGATGCAGTTGAATCTTGTACGCATGTAAACCCGCATCCTTAAATGGAGTACTCGATGCACAGTTCTTAATGTGATGTCTAGCTGCACACTAGCCTCTCGGATGCGTTTCCTCCGGCTTCTATGATATCAATTTGGAATCCGTTCAACGTTTTCCTCAGACATTGTGCGTTTAGCGTGTTTACCAGTCTTCGGTAACAAACTTCCCATTTCATAATGGACACCTAAGTCGTCGTTTCAAAATTGTACTCGCAGTAAAAACGACACTTGACAAGCGCCACGCCTTCCAATGCCGCAAGCGATAGCACACAAAACGCCTACTGCTGTGGAGTTCACATGGCGACTGACGCAGAAGCTGTCTACTTCCGCCGCATTGCGACAGGCTTCAGCGCGCCCAAATTCGCCTGATTTATAAATTTCATAGATCCCTTTATAATAGCGTCGACTTCTGTCATGCAAACTAGTACTGTGTATGTTACGAATTCTTCCTTTATTATGTGTCTAAGCGGAACACCCAGTAATGTACACGCATAGAATATATTTGTACAGTGAGTGCTCATTGAAATACGACCACCCCTATACAAATTTAAACATACCCGATATTGCCGTAATGAGGAGGAGGGGACGTGGCCTGCACTGTATAAAACAATTAATGTGAACTCACGGAAAATTCCTGAAAATAGCATGCAGCAGAGTACCCGGTAAGTGCCCGATGCAGCATAGTACCCGGCAAGTGTCCGATGCAGCAGAGTACCCGGTAAGTGCTCGTCTTTTGACGAAATTCCCGCTTTTAAAGGTTCCCGTTTCTTCTAACATCAGCGTTTTGACAGATTTTCCGTTGTCAGTAATTCCGTTTATTTCAGAAAAGTTAATTTCCGAAGTTAAAAGTTTATTTCCGAAGTTAAACGAATCCGTTCCCTTTTGCCTGTGGTAGGTTTCGAACCGAGTTCGTGTTCAACGGCAGCCGCACGTGCTACCGTTGAGCAAGAAAGACACCTAAAGCTCAGTGACGTGTAGGATAAAACTCTAATAGTACATCTCTCCTGTTATTGCGGTTCCTGGTTTCTGAGTGACGTCATGCAACCAAGAACCGCAATTACAGGAGAGAGGTACTGTGAAACACTAAGTAAATTACGCAGAACAATTCAGAGTAAAAGCAGAGGAATGCTGACGTCAGGCGTTTTGCTCTTCCACGACAACTCGCGGCCGCACACGGTTTCACGCACACGAGCGCTGATGGAGCTGTTTTGGTTGGTAGGTGTTCGACTATCCTACATATAGCCCGGATCTGGCACCGAGCGATTATCACTTCTTCACCCATATGGAAACCTGGTTGAGATCGCAGCGCTTCAGGGACAATGAGATGTTGAAGAATGACATTCAATCTTGGTTGAGCTGCCAGGCGGCAACCTTCTTGGATGTAGGGGCACAAAAAGCTCGAAACTCAATGCGATAACTGTCTCAATTAAGGAAGTACTATGTTGAGAAGTAGCCAAGACCTTTAAGTATGTTTGGTATACAATAAGATACTTTGTTCTCGTTGCTTGGTTTCTTCACAGCTCACCGGAAATTGGTATTCGAATAACCTCTGTTTATGTACCTATATGATCATCATTGTCAACCATTATCAATCCACTGTTGGATGAAGGTCTCCCCAAGTTTTTTCCACAACTGCCTGTCTTGAGCCTGTCTCCTCCATGTTACTCCCGTATGCGTTTGAATTTTATCCATCCCTCTCCCACATGGTCTGCCTCTGGGTCTTTTTCTATCTCTTGGAATCTGGTTTAAAACTTCTTATGTCCATCGGTGGTCCGTTCTTCTGGCTACATGTCCAGCCCATTGCCATTTCAGGGATTTTACTCTGTTCATCAGGTCTACACTCTTGTCATTTCCCTTATCCACGAGTTCCTCTTCTTATCTTTCCTGGTCACACCAAGGATGCGTCTCTCCATGCTGCTTTCAGTTGTCTGCAGCTTTTGTATGTCTTTTTTACTTACGGCCCATGTCATTAAATACTTTTCTTTTGAGACATAATATGGGTATTGATTTTGAAAATTGTGCTGTTTCTTCCAAAAGCTCTCCAGGCAAGTTTTATACGCCGATTAATTTCTTTATCAATGTAAACTTTGCTTGATATCTATTGTCCAAGGTAAATATAGGTATCGATTACCTCAAGCCTTTCCTCATCAACTGATAAATCTCCATTCCTTCTACAAGCATTGCACTTCAGTTTTGTCTTCTGAAAGTTCATTTTTAATCACATTTCTTTACTCTTCCCAGCAAGTTCCTGGAGCATACTCTGCATGTCTGAAGTATCATTTCAAAGACCTCTCTGAAAGGCTTTTTGAATTTTTCTTTTCTTTTCAAAAATAAAACGGAAGTAAAACCGGGTTGAGATCGAAGATCTTGACCCCACCTTTTTGAACCGCAAGAAATTGCCAACCCGGTGACACGTGACCCGTTTCCATCACTGGTTCGGGCGGTAAACATGGAAAAATTTGTCGATTTTCAATCTTTTTGTGTTGGTAGTTTTTAGGAAATTTTTGCCGGGGTTGAGCGTCCGTGGGGTCTCGTGACTTGTTTGGAAGTCAATCACTTTTAGACAGTTTTCTAGATCTCCGAAATTTGGTGTAATTATTCTAGCATCTCATTTTACATTAAATGTTCAAATATCTCGTTATTCAAATGAGCTACCTTTGTTATTTCTAAAGTTTCGTACGTGTTATCATGCTGCGTCACGCAAGTCGCTCAGATGAACCTGGGAATACGTATGCCAGTGAAATATTCAGTGTAATACATATTTGCCTGTACCACTACATAACACGCAGAACGTACGGTATTTGCAAACAACATTACAGGTATACTCAGAGACAGGAATTGTTGTATTAGAGTAGCGTATTTTGTAACTGGTCCCCAAATGCTAAGACGCCGCCCCGGTGGCGCAGCGGTCTAAGCGATGGCTTCTGATCATTCGTCCGGAACGGTTCTGGGTTCGAATCCCGGTGAGGCATGATTGTTGTGTTTGTCTTACGGCACTAGCTCTCTCCCTTCCCTGGAACCAGTGGCCCTAAATTAGGGACGGGTGACTGCTTATAGCCCATTGAGTTGCTCACAGTGATCGTTAAACCTCCAATCAAAAAAAAAAAAAAAAATGCTAAGACCCTGCTTCTGGTTAAGATGTTTCCTAAAGTAAACGTACTAGAACAAAATTCTAAAAAATACCGTATTTTTCGGAATATAAGACCCCACTCTTATCTTTTAAGGTAAATGTAGGAAAAAAATGGCATGTGAGAAATTTTTATTAAAAAAATTAAATTGTATTCGTAAATACAGCAGCTTATGCATCATTAAATATTTGCGGAATTAGCAATGTGTGGTACCTTTGATGTAACAACTTAGATAAACGTCACTGAGTCTGACAACCAATGGCGTGGAAGCACTGCAGCAGTTGCTCTCTATACCACACCATCATACAGCTAATGACGATCATTATTGGTTCACGTAGTCATCCTATTCGCATGACTGATATGTCAAAGTAAGGTGGGATTGGTCGAAGTCTATCATCCTATTGGTCGAAGTCTATCATCCTTCTGTGGAATACTAACAACTCCTGGAAACGGGGAAACCTTTTTTTCCTCTAAAGCTTGTAAATAATTGTTCGAAATAAAAAAAAATATTGTCAAAGAAGCTGACTGACTAACCTCCGCCCATAATTGGCGAACAGCAAGGAAGCGAGACTGTTGAAAATGGCGGCATCTTCCTTTGTAAACTGCAAATAACAGTATATTTCTTCAGTTAAAGTGCACGTTTTACGTATGGATTATCTAAAATATTCCTTCAAAATGCTTGCTAGTATTTATGTTGCTGTGTATGAAAAAGGTTTTTGCGTTAGTCAGCAAAAGCTCTGCTCAAAGCGAAGAATTTGAAGCACCCCAATTTGCTGGTGGATGAATCTCTTAAGCGACTCTTGTGATGTTTCGTCTTGCTGTGCGGTTCTTTCACTTCTTTTTCCATCACTGCTTCTTTTAATGATTTGTGAGAGTGCTTTTACGTCCGTTTCAAATTGCTGTGTACAATAAATGAGGTATATGCTTAAACTGTATTTTACATCATTAATTTACGAATGCACAGGTATGCACACGGGTACAAGTGCACATGACTAGCTGGTTAGCAGGCCAAACTCCGAAAAAAAAAATATATTCGCAGTTAACATAGGATAAACACTTTAATTCATTTATTTCGTTATGGGGTTACATTTGACCATGTTACATTTCAAAATTTATTTTATAACATATGGTATTGAGAAAAACAACATACAGTATATAATGTGAATACTTATGTACTGGGTAACGACAGAACAGGAAATTGAGTAAAAGGCTATATATACACTGTTGGCCACCCAAAATGCAACACCAAAAAGGAAGCATCCGATTGACCTGAAATTCGCAGTATGCGTCGCCCGCGATAGGATATGCAAATCATGTGCTCCCGGCACGCCACCAAGAAGCACTATAAGGAGGTTGCACAGAAGACGAGATGTAAGTATTGGAAGTGTGTTGTGCTGCCGGACACGTGCGTGGGAAGCTTCCTGATGTCTCGTCGCAGAATACTGCAGTCATTCCAGCACGTTTCGGAGTTCGACAGAGGACGAATAGTGGCTTATCGCGACAGCGGTTTATCGTACCGAGACATCGGCACCCGTGTGGGACGATATCCAGCCACAGAGAGGCGAGTATGGATTCGGTGGATGCAGGAGGGACGGACGAACCGACGTGAGCGATTGCCGCAGCCTCGGCACACCACCGCACGAGAGGACCGGCATGTTGTGCCGCGGGCATTGACGGCTCACACCGCCACATCACGAACGTTAGCGCAGGAATTAGGGTGCGTTGCGCAAGAACCTGTGTCAGCACTTGCCGTTCGACATCGTCTGCAGGAGCGGGGACTTGTCGCACGGCGCCCATTGCTCCGATTGCCATTGACGTTACACAACCGGCGATTGTGGCGGCAGTGGGCCGTTGAACGCCGAACCTGGACTACGGAATGGCACGACATTGTTTTCTCCGACGAATCCCGCTTCTGCCTGCAACACCACGATGGTCGGATCCGCGTGTGGCGGCACCGCGGCGAGAGACTGTATGACGCCTGCATTATGCATCGCCATACAGGTTAATCGTCTGGCGTTATGGTTTGGAGCGCAATTGGATATGACACCCGCCCCCTCTGTTACTCATCGCCGGTACACTCAACAGCCACCGCTACATCGCCGACGTTTTAGAGCCTGCAGTACTCCCTTACCTGCAGGACCTGCCAGCGGCCACGTTTCAACAGGACAATGCGCGTTCGCACGTGGCACGCATCGTGGAACAATTCTTCACGGCCCACCAGGTGTCACTGCTGCCGTGGCCCGCCTGTTCTCCCGATATGTCGCCCATGGAACACGTCTGGTCGCTGATCGGAAACCGAGTAGCCCGGCAAGCACCACCCGCCGCTACGCCTGATGAACTGTGGCAACGTGTGGAAGCAGTCTGAACCGACATACCCCAAGCCTACATCCAAAGCCTCTTTCGTTCGATACCGCGGCGTGTAGCGGCCGTTATTGCCAGCCATGGGGGCCGCACGAACTATTGATGTCTGCTTGTTCCGCAAGTCGCACAGGCCTGTAAGCTCCATCGTTTCATCTTTGTATCTGTTGTTATGTGTCCAGTAAATCTGGCTTTGCTATTTCGTGTCCTTCTTGGTGTTGCATTTTGGGTGGCCAGCAGTGTATATACAGATATAACCTGAGTGAATCCCAATTCCCCTAAAGTTCGTAGTCAAGTCAAACCCTGCATATATAAAATTTACGCGTATGTGGTCTGATTAATAAATTTTACCACATAATTTTGTAATTTAGTTTGTTAGCAAATATTTTTTTAGTTGTTTTCGAAAACAATTACAATTATTAATATGTGTTAATTGACAAGTTTGGTTATTCCATAACATCAATCCCTGGTAATTGATAAATCTTTTTTTGGGTTAAAGTGTTAGGCATTGGTAACAAAAATGCATTTCTGTCTCTTGTTTGATAGTCGTGACCCACAGTGTTCAGCTGAATAAAATGCTGATACCTATTCTCTTTTATTTATACATGAATCCTAATAATCTAAACTGCCATAATTTCTCAATATCTAAAATCCAGAAGAATTTATTCAATTTAATTCCCCTGAAATTATTCCTTCACATTAATTCATATTCAAGTTAATTCCCCTAAAATTATTTAAAATTTTGACCATCCCATTTTGTAATGATTGTAATTTATATAAATTAGTCTTAGTAGTTTGTCTCCATACCAATAAACAATAAGTCAAACATGCATAAATCAGACTGTAATACAGCATTTTTAAAGTTTTAATTGTTAAATTATTTGAAATTCTCGTAATTAAACCCAATCCCCCCCCCGAAATTTTGTTTATAATACTTTGAATATTTATATTCCAATTTAGATTATCCTCACTTATTATTCACAAATATTTAATATTATTTACTCTTTCAAGAATACAATTCTCCACGCAAATAGATGGTGGCTCAACAATCTGTCTATCTCCCTGTTTAAAAATCATAATTTTAGTTTTTTCAATATTTAAACATGGAAAATTTGCGTACAGCCATTCCATCAACTTTTCAATAAATATTTTACATTTAGTTTTGCCTCATTTATATCTGCACCCGTCATCAGAACCGTGGCATCATTCGCAAATAAAATAAAATTCTCATTAGGTTCAATGTTAAAAATGTCATTTATGTAAATTAAGAAAAGTAATGGTCCCAGGACTGAACCCTGCGGTACTCCATATTTCATTAATTAACTTGTGCGATTTTATTTTATTAATAGGTATGTTTCCTGTTTCCTGTTATGTAAGTAGTCCTGTAATAAACTGTAATATTGATTTCTTATTCCATCATCATAGAGCTTATCCAAAGGTATTCCATGATCGACCATATAAAATGCCTTTGCAAGGTCCAGTAATATCGCAATGGTTACTAATCCCCTTTTTCCATTATTTAATATGATATTTTGAAATATTAAAATGGCTAATTCTGTCGATTTTTCCTTTTGAGCCTCATACTGATTTTTATTGATAACATGATACTGTATTTCGCAAAAAAGTTTCCTAATCTCGAATATAATAGTTTTTTCAAAACCTTAGCAAAAAAAGATAAGTTAGAAATTGGTCTGTAATTACTTATATTATCCCTGGACCCAGTCTTATGTTTTGGAGTTATTTTTGTTATTTTTAGTTCTTCTGGTATTTTGCCAAATTCAATATTCACATTAAACATATGACTGAGAGGTTTAGAAATTATTTTGGAGACCCTTTTAATAGCCCTTGGATGTATGACATCTGGTCCTACAGACGCTGATTTAATAATTCTTATGCATGCCTCAATCTCTGCTGCTGTGAAATATTCAAACTAACACGATTTTTTTTTAAAGCATAGTATATACACTGAAGAGCAATTGAATTAGAGACAGCTGGCGTTATGCAAATGTGCCGCTGTGGGCGGCCCTGTAAACGTAAACGACATGACGTATGCAGCGATCTGACAATATAAGAAGTGATGCGACGGGAATCAGGAAGAGTCGGCCGCAGTATGGGTAAGACGAAGGATCTAAGCGCATTTGATCATGTGCAAATTGTCGGGGTCCGATGAATGGATTTCTCCATCTCGGAAGTCGTGCAGGCACTGGGATTTTTACGAACCACTATATCACGGGTGCACCGTGAGTACATCGAATCAGGTAAAAAAATCCCTGCAAGGGCCAACTGCCGTGGCCCACAGCGAGTGGATGAGCGAGGTCATCGTCGGCTAGCTCGCATTGTAACAGCGGATAGACGGGCCACAGTGCAAGAAATCACTTGTCAATTTAACGCTGGTGCACAAAAACGTGTACGCAGCCACACCATCTAGAACCATCTCTTCGCTATGGGGTACAGGATCTATCGTCCCACGAGGGTACCGCTGCTGACCGCACATCACAGAGTGCAAGGTTAACATGGACGCGAGAACATTGCCACTGGACCCTAGCCATGTGGGAAAATGTTGCCTGGACTGATGAGTCGAGATTCACGTTGGTACATGCGGATGGCAGGATAAGAGTACGGCGCAAACCACATGAAGCGATGGATCCTTCTTGCCCGCTGCGTACTCTTCAAGCTGGTGGGGGTAGCATACTCGTCTGGGGACTGTTTACGTGGACTGAAATGGTACCCCTGGTACGTGTGACATCGTCCCTCACAGGTCAACGTTACCGGGATATCCTGGGCGACCATTTGCTAATGAACACTCCACCGACGTGACCTCTCTTACTTGGTCAGCTAAGTCACCTGACCTCAAACCCATTGAGCACATCTGGTATGCCATGGAGAGAGATGTTGGAGGCTCTGATCCCCTCCATCAAATCTTCGTGAACTGTGGGAGCTTGTTCAGCGGTCGTGAATCCGTATGGCTTCCCAACGCTTCCGGTGTCTTGTCGAGTCCATGCCACGACGAATCGCAGCCGTCATCAGGGCGAAAGGTGGTGCAACACGTTACTAAACAGGTATCTCTAATTCAAGTGCTCTTCAGTGCACCGTGACGTACTACAGAGGTAAAGCACGTGTCAAGAAGACAAATCTACAGAGATACATTCCGTCCGTGTAACTTAGTTGGGAGAGCAACCTACTCCGGAGTGAGGGGGTGCAAGTTACATTCCGTCACGGACAAAATTCCTGTTTTCACATTGGCGCCCGAATGTAAAACTGAATGTATACTGGCTGTTGGGTTCTTCGAAAAATGTGTGATATTTATTCCACACAACATCTAGAATTAACGAAAGTTCGTTCTTCGTTTACAAAAAAAAAAAAAGAAAAAAAGAGAGAGATATGAGATGTACTCAAGAAGTAACGCACGTATCAAGTCGCCAAATCTGCACGGAACATTCCGTCCGGATAGTTCTTAGTTAAGAGAGTAACTTATTTCGTAGTGACCGGACGCGTATTCGTTCCCCGTCACGCACAAAATTCCTGTTTTCACCATACAAGCATTCATGTTATGATAACATAGTAGAAAAAGTGCACAAGAATATTAATTACCGTACCTAAGATAAAGCAATTACATTTATAACTCATTTAGCAACCTTTATAGCACCATGCACGCATGTAGATTCATGGCGATAGTACAGTAATGACCTTCGGTTTATAAGACACAGGAGCATTTAGACTCCAATTTTGTGGAAAAAACTGCACTTTATATTCCGAGAAATCTGAACCGTCTTTTTTTTGTGCAGTGATCGGAAATAGATATCGTTGGAAGATAGGCCTAAATATTACGTGGTAGAGTGTAGTTTTCTACATTCCAGCACTGTGGAAACGATGATTTATTGTGAAAGTCTGTTCTGGAAAATACCAGAGCACGAAATATTTCTTTGATATCAAGTGAAATTTGGTAGCACAGTATCTCGAAGGAATATCTCTCGCTCATTATCGCCTATCATTTCGACAGCTGGCTTTCACGTTTCTTGTACTAGCTTCAGAAACCAAGAAGTAGTCGATAATGAATGCCTGATGCCTTCGCTATTAATGCAGGTGTGCTTAAGGGATTATTCTTATCACTTCTACATTTTTCTTACTTGCCAAGCGTATCAGCTCCATTTCGTCTAATTGAGTTCATAGTTTTGCGAAGATAGCGACGCTAATACTTCTTTTAATCTCTGCGATTCGATTAGTCCTAACGAACGATAGAATTCGGAGCTTAATGTTGGCCTTTTCGCAAACATCGATATCGTTACTTATTTTCAGTCAGTTAAAGCTAATGCTTACTGAGCTTACACACCTGACAAATTAATTGTTTGAAGAATCAAAATGCATTGCATTTTACCTTATGCATTGCACCACGTGAGAGCGTAGTTTTCTCGTGTTTGCATTTGCTCGTGATATACTCTTTTCCTGTAATCACGTGACTTCACCTCAGTAACTAGTATTTGGTATGTTTCCTAGTTTTCCTGGACCATTAATTCATCTCGTTGTTACGAGCGATGTACTATTGATATGCTCTGTATTTGATGTACGGGAAGAAAGAATAAATAGCACAATGAACTTGTAAGTAACCAATTCTGTGATTCCTGTATACCGTATTGACTTTAAAATTGTATGACATTGTTCAATTCAGTTTGTCAGCTACGATTTCTGGATCAACGAACGAATTATAATATACCAACGTAACACGAATTGGTTGTTTCAACGTTCAGAAATGGCTAACGAGTCGGCTGCAAAAACGTTGAAATACACTGGTTTCCAAAAATTAAGGAAAAATCAGGATAATTAAAACACTACTTGATGAAATTTCATGAAAATCGGTGAAAAGATGCATCAAATTGTTGTAAGTTATAGGTTAGGTAAAAAATAAATCACGAAAACATTATTTAATATCAGAAAAATTTATTATACAGGAACATGTGAAAAACTAGGGTACAAGAATTCAATGGGGAAGTTGCTTCAATATGATGTGTGGTTAACCTCTAACAGCAATACAGGCCCCACAGCGATGTTCCGTGCTCATTATCAATTAACTCAGTAGGCAGTAATACTCATTGTTCTTGCGAACCAGTAGCAAGCCCCTGTAGGGTATCGGGATGCGGATTGAGGGTAGCAACACATCTTCCCAGAGCATCCCAGACATTTTCAATGGGATCTAGGTCCGGAGATCGAGATGGACATTCCATACGGACAATGGTTTCCTCCTCAATGTATTACTCCACGAGGCGTGCTCTGTGTGGTCTCACATTATCGTCCTGTAGGAGAAATCTTTCGTCTATTGCACCTGCGTAGGGATGTACATATGGATACAGGATATCATCTCTATATCTCTGGGCAGTCAGATTACCACGTGGCCGGACATATAGATTTGTTCGACCACCTAAAGAGATGACAGACCAAACACACACACACACACACTACCTCCACCATAACGGATGTTACTGGGATGATAGCAGATTCCTGGCTCCCTCCACATCAAACAACGTATGGAATCGCTCTCTAAACTACATTTCGATTCGTCTGTGAAGAGTAAAGACCTCCATTGACTCTCACTCCAGCTGACATGGATGCATGCGTGCCCAACTCAATCGCTTCCTCCTGTACTGTGCTGTTAGGGACACACAAATTGCTGGTCGCCGAGCATACAAATCACCTTCACGAAGCCATCTGCGTATATTTGAGGCTGATATTAAGCTTCAAGTACAGGCAACAAGGGCAGATCAGAACTTGGATTGGTGTTGAGGTCCTTTGTCTTCGTGCGGTTAACTGCAAATAACGGTAGTTGTCGTTCTAGGCCTTTCTTGGCTGTACCTTCTAAACGCTGAATCTGTTCTTAGAAATGCATTCACAACATATGGATTACAGAAGGGCTCACATTCAAAAATCTGGCCACATTTGTTTAACTCTGGCCTGCCTCCAGGCATCGACTGGCTCGCCATTGCAACACTTCTGGTAAATGATGTCTGCAACTCATTTCTTCTGGCTATCTCCGCTTTTTCCAAACACAGTTTTAAACACGAAATCTTAGCACCTTGTAAAACGCGCGTTTTTATACCGGTGCCTACTGACGTCGTACGATTGCAGCGCCACTACTTTACATACAGTATGGTACTCTGAGCCCGCAGTAGTTTTTAGGTCACACATGCAAATTTGGTGTGATTATTTGTGCCTGTGTTATCGCAAATTTTCTGTTTTTCCCTTAATTTATGGAAACCAGTGCATTACGTTTAAAAACCACCAGGTTATCTAGTTTATGAAACAACAGTTCGAAAAACTAATTTTTA
The DNA here is from genome assembly GCA_039090855.1 of Macrothele yani. NCBI lineage: Eukaryota > Metazoa > Arthropoda > Arachnida > Araneae > Macrothelidae > Macrothele > Macrothele yani. Next base: position 141,481,875 of record CM077002.1, read on the forward strand.
ACCATTTATAACTTTTATAAAACGTCAAAGATCCATTTTTAACGTGTTTAATGTGTACCCCGAAAGGAAGATTTTTGGTTAAAAAAGGGTTAGCATAGCATTTTCATGGCATCTTACGGCATCTGCTTTATGTAGCATTTAATAAATCAAAATTCCCGCAACATTAGGCGAACGTTGCATCTGCTTGTATGTATAATCATGCAGATTGTTAATAAAATCCATCACTATACTATTTGCTATTCTTTAAATATGCCAATTCTTAATATGAAAAAGTTTCAAGCTTTCTGCGTTAGTCTCCGTAAGACGAAATTTTCAAATAACGGGAAAAGGTTTCGACATGTCTTATCGTTCTAGAAAAAAAAAATATTTCAAAAATTCCTCTTAAAAACGCTGTTCAGGTGCATGGCTATTTAAATAAGACTTACGTAAATTTGAAACAGCACAAAAGATGGAAAACAAATGTTGAAAATAAAGACAAAAACGCACAAAGTGCAAAACAATCAAACTAAAAATTCAACAAGGAAGCCAGTGTCAATTAGAACTTCTACTACGCTGATTTCCCCTTACAGCTTCTCGTGTAGACCAAGAGAAGACTCTGTATTAATTTTTATGAGAGGAACTTGAAGTAGACTCAAGAAATATCATGTCTGCCGAAAACCTGGGTGTCCTTTAACGCATATTTTACGATCTTTTAAAAAAATAAAAAATCAGTGCATTATTTTAAAAAGTTACCATTTTTTATCAACAATAGGTGCGTTTATCATCAGTTTTTAATTTCTGCTGATTGAAAGCTCTACCTGATTTTCAACTTTTAAAATTGTTTTGTAAATTCCACGATTTCAACAAACATATAACACGAGATAGTATAACCAAACTAGTGATCCGAATTTAGTGGCGTAGATAAAAATCCAAGTTTCCAAGCTTTCGCACATAAACCAGATAGTTTTTTCAAGGAAGGTAAAAAGCAAACTGTCTATACCTTCAGTTTGCTGTCTACCTTCCTTGAAAAAGTCATACTGGCTATTTCAATAAGACTCACGTAAATCGTGAAATTTGCTGTCTACCTTTCTTGAAAAGCAAACTGTCTACCTTCCAGCAGTTTGATGTCTACCTTCCTTAAAAAAGCCATTTGGTTGATGTGCAAAAACTTGAAAACTTGGATTTTTATCTACGCCAATAAATTCGGATCACCAGTATAGTTATACTATACTAGTGATCCTAAATTTAGCTGTATTTAACGTTTCCGAAACATTATGAAAATTCCATTGTTCCAACGTATAACTATTAACCACATATCAACGTTTTAAAAAGGTTTTGAGCCAACCAGAAACCAATTATCAATACCAAAATTTCAAATAACGTTATTGCATCACTAGCGTATATCGCGTCCTAGGACGATTGTTATTAAGCTTTAAATAAATATTAATATATAGGGGAACGATCTGCTTCAATTAAAAAATTCACCCCGTCCTGTGACGAAGCGAAATTTTTAATTGAAGTTGATTGAAAACAAATAAACTAGACTCCGGATTTCTGTAAGGAAACATAGTAAAAACTTATATAGTAAGAACTCATTCATGTTAGAACTAAAAATTATATACTATTTATTTCCGGTTTTCAAAAGACCTCGCGATAAATAACATTCTATGCAAAATATTTGGTGTTTAACAATTGTAGATTACATCGTATAGGTTGATCGCTGTTTCGCAAAATGTGCAATATATTTAGCACTAAACTCGTAAAGTTGTTTTCGTGTATACTTACCTTAATAACTTTCACTTTGATTTTTCGCTTTAAATTATTGTTTCTCCAGCACGCATGTCATTCCCTCCACGGCTTGTTTTAAACTGTCCTATTCTTCGGTTAGTTTGAAACTTCATACCAAAACTTTTTCTACAAATTAATGCGACATCTGGTATTACAAATCGGAACTATCTAAATTCTCGACATTGTGCTATTGGCGCAACTTCTGCTTTTAGATGCAATCTTGCTCACTTTGACAGCTCAAGATTTCAGTTTTTATTGTAGGTTAGAGCGTTTAGTTAGATCGATATTTTGCAGAATGTATAATATAATCAACACTAAACTCGGAAAGTTACTTAAATTAGAAAAGTAAAAATTAATTAAAGCGTACAAATTAATATTCAAATTGTCGTAAATTGAATTAATATGCAAACGCAACTTGCCGTAATATTAAGATTTTTGTAGATCAGAAAAATATAACTCTAGTCATTAATAACCCAATGTTTCTAAATTAGCACGCGATCACTTTGACGTCTCAAGGTGACTCATCATCATCATCATCATCATTGCCAACTATTATCAATCCCCTGCTGGACGAAGGTCTCCCCAAGTTTTCTTCACAACGGTCTGTCTTGTGCCAGTCTCCTCCATGTCACCCCTGCATACTTTCGAATTTCATCCACCCATCTCCCATGTGGTCTTCTTCTGGGTCTTTTCCTGTCCCTTGGAATCCAATCCAAAATTTTGGTTTTCCCATCGATGGTCTATCCTTCTGGCAGTATGTCCAGCCCATTGCCATTTCAGGGATTTAACTCTGATCATGATGTCTTCCACTCTTGTCATTTTTCGAATCCACGAGTTCCTCTTCTTATCTCTCCTGGTTACACCAAGCATGTACCTCTCCATGCTTCTTTGAGTTGTCTGCAGTCTTTGTATGTCTCTCTTAGTTAAGGACCACGTCTCTGCACCATACGTAAGCACTGAAAGGATGCATTGATCAAACACTTTTCTTTTAAGATATAATGGCATATTGCTCTTGAAAATTATTCTGTTTCTTCCAAAAGCTCTCCAGGCAAGTTTTGTACGCCGATTAATTTCTTCATCAATGTGACCCTCACTTGATATCTGCTGTCGAAGATAAACGCACATGTGTGTTATCTCCAGGTTTTCTCCATCAATCGATAAATCTTCATTTCTTGAAAAAGCATTGAACATCACTTTTGTCTTCTGAAAGTTCATTTTTAATCCCACATCTTTACTCTGGTCGGCAAGTTTCTGAACCCATACTCTGTAGCTCTGATATGGTAGTAGCAAAAATGACTACGTCATCAACAAAACGAAGGTGGGTTAGATAATCTCCATTAATCTTTATCCCCTTGTTTTCCCAGCTCAGCGACTGAAAGACACCCTCCAATGTTGCATTAAAGAGCTTCGGAGATATGGTGTCACCTTGTCTCACTCCCTTTCCAAGTTTTATGTGTGTTGTATTCTCAAACAGCCGAATATTTGCACTTGCATTTTCATAGATATTATTAATAATATTAATGTATGAATATTCAATACCGCAGGATTTCAGAGCCATTGTAACTGCTCATGGTTTCACCGAATCAAAGGCTTTTTCAAAATCGATAAAGGCCATGCACAATGGAATTTAATATTTCCTCGCTCTTTCAATTAGTTCTCTCAGTACGTGGATATGATCTATTGTGCTGTAGCCACTCCTGAATCCAGCTTATTCACTCGGTTGAGCCACGTCCGGTGTTACCTTCAAGCGGTGTGAAAGATCTTTAGTGAAGATTTTATAAACCACTGATAGGAAGCTGATAGGTATGTAGTTCCCGAGATCCTCAATGTCACCTTTTTTATGTAGCAGGATCATTATAGCGTTGTTCCAGTCCTCAGGAATCGTCGCTTCGTTAAGGCATCGAGTGAAAATTTGGGCGAGTACTGTTTCGATTTCTCCACTTGCTTCTTGTATGATGTCTACAGTAATTCCATCTTCTCCTGGAGCTTTTTCTCGCTTCATGTTCTTGATTACATGTGCAACTTCTGCTGGGAGGACTGGAAGAACTCTGGTACTGGTACCTTTCATGATGTCTGGAGTACATGTATCATCCCTTTCATATAATTTGGAGTAGAAATCTTTCACTTTTGTCAAAATTTCGCCTCTAATTCTTGTTACAGAATCATCTTCTTTTCTCAGTGCCATAATCTGTTTTCTTCCCTTACTGAGATGTCCCTTTGCTATCCTTAGGCTTTCGTTGTTTGCAATTGCTTTCCTCACTAGTTCACAGTTGAATTTCCTGACGTCTTCAGTGATACTTTTTCGTACTGTCTTGCATAGGTCTATGTATTCCACTTTGGAAGTCACATCTTTTGTAGTTGTCCTCATCTCTCTCTTTTTTGCATCAATATTTTGGTTTTTCCTGATAATTTGTTCACATGCAACTTGTTCTTAGACCCAGCTAATTTTGTTGCTGTTTCCATAAGTACTTTGGATACTTTTCTGTTAATTTCAGAAATATCCACTTCTTCCGATGTTAGGCCTTCTAAAGCAGAGAATCTGTTCTTCAGTTCCAAACTGAAGGTATTATGGTGTTTTTTAGGTTGGTTATGTCAATACATTTTTTCTGACTTATGAGCTTGCCACGTTCAAGTTTAGTGTTGAGGTGCATCTTACATCTCACCAATCTATGATCACTACCTGTGTTGAACTTGTTCAGCACACTGCAGTCTTCTATGACGAATATTTTGTTACACATAATAAAATCAATTTCACTTCTCGATCCATTTGGATGTCTCTATGTCCATTTCCTGTGTGGCTTTTTTTTGAAAAAGGAGTTCAAGATGGAAAACCCCTCTGCCTCTGCAAACTCAACGAGAGTATTTCCACGCTGGTTTCTGTTGCCGTGACCGAATTTACCTACTGAAGTTTCATTCTGTTGCCATTGCCCTATTTTTGTATTGAAATCTCCCATAATTATCTTCAAATGCTGCTTACCTTTATTATTTAGATGACGAATTTCCTCATAAAATTCTTCAATTTCTTCTTCAGGATTACTTGTGGTGGGTGCATAAGCTTGAATAATCTGGGTCTGGTATCTTCTCGAGAGTTGGATAACGAGTCGTGCAGCTCTGTCAGAGGAACTTTCAACTTCTACAACTTTTTCCTTCAGTTTCTTGTTTATTATAAATCCAACACCACTAGTTCTGCCAGTATCTGTCCCACGATAGTAGAAGAGATGTCCACTTTTTAGTTCAATGAGAACTTCTCCTTTTCTCCTTACCTCACTTAGCCCGACGATATCCCACTTGATCCTTTGTAGTTCCTCTTCCAATTCAAAAAGCCTTGAATCAGAAGATAGGGAGCGTCCATTTTACGTAGCCATGATCAGCATCAGATGGCAGCCTAGTCCGGTCCTCCGGGGATTCTTAGCACCCTCTGCCTTCATGTCGCACTGGCCGGCACCTTGTCCAAGTGCATTCCCGCTGCCGGAGACTGAGGACCAAGATTTAACTTGTGGAGTCATTTTGGAGGGGTTTGGCCATAACTCACCACGCTGGCCAAGGAGGTTGGTAAGTGTGTGATAGCATTTCCTCTAATCCCGATGGTATATTTATACCGCTGTTGGCGGTCGTCAGATCCCGTTTAGTGGAAACAGGATGCACCACGAGAAGGCGGGGTTGACATTTATCAAGGAGAGGCTGGGATGTTACGCATCACCTGACCTTACATCCCTCAAGGTAATTACGTGCTATTATATAACAGGCAATCATTTTGACACCGCGAGATTACACACGAATTGTTCGGTAAGTGTTGGCGCACAATGCAGACGTTGGTATGACGTCAAGCGTTCCAGAGAGACCGACAGATCTGGATGTTTACATATATTACTAGCTTTACTACCCGGCTTTGCCTGGGATTTAGGCTTATTCATTTCATATTTCCTTATATGTCACTGAAAATATCGGGGGAAAAAATTGCAAAAAAAGAAAAAGGCTGATTTCACAAATTCGGTCATTACAAATTATTTATTCATAGTGTGATTATTAGCACTTGGCCGTACACAACATTTTTGGTTTCTCCATCATCGGCGACAATATATAACTTTGTTGGATCCTTTGCTCTTGACATTATAACATACAGCTGTAGAATCAAACGGGCTGAAAGCGTTACGAATTATTTAACACGCGTCCAGGAGACTCAGCATTGGAACACTGACAACAAAATTCGTTAACAATTTGCTATAGACGATCAAATACATCACGTGCTTTAAGTTTCAGACGTCTTTGAGGGGCGGATATCTGGGATAAAATAAACAAAAACAAAAAACGATCCTTATGCGAATATTTTATGAAACTGGCTGAAATTTTAATGAACACCATAAATCGTCAATAGGAACATGACCTCCACATTTCGCCTGAATCGGTAAATAACTTTTTGAATTAGCATGCAAAATTGTATTAACCGTTTCTGAGTATATATCTCTGTTTATCGATGAATTAAAAATTCCATGCCTATTTTAAAAAGTTTTGACCAGATTCTGGTGAAATTTTGAGGGACTCCTCTTATTACCAATTCATGGTGTTTATAAAAAATTCAGCCCGTTTCGTTAAGATTTCGCAAAGTCCGTTTTTGCATTTTTTTATGCACAGTTCTCAAAGAACACAAATACTGGTGGATGTGCGCGGATGTGCCACGGCGATGAATGCAGTCACGTGCTTTCAGTTTTGGAACAAATTACGATAACGTAGCTAACAACGTTGACTTTACTGATTAACTTATTAATTAATTCATAACTTGCGAATGGAATAACTTAGATAATTTAAAATAGTTGCGTTAACCTAGAAATTCCAGTATTAATAAGCTATGCAAATTTCACGATGCCACAGTTTGGAGTTCGAACGTTTTTGCTGTTTCAGACAAACAAACAGAAGTTTTGTGTTTTATATATTAGATTATATTTGTAAGTATTCTTCACGTAGCTAAATTCGACTAATAAGCGTAAACATTAACGTTATGAAACTCATATTAGTCTATAAGATGTCATTCTTCGTGTGTTTAGATTTCTTCAGGAATCACTGCAAAAATACCAAATGATGATCTTCGGAGACAAAATGTCTGACTAATAACGATAGTACGACTTCTCTGTGTCAGAATTTTAGAAAAAGGAATTTTCTTCCACTCTGTTATGGCTCGTTTTCCTTTTATAAAATTTTATGGGAGAGAAAGCTTTTCCCAGAATCCACACACACGCGCACATACACACATGATCCTTCATGAATGAAGTATTACTGAGAATTTTCATTCTATATTTCTTATCTGGCGTAAGAGAATCCATTTTAAATCACCTTTCTTATCACAAATGCTTCTTTTCTGTGGTATTCGGAACACGATCGACTCCCGCCATTGATTCTAGTTCAAGAATTCTTGGGTTGTGGTACTCTTTTTTTCTCCTCTCATGCAGGAACGCCAACCAAATTTGCATATCTGAGGAACAATATTTTATGAAATTGTGCAAACCTTATTGCAACGTCAAGTTTCGAGAATGTAAGCATATGAAGCTGATCTATAGCTACAAATTCCTGTTATTTTCCCAAAGGTGCGATGGATTTAAAAGGCATTGCCTATCTAACACGAGCGAACGAAGCGAAGGGGGATTTTGATCGTCTCTTGCGTCCGGACAAGTCTAAAAGTCTCTGATTCTGTTCCATTTCCCGGGAGACTATATACATTTTCCCTTCGGATTTGTAGATGCGAATTTATACTTTAAGTGCTCTCGGTGGATGCACCACTTTTGGGGATTCCCACTACATGATACTTAGACTAGAAAACATCCGAGGGATTTTTCTCATACAGATGATAAAATAATTCAGAGAAAAAAAAAAAAAAAAAGGCATCAAAAATATATATATATATATATTTTTTTTTTTTTTTTTGAGATTTTAGGTTGTTGTGAACATTTGGGATCACACAAATAAAAAATAAAACTTGTATTTTTACTTTTCATTTTCCGAAGGGAAGTAGCTCTGCAGTTGCTGTTTTATCCTAGTCTCGTTTTTCTGAACGTGGTGACTGCCGTCAATGTTTACAATATAATGGAAGGTTGCCTGGATTCTTTTTCTGTTTTTTCCATAGAACACATAATGAAAGAGATTACAAAAAGGAACAGCAATCGCATTCTTCCTTGAGATTAAAATAAACAGAAAATAAGACATCAGAAAATGAACACTTAATATGAAATCTCTCCAATATGGCCCTGGTCAGTGCTGTCGCCTGGTTTTCCAAGAAGTATGGGTCTCCTGCTTTTAATAATTTGTCAAAGATGGGTCAACGATTGTCTGTCAAGCGAGGCACGGGTGGTGTTCTTGCCTTACGGCACTGGCTCTCTCATTTCTCTGGGATCAGTGGCCCTAAATTAGGGATTGGCAACTACTCATAGCTCTACACGTTGCGCGTTGTGGCAGTTAAACCCGCCTAAGCGAAAACAATTAAGAAAAAAAATTATATCGTCCCCATACGAGCTATAAAAGCTATGTGACTTTTCCTAACAGCTAAAATAAAATATGCTTTATTTAAGTGAAACAGAATCAGTTAGAAATAAGTGAACTAAACAATATAAACGAAAGCAGCTTGCAGAATCCCGGAATTTGGATAACTCAGCATACGAGGAAATTCGGTATCAGCGAGAATAAAACATGGCGAGGATTTTTAGTGCATTTCGTGGTGTACAGTTTCTTTTTTGGCTGGATGTTTTTACATTTCCATCTCCTGAACAAAATCTCTGAAAGATAGATATCACCCCGAAAATGTCATATGCAGCATCTGGAGGTAACTTTTTTAGATTTAACCAGAGAATATCATTCTCCCCCCAGCTCTCCTTCTAGGTGGCATACGTGTATATCCGTAACTCTTGCGACTAAAGAAAATAGCAAGACACAATGCACTGCTCATTTCGGGGTCCGTAAAACAACATCAAGTACAGTGGTTATGGAAATTATGGAAGAAATATTCTTTACAAATGCATGGGACAACTACCGGATTCTTCACACAGAAATCAAAATAGCCTGGATTGCTTAGTCAACATGTAATATCACTTAAGAAAACTTGAAAATTACATCTCCGTAAAGCGGGAATCTGTTACAGCGTTGTTTATTTTGATCTTTGCGTTTTGCGTTTTTGTGATGTCACATCATCATCAGCATCAACGAGCTGGCGTTTCCTCTTACGCTACGCGCTTTGTCGCAGTTGAGTTTTCCTGTTGCTTAGTGGCGGTTGTGTGTTTTGATAGCTGATTCTAAAATAATTGGAAAAACCACTAGGTGTGTGTTTACTCGAGCACCATCGGCGAACTCCATCTGTGAAACAGCCCCAAAGATTGGTGATGCCTATCCTAGAGAGGGATTTGAAGGTTGTTTTCCTTTCAGGTCACTGGAATCTTAAAGATAATACTTTCACATACGGTATATATGTATACACACTATATTGACAAAAGTCGCCGGACACACCCCTTAAAAGCAAATGAACGGATCCGCTGCGTTGTTAAGATGAGCGGCACAGCTGCAAACGGTATAAAAACAAGCCTGCAGCTGACCACAATCATATCACACTGTGAGGTTCAGTGAAAATGTCGCAGCGGGAGAGAACTGACTTTGAGAGAGGAAAGGTTTTTGGGAGTTATATTAGTGGGTTGTCCATAATAGAAACCGAGAGGCATTCAAACATACCCAAGTCAACTGTTTTGGATGTACTGAGTACGTGGAAGACACATGGCGTGCCTGAAGCAGCAAAACATGCCGGCAGACCAAACAAAATCAGTGATAGAGGATGTCGAAGCCTCAGGAGAGTCGTTACAACTAATCGACGGAGTACTGCACAAGAACTCAGTGTTCAGGTGAATAAAAATGCCGGAACCTCGGTATGTTCACGTACCATTCGCAGAGAACTTCATTCCATGGGTTATCGTGGTCGAGCAGTCGCACGACCAAGGTAACCTTATAAGCCTTTCACCTCCACTCGGAATGCTACTCGTCGTTTAGCAAGGTGTAAAGAACATTTATCGTGGACCGTAGATCAATGGAAACGGGTCCTATGGACTGATGAATCCAGATACATGATCCATCAGTTGATGGCCGTGTGTGGGTATGGCGGCAGGCGGTGGAACGCTATTCATCACAGTGTATTGTTTCTACGGTCAAGCGTGAAGCTGACAGTGTACTCATGTGGGGATGTTTTTGTGATATGGTCCCGGCCCATTGGTTATCGTGGAGAAACCTGTTAACCAGCACGTCTGCCTCGACATTCTGGAAAATTATGCCCTACCAACTCTGTGGCAATACTATGAAACCGAGCCTTGTTGGTACCAGCAGGATGACGCACCGAGCCATAAAGCAAGGACTGTTATGGCATGGCTTGACGATAATTTCGTATCTCGTGTGGACTGCCCAGCACAGAGCACCGATCTTAATTCCATAAAGCACCTATGGGGTGAATTTGAAGTTTGGAACCAAGGCCTACTACTAAGCAACTGTTAGCGGCAGCATTATGTACTAAATGTAAGCGCATACTTATCGCTGTGTTCCAAAACCTTATCGAAAGCATGTCTCGAAGGGTCAGTGCATGCATTAAGGCCAAAGGAGGACCGACACCGTACTAAAATATGTCAATAAATGCTATGTTGTGTTTCTCTTCTAGGTGTCCGGTGACTTTTTTCAATATAGGGTATATATATACATATATTACGGAAGGTACCATTACCAGAGTTCTTCCAGTCCTTCCAGCAGAAGTTGCACATGCAGTCAAGAACTTGAAACGGTGAAAAGCTCCATGAGAAGATGGAATTACCGCAGACATCAAACAAGAAGAAGGGGAAACTCTGAAACACTACTCGCCCAAGTTTTCACTAGATGCCTTAATGAAGCGATGATTCCGGAGGATTGGAACAATGCTACAATGATTCTGCTACATACAAAATGCGACATTGAGGATCTCAGGAACTACAGACCTATCAGCCTCCTATCAATGGTTTATAAAATCTTCACTAAAGTTCTTTCACCCCTCTTGAAGGTAACACTGGACATGGCTCAACTGAGAGAACAAGCTGGATTCAGGAGTAGCTACAGCACTATACTGTAGGTCATATCCATGTACTGAGAAAACTACTTGAAAGAGCGAGGGAATATGAACTCCCGTTATGCATGGCTTTTATCAATTATATAAAGGCCTTTGATTCTGTGATACCATCAGCAGTTACAATGGCTTTGAAGTCCTGCGGTATTGAAGATGCATACTTTATTATTATTAATAACATCTATAAAAATGCAAGTGCAAATATTCGGCTTTTTGAGAACACAGCACCCATAAAAATTGGAAAGGGAGTGAGACAAGGTGATACCACATCTCCCAAACTTTTTAATGCCACACTGCAAAATGTTTTCAATCACTGGAACTGGGAAAACAAAGGGATAAAGTTTAATAGACATTATCTAACGCACCTTGGTTTTGCTGCTGATGTTGTCATTTTTGCAACTACACCGTCAGTGTTGTAGAATATGATCTAGGAACTTGCTGACCAGAGTAAAGATGTGGGATTAAAAATGAACATGCAGAAGACAAAAGTGATGTACACTGAAATGCCAGAAAAACTGGTACAGACGAGATTATGCAAAATACATAGCAACGTCACCTATACGCATGCTCTGTTGCGTCAGCCAGTGCGCATATAAAGCGACAGACATTCTTGTCAGCTGTCTGAGCTATTTTGGGCATGAAAATGACAAGTAATAACGATTTAAACAATTTTCAACACGGTGTCATAGTTGAAGCTCGTAAGAGGGGCCATAGTATTTCGGAGGTACAGACGAAGTTCGGATTTTCACGGACGACCATTTCGAAGGGTGTACCATGATTACAAGAATTCCGGCAAAACCTCCTACCTACGATACCAGTGTGGCCGTAAATTGACATTGAGTGAACGTGACCATCGTCGGCTGTCTAGAACACTTTCACGCGACAGGCGTGCAACACTCTCGCAGGTATCATCGGAAATCAATGCTGGGGCCTCAACAATCATCAGTGTCCGGACTGTGCAACGTACCCTGCACGATATGGGCTTTGGGAGCCGACGCTCAACTCGAGTCCCCTTGATGGGTGCACGACACAGGGCTATGCGCCTCGCTTGGGCACGGCAACACCGCCACTGGACACTTGATGGCTGGAAACAAGTAGCCTGATCTGACGAGTCGCATTTCCAACTGTATCGGGAAAATGGAAGGATTCGCGTGTTGCGCAAACTCCAGGAAGTCATGGATCCCGCCTGTCAACAGGGAACTGTACCGACTGGTGGGGAGGTCCGTAATGGTATGGGGTGTGTTTAGCTGGACTTCAGTGTGACTCCTGGTACGTCTACAAATGTCTGTGACCGGCCAACGCTATGGGCGGATCCTTTCTGACAAGGTACACCCGTTCATGTCATGCATTCATGCTGATGGGTTGGGCCTGTTCCAACAGGACAATGCACCTCAACACAAGTGTCGGGACGCCACATTATGGTTAGAGGAGCATGCATCTGAGCTTGAGGTGTTGCCATCCAACCCAAATCCCCAGATCTGAACGTGATAGAACACATTTGGGATGCCATGGAACGCACTATCGAACACAGGGATCCGAGACCTCGGAATACAGCCGAATTGTGGAACGCTCTGCAGGACGTATGGTGTGCATTGCCTACAACATATTTCCAGAAACTAGTGGAGTCCATGCCTTGTCGTATTTCTGCAGTCCTGCGCTCCCGTGGGGAACCTACCAAGTATTAAACTGGTGTATCAGTTCTTTTGGCACTTCAGTGTACAATGCCTTTACAAGAAATGAAGATTTATCGATTAATGGGGAAAAGCTGGAGATAACCAGTAACTATATTTACCTTGGACAGCAGATATCAAGTGAGGTTCACATTGATGAAGAAATTAATCGTCGTATAAAACTTGCCTGGAGAGCTTTTGGAAGAAACAGTATAATTTTCAGAGCAATATGACTTCATGTCCCAAAAGAAAAGTGTTTCATCAATGCATCATTCCAGTGCTTACGTATGGTGCAGAGACGACGTGGACTTTAACAAAACAAAAAAAGACATAAAAAGACTGCAGACAAATCAAGGAAGTATGGAGAGGGGCATGCTTGGTATAACCAGGAGGGATAAGAAGAGGAACTGATGCATCAGAAAAATGACAAGAGTGGAAGGAATACATCATGATCAGAGTAAAATCCCTGAAATGGCAATGGGCTGGACATATTGCCAGAAGGACAGACCATCGATGGACAACCAAAATTCTTGACTGGATTCTAAGGGGCAGTAAAAGACCCAGAAAAAGACCACATGGGAGATGGGTGGATGTAATTCGAAAGTATGCGGGAATAACATGGAGGAGTCTGGCGCAAGACAGACTTGTGAAAGAAACTTGGGGAGGCATTCATCCAGCAGTGGATTGATAATTGTTAACGATGATGATGCTGATGATTATAATGACTTATTTCAATTCTACCCGACTAACCAACAGAATCAAAACTGTATCTTCCGATTTCCGTTCGATCCGTTATACATCCCAGGACAGCGAAGTTCTAAGTATCGAGAATCAGAAGAGCCTCAGTTTTTTGAAATGATGTTACAAGATGTACAGTAATCTGAGCGATTCAGGTTATTCTGATTGTCGGGTCACTAATCCTGAAGTACAGCTAAAGTTAATATTATGATTCAGCAAGTTTACTTTATCGACAGATGTCCCTAATACAGTATATGTCCCTGATAAATCAGATTCCCCCATACATTACTTGCTGAACTACTGGAAACAGAAAAAGAAAACTTTTCTATTTTTCTTTTTTTGCTAACAGTAGCGAAACCATAGCAGTTACATTACTGTAGTACTACTCCCTGCAATATTAATTATTTTGAAGTACTTAAACATTCATTTTTCCTTTGTGTATAACACAAATTTAATAAAAATGTAGTATGTAAAGTTAAAACGTATTGGAAAAAGAAAACAATTGGCCCACGTATTAAGAGAAAATACAAGTGTCCGGCATCAAAATTCCTTAACGCCAATGAAGAGTTCAAGAGGGTGTGAACTAGTGAAAAGCCTGGAACAGCACTTCACCATAAGAGGGCTCACCGAAGGCAGTCTAGAAGCCATTAGAGAGATGAGTTCCCTCTTTTAGTGGCGTCATGAGGAAATCACGGCTTCCGATTGGTTTACAACGACTCTATGTATGTTTTCAGTACTTCTTGCACCTCGTCCATTTCCATTTCAAAGTTTTTACCATGTACATGATGTCAACTTTGTCATTTTCTTCTTCCATGAGTTTCCCTATTACACCAAACGTGTACACCATAATGCCTTTTTCCGTTGTATTTAGCCTGTGCATGTACTTATTTTTTTTAAATTGAGATCCATAATTCTTTTCTTTTAAGTCATAATACTAAATTGCTCTTGAAAATTGTATCTTTTCTTCCAAATTTTCTTGAGCCAAATTTTATGATTCGCCTATGAATTTCTTCTTAGATTTGTCCCTTACTTCATATCTCTTGTTCAAGGTAAGCATTCGTTTCTTTTAGATGTGCTCCATAAATTGTGGCAAAATTCGTGTAAAAGCATTGCACATCAATTTAGTTTTCCGAAAGTTAATTTTTCATCCCACTTCTTTACTCTTGTCAGCAAATTCCAAGATCATAGTCTGTATATTACCTGATTTTTCACGGATATTGTTTTTCTACCAAGGCACATTGGTGTGTAAAAGCATTTCAAAGTATATCTGCGATTTTAAGATTCCGATGTGTAAAGTTGTTTGTGTATTTCACTTATAAAGCAACAATAATCAAAGTAAAAGCTTTCACAGCTTTTTCTATGATGCCCAGTTTCAGTTGCATCACGTAAAATGCAGTTCATCTGTTTGAATGATAATTTTCGTGATATTATTGATTTGCCAGATACACTATTTTCCCATTAGGGGACGAAAACACATTTGTATTCTTCACGTCATCCCGATGACTTTATGAAATTCCAATTTTTAAAATTATTTTTGGTTTCAGTTTATTCTTTCTCGTGTTGTCGAAAATAATATTTTAGTTAAAAAATGAATGTTATGAAATATCTATAATTTTTAACGTTTTCCAACCGTAGGTTGAAGAAGCGTATATGTGTTCCAGCTTTGTCCGTCCGTATGTCTGTCTGTCTCTCCGTCCGTCCGTCCGTGCGTCCGCACGATAACTCACGTAAAATGATTCAATTTCGATGAAATTTTAGTATGTGGTAGGGGACAACCTGGGAGAAATGGGTCAAAGGTCCACCATAGGAGCGGGATCCATTCCATTGCCTTTATGCGTCATAACTTACAAAAAAATGCTTCGATTGCGACAAAACCTAATCATGTTGTTCCGGAGTTATATACTGAACCGGTTCTGTTGAATATCATCGAAATGGGGTCAAAGGTTATGGCACAGGAGCGAGATTTATTCCACAGCCATTATCCTGATAACTTGACCAAAAATGTTTCTATTGCGACAAAACTTTAGTATGTTGTTCCGGAGGTGTATACTGCACCAATTCGGCTTAATATCATCAAAATGGGGTCAATGGTCAGGACACAGGAGCAATATGTATTCCACAGTCTTTATCCTCACAACTTGAATAATTATTTCTGGTATGTTGGAAAGCGTATCATAATCAATGCATTGCGTAATTTTACAAACTCGTTAATAGAATTCCGCGAATTTCAAAATGAAAAAAGAATAATATAAAAAATAAAATATCCCCTGGGATAGAAGGTTTTAAATTTTAGACATCCATACTATAACTAAGAATTCAGTACGTATTTCGTAATCCATAGGAACAACACCTTTGAAATGAAATAGATTTTTTTCAGAATTTAGGATACTGAATTGAACTCCTTTTTGCTGTGTATTTGGGTGAAATCTCCTTTAAAATGAAACTGATTTCGTTAAGAATTTAGGATATTGAATTTAGCACCTTTTGGCCATTTTGGGGGAAATCACCTTTGAAACAAAATCGATTTCGTTCAGAATTTAGGATACTGAATTCAGCCCTTTTTTTGCAATTTCGGGAGAAAGGGAATACATTTCGTTCAGAATTTCGGATATCGAATCCATTACGTTTTTTTACACTTTCGGGTGAAATCACATTTGAAATGAAGCGGATTTCGTTCAGTATTTAGGATATTGAATTCAGCACATTTTTGCGATTTCAGGTGAAATCACCTTTGAAATAAAGTGAATTTCGTTCAGAATTTACTATGTTTAATCCAGCAGTGTTTGCAATTTCGGGGAATCACCTTTGAAATGAAATGAATTGCATTCATAATTTTGGATACTGAATTCAACGCGTTCTGGGGGTGTTTTGTGAGAAACGAAATGGATTTCGTTCAGAATTTGGGGTATTGAATTCAGCGCTTTTTTGTGATTTCTGGAAAAATAAAAATTTCTTTTGTTCAGAATTTAGGATAGTGAATTGAACAGGATTTTGCGATTTCAGGTGAAATACTCTTTGAAATAAAGTGTATTTCTTTCAGAATTTAGAATATTGAATCCAGCAATTTTTGTTATTTCGGGGGATATCACCTTTGAAATGAAAATAATTTCGTTTATTATTTTGGATACTGAATTCAGCGCTGTTTTGCGATTTCGGTAGAAAGGGAAAAAAAATCATTCAGAATTTCGGACATCGATTTTATCACGGGTTTTTTTTTACGGTTTCGGGTGAAATCGCCTTTTTAATTAAATGAATTTCATTCAGAATTTAGGATATTGAATTCAGCACTTTTTTACGATTTTTGGAAAAAAAAATTCATTTCGTTCAGAATTTAGGGGAGTGAATTGTACACGTTTTTGCGATTTCAGGAGAACTAACCTTTGAAAGAAAGTGGATTTCGTTCAGAATTCAGGATATTTAATCCAGCAGTTTTTGCAATTTCGGGGGAAATCACCTTTGAAATGAAGTGGATTCCGTTCAGAATTTAGCATACTGAATACAGCAGTTTCTGTAATTTCGGGGGAAATTACCTTTGAAATGAAACGAATTTCGTTCATAATTTTGGATACTGAATTGAACGCGTTTTTTTTGGGGGGGGGGATTTTGAGGGGAATGAAATGGATTTCGTTCAGAATTTAGAATATTGAATGCAGAAATTTGGAAAGAAATTCATTTCGTTCAGGATTTAGGGGAGTGAATTGTACACGTTTTTTGTGATTTCAGGAGAACTAACCTTTGAAAGAAAGTGGATTTCGTTCAGAATTTAGGATATTTAATCCAGTAGCTTTTGCAATTTCGGGGGAAATCACCTTTGAAATGAAGTGGATTCCGTTCAGAATTAGCATACTGAATCCAGCAGTTTCTGTAATTTCGGAGGAAATTACCTTTGAAATGAAACGAATTTCGTTCATAAATTTTGGATACTGAATTGAAAGTGGTTTTTTTTTTGGGGGGAGGGGGATTTTGAATGAAATGGATTTCGTTCAGAATGGAGGGGGATTTTGAAATGAAATGGATTTCGTTCAGAATTTAGAATATTGAATCCAGCAATTTTTTTTCAGTTTCGGGGAAATCACCTTTGAAACGAAACGGATTTCGTTCAAAATATAGGATATCACTAATTCGGTAATAAAGAAGTATTTGTATTGAAAATATCTGGTTCTCTACTCAGGATAATAATTCCCCTGGTAGTTTGATAGACACGTACTCAAAATGTATTTCCTTTTAGAAACACGTGACAATTTCTGTGGGGCTGAATAGTTTCAAGACTGAGAACAGACGGTTCAAGAGGTTGCGTAAACTTTATTCAGTATCAGCGGTAACATTGGTAATTACAAGCTTGTTCATGAATAATTTGTCAATAAACGCACTTGCGCATTCTTGGACTCAACTAAATTTGATCATAATGTAAAAGTTAGTTCGCCATAGTAATCGAATTAGCATATCTTTCGCTTGCATGGAAATATATTTATTATTACTCTTATGCAAATTTCTTCCCTTCCCTGACGCGTATCGTCCTTGTGACTTAGGTCTGAACAATCCAATTACGCGTAAAGCTGCCCCTTTTGAGTTCACCTCGGGTGAAGAATATTGTTACAGCGATGGATTCCTTCCAACCAAATTAGATCATTCCTTGTAATGATTACATAAGCAGGAGTTTCCTTCAGAGACGGGTATCGGAGCAAAGGGAATGTAGCAGCACTTGCTCGATGCTGCTTCTCTCTAATGATTAATGGATTAAGCAAACGTCTGAGCAAATCTTTTCTAATCTGTGGTACTCACGAACACTGAAACAGAAAAGACAAATGAAACGCATGAACTGGGAAGGCTATCAGAGTCATTCTCTGAGTGTGTGTGTGTGTGTGTGTGTGTGTGTGTGTGTGCAAGGCAAAACGGTTCGCCTTGTTTCGTAGTCTCTTTCCGTTTCGTGACTAACTAATCCCACGCTGTTTTGTTTCTCAGTTTTGGGGAAATTTTGATACTAGTACTGAAACAGCTGCTGAGCAATGTAATATTGCAAATATGAATCTCGCCGTTATACTAAATCTTGTTGATTTAATGTAATGCTTCACTAAGATGTCGTTAAGTTGAAATATTAGAATTCCATGACTTCAGGGATTTTAAAGGTTGCAATAAATGGGGCATTATGTAAATACGAAAAGACTAAGACAGGCATAATTTGTAGAAGTAAAATGACGGACACTTGAAGAGCATTTGGAATATTTTTTACTTGTTCTCTTTGGTCATTTCACAATATTAACATGAAACCGTGATTGACATTCATTGCATCTTCAATGACATATTCGTAGTGCAGTTGTCCAAGCGCTGGCTTCTGATCATTCGTCCGCGTTGGGTCCGGGCTCTAATCCCAGTGAGGCATGGATAATGCGTTAGTCTTACGGCGTTGGCTCTCTCCCTTCCCTGGAACCAGTAGCCCTAAATTAGGGCCGGGTGACTGCTTATAGCCCATTGAGTTGCTCACGGTGGTAGTAAACTTCTAAATGCCTCCCCGGTGGCGCAGTGGACTAAGCGATGGCCTCTGATCATTCGTCCGAAAGGGGTCCGGGTTCGAATCCCGGTGAAGCATGGATTTTGTGTTTGTCTTACGGCACTGGTTCTCTCCCTTCCCTGGAACCAGTGACCCTAAATTAGGGACGGGCGACTGCTTATAGCCCATTGAGTTGCTCACGGTGGTCGTTAAACCTCCATTCAAAAAAAAAAAAAAAAAAAAAAGAAAAAACTTCTAAATAAAAAGAATGGCATATTCTGCAAGAGGAAAATATCACATTTCTACAAAATATTACATACTAAAAATGGTTTCAGTTGTTTTGTCAGATGTTCCTCATATCTAAGGTCTTGATTGCAAATGCAATTTTGCCGCCTCTGTGGCGCAGTGGTCTAAGCACTGGCTTCTGACCATTCGGCTGTGATTGGTCCGGGTTCAAATCCTGGTGAGGTATGGATGTTGTGTTTTTCCAACGGTACTGGCTCTCTCCCTTTCCTGGAGCCAGCGGTCCTAAATTAGGGACTTCCGACTTCCTTTGTCGCTAGTTGAAACACATGAAATAATTAATACTGACTTAAATCAAGCTGTACTTCTATATAACATAACCAAGGAAGTTTGAAAATTTAATCGTACTGAGACGGAAATCGAACCCACATCTCCCAATTTGCGCTACAGTATGCTAACTATTACCCCACCCAGGACAATCAAATCCAATCAAAGTCTGACGTTTAAGATTAATGCCTCAGTTGTTCGGATTTCATTGTCTTGGGTGGTGTAATGGTTAGCATATTCGAGCGTAAATCGGGGGAGATGCATTTTCGATTCCACTTCCAGGGTGATAAAATTTTCAAACTTCCGTGATTATGTTACATAGAAAGAACAGCTTGATTTATTTCTACATTCTTTTATCCCATCGAGTTGCTCACAAAGGTTGTTAAACGCCCAAATCAAACTGCACCAAAATGCGATTTTAGTTTCACTTTTGTAAAATAATACTTGGGTATTGGTTTGCTCATAAATATTGCTTTAAAGGTTAACTTCAAGTGGATACCTTACTGATGACTTAAATCGTCACCTGAAAAAGATTACTTTTTCCGAATGAATCACCGTTGTTCGTAGCAGCTGAAAACTTGATTAGTCATAAAAAGTCACTTCAAGAGAGTACGGTCAGGATTAAATAACATGTCAGTACTTAAAAAGTAAATCCACTTATACACTGAATGGCCACTTTATTATGATCACCTGACAGTTTTAAGAAACTGAGCTATGGCTGCACGCTGTTGCCGCCAGAGGGCGAGGCTAGTATAGAAAGGGAAAGCTTAGTGCTTGTGACAGTAGTAGAAGTGATTTTTGGGTGACGAGATGGGTAAAAAATGTGATTTGACAGACTTTCAACGTGTAATGATTGTAGGAGCTCGGACCCATGGAGCGAGTATCACCGAAACCGCTGCATTTGTGAAATGTTCCAGAGCAGCTGTTGTTAAAGTATTTAAACACTGGACTGTCAGCCAAAAAACTGGGTCTCTACGTGCAACGTGTGGTCGTCATCGACTAGTGACTGCTCCGGCGGAACGGAGAGTATCCAGACTGGTAACAGACAACAGAAGGGCAACAGACCATCTTAATCAAGGATCCCCTCAAATGATCTCTGCACGCACTGTTCGCCGTACACTGCATCGGATGTGATATGGCAGTCTAAGGCCTGTTCGAACACCTTTGCTGTCTGCAGTTAACAAGAGGAAACGTCTTCAGTTTGCACGGAAGCACAAGGATTGGATAGTCGATAATTGAAAACAAATTATGTGGCCGATGAATCACGTTTTCAGTTGCACCATGCCGATGGCCAAGTGAGAATTTGGCGGAAACAGCACGAAATCATGGACCCCAAATGCATTGCTACAACCCTTCAAGCTGGTGGAGGCAACGTTATGGTTTAGGGAAATGTTTTCCTGGCATGCTTTGGGCCCTTTAATTCGTGTTGATCAACGTCTGACTGGCACATCATATCTAAACATCGTTGCGGACCAAGTGCATCCTGTCATGTGGATGGTTTATCCCAATGGCGATGGCTACTTTCAACAAGATAATGCATCATGCCACCGTGCTCGTATTGTACAGGATTGGTTTCAGGAACATGCCGGTGAGTTTACTTTGCTTACGTGGTCCCCACAATCTCCAGATCTTAACCCCATTGAGAATTTGTGTGATGAAGTTGAACAAGCCATCAGACAGCTGGATCCACAACCCTGCAATCTCACACTCGTGGAAAGTGCTATTCTTCAAGCATGTTCTCAGATTCCACAAACCACCTATCAACATCTCGTGGAGTCCATGCCACGAAGATTCGACGCAGTATTAAAGGCAAAAGTTGGCCCAACGAAGTACTGAGTGGGTGGTCATAATAAAGTGGCCACTCAGTGTATTTAAAAATTCAGCACCTCATCAGTAGAAATAAATCACTTCACATTCTCACCATTATAAAGTCGTCGTAACTCAATCATGAAATACAATCAGCTTATGCAACAGTTGTTCTCATATAATAGATATTGGTGGCTTAAATGATCTCTCGACAACATTGCGCTAAGTAATACAATGTCCACTACTATTTTCCCTAAAGAACATCATCTCATCTCTTTTGCATTATCGCTTGACATTTTTGACCAACCGTTGGGTTGGTGCCAAAGTCAAATTCATTGACAGGAAATATGGGAGGGTAAATTCCCATAATATTTAAAGAGGAGAAACCAAATTTAGATAAGAACACAAAAACTTAAAGGGAATATTAAATTGTTAGAGGTATACGTCGCACTATCACGTAAGATTTTTTCTCCAAATTATGTAGCCTCTGGGGCTGCGTACGCAAAAACACTAGGTTGCCAAACTGAAAAATTGTAAAAGGAAAATAAGTTTAACCATTAAAGCTACGGCATCTCATTTAAAACATTTATACCTATTTTTTGTTCTTATATCTTATCATCTGTATTTTGATTTGAATAAAGGACCTGGCTGGTCCCTTCACTAGCGGACGGAGGACTCTTCTGTGGGATGAGGACTACTCATTTGTAGTACGTGTTATGAGTCGATGCCCGACTCATCTGTGGGATGAGGACTACTCATCTGTGGTATGTGGTCTGAGTCGAAGCCCGACTCATCTGTGGAATGAGGACAACTCATCAGTGGGATGAGGACTACTCATCTGAGGGATGAAGACTACTCATCTGTGGTATGAGTCGAAGCCCGACTCATCTGTGGGATGAGGACTACTCATCTGTGGTATGTGGTATGAGTCGAAGCCCGACTCATCTGTGGGATGAGGACTACTCATCTGTGGTATGTGGTATGAGTCGAAGCCCGACTCATCTGTGGGATGAGGACTACTCATCTGTGGTATGTAGTATGAGTCGATGTCCGACTCATCTGGGGGATGGGGACTACTCATCTGTGGTATGTAGTATGAGTCGAAGCCCGACTCATCTGTAGGATGAGTCGGGCTTCGTTACGGTGCTCTGCTTGTTTGCGTGCCTGTGTCCGATCTGGGTTAGCTGGAGGGATTACCATTGCTTTCCTCCGATATTGGCTCTATTAATCCCCCTCATGATCATCTTAGCAATACGGGTTTAACTGTTAGTGACTTACGTCTAATCAGTTTCAGATATTTTCTTGAAAAAACTCTACTTTTTGCTTTTTAAAATTTGCCTTTTTACACTACCGTTTACGTGTTTCTTATCGCGTCTCTTTGTACAGTATCAAGAAGTAGTCGCCCATCATTATATTTAATCTTGTTTTCTTATACATAATGTTTGTGAAAAGCGCAAACACAAGAAAGAATCGATCTACAGTCGTGGCCAAAAATCCTGCACCAGTAGACCTGAAAGTCAGTTTTTGATGTTTGAAGTGAACTTATACAGCGGAATATTAAAGTCAAGAATACATATTATACATCATTTTTAAAGAAAATTTAATTTTATGCTGAATTCAAATATTTTTGCAGAATGTTATTACCAGTAATAGAAGTGAAGTTTCAAGAAAAAGTACAAGGTCCAGTTATAAAAAGCAAAACAAGAAAGATGACACCGAATTTTCGGGTGTAATCAGCACGTCTTTTGAATCCGTTCTGACCCAAATTAAAATTTTCAAAGCTGTTCAAAGTCAATGGAACCGGTATGGAAAACAATAGTATCCAACGGAAAAAAGAAGTTTTTCAATCGGGTTTTTAATCCCTCAGATATTGCTGTAAACGGAATCGTGAGCTTACGCCCTCTGGTTGAAGACTTGTGCGTTAAGAAAAACATAAATTTATATGAGAAACATTTCGCACCGGAAACGCTCTCCAGCACTGAAATAATTTTTCAAATCGGACTCTTAGAAAAGAAACACAGATATCGACAAAAATAAGGTGTGACTTTACGTCCCCCGGTGGGTAAACTACGCATTATTTTTGGAAGAAAGTATTCTCAAAAGGTTTTTCCATATGAGCGGTATCAGTCAAAAAAAAAAAAAATAGTCGTGTTTTCAGGAGCCCAGGTTTTGCTACAAATACATCAGAAGCAAAAATTAACGCTTATGCCCCTGGTGGCCAAACCATTTGTTACCAAAGATTAGAAATTATGTGAAAAATATTTTCCATCAGGTATTGTATGCGATACAGGAAGAATGTTTCAAATAGGAGTTTTAGAAGCAAAAACAACGCAGAAAACGCAATTTACCATTGTGCCCCCTAGCGGAAAGTCTATGAACTACTTGAAAATTTTGAAATTATATGAAAAAGATGTCACACTGAAAACACTGTCCAACAAAGAAGGAATTTTTCAAATCGGACTTCTAGAAGTAGAGATATTGACAAAAATAAGATATACATCTACGCCATCTGGCGGGGAAACCGGAATATTGTAAGAAGATATTCCTAAAAGGTTTATCGATGTGAGTGGCATCAGTCCACAAAATAATTTTTTCAATCGATATTTTAGAAGCTCAGATTTTATGGCAAATACATCAGAAGCAAAAATTAACACTCCCCCCTCACCCCTGGTGGCGAAAGTATTCTTTACCGAAATTTCGAAATTACATGCAAACGATTTTTCATCAGGAGGTGTATCGCTGAAGATAATGTTTTTCAAATCGGAGTTTTAGAAAAAGAGTTATCGGGAAAAATATAATTTAATTTTACGTCCGCTAGTGGAAAATCTATGCGTAATTTGAAAAAGTAAATATACCTAAAATACGCTTCGACATAAATAGAATTTAAAAATAAAAGATTTTTTTTAATCGGATGTTTAGAAGCAAATATGTGGAACAAAACGTATTTTTGAATTAGACATCATCTGCAATTACGCCCTCTAGCGGCGAAATTGTATATCGTAAAAGAGAACCGCAGTAAAGGATCATCATTCGCATATTTCAAGCTTCCCAATGCAAAAAGAATATTTCAAATCGGACTAATAGTTGCACAGATATCGTGGGTACAGACGGACGGACGGACGGACAAACCGGTAACACAAGCACGATGTTTTTTCTTTTTTTACAAAAGACGTGCTAAGAAAAGGGAGTTTGTGAAATTAGTGTACAATGCATCTAACGTAAAATTACTGTACAGTGCATTATTGAAGCTTGCAGGACACTTGAAATAACTTACCAACAAGCAAAATACGCTTTAATATTTAATTGGATAACCACGGTTTCTTAGTAACAGTTATCACCATTGGACAATTAGAGAGGCTCATTAGTTGTCCATTGGTGATAACACAGTGCCAAAATTGCTGCTAAATGTGGCTGTGATCATTCCAAAAGGGAATTGCGAAATTAGTGTATAATGCATCTGACGTAAAATTACTGTACAGTACATTATTGAAGTTTGCAGGACCCTCGAAATAACTTACCAACAAGCAAAATACGCTTTAATATTTAATTGGATAACCACGGTTTCTTAGTAACAGTTATCACCAATGGACAATTAGAGAGGCTCATTAGTTGTCCATTGAAGAAAACTCAGTGCCAAAATTGCTGCTAAATGTGGCCATGATAATTCAAAAAGGGAATTGTGAAATTAGTGTATAATGCATCTGCGGTAAAATTACTGTACAGTACATTATTGAAGCTTGCAGGACACTTGAAATAACTTATAAACAAGCAAAATACGCTTTAATATTTAATTGGATAACCACGGTTTCTTAGTAACAGTTATCACCAATGGACAATTAGAGAGGCTCATTAGTTGTCCATTGGTGATAACACAGTGCCAAAATTGCTGCTAAATGTGGCTGTGATCATTCCAAAAGGGAATTGCGAAATTAGTGTATAATGCATCTGACGTAAAATTACTGTACAGTACATTATTGAAGTTTGCAGGACCCTCGAAATAACTTACCAACAAGCAAAATACGCTTTAATATTTAATTGGATAACCATGGTTTCTTAGTAACAGTTATCACCAATGGACAATTAGAGAGGCTCATTAGTTGTCCATTGGGGAAAACTCAGTGCCAAAATTGCTGCTAAATGTGGCTATGATAATTCAAAAAGGGAACTGTGAAATTAGTGTACAATGCATCTAACGTAAATTTACTGTACAGTACATTATTGAAGCTTGCAGGACACTTGAAATAACTTACCAACAAGCAAAATACGCTTTAATATTTAATTGGATAACCACGGTTTCATAGTAACAGTTATCACCAATGGACAATTCGAGATGGTCATTAGTTGTCCATTGGTGATAACACAGTGCTAAAATAGCTGCTAAATGTGGCTGTGATCATTCCAAAAGGGAATTGCGAAATTAGTGTATAATGCATCTAACGTAAAATTACTGTACAGTACATTATTGAAGTTTGCAGGACACTCGAAATAACTTACCAACAAGCAAAATACGCTTTAATATTTAATTGGATAACCACGGTTTCTTAGTAACAGTTATCACCATTGGACAATTAGAGAGGCTCATTAGTTGTCCATTGGAGAATACTCAGTGCCAAAATTGCTGCTAAATGTGGCTATGATAATTCAAAAAGGGAACTGTGAAATTAGTGTACAATGCATCTAACGTAAAATTACTGTACAGTACATTATTGAAGCTTGCAGGACACTCGAAATAACTTACCAACAAGCAAAATACGCTTTAATATATAATTGGATAACCACGGTTTCTTAATAACAGTTATCACCAATGGACAACTAGAGAGGCTCATTAGTTGTCCATTGGTGATAACACAGTGCCAAAATTGCTGCTAAATGTGGTTGTGATCATTCCAAAAGGTAATTGCGAAATTAGTGTATAATGCATCTGCGGTAAAATTACTGTACAGTACATTATTGAAGCTTGCAGGACACTCGAAATAACTTACCAACAAGCAAAATACGCTTCAATATTTAATTGGATAACCACGGTTTCTTAGTAACAGTTATCACCAATGGACAAGTAGAGAGGCTCATTAGTTGTCCATTAGAGATAACACAGTGCCAAAATTGCTGCTAAATGTGGTTGTGATCATTCCAAAAGGTAATTGCGAAATTAGTGTATAATGCATCTGCGGTAAAATTACTGTACAGTACATTATTGAAGCTTGCAGGACACTCGAAATAACTTACCAACAAGCAAAATACGCTTTAATATTTAATTAGATAACCACGGTTTCTTAGTAACAGTTACCAGCAATGGACAACTAGAGAGGCTCATTAGTTATCCATTGGTGATAACACAGTGACAAAATTGCTGCTAAATGTGGCTGTGATCATTACACTGTCTTGCGCATCATTAAAAGAGTTGCATAAACTGGATGTTTGGGAAACAGAAAAAGAACAGGTCGGCCAAGGCTGTGTACTGAACGTGGTGATCGCATGTTAATTCGTCGTTCCTTAAAATCAAGGTTTAAAACAGCCACTGATTTAAGAAGTGAGTGGAACAATGGGGTAGGCTTTATTGCATCTGCACGTAGAGTTCGTTGTAGGCTACATGAAAATGGACTGACCGCAGGAAAAGCTACACGAAAGCGTTTCATTACTGAACAACAACGGCTCAAAATAATTGCTTGCGCCAAGACACACAAGAATTGGACTCTTGATTAATGGAAAAATGTTATTTTCAGTGAAGAAGCAACTGTTACTCTTTCCGCCCATAATGGAAATATTATTATGTACATCGTCTGGCTGTTCAAACATATAAGGCATGCTGCACCCAGCCAACAACGAAGTATCCACATTCGGTGTTGTTATGATCATTTATTTCAGCCAGTGGTATTAGCCGGATGCAAATTGTTAATGGCACATTGAATGGATCGAATTATGTATATATTTTGGAGTACAAACGACTACCATCAGCGCTGGTTTGCGGAATTTCATCTTTCACGACGATAACGCGCCATGTCATCGGTCAAAGTTGGTTGACGAGTGGTTTAATCGAAAAGTTATAAGAAATTATCAGTGGCCGGCACAGTCACCGGATCTTAATCCCAGTGAGAATCTGTGTGTGAGATTGAATCAAAAGATTCGCCAACAAGGAGCCACATCTAAAACAGCGTTAATTGAGCCTGTAGTATGGCACCGTGTTATCACCAATGGACAACTAGAGTAGCTCATTAGTCCCATGCCAAGAAGGTGCACTTTGTTTTTAAGAAACCGTGGTTATCTAATTAAATATTAAAGCGTATTTTGCTTGTTGGTAAATTATTTTAAGTATCCTACAAGTTTCAATAATGTACTGTACAGTAATTTAACGTTAAATGTATTGTACACTAATTTCACAAATTCCACTATTTTTTGCTTTTTATGACTAGACTCTGCTTGTAAGACGCTGTACTTTTGCTTGTAACTTCGCTTCTATTACTGGTAATTACATTCTGTAAAAAATATTTGAATTCATCATGAAATTTCTTTTAAAATGATGTGTAATATGTATTCCCGACTTTATTATTACATTGTACTGCTGGCTGTAGAGGATTCATTTAATTCGTATCAGGTTAGTTCACGAATTGAATACAATGACGGCCCCAAACCGTGAAGCTTGGGGTTGGGCTGGTATGATGCTGCAAAACGTACGTTGTGAGGTGCTGTTCACCACGCCTTCCAACATGTATGCGACCATCAAAAGTGCATCACGTTGAATCGTGACTCATCGGGTAACACTACCTGTTGACAATCAGCACGCTAATATCTCTGTTCGAGACCCCATTGTAGCCTGAGGTGGCTCTGGTTCAGGGTCAAAGGAATGCGCAGCAACGGGCAGCTAGCGACCAGTTCTTTGTTAAGCACACGATATAGAACTGTGCTGTACAACAGAGCCTGACTTGTGATAGTGCTCCACTAACACCGTGGATGTCGCTGTGCGATTGGTCACTGTCATGCGATAGAGGTGTCTGTCATTCCTGCAGTCTTGTGATTTTGAGGTCCATTTCTCGGATTTCAGTGCGTCCGAGCCCATCTGTCCACTGACGTCACGTTCGCGTCACTGTACAGGCGTTTCATTTCGTACTAGTCGCAATTTCGTGTTAGAAAAATCGAGCTTCTCTCATCACCACAATCTTTTCTCGCTCAAAGCCCGTCAAGTGTCCATAATGCGACCTTCTTCGGCAACGGGGCATAAAGACACAAGAAACACCTTTTCGAGTTAATGTTGGCTCTTCACTGATTGCAACATCTTGTTTGAGAGGGTTCTGTAGACCCGAGACCGGACAGTTCAGTAGGGTCTGATCGGAAACATTATAACTTTTGTTGTTAAGGGGAAAAAGACCAAAAGGAGAAATTTATAACTGTGTTCCACCAAATGGGAAAGAACCGGAAGTGAGTGCCATAGAAAATTATTCGGAAAATGAAAAGTCTGTCTGTCTGTTTGGAGGTTTAACGACCACCTTGAGCAACTCAATGGGCTATAAGCAGTCACCCGTCCCTAATTTAGGGTCACTGGTTCCAGGGAAGGGAGAGAGCCAGTGCCATAAAACAAACACAACATCCATGCCCCACCGGGATTCGAACCCGGATCCCGTTCGGACGAATGATCAGAGGGCATCGCTTAGACCACTGCGCCACCGGGGCGGCCGAAAATGAAAAGCTTGGTGGTCTAATAGCATACATATAATTATTCTGGTGCATTTATTTCGATTGAAACACAAAATTCATGCTGTAGTTGTTGTTTATAGTCAACAATGATATATTTGAGAGGGAAATTCCTTAATTTTTCAGTAGTACAATTTTGTACCACAAAACGGTTTACTATTTCAGGCAAGGAAAGCATTATGAAAGAAATACGGGATTACACCATATAATATAAATTTTTGAAGATGAAAATTTTATAAGATCAAAAGGACGATGAAAATTTTCAAGTTTTCGGATGTTATCTGACTTACCATCCTTGTCACACTTACGCCAAAAATCGGATTGTCATCTTCAAAAACGTGTAGTATATGGTGTAATCCCGTATTTCTTTCATGATTTATCTGCTCTTCCCGGCAATCACGGGATAGGATTCTTTAACCTCCAGATTCGCCAGACATGAATGCCGGTTGCTTCGACTAGCGAATCCTATGATGGTTATATTCAAATTAGTCGGAAAGTTGAAACTTGGTCGTTCTGGGTGGTGTAGTGGTTAGCATACGTGGACGCTATCTGGGAGACGCGGATACGTGTCCCGCTCCAGGACGATGAAAATTTTCAAGTTTTCGGATGTTATCTGACTTACCATTCTTGTCACATTTACGCCAAAAATCGGATTGCCATCTTCAAAAATTTGTAAGGAAAGCATCGTTGACATGATTATATGATTTTTAGGGACTAGGTCAGGCGCCGTGATCTCAAATTCCACATTGGAAGCAAATGATAAGTTGTTTGATAAATTAGACTTTAGCGGTTAAGTTTACAGCACTAACTCCAAAATAAACAGATATATAGCGGCAGGCACTACATACAATACAGAACACAGGGTATCACGGTCGCTTTCCTGTTGGGACGATTTCAGTTTCCTAGGAAAGAGCTGAGTTCATGTTCTTTGTCTTTGCTTTCCAGTTGTTAACGTTCGCTCCACGGCGCTAATAGGCTGGTTTTGGTGTTCGCGTTACACCTTTGTGCGTAATAACGCGGACAACACTTATATACTTCATTAAAACTATTAGTCTTTTCCAAATTCTAGTATAAATTATTTAGCAATGAGTTAGTTTCAACACACGCGCTGTTACATCCACGAAGTACACTGAAGTGCCAAAAATTATGGGATAGCAGTATGCAAATTTTAACTGGCACTGCCCTCGTATAAAGGCTTCGACGCACGCCACGATTTTTATCAGTGGCGAGGTGTAATCCAGTGAGTCAGGTTGAACAACCGCCGGATTATGGCAAGCCGACGTGAATTATCGGAATTTGAACGAGGCATGGTAGTGGGAGTCAGAGGGATGGGACATTCAATTTCCGACGTTGTGCGAACATTCAACATTCGTCGATCCACGGTGTCACGTGTTTACCGAGATTACCTCATACACGGCATTAGCACCCACCGAGGACAGCACAGTGGCAGACCATGGGTGCTGAATGACCGTGACAAGCGGCGTTTGACCTGGATTGTAAAGTCTAACAGACAAGTGACACTGGCTGCAACAACATCCATATTCAATGCTGGAGGTACCTGAGACATATCCATCAGGTCTGTGCAGCCCAATTTAGTGTCCATGGGGTATGGGAGCAGAATACCCACCAGAGTGTATTTGTTAACACCAGAACGTCGGACACAATGCCTCACCTAGGCTCGTGAACACGCTAAATGTACCCTGGAAGACTGGCAACATGTGGCGTGATCCGATGAGTCACGTTACCACTTGTTACAAGCTGATGGTAGGGTTCGGGTGTAGCGCAGACTCCATGAGGCCATGGAACCAAGCTGTCAACAAGGCACTGTGCAAGCTGGTAGTGGTTCCATATATGTATCAAGCGTTTCTTCGTGGCACGATTTGGGTCCTATGGTTCTCGTAAACACGCGATTAACTGGTAATGGCTTTGTAGCCTTTCATTGACTTCATGTACCCCAACAACGATGGGATTTTCCAGGCGGACAATGCACCATGTAATCATGTCCAAGTTGTCCAAAATTGGTTCAAGGAGCATTATGGTCAGTTTCGACGGATGATGTGGCAGCCACGTTCGCCGACATGAACCCAGTAGAGCACTTAGGGGACATGTTGGTTGGAAAAGTCCATTCCCACCCAAGATCCTGCACCTACAAATACCAGGGAACTGTGGGCGGCTGTTCAGACGGTTTGGCTCAACATCTCTTCAGAAGTCTTCTGGTCACTTGTGGAATGAATGCCACGTTGAGTTGCTGCACTTCGCTGCGCTAGAGGAGGTTCTACACGGTACTAGGTACGTATCCCATGACTTTTGGCACTTTAGTGTATGAGTAAATGATAAAACTTTCATATAAATCAAGAAATGTTTGGCGTTTTGAAGCAAAACAATCGTCGCTTATGTTGAATGAGTCAACTGTATAAACTGTATGAGTTGAGTCTCCTTTGAGGGTCAGGAGTCTTTGGTTGTACTTGTAATAGTGCCGATCTAGGAAAACTATACATTCTGAACACACAGTGCTGATCTTTGAAGCTGTGACTCTTTAAGCATGCCGTGCTGATCTAAGAATAGCTAACTTGTTGAAAATATAATTGTCAATCAGAGAAGAGTTGATATTATCTACAAACTAATGAGCAATTAGGCAAAGCTGATCGACTGAGCAAAGCGTACTCACAATTTGAGAAGTTAATTGTCTGATGGTTGCTATGTTTATCACGGAAGAATTGTTCTTCTGAAAAAAGTTTTAGCAACTACGACGAACAAGTCCTCAAAATATGACACCTCCGATGAAAAAAAAGTTGCTAATCCTCTGAAAATAGTGTTGTCCTTTTAAGATGAGCAATCGTTTTGACCACAGAAATGCCGATGAAGAACAGCTACCCTGAACACAATGGTACCGATGTAGAAAATATTGATTCATTGAATAAAATGCTGCTGATCTAGTAAGAGTTGTCCATCTGAACAGAATACATTAATTTTTTTTTCTGTTGGTAATGAGAGATAAGCCATTTTATAAACATCCCAAATGAGACATTTTTTTTATCATACGTTCGCCAGAAATCAGTTCGATGTTTGCTCCTCAAAGCTTCTTTGCATTGAAGAAACGACGAAACAATGAAAGTCTCTTCAGCAAATATCAAACTACAATTCGATTGCTCGAGGCCATGGTTACAAAAGAAGCACTTGCTTAAAAAAATATGCTCAAAAAGTGTGAGTTCAGAGCTTCAGGCGTTATCCGATAACTCTGAATTTCGGTCGAATTTATCTTTCACGGATGGGTAATGTGTGTGTTTCTTAAGAAAATAACTTCGTACGGTATGCGTAAACCCGCTGTGTAAAGGTAAAGCCGTATTCAACCATTTGAACCACTAAACGTATCTTCATTAGTATCAAATCATTATAATTAAAGCCTCTCACCTGAGATATTATTAGATGAAACAAGATGTGTCGAACATCTTTTATGAATTTGCGAAAAATAAAACCTGAAAACATTTACCAAGCTTTTACGTATTATTAACGTGCGTGATGTACTTCTGTTTCTTAAATGTTATGCACACTTTCCTGTTCGGCAACCTGTTCTTGAGACGTTCTTAATATATTTTAGTGATTTAAGTTGAAGACTACTAAATAATAACATAACTGGAACGATTTACGACGTCGTAAATTGAGTGGTATAAGTTGTAAAAAGTTTGTGAAGTGCATGTTAACTTATGTCCTGTACATAGTTATATCTGGTTTCTGAACATTTTTTTTGATTGGAGGTTTAACGACCACCGTGAGCAACTCAATGGGCTATAAGCAGTCGCCCGTCCCTATTTTAGGGTCACTGGTTCCACGGAAGGGAGAGAGCCAGTGCCGTAAGACAAACACAACATCCATGCCTCACCGGGATTCGAACCCAGACCCCTTCCGTGCGAATGATCAGAAGCCATCGCTTAGACCACTGCGCCACCGGGGCGGCAGTTTTCTGAACATTATGCAAATACTTAGAATAAATTAAAACAAGAAAAATTAAAAGGGTTTCTTAACGATTTAAGTTTAGCGTTTTTAATTTACGCTTTCCAACCGTAGGTTGAAGAAGCGTATATGCTCCAGCTTTGTCCGCATGCCTGTCTGCCCGTCCGCACGATAACTCACGTAAAAATGGTTCGATTTCGATGAAATTTTTGAGTGCGGTGAGGGACCACTTGGGGACGAAACCTATTGAAATTGGGTGAAATGGGGTCAAAAGTAAGGACATAGGAGTGGGATCATTTCGATTGCCCTTATGCGTCATAACTTACGTAAAAATGCTTCCATTGCAACAACACTATAGTATGTTGTTCCGGGAGTATACTGAAATAATTATGTTGAATATTATCGAAATGGGGTCAAACGTCAGGGCGCAGGAGCGAGATTTTTTCCACAGCCATTATCCTCATAACTGGAGTAATAAGTTGAGTAATTATTTCTGGTATGTTGGAAAGCGTTTCATCATAATCAATGCAGTGCATTATTTTACTAACTTGTTTACAATATGGCGGTTCGTTGAGGGAGGCTTAATGCGACAGATTGGCTCTGGAAAATGCCCTTTCAAAGTCACGTGCATTTAAAATTTTTAAAGACGTTATTGGGATGCAGTGAGACGCATATTCTTTTGACGAGTATCCCAGTATTTGATATTAAAACATCTTTTTATGAAAGTTTTGTTTTGCATGTAGTTTATCCACTGCATCTGGACATGTTGGTCTACGAAAATATCCCACCGGATGGGCCCGTCAGCTTTCTGCCCAGATCTCAATCCAATCAATCATGTATGATTGGGTTGAGATCTAAGCAGAACAGAAGAAGAATAACAAGGATAAATATCTTCCACTGCATAAAATCAAAGTGCGGAAATCTCGCCTACCGTTCACTTCGTCTGTTGTTTTATAAAATAAAATTCCCATACATACAAGACCATTCCATGACTAGTTTGAGGAAATATATACACACCGAAGAGCCATTACAATTTGAGCACCCCAGCTTAGAGAAAAGAGCACCCCAGCTTAGAGAAACGAGCACCCCAGCTTAGAGAAACGAGCACCCCAGCTTAGAGAAAAGAGCACCCCAGCTTAGAGAAAAGAGCACCCCAGCTTAGAGAAAAGAGCACCCCAGCTTAGAGAAACGAGCACCCCAGCTTAGAGAAACGAGCACCCCAGCTTAGAGAAACGAGCACCCCAGCTTAGAGAAAAGAGCACCCCAGCTTAGAGAAACGAGCACCCCAGCTTAGAGAAACGAGCACCCCAGCTTAGAGAAAAGAGCACCCCAGCTTAGAGAAACGAGCACCCCAGCTTAGAGAAACGAGCACCCCAGCTTAGAGAAAAGAGCACCCCAGCTTAGAGAAACGAGCACCCCAGCTTAGAGAAAAGAGCACCCCAGCTTAGAGAAACGAGCACCCCAGCTTAGAGAAACGAGCACCCCAGCTTAGAGAAACGAGCACCCCAGCTTAGAGAAAAGAGCACCCCAGCTTAGAGAAACGAGCACCCCAGCTTAGAGAAAAGAGCACCCCAACTTAGAGAAACGAGCACCCCAGCTTAGAGAAACGAGCACCCCAGCTTAGAGAAAAGAGCACCCAGCTTAGAGAAACGAGCACCCCAGCTTAGAGAAACGAGCACCCCAGCTTAGAGAAACGAGCACCCCAGCTTAGAGAAACGAGCACCCCAGCTTAGAGAAACGAGCACCCCAGCTTAGAGAAAAGAGCACCCAGCTTAGAGAAACGAGCACCCCAGCTTAGAGAAACGAGCACCCCAGCTTAGAGAAAAGAGCACCCCAGCTTAGAGAAACGAGCACCCCAGCTTAGAGAAACGAGCACCCCAGCTTAGAGAAAAGAGCACCCCAGCTTAGAGAAACGAGCACCCCAGCTTAGAGAAACGAGCACCCCAGCTTAGAGAAAAGAGCACCCCAGCTTAGAGAAACGAGCACCCCAGCTTAGAGAAACGAGCACCCCAGCTTAGAGAAAAGAGCACCCCAGCTTAGAGAAAAGAGCACCCCAGCTTA
This sequence comes from Macrothele yani, assembly GCA_039090855.1. Taxonomy (NCBI): domain Eukaryota; kingdom Metazoa; phylum Arthropoda; class Arachnida; order Araneae; family Macrothelidae; genus Macrothele; species Macrothele yani. Next base: position 141,516,718 of record CM077002.1, read on the forward strand.
GAGAAACGAGCACCCCAGCTTAGAGAAAAGAGCACCCCAGCTTAGAGAAACGAGCACCCCAGCTTAGAGAAAAGAGCACCCCAACTTAGAGAAAAGAGCACCCAGCTTAGAGAAACGAGCACCCCAGTTTAGAGAAAAGAGCACCCCAGCTTAGAGAAACGAGCACCCCAGCTTAGAGAAAAGAGCACCCCAGCTTAGAGAAACGAGCACCCCAGCTTAGAGAAAAGAGCACCCCAGCTTAGAGAAACGAGCACCCCAGCTTAGAGAAAAGAGCACCCCAGCTTAGAGAAAAGAGCACCCCAGCTTAGAGAAAAGAGCACCCCAGTTTAGAGAAAAGAGCACCCCAGCTTAGAGAAACGAGCACCCCAGCTTAGAGAAAAGAGCACCCCAGCTTAGAGAAACGAGCACCCCAGCTTAGAGAAACGAGCACCCCAGCTTAGAGAAAAGAGCACCCCAGCTTAGAGAAACGAGCACCCCAGCTTAGAGAAACGAGCACCCCAGCTTAGAGAAACGAGCACCCCAGCTTAGAGAAAAGAGCACCCCAGCTTAGAGAAACGAGCACCCCAGCTTAGAGAAACGAGCACCCCAGCTTAGAGAAAAGAGCACCCCAGCTTAGAGAAACGAGCACCCCAGCTTAGAGAAACGAGCACCCCAGCTTAGAGAAAAGAGCACCCCAGCTTAGAGAAAAGAGCACCCCAGCTTAGAGAAACGAGCACCCCAGTTTAGAGAAAAGAGCACCCCAGCTTAGAGAAACGAGCACCCCAGCTTAGAGAAAAGAGCACCCCAGCTTAGAGAAACGAGCACCCCAGCTTAGAGAAAAGAGCACCCCAGCTTAGAGAAACGAGCACCCCAGCTTAGAGAAAAGAGCACCCCAGCTTAGAGAAACGAGCACCCCAGCTTAGAGAAACGAGCACCCCAGCTTAGAGAAAAGAGCACCCCAGCTTAGAGAAACGAGCACCCCAGCTTAGAGAAAAGAGCACCCCAGCTTAGAGAAACGAGCACCCCAGCTTAGAGAAAAGAGCACCCCAGCTTAGAGAAACGAGCACCCCAGCTTAGAGAAACGAGCACCCCAGCTTAGAGAAAAGAGCACCCCAGCTTAGAGAAACGAGCACCCCAGCTTAGAGAAACGAGCACCCCAGCTTAGAGAAAAGAGCACCCCAGCTTAGAGAAACGAGCACCCCAGCTTAGAGAAAAGAGCACCCCAGCTTAGAGAAAAGAGCACCCCAGCTTAGAGAAACGAGCACCCCAGCTTAGAGAAACGAGCACCCCAGCTTAGAGAAACGAGCACCCCAGCTTAGAGAAAAGAGCACCCCAGCTTAGAGAAACGAGCACCCCAGCTTAGAGAAACGAGCACCCCAGCTTAGAGAAAAGAGCACCCCAGCTTAGAGAAAAGAGCACCCCAGCTTAGAGAAAAGAGCACCCCAGCTTAGAGAAACGAGCACCCCAGCTTAGAGAAACGAGCACCCCAGCTTAGAGAAACGAGCACCCCAGCTTAGAGAAAAGAGCACCCCAGCTTAGAGAAAAGAGCACCCCAGCTTAGAGAAACGAGCACCCCAGCTTAGAGAAAAGAGCACCCCAGCTTAGAGAAAAGAGCACCCCAGCTTAGAGAAACGAGCACCCCAGCTTAGAGAAAAGAGCACCCCAGCTTAGAGAAAAGAGCACCCCAGCTTAGAGAAAAGAGCACCCCAGCTTAGAGAAAAGAGCACCCCAGCTTAGAGAAAAGAGCACCCCAGCTTAGAGAAACGAGCACCCCAGCTTAGAGAAACGAGCACCCCAGCTTAGAGAAAAGAGCACCCCAGCTTAGAGAAAAGAGCACCCCAGCTTAGAGAAACGAGCACCCCAGCTTAGAGAAAAGAGCACCCCAGCTTAGAGAAAAGAGCACCCCAGCTTAGAGAAACGAGCACCCCAGCTTAGAGAAAAGAGCACCCCAGCTTAGAGAAAAGAGCACCCCAGCTTAGAGAAAAGAGCACCCCAGCTTAGAGAAAAGAGCACCCCAGCTTAGAGAAAAGAGCACCCCAGCTTAGAGAAACGAGCACCCCAGCTTAGAGAAACGAGCACCCCAGCTTAGAGAAACGAGCACCCCAGCTTAGAGAAAAGAGCACCCCAGCTTAGAGAAACGAGCACCCCAGCTTAGAGAAACGAGCACCCCAGCTTAGAGAAACGAGCACCCCAGCTTAAAGAAAAGAGCACCCCAGCTTAGAGAAAAGAGCACCCCAGCTTAGAGAAAAGAGCACCCCAGCTTAGAGAAACGAGCACCCCAGCTTAGAGAAACGAGCACCCCAGCTTAGAGAAAAGAGCACCCCAGCTTAGAGAAACGAGCACCCCAGCTTAGAGAAAAGAGCACCCCAGCTTAGAGAAACGAGCACCCCAGCTTAGAGAAAAGAGCACCCCAGCTTAGAGAAACGAGCACCCCAGCTTAGAGAAACGAGCACCCCAGCTTAGAGAAACGAGCACCCCAGCTTAGAGAAACGAGCACCCCAGCTTAGAGAAAAGAGCACCCCAGCTTAGAGAAAAGAGCACCCCAGCTTAGAGAAACGAGCACCCCAGCTTAGAGAAAAGAGCACCCCAGCTTAGAGAAAAGAGCACCCCAGCTTAGAGAAAAGAGCACCCCAGCTTAGAGAAAAGAGCACCCCAGCTTAGAGAAACGAGCACCCCAGCTTAGAGAAAAGAGCACCCCAGCTTAGAGAAAAGAGCACCCCAGCTTAGAGAAAAGAGCACCCCAGCTTAGAGAAAAGAGCACCCCAGCTTAGAGAAAAGAGCACCCCAGCTTAGAGAAAAGAGCACCCCAGCTTAGAGAAACGAGCACCCCAGCTTAGAGAAAAGAGCACCCCAGCTTAGAGAAAAGAGCACCCCAGCTTAGAGAAACGAGCACCCCAGCTTAGAGAAAAGAGCACCCCAGCTTAGAGAAACGAGCACCCCAGCTTAGAGAAAAGAGCACAGCTTAGAGAAAGAGCACCCCAGCTTAGCACACCCCAGCTTAGAGAAAAGAGCACCCCAGCTTAGAGAAAAGAGCACCCCAGCTTAGAGAAAAGAGCACCCCAGCTTAGAGAAACGAGCACCCCAGCTTAGAGAAAGAGCACCCCAGCTTAGAGAAAGAGCACCCCAGCTTAGAGAAACGAGCACCCCAGCTTAGAGAAAAGAGCACCCCAGCTTAGAGAAAAGAGCACCCCAGCTTAGAGAAGAGCACCCCAGCTTAGAGAAAAGAGCACCCCAGCTTAGAGAAACGAGCACCCCAGCTTAGAGAAAAGAGCACCCCAGCTTAGAGAAACGAGCACCCCAGCTTAGAGAAAAGAGCACCCCAGCTTAGAGAAAACGAGCACCCCAGCTTAGAGAAACGAGCACCCCAGCTTAGAGAAACGAGCACCCCAGCTTAGAGAAACGAGCACCCCAGCTTAGAGAAACGAGCACCCCAGCTTAGAGAAAAGAGCACCCCAGCTTAGAGAAAAGAGCACCCCAGCTTAGAGAAACGAGCACCCCAGCTTAGAGAAAAGAGCACCCCAGCTTAGAGAAAAGAGCACCCCAGCTTAGAGAAACGAGCACCCCAGCTTAGAGAAAAGAGCACCCCAGCTTAGAGAAAAGAGCACCCCAGCTTAGAGAAACGAGCACCCCAGCTTAGAGAAACGAGCACCCCAGCTTAGAGAAACGAGCACCCCAGCTTAGAGAAACGAGCACCCCAGCTTAGAGAAACGAGCACCCCAGCTTAGAGAAACGAGCACCCCAGCTTAGAGAAACGAGCACCCCAGCTTAGAGAAAAGAGCACCCCAGCTTAGAGAAACGAGCACCCCAGCTTAGAGAAACGAGCACCCCAGCTTAGAGAAACGAGCACCCCAGCTTAGAGAAACGAGCACCCCAGCTTAGAGAAACCATCACTCCAACTTAGAGAAACGAGCACCCCAGCTTAGGAGAAACCATCACCCCAACTTAGAGAGCACCCCAGCAAAGAAACCATCACCCCAACTTAGAGAAACGAGCACCCCAGCTTAAAGAAACCATCACCCCAACTTAGAGAAACGAGCACCCCAGCTGAGAGAAACCATCACTTCAACTTAGAGAAACGAGCACCCCAGCTTAGAGAAACCATCATCCAACTTAGAGAAACGAGCACCCCAGCTGAGAGAAACCATCACCCCAACTTAGAGAAAAGAGCACCCCAGCTTAGAGAAACGAGCACCCCAGCTTAGAGAAACGAGCACCCCAGCTTAGAGAAACGAGCACCCCAGCTTAGAGAAACGAGCACCCCAGCTTAGAGAAACGAGCACCCCAGCTTAGAGAAAAGAGCACCCCAGCTTAGAGAAACGAGCACCCCAGCTTAGAGAAAAGAGCACCCCAGCTTAGAGAAACGAGCACCCCAGCTTAGAGAAAAGAGCACCCCAGCTTAGAGAAAAGAGCACCCCAGCTTAGAGAAACGAGCACCCCAGCAGAGAAACGAGCACCCCAGCTTAGAGAAACGAGCACCCCAGCTTAGAGAAACCATCACTCCAACTTAGAGAAACGAGCACCCCAGCTTAGAGAAACCATCACCCCAACTTAGAGAAACCATCACCCCAACTTAGAGAAAAGAGCACCCCAGCTTAAAGAAACCATCACCCCAACTTAGAGAAACGAGCACCCCAGCTTAAAGAAACCATCACCCCAACTTAGAGAAACGAGCACCCCAGCTGAGAGAAACCATCACTTCAACTTAGAGAAACGAGCACCCCAGCTTAGAGAAACCATCACTCCAACTTAGAGAAACGAGCACCCCAGCTGAGAGAAACCATCACCCCAACTTAGAGAAAAGAGCACCCCAGCTTAGAGAAACGAGCACCCCAGCTTAGAGAAAAGAGCACCCCAGCTTAGAGAAAAGAGCACCCCAGCTTAGAGAAAAGAGCACCCCAGCTTAGAGAAACGAGCACCCCAGCTGAGAGAAACCATCACCCCAGCTGAGAGAAACCATCACTCCAACTTAGAGAAACGAGCACCCCAGCTTAGAGAAACTATCACCCCAACTTAGAGAAACGAGCACCCCAACTTAGAGAAACGAGCACCCCAGCTTAGAGAAACCATCACTCCAACTTAGAGAAACGAGCACCCCAGCTTAGAGAAACCATCACCCCAACTTAGAGAAACGAGCACCCCAGCTGAGAGAAACCATCATCCCAACTTAGAGAAAAGAGCACCCCAGCTTAGAGAAACGAGCACCCAGCTTAGAGAAACGAGCACCCCAGCTTAGAGAAAAGAGCACCCCAGCTTAGAGAAAAGAGCACCCCAGCTTAGAGAAACGAGCACCCCAGCTGAGAGAAACCATCACTCCAACTTAGAGAAACGAGCACCCCAGCTTAGAGAAACCATCACCCCAACTTAGAGAAACGAGCACCCCAGCTGAGAGAAACCATCACCCCAACTTAGAGAAAAGAGCACCCCAGCTTAAAGAAACGAGCACCCCAGCTTAGAGAAAAGAGCACCCCAGCTTAGAGAAACGAGCACCCCAGCTTAGAGAAACGAGCACCCCAGCTTAGAGAAACGAGCACCCCAGCTTAGAGAAACGAGCACCCCAGCTTAGAGAAACGAGCACCCCAGCTTAGAGAAACGAGCACCCCAGCTTAGAGAAAAAGAGCACCCCAGCTTAGAGAAACGAGCACCCCAGCTTAGAGAAACGAGGACCCCAGCTTAGAGAAACGAGCACCCCAGCTTAGAGAAACGAGCACCCCAGCTTAGAGAAACCATCACTCCAACTTAGAGAAACGAGCACCCCAGCTTAGAGAAACCATCACCCCAACTTAGAGAAACCATCACCCCAACTTAGAGAAAAGAGCACCCCAGCTTACAGAAACGAGCACCCAGCTTAGAGAAACGAGCACCCCAGCTGAGAGAAACCATCACTCCAACTTAGAGAAACGAGCACCCCAGCTTAAAGAAACCATCACTCCAACTTAGAGAAACGAGCACCCCAGCTGAGAGAAACCATCACTTCAACTTAGAGAAACGAGCACCCCAGCTTAGAGAAACCATCACTCCAACTTAGAGAAACGAGCACCCCAGCTGAGAGAAACCATCACCCCAACTTAGAGAAAAGAGCACCCCAGCTTAGAGAAACGAGCACCCCAGCTTAGAGAAAAGAGCACCCCAGCTTAGAGAAAAGAGCACCCCAGCTTAGAGAAAAGAGCACCCCAGCTTAGAGAAACGAGCACCCCAGCTTAGAGAAACGAGCACCCCAGCTTAGAGAAACGAGCACCCCAGCTGAGAGAAACCATCACCCCAGCTGAGAGAAACCATCACTCCAACTTAGAGAAACGAGCACCCCAGCTTAGAGAAACTATCACCCCAACTTAGAGAAACGAGCACCCCAGCTTAGAGAAACCATCACTCCAACTTAGAGAAACGAGCACCCCAGCTTAGAGAAACCATCACCCCAACTTAGAGAAACGAGCACCCCAGCTGAGAGAAACCATCATCCCAACTTAGAGAAAAGAGCACCCCAGCTTAGAGAAACGAGCACCCAGCTTAGAGAAACGAGCACCCCAGCTTAGAGAAAAGAGCACCCCAGCTTAGAGAAAAGAGCACCCCAGCTTAGAGAAACGAGCACCCCAGCTGAGAGAAACCATCACTCCAACTTAGAGAAACGAGCACCCCAGCTTAGAGAAACCATCACCCCAACTTAGAGAAACGAGCACCCCAGCTGAGAGAAACCATCACCCCAACTTAGAGAAAAGAGCACCCCAGCTTAAAGAAACGAGCACCCCAGCTTAGAGAAAAGAGCACCCCAGCTTAGAGAAACGAGCACCCCAGCTTAGAGAAACCATCACTCCAACTTAGAGAAACGAGCACCCCAGCTGAGAGAAACCATCACTTCAACTTAGAGAAACGAGCACCCCAGCTTAGAGAAACCATCACTCCAACTTAGAGAAACGAGCACCCCAGCTGAGAGAAACCATCACCCCAACTTAGAGAAAAGAGCACCCCAGCTTAGAGAAACGAGCACCCCAGCTTAGAGAAAAGTGCACCCCAGCTTAGAGAAAAGAGCACCCCAGCTTAGAGAAAAGAGCACCCCAGCTTAGAGAAACGAGCACCCCAGCTTAGAGAAACGAGCACCCCAGCTTAGAGAAACGAGCACCCCAGCTGAGAGAAACCATCACTCCAACTTAGAGAAACGAGCACCCCAGCTTAGAGAAACTATCACCCCAACTTAGAGAAACGAGCACCCCCAGCTTAGAGAAACCATCACTCCAACTTAGAGAAACGAGCACCCCAGCTTAGAGAAACCATCACCCCAACTTAGAGAAACGAGCACCCCAGCTGAGAGAAACCATCATCCCAACTTAGAGAAAAGAGCACCCCAGCTTAGAGAAACGAGCACCCAGCTTAGAGAAACGAGCACCCCAGCTTAGAGAAAAGAGCACCCCAGCTTAGAGAAAAGAGCACCCCAGCTTAGAGAAACGAGCACCCCAGCTGAGAGAAACCATCACTCCAACTTAGAGAAACGAGCACCCCAGCTTAGAGAAACCATCACTCCAACTTAGAGAAACGAGCACCCCAGCTTAGAGAAACCATCACCCCAACTTAGAGCAACGAGCACCCCAGCTGAGAGAAACCATCACCCCAACTTAGAGAAAAGAGCACCCCAGCTTAGAGAAACGAGCACCCCAGCTTAGAGAAACGAGCACCCCAACTTAGAGAAACCATCACTCCAACTTAGAGAAACGAGCACCCCAGCTTAGAGAAACCATCACTCCAACTTAGAGAAACGAGCACCCCAGCTTAGAGAAACCATCACCCCAACTTTGAGAAACGAACACCCCAGCTGAGAGAAACCATCACCCTAACTTAGAGAAAAGAGCACCCCAGCTTAGAGAAACGAGCACCCCAGCTTAGAGAAAAGAGCACCCCAGCTTAGAGAAACGAGCACCCCAGCTTAGAGAAACCATCACCCCAACTTAGAGAAACGAGCACCCCAGCTGAGAGAAACCATCACCCCAACTTAGAGAAAAGAGCACCCCACCTTAGAGAAACGAGCACCCAGCTTAGAGAAAAGAGCACCCCACCTTAGAGAAACGAGCATCCAGCTTAGAGAAAGATCACTCCAGCTTAGTTTCTCTAAACTGGGGTGCTTACCCCAACTTAGAGAAACGAGCACCCCAGCTTAGAGAAACCATCACCCCAGCTTAGAGAAACCATCACCCCAACTTAGAGAAACGAACACCCCAACTTAGAGAAACGAACACCCCAGCTTAGAGAAACGAGCTCCCCAGCTTAGAGAAACGAGCACCCCTGCTTAGAGAAACGAGCACCCCTGCTTAGAGAAACGAGCACCCCAGCTTAGAGAAACGAGCACCCCAGCTTAGAGAAACGAGCACCCCTGCTTAGAGAATTTCATTATGAGCAGCCCCAGCTTAGAGAACTTTAAATTTTCTGGAATTGAAATTCTCTGCCAAATGCTTGAGGCTCACACTTAACTTAAAAATTTTTTATCCAAAGAGAGAATGTTATTCTTACTCAACATGTTAAGAGGTAAACGAATTAACGCTGATGAAAATAAGCAAAAGTAGCGATTGATCATCTCAATGATTACATGCCAAAAGAATTTAATCGGAGCGTTTCGATAAAATCCGTAAGAAACAGACAGACTTGAAGACATCAATGGAATACAGGCTCATCGGTCTTGCATTGATGCCTTCCCATCAGAAACTGCATAAATAGACCACAAAGAGAAATTCTTAGTAACGGATTTTTCTCTGGGGTCGATCTATATACCTTATATATAAAATACAAAACGCTTGTTTGTCTGAAGCAGCAAAAACTCTCGAACGCCAAACTGTGGCATTGTGAAATTTGCATAGCTTATTAATACTGGAATTTCTAGGTCAACACAACTATTTTAAATTATCTAAGTTGTTCCGTTCGCGAGTTATGAATCAATTAATAAGCTAATCAATAAAGTCAGCGTCGTTTGCTACGTCATAGGTATCTGAAAGCACTTGACTGCATTCATCGCCGCGGCACATCCACAGGTGTTTCTATTCTTTGAGAACTATGCATAAAAAATGCAAAAACGAACTTTGCGAAATCTTAAAGAAAAGGGCTGACTTTTTTTATCAAAACAATGAATTAATAACAAGAGGAGTCCCTCAAAAGTTCACAGGAATCCGGTGAAAACTTTTTAGAATAGGAATGGAATTTTTAATTCAACGGTAAACAGAAACATATACGCAGAAACGGTTAATAAAATTTTGACGGATAATTTAAAAATTCATTTACCGTTTCAGGAGAAATTTGGAGGTCATGTTCCTTTTAACGATTTCTGGCGTTCATTAAAATTTCAGCCAGTTTCATAAAATATTCGTAAAGATACGTTTTTAACTTTTTTTTATCCCAGAGATTCCCCCTCAAAGACGTCTGAAACTGAAAGCACGTAATGCATTTGATGCTTCTCACATCGTCAGCTGTACACTGAAGTGCCAGAAAAACTGGTACACCAGTCTAATACTTGGTAGGTCCCCCACGGGAGCGCAGGACTGCAGAAATACGACGCGGCATGGACTCCACTGGCTTCTGGAAATATGCTGTAGGCAATGCACACGATACTTCTTGCAGAGCGCTCTAAAATTCGGGTGTATTCCGAGGTCTTGGATTACTGTGTTCGATAGCGCGTTACACGGCATCCCAAATGTGTTCTATCACATTCAGATCTGGAGACTTGGGTGGGAATAGCAACACCACAAACTCAGATGAATGCTCTTCTAACCATAATGTGGCGTTCCGGCACTTGTGTGGAGGTGCATTGTCCTGTTGGAACAAACCCAACCGATCAGCATTAATGCAGGACATGAACGGGTGTACCTTGACAGAAAGGATGCGCACATAGCGTTGGCCGGTCACAGACGTTTGTAGACGTACCAGAGGTCCCAGTGAAGTCCAGCTAAACACACCCCATACCATTACGAACCCAACCATCAGCCGGTACATTTCCCTGCTGACAGGCGGGATACATGGCTTCATGGGGTTCGCGTCACACACGAATCCTTCTATCTGTCCGATACAGTTGTAAACGCGACTCGTCAGACCGGGCTACTTGTTTCCAGTGGCGATGTTGCAGTGCCCAAACGAGGCGCATAGCTCTGTGTTGTACACCCATCAAGGTGACTCGAGTTCGGCGTCGGCTCCCAAAGCCCATATCGTGCTGCAGGGAACGTTGCACAGTCCGGACGCTGATGCTTGTTGAGGCTCCAGCATTGAATTCCGATTATACCTGTGAGAGTGTTGCACGCCTATCGCGTGAAACGATTTTTGACAGCCGACGATGGTCACGTTCACCCAATGTCTTTTTACGGCCACATTGGTATCGTACGTTGGAGGTTTTGCCGGAATTCTTGTAGTCACGGTACACCCTTGCAATGGTCGTCCGTGAAAATCCGAACTTCGTTTCTACCTCCGAAATACTACGGCCCATCTCACGATCGCCAACTATGACACCGCGTTGAAAATCGCTTACATCGTTATTACTTGTCATTCTCATGCCGAAAACAGCTCTGGCAGCTCTATCCTACGTAAAGGATGTCAATCACTTTATGTACGCACTGACGGACGCAACGGAGTACGCGCATAGCTGACGTTCCTAAGTATTTTGCATAAGCTCGTCTGTACCAGTTTTTCTGGTCCTCCAGTGAGCCTAAACCCCGGGCTAAGTCGTGTAGTACAGCTAGTGTTATATAAGTCGACCACAGGGTACTGGTGAGAAACATTAGTCGCACCGCAACGAATGTTTCTCACCGGTGTGCCATATATAGCAACTAGTGGTTTAGGTACTTTAAGAGAAATTGTTCCATTCCTTTTTGAAGAGAAATGATAAATTCTGGAATGATTTCTGGTGGAAGATCCCTTTGCGCAAAACTTCTTCCCAGAGTGCCCCATACATGTTCGATTGGACAGAAATCTGGGCAGAACGCTGGCCGCTCCATTCTAAGGGAATTTTTCGTTGGTCAATATTTCATCTACAGCCGCTGTGTGGTAAGAACGGGCGTTATCACCAATAAAAATAAAATACGCTCCCAAAGCACGACGGAACAGATGAACTTGGTGATTAATCACAGAATTGGCCGCCACAGTGGCGCAGTGGTCTAAGCAATGGCCACTGATCATTCGTCCGAAAGGGCTCCGGGTTCGAATCCCGGTGAAGCATGGATGTTGCGTTTGTCTTCCGGCACTGGCTTTCTCCCTTCCCTGGAGTCAGTGACCCTAAATTAGGGACGAGCGTGAGTTGCTCATTGAGTTGCTCACGGTGGTCGTTAAATCTCCAGTCAGAGAAACAAAAATCACAGCACTGCATCCTCGCGGCCACGTGATGGTCTCTTGATTGGTCACCTAAGGTTTGGCACGCCCATTGGCCATGATAGCTGCCAAAACCGTGGCACGGTTCCCGTCATATATGTCCCGTTTAGCGATATTCATGGCGTCCTACGCAATCCTACTTTCGTTCCAGATGAATTGCCGCTTGGAATCCGACGTAAGACTTTAGAACTTTTGGCCTCAACTATTGATTCTGAGTGGTAAGGTAATGCAGGAACATTCACTTTTCATTACTTATGACGGTACGACGCCAAAACCTATGTACTTGTGGGATTGGCAGCAACCTGCAACGGAGAGCGACACGCGGTTCCGCCTGCTGATGTATCAGTTCATAGGAATCATTCAATGGCACCTGAAGGAGAATCTTAGCTAGTACAGGTTTCGAACGATGGTGGATTGGAAAGACCCCACTTCAGCTGCTGCTTGTCGTACTCTAGTACCGGGGTTCGCTGTCTGAGTTCCAGGATATCTGTGTTGGTGACCTGTGGCCGTCCTGACCTCAGCGTGTCTTTGAGGCTGGTGTCCCCTACATCGAAATGCCGAACCGTATTCATAGAATGCTGTTGTACAAAGTTTCCTCGTCCTCAACTGTGCGACTTATTCTGGCCGTTGTAACTGCTGTTTTTCTAAGGTCATCGTAGGAGCAGCCTAACAGCAGGATTAGGGATCTCTAGTTACCTGATAATGCAGTGTGGATCTGTCACAAGTGCACGTTGTTATCCTCGTGCGTTCTTTGTCATCGCTGTACCCAGGTAATGCTATCCTTCGTAAACAGAGGATGTTATCGCTCTGTCCACGTTATTTTATAAACAATTCATAGCAACTAAAAAATTGTTCTTCCGACACGCTGGGATCGAACTCCAGATCTCTCGATAACTAGCCGAGTGCGTTCGCTGTACGCTACGGTGCCAACAATTCACAGCGCTATGCATGGTTTATCAGTCAGCATCTGACTATACAAATCCGTATTGATGCGCTCAGCAACTGATGTGTATCTCTGATGTGTAATCTCCACGTACTTTAAATATATTCACTATATCCATCGCCCTTTGGATTTATCAGCTGTAATTAAGTAACTTCCTCTGTTGAATGCCACTAGATGGCGGCACATCAGTTGCTGAACGCATCAATATGGATTTGTATAGTCAGATGCTGACTGATAAACCACGCATAGCGCTGTGATCTGTTGGCATCGTAGCGTAAAGCGAACGCACTCGGCCAGTTACCGAGAGATCTGGGGTTCGATCCCAGCGGTGTCGGATGAACAATATTTCAGTTGCTATGAGTTGTTTATAAATAACGTGGACGGAGCGATGACATCGTCTATTTACATTACCTCCACGTATTTGAAATATATTCGCTATCGTAGGTTTCATACAGAAATGGAGTCCTAATATCATGTGTAGTTCGGGGCGAGACGAACTTTTGACACACCCATATATGGGAGCAGCATAATGTCGCTTCAACATGGTTGCCGAATGTTGTCGAGAATTTGCACCTGGTAGGAGTAGTGTAGTGGACGACACTTGCAGTCCAAGAAATACTTCAAGGAAAATCTACACAGCTTGAATTGAGCGGATGACTCGGACAACAAAAGCGTAACTTGCGGAGCATGGCATATGAGTGCGATTGCCGAAAAATGAATCTAGAAATAGTACCTATGATGCATATTGGAAGTTGTGATTCCATCTAATGATGTAAATTATGAAAACAGTGGTAAACAAATGATATCCGAAAACTTGAAAACTTTACCGTCCTGGAACGACAATCGAACCCGCGTCTCCGGGTTTGCGCCCGAGTATGCTAACCACTACACTTATATAGATTCTTTTTTATTTTTATAATAATAGCTATTATTTTGTGCGGATGGAATAAACGCGACCAAAAAATGTGGTAGCAGGCGTCTGAAAGGTTATTATTAATATAAACACCCAGATCCGTATCTCTGTAACGTTTGCCCTCACACCAACGTCTGCATTGTTGCGTCATCACTTATTGATAAATTCGTGTGCGCTTTCGCGATGTCAAAATGATTGCCTGCTGTATAATACGACGCGAACACTTTTAGATGTCAAGGTGATTGCGTGTTAATTTAAAAACATTGGATTATCAATGGCTCGAGTTCTGTTTTTCCGATCTACAAAATTCACATTGAAATCTTAATATCACAGCAAGTTGATAATGGAAAAATTGGGTTGGTATACACCAGTAAATACTAACACAACGCTGAAATCCGTTTTTATTGGTGCAACATTAGAAAAACTAGAACAAAACGCTAGCTTTCCCTACCACGGGTGGCTGCTTCGGGAAGAAGTGTTATTCAAAAGCAAAAACAAAAACAGACTTCTAGTTATGTATTCAAAAATAAACGTCTGCTATAGATGTTAGAGAACGTGCGCGTCATATTCAAGATGTGTGATTAATGGCGCGCGAATTCAGCAGCGTGTGCCATACATATGTGCCATACGTATTCAGGAGCGTGCGCCATACATTTATGGCGCACGCTATAAATATGGATAAATATGCTTCTGAATAGTCGCGCCCTTAATCACGCATCTTAAATATGACGCGCACGTTCTCAAACATCCATAGCAAGCGTGTATTTTTGAATACATAATTGTAACTCAGTTTTTGATTTTGCTTTTGAATAATACTTCTGCCTGAAGAAGCCACCCGTGGTGAGGAAAGCTAGCGGTTTGTTCTAGTTTTTGTAATATTACACCAATAAAAACGGATTTCAGCGTTTTGACAGCAAGTTGAGTTTACACGCGATCCCATTGAGATGTCATGTGGATCGCGTGCTAATTGAAAAACATTAGATCGTCAATGACTCGAGTTCTATTTATCCGATCTACAAAATTCGATTTCAAATATTAATATAGCGGCAAGTTTGGTTTGTATAATTTAATTTAGCACAATTTGAATATTAATTTATACGCTTTAATTATTTTTTACTTTTTAATTTAACTAATTTTCCTAGTTTATTGCTGATTATATTATACATTTTGCTTAATGTCGATCTATCTAAACGCTCTAACCTACAACAAAAATTGAAATCTTGCGTTGTCGAAGGGAGCAGTATATTTAATCTAAAAGCAGATCTCGCCCCAATAGCACATTGCCGAGAATTTACATAGTTCCGATTTGTAATACCAGATGTCGCATTATTTTGTAGAAAAAAGCTTCGGTATGAAACTTCAAACTAAACTTCGGATAGGACAGTCTAAAACTAGTCGTGAACGGAATAACATGTACGCCGGTGAGAAAGTAATTTAACGCGAAAAATCAAAGCAAAAGTTATTAAGGTAAGTTTACACGAAAACAACTGGACCACAAAAAAAATTGTTGAACAACAACAAATATTTCGCGCAGAATATTTATCGCGAGGTCTTGAAAAACCGGAAGTCAATAGCATAATATTTTCAGTTCTAACATGAATGAGTTCTTACTATATAAGTTTTTACTATATTTCCCTTCAAAAAAGCCGGCGTCTATTTGATTTGTTTTCAACCTACTTTCTTTGGTGATATTGGCGTACTCTTTGGTGATATTGGCGTACTCTTTGGTGATATTGGCGTACTCCAGTTAGCTAGTTAGTTGATTTAATATTTCATCCTTTTTTTTTTTTTTGTGATTCAAGATAATCTGAAAGTAGGTAATTGTTTTGATTACTGTAATTTTTAAATTCTGTAAAGCATTTCATAAAATCTAAGTAGATGGCTGTGTAGTTGTATAAGTATACTATACCAGTATGCTTTTTTTTTACTTGAAGCTGAGAAATTTCATATTGTTAGTTATTTAGAGAAATGACGAATTTGATTTTCTTTCTCTTTTTCGATAAAATATAATCTAATCCACATGCATAATAGAAATTCGACATCGTCATTTGGGACCGATTTTTATTTCTTTTGTTATCATATATAAAAAGGCCGCCACTGTTCTCAACTGACAGCGGATTGCGTTGTACCTGTGGAAACGTAAACAACTCGTAATACGATTGTTGTTGCTTTTGAAACAGCTGTCGAGGATAATATGTTTTATTTTGATTTTACAAATTTTATGTTCAACGTAGTAAATACGTAACAGTAATATGATGTCACAAATATCTTTCAAATACGTAACACTAATGTAACGAAGTTACAAATATCTTTCGAATACGTAACAGTAACATGAAGTTGGTATGTGTGAAGTTACAAATATCTTTTGAATACGTAACAGTAACATAAAGTTGGTATGTTGAAGTTACAAAGACCTTTCACTATAGCGTATCGGTTATGTTTCATATTTATGTAACGTCTCAGGACATTTTGACCTAACCGTAAAGTTTCTGAAACATTACTGTTACATTGCGCAACGTATCTGAAAAATCTCAATGTTTCAATGCTACGTAATTGTAACATATACGAAAATTTCTGTGCTGTGTGGGATAGGCTAGCTTGTTGAAGAATGATGTATGAACGGATGTTTCCCGCTGTTGGTTCTTCTTAATGAAAGGATTAAATATATCAATATAAAATACAGTTCATGTGATCACTGTACTATTTGATTAGACACAGTTTTTAGCAAGTATTTCCTCGTACACCTTTTTAATTTTTGGATTTTACCGTGAAATAATTTAATGTTTTCTACTGAATTCGTGAGTTTCATGAAGCGAAGCATTTCATCACACATTTTACGCTCGGATTCCATTCAATCTTTTTTCAGTTCCTAGCGGGCTTCAATAAAATTATTTACACCCGGAAAGCCATTTAAAACTAAACCGAGGCTAAAACTATTCAGACTTTGTTCGTTTTCAAGTCGCCGGTTCTTTTGTGTTCCCGTCACGTGATCACATCAGTTGCAACCTCGCACTATTAATTTTATGCCTTTTTCTGGAAAATGCCATAAATCTGAATTTCCTCTTCCCGAACAACGCCATTAACGGCTTTACAGGAACCTTCTCACTTGCCTGCGACGCTTCCATCTTTTTCGCCGAACTTAACGTATGATGTCCTCCTTTCCTCGGTGACTAATGTTAATCCGACAACGGTAAATTAAGAGCTGAGCTATAATCTTCCATCTCCCATCCCCGAATGCACACGGCGACTCCGAATGGGAGGAGATCTAAGGTCATCAACCCCGCTATGCGATTGCTCTCCTCTCGCGTAGTTTCCCCCCTTCTGTAAACAGCCTCTTCAACGTGTTTTATTTTCATTCTGTCAGTAAATAAGAGCCACCTTGTGTCTCTGACAAACTGTAGTCTCATGCCAACCTGCCTATCATGCAAATTTTCACATCAACATATGTGGAATCTTAGAGAATTCCTGGGATTTGTATTAAGCAGTCACGAATTAATTCAGGTTGCGAAGAATCTGGACAACATGGGACAATTGTAAATCAAATAACACCGAATTATCGAGTGAAATAACCACGTAAATTGCATCATTTGAGAAACTGAAATAGTTTTCAAAGTGAATTAAAAAAAAAAGAAAAAAGGAATGAATCAGCGATCAGGAGAACGCATTTACTTCCCATGGCGCAAACGGACGTGCATCACATAAAAGGCCCATTTTTCTTTAGAGTGAAAGAGCGTGGTTAGAAATTAAATTTTTCCAATTGGGATTTCAGAATCGGTAAGATATTTCTAAGTAGAAATATGCTCTGACGTCCACAAGCCAAATAAATGTTTATTAACTAAATGTAAGAGAAACTTTCGACGGAGTTAAATATGTGCGATTTTAGGTCAATCCTCTTGTTAGAGGGAATTGGAGGGGACTGCCTCATGAAGCCAGCAGGAGCAGGGGGCGTGGCCTGAGGCAGTCAGCAGGCAAAAGGAATTTTTTTCATATCGAAGCAGAGCCATCTTTGAAAATCGAAGGCAGACTTAATGTATATTCATAACTAATTTGTCATTTCCGTAAAACCAGACACCGTCTGTGCTATATTCATAAATAGTTTAATAGAAAACATAAACTTGTGGAGTTTAAAATGCATCATCATCCTAAAAAACTCGTTTCTTCTTTAGCCGTGACGCAACTAATCCTCGCTTTCAGCTTCCTTTATAACAGCATGGTTCTTTCCCTCCATTTCCCTATCATATCTTTTTCATCCCTGGAGCTTAGCCTAAGAAGAAAAGCAGTACGTTCTTTGAAGAAGTACACTTGGACACATAATGTTCTTCATATGCAAGGGCATAAGAGCCAGACAAGATTTCTTAAAAGTATCAATTTAATTAAATTAAAAATTACTATAAAATAACATAAAAAATATTGTATAATGAAACAGAAATTGTGAATCTAGGATGTGCGAGAAATTTGTATTACTCAAAACAGGCCTTCTGACTCTGGTAAACTTTATATTCCTTTGAATACAGAGTAAAATTCCCTGAAATTTCAATTAAATGGTATCCCAGATGTGCTCGATGGGATTGAGGTCAGGGGACCTCGCTGGCGAAGGAAGCGAGGTCACGTCGGTGGAGTGTTCATCCAACCATTCGGATACAATTCGGGAGCGATGGCACCGTGCATTGTCTTGTTGCAGGATGAGATCCCCAGTGGAATGTTAAAGACGCACAAACGAGAGCAAATGGACGTCCAGGATATCCCAGTAACATTGACCTGTGAGGGACGATATCACACGTACCAGGGGTACCATTTCAGTCCACGTAAACAGTCCCCAGACGAGAATGCCACCCCCAACAGCTTGAAGATTACCCTGCTGGCAAGAAGGATCTATCACTTCATGTGGTTTGCGCCGTACTCGGATCCTGCCATCTGCATGTACCAATGTGAATCTCGACTCATCAGTCCAGGCAACATTTTTCCACTTGTCTAGGGTCCAGTGGCGATGTTCCCGCGCACATGCTAATATTTGCACCCTGTGATGTGCGGTCAGCAGCGGTACCCTTGTGGGACGATGGCTTCTGTACCCCATAGCGAGGAGATGATTCTGGATGGTGTGGCTGCTTATACGTTTTTGTGCACCAGCGTTAAATTTCAGAGTGATTTCTTGCACTGTGGCCCGTCTATCCTCTGTTACAATGCGAGCTAGCCGACGATGACCCCGCTCATCCACACGCTGTTGTACACGGCAGTTTGCCCTTGCAGGGATGGTTCTACCGAATTCGATGTACTCACGGTGCACCCGTGACACAGTGGCTCGTGAAATTCCCAGTGCCTGCACGACTTCAGAGATGGATGGACCCATTCGTTGGGCCCCGACAATTTGACCACGATCAAATGCGCTTAGATCCTTCGTTTTACCCATACTGCGTCCGACTCTTACTGATTCCCGTCGCACCACTCCTTATATTGTCGGATCGCTGCATACGTCATGTCATTTCCGTTTACAGGGCCGCCCACAGCGCCACATTTGCATAACGTCAGCTGTCTCTAATTCAATTGCTCTTCAGTGTATATGTCTTCATTTTATTTAATGCAGAAAAACTTCTTTCTTCAGTTGCGGTTGTTGATCGAAACTTTGACATTATGGATGCTAATTTGCACACCTCATTAAACACAACGTGTAATTTATTCAATTTCATGTAACAAGTAATATCTGTTACGAATTTCTTTTTGCGCTCATCAAGGGAATTAAACACCTTCAATTGATTTTTGAGTCGAACTGGATCAAAATTTGAAGCATAAAGTTCTTTAATTTCTGACAGTAGATTTTCTAGAAAACTTTCACGAAATTTATCAAAACAGTTCGAATCCAACAAAGCCACGAATTTAAAATATAATATAACGGATTTTATTTCATTGATACTTCACACAACTGAAACAACTGTCGCGGAACACGTGCTGTTTCGAGCGGGAGCATGCGAGAAATTAATAGTATTCCTAAGACTAAGTCTTCTCATTTCTGAGCGAACCCTTGCCCAAGGCAAAGTCCCTTTCACCCTTCACCTGCTTCTCCATGTTGCTGCAGAAACGCTACCCGGCGATCGCATCGAAAGTCTTCGAATCACACACCGAAGATGGGTGCAGCTGGTTGCGTCACGATCACACCATCCCTCCACTAGAAGCCCCGCTAGCCTTTGCTCGCCAGACTGATTCTCTTAGTCAGAAGAAGCGAATCCGAAGACCTGTTTTTTCGCAGAAAAAGCATTGCCATATCTTGATATCGTTGGTAATTGACTTTTATTTTTGTATTTGTAATTGACTTTTATTTGTGCATTCTCTGGGCTTCGCAGCTAGCCTAGCAAACCTGGAATACATGCCACTGAAAAATACATACCTAGAAACCTACAGAAATACTTTCTACATTTGAGATCTAAAAAATCTTTACCGTCCAAGTCACGAAGTGGTCTAAAAGATGACTTCTGGTCATTCACCCGAGATGCGTCTGAGTTCCAATCCCGGAGAGGCATAGATATGGTGTTCGTCTTACAGCGCTGGATCTCTCTTTCCTGGAACCAGCGGCTCTACATTAGGGCCGGGCTACTGCTTATAGCCCCTCTGAGATGCTCACGGTTGTAGTTAAATCCAAATACCAAACCTTTAATGAATTCCTCAAACTGTATTATATTTAGATCACTGCTTTCTACATCCAGTTGGCACAAATCACTTAGTCTTTCGTGGGTTATCGTGGTTCTCAAATCTTCATCAGTGCCAATTTGCAGAATGATCTCTTTCCTGAACAACAAATGAGCATCATGCTCAAATATACAGGGGATTGAAAGAGAAATAATTTGAACACCTAGGAAAAAAAGGTTTTACGTATCTAGTAAGACGTGGGACTACCTTTGGCATTTAAAACCACCTGAATAATCCTTGGAATAGACGCATACAAATCCTGGGACGTGGTCAGTGGGATGTTACACCATTCTTCATACAGAAACTGCTCTAGGTCCTTGAGAGATGCAGGAGCAGGATGACGGGATCTTACCCTGTTTTTTACACAGACCACAGTGGCTCAATAATGTTTAAGTCTGGCTATTGGGGAGGGCAAGGAAGGCGTGGAAACTCGTTCTCATGTTCCTCAAATCATGATTGAACATTCCGAGTTCTGCGAATTAGGACATTATCATCCTGAGAGATAGCATACCTTGCAAGAAAAAATGCCTGTGCCATTGGATAGACTTGGTTGGCCAAACTGGTTTCATACGCCATGCCCTGCCAGTCATCAGTCCCTTCGAGGTGATCAAGGGACCTGCTGAAAACCACGATATGACCGCCCAGAGAATGACAGGACCACCACCATGCTGCACTGTTTGAAGCAGACAGCCTGGTTTGTACTATTTTAACGGTGTTCTTCATACGTAAACACGTCGTACGGCGGAGAATAGTGTGAATGTGTATTCATCCGACCACACTACACGCTTTCATGCATCGGCTGTCCACATTGTGTGCTCCTGGTACTACTGCCGTCACCGTTGTGCACTCACCTGGGTAACCAGAGGTTTTGCAATAGCAGCTCTGCTATGAATATCTAGTTTATTCAGTTCCCTGCGCACTGTTTGTGTTGATATTGGGGTATGGAGATGCAGATTGAGCTCCGCACAAATTTTTCAGCACCGTGGTTTTCTGATTACAGTTAAAATCTTCTTTAATGCTCTCCTGTCTCTATCAGTCAGGGTCGTTTTCCAGCCGCGCTTGTGTTTCGCAGACGATGCTTTGCTAAGAACAGGGTATGTTGTCAGGACGCTAGACACAGTAACTCTCGATAGCCCCAATACCCTGGCGACTGTTTCACGGAGGCACCAATTAGCTGGCCGCCATCAATAAGCCCTCTTTCGAAGTCCGTTAAGTCTCTCACTCCGTCGTCACCATGAAAGAAATTTTGCATGAAGACACCTCAAACGCACTTAAACCTGACTTTGAGGTTCTAAACATAGCTATTACAACCAAAACGTGGTGTTTACCTTTCCGTACTGCGGCTTACGCATCTGCATTAAAAGTCACGTCTCTGAGCGTGGTGTTTACATTATTCTGTCCAACCCCTGTATATTCGAAGCGTTACATTAAAATTTCGAAAGGTATCACTAAACCCTTCATCGTGGAGTAAAACCGACTGCTGAGAAAGGGTGAGCCATGAGCTGAGTTTAGTTAAGTCTTCAAACTGGACAATTTCCTCTATAAGAGCAAGCACCCACGAATTTCAAAAATAAAAGCAAAATTAGTAACGTAAATTAAAATGTAGGACGTTTTTAAAAATCGTTCATCAAAATTTTTATATTTTTTTACTAGCAATCATTCCCGTCCTCCGAATGATGAATCTCTAAAATAATGTTTTGAGAAAATTAAAGAAAGGGAAAAGTAATTAAAAGAAAGAAAATTAATTTAAAATCCGTAACTGTTTTACGATTTAGAACAACATCCAGACTTCAATGCATACGGTTTGACGTAAAACGAAGAAGGCTTTGGTGCTCCTCAATCTTAAATCAAAATTTGAAATTTTCAAAACATTTCAGTGATTCTGAAAAAAATATCTTTAAACCTGTCAGCATTTTAAAACAGTAAAGCTAAGCCACCCTTTTGATTCTTTTTGGTTTTCAGACTCTTTTTTTAGGTGTAGAAGTGGTAGAAAAATTAAATTCAATCAAACAATTCTTTGAAGCGCTGTTTTTTTTTTTTTTTTTTGTGTTTTTGCGCATTTTCAGTTATCCGGATTTTAAGACCTACCAGCACGCACGCACATTTTTAGATATCTACGTTATTTAGAAGTGGTCTAACAATTCGCGAAAAGTTAAAGCAGACAATGTTGCAAAGCCGACATTTTTTTTTCGGACTTTTCTAGGTATCCGGACCTTAATACATATCAGCATGCCAATTTTTAGATCTCTAGGTCATTTATAAATGGTTAAACAATTCGTGAAAAATTCAAGCAGAAAATGTTCCAAAGCTGACTATTTTTAAACTACATAAGTGTTTCGTCTTGCGTTGTAGATTGGGTGAACTACTGCCGTCTCAACACGATATTACAAGGCAAAAACATTTTAATGTAAAAGCACCATTGTCAAAACTTTACGTAAATGTTATCAGGTGTGGGTCATGTTATGCGAGCGGTGGGTTAAATACATCGAAAAAGGGATATGACGTACATTGTCATGAAGGTCATGCGCACTATTGGTGAATCACCTTGACACAATTCATAGCAATGTGATAGCATTTGTTGTCACTTAATGTCAGAATTATGGAAAGTCACTCTGAAGTAAATATCTCCAATGGTTTGGCACGACACACGTGAAATGGTCATTGCAACACTGTTGCTGATGGGCAAAGATTTGCAGGCTTTCAGTAAAGAGGGTTAAGTGTTTTGACTTTGGAGTAGTTAGTATGGTTGTTTCGTCCCACAAAGGCTGAAACGCTTCTTCACGAAGTAGACGCGACATTCCTGTGTTTGTGGATCTGGTTTTTATGTCATATTTATGCTACATTAGGCGAGTCTTCAGATTACGGTTGTCTAACCTTAATATATTTGGTCTTTCTTCCCGGGTTCGATCGCTTTCAGTGGAATTACACAAATTCCAAGTCTTTCCTGCATCTGGATAGGATCCCTGTTATTTTTGACTAAAGACCAGATGTTCAAAAACTTAGCACTTTTTGAGAAACTCAAGCTGCACAAAGAAGGCAACCCCTCCGACCTCTTGTGTCTGCTTACGCTTCCCCCACCAGACCCCTTAGAAGAGCTTTAGCCTCGTTTCTTTCCCAACTTACAGTTAACTCTAATTACTCCGTTTCCAGTTCACTCCAGGCTTTGGCACGGATTCAACCCATCTAACCCGTTTCCGCTCCTTTCATAATGTTACCCTTAGATGTGATTTCATTATATCCAAGCATTCCCATCCCCACTGTTCATGATTTAAGTGCCACAAAATTGCAAGCTGATGGAGCGTATACTTATTCTGAAGCACAAGCTATACTTTGCGTTCTACGCTTGATGTACAATAGATCGTATTTTCGTTTTAATGGGTCAATCTTTGGCCAACTCGAGGGAACCCCTATGGGGTCTCCCTCTCTCCTGTGCTCGCCGAGGTGTTAATGCAGCACCTAGAGAATGAAGTTCTGTCAACCTTCCATAGTAATCCACTATTATATTAGCGTCACGTTGACGACATTTTGGTTTTTTGGCCCTCTTCTATCGATGACCTGCATGCTTTTACAGACTCTCTGGCTTCAAAATAGTCTACTATAAAGTTCACCACAGAATTCGAGACTGACTTTACCCTCCCTTTCCTGGATATATGATTAAAACGAGACTCCATCAACCACAATGTCATTACATCTGTATACCGAAAGCCTTCTGCTACTACTTCTATAATACCGGCATCTTCAAGACATCCTCTAAGTCAAAAATTGTCTTTGATTCGTTTCATGTTAAACCGGGCCAAATTGCATTCTTCAACATCAGATTTATACAACAGTAAAATAGCAAAAATAAAGGATTCTGCTGCTGCTTTCGGCTACTCCCGACCCTTAGTGAACAAAGTACTCCTACAAATGCAGGAGGGAACGTCTTGTGCGTTGACCAGAAATTACAGATCACGGAAACTTTTTCTGGGATCTGTACCATACGTCCCGCCAATAACTAATATCTTGAAAAACATATGTAGGCCTTACGGTCTGAACTGTGGGATAAAGACCCACAACATCTGGTCTTTAGTCAGGATCCTATCCAGATGCAGAACAGACGTGGAGTTTATGTAATCCCACTGAAAGCGATGGAGCCCGGGAAGAAAGACCAAATATATATAGACTAGACAAACCGTAATCTAAAGACTCGCTTGATATAGCATAAATATGACATAAAAACCAGATCCACAAACACAGGAATGTCGCGTCTACTTCGTGAAAAAGCGTTTCAACCTTTGTGGGAAGAAACAACCATATTAACTACTCCAAAGTCAAAACACTTAACTCTCTTTACTGAAAGTCTACAAATGTTTGCCTATCCGCAACAGTGTTGCAATGACAATTTCTCGTGTGCCGTGCCAAACCCTTGGAAATATTTACTTCTGAATGACTTACAAATATGGACACTAATTGGCAACAAATGCTATCACATTGCTATGAATTGTGTCACGGTGATTCACCAATAGTGCGCATGCCCTTCATGACAATATACGTTATATCCCTCTTTCGATTTATTTGACTCACTGCTCGCATAATATGACCCACACCTGATGTAGAGTCCGATGGGGATTCGAAAGTTCTTGTGCAATTTTAAATTTTATGTAAAGTTTTTGACTATGGTGATTTTACATTAACGTGTTTTTACCTTGTAATATCGTATTGAGACAGCAGTAGGTCACCCTATTTGACTTTTATTATTATTATTATTTTGGTTTTCGTTCTTTTGTAAGTATACAGACCTTAAGACCTATATATGCATGCCAATTTTTAGATCTCTATGTCATTTAGAAGTGGTCAAACAATTTGTAAAAATTTTAAGAAGACAATGTTCCAATGCCGCCGTTTTGATTCTTTTTACTTCGTTTTGGTTTCGTACTTTTTTAGGTATACCGACCTTAAGAGCTATCATCATGCCAATTATCAGATCTCTAGACCATTTAGAAGTTTTCGAACTGTTTGAGAAGGAACACACTCGCATTTTCCCTCTTTGCTTTTTATATACGAGGAGAAAGCTTATATTTACATTGGTATTTATGTATGCTGGCCGAAAACGCCGAACTTTAAAAACGTCGCTACGTCATCAAGCAATGCGTCATTACCAGTTTAATTGTAGCTTGTCCTTTCACCCAATGCGAAGAGACAGCTAAACATAACTGCGTCACCATGGCAGTAGGTCACGGGACCAGAACTTTCCTGTGTTGTAAACTCTGAAGATAGAGAAAGCCGCTCGTCCATGCGTTTGCGTCTTTAAAAAATGCTAAAAAATCAGAAAAATACTTTTTCTTAAACTCTTTTTTTTTTTTTTTTTTTTGTAAAAGAGGGATGATAGTTGGGAGTTTATGTCGTAAAAATTGCAATGCGTTATGGTTTATAGTATGCCACATATCCTTTTTTTAAAATAGATTCCATCGCAAAATAGAGAATTTCGTGAAATTTAAAAATTTAATTTATCGTAAACAAAGTAAAAATTCAACTAAAAAGGGCGACGAGGTGCAAATATTCGGCCATCGCCCTACATGCCTACAGAGTTTCGTAGTTCTGTTCCTGTTAGTGTGTCCAGGAACTGATAGCACTTTTTTGCTTACCTTAACTTTGAAATACAATAGCTCTCGAAGTATCGCCAGAATCGAAAAACGGTTTATTTCAGCGTGTTTACCGAACAATTCTCTATAAACGATGTAAATTTCATATTTTGTATTCAATAAGTTTTGCACTGCAGGCTAAAAAAGCGCGAAGTCGCAAAATTTCTAAAACAGCTGCAGTTACTTTTTTTGGAACAGAGATATTTTAATAAAAGAATAATTCAATTATCATATTTTTGTACAAGGGGTAGCCCCTTATAAATCCGGCCCTTATCATACAGAGGTATTAAAGATCCCTTTTATGCGCAGAAGCCAAAACATCCCCCGCGCGTTCGCGCCTGTTTCTTTAATTGCACGAATACTTGCGTATATGGTAGTGTCGAAACACTTTTGTCTATTAAATATTATAAAGTACGTAGTTCTATTGTTCCAGAGATTATCATGATATACCATGGCCTTGCTTTTCGGAATAAATAATGTATTGAATAATATTTGCCGAACGTGTATCTTGTATTATCGTTACATAAAACTATCCTTTATCTCAGGAAAATCTTGCCTCTTCGAATGAGTGCAACACAATTTAAAATTGATGACCGAACCTATAATCGTATTATGTTTCTGTATTGCAGTTTTTGCCTTTCACGGATAAAGTATAATCAATAATTCATTTGAGTTCTCGAAAAGATGTATTGAGAATGAACGGAAGCTTCTAAAAAGAGCATAATCCCTTGCCTATTTCAAGCCCATTAAAATGACGAGGTCGAGCGCGCAATTAAAGGATTTTTCTCCGAAGTTTCGAAGCTTAACTGAAAGCTTTTCTCTTTTTTTTTCGAAGATCTTACTGCATGTTTTACTATTAGTATAAGATTAGCAGAAACTATAACGGAAATACATATTTCTGCATCTTTTCGTAAAATGAAAATTGAAGCTAACTCACAGAAACCTCTCGGAAAACAAAGCGAAAATCACAGTAAATAATAAAAATGAATTGACTGGTACATATACCGCATGTGTGTTGCTTTTCGTTCCCTCTTTAGCATATAAATAAGTCTCAGATGCTCCATATCTTGCCAATTGTGTCTTATGTGGTGTAAACTAATTAAATTTAATATAGGGTACTGAATTTTTCATACCCATTTTAACAGCTAAAACCAGAACAGGGCAGAAAACTTCCTTGCCAACATTTCTTTCATTCGACTTACTGCATTTTTACAAAAATACGTAAAGCAGAAACAAAAGATGAATTTTTAATAGTCTGCAATAAGTTTCGACGTATTGCGACACCGAAACTACTCGATCGGATTTGACCAATGGCTGCCTTATTAACTGAGAACCTCATTACGTAAAAATCACTCAAAAATCATCGTTTCCCCACCAGTATGTGATGTGGCGTAGTACAGAGGTGACGGACATGTCAAGACGGTAAGTATAAGTGATAAGCCCTTCTCGGTGTAGCTTAACTGGGAAAGCATTCGGATCCGGAGCAGAAAAATGTGGGTTCGAGTACTACCTGCCACCGAAAAATTTGGGTTTCAGATTTGCGCTCAAACGTAAAAATGAAACTGCTGTCATTTGCAAAAGCTTAAGACCACCTGTCAATTAATTGAAAATTAAGATTTTCAAAGAAACAACTAATTACTACTCAGGGATATTTGAAAAAAAAATGATACCGCAGGTGAATACTTACGAGGGTCATAACAAAAGTTCAGCACACGTTAATCTAAAAGGGAAGCGGATGATGCAATCGCGAAAATGATTGCGTCATGTCAACGTCATACTCTCAGCAACGCAGTGGTGTAAGAACAACGCGCAAACAGTTCTGTGTGGACGTGTGAGGGTTTGGAAGTGGAAGCGTGCGCCTCCTCAGGTCGAGTTAATGCGTTAAGACAACGCTCGTACGTGAAAATTAAAACTCTGCGGGGAAAAACTCCAATACGGATCCACACTGCCTTGCAAGAAGTTTGTGGGGAAGGAACTCTTGATCGAAGCACAATTTCTCGCTGGGCATCACGCTTTCGCGAGGGCCGAAGAAACATCGAAGATGATCAACGCTCATGACAACCACAAATCGCGATAGACAAAACATCTGTCACCAGTGTCACAACGCTTCTCTAAGAGTATCGCCGTTTGACAGTCGAGGAAATTGATAATCAAGCAAATTTTGTCCACCATGTCTGTTCACCGGATTTGACCGACTCAATGGGAAAAACAAGAATAACCGCGTGTTGGGTGCCCCATATCTTGTTGGAAGCGGGAGCGATCTTGCTGCATGACAACGCATCGTGTCATGGTGCAAGGTCTGTACGGGGACTTTCGTCGAAAATGTCTGGAAAACTTTATCCCATCCACCACACAGCCCTGATCTCAGTCCACCAGAATTTAGTCTTTCTCCAAAGTTACAAAATCTGCTACATGGCATCCTCTACCAACCGGTGAACGAACTGTCATTGACGTGACCTGAGTAATACGACAGCTCAGCAAAGATGACGTAC
This sequence comes from Macrothele yani, assembly GCA_039090855.1. Classification (NCBI taxonomy): domain Eukaryota; kingdom Metazoa; phylum Arthropoda; class Arachnida; order Araneae; family Macrothelidae; genus Macrothele; species Macrothele yani. Next base: position 141,544,669 of record CM077002.1, read on the forward strand.
TACGGGGCATCCAATACCTACCTCACCGCTGGCAAGCTGTTTCTTTGTTATTTCACACTCTTCCCCAAAATGGACAGGGTGCAGAAGTGTTGTTATGACCCCCGTACATTCTTTAGAACACAAAAAGACCAAACTGAGTGCTTTGCTTTGTGTTTTATAACGGACAGAATACGATGTGGCATACTCTCAATGAGGTATTTGAAGTAGTCACTTGAAATGTTTTTGCACCACACGTACTTTATCGCGTCAATCAAAGTTCGGGAATTTGATGGCTGTTTTCCTGCTACGTTGCCTTTTAAAATGGTCCACGAATTTTAGATGGGATTAAGGTCGGGACTATTACAAGGCCAGTCAAGCACAGTTATGTTTTCCCTCTACAGGTAGTACTTTACTGTCTTTGATCTGTGGCATGGAGCACTATCATGCATAAAGATTGTGCATCTGTGCACTTGCATATGTGTTAACATCTTCTCATGTAACATTTCCACATAAAAAAAGACCAGTCATGGTAGTGTCTGTCGGCAAAAAGGATAATGAAGCAGTACCGGATGTTGACATAGTACCCCATATCATCTGACTAGACGGATGCCTGACGGTGCTTACGGGGTATTTTTCATCAAACCTTTTGCATTTTGGTCGTCGAACATGTGCTTCAAGTGATTCAAATGGACGTGCAGCTGATTCTTCGGAAAGAGGAACTTGACTTCAATTTTCAACAGTCCACGATTGACGACATTTCGCAAATTGGAGTCTCTTCTTTTTCATGACAGATGTTAGTCTAGGTTTACGTGCAGGTTTATAAGCCAATGTTGATACTAATATAAGACCCTTTCGAATGTAGAAAGGCCTTGATTGTCTTGCAGGAACTCCTTGCAGAATGCATTACTATCAGCCTTATGGAATTGCCATTACGTGGGGTTGTTTTCCTTGGACGTCCACTTCTCTTTCGGTCGCTAAATTCACCTGTATCTCGAAATTTCATGATCGTATAATGAATAGCACCCTTGCTCGCATTCATCTTTCTGCTTATGACACGTTCGAAGTATCTTTCATGCTAAAAAGTCACTACTTTTGTCTTCTGAGTAATACTTAATGACGCCTTTTTGCCCATTTTTCCCTATATAGAAAATACGTACAAAACCTCTCAGCGTGAAAACCAGAAGCAAATGGACGCCCGCAAGCTTCCTCCAACTCTATGAACAGCTGCCGCTGTAGGATTTTGCAACACCGACAAGAAGTTGAGTATTACAGACAGTAGCTGTCACCACATTCGAAATCGCTTAAATCCTAATAAGCTGCCAACTGCATTGAGAATGCTAATACTTGAGCTCGCGGCAATATCTGCCTCTGCAGTGTACGTCGTTTCCGAACGACACCGTTTGCTGCATGGGTGCGGTCGCATATAATGGAAATGGTAGCGCTCTTCCTAGTTTTTTTATGTAGAGCCTCAGTGTAGTGGAAAGTCTTCTCAGCAGAGTGTAGGCTGTGGCTGCCGTTTCAGAATGTTTGGGATGTTTTTTTTGTTTTGGTTGGAGGTTTAACGACCACCGTGAGCAACTCAAATGGGCTATAAGCAGTCGCCCGCCCCTAATTTAGGGTCACTGGTTCCAGGGAAGGGAGAGAGCCAGTGCCGTAAGACAAACACAACATCCATGCCTCACCGGGATTCGAACCCGGACCCAGTTCGGACGAATGATCAGAGGCCATCGCTTAGACCACTGCGCCACCGGGGCGGCGTGTTTTGGATGAGCGCGGCAGATGATCATACGTTTCCTATGCACACCAATACACAGAAATTTCTCCAATCTCTTTCGAACATGGCCGCAGATGAGGAGACGAAGCTAAGAAATTTTTCTTTACTTTCCTGGAAAGTATTGATAGTCTTTATTATCGCGTAAGGATAAGCTTCATTAACACACAAAATATCCTCTCAGGAACCATTTCGAAAAATAAAATGTAAACATCTGTGAGTCTCAGGCTACGCTATCACATTATGCGAACGATCGGACATTGCGACATCTATTGTCGTTCCCGAAAGACTCAAGAAACGGGGTCTGTTCTATAAATGAAACCGGAAATCGTATAAGTTGTAACGTTTCAACAGCAATAATTTGTCGACTGCTGAATGTTGGCAAACGTATGGTTTTAGTGCGTAGCTTCACAAACGTACAAACTGGAACTTATGTTGGAAACGTATTTGTATCTGTGTCATCCCGCATCTGTCTATGAATGTACTGGGTTGCCTGGAAAGGTTCTGTTTGTTTAGTACGTGGTAAACGCGGATGATCAAAAATTGCATTTTCAGCATGTGATGCTATTCCTCTATAAAAAGGGGTGGAAACTCTGCACAGACGTGTGAAAGTATTTGTAAAGTGTATGGAGGGAATGCTGTTGGGGAACCATCGGTTCGAAGGTGGTTTGCAAAGTTCAAAGCCGGCGATTTCCGTTTTAACGACGAGGATCAATGTGGAAGACCTATGGCACTGGTCGACGATCTCATAAAGGCAGAAATTGAGTGCAACCCAAAATTAACGACTCGCGAGTTAGCAGAGACTGTAAAAATGTAGAACAGTACTGTTCATGAACATTTAATGAAGCTGGGATACACTTCTCGTTATGATATTTGGGTCACACACAAGGTGTCAGAGAGGAACTGAATGGACCGGTATTCGATATGCAATATGTTCCTAAAATTCCACAACAGGGACCCATTTTTGAAACGATTAGTGACAGGAGATCAAACATGGGTAGTCTACGACAATGTAGTGCTGAAGAAATATTGTGGTCACTCTGCCGAACCACGTAAACAAACACCAAAGCCAAATATTCATTGACGCAAGGTTATGCTCTCTGTTCGGTGTGATTGCAAAGGAATATTTTACTCTGAGTTCCTCCAACACAATCAGACGATTAATTTTAATGTGTACTGCAGCCGGTTGGAACATTGAACCAGAACCTGCCACAGAAGATGCCAGAACTTGTGAATAGGAACTCCAGCAAGACAACGTGGGGCCAGGCATTCCTTTGGCCACCCGCAGAAAGTTGCACACCATGGGCTTGGATGTCTTACCACTCCCAGCTTATTCCCAGAACATTGCGCACTCCAACTTCCATTTGCTTGGTCTCTGCAAAATTCTTTAAATGGAAAGTCATTCGATAATCTCAACGCTGTCAAGAAACACGTGACTCTTTGCCTCCAAGTCAACCACCTACTACAGGGACGGCATTCCAAAATTGTTTGAAAGATGAATAAAAGTCGTGGAAACAAATGGACAGTACTTTGAGGAATAAAGATATGTTCTTAAACTCACTGCATTTGGTTCATCTCACATTAAAAAATCGCTCAGGACTTTCCGCACAACCCAATATTTGACGCTCTTAGAAGATCGAATGAAATATTTTATACCGCACTCCATTCAGGGCGGCGTAAGAGAGAGTCTATTCTTTGTTCCTTCGTTTCGAAGTTTAATAACCACCACGGGCAACTACAAGAGCTATATACAATATAGATAGTTGCCCATACGTAATTTGGTGCCGCTGGTTCCGAGAAAGGAAAGCCCCACCTCTTTGCGACTTGCACATCTGCCATACATCATCAAGGAGTTCGAACGTGACCCAGACCTGGCAAATAGCCAAACCTCTACGCCTCTGATGCGTAGGTTTACAATTAATTGCATATTCTCAACAGAATTATATATTCACTGCATTAAATATCCGGAATAGACAAATTTCATCATAAAAAACTTTGTACAGGGAAGCGCTGTGTATATTTGGGGAAGTACCTGTAAACTTTTCTATTTGTTTTTCCCTTTTTTGTAAAACACGTGCCATTTAACTTAGAACGTCTATATGACAAAACTCTTGTACCTACAATAATGTCGAATATACCAACAGGTTCCCCGTTTTTTAATCTTTTCATTAAAGTACAGCATTGTTGAGACCGTTCTACGCAGCGACCATATTAAATTAATGATCCCTTACTTCAGAAACACAGGTTTCTTGAAAACACGACTGTTAGTTAAACAGGATTAGGTCTGAATTACACACAAGGAACACATCGCAACTATTAAAATTATTGTATTCATAAGCTGGGTATTTTGCAATGGATCGAAGTCGCATACGTCGAAATAGTGGCAAAATGCTTCAATTTTCTGGACACGTAGAAACATAAACTTAGGGCTAGAGGATTGCTCTGAGCGTGCAGTGTCTTTCAGCCGTAAAATAAGTATTGGAATTTACAGCCAAAGTCATATGTTACCTTACAGACTTTCTATTCATGATTCCAGGAAACGAGAATGAGGGCGGAAATGACACGGAACTAATTGCCACTCTTTCGCCAGGCTGAAAATCACTAACAAAGGGTAAAGGCTGAGCGAGACATTTTGAGAGAGGGACATCATTCATGATGAATTTTCTAGGTGGTGTCTGCTACAGTCGATTAACACCACAGTAATCGAATATTTCACATTGGCTTTCAGACGTGTGCAGCCTATAAGTGTACAGCTTTCTTAACAATACAGCTATTATTTATAAAAATTTAAAACATTTTCGAGCAGTGAGAGAGATGAGTGGAGGAGAGAAAACCAGGGAGTGAAAGAAAGCAGAAGGAATAAGTGTATGAAGGAGAAAAAATAAGGATTGAAGTAGAGCTGAAGAGAAAGGGGAAGTATGTGTATGTCCGAAAAAGGAGAGAGACGAATTTTATCATGATAGACAATATGTGACTATAGAGATATTTTGCATAAACGTCGAAAATTTTCAATCAATATGAAAAAGACAGTGATAGAAAGAGATGGAGTTCGAACGAGAATGAAAAGGGAAACACAAAATAAAAACTAGTGCTTCTGCGTTGTGCAGATGGAGACAAATAAACAGAGAAAGAGATTTTTTATGAAAAAATATTTATGCGCTGTAAAGTGCTTATGAGAGTACGAGGAATGAATAATGGAAATGGAATCTAATTAATTTAAAGAAATAAGAGTGTGTTCGATGGAAAATGAAAGAATGAGAGGGTTTAGATGAGAGTGAGAATCAAGTAAATAGTTTTAGAATAAAAGCCAGGATTAAGGGTGAAATAGTAAGGGGGAAATAGTAGGATACAGATGGAAGTGAGAATGAGGGTAAAAGGCGCTCAAAGATTCGGAATCAGTGTGTGCAGAAGAGGAGAAAGATTGTAAGAAGAATTGGGGTGGCTGTGAAAATGAATGGATACATTAAAAGAGTCAGGATGTGAGTCAAAATGAGTGACGAATTGGAAACATTTGGGGGTGAAAATCTAAATTACTGCAAGAACTAAAGCAGTTAGACTGGGAGTCAAAATGGGAGCAGGACTGAAAAGAATTGGGGGTAAGCTAGAATGAGTGTGGAGCATGGAAAGGAGTTTGGGTGTTAGTCAGAATGAGCAAAGGACTAAAAGACTTAGGGCGAGAGCCACAATAAAAGCGTGTGGATGACTGAAAAGAGTTGGGGTGTGATTTAGGATCAGTGTCTATTTGTGTGTGAGTGAAGAACTGGAAAGACTTAGAATGCATGTGCAGTACTTAAAAGAGTTAGGGTAAGAATCAAATTCAGTGGCGTACTTAATAAAATTGGAGTGTGAGTCAAAACATGTGGAGGACTGAAAAAGGGTCTGTGTGAGAATCAAATGAGTGACGGAGTAAAAAGGTTATAGTGAGAGACAAAATTAATGTGAGTGCGTGTGCGTGTGTGCTGGTGCGCATATCTGTAGGACTGAAGAAGGTTAGGGTAAGAGTGAAGAGGAACGGTGGGCACAATAAAATTGTCACGTGAGTCAAAATAAGTCAAAAATGAGTAGCATGCTGAATAAAGTTAGGATGTGAAATAAAATGAATGGAGAATTGAAAAAGAGTTATGGTGAATGCCAAAATGAGCGGAGGCCGGAAGACAGTTGAGGTGACAGTCAAAATCAAAATGAGTGAGTATATACTAAACATATATATGTCTGAAAAAGGTTAAATTAAGAGTCAAAAATAGTGAAGGGCTGATAAAGTTGGGGTGTGAAGAAAAATTAATACACTGATGGGTGGAAAAGACTGGGTTGTAAGTTACAATAAGTGGAGACTTAAAGGAGTTGGAGGAATGTGGCAATGAGCGGAGACAGAGTGGTGAAATAATCTGGGAGGATGAAAGAAAAGAAGTAGGTAGATTGGCAATGAGCGGAAAAAAACGTGGTGAAATAATCTGTGAAAAAGAAAGAAAAGAAGTAGGAAGACTGCGGCACTAATCTGCAAGAAGAAAAACAAAGAAGTAAGAAGACTGTGGCAATGAGCGGAGAAAGAGGGATGAAATAATCTGTGAAGAAAAAAGAAAAGTAGGTAGATTGGCAATGAGCGGAAAAAGAGTGGTGAAATAATCTGTGAAGAAGAAAGAAAAGAAGTAGGAAGACTGTGGCAATGAGTGGAGAAAGAGGGATGAAATAATCTGTGAAGAAGAAAGAAAAGAAGTAGGTAGATCGGCAATGAGCGGGAAAAGAGTGGGGAAATATTCTGTGAAGAAGAAAGAAAAGAAGTAGGAAGACTGTGATACTAATCTGGAAAGAAGAAATAAAATAAGTAAGAAGACTGTGGCAATGAGCGGAGAAAGAGTAGTGAAATAATCTGGGAATAAGAAAGAAAAGAAATAGGAAGATAATGGCATTGAGCGGAGAAAGAGCGGTGAACTAATCTGGGAAGAAGAAATAAAAGAAGTAAGAAGAATGTGGCAATGAGCGGAGAAAGAGTGATAAAATAATCTGGGAAGAAGAAAGAAAGGAAGTGAGAAGACTGTGGCTATGAGCGGAGAAAGAGCGGTGAAATAATTGGGGAAGAAGAAAGAAAAGAAGTAGGAAAACTGAGGCAATGAGCGGAGAAGAAGTGGTGAAATAATCTGGGAAGAAGAAAGAAAAAAAGTAGGAAGACTGCGGCACTAATCTGGGAAAAAGAAAGAAAAGAAGTAAGAAGACTGTGGCAATGAGCGGAGAAAGTGCGGTGAAATAATCTGGGAAGAAGAAAGAAAAGAAGTAGAAAAACTGAGACAATGAGCGGAGAAGGAGTGGTGAAATAAACTGGGAAGAAGAAAGAAAAGAAGTAGGAAGACTGCGGCACTAATCTGGGAAAAAGAAAGAAAAGAAGTAGGAAAACTGCGGCACTAATCTGGGAAGAAGAAAGAAAAGAAGTAAGAAAACTGTGGCAATGAGCGAAGAAAGAGCAGTGAAATAATCTGAGAAGAAGAAAGCAAAGAAGTAGAAAAACTGAGACAATGAGCGGAGAAGGAGTGGTAAAATAATCTGGGAAGAAGAAAGAAAAGCAGTAGAGAAACTGAGAAAATGAGCGGAGAAGGAGTGGTGAAATAATCTGGGAAGAAGAAAGAAAAGAAGTAGGAAGACTGCGGCACTAATTTGGGAAGAAGAAAGAAAAGAAGTAAGAAGACTGGCAATGAGCGGAGAGTGTGTGGTGAAATAATCTGGGAAGAAGAAAGAAAAGAAGTAGGAAAACTGTGGCAATGAGCGGAGAAAGAGCGGTTAAATAATCTGAGAAGAAGAAATAAAAGAAGTCGAAAAACTGAGACAATGAGCGGAGAAGGAGTGGTGAAATAATCTGGGAAGAAGAAAGAAAAGAAGTAGGAAAACTGAGACAATGAGCGGAGAAGGAGTGGTAAAATAATCTGGGAAGAAGAAAGAAAAGCAGTAGAGAAACTGAGAAAATGAGCGGAGAAGGAGTGGTGAAATAATCTGGGAAGAAGAAAGAAAAGAAGTAGGAAGACTGCGGCACTAATCTGGGAAGAAGAAAGAAAAGAAGTAAGAAGACTGGCAATGAGCGCAGAAAGTGTGGTGAAATAATCCGGGAAGAAGAAAGAAAAGAAGTAGGAAAACTGTGGCAATGAGCGGAGAAAGAGCGGTTAAATAATCTGAGAAGAAGAAATAAAAGAAGTCGAAAAACTGAGACAATGAGCGGAGAAGGAGTAGTGAAATAATCTGGGAAGAAGAAAGAGAAGCAGTAGGAAGACTGCGGCACTAATCTGGGAAGAAGAAAGAAAAGAAGTAAGAAAACTGTGGCAATGAGCGGAGAAAGTGCAGTGAAATAATCTGGGAAGAAGAAAGACAGGAAGTAGGAAAACTGAGACAATGAGCGACAAAGGAGTGGTGAAATAATCTGGGAAGAAGAAAGACAAGAAGTACGAAAACCGTGGCAATAAGCGCAGAAGAAGCAGTGAAATAATCTGAGAAGAAGAAAGAAAAGAAGTAGGAAGACTGTGTCAATGAACGGAGAAAGAGTGGTGAAATAATCAGGGGAAAGGATGAGAAGGCGACATAGAACCAGAAATAAAATGAAGGTAGAGAAACAGACAAGTTTGAATAAAATGAGTGGAGGACTGAATAATGAATAAAGTTGGGATGAGAATCAAAATTAGTATACAGAGTACTGAAAAAAATTGGGATTGTACTGTAGGGACGATGAAAGAAGTGGAGTAGGAATACTGTGACAAAGAGCGGAAAAGATTGGTGAAAGTTACTATGAGAAAGAATGAGGAAAGAATAGTTATGACCAGGGTAAAGATAAGCGGAAAAATTGAATACAGCATAACGTACCTGTTTATCGTACCCGGCACTCCCCACACCAGGAGACCAGGTGTAGGCCCTGTGTGTCGCAGCCGAATGCAAGAAGGGTGGAGGCGCGCCCCTGTGCGTCTGCAAACACGCATACGGCTATTGGAGGCTCCCAAGCAGAATCTGCTTTCTTCGCTGAACACGACAGATCGCCATTACGTTTTTCCAATGCAGACGTTGGCGACACCACTGCAGCCGTTCCTGACGGTGGGCTGGAGTCAGAGGCACACGTGCATGTAGTCCTGCATCCACTAGACGGTTGTGGATTGTTCGCACAGTCACCTCAGGTGCAACGGCAGCTCGGATTTGCGTCGCAGTGGATGTTCTGCTTGACAACGCCGCTCTTCTTATGCGTCGATCGGTCCGCTCATCAGTCCGTCTGTGACTCCCGGTTCCACGTCTTCTGGTGTGGGATTGTTCCTCGGACCATCTACGCCACCATCGTACCACCACCGATACTTCCTGTCTGATTCGCTCCGCAATACGACGATACGACCATCCGGCCTCGCAGAGTCTGACAAGACGACCTCGCTCAAAGTCCGATAACTGCTGAAATCGTACACGTCTTCCATGTCCAGGCATTGCAGCTTCTTCTCTCAGTTAGTGAACTGGGGTACAGCACAAGGCTGTACACTGTTCTGCTGAAACCCATATTATGGGTCAGCCAAGGCACTATCATCATCGAGGTGAAACACACACACACACACACACACACACACACACACATATACACACTAAAAAGAAAAGAAAGGAAAAGAAACTACTTACCTTACTTACCAAGACGAAACACAAGCAATAACACTTCCAGGGAAGAAGTATCTCTGAAAATAGGGTGGATGTGCTTAGAGAAAAAGTGGACCCACATCTAAGCACCTCCAACCAAAACAAAAGCATGAAAAGTCATTTGTCACACCCCTCCCCGCCCGAGAGGCATGACAAAGACGCAGGAAGTGGTCTGAACCGTCGTCCGAGAGGCACAACACCTGCCACAGACAACAGACAGAACAAAAGCGCGGGCCAAGCATAGACAAATGCAGACAAAGACAATATATACACAGTAGAAAAGCATGTAAATACAATTCATGATGCAAACACAGGATCTAGACAAGCAAGTAAAAAGAGCAGCGGTCGTCAGGAATGAGACATGCTCCAACAGAAAACACATTCCGAACCGAAAGCAGAGCACATTATTGCGTAAGGAAACCAGTCAAGACCAACAAAGCCATCGGACGCGAAAAACGTCTTCCGGCCAGTGGTGAAAGTCGGAAATCACCCTCTCACGCAATCTGATCTTGACAAAGAGGGCGACCACATCAGGCCTATTCGAATAGAGCCGAACGTGGTCAGACAGAGCAGTATCATGTAACACAGTACAAGCAGTAACAAGGATTACCTTTAAACCATAAGCACGCTGACCGGAAACAGGTAGCGGGTGCTTAAAAACAATAATTTTAAAATTACACATATTAACAGAAATCCATCTAGACAAAAGTTGCCAAACTTTTCGAACAAAATTACATTCCACAAATCGGTGGAATAAAGACTCCGGCTGTCCGCAGTGGGGACAGTCCGGGGAGTCTGTGACTCCCTAACGAAAAAGGGAATCACGGGTGAAAATCCCCCATGGGCCAAGCGCCACTGCAGGTCACGCACACGACCTTCCACACCCGCAAACGTAACATTGGCCCATGCGACCCTCCTGTTCACCCCCAAGGCGGGAAACCTGCGCTGAATGTGAGGAGCAAAGGATGGCAAGAATACATTATAAAGGGCGTCGGGTTCATGCCAAGAGGAACACCTGATGTTCTGGCTAGTTAACAATCTAGCCTCACAAATGGTAGTGCCATGTGGTCCACCGGGCCTCAGAGCTCTAGGCCCAAGGAAGTTACAAGCGAAAGAAAGTAACCTAAGATTATAGGAAATGAAATAACACGCGAAGTTAAAGCTAGGATAAGAATCGCTTTTTAGGGTGTAGGCCACATTAGAAACCATCAACGCGCGACACCACGCAAGAATGTGCCGAACACCCAGCCACCACCCTCCCCCTGATGGACTGGTTGAACCAGGCCATCCCGAGAAAGGGCAGCTCTAGTTCCCCAAACAAATCGAAAAACTAGAGAATTTAGAGCCAAAAGGACCCTGTACGTCGGGGGTTGTAGGGTACCGCAAAAAGCAATTTTGGAAACCAAGAGACTGTTAGCCAATTTAGCCCTATTAAAAAAAGAAATTTGGCAGCCCTCCCACCAAGCACATTCCGACGTGAGCTTCTGTTGAACAAAGCGCCACGTCTTGCGGTGAACCCCCTTTTTATGAAAGTAAACACCGAGGATCCCTATGGGATCATCGGTTGAGCCTACAAACTGCAAAACGTCAGGTGACCAATCCCCAAAACACAAGGCTTTAGTTTTATCCACATTCAATGCAGCGCCTGCACTGTCCGCATAAACATCATAAACATGAAACAAATTTCTCAAGGAAATCTCATCCCGAAAAAAGAGAACAACGTCATCTGCATACGCAAGGTAATTGAGCTCAGCTGTTGTAAAGCTCGAACCCGGAACTGGGATGCCAGAGATATTCGGTGCAGATTGAATCTTCTTAAGGAGAGTTTCAATACTCAGTACGAACAGTGCAACAGACAACGGGCAGCCTTGGCGGACCCCTCTCCGGATGGGAAAGCAGTCCGTAGGCTGACCGTTGACTCGGAAAAAACTAAAGATATCAGTATACAAGACCTTCACCATGTGTACAAAATCTTGGCTAAAGTTACAAGCCTCCAGCAGGGTCACAAGGTACTTGTGAGAGACCCTGTCAAAGGCTTTGCTCTGATCCAAAGAAAGGATACAGCACTTCAACCTCTTGCGGTCGAGGTAGTGAATACCGTCCCGCACGAGGACTAAATTTTGAAAAATTCTTCTCCCCGGGATTCCAGAAACCTGGCACACGCCTACTAGGTCAGAAATAACCCTAATCAATCAGTTAGCAAGGACTTTAGCCAAAATCTTATAATTGTAATTGAGAAGAGTGATGGGTCCCCACTCTCCCAAATGACGACCAGGACCATCACGCCGCTTGTTAACCAAAACGATCTGACCAAGCCGCATCGTCGTGGTTAACTGCCCAGTTAACAGAACATGATTAAAAACATCACAAAGAGGTTCAGCAAGCAAATCAACAAAACGTTTATAAAACTCGACACGGATGCCACCAGTACCCGGACTGCGACCATTACGCAAGCCGGCAATGGCTTGCCTCACCTTAGAAATACGGACAGGGCCCGATGTAAGCACAGAAGCCGCGGCGTCGAGTTGGGTCACGTCAGCGACCCAAGAGTCGACGGACGACTGCTGCACTTCATCAGATGCAAACAGGTCTCTGAAATGCGAGAAAACCAAATTGTGAATTTCTGGTTGAGAGGTCACGAAGCATGACTCATGCTGTAAGCCAGGAATTACCTGGGAAATAATTTTGTTTCTCCGAGATTTCGCAAAAAAAACTTGCAAGTGAAATGTCGTTTTCTAAATTTTGTGAAATAGAGTCCTGTGTGCATCTTTGGCCGGTTTTACAATATAAATCTGTCAACTGAGCTTGAAGTTCAGCAATCATACCAGCATTCTGCGCTCCCATTTGCTGCCCGGCTTTGCATGCACGCAACATACAGACAAGGCGTGTTCGCCCTAAAAGCCGCTGGCAAGCCGAAAGGTTCCCCTGAAGTTGTAAATAAGACTTTACTTTAAGTTTAACCCCCTCCCACCACTCACCAGTGTGATGAGTCTCAGACTGGATTTCACCCCGAAGCAACCTCTCAAGGCCCTGAAAGTTGTCGTCATTTTCGAGAAGATTCAGATTCATCCTCCACGGGCCCTGAGTTCGTGTCCGGGCCCCAGTTAGAACGATCTCACCAGAAACGGCACGATGGTCACTCACACGGGGAAACACAGAATTAACATCACAATGAGGAAAAGACACAAGGTCACAATCCCCAGGGCCCCCCTCAATAATCCTGTCCAGGCAGGCCCGAACCGAGCCATCCGTCCAAGTCCAGTCGAAGACCCCAGGGTGAGTAGAACGCCAGGCGTCCACCAGCCCCGCCCCCGACATGAACCCGGAGAAGACAGCCCGGGACGAGTCCGTCTGCCAGGTACCCCCCCCCCTTGTTTATTAAGAGGCTCCGTTACAAGATTATAGTCACCCCCCAAAATGAGGAAATCTTCACCACCCCCCCAAAATAAAGGATGACTCTTGAGGAATCTACCCCTTTGGGCGGGTTTCAATGGCGCATAGGCTGAAATAACGCGAATTTTAAACTCAGAGAGGGCGAAGCGGACAGTAGCCACTTGACCCTCGTCATCATATTGAAATTTCAGATGTCGACCCTTGAAGTTAGGGTTGACAGTAATTCCGACGCCCCTGTGACTAGTCGGAGAAAGACTAAACCAGCACGGGGCATTAGTGTAATGACGAAAATCCGAAACATGCCTAAAATTGTGAAAAAATGTTTCCTTGACACACAGGATATCAATGTCTTGGGTCATAACCCAGCCGATGAGCCAACGCCTTACTGACCGGGACCGAAGTCCCTGAATATTTAATGGTGAAACTTTAAGGTTGAAGGTTACGCAGATAATTGAAATACAAAAATACACAAAACAAAGTCCAGTAAGGAGGGTAGATTTACATTAGCCCACCCGTTTTAGAAACGTGGACCGGCACTTAGAACTGACGATACCAATCTCCAGAGGTGGAGCTGTTGTGATTCCGGCGACGGTTCCGTCGGCGGTTACTTGGGGGAAGTTCCCCTTCCTCCAGTTGGACGGGAGATCTTTCCCGACGGCCTGGATGAACATTTGCCGAACGGCTGCCGCGAGTCCTGCCCTCCGAAGATGTAGAGGACTGTCGTTGTTGACGGCAGAAATGGTCAGCAGGACGAGTCTCTCTGGAAGGAGTAACATTGTGGATGGTAACAGGAACACGTCCCGGCGGCCTGCTGGAATGGATGACGGGTACAACTTTGTCCCCGGAGGTGGAAGGGAGGGAGACAGTTCCGACAGGAGAGGTGAAAGCAACATCATCAACGGAATCTATGTAAATGTTGTCATCATCCGAAATAACCTCTGTAAATGCAACAGTGGTAACAAGTCCGACTTGGGCGTCAGGAGAATCAGGTCATTGAGGCTCAGGGACCTCGGTACATACGTCGGTGTCCATGGGAGGCTCAGACTTAATAACAACAGCCCATTCAACGGCAAGAGGCAGTGAGGTGACCTCTGTAGATGGCATTTCAAGAACCTCAAGATCTTGCACTGGTGAAACAGCAGAAGAAGCTTCAGGCTCGACGCAGCCGTCAACAACCAAGGTCTCTTGATTAACAGAAGTCACAACATTCTCGGAAGGCGGATCGACAGGTATGACAACCGGTAATTTCAAAGAAGCAACATGTTCCGGGTCCATGGTAACAACTGCATCAGGAACACCAGAGTCCCCGGGAACAACAATAGTACTGGTGGAGGGTAGCTCTGGAAACTCCTCATTGAAAACAAGGGGAGCTGTTGAAGGCCTAGCTACAACATCTGCGAAGGATGACTGGGTGCATCTGTATTTGGTGTGAGAATCCGCACCGCACTTGGAGCAGGCTTGCTCGCACGAGATCTCTAGTTTCTCCACCGTACTACAGTTGGGGCAAGCTCGGGACGGGCACTGAGGAGCAATGTGGCCAGCATTACCGCATCTACGGCATGTGCGTATCATGCCAGCATATGTGACCATGGCCTTCCAACGGCCCACTTGAAGGAAATTGGGTACTGGCTTTGTCATACGCAGGCGAAAAATTCTGGTGCCTGTGTAAACATGTTCCAGACCTTTGAGTGTGTGCCGCTCTTTCTGAATGGGGGTGACAATCTCCCCATATCCAGTAAGTGCCGCAGAGATCTTCTCATTAGGGATGTCAATGGGCACGAGTTTGACATAGACGGTACGAATGCCGTCATCTACTGGCGAAATGTTCACCGCAACGTCCTTGTAGGCTGTCAAGGGGTGCTCAAGGTAGAGCAGTGCTTGTGCAGCAGTTTGGAAACGCACTGTGAAAAGTCCATTGTTAAGTCGCTGGACTGTGTGCAAATGTTCCGGATAGTCAAGTTTGTCGACTAATTCTTTAAGAATATTAACATTGGGGTACTTCCTATTATGAGTGACCTGAATTGTTTCAGGTAGGTTGAAAAAGTTCGCCATTCCGGTGGCACAGAGCTCCGGTTGGCCCGGAACCGGAAAACAAAAATAAAGCTTCTAACTTGAAGTTTAAAGAACAAGAAATAAAAATAACTCACAGTCAAATCCTTGACGACCACAAACTATATGAGAATTGCTTAGTGATGAAGCAACTCAACTCCATGCAGCTAAATTATGAGAAGGATTTCTCCCACGTACTTTGCTCTTCACTACTGCACGAGACTGAAAATACGTAAGTACACCGTCTTGCTCGTGGCCTTCGCACGTGTCCGTACGCCGACGACTGATTATGTTCACTTCGCCGTACTACTTAAATACCACCGACGATAATTTGCATATTATGCCGTGCTGTGGCGTAAGCGATCACCGGTTGGTCCCGAAATTAACATCACACCTACGTAAACTCGACCCATTAACATATGTAAATTTCATGATCGTCCGCCAATTCCTTCTTGGTGTTCTTTTTCACTTTCCGGCAGTGTAGTTTGCAAATCTCCATTTCTTTCTTTGAACTTCATGCAACAGGCTAACCAAATTCCTATTTATTTTTACTTTTGATCTCATCAATCTATTTTATTTTTATCAGTTTTGTGTGTGTGTGTGTGGTGCATGATCATCAAATGCATAAACTCCTTTTATGGAGTGTGTTTTGCCAATGTACAGGTGTCAAACTCACAGAGAAAGACCTGCCGAACATAGCATCTTAGCTTTCAAAGTCCTTCCGTCCTTTAACTACTATTTTAGACCCTCTAAAAAAGACCTTATTTTGACATCATTATCCTATCGTTCAAAACATAGATTTTGACATCATTATCCTAAAATCAATTTTCTTTGCATTTCTTCTATTTTCAGTTCCGATGTCACCAAGGTATCTGAAATCCTTAACCGATTCTAACCTAGTTCCATTTATTTCAGTTACTTTTCCGATTTTA
This sequence comes from Macrothele yani, assembly GCA_039090855.1. Classification (NCBI taxonomy): domain Eukaryota; kingdom Metazoa; phylum Arthropoda; class Arachnida; order Araneae; family Macrothelidae; genus Macrothele; species Macrothele yani. The sequence goes on from CM077002.1 coordinate 141,560,431, forward strand.
ACTTCCATTCATAATCCTTGCTTTAGATTTTGCCAAGTTATTTTCCATGCTATTGTTCATCCCCAATAGATATCACTTCCATATTTTTCTTTTTTAAATCCCGATTTACTTTCAGTGGAAACGGCAATTATCATCATACTTACACTGCTGAAGTTTGATAATTATATACTTGTACTTTCGCTGTCTTCTAAACCATCAGATACAGTATCTGCACTACGGTTGAAACAGAAGGAAGAAAACAAGGTGGCCTATCAAATTTTAAGTTTTATGGCTCGAACCAACCTGCAATACCATTATTAAATATAAAACCTACTATTTGTCAGTATGTGCCACACAGGTTGCCGACAGGTCAGATGCGTAGGTTCCTGGCTTGTCGTCCGAGCTCAGTTAGATGTGCTTGTCAAGACGCGAATCGTGTCCTTTCCAAGGAAATTATGTTTCAAAATTACACGCGGACGACTTCTTAGAGACTTCGATGTTCATGGGGATATGTCATTATATTAGAGATATCCTAGAGATATATCGCAATTTAATTTTCCATATGCACCCTGGTGGCCGTATGGCCAGAAGCTAAGGTTTCTGGGTAGTAGTTGTGCCAGAGTTCAAGATCAGGATGAGACTTGGGTATTTTTTTCCCTTACCGAGTTGGATCTCTCTCCTACTCGGAACCATTGGCCTTTAATTTAGAGACCGGCGAACTCTAATATCCCTTAGTAATGCTCAAAGCGGTCGTTAACCCTTTTACTGGCTGGAACGAATTAACTCGGAGTTAGCAAAACGGGCTAAAATCAGCGCGAAAGGAATATAATCGCTGTTTAAGAAATGGGAAGAACGCTGCTGACGATTAAACCTTCTCAACAAAAAACGTTGCCTTCCACTTAGGCTTCTTATTCAAAGTGGCCATTTAGGGTATGCCACTTATCCTTTCTAACTGAATACCTACTGAAAAAGATCTAACAATGGCGGCGAAGTAAGAAAGAAGCGAAAAAAAGTTTGTGCTACTTGTTTCTGCGCCCGTTACCATGATGTCCGAGTCAGGAGGAGTATACCTTGGGTCATAGAGGAGAGAATAAAGGACTTGAAGGAAACACTTGTGGCCTATAACCGGTGATAAGCACTCTATTTTAATCCTAGAATCACATTTCCTGTTTGATTATATATATATACACTATATTGACAAAAGTCACCGGACACCTAGAAGCGAAACACAACATAGCATTTATTGACACACATTAGTACGGTGTCGGTCAAAATTTGACCTTAATGCATGCACTAACCCTTCGAGACATGCTTTCGACAACGTTTTGGAACACAGCGATAGGTATGCGCTTCCATTCAGTACAAAATCGTGCCGCTAACTGTTGCTTAAAAGGAGTAGGCCTTGGTTCCAAACTTCTTATGCGGCGCTCTAATTCATCCCATAGATGATCTATGGGATTAAAATCAGGGCTCTGTGCTGGCCAGTCCACACACAATACGGAATTATCGTCAAACCGCGCCATAACGTTCCTTGCTTTATGGCTCGGTGCACTATGCTGCATGTACCAACAAGCCCCGGTTCCATAGTATTGCCACAGAGTTGGTAGAGCATAATTGTCTAGAATATCAAAGTACACTTGCTGCTTAACAGGTTTGTCCACGATAACCAATGGGCCGGGACCATATCATGAAAAACATCCGCACACGAGTACACTGCCAGCTCCAAACTTGACAGTAGGAACAGAATACTGCGGTAAATAGCGTTTCCGAGGCTGCCGCCATACCCATACGTGGCCATCAGACTGATAGATCGTGTATCTAGATTCATCACTCCATAGGACCCGTTTCCATTGATCTACTGTCCACGATAAATGTTCTGTACACCATGCTAAACGACGAGCAGCATTCCGAGTGGAGATGAAAAGATGATGAGCAGCCGTACGACAACGGTAACCCATAGAATGAAGTCCCCTGCGAATGGTACGTGTACATACCGAGGATCCAGCATTTTTACTCATCTGAACACTGCGTTCTTGTGCAGTACTCCGTGGATTAGCTGTAACGACTCTCCTGAGGCTTCGACGACCTCTACTATCACTGATTTTCTTTGGGCTGCCTGTACGTTTTTCTGCTTCATGAACGCCATGTGTCTTCCACTTATTCAGTACATCCAAAACAGTTGACTTGGGTATGTTTAAATGCCTCTCTGTTTTTCTTATGGACAACAAACTAATATAACTTCCAACAATCTTTCCTATCTCAAAGTCAGTTCTCTCCCGCCGCGATATATATTGTTACGACTCACCCCGCCATTAATTAGGGAATTAATGGGCGTGTTGGATGTATGAAATTAATTAAGTATTAATAAGTTCGAGACTTTATTTGAGTTTAAAAGTGAAAACAGCAGAGAATATTTTATCTGGGGATAGGACAGAAAGGAGGCGAATAATTCCCTCTGGTTGGGTGGTTTGAGAATTGTGTTGTTATGTCATAAATCGTAGGTCGCAGCCTACGCGCCTGTCTAAACAGGGAAAGAGGTGCGTTTCGAAGAGGGCCACTTGTAGAAATGAATGAAGATAGGGGACAAGAGGTTTAGAGAATAATCGTAAATTCGTCGACTGTTTCCAGCATGTTCGAATACAATTGCTCTCTTTTTGTGTGTAGTTCTGGGAGAAAAACAAGATTTGGGCATTTTGACGTGAAAATAAGGAAGAAATTTCAGCAGTTGTCTGTACGCTCTCCGATGTGAAAGGCTGGATTGGATGCCTTGAATCTGCTCTTTGAATTGGGATATATATGAAGCAACGAATTTCCCCGCATTTGGTAAGAAAACGGAAAAACAGAAACTCTGGGGCAGCTGGAGATGCCAGTTTGCCATTAAGTCAGCGGAATTCCTATATCCGCGTAATAAAGCAATAGTTTCTAGGCTGGGAACCTAATGGAAATTAGCGACTGGTTGGCCCAGTGAAAGCGGAGCTACTGAGGAATTGAGAAGTCTGCGAGTTGATAGTGGTCACTCAAATGAGAAGCGAAGCCAATCCGAAGTTCGTGTTCGAGCCCAACTACGGCGATGTGGAATCATCATCCTCTCCCTGAAATGGCGAAGGAGGCGAGCTGTTCCTGCGGGGTCGAAGCGAGGCCTTATGTGTGTGTGTGTGTGGCTACGTAAGCAGCGCAGCCACTACGTGTAAGTGCGACCAGATAAAGCCGGCGCAAGGAAAATTGTCAGCGTAAGAGCAGTAGCTTGGATACCTAACAAATATACCGGTGAAATGTTAAATCACAATTTGGATTAATTCGTGACAGCATCCATGTAAGTAGAAACATTTTGTTTTTATCATTTCATCTGTTACGCGATAAATTGATGAACTGAACTGGTAAATAGTAAGACTGAACTGTGGAATTTAAGTTTATTAAAACTATCTGCGGGAACTGATTTAGGTCAAAGTTGACCCAATACTTATGTTCAGAAGACAGCTAATTTTTATTCGTATGTGGGCCATTGTTATGTTTTTGTAGCCAATTGAATGTTCGTTTAGTGCAGTCAGCGAAGTCATAAAACACATTATTTATGTGTACGCATTTGACTGGTTCAAATTGTATAAGTGTATACCCATATGATACAGTCTTCGTGTCAAGAACAACGCCTAAGGACCACGAAAAAGAAATATAATAAATTGTTTGGCTACGGTTGTTAAATTGATCGACCACGGTGAAATAGCGGCCGAGATCGTTGCATTTGGTGGCAGCGGTCGAGGCCGTAACAATATATATATATATATATATATATATATATATATATATATATATACAGGCTCAAGACAGACAATTGTGGAAAAAACGTGGGGTGACCTATATCCAGCAGTGGATTGATAATGGTTGCGTTGATGAGGATGATGATGATGATTAAACACACACACACACACACACACACGCACGCACGCACGCACGCCCACACACACAGAGTAATTCAAAATGATTGCTCCTATTACAAATGACAATACCTGGTTTATGAAGATAGATACAGAGATCACATTGTTGCACAATAAAAAAGGAAGTTTCGAATTTTGTTTTCATACACTAAAAATGTTCTATGCTACTACCTGGGTCACGTGGACAACATCTAAATGGTAACCCATTTCACGCCATACCTTATGAAGCATGTCCATAGTCACTGATGCTAGTGCAAGCTGAATCCGCATCTTTATTATTTGCAGAGTTCTCGGCAAAGGTGGAACATACACATTGTCTTTGACATACCCCCACAAAAAGAAGTCACAAGGTGTAAGATACGGAGACCTGGGAGACAAAACGCCTTTTCTGCTGTGGTCGCCATTTCTTCCCACTGGCTTTGGCGCACGGGTAGTTCATCTTCCTACGTCACCATATAAATACAGCAGTAGGTTCCAATAAAATTCTAAACTTCTTCCTTTTTTGTGTAGGGATATCAGCTGTCTATTTATCTTCATAAAGATGTTATTGTCATTTGTAATCGGGGCAATCATTTTGAATTACCCTGTATATTATATGGTCGGTACTGCTGACATGAGAAGTGGAATGGAATTATTTTGCAGCAGCTTTCGTTAAACTTGGCCACAATGTGAAAATTTCTCTTTGACAGAGCAGAAAACTTTGGTAACCATTTGGTTTAAGTACGTCGTCCGTTTAAAGGGCTAAATCTCGAAATAAACAAAGAAACTATAGTCTAGTTTATCATTATTTCCTCTTACTGCCTTTTTGCACATTTAGGTCATGCGTCTTAGAAGTGAGAACGTTGGTGTGTTTCAACACGTCCATCATGGTGGAAATACTGAAATGAATATTACTTTTTAAACGTGTTATAGAATTTTCCTTGACGTTTTACTATTTAACACAACAGATATACCATTTGGAGGTATTTCTAGTAAATGAAAGCAATAAATGGAATCAGACGATAAAAAATCTACACCCTGCATAAAAATAACAGAAGCCGTAGACAAATAATTTTAGGATTGCAGCTTAATGCAAATGATACTCCAATGAACAAAAGTTATCCGGGTCTAATCCATCTAGTTTATTTAATTTACATTGTTGTGACGAACTTGAAGAGGTTGTTGCTGCTTAGAAGATAATTTGATGCACCTTTTATGAGATGACATTCTCCTGCTATGTCTCATGTTACTTGAGCGCAACTCTGATGAAAGGGTGCATCTATAACCGACTTAACGTCCACTACATCCATAATCACTTAAACATCCACTGCTATTCATGGAAACTAGGCTGACGAAATTGCAAGCCAGATGTCTCAGAAACGAGATCATCGTTCTAACCAATGAGATGTATTCTGTCTATTCAGGTCGTTTAATTAACCCCGCTTAAATGAATCAGAAATGTTCCTATCACAGTGAGATAAAAATAAATGCAATAATTTTATGAAATTAATGAATTGCTTGTAAACACTCAGGATAGTCTCCATGCAAAAGTAGCTCTGTTTACGAGAATTCTCCGCTGGGATTTAATTTTGCCGGGAATGTTATTAAAAAAAAGTGAGATGGGGCTGGTAGCCTTTGTCAGATTGCAACTGCGACCCTGTAACATATTTGCTGCTCCACATTTAACAAATTAAGCTTGCTTCTCTCTGTTTTCCATCTATCCTTCTCTCTCTCCTCTGCTCTCCTTCTCTCTCCCTTTGCGCACAGCGTTAATTACCAGGGAGAAATAACGTGTAAACTCACGGAGAAATGTCTGTTTTCCTGTCTCTAATTCGCACCGTGTGGTTCCAGAGCTCCGGGGCTCAGTTTTGCGATGCTGTGCAGGATTAGGAAGGAATAATTTCCTAACAACGGTGGCGTGACCTCAGGAACCTGGGACGATTTGTCAGTGCAACAGCTTACGCATAAGCACTGTTGCATCTGGAAATTAAATGTCTTTCTCTAGACAGCAAATAACCTAGCAGAAGTCGGTGCAATATACACTACCTACCAAAGATAATGTGGCACCACAGCCCTTGGAAGGGAACGGGATAATCGTTTGTTTTTTGTGCAACACCGCTCTTCAAAGGAAAAGCACCAAAATGTGTTAAGGTCATTAAGTTAATTTTTTCCAGCTCAAATATCGCAGAAGAAATGAAGAAATAATCTGAAATGCACAATGATGCACAGAAAATTCTTATTTTAAGACATTGAATTAACATTCATCCTCGAATAAACATGCAGATGAAGCTATGCGTATTCATTCACGGTAACATCAATCGAGAAAAGTTTCTGAGGTAGAAATACTTACACCTTTATTTCGATCCTTTTCTGTGTCAACGTTCCCCTCTAAAAATAGATCTTATTCTGTCATTATTTCGAAGTTTAGTAAACCTTATTTCTCCAACAAGTTCTTCGATGGATGAGGCAACACTGTTGGCTCCATCTGTATCTGATTCTGTATCATAGCGTTACTTTGTTGTTGTTTTATATCGTAATGGTGCTTTGTATTTTTTCAAGGGCAGTACAAATTTTTAACAAAATAAGATGGACCCGTAACAACAGAATCTGAGAGAAAGGGTTTCAACAGTTTTCTTTAACTCCATCCAGGAAATTTCTAACGACGTGGCATCTGCGACCTGATACAGACATGAGACACGAAGGACAGATAAGAAAAAGGGATGAGAGATAAAATAGAGATATGAAACAGAGAGAGAGTTATGAGAAAATGTAGGATAGACATGAGGAAAAAGAGGAGGGAGAGAGTGCAGGAGAGTGTTGAGAGGCAGAGAGTACAGGAGAGTGTTAAGAGAGCTGAGAAAAAGATAAGAAAGAAATGAGAAAAAAGGAAGAGAAAGCATGATTAGAGAGATGAGAAAAAGAGATGAGATATATGTGAAAAGCAGTGAGTGAGTATAACGAAGTGAATTTCTCCGTCATTTTTATCAGCGCCGGGGTTCGAACCCGGGTCCACTCATTCCGGAATAAGTTGCTCTACCAATTAAGCTACGCGGACGCTCATTCTGATTCCTATCTGCCTTTATGTCGTGTGCGTCCTTCGCGCAGGTACGTCACATCTCCTGGTACGTTACATCATCTCCCCCTTATTTTATTTATTTTTTTTCGAAGTGCTGGAGAAAGGATTCTCTTATTTTTCCTATCTCGCGGTGTGGAAATAACATCACACCAATGCGAGATTTTGAACGGTCGTGTCATCCGGATAGTTCGGGCGCCATTATAACGAAGTGAATTTCTCCGTCATTTTTATCCGCGCCGGGGTTCGAACCCGGGTCCACTCATTCCGGAATAAGTTGCTCTACCAATTAAGCTACGCGGACATTGATTCTAATTGCTATCTGCCTTTATGTCGTGTGCGTCCTTCGCGCAGGTACGTCACATCTCCTGGTACGTTACATGAGTGGTTAGAGAGAAAAAATAGACGAGACAGGGTGATGAGAGATATGAGACAAAGGTAACGTAATTGTAAATACATCACACTGTGAACACTCAAGAAACTCATATATCGTATTAAAACCGTTAATTTTTGGGGTGTAGTAAGTACAAAGATTCGCCAAGCTTTCATACTATCAAGTTGCAAGGAGAAAAAGTGTGAGGAAGAAAAGGCAGGTGTGTACTCTATACCGTTAGTATACCCTGACAACACGGAAAAGGTATATATCGGAATGACAAAGCGATCCTTGGACACTAGATGTAAAGAACACGTGCGAAGTGTCAATCAGGACATGCAGAATACAGACCTCACCAGAGAAATTCTGCATTCATCGGCCGCTCCTCTGTGCAATAGTAGAAGAATTGTTCCATTCACGAACTTTAAAGAGACTGCCATCAGGTAAACTGCCGAAATCCTATCCAGAAAACTAGCGTGCAATGATATAGTTTCTACTGAACTACCAAGAGCTTGGCATACGTTATTAAAAGAGGGAAGCACACCGCGACACACCATATAATTGCGTCATAAAAATTCGTGTAATACACTCGTGATGTCAGCCACGTTAATTTCAAAAATCATCTTTGTTCCTTACGTGTTCCAATTCCTTGCATTTTTATGTCTACCATTGCCTTGAGAAAGCCTCCCAGTGGAGTGCAAAAGCTTGGCGAATCTTTGTACTTACTACGCCACAAAAATGAACGGATTTAATGCGCTGTATGCGTTTCTCGAGTGACACAAAAGTATTTGAAAAAGTGATGAGAGAGTAACCAGGGAGATAGAAAAAGAGATGAGATAAATAGTGATGAAAGAAAAAAAAGGAATGAGAGAGTAATCAGGGAGATTGAAAAAGAGATGAGGGAGAGTGATGAAAGAAATGAGAAAAATGGAATAGGGGATGGGTGATGACAGAGATGAAAATGATAAGAAAAAGAAATGAGAGCGATGAGAGAGGTGAGAAAAAGACATGGAAGAGAGGTACAAAAAAGGGATGAGAAAATGAAAAAAAGGAATGAGGACACAGCAACAGAATGAAAGAGATAGAGGAGATTGAACGAGAGAGAGAGAGAGAGAGAATGGTAGTGGGAGAGAGAGAGAGAGAGAGAGAGAGAGAGAGAGAGAGAGAGAGAGAGAGAGTGGGAGAAAGGTAATTATGGGATAAAAGTTTGTCACATAAGTAAACGTTGACAGTGAAAAAGGAATGTGAGACATGCATTTCCACTTAAGTGTGCTTTCATTTATATTGCGAACTCTGCAGAAACCTTGAAAACTACATCTTCCAATCACAAGAATCTGCATCTTACAATGTCCTTTGCTTGGCTGTGTGACCTTTTATCCCGAATTTAACCATACTCATACTGCACAGCGTACTAAATTGCATGGGTCGAAGACCCAAAAAGTGGTAATATAGTTTTGTTTGCAAAGGGGAGTATCTACCGCGAGTTCAAGAGCTTAGTGTTACTTCTGAACCACTACAGGGGTTTCGCAGATAATGATCGCCAAGCGAAGTACCAAACGTCCGACGTGGTACGAACGAATATGCCGGAAAACAGATTAATGTTTAAATTTCTCAGCTGACGATACTTCTAAGTAAATTCAGTAATAGTATCTAGAACAGATGTAGAAAATGATTGAAGGAAAATTATTGAGGGCAGCGTGGTTAATTTTTTAAAACATTACACATCAGCTTGCAATTTTATGGTTGATTTGTATGAAATGCCCTATATGTATGAATCCAGTGCACAAGTATTGAGAAAACTGCGCCATATATGATATCAAATTATTCTGCTGGTTTCGTGAAAGATATAATGTTGGTATTAGAGACTTTAATGAGGACTTAACGCCAAAGGTAACTGACAGTACTTAATTTAGTGCCACTGGCTCGAGGAAAGTGATGCAAACTGCGTCGTAGGGCAAGCACGCTCTTGTGCCCAATCCGCCGAGCTTTATACCACTCGGTCACCGGGGTGGTGTAACGAAGCTATTTTAAGAAAAGTTGGAGAAATAGTTTTGACCAAAGGAAGACAAGAACATGCTCCTTGTCAGGGAGGCGTTTGAAGTTGAAGTTATAGAAACTTACAGGTGAGTGAGTCATGATCTTCATTATTGATTAAAACTATCCGCTTTAGAAAGAATTCAATCCGACGCGACGTAGGCATGCAGTGAGGCATGTTTCCACGTAAAGCCATACTATCAGGGTATAAGCTGGGTTTTTCCGGACGGACTAAAAGAGGAAAATTGTGGACAAACTACATTGGTTTGCGGATTGTTTTGAATTTTAATCATAATTACGAAGCGCAGAAATTCTTAAAACTACTAACATATTAAATGATCTGTACTTTTTTAACTCCCTATGATACAGGAGCATTTAAAAATTAACGATTACTTCAGTTACTAATTACCGAAAAGTAGTATCGGAAGTATGACATCTTAGATTTTAAAAACGTAAGGTGTTATCGCAGCGTTAAATAAAAAAAAATCATTATTCATTGTACAATGAAAGCAGATGTCTAGGAAACAAACAACCTGCAACAGCTTTAAATTCGGAGCTAGAACATTCTATATTCCTTGCATCATTATTTTGTTTTGTTCCTTTGCATCACTCCATTTCTTTATTTGAAAAACAAAGACAGTTTATACAGTCTTTACGCTGTTGAAGATTTTGAAATTTGTCTTAATTGCTTCTAAAGTGAGGAGCGCATCTGATAAAATAATTTCCTTTTATTTTGTGTTTCCTTTTGCTTCATGGTCTTTCTGGAATTAGCCGCTATTGATTTCGGATTAAACTCATGAAATTTCTGCATTAATCTTTCAAACATTTCTTTGCTTGATGTGAACAAATTGCATTCATCTATATTAATAGGAAAATGTTCTGCTAAAAACAATCGTTTCTAGTTATTGGCTTGACTAAAATTTCAATCTTATGAGCAATTCAGCACCTCTTGTGAAACAGGAATAATGGCTACGGATTCTCGGAAAAATCTGCCTTGTCTCACGAATTCGTTCTAATACGAAAATAATTTTTCAATTTAGACTTTACGAAAAGCCTAAATGAAATAATTATGTCTCTTCGGCCCCAAATGCCCCTTTTATATTCAGCCTATAAGTAAATTTTCGAAAGATACTCAGACTTGAAACATTTTGCTCTGTCTGGCTTAGTAAGCTGATACAGGAGCTATGACACAAGAATATTAGGTTGTTCCAGGTGAAAGTTTGATTTTACAGGCGCGTGCAATTGGCAGATTATTTAGGAACTGATACATCGCGCGATGTAGCTTATGGTTTGCTTCTTAGCCTGTTGACACCCACCTCGATCGTTATCCTCAGTCCACCATTTCGAAGGTGGTTTCTCCATCTTATTCTCTGGTGCAGTCTCCGTCTCCTTTCATCTCTGGGTTGCCATTCTGTTATTAATCTTGTCATATGCATGACCACTGGGGGTTGAGGAGGGTCAGGACCCCCATATTTTCAGAGTCGGGGATCCCCAATGTAAAGGACACTCCCTCCCCTCCAATTTTATCGGGAATATAATAACATAATGCACACTTTATGATGTGAACCAACTAAATTTAATTATATAAGATTGTAATTTTTCATAAAATGCAAACACGTGTATAATCTGTACTAAATAAGAGAACGATATCGATTACTAATAAGCAAAGCCAGTTCTACACCTTTGCAATTTACATTTCTGCCCCATCCGTCATAGTTTTACAGTTGTGTTAGCTAAGTTCAACGATTCGCCAACAGAAGCGTCTATGTCGTGCAAGTTAGATCGCGCCTCAGCAACCGCTTTGCTCCTGCGCGTGTGTGAGTGTAGGGGGAAGGGTCCCATACTCTATCTTACACAGTATGTATGGACATGTTGCCAGAAGAACGAATCACCGATGGACAACCGAAATTTTAGATTAGATTCCGAGGGACCGAAAAGCCCAAAAGAACACCCCATGGGAGATGGATAAAGGAAATTCGAAAGAATGCCGGAGTGATGTGGAGGAGGCACGCTCAAGACAGATAAATATGGAAGGGACTTAGGAGACCCTCAACCAGCAGTGGATCCATAATGGTTGACAATGATGATGATAATAAAATATTGTATATACATATATATATATATATATATATGGGATGTAAGGTCAGGTGATGCGTAACATCACAGCCTCTCCTTGACAAATGTCAACCCCGCCTTCTCGTGGTGCATCCTGTTCCCACTAAAGGGGCTCTGACGACCGCAAATAGCGGTATAACTATACCATCGGGATCAGAGGAAATGCTATCCCACACTCACCAACCCGCTTGGCCAGCGTGGTGAGTTATGGCCAAACACCTCCAAAATGACTCTACAACTTAAATCTTGGCCCTCAGTCTCCGGCAGCTGGAATGTACCTGGCCAAGGCAGCGGCCAGTGCGACATGAAGGCAGAGGGTGCTAAGAATCCCCGGAGGACCGGACTAGGCTGCCATTTGATGCTGACCTTGGCTACCTACAACGGACGCTCCCTATCTTCTGATTCAAGGCTTCTTGAATTGGAAGAGGAACTACAAAGGATCAAGTGGGACATCGTCGGGCTGAGTGAGGTAAGGAGAAAAGGAGAAGATCTCATTGAACTGAAAAGTGGACATCTCTTCTATTATCGTGGGACAGATACTGGCAGAACTAGTGGTGTTGGATTTATAATAAACAAGAAACTGAAGGATAAAGTGGTAGAAGTTGAAAGTTCCTCTGACAGAGCTGCACGACTCGTTATCCAACTATCGAGAAGATACCAGGCTCAGATTATTCAAACTTATGCACCCACCACAAGTCATCCTGAAGAAGAAATTGAAGAATTTTATGAGGAAATTCGTCATCTAAATAATAAAGGTAAGCAGCACTTGAAGATAATTATGGGAGATTTCAATGCAAAAATAGGGCACCGGCAACAGAATGAAACTTCAGTAGGTAAATTCGGTCACGGCAACAGAAACCAGCGTGGAAATACTCTCGTTGAGTTTGCAGAGGCAGAAGGATTTTTCATCTTGAATTCCTTTTTCAAGAAAAAGCTACACAGGAAATGGACATGGAGACATCCAATTGGGACGACAAGTGAAATTGATTTTATTATGTGTAACAAAAAATTCGTCATCGAAGACTGCAGTGTGCTAAACAAGTTCAACACAGGTAGTGACCATAGATTGGTGAGATGTAAGATGCACCTCAACACTAAACTGGAACGTGGCAAGCTCATAAGACAAACAAAATGTATTGACATAACCAACCTTAAAAAACACCATAATACTTTCAAGTTGGAACTGAAGAACAGATTCTCTGCTTTAGAAGGCCTAACATCGGAAGAAGTGGATATTTCGGAAGTTAACAGAAAAGTAACCAAAGCTCTTATGGAAACAGCAACAAAATTAGCTGGGTCTAAGAACAAGTTGCATGTAAACAAATTATCAGGAAAAACCAAAATGTTGATGCAAAAAAGAAGACAGATGAGGACAACTAAAGAAGATGTGACTTCCAAAGTGAAATATATAGAGCTATGCAAGACAGCACGAAAAAGTATCACTGAAGACGTAAGGAAATTCAACTGTGAGCTAGTGAGGAAAGCAATTGAAAACAACCAAAGCCTAAAGATAGCAAAGGGACATCTCAGTAAGGGAAGAAAACAGATTATGGCTCTGAGAAAAGAAGATGGTTCTATAACAAGAAATAGAGGCGAAATTTTGACAAGAGTGAAAGATTTCTACTCCAAATTATATGAAAGGGATGATACATGTACTCCAGACATCATGAAAGGTACCAGAGTTCTTCCAGTCCTCCCAGCAGAAGTTGCTCATGCAATCAAGAACATGAAGCGGGGGAAAGCTCCAGGAGAAGATGGAATTACTATAGACATCATACAAGAAGCAAGTGGAGAAATTGAAACAGTACTCGCCCAAATTTTCACTCGATGCCTTAATGAAGGGAAAATTCCTGAGGATTGGAACAACGCTACAATGATCCTGCTACATAAAAAAGGTGACATTGAGGATCTCAGGAACTACAGACCTATCAGCCTCCTATCAGTGGTTTATAAAATCTTCACTAAAGTTCTTTCACACCGCTTGAAGGTAACACTGGACATGGCTCAACCGAGAGAACAAGCTGGATTCAGGAGTGGCTACAGCACAATAGATCATATCCATGTACTGAGAGAACTAATTGAAAGAGCGAGGGAATATGAACTTCCATTGTGCATGGCTTTTATCGATTATGAAAAAGCCTTTGATTCGGTGAAACCATCAGCAGTTACCACGGCTCTGAAATCCTGCGGTATTGAAGATGCATACATTAATATTATTAATAACATCTATGAAAATGCAAGTGCAAAGATTCGGCTGTTTGAAAATACAACACACATAAAAATTGGAAAGGGAGTGAGACAAGGTGACACCATATCTCCGAAGCTCTTTAATGCCACATTGGAAAATGTCTTTCAATCACTGAACTGGGAAAACAAAGGGATAAAGATTAATGGAGATTATCTAACCCACCTTCGTTTTGCTGATGACATAGTCATTTTTGCAACTACCCCATCAGAGCTGCAGAGTATGATCCAGGAACTTGCTGACAAGAGTAAAGAAGTGGGATTAAAAATGAACTTTCAGAAGACAAAAGTGATGTTCAATGCTTTTACAAGAAATGAAGATTTATCGATTGATGGAGAAAAACTGGAAATAACAGATACGTATGTTTATCTTGGACAGCAGATATCAAGTGAGGGTCACATTGATGAAGAAATTAATCGGCGTACAAAACTTGCCTGGAGAGCTTTTGGAAGAAACAGCATAATTTTCAAGAGCAATATGCCATTATGTCTTAAAAGAAAAGTGTTTGATCAATGCATCCTTCCAGTGCTTACGTATGGTGCAGAGACGTGGACCTTAACTAAAAGAGACATACAAAGGCTGCAGACAACTCAAAGAAGCATGGAGAGGTGCATGCTTGGTATAACCAGGAGAGATAAGAAGAGGAACTCGTGGATCCGAAAAATGACGAGAGTGGAAGACATCATGATCAGAGTTAAGTCCCTGAAATGGCAATGGGCTGGACATACTGCCAGAAGGACAGACCATAGATGGACAGCCGAAATTTTAGATTGGATTCCAAGGGACAGGAAAAGACCCAGAAAAAGACCACATGGGAGATGGGTGGATGAAATTCGTAAATATGCGGGAGTGACATGGAGGAGACTGGCACAAGACAGACCGTTGTGGAGGAAACTTGGGGAGACCTTCGTCCAGCAGTGGATTGATAATGGTTGACAATGATGATGATGATGATGATATATATATATATATACACTGCTGGCCACCCAAAATGCATCACCAAGAAGGACACGAGATAGCAAAGCCAGATTTACAGGACACATAACAACAGATACAAAGATGAAACTATTGAGCTTACAGGCCCGTGAGCCTCGCGCAACACGCAGACATCAATAGTTCGTGTGGCCCCCGTGGCTAGCAATAACGACAGCTACACGCCGCGACATCGAACGAAAGGCTTTCGATGTGGGCTTGGGGTATGTCGGTCCAGGCTGCTTCCACACGTTGCCACAGTTCACCAAGCGTAGCCGCGGGTGGAGCTTGCCGGGCCACTCGGTTGCCGATCAGTAAACAGACGAGTTCGATGAGCGATATATCGGGAAAACAGATGGGCCACGGCAGCAGTGACACCTGGTGGGCCGTGAAGAATTGTTGCACGATGCGTGCCACGTGCGGGCGCGCATTGTCCTGTTGAAACGTGGCCGCTGGCAGGTCCTTCAGGTAAGGGAGGACTACAGGCTGCAAAATGTCATGATGTAGCGGTGGCTGTTGAGTGTACCGGCGATGCGTACCAAAGAGGTGCGGGTGTCATATCCAATTGCGCCCCAAACCATAACGCCAGGCGACGGAACGGTACGGCGGTGCATAATGCAGGCGTCATACAGTCTCTTGCCGCGGTGCCGCCACACGCGGATTCGCCCATCGTGGTGTTGCAGGCAGAAGCGGGATTCGTCGGAGAAGACAATGTTGTGCCATTCCGTAGTCCAGGTGCGGCGTTCAACAGCCCACTGCCGCCGCACTCACCGGTGGTGTAAAGTCAATGGTAATCGGAGCAATTGGATGCCGTGCGACAACTCCCCGCTCCTGCAGACGACGTCGAACGGTACGTGCTGACACAGGTTGTTGCGCAACACACCCTAATTCCTGCGCTAACTTTCGTGATGTGGCGGTGCGAGCCGTCAATGTCCGCCGCACTTCACGCCGGTCCACTAGTTCGGTGGTGTGCCGCGGCTGCGGCAATCGCTAACGTCGGTCGGTCCGTCCGTCCGTCCCTCCTGCAGCCACCGAATCTATATTCGCCTCACTGTGGCTGGATGTCGTCCCATACGGGCGCCGATGTATTGGTACGATAAACCGCTGTCGCGATAAGCCAATATTCGTCCTCTGTCGAACTCCGAAACGTGCTGGAATGACTGCCGTATTCTGCGACGAGGCATCAGGAAGCTATGCACGCACAGGTCCAGCAGGACAACACGCTTTCAGTACGTACACCTCGCCTTCTGTGCACCCTTCTTATAGTGCTTCTCGGTGGCGTGCCGGGCGCACGTGATTTGCATATGCTCTACAATGGTAATCGTTTACATGTCCTCTCGCGGGTGACGCATGCTGCGAATTTCAGGCCAATCGGATGCTTCCTTCTTGGAGTTGCATTTTGGGTGGCCAGCAGTATATATATATATATATATATATATAAGGTCAGGTGATGCGTAACATCACAGCCTCTCCTTGACAAATGTCAACCCCGCCTTCTCGTGGTGCATCCTGTTCCCACTAAAGGGGCTCTGACGACCGCCAATAGCGGTATAACTATACCATCGGGATTAGAGGAAATTCTATCCCACACTCACCAACCCGCTTGGCCAGCGTGGTGAGTTATGGCCAAACCCCTCCAAAATGATTCCACAACTTAAATCTTGGCCCCCAGTCTCCGGCAGCTGGAATGTACCTGGCCAAGGCAGCGGCCAGTGCGACATGAAGGCAGAGGGTGCTAAGAATCCCCGGAGGACCGGACTAGGCTGCCATCTGATGCTGACCTTGGCTACGTACAATGGACGCTCCCTATCTTCTGATTCAAGGCTTCTTGAATTGGAAGAGGAACTACAAAGGATCAAATGGGACATCGTGGGGCTAAGTGAGGTAAGGAGAAAAGCAGAAGATCTCATTGAACTGAAAAATGGACATCTCCTCTACTTTCGTGGGACAGATACCGGCAGAACTAGTGGTGTTGGATTTATAATAAACAAGAAACTGAAGGATAAAGTTGTAGAAGTTGAAAGTTCCTCTGACAGAGCTGCACGACTTGTTATCCAACTCTCGAAAAGATACCAGGCTCAGATAATTCAAACTTATGCACCCACCACAAGTCATCCTGAAGACGAAATTGAAGAATTTTATGAGGAAATTTGTCATCTAAATAATAAAGGTAAGCAGCACTTGAAAATAATTATGGGAGATTTCAACGCAAAAATAGGGCAACGGCAACAGAATGAAACTTCAGTAGGTAAATTCGGTCACGGCAACAGAAACCAGCGTGGAAATACTCTCGTTGAGTTTGCAGAGGCAGAAGGGTTTTTCATCTTGAACTCCTTTTTCAAGAAAAAGCCACACAGGAAATGGACATGGAGACATCCAAATGGGACGACAAGTGAAATTGATTTTATTACGTGTAACAAAAAATTCGTCATAGAAGACTGCAGTGTGCTAAACAAGTTCAACACAGGTAGTGACCATAGATTGGTGAGATGTAAGATGCACCTCAACACTAAACTTGAACGTGGCAAGCTCATAAGACAAACAAAATCTATTGACATAACCAACCTTAAAAAACACCATAATACCTTCAAGTTGGAACTGAAGAACAGGTTCTCTGCTTTAGAAGGCCTAACATCGGAAGAAGTGGATATTTCTGAAGTTAACAGAAAAGTAACCAAAGCTCTTATGGAAACAGCAATAAAATTAGCTGGGTCTAAGAACAAGTTGCATGTAAATAAATTATCAGGAAAAACGAAAATGTTGATGCAAAAAAGAAGAGAGATGAGGACAACTAAAGAAGATGTGACTTCCAAAGTGGAATATATAGAGCTATGCAAGACAGCACGAAAAAGTATCACTGAAGACGTAAGGAAATTCAACTGTGAGCTAGTGAGGAAAGCAATTGAAAACAACCAAAGCCTAAAGATAGCAAAGGGACATCTCAGTAAGGGAAGAAAACAGATTATGGCACTGAGAAAAGAAGATGGTTCTGTAACAAGAAATAGAGGCGAAATTTTGACAAGAGTGAAAGATTTCTACTCCAAATTATATGAAAGGGATGATACATGTACTCCAGACATCATGAAAGGTACCAGTACCAGAGTTCTTCCAGTCCTCCCAGCAGAAGTTGCACATGCAATCAAGAACATGAAGCGGGGAAAAGCTCCAGGAGAAGATGGAATTACTGTAGACATCATACAAGAAGCAAGTGGAGAAATCGAAACAGTACTTGCCCAAATTTTCACTCGATGCCTTAATGAAGGGAAGATTCCTGAGGATTGGAACAACGCTACAATGATCCTGCTACACAAAAAAAGGTGACATTGAGGATCTCAGGAACTACAGACCTATCAACCTCCTATCAGTGGTTTATAAAATCTTCACTAAAGTTCTTTCACACCGCTTGAAGGTAACACTGGACATGGCTCAACCGAGAGAACAAGCTGGATTCAGGAGTGGCTACAGCACAATAGATCATATCCACGTGCTGAGAGAACTAATTGAAAGAGCGAGGGAATATGAACTTCCATTGTGCATGGCTTTTATCGATTATGAAAAAGCCTTTGATTCGGTGAAACCATCAGCAGTTACAATGGCTCTGAAAAACTGCAGTATTGAAGATGCATACATTAATATTATTAATAACATCTATGAAAATGCAAGTGCAAAGATTAGGCTGTTTGAAAATACAACACACGTAAAAATTGGAAAGGGAGTGAGACAAGGTGACACCATATCTCCGAAGCTCTTTAATGCCACATTGGAGGGTGTTTTTCAGTCGCTGAGATGGGAAAACAAGGGGATAAAGATTAATGGAGATTATCTAACCCACCTTCGTTTTGCTGATGACGTAGTCATTTTTGCAACTACCCCATCAGAGCTGCAAAGTATGATCCAGGAACTTGCTGACAAGAGTAAAGAAGTGGGATTAAAAATGAACTTTCAGAAGACAAAAGTGATGTACAATGCTTTTACAAGAAATGAAGATTTATCGATTGATGGAGAAAAGCTGGAGTTAACAGACACGTACGTTTATCTTGGACAGCAGATATCAAGTGAGGGTCAAATTGATGAAGAAATTAATCGGCGTACAAAACTTGCTTGGAGAGCTTTTGGAAGAAACAGCATAATTTTCAAGAGCAATATGCCATTATGTCTTAAAAGAAAAGTGTTTGATCAATGCATCCTTCCAGTGCTTACGTATGGTGCAGAGTCGTGGACCTTAACTAAAAGAGACATACAAAGGCTGCAGACAACTCAAAGAAGCATGGAGAGGTGCATACTTGGTGTAACCAGGAGAGATAAGAAGAGGAACTCGTGGATCCGAAAAATGACAAGAGTGGAAGACATCATGATCAGAGTTAAATCCCTGAAATGGCAATGGGCTGGACATACTGCCAGAAGGACAGATCATCGATGGACAGCCGAAATTTTAGATTGGATTCCAAGGGATAGGAAAAGACCCAGAAGAAGACCACATGGGAGATGGGTGGATGAAATTCGAAAGTATGCAGGGGTGACATGGAGGAGACTGGCACAAGACAGACCGTTGTGGAGGAAACTTGGGGAGACCTTCGTCCAGCAGTGGATTGATAATGGTTGACAATGATGATGATGATGATATATATATATATATATATATATATATATATATATATATATATACATACATACGCACACACTATCTACCAACAAGTAATTGGACACCCGTGCAATCGACGATATCTTCGGTCCTGATCTACGTCATGGCCGCCGCCGTTAAATAATGTGTGGAGAACAAAAACACAACCAGTCACATGCAAGATGCCACGCAGTTCGGAGCTCTCTGATTTTGAGAAAGGTGTAATCGTTGGGTATCACAGAAATAGCCTATCCATATGTGACATATCCAGCGAGTTGAAATACCCAAAATCGACAGTGGCCTACGGGATGGGCAAATGGAAGAGGAGAGGTGACTGTCGGAATTTGGCCAGACCCGGCAGACCCAGAAACTTGGAATTAGAGACCAACGGGTGCTGGCCAGAGAAATTCGGAAGAACCGCACCAAATCGATGTATCACATCCGCGAGGAGTTTCAGCAGGCATCCGGGAGTGTTTTTTTGATGATACCATCCGTAACGAAGCCCATCTGCTCGGTTATCATGGATCTGCTGCCGCCCACAAGTCTTTGATCACCAAGTCCAATACCGCTGCTTGGCTAACGTGGTGCAAAGAACGTCGACAGAGGACCGTTGAACAGTGGAAACAGGTCTTCTGGAGCGACGAATCAAGGTTCACCCTCTACCGTTCGGAAGGCAGGGCCTGGGTTTGGCATCTGCCTGGATAACGCCTCCTTCCGGAATATATTGTGCCAACTGTGAAGTTCGGCGGCGGTAGAATTATGCTATGGGGGTGTTTCTTCTGTTACGGCACGGAACCCTTGGTCGCAATTCCTGATAGACTCAACGCCGAGACCTACTGCACCATTTTGGATGACCATGCGCTTCCTACGTTGTGGTAGTTTTACGGGGTGGACCCATGTTACTTTCAGGATGACAATGCCACCTGTCATGTTGCGAGGTCTACGATGGCTTGGTATGTTGACAATGGGGTTAATCGTATGGACTGGCCTGCGCAGAACCCGGACCTTAACCATATCGAGCACCTCTGGGACGAGTTGGAGCGTCGACTTAAGGGGTGCCCCCACCGTCCGAAATCGGTGGAGGAACTGACCTGTCTTCTCCAAGCCGAGTTGAAGAAAATACCGCTAGCCGTCGTACAACGCCTGGTTGAGAGCAAGACCCGGAGGGTCGCAGCTGTAATCGCCGCTCTTGGAGGTTCCACCAACTATTGAAGGTGAATAAACTTCGTTTTCCTTTGCTATCACACGTGTCCAATTGCTTGTTAGTAGATAGTGTTTCTATATATATATATATATATATATATATATATATATATATATATCATCATCATCATCATCATTGTCAAGCATTATCAATCCACTGCTGGACGAAGGTCTCCCCAAGTTTCCTCCACAACGGTCTGTCTTGTGCCAGTCTCCTCCATGTCACTCCCGCATATTTACGAATTTCATCCACCCATCTCCCATGTGGTCTTTTTCTGGGTCTTTTCCTGTCCCTTGGAATCCAATCTAAAATTTCGGCTGTCCATCGATGATCTGTCCTTCTGGCAGTATGTCCAGCCCATTGCCATTTCAGGGATTTAACTCTGATCATGATGTCTTCCACTCTTGTCATTTTTCGGATCCACGAGTTCCTCTTCTTATCTCTCCTGGTTACACCAAGTATGCACCTCTCCATGCTTCTTTGAGCTGTCTGCAGCCTTTGTATGTCTCTTTTAGTTAAGGTCCACGTCTCTGCACCATACGTAAGCACTGGAAGGATGCATTGATCAAACACTTTTCTTTTAAGACATAATGGCATATTGCTCTTGAAAATTATGCTGTTTCTTCCAAAAGCTCTCCAGGCAAGTTTTGTACGCCGATTAATTTCTTCATCAATGTGACCCTCACTTGATATCTGCTGTCCAAGATAAACGTACGTGTCTGTTATCTCCAGCTTTTCTCCATCAATCGATAAATCTTCATTTCTTGTAAAAGCATTGAACATCACTTTTGTCTTCTGAAAGTTCATTTTTAATCCCACTTCTTTACTCTTGTCAGCAAGTTCCTGGATCATACTCTGCAGCTCTGATGGGGTAGTTGCAAAAATGACTACGTCATCAGCAAAACGAAGGTGGGTTAGATAATCTCCATTAATCTTTATCCCCTTGTTTTCCCAGCTCAGCGACTGAAAAACACCCTCCAATGTGGCATTAAAGAGCTTCGGAGATATGGTGTCACCTTGTCTCACTCCCTTTCCAATTTTTACGTGTGTTGTATTTTCAAACAGCCTAATCTTTGCACTTGCATTTTCATAGATGTTATTAATAATATTAATGTATGCATCTTCAATACCGCAGGTTTTCAGAGCCATTGTAACTGCTGATGGTTTCACCGAATCAAAGGCTTTTTCATAATCGATAAAAGCCATGCACAATGGAAGTTCATATTCCCTCGCTCTTTCAATTAGTTCTCTCAGCACGTGGATATGATCTATTGTGCTGTAGCCACTCCTGAATCCAGCTTGTTCTCTCGGTTGAGCCATGTCCAGTGTTACCTTCAAGCGGTGTGAAAGAACTTTAGTGAAGATTTTATAAACTACTGATAGGAGGCTGATAGGTCTGTAGTTTCCAAGATCCTGAATGTCACCTTTCTTATGTAGCAGGATCATTGTAGCGGTGTTCCAATCCTCAGGAATCTTTCCTTCATTAAGGCATCGAGTGAAAATTTGGGCGAGTACTGTTTCGATTTCTCCACTTGCTTCTTGTATGATGTCTACAGTAATTCCATCTTCTCCTGGAGCTTTTCCCCGCTTCATGTTCTTGATTGCATGTGCAACTTCTGCTGGAAGGACTGGAGGAACTCTGGTACTGGTATCTTTCATGATGTCTGGAGTGCATGTATCATCCCTTTCATATAATTTGGAGTAGAAATCTTTCACTCTTGTCAAAATTTCGCCTCTATTTCTTGTTACAGAACCATCTTCTTTTCTCAGTGCCATAATCTGTTTTCTTCCCTTACTGAGATGTCCCTTTGCTATCTTTAGGCTTTGGTTGTTTTCAATTGCTTTCCTCACTAGTTCACAGTTAAATTTTCTTACGTCTTCAGTGATACTTTTTCTTACTGTCTTGCATAGCTTTATATATTCCACTTTGGAAGTCACATCTTCTTTAGTTGTCCTCATCTCTCTTCTTTTTTGCATCAACATTTTCGTTTTTCCTGATAATTTGTTTACATGCCACTTGTTCTTAGACCCAGCTAATTTTGTTGCTGTTTCCATAAGAGCTTTGGTTACTTTTCTGTTAACTTCAGAGATGTCCACTTCTTCCGATTTTAGGCCTTCTAAAGCGGAGAACTTGTTCTTCAGTTCCAACTTGAAGGTGTTATGGTGTTTTTTAAGGTTGGTTATGTCAATAGATTTTGTTTGTCTTATGAGCTTGCCACGTTCAAGTTTAGTGTTGAGGTGCATCTTACATCTCACCAATCTATGGTCACTACCTGTGTTGAACTTGTTTAGCACACTGCAGTCTTCTATGACGAATTTTTTGTTACACATAATAAAATCAATTTCACTTGTCGTCCCATTTGGATGTCTCCATGTCCATTTCCTGTGTGGCTTTTTCTTGAAGAAGGAGTTCAAGATGAAAAACCCTTCTGCCTCTGCAAACTCAACGAAAGTATTTCCACGCTGGTTTCTGTTGCCGTGACCGAATTTACCTACTGAAGTTTCATTCTGTTGCCGCTGCCCTATTTTTGCATTGAAATCTCCCATAATTATTTTCAAGTGCTGCTTACCTTTATTATTTAGATGACAAATTTCCTCATAAAATTCTTCAATTTCTTCTTCAGGATGACTTGTGGTGGGTGCATAAATCTGAATAATCTGAGCCTGGTATCTTTTTGAGGGTTGGATAACAAGTCGGGCAGCTCTGTCAGAGGAACTTTCAACTTCTACAACTTTATCCTTCAGTTTCTTGTTTATTATAAATCCAACACCACTAGTTCTGCCAGTATCTGTCCCACGATAGTAGAAGAGATGTCCACTTTTCAGTTCGATGAGATCTTCTCCTTTTCTCCTTACCTCACTTAGCCCGATGATGTCCCACTTGATCCTTTGTAGTTCCTCTTCCAATTCAATATCCTTGAATCAGAAGATAGGGAGCGTTCATTGTACGTAGCCAAGGTCAGCATCAGATGGCAGCCTAGTCCGGTCCTCCGGGGATTCTTAGCACCCTCTGCCTTCATGTCGCACTGGCCGCTGCCTTGGCCAGGTACATTCCAGCTATATATATATATATATATATGTATACAGGGATGTAAGGTCAGGTGATGCAAAATCCCTGCGGTATTGAAGATGCGTACATTAATATTATTAATAACATCTATAAATATGCAAGTGCAAAGATTTGGCTGTTTGAAAATACAACACACATAAAAATTGGAAAAGGAGTGAGACAAGATGACACCATATCTTTGAAGCTCTTTAATGCCACATTGGAAAATGTCTTTCAATCACTGAACTGGGAAAACAAAGGGATAAAGATTAATGGAGATTATCTAACCCACCTTCGTTTTGCTGAATACATAGTCATTTTTGCAACTACCCCATCAGAGCTGCAAAGTATGATCCAGGAACTTGCTGACAAGAGTAAAGAAGTGGGATTAAAAATGAACTGTCAGAAGACAAAAGTGAAGTTCAATGCTTTTACAAGAAATGAAAATTTATCAATTGATAGCGGAAAGCTGGAGATAACAGACACGTACGTTTATCTTGGACAGCAGATATTAAGTGAGGGTCACATTGATGAAGAAATTAATCGGCGTACAAAACTTGCCTGCAGAGCTTTTGGAAGAAACAGCATAATTTTCAAGAGCAATATGCCATTATGTCTTAAAAGAAAAGTGTTTGATCAATGCATCCTTCTAGTGCTTACGTATGGTGCAGAGACGTGGACCTTAACTAAAAAAGACATGCAAAGGCTGGAGACAACTCAAAGTATCATGGAGAGGTGCATGCTTGGTGTAACCAGGAGTGATAAGATGAGGAACTCGTGGATCCGAAAAATGACAAGAGTGGCAGACATCATGATCAGAGTTAAATCCCTGAAATGGTAATTGGCTGGACATACTGCCAAAAGGACAGACCATCGATGTACAGCCGAAATTTTAGATTGGATTCCAAGGGACAGGAAAAGACCCAGAAGAACACCACATGGAAGATGGGTGTATGAAAAGCGAAAGTATGCGGGAGTGACATGGAGGAGACTGGCACAAGACAGACCGTTGTGGAATAAACTTCGGGAGACCTTCGTCCAGCAGAGGATATATAATGGTTGATAATGATGATGATGATGATGATATGTATACATACAATGTGTGATAGGACCCCTCCCCTTACAGAGTTTGAAGCATGGTTACGCCACTGAATCTTGTCGATCTTTCGTCTTTCGACATGTCCAGCCCATTTCACTTTTATTCTTTTATTATTTTTATAATAACTATTATTCCTGTTTTTTCTCTTATAATTTCATTTCTAACTCTATCTCTTCTTGCTATTCTTAACATGCTTACCGATACTCTTATTTTTTTACATTGTAGCTTACGATATGTAAATTTAAAGTGTCAAGACTGCTGCCTATAAAGCACTGGTCTTTTTGTCAGTATTATCAGTTCGAAAGCGATTGTTCTACAGGGAAGAGGACGATGAACCTGAGTAAGTTCGTGTGATTTCCTTATATGAGCTAAAATCTAGACGCCGTTCATCTGACGCAGCTGGCAACATCAGTAAAGAATTTAGAGAAGACACAGTTTATGAGTGCAATGAGCAAACTTGGTTTGAAAAATTCTGGGCTGTACATATGATTCTTGACAATGAGCAACGAGGTAGACTAAGAGGAGCTCCAGATGAGTTGGAGCTCTTTCTTGAATCCAATCCACCTCAAACGGTGCAAAAATTTGAAGAAAAGCTGAAAATATAGAACACTATCGTTTCCCGACCTTTAACATCCATTGGCAAAGTGAAGAAGATGGATAAATGGGTTCCACATGAGCTGACGGAACAACTCAAGGAACGACGATTAGGTGTTTGGTCTTCTGTGCTTCGCCGCAACGAAAAAAACGACATTTTGGTGTTCCTTCTTAGGTGTGATCAGAAATGGATACCGTATGATAGTTTTCGTCGAACTATGCCGCTTTTCATGCTGCAAGCTGGTACTCTATTCCAGAAAAATTACGATCAACGTTGATAGCCGCAGCTGATGTGACACTCCTGCTTCTTATTACCTGACCAACTTTGTCACGGTGGGCAGTTATTTTCAAGAGCTTGATATTATGAATGGAAAGCTCTCATCAAACAACCGGCATTATCCAATCGCTGTCGGGCCCATACTACTCAATCATAAAGGGAGACTGTGGCGTTTTTCACTATATGTAGGCTTGAGAAAACTACTTAAGATTTGGAGAATACTACCTCTTCTTATTTAGAAACAATCTCTCTCTCGAAGTGAAAAAAAGTCACTCAAATAAAGTTTCAGAAAGACTTACTGTTCACCCTTTTTTTGTTCCATCAACATCGTGTGGGCACTTCGCTCAAACATTCCAAAATGCGTGAGGAACAAATCACAGTAGTACAAATCTTTCAACAATGATTAACTTAAGTTAGTAAGCAGAAAACTTGCTAACTCCAAATACTAAATATATGACAACACAACTCGAATACGCAGACTTCAAGTAAATACAGTTTCAGTGCAATACAGCTTCCACCACCACTCACTTTTTGGCTGCTGCTCCAACATTATATATGTCGCCCCGGTGGCGCAGTGGTCTAAGCGATGGCTTCTGATCACTCGTCCGAGAGGGGTCCGGGTTCGAATCCCGGTGAGGCACGGATGTTGTGTATGTCTTACGGCACTGGCTCTCTCCCTTCCCTGGAACCAGTGGCCCTAAATTACGGACGGGCGATTGGTTATAGCTCATTGAGTTGATCACGGTGGTCGTTAAACCTCCAATAAAAAAAAAACAAAAAAAAAACATTGTATATCTTTAGAGCTGATCTGCCAACATGCTTACGTCACGCTCTCTGGCCTCATAACTGTTGGCAACGTCATTCCATGAACGACAAGATATAACGTTAATGCTGAAAACGCTAATATTCGGCACTGGCTCTCTCCCTTCCCTGGAACCAGTGACCCTAAATTAGGGACGGGCGACTGCTTATAGCCCATTTGAGTTGCTCACGGTGGTCGTTAAGCCTCCAATCAAAAAAAAAAAAAAAAAACGCTAATAAAGAATGAAATCAAATTTACATAGAGAAAGCAACTAAAAATGATTGTTTATTTATAGTATACGTCACAAGACTCCAGATTTCACGCCACACGATCAGGAAACTGCCCCTGTGAAAACACAAATTTGCCCGTGACCTCATCGACACGCGCACCCTCACTCCGGCATTAGTTGCTCTTTTAGCTAAGCTACACGGACAGAGTATATTGCTGCAGATTTGTCGTCCTGACACGTGATTTATCTCTGTAGTACGTCACATCATCACCATATTATTATTTTTATTTTTTTAATTTGAGGCGAAGTAGGAATTTTTCATAAATTCCAGACGATGTGTGGAACAAACATCACATATTGTTCGAAGAATCCAACGTCCAGCACATCTATTTTTACGTTCGAGCGCAAATGTGAAAACACAAAATTTTAAATTCAAACCTGCGCCCCCTCGCTCCGGAGTAAGTTGCTCTCCCAACTGAGCTACACTGACGGATTATATCGCTGCAGATTCGACATGATTTACTTCTGTAGTACGTCACATCCCACCTGAGGAACAAAGCCTTATCTCATCCGCATTTTTCACCTGATCGGACTATTATTTCTTTTCTTAACTAGCTTTTGTTAACTTCCATAGTCTTGCGTGGTTGAAGATAATGTAATAAGAATTATAATAGCTATGAAGAATAATGTTTTGGTACTAGTTTACTTACGTCCCTTCATACAATTTACCCGAATTTCTTCATGAAACTCATGTTTTCCTGTTACTTGTGGCTTGATATTATGAAATCCGTCTGCGGAGCACTCACTTTTGGCGTTTAAATTGGTCAAAATGAAAATTCTAAATCGGTACCTACCCGCTACAATGCTTCGACACCCGCCATTTGCAACAGCACGTAAAGTTGTTTTCACGGCATAGGGGGTGTTGTCTGCTACGAGGAACTTCCGGTTGTCATCCGATAAGCAGTGCATTGATAAACTCTAATCTCTATGACGTCTTATTTCAGCGGAGCGGAAAAAGCATTAAACTACCAAATGTCACGTGACACAGGACAACGAATTGTTAAGCTTCTAGTTGTAAATTCAGCATGGGGCAATCGCTACCCCTCCGTTCTTTAAAAACAAACAGATCTGATATTTTTCTCCTTTTTTTCCAAAAACATACAGGTAAACAATTTGTTTTTTTTTTTCTGATGAAAATGAAGTGAAACAAGATTTTATTAATATAATATAAAAAATGGACAAAGGAATTATGTTCTATAAATCCAAAACTATATGCACTGATATCCATAAATTAAGGGGCAGAAGCCATATGAAAATTTACGGATTTGTTTTTAATTGAGGGTTTAACAACGACCTTGAGCAACTGAATGGGAGCCGCCCCGGTGGCGCAGTGGTCTAAGGCGCTAGCCTATGATCATTCGTCCGTAAGGGGTCCAGGTTCGAATCCCGGTGAGGCATGGATGTGGTGTTTGTCTTACGGCACTGGCTCTCTCCCTTCCCTGGTCCCAGTGGCCCTAAATTAGGGACGAGCGACTGCTTATAGCCCGTTGAGTTGCTCAGGGTGGTCGTTAAACCTCCAATCAAAAAAAAAAAAAAAAAAAAAAAAAAATACGCCCTCTCTGCCATCGGAAGAAAATATTTACCGATTTCTTAAAAGCATTGATTATATCTTCCTTAACCTTTGCAACATCTATTCGTAAAGTGGAACAGACAGTCTTGCGTGGCAAAAAAACAGAAATATTTAAATTAACACTAAACTGAAAAAATCGCAATTAATTTCCCGTGTCACGTGACATTTCATAGTTGAAAGCTTTTCGTAGTTGAATATTTATTGGTTTTCCTGTGTCACGTGACATTTGGTAGTTTAATGCTTTTTCCGCTCCGCTGAAATAAGACGTCATAGAGATTAGAGTTTATCAATGCACTGCTTATCGGATGGCAACCGGAAGTTCCTCGTAGCAGACAACACCCCCTATGCCGTGAAAACAACTTTACGTGCTGTTGCAAATGGCGGGTGTCGAAGCATTGTAGCGGGTAGGTACCGATTTAGAAATTTCATTTTGACCAATTTAAACGCCAAAAGTGCGTGCTCCGCAGACGGATTTCATAATAACAAACCACAAGTAACAGGAAAACATGAGTTTCATGAAGAAATTCGGGTAAATTGTATAAAGAGACGTAAGTAAACTAGTACCAATGTTTTAATACAATCCTTTTAGATCTCTTAAAACACTTTATTCTTTTCTTTGCTTAATGCAGATGGTTGCGCCTAGCTTTGCAGTTCTGCCTCTCTATCCCACGCACATGAAGAAAAACTCCATTCCCCCGGCTAGCTTAAGACCTGCTTCCTAACACCTAAGGCGTCTCCTCTCCTGCCCTCCCTGTGACCGTTCTCTTTCAATTCCTCGAGTCGACCGTCCTAGCTAACCCCTTGTTTTCACGCAAACGGACCCCTTTCTTCCACAAAAAAACATGGGAAAACGCCGGTATCGGCTTAACCAAACTTCATATTTGAAATTAAGAGGTATTGCGCCTTCAGTC
Source organism: Macrothele yani (assembly GCA_039090855.1). Taxonomy (NCBI): domain Eukaryota; kingdom Metazoa; phylum Arthropoda; class Arachnida; order Araneae; family Macrothelidae; genus Macrothele; species Macrothele yani. The sequence goes on from CM077002.1 coordinate 141,589,549, forward strand.
GGCTGCTTTGAAATGAAGAAGGCAAAAGTTCAAATGAGCTGGACAATACCAATGCGTCTACGAAATACAAAGGCACACACCCTAAAGATGCGACAAACTGGAGTCTCTAAATAAATCGTGCTTTCGATGTTTCTATACTTTGGTGACGAAGCAAATTTTCTCACGAATTGTAGAAACAAAGGAAATAGAGCACTAAAGCGAAATGAAAGTTGCGAAATGACATCTAATATATTTGCCTAAAATTCTAGTATTAAATCTCCGTAACACTTCAAGCACCTGAACACTTTTCTCCGGGATAAATCGTTTCCCAATTAACTATGAGTTGCAACCACACTCCGTGAGTTTTTTGCATCTTTACATGCTTATACAGAAGCTTGCACCTCGTTAACAAAAGTGTGTTGCTACTGACTTTAAAAAATGCATTTTGTACCATGTTTTGGGAGTTTGAAATTTTTATCGATGTTCCCGTATTTCATCTGCAACAACCTAATACTTAGCAAAAACCGTGACATTGAATTTAAAATACCTCTAATCGTCAAAAAAATTGCATTTCAAAATTTTCTAGAGTAATAATAATGTTATATGACTTTCAACCTAAAAAAATCAGTCCTCACAGATATCTGTGGATAAGATGTTGTATTTAGTAATGCATTACTAAGATGTAATGTCATACTCAAGCTCTTGAGAAAATTTAAGAACAATAGGATCTTTGACGGCGAAAATGTGAATGGAACAGGTTTGCTGACTTTTGCGGTTGTTTCAAGTTTTTCATACAGGCACATGTACTAGAGTTAAATATCTTTTGCTTACTTCGGGCGTCGCTGTGGTAAACGTCCATCACAAATGACCACTTGTGTTCTCTTCGCGTTGACCTATGACCCTGTAATTCCATTACCACCGAGTAGAAACAGACAGCCTGTCATCTTCCTGCATGACGTGTCCAATGCTTTCTGAAAGCGGCCATTTTCCCTGGAGAAATTGTTCAGGGAGAATAAAGAAATGCCGTCACACTAAACTTCCATCCCAGATTAATGCTTTCAAATGCTGTGTTTAAGAAAATTTAATCACCCTGGTGAAAAAAAGTAAAAAAAGTCTCGGACCTGGATGTCGTTAGAATTTTGGCACAGACATTGAACCTTGCTATCGTAAAAATTATATAATTATTATAAAACCAAATAAAGACTTGGGATTGCTAAGCATTTGTGTACGAGTGGTCCATTTGTAATTACGCTGAACTGCCATTTGTAAGTGGTGTACAAAATGTACGGTCGAGTCGCATTATTGTAAACACCAGCTAATATCCAGAGTAACTGCCGTGTTCAGCGCGGGCAGAAGCTAGACGAGCTGGGAGTGACTCAATAAGCTGCTGGAAGATGTTCGCGGGTATGTGGAGCCATGTTGACTGCAGTACATCTGACAGGTGGAGGAGGATTCATGGAGCGAATAACACAATCGAAGTGGGCCAACAGATATTCAATTGTGTTTAAGTCTGGGGAATTCGTGGGCTAGGGAAATACTTTGAAGTTTTCGTCCTGCTCTTCCAACCATCTCTCGGACATTTCTAGCTGTGTGGCACGTCGCATTGTCGTGCTGGAAGATCCCTTCCGCCTCAGGGAAAGCAATCAGCATCTATAGGTGTGCGTAGTCTGCAAGGACGGATTCAATACAAAATCGGTCCATAATGCCTTCCACAGGTATGAGCGGACCCAGGGAATGCCACGAAAACATTCCTGAGATCATAATGCTCTTCTAACCAGCTTGTGTTCTTCCAGTAATGGTTGTAGAGTTTTTGTTCTCCGATGTTTCTCATTTTATACGACAACGTCCATCCGTTCGATGAAGCACAAAACGTGACTCATCGGAGAAGGCAATATTTTGCCAATCAGCGGAGATCGAATTCCGACACTGCCGTGCAAATTTAAGCCTTCTCTGCCCATGCATCTTCGTTAGCATAGGTGCAGTGACCATCCGTTTGCATTGGAGCCCTATACGCAGCAGGGGTCGCTGAACTGTCGTTTTAGACACCCTTAAGGTGCTCCTTGCTTCATTCGGCCCGTGTGATGCTCCACTGTAGCGTGTCGATCGGCTCGCACGCACCTTCTCAGCCGCAGTTCACTTTTAACATCCATGGCACGTGGTGCTCCGCTGTTTGCACGTTGTTTATTTGCAATGGGGCCATTTCTCCAATCACGATACACTTTCACCACAGCAGCACACGAACAGTTCACAAACTCCGTTGTTTCAGGAATACTTCCACCCTTGGCCAGAAAGCCGATAATCATCCCTTTTTGCAAATCTGATATATCGCTCCTTTTATCCATGATAGCAACGAGTGATATGTTTTCAAAATGCCTGCAGTCCACCTTATATACCCTCCAAAGTAGCTCATGACACGTGTCTTCTTTCATTGGCTACGTGCTGTTGAAGTCAAAAGTAGGAGGTGGTCACTGTAATGTGATTCGACCGTGTACATAGCTTGTCCCAAAACAACTAAGAACCTTTTTATAAAAAATGTGCAATACTGCGTTCGACCTTGGCACCAGTTCCAAATCACATTCGGGGTCGATAGATATCCTACAAAAATCCTTATTTTGTACATAGAATCTACAAAAGTCCTTATCTTTAAAATGATCTTCATAATAAAAGATATCCTCAAATAAGGATTTTTTGTGGATATCTATCAACCTTGAATCACAATTCAAGGTCGATAGATATCCTACAAAAAATCCTTATTTTGTAGGATATCTTTCATTTTGAAGGTAATTTTGAACCCATTTCTTTCTTCAAGCAGCACTAATCTTTCCCGCTAGGTGCACAAAGTTTCATCATGCTTTCCTGAATATCTCTTCTTCTAACTGTTCGACTTGAAAATTCCTTTGTCTCTGATACCTTTCTTTCGATGTGTGAAACTTTTTGTGCAGAATTTATTACTTTTCGGTGCATACTTTACAGCCGCTAGTGTCTGTTGGTGCCTATTTCTATTGATTGATGTTTCATCGATTGTATACTTTTGGTTAATTTTTCTAAACGGTTTCCATTGACTATGAATAATCCTGCTGTTATAGTTCTTTTAAATTGTACGCAATTATTGGTTCTTTTAAATTGTACGCGACTCAATGGGCTATAAGCAGTCGCCCGTCCCTAATTTAGGGTCACTGGTTCCAGGGAAGGGAGAGAGATAGTGCCGTAAAACAAAAACAACATCCATGCCTCACCGGGATTCAAACCCGGACCCCTTTTGGGCGAATGATCAGAGGCCATCCCTTAGACCAATGCGTCAGCAGGGAGGCAAAAATACACTTTGGAAAATTCGTTTTTGAGTCTGTTGCTTTCCAAATGTTATGTTCATTACATCAGACAAAATGTGTCATCTTCCTTACTTTCTTAATGCACTTTCTGTACGCACTGGACATCAAACAGTCGGATGCTTATATAAAACGAAGTCTGAACTGAATCTATTCGTGTCATCGTACGACTTCGTTCGATGGTAGGAGGGAGAATCAAAAAGTAAAGGCAACATACCCCTTCATACAGGTAACTGTGAGTAAATGAATATAACGGATTTCTCACTTTTCCACACGCAGATCAATGCACTTGTTGTATATCATTCCACTAGTTTCTTTATTCCTTCCTGCGGGGGCGGGGGGGCTTTTCGCTGCTTCCGAATCCAGGTCCACACCCTCAAATCGGGGGTGAACCTGCGACCATGAACAGCCCGTTTAAGTGGACCAAAAACGTGATAATCTCATGGCGCCAGATCTGGGCTCTAAGGGGATGTGGAAGACGTTCAGACTGCAGTTACTGCATTGCCTCCACCGCTGCGGCTGCTACAAAGGAAAGTGCATTTTCATGTGCTGCAAGACTGCTTTTTGACAGCATTCCTATTCTTTTGCTGCGAATTACAGGTTTCAGAGTCTCTCCAAGCATAGCACAGTACGTTGCACTGATCACTGTCTGTCTATGTTTCTGAAAATGCGCCAGAATAGAATCCTTCTACATGTCCCAAAAGAAGGTCAGCATGATTTTCTTGTCGGAGGGCTGTCGTTTGAGCTTCTTCACTGGAGAAGACGGGTATTCTAACTGCATGCTTTATCTGTTGTTTTCCTGTTCACAGTGATGAACCCATGTCTCGTTGCATGTGTGACAATCCACTCCAAAACATTCGGATGTTTTTCATAACATTTCACTGGTTCCAGGGAAGGGAGAGAGAGCCAGTGCCGTAAGACAAAAACAACATCCATGCCTCACCGGTATTCGAACCCAAACCCCTTTCGGGCGAATGATCAGAAGCCATCGCTTAGACCACTACACCACCGGGGACGGCAGTTTCAGTTTCCGGGGAGAATTTCGAAAAATAAAGGTATGAATCAGAATGATACAGCTATACCGTTGGAATGCAGAATGTTTTGAAAGGCTCTGATAATGCCAATCAAGAGTGTATTGCCTCTTTTATCTTTCCGCAAGCGGGCGTGAAAACTAATTAGTGTTTCTTTGATATTTCTGCTTCTAAAAGTCCAATTTGAAAAATTATTTGTGCACCGTCTGAAGCTGCTGATGAATAATGGTCAACACATAATTTTTAATCTTTGAAAATAACATTTTTGCCACTAGTAAGTGTATATTTTTATTTTTGATGTATTTTCAGAAATATCTGAACACCTAAAAGCTCGATTCAAAAAAAAAATATTTTGAGATTAGATACCTCTGCCCAGAAAAAAGCTCTTGGGAGTAATTCCTGCTTAAAATCATACACAGTTTTTTTCCCTCCAGGGAACGCAGTTTTATATCTTACTTTTCTCCATATCTCAACTTCTGATAGTCCGCTTAATATTCCATTCTTCTCGGAAAGTGTTTCTGGAGCAAAATATTTTGCATGTAATTAAAAATTATTAGCTCAACGGATAAATTTAGCACTAGAGGTCATACATTCCCGTTTTGGGTTACAGCTTATGTCCAGATACAGCAATATCTGCTCTTCTAAACTTTCGGTCAGTTACCACAACCTACTAAATTATTTTCTGTGCATTTTCTGCAGAAAGTAATACATAATTTCCCCGCTAGTTGGAGCAGATGTGTTACCTCTTTTTCTTGATATCGGTGCTTCTCAAATTCCAAAGTGAAAATCCTCCAAATACGTGGCGTCAGAGAATAAACAAAGACATCGCACTTACCACGTTTAAGCAACACACACCAACCGAAAAATTCTTATTGGGTCACCGCTGGGGAAATCGAACCCATATCTCCCGATATCTAGCCGAGCGCGTTAGCCTTACACCACGGTGGCCAATAATCCACGGCGCTATGTGTGTTTTTCTGTCAGCTTCTGACATCATAAATCCGTAAGATGGGCTGAGCAACTGAGACGTGTCCATCTGGTAACAGTTTTCTTTAAGTAGAAGTTTATTCTAGAAGTCCAGTTAAAAAAATTCCTTTAACAACACATACCATTCACTGTAAAGACCACTCTGCTTGTACTCAATGGTTTTTAGTTCGCAGTTCTGGCGCTAGGTTGTGTTAGTGTGCATTTCTGTTAGTAGCCGTATCTCCGCTTTTAAAAATCCTGTCGACAAATTTCTTTTTTTGCTGTATGTCATTCACTATAGTAAAGATGCCGAACATTATATTCTTTAAGTAATGCACAGTTTCCCCGCTAGGGGTGTTAACAAAAAATCCTTTTTTTCTCGCTATGTTTTAAAGAAGGGTATTTAAAAAAAGGTTTTTCCTTTGTTTATTTCATATATAATATCTCATTCTCCATTGTATGAGGAATACTTTATGATGTTTTCTACTTTTACATTATTTAAAATTCTGACTCCAGGATGACGCACTAGTCTGTACTTTTATTTAAAAGAATTAATTCAATTCTTACATTCCCTTAGAAAAATTCTTTATTGGAAGAACACTCTTTGCTATCAGGAGTATTGCGAACCCATTTTTTACGCTTTACAACCGTAGGTTGAAGAAGCGTATATGCTCCAGCTTTTTCCGTTCGTCTGTCCGTCCGTCCGTCTGTCTGTCGGCAAGATAACTCACGTAAAAATGGTTCGATTTCGATGAAATTTTAGTATGTGGTAGGGGACCAACAGGGGACGAACCCTATTGAAAATGATTGAAGTGGGGTCAAAGGTCACGCCATAAGAGCAGGATCCATTCAATTGCCCCAATGTGTCATAACTTGCGTAAATATGGTTCGATTTCGATGAAATTTTAGTATGTGGTAGGGGACCACCAGGGGATGGACCCTATTGAAAATGGGTGAAGTGGGGTCAAAGGTCACGCCATAAGAGCGGGATCCATTTCATTGCCTTTATGCGTCATAACATGCGTAAATATGGTTCGATTTCGATGAAATTTCAGTATGTGGTATGGAACTACCTGGGCACGAACCCTATTGAAAATGGGTGAAGTGGGGTCAAAGGTCAGGCAGGGCATAAAAGCGGGATCCATTTCATTGCCTTTATGCGTCATAACATGCGTAAATATGGTTCGATTTCGATGAAATTTCAGTATGTGGTATGGAACTACACTGGGCACGAACCCGATTAAAAATTGGCAAATGGGGGTCAAAGGTCAGGCAGGGCATAAAAGCGGGATTTATTCCATTGCCCTTATGCGTCATAACTTGCGTAAAAATGGTTCGATTTCTATGCAATTTTAGTATATGGTAGGGAGCCACTGGGGACGAACCCTATTGAAAATGGGCGAAATGGGGTCAAAAGTCAGGACACTGGAGTAGGATCCATTCCATTGCCCTTGTGCATCGTAACTTACTACAAAATGTTTCGATTGCGACATAACGTTATCATGTTGTTCCGGAGGTATAGCAAACCGGTTCTGTTGAATATCAACGAAATGGGGTCAAAGGTCATTGCACAAAAGCAAGATTTATTCCACAGCCATTATTCTAATAACTTGCGTAAAACTGCTTCTATTGCGACAAAACTTTAGTATGTTATTCTTGAGGTGTACTGAACCGATTCTGTTGAATATCATCGAAATGGGGTCAAAGGTCAGGACACAGGAGCGAGATTTATTCCACAGCCATTATCCTCATAACTTGAGTAATAATTTCTGGTATGTTGGAAAGCGTATCATAATCAATGCATTGCATGATTTTACTAACTTGTTCTTTAAGTAACAGAAAGCTTTTCCGCTAGAGGTGTAAAGTTGTGTCACGATTTCCTCTATATATCTTCTTCTGACTGTTCAATTTGAAAACATCTTTCTTTTTCTGAGCTTTCTTCCTCCCGCTATGAGAAATGTTTTGTGACCAGTTTATTAATTTTAGTAATATACTTTTCAGATGCTAGTGGATGTAAGTAGCTGTTCCTATTTCAAGTTTCTGGACATTTTGGATATTAGGTTGATTATCTTTTTAACCGCTCATATTCGCTAGGAAGAACTCTACTCTCCAGGGGCCTATATAAAAAATTTTCCGATGGAGGGAGTTAGCCGACCCAAAATGAAAGTTTTTGAAATCTATAAATCCATTAGGACAAAATAAAAGTTAATGAAAAGTAGATGAAAACATTAGAGCATTAATGAATGAAATACGGGATTACAAATCTGTACAATACAAATTTGGAAGATGTGAATCCGTTTATTGGTGTAAATACTGTTATAGGGTGCAGCCTAACTTGTGGAAAATTTTTATATTTCATTTATGCGATAAATTTTTGTTTCGATGTAACTGCAAGGCGGCACTCATAGTTATAATTAATTACGGTAATTGATCCTCTCATTTGTTCATCACTGCCATTGTTAAAATTTGTTCATTATTTGAAAAGTGCATAATTCGTAGCCTTCTGGCAAACGAGAATTGTGAAAGGCCACATGACGACAGACCATCTCTATTTCGGACTCATAGTAACAGTCTTGTGCATTTTCAACTCTAACGAAAGTCTGCAAAACTCACCCCCAAAATTCCCTCTTGAAGCCAAGAGACATTCTGGTGGTTGCATTTTTCTCCGAACTGAACGGGATAAGCGGAGAACCGACTACCACCCTCAGTTGAAAACAAGGTGATAAATCCCTCTTCAAGTGGTGAAGAGAAGCCCTGTGACAGGACAAAGAGGAGAGAACCGAGGAGAAGAAAAAACCAGCGGCGAGGGATTCTCAGGACGGTGGTAAAGCCAAACACACGCACGAGAAAAGCACCAGCGAGGTGCATGGAAGCAAAGCCTGAGAGCTGACCGCTGGGAGAGCCTCGGAAAAAGAAGCAGAGAAGCAAGCAAGGTGGGCTATGAATGATCCCCCTCTTAAAACGAGGACGTCTCAGTCCTTTGGACTTCTCGACCGATACTAGGTCGATATTAGTGCACTTTTGCCTAGGCTGTCTACACACGAAAACAGGCATGATGTTTTCTTGCCACTTCTCTGCGCTAAGGACCTCATAAAAAGATTGCCAAGGTATGTGGACTTTATATGAACATTTGCTCACGACTTACAAGTGCCGTCGGACAGTGAACAGCGTATAGAACTCTGTCCCCTGTGAAAGGGAGTACGCACGAAAGCGGAGGCCTCCAACACATTTTATTTGTGATTTTTATTTGTGTTATGGCCATAAGTCTTAAGAGCTCTTCCCTGCTAATTTGGCATCAAGCCTATGCAGGTGTGTGTAATGGTATAGAGATATATATATATCTTATAATTAAACTGCGGCAGTCATGATAATTACTGTATCATTTTAATTGTTGGTACCCACGCTCGTACTCAATTATCGCTTTCTAAAGTGTGTATTTAAATGTTTTGGGTAATCTCTCACATATGTTTCCTTCGCTCTATTTGTTTATTGTGCAGGCTAGAATTTCATCAGTGAACAGTGTTTGAATCAGTGTTAATTGTGTAATCAGAGTTAGTTAAATCAGTGTTATCGTTTAATCAGTGTTAATTGTGTAATCAGAGTTAGTTAAATCAGTGTTATCGTTTAATCAGTGATAAAGTGTTTAAATCATTGTGCATAATTATGCTGCCGATAGAGCAGCCCACCATACATTCATCTCAGCAGATTTTTGTGCCACTTCATGTATAAAGGTGGCAGTGTATATAATATAACGTTGGATATTAAATGTCAAGTGTACGTGAAATGAGCGTTGGGTATCTTTTCGAGTGTGTGTGTGCGTTGCTGTGACTTTTCGGTAGATTGGGACGTGCTGGAGTTAAATCCAGGCATCCACGCCCAATCGCGGTACGGGTTTTGCGGGAAGTTAATAATTAATTTGTTATAATTAATTATGGGAGGTCATTATTAATTATTGGAATCAAATAATTAATTTGTTGTTGCATAATTTTCGGTTGTCAACGCAAGTAGGAAAACTCCTTGCTAGCCTCTAGCAGCAGAGGAGGAGAGCAACATTTTTGACAAAATTTTCTTTAGTTTTTTTTACTTTTATTTTTATTTAGATATTTATTTTTTCGGTGGAGATATCGGGTGCTTCACTGCAGGCGATACTTCACCTGGTGCCGCGGCCACATCAGCCTGTAAAGGTAAGATCCAACAATACTGTATGACATGGGTGTTCAGTCCGATAATATACAAAAACTTGAAAATTGAAGGTGGAATCGAACCCGCGTCTCCCGGATATCGCCCGGGTATGCTAACCACTACACTACCCAGAACGACCAAGTTTCAAGTTTCCGATTTATTTGAAGATAATTATCACAGGATTCGCTAGTCGAAGCAACCGGCATTCATATATAGCGAATCTGGAGGTTTAGAATTCAAATTTTTTCGGAAACTTGAAACTTGGTCGTTCAGGGTGGTGTAGTGGTTAGCATGTCGGGGTCTATCCGGCAGACGTGGGTTCCATTACCGCTCCAGGACGACGAAAGTTTCAAGTTTTCGGATATTATCTGACTTAACATCCATGTCATATTTACACCAATAAACGGATTCATTAAAGTATTAGTTTCTATTGTAAGTTCATGCATTTTTATTGAATTAAGGCATTTTTCTAATGTAAGCCGCGTTTTAACAAAGTAACGAAGAAACACTTTCGGGGAGGCCAATGCCCCCTTTACCCCCTCTAAATACGCCCCTGTTACTCGCATTATATATTTTAAACTATGCTTAATTTTTCTCTAGATGGTGTATATGTATTTTGTTTTGCTCAATTTTTCGATTTTCTGAAAATCTGCTTTAATATTAATCCTTATGTCGGAAAGGATTCAAAAGACGTGCTCATTGGAAACGTAAATTCGGTATCATCTTCCTTGTTTTTGAAATGTTTTTATCAAAAATCTTCTAAAGATTGTTGCATATTTTTTAACAAAATCACTTCAATACTTTGCAAGACAACCTTTTACTTGAACACAGGTGTGAGAACACGTGTTCTAATTTTTTGTTGATATGTTATTAATGTTTTTAGAATATACAATGTTAATTTTATTTCACATTAAATTTAATATCGCCCAATTGAATCCATTGTAGAGAGAGTTTTTTAATCAATAGAAAGACGTTCTTACGCTTCATGAAGTATAAAACTTTCCTACGAAACTTGAAGATCTCTATAACTCTCTCTTAATTTGAGATATTGTCTCTTGTGTTCCTTTCTTTTTCTTTCCATTGTTTGATTTGTTTTCCAAGAAGAAATCGAAATCGCGGATCAAACGCAAAGGACACACTCGGAATCATGACGATTTGTTTCTTTCCTTCCCCCTTCTCTCCCATTTGCCCAGACTTTGACCAGAATGATGTCTTTCTGAGCCATTCCGACTTCAAGGGTTTGAGTCAAAAGATTTTGTCTGAACGACTCAAGATTTTTTTGTTTTATCTGCGGAAACAGTATTTCATAAAATGCCCTTGTTTCTGAAGTAATACATTTCAAACGACGCAAAGACACGAAACTAAAAACTTCGTTTTGGAAATGAATGTAATCCACATTTTCAAAAAAGGAGATAAACTCCTGTGGTTAAAAATGTTTTACGGGATATGCTGGGGTTTTTTTTCGTAAAATTTAATAACTATTGAATAGTACAGTCGAACCTCGTTAACGCGAAACCGTAGCGACCAAGGCAATTATTTCGCGTTAACCGAATATCATGTTAACCAATAAATAAAAAAAATCGCAATTTTTTTCCTTAAGGGAGAATTGAATCATTGAATATGGTGCATAAAAACTGGAATGTGATATGTACTATCTAATATGTATCAATAAATTTTACAATTTTAAAAAGGAAACTACAAATGAATGCAATTTATATACGTATCAAAAATTGTACATATCTATGTACATTGTTGGGCACAGTAATCCTTAATAGACCGTTGTTTCACTTTCTGGATGTAGCAGTTATTCCAGAAATTCTGGACCTCTTCCAAGCTGTTCATTACAGATGAGACATTTTCCTGTTCTAGAAGAAAATTTTGGAGTGTTTTTAACGCTCCTGCTGCTTGGGTCAGTGAAACACTTGGTCGAAAATTGTCAATTTCGGCCTGTTCTTCGTCATCCAATGCACTGTCTTCATTATTCTTGGCTAAAGCTGCAGTAATAATTTCATCTTCTGTCATGACATCCGATGTGAGAACATCTAAATCCACACCAAAGTTTTCCTCGAAATTATCCGCATTAAGAATTCCTCTTTGTGCGGCTTCTTCAATCACATTCGTTCGCACCGGTTTATCTGTTCCGTTCATATTTTCATTATCAGTTGTAGTGAATCTGCCGTGACAGAAACAGTTCTTAATTGTTTCAGTGGAGACATTATTTCATGGACTTCTAAGGAATGTCGGCACTTCTAGGAAAACGGAGTTTTGTTATCATAACACTGAATCATTTTTCGAACAATTTCTTATCTATAATATGCATTGCATTATTATTTCCTGGTCACGAGGTTGTAACTTTACAATACAATTAGGTGGCAAAAAGACGCACTTTATTGCTCCTAAACCAGCAACTTCACAGTGTGCGCTGCAATTGTCCAACATCAAACAGACTTTCCTCTTTTCTTGCCGAAATTTCTTATCCACTTCGTGAAAATTTCTATATTCATCCAAGCTTTTTTACTCTATGCATAATATAACGGCAAAGTTTTGACACGCTTAAAACAACGTGGCTCGGTAGATTTTCCAAGCACTAACAGAGGAAGTTTTTCGTACCCGTCCATATTGCAGCAGACCAAAACTGTTACTCTTCCATTACTAAACTTTCCTCCAGAGCATTTTTTAAAGCCAAAGTTCGATCTGGGAGGGCTTTAAAGAACACACCCGTCTCATCAGCGTTAAAAATGTTCCGAAGTACGTACTCTTTTACAACAGCCGGCCATTTTCCGGCAAAAAACAATGCAACGGTTTCAGGGTTCACGGACGATTCCTCTCCACACACTTTCTTACAGATGAACCCGTATCTCTCTTTTAATCTCTGTAGCCAACCATTGGAACACAAAAAGTCGGTGACACCCAGAGCATCAGCAAAAAACTTTGCTTTTTCTTGAAGTATCGCTCCAGATAAGGTCTGGTTTTGATTTCGTGCTTCACGAATCCATCGCAGTAAAGCCACTTTGACATCTTCACTTTTTCCTGTTCTCAGTCGCTTTCTGGCGGGCTCAAATCCGCTAGAAGCATAGGCATAGGCCTCTTCAATGTTTACACGATGTTTCAAAATTGTAGAAATCGTGCTGTTAGCAACTCCGTACTTCACTGCGATTTCAGTCTTTTTTTCAAAACACCATCCCTTATTTCGTTCAAAAATTTTTGTTTCATTTCGAGAGAAACGGACTGCTGTTTGAGACTCATGATGATCTCTCTAGCAAATACGTAACTCAATTCCACCTTCAGCCCTGCCATGTGTTCCATGAAAATTCCAAATCCTCGCACAAAACCAGTTCTGTTCCCGCTGCCGTCATGCCACGTGTTGTCCTTCTTCACTTCCCCGCGCTTTTTCAGAATTAGGAACAAAAGAGGCATTCCGTTCCATTCAGAAAGGTGGACACTCCCAAACGCGTCGCTTTTCTACTAGGGAAAGTCTATGAAAAATAAAACTTTCATGTAAAGCGAGTCTTGTAAGTTACAGTACTATCTTTTTCAGGTCCAAAAATCCTTTCGTAAAGCGATTTTTAGCGTAAATGAATTCGTGTTAAACGTTTATTGCTCTATGTTCTTTGACGGGACCAAACACATATTTCTAGTAAAACAGTATTTCGCGTTATGCGGTTTCGCGTTAACGAGGTTCGACGTTAACGCGAAACCGCATAACGCGAAATTATTAGTTTCTTATATGTCTTAGGCCAGCAGAATGAAGACCACTTTCTGTACTCAAAAGCATTCTACATTCATTATAAATCATTTATACATTATATTTATTCATTATTCATTATAACTTATCATACCTTTTTCATACATTTTTTCACTTGCATATTTCATACATTTTCATACATTTTCCATACATTTTCCATACATTTTCACAATTCCACGATTCACACATTTTCACAATTTCATGATTCACACATTTTCACAATTGTATATTTCATACATTTTTGACGTTAGTACGTATAAATAAATGCATAAAACACGCAAATTACATGCAAAATGCATATTTCAAACACAATTTTAATAGTTCTATTTATCATTTAGCAAACAACCTCCGTCCAATAAGTTCCAGGACTGACAGCAAAACTGACGTAACAGTAGTGGGATAAAAATATCACGTTTATGCCAGAAGACAGCAGTCTTCGGCCAATCAGGGATCATTTGGAAACCGGTTTAAACAGGTACCGACATGCGGCAGGCGGGCATTAAATGAGTCCTATATATTGTTATGACCTTTGGGCCTTAGATGTCAGGATGCCCAATTATTTTCCGGACTGTGATTCGAATCACTGGATCAGTCAATATACCTGGTTAGCCAATTAGCCGACGCCGCCCCGGTGGCGCAGTAGTCTAAGGCACTGAATCCTTTCGTAAAGCGATTCTGATCATTCGTCCGTAAGGGGTCCGGGTTCGAATCCCGGTCAGGCATGGATGTTGTGTTTGTCTTACGGCACTGGCTCTCTCCCTTCCCTGGAACCATTGGCCCTAAATTAGGGACGGGCGACTGCTTATAGCCCATTGAGTTGCTCACGGTAATCGTTAAACCTCCAGTCAAAAAAAAAAAAAAAAACAATTAGCCGACAAAGTACACCAATAAACCAATGGAGGCACAGTATAACAATTAAAGCAGGGTTTTTATAGATATAGGCATTAATTACACCGGATTTTTCATCTAATAGTAAAAGCTATAATTTCCGGCCAGCTATGGCCCTCTTCGGTGTTTCAGAAAATATGTCCTAACGAAAAGTCTGTTTGTTCACAATAGGCCGCGAAGAAAATACTAATAAAAGTACTTACATATGTCCTCGAGTATCCAAAGTATTGATGACACCATCAAACACAGGCACTCACATGAGTAGTTTGTTCTGAACTTCCATTACTACCCCTTTCTTTGCTGTGGCCAAAACGACGTCGTCCCTACTCTCTGAACGCACGTACTCAGACACACACACAAACGTTCTCTCCCCTCTTTGAACACGAAGAGGCTAGCGGTTTCTTCAGAGGCTCTCTCTGCAGGGGGGGGTCCTCCATGGTTCCCGGTGCTTCTCTCTGTGTGAGCGAGGCGATGCCGTGATTATTATCTCTCTTCGCATTTCCACTGAACTGGCTCCTTACGGCAGGTATCAGTCGTCCGGCAAGGTGAAGAAAGTTTTCAGGTAAAGTTCGTGCTGGTTATTCATCAGCTTATTCTTTTAGCTAGTTTCCCTTCTTATGCTCAGAACGCAAGAGCACGCAGCAGACGGCAAGCAATTTCGATCGGGAAGAAAATAAAGGCCTAGTTCTCTTGGCTATAAAACGGATTCTGCTCCTCTCAACAACAATCTCCTGTCTCCAAAAGCTGGTAAGCGGTGAATTCTACCACTTAAAACCACGACATATTTATTATATACTGCTCTTCAAATCCAAGAGCTTTCCCATTGTTTCGCGCGCGGCACAGACAAAAGCTTCAAACGCGCCTGCCGTCTAAATAACTTTTGAGTCATGGGAAATAGCTCTTAAACTCTAACCCGTCCCATTTCCCTTTATGGGCTCTTTGTTCTCGTGGCAAACACTTGCAATTCGCCACTTGAATTCAAAGTGCTAAAAGATCTTTTCTTTATATACCGTCCCTCGCAAGTGTTTAAATTATAACTATCTGTTAATTAAAACCCCCAATCAAGTTTCAATTACCGTTAATTAGCCACGCCTCTCTCCAATTAATTATGCGACGGGGGATCGTCAGAATATCAAGCGTCCTCGTCGAATTTCATTGTGGCCATAGAAGAGCAGAGAGTAAACATTCGTTTTTGTTGGAAACTTGGTAAATGAGCTTCTGAAACTTACAAAATGTTAAAAGAAGCGTATTAAGACACAGGCTTCTGACCATTCCCGCAGCAGAGTTTTCGAAAGGTATGCATGATTTCGTGACTGGCGGGAATCTTTCGACGATGATCCGAGATCTGCGCTTCGCTCCCGTGTGCGGTCAGCGAAAAGTTTAGTTAAAGAAAGATCGCCGGTGAGACTTTTGGCTGAGTCAGTGGCGTCAATCAGTCTATCTGTCACGAGATTCAACGAGAGGATTTGGGAAAACGAAACCAACCGGCTGAAACGAATTATCTCGGGGTCCGCAAAATGGTTTGAAATTTGCTCGAACGAATATATGCATATGCTTGCTGTCTAAGAAGTGAGCCGAACTCGACAGTGACGAATGAACCTGCACACCAGAAAGTGTAGCCTTTATCTGATGTTTTTCATTAAAAGTAGGCATTTACGGAGAGCGATTTTCCTTAATCCTTCCTATCATATTACCATTCCTCCCGAAAATATTACAAAAATGGCGAATATTCAACCTAAGAAAGGAGAGAAAAGATATTGGAGTAACTTGCTTCTACCCAGTGGCATGATGTGCGTGTCAGGGGAACTAGCCTTCTCAATTATTCCTTTGGTCATGGAGCAGAGAATAAAGCCCTATAAGGGAATCAGATTATATAAAGGATGATTCAGAACTCATGGGACAAACTTTAAGAGGTGGTAGAGCACACTGCAACAAACATTTGTTGTGTAGGGATGTATAGGCGGAAGTGACGCGTTTTTTTGTTTTTTTTTATTGGAGGTTTAACAACCACCGTTAGTAACTCAATGGGCTATAAGCAGTCGCCCGTCCCTAATTTAGGGTCACTGGTTCCAGGGAAGGGAGAGAGCCAGTGCCGTAAGACAAACACAAAATCCATGCCTGACCGGGATTCGAACCCGGACCCCTTACGGACGAATGCTCAGAGGCCAGCACCTTAGACCACTGCGCCACCGGGGGCGGCAAGTGACGCGTTGAGGCACAAAACACAAGAAATAGACATAAAAGGTAACATAAATTGTGTACTTACAGCATCGTTGACAAGTGCTTCTTTGCAGCAATGTTTGCAATAATTGCTCCAAATTGCGTGCACCAACAGTAATACATGTGAGGCAGTGTCGACGGAGTGATTGGCGTACAGTTTCAAAGATTCCAGGTATTTCTCGCTCACGTGCAGCCGCAACGGATATTCGAGCGACGAGGCCCTCAACAGGGTCAACTGGAGTCTCGAAAACGACGGCCTTCAGATGTTCCCATAAGAAGTAATCAAGGCTCGATAAATCGGACGATCAGAGTGGCCAACGGACTGGTCCACCACATCCATTCCATAGCGCACCAAAAGTGGCATCCAAGTAATTGCGCACATTAATACTGAAATGGGCTGGCGCCCCTTCATGCTGAAACCACAGCCCTTGTCGGACGACCAGTAGCACATCTTGAAGCCATTATGGTAAAACCTCTTCCAGAAAAATACGATAACATCTGCATTCGACTCGCGTTGGTAGTAAATATGGGCCAAGCAGATGCATGATGTGCCAGCCATACTGCCCTCTACCGGCAACAGTACACGCCAATCACTCCGTCGACGCTGCTACGCATGTATTACTATTGGTGGACGCAATTATTTTAAACATTGCTGTAAAGATGCACTTGTCAACGATGCTGTAAGTAAGCAATTTATGTTTCATTTCATGTCTATTTCTTGTGTTGGTGCCTCAACGCGTCAATTGCGCCCATACATTCGTATACAAAACAATGTTTGCTGCAGTGTGCTCTACCACCCCTTAAAGTTTGTCCCATGAGTAGTGAATCAACCTGTATAAATTATAAGACTAAGGACCATAAGGTAGCGACACTTACTACCAGCGACAGATATATAGTCGATTCTGCTGAGAGGGAAAGAAATAGTTTTGCCATAGCTTTCGTATAACCCAGCCACTATGTCAACAGCTCTGTTTGAGGAGGGCAGAAAATTAATTTTGGAAACCATTTGGTTCAGATACATCGGCCGTTTAAAGGGTTCACATTGGTATTCTGAATGACAGTGGTGACCCCAAGTACGGGCATACCGGGCAACCGCCCAGGGCCCCGCGCACCGCCGCAATTTAACTAATAGTTTTTGCTTGGCGTCACCTAAAATATTGTAGTTGTAGTTCCCGATCATATACAAATAAATGACCAATTTTAATATTTGTTTACTACTTTTAATTATAGTAGCATCAAAAAGTTACTCTGTTAGAAATTTTACCAATTTTGAAGATGACAATCCGATTTTTGGTGTGAATGTGACAAGTCAGATAATATCCGAAAACTTGAAAATACACCAAAAATCGGATTGTCATCTACAAAATTTGTATTATATGATGTAATCCCGTGTTTCTTTCATAAGTGAGAATTTTTTGTTTTGTCAGAAACTTTGTTTCAGCGGAAAAGTTGTGGAGAAATGTCTAAATTTAATTTTTTCAAGACATTTCCATAGGAATTTTGTCGCAATTTCGGGTGCAAGTATTGAGTTGTAATGTACGCACGGAAGCCAGCTACCAACAAATGTCGCAGAATTCTTCTTTAAATAATTACAGCTATCCTTGTTTATTTAGTAACAGGTAATTTTGGAACAGGTAATATTTTGGATTCCAAATTATATTAATAAACAATGTATTGTATTACATTGCGCTTATTTCATATAAATCAATACCACAATTCCCAATAAAAAATGCTTTGGGATCACATTCACCCCAAGTGAGGGTTTGTGTGAAGAAAATAAGCATGCCACTGGCTTACGGTTAGAGTAAGCAACATGTAATTTTTTTTACGTGCATATACATATACACTGAAGTGCCAGAAAAACTGGTACACCAGTCTAATACTTGGTAGGTCCCCCACGGGAACGCCGGACTGCAGAAAAACGACAGGACATGGATTCCCCTAGCTTCTGAAAATATTATGTAGGCAATGCACACCATACTTTCTGCAGAGCGTTCCACAATTCAGGTGTATTCCTAGGTGTCGGATTCCTGTGTTCGATAGCGCGTTGCATGGCATCTCAAATGTGTTCTATCACGTTTAGATGTGGGAACTTGGTTGGAAATGGTAACACACCAAACTCAGATGAATGCTCCTCTAACCATAATGTGGCGTCCTGACACTTGTGTGGAGGTGCATTGTCTGTTGGAACAGGCCCAACCCATCAGTATGAATGCAGGATATGACCGGGTGTTCCTAGTCAGAAAGGATGCGCACATAGCGTTGGCCGGTCACAGACGTTTGTAGACGTACCAGGGGTCCCAGCGAAGTCCAGCTAAACACACCCCATACCATTACGGACCCCCTACCAGCCGGTACAGTTCCCTGTTGACAGGCGGGATCCATGGCTTCATGGGGTTTGCGCCACACACGAATCCTTCCATCTGCCCGATACAGTTGGAAACGCGACACGTCAGACAAGGCTACTTGTTTCCAATCATCAAGTGCCCAGTGGCGGTGTTGCCGTGCCCAAGCGAGGCGCACAGCTCTGTGTCGTGCACCCATCAAGGGGACTCGAGTTTGTGTTCGGCTCCCAAAGCCCATGTTGTGCAGGGCACGTTGCACAGTCAGAACGCTGAGGTTCCAGCTTTGAATTCCGATGATACCTGCGAGAGTCTTGCACGCCTATCGCATGAAACGATTCTTGACAGCCGACGATGGTTACGTTCACCCAATGTCTTTTTACGGTCGCACTGGTATCGTAGGTTGGAGGTTTTGCCGGAATTCTTGTAGTCCCTTGCAATGGGCGTCCGTGAAAATCCGAACTTCGTTTCTACCTCCGAAATACTATGGCCCATCTCACGTGCGCCAACTATGACACCGCGTTGAAAATCGCTTAAATCGTTATTACTTGTCATTCTCATGCCGAAAACAGCTCTGACAGCTGGCAAGGATGTCTATCACTTTATATACGCACTGGCGGACGCAATCGAGTACGCGCATAGGTGAGTGACGTTGGTATGTATTTTGCATAATCTTGTCTGTACCAGTTTTTCTGGCACTTCAGTGTATATAAAGGGTTATTGCGATGGACCCCGTGACCCTCGCCCGGGGTCCCGGAAGGGCTGGGGCCGCCACTGCTGAATGATGACTAAAAGGGGGCTCGTTAATCGAATTACTGGGCACTGCAGCTGAGGATTCTAATTTTCGCTCCAGAATTATTGCAGGAGATGAAACATGATGTCCGCAGTATGATCCACAAACCAAGAAACAAAGTACTAAGTGGAAAGGTACCCAATCACCGTATTATGCAGACATTTAGGGAGTACTGGTAGCCCCGCAACCCAGCGCATAGAGCGGGGGGGGTGGCTCATGTTCAAAAGGGCCTCTAGACTTAGCAAAAGGATATACCATTTTTTTTGGTGGAAACTTCGAATGAAACTTGTTAAAGAATTATCCAAGAATTATGGCAGTTTTGAATGAAGTATTAAAAAGAAAAGCATTTCTTCGCAATACGTGGGATCTTTAGAAATAATTTTCATTGCTTCATAAAAACTGGATGGATAACGGGGAAGCAGCTGTTCAAAAGAACTTGAGGTCCCTTGTTATAGCACACCGCTGCTGCGACATGCCATACTGATTAATTTTCTTGAAGATGAAAGACCATGATTAGGATTCCAAATGCCCGTAAATAAAATGCATTAATTTCAGAAATACGCAAAATATATAAAAAAGCTCGTTTAATATATATTCAGATCTATCTTTAAACGTGATGCCAAAAACTGTTCTGCTTCTAACCACTAAAAGCTGATTCGTTAGGTAATTCATACAAGCACAAGACATGCGTTTTCTTCAGTTCTTTCTTGTGGTATCTGAGGTAGAAACTGAACTTTTGTTTTAAAAGCCTCAAAAGTTTATAGTCATTGCAGCTCCAAATTCGTCCTAAAGCGGAAATTTGGGCAGTACCATGTCCTCTGCGTCAAATGTCCTCAAAAGCAAGACATGCTATCGGGTATAATCTCTGCTGCAGTTGAATTCGAACATAGAAATACCAATTGTGCGATATGTTTCACGTTAAATGTACTCTGGAACTGGAAAAGCAATGGCAAAATAGCCGCTGGAACAAAATGCCTCCTAGAAGAGCAACTCGTATTGAGCCAAATGCCTCTGAACCTAAGAATTCCTGTGATAGCCTATATCAAGCGCATCATAACAGAAAGATTTTTGCTGTAATATTTCCGACGATTACTTTCGTTCTGCAGTGGAAATTCCAGCTTTAAATACCAACAAAACCAGCACTTTATGGAACATTTCTTTAACTAAGTACTCTTAGCACCCGAATTCGGATGTTTATCATTTGTCCGAAAGTTCACTTTACTGAAATGCATTTCCCCAGAACTCGTTTGACCGAAAAATTCGTTGCACCGAAGTATCATTTTACAGAAAGGTTAACTCCATCGAAAGTTCATCGTACCGAAAAGTTCATTTCACTGAAAGTTTCTCAACCTCGAAAGAACTTTTTGAAGAAACAATGATTTCACCTATAGATCCTTTCATTGAAATTATCATTTACAGTAAAAGTGATTTTATTGAATAGTTTGATAGCAGTTTAAGAAATAAATAGTGAAACAATCATTGCTGTGTTTTGCCACATGGACACAATGTGAGTTCTCCATGGTTGAATTTTTTGAGATATTAGTAGTGTCGATCTGATTAATTTTTTTCACAATAGTGTTACGCGGATTATTCGTTACAAGTTTAGTGTCCATAGGTTTACTAACTGAATTAATGACTTCTATTTGTAAGTAATTTAACTAAATCATTAGTTATTATAAGTTAATAAATATTATAGCATTTGTTTTATCAATTTATCTTTTTATCTTAGGTTAAAAACCACCTAGAGTAACCTGGTTTATAAATAGATTCTCCTCCCTAATTATGGGTCCACTAATTTCACGGAGGAAGCATGATCAGCGCCGTAGGAAGAGGGTATAAGCAATTATTAGCCAGAAACAAACCCAAATCGGTTAATTAGCCAGAAATCTGGGCATCTGATCATTCGGAAACAGAAGAGACTATCATGATTTCAGAAAAGAGAGAGTTTTCCTAAATAAAAAACACTATCTTTCTTGTTTGAAGTTGTACGTATTTCGCCTAGATTCAAACAAACTGCTTTTCAAGGAAATTGTATGGAAGAAAATCGCTAGTAAGATCAACCAAAATATTTCGAGAGAAAATCGAAACTATGAGGGCGATTTTATGAACATATCTCGGAAAGCACTGCACTAAAATGGATTTTTTACTAGAATACAAAATTTCCGATAAACTGACACTTCTGCGCAATACCCTTTAGATAAAATGATTTTTCAGGCGAGTAACGCTTTCTTTCAAAACGAAGTAAACAGTTCCATAATACGACCTGTCGTTGAGGTGAACCATTTGGTAAAATGATATACCAGTAAAATGAAGTTTTTCTTGAAATAAGGGTCAGGTAAAGCGATCATTTCGATAAAACGACCTTTCGGTGAAATGAAGCACTCAGTAACATGACCTGTCGGGGAAATCAACAGGTCGGAAAGTAATTACTTCGATAAAACGATCTTTCGGTGAAATGAAGCACTCAGTAACATAGCCTGTGGGTGAAATCAACAGTTCGTTAAAGTGAATATTTCGATAAAACGATCTTTCGGTGAAATGAACACTTAGTAACATGGCCTGTCGGTGAAATCTACAGTTCGGTAAAGCGATTATTTCGATGAAACGATGTTTCGGTAAAATGAAGCTCTAGGTAACATGGCCTGTCGTTAAAATCAACAATTCGGTAAAGAGATTATTTCGATAAAACGATCTTTCGGTGAAATGAAGCTCTCGGTAACATCAAATATAGGTGAAATCACTAGTTCCGTATGGTCAGCTTTACTTTTAAATATCACCTCGGTAAAGGGATCATTCCGATAAAACGGCTTTTCAGCGAAGTGGTCATGGGGGTAAAAAACCGCACTTCAAAAATTCCGATCATGAGGAGCGACTAGTTGCGTTATCTACCTTGTCATGAAGAAGATGGATATGGAAGAAGTTTTTATTGTTTTAAAGTGTATTTTTCCCTTCGTATTTTTCCCGTTCAGCATCTAAAGGGGAAATAAAATATCTTGCTCCATCAAGCGCTAAAATGGAACTCTACAGTTTATCATTACCTTGAAAATGATGTACTCTTAGGTTTATCTTCAGGTTCTCTAATAGCAGCTTTTTAATAGAGTCCAGATCTGGACTATAGGGTTAAATGATTCAGTTGGTGAAGGTATTTGTCCTTCACAGCAGCGACTAGACTATTCGATTGGTTACGATGCATATTGTCAGGATTTCCCATCGATTTTCTTACATGACATCTCTTAAAAGTTCATAAAGTTACACCCTATGAAACCCTTCCGTGGCTGCTTTGTGTTGCAAACAGTAAACAAGTATAATACCGTTAAAATAATGAAACTCGGTAACTTCGGTTATTTCATCCGAAACATATTGCGGAAGTGGTAATAATTTGATGTTTCTACTGGGTGGATTCTTGTTTAGTGTCACATTCGTGGTGATGAATTCACTTTTCAAAGTTACAAACTATGTTCTCTCGAAGGAGAAGTTTGTAGATATGCTTCATAAATCCTTACACCTCCGCAGCAAAATGAACCCTGCGCTATTACTGCAATGCTGAGGATGATTCATAAAGCTTTAAATTAGCCTTGGAAATCGAATCCTGCACCGCTACGGCAAACTAGCTCGCACTGACTTTCTGGAAGAGAATACGATTAGGGTGGATAATTTAAAACGTTGATTCTCATCTTTTGCGCTCCTTAGTGATCACAGTAACCTTCACATATCTGTCTCGCCAAACAAGGCCTTCGAATTCTCTATATAACAGGCATCCATAAAAGTGCTTGCGGTTTTTCACAATAAAAACTGAACAACAGCAAAACTGTCATTACCATGTTTTATTCATGAAAATAAGCATCCTCACAATCTACAATCTTTCACCAACGAGATGCAAGTTTGTGAATGCAGCTTTTGCAAAACGTTTAGTCTTTATAAGTAAAAAAACCTATCAACTTCCGCTTCAATCTCTGTTTTGTTGCAGAAGTGTCTATTTCGCATGTGCTTGTCTAGTGCCATAAAAAAAGTGATAGTCGCTTGGTGAAATGTCAGGAGAATATGGAGGATGAAATCGTATCTCCCATCGTAAAGCACAAATCTTCTCACCGGTCAGTTTTGCTGTATGAGGTCTTGCGTTATCCTGTAGGAATATCACTTTCTTCCAATTAACTAGTCCTTGCTGTTTCTGACGTAACGCATCCTCCACACGCTCGAGTTGCATCAAGAAGATCTCAGCCGTAATTGTTTGGCCTGCAGCGAGAAACTCGTAGTGGACTATACCGGCTCCAGTCCACCACACGCAAAGCATAGTCTCTTGGGGATTAAGCGGTGCCTTTGAAGTGTGCAGTACTGGATCGTTAGGTGATAACCAACGACAAGTTCGTTTTCTGTTAAGGTA
Source organism: Macrothele yani (assembly GCA_039090855.1). Lineage (NCBI taxonomy): Eukaryota > Metazoa > Arthropoda > Arachnida > Araneae > Macrothelidae > Macrothele > Macrothele yani. Next base: position 141,613,402 of record CM077002.1, read on the forward strand.
CATGATCCATTTTTCATCACAAGCAATGAAGCAATTCAAAAACGGATAGTTTTTTGTCATGAAAGCGGCGAAGAGAAAATTGATAACCTTTGAGATTTATTGTCACGCATGTGAGACCCATTTGCATAGCATCCGTGATTTTCCCAGTTGAGGGAACTGTTAACGAATTGTTTCACCACTCACGTTAAACATGTGCGAAAGTTATTGACATGTTAATCTCGAATTGTTTTGTAGAGTGGCACGAAATTCTTCATTATCAGTAAAGGAGAGTCTTCCTGAACGTGGTGCATATTCAAGTGAGTTGTCACCCGAAACAGGTATTTTAAACCATTTCTGCGCAGTATGTTCCGATACCGCATCTCTTCTAAATGCCACATATATCTTACGGTGGTGCTCCTGAAGTCTTCGAACCGAGTTTAAATTCGTAAAGCAAACAAGACCGAATTAGACCAATTTCAACTGACATTTTAAAAGGGCTCAAATTCACAGAAAAGGCAAGCACACGGTGTTAGAGCTCGCCGATTAACTGCCTCGTATCTGTACCTTACGACGACTTTCAGATTTGGCCACTGCGAACTACTAAAACACATAAAAAGTCAAAGCAGCGAAATCTACCGAAAACTACACGAACTTTTTTGGTTAGCTGATATTTTTAGCTAGTCATTTACACTATCCTCCTAGGAAGAGGAACGCCTCTGACAAAATTCTTCACTGCACTCAATAGTGCCACACCAAATTTGTACCTTCATTGCTAAATCATACTTTTGCCCTACACCTCCAGTAGCCGCTCATTAAAAAATGTTGGTCCATTACATTTTTGTGAGATGCATTACAATGAAATGATGTGACCCTCACTTCAGATCTGTAATTTCACATGGGTATCTCTTTAGCACATCTTCTGAAAAAAAAAAAGTACGTGCATATGGTATTACTTTGTCTGTCGGTCTCTGGATATCATATTTCTCCAACTATTACCCCGATTAGAAAAACCCTTTTTGTACTGAGAACCTTAAAATGTAAAAACGATGACTCTTGCCTCTTGGTTTCTTTAAGATCGATAACATCGCCGCTAGAGGGTGTAAATCCAAATGTTATCGAATTCAAAATATATTTTATTCCATTTAATTGTTTCTAAATATTCAATCGAAAAAAAAATATTCCTTCCATTCGATGCCATTATAAACCAACACAGCCTCCCCGGTGGCGCAGTGGTCTAAGGTGCTGGCCTCTGAGCATTCGTCCGTAAGGGGTCCGGGTTCGAATCCCGGTGAGGCATGGATGTTGTGTTTGTCTTACGGCACTGGCTCTCTCCCTTCCCTGGAACCAGTGACCCTAAATTAGGGACGGGCGACTGCTTATAGCCCATTGAGTTGCTCACGGTGGTCGTTAAACCTCCAATAAAAAAAAAAAAAAACCAACACAATGTTTGGTATGGTTTCGTTCTCAAGTAATGCATAGATTTTCCGCTAGCGGGCGTGAAGCTAAATTGCGATTTCCCGCTTCTAAATGTCCAATTGAAAATTATTTTGATCATTGGATTTAGCTCCTGGTGGGAAATATCCTGCACATAATTCATAATTTTTGATAAATAATGGTTTGGCCACTACGGGCATAAGTATATAGTTCCATTTCTGATGTGCAGGGTGATCATAATTAAAGTATCCCTATTCAACACTCTGTGGAGAGATATATATCAGTCCAAACGCAACCAAATTTCGTATTCTGACAATTTAAGACATGCGGAAGAGATTTTTGCAAAAAAAAAAAAAAAAAAAATGTTCCAGAAGTCACCACTAAGGGACTTCTGGCGCTGTAAGCTGTGATAATATAGACCATTTTCGGCTCTACGAGGGAAACGACAAAAAAATTCAAGCAGAAACCAAAACACGTGTTGCGTTCAAGACGTTTTATTGTCTCCGGTATTTAATTGCACAAAGGAGAGATAGCGACCTTAGCGTTGCAACCGGTACTGCTCAATGTGGGCGTCATTGTTAAATTGCAAAACCTGAAGTCGATGAGCAGTGTGTTCAACGGCGGAACGTAACTGATCTTCCGTGATGCTTCTCACATGCAATGTGGTTTTGTCTTTCAAGGCTCCCAGGTTAGGAACGTCGCAGAGATGAGCCTTACGTTTTAAGTGTCCCCACCACCAGAAGTCACGGGGATTAAAGTCCGGAGAACGAGGTGGCCATGGTGTGGGAAAGGAGCGACTAATCACCCTGTTCTGGGTGAAATGTTGTCGCAGAAACATCTGTACACACCGTTCGATATGCGGAGGCGCCATATCGTGCATAAAAATTGTCGATGCAAGATACTGTCGCTGTTGCAGTTGCGGCAGAACAAAACTGTTCAGCATCTCCCGATACCTCTGGGCATTAAAAGAGAGAGTCACAGTGCGCGTGGGTGAAATTTCTTCGAAGAGGAACGGACCAATGATAAATTTGGCTATGAAGCCACATCTCACTGAGACTTTGGGCGAGTGCAGTGCAATCTGTTGAAATGCATAAGGATTTTGCAATGCTCAAATGCGACAGTTATGCGTGTTGACTGTTCCATTGAGGTGAAAATGTGCCTCGTCACTCCTCAAGATCTCCCATGGCCACGCATCGTCCACTTCCATTCTAGCGAGGAAGGTCAATGCAAAGGTCAGTCAGGTGTCCTTGTCACCGTCAATCAACAGCTGGGTGTGGCTGACCTTGTACGGAAAAAATGCAACACCTTTCTCAGTACCTTCCACACGGTAGTGTAGGGCACATCCAGCTTCCGTGGCACTGCGCGTGCGCCACTGGAACCTGGCGCATTATCCATGGATCAATCCACAAGCGCCGTGGCGATATCTTCAACCACTTCTGGAGCTATAGGTTTGCGCCCTCGCCCTGGTTGTACAGGTGTACATCCAGCTTTCTCGAAACGAGCAATCACTTTTCTGAAAGCACAAGGTGCGCCCTCGCCCTGGTTGTACAGGTGTACATCCAGCTTTCTCGAAACGAGCAATCACTTTTCTGAAAGCACAAGGAGTCAATGGACCTCAGCGCAAATTCTTACGACGTCGGAATTCTCGAAGCGCAGCATAAAACATCGTCACAAGAGGAGCACGTTCCGGCAAGGTGATATCCATTGCGGTTGATGGAATACGAATGGCATTCACCATGCCTAGGACAGTTTTATACCCAGGAGTCGCCCGTAGCTCGTGTGCATTAGGCAAATAATACGCTTTCTTGGCGCTCGTAGCGCCACAAGGACTCATTTGTTTCGTAGAGCCGTAAATTGTCTACATTATCGCAGCTTGCAGCGCCAGAAGTCCTCTGGTGGTGACTTTTCGAACTTTATGTCCTAAATTGTCAGCATACCTAATTCGGTTGCATTTGGACTGCTAGATCACCAGAGAGCGTTAAATAGGGATACTTTAATTATGATCACCTGGTATTTCCTTCTGAAAATTCGATTTACAAAATGCTTAGGCGGGAAGGTACAGCGTTTCAAAACAAACCTTTAGGCAGTATCTTCTGCTTAAAGTAGTGCATGATTTTTAGCCGGAGAGAGTAAGGATGCATCTTATTATGATCTATATCTCTGCTTCTAACAGTCCAATTAGAAAAATATTTCTCTGTCGTACATAGTTCCTGGTGCTAAATGTTTTGCATATTATTTCAAGTTTTTTTTAACGTACTGGTGGGTCAGTAGAAGACCTAAATACAAGTTACCCTTTGAACATTTTAACAGCAATATCTGATCGCTTAGGAACTCACTGGAAAAATTATTTTTTTGGTGAGATACTACTAACTACCAAAACATGTTTTGTACATTTTCTGCAAAAATATATCCACAGTTTCTTCAGTAGAGAGCGCAAATGTTTAATTAGTTTTTTCTCGATATTTCTGCTTCTAAAAGTCCGATTAAAAATATTTTAAACATTGAATACCATTTAACTTGTAAAATACTTTGTGTGTACTACTGGGTTTTTATTGTTCACAGTTCTGCCGCTAAATGTACTTAGCGTGTATTTCTGTTTGCTGTTGAATTTCCGCTTCAAAAAATCCAAGTTAAGAATTTTTTTGTACGCCATTCGCTACAGTAAAGATAAGGAACATTATCTCATCATCCTTAAATAATGCACAGTTTTCCCGCTAGGAGGCGTAAATATTAAAATTTTCTTCTAGCTGTTTCTGTTTCTATTTATCTCTTTTTATCGCTGTTGGACAACGCAAATACTATATTTGAAAAATTATTTTTCCTTAGAACAAAATCTCTTTTCTCTAATGCCTTCCTTAGCATAACTTTTGCTGTGAAGAACAACTGTCACATAATTTCTACTTTCCCATTTTTTCAAAAAAATTCCACTAGGGGGTGTAAAGTACATAATGTTTTCCTCTGAATCTCTTCTCGTAACAGTTTGATTTGAAAAACCTTTTTTCGAATATCTCCCTTTATCTATGGGAAACGTTTTGGGCGCAAATAGTTAATTTTTGTAACATACTTTTCGTCCGCTAGTAGAAGAATGTAACAATTTCTATTTCTAGCTGTTTTATCGACTGTAGAAATTCAAATGATTTTTTTCTTTGTAACGGGTTCCATTGGCTATGAATAACTTTGAAATATTTTATTCGTGTCAGAATGAAATCAGAAGACGTGCTCATTACAACTGAAATTCGGTGTCGTATTTCTTGTTTCCTTCTGCAAATGTGTCACGACTTGGGATGTAACTGAAGTGAAACGGCGAACAGACAAACGTGCAAGATAAAGATATCAAACATTGGACTTTAAAAGAAATATCTGATCTCGGTAGTATACCGATTCTTGGCGACCTTAATATCATCATCATCAACAACCAATCTTGCTGGCTGAAGGTTTTCCCAAGTACCGTCTGCAAATTCCTGTCTTGTCCAATTCACTTCCATGTCATTCCTACATGCTTTCTAATTTTCTCCATCTTTCTTCCACGTGATCTTCTTCTGTTTCTTTTTCTGTTTCTTGGTAACCACTAAAATCTTTCAGTTTTCCAATGGTAATCAATTCTTTTAGCAATATGCCCACTGCCCGGCCATTGCCGCTTGAAGGTTTTACACTTTGTGTCTCTGTTTTCCTTATTTTGGGGTTTAACGATCACAATGAGCAACTCCCTGTGATACAGGGAGTTACCCTTCCATCATTCGAGGTTACTTATTCAACGGGAGAGAGAGAGAGAGAGAGAGAGAGAGAGAGAGAGAGCAGTAAGACAAGCGCACAAGCCTCGTCTAGGATTCGAACCCGGGCGCATCTGGGACGAACGGTTGAAATCCAGCGCTACTTTGCGACAATGTCCTAGCTGTATTGCAGGAAGAACTGATCGCTGTTGGACAACGCAAATACTATACTTCGAGATCCAAAGTGAAAATCCTCCAAATACGTGGCGTCAGTGAATAAACAAAGCCATCGCTCTTTCTACATTTTACCAACTCACAGCAACCGAAGAATTGTTATTTGGCTACTGCTGGGGAATCGAATCCCAGATCTCTCGATATCTAGCCGAGCGCGTTAACCTTGCACCACGAATAACAATTTTTCGGTTGTTGTGTGTTGGTAAAACGTGGAGAGAGCGATGTTTTTGTTTATTCACTGACGCCACGTATTTGGAAGATTTTCACTTTGGATCTCGCCCTTTGGATTTAACTGCTATAAGTAATATATAGCCAGTCCCGTTAATGCCCACTAGAGGGAGAATTCTCAGTAGCCGAGTCCACCTTACGGATTCATGATGTCAAAAGCTGACAGAAAAATTCACATAACGCTGTGGATTGTTGGCGACCGTGGTGTAAGGCTAACGCGCTCGGCTAGATATCGAGAGATCTGGGGTTCGATTCCTCAGTAGTGGCCGAATAACAATTTTTCGGGTGCTGTGTGCTGGTAAAACATTGAAAAGAGCGATATCTTTGTTTATGCTATACTTCTGCATCAAAAATCTACTAATGAGGGATTTGAAGTGGTAGAATAGTTCTTACGTCAGACTTTCTGATCTGTGAACTTGTGCATGACCGAAATTTACCTCCGATATCTTATAACAGCGACTTTCCGTAAGGTTTTGTTATTATTTTCCATTCTTTTCTGAGATTATTACTTTTCTTGTTTTACTGGGAAAATGCTTAATTCCTAATATTCTAAAAATACAGGAAAAAATTACCCTTTTCTAGTGTATATGGCGATTGTATGAGACATACATAATCGCCATATACACCGATCGCCGACTACATTATGACCACCTAAATCGGTAGGTTTTCCTATTCTGACTCCGAACACTCTACTAACCGAAGGCCGGTCCTCGGGCTGTATATATACTGCTCTGCGAACTTCACCTGCGCCACAGTTCGGTCTCCAGGCGCACTCACTTCTCTAGGTTGGGGGTGGTCATAATGTTATGGTTAATCGGTGTATTTGCATTTTGTCATATTCCAGACCAGAATTTGGCGAAAAAACCCATGTTTTTCTTTGTTCGATTTAACAGTTTCATTGACTTCACCATTGCTTCTGTCCCCATTGCCAAGGTTGCGGAACTATTTAACATCGATACTATCGTGGTATTAGACAATTAGGAAACAGTACCTAAATTCTTCTTCGGTTATGGCCGTTGCTACGAGATTCGAAGTCCCTTTAGTGGTGATCTCTGGTGTACATATGTTTGCATCTTGCAATGTACAGTATATATTCTTATTAAGAAATTAGCTGATGTTTTTTTTCATTGAACTCTTGACGTACTGATATCCGCTGAGAATAATCTGGGGAATAAAAAACGGCTTATGCTGATGAGCAGCTCAAAGATTTTAGTGATTCGCACGCGCATCACATCACTTATGTCAAATTTTATTAAAAACGAAGATTGGAACGCACATCGTACAAGTTGCATATAAGGAGATCACGCATGATGATCAAAGATCACATGTTTAAAAGCAATTAAAAAGATTTATTTTTCAAACTGTTGCTATAATATTTGCTGCTTCTGTTAATTGTTTCTGAAATACAGGGTGTTAAGTTAATGCGGCGACAAACTCAGAGGGTTGTTGGTAGACATCAAGAGGAACAAAAATCTAAATGGAACATGGGGTCGCAAACCACGTTTAGTCGGTGAAAATCGCAAAAATACGTATGCAGGTTCTGATGTGATACGGAGACGGCAAAAAGTACAATAATAACTAAAAAAAGATTTATTTGACAGCAGGTTTACAACAGAGCTTGTGGAGCAAAGTGCAATGCTGGAAAGGGAACGATGAGAATGATGTGAATGAAATTATTACAGGTGTTGTTCGAAGTGGCGGTTGCGGCCGTCATTGCACAGTCTACAACGACGTAAAAACGATTCCCGGACGCACTCAAAGATACCGGATGAGCTATTGATGTCTGTCGCAGCGACGACAATCCGCGCTTTGCGATCCTCCGGTGTGTCCACAGGCGTCTCATAAACAAGTGATTTCCAACGGAATGAAATCCGGCGAACATGGAGGCAAAGCAACGGGTCCGGCGCGTACAATCTATCTCCCTGGGTATGTAACATCGAGGTGGTTACGCACCTCGCGGGGAAAATTTACTGGGACACCATCATGCATGAACCACATGCCTCGACCGTAAATGAGATGCATATCAGCGTATTCCTCGTTCGTGTAGTCAGCCATCACGATCCGTACTGAAACCGACAACTAACAGCTGTACGTGGCTACCACCCAAATGGCGCTACCTTACGTTGCCCGCAGCACGTGCTCCTACCCCAGCGCATGTGTTTCGCGACGCTGCTTACGCCAGACGTCGTGAGTGAACCAACGAACGCATTCAGCGATCAACTGATATCCGCCTTTCCTGTCCTCTGGAGTCAGAGCCTGCATACGCATTTTTGAGATTTTTACCGACTAAACGTGGTTTGCGACACCATGTCCCATTTCAATTTTTGTTCCTCTTGATGTCTACTAACAACCATCTGAGTTTGTCGCGGCATTAACTGAACACCCTGTATGTTTACATCTGAAACACGGATGTACCTTATCACGTTATCTACTGGTCATGAAAATCATTAAAAAGTGGTGAAGTTTGTTTCGAGAACATGAATTTCTCTTTATTTTTAGCAACTGCTTATTTTCTAGTGGCAACGTAAGTATCGGTAATTCCCGATGCACCGATCATATAAGATGTAAATGTGGTTTCGATCAAATGTGCTCTCCCCCACTAAAGAAGCTGTTAAAGCATAAAACGTTTCAGTGAATAAATATATGTACGAAATATTGTTAACTAAATTTTGAGATCAATTTACCAATTTAAATTATGTTGCCTATAGGAATGACCTTCTTTTCTGGTATATGTTAAAAAAATGGATATAATGAAATTCTGTAGCAAAACAGCAGGAATTTCAACTTAGGTGTATATGTATTATAAACTATATGTAATAAAAAAATACATCGGTCTTACCACATTTTATCGACACCCAGCAACCCCAAAAAAGTATTATCAAGTCACCGCTGGGGATCCGAATCCCAGATCTCTCGATATCTATACGAATGCGTAAGCCTTACAACACGGTGGCCAACAATCAACGTCGTTATGTGAGCTTTTCTGTCAGCTACCGACATCATAAATCCATAAGATGGGCTCAGCTACTGAGACGTCTCCATCTGGTGGGCATTAACGACACTGGCCGTATGTTAATTATAGCAGTTAAATTCAAAGGGGGAGATCCAAAGTGAAAATCCTCCAAATACGTGGAGTCAGTGTCAAATACGTGGCGACCGTAGCGTAAGACTAACACCCTCGGCTAGATATCGAGGGATCTGGGATTCGGATATCTAGCGGTGACCGGATAACAATTTTTCGGTTGCTATGTGTTGATAAAACGTGGAGCGATGCCTTTGTTTGTTCACTGACGCTACGTATTTGAAGTATGTGTATTGTATTGTAATACTTATATGTAATAATACATAATTATTATTATAATACATATCACAATATATGATATATTATAGTACATATTATTTTATAATGATATTTTATTATACCTATTATAATACAGTATGTATTATAGGACATGTATTGTAAGTAGGTATATACGCATATGTGTATATACGTAAATGCATTATACATGTCAGCAGTATATGCAAACACACACGCGCGCGTACACACACACACACACACACACACTTATGTACTTAGAGGTCTGTTCAAAATTAAACAGAGGTCATCACTCTTTCCACGTTTATAAGTGAATCACGGAAAAATTCTCATTGGCCGCCACCGGAAATCGAACTTAGGGTCTTCCAGTTACGCGTCGGACATGCTTCCACCGCACCACAGTAGCCTTGAATTCCTCCAGACTCACATACACTAACTGCCAAGCTAGTTTGGCAGGTTACTTCTTGGAGCCCCGCACAATGCTGGGGATTCACCAAAGATATTAAACAGCAACTGAACAAATAATAATTAGAAGGCGAATGAATATTTAATACAGACATTTGACGTGGACTAGGAACATCAAACAGAGGTCATCGCCCTTTCCACGTTTATAAGTGAGTCACGGAAAAATTTCTCATTGGCCGCCACCGGGAATCGAACCCAGGGTCTTCCAGTTACGTGCCGGATATGCTTCCACTGTACAAAATTGTCATGAACATTTTTATTTAGTTATGATATCGCATTTTCCCAAATTTAGTACGCACCCTGTTTATAAAAATTATACAACGCGCATTATTTTGCTTCATTTCTAAAAACTGTGACAAATATCATAAGACGTAATGCTGTATTGTTTCGAGGTACAAGCGATATAAATGCAATAAATGCGGGATTTGTTTGTGGACTGCGGAAGCACGTTACTGGGTTACATTAGCCAAGTCTATTTCATTAAATTACCTAACATTTTACGACGGATAAGTCGCGTTGTCAGATGCGGGAGTCCCATCTGGGACTTGTTGCACCAACACAATTGAATTTCTGCTCACCCAGTTCACGGTACCTCTGCTAGGAAATGGTTTCCTTAATCCTCAGGAACGTTGCCAGAACTCAAGAGAACTTTGGCACAGGAGAACTATGCTTAACAGATTGCAGTCAGAAAGGTGAAAATTTCTCCTGGCGTTTGCCAAGCTATAGCTCAGTGGTTGTTAATTACACCACACCACACATTAGTACACAGTTTGTTTTCCGCGTCGGGGAAGGTTGTCAGTAAGGCAGGGTCTTCTCTTAGAATCGAATGCTTGCTTCAGAACAAATTTACATCATTCGCAGGCAAAACTCTGTTGTTTTAATGGAAATGAATGAGAACGATTTAGTATAAATTTGATAAATCTTCAAGATTTTGGATTCGTCAACAAATTAAACTCAAGTGCATATTTATATTTAATGATCCTCAACGACATTCTCTGCAATAGAGGCCACATGGTAAGAGCAAATATTTACTGAATAATTTAATTTAAAATCTGAATAAAAAGTGAGATCGCTTTGCCTAGGTAGAACCATGCATTCGTGTAAATAAACTATCCGTAAGCTTTCTCAGAATATTTGAACTTTGCATTTCATGATTTCAGTCCGGTATGTTTGCTGGTGTTCTACACAAAATAATGATTATTTAAGCAACTAAAATATCGTGCATTCAGGAGGTGTTTGAAAAGCTTATTGAAAGTTGTTATCAGATATAATCTCTTGTCGGTGGTGGGTTTCGAACCCACATCTGCGCAGCGTCTGTTCTCCCAAGTGAACTACGTGGACAGGCTTACAGCGCACATTGTCAATTTGACTCATGCATCACCTTAGCAGTACGTCACCTACGTCATGCCATGTAATACACAGTCGAGTCACATTATTGTGACCACCTCCTATTTTTGACATCAGCAGCGCGTAGTCAATAAAAGAAGGCATGTGTCGTGAGCTGGCTTGGAAGGTATATAAGGTGTTCTGTAGGCATTCTGAAAACAAATCACTCGTTACTCTCGTGGATAAAAGGAGCGATTTATCAGATTTAGAAAAAGGGATGATTATCGGTTTTCGGTCCAAGAGTGGCAGTATTTCTAAAGCAGCGCAGTTTGTGAACTGTCCGCGTGTATCGTGATTGGAGGAACGGCACCATTGCGAATAAGCGACGTGAAAACTGCGGAGTACCATGTGCCATTGATATGAGAGGTCAACGTCGACTTCGAAGGTGTGTGAGGGACGATCGAAAGCTACAGAGGAGCAAGTCACGGGCGGAATGAACCAGGGGGTACCGTAAGAGTGTCTAAAACGACAGTTCTGTGAACCCTGTTGCGTATGGAGCTCCCATGCAGACGGATGGTCACTGCACCAAGTCAAACTAAGGTCCATCGGCAGAAAAGACTTACCTTTCTCAAGGCAATATCGGAATTCGACCTCCCTGATTGGCAAAAGATTCCTTTCTCCGATGTGTCACGTTTTCTGCTTCATCGAACGAATGGACGTTAGCGTATAAGGCGAGAAACATCGGAGAACAGGCACTCTTCAACCATTTCTGCTAGAACACAAGCTGGTGAAGGCAGCGTTATAGTCTGGAGAATGTTTTCGTGGCATTCTCGGGGTCCACTCATACCTGTGGAAGGCACTATATGGACCGAATTCGTTATGGATCCATCTGCAGAGCGCATACACCCATAAAAGCTGATTGTCGTTCCTGGAGCGGACGGGATCTTTCAGAACGACAATGCGACGTGTCACACAGCTAGAAATTTCGGAGAGTGATTGGAAGAGCACGATGAAGATTTCAAATTACTTCTGTGGCCTCCTAATTCCCCAGACTTATACCCGATTGAGCATCTGTGGGACCACCTCGATCGATCGTGTTGTTTGCTCTATGGATCCTCTACCACGCACCCTCTAGCAACTGTCAGATGCACTGCAGTCAGCATGGCTCCACATACCTGTGAAGACCTTGCAGCACCTTAATTGAGTTACTCGCAGTCTGTGTAACGGCTGTCCGCGCTGCACACGGCGGCTGCTCTGGATTTTAGCTGGTGGTCACAATAATGTGACACGACCGTGTTTATCTACATTGTATAGTGCAGAAGTTCTCTCCGGTGCATATATGAAAATCGAAGCTGTTTAACGTACACAATATTTGATTGCAATCTGTTGTGGACTTTTCATTATTAGATATGACTTATTGTCATCGTTCTCTTAGATGTCTAATACCACTATTAACGAAAGTAGCTTCCTTGGATTCGGAAAAGTGTTTCAATCACCGTTTTGACTTTTATAGGATTTTGCATATTTTCAGCAGTCATGTGATTCAGCAATGACTGGAACAAATGGAAATCCGTTTTTTCTAAGTCCGATGAATACGGTAGTGGCGCTAAAACTCCAAGCCAGGCTTTTGAAATTTGTACTGGGTTACCATAGCATCATGCCATTTTGCATAATCGTGATAGAAGATAACACATTTCTGATTCAACAAAGCGAGACACTTAAAATTCAAGTTCTTTTTTACGCTTTCCAACCGTAGGTTGAAGAAGCGTATATGCTCCAGCTTTGTCCGTCCGTCCGTCCGTCTGTCTGTACGATAACTCGGGTAAAAATGGTTCGATTTCGATCAAACTTTGGTATGTGGTAAGGAACCACCTGGGGACGAACCCTATTGAAAATGGGCGGAATGGGGTAAAAGGTCAGGACATAAAGGTGGGATCCATTCCATTGCCTTTATGCGTCATAACATGCATAAATATGGTTCGATTTCGATGAAATTTTAGTATGCGGTAGGGAATCACCTGGGCACGAACCCTATTAAAAATAGGCGAAATGGGATCAAAGGTCAGGCAGGGCATAAGAGCGGGATATATTCCATTGCCCTTATGCGTCATAACTTGCGTAAAAATGGTTCGATTTCGATGAAATTTTAGTATGTGGTAGGGAGCCACTGGGGACGAACCCAATTGAAAATGGGCGACATGGGATCAAAAATCAGGACACTGGAGTGGGATCCATTCCATTGCCCTTGTGCATCATAACTTACCTAAAATGCTTGGATTGCGACAAAACTTTATCATGTTGTTCCTGAGATATAGTGAACCGGTTCTGTCGAATATCAACGAAATGGGGTCAAAGGTCATTGCACAAAAGCCAGATTTATTCCGCAGCCATTACTCTCACAACTTTCGTAAGACTGCTTCTATTGCAACAAAACTTTATCATGTTGTTCCGGAGCTATAGTGAACCGGTTCTGCTGAATATCATCGAAATCGGGTCAAAGGTCAGGACACAGGAGCGAGATTTTTTCCACAGCCATTATCCACATAACTTGAGTAATAATTTCCGGTATGTTGGAAAGCGTATCATAATCAATGCATTGCATGATTTTACTATCTTGTTTAAACTGTCAAGTTGCTGAGAGTTTAGACCCTCAGCGATCGTTTAGTTAGGTGCCAGTAACTCATGATGTATGATTTCCTTGAAATTCCAACAATGACCTTTTTCAGGTGGTGATCAGTTTTCGGAGTCGTTCCTGAGGCATTTTCCTTTTTCACAGAAAGATTTGGTGCGCATAATATTCGTTGTTTACCAGACAGCCTTCGTTTATAGCCATTATTCCATTCAAATCGGATAAATTTCGTACAGTTCTTGTAGAGATGCACTTATCGTCAATCTCCCCGTTCGATTCCTATCTGTTAATTGATGTAGCACCATTGATCCAGTTTACGCACTTCCAAATAAACCCATTCATCCAGTGTTCGAGCAACTGAATGTCTGAATATCTTCATGGCAGTTGTTAGATAAATTGAATGTCTAGCGGCAATATCTCCCTAGGTTTGTTGAGGGTCCTGAATGAATTATTTCCAAAATGTCTTCATATCGCACTTCAGAAGGACGTCACGAACGGTACCTGTTCTTAAGCTTCTTGTCATCCGAACGAAAATCAACGAACTAATTTTGGCTAGTTCTTCCGTTCAGCACCTATTTCCTAGTTCAACATGCGGATTTTTTTTTGTACGCAAAACCAAACAGAAACGAACTTGCGTAAAAATTGTTCGATTTCGATGAAATTTTAGTATGTGGTAGGGTGACACCTGGGGACAAACCCTATTGAAAACGGACGAAATAGGGTCAAATGTCAGGACATAGCAGCGGGATCCATGCCATTGCCCTTATGCGTCATAACTTACGTAAAAATGCTTCTATTGCGACAACACTTTAGTATGTTTTTCCGGAGATATACTGAATCGGTTCTGTTGAATATCACTGAAATGACGTCAAAGGTCAGGACACAGCAGCGAGATTTATTCCACAGCCATTATCATCATAACTTGACTAAAAATGCTTCTATTGCGACAAAACGTTGGCATGTTGCTTGGAGGAACACTGAACCGGCTCTGTTGAATATCATCGAAATGGGGTCAAAAATCACGACACAGGAGCAAAATTTATTCAAAGGCCATTATCCTCATAACTTGATTAAAAAGGTCTCTATTGCGACAAAACTTTAGTATGTTGTTCCGGAGATATACTGAAACAATTCTGTTTAATATCATCGAAATGGGGTCAATGGTCACGACACAGGAGCGAGATTTATTCCACAGCCATTACCTCATAATTTCACTAAAAATGCTTCTATTGCGACAAAACTTTAGTATGTTGTTCCGGAGGTACACTGAAATGGGTCTATTGAACATCATCGAAATGGGGTCAAAGATCAGGACACAGGCGCGATATTTATTCGACAGTCATTATCCTCATAACTTGCCGAAAATTGCTTCTATTGCTACAAATATTTAGTATATTCTTTCGGAATTATACTGAACCAATTCTGTTGAATATAATCGAAATGGAGTCAAAGGTCGGGGCACAGGAGAGAGAGAGAGATTTATTCCACAGCCATTATGCTCATAACTTGAGTAATGATTTCTGATCTGTTGGAAAGCGTATCATAATCAATACATTGCATGATTTTACTAACTTGTTTTTTATTATTGTTTGGGGGCTTAACGAAAACCGTGAGCAAACTAATAGGTTATAAGCAGCAGTCCAGTCGCCCATTCCAAATTTAAGGTCATTGGTTCCAGGAAATGGAGAGAAAGCCAGTGCTTAAAAAAAACGCAGTTTTATTCATCTCTGATGAATGGTCAGAATTCAGCTCGTACGGGGAGGCTGATTTAATTTGCAAGTTTTTGTTTTTATTGCAAAGCACCTTCTGCCGGCTAACTGCATAATGCTGTCACCTGTTCTATTCTTTGGAAGCATAAATGAAAGCTTACTTCGCAGGAAACCATTACTGGGGGAACGTACGCAGTTAGCTTGTATCAGCGTTATGAAATCATAAGAGAAGAAAAAAATACAGGATGGTTTGTTTTTTTCTATTTGTTGTATTACTAAATTTTGATGTGAGCCACTTTCGTGGATCATAGAAAATCCAACGTGGTTCAGATTCCTGTCAAAACTTTTACCGCATTTTCTTTATCTTTTTTTTTTGCATTCGAGATTTATGGACCACTGTGTGCATATAACGCTATTAGAGCTGTTGCCCGTCCCTAATTTGTGGGCACTGGTCCAAAGGAAGGGAAAGAACCAGAACCATTGAATAAACACCATCCCCATGGCGCATGCGCATGACTGTTCAGCCATAGGCGAAACGTTAGTCATGAAGAACCCAAAACTCATCCCCGTAAGGTGTTCGAGTCAGGAACATTAAAATTTTCAATATTGCCCTTGATGAACCGCATAAAAGAAAGTCCTATGACATAATATTAGAGAACGTGGTAGCAAACTTATCCTCTCCGTGTCGTACGGTTTGGTAACAGACACGTAGATCCTTGCGTTTTCGATTGAAAAAGCACAAGACCTATATTAGGAATTGTGATCTAAAGAAGTCATCGATGGCTAAACACTGTTACGAAAAGGACCATAAATTTCTCTTTGAAGAAGAAAAACTAATTGACAAGCCAGATTCAACCACCAAACTTGATATTTTGGAGGCTTTCCTTATATATCAGAAGTCTTCGCAACTTGTTAATGACATGGCATCCACCCCATTTCTATCAAGCGCGTGGAAGCATCTAACCAAAACACGTGACTGTAAACACCATTTATGATATCACATACAATTTGAATATTTACGTGCCATTCGTCCTGATGAAGCTTAGTCAATACCCAGCAAAACCATTATCGGCTTGAAAAAATAAATATTTGTGACATACTACGTTATACTGTATTATCTTAATGTATACACCCTGATTCATAAAAAAGTATACAGATTCCAGATGTGGTAAAACAGTAACAGTTGAAGATACGGACCACAACTGCGAACCGTTAGGTAGATGTACTCATAAAGTTTGTGTCCTGCTACTGAGGGTAGTGACGTAGGCGATAGCACGTGTGTCACGTGACTAGTCAGTCCAAATGGCAGCGTCTGCAGTGGAGAAGACGTCTTGATTTCTTGAATTGAGCAAAACGGAATCTCTGACTGTTGTGCAACGGTACTTTTGATCACGATTCGGAAAAGAACCTCCAACCAGAAAATCTATCAACGATTGGCATAAAACATTTGAAACTACGGGCTGTTTGTGCAAACGTAAAAGTCCCGGACGACCGCGTGTATCGTAAGAAGTCGTCGACAGTGTTTGCACCTCCATTCAAAGAAGTCCGGGAAAATCAACGCTGAGAGGGTGAGTCGTGAAGTGCAAATTTCACAGCCCACTGTCTGGAGAATTTTGAGAAAGAAGTTGAAAATGATTCCATACAAAGTGCAGATGTTGCAAAATTTCCCTGACCTTGACAAGCTAAAGCTCTTTGAATTTTGTGCCGAAATGCAGCACCGTTTTGAAAATGACGATTTTGTCGATCACTTAGTTTTCACCGATCAAGCTACATTTCACGTGAGTGGTCAGGTAAACATACACAATGTTCGCTTTTGGGGATGGGAAAATCCCAGATTTACAGTGCAACAGCTGCGAGATATCTTACCTCGCGTTTGGGCGAAAATGGATTACCGGCTCAATGTGTGTTGTGTGACTAAGGGTCACAAATAGAACATCTGTGACTGTCTCTAAAAAACTTGAAACATTCCCTTACAGTTCTGTTACAGGTAACATAAAATAGCTTATATTGTTCTTGTTTTATAGTGCGTGGAAACTGTATACGCCGCCCCGGTGGCGCAGTGGTCTAAGCGATGGCCTCTGATCATTCGTCCGTAAGGGGTCCGGGTTCGAATCCCGGTCAAGCATGGATGTTGTGTTTGTCTTACGGCACTGGCTCTCTCCCTTCCCTGGAACCAGTGACCCTAAATTAGGGACGGACGACTGCTTATAGCCCATTGATTTGCTCACGGTGGTCGTTAAACCTCCAATAAAAAAAAAAAAAAAACTGTATACTTCTTTATGAATCACCCTGTATATTCTCGTCACAAGGCCTTAATCTTTGAGATCAAGAATACAGAAGAGCATCTGAACTTTTAGAAGAAAAAAATGTTTTGGAGCTCAATTAACATTTAATTTCCAGAATATATGGTAACAAACATTGCAAATACTTTTTTAGATGGAAATGCCGTCATATGTTTTTATAAGAAACATAATGTTTCAGATGAATACATTTTAAAGTATTAGTGGTATGCAAAAGTTTCCGCCCTTTTAAGGAGAAAAGAGACAAAAACAATCAGAAAACTAGTATACATTTATTCAACGAAATATTGGCCTTTAGCATCAATGACCGTTTGCCATTTTTCAGGCAACAAATGAATGCCCCTGTGACAGGACTCGGGTTATGAGCTGAAGAACGCAGTGACGAAATTTTCCACCTCTGAAACTGTGGTGAACCGCTGTTGGACTAGGGAATGGTGCATAGAGCGAAACAGATGAAGGTCCGAGAGTGCAATGTCCGGGGAGGAAACCGGGTGCGGTAAAACCTCCCAGTGTAACTGTTCAAGGGTTGATTTCGTGGTGGCACCGACATCTGGTCTGACATTATCGTGTAACAGGATGACTGAGCGACGTCCTTTACTTGCCCATGGGCGTTTTTGTTCGATTGCGGCGTTCAGTTTCATCAACTGATCGCTATATCGTTGTGCAGTGATTGTTTCGCCCGGTTTTAACAGTTCGAAGTACAGCACTCCGTGCATATCCCATTACACACTCATAACAGCACCATTTTCAAGTGGATATCCTGTTTTGCAGTGGGTATTGATGACTGCCCTGAGTCGACACAGGATTGCTTGCGTACGTGGTTGTCACAGTAGACCCATTTTTCATGCCCGGTGACAACCTTCGACAAGAAACTCTTCCTTTGAAATCTCTTCAGCAACGACATGAAGATACCCAATCATTGACCAATATTAAGCTCCATTAAAGTATGCGGAACCCACTTACCAATCTTCTGGATCTTCCCCAAGGCCTGTAGACGCCGTACTTTCGTCGATTGAACCACTTTCAAACGTTTCGCCAGTTGCTTGTGTGTCATCCTGTTGCAACAGCAATTCTAGCTTCTTGTCTGCGAGTTCCTGCAGTCTACCTGCACGTGGCTTGTCTTCCAAGTGCTTAGATCACCTTTCTTAAACCTGGCAAACCATTCTCGACACGTCCGCTCACCCATAACCGTTTCGCCATACGCCTGATATATTGACCAATATGCTTCACTTTCACTTTTCACTAAATTATACATGAATATCAAACAGTGCCGCAAATGAACTGTATCGACTGCCATGCTTGGCTTCATGTACGAACTGACAGCCCAGGTCGCCGGCCGGCTATACCCCTAATGTGCCCGCTAGCGGGGGCGGCGGAAACTTTTACATACCCCTAATACAATAATCGAATTTTGATTCATAACTTTACCGACAAGTGGTGTTTCTCCTTCGTGATATTAGCATAACTAAGAATATGATGATACATAAACGGTGGTAGAAGAGATATTCTTAGTAATCCGAATACTTAATATGTCACATTTTTATTTGCCTTTCTTTCTTATCTGATTGTCATCCCAATACTCAAAGGTAAATAATTAATCAGCTCGTATAGCTTTTTGTTGTGGACTCAAGCACTAGCTTTTTCTTAATCTCCTTCTTCTTGTGATTCTGGTTCGGTTCACTTTTGGTTACAGGAGTTCCCACCTATTTAGTTCTTGTTTACTAATCTGGTCTTGCTGTTCGTTTTATCTCATCCACCTATTTCTGTCTTGATAATTCTCTTTTTTCGGTCATACTAAAGCGTTGCCATTTAATCAACCCAATAAACCACCTTCCGTATAGTCCCAGAGATCTGCCCTGTTCCATATCATTAGACATGCATTATTTGCTTTTTTGTTTGAGTTTTTTTTTTTACCCAGGTATTTGTTTTTCTATCGTTCAGAGTTTAGGTTAATTTTATTGTTCCCGTCTTGTTCGTGTAATTTTATTCGAATAGAATGTTTTGCATTTTATTTTCAGGTCAGTAGTACGTGGTAATTGCACTGAATAATAGCCCTGTTTTGTTCTAAGTATATTTTTCCTCGTAGTTATCCTTTTATTTTACAAAACGACCGAAGCTAACTGAAGTTCCAACTATTTTTCCAGTTTTTCTGTATTTCCAGTTCATCCTCTCTTTCTAAAATTCTGACATCATATATGACGTGTTGTGTGGCACTAAGGTTTTACCCCTTCCGTTAGGATCAGGTCAGATGTAGATGATTTTAGGAAGGGAGTGTCTGACCCCAGATCTTAAACAACCCTTGAAATAGGAAGCTAGGAGATTTGGGCTAGAGTGCCCGATAGAAAAGTGACCCAGAAGCGAGGTAGTAAGGGGCAGGAAGACGCCCTTAGTTATTACCGGGGGCCAGTACCTGTGGCCCGACGGCTTAACGTGCCCATCCGACGCACAGCTGATATGCAGTGGGTCGAGCGTTCGTACCTGCCTGGGATCGAACCCGAAGTCTTCTTCGTGGTAGTCACGAACGTTGACCACTAGGCCACACGCGGCCAAACATTCGTTAGGAAAATAAGCGTCAATGCTTTATCTAGGCATTGATACTTCTAGATGTCGTTATTCTAGTAAGGTAAAATATTTGTATGGATGTTTTAAGTACCACAGGGAGCAATTTACTGGAATATAGCTGTAGCCCGTTCATAATTTTGGGCCCACTGCTTCCAGGGAAGGGATACAACTAGTGTCACACGACGAACACACCATCCAAGCCTAACGCAGTTTTCGAATCCTGATCTATCTCGGTCAAATGGTCAGAAGACAGCGCTTAGGCCACTGAGCTACCAGGCGGCGATATAATACCCAAAGAGCTATTTGAACATAGAACCTAGTAATTCATTTCTTCCTAGAAGCAAAGCCTTGCAATTTAACTGAGCCACCGTTTTCTATTTCTAAAACACGGAGGCTCAGTGTTGGGTCTACGTTAAATTGCAAGACTGTGCTACCTGGATTGTTTCATGCACTAATTTCCATGGAAATTTTATTAATCGAAAACTTTTCTATGTTTCGGTGTGCGTTTATTACGAATGATACTGCTGTTGCTGAGGAAAACATAGTATGCATTTTATTTTTAGAGAACATTCTGAAAACTTAATGCTTGCATGTGTGTGTTCAAACAATCTGCAGGGTGAATTCTGAGAAGCACTTCCGAATAAATCATTAGAAGCGGTAAACATGTCATTCCGAACACTACCTTTTTAACGAAACACACTAAAAAGGTTCAGCTTGAAATACAAACGCAGGCCAATTTATCTAGTACCTTAACTTCGCAAATGAACATCGAATATCAGGAGAAATCATCCGTACGATATACAGTGAGAGGATAGAAATAACGAGATTCCTGGTTCTTGTTCGAAGCGATACTGTTATCCCTAATAAAATAATTAATCGCTTAGCAAATACATAGGTAGGAGGACATTATTGAATTCATGTAAATCATAATTCGATGTCAGTATGGAAAAAAATCTTGAGTTAACAGAGTTTGAAAGAGGGATGGTGGTGGGTGTCTGATTTATGCGCCACTCTATTGCGGAGATGGTAGAGGAATTTCAGTATCCCCGTTCGACAATCCCAGAGTGCATCGGGAACACGCCTTTTCTGGAGTAACATCGCACCGTGGACAGCGGTGTGGACGTAGAAACGTGCTAGATGAACGTCGACGTCTATCTCGTAGAGGTGCAACCAACTAGGAAACGACAGTGGTACAAATGTCCGCTGACTTCAAAGAGGGAGTTGCCATAGACGTCTCCACCAAGAAAATCCGACAATGATTATGCGCAACATGTTATGGGACTCGCCGATCCGCCAGAGTTCCATTATTAACTCCACGTCACCGAACTATAAGCCTCATCTGGACAAAGAACATCTTCACTGTACCTTGGGTTATTGGAAGCAAATCTCCTGGTCCGAGGAGTCCCATTACAAATTATTTCGCTCAGACGGGAGGGTGCGAGTTTAGCAAAAAAAGTATACGAAGCGATGGACCCGACATATCAGCAAAGAACTGTTCAGGCAGCTGGTTTTAGTCTGGGGATTGTTCAAGTGAAACCTGTTTGGAGCTTTTGTAAGAATTAAAGGTATTTCGTTCTGAGTTGTAAACAAGAAGAATTCAAAGCTGTCAAACCACGGTAACTTTTCTGGAGCAACCAAAGCACACGCACCAGTCTTTAAATTTACTTTTAAAAACGTAGGATCTAAAGAACGTATTTATTTACAATTTAAATATATGGCAGATAAAAGCTCTGGCGAGCACTATCGCGACCACTATGGCCGCATTATCAAGCCGCTGAGTGAAACCAGATTAGAACGGCACAAGGTTAAATAGTGACAGATAGGAGCAGAAGTAATACACATTGTGTAAATGAACACATACATCATTTCCATTCACTACAAAATATTGTTAAAAGTTCGTTTATAATCATTGGGATTCTTTCTCACAAGAATAGTGCAAAATCAGATTCTTCCAGGTAGAGGGAATGTATACAGAAAAGTCTTCATTACAGCATTTTGGTTCAAGTTTAATAATATATAGACTCTCAGTAAAAAGTATAGAACCTTTATTAGAAGCAGTCGACAGTAAGTTCGCATTGTCCCAATCAGGTCTTAAGTCTTTTTCAATAACAGTTTTTGACAATGTCGAAGCAGCAAATTCTTTACGGATGGCATATATGTGTTCAGCCCAGCGAGAACCCAGGCTTCGATAGGTCGAGCTCACATAGCAAACATTCGCCGATTGTCCATTCCTGTCCAATAGAGAGATTTTATACACTCCAAAGCGGGAAGTAGTTGGAACCACGTCTCTATCACGCCTAATTTATTAAGATAGGTTTTGGGTTTTAACCCCGAACCCAATAGAGTATTTTTCACATGTGTTTTTTCAATAAAGAGACACAGATTTCTGGTAGTCCATGCTCCCCACATACTTAATTGTGGGTACATTTCTAGTCACTGTTGTGAAAGTTTTCCGTTCATATTGTTGAACAAGTCTTTGAACACAACCAGCGGGGTATCCATGAACATCAGCAATCTCAGTAATTTTTCTTATTTCAAAATTATGGCAATCAAAGGTTGATGAGTGAGTAAAAGCTTTGTGTACAAGAAATCTAAGTGCTGAAAATTTGTAGGCGGTTGAAGTGAATGAATTGAAGGGAATGATAACTGGGATTGAGGTTGGTTTACGATAAACCGAAAAGTCGAAATGTGAGTGCTCGGAAGTGTGGGAAACCAGAAAGTCAAGTTAAGGAAGTGACCCAGATTCGTTGAAATCGAGGAACCTCCTACACCTTGTGGAGTCTATGCTAAACAGCACAGGTGCTGTGATTCGGGCTATATAAGGTTCAACCCTATACTGAATAAAAGTTTCTGATTCGCTGGGGTATGTGTACATGTTCCATACCTTATGAGTAATAATCTGGATAACAATACAGCGCTAGTCTACATTGCGGACAGACTAGTGCTTTATCTCTCATATTTTAGTCGGTCATTACAGACGAAGGATTGTGCGGTATACTACTCTTGAGCGTGTTTATTGTTTTTGCATATTGAATGCCAGGATCCTTCATAGAAACTGTCCGGTGGTTCATCGAAACTTTCAGGACCCAAACACCAAGCAAGATCTTTATTTCTCGCTCGCTTAAAAAGTTGGAGAAACAATACTGTGAATATTCCAAATGGTTGGCGACCCCGAATATCAGCCGAAATCGTGGAATACATAAAAGAGCATTTCTTTCGCATCGTCTTAAAAACATTTCGGAGATTAACTGATTTGGTTTCAGATAGTTGTTCTTCATGTGTCACTAAACACTATGCATAGTGCCATGCGATTTCTACAAGAAGATTGTGACCAGATTACTTCAACCATTTGTCGAACGTGGCATAACGCGCGCGACCTATAATTTAAAATTTGATCTTGATGTTGTTGACTGTGTCGTAATTCTGAAGTGTTTCGTATATTGTTCCGCAGCAGCTTCCGGAGGGTTGTCTATGTTTAAGACAGCGGCTTCCAGTGTGCTATAAATAGTTCAACTACTTTAAAAGAATAGTTCCGCGATTGATTTTTCAGGATAAATGTATTTCAGTGAAATGCAAATAAAATTCAAAATAACGAAATGCGAGAAAAGCATGGATTTCCTTGCATATCATTTTCCTAAAGATTAGAATCGCTGTTCCTCCGTGCACTCATTTTACCATCTCATCTTGACTGTTTGTTTATTTTACCTCGACGCAACATGTATCCACGATCACTGTACAGTAGAACAGGACTGATCGTCGAAACACTCTTGTTAACTGTTACTGTAGCTACCGTCATTACTGCCCATATTGCTGGGGACTGTGCTTTTATTTCACGCATTCGAATCCTTCCCATCTGGCCATCCATCTCAGTTTATACGTCTGCAGTTTCCTTTTAATTCCAGTTCCTCCATGATAATCAAAGAGAACAGAGTCAATGCCTTAACTTTTTGTCTTTGTGTTTAAAAGTTTTTCAACCTGCAAAAACTTTCATTTTAGTTCAAGCGCGTACAATTTGTTGATCGTCTCAGTTTCGCCATGAGTATCAACTAGCAGACAGGAAGTCAATGAGAATTGTTGGACTCAACTTGCAAAACCCATTCTTTCCCCATGCTAGCTCTACGCTGGTTGCACCAGAAGTGTCAAAAATGAAAATTTCTTCATCTTGGCTCCAATTCGGAGAACACTTAACGTCGTTGACCCAGAGGCTCCTCAAGGATGAACTTGCCTGCGCTTCGAAAGAATTGCACATTACATTGATCACAACACAATAGAAAAATATAGATGTTTCAGATATTTCAAATTTCCAACATTCATTGTGAATAAAGACTGCTGGTTTTAGACCCTTATGTGCCTACACAGCGTAGATTTTGGTCGGTCTTTTTAATTATTCTCTTCCCATTACAAAAACGCCAAAAAAAAACTGAGATACCTCTCAACTGCGGTACTTCAAAACACTAAAGTGCTTGAAGCAAGCTCAGTGCCAAAAAAACTGGGATACATCTCATACACTACAGTGCCAATAAAAACTGGGATACCTCTCATACACTAAAGTGCAAAAAAAAACTGGGATACCTCTCATACACTAAAGTGCCAAACAAAACTAGGATACCTCTCATACACTAAAGTGCCAAACAAAACTGGGATACCTCTCATACACTAAAGTGCCAAAAAAACAACTGGGATACATCTCATACACTAAAGTGCCAAACAAAACTGGGATACCTCTCATACACTAAAGTGCCAAAAAAACAACTGGGATACATCTCATACACTAAAGTGCCAAACAAAACTGGGATACCTCTCATACACTAAAGTGCCAAAAAAACAACTGGAATACATCTCATACACTAAAGTGCCAAACAAAACTGGGATACCTCTCATACACTAAAGTGCCAAAAAAACAACTGGGATACATCTCATACACTAAAGTGCCAAACAAAACTGGGATACCTCTCATACACTAAAGTGCCAAAAAAACTGGCATACCTCTCTAATACCTCTTTGGTCCACCTAGCGATCGCATAACGGCAACAACAAAACTGGGCATAGACTCCACGAGCTCTCTGTAGTACTGTGGAGACAGTGCACACCATGATTCCTGAACAGTGTCCCACAATTCCGTAATATTCGCCAGAAGGGGATTCCTGGCATTGACGGCACGTTGAACAGCATCACAAATGTGTTCGATGGCGTTAAATCCTGCGAACGGGGGTGCAAGTTATTATGCCGAACTCCGTGGAATGTTCTTCCGGCTGTAATTCGGCAACTGTGGATATGCGCGGTGGCGCATTTTCGTGTTGAAAGAGTTCGCACCCATCAGAGTGGTTGCATGCCATGAAAGGATGCAAATGATCATCAAGGATGTTTACGCAGTCACTAACGGTCAATCAGATCGGTCTGCAGACATATGAGGGGTCCTAATGACAAAGAATATAGAGCTTCGCGTGAAGAACATCAACTCACGTAGAGATAACGTAAATCAGGCGACAACAGCGCCCCCACAAGCTAAAAAATTATGTGCTGTTCCGGAAAGCAATCATTCAGGAGCAACAGACGTCACGAGACTATGCCAGTGAAGCTTTTCTTTGATCCACGATGGTTTTTCTTCGGTGTAATTACCATTTGCTTACAGCAGTTTTCTGGTTTTTTGTTTTTGTTTCTGCTGTTGTTGTTTTCTGATATCCCGCCCGTTCGTTATTTTGATGAAACAAATATACAATAGCATTAATATTACTATTTAAATTTAATTTTAGCAAATATTATAGTTAGGCTTATGGATCCGTACAAAATGAAGACAATTTCTGGTATTTGGCATTACTGAAAACGTTTCTGAAAAACTGAAGAACAAACAAAAGCCTTAAATAACCCTATTGGTGTAACAAAGCTGACATATTCGATTTGCGAAGTGATTATGCTACCGAGAACGTAAAAAAACAACGTGCCGTGAGTAGCTCGGCTGACTGTTTTTTATCAGAATTGAAATCAACAGAAATACGCATGCGCAGTCTGCTCCGGCATCAGCTTGTTTGTTGGTTTCTGTGCACTGCATCTTGAGTCCTAGTGGCTGAGGGCTGACTGTTTCCCAGAATTGAAGTCAACAGAAATACGCATGCGCAGTCGGCGCCGTCATCAGCCTGTATGTTGGTTTCTGTGAACTGCATCTTGTATCTCAAGATATGTCGGCGCTATTTACGTCTCGCCGAGCTTTAAGTTCTTAGTTATATATTCTTTGCTAATATGTGCCAGCTGAAATCACCCCACACCATAACACAGCCCCCGCGAGACTGCACTGTCCCTTGTAGGCATGCGGGATTCGTTGCCTCGTGGGGTAGTCTCCACACCCGGAGTCGACCATCTGCCCAAAACTTTTGGTACCACGATTCTTCATTCCAGTCATCTTGTGTCCAATGGCGGTGTTCCCCAGCCCAAGCGAGGCACACAGCACTTCGTTCTCGGTTTAAGCAGTGACATTCGAATGAGCCGGCAGCTCCGGAACCCCACAGAGAACAGGGAACGTTGCACTATCTGAATACTGATGATACTACTGGCCCTAGCATTGAATTGTGCTATGATTTACGGCAATGTTGCAAGCCAGGCGGATGTTACAATACGTGCTAGACGCCTCTCTGCTTGATCGTCTATGGCTTTTCTACTGCCTCGTACTCTAGACTTTTCCCCTGACTTTATGTAACCCAGGTAAAACCTTGAAATTATAGACCGTGCAAATCCAAATTATGTGGCAATTTCCGAGGTCGAGTAACCCATCTCCCGGGCGCGGACCACTTCCGAAATCGCTTAAACCCTGATAAGCTACCGTTTGACCTACGAATGCTACCACTTTAGCTTGCGGATTAGATCATATGTAGAGGATTTTAGGAAGGGTGTGTCTGACACCAGGTCTTAAACAACCCTTACAGATAGGAAGCTAGGACATTCGGCCTAGATTACCCAATAGGAAAGTCACACGGAAGCCAGGTAGAAAAGGGGACGGAGGCACTCTTATTTATAACCGGGGGACCAGCATCCGGGGTACCACTGCTTAACGTGCCCATCCGACGCACGGCGGATATTTAGTGGTTCGAGCTTTCGTACCTGCCTGTGATCGAACCTGAGATTTCCCCATGTCAGTCACGAACGTTGACTGCTAGGCCATCCGCTGTCCCCTCAGCTTGCGGATCAGATCATTAGATCAAATGTAGAGGATTTTAAGAAGGGAGTGTCTGACCCCAGGTTTTAAACAACCCTTACAGGTAGGAAGATAGGAGATTCGGTCTAGATTATCCCATACAAAAGTTACACGGAAGCCAGATAGAAAGGGGGAGGAAGGCACTTTTATTTATAACCGGGGGACCAGCATCCGGGGTCCCACTGCTTAACGTGCCCATCCGACGCACGGCGGATATTTAGTGGTTCGAGCGTTCGTAATTGCCTGTGATCGAACCTGAGATTTCCCCATGTCAGTCACGAACGTTGACTGCTAGGCCATCCGCTGTCCCCTGAGCTTGCGGATCAGATCATTAGATCAAATGTAGAGGATTTTAAGAAGGGAGTGTCTGACCCCAGGTTTTAAACAACCCTTACAGGTAGGAAGCTAGGAGATTCGGTCTAGATTACCCCATACAAAAGTCACACGGAAGCCAGATAGAAAGGGGGAGGAAGGCACTCTTATTTATAACCGGGGGACCAGCACCCGGGGTTCCACTGCTTAACGTGCCCATCTGACGCACCGCGGATATTTAGTGGTTCGAGCGTTCGTACCTGCCTGTGATCGAACCTAAGATTTATCCGTGGCAGTCACGAACGTTGACTGCTAGGCCATCCGCGGCCCCCTGAGCTCGCGGATCAGATCATTAGATCATATGTAGAGGATTTTAGGAAAGGAGTGTCGGACCCGAGGTCTTAAATAAACCTTACAGATAGGAAGCTAGGAGATTAGGGCTAGATTACCCCATACAAAAGTCACACGGAAGCCAGATAGAAAGGGGGAGGAAGGAACTCTTATTTATAACCGGGGGACCAGCACCCGGGGTCCCACTGCTTAACGTGCCCATCCGACGCACCGCGGATATTAAGTGGTTCGAGCGTTCGTACCTGCTTGTGATCGAACCTGAGATTTATCCGTGGCAGTCACGAACGTTGACTGCTAGGCCATCCGCGGCCCCCTGAGCTTGCGGATCAGATCATTAGATCATATGTAGAGGATTTTAGGAAAGGAGTGTCTGACCCGAGGTCTTAAATAAACCTTACAGATAGGAAGCTAGGAGATTAGGGCTAGATTACACGATAGGAAAGTCACACGGAAGCCAGGTAGAAAGGGGGAGGAAGGCTTTCTTATTTATAACCGGGGGACCAGCACCCGGGGTCAAAATGCTTAACGTGCCCATCCGACGCACCGCGGATATTAAGTGGTTCGGGCGTTCGTGCCTGCCTGTGATCGAACCTGAGATTTATCCGTGGCAGTCACGAACGTTGACTGCTAGGCCATCCGCGGCCCCCTGAGCTTGCGGATCAGATCATTAGATCATATGTAGAGGATTTTAGGAAAGGAGTGTCTGACCCGAGGTCTTAAATAAACCTTACAGGTAGGAAGCTAGGAGATTAGGGCTAGATTACACGATAGGAAAGTCACACGGAAGCCAGGTAGAAAGGGGGAGGAAGGCACTCTTATTTATAACCGGGGGACCAGCACCCGGGGTCCCACTGCTTAACGTGCCCATCCGACGCACCGCGGATATTAAGTGGTTCGAGCGTTCGTGCCTGCCTGTGATCGAACCTGAGATTTATCCGTGGCAGTCACGAACGTTGACTGCTAGGCCATCCGCGGCCCCCTGAGCTTGCGGATCAGATCATTAGATCATATGTAGAGGATTTTAGGAAAGGAGTGTCTGACCCGAGGTCTTAAATAAACCTTACAGGTAGGAAGCTAGGAGATTAGGGCTAGATTACACGATAGGAAAGTCACACGGAAGCCAGGTAGAAAGGGGGAGGAAGGCACTCTTATTTATAACCGGGGGACCAGCACCCGGGGTCCCACTGCTTAACGTGCCCATCCGACGCACCGCGGATATTAAGTGGTTCGAGCGTTCGTGCCTGCCTGTGATCGAAACTGAGATTTATCTGTGGCAGTCACGAACGTTGACTTCTAAGCCATCCGCGGCCCCCTGAGCTTGCGGATCAGATCATTAGATCATATGTAGAGGATTTTAGGAAAGGAGTGTCTGACCCGAGGTCTTAAATAAACCTTACAGATAGGAAGCTAGGAGATTAGGGCTAGATTACACGATAGGAAAGTCACACGGAAGCCAGGTAGAAAGGGGGAGGAAGGCACTCTTATTTATAACCGGGGGACCAGCACCCGGGGTCCCACTGCTTAACGTGCCCATCCGACGCACCGCGGATATTAAGTGGTTCGAGCGTTCGTGCCTGCCTGTGATCGAACCTGAGATTTGTCCGTGGCAGTCACGAATGTTGACTGCTAGGCCATCCGCGGCCCCCTGAGCTTGCGGATCAGATCATTAGATCATATGTAGAGGATTTTAGGAAGGGAGTGTCTGACCCCAGGTCTTAAACAAACCTTACAGATAGGAAGCTAGGAGATTAGGGCTAGATTACACGATAGGAAAGTCACACGGATGTCAGGTAGGAAGTGGGAGGATGGCACTCTTATTTATAACCGGGGGACCAGCACCCGGGGTCCCACTTCTTAACGTGCCCATCCGACGCACCGCGGATATTAAGTGGTTCGAGTGTTCGTGCCTCCCTGTGATCGAACCTGAGATTTATCCGTGGCAGTCCCGAACGTTGACTGCTTGGCCATCCGCGGCCCCCTGAGCTTGCGGATCAGATCATTAGATCATATGTAGAGGATTTTAGGAAAGGAGTGTCTGACCCGAGGTCTTAAATAAACCTTACAGATAGGAAGCTAGGAGATTAGAGCTAGATTACACGATAGGAAAGTCACACGGAAGCCAGGTAGAAAGGGGTAGGAAGGCACTCTTATTTATAACCGGGGGACCAGCACCCGGGGTCCCACTGCTTAACGTGCCTATCCGACGCACCGCGGATATTAAGTGGTTCGAGCGTTCGTGCCTGCCTGTGATCGAACCTGAGATTTATCCGTGGCAGTCACGAACGTTGACTGCTAGGCCATCCGCGGCCCCCTGAGCTTGCGGATCAGATCATTAGATCATATGTAGAGGATTTTAGGAAAGGAGTGTCTGACCCCAGGTCTTAAACAAACCTTACAGATAGGAAGCTAGGAGATTAGGGCTAGATTACACGATAGGAAAGTCACACGGATGTCAGGTAGGAAGTGGGAGGAAGGCACTCTTATTTATAACCGGGGGACTAGCACCCGGGGTCCCACTGCTTAACGTGCCCATCCGACGCACGGTGGACATTTAGTGGTTCGAGCGTTCGTACCTGCTTGTGATCGAAAGTGAGATTTCTCCGTGGCAGTGACGAACGTTGACCGCTAGGCCATCCGCGGCCCCTTTAGCTTGCGGAGGCATCTGCCTCTATTGTTTGCGGACGATACCATTTACCGCATGGGGTGGGGCATATAATGGATATTGTAGCGCCTTTCCAATTGCTTTTGGAACCTCAGTGTATTTCAATTAAATGTTTCCGTGGAATATGTTCTACTTATCATTTCATCATGGAAAATTCTGGCTCATGTATTTTTTGTTAACGCCGGTGCTTTTGCTAGAGTAAAATGTATTTAAATAATGCATATTGCTTTTCAGTTAATGTTCAGGAGAATAACGTATTTATCACGAATATATCCGAAGTGTTCAAATTTAAATAAAATGGTTGTTGAAAAGTCTTAAAAATTTTATGAGTATTTTAAAAGGAAGTATGATGCTTCTCTTTTTGAAGAAATGGCTGCTCTTCTGTTTGTCTTCGGGAATGCGTGATCATGATAATGAGATTTGCTTCTGTTTACACTCGAAAAAATATTTCTAAGAAATAAAACTTTATTACTTATATTTTCTTTTACGTATATTTTATCTGGGTATTGTTGGAATCGATCTTTATTCCTCCTTGTTTTACGGCTTTCAGCAGAATCGATTTTTCGTGTTCCACTAAGTTCTGTCATTGCTATCTTTGTCATGGGTAAGGAGTGTTCTGTTTGGTCTATGTTGTGCGACTCTATCGTGTTCCTTCTGGATGCTTTGTTCCATCTAAGCGTTCTGTTATCTCCATTTGAGTTCGTTAATCTGCAGTCCGCAGTTTTTCCTGTTCTTCCATCGAGTCATTCGTTGCTCCTGCGTACAATGTTTGTTTCATTTAATCATCGCTTTCACTCTCCTGTGCCCATCAGTTTGTCCCACAAGCGGCTTCTTTTTGTTCCCCATAATGAATGACCATCGCGACTTTTCCCGCTTGTAACTTACATTTCTTTGACTTCAGTTAATTGTTACTGCAATTCCTTTCAATTAATTTTTTTTAATTTTTTTCCTCAAAGTTTCAATAGCCAGGAAGTTCAGTTCATTTCTATAAATAGTTAAAACAAGACCATTTGTCACGAAACGCTTAAATATATCTTCAACCACAGTAAATTAAAAAGTGTTTTCGACAATCGTGCTAAATTCTCAGGCGAATGTACAAACACTGAAAGAAATGAGAAAGAGAGTCTGTAAGACAAAGAACTGCTAAATTGCAGATACATCAGTCTTAGCAGTCGGGAGTGAGACTCAATGAAGGTACGTGTGTAGATGTGCCTTACCAAACGCTAAATGCAGTTGAACTAGCGCATAAAAGAAGAAATTTTCTTGTACGTATCATAAGCACAGATTGTGCAGAAATTCAAACGAGAAAAAAGAAATTTCTGAAAAATACTATTGCTGAATTCATGCTCTATTTTGACAACCCGAGCCAGTGGTGCGCACCGGAAGTATACGAACCCGTTCCTAAATTCCATAGCGCGAAATAGAGCCTTGAACTGAGTGAGCCTGAAAATTGTGAATAACGTATATGGTGTCTTAAAAAGGTCTAACCGATTTCAAGTAACCATAAGAGTTTTAATATAAATGATCTCAATACACAACTTGTGTTAATTGACAGAACATATCATATAGTTTTATAGACAGTCGACATAGGCATTATTTTGTCACGTTAACAATGTCTAAACGATATTCCAGTTCTTATCATGTTCGTTCGAGTATGTTCGTATTAACCTTCTGCAGTGCATGTGTAATCCTCCTCTTTAGATCAGCAATGTCTGTAACAGGGGTGCTGTAAACCCCACCTTTGATGAATCCCCATAAAAAAAAGTCATAAGGTGTTAAGTCCAGCGAACGTGGGGGCTGTGCTACGGGAATACCACGCCCGATCCATCGACTGGGAAATTTGGTATCTAGAGACCTTCTCACAATAAAGCCCAATGAGGTGGAGCTCCATCTTGTTGGAAAATGACTGGAGTCGCAAGTTCATCCAACTGGGGACACACAAACCTCTCAAGCATGTCCAGGTAATTTTCAGCTTTCACGGTTGCTTCCTGAAAGGAAAAGGGTCCAATAACACCGTCGACCAATATGCCACACCAAACATTCACATTTGGGCTAGCATGTTCATGTTCCATTGCACAATGCGGGTGTTTACTTCCCAAAATTCTCACATTCTGTTTATTAACCTTTTCAGAAAAATGGAAAGTGCACTCATTCGAGAAACTGATTTGTCTCATGAAAGATTCAGCACTAACAACGTTGTGAAACATCTCTTGAGCAAACTTTTTGCGTTTCACATGATCATCTGGGGTTATGGGATGGGTCATCTGCAGTTTAAACTGGTGCATTTCCAATCTCTGACGTAACACTGTGCACTGACGTCATAGGGAGCCAGCTGTCGTGCTGCTTGACTTTCGAGTGCTACGAGTGAAAGTTTGTCTCACAACCTCCTCCCTTTCTGGAACCAGCGATGGTCGTCCTGGACTTTTCTTTGTAAGGACGCTACCAGTTTCCTTGAATGACTTGTACCACTTTCTGATGCTGTTATGTGTGGGCGGTTTGCACCCATGTTTTGTTCTGAAATTCCGCTGAACCTGCGTTTCGGATCGGATTTCAGTAAACCACTCCACAATCTGAGCTTTCGTCGCAGGATCCATTGGGTACATTTCTAGAAAATTTAAAGGTATCTTTTTCCATCTACAACAAACATAATGCTGATATTATTTTGTATCAAAAGTTAACAACATTTGGAATTGTTTACACCTTTACGGGACACCCAGTGTTTCGGTGTTAATAAAAAATCACCTCGTACAAACTTCAATTATCTTCTTCCCTTCAATTATGGATTTCTCTGTTGGGGAATGGTAAAAGGTATCTATCTTTTTCTGTAGTACAGTCGCTCGATTTTTTGGACCATTTGTTTTTTCACAAAATGCCTACTGCGGCTGGGCATCCGGCGGAATGGTGCTGCGCAGCTATCTACGTATGTTGCTCAATAAGATTAGCAGAGGGTGGGGTAATGGTGCGCAGGAGAGAGGGATACGAAATTTTGATAGTGCGCTAGTGGTGTGGACTCCCGGAAAACCCCCGAAGATAACGTGCAGCAAATTTTCCGGTAGGTGTCCGTCTTTTAAAAAAAAGTTTCGTTTTTAAAAGTTTCCGTTTTTTTTTTAAAGACTAGTATTTAGACAGAATTTCCGTAGTCAATAATTTGTTTGTTTCAGAAAAGTCTGTTTCAGAATTTTTTCGTATTTACATAGAAATTTTGCAAAATCTTCCATTTTCACTACTTCACCCTGTTTACGAATCCTTTCACACTGGCGAGTGTCGACGTAAGGACATTTTCAACGGTAGTCGCGTGGGAACCGTTGAACACAAATACCGTTAGAAGCAGACACGTAAAATCTAGACATATAATCGCGATATTACGATTTTTTTGCACGTTTTCTGTAAAAAAGTACGTGCTTATACACGGTCGAGTCACATTATTATGGCCACCAGCTAATATCTAGGGTAACCGCCATGTTCAGCACGAACAGTAGCTAGATGGGCTGGGAGTCACTCAATAAAGTGCTGGAAGGTGTTTACAGGTATGTGGAGCCATGCTGACTGCAGTCCATCTGACTGCTTATGGAGGGTGCGTGCTGCAGGTTCTATAGAGCGAACAATACGATCGAGGTGGTCCCATAGATGTCTAATTGGGTTTAAGTCTGGGGAATTAAGGTACCAGGGAAGTACTTTGAAGCTTTCAGCGTGCTCTTCCAACCACTTTCGAACATTTCTAGCTGTGTAACACGTCGCATTGTCGTGTGAAAGATCCCATGCGCTCCAGGGAAGACAATCAACATGTATCGGTTGGTGTACGTGATCTGCAATGATGGATTCATAACGAATGCGGTCCATAGTGCTTTCCCCAAGTATGAGTGAACCCAGAGAATGCCACGAAAACATTCCACAGACCATAACGCTGCCATCACCAGCTTGTGGTCTTCCAGAAATGGTTGAAGAGTGTTTGTTCTCCGATGTTTCTCACCTTATACGCCAACGTCCATCCGTTCGATAAAGCAGAAAACGTGACTGATCAGAGAAGGCAATCCTTTACCAATCAGTGGAGGTCCAATTCCGATAATGCCGTGCAAATGTAAGTCTTTTATGCCCATGCTCCTTTGTTTGCATAGGGGCAGTGACCATCCGTCTGCATCGAAGCCCTATACGCAGCAGGATTTGCCGAACTGTCGTCTTAAACACCTTTCCGGTAGCTCCCTGGTGCATTCGGCTAGTGTGACGCTCCACTGTAGCGTGTCGATCAGCCCTCACGCACCTTCGAAGCCGACGTTCACCTCTCACATCAATGGCACGTGGTGCTCCGCAGTTTCCACGTTGCTCCTTTACAATGGTGATATTTCTTTAATCGGGATACAATTTAACTAGAGTAGCACGCGAACAGTTTGCAAACTGCGCTGTTTCAGAAATACTGCCACCCTTGGCCCGAAAGCCGATAATCATCCGTTTTTGCAAATCCGACAAATCGC
Source organism: Macrothele yani (assembly GCA_039090855.1). NCBI lineage: Eukaryota > Metazoa > Arthropoda > Arachnida > Araneae > Macrothelidae > Macrothele > Macrothele yani. Next base: position 141,648,274 of record CM077002.1, read on the forward strand.
TCCTTTTATCCATGATATAAACGAGTGATATGTTTTCAGATTTTTTTTTTTTTAGGTTGGAGGTTTAACGACCACCGTGAGCAACTCAATGGGCTATAAGCAGTCGCCCGTCCCTAATTTAGGGTCACTGGTTCCAGGGAAGGGAGAGAGCCAGTGCCGTAAGACAAACACAACATCCATGCCTGAACCGGGATTCGAACCCGGACCCCTTACGGACGAATGATCACAGGCCAGCGCCTTAGACCACTGCGCCACCGGGGCGGCATTTTTTCAGATTGCCTACAGCACACCTTATATACCCTCTAAGCCAGCTCGCGACACGTGCCTTCTTTCATTGGCTACGCGTCTATTGACTTCAAAAGTAGGAAGTGGTCACAATAATGTGACACAACAGTGTAGTATCATTTTGTCCGTCCGTCTGTTGACACCTATCGCTGTATCTATTTTTATTTAAAAAAATTTTGCATTCGAAAACTAGAAGAGTGAGAACAGTGAGCTTTGCTTTTCGGCTTTTGCCAATGCATATCTTCGCGGCTAGAGGGAGTTAATGAATATGTTATCGAATTCAAAATTCGTTTTATTCTACATATTTCTGTCTTAATATCCGATTGAAAAAACATTCTTTCGATGAGATTTATAGTGTAGACAATTTTGTGTACATTTTTTTTTCAAGTATTGCATATCGTTTTCGCTAGAGGGATAAAAGTAAATTGAAATTACCCCGACATCTCTGCTTCTAAAAGTTCTGTTTAAAACTTTTTGTGTTCATCGAATACAGCTCCACGCTGTTAAAAATGTTGTCGTAGGTTGTACCAAAAAGTGGTGCTACAAGAGCTGCACCACTTTCTGAGAAAAGACACACCATTATGTGGTGCATACAAAATCCAACAACATGGTGAAATTTTGCACCACGTTATAACACTGCGTTACAAACACAACTTTGCACCATATTATGATACAAGGTTTTATCATGTTATTGGATTTGGTTTGCACCACACAACGGTGCATATTTTTCTCAGGTGTAGCACAACTTTTTGGTGCTACATGCCACAAATTATTTAAAAGTGCAGGTGGGAAATGTTTTGCATATAATTTCTAATAGGGAACAATTTGGGCACCAGTGGCGTAAGTGTTGATTTCTGTTTCTGATGTATTTTTAGCAACATCTGAGATCCTAAAAAACTCGATTGAAAAACGTCTTTCGCGGACCGATACTTTTCACCTTGGGGAAACCTCTTAAGAATACCTTCTACTTAAAGCAGTACATATTTTTTTACGCTTTCTATCCGTAGATTGAAGAAGCGTATATGCTCCAGCTTTGTCCGTTCGTCCGTTCGTCTGTCTGTACGATAACTCGGGTAAAAATGGTTCGATTTCGATGAAATTTTAGTATGGGCTAGGGGTCCACCTGGGAATGATCCCTATTGAAAATGGACGAGCTGGGATCAAAGGTCACGGCATAGGAGCGGGATCCATTTCATTGCCCTTATGCGTCATAACTTGCGTAAATATGGCTCGATGTCAATGAAATTTTAGTATATCGTAAGTAACCAGCTGGGAATGAACCCTATTGAAAAAGGGTAAAGTGGATTCAAAGGTCAGAACATAGGAGCGGGATGCATTCCATTGCCTTTATGCGTTATAACGTGCGTAAAAATGCTTCAATTTGGATGAAATGTTAGTATGTTGTAGGGGCCTGCCTGGGGACAAATTCTATTAAAAATTGGAGAAATGGGATCAAAGGGTAGGGCACAGGAGCGGGATCTATTCCATAGACCATCTGAGATCATAACTTGCGTAAAAATGCTTCCATTGCGACAAAACTTTATCATGTTATTTCGGAGGTATACTAAATCGCTTCTGTTGAATATCATCGAAATGGGATCAAATGTCAGGGCACAGGAGCGCGATTTATTCCACAGTGATTATCCTCATAACTTGAGCAATAACTTGAGTAATGATTTCTGGTATGTTGGAAAGCGTATTATAATCAATGCATTGCATGATTTTACTAACTTGTTTTTTCCGCCAGAGGGAAAACTGAATATTCTGCCAGAAGCAAGTGTCCAACACAAAACACTATTCAAGATATTCATCTACTCCCTCTGGCGGGTAAACCATGCATTATTTTAGAAAGAAAGTATTTCCAAAAGGTTATTCGATGTGTGCGGTATCGATACAGGAAAAAAAAATTTAGTCGAGTTTTCAGGAGTTCAGATTTTGCTGCAAATACATCAGAAGCATAAATTAACACTTATGCCCCCTTGTGGCCAAACCATTCTTTACCAAATATTAGAAATTATATGAAAAACATTTTCCATCAGGAGCTGTATGCGATACAGGAAGATTTTTTTCAAATCGGAGTTTTAGAAGCAGAAATAACACAGAAACGCAATGTGCGCCCCCTAGCGGAAAGTCTGTGATTTAGTTGAACAATTTGAATGCATATGAAAAACATTTGGCATCGGAAACACTATCCAACAAGGAAGGGATTTTTCAAATAGTACTCTTAGAAGTAGAGATATTGACGAAAATAAGATATACATCTACGCCGCCTGGCTTAGAAACCATACATTATTTTAAGAAGAAAAATTCCTAAAAGGTTTGTCAACGTGAGTAGTACCGGCCCACAAACGAATTTTTTCAATCGAGATTTTAGAAGCTCGGATTTTACTGCAAATATATAAGATACGGAAATTTTGACTTACGCACCCTGGTGGCCAAACCATTTTTTACCAAAATTAGAAATTATATGCAAAGATTTCCCATCAGGTGCTGTATATCGTATAGGAAGAATTTTTCAAATCGTAGTTTTGGAAGCAGAGATATCGAGGGAAACGCAATTTACCTTTACGCCCCCTAGCGGAAAGTCTATGAATAACTTAAAATTTTTGAAGTTATATGAAAAATAGTCACCGCAGATACTCTATTTCAAATCAGACCATTAGAAGCACAGATGTTGATTAAAATAAGATATAAATGTACGTCCCCTGGCCGAAAAACCGTGCAATGTTTTAAGAAGAATATATTCCGAAAAGTTTTTTCGACTTGAGTGGCATCGGTCCACGAAAGATTATTTTCAATCGAGATTTCAGAACCTCATATTTTATGGGAAAAATACATCAGAAGCAAAAATTAACACTTACGCCTCTAAGGGGACAAAGTATTCTTTCCCGAAAATTAGAAATTATATGCAAAAGGTTTTTCATCACGATCTGTATCACCTGAAAAAAAAAGTGTTCAAATCGGAGTTTTAGAAGAAGAGATATCGGAGAAAAGGTAGTTTAATCTTACGCCCACAGGTGGAAAATATATGCTTAAAATTGAAAAGTAACTACACATGTATACCTAAAATACTCTTCGATATGAGTGGAATCGAAAGATCAAAGAATATTTTTAATCGGATATTTAGAAGCAAATAAACGGAAGTAAATGTTATTTGAATTCGACATCATCTGTATTTACGCCCTCTAGAGGCAAAATTGTGCATGATAAAAAACCCAACGAAATAAAGCATCACCATTCGCATATTTCCGGCTTCCCAATACAAAACCAATTTTTCAAATCAAACTAATAGTTGTCTACAGACGAACGGAGACAGGATGGACAACCGATAACTTAAGCACGACCATTTTTACGCTTTCCAACCGTAGGTTGAAGAAACGTATATGCTCCAGCTTTGTCCGTCCGTCCGTCTGTCCGTCTGTCGGCACGATAACTCGCGTGAAAAATGGTTCGATTTCGATGAAATTTTAGTATTTGGTAGGGGACCAGCTGGGGACGAACCCTTTTGAAAATGGACGAAATGGGGTCAAAGGTCACGACATAGGAGCGAGATCCATTCCATTGCCTTTATGCGTCATAACTTGCGTAAATATGGTTCGATGTCGATTAAATGTTAGCATATTGTAGGAGAGCACCTGGGAATGACCCCTATTGAAAATGGGTGAAGTGGGGTTAAAGGTCACGGCATAGGAGCTGGATCCATTCCATTGCTCTTATGCGTCATAACTTGCGTAAATATATTTCGATGTCGATGAAATTTTAGTATATATTTTGGAACGAACTAGGAATGAACCCTATTGAAAATGGGTGAAGTGGGGTCAAAGGACAGGATATAGGAGCGGGATGCATCCCATTGCCTTTATGCGTCATAACCTGCGTAAAAAATGTTCGATTTCTATGAAATTTTATTGTGGTAGGGGACCACCTGGGGACGATCTTATGACGTCACAATCTCGCGTTTAATATGTTGAAGCGCGGGCACGTCATCTGTCTCGTTACGTCAGGCGTTGTGTGTGGATCCTATTAAGGTTTTATGACGTCACACTCTTGCAAGCAGATGGTCGCGATTCCCATGTCACTCTTGCGAGCAGATGATCGCGATCATTACGTCACGCGTTGTGTGCATATGGCCGTGCTCACGATAACCCGCGTAAAGATCGTTCGATTTCGATGAACGTTTAGTATGTGGAAGAGGATCTCCTAGGAAGAAACCCTATTGAACGGGAATGAAATGGGGTCAAAGGTTAGCACATAGGAGCGGGATCAATTCCGCTGCTCTTATGCGTCATAACTAACGTAAAAAAGGTTCGATTTTAATTAAATTTTATTATATGGTAGGGGACCATTTGGGGACAAACCCTATTGAAAATGGGTGAAATGGGGTCAAAGGTCAGGACATAGGAGCAGAATCACTTCCATCGCCATTATGCGTCATAACTTACGTAAACGTTCTTCGATCTGGATGAAATGTTAGTATGTTGTAGGGGCCTGCCTATTAAATGGGCGAAATGGGGGTCAACGAATCCTATTGAAAATGTGTTAAATGGGGTCAAAGGCTAGGACACAGGAGCGGAATCTATTCCATAGCCCTTATGCATCATAACTTACGTAAAAATGCTTCCATTCCGACAAAACTTTATCATGTTATTTCGGAGGTATACTGAACCGGTTCTGTAGAATATCATCGAAATGGGATCAAAGTTCAGGGCACAAGACTGAGATTTATTCCACAGCCATTATCCTTATAACTTGAGTGATAGCTTGAGTAATGATTTCTGGTATGTTGGAAAGCGAATCATAATCGATGCATTGCATGATTTTACTAACTTGTTTAGCGTTTTCCAACCGTAGGTTGAAGAAGCGTACATGCTCCAGCTTTGTCCGTCTGTCTGTCTGTCCGCACGATAACTCGCGTAAAAATAGTTCCATTTCGATGAAAATTTAGTATGTGGTAGGGTACCACTGGGTACGAACCCTTTTGAAAATGGACGAAATGGGGTCAAAGATCAGGACATAGGATCGAGATCGATTCCATTGCCCTTATACGTTATAACTTACGTAAAAATGCTTCGATTGCGAATAAACTTTAACGTGTAGTTCCGGAGGTACACTGAATTCTGTTGAATATCATCGAACTGAAGTTAAAGGTCAGGGCACAGGAGCGAGATTTATTCCACAGCCATTATCATCATAAGTTGACTAAAAATGCTTCTATTGCGACAAAACTAGATTAAGTTGTTCCCGGAGGTATACCAAACCAATTCTGTTCAATATCATCGAAATGGAGTCAAATGTTCTGGCACAGGAGCGAGATTTATTCCACAGCCATTATCCTCATAATTTGAGTAATAACTTGATTAAAGATTTTTGGTATGTTGGAAATCTTATCATAATCAATGCATTGCATGATTTTATTAACTTGTTTGCAAAAGGCGTGCAAAAATGTTTATCGAATGAAACTTATGAATGTAGGGAACCGACGTCGCTAATACTATGTTGGGATCTATCAATATAAAGTAAAATTCAAATTTTCAGACAAACAGTCGTTTCCGAATCCCAGAATGAGGTGGGACTTTAAAAATGCAATTGAGCGAGAGTATGTTTAGTCGATTTTCCACAAAAAAAAAAAAAAAAAAAAAGTAATAAATTTATAAATTCCCCGAATTTCGAAACCTGTGCATTACAGTTAATATCTTCCTGATATATACCTAAACATACTCCAAAAATTGTGTTCCCACTGAGAAATGACGTGCATTTCTTTTTCGTTACAGATCATTTTTATATTATTGAAGAATTGTGCATTTGCCACGACGTAATGCAGTGAGTTTTCATCTAAAGAGTAAACACGAAATCCTTGCTCTGATACTGAAACTAAGCCATTTAACCTCTATATCTTTCGATAAGATTACATGTATGCTTTACTTCTTGAAATGCATTGCTTTACTGAACATTTAGGATTCCATAAGGGGCTTTAGATCTAAATTTTTAGAAAAAACAAACTGATCTCCTATTCAATCATCGGTAGCTACTCACATTTTAAATTGAAGGAGGATGTTTCTTTTGAACTGAGTTTGGATTTATTTCCCTTAACGAAAAGTAAAGGATGGATAAATGCTAAATATAAATAAAGGTATTCCGCAAATGAAACGACGATACAATTTTTAAGTATGGGGTTATCTTTATATTCACAAAACAAACGTTGTATTTTGGCAGAATTCTAAGAACAGAGCCGACGTTCTTTATTTTGCTCAGGCATTTTACAGCTTATTTGTTTGGAAATTCTGAACAGTACCAAATTATTTGTGACAAATTAGTTTAGGGAAAATGTTTCACTTCATGTTTACTGAAGAAGTTTAATTTTTGTAACAAATGTTTGTATTTATAACAAAATGCATGCAATTCATATTGATACTTTCCGACTGTGTTTCATCTTTAAATACGTAGACTTCTGAATCATTCCCATTGCGCGTAAAAGATTAAAAACAGTTTGTTGAGTTAGCCCCAGTTGTTGAGCTAGTTGTTTTTGCGTTTGGGACGAATCTTCATCCATCAATGCTTGCAGTTCCTCATGTGCAACCTTCTACTGGGAGCCTGTGCGTTCTCGATCGCTAACATCTAAATCACCTGCTCTAAACCGTCTAAACCAAACCTCACACGTGCTTTTCGATACAATATTCTCCCCAGAACAGAAAAGATCAATGTACATGCTTTTGCAGCATTTTTTCCTTGATGAAACTCGTAACGAATGCAATGTTGAATAAATGCAGAATTACTTACCATCTTTCACTTATAATCGATATGCAAGTGCGTTAGACTGTTGGGCAAACTTCTGTGTCGCATTTAAAACTCTTGACCAGTTACGGTCACATGACAATAACGCGGGGGAATGTCGGATATGTAAATTAGCGGTATACGTTACACAAAAAACGCTTTAAAACTTATTTGTACACGTAATATTTACTTCATTTACGTACATATATTTACATTCTTACTACCCCTTCCTCTCGGCTTATTAATTAATAAGGGGATATTGAATATTTTAAAATAAAATTAAGTGTTCCTAAAGAAACACAGAGCAAAGGATTAGGATTACGTGGCTGAGAGGATTACTTCGCATTGCATTTCGCAGCTGATGTTAATCCTCCACGAATGCCAAATTGAGTTTTTCTTACAACTAAGAAATAGTTAGAAAATGTTAATTACAGTATTTGGAACCATTCTAGACGTTTTAAAGCAAGCACAACAGGTGAAAAACAGAAACGCCCTAGTGTGTGGAAAATTTGACTTTTTAAGTTATTTCCTGAATTGATCCTCTATACGTGTTATTGCTTTCAAATTTATTATATGTTTGAATATCAGTAAAGTTTGTGTAAACTTAGCAATTACTCAAAGCAATAAATCAAGAATTTAAAAAATGAAAATTAAGACATGATACTTAATATATCAATCAGATATCGCTGAATTGACTGTAATTACTGTTTCAAACGTGATATCAATTACATTAGAAAACTTGAAAATTTCATGGCCCTGGAGGCGGAATCGAACCCGCATCTCCCGATTACCGTTCGAGCACGCTAAATGTTACACCACCCAGAACGATAAAGTCACAAATATCTGAGTGTTAACAGCATCGGAATATTCTCCAACCCCATTCTTAATAGAAGCAAATTGTTTTGGGGGTCAGGCTTCGAATCCAGGTGAGGCATGGATGTTGTGTTTGTCTTACGGCATTGGCGCTCACCCTTCCCTGGAATCAGTGACCCTAAATTAGGGACGGGCGACTGCTCATAGCCCATTGAGATGCTCACGGTGGTCGTTAAACCTCCAATCAAAGAAAAAAAGATTGTGCTGCGATGTAGCGTTTTTAAGCAAATCTCCAGTTGTTCAGGTATATGTAGTGTGGTAGAACTATTCTTCTCATAATATGTGCAATACGTCATGATAATTAAAATACAGCAATCAGACAACGCTGAATTGACTGTATATACTGTTTCACACGTAATATCAATCACATCAAAAAACGTAGTCAGGAGATGCGGGTTCGATTCCCGCTATAGGTTGATGAAATTTTCGAGTTTTTTGATGTGATTGATATTACGTGCGAAATAGTAATTACAGTCAATTCAGCAATGTGTGATTGCTGTGTTACGTATTGGCCACGTATATGAGAAGAATATTTCTTCCACGCTATGTATCAAAATTAAGTTTCACAAATACAATGGAACCTTGGGTATATGTTTTCCATTGATGCGTTTTACACGTTTATCCGTAATTTCGACGCTAGTCCCAATATTTTTTACTGCATTTCTTTCAATTCCATAAAACTGAATATTTACACATTTTTTTTCTAGCATACCTTAAATTTTGAATTTCAGATTATGAAAAATACACGGTTCTTCGGTTCTTTTATACGCAATCCGGCATGTTACAATTTTGAGACAATGGAGAGGGCGTTTTTTTTTGCAGCCATAGTATAGATAATGCAACTTAAATTTTCCTAAATGACTTTCGCAGTTCTCCTTTTTTGTATGAATTAAAAAAAAATTGAAATACCCAAAATCAGTGTGTATTTTGCTCGGCACTAATGCTAAATCAACTATTAGACAAACTCGTTTGAAAAGAGTTATCTTTGAAAGTAAAGGATCTGTGGTAAATATAAAACCAAATTGTATTCCTGTTAACTACTTCAGTAGGGCTCCACCCTGTACCCTACTTTGGAACCTGAGGAACAGACCTGGAGTTGAGAAGGTATATGAGTTATCCACCAGACACGCTAAGAAGTTCTACAAGAAAGCGGAAGCCCACCCTAATGGACTTGTTAGGAGTGCGGCTGACTACGATCCCTGCGTGTTCCCTAGGTATCCCAGAACTAAGGTGGCACTGAGGTGGCGATCTTTGTTCACCCCAACCGACAGGGACTTGGTGAAGGGCAGCACTGTTGAGCACTGTTTCCTCGCCTGGAGGCCTTGGATCAGATGGCGGACTGGATCGGATGGAGAGTAAAAGTGGCCACAAACACGCACTTTTGAATGTTACATTTGAGTGCCACGCCAGCAAATGGGGGAGTTTTGTGCCTGTGGCTGCATGTAGCGTGGAGTTAAGAGGATTTCAAGCAGGCGTTCTAGAGTTTTACTCCACGCTACATGCCGCCCCACGCACAAAATTCTCCCATTTGCTGGCGTAACACTCAAATGTGACATTCAAAAGTGCGCGTCTGGGAATGTGAACATCAATAGGTGTTAGACTTCTTTTTCAGACTTCTTTTCCTCCTTTCTTCTTCAGGTTGGCGTTGAGATGGTGCGTACTGATTGCTGCTCCGACATCCGGATGTGGTTTCTATGAGTTTCCCTACCTCCCGCGTCAGCGGCTAGGTGATGTTGTGGTACACTGAGATGGATGTTTTGGTGTTTGTCCCCACTCCACCCCACCCCACCCCCGTCCTCTCTCTTCCTTTTCCGGCCCGGACTGGGGTCACGGTTCACTTGACAGATAAGCCCTGCTCTCCTTTCACTCATTTTTTCTGTTTATCTTTCCTATATAGTTCACTTGCTCAGATCTCCCAGCTTCCTATTTTGAAAAGCAGTTCTAGACTTGTGGTTCCTTTCCAAAACTTCTTCAAACGTAGCGTGTTTACTACATTTAATTCAAAGGTAAAGCTTTTTTTCATTTACTGGAAATATCAAATCGTACAGAACTTCTTGTCCTAGTTGCTATAACGAACTTTGAACAACAATTTGACACAAAAATCAAAATAGACAGAAGCTTAAGGTAGTAAACAAAGTGTTCATCTTCATTATGAATATTGTGTATGTCTTTAATTATGAATTAGTTCCCCCTTCATGAAAGAAATACGGGATTACGCCATATAATAAAAATTTTGAAGATGACAATCCGATTTTTGGCGTAAATGTGACAAGGATGGTAAGTCAGATAATATCCGAAAACTTGAACATTTTCATCGTCCTGGAGCGGAACTGGAATCCGCCTCTTTCAAAAAACGCCCGGTTATGCTAACCACTACACCACCCAGAACGACCAAGTTTCAAGTTTCCGATCAATTTGAATTTAACCATCATTAAAAAAAAAATTCAAGTTTTCGGATATTATCTGACTTACCATCCTTGTCACATTTACGCCAAAAATCGGATTGTCATCTTCAAAATTTGTATTATATGGCGTAATCCCGTATTTATTTCATGATTTATCTGCTTCTCCGCACGGGCAAACACGGGATAAGATTCTTAACCTCCAGATTCGCTAAACATGAATGCTGGTTGCTTCGACTAGCGAATCCTGTGATGGTTAAATTCAAATTGATCGGAAACTTGAAACTTGGTTGTTCTGGGTGGTGTAGTGGTTAGCATTACCGGGCGTTTTCTGGAAGACGCGGGTTCGAGTCCCGCTCCAGGACAATGGAAATTATCAAGTTTTCGGATATTATCTGACTTACCATCCTTGTCACATTTACGCCAAAAATCGGATTGTCATCTTCAAAATTTGTATAGTTCCCCCTTTTTTGTTTTCAAAAATTTTCAATAGTATTTAACATTTTAATATTTCTTTTATACATTTTCTTAAGCGCATTCATTAGGAAAACCCATAACCGAGGTTCCAGCGAACGTTGCCATCATTAAATTTACATATTATCCATGATTTTAAATAACTAATTTGATGGCTTATGTGGATCACCAGTTAAAAATGAGTACAACAAATGTTTCAGTACCTCACTAACAACGAGAAATATATTATTTAGAAGAAAATTGTCTCAAACAAATTCTGAATACAATAACAAGTGTGATATCTCCGAAAGAGCGATGCAATGCTTTCAGGAGTATTTCTTTTATTTACCTTTTATTTTTTCAAATGTAGAACTTGGAATTCAAACTCAATTATTTTAAACTAGTCTTGCTTGAGGATTCGTGAAAAATTCACACACCCGATTTCGGTTGTTCCCAAACAGTGAAATGTCGAAGAAAATAAAAGAACAAGTTTTTCAGCAGTATTTTGCCTCCAAACTTTTTTAAAATAACTCGTTCTACTTAGAAGCGATAATTTAAGCATTTATTAGTTCAAATTGGCGTTAATTATGGAGTGCATATGTAAGTATAAAAAATATTTAATGCAAGTGCTAATTACTAAAAATCAGTCATGTGTGCATAATACATTACAGAAATTCAGGTTCTGCAATATCATCATAATGAAAGGAAAGTTTTAACTAACGGAATCAGTTATTAATATTTACGTGTGTTCCGATTTTCGAAAGATTGTTACGGTGAGGAGAAAAAAGCTCATGCGATATTGCTCGTTTCAGACACCATCCATAATCTTTTCCTCCTTATATTTAACTCCGTGTACATGAGTGCGCTTCAATTATGACGTTTGACAGAATGTCAGAACAAACTAATGAAGTTTCTAGGTCTTTTAATTATTTTCCTTCTGCCGCCTGAGAATCATATTACGACAGGGTTATAATTATCACCACTGGCATTCAAAAATAAACCCAGATACGAAGAAGCATCTTTTTGATTCGTGAATTTAGTGTAGAGATGCGATTACTAATTGGAGGCTTTGGCACTTAAGGGACTTTATGGTAAGTGGTTCTGTTGAAATCCTTGACTAGGTAATATAAGACAAAATGTGTTATTGTTATTCATTATGGGAATTCTTTGTTGAAGAATTTGCTTTGCTTTGTAGTGTTGTTTCATTTATTCATAAGACGACTAGAAATGCATGGGATCGAGTTAACGATCTTTTGGAGTGTTAACAGCGGTAGGGAAGAGTTTGCAATTTTTCTTTTGCAACATGGATGCGTTAAAAGCCAAACAGCACAGAAATGAAGAGCCGCTGAATTAGCTGGGTCTAAGAACAAGTTGCATGTGAACAAATTATCAGGAAAAACCAAAATGTTGATGCAAAAAAGAAGAGAGATGAGGACAGCTAAAGAAGATGTGACTTCCAAAGTGGAATATATAGAGCTATGTAAGACAGTACGAAAAAATATCACTGAAGACGTAAGGAAATTCAACTGTGAACTAGTGAGGAAAGCAATTGAAAACAACCAAAGCCTAAAGATAGCAAAGCATCTCAGTAAGGGAAGAAAACAGATTATGGCTCTGAAAAAAGAAGATGGTTCTGTAACAAGAAATAGAGGCAAAATCTTGACAAGAGTGAAATATTTCTACTCCAAATTTTATGAAAGGGATGATACATGTACTCCAGACATCATGAAAGGTACCAGTGCCAGAGTTCTTCCAGTTCTTCCAGTCCTCCCAGCAGAAGTTGCACATGCAATCAAGAACATGAAGCGGGGAAAAGCTCTAGGAGAAGATGGAATTACTGTAGACATCATACAAGAAGCAAGTGGAGAAATCGAAACAGTACTCGCCCAAACTTTCACTCGATGCCTTAATGAAGGGAAGATTCCCGAGGATTGGAACAACGCTACAATGATCCTGCTACATAAAAAATGTGACATTGAGGATCTCAGGAACTACAGACCTATCAGCCTTCTATCAGTGGTTTATAAAATCTTCACTAAAGATCTTTCACACCGCTTGAAGGTAACACTGGACATGGCTCAACCGAGAGAACAAGCTGGATTCAGGAGTGGCTACAGCACAATAGATCATATCCACGTACTGAGAGAACTAATTGAAAGAGCGAGGGAATATGAACTTCCATTGTGCATGGCTTTTATCGATTATGAAAAAGCCTTTGATTCGGTGAAACCATCAGCAGTTGCAATGGCTCTGAAATCCTGCGGTATTGAAGATGCATACATTAATATTATTAATAACATCTATGAAAATGCAAGTGCAAAGATTCGGCTGTTTGAAAATACAACACACGTAAAAATTGGAAAGGGAGTGAGACAAGGTGACACCATATATCCGAAGCTCTTTAACGCCACATTGGAAAATGTCTTTCAATCACTGAACTGGGAAAACAAAGGGATAAAGATTAATGGAGATTATCTAACCCACCTTCGTTTTGCTGATGACGTAGTCATTTTTGCAACTACTCCATCAGAGCTTCAGAATCTGATCCAGGAACTTGCTGACAAGAGTAAAGAAGTGGGATTAAAAATGAACTTTCAGAAGACAAAAGTGATGTTCAATGCTTTTACAAGAAATGAAGATTTATCGATTGATGGAAAAAAGCTGGAGATAACAGACACGTACGTTTATCTTGGACAGCAGATATCAAGTGAGGGTCACATTGAAGAAGAAATTAATCGGCGTACAAAACTTGCCTGGAGAGCTTTTGGAAGAAACAGCATGATTTTCAAGAGCAATATGTCATTATGTCTTAAAAGAAAAGTGTTTGATCAATGCATCCTTCCAGTGCTTATGTATGGTGCAGAGACGTGAACCTTAACTAAAAGAGACATACAAAGGCTGCAGACAACTCAAAAAAGCATGGAGAGGTGCATGCTTGGAGTAACCAGGAGAGATAAGAAGAGGAACTCGTGGATCCGAAAAATGACAAGAGTGGAAGACATCATGATCAGAGTTAAATCCGTGTAATGGCAATGGGCTGGACATACTGCCAGAAGGACAGACCATCGATGGACAGTCGAAATTTTAGATTGGATTCCAAGGGACAGGAAAAGACCCAGAAGAAGATCACATGGGAGATGGGTGGATGAAATTCGAAAGTATGCAGGAGTGACATGGAGGCGACTGGCACAAGACAGAACGTTGTGGAGGAAACTTGGGGATACCTTCATTCAGCAGTGGATTGATAATGGTTGACAATGATGATGATGATGATGATGATGACATTACAGTATTATCTGCAAGATCACAAACCGTTTTTTAGGGCTACGTTTGACGTAGAAACAGTTTTTAATTTTTTTATTCGTTGTATTTTTATAATCCCAGACACAAAATTAAACGTGAATCTTCGAATCCTCATTACCGAATTGAGTGTGTAAGGTTTAAGGCTTTGAATGTCTATAACCTTATTTAATGCTTAAAACACTAGAAAAGCTAACGGTATTGTCCAGTGAATGAAACATTTAGCACTTACGTATATTCCTTACATCATGCAGCTCTCTCCATACATTCACACTGATGATACAACGGGTGAACTAGCAAGCTGGTTAGTCGAATATAACTGTCACAAAAACGTAACAAGCGTTGATTACGAAAAATAATAATAAATGGTAGCGCAACTCGTAAACTATCGATCGCAAGGCTGAGTAACGTCTGGTATTTTATACAACAGACAACGATGCATTCCAAATCCAACAAAATCCCCGGAATAGATGTTGCACGCGCTTTTATCATTTCCGAAACATGACCTTTCACGTGGGCCAACTATCAAGGTTACCAAAGGTAAAAAAGAAACTTGAGGTTTGGAAAATGACATTCAGAAATGAAGAACATAACCAGGAAATAGTAAAACCTATACAGGAATGAAAACTCACACGGAAAGTTAGATTTAGAAGAACATGTCGCAAGTTTAAATTATGTTTAAGTTTTAGTATTATATATACATAATATTAGGTGTACAAATACGTTTTAAAGCGTTTTGTGGGTGACTTATGCCGCTAATTTACATATTCGACATTCCCGCGTTGTTGTCATGTGACCGTAACTGATCCAGAGTATAAAATGTGGCACAGAGGTTTGTCCAACAGTCAAACGCACTTGCACATCGGTACGTGAAAGATGGCAAGCTATACTGCATTTATTCAACATTGCATTCGTTACGAATTTCATCAAGGAAAAAGTGCTGCAAAAGCATGTGCATCAAGCTGTTCTGTTCTGGGGGAGAATATTGTATCGAAAAGCACGTGTGAGGTTTGCTTTAGACGGTTTAAAGCAGGTGATTTTGATGTTAGAGATCGAGAAGGTAGCGGCGACCCACAGAAGGTTGCACATGACGAATGCAAGCATTCGTGGATGAAGATTCTCCTCAAACGTAAAAACGAACTAGCTGAACAACCCAATCTTTACGCAAAATGGGAAAGATTCAGAAGGAAAGAAAATGGGTTCCACATGACCTGAGCCAGCGGAACAAGGATGAGCGTGTCATGAAGTGTTTAAATCTGTTGAATAAACAACCCAGAAAGTCTTTCCTGTAGAAACAGCGTTACGGGTGATGAAAAGTAAATATGGTACGACAACTCCAAATGCCAAAAAAGCACTGGTTAGACACCGGTGAAGCAACGACTTCGCCGCCCCGGTGGCGCAGTGGTCTAAGCGATGGCCTCTGATCATTCGTCCGAACGGGGTCTGGGTTCGAATCCCGGTGAGGCATGGATGTTGTGTTTGTCTTACGGCGCTGGCTCTCTGCCTACCCTGGAACCAGTGACCCTAAATTAGGGACGGGCGACTGCTTATAGCCCATTGAGTTGCTCACGGTGGTCGTTAAACCTCCAATATAAAAAAAAAAAGCAACGACTTCGACACCGAAACGCAATATTCACTTCAAGAAAGTTCTGCTGTGCATGTGGTGGGATATGAAGGGTGTGATCTATTATGAGTTATTGGAACAGGGTCAAACTGTTACTGCTGATCGCTACAAGCAACAATTGCTACAATTGAACCAGGAAATCTGACTGAAACATCCATTCAGAGGAAAAAGGATTGCGTATCGTGAAATTACTGCATGACAACACTAGGCCGCATGTTGCGCGAAATCGATCAAGGAAACGTTATTGACGCTTAGCTGGGAAGTTTTGGGACCCCGGCGTATAGTCCTGACATAGCACCTTGATACTTTCATTTGTTCCGATCGATGGAAATAGTTTATCTACTGTACTGTTCTGGACATGTGACGAAGTACAAAAATAGGTTGACGACTTCATCGCGTCACACGACGAAGTTATTCTTCATGGCTGGAATTCGTCAGCTGCCCGACCGATGGCGGAAGGTGAGAGATAACGACGGCCCATATTTTGATTCTTTTTTTTTTTTTTTTTTTTTTATTGGAGGTTTAACGACCGCCCTGAGCAACTCAATGGGCTATTAGCAGTCGCCCGTCCCTAATTTAGGGTCACTGGTTCCAGGGAAGGGAGAGAGCCAGTGCCGTAAGACAAACACAACATCCATGCCTGACCGGGATTCGAACCCGGACTCCTTACGGACGAATGATCAGAGGCCAACGCCTTAGACCACTGCGCCACCGGGGCGGCATATTTTGATTCGTGAAGGTATTGTTGTTTTCTCTCAAATTGCATGTTGCGTTGTCTTAAAACGATTTAAAACTCATTTGTACACCTAATACTTCATAGGTCCTCGTTTTGTCCTCAGTACAGCAGCTCTTCGACGTTGCATCGATTCCATAAGATGCCAAAAAGCAGTTGGGAGGTTTGGCCAACCAAACTGTGTGTAATGCGTCTTTCAATGCAGGTATGGGATTGGTGTATCCAGATGCCTGATATGCCGTTCCAGAGTGCCCCACAAGTGCTATACGGGATTGATATCGTGGGAGTTCGGAGATATGCTAGAAGAATAAACTGCGTTTCTCAAATCATTTCTGAACAACATTGGCCCTGTGACACGGCGCACTGTCGTCTTGGAAGTCACTGTTGCCATTGTGGAAAGAGTGCAACATTGCCTGGTGTGCAGGGTGAGGAAGCAGTTCACGAAAGGGGCCAGCAGTCATACCTTGTTCCACAAGCAACAGGTGTTCAAATTCCTGCCAGGTGAACATGCCCAATACTCTACAACCGCCTTCAGCGAGTAGCCGTGTTTAGACCTTACGTTGTTTGCACCAAATACGTACACGACAATCCACGGAGTGGAGAAAAAAATGCAACTTGCCAGACCAGCTGTAACGTACCAGGAGATGTGACGTACCTGCCAGAAGGACGCACACGACGTAAAGGCAGATAGGAATCAGAATAAAATGTCCGCGTAGCTCAATTGGTAGAGCAACTTATTCCGGAATGAGTGGACCCGGGTTCGAATCCTGGCGCGGATAAAAATGACGGAGAAATTCACTTCGTTATACAGCACATTTTCTATCCAGTCATACGACGTCCAAGTTGCATGATCTTTGTCCCAGGCGAGTCTTTTGCGCAGCACAAACGTGGTTAGGAGAGGATTGCGTTGTTGGAAGCACAGGGAAACATACGGCGCACTTCACAGAAGTCGACGGGTAAAAGTCCGCACGAGCGAGGAGGAGAAAGAATTGTTTAGAAATTCTCGTTGCTTTGAGCACGTGGCAAATCACGTGAACTCTCATACGCTAAGTGGCAACTGAACAGAGAAGGCGTTCTTCATCAGCTGCAATGTTTCAATGCAAGATACGAGTGCAATCTAAAGCAAAAATGAATCTTCAATATGTTCTGTGTATAGTGCTCCTATTACGTTATTTTGTTAAAGAGGAGTTAATTTGTGCATGCAATAATTCTTCTTTTCCGAACTTTGGTGTCCGCCATTGGAGCATTGCGCTGCAAGCTTCCCACAGGCATCAACGTTAAAGTGTAGATAGATAAACATTCTGTTTTATACACTATATTGACAAAAGTCACCGGAACCTCCTTCAAAAACAAATGAACGAATTCGCTGCGTTGTTAAGATGCGCGGTACAGCTGCAAACGGTATAAACCTAAGCCTGCAGCTGCCCGGGATGATATCGCAATGTAAAATTGAGGGAAACTATTGCGGCAGAAGACTACTGACTTTGGAAAAGGAGTGATTGTTGGGTGTTATATTCGTGGGTTGTCCATAAGAGAAACCGAGAGGCGTTTGAAGATACCCAAGTCAACTGTTTTGGATGTACTGAATAAGTGGAAGAAACATGGCGTGCCTGAAGCAGCAAAACGTACCGGCAGACCAAAGAGAATCAGTGATAGAACGTCAAAGCCTCAGGAGAGTCATTACAGCTAATCGACGGAGTACTGCACAAGACTTCAATGTAAAGATGCTGGAACCTAGGTATGTACACGTACCATTCGCAGAAAACTGCATTCCATGGGTTACCGTGGTCGCGCGGCTGCTCATAAGCTTTCATCTCCACTCGGAATGCTACTCGTCGTTCAACATGGTGTAAAGAACATTCAGCCGCCCCGGTGGCGCAGTGGTCTAAGCGATGGCCTCTGATCATTCGTCTGAAAGGGGTCCGGGTTCGAATCCCGGTCAGGCATGGATGTTGTGTTTGTCTTACGGCACTGGCTCTCTCCCTTCCCTGGAACCAGCGGCTCTATATTAGGAACGGGCGACTGCTTATAGCCCATTGAGTTGCTCACGGTGGTCGTTAAATCTCCAATTAAAAAAAAAAAAAAAGAACATTTATCGTGAACCGTAGATCAATGGAAACGGGTCCTATGGACTGATGAATCCAGATACACGATCCATTAGTCTGATGGCCGTGTGTGTCTATGGCGGCAGCCGGGAGAACGCTATTTACCACTGTGTACTGTTCTTACGGTTAAGTTTGGAGCAGGCAGTGTACTCGTGTGGGGGTGTTTTTCGCGTTAAGGTCCAGGCGCAATGGTTATCGTGGACCAACCTGTTAACCAGCACGTCTACCTTGATATTCTGAACAATTATTCTCTACCAATTCTCGGGCAATACTATGGAACCGAACCTTGTTGGTACCAGCAGGATAATGCACCGAGCCATAAAGCAAGGACTGTTAAGGCGTGGTTTGACGATAATTCCTTATTGTTTGTGGACTGGCTAGCACAGAACCTTGATGTTAGTCCCATAGAGCACCTATGAGATGAATTAGAGCGCGCATAAGAAGTTTGGTACCATGGCCTATTACTAAGCAACAATTAGCGGTAACATTATGTACTGAATGGAAGCGCATACCTATAGCTGTGTTCCAAAACCTTGTCGAAAGCATGTCTCGAAAGGTCAGTAGATGCATTAAGGCCAAAGGTGGACCGACACCGTACTAATGTATGTCAATAATTAGTATGTTGTGCTTCTTTTGTAGGTGTACGGAGATTTTTGTCAATATAATGTATATTAATATTGGCATTTAATGAAACATAACATTTCCTCTAAGTTTGCAAATTTGCAAAACATGATCTTTTCAAAATGTGTCTACAATTTTGGCCAACACTGTATATGCAGTGCAAAACGGCCTTTTTAAAGGTAGGAACCGGCTTCTTGTAGAGAGTGTGGTACCCTCAAACGGCTAAAACCGCTGTACATGTCTAACACTGCTGCACCCAATTGATAAAGTAACCGAGGAGGTTTTGGAAGTATCTTCGCCAGCTTTCAATAAGTGTAGTCTCCAGTTTACGAAGAGTCAAAGGAGGTGTCGGCAGAGCTGCAAGGCGTCTGGAAAGTGCGCGTCCCAGGCATACTTCGACCTCTACAATGTCGAGCGTTATCGTCCAAAAAATAAAAAAATAAAGCGAATCACCGGCAGCTGCAGCATATGGCATGACAATAGATCTGAGAACCTCGTCACTACCTCTCTGGACCGTCAGACTGTCGGTTTTGATGACGAAAATGTCTGTATTTCCACAATACCTATGCTTACCGACACCATCAATCCATGTCCGCCGTAATGTGATGTTTCCTGCACAAACGCTGGGTTATTTCGTGTGTCGGGTTTCTCCAGATGAGAACTTGTCCATTGTCAGACTCCAGACTGCATTACGACTCGTCAGAGAACTTGATACTACTCCTCATGTCCCCAACCATGATGTTCCTCAGCCCAGTCCCAATGGGCCGTGCGGTGTCGTGCGATAAAAGAGATAAGCACCACTGGTGTACGTGCATAAAATCCACCTTGGCGAAGGCAATTGAATATATTTTGACAACCTTCGTCCTGTTGACACAAGAAGCTCCCGTTTGAACTGAGTACCATTTTAGTTCCAGTTCCAACTAGCTCTTGACAAGCGATAACGGTCCTCCCTTTCCGTAGTTGCTCTTGGACAGCCTTGATCCTGCCTTCTTGGATCACTTCCGGTGTAATGGAATAGTGTCCTCAGTCGGAAAATGACACTTCGGGACACTTCAATTGTTTCTGCTACCCCCTTCTGGGTTTGACCAGCTTCCAGCCTGCCAGACACAGGCAATAGCCCTCCACGCCACTGATTCCGATAAATTATGCTATCGAGACATCGTTGGAATGGAAGACTTCAAGAAACGAACTGTCATACTAAGCACATAGGATAAAGGATCTACCTGCAAACTTTCGTTTTCATCCCAATTCGTGACTTACGTATTATGACTTCACAGACACTAATTTGCATAGGGATATGCATGGCTGTCTACATCACATTTAAACATTCGGCTTGCGTTTTACACGTTTCAATAAGATATCACACGATTGGCTTGAATACTTTCGCAAAGGGCACGTATTCCACTAATAATTTTGAGTAGTATGTATATACAGGGTTACAAGGAAAGTCCGTGATCAAGCCAATATCTCACGAACTATGGCAGTTAGCGATTTACTTCTTGTGCAGTTGTATAGAAAACCCCCTATGGCTCACACAATAACACCACGGGGGATCCCATCGCCCCCTTTTTGGGGATGTTAGGTAAGCTATCGCGCACCCCTTTACAGGTAGGGCAAAAAAAGTCAATTACAAACTTGTTCAGCGAGGCAAAATTAGTACATAAATGTTTTTGTCCTATAACAAAAGATGGAAGGGGACTATCCAAATGCGAAAACAACAGAAAGCTAACTGAGTCACTGTGTCCGGGTAGTGTTAGCCACCGTTCACGTACAGGCTGGCTAAAGCGGGACTATACGGATATTCTTGCGTACGTATTTGCACATCCTCACAGCTGCACAAATGAAGTTGCCCGGGAAAGTGGATTGAGCCAACAGCGTATACTACAAATTTTGCACAGGAACCATATCATCCATATTCGTTTCATTCGCAGCAGACACTGTGGCTTGGAGATGCGGAGAAAACACTTGATTTTTGTAATGTTATGTGGAATGCTTTAGAAGAGGACCCAGGCTTTCTGTCAAATATTTTATGGACAGATGAGTCACGCTTCACACGAGATAGCGTTGTGGATATGCATAATGTACACTACTGTGCACAGGAAAATCCCTATTGCGCGAGAGACACTCACCATCAAGTGAGGTGGTTCACCAACGTTTGGTGTGGCATTTGGCTGCAACCAGCTTGTAAAACCATTTTTTTACAACGTAACTCTAAATGGTGAACGATATTTAGATCCCTTCAAACGGATGTAACATATTTCTTGGACAATGTACCATTACAACCTTTATTGATCATGTGATACCAGCACGACTTGTCACCACCACATAGGAGTGCACACGTATCAAGATGGTTAAACGATGTGTTTGACCGAAGATGGATAGGACCAGAAGGTCCTGTAGCATGGGCATGGCCTCCAGGCTCACCAGACCTTAGCCCCCTGGACTTTTTCCTTTGAGGCCATTTTAAATAACAGGGGTATGCAATACCACCACTAACTGTAGCAGATCTGCAACAGCGTATACCATCCCCCTGTCCCTCTGCTTGCACAGTCAACTCGTAGAACGCTTGTAGGAGTGCATCATTGCTGAAGGGCAAAATTTTGAGTATGCAAACATGTGCATTGTATTTTCAAAACTAATAAAATCTCTACAGTATTATGCATTCACATCTTGTAGCTCTGTCTAAGTACTCGGTTGTTCCTTCCGGATGTGTGATTTTCTTGAGGCCACATTTGCGGTCCCCTTCCATCTTTTGTTATGGGACAAAAACATTTTTGTACTATTTTTGCGCGATAACCCACTCATCCCGCAAAAAAGGGGATCCCTCATGGTGTTATTGTGTGGGCCATAAGGGCTTTCCCATACAACTGCACAAGAAGTAAATCGCTAACTACAATAGCTCGTGAGATATTAGCCTGATTAGGACTTTCCTTGTAACCCTGTACACTGTAGAGCAACTGAATTAGAGACAGCTGGCGTTATGCAAATGCGGCGCTGTGGGAGTCCCTGTAAACGGAAACGACATGACGTATGCAGCGATCCGACAATATAAAGAGTGATGCGACGGTAATCAGTAAGAGTCGGACGCATTATGGGTAAGTCAAAGGATCTAAGCGCATTTGATCGTGCGCAAATTGTCGGGGCCCGACGAATGGGTCACTCCATCTCGGAAGTCGAGCAGGCACTGAGATTTTCACGAGCCACTGTGTCACGGGTGCACCGTGAGTACATCGAATCCGGTGAAAACCATCCCTGCAAGGGCCAACTGCCGTGGACATTAGCGTGTGGATGTGCGGGGTCATCGTCGGCTAGCTCGCATTGTAACAGCGGATAGACGGGCCACAGTACAAGACATCACTCGGCAATTTAACGCTGGTGCACAAAAACGTGTAAGCAGACACACCATCCAGAACCATCTCCTCGCTGTGGGGGACAGAAGCCATCGTCCCACGAGGGTACCGCTGCTGACTGCACATCATAGGGTACAAAGATTAGCATGTGCACGGGAACATCGCCACTAGACCCTAGACATGTGGAAAAATGTTGCCTGGACTAATGAGTCTAGATTCACGTTGGTACATGTGGATGGCAAGATGCGAGTACGGCGCAAACCACATGAAGCGATGGATCCTTCTTGCCAGCAGGGTACTCTTCAAGCTGGTGGGGGTGGCATTTTCGTCTGGGGACTGTTTACGTTCACTGAAATGGGACCCCTCGTACGTGTGACATCGTCCCTTACAGGTCAATGTTACCGGGATATCCTGGACGACCATTTGCTCCCGTTTGTGCGTCTTCAGCATCCCACTGGGGACCTCATCCTGCAACAAGACAATGCAGCTCCAGAATTGTATCCGAATGGTTGGTTGAACACTCCACCGACGTGACCTCGCTTCCTTGGGCAGCTAGGTCACCTGATCTCAATCCCTTCGAGCACATCTGGGATGCCATCGAGACAGATTAACCCCTTTATCAAATCTTCATGAACTGTGGGAGCTTGTTCAGGGGTCGTGGATCCGTATGGCTTCCCAACGCTTCCGGTGTCTTGTCGAGTCCATGACGAGACGAATCGCCGCCGTCATTAGGGCGAAAGGTGGTGCTACACGTTACTAGACAGGTATCTCTAATACAATTGCTCTTTAATGTATATATATACACCAAGATACCATAGCCCGGTGGCGCAGTGGTCTAAGCGATGGGTTATGATCATTCGTCCGAGATGGGTTCGGGTTCGAATCCCGGTTTGGCATGGATCTTGTGTTTGTCTTATGACACTGGCTCTCTCTATTCCCTGGAACCAGTGACCCTAAATTAGAGACGGGCGACTGCTTATAGCCCATTGAGTTGATCACGGCGGTCGTTAAACCTCCAATCAAAAAAAAAAGATGCCGTATACACTTAGTTAGCGTAAGCCTAATACATAAAAGAAAAACCCATTACCATGTAAATACTGACCACTAAAAAAAGTTCAAACAAATCACAATAATATTAGGCAACACATTCTACACAAACAACACTGAAAAACCAGATTAAAAACAAGCAATTAACGCTCAGTCAGTAGAACATCCATGTCAAAAAATATAAAAGCAGTAATAAAAGTAGTAGAAGACCTGCTCCCTAAACCCCGAAGATGCAAAACTTAAAACATAGAAGGTGGAATACTCGTGAAATATTTGCTTCTTACTACGGTATTTTAACTTTTTTACCTTTCATGTTTTAGGCTTTGCATTTACGCGGTTTCGGGTGCATGTCTTTTACTATCTTTATCGCTGCTTTTTAAATGTTTTTTGACATGTATGTTTTGCTGGCTGGGCGTTGATTGCTTGGTTTTAATTTGGTTTTTGAGTGGGTGATTTTTGTGTTAAAAGGGTTCATTAATATTATTGAGATTTGTTTGAACTTTTCTTTTGTAATCAGAATTTGCATGGTGTTGGGTTTTTCTTTCGTGTTTTAGGCTTACGATATCTTAGTGTATAAGATATCTTAGTCTATACTGCAGCATGTTCTGGTGTGCTGCAATTGCAAGGGTTGTTCCCTTGTTTCACATCTTCATTGGCTAACTACTTATATATCGGTAGACACTATAATTCGTGCATGAATACTAGTATTAAAAGAAATCCGTCTTGTTGCACGATGATATTTATTCAACTAAAAAACGAAATCTATATACAGTTTAAAAAACACATGAGCACAAACGCCTGTGACCGGCCAACGCTATGTGCGCATTTTTTCTGACGAGGTACACCCGTTCGTGTCGTGCATCCATGCTGATAGGTTGTGCCTGTTCCAACAGAACAATGCACCTCCACACAAGTGTCGGGACGCCACATCATGGTTAGAGGAGCATTCATCTGAGTTTCGGGTGTTGCCATTCCCACCCAAGTCCCCAGACCTCAACGTGATAGAACACATTTGGGATGCCATGCAACGCGCTATCGAACACAGGAATCCGAGACCTCGGAATACACCCAAATTGTGAAACGCTCTGCTGAAATTATGGTGTGCATTGCCTACAGCATATTTCCAGAAGCTAGTGGAGTCCATGCCCGTCGTATTTCTGCAGTCCTGCGCTCTCGCGGGGAACCTACCAAGATTAGACTGGTGTACCAGTTTTTCTGACACTTCAGTGTATATATATATATAATTAGCTAATATTAATAAATTATATTTTTGTCAGTCACTTTGATTTTAAAGCTCAGTTTTTTAATCACATCTAATTAGAGAGAAATTAATACATTAGAAAATCGTATTTGTGTTTGCCAGCAATCATTGTATTTGAAATTTGTAAATAATTAATATTTTTTTTCACTTAATTATGTTCATATACATTAGAGCTACGTTGCGTTCATTAAATTCCATCTAAAATGGATGGCAGAATCTATCGACAAAGAATATCTTAGTCTATTCCAACTTTGATAACCTCGATGCAAAATCTGATCAAAGACCTTCGTTTCTTGAAACATTTTGAAGGAACATCATTTCTGAAAGGAAGATTTTTTCGGAGACGCTTAAAAATCGATTTCCTCTGACACGGAAAATAATTATGTGAGCTTGATAAAATAAATTAAAAAATATACGGAACAAGATAGAAGCAAAAAAAAGCTGTATGCTCTAAATTATCTGAGTAAATATGTTTTGTCCAGGTGCGATAATCTATCAAAGCCGGACTCGGAAGCAAGAAAATCCCTTACATTCATCCTTTAACATCTGCGAGAGCAAGCCAATCCCGACGTCAAAATCTCACAAGGAACATTCACCGGTTGGACAAATGTTACCCTGCGGCTTAATCCAGGCGTACTCCCTAATCGTTTCACGGAGCAGATAAAAAAGGAAAACCCACAAAAACAACCTAGGTTATCAGAGCGGGATATCTAGTGATTAATAACATCGCTCATCTGTCATTCGGTTAGCCGAAAGGGTATGAGGAAGAACTCCTGTATGGGAGTGTGCGTGAGGATGTGTATATGTGTTTGACTGGGAGCAGAGATTACGTCAGATGAAATATCGAAGGATATGGAGGTCGGCAATCACTGAGGGAGGGGGTCATTAGTCTGCTAGGCCTATTGCCAATAGGAACCTACCGCTTCTAATTGACATTGGAAGCGGATTGATTTAGTAACCTTCAGATGCTGCCTTTCTTCTTCTTCCTTCATTTTCGACGCAAGGTCCGATGACAGGGTACAGACCTCATCTTCTAATAGATAAAGGTGTGCTCAGTTTCTCAGAAATACATTTCTCTGGAACACAGATCAATCCGGGGCTAGCTCCCAGTTAAAAGACAATTTCTTTTTCTTGAAAGAAGCACAGCATTTAGTAACGAAAGTGGACTTTTGAGAATTGAAGAAGGCTACTAGTCAGCTGCAAGAAATTCAGTATTACATAGACATATCCCTCCTGCATTTTTTTTAAATATCAGACCATAATACTGTGAAATTAGAAGAAGTGCTCAAACGAGATAATACCAAAATACCTGTTGGTATAAATTTAGCTCAAGAACAAGCTGTTCTTAATGTTGTATTACGTGGAAATAAACGTTAGGGTTATGACGAATAAGAATTCGTCGCATTTCTGTTTCACACGTTTGCCTAATATAAAAAAGTAACACCCTGGAGTACCTTTTTTGTGTTACACACATCCGTGACGAATACCGCATTAATACTTACGCCAAATGAAGCACACCTAATTAAACCAAATTAAATACAACCATTACACTAAACTTAGGTACTAAACAATTAAATCGAAAAGCATGACTTAGATTCTAATTGATCATTGACATTAAATACACCACATAAGAACCAAGAATAATAAATGTGATGAAGACATGAACAAGAGTTGAGATTGTGAATAGTTACCAACAGTTCTACTCACAAGTCACTTATAGCCGCATCTAATGTGCGTCAACATGTTGATGTAGTTCAATATTCGCAAGCAGCAAACATAGTAGTGTTACTTATTAACTAGCTTGCAAGAAATATAAAGTGCGTTATAAAGTCCAGAACAAAACAATTGTGTAACACTTACTGCCCCTCTGTTATCAAGTGTTGTATTATAATTTTCGTCTGCTGTGCTAATTCTTTAACAAAATGCTAAGATAACTAGTTGAATATAATTCGTTTCAAATCCAAAACTGATTGTTAAAGACGCTAACTGGAAACTTCGTGTTCTTAAGCGAACCTCAATGGAGAGAAAATTTGAAATTACAAAATGACGCCTAAATAAATAAGTATGAAAGTGTTTTAATTTCAAAATAATAATAATTGATACGCAAACAAGCTTATGATTATCTTCTGCACATCAGAACTGAGTCAACGTATCTAGCGCCGCTCGCGGCTATTGGCTGAACGATCGTCATCACGCCTCAGCACTGAAATGAGCTGGACTGGGCAGGCAGTGTATACAAGGTGATTCGTAAATTCCTAAATCTCCTCAATAGCTTGGGAACAAAGACAGCTAGAGCTATGGAAGTAAAGTATGTTATAGTAAAACAAACATGCTCAATCGGAGGAGAGTGACTGCAGCGCCCCTAGTGGCAAAATGTGGAAGTTAGCACTCCTATCTCGGAAACCGTGAGAGATACGGGAAAGAGACCAATTAGAAACTTGTAGAGCAACAAGGAATTAGTAGGAAATGACATATGGTAGAAACGGCTGGGGTAAGTAGAAGGCTGGAAACGGGAGGGAAACACAAGGTTTATTATACTCAGGCATGAATACAAATGGAGTACATTGGTCGTATTTAATGCAACAGCAGTACTTACAAAACTTTGCGTTTAACGTAAATAG
Organism: Macrothele yani; assembly: GCA_039090855.1. Classification (NCBI taxonomy): domain Eukaryota; kingdom Metazoa; phylum Arthropoda; class Arachnida; order Araneae; family Macrothelidae; genus Macrothele; species Macrothele yani. Next base: position 141,675,720 of record CM077002.1, read on the forward strand.
GGTTCAATGTGGCCACCATCTGCCACAATACACATTTGAATGCGAGGCAGAACTTCCCGTTGTACGTTCGCCAGCATAACAGGTGTCACGCTCTCACACTCAGCGACGATACGCAGTCGAAGATCGTGTAGACTCGTCGGTTCCACCCTGTACACGTGATCCTTTAGGTAACCCCAGAGGAAGAAATCCATGGGAGTTAGATCAGGGGATCATCCGTTATGGTGGCCACGCTACGGGACCACCATAACGGATGATCTGTTGCCCGAAACTGTCGGACAGGATCTGCCGTACCGCTTCTGGTTGGTGTGCCGGAGTGCCGTCATGCTGAATCCATAATGAGTGTACATCTTGCAGAGACAGATCATCTAATCAATCAGGTAATGTGCTTTGTAACAGCTGCAGGTATCTTTGTCCATTTAATGCGCCCTCATAGAACACATGCCCAACAAGTTGGTCCTTCCAGATACCACAACAGACATTGATCTACCAGCGTACCTGATGCCTCATTTCCCGTGTAAAACATGGATTCTGAACTGCCCAGTAATGGGAGTTTTGTTTGTTCAGCACACCGGCGCATGTGAATTGCGCCTCGTCAGTCCAGAGGATGTTTGATAGAAAGGCCACATTTTCTTCTACGGTGTTCATTACAAAATTGTACCAATCTAGACGTCGTTGGTTATCCCCTGGTTATCAGTACGTGCAGCGGTACTGAACGGTACGGGTGGGCACCATGCTGATGCAAATGTCCCACACATGGGATTGTGATAAGCCACATGCCATACTGACTTCCCTCGTACTGGTGTGTGAGTTGGCCAAAACGTATGCTAGAACATCTAATGGTTGCACATCCCTATACATTCCGGTAGGTCGGCCCGAACGGGAACGCACTGCAATACTGTCTGTCTCTCGTAGCCGTAGAACCGCACGACTGATGGTCCACGCTGTTGGCGATGGATGAATCGGAAATCTTTGCGCGGCGAGCTCTCCATATACCCTCCTCGATGCGCGGTTCCCATGCGCTGCGGCGGGCCACTATTAAACAGCCATTGGCCATCATTTATTAATCATTTGCATACCCGGCCCCGATGTACTTGCTTGCAAAGTTTTATCAGGATCGAACTGCTTTCTTTTTTCTGTCTTTCTGTCTTTCTTTCCTCCTTTCTTTCTTTTTGTCTTTTCCTCCTTTCTTTCTTTTGTCTTTTCCTCCTTTCTTTCTTTTTGTCTTTTCTTTCTTTCTTTCTTTCTTTCTTTCATTCTTTCTTTCTTTCTGTCTTCCTTTCTGTCTTTCTTTCTTTCTGACTTTTTTTCTTTCCTTCTTTTTAAGAGTGTATATATATTTTTCGTCGCTGTTTTTCTGTTTTGGTATTTAACGATCACCTTCAGCAGCTATAAATGATATAGACTGTCACTCATCAACTAAATTTAGGCCATTGGTTCTAGCGTAGTGAGAGAACTAGTCCCATCAGACAAACACACCACCGAGTACTTAAATTGGGCAGACTGGTTCCAGGAAAGTGACATATGCAGTCCTATCCAACAAACACGCCTTCCGGTACTTAAATTTGGGCCACGGGTTCCAGCAAAGTGACAGACCGAGCCCTATTTAGCAAGTCCAGCACCAGGTATTTCAATTTGGACCAGTGATTTCAAGGAAATGACAGAACCGGCCTCGTTCGACAGGCACACCACTCGGCACTTAAACTTGGGATACTGGTTCCAGGGAAGTGATAAACGCAGCATAATTTAACAAGTACGCTTTCTGGTACTTCATCGTGGATGACTACTGCATAGAGAACTCCTTAGATCATTTGTCAAATGGGCGGCTTTGTCTGGATTTAACTACTCCCTTTATCATCAGAAGCTTTAAAGAACACTCCTTCCGTAACTTAAAGTTACTGCCTCTTGCAGAGGCAGAGATCCGGCGTTGGAAAGTTAAGCCATGAATCTGCATCTTGTCTCCAGATTCGAACTCAGACCTAGCAAGTTTAAGCAACTGTTGTGTATCGTTCTACATTTAATTAATTACAATCGCAAAGCACCGCTTTGAGGATTCAATATTGTGACCTGAACACTGTTGTCAAGTATTCGAAAAATGTATCGGCAAACCCATATACACTCAAAACGCAATGCCTTATACACAACGCACCACTCCACGAACCTGCCTTTTCGCGTACGGTAATGTTGAAAGCTGAAACCTTCTGTGGTTTTGAATTGGTTAGAGACCTACCTACTGTATAGCGTACCTGCTATTGCGATGGTGGGTGAACGCAGCCAGCTGACAATGAGTTCGAACGTGGGCAGATAGTCGCTACGAGGAAGATGTTATGCTCCATCTCAGCGATGCGTAGCGTTTGTAACTTTCCCCTAAGACAGCCGCAAGTCTAAAATGCGGCCGCAAACCAGTCGCATTTTACACTTACGTAACGTCGGAAAAGAGGGCTGCAGTGCAAGAGATCACTTCGACCTTCAGCGACAGAGTACATACGAAAGTTCGTGCCAAAACTATTCGACGCACAATACAGTACTCCCCTATGGTAGCCGAGGTCTACATCGAGCATCGTTATTAAGAGAAAGTCCTTGAGGTACCAGGCCAAAGTTGGAGATGGAAAACAAGCACTGGACCATAATAGGGTAGAAACGGGTAGTTTCTCCGCAGTAACCATCTCATGACTCAACCTACGCCGTCAAAATGGTGATTCTGCAGGGATAAAAGGATCTCTCCCAGAATTGTTTTAGTGAAACAATTCTAAAAGATATCTGAGAGCAATCCTACCAGGATCCGACTGGTCTTTACAGATCGGTTAGGGAACCGGCTAAACTACACTGCCTGCTTGGGACTACCACTTCTCGCCCCCTTACCACTGCTCGCAATAGCCCCCGAACGTTTCCAACACGTGGTAGAGTCCATGCCACGATCTGGTGCTGCTATTGAGAGGGCGAAATGTGGTCTCAAAAGTTATTAGACGGATGTGTATAATATGTTGCCCATATATGTATGTGTGTAACATATTGTATATATTATATGCAGGATGATTCACGTAAGCGTGTACAAACTTCTGGGAGGGGTAGGTTGCACAAAGACAAATTGGAATCACATAGCAATGCAGGGTCGGGAGCGCCATTTCCATTTGCTAGTGTACAGAGAGGACGAGAAATAAAACAGCAGCACGTAAGAGAACAACATGCTTTTTATTACTCACAAGACATTTGCAAAATGCATTGAGGTTACAAAAGGTGTTCAAAGTTGCGACCATGAGCTGTAACACAGGCTTGACATCGTCGGCGCATGGAATCTCGTACATTTTGGAAAATTCCTGGCGTGTCTCGGACTTCCGAAGCAGCTACAGAGATGCATGCTACAAGGTCCTCATCACTTTCAACGGGGGTGTCGTACACCAGTCCTTTGATGTAACCACAGAAGAGGTAATCAAGGCATGTTAAGTCCCGCGATCTTGCAGGCCAATGAACAGGACCACCACGCCCGATCCACTGATGTCCAAATGTCATGTTTAAGGGATGACGAGCGTCATTGCTGAAATGGGCAGGGGCCCCATCGTGCTGGATTCACATTGCACGGGGTAGCAACTGAAAGACCTGTTTGTTAGTTCTCCAGAAATATCCGGTAACTCCTTCCGTCCAGGCGAAGAGGTATGAGGTATGGGTCAATTAAGTGGTCCCCGACAATGCCGTCCCAAACATTAACAGTAAAACGGTTTTGTGCTGAACGCAGTCGTAAAACATGAGGGTTCTCCACCGCCCATACATGCGCGTTATGTGCATTGAAGCAACCTTCTCGTGTAAAGCACGCTTCGTCTGTGAACAAACAGCCCAGAAGCAGGAAATGTGGGTTCTGCCGCACTCTTCTGCAGGTACCATTGCGCAAATGCAACGCACTGAGGGTAATCCTCAAGGCTTAGGTGTCTGAACGCGCTGTGCATGATATGGATGCAATTGGTCTTCGTGCAGAACCCTCCATACGGTGGATTGGGACAGACCAAGCCGATGGGCAATTGCTCGTGTGCTGGCTTTTGGAGTGTCTGCTGCATGACTTAACACATTCTTTTCGATGGCAGGAGTGCGTCCACATCGTTCCCAATACGTCGCAGGCCCCTGGAAAGAACCAGTGTCGCATAACCTCTGATGCAGCCGTGCAAACACTTGGTAGTTTGTCACTCGTCTCATCAGATACCATTCCTGGTACAGTCGCACCGTGGCTCGTCCGTTGCAGTACGCTGCTCCATATGCAAGGTGCATATCAACCATTTCCGCGTTCGTGAACTCGGCCATCCAAGTACCTCTGCAGGCGGTTTACAAATGACGGTATCTTGAAAGAAAGTATGAGCAGTCTCGCGGCCGAACAACGCCATCTACCGCATGGAGATGGCGTTTCCGACCCTGGATTGCTATGTGATTCCGATTTGTCTTTGTGCAACCTACCCCTCACAGAAGTTTGTAAACGCTTAGCTGAATGGCCCTGTATTATCAGAAGCATTCGAACACCACAATGTTTTGGGGCAAATGGCTCTATTATCGCAATTAGTAGTTAGTCGGTCAACCTTTTGCTTCTATGACAGCTGCGACACGTCGAGACAAACTATTAATCAATTTACAGTAGGTCTCGAAAGGATGGTTCGCCATCAGACATGCAACGCTGCTGCCGGAGTAGATAGCGAAGACGATGTTTAAGGTTTATTCCATATCCGTCTCTCCAGCTCATTCCGGAGTTATTCTGTGGGATTAAGATCAGGCTTCTGAGTAGCCCAGTCTAACAATTCCACGTTATTTTCAAGGAACCAGTCCTGCACACTCCGTGCAGTGTGGCAGAGAGCTCGACCGTGTTGTAAACGTGACACCGGTCATTGCAATAATACTGCCACATTGTTGGTAGAGCATAATTATCATGGTTCGTAGTATAATAACCAACGAGCCGAGCTTCATCCACAGAAAAAAAAACCCATTCAATATCATGATGAATCCTCCGCCGAACTTCACAGTTGAAAAAACATAGTCCGACTAAAAACGTTCACCGAGCAGTTGCCAAATCCCAACACGCCCATCAGATTGGAACAATGAAAAGCGTGACTCATCATTCTAAATATCAGCTTTCCAGTCACTCACAGTCCAGGCGCTTGGCATTTACGGTAGTGATATGAGTCTTGTGTGTCGCTGTTCTACCATAATAAATCACACTGTGCAACTCTCTGCGGATAGGTATGGTACTAGCCGAGTCATTACAAGCATTTCCAACTTCAGCAGCGATGGAAACGGCAGAGGAAGAACAAGATGTCATAAATGTTTTTACCATGGCTCTTTTGTCACGTTCATTAAGTATTGTGCGATCATCCTGAACGTTTTTTACTTTTTTCTTTCTTTGCTGTAGTTGTACTGTCCTGCTTCCATCTGTTCACGACATCACTTACAGTCGATTTTGGTATGTTTAGTTTAGCTGCAATGCCCCGTATGGAAAAGTTACTTAAACGACATCCTATGACCAGTCCACGGTGGAACTAGGAAAGTTCACGTCCATGAGGGCATATCCGCTTCAAAGTTACTGATAACACGACAGAGTCAACTTTAACTCAACTTTCTGTACGGGGGATTTAACAAAAGTTTTACACACTGTCAAATTTTGAGAAAAGTGTGAAGTAACGGAAAAAACGTACCCTATTTCCGTTTCCCTTCGCTGCTAATGTCAGCTTGCCAGCGGTGAGGTAGGTCCTGCATGTCCCGTAGTACACCATTTTGCTCAGCTGTAGTATTACTAAGTTCACGTCCAATGACAGTTTGCCCAGCGATTCCTGCCGGATGCCACGGAGCCTATTTTTTAACTTTGGGAAAAGAAAAAAATTCGAATAGACCGAGATCAGGACTGTATGTTGGGTGGGATAAAGTTTCCCAGCCACATTTCGACAAAAGTCCCTGTACCATACTCTGCACCATGACACGATACGTTGTTATGCGACAAGACCGCTTACGATCTTGTTGGGGCGATTTTGAAGAATTGTTTGGACTCCAATTTATTCTCAGAAAGTCACGATATTATTGTGCGTTGATATTTGGCTCTACCGGCACTCGATCAGGGACCAAAACGCTTTGGGCATCGTACGCAAAAATCACCATTTGCAAAACTTTGGATTGGTGCCGAGGACACTTTGAGGAACGTGGGAAACTTAGATGGGTCCAAGTCTCATCAATTGCGACAGTTCTGTTCAGGAAGGTATCGATCTCCGTTTTGAACCTGTGGAGGTGATCCTGTGCGACGCGTACTCTGTCTGCCTTCTGCTCGGGGGTGAGTTGATGGGGCACCCGGCGCGCTGCGATTTTTCTTTTCCCCAGTGAGTTGGTCAAAAATACGGCGAACAGACATGGTGGACAAAATTGCCTGTTGAGAAATCCCCTCGATTGTCAAACGGCGATTCTCTTCGAGAAACGTTACAACAATGGTGACAGATGTTCTGTGTATCGCGGTTTGAGATCGGCCTCAGAAGTGATCATTTTTTATGCTGCTCCGCCCTCCCCCTCCCGCGAAAGCGGGATGCCCAGCGAGAAATTGTGCTTCGATCAAGACTTCCTTCCCCACAAACTTCTTGCAAGGCAGTGTGGATCTGTGTCGGAGTTTTACCCCGCCGAGTTTCTATTTTCACTTACGAGCTCTGGTCTGACGCTGTGACTCGACCTGAGGAGCTGCACGCTTTCGTTTCTAAAACCTCCCTTGTCCACAGAGCAAATCATAGCGCGTCGTTCTGACACACTGCGTTGCTCAACGTCTTACCTTGACATGATGCAATCATTATCCCGATTGCATTATCCGTTTTCGTTTTAGATTAAAGTGTGCAAAACGTGTGTTATCACCCTCCCACCTACCCGACTCACATTCCACCATCCTGCGCGTAACCATTTTTTGCAGATATTTAGTAGAAGTCTGAATACTGAATTTATGAAACGACTTTTTCTTCAGTTGCTTGGTTTTTAGTTTAACGATCACTATTAGGACCTAAGACTGTAAAAGTGGCCTTCCCAAATTTGCGGTATTTGATTCTAGGAAAGGAAAAGGAAGAGTGCTATAGGGCAAGTATATTTCCAGTTCTTTAGCCAGACATCGAGCCCGAGACGAATTCAAGCGATTAGCCGAACCTCTGGCCATGAACAAATTGAGTCCTTTATTTGCTTAATATTGTATAACGTATAAGGTTGTCCGCGGCGGGCTCCCTCACTCGGGAGTATGTCGCACTACCAACTGAGCTACGCGGACATGTGCTCTCACTGCTACCTGCCTTTATCTCATATGCGTCTTGCGGTGTAGGCACGTCACATCTCTTCCTGCCCCCCGAAGGGGGGCCGGGGTCAATGCGTTGCTGTAGGCAGTTATCCCATGAAGAACGTGCATTCGAGAAATCCCAGGCAATTTGGTATGTGGGACTTAACATCACACTGATTTATTTTTTCGAAGCACTGAAGAAGAGATTCTCATTTCTCCTGTCTCGCTGTGCGGAAAGAACATCTCATCATTGCGAGAAACTTAACAGGTGGGTCATCCTGGAAGTTCGGCCGCCAATATAAGGTACATGTTTGTCTGCGCCGGGCATCGAAACCGGGTCCCCCCTCACTCCGGAGTAAGTTGCTCTCCCAACTGAGCTACGCGGACATGTGCTCTGACTGCTATCTGCCTTAATCTCATGTGCGTCCTGTGGGGCGGGCACGTCACAAACGGTCCCAGTTCGGAAAAAAAGTGTATCAGGTAATGTCGTATAAATAGAAAGTTTAAAGGCTTTGATATGCATTTTGTTTTGCCAATAACTTTATAAAAACTGTGCGTCACTTTTTCTGTTGCCAATTTTGTTTGTTTGTTTCCTATCGGTATGTAACATCATGAAAGGTGTTTGTGCTTGGGCAGGTGCCCATACGTAAGAAACACCAGTTCACTCGTCGATTAATATAAATATTCAAAATTCTTATTCCCGGAGTAAGAAGTGTACTATTGTTGGGATACCTCTAGAGCTGAGAGCACCTCTTCTCCACGATTTGAAATTTCGGTTTATACATTTCTCAGGTATCGCCCATAAGGTGTCGTATAAAATACGAGTATTATCCACTCGTTAAACGTAAAGCGCTTGCTTTTACGTCACAATTTAGTGATGGCTATATATTATTTATTCTTTTGTTGTTTCGTCCCTTCTTCTGGAAGAAAAAAATAATTAAATTTCACGTAGGCGTCATCTTTGATCCTGTTGTGGAACTCGTAAAAGGAACATGTCGGAAGGAGGGAGGAGAGATGCGGATTGCTTACCAGAAGCCAGCGTAACCATACATACGCAAGTAAAAATATGCATACAGAAGTACTGAACACAAATCTTAGCAGTAACACACAAGACAGATTTTTTGTTCTCAAAATCAATTCTTTTTAGTTTCGGGCTCACGCAACTATGTTTTATTTCGTAAATGGAAATATGCTAGATGACAAGCAAATTCTTTTGAAATGATGAATTCCGAAAAACCGTTTTTGCATTTCGCATAAATAAAAAATATTAGAAAGTGAATGAGAAACTTTTTCAATTCCTTTCATGCATTTCGTAATGAAATTTGGCCTTTAATATTTGAATACGAATCAAAAAATACAAAAGTACTCCGTCTAACAGAGAAAAGGCTGACTGAAATTCAGAGGTTGCCAAGATGCATTTATTAAGCTTCAGTTTACGAAGTTTCAGGAGTAACTCATGTTTTATTGAAGTTTCCATAACAGGCAATAAAAAGTGTTCTAAGCAAATGAGGAGGAATAAAAAATACTGCGTAGCAAGAGCGATTTTTTTACTGTTCTTAGAAATTGTAGAACAAACACTTTGCACGGAAGATTGGAACAAAAACAGTATTCCCAAAAGCAAAGTACATGCAGCTTCAGTATAAAATACATGCATGATATAACAGTTAGAAGATATTATCTGCCTTTCCTCTGGCGAAGAATTAAATTTTAATGCGAAAGGAGCAGTTTGAAGAAATAAGAAGTTATAATAAACCCGGAAGTTTGCAAATACTTTCTTGGGCACGATATTTTTTCATTTTTCCTCTAAGAGCCAACTTAAGTAAATTTTCTGTACTTCCCACTCTTAATAATTAAGTTGACTGCGGCCAAATGACGGATTTTTTAAGTCGACCTATATGTATAAAGTTGACTGCGGCCAAATTGCGTATCTTGTAAATCAACTTATGTAAAGTTGGCCGCAACCAAATGGCGAATTTTGTAAATCGACTCCTACAAACTTAATCGATTGTCCTTCCAAGGATGATGCCATTGAGACAATTGTATCACCTGTACAACTGGTGATATCGGCAATGGTGCATTAGTGCATCGTATAATTGGACGAATTGTGGCATTAGACCAATCGTATAATTGGACGAATAATCGACAGGTCCAATTGTAGCCTTCGGACAAATAGGCATTGGTCCAAGGAGTATAAAATAAGGAGAGAGAGCATGTACTCTCACCATTGAAGCCAGCTAAGTTGCGTGGCCGCCATGTTACATTACCCTCAGTTGCTCATTTTTGCTTTGTAAGTTAGAGAAGATTTCAGTTTTTTACTTCGTGTGAGAAGGGCGTTTGCTGATTTATAGAATTGTTCATTTCAAGTTCAACTAACATTAAAAGTTGAAGAGACATCTATTGTATTTGCGGATCAAAAACTTATGATGGAATAGCTAAACATTTCTAGTACGAATTAGAAATTTGTCCAGTTTTCAATAACTCCTGGTCAGAGATCACATTCCTGAAAACGTTTTATTAAAACTTTGTAAAAAACCTTCGTTTCTCGCGCCTAATAAAATCCGTGTTTTTTTTTTTTTTTTTTTTGTTATTTTAAATTCGTACATTATCGCATTTCTTATTAGTACATATTTATCTATCAACGCTAACGGATTTTATTGTGCGCTACAAGCGTTTTTCAATTTGCATGTTCCGTGTACTCTTCGTTAAAATTTTGTAAATTATCAAAGTTTAGCACGAACTATTGTTTCTAAGGTGACATTTCGTTGCGTTTCTGAGTTCGGAAACATTCAGTCGATCACATGAAATAAATCAGGGTTTTCTTCTTCACTTTAGAGTTTGTGTACAGCTTCATGCATTACTTTAAACAGCATGTACTTTTCGTGTGACGAGTTAAAGAGATTTTTGTCGTAGGCAGCAGTGAAACGTGACTTAGCAGTGCTTTGAAAGGAAAGAATAGAAAACAGTGGTGATATTATAGACTACATCCATAAATGTACATGATATTTTTTTCGCCAGAAGCCTTTAAAAGTGTTAGCCTGCCTATATTGTTAGGTACGTAATTCGATGGGAACGCAGTCAGAAGGGTAACAAAAGATGGCTACCACTCAGAGCGTCGGCTTCAGAGCTTTACGTAAGGCTTGCTTGTTATGCTCCCTCTCCTTATGTGACGTACCTGCCAGCAGGACGCGCATGACTTAAAGGCAGATAGGAATCAGAATAAAATGTCTGCGTAGCTCAGTTGGTAGAGCGACTTGTTCCGGAATAAGCGTACTCGGGTTCGAATCCCGGCGTAGACCAAAAATGACGGAGAAATTTACTTCGTTATAATGGCGCCCGAACTACCCGGATGACCCGACCGTTCAAAATCTCGCATTGGTGTGATGTTATTTCCACACCGCGAGATAGGAAAAATCAGAGAATCCCTTCTCCAGTGCTTCGAAAAATAAATGTGTGTGACGTTGCATTCCACACACCAGATTGACTGGGAGTTCTCAAGTGCACGTTCTACAGTGGTTGTCTGCCTGCAGCGATTCATGGTCACGGCTGACCCGTAGGCCATGCCCCCGGCCCTCTTTCGGGGGGAGATGTGACGTACCTGCCAGCAGGACGCGCATGACTTAAAGGCAGATAGGAATCAGAATACATGTCTGCGTAGCTCAGTTGGTAGAGCTGCTTGTTTGCGGAATAAGCGTACTCGGGTTCGAATCCCGGCGTAGACCGAAAATGACGGAGAAATTTACTTCGTTATACTTATTCTATCCTCCTTGCATTGGTCCAATCGAACCATTAGATTACTCGGCACTGGACCGTACCAGTGGACAAACTGGTATTTGAACAAATCTCAAGGACCGACACCCAACAGGTTACTTCAGTAGTAGAGGACAAGTGATTAAATAATATCTCCTTTCATGCAATCATACGTGTCTTACAGGGCCGTAACTCTCGTCATCAGGATTGTATTCTTGCCGATCACTATCAGTCGCTGCTGCACCCTATTGATGTAAAACCTATATATCCAAATTAGGTGATCTCTGGAGCCGGATGGGTTTCATGAATTCCCCACCTGAGAGCCTCCAGTAGATTTAACATACAGTCATTTGTAAAAGTTTAAGACTACCTGTTGGTATTAGGAGATTTCTGCCGATTGCGTCAGCTGCAGTCTGTATTACTCAACTTCCTGTCGGTGTTGCACCATCCTACAGCGGCAGCTGTTGAAAGAGTTAGGCGAGGCGTGCGAGCGTCCGTTTGCTTCTCGTTTTCATACTGAGAGGTTTTGTACGTATCTTCTATCTAGCGAAAAATGGGCAAAAAAGCGTCATTAAGTGTTACTCAGAGGGCACAATAAGTGACTTTACATCATGAAGGATACTCCGAACGTGACTTAAGCAGAAAGGTAAATGCGAGAAAGACTGTTTTTCATAATACGATCATGAAATATCGAGATACAGGTGAATTTAGTGACCGAAAGAGAAGTGGATGCCCAAAGAACCCACGTGATTACATTACTATAAGGCGAATACTTATGCATTCTCCGAGGAGTATATGGAAGAAAATCAAGGCGTTTTTTCATTCAAAAATGGCTGATATTAGTATTAGCACTGTTTCCCGAAGTCTTAGCAAAGATTTTTGATTAAAATCTTATAAACCTGCACATAAACCGAGACTAGCCTCTGTCACGAAGAAGGAGAAACTCCAGTCTGCGAAGAGTCATCAATCGTGGTCTGCAAAAAATTGGAGTCAAGCTCTTTTTTCCGATGAATCCACGGTGCGTGAATACGAATGACGTGAAGCACATGTCCAACAACTAAAAAGCAAAAGGTTTGATGAAAACTACACCGTTAGTACTATGAGAGACGCCTATAGACAAATGAAATGGGGTGCTATATCAGCACTCGGTACTGCTTCATTATCCTTTGTGCCGATAGGCTCTACCACGACTGGTCCTTTTATGCGGAAATGTTACGTGAGAAGTTATTAACTCTTATGAAAGTGCACAGATGCACAATCTTTATGCATCATGGTGCTTCATGCCACAGACTAGACAGTAAAGGACTGCCTGCAGAGGAAAAACATAACTGTACTGGACTGGCTCGGTAATAGTCCTGACCTTAACCCCATCAAATATTTGTGAACCATTTTAGAAGACAAGGCAGCAATAAAACAGCCATCAAATTCCCAAGCTTTGATTGAAGCGATAAAGTACGTGTGGTGCAAACCCAGGTAGCACAGCCTTGCAATTTAACGTAGGCCCAACGCTGAGCCAAGGTTTTCTATTCTTAAAAGACGGTGGTTCACTGTTAGGCCTACGTTAAATTGCAAAGTTGTGCTACCTGGAAAGACATTTCAAGTGATTATTGCAAACCCCTCATCAAATCCCTCCACATTGTATTCTGTCCATTATAAGACACAAAGGTGACCACACAAAGTACTGATTTCCATTTTTTTGTGTTCTAAAGAATATAAGTATTCATCTGCGTTGTAATTTTTTCAAATATCTCTGACTAATAGTTACTTGTTTCTTCAAAAATCTTAATTTTCAATAAATTGACAGGTGGTCTTAAACTTTTGCAAATGTCTGCACTGTAGAGAAGCAACACAGCTTTCTCTCCACAGCGTTGCTTCTGCATTAAAAAGTGATGGTGCATTGTTGAGGTGTTCCACAGTGAAAATTGCCGGTTAAATCCCAACCTAAACAACTTTTCCTCTTCTACTGGGACTTTACGATTTTAATATATATCTCAATCTGCATATCATTTCAGAGATTCAAAGTGATATTCCTTTCTTCAGGTGTTATTTCTCCTCGCAGAACATTACTTTATACACTGAGTGGCCACCAGTGGCGGCCCGTGACCAAAATTGCTGGGGAGTCAAACTACATTTCAGCCTGGATTCAAATAAATTTATTCAAATTTTGAAGATGACAATCCGATTTTTGGCGTAAATGTGACAAGGATGGTAAGTCAGATAATATCCGAAAACTTGAAAATTTTCATCGTCCTGGGTGGTGTAGTGGTTAGCATACCCGGGCACTATCTGGGAGACGCGGGTGTCCCGCTCCAGGACGATGAAAATTTTCAAGTTTTCGGATATTACCTGACTTACCATCCTTGTCACATTTACGCCCAAAATCGGATTGTAATCTTCAATATTTGTATTATATGGTGTAATCCCATATTTCTTTCTTGATTTATCTGCTATTCCGGGCAATGACGGAATAGGATTCTTAACCTCCAGATGCGCTAAACATGAATGCCGGTTGCTTCGACTAGCGAATCCTGTGATGGTTATATTTAAATTAATCGGAAACTTGAAACTTGGTCGTTCTGGGTGGTGTAGTGGTTAGCATACCCGGGCGCTATCTGGGAGACGCTGGTAAAAGTCTCGATCCAGGACGATGAAATTTTAAAGTTTTCCGATATTATCTGACTTACCATCCTTATCACATTTACAATAAAAATCGGATTGTCATCTTCAACATTTGTATTATATGGTGTAATCCAGTATTTCTTTCATGATAAATTTATTTAATTTAATGCCATTTTTTTACAATATAATTGTTTTTATTTACTTTCTCATGTGCGAAGTTAAAATTAGTAACGTGACCCGTGAAAAGATTTATAAATTTTTACCGGAAACGCACGTTTTACATGACTTACCAACACAAAGCCTGTTTATGTAAGGCTCCGGCCTTTCGCCTAAATATATTTTTGTCAGTCTGAATTGCCCTCTTGGACTATTTGGGAACTGTTAAGCCAGTTTGGATATGAAATATATTGCATCGAAATAGATTTTTATTAAAGAGATCAACAGAAGATAAAAAGCAAAACTGAACAATACATCTTTTTCATCTCAAATGAAATTCTATTGTATGTACGCCTCTGCCTTCACTGACGCCAAAAGTAAAAAGTTTTCAAGATTTCTGAACACAGCGTTTACCTATACAGCAAGAGAGAAAGCTTACCTTACGCTTATATTGTCTTGTATATTTGATCTATCTTTCGTTCTTTCTGTTTGGCGAAGTGATTTATTATATGGTCATACCATGTCTGTTCTGCTTCCATCCTCTTCACAAGCGCCTTCTCAATGGACAGAACTGATAAACTTGACAACCTTTCTTGCCCAATGGAGTCTCTCTTGTAGTTTTTCATCCTCTTCAGGCACATGAAACTGCGTTCCACAGAGGCCGATGTTGCAGGAATTGTTACTACGAGGGAAAAAAGTCTAAATAGCTCTGGCAGTGCCTGTGCTAGATTATTATTGTATATGGCAGATAGAAGTTCTGTTGTACTTTTGGCATTGTTCCACAGATCTCTGTCTGAATACAGAACCTGCAGCTCACTATGCAGCTTGGTGCTGTCAAAGTATTTTTCATAAGTTTGAAGCAGAGCTTTAAACCGGGTTCAGGAATAATTCTAGAATGAGCTTCAAAGCAGTGTACATCGACCAGCTGAAGAAATTTTATTTTCTCAATGTCAGAAAACCGGCATTTTAACTGAGTTGTAACACTGTCTATTATCTCATAATACAGTCTTCTGTATTGCACGGTGGCTGGAATATCATTGCTTCCTTTAAATATTTTATTTGGAGAACCAACCTCACTGCACACGTTATGATAGAGATCATCAAACTCTCGCTGATCTCGAAAGTACAACAATTTTTCACATAATCCAGTAATTCGTTTGTTACAAAAAGTAACATCGGAACTATTTGATTGCAGTACAGAGAAAGTAACCTCAGTTAAATCAAATATTTTTTTATGTGAGAAGAGAAGAAAAACGAAATTAAAATCTTGGAGCCACCGATTTAGTCCTGCTGCTTCGTGAATTGTCCAATCATCATAGTTGGAATCATCCTCTATTTTTTCAAATATTTCAATTAGCAGACACCTGTGATCAGCTATGGTAGACACTGAACGAGATTTGTAGTTCCACCTGGTCTGAAATACACGAGGTGGTCTGGGTCCACCAACAGATTCTAGTAAATGAACACGCTTTGTCGATTTGGAAAAGAATGCACAAATTGCATTTAAATTTGCACAAAAAATACGTGATTCCTTCAACACTGACGCTGCTCTGCTAAAAACTAAGTTCAGCCTGTGTGCCTAGCAGTGAACAAATAATGCTTGAAGGGCATCACACTTCACTTTTGCTTGCAATCTATTCAGCTCTGATGCCATCACTGCTGCGCCATCATATGTCTGTGCAACTAGTTTTTCTTTGTAGCTAAATCTTTCCAGCTCACGATCCAGTAATTCTTTAAGCGAAGTAGCACACCGATCAGAACTTACGTCTAAAAATCCCAAAACTCTTTCTACTGGTACTCCATCTTTCACGAATCGAACTATAATTGATACTTGTGCATGGGAGCTAATGCCAGTCGCTTCATCAATCTGCCAAGAAAAAAAAACTAGACATTTTCAATATCTGCATTGATTTCATTTCTAACTATATGAGCAACTGATTCGATTAAATCATTCTGTATTGTTTTTGAAGTTCCTGAAAATGTTGTTCTTTTCTCCATAAACACTCTCAATGTTTCGTCACTCTTAGAGAGTAAATCAATCATCTCGAGTTAATTTCCTTTATTTTCAGAGACTTCGCTCTCATCTTGTCCACGAAATGGGAGCTCTTGCCGCGCCAGTAGTGTTGTAATATCAATCAACTTCTTTATTACATCACGATTCTTTTTTACTTTTTCATTATGACGTAAGTTACTTGTTATCTTCTCTTCGTTGAGAGAGTAGTCTATCCTTGTTTTGCCTAGCAACTGTAATTTAACAACTGCCAGAATGTGATCTTTACACTTTTTGTGCCTGTCCAAAGCACGTGGTAAATTTTCCAAATCATTGAAGCCTTTCTCTTGCCAGACTTCATTGCCACTCACAGGAAACATCAAACATGGCCAACAATATAGTTTGTTCGTTGATTCACTACCAGTTAGCCGTTGTTCTTTTCCGTACAAGTCAATATTAAAACCTCTGTTTGAAGTTTTACCCTTTGAAGTCATCTTTTTCATTTCAGGTGTAGGCATACCATCATTTTTAATTTGATTCTTTTCTTCAAAATCTCTTCTACTGAAAGGCTTTTCCAGTAAGCTATCCACCATATTAGATATGTTTGAAGCAGAGGCCATGGTCTGATAAACAACTCTTCATAAAACATAAATAAAATTAGTTGCACAAACCTTAGTGTGAAAGAAAAGCAACTAGGAAGAAGACGCTATGTAATGACGCTCGAAGCTGTCCGAATGAGGAGTTAACATAGCGGAGCTGCTGCAGCTGTTCCCATGAGGCAAGATAGCATCTGCCTCACGGGAAATCCACGGTGCGCGTGCGCTCTTTGTATTGGCAGTTCCACCGCCTACCTTCGTATCTACTGATTCAGTGGGAGTAAACAGGTTTGCCGCAAAATGTACGAGAGGCAGTTTGCTTCCTGGCTCAAAGACGGATATCGCAAGCTGAGGACAATTCACAATTACGCGCTACCGATTGTTTTCGAAAAGCGCCAATTTAAAAAAAAACTGAATGAACGCATAGACAAAACTTAATTCAAAAGAGTTAACTAGCATAAACGTTTGCTCTCCTATACCCAAAAGTACTGAATGAACAAGACGAATAATTCTAACTAAGAGTCTTAAAATTCTGAGGAGGCACTGCCTCCCTTGTCTCCTCCCAAAAGCCGCCACCGGTGGCCACTTAATTATGACCACTTCCTCAGTACATCTTTGGACCACCTTTTGCCTTTAATACTGCATCGATTCTTCGTGGCATGGACTCCACGAGATGTTGTTAGGTGGTTTTTGGAATCGGAGATGAATAGCCCTTTCCAGGAGTGTGAGATTGCAGGGTTGTGGATCCAACAGTCTGATGGCTAGTTCAACTTCATCTCCCAAATTCTCAATGGGGGTGAGATCTGGAGATTGTGAGGGCCACCAAAGTAAAGTAAACTCCCCGGCATGTTCCTGAAACCAATTCTGTACAATACGAGCACTATGGCAGGACGCATTATCTTGTTAAAAGTACACATCGTCATTGGGATAAACCGACCACATGACAGGATGCACTTGGTCCGCAACGATGTTTAGATATGATGTGCCAGTTAGACGTTGATCAAAACGAATTAAAAGGGCCTAAGCATGCCAGGAAAACATTACCCAAACCATAACGTTGCCTCCACCAGCTTGAAGGGTTGTATTTGGGGTCAATGCTTTCGTCCTGTTTCCGCCAAATTCTCACTCTACCATCGGCATGGTGCAACTGAAAACGTGATTCATCGGACAAAATAATTTGTTTCCAATTATCGACTCTCCAATCCTTGTGCTCCTGTGCGAACTGAAGACGTTTTCGCTTGTTAACTGCAGACAGCAAAGGTGTTCGAACAGGCCTTCGGCTGCCATATCCACTCCGATGCAGTGTACGGCGAACAGTGCGTGCAGAGATCATTTGAGGGGATCCATGATTAAGATGGTCTCTAATTTTCTGCACTGTTGCCCTTCTGTTGTCTGTTACCAGTCTGGACACTCTCCGTTCCGCCTGAGCAGTCACTAGTCGATGACGACCAAACGTTGTACGTAGAGACCCAGTTTTCTGGCTGACAGCCCAGTCTTTAAACACTTTAACAAGAGCTGCTCTGGAACATTTCAAGAATGCGGCGGTTTCGGTGATACTCGTTCCACAGCTCCGAGCTCCTACAATCATCCCACGTTGAAAGTCCGTCAAAACGCATTTTTACCCATCTCGTCAACCAAAAATCACTTCTACTACTGTCGCAAGCACTAAGCTTTCCCTTTTTATACTAGCCTCGCCCTCTGGCAGCAACATCGTGTAGCCATAGCTCATTTTCTTAAACCTGTCAGGTGATCATAATAAAGTGTCCACTCAGTGTATATCCGAGACAGATACGAAGGCTTTTTCGAGGAAGCACCATTTTTCAGAGTGTTCTTTAGTTAACCGGTGTCAGAGTATGCTTTTTAATTCGCTTTTGCTTCGTCGGATATATTTTTTAATCGTTAATAGAAACTCCCATTTCATTCGGAACATATTTTTTAGCTGGCAAGATGTATGCAGTAGTTTTATCATTTTTATCTTTTTTTATTAATAACTGCTAATTTTTAATTTTTTATACATTTTTATTTGCTTGAAGTTCCGATTCAGAATATGGTTAATGTTTACCTTTTGCCATTTTCTTTCCATATTTTCTGTCCACTCTGTAATTCCAGACTGTTTGGGAAAAAAGTTCGATTGTCCTTCATTTTTCATGCCACTGAATTTAAATTTTTAACCTTATTCCGCAAATTGATTTTAACTTCATTTAACTCTTTTGTAGTGTAACTTTACTCTCGTAGGTTTAATTAAATTTTAGTTTACATTTTTATTGAGAAGAATACAATCTCTCATAACCAGATTCCCAGCTTCCAGAATTGAATTGGTGATCTCATTTTACATCTTGCAAGTTAAACTGCGTCTCATAGTTTATTACTTTTAGGGTTCCTTGAGGAATACATTTTTTAATTCAGGATTTTAACTGATTAAATATTTTATTCGTATCTGACACGCACCTAGAAATAGCAGTTTCAAAAAAAAAAAAAGTCACTGGTTAGGAATAAACCCATTTAAGCATGTCAACGAAGAGTAACATTCATAATAACAAAAAAAAATGAAGTAACGTTTTCCTGAAAGAAACATAATTCACCGTTTTAAAGAACACCATAACACAAAGTTATAACTAAAGTTACTTACGTAGAATAGAAATATGAATGCATTTATTAATTTAATTTTATTTCGCCTCGTATTTATGAATCTGTGTCCTAAAATTCGGGAAGATCTATTGCATCACATTATTTTTGGTTTTTCTTCTGTAAGGTTAGTTCAAAGCAAGGAAATTATGTCCAGACGCTATTTCCCCAAAGAGCAACAACAGTTGTTGATTGGATAAAATCACATTTGTGGCCTTCTCAGTAAACTTCATCAAGATTCGAGATGCGTCCAGCTTCCAGTGTTTTTCCTTTGGAATTCTTTGGTTCCCTTTCTTCTTAAGTTTGTATCTACGCAAATACCAACAAAGAGACAATTTGCTGTAAAACCTATCCTAAATACACTAGTGTCATATATTACACACAAAAAAAAACAAAACAGAACAGTCTTGATAACTCCAAAAATATATACGTGATGAAATGTTACGAATTCTGGCGAAAACCTGTACCATAGCACGACTCTAAAATATTTCATAAGAAACCCTTCATTCCGACAAAAATGATGACATACAGAACCATGTGTAAAGAAAGCTGTCAAAATAAAATAGTGAAAGCACCTCAATAAAGACCATGGTTACCTTTCTTCCACAGAAATGCAGGACTCACAGGGATGTTTCATGCTCGTGATGGTGTCAAAGCGCAGTATGAAGGAACGACAATTATTAATGCAAAGCTTGTCTAAGTCCCTCCAGCTCTTGCGGAAGGGAGTTGAGGGAAGTTCATCTCCCTAGAGTATACCAGACATGCTCTATAGGATTAAGGTTGGGAGACCAGGCTGGTCGATGCATCCCAACAACAATCTTCTCTTGAATATACACCTATGAGCCATTGCATTATGGCTACCTACCTAATGAGCTGTAGGACCTCCTTTAACCAGTAAAACAGCGGCCATTCGACGAGGCATCGATTCAATGAGGTGGCGATAGGTACCCGGGGGATCTGGTACCATAATGGCAACAGCAGGTCCTACAGTTCCCGTAAATTTAGGGGGGGGGATTTGGCGAGATCCCGCTTTCCCAAGTCGAACCACGTATGCTCAATTGGATTAATACCAGGTGAAGTTTGGAGGCCAATGCAATAACAGACAGTCACCAGCTTGTTTCTCGAACCATTCCTTGACGATCCTTGCAGTGTGGCATGCCGCATTATCATGTTAATAATGGCCATCACCAGCAGGGAACACAGTTGCCATGAATGGGTGAACTTGGTCCGCAACGTTGTTCGTAAACCTGACAGCTGTCAGGGATTGTGCTGTTGGGATAATGGGGCCTAAAGTGTCCCAAGAAAACATCGCCCACAGCAAAACACCTCCACCTCCGGCCTGTTTCCGCCCAATAGTGAATCCAGGTGTATCCGCACTCGACCGTCTACGTAATGTACCAGCAATCTGGATTCGTCGGGCCAAGCCATTTTCTTCCAATAATCCACCGTCCAATATAGATTATCTTAGGCCCATTTCATGCGTTGTTAGAGATGACGTACAGTGAACGTGAAGACCCGGACGGGTCTTCGGCTACGCAGGCCCATGGGCAGCAGGCTGCAATGAACTGTTTACTGTGACACATTACCCTGATCACCACTGTTGTAGCTGAGGGTGATTTGTCGCACTGTGGTCCTGCGACAGTCTCCTCTTCCCTCTGGCATCAATGAGCTGCGGACGACACACGACTGGACGACGTTGCGTCGTTTGGCCCTTTGTGCACCACTTTTGGCACATACTTACTACAGCGGCACGTGAACAGCGCACAAGCAGCGCCGTTTCCGAGATCGTAGTTCCGACGCGCCGTGCTATCACAGTTTGTCCTTTATCAAACTCAGATAAATCGGCAGCTTTTCCCATTCCGGCTCCGAACACTCTAATAACCAAAAGCCGGTCTTCGGGTTGTATAGATACTGCTCTGTGAACTTCACTTGCGCCACCGTTCGGCCTCCAGGTGCGCTCATTTCTATTAGCTGGGGGTGGTCATAATGGAATGGCTCATAAGTGTGTTGTGTTACCAGCCTCACTTGGTGAGGACGAGGGTTATCGTCCTTCAGGAAAGAACATATCTTCTGTAGCACCTGCATAAGGGGAGAAAATAAGGGTTCACGATATCCTCCCTAGAGCGTCGTACATTCATGGTTCCTCTTGGAATCACACAGGGTGTGCGTTCATCTAACAAGATACCACCCAAAGCCAGCAAGAGGGACTATAGCATATCTTCCCGTTCTCTCCAGATCAGAATACTCCTGTAATCGCTCTACAAAGCAAAGTTGGACTCCTCTGCGAAGAGTACTGATCTCCATGAATTTTTAGTCAAGTGGACGTGGTCTTACCCAATTCAAACGTCCCCTCCATTGCGGGACGTGGTGAACAGGAAGAGTGCTGGTTGCTTAGCGTAAAGACCTGTGTACTTTGCGAAGCCTTCTGCCCAAGGCAAGGGCAGATCACAGCTGTGTTGAAGGAGCCTATTTTTCTATTCCTCTGCGCAGTTAAACGAAGATATCAGTCATCCACGGATGATGTAGCCCTAAGATTTCCGTCGCAGTACCTGCGGGAAGCTGACTGCCTGTTTTGAAAATGCTTTCGCAGTCTGTGGACCACAGAAAGACTCTCATGCAAGCAGTTTGCAATTTCCACCTGACTGTAGCCTTCCTTTATACTTCCATCACTCTCCAACTCATCATATGCTAAATGATTTCTCGCGGCCATTGCAACACATTTGCTATCTCGAAAACCTTTCTTTGCACCCCCTAAACGATGTATAATGAATTAGTTTTTACTGGTTTGTTGTTGTAGTTATTATATCATGAAAAAAGTTTTACTGGTGGTACTTAATGAAGACACTTAATGACAGAAACCCAACGGCCAGACAGAGGTCTGACAGTACTATGAACTGAGAAAAACGTACTTACTTAAAAACCTTTTATTGGGAAACTGCTGGTATCATCCAACACAAACACTACTAGTCACACTAATCGTATCACAATAATGAAGAAGAACCTAATCACATAGAACGAAGCTCTCGGCACAAAATAACGTAGCTCTTTTCACATCAAACAAAACCTCTCCACATATAAACAAAAAGCTCTCCTCGCACATAAACAAAAGCTCTCTTAGGTATCGTTGAACGCGCCTATTTATACTGCCTACCACCACGTCATGACTACACTCGTTGCCACATATCATTCAGCGGGAGAAATAACATCTCGTTAAGTAAGAAGATAATTTACATAGGAAAATAAAATAACGGGAGATAGTAAAATCAAAAGGAAACTGAATCTAGAGTATACGTTACAGATGTTGTGTTCCGGAACAGCACTTTTTATGCTGCGATTCATCTGCATTAACCGTTGCCATTTCCACTTATTTGCGTACGATATCCAACTCCTCATTACATTTCTTGTCATATACCCAAGTTTTTAGAATTTCCAAATCTTTTTTCATGAATAATCACGATTTCTCTAGCTTTCCCTTAATTTATGGAGAGTAGTGTATTTTGTTGATGCTCAAGACCTAATGTTCTGTCATCTTCAGAGATGCACTGAGCGATATTTTTAAGCGTTTGTTTATTTTCAACTGCAGTTTATCAGCATTAGATTCATTTACAACTTATTTCTTCCTGGCAGAAAATAAATCGAGATTTTCGTCGTCAGTTTTCCTATGTCTCTAAAATAGTTATTTATTATTTTCGCAATTAACGAATTAAATTACGTTTATGACCAAATTCAGCGGAACATCACTAATTCGGAATACCACGGCAAATGTTAATTAAAATTTGTGGAAAGTCTTTTATCTCATTGTAGTTTTAGCCAACGAAAGTCAGTAATCTGCTTGTACAAAAAGTCTCGATTTTATCCGTACCCCATTTTCCTATATCTCTTGCATATTCTGCACTGTTCTGCCCACAATTTGTTTTGTTTTCCTTCTTGATTTATCATTATGGAAATTCTCATCTTCATTGGTTTTAGATCTGGGTCGTTTTTCTATCTTCTGTAGCACTGCCCTGTCTTTCTCTTAAATTTTCAGACTAACTTTTCTAATTCGAAGCACCTTCCTTACGTCCTCACTTATTCTAAGCATGTTATTACTTTAATCTCTCCAAGAAAATTAAATGCTTTTAGTTCTTCTACTTTCCAGTCGTTCATATTTTTTTTTATTTTGGTTTTGCGAGCACCTGATCCATATACAGAAGTCGATCCTCTTCTGCTTAGGGTTCTATCCACCATCTTGACTAACTCAATGGGTTATAAAAAGTAGCGCATCCTTAAGTTAGAGCCACTGGTTCAAGATAAGGGAGAGAGAGCCAGGACAGTACTGCAAGCACACAATACGTGCCTCACACGGGAATTCGAACGCGGACCCATCTCGGATGAATCATTAGAAGCCAACGCTCCAAACCACTCGGCTATAGGTGAGACGACAGCAGGTATTGCAGCTGATCTGAATGTTTTTGATTTTGGTTTTTATGTCAGGACTTTTAAGAGAAATATTTGATTTCGGTTTTTATGTCAGGACTTTTAAGAGAAATATTTGATTTCGGTTTTTATGTCAGGACTTTTAAGAGAAATATTTGATTTCGGTTTTTATGCCAGGACTTTTAAGAGAAATATTGGATTTCGGTTTTTATGTCAGGACTTTTAAGAGAAATATTTGATTTCGGTTTTTATGTCAGGACTTTTAAGAGAAATATTTGATTTCGGTTTTTATGTCAGGACTTTTAAGAGAAATATTTGATTTCGGTTTTTATGCCAGGACTTTTAAGAGAAATATTTGATTTCGGTTTTTATGTCAGGACTTTTAAGAGAAATATTTGATTTCGGTTTTTATGTCAGGACTTTTAAGAGAAATATTTGATTTCGGTTTTTATGTCAGGACTTTTAAGAGAAATATTTGATTTCGGTTTTATGTCAGGACTTTTAAGAGAAATATTTGATTTCGGTTTTTATGCCAGGACTTTTAAGAGAAATATTTGATTTCGGTTTTTATGTCAGGACTTTTAAGAGAAATATTTGATTTCGGTTTTTATGTCAGAACTTTTAAGAGAAATATTTGATTTCGGTTTTTATGTCAGGACTTTTAACAGAAATATTTGATTTCGGTTTTTATGCCAGGACTTTTAAGAGAAATATTTGATTTCGGTTTTTATGTCAGGACTTTTAAGAGAAATATTTGATTTCGGTTTTTATACCAGGACTTTTAAGAGAAATATTTGATTTCGGTTTTTATGTCAGGACTTTTAAGAGAAATATTTGATTTCGGTTTTTATGTCAGGACTTTTAAGAGAAATATTTGATTTCGGTTTTTATGCCAGGACTTTTAAGAGAAATATTTGATTTCGGTTTTTATGTCAGGACTTTTAAGAGAAATATTTGATTTCGGTTTTTATGCCAGGACTTTTAAGAGAAATATTTGATTTCGGTTTTTATGTCAGGACTTTTAAGAGAAATATTTGATTTCGGTTTTTATGCCAGGACTTTTAAGAGAAATATTTGATTTCGGTTTTTATGCCAGGACTTTTAAGAGAAATATTTGATTTCGGTTTTTATGCCAGGACTTTTAAGAGAAATATTTGATTTCGGTTTTTATGTCAGGACTTTTAAGAGAAATATTTGATTTCGGTTTTTATGTCAGGACTTTTAAGAGAAATATTTGATTTCGGTTTTTATGCCAGGACTTTTAAGAGAAATATTTGATTTCGGTTTTTATGTCAGGACTTTTAAGAGAAATATTTGATTTCGGTTTTTATGTCAGGACTTTTAAGAGAAATATTTGATTTCGGTTTTTATGTCAGGACTTTTAAGAGAAATATTTGATTTCGGTTTTTATGCCAGGACTTTTAAGAGAAATATTTGATTTCGGTTTTTATGTCAGGACTTTTAAGAGAAATATTTGATTTCGGTTTTTATGTCAGGACTTTTAAGAGAAATATTTGATTTCGGTTTTTATGTCAGGACTTTTAAGAGAAATATTTGATTTCGGTTTTATGTCAGGACTTTTAAGAGAAATATTTGATTTCGGTTTTTATGCCAGGACTTTTAAGAGAAATATTTGATTTCGGTTTTTATGTCAGGACTTTTAAGAGAAATATTTGATTTCGGTTTTTATGCCAGGACTTTTAAGAGAAATATTTGATTTTGGTTTTTATGCCAGGACTTTTAAGAGAAATATTTGATTTCGGTTTTTATGTCAGGACTTTTAAGAGAAATATTTGATTTCGGTTTTTATGTCAGAACTTTTAAGAGAAATATTTGATTTCGGTTTTTATGTCAGGACTTTTAAGAGAAATATTTGATTTCGGTTTTTATGCCAGGACTTTTAAGAGAAATATTTGATTTCGGTTTTTATGCCAGGACTTTTAAGAGAAATATTTGATTTCGGTTTTTATGTCAGGACTTTTAAGAGAAATATTTGATTTCGGTTTTTATGTCAGGACTTTTAAGAGAAATATTTGATTTCGGTTTTTATGTCAGGACTTTTAAGAGAAATATTTGATTTCGGTTTTATGTCAGGACTTTTAAGAGAAATATTTGATTTCGGTTTTTATGCCAGGACTTTTAAGAGAAATATTTGATTTCGGTTTTTATGTCAGGACTTTTAAGAGAAATATTTGATTTCGGTTTTTATGCCAGGACTTTTAAGAGAAATATTTGATTTCGGTTTTTATGCCAGGACTTTTAAGAGAAATATTTGATTTCGGTTTTTATGTCAGGACTTTTAAGAGAAATATTTGATTTCGGTTTTTATGTCAGGACTTTTAAGAGAAATATTTGATTTCGGTTTTTATGTCAGGACTTTTAAGAGAAATATTTGATTTCGGTTTTTATGCCAGGACTTTTAAGAGAAATATTTGATTTCGGTTTTTATGTCAGGACTTTTAAGAGAAATATTTGATTTCGGTTTTTATGCCAGGACTTTTAAGAGAAATATTTGATTTCGGTTTTTATGTCAGGACTTTTAAGAGAAATATTTGATTTCGGTTTTTATGCCAGGACTTTTAAGAGAAATATTTTATTTCGGTTTTTATTTCAGGAATCTTAAGAGGCCTCTTCTCTTGATTTTTTTTTCTATTTAATAGCCTTTTCATACATAACCTACTGTAATATTCTTATGTTGTGTAACAGCATAAATTAATAAATAATAAAATAAATCATAGTAGTGTTAGGTAACTGGGGATTCTGACAATGCCAGTGTATCAGATTAAAAATTAATTAGTTGTGTACAGATTAGTATTTAACCACTGATATACTTGGACAACTTAAATGCAACTGTGGAATTTAAAGATCTGGAAATGTAATGGTTTTTAAAGAAGTAAAATCCACTTTTTCTTTCCGATAACTTTCATTTCATTAGCGTCATAAACATCCTATTTCCTGTAAAAATAATTAAAATTACACGAGCACTGAAAATTGAATTAACAAGCTTTACCAAATGCACTTTATAAAAATCGTATTTTTAGATTAAATTTAAATCCTTTTTAGAAACAATCATTGAAATATTCTTAAGGGATTTCAATTAATATTCAATATTCATTGCCAATTGTGTTAAACTGAAACACATAAATTGTATACATGAAGATAAGATCTATAAAACCATGCAAATTTACAAATTTTATTTTGGAGCCAATAAAAATGGCATAATGATCTTTGGGCTATTTTTTTAAGTACACAAATGGTAGTTTTTGAAAACATGTAAATATTGTCAACACTATTAAAGAATTTACTTTCAAACAGATAGATGAAATAAATTAAGCCACTAATGTTTTTTCCTTGTTTAGAAATTTTTTGATAAGACATTACAGAAAATGAAAGAACTTCAAAGAAGTGAAACTGGCAATAGCGTGTTAGATGAACACGAAAGAAACATCTGCTGCCGTTAAACATCGTCTGCTAAGAAAATGGCGCACGTAAACAGGCTGTGGACAAAAGGTTGTGTTTTTGCTCTTTACGAAAAGAAATATTCGTATTCTGTGATTAAAAAAACTCTGTGAAAATCAAGGAATTAGCATTTCTAAATGTAAAATATAAGCAATATTATTAAAAATATAGGGGGAAATCGTCAAGCATTGCTTTTATTAGGAAAAAGTACACTAAATGAATATCCGAAGAAGGTACGTACTTTTACGGATATTTCAAAAGTAAAATCTGTGCTCTTCGAATAAAATCCACCGAGCCTTAAAAATTTCTGTATCAACTGTAAACAAGGTAATAAACGAAGATTTGTATCTGAAAAAAATACGTAATGTTTACCGCCTTTTGCTTAGGTACGTGGATAAACGCAGAACACGGTGTAGACTTCTTCATGAAAATCATTTAACCGGAGACAGAGGGAAAATTATTGTGACTATTGATGAAGCATGGATCCACCTAAACGTCTGTAACAAAAATGATGGATTTACTATCGCAAAAGAGTTGAAAAAATTAACAAACTTGGTTCCAAGAATCCAAAGAAAGTTTTAGTGAAAGAATCATGATTGTTTTAAAGATGGCAATCCGTTTTTTTTTTTTTTTTGGTGTAAATATGACGAGGATGGTAAGTCAGATAATATCCGAAAACTTGAAAATTTTGTCGTCGTTCGGGAGCGGGAATCGAACCCGCGTCTCCCAAATAGCGCCCGGCGATGCTATCTGCTACACCACCCAGAACGACGGTCTCAAGTTTCCGATTAATTTGAATAAAACCATCACAGGATTCACTAGTCGAAGCAACCGGCATTCGCTAAACATTCGTTAAACATGAATGGTTATATTCAAATTAATCGGAAACTTGAGACTTGGTCGTTCAGGGTGGTATAGTGGTTAGCATACCCGGGCGCTATCTGGAAGACACGGGTTCGATTCCCGCTCCAGGACGACGAAATTTTCAAGTTTTCGGATATTATCTGACTATCATCCTAATCATATTTACGCCAAAAACGGATTGTCATCTCCAAAATATGTATTGTATGGTATATTCCCGTATTCCATTCATGATCATGATTGTTGTTTGTTTTCTCGTGTAATGGAAAATCAAAGTTAAGAAAAGTTGAAGAGAATAACCGAACTAATGTTTTAACTCTTGTATGTAAAGAGGAAATACCATTTCTTTATCCACAGAGCCTTCAAAGAGTAGAACTCCATCATGATAAGGCTACCGGCCATATATTCAAATCTACCACTCTATTTCTTGAAAAACTGTAAAAACAGACTGGTATCAAGTCTATATCTTTTGCTCATATTCCTTCAAAATCCCCTGATGTGTCACCGATGAACTATTGCGCCATCGGTCTGCTAAAAAGTTCGAAACTCTCCTAAGACTATGATTGGACTATGGAAAGCAGCGGAAGATTAGTGCCATAAAATAGCACTACCAAATTTTAAGAAATGCCCTGTTATTTTGAAAATCTGGATGTAAGTTCATAGTCCAGAGAAAGAGTTATCAGATAGAACAATTAAGAAAGGAATAATTTTATTTTAAATATTAGTTATATTGCTAGAAAATCTTTCTAAAATGTGTGAACATCCTCTATATATCTTCATAATGTCCAACTTATAACAAGCAATAATGGCATTCTGTGCCTCCGGCAAATAGGAATTATTCGTATATTACGCAAAAGCGAATCCTTTAATAATAATAAATAAATAAATTGATTCTAAAAACGTGCATAACAGTGAACACTGTAAAAATTATTCCTGTTCATTCTTTTATAGAGGAATATCATGGATTTATTTCAAATTAATTCAGTTGAACCAGAGTGCAGCGAGCCCGTATTTAACGAGATAGCGGATTTCAAGAGCAAAACAAGAAATTTTGTTTGGTATAATTTTTTTTTTCAAAGCTAATTTGGTGTGTTTTGATGAACAGAATTTTAACAAAATCCTGGATTTAACGAGGGAGAGAACAGCTAAGACGATCACTTTTAACAAGCAAAGTAACGGAATTTAATGAAATCCCATATTTAACGAGGCACAAAAATCTTACTGAGCTCTGCCCTGGAATGGAAGAATGGAAATGGTGCATACCTGGCGAAATTGCAGCAGAGCCGCGGAATTTTGGTGTTTTACAGGAAGAATGTTGATAGAAAAGCAATGAAAGGGAGTACTGAGAATTAGATTGATAGCAGAAAGGATAAACTTCCATAAAATGACTGTTACATAAATTTTACATTAAAATCTGAATGAGATAAGGAAGGTTTGTCCAATATCATTCCAAAGCTTCTAAAGCATGAACTAAACGGAAATGGCAAGCGGATATGGGTTGACATCCGGAGGCAAATTCAGACGAACCCCAGTCTTTTAGAAAGTGATATCGCTTGGTTTAAAACTTGGATTCAGCGTACTGAGGAAAGTGGATTCAGTTCCAGTTTATTCAGCGCACTGAGGGAAGCAGGATTTAGCAGAGAAACACCTCATAGTGTTTGAACATCTAACATAATCGTCAGATTTGGCACCATTCGATTGTTCCTTTTTCTTAAATTTAAATCTGTACTCGAGGGGACCTGTTTCGGGTCAGTAACTTTTGTGAAGAAGAGAACGACAAAGCTTCTCAAAGGGATCATACGAGATGTGCTGCTACACTGCTTTGCCCTGTGGAACATAAAAATGCGGCCATGTGTTCAAGTGGAATGGAAGTACGTTGAAGGTGATAATAATAAAAAAAAAGTTTATTATTTAACTAATATTACAGCATCGACTATGTTGTTTAATAGCCATACCTCTGTTTAAAATTAGAATAGAGAAAGAGTCCCTTTTGCGCATTATGATGCCCTATTCAGTGAGCAAGTTGCAGGATCAGACACTAATTTAAAAAAAAATTTGCTCATAACATTATGCACAGAAATATGCCTGAGGTACGGAGTTTTACCTAATATAAGAATAATAATAGTTTTGTTGTTTTTGTTTCAAGACTTGATGCCCACGACAAGCAATTCTTAGATCTATAAGCGGACGCTCTGTCCCTTATTTAGGGCCACTAATTCCAGGGAAGAGACAGAGGCAATGCAGTAAAATAAACACGCCCCCTGTATCTCACCCGGGACTCGTACCCGGGAGCATCTGTACGAATCGTCAGTAGCAAACGCTTGAGACAACTTGGACACCAGGGGGAATTTATTACCGTATTTATTCGAATCCAACGCGCACTTTTTTTCCAGAAATACTGCGGTAAATATCAGGATGCGCGTCAGAATCGAGTAGTGGGGGTTGAAAATTGGGAAGCTTAGCATTTTTGTCGTTTCGACTCTGCAGTGCGAAACATGTAAGAGAAGGAATGAGAGGAAGGGTCGAAGTGGCCGGAAAGAGCGGAAGCAGGTGACCATGAGAAAGCACACAACACTCTCTCCCCCATTCAAATTCTTTGGACGGAATGGATAATGATGCGTCGTATAAAGTGAACTCCTACAATGAACTATCGGAAGTGGAAAGTGCTGTTAGCGACAGAGTTGGAAACGGGTCAACATTTTTAGACGCGGACCCGACCCAGACCCGGTCGTCACATAATTGAACCCGACCCGTACTTGACCCGGACAAATCTGCTTTGAACTGCAAATTCGAATATGTCATCATCATCATTGTCAATCATTATCAGTCCAGTGCTGGATGAAGGTCTCCCTAAGTTACTTCAACAACAGTCTGTCTTGGCCCAGTCTCTTCAATCCAACACCTCCCATGTGGTCTTCTTCCGGGTCTTTTACTGTCCCTTAAAATCCAGTCTAAAATTTCGGTTGTTCATCGGTGGCTCGTTCTCCTGGCAATATGTCCGCCCATTGCCATTTCAGGGATTTTACTCTGATCATGATACCTTTCATACTTGTCATTTTCCTTATCTACGAGTTCCTCTTCTCATCTTTCTTGATTATGCTAAGTATGCATCTCTCCATGCTTCTTTCAGTTGGCTGCAATCTTTGTAATCTTTTTTAGTTAAGGTTCACGTATCTGCTCTGTACGTAAGTACTGGAAGTATGCATTGATTAAACACTCATCTTTTAAGACATAATGGCACATTGCTCTTAAAAAATGTACTGTTTCTTCCCAAAACTCTCCAACTAAGTTTTATTCGTCAATTAATTTCTTCATCAATCTGACCCTCGCTTGATATCTGCTGCCCAAGCTAAATGTAAGAATTGGTTATCTCCAGCTTTTCCCCATCCATTGATAAACCTTCATTCCTTGTAAAAACATTGTTCTTTAGTTCTGTCTTCTGAGAGTTCACTTTTACTCCTACTTCTTTACTCTTTTCAGCAAGTTCCTGGATCAAGCTCTGGAGCTCTGAAGTATTATTTCAAAGACCTCTGAAGGGTTCTTTGAAATATTTTTTTCTTTTCAGAAATAAAACGTGTCAGGAACATCCTGACAAACTCCGTTTGACCCTCAAAAAATTGTTGACCCCGTGACCCTCTGATCCGTGATCATCTCTCGTTAGCGACAGTCACTGATAACATATGTTTGCAGTCACGTGTGCTCATCTGTATGTAGCTGAAATTAGATAAATGTTTGTATACTACCTCATTTTCCAATTATTATGATTGTATGCACATATACAGTTACATACAGTTTTACTGATACAGGACCAGGGGTGGGGAATGCGCGTTGCATTCGGGTACGCGTTAGTTTCAAGCAAATTCGGTATTTCTTAGATTATAATCTGCATTTAATTACGCGATCGTGATAGCACTTTAATTTTTAAGCCTATGATTAAAAAAATATCCTTGATTACTGTAAGCTGAGGAATTCCTATATTGACGATTAAGAAAATTTTTGAGTGACTCTCCTTACAACTAAAGCACTTGCAGAAAACGAAAAGAAAATTGCTAACGTGGTGATTTTTATAGCATCGCAGAAGAAAAAAATATTCACAGAGACAACAATATGGGCATTTCTTCCGATATTGTACAAGAAACACGTTAAACTGGGCACAAAATCTACTCCTCATATAACGTAGCCTTGGATAAAATAATAGACATTGGAATAAGCGAATTGCCTTTCTCCAGACTTCGGGGAAAAAGTAATTGGTTTGCCGAAAGGAAACAAAAGGAACAAACCGCTATCGTTTCAGTTTGGTGTTGGAATAAAAAGGAGAAGAAACGTAAGAGGAAGAAAAGAGGAAAAAAATGTAGCAGAAGAAAGCAAGTCAAGACAATGATGGAGTCTTCACCGAATTGGCGTTCTTCCTAGGCGCGGTTTCCTTAGCCATTGCCACCAAGACACACACATTCCGGCTATCAACGATCCCTGCGGTAAACAGGGAAAGTAAGCACAGGCAGTCTTAAAATCCGGGCCAGCGCCTGCCGCAATAAAAACAAAGCCCCTTTCCATAGAGAAGCAGCATCTGCGCGATAATCCCAGCTGAAGCTTTCTTCAATTCGCTGCGCGGCTGCAGCTGTCAAAGGAATTGCTTTCTTCCTAATTACAGCAAATCTTTGTTTGACCTCAGCTCACTGCTAGGTTCGCGAAGATACTTAAGCCACAATTGAACTTCAGGAAAGTGTACTTTTCTGGAGTTTTCGATATACTCTCCTTTTCTATCTACTTCAAGCGTTGCGCACAATACGTGTTCCTAAATATGTGCTGCAGTTCTTAATATCATGGACGTTTTTACTTTCTCTTTTTGCTCGTAAGATATCGTGCTGGGCAGAACATGTCCACTTGCCGTAGTATGCGTCTTTATATGTATAGTAAACACAGTATCTCTCTCTCTGTATCTATCTTTCCTCCTCTTCTCTCCATAAACACTATGTTGACAAAAGTCACTGGACACCACTTCAAAAGCAAATAAACGGATCAGCTGCGTTGTTAAGATGTGCGGTGCAGCTGCAAACGATGTAAAAACAAGCCTGCAGCTGACCGCGATCATATCGCACTGTGAGGTTGAGTGAAAATGTCGCGGAGGGAGAGAACTGACTTTGAGAAAAGAAAGGTTACTGGGTGTTATATTAGTGGGTTGCCCATCAGAGAAACCGAGAGGGGTTTAAACATACCCACGTCTACTGTTTTGGATGTACTGAATACGTGGAAGACACATGGCGTGCCTGAAGCAGCAAAACGTACCGACAGACCAAAGAAAATCAGGGATAGAGGACGTCGAAGCCTCAGGATAGTTGTTACAGGTAATGGTTGAAGTGCTGCACAAGACCTAAGGGCACAAGTGAGTAAAACTGCTGTAACCCTGGTATGTACACGTACCATTCGCAAGGAATTTCATTCCATGGGTTATCGTGGTCTTGCGGCTGATCAGAAGTCTTTCGTCTCCACTCGGAATGCTACTCGTTGTTTAGCATTGTGTACAGAACATTTATCGTGGACCGAAGATCAATGGAAACCGGTCCTATGGACTGATGAATCCAGATACACGATCCATTAGTCTGATGGCCGTGTGTTGGCATGGCGGCAGCCGGGGGAACGCTATTTACCACAATGTACTGCTCCTACGGTCAAGTTCGGAGCTGGCAGTGTACTGGCGTTTTTTTTTTTTTTTTTTTGTGGTATAGTGTTCCGGCCCTTTGATTATCGTGGACAAACCTGTTAACCAGCACGTCTACATCGATATTCTGTACAGTTATACCCTACCTACTCTGCGGCAGTACTATGGAACCGAGCCTTGTTGGTACCAGCACGATAATGCGTCGAACCATAAAGCAAGGAACGTTACGGCGTGGTTTGACGATAATTCCGTATATTATATGGACCGGCCAGCACAGAGCCCTGATTTTAATCCCAGAAGTTTAGAACCAAGGCCTACTACTAAGCAACAGTTAGCGGCAGCATTACGTATTGAATGGAAGCGCATACCTATCGCTGTGCTTTAAGCCCTGGTCGAAAGCATGTCTAGGCTAAAGGTCGACCGACGCCGTACTAATACTTGCCAATAAATGCTGTGTTGTGTTTCTCTTCTAGGTGTCCGGTGACTTTTGTCAATACAGTGTATATACACATACAAATAATAAAAGACATCTAAACATGTTCATACATGTCCCAACACCACTCATAGCAGCATGAGTTAGAAACAGGCAAATTACACAAATAATTAAATCAATTTAGAACTCTCAATCAACAGGTACAACAACAATAGTTTTAAGAAATAAATACACAACCTCGTAATCAGCCAGTGTGTGACAGCGCCCAGACTCGAGCGCTGCACATTTAGATCGAAAATCTATTCCCTAGTTTATTTATTTATTTAATTATTTATTTTATTTATTCATTTATTTATTAATTTATTCATTTTTATTAATTCATGTATTTTTTTGAAAAAGGAGTACGGTTTTTTTTTGCCATATACTTTCGGGTGAAACTTTTTTTCTCTCCGTCCCCCCCCCCTCTCCCAGCACAAGGCGTCGCATAGCGAGAGATTAGCTAGACAGCGTTGGCGGCACAGGACGGACCGACATTGTAAGAAAACGCTGGCGACAGCCATCGGCGAGCTGACTTTGTAGTATGTTTTATCGGGGGCAATAGAAGTGTTCACCGTGTCTAGCTTCCACATTGCGTGTTGGGCAGACCGTAGACGTTTTGGGAACGGAGCTAACAGTTTAATTGGGGTAAGGATATACGGCCGGGGGTTGTATCACGCGACAAACGTAACCCGAGGGGTTCTCAGAATTTTCACTGGAACGGGTAGGAATCTTGACCCCCTAACAAATGGAAGGAAAAAATGTTAATTCTCTGACCAGTAAGATTTACACCGGGGAATTTCATTCAGGGAGGCTTGCGTTTGCCAGCTAGTGATTGGATGATGGGATGTTTTGAGGTAGTGTGGGTCTTCTTGCGGGTCGTCGAAGGATTTTACAAGGGAAGAGAAGAACTTCGTCACTTTACGTTTACAGTTCTTACACGAGTCACTTTTACCTTTGCTGGTTTCGCGCGGCGTACATCGCGTGCACTGTCCTCCATGACTGTCACCTAGGAGGCTGCATACAATTTTCCAAGCTGCCGATGTAAGATCGCAACCGTGGTTTCCGGATGAACGGACCCCCACTAAGGACCATTAGGGCCCATACGACAGTCGTAGCTGCGGATGGAAGTTAATACCCACCGGACGAGGATTCTCCCGGATCAGGAGTGGTCAGCAGCGTGATATATAGGCCAGATTCGGATGTTAAGGTAGGAAATCCATCCTATTCTTTCTTTGGTGTCCCCTCATAAAATCTTTATCGGAGCAGTCCACACATAGAGTTAATATTTTTAAAAGCAAATAGTTAATTGAGTACAGGTTCCTGTCAGAGAGTCGTACATCAGTTTTGC
The DNA here is from genome assembly GCA_039090855.1 of Macrothele yani. NCBI lineage: Eukaryota > Metazoa > Arthropoda > Arachnida > Araneae > Macrothelidae > Macrothele > Macrothele yani. Next base: position 141,710,926 of record CM077002.1, read on the forward strand.
TGATATCATGAGCGCATATTTATTATTATGCCGAATCATAACCAATAATTTTTTTTTTGTTAATTTTGTCTAAGTTCCATAATGAGTGTGTCGCTAACTACAATATATGTGCTCAACCCTAGATTATTTGGGGAATACGTTTGGAACCGGAACTTAGCAAATCTGTTCATTTATGTTTTTTATTTTAAATCTAGACGTTCACAAAAATATTGCGGCACACAGTGGACCCTTTGACTCCCAAAGAAAAATCTGCTGTGTGAAACACAACGCCCCGTCAGTGGATCCTGAAGCTGCGTCAGCCCTAAATCAGGGAATCGCAGAATCACAATCCACTCGACACCCCCTTGGCTCCCAATATTACGCCGGGTGAACCCAATAAGGAACCCGAGCGATAATCATTTGGTGCCGTTCGACTAGAATTTGGTTGCACCAAAAGTTATTGAGGAACAATTATTGGGTAGGATACAGCTCTTACAACGTGTACCGATAAACCAATTTTTTTACATCAGACACGTAGATGACATTTTGATATTTTGGCCGCATTCTTTAGAACAGCTGGTTTCGTTTACCGAGCAAGCCGATTTGCTACGATCAAGTTCACGTCAGAGGTTGAGACGGATAATTCTCTTCTCTTTTTCGATATTCTATTGGTCCGAAACCCTGTCACCCAGACCCTTCGGTATTATGTATACAGAAAGCACACTGTGAACCGTCCTATCATTCCTCACGAGTCAGCTCATTCAACAAACCACAAACTTTCCGGCATTCGATTTTGAGTCAGGAGAGCTATCACTATATCGTGCTGAAATGAATAAAATTAAGAAAATTGAGTTACTTCACGGATAAGAAGGTGCAATTGTTGACCGTATACTTATAAACTTAGTTACCTCTCATTCTACTACAATACAACGAAATACACTGCTGGCCACCCAAAATGTAACACCAAGAAGAACACGCAAAGCCAGATTTACTGGACAAACAACAACAGATACAAAGATGAAACGATTGAGCTTACAGACCCGTGCGACTTGTGGAACACGCAGATATCAATAGTTCGTGTGACCCCCATGGCTGGCAATAACGGCCGCAACACGCCCCGGCATCGAACGAAAGATGCTTTGGATGTGGGCTTGGGTAATGTCGGTCCAGGCTACTTCCACACGTTGCCACAGTTCATGCTTGCCGGGCCACTCGTTTGCCAATCAGCGACCAGACGTATTCGATGGGCGACATATCGAGAGAACAGGCGGGCCACGGCAGGAGTGACACCTGATGGGCCGTGAAGAATTGTTGCGCGATTTGTGCCACATGCGGGCGCGCATTGTCCTGTTGAAACGTGGCCGCTGGCAGGTCCTGCAGGTAAGGGAGAACTACAGGCTCCAAAACGGAGGAGATGGTGTGGTGGCTGTTTAATGTACCGGTGATGCGTACCAGAGGAGTGCGGGTGTCATATCCAAATGCGCCCCAAACCATAACGCCAGGCGACGGACCGGTATGGCGATGCATAATGCCGGCGTCATACAGTCTCTAGCCGTGGTTCCGCCACACGCGGATCCGACCATCGTGGTGTCGCAGACAGAAGCGGGATTCGTCGGAGAAGACAATGTCGTGCCATTCCGTGGTCCAGGTGCGGTGCTCAACGGCCCACTACCGCCGCACTCGCCGGTGGTGTAACGTCAATGGTAATCGGAGCAATGGGCGCCGTGCGACAAGTCCCCGCTCCTGCAGACGCCGTCGAACGGTACGTGCTGACACAGGTTGTTGCGCAACACACCCTAATTCCTGCACTAACGTTCGTGATGTGGCGGTGCGAGCCGTCAATGCCAGCCGCACAACATGTCGATCCTCCCGTTCGGTGGTGTGCCGCGGCTGCGACAATTGCTCATGTCGATCCTCCCGTTCGGTGGTGTGCCGCGGCTGCGACAATTGCTCATGTCGGTCCGTCCGTCCCTCCTGCACCCACCGAATCCATACTCGCCTCACTGTGGATGGATGTCGTCCCACACGGGCGCCGACGTCTCGGTACGATAAACCGCTGTCGCGATAAGACACTATTCGTTATCTGTGGAACTCCGAAACGTGCTGGAATGACTGCCGTATTGTGCGACGAGGCATCAAGAAGCTTCGCACGCACAGGTCCGGCAGCACAACACACTTCCACTACTTATACCCCGCTTTCTGTGCACCCTTCCTATAGTGCTCTTCGGTAGCGTGCCGGGCGCATATGATTAGCATATGCCCTGCTATGCTAATCGTTTGCATGTCCTCTCGCGGGAGACGCATGCTGCGAATTTCAGGCCAGTCGGATGCTTCTTTCTTGGTGTTGCATTTTGGGTAGCCAGCAGTGTAGGTGCAACCTCAGATATGTTGGATTCATGGATTACCATCTGGCCCCCTTGGCCATTTTGAAGAATATACATGCAAGCGGTATGGTCTCGGATTTGGTGTTAAGATATCTAACATCCTTGCAATTATTAGAAAAGATAGAGCTACGGAAATAATACTAATTGTATTCCGATGCGCCACTTTAATTAATATATGAAGAAAAAACCAAATCCGCTTTTTGGGCGTAATAATTTGTTAGACAAATACAAGGTTTTACTGTCAACGGTTAGTTTCTTCAGGCAACGGAATTTGGACACGTAAACAGAATCAGAATGCGAAGAACAAATCATAAATAAAGCTTCTAAAATAACAGGCAGCGCGAGTAATCACGAGCTCGTTCACAGCTACGTGTGTTGGATGTTGCGTAGCTAATATCAAATTGTGGATAGCTCCATGGGGATGTCTGTGTTACGACATCACTGTGTTCATAAGTATACCCAATTTCATACGTATACGGTCTCCATAGTGATGTCTGTATACCAAATCGTGGATTGCTCCATAGTGATTTCTGTATACCAAATCGTGGATTGCTCCATAGTGATGTCTGTATACCAAATCGTGGATTGCTCCATAGTGATGTCTGTATACCAAATCGTGGATTGCTCCATAGTGATGTCTGTATACCAAATCGTGGATTGCTCCATAGTGATGTCTGTATACCAAATCGTGGATTGCTCCATAGTGATGTCTGTATACCAAATCGTGGATTGCTCCATAGTGATGTCTGTATACCAAATCGTGGATTGCTCCATAGTGATTTCTGTAACACACACATCACTATGGAGCTATCCTCGATTTGGTATGAGCTACTCAACATCCAACACGCGCGCTTGCCTGGATCAACGTAGCGGTGAACGATCTGGTGATTACTCGCGCGGCTTATTATTTTAGAAGTTTTATTTATTATTTGTTATTCTGATTCTGTTTACGTGTCCAAGTTCCGTTGCCTGAAGAAACTAACCGTTGACAGTGAAAGCTTGTATTTGTCTAATAAATTGTTACGCACAAAAAGCGTATTTGTTTTATTTTTCATATACTGATAGAGATACCATTGGCCATGAAGAGATACACGGCGTTTATAGTGTTTCCCTTGCGAGCAGTAGACGATACCGTGGCTTCCAGACTGTATACAGGATCTACCAAACGTTCGCTTCAGATTCGTTTATCTGAACACAAATGTGGGGTACGTAATGATGAAACAAACACGGCATTGACCCGACTAATCAATAGTGGCACTTATTATCCGGAATGGGATCAGGTACGCATTCTTGTTACACATTCTGATATGTCAGTATTGTTAAGGCGGAGAGTTTATGTAATTATTAAACGCTTTCGAGTTTTATGTTGCAATGACTCCTTTCCATGCGAAATACCCCAACCATGGAAGTATCTGGTTTCCAAGAACAATTTAGCTCCATAATTGGATATCTACAGCAATGCTATATTACATGATTTATGTACATATATCTGATCGTGACTCTCTCTCATGGGAAAATACCCCAACCAGTCAACCTTGTGTTCTTAATGGACATTAGACAATCAAACGCGTGATTCTCCTGCTTCAATCTAATAGACATAATAATTGTCATAATGCATTGGTAACTGACCTCCCCACCACCAGAGGACAGTTAATGCGCAGATTACTACATCAGCATACGTCATTTTTCATTTTCATATATACACTGAAGAGCAATTGAATTAGAGGAAGCGTTGGGAAGCCATACGGATCCACGAACCCTGAACATGCTCCCACAGTTCACGAAGATTTGATGGAGGGGGTCAGAGCCTCGAACATCTCTCTCCATGGCATCCCAGATGTGCTCGATGGGATTGAGGTCAGGTGACCAAGCTGGCCAAGGAAGCGAGGTTACTTTGGTGGAGTGCTCATCCAACCATTCGGACACAAATTTTCATGAACGATGGCACGGTGCATTGTCTTGTTGCAGGATGAGGTCCCCAGTGGGATGTTGAAGACGCACAAACGGGAGCAAATGGTCGTCCAGGATATCCCGGTAACGTTGACCTTAGAGGGACGATGTCACACGTACCAGGGGTCCCATTTCAGTCCACGTAAACAGTCCGTAGACGAGAATGCCACCTCCACCAGCTTGAAGAGTACCCTGCTGGCAAGAAGGATCCATCGCTTCATGTGGTTTGCGCCGTGCTCGTATCCTGCCATCCTCATGTACCAACGTGAATCTCCACTCATCAGTCCAGGAAACATTTTTCTACATGTCTAGGGTCCAGTGGCGGTTTTCCCGCGCCCATGCTAATCTTTGTACCTTGTGATGTGCGGTCAGCAGTGGTAACCTGGTGGGAGGATGGCTTCTGTACCTCATAGCGAGGAGATGGTTCTGGATGGTGTGGCTGCTTACACGTTTTTGTGCACCAGTGTTAAATTGCCGAATGATTTCTTGCACTGTGGTCCGTCTATCCGCTGTTACAATGCGAGCTAGCCGTCGATGACCCCGCTCATCCACACGCTTTTTGTCCACGGTAGTTGGCCCATGCAGGGATGGTTTTGCCGCCCTGGTGGCGCAGTGGTCTAAGGCGCTGGCCTCTGATCATTCGTCCGTGAGGGGTCCGGGTTCGAATCCCGGTCAGGCATGGATGTTGTGTTTGTCTTACGGCACTGGCTCTCTCCCTTCCCTGGAACCAGTGGCCCTAAATTAGGGACTGGCGACTGCTTATAGCCCATTGAGTTGCTCACGGTGGTCGTTAAACCTCCAATCAAAAAGAAAAAAAAAAAAAAAAGGGATGGTTTTACCGGATTCGATGTACTCACGGTGCACCCGTAACACAGTGGCTTGTGAAAATCCCAGTGTCTACACAACTTCCGAGATGGAGTGACCCATTCGTCGGGCACCGACAATTTGCCCACGATCAAATGCTCTTAGATTCTTCGTCTTACCCATACTGCGTCCGACTCTTACTGATTCTCGCCGCATCGCTCCTTATACTGTCGGAATCGCTGCATACGTCAGGTCGTTTCCGTTTACAGAGCCTCCCACAGCGCCACATTTTCATAACGCCAGCTGTCTCTAATTCAGTTGCTCTTTAGTGTATATCGAGCACACGCTTACTTTTACTTAGTCTGACATTATTTATTTGTACATAAGTTTTAAGCTTTTAGTAAAGGTTATAGTGACTTGCAGGTGGTTGCAACTTGAAGATGAACTTTGAAGATGGTTTTGAGTTATATTGACTTGTAGCTGGTTTTGAGTTAACGTGTATAGACAACTTGTCAACGTGGTGTTTAAAGTTCGATAACTTTCGGGTTAGCTCTGTGGGACTATATGCATGCTACTACTGTTGCGTAGTTATTTAATTTTCTACTAGTATGAACTGTATTATATTGTGTTTCGGCTTTGCGTAACGTAAATTCTCACACTCTCTTCTTATACTAGATTTTCCTAGACATTTATTGTATGACTTCAATGCGCTTGCCAAGACTGATCGTAGTGAGAAATCGGTACTTTTAATAAGGATAGTTAAATGTTTTGTTTAGGTACAATTAAACTGCCTACAATGACGTTTAGGGTGACGACTGTTACCATCGTCACCATATTTACCGCCACTGTTTGATGTATCATACTTTTATTTCCGCCATGTGCCTTGGCGTCCATTATTTAGATCGCGTAGGAAATAATGTTTGTAATCATCTAAAGCAATCGTTATCAAACTGTATCATCTAAAGACCCATGTACGCTCTTAAAATTTAGTGAGAATCACAAATATTTTTTTTTTCCTTTCGTGGTTTATATCATTTGGTATTTATCATATTACTAGTCCGTAACCCGTTGCATGCAGGGTTGACAAAGCTGTGACTGAAGTTTTTTCTTGTCATGTAACACAAATCGTAATAAAATGCATAACATAATAAGCGGTTGAACTATTAATGGGCAGTGTATAAGATGGGTCACCAACAACAAACTATTAGTAATATTCCCATTAATTTTTAATTTTTCCAACTACTGGTATACGAATTTAACGATGCCGTTCCTCATTATTGTATAAACATGTGCTTATCCGACGTTGATGGGCTTGCATTGTGGAGTATTGAGGCATTCTTTCAGTGACCCGAAATTATATCATGTCTACATAACTGCACAATGGGGTTAAAAATGTGATTTTATTTTGCCAGTTTGGTTTTAACATTTTTTTTGGTGCTATTATATAATCTATACTCATATGCAAAGAGAGAACGTTTTTTTGCGTGATTGAGGTTATCTAGAAAGCTACTGAATAGCTACTGAACCGATTTGGATGATTATTTCTCCGTTGGGAAGCTTATTTCTCTGTGGTGGACATAGGCTATTTTGTTTACTTATTATTATTTTTGGATGTAGTACCGAATAAGATCGCTTTCAAGTAGTTCCCGATTTCCCGTATATCGTTCCGCTTTGTTTACATACAACTTGATCACACCCAACGCGAAAGAAAGTAGTTCTCGACAACATACGGAATTTATTTTCACTAATCTCAAAAACAACTGAATCTATTCGGATAATTACAACTACGTAGTTGATAGCGGAGGGTTTAGTTCCGAGTCCGAACACCGCAGAAAGACAGATGGCGCTGCAAGTACTGAAGCGAGAACAAACGCCAAAATAACGAACGGTGGATTGTACAAAAAAAAATGACACGATAACATAAAAAAAATGCTTTAAAATTAGCGATGGCAAACCTTAGGGCCATTAGCTTTCATTAAAAAAATCATAAAAATCGCTCCAGTGGGTGCCGCTGGCGGGTTGTAGAAAGAAACGGCCTAGTGTTTTAAATACATAGATAGAAATTAAAACCCAGAAACTTCTAAAATATTTATTAATTTACTGAAAAATAACAATAACAAATTCATTATATGTTGCCATAAAGAACACATTTTTATAAAAAAAAAAAGTAACTGCATTTTCCAAAAAAAAAAAAAAAAAATGTGGGAAAAGTGGCACTGTTTTAAATTTATCTGCAAATTTATTTAATGTCCGGCTAAATAGAAGATAGCTAGGTTTTTATATCTGTTTCTTCATTCAGTCTGGCGTGATTTGTTGTTTCGGATTAACTATTTAAAGAAAACCCGGCCTCTCACTCTCTTTCACTCTCTTTCACAGACGCAGTTATGTAATTGGAAAGGGTGGAATTTTTAATAGCCTTTTACGATAATTCTGAATATACTTTTCTGTTACTGCACCAAAAGTGGATACTTTGTAGTTTCCTAAAGATTAGTTACAATGTGGAACTGAAACCAGGAACCATATTAATGAACATTTGGTGCCCTGTTGCATTCGAAAGCTAGTTAGACAACAGAAGATAGCGAGCAAGAGCACAGTAGCGTTACTAAGAACAAGCTAAGTTTATCTCAGCAAACACATTAAACAGGAGGTGCAGTGGTCTAAGTGATGGCCTCTGATCATTTGTCCGAAAGGGGTCCTTCTTCGAATCTCTGTGAGGCATTGATGTTGTGTTCGTCTCACGGCACTGGCTCTCTCCCTTCCCTGGAACCAGTGACCCTAAATTAGGGATGGGCGACTGGTTATAGTACATTGAATTTCACAAAATCCTAATGAACGACTGCTTATAGCACATTTTGATTTTCACAAAATCCTGATGAACTTGCTCACGGTGATCGTTATTCCTCCAATAGGAAAGAAGAACCATGTATATTTGTACCCTAAACCTACTACCTTAGTAAATTATAAAACACATAAGCACACATTTCATTACCCAGCAAAACACAAGTATTGGGAAATTGCTTGCCACCAGCTGGCAGTGATGGATCACTACTGGCTGAAAATCTGCCGCCCATGGCCCGTTAGCGGGCCGTTGGTGGCACCTCCATCAGTTGGAAGCCATTGATGGCCCTGCAGCATCGTGAATTGCGGGCCACCAACCAAGTGCCATTAGTGGCCGTAGCTGGCAACCGATGAAACCCCAACACCAGGTGGAAGCAACGGAACTGCGCATGCACAGAAGCAACACGTGCGTGTGTCTCTCGTGGTACCAGTTAGTTGAAGACGACGGCGCTATCTTCATCGTGCTATTTTAGTGGATGTTAAGAAAAAAAGATACGTAGAGAGGCAAATAAATTTTCTAATGAAATACCACGTCGACGAAGATATCAGATTAAGCCACGAAATACTAGATTACAGCCATAAAATACACCCACTCCAATTTCATGAATAACAAGAAATTATTTCTGTGTAATCTTTCCTTTTAACATTCACTAAACTGCTTGAAACAAAAGTCCTTGAGAAACCTTAAAAAAGCGTTACGTTGAAAAAAAGAAGAAGAATTATACGCGTACAAAATTTATCAATTATTTTAAACAAAAAAAGATAAAGCAACGCTATGTGGATATAATGTACTCATCCATGGGTTGAATATAAAAGACTGGAGGAATTCAATTCTAAAAATAACGAGAAGTGAAATAAAATATCTTTTCTTTTTAAAACAAATGTCGCTTCGGACAGGGGAAAAGAAAGATAACCCGTTAAAAATGCAACAGAATGTGACATGAACGGGTAAATATTATAATTCAACAATCACCTTTCAAGACGACAAGGACAGTTCGGAACTTTGGAAAGCGCGTTGGTACACTCGTGGAAAAAGTGAAGTTCCATTAAGATAGAAAAAAAAGCAATTGTACTTTGAAGAAATAAATTTATGAAATATATGAAACTGACATTTATGAAAAATACCTCGCAATATTGTAAAATTAAATAGTTACACATTCGTTACACATTCCGCAAAAAAGAGGCTCAGCTTCAAGCAGGCGCTCGTGCGTGGCAAACCATTCTCGTTGGTAGAGCGCCTGCTTCCCACGCAGACAGTCATTGGTTCGTTTCCAAAGAGATCCAAACGGACGTTTTTCCGGACCAGTTGAGAAAATTTCTCCAGCGCAGTGCTATAATTCAGAAGCTTGCTAAGGTGAAAAGAAAAGTAGTCGTAGCTTTGGGAAACTGCTGTTGCCCTTTATTATTATTTTTTTATGGCTACTACTGGGAAATTGGCGGACAAGATTCGGCAAGCCATCAGTTACATCACGTGATTGCCGGCTGCCACTGCCTGGAAACTAGCAGACCACCTTAGGCTAGCCATCATTTATGGCACGTGCTTGCAGGGCCGCTGAAGGGCCACTTATGGCAGCAACTGCCTGTGATGGATAACTGATAGCTCTGTTGTGGTATATGACAACTGATGAGGGTGGCAACTGCTGGCCCTTCTGTTGGCCACCCGGACATTTTATTGACGCTTCGGCAGCGGCAACATAGTGTTCATTGTCAGCAATGACCCAGTGTTGGCCCAGCAAGACTGTTTTTGCTGGGTAGCCATCAGAACGATGATATCATCACACGTCGTGTAGCTTCTGGGAAACTCCACTCTTCACACCTGTGGGAAAAGGATAAATTACTCGTACTTCTTAGTATTATCATGAAAATAGTTTTTTGACCTCTTCGACCCGTTGAAACAGTCTCGAGAACTCCCAGGGTTCCGGGGACTAAATTTTGAGAACTCCTGTTCTAAAGCATGACTTTCTAAAACGATAATCTAACGAATAACATCAGCAGGAGGGGAATTATATAACTCATACAACATAAATATGCAAGTAGCATTATCTCTGAATGTTATTACAGTGTTTGTAGAGCAATTTTCATGTGACTGAAGCATTCCTCACTGAGCAGAATTAGTGATGTTCATTTACAAATACCAATTTCGTGTTATATTCACATCTGCTCCTTTCCTACTTACTGGCATTTTTATAAGAAGATAGAGGTACTCTTGTGATACAATAACGGATTAAAGTATACTATTTTCTTGCTCAACAACAGACTTTAAGCACCGGTAGAAGACACCTATCCCCAAGAGGTTAGATTGAGCTACTTACAAATGAAATTACACAGATTTGCTCTGTCATGAATTATTCAAATGCGATTAAGGCTTTATTGTAATTTCCATTGTGTTTTTCAGTTGATTCGCTTTAAGTAGCTGAAAAGTTATCATTATGTGTTTCTTCGCTTAGGATTGGACGAAGACAACGTATTGCATCGAAAGTGCGAAGCCAACTCCGTCTCGCTTTCACAATGCATTTTTTTACTGCTCGGGAGGTTCCGATATGTGTCTGAGTGCAAAAGATTGGAGAGTTGGATCGCAATTTTGTACAAAAAAATTGCGACCCTGCCGACGAGCATGGATCGCAATTTTGGTAAGACAGGACATCGTTCACGAAATACACACGACGTAGAAAGACTAGTGGAGATAAAATTCTAAGTTGTGGGAATAATGGAATTGGAGCAATGATATGGTAGCGTAATGAGTTAAGCGAAACATAAAGTGAATACCACTCTGAGCTAAGAAACGAAAACAAAGATACACCAAATTGAAGGACTTTTGTTTTGGGGGGAACAGCGCTTCCTTAGTGACAATGATTTGGAAGAAAGGGTGCTTCTACACGTAGATTACAGGTAGAAATTATTATGCCAGAAAGAGATTAAATCACAGAAGGGATCTCAAGCGATGAGATTTGTGAAGCTGTACAATCTCTTCAACATGGTAGGACCCCAGGAGAAGATGACGTAAGAGATGATATGTTAAATGTGGTAATGTGGTAATATTGGCAACTTCTAACTCCCGAAACAATTGACAATTTCAGGTTAACTGAAATTTGTCAATTGTTTCGGGAGTTAGAAGTTGTCCCTCAGGACTAGGGACGACATGTTCATCCTCATCCGCTTGTATGCGGGAAAAGGTGATAAGAATGAATGTAAGTATTATCATGGTATTAGCATAATGAGCGTGTCAGGAAAGATGTTTGAAAAGGTCATTGTTAGTAAGGTAAGACGTTCGCAATCAGAGAAGGTGTGGGATGTGCAGAGTGGTTTTATACACTGAGTTGCCATTTTATTATGACTGCCTGACAGTTTTAAGCAAATGAGCTATGGCTGCACGCTGTTGCCGCCAGAGGGCGAGGATAGTATAAAAAGAGAAAGCTTAGTTCTTGCGACAGTAGTAGAAGTAGTTTTGGGGGGACGAGATGGGTAAAAACTGCGATTTGACGGACTTTCAACCAGGGGGTGATTATAGGAGCTCGGAGACATGGAGCGAGTATCACCGAAACCGCTGCATTCGTGAAATATTCCAGAGCAGCTGTTGTTAAACTGTTTAAAGACTGGACTGTCAGCCAAAAAAACTGGTTCTCTACGTGCAACTCGTCATCGACTAGTGACTGCTCTGGCGGAGCGGAGAGTGTCCATAATAGTAAAACGCAACAGAAGGGCAACAGTGCAGCAAATTACAGACCATCTTAATCAAGTATCCCCTCAAATGATCTCTGCACGCACAGTTCGCCGTATATTGCATCGGATGGGATATGGCAGCCGAAGGCCTGTTCGAAAACCTTTGCTGTCTGCAGTTAACAAAAGAAAACGTTTCCAGTTCGCACAGGAGCACATGGATTGGACAGTCAATAATTGGAAACAAATTATGTGGTCCAATGGATCACGTTTTCAGTTGCCCCATGGCGATGGCCGAGTGAGAATTTGACGGAAACAGCACGAAAACATGGACTCCAAATGCATTGCTACAAACCTTAAAGCTGGTGGAGGCAACGTTATGGTTTGGGGAATGTTTTCCTGGCATGCTTTGGGCCCTTTAATTTGTGTTGATCAACGTCTGACTGGCACTTCATATCTAAACATCGTTGCGGACCAAGTGCATCCTGTCATGTGGAAGGTTTATCCCCATGGCGATGGCTACTTTCAACAAGATAATGCGTCCTGCCATAGTGCTCGTATTGTACAGGATTGGTTTCAGGAACATGCCGGTGAGTTTACTTTGCTTAGATGGCCCCCACAATCTCCAGATCTCAACCCCATTGAGAATTTGTGGGATGAAGTTGAACGAGCCATCAGACAGTTGGATCCACAACTCTGCAATATCACACTCCTGGAAAGTTCTATTCATCAAGCATGGTCTCAGTATCCACAAACCACCTATTAACATCTCGTGGAGTCCATGCCACGAAGAATCGGCCCAGTATTTAAGGCAAACGTGGCCCAACGAAGTACTGAGGTGGTGGTCATAATAAAGTGGCAATTTAGTGTATGCCTAGTAAGGCCTGCACTAATCCAATTTTTACATTTCGTATGATGACTGAAGGGTATCTATCTACCTATTGCTAGGACAGCTTTTTTCGGTTTTTGTTGATTTGGAGAAAGCTCATGAAAGAGTGAAGACTGCTTGAATGTGTGAAAGCTAAGTATGCTGGAAGTAGAGCCTGTGCACGTATGAATGGTGTTTATCGAAAGAGTTTTGTGTTGTTGCAGGATCAGATAATGCAGTGTAATGTAGCAACGGCTGTTTAATATATTTATGGATGTTTGCATTCGTGGTGCTAAAATAACCAGTACTGATGTACCTCTCGGTAATCTTTTAATGTAAAAGTTGATGAATGCAGATAATCCAGCCCTGCTGACGGAGAGCAAAAGTCAGTTGCAGAATATGTTTCGGTTGAATGGAATTCAAACTGAGTATAAATAAGGCAAATATCTAAATTACAACTTTAGAGGAATTGTTTGCTCTGAAGACAAGATCCGTCTAAGCCGTACATATTTCTTTCACCCTTCACGTAGTAAGCACGTTTGACAGGGAAAACAGATTAGGTGGTGTAATCAGTAGGCTAGTGAACTCAGCTATGAAAGTCATATCAGCCTTACGAGTATTTCAGAAATATGGTGGGATTTCGAAAAGCTCTCCAACGGCCGTGTATGAAAGTGCAGTTTGTCCTACTTTGATATAAGGTAGTGAAACCTTGGTACTACAAAAAAGACATAGGGGTCGTTTGTGTGCTGGAGAGATGTGTTACTGGAAGTTTGGCGGCTGACGATCAGGTGAAGAACGAAGATATGTTGCAGGTATGTAGTATGAAAGGTATCATTGTTAGTAGGATAGAGATGATTGTTTTGTGGTGGTGAGACCATGTTGAAAGAATGAACCAAGAGATGCTACGTAAAGTAATTTATTCAGCCCAGCTGACAAGAAAGACTAACAGAGGTAGGTAGAAGAAATTGTGGGAGCGCAAAATTCAGGAATGCCTGCAAAAAGGAGATAATGAGTATGAAGTATAGAAACTCTCGTCTGAGACGCAGTAGCCCCAGTGATCAGAGAAACAGGCGAAGTGTTACAAAACGGGAATCAATGAAAAACTGCATCTACTTCTTATAAAGAAGATCAATTCTTCTATCTTTCAGGAAAGCATAGCGTTCAATGATGTCATCTTAAAAAGGCCTGTTTGACTACAAGGTCGGAGAGAAGTTCATTCTGTATCATTATTTTAGATAACGATATAGGTTTTTGTTGTGAAATAGCGTTCCTTAAGTAGTTCTTATTCGTTCCCAATAGGAATCCATTGGCACAGTGGTTAAGTGTAAAGCAAGAACTAGAGAAAGCAATTTATATACATCTTGGAATACATCCTTATGTACATTATATGTCTGCAACAATGGTACACTGTATCACTTTCTGGGTTCATTGATTTAAACAAAAGCATAAAGCCAGAACAAACGGAGAACAATACAGAACCATTAGTGAAACTGAAGCTCATACTTGCAGTTACTATATAAAAAAAAACCCCAGACGAAACCAGACTTGTCTAAACTCAAAGTCGCACTGCGGAGGCCATCATTTCACTGGATGTAGGTGAAGTGACAACCAGTGGCGCGAGCTGTCATTTTACCTCTATCATTAACGTCATTGGTTGCCATAGCAATCTCTTATTCAGTGAACACCAGGTTCCTATTTGGACTTTCTTGACGTTGCGGGAGTGAAGTGATTTGGAACTGCGGTTCTCACCTCTTCACATGGCCAACGCTGAGTTAGATGGTCGTCTGTATATCAATTTGTTGTGCCATTTGAAACTTTGTGCTCACACTCTAACCTGTTTTTAGAAACGGGAAGGCTTTCGTTTCAAAGCCACTTTATTTTCAAGAAATCTTTCTTGTAAAGGATAAAGTGACTAATTTTAAAGATCTGCTAAATCATTTAAAGATAATTTATTTTCAGAAAATGTTGGTGAAGTAGCGCCCTACTCACTTCACATGACGAGCCGCCATTAGTGAAACATGTGATTTATGTCTGGGCAACTTGAGTTGTGTATCAGGGCCGTAAAACCTAACATTGTCAGTAACTATGAATTGAAAGTTGATCTTTCTTTTAGGAACTAAATTTTGGATATCACAGTGATATGGGTATGTGTGGGTGTTTCGTGGTTAAATAAGCCTCATGAGTTTTTAGGATGTAAAGGGCCACATGCTAATTCAGAAAAACCGTTTCCAGAGAAGGGCAAAAACAATACATGTCTCATTGTGAGATGATGTTTTATCCACACTCCTGTGTATAAAAACTGAGAAATCGTCAGGCATGATATTCAAAGCCTGTAAAAAATATTTCACAGGGATTGCTGATTTCAAGAATGATCTAAGCACCTTACTATGTTCTAAATTAACATAGACTGTGTGTCAATTTTAAGATCTGTGTCTGAATAAGAAACTATTTTTGTGCTTGTGACAATTATGGAAGTATTCCCTGTGCCAGTGGTTTGTTTCCTTTAAGGTGGTTAAAATCTGTGCCTTATGTTTCCAATGGAGAAACTTTTTTACATATTTTCTTCGCAATTATTGTTTTCTCAAGGATGAAACTTTGCACATCGATCAAACAAACTTTAAGTTATAGCATGGGATACCTAATACTTGCTAAAACATAACCATAACTAAGCAATCCAACATTTGTTTGTCTACCGACGTCATCAATGTACAGGTTGCGCCATCTATTAACAGGTCTGAACATTACTCAAAAAAAATTATTAATTTTTAATGTAATTATGGTTATGTTTTAGCAAGTATTAAGTATCACATGATATATCTTAATGTTAGTTTTATCAATGTGCAAATTTTCATCCTTGGGAAAACATTAATAGCGAAGAAAATATGTAAAGAAGTTTTACCATTGGAAACATAAGACACAGATTTTAAGTGAAACCAGCTTAATATCACAATTTAGGATTACTACCTTCAAGAAAGATCCAAGCTTTAAATCTTAATGTATTCTAAAATGTCATAGACTCTGTATCAATACTAAAATGACTGTTCGAATAGGAAAATATTAGTTCTTGTGGCGATCATGGAAGTGTTCTTGCATCAGAGATTTATTTCCTTTAATATTACCGTGGGCTTAGGATTGCTGGCATCAAGAAAGATTTAAGTCTTCAAATTTTCCATGTTATAAATTGACATAGACTGTGTGTCAATCTTATGGTTTCTGCCTGAATAAGAATATATTTGTGTCTGTGACGATTATGGAACTGGACCAGAGGTTTATTTCTTTTATTTCTTCATTTCGTTTTTTTTTTTTTTTTTAAATCAAATGATCCGACATTAATGCGAATTTTTATTTTCTGACAAGAGAAACGTTTTAGTGTATCGCCAGTTTTTATTTTCCTGTTTTATTTTTCCTTTCTTTCTGTGTTTCAGTTTCTTCCATTCATAGGTCAGATGGACCACATGCTGTCGATACCAGAAAAACGATGTGGCAATAGGAATTGAATGATGTTGAAATTTCCCCTTACAGCTTTTATTGGTTTCCTCCTCTGTTCTTTTCCTTTTCTTATTTTTACTTATGTGGGCCTGTTTTCTATTGTATCTTTCCGCTTGGATTAACTGGAAGGAAATGGGAGTTTTCATTGTTATGAATGCTGGAGCGAGCGGGCAATTTTTATTTCAATGCCGCCTGAAAGAAAATACATGCTCAGCCATCCGTAAGAAAAGTATACAGGAACGATGCCACCAATGTTCGGCTGTAATGAGCCACTTTTTTAACAAAGACAAAAAGTACCAAATTTAGTTTCTTAGAAGGTGTTTTATAACTATTTCATTAAGGCGTCCGATCAATAACTTTTCAAAATTAAAAATTTCTAGGAGTTTGCTTTTGTGGGGTATGGTTGTGCTAAAATATGCAATGAGATGTCAGTTTAATAATTACATCTGCCAACATTACTAAAAATGGCTCACTCTAAGTCGTAGAATGGCCCGTGAACACGATGTGTGTGTTAAATCAATGCAAGGTCTTAGACCTGTGTTAGCAGGATTGGTCTTAGACCTGTGTTAGCAGGATTGGTCTTAGACCAGTGTTATCAGGATTGGACTTAGACCCGTGCTATCAGGACTGGTCTTGCACCTGTGTTATCAGGATTGGTTTTAGACCTACGATATCAGGATTGGTCTTAGACCTGTTATCAGGACTGATCGTAGACCTGTGTTCTCAGGATTGGTCGTAGACCTGCTATCAGGACTAGTCTTAGACTTGTGTTATCGGGATTGGTCTTAGACCAGTGTTATCAGGATTGCTCTTAGACATGTGTTATCAGTCCAGCTCGCTGGCAAGAGGTTAGCGTTCGTTTGAAGATAGGAATGGGCAAAACCAGTGATCAGAGCGATTTTAAACGTGACCTAATGGTCGGCGATGTGTTTGAAATAATTAATGCAGACATTTAACGTGGATCAGGGACATCAAACAAAGATCTTCGCTCTTTCCACGTTTATAAGTGAGTCACGGAAAAATTCTCATTGGCCGCCACCGGGAGTCGAACTCAGGGTCTTCCAGTTACGCGCCGGATATGCTTCCGCTACACCACAGTGGCCTCGAATTCCTCCAGACTCACACACGCTAACTGGCAAGCCAATTTGGCAGGTTGCAACTGTTGCAATTCCTTGCTTCTTAAACAGACACACATATAAGGAATTTGCTCTCCTGCTGCCCCCCCCGCCTTTAACGTCAATCCTACCTGAGGATAATTAGGATTCCCTTTTGTTAGCTGGCATTAACACTGTGAATCCTCATTGTTGGTCTCGGCCAGGAATCTTGATACTTGTTAGCAGCAAATCCGCATACTTCCATATGTGTCAATGCAATTAAGTAGTGTCCTTGCACCTTACTTAATTCCTGAGCTATCAATAACACAACGCTCCCTCTCAATGTGGAACACGGATACAGTTTTAAATTTTGTGTAGAATCATTAACAAGACGGTTTCTGAACCATTGCTTCACATATATTTTAATCTCCCCCACATCCTTCCCCAATGTAGATGTGTCACCCAATTCTGCTGTTTTGGTTCCAAAATTCCGAGTTGAACCAAGATATTAATTTTCTTGAATATCTGTTCTAGCAGAGAAACCCTGTTGTTTGTAAAATTTCTTGAAGATCCATTGAATGACAGCGGAATGCCTAAGCTAATAGGCACTTTTGCACATATGAAACGGATCTAAAAACTAAAGTTATCTAAAATTAAAACGAAAACCAAATGTGTGAAAGAAAAAGTCCAAGGAAGTAGGCATTGTGACTGTCGTAGTTTTACCTTTTGACCCTGTTCACATTATGACCACCAATGAAAGTAAAATGCCGAAATATAACAAAAATGTAAAACGCTATGTAAGATACGTGACACAAAAAGGATACCAAAATATAGTAATAAATGCTGTCAAAAGCAGAATAAAGTTAAAAAATGAAACCGAGGTCGAAGTGTAACGTTTTTAAAACTTAATAAAGATGTCAAAACTTAAATAAAATAAAAGCATAGAAAAAGGAAAAATTCCGCAATTTATTGTTGAATATTTTGACCCTGTCGACATTTTAACTGTCGACATTTCAAACACTGATATTTCGTACAACACATCTCACATTCATAAATGTCACCTAACAAGCAGGGATAATAATTTTGCACTTGTACCAGGTCACAAAATATTAATTGCATGGCCTTAGGTGTCTTTAGAATTTGTTAATTACCGTTCTCATATTTATTAGGGTTTGCATAACTAACTAAATTAATAACGTTGCGCTTTCAATTATTCACCAAACATTAATTATTAGTCTCTAGGCCTAGGCTTTTTAAGATTTTTTAATAAGTAATATTCTTGACGTCATGCAAAACTTATGAATATAATCACGGTGGTATAAAAATTACTGAAAGGTCTATGCCTAGGACTAGGACCTATTAATTAATGTTTTCTTCTAGAGTAAAAGTGCGACACAATTAACTTGATTTCTGTTAAAACCTTTTGAATATGAGCTCAGAGGATTGAAAGGCCTAGGTCTAGATCCTATTGATTAATCGTTTTTGACTTAGTAAATGCGCATTACTAAAATCTTGACTTTTTATGCAAACCTTATGAAAATGTGCATGGCGGATTAAAAACTGTTAAAAAGGCACAGACCTAGGGTTTTATAATTAATGTTTTGTATCTGAGTAAAACTGTGACATTATCTTGAGTTCCTATATAAACTATAAGCCTTACTACTTGCTAAATTGCAGCAAACTGTAGCCCATGTTATGAATGCCTGTGCAAAAATGCATTACACACACACAAACACACACATAAGCACACACACACACGCACATACAGGGCTTGAAAACATTTCGTGGTAGCTCACCAGTCAGTCAAATATCTTCCTCGATAGCTGAAAATCGACAACAACCACGCAGGGCTCGCATCAAGAAAAACTCAATACTAAGAATGAAAAATTAATTTTTTACACTTTCATTGACCTACTATATATTTATTTTCATCTTTGCCAGATATAACTATCAATATGCAACCGACTATGTTATACAAAATATATTTGTATGTTTATCAGTCCACATGAAAATTAATATAAAAAAATCATACGTATTATCAATGACACAAGACCATGAGCAAACAATAGTTCAATTAAACTTGCCATTCATTTCTTCTTAGGTATAAACATATCACTTCTAAAGGCATGGCATTTATGACCTTAAGCATCAGTTCTGTGCATTAAAATAAGCTTACTTTAAAAACTGATATTCTTAGATACATGTACTTGGAGTGCCACTTTTCCAAAATAAGAAATCAACGCTGCCAACGTTTTGTACTAGTTTTGTACCGTTTTGTACACCCAAAAGAAAATTTTGTACACCACCGGAAGTGGTACTTTTCGGCTCTCTAAAAGTGGCACTCCAAGTACATGCTGAGTGCCACTTTCTCAAAATCGAAAATAACTACTGCCAAAGTTTTGTACTAGTTTTGTACAGTTTTGTACACACACAACATTTTTTGTACACCACCGGAAGTGGTATTTTTCGGCTCTTTAAAAGTGGCACTTCAAGTACATGCTGGAGTGCCACTTTTTCAAAATCGAAAATAAATACTGCCAAGGTTTTGTACTAGATTTGTACAGTTTTGTACACCCAAAAGAAAATTTTGTACACCACCGGAAGTGGTACTTTTTGACTCTTCTTTGTAGCCCTCGAGAATGTACTTGGACTGCCACTTTTCCAAAAATGAAAATAAACACTGCCAGAGTGTTGTCCTAGTTTTGTACAGTTTTGTACATCCAAAAGAAGATTTTGCACACCACCGGAAGTGGTACTTTTTGACTCTCAGTTGTAGATCTCGAGCATGTACTTGGAGTGCCACTTTTTCAAAAACGAAAATAAACACTGCCAGAGTGTTGTCCTACTTTTGTACAGTTTTGTACACCCAAAAGAAAATTTTGTACACCACAGGAAGTGGTACTTTTTGACTCCCCTTTGTGGCCCTCAACATGTACTTGGAGTGCCACTTTTCCGAAAACGAAAATAAGCACTGTCTTAGTTTTGTACAGTTTTGTACACCCAAAAGAAAATTCTGTACACCACCGGAAATAGTTCTTTTTGACTCTCATCTGTGGCCCTCGAGCATGTACTTGGAGTGCCACTTTTCCGAAAACGAAAATAAACACTGCCAGAGTGTAGTCCTAGTTTTGTAAAGTTTTGTACACTCAAAAGAAAATTGTGTACACCATTGGAAGTAGTACTTTTTGATTTTTCTTTGTGGCCCTCGAGCATGTACTTGGAGAGCCAATTTTCCAAAATTGAAAAAAAATAAAACACTGTCAGAGTGTTGTCCTAGTTTTGTACACCCAAAAGAAAATTTTGTACACCACCGGAAGTGGTACTTTTTGACTCTCCTTTGTGGCCCTCGAGCATGAACTTGGAGTGCCACTTTTCCAAAATTAAAAAAAAAACACTGCCAGAGTGATGTCATAGTTTTGTACACCCAAAAGAAGATTTTGTACAATACCGGAAGTGGTACTTTTTTACTCTTGATTTTCGAAGCAGTAGCTTAAATGGTTAACTAATTTGATTAATATTCCTAGTTTGTTGCATATAAAACACACTTTTGTAATAACACAGAAGCCGAACGGCCAAGTTGGAAGAATCACCAAAAGAATTTATGTTTAAAATCTCCTTTCCCTTAATTTTCCACTCAATGAAAGTTCGAAGGTCATCTTTATAAAAAATCGTTTGACACAAAATAGCTCTTAGATCAACATATAGCAACAATACGTATTCGTTTAAATCTCTCTTTATATCAGTTCCCCACAATTACTTGCAATCTTTCTCTCTCTACCCCCCCCCCCATATTTACAATCAAGGTTGTCTCTATAAATTTTGCTGTGACTCACTGTCAGTGTCGCTAAAATGTACAAGCTGTTTAGAGAAGTAACGGACTCTTCAGTGGGAAAATGTTTAGTTTAGAAGCAACTCGAAAGGAGGGTTAAGTTACAGGTATAAGTCACAGACTGAAATTCAAGCTATTTGAATTTCTGCGCAATGTTTTTTCAATCTAGTGGTTTTCAGTTTAAACAAAATTTTTATATTTAAGCATTGCTTTGTAGAAATAAAAAGATATTCAGTGAAACTTCGGCTATGCGTACTCCAGTTATATTTTTTGACATTTATACGTAATTCTGCATTAGTCCCGATATTTTACTGTATTTTCTAAGCTTTTCCAATTCGATAATAGCTAATTAATTCATTTATACGCTTTTTTCGATGTACATAAATTTTGTAATTTCTGATTATCACAAATTCACAGTTCTTTGATTCGTATACGTAACCGGTATATCACAAGTTTGAGAGAATCGAAACAGCGTTACTGAGTTCTTGATGCAGCCAAAGTTGAACCTTCATCCCATCAGAGAAGGGCATGCTGTTTACTTTCGGTTAGCGTTCTTGTGTTCCTTCTTCGTGCAACGTTGAACCTTGATCTCATCAGAGAGGGATATGTTGTTTAGTTTCGGTTTGGATGAAAAATTTATTTCGCAATATTTGCTCTGAATAAAACGTGCACTTAGGCAAGCTACAACTCTTGGCATGGTGCGGACGTTTTTTTGTTGTTGTAGTTCAGTTATGAAATAGATGGTGCAAAACTTAATAACGTTCATAGTTATGTTTTTTCTCTGACTTTGACAAATTTTAAACAAGCAAAGATTAGAGAATATTTTACTCAAATACTATTGAGAAATCAACTTGTAAACAATTTGCTTTGAAAAGAGCGATGCTAATAAAGAAGGAGTAATAGGGGTATGAATATAAAACAAAATAACATTCGGATTTACAACAAAGTCTTTAAAAAGTAAAGATTTTTTTCATGTATTGAAAATGCGAAATTGTACATAATCATTTTGTCATGTAGTTTTTAAAATATTTGGCCAAACTTTGGGAACTTGTTTAACCGCCATTTTGGTGAAAAAAAAAGTCATATAAAGGGCCGGAAACTTTTTCCCGCAGCATTATCCCCCATGAGCATGGGCGTCCGCTGCAACTTTTCCGGGTAAGGGGGCAAACGGGTATACTCCCACTATCATAATTATTGCCTAAATGTACAGTACCCCTGCGTCTTTATATGGCATAGTGAGGGTTGGGTCAGGCGAGTGCATCGAGCCCCTACAGCTAGGGAGTGGGTTCGGAGCACTGTTAGCCCCCCCCCCGCCCCCAAAATTTGGGAACTTGGACACATCTTTCTTTCTATAGTCAATATTTAGTATTGAAATAACGGACAATAATAATAATTATGTCATTTACCAATTACTGGCCACTGATTATTCATATCTGGGTCAAAAGTTTAACCTTACTGTAGGCTTCTTGCTAAATTTAATAATCAACTTAATAAAGTCTTTTTGTATGGAAACATTCACTTGGGGTTACATAAAACAATTGCACTGCTCCATCGTCTTTTATTGAGTATGAGTATAAACCCCCTCTTCTTGTAGACATTTATCTGTTAATTTTTATACCCCCTTCAATTTTCTGTTTCTTGCACTTTAGAAGAGATACTATGAAATAAAAACTGCAAACGTCTTGGGTTTTGTCCAAATCTATCAATTACATTTTGAATGAGTTCATGTTTATTCTCAAAAACCTTTTCTCAATGAATACTCATCATGCACAGTCCAGATAAACGTCCATCTGCCATTTTTGACCTTAACCAGGTTTTTAACAGTTCTCAAAGTGCTGAAGGACCTCTCCACTGGGCAGGTTGTTACTGGTAATGTTTGAACAATAAGAATAGCCTGTCGAACAGAAGGAAACAGATCACTGTGTTTGAGCACGCCTAAAGTTCGTCTTCACATCCATCATCTTGTTTTTTCCTTCCTGACCACATTTCAAACTGTTATGGATAGGTTTTGCTCATGTGTGTAATTAATAGTTAAATTTAGCAAATGTTAAAATTAAGGTAAATATTGACTTTAGGTGAAAATTAAAATTTGGGAGACGGGTGGATGCATTTCGAAACAAAAAGTAAATTCAATCAATTAAGGCCATGATAAATGAAAATAAAATGCAATGGAATTAGGACATTCCAAAAGTTATTACGACATTCCAAAAGTTATTATTGAAAGTTTGCGTTATTTGAATTTACGATGAACTGTGACACCTGCAAGTGTAAAATAAGTAATTATTGTTTACATGTGTACCAAATTTGTGAACACTAAAAAATGGATGGTACACTTTGGAAGCACTGATAACCTAAATGAAAATCCCCCAAATACGTGGCGTCAGTTGAATAAACAATCGCCTTATTGGTGCACTGCTGAAGGAAAGTGCGAGGCCACATGGAGATTCCTCGTGGAGGATGTGGATCCTACAATTGTCGGTGGTTGTACTAAACTATGTAATTATAGCCTTGATGTTTTTCTTAACACTCACGGCTACCCGTCACAGTAGCATCTGTAAAGAGATCGTTTTCCAAATTAAAATTTGTAAAAACTATTTGAGAAGCATCATGTCACAAGATAGGCTGCAGGAATTGTTACTGCATAGAAAGGCAGTTTGCCAACACATCCTCCCTAGTGTCCGAAATCCTGGAAAAATTATTATGCTTAGGGGTGCTGAAATGAACTTTCCGGGGTTGCACAAGTGGTGCTAGTTACGCCACTGCGAATGCGCCGAGGTGTTTTGCAACTTCCCTCTCCCCCAACCTTTATCGGCATGGCTGCTAGACTGGAAGCGATGATATGCGCTGATTTGAATTCCTTTTCCTCGCGTTTCCGAAATGCTTTTGCCGAAAGCATTGCTTAACAAAGCAACAAAAACCTGTTTCTATTCTTCCTTTGCTATAAAAATGAAGGCTCCGACAATGCCTTAGTTTGTACAAGACAACCACACGAAAATTTGCGACCTTGAACAAATAAAAGTTGCATATAATGAACAGGAGTAAAAGTATGTAATAAACTGGAAAGAGATAGTAGTGTTTACTTTTGGATTTCGAAAGATGACACTGTAAGAGCATGCTGGACAACCAAAGAGAACCATCGCCGGAGGGGTACATAACTCTCTTTTGTCTGTACAAAACTAGTACGCCATTCTGGCAGTGTTTATTTTCGATTTTAGAAATATGGCACTCCAAGTACATGCTCGAGTGCCACAAAAGGAGAGTCAAAAGGTACCACTTCCGGTGGTGTACAACACTTTCTTTTGAGTATACAAAACTAGGACAACATTCTGGCAGGTTGTTTTTTTTTCAATTTTGGAAAAGTGGCACTCCAAGTACATGGTCGAGAGCCACAAAGGAAAGCCAAAAAGTACCACTTCCGGTGGTGTACAAAATTTTCTTTTGGGTGTACAAAACTGTACAAAACAGTACAAAACTTTGGCAGTATTTATTTTCGATTTTGAAAAAGTGGCACTCCAGCATGTACTTGGAGTGCCACTTTTAAAGAGCCGAAGAATACCACTTCCGGTGGTGTACAAAATTTTCTTTTAGGTGTACAAAACTAGTACAAAACTTTGGCAGTAGTTATTTTCGATTTTGATAGTGGCACTCAGCATGTACTTGGAGTGCCACTTTAAGAGAGCCGAAAAGTACTACTTCCGGTGGTGTACAAAATTTTCTTTTATGTGTACAAAACTGTACAAAACTAGTACAAAACTTTGGCAGTATTTATTTTCGATTTTGAAAAAGTGGCACTCCAGCATGTACTTGGAGTGCCACTTTTAAAGAGCCGAAAAGTACCACTTCCGGTGGTGTACAAAATTTTCTTTTGGGTGTACAAAACTGTACAAAACTAGTACAAAACGTTGGCAGCGTTGATTTCTTATTTTGGAAAAGTGGCACTCCAAGTACATGTATCTGATATTCTTACGTATCCTACAATAGTCATAATAATGTATAAATAATTGCCTATTGACCGATTGCTTGAAGTTTTTAGCGTGTCTCACCATTCTCGGTAAGACCTTGCTGAAAGTTTTTGAGTGTCTCACCATTCTCAGTAAGCCGTCGCCAGAAGTTTTTGTGCGTCTCCCCATTCTCAGGAAGCCCTCGCTGCTAGTTCTTCTGTGTCTCACCATTCTATTGTTAGAATATTTTGCGTGTCTCACCATTCTGAGTAAGCCCTCGCTAGAAATTTTCGCGTGTCTCACCATTCTTAGTAAGCCGTCGCTGGCAGTTTTTGTGTGCTTTACCACTCTCAGTAAAGTTGGAGTTTTTGCGTGTCTCCCCAGCAAAAACACAAGTGCTTGGAAACTGCTGGCCACCAGCTGGCAGTGATGGGTCAATGCTGGCTGAAATCGGCAGCTCACGGCCCGGTAGCGGTCCGTTGGTGGCAGCGATATCAGTTGGCGAACCATTGATTGCCCTGCAGTATCACCGTGAATTGTGGGCCTCCAAGCAAGTGCGGCTAGTGGCCCATTGCTGGCAACCAATGCAACCCCAACACCAGTTGGAAGCAACGGGACTGCGCATGCGCAACGGGACTGCACACTTGCTGTGTCCCTCATGGTACGAGTTAGTTGAAGACGACGCTATCGCCATCGATTTATTTTAGTGGATGTTAAGAAAAAAAAATCCATATGTAGAGAGGCCAATTAATTTCCTATAATGAAATTCCGCGTCGACAAAGATATCAGATTAAGCCATGAAACACACTCACTCCATTCCCATGAATAATAATTCCTGGAATGGAGTGGGTGAATAAGAAGAAAACATTTGAAACCGCTTGAAACAAATGTCCTGGAAAAACATTAAAAAAACGTCTGTTGAAAAAAAAAAGAATTATACGCGTACAAAATTTATTAATTATTTGAAAGGAGAAAAAAAAGCAACGCTATGTGGATATAATGTACTCATCCATAGACTGGGAGGAATTCGCTTCTGAAAATAACGAGAAGTAAAATAAAATATATTTCCTCTTTAAAACAAATGCAGCTTCTGACAACGGAAAGGAAAGATACAACGTTAAAAATGTAACAGAATGTGACATGAACCCGGGTAAATATATATTAATTCAACAATCGCCTTTCAAGACGACAAGGACAGTACAAAACGTTGGAAAGCGACTTTAAGTTGGTACATCCCTTGAAAATGAGGAAGTTCCCTTAAGGGAAAAAAATACTATCGTTACGTCGTTGAAAAAATAAATTTATGAATTATATGAAACTGACTTTTATGAAAAATGCCTCGCAATATTGTAAAATGAAAGATATAACCATTCGATTACACATTCCACTCGAAACAGACAGCTTCAAGCACACGCTCGTGCGTGGCAAATTAGTCCGGTTGGTAGAGAGCTCACCTCGCACGCTGACAGCATTGGTACGTATCCACCCAGATCCAAACTGCCGTTTTTCCGGTCTGTTGAGAAAATTTCCCCAGTGCAGTGCTATAATTCACAAGTTTCGTAAGGGTAGAAAAACAAAAGTTGTAGCTTTGGGAAACTGCTGTTATCCTTGATTTTTATTTATGGCTACTAATGGGAAATTTGCGGACAACATTCGGCAAGCCATCAGTTACGTCATGTGATTACCGGCTGCCATTGCCGAGAAACTAGCGGACCACATTAGGCTAGCCATCATTTATTGCATGTGCTTGCAGGGCCGCCGAAGGGCCACTTGTGGTAGCTACCGCCTGTGATGGATAACTGATGTGGCATATGACAACTGATGAGGTGTCAACTGATGGCCAGCTGTTGGCCTAAACTTCTGGCCCTTCTGTTGGCCGCCCGGATATTTTATTGACGGTTCGGCAGCGGCAAAATAGTGCTGGGCTATTGCTGTAAGTGCTGGCTGCCAGAAATGGCCCAGTGCTGGCCCAGCAACACTGTTTTTGCTGGGTCACTATTCTCCACCATTGTCATTAAGGCCTCGCTTGGAGGTCTTTGCGTGTTTCATCATTCTCGGTTAGACCTTGCTGAAAGTTTTGCATGTCTCACCATTCTCAGTAAGCCCTCGCTCGAAAATTTTTGCGGGTCTCCCCATTCTCAATAAGCCTTCGCTGGAAGTTCTTGCGTGTTTCGCCATTCTCAGTAAATCCTTGTTGAAAGATTTTGCGTTCTCACTATTCTTAGTTAACCCACGCTGGAAGTTTTTGCTTGTATCACCATTCTCAATACGTCCTAGCTTAAATTTTGTGCGTGTTTCACCATTCTGAGTAAGCCCTCACTCGAAGGTTTTGCGTGTCTCAACATTCTCACTAAGCCCTCGCTGGACGATTTTGCGTGTCTCACCCTTCTCGGTAAGCCCTTATTCGAAGTTTTTTCGTGTCTCACCATTCTCGGTAAGCCCTTGGAGCCGTTGTGTGCGAAAAGTTCTGGTGGGAGGCGGTTTGGTATATGCTCGAACAGACACGCTAGGGGATATCGATCATGCCACGTTCAAAGTCGCTCAGATCACTTGCTTTTAGCAATTCTTCAATCGACCGCTGACTTATGCTCGCCTAGCAAGCGTGCTTGATGTAGAGTGAACATTGCGTTCACGTGAGCAATTTATGGTACGAGGGCAGGTGTACCTCATAAAATCGCATCTCAGTGTGATACACTACCACTTTGTATGGCTAAAAAAATGTTTTCCGAGAAAACCTGAAAATATGTTGAATTTGGCCTGGATTGCTGCTTTCCGTGGCCAAAAATGCCAATAAAAATGCTTATACGTTACCTGGTGTGGGAGGTCTGTGAAAAAAGTGAAAACTGTATGGATAATCTTTGTCATAGGTACGATGGGGAGGAATTTTTCCAACATGTCTTGTTGACCACATCACGTGACAACTGATAAGTAAACTTCTACGCTATTTAGCAAGCGAATTGAGACAGAAGGACAACAAAAATGTTGTTGATAAGGGCAGTAGCTACACGTGGTAACATGGTGAGGTTATTCTCACAGAATGATTAACGCAGTGAAGTAAATTCATGCTCTGAGGGACGCTAAAGATGAAATGTACACCGTGGGAAAAGATTTACTGAATATTTCATCTGGAAGAGAAAGTTACACGCTTCAGTATTTCCGTATAGCCGCATACAGTACTCCTCGCAGACAATTAGGGCACAGAGTAACCCACTATGAGAGATGCGGACCCTCATATGCAGAGTTGGAAACGGGTCAAAAAATATCGGACCCGGACGTCTCAAAACTGGACCCGACACGACACGGACCCGTAACTGACCCAAACAAACCTGCTTTGAACTATGAATTCGAAACTCAATTTATATATATATATATATATATATGGGATGTAAGGTCAGGTGATGCGTAACATCACAGCCTCTCCTTGACAAATGTCAACCCCGCCTTCTCGTGGTACATCCTGTTCCCACTAAAGGGGCTCTGACGACCGCCAATAGCGGTATAACTATACCATCGGGATTAGAGGAAATGCTATCCCACACTCACTAACCCGCTTGGCCAGCGTGGTGAGTTATGGCCAAACCCCTCCAAAATGACTCCACAACTTAAATCTTGGCCCTCAGTCTCCGGCAGCTGGAATGTACCTGGCCAAGGCAGCGGCCAGTGCGACATGAAGGCAGAGGGTGCTAAGAATCCCCGGAGGACCGGACTAGGCTGCCATCTGATGCTGACCTTGGCTACGTACAACGGACGCTCCCTATCTTCTGATTCAAGGCTTCTTGAATTGGAAGAGGAACTACAAAGCATCAAGTGGGACATCGTCGGGCTAAGTGAGGTAAGGAGAAAAGGAGAAGATCTCATTGAACTGAAAAGTGGTCATGATCAGAGTTAAATCCCTGAAATGGCAATGGGCTGGACATACTGCCAGAAGAACAGACCATCGATGGACAGCCGAAATTTTAGATTGGATTCCAAGGGACAGGAAAAGACCCAGAAGAAGACCACATGGAAGATGGGTGGATGAAATTCGAAAGTATGCGGGAGTGACATGGAGGAGACTGGCACAAGACAGACCGTTGTGGCGGAAACTTGGGGAGACCTTCGTCCAGCAGTGGATTGATAATGGTTGACAATGATGATGATAATGATGATATATATATATATTCATCCCAATAACTGCTTTATATTTAATAACTGAAATCGTTACTTGCTAAGTGTTAGTGCCATTTTTAGTGATACTACACTGCTGGCCACCCAAAATGCAACACCAAGAAGGAAGCATCCGATTGGCCTAAATTTCGCAGCATGCGTCGCCCGCGAGAGGACATGCAAACGATTAGCTTTGCAGGGAACATGCAAATCATGTGCGCCCGGCAAGCCACCGATAAGCACTATAAGAAGGGTGCACAGAAGGCGGGGTGTAAATAGTGGAACTGTGTTGTGCTGCGGGAACTGTGCGTGGGACGCTTCCTGATGCCTCGTCGCAGAATACGGCAGTCATTCCAGCACGTTTCGGAGTTCGACAGAGGACGAATAGTGGCTTATAGCGACAGCGGTTTCATCGTACCGAGACATCGGCGCCCGTGTGGGACGACATCCAGCCACGGTGAGGCGAGTATGGATTCGGTGGGTGCAGGAGGGACGGACGGACCGACGTGAGCGATTGCGGCAGCCGCGGCACACCACCGAACGAGAGGACCTGCATGTTGTGCTGCGGGCGTTGACGGCTCGCACCGCCACATCACGAACATTAGCGCAGGAATTAGGGTGTGTTGCGCAACAACCTCTGTAAGCACGTACCGTTCGACGACGTCTGCAGGAGCGGGGACTTGTCGCACGGCGTCCATTGCTCCGATTACCTTTGACATTACACCACCGGCGAGTGCGGCGGCAGTGGGCCGTTGAACGCCGCACCTAGACTACGGAATGACACGACATTGTCTTCTCCGATGAATCCCTCTTCTGCCTGCAACACCACGACGGTCGGATCCGCGTGTGGCGGCACCGCGGCGAGAGCCTGTATGACGAATGCATTATGCATCGCCATACTGGTCCGTCGCCTGGCGTTATAGTTTGGGGTGCAATTGGATATGACACCCGCACCCCTCTGGTACGCATCGCCGGCACACTCAACAGCCACCGCTATATCTCCGACGTTTTGGAGCCTGTAATCCTCCCTTACCTGCAGGACCTGCCAGCGGCCACGTTTCAACAGGACAATGCGCGCACGCACGTGGCACGCATCACGCAATAATTCCTCACGGACTACCAGGTGTCACTGCTGCTGTGGCTGCAGTGACACCTGGTAGTCTCCCGATATGTCGCCCATCGAACACGTCTGGTCGCTGATCGGCAACCGAGTGTCCCGGCTAGCACCATCCGTGGCAACGCCTGATTAACTGTGGCAACGTGTGGAAGCAGCCTGGATCGACATACCCCAAGCCCACATCCAAAGCCTCTTTCGTTCGATGTCGCGGCGTGTAGCGGCTGTTATTGCCAGCCGTGGAGGCCACACGAACTATTGATGTCTGCGTGTTCCGCAAGTCGCACGGGCCTGTAAGCTCGATCGTTTCATCTTTGTATCTGTTGTTATGTGCCCAGTAAATCTGGCTTTGCTATCTCGTGTCCTTCTTGGTGTCGCATTTTTGGTGGCCAGCAGTGTATTTTGCGTAATCCAGAAGTAATGGCTGACTATGACTGTGACCATGGAGTATATTACAAATAGGAAACATTATTTACGATTACACAAATGTATTTGTTTAAATGTATTTAGATTGTTCACTCTTTCCACGCTTTAATGGAGATGCGCATACTTTCATATGGTCTGGTAGATTTTTGGTTCCATAATCTTTTATTACACCGTTGACATCTTTCTTTGTAATTATACACTTTCCACATTTTGAACAACAAGCAAGACCAAACAACACAGAATTGTTCACCGGTTCCTTAATGAGACGAAACAATTTCCAGTATTCACTCTTCCCCTTGTGGTTTTCAACAAGCACGTATTTGTTGTGCTGGACGCCTTCCTCAACCTCCTTAATATTAAATCCATCCATATTAATAAATAAGAATTTAATTTCGACATCAAATGTCATGGGAACGGCACACCAATCAAAAACCTCTGAATGCTCAATGAAAAAGATGCGATGTGAAAAGTAACTCTTCGCACGGAGAGAGTGAATCAGCTGAGAAGCAGACGAATGGCGTTTGCTGGTACCTTGCTTTGGACAATCGCACTGTAAAAGAACGCAAAGGAAGTATCTTTTTACTATATGGTGTCGGTGTGTTTGACGTCGGTCGGTGGAAATCTTCGTTGCTTTAAGAAAGAAATGACAATAATTTTGCATGGTAAACCATTATTCACTTCGTGGGCACTACTATCGGCTACATAATTCCACAACGCGGATTTTTTTTTTTGGAATTTATTTTTCTTTTTTCAAAAATAAAACCGGGTCAAAATGGGGTCAGGAACATTTTGACCCGACCCGTTGGACTCGCAAGAAATTGTCGATCCGTTGACGCGTGACCCGTTGACCTCGCAAGAAATTGTCGATCCGTTGACCCGTGACCCGTTTCCATCTCTGCTCATATGCACGAAAGGATTTTCCCGAAACAACGGGGAGAAGTTTATAAAACAATATGACAGTATGCCTAACCTCCATGACCTTCCTGGATGTACCGTCGGTATGAGGAGATAATTTTTGCTCTGTATCAGAAAGTCCCTCTCGGCGTAATTGATCAGCTTGGTGTTTTTATCTATCAGAACTACACAGAAATCACCTATACACGTTTTTAGCACAAACAACTATTTTGCACGTGATCTTTCATATACGTATTACAAGCCCTACCCAAAACACATTATTAAATATTTACATTCACAATTCATACTCTGATTCATTTTCCATATTGCATTTTTGCAGAGTGCTGTGTTGTTGGTGTTTCCATAGCTTTTATTTTCTCAACCGTTGGCATTTGGGTATTTACTTAGGCTTTCACGTATCTAGTAGAATTGCCCAAAACCGAAAGTAATTTTGTTTTGCAGGATAACACTTACATAAGACTGTGTTATAAGAAAGTAAAAGCTGTGTATTATTTGAGCGGAAGTGGGAAACTTTTGAACTCTTACGATCAAAATTTCAAGCATCGCCTTTCCCGTGCTCCGGGTTAAGAAAAGCTTGCACGTGCCATGCTGTGATTACATATGTCCTTAGAAATAAATAACTGTTCAAATGTGGCTTGTGAAAGAAGTATTTAACAGGGTGAGAGCGATTAAATATATCGGCTTTATTTCTTCGGATACCAGAACATTTACAGCAGAAATAAAGGCTCGGACACAGGATAAGAGTCGCTGTGCGACTGATATAAATGAGATTTGGAAATCAAAAACTATGTCAAAGAGTACCAAAATACATTTATGTAGAACACCGGTGCTATAAGCCGCCAAGTACATGTTCCACGATCTCATAGATGATGAATAGCTGAAGGATTAGGTGAAACCTTGATAATACGCATGTAATCGCACCATGATGAACATTGGTTAAACCGACTACATCGTTCCTTAAAATTCAGTGCCTGCTAGTTTTTCCACATTTGAAATTTTCTCGTCCATTCCTAACTGACGAAATCAACTTGCTATACAGCAACAACGAATTATAGCAGCAAAACCCTCATATCGGATGCTGAGAAGTAGTGAGGGATATTTTAAAATGAACTTAAAGTGGCGACGGATGACAGAACGCTAAGAAGTACTCTCAGCATACGTGTGTTTAGATGCCCCAGTGGCACTGCGGTTTTCGCTCTGGCTTCTGTCCATTCGTCTAAGGTGATCCGGCTTCGTAGTCGAAGAGTAAACACAGGTGATGTGTTTGTATTACCGCACTTGCTATCTACCCTTAGTGGATCCAGTGGCCTCAACCTGCGGACGAACGAACTATGAACAGTGTGTTTATCTTACCGCACTGGCTTTCTACCATTCCTGGATCCAGTGGTCTTAAATTAGGAACGTACGAACCATGGATGATGTATTTGTCTTATCGCGTTAGCTTTCTGCACTTCCTGTGTCCAGTGGCCTTAAATTAGGGACGAACGAACCATGAGTGATGTGTTTGTCTTTCCGT
Source organism: Macrothele yani (assembly GCA_039090855.1). NCBI lineage: Eukaryota > Metazoa > Arthropoda > Arachnida > Araneae > Macrothelidae > Macrothele > Macrothele yani. The sequence continues at coordinate 141,743,876 of CM077002.1, forward strand.
ACTGGCCGTTTACTCTTCCTGGATCCAGTACCCTTAATTTAGAGACGAACGAACCATGCGTGATGTGTTTGTCTTTCTGCTCTAGCTTTCTGCCTTTCCTCGATCCAGTGCCCTTAAATTAGGAACGGACAAACCATGAGGGATGCGTTTGTTTTCCCCCAATGGCTTCCTACCCTTCCTGTATCCAACGGCTTTAAATTAAGGACAGACGAATCATGGGCGTTGTATTTGTCTTTCCGCACTGGCTTTGTGCTCTTCCTGGTTCCAGTGGCCTTAAATTAGGGACGAACGAACTGTGTGTGCGTGGTGTGTTTGTCTTTCCACACTGGCTTTGTGCTCCTCCTGGATCCAATGGCCTTAAATTAAGGACGACGAACCCTGCGTGGTGTGTTTGCTTCCTGCCTTTCCTCGTTCCAGTGTCCTTAAATTAGCGACGAACGAACCATGGGTGGTGTGTTTGTCGTTCCACACTGACTTCCTGCCCTTGATCCAGTGGCCTTAAGGTATTAACGGCTGGCTGCTTTTAGCATAACGCGTCGCTCTCCCATAGTTGCTGTTAGGTCCCGAAAAAAAACCCACTCATGTGTTGTAGCGAAACAGTATGATTTAAGACTTACTGAAGCATTTCGTATAATTCAGAAATACAGTTAAACTCCGTTGTTTTTATAACAATAATGTAATCTAAATTTGTAACCTTGGTTTGTTGAAAAAATCACTTAATTTCTTCAGGACGAGTTTACACTAACAAAATTCATGTCAAAGAAGCTCATCTTTTGAAGTGCGAAAAACCAATTCATAGTAAAACTAAATTATTCTGTTGAAAGTATGGTAATTTATGTTTCCCTTTTTTACTACGACGCAAACTTGCAGTCAGAAAACTTGATATAAATGTACCTCAGTCATTTAAAATGAATGAATACATTTATTATTTTCTTTTATTTTATATTTTATCCTTACGAATTCAGAATATTTAATATGCATTGGGAAAAAATTACCATTTTGAGCTATTGAAGTGCCTGGAACTGAAGTGCAGTAGGATCTGTATGGTCGTTTCAGATTTTGAGACAGGAAAACTTGAAAAATTTATTCTAATTTAGGTTATGGTTTTAGTGTTCGGGGCGGTTTCTTTTTATTCCAGGCATGCTTAGTCATCTGTATATAAATAGCATGCTGGTCGAGATGTGCTTGCGATTCCGTTTTCTGGCGAACGTCTGCGCAAAATTCATTTGCAAATAAGTAAACATTTTACATATTCTGTTCAAATACCCTAAATTATTACATTGTATTCAATGAACAATATTTCTGGCAGAATTCTGAGAATTTATTACGTGTTAACTTTTTTTATACGTGAATTTCTCTGTTTCGGAAATATGAAGAAAATCCCGACGTACTTAATGTTTTCTAATTTTAAAATAAAAATGCCTCTTTTTTCTCTTTTATAAGATAATTTCAGAAATTTCCTTTTTGACCATAAAAAATTATTGCCCATGTTCATCAAACCATAGTGCTCCATACGTAACACATTTTTGAATATTACTAGTAAACTGGAAAATAGCGGAACTGTATGTTTGTGTTCCAGAACAGATCATCATCATCATCATTGTCAACCATTATCAATCCACTGCTGGACGAAGGTCTCCCCAAGTTTCCTCCACAACGGTCTGTCTTGTGCCAGTCTCCTCCATGTCACTCCCGCATATTTATATCTTCACTTAATGTTTATCAGTGGTTATTCTATGATAAAATTAGTAATTTCGTGATTAATACATTGCTAAGTTCGTGATAGTGAACAAGTTGTCTGTTTGTACTTACAGCATTACGTGAATGTAAAGAAATACTGAAATAATGGTATACATGATGTATTGCACAGTTTACTGTATAGTCAAACATTGAAGAAATGCACATTTTTATCTATAAAATGCTCTCTTTTTCCCATAGTGTGCCATTTTCATATTTGTATTTCAGTCATTATCCCCAGTTTCGTCTGGCGTCGCACGTGAACACATCTTGATTTTTATCGTAACAGTTTTAGAACTTCATGTGCTACCATATCATGCAAAAGCTAAAGTGAACCCGTTGAGCTAAACTTTTTGTTTTTTATTTTGGCGTTCACGTTTTAGTTGCGTGAACAAAATTCGCAATACCAGTATCGTCTTCTTTTTGCATGGTGATGTTAATAAAGACTGTGTATATGAGCAATAATTTGTTACATTTCAATTACATCAACTATTAGGTATCATAACGTAACCCTTTTTCGTGTGCGAGATTGGTGTTACGCTATATCTAAAATCATGACTAAGGAAATGTTGAACTAAATGAGAATCCGATGCAATAGTTGTACGGAATTAAGGGTTTATGGCCAGACGAAACATATACATAAGTCAAACTTACGATAGCCTTTTATTGTCCCAGCAATATTTGGCGAAATCCAAAATATGGAATTGCGAGTTTTACACTTCGCATATAATGCCTTAATTATCTGTCGTACAATCTAGCTTAACAACTATCGAATATCTACCCACACTCACACACAAACAACTATCGAATATCTATCCACACACACACACACACACACTAAGCAACTGCTGTATCGTCCTTTTAATCTAAAGTTCATATCACATTCATACGTCACTCTCTCTGACCTCAAAGGTGTTGCCAACCTCATTCATGTGACAGAGAAGATATCACGTTAAGTTTGGAAAGTGCAAAAGAGAACAAACTCAAATTTGCATAGGAAAAGAAACTAAAAATGAAGGTTAAATCAGAATATACGTCACAGTATCAAGAATGTTACCACCTGAAGGTGGCAACTTCGTGATACCTTGGTTATTTCGTGACAGTCAGAAATTATTTAAGAACCGGAACTGAAGTGTCTATTTGAATTCCAACTACCATGATTATGACAAAGACCTTTTATATACAGTACATAGACTTGAAAACCGTAAGTTAACCGTCCTACATTTGGAGTTCAGCGTTGTAAGGCAAGAATCTGTCACATCTCGTTGTTTGCTTAAGGCGTTCGCGTGTTTATATCAGTTACATCCATTTTCTATATATATATATATATAACCACTAAAATCTTTTGTTTTTATATCTCATAAACTTATGTATATATTGTAAAGTATTTCAGAAAATAATATAGCCAGATTTAATAAGCTAAGCAAATTTTCAACTAAACAAAACGTTTTAAATGACCTACAAATTTTCAATTAAACAAAACGTTTTAATGAGCTACAAATTTTCAATTAAACAAAACGGTTTAATGACCTACACATTTTTCAATTTAAACAATTCTCTTTTCCGAGATTTTTAATCCCAGCGATTTAAAATCGTCTAAACTCTAAAGTATGTGAAAAGGGCATTTCTTCCTGTAATATATATTTTTATTTATTTTTTCTCCCGTTGAGTAGCTATTACGAGCTTATAATACTGCAGGAGAAACCTCTAGTTAAAAGGTTTGTGCTCGGCAACTTCTCTTAAGAATAAACAAATGGCCGCATTAAAATGATTTTTATCATTACTTGGAGTGTGAAATACGAATTTCATGCAATTAGATCACGCAGTTTGCCAGCAACTGAAGCCGAAATATATTTTATACCTAGGACAAGCGACCTTTCCCTTCAGTTATTTGATATCCCCCAAAATTACGATAATGATGCTTTCTTTGATCGTAAGTTAAAAGGTGCAACGTCCAATTTATCCCCCACTGAAAAAAATTAATACGCAGTATTATAACAACGTAAAAGTTCTTCTTTCGCGCTGCTAAAAGAGCTTAATTAACGTTGTTTACACAAGAAACATGCCATTTTGCCGTACAAACTCTGCGATCAAAATGTCGCCAGCTGCTGCCACTCATTTACGCAAGAACTTCCAGTCTATGTATGTTAAAGGTCTTTGGATTATGATTCAGACATTACATATTGTAGTTTAAATTATGGAAATAAATATGATTGAAATCAACGTTAAGGTGGTTCCACCTAAAATTTCTGCCTTATGTTTCCAATGGTAAAACTTCTTTACATATTTTCTTCGTAATTAATGTATTTCCAAGGATGAAAATTTGCACATCGATAAAACTAACTTTAAGTTATAGCATGGGATACTTAATACTTGCTAAAACATAACCATAATTAAGCAATTCAACATTTGTTTGTCTACTGACGTCATCAATATACATATCGCGCCACGTATTAACAGGTGTAACATTACTTAAAGAAAAATGATTTAATTTTAATATATTATTATGGTTATGTTTTAGCAAGTGTTAAGCACCCCATGCTGAAACTTAAAGTTAGGTTTATCGATGTGCAAATTTTCAGCCTTAAGAATACATTAATTGCGAAGAAAATATGTAAAGGAGTTTTACCATTCGAAACATAAGGCAGGGATTTCAGGTGGAGCCACCTTAATGCCGGAAAAAAGTAACCCCACAAAGCTAAGGATCATACGTCCGTATCTAAGACTCTACACGCTATAGAATGCTGATAAATGACTTGCAAGTGCATTTTAAAATTAGATAGGAATCTAACTGTGTTAAATATTATATTTACTTATCTCTATTTTCCTTCTTGAAATCCGCTCTTCTAGCTCGTATACTAAACCCCAGAACAAAAAACTATTCGATTCCAGCCACACCTTTACTAACTATCTCTGTGACACGAACAAACAACTTACTAACGATTCCCTTCCGTTTTTAGAAACTGGATATATGGTGCCACTTATGATAAAAAGTTGAAACTAATGAAGACAAGTGGTTACCCTACGAATAGCCACTTACTCTCTATCACGAATTTAGCTATGCCACGAAATTACCAATGTTTAGCCTATACACTCGATGGGTAAAACATTAGCTATGCCTACATAAGAGCGTGTTGGTCTTCTTCTAGCGCGAACAACAGCCTGTACACGCTGAAAGATACCGAGGGTTTCCAAAGGTAATGCCTGTGGCAGCATTACCTTTGGAAACCTGGTTTGGACAATCTCTGCATTACCTTTGGCAGCATTACTTTTGGACAACCTCTGCATTACCTTTGGCAGCATTACCTTTGGACAACCTCTGCATTACCTTTGGAAAACCTCTGCATTACCTTTGGCAGCATTACCTTTGGACAACCTCTGCATTACCTTTGGCAGCATTACCTTCGGACAACCTCTGCATTACCTTTGGCAGCATTACCTTTGGACAACCTCTGCATTACCTTTGGCCGCATTACCTTTGGACAACCTCTGCATTACCTTTGGCAGCATTACCTTTGGACAACCTCTGCATTACCTTTGGCAGCATTGTCCATGACATCTCTTGCACAGGATCCATGGACCTGATATTCCTCTTTGCGACATCCCAGAGAGCTTCCACAAAGTTTAAATCCGAGGACCTTGGAGGACACTAGAATGGTTTCAAACTCAGATGATATTTGTTCCTCGAGTCATACCTTGGTGGCTGCCGCCCAGTCGGGTGGCTAATTGTCCTGATGTAACATATCATCGACCACAGGACTACCAAAGGTCATGAAAGCGTGCAGGTGATCAGCCAGCAGATGTTGGTAGCGCGCAGCTGTTAAGGACCTCTTCAGGTATACTAATGTACCTGATGTTTCCCATGAGAAGGTTCTCGAAACTACTTTGAAAACAGCCGATATAACAAAACGTGGCCATCGCCTTATGCTGTCGATGTCCCACACGTATTCTCCTTTCATCTCGGTACAGCTGGAAACGCGATTTATCTAACCACACGACGCGGCGCCATTCTGTAGATGTCTAGTTTTCGTGTTTCCAAACCAGGCGTAACATTCGATGACGAGCAGTCAACAGTGGCACCCGAGTAAGGCGTTGGCTCCCATAGTCTAGGTGTACTGCGTGGGCTTACGTCATTTAACCTGGATGTGATTGCGTCACCGTTGCCAAGCTGTCGTTCTGTACGATCTTGGATAGCCAGATCAGATCAGATGTAGAGGATTTTAGGAAGGAGTGTCTGACCCCAGGTCTTAAACAACCCTTAGAAATAGGAAGCTAGGAGATTTGGGCTAGAGTGCCCGATAGGAAAGTGGCACGGAAGCGAGGTAGACATGGAGAGGAAGACGCCCTTATTTATTACCGGGGGACCAGTGCCCGGGGTCCGATGGCTTAACGTGCTAATCCGACGCACGGCGGGTGTTTAGTGGTTCGAACGTTTGCACCTGCCAAGGATCGAACCTGAGGTCATCTCCATTGCAGTCACTAACGCTGACCACTAGGCCACCCGCGGCCCATCTTGGATAGTCTACGTCGACACCGGACGCCGCACGATCTCTGAGCGCTGGAACGTCCGCCCATGATGTACTCGCTTGATACTGTTGCCCGCGGGAACTCAAGGGTTCTTACTACTTGGTCGATAGAATGACCCATCTGTATTGCCCTGACAATGCGTCCACGATCAAAGTAGCTCAGATCACCACGTTTACCCATGTTCGTTAATTGCGATACGCTGTTGGGAAGCCCTGCTATTAGCCTATTTATCGGCTGCGTAGGTTTTGCCTCTTTCCCGCACTACGTGGGGAATGCCCATGGCAAATTCCCATCACCCCTATCTCTAATGTTATTTCTACTGAGGGTATAATATTGCAATCGTTTTGTAGTATTGTTTCCGCCTTTATTTGCTGATGCTATTTCATTAATATTCTTCTTCATAAGCTAACAAGTTAGTAAAATCATGCAATGCATTGATTATAATACGCTTTCTAACATACCAGAAATCATTACGCAGGTTATTACTCAAGTTATGAGGATATTGGCTGTGGAATAAATCTCGCTCCTATGCCCTGACCTTTGACCCCATTTCGATGATATTAAATAGAACCGGTTCAGTATACCTCCGAAACAACATACTAATGTTTTGTCAAAATAGGAGCATTTTTAGTCAAGTAATGAGGATAATGGCTGGAATAAATCTCGCTCCTGTGCCCTGACCTTTGACCCAATTTCGATAATATTAAACAAAACCGGTTCAGGTTACCTCCGGAACGACATGATCAAGTTTTGACACAATCGAAACACTTTTATGTAAGTTATGACGCATAAGAGCGATGGAATGGATCCTGACCTTTGACCCCATTGCTCCCATTTTCAACGGAATTCGACCCCAGGTGGTGCCATACAACGTACTAAAATTTCATCAAAATCGAACCATTTTTAAGCACGTTATGAACCATAAGGGCAATGGAATAGATCCCGCTCCTATGTCCTGACCTTTGATTTAATTTCGCTCATTTTCAATAGGGTTCGTCCCCAGGTGGTGCATTGCCACATACTAAATTTTCATCGAAATCGAACCATTTTTACGCAAGTTATGACGCATAAGGGCAACGGAATGGATTCCGCTACTATGTCCTGACTTTAACTACATTGCGCCCATTTTCAGTAGAGTTCGTCCCCAGGTGGTCACATACAACATACTAAAATTTCATCGAAATCGGACCATTTGTACGCGAGGTTTCGTGAGGACGGACAGACGGAGACAGATGGAGCATATACGCTTCTTCAACCTACGGTTGGAAAGCGTAAAAAACGTCCAGTTATTAAATTAAAATGCAGCTACTGCTATAGATAAGAAAAGAAAAGCAGTTGCATTGTTTTACTTTGTTTCGCAGTGAAACGGTTTCAAGAACTGTGTGTCAGACTTAAAATTTTGAGAAATAAGCGTGTTGATTTTGATGAATATATTGATCTTGTAATTAAATAACCTGAAAAATACCAAATATTTTAATGCCTTTAACATTTTTTTCATTTCTCATTTCAGGTAAGTTTTCCACAAGAAAAAATCTTTATTTCATGAAAAAAGAAATGCATTTTAATTCCATGAACGCTCTGTTTGAAATAGTATTGTGTTGGTAAGTACACCCCATATAATGCAATTGGATATTTGTAGTTTATTCCTATTATTTTTATTTTCTGTAATTAGAGACATAAAAACTTTAAGGCATTCGCACCTGCTGAAAATGAACGCTGACAGCAGAAATTCAAATCACATAAAGCATTTAATGAAATTTTGCATAATATGTTACCTCATTAAAATATTCACTAATGTGAAATGCCTTGCATACTTCTGAGATATCGCCGAGAGAAAAGCTGTTTTGCCCTCGAATGTATCATGGAATGTCTGGAGAAGGTATATACTTCATGCGAATCTTAAGTTGCGAAATAAAGGCGTATGTTTCTCAGAGGTGTATGTTTCTGACTAGTCGTCGGTGCATGATTCGATCCCCGTGTGAGGCATGGGTGTTGTCATTTTCTCACGGTCCTGGGTCTATGTCTTTCCTGGAACCAGTGGCCCCAAAATGGAGTCAAGCAATTACGTATAGATAGCCCTTTGTGTTGCCCAAGTCCAGAACCAAAGACTATTTTCAGAAAATGAACACAGGATATGTCACAAACATGTTCATTTGAATCTAAGTTTATTCTGTAGTACACAAACTACAGTAATATTAATCCAAATTAAATGAAAAACTAATTATCATATTTTGAGATCTACATATGTAATGAGAAGTATCATACACACTAGGAAAGAAGATCAGATTCCATTAGAAATGCTGTGGCTGCACATCGTAAGATGAGAGAAGAAAAATATGGTAATAACAATAACAATAATAATAATAATAATAATATATTATTATTATTATTATTATTATTATTATTATTAATAATAATAATAATAATAATAATAATATAGAGCCGCACATAGTAAAATAAAAGGGGGAATATATTCATAATAATAATAATAATAATATATGGCTGCACAATAAAAATAATAAAAAAAAAGGGAAATATTTTAATATTAATAATGTTATTATTATTATAATATAAATAAAAAAAAATTCCACCTCTTCCTGAGGTTTTTCTTCTCTTCCTAAAGGGATAGGTACGACGTACCAAGTCTGGGGAGCGGTATTTCTTTCCCTCATTTGTCAAGGAACTTCCTTACTATCCTACAAGTGTTCAGGATAGCTGCCTTCTGTAGTTCCATGTAGGTGTTAGGTTTAAGGTCTAGTATCTTTATAGAGCTGTGAATGGTCTTTTGTACAACTCCTGTGGCGAATATTACTATGGGGATGGTGGTAACGTTCTCCGTATGCCACATTTCCTTGACTTCGTATCGTAGATCGTTATACTTTGACAGCTTCTCTCCGTGCGTCTTCTGGATGTTGCATATGTTGGGCAGGGCTATGTCAGTGAGGTATATTGACTTCTTTTATTTGTCGACGGATTGCGGGGGATGGTCTTATTTGTTCTGATCGATCTCTCTTAGTATATCTTGTGGGTGTTGTTCTCTATAAGCGTTGTTGGCTCATACTTGTAGTAGGGAACTGGCTCAGTTGTAATGAGGTGGTGCTTTCTGGCCAATTTCTAATGGACAGTCTTAGCGACTTGATTGTGCCTTTTCGTGTACTCTGTGTGAGGACTCTGCACCCTGCTATGATATGTTGGATGGTCTCTGGCGATTGATGGTATAGCCGACATGTGTCGCTTTCCACTGACGTGTCCTTTAGGATATGATTCCGGTAATTTCTGGTGTTTACAACTTGATCTTGTATAGCCATCAGGAACCCTTCGGTCTCGGGGAAGATTGATCCGTTTGTTAGCTATGCATTTGATGCAGTCTTATCGACATGGCTCGATTGCAGGTCGTTTTAGTGCTTTCCGTGTAGGACTTTCTTGCCCCAAGCTTCTTCTTTTGGCTCCCTTGTTCCAAACTCAATGTTCTGAGTAGAGAGGTCTAGGACTGTGTACTTCTTGTCACTCAGGTTCATCGCTTGGTAAATTGGTCCCTTGCTCTGATGGAAGTATTATCTGATAATGCTGCTTTATTTATCTCGGTGTTCCAGGAGATCAATCATTTCCCGTCCTCCTTCCCTTCTAATGGTCAGCCTTTCTATTGCTGACTTCGGGTGGTGCTGGCGATGTTTAGTGAGGGTTGTCCTGGTATTGCGCATTACTTCGTCAAGCTCTGTTGTGGTCCACTTGATGATTCCGATGGAATACGTGAGAACTGGAACTGCGTATGTGTTGATAGCTCGAGTGATTTTGCGAGCGTTGAGCTTGGTCTTCATTAGTCTCCACAGCCTTTGGTTGTATTTGGCGGCTATATTGTTTTTTATTTCTTTGTGTTCTAGGCGTTGTTCTTGAAGCATACCAAGGTACTTATATACCTCTCCTTCCTCCATAGCTGCGATCTTCAATTGGTAGCTACGTGCATCATGCATTTCCAGTTCATACCTTGTGTCTTCCATTTCTGTAGGCCGAATTCCATCCCGATGTCATTGCTGAAGCACTCGGTGATCCGGATTAGTTGCTCGAGTTGGTTCTGCGACGATGCGTACAGCTTGATGTCATCCATGTACATGAGGTGGGAGAGTTTGCACTTGTTAGTTTTGTTGCACTTGATGGTGAACCCATACTTGCTTTCGTTTAGCATGGTTGACAGCGGGTTGAGTACTAGACAGAACCATATTGGGCTAAGTGAATCTCCCTGGAAGATGCGTCTCCTAATGTGGATGGACTTGGTCGTTATGTTCTCGACTTTGATTGTTGTCTTCCATCCTGTCACGGCCGCTTTAAGGAAGTTGATGATTACAGGACTTACTCTGTAAATCTCAAGGACCTCTATCAGCCAGCTGTGGGATACAGAATCGTAGGCTTTACGGTAATCGATGTATGCTGTGTACATGTTGCGGTCCATCTTGAAAGCTTGCTCCATTACAACAGCGTCGATGGTACGCTGTTCCTTGCACACTCTACAGTCCAGTTGGTGTCCCTTTTGTTGCTCTGCCGCAAGTGCTTCTCCTTCTATGAGCCTCATTATATGATTGGCGATGCACGCTGTAAGGATCTTATACATCGTAGGTAGGCACGCTATTGGTCGACAGTTGTCTGCATTTCTTGTGTCTTGATCTTTAGCTTTTAGTATCGTTACTCAATTGGTGAGGAAATCATTCGTGATTAGCGCTGGATTTTGGATCATGTTGGTCAGTAGATCTGCCAGACATTTGTATGTACTGGTGAACCTCTTGTACCAGTGCTTTCCAGCTGTGTGTTTTTAGCAGTGGCTTGCTGAAGGCCATCTGCTGTGATCTTCCAGTCGGTCATTTCCTGATATTGGCTCGTTGTCCTTTTTTGTCGCTGTAGCCAAGCGGCTTTGCTGTTGTGGTTTGTATTCCTTGCCCAGATGTTACTCCAGAATGTTTCGATCGCATCGCATTCTGGTGGCCCTTCGTCTTTGATGACTTTCTTGGTAATGTTACGATAGAAGCTTTTCTCATCGTTTTCGAATGTGTTACTGTCCATATGTCGCTGTGCGTTCTCTTAGTATCGTCTTAGTCTCTTGCTGATAGCTACGAGACTTTGTTTTAGCGTGTGTACGTATTCTTCCATTGCTGGTTTTCTTCGAACCTGGTGTGTACTTTGGCGCTTTTCAGGATGAGTTTTACTTTTCCTAATAGTTTCTTGGACCTATTTCTCTTTAAGCAGTGTGTGAGATGGCCGATTTTCTCCCGGAGGTCATCAACTCGGCTCTGCAGTCTTCTTTGCCATGCTGGTAGGATGGGTTTCTTGTTCTCTCTGATGGATGGTGTTTCTCCCGTTTAGTCTTGCGGCAGAGTACACAGCGGTGTGGATGGTTTCTAACGTGGTGCCACTTTCATCTAGGTAGGCTGGTAGCACAGACTTGTTGAGATGTTCTGTTATTTGCCATAGATCTCTGTTAGATCTTTGCCTTAGTATTCTATGTCTCATGATAGGGCACATTCCTTCACACTCTTGGACGGCTGTCCTGAAATCGTTTGCAATCGCTCATGCCACCCGCTGGTTTGTTCGGTCATTTCTTCTTATTCTGTCTGATGTTTGTCATTGGACATTGCATTCCCTTCTTCAGCGTGCTTCTCGCTACTCTGTGATTGATTACCTAGTTCTTGCTTGATTGATTCCATAACGGCAGATGGTATCATATTCTTCGCGACAATGATCCGTCTCTGATCCGCTAGTCGCTGTTCGCTGACTTGAATGTCTCGGTATTGCTGTTGCCATTTGTCATGCAATCTCTTCCTGTACATTGTCATCTCTGTTTCCATTTTAGTCACTTCGTAGTATGCTCGCGTGATGTACATGTTCATTTCTGGACTCCATTTCATTCGTTGGCCTGTAATTCGGTCCGGTTTGGCCTTGGGCTTAACAGCCCTCAGAAGCATCTCCGCCCGATCGTTGACTATTTCTTGTGGTAGCCATGAGAGGGGCAACGCCACTTGCTTCATTGCTTCCCTCTGGAGACTGTAACTTACTTATCGAACAGGCCCTTCTACCTAAGGCTCGAACGCGAGTGACTTTATTCTGCGCCACACTCGATGCAGCATGTACTAATCTCTTTCTTAGTATCATCCTAATGAAGCTGGGATTTTTCAGTAGGTAGGTTTCTTTACAAGTGGATGTTATATCTTCGTAACTAATGTTGTAAGCACTAGATGGCGCCACATTCATACAACTGTTTCGACACTTTTTAGGAAGGTAATCTCAAGTCGAAATCCACGGCGGCTGGCGCTGGTTCAAGATGGAATCGAATGTGGGACCTCTTGGATGGTAGCTGCTTACGCTATCCACTAGGCCCTTTGTGGCCTAGTGGATATATTATTGTTAATATATGTCCGCACATAGTAAAATAAAAGGGGAAAATATGTTAATAATAATAGTATATGGCTTCAAATAATAAAATAAAAGGGGAAAATATTTTAAATGACAATATAAATAATAATCATAATAATAATATAATAATAATAATAATAATTATTATTATAATTATATTTGATATAATAACAATAATATATTTTATTATTTTTTGACATCTACATATCTGATGGAAAGTATCATGCCACTAGGAAAGAAGATGAGATCACATTAGAAACGCTGTTGCTGCATATAATAAAATAAAAGGGAAAGATAAAATAATAATAATAATAATAATAATAATAATAATAGCCAGGGGTAGACAAAGCTCCAAAATTTTATGGCGTCAGTCAGCTCCGTTTGTTCTGGAGCCAGCACCTTTCCTTTTTTCAACAGATGTGTGAACAGAACCCACGGTCGATCCAAGCACAACTTAAATATATAAAATTGTGACCTTCAACAGTCAAAATTGACGTATTATGTCGTAAATAGTTTTCAATAACTCAGTTCAAAATCCACAACAAAAATTAGCGAGTATGTTATACATTTTTTTTAACAGTGGTATTTCAAAATATGGTCAGGCATTTCAGAAAGTTCAGCTTTCTCTTCTGGTGTATAAATAATATTCATAAGAAAACAATTATGGATAAATACACTTATAAGCATCCCATGCGAGATCAATGTCATAACTACGAAGATACCTCGCGCTCACTCATCATCATCATCATCAACAACAACCATTATTAATCCACTGCTGGATGAAGGTCTCCCAAATTTCTCTTCCACAACTTTCTGTCTTGAGGAAGGCTTGTGCTTGCCACTCTGAAATGCTTAGGAATTTTATCCCACACATCTTCCATATGGTTTTCTTCTGGGTCTTTTCATATCCCTTTAAATCCAGTCAAGTATTTCAGTTGTCCATTGGTTGTCAGTACTTCTCTTCACGTACCTCTCTTAGGATGCATTGTGAAACAAACTTCAGACGGAATTACTAATATCTCTGAAGAATCTCTGCGGGCCATAATGCGAAATATTGATATTGGCCTCTTCATTATTCTGAATATACTGTACTTTAGTCTACAAAAGAAACGCAAGCAGAAAACAACCGTATGCTGTACTTTCTGCGTTTTTAAGTAGATGGGAACTTCATAATAAAATTACTGTAGAATTTTCAGAAAAAAATTTGAAAACCAGTTGCTAGCAAAAACTGTTCAGGCCTCTTGGATTTGTCGGCCTTTCATAATAGCCCTACCAAGTAGCTAATATATCACATCAAGATCTTTGATATAAAAACCAAGTTCTTATTTTATCCAAGACTATGCTGTATATGTACATGTACTACACTTTATTATGAGTACCAAATAGAACCTATTTTCGAAAATTAGATTTACACTGTGTACTAGGACGCACTTATCATTAACGAAAAGACAATTGACCAAAATTGACGTGACATCAGAAATGAAGACAAAAAAATGAACACACAACTAATGGGTGTAACGATTCCACCTGCAGAAAATATACAAGGAGCAGTATCTGAAGTCATCTCGAAATACACTCATTGCCATAAAAATCCGCGCACAAAGAAGGAGGCATCGGGTTGAAATGAAATTGTAGTAGTGAGATGGTACATACCAAGGACGGAAGTGATTACAATATCACAGCAGCAGTACGATTTCCCGCGGACACACGGTACACATTTCGGTCAACGTTAGTACCGCGTCGGACCGCCTCGTGCTCGGATACATACGGTGATACGGTCAGGCATGGAGTCAAAGAGACTCTGTATGTTATCCTGGGACATATTGGCCCACACGTCTTGCAACGGACGCTCTAAATCATAAACACTGGGACATGGAGAAAACCGGCGTCTCATCTGGTCCCACACGTGCTAGATGGGCAAGATATCAGGCCACGGAAGCGAAAAAGTAAGACGTAAACAGTCCTGAAAAACCCGAGCCGCGTGCGGACAGGCGTTATCTTCCTGTATAATGGCTCCAGACCTCTCCGCCGGGAATGACAGCACATCGGGCCGCACAATCTCTTTTACGTCCATTAAGCCTGCAGTTCGGGACGCGTGACGCTTTACAGTGAGTTTGGGATTGTAGGGATCACCTTCGGTCCTCCATACTCTGACACTGTGGTCGTCCGTTCCCATACAGAAGCTGGATTCGTCGCTGAACGCTATACGTTGCCAGTTCGTAGCATTCTACTTTGCTCGCTGCTGACAGCATTGCAATCGACGCCGCCCGCCGATGGTCAGGTGTTAATGGCAGATAACGCAAGGGCCGTCGAGAGTGCAGATTCGCCTCTGCCAGGCGTCAAGAAAGGGTTCTGGCGGACAGAGAAGTCCTTTGTACAGCCGCCACATGTCTCTAAATATTGGAAAAGGACGTCGTTTCATCTGTGTGTGCCGCTCTCACGATCCCATGGTCCTCTCTGCTGGTGATGTGTCTGGGTCTTCGAGAGCCAGTCCGCCGTGTCTGGGTGCCTTCTCCTGTCCATTGCTCCCAACACAATCGCACAGTACTGTCCGACCGGCTCAAGTGGCAGCTGATTCGGCTCAGGCCACCCTGCCTTGCTAATCCCGACGATACGGCCTCGTTCAAACTCCGTTAGTTGTCCGTACGCACATCTACGGTGGCTCCTCGGCATGTCTACCGCTCAGGGATCTCATCTGACTCTTACCGCGCACTTCGGCACGAATGTGCTGCGCCCTGCGTGGTGCCTTAAAAGACCCAAGAACTGCGATTGCAGTGCCGATCTATGACGCGCGGGAATGCGGAATCACACGAAATTTTAATCATTTGAATGTCAGCCCTCCCCTTAGCTATTCGCCTAGTTTCGTGTTATTCGCTCGGTTTTTTTTCTTGGTGCGGGGATTTTTATGACAATGTGTGTAATAAGAATGACAATAATAAATCAACGTTTACAGTTGGTCTAACACATCGAGTGTTGTAGGGACTGAAGGACGTTTGCATACATATTCCAATAATTTCCTTATCAGTGTGATGTTCTCTGCTCTTAAGATATTCAACACCTAAAGACAAGGATCGGGAAAGGAGTGATCTACAATCCCACAGCGAAAAAAATTATAATTTATAGGAGCTGTTGACGTACCTTTCAGATTTTGAATTCGTGACACTGTTTGATTCTGAGCTCATGCTGAGTGGTAGATCATGCTGTTGCTCCAAATGTGAAAAGAAGGAATTTGTATAACTAAAAATGGCATGACTGCACTCTCCTGAACAAAAACATAATTGTAATTGAAATTCACTTACTTTTCTCTTGAAGAAGTCTACGCAAGCAGGTTATGTCTGATGAAGCAGCAGTACTACTGTATATGCGATTCTAGTATGAGATTCAAAACTTAAAACGGAACACAAAGGCAGATAGATATACGAGCTGGGCTTCATCTTTGCAGTCCCGATTAAAGAGCACAAATTAATCAATCGATCCACATAACTAGAAAATTATAAAACGTGCAACAGTGCTTTATAATTGTAAAAGAGGCAGGATTGGGATTGTTATCTAAATAGTGTGTGAATATGTGTAGATTGTCTGGTAGAAATAATGTAGTTTTTAATAATTCATGTTTGTTGTAACTACTATCTTGTTTTGACTCTAGTATCTAATACCAGCGCTGTTTTTTTTTCTTTTTTTAATTTTCATTTTAGAAGTACCAAATATTAACAGAGTTTTCAATGCTCGGGTCAGGACAATTGTGAAACAAACGTTTTACTCGTCATTAATACACATCTCAAATTCTATCCGACAGTGTTTTCATAAATATACAGGGTGTTCGCAAACTGTTTTGATAAAAAAAGAGGGGTGATAGTACCCATCAAGACGAACAATATTTACAATGGAACCTAGGGTCGCATTCCACTCTGAGTGTCAGAAAAGAGTAAAGTTAGATGTCCAAGTTGAACTTTCAACAGTGCAAAGAAAGAGAATTAACAACATCATAAGTTGCACAATTCCATTTATGGATATCAGGGACAGACTCAAAGTAGATGCTCAAAGTGGTGGCCACGGGTGCCGTTGCACAATTCACACCGGCGAATGAAAGACTGGCGCACCCTCTCGAAGACTTCCGGTGTCGTGTTTATCCTGTCCGCTGCAACAACGATTCTCGTGAAGAGATCTTCCACGGAGTCCACAGGCCGTCTCGTACACCAATGATTTCATGTGCCCCCAGAAGAACAAGTCCAGTGGGTTTAAGTCCGGTGAGCGTGGAGGCCATGCCACAGGTCCGCCACGTCCAATCCATCGTGCGGAATATGTGGCATTCAGGAAGTGTCTACTGCACCTTGATAAGCCAATCAGCTGCAACTGTCGATGCTGCGTCTTTTCTCTGACAATTTGCATACGATAAATGCTTGACGGTGATGTTCTGGCGATGTGCTACTTCTCCGGCACGAAAGAAATGACGTCTGAGGTGACGGACGACTTGTGCTTGTTGGACGTATTTCGAAGTTACTCTTTTCTGACACTCAGAGTGGAATGCGACCCTAGGTTCCATTGTAAATATTGTTCGTTTTGATGGGTACTATCATCCCTCTTCTTTTGTCAAAACAGTTTATGAACACCCTCTATAATCGCGAATATTTAGCGGAACTTATGTGCAGGGAATTGATTGTAAAAAAGATACATTGGGTTTTGTCTTACAACTATAACCGACACAAACCGAAAAAAATTATTCAAAGGATACCTAAGAAAGATTTGTATAAGTAATATCACTGTTCATTCTACTTGAATGATACTTTCTACTTCCTTTGAGAATGACGAGACAATCTGTCCATCATTTTTAGTGATTACAGTTCTACGTCCATGAGAGATTAAGAGAAGTTTTATGCAGCAAAATTAACCTCTGAAAGAACTTAACTCCACATAGCTGTATCACAATGCTCATAAGCAAAGCCTGAAAAATACTAGCTCCCTCACAGAAAAGTCTTGCGTAAATGCTATCGTTTTTGGTGTCTATTATTAGTAGTAATGTGATAGTAATGTGTAAATCCATGTACCTGGAATATATCATGCGTAATTTAGAATGATCCAACAAAGGAGTCAACATTAATTGACTTAAAATATATAACCTACGATTTGCTGATCACATTCTTAATATTGCAAACAATATGGAGGATTTAAAAGAAATGATAGACGATTTAATAACTAAATGAACAGAAAGTGGATTAAACATTAACTCTGAGAAAACCAAAAAAATTCCAAACCTGAAAGGATACGATGAAGGAGACGAAATTATTAAGGAAACTATAAAAAAATTGAAATAGTAGATGAGCGTGTATAATTAGAAAAATTGATAACAATTAAGAAACAGGGAGTCATTAAAGAAATGAAAAAAAAAGAATAGGAATGAGATGGTCAGCTTTCGGAAAAATGAAGATTTCTTTAAATAGTAAAATAAAGCCTGAGAATAGAGCAAGACTCTTCAATCAATGTGTATTGCCTATTATGTTGTATACGGGCAGAATCCTGGCCAATCAAAAAAATAGTAGACGAAATGCAAAAACACAAAGAAGAATGGAAAAGTGTCTGCTAAACATAAGACTCAAAGATAAAATCAAAAATGAAGAAATAAGAGCTAAAAATAAAAGTTTTAGATATTGGAGAAAACATACATTAGTTGCCTAAATTGTGGAAACCTTTTGGAAAAAGTGTATTTTTGAGGTTTGATGGCTCATGAACATCACTTTTGTTTGGAGTAATACCATAAAATTATACACCAATGGAAAATTAATTTCATCAAGAACGTAATGCAACAAAGTTTGTTCAATTATCTGTATTCCATGAAACGTTATACCCAAATAACCAGAAAAAGGAAGCACAATTGCTTAGGTTGCTATGAAGTAGCTTTCCTTTATTTGAATGTAGCCAATGAGCATTAGTGTTTAGAGAGCCAATCAAGTGTCATCTTGTTTTGGCAATGAGCCAGTCACGTCACGGAAGGATTCAGCTATTGATGTCATGTATTGGAGCTGAGAGGAGGATATTTGTCAGCGTGTTTTGTGATTGCTATCAAGATTTTTGTGTGTGTGTGTGTGTGTGTGTGTTTTCATTTAGTGAGCTTGTAAAACATAATAAAATTAAAGAAATAGCGCAAAGAGTTGACTGGTCACGCAGAAAGCGATGTAAAATAGTACTATTAAGTGAACAAGGATTCAGTTATGAAGAAATTAGAAGAAAAATTGGTGGAAACTTAACCAAAGGTGGCATTTCTAAATTTTGAAGAGGCATAAGAAGATTCAGTCACTACACAACCAGACTGGTAAAGACAGACAAAGGTACACAACAGCAAGTGATGATAGAAGAATTAAGAGACTATGCCTGGGTGACAGAAGAAAATCATCTAGGTGTATACAAGATGAAATAGCGCAATGCAATGTAAAGTTGAGTGCAAGGACTTTTCGGCGCAGACTGCAGGAATTTGGTCTAAAAGCTAGAATTCCACGAAGAAAGTCATTTTTATCTCTCAAACAAAGGTTGAAAAGATTAAACTGGGTTAAAACCCATGTTAACTGGACAGCGGAACAATGGGTCAGTGTTATTTGGAGTGATGAGACCATAATCTCCCTGTTTGGTAGTAATGGCATAAAATGCGTAAGGAGAAGAATCGTAGAAGATTTGCATCCTGATTGCCTTACACGTACTGTGAAACACCCAGTTAGTGTTATGATCTAATGACATCAAAAGGTGTGGGCAGAATTTCCGTGATTAGTGGGAATATGAATGGACAAAAATACACTAATAGAATACTTGAGCCCAAACTGAATCCTTCCGCACGTGATCTTTTCCAAGATAATGAAGCATTTATATTTCAACTGGATTCAGCTCCATGTCATGTTGCTGCTGTGTGCAAAACGTGGTTTCAAGATATTCATATTGCACTGCTGGAATAACCTGGGAATAGCCTTGACCTTAACTCCAACGAAAATCTATGAAGCCGACTAAAGAAACTTGTTAGTCAGAAGGAACCAAGACCCAACTAATAGAAGCAATAATTCAATCTTGGTTTCACAATATAACAGCCGCAGAACTAAAATAACTTGGCTCACTCCATGGGAAAGCATTGTAAGGCCATAATTAACGCTAAAAATTATCCAACTAAGAATTAACTGACATGGTGAGAATTTTTTTATATCTCATTTTTTCGATGTGTTTCACTTTTATTCTTTATAACTGCTGTTCTAATACAAAATCCTTCCTAAAAGTTATTGCATTGCATTCTTGATGAAATTATCTTTCCATTTATATATAATTTTATGATATTACTCCAAAATAAAGTGGTGGTGTCAGCCATCAAACCTTAAAAATACACAATTTCCAAAAGGTTTCCACAATTTTGGCTACTACTGTACGTTGAAAGAAACAGAAATGGGCTGGACACATTGCGAGGCTGAAGGACAGTAGATGGACAAAAGTTATATTGGAGCGGCGGCCATAAGATGGCAGAAGTTCATCTGGAAAATCTGAAAGAACATGGTCAGATTATATAAGGAAAACAATTGGAATTATTTGGCACCAAGTTTAGGATAGAAATAGATGGAAATAATTGGAATATACCTACGGCCAGAAATGGCTATAAAAATCGTTAAAAGAGAGAAAAAAAGAATGTGTATTTCACCTCGTGATAGATAAATTTTTTATAGACATCCCCGCGGCCGCGGGCCAGAGGCGTAGGCTTCTACCAAGCTGTCTGCGCTGTGTCCGGGTTCGAATTACGTATGAGGCATTGGGGATGTGATCTCAAATTAATACGCGAACGTAAAGATAATCATAGTAAAGGTTAAACCCCGAAAGGAATTAACAGTCAATAGAACTAAATCAACTATTTCGCAGAACCATACGTTACACTTAGCGACTTAAAAAATTCTGACCAGCAATTATTAGAAAATTATAAAAACTCTAGTAGGTAAATCAAAGGGTTTGCATGAGAATTATCACTTTTAATGTCACTTGAAGTGCGAACAGTTTTTCAAAGTAGCAATGCAGTGTGTCTGTTCATTTTAGTAATGATTTAGCAGTCATCAGTAGGATTTTTGTTTTCGATCAGCATGCTAGACATAGCTGTATATCAGCCCTCACCAGAACAGATAGAAGAAATCTCAGACTGTTATGTAAATTGGAAGAGCTTGCCACAATCAGGAATTGTTTTGGCCAGCAGGCTACACATAGCTGTAACACAATCCTCACCAGGATAAATGGGACAAATCTTAAGGACTGTTATGTAAATTGAGAAGGCTTACCACAATCAGGAATTTTCTTGATTAGTACGCTAGACATAGCTGTATCACAGTCTTCACCAGTGTAGATAGGAAAAATCTTAGAATATTATGTAAACTGAAAGAGCGTAACCACAATCAGGAATTTTTTTCATGATCAGGCTAGACATAGCTGTATCAAGATCCTCACCAGCATGGGTAAGAAAAATCTCAAAATATAAATTGGGAAATCGTATCACAGCCAAGAATTTTTTTGATCAGCATGCTAGATCAGAATACTCACCACTATAGATAGGAAAAATTTCAAAGACTGTTATGTAAATTGGAAGAGCTTTACAAAATCAGGATTTTTTTTATCAACACGTTAAACATAGCTGTATCCCAATCCTCACCAGCATAGGTAGGAAAAATCTCAAAGACTTATAAAAATTAAGTGATTTTACCACAGCCACGAATTATTTTGATCATCTTGCTCCACCACAATCCTCCCCAGGATAGATAGGACAAATCTCAATGTCTGTTATGTGAATTTGAAAGAGCTCCCCACACTCAGGAATTGGTTTTTGATCTACACGCTTGACATAGCTGTATGACAATCTTCACTATCGTAGATAGGAAAAATCTAAAGGACTGTTATGTAAATTGAGAGAGCTTGCCACAATCAGGATTTTTTTTTGACCAGCCCGCTAGACATAGCTGTATCACAATCCTCACGAGCATAGAAGGGAAATATCTCAAATACTTATATAAATTAAGTGATTTTATTGCAGCCTATAATTCTTTTATCAGCGTGCCAGATATAGCTGCATCACAATCCTCACCACCATAGATAGGAAAATCTCAAAGACAGTTATGTAAATTAGAAGAGCTTACCACAATCAGGAATTTCTTTGATCAGCGTTTAGATATAGCTGTATCACAATCGTCACCACTATAGATAGGAAACATCTCAAAGACAGTTATTTAAATTAGGAGAACTTACCACAATCAGGAATTTTTTTTTATCAGCACGCTAGACATAGTTATATCACAATCTACACCAGGATAGATGGAAAAATCTCAAAGACATACACTAAGTGGCCACTTTATTATGACCACCCCCTCAGTACTTTGTTGGGCCAACTTTTGCCTTTAATACTGCGTCGATTCTTCGTGACATGGACTCCACGAGATGTTGATAGGTGGTTTGTGGAATCTGAGGCCATGCTTGATGAATAGAACTTTCCAGGAGTGTGAGATTGCAGGGTTGTGGATCCAGCTGTCTGATGGCTTGTTTAACTTCATCCCACAAATTCTCAATGGGGTTGAGATCTGGAGATTGTGGGGGGCCACCTAAGCAAAGTAAACTCACCGGCATGTTCCTGAAACCAATCCTGTACAATACGAGCACTATGGCAGGACGCATTATCATGTTGAAAGTAGCCATCGCCATTGGGATAAACCATCCACATGACAGGATGCACTTGGCCCGCAACGATGTTTAGATATGATGTGCCAGTCAGACGTTGATCAACACGAATTAAAGGGTCTAAATCATGCCAGGAAAACATTCCCCAAACCATAACGTTGCCTCCACCAGCTTGAAGGTTTGTAGCAATGCATTTGGGGTCCATGCTTTCCTGCTGTTTCCGCCAAACTCTCACTCGGCCATCAGCATGGTGCAACTGAAAACGTGATTCATCGGACCACATAATTTGTTTCCAATTATCGACTGTCCAATCCTTGTGCTCTTGTGCAAACTGGAGACGTTTTCTCTTGTTAACTGCAGACAGCAAAGGTGTCGAACAGGCCTTCGGCTGCCATATTCCATCCGATGTTTTGTACGGCGAACAGTGCATGCAGAGATCATTTGAGGGAATCCTTGATTAAGATGGTGTGTAATTTGCTGCACTGTTGCCCTTCTGTTGTCTGTTACCAGTCTGTACAGTCTCCATTCCGCCCGAGCAGTCACTAGTCGATGACGACCACACGTTGCACGTAGAGGCCCAGTTTTTTGCCTGATAGTCCAGTCTTTAACAATAGCTGCTATGGAACATTTCACGAATGCGGCGGTTTCGGTGATACTCGCTCCATGGCTCCGAGCTCCTACAATCATCTCACGTTGAAAGTCCGTCAAATCGTAATTTTTACCCATCTCGTCACCCAAAAATCACTTCTACTACTGTCGCAAGCACTAAGCTTTCCCTTTTTGTACCAGCTTCGCCCTCTGGCGGCAACAGCGAGCAGCCATAGCTCATTTGCTTAAAACAGTCAGGTGGTCATAATAAAGTGGCCACTCAGTTTATAAATTTGAAGATCTTACGTAGGGGATTTTACTTTAAAGGACAATTGAAATTGTCTGTACTTGTTAAACTTGTTAATTATTTTCTTTTCTTTCACGATAATGAAAAATTAAGATAAAATTTGTAAAAGATTGACTCGGAGAACGAAAGCTACTACAGAATCATCGTCGATAAAGATTAGAAAATCCTCAAACACGAGCAGGTAAATTGGAAAGGCTGACGTAAACGTTATCAATTTAGATATAAGAACATTTTTTGAAGATAGTAAAGCAATCTGCATCTTCAATTTTTATTGATGACTCCTTTAACTTTTGGGTATAATGAACAGATGTATAAAAATCATCAACAGCAAAGTTCAAAAATTTTAAACGAGAATGGCTAACGTAAATGATATCACATTTGATGCCACTTGAAACGATAATTTCTTTGGAGAACGGCAAACAAATTTCACCATTCTTGTTAACGATGACTTTTTTTAATTTCTTTTGTGCGCTTTGGCCAAAAAGAAACCCTACTTACTGATTTAAAATTAACACGGTCTGATGGTTATACGAATATTTCCTCTTAACATAACGAAGGAACAGAAAGTCATCTCATTTATTATCAACATCCTAATAAAAGGTGGCTGCAAATACCATCGAAAGAAGTCGGCTGGTGCTTTAGATTTCAATAACTGCTTGAAAACTTTGTCATCAATCCATCCGCATAACCAGCATCTCTGTTCAAGTGTTTGCTCTGGCACAAACATCTTGCAAACGGAAGTGTTTAAACACTCCGACTACATCAATGGATGTTTGATAAACGTTGGACTCACATTCTTTGAGAATGCAAGCGTGCGAGGGCAGGAATGAAGTCTGCACTCCGTTTTCAATAATCAATTTTTGCCCCGGGCTCTGCCGACCATCCAGCCACTCTTAAGAGAGGGAGGGGAGAGAGAGTGGGAGAGAGAGATATGGGGGAGTAGAAGAGAGAGAGAGAAAGCGAGCATTTCAGGCATTCCTGTGTATATCCATGCATGTATGCTTGGCGGGAGAAAATATTGACCCAGCGGAATAGAACGACAAGAACCTTTACCAAAGCGAACAGGAAATAAACACAGCGGTTCCGTATGTAGTGTGTTTACAGAAGTACTACAGAATATTCCGGCGAAAATAAAAAGAATCGCAGGAAAACTCTCGTGCGTGTTCGATTCGAAACACTATAAACCTTACTTCTAGGATTGGCGATAATTTTCTAAGAGATTTCAAACGGTGCACTTTTGCTGAGACTTTGAGACGAAGGGGTAGCATGCTTTTCTCCCCCGCACTTTTGTCCTTTAACGATGATATCTGGAGAAAATAAACACATTTTTATTGGCTTGCCTTGCAGTGAAAGCAGGTTTCTGATAAAGAAGCGAACAACAAAAGGGAACTTTTATGCTCAAACACATAAAAATTGTGCAAAGCGAAATTCAGTGCGGGGCTTTTATTTCTTTTCACATCCTTTTTTTCTTCTTCTTTTTGATTATATTTCATATTTTTGCTGCTGATCCAATGATAATTTCCATGAATTTCTTTCGTTATCACGCCTTTATAAGCCAAAATATATAACCAAAGAAATCGTTTATTACGGCTAAGCTTCATGCATACACGAAAATCGCTTTGTTGCTAGATACGTCAGCAGAAACGTGTTCCAGTTATACAGTGATGTTATTTATAGATCCTAAGCTTAATGTCGTAAGCTGAAGACTGCGTAAAAGTCAAGAAAGGGAATTATTTTTCATTTACGAGCGCAGACAAAAAGTACTTCAAACATTTTCATTTGACACGTTGGGTTGTACTAAATATTTTAGTACATAATCAAAGATACATCCTTAAATTATATTTTTTGTGATCCTTCCGTAACGTCGTAATGCTTCTTTAGTAGACTATTAACATTACTTGTAGCATTTGAGTAGTCTTCGATTTGCAATACCCATCTTTATTCTCCTATTTGAGAGTCAAGGGCACTCCCCTTTCGTCTCTTGA
Source organism: Macrothele yani (assembly GCA_039090855.1). NCBI lineage: Eukaryota > Metazoa > Arthropoda > Arachnida > Araneae > Macrothelidae > Macrothele > Macrothele yani. The sequence continues at coordinate 141,769,088 of CM077002.1, forward strand.
TGCTATAATCCAAATCAACGTAAGTGTGTGCTATTGTGGAAGGCGGGTTAGTTGGCTCACCGTGACTCCGGGGGAACTCAAGAACTGAATTAATCCGTCTTACAGACATTGCTGTCAAGAATTATTCCCTCACTAGCCTACCGTCCTCTACGTTCGTACTTGGAAGAAATGTTTCTCCTGATGCTGGTTAACCATTATCCCTCCGAATTTCCCTGTTTATCAATTTATATTACTTGTTTTGTGAATGTTGGGAGAAGTCTTCTATCCTTTACAACCCGTCCACTCCTCCCCGATGTTACATTACTCAGCTGTGCAGTCAGCGGCCGAAAGTGAAAGGCCCTGGATTGAATAACTTCACATGCGAATCTATTTCAAGAACGCTATGCTATTTTATAAAATGTGGTTAAATATCTGTTTTGCCTAATAAATTGCTTAGTAAATAAAAATAAACGAAAACGATGATGGCAGGAATAATTCTCTCGCTTTTCGCTCTAAACTGCGGGGCCTACTTTTCGTAGTGAAATTAGATGCTCCGTACGTTCCACAGTAGTGCAGTATTAAGTTGACTTGGAATACAGATAAAAGATATTACACCCTGCACCAAGAACAGTCGCTCTAACACACTACGGAGTATGCATGGCCGGTTCTAGAAATTTTTCATGAAGTTCAGACAGATTTATGTAGATGCTTTTAGGAAGGCCCCAGATCTTAAGCAACTCTTAGAATTAAGGAGCTAGGAGACTTTGTCTAGAGAGAATTATAGGAAAAGAGAGAATTTTAGGGAGGTAGAGTCTCACCCCATGTCTTAAACAACTCTTAGAAGTAGGGAGTTTGGAGACTTGGAATAGAGAGGATTTTAGGAAGGTAGTGTCTGATCGCCAGGTCTTAACTCTTCGAAGAAGGGAGCTAGGAGATTCGGGCAACAGAAAATTATACAAAACAGGAGATGAATTTAGGAAGGTAGTGTCTGACCCCAGGTCTTAGACAACTCTTAGATGTAAGGAGCTAGGTGATTTGGGCCAGAGAGGATTATAGGATATACGTATATAGGAGAGGAAGTTAGGAAGGTAATGACTGACCCCAGATCTTAAACAACTCTTAGAACTGAGGAGCCAGGAGACTTTGGCTAGAGAGGATTTTAGAAAAGGAGACGATTTTAGGAAGTAGTGTCTGACCTCAGGTCTTAAACAACTCTTAGAAGTAGGAAGCCAGAAGATTTCGGTTAGATAGGATTATAGGAAAGGAGAGGATGTTAGGAAGTTAGTGTCAGACCCCAGGTCTTAAACAACTCTTAGAAGTAGGGAGCTAGAAGATTTGGGCTGCAGTGGACTATAGGAAATGACAGGATTTTAGGAAAGTAGTGTTTGTCCCCAGTTCTCGAACAACTCTTGGATGCAGAGAGCTAGGGGATTTCGACTAGAGAGGATTATAGGGAAGGAGAGGATGTTAGGAAGTTAGTACCTGATCCCAGGTCTTAAACAGCACTTAGAAGTAGGGAGCTAGGATATTTAGGCTAGAGAGCATTTTTTTAGTAAGGTAGTGTCCGACCCCAGGTCTTAAACAACTCTTAGAAGTTAGGAGCTAGGTAAATTGGGCTAAAGTGCCTGATCTGGAAAGTCACATCGAAGCAAGGTAGAAATGTGTAGGACGACGTCCTTATTTATAAGCCGAGGGCCAGTACCCGTGGGCCGTCAGCTTAATGTGCCCATCCGACGGTCTGTGGATATTTAGTGGTTCGAGCATTCGTACTCTCCTGAGATCCATCCTGAGACTTCTCTGTGGCAGTCACGGACTTTGACCATTAGGTCATCCGCTGCTCTTCCCGAAGTTGAACTTGTCTTTTTGGGTTAAATGCTGATTTCCATCTATAGAGCCGAATCCATGGATTTTCGTTGATCAACTAAAGTTACAATCATGAATCATTACCATTATGGCCATCTACCTAAGTGCGTCTTGGAATGCCTTTCGCATAGACTACCTCCAGCATGCAGTGTGATTTAGACTTCACTTGACGCGAAAGGTGTGCTGAGATATTCCGTACAAGATGGACAGAACGACGTCCACTAGTTCTGCGACAGACGGAGGCACTAGTATAGGCTGGCAAATCCAACGTTATTCTTCATGGGACAAATGTTTGATGGGGTCCAAATTTCAGGAATTTAACGGGTGGAGGTATAATAAGAAAATCGTGATGCTCAAACTTTTTAAAAAACGAACTTCACCTCGTGACACCGTGCAATTCCGCTGTTCTCCAAAACAATGACGGTGAGGGTGTTATCAACGGGGATGAGGAAAGCCACGGATGTTGACGAGAACAATCGCCATACCATGATATAATTGAACCCCCTGCCTGTTTCTGCTAAACGGTGGTTTTGTTTAAAATGTTCACTATCGCGAATCGGGATCTGTTAATCTAGAAGCTGAAGTTGGCGCATGTGGTTATATTGGAATAGGCTGCTATTTTTACCAGTCATTCAGAGATTACTCAGAGCACTCCCGTGCTCACTTTAGAGTGAGCTGTCTATGAAGTTTGCTATATGTTGGCATATAAACGGACTGCCGTCTATTTAAGCCCGTGCACAAGAGTGTACGCTCATCATTTTGTGATCGAAAATATTACTCTGGGCACCGTGATTGTTGTCTGCTGTCAACTAGTGGATCTTGATCCGTCTTTTTCCGGAACAGCATGGGACAACCGGCGTTCATCTGGATTTATCAACCAGTGGTGGTCTCCTCTTTTCATCATGTTTTGTGGACATGTGTCCCTCTTTGTGCCATTCCTTTGATACCCAAACAACGTCTAAAGTTGCTGTATTGCTGGTCCTCGCGCTGTTAATCGTTCCTCGTTCAAACGCTTACAATACTTTCCCTTTTCGCATAACACTGGTCGCATACTGGCGAAATAATACTCCCTGCCCTTGCTATTTATATGCAACCCTCACATGGAGGTGATGTCACTGCTAGGCGCTGAGCTGGTGGTTAAGTGTGTATTGCCGGGTATCGGCTTGAAGATGCAACACATCTTAAAAATGGCTGAAGTAAATTAATTAGGAAAAAAGGGGATGTTCATTATCAGCTGTACAAAATAATTTTCATTACCGCAAAAATCTGTCTGCATGTAGTATTGTGTTTGAACAAATGCTCTAAATACCATATCGGCGAGAGGGAACTACGGCGTAAGTTTGCTGTAGACGGTTAGAAGTGGTAGGTGTGAGAACTGCAGGAGTTATGTTAGAAAGCAATATATATATTGAATGGCTTTTCAAGATTAGAAATAACAACAATAGAATTGTGTAGAATACTTTCAGGTGAGACTAAAAGTTACCGAACACTTACAATTGTGCCCAAAGTAATGCACCAGTAGACCGGAAGTCAAATTTTTGATGTTTGATGTCAACTTCTACAGCGTGTGGTAAAGACAGGAATACATATTATACTACACTATCTACACACACGTAATCGGACACCCCAGCAATCGACGATATCTGCGGCTCTGATACACGTCACGGCCGCCGCCGTTAAATATCGTGTGGGAAACAACAACGCAACCAGTCGCATGCAAGGTGCCGCGCAGTTCGGAGCTCTCTGATTTCGAGAAATGTGTAATCGTCGGGTATCACAGAAATGGCCGATCCATACGTGACATATCCAGCGAGTTGAAGTACCCAAAATCGACAGTAGCCTACGTGATTGGCACGTGGAAGATGAGAGGTGACAGTCGGAATGTGCCCCGCCCCGGCAAACCCACAAAACTGGGAGTTAGAGACCGACGAGTGCTGGTCAGAGAAAGTCGGAAGAACCGCCCCAAATCGATGGGACACATCCGCGATGAATTTCAATAGGCATCCGGGAGTGTTCTTTCGATGAATACCATCCATAAGGAAGCCCATCTGCTTGGTTATCATGGACGTGCTGCCGCCCACAAGCCTTTGATCATCAAGTTCAATAGCGCTGCTCGGCTAACGTGGTGCAAAGAACGTCAACAGTGGACCGTTGAACAGTGGAAACAGGTTCTGTGGAGCAACGAATCAAGGTTCACCCTCTACCACTCGGAAGCAGGGTCTGGGTTTGGCGTCTGCCTGTAGAACGTCTCCTGCCGGAATGTATTGTGCCAACTGTGAAGTTCGGCGACGGTGGAATCATGCTATGGGGGTGTTTCTCCTGGTATGGCACGGGACCCTTGATCGCAATTCCTGATAGACTCAACGCCGAGACCTACTGCACCATTTTGGATGACCATGTGCTTCCTACGTTGTGGCAGTTTTACGGGGTGAACCCATGTTACTTTCAGGATGACAATGCCACCTGTCATGTTGCGAGGTCCACCATGGCTTGGTATGGTGACAATGGGGTTAATCGAATGGACTTGTCTGCGCAGATCCCGGACCTTAACCCTATCGAGCACCTCTGGGAGGAGATAGAGCTTCGACTTAAGGGGTGCCTCCACCGTCCGAAATCGGTGAAGGAACTGACCTTGTCTTCTCCAAGCCAAGTGGAAGGAAATACCGCTAGCCGTCGTACAACGCCTGGTTGAGAGTATGCTCCGGAGGGTCGCAGCTGTAATCGCCGCTCGTGGAGGCTCCACCAACTGTTGAAGGTGAATAAACTTCGTTTACTTTTGCTATCACATGTTTCCAATTACTTGTTGGTAGATAGTGTATATACTAGCTTTACTGCCCGGCTTTCCCCGGTACAGAATGTATGGAATCTGTAGAATCAAACGGACCAAAAGCGTTACGAATTATTTAACACGCATCCAGGAGACGCATCATTAGAACACTGACTGAACAAAATTCGTTAACAATTTGTTATCGACGATCCGATGCATCACGTGCTTTCAGTTTCAGACGTCTTTGAGGGGCGAATCTCCAGGGATAAAAAAGATAAAAACGCATCTTTGCGAATATTTTATGAAACTGGCTGAAATTTTATTGCACACTATAAATCGTTAATAAGAACATGACCTCCAAATTTGCTCTGAATTGGTAAATAACTTTTTAAATTAGCCGTCAAAATTTCATTAACCGTTTCTGCGTATATATATCTGTTTACTGATGAATTAAAAATTCCATGCCTACTTTAAAACGTTTTGGCAGGATTCCGGTGTAGTTTTGAGGGACTACTCTTATTACCAATTCATGGTGCAGGTACAAATTTCAGCCCGTTTCTTTAGGATTTCGCAAAGTTCGTTTTTGCATTTTTCTATGCACAGTTCTCAAAGAATAGTAACACCTGCGGATGTTCCACGGCGATTAATGCAGTCATGTGCTTTTAGATTTCATAACCATGACGTAGCAAACGACGCTGACTTTATTGATTAGCTTATTAATTAATTCATAACTCCCGAACGGAGCAACGTAGGGATCTAAAAATTGCTACGTTGCCCAAGAAAGTCCAGTACTAGTAAGCTATGCAAATTTCACGATGCCACAGTTCGGCGTTCGAGAGTCTTTGCTGCTTCAGACAAACAGACGTTTTGTGTTTTATATATAAGATAACCCGGTATCCAGAAATCCGGCACTTTTCTGATTTCGTTTTTGTGAGAACATTCGATGTTTCACCAATAACCATGGAAATCTCCCGATGCACCGTCTCAACAACACATCGCGAGATCATCCGATCTCAGTGCGCGAATTGCCGATGGCCGCCTACGAGTAACATCGGGAGGTTTTTCAAATTCGTCATTTGATTGCGCCGCGCTAAATTCACGCGGACCAATGAGGTGACGAATCGGCGTGTATGTTTGAAATGTGTGTCGAACGTGTTATGAGGATCTGTTCTTGGCTGTGGCAGTATGTGGATTCGATCGTGTAATGACATCTACATCGGCCTTCATGATGCATAGCGGTAATCGCCTTCTCGATGTATCGTAGTTTCGTCAGTCGAAAAACAGTAACATTGATATAAAATTCACATCGAGTTTTCGCGATGTATCTATACATCGTCCAGTCCTAGTGGTTTCTTTGGCTTATTTCATGTTTTCACCTAACCATTCTCCAAATTTAATTTTTTTCGACAGTTTTATAATAAATAGTACAAAAAGGTAATCGCCAATATTTTCGCCAAGACGTTTTTCCATCGCCAAAACTATTTTTACTTCCGCAAATCGCGAATAATACGAACGGCAGTGCGACCCCTGCATATTTATAAGGCGTAGACGCGCAAATTTTCTTTAAAGTGACCTGTTACGTGTAAGTACATGCTTTACGTAACGTCCCGTTACTCAATTTTTGGATAGCTTCCGAAATCCGGAATTTTCAAAAACCCGGCACTCATCCGGTCCCGTCTGTACCATATTTTCGAGGTTTTACTGTATATATACACGGTCGGGTCACACTATTGTGACCACCAGCTAATATCCAGAGTAACCAACGTGTGCAGCGCGGACAGCAGCTAGACGGGATGGGAGTGACTGAATAAGGTGTTTAAAATTGTTCACCGGTATGTGGAACCATGTCGTCAGCAGTGCATCTGACAGCTGCTGGAGGGTGCGTGGTGGAGGATCCATAGAACGAACAACATAATCGAGTTGGTACCACAGGTGCTCAATTGAGTTTAAGTCTAGGAAATTAAGAGGCCAGGGAAGTACTTTGAAGTCTTCATCGTGCTCTTCCAAGCACTATCGGATGTTTTCAGCTGTGTGACACGTTGCACTGTCGTTTTGGAAGATGCCATCCGCCGCAGTAAAAACAATCAGCATGTATGGGTATAAGTGATCTGCAAGGATGGATTTATAAGGAATTCGGTACATAGTGTCTTCCACACGTATGAGTAGACCCAAGGAATGCTACGAAAACATTCCCCAGACCATAACGCCTCCCACACCAGCTTGTGTTCTTCCAGCAATGGTTGAAGATTGTTTGTTAACCGATGTTTCTCGCCTAATACGGCAACGTCCATCCGTTCGATGCAGCAGAAAACGTGACTCGTCGAAGAAGGCAATCCTTTGCCAATCAGCGGAGGTCCAATGCCGATACTGTAGTGCAAATGTTAGCATTTTCTGCCGATGCACCTTCGTTAGCATAGGTGCAGTGACCATCCGTCTACATCGGATCCCCATACGCAACAGGGTTCGCTGAGCTGTCGTTTAAGACACACTTTGGGTAGCCTCCTTGTTCATTCTACCAGTGAGTTGCTCCACTGTAGCGTGTCGATCTGCCCTCGCGCACATTCGAAGCCGACTTTCACCTCTCACATCAATGGCATGTTATGCTCCCAAGTTTCCATGTCGTTTATTCGCAATGGTGCCATTTCTCCAATCACACTGCCTTTGGACGACAATTTCCGTGCTGTAATGTGGCTTCTCCTTGTTCCTGACAACGCGCATGGAGTAAACGTATCACACTCTGGAATGAAGGAAACACTACTGTTATGTATTTCCGTTTTGAGCTCAGCTTACATCATTTCAAAGGCCTGATAGACTTCCTTTACCGTGAGATGTTTTTCATGCTTTGTCCACTGTCTGACTGTTGCATTTACAGATGCGCACCGTAATATAAATGAATTGCTTAGAAGTCGGTAATCTTTTGTACAGCTTTCTTGCGCATGCGCGTACTTGACTGCAATGTGTAATATGAAACTGTCATGCCATTGCACTTTTCACTCTGGCATTTGTTAACAGTATTTGCCCAAACACGACGGTGATATTCTACTAACATGCCTACGTACTTGCATTTGGCTTATGGATTTAACGACCATCATTAACAATTTTTAGAATTACTAGCTCATAGCCCGTGCCATGCACGGGTGAAAAATGTGTTACTGAAATTTTTATAATAACGCCGATTCCTTTTTATGAAATTACTCTGCAATTTTATTCCTTTTTATGAAATTACTCTGCCATTTTATTCTTTTTTTGAAATTATTCTGCAATTTTATTCTTTTTTATGAAATTACTCCGCAATGCGAAGAAAATGAAATAAAACACGACATAACACCTACGTAACAGAACAAACATCGCAGACTGTTGTTCGAGAACATGCGTGTAGACACAGATGAAATCGTTTGTCTTACTAACTTTATTTTATTCTCCGGAATTTCTCCTTGATTTTACGTATGGTGCGATAGCGGTGAGCTTAGTTCAGATTTCGGCCACTGGATAAAAGCAGATGGCGCTGCAAGTACTTAACAAAGTCAGAGCGTTTGGGACAGACGTAACTTATTATATGGGTTTGATAAATAGTCCTCCGTCCCTAACTCGGGGACACTGGTTTCAGAAACTGAGAGAGCCGATGTCATATAGCATACACATCACTGAAGCCTCATCTGGTACTAAAATACGAGCACGGATCTGATGATTAGTCAGTAACCTAAATCTCGGCTGTAATTCTTTTTGTACATATTGTATTACCGAACGAATAATTTTACAAATATTTGTTTTGTCATGAGTTATTTCAGTGCTTTCATTGCATTTCTGATTGCTGTGTGTCAGTAGGTATCAGCAATAGTCATGAAATGCGTTTAGTTTAGAACCTAAAAAGTGGTGTATAAAACTGAATCGTCATTTCTCAGTACAGGCGTTTGCCAGTGTACGAAATATCACTATAGTAATAAATTAAGAGAAGAAAATACACGGAATTATGAATATGTTTCTTGTTTCGTAGTTTATAAACCCCAAAGACTCGAAGGCAATGGCGTCTAGTATTTAATTTTTGGGAACTTGTTACACAAAATGGTGATAGTCAGTACCAGAAAGACAAAACAATAACCCTGTTTTTATGTGGGATTTAAACCTGATACAGCACGTATAGGAGACTGCCCTCGAGAAAGCAAACTCTTGTGCTATGCGACGAGCTCCAGATTTTATTATCCCAGAAACCTTTCTTCTGGTATGTAATGTGCTCGGGTAGCTGCAGCTAATATCGGCCAATGCGAATGAAAGCAAAAGATTGATTTTGCACTATCACTGTGGTTCGGGAATAATTAACGGATATAATCAGAATGAGAGTCCCCATTGACTATCTAAACAAATACGACAATATGAAACCACACTGTTTATTAAATTTTTAATATTAGTTCAACATGACGATCATGAAGGCCACAGTCCTTTCCAAATTATTTTTTCTCCACATAACAGAAACAGTTTCGATGCAATCATTCATAATATGGGAGTTATCTAACTCAAACTATACGTCCTAAGCATCCATTTTTATGAGTATCAGCGCAAATTTCAAACTTCGTGGCATCTCGATAACCAAACTCCCAACAATCCTACGTCGCAGGCAGTTTTAATCGAATTGAAGTTAAGTTTGATGAGACACAGGGAGGTCTTTCATCCGCCATATGCGATTATAATATTCTGACTTGATATTAAATGAGTGTATATTATGTGTGATGAGACCAACCTAATCTGAAAAATACGGTCTAGCCTAACAGATTGGGATCATTGCTGCTCTACTGAAAAAGTGTCTGTACTCAATATTCATGTATTAATCGAAACCTAAAAAAACTTTGTGCGTGTTTCTATATAAGAAAATGCATGAAAAAAGTTTATAATCAAAACAGTATGCTATATGAACTTGCTTTTCCCGAAATGTGCTCTGTTATATTTTTTAAACATTACTTTTTACAAATTAAATTTCTAAAACTCGTGAATATTTTGCAGCTCGTGATTTTTGTTTTCCAGTTGCTTACAACCCAACATGTAGCCTGTTGGCGATTTTAACAATAATAAGTCAAAGATTATATACGCAAAAAATATTTAAGTTTATTTTGTCGTATCAGAAAACAGATCTGCTAGACTTTTGTTTTAAAGAAACTTTCCTGTTGGCCAATTTTTTAAACTTTAAACAAACCAATTTTCATAGTGTACAGTCCAGTAAAAGAATGTGGATGTTGAGAACGTGTTTCTTAATACAAATACCCTTAAACCTTTTTTTTTTTTTTTTGCAGAATCATTCCTTTGCGCTTTTTAAGAAATGATTCAGCTCCGAATGAAATGCTTTCAATCCTCTAAAAGAATCCCTTCTTTTTTATACATGTTCAATAGCTTTGAGAACGGTTATTTTCTTTTTCTCTTAATAGTGGTCTATTTCTTAGATTAAGGAAAAGACTAGGAAACGTGAACCCATGTCATCCAATCGCAATATAAAGCATTCTACGAGTATATAAAAAGACTGAAAGAATTTCGAGCTTAAAACGTAAGAGGGAGGGATAAGAGTAAAATAAAAAAAAAAGGATGGATTCCTGCGACACAATATGTGTGTGTGAAACAGGAAGTCGGGAGAACTGGAAACTTCAGGATTGGACATTTTCGACTCTACGTTGAATGATGAGGTTGAGCTTTGTGGATGAAATCTTTGTAAAGAGGCAGATTTCACTAAAGAATGTTTCACTTCTTTCATCAAGAACTCCCACCGTCCTTTTCCCTATCGTCCTATGAGCCCCGACGTTCCTTCTTCTGACTGTAGATTTTCTTTTCTTTTGAGTTGATTGGTGGATTGGTTTCGGAAAGTTGGAGCCGATAAAATGAGACTTCCCAGATTGCGGGAGTATTGAAAGACCTGATTGGATTCCCTAGATTAAGCTTCCTGTTCAGAGAAGAGAAGAAAAAGTTTCTGAAGGATTTGAATCTTAGTAATCCTAAACAACAAGCCAGACAATTCTATTGTTGCAACTAGAAGTTGGTATAATATTGTTAAAAATGAGACACGAATATTAGACGTTGTTATAAAACCACCAAAATTGGACATCTTAAAACATTGGACATATGTGCAATAAAATATAATAGCACCAATGATTACCGTATCAATTTCTGAGTGACAAAAATTTGGCATAAATGAAAATATGTTTGTTAGCCACAAACGCACATAACCAAGATTTTAAGATTTTAACGATGAAAATGTGTGATATGCTTCCATATTACGAAAATTTACGAAATAACTAAAATTTCTTAGTAGTTCACAGATTCGTAAACACACCCACGCGATCAGGACCAAATTTCGTTTCTTCAAAGTTTACAAGAAATTATCAATGTTCTTGATAATTTCTTGAAAACCGTGTCTCTCATATTTCTACAGCTTCGAAGTTTTCGTGTCCTCGTTTTCTGAGATACGAATTGATACACTTTTGTTTGACGACTTTTACTGCCAACGCTTTTCATTTCCTTAAATCTCTATAGTTTAGTAAATCTACCACAATACGCCAAAACTATTACACTAAGAGTGCACTACAGCTATTGCTCTTTAATATGAAAGCTTCTTTAAAGTTTTAACGCTAATTTTAAATCATAAAGATGATAATCTGTCTTTACATCGTTAGGTCTTCTTTTGTTTGTTCAAAGTTTTCTAGAAATAATCAATGTTCATGATAATTTATTGAAAACTGTTTCTCTCACAGCAGTTTTGAGGTTTTCTCATCCCCGTTTTCTGATGTACGAATTGATGTTTAATGAATTTTATTTCCAACACTTTTCATTTCCTTAACTCTTTTCAGGTTAGTAAATATACCACCATACGTCAAACCTAAAGATTATACTAATCTCATACTGCAGCGATTACTCTTTAATATGGAAGCCTCTTTAAAGTCTTAATGCTAATTTGAATCAAACGTATAGACTTCTGTGACTTCTGCGATGTCTTCTATTTGATTTTCAAACATAAAGATGATCTGTCTTTACATCGTTAGGTCTTCTTTTGTTTGTTCAAAGTTTTCAAGAAATAATCAATGTTCATGAAAATTTCTTGAAAACTGGTTTTCTCATATTGCTTCAGCTTCAAGGTTTTCGTATCCTCTTTTTCTAAGATACAAATTGATACACTTTTGTGAAAGACAATAAAAAGTGAACTCCGTTTATTAGGCGTAAAAAAAAAAAGGATCAAGAGATGCTAGCTTTCACTACCTCTGAGTAGCTTCGTCAGGCATTTAGTAGCTAAAGATCGCAGAAGCAACTGGAAAAAAAATATTTCTAAGAATATAACTAAATTCAAAATAAGCCAAACACTTGCACGATGTCACGGGTTTTTTTGATCCCAGGGCCGGGTGGTCACGTGTAACTTCAAGAAGCCGGTGCCATATCAAAGGAAGGCTCGTGGTTACATCCTTGTTACACACACTCCATCGCGTGATGATCTCGATGATTTCGCGAAGCGCAGTAGCCCTTGCGCTGTCGTAAGGTGCTAGTATCTTAAAATCCCCCTCCATCTGGGAACTGCCCCTTCAGATGTAACATCACGGGCTAGGGCCGTCGTAAGCTTTTCGGCCATAACAGTGTTCAGAAATACGGATCTGGAACGATCTATTGTCATCCCGATGTAGGATTTAACGGATGCGTCAGGGTAATCCAAAGCTACCCGGAGGTAGTGAAAGCTAGTATCTCTTGATCCTTTTATTTTATACGCCTAATAAACGGAGTTCACTTTTTATCGTCTTTCACATTAATTGGGCGTACATAAACCCGTTTCTTCATCGTTTGTATATATTTGATACACTTTTGTTTAATGACTTTTATTGTCAGCACTTTTCATTTCCTTAAAGCTCTGCAGGTTAGTAAATCTACCACAATACGTCAAACGCATAAATTACATTAATCTTGTACTACAGCTATTGCTCTTTATTTGGAAGCCTCTTTAAAGTTTTGTCGCTAAGTTTAAAACATAAAGATAATCTATCTTTATATCGTTAAGTCTTCTTTTGTGAAACTTTAAGAAATAACTCATAACTTTTCGCTGCAGATTCTATGTGCCGATCTGGTGGATCAACCGTCTAAGCGCTGGATTCTGAACGTTCGTCCCGATGCGCCTTGGTTCGAGTCCTGGATATAATATGGGTAGCATGTTTGTCTTGCGGCACTGGCTCTAACCGGTCCCCTAAATTTGGGGCTGGCGACTGCTCATTGCCCACTGCGTTGTTCACGTTAATCGTTAAACCCCAAATCCAAAACAGTCACCCGTCCCTAATTTAAGGCCACGGGTCCCAGGGAAGGGAGAGAGCCAGTATTGTGAAACAAACACAACAACCATGCCTTAACTTGTTTCGAATCCAGTCCTTTCTCGGACGTGTGGTCATAAGCCAGCTGTTTGACCACTCCGCCACCGGGGCGACCAAATTATGTTAGTAAGCATATTTAATTTTTATAAGGTTTCTTCAAATAACGCCCAAAGACATTAAAAGCGAATAGACTGGCAAAGAGCATGCTACTTCTATCATATATTGAAATCCGCCATTGTGGAGAGTAGCTAGTGTGCTGAGGTATTTTGGTCACAGATATTTGAGCTCTAAGCCTTTAAGCTTTTGGTATTTAAAGTAATTGCTTTCAAGATGATAGATTATTTATTAGTAGTTTACTTTCTTCTTTCTTCATTTATCTTGATTTTGTATGTGATCTGGTATTTTCTGGTTTGCTGGTTTTGTTTTGATTTTCTCGTATATGAGCTCCTGCTAATTACAATTGACCTACACTGCTGGCCACTCAAAATGCAACACCAAGAAGGAAGCACCCGATTGGCCTGAAATTCGCAGCATGCGTCGCCCGCGAGAGGACATGCAAACGATTAGCATTGCAGTGCATATGCAAATCATATGCGCCCGACACGCCACCGAGAAGCACTATAAGAAGGGTGCACAGAAGGCGGGGTGTAAGTAGTGGAAGTGTGTTGTGCTTCCGGACCTGTGCGTGGGACGCTTTCTGATGCCTCGTCGCAGAATACGGCAGTCTATCCAGCACGTTTCGGAGTTAGACAGAGCACGAATTGTGGCTTATCGCGACAGCGGTTTATCGTACCGAGACATCGGCGCCCGTGTGGGACGACATCCAGCCATAGTGATGCGAGTATGGATTCGGTGGGTGCAGGAGGAGCGGAAGGACAGACGTGAGCGATTACCGCAGCCGCGGCACACCACCGAACGAGAGGACCGGCATGTTGTGTGACGGGGATTGACGGCTCGCACAGCCACATCACGAACGTCAGCGCAGGAATTAGGGGGTGTTGCGCAACAACCTGTGTCAGCACGTACCGTTCCACGTCGTCTGAAGGAGCGGGGACTTGTCGCACGGCACCCATTGCTTCGATTACCGTTGACGTTACACCACCGGCAAGTGCGGCGGAAGTGGGCCGTTGAACGCCGCACCTAGACTCCTGAATGGCCCGACATTGTCTTCTCCGACGAATCCCGCTTCTGCCTGCAACACCACGATGGTCGGATTCGCGTGTGGCGACACCGCGGCGAGAGACTGTATGACGTCGGCATTATGCATCGCCATACCGGTCCGTTGCCTGGCGTTAAGGTTTGGGGCGCAATTGGATATGACACTCGCACGTCTCTGGTACGTATCGCCGGTACACTCAACAGCCACAGCTACATCTCCAACGTTTTGGAAGCTGTAGTCTTCCCTTACATGCAGGACTTGCCAGCGGCCACCTTTGAACATGACAATGCGCGCCCGCACGTGGCACGCATCGTGCAACAATTCTTCACGGCCCACCAGGTGTCACTGCTTCCGTGGCCCGCCTGTTCTCCCGATATGTCGCCCATCAAACACGTCTGGACGCTGATCGGCAACCGAGTGGCCCGGCAAGCACTACAAGTGGCTACACCTGATGAACTGTGGCAACGTGTGGAAGCAGCCTGGACCGACATACCTCAAGCCCACATCCACAGCCTCTTCCGTTCAATGCCACGGCGTGCAGCGGCCGTTATTGCCAGCCATAGGGGCCACACGAACTATTGATGTCTGCGTGTTCCGCAAGTCGCACGGGCCTGTAAGTTCAATCGATTGATCTTTGTATCTGTTGTCATGTGTCCAGTAAATCTGGCTTTGATATCTCGTGTCCTTCTTGGTGTTGCATTTTGGGTGGCCAGCAGTGTAGAAAGTTCTCGGGTCGTACACGAACATTATTCCTGCGTCATTTCTGCAGTACAATATGATCTGTACCAAACACTCTTGCTCCGATAAACATTTGTTTACCACCAACTCCCCCATTCACAGATGGCGCTGCATGTTCAAATAATTCCCGTCGTTTCCGAAGCGTTCGCATTACGTTTGCCAGTATATTCTTCTCCAATGTCCTTGGCAACATATTTCTGTTTAAGATACCGCGCGCCGAACCTCACGTCTCGTGTCTTTGAAAGAAAACCACACTCGTAACTATTTGTTTATTATCTACCCAAGTCACCGCGTTCACATTTTTGAAGAGTTCTATTATTCTGGTTGCAGTTCTCTGTCTATCTTCCTTGAAAAAAGCCATCTGGTTGATGTGAGTAAGCTTGGAGATGTTTATTTATATTCTTACGCCAATAAATCCGATTTTTAATATAGTTTCACTATGTTATTGATCTTACAAAATAAGTGCACCTCCTTTTTTTTTTTTTTAATTGGAGGTTTAAGGTGGACGTCTAGTGATTTTATTTCCTATACTTCCAATGGGTGGGCAAACTTCTGTACACATTTTCTTCACAATTAATTAATGCGTTCCCAAGGATGAAAATTTGAACATCGCTTAAACTGACTTCATATTATAGCCTAGAATACTTAATATTTTCTAAAACATAACCATAATTACATTTAAAAAATCGATAACCTTTCTTTTGGTGTTGTTGAGACCAGAAAAAAGATGGCGCGAACTGTACATAGATGACGTCAGTAGACAAACAAATGTTGGATTGCTCAATTATGGTTTTTTAGAAAATATTAAGTTATTTTAATCGATGTTTAAAATTTTCATCCTTGGGAAAGCATTAATTGTGAAGAAAATATGTACAGAAGTTTGCCCATTGTAAATATAGGAAGTAAAATCACTAGACGTCCAGCTTAGCGTCCACCGTTAGCAACTCAATGGGCTATAAGCAGTCGCCCGTCTCTAATTTAGGGTCTCTGGTTCCAGGAACGGGAGAAAACCAGTGCCGCAAAACAAACACAACTCCATGCCTGACTGGTATTCGGACCCGGACCCCTTTCGGACGAATGATCAGAAGCCATCGCTTAGACCGCTGCGCCCCCAGGCCGGAACAACACCTTTGAGGACACCATAATTCCTCAGAGGATATGACAAGCAAACAGAGGAAAAGAAAGGTAGAAATATCTCAAGAACTGAAAGGAATCTGAACTATATTTTTTTAATTTTTTGGACAAGAGGATGTGTGATTCTGTAGATAAAATGTAGTTCTCTTCTATTCCTCAGTATAGTGTAGTCTGTAGTGGAAATGTAACTCTGACTGGTGGGTAAGATTGAAACCTTTAAGTACCAGGTCCCTGAAATCTTTTGTCGTTCAAAATACCGTAACGCCCTAAACTGTCTGGCGCTCGTTTCGGAATTCTCCCCTCTCCTTTACAAGTTAACAAAAGAAGATTTAGTGATTGGTCACTAAACAAAATTTCCGAACTATAGTCTGGGTGTGCATTGACCTTCAGACGTTTCCCAGGGGCGATCACTACATCCTCCCACAGAGAAGGACTCCGGTGTCATGAGAGTAAATAATATTGTCCTGGAAAACCTCACGTCTGTTTTACTTATTTGGTTTGCGATAAATGGTGACTCAGGGTGACTTCTGTTAATCCTGTGTAAATTCGAAGAACAAACGAGGTTAGGAAATCCTACTCACTGTAGACGGGCATTTTCGGGCAGTCGTTATAATTTGGTTATGTAGGAGTTTCGGGCGTTATGGTCGTTAAAGTGTTCAAGAAATTAAAATTTCAGTGTTTACAAATTTTGAAGATGACAATCCGATTTTTGGCGTAAATGTGACAAGGATGGTAAGTCAGATAATTTTTGAAAACTTGAAAATTTTCATCGTCCTGGAGCGGGACTCGAACCCGCGTCTCCCAGAAAACGCCTAGGTATGCTAACCACTACACCACCCAGAACGACCAAGTTTCAAGTTTCCGATCAATTTGAATGGAAACTTTCTGGGTGGTGTAGTGGTTAGCATACCTAGGCGTTTTCTGGGAGACGCGGGTTCGAGTCCTGCTCCAGGACGATGAAAATTTTTAAGTTTTCAAAAATTATCTGACTTACCATCCTTGTCACATTTACGCCAAAAATCGGATTGTCATCTTCAAAATTTGTATTATATGGCGTAATCCCGTATTTCTTTCATTTCAGTGTTTGTTAACAATTACACGAAGTGTTACGGAATACTCGAATTGTTTAATATAATTATGTAGTTTAACATAAGCGCGTAAATTATGATTTTGCAGTTTATAACATACCGCAATAGTAGGATTTAGAGAAAAATGTTCTAGAACTTGAGTTGCTTTTTATTCGGACATCCTTTCCCCCTTTAAAGCAACTTACGCGCACCGGACAAAAAAATAGTCCACCCTTACCTAAAAAAAAAATTAACAGCACGTCTTGCCTTGATAACAGCATGAATCCGGTGTGTTAAAGACCTCACGAGGTTGTGGATGTATTGAACATCGATTTGCAGTAACTCGTGTGTCAGTCGGTCCCGAAGTTCCGCCAGAGTACGTGGATGTCTAATCCGGCGTTTCACCTTCTGTTCCAAATGATCCCACAGATTTCCAATAAGATTTAGATCTGGAGAATTGGCAGGTCAGTCGAGGGAGACAGTCTTGCTGATTGTTCGACGTGTAACTCAAACACAGTTTAATCCCAGTGCACACAGCAATTGTCGTCTTGGAAGACAGGATTGGCAATGTGGTGCTGTTTCTGGAGATGTAGGGCAAAGGGCAATACTTCGTCATTCAGAATGCGGAGGTACGCATGCTGGTTCAAATTCATTTTCACTGCAAAGAGAGGGCAGATTTCGTGGTACGAAAAACATCCCCAGAACATCACAGAACTCCGTCCAGCTTGAACAACACCTTCGATACAATCAATATTAAAGGCTACGTTGGGCCGGCGATGCACTCGTCGCCTCCCATCATTGGAGTACAAACAGAAACAGGAGTCATCAGACCAAATTACCCGTTTCCAATCCTTCACAGTAAAATGTTTGTGTCTCTCAGCCCATTGATTACGTTCGTCTATGTGAGTTGCTGTTGAAAGAGGCCTCTTTCGTGGTACTCTGCTCCAGATGTTCATCGCATGCATTTCTCGTCGCAGTGTCCTTTAGGAAATTGGTTGGAGTGGACTTTCATTGACTGTTTGGAGAAATCGTTGTCTGGTTTGAATCCGATTTGCAGTTACCACGCGTTAAATATGGCGTCAGTCATTGTTGGTGAGAATCGTTTTCAGGCCACAGTTACGTCGCCGATTTTCAGTTGACTTCAAACTACACCACTGTTTGTAGACCCGCTGGACAGTACGCTTTGACGCACCAACACATTTTGCACCTTCATTCCCCTTGTGTCTGTGGGCACGGCCAGACACGATGGCTTCTTTTGCCACTCAGTAACGTCTGTCTTACGACCCATATTGCAGACGTGTGCTGTGTGAAGAGCAGCGCATGCGTTGCTCTTCACCACAGCACGAGGCAGAAATGATCTTATTGCCCACGTCAGAGCAGTTTATCTCCCAACAACGCTGTCGTGGCGCTCTCTGTGCAAGCGGTAACTGCCTACTGTAATATCTGTTAGGGGTGACTAATTTTGTGTCCGGCGTGCTTATGTTCAAGCGTCCTATCACCTTTATCTCTAGAAAGAAAGCACCGCCAATATCTATCAAAATATGATCGCAATTTCAGAATTTTCGTAGGAAGCAAAATAACATATCTTCTTATGATGCGTTATGTGCTTTAAATGTTAATTAGCTGTCTTGGGGGCGCAGTGGTTCGTCGACCGTTCGTCCAGTTGGGTCTAAGTTCGAATCCCAGTGAAGCATGGATGTTGTGTTTGTGTTAAAGTACTGGGCCTCTCCGTTCCCTGGAACCAGTGGTCCAAAATTATGGACGGGCGACTGCTTATAGCCCATTGAGTTGCTCACCGTGGTCGTTAAACCCTTAACCACAAAAGAATGTAAATTATTTTGATTAACAAAGATGTAAAAATAATGAGGAATAATAAATACACAGTAGACGTGGACCAGGAACATCAAATGAAAATTGTCACTCCCTCCACGTTTATAAGTAAATCACGGAAAATGTTCTCATCGGCCGCCAGCGGGAATCGAACCCAGGGTCTTCCAGTTACGCGCCGGATACGCTTCCGCTGCACCACAGCGGCCTTCAAATGGAAGCATATCCGGCGCGTAACTGGAAGAAAACAGTAGAAGCATATCCGGCACGTAACTGGAAGACCCTGAGTTCGATTGACTCCTATTTTATGTTCCGCGTCCACGTCAACTGTGTATTTATCATTCATTCGCCTTCTCGTTATTTGTTATGTTGCTGCTGTTCATCTGCGGTGAATCCCCAGCATTGTGCGGGACTCCAAAGAGGCAACCCAGCCATGTGGTTTGGAAGTTTGTCGTTTGTGATTCTGGAGAATTTCGAGGCTGCTATGGTGCAGTGGAAGCATATCCGGCGCGTAACTGGTAGACCCTGGGTTCGATTCCAGGTGGCGGCCGATGAGAAATGTTTCTGCGACTCACTTATAAACGTGGAGGGAGCGATGACTTCTATTTGATCATAATAAGGAATATTTCTGCTTACTAAACACATTATCTCAAGGCATAGATATCGAGTATGGACATTTGAGCAGGGCTTGTGTGTTAATTTACGTCAGAGGTAACTTATTTTGATATAAGATCAGCCTGAAATTTATATAGAGCTAAATTCGCTATTTATCTCCAGTATGTACGAGTATGAACTGTTTGGCTGGGGAGTATGGGCTGTAACGTACCAGGAGATGTGACGTACCTGCCAGAAGGACGCACACGACATAAAGGCAGATAGGAATCAGAATAAAACGTCCGCGTAGCTCAATTGGTAGAGTGACTTATTCCGGAATGAGGGGATCCGGGTTCGAATCCTGGCGTGGACAGAAATGACGGAGAAATTTACTTCGTTATAGCGCATTGTGATAAAGTTTCTCTGATCATGAAAGTCCAGCTCTTTTCATTAGCTCTATCCCAACGAATTTATATAAAAATCGTATGATGTTTTTCTTTTCAACCCATGTTCAGGTTATCTCCAAGAATACAACTGAAAAAATGTAAGTTTATAAATCGATTAAATTTTGCTTTACCTCACTTGAAATCATCCCTCTAAATTTTGAAAGTCACAAATGGCGCTTTGTTGAAAAATTTGGCTACCAACTGTAATCAATTCAAACAGTGGCTTCTGTGAAATCATGCTTCAAATGCTGATGCAATTCTCTATTAGTAAAATTTGCTGCAAATTTCGGTCTGCTAGAAGAATTGGCCTCCAAGTTCTTCTAAAACGTATCTTTCTGACTGAGAAAAAAATTACGGCAAGGTTGCTCTCATAGGAAGGCTGTTTTGAAAACAAGCTCAAGAAACGTGAGTCCTGAGATCGGGATGTCTCCAGGGTGCTTGGGAGATGCAAGCAAGGAATGACTCCCGTCCTCTTCTGCATGACGTCACGGTCATGTGATATATCTCTGTGGCCAGCAGAGGCCAAGAATCGGCTTGTTTTATGTTCCGGTTGTGGTAGTGAAAAAAAGATTGACTCTGGAAGTGTTTTGCGTTTTCAGTGTAGGGGCTGATAAAAGTTTTCTGATTTCGCCACCAAAGAAACAATCCGTGAAACATTCTCGGTGGCTTGCGGTATGGAAGATAAAAAGGACTCCAAGGATGGTGTCACGTTGATATATCTATGAGAAAGAAAATTTCGTATTTTGTCGTGTACATATTTCTATCGATCGAATAACATTAAAATTATCATGCTGCTATTAAAAGGATTACTCATTCAGTGGTCATTCTACTCTTCTTATTGCCTCTGATTTTTGTCCAATATTTTGAGACTTGTTTTTTGTTCAGCAAAATATTGCATAGAAATGTCGTCATTGCACACACTTAATGTTCTACTAATGTCACCGAAGATACATATGTGTACATTGTTACGTTATTCCAGCTTTAAGGGCTGTAGCATCCGAGCGTAAATTCGATTGTAAATGCAGAAAAAATTGAGAGAATTTAATTGAATGGCCGTGAAGGAGGCAGGCGCAGACCAAATAGGCAACCCGCACTAAAAACAAAAAAATTAGCCGAAGGATTTCCTACGATCACAATATTTAAATGGTTAATACGAAAATGGGTAACATGATGATGACGTCACTTTCGAGTACACAAAGGAAACAGGCACAGAATAGCTTCAGTTTTACCTACAACCATTTACCGTTCGCAGGTAGCAGTTCTTATTAAAAATCAGTCTAATAAGTAAGTCATGCAAACTTGAGTCCAACTGCATTCTATGCTATCTACCCCAATACGTGAAATAGTCATGCTAATATACTAATGGATACTTCTACAGACGGTTTTTTCTTGGGTTGATCCAATTTGTTTTGCGTGTTGACACCACGAGATCCACAATTACTTGTTTACATGCTCATTTGAGTGCACATTGACTCTTTGCTATTGCAGGTAAGGCGCTGCCTTAAAGATACACACACTCATTAGACATTCTCACCGTTGCACGGATAGCGCTTTAGTATACACACACGCGCACACACACACACACACACACACACACACACACACGTGCACACATACGTGCACACACACACACACGTGCACACATACGTGCACACACACACATATGCACACACACACACACACACACACACACACACACACACGTGAGCAGCATGTTTTGTGAAGAACTGAACACCAGCTGATTCTCCAGCGGTCACCGAAAGTACTGCGGCTTCCTCCTCCTCTCTTCATTTTCGATTTTGACACCTCGGCTTGGGAGATTTCTCTCTTTCTCTCTCTCGCCCTCACGCTCTATCCACCGCTAGTCCTGTGTCGTTAACACAACGATGAGAACTCTCGTCTTCTTTACTTTCGAAGATATCAGCAGCTACCAAAGCATTTCAACCGCTTATCATTCCTTTGTCGTCACTTCTGGGCCACTACGAGGGGATTGCTGATAAGTTCTCGGCCTCACCAAGAAGGAAATGGGCTAGAGCCTTGAAATTTACAGACTATTCCACATATTCACTCCGAAGTTCAACACATTTGGCACAACGTTTTTGGAGTTTCTTTAACTATTCCGAAAAAATTCTGAAGTTTGATTACTCAAATACTGCTCTGCTGCTGATATCACCTCCGAATCATTAGAAAAATTCTTCTCTTTCAAACTATTTTTAAAGTTTGGGAACAGGAAAATAGATCGATGGAGCAAGATCTGGTGAGTAGGGTGGATGATATATGCACTTAAATTCCAGTTTCCTCAAAATATCCGTTGTCTTGACAGCTTTGTGAGCCGGTACATTGTCTTGCAAAAAGAGAACACCTTTCCGCAGTTTTCCTCGCCTTTTTTTCCTTCAACGCCTCCTTTAATCGGCACAGCATTTTAAGGAGGCGTTGGACGGATAAAAGGCGAAGAAAAATTGCGGGAGTTGGAATAGTATTTAGCATTTATTGTTTGGCCCTTTGGGAGATAATCAGTCAGTTAAACGCCTTTGGAATCCTACAAAACCGTTTCCATGACATTTCTTGCACACCTTAGAGTCTTAGATTTCTTTGACAGTTGAGAACCCAAGTGCCGCTACTGCAGAGAGTGTTGTTTCGTCTCTGGATTATAGTCATGTAACCGTGTTTCATCTAAAATGACAAGTCGCTGCAAAACTATTATCAACAGATCGCTCAAAATGCTGCAAAATAGATTTGGAAGTTTCCACTCGTTTTCGTTTCTCATCATCGTTCAGAGATTTGGACACTCACTTCGCTGACATCTTCAGCATATCCAAGTGCTCATAAATTATAAGCCCTACAAGTTCCGTGGGTATTTCCAGTATCTCAGCTATTGTTTTAGCCGAGATTCGTCGATCTGACAAAATCAAGTCATGAACACGATCAACAATTTCGGGTGTTGTCACAGTTGAAGGCCTACCAGATCTTGCTGCAACTTCGGTCTCAAACGTTTCGCACTGAAAGTTGGCCCACCATTTCTTTAGTGTAATATGAAAGGCACTTGTCACTTAATGTTTGCGTCCTACATTCATATATTTCCTTTGCAGTTTTCTTCTGCAGGAGCAGAGATTGCATGAAAGCTCGGAGTTCCACATTCGAAAATTCAACATTTTGCATTGATATGATTCAGTTCAGGGCATCAAACAACTGAAAAAAACAGAGTTATTAGTCTGAAAATTAACACTTACAATATGGAAGAACACTCTTTCGAGCTGCAGTGAGCAAATAATGCTACAATTAGAGGCAGTCGGTTAGGCCGATAACTATTCATCATCCTCTGGTGTAATTTACTTTGAAACCCAGTAAGGTTAATTAATCGAAACAATCGAAAGAGCTACTGACGTTCTTCAGTCGTCTCGCTGGCTAGAAAAAAGACTTCCGTTTCTAACATAGAGAGCACGCTGGTCCCTATTTGTAGCAAGGTATTGTTGCGTGTAACAATAAGCACCAACCATGTGTTTTCTTTGACCTCGAGAGGACGGATTAGGTCCCTCTCATGCCGCTTTCTTTCATTCTCTCGGGCAGAACCTTGCCTGGGCGGCTCCCTGTTAATCACCAGGGAATCCTCGGCGACATGGGTCCAATCTGTGCTCGTGCCTTAGAATAGAACTGACTCATATATTTTCTTTGGACTTGTGTCTGGGGCTACACCTTTACCTGAAGTGCTATTTAATAACCAAAAGCTTTTTCTGATAAACCCTAGATCATAGGAATGGCACACTCTACGTTCGAAATCTTGTGGTAGATCTGGCTACATGAGAAAAAAATCTTTGTGGTAGTTCTGGCTATATGAAAAATCCGGAGGCAAACTTGATACGTTGCATGCCAGTTGGAAGTACATAGTGAACTCATGCCTCAATGACAGCTATTCCCAGGTTGGCGGTCACATTAACCAGCAAATCAATGGAATACCTATGATATCTAAGTACCCAAGTGTGCTTGCGAACCTATACCCGCACTAACATGAAACGAACTATGTTACATAAATTGAACATTTTACAGGAGTAGTGATAGGCTACTTTGTGGACGTTATTTTCTTTAATTGGGAAACCTTTCATGTGTCAGCTAAAGATATCCCCCTCCCCCACTCCCTGGTTTTCGTTGGAACAACCAACGTTACTTCCAATCCAATTAGTATTTTGGATATGAGGATGTATAATTCCGTATATATTACTACTTTACATGACAAGAGTAGAGACTATGTATTTAATATTAATTAGTATATAAATAGGAGTTCTAATTTATCTAAGTCGATTTACAGAAATCGTGTCATATCCAGGATCCACAGACTGTTTTGAAAGGCGTAACAAATTAGCGATACTAGTTGAAATGGAATGTTTTAAAAGAAAATGAATGGCCATTACAGTATTTAAAATTTTGTTTTTACAACTACTGCATGACTCAAGAGCGAGGAATTTTTATAATAAATATAATATACCTTTAGGCATAATTAACTGCACTAACCATGGCCCTACAATATTAAATGGTTGGTTCCTTAAGTGCCACTCGTCGGGCCTCTTGTGGCTGAATGTTTTCTAGGCCTATAGTTTTTCCCGCCAGTTACTGTTATTGCTATACACTTATCTGAAACCATGGTACTATTTGCTACTTCTCCATGCATAATGTCATATGGATTGTCATTTGGACTCTAGCATAGGACTGTTAAGATGTCTAATGATCTGTTTCTTGTCTTTGGTATGTTTTTTGGGTTTACTTTGGCTTGCATTCAGGGCCTAGGGAACCCCACAGCAGGTATTGACAATGTCTGCCTTTCCTTTTGTTTTGAAAAGCCATACATTTACTTGGGGTTCTCCTGATGATGACAGCTAAATATCTTGGTATGACTTTGGGATTTCTAAACCTTCTTATTATTGAATTGACATTTATACCTCGCTTGATTAGGTAAATGCCTTAAATACTTTTGTATTATAATTTTAAGTCGTATATTAGAACACGGTTTCAGTCTGCTTCACTAGCGCGTCTGAGCATGTTCTCATTTTTATGTTTATATGTATATATATTTATATGATAATAATTCGATTGATGTTTTCCCAAATGTATTCACCGTATACTATTAAAAGTATATTTGGTAATACCGATAACAAGTTGTCAAGATGAGCATTCGTTTTCGAAAATGGCCTTGCTAAAGAATGACTTAAGATCGACAATTCTTTAACAAAGACTTAATGATCTTGCTATCATGTCATCAGAACATGATATTGCTAAGCAGTTATCGTTCAACGATGTTACGCTTTCCTTCGCGAACTTCAAAACACGAAAAACGAAAATTTAAAGACAAACTTAAACTCCTGAACTAAGTGCGAACTTTTGTTTTTGTGCATTCATTTATAACTTTTGTTGTCTATACTTGATTCAGTGTTTGTGTTTCTTTAGTAATAAATATAAGAAGAAAGAGGACACCGAATTTTCGGGTGTAATAAGCACGTCTTTTGAATCTGTTCTGACGCATATTAAATTTATCAAAGCCATTTAAAATCAATGGAACCGGTATTGAAAACAATAGTATCTGACGGAAGAAAGAAGTTTCTTAATCGGGTCTTTAATCCCTCAGATATTGCTGTAAAGGGAATCGTGAGCTTACGAATTCTTAGAAACAGAGTTATCGACAAAAATAAGATGTGATTTTACGTCCCCTGGTGGGAAAACCATGCATTATTTTAGGAAGAAAGTATTCGCAAAACGTTTATCCATATGACCGGTATCGGTCCAAGAAAAAAATTTTAGTCGAGTTTTCAGGAGCCCAGATTTTGCTGCAAATACATCAGAAGCAGAAATTAACACTTATGACCCCTGGTGGCCAAACCATTCTTTACCAAACATTAGAAATTATGTGAAAAATATTTTCCATCAGGTCTTGTATGCGATACAAGAAGAATTTTTCAAATCGGAGTTTTAGCAGCAGAAAACGCAATTTACTTTTGTGTGCCCTAGCGGAAGTCTATGATTTACTTGAAAATTTTGAATTTATGGGAAAAACATTTCTCATCGGAAACACTATCCAACAAAGAAGGAATTTTTCAAATTGGACTTTTAGAAGTAGAGATATTGACAAAAAAAAAAAAGATATACATCTACGCCCCCTGGCGTAGAAACCATGCATTATTTCAAGAAGAAAATGTTCCTAAGAAGTTTGTCGACATGAGTCGTATCGGTCAACAAACCACTTTTTTTCAATCGAGATTTTAGAAGCTCATATTTTGCTGCCAATACATCAGAAGCGGAAATTAAGACTTATGCCACCTGGTGGCCAAACAATTTTTTACAAAAATTAGAAATTACGAACAAACGATTTCCCATCAAGAGCTGTATCTGGTGCAGAAAGTATTTTTCAAATCGGAGGTTTACAAGGAGAGATATAGGGGGAAACTGAATTTAGCTTTACGCCCCTAGCGGAAAGTCGATGAATTACTTGATAATTTTGAATTTATAGGAAATACATGTCACACTAGAAACACTATCCAATAAAGAAGGAATTTTTTAAATCGGATTCCTAGAAGTCGAGATACTGCCAAAAATTAAGATATACATCTCCCCCCCCCGGGGTAGAAACCATACACTATTTTAAGAAGAAAATGTTTCTAAAAGGTTTGTCGACATGAGTAGTATCGGTCCACAAACGACGTTTTTTTCAATCGAGAATTTAAAAGCTCATATTTTGCTGCATATACATCAGAAGCGGAAATAAGGATTTATGCCCCCTGGTGGCCAAACCATTTTTATACAAAAATTAGAAATTATGTGCAAACGATTTCCTATCAGGAGCTGTATCCGGTGCAGAAATAATTTTTCTAATCAGAGATTTAGAAGCGGAGATATAGGGGAAAACGCAGTTTACCTTCACGCCCCCTAGCGGAAAGTCTATGAACTACTTGAAAATTTTAAAATTATATGAAACACATGTCACACTGAAAACACTATCCAACAAAGAAGAATTTTTTTTCAAATAGAACCCCTAGAAGTTGAGATATTGACAAATTTAAGATATACATCTACGCCCTCTGGCGTAGAAACGATGCACTATTTTAAGAAGAAAATGTTTCTTAAAGGTTTGTCGACATGATTAGTATTGGTCTACAAGTGACGTTATTTTCAATCGAGAATTTAGAAGCTCATATTTTGCTGCAAATACATCAGAAGCGGAAATTAAGATTTACGCCGCCTGGTGGCCAAACCATTTTTTTACAAAAATTAGAAATTATGTGCAAACGATTTCCCATTAGGAGCTGTACCCGGTGCAGAAAGAATTTTTCAAATCGGAGATTTAGAAGCAGATACATAGGGAGAAACGCGGTTTTCCTTTACGCCCCCTAGTGGAAAATCTACGAATCACTTGAAAATTTGATATTATATGAAAAACATGCCACACGGAGAACATTATCTAAAAAAGACGGAATTTTCAAATCGGACTCCTAGAAGTAGAGACATTGACAAATATAAGATATACATCTACGCCCCTTGGCGGAGAAACTGTGGAATATTTTAGGTAGAAAATATTCCGAAAAGTTTTATCGATGTAAGTGGCATCAGTCCACGAAAGAATTTTTTCAATCGATATTTTAGAAGCTCACATTTTATGGCAAATACATCAGAAGCGAAAATTAACACTTGCGCCCCCTGGTGGCCAAAGTATTCTTTACCAAAAATTCGAAATTATATGCAAAAGATTTTTCATCAGGAGATGTATCCGCTGAAAAAAAAAATTCAAATCGTAGTTTTAGGAGAAGAGTTATCGCTAAAAATGTAATTTACTTTAACGCCCCCTAGCGGAAACTCTATGCTTAATTTGAAAAAGAAGCTATATCTAAAATACTCTTCGACATAAATGGAATCGAAATATGAAATAATTTTTTCAATCGGATGTTTACAAGCAAATATGTGGAATAAAACGTAATCTTGAATTCGACATCATCGATGTATAATTTCGCCCTGTAGCGGCGAAATTATACATCGTGCAAAAACGAAATAAAGGATCATCATTCGCATATTTCAAGCTTCAGAATGCAAAAATAATTTTTCAAATCGGACTAATAGTTGCAGAGATATCGTGGGTACAGACGGACAGACAAACCGATAACATAAGCACGATCTTTTTTAGAAAAGACGTGCTAAAATATGATAATTCAATGCATCTCTTCATGTCTGCAAACACATAAGATGTATTTTACAAGGCGACAAGACCTTGTAAAATGCATATATATATATCATCATCATCATCATCATTGTCAACCATTATCAATACACTGCTGGACGAAGGTCTCCCCAAGTTTCCTCCACAACGGTCTGTCTTGTGGCAGTCTCCTCCATGTCACTCCCGCATACTTTCGAATTTCATCCACCCATCTTCCATGTGGTCTTCTTGTGGGTCTTTTCCTGTCCCTTGGAATCCAATCTAAAATTTCGGCTGTCCATCGATGGTGTGTTCTTCTGGCAGTATGTCCAGCCCATTGCCATTTCAGGGATTTAACTCTGATTATGATGTCTCTTGTCATTTTTCGGATCCACGTGTTCCTCTTCTTATCTCTCCTGGTTACACCAAGCATGCACCTCTCCATGCCACTTTGAGTTGTCTGCAGCCTTTGTATGTCTCTTTTAGCTAAGGTCCACTTCTCTGCACCATACGTAAGCACTGGAAGGATGCATTGATCAAACACTTTTCTTTTAAGACATAATGGCATATTGCTCTTGAAAATTATGCTGTTTCTTCCAAAAGCTCTCCAGGCAAGTTTTGTACGCCGATTAATTTCTTCACCAATGTGACCCTCACTTGATATCTGCTGTCCAAGATAAACGTACGTGTCTGTTATCTCCAGCTTTTCTCCATCAATCGATAAATCTTCATTTCTTGTAAAAGAATTGTACATCACTTTTGTCTTCTGAAAGTTCATTTTTAATCCCATTTCTTTACTCTTGTCAGCAAGTTCCTGGATCATACTCTTTAGCTCTGATGGGGTAGTTGCAAAAATGACTATGTCATCAGCAAAACGAAGGTGGGTTAGATAATCTCCATTAATCTTTATCCCTTTGTTTTCCCAGTTCAGTGATTGAAAGACATTTTCCAATGTGGCATTAAAGAGCTTCGGAGATATGGTGTCACCTTGTCTCACTCCTTTTCCAATTTTTATGTGTGTTGTAGTTTCAAACAGCCAAATCTTTGCACTTGCATTTTCATAGATGTTATTAATAATATTAATGTATGCATCTTCAATACCGCAGAATTTCAGAGCCATTGCAACTGCTGATGGTTTCACCGAATCAAAGGCTTTTTCATAATCGATAAAAGCCATGCACAATGGAAGCTCATATTCCCTCGCTCTTTCAATTAGTTCTCTCAGTACGTGGATATGATCTATTGTGCTGTAGCCACTCCTGAATCCAGCTTGTTCTCTCGGTTGAGCCATGTCCAGTGTCACCTTAAAGCGGTGTGAAAGAACTTTAGTGAAGATTTTATAAACCACTGATAGGAGGCTGATAGGTCTGTAGTTCCTGAGATCCTCAATGTCACCTTTTTTATGTAGCAAGATCATTGTAGCGTTGTTCCAATCCTCAGGAATTTTCCCTTCATTAAGGCATCGAGTGAAAATTTGGGAGAGTACTGTTTCGATTTCTTCATTTGCTTCTTGTATGATGTCTACAGTAATTCCATCTTCTCCTGGAGCTTTTCCCCGCTTCATGTTCTTGATTGCATGTGCAACTTCTGCTGGAAGGACTGGACGAACTCTGGTACTGGTACCTTTCATGATGTCTGGAGTACATGTATCATCCCTTTCATATAATTTGGAGTAGAAATCTTTCACTCTTGTCAAAATTTCGCCTCTATTTCTTGTTACAGAACCATCTTCTTTTCTCAGTGCCATAATCTGTTTTTTCCCCTTACTGAGATGTCTCTTTGCTATCTTTAGGCTTTGGTTGTTTTCAATTGCTTTCCTTACTAGTTCACAGTTGAATTTCCTTACGTCTTCAGTGATACTTTTTCGTACTGTCTTGCATAGCTCTATATATTCCACTTTGGAAGTCACATCTTCTTTAGTTGTCCTCATCACTCTTCTTTTTTGCATCAACATTTTGGTTTTTCCTGATAATTTGTTCACATGCAATTTGTTCTTAGGCCCAGCTAATTTTGTTGCTGTTTCCATAAGAGCTTTGGTTACTTTTCTGTTAACTTCAGAAATATCCACTTCTTCCGATGTTAGGCCTTCTAAAGCAGAGAATCTGTTCTTCAGTTCCAATTTGAAGGTATTATGGTGTTTTTAAGGTTGGTTATGTCAATACATTTTGTTTGTCTTATGAGCTTGCTACGTTCGAGTTTAGTGTTAAGGTGCATCTTACATCTCACCAATCTATGGTCACTGCCTGTGTTGAACTTGTTTAGCACACTGCAGTCTTCTATGACGAATTTTTTGTTACACATAATAAAATCAATTTCACTTGTCGCCCCATTTGGATGTCTCCATGTCCATTTCCTGTGTGGCTTTTTCTTGAAAAAGGAGTTCAAGATGAAAAACCCTTCTGCCTCTGCAAACTCTACGAGAGTATTTCCACGCTGGTTTCTGTTGCCGTGACCGAATTTACCTACTGAAGTTTCATTCTGTTGCCGTTGCCCTATTTTTGCATTGAAATCTCCCATAATTATCTTCAAGTGCTGCTTACCTTTATTATTTAGATCACGAATTTCCTCATAAAATTCTTCAATTTCTTCTTCAGCATGACTTGTGGTGGGTGCATAAGTTTGAATAATCTGAGCCTGGTATCTTCTCGAGAGTTGGATAACGAGTCGTGCAGCTCTGTCAGAGGAACTTTCAACTTCTACAACTTTATCCTTCAGTTTCTTGTTTATTATAAATCCAACACCACTAGTTCTGCAGTATCTGTCCCACGATAGTAGAAGAGATGTCCACTTTTCAGTTCAATGAGATCTTCTCCTTTTCTCCCTTAGCCCGACGATGCCCCACTTGATCCTTTGTAGTTCCTCTTCCAATTCAAGAAGCCTTGAATCAGAAGATAGGGAGCGTCCGTTGTACGTAGCCAAGGTCAGCATCAGATGGCAGCCTAGTCCGGTCCTCCGGGGATTCTTAGCACCCTCTGCCTTCATGTCGCACTGGCTGCTGCCTTGGCCAGGTACATTCCAGCTGCCGGAGACTGAGGGCCAAGATTTAAGTTGTGGAGTCATTTTGGAGGGGTTTGGCCATAACTCACCACGCTGGCCAAGCGGGTTAGTGAGTGTGGTATAGCATTTCCTCTAATCCCGATGGTATAGTTATACCGCTATTGGCGGTCGTCAGAGCCCCTTTAGTGGGAACAGGATGTACCACGAGAAGGCGGGGCTGACATTTGTCAAGGAGAGGCTGTGATGTTACGCATCACCTGACCTTACATCCCATATATATATATTATCACCGGAAACTTGAGTTTTGTTGAAAATGAAAAGCTTAGGAATTCATTAGAGTATGGCTCTAAATTCAGACCTTCCTTCACAATTTCCAAAGAAAGGATTCTTGAGAGCTTCACTCAAGATGTAAATAAGTACATCGTAAAAACCAGTTTAACGTACAATCAGCCTATTGAGGCCTTCGCAGAATGGAAATATAATATAATCAATAGCTTCACCGGTGAGTTGGCAGGTCTGGACTTTTGTTTCGACAGAAATCTCTTTTTCTCTGGAGAAGCTAAAAGGTCACTCTCCAAACTACAAGACCAATTTATTTTTACCACTACGGATAAAGCTAGCAATAATTTTGCAATTATCTGTAAGAAGTTCTATTTTGAATTGTTAACTATGGAACTCAATAATAGAGTAACATACGAGCCCGTAAGTTATTCTACCAAGCAGTTAGAAAATCGGTTTAAGGCATTCTTCAAGAAACTTAAAATTCCACAAACTAGAAGATATGAGCCTGAATTTCCATTTCTTTTTGCAACGGTTAAGTTTCATAAGGATCCTGTGAAGTTCAGGTTCATAGCTAGTGGAGTAAGGAGTCATAAAAAGAAAATAGATCTTGCTTTTGAAGATGTCTTAAAGAAGGTTTTGAAACACATTAGAAACTGTTCTAACTTGATGTACAGAGATTTTTGGATAATTAATAATAATGCAGAAGTAATTTCTACTATACTCAAAGTTTGTCCCCTAGATATTAATAGTTATGATTTTGAAAACCTATATACTAATCTGCCTCTATCAGATATAATCACTACCTTTAAAGAGCTGTATGCAGAATTTAAACTTAACCAATTTGTTGATGTAGGAACTTGGAACTCTTATCTCAATTGCTGCATAAAAAATAACCATATCTTATATAATAATACTGTCTATAAGCAAGTGAACGGTATTCCAATGGGAACATCAACGTCCACGAATATCGCTAATCTATTCCTGTTCTTTAAGGAATACAAATTCATTAAAAATCACCCCACCTGCTCAGATAACTACCTTTACACTTTTAGATATATTGATGATCTGCTGTGTATCAATAATTCAGAAGTTATAGAGAGTGATTTTGATAATATCTATCCTAGCTCTCTTAACTTATGTAAAACCAACCACAGTAATCAGGAACTTGAGTTCCTAGACTTAAGCATTAAGCTCAGCAGAGGTAACCCATCTATTAGCCTCTTTGATAAAAGAGTTAATTTTCCTTTCAAAGTAATTAAATATCTACACTGGAATAATAACATTTCAACCAAAGTAATTGAGAATGTACTAATTTCTCAGGTCCTAAGAATTTCAAGAATTTGCAGCAACAATTTGGACTTCAATTACCACATTAATATACTATTAGAAAGTTTTCTAGAGAACGAAATTCCTTCTTCTTTCATCAAAAGAACTTTAAGAAAAATTATTCTGAATAATAGAGTAAGGTTGGCAGATCTGCTTTAATTTTCTACACAGTTAATAATATGATTCTGACCAATCAAAGCCGTAAGGAAGTTGGCTAGAGGATGCCTATTAACTACCTAAAGGAACCTTAGTGCTATGGATATGACGGTCCTATTAAAACAAAAAATTAAATAATATAAACAAAATCACAAAAAAAGCTTAAAAATCTGTTTATAAAAGAAAATAAAAACAAATAAAAAAGAAAACTAGTTATTCATCACTAGGATAGCTATACTAAAAATAGTAAAACCAACATTAAAATTAATAAGATTCTGATTAATCTATAGAAGCTCACTAAGGTGATTTAATACATTCAAAGATTATTAAATAAACTGCTCGTGTATTTTATAATATTTCTCATGTATTCTGGAGAGTTAATTCTGCTCTTTCTGATCATACAGATCCACAGTCTTAAGTTTATATATTTTTATTCTCTGATTAAAATCTCCGCGCGTTGGTTTCTTGCTGTATGAGGAGGCCATCAGCCCCAGCCTCACTGCCCCCCAGCGTCTAGGGAGTGGCGGAAGAGGTCAGCCATGTTCTTCTCTTGTGAGGAGAAAAGTTTTTGTCACACAAGAGGTAAGCTCTCTTCCTTGTTTTTGGGTTCTAGGTTTTATAAGTTCAATGTTTGTACTTCATGTACCTTTTCTCTGTCGTTTTTTAGCTTTTCAGCTTTTAAGCATTTGTTTGTCTGTTAACATTTTTGCGGGTTTTAACTCTTACTTTTCTTTGTAACTTTGAGCGTCTTTTGGGGTACCTAGGAACAGAAGATGGCTAAGCTTGTTCCTTTTCTATGCGCTGTCTATGCGCTGTTTTTTCAAAGTAGTTAAGTTCTTAATAACTAATTAATTATGCACTTAAAGCACTGCTGAAATACTTTGTACATATTGCAACTAACTGTTTAAGGTATATAACTTTCACAAAGTTTTCTTTAGTTAATTATTATCTTTAACTTATTCTCGTTTTCGTGCTGTCATAAGTTGTAGAGTAGGGGGTTTTAGACTCAAGTTTTCTTTCAAAAATCTGTTCATTATAAATTAACATTTCCTTTTTTAATTGCAATGTAAAATTTGGATTTCTTTTGCATTGTTTTTCAGGTTTAAATTCTCTCTCAAACGAACTTGGAATTTCGTTATAGCTG
Organism: Macrothele yani; assembly: GCA_039090855.1. NCBI lineage: Eukaryota > Metazoa > Arthropoda > Arachnida > Araneae > Macrothelidae > Macrothele > Macrothele yani. Next base: position 141,803,055 of record CM077002.1, read on the forward strand.
AAAATCATTTCTAATTATTATGTCACTCTCACAGCTTGAGTTCTCTATAATCTTCTTCTCTCTGTTTAATAGTAACAGATGAAGAGCATGGGTCGGGCCAGGAAGGTTAATGGATGCAAGCGAAATTGTTAACTAGTGCTAGGTCATGCTACTCTACGGAGGACATGACTTATATATATTTTTTTTAAACTATTTTAGGTGGGAATGTTACTTGCATCTATGGCCTTGCAGAAACCCATTTCCAACTAGGTCTTTGTGGAAGTGAGAAAATGCAGAGTTTTTGCTGGTCCTTGATAAAGCCAAGGTTCAGTATTCTCGACACCTTCTACATTCAGTTGTTTTATTTTATTTTTTTTATCTTTTCTCCTTTTACTCACACAGGTAGATACATAACCTTTTCTATGTTGTACTAGGTGTGAGTCAAAATTATATCTGTATTTTTTTGCTTAGGTATCTTCTTTATAGAATGTGAATTCTGAATTTTCAAAACTGCTGCGTTGCGCATTTTGATTTTCAGGTTATTTTGCACCCTTCGTTTTAAATTCTAAAATTTTTTCCTTAGTCTTCAGTTTTGCTCTTAAGTATATATATATATATATATATATATATCATCATCATCATTGTCAACCATTATCAATTCACTGCTGGACGAAGGTCTCCCCAAGTTTCCTCCACAACGGTCTGTCTTGTGGCAGTCTCCTCCATGTCACTCCCGCATACTTTCGAATTTCATCCACCCATCTTCCATGTGGTCTTCTTGTGGGTCTTTTCCTGTCCCTTGGAATCCAATCTAAAATTTCGGTTGTCCATCGATGGTCTGTTCTTCTGGCAGTATGCCCATCCCATGGCCATTTCAGGGATTTAACTCTAATAATGATGTCTTCCACTCTTGTCATTTTTCGGATCCACGAGTTCCTCTCTTATCTCTCCTGGTTACACCAAGCATGCACCTCTCCATGCTTCTTTGAGTTGTTTGCAGCCTTTGTATGTCTCTTTTAGCTAAGGTCCACGTCTCAGCACCATACGTAAGCACTGGAAGGATGCATTGATCAAACACTTTTCTTTTAAGACATAATGGCATATTGCTCTTGAAAATTATGCTGTTTCTTCCAAAAGCTCTCCAGGCAAGTTTTGTACGCCGATTAATTTCTTCACCAATGTGACCCTCACTTCATATCTGCTGTCCAAGATAAACGTACGTGTCTGTTATCTCCAGCTTTTCCCCATCAATCGATAAATCTTCATTTCTTGTAAAAGCATTGTACATCACTTTTGTCTTCTGAAAGTTCATTTTTAATCCCATTTCTTTACTCTTGTCAGCAAGTTCCTGGATCATACTCTGTAGCTCTGATGGGGTAGTTGCAAAAATGACTATGTCATCAGCAAAACGAAGGTGGGTTAGATAATCTCCATTAATCTTTAGCCCTTTGTTTTCCCAGTTCATTGATTGAAAGACATTTTCCAATGTGGCATTAAAGAGCTTTGGAGATATGGTGTCACCTTGTCTCACTCCCTTTCCAATTTTTATGTGTGTTGTATTTTCAAACAGCCGAATCTTTGCACTTGCATTTTCATAGATGTTATTAATAATATTAATGTATGCATCTTCAATACCGCAGGATTTCAGAGCCATTGCAACTGCTGATGGTTTCACCGTAACAAAGGCTTTTTCATAATCGATAAAAGCCATGCACAATGGAAGTTCACATTCCCTCGCTCTTTCAATTAGTTCTCTCAGTACGTGTATATGATCTATTGTGCTGTAGCCACTCCTGAATCCAGCGTGTTCTCTCGGTTGAGCCATGTCCAGTGTCACCTTAAAGCGGTGTGAAAGAACTTTAGTGAAGATTTTATAAACCACTGATAGGAGGCTGATAGGTCTGTAGTTCCTGAGATCCTCAATGTCACCTTTTTATGTAGCAAGATCATTGTAGCGTTGTTCCAATCCTCAGGAATTTTCCCTTCATTAAGGCATCGAGTGAAAATTTGGGCGAGTACTGTTTCGATTTCTCCACTTGCTTCTTGTATGATGTCTACAGTAATTCCATCTTCTCCTGGAGCTTTTCCCCGCTTCATGTTCTTGATTGCATGTGCAACTTCTGCTGGAAGGACTGGAAGAACTCTGGTACTGGTATCTTTCATGATGTCTGGAGTACATGTATCATCCCTTTCATATAATTTGGAGTAGAAATCTTTCACTCTTGTCAAAATTTCGCCTCTATTTCTTGTTACAGAACCATCTTCTTTTCTCAGTGCCATAATCTGTTTTTTTCCCCTTACTGAGATGTCCCTTTGCTATCTTTAGGCTTTGGTTGTTTTCAATTGCTTTCCTTACTAGTTCACAGTTGAATTTCCTTACGTCTTCAGTGATACTTTTTCTTAATGTCTTGCATAGCTCTATATATTCCACTTTGGAAGTCACATCTTCTTTAGTTGTCCTCATCACTCTTCTTTTTTGCATCAACATTTTGGTTTTTCCTGATAATTTGTTCACATGCAACTTGTTCTTAGACCCAGCTAATTTTGTTGCTGTTTCCATAAGAGCTTTGGTTACTTTTCTGTTAACTTCAGAAATATCCGCTTCTTCCGATGTTAGGCCTTCTAAAGCAGAGAATCTGTTCTTCAGTTCCAATTTGAAGGTATTATGGTGTTTTTTAAGGTTGGTTATGTCAATACATTTTGTTTTGTCTTATGAGCTTGCTACGTTCGAGTATATAAAAGAACATAGGCATCTTACATATGTATATTACATACATATCTTTCTTACAGGGTAAAAGACATAGGTATTTCACAAGCACTTGTGCCCATAAATAGGGTCGCCAAAATCTTCAGCAGCCTAGGGCCCTCAAAAGGCTTAGTCCGTCACTGCTATAGCTGCATTAAGTTTCACTTTTTCCGAAGAGATAGGATACACAGATATAAGGAAAATACAGCACCGTAGTGCCTCGAAAATGACGTTAACATAAACTTATTTTACTATTATTAGTAGTAAAAGAAACACTGTAGTGTTCTTTTCTTTGTTGTAATAGTGTATGTTCTCCAACATCAAAACTAACCTTGTTTGGTGGGGCTTCATTCCACTCTCAGTCTGTACCATTTACTTAATGTGTTCCTCTATTCCATTTTGTTTCAAATCACTATTGCACATATTCTATTCTTTCTCTCCATTATTTTTCTGCATGAGCATCCCATATGTGTTTCCTCTCTCATCCTTCTGTTTACCTGGGCTTTTCTGCCCCTCGATTCGCGATCATTACGTTTTCTCTTTGCTTTCCTTCCACTCTGTAAACTCCTTCACACGCCTATTCATTCATCCTCTTGTCCTTTTCTATTCTCTCTCTCTCTTTTTTTTTCTAAAGCTCCAAGGATATCCATTTTCTACCTTTTTATTCTTTTTCTCACATCTCTTCCTTCGAGCGCCCGCATCTGTAACTTGAAACAAACATACCGTGTATTTGGAATTCGGAACATTTTTATATATTTGAAGCACTGAAGCGAATGAGATCTGTCACAGTGACCTCACCCCATAACAAAATTTTGATCTTTCAACGAAATAAGAATTGCTAAAGAGCTGTGCCAACAGAAGAAAATGTCTTTCAGAATGGCGTTCCGTGGGAATTTCTAAAGAATCTAACACTCGAGCACGTTTCGTCTCTTGCCGTTACAGGACAGACTGCTGACTCTGAACATTGTATTCAAGTATCAACATGTGATTCATTTAAAACTCTGCGACATGTACATGTTTATGTGTTAAAAACAACTGCAGTCCAGAGCCTCGTGCTTCAGCAGGATGAAGCTATGGACTGTTCAAACTTTGTTCATTCTTATTTTCTATACTGAACTGCATTGTTATTGCAAATGACAGTAACACAAATCAGCATATTTTTCGGAAACACGCGAACATCTTCAACCTAGTATAATTTTTAATACAAGATTATTGCAATTTTACGAGAAGATACTTCATTTTTTTATGTACGTGACATGCATGAAGTTCTTGAAATAGAAAAAAAAACATTTCATGAATTTTAAAACTGACAGTCACTTTCATTTAACAAAGTATATGTGAATAAATGAAATAAATAAAAGAAATAAATAAAAGAAATATGGCTATATTTGGCACACAAAGTATTCATTTACAACTTCTAACGTAAAAGGTCTACTGAAAAAGTTCTTTAATGCTAAATTTCACAGAAATTCATCCCTTTTCAACATTGATGTGAAAAGGAAATACCTTATTAAAGTACGTGACTAAATTCATCCATATGAAATAATCCGTATTGTGTGGCAATATGCTGAACTGCCATTTGTAATAGAACAGGGATATGAAAACATAGAGAAACGATGGGAAGATAGGGAGGGAAGCAAAGAATGAAAAACGATCAAAGAGATGGAGAATTAGGGAAAGGCAGAATTTAAGTGAATAACGGTAAGAGAGACAAAGGAAAGTACAGAAAGATATTTACGTACAAAGGTTCGGAACGAAAACTTGAGAAAAAACAGAAATCGGGCGAGAGGGACACATTTTAATGTGGGGGGAGAGGATCAAAAATTGTGGAAGAGGAGAGCGAATGTGATAGGCAAATGGAAAACAACACAGAAGCAAAATTTGACAGACAGAAAGAGAGACAAGTGATTATGTTGGATGGCGAAACAACGGATCTGAACAAGGGGAGAGAGAATTAGTGACGAGAGGAGCAGCTAGAGAAAGAGAAGACATGAAGGGAGTAGGAAAAACAGCAATTTAATAAAGAAACTAATGGATTTAATAGCAAAATAGAAATAAAAACTGATAGATTTAATAGCAAGATAGGATGAATAACTGAGAGATTTAGTAGCTAGATAAAAAGAGAAAATGATGGATTTAATATCAAGGTAGAAAGAGAAACTGATGGATTTAATAGCAAGGTAGAAAGAGAAACTGATGGATTTAATAGCAATATAGAAGGAGAAACTGATGGATTTAACAGCTAGATAGAAAGATAAACTGATGGATTTAATAGCAAGCTAGAAAGAGAAACTAATGGATTTATAAGCTAGATAAAAAGAGAAACTGATGGATTTAATAGCAAGATAGAAAGATAAACTGATGGATTTAACATCACGGTAGAAAGATAAATTGATGGATTTAATGCAAGATAGAAAAAGAAACTGATATATTTAATAGCTAGATAAAAGGAGAAACTAATGGATTTAATAGCAAGATAGAAAGAGAAACTGATGGATTTAATAGCAAGGTACAAAGAGAAGCTGTTGGATTTAATAGCAAGATACAAGAGAAACGGATGGATTTAACAGCAAGATAGAAAGCGAAAGTAATGGATTTAATAGCAAGAAAGAAAAAGAAATTGATAGATTTAATTTGCAAGATACAAAGAGAAACGGATGAATTTAACAGCAAAGTAGAAAGAGAAACTGATGGATTTAATAGCGAGGTAGAAAGAGAAATTGATAGATTTAATGGCAAGATAAAAAGAGAACCTGGTGGATTTAACAGCAAGATAGAAAGAGAAACTGATGGATTTAATAGCAAGGTAGAAAAAGAAGCTAATGGATTTAATAGCTAGATAGAAGAGAAACTGACAGATTTAATTTACAAGATACAAAGAGAAACTGATGAATTTAACAGCAAGGTAGAAAGAGAAACTGTTGGATTTAATAGCTAGATAAAAAGAGAAACTGATGGATTTCTTAGCTAGATAAAAAGAGAAACTGATGGATTTAATAGCAAGATAGAAAGATAAACTGATGGATTTAACAGCACAGTAGAAAGATAAATTGATGGATTTATTGCAAGATAGAAAAAGGAACTGATAGATTTAATAGCTAGATAAAAGGAGAAACAGATGGATTTAATAGCAAGATAGAAAGAGAAACTGATGGATTTAATAGCAAGGTAGAAAGAGAAGCTGATGGATTTAATAGCAAGATAGAAAGAGAAACTGATGGATTTAATAGCAAGGTAGAAAGAGAAGCTGATGGATTTAATAGCAAGATAGAAAGAGAAACTGATGGATTTAATAGCAAGATAGAAAAAGAAATTGATGGATTTAATAGCAAGATAGAGGAGAAATTGATGGATTTAATGAATACTGATGGCTTTAATAGCAAAGACAGAATGAGAGGAAGCAGAGATAGGATCACGTAAAGGGAGCTTACGAAGACGCATAACTAAACTCTGCAGGAGTTTATCAAAACAATGGAAACCCTTACTGTTTGTGGATAATTTTTTATTAATAAGCTGTAGATCCATCTCGGACCCTCAAAACGGAAGTATTTCGACTTGGAATATATTTATAAAGGCCATTCACACACGATACTGGAATTTGGTACCATTCTACTCATAGAATATGTTCCAACTGTGCCAATGATGTTAGAGGTGAAAACTATGATATGATCTTTCTCTTCAGATATTCCCACGAATGTTCAATAATACTGAGATCCAAAGATTGAGGTGGACAAGGTGAATGCTGTACCTCATCCGGATGCTCTACAAACCACACCTTGACACGTTTTGCCCAATGCACGGCTGCATTACCTGACTGAAACCACAGATGATCATTAGGGAACAAAACCTTCAATATTGGGGTGCAGGTGGTCCCCAAGGAATGGATTCGTAATTTGCAGACGTGACACTACCCTGCAGAATAAAAATGGCCCTAAGAAATGCCATGATATGGCACTCCATAGCATCAGAGATCCACCTCCAAATTTCGCAGTCGAAAACAAATAATCGGAGTAGGTTCGCTTCTTCAGGTTTTCGCCAGACGTACACTCTACCAGCTGTGGGAAACAATATAAAGCACGATTTATCCGACCATATGGCACGTCGCCGGTCTTTAGCATCACGGTTTCAATGCGCTTTGGGCAACCTTACACGTTTTATTACATTGATGTCGGTAATCAGAGGTTTGTGAGTTGCAGCACCGACTAAATACCGGAAAGATTGAGTTCCCGACGAACAGTTATGACAGTCATTCCGTCAACTCTTCTAATACTTGCAGTGCCGTTGTCTTGTGCTTCCGTTTAACAATCTGTACCAACGTTCGCCTGTCCGCGTCTCATACTTTTAAATGGCGTCCACAACTTGAACGTTTGGAAACAACGCCGTGTCTTCTTTGATAGGTAATCATAGTCTTCGTTACACTCTATCGTGCTGCATCAGTTATTTCTAGAGTTCTAGTTACTGAAGCCCGTGCATGACGCGCACCGATGATTATGCCTTTTCTCTGATTACTGGGATCTGAAATTGTCAACAATTACAGTTTGACCTGAAAATGAGTCAATGATATGTAATAGCCGACAACGTAACGCACCCCTTTATGTACCTCACATCGCGGGGCGACGTCATCCCTGTGATTAGTATACGACGCATTTGGTGCACTCCAGTCACAGTCGCTATTTCGGTTATTTTTACAAACTAAAAAAACACTGTTTTTTGTTATTGTAAAAAGACAAGGAAACGCTGAATTTCAATAAGAACAAAAGAAGATTCGAGGTAAGACCACACATACAGCCCAAAACGTTTCACATACGTATGTATCAATAATGTTGCAATCTCTCATTTTCGTTACACTTTCAGAGATATCTAACAATTACGTTTCAGAAACATCTACTTTCGAACACAACTTTTGTACATTACGGTCACGCTAAAAATAGCATTCACGGATACTACATTTTTATACACTGAGTGGCTACTTTACTATGACCAACCCCCTCAGTACTTCGTTGGGCCACCTTTTGCCTTAAATACTGCGCCGATTCTTCGTGGCATGGACTCCACGAGATGTTAATAGGTGGTTTGTGGAATCTGAGACCATGCTTGATGAATAGAACTTTCCAGGAGTGTGAGATTGCAGGGTTGTGGATCCAACTGTCTGATGGCTCGTTCAACTCCATCCCACAAATTCTCGATGGGGTTGAGATCTGGAGATTGTGGGTGCCACCTAAGCAAAGTAAACTCCCCGGCATGTTCCTGAAACCAATTCTGTACAATAAGAGCACTATGGCAGGACGCATTATCTTGTTAAAAGTACACATCGTCATTGGGATAAACCGTCCACATGACAGGATGCACTTGGCCCGCAACGATGTTTAGATATGATGTGCCAGACAGACGTTGATCAACACGAATTAAAGGTCCCGAAGCATGCCAGGAAAATATTCTCCAAACCATAACGTTGCCTCCACCAGCTTGAAAGGTTGTAGCAATGCATTTGAGATCCATGCTTTCGTGTTGTTTCCACCAAATTCTCACTCGGCCATCGGCATGGTGCAACTGAAAACGTGATTCATCGGACCACATAATTTGTTTCCAATTATCGACTGTCCAATCCTTGTGCTCCTGTGCGAATTTGACACGTTTTCTCTTGTTAACTGCAGACTGCAAAGGTGTCGAACAGGCCTTGTCGAACAGGCCTTCGGCTGCCATATCCCATTCGATGCAGTGTACGGCGAACAGTGCGTACAGAGATCATATGCGGGGATTCTTGATTACGATGGTCTGTAATTTGCTGCACTGTTGCCCTTCTATTGTCTGTTACCAGTCTGGACACGCTCCTTTCCGCCCATGCAGTTACTAGTCGATGGCAAACACACGTTGCGCGTAGAGACCCAGTTTTTTGGCTGACAGTCCAGTCGTTAAACACTTTAACAACAGCTTCTCTGGAACATTTCACGAATGCGGCGGTTTCGGTGATAGTCGCTCCATGGCTCCGAGCTCCTACAATCATCCCACGTTGAATGTCCGTCAAATCACATTTTTTACCCATATCGTCACCCAAAAATCACTTCTACTACTGTCGCAAGCACTAAGCTTCCCCTTTTTATACTAGCCTCGCCCTCTGGCGGCAACAGCGTGCAGCCATAGCTCATTTGCTTAATACTGTCAGCTGGTCAAAATAAAGTGGCCACTCAGTGTAGTTTCCATTGTACATAATTGCTACCTTGATGTTACATTCCGGCAATATTTAAGATTTTTGGTTTGGCAACGGTGTGGATGCGCATGCGCATTTATGCCATTTCACCGAAACAATCTCGTAATCGTATTTCCACGTGCTACTGGGATATTCTTCGGTGATACTGTCGTACTCGAGTTAGCTAGTTAGTTGAATTAATTTCCCATCCTTTTTTTCTTTGTGATTGAAGGTCATCTGAAAGTAAGTAATTGTTTTGATTATTATAATTTTTTAATTATAAAACGCATTTTATAAAATCTAAGTAGATGGCTGTGTTTTTGTATTAGTATACTATACCAGCATGCTTTTTTTTTTTACTTGAAGCTGAGAAATGTCATATTGGTAAAAATTTAGAGAAATGACGAATTCGATTTTCTTTCTTATTTTCGCTGAAATATAGTCGATTCCACTTGTAAAATAGAATTTCGACACCCTCATTTGGGACCGATTTTTATTTTTTTTTGTTATCAATATATAAACGCCGCCACAGTTCCCAATGGACGGCTGACTGCGTTGAACCTGTGAAAACGTAAAAAGCTCGTAATACGACTGTTGTTGCTTTTGAAACAGATGTCGATGGTAATATTTTTTGTTGTGGTTTTAGAAAGTTTATTAAAACTGTAATGTTCAACGTAGTAAATGCGTAACAATAATATGATGATGTCACAAATATCTTTCAAATACGTAACAGTAACATGAAGTTGGAATGTTGAAGTTACAGATATCTTTCACTGTAACGTATCGGTTATGTTTCAAAGTTATGTAACGTTTGAGGACATTTTGACGAAACCGTAATGTTTCTGAAACATTACTGTTACATTGCGCAACGTATCTGAAAAGTCTCAATGTTTCAGTGCTACGTACTTGTAACATATACGAAATATTCTGTGCTGTGTGGGCAGTGGTATGTGAAAGAGACAAGACAGGTAGAAGATGCGTTCAGTAATATCAAGAAAAACCTTAAACAACCGGTGAAATAGAGAGATAGCTCATGAGGAAAACACAGGTAGGAAAGTTTAGTTACAGTTTATAAGAGTACACACAGGACCTACAGCAGTGCTTTTTCTGTTTTATTTTTGCTGGAAAAAGGAGAAGATTTATTGTTTGAAAAAAGGTTCTGTTCGTAATACCAGCCGTGACAAGATGATTATATGTAATAGTAAGACGTCTTATACAGTTAACCCTCATTTATATGTTTCACTATGGGGGTGGTATGAGGAAACATACAAATGTAAAAAATCGCATAGAAGGAACGTCAATATGTTAAATACACTGCTGGACAATTGCTAAGGACGAATCATAAACGGCTATATAGCGCATAAAAAAGTAAGTGTGATTGGATGCCAAGTGAAATAAAATAATGTCAGAATGCCAGGACATTACAAGAAAGACAATTTATTGTGCTCTGAAATCCAGAAGGCTTTGGAACGTGTTCAAGGGATAAACAGGCCATTTTGTGCAGAATACGTAAACGTGAAAAAAATGCAATTACCGTCCGCAGGCGTTCCGGCGTAAGATGTCAGTACGGGATATGACCACCATGGAGGACGATGCAATATTCCACAAGTCGTGTCATGCTTTGCACAACATTATCAAGCAGCTGTTTAGGTAATTTATCCCATTCCTCTGTCAGTGCACGGATGAGGGTGTCCTTGTTTATTGGAGGGCATTGGCGACCAGCAAGACTCCTCCCCAAAGCATCCCACACATTTTCAATGGGATTCAGATCTGGAGAACGTGCTGGCCATGCGAGGCGTTGAATATCCTTACTCTCAAGACACTCCTGGACAGCGACTGTTCGATGACATGTTGCGTTGTCGTCCATGAAAATGAATTTATCACCGACAGCTTCACGGAACATGCGAACATGAGGTAACAGAACATCATTAATGTATCGTTGGCCAGTCATAGTCCCAGTTGGAAGCACATAGAGGGACTTACGGCATTGATCATGATGCCAGCCCATACCATGACACTACAGGTCGGATATCGGTCCCTTTGCTGTATGTTTGCTGGACAATATGCAGTACCACTATCACGCCAGATCAGTTGTCGTCGACAATCAGACAATAGACTTATCTACTCTCATCTGAGAAGAGGACAGCAGACCAGTCGTTATCAGTCCAATTGCGATGTTGATGGCACCATTGCAAACGGGCGGTACGGTGACGTCTGGACAATGGGATGCACACAACAGGACGGCGGGCGTATAGTCTTCCTTCATGCAAACGTCTGGCGACAGTTTTTCGGGAGATCCGCTTGCCAGTAGCAGCCATAAACTGATTTGCTACCTCACTAGCTGTGCTGCGCCGGTGTCTTTTTGTTGATAGCACTATGTACCGATCTTCTGCAGGTGTCGTACTGCGAGCACGACCTCCCTCGTGACGTTTGCTACACTCTCCATTTGTTTGAAATGATATCCAAAGCCTTGAAACAACACTGTGGCTGACGTCGAACTCCCTGGCAATATCTGTTATTTTTCGCCCTTCTTCAATCTTGCCAATAATACGGCCACGCGTAAAATCATCTAGGTGATGTCGGGAAGACATAGTGAAAATTGCAAGTTCGTCAATTGATTCTTTCCCTTTTAACTTTGCATTTGAACAACAACGGTCAATACGCGTCAAATCCTTTATATCTCTTATCAGCGCTATGACGTCACGAACAAGTTCAGCAATCCAACATTTGCATACGCAAAACCCGTCTTACTGTATCCCGCACTTCTGCTAATTTCCACATTTTCCTGCCTTCCATTTTATGGTTGCTATCGTTGCTATTGTCATCCATCCTTAGCAATTGTCCGGCAGTGTACTATGGTAAAATTTTGAATGTCTCCAAAAAGAATAAAAAGCAACGCATAGTTTCAATTACACTGATAATTCAAATTACTCTAATTTATAATGCAATACGCACATAAATACTTTGTTGGCAAAATTAAACTTACACATTGTATGAGAATTTTTCCATTCAGGCTGATTTTTTTAATTCAAATTTAATCATAAAAACTAGGTTACGGAATTATGTACGATTTCATATTTTTAGTAAATGAAAAGAAACAAACTTACTTTTGAAATCATCATCATCATCATTGTCAACCATTATCAATCCACTGCTGGACGAAGGTCTCCCCAAGTTTCCTCCACAACGGTCTGTCTTGTGCCAGTCTCCTCCATGTCACTCCCGCATATTTACGAATTTCATCCACCCATCTCCCATGTGGTCTTTTTCTGGGTCTTTTCCTGTCCCTTGGAATCCAATCTAAAATTTCGGCTGTCCATCTGTGGTCTGTCCTTCTGGCAGTATGTCCAGCCCATTGCCATTTCAGGGATTTAACTCTGATCATGATGTCTTCCACTCTCGTCATTTTTCGGATCCACGAGTTCCTCTTCTTATCTCTCCTGGTTATACCAAGCATGCACCTCTCCATGCTTCTTTGAGTTGTCTGCAGCTTTTGTATGTCTCTTTTAGTTAAGGTCCATGTCTCTGCACCATACGTAAGCACTGGAAGGATGCATTGATCAAACACTTTTCTTTTAAGACATAATGGCATATTGCTCTTGAAAATTATGCTGTTTCTTCCAAAAAGCTCTCCAGGCAAGTTTTGTACGCCGATTAATTTCTTCATCAATGTGACCCTCACTTGATATCTGCTGTCCAAGATAAACATACGTATCTGTTATCTCCAGTTTTTCTCCATCAATCGATAAATCTTCATTTCTTGTAAAAGCATTGAACATCACTTTTGTTTTCTGAAAGTTCATTTTTAATCCCACTTCTTTACTCTTGTCAGCAAGTTCCTGGATCATACTCTGCAGCTCTGATGGGGTAGTTGCAAAAATGACTACGTCATCAGCAAAACGAAGATGGGTTAGATAATCTCCATTAATCTTTATCCCTTTGTTTTCCCAGTTCAGTGATTGAAAGACATTTTCCAATGTGGCATTAAAGAGCTTCGGAGATATGGTGTCACCTTGTCTCACTCCCTTTCCAATTTTTATGTGTGTTGTATTTTCAAACAGCCGAATCTTTGCACTTGCATTTTCATAGATGTTATTAATAATATTAATGTATGCATCTTCAATACCGCAGGATTTCAGAGCCGTGGTAACTGCTGATGGTTTCACCGAATCAAAGGCTTTTTCATAATCGATAAAAGCCATGCACAATGGAAGTTCATATTCCCTCGCTCTTTCAATCAGTTCTCTCAGTACGTGGATATGATCTATTGTGCTGTAGCCACTCCTGAATCCAGCTTGTTCTCTCGGTTGAGCCATGTCCAGTGTTACCTTCAAGCGGTGTGAAAGAACTTTAGTGAAGATTTTATAAACCACTGATAGGAGGCTGATAGGTCTGTAGTTCCTGAGATCCTCAATGTCACCTTTTTTATGTAGCAGGATCATTGTAGCATTGTTCCAATCCTCAGGAATCTTCCCTTCATTAAGGCATCGAGTGAAAATTTGGGCGAGTACTGTTTCAATTTCTCCACTTGCTTCTTGTATGATGTCTATAGTAATTCCATCTTCTCCTGGAGCTTTCCTCGCTTCATGTTCTTGATTGCATGAGCAACTTCTGCTGGGAGGATTGGAAGAACTCTGGTACCTTTCATGATGTCTGGAGTACATGTATCATCCCTTTCATATAATTTGGAGTAGAAATCTTTCACTCTTGTCAAAATTTCGCCTCTATTTCTTGTTATAGAACCATCTTCTTTTCTCAGAGCCATAATCTGTTTTCTTCCCTTACTGAGATGTCCCTTTGCTATCTTAAGGCTTTGGTTGTTTTCAATTGCTTTCCTCACTAGCTCACAGTTGAATTTCCTTACGTCTTCAGTGATACTTTTTCGTGTTGTCTTGCATAGCTCTATATATTCCACTTTGGAAGTCACATCTACTTTAGTTGTCCTCATCTCTCTTCTTTTTTGCATCAACATTTTGGTTTTTCCTGATAATTTGTTCACATGCAACTTGTTCTTAGACCCAGCTAATTTTGTTGCTGTTTCCATTAGAGCTTTGGTTACTTTTCTGTTAACTTCCGAATTATCCACTTCTTCCGATGTTAGGCCTTCTAAAGCAGAGAATCTGTTCTTCAGTTCCAACTTGAAAGTATTATGGTGTTTTTTAAGGTTGGTTATGTCAATACATTTTGTTTGTCTTATGAGCTTGCCACGTTCCAGTTTAGTGTTGAGGTGCATCTTACATCTCACCAATCTATGGTCACTACCTGTGTTGAACTTGTTCAGCACACTGCAGTCTTCGATGACGAATTTTTTGTTACACATAATAAAATCAATTTCACTTGTCGTCCCAATTGGATGTCTCCATGTCCATTTCCTGTGTGGCTTTTTCTTGAAAAAAGGAGTTCAAGATGAAAAATCCTTCTGCCTCTGCAAACTCAACGAGAGTATTTCCACGCTGGTTTCTGTTGCCGTGACCGAATTTACCTACTGAAGTTTCATTCTGTTGCCGTTGCCCTATTTTTGCATTGAAATCTCCCATAATTATCTTCAAGTGCTGCTTACCTTTATTATTTAGATGACGAATTTCCTCATAAAATTCTTCAATTTCTTCTTCAGGATGACTTGTGGTGGGTGCATAAGTTTGAATAATCTGAGCCTGGTATCTTCTCGATAGTTGGATAACGAGTCGTGCAGCTCTGTCAGAGGAACTTTCAACTTCTACCACTTTATCCTTCAGTTTCTTGTTTATTATAAATCCAACACCACTAGTTCTGCCAGTATCTGTCCCACGATAATAGAAGAGATGTCCACTTTTCAGTTCAATGAGATCTTCTCCTTTTCTCCTTACCTCACTTAGCCCGACGATGTCCCACTTGATCCTTTGTAGTTCCTCTTCCAATTCAAGAAGCCTTGAATCAGAAGATAGGGAGCGTCCGTTATAGGTAGCCAAGGTCAGCATCAAATGGCAGCCTAGTCCGGTCCTCCGGGGATTCTTAGCACCCTCTGCCTTCATGTCGCACTGGCCGCTGCCTTGGCCAGGTACATTCCAGCTGCCGGAGACTGAGGGCCAAGATTTAAGTTGTAGAGTCATTTTGGAGGTGTTTGGCCATAACTCACCACGCTGGCCAAGCGGGTTGGTGAGTGTGGGATAGCATTTCCTCTGATCCCGATGGTATAGTTATACCGCTATTGGCGGTCGTCAGAGCCCCTTTAGTGGGAACAGGATGCACCACGAGAAGGCGGGGTTGACATTTGTCAAGGAGAGGCTGTGATGTTACGCATCACCTGACCTTACATCCCACTTTTGAAATACTATGTAGTAAATCTGAATCAGCCTTTTTTATTATTCAATGCCCTTGTTATACATTCTTTACTTATGAGTACCGCTATTTTCAAAGCAGTTTATATAATAGTTGATTTAGCACCAAAGCGGAGTAAAATATTTACTAATCTTTGTTTGTTTCGAGTTCTTTTCAGGGACAAGAAGAGAACTGTGGACGTTGTTTAGAAAATGTTCAAGTCCCCTTATGTCTTGAATGGCTACAAAAAAGAAAACAAAAATCTATCTCATTTGTCTCAAAGTTGTAACATACCCGTATACGTATAAAAGAATCAAAAGACCGTTTACTTTTGATAATTTGAAATACGATAGTTACCGTACAAGCGTGTAAATTAATTACGTATAACCTAATTGAAGAGACGGTAGGAACTTCAGTTTTATATCGAGGCTAGCTCAGAAATCCGTATAAAAGTCAACCGACGCAAAAACGAGGTACGATTGTGGTTACTTGTTTTGTCCAATTGTGAAAATAGTATTGCAAAAAGTCCAGGGAAATAGGCGGAAAGAGAAAATAGGAAATAAAACAGTAGAAGTAAAAGATGTAACAGGAAAAGAGGAACATAAGACCCGAAGAATGGAAAAGAGGATGAGGAATGTAAAGCAGACATTAGACGAAAACATTGTAAAATATATATGATTTATTTAAACTTTCTGTTGAAAAAAACTAGAAAGAGCCAGAGATACGGTTAGAGAGAGAGTGATAACTGGATAACCTTTAGTACAAAAATCTGACTGTATCATTTTAAATTCTTTGTGAGTATATTTTAATACTAAATATAAAAAGGTAAATGACAATTTGACATACTGCAAAACAAGGTGGCATATTGTTTAGATGAATAACTGTACTATTATTGATGAATAACTGCACTATGATTGATGAATAACTGTACTATTATTGATGAATAACTGTACTGAAAAAGTATGAATAACTGTACTAACAGTATGCTATGATTGATGAATAACTGTACGGAAAAAGTATGAATAACTGTACTAAGAGTATGCTATGATTGATGAATAACTGTACTGAAAAAGTATGAATAACTGTACTAAAAGTATGCTATGATTGATGAATAACTGTACTGAAAAAGTATGAATAACTCTACTAAAAGTATGCTATGATTGATGAATAACTGTACTGAAAAAGTATGAATAACTCTACTAAAAGTATGCTATGATTGATGAATAACTGCACTAGAAAAGTATGCTATTGTTTAGATGAATAACTATACTGAGTTGTACCAATGCTACTCCTCGAAAAAGTAGATTTTCTTTCTGGGAAAACGAAAGACTCAGAATAAGAAACAGAGAGAAAACGAAAAGGCACGCTGAGGAACGAGGGAGAAATAGACGAAGATAGGGACTGAAAGAAAGATATTATGTTTTGTTCCCATTGTAGGAAAAGAATGGGAGACAAATCTTGTAGGGGTGACGTCTCACTAGAGCATTTCTTTTTCTGAGAGAGAGAGAGAGAGCGAGAGCGAGAGAGAGAGAGAGAGAGAGAGAGAGAGAGAGCGAGAGCGAGAGAGAGAGAGAGAGAGAGAGAGAGATGCGTTTATTTCGTTTTTTAAAATGTTTGTAATTTTAATGCAGTCATGGCCCAAATATTAGAAAAGTCATCACTAAAAGCAGAATAGCCCGCAATAATATGATGATTTCAGGTATAACATGTCGAAAGAAATAGTACTAATTTTAGTACGATGGTTAGTCAAATAAAAATCTATGTGCAAAACATATAATCAAACCAAAACTTAGAAAGAACTGAGGAATGAGTGCGTGGCATAGACACATAAAAATTTCACATGTAAGGGGAAGGAGAGAAAGGTTCCTTAGGAAACGTTAAAAAAATGTAGGAAAATCGTCACTTCATGTGTGTAAAACAGATGATCAATAAGTGATTTCCGATTACATTCGCGGCTGCTTAGGAATATGTGAAGCCATGTCTCTTAACTTTGTTGAACTCTGCTGTTTAGCACAGGGGTTTGAATGAAATGGCAAAGTGCTGGATAACATATTCAAATGAAAACGATAACCTGTCTGGAAACATGGTCTCATTCAAAATTACGCGCAAGTATTATGTTTCTCTTGTCAGGAAAACACCCGCTGGTGGATACGTTGCCAACCGAAAAAAATGTGTAACCCTCAAGTCATGAGCGTTCGGAGCATGTCAGAAGGGTGTTCAAAACTCCACATGTGCCATGTTCCTGTATTTTATGGATATTGAAAGTCTGTCACTGCGTATATTATATGCCAACGCATTGCGCTAGGGTGCCTATTTTCAGTACCTTTCAGACACTCTCATGACTTTTGGAAAATAGACTTGCAGTTATAGATAGATCTACGTTAGCAGCGCTATGAAGAAGAACTCATTATCCAGGATTTGGAGATATCTTTTACATAGGATTCGAATAAACAATTAGCGTCAAGAGAAGTTTAAAGCGCCATCGTCCTACACTAATTAAACACTTAGGCACTATCAAAGGAATCAAATATGATTCGAGGTATTTTGAAAATGCCTACACGATAAGATGATGTCCTAAATGTTATGCATTGTCAACCAAATACAAGGAATGATGAAACAGTATCCAGAAAAAGTATAAAGCCATCGTCCTACACTAATTAAATACTGAGGTACTATCAAAGGAATCAAATATGATTCGAGGTATTTTGAAAATGCCTACACGATAAGATGATGTCCTAAATGTTATGCATTGTCAACCAAATACAAGGAATGATGAAACAGTATCCAGAAAAAGTATAAAGCCATCGTCCTACACTAATTAAATACTGAGGTACTATCAAAGGAATCAAATATGATTCGAGGGATTTTGAAAATGCCTACACGATACGATGATGTCCTAAATGTTATGCATTGTCAACCAAATACAAGGAATGATGAAAAAGTATCCAGACTGGATTAATGAAACAAAAACGTGCAAGACTTAGAGATTAGAAACTTATTCGCCTTCGAAGTAGTCTCGTTTCGAAACCACACACTTAGCACAGCGCTATATCCACTGCTTGAATCATTTTTAAATACGTCTTCTGAAAAAACGAACATCTTCTTCGTCGCATTCTGTTGTATCTCCTCAATATCTTGAAATCGTTTTGCTTTCAAGTAGTATTTGGGAAGTGAAACATTTCAGAGCGAGCAAGTTCTGGCGAACAGGCTGGCTGTCTGACTTGTGCAATCCGGTGCCTAACAGGAAACTAACGCACATGTGGCGATTTATTGGCAGGCGCTTTGTTTCGGTGGAGTTGCCACTGTCTACTCTCATGCAATTCCGACATTTTGCGACAAAGTGCGTCCCCCAAAGGCCGCAAACATTTATAGTAGTACTCCTTATTGATTGAGCATCATCGTGACATTGCTACAGCCCTGTCGTGTTTTTTTCGGTCTGGAAGAGTTTGGGGTCTTCCACTTTCAAGACTAGGTTTTAGTTTCTGGGTCATATTCATAAGCCCACGATTCGTCACCAAAGTTGATAGTTTTAAAGAAGTTTTCGTTGTTTTCCACGCAGTCAAGAAGGTCCCTAGCAGCTTGGCTAGTCACTGTCACACGGACCTGTTTTTGTTCAGCTGAGAGTAGTTTTGGCACAAGTTTGGCTGAGATCCCTGTCGTGACCAACTCGAGCGTACGAAACGACTAATCTGAACTCTGATCTGAACCGAAACTGATGTTGAGGGATAGTAATTCGGCGATTTTCCCGCACAGATGTGAGCACAAATTAAAAATTGTTTTCCCTATTGTTAGTTGCGGACCTTCCAGACCGTTCATTACTCTCAGCGCTTTCACACCATCATTAAGACGTTTATACCACTCACAAACTTGTGCACGACTCATACAATCCGTCCCGTAGACTTTCTGTAACTTAAGTATGTGCCTTAGCACGTTTCAACAGAAATTTGATAAAATCTGACGCAAATACCTTGATCAATTTTTTCCGACATGACAAATGCCACGAAAAGCTTCACATACGTAATAAAAAAGCGCTACTGTTAAAAAGAAAAAAAAAGCAGACGACCAGGAGAGACGTGACTCACGGCACATGCGTAATATATTCTAAAGTCAGCCTATGCCAAACTGCTAACTGCTGTGTCCCGCAAATATGCTACCAGTTCTGGTTATTTTATGATCTCCCCTCGTATTAAAATTTTTATGTTCTGCCATACAAGCTTCCTTAAGATTACTGCGAAACATTAGGTAGATACTGGTCCTGAAATCCACTTCTTCATCACCGCCAATGAATAATTTAGTAGATACTGGTCCTGAAATCGACTTCTTCATTACCGCCAATGAATCATTCAGTAAATACAGGTCCTGAAATCCATTTCCTTACTGCCGCCAATGAATCATTCAGTAGATACTAGTCCTGAAATCCATTTATTCATTACCGCCAATTCAATAGATACTGGTCCTGAAGTCCACGTCTTCATTGCCGCCAGTGAATCATTCAGTAGATACTGGTCCTGAAATCCCCTTCTTCATTACGGCCAATGAATCATTCTGTAGATACTGGTCCTGAAATCACTTCTTCATTACCGCCAATGAATCATTCAGTAGATATTGGTCCTGAAATCCCCTTCGTCATTACCGCCAGTGAATCATTCAGTAGATATTTGTCCTGAAATCCATTTCTTCATTACCGCCAATGAATAATTCAGTAGATACTGGTATTGAAATCCATTTCTCTATTACCACCAATGAATCATTCAATAGATACTAGTCTTGAAATCCACTTCTCCATTACCGCGAATGAATCATTCAGTAGATACTGGTCCTGAAATCACCTTCTTCATTACCGCCAATGATTCATTCAGTATATACTGGCCCAGAAATCGCTTTTTCATTACCGCCAATGAATCTTTCAGTAGATCCTGGTCCCAAAATCCACTTGTTCATTACCTCCAATGAATCATTTAGTAGTTACTGGTCTTCAAACCCACTTCATCATTACCGCCAATCAACAGGAAGTTGATTTAAACCAGCATGTCACTGACTGAAAGTACGAAATGATAGATCATAAAAGGCTTAACACTTTGATAACTTCTACATAACATAAAATAAATGATGAATTACAGTCTTAAATTGTGATGGCTAAGTTTATGGCCCAGGATGTGTTGTCACACTGTTGAGACTACCTTATGAAGAAGAGGATACTCACGTCCAGACCATGTAATTTATTCGCTGATACATTTGGAGTTGCAGGTGAATTTCAAATCTATTGAAAATGCCGATGACTGCAGCAATTTTCATCTTCCTTTCCACGTCTGTATAAAATAAAGGCGCAATGAATTGATTGTTATTGACCTCATTTTTGGTACAATTCATATACTGGCCACAAAAAGTGATGAATTTTTCATGAAATGAAGGTATGTGGTTATCTGACTCAAGTAACAGGCATTGAAATAATGTTTGTCAGGCTACGTAACACCAATGATAAAAAATGCGTTTACAAAAAAAAAATCACTGTACAATTTCTGCACACAACAAAGTAGCATTGCAATATAGACAAAATGGTAATTTCAGGTAATGTGCTTACCGCTGGATTTCAACACGCGGTAACACCACCTCTGTGTCGAAGAACGTCTTGAAACCTACGAAGCATATTTTCAATGTCATTATTGAGGAGTGTCTAGGGCACCTCGTTCCATATTACAGAGAACACGTTACGGAGGTCTACCAGTGTACTATGGAACGTGGTTATCCAGACTTCGCAGTACAGTGTATAATGACCCAAATGATCTCAATAGGATTAAGATTACCAGACCTTGGAGGGAGCTGTAATTATTCAATCTCACGATTTTCCAGCGCCTGAACGCTCTAGGCAATGTGACTGGTTGTATTGTCATCGAGAACACAGAATGCATGCCCAATAGCAGCGCGAGACTGTGTCACAATGGGCACAATGATCTTCTTTCGGTACACTGAGGCAGTCATGTTGGTCGTGACAAACATAGAGAGAAATGCGGCCATTAATGGATTACAGTAATTGTGATGGCTAGGTTCATCGCCCAAGTACACACTCCTGCTTAGACGAGAACTAACGGCTGCTGGCAAGGGTGGACAGATTGCACATAGTGTAGTTGCACTGGATCTCCTCTACACGTGCCCTCGACGGGTATCAGGGTAAAGAACGAAACGGGATTCGTCTGTGAAAAGTACATTGTAACACTCTGTATCTCGCGACATGTACTGTTGGACCCAGGTACGTCTTTGACGATGATGAGCTGATCTCAGTGCTATACATTTCAGAGGACTCCTTGATCTGAGTCTATTCTTGTGAGGACAGTTTCGTACAGTTTGAGTACGTACTGTGAAACCATAAGCAAGTTGACGTGATTCCCGTATTTGGCTACTGGAGATACTAGGCCTTCTCCTAGCACTTACGTTGAGAAAGCGATCTTGCCTCCTGCTGGCTATCCTCGAGCGGCCACTCCTAGGTCGATCTGCAATATTTCCATGCCGTGCAAATCTTGTGTGCGGCCGACTTACTAGACTTTGCAAAACTCATAAAGCAGCATTCACATTGATGTGCAGTACATCTGACTTTAGCATGCGAGCAACCCTATTTCTGTTGTCGATGCTTAAACATCGTTTGGACAAAATTTCAGACTAGTTCAGCAAGCTACTAGACCAAGCGGTGAAACAAACCTTCCTTCAGTTCCCGCAGGGTGCTTCTATCGGAGCTCGCACGTGATCTCCAGTAGTCGCTAAATTTGCATGTCACCACGTTTTTCCTCCGAAACTGAAATATCCCTAAAATTTTGTGACCAGTGTATGTGTCTTGTATTTACATTGCAGGATTATGAGAATTACCTGTGATGAACTTACATCTGACTAATTTTAAGGTTTACATCTGATTAATTTTAAGGTTTAATGTTTACATCTGACTAAATCTTAAGGTTTACATCTGATTAATTTTAAGGTTTATGGTTTACATCTGACTAATTTTAAGGTTTACATCTGACTAATTTTAAGGTTTACATCTGATTAATTTTAAGGTTTAAGGTTTACATCTGACTAATTTTAAGGTTTACATCTGATTAATTTTAAGGTTTAAGGTTTACATCTGACTACATTTTAAGGTTTACATCTGATTAATTTTAAGGTTTACGGTTTACATCTGACTAATTTTAAAGTTTACATCTGACTAATTTTAAGGTTTACGTCTGCCTAATTTGTACATGTCTTAAGCCCCTCGAAATTAGCGCAGATATTTTATGACGAAACTTTATTTAGAACTGTACGACAAAAAATTCATGTGTACGACACTAAACGCTGTTGTGTATCCGGATTTCATTATTATCCTAAAACGTTTCTAAGTTTCATACTATTATTAATATTAACATGCTGCTCCTTATAAGTCATGTTTCCATTTTTAAGGAACATGTACCTTATAGCTAGGTAAAATATAAGGGAAAATGTGTACCTTACAGCTATAATGTACATATTGTACCTTATAGCTATAAGTTCAAATGACAGAGTACAAGATAAGATGCAATAAAGTACAATATGTGCCTATAAGGTCCAATATGTACCTTATAACTATAGGTACAAACGATAGAGTACAATATCCCCATGTTTTTGAGAGACACACGTGAAATGTAAAACGGTGAAAACGGATTCAACGTGCTGACTTGCGCGGTGCTTGAAAGAAGACATCTGGTTTATCCGAACAGGCCATACTCGCACAAATATTGTGCAATTCAACTCGAGTAAATCAGCAACCTGGTGTGTCACACACTCATACAAGGAAATATATACAGTGGTCCCTCGGTTATACGTTTCTCAGTTATACGTTTTTTACTTTTATACATAATTCTTGTTTAGTTCCGATATTTTACTGCTGTTTCTATCGCATTTTTAAACTGTGATATACGTAATTCATTTATAAGTGTTTTACAATTACACGTATTATACGTTAAAATTTAAATTTCAGATTATCAAAAATACACGGTTCTCCGAATGCGTAATCGGTATATTACTACTTTGACAGAATTGAAGCAGCATTGTTGTGCTCCTTCTTGGTGCAGCCAAAGTTGAACCTGGATCCCATCAGAGAAGGGTATGCTGTTTACTTTGAGAGAATTGAGACAGCGTTGTTGTGTTTCATCTTGGTGCAGCCAAAGTGGAACATTGATCCCATCAGAGCCGCCCCGGTGGCGCAGTGGTCTAAGGCGTTGGCCTCTGATCGTTCGTCCGTAAGGGGTCCGGGTTCGAATCCCGGTCAGGCATGGATGTTGTGTTTGTCTTACGGCACTGGCTCTCTCCCTTCCCTGGAACCAGTGACCCTAAATTAGGGACGGGCGACTGCTTATAGCCCGTTTGAGTTGCTCACGGTGGTCGTTAAACCTCCAAAAAAAAAAAAAAAAAAAAAAAATCCCATCAGAGAAGGGTATGTCGTTTACTCTCAGAGAATTGAGACACCGTTGCTGTGTTTCTTCTTGGAGCAGCCAAAGCTGAACCTTGATCCCATCAGAGAAGGGGTTGTTTACTTTAAGAGAACTGGATTCCAGGAGACAGGAAAAGACCCAGAAAAAAAAAACATATGGCAGGTTAGTGGTTGGAAGACTGGCCTAAGACAGTCCGTTGTTGAAGAAACTTAGGGATAACTTCATCTAGCAGTGGATTGGAAATTATTGACAATGATGATGATGAGAAATTCCAATTTGTTGCTCAAAGAAGATTTGTCGGGCTCAGGTCCAGGTCAATTATATGACGGCCGGATGCGGGTCCAAAATGTTTGACCATTTTGGACTCTGATCGCTCTCGGTCACTTAGTTAATGAAGGCAAAGATATAAACAAATTGTTAGACGTGTTATGTTTGTAAGGTGCTTTCGATGTTAGATGAATGATCTCTTTGGAAATGCAACGAAATTATGTTAGACGACGTTATTTTGTTCTCTTCAAGTTAAATATGGAATACCCCTCTTTATGGTATTCACGTTTAGCTAAATATTTCGACTACGAATCTACTTGTCAAATCACCATTATTTGTACATGGTTTTGTGGTGTCTTCTGTTCAAGTTCCTCATACTTGTCTGCATGCTAGGAACAAATATTCTTACTTTGTATAAACTGTAAGTAGCTTTTTTGCTGTCAGTGTTTTGTAGAAGTAATTATTTGAACTCCGAGAAACATCCTAATTCTCTTGGTATATTTCCATTATGAAGTATTTTTGTCTTGATCCTTAAAATGCTGTCACGAACTAAGATAAAATAAATTTCTTTTTGTTCATGAAGGGAAAGAATTTGATTAAGTTAAAAAGCTGAGGAAGATGTTGCGAAAGTTTATTATTTATTTATTAGATTAAGTTCCGAGTGATTTACAAAATACTGAGTTTCGTTATAAACTCCAACTTCTTTAAGAATTACAAAGGCGACGTGTTTATGCATTTCTGGATATATCCATAAACATACATTCTGTTTCATTATTTTGCAAATAATTTAAAAAAAAAAGGAAATATTCCCTGTTTTGGTTTTCATGAATTTTTTTGTAATTCTGAAAAACATTTCATTAATTTCCATAAAATAGACATATATTTTCGAAAACAGGTAATATCATCTAAATTTAGGTAATACTTTTTTTATAATTCCTGAAACATATGACAACTTTGCAACGAACAAACGTATTTTAATTCACAGAAAACGATTAAGTTAAATAGAAACAAAAATTTCAAAGAGAAATTGCCAATGTTAATACCTTCTACGTAATATTAAGTCTGAAATGAAATTCGTAATGATTATTTTCGTGCGTAGCTTCTTCTACAGGTCTTTCGTATTTCTCCTGTATGTTGCGAAACTTCGAGAAAAATAGCCGATGTAATATATTATGAACTTTCGCATTTCATCGTTCTAATCAGCCGGCCGAGACGAAGCAAAGCAATAAATAAAAGCTATTTTGAGAAAAAGAGTCTCTGCCTGCTTCCGTAGATTGGTTTTACGTTGATAAACTGCTTTTATTTTGAAAATGAAATTTTCATAATAAATTTCGCTTTCAGGAGAGTGGTGTTTTCTAATATCCATCGAAATTTTCTCTTTGGCTACTGAGGAGTATCATTTCAGAACATCGACCTTAACAGTGTAAAATATCAGATGAATGATGCAATTTTTCTTCTACAAGTATATGTAACTTTCTTTAAATATTAATCTCAGTAATACTTAATCTAGGGTTACTCGATGCTAAAAGGTTTTCTCTCAGTTATCTAATATACACTCATTGTCATAAGAATCCGCTCACCAAGAAGGAGGCGTCGGATTGAAATGAGAGTTTAGTAGTGAGATGCTACATACGAAGGAAAGAAGTGATTACAATATCACAGGCGCAGGATGATTTCCCGCGGACATATGTTACACATTCCGGTCAGCGTTAGTACCGCGTCGGACCGCCTCGTACTCCAATACATGCGGTGATAGGATCCGGCATGAGTCAAAGAGACGCCGTATGTTATTCTGGGACAGATTGGCCCACACTTCCTGCAACTGACGCTCTTAAGCACGAACACTAGGACATGGAGAAAGCTGGCGTTCCATATGGTCTCTTATGTGCTCGATGGGCGTGAGATCAGGCGATCTGGCTGGCCACGTAGGCATCGAAGCATGACATAGACACTCCTGGGAAACCCGAGCCGTGTGCAGACGAGCGTTATCTTGTTGAAAAAGGGATACGGGCTGCCTCACTGGGAAAGGCAGCACATGGGGCCGCAGGATCTCCGGTACGTAGTGCTGGGCTGTCAACGTCCCTCGGATCCCTACGAGGGAAGTCCGGCTATCATACGCAATGGCTCTCCAGACCGTCACGCCTGTAGTTCTGGACGTGTGCGGCTGTACAGTGAGGTTGAGACTGTAGCGCTCACATGTGGTTCTCCACACACTGACACGCTAGTCGTCCATTCCCTTACAGAAGCGGGATTCGACGCTGAACACTATACGTCGCCAGTCCATAGGTTTCCAGATTGCTCGCTGCTGACACCACTGCAATCGACGCCGCCGATGGTCAGGTGTTAATGGCAGAAATTGCAAAGGCCGTCGAGAGTGGAGATTCGCCTCTGCCAGGCAACTGGAGACAGTTATGGCCGATACAGGAGTCCTTTGTAAAGCCGCCACATGTCTCTGGATATTGAACAAAGACGTCGTTACATCTGTGCGTGCCGCTATCAAGATCCCACTGTTCTTTTTGCTGGTGGTGTATCTGGGTCGTCCAGAGCCAGTGCGCCGTGTTTGGTTTCCTTTCCATGTCCATTGCTGCCAACAGGATTGCACCGTACTATCCGACGGGCCTAAATGGCGGCCGTTTCGGCGCGCCGGCCACCCTACCTTTCTTATCCCGACGATACGGCCTCGTTCAAATTCTGTCAGTTGGCTGTACGCACATCTACGGCGGCTCCTCGGCATGTCTATAGCTCAGGGATCTCACCTGACTCTTACCGAGCAGTTCGGCGCTTATGTGGGGTCCCCTGCGCGGTGCCTCATAAGCCCCAAGGATTGCGATTGCAGCACCGGTCTTGGACGCGTGGTCATGTGGAATCGCATGGAACTTTAATCATTTGCGTGCGTGCCTTCCCTGTATAGCTGTTCGTCGAGTTTCGCGTTAATTGCACGGTTTTATCTTTGCGTGCGGATTTTTTATGACAATGAGTGTATAAAGTAAAATATTTGTTTGTTTGTCCGCTGTGCAAATCTACAGTTTTCAATTTAGAACCACCAAATTTGGTATACCAGCTCATGCTACTCTAACTTAGACAGTGGACGGTTTTTGGAATGGGTCCAAGTTTGGGGTCAAGTGGCCCCCATATAAAATTTTCGTAAAAGTTCCATTCTTTACTTTTTTATTTTGAATTCGAATTTAATACTTTTTGTTGTGATAAGTGCAATTTTTTTTTATTTGTGACAAGTGCTTTCCGGTGAAGAACTGCAACTCAATTCAGCATCGTAACTAAAAGTAAGCAAACTTCAAAAACAAACGGAAAAAACTAAAAACACTGTGTGCCTGAAGACTCTGCAGTAAATAAAATTCAAATTCAATGAAGAAATGAAATACGTTGTTAGGAACGGTTCATGACGTAAAATATAAATTGTTTTCATTTGATTTGTACAAAATTTAGATAGTGAAGTCTCATCAAATTCACCAGAGAAACGATGTATAAATAAGATTAAACACTGTATTACTCCGTTTTTGTGGTTTCCGTTTTTTAAAGTTCTGTGTACCAGAAGGTTTTTATTTGTATTAAATTTGTTTTTTAGATTTTCAATCTTTATGTGCCCTTAAAGCTAGATTTTGGCAATTCTGGTGCTACTGGTACTACATATAAACGTTTCCCGCAACTTTTCTGTCCGAATAAGATTGAAAATCTAAAAGAACAAGTTAAATACAAATAAAAACGATATATAAAAACCTTCGATAAACGCAATTCACTCGCTCTACAGCTTGTGTACGAATGAATGGTGTTTTATCAATAATGTTTTATTGGTGCAGGAGTCAAGCAATGTTGTGTAATGTCCCCATGGCTGTTTAATATATTTATGGATGCGTGCATGCATGATGCCAAAGTAGATAATACTGGTGGAAACCTGGGTACAACAGAAGAAATATAGAAGTCGTTTGTGTGCTGGAGAAATGCGTTACTTACGGAGGGTTTGTGGCAAGACACGTTTTGATTGTGTGAGGAATGAAGATGTGTTGCAGTTGTGTGATGTGAAGCAAACTGTTATTAACCAGGTGGAGACTAATACAAGCATGCTTCGGTAGTTTGGCCATATTGAAAGAATGGGTGATGAGATGCGTACTAAGAATATTATTTTAGCCCAAGTTGCAAGAAGGAAAGGCAGAGGAAAGGCGTAGGAAGACATGGAAGATCGGATTCAGGAGTGTATGCATGAGGAAAAGATTATGAGTATGAAGTATGGAAGATCTTGCATACGGAGTGTAATGGATGGCAGTGAAGCCGGAGTTGTATGTCAAGATCGCTGTAAATGGAGAAGTTTGATACGGCAACAGTAAGCAAAAAATTATCTGGTAGTCTGTATTTCTTTTTGAAGCTAACCTCTGGATCTCAGACAACAGCTTAGTGATATGTATGTATGTATGAATAAGCAGCTTTCAGTCCTTAAATTATTAATTACAACACATACTTTCACCTGTGCAGTTTTTCTTTTGTGATAACCATTCAAAATGGGGAAATACTGTTATTTTATTTAAGGATTTCTGAGTGCAAAAACGTTTTTTGCCTTTTTCGTACGTCCTCGGTATCTGAAGCAAGTGTTCCTTAATTGTGACGCAACAAAATATCCCAGAGTAGCCTCGACATCACCCTCACTGCACAAAATAGCCTCTTTCAAAACTACCTCCCATCAAAAGAGCACCGTCAAATAGAAAGTGTGTATAAGCACACCGGACAAAAAATCACTCACCCCTAACAAAAATGAGAGTAGGAAGTTACCGGTTGCACAGAGGGCGCCGTTATAAGGCTGTTGGGAGATGAATAAAACTGGCTTGATCTAGAGGATCATTTCTGTCTCGTAAAGTGGTGAAGAGTATCGTGTGTGTTGACTTTAGTCTGCAATATGGGTCGTGAGACAGACGTTAATGAGTGACAAAAAGGAGCCATCCTGTTTGGTCGTGCCCATGCACATAAACTGAATGAAGTCGTTCGATTTGTTGTTGTGTCGAGGCGTACTGTCCAGCGGGTCTACAAACAGTGGTGTAGTTCACATTCAACTACAAATTGGTGACGTAACTGTTTCCGGAAAACGATTCTCACCAGCAGGGACCACCGCCATTTTTCCCGTCTAGTAAGTGCAAATCGGTTTTAAACCAGGAAACAATTGCTCCAAATAGTCAATGAAAGTTCACTCCAACCAATTTCCGAAAGGACATTGCGACGAGAAATGCATGCGATAGACATCTGGAGCAGAGTTCCACAAAAGGAGGCCTCTTTTAATAGCAACTCACAAAGTCGCACGTGATCAATGGACTTAGAGGCACCAAAAAGTTACTGTGGAGGTCTGGAAATATGTAATTTGGTCTGATGAGTCACGTTTTTGTTTGAACTCCAATGATGGGAGGTAATGAGTGCATCGCAGGCCCAATGACAACCATTAATCCTGATTGTGTCGAAGGTTTTGTTCAAGCTGGAAGGAACTCTGTGATGTTTTGGGGATGCTTTTCGTACCACGAAATAGGACCTCTCGTTGCAGTGACGATGAATTTGAACCAGCATGGGTACCTCTGCATTCTGAATGACAATGCTTTGCTCTTTATCTCCAGGGGCAGCGTCACATTGCCACTCCAGTCTTCCAAGACGACAATTGCCGTGTGCACAGGGCTAAAACTGTGTCTGAGTGGCACAACGAACGATCAGGAACACTGTCTCACTTAGACCGGCCCTCCAAATCCCCAGATTTAAATCCTGTTGAAAATATGTGGAATCGTTTGGGACAGAAGATGAAACGCCGGGATAGACACCCACGTACTCTGGCAAAACGTCGGAACCAACTTACGCATGAGTGCCTGCAAATCGATTTGCAATACATCCACAACCTTCTGGAGTCTCTATAACACTGGATTCATACTGCCATCAAGGCAAGAAGCGCAGTCACCCGTCATTGGGTAAGTTCTGCCAGGGGTGACTATTTGATTTTCCGGTGTGCTTATAATATATACTATGTGTAGGTGGACTTATTTTTGTAGTGGGCGAGGCAGATTCCTCTTAACTTACCACTAAGCAGATTGGTGAGAGTGGATTAGCATTTCAGTAAATTCCAGTGGTATAGTTATACCGCTATGTGACGGTCGTCACGATCAAAGTGAAATCTATGAAATAGATTGACATATTGCCAGAAATACGGGTCTGCTGCGAGCACATGAATCAAGCATCTTTAGAATATTCTACATCTCTGAGGGTTAAAGACATTTCTCCGGTCAACTAAAGTTGCTGTTGCTAAGATGCAGTGCGCACATTAAGCAACCAATCAGGACTACCAGAACTTACTAATTGCAAGAATAAGAAATCTGTAGCAGTTGAAGGCCATACACTTCCCTTCCGTGTGTGCTTTAGTCAGAGGAATACAATCTGAGAAACTGAAAGATAATTTGGTGTATTTAAGTTCTCATGATACTATGGTGAGATAAAAGATATGCCAAATTTTAGTTCGAAGCGTATCTCCCAGGCTGCCTCCGAACTAAAAGATTTGGATATGCCAAAGTTTAGTTCGGAGGAAGGCTGGGAGATACGCGCCGTGTGTGGCAGAGCATTATCCAGTTGAAAAGTTTCGTAAGCACGGTTCTGCATTCAACTGTTACCTTAAAAGTTCTAAAAGTTGTCAGTTTCTTTTTATACACTATTTGCCAAAAACGAAGCACCCAGAAGAAATCAGTCAATCGCTATGAAAATTGATATGTGCAATGTACGAGTACATGTACTGGAAAGGATATGAGATTGCAATTGTAAAGCAGGTGGGCCATTTATTCGGAAAATTCAACTACACGAGTGGAATAAGCCAGTTCGTTGTAGCGCCACCTCTGGCTCAGGTACAAGCGGTTAACCGTCGTGGTGTGGAGGCATACAATTCACGAATTCCGTCCTGATTTAGAGCATACCAGATGGTGTCTAAATTGCGGGCCAGTTAGCCTCTATTCCAGAATGGGGGAACATGTTCGATTAGTGAGAGGTCGGGCGATCTGGCTGGCCATGGAAGTGCACCAACAGTACGGACACAGATTGGTAGACACGCGCCATGTGTGGCCGAGCATTATACTGTTGAAAAGTTGCTGGCCATGCTGCGACAGGATTACCAAGATAACAGGTCGTAGAATATCGTCGACTTACCGTTGAGACGTGAGTTTGGTACGGAGGACTACCAAGGGTGTCCGGCTGTCGTACGAAATGGCTCTTCAGAAAGTCACTCTCGGAATGCGAGCTGCGTGTCTTTCCACGTGTCAAGGCAGGATCCGTGAGCTGGTCGGCTGGTCTTCAGACACGTATGCCTTGATCATCAAGGCCAAATGCAAACCGTGACTTATCACTGAAGACAACACGACGCCACAAGAACACAATCCCACGTTGATCTGGCCCCACACCACTGCAACTGGTGCTTGCGATGTTTACTGGTCAGTGGTAGGTGGTGGAGTGGCCTTCTCGAATGAATTTCCTGTGCCGCAAATCGTCTACCAGCGGTTGGGATGTCCTCTTATGTAAATCTAGACGACGTAACATAGCCTCGGGTGGTTGAGAACGACGAGTTCGTTTCTCTCCATGCAGCTCTCATAATTGCTCGATTCTATCGGTCTGTCGTTTCCCTCGGCCTACCTCTCCACGCGCGGCTCTGCGTTGTTATCTCCTCGACTCATTGCCGCTGACATCGTCCGATTACCGCGTCGCACCGTCCAAATGACTGGAGATACGGAGACTTGACCAACCAGCATCTCTCAGCCCAAGTATGCGTCCCCTCTCAAGCAACTCAACTTCTCGTACGCTGAACGGATCCGACGTCGAGGCATTCTCACAGTCTGTGGAGGTTAATACAATCGCAGTCCGTCGTCACAACAGTCACTGCGTACGGGCTTTGTTCTTGATGTACTCTCCTCATGCGCGGTTACCCATGCACTGTGTGGGCTACTATTTAGTCATTGGTCATTATGTTTTAATCAATTGCATATTCGTCTCTGGGGTACTTGTATGTAAGGTTTCATCAAGATCGAACGACATTCTCGAGGTGCTTTTCTTTCTTGCAAAGAGTGCATTTGCGTAAATACATTATTAATAAAATAACCAGTCATAGCGCATCTCATGACATGTACTGTAAGAACATCACTGTCGCAAGATGAATTTTCTGTTTTTAATTCACTTACAGAGATATACTGTAGCACCAAAGGTTTAAGGCCCTGTTTGCATTATCGGGAAGGGGTATCCACACAGCTCAGGAAAACCTTGCAAGGTGAGGCCTTTTTTGCGTAGGGAAACTGCAGTCTGGGAGAGGAGAAACCGGAAACACGCGTGGAAGAGGATTTCTTTCAGGGGCACCATTGTGAGCGGAGAAGTGTGAACCTCCTAGTAGCAGGACGAGTCCTTGGGGGCTTGACGTGTATATACCGAGCCAGTGGAGTGGACATTACGATGGGAAGAATAAACTGTGAGATCCGCAAAAATGTGAACATGGTTAATGAACACATGGTCTTATTTGCGGCAAAGTAATTTCTTATATTTCTGTAAAAATAATATTCAAATGTTAGGGAGAGGTGGAGGTTAGAACCTAAAAACGACTTGAATAGCAGGTTTACTACATGTACTATAAACATTAATATCAAGAACCCTAAAACTGTGGGTTTATATCAGAAACGAAGTAGTCATTTAAAGTCAAGGTAATGTTTTATTTTTAACACGTCGTTTGAAAAAAAAATAATTCTTATTTTATCGGTTTTTCCATCTGTTCGTCCGACTGCAGACACCATATCTCTGCAACTATTAGTCCCATTTAAAAAAAATATTTTTGCATTAGGAAGATTGATATATGCAAAGCATGACCCTTCGTTTCGTGTTTTTTCTTACGATGTGAAATTTCGCCGCTAGAAAGCGTAGATGCAGATGATATCGAATTTAAAATACATTTTATTCCATATATTTGCTTCTAAACCTCCAATAAAAAAAAAACTTTTGTTTTCGATTTAATTTATATCGAAGAGTATTTTAGGTATAGTCACTTTTAGGTTACGCATAGATTTTACGCTAGGCGGCGTAAGAGTAAATTGCCTTTTCTCGATATCTCTACTTCTAAAACATCGATTTCAAAAAAAAAATATTTCAGTGGATACAGCTCCTGATGGGAAATGTTTTTCACGTAGTTTCTAATTTTTGATAAGCAATGATTTGGCCACCAGGGGACGTAAGCGTTAATTTCTGCTTCTAATGAATTTCGCACAAAATCTGGGCTTCTGTATTCTGGATTGAAAAAATTCGTTCGTGGACCGATACCATTCACGTCGATGAACCTTTTCGGAATATTTTCTTTTTCAAATATTGCATAATTTCTCCGCCAGGAGGCGTAAACGTATATCTGATTTTTGTTAATATATCTGCTTGTGATGGTCCGATTTGAAAAATTTCTTCTTTATTGGATAGAGTTTCCGTTGCGACATGTTTTTCATATAATTTAAAACTTTTCAAGTAATTCAAAGATAATCCGGAAGGGGGCGCTATGGTAAATGACCTTTCCCACGACATCTCTGCTTCTGAAACTCCGATTTGAAAATTTCTTTCTGCACCAGATACAGCCCCTGATGGGAAATATTTTGCATATAATTTCTAATATTTGATAAAAAATGGTCTGGTCACCAGGGGCGTTAATATATATCTCATTTTTGTCAATATCTATACTTCTAAGAGTCCGATTTAAAAAAATCCTTCTTTGTTGCGTAGCGTATATTTCAAAATTTTCAAGTAACTCATACACTTGCTTTTCATATATATATGTTTTTCATATAATTTCAAAATTTTCAAGTAACTCATACACTTTATGCTGGGGGCGTTAATGTAAATTGCGTTTCCCCCGATATTTCTGCTTCAAAAACTAAGATCTGAGTGTTTCTTCCTGTATCGCATACAGCTCCTGATTTGAAATGTTTTTCATATAATTTCTAATATTTCGTAAAGAATGGTTTGGCCACCAGGGGGCGTGAGAGTTAATTTCTGCTTCTGATGTTTTTGCAGCAAAACCTGAGCTTCCGAAAACTCGAATGGAAAAATTATTTTCTGGACCGACACCACTCACATCGAAAAACCTTTTGATAATACTTTCTTCTTAAAATAATGCATGGTTTCCCGCCAGGTGGCGTAGATGTACATCTTATATTTGTCGATATCTCTGCTTCTAAGAGTCCGATTTGAAAAATTCTTTCTTTGTTGGAGAGCGTTTGTGCTGTAAAATGTTTCTCATATAATTTCCAATGTTTCTTAACCCGCAAGTATACAACCAGAAGGCGTCACAATTCCGTTTACAGCAGTATCTGCGGGATTAAAAGCCAGATTGGAAAACTTCTTTTTACCGTCAGATACTATTGTTTCCTATACCTATTCCATTGACTTTGAATGGCTCTGATAAATTTAATTCGCGTCAGAACGGATTTAAAAGACGTGCTCCTTACACCCGAAAATCTTTTGTCATATTTTTTGTTTCTTGAATTGACGATAACATCTATCCACTCTAGTTCCAAACCATCACTAGCCACGAATTTGGGGCTATAGATGCCCTGGGAGATATGACCAACACAAAGAGGACCAGACGTACGGCCCCTGAGTCACTCGTGGGTATGTCCCAAGCCCAGCTCGTGCGACCTGACGTAAAGTAGAGCCTCTTAGAGGTCTGCACGGGCCGTGCTGGCCAGCCATGCCTGAGGCCTTTTTTTAGATTAGGAAAAAAAGCAACAAGCTGGGCAGGGCTCTTTTCCAGGCACTTAAGATCGGGCTGGGCCATGTCGACCGATTCTTTTAGTCGCATGGTCGTGTCCCCGATTACCTGGTGTGTTTGTTTTGCTGGCTTTACTTACTTCCATGACATAGCCCAGGGCGTAATCAGAAAAGCAAGGAGAGGCACTAACAATGTTTTTACTAATTTGTAGTTATTAAGATGGTAAAACAGTTTTGGGGCTTGTTGCCAACAAAAAGATTCGACCCCGAGCGAGTGTCTGTGTTGTGTAGAGTGGGGGAGTAGGGGACGGAGGCTGTCTTAAGTTTGTGTGTGTGTGTGTGTGTGTGTGTGAGAGAGAGAGAGAGAGAGAGAGAGAGAGAGAGAGAGAGAGAGAGAGAGAGAGAGAGAGAGAGAGAGTAGGAGGACATCGATTTTTATCTTATCCCTAATGTGTATAGGGATTGACTTTTGTAGTGTTACCGTTTACTAGTCCCGAGAAAGGGAGATTCTGAATGTGCTTAGTCTTCCTTTTTCTCTCTTTTTAAAGCTTATATTTTTCGATAACTGTCAAAGTTTATTTAATAAAATACAATGGAAAGACAAAACAATACCAAATGGCACATTACGTGTCGGGCCAGGCCTAAATAAGAGCT
Source organism: Macrothele yani (assembly GCA_039090855.1). NCBI lineage: Eukaryota > Metazoa > Arthropoda > Arachnida > Araneae > Macrothelidae > Macrothele > Macrothele yani. Next base: position 141,838,360 of record CM077002.1, read on the forward strand.
ACAATTGAGGGGCCGGGCCTAGTGTCTGATATTTGAAACGGGCCGGGCTGAGGTGGGCCTTAGGCGCACGGATTTGGGCCAGTCCGGGCTCACCAAATTAGACCCGTGCAGAATTCTAGAGCTTCTAACCCCACGGCTACTGGGATGGAGTACTGGGTTTCCAAACAAATTATCAAGATAATTTTGACAACATATTAGCACGTTCCACATGTAAGAAAATTTTCATGGTTCTGGTTTCAATAACGTACCTTCCAAAACCCAATTAACAAAAGAATTAGACTCCAGCGCAGATGTTATAAATTGGATGAGAAATTGGAGCGATGATCCATGAAAGATGCAACTGACAGCTACGGAATATAATGTAATTTAGATCAGCAAATCTCGTCACTAATTGGATGCCATATAATTCAACAGCATTTGTATCAAAGATGACATAATCCAGGATATTAGCTGCATCTTAGACAAAATACGTTAGATTACCGTCAGAAAGTGTTATATAGTTAAAGCGAAGCGTAAGATGTATTATACAATGAAGGGAAATGAATTTATTTGTACACTGAGGTAGATTTGCATTATACCTATCTAACAACGCGTTATTCCACCTTTCTTTGCAATCACGGCTCGCAGACACGTAGGAACAGATTCTACAAGATGTCGAACATCCTCCATGTGTAACGTGACTCATGTCGGCTGCAGCAGCTCCGTCAGCTCACTCTCATTTCGTGGAGGAGGATCATAAGTTCTCACACCCCATTCTAGCATATCCCACAAATGTTCAATTGGGTTACACTCAGGGACGTTTGTGGGCCAAGGCATTGTGGTGAATTCGTTCTCGTGTTCCTCTAACAATTCAGTTGAGATGCGAGCCCGAAGACACGGTGCGTTGTTTTGTTGAAAGACGGCACTTTGTGGTTCGGGGAAACCTCCTTTAGATATGGATGGAGACGGTCGGCTAACAGGTCTCTGTAGCGTCCATCATTCAGTGTTTGTGAAATTATCTCCAACGGACCTAGGCTTGCTAGGAAAAAGCTCCCCAGACCAGAACACCATTTCCACCTGCCTTTTGAACACCAGCTGCGCAACCACGGAATAGGGTTTCGTTCTGATTACTCCATATGCAAACCGGCCATCGGCATGAGGCATCAGGAAACGCGACTCATTCCTCCAGACGACCTTCTTCCACGTAATTATAAATACACTACACTGTGAACACTCAAGAGACGGATAAAGCATACTAAGTCCGTTTATTTTTGTGGCGTAGTACAGAAATTCTCCAAGCTTTAACACTCCATTGGGAGGCTTTTCAAAGCAATGGTAGACATAAAATTGCAGGGAATTGGAACACATAAGGAACAAAGATGATTTTTGAAAATAACGCGGGTGACATCACGAGCATATTACACGAATTTGTATTACGCAACTATGCGGTGTTTCGCGATGTGTTTCCATCTTTTAATAACGCATGCAAAGCTCTTGGTAGTTCAGTAGAAACTATATCATTGCACGCTACATTGCTGGATAGGATTTCGAGTGTTTCACTGATGGCATGCACTTTAAAGTTCGTGTATGGGGCAAGTCTTCTAACACTATTCCATAGAAGAGTGGCCGATTAATGCATCTCTTCTCTAGCAAGGGATGTATTCTGCATGTCCTGGTTGACACTTCACACGTAATCTAACGCGCTCTATACCGTTGATATATCCTGACAACACGGAACATATATACACTGAAGAACAATTGAATTAGAGACAGCTGGCGTTATGCAAATGTGGCGCTGTGGGCGGCCCTGTAAAGGGAAACGACATGACGATGCAGCGATCCGACAATATAAGGGGTGATGCGACGGGAATCAGTAAGAGTCGGACACAGTATGGGTAACACGAAAGATCTAAGCGCGCTTGATCGTGGGCAAATTGTCGGCACTGGGATTTTCAGGAGCCAGTGTGTCACGGGTGCGCCTTGAGTACATCGAATACGGTAAAACCACCCCTGCAAGGGCCAACTGCCGTGGACAACAGTGTGTGAATCAGCGGGGTCATCGTCGGCTAGCTCGCATTGTAACAGCGGATAGACAGGCCACAATGCAAGAAATCACTCGGCAATTTAACGCTGGTGCGCAAAAACGTGTAGAAAGCCACACCATCCAGAACCATCTCCTTGCTGTGGGGTACAGAAGCCATCGTCCCACGAGGGTACCGCTGCTGACCGCACATCACAGGGTGCAAAGATTAGCATGGGCACGGTAACATCGCCACTGGACACTAGACATGTGGGAAAATGTTGCCTGGACTGATGAATCGAGATTCACGTTGGTACATGCCGATGGCAGGATACGAGTACGGCGCAAACCACATGAAGCGATGGATCCTCCTTGCCCGCATGGTACTCTTCAAGCTGGTGGGCTGGCATTCTCGTCTGGGGACTGTTTACGTGGACTGAAATTGAACCCCTGGTATGTGTGACATCGTCCCTCACAGGTCAACGTTACCGGGATATCCTGGACGACCATTTGCTTCCGTTTGTGCGTCTTCAATATCCGACTGGGGACCTCATCCTGCAACAAGACAATGCACCGTGCCATCGCTCCCGAATTGTATCCGAATGGTTGGATGAACACTTCACCGACGTGACCTCGCTTCCTTGACCAGCTAGGTCACCTGACCTCAATCCCATCGAGCACATCTGGGATGCCATCGAGAGAGATGTTCGAGGCTCTGACCCCCTTCATCAAATCTTCGTGAACTGTGGGAGCTTGTTCAGGGGTCGTGGATCCGTATGGCTTCCCAACGCTTCCGGTGTCTTGTCGAGTCATCAGGGCAAAAGGTGGTGCTACACGTTACTAGACAGGTATCTCTAATTCAATTGCTCTTCAGTGTGTATCGGAATGACAAAGCGATCCTTGGACAATAGATATAAAGAGCACGTGAGAAGTGTCAACGAGTAGTTGGAGAATACAGCCCTCTCCAGAGAAGTCATACATTACTAGGTCGCTTCTCTAATGAAGGCAATAATAAAATTATTTAAATATGAAAAATTGGTCTAAAATAATAATAAAAATTTGGCAAAAGCATTGTTCGATAAGAGTCTCTTCCTAACGAACAATCTTGAGGGGTATTTTGAGTTTCTTTTGAGTCCGTTCTGACGTGAATTAAATTTATCAAAGTTATTCACACAAATGTGTTGCTAGCAAACAAACAGGCGATCAAATTGCATTAGCAAACACATGTTTTCAAAAGCCCCCCCCTCCTCCCAAAAGAAATCCTGTGTATAGATAATGTATTCGTTGATGGGGAATTTGCTCTTATTCTATCCAACCAAACATGAATGGATCCAGAGCAAACAGAGGAACTGATAACATAATTACGCTAGTAATTGTTTCGCAGCGCGAATTTCTGCGATTGTTTTCGCGAATTTTAGGGATGTAATTTCGCGAATTTCAGATTTTTTTTTTTTTTTTTTGCCGAATTTCTATTATAATTTTTAGAACATTTTAGGAGATTTAAATAATTTTATTATTGCCTTAATTAAAATTTACGCGAAAAATGTACCGCAAAGTAATCCTACTGCAAAGTCCAAACCAGAACTTAAAACCTTGAATTACCCCTCAAGATAGTTCGTTACGAAGAGACTCTTATTAAACAAGCTTGACGGGTAATTTTAGGTCACATGCACTCTGCTGAAGAATGCGCGTGTGGTATTTCGTGATTTACATCACCCGAATGACCTTGTCGCCTTGTCGCACTAGTAAACCGTAAACCGTAAACCAGATGTCTTCAGTTGTATTAGTAGTTTTTGCTGGGAAAAGCAGCTCACAGAAAAGAGTGTTTGCGTTTCGCAGACGCTTAGCTTAAAAAATGTTTGTTCTTTCGTGCGAGTATTTAGTTTATAAAGTTTCTAGATATTGTTTGCTAATTTTGAGAATGAGCCACGTGAGTAAAATCAGTGTATCTGAAAGATGAGAGCAGTACAGGAAGGGAAGGTTTAATGTGAACAAAAATCTATTGTTCTGATCATGTTTCAACATACCAGTGCATTTTTCAAGAAAGGACAGTTGTGAAAAGCAATTAGCTAGCAAGCTGCATAAAAAACAGAATGGCGTCCAAACAGTCAACCGAAAAAAATGCAGAAATGTGTTGATGAATGAATCAAGAAATGAAATAAACAAGAACAGCATCGCTCAACTGAAATTTCGAAATTAACTGATGTCTTTTTTGCGCAGCTAACATCCCACTTTCCAAACTGGATAACCCTACATTTAAAAAATCCTGGAAAATTCGTTGAAAGATATTGGTGTTACTCAAAACTCAAATTTTATGCAGAAATGTTATTTACCGAAAATACACTATATTGACAAAAGTCACCGGACACCCCTTCAAAAGCAAATGAACGGATCCGCTTCCTTTGTTAAGATGTGCGGTGCAGCTTCAAACGGTAAAAAAACAAGCCTCCAGCTGAAAACGGTATGAAAACAAGCATCCAGCTGAAAACGATCATATCGCACTGTGAGGTTGAGTGAAAATGTCGCGACAGGAGAGAACTAACTTTGAGAAAAGAAAGATTGTTGGGTGTTATATTAGTGGGTTGCCCATGAAAGAAACCCAGAGGCGTTTAAACATACCCATGTCGATTTTGTGGGTGTACTGAATAAGTGGAAGACACATATCGTGCCTGAAGCAGCAAAACGTACCGACAAACCAAAGTAAATCAGTGATAGAAGACGTCGAAGCCTCAGGAGAGTCCGTACAGCTAATCGACGGAGTTCTGCACAAGACCTCAGTGTACAGGTGAGCAAAATGCTGGAACATCGGTATGCACACGTACCAATCGCAGAGAACTTCATTCAATAGGTTACCGTGGTCGTGCGGCTGCTCATAAGCCTTTCATCTCCACTCGAAATGCTACTCGTCATTTAGCATGGTGTAAAGAACATTTATTGTGGACCGTAGATCAATGGAAAGGGTTCATATGAACTGATGAATCCAGATACACGATCCATCACCCTGATGGCCGTGTGTAGATACGGCAGCAGCCGGGGAACGTATTTACCACAATGTACTGTTCCTACGGTCAAGTTTCGAGCTGGCAGTGTACTCGTGTAGGGTGTTTTTCGGGTATGATCTCGCCCCATTGGTAATGGTGGACAAACCTGTTTACCAGCATGTCTACCTCGATATGCTGGACAATTATGCCCTATACCAACTCTGTGGCAATACTATGGAAACGAACCTTGTTGGCACCAGCAGGACAATACACCGAGACATAAAGCAAGGACTGTTACCGCGTGGTTTGACGATAATTCCGTATCGTATGTAGACTTTCCAGCACAGAGCCCTGATCTTAATCCCATAGAGCACCCATGGAAGGATTTAAAGCGAAGTTTAATAAGAAGTTTGGATTCAAAAACAACCTCTAAGCAACAGTTAGTGGCAGCATTATGTACTGAATGAAAGCGCAGACCTATTGCTGTGTTCCAAAACCTTGTCGAAAGTATGTCTCGAAGGGTCCGTGCATGCATTAAGGTCAAAGGTGGACTGACACCGTACTAATGTATGTCAATAAATGCTATGTTGTGTTTCTGTTATAGGTATCCAGTGGCTTTTGTCAATATAGTTTATATGATATGTACAAGCAATAAACGAAAGATTTTTTTAGATCAATATCCGGTGTAAACATCGTAGCAGACGAAACAACTGATTCAGAAGATAAGTACATTTGAATATATTTTTGCTGTTCCATCAGCTGAAACGAATGTTGAAAGCTGTAATGCTGAAACCTCTTTTAATGCAATCTTCTTCAAGTGCATCACTTTGGAATCTGTGAATTTTTAAGCCATCAGCGAGGTAATACTTGAGTGCGTTAAAAAGTTTGAAATACCTTTTGCGAATATAACCGCTTTTGTGATAGACAACGCATCTTACATATCCAAAGCGTGAGGAGAGAGACTGAAAGTCGATTATTTGAAGAAATACGGTATTTCGAGAAATTGCGGGGTAAGTCTCGAAATTTCGCGATTCAGCCAGCGACACCAGAGCGAATTTTGCTTTTTTTCCCCCGATAAAATTACTACCCTAACCATAAACAAACAGCTGTTTTTAAAAGGTGGATTTATATTGAAAATATCTATTGTTGCTAATTTGTATCGAATTTCATAGTGCGGTGACGAAGATTTTTAAAACACTCAATGATAATTCTGTAAAAATTGGTTTTGGAAATTGGCAAACCCAGCACGCAAAACAAAAAATACGCGCTGAAATACAAGACATATAATTGCTTTCGTATCACAAGAAGATAAAAGTTTCTATTGAATGGGTAGGGAGAACATGGGATTACCTTCAATGCTTCCTGGAATTTAAAAAAGAGGAATATGTAAGAGACACAATAATCAACTTTAATTCCAGTGGCGTTGGGAGTTGTATTCTTCAATTCAGGATAGCTCACCAGAAGAGTCGAAGAACTTAAAAAGAACTGCGAAGCGAACGAAACAGTAACTGCTTTATCTGAATGTAAATTTCACTTATCCTAGCAATAGTTTCATCGCTGAGTTTCAAAAGATCATTTTATTTTAAAGGGGATCACTTGAAAATCCGCTCATCTTATTTTGTGATCCAAAAGAGCCAAAGGAGAATTAACAGCACTTTCAGTGGTTTTGTATCCAAATGGAGGATAAAATGGAATACATTTTATACCCAAACATGCAAGAACGCCCTCTTTTTAGAGTGAATTTATGGTCTCTGTGACAATTAGAGAAATCGGAGGGATGTAGAATTCAGAAAAATCCAGGTATTCAGGACAGAATAAAATCTGAATAAAAGAAAGCGGGATTCATGTCGGTATATGAAGATTGTTTATCCAGAATTTAACATCAAAGCAGCAAACTTGAGAGTTATAAACATGCTGTTAATTTGTGCAGAATGCTTAACACAAATCAATATTTGGACAGTTTTGTTTCCTATTCCGCTCAGCGCACCTTTTGGATAAAAATATCGTGATCGCAGTATAAATACATTATATCGACAAAAGTAACGGGACACTTAGAAGAGACATACAACATAGCATTTATTGACATACATTAGTACGGTGTCGGTCCACCTTTGGCCTTAATGCATGCACTGGCCCTTCGAGATATGTTTTCGACAAAGTTTTAGAACACAGCGATAGGTATGCGTTTCCATTCAGTACATAAGGCTACCGCTAACTGTTGTTTAGTAGTAGGCTTTGGTTCCAAACTTCTTATGTGGTGCTCTAATTCATCCCATATGTGCTCTATGGGATTAAGATCACGGCTATGTGCTGGTCAGTCCACAGACGATACAGAATTATTGTCAAACCACGTTGTAACAGTCCTTGCTTTATGGCTCGATGCATTATCGTGCTGGTGTCAACAAGGCTCAGTTCCATAGTATTACCACAGAGTTGGCAGTGCATAATTGTCCAGAATATCGAGGTATACGTGCTGGTTAACATGTTTGTCCACGATAACCAACGGGCTGGGACCATACCACGAAAAAAAAACCCTACACGAATACACTGCCAGCTCCAAACTTGACCGTAAGAACAGTACACTGTGGTAAATAGCGTTCTCCTGGATGCCGCGATAACCACACACGACCATCAGAGTGATGGATCGTGTATCTGGATTCATCAGTCCATAGGTCCTGTTTCCATTGGTCTTTGGTCCACGATAAATGTTTTTTACACCATGCTAAACGACGAGTAGCATTCCGAGTGGAGATGAAAGTCTCATGAGCAGCCGCACGACCACGGTAGCCCATGGAATGAAATCCTCTGCGAAGGGTACGCCTACAAACCGAGGTTCCTGAGCATTTTTACTCACCTGTACACTGATGTCTTCTGCAGTACTCCGTCGATTAGCTGTAACGACTTTCCTGAAGCTTCGACGTCTTCTATCACTGATTTTCTTTGGTCTGCCGGTACGTTTTGCTGCTTCAGGCACGCCGTGTGTCTTCCACTTACTCAGTACATCGAAAACAGTTGACTTGGGTTTGTTTAAACGCCTCTCGGTTTCTCTTATGGACAACCCACTAATATAACACCCAACAATCTTTCCTTTCCCGAAATAAGTTCTCTTACGCCGCGAAATTTTCATTTAACCTCACAGTGCGATCTGATCATGGTGAGCTGCAGGCTTGTTTTTATAGCGTTTCCAGCTGTACCGCGCATTTTAACAACATTGCGGATCCATTAATTTGCTTATGAAAGGGTGTCCAACGACTTTTATCAATACAGTGTACGTAATTATGTGTGTTTCTCTGTGGGCACGTTATCTGTACACCTACTACAAATGAAGTAGTGGTTCCCAAACTTTTTGTTTTCAGGGCCACACTTTCGGAATAAATACACTGGCGGAAAGTGAAAAAAGAACACCAAGAAGGAGACGTTTAATACCAACGAAATTTATACAGCATAATAACGGAATACAGCGGATAGCGTGATCAAAACATTATGGCAAAGTACAGCTGTATTTGCTGGTAAACTGAAAAATAACATCTCAATGTAACATGGTTAGTACGAAGTTGAACCGCCATGAAAGGCGTCACACTGTGCAATTCTGACATGGAGTCTGTCGTACAGATGTTGGATGTAAGTTTGGGGTGTTGAGTTCTAAGCATTCTCACCCTGGACGCGTAAATCGGGGTTGGTCGTAGCTGGCGGTGGAGACTGGATAAGTCGTCGCCCCATAAAATCCCAGACGTGCTCAATGGGGGACAAACTCCGGTGAACGTGTAGGCCATGGAAGTTGTCTCACACCCTGAAGTGCATGTTGGGTTGCCCATGCCGTGTGTGGGCGGGCGTTATCTTTCTGGAAAACACCACGATGAACTGATCTTACAAATGGCACAACAACGGGTTAAATAATGTTGTTGATGTAGGAGGTGCTGTTTAACGTACACGGTACAAACACTAGTTGTGTACGGGAGTGATAGCGGATCGCTCCCCAAACCAGGAGACCAGATGTAGGCCCTGTGTGTCGTTGGCGGATGCAAGAAGGGTGGAGACTCTCCCCTGTGCGTCTGCGAACACGCATACGGCCATCGGAGGCTACCAAGCAGAATCTTCTTTCATCGCTGAACACGACAGATCGCCATTGCGTTCTCCAGTGCAGACGTTGGCGACACCACTGTAGCCCTTACTGACCGTGGGCAGGAGTCAGAGGTACCCATGCCAGAGGCACACGTGCAGGTAGTCCTGCATCCAGTAGGCGGTTGCGGATTGTTCGCACAGTCACCTCAGGTGCAACGGCAGCTCGGGTTTGCGTCGCAATGGATATGCTTGACAACGCCGCTCTTCTTATGTGTCAATCGGTCCGCTCATCAGTCCGTATGTGACTTCCGGTTCCACGTCTTCTGGTGTGGGAATGTTCCTCGGATCATCTACGACGCCATCATACTTTCACATATACTTCCCGTCCAATTTGCTCCGCAATACGATGATACGACCACCCGGATTCTCGGATTCCGACTAGACGACCTCGCTCAAAGTCCGATAACTGCTAAAATCGTACACGTCTTCCATATCCAGGTATTGCAGCTTCTTCAAGGTCTTTGCACGTGTCCGTATGCTGACTACTGATTACATTCACTTAGCCGTACTTCTTAAATACCACCGACGATAATTTGCGTATTATGCCGTGCTGTGGCGCAAGCGCTCACCGGTTATAACATCACACCTACGTATACTTGACCCCATTAACATATGTAAATTTCATGATCGTCCGCCAATTCCCTCTTTGTGTTCTTTTTTCACTATCCGGCAGTGTATTTGCTCGAGCCACAATAATTTTTTTTATAAGAAATGTATAAAAAAAACTAACAGCAGTTCTTGATTCTTAATTTCGAACACAACTACTTTACAATATAATCATTGGTTATTTCAGAAAGTATGAATTGTAAAACAATACAGCCATATAACGACATAGTTCGTTCCCAAAATATACACTCACGGACAAAGAAATTTGCGCACCAAGAAGGAATCATCGGATTGAACTGAAATTTTATGGACGTAATGATACATATAAATGATACACATGATGGCAAAAAGAGAGCTAGCTACATAAGCACGCCTCTTGGCGGTCAAGCAACATTTTTAGGTCGATAAACTACATGTTCGCGGTGTTTAAACTGTTACTGCATTTTAACCTTGACAATCTGGCAACATTCCTCTTAAAGTGTTGTATATGCCGCCCCGATGGTGCAGTGGTCTAAGCGATGGCCTCTGATCATTCGTCCGAACGTGGTCCGGGTTCGAATCCCGGTGAGGCATGGATGTTGTGTTTGTCTTACGGCCCTGGAACCAGTGACCCTAAATTAGGGACGGGTGACTGCTTATAGCCCAATGAGTTGCTCACGGTGGTCGCTAAACCTCCAATAAGAAGAAAAAAAGTGTTGTATACCTGTTTTTTCATGTGCAACCATTTTGTGGCAACATCTCTGTGGGCAAAACGTTTTTGTTTCCCGGTCATTAGACATGTTAATGAACATTACGGTAAGTTTCTGTAAAATGTACGGTTTATTGACAGGCGACTGAGCTGCCAGTGTATCTACCGTAATTTGACCCTGCATTTCTTTACAGTGCATGTGACTTCTGGTTTTTTCTCCAATTTAAAATGACATTAGGTGTGCGACAGTTTGTGGCTCATCAACAACTTATTATTGCTGAGCAGGGGTGCTTCAAAAGCATTTCAGAAGAAGAATTCCTGAAGACATTCCAAAAGGGGGAGGAACGTTAGGACACCTGTTATCGATACAATTCTCGCCGTCGTTTGTAGAGCGGCATCATTTCAAGTGTTTTTTAGGGGTGCCAAAAATGTGTTATTCTCAAGGCGACATATCTGGTCTGTATGGTGCACCGTGGATATCCAATCGCAGTTTGGCAAGTTTAGCGCTTGTGACGTTGGAGGTATGCGGCGTTGCGTTATCATACAAGAGAATCACACCTTGCTTTAACTTTCCAGACCGTTTTAACTTGATCGCCTGCCGCTGGTATTAGAGCGATTCCATTTGTCATTTTCTTGTAGGACTTCCGTGCACAGTGAGTAGAGTTTAGGTCCCAGCCACCTACAGCGAGATCGCCTTTTGGGCAGGACACAGAAGCGGAAGGAATGAGAGCAAGTCTAGCGACTTTGACAGAACAGTTTGTAGTGAGATTAGAGTACAGTAGATGGCGCCACCGTACAAGTACGATATTGCACATAGAGGGGTGAGATAATTTTAGGGGGGGGGCATAGGAAAAGATACCCATTTAACCAGTGGGTCCAGCCTGCGGGCCGTCACTTAATGTGCTCGTCCGATGCACGGCGGATATTCAGCGATTGTTAGTAAATTACACCATCTCCGAAAGATCAACCCAGGCTCGAACCTGAGGACCTTGCATCGATAGTCTGAACTGCTAACCACTAAGCCATCCGTGGCTATTAGAGCGATTCGCAGTATCGTCCCTTATTAACTGGTCCACCGAGTGATAGCCAGTCCGGAAGTATTGACTCGTGGTGATAGAAAAATACGCTGAGCATCACTTTACTGGCGCTGATGATGTTGCGTGATTTGCGATGAAGGAGCGATGAGAGGTGCTTCCACTGCAAGCTCATGCGACGCGTGGCTGGTTCAAAGTGATGACACTATGTTTCATCACGGGTCACAATTATGCCAAGGGACTTTTCACAATCCTTCCCGTACCGCAGCAAGTTCTCCAAGAATAGGCCTATTCATTCAGCCTCGTGTTTTGATGACAAAAATTTGGGAACCCACATTGCGTTGATCTTGTTGTACGCTAAGTGTTTACGAACTACTGTGTGCAGAGTACTTGTGCTTAGTTCCAACGTAGCACACAGCTGTTGTCCGGTTATTCGCCTATTTTCTTTAATGCCAGCATCAACGGATGCGATTTTCGTGTTCGTTCGTTCTGGCCTCGCGACGTCTGCCGTCAACACACGTCCCTGTCGAAACATGTCTGCCCATCGAAACAATGTACGTTTTTACACTCATTCCTCTCCGTATACGGTCTGCATCCGCCGATAAGTGTCCGTAGGAGTTGTGCCCTCTATCGTTAAAAACTGAATCACTGCTTTCTGTGCACATTGGGACGCATCCGTCATTCACAGCAGTGCGAATTTTCCTGCAGTACTGCACAATGTGATACTTCCAAACAGAATAACTGCTACAGAACGAAACGTGCTTATTAAACGATCATATTAAACTTCTTTCACCTTGCACACACACGCGACCTATTCCACTACGCTGCCGTTGCAGATATCATTTGAACGACCCTCTTTGCCATAAAAATCCACTTACCGAGAAGGAGAGCATGGATTGAAATGAGATTTTAGTAGTGAGATGGTACATATCAAGGACAGAAGTGATTAAAATATCACAGCAGCAGGATGATTTCCCGCGGGCATACTGTACACATTCAGGTCAGGAGTTAGTGCCGCATCGGACAGCCTCGTGCTCGGATACATGCGGTGACACGGTCTGGCATGGTGTCAAAGAGACGCCTTATGTTAACCTGGGACAGATTGGCCCACACTTCTTGCAACTGACGCTCTAAATCACGAACACTGAGACATGGAGAAAGCTGCCGTCTGATCTGGTCCCACGCGTGCTCGATGGGTGAGAGATCAGGCGATCGGGCAGGCCACGGAAGCGTCGTAGCATGACGCAGACAGTCCTGGGAAACCCGAGCGCCGTGTGCGGACGCGCATTATTACGTTGTAAAATGCCTCCAGGCCGTGCTGCCATGAAAGGCAGCACATGGAGCAGGAGGATCTCTTGTACGTAGCACTGTGCTGTCAACGTCCTGGGATCACAGTGTGGAAAGTATGACTGTAATACGCGATGGCTCCCCAGACCATCACGCTTGCAGTTCGGGACGTGTGCCACTGTACAGTGAAGTTGGGATTGTAGCGCCTTCCTTCGGTCCTCCACACTCTGACATGGTGGGCGTCCGTTCCCATACAGAAACGGGATTCGTCGCTGAACACTATACGTCACCAGTCCTTAGCATTCAACGTTGATCGCTGCTGACACCACTGCAATCGACGCCGACGGTGGTCAGGTGTTAATGGCAGAAAACATAAGGGCCGTCGAGAGTGCTCATTTGCCTCTGCTAGTCGTCTGGAACCGGTTATGGCGGATACAGAAGTTCTTCGTACAATCACCACATGTCTGGACGTCGTTGCATCTTTTCGTGCCGCTCTCACGATCCCACGGTCATCTCTGCTGGTGGCGTGTCTGGGTTCCTTCCCGTGTCCATTGCTCCCAACAGAACCGCACCGCACTGTGCGAACGGCCCAAATGGCGGCCAATTCGGCGCGCAGGCCACCGTGCCTCTCTCATCCTGACGATATGGCCTCTTTCAAACTCCGCCAGTTGCTCATACGCACATGAACGGCGGCTCCTGGACATGTCTTTCGTTCAGGGATCTCACCTGACTCTTACCGTGCACTTCGGCACGAACGTGGAGTTCCCTGCGCGATGCTTTATAAGTCACAAGGATTGCAATTGCAGCTCCGATCTTGGACGCGCGGGCATGAGGAATCGCGCGAAACTTTAATCGTTTGCATGTATCCCCTCCCCGTAGCTATTCGTTGAGTTTCGCATTGACTCTTTAACGACCATAACGCCCAAAACGCCCGTACATGCAAACGACAATAGCCTCCAGAAATGCCTCTCTAGAGTAAGTCAGATTTCCTACCTTTACCTTTTCTTTAAATTTGAGGGATCATAAATCAGGGGTCACATTCAGTCATAGTTATCGTTACTAAACAAAGAAGCGAACCAACAGAAATTATTGGGCGTTATGGCATTTAGAGCGATATAAATTTTAGGGACATGATCGTTAAAGGGTTAATTGCACGGTTTTTGCATGGTGCGTAGATGTTTATGACAATGAAGGTATATATTCAGCTTTTTCTTATACTACAACTTCACATTCCTGTCATCATTATCTGGAAATTTAATTTTGAAATAAAATTGGAGTCTCATTCTGTCGTTTCAACAAAATAAAGTGAAACTGCAAAATGGGCAAATTATTGCACCTGTTTGGAAATACCCAAGTAATATTAAGTAACTCCTTTCCTTTTGTGATCGAAGAAAGTTAGTATTCTTCGAAAAATAGAATTCACATGGTATCACAATCGTGACACAGAAATGCTAGTTTCCAGCACTGCCGTTGGCTGTGTATTTTCTGGATTAACCCAAAGCACTCTAATGAGTTAAAACCGCAGCAGGGTTCTGTTTCTCTGATATTCAATGCCCCGAGTTTGTCGGAAAATACTACGCAGAGTCGCATAAGTTGTTCGTATAGGCCGTTCTCGCCCCAACTCTCAAACCTGCCGCATACACATCATCATTAGCTGCTTTCATATCTGCCTTAATGTGCATAATTTGATCACATGGTACCGCAATAGAAGGAACTGTCCATTTTAAGGAGAGGGAAGTCGGGACTGTATATGTGTTCATATTGAGCACAAGTGAAAGTTTTAAATTAATATTTGCACTATACTTAACGAAAGTAGTAGGACAAAAACGAAAGACTGCGCAAGACCGAATGTAGAAGAGTTATTAAATCTCATTTCTGACATACTACTGTCATTAGTATGTCAGAAATTAGATTTAATAACTCTTCTTACATTCGATCTTGCGTAAGCTCGGTGGTACCTGCGCATTTATGAGGTAAAAATGTTGTATGTGTGGAAGTGCACACCTTGTTTATTTAAGCAACAAGAACATGTGCAACCAGCATATAAAAACTTAAACTTAATTCACGCACAGGTGAATCATTACATGGAAAGACAAGGTTGGGCAGATTAGGACCCACTGCCGTACAACAAAGCAGGGCTAGTCAATACAGTGCAATAGAGTCATGTCAGCATGGCTCCATATACCTCAACCCTTCTAGCTGCTGTCTCGCTGCACACGGCGGTTTCTCTGGATGTTTGCTGGTGGTCACAATAATATGACTCGACCGTGTATATGCATGCCACACTGATTATTCCAAAAATGTGTTAGATTTTTTTAAATTCAATTTATGTGACTTAAAATATTCCAATTTGGCGCTAGATGGCGCCATGCGTTAGTTTATCAGCGCTTCTGTCTGGAAGAAACGAAATCGCTCATTTTTGTCTTTTTTTTAATCACCTAGGCCAAATAGAAGTCATTGAATGTAAGAAAAAGTGAGATTGGAATCTTATCTTCAATAAATCATCTTACATCCTACTGTACGTTCATTTTTTCAAGAGAAAATGTGAACATTAGCAGATAAACCTTGAATTTGAGCTATAGAAACTCCGCCTACTTACTGACCTCTACCCCCAAATACCGTCATTGGTTAAAACGTAACAACGCGTGTTTTGCCTTTTCCTTGTGGAGCCAACGAGAGACCTCTTCCATTCTGAATATGGCGAGGTCTGCAGTGATTCGCTGTCGCCAACTTCTGGGACAGTCCCTCAAGAGGTAAAAGCTACGCCCGAGGTGTGACTTTTCGCCCCATCTATCGCAGAACATGAACCCTAACACTTGTTCAAAGACAGCCTTAAAACGGAATCTTAAGGACGCACAGGGGCAAAATAAAAAAAAAGAACGAAAAAGGTGCGAATGGGAGGGACAGATTAGGATTCCTAGTTGTTTCATTGTAGCCACGCCTGACTGTTGAAGTTTCAGAACGCCACACTGTGGTATGATAGACAACATAGCTTTACGAAAAGTTCGTAGTAGACTATGAATTTCAACGAGACGAATCTCTTAGGCGTCCAGGAATCCAATCGGACCTCTGCTATACATGTGAATGTTTAGCGTCTGCCATTTGCATGTTGTTTTTTTCTTATTCGCCTTTTCGAAGTCAGGTCCACCAAAAGAGGGAGAGAAGGAAGTTACATTCAAGGGTACTCTCATCTATACTGGCGTATCATTCAGAAGAAAAATACTCTTCTGTTATTAGAAAACTTGAAAATTATATCGTCCTGTTCCCGTTCCACTGCAACGTAATTTTCAAGTTTTCTTAGGCATGTCTACTTGCATGATTAATTTGGCGTCCCATAACACATATTTAACTCTCATTCTTCTGTTAGTTTCGTTTGGACGCTCTGTTTAGTTCCTCGCGCTCTCTTTTCATTTTCATACTGTTAATTTCCATCATTCATTTGTTGTTACTTAGGGTATTATACTTTTGTTCAAATATATTGTCTTTGAAACGCATTTTAGGGAAATGTTATTTATTTCGTCTTCCATTGCCTTAACTCCATAACTAATCAACCGCTATGAATATTTTGTATTTTCATTTATGTTGAGTTTAATTTCCTTTTCCGGTATATTTTGCCATCTGTCCTAATTTAGAATGTAATATAACACGTTTCGTATAATTTTCTCTAAGAATATATTTTCGGTTCTGAAATCCCGAGTTCATTTTTCACCTTGATGGCCCCACATCGGCGAATTAAGGATATCAATTTCAAAATTAGTGAGTAATGTGAAAATACTCAGTAATGCGATCACTAAATCTTAGTTTATGGAACGAACGCCATGAAGAATAACCCTTGAGAGGGAATAAAATAATGGAAGTTTGATCTTTTACTTATCTGTATTCCACTTCCGTTCGATATGTTTATTTCCTTATTATGACAAAATGGCTTAATTTGAAGACCCACAGTTGCCTAAAATATGTTTCATTCAAAATGAAATGAAACTAATTGAGTTACAAAAAACAAAGCTAGAAGTTTCGTCATAACATACAATCAAAATAATAAATCATTTATCACCAGATCAATAATAAAATTTCATAATAAATTCAATGACTGTAACTGCACAATAAAAGCACCACTCACTGTTTGCGAATCGGATAAATTATGAGCTTCAAAAGTATTTTTCTTCCGATAATACAATAATCCAACGATACGTCTGTTTCATATTTGCCTGTTTATCTACACTGCTGGGCATCCAAAATGCAACACTAAGAAGGACACGAGATAGCAAAGCCAGATTTACTGGACACAAAACAACAGATAAAAAGATGAAACGATTGAGCTTACAGGCCCGTGCGACTTGCGGAACACGCAGACATCAATAGTTCGTGTGGCCTCCATGGCTGGCAATAACGGCCACTACACGCCGCGGCATCGAACGAAAGAAGCTTTGGATGTGGGCTTGGGGTGTGTCGGTCCAGGCTGCTTCCACACGTTGCCACAGTTCATCAGGCGTAGCCGCGGGTGGTGCTTGCCGGGTCACTCGGTTGCCGATCAGCGTCCAGACGTGTTCGATGGGCGACATATCGGGAGAACAGGCGGGCCACGGCAGCAGTGACACCTGGTGGGCCGTAAAGAATTGTTGCACGATGCGTGCCACGTGCGGGCGCGCATTGTCTGTTGAAACGTGGCCGCTTGCAGGTCCTGCAGGTGAGGGAGGATTACAGGCTCCAAAACGTCGGAGATGTAGCGGTGGTTGTTGAGTGTACCGACGATGCATACCAGAGGGGTGCGGGTCTCATATCCAATTGCGGCCCAAACCATAACGCCAGGCGACGGACTGGTATGGCGATGCATAATGCAGGCGTCATACAGTCTCTCGCCGCGGTGCCGCTACACGCAGATCCGACCATCGTGGTGTTGCAGGCAGAAGCGGGATGCGTCGGAGAAGACAATGTGGTGCCCTTCCGTAGTCCAGGTGCGGCGTTCAACGGCCCATTACCGCCGCATTCGCGTAACGTCAATGGTAATCGGAGCAATGGGTGCCGTGCGACAAGTCCCCGCTCCTGCAGACGACGTCGAACGGTACGTGCTGATACAGGTTTTTGCGCAACACACCCTAATTCCTGTGCTAACGTTCGTGATGTGGCGGTGTGAGCCGGAAATGCCCGCCGCACAACATGCCGGTTCTCACGTTCGGTGGTGTGCCGCGGCTGCGGTAAACACTGACGTCGGTCTGTCCATCCGTCTTGCACCTACCGAATCCATACTCGCCTCACTTTGGCTGGATGTCGTCTCACACGGTCGCCGATGTCTCGGTTTGATTAACCGCTGTCGCCATAAGCCACTGTTCGTCCTCTGTCGAACTCCGAAACGTGCTGGAACGACTGTCATATTCTGCGACGAGACATCAGGAAACTTCCCGCGCACAGGTCCGGCAGCACAACACACTTCCGCTACTTACACCCCGCCTTCCTTGCACCCTTCTTATAGTGCTTCTCGGTGGCGTGCCGGGCGCACATGATTTGCATATGCCCTGTAATGCTAATCGTTTGCATGTCCTTTTGCGGGCGACACAAGTTGCGAATTTCAGGCCAATCGGATGCTTCCTTCTTGGTGTTGCGTTTTGGGTGGCCAGCAGTGTAATTATATTTCATATACAAGCAAAACTCCCAGCTTTTCACGAGTTGAACTAAATTACGTCAGCCACATTCCAGGACAGAGTTTTCCCAGTTTTCCTGAAATTATGATTAGGATTTATTGCACGGAACATGTAATTGAAATACGTTCCTGTAAAAAAAAATAGAAAAATCTGTACTTTTGCCGGCACAATTGGATGAATCGAGCTTTATTTATTGACTGCGAATGTTGAAAAAAACATATTTACTGTAGTTTTTTATTGTGTTGTGGTCGTTGTAATGTGCAACTGTTTCGAAGCGCAAGGAAGTTTGTCGTCCTATAAGAACCTCTGGGTCAAACGTTGAGTATTCTTTCATTTAGATCCAAGATGAAGTGGTTTTAATTTTTTGCTACTTTTGGAGCAACAAACATAGAGCCGGTCAAGGGAAAAAATTTGGGTCGAACAACCTTTATCGATTTTTCTGTGCTTGTTCATACTAGTGGAGGAACTGAGACGAACAGAAAACTGTAGGCATTCAAACTAAAATGGAAAGTCAGATGTGTTGATTGGGATGCATGGAATGAAAGCATGGTCTGCAGAAGCATGCCAGTCATGATGATATAAACCATGTTTTTATTCCATGTTTTCATGCTTTACGGCAGCATTCAGACATGGTCTGTAGCAGCATCCCAGTCATGATTTCGATAACAATTTATACGAGTTTCTTTAGTCGTTTTCCATTGCAGTGTATTGGTGGATCAGATTACCTTAAGATAAAATTAATAAATTATCAAGATCAGGTGGATTAATGCTCGAACTCCGGAATAGGAATAGCAACGTGAAACATTGAATAAATGAATTGCGAGAAGGATCACATTTTTTTTTTTGGAATTTCATTTCGTGTATTCTCAAAATGGTATAACTATACTAATGATTCGAATTTCTTGGCGTAGAATAGAAATAAAATTGTCCAAGATTTCGCACATCAACCAGATGGCTTTTTCAAGGAAGGTAGACAGCTAACTGCAAACTGGATAATAGAACACTTCAGCAATTTGAACGCGGTGACTTGACTATACAATAAATGAATAGGTGGAAATACTGTATGATCATTCGAAGAAACGAGGTGGCGTTGGTTGGGCATGCGCTTTCTACCAGGGGACCGAGTGTCAAACCAGCGTGGCATCGTAACTGAACGTTGGTTGCAAGGGCTGCGGAAAGAGAAGTTCGTTTATCGGGCCCAAAATTTCGAATCGTGGTACACCCGCTCCCTTCCCGATTCCCGGAACGAACAGAAGAAAAACAATGCCTCAGGAGCTTTGTTAGGGTTTAGAAACGAACAGAAGAAAAACAATACCTCAGGAGCTTTGTTGGGATTAGAAACGAACAGAAGAAAAACAATGCCTCAGGAGCTTTGTAAGGGTTTATAAACGAACAGAAGAAAAACAATGCCTCAGGAGCTTTGTTAAGGTTTAGAAACGAACAGAAGAAAAACAATACCTCAGGAGCTTTGTTGGGATTAGAAACGAACAGAAGAAAAACAATGCCTCAGGAGCTTTGTAAGGGTTTATAAACGAACAGAAGAAAAACAATGCCTCAGGAGCTTTGTTAGGGATTAGAAACGAACAGAAGAAAAACAATGCCTCAGGAGCTTTGTTAGGATTAGAAACGAACAGAAGAAAAACAATGCCTCAGGAGCTTTGTTGGGATTGGAAACGAACAGAAGAAAAACAATGCCTCATGAGCTTTGTTGGGATTAGAAACGAACAGAAGAAAAACAATGCCTCAGGAGATTTGTTAGGATTAGAAACGAACAGAAGAAAAACAATGCCTCAGGAGCTTTGTTGGGATTAGAAACGAACAGAAGAAAAACAATGCCTCATGAGCTTTGTTGGGATTAGAAACGAACAGAAGAAAAACAATGCCTCAGGAGCTTTGTTAGGATTAGAAACGAACAGAAGAAAAACAATGCCTCAGGAGCTTTGTTGGGATTGGAAACGAACAGAAGAAAAACAATGCCTCATGAGCTTTGTTGGGATTAGAAACGAACAGAAGAAAAACAATGCCTCAGGAGCTTTGTTGGGATTAGAAACGAACAGAAGAAAAACAATGCCTCAGGAGCTTTGTTGGGATTAGAAACGAACAGAAGAAAAACAATGCCTCAGGAGCTTTGTTGGGATTAGAAACGAACAGAAGAAAAACAATGCCTCAGGAGCTTTGTTGGGATTAGAAACGAACAGAAGAAAAACAATGCCTCAGGAGCTTTGTTGGGATTAGAAACGAACAGAAGAAAAACAATGCCTCATGAGCTTTGTTGGGATTAGAAACGAACAGAAGAAAAACAATGCCTCAGGAGCTTTGTTAGGATTAGAAACGAACAGAAGAAAAACAATGCCTCAGGAGCTTTGTTGGGATTGGAAACGAACAGAAGAAAAACAATGCCTCATGAGCTTTGTTGGGATTAGAAACGAACAGAAGAAAAACAATGCCTCAGGAGCTTTGTTGGGATTAGAAACGAACAGAAGAAAAACAATGCCTCAGGAGCTTTGTTGGGATTAGAAACGAACAGAAGAAAAACAATGCCTCAGGAGCTTTGTTGGGATTAGAAACGAACAGAAGAAAAACAATGCCTCAGGAGATTTGTTAGGATTAGAAACGAACAGAAGAAAAACAATGCCTCAGGAGCTTTGTTGGGATTAGAAACGAACAGAAGAAAAACAATGCCTCAGGAGCTTTGTTAGGATTAGAAACGAACAGAAGAAAAACAATGCCTCAGGAGCTTTGTTGGGATTGGAAACGAACAGAAGAAAAACAATGCCTCATGAGCTTTGTTGGGATTAGAAACGAACAGAAGAAAAACAATGCCTCAGGAGCTTTGTTAGGATTAGAAACGAACAGAAGAAAAACAATGCCTCAGGAGCTTTGTTGGGATTAGAAACGAACAGAAGAAAAACAATGCCTCAGGAGCTTTGTTGGGATTAGGAAACGAACAGAAGAAAAACAATGCCTCAGGAGCTTTGTTGGGATTAGAAACGAACAGAAGAAAAACAATGCCTCATGAGCTTTGTTGGGATTAGAAACGAACAGAAGAAAAACAATGCCTCAGGAGCTTTGTTGGGATTAGAAACGAACAGAAGAAAAACAATGCCTCATGAGCTTTGTTGGGATTAGAAACGAACAGAAGAAAAACAATGCCTCAGGAGCTTTGTTGGGATTAGAAACGAACAGAAGAAAAACAATGCCTCATGAGCTTTGTTAGGATTAGAAACGAACAGAAGAAAAACAATGCCTCAGGAGCTTTGTTGGGATTGGAAACGAACAGAAGAAAAACAATGCCTCAGGAGCTTTGTTGGGATTAGAAACGAACAGAAGAAAAACAATGCCTCAGGAGATTTGTTAGGATTAGAAACGAACAGAAGAAAAACAATGCCTCAGGAGCTTTGTTGGGATTGGAAACGAACAGAAGAAAAACAATGCCTCATGAGCTTTGTTGGGATTAGAAACGAACAGAAGAAAAACAATGCCTCAGGAGCTTTGTTGGGATTAGAAACGAACAGAAGAAAAACAATGCCTCAGGAGCTTTGTTGGGATTGGAAACGATGCCTCAGAGCAGAACAGAAGAATACTTTGTTGGGATTAGAAACGAACAGAAGAAAAACAATGCCTCAGGAGCTTTGTTAGGATTAGAAACGAACAGAAGAAAAACAATGCCTCAGGAGCTTTGTTGGGATTAGAAACGAACAGAAGAAAAACAATGCCTCAGGAGCTTTGTTGGGATTGGAAACGAACAGAAGAAAAACAATGCCTCAGGAGCTTTGTTGGGATTGGAAACGAACAGAAGAAAAACAATGCCTCATGAGCTTTGTTGGGATTAGAAACGAACAGAAGAAAAACAATGCCTCAGGAGCTTTGTTGGGATTAGAAACGAACAGAAGAAAAACAATGCCTCAGGAGCTTTGTTGGGATTAGAAACGAACAGAAGAAAAACAATGCCTCAGGAGCTTTGTTGGGATTAGAAACGAACAGAAGAAAAACAATGCCTCAGGAGCTTTGTTGGGATTAGAAACGAACAGAAGAAAAACAATGCCTCAGGAGCTTTGTTGGGATTGGAAACGAACAGAAGAAAAACAATGCCTCAGGAGCTTTGTTGGGATTAGAAACGAACAGAAGAAAAACAATGCCTCAGGAGCTTTGTTGGGATTAGAAACGAACAGAAGAAAAACAATGCCTCAGGAGCTTTGTTGGGATTAGAAACGAACAGAAGAAAAACAATGCCTCAGGAGCTTTGTTGGGATTGGAAACGAACAGAAGAAAAACAATGCCTCATGAGCTTTGTTGGGATTAGAAACGAACAGAAGAAAAACAATGCCTCAGGAGCTTTGTTGGGATTAGAAACGAACAGAAGAAAAACAATGCCTCATGAGCTTTGTTGGGATTAGAAACGAACAGAAGAAAAACAATGCCTCAGGAGCTTTGTTGGGATTAGAAACGAACAGAAGAAAAACAATGCCTCATGAGCTTTGTTGGGATTAGAAACGAACAGAAGAAAAACAATGCCTCAGGAGCTTTGTTGGGATTAGAAACGAACAGAAGAAAAACAATGCCTCAGGAGCTTTGTTGGGATTAGAAACGAACAGAAGAAAAACAATGCCTCATGAGCTTTGTTGGGATTAGAAACGAACAGAAGAAAAACAATGCCTCAGGAGCTTTGTTGGGATTGGAAACGAACAGAAGAAAAACAATGCCTCATGAGCTTTGTTGGGATTAGAAACGAACAGAAGAAAAACAATGCCTCAGGAGCTTTGTTGGGATTAGAAACGAACAGAAGAAAAACAATGCCTCAGGAGCTTTGTTGGGATTAGAAACGAACAGAAGAAAAACAATGCCTCAGGAGCTTTGTTGGGATTAGAAACGAACAGAAGAAAAACAATGCCTCAGGAGCTTTGTTGGGATTGGAAACGAACAGAAGAAAAACAATGCCTCATGAGCTTTGTTGGGATTAGAAACGAACAGAAGAAAAACAATGCCTCAGGAGCTTTGTTGGGATTAGAAACGAACAGAAGAAAAACAATGCCTCAGGAGCTTTGTTGGGATTAGAAACGAACAGAAGAAAAACAATGCCTCAGGAGCTTTGTTGGGATTGGAAACGAACAGAAGAAAAACAATGCCTCAGGAGCTTTGTTGGGATTGGAAACGAACAGAAGAAAAACAATGCCTCAGGAGCTTTGTTGGGATTAGAAACGAACAGAAGAAAAACAATGCCTCAGGAGCTTTGTTGGGATTAGAAACGAACAGAAGAAAAACAATGCCTCAGGAGCTTTGTTGGGATTAGAAACGAACAGAAGAAAAACAATGCCTCATGAGCTTTGTTGGGATTAGAAACGAACAGAAGAAAAACAATGCCTCAGGAGCTTTGTTGGGATTAGAAACGAACAGAAGAAAAACAATGCCTCAGGAGCTTTGTTGGGATTAGAAACGAACAGAAGAAAAACAATGCCTCAGGAGCTTTGTTGGGATTAGAAACGAACAGAAGAAAAACAATGCCTCAGGAGCTTTGTTGGGATTAGAAACGAACAGAAGAAAAACAATGCCTCAGGAGCTTTGTTGGGATTAGAAACGAACAGAAGAAAAACAATGCCTCAGGAGCTTTGTTGGGATTAGAAACGAACAGAAGAAAAACAATGCCTCATGAGCTTTGTTGGGATTAGAAACGAACAGAAGAAAAACAATGCCTCAGGAGCTTTGTTGGGATTAGAAACGAACAGAAGAAAAACAATGCCTCATGAGCTTTGTTGGGATTAGAAACGAACAGAAGAAAAACAATGCCTCAGGAGCTTTGTTGGGATTAGAAACGAACAGAAGAAAAACAATGCCTCAGGAGCTTTGTTGGGATTAGAAACGAACAGAAGAAAAACAATGCCTCAGGAGCTTTGTTGGGATTAGAAACGAACAGAAGAAAAACAATGCCTCAGGAGCTTTGTTGGGATTAGAAACGAACAGAAGAAAAACAATGCCTCAGGAGCTTTGTTGGGATTAGAAACGAACAGAAGAAAAACAATGCCTCAGGAGCTTTGTTGGGATTAGAAACGAACAGAAGAAAAAACAATGCCTCATGAGCTTTGTTGGGATTAGAAACGAACAGAAGAAAAACAATGCCTCAGGAGCTTTGTTGGGATTAGAAACGAACAGAAGAAAAACAATGCCTCAGGAGCTTTGTTGGGATTAGAAACGAACAGAAGAAAAACAATGCCTCAGGAGCTTTGTTGGGATTAGAAACGAACAGAAGAAAAACAATGCCTCAGGAGCTTTGTTGGGATTAGAAACGAACAGAAGAAAAACAATGCCTCAGGAGCTTTGTTGGGATTAGAAACGAACAGAAGAAAAACAATGCCTCAGGAGCTTTGTTGGGATTAGAAACGAACAGAAGAAAAACAATGCCTCAGGAGCTTTGTTGGGATTAGAAACGAACAGAAGAAAAACAATGCCTCAGGAGCTTTGTTGGGATTAGAAACGAACAGAAGAAAAACAATGCCTCAGGAGCTTTGTTGGGATTAGAAACGAACAGAAGAAAAACAATGCCTCAGGAGCTTTGTTGGGATTAGAAACGAACAGAAGAAAAACAATGCCTCATGAGCTTTGTTGGGATTAGAAACGAACAGAAGAAAAACAATGCCTCATGAGCTTTGTTGGGATTAGAAACGAACAGAAGAAAAACAATGCCTCAGGAGCTTTGTTGGGATTAGAAACGAACAGAAGAAAAACAATGCCTCAGGAGCTTTGTTGGGATTAGAAACGAACAGAAGAAAAACAATGCCTCAGGAGCTTTGTTGGGATTAGAAACGAACAGAAGAAAAACAATGCCTCAGGAGCTTTGTTGGGATTAGAAACGAACAGAAGAAAAACAATGCCTCAGGAGCTTTGTTGGGATTGGAAACGAACAGAAGAAAAACAATGCCTCAGGAGCTTTGTTGGGATTAGAAACGAACAGAAGAAAAACAATGCCTCAGGAGCTTTGTTGGGATTAGAAACGAACAGAAGAAAAACAATGCCTCAGGAGCTTTGTTGGGATTGGAAACGAACAGAAGAAAAACAATGCCTCATGAGCTTTGTTGGGATTAGAAACGAACAGAAGAAAAACAATGCCTCAGGAGCTTTGTTGGGATTAGAAACGAACAGAAGAAAAACAATGCCTCAGGAGCTTTGTTGGGATTAGAAACGAACAGAAGAAAAACAATGCCTCAGGAGCTTTGTTGGGATTAGAAACGAACAGAAGAAAAACAATGCCTCAGGAGCTTTGTTGGGATTAGAAACGAACAGAAGAAAAACAATGCCTCAGGAGCTTTGTTGGGATTAGAAACGAACAGAAGAAAAACAATGCCTCAGGAGATTTGTTGGGATTAGAAACGAACAGAAGAAAAACAATGCCTCAGGAGCTTTGTTGGGATTAGAAACGAACAGAAGAAAAACAATGCCTCAGGAGCTTTGTTGGGATTAGAAACGAACAGAAGAAAAACAATGCCTCATGAGCTTTGTTGGGATTAGAAACGAACAGAAGAAAAACAATGCCTCAGGAGCTTTGTTGGGATTAGAAACGAACAGAAGAAAAACAATGCCTCAGGAGCTTTGTTGGGATTAGAAACGAACAGAAGAAAAACAATGCCTCATGAGCTTTGTTGGGATTAGAAACGAACAGAAGAAAAACAATGCCTCAGGAGATTTGTTGGGATTAGAAACGAACAGAAGAAAAACAATGCCTCATGAGCTTTGTTGGGATTAGAAACGAACAGAAGAAAAACAATGCCTCAGGAGCTTTGTTGGGATTAGAAACGAACAGAAGAAAAACAATGCCTCATGAGCTTTGTTGGGATTAGAAACGAACAGAAGAAAAACAATGCCTCAGGAGATTTGTTGGGATTAGAAACGAACAGAAGAAAAACAATGCCTCAGGAGCTTTGTTGGGATTAGAAACGAACAGAAGAAAAACAATGCCTCAGGAGCTTTGTTGGGATTAGAAACGAACAGAAGAAAAACAATGCCTCATGAGCTTTGTTGGGATTAGAAACGAACAGAAGAAAAACAATGCCTCAGGAGATTTGTTGGGATTAGAAACGAACAGAAGAAAAACAATGCCTCATGAGCTTTGTTGGGATTAGAAACGAACAGAAGAAAAACAATGCCTCAGGAGCTTTGTTGGGATTGGAAACGAACAGAAGAAAAACAATGCCTCATGAGCTTTGTTGGGATTAGAAACGAACAGAAGAAAAACAATGCCTCAGGAGCTTTGTTGGGATTGGAAACGAACAGAAGAAAAACAATGCCTCAGGAGATTTGTTGGGATTAGAAACGAACAGAAGAAAAACAATACCTCAGGAGCTTTGTTGGGATTAGAAACGAACAGAAGAAAAACAATGCCTCAGGAGCTTTGTTGGGATTATAAACGAACAGAAGAAAAACAATGCCTCAGGAGCTTTGTTGGGATTAGAAACGAACAGAAGAAAAACAATGCCTCAGGAGCTTTGTTGGGATTAGAAACGAACAGAAGAAAAACAATGCCTCAGGAGCTTTGTTGGGATTAGAAACGAACAGAAGAAAAACAATGCCTCAGGAGCTTTGTTGGGATTAGAAACGAACAGAAGAAAAACAATGCCTCAGGAGCTTTGTTGGGATTAGAAACGAACAGAAGAAAAACAATGCCTCAGGAGCTTTGTTGGGATTAGAAACGAACAGAAGAAAAACAATGCCTCAGGAGCTTTGTTGGGATTGGAAACGAACAGAAGAAAAACAATGCCTCATGAGCTTTGTTGGGATTAGAAACGAACAGAAGAAAAACAATGCCTCAGGAGCTTTGTTGGGATTAGAAACGAACAGAAGAAAAACAATGCCTCAGGAGCTTTGTTGGGATTAGAAACGAACAGAAGAAAAACAATGCCTCAGGAGCTTTGTTGGGATTAGAAACGAACAGAAGAAAAACAATGCCTCAGGAGCTTTGTTGGGATTAGAAACGAACAGAAGAAAAACAATGCCTCAGGAGCTTTGTTGGGATTGGAAACGAACAGAAGAAAAACAATGCCTCAGGAGCTTTGTTGGGATTAGAAACGAACAGAAGAAAAACAATGCCTCAGGAGATTTGTTAGGGATCAGGACCACCAGACCACTTACCTAGAGGAACTTTCTAAGACATCACAACAATCACACATATGCAAAAAAAAAAAAAAAAAATCTTAGCTGAAATCATTGACCAGGCATTGGCAGCCCGGGCGGTTTCGCCGCCACTGGTTGGTTGAGCACAATCACGAGATCACGTGATTGTGCTCAACCCACGTTGAGCACTATGTTGAGCAACACTGTGCTCGCGCTCAAGCAACGTTGAGCACGAGCGTTGATTGAGCACTGTAGCGCGTACTCAACCAGAGGTGGGCATGCGGCACCGTGGTAGAAAGCGCGTGCCCTACCAACGTGACCTCGTGGTTGAGCGTTGATTGAGCACAATCACGAGGTCACATGATTGTGCTCAACCCACGTTGAGCACTATGTTGAGCAACGCTGTACGAGCGTTGATTGAACACTGTAGCGCGTGCTCAACCAGAGTTGGCCATGCGGTACCGTGGTAGAAAGCGCGTGCCCTACCAACGTGACCTCGTGGTTGAGCGTTGATTGAGCACAATCACGAGGTCACATGATTGTGCTCAACCCACGTTGAGCACTATGTTGAGCAACGCTGTGCTCGTGCTCAAGCAACGTTGAGCAACGCTGTGCTCGTGCTCAAGCAACGTTGAGCACGAGCGTTGATTGAGCACTGTAGCGCGTGCTCAACCAGAGTTGGGCATGCGGGACCGTTGTAGAAAGCGCGTGCCCTACCAACGTAACCTCGTGGTTGAGCGTTGATAGAGCACAATCACGAGGTCACATGTTTGTGCTGAACCCACGTTGAGCACTATGATGTGCAACGATGTGCTCTTGCTCAACCAACTTTGATCACGAGCAGAGCTTTGTTCGAGCACTGTACCGCGTGTTCAAACAACGGTTGCGCATGCGTTACCGTGGTAGAATACATACATGAGACTGACCAAGGAACAAAAAAGCTGAACTTTTTAATCGGGCAAAGAAATCAGAACATGCGACAAGAAAGTGTGAATATAAAGCAGCATGAGCAAGATGGAATTGTTCACTGTATTCAGAATATAAAATTACTGAATTCAAAACAAAATAAAGGGATTTTAAAAGACACTGCTTCAGAAACATCGCTTTTTTTTGTACTTGCTAGAACATCTGCTCAATTTTCCTCTTGTTGCTTTCTTCTCAGCAAGTTCCATGGCCATATTTGTCTTTTCTTGACTGCAGCTGCACTGAAATCTTTGCTTAGTTTTTCTTTCTGTTGATATAATTTCCTTCCTATTTCTTTACCACTTTTCTTTTTTTCTCCCCTTTTATTCTCTCAGATGACAAAAATTTATCTATCATGCTGAAAGAACTTTCAGCCTGAGGACCACGAACGCATGATATCAAAGCTTTCGCTACTTTAGATAATTGGTGCGACTTTCAGAATATGAATACTTTTGAACACCATGCATCAGTTTTAACAAATTTTCGAACTCCATCCCTTCCGTTTTTGGAAAATTTCCCCTCTCTTACCAAGCTTCAGACATTTATGGGGGAAAGTAACACTTAAAAATTAAAACTGGATAGTAAGAACATCGCTGGAAGGGGAAAAAATGCGATTTTGGGAGAAATCTTTGCTCCGACCGACTTCCGTTTCCGGAAACTCCTTCCTCCATTTTTAGTTTGAAATGCAGTATTTGTGGAATAAAAAGGATATTTAAGAACAACACTGGGCAGAAAGAACATCGTGAGAAAAAAATTAATAAGATTACGGGCGAAATCTTCGCTGCATCTAACTTCCGTTTTCGAAAGTTTTGTAAGACGGAATCCCGTCGTCAAATGAAAAACGAATCCCTCTCCCCCACCATTACCGCCTTCCCAAATTTCTGTTCAGTTCTGCATTGATCTCGAGCATGCCCAAAATGATAACGGAAATGGCGGAATTCTTCGAATCGAAGGAAGAATGTCATGCCTGAAGACTACAGGAAAATCTTCGTGCCGTCGTAACTTCCGGTTTTTGGAAATCGTTACCCACAGTTTCATTCTGAAGTACAAACATTTATGCAATAAAATGACATTTAATAAACATTATTGGGAACAGGCAACATCGTGAGAAAAAAGAAATTATGATTACGGGAAAAATCCTCACTCCGTTTAACTTCGGTTTTCGATAGTTTTGAAAGACGGTATACCATCCCCAGATGGAAAACGCCCCCCCCCCAATTTCTCTTCAAGTCTGCATCGATCTCGAGATTGACCCAAATGATGACCCCCCTGTGGCGAGGTGAAGGACAGGGACGATAGGGGCCAGTATAAAAAGTTACTCTGATCAAGGGACCGTAGAAAAAGTTACGTCAACATTGCCAGAAGGTGGTCAGCTTTCTCAGAATTGAGAAGGATGCGGAGGTCAGGAGTGCGTGGGCGTGTCCCATAGCAGCAGGCGGATAGCTTGGAAGCATGGAGAAAAAGAGAGAGTGACATTGACTTAGGTCATGAGAGTGCTAGCGGCTGGAGGAGGAAATGCACGTCTGTGATTGGCAGAGAAAGTGAAGAGGACCCCGGGGAGAAACGGTGGCTAAGCACGGAGTGGAGATTTTCGGGCATTCTTTTCGCTGCTCACGCCTGGGTCTGACAACATGGCCACGAGTGATCTCTGACACCTGAGGGTGCCGGAGAAATTAGGGAAAGTGTGTGACTGAGGTCACAAAAAATCCTGTAACTGTGATTAGCAATGTACTGCGGTACATGAGTGTAACTGATAACATACTGAGGTGAAAATAGTATTAAGAGTTGAGAACTCAGGACTTGCTGCATCACTGGTAACTCACCCAGCAATACTAACGGAACTTTCGTCGCTCACGAAGGAGTGCATGACCTCGACTCTCCTATTGACAGTGGCATCCTGCTCTATTGAAGTGCGTATTCATGTCTGATATGTTGGTGAATCATATGTTAAACTCTGGCGACATCAGCCGATCAGTGTACATAAACCGGATTCCCTTCCGGGATGCTTGTAAATAAAGTTGTACATAGGAACTCCGAGTGCTGTAAGTATTAATCTGCAGCAGCCGAGTGTTGCGGCAGGTGAATGATGTACTGATTCAAACCGGTACCAGAATAGTTTGAATGGTGGCAGCATACCAATGTAGGGGTAATAAATGCTTCTCATTCCGGTGCTGTAAAATAACCGCTAAGCCATAGCCACCGAATCACACCACCACACCCCCCCAAAAAAAAAAAACCGGAATTCTGCGAATTCCCGGAAAAATCTCATGTATGGGTAGAAAGCGCATGCCCAACCTACGTGACCTCATTTCTTCGAATGATCGCGTTTGACCGTATTCATTTATTCTCTATAGTCAAGTCACCGCGTTCAAATTGTTGAAATGTTCAACTATCCAGTTTGCACTTTGCTGTCTACCTTCCTTGAAAAAGCCATCTAGTTGATGTTCGAAAGTTTGGAAATTCTTATTTCTATTCTACGCCAAGAAATTCGTATCATTAGTACAGTTACACTATTTTGAGTATAATTCATGTACCGTTCCAACTTATTATTATTTCGTGAATTCTGTTTGAGTTTCACTGAAGTATATTCCCTCTCTAAAAGAATCGCGGATTTTTTTGTTTTGTTTTAATAGTACAACTATTTAGAAAAAATAGTTCCTCTGTAATTTAGCGAAAGTTTGACGCACAGCAAAATTAAATTTCAAATCGTAAACAGGGCCTCATGTCAAATTCGAAACAATGGTTAAATGCATCTAGTCAACGTCCTGAATGAAATACAGGATCACACCATATAATACAAATTTTGAAGACGACAATCCGGTTTTTGCTGTAAATATGACAAGGATGGTAAGTCAGATAATATCTGAAAACTTAAAAAATTTCGTCGTCCTGGAGTGGTAATTGAATCCGCGTCTCCCAGATAGCGCCCGGGTACGCTAACCACTACACCACTCAGAACGACCAAGTCTGAAGTTTCCGATTAATTTGAATATAACCCTCACACGATTCTGTGTAATCCCGTATTTCGTTCATGATTTATCTGCTCCTCTGGTCTATCACGGGATACGATTCTTAACTTCCAGATTCGCTAAACATGAATGCTGGTTGCTTCGACTAGCGAATCCTGTTATGATTATATTAAAATTAATCAGAAACGTGAGACCTCGTCTTTCTGGGTGGTGTAGTGGTTAGCATACCTGGGCGCTATCTGGGAGACGCGGGTTCGATTTCCACTCCAGGACAACGAAATTTTCTAGTTTTCGGATATTATCTGACTTACCATCCCTGTCTTATTTACAAAAAAAAAAAAAAGAAAAAGACGGATTGTCATCTTCAAAATTTGTATTATACGATGTATTCCCGTATTTCATCCCTGATGTTTTGAACTGTTTGATTTGAGTTCGTTTGATATCGGCGTAGTGCGGGACAGTCCATTTGACGACAATAACAGCTGTGAATCAGATTCTATTTTTGTAAACGCATATAGGAGCAGCTTATTTAATTTCAAGTTCTGTATATTGGGTTGTGTGAATCAGTTTTATATTTTGTTCAACAGAATCTAATTGAATTTGATATTTTCATTGGAAATACTTGACGTGTTGCTGGAGTTTCTGGAAACTTTCTTGTATTTGTCCATAGATTAAGCATGGAATTTTCGAAAGCGCTTGGTTACCAATATGGAGATACTCGTACGTACAGGCAACTCATCCCATTCATTCGGAAGAAAATTTGATCAGGAACACGATTATTTTACTAGCACATTTAATAATTTAATAGGGGACTATCATTTTAAGGTAACCGCTTGCAGACAGCAACATTGATATTGATTGACGTTACATTTCTCAGTTTTCAGAGCTTATAAATTTCAAGAGGTTAAGTTTTTTTCATTTGTTTTTATCCTGTTCATGGTTATACATAATACCTGAAGGAATGAGAAACGTACGAGGGTTAGTGTGATTCATAAATAGAGAGCAGAATCACCCTGTAATCAGCATGACAGGTTTATTGTTTATTTTACAGTATTTTTTAAATATACGCTGGCGGAAAGTGAAAACAGAACACCAAGAAGGAATTGCCGGACGATCATGAAATTTACATATGTTAATAAGGTCGAGTTTATGTAGGTTGTGATGTCAATTTCGGGACCAACCGGGGAGCGCTTACGCCACAGCACGGCATAATATGCAAATTATCGTCGTTGGTATTTAAGGAGTACGGCGAAGTGAATGTAATCAGTCGTCGGCGTACGGACACGTGCGAAGACCCTGAAGAAGCTGCTATGCCTGGACATGGAAGACGTGTACGATTTCAGCAGCTATCGGACTTTCAGCGAGGTCGTCTAGTCGGACTCCGCGAGGCCGGGTGGTCGTATTGCGGAGCGAATTGGATGGGAAGTATCGGTGGTGGTACGATGGTGGCGTAGATGGTCCGAGGAACATTCCCACACGAGAAGACGTGGAACCGGGAGTCACAGACGGAATGATGAGCGGACCGATCGACGGATAAGAAGAGCGGCGTTGTCAAGCAGAACATCCACTGCGACGCGAATCCAAGCTGCCGTTGCACCTGAGGTGACTGTGCGAACAATCCGCAACCGTCTACTGGATGCAGGCCTACGTGCACGTGTGCCTCTCGCATGTGTACCTCTGACTCCAGCCCACCGTCAGGAACGGCTGCAGTGGTGTCGCCAACGTCTGCACTGGATAACGCAATTGCGATCTGTCGTGTTCAGCGATGAAAGCAGATTCTACTTGGGAGCTTTCGATGGCCGTATGCGTGTTCGGAGACGCACAGGGGAGCGTCTATACCCTTCGTGCATCCGCCTACGACACACAGGGCCTACACCTGGTCTCCTGGTGTGGGGAGCTATCAGCTATCACTCTCGTACACAACTAGTGTTTGTACCGGATACGTTAAACAGCACCTCCTACGTCAACAACATCATTCAGCCCGTTGTTGTGCCATTTGTAAGGTCGGTCCATAGTGGTGTTTTCCAGCAAGATAACGCACGCCCACACACGGCACGTGCAGCGTAACATGCACTTCAGGGTGAGAGACAACGTCCATGGCCTGCACGTTCTCCGGATTTGTCACCCATTGAGCACGTGTGGGATTTTATGGGACAACGACTTACCTGGTCTCCACGGCCAGACACGACCATCCCCGATTTAAGCGTCCAGGTTGAGGACGCTTGGAACTCAATACCCCAAACTTACATCCAGCATCTGTACGACAGACTCCACGCCAGACTTGCACAGTGTAACGCAGTTCATGGCGGTTTAACCTCGTACTAACCATGTTACATGGAAATGTTATTTTTAAGTTTACCAGCAATTACAGCTATATTTTCCATAATGTTTTGTTCACGTTATCCTCTGTATTCCGTTATTATGCTGTATAAATTTCGTTGGTATCAGACGTCTTCTTCTTGGTGTTCTTTTTCACTTTCCGCCAGTGTATTTGTCTTTCCTATTTGTCTATAATTTCATTACATTTGACCGATGTCATTCTTCAGGATATTTCTTTCCAAACAACCATATATTTAGTTTTGTCGGGAGAAAAATTTTGAAAAAAGTGTACATATGTATGAACACACCCTCATCGTCAAAAAAATAGTTCTTGCACCCCGAAGGACTTGTCGGATTGCAATGCTGTTCGGGAGGAAGGTAAAGGTTATCAGGAACAGTAAGTGATTAAAGATTGAGTGTGATATGGGTAATATTTATTGAGCTACACGCTAAGAAGTAGTGCCTCTCAGTATGGCGTCGGGCCGCCATGTTTGCTTACACAGCATGCCAGACATCTCGGCATGGAGTCGTACAGGTTTGTAATGGTGTCCTGCGATAAGCAATCAGATGCAGCATGAATCTGCTCACGCAGTTCCTACAGATTCTGCAGTAGAGGTAGAGTGTGGACAGCGGGTCCGATAGAATCCTTCACAATTTTCAATCGGTGTGAATTCTGGCGATGCGAGTGGCCGTGCCTTGAAGGCAAGCTCTCGTGAGAGAAACTGTATGCGGACAAGCGTTGTCCGGTTGGAAAATCGCACCAGAGTGAGCGTCCAAAAAAGGTAAGGCCACGTTACGTTGTGCTGTCAAAGTGCCTGAAATGAACACCAAATGTGATCTGGCATCGTAAGCAGTTACACCTTACACCACGACACCAGGCCTTCTGGACGTGTGACGCTCGGCAAAAAACCGTTCATCTTGGCACTGGCCACGGTGCCTCCGCACACGGACACGGTGGTCGTTTCCTACAAGAAAAAGGCGAGACTTGTCACTGAAGATTACCTGCTACCATTTCGAGTGGCTCCATGACAGTCTGGCACGACATCATTGTAATCTTTGACGACGACGCAATGGTGTTAAGGGCAACCTTCGTAACGGTCTACGTGCGTGTAGTTCAACGACGTGCAACCGTCTGCCAATGGTGCTGGCACTAATCGGACGATGCACGGAGGGCACCACTGCTCGCTGAATATCCGCAATCGTGGCTGTTGGGTCACTGCGC
Source organism: Macrothele yani (assembly GCA_039090855.1). NCBI lineage: Eukaryota > Metazoa > Arthropoda > Arachnida > Araneae > Macrothelidae > Macrothele > Macrothele yani. Next base: position 141,873,288 of record CM077002.1, read on the forward strand.
GCATGTCGGGCAACCCGTCGGCCCTATCTCTCTGTGGTTCGTCTAGGTCTCCCAAACCCTTTTTTCGCTGCTGCGAGCCTTCTTCTATCCACTGCCGCCAACAGCGTGGTATGGTGATATGCGCATGATTGGTATGGCTCGTATAATGGCGATAAAAGTATCCCGAGTCCCGGAGGCGGACGATGCGGCCCCTCTCGAACTCCTCCAACTGCTCAAATTGCTTCCGAACTATTTTCCGTGGCATACGTCACTTGCAAAGGATGCAACCAACCAAGCAGCACGAGTCAGAATGGCAAACACGCGCAACGGGACGACCTTATATGGGTGATCAGGCACAGCCCTACGACCCCTCCTTGCCTGCGCATGTGACGCAAGCAAGGAGGGGTCGTAGCGCTGTTTGGTTTCTTCTTCTGAAGTACGCTTAATACAGATATTTTTACGAGACAGTCCTTTGAATGAAAGTAACAAGCGTGTCTATAGTTTTGACTGCTTGAGTGTGCTTTAATTGCAGATCAACTTTCGAGTCGGGTGACACAGCAGTTCTCGTGTGTCAACCTTTGAAGTAAGACTGTGTTAGTGGAGCGTGACAAAAGTTGCATAAATTAGCAAAGAGATGTTATAAAATGTTACTGTAAATTAAGAAAATCACACAGAAGTGTACCAAGACCAAAAAAAAAAAAAAAAAAAAAACGACGATTTCTGTCTCTGCCGTGTACAGGTTTTCGACTGGTTTTCAATGTTTATAGATGGGAGAGAGTCCTTTGAGGATGAATCCCGCCCAGGAAGTTAAGCTTCTTCCCAGACAAATGAAAATGTGGTGAAGGTTAGCGAATTTGTTGCGCGTAACAGGATAATAACCACTAGGCTACCCGCTTAACAGCTTGGTGTCGGTTAGATAACGGGCAAGGTAGCCTTACAGAATGAAATGCGCGAGAGGAAGATTCGTTCAAGGTTTCTGCCGCACACTTCAACACGCCCACACACTGTGCGGTACCTGTGAGGCAGTTTCTGGCTTCGAAGTCGAACTGTTTGATCAAAAATCCACCTAACTCACCAGATTTGGCTCCCGCAGATTTTTCGTCTTTCCAAAGGTCAAGTGTGCCTTGAAAGGAGTACGCTTTAACGACATTGAGGACATCGAACGAGGTGTGACCAACAGACAGAAGGAGGTTTCGGTTCAGGACTTCCACTGAGCTTTTCGAACTCCTGTATAAAATATCTCCCCGTCGTGTGGAGATGGAGGAGATTATCTTGAACCTGCGTAAGTGACAAATCAAAATATAGTTTGTTGTTTTGATATAATAAATTTTCTCATATTACTTAACGGGCACACTTTATGTACAGCCAAACCTCGGTGTGCCGCCTCTCGATTTACCGCCACCCTTGAACAACGCCACCCCTGGCGCCTGATTAGACGTGCTCTATAAAAAAACATCGCTTGATTGACAAAGGTCACCAGGCACCTAGAAGAGAAACACAACATAGCATTTATTGACATACATTAGTACGGTGTCGGTCCACCTTTGGCCTAAGTCACGTTTTTCTGAGCTCCGTGTTGTGTGCCTATTTAGTGTGTTTTATCGTGTGGTTCGTCATTTTCCTTTCGTGTTCCTTCGAGCTGAAGGTTCGTGCTTTGTTTTGATACATCTCCCAAGTTGGTGAGTAGTTTATTTTTTCTGTTATCATCATTTGAATTGTCGACCCAGCTGGTCGATTTCTCAGGTAGCCCTCGCCATTAACAATGGCGGCGGCTGCTGATAAGAGCGATATCCACGCCCATATCAGCGAGGCATTTCCCGAATCCTCCTCGACACGAGACCAATCTCCTCCAATGCTTGCAGGTGACGTCACCCAACCACTAGAAGTGGAAAGTGACTCCTCAACTACAGCTCAAGCTTCTTGCCCTGCTTCGACCAGTGACGTCAGTGCAGCGCAACTCTCTGTTGCTTTAAGTGAAGACATGGATGTGTCTGACAGAGCTGCTAATTTACCCTCTACTTCAACTCAGTTCAAACAGCCGGTTGCGTTGCAGCCCTCACGCTCGAGTCCTGCTCCTAGGGCATACTCTGCCGCTCTTACTGGAACAAAAGCTCCTTCCAAGTTTGTTGCAGAAGTCTTACCAGACTCGTACGTCATTGTTGATGGCCTTACTGCCACCATAGATATTCCCGAAGATTCCCCAGCGGGAAAACAATTCTATTCTAGAATGGACTTCGGAGTGTGTTTTGATGCGCTCCCAGACACAAAGTTGAAAGAATATAGTATGGCTCTCAAGCAGATACTTCCAGCTGGAGCCAGTATTACTCACATGGCTCGAAAACCTCGAGCTGTGTTGGTGTACTTTGCTCTTAAAGAGCATGCGGATCTTGTCTTGACAGAAGGTTTGTCCCTCAAAGACGTCCATCTTCTACCAGAACCTGTCTCTCAGCGTCCAATCCAGGTTACATTTTATCCGGTTCCACCTGAGGTGTCAGACGTTGCGCTGTGCACTGTACTCAGTAAGTTCGGCCGAGTTGTTGGGCCAGTTACTACTCTTTCAGCCGCGCCGAGAGATCCAGACGATAAATCCATAGGAGGATTTCGCCGAAGTGCAAGAGTGATGTTTCCATCTGATGAACATTTGCTCGCCTGCCCAAAGGTGCTCAACGTTCGTTGTGGACAGCAACGTAGGAGAATTGAAGTGACTACCTTCCTCCACTGCACTTTTTGCCACGGAGAGAATCATTTACGTGTGCATTGCCCACATCTAGCATCACAGGCTCCTAATAATTCTCCTACAACTTCTGGCCCTCTTCTGAGCCGAGCAACACCTTCTTCCACTGCACAGAAAGCTTCAAAATCGAAACTTTCACAAAAGTCGACTGCAGGAGTTGGTCAACGCGTGTCTACGGACCCTTTATCCTTCGACCAGCAACTGGATTTTCCCTCACTTAATTGTTCGCTTCCCATGCGTCGTCATTCTGTAGCGGAGTCCCCTTCAGGGGTTTCTCCACTGCCCTTATCATTGATACTTCTAAATCTGCTGATGACGGATTTTCTGGCCACGAATCTCGAGTTGATGAGAGCTCAACTGAGCCTTCGCTGAAACGTCGTGGTTCTTCTCGAAGACGCCCACCGAAGAAGCCGACTGCCGCATCACCCCGCACCTCTCCCCGTACTGGTAGTACCTCTCGAAAGAATTCACCATCAAAGGCTGCTACCTCTTCTGTCCAGGCCGACGAAGAGCCTCCTCTTAAATTTGAGGATCTTGTCGAACACCTTAAGGATGGCTCGGTTCCTACTGGGCCGATTTCATTTGAAGATTTACATCAATACCTGTCACATAAGACAGACCACTCCACAACGCATGCTTTACTCTCAAAGTATGCATCGTTTCTCCCTCTAGTGCATGATCAGATCCAAGTCCTTAATCAATGCATCTCCCACCTTCGCAAGGAACATCCGTGGGCTAAAACCTATTTTAATCGACTCAAATCATTTCCTCCTGTTGTGAAGGCTCTTCAGCAAGCATTAATGGAAAAAAGTCTTCAAGATTGTATCTCTTAATTGCAGGGGATTTGCATCCCCATTTTCTAATGCCTTGGTACATGAAGACCTCACTCCGTTAGGAGCTGATCTTCTCTTACTACAAGAGACGAATTGCCAATCCACTACGATATTCTCACGATGGCGCCAGTGGAACTACACATTTCACCACGCCTACCAACTATCATCCCATAGTGGTCTAGCTATAGGTATCTGCCATACTTTCAACTCCATAATCACCTCTTTTTCGGTTCGAAACTTATGTCGAGACCTATTACAGTGTGCATCATTCACCATAGCTTCCACATCTTATCATATATTTAATATTTATATTCCAAGCTCTTCAACCCACTTGACAATACTTTTTACTCGCCTTCGTCGTGCCTTGTCTCGCATTCCTCCCATAGATCATGTTTTAATTGGAGGGGATTTCAATTGCACTCTGAATCCTACCCTGGACCGATCTCCTTCCACCAGAGAACGCGGTGTTAACTTGGTGAATCTTCTTCAGTCAGTGGTCTCCGACAACTCATTCATTGATGTTCACCGTCACTTCCATCCTTCATCGACTGTACATACTTGGCGCTCGCAACATAATCAAAATCCGTACGCAGCTCGCCTTGACAGATACTACGCCTCATCTACTCTGCTTACAGCTGTGACAGAATCTATTATCACTCCTACAGCTTCTTCTGACCATTGTGCCATCGTTCTTATTATTCAAGCAGTTCCAGCACAACCCCGTACAATTCGTCCATGGACTCTTGACGACACTCTTCTTACAGATCCAGACTTCTGTACTTCAGTACGCTCCTTCCTTGAGGACAAACGACCTCAACTTCAATCAGCTCCTTGTGGTCTGACTTTTTGGTTGGACATTAAACAGCAACTCGTTCTCCACGTTCGCAATCTTTCTTTTAAAACAAAAACGCTTCAAAACATGCGTCTCAACCATGTCCGTTCCATGCTCTCCATCCTAAGCCTAAGTGATCCTCTCTTCTGCCACTATCAAGAAGAACTGCGATCAATCCTCCTTCCTCTGGCTCAACAAGCTCTACGACGTCTCCGGCTACAACATCTATCGCCAGACGCATCCAATTACGATTTCCTTACATCCATGGAAAAAACACGAACAGCATCGAATTCACTTCGGCACCTTCGCCTCGCATCTGGAGAGGTGTCTGATGATCCACTCACTCTATGTTCCCAGGTCCGAAAGTTCTATACAGAGAAGTTCTGTGAATCTCCTCCGCAATCCTCTTCAGCTTTGGCATCACTTCTTTCTAACCTACCACAAGTTCCTCCCCATCTTGCCTCTTCCCTCCTCCTTCCTCCCACGTTCTCTGAACTATCCTCTACGTTTTCTTCTTTAAACTCTAGGGCCGCACCGGGTCCGGACGGCCTCACTTTCCTCTTCTATAAAACCTTTCTACCTCTCCTTCTATTATTTCTCTTTTCTGCACTTTCTGCTGCTTTCAATCACTCCCCTCTACCAAGGCGATTCACAGTAGCATATGTTGTACTATTCCCTAAGAAAGGTGATCTCCTTGACCTGGGGAATTGGCGCCCTATCTCCCTCTTAAATCTATATTATAAGCTTTATACTAAACTTCTTTCCCAACGCCTTAACCCCATTCTCACTCACATTCTCTCCCCAAATCAAACTTACACAGTTCCCGGCCGTTCACGTTCTCATAACATCCATCTACTAAATGATCTAATCCATCTTGCCCGATCTCGCTCTGAACCCCTCGCCCTTCTCTCTCTTGACCAACAATCCGCTTTTGATAATATCTCACATTCCTATCTATCGGCTACACTCATTCACTTCGGTTTTCCTCCTTCCTTCGTCTCTCTTCTTTTCTCACTCTATCAAGACGCCGTTCTCCAGGTCAAGCTGCCCACCTTTCTCACAGCGCCTATTCCCTTCCGCCGGGGAGTGCGACAGGGTTGCCCACTCTCCGGACAACTCTTTGCAATCGCAATTGAACCCTTCCTCCGCTCTGTACACCAATCCTTTAAAGCAGTTCTGCCACCACTCTCTGCCTGCACAAGACATCATGCCACTACCTCTGTTGCATACGCAGATGATGTCACCATCTGCATCCGTCATGACTCACAGTTTCCGTGTCTCCAACGTCTATTCGCAGCTTATGCCTCATGCTCCGGTGCAGCGCTCAACTCATCTAAAAGCACTGCTTTATGGTGCGGCTCATGGGCACATCGTGTAGACACCCCTTGGGGAGCAAGCTGGTCGTCCATCTCACAGCGCTTCCTTGGAGTTCATCTTGGTTCCTTGCAAGCTGCCCCCTCTACACGTGGAATGCTATTCACCCACGCTTGCTCAGGTCAACTGCCTCCTGGAGGAGAGCCCAGTTCTGCTCATCATTCTTCCAGAGAGCTCGCCTCTCTCGAACTTACCTGATTTCCTTGTGCACACACTCTTGGCTTGGTGTCAAGTCTCTACAACTCCGCCTTCATGAAATTACCCGATGTCTTACTTCTCTGATTTGGACCTGCCACCACTGGGTCAGTGTCACAAAGCTTTGCCTCCTCCGGATCACGGCGGCATCGGACTCCTTGATACACAGGAGTACTACAAGGCCGTCAGAATTACTACTTTTCTCCGTCTCTTCACGTCGCCAGTACCAGATGCCGTTTTAGCTAGGGACGTCATCGCCTCCCCGAGCAACCCTAACTTTTCTTTCTCTCCTTACTACTCATGGACCACCGACCCCTCACCCTCATTCGACTTCCCCCTGTTTACCGTGAAGCTCTAACTTTCCTTCGTTCCCTCCCTCTCTCTCGTTCTCCACCTGATTCCACAACTGAGCTCCTTGCTGAACCCCTCTTTTATTCTTCGATTATTCACCCCTCTCATCTTCCGTACTTTGCCTATCCTACCTGGCTTCGAGCAGGTGTGGTAACAGTTAAAGATCTCACTAACCCTGACCTTTCTTGGCGACCCTTCGCCAGCCTCCCTCCCTCTCTTCTCCTCTCCTCCTCCTCTCGTGACATCTACGACTCTATTCTTTCATCTATTATTTCTCAATTTCCTCATCTTGCTTCCCACTCAGGTCTTTCCTTTGTTCCTTCTGCTTCTCTCCCATTTCCTCTTTTCTTGCTTACTTCTGGCTCAGCTCATCCCATTTCTTCTCTCTCGGTGTCAGCTCTTTATCGGTTCCTCTCTATGTCCCATTCTTCTCCTCCTCTCCCCATTCCTAATGTTCCCCCTGCTGCCACTGCTACGGTGTGGTCAGCCGCCCTGTCTCCTCTTTCTGCTCCTCTAGAAATTAATACCCATTGGCTTTTCCTCCATCGCCGCCTTCCTGTTCCCTCCGTTCTTTTCCGAATGTCTCTTCTCGATTCCCCTCTTTGCCCTTTCTGTGCTCGGGAGGCTGATGTCTCCCATGTCTATCAACACTGTGTTATATTACTCCCAATGCTGAACTTGGCATTTACTATCGCCCAATGTTCCATTACAGCAGATCTTACATTTGATGCATATCGGACTCTTCTGCTACAGAACTATCCCCAGTCAAGCTCCCATCAGTCTGTGCCTATATTTTTATTTTGGCGAAGCATGTAATCTACGTGTTTCATCAACGCTGCAGATATTTGACTACTCCTCTGACTGTGCATGAAGCTTCTACGGCATTATTATGCCATTTCCGCGACCGTCTGACATCTCGACTTCGGCTAGAGTATTCTGTTGCAGTTACTCAGCGTCGGGAGAGCCAGTTCCTTGCCACCTGGTCACCGGCTGCCTCATGGTTTACCAGCTCGCCAGCGTCATTGTACCTGACGGTCGGCAGATTTGGTATTTGACCTTTTTGAATCAGAAATGCATATGTAAATATCAACAATCTGTTTTCAAGATCTTTGCACAGCTTGGAAATTTACCGCATGGGTTTTTTTATAAAGGGCTGTACGTGTTTACACAGCAAATTGTTTTTGTGACACTCATCTTGTATTTTTTTTTCTTACATTGACGTTCAAGTTAGTTCGTCTTTAGTTTACATTTTGAGTATAAATATTGCAGTTAGTCATTAGCATAGTGCTGTATAAACATAGAAATTGTTTCTGCAGTGTAGTTTTTTGTAATTTTGTTCTATTTTGTTTCCCGAACATGTTTGCACTGTGCTGTATAATTGTACATGGTTTTGAAAATATTGCGGAACAAGTAATCCATCTTATTTGCATCAGGAAGTCCAAGTTTAGTTATTTCCTGTTATTAAACATTCCAATGATTTGTCTGATAATCAGTTTTTTTTTTTTTTTTTTTTTTTTAAATTGCATAGTACTGTACATCCTTGTAAATATGTTGTGTTAAAACTCACTGTCATATCGTACCTTCTTTCAAGAGACATGTTGACTAATGATTCTTACTGTATTTATTTTTGCACAAGTTAGTCAATTGCATGGTGTTGTACTCATGAGTAATATATTTTGAAAAACATTTTACCTATTTTGTTCTTTTGTGTGAGGTGATGCTTGGTACTATCATTCTTCTATTACTACATATGGATAGTGAGAATATGTTAAAGCTTTATTCATCGTGTGTTTTCTTATTATACTTACATTTTCTATCTGGTCAACAGAATCGTGTTACATTTCTGTATATGGTCCGATTTTGATTTGTAACATGTTGACACTGTGCTGTATATCTGTACATTGTTTTTGAATATTGCCGAACAGGTAATATATTATATTTACACCAGGAAGTCCAAGTTTGTTCTTCTCCTGATATTCATCATTTCATTGATTTGTCTTATGATCAGTTTGTCAATTGCTTTGTACTGTACATTCTTGTAACTATGATGTGTTACACCTTACTGTCTTATTGTATTTTTTTTTTTTTTTCAAGAGAAATGTTGTCTCCTGAAGCTCTCAATATTTTCTTGAACAAGTTTGTTAATCGCACAGCAATGCACTTATGAGCAATAAGTTTTTTTGTTAAAATCCTTCCTAAATGCCCAGACATGCTTGTCGCTGTTCATTTATCACGAGCTGTAATTTTGCTCCATTTTTCAACTTGTGCACTATGCTGTATATTTTTATATAGGTTTAGTAGTTTAACGATCTTTGATCGTATTTTATTTGTATTTAGACGTCCTTATTAGTTCGTCTCCTGATTTCTACCTTGAATAAAGATATTTTGAAACCACCTTTGGCCTTAATACGCATTCACTGACCCTTCGAGATATGCTTTCGATAAGGTTTTGGAACACAGCGATTGATATGTGCTTCCATTCAGTACATAATGCTGCAGCTAACTGTTGCTTTGTAGTAGGCCTTGGTTGCAAACTTCTTATGTGGCGCTCTAATTCATCCCATAGGTGCTCCTCTATGGGTTTAAGATCAGAGCTCTGTGCTGGCCAGTCCACACACGTTACGGAATTACCGTCAAACCACGTCGTAACAGTTCTTGCTTTATCGCTCAATGCATTTTCCTGCTGGTACCAACAAGGCTCGGTTCCATCGTATTGCCACAGAGTTCGTAGGGCATAATTGTCCAGAATATCAATGTAGACGTGTTGGTTATCACGTTTTTCCACGATGACCAATGGTCCAGTACCACACCACGAAAAACAGCCCCACACGTGTACACTGCGAGCTCCAAACTTGACCTTAGAAACAGTACAATGTGGTAAACAGTGTTTCCCCTGCTGCCGCCATACCCACACACGGCCATCAGGCTGATGGATCGTGTATCACGATTCATCAGTTCATAGGACCCGTTCGCATTGATCTATGGTCCACGAAATATGTTCTTTACAACATGCTAAACGAGGAGTAGCATCCCGAGTGGAGATGAGAGGCTTAGCAGCAGCCGCACGACCTCGGTAACTCATGTAATAAAGTGCTCCGCGAATGGTACGTGTACATACCAAGATTCCAGCATTTTTACTCACCTGTACACCGACGTCTTGTGCAGTACTCCGTCGATTAGCTGTAACGACTCTCCTGAGGCTCCGACGTCCTCTATCACTAATTTTCTTTGTTCTGTCGGTACGTTTTGCTGCTTCAGGCACGCCATGTGTCTTCCACTTATTCAGTACATCCAAAACAGTTGACTTGGTATGTTTAAACGTCTCTCGGTTTCTCTTATGGGCAGTCCAGTAATATAACACCCAACAATATTTCTTTTCTCAAAGTCAGTTCTCTTCCGCCGCGACATTTTCACTCCACCTCACGGGGCGATATGATCCCGCTCAGCTGCAGGCTTGTTTTTATACCGTTAGTGCATCTTAACAACGCAGCTGATCGGTTCATTTGCTTTTGAACTTTTGAAAAGTTGTCCGGCGACTTTTGTCTATATAGTGTATATTACTGCGCCAACCTGCATTTCTCAACACAAAACATACTTGATGAACGGGGTGGCCGATTGTCGGTTAACTGGATTGTGGCTATTTGTTCCAGAAGGATCCGGGTTCGAATCCCGGTGAGACATGGATGTTATGTTTCTCTTACGGCACTGGCTCTGTCCATTTCCAGGAACCAGTGACCCTAAATTAGGGACGGGAGACTGCTTATAGTAATCCCTCGAATTGCTCACGGTGGTCGTTAAACCTTCATGAAAAAAAAAAAAAAGAAAAAAAATCCGCCAGTTACTAGCTGTGTGAGAATTCTTTTCCCGCTTTATCGGACATTATGCAGGTGTGGCGAACCTTATGTCAAAGGCACTGATTCAATTAAAGATGCGGATCAAAGTCTTTGAACATAAAGAAGCTTCTTTTAAGCAAACTCGAAGGATAGCGACAAATAAGAAGCACTTGTTAATTTAAATCGTGTTCTGAAAATAATTGAATGTAAATCCAACACACAAAGGGCAATAGACTACGCTTCTAAAAGAAACTAAGCTATGTAAAATAATTTTGTTTAAGGCTATCGATCTTCACTTGATAAAATTTCAGCAAACTAACATGATTTTTTAATTAATTTCCGTATAAATAAAATGAACTTTTTTTCCTACTATGCAAAGGGAATGCTTGCCAGAAGCTTCCGGCAAAGAAACGAATGCTTCGAACTGCAGTGAGCACCAAATGCACAATATATATTCGCATCCTTTTCAAATTAACATGTCTTAATTTAATTTAATTATGATTTCCAACGAACCTTAATTTAAAAAGATATGTATATGTAGGTTACTTAAAAGCAATTGGCAATCTTGATATAATGCCACTCTTGATGTAACTGCAGAGTGTAATGTAATAAACGGTAGCGCTACATAAAGGGTTGATTATTCACCGGGTGTCCCAAAAAGATTGAAACAAGCTCCTATCTCTTCAACGGTTGATCAGAGATACACCTTTTGAATTAGAAAAATACTCAGAATGACGTACAAATTTATGCCATAGAATTTCCCTTGTAGGTGGCATCTGCATAAAAATAAAAACAGTTGATTTTTCATACAGCCTTCGCGGAAAAAAAGTTCATTTAGCCTAAGTTCCGCAGACATAATTAATCTTAAAAGACGCATCCCGTTATTGTACTTGCAAAACTAGCGGAGATATTCGAGATGAAAATAGTAAAATGCAGAAGTATTTATTTTCTATTTTTATGCAAATACCACCCACAGGTTTGCAACTGCCATGTTGTAAATCTTTACGGTATTTCGAGTATTTAATTGAAAGTATGTGTCTGTGATCAACCGTTGAAGAGATAAAGGCTTGCTTGAAACTTTTTGAGACAACCGGTATACCATCATCATTGTCAAAGATTCTCAATCTCCTGGATGGTGGAAATCTACCCAAGTCTCTTTCAGAGCTCTCTGTCTTGGCAAATTCCCTACCATGTCACTACGGCAGGCTTTCTCAATTAATTCACCAATATTCCAAGTTGTTCTCTTCTGGGTGTTTTACTGCTTCTTCGTTTAGCATTTCTGTTGTTCAATGGCTGCCAGCTCTTTGAGCCTTATGCCCAACCCATTGACACTTATGTGTCTTGACTCTGATCATGATTCCACCAAACTCTCGGCATTTTGCTAATGCAAGAGTCACTTTTCCTATCTTTCTTGTTTAGCCTATCATGAATATCAATGTTTCTTCGAGTTCTCCGCAACCTCTGTATATTTCGCTTAGGTAAAGTCCACATCTCTGATTTTTAAGTATGAACTCGTATATAATTAATTACTCTTAAAAACTGTTTTGATTTTCCACTTGTGCTTCAACTAAATTTTATAAACCTATTAATTTCTTTTTCGATATGGTTCTCTTTGGCATCTGTTAACAAAGATAGATGTAGTATTCTATTACTTCTATAATGTCCCTTCAACCACCAATTCTTGAGTTCTTATAAAGACATCGCAAATCCATGTTATTTTCTGTGAGATCATATTTTAGCATAAAAAAACCCCGTTAAAAACGTATAATTAACTCATGCTATGAAAATATGCACTCGAAAAGTCATTCAACAATCCGTCGGCATCGGCCTAAGTTTTATACAATGGTGTGCAAAGATTAAGGACGAAGAGGAGAAATTAGCATAACAGCGGAACGAGCAGAAAGAACGGACCGAAAAACCACTCAGGAGATAGACTAGGGTCCGGTACGGTAGGGCGTACGCATATATGCGGTATGACGTAGGGCGGGGGTGCGGGTGTCGGAAGGTTATACAGCACACTGGCGGTGTACTCTCAGCAATTCGGTGAAAGCTATTGCAAGGTGTACTTTAGTTTGAACGACTTGGAGTTGCTGCCACCGTGTGATATGGCCAACAGGCTATCCAGTAGACGGCATCTGGATAACTTTACCCGAGGTCGCGTCATTGGGAAGTTGGAAGAAGGTCGAAGTGTGACTAGTGTGGCCGAGGAGTTTGGGGTCCCTCAAAGCATCGTTTCACGAGCTTGGAGAGCATTTCAAACGACAGGAACAGCTGTCCGAGGGTTTAGCAGTGGTCGTCCACGAGCAACCATGGCGGCGGACGACCGGTATATTGTCCTACAGGCGAGAAGAGACAGACTGCAAACAGCGGGAAAAATCGTAAGACACATGCAACAGACAACTGGACGTCCATTGTCGCTTTTTACCGTGGCCAGGAGGCTCTACAACGGTGGTCTATTTGCACAACGACCAGTACGGTGTGTTCCATTAACGCCTGCTCATCGGAGACGGCGGTTCCTGTGGTGCCAGGAACACAAGAACTGGACACATCAGCAAGGGGTCGAGTTCTCGTTACGGATGAGAGCTGATTTAGTCTGACGACCGTTTCTGGAAGTATGCACACCTGGAGAGAGCAGGGAACGCGCAATCACACCTCCAACATGATCGGAAAGGACCGGTTTGGAGGTGGCGGAGTTCTCGTTTGGGGCGGTGTCATTATTGGTAGCCGTACTGACCTCCACATCTTCCAAGGAGATTCAGTCACTGGTGTCCGCTATTGTACCAAAGTTCTCCCGCCTCACGTGCGTCTGTTTAAAGGTGCTGTGGGACCTGAGTACCTCTTCATGGGCGACAACGCTACACCTCATCGTATAGTGGCTGTCGCAGAGCTGTTGAAGAGTGAAGATATTCAACGCATGGATTGGCCCGCAAGGTTCCCGGACCTAAATCCAATCGATCACGCGTGGGGCATTCTCGGGAAACGGTTGGCAGCACGTCACCAGCCGCCAGCAACGATTCCGCAGCTGTGATTGGCGCTACAAGAGGAATGGGCCGCGATGCCTCAACAGCTCCTTGACAACCTCGTCCTCAGCATGGACAGACGTTGTAAATCCTGCAAAGCAATCAGGGATGATCCCCTACTAAAGACTGGATTTTTCTTGCCAGCCGCCTTTCACATGGACGTTTCTCTCTTCTGTTCAGTTTTGTTCGAAGCTACCTTTTCAATAAAGTGCTTTGTATCCTTTGGATTCCTTGTTTGGATGGTTTTGCTCACTTGTCCCATATTCTTACATCTTGGGGATCTTATGGTATCATTTGAGTCGATGTGGAGCACTTCTGCACGACGCTACATTCGAAAAATCGTCTCCTCCTTAATTTCTGCACTCCAGTGTACAACTCTAATCCAAATTGATGCAATCTAACTCTGTATTAAGCGTACTTCAGAAGAAGAAACCAAACTTCGAGCGTTCCACAATGTCGTGCAAAGCAATGGAAGAAATGTTTGACTGAACACATGTTTCTGCTCTTGGCTGTTACCTTTACATCGAGAAAGTATCGGTTTTCTTGTAGAGGGCGGAAATATATATTTCTATTTGAGACTATATCTCCTGGCGTAAATGTTGGAACACCAAAGTTTTGTCACAATTAGACTCCTTTAATTTTGATGATCATTTTAAGGTAATCAAGCGTATTATTCTTGAAAATGGTACTAATATCCTAATTGAATAGATATTTGATGATTGCAATTTTATGTAATCATAATTTTCTTTTAAGCAAAAGACGAACTAATTTGATTTGAAAGATACGATGGTATGCTCTTACTTTTTGTAAAGTCGAAAATACACTACCTGACAGAGAAAATACTACACCATGAATGGATGCTCGAAAACAGACCAAACTGCACACACAGATAGCCAAGTAGGTCCTGAGCAAATTATTTAATTGTCACATACAGACTAGGCTCCAGTGGATGAATACACTGGATGATCAATAAGGAGTGTGGCCCCCATTTTGGGCGATAAAGCTTTGAATCAGGCGTGGCATCGGGGAAATGAGGTTCCGAATAGAGTTCCGGGATATCATGGACCATGTGGTGTTGATCCGAGTCCACAGTTCATCTCCATATTGGTGGGGTTGGAGAGTACTCAACCGACGTCCAATCGTGTCCCACAGATGCTCTATCAGCGAGTGGTCAGGGGATCGTGCTGGCCACGGATGCATCCGCACGCCATGTAAAGCATTGATGCTGATCCGATCGGTATGCGGCTGGGCGTCATCCTGTTGAAAAACGACGTTTGCGATTCCCTGCAAATACGGTATTGCCACGTGCCTCAGCGGCTCGTCAACATAGCGGTGTGCCGTCAATATGCCCGTAATGCGTACCACCGGTGAGCGGCTGTTGGCGCTGATAGCACTCCAGGCCATTATCTCACGCTGCCGGGCGGTGTATCGCTTCGCAATGGCGGAGGAATCCGTCCGTTGGCCACGTCACCTCCAGACTCTCACACGGCGATTATCCGTGGTGAGAGAGAAACGCAATTTGTCACTGAACACCATACTGTTTCATTCGTCACCCCAAGCAGCCCTGGTGCGACAACACGCCAAGCGGTGAAGACGATGTGTAGAAGCCCGTACCTCAGACTATTCAGCCCGAATTAAAATAATAACAATTGACTGGGGCCTAATGGTCGAAGGCGTTAATGTACCTCTGACTTCTCGCACGTAGTAATGCGCAATTCCTATTAATACGTACTTTCTTGTTTTGTTTTTAAGTCCTCTTTTGCAGTAAAAAGGTATTATTAATATCCGAAATTAGTTACAATCTCGCTGATTTGAACGCATACGACGGAACAATTTCTTCCTTTATTCAGTTCCTTCGTGCCCGTATATAAATGTCCCAAGATGTTTTCGCAAGACGAGCCAATTATAGAATCTCTTCGATTAATTCTTTAGTAAGCAGATACATTGCACTGATATTTCCAAAATTAAAACCCCTCAGTCAGCGGAGAGATCTGAAATTGAAGCACAGCTCTCAAGGTACACACATTGTTTCCAAAAATCCTCATATCTTTGACAAACACCATGGTTCAGAGAATAAAACCACGACAACGCGAACTCTATTTTAAATCCAAAATAATCCGCCTTGTAAGCCTCGTCGAAATTCAATACCTTCTTTATCAGCTTCGCTGCTATAAGCCCACATCATAAGCAACCCGTTTTCTTCCATTTCCTATTTCGGTAAAGTATCCTCGGGGTAGACGACAACAGTTACGATTTTCCGCATCATGGTCCTGCTTTTCAGAGATATTCGTTGAGCCAAATATTGCAGAACTCTATCTATCCGTATATATATATATATATATATATAATCCCGCATAGCGAAATAGAATGTGGGGATAGGAAATGGAGGGTTGTGTTTGTTCAATTCGTGTTCCGTGTTTGCCTTACAAACACGATGAGGAAAGGTTTACATTATGAGAGCTGAAGCGGTATTTTGACTTTGCCACTTCCCAAAACCATAACAGAATCAAATTCACCTTCTGAAGAAATGCATATATTTTTAGGAGAAATATTGCCTTGCGGCATGCCAAGCAAATGTTGAAAAATTCATTTAACAGTCCCCTTTCAGGTCCTAGTTATTCGTTATTTCGCAAAAGGGTTCCTTCTGAAATGAGCATATATATATATATATATATATATATATATATATATATATCATCATCATCATCATCGTCAACCATTATCAATCCACTGCTGGACGAAGGTCTCCCCAAGTTTCCTCCACAACGGTCTGTCTTGTGCCAGTCTCCTCCATGTCACCCCTGCATACTTTCGAATTTCATCCACCCATCTCCCATGTGGTCTTCTTCTGGGTCTTTTCCTGTCCCTTGGAATCCAATCTAAAATTTCAGCTGTCCATCGATGATCTGTCCTTCTGGCAGTATGTCCAGCCCATTGCCATTTCAGGGATTTAACTCTGATCATGATGTCTTCCACTCTTGTCATTTTTCGGATCCACGAGTTCCTCTTCTTATCTCTCCTGGTTACACCAAGCATGCACCTCTCCATGCTGCTTTGAGTTGTCTGCAGCCTTTGTATGTCTCTTTTAGTTAAGGTCCACGTCTCCGCACCATACGTAAGCACTGGAAGGATGCATTGATCAAACACTTTTCTTTTAAGACATAATGGCATATTGCTCTTGAAAATTATGCTGTTTCTTCCAAAAGCTCTCCAGGCAAGTTTTGTACGCCGATTAATTTCTTCATCAATGTGACCCTCACTTGATATCTGCTGTCCAAGATAAACGTACGTGTCTGTTATCTCCAGCTTTTCTCCATCAATCGATAAATCTTCATTTC
This sequence comes from Macrothele yani, assembly GCA_039090855.1. NCBI lineage: Eukaryota > Metazoa > Arthropoda > Arachnida > Araneae > Macrothelidae > Macrothele > Macrothele yani. Next base: position 141,889,777 of record CM077002.1, read on the forward strand.
TTGTAAAAGCATTGAACATCACTTTTGTCTTCTGAAAGTTCATTTTTAATCCCACTTCTTTACTCTTGTCAGCAAGTTCCTGGATCATACTCTGCAGCTCTGATGGGGTAGTTGCAAAAATGACTACGTCATCAGCAAATATATATATATATATATATATATAGTCACGGAAAGCTATGGAATTATAAGGTTAAAAAATATGTTATTTTTCCTGATGCCATCTTCTAAATTTCATCAATTACTGGAGAAAACTGCTGTGTGAGTTTTTCTTTTCTTTTCACCGTCTTCTTAGTTCCACCAAGATCTGTTGCAATAAGTTGAAAGAAACTCCTTGGAACTCTGCGATTTTTGTTCTACTGAAATTGTACTTTATTTCTTTCACTTGGTGACAGCCAGTTTCCCTTTTTAAAATGTCCTTCAACATCTGTATTGAGTAATTGTTATCACCCAAGAATTCTTTCTTTTTCTGCTGGAAATATAAGCTGAAAAGTTTTGGATGTTAAGTCAGATAATACCCGAAAACTTGAAAATGTCATCGTCTTGGAGCTGGAATCGAACCCACGTCTCCCGGAGAGCGCCCGAGTATGCTAACCACTACACTACACAGAAATACCAATTTTCAAGTTTCCGATTAATTTGAATATAACCATCACATAATTTTTTTTTTTTTTGACTTTGCATCTTTCATTTCTTCTACCAGCTTTGATTTTGGTAAAACACTTATTCTGTTTCTTGTTCTCATGCCCGACTTTATTGAAAGCCTACCATGAGGAATTAATAAAGAATTGGTAAGGGTTTATAAATTTATTTTCCTATTTCACTTTTACACGTAAGTTTTACTCTTTTATAACATTTACTCATTTTGTAATTTCATTTTTATAGATACAACTTGTTTATTTGGATAAAACTATCATAGGTATTTAAAAGTTAAACGTTTGAAGTTAAAAAACAACAACAAGGAGACATAAACTGTATCTACAAAATCTAAGTCCTTATGGATCCACCAAAAATTTACATAAGTAGGGGCTGCGCCTCTAGGCTCGCCTCGCTCGTTTCCAGATTGGCGCTCAGGCCCTGCAGCCCGATCACCAAGTATATCACGTGAAATAGAAACTGGAAAATTCATAAACATTTCAATTTTTATTGCATGTCTAAGCAAATAAGGCTTGTTATTCCGAAGTTTCAGAGTTTTATAACTGTCGTCAATTTTTGGAAGGTCGGACTTTTGTCGTTTGAACTTGAAGCACTTACTAAATTTACCACTAAGGAAAACAAAAGCGATCCAAAAAGCATTTCGGTAAACCGTAAACCGTAAACCGTTATGCTAAACCGTTAAGGTGGACGTCAAGTAATTTGGCTTCCTATACTTTCAATGGAAAAACTTTTGTACACATTTCCTTTACGATCAGTGTTCTCCCAAGGATGAAAATTTGAACATCGATTAAAATAACTTCATATTATAACTTGCAATACTTAATATTGCCTAAAACATAACCATAATTATATTAAAAAACAATAACTTTTCCTTTGGTGGTGTAGGAACAAAAAAATCTTGTGTTGCATAATTATGATTATGTTTTAGAAAATATTAAGTATTCCAAGTTATAAAATGAAGCTATTTTAATCGATGTTCAAATTTTCATCCTTGGGAACGCAGTAATTGTGAAGAAAATGTGTAAAGAAGTTTTCCATTGGAAGTATAGGAAGCAAAATTACTTGACGTCCACCTTAAACAACTGAGATAGCTTTACCAACAAAACATATGCATAACAAATTCTCTGCGTCACCATGGCAGCAGGTCACGGGGCTAATACTTTCCTCTGTAGTTATCGTGAAGACAGAGAAGCCGTTCGTTTCTTTTCTTTGTGTCTTTAAAAATGCTTAAATATCAGAAAATGATTTTTTCTTAATTTGTTTTTGTAAAAAAGGGACGATAGTTGTGAGTTTATGCTATAAAAATTTCAATGCGTTATGATTTATAATTTGGCATATATCCGTTTTTTAAATGGATCCCATCGCGAAATTTAGAAATTCAATTTCTCGTAAACTAAATAGAAATTCAACAAAAGAGGGACAAGGTGCAAAGAGGCCGTTATGACACTTTATGCCTACAAAGTTTCGTGGTTCTGTTGCTGTTAATGTGTCAGAAACGCGACAGGATTTTGCTTACCTTAAGTTTGAAATACAATAGCTCTTGAAGTATCACCAGAATCAAGAAACGGTTTATTTCAGCGTATTCTCCAAACAATTTTCTACAAACGATGTAAATTTCATATTTTTGTGTTCAATACGTTTTGCGCTACGAGCTAGGAAAGCAAGAGTGTCGCGAAATTTCTATAACAGCGGCAGCAGCAGCAGCGGCGGCAGTTACTTTTTTTTAGAATAGAGAGAAATGTGTAATATTATTTATTCGTTAATACAGATCTTTCACATTAACTTTATATAGGGGAAGCCTAACTTTATATAGGGGAAGCTTTTAGACAGTACTAAAACGAGCCCCACAGTGAGTGATTCTTTAAACAAGTTTGTAAAATCATGCAATGCATTGGTTATAATACGCTTTCCAACATACCAGAAATCATTGCTCAAGTTATCACTCAAGTTATGAGAATAATGTCTGTGGAATAAATCTCAGTCCTGTGCCCAGGCCCTTGATCCCATATCGATGATATTCAACAGAACCGGTTCGGTATACCTCCGAAATAACATGATAAATTTTTGTCGCAATCGAAGCATTTTTACGTAAGCTATGATGCATAAGGGCTATGGAATATATCCCGCTCCCGTGTCCTAACCTTTGACCCCATTTCGCTCATTTTTAACAGCTACAATATACTAACATTTCATCCAAATCGAAACATTTTTACGTAAGTTATGACGCATAATAGCGATGGAAGTGATCCCGCTCCTATGTCCTGACCTTTGACCCCATTTCGCCCATTTTCAATAGGGTTTGTGGACAGGTGGTCACCTACCACATACTAAAATTTCATCGAAATCGGACTTTTTTTTACGTTAGTTATGACGCATAAGAGCAGTGGAATTGATCCCGCTTCTATGCGCTAACCTTTGAACCAATTTCGTTCACGTTCCATAGGGTTCCTTCCCAGGTGATACCTTCCCCATACTAAAAGTTCATCGAAATCAAACGATTGTTACGCGAGTTATCGTGCGAACGGACATAAGCACACAACGCGTGACGTAATGAAGCAGATGGGAATCGCGACCATCTGCTCGCAAGAGTATGACGTCATAAAACTTTAATAGGATCCACACACAACGCGTGACATAATGAGACAGATGGTGTGACCGCGCGCCAACATTCTCAAACGCGAGATTGTGACGTCATAAGATTTCTAAGCATTGGAAACATTAGATATGATGAAGAGACTATCGTGCTGATTGATACACAAATAAAGAAGATAGCTGTCTAAGCACGAACACTTTATGTTCGTGCTTAGACAGCTATCTTCTTTATTTGTGTATTGGAAACATTAATGGAACGACGCCATGACACTAAAAACGTTATAATTCGGGGTGGTTATTTAACCCACTAAACGAATTCTCCTAAAGCCGAGATCAAGCTAAATCGATTTCTAGTACCAGAAAACGGTAGGTTAACGACTTTCATCAAAATTCTTATAGCCGTTTTCAAAATAAAATGTTTATACATACGTACATACAAGAATTGCTACTTTAAGGTGGACGTCAAGTAATTTTTCTTCCTATACTTCCAATGAAAAAACTTCTGTACCCATTTTCTTCACAATTAATGCGTTCCCAAGAATGAAAATTTGAACATCGATTAATAGCTTCATTTCATAACTTGGAATACTTAATATTTTCTAAACCATAACCGTAATATTATTTTCTAAACCATAACCGTAATAATATTTTCTAAACCATAACCGTAATTATGCAATCCAACATTTATTTGTCCACTGACGTCATCAAAGTACAGGTCGCGCCATCTTTTTTCTGGTTTCAACACCACCGAAGGAAAGGTTATTGTTTTTTAATATAATTATGCTTATGTTTTAGAAAATGTTAAGAATTCCAAGTTATAGTATGAAGTTATTTTAATCGATGTTCAAATTTCGATCCTTGGGAACACACTAATTGTGAAGGAAATGTGTACAAAAGATTTTCCATTGGAAATATAGGAAGCAAAATTACTTGACGTCCACCTTAATAGCGTGGGATAAGGGCGATGGAATTGATCCCGATCCCATGTCCTGACCTTTGACTCCATTTGTCCCATTTTCAATAGGGTTCCCCTCCAGGTGGTCCCCTACCACATACTAAAATTTCATTGCGATCGAACCATATTTACGCAAGTTATGAAGCATAAGGGCAATTGAATGGATCCCGCTCTTATGGCGTGACCTTTGACCTCATTTCACCCATTTTCAATAGGGTTCGTCCCCTGGTGGTCCCCTACCACATACTAAAATTTCATCGCAATCGAACCACTTTTACGTGAGTTATCGTGCCGACAGTCGGACGGACAGACGGACGGAAAAAGCTGGAGCATATACGCTTCTTCAACCTTCGGTTGGAAAGCGTAAAAAAAGGAAAACAATAAAAAATAATTAAAAAAAATAGTAAAGATTTGAAGACAAAGTTGCCAGTGGGAATTTATAAGATTCACAACAGAAATGTTTGTTTTTATTTTCCTATAAACCCAAATTATACTGACCTTATTAATCCACTAGTATTAAGAGAATGAATTTTCGGCCTTGTAGTTTATACTGACACCCGATTACATTTTATCTCTGATATTTTAAATTATTTTTGTTTTTATATTCGAGCATCATCATTACTTTTCCCACATGACAACGGCTGAATCTGCATTGATATTTTTCATTTTCCATTCGTATTTCCTAAATACTATTTACTTTTATACTGACAACAATCCATCAAAAACAATGGCTATAAAACACAATAAAAGTAAACTAATGCAAGAAATGCTTAAAAATTACACATACATTTTTGGAAAATGTACGTGTAATTTTTAAGCACTTCTTGCATTAGTTGTACGTGTAATTTTAAGACACTTTTTGCATTAAGTTGCAAAATAATATGGTTACAATTAGCGACTACTGATAGATAAATATTTGTGACGCTACGCTTAACTTTTCGTGTTTCCATGCAGGTGTTCAATGTTTGGAAACTACTTCCCATATGAAATTATGTCCAGGTGTGATGCAACATCTGTATGCCGCATATTATCTATTCTTTCCGTTATTATTAGCAGTAGTAATAATTAAATTAAAAGAATCTTGTGTACTATTGGGTCACTGCATCAACAATGAATAAATTTATACACACAGAAAAAATCAAATAGAATAAAAAATGAGTAAATCTTGGGTCAAATCACTTTTAAATATACAGTTCTGCATTGAGTAAGTGAGTTGCAGTTCCAAATTGAGGACATTAAAAACACAAGGACCTTAATTCAGCGTATTAACTGATCAGTACGTTACTCCGTGTGCAGCTGCAAAAGAAGTAAAAGAAAATGCGTTGTATAATTATTCATCAATCCTTAAACATTGTTCACGTGCGACAGCATCGAGCAAATATTCCTGACGTAAGGTTTTCCTGTTTACTAGCTCACAGTCGGTGCCATCGCTGTGACTGAAATTGGTTATAACACGAATCGTAAAATACATACTGTATACTTGATTACTCAAACGGACATCATTGGATTGAACTGAAATTTTGTGGACGTAATGATACACAAGATGGCAAAAAAATACAGCAGCAGGACAATTAGAAAGAGATATCTGGCACGCAGTCCGGTCATCTTCAATTGCGCGTCGCACCGTCCCATGCGGCGATACATGCTGCAATACGGTCCGTTATGGTGGCGAACAGACGCCTGTTATTGTCCTGAGGCAGACTGGCCCACACGTGTTGGATAGTGCTCCCCAAATCCCGGATAGTGCGGCACGACGGCAGCTGGCGATTCAACTGCTCCCACACATGCTCGATAGGGTTATATCCGGGAAGTGAGCAGGCCATGGAAGTATCTGGACATGACGTAGGCAGTCCTGGGCAACACGAGCCGTGTGCGGGCGGGCATTATCCTGCTGGTATAGCGCACCTGGAATCCCGGCCAGGAATGTGAGCACATGGGACCGCAGGATCTCATCCACATACTGCTGGGCCGTCAATGATCCACGTACCACTACTACAGGTGATCGGCTGTAGCTATCTTAGGCAATGGCTCCCTAGTCCATAATGCCTGCAATGGGGGAGCTGTAGCGCACGGTAGTGAATTCGAAATTGTGCCGTTGACACGGGGACCTCTACACCCGGACACGATTATCATCTGTCCCCAAAACGAAGCGGCACTTATCCCTAAGCACCACAAGTCGCCAGTCTTCCGGTGTTAATGGCAGCACACGTAAGGGCCACTGCGATGGCAGATTCGCTTCCTCGAGGCGTCGAAAAATGGTTCGTGGGCACACGGGAGCCGCTACATATGTCTGTATGTTGGACCGGGTCCCCGTGGGATCCGTTCGTGCCTGGCGCACGATCCGGCGATCCTTTCTACAGGTAGTCCTCTTGATCCTTCCGCAGCCGCTCTGTCGTGTAGCAGTGGCGTCACGTGTCCACTGCTCCCAACACAGTCGGACGGTATGGTCAAAACAATCCACGTGGCTGGCTATACGGCGCGCTAACCACCATGCGGTTTTCATCCCGGTGATCAGGCCTCTCTCTCGAAGTCGGTAAGTGACGTCTACCCGACATTCTTGTCACTCTGTATTGTTACGTGCATCGGCCGGTGCCTTTCGCTTTCACGGGGCGTCGACTACACGCCGGTTTATAAGGCTTCCGGTTCGTGCTTGCAGTGCCACCACAGGGTGTACGGTCATGCGCACGCGCTCCAAACGTGGATCATTTGCATACCAGCACGCACTCTAGTTATTTGCAAAGTTTTGCGGTTGTTGCGTTTTTTATTCTAGGTGCGTGAATTTCATTGTCCGTGAGGGTATAAAAAACTGTTGAATTATTAATGGGCAGTCCATAAGATAGATCACCAACAACAACATTTTCGTAATATTCCAATTCAATATTCCCATGACAGAAGCTTATTATATACTTTAATGTATTTTAACCCGTCATATGACGGCCACAGTATGTTGAAAATTATCCAATGTAAAAATTAAGTAGTAAAAATTATGTTAATTAAATTTCATGAAATACTTCTTGATACACAATGTTTTGTGCTATTGTCATTTGATTGTTCAAAAGATTTCCTTACAGTTCAAACGTCGCAGGCAGTTGTTCGAGCACGTGCGTGTTGCCACAGATGAAGTCGTTTGTCTTACTAACTTTATTTTGTTTTCCGCTACATCTCCTTGATTTTATTTATCGTGCGATAGCGGTGTGGTTAGTTCCTACTTCGGCCACCGGATAAAAGTAGATGGCACTTCAAGTAATGACGTCAAAGCGTTAGAGGCAAACGTAGCCTATTATATAGGTTTTATAAGGAGTTGTTAAGATTACTTTGATCGTGTGACGTCACGCAACGCTGGCATTATGTCAGATTGTTCTGAATGCGATCACATCACAGCAGCAGCTGCGAAGTATTGATTTTTGTTGCTATGTAACAAATTACAAGATTTACCTACGAAATTACAACGGAAATATTATATGAGAGTGTCTTTATATTGTTTATACAAAGTGCAAACATTATGTGCTGTTGATAGCCTGAATAGAAAATTGCAATTATCCGAAATATCCCAGCGTCTATCCTTCAGTTTTTTCTGTTCTCAAGACATCTCTTTTGTTTAATACCGTATTTAGAAAACCATTCATTCGATTTCTTCTTTCTTTAATGCCACACTCAAGAAATCAATTCTTTGTTTAATGCCACACTCAAGAAATCAATCTTTGTTTAACGGCATTCTCAAAAAATCAGTCTTTTGTTTTATACCATGTTCAAAATTCACTCATTTGTTTCGTGTCATTCTGAAAAAATATATTTTTGTGGCACGAAATGTTAGATAAATCACTCCTTTGTTTAATGGCATGGTTAAAACATTGTTTTTATTCAATGCTACACTGAATAAATCATTAATTCGTTGCCTTGCATTCTAAAGAAATGCTTTCTTTGCCTATTGCAATGCTCAAGGTGCAATTATCTAAAAATGACTTTTTCCATGCAGTGGAAAAAAATCCCTTCTTCGTTCATTTATTAAAAAATAATTTCTTTGCTTTATTCCATGCGAAATGATTCTTATGTTTCAGCAGTGCCGAAGCAGTAATTATTTTATTTCATGCTATGCCCAAAAAGTTCTTATATTTTTAATACTATTCTTAAGCAATAGTTTCTCTTCTTCACTAAATGCTTAAGTAATATTTAATATCTTGCTTTAGATGCCCCTTCTTAATTTAATGTGATGTTCATATCATATATTCTTTATTTTCTACCACGCTCAATAAATTTCATCTTTGTTTTACATATGACCAATAAATCTGTTCTAGGTTTCATGCTGTGCTCAAAACAACACTACATCTTATTGGGCGTGTTAAAAGATTCTACCCGTTTTTGTAATGGATGCCAATTGCGATCGGAGTAGTTACGTCACAGATGACACTGCGATGCCGAATTTTCGGCCAATAAAGCATGTAGCAGTAGAGCATATAGAGGCTTTTTATCCGAGTAAGCCATTCGTAACGGAAATCACGGATAGTGTAGCATGGCATGCGATAAGGAGCACATTAGACATTGTTTACTGTACGAGTTCGATAAAGGCAGTACTGCAGCCGTTGCTTGCCACAACATCTGTCAAGTGTATGGGGAGGATGCAGTTGATGAGAGCACATGTCGCCGTTGGTTTCGGAAATTCCGGGACGGAGACGGGAGCTGAAAAAATGAACCACGTCCTGGACGTCCATCCGCAGTTTCCGGCGAGGCTGTGGACCAAGCCATAACAAATGACCCACATCCAACCGTTCAGGAATTAGCGGAAACGTTTGGCGGAACACAGAACAGCAGTCGAAAGACGGATGCATGCGCTTTGGTTCATCACGAAATTCAATAACTCGGTTCCGCACCAGCTTTCTGCAAAGCAACGAGAGTATAGAATCCGCACCTGTGTTCCTTTGCTTTCACGTCTCAGAAATCAACTGGTTTTGGGAAGAATTGTAACGGCTGATGAGAAATGGGTACTTACTGTAATGTAAAGCGTCGGTGCTGAGCCTCCTCCTTCGACCTTAAAAGGAGAGCTGATCCCTAAAAGGCTTTCTTGAGTGTTTGGTGGGATGTCCGGGGAATAATCAACTGAGAGGTGTTGGGACCTAAACGAACGGTAAATGCTGACCTCTAGTGCCAACAGTTGGACAGATTGCGAGAACAACTGATATCAAAGTGGCCAGCACTTGTCAATCGCAAAGTCGTGATCCTTCATCATGATAACGCCAGACCTCAAGCTGCTTTAATCACTCGGCAAAAATTACTGGACTTTGGTTGGAAAGTGTTACCTCACCCAGCGTATTCCCCTGACCTGACACCTAAGGACTACAACAGTTTCCGATCGTTACAGAACGCCTTCGCTCTCCAAACCTTCGATGACGTGGACGATGTGAAAACGGTATTACATGACTTTTTTTACTGTAAAACACAGGAGGTTTTTTGGCTTGGGATTCATCAACTCATAGACAGATGGCAAGAGGTCATACAGTATGATGTCAATTATGTGAAATCCTAGATACGTTATTTTTTGTATTCTCCTGCTTTCTTTGTAGCCTACAAGAACGGTAGAACTTATGCACACACCCAATGCATCAAACTGCTGCGTGTTTTACTTCATGGACACTTTTCCCTTGTTCTTTTTTGCCGCTGTAGTTTTATGGGAGATGTTTCTGTACCTGTAATATGGTAAAAATATATCCCGTGATAGATAATTCACACCACTGATATGAAAATATTTATTCATACTTCTAAACTTTTCAGCTGGATTTGCATACATATATATAACACAAATCACACGACAGCATACTAAAGCGTCCTTCTGATTTTTGGAAGTAAAAGGCGTGGCTGCGCGCTGACAAAAGGAGAATCTTTTATTTTGCTTTCCTCGGTACAGTTCGCTTTCGGTTTGCCATGTTCGAATCAGAATAAACTATGTCTTGGTTTCAATTCTTGTGCATGCGCATTTTCTCTTGAAAGACAGGGCATCCCTGTGGATTTGGTAAAAGGGATAAAAATTTACCTTTTCCCTTTGTCTTAACTTTACAACTAGTTCTTCCGATGTTGCTCTTGCCTTTCGGCAAGGAAGAAATTTAAAATTTCTCTCATGAAGTATCAAATGTTTTCATACCTTACGTAGTCCTATAGATCAGCATTTCACACCGGCCCTTTCGTAGTCTTTCGGCTACTCTTTCTCCGGTCCTCCCAAAGTTGCACATGTAGTTTCTTTGCTCCGGTTCTTCCGATGTCACACATGTTATACACATGTGTATTTTCTCTTTGATCCTTATTATGTTGCATAAAGTACCTTCCCCTCCCGTCATTACAACATTTCACAAAATACTTTTCCGTTCTCTCTTTCCGATGTCGCACAAGTTACCTTTTTCGTATTGCACATCTAACGTCTCAGGGGTTATCTTTCCTACCTGTACTTCTGATATCGCATAGGTTCCCTCCCCCTCTCCCCATCTTTTCAATGTCACGTAGATTACGTTTTGACTTCGGTCCCCATGTCGTATAAATGACCTTCTCCTCCCGTTCTTTTGACGCCTCACAGTATACCTTTGGGTCCTCTCCTTCCGATGTCACCGAAGTTACCTTTTTCCTGCTGCACTTCTGACTTCTCGGAGGTTACCTTTATCAATAACTATTCCAATGTCTTATAGGATGTCATTTTAACTGGGGTCCTTCTTATGTCTCGGAGGTTACCTTCCCCATCGGCCATTCCGATGTTCCATAGATTTTCTTTCCCCCTCCTGTTCTAAGAGTAGCTAAGATGTTATCTTTCCCTTTCCTGTTCTACGAGTAGCTCAGAGGTTATATTTCCTTCTCCTGTTCTACGAGTAGCTCAGAGGTTATCTTTGCCACCGGTTGTTTTGATGCCACATATGTTACATATTCTCTCTTGTCCTTTCAATGTCTCAGAGGTTACCGTTCCCACTAACCATTTCAATGTCTCATAAAGTACCCCTTTTACTCAAATTCTTCTTATGTCTCGAAGGCTACCTTGCTGACCGGTCATTCCTATATCGCATGTGTTACCGTTTCTCTCCAATCCTTTCGATGTCTCAGAGGTAACTTTTCCATCTTTCCCTCCTATCTTTCCAATATCTCAGAGGATGAAAGGTAAGTGTAAAAACTTTCCCACTTTCCCTCCTATCCTTCAGAGTCCACAAACATGTCAAAGTGTGAGATATATGTTTCATAAGTGCAACGAGTATTCGTTGAGAAATACTACTGTACTTCGTAAATGTCTTGAAAATTGTAGTATTTTTATGAGGACATTTTGTTCTTCAAGTATTGCTTTGGTATTAGAAGCTTGACGAGTCCAGATTAGAGCTTTTGCGATAATATCGCATAATAACTACAGTCTTGTAAAAGAATTTAGAATACATTCCTCTCACCATCGTTTTATCCTCAGAGTCATCGGCCAATGACTCCCTCTTCCGTCGCTTCCAGAAACTGACTCGTAACCAAAACTCGCTTGAGCGTTTCCATTGAATACGGAATATTTCTTCCTTACCCATCATATGCTCCATTGTAAAAAACGTTAAACTTGAAATAATTACCGGTATGCATTTCTGTTGAGACAGAGCAGCCGTCGTCAGCAGAAATCAGCTATCATCAGCTGATGATGCATGTGACACAGGAACTCAAAGAATCCGTTCGAAAAGAACGACTTCAACACTACGGATGGTTAGAGTGCTTCCTTCGCTGTGTTATAGGCATTTTGGGAAGAGTCTCCGATAAGTTCTTCTGGCTAAAAGGATACACTAATGTCTTCCAAAAGGCAGAGCGTGTGAACAATCTTCACAACTTCAAAAAAAGATGATAATACTCCCTAAATATTGATGTACGATGTGTTGCCCTCAACAGAGAAACATTTGACCTAGCTCTACAGTGGAACAATGTTGGTCGTAGGTTTCCAAGAAAGCATTAGGATTTTTACTTCCCACTTTTCACGTGGATGGGTAATACAAATGGTTTCACCAGAGTAAGAACATTGTGCTTAAGAGGAAGTTAACTGTGTAAACGCTGCGCGTGACTTTTTTGATAGTCGCATTGTTTCTTGAAAGAAGGCTTATAGTTTAAGGTGTCTGAAGGAGAAATTGTACAAAAGCATCCCGCATGTGTTAGAAGAATCGAATCAAGTTAGCGAGTTATGCATTTCAAGTACGATTCAAAAATAATCCTCAAGACAGAAGTAATAGAGTAAATGGAATCGTAGCAAAACGAGGCGCACACATTACTTTATTTTATTTGCTGTTTCAATTACATTTATTGCACTCGAGATGATTCACGAATAAGGATTGGAAAACTTTTCTTTCAACTGTTGAAGTCATTTCCTATTTATGCTCAGAACAAAAAAAAAAAAAATAGAGTTTTCGATTTTTTTCAACACCCAAGGCTTTGCTTTCATACCTGGGTAGCATCTGAGTAGTTTAATCACAATACGTTTGGGGTTAAAATTCTATTAAGGCATGTATTCCATATAGGGCCTTGCGGTGTTGGTTTTAATCCCTTTCCAGGAACAAGTGTTTCTAATCGATCCATAGCGGACTTATTGAGCCGTTAGATGATCAACGTGATATGTAGTTTACAGCTACGAATGCATCTTGCTTATATCAGGTGTATTGCTTATGGAATTTCAATTCTTTTAAAACTATAATTTTAGATGTACAGTGAAACATTTCTAGGAAGGTCATCTACGGTTTTGTGAAAAAAGACATTCATGACAGATCACGGCGAAATAGAATGGTTTAATTTTCTAAAATGTCTCTCGTCCCCAATTGAAACTGAAATAAAAATGACTTAATCATTCTAATGCAGCCTGCTGTGAAGTGCTTACATTTTTTTTCTCTAGACATTTCGTAATTTAGAAATTTTATTCTTTTGATCTCTTAATACCTGCTAGAAGTAATATCAAGGAATGGGAAAGGTGTTGGGGATATGCATACGTTGTCATGATCATGATCATGATCGTATGTAGAGGATTTTAGGAAGGGAGTGTCTGACCCCAGGTCTTAAACAACCCTTAGAAATAGGAAGCTAGGAGATTTGGGCTAGAGTGCTCGATAGGAAAGTGGCACGGAAGCGAAGTAGAAAGGGGGAGGAAGACGCCCTTATTTATTACCGGGGGTCAGTACCCGGGGCCCGACGGCTTAACGTGCCCATCCGACGCACGGCGGATATTTAGTGGATCGAGCGTTTGTACCTGCCTGGGATCGAACCTGAGGTCCTTTCCGTGGCAGTCACGAACGTTGCCCACTAGGCCACCAGCGGCCCTGCATACGTTGTCATAATTCAGCAGCTCGTACCACGTACCACATGTTCCCACGACCACGACTGACTCAACAATCATTATCGTAGAGTTTACATCTATAGCTATGCCTGTTGTAGGCTCTTGACGCGACCACAAGAAATGAAGTGACGCCAGGTGGAACCTAGAGGCTCCCGATAGGAAAGTTGGAAAGCTGAGGGAAGCAGGGACGCCAAAATGTACAGCACCTACGTCACTAACGCGATGATGTAACACACCGTCAAAATACAACCCACCACCAAAAATAACAGAATGCTGTCTAGACACGGTACCAAACAATGGAGATAATTGCTGAATTGAAAGATGAACTCTTATTTACAATCTAAAACCATATATACACACGCGAGATCTTTCGGACCCACTATGGGTCCATCATCAGGCACCGCAGAGGGGTGGTTCCGGGATTATATAGCCGGACAAAACAACCCACAATGCAACGGCATGGAGGCGCCGCTCATGTCCAAGCATGCGCACTTGTTAGAAAATATAAACATGCAAATTTACAAAAGTACAAGAACACGACTACGGATTATGATGAAATATACAATGTTGTGAAATAAAATGTCTCCATGATGAGGGTAGTGTCGACGGCATTTCATCATTACAACACTGGTTAGCAAATAGAGCTATGTACAAGCTTTCAGTGAATTATAAGCCAGTCTTAGTTGTAGGTGTTGGTAAGATCTTGGTGCTGTTCCAGTCCGGAATGTGTTGGCCTTGTTTAACTAGTCGGGAAAAAGCGGTGGTACCCGATCCAGTCCGGACATTGTACTTGTGTTCAGAAATACGGGTAGCAACAGTCCGAATAGTGGATCCTACGTAATTGGTGTCTTGTATACCAGGGTCAGTAGCTTTTAATGGAATGGAATAGACACCGTGCCTTAGGAACGTATTAACCCTATCCCGATATCTCTTTTGCCATCTGGAGAGCATTATCAAGCCTGTTCAAACAATATTGCAGCTATGTGAGATAGGATAATTTCGTTTAGGATAATTTAAGATTTAAATTGCATACACTAGTTAACAGAAATCATACCATCTGCTAACAAAGTTCTAAGAACTTGCTGAGTACCACCGACCATTACAAACTCGTAAAGGGTGGTAATAGAGAGAAAGAAAAAGAGAAGCATGTGTTTGATATGTTTGAACTCGCAGCCTTTTCGATATCTTTCTAGAATTTCCTAAACAAGAATTTTCTGAAAATAATTCCGGAAGTTGCTGAAGCCAAATGATGATATGTTCTGGACCTCTACCTGACTGACCTTTCAGTAAATGAAGGAATAAACACGCTTTTCAAAAATGGCTGCCTGATGCCTCGACCTGAAGGTGGCCGGCAAATAGAAGTCTCTTATGCATTGTTCTTATTGGTGATAACATTCGTGGCAGACAAAATCCAGTTTTGCAATGCGAGTAACCTCCAACACAGGTTTCATTGCAATTGGTTAACTTATTAAGTGGCCATTCTTCTTGAATTGCTGCATTGCACATGTTACATTTTGTAACAAATAACCAAACTGATATAGGAAATCAGTATGAGAGAGCAGGCTTACTTTTATTTCCACTAATTTATTCCTTCATTTACTGAAACGGCAAATCCACTGATCTACATGGTTACTCTCAGATCTTCACACAGAATTCCATCTAATGACAGCAATAATCGGTAACGTATAGCTGAATAAGCTTTGCATAAACCTTTCGCAATCTCAAAATTTAACATCTACTCGTAATCTCTACAGCTTCATGTACACAGAGAGCATCCCGTAACAAGTGTTACAACGTTTGAGGGGTGGTAAGTGCTACCATTGTGATGAGAAAATCGTTTACATTTTTTTGAAATGTAAGTTTATTACTAGAAATGTAAGTCCGAAAATTTACTACGTCAGTTCCATTATTTCGCCTTGTCAGTAACAATATGAAGAAATGACATGGCAGCGTCATGTAATAACAAATTGTATTGTCTAATCTTTATGTGTATCACTTCAAGTCTTAGTTGAAAAGAAAGGCAAACTTTAGCTACATTAAAAGTTAGAAATTACGTTTATCTGCCTAAAAGATTCATTAAGGAAAGTTGTTTCTGATGAAACTGAAATTCTAAATTATTATTGAGTAAATCGTGAGTAATGCATAATTAATGTTACTGCAATAGCTGTTCAAAATGGCGATCACCATTTGCAATGCCAACTCTGATTCGTCGCATCAGGGATTGCTTGACATTCACAAAAGTTCCTGGAGCACTTCAGATGGTTTCACATGGCACTTCTGTTCTTGCTAGAAGTTTCTCTTCAGTATCGATTTTTTTATTCGGCTGAAGGTTTAACGACCACCGTTAGCACCTCAATAAGCCATAAGCAGTCGCCCGTCCCTAATTTAGGGTCACTGTTTCCAGGGAAGGGAGATGGCCAGTGCCGTAAGACAAACCCAACATCCATGCCTCACTGGGATTCGAACCCGGACCCGTCACGGGCGAATGATTGGAGGCCAGCGCTTAGACCACTGCACGACCGGGGCAGCTCAGTATCGATTTGCTATTCCTCATTAACGATGTTTTTAGTATGCCCTCAAAATGAAAAATCCTAGCTATGAAAGAACAGGAGAACGCAGAGGCCAGGAAATGGGGCCTCCCCTTCCAATTAACCGCCCTGGCAGGTCTTGATTCAAATGTGTACAGAAGCTACGTGTAAATTGGGCCGGTGACCCACCATGTTGGAAACACGCGTGCCAAATTACAGTTAGTGGCACATCTAGAATTTGGGCAAGATATTCTCAACAAATTGCTGGTGTTTGTGGCAGTTCAGTCGTGCGTGGTAGAAGATACGGCCCACTAAAAAGTCATTCCCTATACCAGCCAAATGTTAATTTAGAAGTGGTATTTTTAGCTTGTCGTATGTGTAGCATGAGGGTTAGTTTCACTCCACAAATGAATGTTGTAGCAAATAAAGAAACCCAATCTGGAAAAACATGCCTCATCGATAAAAAGCACGAATGCTGGAAATTGCGGGCCCATATCACAGTGATCCTGAAGTTATTGGCAGGAATTTAGGCTTGAAGTAAAGTGAGTAAGTCCCAATTCCTGGACTGGTTATAACCGGTAGGGATACATTTCATGTGAGTGCAGCACCCACCATACCTTACGTTTATCTATTCCTACCTCACGTGCAATAGCTCAAGTGCTGGACAACGGCTGATGTTGGGCACGTTCGAGAATCACCGTACCAACATTTGCATTCAATGTTGTTGTTCTACTAGCAGTATCACTGTGATTTCGTTTGAGCAATCCGTACCACGTAGACGACGATCAGTCCCTCTGAAAATAGTGTCAGCTGGATGTCGTCTCTTTGGAAAGCGTTCAGCATATAGTCGACCAGCTGCTCTGCCATTTTGGTGAATTTCCCAGGTAAATTAGGTGCAAATCAGAAAGTTCAGTATTGGTGTAGTCTTCCATGCTACTAGCCTGTTATTGAACGAAGCACGAACTCTATAATATCTTTTACTGTTTCTCTAAGCAAAAACAGACATTCTGCGCAGGTCTTTCAGCCGTTCCTCTTGTCATAACTTGACGACGAAATACATATGCAAATCAACTCTTTATGGAAAATCTTTTTTAGCACGTCTTTTGTAAAAAAAGATGGTGCTTATGTTACGGGTATGTCCGTCCGTCCGTCTGTACCCACGATATCTCTGCAACTCTTAGTCCGATTTGAAAAATTCTTTTTGCATTGGGAAGCTTGAAATATGCGAATGATGATTCTTTATTTCGTTTTGTTTTCTACGATGTACAATTTCGCCGCTAGGGGGCGTAAATACAGATGATGTCGAATTCAAAAATACGTTTTATTCCACATATTTGCTTCTAAATATCCGATTGAAAAAATTATTTTATATTTCGATTCTATTTATGTCGAAGAGTACTTTAGATATAGTTACTTTTTTCAAATTACGCACGTTCCGCTAGGGGGCGTAGAAGTAAATTACTTTTTTCCTGATAACTCTTCTTCTAAAACTTCGATTTAAAAAAAATGTCTTTCAGCGGATACATCTCCTGATGGAAAATTTTTTGCATATAATTTCAAATATTTGGTAAAAAATACTTTGGCCACCAGGGGGCATAAGTGTTAATTTTTGCTTCTGATGTACTTGCCATAAAATCTGAGCTTCTAAAATATCGATTGAAAAAATTCTTTCGTGCACTGATTCCGCTCACATCGATAACCTTTTTCGAAATATTTTCTTCTTAAAATATTGCACAGTTTCTCCGCCAGGGGGCGTAGATATATGCCTTATTTTTGTCAATATCTCTACTTCTAGAAGTCCGATTTGAAAAATTCCTTCTTTGTTGGATAGTGTTTCCAGTGTGCCAGGTTTTTCATATAATTTCAAAATTTTCAAGTAATTCATAGACTTTCCTCTAGGGGGCTTAGAGGTAAATTGTGCTTTTCCCTATATGTCTGCTTCTAAATCTCCGATTGAAAAATTCTTTCTGCACCGGATACAGCTCCTGATGGGCAAACGTTTGCACATAATTTCTAATTCGTAGTTTGTAGACAGATAGAACTCATGTCGAGAAACCTTTTAGAAACATTTTCTTTTTAAAAAAATGCATGGTTTCTACGCCAGGGGGCGTAGATACATATCTTATTTTTGTCAATATCTCTACTTCTAGAAATCAGATTTGAAAAATTCCTTCTTTGTTGGATAGTGTTGCCAGTGTGACATGTTTTTCATATAATTTCAAAAATTTCAAGTAATTCATAGACTTTCGGCTAGGGGGCGTAATGGTAAATTGCGTTCCCACCTATATCTCTGCTTCTAAATCTCCGATTTGAAAACTTCTTTTTGCACCGGATACATCTTCTGATGGGAAATCCTTTGCACTTACTTTCTAATTTTTGAAAAAAAAAGGTTTGGCCACCAGGTGGCGTAAGTCTCAATTTCCGCTTCTGATGTATTTGCAGCAAAATATGAGCTTCTAAAATCTCGATTGAAAAAAAAAGTGGTTTCTTTACCAATACTACTGCTGTCGACAAACCTTTTAAGAGCATTTTCTTCTAGAAATAATGCATGGCTTCTACGCCAGGGGGCGTACATGTATATCTTATTTTTGTCAATATCTCTACTTCTAGGAGTCCAATTTGAAAAATTCCTTCTTTGTTGGATAGTGTTTCTGATGCGAAGTGTTTTTCCTACAAATTCAAAATTTTCAAGTAAATCATTGACTTTCCGCTAAGGGACACAAAGGTAAATTGCGTTTTCTGCGTTATTTCTGCTTCTAAAAATCCGATTTGAGAAATCCTTACTGTATTGCATACAAGACCTAATGTAAAACATTTTTCACATAATTTCTAATGTTTGGTAAAGAATGGTTTGGCCACCAGGGGCATAAGTGCTAATTTCTGCTTTTGATATATTTGTAGCAAACGCTGGGCTCCTGAAAACTTGAAACGATAGTGCTCATACGGAAGAACCTTTTGAGAATACTTTCTTCCTAAAATAATGCATAGTTTTCCCACCAGGGGACGTAAAGACACATTTTATTTTTGTCAATATCTCTGTTTCTAAGAGTCCGATTTGAAAACTTCTTTCTATGTTGGAGAACGTTTCCAGTGCGAAATGTTTCTCATATAAATTCATATTTTTCTTAACGCACAAATCTGCATACAAAGGGCGTAAGCTCACAATTCCGTTTACAGCAATATCTGAGGGATTAAAAACCCGATTGAAAAACTTCTTTCTTCCCTCAGATAATATTGTTTTTCCATACCGGTTCCATTGACTTTGAATAGCTTTGATAATTTTAATTTGCATCAGAACGGATTCAAAAGACGTGCTTATTACACCCGAAAATTTGGTGACATCTTTCTTGTTTTTTTCTTTTTGATGACTCCATTTTTCTCCCCATATTTTTCTTTTTCGTGAAAGCCCATGTCTGTGGCACCCTTAAAGTGATGTGATGCCTGATGCTTCCTCAAGCTGGGTAAATTTTATTTCAAAGCGGATGTGACGTCATATAACTTTCGGCCTTAATATCTCCGTAATGAAGTTATATTATGAAAACTATGAACGATTTTCGCGTCATAATGACGCCACCTACTACCCTCAAATATTGTAACACTTATTACGGGGCATCCTATAGATCTCGAGAATTCTACCATCTGCTGATTTCTACATCTGCACATTCAATGTTGCCAAATACAAAAAAAGCTGTTCCGGGGAAAGTTTTGTGTCGTTCAGTCAGAAAGCGTTTAATCAAAAAGTAACCAAATTCACATAAGTAAACATAGTCTCAAAATGAAACTTATTTCGAGGTACACCTCACATACTTTTAATCAGGTAGACAACAGAAACTAAACCAGAAAGAGTGTATAAGGAAGCTTTGTTACTCAACGTAATAATGGTACGACTGTGCTATACACACAGTGCGTCAAAGAATTTCTAAGACTGGGTCTGTAAAATGAAATAGAAACAAGAAATTATAATTTGTTTTGGTTTGTTATTCAAAACAAGTCCCTCCAGCTTCAATACACTTGTTACAGCGATTTAATAATGATTCGAATGCCTGTTCCAGTTCACTTTGCGGAATTGCCTCCAAAGCACGCTTCGAAGCTGTTTGTATGGTCGAAATATCATAAAAATAACACCCTTTTAACGTTATTTTAAGTTTTGGGAATAAAGAAAAGTCGCTGGGTGCTAAATCAGGCGAATACGGTGGTTGATTCAACACACAGACGTTTTTTCACCAAAAATGTACGAACAAGGAGTGAGATGTGACTGGGTGCATTATCGTGCAACAAACACCAAATGTTTTTATCTCGATATTCTGGACGAATGCGACGAATTCTGCCCATCAACCGCCTCAAAACATTTAAATAAAACTCACCAGTAATTGTTTGTCCACTTGGAACAAATTATTTGTGGATAATACCATTACTATCGAAGAACGTAATGAGCATTGTTCTGATTTTCGATGGAACTTTTCTTGTTTTTTTTTCTTGTTGCGAATTTTTTGACTTCCATTCCGCACTTTGTCGCTTTGTTTTAAGGATCATATTGAAAACACCATGTTTCATCACCAGTAACAATCGATTTTAAGATGTTTGGATCATTTTCAGCGGCTGAAATGATGTCTCTGCAATGTGCACTTCTCCTTGAATTTTTGTTCATTGGTTATTGTGTGTAGAACAAATTTAGCACAGACTTTTGTTTTGCCCAAATCTTCATGTAGAATGGTTCGAATCGTTTCTTTGTTGATGTTTAAAGACTCTTTAATCATTCTTAGTGACGCACATCGATTGTTTGCCACGAAATCACGCACTTTTTGAATAATCTCAGGTGTCCTAGATGAACTTGGTCTTCCGGTATGCTTATCATCTTCTAGAGTCTCTCTTCCGTCCAAAACACGCTTGTGCCACAGGAAAACATTTGATCTACTTAAACAAAACTCACCGTAAACTTGTTTCATTATTTGGTACGTTTCCGAGGCAATTTTACCAAGTTTGGGTTAAATTTAATAACAGCCCTTTGTTTCATCTTAATAATTCAACATGAAAAAACTTTTACTTCTCTAATGAACGCCCGTTTCGTTTGAGTTACTTTAACAACTGCGTAGTACTTTTGGCAGAAAGCAAGCAGATGGTCACGGTTTATAACGCATTCGCGATTACACTGGTGGCGCCACCGTAGGCTGAAATCTAGCGCCAGTCTTAAAAATTCTTTGACGCACTGTATATACACGCAGAGAGAATGTGTGGTTTCTCTCCAATTAAAATTAGTTTGTCCGATTAGTAGCGATTTCTTGTCGAATCATTACGCAAAGACGAATCATTCCTATGTGATATGCTGACTGTTAAGAAAAGGGAGTCACTTAAAAGTAATGATTTAATTTATAGGAATTATTTCTCCCCTGTTTTCAGTCACATGAGGAAGCTGTTATGGTTTTGAAATCAGTCTCTGATTCAGGGGACGAAGCTTTTTATAGAATTCCTGCATCTACTGTAAATACTGCATTTCATCATGGGGTCCTTCACCTAATTTTGATGCTTTGAATAATGGAGAACCGTAGCAGGGGTTCTTTTATCTGAGTTCCGGTGGTAGGTCTTTCCTTTCTTTTCAGCATTATTTCTGAGGTAGAACACTGGCGAAAGGAAAGCAGTGCATAAATCATGAACAAAATCTTTCGAAACCTCTTGTTATGGATTTTTTGGAAAGATATAGAAAGGCAAAACTAACTGGAGCAGAATAAATGCTGACCCAAGAAAACGCAATTTTGAATATCATCACCTAAAAAAAAAAAAAACTTTTTTCTAGGTCAAATAGTTCACAACCTCTCTGAGTGTGCGAATGGTGTGCTTTTCAATCATCTCGTCAATCACTTATTACGATACATATGAAAGTTTCCTCTCTTGATTTTGAACCACGATCTGTCGGTGCTCTTAAAATTTTACTGTGAAGAATATATCAAGAAGAGCACTTACCTAAGAGATGGGCAGTGTTTTCTCTCTATAAGGAATGGAACTACTACTTTTTTTTTTTTTTTTGATTGAAGGTTTAACGACCGCCGTGAGCAACTCAATGGGCTATAAGCAGTCACCTGTCCCTAATTTGGGGTCATTGGTTCCAGGGAAGGGAGAGAGCCAGTGCCGTAAGACAAGCACAACATCCATGCCTCACCGGGATTCGAACCCGGACCCCGTTCGAACGAATGATCAGAGGCCATCGCTTAGACCACTGCGCCACCGGGGGCGGCTGGAACTACCTCAATGCAGCTTGTGTGTACTTGATCTCAGAAGCTGCAAGTCGTACATAATGTCAACGAATTATGAGCCAGCCAAAAAATTCCCAAATGGTTCTGATGTACCAAGAACGAACAATCGATTTGTGTCGCACCAGATTTGATGAAAAAAAGAATCATCGTTGAACTAAAAACATGATGGCATGTGAGAAGCACACATGTTTCACATTGAAAATAAGATCCAGATGCTTTTCCACGAATCATCTTGATAAAATGGTCGAGAAGAGTCAGCGAGCGTCATCTTTTCCATAAGATTGGTTGGTTGGTTTGTTAGTTTTTATGGCGCAAGGGCCATGTCTGGTCAAAGAGCGCCAAACACAAGACAAGACAAGACAGTTAGTTTTTCCATAAGATGCACCGCTTTTGCATGCACAGCATCAAGAAGATTTAGACCCAATGGTGGACGCGAGTCGCTCGAGAGGCGGACTTTTGGCTATTTGTACGATTTCTGCCCTGTCCACTAAGTTTGGGCATTCAGTTTTCTTTCTTAAACGAGCGATCCAAAATTAGGAATTGGTGACTGCTTCTACTCCTAGACGGTCGTAATATACCAGAAAACAAACAAAAATAAAGCAGTGAGAGCGTTTTAAGATTAACAGTATCGGGCTGATATTCGAGTTTCATAGTATCCAAAAATGTCCAGAGAAAAAGTAACTTTTGTATTCAAAGTGTATTCAAAGAAAAACGTCAAAATGTATTCAAAGAAAACGTATTCAAAAGAAACAGGATTATACTCTTCCGCCCTGTACAACAAAACTGATGAACGTTCGTTACAAGGATAACCGCCTAGAGCAGAAACAAGTTTTCAGTTACAGATTTGACCTGCAGTTTGGCATGTTACAGTGGAACGCTCGAAACTTGATTTCGTCTTCGGAAGTATGCTTATTTTAATACAGAGTAAGGTTGTATCATTTTGAATTAGAGTTGTGTAAAGAAAAAATTAGGCCGATATCGTCTGATTTTTGAATGACTTTTTGAGTGCGTATTTCCGTAACGTGACTTAACTGTAGTGTTTTAACAGTATTTTGATGCCAAAAAGATGACCTTGCAGATTTTTCGAAGTAGAATTTGCAGTCGTTAAGCTATTGCAAAATAAATTGCAGAAAATAGAGGAAGGGTAGCTTTAAAAAAGTTAATCTAACACTGAAAGAAACAACAATGTATTTATTGTTTGGTTTTAGTCTAAAAAAACACCGTTGAGATAATTAGCATTACCATAGATAATTCAAATTATGCCATGGATAATTAGCATTACCATAGATATTACCATTATTACTATAAATAATTAGCATTACTCTAGATATTAGTATTATTACCATAGATAATTGGAATTGTCATAGATAATTAGCATTACGTTGATATAATTAGCATTGCCATAGATAATTGGAATTGTCATAGATAATTAACATTACGTTGAGATAATTAGCATTACCAACGTTTTGTTGAGATAATTAGCATTACCTTGTCTCTAAAGGCAGAGCGTAGAGTAGATATGTTAATCCCGATTCCGCACAGAAATCGGTATTATGTTCAGGAAACCTTTCGGCTACTGATCTGTCTTTGAAGCAACATCTTTGTGCTGGCATCAGGTCATAATTCCGCTGTATTCACTAAGTTAGATCAAGTGTGTTATTTTTTTTACATAAAAAGCAATTAAAAAAATCATCAGTGCGCCTATTGCCATTTCAGAGTTTCTCCACGTTTGGCGCGCCTGCCGAAGGTTTCCAAGTCCTAGAAAAAGGCATATTATTATCGTTGCTCTCTGAATAATCTGACCCCATCTTGAAGCTGAGTCTCACGGTTGCGAAACTATCAACACAGCTTGTATCCAGCTACAGTAAGTAAATCTTGCGCTTATTGCTTTGCTGTTTCATATATTTTTGCTATTACAAAACTACAAACACCTTACAAAGTGCGGCTTTTGCAAAGCATCGTGACTAATTTAAATCCAAGTAAACTAAGTGCGCGGAACTCTGCCGCATTTTAGATCATTTGATCAGGGTGCATATGACCTACACAGAAAAGCATAACTGTAGGAAACGTATAATGTCGCAATGACGGAAAATACGGTGAGAAATACAAAAGAAATAAACGCGAGGAAAATAATTCTATTTAGGAAAAAGCTTCTCTCAGAAGTTACGTAACTCCCTTCTATTTGTAAAGTAAATATGCTTCGTAGAATTCGTCGTGATTTAAAATCCTTTGAAGGAGGTTTAAAGGAAGCTGATCAGTCAAAAGAGCAGCGGATGTAATATTTAGAAAATCTGCTTAAAGCTCTGACGAATTCCAAGAACCAACTTCGGCTTGCGCGGAACGCCGTAGGGAACTTACTTTATTTAACTGAAAGTCTGAGAACATTATCCTTGCAACAGGAAATGGAAAAATACTGGAATCCGGAGACCTAACAAAACTGATTAACGAAACTTACTGGGAGTGTACATAGCTTTCGTGGAAAACAAAGAAATTGCTGCTTAGGTAAAGATTGCATAAGTCAACGAATAGAAATTCTGTAGAATTCCTTCTATTGATAAAAGCAAGAACCTAAGATCTCTCGAATTTTGGAAAAATAAGTAGTCTTTATGATGGTAACTAAATCAATAACAGCGAATATAACGGATAGATTCTGTTAAATGTCTCGGTATGAAGCAAAGGCTTTCTATTCATCATGACGTTGACTCACTATGATGAAGCGTTTCTTCTGACACTAGCCTAAAAAGTACGAACATTTACTTTATATTGAGTTGGGCCAGTTTTTCTGCGAATGACAGCAAATATGCAACGTGGCATGGGATTTATGAGGTTCTCCATTTCGTTTTGCACCGAACATAGTCCCATCTGCAGTAAAATACCGAACAACTTGCTCTTAGTGACGAAAGAGAATGACGACGCCAAACAGCTCTTCACAGCATGTCCCACACATTTTCAACAGCATTGGGGGATCAGATCAGAGGACTACGGAGTCCAAGGGGATATAATAGAAGTCCCATTCGTTCTCGTTCAACTCCTCTCCACAAAATACTCTGTTTGATTGTCATCCATAAATGTGACACCTCAATGCAGTCAGGAATCAAATTTTTCCAGAGTTCACTGGATCCACTACAACACTCAGGAATTCCTTGGATGTCATTTTGTCTTCCAGTGTGTAACGATTATTATTAAATAACATTCCTTTTCATCTCCTGTCTCTATGAAAACTTAGTTTGCTCTCCTTAATCAATTTCGAAACTTAGTCTGTTCTCCTCAACCAATTTCGAAACTTAATTTGTCCTTCTTCAGCAGTTGCCAACCTTAGTTTGTCTTCCTTAAGCAAGTTACAAACTTAGTTTGTCCTTTTTAAGCAATTCACAAACTTAGTTTGTTCTCCTTAATCAATTTCGAAACTTAGTTTTTCCTCCTTCAGCAATTGCCAACCTTAGTTTGTCTTCCTTAAGCAAGTTACAAACTTAGTTTGTCTTCCTTAAGCAAGTTACAAACTTAGTTTGTCCTTTTTAAGCAATTCACAAACTTAGTTTGTTCTCCTTAAGCAATTTAAAAACTTAGTTTGTCCTCCTTCAGCAATTGCGAACCTTAGTTTGTCTTCCTTAAGCAAGTTACAAACTTAGTTTGTCCTTTTTAAGCAATTCACAAACTTAGTTTGTTCTCCTTAAGCAATTTAGAAACTTAGTTTGTCCTCCTTTAGCAATTGCCAACCTTAGTTTGTCTTCCTTAAGCAAGTTACAAACTTAGTTTGTCCTCTTTAAGCAATTCACAAACTTAGTGTGTTCTCCTTAAGCAATTTCGAAACTTAGTTTGTTCTCCTTAAACAATTTACAAACTTAACGTTTACATTTTCTCTCTCGCCCGAATCTTTTTGGCAACAAGTATTGAGGTCAGAGGTAGTGTAACTTACGTAAACCTCTACGATAAGAACGATGTGTTGATGTATTTGTGTGGTGGTGTTGGTGAGTAGTCTGTCTTTTCATTGAGCTGGCTTCTGTAAGTACGACTTGCATTAGGTTGATTTGTGTTAGCATATATTTCATTTTAGGAATTTCGTTAATCTTAAGCGATAATGAGTAAAAGTTATAATCGAGTGATTATTTGAAGGTACTTCGTTATTGCTGAAGTAAAGTGATAATGGTGTATTACATGCTGTTCTGCAACTAAAGTGCTAAATGCAGTGACTACTGATTAAACGAATACAAAGTTAAGTAAGTGAAATCTCTTGACATGTTCTTTAAGTGGGAGTTCCCGTGCTTAATTAAAGACATTAAATAGCAAGCTATCCAATGTTTTCAACTAAAGTGAATTAGTTAGAGTAGAAATCAAGTTTTAGGTAATGTTAGTGTTCTAGTTTAAACTGACTTCGCACAAACATACATAAACTTTAAAACCATAGGAACGCCACAAGTGTCATCAGCCGAGCTAGTCTATAATAAGAAAGAATATTTACCTTAGTATGGTGAGACCCCCAGGAACTTGGGTTGTGTTCACAAGGTATAACCGGATCCATCGTTTCATGAGGTTCCCGAGGCCACACACGCATTCTGCCGCGTGATTAATCTGAATACAGAATGTTCTTCCGTTTCTCTATTTCCCATTAATTGCGTTATGGGTACCAGAGTAAGCGGATTTCTCTTTCTGCTTATGAGACAAGTAGCTTCCAAATTGGCAGGCTTCTTCCAATACCCTATTATTTTAACAACCTAGGCACAGATCTGGTCGAAATGGGTTGTTCCTGCCCTTGATTGAATTCAGCTGACAACCTCCTACACACTGGAACTCTTCTTTGTTCCATAGAATCGTCCTTATGGAACGATGATCACGCCCTTTAACAATTTAAGCGGTCAATGTACCAGCAGGACCAAATGGTGCCCCAAGAGATTTGCACTTCCCAAACAGAAATGTGCGCACAGCGGCCAGGTGTTAAATAAGCCAGGGCAAAAAAAAATCCTTTTCCAGCACTCATCGCAGCAGTACCGACCATAAAACTGTCACTGCTGATAAAAGACCTCGCTTCTAGTCTTTTAACTCCTGCTCCATGATCTTAGACATGATTGGGAAAGGCTAGTCTCTCTGACATAATTATCTTACCACTTACTAGAAACAAGTGATTCAGACATTTTCTCTCTACTTTTTTTAGGTTCCCCGCTGTTGTTGCATCCCTTTCAGAAGGTAATCAGGCAGAAAGGATTAGTAGTCATCAGCATTACCCAAAATGACCATCCTGAAAAACAAAGCTAAGGGGAAAACAAAAAAAAACAAAGCTTTCTAGTGCTCAAGTTGTCTTGTTTCAGTAATGTTTTGCCCACTTCTTGGACAGCGAATATATTAGTTCGAGCTGATTTCTTCCCATTTTGTTGACCAGAGGTAAATCGTTCCAGCGGTTAAAGAGTTAAGTCTAGTATTTTAGCCAGATTTATGCATTTTGGATAAGGAAGATTCACTTGCCTTTCGGTCACTAGACACGTTTGAAGCAGAATCTTTCGAGAAAAAAAAAAATACTCTGCATGTCTTATCTCCCCCCGCCATTATTAACGGACTTTCCCTAGATTAACATAATTGTACTCTTTAGTGGTGTTATGATTTGTTCCTCTATCACATGGAATCAAGATGTAAAGCATACATTCTAAATTTTTCTACATGCCTGCTTACCTATCTTCAGTTCCAAAACAACCTTTTTATTCAGTCAGAAAGAGAGATAACGAACAACATAAAGGTAATTATTCATGATACACGAGTGGTAATGCTGTGAGAACTAGTGCTGTTTAAATAATACTGTTGTGTACCCTTCCTCTCACACAACTCGAAATATGTTTTTGATATTCAATTCAATTCATTTATTTTTCTGAGCAAAAAAAAAAAAAAAAAAAAAACCAGTGTTAAAGAAATATCAGTTGTAACAATGCGGAGCAAGGAAGCAGGGGGAAAAGGCCAACCAGGCTAAACAGGGTCCCATACTCCCTAGAGTAGTTTTACACTGAGGTCAGTAGTCGTAATTACAAACCAAAGTATCACAGAAAAAAAAAGGTAATGCTATATGAGCAGATAATGAACATTACAGATAATACCATTGAAAAATAAATTTACATCACGATATACAAGTCGTAACATTAGTCATAGTTCCCATCCACTGTAATCATTAATTTGAGGAGCTGCAATTCTTTATAAAGTTTTTTAGTTTTTTTTTTTTTTTAAGAAGGTTAAAATTATTTAAAGAAGTTAGTTCCGTAGGTAATGAGTTCCAGTAGGGTGGGCCAATGTAATTTAAACTTTGATTCATGGTCTCCGTTTTCCGATGAATAGGCCGAATATGTGATTTAGTACGTGTGTCATCTGTGTGTATCTGGGGTATAATTTGTATGATGTCGTGGGGAATATATCAAAGTTCATTTGAATGTGGCGCTTCATATATATGACAGACCCGTAGAGCATTGCGTTTTCGGTTGAAGGAGCACAATACCTATATTCGGAACTGTGACCTAAAGAAGTCATCGATGGCTAAACACTGTTACGAAAAGGACCATAGATTTCTCTTTGAGGAAGCAAAACTAATTGACAAGCCAGATTCAACAACCAAACTTGATATTTTGGAAGCTTTCCATATATATCAGAAGTCTTCGCAACTTGTTAATGACATGGCATCCACGCCATTTCAATCAAGCGCGTGGAGGCATCTAACCAAAACACATGACTTTAAACACCATTTATTATGGCATATACAATTTGAATATTTACGTGCCTTTCGTCCTGATGAAGCTAGGTCAATAGCCAGCGAAACCATGGTCGGCTTGAAAAAGTAAGCATTTGTGTCAACTACCTTGTATTATCTTAATCTATATATTCTTAATGCGTTTGAACATAATTTTCCTGATATTGAAGTAATATAATTGGTTAATCGTAAGAATGTTATATTTGTTTGGGAAAACTCTTGTAGTGTTATATAGTGTTAGTTGTGTATTTCTATCAAATTTTAGGTCAATTAATCTTATATATTTGTTTTGAAGAATTCGAAGTTTTTTGAAATTATATTTAGTTGTTTGTCCCCACGATAAGATAGTATAATTAATATGAGTCTGAAACATGGTATAATATAAATGCATTAATGTTTTATAGGTAAGGTTTGTAAATACCAAACTGATAACTCCGATGTTTTTAGACAGTTTGAGAAGAAGAGAGTCCACATGTTGGTTACATCTAAGGTCCCCATGTAAGGTAATCCCCAAATAAAGTAAGGAGTGAACCTCTTCTATATTTGTACCATTAATAAATAATGCGATAGAAGGAGGTTGTGAAATATTTTGTTTTGAGAAAATTAAAGATTTTGTTTTGGTAGTATTTATTATTAATTCATTGGAGTTTAGCCAATCTGAGAGTTTCTCACTTTAGACTTTTCATATTGTTTTTCTCTCCAAATGGAACCATACTGAAAGATTTGTGTGATCTTAACAATTAAATAAAGGTACATTTTTCAGTACTGTATCAGGAAGTGCCGAATCGACATCAGCAAAATTCATCTGGCTTATGGTGTCAGTTCTTATTGACACCATTACACAGCTTCATGTCAATTTTTATGAAATTTGCGTTACGCGACCTCATACCCCATTCACTCGTTTTCTTTATGGAAGCAGTCTTTGAAGAGAAATTCAGTAAAGCTGGAAACTAAGTTCAGCTTTTAATCAAAGCGAGTTGGTATTAGGCAATCTTTTGCTTCTCTCTCTTGCGCTCTCTGTAACCAATAAGCTCCACTCCGATTTCTCTTTTTCGCGTTCCCTATCAAATTTTTACCTCCCAATCCCACACTGGCAGAATTCCCTGTTTGCCTCCAAGCATCTGAAGAAAAAAATGCTGTCGCCTATCTTTTCAAGTAGCGGTTCAATTGCGAACGTCATTTCTAGAATTCCACATTTCAAGATCTAAGTAAACTTATGGGGAATGGAGCTTTCGCACATCCAGCCATTTCGGGATTCTTCGGGGCAGTGGGATTGCTTCACAAGTGCATCTAACGGGAACACACTTTTCGTAGGATAAAGTTCCTCTTTTCATATCCCTTTGCTCTTTTTCATTCTCTCTCTCTCTCTCTCTTTCTCTTTTATCTGGCCTTATTTTTTTCTCTTCGTTTTGACTCTCCGAGGACTTTTGGTAAACTCCGGTGATGGAGTTGATAATTTTGCGACTTATTTTCACGCCAGGTGCACATGCCGTTTTCAAGAGTTAGCTGAAATATTCCTCAGTGTGTTTAGCATTTTTTAAGCAAAAATAAGTTCTCACTTTCCCCAGTTTAAATACAGTTTGTAGTGTTATAAATACATTTCTCACTAATTTATTAGTTATATCCTTATATTATGTCAATGGAAAGCCTTATTCTTAGTTCCATAGTTACCGTAGGGTCTTTAATTTAACTTTAATGGAAATTAATTAATTATCGGGGGTAAAACTGAATTTGATATCTATAATAAAATATATTTTAATCCCATTTACTGGGGAAAAAATCAGAATAATTTTTTTCAAGCATTCGTTGATTAGCCAGATGTCTTTTTCAAAGAAAGCAGAGAGAAAATTGCAATGTGAATAATAGAACGCTTTAATAATTTTAAGCGGCGACTTGACTAGAGAATAATTACATTCGCATCTATTATCTTAGTGTCTAGTCTCATCCCTGCGTTTAAATTGTTGAAGCTTTTGTTATTCAGATTACAGTTTTTAGTCAGCTTCTCTTCAGAAGCCACCACGGTGATGCCCGAAAGCTTGTAAACGGATGTTTTCTATTTTTACACGAATAAATCGGATTATTAATATAGTTTTCCTATTTTATGTATAGTTGTTTTACAGATCACCTATACGAAGCAAAGAAGTTAGGCACCATTTGTTTTATAAATTAAAAGAATATATTCATTAAAATATTATCCCATTCCTTTCAGTATTTAATAAAAGGATCTCATATCTTGAATTTTCGAACATTTTAAAATTTTATAGATACCGTCTAATCATGAGCATATTAAATTTGTTTTAAGTTTTAGAGAACAGGACAAAAATGGTAGGAACATATTTTCAATGTATTATATTTATTTTAACAAGGCTGTGTCTGCTTTTGCACCTACAAGGGAAACAATAACAAAAATGCAGAAAACACCATTTTTTCTGTACTTTTGTAAGTAGTCACTCAACGGACATTGCTGAGAGGAACTGTTTTCCCAAACGTCTGCCTAAGATATACTTACCAGAAGCATAAGGCATCCTAACCAGATTATTCATCCGTTTCTCATGTATTAATTTTGCAATAATGTACAATTTCTAAATATATTGATATCGTAGTACTTTAAAATTATTGCAGCAATCCCTACATTTTTTCAAGCATACAATTGATGCGGGAGCAAGACAATTTGCACACATCTATGATATGGTAGTAGGATAGTGAACGACGCGACCTCATGCTGCCGCATGACGAAACTATACAACAATAAATTGCTTTGCCGTTACGTTTCATATTGGGAAGGAACGGAAACTACAATCAAATTTTGTTCGATTGCTTTGTACTATCTTATATTTACATTATGTTCACGTGTTTGAAATATATTCACCATTTCTATCGCCCTTCGGATTTTCAGCTGTAATTAAATAGCTTGCTCTGTTGAAAGCCACCAGATGGCGACATATCAGTTGCTGAGCCCATCAATAAGGATTTGTGTAGTCAGATGCTAACTGATAAACCACAGATGCGCTGTGAATTGTTGGCACCGTAGCGTAAAGCGAGCGCACTCGGCTATTTATCGAGAGATCTGGGATTCGATCCCAGCGGTGTCGTAAGGACAATTTTTCTGTTGCTATGTGTTGTTTATAAAATAAAGGTGGACAGAGCGATGACATCTTCTATGTACTTACATTATTTCCACGTATTTGAGATATATTCATCATTTCTCAAAATAGCATTTGCTCGCCGCCTTTTTCGATTAGTTTAACATTCAACCTCAACAATTGAGTGGAGAAGCGATTTCTCGCCGGCTGTTAGTGTTGAACGACTTATATTGTTCCGTGAACGTTCACGCTTTGTGTACAGTTCGGCGTTCAAGAAGCTGTGGCCATTTGCATAAATTCTTGCAATTAGTTCATTTTCTCAGCTTCCTAAACTAGATATATCATGAAACGAAGAAAATTGTTGCCTTTTTTTTTCCAGAATTAGGAGGGGATATTTTTGAATTATCGTTTGATTTTACACTCTTTGTTAAGGCTTCTGTTGCTTCGATTAGCAATTACAGACAAAAGCATTGGAAACCATGTGCTTTTGACTTAGGACGCACGAGTACAATTCTTCGTACAAAGTAGAACGACACGGTTATGGCAAATCGTGATCACAAATGTATTCTCCAACTCAAAGGAAAATAATACAGATATTAAAAATCTTTGGCATTCACTCCTGATGTGTGATTTTGTATCGCTTTACCCTTTAACGACAATAGCCCCCGAAACGTCCTTACATCCAAACTACCACGACCGCCCGAAAGAGTTAATAGGATTTTTTTTTTTTTGATTGGGGGTTTAACGACCACTGTAAGCAACTCAATGGGCTATAAGCAGTCGCACGTCCCTAATTTAGGGTCACTGGTTCCAGGGAAGGGAGAGAGCCAGTGCTGTAAGACAAACACAACATCCATGCCTCACCGGGATTCGAACCCGTACCCCTTTCGGACGAATGATCAGAGGCCATCGCTTAGACCACTGCGCCACCGGGGCGACTTAATAGGATTTCCATCGCCCAGCAGTTCTTTGAGTTTACACGGGCTTTACGGAATTAGCAGAAGTCACCCTCAGTTACCATTATTAGCAAAGCAGGCGTTGGTACATCCCGTATATTTACTCTCATGACATCGCATACTTTCTTCGTGGAAGAATGCAGTGATCCCTTCCGGAAAAAGCAGAAGAATTGACATTCTGATGTTTCCCGTAAGACTACAGATCCGAAATTCCGTGTGGTGATCGAGCACTAACCCTTCTTTTGTTGACTTGTAAAGGGGAGGGGAGAAATTATGAAAGGTGCAACAGACAGTTTCAGGCGTTATGGTATTTTGAGCGACTCAAAAATTTAGGGCTGTGGTCGTTAAAGGGTTAAATAAATAAGAACTTGGCTTTGCCTTTCGCCTTGTATACTGCTCGACATAGAAAATGCTACAACATGAAAGAATGCACGAAATTAGACAAATTGTACTACATGTAGACTAGTAGGAGGCAAAGAAATGATTAAATTTCTGTGCTGTTAAGTGGATGTAGCAGGCGAGCAGACAGTATAATGTGACCTGAGGCAATATGTCGAATGACCACTATACTGGGCTATGCATTCGGTTGCACGGCTTGGCAACGAATGGAAAACTTTCCGGAGGGTCTCCTCTGGCATCGCTAACAATGCATCGTTGAAGTACGTCAACAATGTATCGTTGACCTCTCTTCACTATCCCCTCACGATGAATGGATGTTGCAATTGGTAGTTCTGCAAGTAATCACACCGAGCTGAGAAGCCGTATGACGTCAACAAATCATCGACATCGTGAAGGGATAGCGAAGAGACGGTGTTTTTTGTCTTACAGCACAGGCTCTTTAATGAAAACTGTGGCCCTAAATTAGGAACAGGCGGGACATGTTGTGGGATGGTCCTTGGTGGTGGCCTCTGACAATTTGCCGGAACTGGGCCTCAGCTCGATTTTCAATGGGGCATGGGAGGGCCCCTTGCCGTCCCATTCCCGAACAAGAGTTGGGGATTGGCTTCCCCGTCATAGTGCTAGGTGCTTGTCAGTGTCCAAAACTCCAAAGAAACATCTGCCAAATTGCTGCAGAAATGGGAAAGCGGAAGTAACATTGCTTCGCTTTGCTGTGTAAGCGTTCCACAAATGAACATCTACCTATGCACGTCTTCTTTAGCATTGGTAAGTGGATAGTTTCCTGCTTAGTTTGGTTCCTGTATTCGCGAATGCGCACCCATCACGTTACTGTGGCTTGGTAGGCAGAAAGCCTCGCAATTCTTATTTTTAAATACACCAGGTTGTGAATACGCAAGGAATCCTTATAGCTTAGTAAATCCGTTTATTTTTGTGGTGTAAATTTGTGTAAAGATTCGCCAAGCTTTCACATTCCACTGGGAGACTTTTTCAAGGCAATGTAGACATAAAATGCAGGGAATTAGAACTCGCAGGAAATAAAAATGTTTTTTCGAAAATTACGTGGGTGACATCACGATCGGGATTACTTGAGATTTTATCCCTCAATTATGCGGTGTGCCGCAATATGTTTTCTATTTTTTTAAGGTGGACGTCAAATAGTTTTGCTTCCTATACTTCCAATGGAAAAACTTTTGTACACATTTCCTTCACAATTATTGTGTTCCCAAGGATGAAAATTTGAACATCGATTAAAATAGCTTCATATTATAACTTGGAATACTTAATATTTTCTAAAACATAACCATAATTATATTGAAAATCAATAACTTTTCCTTTTGTGGTGTTGAAACCAGAAAAAAATATGGCGCGACCTGTACTTTGATGTCGTCAGTAGACAGACAAATGTTGGATTGCATAATTATGGTTATGTTTCAGAAAACATTAAGTATTCCAAGTTATAAGATGAATCTACTTTAATCGATGTTCAAATTTTTATCGTTCGCAACGCATTAATTGAGAAGAAAATGTGTACATAAGTTTTCCCATTGGAAGTATAGGAAGCAAAATTACTTGACGTCCAGCTTAACAACACATGCCAAACTATTGGAGTTCCATAGAGACCATGTCATTGCATGCTAAATTGCTGGAAAGGATTTCGACTGCTCCGAGATGGCAGTTTCTTTAAAGTTCGTGTAAGAGTCAATTCTTCTAATACTATTTGATTCATACAGGAGCGGCCAAGCAATGCATGACTTCTCTGGCGAGGGCTGTATTCTGTATATCCTGTTTGACACTTCGGACGCAGGACAAAATGTTCGGCATGCCAACCAGGACATGCAGAATACAGTCCTCGCCAGAGAAGTCATGCATTGCTTAGTCGCTCCTGTATGGAATAGTATTAGAAGAATTGACCCTTATACGAACTTTAAAGAAACTGCCATCAGGGAGACAGTCGAAATACTTTCCAGAACTGGCATGCAAACACTATGGAACTGCCAATCGTTTGGCATGCGTTGTTAAAAGATAGAAACACATCGCAGCACACCTCATAATTGAGTGATAAAAACTCATGTAAATCTGCTCGTGATGTCACTCAGGCTATTTTCAAAATTTTTTTAATATCTACGAGTTCTAATTCCCAGCTATTTATGTCTACATTGCCTTGATAAAGCCACCCAGTGGAGTGTGAAAGCTTGGCGAATCTTTATACAAATGTACACCACGAAAATGAACGGATTTACTGTGCTATAAGCGTTCCTTGCGTAGCGTAGCAATCACCTTTGCACTTCTCTGCCAGCGAAAATAGTTCTCAGACGAAAATGTGGGAACTCATATAATATTATTTCCCTCAAAATTATTATTCAAAGTCCGTTGATAAAACTACATTATTACAGAATATTTTGTATTGAGCCAATATATTCTACTTAGTCATATTTTGCAGATTTATAAAGCTTTTAGGTGTAAGAAAACAAAGGAACTAATAACTTTCTCTAATCAACGCAACATTTTCCTATTTTGATTAAAGCGTCTCAAAAATATTAATATCTTCCATCGAGCTGCTCCTCTGGTAAATTTTTAAATTTATGTTAAATCAATTTTACTCAGTTCCTGAATAACGACGAGAACAATTTGTTTCGTAGAACAATTCCTACAAACATTGCTTAAGCACTAGCGTTTAAATTCAAAAATGGATTTTTTTGAGGACTTGATAAAACATTGATGTGTAAACCCAGCAACATAAGACACTTTTCTCCACTGGCTGAAAACGTTCTGAATTAAGTATTAAAACTTTCCGTGATATTTGAAATGATTCGTTTGCCGTAGAATTATATTAGAAGATAAACTTTCAAGACAAGTACCTCAATTCAAACTACATAGTAGAAATAAAATGTTTTAGGAAAAAGAAAATATGTTTGAAAAGTTCAATGGAATTTTTAGCGTTGCTAGTGGTGAACGTAGTGTTAAGAGAAAACTGGGTTCGAACTATTCCGTACTTTAAAGAATAAAAGAGTTGACATTAAATATTTGAGAAGCACAGTGAAGTGGAAAATATGCCACTTAAATCAATTTTAAAAAAAAACGGAAATAGCAAAATACTGAGTCGTCGTGTAAAAGTAAGAAACCAAAAAATGAAAGTAATGCATGTCTAGTTGGAATGGTAAAAGGAAAGTTCCTACGACCCTGTCAGACTAAGGAATAATCGTTTTCCTAAAACGTCAAATGCCTGAAGACAAGGCGACAACCATAAAAGAAATCTATGTGCGTCAGGGAGAAATACCAACATGAAACACCTGCTCCCGACGCCATCTTGCAGAGAAACTGACAAGAAGTGTCAGAGTCTTTGGAAAGATTCCCAAACTACGAATGTCGAAAATAAATGAGTACGTAGTCTTCTCCAGAATTTTTGTTGTGATATAGATAAGCATTAAATGTATGACTCCGAAAATAAGCAATCACGTTGTAATTAATAAAACGATTATATTTACCGATCAGCTAACTTGTAGTTAAAACTTCTGAAAAATATAAATTATTTTCCCCAAAATTACTGTCATACTAATAAATTTGTTTATACTTCTTCTTACACAAAATAAAAATCAAGTGATTGTTTATCATCTTTTTTGTTTATTATCCGATAAGCAATCGAGAAGAATTAGATCTTTTCAGCAGAAGTCCGACTGCAAAAAGTTAGTTTGCAAGGCTTAATAGCCGCTTACTGGTGGATAAGCACTGGCTTCTGACCAGTGGCGACGCTAGCAGCTCCGAATTGGGTAGTCTATTAGGGGGGATAAGCATAATGGGGGGGGCATACATTTTGAAGTGTTAGGTATGCATTTTGGCAAAAAATCCTTCATGCGGATTTTACTCAACGCTGGTAATGTTATCCCTAGTCAAAAAATGTTTTAGGTGCACACTGTACGTAGTATTTATTCAACGTATTTTATATGGCAGAAGGGGAAACTGAAATAGGGCCTTTTGGAGACTTAAAAAGTATTTAACCGGTGATCTTCCATTGTGTTTAAAACGAAAAATCTTCAATGCATGTTGTGACGCGCCTGCCCAGCAGGACGCACAAGACATAAAGGTAGATAGCAGCGATACCGAAGGTCCACGTAGCTGAATTAGTAGAGAGACTTATTCCGGAATGAGGGGACACAGGTTCGAGCCCGGGCGTGGACTAAAAATGACGGAGAAATTTACTTCGTTATAATGTCTTAACCCCGTATTTCCTAATGGAAGAGAAACGTGGAGTATCACAGAATGATAGTGTGAAAAAATATGAGTATCGCTAAAAACGTTAAAGACATGAAAGTTGGGAATAACAAGAAGAGACAGAGTTAGAAATGCCCTAATAAGAGAAAGAACAGGAATAATAGATATTACAGGTGAAAGCTGGACACGATTAATAACAGAATGGCAACCGAGAGATGGAAGGAGACGAAGGGGTCACCAGAGAACAAGATGGAGAGATGACCTTCAGAAATTTAGAAGTGCTAAATGGTGGACTGAAGCTAAAGACCGAAGAAGTTAGAAAAGACTGGAAGAGGACTATACTCTGCAGTTGTTGCCAACAGGAAAAAGTAATGTGGGAGCCATGGGTACGGATATCCATGGTAATTTACTTTTTCTTCGCAACTTCGCAATTTTAGTTTACTTGCGTAGCATTTTCTTTCTTTCTGTTTTTTTTATTCTTGTTGTCGTAAGTCTGTACATGAGTTTTAGTTTGTAACCTGACAAAAAATCTCCCTCCCCCCACTCTTTCTCTCTCACTCTTTCCCTCATATTTAAAACTATAACTATCACAAGTTAGTAAAACCATGCAATGCATTGAGTATGATACGCTTTCCAACATACCAGAAATCATTACTCAAGTTATGAGGATAATTGCTGTAGAATAAATCTCGCCCTGATGTCCTGACATTTGACCTCATTTCACCCATTTTCAACAGGGTTCGACCCCTACCACGTACTAATATTTCATCAAAATCGAACCATTTTTACGCACGTTATGACGCATAAGGACAATGAAATGGACCCCACTCCTATGTCCTGACCTTTGACCTTATTTCGTCCATTTTCAATAGGGTTCGTCCCCAGTGGTCCTCTACCACATGCTAAAATTTCACCGAAATTGAACCATTTTTACGCGAGTTATAGTGCGGATGGACAGACAGACGGACAAAGATGGAGCATATACGCTTCTTCAACCTAAGGTTGGAAAGCGTAAAAAACGGGGTGTTTTCACTACTCTATGAGAAATTCGCTCAGAGGACTGCCTCCAATTTGCAGAAGTACACACACTGAATTTAACAAGAAAATTCATTTTATATAACAAAATATCTGTGAAATCTCAAAATCCAGGTATGATTAGCCAAGTTGCTTAAAGTATTAGACGGTTCAGCTTAAATATTTTGGAGGGGCTAATGGGTGGGCTCAAAGAAACGTTGGGTGGAGGGAGCCCACCCCCAGTGTCCCACCTGCTGCTGACCGTTCGTCCGAGTGCTACCGTGCTCGGGTCTTGGGTGGTGCGTTTGTCTTGCGGTTCTGGTTCTTCCCCTTCTATAGCGTCAGTTGGCCCAAATTACAGACAGGCGCCTTATCAGAGCTGCACTCATTGCTCGTTTACCCCCCCTCCCTCCTCTTCCTACAGAAAAAAAGAAGATGTAACAACGGCTAAAATTTTCGACGAATATTCCGATTTTCTGGTAAAATAAATTTTTTTGACAGAATTTATGTACAAATCTCTCTCCACTGCGAATTATACATTATTTAGAAAAAACATTTCATCCGTCCTAAATATGTAAGGTCGAATAACTTTTCTACAGAATTGTTATTTTACAGATTTTCCTCCTGCTTAACAGTGGGAATATGCAATTGTAAGTTCACCGAATATACTACAACATCCTGATAAAATAACACATTTCTCATGTAAGTCTGTAATCTATATATTAATTCTATAAGGTTTTTCATTGTGAGTTCTATTTTGAGAGAACGGCTGAACGTAAAGATATGGTTGAGGTATCAAAATAAAGGTTTTGCCCTGTAGATGTGCTATAGTCGAAGAGAAAAATGAGATTGGGGCAACAGTTCGGGCGTCGTGTGGCTGCAAAGTTCTCATGTAAAGTCTACGGGAGAAGCGTGTGGTTGACATTCGATCGCCTGCGGTTGACTCGCGTTGTTGAAATTGGAAGCATGTAGGGGAGATCGTCAGAAGTCCAAATTCTTTTTTTTTTCTGAGCGAACCGTTAAGCAAAGCAACGCTAGCAAGCATTCCTATCAAAGTTCTTCTCATCGGAACAGCGAACACTCTCGAAGACCTGATTGTATTATTATGCCGTTAGAGAGCATTTGTCATTTTCATGTAGGACTTCCGTCCACAGGGAGTAGAGTTTAGGTCCCAGCCACCTACAGCGAGATCGCCTTTTGGGCAGGACACAGAAACGGAAGGAATGAGAGCCAGTCTAGCGACTTTTGACAGAACAGTTTGTAGTGAGATTGGAGTACAGTAGATGGCGCCACCGTACAAGTACGATATTGCACATAGATGGGTGAGAGAATTTCAGGCAGGACATAGGAAAGGATACCCATTTAACCAGTGGGTCCAGCCTGGGGGCCGTCACTTTACGTGCTCGTCCGATGCACGGCGGATATTCAGCGATTGTTAGTAAATCACACCATCTCTGAAAGATCAGCCCAGGCTTGAACCTGGGGACCCAGCATCGATAATCTGAAACACTAACCACTAAGCCACCCGCGGCTCTTATTATGCCGTTGGATTATGTGACGTATATATACAATTTAATATTTATTCAATCCAGTTTATTCACGTAGGCAAGACGTTTTCATTATGTAAAGATGTAAATAAACATTAATTTGACCATTGTTAGTGAAAATATTGCGGGTGACTGCTTATTGCCCATTGAGTTGCTCACGGTGGTCGTTAAATCTTCAGTCAAGAACAAAAAAAAAAAAAAAAACTCGAACCTGGACTACTGTCTTTACTGAAGTGGTTGAATTAATTTTTCAATCAAATAAAGTTTACATTTGTTGTTCCATATGAGTTTATTCTTTAAAAAAAATTAAAAAATCTAACCATGGATTCCCACGGATTTCGTCTAGTCTGTATTTAACGGCGTAGATAAAAACACACGTTCAGTAAATACCAAGCTTTAGCGCTCCACCGGGAGGCTTCGCTTGGTCTGAGTATCAGAGCCTTTTTAGAAGAGTCGCAGACAATGCTGATACAATTCAAAAATTGCCATTTTGGAAAACACATTTGTTCCGGAGAACGAAATAAACGTTTGTTCCAAAATGTCAGTTTTTTTCCATAAAACGTTTTATTTTTTATTATTTGCCATTTTTTGGAAACAATAGTTTTTCCGGTGAATGCAGCAACTGTTCTTTACAAAATGTAAATTTCTGAATTGTATCAACGCTGTCTGCAACTGTTCTAAGAAAGCTCTGATAATCTAGACCAGACGAAGCCTCCCGGTAAATCGCAAAAGCTCAACAATTATGGAGTGAATATTTTTATTTACTCCATTTAATTGAAAGTATTGAGTGAATGTTTTTATTTACGCCACAAAATCGAAATTTCAGACTCTCACAAGGCACATGTTATGTACTGTATTCTTCTTAGGTATAAATATACTTTTCGGTTTTGGAAAAAAACCCCAAAAAAAACCGTTATGACGATTCTTCAAATATCTTTGCACATGATTCTTGCATTAGATATTTTGCTGCCACAGAAGGGTTTCCTACGTTTAAAAGTCACCAGATATAGTTCGTTTGTGCACAAGATTCTAGTGTGGGTTTTGAATAGCTGTTCAATATTGCTCGCGGTTACGTAATCATCCTATGTGATCCGTCCAAAAACAAATATTTAAAAATGTCTGGAATTTAATAAAACGCCTTCCCTGCCTTTTCTTACAATATCATCATCATCAACAATTATCAGTCTACTGCTGGATGAAGGTCACCCGGATGTTTCTTCCTCAACTTTCTTTCTTGAGCACGCCTCTTCCATACCACTCTGACATACTATCGAATTGTTCCCATCTATCTCCTGTCGCTTGAAATCCAGTCTTATATTTCAGTTGTCCAACGGTGGTCAGTTCTTCTAATAATATGTCCAGCCCATTGCCATTTCTAGATTTTCCCTGTTCATGTCATCAACTTCCGCCATTTTCCTGATCCATAAGTTTTTCATCCTATTTTCCCTGGTTAAACAAGCATGCTTTTCTCCATATCTATTCCAATCATCTGAAGCCCCTGAATGTTATTTTTAGTTAACGTACTTATCTATGATCCAAAAGTGAGAACTGGAGGGATGAATGAATTAAAATTTTTAACGCATAACTGTAAATTGCTCTTATAACTGTGCTCTTTTTTCCAAACGCTTTCGATCCAGATTTTAACCTGCTGACAAAACTAAAGAAGTGGGATTAAGGATGAACTTTCAGAAGGCAAAACTAATGAACAATTCTTTTAAAAGAAATGAATATCTATCGATTGACGAGGGAAAGCTGGAGATAACCGGTACCTACGTACATTTTGCTTAGACTGCAGATATCAAGCAAGAGTCACATTGATGAAGAAATTAATCGGCGTAGGAAACTTGGCTGGAGAGCTTTCGGAAGAAACAGTACAATTTTCAAGAGCAATATGCCATTATGTCTTGAAAGAAAAGTGTTTAATCAATGCGTCTTACCAGTGCTTACGTACGAAGTAGAGACGTTAACCTTAACTTAAAATGACATATAAAGACATCTAACAACTGAAAGAAGCATGTATGGATGCATGCTTGTAACCAGGAGAGATAAGAAGAGGAATTAATGGGAACAGAAAATGACAAGTGTTGAAGACATCATGATCAGAGTAAAATCCCTGAAATGGCAATGAGCTGGACATGTTGCCAGAAGAACTG
Source organism: Macrothele yani (assembly GCA_039090855.1). Taxonomy (NCBI): domain Eukaryota; kingdom Metazoa; phylum Arthropoda; class Arachnida; order Araneae; family Macrothelidae; genus Macrothele; species Macrothele yani. The sequence continues at coordinate 141,932,137 of CM077002.1, forward strand.
ACCACCGATGGGCAAACGAAATTCTATATTGGATTTCCAGCTGCAGGAAAAGACCCAGAAGAAGACCGCGTGGAGATGGGTGGATGAAATTCGATAGCATGCGGGAGTAACGTGGAGGAGACTGGCGCAAGATAGACCGTTGTGGAAGAAACTTGGGGAGACTTCCATCCAGCACTGGAGTGATAATGGTTGACGATGATGCTGATATATACGTGTTGTGACGTACCTGCCAGCAGGACGCACACGACATAAAGGCAGATAGGAATCAGAATAAAACGTCCGCGTAGCTCAATTGGTAGAGTGACTTATTCCGGAATGAGGGGATCCGGGTTCGAGCCCCGGCGCGGATAAAAATGACGGAGAAATTTACTTCGTTATAATGGCGCCCGAACTATCCGGATGACCCGGCCGTTCAAAAATCTCGCATTGGTGTGATGTTATTTCCACACAGCGAGACAGGAAAAATCAGAGAATTCCTTCTCCAGCGCTTCGAAAAATAAAAATGTGTGATGTTGCATTCCACACAGCAGATTGACTGGGAGTTCTCAAGTGCTCGTTCTACAGTGGATGGCTGCCTGCAACGATTCATGGTCACGGCTGACCCGTGGGCCATGCCCCCGGCCCTCTTTGGGGGGGGGGGGTAGATGTGAAGTACCTGCCAGCAGGACGCACACGACCTAAAGGCAGATAGGAATCAGAATAAAACGTTCGCGTAGCTCAATTGGTAGAGTGACTTATTCCAGAATGAGGGGATCCGGGTTCGAGCCCCGGCGCGGATAAAAATGACGGAGAAATTTACTTCGTTATAGTGTATATTATTCAATAGCGGTTCGCATGAGGTCGGTGAAAAGCGTGACTCGTCAGACTTCCGAAAAGGACAAATTCTGGGAGCCAGTTTAGTAGGAGCGTTTATACCCATTACAGCTAAATTGTTTAGTGTTTCAAGAGCAGCATTCTTCCTGGTTATGAATAAGGTCACAAAGTAGGTCAAAACTTCATCGCCGAAGAAGAATAGTGGGAGAAAGCGAAGAATAAATAAGAGGTACCTTTGAACAAGGACAAGGATTGTGTCCAAATAACACAGAACTACTACAGCAAAAGTGACCGCAGAACTCAACAAGAAAGATGACACCGAATTTTCGGGTGTAATAAGCACGTCTTTTGAATCCGTTCTGACGCAAATGAAATTTATCAAAGATATTCAAAGTCAATGGAACCGGTATGGAAAACAACAGTATCTGACGGAAGAAAGAAGCTTTTCAATCCTGTTTTGAGTCCCTCAGATGTTGCTGTAAACGGAATTGTGAGCTTACGCCCTCTATTTGCAGACTTGTGCGTTAAGAAAAACATGAATTTATATGAGAAACATTTCTCACCGGAAACGCTCTCCAACACAGAAACAATTTTTCAAATCGTACTATTAGAGATATCGACAAAAATAAGATGTGACTTTACGACCCCTGGTGGGTAAACCATGCATTATTTAAGGAAGAAAGTATTCTCAAAAGGTTTTTCCATATGAGCGGTATCGGTCCAAGAAAAAAAAATTTAGTCGAGTTTTCAGGAACCCAGATTTTGCTACAAATACATCAGAAGCAGAAATTAACAACTATGCCCTCTTGTGGGCAAACCATTCTTTACCAAACATTGGAAATTATGAGAAAAATATTTTCCATCAGGTCTTGTATGCGATGCAGGAAGAATTTTTCAAATCGGAGTTTTAGAAGCAGAAATAACGCAGAAAACGCAATTTACCTTTACGTCCCCTAGCGGAAAGTCTACGAATTACTTGAAAATTTTGAAATTACATGAAAAACATGTCACACTTGAAAACACTATCCAACAAAGAAGGAATTTTTCAAATCGGACTCCTAGAAGTAGAGATATGGGAAAAAAAGATATACATCAACGCCCCCTGGCGTAAAAACCATGCACTATTTTAAAAAGAAAATGTTTCTAAAAGGTTTGTCGACATGAGTAGTATCGGTCTACAAACGACGTTTTTTTCAATCGAGAATTTAGAAGCTCATATTTTGCTGCAAATACATCAGCAGCGGAGATTAAGATTTACGCCCCCTGGTGGCCAAAAATTTTTTTTACAAAAATTAGAAATTATGTGCAAACGATTTCTCATCAGGAGCTGTATCCGGTACAGAAAGAACTTTTCAAATCGGAGATTTGAAAAAATAAAACGTATTTTTGAATTCGACATCATCTGCATTTACGCCCTCGAAATTGTACATCGTAAAAAAAAACGAAATGAAGGATCATCATTCGCATATCTCAAGCTTTCCAATGCAAACAGATTTTTTCACATCGGTCTAATAGTTGCAGAGATATCGTGGGTACAGGTGGACGGACGGACTGACGGACGAACGGACACTGGTAACATAAGCATGATCTTTTTTTACAAAAGACGTGCTAATAACCACCTAGGAGATTATGTTCCTTCAAAAAACTGTCAGAAGAGAACTTCACAAAGCTGGCATCCACAGAAGGGCTGAAACTGCTAAACTTTTAATCACGGAAACGAACACTATGAGACTAAAAAGATGGTGTCGTGTCTTCATAAAACACACAACACCATCTGGTGGCTGGAAACCTGCGATACCAGATCAGATAAGATCACATGTATAGGATTTTAGGAAGGGAGTGTCTGACCCTAGGTCTTAAACAACCCTTAGAAATTGGAAGCTAGGAGATTTGGGCTAGAGTGCCCGATAGGAAGGTGACACGGAAGCGAGGTAGAAAAGGGAAGGAAGACGCTCTTATTTATAATCGGGGGTCAGTACCCGGGGTCCGACGTCTTAACATGCCCATCCGACTCACGCTGGATATTTAGTGGTTCGAGCGTTCGTTTCTGCCTGGGATCGAACCTGAGGTTTCTCCGTCGAAGTGGCAAACGTTGAACACAATGCCATCCGCAGCCCAACCTGTGATATCGTCCAGTCAGTTCTCATTTATATTATCTCGAACAGTATCAATGGTTTATATTTGGAGATCCTCCAAATATTCGTACAGTTCGGAATAACTGGTTCCAGCTGTCAAGCATATGGGTGGATCTGTGATTATTTGGGAGGCCATATTTTGATATTCGGTTGGCCACATCATTACCCAACATGGTCGAGTTACTGTTAGCGAGTACTTGGACATTCTACGTAATTAAGTGCATCCTATGGTCCAAATGTTGTTTCCCAACAATAATGTTTTTTTATCAAGATAACACTGATCGAATACACACAGCCAGAACAGTTCAATCTTGGCTTGAGGAGCACCAAGACGAACATCAACTTCTGCCCTGACCAGCTCAATCACCTGGCTTGAATGTCAACGCACCACTGTGGGCAGCATTGCAGAGAATAGTAAGAAGCAGATTCCTTTTCTACAACATAGTATCTGAAACAACTGGCTGATGTTCTGATCGACAAATTGTACAACATTCCACTGGAGACTATTCAAAAACTGAAAAATGGATCTGTTCCAAAAAGGGTGGAAGTTGTATTAAAAGCCAATGGTTATCCAACACTTTATTAATGAAGATACATGGACTATTTCCCAGGTGTTCACATTACTTTGGTCCAATCTCTGTAGATGTTCCGAGAATTCCCGAAAAATATTTCCGTATCGAAAATAAAACAATGTTTTTTTGCCTGTACTCGCAATGTGGCACAATAGATAATGTAAAAATGTCGTCAGTAGCTAGAAAGACAACCAAATTTCTGAAATCATCCACATGCCTACATATACAGTGATCAGCAAGCTGATAGGTAAATACACTATCTACCAACAAGTAATTGGACTCCTGTGATAGCAAAGGAAAACGAAGTTGATTCACCTACAATAGTTGGTGGAGCCTCCACGAGCGGCGACTACAGCTGCGACCCTCCAGGGCATACTCTCAACTAAGCGTAGTACGACGGCTAGCGGTATTTTCTTCCACTCGGCTTGGAGAAGACAGGTCAGTTCCTTCACCGATTTCGGACGGTGGGGGCACCCCTTAAGTCGACGCTCGAACTCGTCCCAGAGGTGCTCGATAGGGTTAAGGTCCGGGCTCTGCGCAGGCCAGTCCATTGGATTAACCCTATTGTCACCATACCAAGCCATAGTGGACCTAGCAACATGACAGGTGGCATTGTCATCCCGAAAGTAACATGGGTCCACCCCGTAAAACTGCCACAATGTAGGAAGCGCATGGTCATTCAAAATGGTGCAGTAGGTCTCGGCGTTGAGTCTACCAGGAATTTCGATCAAGGGTCCCATGCCATACCAGGAGTAACACTCCCATAGTATAATTTTACCGCCGCCGAACTTCACAGTTGGCACAATACATTCCGGCAGGAGGCGTTCTCCAGGCAGACGCCAAACCCAGACCCTGTCATCCAAACGATGGAGGGTGAACCTTGATTCATCGCTCCAGAGAACCTGTTTCCACTGTTCAACGGTCCACTGTCGACGTTCTTTGCACCACGTTAGCCGAGCAGTGCTATTGGACTTGGTGATCAAAGGCTTGTGGGCGGCAGCATGTCCATGATAACCGAGCAGATGGGCTTCCTTACGGATGGTATTCATCGAAAGAACACTCCCGGATGCCTGTTGAAACTCCTCGCGGATGTGGCCCATTGATTTGGTGCGGTTCTTCCGAATTTCTCTGGCCAGCACCCGTCGGTCTCTAAATCCCAGTTTTGTGAATCTGCCGGGTCGGGGCACATTCCAACAGTCACCTCTCATCTTCCACTTGCCAGTCACGTAGGCCACTGTAGATTTTGGGTACTTCAACTCGCTGGATATGTCACGTATGGATCGGCCATTTGTGTGATATCCGACGATTACACCTTTCTCGAAATCAGAGAGCTCCGAACTGCGTGGTATCTTGCATGCGACTGGTTGCGTTGTTGTTTCCCACACGATATTTAACGGCGGCGGCGGCCGTGACGTGTATCAGGACCGCAGATGTCGTCGATTGCAAGGGTGTCTAATTACTTCTTGGTAGATAGTGTATATTCTGGCTCCATTTCCTCCATGGAAATTTTCATAATATTTTCTGTAATTTTCTGTTTCGTTTTGGTTGCGTTGTTCTAGCATCTAAGTAATTTTTCAACTGTTTTTTTCTTCGAACCCGTTGTCTAATTAGGCCAAGCCTTACCCCCCCCCCTTGAGCACATCTCGCCTTTCTACGTAAAATTTGGTGTATGTCTTTTGCAGACGGCACCCCGGTAAAAGCACAAATCCCTTTTTACTGCTTTATTTTTCTTCCACCATTGCTCTTAATGTGCTTTGCCGGGAAGCTATCTTCATCATCAGTTAGGACGACAACAGATACCGGTGTTTGTTCCTTGCCACCCCCTACTTTTTCTGGTCCTCCGACCTTCTCCGCATCTCTCTCTCTCTCTCTCTCTCACTACCAGCAGAATGTACGTCCGGACCAATGTGCTAATGATGAACCTCATGTTCTGCAAGCGACGCTCGTCCATCGATCCCCCTCTAGAAGGCCTGGCTGTGGCAAAGACACTGCAAATGCACAGGGGACGATTGTCGGTAATTGCCATAAAGCTTTGCGCAGACGAAAAACGAGAGAGAAGGATTAAACTTTTTCTTTATTTTGTTGGTTTTTAGAGAAAAAAATATAGAGAGGTTGTAGCGAATAACAGATCCTGGGGAAGGAAAAAATCGACTTTGGTCTTTTGACTGCATCGCATTTTTTTGTATATTTTCTGTTAGATTTTTTTCGACTTCCTCTCTCATTTTTTTAATCTCAGCTGTTATTTTGTATTTTGGCGCCTTTTCGTCCTTTTAAGTTACATATTACGTATTTCTCAATTCAGTGAAGATCATGCGTTAAGAGCTCTTATTAAAGTAAACTTAAAATAGATTGGTAATTAAGGATGTTAAAAGGATATGAAGTATGTTAGTCATAATCAACTCATTAATGAAACCTATACCCTGTTTTTTCTTCTGCTCTGAAATTGCCTCGCCACTTATCCTGTGCAAGATTTTTACGGTGAAATTGCCATCAACGATTAATCCCATAACACTCATCGATGTTAAGAAAAAAGGTTTCTGAGGGTTCTTTTTTTTTTTTATCTCTTTTGAATGACGTTTGGTTTTATTTCTTCTCTTCTAAACCAAATATGTTCCTCTTCCGGAGCGCCCTAAACGATTTTAGATTTTTAAGTCTGTTAGTGAATAAAATCCTTTTAGTAATTAGAAATTACTGTCACTAAAAACTACAGCATGCCGACTACCTTCTGTTATAATTGATTTCAGAGTTTCCAACAAAAACTGGTAAAATTCTGAAATCATGCAATGACAACAGAAAATTCGGTACGGAAAAAGTCGGTTTCGTTTTCAAAAATATTTATTCAGTGGATTGCACAAGAAGAAAGAGGTGAAAATGACCTACTTCTCTCCACTGTCTCGTAATGTATTGAGTCACTTGCTTTAGCGTTTTGTAAGTGTGCAAATCCCACCACAAAGATGCTGGTTCGCAACCCTAATTAATCAACAGCTCTCTTCCTGATGAGCTTGCGAAATCTAAAGATATTCTGAATAAACAAAGACATCGCTCTTTCCACGTTTTAGCAACACACAGCAACCGAAAAATTGTTATTCGGCCCCTGCTGTGGAATCGAATCCCGGATCTCTCGATATTTAGCCCAGCTCGTTAGCCTTACACCACGGTGGCCAACAATCCACGAGGCTATGTGTGTTTTTCTTTCAGTTTCTGACATCATCAATCCGTAAGATGGGATCAGCTACTGAGACGTCTCAATCTGGTGGGCATTCACGGCACTGGCTGTACATTATATATAGCAGATAAATCCAAAGGGGCGAGATCCAGAGTGAAAATCCTCCAAATACGTGGCGTCAGTGAATAAACAAAGGCGTTGTTCTTTCCACGTTTCAGCAACACACAGCAACCGAAAAATTGTTATTCGGCCCCTGCTGTGGAATCGAATCCCAGATCTCGCGATATCTAGCCGAGCGCGTTAGCCTTACACCACTGCTATAATTTATATATAGCCACTGCCGTTAATGCCCACCAGATGGAGACGTCTCAGTAGCTGAGCCCATCTTACGGATTTATGATGTCAGAAGCTGACAGAAAAACACACATAGCGCCGTGGATTGTTGGCCACCGTGGTGTAAGGCTAACGCGCTCGGCTAGATATTGAGAGATATGGGATTCGATTCCCCAGCAGTGGCCTAATAACAATTTTTCGGTTGCTGTATGTTGATAAAACGTGGAAAGAGCGATGTCTTTGTTTATTCACTGACGCTACGTATTTCGAGGATTTTCACTAAACTGTAGAAATACAGGGCTGTAGCTAATGGAATACTCGAGAGTCTCAGCCCCGCCTAATTCTCTGAACCGTTATTTTCAGTGGTTCGTGAAGATTGCTTTTGTATTTCATTATGAGTGTAAATACTTACCTTATTTGTCCGTGTATTGCATCTTTCCTCCTAAAGTAAAGTTGAAAATTCAATACCCAAACGCCGCGTATAGCTTAGTAAAACCGATTAGTTTCGTAGTGCAAATCGGCATGACAAAAACTAACGTAAGTCTGCTAGCGATGTCACCCTCGTTATTTTCGAAAAATCATTTTTGTTTCCTACGTGTTCTAGTTCCCTTGCGTTTTATGTCTACATTGACTTGAAAAAGCCTCCAGGTTGAGAGTGAAAGCTTGACGAATCTTTAAGCATATTACACTAAGAAAATAAACGGATTTATTACCCTATAAGCGTTCCTTGAGTATTGACGACCTGGTGTATTTAAAATAAGAGAAAATTCAAAAGGTTCATCTGAAATGGTAGATAACTTAAAAGAAATTACTTCTCGAGGTGAATCAGAAGGAACAGCTGTTCAAATTATGTTTTACAGCATTGGTGTCACGGGTCAGGTGAGAGGGAAAAGCCCTTTTCTTTCGGAGAAACGTAACATTTGAAGGAAAGTTACAAGAATCAAACAAACAAACACAGAAAAACAAACAAAAAACAGGTTGGCTCAGTTCTGATTGAGCCGTCAATTTGAAACGTAGGACTACGACTTGCTGATCGTAGAGTTGAAATGAGCTAGTCGAGTATGGTTTCAGAGCGTTTATTTAATTTTTTATAGCCAACACAGGTCTATCATATGAAACGTAGCTTACATGTGTTTTACAAATAATGCTGGATACATTGCAAGCACATAGCAGATCGATATGCGACTTACCCAACGTGGTGCTCTGTCTTCCTGGTCTTGTTATATTCCTCATCATCAAATTTTACCTCTCGTTTTGATTTTTTCCACTTTTGCGTGCGTTCATTCTGCGAATTCGAAAATGTTAACCCGTTCAGAGGAAAACAATTTTTTTAAAATTTTAGTTTAAACAACTGTGATACGTTATTTATAGATTTGAATAGATCTCGTCTAGACCTTTAAAACGATACTACGCGTAGTCGTCTTGCACTCACGGTTGTCCAGATAAACCGCGATACTCTCAAAGGTGTTCACCGGTTCACAAGAAAACACATTTTTAAATGTTCCGTTTAAACCACTGCGAATTGGTCTTTACATATTTGAATAGATCTCGTCGAGAGCTTTAAAACTATACCACGCACAGTTGTGTTGCGCTAACGGTTGCCGAGATCGACTGAGTCAAACGCAGCGGCACACCTAGAAATATTGCATCATCTCCCCCGCGTACAGGGAGCGTAGTGAGCACGATGTATTGGGCAGTACGCGAATTGGACCCCATGCGGTGTACGAATATGCTAACACGAATATTGCGCGGCGCGTATTTTTAACGCTATAATGATTTCAATTGGGACCTATTTTTGTCACAGGCTGTTAGCCGTAAGCCTCCCCATACTATTCGCCGAGTTGGACGTAGGTCTACGTTAAAAGGAGGCAAAGGTGGAGGTTTAAGTAAGTGATTATGTAACGGTGCTGTGTTATATTACTCACACGTAATTAATTCCCTACGAGAGTTCTAGTGGGGACGTTTTAGCGAAATGTAGTCCACTAGGCTTTGGAAGATTGCGTTGGATGGACATCTTTGTGCTGGAGAGAGGAAGCAAAGGGGGGGGAAAGGCATTCAGTTTCTTCCCGCCCATCATTTAGCTGTGAGGAAGAGTGATTTTACGACGCTTTGTTTGGAAGAAAAGATGTTAGTTGGTATGAATCTGAGAGCTGTTGCTTTTTTAACAGGAAAAAGAGAGGTTTTGGCTGTTGACAACGATAAGAAGAGCCTAACCCCGAGCATTAGCAAAAGAGAATGCTCGAATGAATCTAGAGAAAAATCTGAAGTCGAAGAAGAGGAGTCGAAAGAGTCGAAATACGACGCGAATAACCCCTTAATAACATTACGCGGATTCACGGAATGGAACCACAAAAATAAACTAAACTGCAGCTCAGCCACCATCAAGCAAATGCAGATAATGGAATTTGCATTTTTTTATTTTAAGAATGCTCACTCTCCTTTTCAGATCGCTTGTTGCTTCATATACTTTTTTTATAATTTATTGCTTTTCTTTCGGTCATGAAGAAATTATTCGCTAACGAAGTAAACTAACAATTGCAGCGAAAAGATAAAACAAAACTTGCATCTGTAATCGTGGAAAAACCTAGTTTGTGCGTGAACACAGTCCCCTTCCCCCCATAGAAAATCTTTCAGCCTCCACCTGGTTCCGTGACCTAGCCACGTCACTGGTGTACTCTCACGGAGACACCTGCCTCAGAAACTGATCCTCTTGATGGGCAAAATGTTATCTTCTATCATGCTCGCCGATGGCGTGGCAGCTAGATCGACACCTTTTATGTCACAGGGTTCTTCTTGGATTCATTGCATTAGAAACACACCTGCTGTTTTAATATCACCTTTTTTCCATACACAGACACCATTTAATGGTAATACTTGATCAATGAAGTCATTTTGCTTGCAAACAAACAGTGACTTCATGGATAGCTGTTTTGGATCTTACTCTCCTAGCAATCTTATTCTCTTATTCTCATCTTGCAATTAGAATCAGTTGTGAAGCGACAGTAGCGCCACCCTTCGTAAGCGGCTTTTTTATAATTTTACCTGTCTACTGCATTTCATTTCATTCCTCTTCCCCATTATATGGGCTCAAGTAAAAGCCTAGTCTGATATTTCGTGAGCTCGGAAAACATGGCATTTGTTGGTTTTATAAGAAAACAGCAATTCTGTTTCATATATTTAATGAATTTGCCTAACGTAATGCGTGTTCAACCTTTCGCTACTATAGCGCCCAACGCACCCTTACATATAAACAACCATTAGAAGCGCCCGAGTCGCCTGGATAGCATGAATGGGATTTCACACCACCATGTTTTTTTAATTTGCACAGCCTCCGAGGGATTAGCAGAAGTGCCCCCTGAGGGGTCAATGTTGTCGCTAAATAAAGAAATAAACCAGGAGTTGGTTTGTCTCCTGTCTATATCATTCAGCCTCCTTACATCGCCCAGTAGAACTCTTGCTTTGTTGACACGTGCTTCGTTTGCCTGTGGTATTTTGCATTGTTTCAAAAGCGGAGTTTATGGGAGAAAATTGTCGTAAAAATCCTTTCATTTTGTTCAATCCAAATAAACAGATTGAGAACATATTTTTTTTAAAAGAATGAAAAAGAAAATTGTAAAGTAAACCAGTTTTCCCAGCTGTTACCATTCCCTCCTATCTACCTAAGGTTCTCGAGTAGAAGAATTCAAAGACCGCCCCAGAGAAACGTCCGAAGGACAATGTATGTCAAGCCTAGATATCGGAAGTTTCGACTAGTGACCCAACTGTAATCCTTCTATCATTATTGAAGAAGACAGGGGGAATGAAATTCGGAAACGAACAGGAGACATTTTCAGGCGTTATGGTATTCCTAACGAAAAACATTTTTGGATCGTGGTCGTTATGGGATTAACCATTCCCAGCACCTTCTGTATTAATCATGTGACCAAACATTGTTTTGAACGTGCAAAAGCAATACTTACCGTATCCCTGATGGAGCCGGCGCCATATTTCTAATTCGTAAAAATGTTTTCACAGGAGGGTGCCTACAGGTAAGTGCACTAAATCTGACATCTACTCGAGTTGGATTTGCGCGAATTGCAATATCAAAAAACTACCTTTCTTGTTCCGGTTTTTTACACGAACCCAAATTTAAATACATATATGGGAGTTAAGCACAGCGGTAAACCTACTCCTATTCTTCGACATGTTTATGGTCCCTCCGGACTTTGTTTTCTTCATGAGAAAAGCATCGGCATTCCATTCTTTCTGCGCTTTAACAAAATTCCTGGCTTCCTGTTAGTTACGTTCACTGAAAAATGCAGTTACCGATCAATCGATAGCCAATGGTGTCCCACTAAACCTCGCGTTCGATACTGATCAGCGCTGCGAAAGTGTTCTCACAGTCGCCTTCTGCGGGTAATCGTAATCAAACGGCTAATTCCTGTTTTCAAGCTTTACCTCCTTGTGTGATTTCTAGGACCAAGATCAATGGCTACTGCCTTAAGCATCCTTATGTTGGATGAGATGAGAATAATATACTCAACAGTCAACACCGATGTTGTGTACTGCTGAGTGTGTTGACTGTTGGTTCAACAATGTTATTCAGCCTAGAAATTCCAGGCGCAGAAGTCCCTTCTAATAAGGAGGGAATCATTTTACCACGATGCTTAGATTCTGATAAGAATATAAGTTATTGTTTCATAAACAGTTTAAAAAGTTTTAAAACCTTTTACAAGACTGCAAACTCATGTGTGGTAAAAGTTTCTATCATTTTTATTTGCATTTCTTATTAGCTTATGCAGATGCAATCGTAAGCAGTCCAGGAACCTAATCGCTTATAACTATTGTTCCGTTAGCTCCGTTTGCGCGAATTTAATGTGCGTGAGGTTTCTGAGAACGTGAGGTTTCTCAGAAACGGGCACATGCACATAGATTAGTTGAGCATACTAACTTTTAGCACGTCTTTTGTAAAAAAAGATCGTGCTTATGTTGTCCGTTTGACCGTCCGTACCTCTGTAGACACGATATCTCTGCAACTAATAGTCCAATTTGAAAAAAATATTTTTGCATTAGGAAGCCTGTAAGGTGCGAATGATGATCCTTTATTTCGTTTTTTTTTCGATGCAAAATTTCGCCGCTGGAGGGCGTAAATGCAGATGATATCGAATTCAAAACACATTCTAATCCATATATTTGCTTCTAAACATCCAATCGGAAAAGTTCTTTTACTTTTCGATTCCATTCAAGTCGAAGATTATTTTAGGCATAGTAACTTTTCGAAGTTACGCGTATATTCTGCACTAGTGGACGTAAAAACAAATTGTTTTTCCCCAGATATCTCACCTTCTAAAACTCCGATTTGAAAAATGTTTCCCTCAGCGGATACAGCTCGTGATGGAAAATATTTTGCATATAATTTCTAATTTTTGGTATAAAAAGGTTTGGCCGCCAGGGTGCGTGGGTGTTGATTTCTGCTTCTAATATATTTCCAGAAAAATCTGAGCTTCTAAAATTTCGATTGAAACAATTCTTTCGCAGACAGATACTACTCATGTAGACAAACCTTTCTGGAATATTTTCTTCTTAAAATAATGTACGGTTTCTCCGCCAGGGAGCGTAGATATATATCTTGTTTTTGTCAATATCTCTGCTTCTAATGATCCGATTTGAAAAAATTCTTCTTTGTTGGGTAGCTTCCGGTGCGACATGTTTCTTACATAATTTTAAAATTTTCAAATAATTCACTGACTTTCTGCTAGGGGAAGTAAAGGTAAATTCCGCTTTCCCCAATATCTCTGCTTCTAAAACTCCGATTTGAAAAATTCTTCCAGCACGGGATACAGCTCCGGGTGGGAAATTCTTTTATTGTAATTTCTAATTTTTTTATAAAATATGGTTTGGCCACAACGGGGCGTAAGCGTTAAATTTCTGCTTCGTAGGTATTTGCAGCAAAATCTCAGCTTCTAAAAGCCCGATTGAAAAACTTATTTCGTGGAACGATACCGCACCTGTCAATTAACATTTGAGAATATTTTCATCTCAAAATAGTGCATGGTTTCTCCATCAGAGGGCGTAGATGTCTATCTTATTTCTGTCAATATCTCTGCCTCTAAAATTAGGATTTGAAAAATTAGTTTTTTGTTACATAGCGTATCAAGTGTAAAAGGTTTCTCCTATAAGTTCAAAACTGTCAAGTAATGCATAGACTTTCAGCTAGGGGGCGTGAAGATAAATTGCGTTTTCCTCAATATCTCTGCTTCTAAAACTCCGATTTGAAAACTTCTTTCTGCACCAGATACAGTTCCTGATAGGAAATTCTTAGTATATAATTTTTAATATTTGATAAAAAATGATTTGGCCACCAGAATGATTTGGCCACCAGGGGGCGTAAAAGTCAATTTCTGCGTCTAATGTATTTGCAGCAAAATCTAAGCTCCTGAAAACTCGATTGAAAAAATTCCTTCATGGACCGATACCGCTCACATCGAAAAACCTTTTGAAAATACTTACTTTATAAAATATTTCATGTTCTTCCCGCTGGAGGCCATAGATGCATATCTGATATTGGTCGATATCTCTGCTTCTAGGAGCCCGAATTGAAAAATTTCTTTTTTTGTGGAAGAGCGTTTCCGCTGCGAAATGTTTCTTATATAAATTCAAATTTTTCTGAAAGCACAAGTCTGCCACCAGAGGGCAGAAGTTGACGTTTCCGTTTACAGCAATATCTTCGGGATTAATAACCTGATTGAATTTTTTTTCCATACCGGTTCCATTGATTTTGGAATAGCTTTCGTAAATTTAATTTGCATATCAGAACGGATTCAAAAGACGTGCTCATTACATCCGAAAATGCGGTGTCATCTTTCTTGTTTCAGCATAAAATTTACGTTTACCCATTGTTTTAAAGTTGTTTCTTGCTATAACAACAGGGTGGGATAAATTTCAGATTTTCTTTAAACAGAACTGAAAGTTCAAAATCGGTCCTTTCTGCCGCGAAAACACTGTATACACGCCGAAGAAACCTTCGGGCATAGAAAATACAGATTTTGGACTTTCAGACAGCTTGAGAAAAACATTGAGCAAATGCTTCTCGCTCTGACTGATGCAGCAGTAAGAGAGAGTGCGAATTTGAAAACATGCATTTCAATAAGAAATAAGAAACTAATCTTCTGCATTACCGGCATTTACTTTTTTGTAATTGACTCAGAAATAGGCCAATTCCATCTTTTCTCGAAAGTTTTTTTTTCTCAATATTTTTTATTATATGAGTTGCAGATAGTTATTTCGCCAAATATAATGGATTTTTTCCTATTGAGAATTCATAGCATAGGACTGGATTTTTAGAAGGAAAATAAAATAATTTGGCCAAATAAAAGATTTAAATTTGCTCTGAAGACTGTATTGGTGAGCCTACAGCCTATCTTCTTCTGTCATGGAGCATTTGTATACACTCTGGTGGCGGCTTGTAAGGCTCACGTCTGTTACCTCTTGCTATCAGCTTCATAACGGGCGAATCTTTTTAATACATTCAAATACACCAAAGAGCCAAACCATTATGACCAGCGCGTCTTCATTCAAATCGAAGTAACTCTAGGTAAACACCGGTGCCACGCTGACTGTCCGCTGCCTTTCCCATCTGAAGAACAGTACTGACGATCAGTACTGAAGAATCGTCAGTACTGTTCTTCAGATGGAAAGACTTCAGCGAGTTTGTCAAGGGCAGAATGGTAATGACCAGACAAATAGGTCAGAGCATTTCCGAGACGGTAAGCTTGTGAGGTGCTAACGGTCAGCCCTGATTAGTACCTTCTAAAAGTGATCCGAAGAGAGAAAAAAACTCACGAACCGCCCGCAAGGTGTGCGCCTACCACATATCCTCAATGCTAGAGGTGAGAGAAGGATAGCCCGTAAAATAAAAGCCAACAGGAGAAATGCTGTGGTGCACGTTGCCCGTAATTTGAATGCTGGTGATGGGAGTAAAATGTCACAACACATAGTACATCGAACCGTGCTGAAAATACAGCTGCGAAGTCGCATGCTACCTCGAGTGCTCATGGCAACCTCGATTCACCGTCGAAATTGCCTACAATGGAAAAAGGGGCGTCAAAATTGCACCTTGAATAATTGGAAGGTCATCTGTTTCCATGAGTCTCGTTTCCTGTTGCGCCTTGAGGACGGCGGTGTGGGTCTTTTATGTACGTGGAGAAGTGTTGGCAGCTGAAAGCACCGTAGGATGAAAGCAAGACGATGGAGGAAGTGTAATGCTTTGGGCAAATGTTCAGGTGGAAATCTCCGGGTCTAATCCCTATGTGCAGGAGACCATGCCATCTAGAACCTACGCAAACATCATTGTACACCAGGTACATCCTTTCATACCAACGTTATTCCCTTCCACAGTTCCTTCTTTCAGCAGGATAATGCATCATTCTACACTGCCCGGATTGTTCGAGAAGGGCTCGCGGAACATAAGGGATACTTCCAGGCATCGAAATACGTACTCCAGATATAAATCCTATCCACTAGCTGTGTTTTATGTCGGGACAGTAAATCCGATTAGAAACGGTAATTGACAAAAGTCGTGAAAGTTTCATGCTAAGTAAGTGAAGTCATAAAATAAGCCGTCTCATGCACGATTTTTCGGTAAAAATCACTCTTTAATATTTAACAAGTTAATAAAATCATGCAATGCATTGATTATGATACGCTTTCCAACATACCAGAAATTGTTACTCAAGTTATGTGGATAATGGTTGTGGAATAAATCTCGGTCTTGTGTCCTGACCTTTGACCCCATTTCGATGATATTCAACAGAACCGGTGCACAATATCTTCGAAACAACATGATAAAGTTTTGTTGCAATAGAAGCAGTTTTACGCAAATTATAATAATAATGGCTGTGGAATAAATCTGGCTTTTGTGCAATGACCTTTGACCCCATTTCGTTGATATTCAACAGAACCGGTTCACTATACCTCCGGAACAACATGATAAAGTTTTGTCGCAATCCAAGCATATAAGGTAAGTTATGATGCACAAGGGCAATGGCATCGATCCCACTCCAGTATCCCACTCCTGACCTTTGACCCCATTTCGCCCATTTTTAATAGAATGGATCCCACTCCTGACCTTTGACCCCATTTTGCCCATTTTGAATAGGGTTCGTCCCCAGTGGCTCCCTACCACATACTAAAATTTCATCGACATCGAACCATTTTTACGCAAGTTATGACGCATAAGGGCAATGGAATAAATCCCGCTCTTATACTCTGCCTCACCTTTGATTCCATTTCGTCTTTTTTCAGTAGGGTTCGTGCCCAGGTGGTTTCCTACCACATACTAAAATTTCATCGAAATCGAACATATTTACGCATGTTATAACGCATAAAGGCAATGGAATGGATCCCGCTTTTATGTCCTGACCTTTGACCCCATTCCGGCCATTTTCAAGAGGGCTCGCGTCCAGTTGGTTCCCTACCACATGCTAAACTTTAATCGAAATTGAACAATTTTTACGCAAGTTATGACGCATAAGAGCGATGGAATGGATCCCGCTCCTATGTCCTGACCTTTGAACCTGCTTCGCCTATTTTATATAGGGTTCGTCCTCAGGTGGTCCCCTACCACATACTAAAATTTCGTCGAAATCGAACCACATTCACGTGAGTTATCGTGCGGACGGACGGACGGAGAGACGAACGGACAAAGCTGTAGCATATACGCTGCTTCAACCTACGGTTGCAAAGTGTAAAAAATGATGTTAAAAACACTAAAAAGGGACGAGATCTTTCGGTGACCGATTCGGTCCCTTCATCAAGGCATACACCCTGAGCAATAGAAATGAAAAGATGGGTGACTTATATACAGAATGAAGATGGCATAATACAAATACACTACGCATGTCAAAGAATCAGATTTACATAAAGTAGACACACCAATTAAAGTAGTTCTGAACAACTTGAAGTTATGCTTCCGCATTTAAAAGAAATTTCCAAGGGAGAGGTATCTGAACAGGTGTATTGTCATTGCAAGATTTAGGTCCATACTTGTAAATCCCTGAGCTTTCAGAGAATAGAGTAGCAAAGCGTTTTGTTGGAGCCGAAAGTATAGTAGTAAGGTTCCATAGAGACTCGTGATTACCTTCCGAGCATAATCTGGATAATGCCGTAGCAGAGGAATTTGTCTATAAATTGTATTTATGTTCATATATTCGGCATTTTAAATAACGAAATGTATCACCTATATACACAGAGTCTCTTTTATTGGAGTCTATAGCCCTTAACGGAATGGCGTAAACTTCGTGACGATAGTTCAAATTGATTATACACTGCCAGATAATTGCTAAGGACGGATGATAATAGCAACGATAGCAACCATAAAATGGAAGGCAGGAAAATGTGGAAATTAGCATAAGTGCGGGATACAGTAAGACGTGTTGTGCGTATGCAAATTTTGGATTGCCGAACTTGTTCGTGACGTCATAGCGCTGATAAGAGATATAAAGGATTTGACGCGTATTGACCGTTGTTGTTCAAACGCAAAGTTGAAAGGGAAAGAATCAATTGACGAACTTGCAATTTTCAGTATGTCTTCCCGACATCACCTAGATGATTTTACGCGTGGCCGTATTATTGGGAAGATTGAAGAAGGGCGAAAAATAACAGATGTTGCCAGGGAGTTCGACGTCAGCCACAGTGTTGTTTCAAGGCTTTGGAAATCATTTCAAACAAATGGAGAGTGTAGCAAACGTCACGGGGGAGGTCGTGTTCGCAGTACGACACCTGCAGAAGATCGGTACATAGTGCTATCAACAAAAAGACACCGGTGCAGCACAGCTAGTGAAGTAGCAAATCAATTTATGGCTGCTACTGGCAAGCGGATCTCCCGAAAAACTGTCGCCAGACGTTTGCATGAAGGAGGACTATACGATCGCCGTCCTGTTGTGTGCATCCAATTGTCCAGACGTCACCGTACCGCCCGTTTGCAATGGTGCCATCAACATCGCAATTGGACTGATAACGACTGGTCTGCTGTCCTGTTCTCAGATGAGAGTAGATACAGTCTATCGTCTGATTGTCGACGACAAATGATCTGGCGTGATAGTGGTACTGCATATTGTCCAGCAAACACACAGGAAAGGGACCGATATCCGACATGTAGTGTCATGGTATGGGCTGGCATCATGATCAATGGCCGTACGTCCCACTATGTGCTTCCAACTGGGACTATGACTGGCAAACGATACATTAATGATGTTCTGCTACCTCATGTTCGCATGTTCCGTGGTGCTATCGGTGATAGATTAATTTTCATGGACGACAACGCAACATGTCATCAAACAGTCAATGCCCAGGAGTGTCTTGAGAACGAGGATTTTCATAGCCTCGTACGGCCAGCATGTTCTCCAGATCTGAATCCCATTAAAAATGTGTGGGATGCTTTGGGGAGGAGTCTTGCTGGTCGCCAATGCCCTCCAATAAACAAGGACACCCTCATCCGTGCACTGACAGAGGAATGGGATAAATTACCCTAACAGCTGCTTGATAATGTTGTGCAAAGCATGACACGACGTGTGGAATCTTGCATCGCCCTCCATGTTGGCCATATCCCGTATTGACATCTTACGCCGGAACGCCTGCGGACGGTAATTGCATTTTTTCACGTTTACGTATTCTGCACAAATAGCCTGTTTGTTCCTTGAACACGTTCCAAAGCCTTCTGGATTTCAGAGCACAATAAATTGTCTTTCTTGTAATGTCCTGGCATTCTGACATTATTTTATTTCACTTGGCATTCAACCACGCTTACTTTTTTATGCGCTATATAGCCGTTTATGATCCGTCCTTAGCAATTGTCCAGCAGTGTATATCTGTCATTTCTTATTTGCGATATTAAATTACACGTTTTTACTCGAAAACTCATACCATACCTCTAACAAATATTCTTAAGAATATTGCAAACAACCGGGACATATTGTTTTGACCCTATATACTTAACTGGGATTCTGCCACAGGTAAGGGTTGAGATAGGTAATTCAGTTGAACGGCGAGTTAACTTGTTAATGATATGGTTAGGGCTGCCATAAGTCCTGACGAGGTCTTTTATTATTGAAATTTCCAGATTTTTAAGACGATTATTAGACGAATGAGTTGTAGCCCGATGTAAGAAAAAAATTGTTTGCTGAAATTTTATATTTAATTGGATGTGCTGAATCAACTGAAATTGAGCAAGTGGTAGAAGATAGAAGTAGGTTTTGAAATAAGAGAGTGAATAATGGTGTTATTTCCTGTGTCACGTGGTTAGAAAAAAATCAAGAAAAGGTGTGAACTAGATTTGTTCGAGTTCGATGGAAAGTTTGATAGAAGGATATCGTGATGAAACCTTATTGGCGAAATCGACTAGCTCATCGCTGCTGGAGGGATAAAAATAGTTACAATAGTAAAGGATCAGCTGGTAATATGTTGGTATCAGATACCACAAAATACCTTTAGAAATCTTGTGGCGTCCCTACCTTGCCGGCTAAACGCTCTTTTGGCGGCATGTGGGAGACCAATATCATGTCAGGCAGGTGGTCATAATGTTTTTGCTCCTCGGTGTATGTGTACTCAATGTTGTACTTAATGCTCTCTGTTAATAATAAGTTCTTCAGAGAACGCGCTATTTAGAAACTGAATATGAACTTGTGACATCACAGGTGACGTTGACAGGACGTGACAGCCAATTATATGCATCGAGGGTTATAAATACCCAGGTGCTTACCCTCATTACTTAGAACCGCTTGATAATGGTATAGCACATATACCGAAACGCATTGCGCGTGTCCAAAAAGACCACACGAATGTATTTGTGGCGTGGCCATATGGTGTTGTCGGTGACAGTGTGTAATGTGTTTCTTCAATTCACTATATGGATTAACTTTTTGGACAAGAGACTGGAAAGCCTACCAGAATGCGGAAAGTTCATACGAAACCAAAGGAACAAGGTTTTTGTTATAATTTATTACCTTCTTATTAACTTTTTGTTTCAAAGAAATAGACCAGTTTGGATTACTGCAATAGTGTGTGTAATTTCATTTACTTCACCTAGAATATGGTGCAGTTACCTCTTAATTCACAATCTGAAAGACTTGTATATACAGTATATACACTGGCGGAAAGTGAAAAAAGAACACGCAGAAGGAATTGGCGGACGATCATGAAATTTACATATGTTAATGGGGTCGAGTTTACGTAGGGGTGATGTTAATTTCGGGACCAACCGGTGAGCACTTACGCCACAGAACGGCATAATGTGCAAATTATCGTCGGTGGTATTTAAGGAGTACGGCGAAGTGAATGTAATCAGTCGTCGGCGTACGGACACGTGCGAAGACCCTGAAGAAGCTGCAATGCCTGGACATGGAAGATGTGTATGATTTCAGCAGTTATCGGACTTTGAGCGAGGTCGTCTAGTCGGACTCCGCGAGGCCGGGTGGTCGTATCGTCGTATTGCGGAGTGAATTGGACGTGAAGTATCGGTGGTGGTACGATGGTGGCGTTGATGGTCCGAGGAACATTTCCACACGAGAAGACGTGGAACCGGGAGTCACAGACAGACTGATGAGCGGACCGATCGACGAATAAGAAGAGCGGCGTTGTCAAGCAGAACATCCACTGCGACGTAAATCCGGGTTTCCGTTGCACCTGAGGTGACTGTGCGAACAATCCGCAACCGTCTACTGGATGCAGGACTACGTGAATGTGTGCCTCTAGCATGTGTACCTCTGACTCCAGCCCACCGTCAGGAACGGCTGCAGTGGTGTCGCCAACGTCTGCACTGGAGAACGCAATGGCGATCTGTCGTGTTCAGCGATGAAATCAGATTCTGCTTGGGACCCTCCGATGGCCGTATGCGCGTTCACAGACGCACAGGGGAGCGTCTCCACCCTTCTTCCATCCGCCAGCGACACACAGGGCCTACACCTGGTCTCCTGGAGTGGGGAGCGATCAGCTATCACTCCCATACACAACTAGTGTCTGTACCGGGTACGTTAAACAGCACCTCCTACATCAACAACCTCATTCAGCCCGTTGTTGTGCCATTTGTAAGGTCGGTCCATCATAGTGTTTTCCTGCAAGATAACTCACGCCCACACACGGCACGTGCAACGCAACATGCACTTCAGGGTGTGAGACAACTTCCATGGCCTGCACGTTCACCGGATTTGTCCCCTATTGAGCACGTGTGGGATTTAATGGGACAACGACTTATCTGGTCTCCACGGCCAGCCACGGCCATCCCCGATTTACGAGTCGAGGTTGAGGATGCTTGGAACTCAATACCCCAAACTTACATCAAACATCTGTACGAAAGACTATATACCAGAATTGCACAGTGTGACGCAGTTCATGGCGGTTCAACCTCGTACTAACCATGTTACATGGAAATGTTATTTTTCAGTTTACCAGCCAGTACAGCTGTATTTTGCCATAATGTTTTGATCACGTTATCCTCTGTATTCCGTTATTATGCTGTATAAATTTCGTTGGTATCAGACGTCTCCTTCTTGGTGTTCTTTTTGTTTTTCACTTTCCGCCAGTGTATTTACGAATCATGTGTAATTGAAATAATTGTGTGTTTCATATAATAAAAAAGAAAATTAGGTTCATTATTGAAAAGTTCTATTTGCCGCTGTCACTGGTATGGTAACAAGTGATAAGAATGCGCATAGAGTTTTAGGGTATATTTTGTACCCTTGAATTTAAAAATTGACTTTGCAAAATGGGCATTCATTTATTCAAACGTATGTATTAACAAAGCAGATTAGTATTTTATGCTTACATGTATTAAGTGAAACATTTATCGTTTTAATGTATTTACAAAAATTGGATGCATACTATCTGTGAGTAACAGATAGTCGTGCATTGCTATCCAATGAACTTATCCGTGCCGACAATTGGCAACATAATGAAACCAAGTAAACTTAGACTTTATAACAGATTTGTAAATATTATAATTTTATCTTAAGAAGACATGTTATACTCCTTGGGGAGAATTAAATGAATGTGCTGCTTTATTCGTTAAAAATTTCAAATGTCTTGGAAGGAGTGAACATAGATAAGTCAGATCTTTGAAACAAGCGGAAGTGATCTTTTAAACGACGATCTTGTTACCTATCAGTACGGTGTATTGTTATAATACTTAACTGCGGTAGTACCTATTAAAGTGTTTAAAGGTACCAAACAATGTCTCAGAGTACGTCCTTCTTTTGGAACACACATGTTCTGATCATTTGCACATAGAGAAGTTTCTTAAAATAATTGTAAAATATTATAGATATTTTAGAATGAGTATTCTCGCACATACCGGAAGAAATCTGAAAAATTTAATTCATCTTGACTGATACAGCAGAACGCGCTCTACAAAGGAGCTCCCGTTTCCCATTGAATCTAAGAGTGTTGCGTTTATTTGGAAAACCCTGAGAATAAACTTATAGCCAGTAGCGTAGACAACCTGCTGGGTCCTTCCTACGAATGGATTATTGTCGGGGGCCCGCTGTATTTAGTAGCGAAACGAAAGAACTCTTCTAATTCATAGCAAAGGTGTCTAAGCATTATATCATTAAATTGTTAACGGAGGCTAACGCTTTACCTTTGTTTTTATAATATTCAACCTTAGAATTTTGACGAAGCTGATAAATGTGATATGTCGAATTTTTGTGCCATTTCATTTCTAGAAATGATACAAGAGTCATAGTGACAGAAAACATTTGCGAAGAAAAACAGCACTTTCACATTGCCTGTTACAAATAGTACGTTTAGTTTCAAAAATTCGTTTGACAAACTCTGTAGCTTGCTATTCTTAATATTTTTCTAATGATGTGAATGAGACTAACCTAACATAGGCGGTATTCATAGAAATTATTAGAACAAATCCGGAATACTATATTTAATGTTTTTAGTGTTGTTGGGTGAAGACATCTATACTAATATTGGGTTGTCGGAAAAGTCATGACGTATTTTAGCCATGTTTTGCAAAGGTCATTTATTGATAGAAAGACCAAAGATCAATCAATGATATAATGCCCGTTTTGTTCGATAACCTTTTGCCATCTTTCATTGAGCTACAGAATACCTCGTTCACAGAGGGACCTGCCTTTCGTGGCGAAAAACCGTACAAGGTGCTGATTTACAGCCTCATCTGAATTGAACGTTATACCACGCAAGGACTGCTGAAGAGAGCGAAACAAGTGGAAGTCTGATGGCGCAAGGTCAGGCGAGTATGCTGGGTGTGGCAACACATCCCACCCAAGCTCCAATAATTTTTGGCGGGTGATCAAACTTGTGTGTTTTCTCGTGTTGTCGTGATGGAACACAACACCTTTACGATGAACGAGCTCTGGACGTTTCTGGATGATGGATTCGTTCAAACTGCCCAATTGCCGACAGTACACATTCGAATTGATTGTTTGGTTCCGTGGTAGGAGCTCGAAAAACACGACACCTTTAAATTCCCACCACACTGAGACCAGAACCTTCGGCTGATGAATGTCTGCTTTGGATATCGTTTGAGGCGAAGCAGCACGTCAGGACTAAGACCGTTTGCACAGCACATTGTTGTACACAATCCACTTCTCGTCAGCAGTTATCAGTCGCTTCAAAAAAGGATCGTTTTCCTCACGTTTAATGAGCATATCGCAGATGTTTATACGCGCCGTCAATTGAGCTTCTTTGAGTTCATGAAGAACCCACACATCAAGCTTGCTTACGTATCCGAGCTTCTTCAGGTGGTCGTGAACGCTTGAATGATGGATGTGCAATGTGTCTGCATTCTATCGTGTCGTGTAACGTGGGTTTGACTCAATCAATGCCTTGATTTAGTCGTCATCAACCTCGTTGGGCATCCCAAACCGAGGAGCATCGTTGAGGTCAGAATCACCAGCACGGAATTTTGCGAACCACCGCTGGCACTAACGTTCTTGTAGAGCATTATCACCGTACACTTTACGCAACTTTTGACAAGCTTGACGCATGCTCTTCCCTTTACGGAAGTAAAACAGTAAAATATGGCGAAAATGCACAGTTTGGTCTTCCATCTTCACCTTGATGTCAAATCTCCGCAAATCAACCAAATCGCTCACTATTCCTTTTAGACTGCAGCTAGAACTGGCACCTGTGGAATGCCATAGCGATAACAGAGCTGAGCATGCCTCTAATACTTCCAAAATTGCCCAACCGCCATCGGGTGCCAAAATACGTCATGACTTTTCCGACAACCCAATAGCTTCTGGTTCAAGAACCCAAAATTACGTCACTGTAAAGCACTTCTTTACTTAATGCTACTGCAGAACTTGATTTCACTGTATAGCTTAACACTGTGATCCGCATAGCTTAAACAAAACATGTTAAGCACTTAACTAGACACTTAATAGCACTAGCGTCCACGTAAATAGTCTTGTACTTATAATAGTCAACTGGTTCATTTGGTTCACTCTAACCGTTTTAAATTGTCAGCACAACGTTAGCGAATCATATTGTACTTCGACATTTCCATAGTGTACTCCTAATTTCTTACTAGGTTCTAGTACCGTTTCATGTGGATCTTATTTAATCAAATCCTTCGACTCGGTATCATCTTTAGCTCCTTCTTGTCTACCGCGTGGTTCGTTTTTAAGGTTTGTATCACCGGACCGGAATCCTTCGACTCGGCATCATCTTTAGCTCCTTCTTGTCTACCGCGTTGTACGTTTTTAAGGTTCGTAACACCGGACCGGGATTTAGCAAGCCAACGGACCAGGATTTAGCAAGCCAACGGACAGCAATTTAGCAAGCCACCTTGCATTCACTAACGGTGCTCTCCCAAAATGCTGTAGTTGTGTCGCAAACTGCCTGAATAACACGGTGTCCGCTTTTAAACACAAATAAAAAATGGCGCGAATTTAGGACGGATCCATCGTCCTTTTCACTGTAGCACAATACTCTTGGAACTCATGCCACGGACATAGTGACTCGGAAAACCATGATGAGCCCTGTATTGACGTTTTTTGTCTCAATTCTGTTGAGCATTGTATCGGCAACTGCCACTTTGTACTCCTTGCTATTAGTGGCTGTTGTGTCTGGATCGTGTATAGGAACAGATGCAGATCTGTTATGAGAATGCGATTAACACTGCTCCGTGTCAGCTCGAAATGTTGCACAGTCCGTCGGATAGACATTTTCGGGCTTCTGTCAAATGTTTCTGGCACCTTTCCAACGTTGATTTCCGTCCTTGATGCGAAGGGCTCGCCACTTTGCGTCCAATCGTCCAACACCAACCCTGTTGTGTAAAATTGATTGGCAATGTTCTTTATAGTCTATCTGTCTGGTCCAGCTTTGACGTTGAACTTAAGGATGCCCTCCTCAACTTTTCTGGAACCTCGGATGATCGATGATAATCTTCCACGATGGAGAAACACAGCTCTGTGGCATACGTTGCCCTTTTCTCGGCTTCTGCAAAAAAGCAAACAGTGGTGTTTCATAAACGCCATATATCTCTGAGTACAATGTTAAAATTTATTTACATTCCTTGCAGCCGTTGTGGTGGTATCTCCATTTAAACTTAGTAGGTGACTTTTGGGACACTCGTTATTTTAACCTAATATTGCTCTTATTTTTTGCGCAGAAATATAACGGGACGTGGAAGCTATTCTAGCAGCATCAGAATTTAACCCACCTAAAACTATCAGAATGTATTTTTTTCTCCAGTTCACCCTGGAAGAAAAAGCTTACGTGCTTTCTGTTTTATAAAGCTTTATTGAAATTGATGGCCTTCACATATGTTCTTCAATTTTAAGGCACTGCGGAGAGATCCTTCCAGACACTCAACTAGTAGCGGAAAATGAGTTTACTCATTTCTTCGTTCGTTCTCTCAGCATATTAGCTACTATCACACAGATGGATAAGCCGTCGTGGAAAGCGGCCAAGCCACACACACACAAACATACAGCAAGAAAATGAATAGGGATTGGGAAACGTGCCAAGACAGCGTGCGTTAACAATGATTGAGATGCCGCGTGGTCGGAGTTCTTTCTCCTTACCCCTGATTGTTGAATAAAAGATACGTTTATGAATAAAAAGGGAAAGTTTACTTTGCCAGAAGTCAAATCCATTAGATTTGCATAAAACTGCTGTGGAGATTTTCTTGTTCATGCGGTTATTATTTAAAATAGCTCTGGTTGAAGATGACTTTTGTCAATCCAAAGAATCCAAGGCTCCTAATTTTTTTTTTAAAACTTTTTTTTTTACCCTGAACGTACATAAAACGAGGGGAATGAATACTGTTTTTTTCTTTCTTCTGTGAAAAGTACATTACTTTTAAAAGAGACTCCTACGTTTTGAAGAAAAGGGAAAATTAACGAGTTAATATTTCACGTTGATGATTTCCAAGCACATCTGAATATCCCAAAGTTTGTAGCATAAAGGAAACACCAAATTCTTAAGGGATTCGAAGGCCGTGATGAATCGGCAATTTTTTTTCCATTTATCTTAATTTGTTTTACCGCCATGCAAACGGCAGTTCGGAAATATCTGAGGTTTTATCGAGTTATAAGGAAACCTGAAATAGGCAAGCTTCTAAAATGTCGCCGGATTCTCGCGTAATTGAAAGATTCTTTTGTTTTAGGATTACAACTACGTCGCCATTTTAGAACATTTTTAAATATTTGAGGTTTTATCGAGTAATAAGGAAACCTGAAATATGCAAGCTTCTAAAATGTCGCCGGTTTCTCACGTAATTGAAAGATTCTTTTGTTTTAGGAATACAACTACGTCACCATTTTAGAACATTTATTTTTTTGAATGTTATGCGTAAAATAACAAAGGAGAAACGAAAAGATGTATAACACAATATAACAAATAGAAAGCTTGGTCAGTGGAAAATAATTATTTTCGTGTCTTCTTTCTGTACAACTGAAGACTTAAATTCAGTAAGAATGTTGGAGAAAATGAGAGACCGCGGTAGCCCATTGGTAAGAGCAGTCGGTTGCAATCCTATTATTCGAGGACTCGATATCATACTGACCGTTCAAATCGCTGAAAATTCACCGTGCGTCGGTTGGCATGTTAAGCCGACGGTCCCAAGATATTGGAATTCCCGTTAAAAATAAGGTCATGTATTACTTCCTCCTCGACATGCGCAATGTGCACTGGTACGGTATCATCTGGCATTCTGTCACGATGCCGATTTTCTTTTTCCTCTCTGGCATTCTTAACCATTTCTACCTTATTACCCACTTTCATATCAGGGACTCCAGACGTCCGCTTCCAGTACGCTGTGTTCAGTCTCTTACTAGCTTCATCTAAGCTTTCTTTGGGGGAAACACTACGAGAAATATAGCCTACTGGACTTGGAGAAAATGGCGACGCATTTAATTTCGCTTCCAAATAAATTTGACAGAAATTTCCCTTTTTTTTTTCAATAAGCTCGCAAAATGGATTGAATATTTCATATACATAGTGAGAAGTTGGAAAGCCTGATTGAGTTATGCTTTACCAAATACAATGCGATATCTGTTATCATGTTCACAAAAACGTAGGAATGAAATATCCTTCACTTAAAGGCAATTGAAAGTATAAACTTGAAATTTGTTGGCAAGGAAAAAAGCAATTTTTGAATGTAGTGAGTGAGGGATTCAAGTGAGTTGATACTAGGAGATCTATATTAAAAAAATAGGGTATAGGTGTCCAAAGAAATCCCCAGACAAGTGGAAGAAAATATTTAAAACCAGCATATTTTAAGCTTCATTGAATTTTATCAAATTTGAGTCTTGTTGTAACTACT
This sequence comes from Macrothele yani, assembly GCA_039090855.1. Taxonomy (NCBI): domain Eukaryota; kingdom Metazoa; phylum Arthropoda; class Arachnida; order Araneae; family Macrothelidae; genus Macrothele; species Macrothele yani. Next base: position 141,959,929 of record CM077002.1, read on the forward strand.
TACTGTTTTGCAAAAGACGATATCAAAGATGAGAGGTTGGGAATACATATAGGGCACTGGCTCTTAATTACTTTTCACCAGGGGCTACATTTGTTTTTCATGGAACCGGGTTAGAGGGTGTGAACAAATAATTTGGTAAATGTAAGTTACATATCATACTGATAGTCATATAAACATTATTTTTATTTAAAGATTTATTATAGGTAATGTAAAAAATATAAAATAGTTGCTTTTCTCTGTGGTAAAATAAACAAATACTTCTGTGTCCAGCTATTGGTAAACTCACGATTTTCCCTGTAAACTTATTTCTTCTTTAGCTTTGAGAACAATATTTTGAACGATCACAATAATTAGAGCTTTTATGCTCTTCATTTCAAGAAGCACGATTCGGAATAAATCGTAGGAAGATTTAGTTCCAAACGCTGTCAGCGAGACTTCATAGTTGTCGCGTCAAGTGCAGAACCAAACACACGGACATGTGAAGCCTCCGTCCTCTCTTCCGTGATACCTAGCAGAGGGTTGCATAGGAGCGTAAGAAGATTCCGAAGAAAACTACCGAATTACTTTTATCATTTGTCACGTGTGAATACACATTCTGACGCATTTAAACACTGTCACGGAACTAAATAAAACAAAAATGTACATAGTTTTATATTTAAAAAATTGAAAAAAATTGTGTCTTTTTCGCCTGTGGATTTTATATAACTCTTTCTGGTTTAATTTTTACCCCGTACCAGACTGACACCCTTTGTGCGCCGCATTCGGCCCGTGAGCCGCCTATTGAGAATCAGTGATATAGAATGTTTCTCAATTGTTTGGCCAAACTTTGGGAACTTGTTTTACAGCCCATTCTGTTAAAAATATAATAACAGAAACATTGGAAACTCTTTCCTACAGTGATAAACACGTATTAAGCTGCAAGAATTGCACACTTAATTTAGAACGTAACATGGTTGTGTTCATTATTTAGTACTTTGCCAAGAAAATAGCAGATGAGAAAAACTACTTACGGCTAAATCACAACTAATGAATGAAATATTCTCCGTGGGTAGCAGTACATGTCGTACAGCTTCGACTGAGCGATTACTGTACACGTACCAGAAGTCACACATGCGCATTGTCATATAACCGTCCGCAATTCTTTGGCGGAGATCTTGTTCGTTAAGCTCCAGTGCAGCATCAACATCGATCTTCAGCTGTCCCTGTATGAAAAAATCCATGTCAGCAGATCGTAGTGACAATGAAATTAGCCCACCCATACCGCTTCCGGGACAAGGCACATAGTTACTCCTTCAAGAAGTGCTGGTGCCGTTGAGTGTCAACGAAAAACAAAAAGGACCTATGAGGTATTCTAAAATGATATCAATCGAAACACTCGTATGCAACTTTTGACGATGATGAGACGGGAAAGATTCCATGTGGACTACCGTGCCCAGTGACGTATATTGTGAAATTTTACAGTGCAGCCCAGGGTGAGTTGCGATTCATCCGCAAAAAGTGCACGATGGGGAAAACCAGGTTCGTTACGTGTTTGCAGAAGCCATTGAGCAAAGCAGATTCGAGAGGAAAAATCACCTGGTGGGAGTGCCTGTACCTGGTACATGTGGTAACGATACAATTGAGGCTGTTGGCTGATCCGCCATTAAGTGAAATTTGATGTACCCACTACTACTGCTACATTTCTCGTGGAAGATAAGGTCACCATTTTTAGCATCCGTTCTTCTAACGCAAGTGTAAAGACATGCTTGGGGCCGTTCTCGATGTGTAATACGAGGCGCTGTTCATCCCGTCTTCTATAGGCTCTGATGGACGGCGAAAAACGTAGGTTTGGTTGGGACATCTTGCGGAAAAGTCATTCTGTAGAGACGGTTCCATATCATTTTGTCCGTGTTCATTTCGTTCAAGTTCACTTGGTCCAGTTCATTTTGTTCACAGTTCACTTTGTCCACTGTTCAGTTTGTCCTGTTCGTTTTGTCCACGTTCAGTTCATTTTGTTCACGATTCAATTTGTTCACGATTCAATTTGTCCACCATTCACTTTGTCCACTGTTCATTTTGTCCACGATTCAATTTGTCCACCCTTCACTTTATCTGGGTTTCATTAGTCCATGTTCATTTCGTCCATGTTCACTTGTTCCAGATCATTTCGTCCACGATTCAATTTGTCCACCGTTCACTTTGTCCTGTTCATTTTGTCCACGTTTACTTCGTACAGTTCATTTTGCTCACGATTCAATTTGTCAACCTTTCACTTTGTCCGCTGTTCATTTCGTCCACGATTCCATTTGTCCACAGTTCACTTTGTTCGATTATCTTTTTTATCCACGTGCACTCGGTGCAGTTCATTTCGTCCATGTTCACTTGGTCCACGATTCTATTTGTCCACCGTTCACTTTGTCCGGTTTTCATTTCCTCCACATTCATTCGGTCGAGATCATTTCGTCCACAGTTCACGTTGTTCACACTCATTTCGTCCTCGGAATGGATGGAATACGTGGAAATTTTCTGTTTCGGTAGAATTTTTGCAACCAGGCAGAAAAAATATTAACGGACATTGCTTACTTGCGATTTGTTTTTTGTTTTTTTGTTAAAGTTTTTCGATAAAAATATAATGATTTTAAATGTTATTTAAAATAAAACGAGAAACTGAACTTTGAAGCGCTTTTTACCTATTCTGTGTGATACGATGTAAATCACTATTAAATAAATCAAAGTTTATTTCAATGATCATAAATGTGCTGGATTCAAGGGGACAAATTTTTGACCCCTTTTATCCATTATGTAAAAAGTCACTTTTATCCTGCTCTCAGACACAGCAAATTCACAATCATTTTTTCACCATTACCCATTTATGGATTTTTTCACACGTTAAATTGCTATGGCACAGATAGAAAGCATTATATTGAATTGTCGGAAAAGTCATGACGTATTTTGGCACCCGATGGCGGTTGGGGGTTGGGTGGTTTTGGAAGTACTAGAGGCATGCGCAGCTCTGTTATCGCTATGGCATTCGACAGATGCCAGTTCTAACTGCAGTCTAAAAGGAATAGTGAGCGATTTGGTTGATTTGCGAAGATTTGTCATCAAATTGAAAATGGAAGACCAAACTGTGCATTTTCGCCATATTTTACTGTTTTACTTCCGTAAAGGGAAGAACGCCCGTCAAGTTTATGATAAGTTGAATAAAGTGTACGGTGATAATGCTCTACAAGAACGTCAGTGCCAGCGGTGGTTCGCAAATTTTCGTGCTGGTGATTTTGACCTCAACGATGCTCCTTGGTTGGGGAGGCGCACCAAGGTTGAAGACGATCAAATCAAGGCATTGATCGAGTCAAACCCACGTTACACGACACGAGATATTGCAGACACATTGCATATCCATCATTCAAGCGTTCACGACACTTGAAGAAGCTGGGATACGTAAGCAAACTCGATGTGTGGGTTCCCTCATGAACTCAAAGAAGCTCAATTGACGGCGCATATAAACATCTGCGATATGCTCATTAAACGTGAGGAAAACGATCCCTTTTTTGAAGCGACTGATAACTGGTGACGAGAAGTGGATTGTGTACAACAATGTGCTGCGCAAACGGTCTTGGTCCCGACGTGCTGCTTCTCCTCAAACGACACCCAAAGCAGACATTCATCAGCGGAAGGTTCTGGTCTCAGTGTGGTGGAAATTTAAAGGTGTCGTGTTTTTCGAGCTCCTACCACGGAACCAAACAATCAATTCGAATGTGTACTGTCGGCAATTGGGCAGTTTGAACGAATCCATCATCCAGAAACGTCCAGAGCTCGTTCATCGTAAAGGTGTTGTGTTCCATCACGACAACGCGAGAAAACACACAAGTTTGATCACCCGCCAAAAATTATTGGAGCTTGGTTGGGATGTGTTGTCACACCCAGCATACTCGCCTGACCTTGCGCCATCAGACTTCCACTTGTTTCGCTCTCTTCAACAGTCCTTGCGTGGTATAACGTTCAATTCAGATGAGGCTCTAAATCAGCACCTTGTGCAGTTTTTCGCCACGAAAGACAAGTCCTTCTATGAACGAGGCATTCTGCAGCTCACTGAAAGATGGCAAAAGGTTATCGAACAAAACGGGCATTACATCATTGATTGATCTTTGTTCTTTCTATCAATAAATGACATTCGTAAAATCTGGCTAAAATACGTCATGACTTTTCCGACAACCCAAAAGTTCATTCGTATGTAAATTAGTAATCGGAAATTATGAAAAACTGAAAATCAAAATCAAAAATAAATATAACGAAAATCTAAGAACTACGTGAAAACAATATGAAGATGTATTTCAAAACATTAAAAGATTTTTGTAAAATTTTGATTTATGTCAGACTGATTGACATCGTACCACACAAAATAATTAAAACGCTCTTGAAAATTCAGTTCCTGGTTTTATTTTAAATAACGTTTAAAATCGTTATATTTCAATCGAAAAACTTAAACAAGAAGACAAAATCACATTTAAGCAATGTCCGCTGACCAATTTTTTTTATGCCTTGTAACAAACATTTTATCAAAGCAAAATGTCCGCTGTATTCTGTTGATTATCAAATGAATATAGACAAAGTGAAGGGTGGGAAAAGTGAACGGTGGACGAAATACACAGTGATCTAAATGAACAGCAGGCAAAGTGAATATTGGACAAAGCGAACCGTGGACAAAATGAACTAGACCAAGTGAACGTGGACGAAATGAGCACGGACAAAATGATCCGTCACGGTAGAGACGATGCTCTTGCCTGCTATTCCATTTTGATCTACCGTACGTGAAATTAATGTCAGCACAAACTGACTGAAGTAGTGAAATTGCACTGGACTGGTCTGGTTGTGAGATAGGAAACTGCATTATAGGACGCTTAGTTATGGATAGGGTACTTCTTTCAATGGAGGGAAATAGAGAATGACCTATGATGACATTGAAAAATTGTGTCAACAATGACATTGAGAAGCTACGCGTAGTTGTCACCAGACAATAAAATCGGAGAACGAAGATTCGTATCATCCGCCATCTTATACTCCGAGTCAGCCTAAGAGTGTGTATTACTGTGGAAGAAACGGAACGTAATCCTCAGCTTTTAGAGCGAAGAGCAATAGAATTATGCCTTAGAATCAATTTTCGTTTGCTCAGCAATTTGTGGAGTAAGTCTGCTATTTAAGACAATTTTGTAAAATGGCAGGGGGCGTTTTAGAAATAGATTTGATATGATAAGTTACTTAATCAATAGTGCCTCCCACTTTCGGATTGTCACTGTTCAACTGGAAAATACACGTAACTTGGAGTGGGGGGTGTTTATTTTTTCTCAGCATTTGCAAAAGAGAAACAATAATTTTTTATCGGCGAAATACCTCAGGGATTGTACTAAAGTAGCCATAGGTGAGAGAGTGAAATGGATAAAGAAAAGGACGACGCAAAAATCTGCGGTTAGGTCAAAAAACGTTAAATAAGAAAGTCAGTACGAGAGCGTGACTTAGATTTCTGCAGTTCTTGCATATCCACGGAGCCGCCTGTGAGCCGGTTGTCCTACTTCCTCGGTTGATTTGTAGTATAAATGTTGTACCAATTTTCTTGCAGAACCAGAAGATGTTCTACACAAAATATTGTTTTCTGTAAATTGCTTTGTATCGCGTTGTTGTGCACTTTTGCAGTTTTATTTCGTTTGTTTGCATATTTTCTGGATATTCTCATTTGCTTCCTGTTAACTGTTACTCGTTTTTTCTCCGTTTCTTGCTGTCGTATCACCTAGAATGTCTTAGTTTCCAACCTCTTTCTTTAGTGGAATGGAATTTATCGTTCCTCTACCTCAAAACTGGATTGGTCTGTTCCGTACGGAACTAAATTTTCAGTCGGAGAAAAACCATTCCGTAGTTCCGCAGGGCGAGTGGTCAGTTAAACAGGCTTCTAGATAACCGTTCCAGTTCTGGAACGGTTATCTAGAAGCCTGCGTTATTCCTTTCCGAAAGACGACGTGGCCCTAAATTAGGGACAGGCGAGTCATTATATCCTCATGGAGATCGTTAGACTCAATGCAAAGCGAAAAACAACAAGTCTTTCTCACTTTCATGAAGTGAAATCTTTTCTAAGTAAAATCGTTGCAATCTTACGTCTTGTAGAATAATTATAATCTATCCTTAGCAATGTGAATGCTGTTCTCAGTGAAGTTTGATTCCTTTCTCTAAATGAAGAACGAAATAGATTTTCTCCTGAAAATCCTTAGTTTCATTTGATTAATCACGAAGCCATACATTAAAAAAATACCTTCTGTGTTAGCTTCCTCGCAGGAAGAGAAATGTGCAAAAGAAGCAAAAGATTTTGTGATTGTCCGGTTGGCAGGCCTCGTATGTTTACTCAAGTCTTAAAATTTTAATTAATCAGGAGACGTGGAGACCGCTGCAGCATGCTTCGGTGAATGCATGCAGGAAAGATGACCGTAAAATAGCCCTTTCTGCTCTGGGCACACATATCTGCGATAAATATGTCAGCAAACACGACGCACACGAAGACACTCTTCTTTCTTGGAGTGTACGGAACGTTAGAGGCATAACAAATCTATCGAAAAGACGATAAGGTAACAGCCGGACACAGCTGCATTGTCACGAAATGGGGATTATAGCGCAAATGAGAGCTCTAGGAGCAGCTGGTTCGGAAAGAAATTACTAATTAAATAAATTACAAGATTGCGACATCCGCCAAATACCGAAGGAAGCAAATTATTTTGGGATTGTGCACCAGGAGATAAAAAGGTAAATGGAACAAAACCTCTCATATAATGACCACTCAACAGATTGCAGTCATTATGAACAAGCGGTTAGCATATAGTATTCATCTATTGAATATCATTTACTTTTACAATACCAGTTCAATTTCGTAGCACACATACTTTTCGTCTGTTCCACGATTGACCCAGATTTAGTGTAGCAGAAAGCACGTCGGCTAAAGTGTGAAATATGCTGCTACTCTGTTGTATGGTATTGGTTCAGGCTCTTTCCTGCTCGTGGTAGTTAACACAAAGACTTGACCACTGAAATAATTTATTTACAAGTGTGGAATATTTATACCCTGTAAAATGATTCTAGGCAATGTGGCCCATGTTAATTGCGCTGTTTTTACCCAGACTCCCTGAACGCAAGAATCACATTGTTCAGAGTTTCGAATCACCAAAGTTATGTCTGTCGCATATCAAACAGCTTGGAGGAAGTTATAATTTCTATGATGACTTTGTTAGCATCCTTGTAATTCGATTCATCGGCTGTGGCAAACTTTATAAGATGTGAAAAAGTGAGGTCAATTTCAAGAATCAGTGCATTACAGCGACTTTCTTGTTTCGACAGCTAAATTTAATAAACATTTGACGCTGACGCATTGTCAGGGAAATGTGTGTGGTGGCTCGAGGGGAAGGCAAAAATGTGTTTCCTTTATTTCTGCTTTTTTTTAATTGGAGGTTTAACGACCACCGTGAGCAACTCAATGGGCTATAAGCAGTCTCTCGTCCCTAATTTAGGGTAACTGGCTCCAGGAAATGGAGATAGCCAGTGCCGTAAGACAAACACAACATCCATGCCTCACCGGGATTCAAACCTGAACCCTTTTGGGACTAATGATCAGAAGCCATCGCTTAGATCACTGTACCACCGGAGCAGTTTATTTCTGGTTCAGAGAACTCTTGTCGATTGACTACGTTACAAACCTTCCTCGGACTGATAGATAATATACGTTCCTTCTCAATTGGTTTGATGGAACAACGTTCTGTTAGAAACGATTTGTTGCTATCAGCTACTAATAATTTTACCCTGACGCGTTATCTTGACAATGTGTGTGGTAGCACGAGGGAAAGCTATAAATTTATCTCCCTCCCCTCTTTCTGCTACAGGAAATCCTTGTCGACTGACTATGTTACAAACCTATCTTGGATTGATTAATATAATCTATACGTTCCTTCTCAATTGGTTTGATGGAGCAACGTTCTGTTAGAAACGTTTTGCTCCTATCAGCTACTAAGACTTTTACCCTGACGCGTTATCTAGACAATGTGTGTGGTGGCTCGAGGAAAAGCTATAACTTTATATCCCCTCAACTCTTTCTGCTCCAGGGAATTCTTGTCGACTGACTATGTTACAAACCTATCTTGGATTGATTAATATAATCTATACGTTCCTTCTCAGTTGGTTCACTAGAACAAAGTTCTGTTAGAAACGTTTTGCTCCTATCAGCTACTAAGACTTTTACCCTGACGCGTTTTCTAGACAATGTGTGTGGTGGCTCGAGGGAAAGCTATAGATTTATATCCTCTCAACTCTTTCTGCTCCAGGGAATCCTTGTCGACTGACTATGTTACAAACCTATCTTGGATTGATTAATATAATCAATACGTTCCTTCTCAATTGGTTCAGTGGAACAACGTGCTAATACAAACGTTGTGTGTACGTATCAGCCAGTAGGACTTCTCTATTAGTCCCGTGGAACAAAGTGCTGTTAGAAACGTCGTGTGTCCTTAACTGCCACTAGGATATTTACACTGATGCATTATCAAATGTTTTAAGGTGACGCACTATCAAATACCTTAAGCTGACGCATTATCTAGAAAACGTGTAGGGTGACTCGAGGCTAAGCTATAAATTTATTTCCCCCTCTTTCTGCTTCACGGAACTCTTGTCGATTGACTATGTTACAAACCTCTCTCGGATTGATTAATAATCTACGTTCCTTCTCTATTGGTCCAGTGGTACAACGTACTGTTAGAAACGTTGTGTGTCCCTATTAGCCACTAGGACATTTAACGCAGACGCATTATCTGGAAAATATGTGTGGTGGCTGGAAAGAAAGCTACAAATTTATTCCCACACCTTCTGCTTCAAAGAACCTTTGTCGATTCACGATGTTGCAGACCTCTCTCGGGCTAATAAATAATCTACCTTCCTTCTCTATTAGTTCAGCGGAAAAACGTACTTCAGGAATAGTTGTGTTCCTGTCAGCCACTAAGACTTTTTTTATTTGTTTCGGGGCTTAGCGACCAACATACGCAACTTTAAGGGCTATTAACAGTCTCCTGTCCCTAATATAGGGACACTTCTTACATGAACAGGAGAGAGCGAGCGCCGTACGCGCGCGCGACAAGTGCACCAGCCATGTCTCATTGAACCCACTCGGAAGAATAATCAATATCAATTGTTCAGATTAATGCCCAACCGAGTCGCCACCCTTGAATTTTCTTCTTGTGTAAAAGTTCGCTTTTTATCCGATACAAAGGAGGATCAATAGCATTCGAGTCTTCCATTTAATGGCATTGCTTCTTTTATCAATGTGTAATAGTTTCTTAGTTTTTCCAATGTGGAACGCACAAATGAGTCCTAAATGCGTTAAACGCGAAAACCTGCACACAAACGAAACTGTTGCTAAGCTCGTCACTACTAGTTCTTTAACAACTCGTTCAAGTATAACATCAAGTAATCCAGTTTTTCATAATTTCGATTATGTTCGCATTAGTGATGGGATAAGCCACTCCTTCTTGAGAGTTCATTTAGCATTCACACAAATGCGTCATTCACGAATGTACATTTAAATGAATATTCATTCACTCTGCATCCACTCCCGGCAGGTTGCTTCACTACATTCAGTGAGAGAATCAATCTTTGCTCCACAGCGCCTGTGAGTGCGAGTCAGTGTTGCCATTCTACTAATTTTTACTCGTCTACTGATAGAGTTTTGTGCACTACAGAAATCCATTGATTATTCTCGGTTTTATGGCAGCCTCCTGAATTTTCTACTGTTGTGCCTAAATATTTGGTTTGTGATGTTATTTGTTGACAAAAGTCTTTAAACAGTTATTTGCACGATGCACCTCTAACAATAATTTTGTACAACTTTTCAAGAAGTTTATTATGGCTACTTTTATCGAATGCTTTTTAAAAAAGTCTAAGAACCGCAGAGCTAGTTCAATGGAATCATAACGTTTGTGTAAGCCGATTAAAAATGAATACGAGATGAATGCTGTTAGAGAGGATTTTAGAAATGCAGTATCTGACTTTAGATTTTAAACAGCCCTTAAAAGTAGAAAGCTAGGAAATTTGCGATAGGGTGCCCGATAGCAAAGGCCACATGGAAGTGAGGTAGAGATGGATGCCTGTCATTTCTATCGTCCACCCAAATGCCACTGGGGTAAGAGACTTGGTTACGAGTCATTAGATAGCCACGGAAGGAAACTCTGAAAAGAGAGTACAAAGACTTCTTTCTCTCTGATAGCGTTTCAAGACTTCTTTCTCTCTGAAACAAGTCTTGAAAACTCTGAAAAGAAAGTACCTCACTACATGTGTGTTTTTTTAATTTGTCTGCATCCTTTTCAATGTTGGGTGGACGAACTACTGAAAGAGATGGTAATACTCAAACCTGCGCCTATCCGAAGAGAAAAGGCCTAACGGTGCTTGAATTCTTTTTACAATACTTGCTAATTTTTTTCCCAAATCTATACTGGTTATCATGAAATATTTTTTAAATCTAGATAGCTAATTAGTCTGTTACAAAAATATTATCTCCAGAATTTTTCTAGAAACCTCAATGCAGAGGGTGGGTCGAACGTTTTGCAATATTTGGATTACTTTATGTCTTAATCCGTACCATTACGACGAAAGCTGAGTAGCATTCAAAGTATAGCCTATAGTGCTGCACCGTCTTTAGCCATCTGTCTTCCAGTTTTATGATTCCGCTGCGGGACCAGTTCTTGTCCATCGAGGCGAAGAACTTCTTCACCCCAGCTGCCACTTACTCCTGGTTGTTGAAGTGCCGCCCGCGAAGGAAGTTAGCTATGGGCCGGAACACGTGATAATGCGACGGTGCAAGATCCGCACTATATGGTGGGTGTGCCATCAGTTCGATGCCCTCAAGTTCCTGGAGTTTTGCAGGGTTTTTTCTTTTTTCTCGCGGTATGAGGTCCAGAGTGGTTCAGCTGTAGGAGAGCGCGCTTTCTGTTCAGCATTGCCGTGTACCACTGCTTTTAAACGGCATACATCCGCTCCAGCTGTTCAGAGTAGAGGTTGGCGTTGATGGTCCGACCGTATGCAGGTTTTCACGTTTAACGCAAATTCTATCAGACGCAGAGCATCACCTTGTGTTCGAAGCGCCCACGTTTGGAAGCAGGTTCAGGAAACTGGCCCGGGCTCAACCACTGCCAGTGTGTGGTAGAATTACGGTAATAGACACACTTTTCATCGCACGTAACAATTCTCTGGATAAAACGTACATAACCCCCGTTTTCCAAGAATTTCATGCGCACTTCCATTCGGCGGTTCGCATTAGTTGGCGTCAATTCGTGAGGGACAATACGGCAGCTCCTGTAGACTTTGCATAGGTCCTTAAAGTGACGAAACACAGTGGCCTGTGATATGCCCAGCTCGCCTGATAATCTCCGAGTGCTGGTTGTCGGATTTGTCTCCAGGGCCTACGAATCTATGGTTCGCGGCCTGCCCGACCTTGACTGATCGTCGAGGGTTCTGTCACCTGAACGAAATTTCTTGAAACATTAGTTTGTGGTCCACGAAACCTTCTTCATTTGCATGACAAAGGTTTCGTGTTGCTTGAGCAGCGTTAAAGTGGAGTTCAATCTCGTAAAGCAAAAGTTCCCTAATTAGCTGTTGTGGCTGTTCAACTTTTAGACGTCCCATCCAACCACAGAGAGAACAACGACATGCAATGCTGTTCACAGCAATGACTACCCCTTTATATCGCTTTCAACTGACTGCAATGCGAGAATTGAACTAGTTTAAAGACGTGAGCGGCACATGCGTTTATGTATATATTGCCAAACGTTCGACTCACCTTCTGTATTAAACAAAAAGTCTATAATCACTCCAGATATTTATTTGCACTAATGATCCTTTTTTAGTAAGGTAGTTGTCTCATCTATTTTGAAGACATCTCGGTATGTTCCGTAAGGAATGAAAGTTTACAATTTCCTTTGAAAGACAACAAATAAGACCGATACAACTGTGTCTCTAAGTTAGGCTCAATGTCAGTAATATCTGCAAAAGCCATTAGTTTCAATGGTGTTCATAATTTTAATAATATCTTGTAAAAACGTTAACTAGGATCATATTAGTTTGAATTTACATTAAGGTGTTGAACAGCACTGTGTGAAGTACTGGTATTTGTTGAAATATTAATAGTTTTGAATGTTCCTTCACATTGAGATTGAATCCAGCGCTACATTAAAATTGCCACTTTATTATTTCAAGCAAAAAAAAAAAACAGATCTACTGAATTCTACTGACGTTCTTTGCTGTTTTATACTGATTACAATCAAAACTTTCTCGCAACATTGGTGCAAAACCTAGCGAAAATTGGCAAACTGTCCAAAAGGGCGGATATCCATCATTTAGGATGACTCATTTGACACGAGTGGTGCGTTCACAGCTCCTTTGGACAAACTGCCCGAAAGGTCTAGAGCTTTGGAGACCCATTCACTGATCGTTCACGAATGAATCTCCGTTTGTGGGGAGTGATTCAGGCACAACATTGTAAAGAATGTCATTCATGTATCTGTAAAATCATTAAGTTTTACCAATATTGATTGTTGATTGGTCACAAACATAACGGTTGACACCTATTAATTCTCGACAATAGTTTCCTTAATGGGAATTCCTTTCGGATTTCATCGTCCTGGGATAAAGTTAAACGTGATGTGAGTTTGCTGTGTGTCGCAGTAGTATGGCGGATGAAGTGATCCTTCATAGCGTTGGCGGCGAAACTTGATGAAGAGTCATTCGTCGTGAACGAATCGTTCACTATTGATCCATCATTGGTCTACATACTCAAGCTGTGAACTCGAAGATAAACGTTTGTTTTTCTTTCATTTTCCCAGGACGTTTTTTCTGAATATGTTTCCCTAGAATCTCCGTGTGGCCTATGAAAACGCATAAAATATCCAGCTTCTGCATTTTTTTTTTGCAATTTCTCATTAAATAGTCCTCCAGTTTGTATTGTCATCATAAGCTGACGAAGCATCTTCTCTACCGAGTGAGTGGTGTCCAGAACTCTTCCTACATCTTGTTCATATATGACTGTTATTCCTATCCACTGATAAGTTATGGAAAATTAACAGTCTCCAGTTTCACCCGCTATACAAGTTCGTTCGTCTAGTTTCCTAGCCAAGTTCTTCTACTAAAATCTAAGACACGGTTAAAACAATGTACTAAGAAATCTACCACGTTTCAAATAATGTACCAAAAATCTACCACGGTTCGAACAATGTGCTCCTTTTGTGCATCGAGATGGAAAAACATAAGAATGAGATCTCTAAAACAGAATATCCCAGAAAAAATTGTTGTGAGGGGACAGACACAAACAAAAGGGAATCTATGTTTGTAGTTTGTACCTTCCATTTAAGTGTTCTGAAATTTTGATATATAGTTTGCCTGAGAAAGGCTCTCACGGAAACGTTTTGATATAATATTTAATATATTAGTTGCCAGAGAATACATTTGCTGTAAATATAGTCAAACAAGCGAGACACCTTTGTAACTCATATAGTGGTGAAACATGTCTGCCAAATGGTTCGAACCCATTTGAACATTGCTATGATTGATCATTTCTAAAAGTATATTTTATAAAGTTGCAAACTTATGTTGTGAAAGTACCTGGCGGTGGTTCCACCTAAAATTTCTGCTTTATGTTTCCAATGGTAAAACTTCTTTACAAATTTTCTTCGCAATTAATGTATTCTTAGGGATGAAAATTTGTACATCGATTAAACTAACTGTAAGTTAGAGGATGGGATACTTAATATTTGTTAAAACATAACCATAATTAAGCAATCCAACATTTGTTTGTTTACTAACGTCATCAATGTATTGCTGCCCCGGTGGTGCAGTGGTCTAAGCGATGGCCTCTGATCATTCGTCTGTAAGGGGCCCGGGTTCGAATCCCGGTGAGGCATGGATGTTGTGTTTGTCTTACGGCACTGGCTCTCTCCCTTCCTTGGAACCAGTGACCCTAAATTAGGGACGGGCGACTGCTTATGGCCCATTGAGTTGCTCACGGTGGTCGTTAAAGCTCCAACAATCAATCAATCAATCAATCATCAATGTACATGTCGCGCCTTCTATTAACAGGTCTGAACATTACGCAAAGAAAAATGATTGATTTTAAATATAATTATAGTCATTATGGTATTAAGTATCCCATGCTAAAATTTAAGTTTGTTTTATCGATGAGCAAATTTTCAGCCTTGGGAATACATGAATTGCGAAGAAAATATGTAAAGAAATTATATCATTGGAAACATAAAGCACATATTTTAGGTGGAACCACCTTAAATTTGTAAGATTTTGGACACATAGTACGTTTCGCTTTGCTTGCTGTCTCTTACGTAAATTTTGTTCTTTACTTCCGCTATAGTTTTATATCTGAACTCCCAATAGTTTCTTCAACATGTGGCAGCACTAATTGCCAGTCAAATCCAACAACCACGATATAAACAAGCTACGATATGCCTTGAGTGTGAGGTCTCAGATGAGCACTACACTAGGTCAGTCAACTATTTTATGTCCAAGTGATTTGCGCTGTTATAAGCTACCTTGTTCACTTTGAAGCTCGTTATTAGTAATTCTGTAACCTCTTCTGATATTTACTGCAGCTACTTATTATGACAACTAATCTACTATTGTGAATTCATCTTTTATTTTTAAGCATTTACAATTTGAGTTCGTCTATCTTGTTGTAGAACGCATAAACTATAGTACACAACAGCAAAGTCTCGATTAAACAGTTTGCAGTGGAATATGTGTAAGTAATCATGTACGATTTACCTCAGTGAAAGAACTATGGGCGTTAATAAATTGTTATGACTTATTAAGCAAAAATAAAAGGTTAATATGTATTTCTTGAAAATATGGCCTTTCCAATTTATGTTTACCCACAAAATATTTGTGGATACGTAAGATTTATACGACTTTCTAGTGCTCCAGAGATCTAAAAGTTGGCATTAGAGTTTGTGTCATTGCCTAAACAAAAGAACGTAATGATCATTGTAAAGTAAAGAAACGCGGGTATGTACTTATGAAAAAAAACCACTGCTCATGATGTATTATATTTCATATAATATTCGAAACAATGTTTTATTAATTGAATAATGCAGCTTTAACTGAATATAACGTGAGATTATGATTTGAAAATGATATAATAACTTTAGCGATGAGAAATTCTTATTCGTACAATAAAATACGATGTGTCTTTCTTTTGGGGGATAAGGCGGTGAAGATGGGAGGGTTTAAGCATCCATGAGCTACGTTAAGGGGTAGGAGCAATGGGACGTTCCTGATTTGGTGCCACTGGGTTCGAGAAGGGAAGAAACTCAGCGCCGAAAAAAAAAAACAAAAAAAACATAGCAGTTGTGCCACATCCGGGTTTTGATTCCGGGATGACTCGGACCTCCAATCAGAAACCTACGCTTCTGAGGACTCTACTACCGGGAAGTATGCTGGGTATTCGCTAGTATACTTGCGTTATGCTCCGTGTTTGATAAATATAACTACAGAGCTCCTTTTTACGTACCTGCATTATATTTGTGTTTGTTGTCACTATAGATATTCTACAAATACGCAATCTTTCTGCTAAAATGGTGCCTTAATTTCTTCACTAATTTATCTTTGTCCTTGTAAGAAACAAGGTTGAGAAGCTGATGACGATGTCTTTGAAAAATACAAATGTGAATATTAGTTTAAACCTTATTTCTTTCAAGACTCTACACCACAAGTATGGAGCACTCTATTATCGCTGAACTGGCACGCATAGGAGGAAGGCTTCCTTCTTCTCAGGTCGACTGTGAACGCAAACTCTCATCTGATCAATCGTAAGCGCACCCGCCTGGCGTCGGCAAATAAAAACTCTGCCTATTGGCTGACAGAGGGCATTTATGTGGAATGAAGTTGGTTAGGGTATATAATCCATTTGACCAGAAGAGCCGACAAGAACAGAACAAACTGACAGATGTCGCTGAAGTAGCAGACAGACACGTTGAAGTTTTGAGCAAGGGAGAGGAACTAAATCCGTTGTTTCTAACCGTTTCACTCGTTTTCCTACTTAGCAAAGCTATGTAAGACTTCCATTTGTCACACCTGAGATCAAGTATACAGTATTCACAGAGGGATTTAAAAAGTTTTACGGCAAAGTGATTTGAAATATCCTTGCTTTTAATCATAATAAAGTGGCTTCACAATTAACGTCAGAAATACAAATTAAAGATCATGTCCAAAAGAAGACGACGAATTGTTAAGATATTTTAGAGAAGTGTGCAAGGCAAAAGGCTACCTCGACGCACAAAAGCAAAAATGAGCTAGCTCATATGTAAATGACGACCGTATTTAATCCTTTAACAGACTGGAACGAATTAACTCGGGGTATATATATACAGGTTGGTTCATAAAGAAGTATACAGTTTCAACGCATTATAAAACAAGAACATGCTACCTGTAACAGAATTGTAGGGGAATGTTTCAAGTTATTTTAGAGACAGTCACAGATGTTCTATGAGTGCACCCTTAGTCACACTACACACATCGAGCCGGTATTTCATTTCCGTCCAAACGCGAGGTAAGATATCTGAAACAAGTGCAGTGATAGTGGCTGGGATACGCTGTTTTCAGTTCCGCTAGATCAGCAGGAACGGGAGGGGCGAATATCTTGTCCTTAACGTACTCCCACAGGAAAACGTCACAAGGTCTTAAGTCAGGACTTCTGAGTGGCCATTAGGTCAGTGGCATGTGTTAGTCCGGGGCTCTTCTAATCCATCGGTGAGGATTGGACGAGCCGCGGACTACAATCCATCACCTTGTATGGAATCATTTTTAGCTTCTTTTTCAAAATTATTCAGACATTAGGTTGTGAAATCTGCACTTCACGACTCACCCTCGGCGTTGATTTTCCCGCGCTTCGTTGAATGGCGGTGCAAACACTATCGACGACGTCTTCCGATACACGCGGTCGTCCAGGACGTTTAAGTTTGCACAATCATCCAGTAGTTTCAAATATTTTATGCCAATCGTAGATAAATTTTCTGGTTGGAGGTTCTTTTCCGAATCGTGATCGAAAATGCCGTTGCACAACAGTTACAGATTCCGTGTTGCTCAATTTAAGAACACAAAACACCTTCTCCACTGCAGACGCTGCCATTTTGTCTGATTAGGCACGTGACACGCGCGCTATCGCCTACCTGACTTACGTCAGTAGCGTGACACAAACTTTTTGAGTACATCTACCGAACGGTTCGCAGTTGTGGTCCGTGTATTCAACTGTTACTGTTTTACAGCATCTGGAAATTGCATACTTCTTTATGAATCACCCTGTATATATAGTGTACGCCTATAGTTTATATACGGTAACGACTTACGTCGCTCGTAATCTCTTTGGGGCTTTGGGAAGAAGACACCATGTAAGAGAAGACACTGTAATTTTTTGAACATGTAAAATAATATTTTTGCATGTTTAATTTGTAACGTACGTCACTCTTAATCTCCTTGGAGGGGGTGTAAGCCCCAAAGCACCCTCCGTGTGTGCGCAAATGTCGGGGTTAGCAAAATGGGCAGAAATTAGCTCAAACGATTATATTCGTTGTCTAAAAAGAAGGTCGAACGGGGCTAGAAAGAGTAAACCTGCGCATCAGAAATCGTTGGTCTTCCTTTAGGCTTTTCATTCAAAGTGGTCATTTAAGAGGAATGATTGCCATAAATTCTTTCTGTCAAATTACCTTCTTTGCTAACAATGCTATAAAAATGGTGCCTAAGAAATTAAAGAAAATATATTTGAGTGACTTGTTTTTACCTTCTGGCATGATGTCTGGGTGAGGGGGCGTAGCTGTTCCCCATCATTTCTTGGGACATGGATCAGAGAATAAAGGACTGCACGGGAATAAGACTATAGACTTATAAGACTAAGGACTTTTAGGGTACACCGACCACCAACGAAAGATTCGTAGTCTGTATTGCTGAGAGGAGAGAGGGAAATTAATTTCTTTCCCGTAGCTTTCGTAAAACCCGGCCGCTCTATGAACATTTCCGTTTGGGGATAGCAGAAAATTTTGAGTACCGTTTGGTTCAGGTACATTGGCCGCTTAAAGGGTTAATCGAGCTGGTATGCACACTACCTTGATAAACGTTGTTCTGAGCGGGATGTAGCACATGAAGATAGAAATAAATTCTAAATGGAGGAATCGCTCCGCACCATCACTTACAAGCGTCTACGGTGCAGAGCGATAGGTACATTAGAAGCAGGGTAATCGCAAACTGAGCAATCAAGATACTTGAATTTGTCGAGGCAAATAGTCTTCAATCTCTGGAGAAAGTTCCAAAAAACCGAAACAATAATCAGAAAGCTGGGACAAGGATGTCCACGAGCCACAACAAATTAAGACGACCGGTATTTGTCTCTATTGGTACGCCAACATAGCGAATAGACAGCCAGGTAGCTTTCGTAGGAGCTCTCCTGTGCTATGGGAACGGCGATATCGAGGCGAACAGTATACAGAACAGAAGACCCTACGAGAGAAGTCGCTATGCAAGAAGTCAAATGGTCTGTATCCCACTTGCCGCATCACCTAAAAGGATCCGTCTGAATTTGGCCCGACTACATGACCACTGGACCACTGATCAATGGGCCTATGTTCCTTTCAGTTAAGAGTTGCTGTACAGCCTAAACACGGATTTTCGACATGCCCTCATTGTCACAAAAATCCGCTCACCAAGAAGGAGGCGTCAGATTGAAATGAAATTTTAGAAGTGCGATAGTACATGCCAAGGACAGAATTGATTACGATATCACAGCAGCAGGATGATTTCCCTCGGACATACGGTACACATTCCGGTCAGCGTTAGTACCGCGTCGGATCTCCTAGTGCTCGGATACATGTGGTCATACGGTTCGGCATGGGATCACAGAGACGCTGTATGTTATCCTGGGACAGATTGGCCCTCACTTCTTGGAAATGACGCTCTAAATCATGAACACTGGGGCATGGAGAAAGCTGGTGTCCCATCTGGTAACCACACGTGCTTGTAGAAGAATGAACGAGATGGTAAAAGCGTCGAAGAATAAATGAGATGGTAAAAGCGTCGAAGAATGAACGAGATGGCAAAAGCGTCGAAGAATGAACGAGATGGTAAAAACGTCGAAGAATGAACGAGATGGTAAAAGCGTCGAAGAATGAACGAGATGGTAAAAACGTCGAAGAATGAACGAGATGGTAAAAGCGTCGAAGAATGAACGAGATGGTAAAAGCGTCGAAGAATGAACGAGATGGTAAAAACGTCGAAGAATGAACGAGATGGTAAAAGCTTCGAAGAATGAACGAGATGGTAAAAACGTCGAAGAATGAACGAGATGGTAAAAGCGTCGAAGAATGAACGAGATGGTAAAAACGTCGAAGAATGAACGAGATGGTAAAAGCGTCGAAGAATGAATGAGATGGTAAAAGCGTCGAAGAATGAACGAGATGGCAAAAGCGTAGAAGAATGAACGAGATGGTAAAAACGTCGAAGAATGAACGAAATGGTAAAAGCGTCGAAGAATGAACGAGATGGTAAAAGCGTCGAAGAATGAACGAGATGGTAAAAGCGTCGAAGAATGAACGAGATGGTAAAAACGTCGAATAATGAACGAGATGGTAAAAACGTCGAATAATGAACGAGATGGTAAAAGCGTCGAAGAATGAACGAGATGGTAAAAGCGTCGAATAATGAACGAGATGGTAAAAGCGTCGAAGAATGAACGAGATGGTAAAAACGTCGAAGAATGAACGAGATGGTAAAAGCGTCGAAGAATGAACGAGATGGTAAAAGCGTCGAAGAATGAACGAGATGGTAAAAACGTCGAAGAATGAACGAGATGGTAAAAGCGTCGAAGAATGAACGAGATGGTAAAAACGTCGAAGAATGAACGAGATGGTAAAAGCGTCGAAGAATGAACGAGATGGTAAAAGCTTCGAAGAATGAACGAGATGGTAAATGCTTTGGGGTTTTATATAGCATAGTTGTTTTATAATTAAAAATAGGATTTGAGACATGCTGCTGCCCAGGTGGCGCAGTGGTGACCTTTCGTCAAAGAAGGAATGAGATGGTAATAGGTTTGGGGTTGTATATATTGTAGACCAACAGTACATTAGGTAAATATGTATACAAATGTTGTTTCACGTTTATAGTGAAAACGTTTGCAGGATCATACAATTATCAAAAACTATGGCGCCAACATCCGTTGTGTTTCATGTGCGTACCATGTTCCTGTACTATCCTTCTGCAGCGCAACTTCCACTTTGGCAGGCTCCTTTGCAGAGAGGCAAGATCAATTCTCTCCCACTCCACTTTGGAAGTTTTCCAAAAGCTGTTAATCGTTTAGGGTCGCCTACTTTTGGAGGCTCGATTAAATAACCCGAAGCCGCAGAAATTCATGAGAGAGATATTTGGAGATTTCACAGGAATTAAGGAGAATGGTATAGAGTGAACCCCGGTCTCAGCTTCCATCTTCTGCATGCATATCACTGTGGGCTTAGCCATAGTGCTGGAAGCTTTATCGTGGTGTATCCATACATTTGAAGTCCACCGTAAAAAATGGGATTTCTTCACCGTGAATCGAGTCAAGAATGATTGTCTGATAATAAGTTGCATTAAGGTTTGCGTTATTCGCAACCTTTCTTGGCTTTAACTTGCCATTATAACAATAAGTTGCCACAACCATAAATCCACGTGAAAAACTTTCTTTGCATTCACGTACCCATGCCTTGGCACACTTTCCTTAATAATATGCTGCCCGTATTTTGTTTGAGTCAACTAATGTATATTCATGCTTCTTCCAAAGTGACCACAACCGTTCATCAGTTGCTTGCTAGGTGTCTCTCATAAAGTTTCCTGCATTTCGTCATCCGCTCCGAAATGTAGCGCGGAAGGAGCTTGTGGACGTTAGGCTTAAACCCATTTTCTCATTGTAGCTCAGATTTGATAATAAGGCTTACAGTTGCCTGTGATACACATGCATACTATGCAGTGCTTCTTTGCGTTGCTCGATTCTCTTTTTTTTTACATGACACCTGACGTTTTGCACCACTTCAGCGGTCCTCTTTGGTTTAGGGTGCTTTTTCGTGGCGTTTGTGTGCCACTCGAGCGTGCTGCAAAAACCCCTTCTGCACGCTTAATTACTTGACATGCGCCATTATTTTACAACACACATTAAACGTTTGGGAAAGTTCTTTGCATGTAATATCGAATTATTTTGAAGGGTGGAACGTAGTTCTTCATTATCATTTATGGAGGGTCTTCCTGAACGTGGTGCACCTTCAAGTAATTCGTCACCAGAAACAAAGTTTTTAAACGATTTCTGGGCACAACGTTCTCTTGCTGCATCTTTTTCAAGTGCCACACATATCTCACGAGACGCTTCTGTAGCCTTCGGACAGAGTTTAAAGTCGTAAAGTAAACAAGCCCGAATTACACCAGGTTTAACTAACATTTGAAAAAGGTTCAAAGTCACAGAAGAAGAATACGCATTAAGTTAGAGCATTCCGATTGACTGACGCGCATGTGTAGCTTATGACGCACATAAAAATATGCGCTCTGCAAACCACTACAAAATAAAATAAGTTATTGCAGGATGAGCCGTATCCAGAAAGAATTTTCGGGTGAGTTTTTCGAATTTCAAAATTATTTTTCACCGTGCGTTTTACATATGTTGAGATTTTCTATGTCACATTTTATTTGCACACGAAATTATTTTATTTAATACTCACCATTTTTTCAAATACTGATTAATATGCTAAAATACTTACAAAAATTTATAAACAAATATTTTCATTTTGAGAAATTCTAAATATTTCGTGGAGGTTTTAAACCCTCAAAACCACTCTTTGTCCACGACAGTGAACCGTAACAAAAATCGCACGAACGCTTTTGGTTAACTAATAAAATAGGATTTAAAATATTACTACAACGCGGTGTGTGGCGCAGTGGTCGCCATTCTCTGGAGAAAAGAAGTGTGGTTCGAATCTTGGTAACGCCCGAATGTTGTGCTTGTCCTACGGCACTGGCCATTTCCCTTCCCTTGGAACCAGTGGCCAAAATCAGATAAGATATGTAGATAATTTTAGTAAGGAAGTGTCTGACCACAGGTCTTAAGCAATCCTTAGAAATAGGAAGGTAGGAGATTTGGGTTCGAGTGCCTGATAATAAAGTGACACGAAAGCGAGGAAGAAATGGGCAGGAAGACGTCCTTATTTATTACCGTGGGGGGAGGAATACACGGGGCCCGACAGTTTAACGTGTCCAACGGACGCACGGCGGATATTTAGTGGTTTGAGCGTTCGTACCTGCCTGGGATCGAACCCGAGGTCTTCTCCGTGGCAGCCACGAACATTGACCACTAGACCACCCGCGGCCCAAGTGGCCAAAAACTGATCAAATGATCATATGTAGAGTATTTTAGGAAGGGAGTGTCTGACCCCAGTTTTTAAACAACCCTTAGAAATAGGAAGCTAGGAAATTTGGGCTAGAGTGCCCAATAGGAAAGTGACACTAAAGCAAAGTAGAAAGGGAAAGGAATCCTCCCTATTTATTACCAGGGGGCCAGTACCCGGGGTTTGACGGCTTAACGTGCCCATCCGACGCACGGCGAGTATTTAGTGGATCGAGCGTTCGTATCTGCTGGGATCGAACCTGGGGTCCTTTCCGTGGCAGTCACGAACGTTGCCCACTAGGCTCCCAAGTGGCCAAAATGTTCATGTTCACATGTAGAGGATTTTAGGAAGGGATTGTCTGACCCCGGGTCTTAAACAACACTTAAAGTGTCCAAAATTAGGGACGGGCGACTATTTATAGCTCATCGATTTTTTTTTCTTTTTTTTTTGGACTGAGGATAACCGTGAGCAACTCAATGACCTATATTCGCCCGTCCCTAATTTAGGGACACTGGTTCCAGGGAAGGAAGAAAGCCAGCACCATAAGACAAACACAAAATCTATGCCACTCCGGGGTTCGAGCCCGGACCTATCACGGACGAATAATCATAAGTCATCGCCTAGATCACTGCTCCACCGGACCGGCACTCATCAAGTTGCTCACGGTGGTCGTTAAACCCCAAACAAAAATTAATAAATATAAATAAGAAATATTACTAAATTGTAATTCGTGAAACAGGGCTATGATTCTAGCAATTTCAGTCGCTCGAAATGTTTCTCTGAAATATTACTGAGGAGATTGAAATAATAAAAACAGCTAAAATGTTCTAACTTCAGTCGAATTAGAAATAAGGTGTTCTAAAATGTTTGTAGTCTTGTTTCTAAAATAATTGAGATAAATGCTGAAAGAAAATCAGAAATAATCAAACCAATTGAAAGTTTTAATATTGTTTTTATCAAGAGCTTCCTTTGTAAAAATAAATTAAATTCTGGTAAGAATACGATTAAGAATGCTTCATAATTAATTAAATAGAAGGAAACGAATTTGAACATGCTTAGAATACAATTAAAATGTTGAATAAAAGTAGTGTTTTATTTAGGGGGATCTACGTAAGATGCGACATCTGGGATGTATTATAGAAAAGAAGACACGCCTATGTGAACGCAGACGCGATGACTTGAATAAATACCGTTAAAGTTCGTCTTCTCTATTCTACTCGCTCCATCACTTAAAGAGAAAGGAGCTTAAGATAAAGAGAAGTGTCCAGACGAATAAGGTTGGAAGTATTTCCCTTAACAATAGCCAGAGAAGAATTACACTACAATTCCTCTGCACACGGGGGACTATTAACTCCTTTGCTCCTGCTTTCTGAGGTGCGTCACCTCCGGTGACCTCGTTGACCCAGGCTTCACGGTTGCGGGGAAAACAGTGCGTTGCTAAGGGAGCATGAAAGGCTTTCTCCAATCTGGCAACAAACAATAAAGCTGTTGCCGGCGATGAAGTGCGTGGTGCAGAATATTTATTCTCTCGAAACTGCGACTCTGATTATTATCCAAGCCTAGACACCACTTTCTTATTTCCGTTTGTGACAATACTGTTTTTATACTGCAAGGGCAAAGAAATACTTTTCCAGGAAATTTGGCTGAAATACATGAATATCAAATGTGAGACAATGTGAAAATGACAGATGATTTTGGAGGAAAATTGAAAACAACTTTTTAGCATATTCGGGGAAAACAGTACAACATTCTCACATCAAGTTCGTGAGAGGGAACAAAGGTATTTACTTCAAGAAAATCATATTTTTCGCATACGCGGCAAATGAAAGTTGGCATCCTAAAGGTGCAGAAACGGTACAGCTAACAGTTTAATATTTACGAAATTTAGTATTCACGAACTTCAGTATTTACGAGCTTAACCTAGAGAGTAAGGTTGTCTTTAAGACCTAATACAGTACTTCTCGAGATGAAATATGAACAAATGATTTGTGAAGGTGTAAACACATGCACAAATTGTAATAAATATATCAAGTCAGTCATAGTTAGCCCGGTCTTATTACTTCCGAGGCTAATTTGACAACCCTCTGTATAGCCGCCCCAGTGGCGTAGGTCAAAGCTCTGGCTTCTGACCATTCGTCCGAGATGGGTTTGGGTTCGAATCCTGGAGAAACATCGATGTTGTGTGGATCTTCGGCCTTGGCATTCTCTCTTACCTAGAACCAGTGACTCAAAATTAGGTACGGGCGACTGCTTATAGCGCATGTAGGTGCTGATGGTGGTCCAGAAACCCCGCTCCCTCCAACCACCCCAAATGAAAAGGAACACGGCTTTATTTAGACTTACGTGCATGGTTCTTAATCGATAGGATATCAATCTTCAATTTGATTTGAGCAATATGTTTTTCTTCAGTGGAAGGAAGTGGAGATTTAAAAAATTCCCATGCATTGTGGAATACATGTATATACAGGGTGATTCATAAAGAAGTATACAGTTTCAACGCACTATAATGAAAGAACAATATAAGATATTGTATGTTACCTGTAACATAATTGTAGGGGAAACATTTCAAGTTTTTTTGGAGACAGTCACAGATGTCTTATGTGTGCACCCTTAGTCACACGATACACATCGAGCCGGTAATCCATTTCCGCACAACCGCGAGGTAAGATATCTGAATCAAGTGCAGTGATTCAGATGTTCCCCAAAAGCGAACATTGTGCTTGTTCACCTGACCACTCACGTGAAATGTAGCTTGATCGGTGAAAACCAAGTGATCGGCAAAATCGTTATTTTCAAAACGGTGCTGCATTTCGGCACAAAATTCAAAGCGCTTTGTCTTGTCAAGGTCAGTGAGATTTTGCAAAATCTGCACTTTGTATGGAATCGTTTTCAGCTTCTTTCTCAAAATTTCCCAGACAGTGGGCTGTGAAATCTGCACTTCACGACTCACCCTCCGCATTGATTTTCCCTGGCTTCGTTGAATGGCGGTGCAAACACTATCGACGACGTCTTCCGATACACGCAGTCACCCTGGACTTTTAAGTTTGCACAAAAAGCCCGTAGTTTCAAATTTTTTATGCTAATCGTAGATATATTTTCTGGTTGGAGGTTCTTTTCCGAATCGTGATCGAAAATGCCGTTGCATAACAGTTACAGATTCCGTTTTGTTCAATTCAAGAACACAAAACGCCTTCTGCACTGCGGACGCTGCCGTTTTGACTCATTAGTGACGTGACACGCGCGCTGTAGCCTACGTCACTTCCCTCAGAAGCGGGACACAAACTTTATGAGTACATCTACCTAACGGTGTGCCTTTTTGGTCCGTGTCTTCAACTGTTACTGTTTTACAGAATCTGGAAACTGTATAGTTCTTTATGAAATACCCTGTATTGTAGAATACAGCCGTACGTCTTTATTTGTAAACGACATTGTGCAAGGGTTATCCTGAAAGTAATGCCTACCTCTTATTATATTTTGCAATTTTGAATGAAACTGCACTGACATGTACTATGATATGTTACCAATGCGGGAACGAAATTTTTTTCAGAATCGGAAATAAAGATCATGAAAGACGGAGAAAAGCAGCGAGCCGTAATTGAACTAATGGAAAAAGAAGGATGTAAGACTCCAGAAATCCACAGAATACTCCTGGCGGTGTATAAAGCTACCACAATTGATGTCAGTAATGTCCGAAGATGGATGAAGAAGTTCCGAGAGGAGAAAGTTCAGTGTAGGACAAATAACGGAGTGGAAGACTCGCAACTGCGGTGACAGATGCCAACAGGCAACGAATGAAAGACTTCATGATGGCTGATCGTGGTGTCACCATCCAAGAGCTGCAACAATAAAGAGTGCTCACTATGAGCAGACATTGAAGAAGCTAATGGAAGCTATCAGAAGGAAAAGTCGTGACATTCCACTTCATTGTGTTGTTTAACACCATAATAACGGCCGTCCGCACATCTCAATGGGGACGTCATAGGTTATTGCCAAAGTCCACATTTGGCTCCCTCAGAGTTTTTCATGTTTACCTCTTTTGAAAACCCCTTAGAGGGCAACGTTTCGACGATGTGACAGTCGTTAAACTTGCTATGAACTCATGGGTGAAACGACAGCCTCAGGAATTTTTCCAAAATGGATTTTACATATGGGTTCAAAGATGGCGGAAATGTATAGAAAGCGATGGACAATACTTTGAATAGGCCAGCATTATTGAAAATATGTCCAAGTATTTTGCAGCCAAGTTTCACATTTTAGCTGCTACAAAGAAAAAGCGTGCGAGGGACAAGGCATTACTTTCGGGATGCCCTTTGTACATTGACTTCATGTTTAGGACTGCCTAAAGCTTATGTGATATTCTGAGGAAGGACATTTTAAGATTTAAAATAGTCAAACAAATCTGCTGTACCTCATAATAAAAATTGTGGAACCTCTAATCCTGTTAAATTAGAATATCTGAGTTCTCCTTTTCAACCAACCGAGAAAGCTTTTATCTAACAGAGTGTTTACGGGCTACACATTCCTTCTCTGATTTTGCCGTTTTATTCGTAAAACGAGCACGAAAGATATCAAACTTCACTGCAAAGAAAAAAGAAAGGGAAACGATTTTTTTTTCATACTGTTTCACTTAACATAACGGCATCATTAAAATCATAGATGGAGAAAGAAAACCCGACTTCAAGTATTTATATTTTTAGCAATTTTATTAATTTTTTTAATTTAGATAATAATATAGCACACATTAAAAAAAATTATAATAATAAAAAAATCAACATGATTATAATCAGCAGTTCTTAGAAACCGTGGTTCTAGACAGCCGCTTTGTTTGTCTACAATACATTACTATCCTGAGGATAATAATTGAAAAAATAAAGAACCCAAAATATTAAGTTACATTTCTCGTTTCTTTCTAAAAAATACTTTATTTCTTTAATAGGTTCTATAATTCTGCATTCTGTTTTTTTCTTAACGACTGTATTAGTCTATGATCCATTCATACCGTATTCATGTATCACATTCTTTCACTTCTTTCCGACTTCGAGGTTTCTTGCGATATCCACCTTTGTCTTATCGTAACTCTTCAGTTCTTTTTCCTGGCACTCTCGTCTGCAGCAGCGTTTTCGAAACAAGAGTTAGAGGGTGACATAGTCCCAAAATAAACAAAATAACAGGACTGCTAGAACTAGGAAACTAAATCTGCACTGGAAACGAGATTGATGATTCACTGTGTACGTAGTGCGGAACGTAATCTCTTAGCTAGCCGATGAAGGTTTGGCACTTTGTCTTCAAACAGTTTGCGTTTCGGATAGTTCCTGAGTGGAAACTTTGCAAGCAAAGTAACATGTGCATACCCTGTGGTTATAAAAAAAATCAGTTGGAAATTGCGCTGCTAGGACAATAATGGCGGTACAGACGTATGAAAAGAACAGACACGTGGGTGAATTTCTTTTTTTTTTTTTTTTGACAGCAGAATATCTAGGAAACAATTTGTGCAATAGTGTGGCCATTACAAGAAATTACCTGTGAGGAGAACAGCGGAAGCATCATTGCCAAACCCCAAGACATGGAAAATTTGCTCATGGAAAATTTCATGTGCAAATTTTTGCACGCAAATTTAGCGTGCTGCGCGTGGGAGGATAAAAGACGGAATAACCATTCTGCCGGTGATCATTATTACTCTTGTAAAGACGAAAAGCGCGATGCTGGTAAATTTTAAATGTCAGAGTAACGCGAATAGTGCACTACGCTATTATCGACAAATCAAAAAAATTTCGGCTAGGTCTTCTAACACTGACACACGGCGTTGAGGTGCGTGATTCGGAAGTTTGAATACACTGGAGAATTAGGTGTAACCACTGGGAGCAGACGTTCACCCTTTTGCTGAAAATCTCATGGATGAAATTGCAGTGTTCAGTGCCGAAAGTCAAGCGGGAACGCACACTCACAAAGCAGTGCCAGATGTCTAGCTCAGTCGAACTTCCTGTAACGAGCGCATAAATTTTCGAGTTTCTGCAATCCTGTTCAGGTTGCACGCCATGCAGAGCTTACTCCTTGTGATTTCTGGCTTTGTTTATACCTAAAAGACGGAAATTATCGAGACGGATACTCTCTCTCTCTCAGATTTGAAAGCGAGTGTCAGACGTGAAGTGGTGAACATCGACCGCGACATGTTGCGAGCAGTTGTGTCAGATACCATTCTTCGTTTGCAGCAGATCGTCTCTTGTGATGTCCAATGAGCAAATTTTATCCTGAAACATTTATGCTGTCAACAAAATGAAAATTCACGCATGTGTATGTTCTTTTCTTCAGTTTAGAGCGGCATCGTCTCGCTGGCTGTGAAATTTTCCATGTCTTTGTATTAAATTGTTTTTCTCGTGCCCTCAGAAAGCTACCTATCAAGTTTTGTTTGGACATCCCCGTTTCTCATTCTTCTACGCACCCGATAATAGGGATTCCTATTTTATAGCCACGGGGTATCTTGTGACAGTATTATCGGTTTACTGAATAGCAAATAGCGGAAAATTTAGATATACTGTTAAGCCGCAAAAATGCTTGAGTGGCTAAATTCATATTTAAGCGAATTTCAGGAATATTTAAACTGAAACAACCCCGTGCACAATTATTTTTATAACATAAAAATAGGATTATAACGGTGTTGATCCCATATTATCAGTACCGTTGAGTTTTTCCAGCTTATCTGTTTTAGGAAGCTTACGATTAAGTGAGATTTTTTTTTACTTGAGAGGGTTACCAGCGCAACGTCGAAACCCCCAATCTGTATGCCCTGGGTATCATTATTATTCTGATTGGTTTTCTTCTACCCCTCCGGCTTGGATGATTATACACTATCTACCAACAAGTAACTGGACACCTGTGATAGCAAAGGAAAACGAAGTTTATTCACCTTCAATAGTTGGTGAAACCTCCACGAGCGGCGACAACAGCTGCGACCCTCCGGGGAATACTCTCAACCAGTCGTTGTACGACGGCTAGCGGTATTTTCTTCCACTCGGCTTGGAGAAGACAGGTCAGTTCCTTCACCGATTTCGGACGGAGAGGGCACCCCGTACGTCGACGCTCCCATTCGTCCCAGAGGTGCTCGATAGGGTTAAGGTCCGGGCTCTGCGCAGGCCAGTCCATTCGATTAACCCCATTGTCACCATACCAAGCCATGGTGGACCTCGCAACATGACAGGTGACATTATCATCTTGAAAGTAACATGGGTCCACCCCGTAAAACTGCTACAACGTAGGAAGCGCATGGTTATCCAAAATGGTGCAGTAGGTCTCAGCGTTGAGTCTACCAGGAATTGCGACCAAGGGTCCCGTGTCATACCAGGAGAAACACCCCCATCGCAAATTCCAACGCCGCCGAACTGCACAGTTGCCACAATACATTCCGGCAGGAGGTGTTCTCCAGGCAGACGCCAAACCCAGACCCTGCCATCCGAACGGTAGAGGGCGAACCTTGATTCGTCGTTGCAGAGAACCTGTTTCCACTGTTCAACGGTCCCCTGTCGACGTTCTTTGCACCATGTTTGCCGAGCAGAGCTATTGGACTTTGTGATCAAAGGCTTGGGGGCGGCAGCACGTCCATGATAACCGAGCAGATGGGTTTCCTTACGGAAGGTATTAATCGAAATAACACTCCCGGATGCCTGTTGAAACTCCTCGCTGATGTGGCCCATTGATTTGTTGCGGTTATTCCGAATTTCTCTGGAGAGCACCCGTCGGTCTCTAACTCCCAGTTTTGTGGGTCTGCCGGGTCAGGGCACATTCCGATAGTCACCTCTCATCTTCCACTTGCCAATCAAGTAGGCCACTGTCGATTTTGGGTACTTCAACTCGCTGGATATGTCACGTATGGATCGGCCATTTCTGTGATACCCGACGATTACACCTTTCTCGAAATCAGAGAGCTCCGAACTGCGTGGCATCTTGCATGCGACTGGTTGCGTTGTTGTTTCCTACACGATATTTAACGGCGGCGGCGGCCGTGACGTGTATCAGGACCGCAGATATCGTCGATTGCAGGGGTGTCCAATTACTTGTTGGTAGATAGTGTATAATGATCATACGCTCCCGCCCGTAGAGCACTCAGGATCAGTTGGACGCGCTCGCCTATTCAACCAGCAAAACATACCTTCGACAAAATTATGGTACCAAGAGATACCAATCCAAAACAACTGCAATAACTACAGATTTTGAGCACTTCATTCTTACAATCGATCGAAAGAGATATTTGATACAGTTTTAGTAGAACAACATCAATGCTTCAAAGTAGGGGTTCGACAGTAGTGTATATATTCGTAGTAAATCAAATAATCCAAAAAAGGTGCGGATGCAACCATGAAATACATATAGCCTTCGTCGAAAACGAGAAAGCACTTGATAGAACTGACTGTACCAGTTAGGGAGTTGTTCTCGACAAGCTTTTCTACTGCAAACACCTCACTGAAGGTATTAAATGCGTACATAGCAAAACTGATAATCAGGTAAAACTTGAACGGTGAGCTCTCAGATGAAGTTCACATACCTCAAGGTGTGAAACAAAAAGTGCGATGTTTCGCCTTCTCTCTTTTGATACATACACTTTGTAGCACTCAAACTGCCACAGTAAAGCGGTTTAAACGCTTACTTATCACCATTCGTCGAGATGTGTCCAGGTTCGAGTCCCGATGAGTCATGGATGTTGTGTTTGTCTTACAGCACTGGCTCTCTCTATTTCTTGGAACCACTGACATTAAATTAGGGACCGAGGACTGCTTATAGCCCATTGACTTGCTCAAGGTAGTTGTTAGACCTTCAGTAGAAAAACAACAAATTGCAACACCTTGAAAGAATGATCGGAATCAAATGCAAATCATCAAACGGCAAAGTTGAGCAGAGATATGCACGTGATTAAAATATGGGACCAATCCTATTGTAGCGTTTTCCGATATAAGCGCGAAAGCTTTTGAGGCGACGTCACAACTAAGACTAGTCTCGCCGTGAGAACAATCTTCGGGTTTCAAGCTGCGAATTTTAGGAGGAAGCAAACTGGGTACAGTATGTCAAGACATCATACTCGTGGACCATATCGAGACAGCTGAGTACATTTGAGGGAAATGCAATTTTGGTTTTCAACAGAGTGGATGGTCGACTTTCAGTAATGTGCAACATTTTGGCCTTGACAACATTACTTTGAATCGATGTCGACCTGCAAATAGAACAAGCACAACGACCACACCAATAGAAGACTGTTTGATCGAGACGACAAGTTAGTGTATTGAAGACTACAGCCACATTTTGTACCGTCAGAAGAACAGCCAATGTCGTTTTTATTCACTTTGTCATAAGACAGTCCGATCCTCAAAGACTGTCTAAGACAGGACTCCATGCACAGAATTCTTTGTTTGGCTTTCCCCTATCCAATGATTATCGCCGCCTTGGACTAAAATGGTGCCGTGATCAAGTAGACTGACACACTGGATGGTGTCTTGTGATTTTCAGCGACGGATCTCGCTTTTGTTGGAGGTCCGAAGATCGATGTGTTCAAGTACGTAAGCAACAAGGCGCACGAACCAATTTAAGAGCAATTATGCATAGGCATACATCGCGAAAGTCAGGGATCATGGTATGAGGGGAGGCAAAGAATGTGCCGCCGTAATCTGGGCGAATAGGTCAAATGCCGAGCATAAAAAAAATATTAATTTTTGTGTTTTGCTATGCTTATAGAAGAAATCACGTTATACTATAAACGTCAAAGTATAGAAGTCACGAAACGCTGAAAACATCTATATACGTATATATAAGTGAGGTAAGGAGAAGATCTCATTGAACTGAAAAGTGGACATGTCTTCTACTATCGTGGGACAGATACTGGCGGAACTAGTGGTGTTGGATTTATAATAAACAAGAAACTGAACGATAAAGTTGTAGAAGTTGAAAGTTCCTCTGACAGAGCTGCACGACTCGTTATCCAATTCTCCAGAAGATACCAGGCTCAGATTATTCAAACTTATGCACCCACCACAAGTCATCCTGAAAAAGAAATTGAAGAACTTTATGAGGAAATTCGTCATCTAAATAATAAAAGTAACCAGCACTTGAAGATAATTATGGGAGATTTCAATGCAAAAATAGGGCAACGGCAACAGAATAAAACCTGAGTAGGTAAATTCGGTCACGGCAACAGAAACCAGCGTGGAAATACACTCTTTGCGTTTGCAGAGGCAGAAGGGTTTTTCCATCTTGAACTCCTTTTTCAAGAAAAAGCCACACAGGAAATGGACATGGAGACATCCAAATGGGACGACAAGTGCAATTGATTTTATTATGTTTAACAAAAAATTCGTCATAGAAGACTGCAGTGTGCTAAACAAGTTCAACACAGGTAGTGACCATAGATTGGTGAGATGTTAGATGCACCTCAACACTAAACTCGAACGTAGCAAGCTCATAAGACAAACAAAATGTATTGACATAACCAACCTTAAAAAACACCATAATACCTTCAAGTTGAAACTAAAGAACAGATTCTCTACTTTAGAAGGCCTAACGTCGGAAGAAGTGGATATTTCTGAAGTTAACAGAAAAGTAACCAAAGCTTTTATGGAAACAGTAACAAAATTAGCTGGGTCTAAGAACAAGTTGCATGCGAAAAAATTATCAGGAAAAACCAAAATGTTGATGCAAAAAGGAAGAGAGATTAGGACAACAAAACAAGATGTGACTTCCAAAGTGGAATACATAGAGCTATGCAAGACAGTACGAACAAGTATCACTGAAGACGTAAGGAAATTCAACTGTGAACTAGTGAGGAAAGCAATTGAAAACAACCAAAGCTTAAAGATAGCAAAGGGACATCTCAGTAAGGGAAGAAAACAGATTATGGCACTGAGAAAAGAAGATGGTTCTGTAACAAGAAATAGAGGCGAAATTTTGTCAAGAGTGAAAGATTTATACTCCAAGTTATATGAAAAGGATGATGCATGTACTCCAGACATCATGGAAGGTACCAGTACCAGAGTTCTTCCAGTCCTCCCAGCAGAAGTTGCACATGCAATCAAGAACATGAAGCGAGGAAAAGCTCCACGAGAAAGATGGAATTACTGTGGACATCATACAAGAAGCAAGTGGAGAAATCGAAATAGTACTCGCCCAAATTTTCACTCGATGCCTTAATGAAGGGAAGATTCCTGAGGATTGGAACAATGCTATAATGATCCTGCTACATAAAAAAGGTGACATTGAGGAGCTCAGGAACTACAGACCTATCAGCTTCCTATCAGTGTTTTTTTTTTTTTTTTTGATTGGAGGTTTAACGACCACCGTGAGCAACTCAATGGGCTATAAGCAGTCGCCCGTCCCTAATTTGGGGTCACTGGTTCCAGGGAAGGGAGAGAGCCAGCGCCGTAAGACAAACACAACATCCATGCCTCACCGGGATTCGAACCCGGACCCCGTTCGGACGAATGATCAGAGGCCATCGCTTAGACCACTGCGCCACCGGGGCGGTATCAGTGGTTTACAAAATCTTCACTAAAGTACTTTCACACCGTTTGAAGGTAACACTGGACATGGCTCAACCGAGAAAACAAGCTGGATTTGGGAGTGGCTACAGCTCAATAGATCATATCCACGTACTGAGAGAACTAATTGAAAGAGCGAGGGAATATGAACTTCCATTGTGCATGGCTTTTATCGATTATGAAAAAGCCTTTGATTCGGTGAAACCATCAGCAGTTACAATGGCTCTGAAATCCTGCGGTATTGAAGATGCATTCATTAATATTATTAATAACATCTATGAAAATGCAAGTGCAAAGATTCGGCTGTTTGAAAATACAACACACATAAAAATTGGAAAGGGAGTGAGACAAGGTGACACCATATCTCCGAAGCTCTTTAACGCCACATTGGAAAATGTCTTTCAATCATTGAACTGGGAAAACAAAGGGATAAAGATTAATGAAGATTTTCTAACCCACCTTCGTTTTGCTGATGACATAGTCTTTTTTGCAACTAGCCCATCAGAGCTGCAGAGTATGATTCAAGAACTTGCTGACAAGAGTAAAGAAGTTGGATTAAAAATGAACTTTCAGAAGACAAAAGTGATGTTCAATGCTTTTACAAGAAATGAAGATTTATCGATTGATGGAGAAAAGCTGGAGATAACAGACACGTACGTTTATCTTGGACAGCAGATATCAAGTGAGGGTTACATTGATGAAGAAATTAATCGGCGTACAAAACTTGCATGGAGAGCTTTTGGAAGAAACAGCATAATTTTCAAGAGCAATATGCCATTATGTCTTAAAAGAAAAGTGTTTGATCAATGCATCCTTCCAGTGCTTACGTATGGTGCAGAGACGTGGACCTTAACTAAAAGAGACATACAAAGGCTACAGACAGTTCAAAGCAGCAGGGAGAGGTGCATGCTTGGTGTAACCAGGAGAGATAAGAAGAGGAACTCATGGATCCGAAAAATGACAAGAGTGGAAGACATCATGATCAGAGTTAAATCCCTGAAATGGCAATGGGCTGGACATACTGCCAGAAAGACAGACCATCGATGGACAGCCGAAATTTTAGATTGGATTCCAAGGGATAGGAAAAGACCCAGAAGAAGACCACATGGGAGATGGGTGGATGAAATTCAAAGGTATGCGGGACTGACATGGAGGAGACTGGCACAAGACAGACCGTTGTGGAGGAAACTTGGGGACACCTTCGTCCAGCAGTGGATTGGTAATGGTTGACAATGATGATGATGATGATGATATAGACGTTACATATATGTATATTCACAGAGTCAAGTCACATTATTGTGACCACCTTCTGCATTTGACGTCAACATCGCTTAGACAATGAAAGAAGGCGAGTTTCGTGAGCTGGCTTGGAGGGTGTATAAGGTGTACTGTAGGCATTCTGAAAACATATCAATCGTTGCTGTCATGGATAAAAAAAGCGATTTTACAGATTTTCAAAAAAGGGATGATTATCGACTTTCTGGAAAAGGGTGGCAGTATTTCTGAAACAGCGCAGTTTGTGAACTGATCGCGTGCTGCTGTGGTTAAAGTGTATCGTGATTGAACAAAAGGCACCGTTGCGAATAAAATAAGTGGAAACTGCGGAGCAACACGTGACATTGATATCAGAGGTGAACGTCATCTGCGAAGGTGCATGAGGGCCCATCGAAACGCTACAGTGGAGCAACTCACTGGCCGAATGAACCATGGGGCTACCGGAAGTGTGTCTAAAACGACAGTTCAGCAAACACTGCTGCGTATGAGGCTCCGTTGCAGACGGGTGGTCACTACACTTATGCTAACGAAGGTGCATCGGCAGAAAAGGCTTACATTTGCACGGCATCATCGAAATCTCCTCTGACTGGCAATGATCTGCCTTCTCCAATGAACCACGTTTTCTGCTTCATCGAACGGATGGACGTTGGCGTATAAGGCGAGAAACATAGGAGAACAAGCACTCTTCGACCATTGCTAGAAGAATACAAGCTGCTGGGTGTAGCGTTATGGTCTGGGGAATGTTTTCGTGGCATTCTCTGTGTCCACTCGTACCTGTAGACTGAATTGGTTATGAATCCGTCTTTGCAGATCACGTGCACCCATACATACTGATTGTCTTCCGTGGAGCGGATGGGATCTTTCAGTACGACAATACGACGTGTTGCGCAGCTAGAAATGTCCAAGAGTGGTTGGAAGAACACTATGAAGAATTCAAAGTACTTTCATGGCCCTTTAATTCCCCAAACCTAAAGCCAAATGAGGATCTGTGGGACCACCTTGATCGTGTTGTTCGCTCTATCGATCCTCCAGCACGCACTCTCCAGCAGTTGTCAGATGCACTGCAGTCAGCATGGCTCCACATATCTATGAACACCTTCCAGCGCCTTATTGTTTCAGTGCCAGCCCGTCTGGCTGCTGTCCGCGCTGCCCACGGCGGTTACTCTAGATATTAGCTGGTGGTCATAATAATGTGACTCGACCGTGTATATACGTATATGTACAGCGTGATTCGTAATTATTGTTGGGGTTTCCGTTGCATAGCATGGTCAAACCATGACCGACCAAAACACTCACTGACGGATAATGAAATTTGCGCACCTAGAAGAAAACATGCTACAACCGCGAAACTTTGCAAATAGCTAGAGTGTATGCAGGTATGCAAATGACCCACGTTTGGGGCTATTGCGCATGACCGCACACCCTGTGGTGGCGTTGCAAACACGAACCGGTAGCCTTATAAACCGGCGTGTACTCGATGCATCATGAAAGCGAAAAGCAACGGCCAACGCAAGGAAGAGTACAAAGTGACAAGAATGCCGGGTAGACGCCAGAGACGTCGATTTACGCAACTTACGGACTTTGAAAGAAGACTGATCCCAGCCAAAACACAAGTGTTGGGAAACTGCTCGCCACCAGCTGGCAGTGATGGGTCAGTGTTGGCTGAAATCTACCTCTCACGGCCCGGTAGCGGTCAGTTGGTGGCAGCGCCATTAGTTGGCAGCCATTGATGGGCCTGCAGCATCGCCGTGAATTGTGGGCCACCAAGCACGTGCCACTAGTGGCCCGTAGCTGGCAGCCGATACAACCCCAACACCAGGTGGA
This sequence comes from Macrothele yani, assembly GCA_039090855.1. Classification (NCBI taxonomy): domain Eukaryota; kingdom Metazoa; phylum Arthropoda; class Arachnida; order Araneae; family Macrothelidae; genus Macrothele; species Macrothele yani. The sequence continues at coordinate 141,996,980 of CM077002.1, forward strand.
GGCAATTGAACTGCTATGCGCAGAAGCAACACGTGCTGTAACTCTCGTGGTACCAGTTAGTTGAAGACGGCGCTATGGCCATTGTGTTATTTTAGTGGTCGTTAAAAAAATGTAGAGAGGCGAATTAATTTCCTATAATGAAATACCACGTCGGCGAAGATATCAGATTAAGACATGAAATACACCTACTCCGTTCCCATTAATAACAAGAAATAATTTCTGTGTAATCTTTCGTTTTACCATATACTAAACCGCTTGAAGCAAAATTCCTGGAAAAGCATTAAAAAAACGTTATGTTGAAAAAAAAAAAAAAAAAGCAACGCTGTGTGGATATAATGTACTTATCCATGGGTTGAATACACAAAACTGGAGGAGTTGGCTTCGAAAAATAACGAGAACTAAAATGAAATATCTTTGCTCTTTAAAACAAATGTACCTTCGGACAGCGAAAAGGAAAGATACAACGTTAAAAATGTAACAGAATGTGACATGAGCGGGTAAATATATTAATTCAATAATTGCCTTTCAAAACTACAAGGACGGCATGAAACTTTGGAAAACTCCTTTAAGTTGGTACACCGCTGAAAATGAGTAAACTTCCCTTAAGGTGAAAAAAAAGATCGTTACTTTGAAAAAAATAAATTTATGAAATATATGAAACTAACATTTATGAAAAATACCTCGAAATATTGTGAAATCAAAAGAATCATTCGTTAAACATCCCGCAAGAAAGAAGCTCAGCTTCAAGCAAACTCTCGTGCGTGGCAAATCAGTCTTGTTGGTACCGCGCCCGCTTCCCACGCAGACAGTACTTGGTTCTTTTCCATTCAGATCCAAACGGACGTTTTTCAGCACCTGTTGAGAAAATTTCCCCAGCGCAGTGCTGTAATGCAGAAGTTTTATAATGTGAAAAAAACCCGTAGTTGTAGCTTTGGGAAAGTGCGGTTGTCATTTTTTTTATTTTTTTTTATTTTATGGCTACTACTGGGAAATTGGCGGACAAGATTCGGCAAGCCATCCGTTACGTCACGGGATTGGTGGCTGCTACTGCCGGGAAACTAGCGGACTACATTAGGCTAGCAATCATTTATGGCACGTGCTTGCAGGGCCGCTGAAGACCCACTTGCGGCAGTTATTGCCTGTGATGGATAACTAATTTCACTGTTCTGGCACATGAAAACTGATGGGGTGCCACTGTTGGCCCGCTGCTGGCGGTTGGGAGGCGACAGCATAGTGTTGAGCCACCTCTGGCAGTGCTGGCTGCCAGCAGTGGCCCAGTGCTGGCCCAGCTAGGCTGTTTTTGCTGGGGATTATCGGGCTGAAAACCGCAGTGTGGTCGGCGCTCCGTATAGCCCCCACGTGGATCGTTCTGACCATACCGTCAGACTGTGTTGGGAGCAGTGGACACGTGACGGCACTGCCATACGGTGGATCGGCTCCGGACGGACCAGGAGGACCACCCGTAGAGAAGATAGGCGGATCGTGAGCCAGGCACAAACAGATCCCATGGGGACCCTGTCAGCTATACAGGAAGATGTAGCGGCTCTTTTGTACCCACGAACCACTTCCGGGCGCCTCGCGGAAGCGAATCTGCGATCCCAGCTCCCGTTACGTGTGCTGCCATTAACACCGGAACATCGCCGGCTCCTTGCGCAGTGGTGCCAGACCAGAGCGACGTGGAACGCCACACACTGGCTACGTGTGGTGTTTAGCGATGAGTGCCGCTTCGTTTTAAGGACAGATGATCATCCTGTCTTGGTGTGGTGTGGAGGTCCCCCGGTTCAACGGCACAATCCCAACCTCGCTAACGAGCGCCACACCTCCCCCACTGCAAGCATTATGGTCTGGGGAGCCATAGCCTGCGATAGCTGATCCGCTCTAGTAGTGGTACGTGGATCATTGACTGGCCAGCCGTATGTGGATGAGATCCTACGGCTCCATATGCTGTCATTCGTTCCCGGGATTCCAGGTGCGCTATGCCAGTAGGATAATACCCTCTCGCACATGGCTCGGGTTGGCCAAGACTGACTATTTTATGTCCAGACACTTCCATGGCCTGCGCGCATCCCGGACATGTCACCGATTGAACACGTGTGGGACAATTTAAAACGTCAGCTGCCGCCGTGCCGCACTAACAGGAATTTGGAGCACACCATCCAACACGTGTAGGCCAGTCTGCAGAAAGACAACATCAAACGTCTGTTCGCCTCCATGCCGGGCCGTATTGCAGCATGTATCGCCGCACGAGGCAGTGCAACATGCTATTGAAGAGACCGGACTGTGTGCCACAGATCCCTCTGTAATTGTCCTGCAGCTCTGTGTTTGCCATCATGTGTATCATTCATCTCTATCAGTACATCCATAAAATTTCACTTCAATACGGTGCTTCCTTCTTGGTGCGGAAGTTTCATTGTCCGTGAGTGTAAAACTTCCTACAGCATGAACAAGTTCACCGCGGAAAGTTTTATGTGACAGAACGGTACCCGCTGAATTGGCGTCATACTTCCAAATACCGACTGTTCAAGAAAAAGTAATGCGCGTACTCTGGTTCTTCGAAACAGAGTCAGTTATCTCAAAGCAACGTCGTTAGAGAACACAGTATTGCAGAGATTTACCTTCCAATAATATCCGACGTTGGTTAAAGCAGTTTCAAACGACAGGTAGTGTGCAGCATTAAAAAGCAGCGGGAAGATCGAGCATTTTGCAGCATGGTGTTGATCGCGTCCAGGAGGCATTTTCTCGAAGCTTTCAGAAGACAACGAGACGAGTTGCGTCGCATTTGGTTATCCCACAAACGACTGTTTGGAGGGTTCTGCACAACCGCCTACAACTCCGTATGTACAAACTGCAGATTATACAGGCTTTACAACGGGACTATAAACCCCGCCGTTTCCAATTTGCCCAAAATATTTTGTCCAAAGTGGAATCTGGGAAAGGGTCCAAAGTTGCCGTGGTAGACCCATTCCGTTTCCACCGCTCTCACCCGATATTAGGCCACTGGATTTCTTCCTTTGGAGATACGGGAAAAACACCGTTTACTAGACCCCTGCGACCCCCCCCCTCGATGACCTGAAGACCAGAATTAGTGTAGCAACAGTAACGACGCAAATGCTGGCTAACACTTGGGGGAAATTGGTTATCGCTTGGATATCTTACGCGCCGCGAAAGGCTCGCATGTCGAAGTGGTTTAGCAATCTAATGTAACGAATCTACAGGTAATAAAACTTTTAGTTGTCATCTGTCATATTCTGTTTGCGGTTTTTGTTTGTTATTTCACGTTTTCCGATTATATATTACTGAGACCACGACACTAATTATGACAGATGACAACTAAAAGTTTATTTCCTGTAGAATTGATATATCTCTGTCCTATACAAAATGTTTCAGATCCTGATTCTCATGATGATAGTTTACTTTTACTTCCATCAATACACAATTAATTCAAAATTATTAGTATCGGTGGCAGTCCATTCTCATTATTAACATGCCGACGATTCTAACTGTGTATGCTGTCATAAGCTGTTTTTTACGCTTTCCAACCGTAGGTTGAAGAAGCGTATACGCTCCAGCTTTGTCCGTCCCTCCGTCCGTCCGTCTGTCTGTCGGCACGATAACGCGTAAAAATGGTTCGATTTCGATGAAATTTTATTATGTGGTAGAGGACCACCTGGGAACGATCTTATGACGTCACAATCTCGCACTTGAGATGTTGGCACGTGCTCACGCCATCTGTCTCATTACGTCACGCATTGTGTGTGTATCCTATTAAAGTTTTATGACGTCACACTCTTGCGAGCAGATGGTCGCGATTCCCATCTGCCTCATTACGTCACGCGTTGTGTGCGTATGTCCGTCCGCACGATAACTCGCGTAAAAATCGATCTATTTCGATGAACTTTTAATTTGTGGAAGGGGATCACCTGGGAAAGAACCCTATTGAAAGCGAACGAAATAGGGTCAAAGGTTAGGACATAGGAGCGGGATCCATTCCACTGCTCTTATGCGTCATATCTAACGTAAAAAAGGTTCGATTTCGATGAAATTGTAGTATGTGGTAGTCGATCACCTGGGGACAACCCATATTGAAAATGGGCGGAATGGGGTTAAAGGTAAGGCCATAGGAGCGGAATCTTTTCCATCGCCATTATGTGTCATAACTTACGTAAAAATTCTTCGATTTGGATGAAATGTTAGTATGTTGTAGAGGCCTGCCTGGGGACGAATCCTTTTGAAAACGGGCGAAATGGGGTCAAAGGTTAGGACACAGAAGCGGAATCTATTCCATAGCCCTTATGCATCATAACTTACGTAAAAATGTTTCCATTGCGACAAACCAATATCATATTATTTCGGAGGTATACGGAACCGATTATGTTAAATATAATCGAAGTGGGATCAAACGTCAGTGCACAGGACCGATATTTATTCCACAGCCGTTATCCTCATAACTTGAGTAATGATTTCTGGTAGTTGGAAAGCGTACTATAATTAAAGCATTGCATGATTTTTCTAACTTGTTTATTTAATAAATGGGCTATGTACCGAATTGTTACATTACCAGCGTTTTTGTAACATCTGATTGGGAGTAAGCACTTGTCATAAGTACGGCTTTTTTTTTTTTTTTTTTTTTTTTTTTTTTTTTGTGAATCTTTCTTCAAATCCTTGAAGACTTTCTTCTGTGTACGGTTAAACTATCTTTAACAGTCATGGTGATTTTTCATTCTCTCTTGGAATTTTAAATGTTTTTGTAAATGTTTGAAAGGTGATATCCAAGAAACCACAAAATATTGGTCCAGAGGTATTATAAAGATTTTTTATTACCAGGAACAAACTGAACTGAAACAAAGATGTGTAAAGGGCATTGAAGTTATCGCGAACTATGTGGAAAATAAATAGTTGAAAGCTTCCTGAATGCAAAACAGAAATTAATAAAATTATAATTCATTATTACCTACCCGCTGAAAGAGTAAAACGTTGCACTAATTGTATATATTTCAAAGTTGCTGATTTAAATGCATCTCTTTATTCTTAACATAGATTTCTCTCTTTTGGTTCCAATTGCTCTAGATTTGAAAGAGTTTTAGCCTTCTTTGAGTATAACAGTTAATATTTGAAAATGGTGACACGTATTTCAAAGAAAGCCCATATTTACACATGAGATTTGTGACAGGCGCACAATCACTGGAAACTTACACAACAGCAATGGAAAACCCGTTCTTTTCGAGATTTCACGCGACAAATCAGTATAAGTCATCTCCCATCTTTTTCCCATCAGCAGAGGAAGCAGCTTGGAATCGTGCCATAAAAATCGAATAAAAATAATCCAAGAAAAGCCCATATTGAAGCTAAGTAAAGGGGAGAATGAAATATCTCAATGACAGTGCCTTATCATTTTGATGTACTTCATATCTTTTTTCTTCTTCCAGACCAAAATGGTCTTTCTCTATCTTTTCATTCGTGCGCATCCTTTCTCGTCTCTTCTTTGTCATTTTATTTTATTTTTTTCTGACGATCGTAATTTAGTTTCCCGTTTGTCTTGTTCTTTCTACCAGATGCTGACAGTATATTAAGAAATGATGAGTTACTTTATTCCATTTATTCCATGTATCCGCTTAGAACTCACAGTGATAGACAAAAGACCTATCGGTCCTGTACTAGTCAATATTTCTTCGCGTTCCCATGGGAAGTTTTCACTTCTCTCCTGCTCTCCAGGCAAAAGATGCTAAAAGGGAAGCCATGCCTTTTTTGTAAGGGAAGGGAATTTTTATGAATATGCGTGACAAGAACTGAACGCTTGCGATACAGAATGTAAAAATGTGAAAGATGAAGAAAAACAATCACTCCCGAGTTAATGTAATTTTCGAAGATCAAGACAGCCAATTTTATTTTTTTTAGGGGTTTCATCACTAAAACACTTTGGAGAAGTACTCCTTAGAAATGCCAAGGTTGAAAATATAATAATTGGAATGAACCTGTAAAAGCCATGACCTTTTCTACACAAGGATGGGGTAATACTTTTCGAAGCAAGCTCTTTCAGCACTAAAAACACTTAAAGTATCCTGCCTTCCAGCCCTCATTCATGGCATCTTCCGAACTCAATTATGTTGAAGCGAAGGCTGATCAAGAAATATCGAAATTGAATTTGTAAAAACTAAGAACCTCTAATTGGGAGGGAGTTTAAAGGTCTTCGAAATTCACTCTTGAGCACGTACACATACCCTCGTTGTCGTCAGCATCGAAGGCAACACCAGATTCAAATTTATATTTAGTTTAGTTATTTGCACATGTATTGCTTCGCTTTTCAGACCTTGTTATCTCTATTATAGCACTGGGATGTTACTGAAAGCTGTGCTTTATTTATTATTTAAAGACAAATGTAATGTTTTTCGTATAAGTCAAACCTTAGTGATAAGATCTGATTTTTACTCTGTGTGCTGCCGTAAGAATTTGGGGAAAATATACCTCATATTCCAATTTTATGAAAGAATATTCGGGGAACGAACTCTAAGAAATTTCACAGCTTATACACATTTAAAAGAGCAGTTTGTAACGTAAAGTCGAAATGATTGATGCTGAAAACCTGAAATACGCAAAATACTGTCGTCGAACACTATTAAAAACATATGTAGAACATACTCTACATGTTAAAAACCCTTTACTACTTAGAAACACTCAATTAAAAGTCATGAGATCTTTCGAAGCCGCATCGGCTTCATCATCGGATGGAAATACACTGTAGTATGGTGTGGACGGATCTTAAGTAATGTCCGAATGACGTAAAAAGACGTAAGTGCAAAGCTCACAGCGCCATAGCCGGGAGTATGACACAGTTATGGTTAATTATGAACAGCTGGGTAAACAACATTGGGTACGTGGCGAAGGGAACTTGTCATTACATTAATCCAAGGTTGAGGAATAACTTGGGACATATAATCGTTACAGCATGAAGTCTCGTAACAGTGAATAAATAAAATTTCGGTGAGATGTATAAATGCTTTCTTACCTGGTGTAGCTAACATCTTGGATTCCTTCCAAAGCGGATAATGTGATCCACTATTTGTAAGTCTGGAAAGTGCACTTGACATAGCTCCAGTCCTAGTATAATAAATATTTTCTTTGAGCCTTATCCACAAAGAACGCTTAGTGGATCCTATGTATGCAGTCTTGTTCTTCTGGATCAGAAGCTTTTAACGGAATACAAAATAATCCAAACCTATGTTCAAGATCTACAGGGTCCCGATCAGTTTTAATTAATGACATAATATTTCTAGTTTTGATGCCAAAGTCCAAATTATGCTGTTTACAGCTGTTTACAAGCGTTTGTTTAGGATATTAGTGACTTTTGGTACAAAGGGCATGGATCCCACAGATTTTGTAGCACGTACACCTCGAAGGTCGACAAGTTCGAGTTCCGTTGTTTCCTGTGGATTTTATGAACCCCAAACTCTGCATAGCCTTATGTTCCAGCAATTCTCTTAATCCTCTGAGCCTCCAAAAACGCAACCTGGGTTTCGAAGAATTACTATTAATTGAGTGTTTTTAAGTAGTGAAGAGTTTTTAACATGTAGAGTATGTGTCTACATATGTCTTTAATCGCGTTCGACGACAGTATTTTACGTATTTCAGGTTTGTAACGTACCACTGAGGAGACGCAAGAGTTAAAACCGCAAGTTACAACGAGAAGCAAAGATTGGTGAAGTTCTTTAGGAGATTTACTGGCTCCGGAACCAGGAGACTTGGGTTCTTTTTTTTTTTTTTTTTTTTTTTTTTTTGAGGTTTAACGACCACCGTGAGCAACTCAATGGGCTATAAGCAGTCGCCCGTCCCTAATTTAGGGTCACTGGTTCCAGGGAAGGGAGAGAGCCAGTGCCGTAAGACAAACACAACATCCATGCCTCACCGGGATTCGAACCCGGACCCCTTACGGACGAATGATCAGAGGCCAGTGCCTTAGACCACTGCGCCACCGGGGCGGCGGAGACTTGGGTTCGAATCCCACCAGCGGAAAGAAGGACCCTTACCGTCCCACTAGCACCCGAACGCAAAAATGAATCCCCTAGACTTGAGGTTTGAGAATATTGTGTGATGTTTCTGCCGCACATCGTCTGGAATTAATAAAACTTCTAGAGTGAGCTCTCATTGAAGTACGGTTTCTGGCCGACACGAAATCTGCGTTTTCGGGCCCTGGCCTTACTTAAAGGTAGGATGGATAGAATATGTAACATGCCACTGAGGTAACGCAAGAGTCATAACTTCAACTTAGAGCGATAACCCAAGATAACTGCTGTTAATTCGGGAGAATAACTGGCTCCGGAGCAAGAGCACTTGGTGTCGAATCCCACCACCAACAAAAGGGACCTTATCTTCACAAGTTGTTTCCATTGTTGTGATTGCCGCTCTTATTGATGGAAGGAATATTAGTATGAAACGTCAAGACTAGGTAAATAGTTATGCAAGACCATTTTTTCTTCAAGTATGATATGAATCTAGTGCATTGTTCTTGAATTCAGAGACGACAGTCTTGTGACGATTATATATATTAAGATAATACAACGCTTGTCACAAATATTTATTTTTCCAAGTCGACCAAGGTTCCGCTAGGTATTGACCTAGCTTCATCAGGACGAATGGCACGTAAATATTCAAATTGTATATGGCATCATAAATTATGTTTACAGTCACGGGTTTTGGTTAATGGCTTCCGGGCGCTTGATAGAAATTGTGTGGATGCCATGTCATTAACAAGTTGCGAAAGATTCTGATATATTAATTTATGGAAAGCTTCCAAAATAACAAGTTTGGTGGTTGAATCTGGCTTGTCAATTAGTTTTGCTTCTTCAAAGAGAAATTTATGATCCTTTTCGTAACAGTGTCGTAGATAGGATAGAGCCTTGCGTTTTCGATTGAACAAGCACAAGATCTATATTCGGAACTATGACCTACAGAAATCATCGATCACTGTTACGAAAAGGATCATAAATTTTTACGCTATATCACACAGCTGCAAAAAAAGTTACAAAAAATGAAATGTCCTTATTTTCACTTGAGCTCATGAATGCACTGGAATTTGCGTAAACGCCGTCTTAATCTCCTAAAATTCGGTTTTAGTGACGAAATGCGAATCCCGAATTGTTTTAATCTCCGAAAATTCGGTTTTAATGACTAAATGCGAATCTCGAATTGTCTTAATCTCCAAAAAATTCGGTTTTAGTGACGAAATGCGAATCCCGAATTGTCTTAATCTCCTAAAATTCGGTTGTAATGACAAAATGTGAATCCCAAATTGTCTTAATCTCCAAAAATTCGGTTTGAATGACGAAATGCGAATCTCGAATTGTCTTAATCTCCGAAAATTCGGTTTTAGTGACGAAATGCGAATCCCGAATTGTCTTAATCTCTGTAAATTCAGTTTTAGTGACAAAATGTGAATCCCAAATTGTCTTAATCTCCAAACATTCGGTTTGAATGACGAAATGAGAGTCTTGAATTGTCTTAATCTCCGAAAATTCGGTTTTAGTGACGAAATGCGAATCCCGAATTGTCTTAATCTCTGTAAATTCAGTTTTAGTGACAAATTCGAATCCCGAATTGTCTTAATCTCCAAAAATTCGGTTTTAATGACGAAATGAGAGTCTTGAATTGTCTTAATATCCGAACATTCGGTTTTAGTGACGAAATGCGAATCCCGAATTGTCTTAATCTCCGAAAATTCAGTTTTAGTGACAAATTCGAATCCCGAATTGTCTTAATCTCCGAAAATTCGGGTGACGAAATGAGAGTCTTGAATTGTCTTAATCTCCGAAAATTCGGTTTTAGTGACGAAATGCGAATCCCGAATTGTGTATTTCAACGTGAAATCCGGATTTAGGGCTATTATACGTTCTTTGATTCTTTAAAAGGAACATATAATATCATATGCTCATCAGATTCTATTAAACAATAAAATGTCGCCCAAACTACAGAAATCTTCATCATTTGTTCCGCGTTAAGTAATTGATTTAGCCATTGATACGTTGTCCCAAGAAGTTCTTCGATCTCTGACGCATACTATTTCTTACGGATAATGTATTTTAGGTCCTATGATTTTTCGTAAATTTCCAAACAATGGATTAAACATTTTACTTAAGAAATGCGATGCTTTCGCGTTATTATAAACAATTATTGTGCTAAATCCATTCTAAAAAGCCGCCTTGGTGGCGCACTAGATTTTGACCACTCGTGCGTGTTGGTTCCGGATTTGATCCCGGTGAGGTGCGGATGTAATGGCTATCTTGCGGCAATAGTTCTGTCTTTTCCCTGGAATCTAAATTAGGGACGAGCGGCTTCAGTAGCCCATAGAGTTGCTCACGGTATTCGTTAAACACCCCACACTAAAAACAAGTTAGTAAAATCAGGCAATGCATTGATTATGATATGCTTTCCAACATAACAGAAATCCTTACTCAAGTGATAAGGATAATGGCCGTAGAATAAATCTCGCTCCTATGACCTCACCTTTCACCCCATTTCGATGGTATTCAACATAACTGGTAAAGTATACTTCCGGAACAACGTGATAAAAGTTTGTCTCAATCGAAGCATTTTTACGTACTTTATAAGGCATAAGCGCGATGGAATGGATCCCGATCCTATGTACTGAACTTTCACCCCATTTCACCCATTTCCGATAGGATTCGTCCCCATGTAGTCCCCTACCACATACTACAATTTCATCAAAATCGAACCATATTTACGCAAGTTAGGACGCATAAGGTCAGTGGAATGCATCCCGCTCTTATGTCCTGACCTTTGACCCCATTTCGTGCATTTTACGAGTAAATAGTTTTTGTCCTGAGGTGGTTTTTATGTTCTGACCTTTGACCCCATTTCGTGCATTTTAAATAGTGTTCGTCCCGAGGTGTCCTTTACCACATACTAAAATTTCATCGAAATCAGACCATTTTTACGCGAGTTACCGAGCGGACGGACAGACAGACGGACAAAGATGAAGCATTTACGCTCTTTCAACCTACGGTTGAAAAGCGTAAAAAAGATTCTAAAAATAAAAGATCTCGAATAAATTCACCGTTTTGCAGAAGAGCATTTTTAATACCGCACTAAAACAAAATGGATGATACAAAACTTTGATCAGTTTTAAAAACGTATTTTGTTTTCTACCATTTCACGGTAGCTAAAAATAATCGGCTCGTTTCGGTTGCTAATATCGCCCGAATGCTTATTCGTTCGATGGAGGATTGTCGAACCGGGTTTCTTGGCGTGAAAGACTTTTTATGAGCTATTTTATTGCTTCCAAACTGGAACAATGAACTAAATGAAACCTATTATTCTTTTGAATCACCAATTTTAGAAGCGCAATTCCTATTTTTGCTTTTACCCGTCTTTTTTATTCCTTTATCTACTGTCGCCCATTTCTAATTTAAGGCCACTGGTTCCAGGGTAAGGAGAGATTATGCGGCGGAAGGACAAATGCAATATCCAAGTCTTTCCTCGTTCTTCGAAACTGGACACAGAATTTCGACCAGTGAGGAAGACGCCATCCAGTGCCCTAGATCATTCGCACGTAAGGTGTCGCAAGTTTAATCTGTTCGTCTATGTTATAAAATCTTCTGAAATTGCAAGTGGGATTCTTGTAAGTTATTTCCTCATAACAGCAAAGGATGTTACTATGTCAGAGGCTCTTAACCATGTTCTTAACATCTGTACTGCCATTAAATATTCTTTAAATGCAATTTCTATGGAGGAGCCTCCTACCTTGTTTTATATAGGGTTTTTAACGGCTCATTAGATACTGAATTTTAGTTTGACTTAATACAGATATCGCTATATAACAACAGGAAAAAAGCAAGTTATGAATGGAGGCTACTAGTGATTGCTGAAGATATGCTATATTATGAAAAGTATTCGGACACCATAATGTTTTCGGACAAATGGCTTTATTATCACAATTAGTAGTTAATTGGTTCACCTTTCGCTAGGATGACGGCAGCAACACGTCGAGGCATAGTATCAACCAATTTCCGGTAGGTCTCGAAAGGAATGGCTTACCTTTCGACATAAACAACTGCCGCCAGAGTGGAGAGCAAAGACGGTCGTTGTGGTCGATTTTATATCAGTCGCTCTAGTTCATCCGACACGCCCTCTGTGGAATTAAGATCATAACTCTAGGCAGGGCCGGACTAAATATTCCAGCTGATTTCCAAGAAACCAGTCCTCCACACGCCGCGTAGTGTGGAGGGGAGCTCGATCGTGTTGGAAGAAACAACGGTCATGTCCATTAGATTACTACATAGTTTGTAGGGCAGAATGTATCCTGAACGCCGAGGTACACTCCAGAGTACATGGTATGCGGTGTAATAACCAACGGACTGAGTCCCATCGGCGTTCGGGATAAATATGGGATTAAGATCAGAACTCTGGGCATTGCCGGAATAAAAATTTCAGCTGATTTTCAAGAAACCAGTCCTCCACACGCCGCGTAGTGTGGTGGGAAGCTCGATCATGTTGGAAGAGACAACGGTGATGTCCATAAATTTATAACATAGTTGGTTGGGCGGAATTTATCCAGAACGCCGAGGCACACTTCTGAGTTCATGGTTTGTGGTGTAATAACTAACGAACTGAGTCCCATCCACGGAAAACAACGCCACACCATGAAGTAACGTCAACTAAGCTTAACAGTTGGAAGAACATAGTACCACGAAAATCGTTGGCCGGGCTGCCGCCAAACCCACCACGCCCATCAGATTGGAAGGGTGAAAAGCGTGACTCATTACTCCAAAGAATAGCTCTCCAGTCACCCACGGTCCAGGCAGGACGAGAGACACACCATTCCAAACGGCGCTACGCATTCACTGTAGTAATGTGTGGTTTGTGTGCCACTGCTCTACCATAATAAACCACACTGTGCAACTCTCTGCGGGTAGTTATGGTACTACCCCAGCCATTATAAGCTTTTGTTACTTCAGCAGTGATGTAAACGGCAGAGGAAGAACGAGGTGTCTTAGCATTTCTTACCATGGCTCTTTTGAAACGTTCCGTCAGTTTTGTGCGGTCCTGCTGAACGTTTATAATTTTTTTGTTGCAGTTGCACCGTCCTGCTTCCATCTCTTCACGACATCACTCACAGTCGATTTTGGTATGCTTAGTTTAGCTGCAAAGCTCCATGTGTTAACGTTACCCAAATGACTTCCTATGATCAGCCCAAGCTGGAACTCGGGGAGTTTTTATCCACGCGGCATATCTACTTCAAAGTTACTAATAACAAGACAGAACATCTCGGCTTATATACTTACTTACCCACTCACAGCGCACCTTCCTACGCAACAGTTCTTTGCACTTATGCAAATATTTGGTAGTGTCCAAATATTTTGATAATATAGCGTACGTCTTTAATCGTGTTTGCGTGGCAGGGAGAGGTAAAACAAAATATCAAGCTCCTCAATAATATTTTTCTACATAAGAATGACATCGAACCATATCGAAATTGCAATTGAATTTCTCTAATATATCGCGAAAGGGGGCTGGCACGGAGAGGGTTGAAACGTCAACACAAATCTAGAACTTCCCGAGTCCAAACATTATGGAACAATAACTCTAACGCAACAGAATGTATCGCACAAAGTAACGTTATTTTTAATACACCACAATGTGAATACTCAAAAACACATATACGCTATTAAATCCGTTTATTTTTAAGGCGCAATATTTACAGCAAAGGTCAAAAGGTAAAATATAAGAAGGATAAAATAAAGAGAATACACAGAACGGTAAGAAATGGTATAATGTCAGCAATAATAAATCACCTAGTAAGACAATGAGATACGCATGATTTAAACAAAGCTTTGCATATATGCAAAGCTGGCAAATTCTTTAATCAATATGCAAAGTCATCCCAGCTTTGCATATTCATTAAAGAATTTGTTACGTAAATGCAACATATTTATAATAATAAAGTCCCCGACCCCATTATCACATATAGTATCAAGCTGCAAGGAGAAACAGTGTGGAAAAGAAAAGGCAGGTGTGTACGCTATACCGTTGGTATATCCTGACAACACGGAAAAGTTATATATTGGAATGACAAAGCGATCATTGGACACTAGATGTAAAAAAACACGTGCGAAGTATCAACCAGGACATGCAGAATACAGGTAGTCCTTCTGGTTAACATGTTTGTCCACGATAACCAATAGGCCAGGACCATACCAAGAAAAAATCCCCCACACGAGTACACTGCCAGCACAAACTTGACAGTAGGAATAGTACACTGTGGTAAATAGTGTTTCTCCGGCTGACGCCATACCCACACACGGCCTTCAGGCTCATGGATCGTGTATCAGGATTTGTCAGTCCATAGGACACGTTTTCGTTGTTCTACGGCCCACGATACCTGTTCTTTACACAATGGTAAACGACGAGTAGAATTCCGAGTTGATATGAAAGGCTTATGAGCAGCCGCACGACCACGGTAACCCATGTGATGAAGTTCTTTGCGAATGGTACATGTACATACCAAGGTTCCAGCATTGGTACTCAACTGTACACTGAGATCTTGTGCAGTAGTACTCCGTCGAGTAGCTGTAACGACTCTCCTGAGGCTTCGACGTCCTTTATCACTAATTTTCTTTGGTCTGTCGGTAGGATTTGCTGCTTCAGGCACGCCATGTGTCTTCCCCCTATTCAGTACGTCCAAAACAGTTGACTTGGGTATGTTTTAACGCCTCTTGGTTTCTTTTATGGACAACCCACTAAAATAACACCCAACAATCTTTCCTTTCTCAAAGTCAGTTCTCTCCTGCCCCGACCTTTTTACGCAATCTCACAGGGCAATATGATCTAGGTCAGCTGCGGGCTTGTTTTTATCACTTCTGCAGCTGATCGGCGCATCTTAACAACGCAGCGGATCCGTTCATTTGCTTTTGAAGGGGTGGCCGGTAACTTTTATAAACATAGTGTAGTTGGGTACCTATTTGCTCTTTGTGTTTTGTTATCATGTAGAAAAGCCATTCTGTTGTAACACAAATGCAATTTTTTCAATTGCTGTGGCCAGTGTGCAATTTAATGATTTTCTCACTGTTGGTAAATCCTTGCTAACACATTTTATGTATTTATACTATTATTATTTGCGCTATTTCGCAAAGTTCTTAAGCAACACGGAATGTACTCAGTTCTATAACAATAATCGGCTTAGCTCTTTTGACGATATGATATACACGTAGAAAGCGTAGCAGTGAACAAGATCTGGGAATAAAAAATAAACTGAAGGGCGATACTATTAGGTACACGTGTACGCGTCCCACACATATATTGGCCACCGAATTATGAACTTTTATTTAATACCGGATTGGACCTTTTTAGCCTGA
Source organism: Macrothele yani (assembly GCA_039090855.1). Classification (NCBI taxonomy): domain Eukaryota; kingdom Metazoa; phylum Arthropoda; class Arachnida; order Araneae; family Macrothelidae; genus Macrothele; species Macrothele yani. The sequence continues at coordinate 142,012,342 of CM077002.1, forward strand.
TTTGCACCACATATGAGGTTTGGTATGGATTTCATGAGGTGCTGGAGTGCATCTATGTCTACAGCATACCAGTTTTCATCTGAAAGTACGTTGTCTTGCTCAATTTTACGGAAGGGGATTTTACTCCCGGAACTGTTTCTCTAACATGTGTTCAAACAATCTTCATGCGTTTCAAATCTCGTAATTGTGGTGGCCTGGGAGGAACGTGGAAGTCGCTGTCACGCTCGCTGAACTTATGTGGCGCAGTGTTCTAAGTCCTGCTTCTTAATCATTATTCGTGCGAGTTGGGTTTGGGTTAGAATCCCGGTGAAGCACATGGATGCTGTGTTTGCCTTCGGCACTGACTCTATCCCTTCCCTGGAACCAGCGGCTCTAAATTAGAAATGGGCGACTGCTTATCTCATTGAGTTGCTCACGGTTGTCGTTAAAACCCCAAATAAACTAAAAAAGAACTTGAGCGATGGAAATAGCATTGTTCTTTATGAAATAGTCATGACCTACTGGATAAAAAATCAACACAGCAGGATGGACTTGATCAAGCAACAATATTCAGTAATCCTTGGGGATACCCTACTTTCTAACAGTATGAGGGGATCCGTTCCTTACCAACAGTACGTGATCCACACCATGACACACCTTTCAGAACTTTGAGGTATGTTTACAAGGCAAGCTGGGTCCAAAACTTTGAGTTATGTTTACATGGCAAACTGGGTCCAAAACCTTGAGTTATGTTTACTAGGCAAGCTGGGTCCAAAACCTTGAGTTATATGTTTACAAGACAAGCTGGGTCCAAAACCTTGAGTTATGTTTAAAAGGCAAGCTGGGTCCAAAACCTTAAGTTGTGTTTGCAAGGCAAGATGGGTCCATTGCTTCTCATGGGTTTCCCGCAAAACGTTCTGGATACTCTCGATACAGAACAATGTTACCGCGAATAGCGGAACCATGGCTTATTTTCAATTCTTTCAGTGACCTGCCACGGTGTTTTTGACACCACTGTCGACGAACTTCCCAGTTCTTCGCAGAAATCAGTTGTTTCTGCACAGACATCCAACTCCTAATACCTAACACCTGACATTTAGTTTGCTGAGGCATGGGTCAGAAACAGCCTTCATTGAAATACATACAACTGACCTGGACATGAAACATCAAATAGAAATCATCGCTCTTTCCAAGTCTATAAGCTAGTCACGGAAAAATTCTCATCGGCCGCCACCGGGAATCGCCACCTGGAATCGCCACCAGGAATCGAACCCAGGGAATTCCAGCCACGCGTCAGACATGCCACCACTGCACCACAGCGGCCTCGAATTCCTCCAGACTTACATGCGACCAACTGCCAAGCCACATGGCAGGTTGTCTCTTGGAGCCCCGCACAATGCTGGGGATTCACCAAAGATGGTAAGCAGCAACTGAACAAATATCTAGGAGGCGAATGATAATTAATGCAGACAATTGACGTCGATTAGGATCATCAAATAGAAGTCAGGCAACCTTCTATGCGGCTTGGTAGTTGGTCGCATGAGGCAACCTGTTGGTCCAAGAGGCAACCTGCTGGTCCAAGAGGCAACCTGCTGGTCCAAGAGGCAATTTGCCATGTGGCTTGGTAGTTGGTCGATGTGAGTGTGGAGGAATTCGAGGCAGCTGTGGTGCAGTGGTGGTTTGCCCGGCGCGTGGCTGGAAGACCCTGGGTTCGATTCTCGGTGGCGGCCGATGATAATTTTTCCATGACTCGCTTATAGACGTGGAAAGAGCGATGACTTCCACTGTATTTGAAGTCTTCATTGAATTATTCGGTCAACTGGTGCATCTCCTGTTTCTCCGTACATGCCTACTCAGGCGACAGTGATCACGTTCCTCACAGATTGTCGTTCCGCAGCAGTTACGTCATAAAGGGGTTATTTTTTTACAAATTAAAGCCCCGGAATATCTCACCTTTTGAGAAACCAGTAGGTTCTGTTGTTTTCAAAATCGTCCCTCCAGTCAGCCGGGCACCTACTATTTTATCGAACTCAAAAAGATTTCTTGATTTTCGCTTTCTCATACTCAACACTGACGAGCAGCAGTTTTGAATAGTTGCTTAGTTCACGTGGTGTTGTTGCACTTGACCACGTATTTTGCGTATACGTGGCGCGAGCTACGTTTACGTAATCTGCATAAAGGTTTCTAATTCAGCGGCCCGATGTTTGTATATGTCTCACTTCAACACGGTACGTGAGCGCTGCGTGTTATATAAAAGCTCGTCGGGGATTTTTTATCGTTCGATTGACGATCGGAATTTCAAAAATATTCATCTGCAACACTTTGAACTTTTTTCCATTAGAAAAACAAAGTGTTACACAAAACAGCTAGTAGAGAGAGCTACAGATGACCTGGGTAGAGGGTATTTAGGTGTATTAATGTCCAATACAATAAAACTATGTACGTATAATAAGCGAAATGGTTCATAACATATGTGTAACTGAAGTGTAAGATAATAATATAAAATAATACAAGGCACTGAAAAAAATAAACTTCAGTAGATACAGACATGCAAGGTTAATATGGCACTAAGCCAAATAACGCCACCTTAACATTTACAATGATGTATCTCTGGAAATAAGGTATACTGTATAAAAACAGGAAATTAATGACAAAGACACATTAAACTCTTCTGTAGAAACACTCATCGTCAAAACAATAGTTGCACCCAGGAGGACGTTTCGGATTGCAATGTTATTCGGAAGGAGAGTAAAGGCTGCCAGGAACAATAAATGATTAAACATTGACACTGATATGGGGCAATATTTACGGATCTACGCACTAATAAGTAGTGTCTCTCAGTACGGCGTCGGGCAGTCATGTTTGCTCACACAGCATATCAGACGTCTCGGCATGGAGTTGTACAGGTTCCCAATGGTGTCCTGCGATAAGCCATCCCATGCAGCTTGAATCTTCTCACGCAGTTCCTGCAGATTATGAGGTAGGGGTGGAGTGTGGATAGCGCGTCCAACAGCATCCCACACATTTTCAATCGGCGATAGTTCTGGCGATGCGGCTGGCCATGACAGAGTGTCAGTGCCTTGAAGGCAAGCTATCGAGACAGCAGCAGTTTGCGGACGAGCGTTGTCCTGTTGGAAAATTCCAGCGGAGTGAGCGTTTAGAAAGGTAGTGCCACTGGTTGTAGGACGTCACGAACGTAATGTTAGGCTGTTAAAATACTTGTAATGAAAACCAAAGGGGATCTGGCGTCGTAGGCAGTTCGCACCATGACACTACGCCTTCTGGAGGTGTGACGCTCGACAACAAACCGTTCATCTTGGTGCTGACCGCGGTGCCTCCACACACGGATTCGGTGGTCGTCTCCTCCAAGACCAAAGCGCGACTCGTCACTTAAGATCCCCCACTGCCATTAAGAGAGGCTCCATGACAGTCTGGCATGACACCATTACAGTCTTTGGCGACGATGCAATGGTGTTAGGGGCAGCCGTCGTAACGGTCTGCGTGCGTGTAGTCCTACGTCGTGCAGCCGTCTTCCAATGGTGCTGGCACTAATCGGACGATTCATGGCACCGCATTCGTGGTGTTGAGTCACTCCGCGCATGTCGGACAACCCGTCGGTCCTCTCTCTCCATGGTTCGTCTAGGTCTCCCCGACCGCTCCTGTCGCTGCTGCGTGCCTTGTTCTAACCCCTGATGTCAACAGAGTGCCATAGAGTGCCATGATGTTAACAGAGTGCGATTTCCGTACGACTGGTATGGTGTGCAGTACCACGATAAGTCCATCCCGCTTCCCGGTGCCCGACAATGCGAAACCTCTCGAACTCTTCCAACTGCTCGTATTGCTTTGGAACTTTTCTCCGCAGCATACTTCACTTGCAAAGGATGCAACCAGCACAAGTCAGAATGACAAGCACGGGGGGGGGGGGGGGTCAGCGTCATTTTCTTGTAGGACTTCCGTCCACAGGTAGTAGAGTTTAGGTCCCTGCCACCTACAGCGAGATCGCCTTTTGGGCAGGACACAGAAACGGAAGGAATGAGAGCAAGTCTAGCGACTTTGACAGAACAGTTTGTAGTGAGATTAGAGTACAGTAGATGGCGCCACCGTACAAGTACGATATTGCGCATAGAGGGGTGAGAGAATTTCAGGTGGGGTATAGGAAAGGATACCCATTTAACCAGTGGGTCCAGCCTGGGAGCCGTCACTTAACGTGCTCGTCCGATGCACGGCGGATATTCAGCGATTGTTAGTAAATCACACCATCTCTGAAAGATCAGCCCAGGCTTGAACCTGGGGACCCAGCATCGATAGTCTGAAACACTAACCACTAAGCCATCCGCGGCTCTGAATGACAAGCATGCACGACGGGATGACCTTATATAGCCGGTCAAGCACAACTCCACGACCCCGCCTTGCTTGTGTCCCATGCGCGGCCGAGCGTGATACTTGTATCATTTGCATGTCTCACGATGTCAAACCTACCTACCAAGTCTCATTCCTGTCGGTTGCTTCCTTGTGTGTGCAACTACTTATTTGACAGTGAGTGTATTAACATAATGATAATGGATGATAAGTATTTCAGGAGGTGAAATAAAATTGAGTTAAAAAGAGCCATGTCGTTAGTTGGAACAGGTGGCCCAATTAACGCCATTTGTTCTTTAACATAACATTATGAAGTATTTTCCCCAATATGCAACAATATCAAATCCATTTTGAGTTTATGTATCAGAATGATAAATACCGTATTCTCTCATTATTAAGTTTCTCTTGGGCTGCGACTGGAAAAACATTTGCAATTGGCAAAAATATGTCATGAACCTACTAGGTTATTAAAAAGAATGACACGAGACACAAACATGCACAATACCACACAGTACTAACAGTGTGTAAAACAATTTGAAAATGTTGGAATGTTGAAAATTATTTATGGTATGTTGAATAGAATGTTTATAAATGTACACTATATCGTTCATTCCTTTCGGAAGCAAGTAGCGCTGCGTTCCAATGGCAGACTTTTGACTTCGGAAAAAGGAAAACTAATGTATGCATGAACGATACTCATCTTAAATAACTTCATCTTGAGTCGAATCGAAGAATACTTAATAAAACAACGTAGCAGAATCACTATATACAGAGCTAACGATATCGCGTCTTATATCTCACAAAACATGGCGGCAACATATGAACAACCAAAAACATCAACAATATGACGTCATTATTAGTTCTGTCTTAGCTTAACGTGCGTGAGTTCACGCGATGGACCACGAGCTCGATTCAACGAGGATTTTAATTCTTTCTCCTCTTCTATTGGGTGCACTTTAGCCATACAACTACTGCGAATCGCGTCATAGTTTTCCTCGTATTTCCAACAGAAAATTCATAGAGAGTAAACCACAGAGAATGGAGAGACAGAGCGTGCACAAGCCAGAGTTATGGAAATTGGTGGGCGGGGAAAAAGAACGATAGCAGAGCACCGTCGGCGCTTTATGGAACTAAACCCCACGTGCTCTCTGACGTAACGTCCCTACTGTAACGCTCATAATTCGAAATTGGTTACTTTGCTTGTTATTACTACCGTTACCACTGTGGGATTCTGTGATTATAACAACGCTGTTCGTTATTTCGTAGAAGTTATTTTCGGCGGATAATTATTTCATCTTTTATATGTAGGAAATCTTTGTCTATTTTTTAACTGTTAAAAATCGATATAAGTAAAATTTATATCAGAGTAGAGCCCTTACTGTATTTTGTTTTTCGTAATTCCATTTGATCCTTCGGGCAGATGTTTACAGATGTTTGATTCGTGATACAATTATGTCAGTTTGTTACTTTTTATTTGCCATTGCTTTGATATTTTTCCGTTTATTTTCAAATTCCGGCAGTAGTATGTTGCGTTGACGAATTTCTGCATTTTGAGAACGAAAGCCGCTACAGATTTATTAGTTTCTTTTAAGTCAGAGTTAGTACTTTATTTGTCAGTATAATTCCCGACTGCAAAGTGCTGTTCTTACGATTAAGAATATACGCCTAATTCCGTTGCACCTACCGCAAAATTCCTCGGTCAATCACGCTACAGTGAACCTAACAACTCGGGAAGTAAGGAAAATGGCGGCTCTCGCAGGGAAGGAAAGTCGAGAGAGACATTTGTAAACAAGTGGGAGGAGCGTAGTTGTGACGTCACTTTTAGTTCTCATTAACAGGCCGTGGGGCCGCTAACGTCTATGTGAGTTTAACATTATGCTGTTGCCATCGGACAAAAAGGAGAATTTCCTTTACGATCTTCTAGAGTGCACACTCTGTACCTCTCTTCTCTGTGGAGTAAACCATCATTGCAAATTCTGAACAACTGTAAGTTGAAAGATTTGTGCTCCTTCTGATGCCTTCACACTTCTCATGTAAATATTTTACACAAAATTTACACAATGACATGTTCTCTACGGGATCTTAATCACAAATGAAACATATCCAGCTTTCGCTTGTGTTTGGTTATGACGCATATTCTTTACATCTGGTTGGAACTGGTTTAGATCTTTCCTGGGCTTTCTTTGCCGTAATTGTCGTCAGCGTCAAAGTTATTATACGCTTGCCTTGTAGTTCCATGATTCACGAGCGATCCTCTGGCGAAATCGAAATGAGTTTAACACGAAGAAGATTTGCGTAAGTGTCGGGAATAATCTAAAAGTCTTTAATGTACAACTTTAACGCCAACCTGGCGTTACAGGGCTGCCGTATAATTGATGGCAATCTACATCCGTTTCTGTAGCATTTCGAAATTTTGTATAAATCAACTAATTTCTCTCTATAGACGAAGCTTCAAACATCAAGATCATGTGTAGTTTCAGAAAGTTATTCTTTACGGCATCTACAAAATCAGTTCTTTTCGCTTACCTTGATATAGCAGCAGACGTTCAGTTCTGTGATTCTAGAGAAAATGGCAGATATACCGCTTCGTTCGTAAATCATGGAGTACGTCTACTAACAATTTTTCTCTGTAGATGGCCAATGATTGCCGACCCCCTACGGTAAACTACCTCTATTTGATATTTCTACAAGGAAATGTTTGGTGTCAATAACGGGGTACATGGCGTTATTTGGCGTACGTTCCTCGCATATTTTAAGAACTCAGTACAAAGTCTGTGCATTTAACTCCAGTCAAATATTTAAAACAATATCGGAATTTCTAACATAAAACAAGAAAACCGCCGTGGCTAAGGTCGCAAGAAACATGTAATGCAAGTCAAAACTGCATGTAAGCAGTCAGCCCAAAGGACAGGACGTGATTTAAGGACGAACTGGGCTCGAAGTGCCTGTTGGGCAAAGTGTTAGTCTGATGGCTGGACTTGGAAGTCTATGGGTGTTGTGAAAAGTAAAGATAATGTGCTTCACAAGAACGAAATGATAAGAAGAGTCGGTGAGAGGTTGGTGTCTCCTGGAGGCAAGAATCTACTGATCTGTACAAACATATAAAGAAACTATCCAGAGAATATCAGATTTCAGCTGTAATACGATACAGCGAACGTATGTGCTGAACAGTTTCGGGTTGATTACAATAAAAGCAAAACAGAGAGTAAATTTTAAAACGGAACAGCACTTGAGGAACGGGAAATTGAAGTTCTTGCTTGCCATGCAAGAATCTCCAATGCACGTCATTTTCAGCTCTCCTGTTAAATGACTTGCATATAGGTAAGCCTCGAGATGGGGCAGTGGAAAGTCGAAGATACATCTTCAATGGGACCAAGGAAGACCCGAAAAGCAAGAGTTTTTGATACCAATCATGGAAAGGAATTGGTACTCAGACGACGACGTTGAAACATTGTAGAATGAAAAGAGAAAGAACATTTGGTAAAATCTCGGAGTGCAAGAGAATCCACGTGCCAGTTACCTAGTTCAGTCTAAGTGTACATAGACCTGAAAATGTAGCTATTAATGGAGCAAATCTAGAAGAAACCAATGCCTGCATTTATTTAGCTTGGGCAACATATATCAAACTAGGACCGTATCAAAAATAGAAATTAATAGATTATACACTGTTGCCCACTCAAAATGCAACACTAAGAAGGACACGAGATAGCAACTGGACACATAACAACAGATACAAAGATGAAACGATTGAGCTTACAGGCCCGTGCGACTTGCGGAACACGCAGATATCAATAGTTCGTGTGGTCCCCATGGCTGGCAATAACGGCCGCTACACGACGCGGCATCGGACGAAAGAGGCTTTGGATGTGGGCTTGGGGTATGTTGGTCCAGGCTGCTTTCACACGTTGCCACAGTTCATCAGGCGTAGCCACCGGTGGTGCTTGCCGGACCACTCGGTTGCCGATTAGCAACCAGACGTGTTCGATGGGCGACATATCGGTAGGAAAGGCGAGTTAGGCAGCAGTGACACCTGGTGGGCCGTGAAGAATTGTTGCACGATGCGTACCACGTGCGGGCGCGCATTGTCCTGTTGAAACGTGGCCGCTGGCAGGTCCTACAGGTAAGGCAGGACTACAGGCTCCAAAACGTCGGAGATGCAGCGGTGGCTGTTAAGTGTACTGGCGATGCGTACCAGAATGGTGCGGGTGTCATATCCAATTGCGCCTTAAACCATAACGCCAGGCGACGGACCGGTATGGCGAAGCATAATGCAGGCGTCATACAGGCTCTCGCCGCGGTGCCGCCACATGCGGATCTGACCATCGTGGTGTTGCAGGCAGAAGCGGGATTCGTCGGAGAAAAAAATGTCGTGCCATTCCGTAGTCCAGGTGCGGCGTTCTACGACCCACTGCCGCCGCACTCTCCAGTGGTGTAACGTCAATGGCAATCGGAGCAATGGGCGCTGTGTGACAAGTCCCCGCTCCTGCAGACGACATCGAACGATACGTGCTGACACAGGTGGTTGCGAAACACACTCTAATTCCTGCGCTAACGTTCGCGATGTGGCGGTGCGAGCCGTCAATGCCCGCCGCACAACATGCCGGTCCTTCCGATTTGTGGTGTGCCGCGGCTGCGGCAATCTCTCATGTCGGTCCGTCCGTCCCTCCTGCACCCACCGAATCCATACTCGCCTCACTGTGGCTGGATGTCGTCCCACACGGGCGCTGATGTCTCGGTATGATAAACCGCTGTCGCGACAAGCCACTGTTCGTTCTCTGTCGAACTCCGAAACGTGCTGGAATGACTGCCGTATCATGCGACGAGGCATTAGGAAGCTTCCCACGCACAGATCCGGCAGCACAACACACTTCCACTAGTTACACCCCACCTTCTGTGCACCCTTCTTATAGTGCTTCTCTGTGGCGTGCCGGACGCACATGATTTGCATATGCCCTGCAATGCTAATCGTTTGCATGTCCTCTCACGGGCGACGACGCATGCTGTGAATTTCAGGCCAATCGGATGCTTCCTTCTTGGTGTTGCATTTTTTTAGGCCAGCAGTGTATAAAACTTGGATGGACAGCATTTCAAAGAAACACTGAAATTTTCAAGAGCAATTTACCATTATGACTTAAAACGAAAGTACATCCTTCGAGTTCGTACTCGTGGATCACAGACATGGACGTTAACTACAGAGAACATCCAGATTTTGCAGACTACCGAAATATGCATGGAGAGATGCATGCTTGGCGTAACCAGAAAGGATCAGGAACTCAATAATCAGGAAAATGACGGGTGGTAATGACATAAGGAACAAGGTGAAATCCCTGAGATGCATTGGGTTGGGTTTATTTATAGAACTGACCACTGTCGGACAACTGAAAAACTATACTGGATTCCAAGGGACAAAATAGATCATTTGGTAGATGGATGGATGAAGTTCGAAAGCATGTCAGAGTGATATAAGAGAGAATGGTTTTAATTTGTGGTAGAAATATTGAGAGACCTTCATCCAGCAGTGGATTGTTAATGGTTGATGATAATTATGATGATGATATACTACGTACAATAGGAATTGACAAAGGAGTGCTGTGAAGATAGGGATAAATAGACTTTTGATTCATAAAGTTTGATGGAAATGACATTAGTATTAGAAAGATTTTTTTCCAAATAAAATAGCACTCTCCTGACGTTTGATTTCTTCTTTAAAATGACTTCTTTGCTTCACACACACACACACACACACACCCACACACACCACACACAAACAGAAGTTTCTTATTTTAGCAGATCTTGAAAAACTTCCGCCCTTATTAACATTTCATCTTCGCAATATTATATACAGAAATGAACTCATATTTTTAAATAGTAGATTTTATTTCGCAAAACAATTCTTGCTCTAATTTTTTTCGCCAAATTCTCCGTCGTGTAAAAAAATGAAACTTCATCGTATGCAGCTTTCGGAAGTTCCTGTCAAAAACTTCAAAACGTCTAATTCATTAATTCTGAAATTTAAATAATGTATCAAGTGTTTGACTAAACAAAATATTTTATAAACTGGGGAGGCGATGCGGAGGCGAAAGTTGCTAAGAAGTTCAGAGCACGGTCATTTTTCATTTCCATTACGAGGAGCATTTTAATAAAACAGCAAGTTATCCACTTTGCAACTTTTCTCATAAAAATTTCAGATTTTTTTGTACTTACTCGCAATGCATTGTTTTCTTTCTACAGAAAGACCTTGACTGCTAAATGTACGTGCTTCCTTTTTCATTATTATTTCGGAGATTTCCCACTTTTAACATAAGCCTTTTACATGCCTTGCCTGATTTTTTTTTTAAGAAGTCGGTTTGTTTTGTTTTGCGTGAAATTCCCCTGCTTGACGCGTGTCACTAACTTGGACTTCTATTTTTTGCATCCTGGAAAGAGGTTTTTGTCGTGCTTATCACAAGAGCACTATCGCCGTCATTTTTGGATGTTTTTTACTCTTTTTATAATTTATTCTAATCCACGATGCACGGGGGAAAAAAGGCAAGAATGTTTCCAAACTTTGATTAATGTATCGTTCACTATGATGTCGCTTTTTTCCTCTCAAGATTTTTTTAATGGGTTGCTTTGGTGAGGCATTATCTGTTATAAAGTTTCCTCTTTTCTTTTTAAAAGGAGAAACACGGTGGAATTTCTCACCACTGTATTTACAGCTGTGCTGCTAGTAACTGGCAGTCCGAAAGTATTTCTCGAAAATATGATCTGTGTCGATGAATAACTGAGGATGATTGGGAAACAAATACTGATACACATTTTTAATTAACAATGCATGCAGTTGCCGTACACGGGTTTTATACAGTGTGCCCTACTCGCTAGATGTCCCTAAATGTTCTTTATAACTTGAAGAATAATCAATTCAATTATATAAAATTTTAATAGAACGTACCTTAATTTACACACTCTCTCACTTACAAACTATCTTGTCAGATTCACTTTAACTTCCTTCCGTTTCTGTGCCTTTTTGTGCAGGGCACAGACACTGAATGAAGTTAGAGCACATATATTTGAAATATATGGGCTTTTTCTGTACATATATTTCAAATTCGAAATACCAGCACAGAGCAGAACGTTTCGTGTATGTTACAAGTACGTAGCTCTGAAACATTGAGACTTTTCAGATACGCTTAGCAGTGTAACAGTAATGTTTCAGAAACCTTACGGTTACGTCAAAATGTCCTCCAACGTTACACAACTTTGAGGCATGACCGATATACGTTACAGTGAAAGGTCTTTGTAACTTCAACATACCAACTTCACGTTACTGTTACGTATTTGAAAGATATTTGTAACTTCGTTATATTGCTGTTACGTATTTGAAAGATATTTGTGACATCATCATATTACTGTTACGTATTTACTATGTTGAACATTATAATTTTAAATAAACTTTGTAAAATCACAATAAAATATATTACACTCGACAGCTGTTTCAAAAGCAACAACAATCGTATTACGTACGAGTTGTTTGCGTTTTCACAGGTTTAACGCCGTCCTCTGTCCATTGCGAACTGTGGCGGCGTTTATATATTGATAACAAAAGAAATAAAAATCGATCCCAAATGAGGGTGTCTAATTTCTATTACACAAGTGGAATAGACTATATTTCAGCGAAAAAAGAAAGAAAATCAAATTCGTCATTTCTCTAAATACCTACCAATATAACATTTCTCAACTTCAAGTAAAAAAAAAAACATGCTGGTATAGTATAGTAATACAACAACACAGCCATCAACTTAGATTTTATAAAGTGCTTTTTAGAATTTAAAAATTACAATAATCAAAACCATTACTCACAGTTAGAGGATCTCGAATCTCAAAAAAATATGAAATATTAAATAAACTAACTAGCTAACTCGAGTACGACAGTATCACCAAAGAATATCCCAGTAGCACGTGGAAATACGATTACAAGAGTGCTTCGGTGAAATATCATAAATGCGCATGCGCATCCCCACCGTTGTCAAACCAAAAGTCTTAAATATCGCCGAAATGTAACATCAAGGTAGCAATTATGTACAATGGAAACTATAAAACAGTAGTATCAGTGAAATATATATATATAGCCAGTGTGCCGCCCCGGTGGCGAAGTGGTCTAAGGCGCTGGCCTGTGATCATTCGTCCGCAAGGGGTCCGGGTTCGAATCCCGGTCTGGCATGGATGTTGTGTTTGTCTTACGGCACTGGCTCTCTCTCCCTTCCCTGGAACCAGTGGCCCTAAATTAGGGACGGGCGACTGCTTATAGCCCATTGAGGTGCTCACGGTGGTCGTTAAACCTCCAATAAAAAAAATAGCCAGTGCCGTTAATCCCCACCAGATGGGGACGTCTCAGTAGCTGAGCACATCTTACGGATTTATGATGTCAGAAGCTGACTTAAGAAATACACATAGCACCGTGGCTTGTTGGCCACCGTGGTGTAAAGCTAACACGCTCGGTTAGATATCAAGAGATCCGTGGCTCCAATTCCCCGGCGGCAGCCGAAAACAATTTTTCGGTTCCTATGTGTTTCTGGAACGTGGAAAGAGCGATGTAGTTATTTATTTACTGACGCCACGTATTTGGAGGATTTTCAGTATAGTTCCTTGTGTTATACTTGTCGTCTCACCTCCGACTGTGGCATAGCTACACGACACCCGACATCGAACTACACCCCTTTATATGTCTCACATCGCGGGTGACGTCGTTCGTGTGATTTGCATAAGGGGCATTGCATGTACTCCAGTCGCAGTTAGTGTTTCCATAATGATGATAAGCCCCTAGATATACATACATATCTCAGGTTAAAACTTGTCAAACATAAACTGTTTGTCAGTTAATCGAGGATAAATAATGCTTATTAATTAAAACTATATAACTCGCAATAACAATTATGAACAAAATCTGAAATAAGCAAAATATTCAAATATTGTAAAAATTATAGTAGCGATAATTATTTGAAATTCAATTTTTTTTGCTGTTTACACGTTATGTTGGAAATATGAGTCAGTTCTTGCTTCTTATGATAGCAGATCCACTCTTCTGCTGATACAGTAACAACAACAATGCACCTGAAAAAAACTTCCGCGCGTTCTTCAAACAATTGGACGATGAGGAGCTCTCTACGGAATACTTCCAACAGGACAGTGCAATTTGCCACAGAACCAACGCCAACATTGCCGAAATTGTCTGTAGTGTCATTTTCAAGGAACTCTAACCACCCCATTCGCCATATGCAACACCGCATGAATTTTCCTATAGGCTCTTTTGAAACGCATTGTGTACAACTACACTGACGGAAAAAAAAATCCCAACACCACGAAAAAATAGTTGTAGAAGAATGAAATGGCGGCAATACATTTGTATAGGTAACATATTTAGTCGATTAAGGTTTCAAGATCACAGCTTATCGTAAGCGCGAGAAGAGCCATTTTAAATGTGAAATGTTGGTGCATTAATAACCGGTGTAACCACCAGAATGTTGAATACAAGCACGCAAACTTTCATGCATTGTGTCGTACAGGTGCTGGATGTCAGTTTGTGGGATGGAGTTCCATGCCTGTTGCACTTGGTCGGTCAGTACAGTTACGGTTAATGCTGGTTGGGGGTGACGCTGGAATTGCCGTCCAATGATGTCCCATACGTGATCGATTGGTGAAAGATCTTGTGATCTAGCAGGCCACGGCAACATGTCGACACTCTATAGAGCATGTTGGGTTACAACAGCGGTATGCGGGCGAGCGTTATCCTGTTGGAAAACACTCCCTGGAATGCTGTTCATGAATGGCAGCACAATAGGTGGAATCACCTGACCGACGTACAACTGTGCCGTCAGGGTGCGTGGGATAACCACGAGAGTGCTCCTGCTGTCATAGAAAATTGCTCCCCAGACCATAACTCCAGGTGTAGGTCCAGTGTGTCTCGGCCGCAGACAGGTTGGTTGCAGGTGGTCACCTGGCCTCCTTCTAACCAACACACGGCCATCACTGGCACCCAGGCAGAACCGGCTTTCATCAGAAAATACAACAGATCTCCACTCCGTCCTCCAATGAGCTCTGGCTTGACACCACTGACGTCGCAAACGGCAGTGGTTTGGAGTAAGTGGAATGCACGCTACAGGGTGTCTTGCTCGGAGCTGTCCATCAAGTAACCGATTTGTAATAGTTCGTTATGCCACTGTGGTGGCAACTGCAGCTCGAATTGCTGCCGCAGACGCGGTGCCATGCGCCACGGCCATACGCCGTACACGGCGGTCTTCCCACTCAGTAGTGCCACGTGGCCGGCCGGAACCTGGTCTTTGCAATCGTCTTCGTCCAGGAATACAATTAATGCATGTGACCCACCCGTCCTCCTTCTGCGTAGGATTAGATTGTCTGTTTTCAACCCTGTCGACACGACACGCCCAAGCCGTATCCTATTAGGAAACTGGTGGAGCAAGTCTCTTGCAAAACTCGCTTTTCAGCATTTGATGAACTGCCTCCCCACTGATTTCCTATCAACATTCTTCCATTAGCACACCAATATTCTTCTTCGCTGCGACAATTTCTTTCTGTATGCCATCATTTTTTTCCTCCAATCGAGGAGAGATTTTCTCTGCCTCGTTAACTCTTTAAGCTGCCGAAGTATCTGATGCATATAATGCGTAAAATGGTCTGCCTTTTCCAAACGAAAATATTCACAATGCCGCCGGGTTTTGCGAAAACTACGGTACATCGATTCCTTTCCCAAACTCATTTCAGCGGCCCAGACCATGAACTGTCATTCGTGAGAAGATATTCCTTCTAGTCCTATATTCTCTCCTCTGTGATCCTAAGCATGATGGGGAAGAGACAATCCCCTCTGACACGGATATCATGCTACTGGGCAGAAACAAGGAGCTGAAACATCTCTCTCCTTTAGTAGGTTTGTCGCCATTGTTACAGCCTTTTCAGAAGGTAATCACTAATCAGTCAGAAAGGATTAGCGTCAATCATCCCCGTAAATGACAATTTTCTTTGAACAAGAAAGCTAAGCAGAAAGCAGCATTATATGATGAGTAGATTCACTTGTTGCAGTCTTTTTTAAACAGCAAATATATTCGTTGGAGCTGATTTTATCCCATTTTGCTAACTCCGAGTTAATTCGTTTCAGCCGATTAAGTATCCAATTTCATTATTATTATTATTTGACTTTGCTTGTTAAGTTATCATCTTAGCTGTTCTTTTACTCGTTAGATCCTGCGATTTCATTAAATTTTCTACGTTAAAGTCTTTCAAAATAGCTTCGAATTACAGTTGTACCAGAGAAAAGTTCATATCCTGCTCGTTAAATCACGGATCTTGCTAAATGCTGGCTCGTTATAAGCGAGTTTCACTGTATTATGTTTCTCTCTTACTGTATTTGAAATACAGTAAAGATAATCTTACCCTAAATAATTTTATCTGTGTTTGTAACGTATATTCCATTTTAACTTTCCTTTTGAGTTTCTTTTTCTTTGTAAATTTGAGTTCGTTCTTTTAAACATTTTCAAATCTTTACATTACGTATTTTCCCTCAAACGAGAATGACGTTGGCAACAATCTAAGGTCGGAACGAGAGGGACGCATGTGTGTAATGATAAGGACGTTAGATAAAAATGCGATGTAGCAGTTGCTTTGGGGGACGGCAGCGGGTGGCCCAGTGGTCAAAGTTCGTGACTGCCACGGAGAAGACCTCTGGTTCGATCTCAGACGAACGCTCGAACCACTAAATATCCGCCGTGTGTCTGATGGGTACGTTAAGCCGTCGGGCCCCGGGTACTGGGACCCCGGTATTAAATAAGGGCGTCTTCCTCCCCTTTCTACCTCGATTCCGTGTCACTTTCCTATCGGTCGCTCTAGCCCAAATCTTCTAACTTCCAGTTTCTAAAGGTTGTTTAAGACCTGGGGTCAGACACTTCCTTCCTAAAATCCTCTACACATGATATGATATGATCTGCTTTGGGAGATTGATGTAATTGATGGTAGAGATCATAGACGTGCTGTTGATTGCTGTTACACTGTGATTTAATGCAAAATCGCAGCTATTGTATTGAATGCTCTAGAGAACTGAATTACGATATATTTGGCCAGTGCCAAACTGTGAGTGTGGTGTAAACGACAGGCAAGAAGAATAAACTTATTTGTAAGTACATACACTGACGGAAAAAAAAATCCCAACACCATGAAAAAATAGTTGTAGAGGAATGAAATGGCGGCAATACATTTGTATAGGTAACATATTTAGTCGATTAAGGTTTCAAGATCACAGCTTATTGTAAGCGCGAGAAGAGCCATTTTAAATGTAAAATGTTGGTACATTAATAACCGGTGTAACCGCCAGAATGTTGAATACAAGCACGCAAACTTTCATGCATTGTGTCGTACAGGTGCTGGATGTCAGTTTGTAGGATGGAGTTCCATGCCTGTTGCACTATGTCGGTCAATACAGGGACGGTTAATGCTGGTTGGGGATGACGCTGGAGTTGCCGTTCAATGATGTCCCATACGTGCTCGATTGGTGAAAGATCTGGTGATCTAGCAGGCCACGGCAACATGTCGACACTCTGTAGAGCATGTTGGGTTACAACAGTGGTATGCGGGCGAGCGTTATCCTGTTGGAAAACACCCCTGGAATTCTGTTAATGAATGGCAGCACAACAGATTGAATCCCCAGACCGACGTACAACTGTGCCGTCAGGGTGCGTGGGATAACCACGAGAGTGGTCCTGCTGTCATAGGATATTGCTCCCCAGATAATAACTCCAGGTGTAGGTCCAGTGTGTCTCGGCCGCAGACAGGTTGGTTGCAGGCGCTCACCTGGCCTCCTTCTACCCAACACACGGCCATCTGGCAACCAGGCAGAACCGGCTTTCGTCAGAAAACACAACAGATCTCCACTCCATCCTCCAATGAACTCTAGCTTGACACCACTGACGTCGCAAACGGCAGTGGTCTGGATTAAGTGGAATGCACGCGACAGGGCGTCTGGCTCGGAGCTGTCCTTCAAGTAACCGATTTGTAACAGTTCGTTGTGTCACTGTGGTGGCAACTGCAGCTCGAATTGCTGCCGTAGACGCGGTACGATGCGCCACGGCCATACGCCGTACACGGTGGTCTTCCCTCTCAGTAGTGCCACGTGGCCGGCCGGAACCCGGTCATTTTGAGGCAGTACCTTCCCTTGACTACCGCTGCCAACAATCATGCACAGTGGTTACATTCCTGCCAAGTCGTTCTGCAATATTGCGGAAAGAAAATCCACCTTCTCGTAGCCCTATTACACGACCTCGTTCAAACTCCGTGAGCTGTTGATAATGGCTTCTTCGTCTTCTTAAAGGCATTCTTGACAAACATCAACACCCTACGTCGAATCTCAACGATAACTAACGCTCACGAACGTTACAGCGCGTATTTACAGCAAACCTGCTTTGCACGTTCCGAGGGACGCTACTAGCGCCACACGTATGCGCCAAGCGCGAAATTTGCATAGACGTCATCTTACAGATGTACTCTCACCGCCTACCAACTGTCGTTTATCTAACACAACCCCTTCTTGGTGTTGGGATTTGTTTTTCCGTCAGTGTATATTGACCGCTTTCTTGAATGCCTATGGGTACTTTCTAGTACTACACTGACTTTAGTACACATAACGTAATCACCGACGTTAAGGACTAAGTTCTACAGTTACAGGAGAAAGACAATTACATTATATGCTTTCTATGAATACGTCACTGTTGCTTAAACATAGGTTTGCCTTTTAGAATTCAGGTGCGAAATCTTCGGACAAAACCGATTTGTTTCGCGTTTTTTGCCAAACGAAAAGAAAAATGCTGTAATGAAGAAGTCGATCCTATTTAAAATACTCTAAGTGTATATTGCGTCAGGAGGATTTTAAAATTCTTTGATGTGTAGCGCAGAATAAAATTGCGTGTCTAGACGCAATTTAATGTGCTGCTGCTGGTGGACTCTTATTTTGGATCGTGACATAACAGTTGCATACTAAAGATGTGGTGTGGAAAATATGAAATATTTTTAATGCGATTTTGATGTAGCAAGTTTTTTTTCAAGTCATTACGCTCGCTATTTTTAAATATCGGTTTCCATCAATAACGTTAGATGTTAAACAAAAATTTCGCGTCTTTCTGATCGATAAGTAAAACCACATTTTCGCACGCTGAGTAGGAGTTTTTTTTTTATTCTTTCGACGACACCAGGCATTCTCCACAATATCATATTTTGATCCTTTCTGATATCTTTTTCCAAATCTTTCATTGTTTTTTTATCATTTCTTCTATTGCTTTCTTAATCTTCTTTTTTTCACGTTTTCCAGCAGTAAGTTGAAGAAACGTATATGCTGTAAGTTGAAGAAACGTATATGCTCCAGCTTGGTCCGTCTGTCTGTCCGTCACCCCATTCCGCACGATAACCCGCGTAAAAATGGTTCGATTTCAATGAAATGTCAGTATGTGGTAGGTGACAACATGGGGGCGAACCCTATTAAAAATAGGCGAAATGGGGTCAAAGGTCAGGACATAGGAGGGGATCCATTCCGTCGCCCTTATGTGTGATAACTTAAGTAACAATGCTTCGATTTTGACAAAACTTCACCATGTTGTCCCGGAGATGTAGTGGACCGGTTCTGTTTAATATCATCGAAATGGGGTAAAAGGTCAGGGCACAGGAGCGAGATTTATTCCACAGTCATTATCCTCATAACTTGAGTAATAACTTGAGCAATGATTTATGGTATGTTGGAAAGCGTATCATAATCAATGCATCGAATGATTTTACTAACTTGTGTTGACTGAGTTTACTTTTTTTATCGCTTTTCTTTTGCAGTCGAAACCTCATTCCTCCTCTTCTATTCTGCTTTCTGCCACGACGACGACGTGTATTTTGTCTAATCAAAATACCATTGTCGCCATGCTATACCATACTTGTGGACCATACATCCCCTAAAACCGATTGGGAAGGCTCCATTTTGCGTATTGTTTCTACAGAAATTTTAAGCAACAGCAGACACGTACTTCCTACCCTATTAATGACGATCTTCAACCCTTGTAGCATCGCGGAACAGTGGCACATTCCATTCATCTTCCTTCAGTTACTCATCTTCTCTGTTGGCATCGGCAAAACGGCACGAACATTTTTGGTTATCGGAAACCAAGGTTAGTAGATGACAAGGTTATGCTCATCCTTCACTTCCGATTATGGATTTGTGACGTCACTGTCCAAATCGTCATCGTAATCGCCTATACCTAATCGCCATGTTTCTTCGTATCTGCACCATAGCAGCATGTCAGAATTATTTTTCGTAAACCAGCTGGAATAATCTTCATAAATTCTACCAGATTTTTAATGCATATTGTTTTCAATTTTTATTTAAAAAAAATTGGAGGAATATTTCCGAGATGGTTTTCCTATTTCTCATAAAGAAATTCGGCTGCACTACCGCATCAGAACGCTTTTAAGTAGTTCCCGATATCCTTTGCTTCGTTCCGGTTTGTTTACATACAACGTAATCACGCCCAACCTGAAAAAAGTAGTACACGATAACATACGGATTTGTTTTTACTATTTTCATTGGAATAAATCTAATTGTAACGGAGATAAGTATAGGCATTTATTTTATAATGGAAAATAATATTTATTTTCATATCACAGATGTATACATCATAATTCCGACAAAGTAAATGCAAAGTCTTTTTCACGAAATTCATGTGTCTAACTTCATCGTAAATTTTATCGTGAACTACTTTCTGTCACGTTGGGTGTGGTCAAGTTGTAAGTAAACAAAGCGAAACGATTCACGGGAAATCGGGAACTACATGAAAGCGTTCTGATTCCATAGTAGAGCCAGAAATTATGTATTGTATGACAATAATACATCCTGCTGTTCGTTTTCCCTTCTAAATTTATATAAAACACCAGCAAAAATTCCCCTTGCGACTAAATTAGCATTTAAAAGTATAAACATTTTCCCGCCCTTTCGTAATAAAAATGTGCGGGAGGTTTTTTGAAATATCTGCTATTAAAATGTTCACATGACTGCGAATTTCTTCTGTATTTAATATAAATACACTTTTTCATAAGCTTTTGTTCTGTGTTAGAGATATAAAAATTGTTGAAAAGGCATCTTCGTCCGTAGCCGCAGTTCGGATCTACGATTCACATGTTAGGACGGTGATGTCACTTAGTGACGTCACGATTACTCGTCTGCGAGGAAGACGGGATGAGCAAACCTTACTGTCTATTAACTTTGACAGGAAATAACCAAAACATGGGTTGTGGCCAGGTTCTCACTCTGACATCAGATACTGGAGTTTTTACATGACAAACCTCGTCCGCGGTGTGTAGGTTAACAGTTTTCAGGAATTGACTTTGATCATTGTAATCCATGCGAAGTGTTGCTTACCACAACATATGTAATAAATCTGTTTTCACGATATGTATATTTAGAAACCTTCTGCTTTTCCATCTTCGTGCTGTTGCTCTGTAGCTTATACACTCGATATACGAGTATTATTATATTATTTACAGATTCTGGCGCATTCGTTTGAACCACACTTTAAGAAGGTGCTAGGGTTCTTCCATAGTTTAACATCACTGCTCTAAATCTGTGTTGGAGAACTCGAGTAGTTTAAAATTCCGCCTTTGTGGCAGAGAATCAAACTGGACATCTGTAACGAAAAGTTTTTTTTTAATGTGTTATGCTAATTCACTTCAATAATGGAGAAAAGACAGAAGGCACGATTCATACTGGATTCCGTAATCGGAGGACGCAAAACTAGTTAACACACTAACATTCATCAGTGACGAACACTGTAAGGTTCGGAAATCATTTTTCTGAATTCATTTAAGCAGCCTTTGGGTTTTTTACACTCACGAACACCTCCACAATTCCACGAAAATATCTTAGGCTTCACAAATTCAGCCTGGGCAGCTTTTGAACAAACCCTCATTCATAGATATCTAATTTCTGTGATGTTTTTATTTTATTACACACGCGATTTCTGAGTCAAAATGCATGTAGCTGTTTCAGAGAGAAGCAGCTTCACTAATGCTTTCCTGCAGGTGACCCCGCACGGGGATAAATGATTTTCCAGTTATTTGGGGAGTGGCGCCCCCACGGCAAGAGCTAACCTTGTGACGGATCATCTTGTCATTTTTTCTTGAAACGATGATGCTACCGAAGGGACAGCTGTTCATCCAGCTGATGGAGAGTGGCAACCCCACTGCCCGAGCCGATATGTACTCTAAGATGTTTTCCCACTTTTATGATTTTCGTTGTTCTCTTGGCACGCACCCGCCTCAGTTGTAGTTTGCTGAGGTTGTGATTATGCGTCAGGTCTGGAATTTAGTTTCTCTTTTTCTTTCCTGTCGTCTCCATTTTATGTTCCCTTCTTTGTTTTACCGAACTGGTTAGCTAGACCTACCTGCACGTTTGCCGTGTGCGATGACCCGTAAGGTGGAAAAGGGGATGCTGAAGGCTGAGGTTTCTGGAGGCCTGGGTGTTGTTGCCGCCAATACCAACACTACTCTGTGCCCCTTGCTTCACCATAAACAGGCGGCTAGGAATTAACCCACTCCTAGCCAATAAGGTCTGTGGCCGACTAGCGTCCAGACGTCTAACGGCTTGTCGTTTTGTACGACAGGGTGAGTCTGGGGATAGAGTGGGCATGTCGAAGGGGTGTTCCGCAGGCACGGGAAAGTCTGGGTGCGCGCCGGGCGCATGTCTACCCTATCAACTTGCTATCCCTAGAGCGATGTCCTGCGTCCACTTGGCTTGCGGACCCCTGTTCTCCCTCGTTGGGCTCGGTTGTGGGTGGGGAAGACGGCGGACGAATTCTTTCTTTTTTTTATGACTCTCAATACTGTTTCCCACAAACCAACAACCGCCAATTAGCATATGCCTGATTCTTCGAATGTTAGTTTCTTTTTTGTGCACTCATTGGACCCTTCAAAGCCTTTGAGTGTCAAAAGTCCAATTTGGATAAATAAAGCACTTCAATTCATTGCAAGCTCTCCTAAGAGCGTAAAGAAACTCCAATTTGAGATCTTTTTGTAGAGATGTCCACTGTGGTCTACAGTTCTACACTTCTTAATACCACCATGCTGCTTGAGACTCCGGTCAAAATAACACCACATGGATATCTAAATTCATCTCGAGGTGTTGTCTCCTCTCAGGACTTCATTGAGTGTACCGAGGGTGAACTACTTGAAGTACTGAGGAGTCAACACGTTACGGGTGTGCGGCGTATTCTTTTCAGGCCGAATGGGCAGTCCGTCCCATCTCGCGACATCATATAACATTTGACAGCCCTTTCCTGCCTACGTCCATCAAGGCAGGGTATCTTCACCTTGCTGTACGTCCGTACATCCCTAACCCGTTGAGATGTTTTAGGTGTCAGTCGTACGGCCATTCTCAGCAGTCGTGCAGGACAACTTCTAGTTGTGGACACTGTGGTGCCCCAGACCATCATTTACCAGAATGTGTGGCCAAGGCCGAGTTTTGTGTGAATTGTAAGGGTTCACACTCAGCATCAGCCAAATATTGTCTCAAGTGGAAGGAGGAGAAATAAATCCAAACGCTGAAAACGGTGGAGAATATTTCCTATCCTGAGACAAGAAGGAGAGTAGTTATTGTTTCATCAGATCGGCGATCATATGCATTAGTGGTAGATGCCAAATCTACGGTTGGCATTCAAACCGACATTCAGATCCCCTTAAATATCCCTACAAGCTCGACGTTAACATCGCAGCTGGGCCGGAAGCACTCCAGTCTCGCGCTAGGGCTCTCAAAGCGGCACTCACCAATTCGCCGAAGCATACTAACCCCACTACCAGCAGAGGAACTCAGGCCACTTCTGGCAAAAACACCAAAGCCAAAGATAACAAGAACGTTTCTTCTCCAAAATCTCAGCAAACTGCTCAACGGCGAGCTCATCCCGTTAAAACACTTGGGATAAAGCATGCTCCCATCATGGCCCATGGTCACACGCCTCCAAATATGTGGCACCACTTGTCAGAGGAGATGGAGGCTCAGCTCGGTTGAGCATTTTCTTTTTCATCTCACTTTAAACCATGGCTTCAATCGTTCAGTGGAACTGTCGAGGTTTTCGGACGAGGTTTGATGACGTGAAACATCTGCTTTCGTTGTACTCTCCGGTGTGCCTTTGTCTACAGGAAACAAAACTTAAAACACCAGACCTGCTTTCAGTTCGAGGCTACAGTGCATTTCGGACAGATAATGTATCGGGAGATATAGCCTGTTGGGGAGTCGCTATTCTTGTCGGTTTCCTTGAGTGTCTTGCAGTCTTTTTAATCTGCGGATTGCCGTGACCATCCTTTTCTCTAGGATGTGAGATGATTTCTTCGTCGTTTGCTCGAGGCCGGTTTTCAGGTTCAGTTTTGCTGGATTTCTGGGCATGTTGGAATTTCGAGTAACGAGTGTGCCGATGCGGCTGCTAGATCTGCTGTCTTTTTGGTCGTCACACCCTTCCCACTGTTTCACCGGGATCTCCGCTTTTCTGTTCAGGATCATATCAAGCGAACGTGGCAGGGTCTGTGGGACCAACAGGTGGAAAATAAACTGCATCGTATTAAACCTATTCTTGGAATCTAGAAATCCTCATATCGTCAGAACCGTAGGGAGGAAGTGCTGCTTGCGCGTCTCCGCATTGGGCATTGTCGTTTCACTCACCGCTTTTTGCTGTTTGGCGACACTGCGCCGATGTGTGAGACGTGCAATTGCCGACTGACAGTCATTCATCTTCTGTGCAGCTGTGTTCGTTTTCGGGATGTGCATTTTCACTGCTTTCATTCTCATTTGTTGACCAAGGACGCCGCTGCAGCATAGCGGCGTCCTTGGTCAACGCTGCAGCGGCTCCTAGATGATCGCTGCGATACTGTCGCTCTCTTCTCATTTTTTAAACAAATTGACTTTTTCACACGTATCTAGATTTTAGCCCTTCCATCATTCTCATTTTTCACTTTTACTGAATCAGCCAGATTTTTTTCATTATACTATGTTTTTAATACTGTTTGTTTAATTGTCTTCTGCTTGGCGCTCTTTGGCCAAACATAGCCCTTGCGCCATAAAAATCAACCAACCAACCTGCAGGTGAATTAACTATTAATAATTAATCCATCTTGGTGAAAGTACAGTACTTTGTGTGTTATGATGGCTAATACAGTGAGTTTGAATCAGACTTGAAACGATTTGTATACGGCTCTATGTCGGTACGAGTGCTATGAGAATACCGTACACCTATATCAAGAGGAACTAAGTACGCCTAAGAGTTTACATTCAAAACAGTAGAACTGTTGTGGAAGTCATGGGTCCATACACCACCCAATGCTTCGAAAGGTTATAAATGCCCTATCTGAAGAATGATATAACTGCGCAGACGTTGTGCAGCGATGCAAGAGCAGGAATTTCTACATATCGTAAAACGAGATCTATTGCGTATTTTGTGGTAAATCAAATTTCGAATGAAAATGCGTAATTGGCAAAAACGTCAAGTGAGTGAATGAGGGGATTGTCACGTGGAGCGTGCCTTATGTATCGTCATTTTGGGAACCCGACAACATCCAAAGTGGTGGTAGGTGGTATCTCTCAAGTTTGGTTATGAAGGTGACGCATGGATGGGTACCACTGTTCGGGAATACCGAAAGGCTGGAAGGTGGTCAATAATAGCGCAGGTGGCTCTTGACGGCTGCGACTGTACGTTTCTATAAACACAATATGAGAGATGAAGCAGACGGATTTAGTGGAGGTGTGGCCTGTGAAAACATACTGGGTATTGCCAACCAAACTCATATTCACACTCCTTTGTATGCGTGGTAATAATTGTGCGTTATTAAAAAAAATATTTTAACACCAGGTACCGTTTACCTTGTGGAACAATTTAGGTTTGTACATGAGCGGTGTTTTGCAATTCACAGTTCTGTCGATAGGTGGTGTTTGTGAACTTCTGTATACAGCTGCATCTCCGCTTCTGAAAACCCTATTGAAAAAAAAACTCATTTTTTACTGCATGCTATTCACTACAATGAAGATAGAGAACAATATCCTCTTTTATTAATGCACAGTTTTCCCGCTTTAGGGAGTGAACTTTGAAACCTTTTTTCCGCTATCTCTGCTTCTTGGGGACGTATATAAAAAGTTATGTTTCTTCCCGTAGCTTTTACTATCAATAATACACTGGTGTGCAAAAATTAAAGACGAAGAGGAGAAATAAGCATAACAGCGGAACGGGCACGCAGAACGGACCGAAAGACCACTCAGGAGATAGACTAGGGTCCCGTACGGTAGGGAATGCGCATATATGCAGCATGACATAGGGGAGGGGGGTAGTGTCGGAAGGGTATAAAGCACACGGGCGGTGTACGCTCAGCAATTCAGTGAAAGCTATTGCACGGTGTACATCGGTTTGAACGACGTCGAGTTGCTGCCACCGTTTGATATGACCAACAGGTAATCCAGTAGACGACATCTAGATGACTTTACCCGAGGTCGCGTCATTGGGAAGTTGGAAGAAGTTTGTAGTGTGACTAGTGTGGCCGAGGAGTTCCGGATCTCTCACAGCATCGTTTCACGAGCTTGGACAGCATTCCAAATGACATGAACAGCTGTCCGAGAGTTTAGCAGTGGTTGTCCACGAAAATCCACGGCGGCAGACGACACGACCGATATATTGTCATACAGGCGAGAAGAGACAGACGGCAGACAGCGGGAGAAATCGCAAGGCACATGAAACAGACAACTGGACGTCCGTTATCACGTTTTATCGTGGCCAGGAGGCTGCACAAAGGTGGTCTATTTGCACGACGACCAGTATGGTGTGTGCCATTAGCGCTTGCTCATAGGAGACGGCGGTTTCTGAAGTGCCAGGAACACAAGAACTGGTCACATCAGCAATAGGGTCGAGTTCTCTTTACGGATGAGAGCCGATTTAGTCTGACGAGCGATTCTGGACGTATACACATCTGGAGAGAGCAGGGAACACTCAATCACAACTCCAACATCATCGAAAGGGACCAGTTTGGATGTGGCGGAGTTCTCGTTTGGGGCGGTATCATGCTTGGTAGCCGTACTGACCTTCACATCTTCCAAGGAGGTTCAGTCACTGGTGTCCGCTATTGTACCAAGGTTCTCCTGCCTCACGTGTGTCTGTTTGGAGGTGCTGTGGGTCCTGAGTTCCTCTTCATGAACGACAACGCTACACCTCATTGTACAGTGGCTGTCGCAGAGTTGTTGGAGAGTGAAGATATTGAACGCATGGATGGACCCTCAAGGTCCCTGGACCTAAATCCAATCGAACACCCGTGGGACCTTCTCGGGAGACGCTTGGCTGAACATCACCAGCCGCCAGCAACGATTGGTGCTACAAGAGGAATGGGCCGCGATGCCTCAACAGCTCCTGGACAACCTCGTCCTCAGCATGGACAGACGTTGTAAGTCCTGCAACGCAGTCAGGTGTGATCATATCCCCTACTAAAGACTGGATTTTTCTTGGCAGCCGCCTGTCACATGGACGTTTCTGTCTTCTGTCCAGATGTGCTTGAAGCTACCTTTTCAATAAAGTGCCTTTGTATCCTTTGGATTCCTTGTTTGGACGGTTTTGCTCACTTGTCCCATATTCTTACATCTTGGGGATCTTATGGTATGATTTGAGTCGATGTGGAGCACTTCTGTACGACGTTACATTCGAAAACCGTCACGTCCTTAATATTTGCACGCCAGTGTGCTTTTCGCCTGTTTTCATCATTTCCACTTCGCAAACGTCTGCTTGAAGGCGTAGATTTACATTATGTTTCCTTCTTTATTTCTTCCTTTAACTGTTAGTCTAGAAAATCTCTTTGTCTCTGATACCTTCCTTCTGCTATGAGAAACCTTTTGTGCACTACTTGTTTATTTTCATAACATTCAGTCGCTGGTGGAAGTAAGTAGAGTTTCTGTTACTGGATGTTTTAGTGAGTAGAGAAATCCGGTTGATTTTTTTTTCTAACTGGTATCGTTGATAAAGAATAACTTTGCTAATGTTTGTTTCGCGTCGGAAAGGATTCAGAAGACGTCCTGATTACAACCGAAAACTCGGTTCATCTCTCTTGTTTAAATTTCGAAACATCGCTGAGAAATTACAACATTGTCTAATATGTGACAGCCTGGTGTAGTACGCAGTATATTCGCAGTTGTACGAAAGGTTTCAGACTCATTGAAGTCTTTTGTTATAATATTTACTAAATATACTTCGTTTTTGAATTATAGATTTACATGAAAACCTCATATATGTTTATCTTTTTTTGCCATATGTCCCATGCTCCTGTTACTCTTCAAGGAACTAATTATAAAGGGTATTTCCCATTTGAGAGTTTTATCGTAAACATTTTAAGAATCCAAAATATATTATGTGACAATGAATTTAATCATACCAAAATTAAATCTGGGTCGAATTGCATTTACATTTTCGAGGCGAAAGGTGGAATACGATAGCTCTAATGCGCTAAAAGGACTGGCTTAACGTTAAGTAAGGCGACACGTAGAACAAAAGTGTATTCTCAAATCCGTGATTGTCTAGAGACTAACGAACAGCATTAAAGCAAGGACACCTTAGCAAGATGACGAATGAATTCTCAAAGCAAGGTGTAATATGCTTTACCGAAACACATCTTCGCCATACACTGAAACTAAAATGGTAGTCCCGTAAGGCGAATTCAAAGAGAAGTTTCCCTTAGAATATTTTTCGATAATGTATTGAAATGAGTCAGGGCATTTACTTTATTCATCTCAATGAAACAATACGATACGCTACAGACTTCAAGACAGCTTCGCAGAAATTCAGAAAATATATACAGTTATATTGCATTTTTACCATTTTAGAATTTATTTTTTTGCACACCTAAATGTGATTTTAAACATCAAACGGTTTTTATGATTTTATTTTTTACGCTTAGAGGTGAGTTTTCTCTAAAGACCCCAACTAATCTGTTGTATAACGTATTTTAAGCAATTTCCCTCGGCCAATGCTTATTCGCAGAAGCATCCGAAAGCTATTAATTTAACGCAACTTTCCCTGCAAAATTTGCATGCGCACTCCAAGGTAGAAAGACTTACGTTATAACTCTCACCGCTGCGCGGTGTTTGGAAAACAGAACCCAAAGGAGGATCTATTTCTTAAATCCAGGAGCAAAATATTATTCTTGTGGAGTAAAATGCTTGAGATATTTTGCATAGTAGGTGATCGATTTCAGAAAATGAATTTTTCCGGCACTGAGGAAAAGTGTGATGATTTCCGAAATGGCAGTATAGAACTTTCACGAATTCGTCTCAGACGTTCTAAAAGTTTTAGGAAACCGAAGATATGATGGCGGAATCTCTACCATTGGCAGTGAACAAAATTAACAACTCGCATTTCCTGCTGATGGCTGTCCCCAAAGAGAGAGCGAGAGAGAGAGAGAGAGACACATCAAGACCAAATCAGTTTTCTTTACCTTTCAGACTTTGTGAAACTTATATTAAGGAAAATAGTATTGAAGGAAACTTTCACGTTCCACTGCAGAGATGACTGAAAGTTTTAAAATAATATTTTTCTCCGAAACTGTGCCCCGTGGCAATGGAAAATTCTAATGTGTTTTTGTCATTTCTTCGGGTGGGCCTTCTTGAACTTTAAATATGTTCCCGCTGAAAACATTTTGGTAGCTTAAACCCAAACAAATATTTATTCTTATCTCTCTGCAAATATTTTCTGATGTGATTTCCAAAACTGAAAATTAAAATTTAGAAAACTTTTCTTTGAACCTTAAGCAGCGTTCGAACAAGAGGAGATTAGCAGCACTAAATTCTTGAGATTTACAATTATAAAAATTCCATTAAACAATTGAGTTTACTGTGGTTTGTTTTTCCTTCATTCTTTTTCTTTATCTGAACTGAGGTGCGTGGTTTTTTTGTTTTAATCGCACACAAATTAGGTTCTTAGTGCACTGCAGAAATGAAGAAAGAGATGAAGACTGACATTGCTCCAGTATTAAGTGCCTCAGTCCTTCGTGATACATTTAAAAAATCCCAAGTAATTGTTTGTCCAATAGTATTGGATATTACTATGATCGAATATACTAAACATATTTTTAACTAAGAGAATGATAGGATCCGTAAACGACAATCTAACAGTTAAGAATGCAGGTATTTTGACAAGTTAATCAAGATCTCGCTCTGATCTACTAACGAACGGTACGTGCGGGTCGATAAACAGTACTGCCCTGAATTATCCATAATAAAGTTCGGAAAAATTTTGGGCACTTAAGTTGTTTAAGAATAAAGTTTTTTCTCAACAATTACTAACTTCCGGAATATCTGTTGACGATTAAAATCCGTCAAATACAGTATTTATGATACTGAGATAGATCAAATTCTTTACAGTTGTATTCTACTAGCTGAATTGCCCGGCGTTGCTCTGGAGAATTTGGTGATAATTCACTATATACATTTTGTACAAATCATTAATTTTTTACTGCATGAACCGTATCTAATACTGTATGTCATTTCTTCTTTGAATTTGAATTATATTCTCTGTAGAGTCTTTATGCACACAGTATTTTAAGTTTTTCTGTTTGATTTTTGTTGGGTTTTATGTATTTTACTACGTTCAAAAAGTTCCGGAACACTTTATATTAAAAAAGAATGAGTACAGTTAATACCTGCTTACGCGGTGTTTCCTTCAAAGTAGTTACCCTGTGCAACTATGCATTTTTGCCAGCGCTCATACAAAGATTTAAATGCAGATCGCAAGCCTTCTTTTGCCACATCCTTCAGTTTCTCCATCGCAGCTTGAGAAGCGTCGCCCTTTAAGCAAATTTTTCATCCGGGGAAAAAGGAAAAAGGCACATGGGGCGAGATTAGGGGAATAAGCTGGTTGTGGAAGAATGGGAATGTGATGTTTGGCTCGGTAATCGGATACCAGGAGGCGGTCTGTGAGCCGGCGCATTATCGTGATGGAGCACCCACGAGTTGGTCTTCCTAAAATCGGGTCGCTTGCTTCTCACTGATTCGCGTAGACATTTCAGGACGTTGACTAACTCTTTTTTAGTGAATGTAGGACCATGGTGAAGGAATTCCTTCTGTACGACCACATAGCAATCGAAGAAAACTGTTACGAAAGCCTTTCCTTTGGAGCGGTCAGCCTCCAAAGGAAAGGTCTAAGGTCGTCCTGACCTCTCCTGGTCCTCGATACTATATCGCCCGTTTTTGAATCGTCGATGCAACTCATAAACTCTAGTTCGACTCGTTGCTCTCTCACCGTACGCTGACTTAATCATTTGAAAAGTCTCAGCGAAAGATTTTCCGAGCACAACACAAAATTTTACACTTGAACGCTGTTCAAAATTCGACATCGTTGTCCTCCCGGCGGATAGCCTCGAATGCCTGTAATCACGAACTACGCACATACGCTGTACGTGTTGGATCTGGATCAAACCGGTTATGGCTGGTCGGTCACATGATGCTCTTCGCTTGCTCAGCGGGGAATGACGTATTTCACTGACATTAGGCAAATATTAAAAAAGTTCCGGAACCTTTTGAACGTAGTAGTACATATAGCAGGGGTAACCGGTATTTGCCGGGTAAATGTTACTATTCGTGGAATCACCAAGTTCAGAGGATAAAAGTTTATGAATGAAAAAGATATTCCTGTAATTTTCCAGTAAATTTATTTTAATTCATTTAGGTTATTTTATTTTGGTAAACAATATTTTTGGTTTTTCGATTGGGAGCAAAAATGCAGAGATTTTTATGATAGCCAACACTTGAGCAGACGATATAGATTTGTCCGTATGAAAAGCAGGGTTCCTCAAAATTAATGCCAGCCATTGACAATGACTGGCCTTGCGTTTCGTTGATGGGCATGACAAAGGACAGGCACTTATCACAACAAAAAGCATTAAATTCGATTTCAAAATGAAAAAGTAAAAAATTCAACTTTTTACAAAAATTTTATATTTGGTTAAGCCCATTGACCCCGGGCTTCGACTCCTTCCAAAAATCGTCTACGGTCTAAGTTAGAGTTACCATGAGATAGTATATCAATCCTAAATAAAAAAGTAAAAAATGGAACTTTTTACGAAAATTTCGTATGGGGGCTTCTCGACCCCGGTCTTCGACGCCCTCCAAAAACTGTCTACGGTCTACGTAAGAGTATCATGAGATTACCAAATTTTGTGGTTATAAATTGAAAATTGTAGAACAACAAGAAGTGTTAAATTTTACTTCGAAATAAAAATTGAATTTTTTACGAAAAATTTGTATGGGTGCACCTTGACCTCGGGCTTCGACTCGATAGTATACCAAATTTGGTGCTTCTAAATTCAAAACTGTTGATATGCATAGTGGACAAACAAACAAACAAACAAACAAACAATAAATTCAAAATAAAAATGGACATTTTTGCAGAAATTTTGTATAGGGGGCGGGGGCCCCATTCTCCAAAAGCCGTCTATGGTCTAAGTTAGACTACCATGAGATACTATATCAATTCAAAATAAAATAGTAAAATCTCGAACTTTTTACGAACATTTTGTATGTGGGCCACTTGACTCCGGGCTCCGACCCCTTCCGAAAATCGTCTAAGGTCAAAGTCAGACTACCATAAGATGATATAAGAAATTTAATGGCTCTAAATTGAAAACTGTAGATTTACATAGCAGACAGACAAACAAACAAACAAACATTGGACTTTATATATTATATTTTAAGGCAAATATAGTCCCTCTGAGCGTTTGATTGAGCTTCACCAAAAACATTTAGCGTAAACATTTAAATCATTGTGACATCTTCAGCGTTCTGATGGTCACCGATTTCGGTGAGTTCTTTCCATGCGATTGAACAAAAATGGGGTCGATGACGTGTTGTCGACACGCCATCAAGAGATGCGATTATTTGAAAAGCTTCAAAAGTATCAAGATTTACATAGAGGAAGGGGAACTGTAGAAATCGTGTATAGCACAGCACTGTCATAAAATAACCTTAAATTTAGGTTTCAAAACGCTACGCTTCTTGATAAACCTGAGCGTGATATTTTGTAAGATTTCTACATATGTCAGAACTTTCACGATTTGTCAGTGGAATGATATCAACTCCATTTCGTTCAAGCACGTGGAAAAAATGCACCAAACTCCGTGAGCTTCGAAACCATTGCCATATCCAAAGAATTGTACATTCTAATTTTCAAACATTTAATCGAATTGTTGAGAGTATGGTCAGACCTTCAATAGAGTATGTTGCTATCATTTGGCGTCTTATTCGCATAACACAAATAAATGATATCCAGAAAGCAGATATTTAATGGTTGAAGCGGATATTTAATGGTTGAAGCGGATATTTAATGGTTGAAGCGTTCGTACCTGCTTTGGATCGAATATGAGGTTTCTCCGTGGCAGTCACGAACTTTGACCACTAGGCCGTATAAGATAAAATGTCTGCATCATCAAATGTTTATTAGTATGTGAAATTTTGAAAGTAAAGCGTTTTGCAATAAATAATAGATATCATCATCATCATTGTCAACCATTATCAATCCACTGCTGGACGAAGGTCTCCCCAAGTTTCCTCCACAACGGTCTGTCTTGTGCCAGTCTCCTCCATGTCACCCCTGCATACTTTCGAATTTCATCCACCCATCTCCCATGTGGTCTTCTTCTGGGTCTTTTCCTGTCCCTTGGAATCCAATCTAAAATTTCAGCTGTCCATCGATGATCTGTCCTTCTGGCAGTATGTCCAGCCCATTGCCATTTCAGGGATTTAACTCTGATCATGATGTCTCCCACTCTTGTCATTTTTCGGATCCACGAGTTCCTCTTCTTATCTCTCCTGGTTACACCAAGCATGCACCTCTCCATGTTTCTTTGAGTTGTCTGCAGCCTTTGTATGTCTCTTTTAGTTAAGGTCCACGTCTCTGCACCATACGTAAGCACTGGAAGGATGCATTGATCAAACACTTTTCTTTTAAGACATAATGGCATATTGCTCTTGAAAATTATGCTGTTTCTTCCAAAAGCTCTCCAGGCAAGTTTTGTACGCCGATTAATTTCTTCATCAATGTGACCCTCACTTGATATCTGCTGTCCAAGATAAACGTACGTGTCTGTTATCTCCAGCTTTTCTCCATCAATCGATAAATCTTCATTTCTTGTAAAAGCATTGAACATCACTTTTGTCTTTTGAAAGTTCATTTTTAATCCCACTTCTTTACTCTTGTCAGCAAGTTCCTGGATCATACTCTGCAGCTCTGATGGGGTAGTTGCAAAAATGACTACGTCATCAGCAAAACGAAGGTGGGTTAGATAATCTCCATTAATCTTTATCCCTTTGTTTTCCCGGCTCAGCGACTGAAAAACACCGTCCAATGTGGCATTAAAGAGCTTCGGAGATATGTTGTCACCTTGTCTCACTCCCTTTCCAATTTTTATGTGTGTTGTATTTTCAAACAGCCGAATCTTTGCACTTGCATTTTCATAGATGTTATTAATAATATTAATGTATGCATCTTCAATACCGCAGGTTTTCAGAGCCATTGTAACTGCTGATGGTTTCACCGAATCAAAGGCTTTTTCATAATCGATAAAAGCCATGCACAATGGAAGTTCATATTCCCTCGCTCTTTCAATTAGTTCTCTCAGTACGTGGATATGATCTATTGTGCTGTAGCCACTCCTGAATCCAGCTTGTTCTCTCGGTTGAGCCATGTCCAGTGTTACCTTCAAGCGGTGTGAAAGAACCTTAGTGAAAAGTTTATAAACTACTGATAGGAGGCTGATAGGTCTGTAGTTTCCGAGATCCTCAATGTCACCTTTCCTATGTAGCAGGATCATTGTAGCGGTGTTCCAATCCTCAGGAATCTTTCCTTCATTAAGGCATCGAGTGAAAATTTGGGCGAGTACTGTTTCGATTTCTCCACTTGCCTCTTGTATGATGTCTACAGTAATTCCATCTTCTCCTGGAGCTTTTCCCCGCTTCATGTTCTTGATTGCATGTGCAACTTCTGCTGGAAGGACTGGAGGAACTCTGGTACTGGTATCTTTCATGATGTCTGGAGTGCATGTATCATCCCTTTCATATAATTTGGAGTAGAAATCTTTCACTCTTGTCAAAATTTCGCCTCTATTTCTTGTTACAGAACCATCTTCTTTTCTCAGTGCCATAATCTGTTTTCTTCCCTTACTGAGATGTCCCTTTGCTATCTTTAGGCTTTGGTTGTTTTCAATTGCTTTCCTCACTAGTTCACAGTTGAATTTTCTTACGTCTTCAGTGATACTTTTTCTTACTGTCTTGCATAGCTCTATATATTCCATTTTGGAAGTCACATCTTCTTTAGTTGTCCTCATCTCTCTTCTTTTTTGCATCAACATTTTCGTTTTTCCTGATAATTTGTTTACATGCAACTTGTTCTTAGACCCAGCTAATTTTGTTGCTGTTTCCATAACAGCTTTGGTTACTTTTCTGTTAACTTCAGAGATGTCCACTTCTTCCGATGTTAGGCCTTCCAAAGCAGAGAACCTGTTCTTCAGTTCCAACTTGAAGGTATTATGGTGTTTTTTAAGGTTGGTTATGTCAATAGGTTTTGTTTGTCTTATGAGCTTGCCACGTTCAAGTTTAGTGTTGAGGTGCATCTTACATCTCACCAATCTATGGTCACTACCTGTGTTGAACTTGTTTAGCACACTGCAGTCTTCTATGACGAATTTTTTGTTACACATAATAAAATCAATTTCACTTGTCGTCCCATTTGGATGTCTCCATGTCCATTTCCTGTGTGGCTTTTTCTTGAAGAAGGAGTTCAAGATGAAAAACCCTTCTGCCTCTGCAAACTCAACGAGAGTATTTCCACGCTGGTTTCTGTTGCCATGACCGAATTTACCTACTGAAGTTTCATTCTGTTGCCGTTGCCCTATTTTTGCATTGAAATCTCCCATAATTATTTTCAAGTGCTGCTTACCTTTATTATTTAGATGACAAATTTCCTCATAAAATTCTTCAATTTCTTCTTCAGGATGACTTGTGGTGGGTGCATAAGTTTGAATAATCTGAGCTTGGTATCTTTTCGAGAGTTGGATAACAAGTCGTGCAGCTCTGTCAGAGGAACTTTCAACTTCTACAACTTTATCCTTCAGTTTCTTGTTTATTATAAATCCAACACCACTAGTTCTGCCAGTATCTGTCCCACGATAGTAGAAGAGATGTCCACTTTTCAGTTCAATGAGATCTTCTCCTTTTCTCCTTACCTCACTTAGCCCCATGATGTCCCACTTGATCCTTTGTAATTCCTCTTCCAATTCAAGAAGCCTTGAATCAGAAGATAGGGAGCCTCCATTGTAAGTAGCCAAGGTCAGCATCAGATGGCAGCCTAGTCCGGTCCTCCGGGGATTCTTAGCACCCTCTGCCTTCATGTCGCACTGGCCGCTGCCTTGGCCAGGTACATTCCAGCTGCCGGAGACTGAGGGCCAAGATTTAAGTTATGGAATCATTTTGGAGGGGTTTGGCCATAACTCACCACGCTGGCCAAGCGGGTTGGTGAGTGTGGGATAGAATTTCCTCTAATCCCGATGGTATAGTTATACCGCTATTGGCGGTCGTCAGAGCCCCTTTAGTGGGAACAGGATGCACCACGAGAAGGCGGGGTTGACATTTGTCAAGGAGAGGCTGTGATGTTACGCATCACCTGACGTTACATATAAGGAATATATCGCAGATATCCCGACTGCTGACCTGTGAATTTACAAGATGACCTTTCAACATTCGAGGAGAAATATTCTATAAATTAAGTTTCTGTACGGTATCATCAGTGGAGAGATCGATTACGTTCAAATACTGTACCGATTAAATTTCCGTATGCCACGTTTACCAATTACAAAATGGGAAATGTTTTCTGTGCCATTCTGCAGGACTGAAGCTGGGAAAATATTTTCCGTTATACAAAGTGTATGGAATTTACAACTCAACCCTCCAGATATTTTTAGTATAAGTTATGATTTAATTCGTAAAGTATGTTTTGAAGTACTGTAATTATTATCTTTGATACACAATGATGTAACAGAAACTGCGTATCTAGATCTATTATCTATAGAAATATTCTCTTAAATAAATAAGTAAAACTTCGATGTGATAGCTCAATGATTAAAGTATTTAGGCTTCATTTTGTCTTGATGAAGCCGAGTTGAAAGTTCACCGAAACCATAATAGACATTTGAATAAATGTGGTTGATTTGATCATTCCCTTGATCATTTAAAACCGTAATTAACAGATGTGAGCGATTTGTATCCGAAAACATAGAAAGATTTCTGCTCAAAATATATGTATATTATATAAATAAGCTGTTAATTGAAATGAGTTATACAACTTTCTTTTAATAGACTGGGAAAGGTGATATTTTACCACAGTCTTAATTCCTATCTATAACGAGGTCATATTATTCCGCAACGTCAACCTGTGCTGCGAATTCGAGATAGGTGCGAACTTAGCTGTCTGTGTAATGTTATTTCCATGACTTTTCCTGCTCAAGACAAGAAAGCTTAGACTGAATTATCAAGTATAACGAGCATGCGTTTTGAATTAAAGAGATTTGGGCTAGAGTGCCCGATAGGAAATCGACACGAAAACGAGGTAGAATAGGAGAGGAAAACACCATTATTTATAACCGGAGGGCCAGTACCAGGGGACCGACGGCTTAACGTGCAATCCGACGCACGGCGGATATTTAATGGTTGAAGCGTTCGTACCTGCTTTGTATCGAATATGAGGTTTTTTCCGTGGCAGTCACGAACGTTGACCACTGGGCCGTATAAGATAAAATGTCTGCATCATCAAATGTTTATTAGTATGTGGAATTTTAAAAGTAAAGCGATTTGCAATAGATAATCGGCTTACTTCAACACGTAAGTATCTTACCCTATAAACAAATGCAGTACGTTGCCAAAAAAACATTTCAAATCGGTCTTTCAATAGCGAAGAATGGTTGCAAATTGAAATGCGCGTTTCCTCCATAGCTCAGGAATTCCAACTGCCGTGGAAAAAATTGAAGCATAATGTTATTCACAAAGAAATATATCCGAAAAAATAACCTTTTTTCCGGTGCGATCTTCAGAAAAATACTTTAGTAGTAAACTTGAATAAACTCTGGTGCTTCTTATTAGAAACAAGGAGCCATCACGGTGGCGCAGTGGTCTAAGCAATGGCCTCTGATCATTCGTCCGAAAGGGGTCCTGGTTCGAATCCTGGTGAGGCATGGATGTTGTGTTTGTCTTACGGCACTGGCTCTCTCCCTTTGCTGGAACCAGTGACCCTAAATTAGGGACGGGCGACCGCTTATAGCCCATTGAGGTGTTCACGGTGGTTGCTAAACCTCCAATCAAAACACAAAATTAGAAACAAGTTAGTAAAATCATGCAATGCATTGATTATGATACGCTTTCCAACATACCACAAATCACTACTCGAGTTATTACTCAAGTTATGAGGATAATGGCTGTATAATAAATCTTGCTCCTGTGCCCTGGCCTTTGACCCCATTTAGATGATATTATACAGAATTGGTTCGGTATACCTCCGGAACAACATACTTACGTTTTGTCGCAATAGGAGCATTTTTAGTCAAGTTATGAGAATAGTGGCTGTGGAACAAATCTCGCTCCTGCTTTCTGACCTTTGATCCCATTTCGATGATATTCAACAGAACCAGTTCCGTTTACCGCCAAAACAACATGATAAAGTTTTGTCGCAATCGAAGTATTTTTACGTGCGTTATGGCGCATAAGGACGATGAAATGGATCGCGCTCCTATGTATCGACCTTTGACCCTATTTCATCCATTTCAATAGGGTTCCTCTCCCCCCCCCAGGTTGTCCCCTACCACAAGCTAAAATTTCATCGAAACCGAGCCATTTTTAAGCGAGGTGTCGTGCGGACGGACGGAGAGACAGACAGACAGACAAACGGACAAGCCTGGAGCATATACGCTTTATCAACCTACGGTTGGAAAGCGTAAAAAACGGGGCATCATTACCAGAAGGATATGCTCATAAATCTGTGTCATTATGACAGGTATGCGCTACAGAAGAAATATTTCTATTAGTTATTTACGGAGAAAAGATGTGACATCGTAGCAAACCTATAACTGTGAGGACAGAAATCGTGGTTAAACCTTTCGCCTGCATAAGAGAAGTCACACGGCGATGCATTTAGTCCACTAATTTGCGAAATCGTTTCAAAAGTATCTCCACCTATGTTCGCTGCACTGCTGCCTATGAAATCCCGCCGTATTTTTCTGGATGGAGGATCCCAAACTGGTACGAACCTTTTCAAAGCATCCCGAAAGATTTTTCAGAGAGTTCATGACCGGTGAAGTGGGAAGCTACTCCGAATTTTTGCTGATTTCTCTTCGAACCATGTTGCAGTTGCCACAGCTCTGTGGATAGGCGCATCTTCCTGCTGGATTTATACAGGCATTTGACGTCGACTAGGAGCATGAAACAGAGGCAATCGCTCTTTCCACGCTTATAAGTGAGTCACAGAAAAGTTCTCATTGACCGCCACTGGGAATCGAACCCAGGATCTTCCAGTTGCGCGCCGGATATGCTTCCTCTGCACCACAGCTGCCTCGAATTCCTCCAGACTCACATACACTAAATGCCAAGCCAATTTGACAGGTTGCTTCTTGGAGCCTCGCACAATACTGGGGATTCACCAAAGATGGTAAACAGCAACAGAACAAATAATTAGAAGGCGAATGAATAATTAATACAGACATTTGACGTGGACTTGGAACATCTGGAGGAATTCGAGGCCGCTGTGGTACAGTGGAAGCATATCCGGCGAGTAACTGGAAAACCCTGGGTTCGATTTCCGGCGGTGGCCAATAAGAATTTTTCCGTGACTCACTTATAAACGTGGAAAGAGCGATGACTTCTGTTTGATGTCCTGCTAAAAGCGACAATTGTCCTGTTGCTGTAAGATGACCATGAAAGGATGCAAATGGGCTCATAGCGTTGGTCGTTCAGAGATCTATCTAGACGCACTAGATGTTCCAACGTGTGTGCCAGTTGAACACTCCCCAAACCATAAGCGAGCCTCCACCGGCGTAAATAACTCCTCGTGATGTGTCGGGTCCATCGTTTCCTTCGGTTTCCGCTTGATTCGCATCATCTCCGGTCTGCGGGAAATAAGTAGAAACGGGATTCATCGAACCAGAAGACCTGTGTTCGATCATCCAAGGTCCAGTGTGCGTCGATGTTCTTTTGCGCTGTCGAGATGACGTTACCAGTGGGGCTCTGGTTTTTAGGTGGCTTCCATAAGCTATTGCGGCTAATGATCGCCTGATGGTGTTCGTGGAGATGTTGTGGCGTTTCCTTCATTGAATTCTCTCGGCGGAGATTTGTGTCTCTGTCGCCCTCCAGCTGGTTGCAAGTATTAGAAGAAGACATCAACGGGCACATTGACCTGAAACTTCCCTCACCCACAGCTCTGTCCACGATGCGATTTTATTCGCGGAAATGCCGTATCCCGATACACTCTTTACATTGTCGAACACGGATATTGCAATTCCTGTACAACCTCCGCTATAGAGGGTCTTATGCGTCCGGCACCAACTCTTTCAAATTCTGTTAATTCACGGCGTGTACCCATACTTACAGTGGCATTCATAAGTTTCAGGCCAGCATTTATTCATTGTTAATTCTTTGAATTATTTTTATATCTTGAGGTGTATGAATCTAAAACTTATACATAGTTTTGTCATTGTGACAAGGAATTTATTTTAACGAAAGACAAAGATGTCTCAATAATTTGTATTGGGAAACTTACATTTTATAATACATGCAAGTGTTCAATAATGTGCGGCTATATTGGCCTTTAACAAAATAAAGAGTTGTAATAAAAATGAATGGTGTACAATCTGTACATATAAACTTGAAAGCCCTCACTGACTCATCACCGTATCTCAGAAATTACTAAACTTAGAACTTTCATATGTGGCAGGAATGTTCCTTTTACAACATAGACGCGCACTAAGAAATGATTTTTTCCTACGATAACTTTAATTGGGTCGAAATGGGTTTTTTAAATAACCCAGCTTTGATAACCCTAGGACGTTTTGCAATGATCGAGCCGTTGTTGCCCAGCAACTGAAGCCCCGCCCTAAGCTTTGAATGACTTGAGTTGACCTGCTCAGTATATATTTTGTTCTAAATTTATTTAAGAAAAACCTTAAAAATCACGTAAAAAGCGCTACGTTGTTGTTGTTGTTGTTTAACAATTCTAGATTAGAGCGTTTTGATAGATCGATATTTTGAAAAATGTGTAATATAATCAACACTAAACTCGGAAAGTTGTTTTCGTGTGAACTTACCTTAATAACATACGTATATCAAGGATTTGAAAAAATGGGCTGGGAATACACCTAGAATATTTACAACACGAG
This sequence comes from Macrothele yani, assembly GCA_039090855.1. NCBI lineage: Eukaryota > Metazoa > Arthropoda > Arachnida > Araneae > Macrothelidae > Macrothele > Macrothele yani. The sequence goes on from CM077002.1 coordinate 142,053,157, forward strand.
CATTCAGATTTACGTTTAACAGGCGTAAAAGAGTTCAAATTAAAAAATCTAGATTGCTACTTTTCACCGCCGATGATGAAGCCGCCCGTCTACGGCGGAAAAAGCATAGTTTTTAATTTGTACTCTTTTACGCCTATTAAACGGAAATCTGCACGCTCGTGTTGTAAATTACCTTAATAATTTTTACTTTGATTTTTTGCATTAAATTACTTTTTCTTCGGCACACTTGTTATTCCCTTCACGACTTGTTTTAGACTGTCCTATTCGACGGTTATTTGTGTTCGAAATTCTAAGTAGGTTCACGCATTGATCTCAAATGACGGATTTAACAAACGATAGATAATTCTTAAACTCACTGAACGAATGGTTAAAAGCATAAATAGTACTTACCACCTTTAAATAGGTAATATTCATTATCTTTAATCAAACGAATATATTTTCACAACACATCACTGAAACATCTAAAACACTGTCGAGATTTTAAATCACAAGCTATCTAATTTTATATTGGTTTTTGGAACAACATCACAAACGCAGTACGTTCAAACATAACTTCATCCTTTAGTTTCGGTTCTCACGGGAACAGTTTTTCTCTTCTCAGGTCGAAGGTCAGCGCATCACGACTTCTTGCGTTGAAGTGAGATGAGAGTTTTTTTTTCTTTTTCCAAATAAGTTCGCTTAGCGCTGTAACGCCATCTATATTGTTCTGGCTGGAACTTGTACTGACACATCGCACTCTTTCCAACAAACTCCCACTTGTCCGGAACAGTTCTGCACTATAAGACCTAAGGATATCCTTATTTTTTTTTTCGAAATGCTTTCCAATCTTCTATGTTAAGTTTTTCCACTTTTGTACTCAATATCTCTATACCATTAGAAATATCTGGTTTTGTCACAGTTGAAAGGTACATGATTGCTCCCACTATTTCTCTATAACGTCCATTTCATTAATGTATTCTGGTTTGTGTATGCCTTTTCCATAGTTAGTGCTAATTAGTGTTTTACTTTTTTTTTAGGTTCAGTATCATGATTCTGAATAATTTCCATGATCTTGTTTCTTTGGTTAAGAAGGAAACTTCCGTCTTCTTCTCTTTCTACTTGTATACCAAGTTAATATGTAACTCGGCCTAAATTATTTATTTCGTACTGGTTTTTCAGCAGTTTTGTAATCCTTACAATTTCTTCTTTTCTTCTCATTTCTTTTTTGGCTACTTATGCTATCTACATAAGTAGTCAAAAAAGTTTGTTTATCCTCATTCTTCAATGATAGTAAGCATGGATCTGCTGTACTGTGAATAAAACCTATGTTGCATGAAATTTTTATAATTGTTTTATTCCAATTTCTTGCACTTTGTTTTAAACCATAGATACTCTTTTAAAGTTTACACACTTTGTTTTCTTTCCCAGATTCTTCAAATCCTTCTGGTTAAACCATATATACGTCTTCTTCCAATTTTCCATGAAGAAACGCTGTCTTTATGTCCAAATGATGAACATTTAGCTTCTTGTTTTTTGCAACTGTCAAGAGAGTTCTTAAGGTTTTATATTTAACTACTGGTGAAAATGTATTTTCTAAATCTATTCCGTTGTTGAGTGTATTGAGTGTATGCTTTGAAGTTAATCAACATCCCGCCATCTTCAGCCCAACTTGAAAGACTTTTCTCTAATTGGTCTTTTGTCCATAATACTACAAGAAACCGGCTCAGCTGCGAATGTTCGAAGAAATGGGTTCAAATATATTGTATTATACTCTTAAGTTACAAGATCATAACAGTGAGGATTATTAGTGTGATTAAGGGTGTGTGAGAACTGAGAGTGACAATTATAAGAATTTAAAAAGTTACATTTAAAACAAGTAGTTTAATGTTCTGTCAAATCTACAGTTTCTTCCTTTAAGTGTTTAAGTATAGCACAATCGATTTCAAAAACGTTTAGAGTTTTAAAAGGGTAAAATTATGAATTTGAAGTGTACACCTGGATAACATGTCAAACACAAATATTATTAAATGAAATGTTCAATATTTTGCATTATAGACATGCCATTGACATTCATGTCAAAATATTATTTTTGGTGAACAAACTGAACATAAAATTGTTTATTCCATAGAATTACATAAATATGAAAATACACTCGTCGAATTTGAAGCTGTTAATAAAATCTTGAATTCTATACAATATACAATGTGATTTTTATCGATGCTAGTGCAGGAGGTAGATTATTTTCTCCATTTTTAGTATACAAGAAAGAACAGATACATTATAATTTCTAAAAAGAAATCTGTTAATAGGTGGCTGAGCTGTATGAACAATCTTAAGAGAATAATGATTTCGTAGTGAAATATACAAGAAGTTTTAAGTTTAAAATGTAATATAATTAAAGTGGTTTTTATATTATATTATTTATACACACGCATGAAAGAAAATTTGTTTTTTGCGTCTGCGTAAAAAACTGGTTTTCTACGCCAAGTAAATTACCTGTATATTACGCGTAATTTACGTAAAATACGGAACGAGTAAATTACCTTGCCAACTGTGGAGAGCACACACGAATTTATCAATAAGTAATGACGCAACAATGCAGATGTTGGTGTGACGTCAAGCGTTTCACAGAGACACACGGATCTGGGTGTTTATATTATTAATACCAAACGCAAGTACTCAAAAAAAAAAAAATATCCGATGCGCTTCAAGCCCCAAGCATTTCAGGTACGGAATGCTCAAACTGTATTAATTTGGGGGGGGGGACATATTCTTAAATTCCATCCTCGATGGTAAACTGCATCAAACTGCTTATCATAACGAAGGAAGTAAAACCTGTCGTCATAACATTGGAAGTCATTCATCAAAATATATAAAGTAATCGAAGGTAAAAGAAGTTTGAAACGATACACTTGAATGAGAAAAAGAAACTCCCTCGATTCACGACATGAGACTATATTTTTTGTCTTTCAAGACACAAGCTTTTAAATCCAACTGAGTGCAATCAGGAATCAGTTCTTCACAAAATACTGTGTTTTTCTAAGAAACATTTGCGAAAATCCTTGCAGCATCGCAGTAAAGTTTTAGTCAGTTGCATGAAATCAAGAAAAGAGAAAAAGAAAACTCTTCGTCTCTTATCAGCATCATGCTTTTTCTTCGTCAGATCGTATCTACCTTCCTTTTTCTCATTTTTCGCATTCTTTCAAAGCGCACTCTTTCCCGGTATTCCGTGACATTGTGAACTTCTTCTTCGTTCAATCTTATCTCATTTCTTCCCGGATCCTTCTCTTGCGCTTCACTTTCCAACTTCCTTATCTCTAAGAGATCACAAAAATAATACGGGTTCCTCTTTCCCTGAATGTACTGCACATCATTTTCAAGAAGCAAAGAATGCACGCTCTTTCTAAATCCTTTACATCTCTCTATAAAGATACTCCTATGGAAGTTCTATGTTTCTAGACAAGGGAACATCTATCAAATGGATTACATAGACACGGAATTTTTATTTCCCACTCAGAAGAAGGAGAACAAGATGGGAATTTAAGGGTAGAGAAATTTTCAAAGTGATTTTTATTTTAGTGAATTTTGTTAAAAAAAAAAAAGGCTACATAAAAGCGGATCTTCAAAAATTTAAAACCAGAAGAGTATATTACATACGGATTTGTCAAATCACACACACGCACTCATAACTGCGTTATGTAATTGAAATATTTTGTCAACACAAATTTTCTTCGGGCAGTTGGCTCCTCTCTTCGCCATATGGACTTTTCCCTTTCTTAAAAAAACAAATGGTTCTCTCGCATGTGAAATCTCTGGGCATACTACTTTGGCTTTCAAAGAAATTGGGTTTTGTGCTAGTTAGAAAAAGCTGTAACAATTGATTTAGCATCTAAATATCATCAAATGATTATTCTTGATTAATGAACTTGTTCGGGAACAGAGTGCAATTGATAAAGTGTGTTGCAATCAAAAGCACGAAGTTCAAAAACTTAAGTTCTGCAATTAAGAATTCAATCCAACGTCTTTGTGTAACATAAGAGATAACTTTGCTTTCAAATCAAAAGTACACAGATGAAAAGCGCGAAGTCTGCGTTTAAAGGGTGAATTCAAATGTATTATTCCCACCAAAAGTGGCCAGTTTTCTTGCAAGGAATTACACAGCGGTCAAAAACCTGAGGTCCGCATTTAAAGGACACAATCCACGTATAATCCAAAGCATAAAGCAGCAATTAGCTTTGCAATCACAAGCACACAGATAAAATACCTGATGTCTATGTATTTAATGAGTGCACTTCAAAGAATTATTCCTAAAGAAAGTTACCACATTGCTCAGCAATAAAAAGCAAAATTTGAAGACTGAATTTAAAGAATACATACCTTCCATTGAATTATCATCGACATTTTCCATTTAGTTTTCAAACAGTTAGAGCAGAAATTGAAGTCTATTTACGACAATTATAAAAAAAATTGGTCGGTAAAACATTTTACATGCCGCCTTAAAATTAGTTAAATTAATCAACCACTATGAGGTCGTGATTCAAAAACTTTCCTTTCCATGGCATCATTGAAAATGCAACTTTGCTAAATTTTCATTAAACGTCTTTAAGAAATTGGAGACTTTGTTACATATAACCCTCATTCAACCTCCCTTTTGCGTTTTCCCCCACAAAGTTCAATGGAATTCATTGCATGACCAGGAAAACGGTGTTTGGGTTGCAATTTTAAGACTACGAATTGTGGATCCCTCCCCCCTTTTAACGCAACCATTTTTGTTGTGGAATACGTCTTTCGCTTTGTTTCAGTACTGGGTCCCTTGGTAAAAATCCGTGTGTCCCAAAAACGTGTACACCAGACTTTCTTCAATAATTTCAAAACTATAAAAGCTAGCAAAAATATAATAAATGAGTTGAGGAGAGGAAGGTCCAAAGAGTCTGCCGAAATAGCGTTCAAGATCAGATGACGCAATAGAATAGTGAACTGTGCGCGCTCCCGTCATTTTGTGGTTAATTCGGCGCTCGGTGCGCGATATATAATTAGTATAACTCGGAACCGCGACGTGATAGCACGTACCGCGAGGTGTCATTCGTTTCGTCTACGCGAGATCTATCGACATCTCTAATGATATTTGTGAGAAAACTTGATTAGGTGTGTAAAAAATTGGGAAATAATTGAAAACTTTGTGAAAATGTCAGCAATATCTAAATTTAAGCAAATTGACTTGAACGCCAAAAAACGGATAATTGAAGACTACGTGGGTGACATGTGTTTTGTCGACATCACACTGAACGGCAAGCGACGCTTCATTCTTGGATGCGTTTACATTCACCCGAATGTCTCCATCTCTGACCTCGAAATGTTTTTCTTTGCGATGATGATCAAGTACACCGAGAATGCCAATAAAATCAGCAAGAATATGATTGGGGACACAGAGGCACCGATGGTAATCATGGGAAACTTTAATGTCGACCCTCAAACGAATTTACACGAGCTCGATTTCTTGAAGACTCAAGTCAATTTGAACTTTGTGCCGACACGATCGCTAACCACACTGGGAAACACATACATCGGCTTGACTTTCGAGAGAAACATCATCGTCGATGTCATCCCATACATGAGCTACTTCTGGAACAATGGGCCCCTCGTCAACAAGACCATTCTCAGCCTAGAATAAGTAAGCCATTCTCTCAAAATACATTACTCTCTCTCTCTCTCTCTGCACAAGATTTCTGTAAACAACCGAAAAAATGAAAAACAAAATATCTCTAAACCTAAACTCTGCAGATTCACACATTTTCTAATGCCCACCCGACTCCCAACAGCCACGGGACATATTCTACGCCCAAAAAGACCTGCGGCCGTTACTCTGACACAGCCTCCGCCAATTTTTGTATCTCACCATTCCATAAACATGCCACTTCTATTCCGAGTCTCAATAACCCAAATTTTTGAGCAGTTCATGTTTTATAGCTTTAGCAATGAATTTCATTTACGCTTAATCCATAAATTTGCAAATTTAACCATTTCCATATGTTCGTGAATAATTATGATGCAGCCACATGCAACCATAAAAATTTGCTTTAAAACATTTCCATTGGGATTGTTTTTTTTTGTGTGACCTTAGATGATCTTTTACTCTTGGAAATCATTGTAAGTTGAACGAAGAGACTGATTAATCTGCACGCTTAGCAATTGCTTCTCCACTTTAATTTGCTAATTGCTAATTTCGTTCCAAATGAGTATTTTAGATTTATGTTAAGCAGCATCGACATTTTCCATTCAACAGGGTAAGATATCGGTGTACATAATAATTCTTAAGGCAGCCATAGGTGTCTCTAAGGAAAACCAAATAATGAAAAAAGTACATAGATTAGAAGTTCGCTCGTATCTTTATGGCGAATTTCATTGCTTCGAGTATGCGTCGTGTAGAAAGAGATAAATTCTCCTGATGCAGGCATTTTTTTTGTGGGTAAATTAGAACTCGTGTTTTATAATAGCCATTATGTGCTGGGATAAGCTTCTCGGTTTATGGTTTCTTAAAACAGATTTCCTTCTCTCACAAGTTAAATTATTGATCTTTCCGCAAGTCTCGTAACTGTAGATAATTCTTAAGGTAAAGATCGATATTTTCCCTCCTGGACGTAGCTGACCATTTTCTCTTACTAACGTCTTGTCTGGCACCTTAAGGATAAAGTATTACACGCCTTTTGTGCTTTATGGACTATGTAAAGTAGCTGTGCTAGGTAGCGCAGTTTGGAAGAGAAATTGCATACACTAACCTCTCGAAACGTTGCTTCCAAGAGATTTAGGTTTTTATTCATACTTTCCTGGTGTTGCTCTTCAGGCACTTATACAAACATATCTCAGTGGCATCAGATGATTCTTTTATCACTTGCGAATTTACACATAAAAATGCTCGCACTTCTGCAAGCGCCACTATAAAATATTATTTTGTTAACACATATTAGAAATGAAAAACCTATGATTCAACCTATTCATTGAAATTCTCTAGCAACTCCCATAAGTGATGCAAGCAATGGTATACAGTTATGCCAAAATATGAAATCTAACCCATGCTGAGCTCTGCAACTGTTCTTGGAGCCTTTAGATACGTTTGGGACACATCAATTAATAAGAAACAAAAGTATTCAAGAACATAAAAACAGCTTTAAAGTTGTAATTCATAATTCTAACACAGTCAAACCCCCATTTAACGGACTGCGATTTAACGAATTCTGCGATTTTGCGTACATTTTTTATGGTCCCGAGGGAACCATATTGAAATTAATGCTTGGCCTTTCCCAATTTAACGAACACATTTCCTCAATTTAGCGAACATTCTTAAGTATGTTATCCAACATTTTCACATTAAAAGTTAGCCCAAATGCAGTCCCTTCAGGATGTTTTCGATGAACAGATTGCAGTGAATGCATCAGATTCTGATGAAAAAAATGAAGCAGAACTGAAAGTTAGCTGCTTTATGATATTGGTAACGGTATAGAATGTGCTGAAAAGTACTTGATGCTCTTCGATATCAATTATGATGTATTTCATGCACTTCATAAAATTAAAGCTGCAATTTATAAAGCTAAACGTTCAGAAAAAACAAAAGCAATCTTTTCTAAAGCACTTCTTTTCTACAGTGTAAAAATGTAATCAACACATATTCTGTTTTTACAAGTTAATTAGTACTAATTCATGCAACTGGGATACTGAAATCTTTATTTAAGAAGCCAAATACTTGGGAAAAAAATCAACTGTCGTATTTTTCTCGCAAATTTAAAGTACGCCTAAATTTTGATGCTGCATATTGAATTATGTATTTAATCTGCAAAGTAAATGTGTACGTATTATAACATTTTAAAAATAAATTAGTAATTAAAACTACTATACATAATTTAAATGTCACTGCAAGAAAGAGAACATAGCTGCTTACGTTTTCTATTATGAACACTAGCTTAATTTGAATGTTTCATTCCAAAGTCTTCCTCGATTTAGCGAATTCCGCGCTTTTACCTACAAAACTGTTGATCCCTTGAAGTTTGTTAAATCGAGGTTTGACTGTAATATATATAAACATCCAGATCTATTTGTCTGTCTCTCTGGAAAGCTTGACGTCACAGCAACGTCTGCATTGTTGTGCCATCACTTATCGATCAATTAATTTCTGCTCTCGCGATGTCAAAATTATTGCTTGCTATATAATAGCACGAGATCATTTTTAGATGTAAAGGTGATCACGTGCTAATTTATTAAAAACATTGGATAATTAATGATCCGAGTCTTATTTTTCCGATCAACAAAATTCGAATTGAGTTGTTAATATCACAGCAAGCTTGTTTTACACGCGATAACATTGAGATGTCAAGGTGACCGCCTGCTAGCTTAAAAAAATGGATTATGTTATCAATGACTCGAGTTCTACTTATCCGATCAACAAAGTTCTAATTAATCTTAATATCACAAATACTTGAGTTTGCGCTCCATCGCACTGAGATGTGAAGGTGATCGCGTGCTAATTTAAAAACATTGGACTATCAATGGCTCGAGTTCTATTTATTCGATCTACAAAATTGGAATTAAAATCCGAATATCACGGCAAGGTTCGTTTGTAAATTAATATAGTTGAGCACAATTCGAATATTAATTTGTACGCCTTAATTATTTTTTACTTTTTTAATGTAACTAACTTCCCGAGTTTAGTGCTGATTGTATTATACATTTTGGAAAATATCGATCTATCTAAATGTTCTAACCTGCAATAAAAACTAAAATATTGAGTTGTCAAAGTGAGCAAGATTGCATCTAAAAGCAGATGTCGCCCCAATAGCACATTGTCGAGAATTTACATAGTTCCGATTTGTAATACCAGATGTTGCATTGTTTTGTAGAAAAAGCTTTGGTATGAAGTTTCAAACTAACCGTCGAATGGGACAGTCTTAAACAAGCCGTGGATGGAATAAGAAGTGTGCCGAAAAAAGTAATTTAACGCAAGAATCGAAGTAAAAGTTATTAAGGTAAGTTCACATGAAAGCAAATTTCCGAGTTTAATGCTGATTGTATTACACATTTTGAAAAAATATCGATTCATTTTAAGCACTCTAATCTGCAATTGTTAAACAACAAATATTTTACACAAACTGTTACTTATCGCGAGGTCTTTTGAAAAACAGAAATAAATAGCACCTAATTTTTAGCACATCTTTTGTAAAAAAAAAGATCGTGCGTATGCTATCTGAAAAATATTGGTTTATCCGTCCGTCTGTAGACACCATAACTCTGCAACTAATAATTCGATTTAAAAAAACTATTTTTGCTTTAGGAAGCTTGAAATGTGTGAATGATTATCCTTCATTTCTTTTTTTTTTTTTACGATGCACAATTTCGCCGCTAGAGGGCGTAACTGCAGATAATATCAAATTCAAAATACATTTTATTCCATATATATATTTGCTTCTAAACATCCAATTCAAAAAATTATTTTACCTTCCGATTCCATTTATGTCGAAGAATATTTTAGGTATAGTCACTTTTTCAAGTTACGTATAGATGACTAGGGGCGTAAGAGTAAATTGCGTTTCCCCGATATCTCTGCTTCTAAAACTCCAATTTGAAAAATTCTTTCTGCAGCGGATACAGCTGCTGATGGAAAATATTTTGCACATAATTTCTTATTTCTGTGTAATGTGATTTTGCCACCAGGGGCGTAAGTGTTAATTTCTGCATCTGTTGTATTTGCAGCAAAAACTGAGCTTCTTAAATCTCAATTGAAACAAAACTCTTTCAGGGATCGATTCTACTCCCGTCGATACACGTTTTCGGAATATTTTCTTCTTAAAATATTAGACGGTTTCTCCGCCAGGGGCGTAGATCGTATTTTTGTCGATATATCTGCTTCTAATGGTCCGATTTGAAATTTTTTTTTTGTTGGGTACAGTTTCCGGTGCGACATGTTTTTCATATAATTTCAAAATTTTCAAATAATTCATTGATTTTCCTTTAGGAGTATTAAGGGTAAATGGGGGTTTTCCCGATATCTCTGCTTCTGAAACTCCGATGTGAAAATTTCTTCCTGCACCAGATACAGCTCCTGGTGGGATATGTTTTGATTGTAACTTCTAATTTTTTTTATAAAATATGGTTTGGCCAGCAGGGGGCGTAAATGCTAATTTCTGCTTCGTAGGTATTCGCAGTAAAATCTGAGCTTTTAAAAACTCAACTGAAAAAATTATTTCGTGGACCGATACCACTCGCATGTAAAAACCTTTTGGGAATACTTTCTTAAATTAATGGATGGTCTTTTTTCGCCAGGGAGCGTAAACGCATATCATATTTTTGTCGATATCTCTGCTTCTAAGAGTCCCATTTGAAAAATTATTTCTTTGTTGGAAAGCGTTTCCGCTGCAAAAGGTTTGTCATATAATTTCAAATGTTTCTTATCGCATACGTCTGCCACCAAAGGGCGTAAGTTCACTTTTCCATTTACAGCAATATCTGCGAGATTAAAAACCCAATTGAAAAACTTCTTTCTTCGGTCAGATACTACTAATTATGCAAACTCTGTGTGTGTATCATGTATCCCAAAATAGTGCACAATTTCGCCGCTAGGGGAGCAAATGCTTAATCTGTTTTTCTCAAAATCACTGCTTTTACATGTGCGATTTAAAACATTATTTCAACATGCGATGCTATTTACCTTGTAGAACACTTTAGGCTAGTACACGAGAAAAGTTCGCTACAACAGATATGTGAAGCATTGTCGTCTTTGAATAACGCAAAGGTTTTTCGCTATGTGCGTGAAGGTAGAAACCTTTTTTTTTTTTTTTTTGCGCTATTTCTACTTCCGGGAGACGTATTTGAAAATTTATTTTTCCCTTAGCATAGCCTTTCTTCATTAAGAATAATTTTCGCCTATAATGAACTTGTCCGTTATGTAAAATGTTTCCGCAAGCAGCCGTAGACATACATCATGTTCCCTTCTATATTTCTCCTTTTATCTGTTCGATTTAAATATCTCTTTGTCTCTGGTGCCTTCCTTGTTTTATGAGAATTTTTTTGTTCGCCATTTGTTAGTTTTCGTATCATGCTTTTTAGTCGCTGGTGTAACTAAGTAGATGTTTGTATTTCTGGATCTTTTATCGATTTTTGGAACCGGTTGATTATTTTCCAAACCGGTTCCATTGACTTTGAATAGCTTTTATAAATTTAATTCGCTTCAGAACGGATTTAAAAGACGCGCTTATTACATCCGAAAATTCGGTGTTATCATTCTTGTTAATTCTAACATGAATGTGTTCTTACTATATAAGTTTTTACTGTACAATGCTTCCTTGCAGAAATCTGGCGTCTATTTTATTTGTTTCGAATCTGCTTTAATTAAAAATTTCAAGGGCAACATCCCCATATATTAATATTTATTTAAAGCTTAAAACCAACCGTCCTAGGACGGGCTATACGCTAGTTTTAAATATTGAGAGAACTCTGATAATCTGAACTAAATTTTTACTTGGACCTTTTTTTTTTGAATTTGAAGTTTTTCCGAAGATTATTGAAAAATGAACGGATTTTGTCCATATATCTTTTATGATAGAACTATCTAGTATCTAAAGATGCGCAGGAGTTAACCGGCCAAGTAGTATTAGAATCACTCGGCATTTTATCCACGTGCAAACTAAGAGACCACAAGAATACCTTGCAAAAGAGAGAGCTTCCTCTGCTGTATTCATTGAGATTCAATAACTCACCTCTAAGAGAAATCAGTTATCTTATTGGTTGAATTTCCCAATGCAAGGTCAGAGGAGACTAATTCTTCCGCTATGAAAGAGGAGACTAAGTCCTATTACTACTCGCTGTAGCTCAGTAACAAATGTCATTTACAAGCTCGTGCAACAGCACTGAGAGCTCTTCAGAATCTCGTAAGCTCTGCGAGCTCTTCAGAAGCCAAATGTCAGGCAAAATTTCCTGGATATCAAATAATGAAAATACCAATATACTTATGTAACACACACACATACACTGAGATGCCAGTTTATAAGGTACACCTACTCAGTAGCGTCTTACACAGCCCTTGGCCCTTTAAGGAAAAAGTAGAAATTGCTGTAAAAATAGGAAATTGTATGCTGATAAGTTTTTGTGAGAAATGTGCTAAATATAAATTCAGGTACTCTCTGGAATTTTAGGGAGTAGTTAAAATGAACTAAATACAAGTTGGTCCAGGTTTGGTGGAAATGTATGGAAATAAGAACGGACATGGATTTCTAAAATTTTTAGGTTATGTACTGTGTGTGTGTGTGTGTGTGTGTGTGTGTGTGTTTAGAAGTAAGTTTGAGGTTCTACAATTCGAGAGTGTGTAAATAGTAAAACATTGCGCGTTTCAAAATTTGGGATATAAAATTGCGAAAATAATTTCGAAGAACACAAATGATAGCTTAGTATTGAAGTGAATGATTTTCTACGATTCTGCGCAGTTTTGGAAAAGTATAAAAATAAAAAAAACGGTATGGACAAATTTCGAGGTCTAAAAAAAAAAAAAAACAAAAAAAACCAGTTCATTTGAAGAATTTTGGAAAAGCGATATACATTGCGTTTGCGCATTATAAGAACTAAAAAAAAATATTTCTTCAATACCAAAGAAACTGCTCCTAAACAAAGAATAAAAAGGGCATTTTCATAAATTTACATGTGTGTTAAAATAACGAAAAAACGTTTTAGCTCAGTACTTAAAAGAATGCTTTAAAATCTCAGAAAACGGCGTTTTTCAAAGACTTACGGATACCTTGAAAGTGGCCCAGAAAGTGGCCCTGTTTTCCTCAATGAGTTTGTAACAGGGAAAAATTGCGATTACACAGTCATGAGGTTTTATTCAAATAACGAAAAGTACACTGCTCGACATAAAAAAAAAATGCCACACCAGGAAGTATTTGTCCGAGCTCCATCGCAAATTGTTGAGTATGTATCGACAACTGAGTTATGTGAATGATTGCAGCTGCGAACCAATTACGTCAGAGGTGAGATAGGTTAAAGGGTAGAAGATCGTAGTTAAGCAGGATTGTTGTCACATGTGTATGTTGACCACTGCATTTTTTGGGGGGGGGGCGGATTTCAACCAACACCATGCGGAACTTGATGGGTTATAAACTATCTCCTGTCTCTAATTTAGGGCCACTGGTTCCAACGAAGAAGAGAGCCAGTGCCGTTACAGAAACACAACATCCGTGCCTCACCGGGATTGATTGATTCTGCCGAAACCCCGCTGATTTATACCATGCCCGTTTTCTTGCTGTGGTCTTGCTGTAACCATTCGCCATCTCAGACAAATGGACAGAATCCAGCGCTTAGACCATTGCCCAACCTGGGCAGGAAACCACCGCATACGAGTGATCTCGGTGGCGAAAGCACACGCAACGAGTCAGTCAGAATGTCCGGGGGACTTCATAGGGAATTGCGAAGTCATTTGAAACGGCTTAACACCTCTGCAAGACGCCCTACCAATGTCAGTGAATCACGGACAAAGGTCAACTACGAAAGGTCAGCGTTAACTCAGGAAACCATCCAGAAACTTTTCCTTTCGATGCCACGCTTTATTGTCGAACGTATGGCGGTCATCCGAACTACCGACTCAGGCCACATTATATTGTTTCCTCGCTGATAGCATTCATGCAATCCTTCATAAATTAAATCACTTCTTACCTACCGACTTGCGTGCACGTGTGGTAAGTTGTCTTATTTCATGCATTCCTGCATGGTGTGGCGTTTTATGTACCGAGCAGTGTAATCTTGGTTGATTTTGGGGGTCGATAACCAAACATGTTTTCTCAAATACTGTGAATCACGTTTTAAAACGAAGAATACGCACGTTTGATGAATTTTAGATGGATACAGGAAAAGTGTATTATCTCAAGATGGCGGAGTTCGCTGTAAAGTCATTGTAAGTATTTCTATGACATGAGTTGTTATAGAAACTATGAGAAACGTGGAAGAAACTGGCATGAGTTGCCATAGAAACGGTGTAGTCGGAATCAGAAACGTGGAAGAAACTGCGTACAACACAGAAAAAGAAGGTTGTTGTGTGGTGGATATCAGCTGTCGCTCACGCACACTTTCGTATGTATCTATGGTATGATGTAAATATGTTTAGAACTTCGTTAGCTATGATATACGTCTTTTCAGTTTGTAATAAATATTATCTGAATATCATAGCAGGAATTAAAAATTAATCGCCCTTGTCGCTGAATGCTCACAAACGTTGGGGTTTTTGGTTAGTCGTATAAATTGGGCGCGTATTTGTTCTCCGAATGGAGGACGTTTAGTACGTTTTTACTACTCTTTCTCTTTTTGGAAACCAATTTACGAAACGACGACTTTTTGCCTGTGATTGTTGTTAAACTCAAAGGAAAATAAAAACTCAAATGAAGTTGTGATTACATACGCAATTATGAACTTATCCGGTTAAACAAAGACTTTTACTTCTGTTACATGACAAATTTATGTCCGCTTTTGCTTTCCCACCCCTTAAGCTATGTTCTCAGGTGAAGTAATTATCTTGTGGGAAATTGAATGCGGGGATTCCATTATTAAGGATCGATTTACGTGGAAGACAGAATCTAAGTCTTAATACGAACTGAGTGAAAGATTAAGTGAAGCAGTTAATTTCTGTCTTCTGAGGTGCATGTAATACGGAATGATGTCTACTATACTGCCTCTTGCATGCTGATGTTTGGATAACAATAGAAGCTGAGATGTTGAGAAATCAGTTTAAGGGTCTGAATATTTATGACGAGTTTTCGGTACACACACTGCTCTCGTTGCTGGAATTGAGGTATCGAATGAAAGCTAACTAATTATCCTGGTACTAACCACTCAAATTCTAACGGCAAGTTGGTGTCGTTACATCCGACTCAAAATCAGTCAACAGCCATCATGTCACTACTGATTCCATGTTTAAACAACGCTGTGATTTTGTCACGTGACGCATTTCGATGCAGCTTGATTAGATTTGAACGTTAGCGCATTTTCGTTCCGTGCGGAAAATTAGCGAAATGTCGTCGCGTTAAAACTCGGGGCACTTAGATATCTGACTGTCATCTATAACAGCAGCGCTAAAGCGTGATGGAAAATTGCTCCTTTTAAAAGAATAATTATTTCATTCTATAAAAGTGAGACGAAATTAAATGACCTGGATGTCGAATTGCTGAATATTTTGACGACACGCGGGAATCGTTTCAAACAAGTCCTTCATGACAACACACGTGCATTGTTGCATATATAGAGCGCATGCCTGCTTGAAGTAATTCACTTGCAATTCAGTCTGAAGTTTTCAGAGTGGAGCGTGATTAAAATGCAGTGTTATTAAATAATATCTATTTATATATCTCTATATTATATTTGTATCTACACTATATTGACAAAAGTCACCTGACGTCTAGAAGAGAAGCACAACTTAGCATTTATTGACATACATTAGTACGGTGTCGGTCCACCTTTGGCCTTAATGCATGCACTGACCCTTCGAGACATGTTTTCGGCAAGATTTTGGAAGACAGCGATAGGTATGCGCGTCCATTCAGTGCATAATGCTGCCGATAACTGTTGCTTAGTAGTAGGCCTTCCTATGCCGCGCTCTATTTTATCCCATAGGTGCTCTATGGGACTAAGATCAGGGCTCTGCTCTGGCCAGTCCACACACGATACGGAATTATCGTCAAACTGCGCCGTAACAGTCCTTGCTTTATAGCTCGGTGCATTATCCTGCTGGTATCAACAAGGCTCGGTTTCATAGTGTTGCCACAGAGTTAGTAAGGCATAATTGTCCAGAATATCGAGGAAGACGTGTTGGTTAACAGGTTTATCTACGATAACCAATGGGTCGTGACCATACCAAGAGAAACACCCCCACTGGAGTACATTGTCAGCTCCAAACGTAACCGTAGGAACAGTACACTGTGGTAAACAGCGTACCACCTGCTGCCGCCATACCTACACAAGGCCATCAGACTGATGGATCGTGTACCTGGATTCATCACTTCATATGACTCATTTCCATTGATCTACGGTCCACGATAATTGTTCTTTACACCATGCTAAATGACGAGTAGCATTCCGAGTGGAGATGAATGGCTTATGAGCAGCCGTACGACCACGGTCACCCATGGAATGAAGTTATCTGCAAATGGTACGTGTACATACCGAGGTTCCAGCAATTTTACTCACCTGTACACTGTGGTCTTGTGCAATACTCCGTCGATTAGCTGTAACGACTCTCCTGAAGCTCCGACTTCCTCTATCACTAGTTTCCTCTGGTCTGGCGGTACGTTTTTCTGCTTCAGGCACGCCATGTGTCTTTCCACTTATTCAGTACATCCAAAACAGTTGACTTGGGTAGCTTTTAACGCCTCTCAGGTTCTCTTATGGACAATCTACTAATATAACACCAAACAATCTTTCCTTTCTCAAAATCAGGTCTCTTCCGCCGCGACATTTTCACTCAACCTCACAGTGTAATATGATTGCGGTCAGCTGCAGGCTTGTTTTTATACCGTTTGTAGCTGTACCGCGCATCTTAACAACGCAGCGGACCCGTTCATTTGCTTTTGAAGGGGTTTTCGGGGACTTTTGTCAATATAGTGTACATTTATATATAATATATATTTGTAATTAATAAATATTATCTATTCATATATTTAATTGCTTATATACGTAGTTTTGATGATTGTGAGTGGTGAGATACTGTAGGACGGTCTTATAATAGCGCCCTACAGGTGATTTCTAATGCTTTGCACTTTTTTTTCATTAGACATTATCTGTGTTTCACTCAACAAGGATTGTTTCCAAATAAGTTTCTTTATAGTAATTTTGACGGCATAATTCATATTTAGTTGTAACATATAGAAAATGTCCGTTTATTGGCGTAAACAAATAAGAGCTACATGAAAGCTTTCGCACACCGAAACGGATTCTTTGATCAGGCAGTCAGTGACTCTGAAATAAAAGAGAAGAGATTCTGAATAAAATTCAAATCTCAATGTAATAAACTTGACAAGTGCTCACGTAAAGCCTTCCACCAGAGACGTAAATTCTAAACTTCAGGAATTTAAGATCGCGGAACACCAAGAAGCGCATGCCAAATAGTTGAAAAGTCAGTGGGGAAGTTCTCGTTGAGGACCTTCAGTGAGGATCTCAACTATGTCCCTCTGTGCGGTAGCTCCAGCGTTTGTATATAGGGCGATCGCCTTCATTTTTTCCCGCTTAGGGATAGCAGCGTGGATCTTTACTTGTCATGCTAAAGCAGTGGCCATTTTATTCTGTTTGACATTACGCGGTGCTCCTTGATTCCTGTGCTGAAAGACCTTTTGGTCACACCTGTATAGTACCGCATAGATTCATCCAATACTCCAAAGGTTTAGAGAACACACCATCGTCGGTAGTTAAGTACACACCATCGTCGGTAGTTGAGTGCACACCATCGTCGACTGTTGTATATTATATAGAGGGCACGGTTTATATTGCCGGCGAGAAAGGCAGTTATTGAATTTGGTGCTCTAAATCCGATGTTGTAACACAGTTTCTTGAGAGAGTTGTTCAGAAAAGTAAAAAAACTAAGAACACGCACTCAGTTAAAGATATTTTGTTTCGCTTCAAACATTTGCTGATAATCTTCATTCCACTGTGGATAGAAATGAATTTTGCTGCTCACTTCTCGTTGAAAAGTCTCAAGTGGGTTAAGAACGCACTCGTGACTTTTCTGTGAGTATGGGGATTTTATAACTGCTGGCGAAATCTGTGAATACGCCGCCTTTTGGAACCTGTTTGGCGATCCATTACCTCTATTGTAAGGTACACAAGACATGAACAATATCCGATACATACACACACACTTATCAAAAGCTGCTTCATAATTGATGCATTGTGTTATTTTATTTATGGAAAAGTAGAAAGAAATTCTCAGGTGCATTTACTGGAATAGCATCTGCGTATAAATCTATTAAAATATTGAACCAGAAAATACATAGTTATAAACTGCAAAGTTTAGGTAGAAGACAGGACAAATTAGTATGACATAAACTCTTGAAATAAAAATACCGCGGAAACCAATGGTACGGAAGGAAAATATATTACACGCAATAAGATATTAACCCTTTTGACGACCATAACGCCTGAAACTCTCTGACATCCAAACTGTCACGACTGCCGAAAAATTGCCGTCTAGAGTAAGTAAAATTTCCTATCCCAACCTGTTCTTTCAACTCACACTGCCTCTACGGGATTAGCAGAATTCACCTTCAGTCACCATTGTTGTCGCTAAACAAATAAATATAGCAGGCGTTGGTATCTCCCGGGACGATATTACTCGTATTTCTTCTTTAAATTTACACAGCCTCTACGGGTTTAGCAGAAGTCACTTTCAGTCGCCACTGTTGTCACTAAACAGATAAGTAAAGTAGGAATCGGTATATTTGAACTTACACGGTCTCTACGAGATTAGCAGAAGTCACCCTCAGTCAAAATTGTTGTCGCAAAATAGATAAGTAAAGCAGGAGTTGATATCTCCCGGGGCAATGTCATTTACTCTCATGACATGGCATGCCTTCTTCGTCGAAGACAGTAAGTGATCGTTCTGGGATCACTTACTGTCTTCGACGAAGAAGGCATGCAATGCCATGACGACTACACTGTCTTCGACGAAGAAGGCATGCAATGCATATCAAGACTAGAGGTCGGAAGTTTCGTGTGGTGACCGAGCAGTAATCCTTCTTTTGTTAACTTGTAAAGGGGAGGGGGAAAATTACGAAAGCAACAACAGACAGTTTCGGGCTTTATAGTATTCTGAGAGACACAAGATCTCGGTCCCTGGTAGTTAAAGGGTTAATAGTTTAGTTGCCCCCACGAACATCACAAAACAGTAAAATACATGAGTATTTGTCTTTATTGTAGGATAACTTCTCATATATAGGCGTTCTGACATATACCTCAAATTTAAATTTATTTTTGATTTCCTATCCTCTTATGTAAGTTCGTTTACTCCACGTTAAATATGTATATTCTGACTACATTTCGATGAATTTGACATTAGAGCAACTACATAGTAATAATGATGAAATAGGAGCTGGAGTGTAGAATATTGTTTAGGCGATGATACAGGATAAACTTATGTTACGAGCTATATCAAATCTTGCACGAATACTTATTCTACGAAGTTCTCTATATATCTAGTTAGAATAGAAATTATACTCGTGATCGCACTGTTGGGAGAAATGTATCTGTGTGATACGAAAGTCTGTTGTATATTACCCTGGTGTGCAAAAATTAAGGACCAAGAGGAGAAATTAGCATAACAGCGGAACGAGCCGGCAGAACGGACCGAAATACCACTCAGGAGATAGACTAGGGTCCGGTACGGTAGGGCATGCGCATATATGCAGCATGACATGGAAGGGGCGGGAGTGTCGGAAGGGTATAAAGCACACGGGTGGTGTACACTCAGCAATTCCGTGAAAGCTATTGCACGGTGTACATCGGTTTGAACAACGGCGAGTTGCTGCCACAGTGTGATATGGCCAACAGGCAATCCAGTAGGCGACATCTGGATGACTTTACCTGAGGTCGCGTCATTGGGAAGTTGGAAGGAGGTCGAAGTGTGATTAGTGTAGCCGAGGAGTTCGGGATCGCTCACAGCATCGTTTCACGAGCTTGGAGAGCGTTTCAAACGACAGGAACAGGTGTCAGAGAGTTTAGCAGTGGTCGTCCACGAGCAACCACGACGGCGGACGACCGGCATATTGTCCTACAGGCGAGCAGAGACAGACAGCAGACAGCGGGAGAAATCGCGAGGCACATGCAACAGACAACTGGACGACCGTTATCGCGTTTTACCGTGGCGAGGAGGCTACACAAAAGTGGTCTATTTGCACGACGACAAGTACGGCGAGTGCCGTTAACATCTGCACATCGGAGACGACGGTTTCTGTGGAGCCAGGAACACAAGAGCTGGACACATCAGCAATGGAATCGAGTTCTCTTTACGGATGAGAGCCAATTCAGTCTGACGAGCGATTCTGGACGTATACACATCTGGAGAGAGCAGGGAACACGCAATCACACCTCCAACATCATCGAAAGGGACCGGTTTGGAGGTGGCAGAGTTTTCGTTTAGGGCGGTATCATGCTTGGTAGCCGTACTGACTTCCACATCTTCCAAGGAAGTTAAGTCACTGGTGTCCGCTATTGTACGGAGATTTTCCTGCCTCACGTGCGTCTGTTTAGAGGTGCTGTGGGTCCTGAGTTCCTCTTCGTGGACGACAACGCTACACCTCATCGTGCAATGGCTGTCGCAGAACTGTTGGAGAGTGAAGATATTGAACGCATGGATTGGCCTGCAAGGTCCCCTGATCTAAATCCAATCGAAGACGTATAGGATCTTTTCGGGAGGCGCTTGGCAGCACGTCACCAGCCGCCAGCAACGATTCCGCTGCTGCGATTGGCGCTACAAGAGGAATGTGCCGCGATGCCTCAACAGCTCCTTGACAACTTCGTCCTTAGCATGGACAGACGTTGTATTATTCAGCGGCTACGAAAGTTGTAAATCCTGCAACGCAGTCAGGGGTGATCATATCTCTTGCTAAAGACTGGCTTTTTCTTGGCAGCCGCCTGTCACATGGAGGTTTCTGTCTTCCGTCCAGTTGTGCTCGAAGCTACCTTTTCAATAAAGTGCCTTTGTATCCTTTGGATTCCTTGTTTGGACGGTTTTGTTCACTTGTCCCATATTGTTACATCTTGGGGATCTTATGGCATGATTTAAGTCGATGTGGAGCACTTCTGCACGACGTTACATTCGAAAAACCGTCTCGTCCTTAATTTTTGAACGCCAGTGTATATATATTCGATGCGTAAGCCTGTATAACTTATTGATGGAGAATGTTTGAAGTGATGACGTGCTGAAACCCTGATTAATAAAGTATTCAGCGGCTACGAAAGACTGGAAATGATCTTGAAGAGCAGCGTTTAAGGTAAAATCAAATGAAAATTTACGTCTCCAGTGAAGCCCTACGTCGAAGTTAAATCGTTATGGTAACAATTACAGAAAATCTAATAACCGATATTTAACTATTATTTTCCAGCGTGTTAAAAATAAAAAGCAGTCATTCTGGCCCAGTGTTCTAGGGCAATGGCGACTGATCATTCGCACTGGATAGGCTTTTGTTTCAGCACAGCATGGGTTATGGGTAAAGTGCTTGCCTTACGGCGTTATCTCAGTCCTTTCCTTGGAACCACAGACTTAAAATCAGGAATGAGATACTAATTACAGCTCTAGATGTCTTCATGGTAATCGTTAGTCCCCGAAATGAATTTAAAAAGTAAGGTTCATGGAGCTATCACATGAACTGGAAGGATAAAAGACACGTTCAGTTTGACGTTTCCCAGAAATTCGTATTAAGGTTCATTCTTTTGCAATCGGACATACTTCAATTACGTAGCAGAAAAGCCGCATTGTGTTAAGACGATGTCAGTGTAAAATAAATTGCACAGAGTGAACGAATGAATGAATTTCTCATTACACAAAATGTTACATCCGCTCGAACTCTCAGGCGAATGAAAGACAATGATCAGCAAATGATGAGTAACGGAGGCGTTAGACAACAGCGCTGTTCTGAATGTGCGACGATTCAACCATTGAATACGCTAGCCGGAATTGACAAGCGGCAGAACAGAAATTCACCAACAACATAGCACAGCTTTATGAAATGTTGAAAGCAGCAATTTCTAAGCAGACAAAGGTGCCATTTTATGTGATCTATAGTAGACAATCTGATCTGGAATACCGGAATTTGTTCGAGCTGTAGCTTTCCCGAAACTCTCTGAGAAATTCCAACAAATGTGAGCAATCATTTATTGAAAATGCGTTTTGGACAGACCATCTTGAGGTTTATTCTTGTTCACCGTGGCCGTTTGAAACGAATAATTGATGCACGCTGTACAGAACTGCAAATTTTCAGTGCTCCATGGAATCCTCTGTGGAACTTCCGACGTATGTTGACGATAGTGTTAAAACATGACTCAGATTCTACGATGAACACTTTTTTCAGGGGGACGCTGTTCTTTTCTCGACGGATTGCCTACCTTTCCCATGTAAAGTTTTTTTTTGTGTGTATTGCAACTCTATCCTTGCATATTGATAGTTCATTTCGCTACACATGGTGTTTAGGAAACGTTTAGCCAAACTTTGGGATCCACGTCTACCGCCAATTTCAATGAAAAACATCATATGGAGTTATTATGTCATATGGAGTTATACTGTGCTTAGAAAATGTTTGAGAAGTCAACTACTGGCATCTACAGCACACCAAACGCTAGAAATGGTCTCCGTGAGCAGTACCACACTGCTCAACGTTGGTTGAGCGAATGCCGTACAGTTCCTGAAATCCCGTACTGTCATACAACCAATGACAACTTTTTGGCGGAGATCTTGAACATAAGGAACCTGTGTGTGTGTGTGTGTGTGTGTGTGTGTGTGTGTGTGTGTAACATAAACATCGGCCACTGGGTCCGCCTTACTGAGAAACCGAGTGGATTCATATAGGAAAATCGCGGTGACCATACTATTATCCCATGTCAACCTATCCAACTGCAGTGAGAGAGACGATTGAGATGCTTTTCAACAGTTCGACGAAAATGCACTGCTACGACATTATGCGTTAATCACATGCTCCGACGTAATGCTAATTGAAAAATTTACAACAATACTAGTTGTTTGTCTGCGAACCGTTCGTTCCGCGGGCAACTTTTTTTTTTTTTTTTTTGATTGGAGGTTTAACGACCACCGTGAACAAGTCAATGCAGTCGCCCGTCCCTAATTTACGGCCACTGGTTCCAGGGATGGGAGAGAACCAGTGCCGTTAGACAAACACGCTATCAATGCCTCACCGGGATTCGAACCCGGACCCTACTTGGACGAATGATCAGAAGCCATCGCTTAGACCACTGCGCCACCGGTGCGGCACGCTGGCAATTAAGTGCCGGTGAAAAGAACAACAAAACCAAAAGTTACTCTCCAATGCTACTGATTCAAACATTTTCATGGAGTCTTTGCTTATGAAGAGACTGCCCGATTTCATGTGGGTTGTCCCGCGCCCAGTTATGCATGTTTTTAAAGTTCACAATGCCATCTCGGGTTAAATGCGATTCCTCCGAAATGGAGAAAACCATGTTCGATACATTTTGCAGAGTTCATTGAGAGCAGTTGAATCAAAGGGGGAAATTTGTTGCTGAGAGTATTTTTACGCACTGAACGTGTTAAAGGCACGGTCGTCTCTGATGACAGATATGTCAAAAATACGTTTTGCCATCGTTTCTGCAACCAGTCTTCGTGTTGTAGTTCCAGGCACCTACACCACTTCAGCACCCGTTCTTCTGACGCATGTATAGATATCTGTCTGGGTTATCCCCGATATGTAGCGCAATGCGTAGTTTATACAGTCTCTCGTAGACTCCGATGGACGGCTGCAAACCGAGCTATGGCGGAACAACGTTTGTTCGGAAGACATATGCTGTGAAGGCGCCGCAATTCCTTGCTATTTCCAGATTGTTTCCAACATTGAAAAAGTAAAATAAAAATACCAACCTTTACCACAATCAAAGGCTTATTATACATCGACTATAGTTTCGCAGAGCTTCTGGCTCGGCTTCATCAGGCGAATGGAGCGTAAACATTCAAATCATTGTGACATCATCAGAGTTCTGACGGTCACGGTTTTTGGTGAGTTGTTTCCACGCGCGTGAAAGAAATGGAGTCGACGCAATGTCGTTGACAAGCAGTGAAGAATTCCGGTATATGTGAAAAGCTTCTAATATATTAAGCTTGATCGCTGAATCAGGTTTATCAATGAGCGTAGCGTTTCCGAACAGAAATGTATGGTTGTTTTCGTAAACATACTGGGCTATAGACTACTTCTTCAGTTCACAATTCCGTACGTAGGTCTTGTTTTCCTTTACACGGAAATTTAAAGCCCTCTGGGTCTGCCCTATATATGAAAGTCCACATTCACAAGGTACCTGATAAATTCCCCAGGAATTTATATCTCCGACGTAATTTTTGGATCCGAAAAAATGTATCTTGTTTACGGGTTTGAAAATAACTTTGAAGTTAAAACTCTTAAGAATTTTTGAAATTCCGAAGCAAATCTGTGGAGCAAATCGGATAAGCGCCCAATTTTGTCGTATTGGGTGGTCTTCCGGTGTGAGTGAGCAGACAGCCTTTGGTTTCCTAAATTTGTGGACAGTTTTATCCATGACGAAATGTATATACCCTCTGTGTACTGCGATTCGTTTAAGAAAATCAAGCTCTTTCTGTAATAAATCCTCAGCTGAGCATATATGTATTGCGTGATATACGTATGTGTAGAAGGCAAAGATTTTTTGTTTCCGTGGGTGATTTGATTTTGCATGTGGAGGTAAGGAAACAGCGAATGGTTTTCGATGAACTGTTGGGCTAAAGGATTCTTCAGAGCGTTACACAAGGACGTCAAGGAATGATAAGCAGTCGTTATTTTCAGTCTCACATGTGAACTGTACACTGAAGTGCCAGAAAACTGGTACAGAAGAGCTTATGCAAAATACATAGCAACGTTACCTATGCGCGTACTCAGTTCCGTCCGCCAGTGCGTATATAAAACGATAGACATCCTTGCCAGCTGTCAGAGGTGTTTTCGGCATGCGAATGGCAAGTAGTAACGATTTAGGCGATTTTCAACGCGGTGTCATAGTTGGCGCTCGTGAGATGGGCCATAGTATTTCGGAGGTAGAAACTAAGTTCGGATTTTTACGGACGACCATTGCAAGGGTGTACCGTAACTTCAAGAATTCTGGCATAACCTCCAACCCACGATACCAGTGTGGCCGTAAAAAGACATTGGCCGTAAAAGACATTCGTTTCACGCAATAGGCGTGCAACACTCTCGCAGGTATAATCGTAATTCAATGCTGGAGCCTCAACAAGCATCAGCATCCGGACTGTGCAACGTACCCTGCACGATATGGGCTTTGGGAGCCGACGCCCAACTCGAGTCTCCTTGATGGGTGCAAGACATAAAGCTATGCACCTCGCTTGGGCACGGCAACACCGCCACTGGACACTTGATGACTGGAAACAAGTAGCCTGGTCTTACGAGTCACGTTTACAACTGTATCGGGCAGATGGAAAGATTCGTGTGTGGCGCTAACCCCATGAAGCCATGGATCCCGCTTGTCAACAGGGAACTGTACCGGCTAATGGGAGGTCCGCAATGGAATGGAGTTTGTTTAGCTGGACTTCTTTTTTTTTTTTTTTTTTTTTTTTTTTTGATTGGAGGTTTAACGACCACCGTGAGCAACTCAATGGGCTATAAGCAGTCGCCCGTCCCTAATTTAGGGTCACTGGTTCCAGGGAAGGGAGAGAGCCAGTGCCGTAAGACAAACACAACATCCATGCCTCACCGGGATTCGAACCCCGACCCCTTCGGGCGAATGATCAGAGGCCAACGCCTTAGACCACTGTGCCACCGGGGCGGCTAGCTGGACTTCACTGGGACCCCTGCTATGTCTATAAACGTCTGTGACCGGCCAATGCTATGTGCGCATCCTTTCTGACGAGGTACACTCGATCATGTCCTGCATTCATGCTGATGGGTTGGGCCTGTTCCAACAGGACAATGCACCTCCACACAAGTGTCGGGACGCCACATTATGGTTAGAGGAGCATTCATCTGAGTTTGAGGTGTTGTCATCCCCACCCAAATCCCCAGATCTGAACGTGATAGAACACATTTGGGATGCCATGCAACGCGCTATCGAACACAGGAATCCGAGACCTCGGAATACACCCGAATTGTGGAACGCTCTGCATGAAGTAAGGTGTGCATTGCCTACAGCATATTTCCAGAAGCTAGTGGAGTCCATGTCCCGTCGTATTTCTGCAGTCCTGAGCTACCGTTGGGGACCTATCAAGTATTAGACTGGTGTACCAGTTTTTCTGGCACTTCAGTGTATATGAGGACCAATTGAATTGATGAGTTCCACTTATTTAGGTATTTCCGAATTCATGCCTTTCCAGAGGACAAGAGTATCATCTACATATCGAATCCATAGGTCAAATGTAACGAGCTGAAAGAGTTTGTCCTCAAAGTGACGCATATAGGCTTCGCATAAAATAGGCGCAGTGGGCTACCCATTTCAAGGCCTTCCGTCTGCTGGAAAAATCTTCCACGAAAAAGGAAACTGTTTTGTCTGGTACAAATTTCCACTAGTCTCGAAATATCTTTTACTTCCGGTTGGCTGAAATGATGTTCAGTGAGACTCGCTTTCAATGATTCGAGGACTCCACTCAGTGGGATGCTTGTGAACATGGATTTCACATCGAAGGATAACATGAATTGATCTTTGTGCGGAGGTCGTTTTGGTAGATTGCCAAACTCTATGGAATTTTTGCAGCTGTAAAAAATTCCATAGAGTTTGTGAATTGACTAAAACGATATCCGTACAAAGATCAATTCATGTTATCCAGCCGCATGTGGTCGGACGTTATCATGGTGTAGGGGTCCACTTGCCCACCAGTTCCGGTCGCTTAATCGATATGTGTCGTCGGCAGTAATTAGTGGAGGAACAGCATGCTGCTTGACTACACCTTTATGATAAAAGAAAATTATCCTCATCAATTTCGCAGCTGATTTAGTTTAGCGGACTTTTTTCAGAGGTGGAGAGCCTGTGTGTTTCCAAACACTCGTTGCACTCTTCGTGAGGGGGCCAATATGTGTTTCATCGGCAGTTATTACTGTGTTTGAAAAGTTTGGATCCTTTGCAATCATTCGTTTCCACTCATGACACACTTGAACTCTGGCTAACAATTGTTCTTTCGTCAGGTTAAGAGGTATCCATCTGGAACACACACGATGAAGCGGTAATTTGTCGTGTAGAATGCGAAATGCCGACGTTTTTGAAATATTAGTTGACGCCGCTATGTCTTCGCGTGTCATTCGTCGATCGTCTTGCAGAATTGCCCAAACAGTGTTAACAACACGCTGCGCAATAACACTCGACCACGCCTAGGAGCGAGTTATGCCAACAAACGACCCTTTTTTTTTAAATCATGGTGCCGTCGAATATCGTGATCTCATCCAAACATTTATCTTTAGCAGTCTTTTTCATTAAACCAACTGTTTCTGGAGCCATTTTACCCAAACGATAATAGTATATTATCGCACAACACATTTCACTTCTTAACTCTGAATTACTCGCTTCCCTAGCTGTATGGCAAAATGCAGGCGCACCTTAACCCTTTAGCGATCATTACCCCAAACTCTTGTATCACTCTAAGTACCATAACACCCGAAACTGTTTTTTTTTTTTTCATTTCTTTGTTTAGTAACAACAATGGTCAATGACGGCAACTCCTGCTGATCCCTCATTGGTCGTGCAAATTTAAAGAACAGGTACATATAGGAAGTCTTAATCACTCTAGACAGGCGTTTCAGGCGGCTATGGTCGTTTGTAAGTACGGGCGGTTAGGGCGTAATGATCGTTAAAGGGTTAAACAACTGCGCAATAAGAAAACCAGAATCGCCTGACACGGCTAATAACTGTTGGCATAGATACTTTCTTAATTCAATTAGTCGTCTGCGTGGTTATTTTTCTCCTTCGCACTATTGCCAACTCTGAAAAAAATAACTCTCGATTTTTATGGAACGGCTGTTGTAGTACATACTATCTAAGCTTATACACACGATTGCTATTTGCATAGAATTCTACAAAAAGTAAAATCCACTTGGAGTGCTTTATTTATAAAGCGATATTTCACATGCGATGTTGTCTTACTTTTAAATTAAATTCACGTATTCAATATGATGAAATTATCTTTTAATTAGTAAAAGACATACTGATTTGAAACCTCTAAGATCGATGCGTATTTAGATAATTAACCTGCAAATATTTATTTTTTTCGAAGTAGTAGACAAAAAATTTCTCTTATTTCTTCTGTTAAAAAGGAAATTTGTGCAATGCGTCTTCCACAGCGAATAACTGCGTAATTTAATAAATGAATAATTGAAATTGTCGTTTCTTTTATATAATATTATTTTCTATCCTTGTGCGTTTAGGGATTTGAAGAAAATATATTCTCTTGTGGGAATAAAAAAAAAAAAAAAGGACGCCACAATGGATTGACGTTTCGGGAAGTCTGGAAAACACGAACTAGAGAGAGAAAAAAAAATGTTACGGAAATTCTGTGCCTGAAATGAAACCTCACATAACTAAGACAAACATGTATAGAGAAAATGGAAATGGAAAAAAAGAAGGGGAAATGGTTTAAAAAGAGTGGGAAAATCTTTCCTCGATGTATACACGAGGGATGTGGGTTAGGTGCTCTCAAATGCCCAAAGGCGGCTGACGGCAGCTCACTAAGCCCACGTGACTAGTCTCCAATGCAAAAGGTCTTTCTCTTATTGAATTTTAAATATGCATTAGGAGTGACATCATCTATCAACGTCACATTGCGCACTGCACCCGTCTCTTTGACTGTAATCTTTCCACTTTCTTGACTTCTATCACCAAAAGGGGCGCACTTCTGTACCGAGCATTGCCCATTCAGCTTTGCACAGAATCCTGTTGCTCCAAAAATTTTCATCCGAAGTGACTTTTTTTTTTCTTTATATTTTTGTGCTCCTTCCCTCGGTACTACATTTTTATTCTCCGAGGAGAAATGTTCAGCATCTTTTTATGTTTCGTAGACTTTTATCCTGGAACCAGATTTCCATAGACTTCAGCCAACAATAGATTTCTTGATGCATCTGTCTTGCTTTTCTTTTTTTCCAGTTTTGTGACTGCTGCTGCTGTAGTATGCCATAAAATAATTAATTCAACGGGAACGCGTTACTTTCATCTACGGCAGCAACGGTATTGTTATTAACCATTCTCTTACGCTGCTGTAATGCTTCATTGCAGAAAAGTTATGATTTACCATCTGCAAGAAATTTGTGTGCCAATAGACCTGAGAAAACAAAGAAAAACGCTAAAATGTGAATTTTATGAATTTTAAAATTAAAAAAAATATAAATTACATCATAATACGCCTGATATTCCTCTGGTTCGAAAAAAGGGATACCTAATAATAGATGTTACCCCACCAGATGAGGGTAGAGTTGCAGAAATTGAGTTCGAAAATATATATTTAAGACGTATTATGTTGAAACAGAATAAATTATCAACGTTTATTCACAGTTAAATGCTTTATAAACATTGACTATAGTTTAGCAGAGCATTTAACTTGGCATCATCAGGACAAATGGCCCATTCAAATCACTGTGACATCATTAGAATTCTGACGGTCACGGATTTTGGTGAGTTACTTCCACGCGCTTGAAAGAAATTGAGTAGACGTCATGTCGCTGACAAGCCGTCATGAGTTGCGGTACGAGGTCCGATCAAAAAGTTCCTAGACTAGGCCGATATACAACAAAGTACTTACGTTACTTAAGTCTGGCTATGATCTCCGACAAAGTAGTCTCCTTGGGCAACAAGATACACCGATGCCAGTATTTTTGCCATTGTTGGAACGCTCCCTGGAAGTCCTGTTCGCGAATCGTGTCAAGCACCGTCTGCGATTAGCGCTGGATCTCGTTCACGGTTTCAAAACGGTCACCCTTGAGCTTCAGCTTCATCTTTGGGAACAGAAAGAAGTCGCAGGGTTGCCAAATCGGGCGAGTAAGGCAGGTGAGGAAGGGTAGTCGTGCTGTTGCGGTTACAATCCTGGCGTGTTGGTAACGCTTTGTGAGCTGCTGCATTGTCGTGATGGAGAAGGAAATCGCCCCTGCGCCAAATTTCAGGTCGTTTGCGACGAATGTATTCCCTAAGACGCAGCCACAACATCGCAGTAAAAAAGGACAGCGACGGTCTAGCCATGGGGGAACGAATTCACGGTGCACAACCCCATGAATATCGAAAAACACGATAAGCATGCTCTTGGTTGCGCTCCGGACCTGTCGGGCCTTCTTCGGTAGTGGAGATGCCGGGCTTTTTCTTCCACTCCGATGACTGTCGTTTGGTCAGCGGGTCGTAACCGTAGAACCAAGTCTCGCATCCAGTGATGACCCATGACAAGAACGAACACCACCTGCTGACGAAGATTTTGACAGAGCTCGACACTGCTCTAGTTTATAGTCCAACCCAAATCGCAGCTGTGTTCAGTACGTGGTCACCAAAT
Source organism: Macrothele yani (assembly GCA_039090855.1). NCBI lineage: Eukaryota > Metazoa > Arthropoda > Arachnida > Araneae > Macrothelidae > Macrothele > Macrothele yani. The sequence goes on from CM077002.1 coordinate 142,083,353, forward strand.
ATCGTGTAGCGCAGCTCCCAATGTTCACAGAACGACGCCACTCGGCACAATAACTCACGTAGATCACTGCCCTCGACCGCTGCTCATGCATCCGCGTACTGCAATCTGTTGGCGCGTTACGTACCTAGTCTCGGAACTTTTTGATCGCGCTACGTACATGTGGAAAGCTTCTAATAGATTAAGCTTGATAGCCGAATCAGGTTTATGAATAAAGATAGCGTTTCAAACAAAAATGTAGTAGTTTTTGAGACAATGTTGGGCTATAGAAAATTTCTTCCGTACACAGTTCCGTGCGCAACTCTTCTGTTTCTTCACACAACAACGTAAACCCCTTCGGGTCTGTCCTATACATGATAGTCCACATTCACAAGGTATATGATAAATTTCCCAGGAATTTATATCCTAGTCATAGTTTTTTGATCAGTAAAAATTCACTTTGTTTATGGGTTTGAAAATAATTTGGAAATTAAAACTTTTGAAATTCCAAAACAGTTTACGTCTACTCCATTTCTTTCAAGCGCATGGAAACAACTCTCCAAAGTTTGTGACCGTCAGAACTCTGATGACGTCACAATGATTTGAATGTTTGAGCTCGATTTGTCTAATGATACCGAGCCAAACAAACACTTTGTGCGCGAAATTATAGTCGATGTTAATGGAGCATTTATTTTTGAATAAACTTTGATAATTTATTTTATAAGCTCGAAAATGTATACCGCTAATTTTCCCTTCCACTTGAGTTTGTCTGTTCTTACGTAAATTTGATTAATTCCATTTAAATATTTTTTGACTAAACGACACATAGAAGAGCATTTTAAGTTGGGCAGAACAGACAGTCGGTCACGGTAAATATAACGTCCCACTGAATGAAGTAAGCATGCATTTATGAGAACGATTGATTAGCGACAGATTGTAAGATCGACTGGTTAGAAGAAAGTCTATTTTAATAAGAGCATTTGATGTATCGAATTGTTCAAAGTGCGGTTTAATGCAGCGTTCCGTTAGAAACGTATGTTCGGATTACGGAGTAATGTTGTGCGTAGGTGAATCAAAAAGTAGGTTACACATAGCGTCATCTGGAGTGGGATTGCAGTCAGACGGTGTGTGATTGGGAGAGAAGTAGACAGTATGTCAGAGCTGCCAGCGGGAGGTGTTTTAATTCAGTAACTGCGTGAGGCGGCGTGTGCAAGTGGCAGTTCGTAATGGTGCGTCAACTGGATTCTTACTCCACATTAGAAGTGCGAGGCACCATTCGATTTTTGCGGGCAAAGTGCCTAAATTGCACTGACATCCATCGTGAAATTTGTGCTGTATAAGGGGAAAATACCATGACTCGTTCGGCCATTGTAAAGTGATGCCAACAATTTGAAAAGGGTGGCACAAATTTGATTGACGAATGCCGCGAAGGCAGACCATCAGTATCCAGCATTCCGGAGTATGTTGACGACATGATACGGGATAATAGGCCTGTCAAAATCAAGGAAAGTACCAGTACGTTTGACATTTCGTACGGAACTTTGCATTCTATCATTCACGAGCAGCTCGGATTTCGGAAATTGTGTGCGAGGTGGGTGTCACGTTTACCCACCGATCAGCAGAGAAACCATCGTTTCCTGTCGCTTTTGGCTCTTCTGCAGCGCTATTCTGCTAAGGGTGTAATTATTTAGTATCGAAACATCATACGTGACATGGTTTTACCATTTAACAGCTGAAACAAAACGATCGTCCATGGAATGGAAGCATGTCACCTCTTCAACAAGGAAGAAGTGCTAAGTCCAACCGTCTGAGGAAAGGTCATAGCGACTGTTTTCTTTGACTGGGAAGGTGTTTCTTACACCTAATTTCTGCTAAAAGGGACGAGTATCAATGCTGATTCATATTACCAAACGCTACGGAATTTGCGAAAAGCAATTAAAGACAGACGCCGGGGCAAGTTGAGCGAAGGTGTCACTCTGCTGCACGACAACAACGCACCCCACAAAGAATGGAAAACAAAGGAATTGCTGCAGTCATTCAAGTGGGAGGTGTAGCAACGTCCACCGTACAGCCCGACTTATCACGGTGCCACTACCATTTGTTCGGTAAAATGATATAACGAAGTAAATTTCTCCGTCATTTTTATCCGCGCCGGGGCTCGAACCCGGATCCCCTCATTCCGGAATAAGTCACTCTACCAATTGAGCTACGCGGACGTTTTATTCTGATTCCTATCTGTCTTTATGTCGTGTGCGTCCTTCTTGCAGGTACGTCACATCTCCTGGTACGTTACAATGAAACAGGACCTTAGTAAACAACGATTGCAAACTGATGTCGCTGTAAAAACTGCTGTCCTTAAACTGGTTACACCAAACTGAAGGATACTCTTTTGTACAGGTAAAGAAAAGTTAATAACACGTTCAGATAAATGTTTACAGTCCTTAGGCGACTATGTCGAAAAATGGATAAATGTTATACTCAGGGAACGTATGTTGGTTTAAAGGTACATCTCTTTATGTGTATTTTTATTCAACAATGTAGCTAAATTTTTGATCCGCCGTCGTATATATTGGAGACAGGGAGTTCATATTTTGGCTAGTGTTGATATACCTGTGATAAAGGGCCATTGATATAGAAATAAAGTTGGTTTACCTGATTCATTACCTAGGCCGTTAATAGTTTCGGTATTTAGCAGTGTTTGACATTTATGTTCAGAGACAAAGTACAGAGCTTAAGCAACGTAAGAATTTAAGCTCACCTAAACGTTAAAGTTAACCCTATAACGACCATTACCCTAAAATCTGGTATCAGTCTAAATACGATAACGCTTGAAACTGTCTTTTGTACCACTTCTTTGTTTAGAAACAACACTGGCGACTAACGGTAACTCCTGCTGATCCCTCATAGGTCATGCAAATTTAAAGAACAGTAAGGTTAGAAAATCTGACTCACTCTAGACAGGCGTTTCGGGCGGCTATGATCGTTTTTATATACGGGCGTTTTGGGCGCTATGGTCGTTAAAGGGTTAAAGCGAACAGCTACTGCTGCGAAGCTTAAATCTACAATAATTTATAACTTTTCTTTGTCGACAGTCGAACCCGAAACCACATCTTCCTACTCTGAAGCAGCTCTTCTACCAGATGAATTACGCCGGCAGGCGTATCGCTGCTTTATTGTTTGATTGACTGATATGTTTTATCATACCTCCCTCTTGAGAAAGGCGGGGGCATGGAATATCTCACAATGTTTCGGGTCAACCTTCAGCAACACTCAGCGACTATTTCATTGCAAAAGTACATACACTCGACGGGCGAGACACCTGCGTAATAGCGAGTTGGTCCGCCTCTAGAGCGAATAACAGCCTGTAAACGTGGAGGCATCTACTCTACCAGATGCCGAACAGTTCCAGAGGTAATGCCAGCCATACCTCTTACAGCATTGTTCACAATTCATCCCTATACGGCGATGCAAGATCCATGCATCCGATGATCCGCTCCACTGCGTCCTAGAATGCTTCAACAGGGTTTCAATCCGGGGACCTTGGTTGCACACTAGACGGTCCCAAACTCAGATGAGTGTTCTTCGAGTCATGCCTGGATGATTGCGGCAAGGTAAAGTGGCGCATTCTCCTGTTGGAACAGACCATCGGCCGCGCGAAAGCCATGAGCGTATGTAGGTGATCAGTCAGCACATGCTGGTGACGCAAAACGGTGAAAGGACCCCTGCAGACACACTAAGGTACCTAATGTGTGCCACGAGAGGGCATCGCAAACTATCACAGCGCCGACCTGGCACGACGGGCTCACGTTCTCAGGGCGTCGACGCCACCCCGGCACTATACCTTCCTCTCGATACAGCTGAAAACGGCGATTCAAAGAACCACGGCGCCACTTTGCAGAAGTCCAGTTTTGATGTACCCGACACCATTTGCACAACCGTTGCCTAGCGGTCAGTCTGTACGAGGCTGGATAATCTAAATGGATCTCTATCATCCATGGCGTGTGGTCGGAGACAGCTTGATATCTGGGCGCTGGTACGTTGGTCGATACAATTGTCGTTGAGATTTCTAAATTTCTTACTACTTGGGCGATAAAGTAACTCATCTGTCTTTGCACCGACATGCGTCCAGAATCAAAGTCCCTCATATCACCACGTTTACCTATGCTAATAAATTGTAATACACTGCTGAGAAACACTGCGCCCCGCTTATTTAACACTAGCGTTCGATTTGGGTCTGTTTCGTTCTGCGCTTGGGATGCTCATGTCAAGACTACCCATCACCCCTATCTTTCATGTTATGTCTACTGAGTGTACATTTGTTTGGCCAATTGAGTGTGATGAATAAGAATTGCGCCTCGAAATGGGAAGATATAAGTATCAATAGAATAATAAGGGTTTGATCACTGTGGACCTTTAAGATTATTTGATTAATTAAGCTGCTTCAAAAACTCTTTCATTCTAATTTGAATCGTTGCTGTAAACGTTAAATCTGTGAACTCAATTAAGCAATGTAAAAGACACTTTAAAGTGAACACGGGCTAGGTTTTAACAAAGAATTCTGTAGTTGGAAGTTCAATGCCCTCTTATTGAACCCCCAAGCACCTCAAAGTGGCAGCACATTGATAAAACTTCGCTTATAACAGCAGGATGAAAATACTTCAACTGCTTTATCTTAACAAGACACGTTTGACAAACATGGCTTGCCATAATCAAATATAATCTATGTAGATCTAATCTTACAAAAATTATCGTTTTTGATCTAATACATAGCATATCATACTTCCCGCATAGCTCTCTTTTGACTTCTTATCTTTTATTTACCATATTGAACTTTGACACAGTGTCAGGATTCTAGTTTTAAAAACATCGAGAGAAATAATGTGCCGATAAGTGCGAGAATATTTAATGAGAAGAAGCCAAAGTTTTATGAGAACACGGAAACTCAAATAGAAGGGTGAATTCGAGGTTTACGACACATGTCTCATACAAAATTAATATTACCTCTCACAGAGTTTTATTACTTGAGTGGAGTTGGACCAAGTAAAGGAAAATCTTAGTGATTTGGTTATTCATTCTTTGAAACTGGCTTAATGTATTCTGAGAGGACAGAAATCATAAGATACCTGGTTCCTGGGCATCACGATGCTGCCCCCCCCCCACGATCTCTCTAGTGGGCTAACCCACCACGTGGCAGATATATAGATAAGAGGACATCACTGCGTTCCCGTAAACGGTAATTTGTTATCAGTATGGATAAACGTCGTGAATTGATAGGGTTGGGAAGAAAGATGAGCCTATGTGCCTGCCGCTGGCAGTCATTGCAATGCCTGTACCACTTTATCGCAGAGGTGGTACAGGCATTGCAGTATCCGCGTTCGAAATTATCAAAAGGACATCGGAAACAAGCCAATTCCAGAACAACATTGCATTGTGAACAGAGCTGTGGGTGGACAGGGATGATGGACGAACGTGGCAGTCGACATGTATCGCACAGTTCCAAACAACCGGAGAGCGACAGTCGCACAAATCACAGCCGACTTCAACTAGGAAGATGTCAGTCTCCACAGAAACTATCAGACAATCATTATCCGCAATAAGTTATGGGAGACACCTACACCCATCCAGAGTCCCATTGGTAGTGCCACATCACTGGACTGTACTCCTCAACTGAGAGAAAGAACATCCGCACTGGAATTTGGATGATTGAATAAATTAAGATCCGCAATAGGTTACGGGAGCCACCTACCCATACGAGTCCCATTGGTAGTGCCACATCATCGGACTGTACTGCTAAACTGGGAGAAAGAACATCCGCACTGGACCTTGGGTGATTGAAGAAATTGAGATCCGCAATAGGTTATGGGAGCCACCTACAAATACGAGTCCCATTGGTAGTGCCACATCACCGAACTGTACTCCACAACTGGAAGAACGAACATTCGCACTGGACCTTGGATGCTTGAAGACTGTTCCCGTGGTCTTATGAGTCCCGTTTTCAGTTTTTTCGGGTTGACGGAGGGTGCGAATCTGTGGACCCAGATTGTCAACAAGGAACTGTTCAGGCTGGTAGAGGCTCGGTTATGTTCTGGAACGTGTTAAGGTGGAGCACGTTGGAACCTTTGTTATTTCTAGATGCATATCTGAACGAGCCATTGTTAATGTTCATCCTTGAAGACCATATGTATCCATTCATGGTCTTCATAAACACACTCATTGCAATGGAGTTTTCTAGAAGGACAATGCGTCTCCTGACAGAGCAGTGGTGTCTGTTACGTGATTAAACGAGCATTCTTCACCATTCACTGTGCACGAAACTTGTCGAAAACCTTTGTAATAATATGGAAAGTTCCGTCCGGGCTTTGGATCATCCTCTCAGGAATGCGATGGAATTACGGATAGCGGTGCAGTGAGTATTGGTGGAGTTACCTATGGAGCACTTTCGTGACCCAATAGACTCAATGTCTCGTATATCGTTAGTGACAACAAATTTAAAATATGCCGCATACAAAAGCTAGAAAAGGAATGAAACGATGAAAGTCAAAAAATAAAAAAGAGCGAACATGAGAATATGACGGATAAGATAAACTTTAATCGTAGTTTTGGCGGCACTTCATATTGTGCGTCACACTATAATGAATGAGGCAACTGCCAATTCAAAGAAAACCAAGAAATAGTGGGCGTTTTGGTTTAATTCCATTATTTTATATCGCAAAACCCAACGTATTCAAACGAAAATCCTTCTATGGTAAAGAAACTCCTAGAAATAAATCTCAGAGACTCAATATTTCAGTATCATGAAAGTTTCCATTTCATGTCCCTAGAGTTGATAATATTGAGTTAAAATCAAGTTCGTGCCGTGTTAGAAGACTCATAGGTAAGGGAGTGTAATTTGTCAAAAAAACATACCTTTATTCCCCAAATTTTTCCTATATACGGCCATAACTTTTTCCCAACTGCAAGCCAGCATACCGATGCCTCAATGGTAAATACCGTGTTCTGCGATGCAAAAATTGGTCATTTCACAATATCAAGTTGGAAGTGTATGTTTAACGCATGATAAAGGTGGTTATCTGGGTGGGGGAGAGAGATATATATCTAAACAATATGCTGGGTCTGGGTGACAGAAAATTTTCCCAGCCAAGATTCTTTATGGTTTCCAGAGTCCTGTTCGTAAAGTGAGATCTGGTGGTGTCGTCGAGGAACAGCTCCCCTTTCTGATTAAATAAGGCAGTATCTTTGTAAATCAGTGCAGCTTGAACACATTGCATCGGGTAGGAGTACAGATCCGCTATCGTGAGTTTTCCACGTGGGAGAAGCTCATAACGAATTATACTTCTGATGGCCTACCACGGACACAACAAAACCTATCGTGGGTGCTGGTGTGTATCACCTTTATGCTGTATCAACTCTTCTAGTGACAACATGTATTGTGTAAGTTTTGGGGCATGGGACGGAACACACTTCTCATAGCAGGTCAGCACCAAGTTGAGCAAGCTCTTCTTGGGCTGACATAACAGAAACGACATGCTGCTGGTTGTTGGCATCTGACGAATGATGTGTGAACTAGGAAGTCAGTCTGCATGTCTTTTCAGTGGCGATGGGTTCAGAGCTGACATGGAATCCTGTGGAAAACTGGTGACAGGTTTGCGTGGTGTCTTCTTTAACTGATGTGCACAGCCGGTCGTTATCGGGTACCCAAAGAACCACAGGCAGCACGTATATGGATATGGTACGGCATAACAGTGGTATGAAGCCCTCAAAAGCAGGGACACTCGACAAGCCATGGGCAGTAGTTATATGGTAGGGCATACCAGTGGTGTCAGCCCATCCAGCTGAGACCCTCGATGAGCCACGAGTAGCACCTATACTGATGTAATAGGACATACCAGTGGTGTGAGCCCATCCAGAAGAGAAAAACAACGAGTCACGACAAGCACTTATATAGATGTCGCAGGGCAGACCAGTGGTGTGAACCCCTCCAGTAGAAACCTTCGATTACCCACGAGCAGCACCTATACATATATATTAGTAGGTATACCAGTGGTGTAAATCCCTCAAGCAGCGACCCTCGACAAGCCACAGACAGCAGTACTTATATGTCAGGGCATAAAATTGACGTGAGCCCCTCCACCATGGACACTCAACGAGCCACTGGCAGCACTAATATGGATACGGTAGGTCATACCTGTGGTATGAACCCTTCTTGCAAGAACCCTTGACGAACCACGGGTAGAAGTTTTACGGTGATTGTACGATATGCCAATGGTATGAGCCCCTGAAGCAGCACGGACGACACTTATATGGATACGGTAGGGCATACCTTGGGACGAGTGGGATCCACACTAGTTGTACGGTGACTGGGCACTGGGGAACTAAACAATACTCGTTAAATTGCCATATGGAAATACGATGTTCATTTCTATGATATTTGAGGGAAACGATATATGAGATCCTATAGAAAATTAACTGTAGTAATTATAAAACATGTTTAACAATTCTCCACCATATTTTTTTTTTTATTTTTGCGTAGACACGCAAAGATTTCATCAGAAATATTTTGCCATTTCTTAAACTTCCTTTCAGGATAAAATTATTGGTATATCTTAAAGAATTCCTATGAGCGAAAAGCATAATAATTTAGTGCTCCACATGGAATTCTGCAATATAATATCGTACATACATTCCGCTAATTGAATTCTGTTAGCAACAGCAAACTTATAACGTCGCTTTGAATTTCTGCCTAGGATTAATAGTTTTAAAACTGATATTATCATCGAATCCAGAAGAAATACACAAAAGAGGATTTTGCAAAAGCTCTTAAGATTCAGTCAGCAATATTTTTCTTAGGATCTAATTATATGTGCTCCTGTTATTCTAGGTTTCCAAATTTATACAGGAATTCAAAAACTCTCTAACCAAATGTTCACTACCTCGTTTAAAAACGGAATTTGCGCTCAGTTGAATCCCAGAAGAGTCATTCATAGCGATCTGCTGCTATTTACGGGACCAAAATAATGAGATTTGTACCTCGAACTAACTGTATTATTTCCTTTTTTTCTGCCTAACAATGGAGCGAAATAAAGGAATGAAAACATAATGAGACAGAGGAGCCATCGTGCAAGCAGACACAAATTATACCTAGATCCTGTTTGTCGGATAGTTCTGGGGAAAATATTATCTGACATTCTTTTCATTTAATTAGGTTTGCTTGAAGTTTGCTTTGAACAATCTGAGGAGAACACGCGGGAAGAGGAAAAATAATATCTCAAAAAAAAAAACTGGTAGAAGGTTTTCGTCGACAAAGGCATATCGAAGAATTCTTGATTTTGCATAGAACATCTTTGTTGAAATAAAGGAACACTTCCGACGACATGTTTTTAATATACTCATTATCAAAATACGGATATCCATAACTAAGTGAATAAAAAATCAGGTGTTCCAGACTAATCTTTGCACAAAGAGTTCGGCATATTATATTGTAATAAATAAAGGTAGAGGAAATACGGTGTGGCCCGGGGGTAGTGGGGTTTAAAAGGTAAGGGCTGCCGATTATTCGTACTTTCGGATATGAAGGAGAACATCAGGGAACGAAGCGGATCCTATGTTTGTCTTCCCCATGATAGGTTTCTAATTTCCTGGAAACTCGGGCTCTAATTTAAGGATGGGTAATATCTTATAGTTTCAGATCAATACGGAGATTCTTAAACTTTATAATCGTAAGGCATTACGTTTGTTACATGGTGTGAGAATACATACTTAATCAGTAAACATGAGGATTTCAAGGGCTGAGCTTGAGATCACAGGCTTATAAGGGAATCGTCTTTCATTCTGCTACAAGTGCATTACTTAGGTAGGTAACCGATGTCAGGTGGTTCGGCAATGGTCCACAGGCTTATTAGGGAATTGTCTCGCATTCTTCTACAAGAGCATTAATTAGATTGGTCATCGATGTCCGATGGTTCGGCATGGTCCACAGGCTTATTAGGGAATCGTCTCCCATTGTGCTACAAGAGCATTAGTTAGGTAGGTCATTGAAATCGGATGGTTCGGCGTGGTCTACAGGCTTATCAGGGAATCGTCGTCCATTCTGCAACAAGATAATTAGTTAGTTAGGTTATCGATGCCGGGTGGCTCGGCATGGTCTACAGGCTTATTAGGGAATCGTTTTCCATTCTGCTACAACAGCATTAGTTAGGTAAGTCACCGATGTCGGGTGGTTTGGCATGGTTCACAGTCAGCGTTCCAATTCAACCCAAAGGTTCCATTGGATTGAGCTCGGAGATCTGTGCAGGCCAATCAAGTTTTTCCACACCTATTTCATCAAACCATTCACGACCGAACCTGTATTTACGGACGGAGACATTCTATCGTTGGTAAAGGAAAGGGACTACACCGATCTGTTGCCGTAATGTTGTGAGCGCAGAATTATCGAGAATGTCATTATAGACCACAGCACTAAGATTCGCGGGTATTGTAACTAGGGTGCCCAGCGCAAACCAAGAAGTGTATGATGCTGCCTTCACCAAACCTCACAGGTGGTGCAACACCGTCAGCCAGGTATTTCACCTGGCATCCTCTACACACAGGCTCGTACGTTGGACTGCCAATTGGCAAAGCGTGATTCATCATTCCAGAGGACTCATTTTCATTTCTCCACGGCCCACTAGCGCAGAGCTTTACACCACTCTTAACTGACGCTTGGTGTTGATCTTGCTGACGTTAGACTTTTCTGCGGCTTTTCAGCCATGGAAACCCTCTGCTGTCAGCTCGCGACGAACCATTATGGTGCTTCCGTGGCTTCCAAAGTTATTTTGGAACCAGGTGATGAGTGTCGCAATAAAAAAACAGGAAATTTCATCGCACCAGTTGTTTCAGCACTTGGCAGTCTGGCTATTTCATACGTGCCCTACCAGGTCTCGTTAGCGCTGTTGTTGCTCTTATGCATTTTAACTTCACAATAATACGACTTGTAGTTTTTTAGGGAGCCCGCACTAGGGCAGAAATTTCCCGAACTGACTGATTGCTAAGATGGCACGAAATTGCCGAGTTGAAAGTCACTGAGTTTTTCTGTCATACATACCATTCCACTGTGCACGCAGGTCTATGATGTTTGCCACGACAAGTGCGTCTTTTTATACTTATCCTCTACTCAAAACTGGTGTTCTGATACTTTATAGTGTATCTTCTACTCAAAACTGGTGTCCAGATACTTTATAGTGTATCTTCTACTCAAAACTTGTGTTCAGATATTTTATAGTGTCTGTTTGCCTAAAGTGCAGCAACAAGAATGTGTATGAAGTACGTAAAATCGACATGCGGTCATCTGGATATTAAAAAAACACTTTTATAAGATTTCCTTTGGAAAATAATCCTTCCTTGGTAGCCATTCGACAACAACACTGTAGAGTGTTACAGTTGCTTTGCTTCCCCTTTGGAAGAACACAATCTCAATAGATTATCCTTAAGTTTATTGATTGGTTGATTTAGATTAACCGTAAGCTTATTGATTCGTTGATTTTAATTATCCTTAAGCTTATTGATTGGTTGATTTAGATTATTCTCAATCTTATTAACTATTTGATTTAGATTATCCTTAAGCGCATTGATTAACTGATTGATTTAGATTATCCTTAAGCTAACTGATTAGTTGATTTAGACTATCTTTAAGTTCACTTATTGTTTGTTATTGATGCTCTTTAAGCTTAATAAGCAGAACATCGCTGTTATGCATCTTCATTACTTGAAAGGATGGTTTTCAGGAAGAATTTTGATTGAGTAAAGGAAATGGAAATTTGCCTTCCTTCTGTACGTACGATAATTTGCATATAAATATAAATCGAATACGAAAAAGTACATCCGATAATGACAACTTATTTTATGCCTTGCCCAATATCTACGGATATAAAAACAGAACTGGAAAATTTCTTCGTCCATCCCGAATTTTATTCAAGTGAAAACAAAATTCTCCTTGCATTTTAGCCGTCGACAATGTACAGTTTTCTCATTGGTTGTCTTGAAAGATTTCCTTATGTTCGGCACAATACTTACTGCTCTAAACGTCGGATTGGAAAACGCGTCGTTTTTTGTTTCCGGTGGTTAAATCGTTGTGGAATATTTTCAAGCATTTTTTTTTTCTAGCTGAAATGCACAGTTTTTCCTCTAGTTGGTCCAGAATTTTCTTGTTTTGCTTAATGTTCACAGTTCTAAACGTCGATTTGGGAAAATTATTTTTTACAACGGATAAGTACAGCAAAGTGGAGAAAAAAATATGTAAGCGTTTTCTGCTATCTGCGATGCACATTTCTTTCGCTAGGTGTTGTAGAAGATTTTCTTAAATTCGGCAAAATATCTACGTTATTAATAAGTGAATTGATAAGATTATTTTTGTATCGTACGGAATAACATATGTGAAGATTCTTTTAAGTATTTTTAAGAACGAGGTCGTGCAGTTCTCTCGGTTAAGTGGAAAAACACCAACTGTTTGTTTGTTTGGGGGTTTAAAGACCACCGTGAGAAACTCGATGGGCCATAAACAGTCACCAATTCAGGTCCAGTGCTTCTCCAGAAAAGGATAGAGACAGAGAAAGGAGGGGGGGCGGAGAGCAGGTGCCGTAAGGACGAACACAACATACATGCCTCACCAGGATTTGAACCTGGACCAATCTCGGACGAAGGAGCATAAGCCAGCGCTTAGACCAGTGATCCACAAGAGCGGCATAAAAGTCTTTTCCTATTTTTTGTCCGATACCTACATCTGTAAAAGCCTAACTTGAAAAGTTTGTGTTAGGTGGCTCAATTTGCCGAAAAACTTTTCACTACCTTCTTTGCCATCGACTACACATGTTTATACCGTTCGAAGGCGCAATTGCATATTTCTGCAAGACTCCTGAGATCAGTATTTGCATTGTGCAAAATTTCTTCAAATGACCATTTTGGGGGAAATTATTTTTGTAATCAATGATGGGTGAAGGGGATATTTTGCGCATTTCCAAACGTACCTGCCGGTGAGCTTATATAGATCGCCAGCACAGTGGTTTTGCCTTTTCTAACTGCTATACAGAGAAAATTTTTTGCCATAGGATTATTTGTAGAAACGTGCAATTTTTTAAAAGCGTTGTTTTTTCGCTAGAATGATGTGGCGTTGTTATACTTGCATTTCCTATTGTATCTTCGCTTTAAGAAGTTTGATTTTAAAATTTCCTCCTGCATTTGATTGTTATAACCATTACTCATATTTTTCTCGGACTCGTTATTTTTCCTAAAGCGAAACGTTTACGCAAGGTAACATCCAACAATTTGTGGAATTTTTCTGAATTCAAAATTAAATAAAAGCCTGGAAATTGGCGAATAATATTAGATTTTTGTTAAGAAGTCCTATTTCAAAATTGAACGAAAACCTTGAGATTTGAGTAAAATATTAGAGATTTTTGTCAAGAAGTCTTACATATTACACACGTTGCGTTAGCATGCTTGAAAAACACAGTCTTATTGTATATTTGATTAATATTTTCTTGTGATTGCAATTTTAGAGCTAGAGTTTTAAGCGAGAAAGCGCAACCCATAGCTAGAGGATAAGGGAACAGAAAGAATTCTCATCTCTATAAATTAAAAGGAGTCAAATGAAATTAAATTAAAGGATTACAAATAAATTCTCCAATCAAAAGCTGTTTACCTAATCTTTTCTTTCAACACATCGTTCACTGTATCATTAAATATCTTTATAAGAAGCAGAACAAAATATGACAAAACCCTCCGGCACAAGACTGTGTGAAAAAAAGTATAATTGTAAAAAACGAGCTTTTCTTTACTGTTGGTAGGTACACAATTAGTCAGAAATTTACACTCAGATAATTTTGCTTTTATTTTATTTGACACTAAAACTAAAGCAGAGTAATAAAACCTCTAAAAATAAAAAATTAAAAAAAATTTTGATTAAAATAATATCGTACAATATGTATCTATTTCAATGTATCGCCATTTTATCATTTATACTTCCCACGGGATTCTGGCATTTTTCATTTTCGTTTTGACATCTTTGTTTGCGCTTCGTTGAAAGTAATTCGAGAAACGTTTGCATAAAATTCAGGTAAAATGTATGTATGAATAATATGGCGTACTCTCTTTTTATTCTTCAAATTTGTTGAACATACCTTACGTTTAGAAATTCCCCAACCATTTTTATTAAGTATACTTTTCGTTGAATTTCTTTTTGGGTACACTAGATATCTCAAACTGCGGATATATTTTCTTATGCTAACATACAAAATTCGTGATTCTAATTTCTATAACGATTTAAGTACACTCTAGAGAACGATGCATGAAGTGAAAGAGAGATCAATGCAAAATTTTCCCACTAATGCCCCGAAGACAATGAATAATTGCAATCGTCACAGCACCCATGTTTCAGGAAAACCGATTCTATATGTTCTTTCCGAAGTAAGTGTACCGGGTCAGAGAAAAGTCACTATTCAGTCCTCATATATGCAAACAACATATGCCGTGATAATGAAAAAAGGGATTGTCGATTTATTTGGGACAGATAAATTTAGGAATGCATTGCTGAACACATTCCGGGCGGTTGTGTGATTGTGTGTGAAAAAAATGAGACGGTATTTTTCGGGTTTTTTTTCGCTTTAGATTCGGCCTTTAACGATCACCGTAAGCAGTTCTCAGGACTATAAGCAATCTCACGTCCCTACTATAGCACCACTTGTTCCGGAGCAGAGGCAAAGCCAGTGTCCTCAGATAAACGCACTACTCATGCTTCATGTGGGACCCGAACCAGAATTCATTTAGGCCGATTGGTCACAAATCTACGTATCTGACGACTCGACAACCCGGGCGGCACGTGTAGAAGCTTTTAAAGACAAATATTGTAACACCAGTTACGGACGGATTTTGCTACTTCATGGTAGTACGAAGAGCCTCACAAATATATCGATATATATGATACCAATACGTAGCATTTACCTACCGCCAAGGTCGTTGAAGGTGAAATTCACACTGCCACTAATGTCACCTCCATTTAAATACCGTAATAATGGGAAGCATGATGTCAGCTGACGTTTATCTGTGCGTTATTGCATTTTAGGAATTCCTACAGAATGCATGCAACAGTGCTATCAACAACTGAGTATATATATTAGCGGGGCTGAAAAGTTTGAATGCGTTAGGTTAGTTTTTCAGTTCACCACATTTACATCATTCGTGCCTTAAACATAATGATACGATGATTACGACGGAGGATTAAGGAATGTACTTCAACCTGATGTCACAGATCTGGGTTATAAGCAGTCACCCGTCCCAAATTTGGTGCCACTTGTTCCAGAAATGGGAGAGATCCGCCCCATCAAGCAAGCGCACCACACTCGCTTCATTCGGACATCGAAACCGGGTCCACCTTGGACAGCTAGCCAGAAAACTACACTACTGTCTACTATGATGGACCAACAATTCGTACTCCAGAAAACCCGTGTAACGTCGTCCGGTGAAATATAACTGGAAATATATTGCTTTCAACGAAATGTGGCTCCTACATGGTATGCTGCTTTCCTATATTTACAAGTGCCATTTGTCGACGTTGGAGGTAACTCAAGAATATACACGTAGTCTCCGGAGGCCTGTTGCAGTCAGCCACCCTCCAGAACTCTCTGCTGCTGTATCGAGAACAGAGAGCCTTTGAAGAGCAACGGCGCGCAGTAGTCTTGTTCGACGAGTCCTAAATCTATCTGAGACAATATAATGGTCATTTAAGGGTACGGTGTTCCCAAGGGCAAAGAGAAGATCGTGTATACGTTAAGATATCTTGCGACTTCCTAGCTACAGCGTAGAGTGCCTGCTGTTACAAAACTGCACAAAGTCGTTTTCTCCGACTAAACCTATTTCTATGTGAGGGCATATGATATCCATATAAAGGTGCGGCGTCACCAATGGCAAAGGGAGGTTGGTGTGTATGTTCAGATGCGCTATGGTGCTTGCAGCTTCGTAGCTACATTGTAGAGTGCCTGATGTTACAATCAATCAGTTGTCTTTGTTGTTCAGCAGAGATACGCTTACCGCACAATAACGCGTGATTGATATTTTGCAACCTCATTTTCTAATCGTCCTCAGATCATAATGGAATGGTTCAATAAATTAATTCGAAGCATCGTGTGGCCCTATAGTGTCTTCGTAATACCAGCACCATATCTTTGCCATCTCTTTTCCCTGTCTTTTCCCATATTAAGCGCACCTGGCGTATATCGGGACGTTTTCTATAATGGTATCCTAACACAGCAGAGAAACTCATTACAATGCGTATGGCGTTGGAGAAAAAAGACTGAATGTACCACATGCCACTATTCGAGACCGACGAATGTGTAACAACGGCGTGCTAAATATATCATACAAAATAGTATGCAATCAGGGAGAACTGCCCTGAATCAGCGTGGAAGTATGCACGCTAGGGTGTTTTCTTTGTATCGTACACCATGCACGATTTCTGTATCTGCCCGGAATCAGCGTGGCGGTATCCACGTCAGGGTGTTTCTTTTTATCGTATACCATATCCGATTTCTGTATCAAGTTGAAAGTATGTCATATAAAGTGCATCATTATTTCGCAAATGTTGAACATTTTGTGCTCGTGAGTGTATTTTAATACGGATTGAGGAGAATTTTATATATCATCCAAATAGTGCATTTCTGTTTTTCGTATCTCTGCTGTGAACTGAAGAATTATTATTTAAGGAATGAAGCTTCTTATGTTCTTTAACAGAAATTAAACAGCAGTAAAAGGTATATAACAGAAATTTGGTTTTCTATCGTAGACAGAATTTTGATTTCCATAGAGGCATGACGCATAATGTAAGATCTTGGTTGGCTGGAAACTAAAGAAGGCCATTTTATATTCCAGAATCATTTTCATGGTACAGTAACTTATGTATGCATGCAGTCGTGGCATAGAGTTACAACCTGAACTGTTTTTAGCACTTTTTCTTGAGTATATTTCTGTTGCTTGTGATTTGCTTGAAAATTATGTTTTTTTATGCATATTGTTTTGCTTTTAATTATATTTTTTCACTTTAAAAATGAAGCAAATATCTCTCAAGCAAAAACGATGAATACGTTATTTTCATTTAAATAAAAGAAAAATGGTATAGATAAATTCCAACCATGCAAACCTCTGAGTATCACGAGAAGCAAAAGCGAAACCCTGATTATCACAAGAAGTAAAGCCATCCAAATTCCTGGGCATGACAAGAAGCACAACGATTCAAATTTCTGAGTGTCACAAGATGCACTACCATCCAAACCCCTGAGAATCACATGAAGCACAACGACCTAAACCCATGAGCAAGGCAAGAAGCCCAACCATCCATGAGCATTGGAAGAAACATAATAATTCAAACTCTTGAGCAACACAAGAAGTACAACCATCTAACCCCATGAGCATCACAAGAACATTACCATCCAAACATCTGAGTATCAAAAGAAGCACAACCATCCAGACTTCTGAGACTCAAAAGACGCACAATCATCCAAACTCACTGATCATCACAAGAAGCACAGCATTCCAAACCTCTGATCATCACAAGATGCACGATCATACAAATTCCTGTGCATTACTAGAAGAACAAAGACCTAATTCCTTGAGCAAGACAAGACGAACACAACCAGCCAAACCTCTGAGCATCACAAGACCCAAAACGAAGACCCAAAACCCTTGAGAAAGACAAGAAGGACAAACATCCAAATGCCTGAGTATTATATAAAGCACAACTAGCCAAATACGCACAACAATCTAAATTACTGTGCACCACAAGAATCAAAACAATCTAAACCCTTGATCAGGACACGAAGCCCAAGTATCCAAACTCCTGAGCATCACAAGAAGCACAACCATCTAAACTCTTGAGCACCACAAGAAGCACAACCGTTCAAATTCCTGAGCATTACAATAAGCAAAACGTTCCAAGTCCTTAAACAAGTGAAGACAACCATTCAAACCCTTGAGTTTCATAATTACACTCATCCAAAGCGATTGATTGAACACCACAACCACAGGAAGCATATTCTTCCAGAACGTCTGCACATCACAGCAGCTTCACCTAATGAAAAGATACGAGAGACACAACCATGCGATACTTCTTGAACATCCGAAAAAGCACAACTAAGCAAAATATTGAGCATCACGGGAAGCAAAACCTTTCAAACCTTCTGATGATCACAAGAGAAGCATCTTTCGGAAATTCATGCGCATCGCAAGAAGCACAGTCTTCCAAGACTGCTCAGAATCACAACAATTACACTTCACTAAAGCAATGAGCATCGCGATAAACAAATATTCAAAATTCCTGAGTATTCGCAGTCATCCAGACTATCTGAAAAAGAAACCATGCAGGTCGTTTAAAGAGCTACTCCATAAACTCGTGAATTTTCGTGTGTCACAGTATTAAACACGAAGCGATGAACATTTCAAGTTAAATACCAGTTAATAAATTGCAGTACCGTAATTCCCGTCGTATAATTCGTGTATTATTTGTTAGTCTGTCCGCGTTATGCGCCGATGAGAATAATGTGTCGCTTTGAAAGGAACAAAAACGTGTTTACGGAAATTTGATTTAAATAATGACAGGTCGAAATTGTTAGAAGTCATAAGTACATTTGGAAAATTTCCAAAAATGCCTTAAGAACTGAAAAATGCAATGCAATACGTAGGCAGCGGTCCGCAAACTGTTTAGAAAGGAGGTTTCCTTTTTTTTTGTTGTTTTTCTTACGAGCGTTTTGACAGAAAACACGACGCAAAGAAGGCAGTAAGTATTTGCTCTTACGGGAAACTACGTGCTGCAGGAAGCTTGTCCTCACGTACGTTCTTGGTTGCTGCACGTCTGACTAGGGAACTGAAGTAATGCTGACAAAAATGTTCATGATTCGTGCTTTTCATTCACTTGAAAGTAAAACAAAATCACTTAAACATGGCAGTTATTTTATAAGGAATATCTTATTTTCATATTAAACCGAGGTTTTTTAGTAGAAAATTACGACTCAGGATTAGCCTCGCAGGTGCGGGATATACGGGGATTTATATAAATCCCAGTATGATAATAATATAACACCATAGTTGGAAAACCAATGGTATTATAATGATTTCCTAACTATATAGTTGGAAAACCATTAATTTCATTTTTTTCATTCTCCTTAATTTCACGGTCTTCGGGTTACATGACACAAAGTACGGTAACGGAAATTGATTCTCCACGCACTATAAAAATGTCCTAGGACTAGTTGTATTAGATGGAATTAGGTTTCTAAGTTAAGTCTTAATAAAGAACTACAGTCTTCTCGAATAAACTAGTACTTGCAACAAAGCAGTTAATTATAAGTTTCGTTTGAAATAACAAATTACAACTTCAAAACTAGATGCTTCCTCTTCAGTTAGTGATCTTTATCTACGCGAACTATCTAGAATGCTAAGTGGTTGCCTTTCACGATAAAATTGAATTTCGTGCAAACAAGAACGACAATACTCACAGACTTGCCATTCAAGATCAATTCATATCATTTACGAACTATGACTACAATACCATAAATTTAGCCTCTCGTAATTAATTCTCATTGCATGCAAATGATGGGTAAAATTCTAAATCTCTTCCTGTAAGGATTAAATATCATTATGTGCCAACTGACTGCATTTATTAACGCTAGTCAGTACACAATAACTGCAAATTTTAGATCAAATGTTTCTTTTATGATTAATTCATGTTTTCTACAAATTTGAAAACACTGATGCGGTTTTGTTTCTAACGACTAAAACATGTTATCAATGAACTGAAAACAAATTACAGTTTTTTGAGAAAGCAAAATTAAATGAGCGCAACCATAAAATCATCATATGCATTACAGGGATTTTCGCAACCAGTGGCACACGTAGTATTACTGCCCCAAATGTAATTAGTTAATATACCGATTTGTAAAGTTGTACTGTTTTCTCTGAATTTAAAGTGAGTTCTATCAGTTTAATCCCAATCTTTCATTTCTTGTATTAAATTAGATCACCTGTTATACGTGTTTATCGTTTATATGTTGAATTTCTGTATTCCCGCCTGACTCCAATACGCGCTAACCTTAATTTATTTCATTATTTGTTAAATGGTAAGTTTCGTTCATACGTTCTCGTTTTCTAGCTAAAAGGCAACATTCGCCTTTTTGAGCGTTTGGAGAGCACGGGGAACGACTTGCTGTTTTGTCTGTAATCTTCCCTTTCTTCTTTACTGTCAATCGCTGCCACAGACATCTAGTGAGGAGGACAGAGATATGTTGTGAAATATTTTAAACGTGGTGAATTGATGAAGACGAAATTTAGCTTTTTGAAGGCTATGAACTTTGGAGCCATAACTTGGGAAAAGTTTTTTTCTGGAGATGGTAAAGAACTGTTCGACAATGTTGGATTCCGTTCCCACGGAGGTCCCTCGCAACTAAAAAATTCGGAACTATGATAACAACGATCGAGATTTGGTCGAATTTAAGTACAGAAGCTTTTGAAAAATATGCTAACTGTGATTTCGAACTTGCAACGCCATCATTTTTGACAATTCATGAAAGATGGTGAGAACGATTGAACAAAGACATCGCTCTTTCCACGTTTTAGCAACAGATAGCAACCAAACAATTGTTATTCGGTCACCGCTGCAGATCTGAATCCCATATCTCTCGATATCTAGCCGAGCGCGTTAGTCTTGTGTTGCTAAAATGTGGAAAGAGCGATGTCTTTGTTTATTCACTGACACTACGTATTTGGAGGATTTTCACGTTGGTGAGAACAACAGAGATAGTGATGACGAAGGATGTGTAATCCCTCCACCAACTTCAAAATATGCGCAAGATCTTGCTGCCTATGAAATGATGAAAACACATCACATTACTCATGATATAAACCAGACTGTTTTTTACTCTCATTTGTATCATGACTAATGATATAAACTGTGTGATATTATGTCATGATATGAACAGTGTTATATATAACACTATATAAAAAGTGTGATATATAACACTATATAAAAAGTGTGGTATTATATCTTGATTTAAAAAGTGTGATATATAACACTATATAAAAAGTGTGGTATTATATCATGATTTAAAAAGTGTGATATTATATCATGATTTAAAAAGTGTGATATTATATCATGATTTAAAAAGTGTGATATTATATAATGATATAAACAGTAGGGTGGCCCTCAAAATTAAAAGTTGGAAATTATTTGTTGGTACCATCTAATTTGGTTTCAATGCGTAAAGAAAACATGACAAAAACATTTGAAACGGTTTGGACAATATTTATTGTTCGCTCAGAGAACTTGAATTTCCAACAGATAAACATAATGAAGTATTACGGTTTTGCATACATAAATGCTAAAGGCACTACCCTCTTGGTAGGTATCAAACATCTTAAACAGTAAAATGTTTCTAATTAATAAAAAAAACATATCCATGTCAGATTGTCAGTTTACTATTAAAGCAAATTGCAGTCTAATGGTGTTATCACCAACTTGCAAATACTTCTTAGGCTCAGGAAACTTTGAGCGATGCTCAGACACTACTTGAATCAAGTATTGCTTCTGTTCTTCATTCTTTGTAATGCTTAAGTTAAAATCCTGAATAAGCTTCACTCAACTTTCTGCCATGTCCTTAACTACATGGAGGCTGTTTGCATATTTTCTGGCTTCCTGATATTGTTCGTCGTCTTCCCAGTCATTCGGATCAACCTTTGTAAGAAAGTCGTAAGGAATCACCAAAATATTGAAAAAGTTGATGGTGTTGACTGTTACAAAGTCCTCAAGTTCTTTGGAGTCAATGGTGCTCGCATCAAATGTGATTCTCTTTGGCTGATAATCAGAACCGGGTTTACTTAATGCCTCTACCATTTGTTTCTTCTTGCCGATATCCGTTTCAGGGTCGAAGAAAGCTAAGGCAATTAGTTCCTCACTGAGGTACCAGAGGTGTCGTGTAAAGGATGTGACAGCAGGTGTGGAAATGCCAGAGTTAATGGTGCTATATTTCACTGCGGACTTCAGAAATTTGAGATCATTTGCTGAAGCGGCAGTTGAAAGAGTGAACGAAATCCAAACCTTACTGTACAGTAAAGAGGCAAAAAGACTGTTTTCTCGGACCGACTTCTCTTCCCGTGAAGTCAATTTGAATTGCTTTTTAAATATCCATACTTTGATGGAGCACAGGATCTTCGCCATCCACCTGGAACGATGCATTGCACCTGGACTCATTATATGAATGCTTCGTGGTAGAGAACCACCAAGGAAAATAATTGTCAGCTCCAACAGTTCACAGTAGTCATCACGTGCAAACTCACATGGCTGCAGCAATGATTTTCTTGCAAACTCGAGAGCGTCTGTTCGAAGCTTGTTGTTTTTCGCGAGAACCTCTAAAAATATCGGATCGTCACGTGCTGTCGTGAAGCTTCCTTCTTCTATGAGGTTCCAGTTTGTTTTGAACCGTTTTAAAATACCAATTTCTGGACCAAACGACGGACCAAAGCAGTAAGTAAAAACTTCACTGATGACAATTTCATGGATGTGGTGTCGACAAGCCAGATGCAACATACTTCGTTCAAGACTTGTTTCATTTAGCGTACAAGCACCAGCTTTGAGCCCTGTGTTGACAGCGGTTGTGTCAAAGCTCATCGCATTTACCTGATCAGTAATATTTCATTATGTTAAAGTACACAAAACAGCATCATCTGCTGCTTTCCCTGTTCCATTGGGTAGTTTTGGTACGCCCAAGAGCTTGTCCGTTTGATGTCCTGACACCAATCCAAGGAGTCTTTCAACGGATTGTGTTCCTTGTATGTCCGGTAGCATCTTACCGTCCCAGTGAACAGTTAGTGGCACGTCTGGAGTAAAACACTGCGTTGAAGACTGAACCTGATCTGCTCTAAGCTTAATCCTTGCATCTCTGCTTGTTGACCAATTTATTGCTAAGTTGGAAACATCATGGCCAAGACTCGAAGCAGCTGCTTTTAACAGGAACACAGCTTTTTTATCACTAATATTTGTCCGATCGAGAGCTGTGTCAAGATCTGGGAATATAATACTCGGAGGTCTTTCACGACGGTCATCACAAATTCCCTTTGCATTGATCTTTTCACAAGTGATTTTCACTTGTTCCTCCTCTAAATCTATGTCATCTTCAGACGACATGATGGTTTCATCACTGGACTTGGGCTGGCTTCCTTTTCTTCCCGCTCTTTCAGTTCTATTTCCCGACGTTTCCTACTCAAAATTATTTCCTATTTCTTTGCTAATTTAACACCAATCGAGCTGCTCATATAACTTTTCCTCTCGTTTCTTTGCTCATGCAAGAATTCACAATTTTCAGGGATGGTAATCATGGTCATGGCATCAGCGTGCGCCATGTCAAAATGCTTATCAATATCTCTTTAGAAAGCAATTTCATTTGCCTCCTGAAGTAGGGTGCGTCGTTTTGCGTTCTTTATTAGTCTTTTCCATCTGTCAAACATAATTTCCAGTTTTTTAATGGCATTTCTCTCTATGGTCGTTGGCATACGAGCCATGCTCCAGAATTTCGAAACCACCCTAGCATCATGTCGTGAGCTTTCTCTTACTGTTCTCTTGTTTGCATTATGTTCGTGAAAGAAAGAGAGAGAGAGTGGCGATACGTAGGGAGTTTCATTCCCGTGATGCATTCCGTAGCACATCCTACCAGTCGAATATGAGATGCTGTTCTTGTTTGAACTGAAGCAGAAGCACTACTCCTAGTAACCATCTCGTTTTAATCCTTTCTTGCCACAGTAGGCTACCTTCTACCTGAAAACAAAATACATGATTTTAATATTCTGCCCATTAAATGAAATAGTTGCAGTTAAAAGAATAATACATTGGATAATTCTTATAGTAATTAATATTGGCATATGAGTAATGACTATCGACTGCTGATTAAGTACCTTATATCGCGTACGTTCAAGCTTTTTCGCTTGCCTTGAGCCACCTCTAAATATTATTCAAATGGCTCCAGATTTAGCAGAAATAATTTATTTTGCATATGTAACAAACAAAATGACAGGGTACCATTTGGCATACAACAAACTTATTTTTTTACTCTATATTTGGCAACCACCCTAATAAACAGTGTGATATTACATCATGATATAAACAGTGTAATACTATATCATGATATAAATAGTGTGATATGATATAAAGAGTGTGATTTTATATCATGTTATAAACAGTGTGATTTTATATCATGATATAAACAGTGTGATTTTATATCATGATGTAAACTGTGATTTTATATCATGATGTAAACTGTGATTTTATATCACTGTAAACTGCAGTGCACAATGATCTTTTTGCATTACGTTCGAGACGTTCATCTCAGGCTCAACCGACAGAGTATTTTAAAATTGTAGTAATGGTCAAGTGCCTCCTGTTAATCCAAATTAGACTACGTATCAATAAAAATACGATACAGAAAATATCTATTTCACAAAATGTTTGTATGAAACTTGAAGACGATTAAATTAAAAAATAATATTCCGTTAGTGGTAAGTGCTTCAAACATTTGTTTTCTACGTTAAATACTCTATTCTCAAAATATAGTGTTTCATATTTACTATAAGTAGTATTGTTAAAATTTAACTTTTTACTTATATACTTTTCACAGTTATACGATTTTCATTATGGTCTCTTGGAAAAACGTATCATTGATGCTTTCTCGTATGTATTTCCTAATTTGATGAAAATCATAACTATTAATTTATTTCATTTTTAAGTTTAGAAGTTAAGATGGTCTAAGTGTTTAAGAAACCGAAGTTAAAACAAGAGAACGGAGAATACAATTTCATGAAGAACAAACAGAAATTAATAAGTTTAATTAACAGCAAACCATTGCGTTAGGATTACTCTTTCAATCCTAGTTTAAAGAGGCAGAAGCCAAGTCATCTAAACTGATTTACTAAAAATCATTTTCATTTTACATTCTGATTGCATTTGGATCACTCTATCACAGATCGAAATCTAATATAAGGAGAAGGAAATCAAAACAGCTAAATTACGGGTTCAAACCTGATCCTAAGAATCAGAAGCAAGCGCATGTAAGCAGCTTATCGTGGTTCGGAATAGAAGAAGAAGACATTAGTCAGAGGTCCTAACCACTGGACTGAACTGTGTCCTAGGAATCAGAATTCCTCGAATGTAGAAATTTCGTCGTGAGTTAAAGCTCGATGCTATGAATCAGATGCTATTCATTGCATATAGACATTTCTATCACTGATCCAGAACCCAGCGCAGCTAGATCCATTTATCGCTGTTTTGAATAGTACAAGAGCCATAAACTAGAGCTCCTATTACTGGTTCGAACGGTATCCTAGGAATCAGAACAAAGCGTACGTTCTGATTTCCAGTTGCGAGTTAAATACCAATACCAGAGTAACCAGAAACCATTCAGTGCACGTTACATCAATGGTCAGAACCGAGTACAAGCAGACAAAATCCAACGCACTAATGCGACACTATCACCTCTTATAATAGTATAAAAGACATAAGCCAGGGCTTCTAGCCACTGGCCCAAACCGTGTTCTAGAAATCAGAACTCAGAGTTCTACGAAAACCCAAAACCAGAAGACACTCAGCGTACGTCGACGTCTCCATCAATGGTTAGAACCCAATACCAGCAGCCAGATCTCAGCGCCCCTAAGTCGATCTATCACGGACACGAAGAAATAACCCAAGTAACACAGCCTTTCAATTTAATGTAAGCACAACACTGGGCCACCGTTTTTTAGGAATAGTAGATAGTGGCTCAATGTTGGACCTACGTTAAATTGTAAGGCTGTGCTACCTGTGAAGCCATAACTCCTAACCATGAGTCGAAACAGCGTCCTAAGAATCAGAGCTTAACGAAAGCAGAACCCTCAATCACAAGTTAGAAACCCGATACCAGAAGTGATTCAGTGCACGTAGACTTCAAGTATCACTGACTAGAACCCAGTACTAGAGGGAAGAAACCATAGCACCTAAATCCCGTGTCAGAACATAGTTATAATCATCACAGTCGAGCAGACATGGTCCACCTCTCACGAGACAGAACTCAGAACAAGGAGCCTGAACAGCTAGTATCCACTTCTTCCCAGTGGGTAGGGGCGTAATTTTCGGCTTAGAAGTCCAAGTTAATTCTGCACTCGAATCCCAAATGAAGCACGGGCGGTAGAATCATTGGTTACAAATTACGAACCGGCGACTGCTTATAACACATAGGGTTGCTCATAAAGAACAGTAGTTAAACCTCTAAATAAAATAAAATGATTGCTTGAAAACAGATTCGAATCTAGAAATAAAAATCTGAAGTCAGAGCCCGTAAACCACTTAGATTTGTTTTAAAATTCATCCTGATTACTTTCACCATGAGTTCCCGAGTAGTGCAAGAAATCAGACACTAGTACAAAAATACTACACCATAACGAATAAAAATTGACTACAAGAAGCGAGGCTAGACCGTTGTGAAAAAGTGGCACTATGAAATAGAAGTCATTCGATCGAATGCCAAAACATCTAAATAACGTCATCACGGGAAGGCCATTTAAATGTCTTCTGTAAAGGAAAATCCAATGATATCTCATTTACTAGTTAAGATAAATTTTTCTCACTTAATTAATAATTAATATTTTTATCGCGATGTATGCTCAGTAATAATTTATGAATTTAAGTTCCATCAATATCGTATTATGAGGAGGACAAAAAATAAATTGAGAAGAAGCTAGTCAAAATGTCTGACTGAACTGTTGCTCGGTTTTCAGTCGCTACTGTAATCACAATTTGCTAGTGCACAGATAGTCTCGATTACAGTCTACAATCAATCGTAGAAGAATCATTTCCGTTTTACATTCTGATTGTTTACCGATTATGATGACGTGTAATGGCTCTGAGTTTTCATTGATCACCGGTAGCTCTTATAAAGCGATGATGATGACACCCCAAGAAAGGAATCGATATCGATTTTTCCTTCGGAGGAGAGAAATGCTTTATCGGGAATTCAATCAGATCTCTCTGGAAGCACATATTGCCGTGCCCCTGAGTGGGAATGATGGAGCTCTGCCACATCGTATAATCCCTGGGATGTTGGAGGCAGGAGGATGCGGAGGATGGGAGGGTGGTGGAAGATAAAAGCCAGACACCACCCTCGCAAATCCATAGGTGTGAGGAAATGCACCTGTAATTCCCACTTTACAAGTAGCAGGACGCGGAGGAGAAGATGGTGTACGGGTGAATGCCGGCCTTCAAAAATTGATGAAACTTCAAAACGCATCAGGATGGAAGTAGATTTAAAGATAGAGGGGGAGAGAGAGAGAGGAAAAGAGAGATAAACACAGAAGCGTTTGCTGTATCGTGGGAAATTAGAAACATGGTCTTGCAGTTTATCCATCTCTTCATCCGCCGAATGGTTCGAGTTGAAAGATCTCTGGGAAACGCAATAATTTAATTGGTTAAAATGTCTATCACTATTTCTTCGAGGTGATCTTTTTCTGAAAAAGATATTTTTAGAAATCTAAATAACATGCAGCGTACTCTAAAGGATGTTAGCACATGCATATCATTTCGTCGAACGTTAGATAAGAAAAAATTCTTAATTTTATAAGAGATATAATTAAAAAGAAGCTGGTGGATGTTTTACATGGGAAAAACATTTTACTTAAACAAAACAGACATTAAAAATGATAATAGTTTTTGATTAAATGAAAACGCAAACTGGAATGTGGGAAAATCCTTGGAAAGTGGAGCAACGTGTTATAGGTAGTTGTTATACACCGATGAACTATTCCATTACGACCACCACCAGCCTAGAGAAATGAGCGCCTGGAGACCGAACAGTGACGCAGGTGAAGATCACAGAGATGTTTATATGCAACCCGAAGACCGGCTTACGGTTAGTGGAGTGTTCGGAGTCAGAATGGGAAAAGCTGCCGATTTAGCGTAGTTTCATAAAGGACAAATTGTGATGGGACTGCTCCTCGGAACAAGGATCTCGGAAAAGAGTGCAGCTTGTGGGTTGTTCACGTACCGCTGTAGTGAGTACGTATCAAAAGTGGAGCACAGATGGCCAAACGACGAACCGTCGTCCAACCGCATGCCGTCCGCAGCTCATTGATGCCAGAGGGGAGCGGAGACTGTCGCGCATTTTTCACAGCAAACGCAGGGCCACAGTGCGACAAATCCCTCGCAGCTACAACAGTGATGATCAGGGCAATGTGTGACAGCACACAGTTCATCGCATCCTTCTGCGCATGGGCCTGCGTAGCCAAAGACCCAGGTAGGTCCCCATGCTCACCGCAGGTCATCTCCAGCAACGCATGAAATAGGCCCAAAATCATCGCGTTTAGCCCGTGGATGATTGGAAGAAAGTGGCCTGGTCTGACGAATCTAGATTCCTGGTGCATCGCGTAGACAGCCGAGGTCCGATACGCGGATTACCAACG
The DNA here is from genome assembly GCA_039090855.1 of Macrothele yani. Lineage (NCBI taxonomy): Eukaryota > Metazoa > Arthropoda > Arachnida > Araneae > Macrothelidae > Macrothele > Macrothele yani. The sequence goes on from CM077002.1 coordinate 142,111,811, forward strand.
GAGGCTATGCCACCTGGATGCACTGTTGGGCGGAAACAGTCCGGCGGCGACGGTGTTATGCTGTGGGCGATGCTTTCTTGGGACACTTTAGGCCCCATTATCCCAATACCACAATCCATGACAGCTCTCAGGTATCTGAACATCGTTGCGGACCAAGTTCACCCATTCATGGTAACTGTGTTCCCTGCTGGTTATGGCCATTATCAACGCGATAATGAGGAATGCCAGAATCGTCAAGCAGTGGCTCGAGAAACATGCTGGTGACCCTCTGTTATTGAGCTGGCCTCCGAACTCTCCTGACATAAACCCAATGGAGCATTTTTGGTTCGACTTGGAAGAGCGGGTTCGCGCTAAATCACCACCACCCCGAAATGTACGGGAACTGGATGACCTGCAGTTGACATTATGGTATCAGGTACCCCGGGATACCTATCGCCACCTCATCGAATCAATACCTCGTCGAATGGCCGCTGTTTTGCAGGCTAAAGAGGGTCCTACAGCTTATTAGGTAGGTGGTCGTAAAATAATGGCTCATAGATGTATTATAATTTTTCCATTCAGTTTAAAAAAGTAAATAAGAAAAGAAAAGAGGCATAAATTACATCCAACGATGGAAAATTCTGAATTATATCTTTCTTTCTAATCAGAAGTATAAGTATTCCCTTCTCTAGAGAACTAATAGAGCTCTGTAGATAAGGAGCCGGCAGCCTTCAATTACCTGCAAGACTACTTCTCTAAGCTGTCTGGCAAAGGTCATAGTCGATGTCTTCGCCGGACCACAAAAAAAGTAGTTTCTGCAGTCAAGGAATTTTCCAATATGCTCACTACATAGAAGAAGACAGGTTGGAACAGCTTTGTCGCAGTCGTTAGGTGCTTAGTGGGCAATCACGAGGCAGAAAACTATATGGATTTAGTTGCGACTATGGTGAAGAACTATAGCAAAAATGGACTGCAGATGTCCCTGAAATTCCAGATCCTTGATGCTCATCTTGATAAATTCAAGGAGAACACGGCAGTGTACACGGAGGAGCAAGGCGAGAACATCCAACAGGATAACCTGGACTTGGAAAGTCACTACCAAAGACAGTGTAACGAGAACATGATGGGAGGTTGCACTGGGGGCTGATTCGTGAAAGTGATTTACAGCATAATCGTAAATCTTAAAAAAGTATTCACTTCTAAATACTTTGTGGTCATTTTTGTATAAATGTAATATAAATACATGTTAGTTTTGATATGTAGATATTTTTACATCATGTGAAAAAATTGCCATATCGTAATTGGAAATAGGTACATTTCAAAATATCACTGTCCTGGTCACAAAAGCAAACTTTCTGGCGAATAATAGCCATTTTGTAAGTATCAGCAATAAAAAAATAACAATTATTACCCAGGAATGGAAATTGTATTTCACAGTGTAATTTATATCCAAAGATAGATAATGATGAATTGAGTTTTTCTTTCTGAACAGAAGTAAGCACTTCCTTCTCTAGAGAAGTTTACAATAAAGGTGTTCATTCTCAAACACTTCGGAAAAAAAAAAAAAAGAAAAAAACTCAAAATTAATACGGCACTGTAAAAATTGAAAGTATTTATTTTTCATTTGAGAACACGAACAATTGGAAATTTCCATTTTCAAGCCACCGATTAATTACAGATAATAATCATTAAGGTTTTTAAAACAACTTCAAAAACAATTTCTAGAAATCACAAAGATGGAAATTTCATGGTACGACGGTTCAATAGTAGAAACTAATTGTTGGCCACACTTATAGAATCCCATTACTTCTTGCCTGGCTGCGTTTCACTTAACTGCCTAAATGCTCAGTCAAATGCGAGATTTACGCGTAAACAATTTAAAGAACCTTCTTTGCAGTCCTCGGCGTTTGTATGTACTGCGTTAAATCTTTTCCAGGTGATTTCCATAGAAATAAGGAACACAAGCTTCGACGAGCGTGAACGAAACAATAAGTGCATCTTTATTTTCCTAGAAAACCATTAGTCAAATTTCTAAATTAAAATGTAAATATGTTTATTTTCGGGAAATCATTCCGAATCGAAAAGAAATGAAGCAAATAGAACGAAAGAGATGTTGATAAGGAAGGAATGTGGAAATATTAAAAATGCAATTAACGATGCTGAAGCGTTTCTATTATTCGTCTTTTTTTCTATTTTAAACTGTCAAAATGAAAAATCTGCGATTTAATGACAAATGTTAAGAATTCGGAAAAGAAACGCGGACCCAACGACGTTCATTATTTTGTCTGATTGAAAGAAAGGATGAAAATCCATCATGGAATAAAAATCAAAGCTGAATGAGAGAGAATGAAAGCTTATTGAACTCTTTCCATGAAAATTACAATATAAATACAATCAGTGCGTAAACGTTTTGAGCTAGGCTACTATGAAAATAAAAGGGTTGACTATATAAAGGAAATCAATCATTTGGATGTACGAGTGTCGTCCGGAAAGTAAGTACCGTTTGAAAATAAATCGAAAGCAAAATACACTGGCGGAAAGTGAAAAGAGAACACCAAGAAGGAATTGGCGGAAAATCATGAAATTTACATATGTTAATTGGGTCGCGTTTACGTGGGTGTGATGTTAATTTCGGGACCAACCGGTGAGCGCTTACGCCACAGCACGGCATAACATGCAAATTATCGTCGGTGGTATTTAAGGAGTACGGCGAAGTGAATGTAATCAGTCGTCGGCGTACGGGCACGTGCGAAGATCCTGAAGAAGCTGCAATGCCTGGACATGGAAGACGTGTACGATTTCAGCAGTTATCGGACTTTAAGCGAGGTCATCTAGTCGGACTCCGCGAGGCCGGGTGGTCGTATTGTTGTATTGCGGAGCGAATTGGACGGGAAGTATCGGTGGTGGTACGATGGTGGCGTAGATGGTCCGAGGAACATTCCCACGCGAGAAGACGTGCAACTGGGAGTCACAGACGGACTGATGAGCGGGCCGATCGCGCATAAGAAGGGCGGCGTTGTCAAGCAGAACATCCACTGCGACGCAAATCCGAGCTGCCGTTGCACCTGAGGTGACTGACAAATCCGAGCTGCCGTTGCACCTGAGGTGACTGACAAATCCATGCTACCGTTGCACCTGAGGTGACTGACAAATCCGAGCTGCCGTTGCACGTTGATGCAGGACTACGCGCACGTGTACCTCTGACTCCAGCCCACCGTCAGGAACGGCTGAAGTGGTGTCGGTAACGTCTGCATAGGAGAACGCAATGGCGATCTTTCGTGTTCAGCGATGAAAGTCGATTCTGCTTGGGAGCCTCCGATGGCCGTATGCGTGTTCGCAGACTCACAGGGAAGCGTCTCCACCCTTCTTGCATCCGCCAGCGACACACAGGGCCTACACCTGGTCTCCTGGTGTGGGGAGCGATCAGCTGTAACTCGCGTACCCAACTAGTGTTTGTACCGGGTATGTTAAACAGCACCATCTACATCAACAACATCATTCAGCCCGTTGTTGTGCCATTTGTAAGGTCGGTCGATCGTGGTGTTTTACAGGAAGATAACGCACGCCCACACACGGCACGTACAACGCAACATGCACTTCAGGGTGTGAGACAACTTCCATGGCCTGCACGTTCACCGGATTTGCCCCCCATTGAGCACGTGTGGGATTTTATGGGACAAAGACTTATCCGGTCTCCACGGCCACCCACGACCATTCCCGATTTAGGCGTCCAGGTTGAGGATGCTTGGAACTCAATACCCCAAACTTACATCCAACATCTGTACGACAGGCTCCATGCCAGAATTGCACAGTGGCGGTTCAACCTCATACTAACCATGTTACATGGAAATGTTATTTTTCAGTTTACCAGCAAATACAGCTATATTTTGCCATAATGTTTTTATCACGTTATCCTCTGTATTCCGTTATTATGCTGTTTAAATTTCGTTAGTCTCAGACGTCTCCTTCCTGGTGGTTTTTTTCACTTTCCGCCAGTGTACACTGGTGCCAAAAGTCATTGAATAGCAGTATGCACATTTTTAACTGGCGCTGTCGTCGTATAAAGGCTTCGACGTATACCATGATTTTTATCAGTTTCGAGGTGCAACCTCGTGAGTCAGACTGAACAACCGCCAGCAGGATAATGGCAAGCCGAATTGGATTATCGGTGTTTCAACGAAGCATGGTAGTGGAAACCAGAAGGATGGGACATTCAATTTCCGAAGTTGTGCGAACATTCCTCGACCCAACGGTGTCACTTGTGTTTCGAGAATACTTGGTGGAAGGCATTACCACCCACCGTGGACAGCGCAGTGGCTGACCACGGATGCTGAATGACCGTGAGCAGCGGCATCTGAGCAGGATTTTCTATGCTAACAGGCAAGCGACACTAGCTCAAATAACATCCACATTCAATGCAGGAGGTACCAGATACATATATCAGGACAGTTCAGCATAATTGAGCATCCATGGGGTATGGGAGCAGAAGACCCACCGGAGTGTCTTTCTTATCACTACGACATCGGACATAGCGCGTCACCTGCGCTCATGAGCACGGCAATTGGACCCTGAAAGACTGGAAATATGTGGGGTGGTTCGATTAGTCACGCTACCAGTTGTTACGAGCTGATGGCAGGGTTCGCGTGTGGCTCAGACCCCATGAGGCCATGAACCCAAGCTGCAAACAAAGCACTCTGTAAGCTAGTAGTGGTTCCATACATGCGTGGGGGTGTATTTACGTGGCACAGTTTGGGTCCTGTGATCCTCGTAAATTCGTCATTAACCAGCCATTGCTTTGTTGCTCTGCTGGATGGCCATTTGCAACCCTTCGTGGACTTCATGTTCCCCAACAACGATGGGGTTTTCCAGGCGGACAATGCACCGTGTAATCGGGCCCAAGCTGTCCAAAATTGGTCCGAGGAGCATTCTGAACAGTTCCGACGGATGGTTTGGCCACCACATTTGCCCAACATGAACTCAACACAGCACTTATGGGACGTGATGGAAAGGTCCATTCGCACCCAAGATCCCGCACGAGGGAACTGTGGGTGGATGTTCAAACGCCATGGCTCTACATCTCTCCAGAAGTTTTTCGGGCCACTTGTGCGATCGATAACACGTCGATGTGCTGCACTTCACTGAGCTAGAGAAAGTTCTACACGATACTAGGTACGTATCCCATGACCTTGGGCACTTCAGTTTACATGAAGCACCCATCCAAATACCTGCTGCACCCCTCAACAATAATGCGGTTAGAAGACACCCCTATTTGTTATTAATACAGCAGATGTTCTAGTAGTTACAGCAACTGCCATCCGAGCAGATGGTCATTAGATCGATCCCAGGTAAGATGAATTACAGTTAACAAACTGAATACACGCCGTGCGTCGGATGGTCCGGTTAAGTCGACTGCCCCGGGGTATTGGAATTCGCGTTACAAATTAGGATATCTGTTTTTTCGCCCTCCTTTTTTTCTATCTCCTTGAAAGAGCTCGTTGTGACGTCATTGTCTGGCACACCAAAGTATTCGCACTTTGAATTTCGCAATGTTAATTTTTTTACCTGTGTCGTAACTGAGCCTTCTAGGTTCAGTATAACGTAACTTGCATAATCGATTTTTGATACGCAGGAGGAAGGTCTCACGGGACACCGTTAGTTCCGTTTAAATCTATTCTGTGGGTTTTAACATTAGGAGAAACTGCTGGGAGGCTCTTATGTATAACGAATTTGCGATTCCGAATACGTAAAAACGGCGACTAGAGCGAGTTCGATTCTGGTCAGATAGTCGATGCGAAAACGATGAACATTTCCATTTTCGCGCCTACAGAAAGTCTGGAATTTCCACGTGAGATCGTCTCACGCATGTGAAGCAGTTATACATCAAAACGGGAAATCGCCAGAGAAAATGTCAGCAAACGAGTCGTTGATGTTTGTTGTCAGTGAGCCATGCCTTTCCCCGTATCATAGCGACAGAACGGTGGTACCTACTGAAGAGCAAAACGTCGACCCTCAAAGGAAAAGCTGATATAAATATTTGGGGCAAGGCATGTAATGGGACGACAGAGCTATGACAGCCGATGACTGGATTAAGTAAGCTTATTAATTGCACGTCGTTGAGCTATGAGACAGCAATGGTCGAAAGAAAATTGCTATTGTACAATGGAAAACCAGAAATTCCTAACTTGATCTAACGTATCCAGGTATCATCTACAATACAACTATACAGAGTGTATGTGGGTATCATATACCACAAAAGATCACGGACTCCAACTCTAAAAAGTGGTTGTTACATGCCGGTAGAAGCTCTGTAATGCTTTGGGGACTGTTTATGTGGGCCACCCTGGTGACCCTTGTACCTTTGAGATCCCCGTAACTGTATAAGTCTATGTTAACTTACTCGCCCAGAAAGCCTATACGCTGTAAAAAAATTCTGAAGTTCACGTGCCACTTTCCACGATTCCTCTGGTGAATTAACGAAGCATATTTCTGAATCAACCTATTTCTATGTGATAACGAAAAAACACCTGGTTTTTAGAAACCTTTCTACAATTCCTTGCATAGATTGAAGGTAAATTGGCGTTTTTAAGATGTCTTAACGGAACATTCTGAATTTTCAGAAACCTTTCCGCCAGTCCTAACGGAAAAATTCTGTTCGCACTTTTTCACTATACATATGACGAAAAATTTCCTGAAATACTTGAGATTTGACTAACTGTTAATTTTCAATCGTTCTTCGAAGGATCTGATTTCAGGGTGCTGTAGCAAGATCGGATATTGTGAATAGCATATTGCATGCAAATTTGCTTCTTGTGGAACGGAGTATTCCGTTCATTTTCTCCCTTTTGGGGCCCAGCTATTGCATATTTCGTTACCGTACGAAACCGGGTGCTTAGATTCCTGTAGGTGGCTGTAAGATTTCTATGTATCAGTGTGTGCAAACCGTAAGACAAAAACTATTATAGCTGTCAAGAGTAAATTATATATTTAGGAGTCTCTCTATTCTAAAAAAAGTAACTGACGCCGCCGCTGTTTTAGAAATTTCGCGACACTCGCGCTTTTCTAGCTCACAGCGCAAAAAGTATTGAACACAAAAATTCACATCGTTTGTAGAGAACTGTTCGGACAACTCGCTGAAATAAATCGTTTTTCGATTCTGGTGATACTTCAAGAGCTATTGTATTTCGAAGTTCAGATAAGCAAAAAAAGTGCTGTCAGTTCGCGTTCTGCACACACTAACAGCAACAGAACCACGAAACTTTGTAGGCATGTAGGGCGATGGCCGAATTTTCGCACCTCGTCGCCCTTTTTTGAAATTAAATTTTTAAATTTCACGAAATAATCTATTTTGCGATGGAATTCATTTTAAAAAACGGATAAACGGCAAACTGTAAATCATAACGCATTGCAATTGTTATAGCATAAACTCACAACTATCATCGATCTTTAACAAAATAGAATTTAAAAAAAGTATTTTGTTTTATAAGCATTTTTAAAGACGCAAAGAAAACGAATGAACGGCTTACTCTGTTTTCGGTGTTAACCACATAGGAAAGTTCTGGTCCCGTGACCTGCTGCCATGGTGACGCAGCTGTTTTTAGCACTCTCTTCTCATTGGGTGATAGGGCAGGCAACAATTAAACAGGTAATGACGAAATGCTTAATGAGGTATCGATGCTTTTAAATTTTGGTGTTTTCCGCGGGCATACGTGAATACCTATGTAAATATATGCTTTCGCCTCGTATATAAAAGGCAAAGAGGGAAAATTTGAGTGTGTTCGTCCACGAATTGTTTGACCACATCTAAATGACCTAGGGATCTGAAAATTGGTATGCTTATAGGTCTTAAAGTCCGTATACCTAGAAAAGTACGAAAAAAAGAAAAGAAAAATTCGGCTTTCGAACATTGTCTGCTTGAATTTTCGCGAATTGTTTGACCACTTTAAAATGATCTAGAGGTCTAAAAATTGGCATGCTGATAGGTTTTAAATTCCGGATACCTAAAAAAGTCCGAAAACCAAAAAAAAATAAAATAATAATAATAAAATGAAAAAATGGCGCCTTTAAAATATTGTCTGCTTTAACTTTTCGCGCGAATTGTTAGACCACTTCTAGATAACCTAGACATCTAAAAATTGGCATGCTGGTAGGTCTTAAAGTCCGGATACCTGAAAATGCACGAAAAAAAAAAAAAAACACACAAAAAAAAAAAAAAAAAAAAAAACATCGCTTTGAAACATTGTCTGCTTGAATTTTTCTACTACTTCTACACCTAGAAAAAGTCTGAAGAAAACCAAAATCTTCAAAAAGGGTGGCTTAGCTTTACTGTTTCAAGCTGCTCATAGGTAAAAATATAATATTATCAAAATCACCGGAATGCTTTGAAAATTTCAAATTTTGATTCAAAATTAAAGCCTGTTCCGTTTTACGTCAAACCTTGTGCATTGACGTCACAACGCTGTTCTAAATCGTAAAGCAGTTACGGATTTTAAATTACTTTTCTTTCCCTTGATAACTTTTCCCTTTCTTTAATTTTATGTTCAGAAAATGATTTTATAGATTCACCGTTCGGAGAATGAGCAAGATTGCTAGTTTTGTAAAAGAATACTATAGATTAGTAACATTCCACCTTTTCTTAAAGATAATTTAAAGTCGCTGTCAGTTTAATGAAATCCCAAGTTTAATAGCATACTGTTAGTCCGAAAAAACACGATGAAAAGAAAATACGTTATTTGTAACAAGCCCTTATACAGATAAAAGTATTACAGACTTATTCAGAAAACTAATAAGCTGCAACACAAAATAAAATAACTAATTCACTCACATTAATAAGATAAAAATGTTTCATCATCGAGCAATTGGATTTCTACATTTTATTCGACAGACCTCTACATGAACATGTATCGCAGCTATAAGGCAGGCGATGTCCGTTCAGCAAGTCGCTGGTTCGAATCCACTAACGGTGAATAAGGACTAGGGACAAATAGTGGTCGTTAAACTTAATGGTAATCCGGGTAAGATAAAGGCTGAAAGAGTAGGATACGAAGATTTTACGGAAAATCCCGAAACGGATATTTCCGAAATAAACGCAATTACTGACTGCGGAAATCCTCTCAAAATATTGGTTAGAAAGAATAGAAATTTCTTTTAAATACAGGCAACTTTGCTGCATGTCATTTTGGGAAATCTTCCGTGAATTCACACTACTTTTTTTTTACAATGTAGAATCCAGTTCACGAGGTGCTGCTGACGTTGTGAGGGTAAAATGCGGACCCCCCCTCCCACCCGTGTTATTAGGTGCATGTGAAATAAATTGCATTCTCAGTTAAAGTAAAGGCCCCTATGCTGCTGGGAACATTCTACTCATGCGCTGAACGAATGCTGGAGACCACAATCACTGCGGACTTCTGAGCCAAATGTTTTGAGTATTTTTTCGTGTAGCCATGTACATTGCCGTGTACTGTTATTCTTTTCTGGTCCTTCATACACTAGTGTGCAAAACTTAAGGACGAAGAGGACAAATTAGCATAACAGCGGAACGGGCAGGCAGAACGGACCGAAAGACCACTCAGGAGATAAACTAGGGTCCGGTACGGTAAGGCATGCGCATATATGCAGCATGACGTAGGGGTATTGGTGGTGTCGGAAGGGTATAAAGCACACGGGCGGTGTACGCTCAGCAAATCGGTGAAAGCTATTGCACGGTGTACATCGGTTTGAACGACGTCGAGTTGCTGCCACTGTGTGATATGGCCAACAAGCAATCCAGTAGACGACATCTGCATGACTTTACCCGAGGTCGCGTCATTAGGTAGTTGGAAGAAAGTTGAAGTGTGAGTAGTGTGGCCGAGAAGTTCGGGATCGCTCGCAGCATCGTTTCACAAGTTTGGAGAGCATTTCAAACGACAGGAACAGATGTCCGAGAGTTTAGCAGTAATCGTCCACGAGCAACCACGGCGGCGGACGACCGGTATATTATCCTACAGGCGAGAAGAGACAGACGGCAGACAGAGGGAGAGATCGCAATGCACATGCAACAGACAACTGGACGACCGTTATCGCGTTTTACCGTTGCCCGTAGGCTGCACAAAGTTGGTCTATTTGCACGACGACCAATACGGTGTGTTCCATTAACGCCTACTCATCGGAGACAGCGGTTTCTGTGGTGCCAGGAACAGAAGACCTTTACATATCAGCAATGGGGTCGAGTTCTATTTACGGATGAGAGCCGATTTAGTCTGACGAGCGATTCTGGACCTATACACATCTGGAGAGAGCAGGGAACACGAAATCACACCTCCAACATCATCGAAAGGGACCGGTTTGGAGGTGGCGGAGTTCTCATTTGGGGCGGTATCATGCTTGGTAGCCGTACTGACCTCCACATATTCCAAGGAGGTTCAGTCACTGATGTCCGGTATTGTACCGAGCTTCTCCTGCCTCACGTGCGTCTGTTTACAGGTGCTGTGGGTCCTGAGTTCCTCTTCATGGACGATAACACTACACCTCTTCGTACAGTGGCTGTCGCAGAGCTGTTGGAGAGTGAAGATATTCAACGCATGGATTGGCCCGCAAGGTCCACGGACCTAAATCCAATCGAACACATGTGGGACCTCCTATAGAAACGCTTGGAAGCACGTCACCAGCCGCCAGCAACGATTCCGCTGCTGCGATTGGCGCTACAAGAGGAATGGGCCACGGTGCCTCAACAGCTCATTGACAACCTCGTCCTCAACATGGACAGACGTTGTAAATCCTGCAACGCAGTCAGGGGTGATCATATCTCCTACTAAAGACTGGATTTTTTCTGGCAACTGCCTGTCACATGGACGTTTCTGTCTTCTGTCCAGTTGTGCTCGAAGCTACCTATCAATAAAGTGCCTTCGTATCATTTGGATTCCTTGTTTGGACGGTTTTGCTCACTTGTCCCATATTCTTACATCTTGAGGATCTTATGGTGTGATTTGAGTCGATGTGGAGCACTTCTGCACGACGTTACATTCGAAAAACCGTTACGTCCTTAATTTTTGCACGCCAGTGTACAATCGTGCTTTTCTGCATTTCCGTCTTACTTTTTTCCTGTTCCCCTTAAAGCCTAAATTACCTGTACTGCCGCTTAATTTTCCCATTCAAGATATTCCCATGGTAAGCCATTTTTATTTTGCGTACTGTCATTTGAAAGTAATGAAGCCTGTGGAGCATAAACTGATGCCAACGAAGAAAGTTAAAAAAACAGAAAGTCCAAAACTCTAAGTCCCTTCGTTGAATCCTTTTTGAGTCTACCTGTTTCACTTACACACATGTAGGCGAATAGGACATCAGGATTTCGATTGGAAGTCGGAGTTTAATTTGCGATCACAAAGTATTCTTTCTTCAGGCAGAATTCGGTCTGGGTCTCGCCTATGCAACTTCTGAATTCTTTTACTACTTTCTCCAAAAAAAAAGTATTTTCCTGGGCAGGTAAAGCTATCCACCTGTTTGAATCTACAATAGCTGCCTGCGGTATCTTTGCCACTGCTTTTGCATTCGGAGGTTTAAAAACCTTTTACGTCTCTTTATTCACAAAAATTCATTTTGCCGAAACGACGCTCGTGATATTTCGAAACTTTTTTACCTATTTTTAAATCAATTAATTCGTTGAAATTTCTATGCGTATATGTTTATTGTAATTGTTCTGTCTTAGAAATTGATTTGGTCACTATTCGGAAATTAAATCGAATATTATCGCGTATATTTGAAAATGTAAGACATCTTTGAGACGCATTGATCAAGATTAATAAATACAGTAGAGTTTCGTTTATACGTTTCCCAATTTTAGGTTTTTGTTGTTATTAATAACAAAAGGTAAAACATCTAATAATATAATAAAAAGTAAAACATGTCTTGTCAAAAATTTTGAATTGCTGTTAATATTAAATTTTATCAATTATACTTTAATGGCATTAGTTTTCTTCTCATTCGTAATACCAGTAACAATCGCCTGTAACGCCAGAGGCATAACAGGAATCAGTTGAATTCACTAAGGTAATGGATGGGAATGAAACGACAGCAACCCCACCCAGCAACCGCAGGTCAAACAATCGGCAAAACCGGAACATTTTGTAACTCATACCCCAACTGGGAAACCTCGCCACACGAACAACGGGGTCCAACTAGGTCCTTTATTAACAAGAAATTTACAACGAATAATATACAATACAAATCCAGGTAAATAAACAAAAAAAAACGAACGAAACCATCACTATTATAACACAAATTTTGAGACAATTTTTCCCCAACAATAAAATTCCCTCACTTAGAGAGAACATTAGCATGGGTTCGAAATAAAAAGTACTAAATTTCCAATTAATTAACCTCTAATTACAATTAATGAACAATTGCGATTTATCTCAATTAAGATCAAGCAGAATATCTCTACAATTACCGTATATAAACCAATTCAACCACTTAAGTCCTTAACATTGCCAAATAGGAAATGAAAACAAACAACATTCAGCAAAGGGAATTTCAAAAATCCAAACATCAACAAAATAATCAAACATCTAAGTAACACAAGAAAACGTCAATAACAAATCAAACAACAAAAATCAAAATACGCAGAAGTAAGTTAAACACTTTCAAACGAACTACCTGTATCCTCCAAAAGTTCCGCTGACGATGGAAGTTCAGTACTACAGACCCTCAAAACATCACCCTCATGTAGAATCATGAAGTTAATGAACCGCGAAATCCCAGTTCGTAAGTCCACGTCCAATGTCTTTGATCAACATTGAACCCAGGAATTGACCTCTGACATCAGCAAGTCCGCCACAGGAGAAAATCAAATGTGACATAGTTGCCTGTCTGTCACCACACCTGCATTCCATGTACTTGATGTTAAATCTTGAAAAATAATATGGTGTAGCTCCATTCTCCGTTAACAATTGATTTAAATAACGCTCATTATACAAGTAAGATCTCTTTACAGATACCTTTGGAAAAATCGAAAAAGTAATACGTGCCAGTTCCTCCTCCTCCTCCCATCTTTGCTGCCATCGCTTCATTAGCAGGTAGTTTAACTCTCTATTTAGTTCAGATCGTGCGGTTTGCATTTAGAAATCTCATTCGTAAGGTAGACTGTGGTGTTTTGAATGCCACCCCCCCCATTTCGCCGCGAACCGCGAAATCTCTTCCCACCCTCCCATGTCGCCGTGATTCCCACAGCACTGCGTTTCACTCTCTATTTCGTGTTATCCACCTTTTATAACTTTGCGGAATGTTCGCGCTCCGCTTGAGTATATGTAGCGTTTATCAGTTTCGCTGGCGCCTGCAGTAAAAACCTACTCTTACTTGACGATATCATACCGTACTCCTTCCGTGAGACATCCTTTGCATTCGTTTTCTTGCGTTGGAAACATAGCTTCACGATGTCGTAGAGCCTTGTCTTTAAAAGACAAAACGCAGGTTTTGAAGAAAGTTGATGAAAATATTAGGCTTACGAAACGGCCTTAGATACGAAATAAAAATTTAAGTTTCGAATTTTACGACGATAATTCACATACGGCGAGATATCGAAGACAATACAACGTCTTCTGGTTAAACTGTATCAAAAGAATCAGTGTCGTGTCGCTAGCATTCCCATGCTCTTTGAAAAGGCTGAGGAAGTCGCAATTATTCGAAAGCAAGTGCATCAGCATCCAAATTTAGCGATGCACAGAAAATTGTGCGGTGTTGTTAGATGCATCTTTTACAGCCACAATACTGAGGAGAAAGCAATGCATTCTCTCAATAGCCTTGATAATGCAGTGTTTAAGTTTAAAAGTAGAAAACAACAAAACATATTAAAGCTTTTTTAAACCACGTTAATATATATGTATTTTCATAACGAAGTGCATCATATTTTCCTGTGGTAAAATTATCAGTCATAAAAGAAATAGTAGGAATGCTATGTATAGAATATACATAGTCGTAATCGAATAATATGACCTCCTACCTAACAATGGGAATAACCACTATTGGACTGGATGAGACGGCGTGGCATCGACGCAATGAGGCCCAGGAAGGTTGCTCTAGGCACACGTGACCATTCGAACAGCAGCAGAGCACGGAGATCCCGTAGATGGCGTGGTTGCGGGTCGGCACGTCGAACCTGTTGATATAATCGGGCCATTTCGCCGGCCAAGGGAGAACGGAGACGTCGCTGTCGTGTTCGTGGAACCACTCACGCACCACCTTAGCGACGTGGCAAGGCGCACTGTCCTGCTGGTAGACACCATCACCACCAGAGTAATATTCCAACAAGAAGGGATGCATGTGGTCAGCGAGGATGGACAGGTAGCCATTTTCGTTCAAGTACCCATCCAGTGGTAGCAGCAGTCCCAGGTCATACCAGGAAAACATCCCCCAGACATGCACACTGCCACCGCCGGCCTGTACTTGACCGACAAGCGTGTCCTGGTGTTGGTCCCCTTGTGTCTGACGCCGTATCCACCACTGTCCATAACTTCTGTCGTGTAGAACCCTGATTCGTCCGAGAAGGCAAACTTTTCCCACTCTTCCACTGTCCAATGACGGTAGTCCCATGCAAATTGCAGGCGTCGTTGCCGTTGGAACTGGGTTAACATAGACACCTTGACGCAGCATCGACTCCGGGGACCCATGTTTAACAGGGTTCGCTCTACTGCTATCAGGGACACGTACCTGTGTGCCCCAGCGTTTATTTGTGTGGTCAATTGCAGCACTGTTGCAAGTCGATTGCCCTTTTCCAGTCGTCGAAGTTGACGTTCTCCTTTGGGGTTGATGCCTTTTTGGACTCCACAATTATGACGTCGGTAGGTATTCCGTGTGCCAGCGGTCCATTTTTGGTATAACTTTACTACAGCACCGCGCCAACGGCCCACGAAGTCTGCTGTTTCTGAGATGCTACCAGCATTGACACGGGTGCCGATGATCATTCCTTTTTGAATGTCCGTCGAATTAGTACATCTGCATAGTGTCTCATCTGTTCTAGCCTGCCGCTTATATCTCCGTGCAGTTGACCTGTTCACGTGCACTCCGTGACGAGCCGGGGCGGGTACGCTGTGATTCCGGGGATGGTCATATTATTTTGATATGACCGTGTATCTATTTCTATAACGTAGTGCATCGTATTCTCCTGTGTAAAAATATCAGTCGTAAATGAATTAGTATGAATGCTATATATAGGATATACATGCATTATACAGGGTGTCCCACCCGCTACCGCACCCGGCATTTCTTTAATAATATAATTATACAGGGTGTCTCACCCGCTATCGAACCCGGCATTTCTTTAATAATATAATTACACAGGGTGTCTCATCCGCTATCGAACCCGGCATTTCTTTAAAAATACAACTATACAGGGTGTCCCACCCGCTACCGAACCCGGCATTTCTCTCCGTGATAACTGCGAACCCGGCATTTCTTTAATAATATAATTATACAGGGTGTCTCACCCGCTATTGAACCCGGCATTTCTTTAATAATATAATTATACAGGGTGTCTCATCCGCTATCGAACCCGGCATTTCTTTAGTAATATAACTATACAGGGTGTCCCACCCGCTACCGAACCCGGCATTTCTTTATTATTATTAAAGAAATGGCATTTCTTTAATAATATAATTATACAGGGTGTCTCACCTGCTACCGAACCCGGCATTTTTTTAATATAATTATACAGGGTGTCTCACCCGCTATTGAACCCAGCATTTCTTTAATAATATTAAAGAAATGACATTTCTTTAATAATATAATTATGCAGGGTGTCCCGCCCGCTACCGAACCCGGCATTTCTTTAATAATGTAATTATACAGGGTGTCCCACCTGCTACCGAACCTGGCATTTCTTTAATAATATTAACACCAATGAAGATATTGCAACGAAATATAAAATGGACTTACCTCATTTCATGCGAACTATCATGACATCACAACATGTGCTGGAAGTGGCCACCATTGGCATCCAGACAGCATTGAACCCGGCGCTCTCCGCCAGACAGCCAGCCGGAATGCACCTTAGTGGCAGACACATTCTTATATGTGCCGCCACTGAAGAGCAGTCAGTCAGCCAGACGGATGCTCCTCTCTGCTGCTTTGTTATGCCATTTCGCTGAGCATGTCTACACAATACGATTGTTGATAGTGTGTGCTCGTGCTCGTGGCTGTTCGTGTACGTGTGAAAATGCGTCGGTATACTCTGGAGGAGCGAGTGTTTATTGTTCGCACTTATTGGAAAACAGAATCAATAAAATCTTGTCAACAACAATTCCTGGAGAGTTTTATTGGCAGACATTCGCCGAGCAAGTCCACCATTTGGGCATTGTCGAAGAAATTAGAATCCCCAGGGGAGTTTATTAGACGACCATGTAGGAGGCCGTCCACAAATGTACGAGGAAACAATCCATAATGTGAAGGGATGACTACTTGCTTCTCCCTGAACGTCACTTCGCCGACTCTCACGGGAAACAGGGTTGTCCAAAAGCACTTGTCAACGTGCTGTAAAAAAAAGCGAAGCTTCATACTTACCGTATTTTCGTGGTCCACGAACTGAAAGAGCCTGAACACGTGAAATGAGTGACATACTGTCGATGGTTTCAAACATTTTTTCAGGAAAATCCGGGCATTCTGGACTACACATGGTTCTCGGACAAGGCGTAGTTTGACCTGTCCGTATACGTCAATTCTCAAAATTCCCGTATTTGGGCCAATGAGAATTCTTGTTTCACAGAAAATTGGTGTTTGGTGTGAGACGACCCGGCACCGCATAATTGGTCCTATCTTCTTAGATACAACCATCACAGCAGCTGCGTATATGGAAATCTTCAACACCTTTGTAAATCAATTGTACGAAGAAGAACTCTCTATTGGATATTATTGCATGATGGCGCAATATCACACACATTACACACAGTATGGCCGAAATTTAGTCCTTTTTCTTCAACCGTTATTTCAAAAGGTCTATGGCCACATTGCTCGCCCGATTTGACGCCTCCTGATTACTTTTTATGGGGACATCTAAAAGGGACAGCTCACCTAAAGAAACCGCCCATAGATACCTTGAAAGCAAACATCACCGAAGAAATTCAGGCAGTGACGCCGGACGTACTGGCAAGAATTTTCCACAATATGGTGCTCCGGATTCAATGGTGGCCATTGCCAGGAGAATGGACAAGCGATGGGCAACCGAAATTTTGGACTGGATTTCAAGGGATAGGAAAAATCTTTTTCCTCTCCCACTTACCACGTTGGAGATGGGTGGATGGAAATTCAAAATCATGCGGGATTGATATGGAGGAGACTGTTCCATGACAGACTGTTGTGGAAGAAACTTCGGGAGACCTTCATCCAGCATTGGGTTGATAATGATTGATGATTCTCCTTGTTTAAATCAGATTTACTGAATACTAATAAAATACATCATTAGTAGGGGTGAAGCTAGTAAAACCATATATATATATCGAAGGGTGGAACGTATGTACTCGTATGTAACTTAAATAAATATTCGTCAGGCAATGTTAGTAGCCACAACTGCGGCATAGTGTTCAGATTTTTTTCTCCGTGATAACTGCGCAACAAATATCTTAATGCTTCTATTTACCTTTTATTTTTGCATAAAAGTACAGTAGCCGTGGTCTAAGCGATGGCCTCTGATCATGTATGGCGCAGTGGTCTAAGCGATGGCCTCTTATCATTCATCCAAAAGGGGTCAGGGTTCGGATCCCGGTGAATCATGGGTGTTGTGTTTGTCTCACGGCACTGGAACTTTCCCTTCCCTGGGAACACTGACCCTAAAGTAGGGACGGACGACTGCTTATAGCCAATTGAGGTACTAACGGTGGTCGTTAAACCTCCAATCCATCCAAACCCAAGTAGCAATAAATGTCGGTCCAATATCGGCTCCATGTCGGTAGCCGATATAACCGATATCGGCTAAATATAAGGGAGGATAACTTTTTGCAATATGGATTCAATATCTGTAGCCGATATCGGTTCAATATCTGTAGCCGATATCGGTCCAACATCTGTTGCTGGTATCGGTTCAATATCTGTAGCCGATATCGGACCGATATTGCAAAAAGTTATCCTCCGTGATATTTAGCCGATACAGGTTATATCGGCTCCCGACATGGAGCTGATATCTGTTAGATGACAGTTATATCTATAGATATAACTGTCATCTAACCAATATTCGCTGTATGTCGGATTTAATACAACCAATACTTAGCCAGTATCATCTGAATACTTGGGAGGATAAACTTTTGCAATATCGTTTCAATGACCTCACCCAATATATGTCAGAACTACTACGTCAGAACCACAGGTAGAATGTCATAGTACAGCGAATCTAATCAACAAATATTATGTTAAACTGTGAGCAGTACTCTGTTTCCAAGTGTTTTTTTTTTTTAATTTATTACATTAGAAAATAGACATGTACTGTAATTTTGATTTTTTTCATGTATGTATATTTGCATTGTAAAGAACGTTCTATTTTTTTTTTTTTTTTTTGTCAAAGTACCCTTACATTGAATGTAATGAGTACAAATTGAATTCCACTCTTTTTATACCTACCCCAAATATTATATCTTTTGCTCTGAGTTTTGCTTTATGTTAGAATATTGGTCCAATCTCGGCTCAGGAAGATCAGGTTTCATGGGTTTCAATATTTTTATCAGCTCTTTTAGTGCTTTATGAGTAATATTACTTCTGATAGCCCTTGCAGAAAGTTCATTGCGAAACTCGCCCGAATGTTTAGCCTTATCTTTGTGCACTTCAGCATTCTCAATTAACACTGCTTTCTGTGAAGTTATTTCACCATGAAAAACAGGATTATTAGCTGCAATAAAAACGGGAAAAAACTGTTGGGAGTTTTCATTAATTTTAGGCATTTTACAAGGAACTCCGTTATCGTTCAGAATATTATGGCGATTATC
The DNA here is from genome assembly GCA_039090855.1 of Macrothele yani. Classification (NCBI taxonomy): domain Eukaryota; kingdom Metazoa; phylum Arthropoda; class Arachnida; order Araneae; family Macrothelidae; genus Macrothele; species Macrothele yani. Next base: position 142,130,722 of record CM077002.1, read on the forward strand.
AGATGCTCCACTACAAAAAACCGTAAGCATGTCAGCTGCGACGCGTTTTTGCACAAAACGAGATTTGGTAGGTTTACTTTTACACATACCAGCTAAAATAAAATAAAAAATGTTGCAAAGGAATTAAGCACCGAAGCGAAGTATGAGCATTCGCCCGAGATGGGTCCGGGTTCGATATTGTGTGTTTTTTTTTTTTTTGGTTTTTTTGGTTGTAGGTTTAACGATCGCCGTGAGCAACTCAATGGGCTATAAGCAGTCACCCGTCCCTAATTCAAAGACACTGGTTCCAGGAAAGGGAGAGAGCCAGTGCCGTAAGACAAACACAACATCCGCCGCCTCGATGGTGCAGTGGTCTAAGCGATGGCCTCTGATCATTCGTCCGAGAGGGGTCCGGGTTCGAATCCTGGGGAGGCATGGATGTTGTGTTTGCCTTACGGCGGTGGCTCTCTCCCTTCCCTGGAACCAGTGGCCCTAAATTAGGGACGGGCGACTGCTTATAGCCTATTGATTTGCTAACGGTGGTCGTTAAACCTCCAACCAAAAAAAAACAAAAAAACACAATATCGAACCCTCACCATCTCGGGCGAATGGTCATAAGCCAGCACCTTAGACCACTGCGCCACCGGGGAGGCCGTTCTTGGCTTAGTTTGACATTGCACTGATACGAGAAGCATAATAGTATTTTGTTATTTCTACTCGGCTATACGGGTCTGGTACGATTCATCCAACGACGGTTGGTCCAATGCCGATTGGTCCAATGGACAATTGGTCCAAAGATACGATTCGTCCAATGGTACGATTGGTCCAATGCCGATTCGTCCAATGGACGATTGGTCCAATTCCGTCGTAACTGTCCAAAGTGCTACTCGTGTTATAAAAATCTCAGCTGTTCTGATTTTATCTCCGATGTCATACGAAAGTACCAGTAGTACAAAGAATGTAAAATAATGTTACATTTCATGCGTAATATTGTGGTTACAGATTTTTTTTTTACCGTCCTTGCTGCCGTATGAAGTTACTGATGTACGAGCCGTTCAATTAACTTCAGTGTTTCTCTTTTGCATGAAATAATATAAAATATTAGTTTTCCGTTTCTGTTTGTAGCATGCAGTGGGGTTCCGCCAACTGGCCAATGGAAACGTTCTGGTCGGGTTCGGACATAGGCCTTTTCACAGTTTTTATTCTAGCGATGTCATATTCATAACGTTTACATATCAAATCAAATTAATAATATTGCGCTTTTACTTAAGCACGAAATATTAATTCATAGGCCCTACGCCTAGGCCTTTTTAACAGTTTTAATTCTACCGATTTAAGATTCATAACGTTTACATATCAAATCAAGTTAAGTTAATAATATTGAGTGTTTACTTAGGCACGAAATATTAAATCGTACGGCCTAGGCCTAGGCCTTTTTAACAGTTTATATTCTACCGATGTCAGATTAATAATGTTTACATATCAAATCAAGTTAATAATATTGTGATTTTACTTAAATGTAAAATATTAATTCATAGGCCCTAGGCCTACACCTTTTTTAAAAAAATTATTCAACCGATGTCATATCCATAACGTTTACCTATCAAAACAAGTTAATATTGCGTTTTTACTTAAGCACAAAATATTAATTCACAGGCTCCAGACCTATGCCTTTTTGACAGTTTTTATCATACCGATGTCAGATTCATAACGTTTACCTATCAAGAAAACTTACTAATGTTATGCTAGTATTTTTAACTTTACTTAAACGTTAGAATATGACATCAGTAGAATAAAAACTGTTAAAAGACCTAGGCGCGTGTAAAGAGCTAAGAAATGATACGGTGAGTGCTTTTTATTAGATTTTATAACATATTTACAAATACCAAATACCTAGGTTTTAACTTAAAGTCTTCTAAAAGGCCCGCGGCCTAGGTGCCTGGTAGAGAGCTGAGAAATGATCCGTTAAATGCCTTTTATTAGGTTTTATCAAATGTTTACAAATACCAAACATCTAGGTTGTAACTTAAAATCTTCTAAAAAGTCCAGCGGCCTAGGCGCCTTGTATAAAGGCCTGATAAATGATACGATGAGTGCCTTTTATTAGGTTTTATAACATATTTACAAATACCCAATATCTAGGTTGTAACTTAAAATCTTCTAAAAAGACCTGGGGCCTAGGTGCCTTGTAAAAACCTGAGAAATGATACGATGAGTGCCTTTTATTAGGTTTTATAAAATGCTTACAAATACCAAATATCTAGGTTGTAACTTAAAATCTTCTGAAAAGACCTGCGGTCTAGGTGCCTTGTAAAGACATGAGAAATGATACGATGAGTGCCTTTTGTAAGGTTTTATAAAAGGTTTACAAATACCAAATATCTAGGTTTTAACTTAAAATATTCTAAAAAGGCCCGCGCATAGGTGCTTTACAAACAGCTGAGAAATGCTCCATTGAGTGCCTTTTACCAGGTTTATGTAAAATGTTTACAATTACCAAATATACGGAAATGATCTTTCAAAAGGATATAATGAGCAGAATAATTTAAATCCTTATTCCTTTCTGGAAAATAAAACAGTTTACCGTCGGTGATGCGTAACTTCACAGCCTCTCCTTGACAAATGTCAACCCCGCCTTCTCGTGGTGCATCCTGTTCCCACTAAAGGGGCTCTGACGACCGCCAATAGCGGTATAACTATACCATCGGGATTAGAGGAAATTCTATCCCACACTCACCAACCCGCTTGGCCAGCGTGGTGAGTTATGGCCAAACCCCTCCAAAATGATTCCACAACTTAAATCTTGGCCCTCAGTCTCCGGCAGCTGGAATGTACCTGGCCAAGGCAGCGGCCAGTGCGACATGAAGGCAGAGGGTGCTAAGAATCCCCGGAGGACCGGACTAGGCTGCCATCTGATGCTGACCTTGGCTACTTACAATGGACGCTCCCTATCTTCTGATTCAAGGCTTCTTGAATTGGAAGAGGAACTACAAAGGATCAAGTGGGACATCGTGGGGCTAAGTGAGGTAAGGAGAAAAGGAGAAGATCTCATCGAACTGAAAAGTGGACATCTCTTCAACTATCGTGGGACAGATACTGGCAGAACTAGTGGTGTTGGATTTATAATAAACAAGAAACTGAGGGATAAAGTTGTAGAAGTTGAAAATCCTCTGACAGAGCGGCACGACTTGTTATCCAACTCTCGAAAAGATACCAGGCTCAGATTATTCAAACTTATGCACCCACCACAAGTCATCCTGAAGAAGAAATTGAAGAATTTTATGAGGAAATTTGTCATCTAAATAATAAAGGAAAGCAGCACTTGAAAATAATTATGGGAGATTTCAATGCAAAAATAGGGCAACAGCAACAGAATGAAACTTCAGTAGGTAAATTCGGTCACGGCAACAGAAACCAGCGTGGAAATACTCTCGTTGAGTTTGCAGAGGCAGAAGGGTTTTTCATCTTGAACTCCTTCTTCAAGAAAAAGCCACACAGGAAATGGACATGGAGACATCCAAATGGGACGACAAATGAAATTGATTTTATTATGTGTAACAAAAAATTCGTCATAGAAGACTGCAGTGTGCTAAACAAGTTCAACACAGGTAGTGACCATAGATTGGTAAGATGTAAGATGCACCTCAACACTAAACTTGAACGTGGCAAGCTCATAAGACAAACAAAATCTATTGACATAACCAACCTTAAAAAACACCATAATACCTTCAAGTTAGAACTGAAGAACAGGTTCTCTGCTTTAGAAGGCCTAACATCGGAAGAAGTGGACATCTCTGAAGTTAACAGAAAAGTAACCAAAGCTCTTATGGAAACAGCAACAAAATTAGCTGGGTCTAAGAACAAGTTGCATGTGAACAAATTATCAGGAAAAACCAAAATGTTGATGCAAAAAAGAAGAGAGATGTGGACAACTAAAGAAGATGTGACTTCCAAAGTGGAATATATAGAGCTAATGCAAGACAGTAAGAAAAAGTATCACTGAAGACGTAAGAAAATTCAACTGTTAACTAGTGATTAAAGCAATTGAAAACAACCAAAGCCTAAAGATAGCAAAGGGACATCTCAGTAAGGGAAGAAAACAGATTATAGCACTGAGAAAAGAAGATGGTTCTGTAACAAGAAATAGAGGCGAAATTTTGACAACAGTGAAAGATTTCTACTCCAAATTATATGAAAGGGATGATATATGCACTCCAGACATCATGAAAGATACCAGTACCAGAGTTCCTCCAGTCCTTCCAGCAGAAGTTGCACATGCAATCAAGAACATGAAGCGGGGAAAAGCTCCAGGAGAAGATGGAATTACTGTAGACATCATACAAGAAGCAAGTGGAGAAATCGAAACAGTACTCGCCCAAATTTTCACTCGATGCCTTAATGAAGGAAAGATTCCTGAGGATTGGAACACCGCTACAATGATCCTGCTACATAAGAAAGGTGACATTGAGGATCTCGGAAACTACAGACCTATCAGCCTCCTATCAGTAGTTTATAAAATCTTCACTAAAGTTCTTTCACACCGCTTGAAGGTAACACTGGACAAGGCTCAACCGAGAGAACAAGCTGGATTCAGGAGTGGCTACAGCACAATAGATCATATCCATGTGCTGAGAGAACTAATTGAAAGAGCGAGGGAATATGAACTTCCATTGTGCATGGCTTTTATCGATTATGAAAAACCCTTTGATTCGGTGAAACCATCAGCAGTTACAATGGCTCTGAAAACCTGCAGTATTGAAGATGCATACATTAATATTATTAATAACATCTATGAAAATGCAAGTGCAAAGATTAGGCTGTTTGAAAATACAACACACGTAAAAATTGGAAAGGGAGTGAGACAAGGTGACACCATATCTCCGAAGCTCTTTAATGCCACATTGGAGGGTGTTTTTCAGTCGCTGAGCTGGGAAAACAAGGGGATAAAGATTAATGGAGATTATCTAACCCACCTTCGTTTTGCTGATGACGTAGTCATTTTTGCAACTACCCCATCAGAGCTGCAGAGTATGATCCAGGAACTTGCTGGCAAGAGTAAAGAAGTGGGATTAAAAATGAACTTTCAGAAGACAAAAGTGATATTCAATGCTTTTACAAGAAATGAAGATTTATCGATTGATGGAGAAAAGCTGGAGATAACAGACACGTACGTTTATCTTGGACAGCAGATATCAAGTGAGGGTCACATTGATGAAGAAATTAATCGGCGTACAAAACTTGCCTGGAGAGCTTTTGTAAGAAACAGCATAATCTTCAAGAGCAATATGCCATTATGTCTTAAAAGAAAAGTGTTTGGTCGATGCATCCTTCCAGTGCTTACGTATGGTGCAGAGACGTGGACCTTAACTAAAAGAGACATACAAAGGCTGCAGACAACTCAAAGAACCATGGAGAGGTGCATGCTTGGTGTAACCATTAGAGATAAGAAGAGGAACTCGTGGATCCGAAAAATGACAAGAGTGGAAGACATCATGATCAGAGTTAAGTCCCTGAAATGGCAATGGGCTGGACATACTGCCAGAAGGACAGATCATCGATGGACAGCCGAAATTTTAGATTGGATTCCAAGGGACAGGAAAAGACCCAGAAGAAGACCACATGGGAGATGGGTGGATGAAATTCGAAAGTATGCAGGGGTGACATGGAAGAGACTGGCACAAGACAGACCGTTGTGGAGGAAACTTGGGGAGACCTTCGTCCAGCAGCGGATTGATAATGGTTGACAATGATGATGATGATGATGACCGTCGGTAAGATGATACCATTGGACGAATCGGCGTTGGACCAATCGTACCATTGGACGAATCGGCATTGGACGAATCGGACATTGGACAAATCGGCATTGGACGAATCGGACATTGGACCAATGGTTCCTTTGGACGAATCGGCATTGGACCAATGGTCCCTTTGGACGAATCGGCATTGGACCAATCGTCGTTGGACGAATCGGCATTGTAACAATCGTCGTTGGACGAATCGTCCGGGACCGCGGCTATACAGTATATATAAATACTAATTTTATTTTACATGATATAAAAACTAGTAGCGGTGTGCTTTAGATTATTAAATTTACCTATCTGCATGAAAGGTGAAGACCGGAAAGATGAGCATTGCCGACATCATGATTTCGGCAATGCCAATATCGAGCTAACAACAGCAAGACGATATCGTATATATATCGGCTGAAGAATAGCAAGACGATATCGTATATATCGCCAATGCCGATATCGCCTGAAGAACAGTAAGACGATATCGTATATATCGGCAATGCCGCTATCGGTCCGATATCGGCTGAAGAACGGCAAGACAATGTCGGATATGTCGACACTGCCGATATCAGCTCATTGTCGACTGATATTAACGACATTCGGCCGACATAACCAATATCGGCCCGATATCAAGCCGATATTCACTGCTACTTGGGAAAGAACAGTTAACGAAGCCATCGTTATGATATGTTTCTTTTTCTCTCATTGCACAACATATTTTATTTTCATAGCACGGGGTGTTATTGATATTTTAAAAAAATGGGCGATGAGGGCTCGCTCACGTGCTTATACTGGAACGCGTAAATTGATGTTGGACACTTTTCCTAGTGATGTGTATTTATAAGGAACAAAATCAAATCGCACAAAATTTCCAGTTTTGTGTCCCCTGATATCACCAAAAAAAAAAAAAAAAAAAGTTTTTTTAATTTGTGATCAAGATATTTACGCGGCACCGGAACTTTCTGGAGGTTATGCGTAGTCCTGGTAGTTTGCGACGATACCAAACTATCTCTTTATTTTCTTTTTTAAAAGATTTGCTAATTACACCCTATTTGTCGCTGAAGGTTACTCCCGACAAGGTTTGACGAAAGTTGTATATAAAAATCCCTTTAATGGCAAACGTTTCCTTTTTAATCACGAGATTATTTTTTTTGGTTTGGGTACTAGTGCATTTATCCGTATCCTTCGAAAAGACAGATATTAGACTTCCGCTGTGTTTCTGAAATTCTCAAACCAGAAACAACTTCGAAGGCAAGGAAAAAATGGAGAGGTTGATAATACTACTAATAAAAACGGTGTGAAAGAAATCCGTCGGAAAAACAAAATAGCCGGTCTTATTCCATGTGCGTTCGAACGCTAAATGATGCTTCTAAGCAAAATGAACGTGTCATTTTAGGGTAGTAGCGTGCGAAATGGTGGGTGAAAAAAGACGGAACGGGAAAAACACGCACGCATACGTACACGCAGTTGGGTATCATAAATACAAAGGAGGGGAAAAGTTCCGCAGTTCGTAATGTTATTTTGTTCGTGTTCTGCTGGTGATGGTGCCCGCCGTGCGTGATGCCTCTCACGTGAATGTTTGGCGCCCACACGCGAGAGAGAAAGAGCAAGTCCCTACCGTATCGATGTAAATGAGACAGGGAAATCGACTAGTTTTTCACGGGCGCATGGTAACACCATCGATACCCGTTTCTGATACAAATGACGCGATTTGTTCAGCTCAATAAACCGCCCAACGTTCGATGAAAAATATCTTTCTCGAGATGCGTTTTCTTTCGCTTTCTCTCGCTTTCCATCTTTCACTTTGAGACAACGTAATTGTTTTGCTGATGCGGATCTCAGTTACTCTGCCGCAATCATTTACCTAAGCTTCGGAGGATAAAAAAAGTTTGCTTAAAACAAACCAATGCTATGAAATCAATAATTGTTAGCATTGCATGTATTGTTTGCAATCAAGCGCACTGTTCGGGGAAATCCATAATAATCCATACGAATCCATAAATATTCGACTAAAATAATTCATTAAGATTTAATTTCATAACTTTTCATTAATATTTTGGTGCTAAAAAGCTGTGTCTCGCATTTAACCTGGGTTACTATAGTGAAATAACTTCCGCATTATCATTATCAAGTAAATAAAGCATTTTGATGTGAAACAATATTTTATTACGAACACTTTACTTGCGATATGCAAAAATAATTAACAAAAGTGTATTATGTGTAACAGAATTTTTTTATCTGCGTGAAGAAGCGAACGCAAACGTTCTGTTTCACGAAGTCCTCGTGACGTATATACTAATTTAACTTTCATTTTTAATTTCTTTTCCTATGTAAATTTGAGTTTGTCCTTTTTTGCAGTTTCCAAACTTAACGTGACATTTTCTCTCTCATATGAATGAGGTTGGCAACACTTTTGAGGTCAGAAAGAGTGACGTATGAATGTGATAAGAGCATTAGATAAAAGGGACGATACAGCAGTTACTGAGTGTATGTGTGTGTGTATGGAGATGTTCGCTCGTTGTTAAGATAGATTATACGACAGATAGTTAAGGTATTATATGTGAAGTGAAAAAACTCGCATCGCTATATTGTGGATTTCATCAAATATTGCTGGTCCAATGAAAGGTTATCGTAAGTTTGACTTCTGTATATGTTTCGTGTGGGCGTAAAAGCTTAATGAGGAACTATTGTATCGTATTCTCATTTAGTTTAATATTTCCTTCGTCATGGTTTTAGACATAGCGTAACACCAATCTTGCGCACGAAAAAAGGTTACGCTATATCCATCTCTAAAGAGCGTTTTTTATAACCTTGTATATTTTAATTCCACTAAAAATTGGAAAGGGGGGTTAGAGAAGGTGACACCATATCTCACAAACTCTTCAATGCCCCACTGCAACGTGTCTTTCAATCATTGAATTGGGAAAACAAGGGAACAATGATTAATGGAGATTATTTAACTCACTTTCGTTTTGCTGATGACGTAATAATTTTTGCAACTATACCTTCAGAGCTGCTGAGTATGATCCAGGAACTTGCTGACAAGAGTAAAGAAGTGGGATTAAAAATGAACATTCAGAGGACAAAACTGACGTACAATGCTTTTTCAAGAAAAGATTTTGCGATTGATGTGGGAACAGCTTGAGGTAACCGCTACAGACATTTAACTTGGACAACAGATATCAAGTGAGGGTCACAATGATGGGGAAATTAATCGGCGTATGTAACTTGGCCTGAAAGCTTTTGGAATAAACAGCACAATTTTCAAAAGCAATATGCCATTGTGTCTTAAAAGAAAAGTGTTTAATCAATGCCTCCTTCCAGTGCTTACGTACGGAGCAGAGACGTGAACCTTAACTAAAGAAGACATACAAAGACTGCAGCCAACTGAAAGACGTACGGAGAGATGCATACTTGGAATATCCAGGAAAGATAAGAAGAGAAACTCGTGGATAAGGAAAAGGACAAGATTGGAAGACTTCGTGATCATAGTTAAATCATTGAAAAGGCAAAAGGCTGCGCCAGAAAAACGGACCACCGATTGGCAACCAAAATGATAGACTGGATTACAAGGGACAGGAAAAGACACAGAAGAAGACCATATGGGAGACGGAAGGATGAAAATCGAGATCATGTGGGAGTAACATGGATGAGACAGGCTCAAGACAGACAGTTGTGGGAGAAGCTTAGCTAGACCTTCATCCATCAGTGGATTGAAAATGGTTGACAATAACGATGATATTTAAATACTGTTCATTTCCAACCACGGAAACATGTTTTTCTTCGTTTGGGGTTTAACAACAACCATGAGCAATTTGATGGTAAATTAGTATCCCCCTAATATTATGCCACTGGTTACGGGGACAAAACCACTATCTTAAGACAAACACAACATCCATGTCTCACCGGAATTAGAACCTGGACCCATCTCGAACGTATTTCTTTTATTGGAGATTTAACGACTACCGTTAGCAACTCAGTGGGATATAAGCAGTCTCCCGTCCCTAATTTAGGGTCACTGGTTCCAGGGAAGGGAGAGCCCGTGCCGTAAGACAAGCACAACATCCATGCTTCAACGGGTCAGCCCCGGTTGTGCAGTCGTCTAAGCGATGGCTTCTTATCAGTCGTCTGAGATGGGTTCGAATCCCGGTGTGGCATGGATGTTGTGTTTGTCTTACGGCATTGGCTCCCTCCCTTCCCTGGAGTCAATGGCCCTAAATTGGGGACGGGCGACTGCTTATAGCCCATTGAGTTGCTCACGTGGTCGTTAAAATCTCAATAAAAAAAAAATCCTCATTGGAATTCGAACCCGGACCCATCTTGGGCAAATGATCAGAAGCCATCGCTTAGACCACTGCGCCACCGGGGCGGCTCATGTCTAACGTATGATCAGAAGCCTGCACCATCGGTGCGGCAATCACCGAAATGTGAGAAATCAGAAAATCTACACTATTTCAATAAATAAAACATAAATAATGAAACCTCTAATGCATTGGAATTGTAAGTTCCGATATCCGTAAACTGCGCCGCTTGAGCATAGCAGTGATTAATGTAACTCACTTAATAATATACCAACTTGATATGAAACCCATCCCCCGCTGGGAGACATCGCCCCTCGAACATGGGGATCAACCTTATCCTTTAATTGTAAAAGTTAACAAACATTATGAAGTCAAAAATAACACGCAAACGATAAAATACAATTGCAAATTAATGCAGTTCTTCACAAAATCCGTAGTCTCCGGAATTGAATATGGGTTCTAACTGTAGCAGAACTAACAGCACACAATATATTTTCACAAGCTGACACCAGAGAACTACAAATGCAGATATAATAATGCCATTACAAATTACTTTAAAACAAGCACACAAGAAAAAATACCAATACAAACTATAATACAAGTACCAACAGTTAAGAAGGCATGAGCTGTTTCCTTCTTAATATTAAATGCAAAATCAAAAGCACCATTAAAAATCATATTTCAATCACAGAAAAATTTATGATTATCAAAATCACTAACTTTTTCAGAAGCAATGAACTCAACAGAGCCATTGAAATTAAAGCATCAATAGAATACATATTCAAATTTAAAGAACGGTCATAATCACACTCACTAAGTAACAAAGTTTTTCTATTTCCAAAACAATTATATCAGGAATTAATGTAACAAAGCAAAACACAAATGTCCATGACCCCACAAGGCAACTAAAATTATAATCCCATCTACCCCATTAGAAAAAATAAACAGACAACAACTCAAATCAGTTATCAAATCTCAAATTCGGAAGAATAATCCCGTTATCCATAGACATCCAAGACCTCCATCTCATTAAACTTAAGATACTTAATGAACTCAGACACTTGCTTGAAAATATGAAGTCTTCCCATTATACTAGGAATTGAGTTCTCAGTCAGTGTACCAAGATAAGTTGATCTTAAATTTGAAATTGCTTGACACTCAATGACCAGATGGAAAATCGTTGCCGTTGAAGAACCACATTTGCATTTAGAGTTCTTAAGACCAAATCTAAGATAATATGACGGACAAGACCCATTGTCAGTTATCAACTGATTAAGATATTTATCATCCTAACATCTATCATGTGAGATTGTTGGAAAGTTGGAGAAAGTACATCGTCTCGTTTCCATTCTTGTCCATCTACGCTGCCAGACATCCCGGATACCAATCTTAAGGCGATTCTTAAGCACACGCAATGAAATATTTACCAGATAGTAATCTCCATCTTTGAGGTACCCTTAAGGGCAAGTACATCTGCTTTTTCATTACCTGGAATACCCTGGTAACCAGGGGCACCCAATGAAAATGCAATAAATCAATTCCAAGTTCTCGTACCAAGTCCTGGATCTCCATGACGATGCCCTCTAGGGAATCATAATTGGACAGCACAGCACGGGCGGCTTGGGAATTTGAGTAAATATGCACGTCGAAACCTCGTGAGGTAGTTTTAACCCATTCCAATGTAGTTTTTATTGCGAAGCGTTCAGCGTAAGAAACTGAAGCTTTATCTGAAAGACGAAAATATCGTTCACACGTTAGACTTCCATCAAAAGTTGCAAGAAATCCGACTTCAACGAGATCACCAATCTTTGATCCATCCGTGAAAATTTCTTTAACAATTTGAGAAGGTATCTTAGTATTCCATGCAACTGTATGTTGTAAAGCAAGATGAATAAAAAGCCAATCAATGTCGTCTTTGATAGCCAAAAGACCTAAAATGTTCTTCGAAAACGGAAATTGCATCATCAGAATGAGATAGTCTGTATGAAGCTGCCTCTATTTCGAAAATCAAATCCAGTGGCTCGCATCCGGCTAAAACTTGCAAAGTCGCTGTTGTCGTAGTTCGGTAACATCCCGTTATTCCCAGTAATGCCGATCGATGAATCTGTTTAACTTTCGTTGACACTCTGACAGATGAAGAATACGAGGCTCCGCAGGAATCGGTCACCATCCTTTCGATGCAATATTTGTAAATTGCCTTTTGAACTTTACCATTCAGCTTCGTTGAAATTATTATGTTTATCAAAATTATGGTTATCTCTCACAGATACTGAATATGCGGCAGACCGGAGAATTTAGCATCCAATATCACTCCCGAAAACTTCAAACTCTGTACAGCCGTTATTGTATTATCCTGAAATCGGCATTTTAGGGCGTCTTGTTTTTGGTTTGCTTAGGAAAGACGATCAATTTAGATTTTTCTGGAGCAAATATTACCTTCTTTATAACACTCCACTCATGTAATTTCAATAACACAGAATTAATCTTTTCTTCTGTGGCATGTCTTCCACTTTCAGAAACAAATAGCACAAAGTCATCAACATAAGCTAATAAAGTTACACCATCATCAAATTGAATATTCAGTGCTTTGTTGACAATCACATTCCACCACAGGGGTCCACAAGTGGCCCTCTGTTGATATCCTCTGGTATAAGAATGCAAAATAACTGAATCTCCCAAATTAGATTCAACACTTCTATCAGATAAGAAACTCGAAATAAAAACAAACAGTCATCTTGTATCTCATAAAAGATAAAAATACACTTGGCCACCAGACTGTATTTAATGTATTTTTAATATCTAAAGAAACCAATACTGTATTAATGGCTTGTAAGAGTAGTCTGGTAGGGTGTGTTGAACCTTAATAAAAAAGAAATCACGTATAATCCTCCTAGACATTGTTTGTATCTTCACGACCGCAACGTGTGGGTGGTCCAAGATTGGTACATTTAATGTGAAAGTGCAGTGCTGCCAAGTGTGCTAGCGATCCAAAAGAACAAAAATATGACGTGAAAGCGCACTAACGACTAGTTGAATTTCCATGACAGGATTAGAAACTTAAACAGCTCATTAAATCTTTAATCTGTATGAACATTCAAGTATGTTATAGAGCAAATAGGGAATCTATACATCTCACCGAGAAGCGACTGAAAACAATAGGGTTTGCACATTAAAACCCCCAGCCAGAATTAACCAGAAAGGACATGCCTTTGGATGATATTCAATGTTGCCCTAGCAGTAAATAAATACTTCTATCAGATAAGAAACTCGAAATAAATAACGAACTGTTTCTTATCTGATAGAAGTAAATAATTACATCTATCAGATAAGAAACAGTAAATAATTACTTCTATCAGATAAGAAACTCGTTCCTCCGTCCCTCCTGCACCTATCGAATCCAGTGTAGTTGCGACGACGATAATTATCGTCATCGCAACTACACTGCAGACCACCCAAAATGCAACACCAAGAAGGACACGAGATAGCAAAGCCAGATTTACTGGACACATAACAACAGATACAAAGATGAAACGATTGAGCTTACAGGCCCGTGCGACTTGCGGAACACGCAGATATCAATAGTTCGTATGGCCCCCATGGCTGGTAATAACGGCCGCTACACGCCGCGGCATCAAACGAAAGAGGCTTTGGATGTGGGTTTGGGGTATGTCGGTCCAGGCTGCTTCCACACGTTGCCACAGTTCATCAGGCGCAACCGCGGGTGGTGCTTGACGGGCTAATCGGTTGCCGATCAGCGACTACACCTGTTCGATGGGCGACATATCGGGAAAACAGGCTGGCCACGGCAGCAGTGACTCCTGGTGGGCCGTGAAGAAATGTTGCACGATGCGTGCCACGTGCGGGCGCGCATTGTCCTGTTGAAACGTGGCCGCTGGCAGGTCTTGCAGGTAAGGGAGACTACAGGCTCCAAAACGTCGGAGATGTAGCGGTGGGTTTTGAGTGTACCGGCGATGCGTACCAGAGGGGTGCGGGTGTCATATCCAATTGCGCCTCAAACCATAACGCCAGGCGACGGACCGGTATGGCGATGCATAATGCATGCGTCATACAGTCTCTCGCCGTGGTGCCGCCACACGTGGATCCGACCAACGTGGTGTTGCAGGCGGAAGCGGGATTCGTCGGAAAAGACAATGTTGTACAATTCCGTAGTCCAGGTGCGGCGTTCAACAGCCCACTGCCGCCGCACTCGCCGGTGGTGTAACATCAATGGTAATCGGAGCAATGGGCACCGTGCGACAAGTCCCCGCTGCTGCAGACGATGTCGAACGGTACGTGCTGATACAGGTTGTTGTGCAACACACCGTAATTCCTGCGCTAACATTCGCGACGTGGCAGTGCGAGCCGTCAATGCCCGCCGCACAACATGCCGGTCTTCTCATTAGGTGGTATGTCGCGGCTGCGGAAATCGCTCACGTCCGTTCCTCCGTCCCTCCTGCACCCACCGAACCCATACTCGCCTCTCTGTGGCTGGATGTCGTCCCACACGGGCGCCGATGTCTCGGTACGATAAACCGCTGTCGCGATAAGTCACTATTCGCCCTCTGTCGAACTATCGAATCGTGCTGGAATGACTGCCGTATTCTACGACGAGGCATCAGGAATCTTCCCACCTACAGGTCCGGTAGCACAGCACACTTCCACTACTTACACTCCGCCTTCTGTGCACCCTTCTTAGAGTGATTTTCAGTGGCGTGCCGGGCGCACATGATTTGCATATGCCCTGCAATGCTAATCGTTTGCATGTCCTTTCGCGAGCGACGCATGCTGCGAATTTCAGGCCAATCGTATGCTTTCTTCTCGGTGTTGCATTTTGGATGGCCAGCAGTGTATATTACGTCTGTGAGATTCTTAGTGCCTTTTTTTCAGTCATTAAAAAGAGTATGAGAAAGTGATGTTCCTTCCCTTCTAATATAACTAAGAATACTGAGCCAATTTGGCTGAAATGAAGATTAATAAGCTTAGGGCTTTATTTGCCGAACATCGATTTCGATTTGCGTAAAAAGTGTAGAAAAACAGAAGAACAGTTTTCTTTTCACAATCAGTCTGTGTGGCTTATTTCCTATTTCAAGTGATGCCGAAGTTCAATAGAAATGAAAAGCTGATAGATTATATTAAAATACAGATATAAAGTTAGAAAACTGAGACGGTGGCAGATTGCAGAACCATGAGAGTTAGGCCGAAGTTCGAGGCAAGGTGATTTATTTTTGGCGTGTTTATCCTGAGGCACTGGTTCTTCCTTTTCTGTCGAAAGTGCGGTCCTAAATTAGGGACGAGGTACCACTGATAGCTTTAGATGCTTATGGAAGGCGTTAGACTCCGGAACAAATACATTAAACAAACGAAAGATATAGAATTTGAAGAAATTCAGAATTCCAGAATTGAATTTAGTAAAAGCAGACAGTTTCAAGCATGGACACTAAAGACAAATTTTACCTGATTCGAAAGTCTGGTTTTTGATGCTGCTTAACAGCACGCCATAAATGTAGGGTTGAGGATTTAAGATTCAATAATGTCTGCGTGGTCTATTTACTTGTGCAAACGAAGACAAAGTAGCCGCCCCGGTGGCGCAGTGGTCTAAGCGATGGCCTCTGATCATTCGTCCGAAAGGGGTCCGGGTTCGAATCCCGGTGTGGCATGGATGTTATGTTTGTCTTACGGCACTGGCTCTCTCCCTTCCCTGGAACCAGTGGCCCTAAATTAGGGACGGGCGACTGCTTATATCCCATTGAGTTGCTCACAGTGGTCGTTAAACCTCCAACCAAAAAAAAAAAAAAAAGAAAACAAAGTAAAAATGTCAAGCAGAGCGTGAAACTAAGAAGTGTTACAAAAGATAACTGCTAGAATTTATTTGCTTTTGAAGAGATCAAACGGGCGATACTTGAACGAAACATGAAGACTTGCAATTCCTTTGCACGGTATCAGCAAAAATAAAATCATATATAATACTACGTTTTATTGCTAAAATAGGGCCTTTTTCGTGAAACACAAAAACACATTGTGAAGGAAATCTTAAGGAAATAGAATAAATATAGGCTAGGAACAAGGTGAAGATCCTGTCTGGGAAGAATGAGTAAAATCGTGACAATGCTTCTCCCTGTTTTCACTCGTGTTTTGGTTCAGAAATGCATATATTCTTCTTAAAATACAAACTTGCTTTTAATTCAAAAGTAACTGGACTGAAAGCCAGGTTTAAGAAACGCGACAAGACAGAGATGTACTTGAAATTAAGATAAAAACGAAATTTGACACAGGATACGTTTCTGGGGTTACGCGGCCATAAAACTTCCCGAACGTACCTAATTTCATCATCGAATCATAATGACTTTTAAGCATGAGACTTGATTTCCAAAGGATGTTTATAAAAATTCCCCACTTCAGTTAGAGGTTCACCTTAGAAGGTTGACTTAGGTTGTAGTCAGATGTCGATAAGTCGACAGTTGACTACAACTTGTCAACAACTATTTGACTAGGTTTGTAGTCAAGTTTGGATAGATTTACAGCTGACTACAAACCTAAGTCAAACTATATTTCAGAACCTGAAGTCAAGAATTTCGTTTGAAATGGAGAATTCAGATAATGTATTACGTACCTGTAGCAGAAGTAACTAAACTTTGAAGGGAAAATGTTTGTTTAATATACTGAGTCAGGAATTTAAACTGTACTCTATGAAGACAGATTGGTTTGTTTGATATAATATGATGAATCTATACGAAGATAATGCTCATTTCTAGGAAACAACATGACAGAAAACTATCCAC
Source organism: Macrothele yani (assembly GCA_039090855.1). NCBI lineage: Eukaryota > Metazoa > Arthropoda > Arachnida > Araneae > Macrothelidae > Macrothele > Macrothele yani. The sequence goes on from CM077002.1 coordinate 142,147,570, forward strand.
ATGATACTCGGAATGTTTAAGAAAATTAGTTCTCAGGTATGGTGAAAACGGGCTTCTTTCATTTTTGATGTGAAGGTATAATTAACTATGCAAGTAACGCTTATAGCGAAATAAATCTGTTTATTTTCGTGGTGTAAATTTATATAAAGATTCGCCAGCTTTCATATTCCACTGGGAGGCTTTCTCAAGGCAATGTAGACATAAACTGCAGGCAATTAGAACACGTAAGAAATAAAGATATGATTTTTTACGCTTTCCAACCGTAGGTTTAAGAAGCGTATATCCTCCAGCTTTTTCCGTCAGTCTCTCCGTCCGTCCGTCTGTCGACACGATTACTCACGCAAATATGGTTCGATTTCAATGAAATTTTAGTATGTGGTAAGGGACCACCTGGGGACGAACCCTATCGAAAATGGGTGAAGTGGGGTCAAAGGTCAGGACATAGGAGCGCGATGCATTCCATTGCCCTTATGCGTCATAAGGTGCGTAAACATAGTTCGATTTCGATGAAATTTAAGTATGTGGTAGGGGACCTGCTGGAGAGGAACCGTATTGAAAATGGGACAAATGGAGTCAAAGGTCAGGACATGGGATCGGGATCCATTCCATCACCCTTATTCCACACTATTAAGGTGGACGTCAAGTAATTTTGCTTCCTACATTTCCAATGGAAAACCTTTTGTACACATTTCCGTCACCTTTAGTGTGTTCCCAAGGATGGAAATTTGAACATCGATTAAAATAACTTCATACTATAACTTGGAATACTTAACATTTTCTAAAACATAAGCATAATTATACTAAAAAACAAAAACCTTTCCTTTGGTGGTGTTGAAACCAGAAAAAAGATGGCGCGACCTGTACTTTGATGACGTCAGTGGACAAATAAATGTTGGATTGCATAATTACGGTTATGGTTTAGAAAATATTAAGTATTCCAAGTTATGAAATCAAGCAATTTTAATCGATTTTCAAATTTTCATTCTTGGAAACGCATTAATTGTGAAGAAAAGGTGCACAGAAGTTTTTCCATTGGAAGTATAGGAAGCAAAATTACTTGACGTCCACCTTAAAGCAGCAATTCTTATATGTATGTATGTATGTATGTACATTTTATTTTGAAAACGGCTCTAAGAATTTTGATGAAGGTCGTTAATCTACCGTTTCCTGGTACTAGAAATCGATTTAGCTTGATCTCGACTTTAGGAGAATTCGTTTAGTGGGTTAAATAACTACCCCGAATTATAACGTTTTTAGTGTCATGGCGTCGTTCCATTAATGTTTCCAATGCTTAGAAATCTTATGACGTCACAATCATGCATTTGAGAATGTTGGCGCGCGTTCACACCATCTGTCTCATTACGTCACGCGTTGTGTGTGGATCCTATTAAAGTCTTATGACGTCATACTCTTGCCAGCAGATGGTCGCGATTCCCATCTGCTTCATTACGTCACGCGTTGCGTGCGTATGTCCGTCCGCACGATAACTCGCATAACAATCGTTCGATTTCGATGAAAGTTTAGTATCTGGTAGGGTATCACCTGGGAAGGAACCTTATTTAAAGTGAACGAAATGGGGTGAAAGGTCAGTACATAGGAGCGGGATCAATTCCACTGCTATTACGCATCATAACTAACGTAAGAAAGGTTCGATTTCGATGAAATGTTAGTATTTGGTAGGGGACCACCTGGCCACAAACCCTATTGAAAATGGGCGAAATGGGGTCAAAGGTCAGGACATAGGAACGGAATCACTTCCATCGCCATTATGCGTCATAACTTACGTAAAAATGTTTCGATTTAGACAAAATGTTAGTATGTTGTGGTTCCTGCCTGCGGACGAATTCTATTGAAAATGGGTGAAATTGAGTCAACGGTTAGGACACAAGAGCGGGATCTATTCCATATCCCTTATGCATCATAACTTACGTAAAAATGCTTCGATTGTGGCAAAACTTTATCGTGTTATTTCGGAGGTATACCGAACCGGTTCTGTTGAATATCATCGATATGGGATCAAGGGTCAGGGCACAGGACAGCGATTTATTCCAGAGCCATTATCCTCATAACTTTAGTGATAACTTGAGTAATGATTTCTGGTATTTTGGAAAGCGTATTATAATCAATGCATTGCATGATTTTATAAACTTGTTTAAAATAAACGTGGGTGAGATCGCGAGCATATTACATGAATTTTTATCACGCAATTATGCGGTCTGCCGCGATGTGTTCCTATCTTTTAGCAACGCATGCCAAACCATTGGTAGTTTCATAGAGACCATGTCATTGCATGCTAGTTTGCTGGAAAAGATTTCGACTGTTTCCCTGATGGCAGATTCTTTAAAGTTCGTGTAAGGAGCGATTCTTCTAATGCACTCCATACAGGAGCGGCACAGAAATGCATGACTTCTCTGGCAAGGGTTGTATTCTGCATATCCTGGTTGACACTTCGGATATGTTCTTTACATCTAGTATCCAAGGATTCATATCATCATCATCATCATTGTCAACCATTATCAATCTACTGCTGGACGAAGGTCTCCCCAAGTTTCCTCCACAACGGTCTGTCTTGTGCCAGTCTCCTCCATGTCACTCCCGCATATTTACGAATTTCATCCACCCATCTCCCATGTGGTCTTTTTCTGGGTCTTTTCCTGTCCCTTGGAATCCAATCTAAAATTTCGGCTGTCCATCTATGGTCTATCCTTCTGGCAGTATGTCCAGCCCATTGCCATTTCAGGGATTTAACTCTGATCATGATGTCTTCCACTCTTGTCATTTCTCTGATCCACGAGTTCCTCTTCTTATCTCTCCTGGTTACACCAAGTATGCACCTCTCCATGCTTCTTTGAGTTGTCTGCAGCCTTTGTATGTCTCTTTTAGTTAAGGTCCACGTCTCTGCACCATACGTAAGCACTGGAAGGATGCATTGATCAAACACTTTTCTTTTAAGACATAATGGCATATTGCTCTTGAAAATTATGCTGTTTCTTCCAAAAGCTCTCCAGGCAAGTTTTGTACGCCGATTAATTTCTTCATCAATGTGACCCTCACTTGATATCTGCTGTCCAAGATAAACGTACGTATCTGTTATCTCCAGCTTTTCTCCATCAATCGATAAATCTTCATTTCTTGTAAAAGCATTGAACATCACTTTTGTCTTCTGAAAGTTCATTTTTAATCCCACTTCTTTACTCTTGTTAGCAAGTTCCTGGATCATACTCTGCAGCTCTTTGAGTTGTCTGCAGCCTTTGTATGTCTCTTTTAGTTAAGGTCCACGTCTCTGCACCATACGTAAGCACTGGAAGGATGCATTGATCAAACACTTTTCTTTTAAGACATAATGGCATATTGCTCTTGAAAATTATGCTGTTTCTTCCAAAAGCTCTCCAGGCAAGTTTTGTACGCCGATTAATTTCTTCATCAATGTGACCCTCACTTGATATCTGCTGTCCAAGATAAACATACGTATCTGTTATCTCCAGTTTTTCTCCATCAATCGATAAATCTTCATTTCTTGTAAAAGCATTGAACATCACTTTTGTCTTCTGAAAGTTCATTTTTAATCCCACTTCTTTACTCTTGTCAGCAAGTTCCTGGATCATACTCTGCAGCTCTTTGAGTTGTCTGCAGCCTTGTATGTCTCTTTTAGTTAAGGTCCACGTCTCTGCACCATACGTAAGCACTGGAAGGATGCATTGATCAAACACTTTTCTTTTAAGACATAATGGCATATTGCTCTTGAAAATTATGCTGTTTCTTCCAAAAGCTCTCCAGGCAAGTTTTGTACGCCGATTAATTTCTTCATCAATGTGACCCTCACTTGATATCTGCTGTCCAAGATAAATATACGTATCTGTTATCTGCAATTTTTCTCCATCAATCGATAAATCTTCATTTCTTGTAAAAGCATTGAACATCACTTTTGTCTTCTGAAAGTTCATTTTTAATCCCACTTCTTTACTCTTGTCAGCAAGTTCCTGGATCATACTCTGCAGCTCTGATGGGGTAGTTGCAAAAATGACTACGTCATCAGCAAAACGAAGGTGGGTTAGATAATCTCCATTAATCTTTATCCCTTTGATTTCCCAGTTCAGTGCTTGAAAGACATTTTCCAATGTGGCATTAAAGAGCTTGGGAGATATGGTGTCACCTTGTCTCACTCCCTTTCCAATTTTTATGTGTGTTGTATTTTCAAACAGCCTAATCTTTGCACTTGCATTTTCATAGATGTTATTAATAATATTAATGTATGCATCTTCAATACCGCAGGATTTCAGAGCCGTGGTAACTTGAGCTTACGCCCTTTGTTTGCAGACTTGTGCGTTAAGAATAACATGAATTTATATGAGAAACATTTCGCACCGGAAACGCTCTCCAACACCGAAATAATTTTTCAAATCGTACTCTTAGAAACAGAGATATCGACAAAAATAAGATGTGACTTTACGTCCCCTGGTGGGAAAGCCATGCATTATTTATAGGAAGAAAGTATTCTCAAAAGGGTTTTCCATATGAGCGGTATCGGTCCAAGAAAAAAAAATGAGTCGAGTTTTCAGGAGCCCAGATTTTGCTACACATACATCAGAAGCAGAAATTAACAATTATGCCCCTTGGTGGACTAACCATTCTTTACCAAACATTAGAAATTATGTGAAACATATTTTCCATCAGGTCTTGTATGAGATACAGGAAGAATTTTTCAAATCCGAGTTTTGGAGGCAGAAATAACGCAGAAAACGCAATTTCCCTTTGTGACCACAAGCGGAAAGTCTATGATCTACTTGAAAATTTTGAATTTATAGGAAAAACATTTGGCATCAAAAACACTATCCAACAAAGAAGGAAGTTTTCAAATCGGACTCCTAGAAGTAGAGATATTGACAAAAATAAGATATAAATCGACCACCCCAGGCGTACAAACCATGCATTATTTCAAGTAGAAAATGTTCTTAAAAGGTTTGTCGACTTGAGTAGTATCGGTCAACAAACGACTTTTTTTGCAATTGAGATTTCAGAAGCTCGTATTTTGCTGCAAATACATCAGAAGCGGAAATTAAAACTTACGCCACCTGGTCGCCAAATCATTTTTTACTAAAATTAGAAATTATGTGCAAACGATTTCCCATCAGGAGCTGTATCCTGTGTAGAAAGAATTTTTCAAATCGGAGATTTAGAAGCAGAGATGTAGGGGGAAAGCAATTTACCTTTACGCTCCATAGCGGAAAGTCTATAAATTACTTGAAAATTTTCAAATTATATGAAAAACATGTCACACTGAAAACACTATCCAACAAAGAAGGAATTTTTTAAATCGAATTTCTGGAAGTAGATATATTGACCAAAATGAGATATAAATCTATGCCCCCTGGCGGAGAAACTGTGGAACATCTTAAGAAGAAAGTACTCCGAAAAGGTTTATCGATTCGAGTAGCATCAGTTCACGAAATAATTTTTTCAATCGATATTTTAGAAGCTCAGATTTTATGGCAAATACATCAGAAGCAAAAATTAACTCTTACGCCCCCTAGTGGCCAAAGTATTCTTTACCAAAAAATTGAATTTATATGCAAAATATTTTCCATTTTCGGCTGAAGTAAAAAATAAATAAATCGGAGTTTTGGAAGAAAAGTTATCGAGAAAAATGTAATTTACTTTTACGCCCCCTTGCGGAAAATGTATGCAAAATTTGATAAAATAACTATATCTAAAATACTCTTCGACATAAATGGAATCGAAAGGTAAAATAATTTTTCAATCGGATCTTTAGAAGCAAATATGTGGAATAAAACGTATTTTTGAATTCGACATCATCTGCATTTACGCTCTCTAGAGGCGAAGTTGTACATTGTAAGAAATAACGAAATAAAGGATCATCATTCGCATATTGTAAGCTTCCTAATGCAAAAAGAATTTTTAAAGTCGGATTTACAGTTGCAGAGATATCGTGGGTACCGACTGACTGACGGACGGACAAACCAATAACATAAGTACGATCTTTTTTTACAAAATACGTGCTAAAAAAGAGTTCCCACACATCAAATCGACGCCATTACAACTAATCCAGGGTCGTGATCCCATAATTCTCTGCAACGAGGTACTAGCTGTTCCACATCCACGCAAACGCGAACCGAAATTTATAAATGTAAACTTGCAGCCGGTGTTCAACGAAAATAAAAGAAACAAGCAAAGGACGCCATCATCCAACATCTTACTACCGTGTTTTCCCGAAAATAAGACCGGGTCCTATATTAGTTTTTGCTCCAAAAGACACATTAACGCTTATTTTCAGGAGATGTCTTATTTTTTCATGTACTGTTCACTTTTTTTCTTTATCTACATTGATTCATGTACAAAAATCTACATTTATTCAAATACAGTCAGGTCATCTTCTTCTGCAACATCGTCATAATTCTCCAAAACCTGAATTTCTTGCGATTCCATTTCCTGAAGAACCATTGACCCTATCTCTCATGTCCAGCAATAAAGCTCTCCTTAAATGAGCGCTTCATGTCCATGTAGCCTGCTCGTTGAGCATCGGCAACACAGCTGTCAGCGATTTTATCCCAAGAATTCTTCACCCAACTCATGACCTCTTGCAGGCTAGGCTTCACAAAGTTTCCACGCTGATTTCTCTCCATTCTATTTTCAATGTAGTCATTGATTTTCATGCGCAAATGATCCTTGAATGGCTTGTTTATTGCAATATTAAGAGTCTGGAGATAGGCAGTCATTCCTGCGGGAATCTTTATTCGATCAATTCTTCTCTCTGAAGGAAGTTCTTCATGTCTTTAGCGCGGTGAGTGCCGGCTGAATCCAAGACTAGCATACCTCTTTGGCCACCCTACAAATTGGCTGCATTAAATCGACCCATTTCCTTATAACTGCTTGTGTGCACCAGGCTTTTTCGGTTTCAAGAACATAAATGCCTGAAACACGTTCAATCTTATCTTTCTTGTCCTTAAGTGATGATTAGAGGTGGTGCTTTCTTTCCATCTAGACGAATTGCCAAAACACAGGTAGCACGCGCACTTTCGTAACCAGTGAAGGGAATGTAGATTGACGAGGCACCCCTCTGATCAATTGTCGGTTCAGATCCTTGGCCCATAAACACTGCAGTTTCATCCATAGCAATCATGTTGGAGACTTTGTATTTAGAAAAGTCGATGCCATCAACAAAGAATTTGAATGCAAGTGCACGTTTAATAACTTCAGTAACTTCCAGCTTGAACAATGTTGTCGATCTTCTTAGAGACAATTCATATCGCTGAAGGAAGCCATCCAGCCAGTGTTGTGATGCTTTGAATTCTTCTGGGGATATTTCTAACTGTGGTGCCATTGCAAGGGCAAATGCTTGAATGCGCACAACCAAAGCCTTTGCTCTTTTGTCAGCAATCCATTCACAGATTATGTCTTCCAGCTCAGGAAATAATGGTTACCAACCTGTTCCACACTTGCGCTTCTTAGCATTTCCCTCGTCTACCTGTTGACTGAGGTTATTCTACTCTGCTCGCCATTTTTGGACCATTCGGAGATCCAACTTCTTCTCTTTGCAGAAAACCGTAAGATTCTTGCCCCGGGAGTCCTCCACTATTCCTTTCTTGTACTCGACAGAATATCTCTTTCTTTTTGAACTCATCTTCTCTGGGGGTCAAAATATTATTCCCTTTAAATCTACCATTAAATCAAGTGTTAATTGAACACTGTGTTAATTGACACAGGAGTGGCAACAAAAATTATGACAGTTAAGAATGTACGTTCGGCCCCAAAATATGAACTCTCTGATTTTTAAAGATTTCTTTCAGTCACCGTTGCCAGCTCAATAACTTGGACAGGCGACGAATCCCTTTCGTAATCCATTGAAGGCGGTTAGAACAATTCTTACTTTTTCTTTGAGTTCGCGTGTCCTCTCCCTCCCACCCCCCATTTCTAAAAACACACGTCGCCTGTTGATCAATAACTTTTCCGCCAAAGATAGCGTTCACCGGTAAAGTTTCCCACGCCGGATTCCCTTTTCGCAAGTGGATGTTACAGCTACCGGATAAAAGACGGCTTCTTTTCATCTCTCGCTAGCTCTCTGAACCGAACTGAATGCATGCGCCATAATTACAAAAACCATATCCTCAGCTGAGTTCAAAGTCAATCGGCTTTCTTTCTTACTGTGGATATTCAAGGCAAATTAAACTCATGAACAGGATATCCTCCAGTGATTTAGGCACTCCCTTCAGTTTTTTTTGACAGTGATAGGCTGTCTGACTACGGTACTACGTTTAAATGGGGCTTAATTTGGGGTAGGGCTTATATTGCGAGTTTCCGAAAAAATCATGCTAGGTCTTACTTTCGAGGAAATGCGGTAGTTGGCTTTGTCATCGTAGACATTATACGACTTCTTACAGTTCTATGTATTACGTCTATGTCATCCTTCTTATATCCAGCCTTCTTATATGTATTCTGTCTATGTCATCCTTCTTATATACCTTGCTATAAATATTATCAATTTCCTTATTATGCATGTAAGCGGGTTTACATTCGTTATACGTTTTATATAAGCATGCTCTAAACGCAGAAAGTTTGTACTCTTTTGGGTAGTGTGAATCTGGAGGGGAAAAGGTTTGGTACTACGGTTGGTTTATAATAAACGTCAAAATCGAAGCTGGATGTTCCCTCTCTTTTGAGCGCGAAGTCAAGATAATTCAGCGTCCCATTCACTTCAAGCTCCACGGTGAACTTTATTGCTTTGTGCAGGTTGTTTATCTTGTGCATGAAATCATTTTATTCGTATATTTAAATAATTTCATGCACAAGATAAAAGGACTAGAAGGAAGCGCTTTTCACGGGTGACATATCTATGGTCGGTACTGCTGAGATAGAGGAGGAAAGAGGAATTGTATTTCTGTAGCTTTCGTGATGCTCGGCCGTTATGTGAACATATCTTATCGGGGAGAGCAGAGAATTTTAGACACCGTTTGGCTCAATACATTGCCTGCGTAATGTGTTAAGTAAATCTGACAAAATCCCTTATCTTAATGCTGCTGATATATGATTTCTGTTTGGACATTCTGTTCAAATGAAATCCCTACGCCTCATTCTATACAACAAATTATGCAAAAGTCGTAAGATTATTATAAGAAAAACAAGAAAGATGACAGCATATTTTCGGTTGTAATGAGTACGCATTTTTAACCCTTTCCGACGCAAATAAATTTTTTGAAAGTTATTCATAGTCCATGGAACAGACTAGGAAAAAACAATCACCCGCATTTCCGCAAACGATAAAATATTCACAAAAAAGAAACTAGCGGCTGAAAGGTTTTGTACGAAAATTAACAAATTATTCACAGAATGATTATCATAGAAGGAAAATATCATAGCTAAACGGACTTCAAATCAAAAAGCTAGAAGGAGAAATATAGAGAGAAAAATAAAATAACTGTACGCCGCGGAAGAATTTGTATAATGGAAAAGCGAAAAATATGCGAAAACTTCATAGCAAAACCTATGATACGGAAAAATAATTGCCGCCCCCGGTGGCCCAGTGGTCTAAGCCATGGCATTTGATCATTCGTCCGAGATGGGTCCGGGTTCGAATCCAGTAAGGCATGGATGTTTTGTTTGTCTTACGGCGTTGGCTTTTTCCCTTCCTTGGAACTATTGACTCTAAATTAGGGACATGCAACTGGTTATAGCCCATTGATTTGCTCCTGGTGGCCGTTAAGCCTCCATTTTAAAAAAATCGAATACATCTCCCGGAAGCAAAGATAGCGAGAGAAAGGTTTTGACATTTACGTCCCCTAGCGGGAATACTGTGCATTATTTAAAGATTTAAAGATGATAATGTTTTTATTGTGGCGAATGGCATTCAGTAAAAAAACGGAATATCTCAGTATAGTTCTTAGAAGCGGGGATACAACAGAAGCTTACAAACACCACATAATGACCCAGGTAGCCTCGCAATTAAACGTAGGCACAACACTGAGCCACCGTCTTTTAGGAATAGAAGACACTGGCTTTACGTTGGGCCTACGTTAAATCGCAAGGTTGTTTTACCTTGGGACAGAACTGTGAACCACAAAAAAACTCCACAAATGCAAGCAAAGTTTTCCACTTGGTAAATATTATCCGGTGACAAACGATATTTTTTTTAATTGGAATTTTGGAAACTGAGATATCAAGAAGATATCATCTTCCTTATTATGTTAGGTTTGTCAGAGTAGTCATATTTACATTTTTTATAATTCGACTCACTTTCATCAGATATTTGAATTAATACTCTCAAGATTTCTTAACGCATACGTTTCAAACTTCATTCGAATTTTCATTTGTTCATGAGGTACTGAGCTACATAAGCAATTTATGCATAAATATTAACATTTACAATAAATGGTTCCTGTGTAATACTTATACGATTGTATTACGTTTTTACCTGAAGAACATTTTTAGACATACAAGAGGTTGTATTTATTTTCTGGGAATACTCTTTCTGTTTTTAAAACTAGAATCAAGTAGTCAATGACAAAATCTCTTCAGCAAAAAACTAGTCTGAGTTTAAAATCCTGAGTTTTTCGTTAAGTATCTGTTGAGGAAAGAGATTCATCGCAAAATAAACGCTGCCAAAACTTTAATAGTGAACTTTAATCCTCTTATTAAAAGTCTCAGGGAATTAAATTTAAGAAATCAGCTTCCTTTGCAGGTTGAGATACTCTCCCTAACGGTTTTGCAGTCATTTCATGTCTGAAGCTATATCAGTGCGAAAGCCATCCTTTAACTTCAATGAATTCAGAATAAAATGCAGGATACGCTGCACAAATGTTTTTAATTGGTCACAGAAAGTGATCCGCAGATATAAGAAGAGATGCAAGAGTTGCTGACATTTATAAACAACCATTAGCTGCATATTTTGGATTTAAGGCTAATCATTGAAATATTCTCCTCTTACAAGATATGATATTTAACACTAGAATTTTGAAAGTTCTATGTTACTTTTACTGAAACAAACGTAACATTAATGATTATTGGCTTCCGAATGTTTGTAGAAAAAAATTATTTGTACAATTCTCCCTTAAGAGACGCCTATTTTCTGCAATTTCAAATTTTGCATATAGCTTTTTTTCTTGTGTATCTCCTATAATTGTTACTCATGGTTTTTCATTCTTTCGTCTTTATTGTGATGAACAATTATTCCTCGGCGCTTAATATTGTTTTTTGTTTCTTGAGCTTTATTTTTCACAATGTTGATTGGTTCCCGTGCCATGGTATACTTTTTTGTAATTTACGTAATTTCGCTGTAAAATATTCACCTTCATTTCGGAGCTTCAGTTTTATACCAGTGAATATTTCTTCTTTTCGTCAAAAATGATGGATTTGTGTAAAGACGTGAAATGTGCTTAAAACCTGCTCTTTTGAAAGAACACTCAAGATTTCTAAACGCAAAAAAAAATCAATTCTCACAGAAGATTTAAAAATATTATTCTTTTAGATAGAAGGTTTAAAAAATCTTATTCCTTTGCGTTTATATATCCTTATATTTTGTAAAGGTGTTCACGAGGAAACTTTATTCTAGTGAACAATGAGTAATGCAAGGTGATTAAAAATTTTTTTCAGTTATCCCATGAGTAAACCTAAATGAAGTGAAGTTTTACTCATTGTTACTCATTATCCCATGAGCTATAATAAGTAAAACCTAAATGGAGTTTTACGATAACAGCTACAGAATTTTATTCATTTAATTGGCAATCAGTAAACACAGCATGTTAATAATTCTATAAAGTTTATTCATTTCCACCAAAGCTTCGTTTCGCTGAACGTGTAATTTTGTTTTAAAGTAGCACGCGCTCCAAAAGAAAAAAAAAACACACTTTTAGGTCTCCCATTAATAGCATTTTTTTCGAATAACAAATTATTTACATTTACGAAATGCTCGTTATCTGTTATACTTCAAATTTAGATGTCGAACCCTAAAACCACATAATAAAAATAAAATAAAGTCATTTTTGAATGTTCTGAAAAATGAGTGCAATAATATGATTTTTAACATTTATTTTTATCCTACATCGTGAACGAATATATAATGGAGCTCAGCTCTCAAAAATTTTCCCGAAAAATGGGCTGCAAAAAGTAATTGAATAGTAAAAATTCCTATTACTATTATTATTATTATTTGCATGAGAAGACATTATGTCGAAGCAAGTGACTATGGAAACACGCCGCACTAAACGGAAAAGGCTGCTACCACGCACTAACTGCCTTTTGCTTAATGCTCAAAAGCAGGACGTACAGCTGACCGGCTAACGCAAGCTGAAGGAGAAACAGTGCAACTTAGCTATTGATATCCATTAAATTACCAAGCGTCCATGAATCAGGGAAACAATGTAGTCCGTTACAAGCATTAAACAGTGTTGCGAATAAGACTCTGACCATCCGTGAGAGTATACTATTTGTATGTACTCCTGATGTTTCCCACTCCTGAGATTTTGCTTTGATTGGGGTTTTGTATGCAACTTTTGATTTTAGGTGAACTCTCATCAGAAGCTGCATATACGAGGTATTGCTATGAAAATAATAGGACTTTACGTTATAGCCTAAAATGAATAACAAACTTACATTTCAAACTCATCACTTTTAATGTATTCTCCTTCCGCATCAACATATTCCTACATTCTGATCTTCCACTAGGCAAAGCCATCACCCCCTTAAAGCTTACAGGCCCGCGCACCGAGCGCACCGATTTGTGACGTCACTAGGGTAGACCGCATAGCCTACGTGAAAGAAGAGGCCCTGAAAAGATTTAGTCATGTGACCAAGAACGTTTCAACTTCCATGCTCTGAACTGCAGGTCAAGTCCGCTAGTATGTTGCTGTGAAGTTGTTTATATTTTATTATTTTGATTTGTCATTGTCATTTTCTTTTCCAAATAAAAACAAATAAGCATTCGTAACAATATATAACGTTTATTTACCACTACAACAGATGAAAATGTTAAAGCGTTTTATTTAAAAAAAAAATACTATTTTCTTCTACCTGCTGGTTCCTTCTGTTACTGATACACAAGTAAGATTCCTTTTCTGTCTTGAGTAATATAACGTGCAAAGTTAAGTTATGTATATATACACTGCTGGCCACCCAAAATGCAACACCAAGAAGGAAGCATCCGATTGGCCTGAAATTTGCAGCATGCGTCGCCCGCGAGACGACATGCAAACAATTAGCATTGCAGGGCATATGCAAATCATGTGCGCTCGGCACGCCACCGATAAACACTCTAAGAAGGGTGCGCAGAAGGCGAAGTGTAAATAGTGGAAGTGTGTTGTGCTGCCGGACCTGTGTGTGGGAAAGCTTCCTGATGCCTCGTCGCAGAATACGGCAGTCATTCCAGCACGTTTCGGAGTTCGACAGAGGACGAATACTGGCTTATCGCGACAGCGGTTTATCGTACCGAGACGTCGGCGCCCGTGTGGGAGGACATCTGGCCACAGTGAGGCGAGTATGGATTCAGTGGGTGCAGGAGGGACAGACGGGCCGACGTGAGCGATTGCCGCAGCCGCGGCACACAACCAAACAAGAGGACCGGCATGTTGTGTGGCGGGCATTGACACCTCGCACCGCCACATCACGAGCGTTAGCGCAGTAATTAGGGTGTGTTGCGCAACAACCTGTGTCAGAACGAACCGTTCGACGTCGTCTGCAGGAGCGGGGACTTATCTCACGGCACCCATTGCTCCGATTACCAATGACGTTACACCACCGGCGAGTGAGGCGGCAGTGGGCTGTTGAACGCCGCACCTGGACTACGGAATGACACGACATTGTCTTCTCCGACGAATCCCGCTTCTGCCTGTAACACCACGATGGTCGGATCCGCGTCTGGCGGCACCGCGGTGAGAGACTGTATGACGCCTGCATTATGCATCGCCATACCGGTCCGCCGCCTGGCGTTATGGTATGGGGCGCAATTGGATATGATACCCGCACCCCTCTGGTACGCATCGCCGATACACTCAACACCCACCGCTACATCTCCGACGTTTTGGAGCCTGTAGTCCTCCCTTACCTGCAGGACCTGCCAGCGGCCACGTTTCAACAGGACAATGCGCGCCCGCACGTGGCACGCATCGTGCAACAATTCTTTACGGCTCACCAGGTGCCACTGCTGCCGTGGCCCACCTGTTTTCCCGATATGTCGCCCATCGAGCACGTCTCTTCGCTGATCAGCAACCGAGTGGCCAGGCAAGCACCACCCGAGGATACACCTGATGAACTGTGGCAACGTGTGGAAACAGCCATGGACAGACATTCCCCAAGCCCACATCCAAAGCCTCTTTCGTTCTTTGCCGCGGCGTGTAGCTGCCGTTATTGCCAGCCATGGGGGCCACACGAACTATTGATGTCTGCGTGTTCCGCAAGTCGTACCGGCCTGTAAGCTCAATCGTTTCATATTTGTATCTGTTGTTATGTGTCCAGTAGATCTGGCTTTGCTATCTTGCGTCCTTCTTGGTGTTGCATTTTGGGTGGCCAGCGGTGTAGTTACGTGTTTGGACAACATATTGGTAAGCAAATTTAAAGTTTATAATTTTTGCCTTCTAGAGCACTATTTAAAAAAGTCACCTTGTCAAAGTTTAAAACTTCTGTATTAAATAAGTCAGTAGCATTAAACAAAACCATTTGGATCCAAAATATAAACATTTCTTTTTATCTCGAAAAATATACGAGTAGTTATTGGCATAAATTCCCTGAAATTTGATTTTCAAGAAGTATTCAGGAAAACTGGCAATCTACAAATATTTATGTTTAAGTAGTTCTTTGTGAATCACAAACACAATTTAATTATGAAAGAAATACGGGATTACGCCATATAATACAAAGTTTGAAGATGACAATCCGATTTTTAGCTTAAATGTGACAAGGATGGTAAGTCAGATAATATCCGAAAACTTGAAAATGTTCATCGTCCTGGAGCGGGACTCGAACCCGCGTCTCCCAGAAAACGCCCGGGTATGCTAACCCCTACACCACCCAGAACGACCCAGTTTCAAGTTTCCGATCAATTTGAATATAACCATCACAGGATTCGCCAGTCGAAGCAACCTGCATTCATGATTCTTAACCTCCAGATTCGCTAAACATGAATGCCGGTTGCTTCGACTAGCGAATCCTGTGATGGTTATATTCAAATTGATCGGAAACTTGAAACTGGGTCTTTCTGGGTGGTGTAGTGGTTAGCATACCCGGGCGTTTTCTGGGAGACGCGGGTTCGAGTCCCACTCCAGGCCGATGAAAATTTTCAAGTTTTCGGATATTATCTGACTTACCATCCTTGTCACATTTACGCCAAAAATCGGATTGTCATCTTCAAAATTTATACAGTTTAATTATTTGTCCGTTAGCTGTTAATCTCCGAGCAAAATCGAGCACCCACCACGGATGACCAGACTACCCTTCCCTACGTCACCCAGTTTCTGGTGATATTCGGTGCGTGGGCCTGTAGCTGTAAGGGGGTGACGGCAAAGCAGCGTTGTTTGTTGCTCACCTAGTGTGATCCTTATGAGAAGCGTGGTCGTTCTCTTCTTCAACAAAGTAATGGACTCAAACCGGATCCCCTAGAGTATAGATTTGACTTTAGGGAAGATAAATAAAATCGAGTGAGTACCTTCCCATATAGCGCAGTCTTGCAATTTAGCGTAGGCCCAACACTGAGCCACCGTCTTCTGTTCCTAACAGACGTTAGCTCAGTGTTGTGCCTACGTTAAATTGCAAGGCCGTGCTACCTGGTTTGGTACTTTTTGTAGATAACTTACCCTATGCATCTTTCACCCACGAAGATTTTCGTGGGTATGAATCAAAATGAGTAATTCGAGAGTATACTTAATACAGACATCTAACGTGGACCAGGAAATTCAAACAAAGGTCTTTGCTCTTTCCACGTTCATACGTGAGTCATGGAAAAATTATCATTGGCCGCCACCGGGAGTCGAACACAGGGTCTTCCAGTTTCGAGGCCGCTGTGGTGTAGCGGAAGCATATCCGGCGCGTAACTGGAAGACCCTGTGTGTCGACTCCCGGTGGCGGCCAATGAGAATTTTTCCATGACTCACTTATGAACGTGGAAAGAGCGAAGACCTTTGTTTGAATTTCGAGAGTATACATTTATTTACGAACAGCACATTGCTTTTATTCGCGTCACTCCAAACCACAGTCCGGTAAATGCTAAGGGGAATTAAATCATAACAACAAGTTTGTAAAATCATGCAATGTATTGATTATGATACGCTTTCCAACATACCAGAAATCATTACTCAAGTTATTACTCAAGTTATGCGGATAATGGCTGTAGAATAAATCTCGCTCCTGTGAACTTTGACCCCCTTTTGATGATATTTAAAGAACCGGTAAAGTATACTTCCGGAACAACATGATAAAGTTTTGTCTCAGAAGCATTTTTGCTCAAGTTATAACGCATAAGGCCGATGGAACGGATCCCGATCTATGTCTTGACTTTTGACCCCATTTCTTCCATTTTCAATAGAGTTCCTCCTCAGGTGATCCCCTGCCACATTAAAATTCCATCGAAATTGAACCATGTTTACGCAAGGTATGACGCATAAGGGAAATGGAATGGATCCCTCTCCTATTGTTCTGAAATTTGACCCCACTTCACACATTTTACATAGGTTTCGTCCCCAGGTAGTCCCCTACCACATAGTAAAATGTCATCGAAATCGAACCGTTTTTAAGCGAGTTATCGTGCGGACAGGGGGAGAAAGCTGGAGCATATACGCTTCTTCAACCTACGGTTAGAAAGCGTAAAACAAGTTTGTAAAATCATGCAATGCATTGATTATAATACGCTTTCCAACATACCAGAAATCATTACTCAAGTTATCATTCAAGTTATGAGAATAATGGCTGTGGAATAAATCTCGGTCCTGTGCCCTGACCTTTAAACCCATTTCGATGATATTCAACAGAACCGGTTCGGTATACCTCCAAAATAACGTGATAAAGTTTTGTCGGAATGGAAGCATTTTTACGTAAGTTATGATGCATAAGTGCTATGGAACAGATCCCGCTCCTGTATCCTAAACTTTGACTCCATTTCGCCCATTTTCAATACAATTCGTCCCCAGGCAAGCGCCTACAACATACTAACATTTCATCCAAATCGAATAATTTTTACGTACGTTATGACGCATAATGGCGATGGAAGTAATTCCGCTCCTATGTCCGGACCTTTGACCCCATTTCGCCCATTTTCAATAGGGTTTGTCGCCAGGTGGTCCCCTTCCACATACTAAAATTTCATCGAAATCGAACCTCTTTTACGTTAGTTATGACGCATAACAACAGTGGAATGGATCCCGCTGTTATGTACTGACCTTTGACCTCATTTCGTTCACTTTAAATAGGGTTCCTTATTAGGTTATCCCCTACCAGATACTAAAATTTCATCGAAATCGAACGATTGTTACGCGAGTTATCGTGCGGACGGGCATGCGCACACAACGTGTGACGTAATGAGGCAGATGGGAAACGCGAACATCTGCTCGCAAGAGTGTCACGTCATAAAACTTTAATAGGATCCACACACAACGCGTGACGTAATGAGACAGATGGCGTGGCCGCGCGCCAACATTCTCAAACGCAAGATTGTGACGTCATAAGCTTTCTAAGCATTGGTAACAATAATGGAACCATGCCATGACACTGAAAACGTTATAATTCGGGGTGGTTGTTTTACCCACTAAACGAATTGTCCTAAAGTCGAGATCAAGCTAAAACAATTTCTAGTACCAGATACTTCCAATTGAAAAACTTCTGTACACATTTTCTTCACAATTAATGCGTCCCCAAGGATGAATATTTGAACATCGATTAAAATAGCTTCATTTCATAACTTGGAATACTTAATATTTTCTAAACCATAACCTTAATTATGCAATTCAACATTTATTTGTCCACTGACGTCATCAAAGTACAGGTCGCGCCATCTGTTCTCTCGTTTCAACACGCCATCTGTTCTCTGGTTTCCTTCGGTGGTTTCAACACCACCAAAAAAAAAAAAGTTATTGATTTTTAATTTAATTATGGTTATGTTTTGAAAATATTAAGTTTTCCAAGTTATAATAGGAAGTTATTTTAGACGATGTTCAAATTTTCATCCTTGGAAACACTATAATTGTGAAGGAAATGTGTACAAAAGTTTTTCCATTGGAAGTATAAGAAGCAAAATTACTTGATGTCCACCTTAATAATATGGGATAAAGGGGAATGAATTGGATCGCAATCCTATGTTCTGACCTTTTACCACATTTCGTCCACTTTCAATAGGGTTCGTCCCCAAGTGGTTCCCTACCACATACTGAAATTTCATCGAAATCGAACCATTTTTACGCACGTTATGACGCATAAGGGCAATGGAATTCAGCCCGATATTATGTACTGACCTTTGACCCCACTTCACCCATTTTGAATAGGGTTTGTCCCCAGATGGTCCCCTGCCACATACAAAAATTTCATTGAAATCGAACCATTTTTACGCCAATTATCGTGCGGACGGACAGACGGACAAAGCTGGAGCATATACGCTTCTTCAACCTACGGTTGGAAAGCGTAAAAAACAACAAGGTTTACTAATTCCTGATATTGAGTGGTACGCAAGCAGGGTTTTTTTATGCTATTGTCCTAAACCCAATTACAGAAGCTATATGAGTCATATACTAAACTATGACGGCAGCAATGGTAGGTATTTCAACTGTTTTGTTTTCCAAAAAGATTATTTTTATTTTTTACTTTCAATTGAACTATACGAAACAGAGCGCATGGCAAACAAAATAAACATCTAAAATATCATTGACTAGTGGTTTTGATTTGAAACGAGTTTCCACCGGAGACCTAGGTATCAGTCAAGTATCCGCATAATATACATATATGATGTTCTAAGTAAAGCTATCGTTTTCAGTCCTCTGGGTCGTAAATCAGAGAGCTGTTATTTCCTGAAATGATTCATAATTTTGTTTTGAAATTGTTCCAAGCGCCCCAATGACAATGGGAACACTATATTTGGCAATTTTTTTCAAGTTCTCTTTCATCGACTCCGGCATCTCCAAGAATTGCTATATCAATCATCCAGACTTTCCGATTTTCTTTGACTGTTATATCTGGTGCATTATTATTATTATTATTATTCAGATTAAAACGAACGTAACAAACGACCCTGCCATTAATGAAATGTGATGTATCGACAAAAGCCCATCTGTGCACACGCAAGCTAAAATCTGACCTCAAGATCGAAAGAAAAGCTGAATCACAAGTGTGTTAGTGAGAGGACTAGTGTACAATGCCCCCTGTCCTTTCTTCTTGATTAAATATTTTTGATTGATGAGGAAAGACAGCTTTCTCACAACTGATAAAAAAATAAGATTTTGTAAGATCCTCCGTTTTCATAAATTTTCTCGCTAATAACAGTGATATTTTGCACACCAAACAAATATTTAACTTAACATTCAGGCTTACCATTTATTGGCACCTTACATAAAATGAAATTTGGATTTAAAGCTATCATTCCTAAGATCTTTTTTTATTAGTTTTTGAAATTGTGCAATTTATATTCGCATTTGAAATACCCGGGTTGTTTTGCGGAAGCCCTATGTAAAAATCGAACATAGTACAAATCCATTATCTTCTTTTCTCGTCGTGTAACGTTATCCAATTATTACGAAATCACAGAAAATCCTTACAGGAATATATTAACGTGAGATTTACAAACATTTGCAGAACACAGTAAGTTTTCTTAAGTGCGGAAGCTCCCTGAGGAGCATCGCTGAAAGAAATGTTCATCTCTCGCATGAGAATACCAGAGTGAAAAACATATCCTAGCACTCGCTGTAGTGCTAGGTAAACAACCATGTAGGAACGCTGAAGCTTTGCCCTGGGTTTTTTCGCCGTGCAATCACGGTGGAATTATTGAACGACATCGAGAGCTGCGTCCTCCTCTTCTCTTCTTCTTCTTCTTCTTGTTCCTTCTTCTAAGGATGACCTGCAAACAGTTGCTTATCCCGCTTGTACCAGGGGATTTAGCTCTGGCAGGCAGCCAGAAACCTCCCATATCTTTCTTTTTCAGCGCTGTCGGAGTTCATAATTCGTGACATTCCAAATACTAAGCCATCTGGACATTTGGCTTTTTATCCTATAATCTCATCTGTTTAACAAGGTCTTAAATGTACAATTGACTAAGAAATCGGAAAATCAAAAATATACGTTATATAAAGAGCAAGGTATTTCTAATATTCAAGTAAAACCTTTGAACTTCTCTAAGAAGCCTCATCAAGTAGCACAAAAATGAGTAACTAATCTTACAAAGTCATGTAATTTTGGTGGAAGTTTACTCCATAGTCCAGCTTCTCCACATACCGTGAAAATAGGCATCGAAGCATATTGTTTGATAAATAGGTACCCATTAAATTATGAAGCAACATGTTAATGAGTTTCAACCATCAGGTTAAATGACCTGAGAAATTATCCCTAAAATTCGAAATCAATATGTTTTTAAAGTGCAAATAGAAAGTAACCTGGAAATGAATCAAACACAAACACCATCAGAAATATAAACAATGCCATTAGAATATACTTAGGAATCAGGATATCAGTTATTTTTTTTAATTTAATTCTGGAAATGGAAGACGATATCTGCATACATGTTTGCCTCCTAAGAGAATGTATGATACTCAGCGTCCGGAGCGGCTGAAAAGCAGATGAACTAACTTGATAAGATTTCTATTCTAAATAAAAAATAGTATTTTCACGTGACTTAGGGACAAAAGGAGCTAACAAAATAACAGAAAAATGTCAAGTATGCAAAACTCTAAGAGAGAGAGGCTTAAAAACAACCATCCTGCGGCCCAGTTTAGGATCAATTTGGATTGTTCTACTCACGGACAACATTTTATCGGTAAAGAGAAACTTTCTAAACCGTGTTCGAATGACACATCTAGTCTTCACACAAGTTCTATGCCACTCCTTTTGTCAAGTGATCTGAGAGTATGAATTCAACGTATTCGTCCAAGAGGGGTCCGAATTCAAGTTCCGAATGCAGCTTGTGTAGTGTGTTTATCCGATTGTGTTGTCTCCAAGTTAGGGACGGACAACCTTTTTAGCTACAAATGGTCATGGAGATACACTGGCGTGCAAACCTTAAGGACGAGACGGGTTTTCGAATGTAACGTCGTGCAGAAGTGCTTCACATCGACTCAAATCATACCATAAGATCCCCAAGATGTAAGAATATGGGAAAAGTTAGCAAAACCGTCCAAACAAGGAATCCAAAGGATACAAAGGCACTTTATTGAAAAGCTAGCTTCGAGCACAACTGGACAGAAACGTCCATGTGACAGGCGGCTGCCAAGAAAAATTCAGTCTTTAGTAGAGGATATGATCACCCCACATTGCATTGCAGGATTTACAATGTCTGTCCATGCTGAGGACGAGGTTCTCAAGGAGCTGTTGAGGCATCCCGGCCCATTCCTCTTGTAGCACCAATCGCAACTGAGGAATCGTTGCTGGCGGCTGGTGACGTGTTGCCAAGCGTCTCCCGAGAAGGTCCCACAGGTGTTCGATTGCATTTAGGTCCGAGGACCTTGCGGACTAATCCATGCGTTGAATATCTTCACCCTCCAACAGCTCTGCGACAGACACTGTACGATGAGGTGTAGCGTTGTCTTGCATAAATAGGAACTCAGGGCCCACAGCACCTCTAAACAGACGCATGTGAGGCAAGAAAACCTCGGTACAATAGCGGACACCAGTGACTGAACCTCCTTGGAAGATGTGGAGGTCCGTACGGCTACCAAGCATGATACCGCCCCAAACGAGAACTCCGCCACCTCCAAACTGGTCCCTTTCGATGATGTTGGAGTTGTGATTGCGTGTTCCCTGCTCTCTCCAGATGTGTATACGTCTGGAATCGCTCGTCAGACTAAATCGGCTCTCATTCTTAAAGAGAACTCGACCCCATCGCTGATGTGTCCAGTTCTTGTATTCCTGGCACCACAGAAACCGCCATCTCCGATGAGCAGGCGTTAATGGTTCACACCGTACTGGTCGTCGTGTAAATAGACCACCTTTGTGCAGCCTCCTGGCCACAGTAAAACTCGATAACAGACGTCTAGTTGTCTGTTGCATGTGCATTGCGATTTCACCCGCTGTCTGCCGTCTGTCTCTTCTCGCCTGTAGGACAATATACCGGTGGTCTGCTGCCGAGGTTGCTCTTGGACGACCACTGATAAACTCTCGGACAGCTGTTTCTGTCGTTTCAAATGCTCTCCAAGATCGTGAAACGATGCTGTGAGCTATCCCGAACTGCTCGGCCACACTAGTCACACTTCGACCTTCTTCCAACTTCCCAATGACTCAACCTCGGGTAAAGTCACCCAGATGTCTTCTACTGTATTGCCTATTGGCCATATCACACGATTTCAGCCACTCGACGTCGTTCAAACCGATATACACTGTGCAATAGGTTTCACCGAATTGCTGATCGTACACCGCCCGTGTGCTTTCTACCCATCCGACACTCCCCGCCCTACGTCATGCTGCATATATGCGCATGCCCTACCATACCGGACCCTAGTCTGTCTGCTGAGTAATCTTTCGGTCCGTTCTGCCTGCTCGTTTCGCTGTTATACTAATTTCTCCTCTTCGTCCTTAATTTTTGCACACCAGTGTATGATACAACATAAAGGATATATCGGCAAAAGGTTATCATGGGATTCTTTATGACCATCTTTTTGTCCCAAATAATCAGAGGCATAGGTTTCTGGAGAACCACTCGAACATGGTCCGCATTTGAGTCCCTGCTAAGGTATGTATTGTGTGCTTGTCTTATGGCGCCGCACTGTTCCATTCCAGAAATCGGTGACCCTGAATCAGGGAGGGGTGACTCTTTGTCGCCTTAGATAATCATATAGATATATCATAAACTAAAGAATATCTCGGTGGTAGAATATTTGATTTTACTCGCACCACTCGAGTGGTCAGAGGCGAGACGGTTTTTATTCATTTTAGCAAAATATTTTGAACACATTTTCTCAAAAACTTTTACTTTGTAGTGTTTGGAATTTTGGGCACAAATAAAAACGACCCATAGCTAATATCTGCCACAGTTATTATTCCGAAAATTTTGTTAGAATGCTTTTTTAAATTAAATTTATCCGATTCAAAAGTATTCCAATTTGGCACTAGATGACGTTATAAATTAGGTTAGCGGCGTTCCTGTCAGGGAGAAATGAAATATCTCTATTCTGTCTGATTTTTGTAATTATCTAGGCCAAATAGGAATCATTGAATGGGGTTAAAAGTGAGATTGGAATATTGTCTTCCATAAATCATCCGAACCCCTATTTGTATGTACATATTTCGAAGAGAAAATGTGTACATTAGCAGGGAACTCCTGAATTTAAAAATAGACCACCTCCGCCTACTTACTGAGTTTCACCTCCAAATAACGTCATTGCTTAAAACGTAACGGCGCGTATTTTGTGTTTTCATTGTGGAGCCAACGAGAGACCGCTGTGATTCTGAATATGGTGAGATCTGCAGTTATTTGCTGACGCCAACGTCTAGCACAGTCCCTTAACTCGTAAAAACCACGCCTAAGGAGTGTTGTTTTTCACCATCTGTCGCAGAAGTTGAGCCCTAACTCTCATCGAAAGGCAGCCTTAACTGTCATGTCTTGCTCTTGAAAGCCACGGCCTAATGATCAAAACCCACTGCCTCAGCCTACTCTGAAACCCGAGCAACTCAAAAAATTGGAAAAATGTTCAGATATATCATTTTTCAGTAAATATATTTTCTTAATATTATTGTTATTCAACTTCTAAAGAATACTTCGTTCCTAAAAAGTGGCAGGTATCTTTTTTTTATTTGCCATAGGTAAATTGCACAACAGAAGTGAGTGTTTCATTCTTTGTTATTTGCATTCTCTTCATTTCATGCAAACAACTTTTTGTATATTGGAAAACATTTCGGAAACAAGCTGTGTGATAGGAGATCTCCGCCTGATAAAGATATAATGACATTCAACGTTCAGCGTACGGCAAACGAATCAGAAAGAGTTTCCTTCGGAAAAAAGTAGTCTTGCTGTCTTTCAAATGAAATCGTAACGTCTTCGTACAGGTCTTGGAGAGGATGGAGAACCTTGCAAGGAAAAGAACAGGAAGAAAATCAAAATGAGATTTACTCTCTTCGCATCACGGTAAGAAAGAAATGTATAAAAACTGCATACGAATCACTGCCCAGACCGTTATCTTCATTCTCCGAACAAATTAAATATACAAAACCAGTTTCCGAAGAATTCTTCTCCTCTTTCTCCTTACGAATTCCGAATATTTGCTGCACACTTTTTTTTCTAATATTCCAGCAGAGTCGAACGTCGCCGGACACGAATGCACACATGTTGTGATTAATCAACGGGGAAAAACATTCTATCTCCAAGGAAAAGTTCGTAATCCCATTACTGTAAGTCGTTTAATTAGTTTAGCATCGCACTTCCCTTTAATGTACTTACGAGTGCAAAATCTCGTGATTAAGTTCCAAACATTTTCGTATCAAAGAAGGTGTTGGAAAGAGTCGAATTGCATTTACTTTCCGAAATGGATGTGGTATGGTTCACACGCATTTTAGCTTCTCCATTGAAAGTTGGTGAGGTGTTATTTCGCAATAGGTTAACAAATAGGTTTGTGTGATGTTAGTTCCTTAATGGGCAAAGAAAGCGTGGAAACAAGCTCACGGAATTAGATTGATCAAACTAAGCATATGTAAATTAGTAACAACATCTGTTGATCTAAAATTAATTGGAAAGAAAATCGCATAAGCATATCAGTTTAGGTACCTGAGAGGTTAACTGAATGAAGATCTCCTAAATTTGAGATGTAGGTGGAATCAAGAACAGAGTTGACCAAACAATCCATCATAAAAAAATTGGGTTGGTTCTGTATAATAGTGATGTGAACGTTTAGTCTTCATTAAATAGAAAATTCAATCTTCTGAGTTAAAACCTTTGGTCGTTATGACGGCCTTTAGTCTTCTTGGTATATAACTTGCACTCCTTTTTTAGTAAAGGCCTAACGACATGTTTTGCCATTTGACCTTTAATGCAGTGATCAGTTCAGCTCTGTTTGTTCGGCGATCTGCGAATATGTCTTGCCATTTGACTTCAATGCAGTGATCAGTTCAGCTCTGTTTGTTCGGCGATCTCCAAATATGTCTTGCCCTTTGACCTTCAATGCAATGATCAGTTCAGCTCTGTTTGTTCGGCGATCTCCGAATATGTCTTGCCATTTGACCTTCAATGCAATGATCAGTTCAGCTCTGTTTATTCGGCGATCTCCGAATATGTCTAGCCATTTGACCTTCAATGCAGTGATCAGTTCAGCTCTGTTTCTTCGGCGATCTCCTAATATATCCTGCCATTTGACCTTCAATGCAATGATCAGTTCAGCTCTGTTTCTTCGGCGATCTCCGAATATGTCTTGCCATTTGACCTCGTTGCAGTGATCAGTTCAGCTCTGTTTGTTCGGTGATCTCCGAATATATCCTGCCATTTGACCTCAATGCAGTGATCAGTTCAGCTCTGTTTCTTCGGCGATCTCCGAATATGTTTTGCCATTTGACCTTTAATGCAGTGATCAGTTCAGCTCTGTTTCTTCGGCGATCTCCGAATATGTTTTGCCATTTAACCTTTAATGCAGTGATCAGTTCAGCTCTGTTTCTTCGGCGATCTCAGAATATGTTTTGCCATTTGACCTTCCACGCAGTGATCAGTTCAGCTCTGTTTCTTCGGCGATCTCCGAATATGTCTTGCAATTTGACCTGATTACAGTGATCACTTCAGCTCTGTTTCTTCGGCGATCTCCGAATATGTTTTGCCATTCGACCTTCAATGCTGTGATCAGTTCAGCTCCGTTTCTTCGGCGATCTCTTCTTCCGCGAACCCGACGATCGAATTCATCCCAGAAATTTTGTGTAGAGTTCATGCCAGGATTTTGAAGTACCCAGTCTGAGATTTTGAGCCGATATGCAACAACGCGAGAATTTTGACTTCTGCTGATAGAAGTACGGGCTTTTCCCAACGTAGTACCACAACGTGGTTTGCCCAGAACTCTCAGGGAAAGCTTCATAGAGCTCAGCATTCATGTTTTGTTTTCAAAACAACATTTGGGTCGAAGCCGAACCACGAAAATCAGCTCTATACCATTACGATGTCTTCACCCAGTTTCTTTCTCAGAATGATACAGTCCGGAAGGTACAGTTCCCCCGGCATTCGTCACACCCAGGAACAACAATCAAATTGATAGACTGCCTACCGTGATTTATCATTGAAAAACACAGTTTACCACTGGTCTACCGTCCAAGATGGACTTTCGTTTCACTATGCTAATCAGCGTGAAGGGTTAGTCGAGGTCTTAGCGGTTTGTTGATGGCTGTTCGACTGTAGTTACCCATGTCGTGCAGCGTCCTGGACACCGTAATGGTGCTAACACCAGTCCTAATAGTCTCACATGGGATTTGACTTTGGTAACGTATGTCGTGCAGCGTCCTACACACTATACTGGTGTTTGCGTAAGTGCCAATAGTCTCAAACTTATGTCGCCCATCGTCCTGCACGGTGTACCGATGGAAATATAAGTCCCAATAGTCTCACACAGGGCTTGATAGTGAAAACAGATGTCTCCTCCGTCCTGCATAGTCTACTGGTACGAACATCAATCCCAGTAGTTTCCCATAGGGTTGAAGATGGTAACCCATGTCACCAACACATAGGGTTGAAGGTGGTAATCCATATCGCCAACACATAGGCTTGCAGGTGGTAACCCATAACCCATAGGGTTGAAGCTGGTAGCTCCTGTCGCCCACCGTCCTGCAGTCCCAATAGAAAATGGCAACCCATATCGTCCACCGTCCTGCATAGTATAATAGTGCAACCACCAGTCCCAATAGTCTCACATAGAGTTTGGCAGTACTAACGCATGACGCTCAGCTTTCTGCCCATTGTACTGGTGCTAACAGCAGTCTCAGTAGTCTTACATAAGTTTTGACAGTTTTAACCCATGTCGGTCAGCGTCCTGCACACTATAGTGGTGCTACCAAACAGTCCCAATAGTCTCACGTATGGTTTTACAGTGTCTATCCATGTCGCCCACCGTCCTGCATAGTGTACTGGTGCTACCAATAGTCTCACATAGGGTTTGAAAGTACTAACCCATGTCATCCACCGTCCTGCATAGGGTACTGATGCAAACATCAGTCCCAATAGTCCCACATAGGTTTCGAAACCTCCATTAACTGACCCCTCCAAACAAAGGTAACCTCCGAGAAACGACACGTTTCGGTTGGTACACAAAAGTTGCTGTAGGATTAACATTAACAATAATCTCCAGAAAAGCGAAACCTCTTAACAGCGGACAACGGACACTCTAGTCAGTCCCGAAGAGGATCTAATAGCCCCGTTGTCACCTAGGATTTTACGTAGTTCCTTCAGCGAGAGGGATAAGATAGGGACAAGGAATATTGCTAACGAAACAGTGCTTCGGGTAGAGTGGGTTGAATTACAGCAGGTACAATGGTGTGTTTTCGTGAAGGCAAAATAGTTCATCTTTAGTTCTATGTGTGGCGAGCTTCAGTATGCCTCAGTCGGCTCCTGACGGCCGCAGGAGTGGTTGTTTTTTCCAGGTATTTTTCCTGTTGCCGGTGGTATCTCTTGGTTTGGTCTTTCCGTGTTCTGTTCCCGTTTTCCGGCCGCAGCTAACTGACTGCTATTCCATTTCCCTGTCTTACAGTTTTCTTTCTTTCTTTCTTACCCGTAACATATCCTAACATTAATCTAGCTTGCTATTTCCAACGGGTGTTTAAGACCAGGGGCCAGGTACTGCTTTCCTAACATCATGTGTGCAATATTTGTTTTAATTTATTTATTATAATGAGATTTATTCAGCATTTGGAGATAGCAATGCAACCTATTTCCTTGTTCATAACCGTCATAAATGTATTCCGCTTTTGTACAAAGTCATCGGACTATCACCGTTAACTCAGGACTAACTTCCTTACAACGGCCATTTCCCAAAAAACGGTCACTTTATTCTGGTAAAACAGTTACATTTATTCGAAGATTTTACTATATTGAACTTTTGTTAGTTAAACGTGGTTTTCAGTTGAAGTTAGTAAATTCCCACATGGATGAATAAACTAATGTCTTTAAATAATTTGTTGAACATATATCTTACACTCCAGCAATAATTAAGTGGATAAAATGGCCAGAGTGAAATAATAACCAAAATTTTACGCAACGTCAACTGTTTAACATCCAAACATTGTACGTTCAGGTCACCAATACACTATAATCATCAAGCCACACAGCTGAAAATTAATAACAAACTCTTGTATCAATATATAAATATCAATCAGATGGCTACAACATTTTTTCTGCCGCCCCGGTGGCGCAGTGGTCTAAGGCGCTGGCCTCTGATCATTCGTCCGTAAGGGGTCCGCGTTTGAATCCCGGTCAGGCATGGATGTTTTGTTTGTCTTACGGCACTGGCTCTCTCCCTTCCCTGGAATTAGTGACCCTAAAGAATCCCGGTCAGGCATGGATGTTGTGTTTGTCTTACGGCACTGGCTCTCTCCCTTCCCTGGAACCAGTGACCCTAAATTAGGGACGGGCGAATGCTTATAGCCCATTAAGTTGCTCGCGGCGGTCGTTAAACCTCTAAAAAAAACGCTTTTTCTTCGATTCACATAAATCTACCAAAAGCCTCAGCCTATTTCGCTATTCCAAGTATAACGCCCATCCTAAGAACAAATAATATTTTATCTGAAGAAAAGTTACACGGGTGACTCGAAGAACTGCTAGAAGTGCAGACTGCTTAAACACATTGCATACTGGAGAAAAAAATAAACAAAATCCTATGTACAATATTTTAAGAAAAATGCAAAGAGAAATGAAAAATCAATGTTTTGTTAAATAAATCATTTTTACGCTTTTTACCTCTTTGAAGAAATCGTAATAACTAAGAAATCAAAAACCCGCAACTACCAACACAATATTACCTTCTCAAATTCCTTATACCATGGGAAAATATATTATAAAATGAAAAGAAAAGCTCTGCAAAGAAAAATAAATACATCTATTACTCTAAGAACATTAAAGCCACGCAGCACACTAATTTGGATAGACTGCATATTCATTATAATCCATTCTAACCGGAGCATATGCGCTAGCTTCAATTGCTTGGGGACGGTAGCCTACACTGGCTGAAACATCAAATTGACGATGTCAAGATTTCACTATTAATTACACCTTCACATGTACTATTATATTATTTAAAGTTTTGTATGTTGAACAAAAGACACAAGGAAATCCTCATATATTTTAATCTGGATACCACGATAAAATACTTCGGCAGCAAAAACTGTAGATAATGTTTCATGGTGTCAATACATGATTTCGGCTACAGAGCATTCTAAAGACTTAGAGAAGTTTCCTTTCATTTAAAAAATTTTTTTACCAAAAAAAAAAAAGCGTCTGTAGATCATTAATATATATTGGAAAAGACTTTCAGTTACTTTGACAATCAATCTTTTAATTAAACACAGTTGAAAAAATAGTAGTTCAGTTTTTACTTATTTATACGATATTCATGTTTCCAGAATATACGCTTTTTAAAAATATTTCTAGCAAAATTATAACGACTATAAATTTTCTATATTGCTCTCAGATTATGACTCACGATTTTTCTAGTCTAATGAGAGTCATATATAAATGTATTCAGTAATTATTTCCTTGAAAGAAATGGTATGTATTCTTTAGAGTGAAGATCACTGCAGTCTTTAAAAGAAAAATAAGTGCTGCTAAACCATTTATCCTGCGATTTGCAAATTTATTATAGGTGTAAAGAAAACACGAAGGATTTCGCCGAATTAATGAATGCAATCACGTCTTTCGATAAATGTCTTCAAACTCACACGCTAAAGATCCATTTGACTTTAGCTAGACATCAAATTTTACACCTTCTTCTGGCAACATTTTGCAATAAAACGCTTGAAAGAGCATGAAAATATTGTGGTTAGATTTACTCTATTCAAAACGAATTTTTTAATAAAAACTCTTACAAGTGTAGATATAGTGTCGAATAAAAATGTGTTGTACACCCTCTTGCGTGGACAGCACTAGTGGTCTGAGGTGCCTGTCTCTGATCAGTTGTCCAGGAAGATCCCTGGCTCGATTCCTTGTTGAGGAAAAGGCAGTGAACATGCTCGATTATGCCCATCCCATAGTCGCTGGAACCAATGGCTGCAAAGTTTGGCGGGACGACACCTTATAGCCTTAGGAGCTGCTTATGGTGGTTGTTAGTCCTCCTAATGAACAAACAGACGTCCTGTGGAGAAACTGTTCATACCGAAAATAAGAAACCACGTGGAAAATATCGACCGCACTTCGAGATATCCAAATTTAGGTAAAGGTTTTCTACTTAAAATTGGATCTCTCGAACTGCCTGTAAAGTTGAGGCACTGTCGTGTTTATAAACTTGACGTGGGCAAATTACTATATACACCTACCAAATCACGTGTTCCTCCATTTTGGGACTCACAACAGCAGCCAGACATCTTGGAAAGGACTTAATGAGGTGTTGAAAACACGGGGGAGGTATTGCTGAGAATGAAGCGAGGATCGCCTCTCGTAAAGCATCCACAGTTGCCAATGGGGTCGGTGGGATGGAACAGATCTTTTTAATTTTTCGCAGAAATTCTCAGTGGGGTTGCAGTCCGGAAATCGAAGGTGGCCGTTGGAGTGTGACAAACTCACTCGAATGCTACTAATAGTTTCCATTCCGAAAGCGTGCAGTGGGAACCTTTTCTGTTAAAAGTAGGCGTCACGGTACTGAAAGTGAATTGTCACAAATGGATGTAGATGGTCGTCGAGGTGGTTTACGTACTTTGTACCGGAGACGGAAATCTCAACGGGTACAGAGGGCCAAATGAAGCCCATATAGGCCTACCTCAATCTTTTACACCGCCTCGATCTGCCTGGAACACTCTAAAGTGGACAGCTCGATCCGTCTCTTCGGATGGGTTACATCACCCACTTTCCCGTCGGAGTGACAGATTTGAAGCCGTGATTTCTGAGATCAAATAACGTGTTCCCGGTTGCTCTAGGTCTTTGCTAACAGCAGCCTTATTTTCAGTGCCTTGCAGTCAACAAGGGCACACAATGTGGACCCCCACCTGTCATAGCCTATTTTTTCCGAAGTACTACGGACAGTTTAAAAGCATAAGCTTTTAAACGTATCATCATTGAATTCTGACGTCATCTGCTCTGCGGTAGCCTTGCGATTTCTGGCAACGATAGGTCACAATCTGCGCTTACCTGAGCAACCTATTGCATGTATACGACTACATTTATACAGCTGGTTGGAAGCTTTGCAGTATTTCAGGTAGTCACGGTATATACGGGTGACGATCAGACGTAGAAATTCCGACAGTTCAGCAGTTGCGGTGATTGGACAACCACCCTTCTTCGCAGTTTAAATCTCTTACGGCCTCCTTCTCAGTCAAAATTGCTTACAGCTTTCCTTGCAATCAAAATAACTTACGGCCTTCCTTGCAATGAAAATCACTTACGGCTTTCCTCGCAGTCAAAATCTCTTACGGCCTTCTTCTCAGTCAAAATTGCTTAGTATCCGCGAAGACAAAATCACTTACGGTCTCCTCGTAGTCGAAAGCACTTACAGTATCATTCGCAGTCTAAATCACTTACAGCATTCCTCGCAGTCTAAATCACTCACATCCTCCTCGTATTCAAAATCATTTACGGCTTACCTCGCAGTCGAAATCACTTACGGCTTTCCTCGCAGCCAAAATCACTTACGGCTTTCCTCGCAGTCAAAATCCCTTACGGCTTTCCGCGCAGTCAAAATCTTTTACGGCCTCTTCGCAGTCGAAATCACTTAGGCTTTCCTCACAGTCAAAATCACACACGGCCTCCTCCCAGTCAAAATCACTTACGGCTTTTCGCGCAGTCAAAATCCTTTATGGCCTCCTCACAGTCAAAATCACTTACGGCTTTCCTCACAGTCAAAATCACTTAAGGCTTTCCTCACAGTCAAAATCACTCACGGCCTCCTCACAGTCAAAATCATTTACGGCTTTTCGCGCAGTCAAAATCCTTTATGGCCTCCTCGCAGACGAAATCACTTAGGCTTTCCTCATAGTCGAAATCACTTAGGCTTTCCTCATAGTCAAAATCACTTAAGGCTTTCCTCGCAGTCAAAATCACTCACGGCTTTCCTCGCAGTCAAAATCCTTTACGGCTTTCCGCGCAGGGCTTTTCTCGCAGCCAAAATCACTGACTGGCCACTCTCAAATTCACTTACGTCTCTGCCTTTTCCTATATTTCTTTCCTGTGACTGGATTTAAATGCGCAGAAAGAGTTTCTATATTTATATGCCAAGACACTTTCAGATCACACTTACTGTACGCGATGCTTTGCTTATTGTTATTAGTGAGTTCTTAATAATTGGTCCGCTTAGTAAAATGTGAATTCCTGCTACTAAGAGGGAATGTTTTGCATTCAGAAACTGCGCGGAAAATTATGTTGGTGGTGAAAGCAGTCGGATGTAAAACGAAAATAATTTTTCGAATGCAAATTCGAAAACCGCAAGTTGAAATGCAAAAAAAAAAAAAAAAAAAAAAAGCTCAGATGAAAATAAACTGGTATTTACAACTGCTGATATCGTTCCAAACTTTAAAAGAATTAAACCGCTTGACAAAAAAGACCCAGCATCTCTAAGTGTATTGTGTGGTTGGCGCTCTAACATGCAAAATTATTTTTCATCTGGTATGTAGACGCTGAGATATGTATGAGAACATACCGAATAACACACAAAGGAAAGGCTAAACGATATGTAAACATGTTCTCATTATTTTTTTTTTAAATTTGAGTTAAAAATGCTTATGAAAGCAGGAACCATTTTTATATATTCATTCTTTTGAGCTGTGTGAAACAAAAATTGTTTGGCTCTGTACTTTGGAATCATATCAAAACTCAGAATTGAGAAACAAGGGAACACTTTTATTTTTTATCACTACTGATGGCTTTTGTCGTGGAATTTATTACCAAACCAACAACTTCTGTTATGTAAGAAACCTGAAATACTGTCATTGCCATACGTCTTCTTAATCGGTTTCGTAGAATAGAAATTCAGGATGCAGAAAATTCCGACTACCGTGAAAATGAAGAAAGTAAGGGAAAGTAAGAAATGATACAAACATGAAAATTATTCCAAAGCTCTTCCGCTAAGCATAGATACAGTGCTCCCACTTTTGGGAGTGAAAAATGGCATACGTGCCGACATAGCCTAAAGAAAATGCATTAAGCACAGCTGAATGTTAAAATGACTTCGCAAGTTATGTGAGCGTTTCTTTTTTCTGTAGTGGATGCTTTCATCTAGGAATTGCAAGAAACTTCTGTATAACTACTTCATTTTTTTGTGAAAAATTAATTTCTGAATCATGTGTGTTACTCTTATATCTATAAAAATAAGATATACACTGAAAGGACAAATTATTTCATACACCCACCGTGACATCACTTTTCGCACGCAGGATAGCATCCAAACTTCGTGGTGTGGACGCAATGAGTCTTCGAAACACACACTCAGGTATCGCTGACCAACAATCTAAGAGTGCTTGGCGTAAAGCAGGCAGAGATGTAGCTGGGGATGGTTTAACACGAAAAGCTCGTTCCAATATGTCCCACAAATTATCCATGGGGTTAACGTCTGTTGAGCTAGGGGGATATGCCAGTGTGGTAAGCTCAGTGCTATGCTCCTGCAGCCAGTAGGTCGTTAGCTGGGACTGATGGAGTGGAGCGTTTTCCTGTAGAAAGATCGCAACTTGGTTCAGAGGCATATAATGAAAGGGCGGAGATGGTCGGCCAGGAGCTGCATATAGCTAGAACCAGTGACGGAAGACTCACGTGGTGCCAAGGGACCCAGGCCGGACCACGTGAAAGCTGCCTAACATTTTACACCACCTCCAACTTGGCATGCGTGGTCGTTAACTTCGTGTGGTTTACAACACACGAAACCCATATAACGTGTAGAACATATAACGCGTTTCCAATCATCCATGCTCCAGTTTCGATGAGCCTTCGCAAATTGCAACCGAATTAGGCGATGCGGTGCCGTTAACATCGGAACCAGATGTGGTCGTCGACTGCGCCCCATCCGAGTTTTGCCATGTGTCGACGGATTGTCTTTTGACCATAGGCTTGTGGATGCTCCTTCAATAAATTGTGACGTAATTCGCTGCAAACAAGCATTCCGATTCGTCTGTACGATGCGGGCCAATCGTCGCCGCCCTCGATCATCCAATGCACTTTTATGGCCACTATTCATCCGACTGTGAGCGGTTTTGCCGGATTTCACATACTCCTGGTACATATTTGCAACCGGCTGCGGCCCCCTGGTGACGCAGTGGTCTAAGCCATGTCTTCTGATCATTTGTCCGAAAGGGGTCCGGGTTGGAATGCCGGTGTTGTACGGATGTTGTGTTTGTCTTACGTCACTGGCTCTCTTCCTTCCCTGGAACCAGTGGCCCTAAATTACGGACTGGCGACTGCTTTTAGTGCATTCAGTTGCTCACGGTGGTCGTTAAACATCCAATCAAAAGAAAAGTGATTTGAAAATTTAGAAATTATCTTAATTTTCAAAAATTAAAATTAAATTATCTTAATTTTCAAAAATTAAAATTAAATTATCTTAATTTTCAAAAATTAAAATTAAATTATCTTAATTTTCAAAAACCGAAAGATTGAAACGAGCAACATGTACATAACTTTCAATCTTTCAAATCCTTCGATTTTTGAAAATAAGGATAATTAAAGGAAATTATCTTAATTTTCAAAAACCGAAAGATTGAAACGAGCAACATGTACATAACTTTCAATCTTTCAAATCCTTCGATTTTTGAAAATAAGGATAATTAAAGGAAATTATCTTAATTTTCAAAAATCGAAAGATTGAAACGAACTTTTAACTCTTAAACGGTTGTGGGGAGCCGCAGATGGCCTAGTGGTCAACGTTCGTGCCTGTCAAGGAGGAACCTCAGGTTCGATCCCGGGCAAGTATGAACGCTCGAACTGCTAAATATGCACCGTTCGTAGGATGGACACGTTAAGCCGTCGGACCACGGGTATCGTCCCTTCTGGTAATAGATAAGGGCGTCTTCCTTTCCCTTTCTACTTCGCTTCCGTGTCGCTTTCCAATCGGGCATTCTAGCCCAAATCTCCCAGCTTTCTATCTCTAAGGGTTGTTTAAGACCTGAGGTCAGACACTCCCTCCCTAAAATCCTCTACATATGGTCTGATCTGATCTATCTTAAACGGTTGATCACCGATACATACACATAGAAAAATAATCAAAATGACGCAGACTTACGACATAGCAGTGTGGGTGCAGCTGCCATGACAATTTTGTATTTTTTTTGGATAAAAATAAAAAAACATATTTTTATATAACTTTCGCAGAAAAAAATGTAAATAAAAACAAATCTGCGCGATGTTCCAATTAGTCGAAAAAAACAAACCCTGTCATTGTGCTTGCAAAACTCGCGGAGATATTACCGATGAAAATTGTAAAAAATGTATCATCTAGAGCAGTAGGTCTCAACATTTTATGCTTCATGTGCCTCCTGGAAATGTGTATATAATTGGCGTACACCTTTTATAGATAGATGAAACTATAGTAATAGTATAACAATCGGAATAATATATAACATATACAGTATATCATCATCATCATCATCATTGTCAACCATTATCAATCCACTACTGGACGAAGGTCTCCCCAAGTTTCCTCCACAACGGTCTGTCTTGTGCCAGTCTCCTCCATGTCACCCCTGCATACTTTCGAATTTCATCCACCCATCTCCCATGTGGTCTTCTTCTGGGTCTTTTCCTGTCCCTTGGAATCCAATCTAAAATTTCGGCTGTCCATCGATGATCTGTCCTTCTGGCAGTATGTCCAGCCCATTGCCATTTCAGGGATTTAACTCTGATCATGATGTCTTCCACTCTTGTCATTTTTCGGATCCACGAGTTCCTCTTCTTATCTCTCCTGGTTACACCAAGTATGCACCTCTCCATGCTTCTTTGAGTTGTCTGCAGCCTTTGTATGTCTCTTTAAGTTAAGGTCCACGTCTCTGCACCATACGTAAGCACTGGAAGGATGCATTGATCAAACACTTTTCTTTTAAGACATAATGGCATATTGCTCTTGAAAATTATGCTGTTTCTTCCAAAAGCTCTCCAGGCAAGTTTTGTACGCCGATTAATTTCTTCATCAATGTGACCCTCACTTGATATCTGCTGTCCAAGATAAACGTACGTATCTGTTATCTCCAGCTTTTCTCCATCAATCGATAAATCTTCATTTCTTGTAAAAGCATTGAACATCACTTTTGTCTTCTGAAAGTTCATTTTTAATCCCACTTCTTTACTCTTGTCAGCAAGTTCCTGGATCATACTCTGCAGCTCTGATGGGGTAGTTGCAAAAATGACTACGTCATCAGCAAAACGAAGGTGGGTTAGATAATCTCCATTAATCTTTATCCCCTTGTTTTCCCAGCTCAGTGACTGAAAAACACCCTCCAATGTGGCATTAAAGAGCTTCGGAGATATGGTGTCACCTTGTCTCACTCCCTTTCCAATTTTTATGTGTGTTGTATTATCAAACAGCCTAATCTTTGCACTTGCATTTTCATAGATGTTATTAATAATATTAATGTATGCATCTTCAATACCGCAGGTTTTCAGAGCCATTGTAACTGCTGATGGTTTTACCGAATCAAAGGCTTTTTCATAATCGATAAAAGCCATGCACAATGGAAGTTCATATTCCCTCGCTCTTTCAATTAGTTCTCTCAGTACATGGATATGATCTATTGTGCTGTAGCCACTCCTGAATCCAGCTTGTTCTCTCGGTTGAGCCATGTCCAGTGTTACCTTCAAGCGGTGTGAAAGAACTTTAGTGAAGATTTTATAAACTACTGATAGGAGGCTGATAGGTCTGTAGTTCCTCCGAGATCCTCAATGTCACCTTTCTTATGTAGCAGGATCATTGTAGCGTTGTTCCAATCCTCAGGAATCTTTCCTTCATTAAGGCATCGAGTGAAAATTTGGGCGAGTACTGTTTCGATTTCTCCACTTGCTTCTTGTATGATGTCTACAGTTATTCCATCTTCTCCTGGAGCTTTTCCCCGCTTCATGTTCTTGATTGCATGTGCAACTTCTGCTGGCAGGACTGGAGGAACTTTGGTACTGGTATCTTTCATGATGTCTGGAGTGCATGTATCATCCCTTTTATATAATTTGGAGTAGAAATCTTTCACTCTTGTCAAAATTTCGCCTCTATTTCTTGTTACAGAACCATCTTCTTTTCTCAGTGCCATAATCTGTTTTCTTCCCTTACTGAGATGTCCCTTTGCTATCTTTAGGCTTTGGTTGTTTTCAATTGTTTTCCTCACTAGTTCACAGTTGAATTTTCTTACGTCTGCAGTGATACTTTTTCGTACTGTCTTGCATAGCTCTATATATTCCACTTTGGAAGTCACATCTTCTTTAGTTGTCCTCATCTCTCTTCCTTTTTGCATCAACATTTTCGATTTTCCTGATAATTTATTTACATGCAACTTGTTCTTAGACCCAGCTAATTTTGTTGCTGTTTCCATAACAGCTTTGGTTACTTTTCTGTTAACTTCAGAGATGTCCACTTCTTCCGATGTTAGGCCTTCTAAAGCAGGTGTTTTTTAAGGTTGGTTATGTCAATAGATTTTGTTTGTCTTATGAGCTTGCCACGTTCAAGTTTAGTGTTGAGGTGCATCTTACATCTCACCAACCTATGGTCACTACCTGTGTTGAACTTGTTTAACACACTGCAGTCTTCTATGACGAATTTTTTGTTACACATAATAAAATCAATTTCGCTTGTCGTCCCATTTGGATGTCTCCATGTCCATTTCTTGTGTGGCTTTTTCTTGAAGAAGGAGTTCAAGATGAAAAACCCTTCTGCCTCTGCAAACTCAACGAGAGTATTTCCACGCTGGTTTCTGTTGCCGTGACCGAATTTACCTACTGAAGTTTAATTCTGTTGCCGTTGCCCTATTTTTGCATTGAAATCTCCCATAATTATTTTCAAGTGCTGCTTACCTTTATTATTTAGATGACAAATTTCCTCATAAAATTCTTCAATTTCTTCTTCAGGATGACTTGTGGTGGGTGCATAAGTTTGAATCATCTGAGCCTGGTATCTTCTCGATAGTTGGATAACGAGTCGTGCAGCTCTGTCAGAGGAACTTTCAACTTCTACCACTTTATCCTTCAGTTTCTTGTTTATTATAAATCCAACACCACTAGTTCTGCCAGTATCTGTCCCACGATAGTAGAAGAGATGTCCACTTTTCAGTTCGATGAGATCTTCTCCTTTTCTCCTTACCTCACTTAGCCCCACGGTGTCCCACTTGATCCTTTGTAGTTCCTCTTCCAATTCAAGAAGCCTTGAATCAGAAGATAGGGAGCGTCCATTGTACGTTGCCAAGGTCAGCATCAGATGGCAGCCTAGTCCGGTCCTCCGGGGATTCTTAGCACCCTCTGCCTTCATGTCGCACTGGCCGCTGCCTTGGCCAGGTACATTCCAGCTGCCGGAGACTGAGGGCCAAGATTTAAGTTGTGGAGTCATTTTGGAAAGGTTTGGCCATAACTCACCACGCTGGCCAAGCGGGTTGGTGAGTGTGGGATAGCATTTCCTCTGATCCCGATGGTATAGTTATACCGCTATTGGCGGTCGTCAGAGCCTTTTTAGTGGGAACAGGATGCACCACGAGAAGGCGGGGTTGACATTTGTCAAGGAGAGGCTGTGATGTTACGCATCACCTGACCTTACATCCCATACAGTATATATGTATATATTACGCGCTTTGAATGCTACAAAGCTATGCAGCGAAACAAGCTACTGTTCGCCCGTAAACGGGCTCCAGACGATGACGCTTTTACAATTTCCATCGCGAAAATCTCTGCGGGTTTTACAAGTATTACAACAGGGTTTATCATTTTATCCGAATTAGGACATTGTGAAACTTGAGTGAACCGGACTTTTGACGTAGAACACCGTCTTATGGTATGATACATATTAACTACGTCTTATGGTATGATACAGATTAGCGGCAGACGCGACATACACTGAAGTGCCAAAAGTCTTGGTACAGCAGTATGCAAAATTTTAACTGGCGCTGCCGTCGTACACTATCTACCAACAAGTAATTGGACACCCCTGCAATCAACAATATGTGCGGTCCTGATACACGTCACAGCAGTCTCCGTTAAATATAGTGTGGGAAACAACAACGCAACCAGTCGCATGCAAGCTGCCACGCAGTTCGGAGCTCTCTGATTTCAAGAAGGGTGTAACGATTGGGTATCACAGAAATGGCCGATCCATACGTGACATATCCAGCGAGTTGAAGTACCCAAAATCGACAGTGGCCTACGTGATTGGCATGTGGGCGATGAGAGGTGACTGTCGGAATGTGCAGCGACCCGGCAGTCCCACAAAACTGGGAGTTAGAGACCGACGGGTGCTGGCCAGATAAAGTCGGAAGAACCGCACCAAATCGATGGGCCACATCCGCGAGGAGTTTCAACGAGCATCAGGGAGCGTTCTTTCGATGAATACCATCCGTAAGGAAGCCCATCTGCTCGCTTATCATGGACGTGCTGCCGCCCACAAGACTTTGATCACCAAGTACAATAGCGCTGCTCGGCTAACGTGGTGCAAAGAACGTCGACAGTGGACAGTCGAACAGTGGAAACAGGTTCTCTGGAGCGACGAATCAAGGTTTACCCTCTACCGTTCGGATGGCAGGGTCTGGGTTAGGCGTATGCCTGGAGAACGCCTGGTGCCGGAATGTATTGTGCCAACTGTGAAGTTCGGCGGCGGAGGAATTATGCTATGGGAGTGTTTCTCCTGGTATGGCACGGGACCTTTGTCGCAGTTCTTGGTAGACTCAACGCGAGGCCTACTGCACCATTTTGGATGACCATGCGCTTCCTATGTTATGGCGGTTTTACGGGGCGGACCCATGTTACTTTCAGGATAACAATACCACCTGAAATGTTTCGAAGTCCCCCATGGCTTGGTATGGTGACAATGGGGTTAATCGAATGGACTGGGCTGCGCAGAGCCCGGACCTTATCCCTATCGAGCACCTCTTGGACGAGTTGGAGCGTCGACTTAAGGGGTGCCCCCATCGTCCGAAATCGGTAAAGGAACTGACCTGTCTTCTCCAAGCCGAGTGAAAGAAAATACCGCTAGCCGTCGTACAAAGCCTGGTTGAGAGTTGGCCACGGAGGGTCGCAGCTGTAATCGCCGCTCGTGGAGACTCCACCAACCATTCAAGGTGAATAAACGGCGCTTTCTTTTTTTTTTTTTTTTTTTTGATTGGTGGTTTAACGACCACCGTGAGCAACTCAATGGGCTATAAGCAGTCGCCCGTCCCTAATTTAGGGTCACTGGTTCCAGGGAAGGGAGAGAACCAGTGCCGTAAGACAAACACAACATCCATGCCTCACCGGGATTCGAACCCGGACCCCTTACGGACGAATGATCAGAGGCCATCGCTTAGACCACTGCGCCACCGGGGCGGCGTTGACAGCTCATACATGACATTTAGTGACAATCATAAGTGATGGGGCCGGCAGATCAATGGCAGTTCGTGACTGGGCGCCGAATTGGATGGGCATTTTTTTGTGCTCTACGCTGCGAGTATATTTTTGCTTTCGTTTTCAGTACTTCTGAACTAAAGGTGATTGATAACATTAATTTAATACCAAACTCAATGTTCAGAGTGGACTAGCGTGTGAATTGCAAAAAAATACAATTGCAGTTGTTAACAATAAGAGTAGATGGTATTGTAGTTGAACTTTATTACTATTGCTCGGTTTCAATACTTCTAAATGATCCCGCTATATCAGGTGATCTTGCACGTCACTTATATCATTGATGCTCCAAAGAACATAAAGGTGGATAGTGAAACCATTACCAATAGCAGCAATAATTTTAATCAGATTAGTTTTTTATTCACTATCTTATCATTGACACGAGAGTAGGTAGTTCTACGTTTCAAAACAGCAGGCGTAACCATTTCAGTCTCATCGGGGTTTTTTTTTCTGCGAAGGTGCATAAAAAATATTTTATTTTTAAGAAAACTGCCACCCAGAAGGCTGAAATTGCCATGTTTTAAGTCCTTACCATATGTTTTATATTTTTCTAATTGAAAGTATGCATGTATGGATTAACCGCTGAAGAGAAAAGAACTTGTTTCAGTATTTTTTGAGACATAATGTATAACCAAAATCATGAGTTTGTCATATTTCAATATTGATAACAACTAAAGGAAAACAAAACAAATCCACTAAATAAGGCAAAACTAAACTTTTGGGTACATGAAACCATTGGTATCTTAAAAATTTGGTGCTGCTCCTGTGGTGCAGTGGTCTTAGCAATGGCTTATGGACATTGGTCCAAGACGGGTAAGGGTTAAAATCTCGGTGAGGCATGGACGTGGTGTTTGTCTTACGGGGACTGGCTCTCTCCCTTCCATGGAACCAGTGGCCTTAAATTAGGGACGGGTGACTGCTTATAGCCCACTGAGTTGCTCACGGTGTTCGTTAAACCCACAACTAAAAAATGTAGTTGATTTCTCCCAATCGTTTATCACCCAAGCATGAAAAAACCATCGATTGCAGTAAAGTTGAAGTTGAACACTGAAGCAATGTCCAGTGTGTTACATGCCACTTTCCATTGACGAGTGAAAACAGATTAATATACTTTCTGATTGGCTGTTAAAAAACAGAAAGTGGAAGAGTAAGGTAATGCTAAGATTTTCAAAGAAAATCCAACAATTACGTTACTAAATTCTGCGCTAATGCTAGCAGTAGATCTTGTGTACGAGTGAATGGTGTTTTATCAAAATAGTTTTCTATTGGTGCTGGAGTCAGACAAGGTTGTGTAATGTCACCACGGATGTTTAATATATTTATGGGTGCACGCATGCATGCCTGACGCCAGAATGGATAATACTGGTTTATGTCTTGGTAATATCCGTGTGTGTGCAGAATGCTGTATGCTGATGGCAGTTCTGTTGGCGGAGAGCAAAAGTGAGTTGCAGAGTATGTTGTCCCAGATGTACGAAGTTTGTATGAAATTCAAACTGAGTATAAATAAAATCCAAAATTCTGCAAAATTCTGGTTTTTGAGCGAGGAGCTGTTAGTACGAAATGTAATATAAGTCTAAATGGCACAGTGATTGACCAGGTGAATGAGTTTGTATATTTAGGAAGCATGTTTGACAGAGAGAAGAAATTGGATAAGGAAATTAGTAAGTGATTGAATTCTTCATTGAAAGTTACAGCTGCTTTGGGAAGTTTTCATAGAAATGATGGGTTCTCAAGAGAATCCTGCGTGGCTGTGTATGAAAGTGTAATTTTTCCTGCTCTGATGTATGTCAGTGAAACGTAGGTACTACAGGAAACACATAGGAACCGTC
This sequence comes from Macrothele yani, assembly GCA_039090855.1. Classification (NCBI taxonomy): domain Eukaryota; kingdom Metazoa; phylum Arthropoda; class Arachnida; order Araneae; family Macrothelidae; genus Macrothele; species Macrothele yani. The sequence goes on from CM077002.1 coordinate 142,190,212, forward strand.
CGTTTGTGTGCTGGAGAAATGCATTACTTACGGGGGTTTGTGGCAAGACACGTTCTGATCGTGTGAGGAATGAAGATTTCTTGCGGACGTGTAATATGAGGCAAGATAGTTTCAGTAAGGTGGAGACTAATATTCTTTGGTGGTTTGGCCATGTTGAAAGAATGCGCTATGTGATGTTTACTAAGAAATTGTTTCAGCTCAAGTGGCGGCAAGGAAAGTCTGAGAGAGGCCAAGAAAATCAACGGAGGATCAGATACAGGAGTGTCTGCACGAGAAAAGGATTATGGGTATGAAGTATAGATGGTCTTGTGTACGTCAAGTGACGGATGTCAGTGAAGCTCGAGTTGTGTGTCAAGATCGCTGTAAACGAAGACGTTTGATACAGCAAACCGTAAATAAATAATCATTTAAAAATTTATCCGGCAGTTTGTATTTCTTTGTTGAGCTAACCTCTGAATCTCAGAGAACATCTTAGTGATATGTATGCATGTAAATTCTGTGCTACAACGGACAGTGGTTACACAAAAATAAAAATAGGAGTAAATAGAAATCTCTAAATACAGCTTCAGCTTTTCTTCCAAGTAGGATTACATAAATCTCAGTAAAACCTTTAGTTCAAATGCATTACATTGCACCTCGTAGTTTGAAATCGTGATGCGTTCGGGAAGTTTCTATTATTTAAAACTACTTATTTATTGTAAGAACAACATTTGAAAATCTATTCTTATGTTAATAAAACCGGAACACACTAGAGCGTTGTATATTTGAAAAACACGACGCATCTTTGCCCTTTTTTTCCAGAAATCGAATCGACGGAATCATCAAATTGTTTTGTGAAAGAAAGGGAGGCACAGTGTGGGAATTTGATCGATGGCAATAGTTTGGATTCGATTGAAAGAACTTCGAAAACGTTTAATCTGTCTGCTGATATATTTGATCACAAGAAATCGTCGATCAATTTGCGTCACGAAAAAGAATGTTCCGCAGAATAGTTCTTCGTTGCCGAACTTACGAGCATTATTTTTTTCCGATGCTGGCACTTGCATATAGAACAGTGAACTCAGTTTCAATCATCGCTTAAGATACATTATTTGATAAAAAATATCAGGACTTTTGCCAATCTACAACATCCTATTTGAAACAGAAAAAAGAAGTAATGTCGAGTCGTACCATCGCTTTTGCTTCTATCACATCCTCCACTTTGCTGGGAAGGCTTTCCAATAGATTTGCATACGTTGCTGCGGGAATTGCCTTTCTATTCAGATCGGTCATCCAAGTCGGGCGGTTAGGTCTTGAATTCCCAGTTCATCTCGAAAATTCTCCATGTGGTTGAGATAGGAACCCTGTGGATGGCAGTTAAGTTCCTCCACATCCATCTCATGAAATCATTCCTGCACGAATCTCGCTGTAGCTTAACCGAACTATTGGCCAAAGAATTTATCGAGAATGTCATTATAGCCCACAGGGTTAAGATTTCCGGGCTCTGGAAATTGTAGGTCTAGTACAAACCCTGATAAACACACCCAGAGTATGATGCCACCTCAACCAAGCTTCACAGTTGGAGCAAGGTGGCATTCACTTGGCAGCTTCCACACCCAGCCTCACACTTTGGACTTCCAGATGGTGAAGAGTGATTCATCACTCCAGAGAACGCGTATTCACTGTTCCATAGTCCATTGGCGTTGAGGGTTACACCTCTTCAACTGACGCTTGGCATTGATCTCCCTGATGTTTGGTTTGCGTGCCGCAGCTCGGACTTGGAAGCCTATTCGCTTCAGCTCACAACGAAATGCTATGGTGCTGCTTTTGCTTCCTGAGGCATTTTGAATTTCTGGTGTGCTTGTTCAACTGAGAATGTGAGATACTGCCCCACCAAGCGCTTCAGGCTACCATTTTACTTGGCTGCCTGGCTGAGTCCTTTTACATGACTTGCCAAGTCGCGATTCGATTGTGGTGTTGTCGCTCGAAGGCATTTCCAGTTGAGGATTCCAATTGTTCGGGGAAGCTGCAGAAGTCCAGACATTTCCCGTACTGACTTGTTTCTCACATGAAATTCTATGGCTGTACCACCTTGAAAGTAGCTGAGCTATGCTGTATGGCCCAATCTACTGTTCATGCTTGTCTATGATGTTTTGCCAGACAATTAGTGTCCTTTTTATACCAATATGGGCAATGGATATGATGCAATGATGCATATAGACAAATCCAATACTTAAAAAGGCTGCCCAGATAGTTTTGATCATATAGTTTATGTCTTGAACCGATACTTTATTTTTGTAGTAGATGCTGAGTATGAAAATAATTTAATAATTTCACACCAGTAAAAGAGCTTTAATAAACTGGTGTGAAAAAAATAAGTTCGAAGAGGAGAATTAGCATTACAGCGGAACGAGCAGGCAGAACGGACCGAAAGACCATTCAGGAGATAGACTAGGGTCCGGTACAGTAGGGCATCCGCATATATGCGGCATGACGTAGGGGGGGTCGGAAGGGTATAAAACACACGGGCGATGTACGCTCAGCAATTCGGTGAAAGCTATTGCACGGTGTACATTGGTTTGAACGACGTCGAGTTGCTGCCACCGTTTGATTTGATTCGGCCAACATGCAATCCAGTAGACGATATCTGGACGACTTTACGAGGTCGCGTCATTGGGAAGTTGGAAGACGGTGGAAGTGTGACTAGTGTGGCAGAGGAGTTCGGGATCGCTCACAGCATCGTTTCACGCGGTTGGAGAGCATTTCAAACGACAAGCACAGCTGTCCGAGAGTTTAGCAGTGGTCGTTCACGAGCAACTACGGCGGCGTACGACCGGTGACAGACGGAAGACAGCGGGAGAAATCGGAAGGCACATGCAACAGACAACTGGGTGTCCGTTATCGCGTTTTACCGTGTCCAGGAGGCTGCACAAAGGTGGTCTATTTGTACGACAACCAGTACGGCGTGTGCCATTAATGATTGCTCATCGGAGACAGCGGTTTCTGTGGTGCCAGGAACACACGAACTGGACACAACAGCAATGGGGTCGCGTTCTCTTTACGGATGAGAGCCAATTTAGTCTGACGACCGATTCTGGACGTATACACATCCAGAGAGAGCAGGGAACACGCAATCACACCTCGAACATCATCAAAAGGGACCGGTTTGGAGGTGGCGGAGTTCTCGTTTGGGGCGATATCATGCTTGGTAGCCGTACTGACCTCCACATATTCCAAGGAGGTTCAGTCACTGATGTCCGGTATTGTACCGAGGTTCTCCTGCCTCACGTGCGTCTGTTTAGAGATTGTGTGGGTCCTGAGTTCCTCTTCATGGACGACAACGCTACACCTCATCGTGCAGTGGCTGTCGTAGAGCTGTTGAAGAGTGAAGATATTCAACGCATAGATTGGCCCTTAAGGTTCATTGACCTAAATCCAATTGAACGCTTGTGGGACCTTCTCGGGAGACGCTTGACAGCACGTCACCAGCCGCCAGGAACGTTTCCGCAGCTGCGATTGGCGCTACAAGAGGAATGGGCCGCGATGCCTCAACAGCTCCTTGACAACTTCGTCCTTAGCATGGACAGAGTTGTAAATCCTGCAACGCAGTCATGGGAGATCATATCTCCTACTAAAGACTGGATTTTTCTTGCCAGTCGTCTGTCACATGGACCTTTATGTCTTCTGTCCAGTTGTGCTCGAAGCTACCTTTTCAATAAAGTGCCTTTGTATCCTTTTTGGATCCTTGTTTGGAAAGTTTTGATCACTTGTCCCATATTCCTACTTCTTGGGGATCTTATGGTATGATTTGAGTCGATGTGGAGCACTTCTGCACGACGTAACATTCGAAAAACCGTCTCGTCCTTCATTTTTGCACGCCAGTATAGTTATTTGGGATGGCTGAAACACACACAGAACACGCATGTTTTATTTAATTAGGTCCAAATAGAAAGTTTCAGATGTACTAGTTCATAGATCGTAATTTTCCAAGCGCGATTCCTATACTTTTCGATTGGGATCAGCAATACAGTAGAATATTCTCTTCAGAGGAAGCGTGGACTTTTGTCTTACGCAATTGTAAATCTCGAAATACATTCATTCAAACGTTCAATGTAATCTAATTTCATTTAATATACATTCATGAATCTTTGTTTAATTTTAAACTGTTTTTCTTAGAACTTTCAATCCTTAAAACAAAGCTGAGGTTTCATCTCACATGTGTACAGCAGGTATCGTTGCTACCTTCGTTTCACGTTACATTTTACAAAAAAATTAAGCCGCCCATGAGGCCGAGTGCTCATTTAGACAGTTTGTTGGGTACTTTTTTTTTTTTTTTATTGGAGGTTTAACGACCACCGTGAGCAACTCAAATGGGCTATAAGCAGTCGCCCGTCCCTAATTTAGGGTCACTGGTTCCAGGGAAGGGAGAGAGCCAGTGCCGTAAGACAAACACAACATCCATGCCTGACAGGGATTCGAACCCGGACCCCTTACGGACGAATGATCAGAGGCCAACGCCTTAGACCACTGCGCCACCGGGGCTGCGTTGGGTACTTCAATGTATTAGAATAACGCATTTCGCCACATACGAACAACTCTAAAAACACATGCTAATAGAAATTATATATTTAGTATATTTCAGTTTACCAGAAATATGCACAGCAGATGAGTTAAAACATTATGACCAGCACGTCTTTATGCAAATCGAAGCAAATTCAGGTGAAAGACGGCGAGTCTGAAATTCAGAACACTTCATAAATAACACCTGATACTAAGCTCTGTTGATCAGTGTTATTCTTGTTCTTCAATTGCGAAAGGCAGCGAATTTAAGCGAGTTTGACATAGGTCAAAATTGTACTGGCAACACAACTGGGTCAGAGCATTTCTCAGACCAGATAGTTTGTGGGTTGCTTACGATTAGCCGTGGTTAGTACCTTTAAGGTCTGGTCCGAGGTCGGGAAAACCACGGAACCTCGGAAAGGTGTGGTCCAGCCACTGCTGATCTATTGTAGAGGTGAGCGGGGTATGCTGCTACCCAGCAGAAGAATATCGTGACAAACTCGCCGGTAATTTGAATGCTGATGACAGGAGTAATGAGTAACAAGACATAGTACATCGAACGGTGCTGAAAATGGTGCTCGGTATCCGCAGGCCGCTCCCAGTGTCCATGCTAACTTCGGTTCACCGTCGAAAGTGCCTCAAATGGGCGCTGAAAATGGCCCTCGGTATCCGCAGGCCGCTTCGAGTGCCCATGCTAACTTCGGTTCACCGTCGGAAGTGCCTGCAATGGGCGCTGAAAATGACACTCGGTATCCGCAGGCCGCTCCGAGTGCCCATGCTAACCTATGTTTACCGTCGAAAGCACCTGCAATGGACACGCGAGCATAAAACTGGACCTTTAGTTATTGGAGGAAGGGAGTCTATTCCGATGAATCTCGTTTGCTGTTGCACCATGTGGACGGCCGATGAAGTGTGCGTCGTTCATTTGGGAAAGTGGTGGCACCAGGATGCACCCTGGGAAGTACACAAGCAGTAGTTGGAAGAGGGGTAGTGCTTTGGGCCATGTTCTTCTGGGAAACCTTGGGTCCAGTCATCCATACGCAGTTAACTCTGACGCCTACCACCAATTTGGAAACACACATTTTTCAGTGACAAAGATCGAAACCGCGCCCGCTCACTCCGGCGTAAGTTGCTCTCCCAACTAATCCACACTGAAGGAATGTATTGCTGCCGATTTGTCGTCTTGAAATGTGATTTACCTCTGTACTACGTCACACCTACCTGAACGTCATTGCATACCAGGAACATCCTTTCATTGCAGCGGTATTCCCACTCTAGCAGTGCATTGTTTCAGAACGACAATGCGCCATACCACACTGCCCTGATTGTCCGAGAACGAGTTTTGTATTATGAGGAAGACTTCCAGTAATTTTTCTGGCCGCTAAATTCCCCAGACATCAAATCAATCGAAGATCTGTGGTTTGTGTTGGACCAGCAACTCCGTCGAGTGGCAGTTCACTCACGTGACTTACAAGAGTTAGAGAACCTTCTGATAAACTGCTGGTACCAGATACTACCAAGACACCTTTGAATACCTTGAAGCGTACATAACTCGCCCGGTAAGAGCTGTTTTGGTGGAAATTGGAGAACGAAAATCACATTAGGCAGATGGTCATCATGTTTGACTTTTCGGTGTAATTTAGGCCTCAATAATTTAAACTGTCCTTTGATATATAATTTTGCTTGAAGTGGCAGCTCGTTTAGAATAATAACTTAAATGTGGACAGTTTGGAAAAGAGAAATACTGTATGTGGTATCAGCCGGCGGCGAACGAAAGTGACCTTCATGCGTCATTGCCACTAGGCGTATCCTTCTTTGTTTACTTCTTTCCTCATCACTTTCATCGAATTCGCGTTTCTTTTTGCGTTTTTGCAAAGCGTAGTGCCTTTTCGGTGAACTAATATGGCTCAGTGCCTACGTGATCCACTTGATAGGTAATGTACCTACGTGATTTTTTTGAGAACTGTTTGTGGTATTCAGACGCTGGGTTCGCAGACCCTAACATAAAAATGTGGAAAAACCCCATCGCTTTGCTTGGACACAGTAAAGCGTAGCGCCATTAGGCGAGTGCTTGCATCGATCATCTAACGTCTGCAACACCGGAAGCATCAATACAAAAACAAAGAACATTGTCTAGCTTCTAAACGGCACTAGCATTTGTGCTTTAAACAGTCGATGCTTTGAGAAAAGTAAGACAGTTATTTCAGAAAGAAATATGCTTACCGTATTTCATTCTCCGTTTTTGCAGTTCGAATCTCATAAAAGGAGAATGTACGAATCTTATATTTTGAGAATGTAAGTAAGAACAAATTTTGCTGCCAAGCATTTCTAACAATACTGCACAGACATGACATAAATAAATCGACATCTGATTTGTTAATAATATTTATTTTTTCCTGCATGGGATGGAAGTAGCTGTAGTTGTAGCTGTATTTAATATCTGGTAGCCATACCCTTTGCAGTACGTAGGGCGTACACCCTATCTGGCATTGTGGAAAGTGAAATTTGAATCCATGATTCACGAAACAAGGCCAGGGTGTGCCACTTTGGTTGATTTTTGTGTCATCCGTCGCAACCTTTCATTCAATATGACCCACAGGTGCTCAGTTACGTTCATATTAGGGCTCTGGTTTGGCCACGACAGCGTCTGGATGGCGTTTTGTTCGTGCCATGTTTGGGTACGTTTTAGCCTACTACATGGCGCGCCATCTTCCATGAACATGGAGGTAGTCTTTGACATCTGACCACTGGAGAGTGTTGGTAGCAGACTCCTCTCAAGTATGGTTATGCATTTTTGTGCATTGATCCATGAACAAGGATGTATTCTTTGACATCTGACCACTGGAGAATATTTGTAGAAGGCCTCCTCAAGTATGGGTACGCATTTTTGTGCATTGATGCAGGAACAAGTGGTAGTAGCCTTAGGCTTTTTACCACTGGAGAATATTAGTAGAAGACTTTCTCAAGTTAAGTTACGCATTTTTGTGCATTGATCCATGAACAAGGAGGTGTACTTTGACATGTGGCCACTAGAGAATATTAATAGCAGGCTAAGTGTGGTTATGCATTTTTGTGCATTGATCCATGGACAAGGAGGTGGTAGCCTTTGACATCTGACCACTGGAGAATATTGGTAGCAGGCTCTCTCAAGTATGGCTATGCATTTTTGTGTATTGATGTTGCCTTCACATCATTTTATGAAAACTGAACGACCAGTCATCCATATGTCTCCCCATATCATGACTGGAAAACCGCCATATTTCACAGTTGGCTGTAGGTACTTCACGCTGAATTCCTGGCTAAGTAGTCGCCACACTCAGGCGATGGCACTGTCTGAAAATTGTTCAAATCGGTACTCAGAGAATATGACAGTGTGCCAAAAGTGCTAAGGGTGTCTCAGTCATTTCAATCTCCGACAAATATTTGCTTCTCGCAAAAGAGCTTTACGTCCATCCGCTCTTCCATGAACAAGTCGGTGAAGATACTGCTGAATAGTTCTGAAACTCCCTTGGAGAAGTTCCGCAATCTCAGTGGCTGTGTTACGAGGACTGGTTTCCGCAGATCCCTTGAGAGTTCGAAGGCACCCCTGTGATGTCCCAGGGCGACCCGTATGCGATGCGCTTGCTGTCTTGCCTGCCTTCTTGATTTCCACTAGCACTAGAGTAACTGTGGCAATAAGAATTTATTTGCAGGTTTGCAACAATCTTACGTTGGCGGGCTCCGAGTTCCGATTGACCCACGATTCGACCTCTCTGAAAGTCGCTTAGTTCCTCGACTCCCTTGTTGTTTTTTTTGTTTTTTTTATTGGAGGTTTTTAACGACCCCCGTGAGAAACTCAATGGTCAATAAGCAGTCTCCCGTCCCTAATTTAGGACCACTGGATCCAGGGAAGGGAGAGATCCAGCGCAGTAAGACAAACAAAACACCCATGCCCCACGGGATTCGAACCCCTCTCGGATGAATGATCAGATGCCATCGCTTAGACTACTTAGACCGCTCCCTTGGTTAGAGGCATGCTCGTTTAGTGTCAGCTACTCACTGACGTTGTCCTGCAAAATATACGTAGAAGACAAAGTACACAGAAATCTGAAAAATGATATAATGGTTGCAGTAACAAACGATAACGAAATGTTTAGGGCCCCATCACATCAGGCTTTATTTATGCGACGAATTTAAGAGGAAAGCATAATCTCACTGTAGTCATAAATGTCACCAACCATTTTATCAGACCTAACATCTTATTGCGAAGAGCACAGAAACCTGTTGCGTACGCTATAAACGCACCTTGACAACACAAAAATTATAAGAACAGAGGGTAGAGAAGATAATGGAGCACCACGCGAAGATATTCAGTTACACTTTAATAGGTTCTCATGGTACCTTATGCTTTTTAAAACAGCTTATGTGAAATGCTTCCAAATAAATGGTGAGTAGTGTTTTGAAGTATTATTGGACCATTCATCCTGAAGGAAAGTCAAGTTCCTTGAGTGATGATGGTGGGAGATATCTTCTCACTCTCCTCTCACCAGAGACTAAAAGTCTTTAGATCTAGTGACTGTGCACGTCATGTACAATACGTTGCTTCAGTCTCATGCACGCACAACCGAGATTAAAGATGCATTTGAGTATTATTATCTTGGAAAACGAAATCGATTGAGGAAAACAATGTTTACAACATGGGATGAACTTAGTCACCTAGAATATCAAGGTATGCAGTAGCTGTTACTCGCTCGTTACGAGTAGTAATTGAACGTACATAATATCATGTGATCGCTATCCAAAACATTAATAATCCCCGATTATGTTTCATGGCTGGCACAAGACTCTCCGGTTTAAGGGCAGCTTTTGGTATTTGCCAATCCCAAAGTCCCCATGAAGAAGAAAATAGGGGAAATGATGATTGTCGGACAAAATAGCATATTTTCTAATCATCCAGTGTCCACCTTTTTTTACTCATCCCATAATTGCATCCTCGTTTTTGCATTATCATCAGTAAAAATTCGTCTGGTAACAGAAGCTCTGATATGAAGTTTAGTTTCTATAAAAGATTGCATTGTTCTCCGGTCCTTGTCAGCCAGCTTCGAATTTTTTCGCTCTAATTGGGCCTGTTAAAAGCTCTTTATCCAGACTTAGTGAATGATGTCCTAACTTTCGATATGGTTCCCGTGGATACATGTAAAAAATCTCCAGTCTCAGTCATCGGAACACCGGTTAAACGGGCTCCAACATTTCGCCCTTTTTGGAATTCAGACAGGTTGATCATTTTGATCTAATATGCAGTTTTCGTTACATCTAAAGAAGCTTCTTTGATACTTACACTAGAGGTATTCACGGATGAGGGAGGGCTTCCTTTTTTTAGTATATAGAACAAAGCAAAGGGCCGGGCCTAGCCGGGATTTTTCCCAGACACTTACGGCCGAGCTGCACTGTGCCAAGCCAATTCGACCCATTCTTTTTATAGCAGTGGTAAAGGAAGAAGTTGTGTTTCCGATTTCCTGGTCTGTTTTAACTGTTTTGCTGGCTTTACGTACTAGTAAGAGTCTGATGGCTGTCTGCGGGTATGGCGGCAGCGTGGGGAACGCTATTTACCACAGTTTAATGTTACTACGGTCAAGTTTGTACCTGGCAGTGTACTCGTGTGGGGAGGATTTTTCTGATATGGTCCCGGCCCATTGGTATCGTGGACAAACCTGTTAACCAGCATGTTTACCTCGATATTCTGGACAATTATTCCCTGCCAACTCTGTAGCAATAGTATGGAACCGAGCCCTGTTGGTACCAGCAGGATAATACACCGAGCCATAAAGGAAGGACTGTTACGATGTGGTTTGACGATAGTTGCGTATCGTGTGCGGACCGGCCAGCACATAATCCTGATCTTAATCCCATAGATCACCTATGGGATTATTTTAGAGCGCCGCATAAGTAATTTGGAACCAAGGCCTACTACTAAGCAACAATTAGCTGCAGCATTATGTACTGAATGGAAGCTCATACCTATCGATGGGTTCCAAAACCTTGTCGAAAGCATGTCTCGAAGTGTCAGTGCATGCATTAAGGCCAAAAGTGGACCGAGACCGTACTAAAGTATGTCAATAAATGCTATGTTGTGTTTCTCTTCTAGGCGCCCGGTGACCTTTGTCTACAGTATATTGTGTATGTATGCATGACACAACAGTCGTTCACTACTAGACGTAAAGAACACATGATAACTATCAAACTAATCACGTAAAGCACAGTACTTCCTAGAGAAGTGAAAAATTGTTCAGCCACTTCTGTATGGAATAGGATCAGAAATCTCGTTATAAAAACTTAAAGGTAAGCCATTAGTGACGGGATTAAAATCCTCTCCAGCAAGTAGGAATGCAACGATAGTGTGTGTACAGAACTTTGTTATTTGACATGCTTTTTTTAAAGGGATGTACCAAAATGCGCACAATAAATTTTCGCGAATAAGCTTTTACAAAGGGCATGTAGCACTTCTACCACCATCTTTCATGCAATTTTAGAAAACAAAATTGGATTCTTGATATCCAAATTCTATGAATTTTGAATTTGCCTTGAAAGAGACACCTAGTGACGTGCAAAAGTTCGGCTTTGTGTACATATCATACTTCACTTTTAAATCAACACAAATGTTTTCAATAATACATGTAACACCAATAGCATTTACTAATCTGCTTTTAAAAGAGACGCATGGATAGGATTTCGTTTCTAAAACTGGGCTGTTCCTCGTTGTATCTAGAACTTGTCGCATTCCAAGGAAACAAATACTTACAGCTTTGATTAAACTTGTTTCTGAAGTCTTGGAAATTTTTCACTGCAGAGCTAATAACTTTCTTTAGCAGGGTCCTTTTTTTCTCTCTTTCTTGTCTGTCTTTTTTCTCCAGACGTCAGAAGAACCATGAAAGCATCGAAAATGTATTACAAGAACAACAAAACTCCATTTAGCGGAATTTCATTATGATGCTCCAATTCGAGTACCAGAAACGAAGAATTAATTGTTTTTGCTGTGGGTGTTCCGTGACGTCACTACCGCAAGGGATGATAAATGCTTCGTTTCGACATCTGGCAACATCTGCGAAGGGGAACGTTTTGCCCGTGAGGTGGCATTTGTCTTCGGAAAGGACATTCTTTCGGAACTGTGCCACGGGAGACGTCAGGAATATAATATGGTGGCACAAGGCATAGTTTGATTTCTTCCGCGATCAAAGCTCGCACTGGTTACCGTTGGAGTTTAATTTTGGTACCATTATTGAATCAGCAGCTAAGTTTCAAGAGCCAGAAAATATTTCCACAAAATCGTCATATAACTCACACATGGACGATTTCCTGGAGTGCAGGATATATTACTTTTTAGAATCATGGTAAAATTGCTTTATCCTCTAGTTATTCCGTAGATGACCGGATTTAGAAGAATTTTAGAGTGTATTCAATAACGATCATTTGAACGACATTTAAGATACATTTTCCCTCTTAATGCATCTGCAGTTTTTCAATGATAACCTAACACTGAAGACGTTTTAACACCTTTTTTAGCACGTCTTTTGTAAAAAAAGATCGTGCTTCTGTTATCGGTTTGTCCGTCCGTCCGTTCGTCCGTCTGTCTGTCTGTACCCACGATATCTCAGCAACTATTTGTCCGATTTAAAAAACTCTTTTTGCATTGGGAAGCTTGAAATATGCAAATGATGATCCTTCATTTCGTTTTTTTTACGATGTACAATTTCGCCGGCAGAGGGCGTAAATGCAGATGATGTCGAATTCAAAAATGTGTTTTATTCCACATATTTGCTTCTAAACATCCGATTGAAGATTTTTTTTTGTCTTTCGATTCCATTTATGTCGAAGAGTATTTTAAATATAGTTACTTTTTCAAACTACGCATAGATTTTTCCGCTAGGGGGCGTAAAAGTAAATTACATTTCCCTCGATCACTCTTCTTCTGAAACACCAATTTGAAATTTTTTTCTTCAGCGGATACATCTCCTGATGGAAAATCTTTTGCATATAATTTCAAATTTTTGGTAAAGAATACTTCGGCCACCAGGGGGCGTAAGTGTTAATTTTTGCTTCTGATGTATTTGCCATAAAATGTTAGCTTCTAAAATATCGATTGAAAAAATTCTTTCGTGGACTGATGCCACTCACATCGATAAACCTTTTCGGAATATTTTCTTCTTAAAATATTACACAGGTTCTCCGCCAGGGGGCGTAAATGTACATCCTATTTTTGTCAATATCTCTACTTCTAGGAGTCAGATTTAAAAAAATAGTGTTTTCCGTGTGACATATTTTTCACGTAATTTCAAAATTTTCAAGTAATTCATAGACTTTCCTCTAGGGGGCGTAGCTGTAAATTGTTTTTTCCCCCTATATCTCTGCTTCTAAATCTGCGATTTGAAAACTCCTTTCTGCACCGAATACAGCTCCTGATGGGAAATCGTTTGCACATAATTTCTGATTTTGTAAAAAAATGGTTTGGCTACCAAGGGGCGTAAATCTTAATTTCCGCTTCTATTGTATTTGCAGCAAAATATGAGCTTCTAAATTCTAGATTGAAAAAAATCGTTTTTTGAGCGATACTACTCATGTCGACAAACCTTTTAGGAACATTTTCTTTTTAAAATAGTGCATGTTTTCTACGCCAGGGGCGTAGATGTATATCTTATTTTTGTCAATATCTCTACTTCTAGGAGTCCGATTTGGAACATTCCTTCGTTGTTGGATAGTGTTTCCAGTGTGACATGTGGTTCATATAATTTTAAAATTTTCAAGTAATTCATAGATTTTCCGCTAGGAAATTGTAAATGTAAATTGTGTAAAAAAAATCATTTGTTGAGCGATACTACTCATGTCAATACATCTACTTCTAAGAGTACGATTTGAAAAATTCCTTCTTTGTTGGATAGTGTTTCCGATGCGAAATGTTTTTCCTATAAATTCAAATTTTTCAAGTAAATCATAGACTTTCCGCTAGGGGGCACAAAGGTAAATTGCGTTTTCTGCGTTTTTTGTGCTCCTAAAGCTCCGATTTGAAAAATTCTTCCTGTATCGCATACAAGACCTGATAGAAAATATTTTTCACATAAATTTTAATGTTTGGTAAAGAACGGTTTAGCCACCAGGGGTCATAAGTGTTAATTTCTACTTCTGAAGTATTTGTTGCAAAATCTGGGCTCCTGAAAACTCGACTAATTTTTTTCTTCTACCGATACCGCTTATATGGATACACCTTTTGAGAATACTTTCTTCCTAAAATAATGCATGGTTTTCCCACCAGGCGACGTAAAGTCACATCGTATTTTTGTCGATATCTCTGTTTCTAAGAGTTCGTAAGCTCACGATTTCGTTTACAGCAATAGGCTGAGGGATTAAATACCCGATTGAAAATCTTCTTTTTTTGGTCAGATCCATTGTTTTCCGTACCGGTTCCATTGACTTTGAATAGCTTTGATAAATTTAATTTGCGTCAGAATGGATTCAAAAGACGAGCTTATTACACCCCAAAAATTCGGTGTCATCTTTCTTGTTTCCTTTTATCATGATGCGAAATATTCTCTTGACGTTCATCTGCTTCTTACACTGATGGCTGGCAGAATAATGCAGCATTTCAAAGTAGCTTAAAGAGGAAAAATAGCGAAAGGAATGATTGCAGAAATATCGGTAAAATAAATTACGGCAGTCAAACATCCTTCATTACTGAGGAGGATCATTTCCTCGCAACTCTACGGATGCACGGTGTCGCATACAACTGGAAAATCTGCAGGAAAGCCAGAAACTAAGATCACAGATTAAAATTTCTAAATGAAATATTTAACTAAAACTGAAGCCCATGCTTTTAAAAGAGCATGCAATTGTTGAAAATTTAACACGATAATCATCACATGGAGAATCTAAAATGACTGATCTAGACGCTACGGTGCTTGGCAATTGAATGTAAGTTCCCCAGTTTGAGACCATATGTCGCCGTAATCCTGAGACCCGGTTAAGCTGGTGATCATAGGCATAGACACTTCGTTATAAAAAAATGTCCATGCCTTATCTGCTCCGCATTGTGAACCTTGCCCTAATTGTCTATTACAGCAATCAGGATTCTCAACCTGCTCCTCAATACACAACTCAAGAATTGGCTTTGAATATAGAGTGCGGGTTAGCTAATTCCATCCTTGGGTGTAATCCTAGCAAGCATTAGGAAGACATCAGTTTATTCCACTGTTATCCTTCACAAAAATAACTATTTAAATGTAGCATGACAGTTGGCTTCACGCATGCAGGCTCCATCGTTTCCCAAACGGTCGTCATCCCTCACGCAAAATCTTAGCACCGATTTTTCGTAAATGGTACGACACCAAAAAGACTTACAGCAGCTGGTGATCATATGGAAGCAGGTGGAAGAAAGCAACAGGTGGATCCGAAGGGTCAAAGGATGCCGCTGAGATTGTGCAAAGAGACAGACGGACCACCGTCATATCATTGCAGGTTTCAACATTGGTGAGCCGAGAGTAATATACTAACGCAATCGGACCATGTCGCGAATGGGCTACCGCAACCGGCAAACTTGACAAGTGTCAACGCTGTCAGCCCAGAACACTCTAATGGGCACAAGAGCATAACAATTGATAAGTTGAAGACTTAAAACCGGTCTCCTGGACGGACAAATCCTAGTCCTTTCTGCATCCTATGAATGGTAGAATCTGAATCAGGGGCAAGCAACATGAGGCTATGGACATTCACGTAGGTATCAACAGAAAAGGCAGGTTGGTTTCCGTTGTGTGCTGGGATGGGAAGTGCCTTCCTGGCATGCACTAGTCTTCCTGGTACAAACTGAACACCAGAATATCATGGCCTATCTGATCATCGTTGTCAAGGAAATTCAACCTTTCATGCTGCGGCGTATCCTCAAGTAGATGACACATTCACTTGGATAACGCACCGCCTCTCACATGATTCGTTTCATCACTAAATGGTTCCAGGAACGTGCCGACGAATATTTTTTGCTTCAGTAGCCCCACATTTTTCCTTATTTAACCCACATCGAGCTTCTCTGTGATAAGGTGAAACAAACTGTGTCCGCCGCCCTGGTGGCCCAGTGGTCTAAGCAATGGCCTCTGATCATTCGTCCGAACAGGGTCAGAGTTCGAATCCCGGTGAGGCATGGATGTTGTGTTTGTCTTACGGCACAGGCTCTCTCCCTTCCCTGGAACCAGTAACCCTAAATTAGGGACGGGCGACTGCTTATAGCTAATTGAGTTGCTCACGGTGGTCGTTAAACCTCCAATCAAAAAAAAAAAAACTGTGCCCACCACAAAACTGTACCGCCGTCGAATTTGCAGCAACTACGCAACTCAATCATTTCCGCTTAATACAACATTCTGGCACGACGCTGCCAACATATATATCTCATGCTCGAACAAATTCTGATTGTACTGCAGTCCTAGATACGCTACTACTTAGGTTGGCATAATAAACTTTGTATATCTCCGTTAGTTACACCATATCGCCCAAGCTATTCAATGCCAAATAAGCCAAAGCCCAGTTGTCCGAGGCGCTGGTTTCTGATAATTCATCCAAGACGGGCCTTGGATTGAGTCTTGGGTAAGGCAAATTTTGTGTGAATGCACTGGCGTTGTACATTTCTGGAACTAGTGGCTCCACATTAGGACCTGACGACTGGTTATACCCCTTAGACTTGCTCATATTAATCTTATACCCATCAGACTTCCTCATGTTAATCTTGTACCCCTTAGACTTGCTCATCTTAGTCTTATGCCTCTTAGACTTGCTCATGTTAATCTTATACCATTTAGACTCATCTTAGTCGTATACCCCTTAGACTTCCTCATGTTAATCTTATACCATTTAGACTCATCTTAGTCGTATACCCCTTAGACTTCCTCATGTTAATCTTGTACCCCTTAGTCTTGCTCATCTTAGTCTTATGCCTCTTAGACTTGCTCATGTTAATCTTGTACCATTTAGACTCATCTTAGTCGTATACCTCTTAGACGTGCTCATGGTTATCTTGTACCCCTTAGACTGTCTCACCTTAGTCTTATACCCCTTAGACTTGCTCATGTTAATCTTGTGCCCCTTAGACTTTTTCATCTTAGTCTTATACCCCTTAGACTTGCCAATTTTAGTCTTAAGCACTTTAGAGTTGTTCACGTTAATCTTGTGCTACTTAGACTTGATCATCTTGGTCTTATATACCTTAGACTTGCTCATCTTAGTCTTATAGCCCTTAGATTTGCTTATGCTAGTCGTTAACTCCTCGGCAAAAATAGTGAAATAGGAAGACAAAGGTAAAAAAAAAACGATTTTTTAACCCAAATTTCGTTTTGATGATGACCAGTGATTTTTTCATGTACATCGTCAGAGTTGCGCAGTGCGATCTAGAAACTTCCTTATAAGGGTAAAGAAGTAGGATTACAGATGAACTGACAAGAAGAAAAACTGATAACTGATATGTACAATGCTTTGTCAAGGACCTACTAAGATTTTGAGGTTCCTGCGATAAAATTAGATGTAACTGATGCCTATATCTACTTTGGACTGCAGATGATAAGCGAGAACCACATCGAAAAAAAAATTACAGATGTATAAAACTTAGCTGGAGTGCATTTGGAAGTAACAATACAATTTTCAAGATCGATCTAGGATTGTGCCATAAAAAAAAGTGTTCATCGAAACGCATACTTCCAGTTCTTACATATGGATCAGATATATGGACTTCAACTAAAAGGGACATACAGAGGCGGCGAAGAACGCAAAGAATGCAATCTGTTGTACGCAAATAAATGTATGCTCTCGAATCTCTCGTCTTATTTCACACCCACAAATTTATTGGTATTCAAAAGATGCATAGCATAAATTACGTACAAACAGTACCAGGGTACTGTCTTGATGGTTTTAAATACGTCCTTCACGAAAGACTGTTGGCATTTTCTTTTGCCTTTTTTGTCGTTCTTTTCGTGTTTGAGTGATGACATAGGATCCAGTTTGTAGGGCTAAGCCCTACAAAATGAATCCTATGTCACCACTCATTCGCTTTGTGCGCGCATTCTATTCGATGCTCCAAAGTATCATTTTCACTTAGAACTCAAGAAAGCATATTATCCCAGAATTGCACAGACGGGATATAGCTTACAATCTAAGTAAAATCCTATAAGATTCGTATCACAGACAAGAATTCGAAAACCGTTTGCCTTATTCAAGTATTTTTTTCATTCAACATGAAGGATGTTTTTCATTCAACATGAAGAACTCGACTCTGCAGTAAAATCAATTCCAATCCCGAAACATTTTCATTTAAAATCGTTCCTGAAGATCTCATGAATTAAAAATGCAACTCGATTTGTTTATTCGATTCCTCGATGATGAATCGCAGTAGCTTCTTTTCAACTTGAATATCCGCTGTAATCTAGAATACGCTTTCCTCTTGAGATTTGCAGAATTTCCTTTCTCACCTCCTCCATATCCAATTTTCGGAATCTACATTTCGATCCCGAAATCTCGCAAATGCAATAAGTGTCTCCGTTTATACACGCATTCTAGGGAGAGAATGTTTTTTTACCCACGTATACACAAGTGGAAAATAAACGATCAAAGCCATAAACCCTTTACTCAGTTTTTCCGTTGGGACGTTCAGGCATGTCTTGACTTTTCCAGCAGAGTCGCTTAAAAGTGTCTGATGTTTACTTTGCTGCTTCTTTATTTTCCGGAAAATAATTCTGTCCGTACGAGTGTTTGTTTGGGAAGATATATTTTCAAAAGTCCGATTATGAAAACACGCTCACACCCATCCGAAGAAGATTCGTGTTGAACAGGCTTTAAAATGTTAGAATATCAGAAAATTGAAAAGAACACTTCATACTAAGTTATACGAAGAATTCATTCTTTGTTTTCAGAAATTAAGAAAAAGAAAGCAACACAAAGTGGTCTAGTATGATAATACGCTTTATATTGGAAACAAAAATGGAAATAACAGATATAACCAAAAGACGTTCCATTATGTGAAATATCTTGCATGCATTCCGAAATTAAAACGAGTAAATGTGTAAAGCATGTTGTAGAAAACAGAACAGGGGTGGTGAAACCCATTTATCGTACGGTTTTACACAGAGCTCACCTTGCGGGTTCTAAATCGATCAGATCACACAGAAATTACAGGTAGGCTCAGTTCTGATTGAGCCGTCAGTTTGGAACGTAGGACTAAGACATGGAGATCTGAGAGTTGAAATGAGCTAGTCGAGTATGGGTTCAAAGCGTTTATTTAATGTGTTATAGCCAATACAGGTCTATGATATGAAAAGTAGCTTACATATTTTTTACAAATAATGCTGAATACATTGCAAACACAAAGCACTTCGATACACAAATTACCCCACGTGATGCTGTCTTCTTGAGCTTCTTACATTCCTCGTTATTTGCTCCTTCCTCTCGTTTTGATTTTCTACACTTTTGCTTGCGTCGATTCGGCGAATTCCGCGGCATTGTCGAAAACGTTAACCCGTTCACAAGAAAACATTTTTTTTTTAATTTTAGTTAAAACCACTGCGATATGTTCTTTATATATTAGGTGTGAAACTTACTTCTCGGCCACAGACACGATACTTTAACAGCAAATTATAGCAAAACGAATACGTACCTAATCAGGAAAATAATCCCGGTCATGTTGGATATAATTGAGCCATCGGACAGGGAGCTGCCGAACTCCACTGTGGAAAAAAGAGGGTTGTTTGGAGTTGATAAAGTCATCAATACTTGTGTGGACGTCCTCGACAGAAGTGAAGTGCGTATCACTTAGGTGATGTTGTAGGGAGAGAAAGAGGTGATAATCCGTAGGGGCGAAGTCTGGAGAATACGCCGGGTGGGACAAAATCTCCCATCCCAGGTCGGTGGTCGTGTTTAAAGTCGTTTTCGCGGTGTGAGGACGCGCGTTATCCTGAAGCAACGGGACCTACCTTCTGCCCAAGCCGGTGTATGGCCCTTTCGCCTCCATTGCGTCACTCACACGAATGAGTTGCTGACAATAACGCTCAGCATTGACCGTTTCATCAGGTTTGAGCAACTCATAATGTAAGACACAGCGCCGTTCTCACCATATGCACAGCCACAACTACCTGGCATGGATATTCGGTTTGGCCGTAGTGGTGGTAAACTGACCTGGATAAACCCATGATTTGCGCAGCTTAGGATTATCGTGGAGGATCCACTTCTCATCACAGGTCAAAATCTTGTGGAGGAAATCATTCTTCTTGAATCTGGAGAGCAAGGACACAGTAACATCCTAGAGCCTCGACTTGCTCGCAGCTGTGAGTTGGTGGGACACTCAACGGCCCTTCTTGTGAATCCGTTAAAGCTTGTGCAGGCGCTTTGCAAGCAATGGCTTGCTGTGTTACTCCGAGTTCCTGGGTGAGCTCAGACTGTCTGAGACAGGGATCCGCAGCCAAGAGTTGTTCCAGTTCCTCATCGTCAACTTTCTGTGGCTGTAACGGACGTTCGGCATCACGGAGATTGAAATTCCCCTGCTTAAAGCGCTGCAACCACATCTTACACGTACTGTAGGACACAGCAGCCTCACCCAAAGCAGCACACATCATTTGCTAGGCTTCCGCTGCACTTTTTTTCAGATGAAACGCGAACAGGAGGCAGTGCCTCAAATGCTGCTTCTCCAACGACATTGCTTTCACCGTCAACTTTAGTCCCTTCTGTCACTACAGCTGTGAGCGGTTACGGTTGCCTGGAAAGCGGTTGGATGGCGCTGTGATCAGTCAATATCGCGCACAGCTATTTGCTTTTGTCGACGTTCTGTGATCGCTTGCCGTTAGGGACCGAGAATTAAGTTGTACACCTAATATTTGAATATATCTCGTAGAGAGCTTTAAAACGATACCACGCGCAGTCGTCTTGCACTCACAGTTGTCAGGATTAACCGCGATATTGTCAAAAGTGTTCACCGGTTTCCAAGAACACAATTTTTCAGATGTTGTGTTCAAAGCACTGCGAAATGTTCTTCCTGTATTTGAATAGATCTCGTCGAGAGTTTTAAAATGATACCACGCACAGTCGTGTTGCGCTCCAGGTTGCCGAGATAGACTGAGGTCAACGCGTCGGCACACCCAGAAATATTTCATCTCTCCCGCGCACAGGCAGCGACGGGAGCGTCGGTCGCGTGCACGATGTATTGCGCAGTCCGCGAATTGTACCCATGCTGTGTACGATTATTCTAACACGATTAGTGTGAGGCACGTATTTTTAACGCTATGATGATTTAAATTAGGACCCATTTTTTGTCACAAGCGGTAGGCCGTAAGTCACCCCATACTATCCGCAGAATTACACCTAGTCCTACGTCAAAACAGAGTGTATTTAAGCCATCAGCAGAAAGGTCCTAAGAATATCGAGTTCGTATGAAATTAACGAAAACAATGTTGGAAACCATCGACCAGTACTTGATTGTTGTCAATTACTTGAACAAGTTTCCAATTAGGAGCCATCAGCTAGGACTGCAACTTAACGTTAAATGAAATTTGAGTCATTGATATCGAGCACGTTGACATACCTATTATAGAATGTGTAGTGCAAAGAAAAGTACCGAGTGTCGAGAGTTCCTGTCGATACCAATCGAACTGGCATACACATAACACCCCATCTTATGGAAATCATCTATCGTCAAACTGTTGGAATGTGTTTAAGGGTTCGGCCCATCGGGGGACATCTGTGCTTCTAAATGTGTGCAACGAAATGGACAAGAAGGTCTCATGGTTATCTCGCCAAATCGGAATGTTAAAGACAAGATTGATTTCGTGTTGGTACCTTATACCATGGAGGTACAGCTCCTTTAGAACAAAATTATCCCGAAATAACTACTTGTACACAGTTTTCTCCATGGGCGAATTGAGAATTTTAGTTGATTCTTAGAAGGCAAGTTCAAACTTGGCGTGAATTCAAGCCCATCAGGTTCGCGCCGACCCAGTCTGAAACCTGCAATGATGTTGCTTTCCGAAGACGCACTTTAATATCGTAATTTTCCTTTTCCTGTTTAAGCTACCAGAAATCCATTGTTTCGTCTGTACTTTAAACCGATATTATTTTTGTAATGGAGTATAGTGATTATGGAAAATTTGTAAAACGTAAAACATTTCACGTCGTTTTGATTTCTGCGATGCATGCAATCTACGTATTTCACATAGCGGAAGGTCCTACGGAAGAACCTGGTACTTCCATTTTTTTTATCGGGGTGTATTGCTGACGGAGAACAACTCGAAGGGCTATTAGCTGTCATCGGTCAATAATTTAGGGACACTGGTTCCAGGATAGAGGAAGGACCATCAGAGAAAAGTGCACCGACATGCCTCATCCCAGACTTCAGACGTTAATCACGTCGAAAAGCAAGCTACCGATCTGCAGATCTGACCGCTAGACCACAGGGCCTGCAATATTTTTTCCTTCTTGCTCTTAAATATATACACTGAAGAGCAATTGAATTAGAGACAGCTGGCGTTATGCAAATGTGGCGCTGTGGGCGGCCCTGTAAACGGAAACGACATGACGTATGCAGCGATCCGAAAATATAAGAAGTGTTGCAACGGGAATCGGTAAGAGTCGGAAGCAGTATAGGTAAGACGAAGGATCTAAGCGCATTTGATCGTGGGCAAATTGTCGGGGCCCGACTAATGGATCACTCCTTCTCAGAAGTCGTGCAGGCACTAGGATTTTCACTAGCCACTGTGTCACGGGTGTACCGTGAGTACAACGAATCTGGTAAAACCATCCCTGCAAGGCCCAACTGCCGTGGACAACAGCGTGTGGATGACCGGGGCTGTAACAGCGGATACAAGGGCTACAGTGCAAGAAATCACTCGGCAATTTAACGCTGGTGCACAAAAGCGTGTAAGCAGCTACACCATCCAGAACTATCTCCTCGTTATGGGGAACAGAAGCCATCGTCCCACGAGGGTACCGCTGCTGACCGCACATCACAGGGTGCAAGGAATAGCATGGGCGTGGGAACATCGCCACTGGACCCTAGACATGTGGGAAAATGTTGCCTGGACTGATGAGTCGAGATTCTCGTTGGTACACGCGGATGGCAGGATACGAGTACGGCGCAAACCACATGAAGTGATGAATTCTTCTCGCCAGTAGGGTACTCTTCAAGCTGGTGCGGGTGGCATTCTCGTCTGGGGACTGTTTACGTGGACTGAAATGGGACCCCTGGTACGTGTGATATCGTCCCTCACAGGTCGACGTTACCGGGATATCCTGGACGACAATTTGCTCCCGTTTGTGCGTCTTCAACATCCTACTAGGGACATCATCTTGCAACAAGACAAAGCACCGTGCCATCGCTCCTGAATTGTATCCTAATGGTTGGATGAACACTCCACCGACGTGACCTCGCTTCCTTGACCAGCTAGGTCACCTGACTTCAATCTGATCGAGCACATCTGGGATGCCATCGAGAGAGATGTTCGAGGCTCCTCCATCAAATCTTCGTGAACTGTGGAAGCTTGTTCAGGGGTTGTGGATCGGTATGGCTTCCCAACGCTTCCGGTGTCTTGTCGAGTCCATGCCGAGACGAATCGCCGTTGTCGTCAGGGCAAAAGGTGGTGCTACACGTTACTAGACAGGTATCTCTAATTCAATTGCTCTTCAGTGTACATTCTTCTCGAAACAAAAATATGAAGCACCCCGAGAAAGCCGATCCATCTTGATTTAACTCCGCATGCAAGTACCTTGTAGGCGAATATGCAAATGATTATAAAGTAGCGACTAATGACGAAGTAGTAGCCCACCACAGCGCGTGGAAAAAGCTCATCGAGGAGTGTTTATGAAGAACACAGTGCGCACGTAGGGACCATTGTGACAGGGGACTGCGGTGACATTAATTTCCCCGGACTGTGATGATGCCTCAACAGCGAACAATACGAGAGTTGGGCAAGATTGAGAGAGGACGTGTAATTTGAGTTGAGAGGGCTCGGGTATAAAGTCGCCGTACCTCCAGAAATTTGAATCGTAGCGACGCGGCAATCGGACGATATTGTTGTCAGTGGGTGGAGCAGGATACAACCCCGCGGTACGAGGATCTGATCTGATCTATTCATATGTAGAGGATTTTAGGAAGGTAGTGTCTGACCCCAGGTCTTAAACAACCCTTAAAATAGTAAACTAGGAGATTTGGGCTAGAGCGCCTGATAGGAAAATGACACGGAAGCAAAGTAGAAAAGGGGAGGAAGACCTCCTTATTTATTACCGGGGGGCCAGTACCCGGTGTCCGACGGCTTAACGTGACCATCCGACGCACAGCGGGTATTTCGTGGATCGAGCGTTCGTACCTGCCTGGGATCGAACCTGAGGCCCTTGCCGTGGCAATCACGAACGTTGCCCACTCGGCCACCCGCGGCCCCATCGGCACCAGGACAGTGGAAGGGCGAGGACACAGACAGAACACGATGACCGAGCGATTGTGAGAGCCACACGAACAGAACAGGTTCGTACCTCTCACCCATCCCTAGCCGTGATGCGTCGTCTAGAGTTACGGAAGTGGACATCCGGATTTACGGCACGGGGACTACATTCTAGGGGGCCACTACGTCGACTACCACAGGCCAGCGAGCATCGCCGAAACCGGTTGCAGGGCGTCGCACGATCAATATGGGTTAGTTTCCTATGGCGCAGTGTTATTTCAGTGATGATTCAATTTTTGCACTTGGCCCCGGTGACCAGCGCACGGATCTTGCCTTTACCATGGAACGGCACACGACTCTCTGGCGAGCCATTTCCTAAGATAGCCGGGCATCCTGGGTCACGGCTCAATGGTGCGTCGACAATATTCAATAACCTGTTGTGTTGCCGTCCCTACCGGAATATTACCGATAGCTTTTTCAAAAGGGCAACTAACGCCCGCCCACACATGGTACGGCTCTCCAAGGCCTACCTTCGTAATGTCGACACCCGTCCAGGACTTTCCCGATCGCTCGACCTCTCATTTGCCGAACCTGTTTGGAACGTCACTTACGCCCATCCCGGAATATCGGCGAACTGTCCGGCAATTTGAACGCCATCTGTCATGCTATATCTCAGTACAGTATCCATGAACTTTATGCGTATGTGCCACTTCGGGTAACCACTTTTATTCTCGCCAGAAGTGGCGCTATAACGTACTGACTTGTTCCACTCGTGTAGCTGTTTTATACGCATAAATGGCCCAACTGCGCTGGAATTGCGAACAGTTCTTTTCCTATGCATGTACATTGGGCATAACAATGTTTACCTCGATTGGATGATTTCTTTTGGGTACTTCGATTTTTTTTTTTTTTTTTGCAAAGAGTGTATAAAGTGAAATTATTTAGGATTATCATTTTCCATATTTGAGTTTTCTA
Source organism: Macrothele yani (assembly GCA_039090855.1). Lineage (NCBI taxonomy): Eukaryota > Metazoa > Arthropoda > Arachnida > Araneae > Macrothelidae > Macrothele > Macrothele yani. Next base: position 142,215,141 of record CM077002.1, read on the forward strand.
TTCAATTTATTGTATTTCCAGTAACTTTTTCCTTTTTTTTCTATTTTGATAGTGTTTTGTCACTGTATTTCAGCGTATATTTTTGATTACTTCAACCCCCATTTTTTTCTGTTTCAGGTTACGGTAACATCGCTCCAAAAACAAACTGGGGTAAACTGGTCACTATTTTGTACGCCATCTTCGGAATTCCTCTGATGTTCCTTTACCTGACAAATATCGGCAACATTTTGGCGAAGACGTTCAAGTACGTGTATGGCAGACTGTGCTCCAGGAGAACTGCCGAAGCTCAGAGACGACGGCGTCAGGAACTTGAACAGTATCAGATCCATCACATAATGCTCCAAGATGCTGCTTCACCCACCATCCACAACTCCATTGATTCGAACCTGAGGAACAAGCTGAACGCATCACGTGACCTCGACAAGCAAGACCGCGAAGACGCAAATGATGACATGGATTACCCGAGGCCAAGGGTCACCGTGCCGATAACTTTGTGCATGGCTATCATTGCTGGATACATCTGTGGTGGGGCTGCTATATTTTCTGTGTGGGAGGGGTGGGACTACTTAGATGGGTCCTACTTCTGCTTCGTTACCCTTAGCACCATTGGTTTTGGAGATTTGGTTCCAGGAGATTCTGTCGTATCGGATGAAGGAACCCAGGAAAAACTTGTTATATGTTCATTGTACCTCTTAGCCGGAATGGCACTTATTGCTATGTGTTTCAACCTAGTACAGGAACAGGTCGTGTACAAGATACGTAACGTTGGTAAAAGCTTAGGTCTTATAAGTGACCAGGAGGACTCCGATGACTGAGGTGCCTTATCGCTATGTAAACTGTTAAATAAAAGGCAATGGGAATTTGTCATCCTCTGACTTATGAAAACCGTGTAGTGTGATGGTACCCACGGCTGAGGAAGAGATAAACTTTTGATAGCACATTTTTTGATAGAGGACGTGTTATACACCACATTGAAGATAAATAATGACAGCGCATTTTTAGAGAAAGAGGTTTCAGAATTTTCTACAAGGCTCAAATCGATACCATCAGCGTGTTTAAGAGTCATCTACAAATGACTGTATGTAGTACATATCGGGATAATTTTACCTTGTAAAAAATTTAGTTATGCCAGTAATCGAAACCAAACTGAAAACATCTAAAGACGGTGGACGAGGAAACGATTAATAAGCAGTGCTAAAGACGCTTTAGAAAGTGTCATCAACTGAAATAACGCAAAATTGTTTTCACATTTCAGGATATAATAAAAAGGTTTTGTATACTGTGAATTTTTAGTGGATCTTGCAAATGTTAAATAAGCATTAATAGACACGTATGGAAAACGAAAGCGGCTCCCAGCGAATAGAAAGAGCGAAATGGCCATGCCATGCATATACAGTGCGTTGACCAGCAGCGGCAATGGGAAATGATTTAAACTTGTTTCTCGTATTTATTTTTTATTGTTGTTCTTACTTTATATTCTGACTATTGTGAACTAAACAGAACATGTTATATCCAAGCATAATAATATGAAGAACCTTGCACCATGATTTTGTAAATTTACAAAATGCGACTCGGTAAGTCGAAACAGAACGACATTTATGACTATCGCCTTCTTACAAAAATGTTCCCCACATCCTTATATATTAAGGCTGATTTCAAATACTGTTGACCGCGAAGATTGTTAAAGGATGCCGCTGTATAAACAACGAAGGGAGATAAGATACTTCTGATCAAGGATGGCAGGCCAGAGGAACATCTAAAAGAAAACGGCGATTTTCAGGGCAAAATTATATTGTTGACCTGAATTTCCAGTAATGTTTTCTTCAATGAAAGAAAAATAGAAAACTGATCGCACGTTCTGGATGCGCAGGAATCCGGCGACAGACAGTAAGTTGAGCTACAGGCTTTTTGATTTTCTTCCTTTGTAACCAATACGACAAAAAGCTGGAGAACACTTTCAGGGATCATCTATTTGTATCTCTGACCTCGCGCATAGCATGGTGAACTGAGGCATTTAGTAAATTACAGAAAAACTGCCAATTGTTAATTATTCCTAATCTACATTTATTATCACACGTGGACGCTCGACCAAGTACAAAGAAAAACTACAAAATGAACTTTTTAGGAGAATAAGGCTTTGAAGTTGTGAAGCAAATGTTTTTAAACAGTCGTGAACGAATTTATACAGAACTTGTTCCTCTTTATTTCTCAATAAACATTGATGCAGCTGGCTGTTGTGGAGCTGAAACCATTTTTACATGCTACTGATTGGTACTGCGGGTAGCAATGATCATTTGTTTTTCTAAACCCATAAGTATAATTTGTCATCAGGTTTGTACGCGAATTTACCATAAAATGTAGAATATACTTCGTGTTCAAAATTTGTATTAGTTTTTCCTTGACCAATAGAGTGATTTTAGTTATTCACATCACTGTTTATTTATCCCTTCACAATTTTTCGTATTTCGGTATTCTAAACTTATTAATAACATATTGTTCATGCTGAACGATCAATTGTCGAAAGCTATCATTGAGATGATCAAAGCAATTCATTCGAAAGGTCACTGAAGTTCAAAAGTTGCTGAAGCCAGAAAATAAATGCCAGTTTTTAAAGGTATCCTAAGTTTTCTAAGGAAATATTTTATATTTTTATTTAGAAGTTGTTCAATTATCAAATTTAAAATAAAGTATGCAGTGTAAGATGAATTATTATTAATTAACTGTCATGTTTAACTCATGATAAAGGCATAGACTCAAGAAGATAAATAAAACCCCGAAAACCTTATTGTTAGTCTAACAAAGTTTTGCTACAAAGATTTTCTTTGAGATAATTGAAATTTTAGGAAGGAATGCTTTGTCTGGCAATTTATATATCCATCATTAGCGCATTTAATGGTCATGTTTCAGGAACGGAAAACTTTCAGATCAGCTGGTATATCTGACACCTGCAATTTAAAGATACTGTGCCACATTCTTTGTTTACACCGAAAAGGTTGTAGACATGACTAATCCAAAAAATGGCAATACTTTAATTCTGTGCTCATATTGCGTTACCTGTGACAAGAAGCTGGCATTTATCGAACACAGAGTTTGGTAAGTCAACAGATATTGCTGTTTTTTCAGACCATCAGAGCATCTATTAGACTAATTTTGAAGATGACAATCCGATTTTTGGCGTAAATGTGACAAGGATGGTAAGTCAGATAATATCCGAAAACTTGAAAATTTTCATCGTCCTGGAGCGGGACTCGAACCTGCGTCTCCCAGAAAACGCCCGGGTATGCTAAATCGGATTGTCATCTTCAAAATTTGTATTATATGGCGTAATCCCGTATTTCTCTAATGATCTATTAGACTGTTAAACATTTCATAGTAGGTTGAACCAAAATGTTTTGCACCACGAACTGCACCATATCTTTGGGGAATAAGATACACCTTGGGTGGTGCATGAAGCACATAACAACGAGGTGCAATCTCTGAACCGATAGCATAAAATGATCAATAATTTTGTCATGGTTTTGTGCGTTTCATGCACCGCGTTGTGGGTTGGCGCTTCTGTAAAAAATGGTGTAGTACCACGAAACGTGGTACTACACAGCACCGCCAAAAGCGGGTGTATCAGGTGGTGTAGTGCCACGTTTTGGTGCAACATATCACATGATGTTTATTAACAGTGTACCGGCATATAATAAACGAACAATATCGTGTTCCACGTTGTCTTAGGTGCGTGCGTTACGAGCATTCGTATGAAAGCTCAAACTTGGCTTATCAGTTAACATAACCTTTTTGCACTGTTACTGCGTGAACCGTGCATGTTACAAAACTGTTCAATTAGCGATTTCGAACAGGAGAGATGAAAGTACTACGTAACATAGGACGCCTCTCCTGAAGTCTTCCAGAAACTTTCCATTTTAAGGATGTCATCCACAGTGTCGGAACTTAAATGAACTCTTCTGTCTTCTTGAAAAGGGTGTCATCAACAGTGTCGGAACAGAAGTTTTCGAAACATAAATGAACTCTTTTGTATCGGAACATGTCATAACAGAAACGAAGTTTGTCGACGCACTAAATCATAAAGATACAAACGAAATCGGAATCGTTTATTGAGAAGACGTCGATCGAGCTGGAAGTAGTATTGCGCGTTCTCTAATTACAAGTGTAATACCAAGGTAGTTCTCACTTTAGAACGTTTTTGATAAGAAATTACGAACAGTAAAAGGAGTTCAAAGACTTGAAACTCGCAAAAGCGTGTTAGAGGAACACGAAACAAACATATACTGCAGTGTTAAATATCGTTTGCTAAGAAAATAACGCACTTAAACAAGGTGTGGATAAGTTATGTGTTTGCTCTTTACGAAGAGAGATATTTGCATTCTGTAATTAAAAAACGCTATGAAAGTCATGGAATCAGCATTTCTAAATTTAGAATAAGCAATATTAGTAATAATAATGGCAAAAATCGTCAAGCATTGCTTTTAACAGGAAAAGGAACACCGAAAGAAAATCAAGAGAAGGTACACTAACTGGACAAATGTGATTGGACACTGTAAATAAATGGAAAAACAGTATCGTATTTACACCTGTAGCAGATAGGTCCTCCATTTGCAGAGATTGCACCGGCAACCTGTCCATATAAACTGTGCACAAGTCCATGGAGTATGGAGAGCGGGATATTCCTCCATTCCGCCTGGGGTGCATCGACCAACTCTGTCAGTGAAGAAGGTCGTGTTTGTCTAGACCTCACCTGTCGTTCAAGTTCATCTCATAGGTGTTCAATGGGATTGAGGTCCGGGTTCTGAGCAGGCAAATCCATCCGCGAGATCTGATTTTCCTCATGCTCCTATATTGTAGCCCTGGAGACAGGACAAGTGGCATTGTCGTCCTGGTAGAAACAATAGTCGTGTCCGTAGAACTGCCACAACGTTGGGAGGATTGAGTTATCCTGGATATCTCTATACAGCACAGAGTTCATATTGCCATGAATAACAATCAGTGGACCCGCACCGTACCAACTGAAACAGCCCCATAACATAACTCCTCCGTTCTGTACACTTCGGAAGCAGACGTTCTCCTGGTGACCGACAAACCCAGAAAAGTCCATCCGATCGGAATAATGTGAAGCAGGATTTGTCGGTCTATAACACCTGCCACCCATGCTCCAATTCCTAATTTTTTTGCCGTATACACCATAAACTGAAGAGCAATTGAATTACAGACAGCTGGCGTTATGCAAATGTGGCGCTGTGGAAGGCCCTGTAAACGGAAACGACATGACGTATGCAGCGATCCGACAATATAAGGAGTGATATGAAAGGAATCAGTAAGAGTCGGACGCAGTATGGATAAGACGAAAGATCTAAGCGCATTTGATCGTGAGCAAACTGTCGGGGCCCGACGAATAGGTCACTCCATCTCGGATGTCGTGCAGGCACTGGGATTTTCACGAGACCGTGTCATGGGTGCACCGTGAGTACATCGAATCCGGTAAAACCATCCCTGCAAGGGCCAACTGCCGTGGAACACAGCGTGTGGATGAGCGTGGTCATCGTTGGCTATGTCGCATTGCAACAGCAGATAGACGGGCCACAGTGCAAGAAATCACTCGGCAATTTAACGCTGGTGCACATAAACGTGTAATCAGCCACACCTTCCAGAACCATCTCCTCGCTATGGGGTACAGAAGTCATCGTTCCATGCGGGTACCGCTACTAACCGCACATCAGAGGGTGCAAAGATCAGCATGGGCGCGGGAACATCACCACTGGACCCTAGACATGTGGGAAAATGTTGCCGGGACTGATGAGGCGAGATTCACGTTGGTACATGCGGATGGCAGGATACGAGTACGGCGCACACCACATGAAGCGATTGATCCTTTTTGCCAGCAGGGTACTCTTCAAGCTGGTGGGGGTGGCATTCTCGCCTGGGGACTGTTTACGTGAACTGAAATGGGACCCCTGGTACGTGTGATATCATCCCTCACAGGTCGACGTTACCGGGATATCCTGGAAGACCATTTTCTCCCGTTTGTGCGTCTTCAACATCCCACTGGGGACCTCATCCTGCAACAAGACAATGCACCGTGCCATCGCTCCCAAATTGTACCCGAATGGTTGGATGAACACTCAACCGATGTGACTTCGCTTCCTTGGCCAGCTAGGTCACCTGACCTCAATCACACCGGGTACATCTGGAATGCCATCGAGAGAGATGTTCGAGGCTCCTCCATCAAATCTTCGTGAACTGTGGTAGCTTTTTCAGGGGTTGTGGATCCGTATGGCTTCCAAACACTTCCGGTGTCTTGTCGAGTCAATGCCGAGACGAATCGCCGCCGTCGTCAGGGCGAAAGGTGGTGCTACACGTTACTAGACAGGTATCTCTAATTAAATTGTTCTTCAGTGTAATTTTAGGTTGTTTATTTAGCGAGCAACCTGATCCTACCAACAACCCGTAAGCGCAATATCCTACGAGGTGACAAATGGAAGCATGTCTCAGCCTCCGGAAAATCAATAAGGAAAGTGTCACTTTGGGATGGCTCCTGAGGCTAGACTGTAATGAGGCACATGGTGATTTACATAAAGGAAATTTCATAGCGTTCTTCACTTCATCAGACAGAAGAGCAATCTGGGAAGTATTTTTTTTCTAGTGGATGCACGGCGACCGTGAGCATCACAAAGGGTTATAAATGTAAACGCCCGTATATAATTTAGGGCCATTGGTTCCAGGCAAGAATGGTATCTAGTGATGTAAGACAAACTCAACATCGATGACTGAACCGAGATTCAGGCACCGAATTATATCAGGCGAATGATTAGCAGCTAGCGACTTTTACCACTCGGCTGCCGGGAGTAGGGGCTCGGTAAAACATAGTTATGTGAAAATATGTAGCCATACACTATATTGACAAAAGTCACCGGACACCTAGAAGAGGAACACAACATAGCATTTATTGACATATATTAGTACGGTGTCGGTCCACCTTTGGCCTTAATGCATGCACTGACCCTTCGAGACATGCTTTTGACAAGGTTTTGGAACACAGCGATAGGTATGCGCTTCCATTCAGTACATAATGCTGCCGCTAACTGTTACTTAGTAGTAGGCCTTGGTTCCAAACTTCTTATTCGGCGATCTAATTCATCCCATAGGTGCTCTACGGGATTACGATCAGGATTCTCTGCTGGCCAGTCCACACACGATACAGAATTAAAGTCTAACCACGCCGCAACAGTCCTGGCTTTATGGCTCGGTGCGTTATCCTGCTGTTACCAACAAGGCTCGGGTCCGTAGTATTCCCACATAATTAGTAGGGCGTAATTGTCTAGAATAACGAGGTAGATGTGCTGGTTAACACGTTTGTCCACGATAACCAATGGGCCGAGACCATACTTCGAGAAAAACCCCCACACGAGTACACTGCCAGCTCCAAACTTGTCAGTAGAAACAGTACACTTTGGTAAATAGCGTTCCCCCTGCTGCCGCCATACCCACACACGGCCATCAGACTGATGGATAGTGTATCTGGATTCATCAGTCCATATGTACAGTTTCCATTGATCTACGGTCCACGATAAATGTTCTACACACCATGGTAAACGACGAGCAGCATTTCGAGTGGAGATGAAAGGCTTATGAGCATCCGCACGACCACGGTAACCTATGGAATTAAGTTCTCTGAGAATGGTACGTGTACATACCGAGATTCCACCATTTTTACTCATCTGTATACTGAGGTCTTCTGCAGTACTACGTCTATTAGCTGTAAAGACTCTCCTGAGGCTTTGACGTCCTCTATAACTGATTTTCTTTGGTCTGCCGGTGCGTTTTCTGTTTCAGGCACACCATGTGTCAGTACATCCAAAACAGTTGACTTGGGTATATGTTTAAACGCCTCTCGGTTTGTTTTACGGACAACACACTAATATAACACCCAACAGTATTTCTTTTCTCAAAGTCAGTTCTCTCCCGTCACGACATTTTCACGCAACCTCACAGTGCGATATGATCGCGGAAAGTTGCAGGTTTGTTTTTACACTATCCACCAACAAGAAATTGGACACCTGTGATAGCAAAGGAAAATGAAGTTTATTCACCTTCAATAGTTGGTGGAGCCTCCACGAGCGGTGATTACAGCCGCGACCCTTCGGGGCATACTTTCAACCAGGCGTTGTACGACGGCTAGCGGTATTTTCTTCCACTCGGCTTGGCGAAGACAGGTCGGTTCCTTCACCGATTTCGGACGGTGGGGGCACCCCTTAAGTCGACGCTCCAACTCGTCCCAGAGGTGCTCAATAGGGTTAAGGTCCGTGCTCTGCGCAGACCAGTTCATTCGATTAAACCCATTGTCACCATACCAATCCATGGTGAAACTCGCAACATGACAGGTGGCATTGTCATCCTAAAAGTAACATGGGTCCACCCCGTAAAACTGCCACAACGTAGGAAGCGCATGGTCATCCAAAATGGTGCAGGAGGCCTCGGCGTTGAGTCTACCAGGAATTGCGACCAAGGGTCCCGTGCCATACCAGGAGAAACACCCCCATAGCATAATTCCACCGCCGCCGAACTTCACAGTTGGCACAATACATTCCGGCAGGAGGCGTTCTCCAGGCAGACGCCAAACCCAGACCCTGCCATCCGAACCGTAGAGGGTGAACCTTGATTCATCGCTCCAGAGAATCTGTTTCCACTTTTCAACGGTCCACTGTCGACGTTTTTTGCACCACGTTAGCCCAGAAGCGCTATTGGAATTGGTGATCAAAGGCTTGTGGGCGGCAGCACGTCCATGATAACCGAGCAGATGTGTTTCCTTACGGATGGTATTTATCAAAAGAACACTCCCGGATTCCTGTTAAAACTACTCGCTGATGTGGCCCGTCGATTTGGTGCGGTTCTTCCGAATTTCTCTGGACAGCACCCGTCGGTCTCTAACTCACAATTTTGTGGGTCTGCCGGGTCGGAGCACATTCCGACAGTCACCTCTCATCTTTCACTTGCCAATCGCATAGGTCATTGTCGATTTTGGGTACTTCAACTCGCTGGATATGCCACGTATGGATCAGCCATTTCTGTGATACCCAACGATTACACCCTTCTTGAAATCAGAGAGCTCCGAACTGCGTGGCATCTTGCATGCGACTGGTTGCGTTGTTGTTTCCCACACGATATTTAACTGCGGCGGCCGTGACGTGTATCAGGACCGCAGATATCGTCGATTACAGGGGTGTCCAATTACTTGTTGGTAGATAGTGTATATCGTTTGCAGATGTACCGCGCATCTTAACAAAGCAGCTGATACGTTCATTTTCTTTTGAAGCGGTGCCCGTAGTGTATAATATAAATACCCAGAACTCTCTCTTTCTCTCTCTTTGTCTTTGTCTCTCTCTCTCTCTCTCTCTCTCTCTCTCTGGATGGCGTGACGTCACAGCAACGTCTGAATTGTTACGCCATCAAGTCTTGCGCTCTCGCGATGACAATAATATTGCCTGCTATATAATAGCACGTGATCACTTATAATGTCTAGGTGATCGCGTGGTAATTTAAAAATATTTGATTATTAGTGATTCGAGTTCTATTTTTCCGATCTACAAAATTCAAATTGAATTCTTAATATCACAAGAATTTGAGTTTGCATGTAATCACACTAAGATGTCAAGGTGATCGCGTGCTAATTTAAAAACATTGGCATATCAATGACTCGAGTTCTATTTTTCCGATCTACGAAATTTGAATTAAAATCTAAATATCACGACAAGTTGCGTTTGTATATTAATTTAGTTTAGCACAATTCGAATATTAACTTGTACGCTTTCGTTATTTTTTGCTTTTTTTAATTTAACTTATTTTTCGAGTGTAGTGCTGATTATATTACACATTCTTCAAACTATCGATCTATCTAAACGCTCTAAGCTACAATAAAAACAGAAATATTTCGATGTCGAAGTGAGCAAAATTGCATCTAAAAACAGATGTCGCCCCAACAGCACATTGTTGATAATTTAGATCAGGGGTCACCAAACTTTTGGAGAGAAAGGCCAAATGGGAAATTGGGTAAAAATCGGCGGGCCGGATTAAAAAAAATGGTAAATCAAAGATCAACAAATGAAGATATTGTAAATTTTCAATGAACTAATTACTAATGTGTGTCGATGTGTAAGTAATTTTATTTGTTCTGTAATTTAACATAAAAGTTCTCAAATAAATATTTCAAGATATTTATACACATCTGAAACAAATACAAAGCTAAACTTACTAAATGACTTCATGACATCTTCAACTAGAAAAAAATCAATGAGAAAAATGGTATGGTGTCTGGAATGATTTAGCTACATTTTCGAGATTTGGTTTCTCAATGAAAAGATAATCAGCTTCCCATTGCGCTTTAAATATGCGGAATTAAGTGTCCGATTTTCTCTTTTTAAATAGAGACTTATCAAAATTCAACAATCGAACTCAAATAACCAAAATATTAAGAAAAACACATGTATCGTGCCAAGTAAAATTAGCACAGCGGCGCTTAATCTCTGTGGTTGAGATGCCGTCCGACTCGAATACTGCTGCGAACATGAGCTTATGTATGAGTAAGTAGTTGTATCCCTCAGTTCTAGTATATTTTTAGTACAGGGCGGGGCTACTGGGGCTAGCCCCGCGCGCCAAAAAGAGTGAAAGAGAATGTGTGTGTGTTTGTGTGTGTGTGTGGTGTGTTTGTGTGTTGGTGTGTGTGTCTGCAGATGCTACTGCTGGCAGCGGGTAGGCTCTGAGGCACAGCCCTGAAAATCTTCCCTCAGTCTTCTGAAAGGCACTTTAGTAGTAATAATAAACAGGTTTTTAAAGCGAAGCGTCAATCAAACGTTGCTATGATATTCGGCCATGCTATGATATATAGCAACTCTCTTTCTCAGTCAGAAAAAAAAATATGTAAAGTAAATTTAAAAATTGTAAAAACAGAAATTACCTGGCTGGCGAGATCCCGATTTCCCGAGATCTGGATTTGGCTCGCCGGCCGTAGTTTGGTGACACCTGATTTAGATAGTTCCGATTTGTAATGCCAGATGTCACATTTCCTTGTAGAAAAAGCTTCTGTATGAAGTTTCAAACTAACCGTCGAATAGGCCAGTCTAAAATAAGCCGTGAACAAAATAACATATGTGCCGAAGGAAAAGTAATTTAACGCGAAAGATCAAAGCAAAAGTTATTAAGGTAATCTTACACGAAAACAACTGGACCACAAAGAAAATTGTTAAACAACAACAAATATTTCGGACAGTATGTTTATTAACCCCGAGAGCTTTTGAAAAATGGAAATAAATAGCATATAATTTTCAGTTTTAACATGACTGATTTCTTAGTAAATAAGTTTTTACTATATTTCCTTACAAAAAAGCCGGCGTCTATTTGATTTGTTTTCAATCTTCTTCAATTAAAAATTTCACCGTATTAGGACGGAAAAGATCATCTATATAGTATTAATATTTATTTAAAGCTTAAAAACAACCTTCTTAGGACGGGCTATAGGCTATTAATGAAGAAACCTATACTTTCTTTGTTGCAGAAAGGACTCTGGAATTAAAATAAATGCATTTTACCTGAATTAGCACAAAGTAAAATGACACTGATAATTAAATTCTACATAAACAAAAAAAAACATGGCATATAATATGATTAATTCTTAAGCAGCGATATGCAATAACCTACGGAAACAATTTGTCTTATGTATGTTTTTTTTAAACTAACTGTATTTTTATTAAAAAAGTTCACATAGAACATTCGGTGAGATTTTCTGATATTTCATGTCACACATTTTCTTTCACAACACTGTTGATATAATGGTTATGACCAATATGGTGCGAAATTTGATATATTTGCACAGCGTCAATTAATTTTTCGTCAAAACGCATTTCTGAAAGAATAGTCAAAAATTTCTAAAAAAGCAGAACTAGTAAATGCACACAGAACCAGTCGCGCCAGGAGCTTGTTTGTGTGCTGATGCGAGAAATCTGTCAGCCGAGGCAGATGTTTTTGATTTAACGCGCATGCATTAATGCTTCGAAAAAATGCGTAAATGCTTCAAATGCGAATGTTTCTTGATTTAACCCATGTGCAAGTGCTTCAGCAGATGTTCTTGATTTAACGCATGCGCAAATGCTTCAGCAAATGTTCTTGATTTAATGCTTGCACAAATGTTTCTAAAATAAATGCGCAAATGCTTCAAATGCGAATGCTTCTTGATTTAACGTATGCGCAAATGCTTCTGCAGATGTTCTTGATTTAATGCGTGCGCAAATAAATGCTTTGAAGAATTTGGAGTGACCGATACCCAAGATTTCGTTTCCGAAGCAAACATTCGACATTCGGACGCTTTTCCGATGTAATACCGGCTTCCGTAGGAAATTATGTTTATCAATTTTTTCCGGCGTTTCTTCGCCAACATTTCGCTTCCATTCAGCGGTAATATGCGGAAAGCTTTAAACTTTCATTTTCTAGAATTTAGGAAATTCGAAACTCAGTTCAGTTCTCATTAGTTTGTGGCAACGGACGCCTGAAAGCATAAATAACACTTAAATGGGCACCTAGGTACATAGGTTAACATTTAGTGGTGTTTGCGAGACATTTCCTGTAAGCTGAAACAATAACAAAATATTTCGAATCGTAGGAAAGAATAACGAATACACAGAATTTTTGTTACATTCCATATATGTTTAAAGAATATCAGGAAACAGAACTACCTGTGTCTTAACGTTTTTTCTCTATTCAAGGAGTAAAATGGCAGCAGAAAGGTTGCTCTGGTTACTGAGTGATCATAGACGTACATTTCTGGGAAGTTTTTCTAGTTTGGACGGGTGATTAGAGGTGATCGTAAGAAACAACTCCCTCCCGCAAATCAGAATCATTTTTGACGTATCAGTAAATAATCTGGATAATGCGCTGCTTGGAAGTACATACGTTTGGACTAGGGAAAGCTTCATCGGAGAAATCAATGGATATTCACAAAGCAATGAGCATTGGATTAAGTGGGCATACGCACAGATAATTGTAAGAATATTCGTCTTTGTAAAATGAAGCACGCATCCCGGCATCTGAGTGAAATACTGTTTATAACTGATAGCAAAACCGTACAGTTAGATGTTGATATTCTCACCCAGAGGTTTACAAGCCCTTCCTTGAATGCAACAATTCTTTTAATCACCTTATAGGCTATACGTATATGTCCTTTATGCGAAACAGCACAATACACGGCATTATTTCAACATGAATTCTCTTTCCTTGAGCCATATATTTTCGAAGAATATCATCTGCAGCCCCACTATAACTTGAAACCTGCATGAACTTTTCATCATTTAGCCACAGCTTACTCTAAAATTTCTTAATTGAGTGACAACCAACGTTTTCTTAGTTCTAGGATATTTCCTGGATAACAGGATCTCTGCCAATATTTTTAAAACTGGCTAGATTAAATTATAAACTATTAAATTTCTCCATTCTCTCGAACCTAAAATTATTCATGTTAACGCACATAGCCATAGCCTTTAGTTTTTAAAATAGGTCATTTCAGCTTACAATGTATTTCGTTTGCTTCATGTACAGCTGAATATCCTTTACTTGACACTGCTTTACTTGTAAAGCCAATTCGGTTAAACTAGTAAAAACGCCAGTCTTTAACAGGTTGACATTTGAAAAATTACTCGGATATATCTGGTGATGCTGCAAGTTTTGACACGTTTCTCATTAAAGGAAGTATCTTAGGCCATCAGCTGTCTTCCTCTTGCATTCAAAACCAGTGTCCATTTATTAAGTATAAGTACTGTTGACCAAAGGCTTGACGCAGTTGGTTAAGATGCTGTACGTTTTATGGGAGGGGAACATTTCTAACGGGTGTTAGAATACCGAACTTGCCGGCCATCTAGTCTGCGGGTTTTCCGCAGGCTCCCTGGGTCTGGGGGACGCGAATGCGTAGATGGTTCCCTGTGAAGTCTGTCCGAGGCGCAATTTGTTCCTTGTCCCGTTATACAGAAGAGCAGGGGTGAGTCGGCTGCATTAATTCACCAAACAACCTCATAGACGGAATATTCATCTTTGAGGTACTCAACCGGCCCTAAGCGGCAGAGGGAGACAGAGAGTTACGTGGGTCTTTTATTCATAGACTCTTGGGACACGAATCCCTCTTAAAACAACCAAAAATTGGCCGGATGCATATTCCCGAGCATTGGATCCCGGAGAGAGAAAAACAGAGGACCACTTGTTAGAACGGACAAGCTCCAGACTTTGGGCAACACAGGCATGTTTAATTATTTACAAAAAGTTATAGGTTATATATAGATCCTGTACACACTACATTTAGTTTCACGTCATTGGCTGGGAGCGACGAGGTCGAGATCATGCCCCCAAAAAGCAATCGCAGCTCATAAAGTCAGAACTGCCATTGTTTTTTTTTTTTTTTTTTGGTAGTCTGACCTGTTTAGCGTAAAAGGTAGTCTGATCTGTTTAGCGCTCAGTTGTGCTAACCAGAAATTGAATGTGAAAGGGAAAATATGCTAACCATTTGGTATCCGTTCCTGTGTATGGTAATCTACCTGTTGGAACACATTTCGAGGGGCTGTGTAGAAATAACTACCCTTCAGATGACACACACGCGCACATACACAGCCGAGGCGGTCAGCTGCAGATTCATGGGAAACAGAAAGCAGGGCAATCCGCAGGTCTGGGAACAGATCGCCTGAAAGACATAGAGTTTCTCGAATTTCTATTAGGTGGCCAGGCCAAATGTACGTGCTCAGTCGTGGTTGCTGTCGCTATGCACTTTGAGCTTCCTTTTCTCCTTAAGGAAAAAAACTGCTTCTTCTCAAGAGCAGCTGGGCGTCAATATCCCTATCCCAGTGGTGTAGAGACAAAATGCACAGCGCATCTTCTATTGGGTTTGTAGGAAAAGTCATGACGTATTTTAGCAATGTTTTGCAAAGGTCATTTATTGATAGAAAGAACAAAGATCAATCAATGATAAAATGCCCGTTATGTTCGATAAACTTTTGCCATCTTTCAGTGAGCTGCAGAATACCTCGTTCATAGAAGGACCATTCTTTCGTGGCGAAACACTGTACAAGGTGCTGATTTACAGCCTCATCTGAATTGAACGTTATACCACGCAAGGACTATTGAAGAGAGCGAAACAGGTGGAAGTCTGACGGCTCTAGGTCAGGTGAGTATGCTGGGTGTGGCAACACATCCCACCCAAGCTCCAATAATTTTTGGCGGTTGATCAAACTTGTGTGTGGTCTCACGTTGTCGTGATGGAGCACAACACCTTTACGATGAACAAGCTCTGGACGTTTCTGGATGATAGATTCGTTCAAACTGTCCAATTACCAACAGTACACATTAGAATTGATTGTTTGGTTCTTTGGTAGGAGCTCGAAAAGCATGACACCTTTAAAATCCCATCACACTGAGACCAGAACATTCCGCTGATGAATGTCTGCTTTGGATGTCGTTTGAGGCAAAGCAGCATGTAGGGACCAAGACCGTTTGCGCAGCACATTGTTGTACACAATCCACATTTCGTTCATCAGTTATCTGTCGCTTCAAAACAGGATCGTTTTTCTCACGTTTTTAATGAGCATATCGCAGATGTTTATACACGCGCCGTAAATTGAGATTCTCTGAGTTCATGAGGAACCCACACATCGATCTTCCTTACGTATTCCATCTTCTTCAGGTGGTCGTTAACGCTTGAATGATGGATGTGCAATGTTTCTGTAATCTCTCGTGTCGTCTAACGTGGGTTTGACTCGATCAATGCCTTGATTTGGTCGTCATAAACCTCGGTGGGCCTCTCCGACCGAGGAGCGTCGTTGAGGTCAGAATCACCAGCACGGAATTTTGCGAACCACCGCTGACACTGACGTTCTTTTAGAGCATTGTGCCAAGCTTGTGAAAAGTTGCACACTTTATGCAACTTTTCACAAGCTTGACGCGCGTTCTTCTTTTACGGAAGTAAAACAGTAAAATATTGCCAAAATGCACCGTTTGGTCTTCTATCTTCAACTTGATGACAAATCTCCGCAAATCAACCAAATCGCTCACTATTCCTTCGAATGCCATAGCGATGACAGAAGGAGAAAAATAACCTCGAAGTACAAAAGCCGTTCAATGAAAACTGAGAATATATTTTTTTCATTTGATAACTGTGCGAAGGAGAAAAATAACCTCGCAGTACAAAAGCCGTTCCATGAAAACTAAGAGTATATTTTTTTCATTTGATAACTGTGCGAAGAAGAAAAATAACCTCGCAGTACAAAAGCCGTTCCATGAAAACTGAGAGTATATTTTTTTCATTTGGTAACAGTGCGAAGGAGAAAAACAACCTCGCAGTACAAAAGCCGTTATATGAAAACTGCGAGTATTTTTTTTTTATTTGGTAACAGTGCAAAGGAGAAAAATAACCTCGCAGTACAAAAGCCGTTCCATTAAAACTGAGAGTATTTTTTTTTTCATTTGGTAACAGTGCGAAGGAGAAAAATAACCTCGCAGTACAAAAGCAGTTCCATGAAAACTGAGAGTATATTTTTTCATTTGGTAACAGTGCGAAGGAGAAAAATAACCTCGCAGTACAAAAGCCGTTCCATGAAAACTGAGAGTATTTTTTTTTCATTTGGTAACAGTGCGAAGGAGAAAAAATAACCTCGCAGTAAAAAAGCCGTTCCATGAAAAATGAGAGTATTTTTTTTTCATTTGGTAACAGTGCGAAGGAGAAAAATTACCTGGCAGTACATAAGCCGTTCCATGAAAACTGAGAGTATATTTTTTTCAGTTGGTAACAGTGCAAAGAAGAAAAATAACCTCGCAGAGCAAAAGCCGTTCCATGAAAACTGAGAGTATTTTTTTTCAGTTGGTAACCGTGCGAAGAAGAAAAATAACCTCGCAGTACAAAAGCCGTTCCATGAAAACTAAGAGTATTTTTTTTCAGTTGGTAACAGTTCGAAGGAGAAAAATAACCTCGCAGTACAAAAGCCGTTCCATGAAAACTGAGAGTATTTTTTTTCATTTGGTAACAGTGCGAAGGAGAAAAATTACCTGGCAGTACATAAGCCGTTCCATGAAAACTGAGAGTATATTTTTTTCAGTTGGTAACAGTGCAAAGAAGAAAAATAACCTCGCAGAGCAAAAGCCGTTCCATGAAAACTGAGAGTATTTTTTTCAGTTGGTAACCGTGCGAAAGAAGAAAAATAACCTCGCAGTACAAAAGCCGTTCCATGACTACTGAGAGTATTTTTTTTCAGTTGGTAACAGTTCGAAGGAGAAAAATAACCTCGCAGTACAAAAGCCGTTCCATGAAAACTGAGAGTATTTTTTTTCAGTTGGTAACAGTGCGAAGAAGAAAAATAACCTCGCAGAGCAAAAGCCGTTCCATGAAAACAGAGTATTTTTTTCAGTTAGTAACAGTTCGAAGGAGAAAAATAACCTCGCAGAGCAAAAGCCGTTCCATGAAAACTGAGAGTATATTTTTTTCAGTTGGTAACAGTGCAAAGAAGAAAAATAACCTCGCAGAGCAAAAGCCGTTCCATGAAAACTGAGAGTATTTTTTTCAGTTGGTAACAGTGCAAAGAAGAAAAATAACCTCGCAAAGCAAAAGCCGTTCCATGAAAACTGAGAGTATTTTTTTTCAGTTGGTAACAGTTCGAAGGAGAAAAATAACCTCGCAGTACAAAAGCCGTTCCATGAAAACTGAGAGTATTTTTTTCAGTTGGTAACAGTTCGAAGGAGAAAAATAACTTCGCAGAGCAAAAGCCGTTCCATGAAAACTGAGAGTAAATTTTTTAGTTGGTAACAGTTCGAAGGAGAAAAATAACCTCGCAGAGCAAAAGCCGTTCCATGAAAACTGAGAGTATTTTTTTTCAGTTGGTAACAGTGCAAAGAAGAAAAATAACCTCGCAGAGCAAAAGCCGTTCCATGAAAACTGAGAGTATTTTTTTTCAGTTGGTAACAGTTCGAAGGAGAAAAATAACCTCGCAGTACAAAAGCCGTTCCATGAAAACTGAGTATTTTTTTCAGTTGGTAACAGTGCGAAGAAGAAAAATAACCTCGCAGAGCAAAAGCCGTTCCATGAAAACTGAGAGTATTTTTTCCAGTTGGTAACAGTGCGAAGAAGAAAAATAACCTCGCAGAGCAAAAATCCGTTCCATGAAAACTGAGAGTATTTTTTTCAGTTGGTAACAGTTCGAAAGAGAAAAATAACCTCGCAGAGCAAAAGCCGTTCCATGAAAACTGAGAGTATTTTTTTTTCAGTTGGTAACAGTGCAAAGAAGAAAATAACCTCGCAGAGCAAAAGCCGTTCCATGAAAACTGAGAGTATTTTTTTTCAGTTGGTAACAGTGCAAAGAAGAAAAATAACCTCGCAGAGCAAAAGCCGTTCCATGAAAACTGAGAGTATTTTTTTTCAGTTGGTAACAGTTCGAAGGAGAAAAATAACCTCGCAGTACAAAAGTTGTTCCATGAAAACTGAGAGTATTTTTTTTCAGTTGGTAACAGTGCAAAGAAGAAAAATAACCTCGCAGAGCAAAAGCCGTTCCATGAAAACTGAGAGTATTTTATTTCAGTTGGTAACAGTGCGAAGAAGAAAAATAACCTCGCAGAGCAAAAGCCGTTCCATGAAAACTGAGAGTATTTTTTTCAGTTGGTAACAGTTAAAAGGAGAAAAATAACCTCGCAGAGCAAAAGCCGTTCCATGAAAACTGAGAGTATTTTTTTCAGTTGGTAACAGTGCAAAGAAGAAAAATAACCTCGCAGTACAAAAGCCGTTCCATGAAAACTGAGAGTATTTTTTCAGTTGGTAACAGTTCGAAGGAGAAAAATAACCTCGCAGAGCAAAAGCCGTTCCATGAAAACTGAGAGTATATTTTTTTCAGTTGGTAACAGTGCAAAGAAGAAAAATAACCTCGCAGAGCAAAAGCCGTTCCATGAAAACTGAGAGTATATTTTTTTCAGTTGGTAACAGTTCGAAGGAGAAAAATAACCTCGCAGAGCAAAAGCCGTTCCATGAAAACTGAGAGTATTTTTTTCAGTTGGTAACAGTGCAAAGAAGAAAAATAACCTCGCAGAGCAAAAAGCCGTTCCATGAAAACTGAGAGTATTTTTTCAGTTGGTAACAGTTCGAAGGAGAAAAATAACCTCGCAGTACAAAAGTTGTTCCATGAAAACTGAGAGTATTTTTTTTCAGTTGGTAACAGTGCAAAGAAGAAAAATAACCTCGCAGAGCAAAAAGCCGTTCCATGAAAACTGAGAGTATTTTTTTCAGTTGGTAACAGTGCAAAGAAGAAAAATAACCTCGCAGAGCAAAAGCCGTTCCATGAAAACTGAGAGTATTTTTTTTCAGTTGGTAACAGTTCGAAGGAGAAAAATAACCTCGCAGTACAAAAGCCGTTTCTTGAAAACTGAGAGTATTTTTTTTTCAGTTGGTAACAGTGCGAAGAAGAAAAATAACCTCGCAGAGCAAAAGCCGTTCCATGAAAACTGAGAGCATTTTTTTTCAGTTGGTAACAGTGCGAAGAAGAAAATAACCTCGCAGAGCAAAAGCCGTTCCATGAAAACTGAGAGTATTTTTTTTCAGTTGGTAACAGTTCGAAGGAGAAAAATAACCTCGCAGAGCAAAAGCCGTTCCATGAAAACTGAGAGTATTTTTTTCAGTTGGTAACAGTGCGAAGAAGAAAAATAACCTCGCAGAGCAAAAGCCGTTCCATGAAAACTGAGAGTATTTTTTTTCAGTTGGTAACAGTTCGAAGGAGAAAATAACCTCGCAGAGCAAAAGCCGTTCCATGAAAACTGAGAGTATTTTTTTTCAGTTGGTAACAGTTCGAAGGAGAAAAATAACCTCGCAGTACAAAAGTTGTTCCATGAAAACTGAGAGTATTTTTTTTTCAGTTGGTAACAGTGCAAAGAAGAAAAAATAACCTCTCAGAGCAAAAGCCGTTCCATGAAAACTGAGAGTATTTTTTTCAGTTGGTAACAGTGCAAAGAAGAAAATAACCTCGCAGAGCAAAAGCCGTTCCATGAAAACTGAGAGTATTTTTTTCAGTTGGTAACAGTTCGAAGGAGAAAAATAACCTCGCAGAGCAAAAGCCGTTCCATGAAAACTGAGAGTATTTTTTTTCAGTTGGTAACAGTGCGAAGAAGAAAAATAACCTCGCAGAGCAAAAGCCGTTCCATGAAAACTGAGAGTATTTTTTTTCCAGTTGGTAACAGTTCGAAGGAGAAAAATAACCTCGCAGTACAAAAGCCGTTCCATGAAAACTGAGTATTTTTTTTCAGTTGGTAACAGTGCGAAGAAGAAAAATAACCTCGCAGAGCAAAAGCCGTTCCATGAAAACTGAGAGTATTTTTTTTCAGTTGGTAACAGTGCGAAGAAGAAAAATAACCTCGCAGAGCAAAATCCGTTCCATGAAAACTGAGAGTATCTTTTTTCAGTTGGTAACAGTTCGAAAGAGAAAAATAACCTCGCAGAGCAAAAGCCGTTCCATGAAAACTGAGAGTATATTTTTTTCAGTTGGTAACAGTGCAAAGAAGAAAAATAACCTCGCAGAGCAAAAGCCGTTCCATGAAAACTGAGAGTATTTTTTTTCAGTTGGTAACAGTGCAAAGAAGAAAAATAACCTCGCAGAGCAAAAGCCGTTCCATGAAAACTGAGAGTATTTTTTTTCAGTTGGTAACAGTTCGAAGGAGAAAAATAACCTCGCAGTACAAAAAGTTGTTCCATGAAAACTGAGAGTATTTTTTTTCAGTTGGTAACAGTGCAAAGAAGAAAAATAACTCTCGCAGAGCAAAAGCCGTTCCATGAAAACTGAGAGTATTTTATTTCAGTTGGTAACAGTGCGAAGAAGAAAAATAACCTCGCAGAGCAAAAGCCGTTCCATGAAAACTGAGAGTATTTTTTTTCAGTTGGTAACAGTGCAAAGAAGAAAAAATAACCTCGCAGAGCAAAAAGCCGTTCCATGAAAACTGAGAGTATTTTTTTTCAGTTGGTAACAGTGCAAAGAAGAAAAAATAACCTCGCAGAGCAAAAGCCGTTCCATGAAAACTGAGAGTATTTTTTTTCAGTTGGTAACAGTTCGAAGGAGAAAAATAACCTCGCAGTACAAAAGTTGTTCCATGAAAACTGAGAGTATTTTTTTCAGTTGGTAACAGTGCAAAGAAGAAAAATAACCTCGCAGAGCAAAAGCCGTTCCATGAAAACTGAGAGTATTTTTTCAGTTGGTAACAGTGCAAAGAAGAAAAAAATAACCTCGCAGAGCAAAAGCCGTTCCATGAAAACTGAGAGTATTTTTTCAGTTGGTAACAGTTCGAAGGAGAAAAATAACCTCGCAGTACAAAAGCCGTTCCTTGAAAACTGAGAGTATTTTTTTTCAGTTGGTAACAGTGCGAAGAAGAAAATAACCTCGCAGAGCAAAAAGCCGTTCCATGAGAAACTGAGAGCATTTTTTTTCAGTTGGTAACAGTGCGAAGAAGAAAAATAACCTCGCAGAGCAAAAGCCGTTCCATGAAAACTGAGAGTATTTTTTTCAGTTGGTAACAGTTCGAAGGAGAAAAATAACCTCGCAGAGCAAAAGCCGTTCCATGAAAACTGAGAGTATTTTTTCAGTTGGTAACAGTGCGAAGAAGAAAAATAACCTCGCAGAGCAAAAGCCGTTCCATGAAAACTGAGAGTATTTTTTTCAGTTGGTAACAGTTCGAAGGAGAAAAATAACCTCGCAGAGCAAAAGCCGTTCCATGAAAACTGAGAGTATTTTTTTCAGTTGGTAACAGTTCGAAGGAGAAAAATAACCTCGCAGTACAAAAGTTGTTCCATGAAAACTGAGAGTATTTTTTTCAGTTGGTAACAGTGCAAAGAAGAAAAATAACCTCGCAGAGCAAAAGCCGTTCCATGAAAACTGAGAGTATTTTTTTTCAGTTGGTAACAGTGCAAAGAAGAAAAATAACCTCGCAGAGCAAAAGCCGTTCCATGAAAACTGAGAGTATTTTTTTCAGTTGGTAACAGTTCGAAGGAGAAAAATAACCTCGCAGTACAAAAGCCGTTCCTTGAAAACTGAGAGTATTTTTTTTCAGTTGGTAACAGTGCGAAGAAGAAAAATAAACCTCGCAGAGCAAAAGCCGTTCCATGAAAACTGAGAGTATATTTTTTCGGTTGGTAACAGTGCGAAGAAGAAAAATAACCTCGCAGAGCAAAAGCCGTTCCATGAAAACTGAGAGTATTTTTTTCAGTTGGTAACAGTTCGAAGGAGAAAAATAACCTCGCAGAGCAAAAGCCGTTCCATGAAAACTGAGAGTATTTTTTTTCAGTTGGTAATAGTTCGAAGGAGAAAAATAACCTCGCAGAGCAAAAGCCGTTCCATGAAAACTGAGAGTATTTTTTCAGTTGGTAACAGTGCAAAGAAGAAAAATAACCTCGCAGAGCAAAAAGCCGTTCCATGAAAACTGAGAGTATTTTTTTCAGTTGGTAACAGTTCGAATTAGAAAAATAACCTCGCAGAGCAAAAGCCGTTCCATGAAAACTGAGAGTATTTTTTTCAGTTGGTAACAGTGCGAAGAAGAAAAATAACCTCGCAGAGCAAAAGCCGTTCCATGAAAACTGAGAGTATTTTTTTTCAGTTGGTAACCGTGCGAAGAAGAAAAATAACCTCGCAGAGCAAAAGCCGTTCCATGAAAACTGAGAGTATTTTTTTTCAGTTGGTAACAGTTCGAAGGAGAAAAATAACCTCGCAGTACAAAAGTTGTTCCATGAAAACTGAGAGTATTTTTTTTCAGTTGGTAACAGTGCAAAGAAGAAAAATAACCTCGCAGAGCAAAAGCCGTTCCATGAAAACTGAGAGTATTTTTTTCAGTTGGTAACAGTGCAAAGAAGAAAAATAACCTCGCAGAGCAAAAGCCGTTCCATGAAAACTGAGAGTATTTTTTTTCAGTTGGTAACAGTTCGAAGGAGAAAATAACCTCGCAGTACAAAAGCCGTTCCTTGAAAACTGAGAGTATTTTTTTTTCAGTTGGTAACAGTGCGAAGAAGAAAAATAACCTCGCAGAGCAAAAGCCGTTCCATGAAAACTGAGAGTATTTTTTCAGTTGGTAACAGTGCAAAAGAAGAAAAATGACCTCGCAGAGCAAAAGCCGTTCCATGAAAACAGAGTATTTTTTTCAGTTGGTAACAGTTCGAAGGAGAAAAATAACCTCGCAGTACAAAAGTTGTTCCATGAAAACTGAGAGTATTTTTTCAGTTGGTAACAGTGCAAAGAAGAAAAATAACCTCGCAGAGCAAAAGCCGATCCATGAAAACTGAGAGTATTTTTTTCAGTTGGTAACAGTGCAAAGAAGAAAAATAACCTCGCAGAGCAAAAGCCGTTCCATGAAAACTGAGAGTATTTTTTTTCAGTTGGTAACAGTTCGAAGGAGAAAAATAACCTCGCAGTACAAAAGCCGTTCCTTGAAAACTGAGAGTATTTTTTTCAGTTGGTAACAGTGCGAAGAAGAAAAATAACCTCGCAGAGCAAAAGCCGTTCCATGAAAACTGAGAGTATTTTTTCAGTTGGTAACAGTGCGAAGAAGAAAAATAACCTCGCAGAGCAAAAGCCGTTCCATGAAAACTGAGAGTATTTTTTTTCAGTTGGTAACAGTTCGAAGGAGAAAAATAACCTCGCAGTACAAAAGCCGTTCCATGAAAACTGAGAGTATTTTTTTCAGTTGGTAACAGTGCGAAGAAGAAAAATAACCTCGCAGAGCAAAAGCCGTTCCATGAAAACTGAGAGTATTTTTTTCAGTTATTACCAGTGCGAAGAAGAAAAATAACCTCGCAGAGCAAAAAGCCGTTCCATGAAAACTGAGAGTATATTTTTTTCAGTTGGTAACAGTGCGAAGGAGAAAAATAACCTCGCAGAGCAAAAGCCGTTCCATGAAAACTGCGAGTATTTTTTTCATTTGGTAACAGTGCGAAGGAGAAAAATAACCTCGCAGTACAAAAGCCGTTCCATGAAAACTGAGAGTATTTTTTTCATTTGATAACTGTGCGAAGGAGAAAAATAACTTCGCAGTACAAAAGCCGTTCCATAAAGACTGAGAGTATATTTTTTTCAGTTGATAACAGTGCGAAGAAGAAAAATAACCTCGCAGTACAAAAGCCGTTCCATGAATACTGAGGGTATATTTTTTTCATTTGGTAACAGTGCGAAGGAGAAAAATAACCTCGCAGTACAAAAGCCGTTCCATGAAAACTGAGAGTATTTTTTTCATTTGGTAACAGTGTGAAGAAGAAAAATAACCTCGCAGTACAAAAGCCGTTCCATGAAAACTGAGAGTATATATTTTTTCATTTGGTAACAGTGCGAAGGAGAAAAATAGCATCGCAGTACAAAAGCCGTTCCATGAAAACTGAGGGTATATTTTTTTCATTTGGTAACAGTGCGAAGAAGAAAAATAACCTCGCAGTACAAAAGCCGTTCCATGAAAACTGAGAGTATTTTTTTTCAGTTGGTAACAGTGCGAAAGATGAAAAATAACCTCGCAGTACAAAAGCCGTTCCATGAAAACTGCGAGTATTTTTTTTTCATTTGGTAACAGTGCGAAGGAGAAAAATAACCTCGCAGTACAAAAGCCGTTCCATGAAAACTGAGGGTATATTTTTTTCATTTGGTAACAGTGCGAAGGAGAAAAATAACCTCGCAGAGCAAAAGCCGTTCCATGAAAACTGAGAGTATTTTTTTTCAGTTGGTAACAGTGCGAAGATGAAAAATAACCTCGCAGAGCAAAAGCCGTTCCATGAAAACTGCGAGTATATTTTTTTCATTTGGTAACAGTGCGAAGGAGAAAAATAGCCTCGCAGTACAAAAGCCGTTCCATGAAAACTGAGAGTATTTTTTTTTTCATTTGGTAACAGTGCGAAGGAGAAAAATAGCATCGGAGTACAAAAGCCGTTCCATGAAAACTGAGAGTATTTTTTTTCATTTCATAACAGTGCGAAGGAGAAAAATAACCTCGCAGTACAAAAGCCGTTCCATGAAAACTGAGAGTATTTTTTTTTTTCATTTGATAACAGTGCGAAGAAGAAAAATAGCATCGCAGTACAAAAGCCGTTCCATGAAAACGGAAAGTACTTTTTTTCATTTGGTAACAGTGCGAAGGAGAAAAATAGCATCGCAGTACAAAAGCCGTTCCATTAATACTTAGAGCACTTTTTTTTCATTTGGTAACAGTTCGAAGGAGAAAAATTACCTGGCAGTACAAAAGCCGTTCCATGAAAACTGAGAGTATATTTTTTTCATTTGGTAACAGTGCAAAGAAGAAAAATAACCTCGCAGTACAAAAGCCGTTCCATGAAAACTGAGAGTATTTTTTTTCAGTTGGTAACAGTTCGAAGAAGAAAAATAACCTTGCAGTGCAAAAGCCGTTCCATGAAAACTGAAAGTATTTTTTTTCAGTTGGTAACAGTGCGAAGGAGAAAAATATCCTCGCAGTACAAAAGCCGTTCCATGAAAACTGAGAGTATTTTTTTTTCAATTGGTAACAGTGCGAAAAAGAAAAATGACCTCGCAGTGCAAAAGCCGTTCCATGAAAACTGAAAGTATTTTTTTTCATTTGGTAACACTGCGAAGAAGAGAAATAACCTTGCAGTATAAAAGCCGTTCCATGAAAACTGAGAGTATATTTTTTTCATTTGGTAACAGTGCGAAGGAAAAAAATAACATCGCAGATGACTAACTGAATTAAAAAAGTACCTATGGGCAGACGATTCGGAATTTTTTTCTGCGCAGTTGTTTAAAGTACATCTGCATTTTGCCATACAGAGGCTAGAGATTCAGAGTTAAGAAGTGAAATGCGTTGTGCGATAAACTTTTGCTATCGTTTGGGTAAAACGGCTCCAGAAAAGTTGATTTAATGAAAAAATCTTACACAGGTAAATGTTTGTATGCGTAAACGATTTTTAGATGGCACCATAATTTCAAAAAATGGCGTTTGCCTGCAGAACTCGCTTCTTGGACTGGTCGACCTGCAAGTGTTGATACGGAGAGTATTGTTAACATTGTTAGTGCGATCCTACAAGAAGATCGAAGAATGATGTGTGAAGACACAGCGGCGCCAAGTAATATTTCAAAAACGTCGGCATTCCGCATTCAACGCGACAAATTACTGCTGCATCGTGTGTGCTCCACATGGGTACCTCATCACCTGATGAGAGAATAATTGTTAGCCAGAGTTCAGGTGTGTCATGTGTGGAAAGAAATTATTAGAAAGGATCCAAACTTTCTAAACACGATAATAACTGGTGATGAAACATGGGTCCACTATTTCGACCCTCTCACGAAGCGCGCAAAGAGGGTCGGGAAAAACACAGGCTCGCCTCCTCCAAAAAAAAAAAAAAGGTCCCCAAACCAAATCAGCTGGTAAGGTGATGATGATAATTTTCTTTGATCATGAAGGTGTAGTCTACCAGCACGCTGCTCCTCCGTAAATTACTGTCAATGCTGAGTATTCTATTTCAGTCTCGAAGAGTCTGCGACGACACATATGGATTAAGAGACCGGAACTGGTGGGCAAGTGGACCCTACACCGTGATAACATCCACCCACATGTTGCTGCTTGTGTTCAACAGTTTCTTACGAAATGCTAGTATTGAAATTATGCCACATCTTGCGTACAGTCCTGAGCTCGCCCCGTGCGATTTCTGGTTCTTTCCAACAATGAAGGAGAAATTCCGTGGAGAAACATTCAACGCAGATGCTGTCGTTATTCAAGGTGTACAGGGGTTGCTAAAGGTACTTCCACAAAATGCCTTCGTCACATGCCTTGTAAAGAGGACTGAACGATGGAACCGTTGCATATCATCCAATGGAAGGTACTTCGAGAAAGAATAAAATATATTTTGCTCTACGTATATTTCTTCATTTTGTGTGATTTTAGTCTCAATTTTTATGGAACGGTTGTTGTACACACTGCACTAATTTACATGCATCTAATATTTCCTAAATTCCGAATTTTATGTTTACAGTTCTTTCTAAAACGAATTCATCGGGGTTGGCAAAATGGGCTGAAATCATCTCCAATGAATACTTTTACAGCCTACAAAGTGGGCCGAACCCGGCTGGAAGGAGTGAACCTGCACATCTGAAAGCGTTGTTTTCTTAAGGGGAAGGTTGACGCTGATAGTTTGACTGATTACTGTTTAAAAGAGCTGTAATAACAGCGTCGAACCAAACAGATGGGAGAGAATAATTTTTAGTCACGTGTTTCTACCCAGCGGCATGATGCATGTGTCAGGAGATCTAGACCTTCCCGATCGTGCTTTGGGTCATGGAGCAGAGAATAAAGGAATTAATCACCAGGAACCGGTTTGTGTTAGGCACTGCTGAGATTAGAGAAAAAAAAATGCAAGATCTTACGGCGATAGTGTACTTAACTCACATTATGTAAAAACCGAGAAAATGAACTCTAAATGTTACTTGAAACTGGACTAACATACCTGGGCATTGTAGTGTCAATTTTCTCCGTATTTATAAAATGCGGATTAGCGCACTTTTACCGTAAGGTTTTCAATTGTTTTGCCGGATCTTTCGTAAAACCTGGCCGCTACTCAAACATTTCTGTTTATGTAACGTAGAAAGTTTCGGGTATCATTAGTTGGTTTAAGTACAGGGTGTTTCAATCGCTCTCGTCCCCTGAATTTCAATTATAACTTGCAAACTAATGGGCGTAATTCAGTGAAATCAGACACGGGGAAGCATGATGATCTCAGAGCAAGTGTTAAAAGCGGTCGCCATTAGCATCAAGACATGCTTGAACACGTCTGTCCATGTTACGGAAGGCATTCACCAACACATCGGGAGTCACAGCCTCAATTTTCCGCTGAAAGGTTTCCTGCAGTTCCATGAGAGTCCGTAGCTTGTTGCGATACACCGCTCCCATTCAGCATGCCCTACACGAAGAAATCCGGTGGGGTAAGGTCGGGTGACCTTGGTGGCCAAAGTCTCTTAGAAAGGACACGATCTTCAAAGAAGGAAACAATTTCAGCCATGCTGACATTGGAGGTGTGGCAGGTGGCACCATCCTGCTGAAAATTACCGGTACGGAGTTCCACGTCGTCCAACTGATTCACAAGTTTGTGGAAGATTTCAATGGAGACTGCGGTACCTACTGTTATATGGAAGAAGATTGGGCTAATAATGTGGCGTCGCAACAGAACATCCCACACCCCAATCTTTTCATCATGAAGAAGTGTCTCATGCACGTTGTTAGGATTCTCACTAGCCAAAATACGGGTATTCTGGGAATGGACGTGCCCACTTAGGTGGAACCATGTTTTCATCAGGAAGAGGTGTCTCATGCACGGTGTTAGGATTCTTACCAGCACAAATACGGCTATTCTGGACACTGACGTGCACGCGTAGGTGGAACCATGTTTTCATCATGAAGAGGTGCCTCATGAACGGTGTTAGGATTCTCACTAGCACAAATACGGCTATTCTGGGAACTGACGTGCCCGCTTAGGTGGAACCATGTTTTCATCATGAAGAGGTATCTTATGCACGGTGTTAGGATTCTCACTAGCACGAAACTGCTATTCTGGGAACTGACGTGCCCACTTAGGTAGAAACATGTTTTCATCATGAAGAGATGCTTCATGCACGTTGTTAAGATTCTCACTAGCACAAATACGCTGTTCTGGGAACTGACGTGCCCGCTTAGGTGGAACCATGTTTTCATCATGAAGAGGTGTCTTATGCACGGTGTTAGGATTCTCACTAGCACGAATACGGTTATTCTGGGAACTGACGTGCCCACTTAGGTAGAAACATGTTTTCATCATGAAGAGATGCTTCATGCACGTTGTTAAGATTCTCACTAGCACAAATACGGATATTCTGGGAATTGACGCGCCCACTTAGGTGAAACCGTGTTTTCATCATGAAGAGGTGTCTCATGCACGGTGTTAGGATTCTCACTAGCACAAATACGGCTGTTCTGGGAACTGACGTGCCCGCTTAGGTGGAACCATGTTTTCATCATGAAGGGGTGTCTCATGAACGGTGTTAGGATTCTCACTAGCACAAATACGGCTATTCTGGGAACAGACGTGCCCACTTAAGGGGAACCATGTTTTCATCATGAAGAGGTGCTTCATACACGTTGTTAGGATTCTCACTAGCACAAATACCGCTATTCTGGGAACTGACGTGCCCACTTAGGTGGAACCATGTTTTCATCATGGAAGGGGTGTCTCATGAACGGTGTTAGGATTCTCACTAGCACAAATACGGCTATTCTGGGAACGGACGTGCCCACTTAGGTGGAACCATGTTTTCATCATGAACAGGTGTCTCATGCACGGTGTTTGGATTCTCACTAGCACAAATACGGCTATTCTGGAAACTGACGTGCCCACTTAGGTGGAACCATGTTTTCATCATGAAGAGGTATCTCATGCACGGTGTTAGGATTCTCACTAGCACAAATACGGCTATTCTGCGAATTGACCTGCTCATTTAGGTGGAACCACACCTCGTTGAAGAACCACGCCTCGTTGGAAAACCACATGTAGTCCACCATTCCTAGATGTACATTGAAAAGCTGCCGGAACCAATGACAGTAATTCAGTCTCTTCTGTTCTTCGGGAGGTTTCAATTCTCGCACAGCAGTAAATCGATATGCATGCAATTGCTTCTTTTGTAGCTTGTTCACATGTGCCGGTGGAATCCCCCATTTCCTGCGAAAGTTTACGCAAAGACTTCTGTGGCGAGCCCAGCAATCTACTTTTCTTTTCTCGCACCGTGGATTCTGGCTGTTTCGGACGTCCTGCTTCCTGGACATCCAACAATGTTCCCGTGGTTTCCAGTTTCTTCACCAGATACGGAATAGAGGATTTTACCAGTGGTTTTCGAACCCCAAACTGCGCAATAAATTGTCTTTGGCACTCCTTTATCGAACACAGTTTTCAAGTACGTGCGGATAATAAACACGTGCTGTTCCACTGTGTACCGGTTCGTACTGTACTTGCTCGTAACACAAAAGCACGATGACTGTTGACGATCCCGTAACAACAGCAAAGTCAGATGCGTCACACCAACTGCCGAGGACAGCGAACACGGAATCGGGCTTCATTTCGCGCAGACGCGACACACGGTATAGACAGTAGCTCCGCCACTCGTTATTTTACAGCCAGTGTGTCGGGCATGCGCAAAGTAAAGGCCGATTGCGTGTTTACGATCCTCGGTAGTTCGCTGACCGTGCTTCACAGATACCAAGGTAAGTCCGTGTCAAATTTAACTGAATTACGTCCATTAGTTTGCAAGTTATAAGGGGGAAATCAGGGGACGAGAGCGAGTGAAACACCCTCTATATGGCACACTCAAAGGGTTAAAACATTTTTATTGTTTAACAGACACTATTTTGTAGAGTAACCTTGGGTTGCATTAGGAAGTTAGGAAAGCTTACCTAAATACCATAATTTTAAAATATCCGTGCTTAATGTTTTACTGAAAAGAATTCAGTGTTCCAATCCAAGTAGTGAAAGGAGCAAATATTCAAGATTTTTGACGATTTTCCATTGCTATTATTGAGTTTTTTTAATAATTCTTTCTTTTCATGAGAGATTTTAATATCCTCTCAGAAGTTTTAGACATAGGTGAAAAGATGCTCAATTTGAAAATGGAAATCGGCTGGCCATATAGCAAAAACGGAAAATTATAGATGGACTAAAATAGTAACAGAATGGAGACCATACAAAGGAAAAGAAAGAGTGGAAAAACCAGAGGAAAGATGGATGCATGATATAATGAACAGACAAGCTCAATACAGGAACATTTGGAAAGACAAGAGGGAAACTTATAGCCTCAATTGGCTATAAAAAGGGTTGGAAGAATAATAATCCAGGAAAATGTTCCATTTCTAAGCAAATAGTATGGATAGACAGCAGTGGCGTATCTTGGGTGCGAGACCTGGTCTATATCAACCCTCTCCCCAGTACTGTTATTTTTTTAAATTGCGAAGTTTAATTTTTAATTGTTAAGTAATAGAAGTAACTTTGTTTCTAAATTTTAGGTACATGCCATTGCTAAAATGATACCAAATAATTATGAGGATTAGGATTTGAACACTTCTTTGTACACGAACTCCATTCTTCTTCTTAATACTTTATTTGTACATGAACTCCATTCTTCTTCCCCTTTTGTGTGAACTTGAGTCCTACGTTTTCATAAAATGTTTCTTCCGAGTACTTTTTCATATTTAAAAAGAAAGTTTTTCTCTACTGACAAAACAGCCAAGTTTTTCGAATGTGCATGTCCTTGTGTGGCTCTAAGATATAACTTAATTCTTTTTAATGCAGAGAAACTTATTTCGGCAGTTGCAATTGTTGATGGAAAGTTTAATATGAGGTCTGCTAATTTGTACACCTCACTAAACACTATGTCAAATTAATTCAACTTTATGTAACACGTAATGTCTCTTACTGATTTGGTTTTGTATTCATCAAAGTTATAAAACACCTTCAGTTCATTTTTTAGTCGAGCTGTATCAAAATTTGAAGCATACAGTTCTTTAAGTTCTGACAGTAGATGTTCAGGGAAGCTTTAACAAAATTTACCAAAACTGTTCGAATCCAAAAAAGGCACGAATTCAAGATATAATATCACTGATTTTAATTGACACTTCGCACAAAATGAAACAACTCTCGCGAAACACTTATGGGCGGAAGTATACGAGTGACTGAGATAATCTAACTCTCCTTTTTTCTGAGCGAACCGCCTCCCAAAGCAATGGCCAATTCCCCTCTACCAGCTGAGTCATGTTGTCATGGAAACGCTAGCATGCGATTATACGGAAGGTTTTCGCATCAGAACTGCGAAGCCTCTGGAAGAGCTACTTGCGTTATGCCGTTGGTTTTCGCTCGCCAGACTGAGTCAAAGAAGCGAATCGTCACGCGTTTTCTATCGCACCGAAAGCATCGACATGCTTTAATACCGTTGATAATTGACTTTTATTTGTGTATATTTAATTAACTTTTATTTGTGCATTCTCTGGGCTTCGCAGCTAGCCTCGAATATACGCCACTGATAGACAGAGAGAAAAAGACAGAAAGAGAGAGCATTATTACGATATGCGCAGCATTGGCAGAACTAAATAAAATTGTAATTTTACGGAATGCATGCACTTTATGAAATTAATTCCCGAGTCTCTTTCCTTTACAGTTCTTGTTTCTTTATTTTATGAATCAGTTGTGACCAACCGTGAGGGATTCATAAAGAATTGTTAAGGATATTTTTTTCTTGAAGCACGTTTAAATACATCTTGTACTCACTTTCATATCATTTACTTAATATTTATCTAAAACTGCGGAATTTATTTAAGCTACTATTTTGCTGAATAGATACGTAAGGAGCACTGTAAACTAGTTCCTACGTTAAAAAACCAAAGAACATCAACTTAAAATAATTCTCACCGATAAACAAATTTTTATGTCGAGTCCGGAGATAAAATCTCACAATAAGTACTTATAAATTATAGCAATACTTTTTCACATGTTTCATGCAGATTCATCAAAAAAAAAAATGAAGGGGGGGGGGGACTGTCCGGGAACAACCACGCGGAGCAGGTTTAGTACAATTTATTTAGAATCACCCCATCAGGGAGCACTATGAAGAGACCCATATTAAAGTGATTCTTTAAAAATGAGTGAAAAGGAAAAAAAACAATGCATATAAAACATGAAAGAGAAAGTGAAAGTACGAAAACAATATAGTCACAGGAAGAGAAACATTTTCCAACATATGAAAAAAGAAAATTTGACTCTGCATCCTACTATGAATTTGTGACTTATTCAATATTATTTTATTCCAATATTTCATTAAGAATATCGTTACTTTTCTATAAACTATTCGTCTTAATGCTATCCATTTTTTAAAAGGTTTATTTGCACCTTATTTCCTATTTTTAAATTTTAGAGCTCTTCGAAAATCGCATTACATTGCTAATTCTGTTTGCTCCGCATTTTGATATTTCTGATTAAATTACATTACATTTCTCTTTTTACAGAGATTACATTTTGTATTGCTGTTAGACAATGAATTGCATTACTTTTTAAAGTAATATATTTTAAAGGTGCATGATGTAATATTTGTTTACTGTCAAAACCCTACTTTAAGCAATTCTTTAACCATGACCAAATGCTTTTTTGCAAAATCACATTCCACAAAAATGTGTTCAGTGTTTTCCAAGAGACCACAATGTTTACAATAGGGATCATTTGATAGATGTATTTTATATAACTATTTACGATTAGGAATAATGTTGTGTGAAATTTTAAATTTTAAATCACGGATGTGTGTACTTAATTTAATCTGAGTTGCTGTTTCCAAATGGAGCATTCATTAAGATTTCTGATTTTGTCTGATTTGCTAAATGTAAAGCATTATAGATATCCCTTAACTTTAAAATCTTAAAAGCCGGGTGTTTTTCGTTTTGGAAGAATATTTTAAGCGTCAAAAACTTAGTATTTTGCCTGTGAGTGTTAGGCATTTAATTCTTAACCCCACAAGCTCAACAACATTATACAGTATAAAATTCGACGTTTCTCTTTACGCTTCTCTTTCGCTGCATCTGTTTTCAGCTACGTTTCGTCGACATTATTCAGTAATCGAAAACATGTAAAATTTAGAACGACTTTCATTGTATGTAATAGTGTCGCCAAAGCAAATCGGTTTTTCATCGTTTCGCAGAAAACAAGCTTTTCCTTTCCATTTCATTTTATTTGTTTTGTTTATCTAAACAAAGCTAGATCACTATCTTTTTAAAAAAAAAATTGAAAAATAGTTAGCCATGACAGATTTGTGAACAAACTGCCGTAAAGATGAAATAAATTTGACGCGTTGAATATATTCGATTATCACGGAATATATTGTCGTAGGACAGCAAGGCAAAATGCCTTTTCAAACAAGAGATATTAGTTAAACAGGTTTTACAGAATACGGAACTCCTAAATCTGAAGGCGAGAAATCTCAAGAATTCTGACAAAATCAAGTGAATAATTTAAATCTTCTAATATCGTTTGCTTTTCTTATTTCCCCTCAATGCCCACAAACTGAAGTTTTCCTTTTTGTGACCACTCTCAACATTTATAAGAGGTCTCCTTTCCTCAATTTGAGGCAAGTGGTAGTTCCGAGCTTCAATTGTAGAGTTACTGCCGTATCTGCCATGCCTTATTCCGGTATGAAGCCGGGCCCATCTGAAGCTACTAGTGAGAAGTCCGCGCGTCAGAGCACTAAGTAAGCGGGACAGCAACCTAAGCCTTTTGAACATATGTCAAGGTTACACGAGGAAAATATTATACATATAAGCAGCAAGATCTCTCCATCATTCTCTGTCTCTGTCTGGAAAGCTTGACGTCACAGCAGTGTCTGAATTGTGCCGATAATCGTATATTTCGCCAAACATTTCGCAACGGGCTTACTCATAAGTTGAAGTCACTCACGGAAGATCAGATAGCCAAGTGTTTTGAGAAAAGCAACAGCTTATACACTGAAGAGCAATTGAACTAGAGATACCTGTCTAGAAACGTGTAGCACCACCTTTCCACCTGATGACGGCGGCGATTCGTCTCGGCATGGACTCGACAAGACACCGGAAGAGTTGGGAAGCCATACTGATCCACGACCCCTGAACAAGCTCCCACAGTTCACGAAGATTTGATGGAAGGAGGTCAGAGCCTCAACATCTCTCTCGATGGCATCCCAGTTGTACTAAATGGGATTGAGGTCAGGTGATCTAGCTCGCCAAGGAAGCGAGGTCACATCGGTGGAGTATTCATCCAACCATTCGGATACAATTCGTAAGCGATGGCACGGTGCATTGTCTTGTTGCAGGATGAGATCCCCAGTGGGATGTTGAAGACGCACAAACGGGAGCAAATGGTCGTTAAGGATATCCCGGTAACGTTGACCTGTGAGGGACGATGTCAAACGTACCAGGGATCCCATTTCAGTCCTCGTAAACAGTCCCCAGACGAGAATGCCACCCCCACCAGCTTGAAGAGTACCCTGCCGGCAAGAAGGATCCATCGCCTCATGTGGTTTGCGCCTTACTCGTATCCTGCCATCCGCATGTACCAACGTGAATCTTGACTCATCAGTCCAGGCGACATTTTGCCACATGTCTGGGGTCCAGTGGCGATGTTACCGCGCCCATGCTAATCCTTGCACCCTGTGATGTGTGGTCAGCAGCGGTACCCTCGCGGGACGATGGCTTCAGTACCCCATAGCAAGGAGATTGTTCTTGGGTGGTGTGGCTGCTTACACGTTTTTGTGCACCAGCGTTAAATTGCCGAGTGATTTCTTGCATTGTGGCTCCCAGTGCCTGCACGAATTCCGAGATGGAGTGACCCATTCGTCGGGCCCCAACAATTTTCCCACAATCAAATGCATTTAGATCCTTCGTCTTACCCGTGCTGCGTCAGACTCTTATTGATTCCCGTCGCATCACGCCTTATATTGTCGGAATTGCTGCATACGTCATGTCGCTTCCGTTTACAGGGCCGCCCACAGCTCCACATTTGCATAACGCCAGCTGTTTCTAATTCAATTGCTCTTCAGTGTATGTTCATTTGGATGGAGGTAGGAAACCAAAATCTTCACTCCAACGTTAGGGAAATTGGCCACTGGTAGTGGAGTTCTCTTGGTTTGAGTTGCTATCACGTTGGACCGACGCGAGCCACTTCACGTGTTTCCTGTCTGCTTCACGCCACAGCCATGGCGGCTTTTCAGGGGAGCTGTTACAGAAAATACTGTAGTTCGTGCTTTTTATTATGAACTTTCTCCTCCGTGTACTAATTAATCATTGCACGTCTTCTTTCTGGTCTGATCAATGTAGAATTGACAGGGTTGAACACTATTAGTCTCGCAGTATAAAGAACATAATAATGAGTAGACTCTTGTCGACAACAGAACAGGTAACCATCATGTCGTTCGGAAAATAATGGCCGATTTTCTGAGGTGCCACATTCAACTCGCCCACAATGCTTTCAGACCAACCCACTCATAGCGCCATTCATTCGAGTTGAAGGGCGACTCCGGCGCCACAAACACGTCATAATCATTTGATCTGCAGTATTTGTAATTCGTGTGAGAGTGGTCTGTACAACTTGTTAGGAAGGAGTAAGTTGTGAATGATTTTGCTTCAGAAGTTCAAATTGGGTCGTAATGCGGCACAAATCTATCGTAAGATGGTCGAGGCATGGTGCGAGAAGGCAACATTTGAACGTACTGGTCATCGGTAGTTTGAAAATTTTCGTTTCGGTAACACGAGCCCACAAGATGAGGAGGGCCGAAGACGACATTCGGTCATTGATAACGACGCTCTGAAGGCAAATGTGGAGTAAAATGCTCGCGTCACAGTCAGATAACTCGCCAAACTGTACAATGTGTCGGTGTCAACCATTTCCGAACATCTCCACTGTTACGTACTACAGAGGTAAGAACTTGTGTCAAGACAACAAATCTGCAGCGAGACATTCTGTCCGCGTAGCTCAGTTGGGAGAGCAACTTACTCCGGAGAGATGGGACACAGGTTCGATGCCCGTCGCAGACAAACTTGTGTTTTCGCATTTGGCGCCCGATTGTGGAAAATGGATCCAATTGCCGTTCAGTTCTTCAAAATAAAATGTGTGATGTTTTCTCCACACATTGTTTGGAATTAATGAGAAGTTCCTACTTCGCTTCAAAGACAAAAAAGAAAATTAAGAGGCAGACGATGTGACGTACTACAAAGCTGAAAACATAAGTCAAGACGACAAATCTGCAGCGAGACATTCTCTCCGCTTATCTCAGTTGGGAGATAGACTTACTCCGGAGTGAGGGGATACGACTTCGATGTCCATCGCAGAAAAACTTGTGTTTTCACACCACCAAATTAGTAGGGTCAAGAAGCTCGATAGGTGACTCCCACACAAACTGCCGGTACATCAGAAATGAAAACTGTTCTGGGATGTGCAGTAATCTTCTGCTTCGCAACGAAAAGGAGGCCCTAGATGATCGCATCGTAAACTGCGATTAAATGTAGGCACTATACGACAACCGTAAGCGATCCGGACATTGCTGAACCATGCTAAACCCCCGAAACAACATTTTAAACAAAGGTTGACGACAAATAAAGGTTTTGGTGGCGTGTGATGCACTGTTCACGGTGTCATACACTATAGGTTCTTGATTGCTGGTGAAAGCATTACCTCACTAACATACAGTGAAGAAATTGACCGAATGCACGAGAAGTTTTGTTCCAAACAGGCGAACAGGAAGGGGCCTATCCTCCTACATTATAACGCGAGACGAAACAGAAACTACACGAACTGAGGTTCGAAACCTTCCCATATCCAGCCTACTCGCCTGACTCGGCACCTACCGATATCCACATGTTCATTCATTTTAGCAGCTGCCTTAAGGACATAACTTTCAAAAATCGAGAGGAAGCCGAAATTGCATTCACAGATTTTCGTGCATCCAGGCAACCAGATTTATTCGGGATTGGCCCACAAGCACTTGTCACTCGCTGGCAGAGTGCGTAGCTGCTCAAGGCGCCTATTTGGAATTAAACAATGTTGTCTGTTATGAAGTATGTCTCTTTCATTTTTTACCATCCAAAACGGTCATCATTTTCCGAACGACTTATTTGCCGTTGTACCTATAGGTTCAGAACGCAGTTGGGTATTGAACAGATTTAATTTCAAGCTCTCCTTTAGTGATGCTATTTACAGGTCTTGGTTTTCGCGCTGCTAACTAACTACAGGTCTCCTCTTTCACGAGCAATGTTCTTTCAAATATTTTAGCTTTAAAGTTTGATCCAATATTTACAAAATCATTCTCACTCCTTCTCAGCCTTGTGGGACATCACTTATAAACAACAATAATATTTGAAATTCGCATATGTGCGTGCTAACGTATATAGCTAAGTTTCCCAAAAAAAAAAAAAAAAAAAAAAAAAAAAAAAAAAAGCTTTTGAGCGTATGTTCTTCTGAACCAAATAACAAATTTCTTTCAGAAAAGAAAAATGTCCCTGTCGTACATGATAAATGATGTTCCGCATTCCAAGCGAGATGCGGTCAAAAATGATAATACGAATATCAAGCCATAAAAATCA
Source organism: Macrothele yani (assembly GCA_039090855.1). Classification (NCBI taxonomy): domain Eukaryota; kingdom Metazoa; phylum Arthropoda; class Arachnida; order Araneae; family Macrothelidae; genus Macrothele; species Macrothele yani. Next base: position 142,253,280 of record CM077002.1, read on the forward strand.
AATTTAACGAGATTGAAGAACCCACTGGGTATCACAGGTTGGCTGTTTTGGTTAATGCATTCTTAATGGAACACATATGGCGGAAGGACAGCTCTTTATGTTCGCTTCCAACAGTTCTAGCGACTCTGAAGTTACTCTCAACATCCTGGGATGCAAAGAAATCGATAATTCAGATGCACATTCGATGATGCATGATGAGATGAAATAAAAAAAAATAAAGAAGAACTACATAACTGAGTTGGCAGCTGAAGATATTAGAATAAATCTGATTCAAATAAACTCATATGAGATGCTATTCAGTTCGGAATGCTATAAAACTGTAGATGAAATTTCCAGCATAGATTTTCAAATTTTACTCTGATTATTTGAGTTTTTCCCGTCTGCGTTCGCTGGTGACAAAAGTAAACTTCCAGTAGCATTGAGTTCTGAGAGTGCCTAAAGAGTATTTTGCCGATTTAACTGATTTTAATCAAAATAGGAAAGAACCATCCTGCAGACTTGCTCTGACTGTCTACAAGAGTCTTCCAAATCATAACCACGAGCTTTATCTTCCCAAATTGTAGAGTGCTACAAAGTATTGCGACCTCTGAATCGTGTTTCACATAATTTTACATTTCAGCAGTTCAAATTTATGATATATTACAGTTGTTTAAAACCACCTATCAATAAATTGAAAATTAAGATTTTCAAAGAAACAACTATTTGCAAGTCACAGATATTTGAAAAATGAAACCACAGAGGAAAACTCACACTCTTTAGAGCAGAAAAAGAGCGGAATTAGCATTTTGTGTGGCCGCTTTTGTTTTTATAACAGACAGAATACGATGTTGCAGACTTTCAAATGGTTTTTTTTTTTTTTTTTTTTTGATTGGAGGTTTAACGACCACCGTGAGCAACTCAATGGGCTATAAGCAGTCGCCCGTCCCTAATTTAGGGTCACTGGTTCCAGAGAAGGGAGAAAGCCAGTGCCGTAAGACAAACACAACATCCATGCCTCACTGGGATTCGAACCCGGACCCCGTTCAGACGAATGATCAGAGGCCGTCGCTTAGAACACTGCGCCACCGGGGCGGCAAATTGGGGTTTGCAGTACTCACTTGAAATGTCTTTGCACCGCACGTACTTTATCGCGTCAGTCAAAGCTTCGGAATTTGATGACTGTTTTTCTGCTACCTTGTCTTTTAAAATGGTCCACAGATTTTCCAAGGGAGTTAAGGTCAGGACTATTACCGGGATAGTCAAGTACAGTTATGTCTTTCCTTTGCAGGTAGTCCTTTACTGTTTTTGATCTGTGGCATACAGTAACATCATGCATAAAAATTGCGCACCTGTGTATTTGCATATATGAGTAAACAGCTTCTCCCGTAACATTTCCACATAAAAAGGACAAGTCATGGTACTGCGTGTCGGCAGAAAATATAAGGAAGCCGTACCGCACCCCATGTCATCTGACTAGGCGGATGCCTCACGCTGCTAACGATGAATTTTTCATCAAACCTTTTTGTCTTTTGGTTATCGAACACGTGCTTCACGTGATTCAAATTAACGCATAGTTGATTCATCGGAAAAAAAATAATTTGGCTCCAATTTTCAGCAGTCCATGATTGATGACGCTTCGCTAACTTGAGTCTCTTCTATTTCATGACAGAGGTTAGTCTAGGTTTATGTGCAGGTTTATAAGCCTTTAATCCAAAATTCGCCGTACAGACATGTTGCAAGTGTTTAAAATGTTGACTCTAGAAAACTAATCTTTGCGATATAATTTACATATATGATAATTGGTAAAGTTAATTTAGGGTGATGTAGTAGAATATAAAAAAACATGTAAGAAAATTTCCAAAATAAAAAAAAAAGAACGTAAAAGCATTCCAGACCAGATTATTCCGCATTTTGTAACATTAACAAAGCTTTGCGCTTATTAGTATAATAATTGCAATATTATCATCTTGATCTTTTCTCTAAAACTCGACCTGCTGCACTAAAAACCAACGTCACCCCAAAAATCGCGGGAGTGAGGAAATTTTAAAAAAATAAATGACAATACTTCTAACTGCACAATTTTGGAAATTAATACATCATTTTAAAGATTAGATTCTTGATTTTTAATAAAATACAAAAAATGAGAATGTGATTTTTTTCCAGTTTCTCGATACCAGACCTCCTTAAACTAATCCTTGCTTGGGCCATAGCTTTGGACAATGCATAATGTAAGTCTTGCTAAGCAAAATTTGTCTTGCAATGGCAGCTAGCTTAGGAAATTGAAAATCCTTCCACCATGGTAACAAATCAACAATGAAATTCAACACGTGTAATTCAACCGGGTTCGGAATTACACTTCTTGAATTAATTACAGTAATAAAATTCAAGACTTGTACCTCTGATGAAAGAAAATACGTTTCGCTAATATTTAGGAATTTCTTTTCAATTTTCTCTGAGAGTTCTCTGCGAAAGGTACGGTATGTACACGTACCATTCGCAGAGAACTTTATTCCATGGGCTACCGTGGTCGTGAGCCTGCTCATAAGCCTTTCATCTCCACTCGGAATGGTACTCGTCGTTTAGCATGGTGTAAAGAACATTTACTGTGGACCGTAGATCAATGGAAACGGATCCTGTGAACTGATGAATACAGATACACGATCCATCAGTCTGATGATCGTGTGTTGGTATGGCGACAGCCGGAGAACCCTATTTACCACAGTGTACTGTTCCTAAGGTCAAGTTTGGAGCTGGCAGTGTACTTGTGTGGGGGTGTTTTTCGAGGTATGGTCCCGGCCCATTGGTTATCGTGGACAAATCTGTTAACCAGCACGTCTGCTTCGATATTTTCGACAATTATGCCCTACCAACTCTGAGGCAATACTATGGAACCGAGCCTTGTCGGTATTAGCAGGATAATGCAACGTGCCATAAAGCAAGAACTGTTATGGCGTGGTTTGACGATAATTCCGTATCGTGTGTGGACTGGCCAGTACAGATCCCTGATCTTAATCCCATAGAGCACCTATGGGATGAATTACAGCGCCGCATAAAAAGTTTGGATCCAAGGACTGTTACTAAGCAACAGTTAGCGGCAGCATTATGTACTGAATGGAAACGCATATCTATCACTGTGTTCCAAAGCCTTGTTGAAAGTATGTCTCGAAGGGTCAGTGCATGCATTAAAGCCAAAGGTAGACCGACACCGTACTAATGTATGTCAATAAATGCTGCGTTGTGTTTCTCTTCTAGGTGTCCGGTGACGTTTGGTAATATAGTGTATATATATATATTTGGGGGGGGGGATGTAAATAAGAAAACCGAAAATGAGCTAAGATTTTAAACAAAAACACAAGTGGCCATCATTTAAATGTGACTGAACAAATTTACAGTCCCCGAAAATTCCCTGATACAGCAGAAGACTCAGAAAAAGACCTAGTGTTAGAATAGACAAACTCATAACTTAATTTTCCTAAACTAAACACTTTTACATTCCTTTCTTCTCGAGCTAACGTTAAAATTATAACATGAGCACTAGAGAAATCCCAGTGAAAAGAGAAAATAATTTCAAATTTTACGATACAAAATCAGAATTTTTATTTCGGGAATACAGATTTCAAGGAATTCATTTTAAATATTTCTAAACTTTTGCGTACATGACACTGCCGTCGAGATTCAGCTGAGAAAACATAAGCCTTATAGGCAAAATGCAAATTTAGAATTAATTTTCTAAGGATTAAAGCGTCCTATAGAGAATATATTTCAACATAAGGTCTATATTAGAAACAGTATGATGCTCATCTTTTGCTGGAAGATTTGAATATCAGAAACACGCATTTTAATTTAAATCTCGAAACCTAAACCGTATGTAAGAAATACTAAATCAAAGACAATAAAATTAAACATCACATCCTATGTATAAAAGCCTCAGAAGCCTTTTCACTTTCTGAGACACAGAATATCGTCACATCAGCACCCCACATAATTCCCACGGAGCAAGAAAATCTTGTAACCGAATTACAAATCGTATATCTAACTTGTATGGAAGAGAAAAAAATTCTACGCAACACCCAGTTGTGATTTATAATTTTACGGATATCTGTAGATACCTCTACAGCTGCGAAATGTACCTATGAAGCTTCGATATACACTGAGGTTCCAAATAAACTACGATTTTCATTACATGCCACTACACCCATGCGGTAAATGATATCGTCCGCAAACGACATATACAGAGAAGCAGCTACAATATCTCCGCAAGCCCAGGTAGTAACATCCGCAGGTCAGATGGCTGCGTAGCAGGATTTAAGCACAATTTCGAACGTTGTATGACAGTCGGCGCACGGTATATGGGTCACTCCATCTCGGAAATTACCTCGAAATTTGGATTTACACGGTCAACAATATCAAGGGTGTACTTGAACTACACAAACTCACGTAAAACATCCAGAGTGTAAAACCGGTGTGGCCGTAGAAAACCCACGAACGATCATGGACAGCGGCGTCTGGCACGCACTGTAGCATCTGTCTGGTTTGCAACACTGCTGCAAATCGCAGCTCAATTCAATGCTGGGATCAGTAGTAGCATCAGCGTTCGGACAGTGCAAAGTTCCCTGGGTTGTATGTAATTGGCCTCCTCGCCTCGTCTCAGGAACACCACCATTGGATGCGGGGAAATGGGAAACGCGCAATGTAGTCCGACGAGCCGCGGTACCAACTGTTTCGGACAGATGGCCGACTCCGCGACAAAGCTATGGATCTCTCAGGCCTACAAGGCAAGGGAAAATGCAGGCCAGTGGTGGCACTGTCATGGCGTGGGGCGTTTTCAGGTGGCATGCATTAGCCCCGCTTATACATATTAAGAGCTCTATGACCAGTGGAAGCTATGTAACTATCACTGGGGATCATTTGCACTCGTTCATGTCATGCATCCACTCCGGCGGGTTCATCCTCTTTCAACACGACAATGCGCCATCGTACACGTCCATAGTCGCCTCATTTAGGATGGAGGAACATGCAACGGAGTTTGGAATTCTGATTTCGCCCCGTCGTTTGTCGGATTTAAACGCCACTGAACACATTTGAGATGCTGTTCAACGTTCCGTCAATTACAGGAATCCTTCACCGGCGAATAATATGGAGAACTATGACACGCTCTTCAGGAAGTATGGTGTTCACTGTCTCTACAGTAGCACAAGAGCGTGAAGAGTCCATGTCCCGTCGCATTGCAGCCTTTGTCTGATCGCGAAACCGTCCAACGCGATATTAGAGAGGTATTAGAGTTTTTTTTGTTTTGTTTTTTGGCACTTGAGTGTAAGCCGTATTTAAATAATATTGAATACGTTCATCATTCATTAATTTAAAATATAATGACAACTTGACATTTTGGGATCGGTAGTACGTATTTCACTTCCGACCTGGTTTAAATTATACGTCTACTATTATACAGAGGGTGAGTCGAAAGTTTGGCAATATTTGCACAAACGCATGGGCCCCATGTCACGTGTTTAAATAGATATGTCACGTGTCTAAACTAATTCAAGTCACGCACTGCAGTCAGCCGAAAGGGATGTAATACTAGCTGATGACTTTACCTGCACCGTCTAAGTGTAGACTTCGCAGGGAAATGTTGAACTCTCTCGAAATTTTGGGATTAATAGCGTCCCTGACGGCGCGGCAACAGCTAGCCCGTCAGTCACCGGAAACCACAGTCTTTCACTCGGACATATTCGTTCCAGTGACCTGTGTTGATCTGCCTCCCCCACGGGACCGGTACCTTACACCCTTCCATCATAACCCGTGTGTGCGACGTGCTATGGGCAGTTGGAGCACGCAACTTTTCAATAATTTATCTCATCTCGTGGCCGGGAGATCGCCCGCCAACGCGAGATTTTAGGCCTAATGACCTTTAATAGATATCAAAACAAACAAAATACATGCACGATAAGAATGAGGTTCCTATGCACCCCTCTCACAAATATTCACACTGAAACACATTATTCACACAAAGATATTTACATGGTCCACAGTACTAGGGCCAGTGCTGTGGTGATGACCCCAGGCCTGGGTCATGAGAATCACCTTGGTCAGTAGACAGCGCTAATCGCTGCTGTAAACAGCATTGCATGTCGTCGTTCTGTCTGTGGTTGGGACGCCTAAAAGATGAACATACACAACCGGCAATTAAGGGAGCTTCTGTTTTCTAGTTTGAACACGGCCATAACGCTGCTCAAGCAACACGATGCATTTGTTGTGCAAAAGGGGAAGGTTCCGTGGGCCACATCACCGAAACCAGATGGTTCAAGAAATTCCGCTCAGGTGACAGAAACCTCGACGATCAGCCAAGGTCAGGTATGCCGCGAACCGTGGATTCGGAGGCCGTGTGCCAGTCAGTAGATGCAAATGCGACAACCAGCACTCGGAGATTATCAGGAGAGCCGGGCATACCAGAGACCACCGTAGTTCGTCACCTTCAGATCCTTGGCAAGTTCTACAGGAGCTGCCGCATTGTTCTTCACGAACTGATCCCAGCTGAAGCAAACCGCCGAGCAGAAGTGCGCACGAATCTCCTAGAAAACGCGCGCAATGTACGTTTCATCAAGAGAATTGTGACGTGCGATGAAAAGTGGGTCGATTTCCATAATCCTAACACACAACGGAAATGGTTGAACTCGGTCAAACTTCCTGAACTTGTTGCCAAACGTGGGTGCTTCGAGCGCAAGGTGTTGCTCTGCGTCTGGTGGAATTTCGAAGGGATAATCCATTACGAATTTGTTCCAGAGGGTCGAACCATCGACGCCAATCTGAACAGCTGGAGCAAATGTGTGCTGTTTTGGAAGAGAAGTACCCTGCACAGGTGAACAGAAAGCTCGCTCTTCTACAGCAGGATAACGCTCGGCCTCATACCGCGCGAACGACCCGGGCAAAACTCCATGGAATTGAGGGCATCGAACTGAGGCCACACCCAGTATATAGTCCGGACCTTGCCCTGTCGGATTATTACCTGTTTCTTTCCATGGCCCACTTTCTTTGCGAGCGGCACATCAACAACCAGGAGTAGGTGGCAGCTGGGGTGAAGGCGTTCTTCACCTCGAAGAAGAACTGGTACCACCGCGGAATCGAAGAACTGGCAGACAGATAGTTAAGTACGGTGCAACACGATGGGCTATACTTTAAATGCTAGTCAGTTTTGAACATGTGGATAAAGGTATGTATGTGGATAAAGGTATGTATGAAGACATAAAGTGATCCAAATATTGCAAAACGTTCGACTCACCCTATGCATATGCAGCACAAGGCGCTTTTTACGAAGTAAGTGCTTTACTTTCTACGTAAGACAGTCCTTGCGTACGTAAAAAAAATTTAAAAAGGTAGATGTACTCAATTCACCTCAAATAGTTTGTCTTAAGTGTTTAGCGCCATACATACCGTTAATATTTTAAAATCCTTAGTGTGAGTCTATTGTCTTTCCCATCTGAAGAACAAGATAACAGAGCTCAATATCAGGTATTATTTACACCGTTTCATGGCCTTCACACGCACGCAGTCGTATACTTGCTGTTCCTTCGATTTCCATGAAGACCCGCTGGTCATAAACATTTTGTTCTTCGGTGTATACTGAGTAAAGGAACAACTTTACAGCACATATTTTACAGTGTTTTTCATATTTGTATATTTTTTCTTTTCTACTAAAAGCAGTAAGCTGTTGTTTCATTGAAAAAATTAAAAGAAGAGCACCATGAAAAAAGATATCTGTCTTAAAGCCCACGTGAATACATGTAAATCCTAATTTTTTTTGTTTTAAGAGAGGAGATATTTGTACCTTCAGTACGTAAAAAGGTCAAACGGTGGAAGAACACAAGGAAAAACAGCAGACGTTATGAATATTATTAGCTGGCCGCTTCAGGCTTAGAGTCAAGGGAATACATCTGCGATAAATCCTCTAATAACATATTTTTCCCAGTTTTGTCCTGCCTTTTACTTTTAATATTTGAAAGACGGGAACAGGACAGTACTGGAAAAAGTCTTTTTTTTTATCTTGGGTAAGCTGCTTATAAAACTAATTGCTATGCTACTAAACATCGGAAATGCTATGTGTTTTTTTTGGATCAAAAAAATAGGTAGAACATTTTTAAAGCACGATTCTAGCAACTAAGATATATTAAAAACTTGTTTATACCTGCAGTGATCTCTAAATTGAATGATATACCACAGTGGAGCGTGTATTTGTATTCATTAAGATATATCTCTAATACGTTTATAAAATTATAAATATAGATAATGCTATCCAATCAAAAACCTAATTTTAAACAAATTATTTACATTTTATTTTGTATGTTTTTCAAGTGCCCAAAGTAGAGAAATTTAAAACATGAATACTTTAAAGACATTTCTTTCTAAATTTAATTAAAATCGGAAAAAGAATGCGACATCCTTTCCGGGAGATTGCTCACATACGAGAAATAATTAATAATGCATTTCTTTTGTACTGAGAGAGAAGCCCGTACCATAGGCAAACACAATCTTTTCTCTCAACATAACTATCCGTTATAGTGAGTTTCTGTCTTATTTTTATCACTAACTTTGTTGGCATTTGTTTTTTAGCCATTTTTTCAACTTATCGTGTAGGAGGTACTATAGGTCGCACTCGATTCTTTCACATTAAACATGACTGAGCATGACCATGATAATCTACATATATTAGTGCTTCCGTAAAATAATGCCTGAATTTCCTATGAAAATGTCTAGCGTTGAAATTAAAATGCAGCCATATTTTTAAATGTAGCACTGAGAGCTCACTGCAGTACGACAATCAATATGCAAAATGAGTTACACCTTATTATGGCGTAACAAAGAGGAAAGTGCGGTATGTAGGCCAATTGACTGTATGTAAGCTAGTGTTGGTTCAGCTGAGAGCGACATTACGGGCGTAATGTATAATTAGCATATGGATGTACGCCTCCTAGTGAGAGATCTATTAATTGGAAAAAAGTCAAAAGAGCGCCAGGACACTACATCGAACACCCCTGTACAAGATAGAACAAGAAAAATGACACCGAATTTTCGGGTTTAATAAGCACGTCTTTTGAATCCGTTCTGACGCAAATTGGATTTGTCAAAGCTGTTTAAAGTCAATGGAACCCGTATGGAAAACAATAGATCTGACGAAAGTAAGAAGATTTTCAATCGGGTTTTTAATCCCTCAGATATTGCTGTAAACGGAATCATGAGCTTACGAACTCTTAGGAACAGAGATATCGACAAAAATAAGATGTGACTTTACGTCCCGTGGTGGAAGAACCATGCATTATTTTAGGAAGAAAGTATTCTCAAAAGGTTTATCCGTAGAAGCAATATCGGTCCAAGTAAAAAATTAGTCGAGTTTTCAGGATCCCAGATTTTGCAACAAATACTTCACAAGCAGAAATGAACACTTAAGACCACTGGTGGCTAAACCATTCTTTACCAAACATTTGAAATTATGTGAAAAATATTTTCCATCAGGTCTCGAATGCGATACAGGAGGAATTTTTCAAATCAGAGCTTTCGGAGCAAAAATAACGCCGAAAACGCAATTTACCTTTGTGCCCCCTAGCGGAAAGCCTATGATTTACTTGAAAATTTTGAATTTATAGGAAAAACATTTCGCATCGCAAACACTATCCAACAAAGAAGTAATTTTTCAAATCAGACTCTCAGAAGTAGAGATATTCACAAAAATAAGATATACGTCTACGATCCCTGGCGTACAAACCATTCATTTTTTCAAGAAGAAAAGTTTCCTAAAAGGTTTGTCGATATGAGCAGTATCGGTCAACAAACGACTTTTTTTTCAATCGAGATTTTAGAAGGTCATATTTAGCTGCAAATATATTAGAAGCGGAAATTAAGACTTACGCCACCTGGTGGCCAAACCATTTCTTACAGAAATTAGAAAATATGTGCAAACGATTCCCCACCAGGAGCTGTATGCCGTGCAGAAAGAATTTTTCAAATCGGATATTTAGAAGCAGAGATATAAGGGGAAACGCAATTTATCGCTACGCCTTCTAGCGGAAAGTATATGAATTATTTGAAAATTTTAAAATTATATGAACCACATGTCACACTAGTAACACTATCCAACAAAGAAGGAATTTTTCAAATCGGACTCTTAGAAGTAGAGATATTGACAAAATTAAGATATACATCTACGCCCCCTGGCGTAGAAACCATGCACTATTTTAAGAAGAAAATGTTTCTAAAAGGTTTGTAGACATGAGTAGTATCGGTCAGCAAAGGACGTTTTTTTCAATCGAGAATTTAGAAGCTCATATTTTGCTGCAAGTGCAACCGAAGCGGAAATAAAAATTTACGCACCCTGGTGGTCAAACTGTTTCTTTACAAAAATTAGAAATTATGTGCAAACGATTTCACATCAGGAGCTGTATCCGGTGCAGAAAGAATTTTTCAAATCGGAGATTTAGAAGCAGAGATATAGGGGGAAACGCAATTTTTCGCTACGCCCCTAGCGGAAAGTCTATGAATTATTCGAAAATTTTGAAATTATATGAAAAACATGTCACACGAAAAACACTATCCAACAAAGAAGGAATTTTTCAAATCGGACTCCTAGAAGTAGAGATATTGACAAACATAAGATGTACATCTACGCCCCTTGGCGGAAAAACTGTGAAATATTTTAAGAAGAAAATATTCCGAAAAGGTTTATCGATGTGAGTGGCATTAGTCCAAGAAAAAAAAATTTCAATCGATATTTTAGAAGCTCCGATTTTATGGCAAATACATCAGAAGCAAAAATTAACACTTACGCCCCCTGGTGGCCGAAGTATTTTTTACCAAAAATTTGAAATTACATGCAAAAGATTTTCCGTCAGGAGATGTATCAGCTGAAGAATTTTTTTTCAAATCGGAGTTTTAGAAGAAGAGTTATTCAGGAAAATGTAATTTACTTTTACGCCCCCTAGCGGAAAATCTATGCGTAATTTGAAAAAGTAACTATATCTAAAATACTCTTCGACATAAATGAAATCGAAAGATAAAAAAAAATTCAATCGGATGTTTAGAAGCAAATATGTGGAATAAAACGTATTTTTGAATTCGACATCATCTGCATTTACGCCCTCTACCGGAGAAATTGTACATCGTAAAAAAAAAACGAAATGAAGGATCATGATTTGCATATTTCGAACTTCCCAATGCAAAAATATATTTTCAAATCGGATTAATAGTTGCAGAGATACCGTGGGTACAGGCGGACGGATTGCCAAACCGATAACAGAAGCACGATCTTTTTTTACAAAAGACGTGCTAAAAAAAGCCCTCCTAAAAACTAGAACCATGAGGAACTGCACTATGCAAAATGAAGAAAAGGGGCCTACAGACATCTGGAATTATATTTACCGCCACTTCACAAAATGTAGAAGAGGGCCTACCAAACATTTGGACTATTATACAGAGCACCATTGTTAAAAATGGAGAAAAGGGCATACTGAAAACTCTGAGTATAACGGACGCAACTGTACCAAATGGAGAAAAGGGCTGGTAAATAATGTTGCTACGCATTATATCTCACTTTAAACTAGTACTAATTGAAGAATGCAATTGATTTGATTAAAGTAGTACATGCCCCATATTATGCGTAAGCTATTTAGCAGAGGGACTCTCTGAAAGCACTACTAAGGAACATCATTTTGTTTTAGAAAAACTATTAAGGTATTTTGGAAGGATGAATAACAGTAAGGAAAGAGCGCCATGCAGCAAAATTGTGTCTCGCTCGAAAAGCTTGCAACGAATTTTCGAAGGTTCAATAACAACCGTAAGAAAAGAGCGTCATGCAGCAAAATTGTGTCTCGCTCGAAAAGATTGCAACAAATTTTCGAAATCTTGGTAACAGTAAGGAAAGAGCGCCATACAGGAAAATTGTCTCCCTCGGAAAGTTTTGCAACAAATTTTCGAAGGCTGAATAACAGTAAGGAAAGAGCGTCATGCAGCAAAATTGTGTCTCGCTCGAAAAGATTGCAACACATTTTCGAAGGCTCAATAACAGTACGGAAAAAGCGTCATGCAGCAAAATTGTGTCTCACTCGAAAAGCTTGTAACACATTTTTTAAGCCTGAATAACAGTAAGGAACGAGCGTCATACAGCAAAATTGTGTCTCGCTCTAAAAGCTTGCAACGCATTTCTATAAAAATGAGAAGAACTTATTTCGATTAAAGACAAAAAGATTAACATGCACTTGAATTATCTTAAGATCAGTGCACCTCCTGCGCTTGCGTCTCGCTCAAACAGCGCTGTACTATAGAGACTCTACAGTGTATTACCGGTTGTATAACTCAGCTTATTTGCAGTCTGATTTTGTAATTAGGGACGAGTGTGTGCTCTCACTTTCACAACAAGTACTCGTTTTGGTTAAACTTTTGTTTCGGATAGTGTTGATTTGGCATTTGTTCCATTTTGTTTTGGTTCGATATGTTGGTAAGCAGAGCGAGATATTCCTATTTTTTAATAAAGAAATATACACCGATGAGCTATCACATTATGACCACCCCCATCGTAGAGAAATGAGGGCGCCTGGAGACCGAACGGTTGCGCATGGTGAAGTTCACAGAGCGGTATATATATATAACCCTAGGCCCCGCACGGGGACAACTGGTTTTCCAGTTATTTGGGGAGTGGCGACCCCACGGCTCGAGCTGACCTTGGGACCGTTTTGTAATTTCGTCTTGAAACGATACCACCGAAGGGACCGCTGTTCATCTAGCTAATGGGGTGTGGTGACCCCACGGCCCGAGCCGACATGTACTCTGTGATGTTTTCCCATTTTTATGTTATTCCTTGTTCTCTTGGCACGCACCCGCCTCAGTTGTAGTTTGCTGAGGTTGTGATTATGCGCCAGGTCTGGATTTTAGTTTCTCTTTTTCTTTCCTGTCTTCTCCATTTTATGTTCCCTTCTTTGTTTTTCCGAGCTGGTTAGCTAGACCTACCTGCACGTTTGCCATGTGCGGTGACCCGCAAGGTGACAAAGGGGATGCTGGAGGCTGAGGTTTCTAGTTGGCCGGGGTGTTGTTGTAGCCAGTTGCTAACACTCCTCTTTGCCCTCTGCTTCACCCTAAATGGGCGGCTAGAAACTAACCCACTCCTAGCCAATGCGATCTGTGACCGAGTGGAGTCCAGACTTCTAACGGCTCGTCGTTATGTACGGCAGGGTGGTTTTGGGGATAATGTGGACATGCCAAATAGGTGATCACCAGGCACGGGAAAGTCTGTGTGCTCGTCGAGCTCATGTCTGCCCTATCAACCAGCTATATCCACTTCTTATCCCTAGAGCCGTGTCGTGTCTTGCGTCCATTTGGGCTAGCGGACCTCCGCCTCTCCCCTGTTGGGCTCGGTGATGGGCAGGGGGGTCGGCGGACGAATTCTTTATTTTTCTCTACGGATGGAAATAATGTTTCCCAAGATCCTACAGTCAAACGACGTATTGAGGGAGGCTAATCCCCTTCCGTCAAAAAACATGTCTCTGATTCTTCGAATGCTCGTTTCTTCTTTGTGCACTCATTGGATCCTTCAAAGCCTTTGATTGCCAAAAGTCCATTTGGGATCAATAAACCACTTCAATGCATTGCAAGCTCTCCTAAGAGCGTGAAGAAACTCCAATCAGGGATCTTCTTGTAGAGATGTCCCCTGTGGCCTACAGTTCCGTACTTCTTCACACTACCATGCTGCTTGAGACTCCGGTCAAAATAACCAAACATGGACACCTAAATCACATCTCGATGTAATGTCTCCTCTCGGGACCTCGTTGAGTGAAACGAGGATTATCTTCTTGAATAACTGAGGAGACAACACATTATGGGTGTGCGGCATATTCTTTTCAGGCGGAATGGGCAGTCCATCCCATCCTGCAACATCATTTTAACATTTGATAGCTCTTCCCTGCCTACGTCCATCAAGGCAGGGTATCTTCAATTCGAGGTACGACTGTACATCCCTAACCCTTTCAAATGTTTTAGGTGTCAGTTGTACGGCCATTCTCAGCAATCGTGCAAGAGCACTCGTAGGTGTGGACGATGTGGCATCACAGACCATCATTTACCAGACTGTGTGGCCGAGGCCGAGTTTGGTGTGAATTGCAGGGGTTCACACTCAGCATCAGCCAAAGATCGTCCCAAAGGAGGAGAAAGAAATCCAATTGCTGAAGACCGTGGCGAATATTTCTTATCCTGAGGCCAGAAGTCAGGTGGTTCCAGTTTCATCTGCTCGGCGATCATATGCATCAGGGGTGGTAGCCAACTCTACAGTAGCCATTCAAACCGTCAGTCAGATCCCCCTAAATGTCCCTATAAGCTTGACGATATCATCGCAGCTGGGCTGGAGACATTCCAGTCACGAGCCAGGGGTCTGAAAGCAGTACCAGCCACTTTGCCGAAGCATACTCACACCACCACCAGCAAGGGAACTCAAGCCACTTCTTCTGGCAAGAACACCAAAGCCGAGGAGAAGAGCGTTTCTCCTCCTCCAAAATCTCAGCCAACTACTCAACGCCGAAAGCATCCCGTAAACACACTTGGGGCAAAGCATACTCCCATCATGGCCCCTGGTCACACACCCCACTTCTGGGGGACCACTCGTCAGAGGAGATGGACGCTGACCTCGTTTGCGCAGTTAGTATAGTTCATTTTATTTTCTTTCTCATCTCACTTCTAACCACGGCTTTAATCTTCCAGTGGAACTGCCGAGGTTTTTGGACGAGTTTTGGCGACGTGAAACATCTGCTTTCGTTGTACTCTCCGGGGTGCCTTTGTCTACAGGAGACGAAACTTAAACCATCAGACCTGCTTTCAGTTCGAGGCTACAGTGCATTTCGGACAGATAAGGTGTCAGGAGATATAGCCTGTAGGAAAGTCGCTATTCTTGTTACTCACAGGGTTCCGGTCTCTTACGTTGCGGTATCCACAAATGTTCAGGCGGTGGCGGTTCGTATTTCTGTGCCTGTGCCTCTTACTGTCTGCAGTGTCTATCTCCGCCGGATGAGCACGTCAGCATTTCTGCGCCGGAGAGCTTGGTTGATCAGCTGCCTTTACCCTTTCTTCTACTTGGTGACTTTAATACCCATCATCCTTTGTGGGGTAATGTCAGCATCAGCACGAGAGGCCGTCGAATTGAGTCTTTTTTTATCCTCGACTTCTTTGTGCCTTTTTAACACCGGTGCTGACACTTACTTCCACGAGCCCACAAGATCTTTCAGTGCGATCGATCTGAACTTGGAATCACCATCAATTACTGCTGATTGGTCGTGAGTGGTGTTTAACGACATATACAGGAGTGATCATTTTCTAATTGTGCTCCAGCATTCTGTGTGTTTGCCATCTTCTGCCTCCCGCCCTCTTCGATGGAGGATGGCTCGTGCCAGATGGGAGGTCTTTCCATCGTCCGCAGTGATATCTTCTACCATGGTGACCCAAGAGTCAATCGACGCAGCTGTTTTCGATGCCACGAATTGTATTATTCACGCTGCTGATCTTTCTATACCAAAACATCTACGACGCTCCCAAGAAGTCCGAAGCTTTGGTGGACTCCTGAATGCGCAGCGGCTAGGAGGGCTCAACATAAGACTTGATCTAGGTTTTGGCGTTATCCAACCGATGCTAATCTCGTTACATTTAAACGAGCAGAATCCTATGCCCGGTTTGGTGCGTCGACGTAGCAAGAGGGAGTCTTGGATCCAGTATGTTTCATCTCTTACTTCACGTACCGGTTCGAAAAGTGTGTGGGACAAGATTCGTAAGATCCGGGGTAACTACAGCTCTCACCAGATTTTCATTCTCCTGAGTACATCAGAACATATGCAGAAGTCGGGGAGATTGCCGATTGTTTAGGGGAGCTGAAGTCGGGGAGATTGCCGTGTCGACTGATCTGGCGTATCCTTTCTCCTTTCCGAGGATTAAATCCACTACGGAACGCCAGAGAATCTCCATTGCGCCTTTTCATGACGTCGGTTATAACTCCCTCTTCAGCATGGTTGAACTCAGAGTGGCTCTACATCGGGTCGGTCCAACATCTCTCGGTTAATATGGCATCCACTATAATATGCTCCGTCATCTCTCGCAGTCGTCTATGGAGAATCATTTTGGTTTTTTCAATCGTATTTGTTTGGAGCACAGTTTCCCAGAATCTTGACGAAAAGCTTTCGTTCTGTCTTTTTCCAAGCCTGGCAAGGATCCTAAGTCTCCCTCTAGTTATCGTTCAATTGCTCTCACTAGCCGTCTGTGTAAAGTTCTCGAGCGGATGGTTAATTCTCGGTTAATTCATATTTTTAGGACACAATCACGTACTTTCAATATCACAAAGCGGCTTTAGGCCTTATCGTTCACCTCACGAACATCTCCTGCACCTTGAGACATCTGTACGCAACGCGTTCGTTGTTTAGGCAGCACCTCGTTTCTGTTTTTTTTTTAATTGAGGAAGCCTACGATTGTGCTTGGCGGCACGGTATTATCCGTAACCTCCACGCATGCGGCTGCGAGGAAATCTCCCAACATTGATTGTTAAATTTTGAAGATGACAATCCGATTTTTGGTGTAAATGTGACAAGGATGGTAAGTCAGATAACATCCGAAAACTTTAAATTTCATCGTCCTGGAGCGGGACTCGAACCAGCGTCTCTTCAGGATGATTAAATTTCAAGTTTTCGGATATTATCTGACTTACCATCCTTGTCACATTTTCACCAAAAACCGGATTGTCATCTTCAAAATTTGTATCATATGGTGTAATCCTGTATTACTTTCATGATTCATTGCTAATTTTCTTCGCAATAGGGTGTTCCAGGTGCGCCTGGGTGAGACGCTTTCGGTACTGTTCCATCAAGAACAAGGTGTTCCTCAAGGTTGCATTTTATCCGTCACATTGTTCATCCTACGCATTAATTGTCTACTCAAACCTCTTCCTCCTGCGGTTTCGGCTACTGTATATGTCGATGACTTGCATATCTTCTGTTCAACCTCAAGTATGTATTTTATTGAAAGGCAGTTGCAGTCTGCGATCAACCAGATCGTTAAAATGGCGAACAGCAATGGCTTCGTTCTTTCTCCCGACACGACAGCGTGTGTCCATTTCTGCCGGAGGCGAGGCCTCCATCCTGACCCGGAGCTGTATTTAGACCGTGCAGCCACACCAGTTTTGCTCGAGACCACGTTCCTTGGATTGACCGTTGACCGTGCTCTTACATTCCGTGCGCACGTCCAGCGGCTAAAGACTTCCCGTCTACGGGGTATGTCAGTTTTTAAGATTTTTTCTACAGTCTCGTGAGGTGCAGACAGGATATATTTGTTTCACATTTACCGTTCTCTTATTCGGTCGAGACTGGATTATGGTTGTATCGTGTATGGCTCTTCCCGCCTTTCCGTTCTCCGGCCTTTGGACACTATTCACCACCAAGCGCTACGTCTTTGTACGGCAGCATTTCGAACATCTCT
Organism: Macrothele yani; assembly: GCA_039090855.1. Lineage (NCBI taxonomy): Eukaryota > Metazoa > Arthropoda > Arachnida > Araneae > Macrothelidae > Macrothele > Macrothele yani. The sequence continues at coordinate 142,270,737 of CM077002.1, forward strand.
GATTCCCAGCCTTTATGCTGACGCGAACGGACCATCGCTTGAATTACGCCGTCTGCAGTTGTCTCTTCAATTTTAATTGAAACTTCGATCTCTTCCAGACCATTCTTTGTACGATGCAGTTTTTCCATCCCCAGCATGCTGGTTTATCTGTAAACCTGCCTTCGTGCATTCCAACCTTCGGTCTCCGTATGCCGGCCGTAACTCGGGATGCAGGTCTCGACTTGTCGCTTGTTGGAGAGACCAGGGTCGTTGGGGACCCGCCGTGGCAGCCTTTTGAGGTAGTCACTGATCTCAACTTTACTTCTTTTGATAAGTCTTCAACCCCTGATTTAGTGTTGAACACCGTTCCCTCATTCCAAATCATGTTCCAGTCTTCACCGACGGATCTAAGATGGGTGATGTTGTCGGATCAGCTGCCGTCTACGTTAATGATGTTTCTGTTGCGCGGATCCCAGCTGAGGCTACGGTGTTTTCGACGGAGATGCATGCTGTGTACCTCGCCCTTTTCCATGTTCAGTTGAGTTCTCATCATCGTGCTATGGTCTATACGGATTCCTTACGTGTCTTGCAGTCTTTTTTATTTGCGGAGTGCCGTGACGATCCTTTTCTCTTGGATGTGAGACGGTGTCTTCCTCGGTTGCTCCAGGACGGCTTTCAAGTTCACTTTTCTGGATTCCTGGGCACATTGGAATCTCGAGGAACGAGTGTGCTGATGCGGCTTCTAGATCTGCTTCCTCTTTGATTGTCACACCCTTGCCCCTGTTTCATCCGGATTTCCGCTTTCCTGTTCACGACCATATCAAGCGAAAGTGGCAAGGTGTGTATGACATACAGGTGGAAATTAAACTGCTTCGTATTTAACCTATTCTTTGAATCTGGAAATCCTCATATTGTCGGAACCGTAGGGAAGAATTTGTGCTTGCACGTCTCCGCACTGGGCATTGTCGTTTCACTCACCGCTTGTTGCTGTGGGGCGACACTGCGCCAATGTGTGGAAAGTGCAATTGCCGACTCACCGTCACTCATCTTCTGTGTAGTTGTGTTCGTTTTCGTGATTTACGTTTTCACTTCTTTCATTCCTATTTGTTGACCGAGGACGAAGCTACACTGCAGTGGCTCCTAGATGACCACTTCGATACTATCGATGTCTTTTCATTTTAAAAACAAATTGACATTTTTAAACGTATCTAGATTTGAGCTTTTTCATCATTCTCATTTTTACTGAATCAGCTAGATTTCAAACATTATACCACGTTTTTAATACTGTTTGTTTGATTGTCTTGTGTCTGGCACTCGATGGCGAAACGTGGCCCTTGCGCCATAACAATCCTCCAACCAACCAACCCGAGGACCGGCTTTTGGTTAATAGAGTGTTAGAAGACAGAATGGGAAAAGTCGCCGATTTATCAGAGTTTAAAGAGGAAAAATTGTAACGGCATGGCGCCTCGGAAATAAGATCTCGGAAACCGCGCTGCGTGTGGGTTGTTCACATGCCACTGCAGTTAGTACGTTTCAAAAGTGGTGCACAGATGGCCAAACGACAAACCGTCGTCCAGCAGTGTGTCGTCCGCAGCTCATTGATGCCAGAGGGGAGCGGAGACTGTCGAACATTGTTCACAGCGACTGCAGTGCCAGAGTCCGACAAATCACCCGCAGCTGCAACAGTGGTGATCAGGGCAATGTGTCACAGCACACAGTTCATCGCAGCCTTCTGCGCATGAGCCTGCGCAGCCGAAGACCCAGCCGTGTTCCCATGCTCACTGCACGTCATCGCTGACAACGCGTGAAATGTGCCCAAAATCATCGAGATTGGATCGTGGATGATTGAAACAAAGTGGCCTGGTCTGACGAATCAAGATTACTGGCGCATCACGTAGTTGGCCCAGCGCGGATGCGCCAATTACCAACGGAAGCTATGACACCGGGATGCACTGCTGGTCCAAAACAGACCAGCGGCGGTGGTGTTATGCTGTGGTCGATGTTTCTTGGGACACTTTAGGCCCCATTATCCGATTGACAGCTGTCAGGTATCTGAACATCGTTGCGGACCAAGTCAAACTATACATGGTAACTGTGTGCCCTGCTGGTGATGGCCATTACCAACAGAATAATGCGCCATGCCACACTGCCAGAATCGTCAAAGAGTGGTTAGAGGAACATGCTGGTGACCTTCTGTTAATACGCTGGCCTCCAAATTCACCTGACATGTCCCAATCGAAGATTTGCGGTTCGACTTGAAATAGTGGGTTCGCGCTAAATAACTCCCCCCCCCCCCCAAAAAAAAAAAAATGTACGGTAACTGGAGGACCTGATGTTTACATTATGGTACCAGACACCCCAGAATACCTACTTACCACCTCATCATATCGAATATAAAAGGGGTCCCACGGGTTCTTAGGTAGGTGGTCATAATGTAATGGCTCATTGTGTACTACATAATCAAGGTATCCGTATATCACTTTTGAGTACCGGATTTGTCCATATACGAGTAGTTCACAAGCTTGTCTCACACAGGTTCATAAAGACGCACGTAACCTCTCAAAAAATCACAGATAAGCAGACAAGCTTGGACAGCAGGATGGGCCATTCGGTCGAGCTCAATGACTTTAAAAGTTATACGGTCATAGGAGGCCATCTGAGCAACAAATATGTTCGGAAAATTTCTACCATACTGCAGCTTACCCTACCACCTGTAAGTGAGGTCATTGTGAAATGGAAACTCCTGAGAGCAACAAATGGGTAATTGCAACATAGTAGGACACGAAAAATGGCAGAGTAGGACAGCTGAATTCTGAAGCGGTAAGTTATAAAAGCGAGTGCTGTGTTCTCGGTTGCAGCCTCATAAACAGATGCCTCGAGAAACAACGATATTCCTATACTGCTGGCCACCCAAAATGCAACACCAAGAAGGAAGCATCCGATTGGCTTCAAATTCGCCGCATGCGTCGCCCGTGAGAGGACATGCAAACGATTAGCATTGCATGGCATATGCAAATCATGAGCTCCCGGCATGCCACCGAGAAGCACTATAAGAAGGGTGCACAAAAGGCGGGGTGTAAGCAGCGGAAGTGTGTTGTCCTGCTGGACCTGTGCGCGGGAAGCTTCCTGATGCCTCGTCGCAGAATACGGCAGTCATTCCAGCACGTTTCGAAGTTCGACAGAGAACGAATAGTGGCTTATCGCGATAGCGGTTTATCGTACCGAGACATCGGCGCCCGTGTAGCACGACATTCAGCCACAGTGAGGCGAGTATGGATTCAGTGGGTGCAGCAGGGACGGATTGACCGACGTGAGCGATTGCCCCAGCCGCGGCACACCACCGAACGAGAGGACCGGCATGTTGTTCGGCGAGCGTTGACGGCTCGCACCGCAAAATCACGAACGTTCCCGCAGGAATTAGGGTGTGTTGCGCAACAAGCTGTGTCAGCACGAACCGTTCGACGTCGTCTGCATGAGCGGGGACTTGTCGCACGGCGCCCAATGCTCCGATTACCATTGACGTTACACCATCGGCGAGTGCGGTGGCAGTGGGTCGTTGAACGCTGCACCTGGATTACGGAATGGCACGACATTGTCTTCTCCGACGAATCCAGCTTCTGCCTGCAACATCACGAAGGTCGGATCCGCGTGTGGTGGCACCGTGGCGAGAGACTGTATGACGCCTGCGTTACGCATTGCCATACCGGTCCGTCGCCTGGCGTTATGGTTTGGTGCGCAATTGGATATTACACCCGCACCTCTCTGGAACGAATCGCCAGTACACCCAACAGCCACCGCTACATCTCCGACGTTTTGGAGCCGGTTGTCCTCCCTTACCTGCAGGACCTGCCAGCGGCGAAGTTTCAACAAAACAATGCGCGCCCGCTCGTGGCACGCATCGAGCAACAATTCTTCACGGCCAACCAGGTCTCACTGCAGCCGCGGCCGTCTTATCTCCCAATAAGTCGCCCATCGAACACGTCTGGTCGCTGATCGGCAACCGAGTGTCAAGGCAAGCACCACCCGCGGCTACGCCTGATGAACTGTGGAAACGTGTGGAAGCAGCCTGGACAGACATCCCCCAAGCCCACATCCAAAGCCTCTTTCGTTTGATGCCGCGGCGTGTAGCGGCCGTTATTGCCAGCCATGGGGGCCACACGAAGTATTGATGTCTGCGGGTTCCGCAAGTCGCATGGGCCTGTAAGCTGAATCGTTTCATCTTTGTATCTGTTGTTATGAGTCCAGTAAATCTGGCTTTGCTATCTCGTGTCCTTCTTGGTGTTGCATTTTGGGTGGCCAGCAGTTTATATAGGTTAGTCGAGAGCTGAAGGGAATGAAATTCCATGGTCGAGTTGCCTGACATCGGCTACATCAACGCCAAGCCTCGTTTGGAGTGATAGAAAGCCCATATGCAGTGCACTATGCTGCAGCGCAAATGCTTTCTCTGGAGTGTTGTATCACCATTTTTCTACCTGGCAGTCCGATGGATAAGTGCAGGTGTGGTGGCATTCAGTAGAACACTACTTGGACGACTGTGTTGTGCCAACAGTGACGTTTAAAGAAAGCATCTGACGACTTAATCTGCACCGCTATAATGCTGGCTAAGTAGAGATAAGTAGAATTTTCACAGGGTGATTAAACTGAAGTCGCTGCTAGAGCAGTTCTTCCCCGATCCGACGGTCTTCAACCGGACAGGATCGGACGGTGGACCGGTCATTCTACATTGCCCCTGCGGTACTCCCCCTTCCCATTCTTTACCATTCCCCGTACGTGTGACGTGCTAATGGGCGGGATTCTAATATGTGTCTGACCGGGAGATTCGCTCGCCAGCGCCAAACTGATGTGGACCACTCGTACTTTATTAGTGTCTAGGATAATGGAAACAAGTTAGTATAATCATGCAATGCATTTATCATGATACGCTTTTCATTACTCAATTTATTAGTCACGGTATGATGATAATGGCTGTGGAATAAATCTCGCTCCTGTGTCCTGAGCTTTGACACCATTTCGATGTTATTTAACAGAACCTGTTCAGTATAAATCCGGAAAAAATATGATAAAGTTTGGTCTCAATCGAAACATGTTTACGTAAGTTATGGCTGATAAGGGAAAGGGAATGGATCCCTCTCTGTATATCCAGAACATTGACCCCCATTTCGCTCATTTTCAATAGGGTTCCGCCCCAGGTGGTCCCTTACTACATACTAAAACTCCATCGAAATCGAACCATTTTTACGCAAGTTATGACTCATAAGGGCAATGGAATCGATCCCGTTCTACCACATGCTAAATTTTCATCGAAATCGAACCATACTTACGCAAGGTATGACGCATAAGAGCAATTGAATGGATCCCGCTGTTATATCCGGACCTTTGGCTTCATTTCATTCATTTTCAATAGGGCTGGTCCCCAGGTTGTTCCCTACTACATACTAAAATAAATTTTATGTAAATCGAACCATTTTTACGCGAGGTATTGTGCGGATGGACAAACGGACAGAGCTGGAGCATATACGCATCTTCAACCTACGGTTTGAAACCGTAAAAATGATACATGCACATTAATCACACTGAAGCTCTCATATTTCAGGGAAATGAATCTTTTATATCCATGATACCTTTTACAAAGAATGAACTAAGAATAAATGATGCTTTCATCTTATTACCTACGCTCTAATCAAAACCACAACGATTTTATGTGCTGGTGATATCATCCAAGGAACTAGATACCAATATATATGCGGGCGCATGGAGCCTTATTTACCAACTCTCGAAGTTTTTTAACCACAACACCCTATTTTACACCAATATCTTACGTTTCGTCGTTCTCTTTACCTTTATCATGAATAAACTAGTAATGTCACCTCTATTTCTTTCCTACAGAACTCTTCATTCTAATGTCTCCCACCTCTTATGAACTAAAGAACTAAGTGACTGTTTATTAAAAAGAGCTCTAAATGATTTTAAACTAAGAAAAAATCGTAAAACCTGTCAAGTTCAAAACCTCTTTATGTTGTGCACCTGTTTATGCTGGACACCTGCCTAGGTTGGGCACTGTTCGGAGAAACCTAACAAACTCCTATGTTTTAACATTTATTTAATAGTCTCTATTTTGGACACCTCTCTATCTTGGAAGTTGGACGCTGTTTCAAAGCTATATAAATTGGACAAGTTCCCTGAAATAGGCTTTTGTGTATTAGGCATGAAAGAAGTCACCTGCTCAGTTAATGTGTGCACAGGCAGTTAAGTGTATTCAGAGGCAATTGGAAGACTCTATTTGTGTATGTCCTACCCCTTTTGATCTTCATTATCTATTTCCAGGGATAATCCCTCAGTTGTTGTCATTTCCAGGGACCTCTTAATCTGTCCCTAGCTGCAGAGAGGATACTCTCAGGAACCTGTTCACTTCCCTCCTAATCATTCCTGACTGTTAAGCAAACTTTTCTGTCAGAGTACTTTTCCAAACAATAGAAATGATTACTGCATTAACTTGACTACATCAATTCACCCTAAAATATGCGTAGAGATTGTTATAGAAGTAAGGGTATGTATGCGGTTTCCTAGATTTTCGCTAAAAGATTCCATGAAATTTATATACTTTATATACTTATAAGTATATAAGTATATAAATTTCATGGAATCGTTACATACGTATAATATAGCAGGAGTTACATTGTATGCGCAGTGCTTCTTTATGCTACATTGCTCCATAACTTTGTAATAGTAATTACAGTATTGAATACAAACTCTTTTCCACGTGTTATAAATAAAGTGTTTTGAAATGCCTTTCTGAACAAAAAATCATGGTATCGTACTGTATACGTTGGACACCTCCCTAAGCTGGATACGTTAAGGGGGAACCGTGGGATTCCAACTTACACAGGTTATACTGCACACTGATGTGATGTGTATATTGCAGCCCTGTAACACTAGGAATGTGCTACGGCGATGATTCTGTGTTGGAGTCATCTTCTTCTATCTTTTCGTTTAGTATTTCCAAGTATTCTTCTTGCTTCGCGACGAATTCTTTGATCATCTCGATGAGTGTCTGTTTCGCTCTGGGAAAGCCAAGAAGGATCTTTGTGTTCTCCATTTCTTCGTCTTAACCATTTCCGCAGCGAGGACTTTTCTTCTTCCTGAAAGAGAACTACACCCTGGAATCAGGAGGGTCCACACACTGGGCACTGCATCTGCACGCCTTTTCCTGAACAGCAAACCTGCAGAAATACTCCAGTAATACATCATGCAAGTTTAGAGCAAAAGACAACATGCTCGGCGGCTGCTTTCCATGGTTCTGCCTGCCCTTTCCAAATCCCAGTGCCAGGAAATCTCTTTGCTGTGGCGTAAAGTGGCATTCCTGGCAATTCTTTGCTCCAAACATTATGGCAATGGTTCGGTGAACGCCCATTCGTTTACCAACAAGTCAACGCTTATGTCCATAAAGCGAGACACCTTCATCAATGTTTCAGAAGATAGATATATAGAAGAACTTGAGTTACCAGCACAGAACTCGATCTTAAACCCGTGAAACATCTTCGGTAGAAACTGGTACGCCGTTCGTAGGGCAGGCTGGACCGTCCTGTATCAGTGACCGATCTAACTAATGCTCTCTTGGCAGAGTGGAAGAAAGCCCCCACAGCTACGTACCAACGTACACCCTTCCCAACAGAGTGGGAAAAAGTCCCCACACCTACGTACCAACGAAAACCCTTCCCAATAGAGTGGTAAAAAGTCCTCACAGCTACGTACCAACGTAAACCTTTCCCAACAGAGTGAAAGAAAGCCCCCACAGCAACGTACCAATGGAAAGCCTTCTCAGCAGAGCGGAAGAAAGTTCACACAGCAACTTACAGATGGAAAGCCTCAGCAGAATGGAAGAAAGTCCACATAGCAACGTACCGATGTAAAGCCTTCCCATCAGAGTATAAGGATGTCTCCACATCAACGTACCGATGGAAAACCTTCTCTGCAGAGTGGTAGAAAATCCCCACAGCAACATACCGATGGAAAGCCTTCCCAGCAGAGTGGATGAAAGTCCACACAACAACGTATCCTTGGAAAGCTTTCCCTGCAGAGTGGAAAAAGTCCACACAGCAACGTATCCTTGGAAAGCTTTCCCTGCAGAGTGGAAAAAGTCCACACAGCAACGTACCGATGGAAAGCCTTCCCAGCCCAGCTGAGTGGAAGAAAGTCCACGTAGCACCGTACCGATGGAAAGCCTTCCCATCAGAGTCGAAGAAGGTCCGCACAGCAACGTACAGATGGAAAGCCTTCTCAGCAGAGTGGAAAAATCCCACACAGCAACGTACCGAGGGAAAGCCTTCCCATCAGAGTGGAAAAAGGTCCCCACAGCAACGTACCGATGGAAAGTCTTCCCAGCAGAGTGGAAGAAAGTCCCCACAGCAACGTACCGATGGATAGCCTTCCCAGCAGAGTGGAAGAAGATGCCCACATCAACGTACCGATGGAAAGCCTTCTCAGCAGAGTGGTAGAAAGTCCACATAGTAACGTACCGATGTAAAGCCTTCCCATCAGAGTGGAAGAAGGTCCCCACAGCAACGTACCGATGGAAAGTCTTCCCAGCAGAGTGGAAGAAAGTCCCCACAGAAACGTACCGATGGATAGCCTTCCCAGCAGAATGGAAGAAGATGCCCACATCAACGTACCGATGGAAAGCCTTCTCAGCAGAGTGGTAGAAAGTCCACATAGTAACGTACCGATGTAAAGCCTTCCCATCAGAGTGGAAGAAGGTCCCCACAGCAACGTACCGATGTAAAGCCTTCCCAGCAGAGTGGAAGAAAGTCCACACAGCAACGTACCGATGGAAAGCCTCAGCAGAGTGGAAGAAAGTCCACATAGCAACGTACCGATATAAAGCCTTCCCATCAGAGTGGAAGAAGGTCCTCACAGCATCGTACCAATAGAAAGCCTTCTCAGCAGAGTGGAAGAAAGTCCCCACAGCAACATACCGATGAAAAGCCTTCCCAGCAGAGTGGAAGAAAGTCCACACAGCAACGAACTGACGGAAAGCCTTCTCAGCAGAGTGGAAAGTCCAAACATCAACGTACCGATGGAAAGTCTTCCCAGAAGAGTGGCGGATGTACTCGCAGCAAAGCTTGGGCCAATTCAATATTAATTCCTTTCTTACACTAGGGAGTCTGTGGATAGGCAAGTGTCCGGGTATTTTTAATCTTATAGTGTAGTACCATAATGGCCCTCATACATTCGCAGAGTTGCAATAAAATATTGAAATTTTTTATTGATTGGGGCTTTAACGACCACCGTGAGCAACTCAATAGGCAATAAGCAGTCCGCCGCTCCTAATTTTTAGCTACTGGTTCCAGGGAAGGGAGAGAACCAATACCGTAAGTCAAGCGCCACAAGGATTCTAACCCGTACTCAACTCCGACGAATGATCTGAAGCCAGTGCTTAGACCACTGCGCCACCGGGTCGGCGCTAGGTAATTCAAATGACACTAAAGAAATTCTTACCTTTATCTGGTCGAGCATGAGCGAAGGACCGAACATAGATGATTCTTCAGGAGGTCGGAATTTCCTAGATTTGTCGTCTTGACTCATGCTTGACTTCTGTAGTACGTCATGTCATCTCCTCATCTCCCTCTTAATTTTTTTTTTTTTTTTTGAAGCGAAGAAGGAAGCTTTCATTAATTCTAGACGATGCGAGGAACAAACATAACATATTTTTAAAAGAACCCAGCTACCAATAGATCCATTTTCATGTTCGGGCGCAAATGTGTAAACAGGAGTTCGTCGATGACGGAGATCGAATTCCTGTCTCCTCGCTCCGGAGGGAGTTGCTCTAACCGACTAAACTACACTGACGGAATGTATCACTGAAGATTTGTCGTCTTTACATGTGCTTCAAATCTGTATCACGTTAACCCCTAGCCACCAAAACTAAAATGAGGGTCATATTCGTATCTTTTTTTTTTTTTTTTTGATTGGAGGTTTAACGACCACCGTGAGCAACTCAATGGGCTATAAGCAGTCGCCCGTCCCTAATTTAGGGTCACTGGTTCCAGGGAAGGGAGAGAGCCAATGCCGTAAGACAAACACAACATCCATGCCGGACCGGGATTCGAACCCGTACCCCTTACGGACGAATGATCAGAGGCCAGTGCCTTAGACCACTGTGCCACCGGGGTGGCTCATATTGGTATCTCTCGATTGAACTAGAACCTTACGCAAAAAATCGCTTTAACAACAGCTCCTTTAATAGGTCTAGTTGTTCGGTCACTTTTTTTAGATCAGCATCTTTCAGTTCTATTTGTGCCCTTTACGTTAGAAATCCATGAACATAATATCCGTAACTGTCAACTTATCAAACATCATTTTCACAATGACGATATTAAGAAACCGTCTCGTACCGTAATTTGAATCCCGCTTCTAATAATATGACCTTTGTGTTAGGCGTCAGCGAGGCATTACGGGATTTCTTCATTACAAAACATGTTTTATTCAGATGTTAATGTAATTTCGTCATTGAATGACTGTAAAATATTTATTAATGCCTTTCGCTATTGATTTGGGAAGGGAAGCGTTGCGAAAAAAAGAGATACACTGTGGCAACCTCTATGAACTCGAAAAGAATTCTAACTTTTTAATTAAGATCAGAAGAAATGCTCCAGAATAATTCTTTAGCAATAGATAATCCCCACAAAATAAGAGAAATAAATTGCTCATTTCTAAGAAAGATATTTGCATTTTAATGAAGACGACGATTCTTTGGGAAATGGCTTTTACGAAGAATAAGGAATATGCTAATTAGCAAACTTATTTTTTTTCTACAAGCAGCCATAATTGAAAAGAGTGCAAATCAGTAGAAAATATAGTAAAATATGCAATATTAAAATTTATCTTTTTATGGGACCACATTTTTTGTCCATGAACATTTAGGCGATGCCTGTTATTAAAGGTTATCGGAATACCTTTAAATATACTAGAGATAATCTGATTCGAAGCAAATTTTATCTCAGACCCTTTTCTTCCATCTTCTGTTCTCTTTCTTTTGTTTCTTCAAATTTCAGTGTGAGATCCACGTGTAAAGTCATAAAAGAACTAATTTCTAAGTTTTAATGTTTGCTATTAATTTACTGACTTCAAAAACTATTACGATTAATTACTTTTGTCATTGTTACTTTATTATGTCAGATGATAAAAAAGAGTAATGAATATTCAATAAGAAGTTTTTTTTTTATACACTCACGCACAGTAAAATTTGCGCACCAAGAAGGAAGCATCGGATTGAACTGAAATTTTATGGACTTAATGATGCATATGAACATTACACATGATAGCAAAAACAGAGCTACAGGGCAATTACAGAGGGATCTGTGGCACGCAGTCCGGTCATCGTCAAAAGCGCGTCGCACCTTCTCGTGCGGCGATACATGCTGCAATACGGTCCGGCATGGAGGCGAACAGACGCCTGATGTTTTCCTGCCGTAGACTGGCCTACACGTGTTGAACGGTGTGCTTCAAATCCCGGAGAGTGCGGCACGGCAGAAGCCAGCGTTTCAACTGGTCCCACACATGCTCTATAGAGGACATGTCCGGGAAGCGAGCAGATCATGGAAGTGTCTGGACATGAGGTAGGCAGTCCTAGGCAGCCCTAACCGTGTGCGGGCGGGCATTATCCTGCTGTTATTGCGCACCTGAAATCACGGCCTGGAATGGGAGCACATGGGTCCGCAGTATCTAACCCTCATACCGCTGGCCCGTCAATGATCCACGTACGACTACTGCAACTGATCGGCTATCGTAGGCAATGGCTTCCCGGTTCATAATACCTGCAGTGGGGGTGGTGTGGCGCTCAATAGCGAGGTCGGGATTGTTCCGTTGACCCGGGGATCTCCACAACCGGACAAGATGATCATCTGTCCGCAAAACGAAGTGGCTCTCATCGCTAAACACCACACGTCACCAGTCTGCGGCGCTCCACGTCGCTCTGGTTTGGCAGCACTGCACACGGAGCCGGCGATGCTCCGATGTTAATGGCAGCACACGTAAGGGGATCTGGGATAGCAGATTTGCTTCCGCAAAAGCATCGGGAAATGGTTCGTCTGCACACAGGAGCCGCTACATCTGCCTGTATAGTGGACCGGGTCCCCGTGGGATCCGTTCGTGCCTGGAGCAATATCCGTCGATCCTCTCTACCGCTGGTCCTCCTGGTCGGTCCGGAGCCGCTCCGCCGCGTGGCAGTGCCGTCACGTGACCATGGTACCAACACAGTCGTACGGTAAGCTCTGAATGATCTACGTGGCTGCTATAAAGCCCGCCAACCATCCTACGGATTTCACACCGATGATCTGGCCTATGACAAAGTCCGTACGTTGCGTAAATCGATGTCTCTGGCGTTTACGCGGTATTCTTATCACTCTATACTCTTGCTTGCAACTGCAAGTGCTTTTTGTTTTCATGGGGCATCGACTACACACCGGTTTATATGGCTGCGGGTTCATGCTTGCAACGCCATTACAGGGTGTGTTGTCATGTGGCCTCACACCCAATGTGAATCATTTGCATACCAGCACACATTATAGCTACCTACAAAGTTTCGCGGTTGTAGCATGTTTTCTTCTAGGTGCGCAAATTTCATTATCCGTGAGTGTATGTCAACTTATTGTGTGTAATGTTATTATGCTTAAGGTTCAAAATGGAAAACTCCTAAGAGCCAACTACACTGTTAAAAATTGCTCGGTGGGTTACACCAAAAATTGGACCAACACCAGCTGCACAACTTTCTTAGAAATAAATCAGCATTATCTGGTGCAAAGTAAACCCAACAGTGGTAAAAATTGAACCACGTTGTGGAATTTTGTTCGCACCACACAATGATGTATCTTTTCACAGAATGTGATGCAGCACCATTTTTTGGTGCAACCTACCACAAAATGTTTAACAGTGTATCCAAATTGGTGAGAGGTGTATCACAAAGTTTTGATGAATGACGTCATTTCAATCGATTTTCTGAATAAATAAATACACGTTCGAGTCACATTATTGTGACCACCAGCTAATATCCAGAGTAACCTCCGTTTGCAGCGCGGAGAGCAGCTAGACGGACTGGGAGAGACTCAATAAGGTGATGGAAGTTGTTCACAGGTATGTGGAGACATGCTGATTGCAGTGTAATTGACAGCTGCAGGAGAGTGCGTTGTGGAGGATCCATTGAGCGAACGACACGATCGAGGTGGCCCCACAGATGCCCAATTGGGTTTACGTCTGGGAAATTAGGGCACCAACGAAAAACTTTGAAGTCTTCATCGCGTTCTTCCAATCAATCTCGAACATTTCTAGTTGTGTGACAAATCGTATTGTCGTTCTGGAAGATCCTATCCGCCCCAGGGAAGACAATCAGCATATATGGGTGTACGTGATTTGCAAGGATGTATTCATAACGAATTCGGCCCATAGTGCGTTCCACAGGTATGAGTGGACCCAGGGAATTCCACGAAATCATTCGCCAGACCAGAACGCTGCCATACCAGCTTGTATTCTGCCAGCAATGGTTAAAGAGTGTTTGTTTTCTGATGTTTCTCGCCTTATACGCCAACGTCCAACCGTTCGATGAAGCAGAAAACGTGACTCATCGGAGAAGGCAATCCGTTGCCAATCAGCGTGGGTCCGATTCCGATACTACCGTGCAAATATAAATCTTTCCTGCCGATTCACCTTCGTTGGCATAGGTGCAGTGACCATCCGTCTGCATCGGAGCTCCATACGCAGCAGGATTTACTGAACTGTCGTGTTAGACAAACTTCTGATAGCCCCCTGGTTCATTCGGCCGGTGAGTTGCTCCACTGTAGCGTGTCAATCGGCTCTCACGCACCTTCGCAGCCGACGTTCACCTCTCACATCAATAGCTCGTGGTGCTCCGCAGTTTGCACTTCCGTTATTCGCAATGGTGTCATTTCTGCAATCATGATACATTTTAACCACAGCAGCACACGAACTGTTCACAAACTGCGCTGTTTCAGAAATACTACCACACGTAAACTGATAATCATTCTTTTTTGAAAATCTCATAAATCGCTTCTTTTATCCAAGATATCAACGAGTGATATGTTTTCAGTATTCCTACAGCACACCTTATGTACCCTCCAAACCAGCTCAAGACACGTGCCTTCTTTCATTGGCTACCGCTGTTGACATCGAAAGTTGGAGGTGGACACAATAATGTGACTCGACTATGTACATATATAGAATTGCAAGACCATGAAAGACTGCTGGTATTAGCCTGAAACATATAGGATATGTACAACAGGTTTGGATATGCAAATTATTAAACTATCAGTGAAAAGCGCATGCGGCTTTCCTAGCAGGGCCCTCGGAAGTGCTGAATGGTTTTGGATATGCAGACCTGGTTCAAACGAGATGCTGTAATCAGTGAAGAGCCCACATTGAGTCCTAAGGATGTTTCTTGTGTCTCTCTATGATCCATCGCCGAAGAAGGTCACATTTGGAACACCTGACTGACTTTGAGAGAGGAAGGATTGTTGGGAGCACAGAAGCTAGATTTTCCGACCGTGAAATTACCACTCGAACGGGACGAAACATGAGTATACTGATGTGAACGTGGCATCAGTAGACACACGAAGCACGGACGCACTGAAATCTAGTACATGTACTGCAGAAACGCACGACTGCACGGAATGACAGATACCACTATCGCATGGCAGTGACTGATCACACAGCGACATCCACGATGTTAGCGCAGCACTGTATCACTGTCACAGGTCAGGCTTTGTCCTTCAGCTCAGCTCGATGTCGTCTGCTTAATAGAGGACTCGTCGCTAGCAGCATAGGGTTGCCCATTCCTTTGACCCTCAACCACAGAAGCCTCAATCTGCACTGGGATTTCGATCATAGACATTAGCACACTGATTGGCAACAAGTCATGTTTTCAGACGAATACCGATTCAACTTGATAAAACAATGGTTTCCTTAGTGTTCGAAGACATCCTGGTGAACGGTACCTTGCAACTTCACTGCGGCTCAAAGTTAAGCGTTATGATTTACAGCGCCATTTGGTTCAATTCACGATTTCGCCTGATACGAATTGAGTGAACACTTAAAAGATGTTTTAGACGCAGATATGATACCCTTTCTTCAGAGTTGTCCTGGAGGTATATTCCAGCAGGGCAATGATTTGCAACATGTGGCGCAAAATGCCCAATAGCTCCTTCATGCACGGCAGATACCGTTTCTTCTCTGATCTGCACGTTCGCCGGTTATATCCCCTATTGAACATGTCTGGGAGATGTCTAGATAGAAGCAACCTGGCAAACTATTCCTCTAAACGATATAAAGAACCTCTTCTATTCAGTTCCACACCGTGTGGAGGCAGTTATTGTTGATCGAGGTGGCTTTACACGATACTGAGTTTTGAATTGCAAATTTTTTGTATAGGTCTTAAATGTAATGAGTTCTCTCCTGTAACATGAGGAATCTGTGATAAAAATTTCATATAAATAGTGCGATTCCTTCTTGGTGTTGCATTTTTCACAGGTAGTAGTGTATAACCTCCCCTTTTTCTGTGGTAGAGTGGTCACAGCAGCTGGCCTTTGGCTAAATGTATGAGTTTGTAACAGGTTTAACTCGAGGATGATGCATTGGTTGTGTGTTTCGTCAACGGTGCCATTTACCTTAGAAATACATGAATATAGCATACCCGGGTGCTATCTGGGAGACGTGGATTCGATAACCGCTCCAGGACGACGAAATCTTCAAGTTGTCGGATATTATCTGACTTATCATCCTTGTCACAATCACAGCAAAAAACGGATTGTGATCTTCAAAATTTGTAATGTATGGTGTAATCCCATATTTAATTCATGAATTTATCTGCTCCTCCGGGCAATCACGGGTTAGTATTCTTAACCTCGATTCGCTAAACATGAATGCCGGTTGCTCCGACTAGCGAATCCTGTGATGGTTATGTTCAAACTAATCGGAAACTTGAAACCTGGTCGTTGTGGGTGGTGTAGTGGTTAGCATACCCGGGCGCTATCTGGGAGACGCGGGTTCGATTCAATCTCCAGGACGACGATATTTTCAATTTTTCGGATATTCTCTGCCTTACCATCCTTGTCATGTGTACAGCAAAAAAAGGATTGTCATTTTCAAAATTTGTTATATGAACACAAATATAATGTGAGAAATAGTTCCAATACTACAGTCTTATCCCACCTTTGCGTAAAGGGTACGTATCAACATGATTGGTCCAGGGCAGATATCCTTGCCACTGCAAGGATATCTGCAACTTTAGATATTCGTGCTGTAATGACGATTCCCCTTCCACTATCCCTCTTTCCTGGAAATTGTTATTGGATGACGAGAAAATAGCCGAACCAGCGACTTCTTAGAGACTCGAATGGATAATAATCTCCATCCTCTATGTTTAATGTATTAAATATTTACATACCTGTCAATCATGTACTTATAATCAATGATCCTTTTGTGCATTTTATATCTGATGATGGGACCAGTGTGAGTCCTGAAAGGTCTTTTTGTTAAATACTTTAAACTTCTAATGTGTGATCATGTTTTATTAAAACTTTCATCAAACGCCATCCTTTTAATTTTAATTATCGTGTAAAGACGAATTAATCTATCTAGATACACCGACGAACGAAATGATTTATCATTATGATTAATAGAAACAGTTATTTACTTCCGCCTGCGGCTAAGAGGTATATTATGAAAACTACCTAATGGCACACAAAAATGTTTTTCATAACATAATTCTAGAAATTAAGTATTAGTATTAAAAATATTAAAAAATAAAATGTTTCGAAAATTTGAGTTAAGTATTAATTAAGTGTTAAAAAATGATTCGAAAATCTCGAAATTAATTATTTAAAATGAAGAAAATTAGAAATTAAGTATTCAGGAAATCTCTGAATACTTTAGAGATTCTCAAATCTGTTAAAAGAAGAAATGTAGAAGGAAATATGATGTGAATATATGCCCTCTACCTGAAGAATAATGACAAAGTTGAAAATCTGCGAAAAATATTCATCACGCAAAAAAGTTATGCTAAGCAAAAAGAGCTTTTCAAATAATGCTCCACATCTCTATTGCAGCGGATGGTATAGAGTAAAAAAAGATATTTTTAATAGGCTTTTCAAAAGCGGAGATACAGCTGCAAACGGAAGTTCCCAAGCACCACCTAGCGACAGAAGTATGAAACATAAAACTCCTCCAATACACGCTTAAAATGTTTCACATGGTAAATTGCATTCGGCGTTTTTTTTTTTTTTTTTTTTGATTGGAGGTTTAACGACCACCGTGAGCAACTCAATGGGCTATAAGCAGTCGCCCGTCCCTAATTTAGGGTCACTGGTTCCAGGGAAGGGAGAGAGCCAGTGCCGTAAGACAAACACAACATCCATGCCTCACCGGGATTCGAACCCGGACCCCTTACGGACGAATGATCAGAGGCCAACGCCTTAGACCACTCCGCCACCGGGGCGGCGCATTCGGTGTTGAAAGTGCGTTTAAAATCGCACATGCAGAAGAAGAGATATTGGGAAAAGCATGTTAAATATTACCGCCCGCCAGCGGCGAAATTATTCATTACTTTGGGAAGATACTGGACACAAAATCATTTTCATAGTTAGTAGTATATGGCCGGGAAAAAAAAAATCAATAGGGTTATTAGTCCTGCAGATATTGCTGAAAATGGAAACGGGAACACACACCCTGTGCTGGAACACTTTTGCATTAGGAAAAATTTGAAATTATGTGAAAAATATTTCGCACAGGAAATGCTCTCCAAAAAAGAAATAATATTTCAAAGTGGACATTAGAAGAAAAGATATCGACAAAAATATTACATACATCTACGCCCCTGGCGGAAAAGCTATACACAGTAATTAAAAAAAAAAGGTATTAAACGATATTGCGAGGTAAGCGGTATGGGTCCACCAAGAATTTTTTCAATCGAGTTCTCAGAATGGTAGATTTTGCTACACATATACTTCAAAAACAGAAATAAACACTTGCGTCCCCTGTTGGCTAAACAATTCTTTACGAAACATTAAAAATTATATGCAAAACATTTTCCATCAGGAGCTGTATTCGACGCATGAAGAATTTTTCTAATCGAAGTTTTAGAAGCAGGGTATCGGGATAAACGTAAGTTATCTTTACGCCACCTAACGGAAGAAATGTGCATAACTTGAATATTTTGAAATTATATGAGAAACATTCCTCACCGGAAACGCTCTCCAACAAAAAATTTTGAAATTCGACTCTTAGAACCACAGATATCGACAAAAATAAGATACGAATCTACGCCGCCTGGGGGAAACACTATGCATTATTTTAAAAAGAAAGTATTTTAAAGAGGTTTACCGAGGAGAGCGCTATAGATTCACCAAGGAATTGTTTTGATTGATTGATTGATTGATTGAGTGCTTAGCGACCACCGTGAGCAACTCAATGGGCAATAAGCAGTCCCCCGTCCCTAATTTAGGGCTACTGGTTACAGAGAAGGGAGAGAGCCAGTGCCGTAAGACAAACACACCATCCATGCCTCAGCAGAATTCGAACACGCACCCATTTCGGACGAATGATCAGAACTCATCGCTCAGACCCCTGCGCCACTGGAGCGGCAAGGAAGTTTTTCAATCCAGTTTTCAGAGACTCAGATTTTGCTGCGAATGTATCAGGAGCAGAAAAAACAGTTATGCCCTCAGTGGTCAAACCGTTTTCTAACACAAAAAAAAACAAAAAAAAATATGGGCAAACCATTTCCCATTAGAAGCAGTTTCCGATGCAGGAATAAATTTTCAAATCGGTGTTTTAGAAGCAGAGGTATCGGAGAAAAAGCAATTATCCTTTGCGCTCCTTGCGGGAATCTATGCATTACTTCAAAACGAAACTGTTCCTAAAGTTGTCTTCCTTACAAATAGCATCAAGAGAAAATATTTACATTCAATATATTCGGATATATATCACTGAAGACGTAAGAAAATCCAACTGTGAACTAGTGAGGAAAGCAATTGAAAACAACCAAAGCCTAAAGATAGCAAAGGGACATCTCAGTAAGGGAAGAAAACAGATTATGGCACTGAGGAAAGAAGATGGTTCTGTAACAAGAAATAGAGGCGAAATTTTGACAAGAGTGAAAGATTTCTACTCCAAATTATATGAAAGGGATGATACATACACTCCAGACATCATGAAAGATACCAGTACCAGAGTTCCTCCAGTCCTTCCAGCAGAAGTTGCACATGCAATCAAGAACATGAAGCGGGGAAAAGCTCCAGGAGAAGATGGAATAACTGTAGACATCATAAAAGAAGCAAGTGGAGAAATCGAAACAGTACTCGCCCAAATTTTCACTCGATGCCTTAATGAAGGAAAGATTCCTGAGGATTGGAACACCGCTACAATGATCCTGCTACATAAGAAAGGTGACATTGAGGATCTCGGAAACTACAGACCTATCAGCCTCCTATCAGTAGTTTATAAAATCTTCACTAAAGTTCTTTCACACCGCTTGAAGGTAACACTGGACATGGCTCAACTGAGAGAACAAGCTGGATTCAGGAGTGGCTACAGCACAATAGATCATATCCACGTGCTGAGAGAACTAATTGAAAGAGCGAGGGAATATGAACTTCCATTGTGCAAGGCTTTTATCGATTATGAAAAAGCCTTTGATTCGGTGAAACCATCAGCAGTTACAATGGCTCTGAAAACCTGCGGTATTGAAGATGCATACATTAATATTATTAATAACATCTATGAAAATGCAAAGATTCGGCTGTTTGAAAATACAACACACATAAAAATTGGAAAGGGAGTGAGACAAGGTGACACCATATCTCCGAAGCTCCTTAATGCCACATTGGAGGGTGTTTTTCAGTCGCTGAGCTGGGAAAACAAAGGGATAAAGATTAATGGAGATTATCTAACCCACCTTCGTTTTCCTGATGACGTATTCATTTTTGCAACTACCCCATCAGAGCTGCAGAGTATGATCCAGGAACTTGCTGACAAGAGTAAAGAAGTGGGATTAAAAATGAACTTCCAGAAGACAAAAGTGATGTTCAATGCTTTTACAAGAAATGAAGATTTATCGATTGATGGAGGAAAGCTGGATATAACAGAAACGTACGTTTATCTTGGACAGCAGATATCAAGTGAGGGTCACATTGATGAAGAAATTAATCGGCGTACAAAACTTGCCTGGAGAGCTTTTGGAAGAAACAGCATAATTTTCAAGAGCAATATGCCATTATGTCTTAAAAGAAAAGTGTTTGATGAATGTATCCTTCCAGTGCTTACGTATGGTGCAGAGACGTGGACCTTAACTAAAAGAGACATACAACGGCTGCAGACAACTCAAAGGAGCATGGAGAGGTGCATGCTTGGCGTAACCAGGAGAGATAAGAAGAGGAACTCGTGGATCCGAAAAATGACAAGAGTGGAAGACATCATGATCAGAGTTAAATCCCTGAAATGGCAATGGGCTGGACATACTGCCAGAAGGACAGATCATCGATGGACAGCCGAAATTTTAGATTGGATTCCAAGGGACAGGAAAAGACCCAGAAGAAGACCACATGGAAGATGGGTGGATGAAATTCGAAAGTATGCAGGGGTGACATGGAGGAGACTGGCACAAGACAGACCGTTGTGGAGGAAACTTGGGGAGACCGTCGTCCAGCAGTGGATTGATAATGGTTGACAATGATGATGATACATTCAAATATATGTATTTGAATTCGACATTATCTACATTTACGCCCTCTAGCGGCGATGTTTCGCATCGAAGCAAACAGGAACGTAAGGATCGTCCTTCTTACCTTTCATGCTTACCAGTGCAAAAAGAGATTTTCAAATCGGACAAATTGCTGCAGAGACATTGTGTCAAGATTGGAACGGACGTATGAAGAAACCCATAGCTTAAGCACGATCATTCTTACAAAAGACGTGCTAAACAGTACGTGCTGATGTTATCACATTGTCCGTTCGTATATGCATAACATATCTCTGCAACTATTTGTCTTTTTGAAAAATTATTTTTATACTGGAAATAATGAAATGTGACAGCAATGACAATGGCTTTCCGTTTTTATATGTGCCTCTTACTTCTCTACTAGAGGGCTTAATGAGGATACTATCAAATTCAAGTACATTTTAATAAATTTAACATAAAGCTGCCTAAGCACGATTTTGAACACTTCCATCTAATACACGCAAGCCTCAGACGTATAAGATATTTATTTACACCTGTACATACTGGTTTTAGATGTAAATAAATAACTTATATTTCTGAGGCTGGCGTGTATATTAAATGGAAGTGTTCTAAACCCTGCTCAGACAGCTTTTTGTAAGATTTATTCTATGGTCGCACGAAATATATTGTCTATTCAAGTACGTTTTATCCGGCACATTTGCTTCTAAGTATCCGATTGGCCATGTTTTTCTTCCTTTCAATGCCATTCATAACGAAGATTATTTCGGGTATACAGTTTCATTTTCAAGAAATTCATAGATAGATTTTCTGCTGGGGTAAATTGCGATTTCCCAGATATCATCATCATCATCAACGATTATCAATCCACTGCTAGATGAAGGCCTTCCCAAGGTTCTTCCACAACTGTCTATTTTGAGCCTGTCTCCTCCATGTCACTCCAGCATACTTTGGAATTTCATCCATCCATCTCACTAAGGGTCTTCTTCAGGTTAGTTTTCTGTCCCTCGGAATCCAGTCTAAAATGTCGGTTGCCCATCGATGGTCAGTTCTTCTGACAACATGTCCATTTCAGTTATTTCACTCTGATCCACTCCTGTCATTTTCCTTATCCGCAAGTTCCTCTTCTTGTCTTTCCTGGTTACACCATTCATGCATCTCTTCATGTTTCTTTGAGTACTCTGCAGCCTTTGTATGTCTATTTTAGTTAAGATCCATGTCCCTGCTACATACGTAAGCACTGGCAGGATTCATTGATTTAAACACCTTTCTTTTAAGACATAATGACATACTGCTCTTAAAAATTGAACTGTTTCTTCCAAAAGCTCTCCATCCAAGTTTTATACTGCGATTAATTTCTTCAGCAACCCTCACTAGATATCTGTTGCCCAAGGTAAATATAGGTATTGGTTGTCTTAGGCCTTTCTCCGACGATCGATAAATCTTCGTTTCTTGCCAAAGCACTGTATATCACCTTTGTCTGCTGAAAGTTCGTATTTAATCTCACTTCTTTACTCCTGTCAGTAAGTTGTTAGATCATACTCTGCAGCTCTGAAGGAGTAGTTGCAAAGATTAATGCGCCATCAGCAAAACGAAGGTGATTTACGCAATCTCCATTAATCTTCATTCTGTTGTTTTCCCAGTTCAATGATTGTAATACATTTTGCAATGTGGCATTAAAGAGCTTGGCAGATATGGTGTCACCTTGTCTCACTTCCTTTCCAATTCTTATTTGCGCTATATCCTCAAATATCCGAACCGCTTTACTTGCATTTTCATAAATGCTATTGATAATGTTAATCTACGCATCTTCAACACCGCAGGATTTCAAAACCATTGGAACTGCTGATGGTTTTACGGAAACGAAGGCCCTTTCATTATCAATAAAAGCCATGCATAATGGGAGTTCATATTCTCTTGTTCTTTCAATTAGTTCTCTCAGTACATGGATATGATCCACAGTTCTGTAGCGACTCCTGAATCCAGCTTGTTCTCTTGGTTGAACCATGTCGAGTGTTACCTTCAAGCGATGTGAAAGAACCTACATATGTTTCTATATATCCTATTCAAAAAATTATTTCCACATCGGATGGACCTCCTGGTGTGAAATGTTCTGCATATAATTTATTATTTTGGTAAAGAATGTTTTAGCCACCAGGGGCGTTAGTGTATTTTTCTGTTTCTGATGCGTTTTCAACAAAATCGGAGCTTCAGAAAACCAGATTTCCGAAATTCTTTCGTGGACCGATACCGCACATCACAAACAATCCTCTTGCCAATACCTTTTGCTTAAAATAGTGCATCGTCTTTCCTCCAGGGTGTATGGATGTGTTGTATATATTTTTTTCGACATCTGGACTTCTGAGAGTGCGATAAGAAAAATCCTTCCTTTCTCAGAGAGCGTTTCTGGTCAGAAATTGTTTTTTTAAGCACAAGAGTGCCGCTACAGGACGTATAAGTTTATGTTTCAGTTTACAGTATATTGGCAGTGATATCTGCATGACTGAAAACCCGACAGAACAAAATTTTTTTTTCGGTAAGATACTGCTAACTGAGAAGATATTTTATGTGTATTGCCTTCCCAAAGCACAATTTCCCCGCTGGGGGCGCAAATATTTAATATGTTTTTCTCGATATCTGTGCTAAGCATCCGACTTAAAAAATATTTTAACACCGGATATCATTTGCCTTGTAGAAAACATTACTCATACTTGTGCAGTTTTTTGGTCACAGTTCTGTCGCTAGGTTATGCTCTTATACTTCTGTTTGCAGTGGTATTTCCGCTCCTAAACATCCTATAGAAAAATTCTATTTTTAACTCTATGTCAGTAGCTACAATAAAAATTAGAGACATTTTTCTTTACATAATACACAGATTTCCCGCTAGGGTGACGTAAATGATAATCTTTTTCCCGCTATCTCCGTTTCCAGGTGACGTATTTGAAAACATCCTTTTCCTTAGCGTAGCTTTTCTTATGATGAATGCTTTTCGCATATTTCCAGCCTTTTGAGTATGTGAAATTCTTCCGTTACGAGGTGTAGAGTAATATACTGTATGTTTCCATCTATATTTCTTCTAAATGTTTTATTTGAAAATCGCTTTGCCTGCTCTACTTTGCTTAGGCAATGAGCATTTTTAAAGCACGATTTGGTTATTTTCTTAACAAACTTTTTAGTCTCTAGTGGGAGTTAGTAGCTGTTTCTATTTCTAGATGTTTTATGAAGTGTAGAAATCTCATTGATTTCCTTTTATAACCTTTGCCATTTACTGTATGGATGACTTTGATAAATTTTATTCCAGTCACAAAGGATTCAACAGACGAGCTCATGACAACCGAAAATTCCGTGTCATCTTTCTTGTTTTTGTTTTCATTTTTAAACTGATATTTAGGAATATTTCAAAAATATAGTAGTGAGATTTCGTTGGCATCTCTGAAGAATTAGTCCTGAGCTTTTGCCGTTTCGATAACATGTCTGAGATCCTTATTGTGCTTTCCAATTGCATTCTCGAAAGGTAAAGGCATCTCCTCGGATTTATTCATATCAATGAAGCATCTTTTTCGAGGACATCAACAAGTGCTTTAGACAATGGTGCGGTTAAATATCCGGAAAGAGCCTGCTGTGATTTGTCCTGGAAACACCCTTTTGCAAAATCAGTTTCGCTCTTTATTTTCCCATTTCTGGTTTGTCAAGATCTTCTAAATTGCATTTAAACGCATACGCTGATTTTCTTTCCAAACACATTTGATCTTCCAATTTTTCTTTTTAAATACTTTAAATCACATACAAGTCCAATTATTCAGTCGCAATGCACAGATGATATAAAATAAAATTTTTTTTAACGAAATTCACATTTCCTCTTTTCGCAATTCCCTATTCTTTCATGCCATTGATAATTGTATAAATTAATCTTTCTCCAATTAATTAAGATTGCTGACATGGGAGTTTGAAGTAGACATTCCCATTTATGCACTTTCACTCTGAGTGTTTCATAAATGCTTTTGAAAATTCTTTTATAAAGTAGTTTGTTCAATTTTACACAGAAATGTATTTTTTTAAATGTGACTATTCAGTATAATTACAAAGTATCGCAGAAAATTTCGCAAAATTTGCTTTCCGGTTGGATGCATTTAATCAATAAATGCCAATGTACGATGTAAAGCGACTTTCTAAATTAAAAGCATGTTGACTAATATTTTAAAAATACTTTAATTATTCTGACTTTATTTTTAATTTGTAAAGCCATCAGTCGTAAAGATTTATCACAACAATATCTCTCAGTGTCGATTGCTGAATTTTGCAACGTGTATTTCCCAGTTTTAAATTGATCGCGTCTGGAAAAATTATTTTCGAAAATTTTCTTGACAATTATTCATGCGTTGCTTCGTATGAGAAGAGGATTTTCTCACTCGTATTCTTTAAGAAATTCACATTGTAGGAATTTTCATGAAACTTCATTTAATTAGTATTGTATTGCTGTTTGTTTTAATCACCCATATTTTTATTTTACTATATTGTAGATGCTTTCATTCATATTTAACGTATGTGATTATTTTATTATTTATGTGTGTGTATGTGTGACTATTTTCACTCTTTCCTTTCTAGTTTCTTTTTTTTATCTAAATATGTTTGTCTCTTGTTTGCGTTCTTCATTCTGTGCATTATATAAGACCTTTGAAGTTTCTATACCATTTTAGGAAAAACGTGCAGCAAATCGGCGGGTAAATAACACACTTACACTCTCTGTGTAGCTGTATATTTTCACTCTGACTTGCCGATCTTAGAGGGGTATAATAGACTTTTAGCTACACAGCTTTAAATGAATTAGCTAAAACACATATAAATCTCGATAACTCAAAAAATACATCATGAAATGTAATAAAAATTGGTGAAAACCTGTATCATATCGTTCGTTAGAGTAAGACCTTATAACATTTTGTAAGACAGGCGAAAAAGAAGGTGCAGCAATGAATTAATCAAATTACCTCAATAGGACGTGTAGTCACCCCTCACATCTATGCACGCCTCACCGCGATGTTTCATGCTGCTGATGATCGTGTCTAGAAGCTCAGTAGGTAAAGACAAATTACTTCAATTGGAAGTGTCGTCACCTCTCATATTTGTGTAAGCCTCACCGCGATGTTTCATGCTGCTGATGATGGTGTCTAGAAGCTCAGTAGGTAAAGACAAATTACTTCAATTGGAAGTGTCGTCACCTCTCATATTTGTGTAGACCTCACCGCGATGTTTCATGCTGCTGATGATGGTGTCTAGAAGCTCAGTAGGTAAAGACAAATTACTTCATTTTTTTTTTTTTATTGGAGGTTTAACGACCACCGTGAGCAACTCAATGGGCTATAAGCAGTCGCCCGTCCCTAATTTAGGATCACTGGTTCCAGGGAAGGGAGAGAGCCAGTGCCGTAAGACAAACATAACATCCATGCCTGACCGGGATTCGAACCCGGACCCCTTACGGACGAATGATCAGAGGCCATCGCTTAGACCACTGCGCCACCGGGGCGGCTTACTTCAATTGGAAGTGTCGTCACCTCTCATATTTGTGCAGGCCTCACCGCGATGTTTCATGCTGCTGATGATAGTGTCTAGAAGCTTAGTAGGTAAAGACAAATTACTTCAATTGAAGTGTCGTCACCTCTCATATTTGTGTAGGCCTCACCGCGATGTTTCATGCTGCTGATGATGGTGTCTAGAAGCTCAGTAGATAAAGACAAATGACTTCAATTGGAAGTGTCGTCACCTCTCATATTTGTGTAGGCCTCACCGCGATGTTTCATGCTGCTGATGATCGTGTCTAGAAGTTCAGTATGTAAAGACAAGGTACCAACTATAGGAAGTGCATTCACCCCTCACCGCAATGTTTCCTGCTGTTGATGATGGTGTCTAGATGCTCAGTAGGTAAAGACAAATAATCTCAATAGGAAGTGCAGTCACCCCTCACCGCAATGTTTCATGCTGTTGCTGATGGTGTCTAGAAGCTCAGTAGGTAAAGACAAATTATCTCAATAGGAAGTGCAGTCATCCTTCACATCTATGCAGGCCTCACAGCGATGTTTCATGCAGTTGATAATGGCGTGTAATAGTTTAATAAGTAGCAACGACCACTGTTCGTTCAAAGCTAGTCTGAGCACTTCCAGGTCTTGCTGAGAGGGTTGAGGCACCAACATGTCTTCCTAGAGCATCTGAGACATGTTCGATGGGATAAAACTTAGGAGACCTTGCTGACCAGTCCATATGGTCAATGATTTCCTCTTGAAGATAATGTTCTACCAATCTCGCTGAGTGGGGACGATCGTTATTGCGTTTTGATATCCTAGACCTCCACATTTACCCTTATACAAGTTCTATGCAAATGCATCTCCATAGAGATGCGCAAACATTGGAGTCCAGGACGTTATTCTATTTGCGTCGAGCATTCAGGGTTCCTCTTGGAAGTACAAAGAGGTATTTGCGTCCACCCAACGATATGGTGTCCCAAAATGTCATGCCGCCACCACCACCATACATAAGTGTCCTTGTCAGGTGTCGTAGAGAGCTGACAGAGGATCCCTCGTACTCTCCAGAACAAAACACGCCTGCAATCCCTCTGAAAAACAGATCGTGACTCATCTGTGAAGAATACTGATTCCCATTGGTTTTCTGTTCAGTTTACGTGATTTTTACCGAATTTAATCACCCTCTCCCTGTGATGGCATGTAAGGGGTACGCGAAGTGTGGTCGTCCAGCATAAAGTCCTCCGTGAATTTTTACGCGCACAGTGAAAGCGCATGCCGCCGTTCCTATCGCCACAGCAACGGCAGTTCACAGCTGCATTGGGGTAACCCTCATGTTCCTACGCGTAATTAATGTGCGATATAGGTCATCAACGGATGCTGTATATCCCAGTGCCTTATTTCGGTGTACCTTCGGCAAGCTCATTACGCATTTTGAAATTCGTTTCGCAGTCTGTGTACCACGGCACTCACATGCAGTCATTTAGCAACTTTCAACTGACTTTTGCTTGCTTCCAGCCTTCCGATCTCTCTCTAGCTTAGTTCTTCTGCCCAATGATGTCTCGAAGCCATTATGAGAAATCTGCTATCTCAAAACCCTTTCTTACACTGCGCAACGACGTGAACAGTCCCTCTTAAATGTCGCTGCTGGTTTGCATAAGCCAATGCCATCGCCACTCATTTGTATACGACACCCCGACTCCGCTTTACATTCAACGTCATATACCAAAGTTTCGCGAATTCCCAACTCTTCTTTCACTTACTAGTGTAAGTGCGATTTATTATTTACTGTGTTGACCATGCGTCGGATATTCTCCATGAGCCGATTCCTGCCAAATCGATCCCTAAGACCGTTATATGCAACGGGAAGGCAACCAGTTACGGCTGACTGGCTCTGGACGACACACACACACACACACACACACACACACACTACCAGCAGAGAGGATCGTGAGAGCGGCACCCACAGATGCAACGTCGTACTTTTCCAATATCTGGAAACATGTGGCAGCTGTACATGGGATTCCTGTGTCCACCAGAACCATTTTCAGACGCCTTGCGGAGGCAAATCTGCACTCTCGACGGCCCTTACGGTTTCTTCCATTAACACCTGATTATCGTCATCGTCTATTGCAGTGTTGTCAGCAGCGAGCAACGTAGAATGATACGGACTGACGACGTATAGTGTTCACCGACGAATCCCGCTTCTTTATGGAGACGTACGACCACCGTGTCAAAGTCCTCACTGTACAGCGGCACACGTCCGAACTGCATACGTGATGGTCTAGGGAACCATCGCGTATGAGAGCCGGATTTCCCTCACAGTATTCCGAATGACGTCGACAGCCCAGCGCTACGTACAGGAGATCTTGCAGCCCCATGTGCTGTCTTTCCTGGCGGGGCGGAACGGAGCCATTTTTAAGCCAGATAACTAGTGCGCAAACGTCACGGGTTTCCCAGGACTGTCTACGCCATGCTTCGACGCTTCCGTGTCCTGCCAGATCGCCTGATCTCTATCCCATCGAGCACGTGTGGGACCAGATGGGAGGCCAGCTTTCGCCATGTCCCAGTGTTCGTGATTGACAGCGTTAGTTGTAAGAAGTATGGGCCAATCGGTCCCAGGATAACATACGGCGTCTCGACGCGGTACTAACGCTGACCGGAATGTGTGCCATATGTCCACTGGAAATCGTCCTGCTGCTGTGATATTGTAATCACTTCTGTCCTTGGTATGTACCATCCCATTACTAAAATCTCACTTCAATCCGACACCTCCTTCTTGGTTCGCGGATTTTTATGACAGTGAGTGTACATATAACGGCTACTTAAAACATTCTGTGGCTGGATGTCGTCCCACACGGGGGCCGATGTCTCGGTACGATAAACCGCTGTCGCGATAAGCCACTATTCGGACTCTGTCGAACTCCGAAACGTGCTGGAATGACTGCCGTATTCTGCGACGAAGCATCAGGAAACTGCCCACGCACAGGTCCGGCAGCACAACACACTTCCACTACTTACACCCCGCCTTCTGTGCACCCTTCTTATAGTGCTTCTCGGTGGCGTGCCGGGCGCACATGATTTGCATATTCCCCGCAATGCTAATCGTTTGCATGTCCTCTCGCGGGCGACGCATGCTCGAATTTCAGGCCAATCGGATGCTTCCTTCTTGGTGTTGCATTTTGGGTGGTCAGCAGTGTATTTGTGAAAGTCCAGTTTCTTCACATCAATATAAATATTAAATTCTATCTCATGGCTCCTTGAAAATGGAACACAAATACCTGTTGAACAGAGTTTCAGATGGCATTACTTTCTTTCCCAAATAAAGCATGATTCCACAGCAATTTCGTTAAAAATAATTTGTTGTAGAGATTTTCTAACAGGACAGAAAATAATGTACCTCCCTGCTGTTAAAAATGAAAGGAGAATGCATATCTTGACCAGTCAAAATTGGAAAAAGGAGTTTTACAGCTGCCGTATCGATGGTAATAGCAACAATAGAACGAAACCCACGACATCGAAAATCGCCAGTAATACGCAGTGCCTGGAAATCTACTTTTTTTAAAGTAGCTTTAACTATTTCTTTGATAACGTAGTTTGCTACAGTTACGCTACTTTTGTTGAAACGTAGTGGATTACCACTACATTTTTACGTTTAAGTTAAAAACAAAAATTTTGAGGA
Organism: Macrothele yani; assembly: GCA_039090855.1. NCBI lineage: Eukaryota > Metazoa > Arthropoda > Arachnida > Araneae > Macrothelidae > Macrothele > Macrothele yani. The sequence continues at coordinate 142,300,645 of CM077002.1, forward strand.
TAATCTTTATATTTTGCATTCTCACCTTTGATATTCACAGCTAAATACTAAAATAAATTAAACAAGCAATTTACCATTACCTTGACCTCTTAGCTACTATCATTGTCTGTAACATATTTTAAAATATTAATACTAAAACTGCAAACTTTTGAGGTTTAAAATATGTAAAAATATTGATAGGAAAATGAATCGCTTGGTTGGTTGGTTGGTTGGTTAGTGGATTTTAGTGGCGCAAGGGCCAGGTTTGGCCAAAGAGCGCCAGACAAAGAACTATCAGCCACAGAATTTTAAAAGCGTGGAAAATGAGTAAGAGCAGACAGGCTTGGTAAAAGTTGAAAAAGAGTATGATGAAAGCAGGGAAGACAAGGTAGTTAATTAGATTTATAAAAAAATTTACTAATTGAGATGGACGAACCGTCACTCTCCTCCCCCCCCACACACTCATCTGCAATGCTGGCAGAGGGCGGGGACGAACTGTCACTCTCCTCCCCCCCCCATGTTCCTCTGCAATGCTGGTTGAGGCTGGGGACGAACTGTCACTCTCCTCCCCCCCCCCCATGTTCCTCTGCAATGCTGGTTGAGGGTGGGGACCTCGCTGAGGCCGAGACAGTTGGATGGACACTGCACACCTTTGCGGATTGAGGGCCGGGTCTTCCGCACGTGCAGGCTGTCTGCTGGGAACCGGAAGAGTCGGTCGTCTTCAAAAGAGAAGGCGCAGACTCAGCTGGTCGAATAAGCTGGAGCTCGGTGAAATCCACTTGTGTCGCTTGTTCAACTGTAGATCGCTTGGCAAGTGCGGCGAGAGCTACAGGGCGCGGAACAAAGGGCTGCACGGGTTGCGGCAGAGACTGAACCACTGCGGCAAAAGTACGCTGTCGGGTGGTGGGAATACCCAACTTGGCCTTGGCAGCAGGGTACGAGAGGCCTTCCAGGGTCTTGAGGCGCTGGATCGCCATCTCGTCCTTCCATTTCAAACAGGTGCGGGAGTAAGCTGCATGGGACTCACCACAGTTAACACAGGAGGCCGCAGAAGTGCAACCTTCCCCGTCATGTTCACTGGAGCCACAATTAGCGCAACGAGCGGAACTCTTACAGAAACGTTGTGAATGCCCGTACCTCTGGCACCTGAAACAGCGCAGAGGACTGGGAATGTACGGTCGAACTGCACAGACCAAGTAGCCTGCCTTGATTTCTGTCGGAACTTTCGGGGAGTTAAAAGTCAAGATTACATTTTTAGATTTAATCAAAGAGCCATCACGCCGGAACATCATACGACGTGCAGCAAGAACACCCTGATCCGCAAGTTCAGTCACCAATTCGTCCTCACTGCATGGCAAGAGATCAAACTCCGAAATAACACCCCGAGATGTGTTAAGAAACGGGTGAGGTGCCACTTTGACAGGAATGCCTTGAAGACTAGTGAGGAGCAGAAGAGTGTTACTCTGAGAAACACTGCAAGTTTGAACAAGCAGGTCCCCAGAGCGAAGCTTCCTCACAGACTTCAAGGGGCCAACCGCAGCGTCCAAAGCTTTAGAAATGAAAAATGGAGATCTGGTGGACAGTCTCTCATTCGGATCGACGGATTCCACAACTAAGTGAGTAGCATGCGTATTCACAGCAAATCGAGGGAGACGACGCTTCGGAGCGACTAGTACAGCTGCCGAAGAAGAGGTTCCACATTCTGGGTCCAGGTCATGGTCGAAAGATCGTTTAAGGGTAAGAGACTGTGTAGGTTGAGAAGACGAAGGAGAGTAGTTTGCAACTATCATTTTCTCAGGTGACTTAAATTTGGAGTGTTTATGTTTGGGTTTACACATGGAAAAAAGAAGGAAGATTCGTCTGCAGACTACTCCACCCACCACCGAGCCCTACAAGGGAGAACTGGAGGTCCGCAAGCCAAGAAAATGACGCTAGACACAGTTCTGGAGCTTATACGTTGCAGATATAGTCCGTTGGCTGTGATCACACGCACTCGGCGGACACTTCGGCCTCCTGGTACCGTCATGCCAACGCCTTTGGCATGATCCCACAGCCCCCGGGCTCACCCTGCCGTGCTATACGACAAAAAAGCCGCTAAAGCCCTGTACACACCTTGGTACAAGACTTCTGACTAGAGGTGGGTTAGTCTCTAGCCTCCCGTTTACAGCGAAGCCGGGGTCGAAGAGGAGTGTTGGTACACAGGAGGCACTTATCCGGTCTCCTGCGACCTCAGCCGCCAGACATCCCATTTCCGCCTCACGGGTCTCCGCACGCGGCAAACATGCAGGTAGGTCTAGCACCCAAACCAGTTAAAAGGAAAAAAAGAAATCCAAAGAAGACAAATCCTGGAAGGGAACCTAAACGGAATCTCAGCAACCTACATACTGAGCGGTTAATATAAATCAGTTAGTGGTGGAGGGTAACAAAACCACAAGACCGGGGTGTTAGTACATAACGTGGTAGAGATTAGGTAGAGAACACAACACGGGCAACTAGCCAGTGGAGAAAATAAATAAAAACGAAAAAGCGAGACACAAGACCAGCTCGGGATCGTGGGGCCGCGACTCCCCAACAGCTGGATGAACAGCCGTCCCTGCAAACACCAACAGCACCAAAAAAAAAAAAAAAAAAAAAAAAAAAAAAAAAAACAAGCTGTGGCATGACATCAGATGTTGACCAGTCACAAGGTCAGCTCGGGCCGTGGTGGCGCCGCTCCCCAAATAACTGGAAAACCAGTTATCCCCGTGCGGGGAGAATCGCTTGAATATTAGATGTTATCCATCAACTGGTTCCTACAGTTTTTCTGTGCATACACGTTTATTGTTGTACGCACCGCACACCTGGTGGACGAGTGGTATAAGTGACAGTCATAGGATCACTCTTCCGAGAAGGGCAAGGTACGATGGGTAGTGGAATGATCGTATGAGGTTCAGTCCACTACCCATCTCGGAGGATTGATCCTATGACAGTCCTTCCACAGTCATAGGATCACTCTTCCGAGAAGGACAAGGTATGATGGGTAGTGGAGTGATTGTATGAGGTTCAGTCCACTACCCATTTCGGACTACTGATCCTATGACAGTCCTTCCACAGTCATAGGATCATTCTTCCGAGAAGGGCAAGGTACGATGGGTAGTGGAGTGATCGTATGAGGTGCAGTCCACTACCCATCTCGGAGGATTGATCCTATGACAGTCCTTCCACAGTCATAGGATCACTCTTCCGAGAAGGACAAGGTATGATGGGTAGTGAAGTGATCGTATGAGGTTCAGTCCACTACCCATCTCGGAGGACTGATCCTATGACAGTCCTTCCACAGTCATAGGATCACTCTTCCGAGAAGGGCAAGGTGCGATGGGTAGTGGAGTGATCGTATGAGGTTCAGTCCACTACCCATCTCGGAGGACTGATCCTATGACAGTCCATCTACAGTCATAGGATCACTCTTCCAAGAAGGATAAGGAATGATGGGTAGTGGGTTTAATGACATTGGCGCTTTTTTTTTCCTGGGAACTCGTAGACAAGAATCAGGGAAAGACGACTGCTTATATACCTGACACCTGCTCATGATGGTTGTTAACCCGTCCGCCACACCAATAAATCTTGTTCTACAGACAGAAACGCTGCATTTGCTTCATTAATTTTTAAAAAGATGTTGCATTTCAAATTACAGTACGTTTTTCATACATATTTCTAAAGAAAATTGAGAAGGGAAGTTGATAATTAATTTCCCTTTCCTTGTAAGTAGTATAATAAAACACCAGTACTTACCCGTGCTCTATTACACTGCTAGTAGGTAAAAGAAAATTTTTCCACCCGTTTTGGGAAGGGACAAAGTTAACTTCCACATAAATTTATTTTTTTGTGAATTATTTCATCGCATCTGTTATGGCATCTTTTTAAATAGTAAATATGTATGTTCAGCAGAATCAGTATAGGAAAAACAAGTTAGTAAAATCATGCAATGCATTATGATACGCTTTCCAACATACCAGAAATCATTACTGAAATTATGAGGATAATGACTGTGGAATAAATCTCACTCCTGCGCCCTAACCTTTGACTCCATTTCGATGATATTCAACAGAACCGGTAAAGTATACTTCCGGAACAACATGATAACGTTTTGTCTCAATCGAAGCATGTTTACGTAAGTTATAATGCATAAGGGCGATGGAATGGATCCCGATCAAATGTCCTGACCTTTGACCCCATTTCGTCCATTTTAATTAGGGTTTCTCCCCAGGTGGTCCCCTACCACATACTAAACTTTCATCAAAATCGAACCATTTTTACGCGAAATATCGTGCAGACGGACGGACGGACAAAGCTGGAGCATATATGCTTCTTCAACTTACGGTTGGTAAGCGTAAAAAGCTGGAGCATATACGCTTCTTCAACCTATGGTTGGAAAGCGTAAAAAACGATCAATAGTTCGGTTGGCTTTCACAGTGTAAGTTAGGTATGCGATGGTTGTTTTCTTTCAAAGTAGCGAGATTCATAGCTTAATTTTCTGCTACGAGCTACTTTATTTTGTAGCGTGCTGCATTAGCAGCAGGCTACTTCCGATCACTGCTAATAAGTAACAGAGAGCGAAACAGAACAAAATGTTACAATGGAGATATTACATTGCAAGTAGGTGAAAGGAAAATGTAATTCTTTCTTACCCTAGCAGTGTAATAGAGAATCATATTTGCTTAAATTTAATATGGATTCTCCATATTTGAATTCTAATAGATTTTACGGCAGATAGGAAGATATGCGTCTATCAGCACTGTTCAGTGTTTAACCGACTGCAGTCTTTTCTTCCTAAATTCTAGTTCCATTCAGAGATATCTTTTCAGTCACATAAATAAAAGTCATGCCAAATTTTGCGTATGACCACTTAATGGTAACAACGGAAAGCGAAAAATCTCTTTCCTTGACAGATCAAAACGCCAAATAAATAGTAGTTCTCTTCGATCCGAGTCACTGGATTTTCCTTCTGGATTTCTTTCCTTTCAAAACGGCATTTCCTCCCGTGAGGTTGAACGAACAAATTATTTTCACTGCAACAGTAATTCTCCGGCACTGCAGCCGAACTTGCTACAAGCTCTAGTGCAAACCTAAATATTGTCCAAGTAATGATTTCTTCAGGGCCCTAGGGAAGATTTTTGGAACTTTCTTTCTTTCCCTTTATCAAGAAAAAGCAGATAATTTGTAGCGATTCTCGAAGAACAACTTTGTGAAAAAAAACGGGTTATATCCACTTTAAACGGTGTGCTACGATTTGGTGTACCACAACATAAAAAATGTGTAAGGTTTAGCTTTTAGAGATACTTCCTTTACATCATCACTTTACCAATAATAATTGATCGCAGAATCGGAAATATTTTCTAATCGACAGATATTTCTGTTTTAACTACCTTCTGCTCAAGTTCACATTTATCAATACAGTGCAAGACGAAGACCTTTCTCTATTTCTATGGGAGCCTGAATTCTAGGCATTCGACTTATTCGTATCTCCTGAAGATGTCTCACTTGTACATTTTTGTGTAGGCATTTCTCTTTTTCCATCGCGTTTCGTATAAGCTTCTTTATCTTATCTCCATCTTTTCATTTTAAATGTTACGGCGTCCTCTTTTTTTTTTTTTTTTTTAAATTTCCGATTGAACGTGAAACCAGCAATAATTATAAGTATTTTACTGACATTTTCTTTGGACTGTTGGGACAAAGTTTCTGTCATTTTCTTGTCTTTTGATGTAGTAAATCGACCTTTCTTTATTAGAGTCGTTTAGGTAGAATAGTGTTTCTTCAAGATTCACAATAAATTTCCATCTGTCTCCGGCAACGGGATTTTTATAAAGAAGTCTACATTCTATTCTGCGCTCAGCCATGTGCCTAAGAAAAAGGCGGTGAGCATAACGGTATTTTTTTTTTGGTTCATTTTTCAGATTCAAATTTTGTTTATTACTTTTTTTACCTTTGATACAGATATTTTTAGCACATTGGCGGTTGCTTTTAGGATCCGTTGATTATCTCTTAAAAACAGATACCTTACTTTTCAAATAACCGTAAGGTGCGTACCTTCTTTGGGTATTCGTTTAGTGTTCTTTTCCTTGTTAAAACAATAACCGACGATTTTCAATTTATTACACTACCACAACGCCCAGGTCGCCCGATAATTCGACTAGGATTTCGTATCCACCCCCCCCTCCACGTGTGCTTTGAATTTCCACGTGTCTGGGGGATAATCAGAAGTCACCCTCAGTCGATTTTGTTGTCGCTGAACAAAGAAGTGAACCAGGAGTTTGTTGGTCCCGGGGCAATGTCATTCAGCCTTTTCATATCACTCAGTAGAACTGTTATTCTGTGGACACGTGTTTCGTAAAAATTATTTATATATGCTGACACGTGCTGAGTAAAAATAATCTGTATAAAAACATTGTAGGACTGCATGCACTGGAAAAATTATTTGCAACATTTTTCTGGACACCTAAGAGTTTGTGTAACAAATAAATTATACAAATGACATTTTCCCGGATACCTTAGAATTCGTGGAACAAATAAATTTAAAAAATTACATTTTTCTGGACACCTAAGGATTCGTGAAACAAATAAATTTACAAATTGCATTTTTCTGGACACTTAAGTTCGTAGACGAAAATACGGTCCTGGTAGCACAAAGCCTTGCTATCTAATGTAGGCCCAACACTGAGCCACCGTCTTTTAGTAATAGAACCCGTTTGCACAGTGTTGAGCCTACGTTAAATTACCTGGAGGGCCTGATTCTAACCGACTACACACAAAATATGCGCACATATATTCTCTAGATATTACAGCAAAAAAAAAAAAAAAAAAAAGGAAAAAATCGGGCGTCATGAAATGTGTTTATACTAAGAGAAAAAAAAAACTAATTTAGCAGAAAAATAGTGATTTTCAGCCGCAAACACAGCATAAAATACTAATATTTAATTTGAAACAAACTGCGGTATTTTTTTGTCCCCAAACCAGAGTTTATGACAGAAAATTTGCCGTAAAACATCTTTCATATTTGCTCAATCGAAATGAACAGATTGAGATCATATTTTTTACAAGAAAGAATTAGAGAAAAGCGGAAAATGAAGATTTTCTAGCTGTTACCACTCCCATCATAGGGTCTCAGTAGAAGAATGCAGAAATTTTCGCAAGGGAAACGTCCATAGGTTAACGCATAGCAAACCTAGAGATCAGAAGTTTCGAGTGGTGACTCAGCACTAATCCTTCTTTTGTTAAATTGACAAAGGGAGGGGAATGAAATTCAAAAACGAGTAGCAGGCACTTTCGGGCGCTGTCGTATTCTGAGTGACAATACATTATACACATTATACATGTAGTATCGTGGTCGCGAAAGTGTTAAACACAGTCGAGTCACTTTATTGTGACCACCTACTTTTGACGTCAACAGCGCGTAGACAATGAAAGAAGGCACGTGTCGTGAGCTGGCTTGGAGGGTATATAAGGTGTGCTGTAGGCATTCTGAAAACACAGTAGCCGCGGATGGCTTAGTGGTTAGTGTTTCAGACTATCGATGCTGGGTCCCCAGGTTCTAGCGTGGGCTGATCCTTCAGAGATGGTGTGATTTACTAACAATCGCTGAATATCCGCCGTGCATCGGACGAGCACGTAAAGTGACGGCCTCCAGGCTGGACCCACTGGTTAAATGGGTATCCTTTCCTATGTCCTCCCTGAAATTCTCTCACCCATCTATGTGCAATATCGTACTTGTACGGTGGCGCCATCTACTGTACTCTAATCTCACTACAAACTGTTCTGTCAAAAGTCGCTAGACTTGCTCTCATTCCTTCCGTTTCTGTGTCCTGCCCAAAAGGCGATCTCGCTGTAGGTGGCAGGGACCTAAACTCTACTCACTGTGGACGGAAGTCCTACATGAAAATGACAAACTGCACATCATACGTTCTAAAAACACATGGGTCGCGGGTGGCCTAGTGGGCAACGTTCGTGCCTGCCGCGGAAAGGGCCTCAGGCTCGATCCACTAAATATCCGCCGTGCTTCGGAGGGGCACGTTAAGCCGTCGAACCCCGGGTACTGGACCCCCGGTAATAAATAATGGCGTCCTCCTCCCCCTTTCTACTTCGCTTTCGTGCCAGTTTCCTATCGGGCGCTCTAGCCCAAATCTCATAGCTTCCTATTTCTAAGGGTTGTTAAAGACTTGGGGTCAGACACTCCTTTTCTAAAATCCTCTATATACGATCATACGATCTGAAAACACGTCAGGGCCGCGGGTGGCCTAGTGGGCAATGTTCATGACTGCCATGGAAAAGACCTCAGGTTCGATCCCAGGCAGGTACGAACGCTCGATCCACTAAATATCCGCCGTGAGTCGGATGGCCACGTTAAGCCGTCGGACCCCGGGTACTACCCGGGGTCCGACGGTTTAACCTAAATAAATGCGTCTTCCTCCCCCTTTCAACTTCGCTTCGGTGTCACTTTCCTATCGGGCACTCTAGCCCAAATCTCCTAGCTTCCTATTTCTAAGGGCTGTTTAAGACCTGGGGTCAGACTCTCCCTTCCTAAAATCCTCTACGTATGATCATGATCTGAAAACACATACGGCCGCGGGTGGCCGAGTGGGCAACGTTCGGGACTGCCGCGGAAAGGACCTCAGGTTCGATCCCAGCGAGGTACGAACGCTCGATCCACTAAATATCCGCTGTGCGTCGGATGGGCACGTTAAGCCGTCGGACCCCGGGTACTGGCCGCGCAGTAATAAATAAGGGCGTCTTCCGTATCACTTTCCTATCGGGCACTCTAGCCCAAATCTCCTAGCTTTCTATTTCTAAGGGTTGTTTAAGACCTGGGGTCCGACACTCCCTTCTTAAAATCCTCTACATACGATCATACGATCTGAAAACACATCAGTGCCGCGGGTGGCATAGTGGGCAACGTTTATGACTGTCATGGAAAGGACCTCAGGTTCGATCCCAGGCAGGTACGAATGCTCGATCCACTAAATATCCGCCGTGCGTCGGATGGGCACGTTAAGCCGTCAGACCCCGGGTACTGGCCGCGCGGTAATAAATAAGGGCGTCTTCCGTGTCACTTTCCTATCGGGCACTCTAGCCCAAATCTCCTAGCTTCCTATTTCTAAGGGTTGTTTAAGACCTGGGGTCCGACACTCCCTTCCTAAAATCCTCTACATACGATCATACGATCTGAAAACACATCTGTGCCGCGGGTGGCATAGTGGGCAACGTTTATGACTGCCATGGAAAGGACCTCAGGTTCGATCCCAGACAGGTACGAACGCTCGATCCACTAAATATCCGCCGTGCGTCGGATGGGCACGTTAAGCCGTCTGACCCCGGGTGCTTCCCGGGGTCCGACGTCTTAATCTAAATAAAGGCGTCTCCCTCTTCCTTTCTACTTCACTTCCGTGTCATTTTCCTATAGGGTACTCTAGCCCAAATCTTCTACCTTCCCATTTCTAAGGGTTGTGTAAGACCTGGGGTCAGACACTCCCTTTCTAAAATCCTTTACATGCGATCAGCGATCTGAAAACATATCCCTCGTTGCTGTCATGGATAGAAGGAGCGTTTTTTATTAGATTTGCAAAAAAGGATGATTATCGGCTTTCGGGCCAAGGGGGCAGTATTTCTGAAACAGCGCAGTTTGTGAACTTTTCGCCTGCTGCTGTGGTTAAAGTGTATCATAATTAGAGAAATGGCACTATTGCAAATAAGCGATGTGGAAGCTACGGAGCACCAAGTGCCATTAATGTGAAAGGTTTAACGTCGGCTTCGAAGGTGCGTGTGGGCAGATTGACCAGCTACAGTGGAACAACTCACTGGCCGAATGAACCAGGTGACTACCAGAAGTGTGTCTAAAACGAAAGTTCAGCTATCTCTGCTGCGTATGGGGCCCCGATGCAAACGGATAGTCACTGCACCTATGCTACCGAAGGTGCATCGATAGAAAAGGCTTATATTTTCACGGCAATATTGGAATTGGACATCTGCTGATTGGCAAAGGATTGCCTTCTCCGATGAGTCACGTTACTACTCCATCGAACGGATGGACGTTGGCGTGTATTGCGAGAAACATCGGAGAACAAACAATCTTCAAATATTTCTGGCAGAACACAAGCTGGTGGGGCCAGCGGTATGGTCTGGGGAATGTTTTCGTGCCATGCCCTGGGTCCACTCATACCTGTGGAAGGCACTATGGACCGAATATTTTGTGAATCCATCCTTGCAGTGCACGTACACCCATACATGCTGATTGTCTTCCCTGGGGCTGATGGGATCTTCCAAAACGACAATGCGATGTGTCACAGCTAAAAATGTCCAAGCGTGGTTGGAAGATCACGATGAAGGACTTCAACGTACTTCCCTGGCACCCTAATTCCCCAGACGTAAATCCAATTGAGCATCTGTGGAACCACCTCGATCGTGTTGTTTGCTCTATGAATAATCCACTACGTACACTTCAGCATTGCTCCACATGCCAGTAAACTCCGTCGGGTACACTTATTGAGTTACTGTCAGCCCGTCTAGGCGCGGTTCGCGCTGCAGAAGGCAGGTGCTCTGGATATTAGCTGGTGGTCACAATAATGTGACTCGACCGTGTATTTTACATGTAGTAATGCCAAGTCCATGATTTTCACAGCTTAAAGAGCAAAAACATAACCCTCTATCCGCAGCTTGTTTACCTGCACCATTTTCTTAGCACACGATATTTAACTGCAGCAGATGTTACTTTCGCGTTCGCCTAACACGATGTTGCTAGTCTATAATCTTCGAACTTATTTTATGTTCTGTAATTTCTTATCAAAAACTTTCTAGATATTTGTGAACATACTCTAAAGATTTGTTAAATTTTTGCTCTAACACCTATCTGAACTAATGTTTATTGAAAATGCAACATCAGGAAAAATTTGTGCGATCGGACTGAAACTCGCAGAATAGATAAGTCATGAGAAAAGGTGCAAATTAGGACGTATAACAGTTATGTAAATTGGTTGTGCCAGACACACCTCGTAGCTGTCCTGCTGCAGACTGTCTTTTTGAGCGAGGTCTGCGGGAATGCAGACTTTCCTTCTGTAGCAGCCTCATGTTGGACGAAACACGTGCACAGTGATGCGAAATAGGGGGTCAGGGCGAAACTGAAGGTATGAGTGTCCGACATGATAGGTCTGGACACCAGGGATGGACGAACGTACGAGAATACTGTTATCTCCACCTTATGAGGTTGCAGAATCAAACTGCTTCGTACGAAGGGTTAGCTCAACAGTCGAGGTCTGCATCATATCAACGGTTGTCTGTAAGCTCTGCCTAACGCCTTTTGCTTCAGACACGTCCCGTCCCACGACGCAATTTTTACTTCCCTTGATGTTACGCAACAGACGTCCCCTGCTGCAATGGGGACGAAAACACAGAGATGCGGTGATGAAGAAAAGGCGCATAGTGATTTTTGACGAGTTGCGTTTCTATCTAATGATCCATGATGGGCGTACGCACTCGTATAAGAATAATAAGGCCACCTATCTAATAATGGGAATAACCACCCTTGGCCCGGATGCCAGCTGGGTGGCATAGGCACAATGAGGTTGCCCGAGGCACACGTGCCTATTCGGACTGCAGCAGAGCACGAAGATCCCGGGGAGATAACGGGCTTGTGGGTGGGCACACCGAACTTTTCGATCCAAATAGTCCCACAAGTAATCTGTAGTATTGGGGTCGGGCGATTTCCCCGGCCAAGGGGGAACTGAGACTTGGCTGTTAGGTTCCTGGAACCAGTCAAGCACCCCATTAGTTACGTGGCACGGCGCATTGTCCTATTGGTAGAAACTATCACCACCAGGCTAAACCTACAACATGAAGGGACGCATGTGGTCAGCAAGGATGGACAGGTAGCCATTGGAGTTCAGGCACCCATCCAATGGTACCAGCAGTCCCAGGGAGATACCAGAAAACCATCACTCAAACAGGTCATACCAGGAAAACATCCCTCAAACAGGTCATACCAGGAAAACATCCCTCAAACAGGTCATACCAGGAGCACATCCCTCAAACAGGTCATACCAAGAATACATCCCTCAAACAGGTCATACCAGGAAAACATACCTCAAACAGGTCATACCAGGAAAACATCCCTCAGACATGCACATTGCCACCGCCGCATGTACTTGACCGACAAGCGTGTCCGGGTGTTATTTCTCGTGTGTCTGACGTCATATCCGTCACCGCCCGTCACTTCTGTGGAGTAGAAACCTCGATTCGTCGGAGAAGGCAACCTTTTCCCACTCTTCCACTGTCCAAAGACGGCAATACTATGCGAACTGTAGGAGTTGTTGACGATGGGCCTGGGTTAGTATGGGCACCTTATCGCTGTCGCAGCGTCGACCCCCTACTCCGAGACCCAAGCGTAACAGAGTTCGCTCTACTGTTATCGGGGACATGTCCCAGTGTGCCACAGCTTTCAATTGCGTGGCCAATTGCTGAACTGTTGCGCGTTGATTGCCCTTCACCAGTCGACAGAGGCACATTCTCCTCTGGGGACGATGGCCTTTGGAGCTCCACAGTTATGAGGTCAGCAGGTACTCTGTGTGCTAGCGGTCCATTCCTGATACACCCTGACTACAGCATCTCGAGAACAGCCCACAGAATTTGATGTTTCTGAGATGCTTCCATCATTGGCGCTATAGTCGATGATCATTCAAGATATCAGGTTCTCGTGCTGAATGAGTCAATCATATAAGCTTAAGGTAGCAATCTTAAAAGCACGACAATTAAAAGACTACACAGGCTTCTGATGAAGTAAAGAACTTATTTAATATATAAGTTAAAAGATTAAAAATAAAGCCATAAGAACTTTTGGTCTTCCTAAAAACCACCATCAGAGTACTGATGGACTTCCATCTGATGATGGTCTTTAGAAAGACAAGTGGACAAGTGATGATGGTCTTTAGGAAGACAAGTTGACAGGTGGACAAGCAGGACTTCCCAACAATGTATCGTAATCGACGGACGTGGATAAAGTGGTCGGAGTTTTAGGAGCAGAAAATACAATTTACTTTTGTGCCCCCTAGCGGAAAGTCTATGATTTACTTGAAAACTTTGAATCTATAAGAAAAACATTTCGCATCGGAAACACTATCCAACAAAGAAGGAATTTTTCAAATCGTACTCTTACAAGTGGAGATATTGACAAAAAAGAGATATACACCTACGGCCCCTAGCGTAGAAACCATGCCTTATTTTAATAAGAAAATGTTCCTAAAAGGTTTGTCGACATGAGTAGTAACGGACAACAAACAACTTTTTTTTCAATCAAGATTTTAGAAGCACATATTTTGCTGCTAATATATCAGAAGCGGAAATTTTCACTTACGCCACCTGGTGGCCAAACCAATTTTCACAAAAATCAGAAATTATGTGCAAAGACGTTCCCATCAGGAGCTGTATCCGGTTCAGAAAGAATTTTTCAAATCGGAGATTCAGAAGTAGAGATATACGGGGAAACGCATTTTACCTTTTCACCCCTTAGCGGAAAGTCCATGAATTACTTGAAAATTTTGAAATTATATGAACCACATGTCACACTAGAAACACTATCGAAGAAAGAAGGAAATTTTCAAATCGGACTTCTAGAAGTAGAGATATTGACGAAACTGTGATATGCATCTACGCCACCTGGCGTAGAAACCATACACTATTATAAGAAGAAAATGTTTCTAAAAGGTTTGTCGACATAAGAGTATCTGTCTATAAACGACGTTTTTTTCAATCGAGAATTTAGAAGCTCATATTTTGCTGCAAATACATCAGAAGCGGAAATTAAGGTTTACGCCCCCTGTTGGCCAAACCATTTTTTTTACAAAAAAATAGAAATTAAGTGCAAACGATTTCTCATCAGGAGCTGTATCCGGTAAAGAAAATGTTTTAAATCGGAGATTTATAAGCAGAGATATCGGGGGAAACGCAATTTACCGTTACGCCCCCTAGCGGAAAGTCTATAAATTACTTGAAAATTTTTAAATTATATGAGAAACGTGTCAAACTGAAAGCAGTATCCAACAGAGAAGGAATTTTTCAAATCGGACTCCTAGAAGTAGAGATATTAACAAAAATAAAATATAAATCTACGCTCCCTGGCGGAGAAACTGTGGAATATTTTAGAAAAGATCCTGAAGAGGTTTATCGATGTAAGTGGAGAAAAGATCCTGAAGAGGTTTATCGATGTAAGTGGCATCAGTCCACGAAAGAATTTTTTCAATCGATATTTTAGAAGATAAGATTTTATGACAAACACATTAGAAGCAAAAATCAACATTTGCGCCCCCAGGCGGCCAAAGTATTTCTTACCAAAAATTCAAAATTATATGCAAAAGATTTTGCATCAGGAGATCTATCCGGTAAAAAAAAAAGATTTTAAAATTGGAGTTTTAGAAAAAGAGTTATCGGGAAAAATGTAATTTACTTTTACGCCCCCTAGCGGCAAATCTGTGCGTTATTTGAAAAACGTAACTACATCTAAAATACTCTTTGACATAAATGGAATCGAAAGATAAAATAATTTTTTCAATCGGATGTTTAGAAGCAAAAATGTGGAATAAAACGTATTTTTAAATTTGACATATCTGCATTTGCGCCCTGTTGCGGCGAAATTGTACAACGTAAAAAAACGAGATGAAGGATCATCGATCGCATATTTCAAGCTTCCCAATGCAAAAAGAAATTTTCATATCGGACTAATAGTTGCAGAGATATCGTGGGTACAGACGGATGGACGTACAAATCGGTAACATAAGCACGATCTTTTTTTACAAAAAACATGCTAAAACCCAGTAGCAGGATGAACGGAATGTGGCGCTAAGTGCACGGGAATATGCCGTTCGTTTTCCAACTAGGCCACATCCAAGTGCGGTTACCATCGCAAGTGTAGTGAGACGGCTCAGGGAGACAGGAAGCACTAAACGTCGTTCTCGTTCTGGCAGACCAGTGGGTGCAGGTATGCGTATAATGGCAGAGGATATTCTGGCATATGCAGTAGTCCATCCACAAAGCAGTACAAGAGATATAAGCAGGACGAATGGCTTAACACAGGGCCGTGTATGGCAAATACTGCATGCTCAAGGTGCACATCCCTATCGTGTCACTCCGCAGCAAGACCTGTTACCACGGGACAATGAGCGTCGATTTGATTGGTGCAACTGGGTGTTGATTAATGTTGAAGGTGACTGACTATTTTTCCAACAGTCTTAGGTCGGACGAGGCACCGTACTGGATTACTAAACCAACACAGCACCCAAGACTAAAGATGTAAAATCCCTCGTGGGAACGATTCACCAGACATCAAGTGCGTTGATCCAATAACATGTGGTGCAGTATTTTGAAGAACCGCTTAGTGTGACCTGTGTTCTACGAAGGCACATTAAACGGACAGAGATACCTCTAAATATTACAGGATATCATACCTGACTTTCTAGATGACATTCCCCTGACCGCATTACTTTCCTTGTGGTTCCATCATGACGGTGCCCCTGCACACCAGCCAGCAGCAGTTCGATGCTTTCTCACAGATTGTTTTGGGCAACGAATCATCGGGTATGGTGGTGCTGTTGAATGGCCTCCACGATCCCCGGACCTCACTCAGCTGGATTCCTTCCGCTGGGGTTACGTAAAAAATCAGGAGTATGCAACAGCGCCTACAAGTCTGCTGGATCTATATCGTCGTATTGCAGATGCTTGCAATAGTGTGACACCTTCCATGCTGCGGAGAGTTACTTTCACGAATAAAAATGTGTATCGTGAGCAATGGCGAACTCTTCGAACATACTCGACATTAACTTTTTATCACTGTGCAGCAATTTGCCTCATAAAACTGTATTAACATAAGTACGCATTTATGCAATAAATTGTGTGTTCGATACCTATGCCTGTTCCCCTTCAACGTTTACACAAAAGGTCGCGCATCGATTTCGGACATTTTATGCGACAATTTATCTTATCCGTGTGAAACAAATGTCATTTTGTACTAATTAATTGATGCTCTAAAACTTTGGAATTGAAAATTTTGCTCTATTTCTTTTCGTTTTTGCTTTGCAAAGGCTAACTTCCGAAGTTCGCCACTAAGGGCGCTGCTATCGGTTGCATTGTATCGGACGTAGTCGCTTTATTATACCGTTATCTCACTTGCACAACAGTACCTCTCGCCGTTCGCAAATTATTTCATGCTAAAGGGACTTTCCTATGTAACCTGTATATACACTATCTATCAACAAGTAATTGGACACTCCTGCAATCGACGATATCAGCAGTCCTGATACACGTCACGGCCGCCACCGTTAAATATCGTGTGGGAAACAACAACGCAACCAGTCGCATGCAAAATGCCACGCAGTTCAGAGCTCTCTGATTTCGAGAAAGGTGTAATCGTCGGGTATCACAGAAATGGCCGATCCATACGTGAAATATCCAGCGAGTTGAATTACCCAAAATCGACAGTGGCCTACGTGATTGGCATGTGGAAGATAAGAGGTGACTGTCGGAATGTTCCCCGACCCGGCATACCCACAAAACTGGGAGTTAGAGACCGACGGGTGCTGGCCAAAGAAATTCGGAAGAACCGCACCAAATCGATGGGCTACATCCGCGAGTAGTTTTAACAGGCATCCGGGAGTGTTCTTTCGATGAATACCATCCGTAAGGAAGCCCATCTGCTTGGATATCTTGGACGTGCTGCCGCCCAAAAGCCTTTGATCACCAAGTCCAATAGCGCTACTCGGCTAACGTGGTGCAAAGAACGTTGACATTGGACCGTTGATCAGTGAAAATAGGTTCTCTGGAGCGACGAATCAAGGTTCACCCTCTACCGTTTGGATGGAAGGGTCTGGGTTTGGCGTCAGCCTGGAGACCACCTCCTGCCGGAATGTATTGTGCCAACTGTGAAGTTCGGCGGCGGTGGAATTATGCAATGGAGGTGTTTCTCCTGGTATGCCTCGGGACCCTTGGTCGCAATTCCTGATAGACTCAACGCCGAGACCTACTGCACCATTTTGGATGGCCATGCGCTTCCTACGTTGTGGCAGTTTTACGGGGTGGACTCATGTTACTTTTAGGATAACAATGTCATCTGTCATGTTGCGAGGTCCACCATGGCTTGGTATGGTGACAATGGGGTTAATTGAATGGGCTGGCCTTGGCAGAGCAGGGACCTTAACCCTATCGAGCACCTCTGGAATGAGTTGGAGCGTCGACTTAAGGGATGCCCCCGCCGTCCGAAATCGGTTAAGGAACTGACCTGTTTTCTCCAAGCCGAGTTGAAGAAAATACCGCTAGCCGTCATACAACGCCTGGTTGAGAGTATGCCCCGGAGGGTCGCAGCTGTAATCGCCGCTCGTGGAGGCTCCACCAACAATTGAAGGTGAATAAACTTCGTTTTCCTTTGCTATCAAAAGGTGTCCAATTACTTTTTGGTAGATAGTGTATTTTATTGGAGTTTAACGACCACCGTGAGCAACTCAATGGGCTGTAAGCAGTCGTCGGTCCCTAATTTATGGTCACTGGTTCCAGGAAAGGAAGAGAGCCAGTGTCGTAAGATAAACACATCATCCAAGCCTCACATTGGGATTCGAACCCGGACCCCTTTCGGACGAATCATCAGAGGCCATCTCTTATACCACTGCGTCACCTCCGGCATCTAGTGGAGTGGAAGCCTCTGAAAGAACAGGCTATTATTCGCACGAGATGAGGACTAATACGGTGTTATAAAGGCATCTCTTTTCCTTTGCCAGTTGAGTGCACTTTGCCCTAACCTGTAGCCAAAAATCATCGGAAGTTACTGAGCGATCAAATACATGAAGCTCGAACGTGCCACAATGTTCTCCTTTCCTAAGCACGCTTGGCCGTCCCGGTGGCGGAGTGGTCTAAGCGATGGCTTCTGTTCATTCGTCTGGGATGGGTTTGGGTTCCAATCCCGGTGAGTATGGATGCTGTGTTTGTCTTACTGCACTGTTTCTCTCACTTCCCTGGAACCAGTGGCCCTAAATTAGGGTCGGGAGAGTGCTTTTAGCCCACTGAGTTACTCACGGTGGTCGTTAAACCTCCAATAAAAAAACAACAACAACAGCTTTCCTACTAAATGAGAGTTTAGAATTTTTCTGACGTAAGGTGGAATATTAAGAACTTTATTAGTTAAATGAAGGACAAAAATAACATTTTTTACAACTCCACCTTTGGAAAAATATATATACACTGTTGGACAATTGCTAAGGACGGATCATAAACGGCTATATAGCGCATAAAAAAGTAAGTGTTGTTGGATGCCAAGTGAAATAAAATAATGTCAGAATGCCAGGACATTACAGGAAAGACAATTTATTGTGCTCTGAAATCCAGAAGGCTTTGGAACGTGTTCAAGGGACGAACAGGCCATTTTGTGCAGAATACGTAAACGCGAACAAAATGCAATTACCGTCCGCAGGCGTTCCGGCGTAAGATGTCAATACGGGATATGGCCACCATGGAGGGCGATGCAAGATTCCACACGTCGTGTCATGCTTTGCACAACATGATCAAGCAGCTGTTGGGGTAATTTATCCCATTCCTCTGTCAGTGCACGGATGAGGGTGTCCTTGTTTATTGGAGGGCATTGGCGACCAGCATGACTAATCCCCAAAGCATCCCACACATTTTCAATGGGATTCAGATCTGGAGAACGTGCTGGCCATACGAGGCGTTGAATATCCTCGCTCTCAAGATACTCCTGGACACCGACTGTTCGATGACATGTTGCGTTGTCGTCCATGAAAATGAATCTATCACCGACAGCACCACGGAACATGCAAACATGAGGTAGCGGAACATCATTAATGTATCGTTGGCCAGTCATAGTCCCAGTTGGAAGCACATAGAGGGACGTACGGCCATTGATCATGATGCCAGCCCATACCATGACACTACATGTCGGATATCGGTCCCTTTCTTTTATGTTTGCTGGACAATATGCAGTACCACTATCACGCCAGATCAGTTGTCGTCGACAATCGGACGATAGACTGCATCTACTCTTATCTGAGAAGAGGACAGCAGACCAGTCGTTATCAGTTCAATTGCGATGTTGATGGCACCATTGCAAACAGGCGGTACGGTGACGTCTGGACAATGGGATGCACACAACAGGACGGCGGGCGTATAGTCCTCCTTCATGCAGACGTCTGGCGACAGTTTTTCTGGAGATCCGCTTGCCAGTAGCAGCCATAAACTGATTTGCTACCTCACTAGCTGTGCTGCGCCGGTGTCTTTTTGTTGATAGCACTATGTACCGATCTTCTGCAGGTGTCGTACTGCGAACACGACCTCCCCCGTGACGTTTGCCACACTCTCCATTTGTTTGAAATGATTTCTAAAGCCTTGAAACAACGCTGTGGCTGACGTCGAACTCCCTGGCAACATCTGTTATTCTTCGCCCTTCTTCAATCTTTCCAATAATACGGCTACGCGTAAAATCACCTAGGTGATGTCGGGAAGACATACTGAAAATTGCAAGTTCGTCAATTGATTCTTTCCCTTTCAACTTTGCGTTTGAACAACAACGGTCAATACGCGTCAAATCCTTTATATCTCTTATCAGCGCTATGACGTCACGAACAAGTTCGGCAATCCAAAATTTGCATACGCACAACACGTCTTACTGTATCCCGCACTTATGCTAATTTCCACATTTTCCTGCCTTCCATTTTATGGTTGCTATCCTTGCTATTGTCATCCGTCCTTAGCAATTGTCCGGCAGTGTATATAATGTTGTATTAAATGATACGGTTTCCCTAATCAAAATCCGACAAGAGTAAAATACTGAAAATTGAGAATACAACCATGTTCCTATAATGTCTTTAGTAACATTGACCGGCGAGTAAACTATATGTATTTTCTAATAGTAATGCTTCCCTATAATTAAGGACGAAAAATCTAAGACGCCAAACTGGAAAAAAAACTGCTACACGTTCCCGAGTAGACATTTATGATATTTTAATCTCTAAAGATGCTGAGTTAGAAAAACTCTCAATAATCTTCTAGATTAGAAATTAGAGTGATTATCTGAATTTAATCTTAGTATCGGAAAATGTGTCACGAAAAAATCCTTTTCTAATCAACGTAGTACAGAAGAAGAATGAACAACATTAGCTCCAAAGGGAAGTACCAGACAATAAAAAAGGGTTCAAGACTGTTAAAAAAAACTGACACCCTTGTAAAAAAAACGCTGTGTAACGAACCAGCAAGTACTTCGGTAATGAAATAATCCAAATAAGGAAAAAAAAAGTAAAACCTTGTTTCTTCGGGAAGCGAGACAAGACTTATGAAAAACGGAAAACCCATCGAAGAAAAATTTAATGAAATAAACTTCATAGAAAGTGAACTCATCCGATGACACGGCTAGTTAACGACGACATTCAAATTTTCTTAAGATTTTTATTTCAGGCTTTTGCCTTTACAAGTAAATCGCATTTTTACTTTAATTTAACTTCTTTTGTGAACGTTAGGGGGACGACGCTGTCAGTTTAATTTTCGTATTTATGGAAACAACGGAGTAGAGTTCGAAAGACCAGGCATGTGTTAATGGATACGCACAAGATTTTTTTAGAGGTTGTTTTTGGCGTATGATTGATTCACATACACGAACTACACGAAATGTAAAAATCGCTCAGCAATAATAAATTCAGTACTACAGAAAGCTTTTTTCTCATCAAAGTATTAACAACAATTTGAAAAAATACATTCCTTCATTCCTTTTATTTCCTACGAAGGGCTTCCATCCTGCTGATTGCAATTTATCCCATGCGCATCAGCCACGATATTTAATTTATAAAATGGAGTTCTCTGTGTTTATATAATTAGAATATTGCAACTGCCTTAACAATGGACTAAACATTTCTCGTAACAACAGAAAGAGAAAAATGTTTTAAATAAATAAAGTTTCAGATAATTGGAGTCTCCATTCCTGAAAAACACATCGGGTAGCACGGATTTCTTCATCACTATCATTAACGTAGCTTTGTTTTGCGAGCTCACTTCATTATTTTTAGTTTTATATTACGTTCTTTGAATTCATAAAGTGCTGTAAGTACTAAAATGCACGACAAAAATATTGCAACACCAGAAACTAGTTACCGAGTTGGGCGATAATTACTGGATACACGAGATAGTAATGCAGGAAAGTATACAGGCCCAGGCTAGTATAAAGTAAATCCTCTATGATAAGTACGGCACTCAGGCACAATTTGCAGAACAGCTTTCGAGATACATCTAACAGGATGACGAGACACTACCCGCTACGCTTGGCAGAGATAGTAATGCAGGACATCCATTGTCGGTTATGACAGAGTATTGGAGGTTCTGTCCAATTATATCACATACATGCTCTATTGCAGGCATAATTGCGAATCGGGTTAGCTATGACAAGATGCTAAACACCGTCTACATATTGCTTCATGTATAGATACTAACGGTGCTTTTCTCAAATGTTGTATTAGCCCTTTAAGCGGCCGATGAAACTGAACTAAATGTTGCCCAAAACTCGCCACGCTTACCAAACAGAAATATAGCGTTCGGGTTTTACGGAAGCTGCCGCACAGCGATTTTTTCCCCTCTCATCTGATCAACACTGTCTATGAACCTGTCCCCGTTAGTAGGCTTCCCACTAGTCTATAGGGATATTCATACCACTACTACTTGGTTATAGTCATTGGTATAGCACTAGTGCTTTCTTGGTGACAGGCGTTTAAAGTTCTTTATTTTCTGCTCCATATCCCAAACATGACGAGCATCATACCACTGCGTAGTAACAAGTGACTCAAACATCTCTCTTATAATAAAATATTATACACCCATATCTATCAATGGAATACTTTAGTGCCGCCCCGGTGGCGCAGTGGTCTAAGGCGCTGGCCTCTGATTATTCGTCCGTAAGGGGTCCGGGTTCGAATCCCGGTGAGGCATGGATGTTGTGTTTGTCTTACGGCACTGGCTCTCTCCCTTCCCTGGAACCAGTGACCCTAAATTAGGGACGGGCGACTGCTTATAGCCCATTGAGTTGCTCACGGTGGTCGTTAAACCTCCAATTAAAAAAAAAAACTTCAGTAGTTAGGTGTAACTAATTATTTACCAGCCAAGCTTTCGCACCTCAACGGAGGGCTTTTTTAAGGCTTCGCACAACTATTAAGAATAAGTTACATGATTTGAAATATAAACAAAGGTTAAAACATAACATACAATAAGATAATAGTCATGAATCTACTTCATCGAGCAATAAACGCTGTTGCATACTAAGCATTATTTTTGTGATGTCATATATTTGATTTTAAACTGATTAATACAATCGATAAAATGTTAATAAATAACATTCTACACACTTAAGTTTTTCCCATAAATTTGAAATTTCGTAAGTTACACTCTCATTACATATATTCGTCTTTGACATAATTTCAATAGATTCTCTAATTGCCGATTCACATTTTGTAAAGTACGTTGCAACGCACTTTGTTTCGTTCCAATCAGGTCTCGCTTCTTCAAATATTACATCTGTTGTTAGGGTTGAAACACGCTGTTCATTCTTCAAATTCCTTTTGTGTTCTTGTACACGAACCTTAACCGACCGTTTGTTAGTCCAATATATACCTTCGTGCTCTCCCTAAAATACCCAGACGGAAACACCAAGGTGGACTAACAAACGGTCAATTAAGGTTCGTGTACAAGAACACAAAAGGAATTTGAAGAATGAACAGCGTGTTTCAGCCCTAACAACAGATGTACTATTTGAAGAAGCGAGACCTGATTGGAACGAAACAAAGTGCGTTGCAACGTACTCTACAAGATGTGAATCCGCAATTAGAGAATCTATTGAAATTATGTCAAAGACGAATATATGTAATGAGAGTGTATCTTACGAAATTTCAAATTTATGGGAAAAAACATTTAGTGTGTACAATGTTATTTATTAACATTTTATCGATTGTATTAATCAGTTTAAAATCAAATATATGACATCACAAGAAGAATGCTTAGTATGCAATAGCGTTTGATGCACGTGGAAGTGCTTATCCTTTGTTTATATTTCAAATCATGTAACTTATTCTTTACAGTTGTACGAATCCTTGAAAAAGCCCTCCATTGAGGTGCGAAAGTTTGGCTAGTAAATAGATAAATAAATAATTAGTTACAATTAACTACGGAAGTCTTTTATATCTTCTCTCTTGTTTCTTAGGTTCTTTGTCATTGTTACAGCTCTTTTAAAGGGCAATCAGTTCGAAAGGTTTAGAGTCAATAATTTCCCTAAATGACCACTTTGAATGATATAGCTAAAGAAAGAAGGAAATCTTTCTTATGAGCACTCGTTCCAACCGCTTTCGGGTCATTTCTTAGACAGTGAATATATCCGTGAGAGCTGATTTCATCCCATTTTCCTAACCCCGAGTAAATTCGTTCCATCAGGTAAAAGGGTTTAATATTGTGAGCTGCTTCCGATGCATGGTATCTAAGTTTAAATTCATAAAAGAAAATGACAAGAATTTGGCTCTGATCCGTCGCCCTCTTCAATGTGGCACCATTCCGTTGGAACTGATGCCACTGATTTCAACTAGCGTCTCGCGACAGCGATATCCACATGTATCGAGTTATCTCATTGGAAGCAATAAAACCGTTACCCACCAATTGGCGACCGGCACTGAAACGGCACTTGCTGTTTACAGCGGAACGCTAGAACAGCTTCGCGAGCAATCTACTGTTTTCGATCTGGCAGCGCTCAGTAAATATTACGTTGTCTGTCCATATTACCCTTCGATAGTATTAAAATTTCATGAAGTTGTCGTTGAATTGGTCTGTTGTATTTTATAATGCCTCAGGAATTTGTTTTGTCTCGTTAACGATGTCGTACGAGAAAAACATGCATATCATGGTGTGAAAGATATGGTTCGCAACCCACCCTTGAAATAATAATTAATCACGATTGGCAATAAATATCGCTGCTTTTCTTCTTTAATTGTCTTTTTCTATATATTTCTCAGTACGAATTAAAATACTCACTGTAAATACGAAAGTATAATTTTTTATCAGTCTCCCAAAGTATATAGGAGTAAGATCGTTCATTTTTTTTAGTTCTTCAACATCTCAGTTATAGTTTTCATTTAGTACACGAAATATTTTTTTGATGAAACCAACGTTAGTCATCATGATGAATAAAGAAATAAAAAACAGAATGCAAAGATAACCCCTAATAATGTTTGCATTCGAATGTAAACAACAACAGATGCATTGCCAGATCGAAAACAGTAGATTGCTCGCGGAGCTGTTCTAGCGTTCCGCTGTCTTAGCTGTGAGAAATGAGGAATGCGCCCGTTTGTGAAAGAATAGCCATTTTTATATTTGGATGTATACTGCAAACAGGTTGAATTGTTCGATTTGTGCCAACAGCCGCCAATGAAGAAACTAATGTTAACTAAGATGTAAACAACCTGTGTCACGACTTCGACGACGTACACGAACTACAACTGCTGTTTCAGTACCGGTCGCCAATTGGTGGGTGCCGGTTTTATTGCTGCCAATGAGATAACTGGATACATGTGGATATCGCTGTCGCGAGACGCTAGTCTGATTTCATAATCAGTGCTTCATATGGCAGCAGCCTTCACGATCTATGATACATTTACGTATCACAAGTCACGCCACGTGATCTGTTAATTCCTAAATCACGTGCCAACTGTACGAATCTGCAAAACCCATTTCATCTGAAGCAACCTAATACAAAGCGGGAGTGTCTCATTACTTTTGGTGATGTGCAGGGTGTTCCAAAAAAGTGCAACCAATTTCAAATAATGATGACTTTGTATACAAAACAAATATCAGAATTTTGTTGGTTGCAGGTGGTAAGGAATATCCTCAAGTTTTCGAGAAATGTACCCAATGGATCCTGCGACGAAAGCACAGATTGTGGAGTGGTTTATTAAAACCCGATCCGAAACTCATGTTTAGCGGAATTCCAAAACAAAATATGAGAGCAAACCGCGCACAGGTAACAGCATCAGAAAGTGGTATAAGTCATTTAAGGAAACTGGTAGCGTCCTTACAAAGAAAAGCCCTGGACGACCATCGCTGGTTCCAGAAAGGGAGGAGGTTGTGGGACAAATATTCACTCGAAGCCCTCGAACGTCCATCAGACAAGCAGCACGGCAGATGGCTCCCTATGACGTCAGTGCACAGAGTGTTACGTCACAGATTGGAAATGCATCCATGTAAACTGCAGATAATGCATCACATAAACCCAGATTGCCATGCAAAACGTAAACAGCCTGTTGAAGAGTTGTTGGAGAACATTGCAAGTGCTGAATCTTTCCTGAGACAAATCTGTTTCTCGGATGAGTGCACTCCAAGTTTCTGGAAAGGTTAATAAACGGAATTTGAGAATTTGGGGGAGCTGAACACACGCATTGCACAATGGAACATGAACATGCTGGCCCAAAAGTTAGTGTTTCATGTGGCATAATGGTCGACCGTGTTATGCGACCCCTTTTCTTTCAGGAAGCCACCGTGAGAGCTGACAATTACCTGGACATGATTGAACAGTTTGTGCATCTCCAGTTAGATAAACTTGCAACTCCGGTTATTTTTCAACAAGATGGAGCTCCACCTCATTGGGCTTTATTGTGAGGAGGTATCTAAACACTAAATTTCCTAATCGATGGATTGGGAGTGGTGGTCCCATTGTATGGCTGCCACATTGGCCAGACTTAACGCCTTGTGACTTTTTTATAGGGATTCATCAAGAGTGAGGTTTACAGCATCCCTGTTGCAGACATAAAAAGGAGGAATACACACGCACTGCAGAAAGTTAATGCGGATATTCTGGAACGAACATGGGTGGAACTGGAATACCGTTTAGACATTGTTCTGCTGACAAATGGTGCCCATGTTGAATGTCTGTAAAACTTCATTATCTGTTCTGGCAATTAACACAATTTGTGCATTCAGGTCATTTATATTAAAACTGTTATGATTATTTCAAATTGGGTACACCTTTATGGGAAACCGTGTAGTGTACTGTATTTCAACAATAAAAGGCAATACTTTCGTAACATTATTTTCCAAAAGTTCGCTTGCTCTTGAAGTAACTAAAATGAATGTCAAAAGAACGATTAAATGTGAGCTTAAACATCCGATAAATAGCATGTGTCACTGCTAAAATATGCACGTTTTGGTATATGTTGCCCTAAAGAAAAGAATTTACTTTTCTTGATTTTTGGCGCGGGCTGTTAAAAAAAGTGAGCTTTCTCAAAATTTAAATGCTACATTGTTTCACTGAAAGTAATAATTTCGGTCTCTGATGCGCTGTGCTCTCCAATGTGAATTTTTCTGGATTTTTAAGTAGCTTCAGCAAACATTAAAATTTATACTTTGAGAGTATCCATACAAAGAGTTCTGGATGTTTTAGATGGTTTAAATAAATATTAGAATTTTTACTTTGATTTGACTGAAAGCAATAGTTTCCCACTAAGTTACATTCACGAACTTTAAAACAGCTTTAATGCATAGCAGATTTTTTCAGTCTTCGTGTCTCTGCTATGAGCAATTTCCCATTTAATTACCGGATGGAATTGTCTCGAGGTTTCAGTGAATGGGAACATTACCAACTTCACATTTTGTAATCGAGCAATTTCTCGTGTGCTAATAATCTCCAGAATTTTTTAATGCCTTTGTGAATATCACGAAAAACCACTTCCATACTTCTGACACAATTTATTTTCATACATACTTCTGATACAATTAATTTTTACAACCGAGTAAATAGGACACTTTTGTGGAAGGTATAGAATAAATATGGTGTTACTGAAAATTGACTTAATAGTGTAAAGGCCATGAATGTTGGCTGTAGAGCTTGTGTACGAGTGAATGGTGTTTTATCAAAACGGGTTTCTATTGGTGCAGGAGTCAGACAATGTTGTGTAATTTCACCATGCCTGTTTGATATATTTATAAATGCGTGCATACGTGATGCCAAAATAGATAATACTGATTTATGTCTTGGTGATATCTGTGAGTGCAGATTGCTGTAAGCTGATGACACTGTCCTGTTGGCAGAGAGCAAAAATGAGTTGCAGAGCATGTTGTCCAGGATGTACTAAGTTTGCATGAAATTCAAACTGAGTATAAATGAGGGAAAAACCAAAGTTATGGTTTTTGAGCGAGGAACTGGTAGCACTGAATCAGTGGCGACTCGTGGTAGGAAAAGGAGGCGAAGAGCTACAAGAGCAATATGAAAAGATATATACTGTTTTCAATGAAAATCAGTTAATGAGAACTTACCTATTTTTTATATATTAGATCAATTCTTCTTCCCTTTAAAGCTGAAAATTTGTCGATTATTTCGTCATAAAATGGCTGTTTCTTCGTGAAATCAAGAAAATGTGTTTTTGAATAGAAATATTTGCCTAAAAAAGCAAGTTTATCTGGAGAAATAGTGTTTCTTGAGTAAGTTTGTATTCTTTTAAGGCAAGAAAAACTTCTTTTCCACTGAAACACTTGCAGATGCAATTGTTGAAAACAGCGAAACCAATTTATAAACTCCTGTAAAAATGCTTTTATCTCCATGAAGCAGTCGAAAAAAATCACGAGTCGATATATTCCTTAATTTTTCATCAGCATATACAAGACTCAATTCATTTTTAAGGCACTGGTGTTTAGTAAATATTTTTCCGTAAAAATGTTGTAGATTTTCAAAAGCGTGAGGGAGAAAGCATGAATTAAATTGGTCGAATTTGGTTGTGTCAGCAAGACAGGCAAATTGAAGTTTAAGTTTCTCACTGTCTTGAAATATTCTTTCCATTTCCATAAGAACGTAGTTCAAAATTTCAAAATACAACTGTTTATAAATTTTAAAATTTGTTTCTTGTATAAGAGCAGCATATTTTTGTTTAGATCTGCTTATTTCTGTGATTTTGCTAGCTTTTCCAAACAGTGTTTCAAATACCTCATCGTTCCTTTTACGGTTCAAAATTTCATAGGTTTTTTTTTAATTTGAGTAACACAGTATATGTCTAGTGATTTTTTCTACAAAATGTCGAATAATAGATCGGTGAACCAAATATTTAATTAAATACTATTCCCAAAAATGCAAATTCAAAAGTGTTCATATCATTAAAAAACCCTTGGGCAAGTTGAATTGAGTATTTGTCTGATTGGTCACTATTTGTGAGAAATTCGATTACTTCCTTCAATTTATCCCAATCTTCAACTATTACACTTACTAACTTCGAAGTGGAGGACCATCGAGATTCTGTTACGGTTGGCATGCCTCTTGCGGTTGTTAATGTGAGTGTACTGTTTTTTCACCACTCAGTGAAGCGATCGCTTCGCTGAGTGGTGAAAAACAAAGGAATTACACTGAGGCTTGCAAAAAATATTCGACACTTAGAAATTTTAGAAAATTTCTGCTGTAATACAAGGTTCAAACGATGTACTAAGCAATAACAAAAACAGATTGATAAGCTTTATGCTTAATTTTTTTGGAGCCCAGTCAAGTGTCCAGACATTACGTTTACCCCATCGTAACATTGTCCTATTGACTTGTGTTGATAATCAAACTATTCCAAAACTTTGTCTAGCATTTTGTATAAAGCTTCTGACGTTCTATCTTCACTCACAACATGGAAACCCAAACATCGTTCAACCAACACGCCTTCCGAATCAACAGATCTTATTATTAAAGAGCACTCAGAAGTCCGGTTATGTCTTCCCATCTACTAAAATATAAAAGCATTGAACTTCATTTATTTCATTTTTGACGTGATCGTTCATATATTCAGAAATACATTCAATTAATTCGTTTTGAATAGTTTTTGAGTCACCTGTGAAGAATATTTTTATCGTTTCGTATTGATTTTGAATTTTCAAGGACTTCTTGATATCAACAGTGAAAGCAATTCCTTGAATTTCTACGATTTATCGAGTCAATGCCTTCGTCGGAATGCTAGTTATTGTTTACTCAAATACAGTACTGCATCAATCATTGTCTGCAAGAAAAGTCTATTTAAACGAACGATTTCGTTGAAATGCATTTTCAAAAGCCTAGCATTCTCCCTCAGGGCATCGGCAATGGTGTTCTGATTCTTTTCAAAATTATTTAGCATTAATTCGCATTTCAGGTGTTCGCTAGAATCATTACGTTTGTAAAGTGACCGTCTTATATTTAAGAAATCTGAACATTGCCTTTATTCCACGCCGAATTTTATTACTATAATATAAGCAGGGCCAACAAAATAATTTTGTAACACAGAAGGGCTACAAAGCCATTTATATTCAGTAAACGAACAATTTTTAAAATTAATATTGTAAGATTTACCGCTCTTCTTGATTTCTTTCTTGGCGACAATTGTCAGTGAATCCGTCGGTCGTCCTTGAAGAAAAATGCCTCTTTCATTTTCAACTTTCCACCGATTGAACGGAGTTTGCAATAAATTACAGACAATGTTGTTCACAGGATACATACTGAAAACTAAAATTATCACTATCAGTTAAACTGTACACGAAACTAAAGTAACTAATGAAGTTTTTAACAAACAATCGCAAAACACGAAAAAACATCTCTTTCAGAAAGTATGAACCAAAACACTGCAAGAAAACATCCCTAGTGGATTGCAAAGAACCCTTGGCAATCCGTCCCGTTCCACTGCGATCTCTTCCTAAAGTCACGACTCCAGGTGCAGAGCCTTGACGTCCTATGATAAAACACTTCACTTGCCCAGCAGAGAGGGGAGGGTGACGTCACAGTTACCATGGCAACTCGGACGGAAACTGCAGACTTCCAAGCATTCTCATTTCAGCTCCTCACTTGAACTGTTTTGCATATACGGACTTGTTTTCCGTATTGAACGCGCATTGTGAAGTGATATCTAATCAATTTTTTGGGTATTTCGGCACTCAATAAAGGCAAAAATTGAATATACACTGACGGAAAAAAAATCCCAACACCAAGAAAGGGTTGTGTTAGATAAACGACAGTTGATAGGCGGTGAGAGTATATCTGTAAGATGAAGTCTATGCAAATTTCGCGCTCGGTGCATACGTGTGGCGCTAGTAGAGCCCTCGGAACATGCAAAGCAGGTTTGCTGTAAATACGCGCTGTAACGTTCGTGAGCGTTAGTTATCGTTGAGATTCGACGTAGGGTGTTGATGTTAGTCAAGAATGCCTTTAAGAAGACGAAGAAGCCATTATCAACAGCTCACGCAGTTTGAACGAGGTCGTGTAATAGGGCTACGAGAAGGTGGATTTTCTTTCCGCAATATTGCAGAACGACTTGGAAGGAATGTAGCCACTGTGCATGATTGTTGGCAGCGGTGGTCAAGGGAAGGTACTGCCTCAAGAAGACCGGGTTCCAGCCAGCCACGTGGCACTACTGAGAGGGAAGACCGCCGTGTACGGCGTATATCCGTGGCGCATCGTACCGCGTCTGCGGCAGTAATTAGAGCTGCAGTTGCCACCACAGTGACACAACAAACTGTTACAAATCGGTTACTTGAAGGACAGCTCCGAGCCTGACGCCCTGTAGCGTGCATTCCACTTACTCCAAACCACTGCCGTTTGCGACGTCAGTGATGTCAAGCTAGAGCTCATTGGAGGACGGGGTGGAGATCTGTTGTGTTTTCTGATGAAAGCCGGTTCTGCCTGGGTGCCAGTGATGGCCATGTGTTAGTTAGAAGGAGGCCGGGTGAGCGCCTCCAACCAACCTGTCTGCGGCCAAGACACACTGGACCTACACCTGGAGTTACGGTCTGGGGAGCAATTTCCTATGACAGCAGGAGCACTTTCGTTGTTAACATACGCAACCTGATAGCACAGTTGTACGCAGGTCTGGTGATTCAACCTGTTGTGCTGCCATTCATGAACAGCATTCCAGGGTTTTTTTCAACAGGATAACGCTCGCCCGCATACCGCTGTTGTAACCCAACATGCTCTACAGAGTGTCGACATGTTTCCGTGGCCTGATAGATCACCAGATCTTTCACCAATCGAGCACGTATGGGACATCATTGGACGACAACTCCAGCGTCACCCCCAACCAGCATTAACCGTTCCTGTATTGACCGACCAAGTGCAACAGGCATGGAACTCCATCCCACAAACTGACATCCAGCACCTGTACGACACAATGCATGAACGTTTGCGTGCTTGCATTCAACATTCTGGCGGTTACACCGTTTATTAGTGTACCAGCATTTCACATTTAAAATGGCTCTTCTCGCGCTTACATTAAGCTGTATTCTTGAAACCATAATCGATTAAATATGTTACCTATACAAATGTACTGCGGCTATTTCCTTTTTCTACAACTATTATTTGTGGTGTTGGGATTTTTTTCCGTCAGTGTATTATACGAAACTATTAAATAAAATCTTATTTCAAATAAAATAGGTGAAGAGGCACTTCACCTACTTCACCTGAAAAGCCTCCACTGCACTGAATGTAATATAAGTCTAAATGGCACAATGATTGACCAAGTAAGTGAGTTTGTGATTTTAGGAAGCATGTTTGACAGAGAGAAACAATTCGATTGTGAAATTAGTAGGCGAGTGAGTTCTTCATTAAAAGTCATGGCTGCTTTAGGAGATTTTCACAGAAATTATGGGTTTTCTAGAGAATCCTGAATGGCTGTGTATGAAAGTGTAATTGTTTCTACTCTGATGTATGGCAGTGAAACATGTGTACTACAGAAGAAACATAGGAGTCATTTTTGTGTGCTGGAGAAATGTATTATTTACGGGGGGTTTGTGGCAAGTCACGTTCTGATCATGTGAGGAATGAAGATGTTGTTAGAAAGGTGCAGACTAATATTCTTAGGTGGTTTGGCCATGTTGAAAGAATAAGTGATGAGATGCTAACTAAGAAAGTTTTCTTAGCCCAAGTTGCAGGACGGAGAGGCAGAAGAAGGCCAGTTATGTCATGGAAAGATTATATTCAGGAGTGTTTGCATGAGAAAGAGATTATGAGTATGAAGTACAGAAGGTCTTGCGTACGTAGTGATGGATGCCATTGAAGCACGAGGGGTATGCCATTATCTCTGTAAATGGAGAAGTTTGATACGACAACAGTAAGTAAATAATCATTTAAACATTTATCTGGTAGTTTATATTTCTTTGTGGAGCTAACCTCTGTATCTCAGGGTAGAGCTTAGTGATATGACTGTTAACTGCTGATAAACCTGAATCAAATGGTACCAAAAATTTCTACGCTCGCCAAACAAAGATGTTCACATTGCTGCAGGATTTTATGAAAGTTAGAGCAAAACAATTTCTCCCCCCACCTAAAAAGATCCATACCATCATAAATAATTATCACAGGTAATAACCGCTTCCTTCAAACCCTTGATTTTTATAACCCTTTCAGTAAGGTCAGTTACGAAGGGTAAGTGTCAGCCATTCCCCTTAACCCTAATGGTCATTTTGAATAAGAAAGCTGAAGGAGAAAGTGACACTTTCTGATGCGCAGGTTCACTCGTTTCAGCCGCGTCAGACAAAGGCCGTCTAGAAATCCCAAGTTCATGACATTAGACGAGTTCCCTCCGTTGGTGACGTCACACTCCTGTTACACAGCCTGATACTTCGGTGTAGTGTTTGACGCCATACATCATAGCGCTGAAAACCAATGGGAAGCTTTGGTTTTCGTGTGACGTAACTAAAACAGAGAACTCTTTGCTCCAATGTCATGGCCTTGCATTGTCTAGACGAGCTTGGTTCGACCCACCTTGTAAACAGCGAATATATTCACTCGAGCTGATTTCAGGCCATTTTGCATATTCCGAGTTAATTATAAAAGGTTAATTGAAGTTCCCTGGAGAAATGCTACATGGTAACACTTAACTCATTTATACACCGAAAATCTTTCTTTGTTTTTTTGCAGATAACACTTCCATCTATTTGAGATGAATTATTCTTCACTGCTGTCTACAGTGAAAATTATATCTGTTACACTTACAGATAATAAAATGATATCGAAAGACAGTATAAAAACTCTTCACGACTTACAGAGGGTGAGTCGAACGTTTTGCAATATTTGGGTCACTTTATATCTTCATACGTCCCTTTTCGACGAAATCTGACTGGCATTCAAAGTACAGATCAGCATGTTACACCGTCGTTAGTAATCTGTCTGCCAGTTCTTCGATTCCGCGGCGGTACCAGTTCTTGTCCATCGAGGTGAAGGAATCCTTCACTCCTGCTGTCACTATCTCCTAGTTGTTGAAGTGCCGCCCGTGAAGGAAGAGTGCCATGAACCGGAGCAAGTAATAATCCGACGGGGCAAGGTCCGGACTATATGCTAGCTGTGGCATGATTTCGGTACCCTCAAGTTCCTGTAGTTTGGCCCGGGTAGTTCACGCGGTATGAGACCAAACGTTGTTCTGGTGTAGGAGAGCGCGCTTTCTGTTCACCAGTGTCGGGTACTTCTCCTCCAAAACGGCATACATCCGTTCCAGCTGTTCATAGTAGAGGTTGACCGTCTGGAAGTAATTCGTAATGGAGTATCCCCTCGAAATTCCACAAGACGCTGAAAATTACCTTGCGCTCGAAGCGCCCACGTTTCGCAACAGGTTCTGGAAGCTGGCCCGGGCTCAACCACCATCGTTGTGTGTTAGGATAGCGGAAATAGACCCACTTTTTATCGCACGTAACAATTCTCTTGAAGAAACGTACATCGCGCGGGCTTTCTAGGAGATTCGTGTACACTTCCAGGCGGCAGTTTGCTTCAGCTTGCATCATTTCGTCAGGAACAATGTTGCAGTTCCTGTAGACTTTGCCGAGGTCCTGAAGGTGGCTAACCACTGTTGTCTGTGATACGCCTAGGTCGCCTGATAATGTCCGAGTACTGGTTGTTGGATTTACCTTCCGAATACATGGTTCGCGGCTTGCCTCACCGTGGAGGTTTCCGTCACCTGAGCGAAATTTCTTGAACCATCTGGTTGCGGTGCTGTGGCCCACGAAACTTCCCTTTCCGCATGACAAACGTTTCGTGTTGCTTGAGCAGAGTTATGGCCGAGTTCAAACTCGTAAAGCAAAAGTTCCTGAATTAGTCGGTTACGGCTGTTTATCTTTTAGGCGTCCTAAACCTTTGACAGAATGATGGCATGCAATGTTGTTCACAGCAACAACTACCACTTTTTAATCCTTTCGACTGACTGCAGTGCGCGACCTGAACTAGTTTAAACACGTGACATACCATCCGCAGCAATGCGTTTATGCAAATATTGCAAAATCTACGACTCACCCTCTGTATAATGCAGTTAATTCCCGAGTTGTCATTCTAATTTTAGACTTAGGTGACGCTGACATACGTACGCTCACGCACTGACACGCACAACTTTTAATCTCCGATCAAGGCAAGGTTGTGAGTCGGGTGATCATGCGAAGAGAAAAGCTCATATTTATTCTCCAATGACGCTAATCATCAGATACTGCACTCTTATGTGAGCATGTGATTCATCTAGAGACATAGCCAGTATACCAGAAATAAATCTACAGCTAAATTTGCAGTGTCTGGGGTACATATGTTCATATGGATATTGCAATTTCAGCGATGTCTTCCCCACTTTGCGTCTGGAATCTGAAGAGTAGTATCTGAGATTAATGTATTCTTCCGAACACATGGGATCACATATCTCTATAATTGACTGTGGATCAGACGTTCACCAATAAATAATAATTTCGTTGTGCAAAAGTTTTTTGTCGCATTCGTAAACAAAAAAAATGAAGATATAACTTTCCCATACCATTGCCACTTTATTTAGTAGATTAAGCGCCATTATTTTCCACTACCCCTCTTCATCGTTCGGGTTGTTGAGGATTCCATCGTTCCAGAGCTTTGCAGGTGTGGCAGAGGACTAGAGTTTTTCAGACACCCAAAGAAGCGATGTTGTTTCAGCTGATAGAGTTTTATCTAGACTGTAATAAATGGAAATATGAAGACCCAAAGTCGCGTCTAAATTTTATTTTTCATTTATGAACAAAGGAGCATTAGATCTCATCTTGCCCTGGTAGAAGACAATGGCTTTTATTTTTAAACCAGCTTCGAACGCTGTAAAATGCGGCCGTCAGCTAGTTCAATTAAGGAAGTATCCTATCAGAATTGATAGCATGATTGCCCAACGAGGGCTCGTAGCATACGAATTCATTCTAGTCCCAACAAAAAACAACAACAAGTATTACCTTACCTTCATTCTAGTTCACCCAAACACAAATTTATTCTAGTCCTACTAAACATAAGCATTAGAGACTGCATTGTTTGGAGTTCTTAATGGTGGCACATCCCACTTGCATATCGGTCTTTTCGGCTCCACGTTAGCATCATCAAAGCATTTCTCATCTCTCGTGACCACTCCTCTCACAAATGGGCCAATTTCATTGTGTTTGAGCAGCGAATAACACATGGATATGTAGTCGATAACATTTTTCTTATTCAGATAGTACTGTACCCAAGTCTCAAGGCAATCCACATATTCACTCTTTTCGAAATGCATTGCAACGGTCCAAGTGGATGTCTACAGTGTCGCTAAACTGCGTGCTCAGGTTGTATGGTATGCGTTGCTTGAAATTAATGCCTCGATTTTGGTATCATCAACTTCAACGGTTATCGAGAGTATGGTTTATCGACGATTGAGTAATCTCCACAAGGAATTTTTGTAAACCAATACTGACACAGACAAACACTTGCAGCATACGTACTATACACTGCTCATACTCCTACGTTTTCATCGCGCTTTTACCCTTGCTGTATGAAAAAAAAACATTAAATGATTAAACTGAACTGTATTGTCAGCTATTTTTAATCCTATGCCGAATGAAAAAACCCTACTGAACTGATTACGCCGAAATACTTTTATAAAGACGTGTCGAAACTTAGCTTTTCATAATATGCAACTATTATGACTCTAGAATTCAAATTAATCTAAAAAATTGCTACGAATGACATCTATCACCCAAACGAGAAAAGACGTTTTAAACTACCCAATGCCATAGCCTAAAGCATCAAATATTATGGCATCTTCTGTATCTCGAAACTAACTTCTGATTCCAGACATCGACATACAACAAGGACGTTTTCATTCAGACTACTTAGCGGCATTAAATACATTTTGGAGCTGATTTAGATTTAGGAGATTTCTCTTCAGCGCTGCTGAACCGACTGCAAATATACATTGTACTATAGATATGCAACATGCGATGGTCCTGTAGTATTCAAATCCTATGTTATTCGACACTTTAATGAAGATGATTGATTTGTAAAGTAATCTCACTGGAATGGTGCAACGATCAAAGCACGTTGTGCCATAAGACCTTCAAGAGTGTGCCATAAGACTGTGTGCCATAAGACCTTCAAGAGTGTGCCATAAGACTGTTGTGCCATAAGACCTTCAAGAGTGTGCCATAAGCCTGTTGTGCCATAAGACCTTCAAGAGTGTGCCATAAGACTGTTGTGCCATAAGACCTTCAAGAGTGTGCCATAAGACCTTCAGTCACCCAACCAGCTCGCTTTGCCATAAGACCTTCAAGTAAGGCACACACATAAATGAATACAGAAATACCATGACACAATATTATTGTAGTATTGTGTTGCTAAAATAACCAAATGAAGTAATTCGCGATACACACAACCCCCTTGCGGGATCTCTTTTTTTAATTTATTTTTTTGATTGAAGTTTTAACGACCACCGTGAGAAACTCCATGGGCTATAAAGCAGGCACCGGTCCCTAGTTTAGTGCCATTTGTTAGAAGGAAAGGAGAGAGCCAGTACCGTAAGACAAACACAACTACCATGCCTTACCGGGATTCGAACCCGGACCCATCACCGACGAATGGTCAGAAGCCATCGCTTAGACCACTACGCCACCGGGGAGGCAGGGAACTCTCTGAAGCAGCTACCGTTATACACTTTTGTATTACATAGTAATTAATACCCATTTTCTGAGAAGTCATAATTCGCAGCCCCGCTGGCGCAGTGGCCTAATCGATGGCTTCTTATCATTCGTCCGAAAGGGTCCGGGTTCGAATCCCGGTGAGGCATGGATGTTGTGTTTCTCTTACGACACTGGGTCTATCCCTTCCCTGGAACCAGTGGCCCTAAATTAGGGACGAGCCACTGCTTATAGCCCATTGAGTTGCTCACGGTCGTCGTTAAACCTCCAATAAAAAAAAAAGTCATAATTTGCAAGAATTCTTTATCTCGTTCACGGGATTCCGTTTGAGCTTTCACCAATCGTATGCAAAATATTTGCGTCATTAGAATTTTTTCATGTGGTTTACTTTACATGGTTTTATAGGAGTAATAGAAACGTCGACTGCGGCCGTAGTGCACGGAATGCACCGTGTCAGGACGTTAACATCAATGGGAGACGTATAAACAAAAATGTTCCAAATTTACTGATTGACTGGGTTTGCGAGGAAAAGTAAACGTTCGATACCATCAGAATACATAGTAAGATGAAAGTTACATGCTGAACGCTTTGTAAGTTTGCTGAATTCTAAAATGTTATTCCTGCATTTGAAAAACAACTTTGAAAATTCTTGGTACAGAACAGAAAGGAACGTACTCCTGTACAGTACCCAGAACTCACAAATTCTCTTCAAACCATTTGTCGCCGCCTCGAAATCGCAGTGGTCTAAGTGCTTGCTCCTGACCATTCGTTCGAGATGGAAACGGGTTCGAATCCAATGAGTCAGGAATGTTCTGTTTTATACACGCAATTAGCTCCTTTCTTTAATACTAGTGGCTGCTAAATGATAAACGGGCTACTGCTTATAGCCTATCGAGTTGCTCACGGTGGACGTTAGCCCGAAACTAAGATATAATCGCTTCATCACAAACATACCATAACAGCTCTTAGCGAACGCTGTAGTCGCCGCCCTGGTGGCGCAGTGGTCTAAGCGACGGCTTCTGGTTACTCGTCGAAGATGGCTCCGGGTTCGAATCCCGCTGAGGCGTGGATGTGGTGTTTGTCTTACGGCACTGGCTCTTTCTCTTCTCTAGAACCGGTGGCCCTAAATTATGGACGGACGACTGCTTATATTCCACCGAGTTGCTCACGGTGGTCGTTAAACCCCCAATAAAAATAAAGGCTGTCGTTGACTTTACTCACAAGTGATTTTAGATTAGGGTCGTTCAACAGTGTGGTAATAGCTTTTGGAAAGCTTCTGTTCTCACGAACCATAATCTCTGGTTAGTAGAGCAATCGTATACAAAATGGCAGCTGAGGCTCGAGTACGTAGTGTGTAGCGCACTCATTTCTGTGTTCAGTCGCTCGCTAGCGAGGACATGGAGGCAGATTAGATCACGTGGTTTATCCGGAAAGGAGTGTTACCTGCTAATATCCGCCGTTGGTTAAGTGCAATATCTGGTGCAGGAGAGCCTGACTACAGCAATCTTTTCTGACGTGTGAAAACTTTCAACCACGGAAACTAAAGTGCAAGGAAACCAGTCAGATCAGGTCGACCAGAAAAAGCGTGCACGCTAGCAAATGTGTGCTGTGTTCTCTAGATCATCATGGACAACAGACGCATAACTATTGAGAAATTGTACGATGCAACATGTATGCGCTGTGCAACATTTCATGCAATAATCCACGAGGAACTGAAAATAAAGAAATTGTTTACGCCGAAAGGACAAAAGGGTTAAAAAGTGTCGTGCATTGCTCGCGATTAACAATCGGGACCCTGTAGGTTTCTTTGCCAAGCTAGTCATAGGTAGTGAGTCGTGGTTTCACTACCACACTCCTGAAAAGAAACGGTCCTTCATGCAATCGAAGCATGACGCAAAGTCTCTTCGCAAGAAATTTTGAATTGAGTATCGAGAAAAAGCCTCAGTCTTCTGGGATCTGGTGGGAATTTTGACCATGGAGTATTTTTATATGGGTACAATAATAAACAATCGAGAATGATGCAAAACACCTCCAAGAGCTTCCATCTGAGAATTCAGCACGGCCGCAGAGAGAAATAGGCTGTTGCTGCAGGACAATGACAAGCCTCACACAAGCCGCACTGCCAGATTCACCACGTCGTCCATATTCACCTGATTTGGTGCCATCGAATTAATGCTTGTTTGAAAAATCACAGAACTATTGCACGGCCTACGATTTCAGAAGGATGACAAGGTGCAGAGAAGTGTCCGCCAGTAGTTGTACCTGCCCTCAAAGTTTCAAGACTCAAGATTATGACAGCCCGTAGTGTGGCTATAGTATTCTCGTGTACTATATTCCAGGAAAGCCCCACTCATTTTTGAACTACCCTTTGCATTTAGTCGAAACCCAGTGATTTTGACACGTCTTGAAACCAGCATGGTCAACTTTATCTTATGACAGACCTAGAGTTAAGATAATCGTTTTTGCGAAGAACTTTATTCCTATAAAACTAGAAATTTAATTATCTTTCTCTGAGAACTTTTGACGCGAAGGGAACTGCTTGACGCGAAGTATTAAAAGTATCGGACTTCTAGACAATCGGTCGATTTGGTCCCCGATTCCAGTCATCGATTACGAATGGGACATACGGTTCCTCTTGCCCTGCAGCCAGTGTCTCTAACTCAGGGTCTATTGACACCACCCTAGATGCTATTTTTTTTATTGGAGGTTTAACGACTACAGTGAGCTACTCAATGGGCTATAAGCAGTTGCCTGTCCCTAATTTAGAGCCACTGGTAAGACAAACACAACATCCATGCCTCACCGGGATTCGAACCCGGACCCCTTTCGGAGGAATTATCAGAAGCCTTTGCTTAGACCACTGCGCCACCGTGGTGGCCCCTAGATGTTCGCATGAGTCATTAAATATCGAAAACAATAAGGACTACTAGTAGTAAAGGGTTTGGAACTCTTGAAAAAGAGAAAGAAGTATTTAAATATGCGACGAGCTACTGCTAGTGAAAAAATTTATTCTCTATGCTGTAAATGGGAACAAAATTTGTCATGGTACTAAGAACTACCATCACGAAAGATATCTGTTGTCTTGAAAAGGGAAAGAAAGTTTTTTGTTTTGAAGAAACTGCGGATTTAAGCTTTCATGTAGAATCCTGGAATCATCAGTAGAGTTTACTAAATTCTACTTTCTAATTTAAAGTAACTCCAGTATTGAATTTCGCACTTTACGGGATATGGTCACAGGTGCAGAGCTTTTCTCGATGGATAGATTACAACGGATACCATCCTGAGACAACTCCTTTGGTAAAAGAACGTACACTACTATCAGAAATATTTGGACACTACCAAATATTTGCATAAGTGCAATGAACGGTTTCGCAGGAAGGTGCGCTCTGAGTGAGCAGATATGTATACACACGTATACAGTATAAAGCTGAGATATTTTGTCACGTTATCAATAACTTTGAAGTGTATATGCCGCGTGTACGTGAACTTTCAGCGTTCCACCGTCGACTGGTCATAGGATGCCATTTGAGCAGAGTTTCCGTAGGGAGCATACCCGCGGAACGAAACATAACCAAAATCGACTGTAAGTGATAGCGTACAGAGATGAAAGCAGGACTGTGCAGCTACAGTAAAAGCAAGAAAGATGACACTGAATTCTCGGGTGCAATGGAGCACGTCTTTTGAATCCCTTCTGTTGCAAAAAAAATTCGTCAAAGCTATACAAAGGCAATAAAACCAGTCTGAAAAAAGTTGTATTTGTCCGAAGAAAGAAATTTTTCAATCGGGGTTTTAATCCTGCAGATACTGTTGTAAACGGAATGCTGAACGTACGCCCTCCGGTTGCAAACTTACGAGTTAAGAATCATTTGAATTAATATGAGAAACATTTGGCAGTGGAAACGCTCTCCAACAAAGAACGAATTTTAAATAGGACAGACACTTCGAAGCAGATATGGACAAATATAAGATACGCATCTATGTCCCCTAGCGAGAAAAACATGAATTATTTTAGCAAGAAGGTATTCTCAAAAGATTTTTCGATGTGAGCGGTTTCGGTCCAAGAAAAATAAAATTAGTCGAGTTTTCAGGATCCCAGATTTTGCTGCAAACACACCAGAAGCAGAAATTAACACTTATGTTCCCTGGTGGATACACCATTCTTTACCAAATATTAGAAATTATATGAAAATATTTTCCATTATGAGCTGTATGCGATACAGGAAGAATTTTTCAAATCGGAGTTTTAGAAGCAGAAATATCGGGGAACAGGCAATTAACGTTTGCGCGCCCTAGCGGAAAGTATATGATTTACTTGAAATGTTTAAATTTATACGAAAAATATTTCGCATCAGAAACACTATCCGACAAAGAAGGAATTTTTCAAATCGGACTCCTAGAAGTAGAGAGATTTACCAAAATACGATATACATCTACGCCACCTGGCGTAGAAATCATGCATTATTTTAAGAAGAAAATATTCTTAAAAGGTCTGTCGACATCAGTAGTATCGGTCCAGAAATTAAATTTTTTCAATCGAGATTTTAGAAGCTCAGGTTTTGCTGCAAATTACATGAGAAGCGAAAACTAAGACTTACGCCCCCTGGTGACCAAACCATTTTTTACAAAAAAAATAGAAATTATATGCAAAGGATTTCCCATCAGGAACAGTATCCGGTACAGAAAAACATTTTCAAATCGGAGTTTTAGAAGCAGAGGTATCCGGGGAAACGCAATTTACCTTTACGAAAGTCTATGAATTACTTCAAAATTTTGAAATTATATGGAAAACATGTCAAACCGGTAACTCTATCCAATAAAGAAAGATTTTTTTTTTCAAATCAGACTATTCGAAGCAGATATATTGACAAAAGTAAGATATGCATCTACGCTCCCTGGCGGAGAAACCATGTAATATTTTAAGAAGAAAATATTCCGAAAAGTTTCGTCGACTTGAGTAGTATCGATCAACGAAATAATGTTTTCAATCCAGATTTTAGAACATCAGATTTTATGGCAAATACATGGAATCAAAATTAACACTGACGACCCCCTGGTGGTCAAAGTATTCTCTACCAAAAATTAGGAATTATACTCAAAATATTTTTCATCAAGAGCTGTATCCCCTGAAGAAACAAATTATCAAATCGAAGTTTTAGAAGAAGAGATATCTGGGAAAACGTAATTTATTTTTACGCCCCCTAGCGGGAAATATATACGTAACTTGAAAACGCAAACTATACCTAAAATACTCTTCGACATAAATGGAATCGAAAGATAATTTTTTTTTTGATCGGATGCTTAGAAGCAAATATATGTAATAAAATGTATTTTGAATTACACATCTGCGTTTACGTCCTCTAGCGGCAAAATTGTACATTGTAAAATACAAAACAAAATAAAGGTTCATCATTCGCACATTTCAAGCTTCGTGAATGCAAAAATAATTTTTCAAAGCGTACTAATAGTTGCAGAGATGTGGTATCTGCGGACGGACGGACAAACCGATAACATAAGCACGGTTTTGTTTTACAAAAGACGTGCTAAAAAGGGTCAAAGGCCG
The DNA here is from genome assembly GCA_039090855.1 of Macrothele yani. Classification (NCBI taxonomy): domain Eukaryota; kingdom Metazoa; phylum Arthropoda; class Arachnida; order Araneae; family Macrothelidae; genus Macrothele; species Macrothele yani. The sequence goes on from CM077002.1 coordinate 142,343,114, forward strand.
AACAAGCTGACGGAAAATGACAGAAGGGTCATGGTAAGAAATGTTAAGAAATCCCGTTTGCCGTTTCCATTTTTGCTGAAGTAGGAAATGCTCGTAATGTCAAGTTAGCACGATAACTATCCTCAGAGAGTTGCGCAGTGTGATTTGTTATAGTAGATTAGCAGCATTCAAGCCGCACATCAATACCTGAATGCGCAGCGCCATTCGAAGCGGTGTCTCCGTCGTTACTGGACTGTGGAGGACTGGAAAGCTTTTCTTTCCCATCTGTTGATCCTGCTCGGATTTGGCAACAACCTGGCAAACGATCTTTGTAGGACTGCGTTCTTCCAACTTTTAAGTTCTGCGAAATCTCCATCTTGATATGGAGTTGTTTTTCGTGGATGGTGCTGGGCCCGTTGGTTATTATACAACAAACCATGGACTCTGAAGTACATTTCCACGTTCTGGATAATTCTGCGCTACAAACAATGCGGTTGTATTATGGAAATGGTCGTTGTCTCTTCCAACACTATCGAACTCCGTGCCATACTGCACGGCGTGTGCAGGACTGGTTTCTTGAAAATGAGGTGGAATTCTTAGACTGGCCAGCTCAGTGTCCTGATCTTAATCACATAGAGCACCTCTGGGATGAACTGAAGTGACAGAAACAAAATCGACCGCAACGACCATTTTCGATCTTCATCATGGCAGCAGCTGTGCAGGGCGAGCCATTCTTGTCGAGACCTACCAAAAATTGGTTCATAGTCTGCCTCAACGTGTTACCGCTCCCATACGAGCAAAAGGTGGACCGACAAACTGCGATAATAAAGCCATTTGTCCCAATACATTTTCGTGTTCGAATACTTTTGATAATATAGTGTGTTCTTGTCGTTACGGGTAAAGTTACAATAAGTTATCGCAAAAGATATTCTTTATAATTTGTAGGGTTTTACCGCATAAATCTTACCTAAGAATGAGAAAAAGCATCAAGCAGTCGTAATCCTCATATTTGGGTGCAGTTTATTGTAAGATCCCTGTAAATCCCTTATGAAATAAAAGTGTTGGCGTACAATATATAGGCTATAATGACAATAGTCGCCGAACATCCCTTCAAAACCAAATGAACGAATCCGCTACGTTGTTAAGGTGCGCGGTACAGCTGCAAACGGCACAAAATAAAGCCTGCAGCTGACTGGGATCATATCGCCCTGTGAGGTTGAGTGAAAATGTAGCGGCGACAGAGAACTGACTTTGAGAAAGGAAATATTCTTGGGTGTTATAATAGTGGGTTGTACATAAGAGAAACCGACAGGCGTTTAAACATACCCAAGCAACTGTTTTGGATGTACTGAATAATTGGAAGACACATGACTTGCCTGAAACAGCAAAACGTACCGGAAGACCAAAGAAAATCAGTAATAGAGGACTACGAAGCCTCAGGAGAGTCATAACAGATAATCGACGGAGTACTGCACAAGACCTCAGTGTACAGTTGAGTGCAAATGCTGGAACCACGGTATGTACACGTACGATTCGCAGAGAACTTCATTCCACGGGTTACCGTGGCCGTGTGACTGCTCATAAGCCCTTCATCTCCACTCGGAATGCTACCCGTCTTTTAGCATGGTGTAAAGAACATTTATCGTTGACCGTAGATCAATGGAAACGGGTCCTACTGACTGATGAATCCAGATACACGATCCATCAGTCCGATTGCCATGTGTTTGTATAATACCACAGTGTACTGTTCCTATGGTCAAGTTTGGAGCTAGCAGTGTACTCGTGTTGGGGTATTTTTCGTTGTATGGTCCAAGCGCATTGATTATTGGGGACATACCGGTTAATCTGCTCGTCTACCACGATATTCTGGACAATTATACCGTACCAACTATTTGGCAATTGTATGGAACCCAGTCTTGTTGGTACCGGAAGAACAATGCACCGAGTTATAAAGCAGGGACTCTTACAGCGTGGTTTAATGATAATTCCTTATCCTGTGTGGATTGACCAGCACACAGCCCTGATCTTACTCCCATAGAGCACCTATGGGATGAATTAAAAAGCCGCATACAATGTTTGGAACCCAGGCCTACTGCTAAGCAACAGTTAGCAGCAGCATTATGTACTGAATGGAAGCGCATACCTATCGCTGTGTTCCAAAACATTGTCGAAAGCATGTCTCGAAGAGTCAGTGCATACATTAAGGCCAAAGGTGGAGCGACACCGTACTAACGTATGTCAATAAATGCTATGTTGTGTTTCTCTTCTAGGTGTCCGGTGACTTGTCAATATAATGTATTATAGAGCTGGTGTTCATATCAAACAGGCGAAACCAGAATCATTCACTGAACCCACATCACCATTTAGGAATTCGAATCATTGACATTTTTATTAAACGTGAAGCTAAGACTATCGCATGTAATGTAAGTTTTGCGAACCCTTGAAGCAATACATTGTGGAAATAGAAAAACATGTCACGTTTTATAAAATGACATCAGTAGTGAAAGGGGGAAATGTATGAGTACAGTAGGTTGTTTTGCATCACCTAGATGCAAAACGTTTAATCCATCTCCCAGAAATAGAGCTCTACCGATACTGAAAACAGACGAATAACGGAAAATTTAATCTAACAAAGCAAAAGACACCTGTTTATCTTATGGATACTAATAACAAACAATACTATACACAAGTATTTTTTGTACATCGATTTGATAATGATGACTTGATTTTGTTTGAGTATTTCACGTCCACTGCGTGTGAGCAACTCAATAGAACATAGACCGTCGACCATCCCAGAAAGGTAGGGGATTTTGTCAGTCCTGTACTAGAAGGACTGTCAGTCGTGCATTGGTCACCGCTGGGGTTCGGAACCCCAGGGGAAGACCGAATAACTCGGTTGCTATGTGCTGCCTAAACGTGGAAAGAGCGATGTCTTTGTTTATTCACTGACGCCACGTATTTAGAGGATTTTCACTTTGAATCTCGCCCTTTGGATTTAACTGCTATAATTAATATAATGCCAGTGCCTTTAATTCCCACCGGATGGAGACGTCTCAGTAGCTGAGCCCATCTTACGGATTTATGTAGTCAGAAGCTGACGGGAAAACACACGTAGCACCGTAGATTGTTTGCCACCGTGGTGTAAGGATAACGCGCTCGGCTAGATATAGCGAGATCTGGGATTCGATTCCCCAGCGGTGACCGAATAACATTTTTTCGGCTGCTGTGTGTTGCTAAAACGTGGAAAGTGCGATGTCTTTGCTTATTCACAGACCCCGCGTATTTGTATCATACATGAATCAATCCTGGGTATAAGACGAACCCAGAAAAAATACAGTTAGAGTTCCTAAAATCTAAAGCTATAATTTTAGTAATTTAGTAAATACGAATAGGAAGAGAAAGTGAGGTAATTTCCTCATTATTTCTCATTTCGGTAAACAGTTAAATTTCGTAAGTTAATTTTGTTTTCTTGGGAACTGACGCTACCGTATTCCTTTCCTCCGACCGATCAGTCGGAGAAGCTGCAGCACAAAAATGAAAAAAAAAGTCACAAAAAAATTTACGAAATCAGAGTGATGCTTGCAGCGTGAGTTATCGTCAGCTGCTTCCTCACGGAATCAGATTAAAATCAGAATTGGAAACACGAAATAAATTAAGATAAGCATGATAACTGGATGAAAAAGTTTATTTCATTTCATTTGAGAGATACAGTAGAGAGACTGAAATGCTGCCTACGCCAGCTGCTTGTCGTTTCCGTACTTAAAAGCGCATGGGCCGCAGGCTGTCAGCACGACCGTCTCCAGCCAATTAACCACGTGTCAGCGACAAGTTTGAGAGGTTTAATCATTGCGAGCTAAATGAGATGCACCTACTATAGTTCTGGCGGCTTTGCACATTCAGGAAGGAATGCCACCCGTGGGGTCTCGGAGGGGTCACGAGGACGACTTGATTAACATAAAACCGTAACTCCAAATCGATCACTTCAATTTCAATGTACTCCGATGAGCTTTTAAATTAAAACCACCTCAAGCCTAGAGAAATGAGCGAGCCTGAAGACCGAACGGAGATGCAAGTGAAGTTCACAGAGCAGTACATATACAACCCGAGGACCGACTTTCGATTAGTAGTGTTCGGAGTCATAATGGAAAAAGCTGCCAATTTATTGGAGTTTGAAAAAGGAAAAATTGTGATGCCACATTGCCTTGGAACTACGATCTCGGAAACGGCGGGGTTTGTTCACGTACCGCTGTATTGAGTACGTATCAAAAGTGGTGCATAGGTGCCTAAACGACGAACCGTCGTCCCCAGCGTTTTGATGCCAGAGGGGAGAAAAGACTGTCGCGCATTGTTCACAGCTACCGCAGACCCACAGTGCGACAAATCACTGGCAGTTGCAACAGTGGCGATCAGGGCAATGTGTCACAGCAAAATATATCGCAGTCTTCTGCGATGAACTGTGTGCTGCGACACATGCTGTGTGCTGTAATACAAGACCTAACCAGCTTTCCCATGATGACCGCACATCATGGCCAACAACGCATGAAATGGGCCCCAAGATCATCGAGATTGGACCGAGGATGATTGGAAGAAAGTGACCTGGTTTGACGAAATAAGATTCCTAGTGCATTACGTAGACGGCCGAGCGCAGATACGCCGATTAGCAATGGAGGCTATGGCATCTGGATGCCCTGTTGGGCGGAAACAGGACGGCGGCGTCGGTGTTATGCTGTGGGCGATGTTTCCCTGGGACACTTTAGGCCCCATTACCCCAATAGCACAATCCCTGACAGCTGTCAGGTATCTGAACATCGTTGCTGACCAAGTTCACCCATTCATGGCAACTGTGTTCCATGCTGGTGATCGCCATTTCCAACAAACTAATGCGCCATGACACTCTGCCAGAATCGTCAAAGAGTGGTCGAGGACTTTCTATTAATGCCCTAATATCTAAATTCACCTGACATAAACCCAATCGAGCATTTGTGGTTCGACTTGCAAAAGCTGGTTCGTGTTAAATAAAAACCACCTCCTCGAAATGTACGGGAAACGGAGGAGTTCAACAATAAATTTTATTTATAAAATTATGATACATGCGCACCTCGTGCGATGGAACCAAAAAGAAGATAAATGAGTGACAATATCTACAGATGAAAACATGTGGAGAGATAAAACACGGATGCAGAAGTAGTAACAGAAATTGACATATGTACTACAATAAAGGCTCGGAAATAATCCGGAAAAATTACATTCAATGACACACTATAAGGTCCAATCCGGAAGGAAATGAAAGTCCAGAAACGTTGTAAATATATAGAACTAGTATAGGAGCAAGTATTAAGTCAGAAAAAGTCTTACTAATCAGCAGAGGAGTGACGAAGAAATGAAGCAGACAATTGAGCGGTTTCCTCCATTCCACAGAGCCGAAGATGACAAGGAAGGAGCGTACTTGTCAGTCGTACAAAGAGCCTCAAGATCAGCTCTGATACACGTTAGTCGACGATAAACATCCTCTGGAGGGAAAGTGGAGTGCGAAAGGTAAGCGGCCATGTCAAACGATGCATCCCGGAACAGCGAAAATAGATGAAACAGTTGTCTGTGGGTAAAGGGTCGAGTGTGCACTTCGTTATCTTGATAAAACGGTTCGAATTGCGCTTGAAGCGTGGCTTCTGCAAGTTCTTCTGGATTATTCGTTAGGCAACACTCTCTAGGGGACGCTGAAGGAGAACGAGTGCTAGAAGATGAGCGAGAACGATACACTCGTGAACGTCCACGTTTAGCTGGAGCGCTAGGAGCTATGAAGACGGTACGTTTTGTGGAACGGCCAGTGGAATCAACAACAGTATCACCAGTAATGGTGAGGTCATCCACACTAGTGGGATCTTTAGTAAGAATAATAGGAAGATGAGGCAGTTTGGGAGCGACCTGAGCAGTTGTTAAAGCACCGCGAGCGCCGCGGTAATCATCGAGATCAGTTGCCGAAGAAGCAGTGGTAATCATGGCTACCTCCTCAGAGGGAGCCTCAACAGGAGAAGTAGAAAGCACCACCTGAGCAGAAACGTCCTGCTCAGAAATCGAGCAAGTAGATGTAAACGGTTCAGGTGCAGTTGAAGAACCAAGGAGAGGAGGAAAGGGAGCTTCAGTAAAATCAGGAGCACGCAATTCAGGCTCTTTACGAGAACCAGACGGGGGTGTATCAACAGGCATTGATGTAGACAACAATCCAGAAAAAGGTCCAGAAGAAGAGGAAGGTCCAGGACACTCTTTATAAAAATGCCCCAGGCCTTTACACTTGCTGCAGTGGAACTCAGTTAAGAGATCGATGTGTCTCCGTTGACTGTTACAAAGGACAGAAAGTTGTGTAGGTAAAGTTGCAATATCATCCTGAGAAGAAAAAATGACAGGCGACAAGCACCATAAATTTGGCGATCCTCAAAGTCGTTGGGCGCTGCCGAGTAGGTTACGAAGTCCCGGCAACGCGACCAAGAGATGAGATAACTGAAAGGAGCATGACATTTGTGACTTCAGGTGGCACTGGGTAAAACGACACTTTAACCCGACGCTGTGTCACAGGTTTGGGCATCAAGAGGTTATTATTAATAGTAATACCTTTCTGCAAAAGAAAGGTCACATAGTCAGGTTGAGAAAGATAAACAACAATAGTCCGAGCCCGACGATAGAGATGAGTAAATAGCAGACGAAGATAAAAGCTTCTTAACTGTCGTAGCATAAACTTTAAACTTGGTATCGGGAAGAGCTTTGAAAAAAAGACTTCTAAAGCCATATGCGAGGAGAACGTTTGAGCTTGAAGAGATGACGCCGGAATATTAAGGTGAATAGAGTTGCCGGTGCGACGAACATGAGGTTTCAAAGCATCGACTTGCTGTAACACAATCGAGTATTGGCGATCATATGTAGAGGTCGCTGCAGCAGAATAAGACGACGGAAAACGAGCCGCTGTGGAAGGTGGAGGAGTGACGTCATCTTGAATATCCATTGCATAAGCAGAAATCACAGTAGAAGCTGTATCAGAATAGCTGGGCAGCAGTAGGAGAAGAGGTGCCGAATGACGCACCAGAAGAGGGCAACTGAACAGCGCCACGAGGAGAAGTCAGCGCAGCAGCGTCGCCGGTTATTTTTTTTTTTTTTTTGATTGGAGGTTTTACGACCACCGTGAGCAACTCAATGGGCTATAAGCAGTCGCCCGTCCCTAATTTAGGGTCACTGGTTCCAGGGAAGGGAGAGAGCCAGTGCCGTAAGACAAACACAACATCCATGCCTGACCGGGATTCGAACCCGGACCCCTTACGGACGAATGATCAGTGGCCAACGCCTTAGACCACTGCGCCACCGGGGCGGCTCGCCGGTTACAGGAAGAGTGAAAGCAGGGCTACCGAAAAAGACATCTTCACCGGAAGTCGCCATTACTAATGGCGGCGCCCCCCAGCAGTTCTTCTGGCCAGCTCGACCAGAAGGTAAATAAAGCTTGGAATGAAGAAAATATCGTACTTACGAATCGGAAGGTAGAACAAAACGAAGCACTAGACCTTTAGATACACGAAAAACACAAAATTAGAACTGGGAGGGTATTGTAAACGGAACTTTATACTCGAAAATATTGGAGATGATGCCGAACACGGGAGGAGCTGCTGTTGACATTACGGTAGTAGATACCCCAGGATACCTATCGCCACCTCATCGTATTGATGACTCGCCGAGTGGCTTCTGTTTTCAGGGCTGAAGTGGATCCTACAGCTTATTAGGTAGGTGGTCATATTTTAATGGTTCATCGGTGTATTTCTACGGAATTAAAATATCTATTTTTGCACCATCATTTGGAAAAATGTTTAGTGAACGAAATGTAACATTTCGTACGCTTTCGGAATGGTTCCTTACGAATGTAATATTGCGCTTCCAGCGTTCAAACCACGAACGAATTTAAGAGACAATATTTTTTTCCTCATTGAGGAATTTCAGTAACCAATCAATAGACAAGCCGATGTGGCGGATGAGTCGAAAGCCGGACTTCTGAAGAAAAGAGCATCCCTTTGTACGCCAACAAATGCGGCAAATACTGTATATTAAAAGACTGTGATATTTTTCAGAAATTAAAATACACTATATTTACCAAAATCACCGGACACCAAGAAGAGAAAGCAACATATCATTTATTGACATACATTAGTACGGTGTCGGTCCACCTTTGGCCTTAATGTAGGCACTGACCCTTCGAGGCATGCTTTCGACAGAGTTTTGCAACACAGCGATAGGTATGAACTTCCATTCAGTACTGTTGTTTAGTAGTAGGCCTTGGTTCCAAACTTCTTATGCGGCGCTGTAATTCATCCCATAGGTACTCTATGGGATTAAGATCAAGGCTATGTGCTAGTCAGTCCACACACAATACGGAATTGTCGTCAAACCACGCTATACCATTTTTGCTTTATGGCTCGATGCATTATCCTGCTGGTACCAACAAGGCTCGGTGCCATAGTATTGCCACAGAGTTGGTAGGGCATAATTGTCCAGAATATCGAGGTAAACGTACTGGTTAACAGGTTTGTCCAGGATAACCAATGGGCCGGGACCATACCACGAAAAACACCCCCACACGAGTACACTGTCAGCTCCAAACTTGACCGTAGAAACAGTACACTGTGATAAATAGCGTGCCCCCGGCTGCCGTTATACCCACACACAGCCATCAGACTGATGGATCGTGTATCTAGATTCATCAGACCATTGGACCTGTTTCCATTGATCTACTGTCCCCGATAATTATCCTTTACACCATGCTAAACGACGAGCAGCATTCCGAGTGGAGATGAAAAGCTTATGAGCAGCCACACGACCACGGTAACCCATGGAATGAAGTTCCCTGCGAATGGTACGTGTACATACCGAGGTTCCAGCATTTTTACTCATTTGTACACGGGAGGTCTTGTGCAGTACTCCGTCGATTAGCTGTAACGAATCTCCTGAGGCTTCGATGAGTTTTACTCTATTACTGATTTTCTTTGGTCTGCCAATACGTTTTGCTGTTTCAGGCACGCCATGTGTCTTCCACTTATTCAGTACATCGAAAACAGTTGACTTAGGTATGTTTAAACGCCTCTCGGTTTCTCTTATGGACAACCCATTAATATAACACCCAACAATCTTTCCTTTCTCAAAGTCAGTTCTCTCCCGTCGCTACAATTTCACTCAACCTCACAGTAGCTGCAATCTTATTTTTATACCGTTCACAGCTGTACAGCGCATCTTAACAACTCAGTGGATCCGTTCATTTGCTTTTGAAGGGGTGTTCGGTGACTTTTGTCAATATAATGTATATCATTTACCGAGTTCAGAAAGAGTATATTTGCTATGAACTGAACCAATAAACAGCTGCATGATAACGTACGAAGTCCATGAAAGCTTCTTCGCTGACAATTTTATTCTATTTATAGGAATCTTCTGTGTTTCTTAATGCAATGAAACAGATACAGTTTTGAAGCGAATGTCAGAATATTTATCTTCATGCCATTTAAACATTTATATATTGGTATTTTTTTCATGTTCATGTGATATAAATTACTTGTTTCCGTAGCTGCAGATAAAATAAGAAGAGCATTTTTGCCGAAGATATTATTGGTCGTAAATCCCCGAGAATCGTTGAATAGATGAATTTGGAGACTCATGTTTCTAAAATTTTCTGCTTCTGACAGCGATTTCAGAATTGTATTGCAAAAAAGACGACGGTAATACATCACATGCGCAACCAATGTGGTGAAAATGTCATATATAATACCAGTCAGACCTTTGTTCCAAAATAGTTCTGCGAAGATCTTTGTAAAAGACGATGCTTTATTAAATTTCGAGAATTCAAAAATTGAATCGTCCTTTGTTAGTCCTTCAAATCTCACGAAGAGGATCACTTAGTTGCACAATACTAGTACCCGAGATAAAGAGATGCGACTAGTATATACCATCCACCTGAAAAATTAAGGAGTGCTCTGTCTAAGCAAAAGTACTGAAACTTTTTTTTTTTTTTTTTTTGATTGGAGGTTTAACGACCACCGTGAGCAACTCAATGGGCTATAAGCAGTCGCCCGTCCCTAATTTAGGGTCACTGGTTCCAGGGAAGGGAGAGAGCCAGTGCCGTAAGACAAACACAACATCCATGCCTCACCGGGATTCGAACCCGGACCCCGTTCGGACGAATGATCAGAGGCCATCGCTTAGACCACTACGCCACCGGGGCGGCTACTGAAACTTTAGCTGACAGTTTCTATGAGCCTATGAATAGTCTTTAAATTCTGGAAATCCTCATAAATTATTTTCGTGACCGGTTTAATTCCCATTGAAGTTAAATTAACCGTTGGGCATTCAAAATAATGCGCATTTTGTTTTCTCTAGGGAGAGTAAACGCATTCTCTCTTTCTCCTATCTTTTTTTTCTAAACATGTACAGTAAAACTTCTAAAACTCGAACTTCTATGAGTTAAAGTTTTCCATAACTCGAAGAATTTCGGCAACTTACATAAAAATTTCTCTTTTTTCATGCATGTTTTCTTCTGCAAGTCGGATTTCATAAACTCGAATTTTTCTATAGCACGAAACGTTATTTCGTGTTTTGTGAAAAACATCCTGTAAATCGTATTCTAAAACTCGAATTAAAAAACAAATCCACCTGTTGCTAGTCTTGTAGCTGCTGGGGGTCAAACAAGGTTAAGTCAAACAAAGTCAGCTGGACAAAGGGGATTTCCTCTCCCATCCACCCTATGAAAGGGGTATTTTAACCCCTTTCAGGTGGACCAGTTTCGAGGATTTAGCTTAGCTACAAGGACTGTCCAGTAGCAAGGGAGAAGAAGTCTCTCTCAAGTTCTTTCTTAAGTCTGCATTCTTTTGGGCTCATTTCAGGCAGTGAGTGCTGTGCAAAGCGAGTACAAGAGTAAGCGAGGGGACTTAACGTTAAAAACGAGAGCCGCGAGACCCAAGAAGTCTTCGCTTGCAGCGCCAATTGTAGCAGCGGCCAGGAGGAAAAACAAATGCGCGCAATGCATTGTGGGAGCACATGCCTGCCGAGCAGGAGCAAGGATCACGTGTGGGTTGCAATTATTATACTTTATTAATTATTCTTTTTGATTCTGCAAAAATGTTTATTCCTCTTGCGGACAAAACTTCTACAGCAACCTTCCTTTCTCGAAGAAAGCTCGTAGGATTCAATTTGGATTTAATACTATCAGCTTAACACTCTCACGTCAGCTGAAGCTCTACGTGAGTTCGTTAAGAATAAGAAATAACTTTTACGAAAGAGAGAAATACCAAAGGAATACTTGACGATCTTTTCACTTTGGAAATCGAAAAAGGCTCAATTTGTGCTCATCTGTAATTGAACAATCTTTAAAATGACAACGTTTTTTCGCCATACTGATACACTAATTCACCAGATCGCATGCAAAACGTGCACTTCTAATAAAAGATCTGTAATCTGTTCCTATTGGTTTAAGACTGTCATATGACCATGTTGGTTTGCCCCCTCACCGCCAGATGGCGCCGTGTTTTCGGGGATCCACTATGTCCATTGGAGTTCCTGCGCTTACTCGCTTTGGTGCTGTGCTCTTAGTTTTAGAAAAATCTAAGTCTATCAAATTTTTGTGGTTTAAAAGGTACTTTTAAGAGTTTTCCTTGCAGGAAAAAATAAAGCTAATACAAGAAGTGGATACTAGGGGAATAAAAGAAAAAGATATTGCTGAAAAGTATGGATTAATTCTATAACTCGAATTTTTTACAACTTAAATTTAATCGTAGTTCCCTTGAAGATTCGAATTATGGAAGTTTTACCGTACTTCGAAAAACGGTTTCCGATTACAATCTTTTAATCCTGACAATTGTATTCGAACCCTGATCTTGCTGCTTTTTGAGTAGCTGTTCTTCCAGCTGAGCTACGACGGTAGGCTTATGGTTGCTTCATTTGACTCAGTCGTTATAACCCTCCCCCTCCCCGGAAAAGACGGGGATCAGGAGTTCACTCAGCAGGTCTCGTATCATCCGACAGCGACACTCGGTTACCATTTCATTACAGAAGTATTTATAAACTGAGTGACCAAATCAGTATGACCAAACCATATGGGCCGCTGGTGGCCTAGTGGTCAACGTTCGTGACTGCCACGGAGAAACCCGGGCTCGATCCCCAGGAAGGTACGAACGCTCGAACCACTAAATATCCGCCGCCGTGCGGCGGGTGGGCATGTTAAGCCGTCGGGCTCCGGGTACTGCCACCTCCCCCCCCCCGATAATAAATAAGGGCGTCTTTCTCCCCATTTCTACCTCGCTTCCGTGTTACTTTCCTATCGGGCACTCTAGCCCAAATCTCATAGATTACAATTTGTAAGGGTTGTTTAAGAACTGGGGTCAGACAGTCCTTTCCTAAAATAATTTACATATGGTTTTTTTTTTTTTTTTTTTTTTTTTGATTGGAGGTTTAACGACCACCGTGAGCAACTCAATGGGCTATAAGCAGTCGCCCGTCCCTAATTTAGGGTCACTGGTTCCAGGGAAGGGAGAGAGCCAGTGCCTTAAGACAAACACAACATCCATGCCTGAGCACATATGGTCTGATCTGATCTTATTGTGACCCCTTGGTTAGTACGTTCTTGGACCACATTTTGCTCTTAATACTGCTGGAATTCTTCTTGGCATGGATTCTATTAAATGTCTGTAACACAAATGCGATAAAGTGAAACCCTCCAGCTCTTGAAGACTTCGTGGTAGTAGATCCCGCTGTCTGATGCCCTTTCGATTTCATTCTACAAATGCTCCATTTGATTAAAATCCAGCAGCCAATGCAGCAGGAAAAAGTATTTGCGATGCTCTTCAAACCATTTCAACCACAATGTGAGCACTATGATATGAAGCATTTTTCTTCTGGAAGTATCCATCTCTGTTGGGATAAACCATCAACATAATTGGGTAGTCGGAAATGATATTTAAATACTTTTGGGCGTTGCTCTACACAAATCAAAGGGCCCAAAACACTTCCACAAAAACATTCCCCAGACCATAACGTTACCCCCTCCCCCCGCTTGAAGGGTAGTGACAATGCAAGTTGGGTCCAATATTTCGTGCTGCTGTTTTCAGAGTTTGCTGCTGTTTGCTACGGCTTCCAAATCATTCCCTGGGTAATGGCAACAGAGAATAAAGGACTATAAGGGAATCAGACTACATACACAGTGCGTCAAAGAATTTTTTAGACTGGCACTAGATTTCAGCCTACGGTGGCGCCACAAGTGTAATCGCGAATGCGTTATAAACCGTGACCATCTGCTTGCTCTCTGCCAAAAGTACTGCGCAGTTGTTGAAATAACTCAAACGAAACGGGCGTTCATTAGAGAAGTAAATTTTTTTTCATGTTGAATTATTAAGATGAAACAAAGGGCTGTTATTAAATTTAACGCAAAACTTTGTAAAAGTGCCTCGGAAACGTACCAAATGATAAAACAACTTTACGGTGAGTTTTGTTTAAGTAGATCAAATGCTTTCCTGTGACACAAACGTTTTTTGGACGGAAGAGAGACGCTAGAAGATGATAAAGCATACCGGAAGAAAAGCCGCCCCGGTGGCGCAGTGGTCTAAGGCGTTGGCCTCTGATCATTCGTCCGTAAGGGGTCCGGGTTCGAATCCCGGTCGGGCATGGATGTTGTGTTTGTCTTACGGCACTGGCTCTCTCCCTTCCCTGGAACCAGTGACCCTTTAAACCTCCAATCAAAAAAAATACCGGAAGACCAAGTTCATCTAGGACACCTGAGATTATTGAAAAAGTGCGTGATTTCGTGACAGACAATCGATGTGTGTCACTAAGTATGATGGAAGAGTCTTTAAACATCAACAAAGAAACGATTCGAACCATCCTGCATGAAGATATGGGCAAAATAAAAGTATGAGCTAAATTTGATCCACACACGTTAACCAATGAACAAAAATCAAGGAGAAGTGCACATTGCAGAGATATCATTTCAGCCACTGAAAATGATCCAAACTTCTTACTATAGATTGTTAATGGTGACGAAACATGGTGTTTTCAATATGATCCTAAAACAAGGCGACAAAGTGCGGAATGGAAAGTCAACAAACTCGCCACAAGCCAAAAAAACAAGAAAAGTTCCATCGAAAATCAAAGCAATGCTCATTACATTCTTCGATAGTAAGGGTATTATCCACAAAGAATTTGTTCCAAGTAGACAAACAATCACTGGTGAGTTTTATTTAAATGTTTTGTGGCGTTTGATGGGCAGAATTCGTCGCATTCGTCCAGAATATCAAGATGAAAACAGTTGGTGTTTGTTGCACGATAATGCAAACAATCACACCTCACTTCTTGTTCGTAGATTTTTGGCGAAAAATAACGTCTGTGTGTTGAATCATCCACCGTATTCGCCTGATTTAGCACCCGGAGAATTTTCTTTGTTCCCCAAAACTTAAAATGACGTTAAAAGGGTGTTATTGTAATGACATTTCGACCATACAAACAGCTTCCACGCGTGCTTTGGAGGCAATTCCGCAATTTGAACTGGAACAGGCATTCGAATCATTATTAAATCGCTGTAAAAAGTTTATTGAAGCCGGAGGGACTTATTTTGATTAACAAACCAAAATAAATTATAATTTCTTGTTTCTATTTCATTTTACAGACCCAGTCTTAAAAAGTCTTTGACGCACTGTGTACTGTAAGGCTAAGGACAGTAAGGGAGCACTTACAACCATCGACAGATTTATAGTCGATGGTTCTGAGATCAAAGAAGAAAAGCAATTGTTTTGTTGTAGCCTTTGGTATAACCCGGTCACTATGCGAACACTTCTGTTTGAGGAGTGCAGCAAAATTTGGGCAACTTTTGGTTCAGGAACATCGGCCGCTTAAAAAGGGTCTTAAACAACCCTTCGAAATAGGAAGCTAAGGAAATTTGGGCTAGAGTGCCCGATAGGAAATTGACACAGAAGCAAGGTAGAATGAGGGAGGAATACCCCCTTATTTATAACCGGGGGACGAGTACCCGAGCTCCGACCGCGTAACGTGCCGATCCGACGCACGGCGGATATTTTTTGGCTCGAGCGTTCGCACCTGCCCGGGATCGAACTTGAGGTTCCTCCGTGGCAGTCACGAACGTTGACCACTAGACCATTCGCTGCCCTTAGTCTCTGCATGCCATCGGCGTTCACTACTTATACTGATTCAGCCATCTTGCGTTAGCAGCATCTCCGGGATAACTACTTCGCACAAAATGGTCTGGCGTTCATAATACACTGCTGACCACCCATAATGCAACACCAAGAGCGAAGCATCAGATTGGCCTGAAATTTGCAGCATGCTTCGCCCGCGAGAGGACATGCAAACGATTAGCATTGCAGGGCATATGCAAATTATGTGCGCCCGGCACGCCACCGAGAAGCACTATAAGAAGGGGTGCACGTAAGGCGGGGTGTAAGTAGTGGAAGTGTGTTGTGCTGCCGGACCTGTGCGTGGGCAGTTGTCTGATGCTTAGTCGCAGAATACGGCAGTCATTCCAGCACGTTTCGGTGTTCGACAGAGGACGAATAGTGGCTTATCGCGACAGCGGTTTATCGTACCGAGACATCGGCGCCCGTGTGGGACGATATCCAGCCACAGTGAGGCGAGTACGGATTCAGTGGGTGCCCGAAGGAACGGACAGACCGACGTGAGCGATTGTCGCAGCCGCGGCACACCACCGAACGAGAGGACCGACATGTTGTGCTGCGGGCATTGACGGTTCGCACCGCCATATCACGAACGTTAGCGCAGGAATTAGGGTGTGTTACGCAACAACCGTGTGCAGCACGTACCGTTCGACGTCGTCTGCAGGAGCGGGGAATTGTCGCACGACGTCCGTTTCTCCGATTGCCATTGACGTTACACCACCGTCGTGTACGGCAGCAGTGGATCGTTGAACGCCGAACCTGGACTACGGAATAGCACGACATTGTCTTCTCCGACGAATCCCGCTCCTGCCTGCAACACCACGATGGTCGGATCTGCGTGTGGCGGCACAGCGACGCGAGACTGTATGCATGCCTGCATTACGCATCGGAATACCGGTCCGTCGCCTAGCGTTATGGTTTGGGGCACAATTGTATATGAAACCCGCACAACTCTGGCACACATCGACGGTACACTCAACAGCCACACATCTCCGACGTTTTGGAGCCAGTAGTCCTCCCTTACCTGCAGAACCTGCCAGCGGCCACGTTTCAACAGAACAATGAGCTCCAACACGTATCACGCATCGTGCAACAATTCTTCACGGCCCACCTGGTCTCACTGCTGCCGTGGTCCGCCTGTTCTCCCGATAAGTCGCCCATCGAACACGTATGGTCGCTGATCAGCAACCGATTGGCCCGGCAAGCACCACCCGCGGCTACGCCTGATGAACTGTGGCAACGTGTGAAATCAGCCTTGACCGACATACTCCAACCCCACATCCAAAGCCTCTTCCGTTCGATGCTGTGGAGTATTGCGGCCGTTATTGGCAGCCATGGCGGGCACACGAACTATTGATGTCTGCGTGTTCCGCAAGTCGCACGGGCCTGTAAGCTCAATCGTGTCATCTTTGTATCTGTCGTTATGTGTCCAGTGAATTTGGCTTTGCTACCTCGTGTCCTTCTTGGTGTTGCATTTTGGGTGGCCAGCAGAGTATTTCTTAAATGGGGAGTGCGGAAGGATCAAATGTAGAGGATTTTAGGAAGGGAGTGTCTGACCCCAGGTCTTAAACAACCCTTAGAAATAGGAAACTAGAAGATTTAAGTTAGAGCGCCCGAGGAAGACGCAATTAGTTATTACCGGGGTTGGGGGGGGGGCAGTACACGGGTTCTGACGGCTTAACGTGCCCATCCGACGCACGGCGGATATTTGGTGGATCGAGCGTTCGTACCTGCCTGGGATCGAATCTGAGGCTCTTACCGTGACAGTCCCGAACGTTGCCCACTAGGCCACCCGCGGCCCAGGTGAGTGCGGAAGAATCAGCTTTCTATTTTTATAGTGTAACTGTACGATTTTCTTTGACCGTTCGTTTCCACTTGAGTGCTTCGGTCTACCAGGAATTTAAAATGATCGGGCGGAGCTGCAATCGTATGTTACTCTAATAATGCTAACAGCATCGCTCCATAATGCCCTGCAATATATGTGTTGTTAGATAGAATCGGCAGGGAGTTAGTGCGTGGATATAGGGGATAAATTATCGTCGGCATACTATCAACTATCCAATATCTATAGTTCATGAAAAAAGCCTTTTCTTCTCTGCAGAAACACATTAATGCGTGGCGTGTGGCATTTTCAACTCAAGCCCGGAATAAATAGGCATATCTAATGCCCGCTCCCCAGCGAGAACCAGTTCCCAAAGAATTCCCTCCTCCCATTTGCTAAATCATATAAAATCCCATTTATATATAAAAAAAATTATCTCGCTTTCCATCTCTCTGTAAGAGCCCAAGCCTCACGAGCTCGAACCGCAGTAAATATTCTACAGTCCGAGCTCGATTCCGGGCTCGGGCTCAGCCAGTCGCAGCTCTGGTGCATAGCTGGTGTAGCGCCACTTCTTGTTGCAACGTACTACATATTTTTTTACCGTGTCGTAGGGTGTGGTAGGTATTTACTTGCTTTTTTTTTCTTTTCTTCTGAGGTTTTATAGCACATATTAAAGACAAAAACTCTAGTATATGAATAGTCTAAGATTGAAGTTATTTAATTTACAATTTTGAAAAAATATAATACGAACTTACAATATTCAAAGCAAACAGAGTTATGCATTCTGAATTTGCTTGTAATACTTACTGGTCATTCATGTAACGACTCTCAGAAAACTTGAAAATTTCCTCGCCGTGAAGCGGAAATCGAACCCGCATATCCCGATTTGCGTTCGAGTATGCTTACCCTTACACAACTCAGGACAGCGAAATTCTAAGCAACTGATACCAAGCAAACTTAGCTAAGGAATCTCAGCATCCTAAGATTTTTGCTAGTCGAAGCATACTCGGACGGAAATCGGGAGATGCGGGTTCGATTCCTGTTATTCTGTTTCCTTTGAATGCTCTATCAATTTCCCATGTGTTACGAATAAATTTCTTCCTTCATTGATAATACAAACTTTTTAGGGGATTTTTCCTTCAAAGTTTGAGGATATTTTAAGATTTTTATGGGCATTTTTATAAATTTTGAGTTAATCAAAATCCAGGCCTTGGTAAAAATACAGTTTAAAGAATATAGTTAGTTCTTTGGTACTTCAATGTTCCTGGATGAATGCAAGGTCATATGCGTGAGGTTCTCAAGATCCATGACGAGCTTACTGGAAACACGCTTGACAAATCTGCAGCCCATTAGTAGAGTGGTATTATATGCAAATTATCCTCAAGAAGCTTAGTGCAAATAGGCTAGAACGATTAGCACCTGACGAAAGGGGCTCCTATAAATTAATGATTCTAGATTAACGTAATAGCGATATTTTGCAGCACCCAAGCTGCTGGTTAGTTGAGCGTATTCTTGAAAAATCATATATAGCCTACGATTGCGGTTTCGATACGTGAATGACACGTGATTTCTTTTTTTAAATAGTAAAACTACACAAGTAATCAGAATTCACTGAACCTGCCGAAAGTTTGGAAACACTGACTTCTATTTTATGCCAATGAATTCGGATTACCAGTATAGTTTTACTATCTTACGTATATCAGGCGTACAATTTCTTGTTATTAACTATGTGATATTTTTTAGCACATCTTTTATAAAAAAAAAAAGATCGTGCTTATGTTATCGATTTGTCCGTCCGTCAGTCCGCTGTAGACACGATATCTCTGTAATTCTTTGTCTGATTGGAAAACTTATTTTTGCATTGGGAAGCCTGAAATATGCAAATGATGATCCTTTATTTAGTTTTTTTTTAGCGATGTACAATTTCGCCGCTAGAGGGCGTAAATGCAGATGATGTCGAATTCAAAAATACGTTTTACTCCACATATTTGCTTCTAAACATCCGATTGAAAAAATTATTTTATCTCTCGATTCCATTTATGTCGAAGAGTATTTTAGATATAGTAGCTTTTTCAAATTACGCATAGATTTTCCGCTAGGGGCGTAAAATCAATTACATTTCCCCCAATAACTATTCTTCTAAAACTCAGATCTTTTAAAACCTTTTCTTCAGCGAACACAGCTCCTGACGGAAAATCTTTTGAATATAATTTCTAATTTTTGGTAAAGAATACTTTGCCCACCAGGGGGCGTAAGCTTTAATTTTTGCTTCTGATGTATTTGCCATAATATCTGAGCTTCTAAAATATGGATTGCAAAAATTCTTTAGTGGACTGATGCCACTATAGTCGATAAACGTTTTCGGAATATTTTCTTCTTAAAATATACCATTGTTTCTCCGCACAGGAGCCGTTGATGTATATCTTATATTTGTCAATATCTTTACTTCTAGGACTCCGATTTGAAAATTCCTTCTTTGTTGGATAGTGTTTTCTGTGTGACATGGTTTTCATATAATCTCAAAATTTTCAAGTAATTCATAGACTTTCCGCTAGGGGGCGTAATGGTAAAATGCGTTTCCCCCTATATCTCTGCTTCTAAATCTCCGATTTGAAAAGTCTTTCTGCACCGGATACAGCTCCTGATGGGAGATCCTATACATATAATTTTTAATTTCTGTAAAAAAATGGTTTGACCAGCAGGTGGCGTAAGTCTTAATTTCCGCTTCTGATGTATTTGCAGCAAAATATGAGCTTCTAAAATCTCGATTGGAAAAAAGTCCTTTATAGACCGATACTACTTATGTCGACAAACCCTTTAGAAACATTTTCTTCCTAAAATAATGCATGGTTTCTACGCCTGAGTGGGCGTAGATGAATATCTTACTTTTGTCAATATATCTACTTTTGTCAATATCTCTACTTTTAGGAGTCGGATTTTAAAAATTCCTTCTTTGTTAGATAGTGTTTCCGATGCGTAATGTTTTTCCTATAAATTAAAAATTTTCAAGTAAATCATAGACTTTCCGCTAGGGGGCACAATGAAAAATTCTGTTTTCTGTGTTATTTCTGCTTCTAAAACTCCGATTTGAAAAATTCTTCCTGTATCGCATACAACACCTGATGTAAAATATTTTCCATATAATTTCTAATGTTTGAGAAAGAATGGTTTGGCCACCAGGGTGGCATAAGTGTTCATTGTTCATTTCTGCTTCTGATGCATTTGTAGCAAAACCTGGGCTCCTGAAAACTCGACCAATTCTTTTTTTTTTTACTGGACCGATATCGCTCATATTGGAAAACCTTTGGAGAATACTTTCTTCGTAAAATAATGCATAGCTTTCCCACCAGGGGTTGTAAAGTCACATCTTATTTTTGTCGATATCTTTTTTTCTAAGATTCCGATTTGAAAAATTCTTTCGGCGTTGGTGAGCGTTTCCGGTGCGAAATGTTTCTCATATAAATTCATGTTTTTCTTAACGAACAAGTCTGCAACCAGAGGGCCTAAGCTCACGATTTCGTTTACAGCAATATCTGAGGGATTAAAATCCCTATTGAAGAACTTCTTTCTTCCGTCAGATACTATTGTTTTCCATACCGGTTCTATTGACTTTGAATAGCTTTGATAAATTTAATTTGCGTCAGAAAGGGATTCAAAGGACGTGCTTATTACACCCGAAAATTCAGTGTCATCTTTCTTAATTGTTATTGTACTTGGTGCTACTCGGTTTCCAATGAACAGCATCTCTACACATAGCACGAGTTTTTTTCGGATGCCTAGAACAGAGACGGAAAGATGATCACATGTCAACGAAACGACAATATCTTGCAGGTCAAACGTGTCGGGTCAATCCGTTCCTGAACCGATTTTGATAAGATTTTTTTTCAGTTTTATTCTTGAAAAGAAAAAAAAATATTTCATAGAAAAATGCGTACTGTGGAATTTTGTGCTCGATGCTGGTGCCAGCGGAGTGAAAAATGATTTGTGATACAAAAATATAGTCTCTTTTTTTAAAACGACAAAGATTTTTACCGACCGACGTTACGGCGCTGACCGTAGACACACCAACACTAAATCGTAAACGGAGTTTGTTTTCAGTTCGATTGTCCGGCGCAAGGTACAAGAAAAAGCCTGTCGCTGCTGCTCTGCTCATTAACTTTCTCACACCTCGTGTGTCACACTGCAAGATTGAGAGTTATTATACTTTTCGATTCCCATCTTATTCATTGAGCACTCAGTCGTTTTCGTTTGACGTTCTAACATCCGTTCCCATGACATGTCGTGTCGAAATTAATGCCTTATTAGCAAGTCTTTTGTAAAAAAAGATCATTCTTATGTTACCGGTTTGTACGTCCGTCCGTCTGTACCCACGATATCTCTGCAACTATTAGTCCGATTTGAAAAAATTCTTTTTGCATTGGGAAGCTTGAAATATGCGAATGATGATCCTTCATTATTTATTTTTTTTACGATCTACAATTTCGCCGCTACATGGCGTAAATGCAGATGATGTCGAATTCAAAAATACGTTTTTGGTTCACATATTTTCTTCTAAACATCCAACTGAAAAAATTATTTTATCTTTCGATTTCATTTATGTCGAAGAGTATTTTTGATATAGCTACATTTTCAAAGTTTGCCATAGAGTTTCCGCTAGGGGGCGTAAAATAAATTACATATTTACCGATCTCTCTTTTTCTAAAACTGCGATTTGAAATTTTATTTCTTCAACGGATACACCTTCGTGATGGAACATCTTTTGCATATTATTTCAAAATTTTGGTAAAGAATACTTTAGCCACCAGGGGCGTTAAGGTTAAATTTTGCTTTGATTTATTTACCATAAAATCTGAGCTTCTAAAATGATCTCACATCGATAAATCTTTTCGGAATATTTTCTTCTTACAATATTCCACAGTTTCTTCGGCAGGAGGCGTAGATGTGCATCTTATTTTTGTCAATATCTCTACTTCTAGGAGTCAGATTTGAAAAATTTCTTCTTTTCTGGATAGTGTTTCCAGTGTGATATGTTTTTCATATAATTTCAAAATTTTCACGTAATTCATAGACTTTCCGCTAGGGGACGTTGAGGTAAATTGTATTTCCCTATATTTCTGCTTCTAAATCTCCGATTTGAAAAATTCTTTCTGCAGCGGATACAGCTCCTGATGGGAAATCGTTTGCACATAATTTCTAATGTTTGTAAAAAAATGGTTTGGCCACCAGGGTGCGTAAATCTTAATTTCCGCTTCTGATGTATTTGTAGCAAAATATGAGCTTCTAAATTCTAGATTGAAAAAAACGTCGTAGGAAGACCAATACTACTCATGTCGACAAACCTTTTAGAAACATTTTCTTCTTAAAGTAATGCATGGTTTCTACGCCAGGGGCCGTAGATGTATATCTTATTTTTGCCATTATCTCTACTTCTAGGAGTCCGATTTGAAAAATTACTTTGTTGGATAGTGTTTCCAGTGTGACATGTTTTTCATATAATTTCAAAATTTTCAGGTAATTCATAGACTTTCCGCTAGGGGCGTACAGATAAATTGCGTTTCCCCCTACATCTCTGCTTCTAAATATCCGAATTGATTAATTCTTTCTTCACCGGATACAGCTCCAGATGGGAAATCGTTTGCATATAATTTGTAATTTTTGTAATGAAATGGTTTGGCTATCAGAGGGCGTAAACCTTAATTTCCGCTTCTGATGTATTTTCAGTAAAATATGAGCTTCTGAATTCTCGATTGAAAAAAACGTTGTTTGTAGACCGATACTACTTATGTCGACAAACGTTTTAGAAACATTTTCTTTTAAAAATAATGCATAGTTTCTACGCCAGGGGGTATAGATGTATATCTTATTTTTGTCAATATATTTACTTCTAGGCCTCCAATTTGAAAAAGTCCTTCTTTGTTGGATAGTGTTTTCGATGAGAAATGTTTTTCCAATAAATTCAAAATTTTCAAATAAATCATAGACTTTCAGCTAGGGGCCACAAAGGTAAAGTGCGTTTACTGCGTTATTTCTGATTTTAAAACTCCGATTCGAAAAACTTCTTCCTGTATCGCATACAACACCTGATGGAAAATATATCTCACATAATTTCTAATGTTTGGGAAAGAATGGTTTGGCCACCAGGGGCATGAGTGTTCATTTCTGCTTCTGATGCATTTGTAGCAAAACATGGGCTCCTGAAAACTCGACTACATTACCTTTTTCTTGGACCGATACTGCTCATATGGAAAAAACCTTTGGAGAATACTTTAGTCCTAAAATAATGCATGGTTTTACTACCAGTAAAGTCACATCATATTTTTGTCGCTACCTCTGTTTATAAGAGTCCGATCGGAAAAATTATTTCCGTATTGGAGAGCGTTTCCGGTGCGAAATGTTTCTCATATATAAATTCATGTTTTTCTTAACGCACTAGTCTGCAACCTGAGGGCGGAAGCTCACGATTCCGTTTACAACAATATCTGAGGGATTAAAAACCCGATTGAAAAACTTCTTTCTTCCGTTAAATACTATTGTTTTCCATACCGGTTCCATTGACTTTGAATAGATTTGATAAAGTTAATTTGCATCAGAACGGATTCAAAAACGTGCTTTTCACACCGGAAAATTTGGTGTCAGTCTTTCTTGTTTGTTAATATGGATGAATATAAATATTAAGGGGACTAAAAAAGACGTGGAGGCTAATCAATATGTCCTCGTTGAAAATAAAAAGGGGAAGAGTGAATGCTGAAAGTGTCATTGAGGAACCATAAAATGTTTCACAGCAACACCAATTTTCAGAAGCTTGTGATGAGTTGAACATTTATAAAATGTAAATGTTTATTTCAAGAATGTCCCTTCCTTCCGAGAGACAATGATGAAATCCACATCCACATTTTGAAAACTTTCAACTCATCAGAACTTGTGAAAATTGGTGTTGCTGTGAAACGTATTCTGAAGCTGACGTGTTATCAAGAAAACACCAAAAACTGAAACTAAACATACAAGTTAATTAAAAAACTGTTTGACTGTAGCGCCATCAGAATTAAATGGAATAAGCTTAACATTACTACGGAATTACTTTTTCACTCTCGCAGATGTGTTTGAAACCATGTGTAAAACAGATTATGTCTTGCAAACGAAGGACGACAGTTTCAACACTTCTTGTAAGTGAGTAAATTATACATTCCCGTAATACATTTGTTTGATATCTACACTGCTGGCCACCCAAAATGCAACACCAAGAAGGACACGAGATAGCAAAGCCAGATTTACTGAACACATAACAACAGATACAAAGATGAAACGATTGAGCTTACAAGTCCCGTGCGACTTGCTGAACACGGAGACATCAATAGTTCGTGAGGCCCACATGGCTGGCAATAACGGCCGCTACGCTACACGCCGCGGCATCGAACGAAATAGGCTTTGGATGTGGGCTGGGGGTATGTCGGCACATGCTGCTTCCACACGTTGCCACAGTTCATCAGGCGTAGCCGCGGGTGGTGTTCTCCGGGCCACTCGGTTGCCGATCAGCGACCAGACGTGTTCGATGGGCGACATATCGGAAGAACAAGCGAGCCACAGCAGCAGTGGCACATAGTGGGCCGTGAAGAATTGTTGCACGATGCGTGCCACGTGCGGGCGCGCATTGTCCTATTGAAACGTCGCCGCTGGAAGGTCCCGCAGGTAAGGGAAGACTACAGGCTCCAAAACGTCGGAGATGTAGCGGTGGCTGTTGAGTGTACCGGCGATGCGTACCAGAGTTGTACGGACTGGTATGGCGATGCATAATGCAGCAGTGATACAGTCTCTCGCCGCGGTGCCGCCACACGCGGATCCGACCATCGTGGTGTTGCAGGCAGAAGCGAGATTCGTCGGAGAAGACATTGTCGTTCCATTTCATAGTCCAGGTGCGTTGTTCAACGGCCCACTGCCGCCGCACTCGCCGGTGGTGTAACGTCAATGGTAATCGGAGCAATGGGCGCCGTGCGACAAGTCCCTGCTCCTGCAGACGACGTCAAACGGTACGTGCTGATACAGGTTGTTGCTGTCCTAAAAGGTTTTTTCAAATTCTGGAAAGAAACTGCTAATCAAGTTGATAAGCATTTTTTTTTTGGTTCTTGACTTTCTTTAGCATATTCTTAAAGATAAAATTTCTCTTAAAGAAATTTCCAGAAATTATGTGACCAACAGGTCTCTCAATAAAATCTATGATCATCTCAATATTAGGAAGCTGTCCTACAATAATGCAATTTTTTCCCCATTCACAGGCACCAGTCTATTGCAAGTTTTAAATATGTTAAGATTTTAGGGTCTACTGTTAAAAACTACAAACTTAATTCTTCGTGTTCCATACCTGTAGTTACTGCATGTTCTTGTGAAGAACATAAAGACACAGTTCACTATGATAAGAATTACAAGCATATTATCACTGGTAACTTAAGGTTTGTTGAAAATGACAAGCTTAGGTATTTATTAGAGTATGTGTACTAAATTTAGACCTTTTTTCAAAATCTCCAAAGAAAGAATTCTTGAGAACTTTACTCAAGATGTAAATAGGTACATAATTAAAACCAATTTAGCATACGATCAACCTATTGAGGCCTTCGCTGAATGGAAATATAATGTAATTAATAGCTTCTCTAATAAGTTGGCAGGTCTTGATTTATGTTTTGACTGAAATATTTTTTTCTCTGGAGATGGAAAAAGGTCACTCTCCTCTCTACAAGACCTATATATTTTTACCAGTACAGATAAAGCTAGCAATAATTTTGCAATTATCTGTAAGAAATTCTATTTTGAATTGTTAAATATAGAACTCAACAATAGAGTAACCTACGAGCCCGTAAGTTACAGTACCAAGCAGTTAGAAAATCGTTTTAAGGCATTCTTCAAGAAACTTAAAATTCCACAAATAAAAAGATATGAGCCTGAATTTCCCTTTCTTTTTGCAACTGTCAAGTTTCATAAAGATCAGGTAAAAATTAAATTCATATCTAGAGGAGTTAGGAGTCATAAAAGAAAATTGATCTAGCTTTTGAAGACATCTTCAAGAAGGTTTTGAAACACATAAATAAATAAATAAAAATGAAATTAGTAACTGCACTAATTTGAATTACAGAGATTTCTGGATAATTAATAATAATTCAGAAGTAATTTCCACTATTCTTGACATTAATCCCATAGATATAAATAGTTATGATTTTGAGAACCTATATACTAATCTGCCTCTATCAGATATCATCACTACCTTTAAAGAGCTGCATGAAGAATTTAAGCTTAACCAATTTGTTAATGTAGGAGCTTGGAACTCTTATCTCAATTGCTGCATAAACAATAACCATATTTTTTATAATAATACTCTCAATAAGCAAGTAAACGGTATACCTAAGAGAATATCTCCCTCCACAAGCGTAGCAAATCTATTCCTGTTCTTTAAAGAATATGAATTCATTAAAAATAGCTCCTCTTGCTCAGATAACTACCTTTTCACATTTAGATATATTGACGATTTGCTTTGTATTAATAATTCAGAA
Organism: Macrothele yani; assembly: GCA_039090855.1. NCBI lineage: Eukaryota > Metazoa > Arthropoda > Arachnida > Araneae > Macrothelidae > Macrothele > Macrothele yani. The sequence goes on from CM077002.1 coordinate 142,369,642, forward strand.
GTCATAGAAAGTGATTTTGCAAATATCTATCCTAGCTCTCTTAACTTATGTAAAACCAACCACAGTAATCAGGAACTAGAGTTCCTAGACTTAAGCTTAACAAAGGTAACCCATCCATCAGCCTTTTTGATAAAAGAGTTAATTTTCCTTCACAAGGTAATTAAATACCTACACTGGAACAATAACATCTCAACCAAAGTAATTGAGAATGTACTAATTTCTCAGGTACTTAGAATATCAAGAATTTGCAGCAACAATTTGGACTTCAATAACCACATTAGAATACTATTAAACAGTTTTCTAGAAAACAAAATTCCAACATCTTTCATCAAAAGAACTTTAAGAAAAATTATTCTGAATAATAGAGCAAGGTTAGCAGATCTGTTTTAATTTCTACACAGTTAATAATATGATTCTGGCCAATGAAAGCCTTTTTTTAAGTTTGTCTAGAGGATGCATATTAACTACAAAAATGAACCTTAGTGCTATGGACAGGACAGTCCTATTAAAAATGAACAATAAAGTAATACAGATAAAATCACAGAAACAATTTTTAAAATTTGATTAAAAAATAAAATAAAAATGAATAAAACGAAAACTAGGTATTCACTCACTAGAATATCTAAACTAAAAATAGCAAAACTAGCGTTAAAATAAATAGGATTATGAATTGTTTGTAGAAGTTCACTAAGGTAATTAAATACATATAAATGTTATTAAGTACACTGCATGTGTATTTGATGGTATTTTTCATGTATTCTGGAGAGTTAATTCTACTCTATCTGAACAAACAGGACTGCATTCTTAGTTGTATATTTCTCTTGTTCAAAACTCCACGGGTAGGATCCTTTTCAGTGTGTAGAACCCTTCAAAACCTCCCACGCTGCCCCCAGCATCTAGGGAGTGGCCAAGGAGAAAGTTAGAGGAGAAAATTCGGCCATGTTTTTTGGCAGTTGTGACAGAAAAGTTGCGTAAGAGGTAAGCTCTCTTCTTTGTTCTTGTAGTTTGAGGGTTCCAAGTTCAATTTATGAACTTTTTAAGCAGTGATTTTCTTTTTTCGCATCAGGCAATGAGGTGCAAGCAAGTCTATGAACTTTGTGTTTTTTTCTCTTTCACTTTACTTAGAAATTTAGCGTGTTTTTGGGCACTTAGGCCAAGTAGCTGGCCGTTTTAATGTTCTGGTAGTCAACGATGCGTTTCAATGTCGGTAAAAACGTAATTATTACATTAATACGCACTTAAAGCACTCCTGGAATACTTTGTATATATTGCAACTAATTGTTAAAGTCATATAATCTTCATAAAGCATTTTTTTAGTTTGTTATTATCTTTTTCTATTTTTTGTTCTTGTGTTGTCAGTTGTTGAGGAGTAGGGGGTTCAATATCCCAGTTTTCTTTCAGGAATCTGTTCTTTTAAAATATTATTATTTTTTGCTGTATGGCAATTTTGAATAAGCGGTTTTACACTGCAAGGCATAAGAATCAGTAATACTTTAGTATAGCTATTCTAGTTTAAATTCTCTCTTGGGCGGCTAGGTAGATTGGCATTGTGTTATTGCTGAATAATCCTTTTGATTCAATCAGGCACTCTCTCAGCTTGTGTTTTTTTTGTAATCGTTTTTCTGTTTTTTAGTAGCAGATGATGAGCATGGGTTGGGCCAGGAATGCTATAGATGCATGCAAAAATAATATTGTCTTGTGTTTTGTCATGCAACTCTGAGGAGGTTGTGATATTTTAAATAAAAATTTTTGGTGTGCTTATTACTTCCATCTATGGCTTTGCAGAAACCCACTTCCTACTAGATCTTTGTGGAAGTGAGAAAATGCAGAGTTTTGCCGGTCATTGATAAAGCCAAGGCTCGGCATTCTCGACACTTTCTACATTCAGTTTGCTATTATTCTATCCTCTTTTTACTCATACCTGTCAGTATAAGAGTTATACTATGTCGTTTTTGGAATATTGGTTAAAAATTTGTTTTTGTTTCTGTCTCTTCTTAATAGTATATATACATATATATACTAGATGAAAGCCCGTCAATAATGACGGGGGGGGGGGAATCAAATTTATAATACAGAAATTATTGACATTTATTTATTGAGTTTTTGAGTTCCACGTTAATAGATGGCGACGTTGGCTCACAACTTTTTAAAAAATTTCCAAGCAGTCGGTTATGGAATTTGATACGACGGGCTGTCTGTTTGTTATGTGTTTTGTGAAAATCTTCAATCCTTATTTCGTCAAAACTTCCTTATACACAACATTTTTTGTATACACTGACTGTGAACCCTGTATCAATTTCTCCTGTTCTTTTCCGTGAACTGCTTTTATCTTGACGGTGCCACATACGGATGGCTAAACACCGGTTCCGGTAGTGAACCAAAATTCCTGATGTAAAGTTTATTTTTCTCTAAAGAACTGACCGTGTGACGTAACGCATCTCTGACGTCATGTGAGAATGATTAGGATTAGATGACGTCACACCAGCAGCTGTGTCCTTTGTTGCTATGATACCAAAACAAAGTGATATACGCGTGGACTGTGTGCGTGTAGATGATGACGTCACCTACACGAAAACACGAGAAGCTAAGCGTGACGCCACAAACATTTGTTTCTCGGTTGTTGCTATGATGACTTAAAAAATGGATTAGAGGAGGAGGGCTCTAGCAAATTATATATTAGAATGATTATGCATAATTATAAAATGAGTTTCGAATGTATAGCTCAAAGCAAATTTGTTCGGGTCGTGTCCAACTATGTGATGTTCGAGTCCATTTATGTGACGGTCGGGTCGGTGGCCAGAAATTTTGAACCGTTTCCAATGCTGTTCTTGAATAGAAGATTGGGGGTGACTGTGCGCACGTTTATGATCGCCGGTATATAATGATATTTATACAGTGCATACATAACGCACACATCAGTGATGCAGTTTCTTTATTCCGAATACTGTTTACACAACAGACAATAAAAAATCAGATTATTTAAACATATCTTGCCCCTTAAACTTTCATGACATTTTAAACGTGTCTCCTGCTGATGATTCGATGTATAACGCTATTAGGTGGAGCCCAGTGTTATGATGTGATAAAGTATTTTACATAATGGTAAAATGCGTTTAATCTCGTTGCTGACTAAAATTGTTAAACATGTTGCTGTTTAAACATCTCAGAACATTTTTATCATGGAATTTAAGAGGTACTTTTGTAAATCCTTAAGAGTTGCTTTGAAACCAAATTCGTTCTTTCTTATCCCATTCTAAAACCTTTAAGAACAGTATCGAAATATACTTTAAACTCTAGAAACATTCTAAAAGAGAAGGAACGAAAAAACAAGCAAACGATTCCCATAAAACTCCATTTGGATTTATTCCGAACATGTTATGGGCAGCTTTGCGTTTAAAATGAGTTGGTTTATGGGTAGGAATGGACCACTTCGAATGCCATTTATGCCACTTTTGTCGTAGATGATGGTGAACAACTTGTCTTAATTCTACTTCAAAGGACAGCAGAAAGAACAATAACATCCCCTTTGCAGCTGATGTAGCGTATAGTGATGTACAACGAAGGAACTGTTTTCTGACACATGAAGAATGGGTGCTGCAATCCGTGAATCATTTGCTGTGGTATTTAAGCAGAGGGCCGGTCAGACGGGACGAACCATATCTTGAGTAATGGCTTTACGCTCAGACTAAAAGCACATTGCTCAAAACCGATTTTTTATCCTCATTGCCATATTTCAAGAGAAAGCTTTGCAAATAAACACAAGGTGCTTTGCCAGTTCCTTTCTTTGAGATCGTTGTTTGCAAAAGATAAGTCTCCCCATCGTATTTGCTTGGGATACTCGAAAAAATATTCTCACTGAATTTGTAAAACGGAAATGCTTCCTACATCCTTTTTCTATCTCTCTAATCGTTTTCTAGGGCATCCGGAGCTGACACTTCAATAAAAATAGAGTCAGTGCTAGATTTTTTCCTTCATCTTAGCTGGGTTCAGTGAAACAACAGAGTAAACTTTTGACTCGTCAAAGAGACGGCAGACATCCCAATTAGTGACAAAATGAAATCGAATATTTGAAGCGCTTTATTATGAATTATCTCATAAAATTTCGTTGAAGAACAGGCATTTTTTTCCGAGGATTGATGACCCCCATACGCATCGAAAAGTGTAAGGAACATCCTATCCCTAATTTGGAATATTGGTTTAGGGCACAAATAGAACCCTGATCCCTAGAACAACAACGCTGCTCATGCTTTCCTAGGCGAATGTCTGGATTCTTCTATGATGATTAGCCGGAAGCCTGTTCCTCTGATCTCGTAGCAACCAAGATGGGCAAGAGAGACCATTAATGTAGACGAAAAATTCTTTGAGTTTTAAGGCGCATATCTGAATCCAATGGCTTCGTTTTTACTTTTCATAGTGTATATCACTCTACTTTCTGATGAAGAGAGTACATTATATCCTTGGAAAATTCCTAGACAGTAATTACCTGTACAGATCATGTTACATTGGCTTCGAACTATGGGAAACGCTTCAAAATTTAGGCTTTTCGTACTTTTTCATAAAGATTCGGTGTCTACCTAAATGTCACCACATTTCGTTTTTTTCTTTTTGTTCAAGATTTAACAACCAGAGATAACAAGTTAGTAAAATCATGAAATGCATTGATTATGATACGGTTTCCAACATACCAGAAAACATTACTCAAGTTATAAGGATAATGGCTGGAGAATAAATCTCGGTCCTATGACCTGACCTTTGACCCCATTTCAGTGATATTCAACAGAACCGGTAAAGTATACTTTCGGAACAACATGATAAAGTTTTGTGTCAATCGAAGCATTTTTACGTAAGTTATAATGGATCCCGATCCTATATCCTGACCTTAGAGCTCATTTCGTCAATTTTCAGTAGATTTCGTAATCAGGTGGTCTCCTACCACATACTGAAATGTCATTAAAATCGAACCATACTTACTTACGTTATGACGCATACGGGCAATTTAATGGATCCCGCTCCTGTGTCGTGACCTTTGACCCCTTTAATCCCATTTTCAATATGGTTCGTCCTCAGCGGTCCCCTATCGCGCTAAAATTTTATCAAAATCGAACCATTTTTACGCAAGTTATGACGCATAAGCGCAATGGAATGCATCCCGCTCCTATGTCCTGACCTTTGACCATATTTCACCCATTTTCAACAGGGGTCGTTCCCAGGTGGTTCCCTACTACATACTGAAATTTCATCGATATCGAACCGTTTTTACGCAAGTTATGACGCATAAGAGCAATGGAATGAATCCCGCTCCTATGTCCACACCTTTGATCCTGTTTCGCCCATTTCCAACAGGGTTCGTCCCCAGGTGGTCCCCTACTACATACTAAAATTTCTTCGAAATCGAACTATTTTCACGTGACTTATCGTGCGGACGGACGGACTAAGCCTGAGCATATACGCTTCTTCAACCTACGGTTAGAAAGCGTAAAAAAAAAAAAAAATACAAATGCTGCAGACAACTGAAAGCACCATAGAGAAATGCATGTTTGGTGTGACCAAGAAAGGTAAAAAGAGGAACTCGTGGATAAGGACAATAACAAGAGTGAAAGTCGTCACGATCGGCGCGAAATTCCTTAAATGGCAATGGGCTAGACATTTTGCCGGAGAACGGACAACCGATGAAAAACCGAAATTTTAGACTGAATTGCAAGGGATAGGAAAAGACCCAGAAGAAGGCCACGTGAGAGATGGGTAGATGCAGGAGACTGGCCCAAGACAGTCTGTTATAGAATAAACATGAGAACACCTTCATCCAGCAGTGGATTGATAATGATGGCAATGACGATGATACATTCGAGTTTATAGCTCAACCCAGATTTTATACAGGTGGGGTTCAGTTATTTAACGGCCGGGTAAGGGTCCAAAACGTTTGACCCGTTTCCAACTCTGTTAACGACCCAATGGGCTTATAACTTATTGCCTGTCCCTAATTTATGGGCAGAGCCAGTGCCTTAAGTCAAACACAACATCCATACCTCACCAGGATTCGAACCCGGACCAACTTTGATGAATTGCGCTTAGACCCCTGCGCCACATTGGCGGCCGTGTAGTTTCGATCATTTCAACAGATGATTCAATGGGTGAGTGGGTATGTGTGTGAACAGAAATAAAATCTATATCGGTGATGCTACATTAAAAATTTAATGAGGAATTCCTTATTATTTTTTTCTTTCCATTGTTTATATCATCATTGTATAAACGCTAAATTGATACTTCTCTCTTCGAAACAGAAAATCCTATTAAAGCAAGCTTTACGTTGTACGTTCCTCCAATTTAATCCAGTAAAAAAGGACGAAATCTGGAATGCGCTAATGGAAATTTTTATGTCTTTTAAAATCCAGCATCTTAGTTATTAATTAGCAGAAAAATCGTGCTGTGGGAAAGACTCCGAAAACACATATATGATTTTCCTATCGGAGTTGAAAAGAAATTTTGAAATCCCTTTACTAGAAGCAGAAATGTCATAGCAAACGTAAATTTTCGCAATTTCGTTTAGAAAAGCTGTGCCGCATTGATAAAAGTGCATAATAAGCTTACGATAAACATAAAGATATTCCAGTTCATATTTCACAAACAGCGATATCGTAAGCAGTAAAAAATGAATGTTTAATTCACTCAGGGAGTAAGACGATTTCTCCGAAAATTTCCGGAATTTGAGCAGCAAACCTTGCTCCGGCTTATTATATCTAATGTGTTTCAAACGTGTGGATCTTCAAACCCATGTACAGAGACGTAAACATCGTGTTAAAAAAATAAGATGTCACCGAATTTTTGGTTGTGGCGAGCACGTCTTTGAATCACTTCCGACATAAATAAAATATTTCAAAGTTATCCCAAGTCAAAAGAATGCATCCCCCCCAAAAAAAAAAAAAATCAGCCGCGTTCTTACAATCAGTAAAACACCTAGAGAAAATAAATGATAATATTTATACACTGCTGGCCACCCAAAATGCAACACCAAAAAGGAAGCATCCGATTGGCTTGAAATTCGCAGCATGCGTCGCCCGCTTAAGGACATGCAAACCATTAGCATTGCAGGGCATAAGCAAATCATGTGCGTCCGGCACGCTGCAGAGAAGCACTATAAGAAGGGTGCACAGAAGGCGGGGTGTAAGTAGTGGAAGTGTGTTGTGCTGCCAGACCTGTGCGTGGGAAGCTTCCTAATGCCTCGCCGCAGAATACGGCAGTCATTCCAGCACGTTTCGGAGTTCGATACAGGACGAATAGTGGCTTATCGCGACAGCGGTTTATCGTACCGAGACATCGGCGCCCGTGTGGGATGACATCCAGCCACGGTGAGACGAGTACGGATTCGGTTGGTGCAGGAGGGAGGGACGGACGGACGGACCGACGTGAGCGATTGTCGAAGCCGCGGCACACCACCAAACGAGAGGACCGGCATGTTGTGCGGGGCTCATTGACGGCTCGCACCGCCACATCACGAACTTAGCGCAGGAATTAGGGTGTGTTGCGCAACAACCCTGTCAGCACGTACCGTTCGACGTCGTCTGCAGGAGCGGGGACTTGTCGCACGGCGCCCATTGCTCTGATTACCATTGACGTTACACCACCGGCGAGTGCGACGGAAGTGGGCCGTTGCACGCCGCACCTCGACTACGAAATGGCGCGATATTGTCTTCTCCGACGAATCCCGGTTTTTCCTGGAACACCACGATGCTGGGATTCGCGTGTGCGGCACCGCGGCGAGAGACTGTATGACGCCTGCATTATGCGTCGCCATACCGGTCCGTCGCCTGGCGTTATGGTTTGAGGCGCAATTGGATATGACACCGGCACCCCTCTGGTATGCATCGCCGGTACAACCACAGCTACATCTCAGACGTTTTGGAGCCTGTAGTCCTACCTTACCTGTAGGACCTAACAGTGACCACGTTTCAACAGGACAATGCGCGCCCGCACGTGGCAGGCATCGTGCAACAATTCTTCACGACCCATGGCCCCCGTGTTCTCCAGATGTTTCTCCCGTCGAACACGTCAGGTTGCTGATTGGCAACCGAGTGGCCCGGCAAGCACCAACCGCGGCAATGCCTGGTGAACTGTGGCAACGTGTGGAAGCAGCCTGGACCGAAATACCCCAAGCCCACATCCAATGCCTCTTTCGTTCTATGCCGCAGCGTGTAGCGGCCGTTATTGCCAGCCATGGGGGCCACACGAACTATTGATGTCTGCGTGTTCCGCAAGTCGCACGGGCCTGTAAGCTCAATCGTTTCATCTTTGTATCTGTTGTTATGTGTCCAGTAAATCTGGCTTTGCTATCTCGTGTCCTTCTTGGTGTTGCATTTGGGTGGCCAGCAGTGTAGGTAAAATGACGAAAGATATTTTTTGATTTATATACACGGTGCCCACAAAGTCCCTTTACAACTCACATTTATCAGGGATACACTGTTAAGAAAGCCAAATGTGGTTAAGCATATAATTAAGAACAAACACTAAAGTTTTTTCTACCTAATTAAAAAAACTCAATATGCGCACTATTTGTTGCGCGTTGTACATCTATTCGAAATTCGAGTTCCAACCATGTGCGCTGCAGCATGTCCTCAGTAATGGTCGAAATGGCATTGTTGATCCTCGATTTAAGGTCATCTATGTCCTGCACCTTTTTCCGATGCACGGTATGCTTCACATACCCCATACAAAAAAAAATCTACAGGTGTGACGTCGGTGGAACGGGGAGGCCATGCAATGGGACCATCCCGTCCAATCCACTTCCCAGGTAATGCTGTGTTAAAAAGACCCAAACGTGCCGTCCCCCAATGTTGTGGCGCACCGTCCTGTTGGAATATCACGCTTGGTAGAAGGCCCTCCAACTGTGGCACAACATACTCACGCAAAACATCCAGGTAAACATCTGCCGTCACTTTTTTCTCATTGAAGGCAAATGGTCCAAGTACTTCCTTATGCATACCACCGCATACCGGAATCCTTGACTCAGTTACGAACTTCTTTCGTCAGACCTGTGAACTACAAAATCCCACGACTAGAGGCGAAGTGTTTCACAAAGTATACGACGTTTAAAGAATGTTTTAAATTGAACTTTTAAAAGCAGAAATATTAACAAAAACCGATAACGCTCGTGCGCCCATTGCGGGAAAAATGCACTATTTTTGGAAATAAATGTACACAAAATGCTTTGGCAGTTAGTAGTATATGAACGAAAGATGATTTTTTTCCCAATCGAGTTTTTAAACGTGCAGATGTTGCTGCTAATATGCTGCAAACACAAACGTGAACTTACGCATCTTTAGAGGCGCACGTGTGTGTTTAAGAAAATTTTGAACTTATGTGCACAATATTTCGCCCACAGAAAGGCTCTACCGAAAGAAAAGAATTTAAATCGAACTGTAAAAGCAAAAATATCGACAGAAATAAGATATGCATCTAACACCCCCTGCCGGAAAAATTATACACTGTTTACAGCACAAGTACCTTACCGCGAAATTTTTTTACGCTTTCTAACTGTAGGTTGAAGAAGCGTATATTCTCCAGCTTTGTCCGTCTGTCCGCACGATAACTCGCGTAAAAATGGTTGAGTTCGTTGAAATTTCACTATATGATAGGGGATCACCTGGGGACGAACCCTGTTGAAAATGGGTGAAATGGGGTCAAAGGTCAGGACACAGGAACGGGATCCATTCCATTGCCCTTATGCATCATAAATTACGTAACGATGCTTCGATTGCGACAAAACGTTTTCATGTCCAGAGATGCACTCAACCGGCGGTTCGGTTGAATAACATCGAAATGGCGTCAAAGGTCAGTGCACAGGAGCAAAATTTATTCCGCAGCCATTATCCTCATAACTTGGCTAGAAATGCTTCTATTGCGACAAAACCTTAGTATGTTGTTCCGGAGGTATACTGACCAACTATGTTTAATATCACCGAAATGGGGTCAAAGGTCAGCGCCCAGGAGCGAGATTTATTCCACCGGCTATTATGCTCATAGCTTGAGTAATTATTTCTGGCATATTGAAAGCGTATCATAATCAATGCATTGCATGATTTTACTAACTTGTTTTTAATCCAGCTTTCTAAAGCGTCAATATATCTGAAATTATATCACACGCAGAAATATACAGTTGTGCCCTCATTGGCCAAACCATTCTTTGCAAAAGTTCCAACTTATAAGCACAACGTTTTCCGCCAGAAACTCTATCAGATGCCGAAATAAATTTTTACATCGGACTTTCAGAAGTACAGATATTGAGGAAATCGCATTTAAACTTTACGCCCCGTAGCAGAAAAACCGTGCATCACTTGAAAACAAATCTGCACCCAAAATGGTTTTCGTTATAAGTGGTATCGAATGGAAGTGAGAATGTTTTCAATCGGATGTTCAGAAGCAACTGTATTGAATAAAATATATTTTGAAGTTGACAGTATCTGCATTTACTGTCTTTGGTGACGATGTTGCCCATAATAGAAAAACTGGAAGGTAAGGATCATTGTTGTCGCAATTTAAATTTCGCAATGCAAAAATACTTTTTCAAATGGAACTAATGGTTTGCAGAGATATGGTATCAACAGACGGAAAAAGTGATAAAACACAGGAAGCACAATTATTTTTTCATAAAAGACGTGCTAAAAAGAAAGGAGCATATCTGCGCCATGTAGATGGAAAATTACGCCCAACATTACAAAATGAAATGTTGCCCCAAGAAGTTTCTTCATATTGGATCGTCCAGAGGTCTCAAAAAACATAGCATAAAAACTCCAGCAGATATAAATTTCCATAACACGTAATTACCCCGCATGCCATCATCATCGTCATCAATAATTCTCCATTCACTGTTCGATGAAGATTACCCCAAAGCTCTCCCGCAACTTTCTATCTTCAGCAGTTTTTTCCATGTCACTCCTGCATACTTTCAAATTTCATCCACCTACTGTATTTCTCAGGTGGTCTTCGGGGATTTTTTTATTTGTAGGTGCTTTCTATCCTAGTATTTTACTTGTCCAACACCGGCCACTTTGAACAATAGGTTATCCAACATTGTCCAACACCGATCGCGTCTAACAACATGCTTTAACAATACTTTGATCATGGTATTATCCACTCCTTCCATTTTCATTATCCGCGAGCTCCTTTTGGTGTTAATAATTAGTTTGTTGTTGTTGATAGGCTGCAACCTTCCGTGTTAGACTGTTTGGAAAAAAGTCCATTTTTATTTGTTCTACTATGGATTGTATGAACCAAGTCTGCTATTTCGACCTTACTCTTCCCCAATGTCCGGCTTTTACAACCACACATTACCACATGAAAGACTATTGCTTTAGCAATTCTGATCTTTGTTCGCATTGAAATGTCTTTATCCTTCGTAATCGTCTCTATATTTTCCATTACTTTTCTCCTTAGAGATAATCTTTTCTTTATTTCTACAGAACACAGCCCCGTCGTTATATATTATCGAGCCCAGGAGAATACAGTTGTCTACGACCTCCACTTTCTCCTTGTCAATCATAAAATCTGTAAAATTGGAAGTCGGCATGAAATCTGTTTTTTCAATATTTAACATTAAACCTCACTTTTTACTCTATACTTTTACTTCCTTCATAAGGTCCTCTAAGTATTCTCTACTTTCTGCCAAAATAATTTTGTACGTAAGTGGTATTAATTTCAAAAAGTTAGTAAAATTATGCAATGCATTGATTATAATACGCTTTCTAACATACCAGAAATTATTACTCAAGTTATGTGGATAATGGCTGTGGAATAAATCTCGCTCCTGTGTCTTGACCTTTGACCCCATTTCGATGATATTCAACAGAACCGGTTCACCATACCTCCGGAACAACGTGATAAAGTTTTGTCGCAATCCGAGAATTTTAGGTAAGTTATGATGTACAAGAGCAATGGAATGGATCACACTCCAATGTCCTGACCTTTGACCCTATTTCGCCCATTTTCAATAGGGTTCGTCCCCAAGTGGTCCCCTACCGCATACTAAAATTTCGTCGAAATCGAACCATTTTCACGTGAGTTATCGTACGGACGGACGGACAGAGCTGGAGCATATACGCTTCTTCAACCTATGGTTGGAAAGCGTAAAAAAGCAACTCAAATTCGCTATCTCCTTGAAAATTCCATGTTTTATTGTTTGTTGATAGAGAAATGTGGTGGATCTTAATCTGTGAGCAACTATCGCGGCATTTAGGGAGCTTTTGTGTTGTAGAAAAAGACACCCCAGTATTGACAGTCTCCAACCCTCTTGGTACGAGTAGTAGCAGCTTCAGATGTGGATACCCTGCGTGAAGCTATTGATGAGTGGTCACAGAGACTAAAGGACTGTGTGAAAGCAAAAGGATTCCATTTAGAAAAGTAATTTGTGCCATGAATTCACAAGTGTATTACTTACGTCATATCACAGGTATATTAAAATATCTTTGAATTTCTTTCGTTGTTTCATTGATAACTTTGTAACAAAGGTATTGTTACTACTTTTAGGTACGGAAATTAATTCGATTAGCATGTTTGGCGGGAACAGCATTAATTATTGGGTGAAAATTAACAGCTAGTGGTTTCCCGCATTGCAAAAGAGGAGAACACAGATAAGAGTCCTTTTTCTTGGAAGGGAGAAATCCTAGCCTGGTGTGGGGAACACGATGCGTCTTCCCCTTAGTGCGTGTCGATCAAGTCGGATAGCCATTAAAGTGTCAACAGATCAGGAAACGTATAGCGTTTGCTACTCCGAATCTTGGCAGGACAAAGGAGTGTTAGTTAAGTTATGTGTTTTCTGTACTTTCAGGAAGTGGGACCCACCACATATTCCGAATGCAGAGGCGTGTATTTCATACCACTTCACCGCGCCAAATGCTTTCAGGCTGAAAAGAGAGTTTAAACACACCCCTAAAAAGAAGAACAAGGAATCTGTGAATGATGTAAACAAGCGGAAAAGAATAGTCTGGTTCCGAGCCGTGAAGGGAACGGGTCTCGGTGAAACGGATCCAGCTCGGAGGAAGAGGTTTTGACCGAAGATGCCGGCCAGCTATACAAGGAGCGGCCGAGCGGTTGATATTACCGCGAGGAATAGGAGAGAGGACGATACTTCTTTTCCTGGTGCTAGATTGCACGTAAGAGAAAGCCAGTGTCCCGGAGGTCACACGATGTGATGGAATTACAGCCCCGAATGACGGAGATGCCGACCGGTGATGTATGCGAGAATCACCTTTGGAGAGACGAACGGATCCTTCTACACGTCAGCGGCTTCGTTCCACCACGACATTGGTGCGCATAAATGCGTCCATGGTTTCATGCAGGTGAATGCAGTGCACGAGAGAAAGTGGGAGATGGGGTTCGACTCCCCTCTCTATTGGTTATAGTGCGCGCTCTGAAATGTGCGTGTCATCACACATGTGCGCTTCGAATATAAATACATCAAACATGGATACCTGAGGAAACATCATATCTGTAAGTACAGAACTTATGTATGCATGCCAGTTGTAATTAGATTGGCTCCGGTCAGCCAATAGACTCTCGTCGGCTGAGAATTGTTTTTAAAGCCGGACTGTATAGGCCAACAAATAATCATTGACTTTAATGATAAATTCAGCCTCAGAGCTATCCCGAAAGGGGCGAGTCTACTTGATGCCCCTCCTTCACAATCCTCTGTACATAGACGCCTTCATCATTAGCCTCATATTGTGTTGTTAATTGATTAAATGTCTGTTGTCTCGTGCTAGTCCTGAAGTTGCATGACTAATTAATGAGTGTCAGAATTTCTTGGTTTTAATTGGCTAAATTGCAGGATAAATTCTTTTCACCAATACATAAGATTTCGGCAATAAAAAAAGCTCACAAATATTATTCTAAATTCTACTGTCTACCTCCGGGCCGTCAGCCATTGCCTGACATCCTGACATCTAAATTCTTAAAGCTTATTTTTATGCGACAATCCGGCGACCCGGGGGTAGCAACAGTTTGAACGGCTACTCCCTATGTTGCAACAGGACAACTTGCAACCATCTAGGAGCGGAAACTTGCCATGATTCATTTATTCGTTTTTTTTCTATTTTGAGTTACATTTGATTGCTCCTTTGGAAATTGTGCAAATAGGGTTACATTGTATACGTTCACGGCAGTATATATTCTTTAAAACAATATATCCGGGAACGTATTCACCGGAACGAGCATAAAAGACTCATAGCTATAAGAACAAATCCTGTTTTGCAAAACTGTATGGCAATTTTTAGTATCAGTAAAACAAACTTAATTTGTGATTCGGTTGTCATAAAAGAATCTTCGTTCTGTAGAATAACGTAACCAGCAGCAGAGAAGCGTATTAGTTAAATATTTAAATAGAAAGCAATAACGTAGTGCTAACTGATCCCGAAATTACTAATTTCATGTTTACCGTCGAGAGATATCACAGCTCCCAGGTCTGCATGGTGAAGGAGCAGACAACTGATCCATTTGCTAGGCCGAGCATTTGACCTTTTCGTTACAAAACCCCACGAGTTCTGTAAACCGATCTTGCACGATAAGCGATAGATAAAACTAAACACACAGACAAAGGCGCCCATAAGAGGGGTGGGCAGGGAGGGAGTTCTATCCCCCTAGCAGTTGGTATAGCCAAATTTTTGATAAATTTAAAACACTATTAAAAAACACGAAACCTTTTTTTAAAGCATTTTAAAAAATAACAAGATATTAATGATTGATTGCAATTATCAAACTTCTTTATTTTAAAAATTTGATTTGCCCGGTTCTGCTATGCGTTTACTTTCAAAAGTACGACATTGAATTGTAGATGACAGTTTTAACACATCTGATTACGAAGTACGAACCGATGAATTAGTAATGCTCTTGGGAGAGGGAGAGTGGCTGAGTGGAGGTGCGCATGCGCGGATTATAACCGCGCCCCGGCTGTGCCTGTGACGTGGTGATAAAACTGACTGCCCATTGGTCCGTTCTAACCAATAGTTTCTGCAGACCGCAGGGCTTTCGAAACAACTAGAATGTTCTCCGCTGTTGTCGATCTCCGTAGAATTTTATTTTCGCTAAAGAAAGCAAAGCATTGCTACTTGATAGTCAGAGTGAGGTGAGTTGTTTTTGAGATTTCTCAGTTTTGCAAATCGAATGCGATTTTTTATGTAGCGATGTTTCCGCGCTGCATTTATTAAAGTCTGCTATTGACTTTGTTACTGTTCGACAATTCTGTTAAGTGTTGAACTGAGTTGTAGCTGTGGATACAGAACAGTGAATTATTATTTTAATTCTGTAATTCTGTCTGACAATGGATATATGGAAGTTTTTTGATCAGACCAGTATTACAACCGTAAAAAAGGCGAATCTTGGTCAACAGCAATCTACTAAAAGAGAAATACCTCCTTGTGGGATTGGTTTGAAACAATTTTTCTTCCCTTCAAAAGGAACAGAAAATTAATTCAATCATCCCTCAACTTCCGCAGAAAGAATAGTCGAGCAAACACATTCCAGTGACGATAAAGACACTTCTAGTGGTGACATATTTGCAGTACGTTATGATTTAGACCAATATTTGGATTATTCATGTTTATATTGATGCGAAAAATGTGTCTAAATTAGTAACTATTAAAAAGGGGGACGGACTTAATAGGCGTGGCTAAATTATGTTGATAATAAAATAAATATTTGGCCTATTGCAAATTAATTGGAAAACCAACTTATTTTAATTAGGAAGTCTTGTAATTCTCTTTGTCTGAGTGAGAACAAAGGAATTGGTGGATCTTCTCTGGGGGTCTGTGAGCATCATGGGACCACACCAGACGGCAATTGAGAAGCACTCAGACTCCCATAAAGACTGTTTCGAGTGGGCCATTAGTGCCAAATATCTGTTGGGAACGCGGAAAAATTATGATTATGAGGGGCAAGAGGCAACGACGCTTCGTGGGAGAGGCACGAGAGAAATCTCTAAGTATCGAGTGACAAGAAACATGTGAGGCCCACGTGACAGGGAATGGCAAAAAGTAGGGAAAAAAAAGAAAGACAGTTGTGATCTCGGTACGCTGGCAGGAGGACAGACGGAAAAACACACCCAGGAATCATCTCGGAACGCAGTTGTAAGCCGGGCCGAGAGATTGCCATGAGAGAAAAACCTCGCCAGGAGGGACTATATGCAGCGGTCAGCCTTTTTGAGCCCGCTAGGTACGTAACCTGAAGTCCGACTCACACCGATCATAGCACGGTAACTTTAAGCGCAGTGTAAGCCGCAAAAGTACGATGGAAAGGAGAATGCTTAGTTAATACTTGGTGGCCGGAGGTAAGCCCCACCAGGTATAATAAAATTCGTGAACTTAAGAGGAAGGTTCAACTACCGCAGAAAAGAGCTGCGATATTTGCGTATAAAAGGCCGTACTCTGATGACAGACCGAACAGGACGTCGCCAAAGACTATTTTACCACGAAGAGCGAACACGCCGTCGCATTCTATAGAGGGAGGTCACAGACCTTTCCGGAGCATTGCCTAAAGTTGTTTCTTTCCTGCAGAAGAACTTTCTTGACGGATTTCGAGGGAGAAATTCCCCTGCCGCTTTGGCCAGAGCCCACTATGCTAAGTTGGGAGTGAGGAAACTTCATAGACGGATCGCCAGCAAAGAGGAGTCAGCTGTGCTTTCCTCCCATCCCACGAGTGAACGGGGAAGAGCGGAGAAATTATCAGCGACTTCGGAAGAAAGAGGGGAAACCAACACATTACCGATGACACTCTGTTACCCTCTGTGACACTCAGGTGAGAAAGAAACCGTCATCCACTACTGTTACAGAATCGCGTGTGTGTAGGTGAGAGTGCTACTAAAAAAATAGTGCTTCGAAAAACCACCTGGATTATTATATCACAACAGTCAACCATACCTGAGTACTTTTATTTGTCTGTGTTATCCTATCACTGAGCGGAGGAACTGTAATCTTTAATAGATACCGGACTCTAAATTTAGAACTGTTAAAACGCCCTTTCTTTTTGGAGGCTAAACATCTGATCTCGGAATCCCGAGTAGAAATTATTTTGTCTCATATTAGCAGTATTTATATCTCCGTGGGCCCAGACCCCGGGATAGAGTCTCCTCCTAAAATAAAGAAATTCTATGGTTAATCTTGCTCTGTTCATTCTATAGGCTCTGGTGTATTACTTACCTGTATTTCAGCAAGCATAACGTTCTCGCCCATTTATGCCAGCTCCTGAATTAAAAAGAATCTTTACGTCTCATTTTTATCAATAAGTGAAGCATGTATAAAATAAACCGCTCGGAAAGAATTCGCATCAATATGTTTCAGATGATGTAACTGCAAACAAATCCATGGCTAAAGTTTTTTACTCACAATTTTAAGAATCATGCTTTCAATTTTGGTAAAGATAAAAGCCAATTTCAGAAGAGCTGGTTGGACGCATATCCCTGGTTGGTATATTCTCCTTCTTTAATAGGTGGACTTTGTAAATACTGGGTGTTGTTTAAACGGACTTCAAAAAGAGGTGTTTTGGTGCCTTCGTGGCTAAAGCTCAAAAGGACTTTAAACATTTCTATGAAGATGCGAGGGCAGATTTCAAATCCCAGCGGCACCAAGAAGCTGCGACCGATGCCAAACACTTCTGTGATTACGTGGAAATGAAACAAAAAAGTAATTGAACATTTGGACTCAGCTAGAGCTGAACTAATTCAGATCAGCAGAACCAAACTTAAATCTATTTTGCAAAAAAATTATATTTTGTGGTGTTCATGACACACTGACGGAAAAAAATCCCAACACCAAGAAGGGGTTATGTTAGATAAACGACAGTTGGTAGGCGGGGAGAGTACATCTGTAAGATGACGTCTATGCAAATTTCGAGCTCGACGCATACGTGTGGCGCTAGTAGCGCCCCTCGGAACATGCAAAGCCGGTTTGCTGTAAATACGCCCTGTAACGTTCATGAGGGTTCGTTGAGATTCGACGTAGTGTGTTGATGTTAGTCAAGAATGCCTTTAAGAAGACGAAGAAGCCATTATCAACAGCTCACGGAATTTGAACGAGGTCGTGTAATAGGGCTACGAGAAGGTGGATTTTCTTTCCGCAATATTGCAGAACGACTTGGCAGGAATGTAGCCACTGTGCATGATTGTTGGCAGCGGTGGTCAAGGGAAGGTACTGCCTCAAGAAGACCGGGTTCTGGCCGGCCACGTGGCACTACTGAGAGGAAAGACCGCCGTGTACGGCGTATGGCCGTGGCGCATCGTACCACGTCTGCGGCAGCAGTTTCAGCTGAAGTTGCCACCCCAGTGACACAACGAACTGTTACAAATCGGTTACTTGAAGGACAGCTCCGAGCCATACGCCCTGTAGCGTGCATTCCACTTACTCCAAACCACTGCCGTTTGCGACGTCACTGATGTCAAGCTAGAGCTCATTGGAGGACGGAGTGGAGATCTGTTGTGTTTTCTGATGAAAGCCGGTTCTGCCTGGGTGCCAGTGATGGCCGTGTGTCGGTTAGAAGGAGGACATGTGAGCGCCTGCAACCAACCTGTCTGCGGCAGAGACACACTGGACCTACACCTGGAGTTATGGTCTGGGAAGCAATTTCCTATGACAGCAGGAGCGCTATCGTGGTTAGCCCACGCACCCTGACGGCACAGTTGTACGTCGGTCTGGTGATTCAACCTGTTGTGCTGCCATTCATGAACAGCATTCCAGGGGGTGTTTTCCAACAGGATAACGCTCACCCGCATTCCGCTTTTGTAACCCAGCATGATCTACAGAGTGTCGACATGTTGCCGGGGCCTTCTAGATCACCAGATCTTTCTCCAATCGAGCACGTATGGGACATCATTGGACGACAACTCCAGCGTCACCACCAACCAGCATTAACCGTCCCTGTATTGACCGACCAAGTGCAACAGGCATGGAACTCCATCCCACAAACTGACATCCAGCGCCTGTACGACACAATGCATGATCGTTTGCATGCTTGCATTACACATTCTGGCTGTTACACCGGTTATTAATGTACCAGCATTTCACATTTAAAATGGCTCTTCTCGCGCTTACATTAAGCTGTGATCTTGAAACCTTAATCAATTAAATATGTTACCTATACAAATGTATTGCCGCCGTTTCATTCCTCTACAACGATTTTTTCGTGGTGTTGGGATTTTTTCCGTCAGTGTATTTCACTTCGGGGAAACTATCACAAAGTCGGAATTTTGAAGACCTACTTCGTTTCCGCATCGATGCGAGAGATAAAACTCTTGACCACCTAAAGACACACTCAGGAAAATCTAAATATATTTCTCACAGAGTCCAAAATGATTTGATCAACATTTGTGGATCTATAATCCAAGACACGATTGTAAAAGAGGTCAGTGAATGTAAAGCATTTTCTTTGCTGGCTAATGAAACTGCTGACATTAGCGGCAAACAGCAAATGCTTCTTGAAATAAGATACATCAAAGAAGATGTGATGTTGGTTGTATGATAAAATAAGAATTCATGGGTTTTGCCGAGCTTGCGAAATTCGATGCAGAAAGGGAAGCAGTTGGCATTTTGCAATTCACGGAAAAGCTACTACTAGAAATGACTAAGCTCATTGGTTTAGAGTTTGACGGATGCTCCGTGATGTCTGGTAAAGATATTGGTGTTCAATAAAAGATCAGAGAGAAATATCCAAAAGCTGTATATTTCCATTGTGCATCCCATCGATTAAACCTAGTGGTGAATGACCTCAATCATGTGCCAGAAATCAGAAACACAATTGGAACAATAAAGAAAGTAATCAGATTTTTTAGGGAGAGCACTCTTGGAATGAAAAAAGTTCCAAACTTTTTTGGTCTTTGTGAAACAAGATGGTCTGAAAAATACAAGTCTATACGACTTTTTTCTAAACATTTTGTAACCATCAAGTAAGCTCTTAGTAATATTTCTATTGATGATAAGGCGAACCCAGAAATACGCTCACAAGCCTTCCAAGTTAAACACTGCAACATCATCTGTAGTGTTCACCGTGTGTCTCAAAAAAACATACAGGTATTCCTCATATCTGGAGCCAGTTGTGAACAAATTACAGTCTGTAGATTTTGACTTGCATTCTGTACGTCGACACATAAAGAATGGACCTCTGGAGATTTTTCGAAAGCACGGTGGAATCAGAAGAATTTGCTGAAGTTTTCATGGCAGTAAGAGATACATGAGATTTTCTGGAAATTGACATCAAATGCCTAGACAAACTCATCGTTCGAACATTCCTGTAGTCACTCCACTTGCTTACTACAGAGCAGCTCTTATTATTCCTTACTTAGTTTCTAATTATGTCACTTGAAACAAGATTTACAGATCTCAATGAGACGCCATTTAAAGGAATTTTAATTCATCTCAACTTGATAAAAAAATGAAAAAATATGTTTTTGTCAAAGCTATGAAGGAACTGTCTCAGTTTTATGACATAGAAAAACTGGAAGCGGAAGCTATAACCTGGTATGATTTATGGAAAAACAAGGACTGTGGTGAAAACGTTAAGCTGAGTGATCTCCTATCAGAAACTGCATTTCTTCCTTCAGTTAAGAGGGCTCTACTGAATAATATGACAATTCCACCAACAATATGCACTGTAGAAAGGTCATTTAGCACCCTCAGGCGAGTGAAGGAATGGCTGAGGAGCACAATGAGTGAAGAGAGTCTTCCAAGTTTATGCTTATTAAGTGTTCACAAAGAGAGAATAAAAGAGAAAGAGCTGAATTTAGAAGAATTGGCTATAGATAAGTTTTCTAAAAACAAGCGAAATCTACAGTTTGCTTTCTCTGAAAAGTGCTAGATATCATGGTGAAATTATCTTTTCCCATCACAGTGTTTTAAACTGCAATTATAACTTTAATTGTATAGTTCAGTTAAAACCTTTGCGTTGCCAAAAAAAAAATTGCTACAAACTTTTATTTCATTTGAAATGTAGTTTTTACATACCATCATCACACATGTAATATGAAGTTGCAATGACAATTTTTAAAATAAGTTAAGACATTCATTGGTTTATTTTTTTTTGTAACTTTATAATGAACAGAACAGGAAAAAAATTATGTGAGTTTTTGATAGACCTTTCACATTTTAAAATAAGGTTCTTGTTAGTCATTTACTAATTGTAGAACAGTATCAATTACTTTGGTTATGTTTTAGTATCTTGTACATTTACTAAAATGTTTGACAGCATTGAATGGGCTAAGGATTTTTCTTGCCCCTCCCCCCGTCCAAGTACTCATATGGGCGCCCCTGCACACAGAGTATGTATATTCTGACCATTAATAATTTTATTAGGATAAACAGCGTCTTCTTAAGTTATGAATCATGTTTTTCTTTTATTTCAGTTGTTTTCCTGCGTATGTCTACAAGCTACCTACCACCCGTGGACAAATGTTTTAATATTATTTAACAGATATTAGGTATTTGTATCTTTAAGCTATGCTTATATCATGCAGAATGAATGGTAGTTCTACATCTACGTAAAAGGTTTGAATTTATTAGCGCAGTAAGCGAAATTGTTTATGTGGTCGAGAGTTTGTTGAACATATTTCCTGATGAAAATTACCAAGCTATTGCAGACTATAAATTATAGTCGTGTATATTAACATGCTGCGAACTTAATTTATAAACATTATACCGAAATAATGTGAATCTGCAACTCTTTGCACGTTTTGCTACCAGAGTTCACTCTTTAGAGGTCACAGTGTCACGCTATGATACTGTGTTACGTCTCTGCTCAACAGTCGCTATGTACAGTTTTCGTTTATTATACTACTTTAGATAATATTGTACCACTGTCACGGCGCATATCAACTATTCTATACAACTAAAAAATTACATACACTTTAAAACATTTAAATGTTCGACACACATGCTCAAAAGAGTGCATATCAGACTATTGCTCCCGTGACTACAGAATACGCTGAAGAGCAATTGAATTAGAGATACCTACCTAGTAACGTGTTGCACCACCTTTTCCCCTGATGATGGCTGTGATTCGTCTTGGTATGGACTCGACAAGACTTTGGATGGATTGGGAAGCCATACGGATTCATGATCCTTGAACATGCTCCCACAGTTCTCGAAGATTTGATGGAGGAGGGTCAGAGCGTCGAACATCTCTCTCGATGGCATCCCAGATGTGCTCGATGGAATTAGGGTCAAGCGACCTAGCAGGCCAAGGCAGTGAGGTAACGTCCGTGGAGTGTTCATCCAACCATTCGGATTCAGTTTGGGAGCGATGGCACGATGCATTGTCTTGTTGCAGGATGAGGTCCCCAGTGGGATGTTGAAGACGCACAAACGGGAGCAAATGGTCGTCCAGGATATCCCGGTAACGATGACCTGTAAGGGACGATGTCACACGCACCAGGGATCTCATTTCAGTCCACGTAAACAGTCCCCAAACGAGAATGCCAGCCCCACCAGCTTGAAGAGTACCCTGCTGGCAAGAAGGATCCATCGCTTCATGTGGTTTGCGCCGTACTCGTATCGTCATCCGCATGTACCAACGCGAATCTACTCATCAGTCCAGGCAACATTTTTTCACATATCTAGGATCCAGTGGCGATGTTCCCGCGCCCATGCTAATCTTTGCACCCTGTGATGTGCGGTCAGCAGCGGTACCCTCGTGGGACGATGGCTTCTGTACCCCATAGCGAGGAGATGTTTCAGGATAGTGTGGCTGCTTACACGTTTTTGTGAACCAGCGTGAAATTGCCGAGTGATTTATTGCACTGTGGCCAGTCTATCCGCTGTTACAATGCGAGCTAGCAGACGATGACCCCGCTCATCCACACGCTGTTCTCCATGGCAGTTGGCCCTAGCAGGGATGGGCTTACGGATTCGATGTACTCACCGTGCACCCATGACACAGTGGCTCGTGGAAATCCCAGTGCCTGCACAACTTCCGAGATGGAGTGACCCATTCGTCGGGCCCCGACAATTTGCCCACGATTAAATGCGCTTAGATCCTTCTTCTCACCCATACTGCGGCCGACTCTTACTGATTACCGTCGTATTACTCCTTATATTGTCGGACCGCTGCATACGTCATGTCGTTTCCGTTTACAGGGGCACCCAGAGCACCACATTTGCATAACGCCAGCTGTCTCTAATTCAATTGCTCTTCAGTGTATAACCAAAATGTGAAGACAGCGTTCAGTTCAACCGCCAACAACGAACTACCTACTGCTTTAACTGACTGTGATCTTGCGAACGTTGTCATGAAGCTGCACACAATTTAAGTATTCATGTAGTAGTGCATTAAGATCACACCACAAGATTGAGCGTGAGTAGTGATTGTTTTTTTGGGTTTTTTTAGTACTACCTTAGAATGTGCTAACTGGGTTTTATTGCTGTTCTGCTCCGACTTCACTCTTGGAAACTATTACATTAGCTCTAGAGAAACTGTATCTCCTCATTCTTACAGCACTAATATCGATAATAATTGAACACGGTAATATTGCACCTCACCAACTACAAAATAGAATGTATGAACATATGAAGACTAACGGTGTTATGTAATAAACATTTAACATTTTTTAAATGAATTTAAAGTGTATGTTTTTCCTTAGTTGTACAGAATAGTTATTATGTACCACGACAGTAGTACCATAATGTCTAAAGTAGTACAATAAACAAAAACTGAACATACCAACCTTTGAGCTGAACACAACACAGTGTCATAGCGTGACACTATGACCTCTAAATAGTGAACTCCGGTAGCAAAACGTGCAGAGTTGCAGATTAACATTATTTCGGTATAATGTTGGTATTTTATGACGGAAATAACACTGGTCTGCATGGATCTTGAAGTTTCCAAATGAAATATTACTTGTAACCCGATGTTTCCAGCTGATAACTAAAATGTATTGCATTTCTTTCAATCACCTCAGAATTTTATAACATGAGCGGTACATATCCCAATAAAGTTAGTAAAAATACATTTATGATAGAGACGTTGTTTTGGCAATGTTTTACAGATGTATTCAATAGATGGCCACGTTTAGTCACATGAGCAGTTTACCTTCAATTTTCCTTTCACAAACTACACAGCTCTGCTATTTGTTGAAACCAAAGAGACAGAATGATGCAAACCTTTCGGTTTCATTGTTAAGGCCAATGTATTAACAACTGAAATGCTGAGCATTCAGTGACTGATTGTATGCAGAAATGGCTTCTCGTAGATATTTAAAAAATCCTGACATTAGGTTACATATATGGAAGCTATGTTGTAGTCAGCCAAATGCATAATATTACAGATTTTGTGAAAACAGCATACATTATCTACCTTAAAATTATATTAGGTTGTCAAGACAAACCATGGGCGCCTAATATAATACGTCGCAGGAGTGTTAAAAAATTGTAAGCAAACCTGTATGCATTTACTATTTTCATTGTATGGAGATAGCCTAAAAAAGTATACATGTAAGTGACCCTTTTTATAGCATTAATGAAACATACCCTCGTCGTGAAAGAAACAGTAGTACCCAGAAGGAAGCATCCGACAAAAACAAATCTTGGTGGGTTGGTTTAACATAGTGAAGCATGCAAATAATTCAAGTATTTCGCTCGGCCGCACATGTGACGCAAACAAGGAGAGGTCGTAGCGTTGTGCCTGACAGGCTATATAAGGTCGTCCCGCTGCACGCAATGGTTATTATGACTCGTGATGTTGTGTTCGTTGCATCCTTTGCAAGTGCGGCATGCCTCGGAAAGAAGTTCGGAAGCAATTCGAGAAGTTGGAGGAGTTCGAGAGGGGCCGCACTGTCAGGCTCCGGGAAGCGGGATGGTCTTATCGCCGTATTGCGCGCCATACCGGTCGTGCGGATATCACCATACCACGATTTTGGTGGCAGTGGATAGAACAAGGCACGCAGCAGAGACAGGAAGGGCCTGGGAGACCTAGAAGAACCACGAAGAGATAGAGGACACCCGCGTTGTCCGACATGCGCGGAGTGACACAATAGCCATGATTGAGGATATTCAGGGAGCCGTGGTGACTTCCATACAGTGTATGATTAGTGCCAGCACCATTGGTAGACGGACTCACGACGTAGAACAACACACACGCAGACCGTAACGATGATTGCTCTTAACACTATTGCATCGTCGCCAAAGACTGCATTGGTGTCGTGCCAGACTGTCATGGAACCACCGAGAACGGCAGCGGGTGATCTTCCGTGACGAGTCCCTCTTCTGTCTTGGAGCAGACGACCGCAGAATGCGTGTGTGGAGGCACAAAGGTTTGCGCCAAGATGAATGGTTTGTTGTCTGGTGTCAAACATCCAGACGGTTTGGGCTCATGCTGTGGGGTGCAATTGTCTACGATGCCAGATCACCTTTGGTGCTCATTACAGGCCCTCTGACAGCCCGTTACGTTAATGCGGCCATGCAACCAGTGGCAATAGGTTTTTTGAACGCTCACTCCGGTGTGATTTTCCAACAGGACAACGCTCGTTCGCATACTGCTGTTGTCTCGAGAGATTTCTTTCAAGGCACTGACACTCTGCCATATCCAGGCGCATCGCTAGACCTATCGCCGATTGAAAATGTGTGGGGTGCTATTAGACGCGCTACCCAAACTGCACCTGTACCGCAAGATCTGCAGGAGAACTGCGTGAGGAGATTAAAGCTGCATGGGATGGCTTATCGCAGTACACCATTAGGAACGTGTGCAACTCCATGCTGAGAAGTCTGGCATGCTGTATAAGCAAACATGGTGACCCGACGCGATACTGAGAGACACTACTTATCGGAGTGTAGGTCAATAACTATTGCCTATATCAGTCTCAATGTTTAATCATTTATTGTTCCTGGTAACCTTTACCTTCCTCCCGAACAGCATTGCAATCCGACACGTCCTTGTGGGTGCAACTATTTCTTTGACGATGAGAGTATGTTCAACGAAGCTGTCTAAGAACATTAGCTGCGCAGTTAAATTAACAACTGCTATCAAACTTTTAAAATCTCTATGAAGTAGTAATTTGCGGAGACCACAGGAAGTTTTACATAATCTCAAGGACTACATAGTGTGGGTGGTATTTCCGGGATTTTTAGGATCTGGGTTGCGTCCTTATTTGGTACACCACCTTTTCCCGTTTTGAAGTTTTGAAAGTTTGCGCAGGCAACTTAGTTGGTCTAACACAACTGCTGTGGTTCTTTCTTATTGGGTATCCCAACCCGAATCTTATGACTTCCAATTTCTCAGGGCTGCTTAAGACCTGGGCTCGTATTATCCCTCCTAAAGTCCTCTATATTCTGTACCACACCGTTATAAGGATTTTGTGGCTTTAATTTGATTATTAATAAAACAAAGATGTACATTAAAAACGTTTGTACAATGCTGATTTATCCAAACCAATAAACTGTTCATTATAAATAGCTATCATATAAAGAGAAATCCCACCACCGCCGCCAAATGGAATGGAAAAATCGTTAAAATTTAACAGACACAAAAGAGTAATGAAGATAAGGGCTTCTCTGTGACATTTGAACTCCAGAGATTTTATTGGGCCACGAGCTTCGACGTAAAACCAAAAGTACACGTAAAATTCCTCTCTTTATCCTTTGATTGCATTTTCACTGCCTGTCTACCAACTCTGTTACCAAGTGCCCCGGATCGATGGGCAACCAATCAAAACCTCCCTCTGGAGATGACCCTGCAAAATCTTCGAATTCTGCTTTTGAACACTTCCCTCAAGCCTGGTTTATTCCCTTTGAATTCCATCGGAAGAGCTCTGGGCAAACTCCTCTCAAAAGACCACTGCCAGATCTCAAAAGCAAAAGGAGTGATAAACAACAATAAAACCACTGAGACTGGGCAGACGCTTTTGCTCGAAATTCCTAAGGGGACTCACGATGGGGGAGAAAACATAAATCATACATCAGCGGACTTCTTTTTCCTCCTCGGTTATTCCACGTCGGAGATCCTTCTTCCAGTCTTGGAGTGGCATTACCTCTTTCTGGACGCCAGGGGTCAGCCTCTGTCACTCATAAAACGAGGCTGCAGATGGGTTTCATTTTTTCTCCCTGCATACTAGAAGAGTGAGACTGGTTGGTCTGTTGGTGATCATCTATGAAGCCCGTCAGTGACTTAAGAAAATCTGCCCTCGAATTTGCGTTTTCGTCTTTGTCGTAGGGTAATTCATCAAACGTCTCTCCCCCTCTTTCTCTCTGCTGAATTCGACTAAAAGCTTCCTCCTCTCTTCTTCACGCATAAGAAATATTAAGAATCAAACAGTTTGAAATACGATATGAAAACACAGACAGATTTTGCATTCGCTCGACGTATAATTAGGCTACATTTCTCTAACAGAGTTATATCAGTCATTTGTTGTAGAAAAACGTATCTCGTATCTTTCTCTTCGCAGCACTCAACAACCCTGCACAATCAGCGATATTTATACACACACAAACACACACACACTACAGAGGTAAAGCACGTGTCAAGGAGACTAATCTGCAGCGATGCATTCCGTCCGTATAACTTATTTGGAAGAGCAACTTACTCCGGAGTTAGGAGGCTCGGCTTCGACCCCTTCACGTACAAACTTGTGTTTTCACATTAGCGCTCGAACGTAAAAATGGATGTACTGGCTGCTGAGAATACGAAAAATGTGAGACGTTTGTTTCACACAAAGTCTGGAATTATGGGAAACAAAAATTCCTTCTTCGCTTCAAATAAAAGAAAAAGAGGGACATGATGTAACGAACTACAGAGGTAAAGCACGCGTCAAGATGACAAATCTGCAGCGACACATTCTGTCCGTGTAGATTAGTTGGGAGAGAAACTTACTCCGGAGTGAGGACCGCGGATGTCCTAGTGGTCAACGTTCGAGACTGCTACGGAGAAACTTCAGGTTCGATCCCAGGTAGGTATGGACGCTGGAACCACTAGATACCAGCCTCGCATAGGATGGGCACGTTAAGCCGTCGAACCACGGGTACCCCTCCGCGCTGGTAATAAATAAAGCAGTCTTCCTCCACCTTTCTACCTCGCTTCCGTGTTGCTTTCCTATCGAGCACTCTAGCCCAAATCTCCTAGCTTTCAATTTCTAAGGGTTGTTTAAGACCTGGGGTCAGACACTACCTTCCTAAAATCCTCTACATGTAATCTGATCTGATCTGATCCGATATTTCGGAGTGAGGAGGTGAGGTTCCGATCCTCTTTACGGACAAATTTGTGTTTTCGCAACACACACACACACACACACACTTATACGTTTTTCTCATTATACTTAAAATGTAGCCGATCTAAAAATTCTGAATTGTCCTTAATGTTAAACTGCTTCATTTATACCTTTTGTTTTTCAATTATAAGCTTATATTACTTGGTCCCTTGAAAACGTATGAAAGAAATTCCACAGTGTGTGTGTGTGTGTTACAGACATGGTAACAACATAAGCAATGAAACTATTGCTTATGCGGCTGCTATTGGGTTGGGTCCGGCGTGAACGAGCAGTGGATACAGGCCCCCACCACAACGGAATGGAACCACCCACAGGTGTTGCGGGTATTACTTCACAGAGTAGCTATAAATAGCTAGCACGTGTGTGAAAAACAAGGTTCAATCGTGGTTTGTTTCGACGTAACGTGGCTGGCAAAAGAAACATGCAGATACATGTTGTTGTTTTTTTGCAGGCCACGAGAGTCATCTTCCTCTACGATTTTAAACTGGACCCCTCTGCAGGTATTGTCACTCGAAACGTTAAAGCGTTTGGGGAGAATACAGCCAACGAACGAACGATTCGGCGATGATTTGTGAAGTTTCGAAGTTCAGATACACGGACCTGCAAAACGAAGCACGTGATCACCGATCGGTTCCTGTTTCTCACGATGTTCTGCGGCGTGTGGTTGAAGCGTACCCCCAGTATACGTGTCGTGAGATAGCGGCTGAGGTAGGTGCGTCCCACCACACGAAAATCGTTCGGAGTCTGGCTGCATTGGGTAAGGTTAAAAAAGCTGGACATGTGGCTGCCCCCTTGAACGGACAACTGCCAACAAGACCAAGTGTTTGGAAGTCTGCACGTCGCTGCTTGTCAGGAATAAATAGGAACATCTACTGCATCGACTCTTCACCTGCGACGAGAAGTGCATCCTTCATGATAATCGGAAATGATCTGCACAATGGTTAAGCAAGGTACAGCAGACTGGACTGCATCCTAAGCCACCATTACACAACAACAAGATGATGCTCTTTGTCTGGTGGTCCACAGCTGGGATAATTCATCGGAGTTTCTTGGCAAGAGGCCAAACCATCACTGCAGAACATTATTGTGCTGAATTACCGCAGATTCACCGGAAATTTCTGCAGAAAGAACCGACTTTGATCGACAAACATGGTGTTCTTGTGCTTCAGGACAACACCCGCTCTCGTGTCGCACAACGAAGGATGATGACACTAACTGCCTTGGGCTATGACGCAATCCCTCATCATACCTATTTCGCGGACTTCCCTACGACAGACTATCATCTGTTTCGTTGCTTGGATCACTTCCTGCTCCGGGAAACAGTTCAGGACAGACAACGGGGTTCAACGTGCAGTTGATGACTTCTTCGGGTCCCAGCCACAAGACCTCTTTCGTTCCGGGATCATGGCCTTGCCGGACATATGGCAACTATGTGTCGATGCCGCGGGGGATTATTTTGCCTGGGTAAATTGTCCTACTTTTCCGTTCTCGCCGTTCACGTGTGCTGGTCCTTTGCCGGACATTTCATTCGCAACATACTAATATATCTGTCCGCCTTTACGGTTGTCTTCATATCTCAGAGCATATTCTTCAGATTTGAAAAATTATTTTCCATTATTTATTTTCTCTTTTTATTGGAGGTTTAAAGACCACCACGAGCAGCTCTAAGGACTATAAGCAATCGTGCATCTCTTATTCTGAACAGCTCATTTCACGACAGCCCGGAGAAAGCAAGCGCACCACTGAGACCTCGTTCGGGATTCGAACTCTGTCCCAGCCCCGTCGTCTAGTTAGAAACCTACGCCTCTGACTACTACTCAGCCACCTCTTGGAAAATCCTGAATTGTGAGAGCGATGGTCCTTGCCTCTGTGCTTTCCTGATGCATAATTTCTCTTCTAGAAATAAAGATGCTATTGAATTTCAAACATATTTTGTTCCACGCCACTATTTCTGAAAATCTGATTGAAACAGTTCTTTAATTCCTCCGATATTTGTTACAAGAAAGATGAAACCGAATTTTCGGGTTTAATGAGCGCGTCTTTTGAATCCATTCTGACGCGAACTGAATTTATCAAAGCTATTCAGTGTCAGTGGAACCTGTATGAAAAACAGATGTATCAGACCAAAACAAGACGTTTTTCAGTTGGGGTTTTAATCCCGTAGATATTGGTGTAAACGGAATCGTGAACTCACGCCCACTGGTTGCAGACTTGTACGTTAAGGAAATTTGAAATTATATGAGAAACGTTTCGCAGCGAAAACTCTCTCCAACAAAGAAAGATTTTTTTTCAAATCGGACTCTTAGAAGCAGAAATATCGACACAAATACGATATGCATCTACGCGCCTTTGCGAGGAAAAATTTTATTATATGTTAAGAAGAAAGTTTTCTCACAAGGTTTTTCGACGAGAGCAGTATCGGGCCATTAAAGAATTTTTTCAGTCGAGTTTTCAGAAGCTCAGATTTTGCTGCAAATACATCAGATGCAGATATTTAACAGTTATGCCCCCTGGTGGCCAAACTGTTATTTACCAAATATTAGAAATTATATGCAAAACCTGTCCATCAGGTGCTTTTTTTTTTTTTTTTGATTGGAGGTTTAACGACCGCCATGAGCAACTCAATGGGGTATAAGAAGTCGCCCGTCCCCAATTTAGGGTCACTGGTTCCAGGGAAGGGAGAGAGCCAGTACCGTAAGACAAACACAACATCCATGCCTCACCGGGATTCGAACCCGGACCCCTTCCGGACGAATCATCAGAGGCCATCGCTTAGACCACTGCGCCACCGGGGCCGGCCATCAGGTGCTGTATGCGATGCAGAAAGAAATTTTCACATCGGAGTTTTAAAAGCAGAAATATCGGAGAAAACGCAATTTTACTTAACGTCCCTTAGCGAAAAGTCTACGAATTACTTGAAAATTTTGAAATTACATGAAAAACATGTCGCGCCGGAATCTCTACCAGAAAAAGATAGAATTTTTCAAATCGGACCATTAGAAGCAGATATTGACAAAAATCAGATATGCATCTGCGACCCCTGGCGGAGAAACCGTGAAATTATTTAAGAAGAAGATATTCCGCAAAGGTTCATCGACGTGAGTGGCATCCGTTCACGATTGAATGTTTTCAATCGAGATTTACAAGCTCAGATTTTGTGGGAAATACATAAGAAGCAGAAATTAATACTTATGCCCCCTGGTGGTCAATCCATTCATTACCAAAAATTAGAAATTACATTCAAAATATTGCCCATCAGGACCTGTATCCGCTGAAGAAAAAAAAATTCAAATCGGATTTTAAGAAGTAGAGATACCGGAGAAAACGCAATTTATTTTTACGCCCCCTAGCGGAAAACCTATGCGTAGCTTGAAAAGATTACTGTACCTAAAATATTCCTTGAGATAATTGCAATCGTAAGGTAAAATATTTTTTCCAATTTGATGTTTAGAAGCAAATATGTGGAATAAAACGTATTTTGAATTCGATATCGTCTGCCTTCTAGAGGCGGAATTGTGCATCGTAAAAAAAAAAAAACGAAATAAAGGATCATGATTCGCATATTTCAAGCTTCCCAATGCTAAAAGAATTTTTCAAATCGGACTAAGAGTTGCAGAAATATGGCGTCCACAGACGGACGAACAGACGGCCAATCCGATAACACGACCTTTTTTTTTTTTAGAAAAGATGTGCTAAAAGAGAGCACTGCTTCTTTTTAATTAAGTACAATTTTTACCCAAGGAGGCGTACATGTGTTTTGCATTTACTTTCTATACATGTGCTTCTTAATGTCCGATTCGGGAAATTTCTTTACAGGTGGAAAACTCCAACTATATCAACTTGTCTCTATGCATTCACATGTTCCGGACCTTAAATTATATTTTATTCCCTCTAAAATCTGGCAGAAAAAATCTTTTCCCTGCACAACATTCAAAGCATTTTTTCAAATTCCTTTAATACATAATTTTCCAGCCAGGAAGTATAGAATGACGTTTGAGTTTTCTCGATATTTGCCACAACACAAGTCCAATGTGAAAAATACCTTTCTGTCGGATATAGCACACAACAAAATATTTTTAGTCTATTTTCTAAGTTTTGAAAATGCATAGTTTTGGCTGCTAGCGGCGAAAGTGAACATTTCTGCTTGTTACTGTATTGAAGCTTCTAAACATGTGACTAGAAAAAAAGACGTCATCTGGGCCAATAGCTTTTAATAGGAATCGTTCAACTACAGTTCACGTCTTACTCCACTACAATTCATCTTCCGCGGTCGGCTGGGAAAAAGAGTAAGTGGCAGTGGAGGTGAGAGAGGGCAGTGTTATACCTTTTTGTTTCTGTTCACGAACTACTTCGCGTTCTTTGTGGAAACTTTCATTTCCTTTTCTGAGGGGGAGAAAGGTAAAATGGTTTTCTTCGCGAGGGTTGCTAGAATTCTTGTGGCACAGAAAAAGTAAACGTTTTCTGTCTTTTAATGCGTTGGAAAATAATGCTGTTATTGCAGAGGGTGTTATTCACTGCGGTGAACTTTGCCATACAATCTACTTCAAATAATTCACTCTCAAATGGCGTGCAGGGAATTTCATTCTGTTCTTTTATGATAGCTCTGCTTCTAAATTCCACGTTTACAAAATTCCTTTTTCGTCTAACTTTCAACTTGGAAAAATGTTTCCCTATAATTTCTGTTCTTTCATAACGCATAGGAGTTGAGCTGGTGTGCATTGAAATGCTTTCATAAAAGTCACGCTGTAATATAAATTCATTTTTGGTCAAATGACTAAACTATAAAAAAAATATTTTGCCGATTTTTTAAGGCTATGCATCTTTCCCGAGAGCAGTGAAATAAATCCCAAACAAAAAATGTCGATGTAACGAAAATGGGTAAAGGAAATGGTCAAAACCATTGTTGAAATCTGATCGTGCCGCATGCTGACAGGATGCAACAATAGTTAATTTCATTTTTATTCAAAAATATATTTTACAAAACTATAGCGAAGCATTATTTAATCACGTTTCGCATAACCGTAATAATCGTAACAATATGACATTGCAATCTGAGTAAATTACAAAACTTAAGCCAAAATATGATACAAGCTATTACCAAACTGAATTTCGATGTTATGAATCTTTCCACACAGTAGTATTTGGCTTTCGTCTATCAAGAGGAAGCCAGATTTCGTTATAGTGAAATTTGGCTTCCCCTCGACCCTCGCCTTTAGGGGGAGGGGAGTTAGCTGCTGATGACGATAGTTTTAAAATGATATGTAACACGATCAGGTTCAATCTGCAAATTTTAGGCCAAAAGTTACCATTCGCCCTCACTAACGCCTGGCGATTCAGCTTTTCTTTCTATCTTGAGGTCAGATTTCAGCTTGCGCATGCGCAGATGGACTTTGGCAGGCTCGTTCCTTACGTTCGTCTAAATCTGAATATTAATAATAATATATGATAATAATAAATGTAGTACTAAACCAATTTAAATATAATACTAACGCTAACATGGCATATCACGCTAATCTTCACATTCACACGCACGTTAATCCCAATAAATATGGTATATTAAATATTAAACAACTAATTAACTGTAAACTATTTTTTTGATTGGAGGTTTAACGACCACCGTGAGCAACTCAATGGGCTATAAGCAGTCTCCCGTCCCTAATTTAGGGTCGCTGTTCCAGGGAAGGGGAGTGCCAGTGCCTTAAGACAAACACAACATCCATGCCTCACCGGGATTCGAACCCGGACCTGTTTTGGACGAATGATCAGAAGCCATCGCTTAGACCACTGCGATACCGTGGCGGCTAACTATAACCTTGGACTAAATATGTAATAAAGAATAATATCAATTGTTAAATAACTGATATCCATAGTGTTATTCATAAATATGATACCAGAAAACAAAGATTAATTAAAACATGTAAGCCAAATACTGAACTGATTAAGCAAAGCATAAACCATCAGGGCCCACACTATTGGAATCATTTACCTTTTGAAATAACTAGTATTAATAATTATAAATTACTTAAAAAGAAACTAGAAACCTACTTACTCGCACACTAATAATCTTATTATTATAAAAAAAAAATAGCGGGGATGGTTTTTGAAAAGGTCGAATGGGTGGGTGAATGTCGTAATACGAGCGCTGCCTGTTTCATTTTGATAACTCGGTTTTCTTTTTCACGATCTGTCAAACGTTCGGCTCTGTTTGACTATTTAAGTATTACGTCGGGGTTTCAAGGCTAAGTCAGATCACTATGTACACCTTTTCCTTGATTCTCCGTGCTGTTTCAGTATTCCCATACTGATATGTAAAAAACTGTATTAGTTCTAGTAATATCTCATGTAACAGCTAAAAATGGTAAATAAATAATGCATCAGACATAACCGTCATAGAAAATCGGCAAGTCTGGATAATTGATATAGCAATTCCTGGAGATGCCAGAGTCGATGAAAAAGAACTTGAAAAAATGATCAAATACAGAGACCTCGCCATAGAAGTTATCCGATCATGGACTAAACACACTGCTGTAGTTCCAATTGTCATCGGCGCACTTGGAACAATTTCAAAAAAAAAAAAAAAAAAAAAAATTATTAGTCATATCAGACAATTGCAGCTCTCTGATATACCACCGACAGAGCTGCAAAGAAACAGCTTTACTTGGAACATCATATATATTATATTACGCAGATACTTGACTGACTGATACCTAGGTTTTCGATGGAAACTCGTGTCAACTCAACATCACCAGTCAATGACAATTGTGTTGTTTATTTTGCTTTTCATAGTCTGTGTTTCGTATATTTCGAATAAAAGTAAATAATAATCATACTCTTTCTGAAAAACTAAACAGCCGAAATACCTACTATTGCCGCCATAGTTTAGTAAATATTTACTTTTATGACACACATATCTCCTTTCATTGATTTTATGAAAATAGCATTCATTAACCCACCTACCTATGTACCACTTGACATCAGGAATTAGTATGCTTTTATTGTTGGTTGTTATGATTTAATTCAACTTAGAATGTACCGGATTGTGGCTCTGTACGATTGTGAGTGACGCGAATAAATGAAATGCGTTGCACATAAATAAAACCGTGTTCTCGAATCACTCGTTTTGTTTCACATCCACGAAGAATTTGGCTTGCAAAAGATGCATAGAATAAATTATCTACAAAGAGTGGCAGGGTACTCTCTCAATTTTTCTAGTTAGTCTATGTCCCTGATCCATAAGAAGGAATGGGAAGAATGCTTTGATCAAACACTTTACTTTTAAGACATAATAAGTTGCACTTGAAAACACTACTGATCCTTCCAAATGCACACCACACAAGTTTCGTAGTCCCATTCGTTTCTTATTCTATGTAACACGTGCTTGATATCTATAGCCCAGAACAGATGCAGGCACCAGTTCTATTATTTAACAATAATCGAGGTAGTTGCCTTCGATGCCCGCTCTTGACAAGAAGAATCACACACAATACAAATTCATCGGCTGAATTTAAATTATAATTTATTGTATGTAGTTTGAGGTATAAGAACTTTTAGGTTTCCCTAGAACCCATTGTCAGATATATAAACAGAAGAAGAAAGGGAATACCTTTAAATAGAATATGTTCGGTGGCATGATATAGACACCAGGTATTATAATATATGATACAGTGTCACGTGACTTCAAATTATCTAAACAACGTGGTCTTCTTCTTGGTTACTCAGTCCAAGGACTGATTGTTCAGTAGATGTAATCTGTCTCTCCATTCCTCTCTATTCTTCGCCGTTCTCTTCAAGTCATAGTAAGTCCTAGTATTAATGTCTTGGAGTAATTGTGCAACAAAACCATTCCTTGGCCGTCCTCTTTCTCTCTTGCCTTGAATTTCCCCTTTCAAAACTTTCAGAATCGGGCTTCCATGGCGCAATGTGTGTCCCATCCATAACATCATTCTTCTTTTTAACATGTTGATCCGATTCCTGGGTTCTCCCACTCTCTCCAGGACCTCCTCGGGCTTCCATGGCGCAATGTGTGTCCCATCCATAACATTCTTCTTCTTTTTAACACGTTGATCCGATTCCTGGGTTCTCCCACTCTCTCCAGGACCTCCTCGGGCTTCCATGGCGCAATGTGTGTCCCATTCATAACATTCTTCTTCTTTTTAACATGTTGATCAGATTCCTGGGTTCTCCCACTCTCTCCAGGACCTCCTCGGGCTTCCATGACGCAATGTGTGTCCCATCCATAACAGTTTTCTTTTTTACATGTTGATCCGATTCCTGGGTTCTCTCACTCTCTCCAGGACCTCCTCATTAGTCTTTCTATCGAGCCAGCCTATTCTTTCCATTCTTCTATAGCTCCACATCTCAAATGCCTCCGCTGCCTTTTCACTTCTCTCTTTGTCAATGTCCATGTCTCAGAACCGTAGAGAGCTACTGGCCAAACATATGCTTTTAAAATTCTCTTCCTCAGTTTTAGATCTATATTTTTGGCTGTCAGTAGTCTTTGATTCTCTCTAAAACCGTTTTTGCCATCCCTAGTCTCATTCTAA
Source organism: Macrothele yani (assembly GCA_039090855.1). Lineage (NCBI taxonomy): Eukaryota > Metazoa > Arthropoda > Arachnida > Araneae > Macrothelidae > Macrothele > Macrothele yani. The sequence goes on from CM077002.1 coordinate 142,406,401, forward strand.
TTTCCTTTTCACATCTCGCATCTTCAGTAGTAATTTGACCCAAATAGTGAAATGATTTAACTTGTTCGATTCATTGTCCTTCAAGTTTCAGGAAAGCCTATTTTGGATCCTTCCCTATTACCATTATTTTTTGTCTTATTTTTATTTATCTTCATTCCATAGATATCCGCATTTTTGGGTATTTTTGACATCATGCGCTGTAATAATTCGACTGATCCTGAAACAATTGCTTGGTCATAAGCAAACTTAATAGCCTTAAATATCTCTACGTAGTAAGTATCGAGAAAAAGAAAATAGAATGCAGGAATACGTACAATACTTCATTGTAATAAATAATAGAAAAATTAATTTGCAACTAAATTAATTTGTGTTGTTCTCATCTGGAGATACAACAAGGAACGCCATAGCAGTAGTTGAGATTTCAAACATCTTTCAATTTGCCGGGTGTTACAATAAGGGTTGGCGTCCTCATTTCAACTTGTTATCCGTCCCTTGTAGGAAGCAGTTTGAAACTCATTGTAGTGAATAAACAGCATCGGTCGTTTCACATCAAGTGACTACGTCCTCAGTCTGCCGCGTATGGTTTCTAGGGAAACCTGAAAGTTCTTATACGTCAAACTATATACAATAAAATCTTTAAATTCAGCCGATGAATTTGAATTGTGTGTGATTCTGCTTATCAAGATCGTGCATCGAAGGCAACTACCTCGATTACTTTTGACTATTTCTGCACGAATTTGAATCTCCTAATAATTTTTTTGATTGAAGGTTCACTCTAATATGTAAAACCTATCCCGATTAAATCAGACAGAACTAGTCGTTGAGTATTAGTTATTTATTGGCGTTCAGTGTAGGGTTGGAATGAGAAAAAGAAGTGATGTGAGCCTTTTTATTTTTTTGATTGGAAATTTAACGACCACCGTGAGCAACTCAATGGGTTATAATCAGTCGCGCGTCCCTAATTTAGGGTTACTTGTTCTAGGGAAGGTAGAGTGCCAGCGCCGTAAGACAAACACTACATCCATGCCACACCGGGATGCAAACCAGGATCCATATCGGACAAATGATCAGAAGTCATTGCTTAGACCACTGCGCCGGCGGTTCTATATTTGTAATGTCAACATTTAAATCTTCTGTTCTTCTAAAAGCATTGTACATCATTTTTTTGACTGTAAGTTCTGAATCATTGTAGATCAGTATTTTAACTGTAATTTCTGAATCTAGTCTCTGAGGGAGTACTTGCAAGACAGACTACCCGATAAGCAAAGAGAATGCGAATTAGATTACATGCTTTAATTTTTACTCTCTGATCTTCCCAGTTCATTAATTGGGAGCACTGAATGCGGCACTGAAGATATTGGAAGATGTGGTATCACTTTAAAACACCCCTTCAATATTTAGATGTGCTCTTCTGGAACAGACGAAACTTTGCTTTTAGATTTCAGTTGATGCTATCAATATTATTAACGTAAAAGTATTTATTTCTATGGCCAAAATATGAGTGTGAAAACACAACTAACCACTCAGAGCAAATTCCACACGCGAAACTGGACGAGCCGCCCCATTGGCGCAGTGGTCTAAGCGACGGCTTCTGATCATTCGCCCGATATGGATCCGGGTTGGAATCCCGGTAAGGCATGGATGTTATGTTTGTCTTACGGAGCTGGCTCTTTTCCCTACCTGGAACCAGCGGCTCTAAATTAGGGACCGGCGACTTCTTGTAGCCAACTGAGTTGCTCTCGGTGGTCGATAAACCTCCAACCTAAAAAAGAAAGAAACAGGACAATGATAAAGAAAAAGAAAAACATTGGGTACATACAAGAGTCCTTCACATACTTTAGTTCACTTTTGTCAGAAACCTCAGCACCATCATCTTTAAACATCTTGAGGAAACAAATGTGTAATTTTGTATAACATTTTTAAGACCGGAGGCAGGAGGTGCTTTGGAGCTAATTTCAACGTAAGCAAATTCATGAAATCCGAATTTTCTAGCATGAGCAATTGTAGTGCTGTGGGCAGTTATGGTTGTTGCGCAAAACGATTTTCTGAATCGTTAAGAAAACCGGAAATTGTATGTAACAACTGGCAATATAAACATAGAAACTGAAAGCATTTAAAATTGTCCTTTATTTTCTTTGTGGCAAGATCTCGTCAACTTCCAAGGAATAAAGCATCCATGTATTACAGCATATTCTGGCTAATAGGGTCTGAATAGTCTAACGACCGGTTTTTCTCAATGTTGTGTGCTGAGGTTGACTATGTGAACATTTCTGGAATGAAATAAAAGATTCGTCGGAAAACATGGTATGCCTGATAATAAAATGACGGATAATCGGGATCCTATTGAAAAATAATACCTTATTCAATTTAGTTTCAAACTGATTATGGGAGAATTAAAATGGGGTACAATAAGTGCTTAGGAAGAAAAACTGTCTATTTGGGAGACTCAAATGAAGGGAATAGTTCGCTAGAATGAGCAGGCAGCGAGAAATTTCTGTTTCTTATATCTTCCAGCTATGGAGGTAAAAATGTGTTAAACGACGTATAAAAAAACAGAACTTTATAGAATTAAAATAGTTATTGGGTTTGTAGAATTAAATTTTACATTAATTTCACTTAAAGCTTAAATCGTCATTGAAACTTCAACTTATGGAATTAGCTTCATTTCGATACCCGGATTATTCCCAGTTCTTCGTATCGTTGCCGAAAATCTTAAGACATATAATTCGCTTTCAATGTAGCTGGCAGATTTCAATGATAACATATTTCTGCTTATGAAACAAATTCACGTTTATTTAAAAATTCAGCATATTAGGTATGTCTCTTCGTGCATAACAAGACGATACGACTTAACATATCAAATAATAGCACGTACTTAGAAAGCATGGCTTGCATAATATCACTCAGTTGATTACTTTTACAATACAGTTTCTACCCATATCGCTCGTACAACATGCATACAACTCGCCCATCGAATACTGTCCTCAACTACTTCTCTTCGAATAATGCACTTAAGAAAACCGCTCTCTTCTCTGCCCAATGAGCTCTTATCTCTGAACACTTTATTTACGTTGACATGCCTTTGATCCGCTGTCAAGTTTCCAGATTTTACCAGCTCGTCGGAAGAAACGTTGTAGCGTTAGTCAGAAATTATTTAATGAGAAGAAACTAAATTTACATAAAAACACACATGCTCAAAAGGTAGGTAAAATTACAGATGTACATCATAACTTGCTAAAAAAATGGAGGTAAATCGAATTTATAGCTCTTAATCTCGTCTGCATAAGTGAGTCAAAGTGAACTAGAAGAAAAAGGAGGGAATTTCATCTACTTCACGCAAAAGGCTAGGATCTATGGCATCAAAAACAAAAAATAAATTATTTGTCAGTGCAATGACCCCTCATGATATCGGAAGGATAGGAAGAAAGTAATATCTCTACTTTTAGGTTAATGGACCCACTAAGGGACACGTAATCGGAAGTGAATAACGATAATAAAATCTACCGTTGAATGTATGTTACATGAAAAGTTTCTTGTTATGATTCTTTTTATTTAGTTTCTTTGCACACTTTATGTTTTTGCTACAAGCATCTCGCATACTTCCTCTGACATACGAAGAAAAAAAAAAATTTAAAATACGTTTTCGAACAAAATTCTTTATAGACATTTGGCCGTAAAAGACCGGACGAAGGGCTCAACTCTGAGTTCATCTGAGTATATTGCTTGTTTTCTAAAACACAAAATCTCAGTAAAGCAGAAATTTTCCGATGGGGACAAGGTCTTATTTCTTTCCTTCGGAAAATATAATTCTCAGGTTGTATCAACATGCAAGCAATATAATAACATACAAGAGTACAGCAGGTTGTATCACATACACAGATACATGGATAACAGGAATATGTACCGTAAAATATAAAATAATACTTTTAATCTCAATTGATTTTATTAATCGTAGTGAAAGCTGGGTAAATTAACCAAATGTAAAACAACATACGGAAATAGGCGATTCATAATGTAAAACAACATACAAAAATAGGCGATTCATAATGTAAAACAACATACGGAAATAGGTGGTTCATAATATAAAACAACATACGGAAATAGATTATTTATAATGTTAAACAACATACCGAAATAAGTGATTCATAAAGCTTTTATACACTGCTGGACAATTGCTTAGGACGGATCATAAACGGCTATATAACGCATAAAAAAGTAAGTGTGGTTGGATGATAAGTGAAATAAAATAATGTCAGAATGCCAGGACATTACAAGAAAGACAATTTATTTTGCTCTGAAATCCAGAAGGCTTTTTGAAACGTGTTCAAGGAACAAACAGGCCATTTTGTGCAGAATACGTAAACGTGAAAAAAATGCAATTACCGTCCGCAGGCGTTCCGGCGTAAGTTGTCAATACGGGATATGGCCACCATGGAGGGTGATGCAAGATTCCACACGTCGTGTCATGCTTTGGAAAACATTATCAAGCAGCTGTTGGGGTAATTTATCACATTCCTCTGTCAGTGCACGGATGAGGGTGTCCTTGTTTATTGGAGGGCATTGGCGACCAGTAAAACTCCTCCCCAAAGGATCCCACACATTTTCAATGGAACTCAGATCTGGAGAACGTGCTGGCCATACGAGACGTTGAATATCCTCGCTCTCAGGACAATCCTGGACAGCGACTGTTCGATGACATGTTGCGTTGTCGTCCATGAAAATGCATCTATCACCTACAGCACCACGGAACATGAGGTAACAGAACATCATTAATGTATCGTTGGCCAGTCATAGTCCCAGTTGGAAACACATAGAGGGACGTACGGCCATTGATCATGAAGCCAGCCCATACCATGACACTACATGTCGGATATCGGTCCCTTTCCTGTATGTTTGCTGGACAATATGCAGTACCACTATCACGCCAGATCAGTTGTCGTCGACAATCAGATGATAGTCTGTATCTACTCTCATCTGAGAAGAGGACAGCAGACCAGTCGTTATCAGTCCAATTGCGATGTTGATGGCACCATTGCAAACGGGCGGTACGGTGACGTCTGGACAATGGGATGCACACAACAGGACGGCGGGCGTATAGTCCTCCTTCATGCAAACGTCTGGCGACAGTTTTTCGGGAGATCCGCTTGCCAGTAGCAGCCATAAACTGATTTTCTACCTCACTAGCTGTGCTGCGCCGGTGTCTTTTTGTTGATAACACTATGTATCGATCTTCTGCACGTGTCGTACTGCGAACACGACCTCTCCCGTGACGTTTGCGACACTCTCCATTTGTTTGAAATGATTTCCAAAGCCTTGAAACAACACTGGCTGACGTCGAACTCCCTGGCAACATCTGTTATTTTTCGCCCTTCTTTAATCTTGCCAATAATACGGCCACGCGTAAAATCATCTAGGTGATGTCGGGAAGACATACTTAAAATTGCAAGTTCGTCAGTTGATTCTTTCCCTTTCGACATTGCGTTTGAACAACAACGGTCAATACGCGTCAAATCCTATATATCTCTTATCAGCGCTATGACGTCACGAACAAGTTCGGCAATCCAAAATTTGCATACGCACAACATGTCTTACTGTATCCCGCACTTATGCTAATTTCCACATTTTCCTGCCTTCCATTTTATGGTTGCTATCGTTGCTATTTTCATCCGTCCTTAGCAATTGTCCGGCAGTGTATAAAAAATTGCCGTATAAAAATTGTCGTTTCTGTAAAACAAGGTGCAACTGATATTTGTTTTAGGAATTTCCTTCCTTTTTGCTTGAATATGATCGTGACAGCGACAGAAGAACAATACGTCGTCGCTGGTAACCTTCCCTCAATGATCAAGAGAAGTCTTCATGTCTTTAAGACTTAATCGCCCTGTGACTCATTCTATCTGATGTTATATCCTCCATAACTGTACCATCGTTATAATCTATAGCTCTTCTCTGCTATTATCAACTGTCTCTTGCTACTCAGTTATGGCATGCGTTCGTGTAAGTAGCCAACGATTTTATGTTTCAGTTGAAATTGCTAGCAAACCTTCCGTCTTTATTGATAATTCTCCCTTTCGTGCTTGTTTTAGCTTTTTTTTTTTTTTTTTTTTTTTTTTTCGGAGTTTCAGAATTTATCCCTTTATTTTGAAAATTCTAAAAATGAAGCTTTAAAATTTGGCGCATGTTTAACTATATCCATTTTTTTGTGAGCAATAAGTAACAATTTCAATCTTCATATCCTTTCAACGTGATTTATTCCACAATTTCACTCTTTATTGTATCAAAGATGAAAATAAAGCTTCTCTAACCTTCTGGTGCTCGCTTTCTTCTATGGCTGTTTCATTACCTGCAAATCTGCTTTCTTCAGAAACGATGTATTTGCATAAACAACAAGTTAGTAAAATCATGCAATGCACTGATTTATAATACGCTTTCCAACATTACATAAATCATTACTCAAGTTATGAAAATAAAGGCTGTGAAATATATCTCGGTCCTGTGCCCTGACCTTTGGTCCCATTTCGACGATATTCAACAGAACCGGCTCTGTATACTTCCGAAATAACATGATAAAGTTTTGTCGCAATCGAAGCATTTTTACGTAAGTTTTGATGCATAAGGGCTATGGAATAGATCCCGCTCCTGTGTCCTAACCTTTGTCCGCATTTCGCCCATTTTCAATAAGGTTTGTCGCCAGATGGTCCCCTACTACATACTAAAATGTCATCGAAATCGAACTTTTTTACGTTAGTTATGGAGCATAACTGCAGTGGAATGGATCCCTCTCCTATGTACCGACCTTTGACCCCATTTCGTTCACTTTAAATAGGGTTCCTTCCCAGGTGATCCCCTACGAGATACTAAAATTTCATCGATATCCAAAGGTTGTTACGCGAGTTATCGTCCTGACGGACATACGCACGCGACGCGTGACGTAATGAGGCAGATGAGAATCGCGACCATCTGCCCGCCGCAAAGGTGTGACGTCATAAATCTTTAATAGGATCCACACACAACGCGTGACGTAAAGAGACAGATGGCGTGACCGCGCGCCAACATTCTCAAACGTGAGTTGTGACGTCATAAGATTTCTAAGCATTTTTTTTTTTTTTTGGAGGTTTAACGACCACCGTGAGCAACTCAATGGGCTATAAGCAGTCGCCCGTCCCTAATTTAGGGTCACTGGTTCCAGGAAAGGGAGAGAGCCAGTGCCGTAAGACAATCGCAACATCCATGCCTGACCGGGATTCGAACCCGGACCCCTTACGGACGAATGATCAGAGGCCAGCGCCTTAGACCACTGCGCCACCGGGGCGGCTTCTAAGCATTGGTAACATTAATGAAACAACGCCATTACTAAAAACGTTATAATTCGGGGTGGTTATTTAACAGACTAAACGAATTCTTCTAAAGTCGAGATCAAGCTAAATCGATTTCTAGTACCAGAAAACGATAGGTTAACGACTTTCATCAAAATTCTTAGAGCCGTTTTCAAAATAAATTGTACATACATACATACATACAAGAATTGCTACTTTAAGGTGGACTTCAAAAGTAACTTTGCTTCCTATACTTCCAATGGAAAAACTTTTGTACACATTTTCTTCACAATTAATGCATTCCCAAGGATGAAAATTTGAACATCGATTAAAATATCTTCATTTTATAACTTGCAATACTTAATGTTTTCTAAAAGATAACCATAATTATGCAATTCAACATTTGTTTGTCTACTGACGTCATGAAAATACAAGTCACGCCATCTTTTTTCTGGACAATTAATGCGTTCACAAGGATGAAAATTTGAACATAAATTAAAATAGCTTCTTTTCATAACTTGGAATGCTTAATATTTTTTAAATCATAACCGTAATTATGCAATCCAACATTTTTTTGTCCACTGACGTCATCAAAGTACAGGTCGTGCCATCTTTTCTCTGGTTTCAACACCACCAAAGGAAAAGTTATTGATTTTTAATATTATTATGGTTATGTTTTAGAAAATATTAAGTTTTCCAAGTTATATTATGAAATTATTTTAATCGATGTTCAAATTTTCATCCTTGGGAACACATTAATTGTGAAGGAAATGTGTACAAAAGTTTTTCCATTGGAAGTATAGGAAGCGAAATTACTTGATGTCCACCTTAATAATATGGGATAAGGACAATGGAATGGATCGCAATTCTATGTCCTGACCTTTGACCACATTTCGTCCATTTTCAATAGGGTTCGTCCCCAGGTAGTTCCCTACTACATACTGAAATTTCATCGAAATCGAACCATTTTTACGCACGTTATGACGCATAAGGGCAATGGAATGCATCCCGATCTTATGCCCTGACCTTTGACCACACTTCACCCATTTTGAATAGGGTTCGTCTCCAGGTGATCTCCCACCACATAGTAAACTTTCATTGAAATCGAACCATATTTAGGCAAGTTATGACGCATAAGGTTAATGGAATGATCCCGCTCCTACGTCGTGACCTTTGTCCCCATTTGTTCCATTTTCAATAGGGTTCGTCCCCGGGTGGTCCCCTACCACATATTAATATTTCATCGAAATCGACCCATTTTTACGCCAGTTATCGTGCAGACAGGCGGACGGACGGACGGACAAAGCTGCAGCATATACGCTTGTTCAACCTACGGTTGGAAAGCGTAAAAAAACGGAAGTGAAAGTACAATATGGAAGATTCAAATTGACGAGCCTACCTAGAAAACTACGTAGTCGCCTTGTCGCTCAAAACATTTTTTCCAACGTAAGACAAGTTTACACACGACGTCAATGTAGAATTCAGTAGTTCTTTGCCTGATCCATGATGTGACAATGTGATTCACTACATCATCTGAGCTGAAATGAGTCCCGTTAAGATCCCTTTTCAGATTTGGAAAGAAATGAAGATCGCTCGGCACAAAGTCCAGCCTGTAGAACGGATGGGAGATAATCTTAAATTTCAGCCTAGAGCATCATGTGTTGCGCGCGAAGTGTGCTGTCTTGCCTTGTCATGCAGCAACAAAATCGATACAGTTCAATTCCGAACTAGAGACACCCTCCGGCGTAGGTTCTTTTATTGTTTCAATGCAACGTGCTAAATTGATAGTATTCCTTGCTTCCAAAAATTCTGTCAGGAAAACTTTGTGCGAGTCCCCAAAGAAATAGGCAAAATAAACTTATTGGAAGAAAGCACAGTTTTGAATTTTTTTGGACGAGGAGAGGAATCGTATCGGTAATGCATGCTCTGTCGTTTTAATTCAGGGGTCAAAGTGATGGACCCATGGCTCACTCCTGTTGAAATCATAGCCTCTCAGTGCTATAAAAAAAAAAAAAAAAAAACGGAGATCGTCAGATAAGATTTGCAGCCGCTGCAGATGGATTGCGTCATCACTGCATGGCAGGCGCAGCTGTTATTCATCCACCGAGAGAACGACGTGTACCTTGAAACCACACGTCTGGGTCTTTTTCTCCCGCTCCTGCTGTGAGCGCCGTTGTGAACAAAACTACCTTTGTGCAACGTGGGGGAATGTCGGATATGTAAATTAACACCGCGGGGGAATGTCGGATATGTAAATTAGCGTTATACGTCACACAAAAAACGCTTTAAAACTTATTTGTATACTTAATAATTAAAAGTTCTTTCTATTCGCATACAACTCAGGTCAGTACATGGTGTTATTGTAGGGGTGAGACCTAGACTTTCGTGCTAAGTCCCGCCTTCTTTCCGATAGGCGTCCGTGAGTTACTTTAACAACTTCCCCTACAGCAAATAATCTGAGGTTCTCACTCTCGTAATTTATTAATAATAAATTTATCATCCAGGCTCCTCTTCCTCCGCCTTTTTGTGTAATTATCCGCGAATCAAGGAAGGGAGAGAATGGTTACTGTAAGGCACTTCATCAACTTCAATAAATACTTCGTGAATAAGAAAGATGATAAATTTAATGAATCAAAGTACTAGTGAGAGTCTGGTTCCGGTGCCAATGTCCGCGTCGACGAATTTGTGGCATGCGTCGTCCGTCACGAAGAGTTCAATCTCCAATCCGTTGCCCTAACGCCACTCTAATTATCCGAGTCGTTCCGACTCCACTCTGTAATTCGAAACACTCTGTTTCACGCTAAAAATCAGGAACTGCGTTCCTCGGAGCATAAAATCTTTACAGTCTATCCGTCTTCCGGACACTCGTTGCAAATCCTTTTCACTTTCTCCCGAAGCCTCTAGCTTCACGCAAATAACAGGAACTGCGTTCCTTGGTGCATAGACGCCGCACGTCTATCCGTCTTCCAGACGCTCGTTGCAATCTTTTACGCTTTCTCCCGAAGCCTCTAGCTTCACGCAAATAACAGGAACTGCGTTCCTCGGAGTATTGACGCCGCACGTCTACCCGCCGTCCAAGCGCACCTCGCAATCTCTCTTCTCTCTCCCGAAGCACACGGCTTCACGCAAAAACCAGGAACCGCATTCCTCGGAGCCAAGCTCCCGACGTCTACTCGCCTTCCAAGCGGCTTCGCAATATCTTCCTTCTCTCTCCGAAGCTATCTCTTATCCCCCACGCTCCAGAAGACCCCTCCCTCTTTTTTTCTGCCCCCTCTACCACGAGGCGCTGACCTACTACCAGGCGCTGACCTTGTCAGGTCCTGGAGCGAACCTGACCTTTGTCCGCAGGCACCCTTTCTTCGAATCTGCACCCCAGCCGCTCCTGCTTCTGGGGAAATCGCTCTCCTCGCTTATTATCTCCGTGCTCGACGACATACCACACATTCCACCTGACGAACTTCTGTACGTGGAAACCAGACTCTATACAAACAGAACAAAACATACAACAATACTGACATTCTTTTACACAAAGGACGTATTCAGTCTTCCCAGACAGGCTGGCGCCCTTCTAACCTTGGGCATTGTATATGCACACAGTTAATGAAATAAAGTTATTTCTTTGTTTTTATGTACATAAATTAGCACTAGATCATATCTTAAATGATATGCATCTCATTATTACTTTTCGCCCTTACAGTTATTATTACTAGTATCAAGTGCTCTGTGTTATATTATTGTTAAGCACACAATCTTCCGCCTTGAATGAATGTTGAGCGAAAAACCTTTTTCTTTTCTACTGCGTACCGAAGTGATTGGAGTGTTGATATTAACCATTTAACTACACATTTGGATTTAAGAATTAAATCCAACAATCCCCAGTAACACAATACCCAACAGACATTGGTCACTTTCACAATAACGCTTCGAAAACATTTTCACAACACACAAGACGCTTCTGTTTGTTTTCTGGCGTCAACATGTGTACCACCCATCGAGAACAGATTTTTGTGTAGCCAAATGAAACAATGATAAACTTCACTCTCTCTCTCTCTTTTGAGATTCCAAGGTTAGCTGCTATCCGCTTTTGGGTGAAAATCTCCGAAAGCAGTTGATAATTCATTCTGGATGTGTTTATGAACTGCCTTCGGAGATTATCATGTGACACCGAAACTGGTCTCCCACTGCGGGGTTCATTGAAATGGTTGCCAGATTGGCATGCTTCGGTTTATATTGACGAAATTTAATGACCCAACGATTTACCGTACTTCAAACAACAGTGTTTTAACCAAGCACAGTTTTTAATCGGCGTAGAATTCAGTAGGCGTTACGTTTTGAGCCCTTAAAAATTCAGCCTCGCTCATTGTTTTAACTTCGTTGGCATATCCTCATCTCACGACGCCATTTTAACACGCACTGATTCACAATTGTTTTAAGGGAAGAAATGAAACTTTCCACCGTTGTGACAAAAAGTTGTGGCTACAGTGTAATTCAGCATGCGTGTGTGTTACGTATCATACGTCGTACGTATTCATTCATCTGTCGGTACGCAATGTTGTTGTTATGCTTCTTTCTCCTAACACTTTCATTCAAGCTTCGAATGAAGAGTCACTTCCATTTCACTTAATCCTGTTGCGTTCACCAAGTGTCACGTCTCACATTCTACAATCAAGTTTCTCAACAGTTTAGATTTTATTCAACCCGCATTTTAAACATTTTGATGGTCCATGAGCAATGCTGCTTCCGTATGCTCTTAGCAGATTCATTGGTGGAAAATGTCTGTGTTAGCGTGATAAAACCCAAGAACAAAAGCCCTCACTGGTGCACACTGAGATCAACTAGTTAAATCACGTAATCAGGAAATGTGCAGAAATTAATGGTTCACAAGGTTTCATAATGTGTATTGTTTAAATCGGGTGTGTTGATCTTCATCTTTTGAGTTACGTTTATCTCACTGCAGAACACCTAAACCTTAGCTCTCTTAAGTTTTAACCTGATGAATTGTGTTCACTGCAGAACCTGGAGAACTTCATTGCTTGTCGAAGCTCAAAGACAATGCACTTTCACTCTAACTATCTCACTGCAAAACACCAAAACCTTAGCTCTCTTGAGTTTTAAATTGATGAATTGTCTTCACTGCAGAACCTGGAGAACTTCATTGCTTGTTGAAGCTCAAAGACAAAGCACTTTCACTCTAACTCCAAGGGCAAGAAACGAATTATCTTGCCTTACACCAGTTAATTGTAAGATAAGCATTGCGTTTCTTGGTTTTCTGGAAAAACGAGAAATGAAGGCATCACGATGGAACTCAGTAGGTGGCTTACTGAGACCATGGGGAAAAGATTTATCAGGAAAAACAGCCCGAAATGCCGCTGCTAGAGGGACAGTGGTGCTATAGGTTCAAGAAAAAACATACTCGTTAATTTGCTGTTTATTGACAGCACAGATATTGGTTGTCCATAATGCAATGTCCGATTTGTACACTGTTGGTCAATCACACATATCTCAGCTCAGAATAAATATGATTAATCGAAATAAGAACCATTCGATTCAACACATTTTTGCCAACGAGAAAAAAGATTATTTATTCCGGTAGCATAAGAATCAGGAGTTCTTGAAGCGACGAAAGCTTAAAAGGCGTTTTGAGCACCAGCTTGGTTGTGGAAAATTCTCCCCTGCAAAAATTGGTCGAGATGCTTGAAAAAAAGGTGGTCGGTTGGTTCTGGTGAATATGGTGGAGGAGGTAGAGTCTCATAGCCCAATTCGTTCAACCCTTGCAGAGTTGTACGCGCGGCGTGCAGTCTCGCGTTGTCGTGCGGAAGTATTGGGCCCTTTCTGTTGGCTAATGATGGGCGAATGCCTTGCAGTTTGCGGTGCATTTCCTGACAATACTTTGCAGCGGTAAACGTCCCGCCCGCATTCAGGAAGCTCTACTGGATTAAACCGGTTGAACTACCAAAGAGTCACCAGAACCTTCTGTTGATTGAAATTTAGTTTGGGAAGTGTTGAGGAGCTTCCTCGTGGTTCAACCACGACACGGAACCTCTGCGATTGTCGTACAAGATTCACTTTTCGTCGCATGTCACGATGCGATCGAGAAAAGATCGGTTTTGCGGCGCAACAGGAGCCCAGACGAGACGTCAAACGACAATTTTGTTGATTTTCGATCAAGTCATGTGGCACCCATTTGTCGAGCTTCTTGGACTTTCTAATTTGGTTGAGGAGCACAGAAACAGCTGATTTGCTTACTCTCAGTTCTCCCGCAAGCTCACGTACAGTTGTGTGCGGATCTGCTTCAACTAGCGCATTCAATGCGTCGCCATCGGCGACGGTACTAGGTTATCAACGCTCTTCATTGTCGAGGTTCGTGTCGCCAGCTTTAAATTTTGCGAACCATCTTCGCACCGTACGCTCGTTAGCCGTATTCTCCCCAAAGGCGCCAACAATGTTTCGCGTCGCATGCACTGCGTTGTGGCCCAGTTTGAACTCCTAGAGGATAATTGCTCGAAAATCACGTAAACGGAAATATACTGTACAGTAGGAAATATTATTTGTTAATAAAGTGAGCCAAAAGGTTACAATCTGCATATTTAAAGCTTTCCAATGATATGTTACACTTGCATACATATTCACTGTATTTAACACACAATATTGTCAAACCACAAGAGATCAAAAATCGACAATTTCATGGATAACAGACAAAATCTGCTCAATATGCTGTCCGACAGAAGAGATGAGATGCTGCAAATGAACAGAGATGAGATGCTGCAAATGAACAGAGATGAGATGCTGCAAATGAAGAACAGAGATGAGATGCTGCAAATGAAGAACAGAGATGAGATGCTACAAATGAAGAACAGAGATGCTGCAAATGAAGAACACATGACTGGAACGAAGCTCGATAAACGGGTGCCACATGACAACCATATTTTTACGTTTAGCCGTTCTCTCAAAATAGGTCTCACAGTAAAAAACCTTATAGAATGAATATATAGATGGCGCAACTCAATATGTACATTCTAAATATTTTCACTAACAATGGTCAACGGAATGTTTATAAACATCTTTACTTAATGGGAAACCGTCTTACCTACGTGAATGAACTGGATTTGAACAGGTCTTCTAAAGTGTTCATTGTTCCGATGAGAAGATCTTTAATACGAATGCCTACTAGTGTTGCTTCGCGCAACGCTTCGCTCAGAAAAGAGAAGACTGCGGACTATCTCAGTCCCTCCATGCTGCTGCCTTCAACAGAGCGTTAGTCAACCGCAGGCGATCTGATGTCAACTGCACGCTTCTCCGATAAACTTTACATGGGAAATTTGCCGCCCCACAACGCCCGAAGCGTTGCCCCAATCTCATTTTCTCTTCGAATGGCACATCTACATGGTACGACATTTATTTTGATACCCCAATCATATATTTACGTTCAGCCATTCTCTCAATATAGGACTCACAGTAAAAATCCTTATAGAATTAATATATAAATAAGACAGATCTTAAGCATAGGGGTTCCAAAGACAAAAATGCACTCTAATAACTGAAAAAATAATAAAGTTTCATAAATCGGTATTTGGTGCAGTAACAAAGATATTTTAATTTGCCGAGTTTTCGCTTCCAAATAGGAAATTTTACCAGGGCTAGTTTTATTAGACAAACATTTCTCTGAGCAATCACTGATTTACAACCACATAACTAATACTTCGTAAGTCTTTCTTTCGCAGCTCTCCGACGTGGCATCGATTCAATAAAATTTCGGAAACAGTGGGGAGATATGGCCATACAGGCTGTGTGGGACGAGGCTTTCATGCAAGTATGGAGGTGATTGTGTGTATGTAGACACCTGCTAAGCAGTTGTATAGTGCCTGCGCTATGGGATCGATATGTGGGAGTTCGGAGGCCATTCGATATGCTGGAAGCCTGAACTGTGTTCTTCAAACCATTCCTCCACAACATTAAACCTGTGGCTTGGCGCATTGCCATCTTGGAAGACACTGTCGCCATTCCGGAAAAAAAGTGCAACATGGCTTACTGTACAGTCAGCAAGCAATTCACGATAGTGGGCCCCAGAGTTCGCGTTAAAGCGATCAAAAACAAAAATTACTTCCTAAAAGAAAATCGGTACCTATTTTACTGTTCCAAAAAATATCCATCCTGATTTAAAAACCGACCACTAGATTTTTTTAATTATTTTTACTAATATTTTTTCCTCTACTGTTCAACACAGCAGTTACGCCAAAATGTAATTCCTACCTCGTTCCCCACCTTCGCTCGGCCTCTCTTTTGGATTTCGCATATCTCGGGCTGCGAGAAAACACGAGCCCAAAGGTCCAAGGCATGTGTGAAGAAAGTCTGTTATCTATGTCACAACTTGGAGGGGAAAATTCCAGTGACCATGAGTCCTGCTGCCGTACCCGACAAATGACAGAGCAACAAGAGGGCTGAGGGTGTGTATGCGTACAAGCCTGAACGAAATGGAGTGGAAGGCAACGGCGACGTTTGCTTTTTCAGGTGTTCCCAAGATTTGTGGACAGTGCTGTCGAAAGAGAAATAACCATTCTGAATCTAAAAAAAATGTTTGGGGCGGTGGGGTGGGGGAGGCATACACTCCTTATTTACAACTTAAATGTTTTTCATTGTATTTAAATCAAAGAAAAACCTACTGATGGCACTCTGTTTTATCCATTGAAAGAACAATCTGAATATGCCAAGGATTTTAATTCTCAGTGTAAGTGACTTCCAGCAAATGAACAGAACCTAACTTGTGACAAAGCAGACTGTATTTTTTATTAAAAATATTAGAATCTGATTTCATTCTGAATTACAACCTGTTGCAAATACTGAACTGTATGGGAAGGAAAAATTGTACGAGCATATATCACAAAATTTTCACCTTTGCCGCTGATGTAAGGATGTATGCTTTTAATCTTAGGAATTATTATTCTATTTTAAATTTTTGTACTTATTAAAATGATTAAGGTAACTGCATGTTCAAAGAACATATTTTTTTTAATGGACCAAAATATGTTTAGAAGTGAGTTTTCAAAACATGTGACGTATACCCTAATTTAACTTTCATTTTTAGTTACTTTTCCTATGTAAATTTGAGTTCATTCTATTTTAGCGTTTTCCAACTTTAACGTTATATCTTTTCTCTCGCGGAATGAGATTGGCAACACTTCTGAGGTAAGAGAGTATGATGTATGCATGTGATCGATAAGAACAGGAAGAGATATAATGTTGAAGCATAATCCAAAAGAGCGGAGATGCTGGTGTGATGTCCTAATAGTGGAGGCTGCATTAATTCGAAGTTCTTCGATTTACTTGAAAACGACGTGTTAAGAGAGTTGTTATATATATATATATATATATATTTAGCGTTCGGATTTAAATAGTGTTCTACATACTAACGTTTGTTACTTAGTCTATTAAGTGTTAATACCAGAGTGATCAATTCAAGTTGGAATAGTTTGTCTTCTGCATGAACCGTAAGCATCAGGTTGTGGCAGAATCTGGAAGTAACCATTTTCTTTGGGCTTTAATTCGAGTGACTCTTCTTTCATTTTAGGTGAACTATTTAAGAACTGATTGTGTGTATATATATCATCATCATCATCATTGTCAACCATTATCAATCCACTGCTGGACGAAGGTCTCCCCATGTTTCCTCCACAACGGTCTGTCATGTGCCAGTCTCCTCCATGTCACTCCCGCATACTTTCGAATTTCATCCACCCATCTTCCATGTGGTCTTCTTCTGGGTCTTTTCCTGTCCCTTGGAATCCAATCTAAAATTTCGGCTGTCCATCGATGGTCTGTTCTTCTGGCAGTATGTCCAGCCCATTGCCATTTCAGAATTTAACACTGATCATGATGTCTTCCACTCTTGTCATTTTTCTGATCCACGAGTTCCTCATCTTATCTCTCCTGGTTACACCAAGCATGCACCTCTCCGTGCTACTTTGAGTTGTCTGCAGCCTTTGTATGTCTCTTTTAGCTAAGGTCCACGTCTCTGCACCATACGTAAGCACTGGAAGGATGCATTGATCAAACACTTTTCTTTTAAGACATAATGGCATATTGCTCTTGAAAATTATGCTGTTTCTTCCAAAAGCTCTCCAGGCAAGTTTTGTACGCCGATTAATTTCTTCACCAATGTGACCCTCACTTGATATCTGCTGTTCAAGATAAACGTACGTGTCTGTTATCTCCAGCTTTTCTCCATCAATCGATAAATCTTCATTTCTTGTAAAAGCATTGTACATCACTTTTGTCTTCTGAAAGTTCATTTTTGATCCCACTTCTTTACTCTTGTCAGCAAGTTCCTGGATCATACTCTGTAGCTCTGATGGGGTAGTTGCAAAAATGACTATGTCATCAGCAAAACGAAGGTGGGTTAGATAATCTCCATTAATCTTTATCCCTTTGTTTTCCCAGTTCAGTGATTTAAAGACATTTTCCAATGTGGCATTAAAGAGCTATATATAGACATTATAGGCAGTAGTTTGTAAACTATAGGGTGGGGGAGTGTGCTCATTCCAGAAATCACAAAATACTTCTTGAAAATCATGCGATAAGCATTTTTACTCCCCGTCTAAAAATTTAACGCGACCAGGGATCCGGACAAAATCCGGACATAATTCTGACAGTCGCTTTCCCGACAAGCCAAACTCCTGACAGCCGAAATCCCGCCACCACCAAAATCCCGACAACCCAAATTCCAGTATTTCTTATTATAATAAATCAAATAATTTATCAAATATTATTATACCAATATTGATCGAATAATGCTATCAGCTAAAATTAATAAAATGCTGTTAGCCAAAAATAAAATAATGCTATTAGCTAAAAATTAAATAATGTTATTAAATAAAATATCACGTCGAAAAGAATTTGAAATATTTCAGTATTTCTTATTATAATAAATAAATAATTGATCGTGTATTATTATATACAATACATATTGATCAAATAATGTTATTAGCTAAAATTAAAATAAGGATATTAGCTGAATATAAAATATCACGTTGAACAAATCTGAAAGATTATCTGGGATTCCAAATATAACGTTATATGAAGGCATGAGCTTATCAGGTGTTTCAATTTCGAAATTTTGAATTATCGGCATTTTGGATTGTCGGGATTTTGGTAATGTCGGGATATTGGACGTGTCGGAATTTTGGCTTGTCGGGATAGTGTCTGTCGGGAATTTAACTTTTTTTTTTTTTTTTTTTATTGGAGTTTTAACGACCACCGTGAGCAACTCAATGGGCTATAAGCAGTCGCCCGTCCCTAATTTAGGGTCACTGGTTCCAGGGAAGGGAGAGAGCCAGTACCGTAAGACAAACACAACATCCATGCCTGACCGGGATTCGAACCCGGACCCCTTACGGACGAATGATCAGAGGCCAACGCCTTAGACCACTGCGCCACCGGGGCGGCGGAATTTGGCTTCTTGGGATAGTGTCTGTTGGGATTCTGACCCAGATCCACCGCGACCACTGGTGGACACCACTCATATGTTGTTAAACATGCACCAGGGGGTGCTTCCAGGTAAACTTACCTCACACCATAGAACCAGCTCCACCGACTTGTACCGTGCAGACCATGCAGGATGGATCCATTAGCTCATGTTGTTTGTGCCAATACCTAATCGACCATCCACGGAGTGCAGTAAAAACGCGACTTTTCAGACCAGCACACTTTTTTCCAGCCATCCGACGGCCACTTGCATGAACTTTGCTGCAGGCGAGGCTTATTGCGCCGATGAGCTGTGGTTAGGAGAGGATGTCGTCGGGATAGTCTGCTATTATAGCACATAAGTGCGAACGTGATACGCATGGTCATGACATACATTATTCCGAGTTGACCTCTGTTGTATTGGGTAATCAGCTGTTGAACACTGCTGCGTCTTTTTACCTGCACAAGTCATCTGACCCGGTGCTGACCTGTCACATCAACCGCTTCGCCGTCCTGTGCGGTTTTGCCTCCAGGTCGTTGTATGGCCCTTTTGATGCCAGTCCTGATGCACTTTAACTACGGCGGCTCGCAAACAAGCCCCCAGTTCAGCCGCTTGGAAAATCGAGACTGTCCGAGCTCACACAATCTGTCCTTTCCTAAAGTCCGGTAAATTTTTTAGTTTACCAACTACGCTCCGATTTCTACCTACAGCTCCACTCACACTCTTTATAGACTATTTCGGTCGACTAATTGCGCCCTCTTAGATATCACGTGTTCAACGGCTCGCATCGCTCTTTGATAGGGGTATTCATAATTAAGTGATCACTCTGTGTATAACCAGCTAGAATTCCAAAATCAAAACCCGGAGAACAAATCTAGGTTTGGAATCGTAAACATAACAACACAAACACATAAATTTGCGATGATCATTACGTGAGTCTAATGTTCACGTAGCAAAAATTACTATGCAACGCAGCAGCTGCACTGTGGATAATAAGAAAACCGGTGGCTCCGTTCAGAATTCTCATGGGCACCGCGATCATAGTGACCGTAGAAATCTTCACAAGATTTGTTTTCTACAATGTTGGTGTGTCTGTCGAACTACCATCATCGTGGAACTCTATCATCCACAAACACTGACCTTGAAACATGCATTGATATCTTCGCTATGTTATACTGAGTAAATACAAGACTGAACTAACGGCTGTAGCAAGTGTACGTATTTGTAATGTTATATTTATGCGATGCCAAAACTAGTCTGCTCTCCGGATTTTAAATTTTTTGTATGTTTGTCCAGTGTAACTTTCCTTGAGAAAGCCTTGCGTTGGCAAGTGAAAACTAGGCGAATTAAAATGCCATGGCTACAACATGAATTTATTAACCTTCACTATCAATTAAGGAATATACTGTACATTAAATATATAAGTATATAATCGTATTAACTTCATTTTCCATCGACTGATTTCTTGATTCATTTTCAACACAACGCATATTAACTTCTTATGAAAATCACTTAGCTGGAGACAGATGGAAATCTATTGGGAGTATTGATGGAGCATGCGGATCTACATAAATCACTGTACTAGAAAACAGTCGATGTACTATAGCAAAAGGGCAGAAAAAGACTTTAAAACTTGGTTCTAAGAATCCAAAGAAAGTTTCAGTAAAGGGTTCATGATTATTGCTGGTTTCTCGAACAACGGGAAATTAAAGTTAAGAAAAGTTAAAAAGAACTTTATAATCCATTCTACATATTACCAAAATAATGTTTTTACTCCTCCTATATTTAAAAAGGAAATATCATTCCTTTATCCACAGAGTCTTCAATGAGCAGACATTCATCAGATAAGGCTATCAGTCCTACATCGAAATCTACCAAATTATTTCTTGAAAAATGAAAAAAGAGAAGGGTATGAAGTAATACCTTTTGCTCATATTCCTTCAAAGTCCCCTGATATTCCTTCAAAGTTCCTTGATATGTCACCAATGGACTATTGTGTCTTCGGACTGCTAAATAAGCTGGTATCAAGTCTATACCTTTTGCTCATATTCTTTCAAAGTCCCCTGATGTATCACCAATAGACTATTCTGCCTTCGGACTGTTACAAAGAGTGCTCAGAACTAAAACAGTGATTGGACTATGGAAAGCACTAGAAGATTAAACAAGAAAGGTAACACCGAATTTTCGGGTGTAATAAGCACGTCTTTTGAATCCGTTATGACGCAAATTAAATTTATCAAAGCTATTCAAAGTCAATGTAGCCGGTATGGAAAACAATAGTATCTGACGGAAGAAAAGTTTTTCAGTCGGGTTTTTAATCCCTCAGATATTGCTGTAAACTAAATCGTGAGCTTACGCCCTCTGGCTGCAGACTTGTGTGTTAAGAAAAACATGAATTTATATGAGAAACATTTCGCACCGGAAACGCTCTCCAACACAGAAATAATTTTTCAAATCAGACTAAACAGAGATATCGACAAAAAATAAGATGTGACTTTACGTCCCCTGGTGGGAAAACCATGCATTATTTTAGGAAGAAAGTATTCTCAAAAGGTTTATCCATATGAGCGGTATCGGTCCAAGAAAAAAAAAAGTTAGTCGAGTTTTCAGGAGCCCAGATTTTACTACAAATACATCAGAAGAAGAAATGAACACTTATGCCCCCTTGTGGCCAAACCATTCTTTACCAAACATTAGAAATTATGTGAAAAATATTTTCCATCAGGTCTTGATGCGATATAGGAAGAATTTTTCAAATCGGGGTTTTAGAAGCAGAAATAATGCAGAAAACGCAATTTGCCTTTGTGCTCACTAGCGTAGAAACCATGCATTATTTTAAGAAGAAAACGTTTCTAAACGGTTTGTCGACATGAGTAGTATCGGTC
The DNA here is from genome assembly GCA_039090855.1 of Macrothele yani. NCBI lineage: Eukaryota > Metazoa > Arthropoda > Arachnida > Araneae > Macrothelidae > Macrothele > Macrothele yani. The sequence goes on from CM077002.1 coordinate 142,428,057, forward strand.
TACAAACGACGTTTTTTTCAATCGAGATTTTAGAAGCTCATATTTTGCTACAAATACATCAAAAGCATAAATTAAGTTTTACGACCCCTGGTGGCCAAACCATTTTTTAACAAATATGAGAAATTATGTGCAAATGATTTCCCATCAGGAACGGTATCCGGTGCAGAAAGAATTTTTCAAATCAAAGATTTAGAAGCAGAGATATAGGGGGAAACGTAATTTACCTATACGCCCCATAGCGGAAAGTCTATGAATTACTTGAAAATTTTGAAATTATATGAAAAACATGTCAAACTGAAAACACTATCCAACAAAGAAATTTTTCAAATCGGGCTTCTAGACGTAGAGATATTGACGAAAATAAGATATACTTCTACGTCCCCTGGCGGAGAAACTGAAATATTTTAAGAAGAAAATATTCGGAAAAGGTTTATCGATGTGAATGGCATCAGTCCTAGAAATAATTTTTTCAATCGATATTTTACAAGCTCAGATTTTATGGCAAATACATCAGAAGCAAAAATTAACTCCTACGCCACCTGGTGGCCAAATTATTCTTTTCCAAAAATTAGAAATTATATGCAAAAGATTTTTCACCAGGAGGTGTATCCGCTGAAGAAAAAATTTTTCAAATCGGAGTTCTAGAAGAAGAGTTATCATGAGAAATGCAATTTACTTTAACGGCCCCTAGCGGAAAATCTATGCGTAATTTGAAAACGTAACTATATCTAAAATACTCTTCGACATAAATGGAATCGAAAGATAAAAGAACTTTTTAATTGGATTTTTAGAAGCAAATATGTGGAATAAAACGTATTTTTGAATTCGACATCATCTGCATTTACGTCCTCTAGCGGCGAAATTGCACATCGTAAAAAAAAAACGAAATAAAGGATCATCATTCGCATATTTGAAGCTTTCCAATGCAAATACACTGACGGAAAAAAATCCCAACACCAAGAAGGGGTTGTGTTAGATAAACGACAGTTGGTAGGCGGTGAGAGTACATCTGTAAGATGACGTCTATGCAAATTTCGCGCTCGGCGCATACCTGTGGCGCTAGTAGAGCCCCTCGGAACATGCAAAGCAGATTTGCTGTAAATACGCGCTGTAACGTTCGTGAGCGTTAGTTATCGTTGAGATTCGACGAAGGGTGTTGATGTTAGTCAAGAATACCTTTAAGAAGACGAAGAAGCCATTATCAACAGCTCACGGAGTTTGAACGACTTCGTGCAATAGGGCTACGAGAAGGTGGATTTTCTTTCCGTAATATTGCAGAACGACTTGGCAGGAATGTAGCCACTGTGCATGATTATTGGCAGCGGTGATCAAGGGAAGGTACTGCCTCAAGAAGACCGGGTTCCGGCCGGCCACGTGACACTACTGAGAGGGAAGACCGCCGTGTACGGCGTATGGCCGTGGCGCATCGTACCGCGTCTGCGGCAGCAATTCGAGCTGCAGTTGCCACCACAGTGACACAACGAACTGTTACAAATCGGTTACTTGAAGGACAGCTCTGAGCAAAACGCCCTGTAGCGTTATTTCCACTTACTCCAAACCACTGCCGTTTGCGACGTCAGTGGTGTCAAGATAGAGCTCATTGGAGGACGGAGTGGAGATCTGTTGTGTTTTCTGATGAAAACCGGTTCTCTCTGATTTTGTCTTTTTGACTGATTTCCTTGAACAGAGGGAAGCAATAAACAGTGCTCACTATGTGCAGACACCGAAGAAGCTAAAGGAAGCTATCAGAAGGAAAAGACGTGACATTCCACTTCATAGTGTTGTTTTACACCATGATAACGGACGTCCGCACATCTCAATGGGGACTTCATAGGCTATTGCCAAAATGGGGTGAACAAATGGGTCTTTACCCCTACAGTCCTGATTTGGCTTCCTCAAACTTTTTCTTGTTTTCCTCTTTGAATAACACCCTTCGTGAGGAATGTGTCGAAGATGTGACGTTAAACAGGCTGTGAACTGTTTGGTGAAACGACAGCCTCAGAAATTTTTCCAAAATGGATTTTACCAACGGGTTCAAAGATGGCGGAAATGTATAGAAAGGGGTGAACAATATTTTAAACAGGTTAGCATTATTATCAATATGCACAAGTATTTTGCCTCCAAGTTTTACATATTTGCTGCTGAAAATTAAAACTTATGATTGATGACGCATTACTATCAGGATGCCCTTTGCACTTATGAATACTATTTTTCAAAAATGACATTTTTATATTTCAATTACGTACTGCATTTTATTTTCAAAGAAATAAAATATTTCTGCTTTATGCTTTCAATTTGGGTTTCCACCAAACGCAGCTTAGCATATTTCTTAGAATGACACGAGAATGCTTTCACATTCTTGAATGTTGCAATCCAGTAGCAGATCTACATGAAATCCAAGGAATTCTTTGTTATTTTTGACAGACGATATTCTTCTACGTTTCATGGCTTCCAGGTTTAAAAACTGGAAGTGTTCACCAAATAAATAAATAAACAAATAAGTGATACGAAATTAAAGCGTCTCCCTAATCCGCTTAGTGTTGTAGAATGTTCAGGAACAAGTATCGATCTTTAGAGCATTAAAGCAGAACAAACCGTTTGCCTCGTCATCGCAATTTGCAGACGGGTGAAGGCTCGCGATTATTCCATGCCAACAAACGAATTAGCAGGACGTTGCGTTTTTTTTTTTTTGTTATTTATTGATTCACCCGATTTACTCCTCAGATTTTCACAGGTGTTATGTCGCTTTGCAAAATGTCCCTACATTTTACCAAAATAGATTTTTTTTTGTGAAGTGGTTTGCCACGGTTTTTGAATGCATTAACTTCAGATGATTTACTCTCCACCGCAAACGTACAGAACAACATATTAAATTTAAAGTATTGACTGTCCCCAAAATCCGCTAAATAGCTACATTTTTGGCAAAGGGACAGAAACAGATTTATACATACATTTGTTTGACATTTTATATTACTTCTTAATCCTTGCGTGCCGCGCCCAGTGGCGCAGTGGTCTAAGCGATGGCTTCTGATCATTCTTCCAAAAGGGATCCGGGTTCGAATCCCGATGAGGCATGGATGTTGTGTTTGTCTTACGGTACTGGGTCTCTCCCTTCCCTGGAACCAGTGACCCTAAATTAGGGACGGGCGACTGCTTATAGCCCATTGAGTTGCTCACAGTGGTCGTTAAACCTCCAATAAAAAAACAAAAAATCCTTGGATTGAAGCCTACAGAGCATCTTAAGTCTTCCGATATTTGAAATCTATTTTAAAAGCAAATTATTTATGGTGAAGGATCATGAATATCACAGAAGGAGGAAAAACATTTATTTCGAATCATTTGCCAAGTGTTTATCGGTTACCTTGGCATTTAAAAATTTTCTCGATTTTATTTTTCTCCAGTTAATCAGAAAAGGAAACACGCATGCTCAAGAAACATTGTTTACTGATTTAAGGAATATTTGCATCACACTGTATCATTTAGCGCCCACAAATTGGTACTTTTGCTAATGCTTTCGCAGGGTTGAAATTGAGATTGTCGCCGCGGTGGCGCAGTGGTCGAAGCTCTGGTTTATGATCATTCGTCCAAGTTGGGTCCGGGTTCGAATCCCATTTTGTCTTACGGCACTGGATCTCTCGCTTTCCTGGAACTAATGGCCCCGATTGGGAACGGGCGACTGCTTATATGCCACTGATTTGCTCACGGTCGTCGTTAAATCCTTTTACAAAAAAAAACAAGAACTGAAAGTTGCGGAGAAATGTGCTCCTTTTTTTAGCATGTCTTTCGTAAAAAAAGATCGTGCTTATGTTACCGGCTTGTACGTTCGTCCGTCAGTCCGTCCGTCCGTCCGTCTGTCTGTCTGTCTGTACCCACGATATCTATGCAACTATTAGCCCGATTTGAAAAATTCTTTTTGCATTGGGAAGCTTGAAATATACGAATGATGATCCTTTATTTCGTTTCTTTTTTTACGATGTACAATTTTGCCGCTACGTAAGTGCAGATCATGTCGAATTCAAAAATACACGTTTTATTCCCCATATTTGCTTCTAAACATCCGATTGAAAAAATTATTTTATCTTTTGATTCCATTATGTCGAAGAGTATTTAAGGTATAGTTACTTTTTTTAACTTACGCATAGAACTTCCGCTAGGGGGCGTAAAAAAATTACATTTTCCCCGATAACTCTTCTTCTAAAACTCCGAAAAAAAAATTACTCAGCGGATACATCTCCTGATGGAAAATCTTTTGCATATAATTTCAAGTTTTTGGTAAAGAATACTTTAGCCACCAGGGGGCGTAAGTGTTAATTTTTGCTTCTGATGTATTTGCTATAAAAACGGAGCTAAAATATCGATTGAAAAAATTATTTCGTGGACTGATGCCACTCACATCGATAAACATTTTCGAAATATTTTCTTCTTAAAATATTCCACAGTTTCCCCGCCAGGGGCGTAGATGTATATCCTATTTTCGTCAAGGTCTCTACTTCTAGGGGTCCTATTTGAAATATTCTTTCTTTGTTGGATAGTGTTTCCAGTGTGACATGCTTTTCATATAATTTCAAAATTTTGAAGTAATTCATAGACTTTTCGCTAGGGGGCGTAGAGGTAAATTGTGTTTCCCCCTATATCTGTGCTTCTACACCTCTGATTTGAAAAATTCTTTCTGTACCGGATACAGCTCTTAATGGGAAATCGTTTGCACAAAATTTCTAATTTTTTGTAAAAAAAAATGGTTTGGCCACCAGGGGGGCGTAAAATCTTAATTTCCGCTTCTGATGTATTTGCAGCAAAGTGAGCTTCTAAATTCTTGATTGAAAAAATTCCTCGTTTGTAGACATATAGTACCCATGCCGACAAACCTTTTAGAAACATTTTCTTTTTAAAATACTGCATGGTTTCTACGCCAGCGGGCGTAGATGTATGTCTTATTTTTGTCAATATCTCTACTTCTAGGAGTCAGATTTGAAAAATTCCTTCTTTGTTTGATAGTGTTTCCAGTGTGACATGGTTTTCATTTAATTTCAAAGTTTTCAATTAATTCATAGACTTTTTGTTAGGAGGCGTAATGGTAAATTGCTTTCCCCCCTATATCTGTGCTTCAAAATCTCCGTTTTGAAAAATTCTTTCTACACCGGATACAGCTCCTGATGGGAAATGCTTTGCACATAATTTCAAATTTTTGTAAGAAATGGTTTGGCCCCCAAGTGGCGTAAGTCAGAATTTCCGCTTCTGATGTATTTGCAGCAAAATCCGAGCTTCTAAAATATCGATTGAAAAATAAGTGGTTTATTCACCGATACTACTTATTTCGACAAACTTTTTAGGAAAATTTTCTTCTTGAAATAATGCATGGTTTCTACGCCAAGAGGCGAAGATGTATATCCTATTTTTGTCAATATCTCTACTTCTAGGAGTCCGATTTGAAAAATTCCTTCTTTGTTGGATAGTGTTTCCGATGCGAAATGTTTTTTCTATATATTCAAAATTTTCAAGTAAATCATAGACTTTACGCTAGGTGGCAAAAAGGTAAATTGCGTTTTCTGCGTTATTTCTGCTTCTAAATCTCTGATTTGAAAAATTCTTCCTGTATCACATACAAGACCTGATGGAAAATATTTTCCACATAATTTCTAATGTTGGTAAAGAATGGTTTGGCCACCAGAGGGCATAAGTGTTAATTTCTGCTTCTGATGTATGTGTAGCAAAATCTGGGGTCCTGAAAACTCGATTTTTTTTTTTTCTGGAACCAATAGTGCTCATATGGAAAAAACCTTTTGAAAAGACTTTCTTCCTAAAATAATGCATGGTTTTCCCACCAGGGGACATAAAGTCACATCTTATTTTTTGTCGATATCTCCGTTTCTAAGAGTCCGATTTGAAAAATTCTATGTTGGAGAACGTTTCCGGTTCGAAATGTTTCTCATATAAATTCATGTTTTCCTTAACGCACAAGTCTGCAACCAAAGGACGTGAGCTCACAATTCCGTTTACAGCAATATCTGAGGGATTAAAAACCCGATTGAAAAACTTCTTTCTTCCGTCAGATACTATTGTTTTTCATACCGGTTCCATTGACTTTGAATAGCTTTGATAAATTTTATTTCAGTCAGAACGGATTCAAAAGACGTGCTTTTTACACCCGAAAATTCGGTGTCATCTTTCTTGTTTGCTTTCGCAACTCTCCTAAATATTCACTGAAATCGCAATTTATTATGTACACTGAACTCGTCAACAGACAAGGCTAAGCGAGCCACAATAGCGCAACAAGCCGCAATCATCTGTGCGCAATATGTATGTCACATACCGACTAGCTGTATAGCGTAACAGCGACTGTGAGGATGGTGAACACGGAAACGTGAGGGAGTTGGAGCACAAGCAGTTGGCTTTATATAGGAAGACAAGGTACGCCATTTTTTCGAGTACAGAACAGAACGTCTTAGATTCCCGCTGAAGACCATCGCACGGGAGTACAAGAACTACAAGGGGAGAAAATCTGGCAATCGCCAGCAGACCTGTGACGTAAACGGTTTTTTTTTTTTTTTGTTGTTGTTGTTGCTGGTGAGAGTCGCATCTGCGGTATTCTATCGCCGGTACGGAGGGGCCAACGAGCAAAAGCTTAACAATATTTTGTGACACAGAACTTACGAGGATTTCAGCAAAAACCATTCGCCGTATAATGACAACTGTGTTATGGCAAAAGACGGTGACATCGTGTACTTATGTGGACAGCACGTTAATCTATTAGGGTGCAGTGGGCGAAGTAAAATTTCTACCGGACCGAGGAATTGTTTAGCTTAATTCCGAGGAGTCGAGTTTCCAGCTACAACACACCAGCTGGAGGGTGTGTGTATGGCGTGCAGCACACCAGGCCATTGACCCAAACTGTCGAGTTTTGGTGAAATAGGCTCATGGAAGAGGAATAATTTTCTCTGGTGTGTTTCCGTGAACCACTTTGGGACCTGTATCTATTAAGATCACCATTGCTGTGTGAGGTTATGTTGGCGTATTATGCTACCACGTGCAGCCGCTCATAGAAATCTATTTTCGTACAGTACAGCAGGATGCTTTCTCACTTCAACACAACGCTCCTGTTGAGAGAATGTCTTCTTAGAGGAGCATCCGAGTGAGTTTTGAATCCTTCAATCATCCATTCACACTCCCGACTATAACCCAATTGTGCCTGTGTAAGGGTAAGTGTAAAGATGCGCTTCGATCCCGAAACACAGCAAAGGTAATTATTGGATACCTGCATTGGAATCATGGGACGCAATAACACCTGCACTTTTCCTAAACCTGGAAGTCCTTCTCACGACGTGTCTCAGCTGTTAGTAGGACGATGGGTCGGCCAATACGTTATTAGGTGGGTGAGTGTAGTCAATTGTCCTTTCAGCGAATTTTCATACTTATATAAACTCGTGAAAAATGCCATTGAATATTCGGTTAGAAAGAGTATATTTCTTGACAGAGGCCTCTAACCTTGTGTGCTAAACATATTTCCCGTTGAGAAATCAATATACTTCGAAGAATTTAAAATTTTCTTGGCGTCTAAAATAAATCATTACATTTTATTTAGATGCCAAGGAAATTATATTTAGTGCGAAAAAAGATAAAGATAAAAGCAATTTCGTACTATGTCACATAAATAACAACACAGTCAATGTACGATATTTAATGTTAAACGATGAAGAGTATTTACAAATAAAAGCTCCACTAGTACTTTCTGGGTGACATTCACCCCGTCATCGGGTGAAACAGACGTTATGTGATACTCGCATTAATATACATATAAGAGTACAACAATGCACCACGGGTAAACGTCTCAAGCGTAACAAGGTCGTGATTTTTACCATCGCAACCGAGTAAACGCACCCATGCAATTCCCAACATCAGAAAATTCACTTAGTTACTCAGAAATTTGTTACATTATTAAAAGCTAATGTCTAATTTACATGTTTTTAATTACTGTAATTTAAAGTTAACTACGTGATTTTTCCATATTTTTGATATGTCCATAGGTGTATTGTCATTACAGCATCTGTCCCCGACGGCTTCAATGTACAGGCTTTCAACAAGTTGTAGTGAGTGCGCGCACGCCAGTGTGTCACACATTCTGACTTTCACCTCACTTGCAACATTCTTAGATAATGCGATATTATTTCGGGTTGATTCGGATATCATATTTGTGTGTCCCGTACACGAATTCCTACATGGGTATTTCTTCAGACTTGTGGATCTATCATTTATTATTCTGTGGTATATTCGGTTGGCCTCGTTCTTGGATATCCATGTTTGTCCTCCAACTCGAAAATGAACTTAATCTCAGAGTGTAAATAACTTTCATTTGAGGAATGCGTGAAGGCTGTTCTGATAAGAAAGTTAATGGCAGATAATCTTTGTGGAATTAAATGGGAAGAGTTAAACGGAATAAGGCTATTTTCATCAGTTGGCTTACGATAAACTGAAAAAGATAGTAAATTGGTTTCTGGATTACGAAATATGCAGAAATCCAGAAAAGGTAGTAAGAAATTAGATTGAAGTTCTATCGTGAGCCCGATAGTGGGAAATGCTGAAGAGAGTGCGTCGGCGAATTGATTTAAGTCATCCTGTGAGTGAGGCCAAAACATAAGGATGTTGTTGACGTACCTAAGATATAAGCTGGGGACTAGAAGAAATTCATTGAGAACTTTGTTTTCAATGAATTGTAGCAGAATTTCTGCTAACACCGCGGAGAGAGGAGAGGAGAGCCTGTGGGCGATCCTTCAGTTTGCATTTAAGTTTAAAACAATTTAATTTATAGCACCACCACATCACTATCGTACTATCACCCGTATGGGCACAAAACATGATATACCGTTTGGTACCCGATCATAGAATCTTATTTCGTATATTAAAAAAGATCTTGCAGCAACTGACATAATGAGCACACAGGGAGTGTATAACATTCCAATGCTGGACTCCTCATCTGGTAAACATGTTGTCAACTACGTGGAGTCTACAAGGAGAAGCTTAGGTACTTGTGTACAGGAACACAAATAAAATATCCGAACCAACCCGAAATAATACGGCATTATCTAGGAATGTTGCAAATGGAACATTGCAACCAGACTGGGCGAATAGCACTCTTGGACACTCCGGCGTACGTACACTCACTATACCTTGTTGAAAGCCTGTACACTGAAGCCCTGGGGGACAGATGCTGTAATGACAATACACCTATGGGCATATAAAAAATATGGAAAAACCGCCTAGTTAATTTGAACTTTAAATTACAGTTATAAAAAAACATGAAAATTTGACAATAGCCTTTAATAATGCAACACATTTCTGTGTAACTATGTGATTATTCTGATGTGGGAAATTACATGGGTGCGTTTACTCGATTGCGATGGTAAAAATCACGACCTTGTCACGCTTGAGACCTTTACCCATGGTGCATTGCTGTACTCTTATATATTAATGCGAGCATCACATAACCTCTGTTTAACCTTATGACGGGGTAAATGCCACACTGAAAGTACTAGTGGCATTTTAATTGTAAATACTTTTCATCTTTTAACATTAAATATCGTACGTAGACGGTGTTGTTATTTATGTGCGAAAAAAGGTTTTTTGGCTTGGGTTTAGTGGAAAGATATAGGGAAAATCGAAAAAAAAAACTTGTCTGATCTTTTTAGTCGGGCAATGAAAAGCGACAGAGACAGATAATTTTCTTAAGACTTCTTGGGAAATTTGCGGATTATCTAAAATGCTGGATAAAAAATCCTCTTTCGCACGAATCGAAAAATACTCTAGTAATTAAGATGATTGTCACGCTACTCACAGATATAACTGATATGTCGAAACGCTGAAAAGATTTGCTCGTTGTTAGTAATAAAAGATGAAGTTAACAAATGCTACTTTTAAAAGAACTGCTATCATGTCTAACTGAAATGTGCATCAACTTCAGGTTGGGCATAATTTCTATATGAGGCAAAGTTAAAAGATGTTTTATATAATATTGGACATAAAGATAATTTAAAATATGGCACTATAATTAGCAGTGATAAACATCCCATGGAAATGGATTTTCAGGCACTGAGCGGGAAAACAGTGCATCTGGGAAATCGTAAAATATGTTGGCCATGCTGCATTTTTGGAAGGAGACAGGAGAAGGTTAATGACCACAAATGAAAGGCTTATTATGCAGTCGCCGGTCCTTAATTTCAGGCTCTGGTTCCAGCGAAGGATGAGAACCAATGCCGTAATACGAACACACGACCCATGCCTTACCTGAAAGTCGAGCGAGCTGGACTCACTCGAAAGAATGGTCAGAAGACAGCGGTTTGTCGACAGCACCACCGCAGAATCTTGGCAATGCTGCCAAACTTGTTAAACTGATATCACCAATTATCCCTGTATAATATGGGATATCCAGAAACTTCAATAAAATTTACCTAACACAAAGAAAAATCGAAAATATATTTTTTCGATTTATAAATATCTTTCGTCCGTTTGTCTGTCCGTTCACACGATAACTCGCATAAAATGGTTCGATTTCGATGAAATTTTAGTATGCGATAGGGCCTGTAGACGAACCTTATTGAAAACGGACGAAATGAGGTCAAAGATCAGGACAAATGAGCGGGATTCATTCGATTGCCCTTATGTGTCATAACTTGACTAAAAATGGTTCGATTTCTATGAAATTTTAGTTTGTGGTAGGGGACAACCTGGGGACAAACTATTGAAAATGGACGAAATGGGGTCAAAGATCACGATATATGAGCGGGATCCATTCGATTGCCCTTATGTGTAATAGCTCGATGAAATTTTAGTAAGTGGTAGGGAATCACTGGGTACAAACCCTATCGCAAATGTGCGAAATGGGGTCAAAGGTCAGGACATAGTAGTGGAATTCATTCCATTGCCCTTATGCGTCATAACGTACGTAGAAAGGTTTCTATTGCGACGAAACTTTAGTATGTTGTCCCGGAGGCATACTGAACCGGTTCTGTAGAATATCATCGAAATATGTTCAAAGGTCAAGGCACATGAGCGAGATTTATTCCACAGCCATTATCCTCATAGCTTGAGTAATGATTTCTGGTATGTTGGAAAGCGTATCAGAATCAATGCATTGCATGATTTTACTAAGTTGTTTGTAAATAATAATGAAACTAGAAAAGTATACTGCGGTGTAAGCAATGAAACGAGTGGACAGAAACGATTGCTGGGGCTAGTGTATTCGATATCAACAGGGCTTTCATCAAAATAAATAAACATTGCCCATTACAGTAGTTTATCTTAGTTGTTCAATAGATGTACAGAAGACGTAAATATTGAATATGTAACGACTCTAGCTCCTTTCTAGCTCTAACTCAACATAGCCCTGACCCTGCGAGAGCCGTCACATAATTTCGTTTTGATTCGTTTTCAAGCGCTCGAAGAAAAAACAGAATTCATGTCCTTTTTTAAACACTAAAAAAGGCGAATAGTTTATTTTATAGATGTGGCTTGGGACCTCTCGAAGGGCAGGATCGTTACAATAGAATGCTTCCCTGACTTCGTGGCCGTCCATGCTATCCACATCAGACCCGAACTTCGTGTTTTCTTTTGTAAACCGCCATTGCAGCTATGCAACACAAACCCCAACGCACTCTGGAAACAAGTCGTTTTGTTCTCTCCCTAATTTTCACGAGCCGACCTCTCTCGTCAAAATTACGGTCCCGTCTCTCTGGTTTCCACTACAAAGGTGTATTTTAATATAAAATTCAGAAAATTTCCACTAGTCCATTTAATCAGATTAAATTCTTACTTCCTTTGAGCTGCCTGAAAACACCGTTAAGTTTGCGTTCCTCTCATTAACGCGTCCTTAAGATAATCCCACTGCCACACAAGACGGGTACAATGCACTTCAAATATTTATGTACTAAGCTGATTATAATTCGGCTAATTGCGTTTATTTAACAGCAAGAGCCTTAAATATGCTGATTTCGTCCGCGCTGCCTGAAAATGGCGCGAACGAAGAAATTTCACGTGGGAATGTACATAATCATACATATCTACAATCTTTTTTTATGACCTGGGGCTAGCGAAACTTCTGAGCATGATGGTCACGATTGGCTAGTCGTGCTTGATAAGCGTGAATCATGTTCAAATAAGAAGCGTTCAGAAGGGTCTCAGGCTACAAATCCCATTCTGCTACCAGAGGTGACTTTACCTCAGCACGTAACCGAAGATACAGCGCTTGTCTCGACCAGCGCTACCCAAGACGTCCCACAAATATTTCGTTGGATTTAAGTTTAGAGATCTTACAAACAGAGAGAAGATATCCAGCCTGCACTGTAATGTGTTCTCTACCAGATGCGATCATTCATAAAAAAGCAAAATCTTGGGAAGGCACTCATAAAAAAGCAAAATCGTTGAAAAATCACACTAAAAAGTTCACATATCGGTTTTCAAGACATGGTCTATGTATTTATAGCGATTACTGTTACCCATGCAAGCCATGTAGAGGCGTACAGTCGTACATCGGTACGCCACTCCCTTCCGACACACCACTCTATAATGAAAACATTTTCCTGGTGTCCATCACAATAAAAAGAATGTGGAATCACATTTTAGGCAGAAATTGGACTCCTCCGACAATAGATCCAATGGTCAAGGACTCAAATCGCATACAGAAGGCACCAATTATGTCGAGCATTTCGCTCATTTGTACTCTGAGAGACACATTCCCTAGGCGTCGTAGGATAAAGTCCATTTGCGTTTAGCAGTCGCAACGCAATTCTGCTGGAAATATTTTTACCTAGAGGAAGTTATCGAGCAGAGATAACTTCCTCTAGGTAAAGGGAAATACCGACACCTGAGGTCTGAGTGAAAATACCGACACCCAATACACAGACAGCACGAAGCAGTTACAGCCAAAGCACCGACAAGACAAATCACAGATACACATACCACCGACAGGACAAAACATCGATACCCAAAACACCGACATACTGTCAGCATTTTACATTTCCCATGTGCACAGTTTTAGACTAAGTCTTGTATCATTCTGGTAAGACTGCAGCATTGACATGATTTCTTATGTAAACTGCATTAATACAAGCCCGAGGGCTGAAAAGGCTGACGCATTGCGCTTTACAATTAACGTTTTGTGTCTGCATAAAAGTGAAACTTCATTATTTTGTCTTGTTATGTACATTTTATGAACACGGGTACGGGGATAATTAATGACATTATTATTATTATTATTATTATTATTATTATTATTACTACTGGGTGGACGCTGGGATAATACAAATGTAAAATATTTGTTATGGAGAAAGACAGGGAATGCAGGAAATGCTAGGAGGATTCTTATGTTCTTCATAGAATCGGAATTGGATTTTTTTTTACCAGTCAAATATTGTGATAAAAATTTTCGCCGTTCTAACTTTGTCCTTAAAAACAAGGAAAAACCAAAATAATGATTATTATTATTTGTTTTATTATTATAATAAAACATAATACTCAATTGTATTTTTTATTATTATAATAAATCATAATCAATTATTATTTGTTTTACTATTTTAATAATTGTCATTTGCTTACAATTTTATTACTTTTTAGAAAGATTCCACCTCTTCCAGAGGTTTTTCTTCTCTTCCTTCTGGGACGGGTACGACGTAACAAGTTTGGGAAGTGATATTTCTTTCTCTCAGTTGTCCAGGAACTTCTTTACTATCCTACAAGTGTTCAAGATACCTGGATTGTGTAGTTCCATGTAGGTGTTAGCTTGAAGGTCTAGTGTATGTATAGAGCTGCTAGTGGTCTTAGGTACAACACCTGTGGCCGATATTACTATAAGGACGGTTATGACGTTCTCCATATACCACACATTTCCTTGACTTCGTATCGTAGGTCGTTAGACTTTGACGGCTTCTCTCCGTGCGTCTTCTTGATGCTGCACGTGTTGGGCACGGCTATGTCAATAAGGTATGTTGACGTCTTCTCCTTGTTGACCAGGACGATGTCGGGACGATTGTGGGGGATGAACTTATCTGTTCTGATCGAACTGTCCCAGTACATCTTGTGCGTGTTGTTCTCTAAAAGCGTTGTCAGCTTATACTTGTAGTAGGGAAAAGGCTCGGTTGGGACGAGGTGGTGCTTTCTTACCAATTTCTGGTGGACAATCTCGGCGACCTATTGCGCATGTTCTTGTACTCTGTGTGAGGAATCTGTACCCTGCTATGATATGTTTGATGGTCTCTGACGCTTGATGGTATTGCCGACATGTGTCACTTTCTACTGACGTGTCCTACCGGTAGTTTCTGGTGTTTACAACTTGATCTTGTATGGCCATCAAGAACCCTTCGGTCTCAGGGAGAGTGATCCGTTTGTTAGCCATGCACTGAATGCATTCTTATCTACATGGTCCGATTGCAGGTCGTTGTAGTGCCTTCCGTGTTGGACTTTCTCGCCCCAAGCTTCTTCGTTTGGCTCCCTCGTTCCAATCTCCATGTTCTGAGTAGAGAGGTCTAGGATTGTGTACTTCTTTTCACTCTGGTTTATCGCTTGGTGAAGTGGTCCCTTGCTCTGTTGGAAGTATTTTCTGAGAATGCTGCTTTCTTTGTCTCTGTGTTCCAGGAGATCAATCATTCCCTGCCCTCCTTTCGCCCGTCCAATGGTCAGACTTTCTATTGCTGACTTTAGGTGGTGTTGGCGATGTTTAGTGAGGGTTGTCCTGGTATTGCGCATTATTTCCTCAAGTTATGTTGTGGCTCACTTAATGATTTCGAAGGAATACGTGGGGACTGGGACTGCGTAAGTGTTGAAAGCCCGAGTGATGTTGCGAGCGAGGAGCGTGACTTTTACTAGTCTCCTCAGCCTTTGGTTGTATTTGGCAGCTAGATTGTTTTTGATTTCTTTGTGTTCTATAGGCGTTGTTCTTGAAGCATACCAAGGTACTTATAAATTTCTCCTTCCTACATAGCTGCGATCTGTTCTTCGGTCTTCAATTGGTAGATTCGCTTCATTTGGGAATCAAGCGTTATATAATAATAATAAAGCGCATGATTCGCGAATGAAGAGCTCTATTATTATTTTTATAACACTTATAATAACCATAATTATATATAATAATTGTTATGTATGAAGCAAGTGAAAGTGACCCTGCTGAATGGCAGAAATATAACATGAAAATATGCAATGTGGTGGCTGCGCAGAATTCCAGATATTGCTCGAGTCTTGACATACAGCGCAGACAGCTGATGTAGCAACAAAATAAAAACGAAATTTCGGTGTTTTCTCCTGTCGATATTATGGGTCGTTGGTGTTTTGTCCTGTCAGTATTTTTTCCTATCGGTGTGTTTTATTTTGGGTGTCGGTGTTTTGTCCGACACCCGCTGCTCAGTGATCGCTTGTGTTCAACTTTGCCATCCGGTTCCGATAACGGGTATTTTTTTGTTGAAAGGACTCTCAGACGACCTGGCCCAACTCTTCTTGTATTAGTTCTTATTTCCTGATATTGCTTGGAAAAACAAATTTTTTCGACCAATGCCATCGCTCCACCACGGTTAGACACACGCACACACACTGAGAGCTGTACAACAACTCCGCTTTCCAAAAGAAGAATCAAAACGGTGATGAGCTGTCATCTTCATTCCCTAAAAAAGTACATAAACTTTTCAGCATGCAAAGATTCGCGAATGAAGCGATGCCACATTACATTATTCACACGATTGCGAGCTAGTAAAGATTACCATAAGCCTCTCAGGGCTTCACTATAACCCCTGTCAGCAAACGGAAGGGAAATGTACGAAGCCCGGGTGTCTTTCGAGGAAGATCAGAATGAAAAGGAAGGAGTAGATAACGTTATTTGTACTGGGGATACAATATTCTGGGACCCACGACTTATTGCGCCGATCCAAAATAACAGCGAGCATTCAGTAGTTCAGAGAAGTCTGACTGGGATCGAGCTCCCAACGAACACAACAGCAGCCGACTGTTCAAGCCACTTAGTCTCTCACGGTCACCAAGTGATGTCGCAGAAATTCAAGTTCGTGTATGAATAAATCATTTGCGTGTTGCACGAACTTGCAAAGTAATAGCTCCGTTTTGATACAATAATCCAACTGCACACAGTGATGGTATTATATACTTGCGTCGGTTTGTCGTCCGATTCCTTTAGCAGACCTTGATGAAAAATAATGTGTTACCATAATTTCGCAGAACAGTGTAAGCAATTATATCGAAACTTCCGCTAAAAATCTGCGGATTCGAAATGCTGAAGAGTTAGAAAACACTTGATATTATTTGTGATTGCAAACATAGCTATGCCAAAAACAGGGGGGGGGGGGAGGAGCGGGGCCGACGGAATTGAAGGAGAGTGAAAATATATTGAGATGGATGGGCGAATTGAGCTATGAAGAGGTCTCATATTGCAAAACGAAACGTAACAAGAAAGATGACACAGAATTTTCGGGTGTACAAAGCACGTCTTTTCAATCCGTTCTGACGCAAATTAAATTTATCAAAGCTATTATTTGTGATTGCAAACAATGGAACCGGTATGGAAAACAATAGTATCTGACGGAAAGTCTATGAATGACTTGAAAATTTTGAATTTATTGAATTTATAAGAAAAACATGTCACACTAGAAATACTAACTAACAAAGAAATAATTTTTTAAATCGGACCCTTAGAAGTCGAGATATTGACAAAAATAAGATATACATCTACGCCCCCTGGCGTAGAAACCGTGCCCTATTTCAAGAAGAAAATGTTTTTAAAAGGTTTGTCGACATGAGTAGTATCGGTCTACAAACGACGTTATTTTCAATCGAGAGTTTAGCAGCTCATATTTTGCTGCAAATACATTAGAAGCGGAAATTAAGGTTTACGCCCCCTGGTGGCCAAACCATTTTTTTTTACAAAAATTAGAAATTCTGTGCAAACGATTTACCATCAGGAGCTGTATCCGGTGCAGAAAGAATTTTTCAGATCGGAGATTTAGAAGCAGAGATAAAGAGGAAAACGCAATTTATCTTTACGCCCCCAGTGGAAAGTCTATGAATTACGTGAAAAATTTCGAAATTATATGAAAAAAATGTGACACGGAAAACACTATCCAACAAAGAAGGAATTTTTCAGATCGGACTCCTAGAAGCCGAGATATTGACAAAAATAAGATATACATGCACGCCACCTGGCGGAGAAACTGAAATATTATAGGAAGAAAATAACCCGAAAAGGTTTATCGATGTGTGTGGCATCAGTCCACGAAAGAATTTTTTCAATCGATATTTTAGAAGCTCAGATTTTATGGCAAATACATCAGAAGCAAAAATTAACACTTACGCCCCCTGGTGGCCAAAGTATTTTTTACCAAAAGTTCGAAGTTATATTCAAACGATTGTGCATCAGGAGATATATCCCGCTGAAAAAAAAAATTTTCAAATCGGTGTTTTAGAAGAAGAGTTATCGTTAAAAATGCAATTTACTTTTACGCCCCCTAGAAGAAAATTTATGCGTAATTTGAAAAAGAAACTATATTCAAAATACTCTTCGACATAAATGAAATCGAAAGATAAGATTTTTTTTTCAATCGGATGTTTAGAAGCAAATGTGTGAAATAAAACGTATTTTTGAAAACGACATCTGCATTTACGCCCTCTAGCGGCGAAATTGTACATCGTAAAAAAAAAACGAAATAAAGGATCATCATTCGCATATTTCAAGCTTTCGAATGCAAAACGAATTTTTCAAATCGGACTAATAGTTGCAGAGATACCGTCGTGGGTACGGACGGACAAACCGATAACATAAGCACGATCTTTTCTTATAAAAGACGTGTTAAAAATGAAGCTGTTCACAATACGAAGTAGAAAACGCAAAGAAAGTTTTGGCCATCGCTTCAGCTATGCTAATACAAAAAATAATTTTCTTATTCTGTTCTTACATTGTAAAATAGTACTCAGCGTATAAATGTAAAATAAGTTTTCCATCTAGCGACGAAACCGATAATCAAAAATGTGCAACTGTCCTACTCTTCCTTTGAATCGTGGCAGTTACTGAAATCATTAATATTTACCTGATAATACTTTCGAACGGATTATAAGTGCGGAGAGATATTTAGAGGGGAGAGGCGAATGGACGAAAGCAAAGATACAATGAGCGGATTTGTAATTTTTTTTTTTTCTTGTCTCTATTTCTAAAGATATCACTAAAAATTCGTAGCATCTTTCCTCGGGTTACAAAAATGTTATTTATTCTACGAACAATATTAGTCTTTTCAATTTCACTTCATCTTGCGTTTGGTCGTGTTAATTCTTTGAGATCAAGTTATACCTCAACTAAGTTTGTCGCAAATCAGTTGGCCGAGTCTTTAACTCATATTCTCATTGGTTTCTTAGGAGTGAAGTAAATTAAGGAAAGGAGGAACAACTGTATTGCGACTCGCGAAAGTTGTTCCCAAATATGTCAGGAATTTGATAAAATGAAGAACGTTTACACTAGACACTACTGGCCGATTTCGAAGAGTTTGCCAACGGGTTTTCGATTGAAACCGTTTTGAGTGAAAGTGTTATCCGCGAATTATCGGATTTTGAATTTTTCCCTTCCGATAACAGAAACACGAAAAATTTCTCAACATTTTGCCATTAGTAAATTTAATAATACCATGCTTAAAATATTGGCATCAAAATGATGGATGACTAGACCGGGCAGCTCGCGAAAGTTTTAGAAGTTCGCTGATCAGACACACTGCGATCAATGAAATCCTTTCACCCCTGCAACTTGAAATCGACATAATTCTACACGCACAAAACATGTACGAGTGGTTACGTCTTTCGAAATACAATATTCATCTCTGCCAATGTATTATAATGTTATAATGTGGACTCTTCCGCCTCATGATCCTATTCCAAGTTAATATGCTGCTGTTTTTTTTTTTATTCAAATCTAGTTACTACGAGAGTTTTCATAAAATTTCTAAACATTTTAACTACAGAACCATTTCAAAAATCATTTTAAATATTATGTGAGCGTATTCAATTAAAGTCAATTTGTATTTCAATTGATTTGTAATATTATTTCTGTGTTTGATTGAATATGTTACCTAATTGTCAACTCTTCACCAAAACACTAATATAACGTGAATATGAAGACGGCATTGCTCCGGTCTCGTGGTGTTTCGGATAGTTTAAACCAAATGAAAATCCTTAAATAAGCTCTTAATGGCTTTAACGGCCAGTAAATCTTCAAAAAATATATTTACGGCTCCAAGGTCTTTATTGGATCCTTCAGGCACTTTAAATATCAGAATACATCAATGCATCATGTTTTACTATGATTCTGGATACAACTAATTCTCGAATACAAAGAATACTTTTTAATATATTTCAAACATTCAACGTAACAGGATTAATCAATAACAAGTAGGTTAAACTTCAATCTCCAAAGTAGAATAACGATTCAATCGACTTCTAACAAGAGCAAGCCTCTTAACGGGACACTTAAACATCTAATGTGATCGTAAATACGTCTCACGAAAGAACAGCAGAATGCAACTGACGGAAGTCAGCAGAGCACATCTCACGAAAGTCATTTGACAGAAGTCAGCCTTATACAATTGTAAAGATCTTACCTCTGTTGAACACGTACGTTTGACCTCAATTCAGGTTGCCACAAAACATTCAGCTAGAGAGGAAATGTAGCGTTAATGTAGAAACTGTTTAAATCTTCAAAAGGACGAATGTGTATATCTGCGCTGCTCAAATAAAAATGTTCCTATAGCGTCCGAAGTTTAGGTAAGCAATGGAAAACATTTCCTTTCACCCACTTATACAGCTTACAGACAATAAGCCTACCACTGGGGAAAAGCGCCCCATTCTAGTCTTTACCCTTTGCTTCATTACCCAGGACATGATTGTGAAGGTCTAGTCCTTCTGACATGGACATCACAACACTGTGTAGAAAAAACAAGTGATTCAAACATCATCACCCACCTTTCCTTGGTTCTACGTCATTGTTATAGACATCAAATAATCAGAGATGGCCACCCCGGTGGCGCAGTGGTCTAAGCGATGGCCTCTGATCATTCGTCCGAACGGGGTCCGGGTTCGAATCCCGGTGAGGCATGGATGTTGTGTTTGTCTTACGGCACGGGCTCTATCCCTTCCCTGGAACCAGTGACGGGCGACTGCTTATAGCCCATTGAGTTGCTCACGGTGGTCGTTAAACCTCCAATCAAAAAAAAAATATATCAGAGATGGTTACTACACTGCTGACCACCCAAAATGCAACACCAAAAAGGAAGCATCCAATTGGCCTGAAATTCGCAGCGTGCGTCGCCCGCGAGAGGACATGTAAACGATTAGCATTGCAGGGCATATGCAAATCATGTGCGCCCGGCACGCCACCGAGAAGCACTGTATGAAGGGTGTACAGAGGTGGGGTATAAGTAGTGAAAGTGTGTTGTGCTGCCGGACCTGTGCATGGGAAGCTTCCTGATGACTCGTCGCAGAATACGGCAGTCATTCCAGCACGTTTCGGAGTTCGACAGAGGACGAAAAGTGGCTTATCGCGACAGCGGTTTATCGTACCGAGACATCGGCGCCCGTGTGGGATGACATTCAGCCACAGTGAGGCGAGTATGGTTTCGGTGAGTGCAGGAGGAACGGACAGACCGACGTGAGCGATTGCCGCACCCGCGGCACACAACCGAACGAGAGGACCGGCATGTTGTGCGGCGGGCATTGACGGATCGCAGCGCCACATCACGAACGTTAGCGCAGGAATTAGGATGTTTTGGGCAACAACCGTGCCAGCACGTACCGTTCGACGTAGTCTGCAGGAGCGGGAACTTGTCGAACGGCGCCCATTTCTCCGATTACCATTGACGTTACACCACCAGCGAGTGCGGCGGCAGTGGGCCGTTAAACGCCTCACCTGGACTACGGAATGGCACGAGATTTTCTTCTCCGACGAATCCCGATTCTGCCTGCAAAAACCACGACGGTCAGATCCGCGTGTGGCGGCATCGCGGCGAGAGAATGTATGACGCATGCATTATGCATCGTCCTACCGGTCCGTCACCTAGCGTTATGGTTTGGGGCGCAATTGGATATGACACCCACTCCCCTCTGGCACGTATCGCCAGTACACTCAACAGCCACCACTACATCTCCGACGTTTTGGAGCCTGTAGTCCTCACTTAACTGCAGGACATACCAGCGGCCACGTTTCTACAGGACAATGCGCACCCGCACGTGGCACGCATCGTGCAACAATTCTTCACGGCCCACCAGGTGTTACTGCTGCTGTGGCCCGCGTGTTCTCCCGATAGGTCGCCAATCGATCACGTATATTCGCTGATCGGCAACCGAGTGGCCCGGCAAGCACCACCCGCGGCTACGCCTGATGAACTGTGGAAACGTGTGGAAGCAGTCTGGACCGACATACCCTACCCAAGCCCACATCCAAAGCCTCTTTCGTTCGATGCCGCGGCGTGTAGCGGCCGTTATTGCCAGCCATGGGGGCCACACGAACTATTGATGTCTGCGTGTTCCGCAAGTCGCACGGGCCTGTAAGCTCAATCGTTTCATCTTCGTATCTGTTGTTATGTGTCCAGTAAATCTGGCTATGCTATCTCGTGTCCTTCTTGGTGTTGCATTTTGGGTGGCCAGCAGTGTATAAATCATCCTTCTAAATAACGGCATTGAATAACAAATCTAAGAACGAAAGGCAATGCTTTCTGCTGAGCTTGTTTCCTCTTTCCAACAACGTTAGGCCCATTTCTTGGATGGCGAATACAAGAAGTTGTTGATTCGTTGGAGTTCATTGTAGCCCATTTTCTATCGCCGAGTTAATTCGTTTCATCCGGTGAAAGGGGTTAAGGATTCTGAACCAAAATTTGCGTAGTACCAAATAAGAAATTTAATTTAGAGTACAGTAAGTCCCCGACTTACGCGGTTCATTCGTTCCGAAGAATTCGGCGTTAGTTGAAAAAGTTAGTAAAATCATGCAATGCATTTATAATAATGCGCTTTCCAACATACCAGAAATCATTACTGAAGTTATGAAGATAATGGCTGCGGAATAAATATCGCTCCTGTCTTGACCTTTGGCACCATTTCGATAATATTCAAAAGCACCGGTTTAGTGTACCTGTGGAACAACATACTAACGTTGTGTCGCAAACGAAGCATTTTTACGCAAGTTATGACGCATAGGCGCGGGATCCATTCCATCACCCTTATGTCCTGACCTTTGACCTCATTTTATCCATTTTCAATAGGGTTCTTTCCCAGGTACTCGGCTATCACATACTAATATTTCATTGCAATCGAACCATTTTTACGTAAGTTATGACGTATACGGGCAATGGAATTGATCCCGCTCCTATGTCCTGATCTTTGACCCCATTTCGTCCATTTTAATAAAATTTCATCAAAATCGAACCATTTTTACGCGAGCTATCGTGCGGACAGACGGATAAAGCTTTAGCATATACGCTTCTTCAACCTACGGTTGGAAAGCGTAAAAAAACACATAAGTCGAAAGGGGAATAACGATTCAATGGACTTCTAACAACAGCGAACCTCTTGTTAGAAGTCGATTGAATCGCCGATTTGCACAGTACGGTGAATTTCCTATATGCACATTCATTCCAACAGATAATTAAATCCAAACTTACTATAGTATAGGAAAAGATCAGCAAAACAGCGCAAATTAATCCAGAAATAAAACTTGCTTGCTTACAGTGATTTATACATATATATATATACAACATACTAGAACATACGTATTAGGACATTATACTCTTACAAACTACGTATGTATTAACGTGCTCCCGGCTCCAGCGATGCCCAGGACGCTTTGAAATATTTGTCCAATGGCATCTGTACAGTTCCCTTTCTTTTCGTTAAATCTGTGAAAACATGCGTGGCTTACAATGAACGACCCATCTTTCACTACGTTTCTGCTTTACTCTTTCAAACAGATTTCTTTGCTTTTACTTTTATATATACCCTGTGAAAACACAAATTTGTCCGTGGCGAAGATCGAACCGGCGCCTCTCACTCCGAAGTAAGTTGCTCTCCCAACTAAGCTGCAAGGACAGAATGTATCGCTGCAAATTTGTCGTCTTCACGCGTGCATTACTTCTGCAATACGTCACATCATATCCCTCATTTTTTTGAAGCGAAGAACGGATTTTTCATTAATTCTAGACGATATGTGGAACAAACATCACACATTTTTCGAAGAATGTGACACAAATTCATCCGTGACGACGATCGAACCAGTGCCTCCTCGCTCCGGAGTAAGTCGCTCTCCCAAATAAGTTACACGGGCAGAATGTAGAGATGCAGATTTGTCGCCTTGACACGTGCTTTATCTCTGTACTACGTCAAAACATTTAAGACTTGTTGGCGCTCGTTGCTGTTGCATATCTTCTATCCAAATCGTAATACATTTTTCATTTCTTAAATCAATGTTTCTCTTTTCTTGAAAAAATTGTGGACTGCATTTGCACAGAACATTTCACATGCTCCATTAACCTAGTTTCATTATTTACGATTGTTCTAATAGTAGACTCGCTCAGTTCAAAAGCACGTGCAATGTCTACGAATTTGGAAACATTTTCATGCGGTTTCATTATCCTTACTTTTGTTTCCATAGTTATAATCAGTCTCTTCTTTCAACGTTTTTCTGACATGGAATTTCCAGATGTAATACCACCTTAATGGGTAATACACATTTTAATTGGTATTTTGTTGAAAATTCGCTTTCAGTTCGGCACTCTCTATTTTCTATTAGGGGTGCAACTTAATTCTCAGCCACAGGCACGACACGTTGACAGCAAATGGAATATGTACCTAATCAGGGAAATAATCCCCGTCGTGTTGGATACATTTGAGCCATCGCTCAGGGAGTTGCCGAATGCCACTGCAGGAAAAAGAGATCTGTTTCGAGTTGATAAAGTCATCAATACTTGTGTGGACCTCCTCGACAGAAGTGAAGTGCGTATCACTCAGGTGATGTTGTAGGGAGCGAAAGAGGTGATAATCCGACGGGGCGAAGTCTGGAGAATACGCCGGGTGGGCGAAAATATCCCATCCCAGGTCAATAATCGTGTTTAAAGTCAGTTTTGCGGTGTGAGGAATTAAGCACGTTACCCTGAAGCAACAGGACCGACCTTATGCCCTTGCAGGTGTATAGCGTTTTCGCCTCCACTGCGTCACTCACACGAATGAGTTGCTGACAATAACGCTCAGCATTGACAGTTTCACCAGGTTTGAGCAACTCATAGTGTACGACACCGCGCTGAACCCACCATATGCGCAGCAACAAACTTCCTGACATGGATATTCGGTTTTACGATACTGGTGGTAGGCTGACCTGCATAAACCCACGATTTGCGCCGCTTAGGATTATCGTAGAGGATCCACTTCTCGTCACAGGTCAAAATCTTGTGGAGGAAATCTTTCTTCTTGAATCTGGAGAGCAAGGACACAGCAACATCGTAGCGCCTAAACTTGCTCACAGCTGTGAGTTGGTGGGGCACCCAACGGGACTCCTTGTGAAACCGTTCAAGCATGTGCAGGCGCTTT
Organism: Macrothele yani; assembly: GCA_039090855.1. Lineage (NCBI taxonomy): Eukaryota > Metazoa > Arthropoda > Arachnida > Araneae > Macrothelidae > Macrothele > Macrothele yani. The sequence continues at coordinate 142,452,642 of CM077002.1, forward strand.
GCAATGGCTTGCCGTGTTACTCCAAGTTTCTGGGCGAGCTGACAGGAATCCTCGTTCAACGGTTGTTCAAGGATTTCAACGTCAACTTTCTGTAGCTGTCCCGGACGTTCTGCATCACAAAGATCGAAATGTCCCTGCTTAAACCGCTGGAACCACTTCATACACGTACCGCAGGACACAGCAGCTACACCCAAAGCAGCACAGATCATTTGCTGGGCTTCCGCGGCACTTTATTACAGCTGAAGCACGAACAGGAGGCAGTTCCTCAAATGTTGCTTCTCGAACGGCATTGCTTTCACCGTCAACTTTCGTCTCTTCTGTCAATACAACTGTGAGCGGTTACGGTTGCCTGGGAAGCTGTTGGAAGGCGCTGCAATCAGCCATTATCGCACACGGCTATTTGCATTTGCCGATGTTCTGTGATCGCTTGCGGTTAGGGGCCGAGAATTAAGTCGCACACCTAATACATTGGCAACGATTTGTATACTTAGAGACGAAGAGTACAGTCTTTTCTATGTCTTCTTCTATATTAACTTTCCTTTGGAGTTCCTGTTCTCTTCTATAGATGATGATAAATCTCCGTTATATTTCTTTCTAAAAGGCATGTCAATTTCCCTGAATTTTCTTATACAGTGAAACCTCCAATTAACAGTCACTGTTCAGACCAGAAAAATGTTGCCGCTGTTGGAAAGTGACCATTTTGCGGAATTTAGGCTTAAGTTAATATTGATAATACGCTGCGTTTCTACAACTTCAGAATCAGTGTATGGAGCTTATGCACAAAGGAAACGGTTGCAGGGTTTTCTTCAAATGCTGAATAAAACTTAATACAGTAATTAAATAATTCATGAAGGGAATTTTAGGAAAAAGCATGTCTTACACCACTTCTTAACCCTTTAAACGGCCGATGTACCTGAATCAAATAGGATCCAAACGTTTTTTAAGCTTCCCAAACAGAAATGTTCACATAGCGATCAGGTTTAACAAAAGCTACGATAAAACAGTTCCGTCCCATTCTGATCTCAGTAGTACCGACTATACACCTGTTATTGGTGCTCGTATATAATATACCTTTCTGGTCCTGTTTTCTAACGCACTCTTCTAGTGTGCTCTATGACTTAAGAAATGAAGAGAAAGGGCTTGCTTTTTTCCAGTACCATGGTGTCAGTGTCTGGTCCCCCTGATACGGACATCATGCCACTAAGCAGAAAAACAAATTACTCAAAGATCTTCTCTCTCCTTTCTTTGGTTCGTCGCCATTGATATAGCGTTTTTAGCAAGTAATCAGTCAGAAAGGATGAGTGTCAATGATTACTTTGAATGACAAAGCTAAGGGGAAAGCAACACTTTCTAATTCTCAGGTTCACTCCTTCCAGTTGCGTTCCATCTACTTCTTAGACAGCAAAATATTCCTTAAACCTGATCCCTGCTCACTATTCGAACCTCCGAGTTAATTCCTTCCCGCCGGTTAAACATCATTTAGGAACAGCCAGCTAAAAGGTACAGTTGTCTGAAAGGAAAAGAAATGTTAGTGTAGTGTACCAGCACAGTTAGCAATCTCCGCGCGGAAAAGCAAGGACAGAACCCACATGGGCCAACCCAAGAGATACCACAATCAACTAACAACATTCCAGGCACCTGAAACCACACAGCAGCTCCCGGAGGGAGGAAGAGAAGGCCAGCTGAAGCTACCTTTACGTAAAACTGAACTACTTTTTTTACTTAAGCACGTCATTGTAGCCGCGTAAACCAACCCCTCATCCTTCCCAGGAATAGTTATTTTAGCGAAATTCTTTTCACCTAACTTTTTCTTGTTGCTCAAGTGCGGTAGGAACTATGTAGAACCTTAAAGAACAAGGTGCCCGTTAGATCTTCTTCGGGACTGACTGGAGTGTCCGTTGACAGCTGTTCAGAGGTTTTATTGTTCGGAGGTTATCGTTAATCCTACGGAAGATGCTCTATAATAAACAGGACCTCCCTTTTCTTGGAAGTAACGGTTGTTCGGAGGTGCCCAATAAAGGTTTCATTCTGCCTTTTAGTAGAGGATGACAGTGAGCCAGTGGAATCTAAAGCAATATAAACGCGATCTTTGGAGTTATGAATCAGGCTTCTCCATTCGACTGTCTGACAAAAAACGTCTGTGTTGACGATACGAGGAAAACGCTACCTACAGCACTGTATTGTACCAGCTGTGAAGTTTAGTGGAGAAAGTGTAAGCCCTGCGGCTGTTTTTCATGGTTTGGGCAAGACCCTCTAGTTCTAGGGCCCTGGAATCTTAACGCCGCGAAATAAAATGATATTCACGACAAATCTGTGCTCTTCCCTTTATCTTAACAGTTCGGTTAAGGCCTTTTCATTTACCAACAGCACACTGCCTCGTTCACAAAGCGATGTTCATGAAGGTATGATCTGACAGGATGGGTGTTGAAGAAATTGAGTGGCCTGGATGAGACTCAGCTTTGGCATCAAGTGGAAAAGTAAGAGTGAGCTAGCCCATACTGCCGTACATCTGTGACAAACCAGACAGCTGTTCTTGTGGCGGAATAGAAAGCAAATCATTCCCTCATAAACGTACCAAATGTAAAGTCTTTCCAGCAGAGTGAACGCAGTGATAGCAGGGAAGGGGTGACCCAACTAAATACTATTCCATCTCCTATTACAGGTAGTTCATGGATAGGAAAGTGTCAACATACTTTGATTAGATAGTATAAACATCTAGTTGCAAAGAAAGTATCCGGAGAATAGAGAAGCATGAACTTCAATTCGTACAAAATACTGCACCTAATCGTGCAGGTAGTCCCCATTGGAACATGACAACCTTGTTACAGCGATCTACGAGTTGAAATATCCCATCGCGATAGAAGTCTGCCAAGCGGGAGTTGAAGAACTCATCTATGCAAATGTATCACATCATCGTCATAAGCAAAGTTTTTCTCTGCGAGAAAATTCAACAAAGACCGGAAGAGATGAAAGTCGGACGGGGCAAGGTCCGGAAAGTAAGGGGTTGTGACAATATTTCTCATTCCAGTTCGTCCAATTTTTTCCGGGCAGATAAAGCGATATATGGAAGAGCGTTCATTTGGTGAAAAACATCTCCATGGCGATTCATCAACGCCGGGTGCTTTTCCTTTAGGGCAGTATGGAGACGATCCTACTGTCGGATGTAAGCATCCGATGTGATGGTATTGTTCCGCGGTAAGAATTCGTTGTGAATTACACAAAGGCAATTCCACCAGCAACACAGCGTCACTTGCCATCCATGGAGGGGTGGCTTAGTGATCTTCTGTGGAGGGTTGTACCTCCATGGTCCATGCTCTTTGTCTCGTAACATTCAGTATGTGACTCATTTTTCGTCACCCTTGAGCAACCGACGCAAAAAGCTTTCCCGTTTTTCTCTTTCACGCAGAGAAACAGAAATGGGGTAGCGTTTCATCCGATTTTAGTCAGACAAATTGTGGGAAAACCATTTGCACGGTTTAGACCCATATCCCAACTTCCGAAGACGGGTGTTGTTGATCGTATGGGAGGTCTACAGTTCCCGTAGTGTTACGTCAAGCTTGGTCGACAGCACGTGTTGCAATGTATCATCTTCAACCTTACTGGATCTGTCACTTCTGGGAGCATCTGACAGATCCCGTAAACCAGTGTCGAATTTCCTGTACTAACCACAGCAAGTACTCTGCCCGATAACATCGTCACCAAACGCGTTTTGCAATTTTTCCAGTGCTTCCGTAATTAGTAAAACAATATTGGTCACACACCTTCTTTCGATATCGCCATCGCATCGCCGCCACCTGCAACGTATCTGCACCACAATAGCGTACTTGGAATCTATTCTTGGAATCTATTCTTCGAGCACAGCACTCTGGAATGTTTATACCACCGCAGACTCACAGTATCTTACATTACACACGCCACATATGATTTTTTCCGGAAACTTTCCTTAGAATATCAGAGACTGCTTTTTTTGCAGTTTGTGATATCCATTGGATCTGCACAAAGAAAACGAAGTTACTGCTTTCTTTAGAGCCTGATACACACATTTTTTAGCACGTCTTTTGTAAAAAAAGGTCGTGCTCATGTTATCGGTTTGTCCGTCCGTCCGTCTGTAGACACCATATCTCTGTAACGATTGGTCCGATTTGAAAAATTCTTTAAGCTTGAAATATGCTAATGGTGATCCTTCATTTCTTTTTTTTTTTTTTTACGATGTACATTTTCGCCGCTAGAGGGCGTAAATTCAGATGATATCGATTTCAAAACACATTTTATTCCATATATCTGCTTCTAAACATTCGACTGAAAAAGTTATTTTATCTTTCGATTCCATTTATGTCGAAGAGTATTTTAGGTATAGTTACTTTTTCAAGTCACGCATAGATTTTACGCTAGGGGGCGTAAAAGTAAATTACATCTTCCCCGATACCTCTTCTTCCGAAACCCCGATTTGAAAAAAAGAATTTTTCAGCGGATACAGTTCCCGATGGAAAATTATTTGAATACAATTTCTAATTTTTGGTAAAAAATACTTTGGCCACCAGGCGGCGCAAGTGGTGATTTTTGCTTCTGATGTATTTGCCTTAAAATCTGAGCTTCTAGAATCGCGACTTAAAAATTCGTTAGGGGACCGATGCCACTCACTTCCATAAACCTTTTCGGAATATTTTCTTTTGAAAATATTGCATGGTTTCTCCGCCAGGCGTGTAGATGTATATCTATAATGAATATAATGCTTCTACTAATATTATAATGAATTCAGCTTCTCCTAATGGTTGTTCAAATGGTTGTTTTATTAATTATATCATGAATAAACTTTCCTGCTAGTAGTGTAGTAATAATAATGAACAAGCTTTTAACTGCTAGTAATGTTGTAGTAGTAATTAAGATGAATAAAGTCTTATGCTGGTTGTTAATAATAATCAACTAATGAAATTAAATTAACAGCCAGACAGAGGTCTGACAAAACTATGAACTGAGAAAGACGTACTTACTAAGACAATCTTTTATTTGGTAAACTTCTGTTATTTATCCACACTCACTTCATCGGTCACACAACTACTCGATATCCGGCTGTCACATAAACGAAGATCTCTTTACACACGAAACAACAGCTCTCACGCACATAAACAACCGCTCTCTCTTCGTATCGTTGAACGCGCCTATTTATACTGGCTACCACCACGTCATGACTTACACTCATCGCCAGATCTCATTCAGCGGGAGAAATAACATCTCGTTCAGTAAGAAGATAATTTACACAGTAATATAAAATAACCAGAGATAGTAAAAATCAAAAGGAAAGTGAATCTAGAGTATACATTACATCATCATCATCATTGTCAACCATTATCAATCCACTGCTGGACGAAGGTCTCCCCAAGTTTCCTCCACAACGGTCTGTCTTGTGCCAGTCTCCTCCATGTCACTCCCGCATATTTACGAATTTCATCCACCCATCTCCCATGTGGTCTTTTTCTGGGTCTTTTCCTGTCCCTTGGAATCCAATCTAAAATTTCGGCTGTCCATCTATGGTCTGTTCTTCTGGCAATATGTCCAGCCCATTGCCATTTCAGGGATTTAACTCTGATCATGATGTCTTCCACTCTCGTCATTTTTCGGATCCACGTGTTCCTCTTCTTATCTCTCCTGGTTATACCAAGCATGCACCTCTCCATGCTGCTTTGAGTTGTCTGCAGCCTTTGTATGTCGCTTTTAGTTAAGGTCCACGTCTCTGCACCATACGTAAGCACTGGAAGGATGCATTGATCAAACACTTTTCTTTCAAGACATAATGGCATATTGCTCTTGAAAATTATGCTGTTTCTTCCAAAAGCTCTCCAGGCAAGTTTTGTACGCCGATTAATTTCTTCATCAATGTGACCCTCACTTGATATCTGCTGTCCAAAGATAAACATACGTATCTGTTATCTCCAGTTTTTCTCCATCAATCGATAAATCTTCATTTCTTGTAAAAGCATTGAACATCACTTTTGTCTTCTGAAAGTTCATTTTTAATCCCACTTCTTTACTCTTGTCAGCAAGTTCCTGGATCATACTCTGCAGCTCTGATGGGGTAGTTGCAAAAATGACTACGTCATCAGCAAAACGAAGGTGGGTTAGATAATCTCCATTAATCTTTATCCCTTTGTTTTCCCAGTTCAGTGCTTGAAAGACATTTTCCAATGTGGCATTAAAGAGCTTCGGAGATATGGTGTCACCTTGTCTCACTCCCTTTCCAATTTTTATGTGTGTTGTATTTTCAAACAGCCGAATCTTTGCACTTGCATTTTCATAGATGTTATTAATAATATTAATGTATGCATCTTCAATACCGCAGGATTTCAGAGCCGTGGTAACTGCTGATGGTTTCACCGAATCAAAGGCTTTTTCATAATCGATAAAAGCCATGCACAATGGAAGTTCATATTCCCTCGCTCTTTCAATTAGTTCTCTCAGTACGTGGATATGATCTATTGTGCTGTAGCTACTCCTGAATCCAGCTTGTTCTCTCGGTTGAGCCATGTCCAGTGTTACCTTCAAGCGGTGTGAAAGAACTTTAGTGAATATTTTATAAACCACTGATAGAAGGCTGATAGGTCTGTAGTTCCTGAGATCCTCAATGTCACCTTTTTTATGTAGCAGGATCATTGTAGCATTGTTCCAATCCTCAGGAATCTTCCCTTCATTAAGGCATCGAGTGAAAATTTGGGCGAGTACTGTTTCAATTTCTCCACTTGCGTCTTGTATGATGTCTATAGTAATTCCATCTTCTCCTGGAGCTTTCCCCCGCTTCATGTTCTTGATTGCATGAGCAACTTCTGCTGGGAGGACTGGAAGAACTCTGGTACCTTTCATGATGTCTGGAGTACATGTATCATCCCTTTCATATAATTTGGAGTAGAAATCTTTCACTCTTGTCAAAATTTCGCCTCTATTTCTTGTTATAGAACCATCATCTTTTCTCAGAGCCATAATCTGTTTTCTTCCCTTACTGAGATGTCCCTTTGCTATCTTTAGGCTTTGGTTGTTTTCAATTGCTTTCCTCACTAGCTCACAGTTGAATTTCCTTACGTCTTCAGTGATACTTTTTCGTGCTGTCTTGCATAGCTCTATATATTCCACTTTGGAAGTCACATCTTCTTTAGTTGTCCTCATCTCTCTTCTTTTTTGCATCAACATTTTGGTTTTTCCTGATAATTTGTTCACATGCAACTTGTTCTTAGACCCAGCTAATTTTGTTGCTGTTTCCATAAGAGCTTTGGTTACTTTTTTGTTAACTTCCGAAATATCCACTTCTTCCGATGTTAGGCCTTCTAAAGCAGAGAATCTGTTCTTCAGTTCCAACTTGAAAGTATTATGGTGTTTTTTTAAGGTTGGTTATGTCAATACATTTTGTTTGTCTTATGAGCTTGCCACGTTCCAGTTTAGTGTTGAGGTGCATCTTACATCTTACCAATCTATGGTCACTACCTGTGTTGAACTTGTTCAGCACACTGCAGTCTTCGATGACGAATTTTTTGTTACACATAATAAATTCAATTTCACTTGTCGTCCCAATTGGATGTCTCCATGTCCATTTCCTGTGTGGCTTTTTCTTGAAAAAGGAATTCAAGATGAAAAATCCTTCTGCCTCTGCAAACTCAACGAGAGTATTTCCACGCTGGTTTCTGTTGCCGTGACCGAATTTACCTACTGAAGTTTCATTCTGTTGCCGGTGTCCTATTTTTGCATTGAAATCTCCCATAATTATCTTCAAGTGCTGCTTACCTTTATTATTTAGATGACGAATTTCCTCATAAAATTCTTCAATTTCTTCTTCAGGATGACTTGTGGTGGGTGCATAAGTTTGAATAATCTGAGCCTGGTATCTTCTCGATAGTTGGATAACGAGTCGTGCAGCTCTGTCAGAGGAACTTTCAACTTCTACCACTTTATCCTTCAGTTTCTTGTTTATTATAAATCCAACACCACTAGTTCTGCCAGTATCTGTCCCACGATAATAGAAGAGATGTCCACTTTTCAGTTCAATGAGATCTTCTCCTTTTCTCCTTACCTCACTTAGCCCGACGATGTCCCACTTGATCCTTTGTAGTTCCTCTTCCAATTCAAGAAGCCTCGAATCAGAAGATAGGGAGCGTCCGTTGTAGGTAGCCAAGGTCAGCATCAAATGGCAGCCTAGTCCGGTCCTCCGGGGATTCTTAGCACCCTCTGCCTTCATGTCGCACTGGCCGCTGCCTTGGCCAGGTACATTCCAGCTGCCGGAGACTGAGGGCCAAGATTTAAGTTGTAGAGTCATTTTGGAGGTGTTTGGCCATAACTCACCACGCTGGCCAAGCGGGTTGGTGAGTGTGGGATAGCATTTCCTCTGATCCCGATGGTTTAGTTATACCGCTATTGGCGGTCGTCAGAGCCCTTTTAGTGGGAACAGGATGCACCACGAGAAGGCGGGGTTGACATTTGACAAGGAGAGGCTGTGATGTTACGCATCACCTGACCTTACATCCCACATTACATATATTATATTTTTATATATCTCTGCTTCTAATGGTCCTATTTGAAAAATTCTTTCTGAACCGGATACAGCTCCTGATGAGAAATCCTTAGCATATAATTTTAAATTTTTGGTAAAAAATGGTTTGTACACCAGGAAGCGTAAGTCTCAATTTCCACTTTTGATGAATTTGCAGAAAAATATGAGCTTCTAATTCCTTGATTGAAAAAAATTCGCTTGTGGCCCTGTAGTACTGATGTCAACACATGATATTTTCTTCTCAAAATAATGCATGGTTTCTACGCCAAGGGGCGTAGATGTATATTTTATTTTTTTCAATATCTTTCGTTCCAGAAGTCCGATTCGAAATTTTTTTGTCGTATACTGTTTCCGATGCGAAATGTTTTTCATATAAATTCAAAATTTTGAAGTAAATCAGACTTTGCGCCAGAGGGCGCAAAGATAATGTGCGTTTTCCCCTGATATTTCTGCTTCTATAACTCCGATTTGAAAAATTATTCCTGTATCGCATACAGCTCCTAATGGAAAATGTTTTACATATATAATTTGTAATATTTGATAAAGAATAGTTTCGTCCCCAGGGGGCATAAGTAATAATTTCTGCCTCTGATGTACTTGCTGCAAAATCTAAGCTCCTGAATTTCGACTAAATTTTTTCTTGGACTGCTCACTTCGAAAATACTTTCGTCCTACAATAATGCATGTTTTTCTTGCCAGGTGACGTAGATGCATATCTTATGTTTGTCCATATCTCTGCTTCCAAGAGACCGGTTTGAAATATTATCTCTTTGTTGGAGAACACTTCCGCTGCAAAATGGTTCTCATGTAAGTTAAAAATTTTCTTATCGCACAAGAGGGCGTAAGTTCAGGATTCTGTTTACAGTAATATCTAATAGATTAAAAACACTATTGAAAAAGCTTGTTTCTTCGGTCAGATACTATTGCTTTTCATACCGTTTTGACTTGGAATAGCTTTGATAAATTTAATTTGCGTCAGAACGGATTCAAAAGACGTGCTATCACACCCGCAAATTCGGTGTCATCTTTCTTGATTTATTTTAGCGCCGTGAAGTATTGGTTTACATATTTACGGAAGAAAATCATGTTTGGAAAACCGAGTATTTGTTTTTTTATTATTTAGAGGGTTTGACGACCACCGTGAGCAACTCAATGGGCTATAAGCAGTCTTGCGTCCCAAATTCAATGCCACTTGTTCCAGGGAAGTGAGAGAGCGAGTGCCCTCACACAAACACAACATCCATACCTCAGAGGGATTTGAACCCGGATCCATCTCGGACGAATGGTCAGAAACCAGCGCTTATACCAATGTTCCACAGAAGCGGCGAAATCGTGCAATTTTCGCATGTATAACGCGATAAAAATGCCCAAAGGTACAAGAAGTTGGCGCACTTTAGAAAAAATATATCATTTACTTTATTTCATCTTTTATTCCACGAGGTGTACCTTTATTACATTATCAGTGTCGTAAATGAGTGAATTCTTATCTATATATAAGTATCTCATCTACCTCCGTGGAAAGAATGGCAATATATATATTTTTTTGCTATTGAGGAATTTTTTGTCTTGCCTTTCCCGATGGCCTTCAAGCCATTTAGATTATAATTTCCGATATAGGTGTAAATAGCCCTTAGGGTGTGAACATCCATTTAGGCTGTATCTCTTAGCGTCTTATCCATTTAGCCTCAAGAATACAGACAGCGCAACATATTTCCCTACACATCTGTTGTGGTAAAACATCCAATGTCCATTATCGGTGTCAGACGTCATGAGCAATGATTCTCCATCGCATCATTTTCCTGACAGGAACCAAAAGACAACATGACATAAGAACAATACAGCAAACATCTGGGGTAGAATATAAAAAAAAGAAGTAGAAAGATCAAAAAACGCCATTATCTTAATGCATATCTCATTTTCACCCGGTATCGTTACTTAAAATCGATGTTCTCATTTGATTATTTTTCTTTGAACTTGTTCGAGAAAACAATGAATTAATTTCCAAAATAAATTTAGTTCGTTTTAAGTTATCTTTGCTCTTAAAGTAAAGTTGAATTTGATGTGGAACAAATGGTTCGTTTGTTGCACTGCCCAAAATCACAATGCAACCTTTCTTTAAATTTTATCAAGTAGGAAAATTAAATTTTAAATAGCCCCAGTTTACGCGCTTAGATGTACTTAACTTATGTTCGTAGCGTATTTCACCAACATATACACGGTTGCGTCTGAATAATATGACCATCCCCGGAATTACAGTACACGTGACAAGGAAGTATAAGCAGCCGGCCAGGACAGATGCGCCATAGTGCTTAACGTGAGCACAATTGGCAGAGGTAGTGATTTGACGGACGTTTAAAAAGGAATGATCATCGGCTACCGTGCCAAGGGTGGAAGCATCTCAGAAACAGCACACTTCGTGGGCTGTTCACGAGGTGCTGCAGCAAGGGTGTACGAAGAATGGACTGCTGGCACACCGAGTGCCTCGTGACGTCATAACTTTGCAGCCCCAAAGGCCATCGACCTCAGAGGAGAACGTCGTCTCAGTCGACTGGAAAATGGTAATCGACGCGCGACAGTGCAGCAATTGACTACGCAAATGGCACTCTGATACGTGTCCCCTATAACAGTAAAGCGAAGCCTTTTACGCATGGGTCGCCGGACTCGACGCTTTGTCAAGGCGCCCATTTTAGCCCAGGTCCATCGGGAACGACGCCTGAAGTTAACACAGGACTACCGTCATTGGACAGTGGAAGAGTGCAAAAAGGTTGCGCTCTCCGACGGATCGAGTTTTCTATCCAAAGGAAGTGATGGGCTGTTGTGGGTACTGTGTACGACACACGAGAACCAACACCCGGATACGGTTGTTGGTGAAGTACAAGCCGACGGTGGTAGTGTGCATGTCTGGGGATGTTTTCCTGGTATGACCTGGGACCACTGGATGGGGTCCCGGAACTCCAATGGCTACCTCTTCATCCTAGCTGACCACATGCATTCCTTTTTGTTGGACATGAAGGAATGCATGTGGTCAGCGAGGATGATGGTTAACACCATCAGGACAATGAGCCCTGGCATGGTGCTACGGTGGCGCGTGACTAGCTCCAGGAACACTACAGCGATGTCTGCGTTCTCTTTTGGCCTGCGAAGTTGCCAGATTTCAAACCTCAATAGAGGACTTGTGGGACTATGTGGACGACAGGTTCAAAGTGCCGACTTACAACCACGTACGTCATCTCCGGGACCTCCGTGCGCTACTGCAGTCCGAATGGGAACGTGGGCCTTGGGCAACCTCCCGAGACCTCATGCCACGCAGTCTCGCCGCTTTAATACTGGCCAAGGGTGATTATTCCATATTTATAGGTAGGTGTTCATATTTTTCTGATACGACTATGTAATTTACTTGCGTAAGGATCACAACGATCAAAACAAACGAATCGTCACTTATAACGACCATTTCCTTTATTCCACTTACGGTAACACCAATCAGAATCCATAAATACACCAATTATTATATTCGTGCGTCGATCAGATCGTTCTCAATAGCGGCTGTAACAACGTTTAACGATAAACTCTTCAACAACTAGTTTAGTACGTCAATATGGTCAGAAAAGCAACGGTAGCGTGGTGGTCAAAGCGCTGGTTAATGACCATTCGTTCGCAATGGGACTGGGTTCGAATCGCGGTGAGCTCTGGCTGTTATGTTGCCTTAAGGCACTGGCTCTCTCTCTTCCCTGGAACCAGTGAGCCAAAATTAGGGACGGTTTTAGACACTGAGTTGCTTACGATCGTAGTTAAATCCTTAAACAAAATAAAATCTCGACAGATATAAACTGAAGAGTAAAAACATGATTATCGAAGCAATTGCAGGTAAACGACGGGGATTACAAAGGTCACAAAACGGTGTAAATATTTATTTATTTTTATTTCAGCTGTTTAGTACAAAACCATGCAAAATAATTGAAATTATGTTTATTAATTCAAAACAGCTAGGAAGAGAGGGGAAAGGCCAAACAAAGACCTGACAGAGCCACAGGCTCCTTACGTACACATATCCAGTCAAGCACCACAGAGACAGCAATCCGAATTATTAGTGTAAGTAAGTAAACATGTTGATTAATTCAAAAGGAAAGAAGAAGAGATAATAATTAGGAAAAAAAAGACAATAAAAAAAAGAGATGTAAATGCAAAGATCTTTCTCCCCTAATAACTCATTATATTCACTACAAAGCTCACATTTTCCCTACCTTCTCTTATTAATAGCCCCCCCCCCCTACTTCTAATTTTTACGTAACAGACGACGTTTTAGTTTCCCCTTAAAAATATTAAAGTTATTCAAATCAGTAATCTCATGCGGCAGTGAGTTCCAATATTGTGGTCCTATGTAGTTTATACTTTGCATTATATAATTAGTTCTGGGAAAGACTGGTTTCAGTAAATATTGATTCCTGGTATTGTAGCCATGAACAGATTTAGAAATAAGTAAAAATTCATTTATATTATTTTTAATCGTTTTATGCATTACCTTAACTAAATTAAATTTATATAACTGGCTGATAGTTAAAAAAACATATTTCGCTCTAGCAAAATGTTGAAAACTAAATTGTGCTTCATTTATAGGTGTTACATTATTTTTTAATTCCAATAATCTGACAAATTTATTCTGTAATATTTGGAGTCTGGAATTATTCATTTATGCAGTCTGCCCCCCCATGCCAGAATGCAATAGTCATAGTGATACTGTAGTAATGAGTATTATAATAACTTTAGAACCCTAATTGACAAAAGGGAGATATCGAACCTAAATTTCTGAAAAGTTTAACAAGATGGTCAACATGTCGGTTCCATTTCAAATTAGTTTGAAGTATAATTTTATCCAATAATTTTATCGCCAATTTTTATTTGTATTGCAGGCGATATTTCAATTGTCTGTGTAGAGAATGTCAATGCCTTAGATTTATTTGTATTAATTACAAGATCATTTAGCGCAAGCCGATTCGAATAGATGCACAGTTGTTCAGTGCAATGTGCTACAATTTCATTTATATTATAACCAGAAAATAGTAAAGTAGTATCATCTGCATATAATGTTATAGTAGTAATAAATAAGAGATAAAAAACGTCATTTAAATATACATTAAAATACATGAAACAGTACAGGGCCCAGTATAGAGCCCTGGGGCACCCGGATTTAATAAATTCCATTGGTGATATAATCTCATCTGTCTGTGTATACTGAAGTCATTTCGTTAAATAACTTTTAAAAATATTATTAGGCAAACATCTAATTCTGTCTGCTCAACTCTAATTCTATCTATGCTCAACTCTGTTAATCAGTGCTGTTCTTCAGATGAGAAACGAAACGGACTTAAGCGAGTTTAACAAAGGCCAAATTATAATGACGGGACGGCTGATTTAGAGCATTTCGGAAAAAGTAATGTTTGTGGTGGGGTTGCTGTCAGCCGTGGTTAGTACTCTTAAAAAAGTGGTCCGAGGACAGAAACTCTACAAACCGCAGGGAAGGTGTGGGCCGATCGCAGCTCATCGATGCTGGTGGTGAGCTAAATCTATCCCGTATGGTTACGATCCAACAGAAGAGATACTGTTGAGCAACTTGCCGGTATTTTTTTTTTTTTTTTTTTTTTTTGGAGTGGAGTTTTAATGACCACCATCAGCAACTCAATGAACTATGAGCAGTCGCCCGTCCCTAATTTAGGGTAACTGGTTCCAGGGAAGCGAGAGAGCCATTGCCCTAAGACAAACACAAAATCAATACAGACACTTAACTTGGACCAGGAACATCAAACAAAGATCTTCGCTCTTTTCACGTTTTATAAGTGAGCCACGGAAAAATTCTCGTTGGCCGTCACCTGGAGTCGAACCCAGGGTCTTCCAGTTACACGCTGGATATGCTTCCGCTACACCACAGCTGCCTCGAATTCCTCCAGACTCACACACGCTAACTGCCAAGCCAATTTGGCTGGTTGCATCTTGGAGCGCCGCACAATGCTGGGGATTCACCAAAGATGGTAAGCAGCAACTGAAGAAATAATTACACTGGCGGAAAGTGAAAAAGAATACCAAGAAGGAGATGTCTGATACCAACGAAATTTATACAGCATAATAACGGAATACAGACGATAACGTGATCAAAACATTATGGCAAAATACATCTGTATTTGCTGGTAAACTGAAAAATAACATTTACATATAACATGGTTTGTACGAGGTTGAACCGCCATGAACTGCGTCACACTGTGCAGTTCTGGCATGGAGTCTGTCGTACAGATGTTGGATGTAAGTTTGGGGTATTGAGTTCCAAGCATCCTCAACCTGGACGCGTAAATCTGTGATGGTCGTGGCTGGCTGTGGAGACCGGATAAGTCGTTGACCCATAAAATCCGACACGTGCTCAATGGGGAACAAATCCGGTGAACGTGCAGTCCATGGAAGTTGTCTCACACCCTGAAGTGCATGTTGCGTTGCACGTACCGTGTGTGGGCGGGCGTTATCTTGCTGGAAAACACCACGATGGACCGACTTTACAAATGGCACAACAACGGGCTGAATGATGTTGTTGATGTAGGAAGTGCAGTTTAATGTACCCGGTGCAAACACTAGTTGTGTATGGGAGTGATAGCTGATCGCTCCCCACAACAGGAGACCAGGTGTAGGCCCTGTGTGTAGCTGGCGGATGCAAGGAGGGTGGAAACGCTCCCCTGTGCGTCTGCGAACACGCATACGGCCTTCGAAGGCACCCAAGCTGAATCTGCTTTCATTGCTGAACACGACAGATCGCCATTGCGTTCTCCAGTGCAGACGTTGGCGACATCGCTGCAGCCGTTCCTGACGGTGGGCTGGAGTCAGAGGCACACTTGCACGTAGTCTTTCATACAGTAGACGGTTGCGGATTGTTCGCACAGTCACCTCAGGTGCAAGGGCAGCTCGGATTTGCGTCGCAGTGAATGTTCTGCTTGACAACGCCGGTCTTCTAATGCGTCGATAGGTCCGCTAATCAGTCCTTCTGTGACTCCCGGTTCCACGTCTTCTCGTGTGGGAATGTTCTTCGGACCATCTACGCCACCATCGTACCACCACCGATACTTCCCGACCAATTCGCTCCGCATTACGACGATACGACCACCCGGCCTCGCGGAGTCCGACTAGACGGCCTCGCTCCAAGTCCGATAACTGCTGAAATCGTACACGTCTTCCACGTCCAGGCATTGCAACTTCTTCAGGGTCTTCGCACGTGTCCGTACGCTGACGACTGATTACATTCACTTCGCCGTACTCCTTAAATACCATCGACGATAATTTGCATATTACGCCGTGCTGTGGCGTAAGCGCTCACCGGTCGGTCCCGAAGTTAACATCGCACCTACGTAAACTCGACCCTATTACCATATGTAAATTTCATGATCGTCTGCCAATTCCTTCTTGGTGTTCTTTTTTCACTTTCCGCCAGTGTAGAAGGCGAATGAATAATTAATAGACATTTAACGTGGACCAGGAACATCGAACAAAGATCTTCGCTCTTTCCACATTTTATAAGTGAGTCACGGAAAAATTCTCATTGGCCGTCACCAGGAGTCGAACCCAGGGTCTCCTAGTTACGCGCCGGATATGCTTCCGCTACACCACAGCAGCCTCGAATTCCTCCAGACTGACACACGCTAACTGCCAAGCCAAGTTGGCAGGTTGCTTCTTGGAGCCCCGCACAATGCTGGGGATTCACCAAAGATGGTAAGCAGCAACAGGAGAAATAATTAGAAGGCGAATGAATAATTAATACAGACATTTAACATGGACCAGAAACCTCAAACAAAGATCTTCGCTCTTTCCACGTTTTATAAGTGAGTCACGGAAAAATTCTCATTGGCCGCCCCGGTGGCGCAGTGGTCTAAGGCGCTGGCCTCTGATCGTTCGTCCGGACGGGGTCCGGGTTCGAATCCCGGTGTGGCATGGATGTTGTGTTTGTCTTACGGCACTGGCTTTCTCCCTTCTCTGGAACCAGTGACGCTAAATTAGGGACGGGCTACTGGTTATAGCCCATTGAGTTGCTCACGGTGGTCGTTAAAACTCCAACAAAAAAAATTCTCATTGGCCGCCACCGGGAGTCGAACCCAGTTCTTCCAGTTACGCACCGGATATGCTTCCGCTAAACCTCAACTACCTGCCAAATTGGCTTGGCAGTTAGCGTGTGTGAGTCTGGAGGAACTCGAGGCCACTGTGGTGTAGCGGAAGCATATCCAGCGCGTAATTGGAAGACCCAGGGTTCGACTCCCGGTGGCGGCCAATGAGAATTTTTCGTGTCTCATTTATAAAACGTGGAAAGAGCCAAGATCTTTGTTTGATGAAACACATAACCCATGCCTCACCTGGATTCGAACCCGGACACCTTTCGGACGAATGATCAGAGGCCATCGCTTAGACCACGGCGGCGCGGGTAATTTGAATGCTGTTGATGGGCGTAATGTATCGCAACATAGCACACAGAACCACAAATGAAAATGAGGATAAACTGCCACTAACTCCTCCGAGTGCCAAAGCGAATATGGGTTGTTGTTTTTTTTTTGATTGGAGGTTTAACGACCACCGTGAGCAACTCAATGGGCTATAAGCAGTCGCCCGTCCCTAATTTAGGGTCACTGGTTCCAGGGAAGGGAGAGAGCCAGTGCCGTAAGACAAACACAACATCCATGCCTGACCGGGATTCGAACCCGCACCCCTTACAGACGAATGATCAAAGGCCAGCGCCTTAGACCACTGCGCCACCGGGGCGGCGAATATGGGTTCACCGTCGAAAGTTCCTACAATGGGCACGCCAGTATCAGATGATACCTTGAATTATTGAAGGAATTTAGTCTTTCCGATGAATCCCGTTTCCTGTTGCACCATGTGAAGAGCCGAGTACGTGCGCGTCGTTTACCTGGGAATGTGTTTTTTTTTTTTTTGATTGGAGATTTAACGATCGCCGTGAGCAACTCAGTGGGCTATAAGCAGTCCCCCGTCCCTAATTTAAGGCCACTGGCTCCAGGGAAGGGAGGGAGAGAGAGAGAGAGAGAGTCAGAGCCGTAAGACAAACACAACATCCATGCCTCACCGGGATTCGAACCCGGACCCTTCTCAGACGAATGATCAGAGGCCATCGCTTGGACCACTCCGCCACCGGAGTGGCGGGGATGTGTTTCAATACGATGCATCGTGGGACGAAAACACGCCAAGCTTTGAACAATATTATTCGCGGAATCCCTAGGTCTAATTATTCACGTGCGGGAAACTATGACGTCTACCATAGACATAAACATCTTTGCAGACCCGCTACATCCTTCCATGGCAAGGGTATTTTCCCTCTAGCAATGCCTCCCTTCAGAACGATAATGCGCCAAATGCCACACTGCACCAGATTGTTTGCGAAAGATATGCGGAACATCAGGAAGACTTCCAGATATTGTCCGGTGCCTCGAAATTCCCTAGTCCAATCGAACATCTGTGGTTTGTGTTGGAAGAGCAAATCAGACCTACGGTGGCACAATCACATCATTTACAAGAGTTAAAGAATCTTCTGGTAACATGTTGGTCTACCAGATACCACAGAACACCTTTAGAAATCTTGTAGCGTCGATGGATCGCCAAGTGAGATCTATTTTTGCGGAACGTAGTGAACTAACATCGTGTTAAGCAGGTGGTCATAATATTTTGGCTTTTCGGTGTAAATCACTATATCTCTCTCTCGTACAAGAATCTCTCGCAACACTACATCAACAGCCACCTCATTTTGCCGTTGCTTAAGCGGTGGCTTTTAACCATTCGTTCGATATGGGTGCGGGTTCGAATCCCAGTGAAGCAGGAAAGTTTTTGTCTTACGGCACTGGATCTTCCCCTTTCCAGAAAGCAGTTCTATTAAATTAGAGACAGCGACTGCTTATAGACTATCGAGTTACTCACTGCTGTAGTTAACCGCATCCCACCACCAAAAGAACCTGTACAACAATTCCGCTCATCAGCTGCTTTACATTCAACGTTGACATTCATAAGCTCACCGGAAAAAAAAATCGTCACCTCTGGCAGAACATACCTAATAACGGGTGACGGCGCTTCTTTCCTTGATAAAAGCATGAATCCAGTGTAGTAGAGACTCCACGCGTTGTGGATGTATCAAACATCGATTTGCCTCCACTCATGCGTCCAGTGGTCTCGCAGTTCCGCGAGAGTACGGGGAATGTCTATTCCGGCGTTTCATTTGCTGTTCCAAATAATCCTACATTTCTTCAATGGGATTTAAATCTGGGGATTTGACGGGCCAGTTGAAGTGATACAGTGTTGCCGATTGTTCGTCGTGCCACTCAGGCACAGTTTTAGCACTGTGTACACGCCATGTGTCGTCCTGGAAGACAGGAGGGACAATGTGATCCTGAAGATGTAGAGCAAAGGACAACACTTCATCATTCAGAATGTGGCTGATTCAAATTCATAGTCACTGCAACGAGAGGGCCCATTTCGAGATACGAAAGACATCCCCAAATCATCACAGAACCTACTCCGGCTTGAACAACACCTTCGGCACAATCAGGATTAAAGGCTTCATTGTTCCTTCGATGCACTCGTTGCCTCCCATTAGGCAGTACAAAATAAAAAGACTCTTCAGACCAAATTATTCGTTTCCAATCCTCCACAGGAAAGTTTGGTGCCTCTGAGCCAATTGATAATGTGCAACTTTGAGACTTACTGTTAAAAGAGGCTTTTTCCGTGGTACTCTGCTCCAGATGTCCATTGCATGCAGTTCTCTTCGTAATGTCCTTTCGGAAATTGGTTGGAGTGAACCTTCTTTGACTGTTTGGAGCAATTGTTGCCTGGTTTGAAATCGTTTTGCAGTTACTAGACCTGAAACATGGCGGTGGTTCTTGTTGGTCAGAATTGTTTTCCGGCCACAGTTACGTCGCCGATTTTCAGTTGAGTGCGAACTACACCACTGTTTGTAGACTCGCCGGACAGTACGCTTCGACACACCAACAAAAGATGGGCGACGTCATTCATTTTGTGCTCGCAGGCATAGCTAAACACGATGGCTCCTTTCTGCCACTCAGTAACTTCTTACGACCCATATTGCAGACTAAATTCAACAAAAGCTTTGCTCTTTATGAATGCACGAGAGAGAAAAGATCCTGTAGACGGGGTTAGTGCTATTTATCTTCCAACAATACTATCACGGCGCCCTTTGTGCAGCCTGTACCTTCCTACTGTCCTTTCTGTTAGGGATGACTAATATTTTTATCCGGTGTGCTTAGCTTCCTCTAACTCACTGTCAGTGCTCTGTTATACTGACAGTGAATTAGAAATGAAGGGGACTCGAACCGTTGGTTGATGAAATGTTTTACGCTATCAGTGCGGGTGAATTAGTAATTCTATTTTCTGAAGGAACTTAGCGAATAAGTTACCGAATTGTCTGAATAGGTTTGCAATAATTTTAATTCTTCTGTAGGAGGACTTGGTACAAATTACGTACTTCTTTCATCGTGAATTTTCGAGGCAACAAAATATGTTGGTGCTGCTGATCATATTAAACTGACAATGACTTTCAGCTAACTGTAAGAAAAGGTGAAATTTACTGCTTCGTGGTATTGTTTTCTTTTTTTTTTTTTTTAATTTCGAGGTTTAACGACCACCGTGAGCAACTCGATGGGCTATAAGCAGTCGCCCGTCCCTAATTTAGAGCCATTGTGTCCAGAAAAACAAAACATCCATGTCGCACCGGGATTCGACCATTGCTAGACGAATGGTCAGAAGCCAGCTCTTAGACCACTCAGCTACCGGAGCTAGTGGAATTCCATAAAACCCCTAAATATTAAATTTATTCTTGTTAGATACACAGACTGATACATGATTTACGCTTTATAAGCCTTAAGAGTCTACACACTGATACAGGAACATCATACAGTCATTCGTACACAAAAGTTTAGTTTCTGGTTTATTACTGTAACAGAGTGTACAATACTTTGTGTACAAAATGAAGAAGGGGTGTGACAGAAAAAACAAAATTTCATGCTATATGCTATCTACAATATCCGATCTAGATACATAGCTTCAAAGTTATATCCTCCAAAAAACAATTGGTATTGTATGAAAGGAAAACTTCGTGCAAAAGATCAACTATTTACAAAAATTACTGTCTGAGCACGATTTATAATAATAATATGTACAAATTAAAACGATTAATACTTTCAAAGTGACAATCACATCATCCTCAGTTGTATTAGACACGCCGACATAACATCTTATATACACTGTCCATGTGCGCCATAGGTGCGTTCCTGTCTACAAAATCTTGTTTGTCTCGTGCTCCAGGAGTAACGTAACCATGGTGCACATGGACAGTGTATATAAAATGCTATGTCGGCGTGTCTGATACATCTGAGGATGAGGTGATTGTCACCTTGAAAGTACTAATGGTTTTAATTTGTACACATTATTCATCTTTTTATAAATCGTGCTCAGACGGTATTGTTTGTAATTGGTTAATTGACATTTTGTTTAACCTCAAGTATATATTCCAACAAATCGCTCATGCTGCCGGAATTATTCCGTCACATGAAAAGGGAAGACGTCACAACAGAATTTATCCGTTAGTACATGACAATTTAATGAAGGAGCATCTACGAGCCTATGCTCAAAGACAATCCGACAAGACATGGCACAAATTCGCTGAGAGAGTCGATGACCACATCGTGTCCTGAAGTTAATGGAACAGCATCACTTCATCCGGCTGCAGTTTGCGAAGGCCCATCAAAACTTGAGCATGGACGATTGGAAACGCGTCGCATGATCTGACGAATCCCGTTTCACAATGCATCGCACCGACAGCAGGCAACGTGGGTGGCGTAAACCACACGAAACTATGGACCCCGCATGCCAAGTTGGGGTACTTCAGGCCGGTGGAGACGGTGTAACTGTTTGGGCAGCTTTCACGTGGTCCGGCCTGGGTCCCTTGGTACGTCTTGGGTCTTTGTTACTAGTTCCAGCTTTGTGCAGATCCTGGCGGACCATCTCCACAGTTTCATTACGTGCCCCTGTCCGAACAAAGTTGCTATCTTTCAACAGGACAACGCTCCACTCCATCGGTTTTCAACAAATTTTATTTAAGAAAATAGGCTGTTACATCATTCGCGCCCATCAAAAACATAAAAATACACATGACGTTTATAATGATATGTACACATGACAGAGGGTAAAGCTACCCAGATTAAAATAATAAAAACACGAATGCAGGCAAGCATTCTATGAGTATCGTAATGGTACAGGAATCTGGGGTCAAGTGCAACCCCACAAAACGTGAAATACAACTAGAGAAACACAGGAAGCATACTTAGCATATGAGAGCAAATAGCAAAATGATTTCGGGAGAGTGTGCTAGAACAGAGAATGTAAGTAAATACAACGATGTATGTAATAAACAAAAACAATACACAAAGCACAAGATACAACATCGCAAAGTCGGTGACACAACAAGAACTTTGATCAGAAAATACAGGGATGCTAACGGAGATAATATCGTCACAGAACACGACTCACCTAATAAGACATAATGACATACTACAGGATAAAAATATGTTCTTGAGCAAAATCACATATAATATGCAATGTAAGAAAAAGGAAATTTGTACAACATGTTGCCACACAAATAAAGTTAATTAACAGTACACACAATGTTACTCGACATTGGCGAGGGAAAAAAAGCAAACTGAAGAAAACAGTAAAGATACAATACACACTAGGTACGGTGAGTGAAAAAAACAAAACATTGGAGAACAGTGAGTACAACCTGGCGGAAACAAAAATCAAAAGCTTGATGAGTCAACGTCTCGTGAACAGTATACCACCTTTAAAAATCATGTTGTTTTCAACATATTGAAAGAAAAAAAAAGGATGACGTAGGTCTACACTCTGTACTTAAAATAAAAGAAACACGACTAATAAAATGAATAGAACACTCAGAGTGGTTAATATCGTTAAAGTACATATGTAACACAATTATCACTCAGGGAAGCTATGCAAATGAAATCTACAAGAGAGGTGCAGACCCTAGGTTATGAAAGAGGTACAATTTCATCATGCTGATACAGAGAACCAGAAAGAATACACTAGAAAAATGTACAGCACATTTGCAGAGTAATACGATAATAACGTGTTCGCCTATAACACGGATAAAACTATAATAACTATGTATAAGTACGTACAAACAAATACGATATTTACAGAAAACAGCAGGCAAGTAACATTAATCATAAATGGGGTCACAATAGGAAGAAAAAAAAACCACGTACTGTGGTGCGAAACTCAAGTGTGTACAACACAATACAATATTAACATGTAACCATAATTATGCGTACGTAGGTTGCCACAGCGTGGCTACACAGAAAAAAATAAAAACACAGAACACTCTTGGCACGGTGAAACAAATATCTAACGAAAGACACACTGGACTTAGTGCAACCAAACACAAAAAAAAAAAAAACACACAACATATACTCAAATGGCGAGACGGACAGAATTCCCATCCATCGTAAACCATCCTGAGTGCTCGGCCCAGGTGGTGTGAAATGTTGTGAGAGAATTTGACGAAATGGCGGTGTTATATTCAAGTCGAAGGCGTGCAAATATTCGGCCTCGAAAGCAAGATAGCAAACGACTTCCGGCCTGCAGAATTGAAAGTGGCTGCGATGCAGAACGTTGTGATTGATGAAACATATGAATGACATGTTTGACAAGTACAAATAGAAAACAGCAGGTATCTGGTAGACGTGTTGGCGGATGCTTCGTTAATAGAAGCCACGGATATGCTTGGAATGGAAGATCTTGAGAAACGATGAGGCCAGCCAGGCGGAAAGCAGAATTGAGAAGAGGTAGCAGGATAGGGCAGTGGCAATAGGTGTGGTAAACATCACCGACATTACCACAGAAAGAGCAGAGTGGAGAAGAGACCAGAGACATACGTAAAAGAAGATAAGGAACAGCAAGACGACGGTGAAGGAAACGCCAGTGAAGATTGCGCTCGAGCGGAGAGGAGAGATGACAAGAGGAAGCTGACCAGACGGTCATGGAAAGCGAGGGAGAGAAGTCAGAGACGGGTTGTGGAAAATTCGAAGGGGAACGGAGAAAACGATAGAGGGAGGCAGTGCTGAAGGAAAGCACAGGGGCGACAGAGTCAAGGAGAGGAAGAAAGAAAGGAATAGGAAGACTGGGTCCAGAGACAACACGTAGTCCGTCGGCAGTAACAAAAGCAGGGTATAGAGAGAGGAGGGAAGTGCGAAGGAGGTCATAATCCTTCTCGAGAGAAGGAGTAGGAGTAGGAAAAAGGATAGTAATGGGTTTCCAAGAGAGGTTACCAGTAATCAGGGCGTTGACTGTTAAGATGCCAGAACGAACCCAGAGTGGGAGGAGAAAGAAAGGTTGGTTAGGAGGGTGGATCAGTGAGGAAAAGAAGAGTGGTTCGACAAGGAGATCAAGAGTGGTGGCAGGAGGAGCCCGGGAAAGAGGAAGGGACCGGAAAAACGTAAGAGCTTCAGAGATAGTAGACGGAATGTTAGAGGAAGGAAGGGTGTAAAAATTCATCCGGAGGAAAAGAAGAAAAGTGAAGGACGGATCATGGACAGAAAGAAGTGCATCAAAAGATATCACAAGAGAAGGAGAGGGAGAGGTAAGGAGACGAAGAAAAGTGGTACCGGCTAGCGATCGACTGGCTCCTGGAGCATAGCAATGAGTTTACCCCACACGCATTGCCGCTTTGCTCACCGGACATCAACCCCATAGAGATTTTATGGGACATATTGTAAGGAGCTGTTCGTGATCAACCATCCCCACCTACATTTCTGCCTGCTCTACGCCAAACACTCTTAGATTGTTGGTCAGCGATACCTGAGTCTGTGTTTCGGAACCTCATTGCGTCCATACGACGATGTTTGGATGCTGTCCTGCGTGCAAAAGGTGGTGTCACATGCTATTAGGTGGGTGTATAATAATTTGTCCTTTCAGTGTATGTCACCTGAGCATAATTACCATCAACTTTCAAAAGTTTGCCTATTCCAACTCTCTAGCTGGCTCTTTTTTCTCTGCTTCATTTTCATTGGCATCTAGATGCCTTTTCCCTTTGCTTTTTTAAAGCACCTGCAGTTTTTTTGGGGGGTGTCCTGTAGACACTTACAAACTTCTTCTGGTTACCCCTTATGGAAATAAAATATTGGCATATGCTGTAGAATGCCAAATTATAATAATTCCTCTGTTCCGATCAACAGTGGGAAGGCAGTGAATGTCGCCACTTTCACTACTTCTAATTGAAAACGATGTAATGCAACAAATGACATTCGAAGAGATAATTTCTGTATCTGCACATAAAATACGTCGCGAATTGCACTTTTAAACGTTAAACTGAAAGTACCTACTAAACTAGAGTGCATCTGATTGTATCAATGACGTTTTTGCGAAACGATTCAACTGAAAATTCCCACTACCCTACTGTGCCTGTATCAACGAGGATGTTAAAATATGCAACAACTTAAAATATTTATTGTTTTCTTCATTCAAATATCTAAATAAATATTTTAAATTACAATTTGCAGTATTTTTTTTATTTTGGAGTTTTATTTCGGTTTATTTTGTTTGTTTATCTACTTATTTTTTCAAGTGATATATTGTAAGCTCTAAAAGGTTCATAGGCCATAGGCACTCTGCCTGTTCGGCCTAATGGATGAAGCGGCCCTGAGTCAGGGCATGCCTGATAATTTTAGTGCCTGTGTGTTTGGTTACCTTACATTCGCTTAAAGTACGCGTAATTATTAGGCCACCTAATGGTGGTTAACTTCTTAAGCATGAGCGTAAAAGTTGTAACTAAAGAACCTGCAAGGTTCATAGCCTTGAGGTTACACTAAATAATTTCATCTCTTGTCAATGTTGCTTTCCAAAGTTAATAACTGCACTTACTAAGTGCTGCGTCTCTGAGCGTTACTTTCTATAACATACATATCATACTTCATATAAAAACATGTCTAATTTAAACTTCCTTTTTGAATTTGTTCAAATAAAAATTACTTTACGTTTTGGTTAATTTTTTTCTTTTACGGTAGATCACTTAATTGAATTTATTTATACATTTTAGCAACAACTGACAACGAGTCGACGGTAAATAAAGTCATGTACATTGTAAAATAGGGTGCTTGTGTGTGTTGTTGTAGTACGACGAAAGGGAATTTACTGATTATTTTTGAAAAACGCTGTCTTGATATTTATAATGTGATCTCTACAATGAAATAGTCTTTCTACGAGTTTAACATGTCGAAGTAGTGAACGAAGCTCTGAGTAGTTTAAAGAGGAACTGATATAGCAACTATCTCTGAATTTTACAAAGAGGAACGATATGACAACGAAGTATTGTAAGTTGACCAAGGAGGAACCGTGATAATAACCGAACTCTGAGTTGTCCAAAAAGTAACCGTGATTAAAACCAAACTGTGTGAGTTGTCCAAAGAAGAACTGTGATAACAATGAATCACTATGAGTTGTCCGAAGAGAAACAGTGAATACATCGAAGCCCTATGCGTTGTTCAAAGAGGAATTTCGGTAAAAACTAAGCTCTGCATGTTGTCCAAAAACTATGATAACAACGCTACTCTGAGTTCTTGAAAAATGGAAACTACGAACCTCTGACTTTTACAAACAAGAGCAACGGAAATTTGAAATTTAGTGACAACGCAACTTTGCGAGTTGTTCAAAAAGGAGCTGTGATAACGAAGCTGTGTGAGTTTTGATAGAAATAAAGCTTTAAGTTTTTGAAATAGGAATCGGGGCAACAAGTGAAATTTGATAGCAAGAATGATCTATGAACCTGTCATTGTAGTTACATTTCGCACCATTTCTGCTATATCGATCACTGAAACCGTTAGTGATCGCACAGGTCATGTTCTTAAGCAACCAACAGTCAATAATATCAGCACTAGAACCTAAAACGTCTTAATAATATTCAAAACAATATACTAATAATTATACGAGCAGTTAGTATCTTTTCCATTGGTGTGAGAGTATATATTGTGTTCTTTCCGACAGGTGATAATGTTTAAATATTTTTGCCCCCCATGATACTCTTTCTTCCCATGATCGTAATATGAGGTTGTGCCACATAAAGTGCCCTGACAATGTACCAGTAAAGAGCTACTAACAAAATCTACACTCACGTTTATTCTGAGGAAGGGACACTTAAAAGAAAGAGAAGTAGTGCACGGATAACATAGAAGGCTGAAAGAATAAAACGAAGATACTCCATAAAAGATTTTATTTGCTATTTGCAAAGCTGCTGGAGTTATGTTTGCGTCTTCATGCAGTTTGAAGAGATAGGAAAACTCCCGTTGGATGACATTAAGTTTGGTCTGAAAGGGCGAAAGCATTTCAGCAGAAGCTATACTAGTGTTTCTGGGTATCGGTCAACAAACATAAAGATCAAAGATATCGCAAAGAAAGCATACGGAATGTGTTTAACCGGGGAGAATACACTGGAGGGCATCAATTTCTTGATATTTTTATGGTTTCAATTTGAAACTTATGTTCCGAATAGTTTTATGAAAGGAATTTCTGCCACATAAATAAGTGCATTCCTTTCCTCGTAGAGAAAATACTGAATGGCTTTCTCATGCCTTTAGAGACATAGGGAATGAACATACAGAAAAGCATTAGCTTACACAAACAGACGTCCTTTTATATTCTTTGAAGTTTAACTATCTTCAGATCCCTACTCAGAAATTTCAACATTCCTTGTATGGCGTAGTACGAAGTTACCTTACGCGTTCGTCGTTTTAAAGAATATCAAATAATTTACTTTGATAAAAGACAAAAGTCGAAATGAGACGATCGCTACAGTATTAGCTAACGTGATCTGCACACATTTTTGAGGAAATGCCTCAGCTTTTCAACGGACGCTTTCAGGCATTTTAAAATGTTTGATCAGCAATTGTTTTTCCATTGCATATGTATTACGTCTTTCAAGTAGCATATCATGCCAAATACAACTGTGCACTTAGGCCACCAAACTGTGAAACGGTACGAGATGAAAAGTGACAAACATGTGTACAAATCTCATTCAATCACCTTTCAAAAGAACTGTTCTTGTGTCTACAATAGGCTCGGGAACTAAACGTTAAAAGCTTACATCACAGTATTCGGAAACCATGCACCAGAAAATCAACCTGAAATTGCAGAACAAATTGTTGGTCACGGTTTCCAATCCCTGGCGCACAGGAAAGAATTACAAGCGGAAAATCCAACGAGAGACAGCTTTTCGAAATTCCAATACATACATGTTTACCGCAGGTGCTATATTGTCAGGGAAAGGAGAGTATTAAAATCTAACCTTTCTTACAGATGCTGCTACCCAATCCCAAGAAGAAATTGCTACTAGAATAAATGATCCGAAGATGAAGCAAATTAAGAGCAAAATGAATTAAAATAAATTAATTTACTAAACCATATCTATAACTACTGCATCATACAGTATTTCTAACAAGAATATGTATATAAATACACTGGTGTTGAAGCTTAAGGTGACAAATGCTGATTCGAAAATATGTCCAAAAAGAGACTACTCTTTTTAAAGACTTTCCACAGCCAGATGATAGTAACAAATGCTGATTGGATAATACACTGTAATGATAAAAGTAACCAGACACCCCTTTAAAAGCAAATGAACGGATCCGCTGGGTTGTTAAGATGCGCGGTACAACTGCAAACGGTAAAAAAACAAGCCTGCAGCTCACCGAGATCATATTGCACAGTCAAGTTGGGTGAAAATGTCCCGACGGGAAAGAAAAGATTGTTCGGTGTTATATTAGTGGATTGTCCATAAGAGAACCCGAGAGGCGTTTAAAAATACTCAAGTCAACTGTTTTGGATGTACTGAATAAGTGGAAGACACATGGCATGCCTGAAGCAGCAAACCGTACCGACAGACCAAAGAAAATCAGTGATATAGGACGTGGAAGCCTCAGGAGAGTCGTTACAATTTATCGAACTGCACAAGACCTCAGTCTACAGGTGAGTAAAAATGCTGGAACTTCGGTATGTACACGTACTATTCACAGAGAATTTCATTCCTAGGGTTACCGTGGTCGTGCGGCTGCTCATAAGCCTTTCATCTCCGCTCGGAATGCTACTCGTCGTTTAGCATGGTGTAAAGAACATTTCTTGTGGACCGTAGATCAATGGAAATGGATCCTATGGACTAATGAATCCACTTACACGATCCATCAGTCTGATGGCCGTATGTGGGTCTATTCGCACTGTTCCTACGGTCAATCTTGGAGCTGGCAGTGTACTCGTGGGAGGGCGGGGGCATGGAATGGTCCCGTCCCGTTGTTAATCGTGGACAAACCTGTTAAACAGGACGTCTACCTCGATATTCTGGACAATGATGCTCTACCAACTCTGTGGCAATACTATGGAACCGAGCCTTGTTGGTACCAGTAGGATAATTCACCGAGCCATAAAGCAAGGACTGACGTAGTCGATGAATCGGCCCGCGACGAATAAACGCGCGACGAAACAGAACACCGGCATTTGCCACATGCAGCACCGACCATCTCTGGTCTTTTGCACCTCGACTCTTTAGTCCAAAGGACAGTTTTCAATTTCCATACTGTCGAAGATCGATGTTTCCTACATGACGCTAACGAACGTGCAGTATTAGTTGTAATAATTAGTGACTTGCTGACAACTACTCTGCCGGGGTGACTCATGTTGCTTTGTGTCTTGCGCACAGTACTGGAGCTAATATCCGTTCCAATATCTAATATGTGGTATGCGTAATTTTGAGACAATATAGAGTTTTGCTCTGAACTGACAGCCATCTCCAGAATTCTCCTGTCATGTTTCCTTAGCTTCGTAGGTTTACCCCGAACCCTTTATTTTCAAATCTGTTCCAGCTCATGTTCATTTGCATGTCACGTCACCAATCGTTGCTTAGGAATCTTGAAAGCAGCTGAAAGTCATGTACGGAACGAATTTTTCTATCGCACCAATTATCGGTCCTCGCTGGAAATCAGCTAACTCTGTCAATCGAGGCATCTTGCATTCACAGTTGTGCTATTGTCTCATCATAGCGCCAAGAGTACATTTATAGGTGGGTCTAGGACGTGCACCTTGCGAAGGACTTACCTCACCGTGAACATATCAGGTATCGACAAAGGTATTTGCTTTTTTCGTAGTCTGAGACAAACATATACGTAGTAGAAAAGCAACGTATTCATCAAAATAATTACCATGGGAATCAACAGCGTTCTGCTAACGTGTTAACAACTTATACACTGAGTGACCATTTTATTATGACCAACTGACAGTTTCAAGCAAATGAACTATGGCTGCACGCTGTTGCCGCCAGATGGCGAGACTAGTATAAAAGGGAAAGCTTAGTGCTTGCGAAGTAGTAGAAGTGATTTTGGGGTGAGGAGATGGGTAAAAAATGCGATTTGACGGACTTTCAACGTGGAATGATTGTTAGAGCTCGGAGCGAGTATAACCAAAACCGCCGCATTCGTGAAATGTTCCAGAGCAGCTGTTGTTAAAGTGTTTAAAGACTGGACTGTTAGCCAAAAAACTGGATCTCTACGTGCAACGTGTGGTCGTCATCGACTAGTGACTGCTAGGGCGGAACGGAGAGCAGTCACTAGTTAAGATGGTCTGTAATTTGCTGCAACATTGCAGCAAATTACAGACCATCATAATTTAAGATCCCCTCAAATGATCTGTACACGCACTGTTCGCCGTACACTGCATCGTATGGGATATGGCAGCCGAAGGCCTGTTCGAACACCTTCGCTGTCTGCAGTCAACAAGAGAAAACGTCTCCAGTTCGCACAGGAGCACAAGGATTGGACAGTCGATAATTGGAAAAAAATTATGTGGTCCGATGAATCACGTTTTCCCTTGCACCATGCCGATGGCCGAGTAAGAATTTGGCGGAAACAGCACGAAAGCATGGACCCCAAATGCATTGCTACAACCCTTCAAAGCTGGTGGAGGCAGCAACGTTATGGTTTGGGGAATGTTTTCCTGGCATGCTTTAGGCTCTTTAATTCGTGTTGATCAACGTCTGACTGGCACATCATATCTAAACATCGTTGCGGACCAAGTGTGTCATGTCATTTGGATGGTTTATCCTAATGGCGATGGCTACTTTCAACAAGATAATACGTCCAGCCATAGTGCTCGTATTGTACAGGATTGGTTTCAGGAACATGCCGGCGAGTTAACTTTACTTAGGTGGCACCCACAATCTCCAGATCTCAACCCCATTGAGAATTTGTGATTTGAAGTTGCACAAGCCATCAGACAGGCTGGATCCACAGCACTGCAAACTCACACTCCTGGAAAGTGCTATTCATCAAGCATGGTCTCAGATTCCACAAACCACCTATCAACATCTAGTGGAGTCCATGCCAAGAAGAATCGACGCAGTAGTAAAGGCAAAAGGTTGCCCAACGAATTACTGAGTGGGTGGTCATAATAAAGTGGCCACTCAGTTTATATACCGCTCCATTCAAGTGCCAAGTCATACGAAGAGATTATTTTGGAGTGAAAGAAACAAGTGATAGTCTGAAGGAGAGATATCTGGCGAGTCAGCCGGATGACACAAAAGTTCCCACCAAAGTTTTTTTATAGTGTGCCCGGTCAATGAAACGGGGTTGGAACCAGCTTTATCTTGAAGGAGCAGAACGCCATTCCTGCTCCCTTCTGTTTCAGGTTTTCATGCACTCGTTGTTTACAATACACTGCAGCGTTGATCGTTTGGCCACGTTGCAAGAGTTCATAATGAACAACACCATGTACTGTCCTCCATACACACCGCATAATTTTACATGTATGCATTGCAGGCTTCGTTGTGTGAGGAATTGAGTCACTGGTGACAACTGACACGTGGAACGTTTTGGGGTGCCGTACTGGACCCATTTCTCATCACATGGGAATACTCTGTCTCAAAAATGGTCCCTTGTCATAGATACGTTTTGGGGTGCTGTACTGGACCCATTTCTCATCACTTGTAAGTACTCTATCCCCAAAACGGTCCCTTGTCATAGATACGTTTTGGGGTGCTGAACTGTACTCATTTCTCATCACATGTGAGTACTCTATCCCAAAAAAGGTCCCTTGTTATAGATACGTTTTGAGGGTGCTGTACTGGACCCATTTCTCATCGCATGTGAGTACTCTATCCCCAAAATGGTCCCTTGTCATAGATACGTTTCGGGAAGCTGTACTGGACCCATTTCTCATCCCATGTGAGTATCCTATCCTAAAAATGGTCCCTTGTCATAGATACATTTCGGGGTGCTGTACTGGACCCATTTCTCATCACATGTGAGTATCCTATCGCAAAAATGGTCCCTTGTCATAGATATGTTTTGGGGTGCTGTACTGGACCCATTTCTCATCACATGTGAGTACTCTATCCCAAAAATGGTCCCTCGTCATAGATACGCTTCGGGAAGCTGTACTGGACCCATTTCTCATCCCATGTGAGTATCCTATCCCAAAAATGGTCCCTTGTCATAGATACATTTCGGGGTGCTGTACTGGACCCATTTCTCATCACATGTGAGTATCCTATCCCAAAAATGGTCCCTTGTCATAGATACATTTCGGGGTGCTGTACTGGACACATTTCTCATCACATGTGAGTATCCTATCCCAAAAGGTCCCTTGTCATAGATATGTTTTGGGGTGCTGTACTGGACCCATTTCTCATCACATGTGAGTACTCTATCCCAAAAATGGTCCTTCGTCATAGATACGTTTCGGGAAGCTGTACTGGACCCATTTCTCATCACATGTGAGTATCCTATCCCAAAAATGGTCCCTTGTCATAGATACATTTCGGGGTGCTGTACTGGACCCATTTCTCATCACATGTGAGTATCCTATCCCAAAAATGGTCCCTTGTCATAGATATGTTTTGGGGTGCTGTACTGGACCCATTTCTCATCACATGTGAGTACTCTATCCCAAAAATGGTCCCTCGTCATAGATACGCTTCGGGAAGCTGTACTGGACCCATTTCTCATCCCATGTGAGTATCCTATCCCAAAAATGGTCCCTTGTCATAGATACATTTCGGGGTGCTGTACTGGACCCATTTCTCATAACATGTGAGTATCCTATCCCAAAAAAGGTCCCTTGTCATAGATATGTTTTGGGGTGCTGTACTGGACCCATTTCTCATCACATGTGAGTACTCTATCCCAAAAATGGTCCCTCGTCATAGATACGTTTCGGGAAGCTGTACTGGACCCATTTCTCATTCCATGTGAGTATCCTATCCCAAAAATGGTCCCTTGTCATAGATACATTTCGGGGTGCTGTACTGGACCCATTTCTCATCACATGTGAGTATCCTATCCCAAAAATGGTCCCTTGTCGTAGCGAGACATCAATTCAAGACAAGCTGAGAGACATTGCTATTTGTTCACTGCAGTCAATTCGTGGGGGACCCACTTAGACAATTTATATGCCTCACGTATTGCATGCAGATGTCTTCGGAAGGTTTCGTCACAAACACTAAATGACTGAGCCAGTTCCTGGCATGTTTGGCTACTGTCCTGCTCAGTAGCAACTTTCAGAGTGCCTGTGTCAAGGCTTGGAAGACGACCACTCCGGAACTTGTCTTGAAGAGATTCATCTCAGTCTCTGAACTTTCGAAACCAATTCCGCGTTGTGCGATTCTTCACAGCATCTGCCCCGAAGGCTTAGCAAATGTAACGAGTTGTTTCTGCAGCAGACAAACTGAGTTTAAATTCGTATAAAAAAACCACGAATATTCTCCACTGATACCGCTATTGTAGTAGCTCGTCTTTCCACTACCATACTGCTTACTTATCTGATTCATATGCGGACAGCACCATGGGATTTCAGCTGATGATACACCGCGCGAGCGGAACACCATCTCTCCGCAAATTCAATCATTACAAGGTGTTTCTTTTTCTCTTTCGAAAAACGGCAAATACTTTTGTTTTTACCTGATAGAAGTGTCCAGATGTCATTGCTGGGACTGTGTATTATTATCGTCTAGATCTTCACAATTCAGGCATTGCGGGTTTGTGGAATGAAAAGAAGAATCATTCCATTAAACCTCATTTTCTATTTTAGGAGCCACAACGATTTTTCCTTTATCTTATTTTAATTTGATCCAAAACGCAAAACGTTTTCTTTACTGCTGTTTCTTATCCCTCATCTCTCTCTCTCTCTCTCTCTCCTGCATTACGTTCCGCAAATGAGTTCAGTATTTCTTTTTCAGCAAACTAACTAAATGATGCTTCTGAGTTATTGCTTTGAAATGTTCATTGTATACCCTGGAATTATTAACACTACTCTCGTATTTCTCGCTTTGTCTTTCCGAGGGACTTAGTGAAAAAATGTATTCTTCTAGTTTTAAAACAAATTTTCATCTAATTCTGTTTTCAGTCCGGTTTTTTAATTGCAGCAACAATTTGCATTCATTGAGTTTCTACTTTTGTCGTCTTTTAATGATTTTAGTTTTCAACCGGTACACAATGATATTACGAAAGAAATCCTTCCATCTTTATCGTGCATTTTTCGTGAGGCAATTTCAACGGGATGCATCGTTATTTGTTCGTTTTTCGGTGGACTGCTCTTCTCTCCATGAATGTAAGCAATTAATCGGCCTTTATTTTCGATCTTTCAATGTTTAATTCCTCGAAAGAAAATGTTTTTATTCTTCAATTATTTTAATTACTCTTTAACGAACTGCTCAGGATGAATTTATACGGCTATTCCTAAACTTGCAGCCAGCTAAACGTTTAGACATTCGATAATCTAGTTATATTACTTTCATAGATTTTAAAATATTCTCTATTTTGAAATCTCTAACTATTGCTGCAGATAGCAACGCATCAGAAATATTCGTAAACCCCGACGCAAAAGAGACATTTATCTTTGCCAAATAAATAAAAAAATAAGAGGTACTGTATACAAGGTGTGTCACAAAGTTTGAGCGAATGTTGTCGTAGCGCGTAAAAATGTGGAGAAAGGTGCGGTAACCATAACCACGCAGTCAGGTACATAAACGAACATGTCTTTAACCGTCAAGAGATATTGTAAAGGGCGTGGCATAGACTGTGTGAAACCACAACTCCTGTAAGTGCATGTTGTTAGAGGAAATAATGGGGGGGGGGGATCACGGGGCACCAAACTCTGCTTCAAATTGGGACAATCCTCATTGAAAACGCATGCAATACCGAAAGGATTTTACAGGGATGAAGGTCTAAAATGTGTTTCGATTGGATCAAAGATCTCCACGAAGGAAGAAATTCCTTTGAAGTCACCCCTGAAAGGCCTGCGACCCCCAAAAATCCTGAGAACATTGATCGTCGACTGAATGTGCGAATGCTGGATGGAAGTGGGTGTTAATCATGAAGCTATCTGTACCAGTTTAAGAAAGGATTTAGGGAAGCGCAAGATCTATTGACGAAATAACATATTGACTGGGATCAGTCATAGAATGGCGAATCCGCATTTCTCCAAAGCAGCAGAATGATCATATTCAAAATTCAAGGGTGAAACGGTGACGACCATGTTCAACGCCTCTTTCTTTCCCACAAATGGAATCATCCACAAATAATTCGTTCCAGAAGGAGAAACTTGGTTAACCTCTACCTTCAAAGAAAAAAATACTATGGATATACTAAAGTTAGATGCAGGTCTTCAAAGGATAATCCGGTTTCTTTACGCTTTCCAACCGTAGGTTGACGAAGCGTATATGCTCCAGCTTTTTCCGTCCGTCCGTCCGTCCTTCTGTCGGCACATAACTCATGTAAAAATGGTTCAACTTCGATGAAATTTTAGTATGTGGTAGGGGACCACTGGGGACGAACTCTATTGAAAAGGGAACAAATGAAGTTAAAGGTCGCGACATACTAGCGAGATCCATTCCATTGCCCTCATATGCCTCATAACTTGCGTAAATATGGATCGATTTCAATGAAATTTTAGTATGTGGTAGGTGACCGTTTGGGCAGGAACCCTTTTGAAAATGGGTAAAGTGGGGTCAAAGGTCAGGACATTGAAGCGAGATGCATTCCATTGTTTTTATGCGTCATAACGTATGTACAAATGGTTCGATTTCGAATAAATTTTAGTATGTGGTAGGGGACGACCTGGAGAGGAATCCTATAGAAAATGGGACAAATGGGGTGAAAGGTCACGACATAGGATTGTGATCCATTCCATCGCCCTTTATCCCTTACTATTAAGGTGGACGTCAAGTAATTTTGCTTCCTATATTTCCAATGGAAAAACTTTTGTACACAATTCCTACACAATTAGTGTGTTCCCAAGGATGAAAATTTGAACATCGAGCAAACTAACTTCATATTATAACTTGGAATACTTAACATTTTATAAAACATAACCATAATTATATTAAAAAACAATAACGTTTCCTTTCGTCGTGTTGAAACCAGAAAAAAAGATGGCGCGACCTGTATTTTGATGACGTCAGTAGACAAATGTTGGATTGCATAATTATGGCTATGTTTTAGAAAATATTAAGTATTCTAATCTATAAAATGAAGCTATTGTAATCGATGTTCAAATTTTCAACCTTGGGAACGCATTAATTGTGAAGAAAATGTATACAGAAGTTTTTCCATTAGAAGTATAGGAAGCAAAATTACCTGACGTCCACTTTAAAGGAGCACTTATTGCATCTATGAAATTTTTATTTTCAAAACGGCTCTAAGGATATTGATGATAGTCGTTAACCTACCGTTTTCTGATACTAGATATAGATGTAGCTTGATCTCCACTTTAGGAAAATTCGTTTAGTGGGTGAAATAACCACACCGAATTACCACGTTTTTAGGGTCATGGCGTCGTCCTATTTATGCTACTCATGCTTAGAAAACTTATGACGTCACAAGCGCTCGCGATTGAGATGTTGGCGCGCGGTAACGCCATCCGTCTCATTACGTCACGTTTTGTGTGTGGATCCTATTAAGGTTTTATGACGTCACACTCTTTCGAGCAGATGGTCGCGATTCCCATCTTCCTCATTACGCCACGCGTTGTGTGCGAATGTCGGTCCACACGATAACTCGCGTAACAATCGTCAGATTTCGATTAAATTTTAGTATGTGGTAGGGGACCACCTGGGAAGGAACCCTATTGAAGGTGAACGAAATGGGGTCAAAGGTCAGGACATAGGAGCGGGATCCATTCCACTGCTTGTATGCGTCATAACTAACGTAAAAAAGTTCGATTTCGATGAAATTTTAGTATTTGGTAGGGGACTACCTGGGAACATATCCTATTGAAAATGGGCGAAATGGGATCAAAGGTCAGGGCATAGGAGCGGAATCACTTTCATCGCCATTATGCATCATAACTTACTAACATTTCATCCAAATCGAAGCACTTTTACGTATGTTGTAGGAACCTGCCTGGGGACAAAGCCTATTGAAAATGGGCGAAATAGGGACTAAGGTTAAGACACAGGAGTGGGATCTATTCCATAGGTATACCAAACCGGTTCTGTTGAATATCATCGACACGGGAGCAAAGGTCAGGGCACAGGACCGAGATTTATTCCACAGCCATTATTCTCATAACTTGAGTGATAACTTGAGTAATGATTTCTGGTATGTTGGAAAGCGTATTATAATCAATGCATCGCATGATTTTACTGACTTGTTATAGCTGTACACATGATCATACAAGATCTGCCAAACTTTTACACTCCAACAAATATGATTTTCAAGGCAGTAGAACAACACAGGCTAAAAATTTCACTTTTTGGTCTATGTTATTCTAGTGCCTTGAAAACCCGCTAGTTGGCAAGTGAAAAGTTAATAGACCTTGTATGATCATGTGTACACTTATAAAATACGGATTATTCTTTGAAGTATTGCACTTATTTGGGTATACACGGCTTAACTGAAGACATTCAATTGTGAACTTGTGCGTAAAGCAAGGGAAGAAAACGGATTATGGTACTGAGAAAGAAAGATGGCTCTGTAACAAGAAATAGAGGTGAAATTTTGTCAAGAGTGAAACACTTCTACCCGAAACTGTATGAAAGAGATGATATGCCTATTCCAGTAATGAAGAAAGATACAAGTACCAAAGTTCCTCCTGTCCTCCCCTCAGACGTTACACATGCAATTAAGAACATGACATGGGGAAGAGCTCCAGGTGCAGATGGAATTACCGTGGACATTGTGCAGGAAACAAGCTGAGAAATAGAAACTACACTCGCCAAATTTTTACTAATTGTCTCAATGAAGGAAAGATTCCTGAGGACTGGAAAAATGCTACAATGATCCTGCTACATAAAATAGGTGATGTTGAGGATCTCAGGAACTACAGGCTCATCAGCCTCCTTTCCGCGGTTTATAAAATCTTCACTAAGGTTCTTTCATATCGCTTGAAGGTAACACTGAACGTGGCTCAACCAAGAGAACAAACTGGATTCAGGAGTGGCTACAGCACCATAGATCGTATTCATGTACTTAAAGAACTAATTCAAACAACGAGAGAATATGAACTCCCATTATGCATGACTTTTATAGATTATGAAAAGGCCTTTGATTTCCTAAAACCATCAGCAGTTACAATGACTTTCAAATCCTGCGGTATTAAAGGTACTTAACTTAGCATTATTAACAACATCTATAAAAATGCAAGTGCAAAGGTTTGGCTATTTAAGGATTCAGCACCAATAAAAATTGGAAAGGGAGTGAGACAAAGTGACACGATTTCTCCGAAACTCTTCAATGTCACATTGCAAAGTGTCTTTTAATCATTGAACTGGGAAAACAAGGGCATCAAATTTAATGGACATTAATTATATCACATTCGTTTTGCTGATGACGTAGTCATTTTTGCAACTAACCCTTCAGAGCTGCAGAGTATGATTCAAGAACTTGCTGACAAGAGTAAAGAAATGGAACTAAAAATTAACTTTCAGAAGACAAAAGTGATACACAATGCTTTTACAAGAAATGAATATTTATCAATTGATGGGGAAGAGCTGGAGATAACTGATGCCTACATGTACTTTGGACAGTAGATACCAAGATATCAAGCGAGGGTCACATTGATGAGGAAATTAATCGACGTATTAAACTTGGCTGGAGAGTTTGTGGAAAAAACAATTCAATTTTTGAGAGCAACATGCGATTATGTCTTAAAAGAAAAGTGTTTAATCAATGCGTCCTTCCAGTTCTTACGTAACTTTAACTAAAAAAGATATACAAAGGCTGCAGACAACTGAAAGAAGCGTGGATAGATGCACGCTTGGTGTAACCATGGAAAGAAAAGATCAGGAACTCGTGGATAAGAAAAATGACAAGAATAGAAGGCATCATGGTCAGAGTAAAATCCCTGAAATTGAAATGGGCGGGACATGTTGCCAGAGGAACGGACCACAGATGGACAACCGATATTTTAGACTGGATTACAAGGGGCAGAAAAAGACCCAGTAGAAGACCACACCGGAGATGGATGGATGGATGAAATTCGAAAGCATGCCGGAGCAACATGGAGGAGAGTGCTCAAGACAGACATTTGTGGAAGAAATTTGGTGAGACTTTCATCCCGCAGTGGACACGATTTACACCTAAAATAACAGATTATTCTTTGAAGTTTTACACTTATTTGTTTCTAGTTAGCTCTGTTATATCCATTGTATGTGGATACCGATTCGACTGTGGGCACGATTCCAGGATACGAGAAGTGTTCAAAGAAGGGAAGATCAAACCCGTCTACGAGAAACTACAGCAAGGGAAGACTTATCCATTGGTAACAGCCCGTGGAAATATGTGACAAAATGCTACACTTCTCCAGCAAGAGCTTCTGTCAACATGACGCAGGTGGTCAATTCAAACTCTCCTCAATAGTCTTCATCAAGGTGGCCTTTATGCACGTAGAACAATGCTGTGTGCCCTTTTAAGAGCACGACACCGTACAATCCGTAGAGACTGGGCTGAGGAACTTCTTGATTGAGGACACAACGAATGAAGTCAAGTTCTCTGATCTGACAAATCGAAAGTTATTTTGGAATCTGACAATCCCCCAGTTATTATCTGAAGGGGACGCGGCCCACGAAATAACCCAGCTTTTGAGCAGGAAATATTACATTACGGTAGAGATGAAGTGATGGTCAAGGCAGGCATAAGTATCGGTGGACGTACGG
Source organism: Macrothele yani (assembly GCA_039090855.1). Lineage (NCBI taxonomy): Eukaryota > Metazoa > Arthropoda > Arachnida > Araneae > Macrothelidae > Macrothele > Macrothele yani. The sequence continues at coordinate 142,492,406 of CM077002.1, forward strand.
ACCTGTACGTCATCAGAAAAGGCAATCTGATGGCCCAGAGATATAAAGGCTAGATTCTCAGACCTATTTGTCATGCGTATGCTGCAGCCGTTGGTGGTTCGCTCCTTTCATTGGACGGTAACGTTCGGACTCATTGAGCTAGGGGAATGGAAAATATGCTTCAAGAGGATGGAATAGAGTGAATGGAGTGACCAGCAGGCTCTCTGTACTTAAATCCAATTGAGCATTCCTGGGACCCACTCAGCAGACGGAGAAGTTGTGAAGATATCCCTAACATCTCCTCAATAACCTCATCAAGTCCATGCCGCACATGTGTTCAGTGGTCATAGCCATTCGAGTGGCCCACACACACCACTAGAATTCATTTACCATCTTCAAAATTCATTTTTCTTGTTGTACAGCATATCGCATCATGCTCATTAGATGATAATATTGCATTAAAATTCACCAATGTGATTTTTCTTACCCATATTACTGAATATTCTGCTGTACCTTACATACAAAATTTCGTTCACATGATTTTCGTTATAATATCTCCTGCTCTCCTAATTTTTTTTTGGCAATGTAGTTTCATAATCAATTCCTGACACGAGCGCATTCGTCTCGTACTGCCGCAATTTTATAGTCCAGGTGTTCTGTTGCATGGGAATGCACCATTCCGTTCCTACGCGATGTTAAAGGAATTTCTACCGGGGGCCAGGAGTTGCTGCTTTGAATTACTCGCCGTATTTCTCAAATCTGATATCGTCTTTTTACTTCTCAGACTGAAATTTGAGCTGAAACGATGGAGTTGTGAGAACATTTCGGACATGCCAGCGAGAGTGACCAATAACTTTGTGACTATAAGGACTTCTATCATAGATTCCAGTAGTTTTAAGATAGATGCCAATACCTTGCATCCGCGGAAGAGGGTACCATTTTGAAAGCCAGTAAAGTATTTTTTGAAATAGTTCCATCTGTTTATTTTTACCGAGGGTTCGCCGAAATTTATTAACACACCTTGTATCAATTTAGTCATAATTCATAAAACTCTATAACCAGTACTAGTTTCCATTAGTTTACAGTGTAGCTCAAAATGTAGCACTCTCGATTGGTACTTTGGGAACGTCACAGTGGTCACGAAACCTACCCTGTTGGAGATCAGTACTTCATGGTGTACCCCCAAATAAGGTACACCATGAAGTACTGATCTCCAACAGGGTATGTTTCAAGAAACCTTAAGGGCAATGTGTTACTAAGCGGAAAAACTGCAGCTCTGATTGGTTCACACGGAAGATGAATAACGTGTAAAAAGGAGTATGAAAATTATCATTACAATGAGCCCTTTCTTTGTCATGAACTAATACAGAGTGACAGGTCTTCTTTGCTAAACGTATGAAGATTCGTGTAACAATTAACTGAATATAAAATTAAATTATAACCTTTGTTCGCATTTTAATCGCGGGCTGAAGGAATACAATTTGGTACCTCACTTAACATTTGAAAGACATCTCTTTTGGAAACTACGTATTTATCTTCTGCTATTCCCTCCGAGATAATTCGAAACATTTTTCCTTCAAAGCTTCATAAAGCTTTGCTTTATTGCAAAGTTTTGAGTCCGTTCTAGTTCAGCAATCTTTCCCCCTGTTCGACAGATTCTAATGAGGGAACACATGGCGTGTTGCATGTCGAAATGACTGAGTGTCTCGTTGCATTTATTCATGAGAGGAATTCAATTCCTCCCTCTTACATGCTGTTTCTCTGTTGTTGGAAACTTCAAATAGCTGAGCTTTTCGTAATTTCTTGGGAGACTTGCAGCGTAGACGAGTTTCTGTTGTATCATTCAGAATACTCCGAAGTTTGTTTGAAAGCGTACTTTGCAGAGGATTCAGAGGAGGACAATTAGCAGAAGGTATTCTTTTCTGAAACAAAAAGTTAAAGTCAAGTAGAATTGTGTGTTCGGAAAAATAACAAAATGAATGCCGCTGAAATTTGGTGGGCTCGAAAAAAGCATCGATTTGAGAAGCCTGTAAAATTTCATGGAGAGATTCACTTGAAAGCTTCTTTCAAGTCAACTGAAGGGTGCCATCCATTGAAGTATATAGTACACCTCAGATTATTTATTCATTATCTAAAGACAAAAGGAAAACAGTGTTCAAAGAAAAGTTCGAGTATATTCCTCTTTAGCTTTTCTACGGTGCACCAGGAATGTTACAGATCGTTCGTTTCAGAAGTATTTGTGTTGCCCAAAGACGTCTAATGTTTTTTTATGCAAACCTTAAACGCAATGGTTTTTATGTTATTCAAGGCAATGGGAGAGAATCTTCGTGTTTTCTCACAAGAAGTTCAATCATGTATATCAACGGGAAGGAAATTTTCTGTCGTTTGAAGGCTGGAAAAGAAAATGCTTTTACGCTTAAAACATTTATGCAAAACGAAAATCCGAAAAATATATTGAAAATCTGAAATTCACATATCTGTACATTATGCAAAATGCCCTAAACTCAGAACCTCAAAGCATAGCTGAGTGACATGTGCATGCCTATCCCTAAGCAGTTTGGAGATTCAGACGTTAGTTAAAGTGAGGTCATCTCGCAGGCCAAAGTTGCCGATGGTATTAGATTTTATTTAATGCTTGTATACACATACCTGCCACTGAATTAGAACATTTTTCATAATACCAGATTGGACATCCTTCATGAGAATTACAGCACATATGCGGTTTGGCACCGATTCTACAAGGTGTTGGAGTGCATTTACGTTTACACCATACTAGGTGCTCACCAAATCGACATTTATCTGGCTCAAACTTCGCGGAAGAGGACTTTGCTTCAGGAACTGTTTTTTTTTAATATGCCCCATACAATCTCAATAGGGCTCAGAACGAGAGCTTTGTGATGTCCTGGGAAAATAGTAGAAGTTGCACTCATGCTGGCTGAACAAATGGTGAACATTTCGTGCACGCTGGACTGTAGCATTGTGGTCCAAGAAAAAATCGTCAGCTTCTAGATGAAAAGTCAACATTACAGAATGGATTTGATCTGCAACAGTGTTCAGAAAATCCATGAAAGACACCCGAATGTTTAGCAATATGAGCAGGCCCATTGCGTACCAAAACATTGTGCCATACACTTTGGCACCAGCTCCACAACCTTGAGTTGTCTTTACAAGGTATGCTTGGTCAATCGTTTCATGGGGTTTACACTGTGTTAACAAGGTAAGCTGGGTTCATTGTTTCATGGGGTATAAATTGCGTTTACAAGGTCAACTGGGTCAATTGTTTCATGGGGTTTAAATTGTGCCATACACCTTGGAACCAGCTCCATAACCTTGAGTTGTGTTTACAAGGTAAGCTGGGTCCATTGTTTCATGGGGTTAAAATTGTGCCATACACCTTGGCACCAGCTCCATAACCTTGAGTTGTGTTTACAAGGTAAGCTGGGTTCATTGTTTCATGAGGTTTAAATTGTGCCATACACCTTGGCACCAGCTCCGTAACCTTGAGTTGTGTTTACAAGGTAAGCTGGGTCCATTTTTTCCATGGGGTTCACCTTGGCACCAGCTCCATAACCTTGAGTTGTGTTTACAAGGTAAGCTGGGCCCATTGCTTCATGGGGTTTAAATTGTGTTTACAAGGTAAGCTGGATTCATTGTTTCATGGGGTTTAAATTGTGCCATACACCTTGGCACCAGCTCCGTAACCTTGAGTTGTGTTTACAAGGTAAGCTGGGTCCATTTTTTCCATGGGGTTCACCTTGGCACCAGCTCCATAACCTTGAGTTGTGTTTACAAGGTAAGCTGGGCCCATTGCTTCATGGGGTTTAAATTGTGTTTACAAGGTAAGCTGGATTCATTGTTTCATGGGGTTTAAATTGTGCCATACACACCAGCTCCGTAATCTTGAGTTGGCACCAGCTCCGTAACCTTGAGTTGTGTTTACAAGGTAAGCTGGGTCCATTGCTTCATGGGGTTTAAATTGTGTTAACAAGGTAAGCTGGGTTCATTGTTTCATGAGGTTTAAATTCTGTTTACAAGGTAAGCTGGGTCCATGTTTTCCATGGGGTTCACCTTGGCACCAGCTCCATAACCTTGAGTTGTGTTTATAAGGTAAGCTGGGTCCATTGCTTCATGCTGTTTAAATTGTGTTTACAAGGTAAAGGTAAGCTGGATCCATTGTTTCATGGGGTTTAAATTGTGCCATACACCTTGGCACCAGCTCCATAACCTTGAGTTGTGTTTACAAGGTAAGCTGGGTCCATTACTTCATGGGAGCCCGCCAAACCATCTGAGTACCGTCGGCATAGAACAAGGTGTACCGGGTGTCCGTGGAACACACGACTATATTTCTGGCCTTATCCAGTCACGGTGCTCCTGACACCAATATAGACGAAGTTTCCGGTTCTTCGCAGAATGCAGTAGTTCCCATATTCGCATGCAACTGCCAATACCGATTCAATTCAATTCCCTACATATCCTTCTATGTGTGAGATTAGGTTCGGGAACAGCCTTCATTGAATGCTTCGGTCAATTGCTGCCCACAGAAACAGAAAGTCACAGTTATTACAGTTACCCTCTTAGACACTTGATGTGCGTTGTTGCAACTGATTAAAGATCCGAGATATATCACTTTGTGAGAAACCAGACAGTTCTGATGTTCTCAAAATCGTTGCTGCTGTCAGATGAGCCCCCAAAATATGTTCCTTATTGAGTTTCGAAAGCCTCTTTCTTTTCCCCTTTGTGATCAGCAGTACTGCCGATTACTGGCGAGCAGCAGTCTTGTATGGCTGCCATAAAATCACGTGACCACGTATTTTGTATACACGCTGCGTAAGTGAAGTTCACGTACATCAGCATGAAATATTCTGATCTAACGACCGTTATGTGTATCTAACCTCTGCATTTATTAGGGGTATGCGAAAGTTTTCGCCCTTTTAAGGAGAAAGGAACAATCATGAAACCAGTATACTTTTATTCAACGAAATATTGGCCGTTAGCATCAACGACCTTTTGCCATTTTTCAGGAAACAAACGAATTCCTATGTGATAGAAAGACTCTGGGTTTAAGCTGAAAAAAGCAGTGACGAAATTTTCCACCTCTGAAACTGTGGTGAACCGCTGTTGGGCTAGGGCATGTTGCATAAAGCGAAACAGATGAAAGTCTGAGTGTGCGATGTACGGGGAGTACGCCGGGTGCGGTAAAACCTCCCAGTGTAACTGTTCAAGGGTTGATTTCGTGGTGGCATAGATATGTGGTCTGGCATTATCGTGTAACAGGATGACTGGGCGGCGTCCTTTACTTGTCCATGGGTCTTCGTGCTCGATTGCGGCGTTCATTTTCATCAACTGTTCGCTATATCGTTCTCCAGTGATTGTTTCACGGGGTTTCAACATATGAAGTACAGCACTCCGTGCATATCCCACTCCACACACAACAGCACCGTCTTCCCGTGGATATCCTGTTTTGCATTGGATGTTGATGGCTGGCCTGGGTCTACCCTGGATCGCTTGCGTATGGGGTTGTCGCAATAGACTCATTTTACATCCCCGGGAACAACCTCCCACAAGACATTCTTCCCTTGAAACATCTTCAGCAACGACATGCAGATGCCCAGTCGTTGATAAATATTACGCCCGTTAAAATATGCGGAACCCACTTACCAATCTTCTGGAGCTTCACCCAAGGCCTGTACGCGCCGTACCCTCGTCGATTGAGTCACTTTCAAACGTTTCGCTAGCTGCGTGGTAGATTGTGTGGAATCTTCTTGCAACAGCGATTCTAGCTCTTCGTCTGAGAGTTCCTGCAATCTACCTGCACGCGGCTTGTCTTCCAAGCTTAGATCACCTTTCGTAAACCTGGCAAACTATTCTCGACACGTCCGCTCACCCATAACCGCTTTGCCATACGCCTGACATATTGAACCATATGCTTCACTCGCACTTTTCCCTAAATTAAACATGAATAACAAACAGTGCCGCAAATGAATTTTATCGACCGCCATGCTTGGACTCCTGTACGAACTTACAGCACGGATCGCCGGTTAGTTAGCCCTCTACAGCGCCCCTTAGCGGTGATGGCGGAAGCGTTTGCGTACCCCTAACAGAAAGGTCTTGGCACACAACTGCAGCTTTATTGGTATCCATCACACTTTAAAACTACAGTACACCGCACTCATTATCTTTTATCACTTGCAGACGTACCTAAGTCTGGTCCTCCCATAATTTCCTTAATCATGCTTTACCTTTCCTTCATTTTACTATGACCCAACCAACTCGAAACACCAGTCGTCGTCCAACTAACTATATTTTACTTCACATTACTCACCTTGAGCGTTGGTTAGTTCCACACCCAATCAGAACGAGTACTGCTGCAAACTCCCGCTAAAAATACGCCTCATCTGCTCATAAAAAGGTTCCTGTGTTTCCCATTCAACTGCTAGTTGATAACCTATCAGTTCTGTGAAATACACCGAAAGCAGATATGAATTTCAGCGCATAAAACAATAGTCTAGTCTAACTTCGTACATTTAGGCTGATTTTGTATTCAGTCATAATAGTTCTCCACTTTAAAAATGAGACTGTTTTCTCCCATCTCTATGCAGAATAGAAATATATATTTCCAAAAAAATACGTATTAAAAAAAAAGAATTTTCATTTTCGAAAAACAAATTATTTTTAATCTTTCTGAGAAACACAATATTAACTCAATTAGAAAGCAATTTAGTCACCAGGAAAATATGAAATAGCATGCTTACTTTCATAGGGAACATGAAAAAAAATCGATTTTTCTTCTTGAAAAGTAAAACCATCTTATAGATATACGCAACCTAATAGTAAAATCGTGCGCAAAGGAAAATAAGAAAAATTTGCCTGCGATGATTAACTAAGAACATTATATTTCTTAACTAGAACCATTTCTTTTCGTTAATTATCTATGACAATATGTGAAGAGTCAATTTCCCTGAAGAAGTATTCAGTGTCGAGTCACATTATTGTGACCACCTCCTAGTTGGGAGGTCAAAAGCGCTTAGCCAATGAAAGAAGGCACGTGTAGTGAGCTGGCTTGGAGGGTATATAGGTGTGCTGTGAGCAATCTGAAAATATATCACTGGTTGCTGTCATGGATAAAAGGAACGATTAATCAGATTTGCAAAAAAGAGATGATCAACGGCTTTGGGGCCAAGGGTGGTAGTATTTCTGAAACAGCGCTGTTTGTGAACTGTTCGCGTGCTGTTGTGGTTAAAGTGTATCGTGATTGGAGAAATGGCAGCATTGCGAATCAGCGATGTGGAAACTTCGGAGCACCACGTGCCATTGATGTGAGAGGTGAATGTCGGCTGCGAAAGTGGGTGAGGGCCGATCGACACTCTACAGTAGAGAAACTCACTGGCCGAATGAACCAGGGGGCTACCGGAAGTGTGTCTAAAACGACAGTTCAGCTAACCCTGCTGCGTATGGGGCTCCGATGCAGACGGATGGTCATTGCACACCTATGCTAACGAAGGTGCATAAGCAGAAAAGGCTTACATTTGCACGGCAGTATCTGAATTGGACCTCCACTGATTGGCAAAGTATTGCCTCCTCCGATGAGTCACATTTTCTGCTCATCAAAAGGATAACCGTTGGTGTATAAGGCGAGATGCATCGCAGAATAAACAGTTTTCAACCACTTCTGGAAGAACACAAGCTGGTGGGGGCGGCGTTATGGTCTTATGGTCCGTTGCTATCTTTGGGTCCATTCATACCTGTGGAAGGCACTATGTGCCGAATTCGTTATGAATCCATCCTTTCAGGCCACAAACACCCATACATGCTGATTGTCTTCCCTGGGGAGATGAGATCTTCTAGAACGACAATGTGACATGTCACACGGCTAGAAATGTCAGAGTGGTTGGGAATGCACGATGACTTCCTAGGCCCCCTAGAAGTTCCCCAGACTCAAACCCAATTGAGCATCTATGGGACCACCTTGATCGTGTTGTTCACTGTATGGATACTCCAGCACGTGTCCTCCAGCAGCTGTCAGCATCCACATACATGTGAACACCTTCCAGCACCTTGTTGAGTCACTCCCAGCCAGTCTAGCTGCTGTCCGCCCTGCACACTGCGGTTACTCTTGATATCAGCTGGTGGTCATAATAATGGGAATCGACAGTGTATTATGTGAGCAAGAGAAGTGCTTTAAATGAAACGTTTCGTAGCACTGACTTGATCTGGACAACTACGATACAAATTCTGTACGCTTTAATTTAAACTCATATTGCCTTAAACGGCCAGTGAATTAGTCTTTATTTACCAACCGCAACGTCTTTATTTCATCCAAAACGGGCTACTTCGAGGGGTAGCACTCTGCATCATATCATTCCTAGCGTAAAGCGCTATTCAAGTATAGCAAAAATTTATAATATTTTAATGCTTTCATCTCAAGGAAATATAACCATCAACTACGAACAAACGCGACCCTCAAAATGAGACTCCATACACCTAACGAGCAACTGAAGCCATTTAAGGTGTAACAGACAAATATATCATACAAAAGACAGCACTCTTACGGAAGCTCGAAAACCGATTAGAACGCCCCAAACATTTTAAATATTCTCATCTCTGTTGAACCCATACATTATTTTACTCTTGAATAAACACGCATAAGAAGGACAGACCGATTAGAACTGTCTTTAAAAGAATTTGTCGCCAACTATTAACTTAGAAATATCACTGTTTAACTATCTTAAACCATTTTACAATAGCCATGAAGCCAGTATTACAAATGCTACTGAAGTTATCAATAGGTTAAAAACAATAAAAGCCCCTAATTTCATAATGTCAAATTTAGATGTCATATCTCACTATCCCAATACCCCAACTAATATAGCAATCGAATTAACTAACTCCAGATTAGAAGACAATCCTACTGAAAATATCAGAAATGGTATTATATCCGCCTTATTTTTATTACGAATAATATTTTTTTCACATTTGACGGGACGATTCGTAAACAGCAATATGGCGCCCCGATGGGGTCTCCAATTTCAGGGCTATTTCCCGAGGTTATTCTGCAGGACATCGAAAGTAAAATATTTAATCACTAATACATACTTACCGTGTTTGTATCTCCGATACGTAAATGATGTTTTACTGTTCTGACAGCATTCTGATCATGAGTTCGATAACTTCATTAATAAATTTAACAGCTGTTATCCATCAATACAAGTTAGTAAAGAAATTGCAGTTAATGGTCAGCTATATTCAATAATGAAGGCAATATTGAATATTCGGTTTACTGCAAGCATAATTTGTATCTGCAATTATTCCTATGGATTTTAAACATCCTTGGAGGTACAAGACAGCTGCGTTTCGCTTTTACATTAAAAGAGCCATTACACACCCATCCAGTAAAATATCAGAGATCAAAGAGCTCAAATGGATTGAAAAGACTGCGGAAGAATTTGGATATAATAAAATCTAATCAAATCCTTGTATAACAACATTAAAGCCAGCATAAATCCTTTGAAAAATGCTCTTAAAAAGGTAAAAAGCAATATTATGGAATATTTAATACTTACCTCGTTGTTAGTACTTTTTTAAAAAAGAAATGTTACAACCAGAATGTTAACATAGCTGAAACAGCCACTGATAACGGAATGATACTTGCAAATAATAACAATAGATCGATTCTAAATATATCTGGCGTTTACGCTATTCCAACTTGTAACAGTAGTAATCAAATATTCAAAGTATATATCCGAAGTACACGTAGAAAGTTTTGACTATATTAAATGAACACATTATGAACTGGATAAGAAGAGATGAAATAAACTTCATGAATACAACATTGCATCAGAAACTGTATTACTCCAGATTGGATTAACGCAATTATTATAACTTCGCACAGTACACATAGCCAGTTCTGACCTCGGAGGCTGTGGTCATTAAAAGATACAACTGGAACATTAATAGTTCTGTAGAACTTCAGTTTGCATGGAGAGATCTTATTGAACAGGAGCAAAAACGTTTTTTCCGTAGACGTTGTCTAACGGCTTTGTTGAACTACAGATGGCGACACCATATATGTGCGCAGTAAAACCTAAATCATGATGAGCGGGATATGTGTCTGCATGACGGGGCTGGACATGAATTCCATTGGAGCAGCATACCTGAGCATACGAGTGCTGTATCAACACAGTCCCGTGCACCTACTACTGATAATGGCAAATATTAGCAGAAACTAGTATATTGTATTAGCTGAAACTAGGGTGTTTGCTTCTCAATCAGGATGATTATTCTTCAAGATTTTATTAATTTTTAACGTTACGTTTGCATCGCGGATTTATTGGCTTTCATTGTATAAATTCATCTCTTTCATTTGTTTCTTGTTCAAATTTTACTGTGTCATGAATTTTACTTCCGATCTTCACAATGCACAAAGCTTACACTCTCTGAATGAGTCGGGCACTTGCGGCAACGTCCTGTGAGTGAATTCATTGTATGCATGCATGTGAAGACCCGACAGCTGCTACTGTTATAGTAAGTAGAAATAGCGTTCGTTCTTTCCTGGTTTTAATAACAGATATTGTGCTCTCTACATATATTTAACGTCATTTAAAGGCCTCCTGTTATTAGCTGAACGTATATAACGTGTGAAACAGTAGTGAACGGCATTTAATGTCGATTATTTTACGTTTTAAAGTGGACTTTTGGATATAAAATATCGAGACCAACAGATTAAACATTTACTTCCCCAGCTAAGAAATTGGACATTATTTTATGAAGAGAATGCACACGGTTTCGTAGTTGGTACAATGTGAATGAAAAAATAAGTTTTTCAGTCTGTTGTTTAGACGCGCAGATATTACAGTAAATATGCTGCAAATGCAAACGTGAACTTATAGCTACTTGTGGCAAACTTGTGCGTTAAGAAAAATTTTAAATTATACGCAAAACATCTCACATCAGAAATGATATATGACAATGAAAGAAATTTAGAAATCGAAGTATGAGAAGCAGATATACTGAGAAAGTTAGCAGATAACTAGGCCCCATGGCGGAAAAACTACGTATTGTTTTAGGCAGATTGTATTTTAAAAAGGTGTCTTGTATTACGTGGTATTACCACGGAATAATTTTTTCGGTCGAGTTCTTAGAGGCGCAGATATACACCAGAAATGGAAATATGCTATTACATCCCCTAGTGGCAAAACTGATAACCCAAAATTAGGAATTATATGCAGAACCTTTTCCACCAATAGCTCTATTCGATGCAAAAATAGTTCTTCAAATGGGAATTTTGAGTGCAGAACCTTTTCCAGCGAGAGCTATATTCGATGCAAAAAATGATTTCTCAAATGGGACATTCATATGCATAACACTTCCCACCAAGAGCCATATTCCATGCAAAAGTGCTGTCTCAAACGGGACTTTCATATGTAGAACCTTTCCTAGCAAGAGCATATTCGATGCAAAAATGCTTTTCCAATTGGGAATTTTAGAAGCAGAGATATTGGAGAAATCGCAATTTAATTTGCGCCCGTTAGCGGGAAAACTTGGGCACTGCTCGAAAGATAAACTGCATCAAAAATAGTCTTCGTTATCAATGGTGTCGAAAGGAAAAACATTTTCAGTCGGATTTTTAGAAGATATGATATGGAATAAACTGTATTTTGAAATCGATATTATCTGCATTTTCATCCTCCAGCTGCAAAGTTATGCACCGGAAAACAAGCATCGTTCTGATATTTGGTGCTTCCCAAAGCAAAGCGAATTTTGAAATCTGACTAATAGTTGCAAAGATATAGTGTCCACAGACGGGCGGACCAATGAACGAAAAAAGTGATACCATAAGCAAGTGAGTTTCTAACGAAAGACGTGGGAACTAATCGAACCGGGGAAATGAGTCAACACATGACACTGTCAAAGTCCAGAAATATTACATTGTTGCATTGCCCTCAAGAGCAGTAAAGCAAGATATACACTACTGATGAAGTGAGTTTATGATAAGCCCTGGATAATGATAGACTACTTATGTGTTTTCAGGATTACAGTACTTTGCATATTTGACGTATTGACACCTTTTAGTGCCAAATCCGCACACCTCTTCTTGCCTAAAGAAGACTTGCCAATTAATTGGTGAGCAGCATTTTTCCGAGGAAATTTTCCATTATGGCCAAGTAACTTTCATCTGTCTGGCTCTTACATCTGGGAAAACCTCCAACAAAATACGTATATGTAGCATTTCTGTGTCTCAGAAGCGCTGTTAATCCACGACGCTATTACGTGTGCTACTACAAAACCTCTGGAGATATCGGTCACAGTATAGCCTTCTGAGAACCTACCGATAATTTGACATCGGGTAAATTCATCCATATGAGATTTGCGAGACATTTTTCTTGCTTCAGACACGCAGGTTTTCGCACCGTCGCTGAAAACACATGGGAAACGGAATGAATTCTCCTCAAACACAACACCGATTAAAGCCAATATAGGTTCTCGCCAGGTATCACGTGCTCACAGTAAATTTGCATACCAGCTGTGCTTCGTGGAGTGTCTTCTACGTCACGCCGAACTCTTGCGCATGCGTCAGCAAGCTCTTATCCCCATGCCACTCTGTAATCATCTGATTTTATGTTCGACTGGAAAAGCAGTATTCCATATCACCTTACGTTACTATGCAATATTAAACTAGTATTTCCGATTCGCATTACGTAAGCCACAAATGACGTTAGTAAAAGGAATTTCATGACAAAAAATAATGTTTTCTCCAAATAATTTTAAATGTGGAAATGTTTTGTTCTTTCTTTTTTTCTTATGAGTGACACACTTGCTATTGTTCTCAAAGAAAGATCAAAATAAGGACTGTGAAATCTCGACAGCCACATTTGCCTTTTTGTAAAGATATCTGCTGCGTTATGGAGTCTCGACATGACTTAGTAATTTTGCTTCGATGGAATAAATTATTGGAGGGCAGCTATACATGAAGACGAGAACAACTTTCGCAAGAGGGAGTGAAAAAGAACGACTGACGTTGAAAGATTAGTCTTTCATGAATATAATTAAATAATACGAATTTGTTGTCAGGAGATTTTTAATCTTTTATATCCAAGTCAATCTGTCAGCTCCTTTGTAAAAATTCCTTTGGAATATTAAATAACTGTCTTGTCCAACACATGGCTCCAACACTACAGAACCAATCCACTTTGGTTTTCTTTTAAACGGTTCTCAAGGGTTTCTTAATAATTGAAGACGCGGCACGTTTTGTGAGTTTGGTTAACGGATGTCTCCCAGAAAAATGCCGGCACATATTGAAAAATTAACAAAAATCGAGTTTAATTATATTTTCTGTAGCTTTAGCATATTCGATGCAGAGATGAGAAGCATCGTTGTGTCAAAGATGTAGTACAGATGGTCAGGTTTTAACCGTACTGATCGGTTGCGAAAGTTCTATTAATCAGTCACTGCTTGGACCAATGTTATTTTTTCTTTCGATACAGTTACGCAAAACAGCTATGATGAAGCATACACCGAAATTCTCCACAAAATCAAACTCTCAGTTTCTTCGCAAAATGCAGCTGATAGGATGCTTTTACAAGGAGTGTTCAAATGAAAAGGTACGAAACGACACTGTGGGTATAAATGAAGACTTTATTCAAAGTATACACCATAGGCCGTAGCACAACGATCCCATTGATTAACGAGCCGAAGGATTCCTTGTTCCCAGAATTCCTGTGGCCGTGACGAGACCCAGTCCTGCACAGCGTCCTTGAGTTCGTCGTCCGAGTGTAAGCGCTTCTCTTTCAGATGTTTTTTCAGGTGACCAAATACATGGAAATCGCAGGGCGACATGTCCGGGCTGTACGGTGGATGGTCAAGCTCCTCCCACTGGAACTTGGCCAGTTCCGCGTGTGTGACCCTGGAGACGGGGGGACGCGCGTTATCCTGGAGCAGAACCACACCCTCCGGGATGAATAGCGGCCGGTTTAATACCTTCCGCTGTCAGAAATCGGATAACGCCTCGCTGCTCCTCAATCGTCGAATTTTGCAATGTGAACGCCATCCTGTCCTCACACGCACTGCCGCGTCAATTGGACGGCGCTCTTTATAAGAGCCTCTGCTCTCTCCTGCGCATGCGGCCGCCCGCGCATTCTCCGATCCACGCCGGTGACTCCAATCGCATCCCTAGATGTGTTGCTACGTTCTCCCATAGAGGCATAGGCAAATATGTTAACGGTTACGTTCTGATGACGTTTCGTACCTTTTCATTTGAACACCCCTAGTAGGTACGGTATTTACATCTCAATGCATTTGGACATGTTTTCTCTAGTTACAACGGCCGTTCCACAAAAACAGAGTAAAATTTCACAAAATGCAGAAATATAGCTACAGCAAAATATATGTTATTCTTTCTCAAAGTATCTTCCCTCGGATTATATACAACGGTCCCATCGTTCAGTCCACTTTTCAAAGCATGTGACGAAGGCATTATGTGGAAATTCCTTTAACGACCACTATACAACTTGAATAACGTCAGCATCCATGTTGAATGTTGCGCCAAGGAACTTCTACATCATTGTTGGAAATAACTCGAACTTGCACGGGACGCGGTCACGCTGTAGCATGATTTCAATACTACATTTCGTAAGAAACTGTTGAACACAAGCAGCCACATGTGGGCGGGCGTTATCATGGTGTAGGGTCCAGTCGCTTAATCGATATGTCTTCGCAGACGCTTAAAGACTGAAATGCAATACTGAGCAGTGAGAGTAATATATGGAGAAGCGGCATGCTGGTAAACTACACCTTTATGATCAACGAAAGTTATCATCACCACCTTCCCAGCTGATTTGGTTTGGAGGTCTTTTTCGGAGGAGGTAAGCTTGTGTGTTTCCCGACCCTCTTTGCGCGCTTCGTGAGAGGGTCGAAACAGAGAATCCCTGTTTCATCGGCAGTTATTACTGTGTTTAGAAAGTTTGATTCCTTTGCAATCATTTATTTCCACTCATGACACACCTGAACTCTGGCTAACAATTGTTTTCTCGTCAGGTGATGAGGTACTCATCTGGAACACACACGATGCAACAGTAATTTGTCGCGTAAAATGCGGAATGCCGGCGTTTTTGAAATATTAGCTGTCGCCGCTTTGTCTTCACACGCCATTCGTCGATGTTCTTGCAGGATTGCCTAAACAGCGTTAAAACTACGCTCCGTAACAACACTTTTAGATGGCGCAGGCATAGGAGCGATTTCAAACGGCATTTTTTGAAATCACGGTGCCATCTAAAAATCGTTGACTCACCCCAAAATTATCTTTTTAAGTTGTTTTCATTAAATCAACTATTTTTGGAGCCATTTTACCCAAACAATAGCAAAATGTCATCGCACAACGCATTTCACTTCTTAACTCGGAATCACTCACCTTGATATGGCGAAATGCAGACGCACTTGAAACAACTGCGCAATAACAAAACCAGAATCGTCTGCCCTGGGTAATAATAGATACTTTCTGATTCAGTTAGTCGTCTGCGTGGTTATTTTTCCCCTTTGCACTGTTGCGAACTCAAAAAACATAACTCAGTTTTTATGGAACTGCCTTTGTACATACGAAAAAATGCTAATGTTCTTGGAGAATAACAATATGCCCATTCTTAGTCCCTTATGCAGCAGTAATCTTTCGGCATCAATACACTAGTTTAGAAAAGTATAAGGAACTCCTACCTAATAATGTCTTCAACCAATCTAGACTTTCAAACCAGCCACGATGTAGCATGGACTCAACGAGGTGCTGATATTGCTGTACAGGTTTGTTCAGCACCGCGGATGTGATGGCGTGTATCCATTGCGGAATGTTCGTTGGGGTAGGATTGCTGTTACAATGGCTCTCGCAAACGTATGCCAGTGTTGTTCAATTGGGTCAAGATCCGGGGATTGTGGGTGTGATTTTAAAGCATTTTGAAATCATTGTAGTGCTCCTAAATCTACACCTTGATTATTCAAACCTAGTGGCATACCATCACAAAGAATAAAGGGTGGGAGCATGTGCTTTCACAGGTGAAACCATCTGAGTTGCGTGATCTAGATATTGCGTTACCCTTATTTAATCATTTATGCATTCTAAGTTATGGGAATGAAAGCTAGCGCAATTCCAGTTTAGCGCTTTATTTTTTTCTAATTTTCAGTTGTGTTGTTTTTGTTCGAAAAAAACTTCTTAAAAATGCCAGCGTGCGCAGCCGTAGACTGCACCAATCAGCCATATGTAAAAAACTTTAAAAACTACATAGAATCACGTTCCACAGGTGTCTTATGCATTTAATATTCTATTGTGACGTTTAAAAACTTATGATGAAATAGCTAAAATGTGCATTACAAACTTTAAAGTAGTCCTGTATTCAGTAACTTGTGGTCAAGAACTGCCTTTTTAAAAACATACTATTACAATTTTTTTAAAAAATCCGATTTTGTTCTGTTTAAAATTCTCTAAATTATTGCGTTTCTGATGTATAAAAATCGGCCTATCAAACAACAATAATCTCATTTTATTGTGCGCTACAAACGCTTTTCAATTTTTTTATATTTAGTGTAATTTTCGTTAAAAATTTATAATCGCGTTTAGCGCGAATTATCGGTTTTTAAGATACACTTCGTTGAGTGTCAAGAACATTCACTCCATCACATGAAACTACTCAGTGTGTATTATTTCTTATAACAGAGTTTGTGAACTGCTTCATGCACTATTTTCAACAGTCTGAACTTTTCGTGCCGTGAGTTAACGCGATTTTTGTCGTACGCACGGTAAAACGTGGCCTAGCATTGCTTTTAAAGGAAAAGAATCTGTGGCGATATTATAGAGCAGATCCATAAATTTAAATGGTAATTTTTCTTTTCGCAAGAAAGCTCTAAATGCGCTTATCGTTCTAACGTAGCCTAGCTACGTAATTCAATGAGAACCCCATCAAAAGGGTAATCTAAGATGGCTGTCTCTCGGGAACGTTGGCTTTTTGATTGGAGGTTTAAAATATTATTTATTTGACATGGTGGTACAGATACAGGATAAACAGACATAGACAATATACTCAGTTTACGTCATCAATGGGCATAGCACACGTGGTACACAGTATACCAAATGATGATGTTACACAGAGCGAGCCAGTGCTGATCAAGAAACACATTGAGAGCCAGTGCCAAAGGAGAAACATAAACATCCATGCCTCACCGGGATTCGAACCCGCACACATCTCGGACGAATGATCAGAGGCCATCGCTTAGACCACTGTGCCACCGGGGCAGCGAGATGCATACTTAAGTGAGGATAGCAGTGTCAGGTTTTCTATTGGTGTTACAAAAAATATGCTGCTTCAATGTAAGTTTTACTGCAAAAAGTATTAGCGTTAGGGCGTCATTTCTGTGCGAATGATGCACTACCCAGAGGTTTCAAATTTTCGATAATTATGGTTTTTGTCTAAGTGACATACATTCAATGGAATAACACAGCGTTTTTATTTTTTAGATGTTTAATGAACACCGTTAGCAACACAATGGATTACAAGCAGTCGTACAATCCTAATTTAAGGCCACTGGCTCCAGGAAAGGGAGATAGCCAGTACTGTAAAACAAACAACATGAATGCTTCACCAAAATTCGAACCCGGACCCATCTGGGAGGAATGGGTCCGAAGCCAACGCTTAGACCACTGCGCCACCTGGGAGGCACGCGTTTGTACTTCTGGGAATAGTACGCGTTGAGAAATTATTTATTCAAAGCGCGTAAATAACGTTGAAGCCCATTCACCTGTAGTTTTTATAAGAAAGAATATCCCCCCCTCCCCTCTACCGGCCTATCAAATATTCGTCAAAGGGATCTCAGACGTTTCCGTAAAGATGTGATCCAAGCGATAGTTTTTATCCATTCGTCCGAAGTGGATCTAGTTTCGAATTCAAGGTAAGGCATAGGTGGTGTGTTTGTCTCTTACGGCACTGTCTCTCTCCCTTCCCTGAATTAAGTGACCCTGATTTTTTTTTTTTTTTTAATTTGGGACTTAACGACAACCATGCCATACTCGATGGACTATAAGCAGTGGCAAATCCCTAATTTAAGTCCACTGGTTCCAGGGAAGGCAGAGATCCAGTGCCGTAAGACAAAAACAACATCCATGCCGAACCGGGATTCGAACCCCGCCCTATCACAGACGAACTATCGAAAGCCAGCGCTTAGGCCACGTGCCACCGGTGCCGTAGGACCTAAAACGTAGGATGCGAGACTGCCTTCGAATTACTCACAATGGTCATTAAGTCCCCCAATAAAACAAAATAAATATAAACGGATCTTAGTGCTATGTGTAGAAAATCGGTACTTGCATTTTAAGAGTGATCACCCTTTCTAGAAAAGATTCCACAAATAATTGTTTGCAGCAGATTGCGCTAAGTATGGTAAACTTCATCTATTAATTTGGCTTTTGCCTGATCGCTGCTAAGTGTAGCTAAATTTGATAGGCAATTCCTACGTTCAGCTAAATTTGATACACATAGTGCTTTTCTTCTCTGCCTTTTATTTTCCTTTCTCTGGAAATAACCAACTTTCTCTAAAAATTGCGAAACGGTTTGTCACTGTAGATGTCACTTGGCATTCACGAATTCCTATTTAGATGTAGAATGCCCTTATCAGTACAGGCAAAAAAAGGCCTTGTTTTCTTTTGAATATTAAAGACACCACGAGCAATTCTAAGAGCAATAAGAAATCTCCTGTGAATTTAGGACCGCTTGTTCCAGGAGAGAGGCAAATACCACATTTTTCTAAGAGCTATAAGTTTTATCCCGTAAATTTAGGACCACTCTTTCCAGGAAAGAGGTAAATGCCACACTTTAATGAAAGTACACCATTGATACCTCATACCAGATTGCAACAAAGAAAACTTCCAATACTAACTACAGATCTTCGCTTCCAACCACGCAGCCACAGAGGACGTGAGAAAGAAGTTCTTACGTACCGAGAGTAAGTCGAAAGTTTTGCAATATTTGGATCACTATATGCCTTCATGCGTACCTTTACAACGAAAGCTGATTAGCATTCAAAGTATAGGGCATCGTGTTGCACCGTCTTTAGCCATCTGTCCGTCAGTTCTTCGATTCCGCGGCGGTACCAGTCTTCGTCCTTCGAGGCGAACAATTCCTTCACCCTAGATGACACCTCCTCTTGGTTGATGAAGTGTCGCCCGCGGAGGAAGTGGGCCATCGACCAGAACAAGTAATAATCCGACGGGGCAAGGTGATGTGGCATCAGTTTGATGCCCTCAAGTTCCTGGAGTTTTGCCCTGATCGTTCGCGCGGTGTGAGGCCGAGCGTTTTCCTGCTGTAGGACATCGCTCTTTCTGTTCACCAGTAAAGGGTACTTCTCCAAAAACAACATACATCCGCTCCAGATGTTCAGAGTAGAGAGTGGTGTTGCTCTTCCGACTGCCCGGAACAAATTCGTAAATGATTATCCTCACGAAATTCCACCATACGCATAGTATTACCTTGTGCTCGAAGCGCTCACGTTTGGATATGTGGTTCAGGAACCTACCCCGGGCTCAGATACTGCCGTCGTGTTAGAATTACGGAAATAGACCCACTTTTCATCGCACGTAACAACTCTCTTGATGAAAAGTACATCGCGTTGGTTTTCTAGGAGTTTCGTGCACACTTCCACTGTGCAGTTAGCTTCAGCTGGCATCAGTTCGACAGGAATAATGCGACAGCTCCTGTAGACCTTGCCGAGGTCCTGGTGGTGACGAACCACGATGGTCTGTGATACGCCCAGCTCGCCTGATAATGTGCGAGTACTGGCTGTCGGATTTACCTCTAAGTGCGAGCGCACCGCCACCGAACATACGGTTCGCGGATTGCCTGACCTTGGCTGATCGTCGAGGTTTCTGTCACCTGAGCGAAATTTCTTGAACCATCTGGTTGCGGTGGTGTGGTCCACGGAACCTTCCCCTTTCGCATTGCAAATGTATCGTGTTGCTTGAGCAGCGTTATGGCGGAGTTCATACGCGTAAAGCGATAGTTCCCTAATTAGCCGGTTGTGGCTGTTCATCTTTTAGGCGTTCCAACCACAGACAGAATGACGACATGCAATGCTGTTCACAGCAACGAGTACCACATTATATTCTTTTCGAATGACTGCAGTGAGCGACTTGAACTAATTTAAACACGTGACATACCCGCCGCAGCACATGCGTTTATGCAAATATTGCCAAACTTTCGACACACCCTGTGTACTCTACCGTCACTTTTCAATGAAAGAAGCTTAAATGGACAGTCTTACACAAATGTATTAAGAGAAAGACCTTCTACACTAGCTCATGGCTGTTAAACTATACCGACAGTAATGCTGGATGTAAGGTCGAATGAAGAATGGGAGTGATGGCCCAAGAACACAGTGGCTGAACAAAGTATTACTGCATCAGTGATTAGGAAGTTATGACAGCCTGCTCTAGTGCTTTTCAAAACAATTTTCATTCCAAATGGTATTATTTTAAGAAAGTGGTAAACTGCACAATTTTCCTGAAGAAACCAATATGAAACATACCATAACATCACTGTAACAATTCGAAACACAGTTAAATATTGTCCTAGATGTAAATATTAATCCGATAGCATCTAAGAACATATTTTTTTGCATCTAAGTAAACGTGCATATTCAATTTTTCTTGCCAAAAATAATTGCATACAAAAAAACCTGAGAATTGTCACTGGCGCCATTTTTAGATTTAATAATATTTTCCTAAATTAATATTATTTGTCGGGTAAATTATTTATATAAGTATCATAAAGTTTCCTGGACTGAACTTTAATACACGACTTTTTCTCCGTACGGTCACATTTCGAAACACTATTTGACATATCTTGATTTTCCTTATAATTGGATTCATGTTATGTAGATTTCTTTTTTGCAAATGTTTCAATTTGGGCTGAATTTTTTGATTAATTAAGACAATTACGTTGTTTATAGATTTTACCGGTTGAAAAGTCTCGATAAACTAAAACGCGCCAAGCATGTCTCTCACAGAAAAACAAATGGATATCAAAAGACAAGAGCTACTCTGCGGCCCACATGCACGACGAAGTGTACAAATGGAAAATACATAAAAAGAAAAATATTGATACAACTAAACAGTCCACAATACACAAGCATTAAAAAAAATACTTAAAAAATACAGTAAAAAAAGAAAAGAAAATATCTAAACAGAAAGAGGTAATGCAGCAAAAAATACAAGAACATACAAACTGAAAATGACTAACACAACAGAAAATGCAAATACAGCAAAAAAAGACTATATACACACAAAAAAAGAATAATTCTCCAAAAAGAAATGGTAGAATTCACAAAGAGAAGAAATAATGGCATATGGCAAAATATACAAAAGAAAAAGTGAAATACATTCATCGTCAAAAAATAGTTGCACCCAAAAGGACGTGTCGGTTTTCAATGCTATTTGGGAAGAAGGTAAAGGTTACAAGGAACAATAAATGATTAAACATTGAGATTGATATGGCCAATATTTATTGAGCTACACGCCAATAAGTAGTGTCTCTCAGTATGGCCTCGGGCCGCCATGTTTGCTCACACATAATTCCAGACGTCTCGTCATGGATATGTGCAGGTGCCTAATGGTGTCCTGCGATAAGCCATATCATGCAGCTTGATCTTCTCAGGCAGTTCCTGCAGATTGTGCGGAGGGGTGGAGTGTGGATAACGCATTCAATAGCATCCCACAGATTTCCAATCGGGGATCGGTCTGGCGACGCAGCACGAAATAGCAGAGTGTCAGTGACTTGAAGGCAAGACCTCGAGACAGCAGCAGTATGCGGACGAGCGTTGTCCTGTTGAAAACGCATGGAACTAAGCGTTCTGAAAAATGTAAGAACACTGTTTGCAGGACCTCATTAAGGTAACGTTGGGCTGTCAAAGTGCCAAAGACGATCTGGCATCGTTGGCAATTGCACCCCACCCATGACACCAGGCCTTCTGGACGTGTGGCGCTCTACAACAAACTGTTAATCTTGGCGCTGACCACGGTGCCTCCAACACGGGTTCATTGGTCGTCTTTGCCAAGACAAAAGCGGGATTCGTCACTGAAGATCACATGCTGCCATTTTAAGTGGTTCCTTGACAGTCTGGCAAGACACCATTGCAGTATTTGGTAACGATGGAATGGTGTTAAGGGCAGTCAACGTAACGGTCTGCGTGCGTGTAGTCCTACGTCATGCAGCCGTCTTCCAATGGTGCTGGAACTAATCAGACGATGCACGGAGAGCACCACTGCTCGTTGAATATCCGCAATCAGGGTTGTTGTGTCATTTCGCGTATGTCGAGCAACCTGACGGTCCTCTCTTTCCGCGTATGTCGAACAACCACTCGGTCCTCTCTTTCCAAGTATGTCGAAAAACCTGTCGGTCCTCTCTTTCCGCGTATGTCGAACAACCTGTCGGTCCTCTCTTTCCGCGTTTCGTCTAGGTCTCACAGACCCTTCCTGTCCATGCTGCGTGCCTTGCTTTACTCACTACCGCCAACTGAGTGTTAAGGTGTTATCCGCACGACCGGTATGGCACGCAGTACGGCGATAAGACTATCTCGCTTCCCTGAGCCCGACGATGCGGCCCCACTCGAACTCCTCCAACAGCTCGAATTGCTTCCGAACTTTTATCCGATGTATACTTCATTTGCAAAGGATGCAACCAACATAACAGCACTAGTCATAATGGAAAGCACGCGCAACGGGACGACCTTACATAGCAGGTCAGGCACAGCGCTACGACCCCTCCTTGCTGGCGTCGCATGCGCGGCCGAGTGTGATTCCAGCAAGGAGGGGTCGCTGCGGAATTTACTGAATCATCGAATAATTTGAATATTGATTTGAATAATTTGCAGTCTCCCGATGTAAAACCTACCCACCAATTTCATTCCTGTCGTTTGCTTCCTTCTGGGTATAACTAGTTTTTTGACAAGGAGTGTACATTTAAAATGACCGAACGCACAGAAAAAGAATGTTAACAAAATAAAAAAAAATTACAGAGTACACAAAGAGAAAACGCTCAATAAAGCAAAAATGGAATATATACAAGTCAAAGAGAGTAAAGAGAAATTATGAAATACACAAATTGAATAATACAGTAAAAAATTACAGAATGCACACACACACACAAAGAGACCAATTCAGCAAAACATGCCCGAATACAAGAACAGAAAAAGTAGGTTACAGCAAAAAGTGACAGAACATACAAATGGGAAATACAATGCAACAAAACAGGAAATAATCAAATAGAAAAGGACAACATAGCAAACAAGCACAGAACACACAGACTGAAAAAGGCTAACACAAGAAACAAGACAATACTGTAAGATATAAGGACTAATACACCA
Organism: Macrothele yani; assembly: GCA_039090855.1. Lineage (NCBI taxonomy): Eukaryota > Metazoa > Arthropoda > Arachnida > Araneae > Macrothelidae > Macrothele > Macrothele yani. Next base: position 142,515,770 of record CM077002.1, read on the forward strand.
AAAAATGGTAGAATATTCAAACAGAAGTTGACCAGTTCTTGAAAAAAGGACACGATGCAAAAATAGAGAAAAAGACAAATACTGCAGCAAAGAACAATATTCACAAACAGAAGACCAATACAGCAAAAATGACAGAATACACACACGGAGAGAAGGAAGAACACAGTAAATAAATAACATAATACACAGAATACTACAAAAAAGATTACACGAACGGAAATAGCCCATACAATAAAAAGGATAGAATACACAATCAGAAGAAAAAAACACATTCAGGTATCACTAACTATGAAAACAGAAAAATAATAATACAGAAAATTACGGCAAAACATAGGAACGAAAAATGACCAATACTACAAAAAAGAACGGCACAAACAGAAAATTGGAATAGACAAAGACCGATTCAATAAAATATTGCAATACAAAAATAGAAATATTCAAAGACATCGCTACTTCCAGGTTTTATCAACGCATAGCAACCGAAAAATGGTTATCCGGCCACCACTGGGGATCCGAATCCCAGATCTCTCGATATCTAGCCGAGCGCGTTAGCTTTACGCTGTGGTGGCCAACAATCAACGACGCTATGTGTGTTTGCCTGTCAGCTTTTGACATCATAAATCTGTAAGATGGGCTCATCTACTGAACCGTCTCCATTTGGTGGGCATCAACAGAGAAAGTTCTGGTGTTTGGATAACAATTTTCTCTTTGCTATGTGTTGATAAAACGTGAAAAAAGCGATGTCTTTGTTTATTCACTGACGCTATTTGGAAGATTTTCGCAGTTATACCCAATAAATAAAAAAGGCACAACATACAGAAAAAGCCCATCCCCGGCTAAAAAGAACAAAATTCGCACATAGAAAAAAAAAACAGTTATATAAAAATGACAGAAAACGGAAACAGGAAAGGATAGGTACAGCAAAAATTGACATAATACACACACACACACACACACACACACACACACACACACACACACACACACACACACAGTCAAAACTCATAAATCAAAAATGAAAAAGTAGACAAACAGAGAACGAACAATACAACACAAGGGGGTAACATAGAAATAAAATGACAATATACAAGCAGAAAAGACCAACACAGCAATAAAAGCCAATACACAAAAAATGCCTATATACATTAAAACGGACAGGTTATACAAAGAGAAAAAAAGCAATACACAAAACACTGGCAGAACTATTTCTAAACAACCCCGGTATGTTGCAGTGGGCGATGAATATAAGTAATATCGTCTAGTTGAGTTAACAATGAGGTCGCGTCCCCCAGAAATTAAGCTCAAAGATTACGACTTCACGTTGGGATTTCATAGGGGCCAGTTACGAAATATTCACAAAAACTCATATGACGCATATTGTTACGAAGAAAAGTACATACAGTCGAAAACATTAGCTGTACTACACAGAATTTAATAAATAACAGGATAATGTTTATTATAAACATACGTAAAATGTGTTGCAGCCTTATAGTGGAGGTCAAATCAAAGTTAAAATTAATGCAAATTATTAAGATTAGCCATGTTTGCTTTTTACGCCACTAAATTAACATTATATGCACTCAGTGGACAAAACATTAGAGATATCTACCTAACAGCGAGTTTGTCCTCATTTAGCGCGAATCACAGGCCGTACATTCCGATGCATGGACTCCACCCCATCCCGGATGGTTTCTGAAGTTTAATGCCTGTCGCAGATTGTCATCAACTCGGTCCAGGATCCATGGATCTGATATTTCGTTTAAAGGCATCGCACAGAACTTCCAAAAGGGTTTGAATACGGGGACCTTAGGGTTTTCTTAATGCGACCCAGGCACGATTAGAGGAACACTTAAAACTCAGATGAGTGTTCCCCGATTAATACCTGCGTGATGGGGTGGCGCACTGTGTTGTTGGAACAGACCATCGGCCACAGAATGCGCGAAGGGCATGAACGCGTCTAAGTGATCAGTCAACACAAGCTGGTAAGGCGCAGCGATTACAAACCTCTCCAGACACACTAAGAGACCTGATGTGTTCCATGAGAAAGCACTCTAAACTATCTCAACTCAGACCCACACCCTCCTGTCAGCTCGGTACAGCTGACAACGGGATTCATCTTGACGACCCGAGGCGGCGCGACTCTACAGAGGTCCAGTTTTGATGTTTCCGGCATCAGGAGAGGGCTAATGTCCCATGACGAGCAATCACAGCAGTATACGAGTAGGGTGTCTGATCCTGTTGCCTAGGGTATGGAGAGTGCGACGTACTGTTCGCTCGCTGACAGCGCCTGAGCATCCGACGTTTTACCTAGATGTGATTTATTCCTCTGTTGCCAAGTGGTCGGTCTGTATGAGCCTGGATAGTACACGTTGACCCTCTATCTCATCAGTGGCATGCGGTCTACCACCGCTTACTCTCTGGACACTGGTATGTCCGTCATAAGTATATTTGTGGAACACCTTTGATACAGTTTCCCTCGGGAACCCTGGGGTTCTCACCACTTGGGCGATAGAATGACCTATCTGTCCAGCGTCGACAATGGGTTTCACCATCAAAATTCCCCAAAACACCATATTTACTGTAACGTGAATGACCCGGAGGACGCACACGAGATAAAGGTAGATAGCAGTGAGAGCACATGCCGGTGTTGTATAGTGGATAGCACTCGGATCTCCGGAGCCGAGAGTTGCATGTTCGCATCCTGCCACTTCCATAAAAATGGAGAAATTTACTTCGTCATATTACCCATGTTCTTCGATTGCGATGCACTGTTGCAAAGCCCTGCTTTCCGCTTATTGATCGCCGGCGTTCAGTTCGGGTCTCTTCCACTATGCACGGGTGATGCCCATGTCAACTGGCAATCAGGTATGGCAGTTCACATCGTATTCCTACGGATGTGTAGCTACACATTTCTCCATCCGAAATGCGGAGTCTACTAAGTGCTTACTCGAAGTATTCTAAGCCTCGTGGACCTTGTACAACAAAAGGTGCTTCGTATATGATTTCGCGCTTTACTCTGTGTTGAGCATGGACTTTCCTTTTCTTTTAAATTCCGTGTACATAGGAAATCCCTTTAAATTTCCACGTGGTAAGGGCTTGCTCTCAGCTTCTTTACATTTTTCGGCAAAGGGGTTTGATTTGTCAGCTGATCTGACGTGTGCTTGACCCTGGTGGCCAGGTGTTGCACCCCTGACCAATGAGCAATTAGCTACTACCAGCTAGAATTTCTGGCAGGTAATGATTTTCGTAACTTATATCAGACATATTTTCCCTGGGGTATTGAGAATAAGAAATGATTACAGCAGCTTATTTATGACAGGTTTATGATTTTCTTGCTCTGGTGAAATTAATGACGCTCATCAAAGTCCATGCCCAAAGAAGATCGACATAACATTTTGCATTGGATATTCATCTGGTGGCGATTCTTACTTCGAAATGAAAATCTCCGGAAACAAGGAGCGCCTGTCCATAACCGATTGCTAATGCTGGGGAAAGTTTTTACTTAAATTACATATATTGATTTCTTGCTCATTTCCCTCCAGGGTGGATTTGTTGTTCGTCCCCACGTGTGTCCGACGAGAATGAAATATACTGACTTGACCACATGGGCCGACAGTACAGCTGCCAGTATGTCCAGATCGATGGAAGGAAGGGAGTGCGACAGAAAAAAAAATAATAATGAGTAATTTATACGTCGTATCTTTTATTAAGGGGTAAAGCAATGTGACCTGAAATACAAGGTATTTCAGCGGCAACAGAACATACAAACGGAAAATGACCTAAAAAGCGAAAAAGGGCAGAATACACAAACAGAAAAATGCATAAACTTGAAACGACCAAAACAGAAGAAAGTGGCTGAACATAGTAACAGAGAAAGACCAATACGAAAAAAGACAAAACAAAAACAGCATACGCAAAGTGCGAAAAGGTAAATACAGCAAAAAAGGATAAAAACATAAATAGAAAGGCGCCATTGCGATAAAAAAGACAACACGCAAATAGTAAATGACCAATACAGTAAAAAAAAGACAGAATGGCAAATAGAGACCAGTGCAGCAAAAAGGAATACGAGCACATAAAGAGAAAAAAGACAAATACAACCGAAAACGACAGAATACACCCACAGAAAAAAGCCGATTCAGCAAAAAATGACAGAATACACAAAACGAACATGTCCAATAGAACAAAATAGTAAAGTCTCACGCACAAAAAAAAAAAGAACAGAATACAGAAACATAAAAGAAACCCAACATCATTTTGAAAGATGCCCGTGGTTTTAAAGTCGTCTTTGTTTGGTGAACAAAAGTACATTCAGAACAAGGAAAGGACACATACACAAAATATGAAAGACAGACATGGTCCATTTGTGCATCCATTGACTGAAAAATGTTTGCCACTAAACAACTAGTGGTGAGTAAAGAAACAGTGATCAATGTGAGACATGTAATAACTACTGTCTCTCTAATTCTGAAGAAAGTCAGAACTGGCTTGATACTAATGCAGTTTATTTCTTTCCTCTTCATACCGAAGTATGTTGAACATGTGCCAAACCACCAGCAGAAACTCTTGGGGATACAATATCAAGCTGTCTCGACCAACAAGGAAACACATGTTACAGCAGCACGTCCGTTATCCTGCGTACCAACATTGTTGCATATCTACCAGAAACTGAACATTTTGATCAAATTATTATATCGGGCGCTTCATAAGCTCCAAATACAAAATATTTTGGTAGATATTTTTCGCATTAAAAGATTCCACTCACATCTATATGTTTAGTCAAGCGGATTTGAATAAGTTTTAAGCGTAAAATAGCCTTTTCCCGTGATTGAATGTTCACGGACTCGGGCTCCTATTTATCGTTTAAGCGAGGCAAAGTTATTATATGTGTTTTCCCTGGAATCCGTTGCCCTAAAGTAGGGGTGGTCAACTAATTACACCCCTAAATACTCATAGGTCTTGCTAAAAGTCGATATAAGAAAAACACTGTTCTACTATACTGTGCAAATTAATTGGGACAAAGTAAACAATCACTCTTTTTTCCAAAACTATGCCATTATATCATTCTATGCCTTGATATACACTGGTAAATACCTGTATTAGTAAGAAGTATGTCCTCCTTTAGCAGAAATGACCTCTTGAATTCGTTTTGGCATTGACTCCACTAATTGAGTGCACATATTTTTGACTTCATAATTGTAGAACCACACTTTTATAGCATTCGTTATCATGCGTCCTTTGGTTGTACAGTCCATTTTACCTAAACGTCTCTTCAAAATATTCCACAAATTTTCTATGGGATTTACGTCTGGTGAATTTCCAGGGCAATCAAGCAAATGAATTTGATTTTCCAGCATGAAATCCTTGACCAATTTTGAATTGTGACATGGGGCCAAGTCATGTTGAAATGTCCCGTCAAAAGTTTGCAAGAATGGAACAATCCGACGTTGTAATATTTCTACGTACTTGGCTGAATTCATCATACTTTGAACAGGAACTAAACTTCCAGTGCCATTTGATGTGAAAATAACCCAAAACAACTGTTTCAGAGGGTGTTTTACAGTTTGTTTGACATGCTCAGGTCTTAAAGATTCACAGTTGCTTCGTCTAACGACATTTGCTTGGTAACCCTGCACAAATAAATGAGTTTCATCACTGAAAATTACCTTTTTCCAGTCGTCAGCAGTCCATGCTTTATATTTTTTGGCCCATGCTAAACGTTGTATCTTCATTTTCGCATTCAAATATTGTTTTTTCGTTGGTCTTCTTTGCCTTCCGGCCAACTTCCAGAAGCCCACGGCGTACAAGTGAATCACTAACATCACAACCACTAGTCAATAAATCTCTTTGAAGGTCGGTGCTTGTTTTTTGTTTTATTCATTTTACTATTTCTGATTAGATATTTATCGGTTCGTGGAGCTGTTTTTTGTTTTCTTCCACATTTACCTCTCCTTTTTGGAGACGATGATCCAGATGCATTGTATCGCGTAAGCAGTCTTGATGCACTTGATTTCCCTACACCAACTGCAGAAGCGATTCTCTCACTGTCATAGAAGTGTGATCCTTCAGAGCAATTATTTTTGCACGCTACCTTGGGGAAATATCCATTTTTCAATACACGAAAGTAACACGTACTCACGGAGAGCAAAAACTAACATACACCTGTCACACACGAAAGCTCACAACTGAAGCTGAAGTGCATATTTCCTGTTTAAAACCGGTCAAACCACATTCTTACTATCAAGTTCTAACAGTCACACCACCTCACAGCTGATAAAACCGGTTTACGTGGGTTTCCGACATCAACTGGCGATCACATTACAATTCTGAGAATAAAATAGCTTGTCCCAATTAATTTCCACGGTATAGTATGTATTTCGATGCTACCGGATTGTTTGTCAGGGAAATAAAGAAGTTTTATAAGAGACAAGTGTCCTTTAGGTAGATGTTCTTTTTGCAAATGAACCGCAACACACACTACTGTTCTTTCATTGAACAGAAACAAATCAGATACCATGAAAGGAACGTCGTTGTATCAAATGCGAAATTGCAATCTCCCATAAAAGTTACTAAAGCTATATGAGACTTTCCATTCTGGAAAATATTCTAAGCTATTCATAACACTAAAATTCCTCTAAAGTATTATGTGAAAAGCATTTCGAAATGCGAACATGAAAACATCCAAAAATAGTTTCACGTGTTATGTATTCTCAGAACTTGAATAAATGTAAAACAAGATGTGTGATAAAGTACTATAGACAAGACAAAAAAAAAAAAAAAAAAAAAAAAAAAAAAGCAACACGAGGTTCATTTCTCCTCAAGAAATAGAACCTCTGCTGTGTATATTGCTGAAGAATATACATCGGTCTCAAGTACACTTAAGATACCTACAAGAAAATCGATTTTCAACCTTAAGCACGCATAACATAGTTTTGAAAGGAATTTGATAAGTTTTGTACTCCAAGGAGCACATTTCCATGAACAGGGCATATTGTTTCATATCAGGCATTTCTGCTTTATGGAAAAAAATAAAATTAACTTCGCAGAAAAGTCTAAACTTTCATATGGATACTTCAAAAGGAGAGTAAAATGAAATTTGGAAGTGAGTAACGCAGACATCAGATCTCACTTTGCTACAAGTAAAAACACAACAAACACATCATCCTTTTAGAGAGCAGATATTGGTGGCCTTTTCCTTTTTCTTTGTCATCACTTGCTGTCGTAAAAGCGTCAGAGCATTCACTTCTAGCACCAAAACGAAATAACTCTCACATGACAACCCATACTGAAGTCCCTTAGCAGTATAAAGATGTTGCAATACCTTAGCTTGAAAACTCGAAATAAACGAAAGAGAAAACTGAAAGCTTCTGTCGCCTTCTACCTTTGACTTTTTTTCTGCTGAAGCCGTACTCACGAAACCTTTGAAGAGAGATTGTGTTTTTTCTCTGTCTGCAACTGGTTGTGCTTTACATACACCAGATGTCAAAGAAATTTATTCGTAAACCATGAAACAGACCCCACTTCTCTTACTTTGAAACATGAATATTACTAAACATAAATGGTAATAATTCTCATGTAAGCCATTTTCGGGCAAAAACTGCCACATGCTACATTTACCTTTTCCTTTCTGAGTGATATGGTCTGTCTTAGAATTTTTACTGTCGCGCAGATAGTTTTAAAATGAAAAGTAAAGAACGAGATGGTACAAAGACGTTCCCACGCTAAGGATCAAAACATTTTCTCTAAGTACTTCCAAAATTAAAATTTGACAGTGCATGTAAATGAACTGTCAAATTTTAGTTAATGCGCATATTAGCAATAACTGGCAGAATCGCGAATACAGAATACGTTTTCAGTAAAAATATTGCCCCTTTTTTTTTATTAAAGTGTATTGCTCATATTTATTCGCAAAGTATAGATATACATTTCTATTTGCCTAATAATTTGAAATAAGTTATCGTTGTTCAAAACAATTTTCATTGAGAGTGTCCAGGATATTTTACTGTTTCTACACTGCTGGCCACCCAAAATGCAACACCAAGAAGGAAGCATCCGATTGGCCTGAAATTCGCAGCATGCGTTGCCCGCGAGAGGGCATGCAAACGATTAGCGTTGCAGGGCATATGCAAATCATGTGCGCCCGCACACCACCGAGAAGCACTATAAAAAGGCTGCACAGAAGGCGGGGTGTAAGTAGTGAAACTGTGTTGTGCTGCCGGACCTGTGCGTGGGAAGCTTCCTGGTGCCTCGTCGCAGAATACGGCAGTCATTCCTGCACGTTTCGGAGTTCGACCTAGGACGAATAGTGGCTTATCGCGACCGCCATTTATCGTACCGAAACATCGGCGCCCGTGTAGTACGACATCCAGCCACAGGAGGGCGAGTATGGGTTCGGTGGGTGCAGGAAGGACGGACGGACTGACGTGAGTGATTGCCGCAACCGTGGCACACACCACCGAACGAGAGGACCGGCATGTTGTGCTGCGGGCATCGACGGCTCGCACCGCCACATCGCGAACGTTAGCGCAGGAATTAGGGTGTGTTGCGCAACACCCTGTGTCAACGCGTACCGTTTGACGTCGTCTGCAGGAGCTGGGACTTGACGCACGGCGCCGATTGCTCCGATTACCATTGACCTTACACCACCGGCAAGTGCGGCGCCAGTGGGCCGTTGAACGCCGCACCTGGACTACGGAATGGCACGACATTGTCTTCTCCGACGAATCCCGCTTCTACCTGAAACACCACGAGGTCGGATCCGCGTGTAGCAGCACCGCGGCGAGAAACTGCATGACGGCTGCATTATGCATCGCCATACCGGTCCGTCGCCTGGCGTTATGGTTTGGGGCACAATTGGATATGACACCAGCACCCTCTGGTATACATCGCCGGTACATTCAACAGCAACCGCTACATCTCCGACGTTTTGGAGCCTGTAGTCCTCCCTTACCTGCAGGACCTGCCAGCTGCGATGTTTCAACAGGACAATGGACGCCCGCACGTGGCACGCATTGTGTAACAATTCTTCACGGCCAACCAGGTGTCATTGCTGCCGTGGCCCGCCTGTTCTCCCGATATGTCGCCCATCGAACACGTCTGGTCGCTCATCGGCAACCGAGTGGCCCGGCAAGCACCACCAGTGATGAACTGTGGCAACGTGTGGAAGCAGTCTGGACCGACATACCCCAAGCTTACATCCAAAGCCTCTTTCGTTCGATGCCGCGGCGTGTAGCAGCCGTTATTGCCAGCCATAGGGGCCACACGAACTATTGATGTCTGTGTGTTCCGCAAGTCGCACAGGCCTGTAAGCTCAATCGTTTCATCTTTGTATCTGTTGTTATGTGTCCAGTAAATCTGGCTTTGCTATCTCGTGTCCTTCTTGGTGTTGCATTTTGGGTGGCCAGCAGTGTATAATTTCTTGAACTTCACGTTACTCGATCACTAGTACAGGTGCACTCTCCTTGGGTTAGATCCATTGGTGTTTAGGTCAACAGGATTAGACAGTGCATCAATAATGAAAAAAGAAGTTTGAGACAAAGTACGTTTAGCCCGGGGAAGACGTCATTAATGTGATTCAATTGCAACATAATGCAGCGAATGTTGATAATAAGTACTTATTACGCCGACCAGTATGCGAAAGACCAGAACCATTATTATGATTCAAGACAACATTATGCGCAGAGAATGACGATAATCAGAACTTTTACAACCCATCAATAGAAAAAGGTTCACTAATTCGTGCCTCGGGCTTCTCGTTATGAGAAGTGGGACCATTAGAGCACCATTTTGGGTAAATCGTCTAACACCGCGGATAGTATAGGGCGACTTACGGTCGACCGCCTGTGACACAAATAGGTCCCAATTGAAATCATTATAGCGTTAAAAACACGTGCCAATCCTGTTAACATATTCGTAAACAGCATGGAGTCCGATTCCCGTACTTTGCAAAACATCGTGCACGCAACGCTCCCCGTGCCCGGGCGAGATGATGCAATTTCTGGGCGTGTCACCGCGTTTGGCTCAGCCTATCTCGGTAACAGTGAGTTCAACACGAGTGTGCGTGATATCGTTATAATGCTCTCGGCGAGATCTATTCAAATATGTGAAGAACATTTATCAGTGATTTGAACTGAACATTTGAAAAATTGTTTTCTTGTGAACGGGTAAACATTTTCTACAATGTCGCGGAATTCGTAGAATGAACGCAAGCACAAATGGAAAAAATTAAAACGAGAGGCAAAAGCACGTGATGAGGAATGTATGAAACCAAAGAAGACAGAGCACCACGTTGGTTAATTCGTTTATCGATCTGCTTTGTGTTCGCAATGTGTCTAACATTATTTTGTAAATAATATGTAAGCTACGTTTCATATCATATATCTGTGTTGGCTATAACAAATTAAATAAACGATTTGAAACATACTCGACTAGCTTATTTCAACACTGCGATCTGCAAGTCGTAATCCTACGTTCCAAACTGACGGCTAAATCAGAACTGACCATACATGTATTATTTTTTTTTTTTTTTTTTTTTTTTTTTTTTTGATTGGAGGTTTAACGACCACCGTGAGCAACTCAATGGGCTATAAGCAGTCGCCCGTCCCTAATTTAGGGTCACTGGTTCCAGGGAAGGGAGAGAGCCAGTGCCGTAAGACAAACACAACATCCATGCCCGACCGGGATTCGAACCCGGATCCCTTACCGACGAATGATCAGAGACCAGCGCCTTAGACCACTGCGCCACCGGGGTGGCTTTTTTTTTTTTTTTTTTTTTTTTTTTTTTTACGTTCAGCAGCATTAGGAGAAACAAAGTCATTAATGTGATTCAGGCCCATCATCATGAAGAAAATTGAGATCTTTAGTACTTTTAACGAATCATCAGTATAAACAGAAAAAAAGTCACTAATGTGACTTCTTTTATGATGTGATTGATGTAATAAATGATGTCATTATGTCTCATAATTATGTGGATAATGAGACCCTCGGTACATTTCCGTCAGCATGAGAAGAAAGGACGTGATTAATGTGATTCAGGATGAACATTATGAACAGAACTGAGACCATCAATCTGTTCCAGGTTCATTGGTATGACGCCCCGAATGAGTATGATGCCACTGCCAACATAGCTTGTGAACGAGTAAATTATTATAAGCACGTTAAGGATTTTGAACACCGCTTCGGCAACTGTTCGATCTGTTGGGAAGTCGAGATATCTATATTTTAAGCTAAATATATTTTATTACGATGACACCTTTATATATCCGTTTTGTTCCACTTGACATACTCTCTTGCATCATCTCAGTTTTAGACTATTGAGTGGTAAATAAGCTCCCAAGCCCCAAAGTTCTGTTCTTCGTTAACTCCCCTTTCTTTTGCCTAAATACACTGTATCTCTGGTTTTATTTTCCTGGTGGATATAAATGGCTCAAAATAATTAAGGGAGCATGTCAGTTTGGCGACGTTATGCAAGCTAAGCATGTGATATCTTACCGAAACGTAGAATGCGCACGTCGATAGTGACGTAGACAGCCGAATAATCCATATCCTTATGCAAATTAGTGTCTGATGTCAGAATGCATAAATACTAGAGTGGGATAAAAACGAATGTTTTCCGAGAGCTATCTCAATTTAGCCGCGTTTATCGCGATGTTTACTTTATTGGAGTCTTCGAAACGTGACCCCAATAAACTAAAATCGCGTTTATACGAGTATGTGGCCTGCCGGAAGCAGGCCACACAGCTGGCGGTAGAGTAATTCATTGGAGCGTCACGAATTGTCCTTTCTTTGCTTTGTACAAGATTTCAGGATACGGATATTGTTCCAAAAGGTAACGATGAGCCGTCGACAAACAACTACAGCAAGAGACGACCGTTATCCATTGTTAACAGCCCGTTGACATAGGTGGCAAAAATGCTACTCAGCTCTAGCGAGAACTTCTGTCAACATGACGCAGGTTGTCAACTCAAACTATCCACAACTGCTTTCACCGAGGTGGCATTTATGCACGTGGACCAATGGTGTGTTACTTTAACCTCAGAAGCACAGTACAGCCCCTATAAACTGAGCTGACGAACACCGTGATTGGGAACATGACGACTGGGTTCAAGTTTTCTTCTCCTACGAGCCTAGATTCTGTCTGGAGTCTGACAATCAACGAGTGATCTTGAGAGAACCCGGTACACGAAATAACTCAGCGTTTGTGCATTTTCACATTAGGACGGACATGGATTAATGGTGGATGAAGGCATACGCTTTTTTGAGCGTACAGGACTGTACGTCATCTGAAACGGCAGTCTAAAGGCCAGGAGATATACAGACGATATTCTCAGAAATACTATTATATTTTATTCTGCAGCATATCCCATGAGTTTACTCACACATAGGTTTACTGATTCCGCAACTATTGGGTCTCCCGGCCAAAAATACTGCTCACCAGGGTCTCACTTTCTCACAAAGTCGACTTTCTTTTCATTACAGCGTCGATGGTTAAGGACACAATTCTTAAGAAGCTTGGAGAGCAAGGGCTCTCAGACTCCTCAAGCATTCTCGAGCTTCTCAAGCGTTTATGGCATTCACTTTATACGGTATCGTTTATAGTCCCTTTCTGAAACATGACATTGAACTATTCTACACCAACCCTTCGAGATAGCACTTATGAAGGTTATCTTGGTTTATCGGTAAACCTGTACATGCTAAATACGCTTCGGGGTTTAACTGGCAGAGTTACGGGCACTTCTGGCAAACCCACAGGACAACTCTTAGGTGTTGGAGTTTTGACTCCGCTGACTATGATTTTGAATCCTACGTTTCTGAAGCCAATCACAGCGCCAAATGCAGAAGAGCGTTCTTAGCATCGGCGATCAGGTGTTTTACGTAGATTGAGGAGAAACACATCTAGCGTATCAAGCTCACGAAAACATGAGGGGATGCTGAAAAATTCTCGGCCTAACCCACTTCCTCTAATTTTAGCATTATTTTGTCACTGCAGCTCGAAAGAGTGTTCTTTTGTATTCTAAAGTGCCAATGTTTAGGATAATGGCTCTTTTTTTACGCTTTCCAACCGTAGGTTGAAGAAGCGTATATGCTCCAGCTTTGTCCATCCGTCCGTCTGTCTGTCCGCACGATGACTCCCGTAAATACGGTTCGATTTTGATGAACTTTTAGTATGTGGTAGGGGACCACCTGGGGACGAACCCTATTGAAAACGGGTGAAAAGGGGGTCAAAGGTCTGGACATAGGAGCGGGATGCATTCCATTGCCCTTATGTGTTAAAACGTGCATAAAAATGGTTCGATTTTTTTTTTTTTGATTGGAGGTTTAACGACCACCGTGAGCAACTCAATGGGCTATAAGCAGTCGCCCGTCCCTAATTTAGGGTCACTGGTTCCAGGGAAGGGAGAGAGCCAGTGCCGTAAGACAAACACAACATCCATGCCTCACCGGGATTCGAACCCGGACCCCTTTCGGACGAATGATCAGAGGCCATCGCTTAGACCACTGCGCCACCGGGGCGGCGGTTCGATTTCGATGAAATTTTAGTATGTTTTAGGGGACAACTTGGGGACGAACCCTATTGGAAATGGGCGAAAAGGGGGTCATAGATCAGGACATAGAATCGGGATCCATTTCATCGCCCTAATCTCATACTATTAAAGGAGCAATTCTTGTATGTATGTAAATTTCATTTTGAAAACGGCTCTAAGGATTCTGATGAAAGTCTTTAACCTACAGTTTTCTGGTACTAGAAATCGATTTAGCTTGATCTCGTCTTTAGGAAAATTCGTTTAGTGGGTTAAATTAACCACCCCGAATTACCACGTTTTTAGTGCCATGGCGTTGTCTTATTAATGTTACCCATGCTTAGGAATCTTATGACGTCCACGCTCGCGATTGAGATGTTGGCGCGCGGTCACGCCATCTGTCTCATTACGTCAGGCGATGGGTGTGGATCCTATTAAATATTCATGACGTCACACTCTCATGAGCAGATGGTCGCAAGTTCCATCTGCCTCATTACGTTACGTGTTGTGTGCGTATTACGCATTACTTTTATTTTCTTCTAGAACAAAAAGTGAGTTGTGCCAGTTGCTTGGAGTTGCTGCGTAGTACAGTATAAGCAGCGGAACGCCGATGTGTTTTGCCCTCAAACGGTAAACTGTTAATACAGCATTTCTTTATGTTACGTTTTTGAATAGTCACTTGATGACGAGCGTATCCGCTGTGCTAAAATATGATTAGTTCATTTTTAATAATTACTATTAACAGAGTGTCACGTGGATGGTAAAACAATATAAAAAAATATGGCTGAATTGAACTAATCATAGAAATCGATTTAGCTTGATCTCGTCTTTAGGAAAATTCGTTTAGTGGGTTAAATTAACCACCCCGAATTACCACGTTTTTAGTGCCATGGCGTTGTCTTATTAATGTTACCCATGCTTAGGAATCTTATGACGTCCACGCTCGCGATTGAGATGTTGGCGCGCGGTCACGCCATCTGTCTCATTACGTCAGGCGATGGGTGTGGATCCTATTAAATATTCATGACGTCACACTCTCATGAGCAGATGGTCGCAAGTTCCATCTGCCTCATTACGTTACGTGTTGTGTGCGTATTACGCATTACTTTTATTTTCTTCTAGAACAAAAAGTGAGTTGTGCCAGTTGCTTGGAGTTGCTGCGTAGTACAGTATAAGCAGCGGAACGCCGATGTGTTTTGCCCTCAAACGGTAAACTGTTAATACAGCATTTCTTTATGTTACGTTTTTGAATAGTCACTTGATGACGAGCGTATCCGCTGTGCTAAAATATGATTAGTTCATTTTTTAATAATTACTATTAACAGAGTGTCACGTGGATGGTAAAACAATATAAAAAAATATGGCTGGTCGACTCCCTACGAAACGTGCACGTTTCAACTTTAATAAGACTAATAAGTACAATACGGCACTGTTGAAACAAGAACAAGCGGAAGAAGTAAATATGGAACAGCTTGGACATTCAAGAGCCGATGGTTTACGATAACTTTCCAGTCTCGAAACATATGACCTTCCATTGGAAGAAGATCAGCCTACAAAAGGATCATTCCAAGCAGCAAAGGCGAGGAGCATGGAAATAATGTCCAGCGTTATTATAACCCTCAATAAATCCATATCAGAAGAAAACCTCGAACAAATGCGGCGAATAAATAGACAGCGAATCGCAGCTGAATCATCCGAAGAACGTAACCAGCGCTTCGATGAACTACGAAGCCGTTCATCACAGTGAATCGCAACCGAAACCGCGGATGAACGTGTTCAGCGACTCGAACACTTGGGACAACGTGCAACTGAACGACTTAGCAATACAATACTTGGAAATAATATATTAAAATAAAATAAAAAAAATGTGCCGTCATCCCCCCTTTAACCGAGCGATGCTCGGTGTTCCTGATATTGCGTTATAACTTATGTAAAAATACTTCGATTGAGAGAAAACTTTAGTATGTTGTTCCGGAAGTACACTTTAGCGGTTCTGTAGAATATCATCTAAATGGGATCAAAGATCAGGTCATAGGAGCGAGACTCATTCTAAAGCCATTATCCTCATAACTTGAGTAATAATTTCTGGTATGTTGGAAATCGTATCATAATCAATGCATTGCGTGATTTTACTAACTTGTTTTATTTTTGCAGATGTTTGACATCCTGAACTGAATCATGTCAATGCAAAGTGTTGAATTTTCGAATGTTCAACTCCGGGCTGGCATGTGGACGCAAACATTAAGTGACAAGTGTATTTCATATTTCTCTGTGAAGAAATTGTGTGCTAATTTTCAGCGTGGAGACTGAGACCGAAGATGCAGCAACATCTGGGAGGCCTTCAACTGTGACAACACCCGAAATTGTTGATCGTGTTCATGACTTGATTTTGTCAGATCGGCCAATCTTGGCTAAAACAATAACTGAGAAACTGGAGATATCAAGGGAACGTGTCGAGTTCATAATTCATGAGCACTTTGATATGCAAAATATATCAGCAAAGTGGGTGCCCAAATGTTTCAACGCCGATGAGAATCCAAAACGACTGGTCACTGTTGTGGACACTTGCAAATCGGTTTTGAAGATTTTGAGCAATCTGGTGATAATGTTTTGCAGTGACTGGTCACTGTTGACGAAACGTGGTTACATCACTTGGATCCAGATACGAAACAACAGTCACTGCAGTGGCCAGACTCTGGTTCTCCACGGCCAAAGAAATTCGAATTTCAAAAGGTCTGCAGGAAAGGTGTTGGCAATGATATTTTTTTTACTGATTGACTATCTCCCGAAGGGCCAAACAATAAATGCTGAATATTCTTCCAACTTGCTGTGCAGATTAAAGGAGGCGTTGAAGGAAAACAAGCGAGGAAAACTTCGGAAAGGTATTCTTTTTTTAGCAGAACAATGCGTCGGCTCACAATGTGCCTGGATGTTGTGAGGGATCTGGGGTTTAAGTGCATAGACAATCCATCCTACTCACCAGACCTGACTCGATCGGACTATTTCCTGTTCTCAAACCTTAAAATAGCTTAAAAGGGGAATATTTTTTGAATGCTTCGGAGAAGATAACAGCAGTATTTGAGTCATCAGAAATTTTTTGGAAGGGTTGCAGAAACTCTAGAAACGCTGTGCCAAGTGTGTTGAACTTCGGGGTGAATATGCGAAATAGCCTTCAAGTTTCGCTGCTCTAGCCCATTTTCTTTTTGGTGAGGCTGAGTACTTATCAGCATCCCCTCCTATATATCTGCCTGATTAGTTCATTGTCCGAAAAGTTAAAACATCAAATACTTTTCAGAAAACGATGCGAGTCTCCATCATTTCCTTTGTGATGATGCTTTCTTTCATCCTCAGACGCCCGTTATCGAGAGCTTTTACAGACTCGATAACGGGCGTGTCCAATATAAGTCTCCTCGATATTATCACCTCATACGACCGTGCACAGAGTACATTATTCTACGTGATATCTACATTATTTTGAAAGGGTACATTATTCTCTACGATATCCACGCCTGTGTCTTACAGAGAAACCTTCCACGTTTGCTACTGGCTTCCTCGACGGTCTTCTGTTCCAGGTAGATCTGTATACCACTTTCTCACCCTGAGTTTCTTCAAGACCAGTGTCTCCATCAACGATACATTCTTCAAACTACGTATTTACAAAGCTATTTCCCGACCTTTTGCTACGGTACCCAACAACCCTGGTGTGAATGATCTGTATATACAGGGTAACTTAAAATGATTCTTCCGGTTTCAAATGACTGTATTTCACGAGTTTCTAAATCTAGAGCGATTTAATGTACATAGGACAAAGAAAAAAACTGTCCAAATTTGTTTTCCTACCTTATAAATGTTCTATGTGAGTGACTCCCGTTGGTCACGCTAACTAAGTCGAAGCGATAATCAAATTCCTTCCACACGTGATCAAGCATGTCTGCTACCAACGACTGTACAGCACTATGAATGCGAACTTGGAGTTTATTTAGTGTTGTGGGCAATGGCGGCACATACACATTAAACCTATCATTCCCCCAAATCGCAAGGGGTCAGGTCCGCAGACCTGGCGGGCCACTCGTATAGCGCCTTGTTGTGTGTCCACAGCGACCAATCCAACTGTTAGGAAGCTGTTCATTAAGGTAATGGCGACTTTTTATCCGCTGTTCGTTAAGATCAAGCTGTTTCAATTACTTCATGTGGATTTTCTGTGCTCTACATGCTAATTCTGTAATGGTTGACCTTGCCACTTAAAATGAAATGTTGCTTCGTTACTAAACACCAGGCGTGAAGCAAATTCGCCGTCTTCCATCGCCTCTTGCATGACATTCTTCACAGTGAAAATCTTTCGTCCAGGTGCACACGGGTTACATTGCGCCATCTAGCGGTTACATTCGTAAACTCCGTGCGCTTATCTTCATTTTAATGTATGGTACTCTATTATTTGATTTTTATGAAGTTGTGATCTAATAAAATCGGATGCATCTTTTTGAATTAATCTGCATTTCTCTCGCCAACAAATATCTATTCACTGTATTAAAATATGTTAAACGTTCTGCCGTCTTTACACGATAATTAAGTAATGATTAGAACTTCATTTAAAACATAATTTAATTATAGGTAAAATCATGAGATCTTTCAAAACGCGTTGCGTTTCATCATCAGGTGAACTGACTCACAAGCGCAACGGGAACTTTGTTTTTCTTAGACTTCAGCCTGAGTTCTAAAAACGCATGCTCATAAGCTAATTTCATAGTTACACAGACACTGCCTTCTACAAACAATTGCCACAACGTAAAATTAAAGCACCAATTATATATGACAAACATGAAACACACAAATTACAAAACCCCTGTTTACAGCGATTCACCTCTCCTTCCCCCGGCCTACCCAGACAAGATTAAAATAATACACATCAAATTAAAATGAAAACAAAAAAATAGTTAAAAAGATTTCCACGGCAATGGAACCATTGCAAGAAGGCCATCATTGGAGCACCTATTTCTAAAAAAAGTAAATACATAAACTTTCCGCCAAGAACACAGATCTGCGTGTGCTCGTGGTAGGTATGATCCCATAGTATCGTCCCACATTGGAACAAGAGTTCCATTATTTACAGTCCTGGATAGAGAGGAGGTATCATCAATTGATTTCATTGGTGAACTTAAAAAAAAAACAAAAACAAAAAAAACGTTTGCTTATTTTAATACCTTTACAGCACGAGTTTAGATTTGGATTGGTATTTTTTCACTGAATTGCAGTGTTACCGGGATTCGAACCCGGACCTATCTCGGATGAATGGTCTGAATCCATTACTTAGACCTCCCCGCCACCACGGCGGCTGGAAAAACTTAGTCTTATTTCTTAATTGTCGCACTATGCAAAATCTGAATGCGTGAAAGCAAACCCCATAATCCCCCCCCCCTCCCCGAAAAGAAATTGCCTAAAACGAAAAATAGGTTAGCGTGACCCACACGTTATTACTTTATAAAAAATCGTATTTAATTATTAAAAAAAATACTATTTTTATAAAGTAAAAAAAAAGTACTTTATAAAAAGTTGTATTTATTTGTTTAAAAAAATACTATTTTTATAAAGTAAAAAGTACTTTATAAAAAATAGTACTATATAAAAATAGTACTATTTTATACACTTTTTTAAAGCTATTAAGAAAATAATTGCTCAGCAGATGCTACATTTTATAGAACAAATCATATACTGTTATTTCTTTAAATGTGCTCAGCACAGTAGTAAAACACAAGCGATTTGTTTGAAAGGATGGCTCGCTCTTCACGTTCTGTTAATGATAGCTTTATTTTGGCAGTAAAAAAGAGGAAAGAATACAGTATATGCTGACAGAAAAGACAAGCTTATTTGTTGCAGAGAACCCAATACCTGACGCTTTATTTTCCTTTTTTCGTTCTTCTCTTTGACTCTGTATACGCGCCTATAATTGCTATTTTCACTGTTAGGATGTACCCGGTGTCATTATCATTTACTGCATCAGGTGCGTTTTGTGTACAACCTGTAACTAAATTTATAATGACCGTCATAATGAGAGCTGAGTTAATTGATGAACGCTTAGGGCAGTCAAATTTCCATTATCTGTGATGAAGCACCCACGATACTTCCGATCTTATGAACATGCCGTAATGCACATTTTTCAAAGCCGTTCAAATGTCTAAGATGAAACGCTGACGTTGTGGCCAACTTTCTTCTTTCAATTCATGATTATCACCTAATGGTCTCCACAATAAAGTCTAGGAAATGCGGATGGTACGCTTGGGTGATAATCGTGATGAAAAGGATAATATGCTCTTTTTTATTCTCCAACCGTGATGAGAAAGCCTTATTTTTTGTTTTTTTCTTTCGTGTTTAATACCAGTATGAAGCTTTAATTAAAAGCAGTTGTTTTTTTAAATCGTCATATTTAAATCTCCTACAGAACTTCGCGAAGCACTTTAATACAAATGGAAAACATCAAAAATGCAAATTTCAAACAACTAAATTTACAGTAACCGAATAATGCACCGAGGATAAAAGCTGCAAGTAGTTTTCAGTTTGAATACTATATATTCGCATACATTTTTGTTACCACTGCGAAATTCTTTAACTCAAAAATTTATTGATTACCAGGGATATGTATTATGGAATAATCAACCTTGTCAACTAACACATGTCAATAATTCTTTTCGGAAACAACTAAAAATATTTGCAAACAAATAAATGTAATTTAAAATTAAAATTAAAATATAATTATAAATAAGACCATATATGCTTAAATTATTTTTTAATTGCAGGACATTTCATTTGGCTACGCACTTTAAGAGAATCGGGATTCACTCAGGCTATATACATATATATAGTTATAAAATAAATGAAATAAAATCATATTCATATGTACAATATCCATTTCAGTGCTGCGCTTTGCAGCTGCCTACACTAGAAGAAGATAATATAATAATAAATAACACCCTAAACAGGCCGACAACACAGACTTCTCCTTCCCCAAAATTGAAACAAAACTTAAAATTTCAAAAATGACAAAACTCCCTACTTTTCAAACCTGAAATACAAAAGTACAAATAAAAACATTAATCACATGCATCAACTAAAACACTCAAGCAACCCAGACCAATCTTCAGGAAAAGCATCTGTGTCACTTAGAAATTATAAGAGTTCAGGTTTCCTGAGTGTGCTTTATTAATTTCTCATTTGCCAAATAATATTTTCAAAATGTAGTAACACAAAAATAAATTGTGTTGCATACTGCTTTCCCTACCTGAAGTAACAAATGCAAAACCAATAGCAAATCAAGTACCTGAATTCCCGACAGATATGAAATAGCAAGTACAAAATAATAATCAAATCCATCCTCCCAAGTGATTTATAAACAAACTGATGATTTACCGTTAAACCTTTTTAATGGCACTTCCGTAAATTCTATAATATAAAACCAATCTGTTGATGCGTTCTGAAAATAAATCGATCAAAAATTCATATTTGGATGTAAAGAATGTATGGTATTAAATTTCTCCGGGACTACTCGGAGTAAGCATCTTTTATTGTGGTCCTAAGAATGGTTATTTCAAAGTTTTGAAGGTAGTGTGTTACAAAAACGAATTTTGAATCTAGTTTCATGATTTTGAAAAGACAGCAGATCATCAAAATGTTTTTTTACAAAACTTCAGAGAATATTGCTTTTTTAATAATATTGAAAATATAAATTTTATATGCTTAGTAATAGATTTTTTATTATTGCAGATACGTACAATTCTAAGGAACTGTGAAATAATAATATTGCGATGTATCGATCTTGGAATTCTAGATGTCCATGAAATTAAAAACGTAGGTCCAAAGTGATAATCTCTTCTTTTATCATAAACACCAATATTTAACTGCTCTTTGTCACTTGTGATCTCCAAATCCAAAAAGATGACGGAAAGCATATTACTTTTTCCAACTGAAGATCAAGTGGGTAGAGTTGTTTCATCTCCCAATCTCTCCCGCTTGCATTAAAGAAAATCAAGTCATCAACATATCTGAAGTTATGAATCTCTTCAATATTCGAATTCTGTTCATAATGGTGGAGGTATAAATTTGCTAATAAGCTTGAATAACTAGTTCACATAGATATACCTCTTGTTAGTGTCTTCAATCTCTTTTAATCAAATATGTAATTATGATATATACAAAAATTACATACTAATGTCCAGTATTTTTCTTCAATATTCAATAAATGACCATATTTAATATAGTACCCCTGCAGCACTTTATACAAATCCTTTTGGTTAATTGAAGTGAAAAGATTACAAAAATCATAAGCATTTATTGTACCCTTAAATTTTGGATTTCTGTTTATAAACTGTATATTATTTTTATTGTTTGATATAATCCAAGAAGAATCCTTAATTTGATCATAAATAATTTGTAGATACTTTTGAAACACCTTTCCAACCTTTTTATTATAACTATTTGAACAACATGTAATGAATCTAAAGCCTACAAGGGTTTTGTGAAAATTAGGTGTCATAAATATACAGTATAGGCGAATGCTATCTTAAACTCCCTAATTCCAAGTAGTTTGAAGTAACTTAGCATTCTTTTTTATAATAGCAATATTTACACTTTTATCAGTTTCATATACAGCTTCATTACTCAATTCTTGATTCATCAAGTTGTAATATAATTTTTTACATATAAGTCCAAAATTATTTGAGCATTTATCAATAGGTGTAATGATAAATAGTTCCTTCAAATCCTGTTTTTCTTCCTTAATTCTCTTCCAAACTTTCATAAAGGTGCTTTTTTATATAGTTCATCTCAAAATTCCAAACGTCTTTTAGTAACCAGTGATAACGTTACAAAAAAAGTTTGTACTGGTATTCCAAATTTGTCAGATAAACCATAAATAAAACAGTGAAGGTCTTTAAGCTAAGTTTCTTTTAATAATGTTTTTAGGTAAGTAAATATTTGGTCTGTACTTCACACCTTGCTCAAAGAATATCCGAAGTTGTTTATTGGTAACAATATTTAAGTTTCCAGTCAACACATGTCCATAATGCTCATTTACAAATTCAGAATATTTTTTGTTGGTACAGTGACAAGTTAATTAATTTTCCTGAATCATACCAATATTTTTACAGAAGTAGTTATAATTAAAAGTTCTAGATCCTATTGTTTGATCCAATTTAAATGATATAGCCACTTCATATTTCTGTTGCAATGGAAATGAAGAATCAGTTCTTTGAAATATTTTTTAAATGGAATTTCTTTAAAGAATTTGGCTTGATATTGTATGGTACAATATTAGTTTTGCAGTTGGTCTTTGATTTTAATTCCTTTATTCATTTTGTATGTACATAAGTCTAAGAAAATCTTTAACATTGCGGTTTTTAAAATTATAATTCTGTATTTTCTTCCATAAAGCCTCGTTTTTTGACTTGTTTAAAAATTGACAAGCAACAAAAATTCTATAAACTCCATATGATCCTGAGAACATGCTTTCAATTTCCATTAGGAAATCCTCAAAATCGTCAAAAATTGTTTGCTTGCTTTTACCTCTTCCACTGCAACCTCTTTCCTTTTTTGCTAGTTGTTTCTGGTTTTTAGAACATTTATCAGCTCCTTTAAAAGTTTCTTGAATATTTCTATCTTCATTATATGGCAACATTCTGTTGTTATTAAATAAGTTGTTTAATCCATATGGATATAAAGTTTTCTGTGGCAATATTTCCTGGTTTTCTAAGGAGAGCCTTTGCTGTTCATTGCTTTCCACATGTAGTATTGACACTGTAATTTAAATCAAAACTATGTAATTGGAAATGGGCAAATTCAATATCATGATCAAATGTATATCATCATCATCATTGTCAACCATTATCAATCCACTGCTGTACGAAGGTCTCTCCAAGGCTCTTCCACAACGGTCTGTCTTGTGCCAGTCTACTCCATGTTACTCCCGTATACTTTCGAATTTCATCCACCCATCTCCCATGTGGTCTTCTTCTTGTCTTTTCCTGTCCCTTGGAATCCAATCTAAAATTTCGACTGTCCATCCATGGTCTGTTCTTCTGGCAGTATGTCCAGCCCATTGCCATTTCAGGGATTTTACTCTTTTCATGATGTCTTCCACTCTTGTCAGTTTCCTCTTCTTATCTCTCCTGGTTACACCAAGCCTGACCTCTCCATGCTTCTTGGAGTTGTCTGCAGCCTTTATATGTCTCTTTTAGTTATAGTCCACGTCTCTGCACCATACGTAAGCACTGGAAGGATGCATTGATCAAACACTTTTCTTTTAAGAAGTAATATATATATATATATATATATTTATTAAGATTTAAATCTCAACGAATCGTCAAAATGAGAATAAAGGAATTGTGGAGGTTTTCCGGGAGCTACCTTATTCTGCCGCTTTCATCGTGTCACTACATTTCTTAAGGCCTTTGGTTCGAACGACGTCTCCGCAGCATGATTTACCGGCAAGGAGAGCTATTGGCTGGCTGAAAGCAGGTCAGAAACAACAAAAGGTAGGAAAAAGAAGTGTTCGAAAAAAGTAAAGTCAAGGCATTCTATGATCAAGTGCAGCAAAGCACGACCGTTATCTGTCGTTTACATTCCGTCGGAACAGTCGGCAAAATGCTACACAACTCCAGCGAGAGCTTCTGGTGACAACAGGATACAGGTTGCCAATTCAAACTCTCCGTAATCGCCTTCATGAAGATGGTCCTTTATATGCACGCCTACAAATAGTTTCTGTCCCCTTAACCGTACAGCCAGTAGGAACTGGGATGAAGAACATCGTGTTTGAGGACACGACGGGTAAAGTTCTCTTCTTTGACAAATCGAGATTCTGTCTGGATTCTGACAAACGACGAGTTTTTCTCTTGAGAGAACCTGGACCACGAAATAATCCAGCTTTTGTGGAGAAACCATCGCATTAAGGTGGATATGGATTGATGCTCTAGGGTGCGTCAGGCATAAGTACGGACCTGTAGGTCATCCGAAACGAACGTCTGACTGCCCAGAGATATGCAGATGAGATTGTCAAACCTATTGTCATGCCGTATTGCCGCAGCATTGGGTGAATCCTTCCTTTTCATAGACAATAACGTTCAACTTCATAGATCTGGGCTGGGACACAACATGCTTCAAGATAAGGGAATCGACAATATGCAGTGGCCAGCATGCTCCCCTCATTAAATCCAATTGGGCATGCCTGGGACGCACTTGAAAGATGCACTGCAACTCGGCATCTTCGTTGACTCTCCGTGAACTGGAGAGACTGCCATCATTAAAGAGTGTCGAAGATACTCCGAGAACCAGCTCTATCATCAATTCCATGCCACATAGGTGTGCAGCAGTGTTACCCATTCGATGGACCACACACCCTACTCGAGATCGGTTAATATCTTCAAAAACCAATTTTTTTTATAGTTGTACATACGCATACAGGGTGCCCAGTAAAGTCCTTTCTCATCCCCGTGACTTTCGAACGCCGACACCTATAGCCATAAAAATGGTGTCTAGGTATAGTAAAGTGGCTATGCGCTATCAGATGAGACCGCTTACAGCGTCTCTTAGAGGCAAAGTCTGGAGTTAGTGTTCCGATCGCGAAAACTATACGAGATACGGGAAAACAGTGAATTACAAAGTTGTAGAGCAACATCGATTTAGTATAAAAAGACACCTTGCGCACATGAATGCTAAGATAAGAACGCGTACAACGCTCGTTTGTTTGTTCGCGATGTCGAACACTGTTAAGTCACGAAACGCATCAGAAAGGAGATAATAATCGCCTTCCGCAAAGCACTAGCCCGACTCAACTGCGGAATGTTTGGTACCAACATAACGGCGCCCCTCCGCACCAGCAAAGAAACGTAAGAAGGTACCTGGTCGAGACATTCGAGCAACAAATCACCGGCTATGGTGGTTTCGTAGAGTGGCCTGCACGCTCACCGGACCTCACCCCACTGGACTTTTTCCTGTTGGGCTACCTCAAAGAGCCGGTGTATCTAACCCCTCCGACAACGTTGCAGGGCCTTCGACGCCGTATAACTGATGCTTGTACCAGCGTGTCACCTGACATGCTTCAAAATGTGCAGCGTGATATTCAATTTAGAGTCCAAATGTGTATTGTGGCTAACGGAGAGCACATTGAGCACCGACGGTAAATGTTCCTAGTGAAAACTAATTGCTCCTTTCTGACGAGTTTCGTGACGTAACAGTGTTTGACATCGCGAACAAACAAACGTGCGTTGTACGCGTTCCATTATTAGCATTCATGTGCGCAAGGTGTCTTTTCGTATTAAATCGATTCTGTTTTGTATCTTTGTAGTTGACTATTTTCCCGTATAGTTTTTGAGATCGGCACGCTAACTCCTAATTTTGCCGCTAGGAGGCGCTGGAAGCGGTCTCATCGAATAGCCCTTTTACTATACATAGACACCGTTTTTATGGCTATAGCTGTCGGCGTTCGGAAGTTACGGGGCTGAGAAAGGACTTTGCTGGGCACCCTGTATATGCCTACTGTTGTGTAACATATCGCATCATGTGCACTATATGATAATATAGCATGCAATTTCGCTAGTGAGTTTTTCTTTACCTACTATATATACACAGTCCAGTCATATTATTTTGACAACATCCTACTTTTGAGGACAACAGCGTTTAGCTAATGAAAGAAGGCACGTGTCGTGAGCTGGCTTGGAGGGTATATAAAGTGTACTGTAGGCAATCTGAAAAAATATATCACTCGTTGCTATCAGGAATAAAAGGAGCGATTTATCAGATTTGCAAAAAAAAAAAAAAAGGATGATTCTCGGCCTTCGGGACCAGGATGGCAGTGTTTCTGAAACAGGGCAGCTTGTGAACTGTTCGCGTGCTGCCGTGGTTAAAGTGTATCGCGATTGGAGAAATGTCACCATTGCAAATAAGCGTCGCAGAAACAGAGGGACACCACGTGACATTAATGTAAGAGATGAAAGTCGGCTTCCAAGGTACGTGAGGGCTGATGGACACGCTACAGTGGAGCAACTCACTGGCCGAATGAACCAGAGAGCTACCGGAAGTTTGTCTAAAACGACAGTTCAGCGAAGACGACATTTCAGGAGCCTGTTTAGGGCTCCGATGCAGAAGAATGGTCACTGCATCTAGGTTAACAAATGTGCATCGGCAGAAAAGGCTAACATTTGTGCACGCCAGTATCGGAATCGGACCTCCGCTGATTAGCAGTGGATTGCCTTCTCCGATGAGTCACGGTTTGTGCTTCATCGAACGGATGGACGTTGGCGTGTAAGGCGAGAGAGAAACTTAGGAGAGCAAACACTCTTCAACCATTGCTGGAAGAACACACACTGGTGGGAGCAGCGGTATGATCTGGGGAATGTTTTCGTGGCATCTCTGGGTCCACTCATACCTGTGGAAGGCACTATGGACCGCATTCCTCACGAATCCATCCTTGCAGACCACGTACACCCATACATGCTGATTGTCTTCCCTGGGTGCGGATGTAATCTTCTAGCACGGCAATGCAACGTGTCACACAGCTAGTAATGACCGAGAGTGTTTGGAAGAGCACGATGAAGACTTCAAAGTACTTCCCTGGCACCGTAATTCCCCAGACTAAAACCCAATTGAGCATCTGTGGGACCACCTCGATGGTGGTGTTCGTTTTATGGACCCTCAACCACGTTTCCTCCAGCAGCTGTCAGGTGTGCTGCAGTCAACGTGGCTGTACATACCTGTGAGCACCTTCCAGCACCTTATTTAGTCACTTTTGTTTTTGATTGGAGGTTTAACGACCACCGTGAGCAACTCCATGGGATATAAACAGTCGCCCGTCCCTAATTTACGGTCACTGGTTCCAGGTAAGGGAGTGAGCCAGTGCCGTAAGACAAACACAACATCCATGCCCCACCGGGGTTCGAACCCTGACCCCTTTCGGACGAGTGAACAGAGGCCATCGCTTAAACCACTGCGCCACCGGGGCGGCATTTAGTCTCTCCCAGCCAGTCTAGCTGCTGTACGCTCTGCACACGGCGGTTATTCTGGATAATAGCTGGTGGTCACAATAATGTGACTCGACCGTGTATATAACTGAATATTGTACTATATCTTACATAAAAACAAGATTTTACGTTTAACGTCAGTCGTACATACCTTTCCGTGCATTATCTCTCGCTCCCATAATTCTCTCGAGCAGTGGATAATATGATATATAAGAGTAGCCTGTGTGCCTTTGCCGGAAAATAAAGCTAGACACTCCAGGGAAATTGAATCTGTTGAAAGTAAATATTTTGGGGTAAGAAGTGAAATTTCTATTCTCATAGTAGACTGTTCATGATCCAAAAAAAAAATTATTATTCCGGTAATAATTTATTCATATAACTATCCATGATCCCGACAAAACAAATTATCATTCCTTCTGAAAAAAGAGAGAAAGATTATGTAAATGAGGTTTTCGAAATCGAAAGTTTTT
The DNA here is from genome assembly GCA_039090855.1 of Macrothele yani. NCBI lineage: Eukaryota > Metazoa > Arthropoda > Arachnida > Araneae > Macrothelidae > Macrothele > Macrothele yani. Next base: position 142,543,760 of record CM077002.1, read on the forward strand.
CAGAGCAAAATGGCAGTGTCTTGTTAAGGAGAGAAACAAATAGGCAGACATATCCATAATGCTAAACAGTGTACCTAATGAATGTTTAGAAGACCATTAAGATAAGAATATTGATTATGAAGACCCAGAAGATACGCTAATCAAATAACAGAAGCGGAGATTATAAGAGCTCGAAAGTACTGGAATATTACTCAACATAGAATTTGAAACAAATGAAAACAACTTTTGAGAAGTTCGCAAAACATTTATTTTTTTTGATCTCAGAAGTAATTATTCGCTGACGTTACTTAAAAATAGAAAGAAAAATATTCGCTTGATAAAATATACCAATCACGACGATAAATACAGTTTCATGTGTCGCGGAAATAAACGTAGTCATTGTGCATTAAGCATGAAATAATAGACCAGGGTTCAAAATTAAGGAAATTTGCACATTTTGTCGATTTTCACAAAAAGTACGGAACCAAAGGTACAAATTATGCCGCCGAATAAGAATGCGAATTTTCAGCGGAGGGCATGAAAAGCACACGTGGCTTTTTCGCGATTAGTTCGCTCGTACTCCTCGGCGACATTCGTTGTGTTTCTTGCAGGAGTTGGTTCAATTTCATAAGCAATCAGGTAAAATGAGTGGCCACGAACGTATTGATGACGGAATGAGGTGAAGATTCTTCTGTTGATTGGAAGCTAGGAAATCGCCAGTGCAGGATGCTATAGAGCTCAATGTAACGCCCAGTGTCGTCTGCAATTTGTGGAAACAGTTTAAGGTCACTGGATCCATATCGAGAAGGCCTGGGCAAGGTCGTCCAAGAGTCACGACGTCCAATGAAGATCGTCATTTGGAACTTTCAGCAAGGCGCGACAGGACTGCTACAGCTGTACACCTACTTCGTGAGCTACATGCCGCCACTGGAACCCGAAGGCTTCATGAGAGAGGGCTTTTTGCTAGAAGACCAGCTGTCTGCGTCTCGCTCACATCAGCACACAAGAGAGCGTGTTTAACATAGTGCAGACAACATCAGCGTTGATGCAGACTTCAGTGGGGTAACGTTCTTTTCACAGACGAGTCGCGATTAAGCATGGATACTGATTCCAGACGCATCTTCATCTGGAGAGAACCTGGGACCCGATATCTTTCCTCCAACATCTGAGAAAGGGGCAGCTACAGCAGAGGAGGTGTCATGGTCTGGGCAGGCATCATGTTGGACGACCACACACCTCTCCATTTGTTTGAAAGATGCTCCCTGACTGCTGAGAGGTACAGGGATGAGATCATACAGCCCTATGTTCGAATTTTCAGGGCGCAACTTTTCAGGTTGGACCTCGGTTCCTTTTTATGGACGAAAACGCTCGTCCACATAGGGCTGACCTAGTCGACGATTATCTTGAAAGTGAGGGTATTCGCCGGATGGATTGGCCACCCAGATCGCCAGACCTTAACCCTATCGAACATGTCTGGGACGCTCTTGTGAGGGCAATTGCAGCTCGCCAAACCCCCTCAGAGAACCATCCAGGAGCTGAAAACTGCGTTGTTGCAGGAGTGGGACCGACTGCCACAGGGACTCATCAACCGCCTCGTTTGCAGTATGACGTCGCGCTGTGAGAGCGAGCTGCATGACTGAGATTAGATCATTTTATTTTCGATCTTGCAACGTGGATTTTGGACATTCCTACGCTAATGTGCCTTACAGACGATCATGAGTGCGTACCATGACTGCTGTATGCTATATTTTTTTCTCTTATATAACTGAGTATCCATACCAAATTTCATTAAAATGTGTTGATTAGTTTTTCAGAAATTCGACAAAATGTGCAAATTCTCTTAATTTTGAACATCAGTGTAGTTGTGATATATTATTTTTAAAATTATCGATCTCAGGCTGTATTAATGCATATTAGTACTTCCATTGTTACGTCTAAAAGTTCGGCCTCTTAGTTGGAGTATAGGCAAGCAACTTTTATACTTATACTACAGGCCGTGCGTACATATTGGTATTTCACCATGTGAGGCCTGAAAGAGTTAAACTGAGAAAGGCTGAATATTACGCCACGCGCTGTAGGCACACATGCTTAGTTTAAATGCAAAGGTGGCAGGTAGCGACACAATTCTTGTCATAGAAAATGCCACATAGAGAAGTATTTCTTCGAGCTCCATCTTATGACATACACTTTACATTAACTTTCATTTTTAGTTGCTTTCTCTAAGTAAATTTTTGTTAATTCACTTTTAGCGTTTTCAACCTTAACGTTATATCTTCTCGCTCGTAGAATGACGCTGGCAACAATTCTGAGGTCAGAGAGTGTGACGTCAGCATGTGACAGATAAGAACGAGATATATATATAATGTTGAAGCAGCAGCCAAAATATGTGTGGTACAGGAAGCTCTATTAGACTGAAACTGTGTTTACCTTAAGTCTGCGTATTCGAGTTGTGTTATACACGGTCGAGTCACATTATTGTGCGACTACCAGCTGATACACAGAGCAATCGCCGTTTGCAGCGCGGAAAGCAGCTACATGGGCTTGGAGTAACACAATAAGGTGCTGGAAGGTGTTCACAGGTACGTGAAGCCACGCTGACTGCAGTGCATCTGACAGCTGCTTGGAGGGAGCGTGCTGCAGGATCCATACAGCGAACAGCACGATCGAGGTGGTCCCACAGATGCTCAATTGAGTTTACGTCTGGGGGATTAGGGGGCCAGAGAAGTACTTTGAAGTCTTCATAGTGCTCTTCCAAATATTCTGACATTTCTAGCTGCGTGACACGTCGCATTGTCATTCTGGAAGATCCCACCCGCCCCAGGGAAGACAATCAGCATGTATGGGTGTACGTGGTCTGCAAGAATGGATTAACAAAGAATTCCGTCCATAGTGCCTTTCATAGGTACGAGTGGACCCAGAAAATGCAACGAAAACATTCCCCAGACCATACCGCTGCTCCCACTAGCTTGTGTTCTTCCAGCAATGGTTGAAGAGTGTTTGTTCTCCGAAGTTTCTCGTTTTATACGCCAACGTCCATCAGGTCGATAAAGCAGAAAATGTGATTCATCTGAGAGGGCAATCCTTTGTCAATTCAGCGGAGGTGCGATTCCGATACTTTTTCTGCCGATGTAACTTCGATAGCATAGGTGCAGGCACCATCTGTCTACATCGGAGCCATATACGCAGTAGTGTTCCCTGAACTGTCGTTTTAGACACTTGCCGTATCCCCGTGCTTTATTCGGCTAGTGACTTGCTCTACTGTAGCGGGTTGATCGGCCCTCACGCACCTTCGAAGCCGACGTTCACCTCTCACATCAACGGCACGTGAGGCTCCACAATTTTCATGTCGCTTATTCGCAATGGTGCCTTTTTCTCCAATCACGATACCTTTTAACCACAGCAGCATGCGAACATTTGACAAACTGCGCTGTTTCAGAAATACTGCCACCCTGGGCCCGAAAGCCGATAATCATCGCTTTTTGTAAATCTGATAAATAGCTCATTTTATCCATGAGAGCAACGAGGGATATGTTTTCAGAATGCCTACAGCATACCTATAGCCTCCAAGCCAGCTCACGACATGTGCCTTCTACGACATGTGCCTTCTTTCGCGCTGTTATAATCAAAAGTAGGATGTGGTCAAAATAATGTTACTTGACTGTGTATTTGTTTTTTGGAGTTATCAAGTTTTCAGTTTACTAACTTACATTAATCCGTGTTGAAAGGTTAGTACTATTGTGATATGTTCCGCAAATTTTTTAGAATGTTGAGTGACGTACTCCCACGATATCGAATGTCTTTCTGAAACTTGGAGAGACTGTTTCATTTCGAAAGAGAGAGAGTGTATATAAATAAGAAGAGGTAGTAGTCTCAAAATTTTAAATAGTATTCTAAGCCAAGAAAGAGTAACGAACGCTCCAATTTAAATTGGTGGGTGCGTGACAACCGTTGGTTTATGTAATTGATTGCACTTGGGAATCAATCACCGGTTAGGTGAGGTGTATAAAAGGGCTGAGCTGTTCGGCGTAGTTAGCTAAGCTTTTTTTTTTTTGATTGGAGGTTTAACGACCACCGTGAGCAACTCAATGAGCTATAAGCAGTCGCCCGTCCCTAATTTAGGGTCACTGGTTCCAGGGAAGGGAGAGAGCCAGTGCCGTAAGACAAAAACAACATCCATGACTGACCGGGATTCGAACCCGGACCCCTTACGTACGATGATCAGAGACCAGCGCCTTAGACCACTGCGCCACCGGGGCGGCTTAGCTAAGTTTGGTGGACTGCTAAGTTTGGGTTGTGGACCACTGCACGAGAGTAATTTCTGTGGCGAGATGAGTTAAACGGAATGGAAATGTTAGCGAGAATCATACCATGACACAAGCACCTTTACCAGAGGCTTTAACACAAGTCTACATACCGTTGGTTCCTCCGTAGTAGCGCGGCTGAAAAGCATTGGGATGCAACAACTCTCGGCCGAATGAAACTACAGTGGCTGGAGGAAGGTAAAGTGTGTGTCACCGTAGTGGGACTGGTGCATGTACACTGTTAGAAATTTCAGTTCAACGTTGAACCACAATATCGTGCAGCACATACCATCCCTTACACCATTATCTTGTACGATTCTCACACTTGCACCATAAAGTGGTGCGTGAAAACCTTTGACTTGCACCAGGTTTTCATGCATGTTACCAAATGCAGTCAGAGCGGTTTTATCTTGCACCATATTTTTGGGCAGTGAAGGAAACTGCGTATGCGTCTTCGTCATCAAGTCATCCGAAGGAGACCAATGCGTTGTGCCGCCATGTTGGTTTTGTCGTCACAGTGAGTGCAAACTTTGAAAATTTTCAAGAAGTGTTCACTCAAGTTAATACAGAAAGTGATGAAAATAGCTTTTGTAGCACATATACACTGCTGGACAATTGCTAAGGACGGATCATAAACGGCTATATAGAGCATAAAAAAGTAAGTGTGGTTGGATGCCAAGTAAAATAAAATAATGTCAAAATGCCAGGACATTACAAGAAAGACAATTTATTGTGCTCTGAAATCCAGAAGGCTTTGGAACGTGTTCAAGGGACAAACAGGCCATATTGTGCAGAATACGTAAACGTGAAAAATGCAATTACCGTCCGCAGGTGTCCCGGCGTAAGATGCCAATACGGGATATGGCCACCATGGAGGGCGATGCAAGATTCCACACGTCGTGTCTTGCTTTGCACAACATTATCAAGCAGCTGTTGGGGTAATTTATCCCATTCCTCTGTCAGTGCACGGATGAGGGTGTCCTTGTTTATTGGAGGGCATTGGGGACCAGCAGGACTCCTCCCTAAAGCATCCCACACATTTTCAATGGGATTCAGATCTGGAGGCGTTGAATATCCTCACGAGGCGTTTAATATCCTCACTCTCAAGACACTCCTGGACAGCGACTGTTCGATGATATGTTGCGTTGTCTTCCATGAAAATGAACCTATCACCGACAGCACCACGGAACATGCGAACATGAGGTAGCAGAACATCATTAATGTATCGTTGGCCAGTCATAGTCCCAGTTGGAAGCACATAGAAGGACGTACGGCCATTGATCATGATGCCAGCCCATACCATGACACTACATGTCGGATATCGGTCCCTTTCCTGTATGTTTGCTGGACAATATGCAGTACCACTATCACGCCAGATCAGTTGTCGTCGACAATCAGACGATAGACTGTATCTACTCTCATCTGAGAAGAGGACAGCAGACCAGTCGTTATCAGTTCATTTGCGATGTTGATGGCACCATTGCAAACGGGCGGTACGGTGACGTCTGGGCAATGGGATGCACACAACAGGACGGCGGGCGTATAATCCTCCTTCATGCAAACGTCTGGCGACAGTTTTTCGGGAGATCCGCTTGCCAGTAGCAGCCATAAACTGATTTGCTACCTCACTAGCTGTGCTGCGCCGGTGTCTTTTTTGTTGATAGCACTATGTACCGATCTTCTGCAGGTGTCGTACTGCGAACACGACCTTCCCCGTAACGCTTGCTACACTCTCCATTTGTTTGAAACGATTTCCAAAGCCTTGAAACAACACGGTGGCTGACGTCGAACTCCCTGGCAACATCTGTTATTTTTCGCCCTTCTTCAATCTTGCCAATAACACGGCCAAGCGTAAAATCATCTAGGTGATGTCGGGAAGACATACTGAAAATTGCAAGTTCGTCAATTGATTCTTTCCCTTTCAACTTTGCGTTTGAACAACAACGGTCAATACGCGTCAAATCCTTTATATCTCTTATCAGCGCTTTGACGTCACGAACAAGTTCGGCAATCCAAAATTTGCATACGCACAACCCGTCTTACTGTATCCCGCACTTATGCTAATTTCCACATTTTCCTGCCTTCCATTTTGTGGTTGCTATCGTTGCTATTGTCATCCGTCCTTAGCAATTGTCCGGCAGTGTATATCTAATGTTCCAGACATAACATCAGAAAGTTCAACGTTGAACTTTCTGATGTTATGTATCTGCCTAGCCACGTTTAGGACAGTACAATTTTTGTTTCCTGAGAAGTTTGTTCGCATGGAAGTGGCGTATAATGTAGTTATAACAAGCTCAAATCCTGGTATTAATTGACCCAGTGTATTGATCTTGAAATTGAGACTATATAAATTGAGACTAAAAAGCTTAGCTAACTACGCCGAAGCAATGAATATTAAAATCTTCCGAAGATGCGAGAAAGAAATTTAAAACGAAAAAGAAAACCAGTTATATTTTATTCCTAAATTGATGAAGTAAACACAAACTATTTGGAACTGTACACATAAACCCTGTTTTCTAAATATTTTATCCATAAAGCAGGGATGTAAGAAGACAACACTTAAATTTGGTCATATGTAGTATAACTACACCAGCTGCACCCCATTTTGGAAAAGTTACACTAACAAGGGATGCAACTTTGCACCATATTATGGAGTAAGGTTTCACTATAAAATGGTGCATCATTACATTTGATGTTGTAAGATTGCACCACTTTATGGTGCAACCATACATCGTATTCTGGTGCATCCTTACCCCATAAAGTGAAGTAAGGTTGCACCATATTGTTGGGTTTTGCTTGCATCATATAATGGTGCATCTTTTCTCAGAAAGTGGTACAGCTTGTCGTAGCATCACTTTCTGGTGCAACCTGTCTCCAAATTTTTAAAAAGGTAGGTGGACGTCCGAATGTCCGGAGTGGCGCACTCAACGGCAAGCCGTAGAAGCTCTGCAATCCACAGAGGACATTCGACGAGATGTTCAGGCATCCGTGGACATCACCGTATCGCGCTGACTTAATTGCAGATCAGCTAAGGCAAGTGTGCGCTCTGCCTCCACATTGTGGTCACTGCTACTCATCGTAGCACATCTTTACACAAAGCTGTAGTGGTGCTGTTCTAGACATGCGTGGCGGGAGAAATGTAATCGGGTCGTATTCAACGTGGACGATAGCCGAATGAGAACACTGGCGTACCGGAATAAATCAGGACCCTCCCTCAGAGAATTTCTTTGAGGCCCTATTACGAAAATCTAACTGAAGTGTATGGAATTTTAATTTAATTTTATGAAATTAAAATTCCATAAAATTTTAATTTGGAATTATTAACTGAAGTTTATGAATTCCATGTTATTATTAGGTGTGCAACTCAATTCTCGGTCACAGGCACTACACGTTCACAGCAAACCGAGTACGTACCTACTGAGGGAAATAATCCCCGTCGTGTTGGATACATTTGAGCCATCGGTCAGGGAGCTGCCGAATGCCACTGCGGAAAAAAAGAGGACTGTTTCGAGTTGATAAAGTCATCAATAATTGTGTGGACCTCCTCGACAGAAGTGAAGTGCGTATCACTCAGGTGATGTTGCAATGAGCGAAAGAGGTGATAATTCGACGTGTCGAAGTCTGGAGAATACGCCGGGTGGTACAAAATCTCCCATCCCAGGTCAGTGATCGTGTTTAAAATCGTTTTCGGGGTGTGAGGACGCGCCTTATTCTGAAGCAACAGGACAGACCTTCTGCCTTTGCCGGTGTATGGCCTTTTCGCCCCCATTGAGTCACTCACACGAATGGGTTGCTGACAATATCGCTCAGCATAGACAGTTTCCACCAGCTTTCAGCATCTCATAGTGTACGACACCGCGCTGATCCTACCATATACACAGCAACAACTTCCTCGCATGGATATTCGGTTTGGCGGTACTGGTGGTGGGCTGACCTGAATAAACCCACGATTTGCGCCGCTTAGGATTATCGTAGAGGATCCACTTCTTTTCACAAGTCAAAATCTTGGAGGAAATCCGTCTTCTTGAATCTGAAAAGCAAGGGCCCAGCAACATCCTAGCGGCTAGACTTGTTCGCAGCTATGAGTTGGTGGGGCACCCGATGGCCCTCCTTGTGAATCCGTACAAGCTTGTGCAGGCGCTTTGCAATGGCCTGCTGTGTTACCCTTAGTTCCTGGGCCAGCTCTGACTATGTGCGACAGGAATCCGCGTGCAACAGTTGTTCCAGGTCCTCTTCGTCAACTTTCTGTGGCTGTTCCGGTCTTTCTGCATCACGGAGATCAAAGTCCCTTGCTTAAACAGCTGGAACAGCTTCTTACACGTACTGTAGGACACGACAGCCTCACCCAAAGCAGAACAAATCATTTACAGGGCTTCTTCCGCAATTTTTTTCAGTTGAAACACGAACAGGCAGCAGTGCCTGCAATGTTGCTTCTCCAATGACATTGATTTCATCGTGAACTTTCGTCCCCTCCGTCCATACAGCTGTAAGCGGTTACGGTTGCTTGGAAAGCTGTTGGATGGCGATGCAATCAGCCATTATCGCGCACAGCTATTTGCATTTGCCGACGTTCTATGATCACTTGCGGTTAGGGGCCGAGAATTAAGTTGCACACTTAGTAACTAAGATTTATGGGCTTTTTAATAATTCTAATTCATTTTCAGGTATCTTTCGTAAAAGCAAATTATTCCATTTCTTGAATGCAACACAAATGTGCACTTGTAGTTAAAATGATTGCCCTACTTTTACACCAAGTACTACAAAACCAACCCAGGTCGCACAGCCTTGCAAGTTAATAAACGCCCAACACTGAGCCACCGTTTTCTATTCCTAAAAGGCGGTGACTCAATGTAGAACCAGGGTTCGAATCCTGATGAGGCATGGATGTTGTGTTTGTCGTACGGCACTGTCTCTCTCTCCCTTCCCTGGAACCAGTGCCTTAACTTATGAACGGGCGACTGCTTATAGCCCATTGCGTTGTTCACGGTGGTCGTTAAAACTCCCAATCTAAAAAAAACAGTAAGGGTTAATCATGCACAATTTATACTTTTAGGGATCAGCTTCTTTCAAATGCCTCACCGTCACACACACAAAGAGACCTGCCGCGTAACACTGCCAAAAGACTTCTTCCGATTCACACGAAAATGCATAAGCAAGAAAAAAACAACACACAAAAATCGAACTTATATTATTTACTGTTGAATATAAAAAACGCACTTAAACATAATATCACATCATTTTACACACAGTAATTTTTTTTTCTCTTGGCTCTTATACAGTAAAGAAAGACGACACCAAATTTTTGGTATTAATGAGCACGTCTTTTTAATCTGACACGAATTAAATTCATTAAAGTTACTCAAAGTCAATACAACTGGTTAGTAAAAAATCAACCGGATTTTTACAATCGATAAAACATGAATAGTGTCACAAAACCACAGCAATACAGTGGGAATATGACTTCTTGCCCGTGATTTTTGACTTTCTTCAACGAGAAGAGTGTATAGAAATCTCTTGGAGTGTCACAAAAACTGATAAAATGTGCTGTATATGTCTTCGATTACGACTTGAAATAAATAGCAACCATCTCAATGAAAAAATATTTTTACTTGCTTAAAAGAAAACGGAAATAAAAAAAATAGCACCCTATAAGGATGGCAACAAATAAAAACGTGAGGATTGTTTCTTTATACGAGCTTTGTTTTATTTTTAAGGCTCTAAGGGAAGTCCAGGGAATTCGTTAGACTAACAAGGGGACCTTACAGCTGACCACCCGCGGATTTCGGCGATTTTTTTGTTAATGAAAGTAAAGGCAAAATGAGGATATATGTGTCCCGGCATTTGATCTAATGCGTCTTATTTTCGGAATAAAAAATCATAACGATCCAAGAACGAAAAAATGGACAAAATTCGTGATTTCCTGTAAATGATACTTTACTGTATTGTCACGAGGTCCTGCAACAGTGTATTATAGCATACATTTCCTGTTATGGTGGCTAATGTCGAAAAGCGGGGAATGAACAGTATACTATCAATAGCAGCAAAGAACGGAATGCCTGTATTTTCCCATCCTCCCTTAAAGCTCTGTAGTTTTCACTTTTCAGAATTCAATAAGAACATTGTGTGATATAGGTAGATACTGAATGAAACGGACAATTTGGACCTCTTGTTTCTAAGATTGTGGAATGACTAACAGCGTAATATGGAAATGTATTTGTAACGTCGTAGAAATCAAGGAAATTAACGAAATAGCATTTCAGCAGTTTTGTAAAAAACATTATTTGACCATTTTGCGAAGAAAAGTTTCCATTGATCTTGGATTCATGGGGAGGTCAAACAGATACAACACACTTTAATAGGGTTTTCACAAAGGACGACGGCACTTGTTCTTCTACTGTTGAAGTCATTCCACCTCATTGTACCCCATACTGTCAACCTTATGATGTGTACCTTTTCTGTCAAGTAAAAAAAAATATTAAAAATTACAAAACTCTGTCGAACTTTTAAAAGAAAATGATGCCCTGAAGAACCATTCACTTATAAATCAACTTTTTGGGCCGATTTTCAAGAATATGTTGCAGTACACTTGGTTTGCTGCGAAGTTAATGAATGAAAGGTTTTGGGAAATGTGATCGAAGTGTGTTTTCCGGACGACGTTCGACAAACGAAATGTAAGTGCTCGAACAGTTATTTTATCAAATGCTCGCGTTATAGAGAAGTGTTATGTTTTCATTGTTTTTATGATAATTATCATCCGCAACTTTGTGTACCAATAAACGATAGCGAAATCTCCGATAGTGGTACCTAACAACATATACGTTATAGGTCTTCAAATAAAAGTAGGTAATTATACTTTATAAGCTAAAATGTGATATGTCGATTCTTCCAACAATTCATCTGTCCCCATTTGTGCTATTTATTATTAAAGTCCATTATTCAGCGATTACTTCTAAAAGCTCCTTATTATTTTGATGAAACTACACAGAATTGCGATTGACAATAGCTAGCTCATTCAAATATTGCACAGAAATACATATGTTTCATTCAGTAACTACTTATATCACACAGTGTTGTTGTAACTTCTTACTGAATTCTGAAAAGTGAGAAGGAGTGAGCTTTAAGGATGGATCGGAAAATGCTGACATTCCGTTCTTTGCTGCTATTGATAGTTAACTGTTCATGCCTCGCTTTCCGACATTAGTCACCATAACAGGAAATGTGCTATAACACACTATTGCAAGACATTCGTGACATTACAATAAACGAATCATTTACAGGAAATCATGAATTTTGTCCAGTATTCCGTCCTCGGATCGTTATGATTTTTTATTCCGAAAATGAAAGGCATTAGATCAAATGCCGGGACTGTATATCCTCATTTTGCCTCTACTTTCACTTTAAAAAATTCACCGAAATCCGCGGCTGGTCAGCTGTAAGTTCCCCTTGTAAGCTAAATCAAGGCACGAACAGGACTGAATTTTTTCCGCTAAGTCGTGCTCACCCATCTTCGGCAATGGAGATAAAATAAAACTGTTTTAAAATTGAGGATCATCATTTTTTATTTAACTACATTTTCATACCACACCAAAACAGAATTTAGTCCATACGTACCCGGGACTACATCTACAATCATAATAAATAACAAAAGTCCAAGAATACAGTAATACCAATGGTAATATGCACTGAAGAGCAATTGAATTAGAGATACCTGTCTAGTAACGTGTAGCACCACCTTCCGCCCTGATGACGGCGGCGATTTGTCTCGGCATGTACTTGACAAGACACTGGAAGCGTTGGGAATCCATACGGATCCACGTCCCCTGAACAAGCTCCCACAGTTCACGAAGATTTTATGGAGGGGGTCAGAGCCTCGAACATCTCTCTCGATGGCATCCCAGATGTGCTCGATGTGATTGAGGTCAGGTGGCCTAGCTGGCCAAGAAAGCGAGGTCACGTTGGTGGAGTGTTCATCCAACCATTCGGATACAATTCGGGAGCGATGAAACGGTGCATTTTTCTTGTTGCCAGATGAGGTCCCCAGTGGGATGTTGAAGACGCGTGAACGGGAGCAAGTGGTCGTCCAGGATATCCCGGTAACGTTGACCTGTAAGGGACGATGTCACACGCATCATGGGTCCATTTCAGTCCATATAAACAGTCCTCAGACGAGAATGACACCCCCACCAGCTTGAAGATTACCCTGCTGGCAAGAAGGATCCATCGCTTCATGTGGTTTGCGCCGTACTAGTTACCTGCCATCCACATGTACCAACGTGGATCTCGACTCAGTCCAGGCAACATTTTTCCACATGTCTAGAATCCAGTGGCGATGTTCCCGCTCCCATGCTAATCTTTGCACCCTGTGATGTGCGGCCTGCAGCAGTAACCTTGTGGGACGATGGCTTCTGTACCCCATAGCGAGGAGATGGTTCCGGATGGTGTGGCTGCTTACACGTTTTTGTGCACCAGCGTTAAATTGCTGAGTGATTTCTCGCACTGTGGCCCGTCTATCCGCTGTTACAATGCTAGCTAGCCGACGGTGTCACCGCTCATCCACACGCTGTTCCCCATGGCAGTTGGCCCTAGCAGGGATGGTTTTTACCGGATTCGATGTACTCACGGTGCACCCGTAAAACAGTGGCTCGTTAAAAGCCTAGTCCCTGCACGACTTCCGAGATGGAGTGACCTATTCGTCGGGCCCCGACAATTTGCTCACGATCAAATGCGCTTAGATCCTTCGTCTTACTCATCCTGCGTCAGACTCTTACTGATTCCAGTCGCATCACTCCATATATTGTCGGATCACTGCATAAGTCATGTCGTTTCCGTTTACAGGGCCGCCCACAGCGCCACATTTGCATAACGCCAGCTGTCTCTAATTCAATTGCTCTTTAGTGTAAGTGTGCAAACAAAATTAATGAAATTAGGATTTATGTATCACAGAAATCAACGGTTGCATGCAGCATGCAATGTAACCAAAGTAACTAAAAAATTGCGGCACCTCAAAAGTATAACCATTGCAAAACTTCAAAAGTATAACTATTTCCATATAATTTGATTTTTGCAAGTAACATCATATTTTCATTAAGACATACACGTGATGAAATATATAGCAACGAAAGTGTTACTTTCAAAGAGTTACACACTAAATTACATTACGATGTAAGTCACAGAAACTCACAAAGAGAAGATGCAAACGCTTCGTAGCCAATACATTAAAAGTCTCACCACAAGGAACGCAACCAATGTAAATAATTATTACAAAACACTAAAGTAACACTATAATATTTTAGTTTTAAATAATTTGATGCGCTGGTAAAGATTCTTTAAAACAAATCGTTGCGATGTAATGTGGCGAGGAAACCAGGAAAAATGGCTAACAGATAGCCTGACTAGACCCTAGTCCTCTCGCCCCCCCCCCCCAAAAAAAAAAATTTAAATCGTGAAGTAAAGGAACAATTTAATTTTAAATACCGAATAGTGCGTCATAGTCTTGATCCGAAGCTGCAACCTGTTCCACGAACTTGGGACAGGTCACGGTTAATATTAAATAATAAATTAGTACGCACTCTAGGTATTAAAAACTAGAATTACCGCGAGTGTCATGATCATAGGAACACATAAGAAAATTTTTAAAATGTTCAATTCAAACCACTGCAAAATTTTCTTCGTATATTTGAATAGATCTCATCGAGAGCTTTAAGGCGATACTACGCCCAGACGGTTGCAGAGATAGACCGAGTCCAACGTGGCGACACACTTAGAAATATTGCATCATCTCTCCGGCGCACAAGGAGCGAGGGGAGCGTCGCGCGCTCGATGTATTGCGCAGGACGCGAATCGGACTCGAATGCTTTTTACGAATATGCTAACACGATTCGTGTGCGGCACGTAGTTTTAACGCTATAATGATATCAATCGGGACCTATTTTTGTCATAGGCGGTCTGCCGTAAGTCGCCCCACTCTATCCGCGGAGTTTGACATAGTCCTACGTCAAAAGATTTAGCACGTCGCACCCCTGCTTAACTTCACAGGGTTTCAAACTCACATCAGACTCTGATGATTTTACAAAACATCAGGTTCTAAAGACTAATTTCTTATGCGTTTAGTGGCACAGTTGTAACGCAAATAACGAAAAAGTTTGATCAAGTCTTTCAGTAAAATGGAAACCTTTTGAATTCTTTATCACCTAACAGTTATTATTTCTGATGAATATAAGAAATAATTGTCAACTGATATCAGGCCATGTCGCAAATAAAAGCATCACATTAAGTAACTGTGCAGCATTCGATACCTACATCCTTATGAAAATGTTCACTTCCTTTTGAAGTCAGATGCAATAATTTTTCAGATTACTGTTGTTTTACGAATATCTTTGGTTTCCTTCGTGATGTACTGCAGGGATGAAGCACGCGTCAAGATAAATCTGCAGCAGTAGATTCCGTCGGCGTAGCTTAGTCGTTAGAGCAACTCACTTCGGAGCGAGGTGACGTGATTTTGATCGCAGTTATTGAAAAATTTGCGAACTTCACACCTTGTGGAACAGTAATTGCGGAACAATTTGCGTTCAACCATGTTGTTACAAGATTGGTTAAATGCATTATATGTTTTCTCAATCGAAATAAAATGAAAGGAATGTAGCTCAGAAAATGCCATTGAAAAGAGGGCGCCTCATATTGTACAACATTTTTTTTTTAATTGGAGGTTTAACAAAAACCGTGAGCCACTCAATGGGCTATAAGCAGTCGTGCGTCCCTAATTTAGGGTCACTGGTTCCAAGGAAGGGAGAGAGCCAGCGCCTTAAGACACACATGAACAACATCCATGCCTCACCGGGATCCGAACTCGGACCCCTTTCGGATGAATGATCAGAAGTCATGGCTTAGACCACTGCGTCACAAGGCGACGTAGAACTTTCAATAAATAAATTTGAAAGTTGGTTTGTATCAGTCGGACATATTTTGCCTCACCGCTTAAAAACTATCTATAAAATAAATTTTAAATAACTCGGCTTCATAATGCTAACGATTAATTTACCAGATTAACAACTCATGAAACATATTTCTAATCCTGGCTCTCGAATCTTCTGTAGAAAACCGGCCCTGATCATTACTAATGTAAATCCGGCGATCAGTGTCAAAGATGACACGGGACGATTTTAACACAGAACGATTTTAAGTAGTTCCCGTTTCAGGTGTATTGCGTTCCGCTTTGTTTAGATAGAACCTGATCACACTGAACGTGAACGAAAGAAGTTCACAAAAAATTCCATGCGGATTTTTTTGCAGAATTTCGTTGTAATAGATGCCTTAAAAGTGGATCCACCTAAAATCTTTGCCTTGTATTTTCAATGGGCAAACTTCTGTAGCCATTTTCTTCACGATGGACATTATTCAATTTGCATTGCATCATGAGAAAAACTTTCCGTGGCCGCGGACCAACAATAATTTGTTTACATGCGTTTTCCAATTGCTTAAGGTGGTTCGACCTAAAATCTCTGCCTTATGTTTGTAATGGTAAAACGACTTTACATATTTTATTCGCAATTAATGCATTCTTACGAATGAAAATTTGCACATCGATAAAACTAACGTTAAGTTATAGAATGGGATACTTATGACTTGCTGAAACATAACCATAATTAAGCAATCCAACATTGTTTTTCTACTGACGTCATGCATGTACAGGTCCCGCCATCTATTAACAGGTCTGAACATTACTCAAAGAAAAACGATGGATTTTTAATATAATTATGGTTATGTTTTAGCAAGTATTAAATATACCATGCTATAACTAAAAATTAGTTTTATCGATGTGCAAATTTTTATGCTTGTGAATATATTAATTGCGAAGAAAATATGTAAAGAAATTTTACTATTGGAAACATAAGGCAGAGGTTATACTGTTGGAGGAACCACCTTAGCATGGCGTTACGTTGCAGAGGTTCAGGAGATTCGCGATTTTTATAAATGTTTTAACGAAATGTCTAACTTTTGCTGATCGTATGGTTGTGCTAATAAATCCTGCCACCTAAATTGTATAGAGGTAGGAATAACTTTTCATAGTTTTCCTCTGAAAAGGACGCATTAATTAAAGTAATGGTTGTGAAAATGAAACACCATGATTTCCATTCCAAATTGCGTTCTCCAATATGTTTTGCCTAGTTTAACGAAAAATATTTTGGAAAATATGACACTACGAATCAAAGGTAGTTTAAACTTCGTAGCCTTCCTTTGAAATTCCCTTTCCAAAAAAAAAATAATAATAATAATGTAGAAGAAATATGATGGCATATTTGTATCAGTAAATTACGAATTAAGTTCTGAGTTCCTTCCCCAAAGAACAAAACAAGCATATACATATTATCTCTTTTATTTAATGTTACGAATTCATTTACTTTTTAAGCAGATTGCCTAGTGTGCAAACCCTAGTTTGTTTCCATATTACGTATTTGCCTGAGCTTCTAAATGTTTTGTTTTGCAAAAGAAGGTTCCCAAGTTTATATTTCAAATATTTTGCCAATGTCTGACAATAAGAACATGAAAAATTAACGTACCGTGTACGAGAAATGCTCCATTAAAAACTTCATGATTACTAATGGCGATGTTCTCCAGCGTCATGCGAAATAAACATCGAACACAAAATTTGCCTTGGTATATATTTTTGTAACCTTGATTTGTTCTTTTAAGAAATTAATTTCTTCTTTGCCCTATAGCGCTATTAATTCGTTGGCAGACTCCATGACGTTAAGATTGCAAACATTAGGCAAAAGTACGGCATAATCACGTTAAGACAACATTAAATCAGAAGCCATGTTGGTCCGCAGAAATCCACTTCTGACGTCACATGAATAACGTCCATTCCCAAGATGATAATTTGAACATCGATAAAAAATAAGCTCAGCGGTCCGCTCTCCCTCTAGCGGCAAAAGGAAAAATTACTGTAGTACGGGTAACGTTTTTGGCTCAATGCTTGGCTGTTGGTAGATTGCTCATTACGTTCAGTTGTCGTAGTTTGGTGTATTTTTGCATTCATTCTGGAATTAGAGAGTTGTATAATGGAGAATTCCGTGAAGAAGAACAAATCATATTGTTGTGTCCCGCAATGTCGTTCCCAAGGTTTCGGCTATGTTTTTCACAAGTTAGTATAAACATTTGTGCCTTGCGTTTGAAATCCTTCCAGTGAAATGCTACTAACCTAGTAACGTCTTTGAATGAATAATAATCAAAGCAGCATGTTTTTATTGCATAGTGGTAATTAAAAAATCCGCATTTCTACATAATCTTGAAAACAAATAATTGCTGTTATCTATATAAATTTAAACTTCATTATGGAACAAGATTTTCAATGTTCTGTCAACAGTCATCGGTTCAAAAACGCAGAACCCAATGATGATCAACAATTACCAATTCACAAACACTTTTAGGAACAGAATGTTCAAAAATTACAAATGTTATTGTTGACAGTATTGAAAATGGGTCCTGTGAAACGAAATGTCAGCTTTTAATAGTAATCCGGATTAGAACACCCCAGTCGGTATTACTATATCACTTGCCTGAAAATGTAAAAATAGAAATTACCTGTTACAGTAAAGCTTTACTGCTACACAGTGCTTACACGTTCCACTTCTGCCCGCTTTACAAGAGCACTCAAATGACTTTATAGAAATTTCACTGTTACTTGTATCTAAAATACCGTTGATGGAGTGAGGCGACGACGTTATTGCCGTGGACTGAATGCAGTGCGAAACTATGAGAATTTCTCTTCCATCTTCCTTCTTAATTCCACAAGAAATTATATGGCCTACATTAACAATCACTTCCCCTTCTTTAATGCATCTTGAATTTTTGAAAGCTTCCACAAATTTCATTATTTCAAGGATTGAAAGCGACAAACCAGCCATTCTAACATTCGACTTTATGGAAACACGTGCGACGTTACCCGTACTAGAGAAGTTTGTTTACGTTTGCGCAGCGCCCCCTATAGTTCGTTGAGGTCCCCAATACTCTAGCATACTTAACATTTTCTAAAATTTAATTATAATGAAGCAATCCAGCATTTGTCTACTGACGTCATGAATGTACAGGTAGCGCCATCTATTTTCTGGTCTAAACACCAAAGGAAAAGTTATTCATTTTTAATGTAATTATGGTTAAGTTTTAGAAAAATAAGTATACTAGCATATAACATAAAGCTAATTTTATTGATGTTCAAATATCCGTCCTTGGGAACGTATTAATTGGGAAGAAAATGGCTACAGAAGTTTAACCATTAAAAATACAAGATTTTAGGGGGATCCACCTTAATCACTATTTTTATTTGTAGATATACAGTATTTTACGAAGGAAATATATCGACTAATAGAACTAAGTTTTTTTGTTGCTTTTTTATCCGGAGCTGGTATGCTTTATATGTCAAGCTATATCCAACTTGATTGACGCCTCATTTTTTGGGTAATTTCTATTCTGATCCAATTGGAGAGCTCTCAAGCAAAATCTCAGAAGCCTGACTTCCAAGTCGGAAGAACTATTAGCCGACGGATGATTTTGTAAAAATTACAACTTATATCCATTTGAACAGTTCATTGAAATTCTTTATTATATCGAGCGAAAAAGGAAGGAATGTTAGACACATTAATACATCACATGAAAAGTCGTTGCATACGATTCTTTGTGGAATTATGATGTATAAGTCTGGGATATGAAATAAATGCATTATTATGTTCCATAATAAAACAAATGCCCATAATATTTCCATTATGATAAGATTTATTTGGATGAAAATAGTAATAAGAATCCCTACTCTAAAGGGAAAAGAATTTTTCAGGGAAAATTCTTTTCCCTTTAGAGTAGAGATTCTTACATCGATAAACAGGGAAAAAAAATTTTTTTTTCTCAATGAAAAATCTTTCTCTACGTAAAAGAGAACGAAAAAAATATAATTGAAAAAGAAAACGAAAATCAAAGAATAGCACGCTATGAGGATGACAACATCAAATATATGAGGATTATTTGCTTGCAGTCCATATGGCTTATATACCAGTTTTCTATAAGGGGCGTCCAGGGGCGTTGCTAGTTGGGGAGCCTCAACAGCGGTGATTGTTTTCACTACATTGTAGTCCCCCATCTTCCTCCTTTTCACTAATGGAAATAAATTAAAGCTGCTGAGGTTTAAAATTGATGATTGCCACTTGTAATTTAATTGCGTTTTAAACTCGAATTAACTAAAAGAATTCATTCATTAAATTTCGCTTGCAGTCAGTGGACCTTTAGCTACAGCATAATAATTTTAGCGTAGCATTATATCATTTAAATGCTTATATTTCTCCTGATTTCGGTTGATTTTGGAGAATACAGAAATGGCCGAATTTCTCTTTTTTCACATTGAGCAGAGCGGTAGTGGAAAAGGCATTCTTCCTTTTAGGAGGATTTTTAATCGCAGTCTTTGTTAAACGAGCAACACATCCCGTATGCAGACACTATGGAAGCCGGGCTTTTAGTTTCATATTCCCGTCAATTTGAACAAGAGACACAGTGAATGATAGATCCAACGGTTTTCTTTGTGCTAGTAGGTTGGTTTATTGGAGTGCGGATGCAACGGGGTTTCAGGCTCCGGAGACAAACAGCGTATTCTAAGTCAAAGGCAATTAAGAGAGAGACTAACTGCAGTACAAGAAAATTATCCCTCCAACGCCAAATTCACAGTACCAGACCCAACATCTCTAAGCGGTCAATTGATGTTCACATCCACCAGGCGAATAGAGTGTTGCCAACTGTTGAAAATAACCTATTGCATTACGCACCCCAAGATCGTCGGGCAGTGTCCTTAAGCAAGTGGGGGCCCATTACGCATCCTCCGGTAGCATATAAATTAACTTTTTTGTCTTTTATTCATTTATTTAGTTTTTTGATGAGTGATTATTGATTTAAAGTAAATAATAATATTCCAAACTTACCAATATTTTAGAAATTTATTTTTATCTTCAACGAAAAACTTATTTTTAAATTATTCTAAGATCATTTGAGAGGATTTATTCCCTCCAACTGAACTGGCATAGCGTTGCCGCTGCCCCGTCCTTAATTTGCGAACACCCGTTCCAATATAGCATTCCTGTCTCTGGGTCAGACCACCACCTATGCCTTTTACGCTACTCTAATCAGAGTTCAGTTCGGACAACTAATCAGAATGCCGGGCTTCTAACCATCCGGGCACCGAAAGGATTTTTTTTTTTTTTTTTTTTTAGGAATTGGACATGTCTACATTACTTGCAAAGCAGGGGGCAAAAATTCCGATTGATAGAGACGAATTACTGCTACATGAAAAAGAGAAACAGACAAATCGTTTCTGTGCATTATTTAAAGGAACATAAACAGATGCTTACCTACAATAGGGGCTAAATATTACAGGTATGCAAGAGTTTCAGCCTTCCCCGCTAGCGGACGCTGTAGGTGTCTAACCGGCCGGCGACCCGTTCTGTCAGTTCGTACACGACACCAAGCAAGGCGGTCGATAAAGTTCATTTGCGGCACTGTTTGTTATTCATGTTTAATTTAGGGAAAAGTTTGAGTGAAACATGCGGCTCAATATGTCAGGCGTACGGCGAAACGGTTATGGGTGAGCGGACGTTTAGAGAATAGCGTGGTACGTTTATGAAAGGTGATATAAGCTTTGAAGACAAGCCACGTGCTGGTAGACTGCAGAAGCTCGCAGAAGAGGAGATGTAATCGCTGTTGCAAGAGGATACCACACAATTGACCACGCAACTGGCGAAACGTTTGAAAGTGGCTCAATTAACGGTGGTGCGGCGTCTACAGGCCTTGGGGAAGATCCTGAATATTGGTAAGTATGTTCCCCAGGCTTTAATGGAGCGTGATAGTGGTCAACGATTGGGCATCTGCATGTTGTTGCTGAAGAGGTTCCAAGCGAAGAATTTCTCGTGGAAGATTGTCACCAGGGATGAAAAATGGGTCTTTTGCGACAACCCCGTACGCAAGCATACCTGGATCGACCCAGGACAGCCATCAATATCGACTGCGAAACAGGATATCCATGAGAAAAAGGTGCTGTAGTGTGTGTGGTGGGATATGCATGTAGTAATGTACTTCGAACTGTTGAAACCAGGCGAAACAATCACTGCACAGCGATATAGCGATCAGCTGATGAAACTGAACGCCGCAACCGAGCAAAACCCCCAATGGACAGGTAAAGGACGCCGCCAAGTCATCCCGTTACACGATAATGCCAGACCACATGTTGGTGCCACCACAAAATCAACCCTTGAAGAGTTACATTGGGAGATTTTACCGCACCCGGATTACTCCACGTACATCGCACACTCAGACTTTCATCTGTTTCACTCTATATGCAATATACCCTAGCCCAACAGCGGTTCACCACAGTTTCCAAGGTTAAACATTTCGTCAGTGCGTTCTTCAGCTCAAAACCCGAGTCCTATCACAGGAGCATTCATTTGTTTCTTGAAAAATGGCAAAAGGTCATTGATGCTAATGGCCAATATTTCGTTGAATAAATGTGTACTGGTTTCTTGATTGTTCTCGGCTCTTTTCTCCTTAAAACGGCGGAAACGTTTGCATAACCTTAATAGTATGTTACGAAAGTTAACAAATGGCGTACAAAAAGCTTTTCATAGCAGAAAGAAGATTTCGGACATAAAATAATTTTCAAATCAAAAAGTTAAAAATACATCGGGTGTGCAATATAAAAGAGGCCCAATGGTCAGACGTTATTAGCCGGGTTAAAGTTTTTTGGCGGGTTTGAAGTTAAAACCGCTTTGTTCCACTTCTAACCGGTTTCTGCGTGTACAGCTGCAAAGGAATTTTCCGGAGTGGTAAGTCACAGCCAGATCATTGTAAGTACACGATCATAAGTGTAAGTGAAGACAGAACAAAGGCAACGAAAATGGTTTTAAGTACGGGACAGCGGATTTTTATTGTGGAATAGTATTTCAGAAATAACTCATACAAAGTTTTAAATGAGTTCTTTGCAGAAAAATTTCCACATTGTGCAGCACCGGCGAAATCAGTGGTACAGAAGTTAGGGCGGATATTTCGTGAAACTGGCACGGTGTGCAACGGGAAAAGAAACAAACTCAAGACGATTCGTAATGAAGTCAATATCAAGGGTGTATTGCACAATGATGTTACAAAACCATCGGAAGTCGATTTGCCGATTGATCTCCTGAAACCACTTACAATAGCTTTTTTTTTTAAATTCAAAATGGCTTATGTAAGTGGATTCAGGAGATCATTGTCAGCTGTGAAATGAATCCAATACTTCATTACATGACAGATGAAGCATGGTTTCATTTGTCCGGGTATGTCAATGCGCAAAACAGCAGAATGTGGACCGACAAGAATGCCAGACGGATAATGGAGGCTCCGCTGTACGATCAAAAGATAGGCGTTTGGTGTGCTGTGTCTGCGAACAAGATAGTCGTTCCCATTCTTTTTCACTGACACCATCAACTCGGAGCTCTATGTACAGCAACTGTTCAATCTATTTGTTGCCGCACTTACAGAAGAAGAGCGAACATATGCTTTCTTTCAGCAGGATGGCAACGGCGCATACTGAGCGGAACAGTCTACGTGCTGTACATGAAGTGTTTAGGGAGGACAGAACTGTATCCAAGGGACTATATGTCCACCCAGACCACCCGATCTCTCCACCTGTGACTTATCTGTGGGGATCATTGAAAGGAAAAGTGTACGCAACTGATCCGCACACCCTTGACGAATTAAAAGTTAACATTGCGGATGTCATAACCCACATTACTGCCGATGAGTTGTGGCGCGGTACGAAAAACATGTTCCGTCCTGTGCAGCTGTGTCTCGATGTCGGAGGACAGCACTTTCAGCAATTGTTGTAAACGCAGGAAAATTACTCCTGTTTTCTATTATTTCAACTATTCTTTACCATGTATAGTAACATTGCCTGACTTTTGTCGTTCAGATCAGATGTAGAGGATTTTAGGAAGGTAGTGTCTGATCCCAGGTCTTAAACAGCCCTTAGAAATAGGAAGCTAGGAGATTTGGGCTAGAGTGCCCGATAGGAAAGTGACACGGAAGCGAGGTAGAAAGGCAGAGGAAGCCGCCCTTATTTATTGCCGTGAGGCCAGTACCCGGGGTCCAACGGCTTAACGTGCCCATCCGACGCACGGCGGGTATTTAGTGGTTCGAACGTTCGTACCTGCGCAGGATGGAACCTGAGGTTATCTCCATGGCAGTCACTAACGCTGACCACTAGGCTACCCGCGGCCCTGTTTTCGTTCATTATACTCGGGCCTCTTTTATATGGCACACTCTGTATGTATGTATGTATATATATATATATATATATATAGCAGGAAAGATGATACGTCGTATAATTCAACACGTTCTAGCGGAGGAATTTTGCATACTGAAAAAGTTGAAAATAGGCGGTAAATATTTCTCATGAGAAAAGCTATGCTAAGGAAAATTAATTTTTCAAATAAGTCTCCCGGAAGCAGAGACACAGATAAAAATGTTTGACCTTTACGCCTCCTAGCAGGAAATCTATGCATTATATAAAGAGAGTAATCTTTACTTCTCAATTGCAGCGAACGACATACGGTAAAAAATAAATTTCTCAATAGGGGTTTTCAGAAGCGGAA
Source organism: Macrothele yani (assembly GCA_039090855.1). Taxonomy (NCBI): domain Eukaryota; kingdom Metazoa; phylum Arthropoda; class Arachnida; order Araneae; family Macrothelidae; genus Macrothele; species Macrothele yani. Next base: position 142,567,692 of record CM077002.1, read on the forward strand.
ATACAGCTGCAAACCTCAAGTACACAAACACCACCTAGGGACAAAATCTTATTTGTAAATCTCGTCAAATACTAACCATTGTCGATTGGCTGCACCTCATAGACGTATCGTAGCACAGTGTGAAATTTTCCGGCAATCTAGGTGGACAAAATGCAATTTATCAAACTGGACAGATGTTCGACCCCGTTGTAGATTTCGATAAAAGGATGGATGTCTACAGAACACGAGAAGGGAGTTAGTTTTCCCAAAGATCGCCAGAGGGAGCGGCAGTGAGCATCGAAACCAGCAGCAACGTGCACGTGCCTCACACAGCTATGACTCAGTCATCTCAGTACTGTGAGTTCGCTTGACCTGTGTGCGTCCCCAGCCACATGTAAAGCGTTACCGAACTTCAAACTGTAAGTCCTATGGTTTTTCGTAGTTACTAGCGCAGGTGGTGTATCACAGGTAGCTGGTAGAAGTCTCTTGAAAAGGTGAGGAATTTATATTCAATAAAAAAGAACATGTCGTAAGTGTATAGAAGGTTTTAGAGTAGAGTTTCACCGAGTTCCGCGTCGTGTCTAGGTAGGTATTAAAATTCGATAATGTGGGAATCTAAATCGTGAAAGAACATTTGCGAATAGTTGCATGCTTTACAGGATGACAAGTTCGATTTCCCGGAGGACGCTGTCCGAGGTATGGGATTAAAATCCGAAAGAGTCAAAGTTGGACGCTGTGATAAGCATATGTTTTGCAAGAACTAGAAAATACAGCGACCTCTAAAACTGCTTTCAAGTGCTTACGAATGAAAATAGAAAAAATTCTGCCTAAAGTTTAGTAGCAAACGGGATAAAATAGGAAGGCATAGACAGGGCTTTCTGCATTATTAGCTTGTATCCAATACCTGTAAGTCTCCATAATTTTTTATTTCACGAGAGAAACATTATTGAATCGTGTATTCTGCCTATTGGGCAAAATTCGGAGGAAGCCCAAGACACCAGGAATAAACACAATAAGCGGTATAGAGAACTGTTCACAAGGAAAACTTCCAGAATAGGCACGGATACAGACTTTCTGAACAGACTGCTCATTACATCAGACCTCTATCTATATATAGCAAGTTTACGGGCGTCTCCAAAACCCAAACACAGAAAGCTGAATCAAGAAATGATTTGTTAGAATTCGATTCATCCGTACCAGAAGCAGATTATTCCGAGGACTCGTTCAATGCGAGCAGTGTCTTTAGTGATTCCGAATAAATGTTCCGTCATTCTACATAATACAGGTGAAATATTTGTTTTTTAGTTTCTGTTTCCTGATCTGTGCCGTTTTTCTGTATTCTTTCAGGCTAAGCATTACATTCAAACAATACGTAGTTGGGAATTCCAGCTACATTTCGGCTAAACTGCTGTATTCTATCGTAGTGGGGAAGACGGATTTCAGTGTCAATTTACCTGGATTTCAGCTTTCTGAATATCATCTCGCGTTACAGTGCAGCCCTTTGCCTAGTTTTCATTTGAATGACCCTTATAGTACTATTCATGTTCGATTTTGTTGCCTCTAAAATGTGCAATATACACTGAGTGGCCACTTTATTATGACCACCTCACAGTTTTAAGCAAATGAGCTTTGGCTGCACGCTGCTGCCGCCAGAGGGCGAGGCTAATATAAAAAGGGAACGATTAGTGCTTGCGACAGCAGTAGAAGTGATTTTTGGGTAACGAGATGGGTAAAAAATGCGATTTGACGGACTTTTAACGTGGGATGATTGTAGGAGCTCGGAGCCATGGAGCGAGTATCACCGAAACCGCCGTATTCGTGAAATGTTCCAGAACAGCTGTTGTTAAAGTGTTTAAGGACTGGACTGTCAGCCTAAAAACTGGGTCTGTACGAGTAACGTGTGGTCGTCATCGACTAGTGACTGCTCGGGCGGGACGGAGAGTTTCCAGACTGGTAACAGACAACAGAAGGGCAACAGTGCAACAAATGACAGACCATCTTAATCAAGGATCCCCTTAAATGATCTCTGTATGCACTGTTTGCCGTACATTGCATCGGATGGGATATGGCAGCCGAAGGCCTGTTCGAACACCTTTGCTGTCGGCAGTTAACAAGAGAAAACGTCTCCAGTTCGTACAGGAGCACAAGGATTCGACAGTCGATAATTAGAAACAAATTATGTTGTCCGATGAATCACGTTTTCAGTAGCACCATGCCGATGGCAGAGTGAGAATTTGGCGGAAACAGCAGGAAAGCATGGACCCTAAATGCCTAGCTACAACTTGAAGCTTGTGGAGGCAACCTTATGGTTTGTAGAATGTTTTCCTGGCATGCTTTGCGGTCTCTAATTCGGGTTGATCAACGTCTGACTGGCACATCATATCTAAACATCGTTGCGGACCAAGTGCATCCTGTCATGTGGATGGTTTATCCCAATGGCGATGGCTACTTTCAACAAGATAATGCGTCTTGCCATATTGCTTGTATTGTACAGGATGGGTTTCAGGAACGTGCCGGTGAGTTTACTTTGCTTAGGTGGCCCCCACAATCTCCAGATCTCCACCCCATTGAGAATGTGTGGGATGAAGTTGAACGAGCCATCAGACAGCTGGATCCACAACCCTGCAATGCCGCACTTCTGGAAAGTGCTATTCATCAAGGATGGTCTCAGATTCCATAAACCACCCACCAACATCTCGTGGAGTCCATGCCACGAAGAATCGACGCAGTATTAAAGGCAAAAGGCGGCCCACCGAAGTACCGAGGGTCAAAATAAAGTGGCCATTCGGTGTACAAAATTGTATACTTATGTATGTATTGTACTGATAATAAACCCGTTACATAAAAAAAAACTGGGAGCAATAATTTTGTACTCCCAGATCTCGTAAATTTCACACTGTACGTCGTGTTGATATTGTACTCTATGCGCACGGGCGGTGAGAGATTTTTGAAACTTATTGTACCCCAAACCCATCACACCAGGCTCAGGAGCTATGTGACGTTCACGAAAGTTAGTAGGATTAACACGGAGACCACGTCGTCTATAGACTCGCATTCGGCGATTGTCGACCCTGGGACTGAAGAGAGGCTTTTAACTGAACCGGTATACAACCTACCGCGACCATATGCTGCGATGAGTGGCGGTCGTCGCAATCGATGGGGAGATCACAAACCTGTTTGAACTAATGTGCGATTCAGGGACGTCTCTAGACTTCGAAATCGGGATAAGCAACGGGTGGGCAAGCACTATTTTCGGTGGCGCAAGCTTGATAGCAACTTTTGTTTTTGCAGGAAAGAATGAAGTTTTAATGCTTTTTTCCACTGAAGGTTTAATGACCACCGTGAGCAACCCAATGGGCCATAAGCTGTCGCCCGTCCCTAATTTAAGGCCACTGGTTCCCGTACCGTAAGACAAACACAAGATGTCATGCCTCACCAGAATTCCAGCTCTGACACTTCTCGGACAAAATGTCATGAGCCAGCGTCTATATCAATGCGCCACCGGGGCAGGTTTAATGCTTTTCACTACCAGCTACAAAGGAATTCGTGGAATCCTCATTCCCTCCACCTGGACACACATACATACACGGATACGACTAGTTACACCATTAGTGTAAGATTGAAGTGTTGGTGGAATGTCGCCTTCAACCTTTTGCTCTATCTGAATGCATTGTCTTAAATTGCTTTTCAAAATTTTGCATTACGAAAATACTACTGTACTTGAACAATTTATTTAAAAGAAAATGTCGATTTTGTTTATCTAATTCAAATTTTAACGTCCTTTCACGCAAATACAATACCTTCCTCCTCCTTATTTTCCTTCCTTCCAGCCAGCAACTTTGCCTTGCACTCCTCTCCTACAAAACCAGTCGTCAGCCACTTTCCGCACTCTCACAGTGCCGGAGCACTCTTAAGAGCGCTAGTGTAGCTTTAGACTCCACTTTCCGTGTTGGAATTCCTTATTTTGTAAAACAAACAAACAGAGCCATTAGTAGTGACTCTCTTATTGAATTCCTATTCACCCTCCTCATTAGCCTCCCTGGTTATACAAACATGAAAAAGAGGCTTAAACTAAGGAATTGGAAGAGTGGAGAAGAACTGAATTTTCATGGCCCTCCGGATGCTGTTGTGATAAACACTCTACTTATAAGTTAAAACGCTTCCTAGGGGAAAATACTACACGACTGAAACGACGAGACTCATTATTACTTGGCAAAGCCCAGATTATACTTTAAAGTTAAAAAAATGAAAAATGACACATTATGAACTATGTGGGCAAGACAAATTTCAGGGTGTGCTCAAGCCCAACCTCGCGTCCCCTTGGCGACGTCCCTGCTGCGATTCGCAACCCGTGTCCATACAGGGATATCCATAGCTGCCTGTATCTTTTGTCAAATGTCGTCATATTGCTGGTACGGCTTGCAATCGAATGTGGCGATAGAGGCGTCTGGAAGTCCACTTTCTATCACTAGTCTCACGGAGCTGAAGCTAGTTGCTTTCCTGCAGCTATTTTTTTTCACCGGGATGAGAAGCACGCACCAACAAGCCGTACGCAATCTTATTGTGAAATCACTGATAAAAGGCGCTCGTGTCATGGTAGTATCGCCGAAGACGTCCGTCGGGCATTCTCACTCCATACATTTGCTTTTGCCATCGAGATCACTCTCATTCAGTGGTCTATGCGTTCATCTGAGGTCAAGTAAATGTATCTACGTTTAGTAGTTTTACACATTCATACCCCTCACCAATCATGTGTTTTTTTCGTAACTGCAACCGTTTACATCCAACTGTGCACACGTACCCACCAATCTGGACTTCGCTTCAAGAAATACTTCCCTGTGCGCCACTTGCGGTCGAACAGTGTACATAAAACACAGATATTTAATAAACTGTGGCAATGATTTCTAAAATTAACTTGGTACTTACGCGAGATTCACACTAAAGGATACGTTTGCTTGAAGTTGCATGACGATATTAAACTGAAGACGTATGTGTTTTGTGGTGTTCAGATTTCACGCTTAATGCAAGAGAGGCATAAAATATTTCCCTTAGAAGCAATTCTTGAGAGTAACATGTTATTCGATAAGACCAATAACATCAGAATACATTCGCTGGAGATTTAATTTTGTACTTAACCTTTCACATCACTGAAAGTTAACCAAATCTTAAATACGAGTATATATTTTATCATCCTCAGCAGTATAAGTCGTACACTGAAAATGCGAGAAGTAACCAACAGTACTGCGTGCATTCGATTAACCCTTTAACGACCATGGCCCAAAAATCATATCACTCTAAATACCATAACGCCCGAAACTGTCTGTTGGTTCACTTCTTTGTTTAGTAACAACAAGAGTGACTGAGAGTGACACCTGGTGATCCCTCATAGGTCGTGCAAATTTGAAGCGCAGGTAGGGGTAGAAAATATGACTCACTCTAGGCAAGCGTTTTCGGCGGCTATGGTCTTTTGTATGTATGGGCGTTTTGGTCTTTAAAGGGTTAAACACCAATGTGATACGGCAGCTAATCCGATTTCTCTTATAGCTTGCGGACAACTCTCCTTGTTCAGATACCCGATCCTATTGTTATTTATTTATGCCTAACATGACTGACTTCCAAGAAAAGAACCAAAGGAATAAACACTGGGGAGTTCCAACGTGACGTTAAATGGAGATAAGTAAATAAATAACGAGAACTAAATAACGAAAAGGAACTAAATTTAACGAGAAGTAACTGAATTTAAGAAAGCAAACCAAACCGAAAGGTTAAGTAGTTAAACTACATCATAGTTGCTTTATGATTTAAAAGTTGTTTGAATCTTGTGAGGTGCTAGAGTTAAACAAAACAATGTGGCTTAATATTTTTCCATACAGATTAAAGTATCTGAACCAGCATACATTTCTTTCATTTTGGAGTAACGAATTTGCAGAATTAGAAGAGTAACTCATCACACCATTCTCAAAGACGTTTCATTGTCATTTTTAAAAATCCACATGAATTTAAATAAACAGTATATTTCCTGCGAAATCGGATTTAGCGCATTGCGAATTACTAAGCTTCCACTTACATGAAGAAAGCACATCAAAATTGTTAGCTTATGCATTTCAAATTTTTAAACTTGAATCCGTCTTGAGGCATTTAATTTCTGAAATCTTCGGCGATCAGGAAGATAGAAGCGTTTTATTTAGGGCTAAAAGTAGCTTTTCACACTAACTTCTAGATACCTTCTAATCGAATATACATCTCCAAGAACATAACAAATAATAAAGCTCCGTAGAAACATTTTTCGTAGGAAATTTCTAAACCTGTCTGTAAAGCTTCCGGTCCGCAACAAATCTCGACAGTCTAACAGTCTAGGACACGGGTGGCCAACCCTAGGCTTGCGGGCCAAACATTGGACCTCGGTAGCCCAAGCACTAAATTTGTTTTTCTAATTTAACTCTTACTGACAATAATATGTATTTTTATTTTATTTTATTTTATCTTATCTGACTCTTCTTTGAGAACTGAATATATTTCAAAGAAAAAGATGGGACTTCATTGCCAGCAAAGCTTATTTGTAACAAAATGTGAAGAGATGAATAACATGCTTCGAGCGTAATATGAGATATCGTATTTACCCGCTCAAAAGAAAAAAACTTTCTCAAATGGCTAGATAATTAAAGAAAGTATCTCTATATTTGCCGAACACACTGGTGATACAAACTAAAAGATTGGCGGACAATATTTCCCATTCTCAAAATACAGTTATGAGGCGCATTGCAGAAATGGCGGATGATGTGTCAAAACACATACAGCATTTAACTACTGATGCCACGTACTTCTCTGCTGCAATAAATGTGAGCTGTGGCATGACAAATAGATAACGTGCAGTTGCTTGTGTTTGTGTGTTTGTAAGGTGCATAAAACGAGAATGTTGATGTGTTCCAATAACTTTTAGGACTCTGTCAATTATCGACCAGAACTTCTGGAAGGAATATCTTTGAGACATAGAAAAGCTATGTGTAGAAAAATGTGATGTTAATGGTGGGCTGAATTTGAGGGTATTTGCACGTATGGTGCCTTGTCTGTAGTAGGAAAGAGAAAGGGATGCGTTTCTTTGCTCTAGGAGTACTTAGAGCGGAAATAGTTTTGACACCACTGTATCATTCACGCAGGGGCTTTTTGTGCTAAAGAAAAGAGCTTTAATCGTGTTATTAATGCTGTTGTGCGTTCCGTTAATATGATTCGATCACACACGCTTAACTGAAGGGAGTTTAGGGAAAGACCATGCGAATCACCCGCTGCTCCTAATTTGATTGAGTTCTGGAAATGCGTCCCTAAAGAACAGTTTTCCGAGCTTCATGGCCTTGCTCTGAGGTTCATTTGCAGATTCGGATCCACATACATTTCTGAAAAAACGTTTTCATTCATGAATGTTGTGAAAAGTAAATTTCGTTCAACTCTCACAGATGCACACCTTGGTGATGTGCTCTTTAACGTACATCAAGAATGACACACAACACTGACAAATTGTTACGTGAAAAGCAGGTTCAAAAATCGCATTAGTGTTGCAGGTGCGGACTTTACTTTTTTTAATTAAATTATTCTCTTTAGTTTCTAGTAAAAAAGAAAGTTTTATTAAAAAAATTAAGTTTATTTTTTTTTGCATAATAATTTTAATATTATGTGAATGATTTAAGTAAATTACTTTAAAAATGTATACGGGTTTCAATACTTTACAAAAAAACATAAAATAACCCCATTTTTAGCTGATAATAGTTTTCAATATTTAAATTAGTTACGATTGCTCTTCAAATTATTTCTGGGAATTTACTGGCCCAATTTCAAAAAATGTTGGTTTGGCCGCCCCGGTGGCGCAGTGGTCTAAGCGATGGCCTCTGATCATTCGTCCGAACGGGGTCCGGGTTCTTTTTTTTTTTTTTTTTTTTTTTTTTTTTTTTTGATTGGAGGTTTAACGACCACCGTGAGCAACTCAATGGGCTATAAGCAGTCGCCCGTCCCTAATTTAGGGTCACTGGTTCCAGGGAAGAGAGAACCAGTGCCGTAAGACAAACACAACATCCATGCCTGACCGGGATTCGAACCCGGACCCCTTACGGACGAATGATCAGAGGCCAGCGCCTTAGACCACTGCGCCACCGGGGCGGCAGGGTCCGGGTTCGAATCCCGGTGAGGCATGGATGTTGTGTTTGTCTTACGGCACTGGCTCTCTCCCTTCCTTGGAACCAGTGATTCTAAATTAGGGACGGGCGACTGATCTAGGGTTGTGTGTTTTTGGCTTTGAACGAAGGCAAATGCGCAGATATATTTCAAAAGAAAAGCGTAATTTGATTAAAGTCTTCCATGGAAAGCGTCGTACAAAGTAGAACACCATCAAAAATAACCCTAATGTATCTTGCGCTTTCAGCCGATAAAACAGCGCAAATAGTAATATTGGATAGGAACTCTTATCTCTCTAAAATGAATTGCCCTAGAGGAAATTTCTCATGTAGAAATTCAACGAGACCTTACATGTGCTACATTAAATGCCATTTGCAAATTAAAAATTCACAGTACTTTACCAGTCATTATAAAAGCTAAACTAAAACCACCAATTGGACCTCGTGTTCCGGAGCTATTTGGTAAAATAAAATTACACAAAGATGGTCACCCTCTTCGACCTTTAGTCTTGGGTTATGCCAACCCAGCCAGGCCGTTGGAACGTGCCTCAGCTAAATTTCTCACCCCAATGGAAAGGAGACAGGGGGGAGCCCAAGGGAGCACCTTGCGTTTGTAGCAAATACATTTTAAGTCTCCAGTTCTGTTGCAGCTTTACAACAGTTGAACGCTCCAACACTGGGAGATCAACCATTTGTTTTGGCATCCTTAGATGTTATCTCAATGTACCCCAATATACCTATTGAACTAACCCATGATATTATCTTCAATAAACTGACTGATATTATATCTTTATCTGAGACTCAAGATATTCTATCAGCTCTTTGTCTGGTTTCAAATCGCTGCAATTTTAAATTTGATAATCTTATCTACAAACAAACACAAGGTGCCCCCATGGGCCCCCTGTCTCCTTTCCTTGGTGAACTGATACTTCAAGAACTCAAATTTTCTGTCCTTTGTAATTATCACCTACAACCATTATGTTATCTCAGGTATGTCGACGATATACTCGTTTTGTGGCCGCATTCCGTTGAAGAACTGCACAATTCGTCTCTGTACTTTCCAGCCATTTCATCGTTATTAAATTTTCCGTGCAACTAGAGTCAAATTATAGCCTTTAATTTCTAGACTTTACTATTTTCAGAGACCATGTTACTAATACCATCTAAACTACCGTTTATCGAAAACCTACCAGCTCTGTGTGTATTATACCTAACGATTCGTTTCATCCCAGGAATTATAAGTTGTCGGCATTACAATTTATGCTTCGCAGAGCCATTCCACATTGTTCAACAGTTGAATAACAACGTAATGAAATTGTTAATATTACAAACATAGCAGCACAGTACGGTTACCCAGTATACATAGTAAATTCAGAGCTTAAAAATTTTTTTAGAAGATCCTCTACAGCCTTCACATCTGATTCATCAGAACTTAAGTATATTGGATCCATGGATTATATCCCTAGTCTTACTTCTTTACTGCGCAAAGTTTGCCATAAACACAAATTAAACTTTGGAGTAAAAACTACAAACATCGTGGCAATGCTTAAAAACGATAGAGACCCAGTGGATATTGCAAACAAAAGAGGTATATACAGTGTCCCGCTGATCCCCACAGATGAATGCGGTGAATAACGCACTTATATAGGATCCACAGTGCGCAACTTGTCAACACGCTTAAAGGAACACAAATACAACATAAAAATGGGTACTCAAAATACTTCATTAGCCATGTTAGTCCATACAGGAAACTTTCACCCAGACTGGAATAGTGTCACAATCCTTGCATCACCTCCTAATAAGTTTGACTTTAATCACCGAAAGTCTGTATATAATTCATCATAAAAAGTCTGCATGCAACGATGATATTCCATACAATATCCCTCACCCCTGGATACTTCTTATAGAAAACAAACCTAATATATAGTTATTGTTGAATCTATTAAGCTTATTGTATTGTGTCGATTGTATTTCGCAGACTTTGCGCTATAACTCTAAATCCTACGTCACTGAACGTTTTAAATATATACTTCAGTACATGTCAAATTGCTTCAGTATTCACACATCTGATGATAGGAGTCGCTGGCAAACCCGAAAGCTGTCATGTGGCATTGTAATTCATATGTGTTTCTAACTTAATAAAGTTTTAAATATCATGTATTTTGAGATCTGATGTTAAAGAACGTGCTACGACGGCTTTTTTTTTAAAGAAGTTCCTATCATTACGAAAACCTTCTACATTTTACCATTTAATGTGTGATACTATAATATCACGGCTTCACATTGAGTGATAACTAGACTCACGGAAAATAACATTTGCGCACCAAAAGAGAAGCATCGGATTGAACTGAAATTTCATGGACGTAATGATACACATGATGTGAAAAACAGAGCTGCAGGACAATTACAAAGGAATCTGTGGCATCTTCAATAGCTCGTCGCACCGCCTTGGGTGGCGATACAGGCTCCGATACGGTCAAGCATGGCCACTCCTGGTCTAGGGTTTATGTTGTCCTGTGGCAGACTGGCCCACTGTTCAGCAGACAAACAGACGCCTGGTGTTGTGCTGTGGCAGACTGACCCACACGTGTTGGCCGGTGTGCTCCAAATCCCGGAGAGTGTGGTACGGCAGATGCAGGCGTTTCAACTGGTCCCACACATGCTCGATATGGGATATATGAGGGAAGCGGGTAGCCATGGAAGTTTCTGGACATGACGTAGGCAGATCTGGGCAACCCGAGCCGTGTGCGGGCTGGAATTATCCTGCTGGTATAGTGCAATTCGAATCCCGGCAAGGAATGTAAGCACCTGAGGCCGTAGGATCTCGTCCACATACCGATGGCCAGTCAATTATTTATGTAGCACTACTAGAGCTGATCGGCTATCGTAAGCTATGGCTCCCCAGACCAAAATGCCTGCAGTAAGGGAGGTGTGGCGTTTGATAGCGAGGTTGGGATTATACCGTTGAAATGGAGACCTTAACACTCGCGCAAGATGTTCATCTGTCCCCAAAACGAAGCGGCACTCATCGCTAAACACACGTCACCAGTCTGTGGTGTTCAACGTCGCTCTGGCTTGGCACCACTGCAAACGGAGCCGGCGATGTTCCGGTGTTAATTGCAACACACGTAAGGGGCGCTATGATCGCTGATTCGCTTCAGCGAGGTGTCAGGAAATGGTTCTCGTGTGCACACAAAAGCCGCTATATGTGCCTGTATAGTGGACAGGGTTTCCGTGGGATCCGTTCGGACCTGGCCCACGATCTTTCAATCCTCGCTACTGGTGGTCCTCCTGGTCCGTTCAGAGCCGCTCCGCCGTGTGGCAGGGCCGTCACGTGTCCACTGCTCCCTACACAGTCGGACGATTTGGTGAGAGAGATTCACGAGGCGGGCTACAGGGCGTGCTGAACGCCCTGCGGTCTTCGTTCCGATGCTCAGGGCTGTCTCAAAGCCCGTAAGTTGTGTAAATCGACGTCTCTGGCATCTAACCGACATTCTTTTCATTCTGTACCCTTGCTTGCGTCCTCCGGTGCTTTTCGCGTTCATGGGGCATCGGCAACACGCCGGTTTATAAGGCTACCGGTTCGTGCTTCCAGCGCCACCACAAGGTGTGGGGTCATGCCCAATTGCACCAAACGTGGATAACTTGCATACGAGAACGCACTCTCGCTATTTGCAAAGTTTCGCGGTTGTAGCATGTTTTCGTCTAGGTTTTCAAATTTCATTGTTCGTGAGTGTAACTGAAATGGGATCAAATTGCAATTTTCCTTTAAATATACTTTAGTAAGTTCTAGAACATACTTTTAAGAATTTGATACATGAGTGGCCACCCTGTAAGTACGCTGTTAGCCTACATTTTGCCCTTAATTCTACTTGAATTTGGCTTGTTATGGGCTCTTAAATGTCGATAAGTGGCGTGCGGTACATTAGCCTAAATGCGAAGAATCACACCCTCCAGCTCTTGAAGATTTTAAGGTAGGGGAACCAGCTGCCTAATACCTCTTTTTACTTCGTCTCCCAAATGTTCCATTGGACTGAGATCCCACGATAGAGGATGCCATTGTAGCAGAGAGAAGTTCTCTTGAGGCTTCTCAAACAGTTTGCCTACAATATGTGCAGTGTGACATGTAACATTGTTCTGATGGAAATGTCCATATCCGTTGGGATAAACCATCAACATAACTGGGTGGACTTGGTCGGTAACGATATTTAAATGCCTTTGGATGGTCAGACTGTACTCCACGTGAATTAAAAAGCCCAAACACTCCCACGAAAGCATACCTCAGACCATGGCGTTGCCTCCGCCATCTTGAAGAATACTGATGATGCGAGATCGGCCCACGCTTTCGTGTTGATATCTCCATATCCTCACCCTTCCATCTGCATGATGTAGTTCAAACCGTGATTAGTCTTACCACATTACTGTTTTCCACTCGTTTATTGTCCAATTGTTGTGTTACTTAGCAATCTGTATGTGTTTTTTCTTGTTTGATGCAGATAACCAATGCTTATGGACAGGGTGTCTGCTAGTGTGGCCCATACGATGTAATATGCGGCGAACTGTACGCTGAGATTACCGTCTGACATATTCAGTTCAACAGACAGGTTACTCTTCGTCAGATTACAGATAATGTGAATCAGGGACCAAGTTTGTCTACTGCTGAGCATCCTGTATAATCAAACAGACGTCATAGCTCTTTCCACGTTTATAAGTAAGTCAAGAAAAAATATCATCGGCCGCCACCGGGAATCGAACCCAGGGTCTTCCAGTAACGCGCCGGACATGCTACCACTGCACCACAGCGGCCTCTAATTCTCCAGACTCACAAACGACTAACTGCCAAACCGCATAACAGGTTGCTTCTTGAAGCCCCGCACAATGTTGGGCATTCCCCAAAGATGGTAAGCAGCAACTGAACAAATAACTAGGAGGCGAATGAACAATTAATACATACAATTGACATGGATTAGGAACATCAAAGAGAAGTCATCCCTCTTTCCACGTTTATAAGTGAGTCACAGAAAAATTCGCATCGGTCTCCACCGGGAATTGAAACCAAGGTCTTCCAGTTACGAGTCGGACATTGTACCACAGAGGCATCGTTATTGGCCAGTTATTTGCTCAGTTTCTACTTACCATCTTTGCTGAATCCCCAGCATTGTTCGGTGCTCCAAGAAGCAACCTGTCATGTGGTTTGACAGTTAGTCGTTTGTGAATCTGGAGAATTCGCGGCCGCTGTGGTAGCATGCCCACAACGCGTAACTGGAAGACCCAGGGCTCGATTCGCGGTGACGGCCGATGAGAATTTTTCCGTGACTCCCTTATAAACGTGGAAAGAGCGATGAGTTCTGTTTGATGTTCCTAATCGAGGTTAATTGTGTGTGTTAATCATGATGTAGCAGTTGACTTCCACAGGCTTTACGGCTCAGACCCGGTTTTTTGACTGCCCGTGGTCTACTCCGTAAACTTTAACAACTGCTGCCTTCTAATATTTTAAGAATGCAGTCGGTTTGCTAAAGTTCCCACCAGTGCTTCGAGCACCTATGATCATTTCATGTTCAGAAGTCCTTCAGACCACTTCTTTTACCCATTATTTCTTAAGCGGTGTACTTGATTAGACTTTGCATGCCATTAGCATTCAATTTTTATACAGATTCAACTATCTTGTGTCCGCAGCATTTTGGGGATAGTCAGTTTGCGTAAAATAATCTGGTGGTCATAATAATTGGTCACCCAGTGTTTTCTGCGCTTTTCAACAGTAGGGTGAAGAAACGTATGCACTCCAGCTTTGTCTTCCTCTCCGCACGATAACTCGCGGAAAAATGATTCGATTTCGATGAAATTTATCGATGTTATAGGGAACAACTGGGGACGAACCCTACTGAAAATGGACGAAACGGAGTCAAAGGTAAGGACATAGGAGAGGTATCCATTCCATCACCCTTATGCGTCATAACGTCGGTAACAAATTAGAAAAATCATGCAATGCATTGATTATGATGCGTTTTCCACCGTACCAGAAATCATTAACAAAGTTACGACGCATAAAGGCAATGGAGTAGATCTCGCTCCTATGTCCTGCCCTTTGACCCCATTTCGACCTTTTTCGAAATGTTTCACCCACAGGTGGTACCCTACCACATACTAAAATTTCAGCAAAATCGAACCGTTTTTACATAGCTTATGACGCATAACGGCAATGGAATGGATCTTGCTCCTATGTCCTGACCTTTGACTCCATCTCACTCATTTTCAACAGGTTTCGTTCCCAGGTGGTCCTCTACCAAATACTAAAATTTAATTGACATCGAAATATTTTTAAGTGAGTTTTCGTCCGGAGAGACAAACGGACTGACAGACAGGCGGACAAAGCTGGAGCATATACGCTTCTTCAACCTACGGTTGGAAAGCGTAAAAAATGCTTCTATTGCGACAAAACTTTAGTATGTTGTTCCGGAGGTATAGTGCACCGGTTCTGTTAAATATCATTGAAATGGAATCTTAGGTCAGGTCACAGGAACGAGATTTATTCCACAGCCATTATCCTCATAACTTGAGTAATGATTTCTCGGATGTTGGAAAGCAAATCAAAATCGAATGCATTGCCTGATTTTACTAATTTGTTGTAAAATTGATTTGTACTTATGGTTTGGTTATGCATTCTCTTGGTGTGGCCAAGTTTTAACATATCCCCATGACTATCGCCTTGATAGATAGCTCATGGGATACAAAAGTAAGGTAGAGCAGAATGGGAAATATTTCTTTAATAAAACAAATAGTTCAAATTGTTTACTTATTGGAATTGTTTCAACAATTTTCTTAAATTCAAGCCCTAAATGCGAGGGTTATTTTCAAAGGCTGCAGTCCTTTTCTTCGAAATACACTGATGGCCACCCAAAGTGCAACACCAAGAAGGACACGAGATAGCAAAGCCATATTTACTGGGCACATAACAACACATACAAAGATGAAACGATTGAGCTTACAGGTCCGTGCGACTTGCGGAACACGCAGACATCAATAGCTCATGTGGCCCCCATGGCTGATAATAACGGCTGCTACACGCCGCGGAATCGATCGAAAGAGGCTTTGGATGTGGGCATGAGGTATGTCGATCTAGGTTGCTTCCACACGTTGCCATAGTTCATCAGATGTAGCCGCGGGTGGTGCTTGCCGGGCCACTCTATTGCCGATCACCGACCAGACGTGTTCGATGGGCGACATATCGGGAGAACAAGAGGGCAACGGCAGCAGGGACACCTGGTGGGCCGCGCAGAATTGTTGCACGATGCGTGCAACGTGCGGGCACGCATTGTCCTGTTGAAACGTGGCCGCTGGCTGGTCATGCAGGTAAGGGAGGACCACAGACTCCAAAACGTTGGAGATGTAGCGGTGGCTGTTGAGTGTACCGACGATGCGTACCAGAGGGTTGTGGGTTAGGGTGGAGTGAAAAACACTTTTTTTAATTTGAAACGTCACCATGTGCAACAGGTGCGATTTTATTACTGAAATGGCCCCCGAAATATGGATGACATTATTTGATATCTTAGGCTGCTCCAAGAACCTCGAAGTTTGAAAGTTATAGGGAAAAATTGTTTAAAAACACCCGCTTTCTCCATTTTGTAAATATAAAAGAAATGTGTCACCATGTTATTTAATATCACCTTTCAGTGTATATACACGGGTAAAAATTCAGCAGATGTGAGTTAATTTCTTAGGCTTCCCCAAAGAGCTCAAGATTTGTCATATTTCTCAAAAATGGCATAAGTTATATAAATATGATAGACACCAGCCTTACCTCGTAGAATAACTTGAGGAGTGAGCTTATTTCACTTGGAAATCAGACTTTTTTTCAAAACTTGGCATCAGCTTCCTATCCAAAAGTTTTGCTCTGATGAATCATCTCTTGCAAGAAGGCCGCACACATGAGCAGAAGAATCTGTTACAATCTTAACCATCCTCTCTACTGCCTGAGAATGGCAGGGCATTTTTGTAAATTCGTGGCAAGAACTTGGATATTTATCCGAATGTAGTATTTCCAGAAGCTCATCGTCTTTCCATTTCCATGTGAAGGAAGGCTCAGTCACATTACACTCTTGCCAGTCGATTAGGTCGATGTAATCATTACTCTGAAAATTCAGCTTAGGAATCCGGAACTTCCTTATGGTAGCTGTTTGTTCGGAAGATTTCCTGGCTTTCATGATACATCGAACAGCAAGCTCACGGGCATACCTTCTATCGTCAAACAACATTGCAGCGAGCAAATTTTCTGCATGGGCAAAATACGCGTTGTCTTGGACGACTCGTTTTACAATATCCTATAAATTATTTGGAAGATACTGAAACCTAGATATAAAAAGCTGCAAATTTCTTGGACCAACTTTGCAGGTACCGTTACATTTGATCGTGAATCGGGATGGTGCATAAACTATCATTATGAAGGTGGCTAATCAGACAAGTTGTGGTGTTGGATCACTAGCTCCAACATACAAACGCAGAATGCGATTTGCGAGGGTCAGCCAACGGGAATGTGCAAGTGCTCCAGGATCCCGATTTGCCAGATCTTGTGGGCAATCACCAGCAGAGACTGCCTTACAAATCTCCCACAAATAAAGTTGATCAGAGCTACGATCTTCATGGTTAATGTCGGACTGAAGCGAAAATTCAATTTTCTGGAAATTAACGATGAGAAGGTTTGCGCACGTCTTCAGGCGCTTTCCAACCAATCCACTAAATCTTCTTGGAGCCGATGTTTTCCCATCAATTGCTTCAGTGAGGTGGCGTAAGGGCAGTTCATTAAAATGAAGTTGACATATAATCTAGTGTACGGGTGAATTAAGCTTCTCTTTAAGGCGCCAAATTACACCTGCATTTGTGCCGGTATTAGTCACTTCCCCGTCACTTCCAATAAAAACCAACTCCGACATGTCAAATGTCTTCTAGTTCAATAAACTGAAGATACCTTCGGAAATGTCCCCTTGCACTCTAGCTCTTCGGTGCAAAATGTCCCAAATAGACTGAACCCGGTTCTTCAACAAGTGTAATATGATCCTCCCATTATTTTCGCTTGTGCCACTTGCCATCATCTGTCTGTGTATTCGTAAGAGTTTCATCCCTTCTTCCGTCCAAAAATAAAGCTACAATCTTGCGACCAGTTAAGTTTACTTCATCTTGAATTGTTTGACGGGTCTTTTTCCTTTCTCATCGTACTTTATGTCGGTCAATAACAGATACATTACATTACATTCTTTTGAATAAACCGGTTTACTTACATAATGAAGCAACGCCGACGCAAGATCAGCTGCCGCTCGGTCGCTGATGCTTCGCATATCGCACTTTCTAGAAAATGCAGACAGTATCATCTGACACCTAGGTTTCGAAAAACGACGTGGAGTGAAATCGTAATCTTTCTCCGAAGCCAACAAATGACTGGACCCGGCTCGTCTGGTTTTCCTACAGAATTAGTATTTGTATCCTCTACTGAAGGATCATCCTCGACTCGCAGGGCCGATTTCAGTGATGCAGTTTTCTGTAATTTCCTACGGACATGCTCTTCCCTATCACTCTTTCGAGCTGATCTTTTCTTCAGAACACTGGTGGTTTTTGCGTCAAGCCCACCTATCATTCTTCTCTTTGTTCTCTGGTCCATCAGAAAGTCTCGCTCTTTCACGGGCACCTTTTTTGCAGAGCTGCATTTGCAGGTTCTAAAACATTTGCACTTGCATGAGCATATGTCAAAGATACGTTGCAAATCTGCACGAAATTGTTCAATCTTCTTTCGGTAGGTTTCATCCATTCTTACAGCGTGTTTTTTCAGCTTTCGGATTTCAGTGTTGTATGCGGTAATGCGCTTTGCAACAGATTTGTGGAGAGATGTCGGATGAGATGTTTTCTTCCATATACTTAGCACTTTGTCGGCGACAATACTTGCTATTTCTGCTGCAGCAGGCTCACAATTTGCATCTTCCTGCCTAAGAGTATTCCTCACAAGGTAGTAATGGCGCATTACATCTTCGTACGTAGGCAATACATTTTCATGCATCTCCTTATAACTCCCGAGGATAGGGCAATCAGCTTTATTTCTTGTTTCAGCCATCTTAAGTAGTTGGACGACAAAGCGAAAATGCCGGTACGATCCAATCAACGTCACTAGGAGTAAAAGAAACTGTTGCATCATTATGACGCAAACCTGCTAACACTCTCTCCCAAACGGACCTGTGCAACTGTGATGAGATGACTCAGCGAGTTCGCAAACAGAGCTTCGCTGTGAGAGAGGGGGTGGGCTGAGATGAAAAATATAACAAAAACAAAGCAGAGCGCAAAACAGCAAGCTATGTTGCTGAAAATCAACAAAAGTTTTCCAGAAAGTATGAGAGGGGGGTTGTTAATGTTAAGCCCAAATTGGTAACAATAAGGCTGCTGTCGAACTTAATGCTTACGCAACTTATCATGCCATTTTTGCAAATAATACTTACTTTAAGGGATCTGGGGAAGCCTAAGAAACTAACGCATGTCTGCTGAACTTTTACCCGTGTTTATACACTCAAAACTGATATTAAATAACATGGTGACACAGTTTTTTTTATATTTACAAAATGGAGAAAGCTGGGTGTTTTTAAACCATTTTTCCTATAACTTTCAAACTTCGAGGATCTTGGGGCAGCCTAAGAAATCAAATAATGTCATCCATATTTCGGGGGGTCATTTCGGTAATAAAATCGCAACTATTGCACATGGTGACGTTTCAAATTTTAAAAAAAAAGTTTTTCGCACCACCCTAGTGTGGGTGTCATATCAAATTGCGCCCCAAACTATAACGCCAGGCGTTGGACCGGTATGGCGATGCATAATGCAGGCGTCATACAGTCTCTAGCCGCGGTGCCGCCATACGCGGATCAGACAATCGTGGTGTTACAGGCAGAAACGGGATTCGTCGGAGAAGACAATGTCGTGCCATTCCGTAGTCCAGGTGCGGCGTTCAACGGCCCACTTCCGCCGCACTCGCCGGTGGTGTAACGTCAATGGTAATCGGAGCTATAGACGCCGTTCGAAAAGTCCCCGCTCCTGCATACGACGTCCAACGGTACGTACTGACACTGGTTGTTGCGCAACACACCCTAATTCCTGCGCTAACGTTCGTGATGTGACGGTGCGAGCCGTCAATCCCCGACGCACATAATGCCGATCCTCTCGTTCGGTGGTGTGCCGCGGCTGCGTCAATCGCTCACGTTGGTCCGTCAGTCCTTCCTACACCCATCGAATCCATACTCGTCTCACTGTGACTGGATGTCGTTCCACACGGGCGCCGATGTCTCAGTACGATAAGTCGCTGTCGCGATAAGCCACTATTCATCCTCTGTCGAACTCCGAAACGTGCTGGAATGACTGCCGTATTCTGCGACGAAGCATTAGGAAGCTTCCTACGCACAGGTCCGGCAGCACCAGATACTTCCACTACTTGCACCCCGCCTTCTGTGCACCCTTCTTATAGTGCTTCTCGGTGTGTGCTGGGCGCACATGATTTGCATATATGTCCTGCAACACTAATCGTTTGCATGTCCTCTCGCTGGCGACTCATGCTGCGAATTTCAGGCCAATCGGATGTTTCCTTCTTGGTGTTTCGTTTTGGGTGGCCATCAGTGTATATATTTATGAAATATTTTAACTTGAAATTCACTTGATTTTAAATGTCATGTTTTTGTCAATGTTCTAAAACATATTTTTACCCAACAGCTTCAAATAAAACTGCTACATTTTTCAAACATTGGTATACACAGTTTTTGTCGAAAAACTTTCATCGAAATTCGTGGTATTTTCAGTTTAGCATTTCTTTTGAATTGTCAAGGTTTCATATTTACGAAATTGAATGAAAATATTAACGTTTACCACAATAAAAAGGTTTATTATACGTCGACAATAGTTTCGCAGAGCGTTTGGCTTGGCATCATCAGGATGAATGATAATGCCGAGCCAAACGCTCTGCGAAATTATAGTCGATGAATAATAAACCTTCCATTGTGTTAAGCGTTGGTATTTTCATTCTAATTCAACATCACAAATTCTGTAGTCACAAATCATATATTTTCGAAATTCTTAGAAATTTGTTTTCTACATCGTAAAAATGCAACATGTACTTGATTTGTTTCCGATGTTTTCTAGAAATGATCAAGAGATGCGTGCATTTCCTTTTTGCAATGCTGGTAGCAGCAGTTTACCAGCACACGGAATGAATATATAACACTAATTTTGTGAAATGTTATGCAATATTTTTGCGTCCTTCAACTTATTTTTCTCATTAAGGCCTCCAAAAGGCTTAGCGAAAATAAACGCACGTGTCCACTCAATTTTAGCAAAAATGCATAGAATCAGAGGTTCAGCGAGGTTTGTTCGAACATCTATCCTCATTAAGAGCCTTCTCCTTTTGTTGATAAAACTACAAAGAAGCTCTTAACGTTAATAGAAAATTGGTATCAGACTACGAGAATAAAATCAGAGCAATTAGAATGTGCAACGAAATTTTTCTGAATAATTATAAAATCCGCCTTTCCTATTTTTTAAAGCGCAAACTTGTTATGTTGAATAAATCTGATAAGAAAATCGTTAGCTCTATTTACATTTCCAATTCTCTGTACTCGCAAATAATAATCAGCAATCGCAGTTCACTGACATATTTGGAAATGTCTTCACAATATATATATTTTTTTATCTTATTTCTATATCCCACTAAATTATCCATGAAGAAGCCATTCATGTGGGTTTATTAAGATTTAGGTATACCGGTATCTGGAGAAATATTTTTTTCAATTTTTAAAGGCTAAAACCCAGAAAATTTACATTTTATTACAGATAGAATTAAAGCACAATATGTCAATCCAAGAAACCCCATTTTTTTAAGTACAAATTGACAAAGTACATACACTGAAGAGCAATTGAATAAGAGATACCTGTCTAACAACGTGTAGCACCACCTTACGGCCTGATGACGGCGGCGATTCGTCTCGGCATGGACTCGACAAGACACCGGAAGCGTTGGGAAACCATACGGATCCACGACCCCTATACAAGCTCCCACAGTTCACGAAGATTTGATGGAGGGGGTCAGAGCCTCGAACATCTCTCTTGATGGCATCCTAAATGTGCTCAATCGGATTGAGGTCAGGTGACGTAGCTGGCCAAGGAAGCGAGGTCACGTCGGTGGAGTGTTCATCCAACCATTCGGATACAATTCGGGAGTGACGGCACGGTGCATTGTCTTTCTGCAGGATGAGTTCGCCAGTGGGATATTAAAGACGCACAAACGGGAGCAAATGGTCGTCCAGGATATCCTGTCAGAGCCGATGTCACACGTAGCAGGGGTACCATTTCAGTCCATGTAAACAGTCTCCAGACGAAAATGCCACCCCCACCAGTTTGAAGAGTACCCTGCTGGCAAGAAGGATCCATCGCTTCATGTGGTTTGCGCCGTAGTCGCATCCTGCCATCCGCCTGTACCAAAGTGAATCTCGACTCATCAGTACAGGCAACATTTTTCCACATGTCTAGGGTCCAGTGGCGATATTCCCGCGCCCATGCTAATCTTTGCACCTTGTGATGTGCGGTCAGCAGCGGTACACTCTTGGGAAGATGGCTTCTGCACCCCACAGCGAGGAGATGTTTCTGGATGGTGTGGCTGCTTACACGTTTTTGTGCACTAGCGTTAAATTCCCGAGTGATTTCTTGCACCGTAGCCCGTCTATCCTCTATTACAATGCGAGCTAGCCGACGATGACCCCGCTCATCCACACGCTGTTGTCCACGGCAGTTGGCTCTTGCAGGGATGGCTTTATCGGATTCGATGTACTCACGGTGCACCCGTGACATAGTTGCTCGTGAGAATCCCTGTGCCTGCACGACTTCCGAAATGGAGTGACTCATTCGTCGGACCCCGAAAATTTGCCCACGATCAAATGCGCTTAGATCCTTCGTCTCGCCCATACTGCGTTCGAGTCTTACTGATTCCCGTCGCTTCACTCCCTATATTGTCAGATCGCTGCATACGCCCTATCGTTTCTGTTTGCAGGGCTGCCCACAACGATACATTTGCATAACGCCAGCTGTCTCTAATTCAATTGCTCTTCACTGTATATAGCGATGAACGTTTTGCGTGGCACTTTCTTTTTCAAGTGCCACAGCTTTTACTTCCCAGGGTACATCGCCTTTTGTAAATTAGATTTTAAATGATTCACTTTGTCTCGCATAGTTTCCACTATTAGGAATGTATTGCCGATATACACCGAAGAGCCAAAATATTAAATATGACGAGTACGTGTTCAAGCAAATTAAAGCAACTGAAGAACGATGGTGCGTGTGTGTCAAGGTTACGAAACGGTAACAACACCCGGGCTACTTAGCTCTGTTAATCAGTGTAATTGTTCTTCAGATGTGAAAGGTAGCCGACTCAAGGGAGTTTACAAAGGCCAAATTGTAATGGCCACACGACTGGGTCTGAACAGAAACGGCAAGCCTTGAGGGATGCTCACTCTCAGCTGTGGTTGGTACCTTCAAAAAAGTGGTCCGATGAGGGAAAACCAACCACCACGAGTCACCGGCAAGGTGAGCGCCGACCAGGGTTCATTGATATTAAAGGGGAGTGAAGGCTATCCTGTATAGTACGAGCCAATACCATGGCGTAACTTGCTGGTCATTTGAATGTGGGTACGGGAATTGTGTCACAATTCACAGTAAATCAGACCCTGATGAAAATGGGGTTGCGTAGCAACACGCCGCTCCAAGTGTCCATAGCAACCTTGGTTCAGCCGCCCCGGTGGCGCAGTGGTTTAAGCGATGGCCTCTGATCATTCGTCCGAACGGGGTCCGGGTTCGAATCCCGGTGAGGCATGGATGTTGTGTTTGTCTTACGGCACTGGCTCTCTCCCTTCCCTGGAACCAGTGACCCTAAATTAGGGACGGGCGACTGCTTATAGCCCATTGAGTTGCTCACGGTGGTCGTTAAACCTCCAATCAAAAAAAAAAAATAACCTTGGTTCAACATCCATAGCGCCTACAATAGGCAAGAGAGAATCAAAACTGAACTTTGAATGATTGGACGCAGGTACCCTGGTCAGATGAATCTCATTTCCTGTCGCACCATGTGTACGTGTGCGTCTTTTACCTGGGAAGTATTGGCCCTAGGATGCACCATGCGTCGAAATCAAGCTGATGGAGGAGACACAATGCTTTCAGCAATGTCCTACTGAAGAACCTTGGAATCAGTCAGCCATGCGTAGAAAAGTATGACGTGTCTACCATCTACACGAACTTATCCTTTAATGGGAAAGGTATTCCCCCTCTAGCAATGCTTTTTCCAGCAGGATAATGCACCATGCTAAATCCCTGCTCGGATTATTTCAGACTGGTCCGCAGAACATGAAGACTCCCATGCATTGCCGTGGCCTCCAAATTCAACAGACATCAGTCCAGTCGAGCATCTATGGTTTGTGTTGGAACATCAAATATGATCAGTGGAGGCTGAACGACGTAACTCACACGAGCTAAAAAATCTGCTGGTACTGTGTTGGTTCCAGATACTACAATACACCTTTAGGAAATTTATAGCGTCCATCATCACCGGGTAAGAGCTGTTTTGGCGGCATGTGGAGAACCAACATCATATTTGGCAGGTGGTCCTAATTATTTGGCTATTCGGTGTATTCTAGGTTTGCATAAATCACAGATATTTCGAGAGGGGCGCAAACGTATGTTTTTCATTCTACAGTAGACTGAAGTGCCAAAAGTCATGGGATAGCAATTAGCAAATTTTTAACTGGTGCTGCCGTCGTATAAAGGCTTCGCCGCAAGCCACGATTTTTATCAGTTGTGAGTTGTAATCTCGTCCGCAGAACAACCGCCTCTGCGATTATGACAAGCCGACGTGAATTATCGGAGTTTCAATGAGATATGATAGCGGGAACCGAAAGGATGGGACATTCAATTTTCGAAGTTCTTCGAACATTCCACATTCCTCGATCCACAGTGTCACGTGTACACCGAGACTACCTGATGGAAGGCATTACCACCCACTGTGGACAGCGCAGTGGCCGATCACGGGTGCTGAATAATCGTGACCATAGGAGTCTGATCAGGATTGTTCATGCTAACAGACACGCGACACTGGATCAAATAACACCCATATTCAATGCAAGAGGTACCAAAGACATATGCATCAGGTCACTGCAGCGTAATTTAGAGTCACTGGGGCCTGGCGGAGTGGAAACATGTGGTGTGGTCCGATGAGTCACGCTACCAGTTGTTGCTAGCTGATAGTAAGGTTCGCTTGTGGCGCCGATCCCATGAGACCGTGGAACCAAGGTATCAAAAAGGCAATGTGCAAGTTGGAGGTGGTTCCATACATGTGTGAGGTGTCTTTACCTGGAATGGTTTGAGTCCTCTGGTCCTTGTAAACACGTCATTAATCGGTAATCGCTTTGCTGCTCTGTTGGGTGACCAATGGCAGCCTTTCATGGACTTCATGTTCCCAACACCGATGAAAATTTCCAGAAGGTGTGACGTGCCTTCCCCGTAGGACGCACACGACATAAAGGCAGATAGCAGCAAGAACGAACGTCCGCGTAGCTCAGTTGGTAGAGCGACTTGCTCGGAAATAAGTGGACTCGGGTTCGATTCCCGGCGTGGACCAAAAATGACGGAGAAATTTATTTCGTTATAATGGCGTCCGAACTTCCCGGATGGCCCGGCCTTTGCAGATCTTGCAATGCTGTGATGTTCTTTCGACACCGCGAGATAAGAAAAATGAGAGAATCCCTTCTTCAGCGCTTCGAAACAAATGTGTGTGATGTTGCATTCCACACACCAGATTAACTGGGAGTTTCCAAGTCCACGTTCTACAGCGGATGGATGCCTGCAAAAATTTATGGTCACGGCTGACCCGTGGGCCATGCCCCCGGCCCTCTTTCGGAGGAGGGGGTGACGTGTCTGCCCCGCAGGACGCACAAGACATAAATGCAGATAGCAGCAAGAACGAACGTCCGCGTAGCTCAGTTGGTAGAGCGACTTGTTCCGGAATAAGTGGACTCTGGTTCGATTCCCGGCGTGTACCAAAAATGACAGAAGAATTTACTTCGCTATAAAGGACAATGCACCATGTCATCAGGCCCAATTTGTCCAAAATTGGTTTGAGGAGCATTCTCGACAGTTCCGACGGAATGTGTGGCCACCAGGTTTACCCTACATGAACCCAATAGATCACTTATTGAACGTGATAGAAAGTTCCATTCGCACCCAAGATCCTGCACCAAGAAATGCCAGGGGACTGTGGGCGGCTGTTCATACGTCATGGCCCAACATCTATCTAGAAGTCTTCCGGCCACTTGTAAAATCGATGCCATATCGAGTTGCTGCAATTCGCCGATCTAGAAGAGTTCCTACATGATACTAGGTACGCATCCCATTACCTTTGGCACTTCAGTGGATATCTCAGTTTCTAAAATGTCGATTGAAAAAACATGAGAAAAAAAAAGACTAAGCTATATGTATGTTTGAGCCCATATCTCCATTTTTAAAAGAGACTGAAATACTTCTTGCCGATGATAAATTTCTTCGTAAATAACAGTTTGCGAATATTTTCTAGGTTTAATAAAGTTTCCTGTTCGGTCAAAAATCCACAGAATAGTTCGTTTGGATACCGAATAAAAAAAAACCGGCATCATATGAAATTTAATATGTAATAATACAATATCCGGCATAATTTACTTTTATGGGGGACTGGGATTTACCTAGGTCTCCATATGACCCCCATGGGGGATGCGACACAGTTCATATCAGGTGCCTAAATCACATTCCACGTGTTATCCAATATCTTCAGTGCGATTTCCCTGAAGGAATGTTTCCTTTAATTCCTCAAAGATCTGAGTTCGGTGTGTATACAGGATGCTTTTAATTGGCCCACATGAAACGAGATCAGTTGGTGTCAGATCAGAAGCATTTCCAAGCAGAGCAGTGGAACAATCAAACTGTGAAACATAAAAGGTATGAATTCACGGAAAATTCCAGAAAATAGCATAGAGCTAATTTGCCGGTGAGTGTCCGTCTTTTAACGAAATTTCCGTTTTTAAAAGTGCCAGTTTTGTTTTGTATTTAACTTCCGTATTTTCACGGATCTCCCACAGCCAGAAATTCCAAGTATTTCAGAAAAATCAGTTTCAAAATTTTCCATATTTATACAGAAATTTTGCAAAATCGAAGAACCTGAATTATTACGCCTTTACGCCAGGGAATTATTTCGCGCCGAGTGGGACTCGAGCCGACATCATTTGGGTTGCCTCAACAGAAATCGCGCGTCTTAACCACTAAGACAGGAAGACTCAGCAATAGCGCTCAGGTTCAACGCTAAACTCTGATGGCGAAACTGTGAATTTTTTTTAAATTAATGTGAGTGATTTAGTAGTTTTATTTTCTGTTGGAACTTAAATTATTATAAACGTATTTAAATAAAATAATTCTTTCTCTAGGAGGACTTACCCCAAATTAAGTATTTTTTTTTTCATGGTGATTTTTCGAAGCAGCAGAATGCTTTGGAACTTCAGATCTTATTTCTTTTTTTTACCAGAGAATAACTTTAAACTATCTTTAAGAAAAAGTGAAAAATGTTCTGTTTCATAGAACTGCTTCACAAAACTCCTAAATAAAAAATTCACTCTTGATAGCTAAAATAGCTTTTGTCTAAAGCACTCCACAAACTGGTACATGTGTGAACATCATACAATCACCTGTACAGTAATTTA
Source organism: Macrothele yani (assembly GCA_039090855.1). NCBI lineage: Eukaryota > Metazoa > Arthropoda > Arachnida > Araneae > Macrothelidae > Macrothele > Macrothele yani. The sequence continues at coordinate 142,594,612 of CM077002.1, forward strand.
AATATCAAGTTTCGTAAGGTAACACGATACATAATTGCTGGTGCACAAAATGGGGGAGAGAAAAAGAAATATCCTTTGCCACAATGACCAAAATTTATGCGATATACTATTCACAGCGTCAGATCTCGCAGCAGAACTTCCAAATCAATTACTTTGACAGACGATGGAAGTTTAACTGTTAACTAAACCTCAAGTATTCCAGGAAATCTCTCCTATTACCGGAATGTTTTCGTCATATGGATACGGAAAAGGTGAGAAAGGAGTTTTTTCCATTAATATGCGAAATGAATTGCGGGAAGGTTTCTCAAATAAGTCAGAATTTTTCTGATGAATTAAGAAATCGTGTAATTAAGGTTCCTAGCAGTCATTTCACTAAAAAGGTTTTATCAGAAATATGTTTCGTTTTCACTGAAGGAATCACGGAAAGTGGCTCCCAAATTTCAGAATTTTTTTTTTACAGTACAAAAGAGAAGCAGTTGAATATGGTGAATATTCGTGCGGCCTTCTCCCAGAGGGGGCTGCTAATGTACGAGGAAAATCTGTAGCATGTCCAGATATGGCCCTGAACGATCTGTCATCAACAAAGAAAAAAAAATACCTTGTATATCTCTTAGCGCCACATCAGCAAACCACCAAGATCTGAGGCTCGTCAAGGACCTTGTGATCCCCATCCATCGCGACTTACGGTTCTGAAACATGGACCTTAAATGCAGCATGTCGGAGGCGAATTGAGGCGTTTGAAGTGGTCAGCTACAGACTCATACTAAGAATATCATGGGTTGTGCAAAGGACTAATGCCTCAATCTTGATAGAGCTCGGCGTACCTGTAGACGCACACAAGCGACTTCTTCCGACAATCCAACGATATATACTAACCTTCTTCGGCTACATCATCCGGCGAGACGGTTTAGAAAAACTTTGTATTCAGGGAAAAGCCGACGGCAAGAGAACTAGAGGATGTCCTCCAGACAGATTCATCGATTAAGTAAAAATTCGCAAATCTGAAGGTTGCAGAAATAATGAGAACTAAAGAATAGACAGGAATCACGAATTTCGACTACCGACAGGATGTACATTGGGTCACGACACTCGAACAGAGCAACGAAGAGAGAGAGGTTTTGTAGGGAGTCAAAACACACCGGACATTAAGGTTTTCCGTTTCCAGTTTGTAGCACTTGTGAGGATGTCCTGTACCCGAAATGATTGTCTTATGCGTATTTTCTCTGCTACTCGCATGAAATGTTGCCTCCTCTGTGAATATCAGTTTTGCATATCAAAGGACACACTTCACACGCTGTTCGGAAGTCGGTACAATTTCGATGCCTTACAAATGATGACAGGCTTCCTCATGATGCGCCATGTGTACAGCTTTTATACAACCCTAGTCCTTACTGATCATACTTGCAAGATATGACACCCGTATCTCATTTTGAATATATTAAGTTTCTCCTATATTACTAAACAAATGAACTACTTTCTATATTCAGTTTCAGTCGCTGGCTTACCATCTAAAATTCAGGTTGGAAAAATTCAGATCGCGTCAGCTGACTTCCAATTGTTGGCTTTAAATTTTTATTTTTGATGCTACGCATCTTTCCTAGCAATAGTCAAGTAAATAGCAAGTAAAAAAAAAATTGGATGCAATGAAAATGGGTAATGATGAGTCATTGTCAAACTATTTTTAAAATATGTTTGTGTCGCATGCTGTCCCATAAAGTGACGTAACAACAGTTAATTTACATATAATTTCAGTGTACATTTTGCGAAACTATAGCCGAACATTATGTTTTACGTAATCGTAACAAGATCGCACTGCAGTCTGCGTAAATTTGGAGAATCTCATGCTAAATGTCATAAACGCCACTACAAAAAAGCGCATTTGATGCCATGAAAACGGCGAGTCGTAAAGATACTTAGTCTCCTTTCGACCTTCCAAAGACGAGGAATGTAACCTGTAAATATCCTAGACAGACAGTTACTAATCCCTTTCACTAACACACTTGCGATTCAGCTGTTCTTTCTACCTTTTAGTCAAATTTTAATATATGCAGCTACATCACATTTCACCGGTGTGAGGGTGGTTTCTTACGTTTGTCTAGATCTCAATAATAACTTCCAGGTGATATAACGAAGTAAATTTCTCCGTCATTTCTGTCCACGCCAGGATTCGAACCCGGATCCCCTCATTCCGGAATAAGTCACTCTACCAACTGAGCTACGCGGACGTTTTATTCTGATTCCTATCTGCCTTTATGTCGTGTGCGTCCTTCTGGCAGGTACGTCACATCTCCTGGTACGTTACAGTGATACCAATAATATATTTCGCACGAAAACTGTAGAATTACTATACACATGCTGTCGAAACGTACGATAAAAAAACCGTGTCTCCAACTGCAAATTAAAATATATTTTTTACAATAAAACCTATTTACAATAAAAGGCAATACTTTCAGGGATCTCATATCCCCATCATCATGTTTTGTGCCAAGAATCATGAGGAGCTATCCCATATATATACATCACAAGAAAGCCCCCGTCACAGGAATGTTAAACAGACGTGTGACGAGGGCTTTCTTGTGATGTATATATATGGGATAGCTCCTCATGATTCTTGGCACATAGGCATGATGATGGGGACATGAGATCCCTGAAAGTACTTGCCTTTTATTGTAAATAGTGTTTTTAATTGTAAATAAATGTATTTTAATTTGCAGTTGGAGACACGGTTTGAATTAATCGTACGTTTCGACAGCATGTGTATAGCAATTCTACAACTTCCATGTGTTGGCGTAAAATTTTATTGTTTTTAGAAAACTAAATAGCCGAAATAGTTTGTGTAGTAGTTGACATAGTAAATGCCTACTTTTGTGACTCATCTTTTTTTTTTTCATTGGTTTTACGACAATAACTTTCATTAACCGACCTAAGTATCGCTCAATGTCAGGAATTAGTAAACCTTATTGTTCGTTATGATTTAATTCCGCTTAGTATGTTCCGGACTGTGGCTCGCTATGGTCGTGAGTGACGCGAATAAACGCAATGCATTGTACGTAAATAATTGTATACTCTCGAATCACTAGTTTTATTTAAATAAAAATCTTTGAATGCGAAAGATTCATAGCATGGATTATATATCCGAATAACACTGAGGTTCTCTCTCGAATTATTTTCGTCAGGCACAGTCTATTACAATTTAAAATCTCTTGTTATAGCGATTGCTGTTACCATACAAAGAATGTTCAGACATTTTCCTGATATACACAGCATGCACTAGTGCATGTGAAATAAAAAAAAAAATCTTGTTTTCTTTTTTGAATGCGAGAACTATTTGGGATAGTAGTGTTTATAATATTGGGTCAGGTAGTATGTTCGTAGGGTTTTGATTTTGCTGAGGAGGCTCTTTTATATCAGTAGACCAACTAGAATGATTAATTAAGGACATGTATTTTTCTCTTGTTTTTCCACTACCTTTTCCTAGTTTTCTCGAAAATTTTTGACTTCCTCGCTAGTGCAATTGGATGGATTTCAGTCAAAGAAATCAATCTCATTTTTACCAACTTACCCATTGTTGGCACTTTTTCCCGTACAAATGCTTCCGCAGTGAGGAAAGCAAGTGGCAGTCTGAGGAAGTATAAGTTCACGCGAGTAAAATGAACGCGGGAGAACTTTCCAGGTGGGTTACAAAATTTTCTGCTGGGTCATCTTTGCAATGTTGAGTCCGGCATTATCGTGCTAGAAAATCATATCCTTCAATCTTCCGAGCTTTCGTCACAGATCTCCTCGTAGCCTTTGAAGGGTTTTTTAAAGACGCCTTATGTTCGAAAACAGAGATTAGAACAATGTTTAATTTATTTCCAGGAGGTCAAAATTAACTTTACCATTCCATGCTACATCAACCATACAAAATGGTTTACTTCAATAAAAATCATTCTTCGCTTCATATTTACGCTTTACGTAAAGAACCCACCTTTCGTCTCTCGTGATGATTTGCTTGAGAAAAGTAATTGTGGTTGTTTGTGGCTAAGATGACAAATGGTAAAAAAGGTGAACTTTGTTGTTTCCAAATAACCGGATGCATTCCAAATTCCTTATTTTTATTTTTAACACTTTTTCCACGGAATGAAGGTGATTTTCAACAGTAGTATCGGTACATTTCAGCTTTTGAGATACGTTGAGAGTTGTTTCACGTCGGGTAGTTTGGATTAACCCGTTCAGCATAACATCGCCGAAGTCTGAGAGTCTTTTCCAACTATTAAATTCTCAACTTTTGAAGCATAACATCGCCGAAAGTCTGAGGGTCTTTTCCAACTATTAAATTCTCTACTTTTGAAAGATGAGTGATGATTTTGAGCAGTTCTATAGGCTCATTTCGGTTGCTTAGAATAATTTTGCAATTGCTTAGCATGATCATCTAACTTCTATAAGAATGAAAAGAAATCTCTGGAGGATTTCCTTTCATTCTTACAGAAGTTAGATTATCTGCCTTTAATTTTTTTTTGTCTGTCAGGCACAAATTTCCATATTAGAAGTGAACAAATCGTTTTCGAGCTGTACTTTCCACAATAGAACTTTTTCTATACATATCACATTTTCCCTCCAGATGCAAACAATGGATCGTCGCCGATTTTGAAATTTTAAGACAAAACGTATCGAAATTTGAATTTTCGGTTTTCCATTATTTCCAGGATGCAAAATATACATATATTGATATATATTTTTTTGACTGAAAGTTTAACGACCACTGTCAGCAACTCTAAGGACTGCACGCAGTCGCCAGTCCCTAATTTAGGAACACTGGTTCCAGAGATGAACACAACATCCATGTCTCACCGGGATTCAAACCCGGACCTTTCGCTGGCGAATAGTCGTTATCCAGTGCTCGGACCACTGCGCCACCTGGGCGGCATATTCAAAACAAAAAAAAATAAAATCACCAAAAAAATAAATAAAGTTTAAGAAAAATAAAAATTGCTACAACACTGTCGAACGTATCACACAAAAATACATAAAAGGGAAACTGCCTTCTCACCAGATGGACGCGGGATCGATTCCAGGTAGGTTGAGTTGTACACTGAATATCCGCCGTGCGTGCATGTGTACGTCAAGTCTTCGGCTGCAGGGCATCGGATACCTGTTACAAATGAGGCGATGTGTTCCCTTCCCATGCTTTCTCCATGTAAGTGCCGTGGCCTCATAGTTTAGCACTGCCGACTAAGTCGACACGCTCTTTCCTTCTGGCTTCCCTGTTTCTCCGATCTGTCGGCAATTTTTTGAGCCACTAGGCACAATCTAAGGCATCTTTGTTTCTAAAGTAACACCCCTCCCCCCCCACACACACTCCAGTGTCACACCAGGGAGGGGAGATTAATCACCGACCATTTGAGGTCTTTGTATTGGCCACAGACAGTCGTTACTTTTGAGTGACACTTCTGACGAACACCTCATTTGCGCATGCTTTAAAAAGTGAAAATTCCTTATTTCTCGTCAAAGAAAAGCAAAGTTTTACCTATGACTATTTTGAAAATAAAACAAGTTAGTAAAATCATTCAATCCATTGATTATGATACGCTTTCCAACATACCAGAAATTATTACTCAAGTTATGAGGATAATGGCTGTGGAATAAATCTCGCTCCTGTGTCCTGACCTTTGACACCATTTCGATAATATTCGACAGAACCGGTTCAGTACACCTCAAAAATAACATACTAAAGTTTTGTCGCAATAGAAGCAGTTTTACGCAAGTTATGAGAATAATGGCTGTGGAATAAATCTTGCTTTTGTGCAATGACCTTTGACCCCATTTCGTTGACATTCAACAGAACCGGTTCACTATACCTCCGGAACAACATAACGTTTTGTCGCAATCGAAACATTTTTTGGTAAGTTATGATGCACAAGGGCAGTGGAATGGATCTTACTCCAGTGTCCTGACCTTTGACCACATTTCGCCCATTTTCAGTAGGGCTCGTGCCCAGGTGGTTCCCTACCACATACTAAAATTTCATCGAAATCGAACCATATTTACGCATGTTATGACGCATAAAGGCAATGGAATAAATCCCGCTCTTATGTCCTGACCTTTGACCCCATTCCACCCATTTTCAATAGGTTTTCGTTCCCAGGTGGTTCCTTACCACATACGAAAATTTCATCGAAATCGAACCATTTTTACGTGAGTTAACGTGCCGACAGACAGACGGACGGAAAAAGCTGGAGCATATACGCTTCTTCAAATTACGGTTGGGAAGCGTAAAAAAGCTGAAAACGAATGGTAAAAAGTTCAGAACTGCAGTTCTGTTCCTCTCAAGGTCAAGATTTCAGTCAGGTGCTGAAGAGCTTCGCTTCTGCCTCACTCCACGTTGGCCTCCGGCACAAAACATCCTCGAATTTCTCGCGTGATATTCAGACGTCACACTCAATAGTGTGTGTGTGTGTGTGTTTTAGGGGGTGGGAGGGGGCGGCACGTTTATGCGCAGCGTAAAATTCCCATGGAATACAGGTAGTTGGGTCTAAACCAACCCTTCGGGCACAAAGGGTGCGAGAAATTGCTCGGTGTAATGAAAAAAAAATTATAATGAAAATTATCTACGTATTTATTAGCCAAGCAATAAGAGGTAAAGGAATAAAAATGCTTACCGAAATACGCATACTCCTCTTTGACAGTAAACATTCTTACTTCAATCGCTATTTCGCGGCCATTCTTATGCCTTTATTTATCACGCTTTTTGTTTCCTTTGTAGTCGAATGGTCTGAGGCGCAGGCTTCTGATGTTTCGCCCAATATCTGCCCTGAGTAGAATCCGGAATGCTACAAGCTTGGTTTGTTTATCTGGTGTAAAGCTGTCCCTACCCTGGAAGCTTATCTGTCTATCGTTTATCTGTCCCTACCCTGGAAGCAGGGAAGAGCAACCATTTATTGCACTATGGGTTGTACATGGTAGTTGATGGAAACGGAAAAATGATTTTATTTATCTAGCGGAATGGCGAATCATCACTAGCATATTTAATTCAGCTTTCAGCATCGAGTGCAAAAAAAAAATGTAAGTTTTTTTTTAAAGGTATGATTACTACCGTATGCAACTCTAATTGCTACAGAGAGTCGCCCGTGAATAAGGGCGGACCTAAGTTACAGGGAGAGAGGATGGCAGACGCATTGCATATGCTTCATCCAAGACCAAATCTTGGCCCACTCAGACGATAGCGCTACAGGGGCTACTCAAAAGAGACGATTCCCATCTTTTGTAATTTTTCACCATATTTTCAACTTTGTTTTACAAAACAAGAAATGCCTGCTTACATGAAATATGAATGAGAAAATGTAATTTGCAAAAATATTATTTTATGGATAACACTATTCACACCGGAAGATAGCAGAAAATGGGGATTCGGTAAATAATGATGTATATCTAGCTGATATCTGGAAAAGGCTCTACTGTCTGAGGTATATAGACGCACTTTGAGGAATCAAGAGACACTGGATATCAATGACATTGGAATAGCTATCATCTGGATATTTACAGGGGGAAATGTATTTGCACAACTGGTCGTAAACCACGATGTTGAAGACCAGGGATAACCACCATTTTATTCATCTCCGGGTTTCACCAACATGATTATGATCAATCATAAAACATTAGCAACTATAATAAATTTTCATGCTTTACTAGGTCCGTATCCAGTAGGAAAACTGTACGAGGTTGCCCAGGATGTCGTCAAATAAAACATTAATAATACGTATGAACAACAAAGACACTGGATATAAAACATTAGTACTTAAAGGATGATTCCACGGGACTACTAACAAAGAATTTTGCGAGTCAGATTCACATGGACTTACATTTTCATTAGGCCCAGTATGATCCCGACGTTTTTCCAAACACAATTTATTAGCTATTATAAAAGAGTGTAAGTTTGCTATACAGAGGATGTTCACACATTTTTAGAACAGTTCTGATAAGGAAACACAGAAAACAGAAGACATTCAAAGAATTAAAACTGGCAGAAGCGCTTAGATGAGCGCAAAAGAAACGTCTTCTGCAGTTAAATACGGTCTGCTAAGAAAATTGCTCACGTAAACAAGCTGTGGAAAGAAGTTTATGTTTTTGCTATTTACGAAGAGAAATATCCGTATTCTGTAATTAGAAAACGCAGTAAAAATAATGGAATTAGCACTTCTAAATATAAAACAAGCTATATTAATAATGGAGGGAATAATCGTCATGCATTTGCTTTTAACAGGAAAACGAAGAATACCCAAAGATGGTACGTACTTTTACGACTACTTCAAAAACAAGCTCTCTGGGCTTAAAAGAAAATCCACCGACTCAAAGTGCAATCACTAAGTCATTAATCCCTTTACTAACTGTAAACAATGTAATAAAAAAAGATTTAGATTTGAAAAAAATAACATTAGTTCATTTAATGGCATTAGTCTGGTTTTTGTAATAGCAGTTTCTGATTTATTGATCGAACCACTATTTTCCATTTTCAGTCCGGTGTTTGCTACTGGCATTTTTCCCGATGCTCTTAAAATTGTTAAGATATATCCCGTATATAAATGTGATTCTAAAAACTGAAAATAATTACAGATTTATTTCTAAAAGTTATAGTAGTATTAAGTATTAGACCTAATTCTAAAAGTTATAGTAGTATCTTTGCTAAAGTTCTTAAAAAGTTAGTATGTAAAAGGCTAACAGTTTATTTGTATAAATATAAAGTTATAAATACTAACCAATTTGGTTTTCAGACTCTTACATCACCTGAGGCAGCATTACTTTACATTCAAAACTTTATTCAAAGCAAGGTGGAAATAAATAAAGATACAGTGGCACCTTTCCTGGATTTAATTAAAGCCTTTGACACAACATTCTCTTAGATAATTGAGATTAGAGGATTGCCTAATAATCTTTTTAAAAGTTATTTAAAGAACAGACTTCAATATACACAGATTGACCAAGTTCTTTCACCAATGGAATTTATTACATCGGGGTGCCGCTAGGCTCTCTATTCCGGGCCCTGTATTGTTTAATATATTATACTGTATAAATGATGTTTTTGATATCTTACTTAATACTACTATAACATTGTATGCAGACGATACTACTTTGCTATTTTCGGATTCTGATGTACATGAAATTGCAGCACATTCCACTGAACAACTTACTATCTATTCCAGTTGGCTTTCTGTAAATGATCTTGTAATTAATATTAATAAATCTAAAGCATTAATGTTCTTTACACAAGCAATTGAGGTACCGTCTGTATTGCAAATAAAAATTGACAACAGGGTTACTGAATATGAGGACAATATTAAATATCTTGGAATTATACTCAAAAATAATTTCAAATGGAACCTACATATTGACCATCTTGTTAAACTTTCGAGAAATCTAGATATAATTGGTTCGATAGTCGTCTCAGTTTTGTCACTCATTATTGTAAAGTTAATATATTACTCATTACTGCAATCTCACCTTGCCTATTTCATTCTGGCATGGGGGGCAGACAGGTTTAGTGAATACTTCCAGACTCCAGATATAAAAAAATAAATTTGTCTGGTTTTTGTAATTAAAAAATAATTGCACACCTACAAATGACAATTTAGTTTTTGACATTTCGTTGCGAAATATGGTTTTTTGACTATTAGCAAGTTATGTAACTTTAATTTAGGTAAGATAATGTACAAGAGGATTAAAAATAATATTAATAATAAATTTATACTTATCTCTAAATCTGTACATCGCTACAATACCAGGAATCAGGGTTTAGTAGGCCAGTCTTTCCCAGAACTAATTATTTTAAACAAAGTATAAATTACATGGGACAACAATACTGGAAATCTTTATCCCATGAGTTACTGTTTTGAATAATTTGAATATCTTTAAGAGGAAATTAAAATCTCATCTCTTGTATAAAAATTAGGAATGGGGGAGGGGATTGTTAATATATGAAGGAAGGGGAAATGTGAACGACGTAGTGGGTACTAATGGGGGAAGGACCTTTGCATTTAATTTTTTTTATTTATTTAACATGTTAACTAACTCAAATTTAATAATTTGGATTGCTGTCTGTGGTGCTTGACTAGATGTGTGTGTGTGTGTGTGTGTGTGTGTGTGTGTGTGTGTGTGTGTGTGTGTGGAGGCTGGGGCTATGTCAGGTCGATATTTGGCCTTTTCTCTAGTCCTAGCTGTTTCTATTAATAATTGAAATAATGTCAATTTATTTTAAATGCATTTGTATTAAAACATCTGAAATAAAATAAATAAGTAAACATAATGTTTACCACCTTTTGCTTCGGCACGTGGCAGAGAGCAGAACACGGTGTAGACTTCTTTATGAAGGTCGCTTAGGGGAAGACAAATGAAAATTTATTGTGACTATTGATGAAGCATGAATCTACCTGGCATTTTAGGGTATAGATTCATTTGATGAGACTTTCTCTATTTTTCTTTAATCCGATGACAGATGATCTTCTGTTGGTTTTGAGAGAGTTGGATTCATCTAAAAGGTGCTGGTCCAGATTATATCCAGCCAAGGGCCTTCCCAATAAAGTATGTTTCCCAGCATCTGGTTGTTCCATCCGGTCATATTTACAATTCCAATTTTTAACTATGAGTTTTCCTCTTCCTTTACTTTTAAGTCGGGTTGATGTAATTCATAAAAAGGGTTCAACAACTGAGGTGGTCAGTTACAAAAAATAAAAAAACCTTTCCAAAATGATTGCAAATATTTCTATATTTGCAAACAGTTTGGAAAGGCTTTTTTTGAATAGGTTTTTATGCTTTCTTGATAATAACAATATTTCACGTCGAAAACATCATTGCTTTTGTAAAGGCTACTCAACTGAGACAGCGTTGTTGGAGATGTCTTAAATTACTTACATTCTAATATTGATCGTGGAAGGTGCGTCGTGGGAATTTTTGTGATTTGTCTAGGGTATTCGATATTGTTCGTCATGATATTTTGTTAACCAAGTTACACAGTATTGGTATTATGTGAGCACCATTTACATTGCTTAAAACCTATCTTTCTGATAGGAGGCAGTTTGTTCAGATACAGGGTATTTGTTCTAGTGTTGAGCCAGTACATTATGGTGTTCCTCTGGGATCAGTTCTGGGTCTTATTCTTCTTTTGATTTATGTTAATGACATTTTAAATGTTTTCTCTAGTTCACATCAGGTTTTATTTGCAGATGATACCAGTTTATTTTTTTTTCTGGTAATTCTGTGTCTGAGTTGCTGCCTTATGTTAATTTGGACTTTCAGGAGTACTTTCGTTGGTTTTGTTGTAATTACCTCGCCATAAAGGTAACTAAAACAAACTGCTTTCTTCTCAGGTCGCAGATTTCGGTTACCTATTCCTTCTTGTGTTGCCTGGAATGGGGTGCCCTTTGGTCTTTCATACATCAGTGAAATTCTTGGGTCTTCATTTACATGAGAACTTAAAGTTGGGACTCGTTAGTTGATCAATTGATGGCTGGTCTGAGATCTCGCATCGGTATAATTACTAGAATCACGAGTTTTTTTGTCGGTTAGGATCAAGTTGACCTTGTATTATTCATTTATTTACCCATTATTGTCTTATTGTATTCTGGCTTGGGGCCAGACAACGAGGGGTAATATGTTGAAAGTTAAAATATCGACTGAGCACGATAAAACACATATGTAGCACACATACACTACATGTACTTAAGCTTTTGCTGATGAAAACACACACCACATGATTTCTTTCGAGGATCACAACGTCCCCATCTTCAGATGTTACATTCACGAGTAAGACCAAGATATATATATACACATATATACAACACCATCGTCAGAAACCAGCAATAACGCAACGCCATCTAGGATTTACACAGTGCATTTAAAATAAATCATGAAAATGTTTAAATAAAATAGTCCATGGTTCCGCTATAACTTTTGGGACATAATCATTACAGCAACGAGATCCGAATGAGGCAATATATAGGCTCTCCATAAATAATAATAGTGAGAGCTTACCTAGAGAGTTTATAATGGATACCTCATTCCACTTTGGAGTATAGGAACCGGTCGCAACCAGAGAAGGCAAGGCGGCTGTTAACTTGCCATGACGAACATCATATTTATGCTCCCTGACTCTTGTACAAAAGTTCCTTTTTGTAGGGCCAATATATACAGTAGCATTAGTGTCTGGAACAACGGCTTGTAGAGGAATGGTGTATACGCCGTGTCTAGTAGGTGGAGGCACCTTGTCCCGATCGTTCTTGATTAATGCATAAATATTTCTAGTCGTTAGGCCAAAGACAATATTATATGGTTTACACTTATTTCTTAGTACATTAACAATCCTGGGCACATACGGAAGTGATCCCACAAAACGGGGTTTACGAAAGTCTCTAGAAAAAGTCGAAACATTAGACTTCTTAATTTGCCGGAGCAAGTGATCCACCACAGAGGGCTCGTGTCCATAATTATAGGCAATTTGTTTAATCTTGACTATTTCCAAATGTCGTAATCTAGGGTTGGACGAGTGTGAAAATGCTCTACGTAATAAAAACCGAATAGACGCAAATTTATAATTAGTCGGGAGATAAGACACCAGACTAATTATAAATTTGCGTCATCCCGTTCTTGTGGATATATTGATGCAGTCTTTGGAGCAGGACATCTTATCCGTCTTCCCTAAAACTCCGTTATTATTTGTGAGATACATGGATGATATTTTGTTGTTTTAGACATATTCCGTTTCAGATGTAGGTTTATTTTCTGAGTATTGTTCCTCAAAATTTCCGTCTATCAATTTCACCCTGGAAATCGAACAAAACCGGAGTTTACCTTTTTTGGATTTTATTTTAGAATGGACCCTCTCGAATCATTTCCAGTTTTTTGTTTTCAGAAAACCATCTTCCAGTGTTGAAATTATACCCTTCTGGTCTTATCACCACTCTAATTATAAATTTGAGTCTATTCGGTTTTTATTACGTAGAGCATTTTCACACTCGTCCAACCCTAGATTACGACATTTGGAGCTAGTCAAGATTAAACAAATCGCCTGTCATTATGGATACGAGCCCTCGGTGGTGGATCGCTTGCTCCGTCAAATTAAGAAGTCTAATGTTTCGACTCTTTCTAGAGACGTTCGTAAACCCCGTTTTGTGGGATGTTTTCCGTGTGTGCCCAGGATTGTTAATGTACTAAGAAATAAGTGTAAACCATATAATATTGACTTCGGCCTCACGACTAGAAATATTTATGCATTAATCAAGAACGATCGGGACAAGGTGCCTCCACCTACTAGACACGGCGTATACACCATTCCGCTACAAGCCGTTGTTCCAGACACTAATGATACTGTATATATTGGTTCTACAAAAAGGAGCTTGGAGAGTCAGGGAGCATAAATATGATGTTCGTCATGGCAAGTTAACAATCGCCTTGCCTCGTCTGGTTGCGACCGGTTCCTATACTCCAAAGTGGAATGAGGTATGCATTATAAACTCTCCAGGTAAGCTCTCACTGTTATTATTTATGGAGAGCCTATATATTGCCTCATTCGGATCTCGTTGCTGTAATGATTATGTCACTAAAGTTATAGCGGAACCATGGACTATTTTATTTAAACATTTTCATGATTTATTTTAAATTCACTGTGTAAATCCTAGATGGCGTTGCGTTATTGCTGGTTTCTGACGATGGTGTTGTATATATATATATATATATATATAGGGATGTAAGGTCAGGTGATGCGTAACATCACAGCCTCTCCTTGACAAATGTCAACCCCGCCTTCTCGTGGTGCATCCTGTTCCCACTAAAGGGGCTCTGACGACCGCCAATAGCGGTATAACTATACCATCGGGATCAGAGGAAATGCTATCCCACACTCACCAACCCGCTTGGCCAGCGTGGTGAGTTATGGCCAAACACCTCCAAAATGACTCTACAACTTAAATCTTGGCCCTCAGTCTCCGGCAGCTGGAATGTACCTGGCCAAGGCAGCGGCCAGTGCGACATGAAGGCAGAGGGTGCTAAGAATCCCCGGAGGACCGGACTAGGCTGCCATTTGATGCTGACCTTGGCTACCTATAACGGACGCTCCCTATCTTCTGATTCAAGGCTTCTTGAATTGGAAGAGGAACTACAAAGGATCAAGTGGGACATCGTCGGGCTAAGTGAGGTAAGGAGAAAAGGAGAAGATCTCATTGAACTGAAAAGTGGACATCTCTTCTACTATCGTGGGACAGATACTGGCAGAACTAGTGGTGTTGGATTTATAATAAACAAGAAACTGAAGGATAAAGTGGTAGAAGTTGAAAGTTCCTCTGACAGAGCTGCACGACTCGTTATCCAACTATCGAGAAGATACCGGGCTCAGATTATTCAAACTTATGCACCCACCACAAGTCATCCTGAAGAAGAAATTGAAGAATTTTATGAGGAAATTCGTGATCTAAATAATAAAGGTAAGCAGCACTTGAAGATAATTATGGGAGATTTCAATGCAAAAATAGGGCAACGGCAACAGAATGAAACTTCAGTAGGTAAATTCGGTCACGGCAACAGAAACCAGCGTGGAAATACTCTCGTTGAGTTTGCAGAGGCAGAAGGATTTTTCATCTTGAACTCCTTTTTCAAGAAAAAGCCACACAGGAAATGGACATGGAGACATCCAATTGGGACGACAAGTGAAATTGATTTTATTATGTGTAACAAAAAAATCGTCATAGAAGACTGCAGTGTGCTAAACAAGTTTAACACAGGTAGTGACCATAGATTGGTGAGATGTAAGATGCACCTCAACACTAAACTGGAACGTGGCAAGCTCATAAGACAAACAAAATGTATTGACATAACCAACCTTAAAAAACACCATAATACTTTCAAGTTGGAACTGAAGAACAGATTCTCTGCTTTAGAAGGCCTAACATCGGAAGAAGTGGATATTTCTGAAGTTAACAGAAAAGTAACCAAAGCTCTAATGGAAACAGCAACAAAATTAGCTGGGTCTAAGAACAAGTTGCATGTGAACAAATTATCAGGAAAAACCAAAATGTTGATGCAAAAAAGAAGAGAGATGAGGACAACTAAAGATGTGACTTCCAAAGTGGAATATATAGAGCTATGCAAACCAACACGAAAAAGTATCACTGAAGACGTAAGGAAATTCAACTGTGAGCTAGTGAGGAAAGCAATTTAAAACAACCAAAGCCTTAAGATAGCAAAGGGACATCTCAGTAAGGGAAAAAAACAGATTATGGCTCTGAGAAAAGAAGATGGTTCTATAACAAGAAGTAGAGGCGAAATTTTGACAAGAGTGAAAGATTTCTACTCCAAATTATATGAAAGGGATGATACATGTACTCCAGACATCATGAAAGGTACCAGAGTTCTTCCAGTCCTCCCAGCAGAAGTTGCTCATGCAATCAAGAACATGAAGCCGGGGAAAGCTCCAGGAGAAGATGGAATTACTATAGACATCATACAGGAAGCAAGTGGAGAAATTGAAACAGTACTCGCCCAAATTTTCACTTGATGCCTTAATAAAGGGAAGATTCCTGAGGATTGGAACAATGCTACAATGATCCTGCTACATAAAAAAGGTGACATTGAGGATCTCAGGAACTACAGACCTATCAGCCTCCTATCAGTGGTTTATAAAATCTTCACTAAAGTTCTTTCACACCGCTTGAAGGTAACACTGGACATGGCTCAACCGAGAGAACAAGCTGGATTCAGGAGTGGCTACAGCACAATAGATCATATCCACGTACTGAGAGAACTAATTGAAAGAGCGAGGGAATATGAACTTCCATTGTGCATGGCTTTTATCGATTATGAAAAAGCATTTGATTCAGTGAAACCATCAGCAGTTACCACGGCTCTGAAATCCTGCGGTATTGAAGATGCATACATTAATATTATTAATAACATCTATGAAAATGCAAGTGCAAAGATTCGGCTGTTTGAAAATACAACACACATAAAAATTGGAAAGGGAGTGAGACAAGGTGACACCATATCTCCAAAGCTCTTTAATGCCACATTGGAAAATGTCTTTCAATCACTGAACTGGGAAAACAAAGGGATAAAGATTAATGGAGATTATCTAACCCACCTTCGTTTTGCTGATGACGTAGTCATTTTTGCAACTACCCCATCAGAGCTGCAGAGTATGATCCAGGAACTTGCTGACAAGAGTAAAGAAGTGGGATTAAAAATGAACTTTCAGAAGACAAAAGTGATGTTCAATGCTTTTACAAGAAATGAAGATTTATCGATTGATGGAGAAAAACTGGAGATAAAAGATACGTATGTTTATCTTGGACAGCAGATATCAAGTGAGGGTCACATTGATGAAGACATTAATCGGCGTACAAAACTTGCCTGGAGAGCTTTTGGAAGAAACAGCATAATTTTCAAGAGCAATATGCCATTATGTCTTAAAAGAAAAGTGTTTGATCAATGCATCCTTCCAGTGCTTACGTATGGTGCAGAGACGTGGACCTTAACTAAAAGAGACATACAAAGGCTGCAGACAACTCAAAGAAGCATGGAGAGGTGCATGCTTGGTATAACCAGGAGAGATAAGAAGAGGAACCCGTGGATCCGAAAAATGACGAGAGTGGAAGACATCATGATCAGAGTTAAATCCCTGAAATGGCAATGGGCTGGACATACTGCCAGAAGGACAGACCATAGATGGACAGCCGAAATTTTAGATTGGATTCCAAGGGACAGGAAAAGACCCAGAAAAAGACCACATGGGAGATGGGTGGATGAAATTCGTAAATATGCGGGAGTGACATGGAGGAGACTGGCACAAGACAGACCGTTGTGGAGGAAACTTGGGGAGACCTTCGTCCAGCAGTGGATTGATAATGGTTGACAATGATGATGATGATGATATATATATCAGAAGTTGCACATGCAATCAAGAACATGAAGCGGGGAAAAGCTCCAGGAGAAGATGGAATTACTGTAGACATCATACAAGAAGCAAGTGGAGAAATCGAAACAGTACTCGCCCAAATTTTCACTCGATGCCTTAATAAAGGGAAAATTCCTGAGGATTGGAACAGCGCTACAATGATCTTGCTACATAAAAAAGGTGACATTGAGGATCTCAGGAACTACAGACCTATCAGCCTCCTATCAGTGGTTTATGAAATCTTCACTAAAGTTCTTTCACACCGCTTGAAGGTGACACTGGACATGGCTCAACCGAGAGAACAAGCTGGATTCAGGAGTGGCTACAGCACAATAGATCATATCCACGTACTGAGAGAACTAATTGAATGAGCGAGGGAATATGAACTTCCATTGTGCATGGCTTTTATCGATTATGAAAAAGCCTTTGATTCGGTGAAACCATCAGCAGTTGCAATGGCTCTGAAATCCTGCGGTATTGAAGATGCATACATTAATATTATTAATAACATCTATGAAAATGCAAGTGCAAAGATTCGGCTGTTTGAAAATACAACACACATAAAAATTGGAAAAGGAGTGAGACAAGGTGACACCATATCTCCGAAGCTCTTTAATGCCACATTGGAAAATGTCTTTCAATCACTGAACTGGGAAAACAAAGGGATAAAGATTAATGGAGATTATCTAACCCACCTTAGTTTTGCTGATGACATAGTCATTTTTACAACTACCCCATCAGAGCTACAGAATATGATCCAGGAACTTGCTGACAAGAGTAAAGAAGTGGGATTAAAAATGAACTTTCAGAAGACAAAAGTGATGTACAATGCTTTTACAAGAAATGAAGATTTATCGATTGATGAAGAAAAGCTGGAGATAACAGACACGTACGTTTATCTTGGACAGCAGATATCAAGTGAGGGTCACATTGGTGAAGAAATTAATCGGCGTACAAAACTTGCCTGGAGAGCTTTTGGAAGAAACAGCATAATTTTCAAGAGCAATATGCCATTATGTCTTAAAAGAAAAGTGTTTGATCAATGCATCCTTCCAGTGCTTACGTATGGTGCAGAGACGTGGACCTTAGCTAAAAGAGACATACAAAGGCTGCAGACAACTCAAAGAAGCATGGAGAGGTGCATGCTTGGTGTAACCATTAGAGATAAGAAGAGGAACACGTGGATCCGAAAAATGACAAGAGAGGAAGACATCATGATCAGAGTTAAATCCTTGAAATGGCAATGGGCTGGACATACTGCCAGAAGAACAGACCATCGATGGACAGCCGAAATTTTAGATTGGATTCCAAGGGACAGGAAAAGACCCAGAAGAAGACCACATGGAAGATGGGTGGATGAAATTCGAAAGTATGCGGGAGTGACATGGAGGAGACTGGCACAAGACAGACCGTTGTGGAGGAAACTTGGTTATTGGTTAGACCTTCGTCCAGCAGTGGATTGATAATGGTTGACAATGATGATGATGATGATGATGATGATATATATATATATATATATATATATATATCATCATCATTTTCAACCATTATCGATCCACTGCTGGACGAAGTTCTCCCCAAGTTTCCTCCACAACGGTCTGTCTTGTGCCAGTCTCCTCCATGTCACTCCCGCATACTTTCGAATTTCATCCACCCATCGCCCATGTTGTCTTCTTCTGGGTCTTTTCCTGTGCCTTGGAATCCAATCTAAAATTTCGGCTGTCCATCGATGGTCTGTCCTTCTGGCAGTATGTTCAGCCCATTACCATTTCAGGGATTTAACTCTGACCATGATGTCTTCCACTCTTGTCATTTTATATATCATCATCATCATCATCGTCAACCATTATCAATCCACTGCTTTACGAAGGTCTCCCCAAGTTTCCTCCACAACGGTCTGTCTTGTGCCAGTCTCCATGTCACTCCCGCATATTTACGAATTTCATCCACCCATCTCCCGTGTGGTCTTTTTCTGGGTCTTTTCCTGTCCCTTGGAATCCAATCTAAAATTTTGGCTGTCCATCTATGGTCTGTCCTTCTGGCAGTATGTCCAGCCCATTGCCATTTCAGGGATTTAACTCTGATCATGATCTCTTCCACTCTCGTCATTTTCGGATCCACGTGTTCCTCTTCTTATCTCTCCTGGTTATACCAAGCATGCACCTCTCCATGCTGCTTTGAGTTGTCTGCAGCCTTTGTATGTCTCTTTTAGTTAAGGTCCACGTCTCTGCACCATACGTAAGCACTGGAAGGATGCATTGATCAAACACTTTTCTTTTAAGACATAATGGCATATTGCTCTTGAAAATTATGCTGTTTCTTCCAAAAGCTCTCCAGGCAAGTTTTGTACGCCGATTAATTTCTTCATCAATGTGACCCTCACTTGATATCTGCTGTCCAAGATAAACATACGTATCTGTTATCTCCAGTTTTTTTTCCATCAATCGATAAATCTTCATTTCTTGTAAAAGCATTGAACATCACTTTTGTCTTCTGAAAGTTCATTTTTAATCCCACTTCTTTACTCTTGTCAGCAAGTTCCTGGATCATACTCTGCAGCTCTGATGAGGTAGTTGCAAAAATGACTACGTCATCAGCAAAACGAAGGTGTGTTAGATAATCTCCATTAATCTTTATCCCTTTGTTTTCCCAGTTCAGTGATTGAAAGACATTTTCCAATGTGGCATTAAAGAGCTTCGGAGATATGGTGTCACCTTGTCTCACTCCCTTTCCAATTTTTATGTGTGTTGTATTTTCAAACAGCCGAATCTTTGCACTTGCATTTTCATAGATGTTATTAATAATATTAATGTATGCATCTTCAATACCGCAGGTTTTCAGAGCCATTGTAACTGCTGATGGTTTCACCGAATCAAAGGCTTTTTCATAATCGATAAAAGCCATGCACAATGGAAGTTCATATTCCCTCGCTCTTTCAATTAGTTCTCTCAGCACATGGATATGATCTATTGTGCTGTAGTCACTCCTGAATCCAGCTTGTTCTCTCGGTTGAGCCATGTCCAGTGTTACCTTCAAGCGGTGTGAAAGAACTTTAGTGAAGATTTTATAAACTACTGATAGGAGGCTGATAGGTCTGTAGTTTCCGAGATCCTCAATGTCACCTTTCTTATGTAGCAGGATCATTGTAGCGGTATTCCAATCCTCAGGAATCTTTCCTTCATTAAGGCATCGAGTGAAAATTTGGGCGAGTACTGTTTCGATTTCTCCACTTGCTTCTTGTATGATGTCTACAGTAATTCCATCTTCTCCTGGAGCTTTTCCCCGCTTCATGTTCTTGATTGCATGTGCAACTTCTGCTGGAAGGACTGGAGGAACTCTGGTACTGGTATCTTTCATGATGTCTGGAGTGCATGTATCATCCCTTTCATATAATTTGGAGTAGAAATCTTTCACTCTTGTCAAAATTTCGCCTCTATTTCTTGTTACAGAACCATCTTCTTTTCTCAGTGCCATAATCTGTTTTCTTCCCTTACTGAGAAGTCCCTTTGCTATCTTTAGGCTTTGGTTGTTTTCAATTGCTTTCCTCACTAGTTCACAGTTGAATTTTCTTACGTCTTCAGTGATACTTTTTCGTACTGTCTTGCATAGCTCTATATATTCCACTTTGGATGTCACATCTTTAGTTGTCCTCATCTCTCTTCTTTTTTGCATCAACATTTTCGTTTTTCCTGATAATTTATTTACATGCAACTTGTTCTTAGACCCAGCTAATTTTGTTGCTGTTTCCATAAGAGCTTTGGTTACTTTTCTGTTAACTTCAGAGATGTCCACTTCTTCCGATGTTAGGCCTTCTAAAGCAGAGAACCTGTTCTTCAGTTCCAACTTGAAGGTATTATGGTATTTTTTAAGGTTGGTTATGTCAATAGATTTTGTTTGTCCTATGAGCTTGCCACGTTCAAGTTTAGTGTTGAGGTGCATCTTACATCTCACCAATCTATGGTCACTACCTGTGTTGAACTTGTTTAGCACACTGCAGTCTTCTATGACGAATTTTTTGTTACACATAATGAAATCAATTTCACTTGTCGTCCCATTTGGATGTCTCCATGTCCATTTCCTGTGTGGCTTTTTCTTGAAGAAGGAGTTCAAGATGAAAAATCCTTCTGCCTCTGCAAACTCAACGAGAGTATTTCCACGCTGGTTTCTGTTGCCGTGACCGAATTTACCTACTGAAGTTTCATTCTGTTGCCGTTGCCCTATTTTTGCATTGAAATCTCCCATAATTATTTTCAAATGCTGCTTACCTTTATTATTTAGATGACAAATTTCCTCATAAAATTCTTCAATTTCTTCTTCAGGATGACTTGTGGTGGGTGCATAAGTTTGAATAATCTGAGCCTGGTATCTTCTCGATAGTTGGATAACGAGTCGTGCAGCTCTGTCAGAGGAACTTTCAACTTCTACCACTTTATCCTTCAGTTTCTTGTTTATTATAAATCCAACACCACTAGTTCTGCCAGTATCTGTCCCACGATAGTAGAAGAGATGTCCACTTTTCAGTTCGATGAGATCTTCTCCTTTTCTCCTTACCTCACTTAGCCCCAAGATGTCCCACTTGATCCTTTGTAGTTCCTCTTCCAATTCAAGAAGCCTTAAATCAGAAGATAGGGAGCGTCCATTGTACGTTGCCAAGGTCAGCATCAGATGGCAGCCTAGTCCGGTCCTCCGGGGATTCTTAGCACCCTCTGCCTTCATGTCGCACTGGCCGCTGCCTTGGCCAGGTACATTCCAGCTGCCGGAGACTGAGGGCCAAGATTTAAGTTGTGGAGTCATTTTGGAGGGGTTTGGCCATAACTCACCACGCTGGCCAAGCGGGTTGGTGAGTGTGGGATAGAATTTCCTCTGATCCCGATGGTATAGTTATACCGCTATTGGCGGTCGTCAGAGCCCCTTTAGTGGGAACAGGATGCACCACGAGAAGGCGGGGTTGACATTTGTCAAGGAGAGGCTGTGATGTTACGCATCACCTGACCTTACATCCCTCCATAAGACTGCCAGAAGGACAGACCATCGATGGACAGCCGAAATTTTAGATTGGATTCCAAGGGACAGGAAAAGACCCAGAAGAAGACCACATGGGAGATGGGTGGATGAAATTCGAAAGTATGCAGGGGTGACATGGAGGAGACTGGCACAAGACAGACCGTTGTGGAGGAAACTTGGGGAGACCTTCGTCCAGCAGTGGATTGATAATGGTTGACAATGATGATGATGATGATATATATATATATATATTTCTTCGTCTTACTCGTTAATGTAACATCTGAAGATCGGGACGTTGTGATCCTCGAAAGATCTCATGTGGTGTGTGTTTTTATCAGTAAATCTTAAGTAAATGCAGTGCATGCGTGCTACATATGTGTTTTATCGTGTTCAGTCGATATTTTAACTTTCAACATTTTTAACACGAATCATCCTTCATAAAAAAAAAACGAGGGGCAATGGTTAACAAAACTTACGTTCTTCAAAACAAATTTATTCGTTTGATAAATTCGTCGATTGATGTTAAAATTCTTTTTGTTCGTTATCATCTATCTATTGATAAATTACATAATTTAATACGTTAGTTATTTATTCATGAAAGCGTATATGCAAATAGGTGTTCTAATCTAATAACATTGCATTATTTTTCTCATCTCTACGATACTCGAGGATACACTAAGTCCGTGATCCCCCAGAGCACACACAAATTTGTTGTTAAAAAATATTTGTGCTACATGCCTTCGTTTGTGGAACGATTTGGCGTTACATATTAGATCTATAATAAACTACACTGCTTTTAAAAGGGTGCTTGAGGTGTTTTTGTTGTTTGGTTAAATATTGTTCTGATACCCCAGAAATGTTCATTTTTATACAGTTGGCCGTTAAACTGACCTTGAGTATGTCTTGACTTGGCATAAAATCCGTTGGAGTTCAGGGTCTCGTCAGGCTAAATAATTTATAATTTTTCCCAAGCGCTTGGCTATACTGTATTATACGTTCTTGTATTATATATTGTGCTTCAGATTTTTTTTTTTATTGGAGGTTTAACGACCACCGTGAGCAACTCAATGGGCTATAAGCAGTCGCCCGTTTCTAATTTAGGGTCACTGGTTCCAGGGAAGGGAGAGAGCCAGTGCCGTAACACAAACACAACATCCATGCCTCACCGGGATTCGAACACGGACCTCTTATGGACGAATGATCAGAGGCCATCGCTTAGACCACTGCGCCACCGGGGCGGCATTGTGCTTCAGATTGTGCCTGTATTGAAATTACTGTGCTTCTGATTGTACCTATATTGAAATTATTGTGTTTCTGATTGTACCTGTATTGATATTGTGAGTATTTGTTGACTTTAATAGATTATTCTCCTTTATTATGATTCCACAATCGGTACAAACGAGCCAACTATCTTTATTTTACTTTACTTATAGCTAAATCGTTTTATTTACTTTATTGTAATTTCCTATACTAATAAGTGCCGTAAATGTCCTGGATGTCTTGATGTATTCACATTATGTTTCGGACACATTCCAGTTTGTATTGTTATCGTGTTTTATGTATTTAATGCTGTTTGGTATGGGGTAGCAAAAAAAATATTGTACAATAAATTCAAATTGGTCTGATAAAACGGTGGAATACTTTTCACGATGACGGCTGGAGCTAAACTACTCAAGGTTTTTTACTTTGCCGTTTTTCTCCACCAAACGTCTCACCCCTGTCACCAATAGCAAACGTGTTCCTAAGTAAAGAGGCCTTATGGTGGAAAATTTAGTGTCAAAATATAACTTAAAATTTGTCTTCTTAATTTTAAGATGGATTTCACATGATAGATTTTGCTGATAATTCCTGACAAATTCTTCATGTGTCCCTTAAAAGTAAAATGAAACCACTAAGGGATTGCACGGGATCTAAATCAAATAATAAAACATGTTTGTTACATAATGGAATGACTATACGACAGCAAATATTCTCAAACCAAGACATTAGAATCATGATGGAAAACAAATTAATTAAATATGCCTTCTTCTTGAGAAAATTTAGGGAAAAAAATATAATGTAATGGCGTTTAATGAAGAAACCAGGAGTGAAGAATGTACAGAGCGTCCTGAGCACACTGACATGATGTCTTTACGCAGCCGAGATGCCCGGAGCATGTTTACTACGTCTAACATTCATTATTAATTGGTCCCGACGCAATGTTGCGCTTCCTCTGAGTTATTCAACACGAACTAGACACACGCACTTGGAGATTCGACCACCCTATGTTTCGGAGAAGGGGGGAGGAGATTAGTGGTGGATGGGAAGCAAGGTAAAAAGAGAACAATTAGTGGAGACTGACACATTAGCGGCAGACTCTCTAATTACCTTAATTATCTTCGGGCTTGATCAGATGCGATTTTTGCTTGAATTCGTTGTGACGTGCCGCTGGATCTTTCATGGTGCGAAAAATCGGAAGGTTGTCTTAAGGTGGATCAGGTCAAGACCCTAACCACATTATTTTCTCATTTTCTCGTGATTAGGAGCATGCCTCTGCCTAATGCGTTCGGAAGTCCATCGATTCCTTACGGATCGTACCTTAAATGAAACTGCTCCAATCCTTCACTACGTGAGCGATGTTTAAAGTTTAGATAATAGTGCGAGAGGGAAAAAGAACAGGAGTATTTTCTTTCATGAAGCTAGTGTACAAGTACCAAAAATAAAAAATAAAAAAGTATGAAAAGCAGCCGAGGAAGATTTTCAAAATTACTAAATGATGGTAATATTTTTGAGCTTGATAGTGATACACCAAACCAGTTCAGGCATCTTTTCGGGGATGCTTAGCCCCGACGAAAATCCATAAACACCCCCCCCCCACCCCCGTAGGTTTTTGGGAGATCTATCTTTACATTTAGTCTGTTATTCGTTTATAGTGTGACGTACCTGCCAGCAGGACGCACACGACATAAAGGCACATAGCAACCAGAACAAGTGTCTGCGTAGCTCAGTTGGTAGAGCGACTTGTTCCGGAATAAGCGGCCTCGGGTTCGAATCCCGGCGTAGACCAAAAATGACGGAGAAATTTACTTCGTTATAATGGCGCCCGAACTATCCGGATGACCCGGCCGTTCAAAATCTCGCATTGGTGCGATGTTATTTCCACACCGCGAGACAGGAAAAATCAGAGAATTCCTTCTCCAGCGCTTCGAAAAATAAAAATGTGTGATGTTGCATTCCACACAGCAGATTGACTGGGAGTTCTCAAGTGCACGTTCTACAGTGGATGGCTGCCTGCAACGATTCATGGTCACGGCTGACCCGTGGGCCATGCCCCCGGCCCTCTTTCGGGGGGGGGGGCAGATGTGACGTACCTGCCAGCAGGACGCACACGACATAAAGGCACATAGCAACCAGAACAAATGTCTGCGTAGCTCAGTTGGTAGAGCGACTGGTTCCGGAATAAGCGGCCTCGGGTTCGAATCCCGGCGTAGACCCAAAATGACGGATAAATGAACTTCGTTATAATAGCTGAACATTTGGAGAAATCAATTAAAAACAAAACTTAAGAAAATGAGGAAAAATAATAAAACATTCACATGTACTTCACTCTTTCTGTCATCCTTCAATAAAACATTTAACAGTCCTCGTTAGAGAGCAATTTTTCAAGCACTGACAAATCGGACTACATCCGCAATAAAAACCTAATTCCACAGAGTAGAGATGTTTACACTGCAATACATCAGCATATTTTGGGAGCTGGTATTCGGCTTTGTTTCAGTATTCTGAATGCCGACTTTCTATGTACATGGTTAAGCCTCAGTGTAGCTAAATGAAGACGTTACAGCTTCCAACACAACAAAATATTTGCTACCTAATTTTTAACAGTAGAAAATTGTTAGAAATTGTTCCCATAAAACATTCCCCCCCCCTTGCGGTAGGAGGTTTTCTACTCTGAAAAAGAAAAACCGAGGCACCTGAAACTGCCAGTTAGTATTTTATTTACTGCTATGTGCTAATCTAAATAATCTAAAGGTGCTGAAATCAAATGAAAGGGCAATGGTTTACACCATACTTTTATAGGTCGCACTGTAATAATTACTTAATAATCAGAAATATTCTGATAGTAAGGCGAAAACATGTTTACCACATGTTTTGGGGCGATCTTTTCTAACACAGCGTTATCTTACTAGCATCATCAATATTTCCTGATATTGAGAATGCTAATGAGATAACGCTGTGCTTGAAAAAATTCCCCCAAAACATATGTAAACATGTTTGTCATCCTCACACCATGGTGAAATTCATGGTGCATTACTGAATTAAAACAAAGGTATAACATGTTGACATTTTAATCTCTTGTATGTGTAGATTGCTTGAAAATTTTTATATGCATTATATATGTATTATATTCTTATATAATTACTGATTTTATATATATATATAGGGATGTAAGGTCAGGTGATGCGTAACATCACAGCCTCTCCTTGACAAATGTCAACACCGCCTTCTCGTGGTACATCCTGTTCCCACTGAAGGGGCTCTGACGACCGCAAATAGCGGTATAACTATACCATTGGGATTAGAGGAAATGCTATCCCACACTCACCAACCCGCTTGGCCAGCGTGGTGAGTTATGGCCAAACCCCTCCAAAATGACTCCACAACTTAAATCTTGGCCCTCAATCTCCGGCAGCTGGAATGTACCTGGCCAAGGCAGCGGCCAGTGCGACATGAAGGCAGAGGGTGCTAAGAATCCCCGGAGGACCGGACTAGGCTGCCATCTGATGCTGACCTTGGCTACCTATAACGGACGCTCCCTATCTTCTGATTCAAGGCTTCTTGAATTGGAAGAGGAACTACAAAGGATCAAGTGGGACATCGTCGGGCTAAGTGAGGTAAGGAGAAAAGGAGAAGATCTCATTGAACTGAAAAGTGGACATCTCTTCTACTATCGTGGGACAGATACTGGCAGAACTAGTGGTGTTGGATTTATAATAAACAAGAAACTGAAGGATAAAGTTGTAGAAGTTGAAAGTTCCTCTGACAGAGCTGCACGACTCGTTATCCAACTCTCGAGAAGATACCAGGCTCAGATTATTCAAACTTATGCACCCACCACAAGTCATGCTGAAGAAGAAATTGAAGAATTTTATGAGGAAATTCGTCATCTAAATAATAAAGGTAAGCAGCACTTGAAGATAATTATGGGAGATTTCAATGCAAAAATAAGGGCAACGGCAACAGAATGAAACTTCAGTAGGTAAATTCGGTCACGGCAACAGGAACCAGCGTGGAAATACTCTCGTTGAGTTTGCAGAGGCAGAAGGGTTTTTCATCTTGAACTCTTTTTCAAGAAAAAGCCACACAGGAAATGGACATTGAGACATCCAAATGGGACGACAAGTGAAATTGATTTTATTATGTGTAACAAAAAATCGTCATAGAAGACTGCAGTGTGCTAAACAAGTTTAACACAGGCAGTGACCATAGATTGGTGAGATGTAAGATGCATCTCAATACTAAACTCGAACGTAGCAAGCTCATAAGACAAACAAAATGTATTGACATAACCAACCTTAAAATACACCATAATACCTTCAAATTGGAACTCAAGAACAGATTCTCTGCTTTAGAAGGCCTAACATCGGAAGAAGTGGTTATTTCTGAAGTTAACAGAAAAGTAACCAAAGCTCTTATGGAAACAGCAACAAAATTAGCTGGGTCTAAGAACAAATTGTATGTGAACAAATTATCAGGAAAAACCAAAATGTTGATGCAAAAAAGAAGAGTGATGAGGACAACTAAAGAAGATGTGACTTCCAAAGTGGAATATATAGAGCTATGCAAGACAGTACGAAAAAGTATCATTGAAGACGTAAGGAAATTCAACTGTGAACTAGTAAGGAAAGCAATAGAAAACAATCAAAGCCTAAAGATAGCAAAGGGACATCTCAGTAAGGGAAAAAAACAGATTATGGCACTGAGAAAAGAAGATGGTTCTGTAACAAGAAATAGAGGCGAAATTTTGACAAGAATGAAAGATTTCTACTCCAAATTATATGAAAGGGATGATACATGTACTCCAGACATCATGAAAGGTACCAGTACCAGAGTTCTTCCAGTCCTTCCAGCAGAAGTTGCACATGCAATCAAGAACATGAAGCGAGGAAAAGCTCCAGGAGAAGATGGAATTACTGTAGACATCTTACAAGAAGCAAGTGGAGAAATCGAAACAGTACTCGCCCAAATTTTCACTCGATGCCTTAATGAAGGGAAAATTCCTGAGGATTGGAACAACGCTACAATGATCTTGCTACATAAAAAAGGTGACATTGAGGATCTCAGGAACTACAGACCTATCAGACTCCTATTAGTGGTTTATAAAATCTTCACTAAAGTTCTTTCACACCGCTTGAAGGTGATACTGGACATGGCTCAACCGAGAGAACAAGCTGGATTCAGGAGTGGCTACAGCACAATAGATCATATCCACGTACTGAGAGAACTAATTGAAAGAGCGAGGGAATATGAACTTCCATTGTGCATGGCTTTTATGGATTATGAAAAAGCCTTTGATTCGGTGAAACCATCAGCAGTTGCAATGGCTCTGAAATCCTGCGGTATTGAAGATGCATACATAAATATTATTAATAACATCTATGAAAATGCAAGTGCAAAGATTCGGCTGTTTGAAAATACAACACACATAGAAATTGGAAAAGGAGTGAGACAAGGTGACACCATATCTCCGATGCTCTTTAATGCCACATTGGAAAATGTCTTTCAATCACTGAACTGGGAAAACAAAGGGATAAAGATTAATGGAGATTATCTAACCCACCTTCGTTTTGCTGACGACATAGTCATTTTTGCAACTACCCCATCAGAGCTACAGAGTATGATCCAGGAACTTGCTGACAAGAGTAAAGAAGTGGGATTAAAAATGAACTTTCAGAAGACAAAAGTGATGTTCAATGCTTTTACAAGAAATGAAGATTTATCGATTGATGGAGAAAAGCTGGAGATAACAGACACATACGTTTATCTTGGACAGCAGATATCAAGTGAGGGTCACATTGGTGAAGAAATTAATCGGCGTACAAAACTTGCCTGGAGAGCTTTTGGAAGAAACAGCATAATTTTCAAGAGCAATATGCCATTATGTCTTAAAAGAAAAGTGTTTGATCAATGCATCCTTCCAGTGCTTACGTATGGTGCAGAGACATGGACCTTAACTAAAAGAGACATACAAAGGCTGCAGACAACTCAAAGAAGCATGGAGAGGTGCATGCTTGGTGTAACCAGGAGAGATAAGAAGAGGAACTCGTGGATCCAAAAAATGACAAAAGTGGAAGACATCATGATCAGAGTTAAATCCCTGAAATGGCAATGGGCTGGACATACTGCCAGAAGGACAGATCATCGATGGACAGCCGAAATTTTAGATTGGATTCCAAGGGACAGGAAAAGACCCAGAAGAAGACCGCATGGGAGATGGGTGGATGAAATTCGAAAGTATGCAGGGGTGACATGGAGGAGACTGGCACAAGACAGACCGTTGTGGAGGAAACTTGGGGAGACCTTCGTCCAGCAGTGGATTGATAATGGTTGACAATGATGATGATAATGATATATCTTCTGATTCAAGGCTTCTTGAATTGGAAGAGGAACTACAAAGGATCAAGTGGGACATCGTTGGGCTAAGTGAGGTAAGGAGAAAAGGAGAAGATCTCATTGAACTGAAAAGTGGACATCTCTTCTACTATCGTGGGACAGATACTGGCAGAACTAGTGGTGTTGGATTTATAATAAGCAAGAAACTGAAGGATAAAGTTGTAGAAGTTAAAAGTTCCTCTGACAGAGCTGCAAGACTCGTTATCCAACTCTCGAGAAGATACCAGGCTCAGATTATTCAAACTTATGCACCCACCACAAGTCATCCTGAAGAAGAAATTGAAGAATTTTATGAGGAAATTCGTCATCTAAATAATAAAGGTAAGCAGCACTTGAAGATAATTATGGGAGATTTCAATTCAAAAATAGGGCAACGGCAACAGAATGAAACTTCAGTAGGTAAATTCGGTCACGGCAACAGGAACCAGCGTGGAAATAGTCTCGTAGAGTTTGCAGAGGCAGAAGGGTTTTTCATCTTAAACTCCTTTTTCAAGAAAAAGCCACACAGGAAATAGACATGGAGACATCCAAATGGGATGACAAGTGAAATTGATTTTATTATGTGTAACAAAAAAATCGTCATAGAAGACTGCAGTGTGCTAAACAAGTTTAACACAGGCAGTGACCATAGATTGGTGAGATGTAAGATGCATCTCAATACTAAACTCGAACGTAGCAAGCTCATAAGACAAACAAAATGTATTGACATAACCAACCTTAAAATACACCAAAATACCTTCAAATTGGAACTGAAGAACAGATTCTCTGCTTTAGAAGGCCTAACATCGGAAGAAGTGGATATTTCTGAAGTTAACAGAAAAGCAACCAAAGCTCTTATGGAAACAGCAACGAAATTAGCTGGATCTAAGAACAAATTGTATGTGAACAAATTATCAGGAAAAACCAAAATGTTGATGCAAAAAAGAAGAGTGATGAGGACAACTAAAGAAGATGTGACTTCCAAAGTGGAATATATAGAGCTGTGCAAGACAGTACGAAAAAGTATCACTGAAGACGTAAGGAAATTCAACTGTGAACTAGTAAGGAAAGCAATTGAAAACAACCAAAGCCTAAAGATAGCAAAGGGACATCTCAGTAAGGGAAAAAAACAGATTATGGCACTTAGAAAAGAAGATGGTTCTGTAACAAGAAATAGAGGCGAAATTTTCACAAGAGTGAAAGATTTCTACTCCAAATTATATGAAAGGGATGATACATGTACTCCAGACATCATGAAAGGTACCAGTACCAGAGTTCTTCCAGTCCTTCCAGCAGAAGTTGCACATGCAATCAAGAACATGAAGCGAGGAAAAGCTCCAGGAGAAGATGGAATTACTGTAGACATCTTACAAGAAGCAAGTGGAGAAATCGAAACAGTACTCGCCCAAATTTTCACTCGATGCCTTAATGAAGGGAAAATTCCTGAGGATTGGAACAACGCTACAATGATCTTGCTACATAAAAAAGGTGACATTGAGGATCTCAGGAACTACAGACCTATCAGACTCCTATTAGTGGTTTATAAAATCTTCACTAAAGTTCTTTCACACCGCTTGAAGGTGATACTGGACATGGCTCAACCGAGAGAACAAGCTGGATTCAGGAGTGGCTACAGCACAATAGATCATATCCACGTACTGAGAGAACTAATTGAAAGAGCGAGGGAATATGAACTTCCATTGTGCATGGCTTTTATGGATTATGAAAAAGCCTTTGATTCGGTGAAACCATCAGCAGTTGCAATGGCTCTGAAATCCTGCGGTATTGAAGATGCATACATAAATATTATTAATAACATCTATGAAAATGCAAGTGCAAAGATTCGGCTGTTTGAAAATACAACACACATAGAAATTGGAAAAGGAGTGAGACAAGGTGACACCATATCTCCGATGCTCTTTAATGCCACATTGGAAAATGTCTTTCAATCACTGAACTGGGAAAACAAAGGGATAAAGATTAATGGAGATTATCTAACCCACCTTCGTTTTGCTGACGACATAGTCATTTTTGCAACTACCCCATCAGAGCTACAGAGTATGATCCAGGAACTTGCTGACAAGAGTAAAGAAGTGGGATTAAAAATGAACTTTCAGAAGACAAAAGTGATGTTCAATGCTTTTACAAGAAATGAAGATTTATCGATTGATGGAGAAAAGCTGGAGATAACAGACACATACGTTTATCTTGGACAGCAGATATCAAGTGAGGGTCACATTGGTGAAGAAATTAATCGGCGTACAAAACTTGCCTGGAGAGCTTTTGGAAAGAAAAGCATAATTTTCAAGAGCAATATGCCATTATGTCTTAAAAGAAAAGTGTTTGATCAATGCCTCCTTCCAGTGCTTACGTCTGGTGCAGAGACGTGGACCTTAACTAAAAGAGACATACAAAGGCTGCAGACAACTCAAAAAAGCATGGAGAGGTGCATGCTTGGTGTAACCAGGATAGATAAGAAGAGGAACACGTGGATCCGAAAACTGACAAGAGTGGAAGACATCATGATCAGAGTTAAATCCCTGAAATGGCAATGGGCTGGACATACTGCCAGAAGAACAGACCATCGATGGACAGCCGAAATTTTAGATTGGATTCCAAGGGACAGGAAAAGACCCAGAAGAAGACCACATGGAAGATGGGTGGATGAAATTCGAAAGTATGCGGGAGTGACATGGAGGAGACTGGCACAAGACAGACCGTTGTATAGGAAACTTGGGGAGACCTTTGTCCAGCAGTGGATTGATAATGGTTGATGATGATGATGATGATATATATATATATATATAATGTTACCGCTAAAGTGTAGAAATCAGTTATTCTACAGATTATCTAGGTAATGTGCAGAATAACTAGGGTAATCCGTTAAAGTGCCGAAAATTGTTTCATTGCTCAAACTACCTAGGTAATCTGCAGATTACGTACTAGGCACTCGTTAAAGTGTAAATAAGATCTTTGCTGGAACAACAGCAACGTTTCTGTACGCTTAAATTAACATAATGGTTTTTATTTATTTTTCGATATATAAAGAATCAAGTTAATACAATCAAACAATCAACAAATTAGTTGATAGAATCAATCATCAATCAATTAAAAAACTATAATAGAAAGAATCAAACGGTTAAAAATATTATTATAATTAAGGAAATGAATTTGCAAAACATATGATAAATATATGCTTACTTATTAGTGCAATCTAAAGATTGGTGACATTTTGAATTACATAGCAATTTGTTTTTCCGACAAGCACACCTATTTGTGGTACATTTAGATTTGCAGCAATTCGATGCTTGCTTGCATACTAGGAATTAAATTTATCTGCTTTAAAAAAATCACGACACAAATTCACGCGCTAACAGGCAGAAACTAATTTGAAAACAGAATTAGTTATGCTACGCACTGGCAGCCAACGCCAGTTATGAGAAATAAAAACAACCGGCGACGACTAGACGCAGGCGAAACTAAACTAAAAGTGGAGGGAGAGGGGAAGGTGTAGAGAAAGGAAATGAGAGAAACAGGCGAAACCAAACTAAAAGTGGAGGGAGAAGGGGAAGGTGTAGGGAAAGGAAATGAGAGAAACACACTTTTGAACTTTAACGATACGGAAGCCGTTAATGTACACATTACCTAGGTAAAATGCGGAAAACTCTCGATTCCGCACGTTAACGGAGCAAATCAGTTAATCTGCAGATTAGCTAGCTAATGTGCACATTAACGGCTTTTGAGCTTTAGCGGTAACATATGTTCAGGGTGCATGGGAAAGTCCATTTAGCCTGGAATAACTTGCGAACAGAGAGAGGTACAGTTATGCAAGTGAGATAACGGTATAGTAAAGCGACTACGCTCAATCGAATGAAACCAATAGCAGCACCCCTAGTGGCGAAATGCGGAAGTTAGCCATTGCAAATCGAAAACGAAAAGAGATAGAGCAAAATTTCCAATTACAAAGTTGTAGAGCATCAATTAATTAGTACAAAACGACATTTGTTTTACACGGATTAAAATCTGCATATTCACATTTCAAAATGTAGCCGTATGCAAATACAGATTGTGACGTTGTACCGTACCTACGGTATAAAAACCAGTAGCAGGATGTACCCTGAACAGAAGTATAGGTCTACGTACGCTGTGTGAGAATAGCGAGCTTGGATTTCTGGGGTTGCGTAAAAAATCAGGTGTATGCAACAGCGCCTATAAGTCTGCTGGATCTACGTCGTCGTGTTACAGATTCTTGTAATAGTGTGACACCTTCCATGTTGAGGAATGTGCATGCAGAGTTACTTTCAGGAATACAAATGTGTATCGTGGGCAACGACGAACTCTTCGAACATACTCGACATTAACTTTTTTATCACTGTGCGGCAGTGCCTTTTTTGTTTTGTCTGACGTCATCAAACTGTATCGACATAAGCATACGCATTTATGCAATAAATTGTGTACATTTGCTCATACCTATGTCTGTTCTCTTCAAACGTTCACACAAAAGGTCGCGCATCGATTTCGGGCGTTTTAGGGTATTCAGGCGACAATTTATCTTATCCGTGTAAAACAAATGTCATTTGGTACTAATTAATTGATGCTCTACAACTTTGTAATTGGAAATTTTGCTTTATCCCTTTTCGTTGGCTAACTTCCGCATTTCGCCATTAAGGGTGCTGCTATTGGTTGCATTCTATTGGGCGTAGTCATTTTACTATACCGTTATCTCACTTGCATAACTCTACCTCTCTCCGTTCGCAAGTTATTCCAGGGTAAAGGGACTTTCCTATGCACACTGTATATACATGCATATAATCAGTCAACTAGTTTCAGCCCCCTCAAAATTCGTAACTGCCCCCTTGGAAAAAAAACTCTGAATGCAACATTGCATCAAACTAACTGGAAATCTTCGAGTTAGCATTCTGGGAAGTGCTAGAGATGAATATCATTACTCATGTAGCTCAGTGGTGTGACATTCAGCACTTAGGTTTTTGATCAGTTTTTTTTTCTTTTTGAGTTGAGGTTTAAACGACCACCGTGAGCAACTCAGTGGGCTATAAGCAGTCACCTGTCTCTAATTGAGGGTTACTGGTTATAGGGAAGGGAGAGAGCCAGTGTCGTACGACAAACACAACATCCATGTCTTACCGGGATACGAACCAGGACCCCTTTGCGGACGAATAATCAGAGGCTATCGCTTAGACCACTGCGAATAGTATGGGGCGACTTACGGCCGACCGCCTGTGACAAAAATAGGCCCTAATTGAAATCATTATAGCTTTAAAAAAAATGTGCCACACACTAATCATGGTAGCATATTCGTAAACAGCATGGAGTCCAATTCGGATACTGCGCAATACATAGTGCGCGCGACGCTCCTCTCGCTCCCTGTGCGCGATGGAGATGATGCAATATTTCTGGGTGTGTCGTCGCGTTTGACACAGTCTATCTCGGCAACCTTGCGCGTAAAAGCGCAAGATTATTAACTTGATTTCATACGTAAATGTTATGAATATGACATCGGTAGAATAAAAACTAAAAAAAAAAAAAAAGGCCTAGGTCCGAACCCAGTTCAATTTTCTAGTGGCCACTTAGCCGAACCCCACTGCGTGCTACAGACAGAAATGGAAAACTTGTCTTTTCTATCATTTAATGCAAGAGAGAAACATCGTAGTTGACTGAACGGCTCGTACATTAGTAACTACATACGGCAGCGAAGACAGTATGGCAAGAAAACGCGTTTCCCAAAAAATTAAATCTGTAACCGTAATATTACGCATGAAATGTCAAGTTATTTTGTCTTCTTTGGACTATTGGTATTTGCATACGTAAATGTTATCAAAGAAGAATCAGAACGGATGGGATTTGTTTCGCACGAGTAGCACTTTGGACAAATCAAACTGAATCGGACTAATCGTACCATTGGACGAATGGGCATTGGACCGAACGTACCTTTGAACCAATTATCTACGAGACGAACTGTCCCTTTGGACGAATCGGCATTAGACCAATCAGCATTGTACCAATCGTCGTAGTACGAATCGTACCAGACCTGCTGAAGACAGCCTTCTGGTGAGACTTTTTGACAGGAAGTTTACCGATCACAGTGCGGTACTTGATGGGTTATAAGCAGTCGCTAGTCTCTAATTTAGGGACACTGGCTAAAAGGAAGGGAGAGATCCAGCACTGTAATTCAAACACAACATCCATGCCTCATTGGCATTCGGACACTGACTCATATCCTACGAATGAGCAGAAGCCAGCTCTTAGACCACTCCGTCACCGGGACGGGGGAGAGAACTACATCCAGAAGCAGAGTGTGAATGGTTTTTGCTCACTATAGTAATTCACCGATGCTGTCACACGTACGATCATTCACAAACATAATTTTCAAATTGTAGGTCAAGATTAAAAACACTTTATTTACAATTAAAAACTAATATTTACACGCGAGATCTTTCGGGGCTGAACATAGCACCCATCATCAGGCTCAAGCGCCACGAAACACGCTGTTGCTGATGATGAGATGATAGACAATGTGGGAATTGCGGTATGGTATACTATCTTTTGGAAGTATTCATCATCACGGCAGCTAGCGAGTGACCACTAATGGATGATTGTAATGAGCAACGGTACTTGAATACGCTTCGGCATTCAGCCGTCTGAGCGCTGGAGACACCGGGCCTATCTAATTCTCATTGTCGCATTGGCATTCCGTACTTAAACGCAATTCAGCAGAAGAGATTACCATTCTCGAATCATTTATAGTTTACCTTCCGCGTTTTGCCTTGTTCGGTGTGGTGTAGACATAGTACTTATGCTGTTTCAATACACTAGGTACAATAACCGACGTTCTGTGCTCTTGGATGAGATCTGGCATTCACACATCTGTGTGTCCATGAGACAGTACATTTCTGGCTATTTCCCCCTGTCCTATGGAGTCGGATAACTGATTTTGATCACAAGTGCTCACTTCCAGTTTTTTGCTGCGCCAACCACTTTCTGAATAATTGCCCTATATATGAGTGCTATATTTCTGAATAACAGCTGAAATTAAAAAAACAAAACAACGAAACTAAACTTTATTTAGAATGAAACACTGAGTAATTTCAAGAAGCTGATCCTGAGGTTAGATATTTCTACGATCATTCACAACCCGTCAAAATTCGAGTTCCCCTATCGATCGTTGCGTTTTAGTCAAGGTTCACCACGTAGTTTGCAGGCGTTCAACTTAGTTACCGCCTTTTCACCATATAATCTTTAGATTATCTGTTAAACAAATCATAAATTTAGATTCCGCGGATTATGTGTTGATAACAAGCAGTTAAAAAAGCGTCTTAACAGCAACTGGATTTTTAAAAAAATCCATGTCGTAATTGTCGGGAGAGGCCGTATATTATTTTTATTTGGAGGTTTTGTGTGATGTGTGTGATTAGAGTTTTAACGACCACCGTGAGTAACTCAATGGGCTATAAGCAGTCGCCCGTCCCTAATTTAGGGTCACTGGTTCCAGGGAAGGGAGAGAGCCAGAGCCGTAAGACAAACAACATCCATGCCTCACCGGGATTCTTTTATTTTTTATTTTTTGATTGGAGGTTTAACGACCACCGTGAGCAACTCAATGGGCTATAAGCAGTCGCCCGTCCCTAAATTTAGGGTCACTGGTTCCAGGGAAGGGAGAGAGCCAGTGCCGTAACACAAACACAACATCCATGCCTGAACGGGATTCGAACCCGGACCCCTTACGGACGAATGATCAGAGGCCAGCGCTTAGACCACTGCCACTTGGAGGTTTAACAACCACCGTGAGCAACTCAATGGGCTATAAGCAGTCGCCCGTCCCTAATCTAGGGTCACTGGTTCCAGGGAAGGGAGAGAGCCTGTGCCGGTAAGACAAACACAACATCCATGCCTCAACGGGATTCGAACCTGGACCTCTTCGGACGAATGATCAGAGGCCATCGCTTAGGCCACTGCGCCACCATTGCGGCGGTTGTATATTTGAAAAGTGTCAGAAATAATGCATAAATAACAGGCAGTCCGCAAAGGGAAAGTTGTTTTCTTTTCCATATTAACATTTTGATATAAAATACGATAAAACTAAAGTGATGTTACTTGCTCTCCCGGACGATCACGTGGTGTGTGAACCTAGCGTCACACACATTCGTGGATGTGGCAGGTCTAAGGAGCTGTGTCAATGCTGAATCATCTGCCCTCCCCCTCTCTGCATTTGAAAGTAACAGGAAGGTGTTTAAAAAAAGTATTATGGTTCAGGATAAACATCGGTCACGGCTTGCAGATTATACGAGGGAATTTTTCTTTTTAATTTTCCCGAATTTCATTATATGCGGTTTATACGAAGAAACAAAGGGGCACAGTACCAACTGTGCCGCAACCGACAATGTAGAAATACGTCAACTGTCACTATTTCATGGTACTATCTCACCAGTTCTACCTCCTTAAAATATTCAGCGAAGGACAATTGACATATCCCTACCGTGTAGGTTGCGGCACAGTTGCTACTTTATTCTTTTCAGACATAAAAATTTTAAGAAATAAAACAAAATCAATATTTTACTTTATTTACTTAAAAGCAACTTTTGCTATATACAATAGTAACTTATGCTGATTATAAATTGTTAGTAGAAGGCGTAGTATCATCGTTCTCAGTAGAGTTATTGCTAAAATTGTTTCTGAAGAAATCGTTCATCAGAAAGAAGTTTTCAAACTCCTGTTGCCTTGTTATAAATTTGGCGATACGTCTCGGGCCTAATGCGCACTTCTTGTTGCTCTTGTTCTTGTCTAGATTGGGAATGCATCGGCGGTGTAAATGTTTGAGACGTAATACATTCATTATCTAACGAAGTTCTGAAGACTGCCGATGTACATTGGTATTCCATGCTCGGTGCAAAAATTTGGTTCGATGACATCAATCTCCATCTGTTCTTGCTGTTCAGGCTCAATTTGTGCAGTTGAAGTGGAAGGTTGTGCCTCTGGAGTCGAACTCTGGAGAAACGCATCCCGGCGCGCGGTCTTTTAACGCTCCTTACATCCCAGTGGCCTTTCGTTTGATGACCTAGCGGCCCTTTTCTGATTCTCCTCGCTCTCCTCTGTTTCTTTAACTTTCGTCGGTTCTTAGAGTAAATTTTCGCAGCATTTCTAAATATCATCAGTCATTGAATTGCTTTTTTTTTACCTAAAAAAATAAAATAAATTTTAAATCCACTTTATTTCGGTTTATCACATACGTCCGTTAGCTCTGACCGTCATCTACGGAATGCGGGGCTGAGGTCATCGCTATCATTATCTATTCACTAGTCATCAACCTCAAAAAGAGCGTGCGGCGAAAAGGGATTATAACAAAGTAAATTTCTCTGTCTATTTTGGTCCACGCCGGGAATCGAACCCGAGTACACTTATTCCGGAAGACGTCGCTCTACCAATTGAGCTACGCGGACATTTCGTGATCGCTGCTATCTGCCTTTATGTCGTGTGCGTCCTGCAGGGCAAGCACGTCACAGGATGGAGTGTTGAAACTTATTTTGTTATAAAACTGGGACTACATAAACTATATAATGACGCATTATTTGTTTCTCTACGTTTCTAAGTTTCGGAGATCTAAGCATTCAAAGTGTGACATGATTTCGTTGCATCGTGCTCCCGGTGTTAACCCTATCCAGCGCGGAGAAAGATGTTGTTCTACGTAAAAACTTGGTATCACTTTTTAGCACGTCTTTTGTAAAAAAAGATCGTGCTTATGTTATCGGTCCTAGTTATATTTATTTTACCGTCTATACACGATGAAGATTTTGAATCTAAATATTCAAATCCGAAAAAGATCTTAAAACCACCTGCAATCAGATAAATATCTTTATTTGATCATTCACACAATACTAGATCTTTCAAAACGCCAAGCGTTTCATCTTCAGGTATTAGCTGATCAACAAAGATTAGAAACTTTATGTTTATATTACAGCAGTTCGAAAATATGGGTAACGTATTTTATAAACATTCGCGTGATGTCAATAGCGCGTGAGTTGTTACTGAGTATCCATACAACTGCAAGTGTTATTGGCTCGTACATTAACAAGTCAAAAGAAAGTCTTAGCGAGTATTATTATTGGGTTTGACTTCGCCGAAATAATGTTGTCCATGGAGTCGGGATCGTGATGGGTTGGTCCTCGTTGCAACACTTTTTATCATACTCGTAAATAAAGAGACTTTCCATAAGTAGCAGGGATCTTCTAGTGTTAGTTGTTGCCAATATTTTAGATTCATTCCAGACCGGGGTGTGCGTTCCTTTGTTTACTGTTCTAGATAACGCAGATTCTTCAGAGTGAATTTTAACGGCATACTTATGTTCAGAGAGTCTTGTGTGCAAGGTTCGCAGTGTAGATCCTATATATGCTGTTTCTTCATGCTCATCATTCGGCTTCATTGGTATAAGGTAAACGCCATGTCGATGTTGTATTGCAATGGGGTCTCTATCATTTTTGACTATTGAAAAGATGTTTTTGGTGGGTTCACCAAATTTTATGTGGTTCCTTTTACAAGCATTGAGAAGCCTTGTTGTTATGCCGGGTATATAATCCATTGTACCGACAAACCTGTTTGATAATGTGGTTCGGATTAAGGTTGTGCTGGAGGAGTGTTGTAGTTTGTTGACTATACGGTAGATGGTTTCTTTAGAGTATCCATTTTTACGGCTATATTTAATATGTGATCCAATTCTTTATTGCATGCATCTATGCTTGATGAATGTGAGAACGCCCTTTTAACCAAAAATTGAAAACTGGACAGCTTATGGCTCAAGGGGTGAGCCGAATTACTTGGGATGATAATCGTTTGGGAGGTTGGTTTTCGGTACACAGAGTACGTTATGTTATGAGTATCTTGATCACTTTGTAACATAAAATCTAGATACGGCAGCTTATGGTCCTGTTCATACTCAGTAGTGAAACTGATAGATGGATATTGTGAAGAAAAAGCATCAACAAACTGTGTTAACAGGTCTCGTCCATGTGTCCAGAAAATTAAAATATCATCGATGTACCTAATATATAAGCTTGGTTTGTGTAGTGCCGATAGCAAGACAATATTTTCCAGCTCTTGCATCAGTATTTCGGCTAGGATACATGATAAAGGGGAACCCATTGGAGCTCCTTCTGTTTGGCGATATGTGATACCTTCGTATCGGAAATACGTGCGCTTTTGGATCAGTCTAAGGGCTTTGAGCACTGATTGGATTTTTTGTGCCGAAATGTTTGTCATATTTTTGAGTCGAGATTCAATAATAGAGTGCACCACTGTGACTGGAACGTTCGGGTATAAGGAGATGACGTCTAATGACACCATTAGAAAAGGTAGGTTGCCAGATCTGTATGATTTGATGTAGTCCAAGGCTTGGTTAGTACTAGAGATTGAGTACTGTGAACCTCTGATTAGAGGGGATAGGAATTGCGTTAACGCCTTCTCTAGATGTCTCGTTGGGTTGGAGTGCGCAGAAACGAGTGGTCGGAGAGGGTGTCCATCTTTACGTATTTTAAGCTTGCCAAATAACTCAGGTATTCTTGGTCCAGTGACTGTATACTCTAAAGAAACCATCTACCGTATAGTCAACAAACTACAACACTCCTCCAGCACAACCTTAATCAGAACCACATTATCAAACAGGTTTGTCGGTACAATGGATTATATACCCGGCATAACAACAAGGCTTCTCAATGCTTGTAAAAGGAACCACATAAAATTTGGTGAACGCACCAAAAACATCTTTTCAATAGTCAAAAATGATAGAGACCCCATTGCAATACAACATCGACATGGCGTTTACCTTATACCAATGAAGCCGAATGATGAGCATGAAGAAACAGCATATATAGGATCTACACTGCGAACCTTGCACACAAGACTCTCTGAACATAAGTATGCCGTTAAAATTCACTCTGAAGAATCTGCGTTATCTAGAACAGTAAACAAAGAAACGCACACCCCGGTATGGAATGAATATAAAATATTGGCAGCAACTAACACTAGAAGATCCCTGCTACTTATGGAAAGTCTCTTTATTTACAAATATGATAAAAAGTGTTGCAACGAGGACCAACCCATCACGATCCCGACTCCATGGACAACATTATTTCGGCGAAGTCAAACCCAATAATAATACTCGCTAAGACTTTCTTTTGACTTGTTAATGTACGAGCCAATAACACTTGTAGTTGTATGATACTCAGTAACAACTCACGCGCTATTGACATTACGCGAATGTTTATAAAATACGTTACCCATATTTTCGAACTGCTGTAATATAAACATAAAGTTTCTAATCTTTGTTGATCAGCTAATACCTGAAGATGAAACGCTTGGCGTTTTGAAAGATCTAGTATTGGGTGAATGATCAAATAAAGATATTTATCTGATTGCAGGTGGTTTTAAGATCTTTTTCGGATTTGAATATTTAGATTCAAAATCTTCATCGTGTATAGACGGTAAAATAAATATAACTAGGATCTCTGATGCGCGAAATTAATTACTGTTGAATTATGTTATCGGCTTGTCCGTCCGTCTGTACCCAAGATATCTCTGCAACTATTAGTCCGATTTGAAAAATTCTTTTGCATTGGGAAGCTTGAAATATGCGATCGATGATCCTTCATCTCGTTTTTTTCTACGATGCAAATTTTCGCCGCTAGAGGGCGTAAATGCAGATGTCGAATTCAAAAACACGTTTTATTCCACATATTTGCTTCTAAACATCCGAATGAAAAAAATTTTATCTTTCGATTCCATTTTTGTCGAAGAGTATCTTAGATATAGTTACTTTTCCAAATCCCGCATGGGTTTTCCGCTAGAGGGCGGGAAATTAATTTACATTTCTCCCGATAACTTCTTCTAAAACTCCGATTCAAAAAATGTTTTCTTCACCGGATACATCTCCTGACAGAAAATCTTTTGCTTATAATTTCAAATTTTTGGGAAATAATATTTTGGCCACCAGGGGGCGTAAGGTTAATTTTTGCTTCTGATGTATTTGCCATAAAATCTGAGCTTCTAAAATATCAATTGAAACAATTATTTCGTGGACTGATGCCACTCACATCGATAAACCTTTTCAGAATACTTTCTTCCTAAATTATTCCCCAGTTTCTCCGCCAGGGGGCGTAGATGTACATCATATTTTTGTCAATATCTCTGCTTCTAGGATTCCGATTTGAAAAATTCCTTTGTTGGATAGTATTTTTCGTGTGACATGTTTTTCATATAATTTCAAA
Source organism: Macrothele yani (assembly GCA_039090855.1). Classification (NCBI taxonomy): domain Eukaryota; kingdom Metazoa; phylum Arthropoda; class Arachnida; order Araneae; family Macrothelidae; genus Macrothele; species Macrothele yani. The sequence continues at coordinate 142,637,428 of CM077002.1, forward strand.
ATTGTCAAGTAATTCATAGACTTTCCGCTAGGGGGCGTAGTGGTAAATTGCGTTTCCTATATATCTCTGCTTCTAAATCTCAGATTTGAAAAATTCTTTCTGCACCGGATACAACTCCTGATGGGAAATCGTTTCCACGTAATTTTTTAATTTTTGTAAAAATATGGTTTGGCCATCAGGTGGCGTAAGTCTTAATTTCCTCTTCTGATGTATTTGCAGCAAAATATGAGCTTCTAAAATCTCGATTGAAAAAAGAAGTCCTTTGTTGACCGATACTACTCATGTCGACAAACCTGTTAGGAAAATTTTCTTCTTGAAATAATGCATGGTTTATACGCCAGAGGGCGTAGATATATATCCTATTTTTGTCAATATCTCTACTTCTAATAGTCTGATTTGAAAAATTCCTTTTTTGTTGGATAGTGTTCCCGATGCGAAATGTTTTTCCTATAAATTCAAAATTTACAAGTAAATCATAGACTTTCCGCTAGGGGGCACATAGGTAAATAGCGTTTTCTGCGTTATTTTTGCTCCTAAAGCTCCGTTTTGAAAACTTTTTCCTGTATCGCATACAAGACCTGATGGAAAATATTTTTCACATAATTTCTAATGTTTGGTAAAGAATGGTTTGGCCACCAAGGGTCATAAGTGTTAATTTCTGCTTCTGAAGTATTTGTAGCAAAATCTGGGCTCCTAAAAACTCGACTAATTTGTTTTTCTTGAACCGATACCGCTCTTATGGATAACCCTTTTGAGAATACTTTCTTCCTAAAATAATGCATGGTTTTCCCACCAGGGGACGTAAAATCACATCTTATTTTTGTCGATATCTCTGTTTCTAAGAGTTCGTAAGCTAACGATTTCGCTTACAGCAATACCTGAGGGATTAAAAACCCTATTGGAAATGATCTTTCTTTCGTCAGATCTATTGTTTTCCATACCGGTTCCTTTGACTTTAAAAAGCTTTGATAAATTTAATTTTAGTCAGAGCGGATTCAAAAGACGTGCTTTTTACACCCGAAAATTTGGTGTCATCTTTCTTGTTTGTTGATGATTTCAACAACTACCGTGATCAACTCGCTGGGCTAAGCCGTGGTCAGTTCCTAATTTAATACCACTCGTTCTAGGGAAGAGAGAGCCAGTGCCGTAAAACGGTTATACGTCAATTCGTCGACTGCAAAGGTTCGTCGCGTGAGTCAGTTCGTCGACTGCGAAGATTGCTCGCGTTTATAAAATTTGGTTACTTACAAATCGCATGCATTAAAACGTACGATTTCGGTTGTCTTCCGCAGTGATTATATTTATAAGGTTTGGACACCCAGACAGGTTAGTAATATTACGCATTTTCTTTGGCACTAAAAATAAATTAGTATGCTTACGCCTAAGCTTAGGCTTTTTAAATTTTTCATTCCATCGTGCTCATATTCATAAAGTTTATACACCAAGCATTATTATTGCGCTTTTACTAAGGCATTAAATATTAATACCTTGGCCTAGGCCTTTAACAGTTTTTATTCCATCGTATTCATTTTTATAAGTTTTAGACACCATGTCAATTATTCCACTTTTGCTTAGGCTTTAAAAATTAATAAATAGGCCTTTGGTCTAGGCCATTCTGACAGATTTTGTTCAAGTGCATGAAATATTTATTCTTAAGTAAAAGCGCAATATTAACTTGACTTGACGCAAAGCTTATAAATATGAGTACGGCGGAATAAAGCTGCTAAAAAGGTCTAAGCCTAAGCCAAGATATTAATTTAACGCATAAGTAAAGGCGCAACAATACTAACTAGACCTTGTATCTATACCTTATGAATATGAGCACTAGACCTTGTGTCTAAACCTTATGAATATGAGCACAATCGAATAAAACCTGTTAAAAAGGCTTAGGTTCTAGGGCCTATTTATTAATATTTAATGCCTAAATAAAACACTCAATATTAACTTTTCTTGGTGTCCAAACTTTATGTATTGATATACAAAATTAGCACAATGGAATAAAAAACTGTTTAAAAGGCCTAGGCATTAATATTTAATGCCTAAGTAAATACGCAATAATACTAACTTGACGTCTAAACTTTATCACTATGAGCACGATGGAATAAAAACTTAAAAAGGGACAAGCTTAAGCCTAAGCATTAATTTATTTTTAGTGCTAAAGAAGAAGTTTAAATATTACTAACCTGTCTGGGTGTCCAAATCTTATAAATATGATCACAGCGGAAGAAAACCAAAATCGTATGTTTTCCCTGCGTGCGATTTGTATTTAACCAAAATTTGTAAACGCGACGAATTGACGCGACACCCCGAAAATCAAACAACATCCATGCCTCACGGGATTCGAACTCTCACTGATCTCTGGCAAATGGCAAAGCAAGTGCTTCGACCGCTCCGCCACCGCGGAGGCATGTGGATCTTCTGGGGTTTTTTCTGTAATTCTACGATACTACAAACTGCATTGTGAAGTTGAACTGTGTTGCTCCATCTGCTATGGCATACTTCAGCGGTGTTTTGGATACGAAGAATTCATAGTTGTACTGTAATCCTTAACTGACCACAACACTGTAGGAAACGGTGGTGTGTTTTTGGAAAGCAGTAACATCGCGCAACTGCAGTCTTGTTTTTCCACAAATACAAGTATTTATTTTTGTTTCGACCATTCAATAACATTACTAGCTTCTGTTGGCACATAGAATTTCAGAACATTGAATGCTTCGAAAATATGAATTACGCTCATGGCAAATGTGAGTGATTTAGTCATTTCTATTTTCTGTTGTATCTAATTTTTTTAATACGTTTATAATTTTATTTATTTCTGTAGGAGGACTTATTACAAGTATTGTTTTTTCACCGTGATTTTTCGAAGCGATAGAATGCTTTAGAATTTAAAATTTCTTTAAACAGCAATGACTCAATTATCTTTTAGAAACGGCGGAATGAATATTTTATAGTATCTCTCTATTCTAAAAAAACGTAATTGCCGCAGGTATTTTAGAAATTTCCCGACACTGGCGCTTTTCTAGCTCGCAGCGTGAACAGAATGGAACACAAAAGTATGAAATTTACATCGTTTGTACAGAATTATTCGGAAAATACACTGAAATAAACAGTTTTTCGATTCTAGTGATTCTTCAAGAGCTATTGTATTTCAAAGTTAAGGTAAGCAAAAGAAGTTGGCGTTCAGGACACACTAACAGGAACAGAACCACGAAACTTTGTAGGCATGTAGGACCATGGCCTACGTTTTGCACCTCGTCGCGCTTTTTTTCACTTTCGATTTAGTGTAACAGAAATAAAAGTTTTAAATTTCACAAAATTATCCATACCGCGAAGGGATCGATTTTAAAAATAGAATATTGGCAAACTATAAACCATAACGCATTGTAATTTTTATTGCATAAACTCACAACTATGATCCCTCTTTTACAAAAAAAAAAAAGTTAAGAGAAAGTCATTTTCTGTTTTTTAAGCATTTTTTAAAGATGCCAAGGAAAGTAACGAGCGGCTTACTCTGCCTTCAGCGTTAACCACACAGGAAAGTTCTGATCCCGTGATCTGCTGCCATTCTCACGCAGCTATTTTTAGCACTCTTCTCATTGGGTGAAAGGACAGACTACAATCAAACTGGTAGTGACGCAATGCCATAGCCCTCTGGAAAGAAGAGGCCCTGAAAAGATTTAGTCATGTGACCAAAAAGGTATCAGCTTCTCTGCTCTGAACTGCACATGAATTCGTGAACGCCATTGGTCCGTTAGGGTGTTGCTGTGAAATTGTTCTTATTTTATAATTTGTATTTATTATTGAGATTTTCTTTCCAAAGGAAAACGAATTAGCACACGAAATAACATACAAATGATCATTTACCAATGCAACGGAAGAAAATGTTATAGCGTTTTTGAAAAAAGAAAAAAAAAAAAAAAAAAAAGATGTTTTACTTCCACCCGCTGCTTTTAGCTGTTACTGATATACAGGTGATATTTCTTTCCTGTCTTAAGTAATATGGGCCGCACCGGTGGCGCAGTGGTCTTTTTTTTTTATTGGAATTTTAACGACCACCGTGAGCAAATCAATGGGCTATAAGCAGTCGCCCGTCCCTAATTTAGGGTCACTGGTTCCAGGGAAGGGAGAGAGCCAGTGCCGTAAGACAAACACAACATCCATGCCTGACCGGGATCCGAACCCGGACCCCTTACGGACGAATGATTAGAGGCCAGCGCTTTAGACCACTGCGCCACCGGGGGGGCGGCGGCGCAGTGGTCTAAGCGACGGCCTCGGATCATTCGGTCCGTAAGGTGTCCGGGTTCGGATCCCGATCAGGCATGGATGTTGTGTTTGTCTTACGTGGCGGCGGCGCAGTGGTCTAAGCGATGGCCTCGGATCATTCGTCCGTAAGGGTTCCGGGTTCGGATCCCGGTCAGGCATGGATGTTCTGTTTGTCTTACGGCACTGGCTCTCTCCCTTCCCTGGAACCAGTGACCCTAAATTAGGGACGGGCGACTGCTTATAGCCCATTGAGTTGCTCACAGTGGCGTTAAACCTCCAATCAAAAAAAAAAAATAATAAGTAATATGACGTGTAAAGTTTAGTTATGTATATCATTGAAAAAAAAAGAATTTGTTATGCATATGTTTTGTTGGTAAAACTATCTCAGTTGTTTGCGGTTTAGATTTCGATAAGATGTCTACATTTTACGGAAATGTTTCTTTGCACAGCTTTTGTTTTCCTTAGTGTTAGACACGGCTAGGTGGTAGATTTAAAGTACTATAAGTTCAAACGATAAAAGCCGCACGTCAAAATAATAAAGACAGGAAAAAAAAAAACCTCGAAAAATATGTTCAAGTCAAGCAAAAGAAATGCAAAAAATACCTTAAAGTCTTCTTTCTTGAGTAATCCATGAATTAAGAACACACTGAAACCGCACCCCGGTAATGTTAACATTACGGGTGTAGGCCAGAACCAAAGTACCGACGTCGGAACCTTTGGAATGGCGGTGGAGCAAAGTCCTTCAATAAAAATAGAAGGGAATTGAAAAAAAAGTTCCGCAAAAATCCAACAGAGTTCACCAGGAGAGAAGCAAAAATTGTAAACAAGCCGCCATCATTCATTCGATGCAGACATCCAATATGCCATTTAAAACATTAAAATATTCGCATTTCGTGCCACAACGTTTTAAGTAATTTGTCAACAAAAACAACAGCACATTTCATTTACTTTGTGTGGCAAATTTCAAAGTTCCCATCAGCTGGAGTTCTAACAGAAAATGTTGCAAATACTTCGTCAGTTTCGTTTAAACATTAGCATTTCCTTCATTTTGTGCAAAACTTTCAAGGTAATTTGTGAACTAAATATTAACACATTTTATTCATATTGCAAGCAGCCTCCGAAGTTTCCATTTCCATCAGCGCACGTTTTATGCAATTCTCCCGCTACTCTGGCACCCTTCCGATACAGTATATTACTTATTGCTTAGACAACGCACACACTGTAGCTGGGACTCAGTTGGTCACATGACCTCAGTGACAGCCGTTCGTTTCAGAGCCTCTATTTCCAGTGAGCTGTGACGCAATACTTAATGACGTAGCAACTCTTTTAAAGTTTGGTGTTTTCCGCCGGTATACGTGAATACTTATGTAAATAGAGGCTTTCATCTGGTATGTAAAAAGCAAAGAGGGAAAATACGGGTGTGTCCGTGCGCGAATTGTTCGATCACTTCTAAATTACTTAGAGATCTGAAAGTTTGCATGTTGAGAGGTCTTAAGGTCCGTATTACCTAGAAAAGTACGAAAACAAAACACAAATCAAAATGGCGGCTTTGGAACATTGTCAGCTTGAATTTTTCGCAAATTGTTTGACTGCTTCTAAATGACCTAAAGATCTGAAAATTGGCATACCTAGAAAAGTACAAAAAAAAAAAAAAAAAAAAAAAAAAAAACTATACCTGAAAAAGTACGACCCCTTCCCCCTAAAAAAAACAACAAGCAGCGCTTTGAAACATTGCTTGAATTTTTCGACCATTTCTACACCTAGAGAAAAAGTATGAAAACCAAAAAATTCAAAAGGGTTGTTTAGCTTTACTGCTTCAAAATGCTGATAGATTTATAGATAATTTTGTCAGAATCACTGAAATGCTTTGCAAATTTCAAATTTTGATTTAAAATTATGGGGCGTCAACGTCTGCTCAGTTTTAGGTCAAACCGTATGCATTGCCGTCATGATGCTGTTCTAAATCGTAAAACAGTTCCGGATTTTAAATTACTTTTCTTTCCTTTCCTTTAATTAACTTTTCCCTTTCTTTAATTTTATGTTTAATAAATGATTTTACAGATCCACCGTTAGGAGAACGGGCATGATTGCTAGTTATTTCACAAAAATCTTAAATATAAAACTTATTCTTGATAACTATAAAAGCTTTGGTCTGAAAGGGTCCAGAAACTGATACGTATAGACCAACGAGATAGAAATATGTAGAGCGCTTACGTCGGGGAACGGGTGAAGCCACCGGAAACAAGTGGCAGCCATGTTTGATGAGGTACAGAACGATTTCCGTTCCGTGTTAAGCAAGGGAGTTTTCGTAATATATGGTTTGATGTTAAATAAGGATATAACTCAGAAATGTTGTTATAAACACCTAGGGGTGAGACTAAAACTTTAACGTATCAAATAACGCTTTTCATTGTTAGTTGACGGCAATAGTGTTTTTAAAAAAAAAGATATTTTAATGGATGCAGCTTGCTGTCGTTGAATAAAATCTCATGCCGTAATTTTTTGACATTTAACAAATTTTTTGGAGCAAATTTTCAGAGAAATATAAGTCAGCGGTAATAGAGTAAATGAAAAAAAAAAGAAATACAAAAATAAAAAATACAGTTGCAGTCAATCCGTAATTTCGGTAAAAATTTTAGATATTCGTGGGTCATCACCATGAGAATGCTGAATCATCCCACAGCTTATCACTCCAAATACATAGACGCCAAATATTTTATGAGAGTTTTAAATGAAAAAAAAAAGTTCGAAGAAAAACGGAAAACAAACAATGAGTTTACACAGCCAAGAGGTACCAATATTAAAATACTTTTACCAACTGCCCCTATCTTATATAATCAGAAGAAAACTACTACTAACCTGGTTTTTATTTAATAAAAATTAAAAGTCCTTAGCACTGGGCATGTTTCTAATCTGTTTGTTAGTCTTGACATTCAACAACACAAATCTGTAAGCCTTATTCGTGGGTACGCAAGGCAATTGTGGTAACTTGACCATAATAAAGGTATCTCCCAGCACATACATTAAATACTTAACACAATATAATTCTCTCTCTCTCTCTCTCTCTCTCTCTCTCTCTCTCTCTCTCTCTATGTATATATAAGACCCAGAAGAATACCCCATGGGAGATGAATGGATGAAATTCGAAATCATGCAGGAGTGACACGAAGGAGGCAGGCTCAAGACAGACAGCTGTGGAAGAAACTTGGGGAAGCCTTCATCCAGCAGTGGATTGATAATGGTTGATGCTATACATTTATCAGTAAAAAGAAGTAAAAAAGCACACTCATGTAGTAATTAGACCACGTCAACACTGCACCTTGCTGCAGGAATCAGACGTAGTAGAAATAAACATAGAATTAACCAGAAGTAACCCACTTTCATGGTTCTAAACAAAAATGACATGGAATAAAACAACTCAGGAACCCCAAACCACTCTTCAGGGAAAGACATCTGGAGCCCCGAAGTTAAATCATAGCTTAGGTGTTACCGAAAAAACCCCAGAAGATCCCATGGGAGATGGGTGGATGAAATTCGAAAGCATGTCTGAGTAACATGGAGGAGATAGGCTCAAGACATACGATTGCGGAAGAAACTTGGGGAGACCTTCATCCAGTAGTGGATTGATAATGGTTGACAATGATGATAATGATATATATATATTGAATATATACAGTATACATATATTGTAATGATAATAGTTGTCAATGATGATATATATATATATCATCATTGTCAACCATATATATATAGCATAATCATTGTCAACCATATATATATATATATATATATATATATATATATATAGGGATGCAAGGTCAGGTGATGCGTAACATCACAGCCTCTCCTTGACAAATGTCAACCCCGCCTTCTCGTGGTGCATCCTGTTCCCACTAAAGGGGCTCTGACGACCGCCCATAGCGGTATAACTATACCATCGGGATCAGAGGAAATTCTATCCCACACTCACCAACCCGCTTGGCCAGCGTGGTGAGTTATGGCCAAACCCCTCCAAAATGATTCCACAACTTAAATCTTGGCCCTCAGTCTCCGGCAGCTGGAATGTACCTGGCCAAGGCAGCGGCCAGTGCGACATGAAGGCAGAGGGTGCTAAGAATCCCCGGAGGACCGGACTAGGCTGCCATCTGATGCTGACCTTGGCTACTTACAATGGACGCTCCCTATCTTCTGATTCAAGGCTTCTTGAATTGGAAGAGGAACTACAAAGGATCAAGTGGGACATCGTGGGGCTAAGTGAGGTAAGGAGAAAAGGAGAAGATCTCATCGAACTGAAAAGTGGACATCTCTTCTACTATCGTGGGACAGATACTGGCAGAACTAGTGGTGTTGGATTTATAATAAACAAGAAACTGAAGGATAAAGTTGTAGAAGTTGAAAGTTCCTCTGACAGAGCTGCACGACTTGTTATCCAACTCTCGAAAAGATACCAGGCTCAGATTATTCAAACTTATGCACCCACCACAAGTCATCCTGAAGAAGAAATTGAAGAATTTTATGAGGAAATTTGTCATCTAAATAATAAAGGTAAGCAGCACTTGAAAATAATTATGGGAGATTTCAATGCAAAAATAGGGCAACGGCAACAGAATGAAACTTCAGTAGGTAAATTCGATCATGGCAACAGAAACCAGCGTGGAAATACTCTCGTTGAGTTTGCAGAGGCAGAAGGGTTTTTCATCTTGAACTCCTTCTTCAAGAAAAAGCCACACAGGAAATGGACATGGAGACATCCAAATGGGACGACAAGTGAAATTGATTTTATTATGTGTAACAAAAAATTCGTCATAGAAGACTGCAGTGTGCTAAACAAGTTCAACACAGGTAGTGACCATAGATTGGTGAGATGTAAGATGCACCTCAACACTAAACTTGAACGTGGCAAGCTCATAAGACAAACAAAATCTATTGACATAACCAACCTTAAAAAACACCATAATACCTTCAAGTTAGAACTGAAGAACAGGTTCTCTGCTTTAGAAGGCCTAACATCGGAAGAAGTGGACATCTCTGAAGTTAACAGAAAAGTAACCAAAGCTCTTATGGAAACAGCAACAAAATTAGCTGGGTCTAAGAACAAGTTGCATGTGAACAAATTATCAGAAAAAACCAAAATGTTGATGCAAAAAAGAAGAGAGATGAGGACAACTAAAGAAGATGCGACTTCCAAAGTGGAATATATAGAGCTATGCAAGACAGTACGAAAAAGTATCACTGAAGACGTAAGAAAATTCAACTGTGAACTAGTAAGGAAAGCAATTGAAAACAACCAAAGCCTAAAGATAGCAAAGGGACATCTCAGTAAGGGAAGAAAACAGATTATGGCACTGAGAAAAGAAGATGGTTCTGTAACAAGAAATAGAGGCGAAATTTTGACAAGAGTGAAAGATTTCTACTCCAAATTATATGAAAGGGATGATATATGCACTCCAGACATCATGAAAGATACCAGTACCAGAGTTCCTCCAGTCCTTCCAGCAGGAGTTGCACATGCAATCAAGAACATGAAGCGAGGAAAAGCTCCAGGAGAAGATTGAATTACTGTAGACATCATACAAGAAGCAAGTGGAGAAATCGAAACAGTACTCGCCAAAATTTTCACTCGATGCCTTAATGAAGGAAAGATTCCTGAGGATTGGAACACCGCTACAATGATCCTGCTACATAAGAAAGGTGACATTGAGGATCTCGGAAACTACAGACCTATCAGCCTCCTATCAGTAGTTTATAAAATCTTCACTAAAGTTCTTTCACACCGCTTGAAGGTAGCACTAGACATGGCTCAACCGAGAGAACAAGCTGGATTCAGGAGTGGCTACAGCACAATAGATCATATCCATGTGCTGAGAGAACTAATTGAAAGAGCGAGGGAATATGAACTTCCATTGTGCATGGCTTTTATCGATTATGAAAAAGCCTTTGATTCGGTGAAACCATCAGCAGTTACAATGGCTCTGAAAACCTGCGGTATTGAAGATGCATACATTAATATTATTAATAACATCTATGAAAATGCAAATGCAAAGATTAGGCTGTTTGAAAATACAACACACGTAAAAATTGGAAAGGGAGTGAGACAAGGTGACACCATATCTCCGAAGCTCTTTAATGTCACATTGGAGGGTGTTTTTCAGTCGCTGAGCTGGGAAAACAAGGGGATAAAGATTAATGGAGATTATCTAACCCACCTTCGTTTTGCTGATGACGTAGTCATTTTTGCAACTACCCCATCAGAGCTGCAGAGTATGATCCAGGAACTTGCTGACAAGAGTAAAGAAGTGGGATTAAAAATTTACTTTCAGAAGACAAAAGTGATGTTCAATGCTTTTACAAGAAATGAAGATTTATCGATTGATGGAGAAAAGCTGGAGATAACAGACACGTACGTTTATCTTGGACAGCAGATATCAAGTGAGGGTCACATTGATGAAGAAATTAATCGGCGTACAAAACTTGCCTGGAGAGCTTTTGGAAGAAACAGCATAATTTTCAAGAGCAATATGCCATTATGTCTTAAAAGAAAAGTGTTTGATCAATGCATCCTTCCAGTGCTTACGTATGGTGCAGAGACGTGGACCTTAACTAAAAGAGACATACAAAGGCTGCAGACAACTCAAAGAAGCATGGAGAGGTGCATGCTTGGTGTAACCAGGAGAGATAAGAAGAGGAACTCGTGGATCCGAAAAATGACAAGAGTGGAAGACATCATGATCAGAGTTAAATCCCTGAAATGGCAATGGGCTGGACATACTGCCAGAAGGACAGATCATCGATGGACAGCCGAAATTTTAGATTGGATTCCAAGGGACAGGAAAAGACCCAGAAGAAGACCACATAGGAGATGGGTGGATGAAATTCGAAAGTATGCAGGGGTGACATGGAGGAGACTGGCACAAGACAGACCGTTGTGGAGGAAACTTGGGGAGACCTTCGTCCAGCAGTGGATTGATAATGGTTGACAATGATGATGATATATATATATATGGTTGACAATGATGATATATATATACCATTATCAATCCACTGCTGAATGAAGGTCTCCCCAAGTTTCTTCCACAATTGTCCGTCTTGAGCCTGTCTCCTCCATATTACTCCGGCATGCTTTCGAATTCCATCCACCCATCTCCCATGAGTCTTCTGTCCCTCGAAAACCAGTTCAAAATTTCAGTCGTCCATCGGTGGTCTGTTCTTCTGGCAACATGTCCAGCCCATTGCTATTTCAGTGATGTCACTCTATCTCTCTCTGTATATATATTCTTTGAGTTGTCTGCATTCTTTGCATGTCTTTTTTTGGTATCAAAAGAAAAATATTTCTATATATCCTGCTTTTCTTTTTTAGTTAAGGTCATACATACAGTATATATATATATATATCATCATCATCATTGTCAACCATTATCAATCCACTGCTGGACGAAGGTCTCCCCAAGTTTCCTCCACAACGGTCTGTCTTGTGCCAGTCTCCTCCATGTCACTCCCGCATACTTTCGAATTTCATCCACCCATCTTCCATGTGGTCTTCTGGGTCTTTTCCTGTCCCGTGGAATCCAATTTTTTATGAATGAAATTTTTTTTATTTATGTATCTACATATGTTTATTTGCTATGTTTTATTTAACTATCTTCCAAGGCTTATCCGTAAGAAAAAGAATTGAAAATAATTATTCTTAAGTGCAGTTTAAATAAACTTGGTGACCTAATATATGTTGTAGTCATATATATATATATATATGTATATATCACTTCTGTAACTACCCTGTGACTTAGGTATAGACAGACATTGGGGCAATATGATGCTCCAAATGGTATTTACAGTTAGCAACACCAGTACCGAGTAGCTAAAAATAGTTTTATGTACTTTTTCAACCTAAAAAGACAATTTTTGGTATAAAAAAATCTTTCTACACATCCTGCTTTTAATATCTGGGCAGTTAAATTTTCTCTGGGCATGTATTATTTTAGATATTATTCAAGCTCTGGGCTGAGTGACCAAAAAATTCAGATTATGGACTTTAATTTTTTTATGGGACAAATAATTGTATTTTTTTTGTTTCAGTATTAAGTATTTAATATTTTTTATTTGCACTTTCATATTTTACTTTTTTTTAAGAAGCCGAGTTTTTTGTTGTCCCAAAGCTGAAATTTTGTAGTTTTGTTCAATTCAAAGAAAGATTGATTTACGTGAGTGATATTTGTTCAATACTAACCTCTCATATATATGGTTGATGCAAAAGGAATAACTGGCAATTTATACATGGACATACTGACTGTACATTCATCATGAATCAGAGGTCACATTCTTCAAAAAAAAAAAAAAAAAAAAAAACACCACCTATCACGCAAAAATCAAATGCAAGTAGTTATTACAAAATGTTGCTAGTCCCTTTCTTTTGTATTATTCCATAATTTTTTTCAATTGTCATTTCATAATCGTTTGTGCCAGTTTTCATAAATATTTTATGTTGTTTGCATTTTTGAGGTACCATTGTACTCCCTGTTTCCTATTTTCAGTTTTAAATCAATATTGCCTGTATTTTTGCTACCCCAAAACCACACACATTGACTAACACATTCACAAATGATGAGTATTCTGTCAAGAAATTTTCAAGCTCCCCACTCTCACTTTGTTGAAGTAATACTACAGATTAATCAGTAATCAGAGACAAATGCCTAGAACACAAGCTGGGTGACCCTGTGCTTTCAGATAAAATACTAGATTGTTTCCTGACAGGTGTCAGCAAGCAATAAATTTATATTACCAATCACAATTATTACTTCTGCAATTTAAGTAACCATAAATTGATTGCTTTACCAGTATTTGCTATCTAATGGGCATTAGCCATGGGTACATGATCTTTATCACATAAAAAGAAATTGCTGCTTCCTAAGATTTTGAAATATTTGTTGTCTTGTCAGACAAGTTGCAAGTACACTGTACAGATTCTAGAATATATATGCAAATGCCATTTTCAAAACATCCTCAAGCATATGTAAAACAAAAACAACAAAAAAAAAAACCACTAGCGTAAGTAAAAATTGTTCCCAAAAAGCCTCAAAGTTTGTAACTCACAATTAACCTCATCTTCCCATAAACATGATTCAGTGTTCACATTGAGTACGACTGTTTACAAAATATAAGGAATAAAAAATCTTAAGATAACACAGATATTGAAATGGTTCATCTGCTGGTTTAATCACCAGCTATACGGATTAGATGTCCTATTTTCTGCGTTTGATTAACTGAGCATTTACAGCTCAACCTTATTTAAAAATGCTTACTTGTGAAATGTAGGGATAACCTTCCAAAAGTGGAGTAAATGGCATTTTATTGTTGAAATAATTATCCAAAATGTGCTGATAATTGTGAATATTCACAAATCATAATACGATCGCCGAGCAGCTGAACGAACCGAGGTGACTCCTTGACACACACAGAATTTGTACCTCATCAAAGATGGTGGGCTCTCCCCTCGTTGGCTTCAGTTGCCACAGCAGAGAACTAATCACAGAAGCACTCTATGTATTTCTATCTCGTTGGTATAGACATCGTACAATCACGTGTACAATATCTTTTAATTGCCAGGTTTCTTACAGTAACATAATATATAATAGCTGGTGAAAAATATCCTGTGCCGCAATTATCAAAATTCATGCCATATGATATCGACAATATCGGATCTCACTGCAGAACTTCAAAATCAGATGATTAAAACTTAACAGTTTATCAAATCTCAATTATTCCCACGAACTGCTCCTATTATTAGAAATATTTCTTCATATGGATACGAGAAAAGGGAGAACGGATTTTTTTTTCTATTATTATAAGAAAGGAATTGCTTGAAAGGTTTCTAAGAATTCAGAATTCCGGTAATACATCTGAAGAACGGCAATGTAGGAAAAGAATTGCCGAAAGGTTTCTGAACATTCACCTGGGGTACAATAAATCCGTGGAATTCAGGAATCATTCGTTAATTCACTAAATGAATCCTTGAAAGTGGCTCGTGAATTTCAGATTTTTTTTTTCGATTAGGGGTTTAACGACCACCCTGAGCAACTCAATGGGCTGTAAGCAGTCGCCCGTCCCTAATTTAGGGCCGCTAACTCAACGGAAGGGAAAGAGCCAGTGCCGTAAGACAAACACAGCATACATGCCTTACCGGAATGTGATTCAAAAAAAAATTTCAAAATATTGCTAAAACATTTGGAAAGTTCAAAGCAAATATTTCACAGTTTGACATTTACCAAAGTACGATATGTTTTGGCATTTGGGTTATTATGCGCAAGAGGTGTTTTCTCTTCATTGACCAAAGTGCGCATATTTTCCCTTTGCCATTTATTTCTTTTGGTGTTCGCAATCAGAAAAAGCACCGGAAGAATGGATTCGTCTCTAATTATCTGTCAAAAACACACGTGCTGGAGTGGATCGTTAAAAAAAATGCCGACACCCACGAAGTTATCATCAAATAGCACAGTTTGTGACACATAATAATACTTGAAAATGATTTGTGCAGTTTCAAGGACACATGTTAATTTAATTGCCGTTTGATGTGTCAAAGAAACAACAACTCCTCTCTGAGAAATACTGGATGCGGAGCCAAGGTAACAATTTGCATCCAATTAAAACTGGAGTTGGAATATTGAAAAAGAAAGAGTATCCTTAGCAACGTTTCTTTGTACGCTGTTCCCGGAATGAAACGTTTGAAGCTCGCTGGTGAAACAAAAATTATTCTAAGAACATTTTGGATGGAGAGCATTTTGTTCAAGTAAAGAGACAATTTTAACGAGTTGTACGATTTGAGGATAGGTAAACAGTGTAACGAGATTTGTAATATAAGGAAAAGGCAGCGTCAAAAGATTAAGAATAGACTGGGTCTAATGAAATACATGCATGTAGTATGGAAAGGCAGATGTTTAAAAGGATGAACATTATATGAATAAAAGAACGGTAAATATGATGCATACAGTAAAAATATAAGGGCATATGTATTTAATTATTTGCAATTAGGAAGAATAGCACGGATATACGATGAGATACATGCAGTAAATTACGCAGGACTGCATCAAAGCTACTTAGGATAATTAAGAGGTACATGATAAAAAAGATTTGACGACAACATAACAATATGACGAAAACATAACAAGATGCATGAAATACTTTTTATTTTTATTTTGGCGGTTTAACGCCCACCAACGAGAGCAACTCAATGGGCTATAAGTAATCCCCCGTCGCTAATTTAGAGCCATTAGATCCAGCGAAAGGAGATAGCCAGTTCCCTATGACAAACAAACATCTATATCTCACGGGGATTCAAACTCTGATCCATCTGAAACGAAAAGTCAAGCCAGTGCTTAGACCACTGTGTGGAAATGGAGTATATATAAATATATTTGTAATACCCTATGCGTACGATAGTGGTGCTTGGGAATTAATTGTATGTCCGGACGTAAACTGATTTGTAATAAGTTGTTTTTAGCAAGGCTTGAAAAGTATACACTATATATATATATACTCTACATAAACAAGTCACCGAACACCTAGAAGATAAACACAACATAGCATTTATTTGCATATATTATTACGGTGTTGGTCCACCTTTGGCCTAAATTCATGCACTGACCCTTCGAGACATGCTTTCGACAAGGTTTTGGAAAACAGCAATAGGTATGCACTTCCATTCAGTACATAATGCTGCCGTTAATTATTGCTGAGTAGTAGGCCTTGGTTCCAAACTTCCTATGCATCGCTCTAATTCAATCCATAGGTGCTGTATGGGATTAAGATCAGGGCTCTGTGCTGGCCAGTCCACACACGATACGGAAATATCGTCAAACCACGATATTTCCGTATCGTGTGGACTGGCCTTGCTTTATGGCTCCGTGCATTATCCTGCTGGTACCAACAACGTTCGGTTCCATAGTATTGCCACAGAGTTGGTAGTGCATAATTGTCCAGAATATAGACATCGACGTGCTGGTTAATACATTTGTCCACCATAACCAATGGGCCTGCCTGGACCATACCACGAAAAACTCCCCCACACGAGTACACCTGCAGCTCTAAACTTGACCGCAGGAACAGTACACTGTGGTAAATAGCGTACGAACTGCTGCCGCCATACCCACACACGGCCATCAGACTGATGGATCGTGTATCTGGATTCATCAGTCCATAGGACCTGTTTCCACTGATCATCTACGGTCCACAATAAATGTTCTTTTCACCATGCTAAACCACGAGTAGCATTCAGAGTGTGGATGAAAGGGTTCTGAGCAGCCGCACGACCACGGTAACCCATGGAATGAAGTTCTCTGCGAATGGTACGTATGCATACACAGTGCCCAGCATTTTTACAAACCTGTACATTGAGGTCTTGTACAGCACTCCGTCGATTAGTTGTAACGACTATCCTGAGGCTTCGACTTCCTCTATCACTGATTTTATTTAGTCTGCAGGTACGTTTTGCTTCTTCAGGCACGCCACGTGTCTTCCACTTATTCAGTGCATCTAAAACAGTCGACTTGTGTATGTTTAAACACCTGTCGGTTTCTCTTATGAGAACCCACCAATATTACACTTAACAATGTTTCTTTTGTCAAAGTCAGTTCTCTTCCACCGCGACATTTTCACTCAACCTCTCAGTGCGATATCATCGTTTACGCTGCTAAAACAGCTGCATAGAAGACGTACATCACTTCCGACAATGACAGAACGACAAACGCTGGTGCTTTGCGCGCAGTTTGTGGAAAATTAAAGTGAAAGAGAATCATGTGGAATAACATATCACACTACTATATGTTTTGATGAGATGCACACATTTGAGTCTGGTATTTGATGACCTGACACTGGTTTTCTCCCTTTGCCGAATAGGCCACAGTTAGAAACCCGGATGAGGCATGGGTGGTATGTTTCTGTTACATCACTGGACTTCTTCCTTTGCTGGAACCTGTTACCTGAGAACACTTTCAAGCGGACTCAAGTTTGGAGTGGTATCTGTAAAGGTATATCGTAGGACTGTTTGTTCGTTGTGTTGCCCTATAGCCCAAAGGGTGATAGTTACGAAGATATTCTGAACAATTCCGCACTACCCTAGCTGTGGCAGTACTTCACCACGGGTATCGTTCACTTGATCGAAAGGTCACTTGACCGAAAATCACTTGATCGAAAGGTACATTTAACCGAAGGGTCACTTGACCGAGAAGTCACTTCACTTAAAAGTTCATTTCATCGAAAGGACATTTGATCGAAAAGTTCATTTCACCAAAGAATTACTTTACCTAAAAGTTCATTATGTCAAAAGATCATTTCACCGAATGGTCGGTTTATCGAACACTTTGAATTTTGTTTTTAGAGATCTGTTAGAGTGTGGTGCGGTTTTTCGAAAAACTGGCCACCTGAACATTATCGGATTGTATAAAAAATACGTTTTTAATTTCTATGAAATATCTCCCCATGAGTAAGTTTTTCGAAATACAGCATTAATTATGAAGCCTAGATCTGTAACTTTTTGTCAAATTTTAATCCTCCCAGCTCATATTCATAAGGGTTGCATAGTAAATCAAGTAAATAATGTTCGACTTTTACTCAATCACAAATCATTAATTTTTTGACCGTAGTTAACAGATTTTAATCCTACTGATATCCATAAGCATTAGATAAAATGTAAAGTAATGTTTTATGTAAACCTTATGAATATGAGCACGCTCATTTAAAATTTGCTAAAAAGGCCTAATCCCAGGCCTAGAGAGCCCTAAACTTGATTGTTTTTACTTAAAAAATGTGCAACGTTATTAATTTGACTTTTTATGCAAACCTTATGCACATGAGCACTGAACATGACTTTTATGTAAACCTTATGAACATAATTAAAATTTGCTAAAAAAGCCTATTGTCTTAAAAAAAAAAAGAAAGATCTGTCTAAAAACTAAATCTTTGCTTTCTCTGTGACACGCAGAAATCAAAAGTGAAATTTGAGTATGATCCCTTGACGTTTCGGTGGTCTGTCTGCCGAGCTTGCACACCATGCTTCAACAGATCAGATCCTGTAATGAAATCCAAAGTTTTCGATAAACTGACCCTTCGGTGAAATGGCCTTTCGATAAAAGGAACTTTTAGGTAAAGAGATCTTTCGGTGAAATGAACTTTTCGATCAAGTGATCTTTCGATGAAATGAACTTTTCGATCCAGTGATCTTTCGATGAAATGAACTTTTCGATCCAGTGATCTTTCGGTTAAACGATCTTTCCGGTGAAGTGATTTTCGGTCAAGTAACCCTTCGGTGAAGTAAACGTCGGGCAAGCTAACCAGACCACTTCGCCACAGATATGTGCCTTTTTCAGCAAGTTCGATCATTTTACCACACTAGAAGATATATCCAGGTCTAGCTGAATGAGAAGGACGTTCAAGTGTTGGATTTACTGGATCAAAGTCAATGATACAGGCACGAGATGAAAGCAAAATAGAACTCATCCGGTGAGAATTTCTATGGAAGCTCTGACAAACACTTTGCTTCAGGAACAGAATACAATTTCGGTACACATTTATCGGCACCTCGTGGAAAAGATGCTCGTATTGGTCACTGCAGTGATTAATACCAAAAGGTGGTCGACTTTATACTGATTTTCAGCTAATAAATTTTCTTGTGTCCTAGTTGTCCTAACGCTTTTGTTTACATACTTTGTGTAATGTCAGATGCTTGCAGCAAATTGAAATTTGTACGAGATACACACTTCATTCATTCCCCCCAATGGAGCGGTTGTCTAAAAGCTGGCTTCTGATCGTTCATCAGAACAGGCTAAGTTTGGAAACCCGGATGAAGCATGGGTCGTATGCAATTGATAATGTTCGTCTTTCGAACACCAGTGAAAACAGTGTCTGGTAATATAACTATAACAAGATGAACTGAAGTATTTGCTGCTGTACACCACAGAATACAGAACAGTCTTCGGTGATTCATGAAAAAACTCTCTAAACCAAAACTCTGCGCATTCACACATTCCTAACACTCACCCGACAGCCGCGCGACGTATTCTGCGCCCAAAAGACCTGCGGCTGTGGCTCCGACACACAGGCCCGGCCATTTTTTTTTTTTTTTTTTTTTGGCTATTTGCAGAGATTTTGCGCAGAGAGTAATGTATTTTGAAAGAATGCTTACTTATTCTACACTTCGAAGAATAAGAGGTGTGAATTCACGGAATACTTTTGAAAATAACGTGCAGCAAAGTTGTCGGAAGGTATCAGTGTTTTTCAGAAATTTCCGTTTTTAAAAGTGCCCGTTCATTTTAACTTCCGTATTTTCACAGATATTTCCGTAGACAGGAATTTCGTTTTTTACATAAAAATTCATTTCTGGTTTTTCCGTACTTAAACTGAAATTCCCCAAAATCAACAACCCTGTACAGCACTTACCCGCAGATAATCCTTCCGCTGAGTTCAGGATGAAACACCTGACGTTATAGCTCGCCGAACAGTTAACTTGCGCCTTTACCAACTGAGCCACAAACGCTAGCCAATCGGACTCGCGTACATCCTAAAACGAATTCCGAGACAAAGAAATTTTGTTTTTTGTCATTAATGTGAGTGATTTAGTCATTTTATTTTCTGTTGGAGCTTAGTTTTCTGAATAGGTTTGTAATTTATTTATGTTTTATCCCTATAGGGGGACTTTTCAAAAATTAAGCATTTTTCATCGTAGTTTTTCGAAGCAACAAAATACTTTGCAACACGATTATTTTTTTAAACTGACAATGACTTTCATTTATCTTTGAAAAAAATGAAGTGTACTTTTTATAGTATTATTTCACACACAAAAGAACTAAATATAAAATTTACTCTTAATATCTATAATTTACTGTTGATATGTATAATATTCCCGGGGGAATTCTTGTACAAACAACTGTATGACTCCAACAACTACAATATCCAATCAAATTTTGGATTATGTTGACTCTTCCCAGGGATCACGCCAATTATGTTGAGGGCTGTTCCCTTTGTGTGTGTGTATATATATATATATATATATATATATACACTGTATATTGCCAGCACTTGTAACATCTGATGATGGATCGTATTTTACGATCTGAAAGGTCTTATGTAAGGTTTTAACTATGTCCATTAAAGGTTTTATAGGTTTTTACTCTTATTTTAATCGTGCACAGACGGTAGTCATTTAAGTAATTTTGATTGAATGGCGCGAATGGTTTTTTAGATATCTATAAAAGTATAAAAGCTTTTGTCTTAAGTTGTCTAAAGACTGATACACAGACATCTTGTAATCATGGGTACAATAAGTACCCGGTTTCTTACAGTAACGCAATATATAATAAGTAGCTGGTCACCAAATAGGGGAAACGAGAAGAAATATCCTGTGCCACAAAAAAACAAACAAAATCTATGCGATATGCTATCCACAATATCCGATCTCGCTACGGAACTTCAAAATTCAACAGACGATTGAAATTTGAAAGTCAATCAAACCTCAAGTATTTCCACGAATCGCTACTATTAGCGGAAATGTCTCGTCATACGGATACGGAAAAAGTGAGAACGGAGATTTTCCGTTAATATACTAAAAGGAATTGCGGAAATGTTTCTGAAAATTCAGAATTTTCAGTTAACGGATCTCTAAAACGGTAATTAACCGTCAATATAAGAAAAACTGCGGAAAGGTTTCGGAAAATTCAAGAATTTTCCGTGGCACGAAAAGTCCGTTGAATTCAGGGTTTTTTTCCGTCATTTCACGGAAAAGGTATCAGAAACATGCTTCGTTAATTCACGAAAGAAATGACGGAAACTTGTCCGTGAATTTCAGAAACATTTTTACAGTGTAGCCTGAGAATGGTCTTGTTGACGAGGGGCCGATGGTACGAGAAGTAATTCACGCATAGCATGAAATCGACGATGTTTCTCGTGAAAGTCAAGTCGATGTATGTGTTTTCCAGCGTGGTTGGCGATCGCGTCGGCACAAAGTTAAATTGAGTCTTCATGAAATCGAGCTCGTGTAGATTAGTTGCATCGGTACCTCCGTGTCCCCAATCTTATTCTTGCTGATTTTCTTGGCGTTCTTAGATCTCGCGTAGACGAAACGAATGACACCTCGCGGTACGTGCTATAACGGCTTGTTCGATTCTTTTCGACTCATTCTTTCTTCTTGTTTGAGTTAGGCGTAGGCTAGAACCTTCTTTAAATTAAGATATTTAGACATTTCGGAAATTTGCACAAATGTTTCAACGATTTCACACACCTAATAAAGTTTTCTCACAAATATTATTACAGATATCGATAGATCTCGCGTAGACGAAAGGAATGACATCTTGCGGTACATATATATCACGCCTCGGTTCTGAGTTATACTAATTTTATTGCGGGAGCCGAGTGCCGATTTAATTACAAAATGGTCGCGCGCGTCGCTCACCGTTGCGTCATCTGAATTCGAACGCTACTTCGATAGACTCTTTGTTACCTTCCTCTATTCAACTCAGTTATATTTTTGCTAGCTTTTACAGTTTTGAAATTATTGGAAGAAGTCTGGTGTACTCTTTTCTGGGGCACACGGATTTTTACCAAGGAACCCAGTACTGGAACGAAACGATAAACGTATTCTACGTCAAAAAGCAGCGTTTGGCCCAATAAAATATTTGCAGCATTTTCTTTTTTTTTAATTATGAATCAGTCAAATTGCTAAACACATTTCGTCTTTTTAATATGAATTGAGCATCCTACAAGAATATTGAAGTACAAATATATATGTGTGTGCTCCCCCCCACACACACACACACTTGAGTTACCAAAAGGTCAAACGGCCCAAATTATGGCTGCCCTCCGAGCGCTCTCCCAGTTACAAGGTGGCCAAGTTCGCTCCTAGTTCAGATTGAAGAACGTTTATCGAAAGTAAAATCAAGTTTGCATAAGACGACGAGAAGTAAAATGGAAGGATAAATTATAGTAAACGTCACAATTCAAAATGCGCCATTAGCTTTCTTCTAGAAAGCGGGCTATGGAGTTACAAAGTTGGTAACCGATAGGAGTTCCGGATTGTAACCTGGATGAAATTGCAGGTCAAAACGGCCAGCTTTCCCAGTGCCGATTTCTTCTGAACGTCGGCGAGAGGTTTCAAGGTGGTTCCACCTAAAATCTCTGCCTTATATTTCCAATGGTAGAATTTATTTACATATTTTCTTCGCAACTAATGCATTCCCAAAAATGAAAATTTGCACATCGATAAAACTAACTTTAAGTTGTACCATGGGATACTTCATACTTGTTAAAACATAACCATAATTAAGCAATCCAAATTTTTTTGTCTCCTGATGTCATCAATGTACAGGTTGCGCCATCTCTTAAGAGGTCTGAGCATTACACAAAGAAAAATGATCAATATAATTATGGTTATATTTTAGCAAGTATTAATTAAGCATCCCATGCTGTAACTTAAAGTTAGCTTTATCGATGTGTAAATTTTCATACTGGAGAATATATTAAGAAAATATCTATATAAGAATTTTGCTTATGCACGTCACGCAAAAAAGAGGCCTAATTTATTATTTGCCGAATGGCAACGAAAAGGGCGTAAACTAACATAGCTGCCTCAATAATCGCTTGCTAGGGTTAATTACGTTTCCACCAAGGAGGTTAGAAGTAAGAGGAGCTGGCAACAGCCACTCTTCCTGTGCTTCTGGCGTCACGCCATTTTTTATCAGCTGACTATGCCAATGCGCCCAACCAAAGAATCTCCTGTATATCTCTATGGGGAATTCGCGATTTTGAACGGGTTTTTCGGATCCTTACTCTACCCGTACAGGCATGAAAAAAATTGAGGCTGAAATATTCATTCCCATAATAAAAAAAATTCCAGAAAAAAAACAGGAAAATATGCGTTGGTATTTCTTTAAAAAATTGAAAAAAAATAATGATTTTTTGAGCGGAAGTGCATAGTGCGCATGGTTACTTACTGCCCATGTGCAAGTAACCATGTTTAAAATATAACCAAAAGCCTAATGTTAATAAATAAGAAGTTCGAAATAGTCCTTCTTCCCATCCTTGGTTTGCATGCGCTAAGCGAAACTGCTTAAGCCACAGGAAGTGACGTCACGTTCCCGAACTCCCGCAGCTCAGACTCCCACCACCTCAGAGAGGACAGAAATAGCTGATCTGTTTTGGCTTCACTCAAAATGGGTCCCTTCACCTCCTCTTCTTCTAACCTCCTTGGTTTCCACATTCTTAAATTTATAATTGCCAAAAGGCTTAATTCCGTTTCCACATTGCCAAGAGGCTTAATTGCGTTTCCACATTGCCAAATTTCGATCGAGACTGCATTATCGCATCGCCATTCATAATATATTAGCAATATATTATGAATTATTCTTATAATTATTATTTCTCATAATGCAAGAAGCATTTTTCTTATAATGCAAGAAAAAGAGCACTGTTTGCCAATGAAACACCGGAAGAGACTAATGAAAGAAGATTAAGAAATGAAGCAGATAGACTTCGTCGAGCCAGGGAAAGTTCTGAAAATCACCGAAATCGATTAAGCCAAAGAAATGCAAAGCGTTTCCTGGCATGTGACCGGATATGTGAATGGATAAGCAATTCGCCAATTGAAGTCGTCGTCGAAGAGCATAATTGTGGAAACATGACAGAGGTGTGTAATTTTTGTAATGCACTTTATTGGAAAAGTGAACTCAATTCCAGTAAAAAATATCGAATATGCTTTCATGATGGTAAAGTTTCGTTACAGAACTTGACTGAAACTCCTGATGTTTTGAAAAATCTGTTAAGTGATAATTCTGATGAAGCAAAAAACTATCATCAACATATCCGTGAATACTATGCAGCTTTAGCGTTTGCTTCGATGGGTGCTAAAATAAAGATACAGCCTTGGATCGGACACCATACGGCTTCCGTATACATGGACAAATATATCAAGATTTATCTCTTACATACCAGTGGGCAAAACAAACCTGGCTTTGGCCAATTATATATCTTTGATTCCGGTGAAGCAAGCAACATACGCATGGAGAAAAACAAAGGCTGTTTACGGACTGTGATAGAGAAATTGGACTTGTTAATGAGAAATATAAATCCTTTTGCCGATTCATATCCTGCAATGGACGTAAAAAGTATATTTATGGCGCAGCCTAATTAGATTTGCAAAGGTACAATGCACCTACTTCAAAGACAGACGTTACAGCAGTATTTGTCGGGAATGATGGAGAACCACCTGCAAATCGAGATATTTACATCTATTTAATTGGTCATAGTTGCAAAACTATATCACCATTAAATCAATGCAGTAACCCAATGGTTTATCCTCTGCTTTTTCCTAGAGGGGAATGTGGTTGGTTCAATGGTATGGAGCATGTTGAAGAACGACTATCAGCCAGGCGAGTGCGGGTAACCCAGCTGCAGTATTATGCATATAGTCTTTCAGTGCGCAGTGGTTTTAGCCTTTTGCACAGCAGCAGAAAATTGTTTCAACAATATATTGTTGATGCGTATGTTAAGACAGAGGGATCCCGGCTGAACTACATACGGATTAATCAGAAAGACTTAAGAATTGAGCTGTACAAAGGACTTACAGATGTAATAGATTCCCGTGTACAAAATAAAAATGAAAGCTAATATTATTGCCCTCTACTTTTCAAGGAAGCTCAAGAGACATGCAGTAAAATTATCAGTATGCAATGGCCATTGTCAGGAAATTTGGACGACCAGATCTGTTTATTACATTTACTTGCAATCCTGCATGGCCTGAAATTTTGAATGCAATGCAACGCCCTCAAAGACCTAAAAAATAGACCAGACATTATTGTCCGAAATTTTAAAATGAAATTATCAGAGTTATTAGATGATATTTTAAAGCGCAATATATTTCGAGTTGTCATTGTATATATTTAAGTAATTGAATTTCAAAAGCGAGGCTTACCTCATGCTCACATTTTACTAACATTAGATTCAAGTACAAAGATACGTACGAAAGATGATATTGACAAATATGTAAGTGCAGAATTACCAAGTATTGATGTCAATCCAAAGTTTGAAATTGTCACAAAACGCATGATCCATGACCCCTGTGATGCTTTATATCAACTTTAACCTTGCATGAAAGACGGAATATGTTGTAAACAATTTCCAAAGGAGCTCAGCGAAGCAACAGAAGAAAATGTTAATGGATACCCTATCTATAGAAGACGATCCATAGATCCTGTGAAAGTAGGTCGGCATGACATTGATAATCGATGGGTTGTGCCATATAATTCCTGGCTATTAAAGAAATTCAACGCTCATATCAATGTTGAAGTTTGTGCATCTGTAAAGAGTGTTAAATACCTATATAAATACGTATATAAAGGACATGGTGCTGCATCGGTTAGACTTCAAAAGGAATATAGTGCTGTTGATCATGATGATTTATTAGGTTTCCTTGATGGCAGATATGTTAGTGCTCTTGAAGCAATGTGGCGAATGAATGAGTTCAGCATGTCTGAAAAATATCATTTTATACTAAGATTAGCAGTTCATTTGCCAGAACAACGGCAAATTGTTTATCAAGATCGTCAAGATCAAGCTATTGCACGGAATTCCACAAAATATACAACATTGACGGCATGGTTCGAACTCAATAAAATTTATGAACATGCCAATATTTACAATTACATCGATATCCCACAGTACTATGTTTTCGATAAGTGTAGAACAACATGAAAAAGACGACAACGGGGAGGACAGGATGTGATTTGGGGAATGCCAGTGATTAGTATCCAGGAGAGTGAAAGATACTACCTGCGAATGTTGTTGGTACGAAAATCGGGTGCACTCACTTTCGATGATCTAAAGACTGTTAATGGGATAGTATGTAGCACTTTCCAACAAGCATGCAGAGAGCTTGGACTTCATGAAGGAGATCAACACTGGCATGATACACTACGCTAACCAGCCCAGATACGAATGCCAAGCTATCTACGAATACTATTTGCGATGATTTTTTGGATTTGGAGAAGTAGAAAACGTTACTGAACTTTGGGCTCAGCATAAAGATGCTTTTTGTGAGGATTTGGTACACAGATATTCCAAAGAGACAGGACCACAGTATTCACTTGCAGAAATTAATGACCTACTCAAGCCTTATGGTTTCAATCTGAAAAAACTCAAACTGCCAGTTTTAGGTTTACCAACAGATCATATCTATATGTCTTCCTTTGATGTTTTAGAAGAGCAAACCAAAGCCCGCATAAACACTGAAGAGCTTAATACTGAACAACGATTAGTGTTTGAAACAATACTAGATGCAATATGTGGAAATAAAAGAGACCCGAAACGTATTTTTTTTAGATGGTACCGCAGGAACAGGGAAAACTTTTGTATACTCAACCTTATTGCATACAATCAGAGGAAGAGGAGATCAAGCTACTCCTGTAGCCTCAACTGGAATAGCAACTACTTTGTTAAGAGGAGGAAGGACCGCTCACTCAGCTTCCAAAATGCCTCTCATTTGAATGAGACTTCAACCTGTAATTTAAAACCAAATTCACCAGAAACAAAATTTTGTTGGATACAAAACTTATTCTTTGGGATGAGGCGCCAATGATGCATGTGAATGCCTTTTTAGCTGTCGATCGACTTTTCAAAGATGTTAGAACATGTTCTGAACCATTTGGTATAAATATAACCTTACTTGGTGGAGATTTTCGTCAAGTATTGCCTGTAATCTTGAGAGGTTCACGATCAGTGACAGTTGCCAAATTTTTTTTTTAAGAAACACAGTCTTTGGTTTGAATTTCAAATTATGAGCCTTACAGAAAATATGCGTGCTCTTGATACCGAGTGAGAGTTTGCAAATTGGCTTTTAGATGTTGGGGATTGCATGAGTGGTGAAGCAGTAAAGTTACCCCCAATATGCTATAAACAAATACAAGATCCAGTTCAACAACTATACAGTGACATAGATTTTACCACAGACACACCTCAACAACTTAAAGGGCGAGCCATTCTCACTGTGACGAATGATTAGTCCATTGAACTCAATGATCGTGTTCTGTAGTGTATGCCAGGAAAGGAGGTAATATATGAAAGCGTAGATAGTATCGTAAGTGAAGATCCTGAAGATCAACTTGCATATACTGAAGAATTTTTGAACACTTTGACACCAATGGGAATGCCACCTCACAAACTGAAATTAAAACCAGGCACTGTTATCTTGATGCTTTGAAATTTAGTACCGTCTAAAGGTTTGTGCAATGGTACAAGGCTTATAGTAACCAATTTGCAGCGTAATATTATTGAATCAAGGCAGATTGATTCCAATACTACTGAAACTTTTTCATACCTCGAATACCACTCATTCCTTCAGACACAAATATGCCTTTAAAGTTTAAACCTAAACAGTTCCCCATTCGCTTGGCTTTTTCAATGACTATAAACAAATCACAGGGCCACACTTTTGAAAAAGTCTGTCCAGCTTTATCAAAATCAGTTTTCAGCCATGAACACTTGTACGCAGGTCTATCTAGAGTAAGATCCTTTGTCTCTGTCACTGTTGTGTCCCCAAATTCAGAAATTTTCAATTGTGTGTGTAAAGAAGTTTTTGATTAATAATAATCAAAATAAAGTGTTCTGAATAGACACACAAACAGTGGTTGATGAATGTTATATTTTGTCAAAACATCTTGCTAATTTCTAAAATATAAATCTTTGAACTTCATTTTGTGAAATTTACTCTTGCATCTCTAAATGAGAAGAGTGGAGATCTTAGGAAGACTCCGCAGAAACACACGAAATTCACAATTTTCAAAATGGGGACAAGCGGTGGGTTAAATAATATTTTCACGATTTGTTTAACCAATTATATTTGATTCACAAATGGGAACATAACTACATTTTTGATGAGTTCCTAAGACACATTTCGGAATAAAGACACTAGAGCGCAGATGCTCTGCGGGAGAACAGCTAGTGTAAAGAGGTTTTACCATTGGAAACATAAAGCAGAGATTATAGGTGGAACCATCTTAATGCTCGAGATGATCCAGCTATCAGTTAATCAATCCTAAACAGAGTTGAAATATCAGAGCACACTCTTCTCAGGAATGCAGAAAAGAGGTAGACATGTAGAGCGCATGTATCAGGAACCAGTGCGAAGTGCACCACATCCTCATATACAAAACAAAACAGAAAAAAACACTGCATTCCTTCGAACTGTCCTCTATTTAGAACAATAAGTGCTGACCACCCAAGGTTTAAAAAGCAACTGCTTTCGACTATTCGCACTGTTGAATTACTAGTAGGTCAGCCTGTCATGGCGCGGGACAGTGGCCTTCAGTTACCGACATACGTAGAACGAAGGGGACCTGTTTCACGTAAAACCCAAGAAAATGACGCCTACATATTAATATTTAACTTTTTCCTTGTAGTGAACAGGACTTTCCAGTTACACTCGTTTTTAAATAGTTTCTTCCCTGTAAAACAACTTCTTGTGAGCGACATGCATTCGCGCCATCATTCAATTTAAGAACAATATTGTGTTTGGGAAAACTGGGGACACCAAGATGGCGCAGCGCTGGCTTCTGATCATTTATCCGAGATGGGTTAGTGTTCGAATCCAGAGTGTGGCATGAATGGTGTGTTTGTGTTACGCACTGGATCATTTCCTTCCCCGGAATCAATGGTCCTAAATTAGGGACGGAAAAACTGCTTATAAACTCATTAAGTTGATAACTGTGGTCGTTCAACCTCAAACAAAAAGGCAACTGAGGAGTTGCGTAACCCATTTTTTCATTTTACTTCGATTGTCTCTAATTCAGCCAGGACTTTTCTCTGAATACTAGTTTTCGTCGAACAAAATTAGCAAATATTTAGCATTCAGAATTTCGGACATGACGTATAGACAAATTAACGCCTCACTACAACACAACGTATCTGCTTTTTAACTGAGTTTCTTGTCACGGCTGACTGTAGTAATACTACATGTAAAAGAACAAGTTAGTAAAATCACACAATGCATTGATTATTTGCTTTCCAAAATACCAGAAATCTTTACTCAAGTTATGAGAATAGTCGCTGTGGAATAAATCTCGCTCCTGTGCCCTGAACTTTCACCCCATTTCGATGATATTCAACAGAACTAGTTCGGTATATCTCCAGAATAATATAATAATGTTTTGTCGCAATCGAAACATTTTTACGTAAGTTATGGCGCATAAGGGCGATGGAATGGATCCCGCTCCTATGTCCTGACCTTTGACCCCATTTCGCCCATTTTCAAGAAGGTTCTTTCGTAGGTTGTCCCCTAACACATACTAAAATGTCATCGAAATCGAGCTATCTTGCGGACAGACAAAGCTGGAGCATATACGCTCCTTCAACCTACGGTTGGAAAGCATAAAAAACGCGTAGGAGACCGGACGTGACCTAAATTTCGGAACGTATAACGCCAGATAACCAAACTCTATATAAAAGACAGCCAACAGAAATGGATAAACATGATATGAAAGCAATCAAGTCAAAAACGGGATATGAAACCCATAAGAAAGCAAACAAGTTAGTAAAATCATGCAATGCATTGATTATGATAC
Organism: Macrothele yani; assembly: GCA_039090855.1. Classification (NCBI taxonomy): domain Eukaryota; kingdom Metazoa; phylum Arthropoda; class Arachnida; order Araneae; family Macrothelidae; genus Macrothele; species Macrothele yani. The sequence goes on from CM077002.1 coordinate 142,667,277, forward strand.
GATTTCCAACATACCAGAAATCATTACTCAAGTTATGAGGATAAGGGCTGTAGAATAAATCTCGCTCCTATGCCCTGACCTTTGACCCCATTTCGATGCTATTCAACAGAATCAATTAAGTATACTTCCGGAACAACATGATAAATTTTTGTCGCAATCGAAGCATTTTTACGTACGTTATAATGCATAAGGGCAATGGAAGGCATCTCGCTCCTATGTCCTGATCTTGGACCCAATTTCGCCCATTTTCAATAGGGTTCGTCCCCAGGTGGTGGTCTCCTACCACATACTAAAATTTCATCAAAATCGGTCCACTTTTACGTGAGTTATCGTGCGAACAGGTACACGGACGGACAAAGCTGGAGCATATACGCTTCTTCAACCTATGGTTGGAAAGCGTAAAAAACGTGATACGAGAGCCATAAAGTGGAATTTGAACACCTTACTCAGTGAACGAATATGCACCTGGCTCAGTGGTGAGAAGACTGGGCTCCTCTACAATGGCCGGACATGGACCCGAATTCGAGTTCAGATTAGGCACGAGAGGTAGGTACTCTTGTAGCGCTGCCTCTTTTCTGTTAGAACCGGCATTCTTAACTCACCGAAAGGCGAATTCTTATCGTCGTAGATGCTCAAAATGATCGTTAAGGTTATAAATAACACAAACTTACTGCTATCTTTTACCTATTTATAACCCCACAAACTTTTTTGTAAAGCTATCGTGCACTTCAAAACGAATAAGAAATAGCATGACTTGTTATTGCTGCATGCGAGCTGTAGTTCTTTCCAAAAATAAGAAGTCTAGAGTGCTGGATGTCAACCTACACAGGAATCGATTTTACTCAATCTAACTGGCGGAATGACCCTAAGCGGAAAATGGTGTTAGACTTGTTTGTATCTTTTGTGTAATACAAAACATGAGTGTTTGTATTTATGAAAATGGCCTTCGGTGATACGTTTAAATTAGCGCTTTTTCCTAATGGACGATGATACTTCGGAAATTATTTAGTGCGAATAAAATGGAAGACTCACATTGAAGAGATTCTCCAATACGTGATGGAGTTTAACACAATTAAACTACACTTTTAGTTGATACTAGCGCAAACGCAACACATTAAAGTGGATCCACCTAAAATCTCTGTCTTGTGTTTCCAATGGAAAAATTTCTTTACATATTTTTCTTTGCAATTAATGTATTCCTAAGAATGAAAATTTGCACATCGATAAAACTAACTTTACGTTAGAGCATGAAATACTTAATACTTGCTAAGACCCAACCATAATTAGGCAATCCAACATTTGTTTGTCTACGACGTCAGCAATGTACAGGTCGTGCCATCTATAAACAGGTCTGAACACTACTCAAAGAAAAATGATTGATTTGTATTTAATTATGGTTATGTTTTAGCAAGTATAAAATATCCCATGCTACAACTTAAAGTTAGTTATATCGATATGCAAATGTTCATCCTTGGGAATACATTAATTGCAAAGAAAATATGTAAATAAGTTTTACCATTGGAAACATAAGACAGAGATTTTAGGTGGAACCACCTTAAGGTAATAAAACGTTTTCGAAGGTACTTAGAAAAACGTTAAGCGTCAGAAAAATACAAACACATGCTTGAGAATGCATCGCAGCGTAGCAATGGAACAGAACGTGTTAATAGCTCGAGGCCTGCACTCGTTGGTGTTTCTCGGGAACCGATCACGTTACACCGTGTCAGCAGTTAAAATTGTTTATTTCTGATTTCTCTGCGTTCTTTTCTCCGCGTGAAAATAATGTGTGCTACTGCTGAGAGAGGTTTCTGTGACTTATTTTCCACCAGTTTGGGATGAGGAGTCTACTCCGGGACCAACTAAGTCATCCGCCTTAAGAACAATATAGCATTTTAGGGGTACAGGACACGACCTATGCGATCTACCACCCACAGGATGCGAGCTAGTTAAAAGCCGATCCATACTCGAAATACTGTCTTCTTCACGTCGAAGGTTCCTTTATTGTTTTATGTTTCGGCATTAAAAACAACCATGCGCAACTAATGTCTATAAAGCACTCGCTAGTTCCTGTTTATCCGTGAAAGAAAGTTTGGAATCCGATATTATTAAGCCAATAAACTAACGTGCAACAATAAAGCTTTGGAAAGAATGAAGGGGACCTTTTTGGGCAGAACTTATAGATCGTTGGTAAGAGATGACAACGAAGCTCATGAAGAACATGAAGACTGGAACCCTTTTGATTCAAGATTTAAAAAACCACTATGAGCAATTCAAAGGAATGTAAGCCGTTCACTGTCCGTCCCTTATGTAGAGCCGTAGGCTACAGAAAACTGAAAGAGTACGGCAAACGCATCACTCACGCCTTATGCAGAACTTTAAATCGGATCCAGCCTAAACTACTAGTTATAAACTTACCTTTCTGACGACTGCACCACCAGAGAGACATGGACAATTAAATAATACTAGGGGTGTTCAAATGAAAAGGTACGAAACGACACTGTGGGTATAAATGAAGACTTTATTCAAAGTATACACTATAGGCCATAGCACAACGATCACATTGATTAACGAGCCGAAGGATTCCTTGTTCCCAGAATTCCTGTGGCCGTGACAAGACCCAGTCCTGCACAGCATCCTTGAGTTCATCGTCCGAGTGGAAGCGCTTCCCTTTCAGATGTTTTTTCAGGGGACCAAACACATGGAAATCGCAGGGCGACATGTCCGGGCTGTAGGGCGGATGGTCAAGCTGCTCCCAATGGAACTTGGCCAGTTCCGCGTGTGTGACCCTGGAGACGTGTGGACGCGCGTTATCATGGAGCAGAACCACACCCTCCGTGAGCAGCCCCGGTCTTTTGTTCTTGATGGACCTGCGTAGGCTTCGGAGTGTCTCACAGTACACATCGGAGTTAATGGTTCGTCTGTGCTGGAGGAATTCAACAAGTAGTCAATAATTGGACGGCGCTATTTATAAGAGCCTCTGCTCTCTCCTGCGCATGCGAGCGCCCGCGCATGCTCCGATCCACGCCGGCGACTCCAATCGCATCCCTAGATGTGTCGCTACGTTCTCCCATAGCGGCATAGGCAAATATGTTAACGGTTACGTTCTTATGACGTTTCGTACCTTTTCATTTGAACACCCCTATAGTCAACGCCTCAATGTAACTTACGTTGTTTTGTACCCGGAGAAGCACCTGAGGTGATAAGGAATCGACAGTATCTAAATTTGAGCCACAGCTTCCAGGAAAGAGACAGAGTCAGCATTATAAGATAAGCACACCACCAAGGATTTATACCGAACATGAAGCCGCACACCTAGGTAGTATAATTAGCCAGAAGCTTACGCCTCTGAACACGAGTCACCAGAACGAAAATGAGATGCCAACGATGTATCTTGCGCTAAGTCATTTCCCCATGAACATCTAAAGCTACATGAGGATCATATTTCCCTCCCCCCCCCGACGAGCAGCTGAGGCTACATAAGGAGCATATCTCCCCCCCCCCCCCACACTAGCAGCTGAGGCTACATAAAGATTTACCCGTCCTTTACATTGACTCCAGGCAAGTAACAGAAACAGCACAGTAAGAGAACATAGCACCCATTCCTCATCCGGGTCTCGAACCGTGGCCTGCTTGGATGTTTGGCCAAAATCCAGCGCTTTGACTCATCCACCCTTCCCTGTATCACAATTTTTTTTTTTTTTTTTTTTTGTGATTGGAGGTTTAACGACCACCGTGAGAAACTCAATGGGCTATAAGCAGACGCCCGTCCCTAATTTAGGGTCACTGCTTCCAGAGAAGGGAGAGAGCCAGTGCCGTAAGACAAACAACATCCATGCCTCTCCGGGATTCGAACCCGGGCCCCTTACGGACGAATGAATGATCAGAGGCCATCGCTTAGACCACTATCACAATTTCAACGAAAGTAATGCAACCTCATGAGAATTGTAATTTCTTAAGCACTTGCGGTTATAAAGGAAGCGACAGTATCTAAATTTGAGCCACTGCTTCCACATAAGGGACAGAGCCATTATTATAAGCCAAGCACACCACCCAGTTATGAAGCTGAATCTAGGTAGACCGCCCCGGTGGCGCAGTGGTCTAAAGCGCTGGCCTCTGATCATTCGTCCGTCTGGGGTCCGGGTTCGAATCCCGGTGAGGCATGGGTGTTGTGTTTGTCTTACGGCACTGGCTTTCTCCCTTCCCTCGAACCAGTGACCCTAAATTAGGGACGGGCGACTGCTTATAGCCCATTGAGTTGCTCACGGTGGTCGTTAAACCTCCAATCAAAAAAAAAAAAATATCTAGGTAGTATGATTAGCCGGAAGTTCACGCCTCTGACCACTCGGCCATCAAATCATAAATCAGATGGTTATAAATTTACACGATATGTCTTGCTTGCGGCAAGTCATCTCCCCATAAGCAGTATCCCGTACCTCTCATGAACATCTAAGGCTACATAAAGAGTATACAACCCCCCCCCCCATGAGCAACTGAGGCTACATAAGGATTATCCCGTCCTTTATTTGGTAGCATTCATTCCAGGCAAGTAACAGAACCAGCACAGTTAGAGAACACAGCACCCATTTCTCATCCGGGTCTCGAAATCTGGCCTGCTTGGAGTTTGGCCAGAATCCAGCGCTTTGCCTCATCTACCTGTCCCTGCATGACAATTTCAACGGAAGTAATGCAACCTCATGAAAATTATAATTTCTTTAGCACCTGCGGTTATGAGGAATCGATCGTATCTAAATTTGAGCAACTGGTTCCAGATAAGAAACCGAGACAAGCACGCCAACACCATGCTTTATACGGAACATGAAGCCGCACCTAGGTAGTATGATCAGACAGAAGCTTACGCCTCTGACCGCTCTGCCACCTGATCGAAAATCAGATGGTAATCTACTGCCAGGATATGGCAGTAGATTACCATCAAGTCATTGGGAAATGACTTGATGGTAATCTACGTTAAGTCATTTCCCAATGAGCAGCTGAGGTTACATAATCAGTATTCCGTCCCTCCACGAATAGCTAAGGCTACTAAATGAGTATCCCCCCATGAGAGCTAAGACTACATAAGGATTATCCCGTCCATTTGGTAGCATTGTTTCCAAAAATGTGACGCCGCCCCGGTGGCGCAGTTGTTAAGCTCCGGCTTATGATTATTCGTCCGTGAAGGGGTCTGGGTTCGAATCCCGGTGAGGCATGGATGTTGTGTTTGTCTTACGGCATTTGTTTTTTCCCTTTCCTGGAATCAGTGACTCTAAATTAGGGACGGGAGACTGCTTATAGCCCGTTAAGTTGCTCAGAGTGGTCGCTAAACCTTCAATACAAAAAAAAAAAAATTGTGACGCAGCTAGCACAGTAAGAGAACAGAGCACCCATTCTTCATTCGCATTGGCCTGCGTTCACTCATCCGCCTTTCACTGTATGATTATTTCAACGGAAGTAATGCAAACTCATGAAAATTACAATTTCCTGATTCTGTCAAAGAAATACATCTTCCTTTCTCATATCTAACTTGTAACCGTATCAAGAGGCTGTGTGCGTGCGTAAGATTGGCAAACCAACCTGATCACGCAAAGAAAAAAAAAGATATTTTCCGATTAGAAAAATGACATTTCTTTTTCTCAAATATCGATTCCATTTAGCCAGGATCTCGAAACGAGTTCTGAAAAAAAAAAAAAAAAAAAAAAAGATTGCTGACTTTTTAAAATAAAACTCTTTTGGCTGAGCACAAGTGTAAAGCAAGCAAATGCGACTTAGCTGCTGCAAAGTGCATATCGACATATGCATAACACGGCTCTTGAAAATTCAAAGAGAATGGATGTGCTGCACTCAACAACAAAAAAAAACCGAAATGTGATTGTAAAGACCAACCTTTTATTCAGTTCCTTTATGTCGGGTGGAGATTTTTCCAAAGCAAAAATGCTAAAGTCATGAAATTCTTGTTTCTTTCTTTCTTTGTCTTTTGTCTGAATGTAAAAAGAATACATTGTATTGGCGTAGTTCACTGTCTCTAACCGCATTATTTCGTCATTCGTCTGCCACTTGGGACTCGCATACTCCGGTTACCAATGAATTCTGACATTAATCGATCCCTCTCTCATGGCCGGAACATTATCTTAATGAGAATACGTGTTGCTGGGGGAAAATAAAAATAAACTTTTCTGTTTCGTATGTCATCAGCTTCTTTTGATGCATATTTAATTCGCCAGGGGACAAAAAATCGGATCTCTAGTTGTGCTTTTTCTTGCAGACTCCGGAAGAAACCAGTGGCATACAGGAACGCAGAAACAATGTTCAACATTCACTTTGTAAAGCGTACATTGAGCGCATTATAACTTTTTTTTTCTTTGAGGATACGAATAATAATGATTGAAGCAGGACAGCGATGGTTACCCTAAAGTTGGCAAGCTCGATCTTATTTGCGCTCTGATGGAGATTTAAATGCACACACACAGCTGAAAGAAAATCCAGCGGCGGGTTTTAAATTCGAGATAGTCAACCGTCTTTATTCATTAAAGATTTAGATTGGCGTGAAGATGTTACGTTTTAATATTTCATTACTTTTGTAAATGCAAACTAGGTTCTAAAGTCAAACAGCAAAAAAGAGCAAGAACAAATGCACTTCTCATATCATGAATAACAGAAGCACTAGTTTTCTCCTTAGTACCTCTGGTCCTGCAGTTCGTTCGGGCTAAAAATTGAAATCCCTCTTCGCCAACACCGGGATTTAAGGGAGATGGAGTCGCATTTTCAAACGCAGTATCCAGATGTTTTGTGTTCATTACTTCAACGTTGCTTATAGTTGAAGTTAGTGTCTTTAACTTTGCTTACGAATAAATAAAACTAATGTTCTCAATTCGTTGAACATATACACGGTCGTATCAGAATAATGTGACCACCCTCGGAATGACAGTTTACCCACCCAGGCACGTCACAGATCAGATCATATGTAGAAAATTTTAGGAAGGGAGTGTCTGACCCCAGGTCTTAAACAACCCTTAGAAATAGGAAGCTAGGAGATTTGGGCTAGAGTGCCCGGTAGGAAAGCGTCACTGAAGCGAAGTAGAAAGAGGGAAGAAGACGCCCTTATTTATTACCGGGGAGCCAGTAACCGGGGTCCGACGGCTTAACATGCCCATCCGACACACGGCGGGTATTTAGTGGTTCGAACGTTCGTAACTGCCCAGGATCGAACCTGAATTTATCACCATGGCAGTCACAAACGCTGACCACTAGGCCACCCGCGGCCCATCCAGGCACGTCAGAGAGTGACCGCACGGAGATACAAGCTGTTGGCCAGAACAGATGAGCCATAGTGCGTCACCTGAGCACAATTGGGCAGAGACAGTGACTTGACTGACGTTCAAAATCGAATGACCAGCGGCTGCCGCAGAAGGGTGGAAACATCTCAGAAACACCAGACTTTCCCTGCTATTCGCGAGGTGCTGCATCGAGAGTGTACCAAGAATGAAGCTGGCACACCGAGTACCTCCCGATGTCATAACTGTGGAGCATGGCCATCGACCCCAGAGGAGAACTTCGCCTCCGTAGATTGGTACACGACAATCGATGCGCATAAGTGCAGGAATTGACCACGCAAAATGAACGCTGGGGCAACCAGGTGAGTGTCTCCTATAACAGTAGAGCGAACTTGGTTGCGCATGTGTCTTCAGAGTCGACGCTGCGTCAAGGCACCCAATGTTAACCCAGATCCATCGACAAGCCTTCACTTCGCATCGGACTATCGTCATTGGGAAGTGGATGAGTGGGAAAAGGTTGCCTTCTCCGACGAATCGAGGTTTCTACTACACAGAAATGACGGGAGGTGACTGATACGGCGTCAGACACACGAGAACCGGCACTAGGACACGCTTGTTGGTCAAGTACAGACCGGTGACAGTGTGCATGTCCGGGGATGTTTTCCCGGAATGACCTGGGACCACTGGTACCACTACATTGGGGGGGGGCTGAACCCCAATGGCTGACTATCCTCACTGCCCATATGCATCCCTTCATGTTGGACGTTTACCCTCGTGATGAAGGTGTCTATCAACAGCACAGCGCGCCCTGCCACGTCACTAAGGTGGTGCGTGACTGGTTATAGGAACACGACAGCGATGTCTTCGTTCTGCCTTTTCCGGCGAAATCGCCCGACCTCAATTCCATGGAACACTTGTGGAAATATTTGAATCGACAGATTTGACGTGCCGACCCACAACCACGTGATCTCCGGGACTTCCGTGCTCTGCTGCAGTCCAAATGGGCAGGTGTGCTTCGGGAAACCTTCGAGGGCCTCATTGCGTCCATGCCACGCCGTTTCGCTACTGTTATCAGGGGGAAAGATGGTTATTCCTATTATTAGGTAGGTGGTGATATTATTCTGAAAAGACTGTTTTTCATACTCTAGAAATACCAACGTAAATAAAAAACGGCCAGGTTGAAAAGCACTGGTAAACACAGTTTTTGTCCCATGAAACATTATGTTTGTAACGTACCTACGCTGAATTCTAAAAATGTAATGAGAATTTTTTTATAACCCACTTCATATGCGACAATATTTTTTTTTTAATATAGATCATAAAATTTTCAGGTGTTACTGCAACTGAAATGACGTGCATAAAACACATTTTTAAATTGTTTGTTGCATTTTATTTCGAATATAGTGTGGGGAAAAACGTAATAAAGGCACGATTGTACGAGCTTAGCCACAGACACTCTCAGACACCTCGCAACAACAAATGCGCAGTGACTGTTCTGCCTGTTGTGAGATGGCCTTCACGAAGTACGTACTGCGAGTGTTGTGTTATCTACTTGAAGTGAATGCCTTTTGCAGTTCCTATGGTTTACAGGAAACTAAAAGACAACTCTTGTGACTATTATTTGTGTATAACAAACTTGACAGGGACGACTGTCTACGTCCAAACACCCACCGGTACACCCTGATTTGCCTTCATCAATGACGCCTGTTCCTCACAGGGAGGATTTACCCGTGACAGAACCACCTGAAAAAATGACAGTGACTATATTCATTCATCAAGAAAAAGAGAAAAACGTTCAGAACGATTCTGATTTTGAAGCAAGTACTTCTTGTGAGCTTCATTTAGTAATACAGAGCAACGTTAACCCTTTAACGCCCAAAACACTCATATATACAAACGACCATGGCTGCCCGAAACGCCTGTCTCAAGTGATTTTCTACCCTTACCTGCTCTTCAAAATTGCATGTCCTATGAGACATAAGCAGATCTCACCTTCAGTCACTATTGTTGTTACTAAACAAAGAAGTGAACCAACAGACAGTTTCGGGCGTTGTGGTTTTTTTAAGTGATACAAGATATTTGGGTCATGGTCGTTAAAGGGTTAATGACCTGATACGTGATTTGAATTTGTCCTTGGTGAGCGATTTCACAGAGATATTTCTAGCATACAAAAAGCAGTACCAGGGCAAGTGGAATCCAGTTATGCTAACTAACTACTGATGGGCACTCAGGAAGGACGATCCACAAGATAAATACACCGGGAAATCATTTGTTCAAGGCAAGTGGAGTCTTATTTTGATAGCAGACAATTAGAGACCTTCCACAAACGAAATACAATGGGAAGTCTCCCTGTGTTATGTTTTAGATAATTTATTTATGGTTTATATCTGTAGTTAAATGTACGATTTCTTCAAATTTAAACCGTAAGTAAAAAAACATGCATGATAGAAAAAACAATTATTTTTTTACTTCAGCATAAAAAATACTATTAAATTAATATTATTTCTTGCTGGACAAAAGAAATGTTTTCTGTACCCTAATCAAATGAGAGAAAAAAACCTTACGTTCAGTCAATTGTTTTTGAAACACGCGCTAAAAGTTCAGATTACCTACATACTGTAATCAAGTCGTACTTCACATACCAGACACAAAGCTCTTTTTACGTAAAAGAGTGTCAGATAGGGGTCCTCGATTAACATAAATGTACCACCTCTTTCGCTATTCCAAGTAACATATTCACTATGTTCACTGTCTCCGCATTTTTCATTCAATGTTACCCGTGAATTTTCTTTACTCACCGGTGGCATTGACAAAACGAAGAAGCTGCTCGGGGATGTAATGCGCCATTCAGTGAGAAACTATTTAACGAGAAGTAACGGAACTTACATAAAAATCCCTCAGTGAAAGGTCAAAATAAGGTATAAGTCACAGATGCTAGCAAGTCTTTCATAGGAAGCATGAGGCAAGGTCGTTTCCAGTAAAGTGCAAATCGCTTTGCAAGGCACCAGCTGACAGGACTACGCGGCAGACTTCAGATCACTTTAAAGCGAGTGGCAGTTGGAAACAAATTTGGCAGTTGTGCTGTTTATCAGGTAATTCTTGAGGATGATACCCTTCTTGATACGAAGCTCAGTTAAGATAACCTTCCTCGAGAAGAATGTCGCTTCGAATTACAGTAAAACCCATATACACTGAAGAGCAATTGACTTAGAGACAGCTGGCGCTATGCAAATGTGGTGCTGTGGGCGGCCCTGTAAACGGAAACGACATGACGTATGCATCGATCCGACAATATAAGGAGTGATGCGACCGGAATCAGTAAGAGTCGGACGCAGTATGGGTAAGACGAAGTATGGGATGATCGTGGGCAAATTGTCGGGGCCCGACGAACGGGTCACTCCATCTCGGAAGTCGTGGAGGTGCTGAGATTTTCACGAGCCACTCTGTCACGGGTGCACCGTGAGTACATCGAATCCGGTAAAACCATCCCAGCAAAGGCCTACTGCTGTGGACAACAGCGTGTGGATGAGCGGGGTCATCGTCGGCTAGCTCGCATTGCAAAATCGGATAGACAGGCCACAGTACGAGAAATCACTCGGCAATTTAAAACTGGTGCCCAAAAAACGTGTAATCAGCCACACCATCCAGAACCATCTCCTCGCTATGGGGTACAGAATCCATCGTCACAAGAGGGTACCGCTGCTGACCGAACATCACACGGGTGCAAAGATTAGCGCAGGCGCGGAAACATCGCCCCTGGACCATAGACATGTGGAAAAATGTTGCCTGGACTGATGAATCGAGATTCACGTTGGTTCATACAGATGGCAGGATACGAGTACGGCGTAAACCACAGGAAGCGATGTATCCTTCTTGCTAGCAGGGTACTCTTCAAGCTGGTGGGGGTGGCATTCTCGTCTGGCTATTTACGTGGACTGAAATGGGACCCCTGGTACGTGTGACATCGTCCCTCACAAGTCAAAGTTACCGGGATATCCTGGACGATCATTTGCTCCGGTTTGTGCGTCTTTAACATTCCACTGGGGATCTCATCCTGCAACAAGACAATGCACTGTGCCATCGCTCCCGAATTGTATCCGAATGGTTGGATGAACACTCCACCGACGTGACCTCGCTTCCTTGGCCAACTAGTTCACCTGACCTCAATCCCATCGAGCACAACTGGGATGCCATCGAGAGATATGTTCGAGGCTCTGACCCCCACTATTAAATATTCGTGAACTGTGGGAGCTTGTTCAGGGGTCGTGGATCCGTATGGCTTCCTAACGCTTCCGGTGTCTTGTCGAGTCCATGCATAGACGAATCGCTGCTGTCATCATGGCAAAAGGTGGTGCTACACGTTACTAGACAGGTATCTCTAATTCAATTGCTCTTCAGTGTATAACGAAGCTGAAGGGAGAGTAAAACACATACGATATATCCGAACTTCGGTATAACCGAACAGATAAAAAAGGGCTATTTTTGGGGTATTACATTATGTCTGGTTAAAACTAGTCAATCCAATTTTTTATCAATCAATCGAAGGCAAATACTATTTAATTGAAAACTAAAGCTACTACATCTGCAGTAAGCAAAATATTTAAGGAATGTAACAAAGTAACTTCCAAAAATTTTAAATTTCACCTGTTACATGTCAAATTGGATATATGTGCCAATTCTTGCTTTCTTGCGTTTGTTATAATCGCTGTTTTAAATCTTTTTCAACTTCAGAGGTTAAGTGACTGAAAGGTGGCGAGAGGGAGATAGAAAGGCACAGCATGTGCTCAGGAAATGTATGCTTAGCAACCGTGGGGAGTCAGTTTGGTAAGAAATATAACCGAAACGTTTTTGCTGATCTGCAGACAGACCTAACTGTAAGAGAAGCCTCTGAGAGTTGACAGCAGCAGATGATTCTTTGTTTTCGAGTGAAAAATCTGGGTGAATGCCAATCATATTGTTCCCTGATAAGAGAGCTGAACTTCGATATATGCGGTTTTTCTAAACCTTATAAGTTCGTAATGTGCCGTTAAAATAACAGTGCAAAATATTGCGAAGTCCATAGGATCTGTAAAAACTTCAGTTTATGCAGAAATTCGTATTGTACGAGCTCACTGAATTATGACCACCTACCTAATACTTCGAGATTCCCCTTTCGTTCTCAGTACAGCAGCAATCCGATGTGGCATCGGTTCAAGATGGAATCTTGAATCGCTTCAATAAGATGCTGGAATCAGTTGGGAGGTATGGCCAACCAAGCTGTGCGTAATGCGGCTTTCAATGCAGGTATGGAAGTGATTGGTTTATCCAGACGCCTCATATGCTGCTTCATGATGTCTCACAAGTGCACTATGGGATATGATATATCCCATAGAGCACTTATGGGACAAGCAATATGCTGGAAGTCTGAACTATGTTAAATATCATCATATCCCATAGACCACTTATGGGACAACCAATATGCTGGAAAGCCAGGCAATATGCTGGAAGTCTGAACTGTGCTTATTTAACCATTGCTACTTGTGACTCAGCGCATTGTGAACTTGGAAGACACAGTTGCCAGTCGGGAAAAAGTGTAACATTCGTGGGTGTATAAAGTCAGCTAACAATTCACGATAGCGGGGGTCAGTAATGTGTTGTTCCACACGCGTGACAGGCCCAATTTCCTGCCAGGTAAACATGCCCCACAACATAGAACAGACTCCAGGGGCTTGCAGTATGGATGTCATCACAACGTAGAACAGACTCCAGGGGCTTGCAGTATGGATGTTATCACAACGTAGAACAGACTCCAGGGGCTTTATGGATGCCATCACAACATAGAACAGACTCCAGGGGCTTTATGGATACCATCACAACATAGAACAGACTCCAGGGGCTTTATGGATGCCATGCAGGATGTTTCCAGTACCTCGTTTTTTTTTTGCGCCAAATATTAATACTTACACGATTATCCCCGCAATGGAGTAAACAAGTCGACTCCTCAGACCAGCACACTATTTTGCTATTATCCGACTTTCAACTAGCATGATCTTTGCACCAGGCGAGCCGTATGCGGCGATGAACCGCGTTTAGGAGAGGATGTCATAGGGGTCGTCTGCTGCTATAGCCTATACGTGGGAGCGTGAGACGCATGGTCATGACACATGCTGTTGCGGGTTGACCTATTTGTATTGAGTTGTGTGACGTATATTCGAAATTAACTTTCATTTTTAGCCCCTTTTCCTATGTAAATTTCAGTTTGTTCTCCTTATACTTCCAAACTTAACGTTATGTCTTTTCCCTCAACTGAGAAAACTGTTGGCAACACAATTGAGGTCAGAGTGAAAGTGACGTATGAATGTATGTGATAAGAATGATAGATAAAAGGACGAGGTAACAGTTGCTGGTGTGTTGGGGTAGATGTGTGTAGACGCTCGATTGTTAAGTTAAATTTGAAATCAACAGCTCTAGTGCCATGTTGTGAAGTTCTATTGAAATAGTGCTGGAATAAAGAATTAATTACCGTAAGTTGACTTCTGTCTATGTTTCGTCTAGCCGTAAAAGTTTATATAGGAACTATTGCATCGTATTCTTATCTAATGGTTTTAGACTTAGCGTGACGACAATATCTCTCATAAAAAAGACATTACGTTATATTGGCGCCCGAACTTCAAGGATTTTTTTATTGGAGGTTTAACGACTACCATGAGCAACTCATGTGGGCTATAAACAGTCGCCCATCCCTAATTTAGGGCCACTGGTTCCAGGGAAGGGAGAGAGAGAGCCAGAGTCGTAAGACAAACAACATCCATGCCTCACCGGGATTCGAACCCGGACCCATCTCGGACGAATGATCAGAAGCCATCGCTTAGAACACTGCATCACTGGGGCGGTCAACGTCAAGGATGACCTGGTCGTTAAGTTTCTCGCAATGATGTGATGTTTTTTTTTTTTTTTTTTTTTTTTTTGATTGGAGGTTTAACGACCACCGTGAGCAACTCAATGGGCTATAAGCAGTCGCCCGTCCCTAATTTAGGGTCACTGGTTCCAGGGAAGGGAGAGAGCCAGTGCCGTAAGACAAACACAACAACCATGCCTCACCGGGATTCGAACCCGGACCCCTCACGGACGAATGATCAGAGGCCAGCGCCTTAGACCACTGCGCCACCGGGGCGGCAATGTGATGTTCTTTCCACACCGCGAGACAGCAAAATTGAGAATCCCTTCTTCAGTCCTTCGAAAAAATAAATCACTGTGTTACTACGTTCCACACACCATATTGTCTGGGATTTCTCAAATGCACGATCTTCATGGGATGACTGCCTACAGTGACATATGGTCCCGGCTAACCAGTGAGCCATGCCCCCGGCCCTTTTTCGGGAGTACGGGGAGTTGTGACGTGCCCGTGCCGCAGGACGCACATGAAGTAGCAATGAGAGACCATGTTCGCGTAGCTCAGTTAGGAGAGCGACGTATTCCGGAGTGAGGGGACCTGGTTCGATGTCCAGCGTAGACAAACCTGTGTTTTCGCAGTTGCCAACTGTTCAACAGTTCTGAGTCTTTTGGTCTGTATGAGTAGTCGGACCCGGCAACCACTCCTCGCATTAATGTTTCGCTATCCTGTGCATTTTCGCCTTGGGGTCGTTGCTTGATCATTTTCGCACCAGCCCTGTTACATTTTACCTACGGCGACTTACGAACAATTCATTAGTTCCGGTAAATTGAGGCACGCGCTCTCTGAAATCTCACCTTGTGTCCTTCCTCAAAGTCTGATAAATCCTTCCGCTCACCCATCGAGCTCCAAATTTTACTAACTGCTGCTTCATTTACACCTTATATATGCACTCATCGCGCCCTATCTGAAATCCGTGGTAAACAGGCTGCATCAGCTTTTGATAGTCGTCGTAATAATTCAGTGATATTTCGGAGTGCACATGGGTTCGACTGCATTCTGAACTCAGCAATGTTGAGTGAAGTCATTGTTTACAAGTTCGTTTAATGCCTGGAAGAAGGTGCGTGACGAGGTCAAATTAACTGCCGGCGAAGTGGTCACCACGTTTCTCTCAGTCTTTCTGTTCAAAATTGTACACTGAGGTACACGTTTATTAAGGCCAACTATTTAACTATGTTTTGACCACCTGTGGCTTGCACAACAGTAACAATCATCACAGATATCGACTCGAATAAGTTTTCGTAGCGTTCGGTGAAATGTTGGCCCACGCGTATCAGATGGAAACTTTCAATTTCATACCGAACTGTATGCGAGTGAATCTCATTGCGCAAATGATCCAGGGGACTGAGATCTGAAAAAGGTGACAATGACACAAGAACTTGATTACGTCAGTTTCTTGATATAACTTCAAGACAATCTGTTCTGTATAACTGCAAACGCAGATTGACCTTTGCTCAATGAATGACAACGGAATGATTACACAGCACACACGCGCCTGATTTCGTGATACACCAGCCGCGATATGTTGCGATCTCTGACTTAAGGGGACACGTCGCTGATGAGAAGAAAACTCTTTTGGTTCCTGATTGAGTTGGACGGATGTGTATTTTGTAGCTACATCCGATGGATTATATTTTTTATGAAAGTGACTGTCTACAATTTTCAATTAGTATAAACACAAAATGTTTTCTCAACCTTTACTTAACCGATATGGAATATTGTTATCGTTCATTAAAATTACTTCTGTAATCAAGACAAGGCAATGTTTTGTTTTGTCTTATTTGAAACTAACTTCATCGTTGCTTCTGATTGATGCATCGTCAGCGTTATATATTTTATTCATGCTCACTCTTCAATGCAAACAGTAAATAATTATACATCCAACAATAGGATCGTTGTGTCACAGTGTGTACTACCTTTCTGAATGTATCCATCACCATAGAGAAAGGGTATAACCATGGTTTGATGAATTTGATCACCTCAAAGAGTAATTGAATCTGCTTGGGCCTTCAGGAGTGGATCCATAGAATCAAAGAGTCAGACGCTTCCATGATAAGATCACACTAGCATCAAGAGTCGTGACCATACAAGCTGGACCAACGCTGTCGTGCTGTTAACTTCAAAATTTCACCTTTTGATCGAAATGCTGCATTTGAAACTGCGATTTCTGAGAACATATGGCCATTTATCAATCATATTGTGAACGCATGTAGTGCTTCAGAATTCACTGGAGATATTCTTACTTACTGCATACAGCAATGGTGCACAGGAAGGTTCTCAGTTCTAACGCAAACAGTAGAACGTACGGCGCACATTTCTCTAGAGATGTCAGTGCTTTTTGACTCATGATTGCACGTCTGATGGCCTGTCCATATAGGATCTTTTTCCCCACCCCTCTTCCCAAAATCGGGTGATCACAAGCGTTTTCAGGAGTAAATAGCAACGCTTCTCACAATAAAATGTTTCTCATACATCGACTATAGTTTCGCAGAACGTTTGGCTCAGCATCATCAGGACGAATGAGAAACGTTGCTTTTTTTATTCTATCTAAACAGCACAAATTTAGTAGCCATAAACTATATATGTAAATCTGTATTGTTACCAATTTTTACGGGATGCATCGTTCTGTGTATACTCATGTTACTCTTCCAAATTCCGCAAGTGCAGTTGAACTTCGTAAAATTCAGACCTGTTTTTCTTATGGTGACGCCGTTGCATCCAGGTGGCCACGAGGCATCTCCAACATTCGTCCCCAGACTTCACGTTTTCCTTGCAGTATTAACCAGCCACATCTTTCTCTCACTCTATCTTCCATTCTAATCGTCAGCTTCCTTAAATATCTTACAATAAAGAATCTATAGTCCAGGATTAGTGTAGGAAGTCCTAATCACATTTCCAGCCCACTACAGTGGTGTGTTTCTCTGTAGCACATATATACCAGACCGGACTGGCAACACTTTCTTTAACCACAGACTATAACACAAGGCTGTCACTTTTTGTCTAACACATCGAATTCGACTTGTCCTTCTTGAGTGGCCTTAACAGGAGCAGAGACTCTAGTCAGCCTAACTGTCTGCATCATTTGAACAGGTAAGGATAGCTCTCCTAATCCTCACCACGTTTACCCACTATATCTCTGCTTTTCATGTGGACAAAACTATCATCATATACTAGGGAACTATGGATAAAAATATAAAAATATACTGGGTAAATATACTGTATATCCTCACCCTGCGAACCCACTATACCCCTGGGTCTTTCACTCTGATGAAAACTATCGACGGGGGTACTTTCTGCCCCATATTATCGTTGAGCAAACCATTTGCTGCTTCCTTACATTTGAAGAGTCCATGCAGTTAACCCGAACATCCTGAGATCACTGAATGACTGTTTTCTTTTGCTTTCTTTGGCAACTACAATGTCGAAGGGTTTTCGCATCTAAAATGCTTTAGTTGTTTCAAATGTTTCTTTTCAAGTCAGAGTGAATCAAGTTTTCTGCTTCATCGAACGGCTGGACGTTGGCGTATAAATATAAGGCGAAAAACATCGGAGCACAAGCACTCTTCAAATATTGCTGGAAAAACACAAGCTGGTGGAGGCAGCGTTATGGTCTGGGGGTATATTTTCGTGGCATTCTCTGGATCCATTCATACCTGTTAAAGGCACTATGGACCGAATTCGCTATGTATCCACCCTTGCACACCACATATATCCATACAGGCTGATTGTCTTCCCTGGGACGGATAGGATCTTCCAGCACGACAACGCAACCTGTCATACAGCTAGAAATGTCAGAGTGGTTGGAAGAGCACGATAAAGACTTCAAAATACTTCCTCGGCCTCCCGATTCCCCTGACTTAAACCAATTGAGCATCTGTGGGACCACCTCGATCGTGTTGTTCGCTCTATGGATCCTAAACGCGCAGCCTCCAGCAGCTATCAGATGCGCTGCAGTCACCATGGCCCCACATACCTGTGAACACCTTCCAGAAACTTACTGAGTCATTCCTAGGTCGTCTAGCTGCTGTCCGCGCTGTACACGGCGGTTACTCTGGATATTAGCTGGTGGTCACAATAATGTGACTCGACCGTGTATTAATGCAAAGAAATGCATATTCCTAACCATAGGAAAACTAAATAATACAGATTTAGCGTACACCAAGGTCAAAATTATACTCACCTTTACATCAGGAACACACCCCATTTTACATATCCGGAGCGATAATGAAGTATCTAGGATATAAGTGTATATATATCACGAGCGGCCATCCTGAGTATAACGAGCGGCGACTATATTATTTCAATTACATCTATATAATAACATCCATCCAAATAATATATAATCACATCCATCCTGAGTATAACGAGCGGCGACTATATTATACACACACACACACATATATATATATATATATATATATATATATCACGAGCGGCGACTATATATTGAGCACATCCATCCTCTGTACGTAAATTAGACATCATGGCAAGCCTGTGCGTTGGAAGTCTGGTACTAGTTATAAGGAGAAAGTTCGGATTGCAATGAGTACAAATGGGTACCTGTCTTTTTGAGACGATACATTGACTATAGACGAGTGCAAACGTGGTGCCTAAGTAAAACGTGTATCGGTTGTTCAGCGATGGATTTCTGAGAGTGTTTTTGTTAGTCTATTGCAAGAGCAGATTCTAAGTTGAACCAGGTGAAGTGATACATAATAGTGCTCAGTATTTCAGATGCAATAGGAGTGCTCAACAGTGCAGTTTCCTTTCTGTTAGAACTAATAATAACATCAAAAATAAATTCGAAAATTTTGGACAACGATAGGACAAATACCGAAATAACGAAGATCATTGTACTGAAAATAAAAGGCAGGGACCATCTTTTGCTCTATCCTTCATTTTTGTAAATACCTTGCGGTCTACTTTGCAGACACGGGAAACTTATTTATTGAAAATTCCTCATAGCCATACATGAATAAAATCGCGTGTTTTTGTGTTCGTGTGTGTTGTTAATTAATCCTTAGTTGACAATCTTACATCGATCATAGAAGGTCTTGTTCTCAGAAGGCAAAAACATTTTTAAAAATTCATTTATCGAAAAACGGAAGACTAAGGAAAGCAAAGATATTATGCTAGTGAATATTCATGAGAAAATGAAAGATTTTAGCAGCATGTAAAACACGAATAAGTAGTAAATAACTGCTGTCGTAACAAAAAAAGCAATGAGAATACTTAAAAAGGTGATTATATAGAGATATCTGCAAATGCTAATTTTAATTAAATTTCAGAAAGAAAGTGAAAAAAACACCGCTCAAACAATGTGTTCGTTGAAGCTTTATAGATTTTACGCGGTTGATGATTAATACCGCTGTGGAAAACCGGCGTACTGCTTTTTAAGCCAAAATGTCATTCTCGCAAGACATTTTATCACTACTTCGATATTTTAGCTCGGGTTAATGTTACATTTATCGCTAAATGGATTTTATTTATCTTTTGTCACGCGCTCTATGAAATATTATTGAGCGTTTGTTTCCACAAATGAATATTTATTTTGTCTTAGTAGCCTTCGTTTCGCTTGAAGACGCAGGTACTTTCTTTACTCGTCGAGCTTCCGAAGTATGATGACCATTCTGCAAATGCTAACACAGACACTATGGTCCTAGCAGCCATTTAGCGATAAGTATTGCCATGGTGCAACATTTTGAAACCACAAGAGATTTCACTCGTCCTGCTTTACTTGACGTAAGCACAGGCAAGAGAGTTCTTGTGTTTGAAGTGTCTTTTAAAGTTACCGCTTTCGCCAGAAAATCAATTTATCCTTTAATAGGATAAAACGAGTTAGTCGGGGAAAGCAAAATGGGCAGAAACAAGCGCGAACGAATATATTCGCTTGTCTAAGAAGCGAGGCAACGCTGCTGCACCTGGGCATCATAAAGCATTGCTTTCCCCCTTAGCTTTATTATCCATAGTAGTCATTTAAGATGATTTACACTAATCTGTTCAGAGATTACCTGTTAAAAATTCCGGTCCTGCCGGCCATCTCGTCTGCGGGTTTTCAGCAGACTCTCCGTGTTTGGGGACGAGAATGCGTGAATGGGTCCTTCAAGTCGGCCTCGGGCTCACTTTGTCCTTGTACCCTCTTCCCTAAGATACCTATCAGAGGAGTGCCGATGCGTTTGTACAGGGTGCGGCAGCGTTGATAGCGTATTAATAAAATCGCACCGTAAGCGAAAAAATGTTTATTACTCTGTATGTCAAATAGTAGTTACAAGAATGCCATTGATCAGTCAATGTTTGAATAAGACCCCTGTCAAATGGCGGCCCCGCTGCACCACACATTCTTCTAAGTGGCGTTGGAAGGAGTCCATTACTCGTCGTAACATATTGCCAGAGACATTGGTGATGGCAGCTCTGATACAGCCCTTCAATTCCAATATCGTGGCACTATTTGTTTGGAAGACTTTTTTTGAGGTACCCCCAAAAGAAAAAAATCAGCACAGGGGGACCGAGATGGCCAAGTGATGTCACCATAACAAAACTTTTATGGTAACATTCCTTGGCAGAAGATTTTCGCGTGCAACCAAATCTTGAGACTTGATTTCTTGCACAATTTGGAGCTTACAAGGGTGAAAATGGAGATCCTCATGCAATATTCTCCCGAATGAACGATCGCAAATGTGCAAAGCTGTAGAATGTTGCCGAGCATATTTTTTAGGGCTACGCCAGATTGCAGCACGAACACTTTCAATCATTTCCGGTGTCTGCACAGTCTATTCGCTACCTACTGGTTTACGATTACAAGCCGATGCTTTAAATCTAAAGCAACTTACCCACCTTGTGATGGTGCGACCAACTGGCACATTCCCGTGACGTCACGCTTTGAAATGTCGCCTGAATAGACGTTGTGTGACAACTATAGAATCGTTATTCTTGAAATACGTTTTCAACAGCGAAAGCATGATGTTCAGCCGTCCTGCTCGCCATGTCGAACAGAAAACAAAATGGCAGCTCACTGACATAAGAATGCCGCGTCATCAGCTGCGCATTGATACATGACGGCATTTTACGACACGCTGCAAATTACACCATGAACGCTGCCGTACCCTGTATTAAAACACTCAAAGACTATTTTTATCTGATGCCTCATGGCACTAGACAACTACGGGAATCTTCCCATAATTGTTGATGCTGATGACCTGTTAAAAGGGTTATGTTTAAAGGTCTGATATTCAAGCATTAAAAATCCCCCAAAATAAAGAAACACGTATGGATAAAGCAAAGAAATACGAGTCAAAGTATATGGAATATGCAATTAGCATACCTGAACGTTTTACTGTAAGATTTGTGTCTTTACATTATGCAAATGTATAAACATTTTACTCTTGAATATTTTCATGAAGTAAATGTATGAACATTTTATTCTTTAATATTTTCATGAATGCACATAACTAAATGCTATATCATGTTCTCGAAAGAACAAAAACATGCCTTCTTATCACCAAAAAAATGTTTAAATACAAAAATGTGCTTTGCAATTCTGCAGAGGTATTGGTGCTTATTTAAAGTACGCAATGTAATTATAAGACATACTTTCACAGTTGATTTCTTCTTTAAGTATTTTGTAATTTGTTTTCAATTTTTCCAAACCAACATTACTAGGAAACACCTTGAATGTTTTTTTGGTAGCTTTTCTTTGTAGGCCAGGCATATTTTCAATATCATTTTGATACGAAAATTGGCTGTGTTGGTAGATTTAATTTTGCGGCCATTTCGTTGAATCTGAGGAAAAGGTTTAGTAAAAAAAGTGCAGCAAATAATTGCGTA
Source organism: Macrothele yani (assembly GCA_039090855.1). Lineage (NCBI taxonomy): Eukaryota > Metazoa > Arthropoda > Arachnida > Araneae > Macrothelidae > Macrothele > Macrothele yani. Next base: position 142,689,297 of record CM077002.1, read on the forward strand.
AGTGCACGAGTGCAGTAATGCAAATTGATACCGTTCTTGGTTACACGCAGACGCTGATCCGTCTTCCCTACCGTTAAAAACAGTACACTCTTAGGGTGACTTGGAACCAGAGATTGAAACGGGTAACGGGTCAACAATTTCCTGCGGATCAACGGATCGGGTCTAGGTGTTCCAGATCCGATTTTGGCCCGGTTTTATTAAAGTTTCATTTGTGAAAAGAGAAAAATATATTCCAAAGAAAAATGCGCGTTGTAGGATTCTGTAGTCGATACATTTGCCATGTTAAAGTATTGTATTCTCTCTCTTAAACCAACGAAGATTTCCACCGACCGACGTCAGACGCACCGACACTATATCGTAAAAATATACTTCCTTCGCGTTCTTTTACAGTGCGATTGTCAAAGGCAAGGTACAGGCAAACGCTATTCGCTTGCCTCTCAGCTGATTTACTCTCTCCGTGCGAAGGTCACTGTATGACTAAGTTACTTTCACATCGCATCTTTTTCCCTTCGGGTTTAACTGATATAATTAAAATATAGCCATTGCCGTCAATGCCCACCAGATGGAAACGTCTCAGTAGCTGAGCCCATCTTGCGGATTAATGATAGCAGAAAAACACACATAGCGCCGTGGATTGTTGGCCACCGTGGTGTAAGGTTTTACCTTAAGCATTCAGAGGTTTTCGATTGATGTGCTAACATCCTGTTCCCATGATATGTCATGTCGAAATTATCTCCTTATTTGTTAATATGGATGGATTTAATATTAAGGAGGTTGAGACAGTCTTCGAGGCCAACAAAAACTTGCTTGGTGAAAACAACAAGGTGAAGAGTGAATGCCGGAAATTGTTTAGTCCCATTAAGGAACCGGTGAATAATTCTGTGTTGTTTGGTTTTGCTTGTTCAAAATGTTGAAAGTGTATAATTACAAAAACAGATGTCGATGGTGTAATAAAATATTTAACCAGAAATCAAACGGACCATATGAAAGTATGCGTACCTCCATCAAAGCGTGCAAAGAGCGAAACAATCTAAATACATTTAAAACAAGAAAGATGACGCCGAATTTTCGGGTGTAATAAGCACGTCTTTTGAATCCGTTCTGACGGAAATTAAATTAATCAAAGCTATTCAAAGTCAATGGAACCGGTATGGAAAACAATAATATATGACGGAAGGAAAGTTTTTCAATAGGGTTTTTAATCTCTCAGATATTGCTGTAAACGGAACTTGAGCTTACGCCCTCTGGCTGCAGACTTGTGCGTTAAGAAAAACATGAATTTATATGAGAAACATTTCACACCGGAAACGCTCTCCAACACCGAAAGTATTTTTCAAATCGGACTCTTAGAAACAGAGATATTGACAAAAACAAGATGTGTCTTTAACTCTCCTGGTGGGAAAACCACGCATTATTTTAGGAAGAAAGTATTATCAAAAGGTTTTTCCATATGAGCGGTATCGGTCCAAGAAAAAGAAATTAATCGAGATATCATGAGCCCAGATTTTGCTACAAATACAGTAGAAGCAGAAATTAACACTTATGCCACCTGGAGGCCAAACCATTCTTTACCAAACTTTAGAAATTATGTAAAAAATATTTGCCGTCAGGTTTTGTATGCGACACAGGAAGAATTTTTCAAATCGGAGTTTTAGGAGCAGAAATAACGCAGAAAACGCAATTTACCTTTGTTTACCCTAGCGGAAAGTCTATGATCTACTTGAAAATGTTTAACTTAACGGAAAAACATTTCGCATCGGGAACACTATCTAACAAAGAAGGATTTTTTCAAATCGGACTACTAGAAGTGGAGATTTTGACAAAAATAAGATATACATCTACGCTCCCTGGCGTAGAAACCATGCATTATTTTAAGAAGAAAATTTTTCTAAAAGGTTTGTCGACATGAGTAGTATCGGTCTACAAACTACGTTTTTTTTTTTTTTCAATCGAGAATTTAGAAGCTCATATTTTGCTGGAAATACATCAGAAGCGAAAATTAAGATTTACGCACCCTGGTGGCCAAACCATTTTTTTTTTTTTTTATCAAAATTAGAAATTATGTGCAAACGATTTCCCATCTAGTGCAGAAAGAATTATCCCTAGCGGAAAGTGTATAAGTTACTTGAAAATTTTGAAATTATATGAAAAACATGTCACACTGAAAACACTATCCAACAAAGAAGACCTTTTTTCAAATCTGACTTCTAGAAGTAGAGATATTGACAAAAATAAGATATACAGCTACGCCCCTGGCGGAAAAACTAGAATATTTCGAAAAGGTTTATTGATGTGAGTGGCATCAGTCCACGAAATAATTTTTTCAATCGATATTTTAGAATCTCAGAATTTATGGCAAATACATCAGAAGCAAAAATTAACACTTACGCCCCCTGGTGCCCAATGTACCCATTACCAAAAACTAGAAATTATATGCGAAATATTTTCCATCAGAAGGTGTATCCCCTGAAGAATTTTTTTTTCAAATCGGAATTCTAGAAGGAGAGTGATCGGGGAAAATGTAATTCACTTTAACGCCTTCTAGCGGAAACTGAGTAATTTGAAAAAGTAACTATATCTAAAATACTCGTAGACATAAATGGAATCTAAACAAACGATTTTTTTAATCGGATGTTTAAAAGCAAATATGTGGAATAAAATGTATTTTTTAATTAGACATCATCTGAATTTACGCCTTCTAGCGGCAAAATTGTACATCGTAAAAAAAAAAGCGAAACAAAGGATCACCATTCGCATATTTCAAGCTTCCAAATGGAAAAATAATTTTTTATATTGGACTAATAGTTGAAGAGATATCCTGGGTACAGGCGGACGGACGGACAGACGGACAAACCGGTAACATAAGCACGATCTTTCTTTACAAAAGACGTGCTAAAAATACATTTGTGTAATCGTAAATAATTATTCGCACTTTTAATATACTTCATGGTCACGGTCATAGTCAACAATTACTTCTACATTACGCAAAATAGTGGCACTAAAAATGACACTAAAATTTAGCAAGTAACCAAGTTTTATTATTAAAAAAGATTTGAATTATTAAATGTAAAGCAGTTTTTGGGATGAATATGCATATTACGTTTATATATTTCTGGCACTTCAGTGCTAGTACACTGAAGTGCCAGAAAAACTCGTACAGAAGAGCTTATGCGAAATACATAGCAACGTCACCTATGCGCGGACTGTTGCTTCTACCAGTGCGTATATAAAGCGTTAGACATCCTTGCCAGCTGTCAAAGCTGTTTTCGGCATGAGAATGACAAGTAATAACGATTTAAACGATTTTCAACGCGGTGTCAGAGTTTGCGCTCGTGAGATGGGCCATAGTATTTCGGAGGTAGAAACGAAGTTCGGATTTTCACGGACGACCATTGCCAGGGTGTACCGTGACTACGAGAATTCCGGCAAAACCTTAAACCGAAGATACCAGTAAGGCCGTAAAAAGACATTGGGTGAGCGTAACCATCGCCGGCTGACAAGAATCGTTTCACGCGATAGGCGTGCATCACTCTCGCAGGTATCTTCGGAATTCAATGCTGGAGCCTCAACAAGCATCAGCGTCCGGACTGTGCAACGTACCCTGCACGATATGGTCTTTGGAAGCCGACGCCCATTTCGTGTCTCCTTGATGGGTGCACGACACAGAGCTATGCGCCTCGCTTGAGCACGGCAACACAGCCACTGGACACTTGATGACTGGAAACAGGTAGCCTGGACTGAAGCGTCTCGTTTCCAATTGTATCGGGCAGATGGAAGGATTCGTGTGTGGCGCGTAATCCCAATGAACCATGGATCCCGCCTGTCAACAGGGAACTGTAATAGCTGGTGGGGGGGTCCGTAATGGTATGGGTTGTGTTTAGCTGGGCTTCACTGTGACCCTTGGTAGGTCTACAAACATCTGTGTTCTGCCAACGCTATGCGCGCATCCTTTTTGACGAGGTACACCCGTTCATGTGCTGCATTCATGCTGATGGGTTGTGCCTATTCCAACAGGACAATGCACCTTCACACAACTGTTAGCACGCCACAATTTGGTTAGAGGAGCATTTATCTGAGTTTGGGGTGTTGCCATTCCCACGCAAGTCCCCAGAACTGAACGTGATAGAACACATTTGGTATGCCATGCAACGTGCTATCGAACGCAGGAATCCCAGACATCGGAATACACCCGAATTGTGGAACTCTCTGCAGGAAGTATGGTGTGCATTGCCTACAGCATATTTCCAGAAGCTAGTGGGGTCCATGCCCCGTCGTATTTCTGCAGTCCTGCGCTCCCGTGGGGAACCCACCAAGTATTAGACTGGTGTACCAGTTTTTCTGGCACTTCAGTGTATATATACATAAATTGAGTTTTGAATTTGTAGTTCAAAGCAGATTTGCCCGGGTCAGTTACTGGTCCAGGTCTGGTCGGGTCCAGTTATAGGACGTCTGGGTCCGAAATGTTTGGCCAGTTTCCAAATCTGCTTGGAACATAGTGACCTTTTCATGAACTGCTTGATGTCTCTCTTGGTAAAATTTGGCCGATACGTTCGATATACAATTTGTCTGTTTCGTAGATTTTATTGCGCAGAAAGTCTCTTAGGCAAAATATAAATATCAGGGTTTCAGCATTTTAAAACCTGCTCCTTCGAATGCTATGTGGTAAATGAATGCCAACAGTGTTTATCGGAAATGATGTCCATTTTTTTATTTTGGAAAACCAATCGCATCTTCAAACGGGAGTCATTTGTTTTAACTCAAAACAACACCAAAGAAAGATCTTTGAAAATAGAAAGTTTTGTTTGTTGTGTAAAGCCAGTGTACCTAACTAAAAGTTTTTCAAGTTCTCCACATGTTCTGAAGTTAAGGAAATAATCATAATCCATTCCTCACTCAAATGCCTAACTTTTTGTTTTTCAAAATATGCAAAAGTCCTCTATGTGGATATAGGTTCAAAGCCGCCAAAATCTCTTAGAAACCTGACTGTGTTTAAAGCTTCTAAAATCCAGAAAACGATCAACGTTTCTATCGTTTCTTCAGCCTACGCTAAAGAAACAGGAAATAAAGGCGAGTAGAAGAGTAATGGGAAGTGAATGGCATTGGGTGCACTTCAAAAGTTATGAAAATATGTATGAGAAAGAGCTAAATTAGGTATGACAAGGATAGGGCGAACTTGGCATCACCTCAATAATACGTAAGCAGTCCCAAGAGCATTTTTACCAAATCTTACTTCCTGAACATAAAAATAAAAGTTTCATCTTGGAAACTAAGATGAAACTGATAACTCATTTTCAGCAGCACAAAAATCATATTATATGCACTGGTAAACCAGAACATAGAATAGTTAGAAAAAAATTCACTTGCACTTATCTGTAGCTTCGAGTATTTGAGATGCAGTAGCGGATTATGTGTGTTTAATGTCCCGCCGATGCATAATAAAAAGCTGCTAATATTATTTAGTTATGCGTTCATTTAAAAATTGAGCAGTTTTAAAGAGAATTTTTGAAGTGATCTTTATATACTATTGTTGAGAAGTAATTTTCTGTAGCTAATTTAGATAATTAAATGTCGCCCAAATGAAACTGAGACTGTCGGTTTTTTGCAGTTAGGGTTTATAGGTTGGAATATGTGAACATCCAGGAAGCAAGAGTGATACATGGGCTACACATAGCCGCCTTGTCAGTTCAAGCAAGTGTCCCAGCGCGGCACGAGATTCTGGATACCCTGAGCAAAGAACGTCCGTGGTTGGCTGTAGAAACAGTCTTCAACGGCGTTCCGGACCTCACCGTCGTTAGCGAACCAGTGGCCTGTGATAGCTTTCCTCAGTGGCCCAAAGATGTGGTAGTCGCAGGGCGTCAGATCGGGGCTATAGGGGGATGATAGAGGACTTCCAGCGGAAGTTCCACAGCAAATCTTGGCACACTGTAGCCACATGCGGCCGTGCGTTGTCGTGCAACAGAATAACTCCATCAAATAACATATCCGCTCGCTTACACTTGATGGCCGTTTTGACGTTGCGTAAAGTATTCTAGTATGTGGTTGCCTTGACCGCACTGCCTGCGTTATCCGGTTCTTAAAGAGAACTGAGCTTTTTTGGGGGCGTAGAGTTGGGATGCCGCCATTCCATACTCATCCGTTTCGTGGCCGGATCGAAGTGGTGGCACCAAATTTCATCTTCGCCACAATCTTGGAAAGAAACTTTTCCCCATCTGCGTGGTAACAGTGCAGTTGCTCCAGGCAAGCAGATTCTCCGAGTCTTCTGATCCTCCTGTAGATGCTAGGAGATCCATTGTCCGCAAACCTTGCTGCATCCCAATCGGCGATGGAAAACGGTGTTAACAGTTCCCTTACTCGCGTACAATGTCGCTGCAAGCTCGTGGGTGGTTATTCGGAGATTCTTCTTCACATGGTTGTCCACGGCAGCAATCGATTCCATGGTGATGTCTTAGGGTGCTTGCCCAGTTCTCGGCATGTCCTCCGTGCTCACACATTCTTTACGAAATTCACTACACCAGCGGAACAGTGTGCATCGTGACTGACACTCATTCCCATAGACACCTTTCATACAACGATAAATGTTGGCTCCACTAACACCTTCTACCGTCAAAAATTGAACAACTGCCTGCTGGGCTTGTTTGGACGAATCCATGTCACGACACTACATATTGAACTTGCTTCCGCACGTGCAAACAGCACACTGACACGTGCCGCCGATAACATCGTTTTTCCTGACATGACACGCCATCTACAGGCGTCAATGCACGGCTCTGTGTAATAATACAACGACGCTGATACACGAGCCTCACTTTCATTTGGGCGACACTTATAAGTTTGGGTAAAAATCGTGATTTCTTTTCATTTAACTTCAGCAAATAACTATAAACGTTGCATTTAACTATAAATCGTCCCTCGTCACTAATTTGCGGCCATTGGGGTACCTCTTTTCAATGACCAGTGCCCTATGACAAACACACAAAGCATGTCACATCCGGGAAATGGCACATTTCGGATGACTCTTCAGACCACTTGGTGGCGAAAATTTTGTTATTGCCAAAATTACTTAGATTAGACATTCCAGACACCAGCAGTTTGGAAGCAGTAGTACGTAGTTCTGTTGAAATCAACTGCATCAAAGGCTCGCTTACACCTATGGCCTTATGAAGAAAGTACGAGGGTAGATCGTAAAGTAACGCACACTATTTTTTCTTCGACAACAGTTCTATAGATAGGCGATAAAATATATACACAGTGAAACTACATTTCTTAGCTATTTTTCAACGTAAGAACCGAGACACTCGAGACAGTTATCCCAGGGTGGTACCAGTTTTAGTATACCTTGTTCATAAAAGTCCGTTTTCTGGGCGTATAGCCACATGTAGACAACCAATTTGACTTCGTCAGCCGAATCGAAGCGTTGGTCTCCCAGGAATTTTTTCAAGGAACCAAACAGATGGAGTTCCGAAGGAGCTACGTCCAGAATGTACAGTGGGTGCTGGAGAACCTCACGGCCAAATTGCGCAATTTTGTCACAAACGTGCTGCACAACCTGTGGGAGAGTGTTTGCATGAAGCAGTCTACTATTTGCCGCGCCTCTGTTGGGTATTTTGTCAGTGTGTTAGCGTAGGATTTGCCATTCACAGTGGTCCCTGTTGGATGAAACTCCACCAAGAGAACACCTTGCATGTCCTAGAACACAGTCATGTGGGCCTTTTGTGCAGATTGGGTTACTCTGAATTGTTTTGGGGGTTTTGGGGGTGCAGAATCGAAATGTTTCCACATCATACTGTCCTCCTTTGTTTTGGGAGTGTAGTGGTACGCCCAGGACTCATCGCCCGTCACTACACCTGGCAAACATTCATGTCCTCCTGCGTAACGCATCAAGTTCTCCAAGGATGACATTCTCTGTACTTTCTGGTCGTCTGACTAGTCCTTGGGCATCCATCGCGCACTGACTTTGATAAATTGCAATTTGTCATGCACAATACCATACGCTATACCATGCGAAGTGCTGAACACGTCTGTGCCAAAGTGCGTAGATGGATCTGCCTGCCACTCGGAAATGCTTGTTCAATCCCGCTCACAGTGGCGAGTGATGACGCGGTTACACGTCAAATGGAACGTAACGAATCGGTTAGGTTACCACCGCTCTCCCAAAGAGGTTGATGCAGTGTAGGCAATCACAACCATACACTTCGACCATTTCTTTGTGAATTTCCTTCGGAGTTTTCCGTTTAGTCCACAAAAAATGGGACTACACCGCGTTTCTTTTCATTCGTAAACGACGCTAACAAACGCGACATCTTTGTGCCGTTGTTCGCCCAGTCTTCCACAACGGCGACACCTGGTCTAGCCAAACCCGTCTGTAGCGTGATATTCAAACTCGTTGTTTGCCAAATTGCAACTTTCATAGAGAAAAAAATTGATGTGCGTTATTTTTAGATCCTCCTTCGTAAAATTCTTATACTTCATTAGAATATCAAACAGAGGTCATCGCTCTTTCCACGTTTATAAGTGAGTCACAGAAAAATTCTCATTGGTCGCCACCGAGAATCGAACCCAAGGTCTTCCCAGTTACGCTCCGGATATGCTTCCACTGCACCACAGCGGCCTCGAATTCCATTAGACTCACACCTACTAACTGCCAAGCCAATTTGGCTTGGCGGTGCGTAACTGGAAGGCCATGGGTTCGATTCCCGTGGCGGCCAATGATAAGTTTTCCGTGACTCACTTATAAACGTGGAAAGGGCGATGACCTCTGAAGTCCCTGGTCCACGTCAAATGTCTATATTAATTGATTAGAATATATTTTGCAAGCATTGGGAAATGCCAAAGTAATCAGAGTTATCGAGAGGTGTGAACAAGGCAGTCGCATTCGTGGTTTTACGTATTTAGAAAGTGACCTTTTCCCCCGCCCAATTCCAAAGCGGAATTGCAGCGAACGAGACTGCAACTAAAAGACGAAAGAGTGAAAAAGCAATGAAGGGAAACACAATGGTAAAGGATAGAGAGATAAAAGAATAAATGATGAGGTTAGACGCCAAAGAGCATGAACGACTGATATAGAACAAGATAGAAAAAAATACGGGTGTAAGGAAGAAGGAGAAACGGAAAAACACAAGTGTGCGCGATTGCAAAATTGTTAATCGCAAAGGTTATCAGTGAAAAATAATAACTTACGAAGCAGAACAAACCTGTAAACACTTCAGTCGCTCTCATGATACTTGATAGTCATCCTCATTAAAAAAAATCATGCAACAAATTTGATTTCTTGTTTTTTGTCTGCTCTCAATGTACAGCTTTGTGGGAGTTCCAGACATCGAAGTAAGTAATCGATGTGATTATTTTAGTATTTAGCAATAAGGGGATTATATGAGCACAGACGAAAAAATAGCTAGAAAAAAAGAAGCAAAGCGAACAAGATAATTACAATCAATAATAACAGAAGTAATTGTCAGACGGGAACAGAGAAGAGCGAGACTAAAACAGCCGTGTATGTTTAACATCCCGTTTCTTCTCTGTGCATTGAATACAGCATTTCTTCAACACGGAACACAAAAACAAGCCTTAATTTAATGCCACTTAGCATCGCCCATGTGACGTATATCGTAGGTTATTTTTTTCCTTTCCCGTTTTGTCGAATATTTCGTGCTTTACAGCTTCTGGCCTGTTTTCTGAAATTAACGACAACCATGGGTAACTCTTGTGGCTATAAACCAATCGCCCGTCCCTCGTTTAGAGCCACAGGTTCCAGGAAAGCAACGACAGGGTCAGCGCTGTAGGACAAGTACACCAACTAGGCCCCAACCCGGACTCTAATCTGAGCTTAACAGGGAACAATTATATAAACCACGACCTGTGACAACTCTATCAACAGTATGACCACTTTATTAAACTTGTCTGATGCCAGGCGTTTGCATATTCTTGACAGTAAAATGTGAAACTCACTGCAATTGAAAATTTTAATACTAAAGATGGCTCTTGTTTTCTTTTCTCTATGTGTTTCATATCATTCTTTCATCCTACCAGATTTTTCCATGTATTTAGAGGTAAAATCACTTCTATGCAGTTCAGTTAGATGAAAATAAAACGTTAATTTTACCAAAAGAAAGTTTTTTCCGTGAGGTTCATTTCACTGAAAGGTTCGTATTGCCGTATCTTTCATCGCATAACTAATATTAATACAAAAAGTATATAAGACCGAAGTGGTAATCAGTCTTATCGGTGTGAGAAAACAAAACAGAAGTTGCCAAGCTTTCGCTCATCTACGGATGTCTTTTTCAAGGCAAATAGCTTAACCCTTTAACGACCATAACGCCCAACACGTCCGTACATACCAAACGACCATAGCAGTCCCAATCGTCGGTCTAGAGTGAGTCTGACTTCCTGCCATTGCCTGTTTTTCAAATTCGCACGACCTTATGAGGGATCAACAGGTGTCATTCTCAGTCACTATTATTGTTACTAAACAAAGAAGTCAACTAACAGACAGTTTTGGACTTTATACACTATCTACCAACAAGTAATTAGACACCTGTGATAGCAAAGGAAAACGAAGTTTATTTACCTTCAATAGTTGGTGGAGCCTCCGCGAGCGGCGATTATAGCTGCGACCCTCCGGGGCATACTCTCAACCAGGCGTTGTACGACGGCTAGCGGTATTTTCTTCCACTCGGCTTGGAGAAGACAGGTCAGTTCCTTCACCAATTTCGGACGGTGGGGGCAACCCTTAAGTTGACGCTTCAACTCGTCCCAGATGTACTCGATAGGGTTAAGGTCCGGGCTCTGCGCAGGCCAGTCCATTCGATTAACCCCATTGTCACCATATCAAGCCATGGTGGACTACGCAACATGACAGGTTGCATTGTCATCCTGAAAGTAACATGAGTCCACCCCGTAAAACTGCCACAACGTAGGAAGCGCATGGTCATCCAAAATGGTGCAGTAGGTCTCGGCGTTGAGTCTACCAGGAATTGCGACCAAGGGTCCCGTGCCATACCAGGAGAAACACCCCCATAGCACAATTCCACCGCCTCCGAACTTCACAGTTGGCACAATACATTCCTGCAAGAGGCGTTCTCCAGGCAGACGCCAAACCCAAACCCTGCCATCCGAACGGTAGAGGGTGAACCTTGATTCGTCGCTCCAGAGAACCGGTTTCCACTGTTGACGTTCTTTGCACCACGTTAGCCGAGCAGCGCTATTGGACTTGGTGATCAAAGGCTTGTGGGCGGCAGCACGTCTATGATAACCGAGCAGATGGGCTTCCTTACGGATGGTATTCATCGAAAGAACACTCATGGATTCCTCTTGAAACTCCTCGCGGATGTGGCTCATCGATTTGGTGCGGTTCTTTCGAATTTTTCTGGCCAGCACCCGTCGGTCTCTAACTCCCAGTTTTGTGGGTCTGTCGGGTCGGGGCACATTCCGACAATCACCTCTCATCTTCACTGTCGATTTTGGGTACTTCAACTCGCTGGATATGTCACGTATGGATCGGCCATTTCTGTGATACCCGATGATTACACCTTTCTCGAAATCAGAGAGCTCCGAACTGCGTGGCATCTTACATGCGACTGGTTGCGTTGTTGTTTCCCACACGATATTTAACGGCGGCAGCCGTGACGTGTATCAGGACCACAGATATCGTCGATTGCAGGGGTGTCCAATTACTTGTTGGTAGATAGTGTATTTAGAGTAATAGAAGATTTTGGGCTCAGGATCGTTAAATTGTTAAACAAGTTGAAATATTAAAACGATTACAAATTAAATATGAGATTGGTTACACGAGACACATAAGAAATTATTAAATACGCAGCGCAGCATGTTCTGAGGATGAAGTCACGAGATGTGTTAATTTGCAACGTGCAGATTTTGAGAGGGGAAATTATTAAGTCACTGGATCCTGATTTTTGGCAATTCCAGAGAGACACCTTCGTTGCAGGGATCACGGCGGCTGATAATTTTCGGAGGTTCTCTGAATGATGTTGATTTTGGATTAGAGTAGAGGCAAATTTTTAATACCTTCCCATATAGGTACCGCGGACTTGGAACACATTTCCCTGGATAGAGCTGCAGATGTTCTTCCTTGCTTCGAGTCTCTTTTGTGTTCTCAGATTCATTTACAGCTCTATACTTAGAGGTGTGTGTCTCAAGCCCACAGTACCTATATGGGAAGGTTTTAAAAATTATGCCGCGACCTGCTTCCATCGTCCGTTGGATACTGGCCCTATAGAATTGTGGTTGTTTGGACACAAAGAAGTGAATAAGCGCGCGTTCGACATCGTCCCGGTTGGCGAATCCCTGTCCGTCCAGGAAATGCTGCAACTATCGGAAAAGGTGGTAGTGGCTTGTGCTGGGTACGGCAGCAGCTTCCAACCTAGATCCATGATCTTGTGACAGATCATCCGTGATGTGTGAGGCTGCTGTAGGAAGTCGTACTTGAGGTTCAGCAGTGGTGATCGTTTCGACGTGAGTGATGGGTGTAGATCGTCGAGCTTACAGAAGTACACATTGGCGGTGACAGTAGTTTTGTTCGGGAACAGCTCAATAAATATGGCATCCGGCATGTACCACCAAACAGACAGAAGAAACTTACGTGGGTGTTAGCCGGCTTTGGGGGTCGGCATGGGCTTCTGTTTTGAGTCCAACTACTGTTTTCGGGTGCTGATATTGTCATACAGGATCCATTTCCCACCAGGTGGCACAATGCGGTCCACGAACGGGTCAGCTTGGTGACGTGCAAGCAGGGAAACACGCATGCATTTAAGTGATCTGCTCTTTCTTCTTAACTGTCAGTTTATAGGTTACCCAAACTTTCCTCTTGTTCACCTTCCCAATGTGACGCAGATGCATAATAATGCTCGTGTGGATAGTACCCAAGCTGTTTAGCCAAATGCCGCGTGGTAAAACGTGGATCTGTCTCTGCTAAGGTCTGCAGCATGTTCATATCCACTGTTGCTGGTTTTCCGGATTTGGGACGGTCTGCCAGGTCATAAATTCAGTCTCGAAACTGTTTGAACCAACTGCAGCAGTGACGATGTGTTATGGAATTGTAGTACACACTGGTAATGTTCCTTACGCACTTGCTGGGTGCTACCGCGACGAAACTCATACAGCATGCAATGCTAGATGTGCTCCTTGTCCACTTCCATGTTGGCGGATGCTTACACTCTTCGCCTTCTGACGGCTAACTGCCACAGACTTAAGCCACCTACCTGCTGATATGATGACTGTGTGTGCTGCGCAATCTCAGTGACCGGGGCTTTGACTTCGGGTACGGCGTCCTCGGGCGTTGCTCTCTTTCCAACCTGATATGTAGTTCCGATAAAACGAGGTTTCGGTGATGTCATCTTTGAATGAAGTGAGAAATGAGAACTTCACCAGATTTTCTTTTTTGTGTGTGGTTCGCTTTTAAAGATTTTAGGATTTAAGGCTAAACGGAGACTTCTGCCCGAAATGTTTAGGTCCAATGCTTTTAGGACGAAGACTGAAATGGTCGGGTAAGGCAAACACCCCACCCACGCCTCATACGAAATTGGAAAACACCCAACGGCACGGACGGTTTACCTGATGATCGCACTTCTAATGAATGGCCAGCTTCTCCAATTGGACAAATATCACTTTTAAGCAAGTCTTTTGTAAAAAAAAAAGATCGTGCTTATGTTATCTGTTTGTCCGTCCGCCTGTAGACACTATATCTTTGCAACTATTAGACCGATTTGAAAACTTCTTTTTGCATTGGGAAGTTTGAAATATACGAATGATGATTATTTCAGTCAAAAGTTTTAAAATGTGATTCTTTTGTATTCTTGTTTTCATTTATTTACGTAGTCTTGCATTCTTCATACCACAGCTTGTATTTCTGAAAGATTATCAAAATAAATATGAGACTGGTTTCGAAAGGAAGGTGAGTTTAACGATAAGTATTTGTACACTCATCTGTCTGGAGGAGCGTAATCTACCCACGGCTCTACACATGAGAAATGGATGTAAAACCCTTTCCACGGAAAAGCTTCAAAGTGATACTTTTTCTTTAAAAAATTCAGCCCTTCGTGTTTCATTAGTGATATTTGAGATCATTTGAATGATATTAATGTAAAGTTCTTGTGTTTCATAGAAATAAAAAAAAAGTTGATGATTTTAAATGTTACTCGAGCTTGTACTCACAAAAGAAAAATATATTTCGATGATAGATTATTAGGTACTCCTATCTAGTAACGTATTGTGCTGCTCTTGACCGAATTCGTCGAAACAATACCAAATGAAGAACGAGTCTTGCGGAAATTTTATATCATACGGAAATTACTTTGTTTCGCAGTTGCTGCAAATTTGGACAGCGACACAGTCTCTCAGGCAGCAACCGGTTCCGTCCCATCTTAGATGCTTGATATAGTTTTAATACGGGTATAAACAAGAAAATGAAAGATGACACCGAATTTTCGGGTGTAATAAGCACGTCCTTTGAATCCTATCTGACGCAAATTAAATTTACCAAAGCTATTAAAAGTCAATGGAACCTATATGGAAAACAATAGTATCTGACAAAAGAAAGAAGTTTTTCAATCGGGTTTTTAATCCCTCAGATATTGCTGCAAACGGAATCTTGAGCTTACGCCCTCTGGTTGCAGACTTGTGTGTTAAGAAAAACTTGAATTATATGAGAAACATTTCGAACCGGAAACGCTCTCCAACATAGAAAGATTTTTCAAATCTGACTTTTAGAAACAGAGATATCAACAAAAATAAGATGTGACTTTACGTCCCCTGGTGGGAAAATCCATGCATTAATTTAGCAAGAAAGTATTCTCAAAAGGATTTTCCAAATGAGTGGTATCGGTCCAAGAAAAAAAAAGTTTAGTCTAGTTTTCAGGAGCCCAGATTTTTGTACAAATACATCAGAAGCTAAATTTAGCGCTTATGCCCCTGGTGGCCAAACCATTCTTTACCAAACATTAGAAACTATGTGAAAAATATTTTCCATCAGGTCTTGCATGCGATACGGGAATAATTTTTCAAATCGGAGTTTTAGAAGCAAAAATAACGCATAAAACGCAATTTGCCTTTATGCCCCCTAGCGGAAAGTCTATGATTCACTTGAAAATTTTGAATTTTTAGGAAAGAAATTTCGCATCAGAAACACTATACAACAAAGAAGGAATTTTGCAAATCGGACCCTTAGAAGTAGAGATATTGACAAAAATAAGATATACATCTACGCCCCTGGCGTAGAAACCATGCAATATTTTAAGAAGAAATGTTTCTAAAAAGGTTTGTCGACATGAGTACTATCGGTCTACAGACGACGTTTTTTTTAATAGAGTCTTTAGAGCTCATATTTTGCTGCAAATACATCAGAAGCGGAAATTAAGATTTACGCCCCCTGGTGGCCAAACCATTTTTTCACAAAAATTAGAAATCATGTGCAAACGATTTCCCCATCAGGAGCTGTATCCGGTGCAGAAAGAATTTTTCAAATCGGAGATTTAGAAGCAGAGATATAAGGGAAAACGCAACTTACCTCTACGCCCCCTAGGGGAAAGTATATTAATTACTTGAAAATTTTGAAATTATATGAAAAACTTGTTACACTGAAAACACTATCTAACAAAGAAGAAACTTTTCAAATTGGACTTCTAGAAATAGAGATATTGACGAAAATAAGATACATCTACGCCCCTGGCGGAGAAATTGTGGAATATTTTAAGAAGAAAATATTTCGAAAAGGTTTATCGATGTGAGTGGCATCAGTCCACGAAAGAATTTTTTCAATCGATATCTTAGAAGCTTAGATTTTATGGCAAATATATCAGAAGCAAAAATTAACACTTGCGTCCGCTGGTGGCCAAAGTATTCTTTACCAAAAATTTGAAATTATATGCAAAAGTATTTCCATCTGGAGGCGTATCCGCTGAAGAAAACATTTTTCAAATCGGAGTTTTAGAAGAAGAGTTATCGGGATATATGTAAATTACTTTTACGCCCCCTAGCGGACAATCTATGCGTAATTTGAAAAAGTAACTATATCTAAAATACTCTTCGACATAAATAGAATCGAAAGATAATTTTTTCAATCGGATGTTTAGAAGAAAATATGTGGAATAAAATGTATTTTTGAATTCGATATCTGCATTTACGCCCTCTGGCGGCGAAATTGTACATTGTAAAAAAATTCGAAGTAAAGGATCATCATTCCCATATTTCACGCTTACCAATGCAAAAAAAAAATTCAAATTGGACTAATAGTTGCAGAGATATCGTGGCGACGAACGGACGGACAAATTGATAACATAAGCACGATCTTTTTTTACAAAAGACGTGCTAAAAACTCATTTAGTTCCTGGAACTATTCGGTCACGATGCGAGCCAATTATGCAGATGTTCCGTCCTGCTAGACATGTCCATCTCGAAGATAAACCGTAGTCATCAGGAGATGGATTTAATCGGAAATTATTTACAAATCACCTCTGGCTTGAAGATATCGTTCGGCGAATAAGATGGAGCAAAATGTGTGTCATGAAAATATTCTCCACACTGACACCCAGCCCCGTATTGCTGACACTTGATAGAATGAATACACTGCCTGAGGTTACTTGTGACAAATTCAGATGCTGCCATTTCCATTAGGGTGGAGTGAATCTATATACAAGTTTCTTTTTTAACTTTTTTAAAGTGGAATAATTGTCAAAAGCTGCCTATAAGATTATATAACATGTGTTGAAAATTTTATGTGACTAGATTAAAGTTTTGAGGTGCATCAGAAGCATTGAATTTGAAAATGTTGAGCTCATATTTTAAATATTTTGATTTCTATGTCAAATTTTTTCAATATTTGTAATGGAATGGTAACTAACTTTCTGATTAGAATCCATTTTAACAGAATAAGTAGTATTGTTCCTTAAATAAAGATTTGAGGTTCTCGCAAGTCCTCATAATCTCACTAGACGAGTCATTTAGTGTTCTGCGCTCATCATTACTCGACGCAGTCATCAGCCGTTATAATCCATTCACGACATAAGGTACGTCGCACGTTCGGAGAGGAGTTTCGCCCCCCAATGTTCAATTCGACAGTGATTTCTTGTATTGTAGCCAGTCTTTTCACTTGCACGATCCTCGCAGGTCCTACCAGCTGTTTGTGTCCATATAATCGCAGATTCCTATAACTTTTTTTAGTGTGTCACTATTCGCAGTACACCTTTGCTCCGATTGCGTGTGGAAGCCCAGGAGGTCTGCAGTATGGGAAACAGTAGAGCCTGTGCTCCCGGTGTTAAGCAACATGCCACGTTCAAAGTCGCTTTGATTATTAGTTTTGCCCATTTCGAATCACAATCGAAGGCTATGCATATTTCATAATTGCGTCTTACGTGGGGAAATGAGCGATTTAGGTAACGAAGGAAGGTGTATTTAAACTGGCATCTAAATGTATATATGCACAGTCATATCAGAATAATATTACCACGCCCGAAATCACAGTGTACCCGCCCAGGCGCGTTACAGAGTGCACGTGACAAGGTCGACCCCACGGAGATATAAGCGACAGGCCAGGACAGATGAGCCATTGTGCGTTACGTGAGCACAATTTGCAGAGGTAGTGATTAGACGGACCTTCAAAAAGGAATGATCATCGGACTTCCACGCCAAGGGTGAAAGCATCTCGGAAACCAGCAGACTCCCTGATCTGCTCGCAAGGTGCTGTAGTTAGGGGTGCACCAAGAGTGGACCGCTGGCACAGCGAGTACCTCTGGACCCCAGAAGAGAACTTGGCCTATGTCGACTGGTAAAGGCCAATCAACAGTGCAGCAATTGACCACGCAAACGAACGCTGAGGCACCTAGGTACGTGTCCACGATAGAACAGAGAACCCTGTTATGCATGGGTCTCCGGAGTCAACGCTGCGTCAAGGCGCCCATGCTAACCCAGGTCAATCGGCAACGACTCCTGCTGTTCGCATGGGTCTACCCTCATTGGAGAGTGGAAGAGTGGGAAAAGGTTGCCTTCGCCGATGAATCGAGGATTCTATTCCGCAAAAGTGACGGGCGTTGGCGGATGGCGCGTGAGACACAAGAGAAGCAACACCCGGACACGCTTGTCGGTCAAGTACAGGCCTGCGGTGGCAGTGTGTATGTTTGTGGGATGTTTACCTTTTATGAAATGATACCGCTGGATGGGCCTCGGAATCATCCTAGCCGACAGCATGCATCCCTTCATGTTGGACGTTTAGCCTGGTGATGTCTACCAACAGACCAATGCTCCGTGCCACGTCGCTAAAAGGGTGCGCATCTGGTTCCAGAAACACGACAGCAATGTCTCCGTTCTCTCCTGGCCGGCGAAACTCCGAACCTCAACCTCATAGAGCACTTGTGGGACTATTCGAATAGACAGGTTCTACGTGCCGACCCACTTCCACGTCATCTCCGAAACCTCCGTGCTCTTCTGCAGTCCGAATGGGCACGTGTGCCTCGGACAACCTTTCAGGGCGTCATTGCGTCCATGCTAAATCATCTCGCCACTGTCATCTAGGCCAAGAATGTTTTTTTACATTATTAGGTATGTGGTCACGTTATTCTGATACGACTGCGTATAATCATGTTCACATGCAAATATCTTGCCTGTTTCTTTTGGTGTAGAGGAAGAGTGTTTCAACTGGTTACCTGTTTGCCTAAGTACTCATTTAATAAATCATACAAAGTTTTCAGTCAGAAAGCACTCACTTTAATGTCACTCAAGACAACTGCTAAAAATATAAAATGGCAAATATTTGGAACACCGGGATTCCACCCTTCTCAAATTTTTCTGTTGCTGTGTAATACTTATCGTTTAGTGACGTTTGCGTAAAGACAGAGCAAAAATAAATAATGCCATAATCCAGCAAAAGAGAGTGGTCTGGATGTGGCCCACGTAGACAGTTTGTCAGGTTAGTCCCCATAATGCATCTCAAGTGAGAAAATTTAAAAATAGATGGCTAATTTAATAAAAGCCGGCTACACTTATTTCCTTTTCACAGGAACGGAATGAGTCGTCCAAATTACTATCCAAAGTAATTTGGGAGCATTTGATATTTCTTCCAAACAAAACGTGTAACAAGAGTTAAGGAAACTGGTTCAGAGTTTTCAGTTACCTGTCGTAGCTAAGGAAAAAGGGAAATCTTTTGTTGTTTAAACCTCCAAGGTTTTTACCCACAAGAACCGCTCTCCTCCAACAAGATCTATCGTGCCCTATTCTCCCTGCAGTATAAACTTCGCAGTTCTTCAAAAAAAAATTTCACATCACCACTCCATCGCATACGTGGTCATCCTTAGGTTGTCTTCTACCTAAAATTTAAATATCACGGTTCTCATTCATTGAGTATCACCTCAAGAGCATATTTAAAGATATCAGATCATATGTAGAGGATTTTAGGAAGTGAGTGTCTGACCCCAGGTCTTAAACAACCCTTAGAAGCAGGAAGGTAGGAGATTTAGAGTGTCCGATAGGAAAGTGACACGGAAGCGAGGTAGAAATGGGGAGGAAGCGCCTTTATTTATTACCGGGGGCCAGAACCCGGGGCCCGATGGCTTAACGTGCCCATCCGACGCACGGCGAATATTTAGTGGTTCGAGCGTTCGTACCTGCCTGGGATCGTGGCCGTCACGAACGCCACCCGCGGCCCCTTATTTAAAGATGTAATATTTAATTTATACTAAAAATATTTTTATTTAATTTTATACTTAAAATCATTTTTCATATTTTTGGAGAGTAAATATTTGTATCTTAGAATTCTGTTAACATAACTTCCTCTGTTGATCACCTAAAACAAATTCTAGAAAACTCATTTCGTAATATCTCACTTAAATTACTTTTGTGAAAAAATATCGCTTTTCTTATTTGACAGAATTCAATTCTGGTTTGGAATAACATGAATTTGCTAGAGAAAAAGGCTAAAGCACCAATATTTTTCTTTATGGTGCTAAAGCTATCTGTGAATGATTAAAATTGGCACCCCACCAAAAATTAAAACAAGTAACTCTCCTTGATGAAACTTTCAGTGTCCGTTGTTGCAGTCAGTTATCTGATGGGGATCTATCCCGAGTATTTACTATTTTTTTCTAAACCTTTCCGCAATTGATCTCTAACAAGAATTTAAAGAATTCCTGTAAAGTACGAGAGAAACCCTTGTTCTCGAAGAAGCTCGTTTTCAAGTTGTCTGAAATGCTTTTCCATACAGTTTAGTCAGTCAAGCTCTGTGCAAACAAGAATTTGTCGATGAAGGGATCGAAGTCCCCGTTTCCTCGCTCCGGAGTGAGTTGCTTTAATCGACTGAGCTGCACCGACGAAATGTATTGCTGCACATTTGTCGTCTTGACACCTGCTTCACCTCTGTAGTACGTCACAGGTCCTCTTCAATTTTTTAATTATTTACCATCCCTTCATTCATTCATCTCTTCACGTTCTGTGCGATTTTTCTCTTCTGTATGCTTCACAAAAGAAAAATTATTGAAATAAAAAAAACCCTTATATTAGACAAGCTTTTGATGAATTTCAATTTACGTGCTGTGTGGAAATATAGTGTAGTTTCGTCGAAATACGAAGCTATAAAAAAAGTACAAATTTATCTTAGCGATGAAAAAGTATTGACACATTCCTTTCATAAAATTCTAGAAAATTATATATTTCATTACATTTCTTCATATCTTTCCTGGGCATTGGCATCGCTTGGATGCCTTGCTGACGAGAGAGTCGCTGATCATTTTCTCTGATCACTCTAGGGACACAGGTTTAGATATCATAGGTCGCGTTCATGTCATTTCCTCGCCGTGTGCTGTGGCACGTCACTTATTTTGAACCTTTAAACTTTACCTTTCTCGTAAGGGAATACCAGCCACCCATATGCTTTACCACTGCATCAATCTCGCTTCGCACTATTGCACATTGCTTTCCTCTCCGCGACTCTTTCTGAGAAACGACGAATCTCTCCGCTCTAATGTGTCACTTTCTCCTTCGAGAATTTCAAGAAATAATGGGAAAATGAAAATTGCAGAAGTAAAGTGATTCTTTCAGACCAACGGAATTTTCTGCTGATGTACAAAAGACCCACATGAAGACCACATGGGATATGGATGGATGAAATTCGAAAGCATGCCGGAGTAACATGAAATAGATATGCTCTAGACAGACAGCCGTGGAAGAAACTTGGGTAGACCTTCATCCAGCAGTGGAATGATGACGATTGGCAAAGATAATGTATCTGTATATAATCTCAGAATCACGTTTATACGTTTCTCACATACGTATTTCTTATTCGTACAATGTCAACGGTGCACAAATTTTGAATTGCAGTTAATGTAAGATTTTATCTGTTATACGTTAATCGAATAAGCTTCTTTCCCAATTATGTGTTAATTTGTGGTTGCAACACTTTCAAATTCAAAACCAAATGAATTCCATTTAGCAAAACCTTTTCACCTTCCACGCTATACGTGAACTCTTTTTTCCGATTTCTCACCTCCATCCGCAACTCGCAGTCTCGTTTTCATTGTTATCCACCTTATTCTACACTTTTAAAAATTTTGTGGTAGGTTACACCAAAAAGTGGTGCTACACCAGCTGCACCCCTCTCTGAGAATAGATGCCCCATTTTGTGGTGCAAACAAAACCCAACAACCTTGTGCAGCTTTGCACCATAATGTAGTGCAACCTTGCATCACATTATAGTGCAACATTTCACCATGTTATCGGGTTTTGTTTGCCTACACAACGGTGTATCTTTTCTCAGAAAGTGGTGCAGCTGGTGTAGCACCACTTTTTGGTGCAACCTACCATAAAGATTTTAACAGTATACGACTCTGACGAATACGCACTCTCGACATGAGCTACCATTGGTCAGCTCAGTTGGCATCAGCAGCCACCTCATCTTGCTTGACGTTGTCATATAGGACTCTTCCACTGAAACATTCCTTTGAAAATTTTTTTTTGTATGGGGGAGGGGTTCACGACTACCGTGAGAAATTCTATGGGCTATAAGTAGTCTCTCATCCCTAATTTAGTGCCACTGATTCCAAGGCCGTAAGAGAAGCATCATCAATGCCTCACCAGGGATATGAACCCGGACCAATCACAGAAGAATGGTCAGAAGCTAGCGCTCAGTTAATTGCGACACCAAGGCAGCTAGCTATTCGTATTCGCTTTCTTTCATTCGGACCATGGTTTCAGCATCTCGTAAAACTTTATCTTTAACATACAAAACTGAGCTTTTGAAAAAGATTAGTGAAAACCACACTTCAACTAACTGGGATTTAGCTATAAAATATTAAAAATTGAGGTTCTAACAGTTACGATGATCATTTACAAACGTCAAGAGATTGAGGACAATGCAACATCTTCGGGTTCAACTTCATTAGAAAGTGTACATGCTGAAATTTAAAAGTTAGCGGAAGTCGTGGACACTGGTCAATTCTTAGACTAGTGCCGTGTCGCTAACATTTCCATAAAAGGTCCGACACTCATTGAAAAGGCCAAGGGAAGTTGCAATTATTCCAAAGCAAATGCATCAGCAATCACATTTAGCAAAATATTGAAATCTTGTGCTCTTCTTACAGACTACTTTTGTACCGCACATTTTGATACACACACAATACAGCTCTCGGAAGCCTTGAAAATGCAACATTTCAACCTAAACGGGTAAAGAAAAAATGAAAAAAAAACTTTTAAAACCATATTAACGTACAAGGGTTGGACAGAATAATGTGAACAGCACGCTCAGAGATGTGACTTTTATTGCAGCTGCATACGTCGCACTAAGCAAAGGTATCCACTATTTTTTGTTGCAATAGCTTTGTCTAGAACCTCAAAGTCCTGTTTAAGTGCCTGTAAAGTGTCATGTTGCAAAAATTTCTTTCAAGCTAACAACCAGATGAGTGACCTAACGGACTTCGAAGGAAAGCTAAATGGGGGTGGTTGGCCAGTTGGTGCCTCCGTGACAACAGTCGCCAGCGTAGTGGGGGTATCGATAGCTACTATGTCTAGCATCATTACAGCATACTGTGTTTATGCCTTCGGAAGAGGCTAATTGTTGGTGGCCGGCTAGTTGATGCCTCCGTGACAACAGTCGCCAGGGAAGTGGGGGAATCGAGAGCTACTGTGTCTAACGTCATGACAGCAAACTGTGTTCATGACTTGGGAAAAGGCTAATTGTTGGTGGCCGGCTAGTTGGTGCCTCCATGAAGAGAGTCGCCAGGGTAGTGGGGGTATCGAGAGCTACTGTGTCGAGCTTCATGACAGCATATTGTGTTCATGACTTCGGAAGAGGCTAATTGCTAGTGGCCGGCAAGTTGGTGCCTCCGTGACAACCGTCGCCAGGGTATTGGGGTATCGAGAGCTACTGTGTCTAGCGTCATGACAGCATACTGTGTTCATGACTTCGGAAGAGGCTAATTGTGGGCACCACCGTGACAACAGTCGCCAGGGTATTGAGGGTATCGAGAGCTACTGTGTCTAGCATCATGACAGCATACTGTGTTCATGACTTTGGTAGAGGCTAATTTGTTGGTGGCCGGCTAGTTGGTGTCTCCGTGACAACAGTCGCCAGGGTAGTGGGGTTTTCGACAGCTATTGTGTCTAGCGTCATGACAGCATACTGTGTTCATGACTTCGGAAGAGGTTAATTTTGGGCGCCACCATGACAACAGTCGATAGGGTAGTGGGAGTATCGAGAGCTACTGTATCTAGCGTCATGACAGCATACTGTGTTCATGACTTCGGAAGAGGCTAATTGTTGGTGGCCGGCCAATTGGTGTCTCCGTGACAACAGTCACCAGGGAAGTGGGGGTATCGAGAGCTACTGTGTTTACCGTCAAGACAGTATACTGTGTTCATGGCAAAACCGCGTCTGCGAAACACAAGAGCTGCAGGAAAACGACCTTGCCTGAAAGAGACAAGGGAGCATTAAAGAGGGTTGTTACACGGAATAAGAAAACCACGGCACCGAAATTTATTGCGGAGCTCAATCTGCATTTCCAGACCCCACTATCAACGAAAACAGTGCGCATGGAACTGCATAAACAAGATATTCCCGGAGAGCTGCTAATGCCAAACCTCTGGTGACGCGGGTGAATGCACAACGGTGACTGCAGCGGTGCCAGGAGCACTTTTCTTTTCTTTTTTGATTGGGAGTTTAACGACCACAGTGAGTAACTCGATGAGCTATGAAGCAGTCGCCCGTCTTTAATTTAGGGCCACTGGTTCCAGGGAAGCGAGAGAGCCGTGGCCGGAAGACATACACAACATCCATGCTTCACCGGGATTCGAAAACAAACCCTTCACGGACGAATGATTATAAGCTAGCGCTTAGACCACTGCATCAGCGCCAGGAGAATACAACGGGATTGCCGATGCATGGAAGCGTGTAATGTGGTCGGGTGAATCCGCATTCATACTTTTCCCCGTCGCTGGACAGGTTTACGTGTGCACAACACCGTCTGCTCCAAACAGTGCAGCATGGCGGTGGTTCTGTTATGCTGTGGGCGGTCTTATCTTAGTTTACAGCAGGCCCCCTGATCAACTTGAAGGAGCGGATGACTTGGCCGGGCGTATGAAACCATTTCGGTCAACTAAGTCCATCCAGTGGCTCGGGCATTGTTTCCTGCGAGGGGATGCCATCTATCAAGAACATAACGCCCCAATTCACAGAGCTCAGAATGTCCAATCATGGTTTGAGGAAGATGAGGACGAACTTTTACACCTTCCTTGGCTTCTCCAATCACCAGAATTAAACATAGCCGAGCCACTGTTGTCTGTGTTGGAAAACAGAGCAACATCGCTTTATCTTCTTCCTGCCTCAGTCAAGAAGCTGGAGCCGTTTTTGCATGAAGAATGGTGTAACATTTCACTAACCACCATACAGGATTTGTATGCGTCCATTCTAAGAAGAATTCAGGCGGTTTTGAATGCCAAAAGTGGTCCTGCACCCTATTAGGTACGTTTACAAGTGTTGGTGCACTACGCGGTGCGATACAAATCAACAAAATAGTAAACAAGTTAGTAAAATCATGCAATGCATTGATTATGATACGCTTTCCAACATACCAGAAATCATTTTTTTTTTTTTGGATGCGGTTTAACGACCACCGTGAGCAACTCAATGGGCTATAAGTAGTCGCCCGTCCCTAATTTAGGGTCACTGGTTCCAGGGAAGGGAGAGAGCCAGTGCCGTAAGACAAACACAACATCCATGCCTGACCGGGATTCGAACCCGGACCCTTTACGGACGAATGATCAGAGGCTTGCGCCTTAGACCACTGCGCCACCGGGGCGGCCCAGAAATCATTACTCAAGATATGAGGATAATGGCTGTGAAATAAATCAAGGTCTTGTGCCCTGAACTTTGATCCCATTTCAATGATATTCTACAGAACCGGTTCAGTATACCTCCGAAATAACATGATAAAGCTTTGTCGGAATCGAAGCATTTTTACATGTGTTATGATGCATCAAGGCCATGGAATAGATTCCGCTCCTGTGTCCTAACCTTTGACCCCATTTCGCCCATTTTCAATAGAATTCGTTGACCCCCTTTCGCCCATTTAATAGGCAGGCCCCTACACCATACTAACATTTCATCCAAATCGAAGAATATTTACGTAAGTTATGACGCATAATTGCGATGGAAGCGATTCCGCTCCTATGTTCTGACCTTTGACCCCATTTCGCCCATTTTCAATAGGGTTTGTCCCCAGATGGTCCTCTATCATATACTAAAATTTAATCGAAATCGAATTTTATTTTACGTTAGTTATGACGCATAAGAGCAGTGGAATGGATCCAGCTCTTATGTGCTAATCTTTAAATCAATTTCGTTCACGTTCAGTAGAGTTCCTTCCCAGGTGGTCCCCTTCTACATACTAAAAGTTCATCGAAATCGAACGATTTTTATGCGAGTTATGGTGCGGACGAACATACGCCCACAAAGCGTGACGTAATGAAGCAGACGGGAATCGCGGCCATCTGCTCGCAAGAGTGTGACGTCATAAAACTTTAATAGGATCCACACACAACGCGTGACGTAATGAGACAGATGGCGTGACAGTGCGCTAACATATCAAGCGCGAGATTATGACGTCATAAGGCCGTCCCTAGGTGGTCCCCTACCACATAATAAAATTTCATCGAAATCGAACTATTTTTACGCACGTTATGGCGCAGAAAGGCAATGCATCCCGCTCCTATGTCTTGACCTTTGACCCCACTTCACTTATTTTCAATAGGGTTTATTCCCAGGTGGTCTCTTACAATATACTAAAATTTCATCGACATCGACCTATATTTACGCAAGTTATGACGCATAAGGGCAATGGAATGGATCTCGCTCCAACGCCGTAACCTTCCACCCCATTTCCAATAGGCTTCGTCCCCAGGTGGTTCCCTACCACATACTAAAATTTCATCGAAATCAAACCATTTTTACGCGAGTTATCGTGCCGACAGACTGACAAAGCTGGAGCATATACGATTCTTCAACCTATCTTTGGAAAACGTAAAAAAGCTTAGAAAGTAGAAAAGAATAACTCAAATTCCTTTAAATTAGATAAAAAAATACTACGTAGTACGTACGTATACAGGCCACAGAATTAGAAACTTTTATTCAATATCGGGATGAACTGCCTTTCAGACTGAATTACAGCACCTTAGCGGTATGGCAGCAAAGATTCCATAAGGCATTGGAGTGCATCTTGCTCTAAAGCCAACCAGGCATCCATTAGACAGTCCTTTTACTAGCCTAGATTTGAAGTCTTTTTTGTCGGAATGAAGTGTTTGTTACGAAATGTTTTAGGGTATTGCTCTACCATGCAACACGTCACAGTTTTCAGGAAACTTTTTTTTTTTTTTTTTTTTTTGATTGGAGGTTTAACGACCACCATGAGAAAGTCGATGGGCTATAAGCAGTCGCCCGTCCCTAATTTAGAGTCACTGGTTCCAGGGAAGGGAGAGAGAGTCTGTGCCGTAAGACAAACACAACATCCATGTCTCACCGGGATTCGAACCCGGACCCCGTTCGTACGAATGATCAGAAGCCATCGCTTAGACCACTGCGCCACCGGGGCGGCTCAGGAAACTTCATACACTGGTGTGCAAAAATTAAGGACGAAGATGAGAAATTAGCATAACAGCGGAATGAGCAGACAGAACGGACCGAAAGACCACTCAGGAGATAGACTAGGGTCCGGTACGGTAGGGCATGCGCATATATGCAGTATGACGTAGGGGTGGAGTGTCGGAAGGGTATAAAGCACACGGGCTGTGTACGCTCAGCTATTCGGTGAAAGCTATTGCACGGTGTACATCGGTTTGAACGACGACCGGTATATTGTCCTACATGCAAGAAGAGAGACTGTAGACAGCGGGAGAAATCGCAAGACACATGCAACAGACAACTGGACGTCCGTTATCGCGTTTTACCGTGTCCAGAAGGCTGCACAAAGGTGGTCTATTTGCACGACGACCAGTACGGTGTGTGCCATTAACGCCAGCTCATTGGAGACTGCGGTATCTGTGGTGCCAGGAACACAAGAACTGGACACATCATCAATGGGGTCGAGTTCTCTTTACGGATGAGAGCCGATTTAGTATGACGAGCGATTCTGGACGTATATACACCTGGAGAGAACAGGGAACACGCAAATACACCTACATCATCATCGAAAGGGTCCGGTTTGGAAGTGGAGGAGTTCTCGTTTGGGGCGGTATCATGCTTGGTTACCGTACTGACCTCCCTATCTTCCAAGGAGGGTCTGTCACTGTTGTCCGCTTTTGTACAGAGGTTCTCCTGCCTCACTTGCGTCTGTTTAGAGGTGCTGCGGGTCCTGAGCTCCCTTTCATGGACAACACCTCATCGTACAGTGGCTGTCGCAGAGCTGTTGGAGAGTAAATTATTAAACTCATGGATTGTCGCGCAAGGTTCCCGGACCTAAATCTAATCGAACACGTGTGGGACCTTCTCGGGAGACGCTTGACAGCACGTTACCAGATTCCGCAGCTTCGATTGGCGCTACAAGAGGAATGGGCCGCAATGCCTCAACAGCTCCTTGACAACCTCGTCCTCAGCATGGACAGACGTAAATCCTGCAACGCAGTCAGGGATGATCATATCCCCTACTAAAGGCTGGATTTTTCTTGAAATCCACCTGTCACAAGGACGTTTCCGTCTTCTGTCCTGTTGTGCTGGAAGCTGCCTTTTCAATAAAGTGCCTTTGTATCCTTTGGATTCCTTGTTTGGACGGTTTTGCTCACTTGTTCCATATTCTTACATCTTGGGGATCTTATGGTATGGATTTGAGTCGATGTGGAGCACTTCTGCACGAAGTTACATTCGAACAACCGTCTCGTCCTTAATTTTTGCACGCTAGTGTATTTCAATGTGTATTTCATGTTTTTAGTTATCGTGATTTCTTTTGCTTTCTTCCAATATGGAAACCATTGTATTTAGAAAAAGTGAAGCAGCCCCATTAGTGTGTTGTTTACGTTATCAATCTCTTATCAGTTTTTTTAATCATTCAAGAAGTTTACGCCTGACTGTACCAAATTAGGGTTATCACTGAGAATGGAATGTAACTTTTTTTATTTAATTGCGGGGTTTAACAACTGCTTTGAGCAGCTCAATGAGCAATAAGTAGTCGCCCGGCCCTAATTTAGGGCTACTACTTCCAGGAGGGGAATAAAGCCAGTGCCGTAAGACAAACAAGTCATCCGTGCCTCACCGGGATTCGAACCCGGACCATCTCGGAAGAATGGCTATAAACCAGCGCTTGAACCACTGGTGTAACATGTATAGTTGACTCATTTTTTACATATTCCCGATTGCACTATAAGCAAAAGAGCTATGAAGCAACATGCCATCAGAATTCAGCCGGGTAGATTAAAATTTTTTGGTTGTGTTTTCTTCCCAAGTTTCTTGACTTTTAATTAGCCAGAGTATAACAAAAGGTATTCACTGTTGCGTCATTCTCTAGTAGACACAAACTTCTGTCATCTAATAAAGCTTCAAGAGCGTCCTCTGCTGATAGCTGGGTTTCAAATTTCGTCTGCGTTCGTGATATGCCTTGAATCCACTGCATTGTATGATTATTAGTCTGTAATACAGACAGGTAAGGCAAAACGTATGCTCTAAGAGTATTTGCAAAATATGGGTTCGTGCTTTCCAATCATCGCCAACATATAAATCTAAGAACAAGAATCCATCTGGCACACTTTGTTTTTATAATCTAATAGTCTGGTTGTTGTTACGAGATCCTCACAAAAGTAAGTGATTAGCATCTCCTAGGATACTAAACCATCTGTATGCTTTTAATCTTTTTCAAACAGCCGCCAATAGTTAAGTGCTCAGTTCTTTCCCGTTGGTTTTCAAAAGAAAAACAACAAGAAAGTTGACACCCAATTTTCGGGTGTAATAGCACGTCGTTTGAATCCGTTCTGGCGCGAATTAGATTTATCAAAGTCTGAGGAATCGGTATGGGAAACAGTAGTGTCTGACAGAAGAAATGTTTTTCAGTCGGGTATTTAATCCTGCAGGTATTTTGTGTAAGCGGAATCGTAAACTTACCCCCTCTGGTGGCAGACTAGTGCGTTAAGAAAAATTTGAAATTATATGAGAAACATTTCGCAGCGGATACGCTCTCCAATAAAGAATTTTTCAAACCAGACTCTTAGAAGCAGAGATATCGACAAATTGAAGATATGCATCTATGCCTCTCACGAGGAAAAACATGGATTATTTTAAGAAACAAGTATTCTCAAAAAGTTTTTCGCGGTATCGGTCCAGGAAATCATTTTTTCAGAAACTCAGATTTTGCTGCAAATACTTCAGGAGCAGAAATTAACACGTATACCCATTGCTGGCCAAACCATTCTTTACGAAATATTTTAAATTATATGAAAAGCATTTTCCCATCAGGAGCTGTTTGCGATACAGGAAGAAGTTTTAAAAACGGAGTTTTAGAAGCCGAGATCTTGAGGGAAACGCAATTTACCATAACGCCCCGTACCAAAATGTCTATGAATTACCTGAAAATATTAAAATTATATGAAAAACATGTCGCACCGGAAACTATCCGATAAAAGATTTTTTAAATCGGGCCATCAGACGCAGAGATATTGACAAAGATATGATATACATCTACGCTTGCTGGCTGAGAAACCATGCAACATTTGAAGAAAATATTCCTAAACAGTTTACGAAAGAATTTTTTCAATCGAGATTTCAGAAGTTCATATTTTGTGGTAAATACATCAGAACCAGAAATTATCACTTGCGGCCCCTACTGGCCAAACCTATGCTTACCAAAAATTAGAAATTATATGCAAAACATTTAAGATCAGGAGCTGTATCCGCTGAAGAAAAATATTTTGAAATCGGAGTTTTAGAACTAGAGATATAGGGAAAAACGCAATTTATTTTTACGGCCCGTAGCGGAAAATCTATGCGTAACATGAAAAAATGACTATACCTAACTCTTCGACATAAATGGAATCAAAAGATAAAATACTTTTTTTCAATCTGATGTTTAGAAGACAATATATGGAATAAAATGTCTTTTAAATTTGATATCATCTGCGTTTTCGCCCGCTAGCGGCGAAGTTGTAAATCATAAAAATAACCAAAATGAACGATCATCATTCGCATATTTCAAGCTTCCCAATGCAAAAAGAATTTTTTAAATCGGACTAATAGTTGCAGAGATATGGTGTGCAGAGGCGGACGGAAGGACAACCCGATAACATAAGCACGATCGTTTTTACAAACAACGTGCTAAAAAGAAAGAATCAGATTGGTGCATATTTTGATAATTTTGTAACTGATTATTATTGTTATGAAATATTAACCTCAATATGATGGATTAGTGAACCCCAGGATGCTTTTCATGCTTTCCAAACATCCACCAACAACAATGGAGTTCCACTTACTTGGTTCCACCAAAAGCGGAGTGCAGAGTTTCACTTTTCAGCACGTCTTTTTGTAAATTCCTATACAGCCGTAAATGCAGATGATATCGAACTCAAAATATATTTTAATCCATATATTTACTTCTAAACATCCGATTGAAATTTGTTTTTACCTTTGGATTCCATTTATGTCGAATACTATTTTAGGTATATTGAAGTCTTCAAGCTACACATAGATTTTCCGCTAGGGGCAGGGCCCGATTTAAGTCAGTGGATACCCTGTGCACATCCAATTAAAATTTCCAGCCAAAAGTTGAAAAGAATATTTGTTGGTAATTTTTTTTATTTTGGCAAGCAATTTTTCTAGTACTAAAAGATTAAAATACATCCCACATGCTAATCAACTTTATAGCCAATGTGGCTTGTAACAGACGAGCATTCAAACCACTTGTACTTCCCCGCATCCACAGAGCTTACAGCTGTAACATTAATTACTCTGGAATTCTTTTTTTTTTTTATGTATCATTTACAAAACAAATATCTATCCTCCCAGAGATATAATTTAAAACCTCTAGTCTGCCATAAATTAAATGGAAATGATGAACCGATGGTGGTAGTAATACCAAAACCGTAAGAAGTAATCCATCACAAAATGTTGCAGCTGACAACACACATTGTGGGATAAATTATTGCAGCAGTCCAGGTAAATTATTACAACAGTCTTTAAATAAAGTAGTGTCATTTGAACTTTTTTCCGCATTTTCATTTTTGTGAAAATAAACCCTACACAATTATGAATATTGATTCACAAACCTTGTTCTCAGA
This sequence comes from Macrothele yani, assembly GCA_039090855.1. NCBI lineage: Eukaryota > Metazoa > Arthropoda > Arachnida > Araneae > Macrothelidae > Macrothele > Macrothele yani. The sequence goes on from CM077002.1 coordinate 142,721,028, forward strand.
AAATTAATATTAATAAAAATATTTTTAATAAACTCTACACGTTTTGCTGAAATGCTTTTTATGTATAATATCCCGTATTGCTCCGAATATAGGCTTAACCCATGATATGGGATCTCAAGGAAAAACAAACCATACCTTTATGTTATTACAGGAGCGTGATTATAAGTCACACCCCTTTTTTAAAAAACCATTAAAAAATTTTGAATAAAAATATTTTAAAAAATACTAGATAATTTTTAACTGTTGAAATGGCAGCAGGACATCAAAAAATGGCTTTTTTTCTACCTTTTGTGGCTGCAGAATCAAGAATTATGTCGTCAAAACTTAAATCTGCTGTTATATCACTTTTAATGGACAGTATATGAAGAGGATCAAATGACTCTCCTTTTAAACTTTAACGCTTTGTTCTTTTCAGAACCTCAAAGGAACTTTCATTTGAACAGTTTGAAATTGGTATTGGTAAAAAATTCCTGAGGCATGTGTCAACAATGGGAAAAACATGAACTAAATTCAAGTGCCTTTGTTTCCCAAGGCAAGTGAGGAGATCTGTGCTCTCAGTGAATGAATTGTTTCGTCAGAATTCGAAACTGAAGGAACTCTTCAGCAAAATAGTCTTCAAAAGATTGTTACATATTATCTAAAAAGTTTGAGTGTTGAAGGAATCTCGATTATTAAAAATAATGTCTGGAGCTGATGAATCTTCTAGAAGTCGGTTCTTGGGTATTTTCTTTCTTCTTGAGTATTCATAATCCATTTCTCTCCCTAACAACTGGTTGGATTCTTTCTCGAACAGTTCGAAATGTTTTCTCACGAAATTCAGGATGAAGTCAATAATTGACTCATATATGGTAAAACTAACGACAAATTGCCCATGAAAGTTGTCAAGAGAACGGAAGTGCTCACAGTGTTGATTCGTTGCAATATTGTCCCAGATAATCGTTAACAAAGTAGTGTCTTTTGTCATTAATTTGGCATGAAGAAACTTCAAAATATATTTGGTTTTTGGAGGTAGTTTGAGGCCTCCCAGATTCTGAGGCCCTGTGCATGTGCATCACGTGCACGTGCAGAAATCACGTGCACGTGATGCACATGCACAGGGCCTCAGAATCTGGGGGGCAGAAATCATCGTATGGCTGCAGAAATCATCACGTGCAGAAATCATCGTATGGCTAGGGGGCATTACGATAAATTGCGTTTTCCCCGATATCTACTTCTGAAACTCTGCTTTGAAAAATTATTCGTATATCGTATACAGCTCCTGATAGGAAATGTTTTGCATAAAATTTCTAATATTTCGTAAAGAATGGTTTCAGCCACCAGGGGGCGTAAGTGTTAATTTCTGTTTTTGATGTATTTGAAAGAAAAATCTGAGGTTTTGAAAACTCGATTGAAAAAATTCTTTCGTGGACCAATACCGCTCACATCAAAAAAGTTTGAGAATACTTTCTTCTTAAAAGAATGCATGGTTTTCCAACCAGTGGGCGTGGAAGCATATCTTATATTTGTCGATATATCTGCTTCTAATAGTCCAATTTAAAAAAAATATTTCTTTGACGGAGAGAGTTTACACTGCGAATGGTTTCTCATATACTGTAATTTCAAATTTTTCTTATCGCAGAACAGAGGGCATAAGTTCACGTTTCTGTTTAAAGCAATATGTGCGGCATTAAAAAACCGACTGAAAAACATTTCTTCGGTCAGATACTATTATTTCTCATACCGGTATCATTGACTTTTATTCGCTTTGCCAAGTTTAGTTCAAGTCAGAACGGATTCAAAAGACGTGCTCATTACAGCAGAAAATTCGATGTCATCTTTCTTGTTTTGATTTCAGAGAATCAAACTGACATGCATGTTTGATAACTGAATTTTATATATTCACCACATTGTAGGTGATAAGTGATCTACCAGAGGGTCGCTGAACCACAGGCGTGCATCAAGTCAGCTGATCTTCCTTATCCGTAGCCACAGGTGACGACCTCCTTTGTGGTTTATTTTCCAGAGTCGTTACACCCTCGGTAGATTTCACTTTCCTGACGTACATTACTTGCTCACCAGTGGCGTAACTAGCACAATGTGTGCGTCCCCCTCCCACAAGATTTACTTCCGCACTCCTAAGCACAGTAAGTTTCCCAGGGGAGTTTGCATTTTTTGCGGGTGAGTGTGGTGTTGGGGATGGGAGGGGTTAGGAAGTCAGGGAATGTGTCTGCAAAAGTAATGGTGGCACCTAGAGCCCTGTAGTTTTAAGTAATAGATTTGACAATACGTGTAATTGCCTTGTCCAAATCTAAAATAAATCACTTGAAGAAATCACCCTTTATTACCACTCCCTTATGAGAATAGCAAACCACTACTACGTCTTATTCACCGTAGTGGGATTATTTTATTTTAATGGCCAAAGCATGCAAAATTTCACCTCCGTGATTTTTCCTAGTGGTGTTGACAAGGAAATTGGGTTCCCTAAATAAGGATCTCCAATCTCAGGGTCGACAGGACCTTACGTTGTGTTTCATATGGAACAACAATGGGGTTTCCATGCCCTTCCGTATGCCGCAATTGTATTTAGTTATAGATCAACAGAGAAACATAGATCAACAGAGAAACATTTTATAAATATATATCATGATCGAAAATAAAACTCTGCAACAACTTAGCAAGTGACAGAGTGACACCGTTAAATACAATTTAATTCTTAAAAAATGCTCTGAAGTACATGAGTACCGGTGGAGTTATTTATCTTTAAATACACATCCTAAAGTTATATTAGACTGTAATATGCAGATATAGAAATATGGTAACCTGGTTATATCGCTAAGATTTCATGAATTTAGTAGTGAATACGGTGGGCTAAAGAATCTCGTGTAAAACTATAGCTGAGACCTTTGGGAAGTTGACCCTGCTTAGCAAATGCAAAGCTATGAGAGGTGACTTTCAGAAATGTATGAGTAAAAAGCATCTTACCCTCATTGACTGTCGTCGGTACCGCAGACTTTGTGCACGGTGCCAAGGATTAGACGCAGCTCCCTTAACGTTTTTCTTGACGCTTTTAACTGCTTGCTTTCTCTCTCTTCGCGTGCAAAAATTTCTGTCTCCATGACTAACTACATAAGTAACCACGAGCGTCGAAACTTTCGTCTCTCTCATTTTACTGACTCCAAGACTACCTCTCTCTGCTTACCGACCACGACTGCCTCCACGATTCTCTGTGAACCCTTTGCGGCGTCCCGCGTCCGGCACGAAGAAGGTGCAACAGACCACCTCCCAAAATGGCGTCGGGTTACGTCATTGGTTCTCGTGGGTCCTTTGGGCTTGCGATTGGTGTATCGCTCTGAAAAGCTCGTTTGAGATTCGCGGAAGCTCCTCTTAACAGAGGACGCGATCGGTACTGAAATATTGCCTAAGAATATGACATGTCACCCTTTCTTCTAGCGTCCGCACCTAGTTTCTGGGATGGGCAAAAGTCATTTACGGAATTTTGCTGCGGGCCGAATTCGAGATTTTTTTGACCTTTTCAGGGGATGGGCGGAGGCGTCCCGCGTTGTAGAGGGTTTGGGGAAAGACTTATGCCTCCAAAAGTTACGACTTCCTTTCCGTAGAACAACGCTACCGAACGTAGCGAATCTGCTGTATCTTGCATTCCGTGTACATGGGAATTTCTGACTATTTCAGGCCTCCTACCTTCCCCCTTTCTGAGTGGCGGCGAGCGTTCCGTACGAATTGGGGAGGAAGGAAATTGAAAAAGGAGGGAAAAAAACGGAAGAAAAAAAAAATTGAAAAAAGTTCGGTGGCTTAACCTATTTGAAAGCCCGGTATTTATCGTGACGAAGATTAATTAAAATACAATTTAAAATTCTAGCTTCGCTTTTTTGAAACTGGTCTTTAACTAAGACTTTTTCTTCCCACAAGTAAATTTTCGCTATGGCTGAATCGAAAAGTTGAGAAAAAAATAAAATAAAAAAATCGGAACAAAAAAAAGTAAAGAACCCTGAATGTTACCGGAATACGGAGGATTCCGCTGTGACGCCTCTTACACATGGAAGATCTGCGTCTACTGTGAACAAATGTTGGCGCCTGTCGTGAACGTAATCCTAAGTCTGTTTTCTCACATCCTCCACGGGGAACCCCACTGTGGCCTCGCGCTTTTCCTCAGCAGTGCAGAGAGAGGGCGATTGGAGAGCGATCGTACTGTATTATTTACAACCCGTGGCAGAGCAATCGTATTACAACCCGAAAACAAAAGAGCCGAATACTTTCAATCTGTAGTACATTAAGTGTTTTAAAAGTGAAAGTCGGCATTTATTTAGATAAAGCTAAATATATCTTAAAGCAAAATATACATCTCTGGGTTAATTATTGTGCGTGTTCGAATATTTTCATAAAATTATAACTGGAAGTAGTACTATAATTTAGGTAAGCTGACAAATGTCGGGCCATTCCTCATTTGTGGGTAACTCGATGCCAACTGCTTACATTAGATTCTTATCCTCGGTTCATTGCTACTCCTGTGTAAAACAAAAAATGGTGCAAAAGACAATAAAATTTATGCATTTCACTCAATACGTAAACGGATAAATTTAAATGGTACATCTTTAGGCCTGGTGCCTGCTGTGTTCGGGAAACATGTTTTAACGACAAAACGTGGTGAAATTTGTTCAGTCACTTCAGCTTTGGAAGACAAAGCCACTTCAGGATAATTTCGCAGGACTGATGTGCTATCAAAATAGTTCCGAATGACTGTATGAAACGAACTTGCTCTTGTATTCTTTGTACTGATTTTCCAATTAATACCAAAGATTAAGAACCTCAAGAAACTAACATTCACACTTCTTACCAACTCATGAGATAGGATGCTTTTTATCCAATCTATTACTCTTTAGCTTATTGCAGTAGCTGCAGAGTAATCCATTAAATGAAAATATTAGCAAAGGCGTTTCACAAAGTTTGACATTTGAACTTGCTTGCTTCGCATTTTAGGTACGTATACAGTATTTTGAAAAAGGTATTTAATACCTAAGTCAAAAGCAAGATAATTTACTAACCGAAATCATTAGACACCCACCTTACGCCGTTATAACTGCAAAGACTGATAATGTTTCCACAAGATGCTGGTAGGTCTGTACTAGACTTTTCCTAGATTTCTCCTGCTTAGCTTTCCCAGAGCCACCGTAGATAAAATACTTACCGGCCGAGATCGGATTCCCCATTACAGTTCGTCCCAGGGATGTTCTAGTAAATTTTGACCACCACTTTGAGACGAAAAATCCAAAACTTGGTCGTCCTGCCCATCAACACTGATTTACATTGATCTCGCATGCAGTATGGCAAGATGTACAGGTGATCTGCTTGAAGCATGTAGTGAACTGTGCTGAGGAAATGCCACAGCGTAGGTAGTGCTCAATTTTTAAAGATATCTACGTATCTGGCTCTCGTCAGCCCAGACGGCAACACAATCAAAAGTATCTAGTCATTCCTAGCAGAAACAGCGACACAAAATCACAGATCCTCCTCCAAACTTGACTGCATAAACAGTGAAGTCCACCTGACAGAGCTCTGCCGGCAAACTGCACACATAAATACGTTCGACCGACTGAAAGGTCATGTAGAATGATTAGTCATGCACACGATCCCACTTCCACTCTGATCTTGTTCAGGAACTGCGACCGAAGATCCTCTGCTGTCGTATCTGGCATTGTGTGTAGCAATGTCGGTCTTGTACGCAGATGTCCATAGCACGATAACAGAGGATATGCAGATTCCCACGGACTGTTCTGTGCAAATAGCTGTTCCAGTGGCTTGTATGACGTCATAGGCCAGGTCTGTTATAGAAGGCGTACGTGCCTGCTTCTCATTCTGTAGTCTGCTTGATTTCGCATGATCAGTCATCTTGTGCGGCTGCTCTGAACAGGACTGCTGTGAGACTAACTACTTACCATCAATGAAAAACATACATTTACAACAGTAGATTTTTTTCAGACTAATCTTTTTCTCGATATCTGCTTAGAAAATTTCTTAATACAGCATAGCTTTCAGCATGAGCAATATTCTTTACACTTTATTTCCATACACAGAATTAATTCGCTAATATTTAAACAATTTGTTTTTTGAATAAATGCTACAAACACGAGAGGGCATTTCCCCCTCTATTGGGTTGAAAATTCGGCTTCGTTTTCATAAGAGTGCAGCCTGGCCAGTTTAAAATTCTAAAAATGCCTGAATGTCAATGTATTAACCCAGATTTTAATTGCGTGCACATTACACACTATAATTCAAAGCGATCCTCCTAGTTTCCATTACCACGAAGGATCTTTTATAATTTAAAAATGAATGGTATTCCCAATTTCTACAGTTGTTCCCTTAATTTAGGTACACATTTCATAAAAAAAAAAAACGATTGGAAAAGAGTTCCTAACTACAGGACATTACAATTGAGCCATGTGATTTATCGGTCGTAATTTATAAAACGGTTGAGGTCCTAATAAATTTAATACGATCAGAAAGACTAAACATTTCAAAGAGGTGAGTTAAATATTAATGAAGCAAAACCCTAATGTGCGTACATTAATATTTAAATATTAATTTACAGGTCTAATATAAAACAATATAAAAAGGCATGATCTGAATCAATTGTTATGTACATTGTGCCGCGGATGGCCTAGTGGTCAACTTTCATGACTGCCACGGAGGAATCTCGGGTTCGATCCCAGGCAGGTACGATCACTCCAACCACTAAATATCCGTCGTGCGACGGATAGGAACATTAAGCCGTCGGACCCCGGGCACTGGCCCTCTGGTAATAAATAACGGCGTCATTCTCCCCCTTTCTACCTCGCATACGTGTCACGTTCCTATTAAGCACTCTTGCCCAAATCTCCCATCCTCCCATTTCTAAGGGTTGTTTAAGACCTGGGGTCAGACACTCTAAAATCCTCTACATATAATGTGATCATTGTTATGTACACCACTGTTACAACTTTAGACTAGTCGGAAAAGTAAATTTTAAATCGCTGTAAACATCTTTATAAAAAGAAATTACATAGGTTGGACAGAATAATGTGAACAGCACGCTCAGAGACGTGACTTTTAATGCAGCGTCGCAATGCGTAAAAACATGCAATTTTTACGTTGTAATAGCTTCGTTTAGAACTTTCCCGCTAAAGTGTGTTTAAAGTGTCATGTTGCAAAATTTCTTTCAGGCTAACGACTAAATAAGCGGCCAAACAGACTTCGTAAGAGAGCTAATTGTTGGTGGCCGGTTGGTTGGTGCCTCCGTGACAACAGTCGCCAGGGTAGTGGGGTTATCCAGAGCAACTGTGTCTAGCGTCATGACAGCATACTGTTTTTATGACTTCGGAAGATGCTAATTGTTGTTGGTGGTCTGCTAGTTGTTGCCTCCGTGACAACAGTCGCCAGGATACTGGGGGTATCGAGAGCTACTGTGTCTAGCGTCATGACAGCATACAGTGATTATGACTTCGGAAAAGGCTAATTGTTGGTGGCCGGCTAGTTGTGATAACCGATGCCTATTGCCTACTGGTGTGTGCACTGGCGATCATTATTAGCATTAAGGGTAATCACTCGAATTTCAAAAACTATGTTTTCCCAGTATTAGAGAAAACACAGGCTCGCTATTCGAGGATGGGCGTTGTGTTTCACCCAGCCGACGTTCCGTGTATCGGGGTCCGCTGAGTGCCGCAATGTTTTAAAAGTAATCGTCTAGCTTTTCATTTCTCTTTGAATAATTCGTTAACTTACAAATTTTGATTTGTTTACTAGCACTGATGTGTAAGTTACTCAGTATTGCACTGGAGGACTTTTCTGAACATTCATTCCAAATCATTTACTCACACATCCAACTCTCAATCGTGATTAACATTTTTACTTTACAAAATTGTACACTCAAATGAAATTTAGCCGACTCATAATAACGTGAAAATAAAATATGTTTATTTTGCCTGATGAAGGCTTGAAATCTAGAAAAATACACTCAGTCATATGAATATGTTTGAAGACCCTTTTATCAAAATTATTTATTTAAAGGTTAACTTTAATTTCTTATTTTCATTTAATATAATTCTGAAATATTTCGAAACATAATTTACTAAAAATGATTCCCTATCCTACTCAATTTCCTGCTCTGATCAATGGTATTTACTTTTACTCAACCATTTCATTTCTTCTATTTCTGCCCTACTTTTCTCAGCATTAATTTAGAGCTGGTTTTATTTTCAACCTTGACTTAGTCTACTATGCTCTTCTTTAATTTTCGGTTCAACATACTAATTATGTAAACAAGAGGAAACCGTTAAGGTCGGAAATGTCCTACCTTCTATCCCACGATAAGGGCTGACATTTCATTCTCCTCTTCCCGAAGTTTTCATGCAGATTCCTTTATTTTGGTACATAGCCTGCCGTCCTGGATCTTTTATATCACCATCATGATTTCAGAGTCCACTTTGTTCGTTAATGTAGAACATCTCTCCTTGTTGGGCACATTCTCGGTCCTCGGCTAAATCCTCAGCAATAGCGAGGCGGTGATACAGCCTCCATGCATCATTTCGATTTCCTCTATACTCCGATCCTCGTATCGGTAGGTCTTCCTCAACTTTTTTTTCACCATGCTATATCTCTCTTGTCGCTCCTCTTCCTGTCCTACGAAAAATTGTTCTTCCCGGATCCTCCCACCAATTTACAGATTGGTCAAACAATTATCATTTCTCGATCTGATTTGCTCTGGGTTTCCCGCCATTTCTCTGACTTGCCATCCTTCGCCCCGTCCAAAATCTGCGTCCGCCTTCTAGGAAATTGTGTGCCCGAGGATCTCCGGGGTCGTAAATCTTCCTATCATAAAACTGCCATGGGTTTTCCTTTGCCTGGCGTCAAGCTATTCTTTTCTACCAGACTTGGTGCATCAATTCTCAAGACGACCGGCGCCGAGCTCCAATAAAATGTCTACCCGCCATACTCTGACTTGCAGAATTACTTCACCTTACCCAATATTGCTAGCTCGTAGCAGTTAGGGAAAGGATGCCCCGCGGTCCCATGCCACAGCAAGCGGCCGACTGGAAGCCCTTCGACTCAGAGAGAGAGAGAGAGAGAGAGAGGAGAGGGTGGGTGGGGCAGAGGGGTAAAGAGCGGTACTTTCCCGACCTTCCTAGGCGCGATTCCACGGAAGAAAATCTAAGGGGGAAATTAAATTGCGAAATGCAGAGCGTCTGAAGAGCGTGAAGTTTATAAAATCCTAATTTTATTAATTCTTACACCAGCGCCCCAAAATCTCTCCCATTCATTTGATTAATTTTTTAAATCCCATTTCTTTTCCGCTTCTCCGATTACTTCTCAATTCCCAATACAGGGAAAAGGTGCGCGCTCGCTCACGAGTACTGCAACAGTTGGTGCCTCCGTGACAACAGTCGCCAAGGTATTATCGGTATCGAGAGTTACTGGGTCTGGCGTCATGACAGCATACTGTGTTTATGACTTCGGAAGAGGCTATTTGTTGGTGGCCGGCTAGTTGGTGTCTTCGTGACAACAGTCGCCAGGGTATTGGGGGTATCGAGAGCTACTGTGTCTAGCGTCATGACAGCATACAGTGATTATGACTTCGGAAAAGGCTAATTGTTGGTGGCCGGCTAGTTGGTGCCTCCGTGACAACAGTCGCCAGGGTATTATGGGTATCGAGAGTTACTGGGTCGAGCGTCATGACAGCATACTATGTTCATGACTTCGGAAAAGGCTAATTGTTGGTGGCCGGCTAGTTAGTGCCTCCGTGACAACAGTCGCCATGGTAGTGGGGGTATCGAGAGCTACTGTGTCTAGCGTCACGACAGCATACTGTGTTCATGACTTCGGAAGAGGCTAATTGTTGGTGGCCGGCTAGTTGGTGCCTCCGTGACAACAGTCGCCAGAGTAGTGGGAGTATCGAGAGCTACTGTGTCTAGCATCATGACAGCCAACCGCGTTCGTGGAAAAACCACGTCTGCGAAATACAAGAGCGGCCAGAAAATGATCCTGACTAATAGAGACAGAAGAACATCAATAAAGAGAACTGTTGCCCATAATAAGAAAGGCCACGAATCCGAAATTAGGGCGGAGCTCAATCTGCATCTCCAGACACCAGTATCAACAAAAACAGTGCTTAGGGAGCTACGCAAACAAGATATTCATGGCAGAGCTGCTATTGTAAAACCTCTGGTTACTCGGGTGAATGCACAACGTCGACGCCATTGGTGCTTGGAGCATACAACGTGTATTGCCTATGCATGAAAGCTTGTAATGTCGTCTGTGAATCCATATTCCCCACCGCAGAATGTGTTTAAGTGTGGACAACATCATCTGAAACTTACAACAGTGACTGTCTGCTCCAAACAGTGCAGCATGGTGGTGGTTCTGTAATGCTCTGGGTGGTCTTATTGTGGTTTTCAGCAGGTTCCCTGATCACCTTGAAAGAACCGATGACTGGTAGGGCGTATAAAACCGTTCTGGCTCACCAAGTCCATCCAGTGGCTCAGGCATTTTCCCCTGCAGGGATGCCATCTATCAAGATGATAACGCCCCCAATTTACAGAGCTCGGAATGTTTAATAATGGTTTGAGGAACATGAGGACGAACTTCCACACCTTCCTTGGCCTCCCCAATCACCAGACTTAAAACATCATCGAAACACTGTGGTCTGTGCTGTAAATCAGTAAGATCCCGTTATCCTCCTCCTGTATATCTCGAGGACTTGTAGCAGTTTATGCATGAAGAATGGTGTAATATCCCACTAACCGCCGTCCTGGATCGCTACGAGTCCATTTCAAGGAGGATTCAGGCGGTTTTGAATGCCAAAAGATTGTCCTACACCCTAATAGGTACGTAAAACGTTTTTTCTTAATTATTCATATATTTCAGTCTAACCACTGTAAACAGATCGAGAATTTATTTGTCAGAGTGCTTCAAGTTTACAGACACATGAACACATTACATAAAAAACAAGTTTGTGTGAGCATTAGCTTTTTAGGGTATATTACCTGTTCGCGCTGATAAATCTAAATATCTCCATGAAAACTGAATACTGCATTTCAAAAACATACTTAAAAATTTATAACTGCATTTGAGATTTCGTTCCAGCAAATCTTGAATAAATAAATATTCACATAATTAATTTCTCGTCGAATAATACAAACTTTTTTCCGATAAGAGTTTATTTTAAAGTACCTGCTGCTTGCTTTTACGTTGGCGAACGATTTTATCATGAGATACATCTTTGCAACAGACTTCCTAATATTAGTTTTTGCATTTTTAAAATATATAGAGATTTTTAATTAAAATGTTGATTACTTCCTTTTATTTAGTTTCAGTTAGTTTTCCGTCGGTTTTACAAAAAATAGAACAAGAAACATGTTACAAAATGTCAAGAAAATAAAAAACACTGCAGAGGTTTTTGAAGCGAGATGTAACCTATTTTCCCGAGGGCAAATCAGGACGAGGTTTCTAATATTTTTTGCTTAAATGTCACAATCTTTCTGCTTTCATTAAATATTCCCTAGTGTTTTGAACTCATGTGCTGCATTATCTGTGTGCTCATGTTTTCCCGGTGTCTATGTTTGAAACACCTCCATAGTGTATCGCTAGAAACTTACATCCAAAAATGACGCAATTACTGAAATAATAGCCGCGCGTTGGAACTGTGCTTTAAGAACGTACAATCGGACAAAATCTACGTAACACTTAAAATTACTACTACTTTCAGATAATACAAAGTTTGGGCTTGAATCAAACTGTCTCAAGCTTTTTCTAAAATTTCGTTAAAATCGAAGATGGCAGGGAAATCACCGGCCGCATTTTATTATTTCTTGGTTCGGCGTTTCATGACTATAATGAGCAACTCATAATTTTAGGCAGTCACTCGTCACAAATTTGGAGCAATTTCCACAGAATTGAGAGAGCTCTAGTCCCATGAGGCAAGCAAACAACCCGTGCCTCAACGCGGAATCGAACCCGGGTAGGATCAGTGTCAATATGTACTAGTATCAACATCTGTGATAGTTACTAAGAAACATGACATTAATATTCACGAGAGATATCCGTACTATCCAGAAGGCAGGATAATATATTTTTTACGTTCTACGGAAAAAGAGACCAAATTTTTCTACTTTCTGTAAAAACATGACAAATAAGAAACTGACACCACAACCAGTGACATGGCAGATTTCCAAACAACGAGTTGATTGATCCTTGAGTAATTGACCGCAAAATGTCAATTATCCTTATTCTAAAAGAGTTCACTAAGTGACTTATAGTAACGATATAATGAAATTATTCACCTCCTGCTCTCCGCCTATGAAGTTACACTGAACACTCAATTTATGATACATATGTCAGCCGTCTACGATGATGGTTTGTGTGTTTATTGGAACCAGGGGCTCCACAGGCCACAGAATGCCAAGAGTTCACCGGTGTACTCCAATCTATAACAAAATGCAAACTTTACTTTAAATACACCAGACTGTGAATACTCATTAAACGCATACAGCGTATTAAAACCGTTTATTTTTGAGGTGTAGTAAGCACAAAAGATATGCCAGGCTTGCGCACTCAACCGGGAGGCTTTTTCAAGGCAATTTGGTAGACATTAAAACGCAGGAAATTGAAACACGTAAGGAACAAAGATAATTTTTTAAAACTAACGTCGGTGACATCAGGAGCACATTACATGAATCTTTATCACCCAACTGTACGGTTAGCCACGATGTTTTTTTTCATCTTTTAATAACGTATGCTAAGCCATTTGTAGTCCAGTAGAGACCATATCATTGCATTCCAGTTTGGTGGATAGGATTTCGACTGTATCTCAGATGACCGTCTCTTTAATATTCGTGTAAGAGGAAATTCTTTTTATACTCTTCCATAGTGGAGCGGCCGAGGGTTGTATTCTGCATGTCTGGGTTGACACTTCTCACGTGTTCTTTACATCTATAGTGTCCAAGGATCGCTTTCTCATTCCGATACGTATGTTTTCGATATGTATATACACTATATTGCAAGCATCACCGGACACCCATTCAAAAGCAAATGAACGGATACGCTTCGTTGTTAAGATGCGCGGTACAGCTGCAAACTGTATAAAAACAAGCCTGCAGCTGATCGCACTGTGAGGTTGAGTGAAAATATCGCTGCGGGAGAGAACTGACTTTGAGAAAGGAATGATTGTTGGGTGTTATATTAGTGGGTTGTCCATAAGAGAAACCGAGAGGCGTTTAAACACACCCATGTCAACTGTTTTGGATGTACTGAACAAGTGGAAGATACAGGTATTCGGTTTGTCATAGACTCCACAAGGCGTTGGAGTGCATCTGCGTCTACAGCACATCAGGCATTCACTAAAAGTCCCTGTCATGCTCACTGAACTACTGCTGAACACATGTTGGGCAATGGTCAGTAGCATGGTCTTTCATGAAAAAGCAGTCATCTGCTGGATAAGATGTCAAATCGCAGGATGGACTCAATCGGCCACAATGTTCAGGTGACCCTTGGACGACACCCAACGTTCCAGCGATGCCAGGGGATCGATCACTTACCAACAGATCTTTCCTCACATCACGATGCCACCCCCAAAAATTTGGTTCCGTTTAAAAGGCAGTACAGAGTAAGGTGTTCCCGCAACTTCTTGGAATACACGACGTTTTCCAGTGTCCATTTTGCTGGGTTCTTGACAACACTGTGAACAACCTTTCTGGTTTTTTGCAAAGTACCTGCCAGTACTGATCCTCTACAATTCCCTACTGCTATTTTGCTAAGTTATGTGTTGGAAGCAGCCTTCATTCAATGGTTCGGTCAATAACTGCACAAAGAAACTGCTATTTCTCTGTACAAGTCTTCTCAGACGGCTGCGACTGGTTACCGACAGATTGTCATCGCCACACATTTACGACTCATAGGCAATCAATGTATGTTATTTGTTCGCTGATTAGACACGCTGGATATTACACATTTTGAGAAACTAGGCAGCTTTGCAGTTTGCAAAATCTTCACTCCATCCAGGCTGGTACCCACAATAAGTTATTTATCGAACTCCGAAGGATCCTTTGTTTTCCCAATTATGATCAACACTTCTGACGAGTAGCAGCCTTAAATAGTTCCCTATATCCCGTGGTGAAGCAGGTGTGTAGGTATTTTGCATATGCACTGCGTAAGTGACGTTTACGTCCATCTTTATAGAGGTTTTTAATTCAGTGGCAGGTGTGTGTATATAAAAATCTACTTACAGGATTTTTTTTTTAATTAGTGATCCCGTAAGTAATCGTCGACAAGTTATTATTAACACACGAAAAAGCGTTGGATAGAACATCAATTATAATATGTGTGAAGCTCAATCAATTCGAGAATACACCTCGCTCAAATTACATTTAATACTACACGTATATCCTTCCTTAATTTCCTAACCGCTCATTTAAGATTTTTCATAGACTACTCACTTATTATGTGCTTGGGCTTTCAGCTCTAATCTCAGAAGTCAAACTACCCAGCTGCTCTGCGACCTGCTGTCTGTGTATTGCCAGCATAAATTTCATAAGGAACCCTGTGGCGTTCAGTTTGAAAATATTTAAGGAGAAGTAACCAAATTTACATAGGAACATAAGAACTTGCAAAAGTAAAGTTAAATTAGAGGTGTAAGTCACAGTGGGTATTTATCAAAAAATGTAAGTTCAGTGTATTTCAAGGTATTTGTTGACATAACCCACAAGTTGTCAATATCAGGTGTATAATAAATTATCTAACAGAAGAAATGATATCAAGTCACTTCATTTTGCGTCGGCAGCACGAAACCTAATTTGCCCAATCGACTTCAGAAACACATCAAAAATTCTAATTAGAAGTTCAATATAACATCTTCGGTTGAGTGCAGATCCTCTAAATACGTGTCGTCAGTGAATAAACAAAGCCATCGCTCTTTCTCTACGTATATGAACACATAGCAACCGAAACAATTGTTATCCGGCCACGGCTGGAAACGTACCCCAGATCTCTCGATATCTAGCCGAGTGATCTGGGATACAATCCCAGCAGTGGCGGGACAACAATTTTTCGGTTGCTCTCTGTTGATAAACGTAGAAAGAACGATGTCTTTGTTTATTCACTGCCGATTTAGAGGATTTTCACTATTGTTCTCGCCCTTTGGATTTATTTGCTATAATTAATATATACACTATCCGAAAGTGAAAAAAAGAACAAACACGAAAAAGGAATTTACGGAAGATCATGAAATTTACATATGCTAATGGGGTCGAGTTTACGAAGGTGTGATGTTAATTTCGGGATCAACTGGTGAGCGCTTACGCCACAGCACGGCATAATATGCAAATTATCGTCGGTGGTATTGAAGGAGTACAGCGAAGTGAATGTAATCAGTCGTCGGCGTACGGACACGTGCAAAGACCTTGAAGAAGCTACAATGCCTGGACATGGAAAACGTGTACGATTTAAGCAGTTATCGGACTTTGAGCGAGGTAGTCTAGTCGGACTCCGCGAGGCCGGGTAGTCGTATCGTCGTATTGCGGAGCAAATCGGACAGGAAGTATCGGTGGTGGTACGATGGTGGCGTAGATGGTCCGAGGAACATTTCCACTCGAGAAGACGAGGAACCGGGAGTCACAGACGGACTGATAAGTGAAACTATTGACGCATAAGAAGAGCGGCGTTGTCAAGCAGAACATCTACTGCGACGCAAATCCGAGCTTCCGTTGCACTTGAGGTGAATGTTCGAACAATCCGTAACCGTCTACGGGAAGCAGGACTATGTGCACGTGTGCCTCTGGCATGTGTACCTCTGACTCCAGCCCACTGTCAGGAACGGCTGCAGTGGTGTCGCCAACGTCTGCACTGGAGAACGCAATGGCGACCTGTCGTGTTCAGCGATGAAAGCAGATTCAGCTTGGGAGCCTCCGATGGACGTATGCTTGTTCGCAGACACACTGGGGAGCGTCTCCACCCTTCTTGCATCCGCCAGCGACACACAGGGCCTACACCTGGTCTCCTGGTGTGGGGAGCGATCAGCCATCACTCCCATACACAACTAGTGTTTGTATCGGGTACGTTAAACAGCACCTCCTACATCAACAGCATCATTCAGCCCGTTTTTGTGCCAATTGTAAGGTCGGTCCATCGTGGTGTTTTCCAGCAAGATAACGCACGCGCACACACGGCACGTGCAACGCAACATGCACTTCAGGGTGTGAGACAGCTTCCATGGCCTGCACGTTCACCAGATTTGTCCCCCATTGAGCACGTGTGGAATTTTTTTGGGACAACGACTTATCCGGTCTCCACGGCCAGCCACGATTATCCCCGATTTACGCGTCTAGGTTGAGGATGCTTGGAACTCAATACCCGAAACGTACATCCAACATCTGTACGACAGATTCCATGCCAGAACTGCACAGTGTGACGCAGTTCATTGCGGTTCAACCTCGTACTAACCATGTCACATGGAAATGTTATTTTTCAGTTTACCAGTAAATACAGCTGTATTTTGCCATAATGTTTTGATCACGTTATCCTCTGTATTCCGTTATTACGTTGTTTAAATTTCGTTGGTATCAGAAGTCTCCTTCTTGGTGTTTTTTTCACTTTCCGCCAGTGTAGTTTGTGCAGTTAACCCTTTCGCGACCTTAGCGACCAACGCGCCCTTACATGCAAACAACCAGAAGCGCCCTAGTCGCCCGGATAATATGAAGGGAATTTCCTCCACCTCTTCCCCCTGCTCTTTGAATTTGCACGGCGTCCGAGGAATTAGCATCGTCATCGAGTTGGTTTGTCCAGAGGCTATATCCATTCAGCTTCCTGACATCGTTCAGTAGGACTCTTGTTTTGTTGACACGTGCTTCGTTTGTCTGTGATATTTTGCATTATCCCAAAAGCGGAGTCTACTAGGGGTACATTTGTTGTAAAAATTCTTTCATTTTGCTCAACCCCAAATAAACAGAATCAGAGTGTAGTTTTCACAAGAAATAACACGAAAAGGGTAAAGTAAACAAGGTTTGCTACTGTTACCACTCCCTCCTATTTGCCTGAGGCTCTCAGCAGGAGAATGCACTGATTGCCATAGGAAAACGTCCGAAGGTCAGTGAATGTCAAGGCTAGAGATCAGAAGTTTCGAGTGATGACCCAGCACTAATCCTTGTTTTGTTATTGCAAAAGGAGGGGGAATGAAATTCGAAACGAACAGCAGCTATTTTCGGGCGTTATGGTATTCTGAGCGGCAAAACGTTTTAGGATCGTGGTCGTTAAAGTGTTAATGCCCAACAGACAGACTTCTCAGTTTCTGAGCCCATCCTACGGATTTATGATGTCAGAAGCTGACAGAAAAACACACATAGCGCCGTTGATTGTTGACCATTGCAGAGTAAAGCGAACGCACTCTGCTAGATATCGAGAGATTTGGGGTACGATCCCAGCAGTGGCCGGATAACAATTTTTCGGTTGTTATGTGTTAATAAACGTGGAAAAAGCGATGTCTTTGTTTATTCATCTTCGGTAGATTTTTCTATTGAGATCAACACCCTTTGTCACAGAATTGCACCTACTGTTAAACAAAATGAAGTTAATGATTCACACCATGTACAAAACATAATCATCCAGAAAATATTCCGCAAGAACAACAGTAGTAACTTCAGTATGTTTCTTATGCGCGGAAACACGAATCCAAAATATGCAAGAAATATATCTTTAGAAAGAATAAAAACAATTTGGATTAACAAACTGTGCAAGCGCTAAAATTTGAATCCGAAAAACGTACGGAGCTTAAGGGGCATAACAGACTAAATTGTATTCATCTTCCCACATCACTTATCAAGCCTCAAGATATGTATAAAATTCGCGTACTACATTTATGAAAATTCTTTGAGGTTAGGGATCTACTAAGCCGTGATGTTTCACTTTATAACGGTTCCAAAACACCCAATGATACAGAACGTTCAGTAATATGGTAAAATGAATACAGCAGAATAGGCACTTATAATCTTCATACACTGGTGTGAAAAAATTAAGGACGAAGAGGAGAAATTCGCATAACAGCGGAACGAGCAGGCAGAACGGAACGAAAGACAACTCAGGAGATAGACTAGGGTCCGGTACGGTAGGGCATGCGCATATATGCAGCATGAGTTGTGGGGGGATTGTCGGAAGGGTATAAAGCACAAGAGCGGTGTACGCTCAGCAATTCGGTGAAATATACTGCACGGTTTACATCCGTTTGAACGACGTCGAGTTGCTGCCACCGTGTGATATTGCCAACAGGCAATCCAGTAGACGACATCTGGATGACTTTACCCGAAGTAGAGTCATTGGGAAGTTGGAAGAAGGTCGAAGTGTGACTAGTGTGGCCGAGGAGTTCGGGATCGCTCACAGCATCGTTTCACGAGCTTGGAGACCATTTCAAACAACTGGAACAGCTGTCAGCGAGTTTAGCAATGGTCGTCCACGAGCAACCACGGCGGCGGACGACCGGTATATTGTTCACAGACGAGAAGAGACAGACGGCAGGCAGGGGGATAAATCGCAAGGCACATGAAACTGGACGTCCATTATCGCGTTTTACCGTGGCCAGCAGGCTGCACAAATGTTGTCTATTTGGGCGACGACAACTACGGTGTGTGCCATAAACGCCTGCTCATCGGAAACGGCGGTGTTCGAGACATCAGCAATGGGGTGGACTTCTCTTTACGGATGAGAGTCGATTTAGTCTGTCGAGCGATTGTGGACGCATACTCATCTGGAGAGAGCAGGGAACATGCAATCACATTTCCAACATCATCGAAAGGGACCGGTTTGGAGGTTGTGGAGTTTTTGTTTGTGGCGGTATCATGCTTGGAAGCTGTATTGACTTCCACATCTTCCAAGCAGGTCCGGTCACTGGTGTCCGCTATTGTACCGAGGTTCTCCTGCTTCACGTGCGTCTGATTAGAGGCGCTGTGGGTCCTGAGTTCCTTTTCATGTTACTACAACGCTACACCTCATGGTACAGTGGGTGTCGCAGAGCTGTTGGAAAGTGAAAATATTCAACGCATGGATTGGCCCGCAAGGTCCCCGGACTTAAATGCAATCGAACACGTGTGGGACCTTCACGGGAGACGCTTGGCAACAGGTCTCCAGCCGCCAGCAACGATTCCGCAGCTGCGATTGGCGCTACAAGAGGAATGGGCCGCGATGCCTCAACAGCACTTTGACAACCTTGGCCTCAGCATGGACAGCCGTTGTAAATAACGTAACGCAGTCAGGTGTGATCATATCGTATCCCCTACTAAAGACTTGATTTTTTCTTGGCAGCCGCCTGTCACATGTACGTTTCTGTCTTCTGTCCAGTTGTGCTCGAAGCTACCTTTTTAATAAAGTGCCTTTGTATACTTTGAATTCCTTGTTTGAACGGTTTTGCTCACTTGTCCCGTATTCTTACATCTTAGGGATCTTATGGTACGATTTGGGTTTATGTGGAGCACTTCTGCACGACGTTACATTCAAAAAACAGTCTGGTCCTTACTTTTTGCACGGCAGTGTATTTCTGGATTACACTCGTGTAGCAAATTATTAGGAACACCCATTAGCAATCAGACACGTGCAATTCTCACTCACGTACGCAACTGTGACGAAGAAATGCATTACCGGTAGCTTACTAAAACGTGTACGAAGCGCATATGGCGGCATTATGAAAAAACTTGTGATTTAAATAACTTTTTAAGGAGGTATCAAAGGGGACCACGGGCCGGGCACGTTTGCTCTGTGGGTGGAAACGACTGGTTGATGTTCGAGGGCAAGGGCGGGTGGATAGGACTACAATTAGGAGTGCACCTGTGGGAGGAAACGACTGGTCCATGTTACAGGGTAGTGTCGGTTGGAGAGGACTGCAGCTAGGGTGTTCCTGCGGGCAAAAACGACTGGTCGATGTTCGATGGGAAGGGCGGGTGGAGAGGACTGAAGTTAAGGGCGTCTCTGTGGGCGGAAACGACAGATCGATATTCGAGGTCAGGTGGAGAGGACCAGAATTATGGGTGTCTTTGTGGGTGGAAACGACAGGTAGATGTTCAAGGGTAAAATCGTGTGGGCAGGAATACAGTCAGTGTCTCTATGGGAAGAAATGGGCGAGAACGACTGGCCGATATTCGATGGTAATGGCGGCTGGAGAGTTTTAAAATTAGGGATGCTCCGTGAGTTCAAACCACAGGTTAGAGGACTAAATTCAGGGTGCTCCTGGGGAGGAAACGACAGATCGATGTTGGAAGGGGCAAGGGAGGGTGGAGAGTTCTACAGTTGGGGGTGTTTATGTGGGTATAAACGACTAGTGATGTTCGAGGGCAACGGCGGGTGGAAATGACTACATTTAGAGGTGTCGCTTTGGGTGGAAACGACTGGTCGATGTTCAAGAGAGGGTAGAGAGGAGTAAAATTATGGGTGTCTCTGTGGGTGGAAACGACTGGTCGATGTTCGAGGACAAGGGCGGGTAGAGAGGACTACAGTTGGTGGTGTCTCTGTGGGTGGGGACGACTGGTCGATTTCGAGGACAAGGGGTAGGAGAGCACTGCACTAGGTAACCGACCAGGTTCATTGCTCAAATAACTGCGCAGTACAACAGCAGTATCGAGAGGAAACTTTAAGTATACATAGGCAGACTTACATTGCCGCTAATTGAAGAAAACAGCAGAAATCTCCTTCGGCGACCAATAATCTCTGCTAAAAATTGATAATTTCGCATACAGTTTGCTTCGTCCACTACAATCGCACTCCTGCAACTAGAAAACGCTCACCTGTTCTCATGAATAACGTTTTCAGTTAATACACGAGACCAACGGGCCAGAATATTACGTCAGCAGCACGAATCTAAGGAATTCAACTGCCTTGTGTTAACGGCACAAGCTCATGGTGGCAGCCTGATGGTCAGAGTCTGTTTTTGCGGCGTGGCTATTTGTTTTTTAATAGTTGGTGACTATGCACACCCGTGCAGAATGTGTCCTGGTGCAAGATCTACTTCGTGCATGATAATGCGCTATGCCACAAGGTTCGGATTGCCACTCTATTGTCCTAAAAGCAAGACAGCAGATTCAAAGATGTTATATTGAGATCCTCACAAAACCTAGATTGCAACCTAATTTAACCGTTAAAGGATGAGATTGGGAGAGTCATTCAAGACATTCTCCTGCAGCAACCGTTCAAGAATTGACATACACAGTTACACCGGCTTGACTTAACATACCTGTGTCAGTACCTCGTTGAACAGATACTATTGGACTGATGCAAAAGTTCATGCTTTTTTTTTCACCGCTAGTACACGAATATATTACATCAAAAGGGAAAACTGAATCAATCAATTATGTATTCCTACAACCATTGTTTACGATGGTGTCCCAACGTCAGGATAGGTCTGCAATGCCATTATTGAAAAAAACGTGCAGGTTTTGCTTCGAAGAAATCAAGGAAACTCTGGAGATCAACATCATTGTTGAACGTTCTGCCATGGAGTGCATTCGACAGCAATCGGATCAGGTGATATTCTAAAGGGACAACATCCGGGGAATAGGCCGGATGTGGAAGGAACTCCCATTTCATGTCCTGAATGGCCATTTTTGTCATGTTTGCACTGCGAAGGCGTGCACTATGTGGGAGGACACCATGGCACCAATGTAGCTGTTTCTGTTGAATAGGTCCCTCCACACCGCGAGGTATCTCACAATAGAGTGCAGCGTTGATGGTCCGATTCTTCAGCAACATTATCCAGTGAAAAATGCCTTGCATGTCCCACTAGACACACAACACGATCTTCGAAGAACGAAGGTCATGTTTTGAACGTAGTGTGGACGTCTTGTTCTGGCTGAAACATTCTTTCCGATGCCTGAAATTTACGTAAAGGCTTCATTTGTTATCTCCAGTAACAATACGTGTCACAAAGGGTTTAGGTTGTTGAGAACATTCGCGATAACGATCGAGGAAAGAACCACATATGGCAACACACTGATTCTTGTTGTCCTCGGTGAGAGTGTGATGCCCCAAAGACGCCTATTTCTGGAACTTTCCCATATGTTCCAGGTGTCGCATCACTGCGGCCTGATCACAGTCTATCTCAGTGGTCAATTCGCGTGTGGTTTGACGCGGATCCAAGTGTATGAGATGGTTCAAACGATCCTCATCAAAGTAAGAGGGACGACCTGAGTGTGGAGAGCCATTGAGGTCAAATTTGCCGCCTCGGAAGTGCTGCGGGGTGTCCTCTGAGCAATAGCATCCTCCCCATATGCAGCACAAATTTGTCGAGTAGCCTAGGCGGCTGTGGATCCCATATTAAACTAGTAGAGAAGAAGATGTCGGAAATGTTCTTTCCTCTCTACTTCACCCTCCATACTTCCGGACCTGAAAACCAAAAAAAAACGTTAACCACAATCACACGCGCAATATGATTTAGATACACGACATTACTAGCTACATTTTGATGTACAACTGGCCATCTGCAAAGTCACTACTGACCTCTGGGAAGCACTTGTGAAATACAACGGCATGAACGTATGCATCAACCTAATATGTATTTTGAAAGCCAAGGCCGTCCTAACCAGTAGTTAAACAGGTGCTTTAATAATTTGCTACATCAATGTATACCAACAAACTCACAATGACTTCATGCACAAACAGAAAGTACGGACCTTGTTTTTTTTTTTTTTTTTTTTTTTTTTTTTTTGGTTGGAGGTTTAACGACCGCCGTGAGCAACAACTCAATAGGCTATAAGCAGTCGCACGTCCCTAATTTAGGGACACTGGTTCCAGGGAAGGGAGAGATCCAGTGCCGTAAGACAAACACAACATCCATGCCTCACCGGGATTCGAACCCGGACCCCGTTCGGACGAATGATCAGAGGCCATCGCTTAGACCACTGCGCCACCGGGGCGGCGAAAGTAGGGATCAGGGATTTTCGTTACGTTGTAATATCTTTTTGACAGGATATTAGATTAAGTTTCACTGAGCTCACTACTGTTATTGCTAAATTTCTGAAGACGAATTAGTGATGTCAACAACTTATCGAAAGAATCGAATATTTTCGTTATCTTGCATCTTTAACTTGCAGTTCAGTTTAACTAAAAGTTTTGTAAAAAAATATATTTATGCCACAAATATTTTTACACATTAACCTATCTCTAAAGCTGCACTTAATAAGATTATACACCGCAATTTATTTGATTTTTATTTATTCTCATCTCAGAGGGATTTTTTGTGTTATATTTTCCCTTCAATCCTGAATCTGTCAACCCGGCTACCGACGAAGCCATCCAAATAACAGAAAGCAGAGGAATGTACGTCATTACACTTCTGCAAACACTTATTTATCAAATTCTTTCTAATGATTAATGAATACTCAACTTGTTGAACCACAAGCATTAACACCGAAATTTATTGCCTGAGAAATAGTGTCTTCAATTATAGATGTACCTTCTTTCCCCATGCTGTGAAAATTGCGTAAAGAAGAAACATCGGCTTGCAGGTTTGATTAATAGTGGTCATTATTTGTTTGAATGAGTAGAAGAAGATATCGATTGCGAATTAACTAAGCTACTCAAGTTTTTAAAAGCCTGACTGATCACTGTTGCTAATATTGATCTTACAATAACGTGAAGGTTCATTCGTTAAACAAACACGGCTGATAAGTTCCCGCGCATTAAATTTATTTGCGAGATAAATGCGCCATAGGAAATTGCTCGGTCTTTTTGCTTCCAATATTTTCACTTAAATTTGACAAGCAGGCTTGCTGCTAAGAACTTTATATCTAAAGTCAGTGCTTAATTCCGCAATTTTTCTGTACTGATTCTTTATCGTAATCCAGATTATTTTGTTCTCAAATCTTACGAATTTCACATGGACCGCCTGGAATTTAAATAATTTTGTCAAGATTTTGAATGTAGTAACAGCTACTTTATCAACCATTCGACAGAATTTTTGTCATGGTATACACCGAATGGCAACCGCCCGATGACTTGAAGCTTCAAATAACGCTAATGAATTTTTCTGAGATATCCAGTTTTCCTGAAAAGTTTTATTATTTGTTAATTAAAAATAATTGCTGTTCCTTAACTTTTGGATCAATGTCAACTTTCTTTAGTGGACACCAACTTTTTTGAATCAAAATCCGATTTTTTTTCTTGCATTTGTTAGTGGCCTTTTTGTTGTGGTGACAGTTCGGATTATTTGTAGTAGTGTTTATAGAAACAAAGCGTATATAAAGAAAATAATTGCTAAAATGCGACGTTGCTCAAACATATTTTGTTCTCTGTGTAACTTTTTAGTAAGAACGACCATAAGTTTCTGTCTACGACTGAATAGCACAACTTTAAGATTTCTGTAAAAATTTCCCTATTCTTCGAAATTCTTTTCCCAGTTTTACACATTTTTAAAACTTTTCGAAATTCTTTTTCCTATTTCCAAATTCTTTTTCCTATTTCCAAATTCCTTTTCCTATTTTCAAATGATTTTTCCCATATCAGAGACTTTACGAAATTCCGTTCCTTATTTTGAAGATTGAAAAAGGAAATACTGTAGAGTGACAGAGAAAAGCTATGACAATGTGGTAATGTAGCAGAGCTATTGTTTTGATAAACCTCTAGCTATAATCTTAATCCCACAGCTATAGTCATGATAATTTCATTAATATAGTCATTTGTTATTTATTGCTCTGATGACCCCACAGCTACAGTTTTGGCAATATTATTTGTGGAAGTGGGAAATCTTGCCTCCAGTCACCACTTTGTGGGGTGTACGGGTTATGGTCATCGAAGTATTAAATATTCAACTGAGGTATTTTTGTCATCATAATTTTAATCCCACAGCTATAGTTTTGATAATTTCATTAATATAGTCATAGTAACCCATTTGTTATTTATTGCTTTGATAACCCCACAGCTACAGTTTTGGCAGTATTATTTGTGAAAGTGGGAAATCTTGCCTCCAGTCACCACTTTGTGGGGTGTACGGGTTATGGTCATCGAAGTATTAAATATTCAACTGAGGTATTTTTGTCATCATAATTTTAATCCCACAGCTATAGTTTTGATAATTTCATTAATATAGTCATAGTAACCCATTTGTTATTTATTGCTTTGATAACCCCACAGCTACAGTTTTGGCAATATTATTTGTGGAAGTGGAAAAATCTTGCCTCCAGTCGCCACTTTGTGGGGTGTACGGGTTATAGTCATCGAAGTATTAAATATTTAACCGAGGCATTTGTCAGTATCGTAATTTTAATCTCACAGCTATAGTCTTGATAATTTCATTAATATAGTCATAGTGACCCAATTGTTACTTATTGCTTTGATAACCCCACAGCTACAGTTTTGGCAATATTATTTGTGGAAGTGGAAAAATCTTGCCTCCAGTCGCCACTTTGTGGGGTGTACGGATTATAGTCATCGAAGTATTACATATTTAACAGAGGCATCAAATTTTGCATCAAACCGTGCGCGTATGCCTAAATGCAACAGGGCTATAAACCAACGAAGGCGTTCGCTCTCAACCATTAACCACAGAGCATCGTAGAGCCCATCATCAGTGATGTATATCTTACTTTGATTTTCAGAACAATGGGCCAGAGTGAAAGCCGCTTAAATCCACAGATGAAAGCCGATTAAATCTTTCGTTGAATTCGAAGTGGCAATTGTTTGGAGGGAACGTTGAACTGCGTGCAATGCCAGGTTCATCGTTCAAAAAGACATATATGGAAGTTAATGCATCATGATGTAGGGTGTTATCATGGTCAATAGACATACGTAAACTGCAGGTGATGGATCAAGAGAATCTTCTGACAAAAGTACTATGATATGATTTTTGGCAGGTCCTGTTCCCTGCTTCCATAGCAGCAAATTTCCAATTTTGAGGAAGTTGAAGTACGTCCTCACTACACAGCAGCTGTGCACGAAGTATTGGTTAATATGGATATTCCTGGGATAGAAAAACCAGCGCGTAGCTCTGATCACAGTCCAATTGAACTTACATTGAAGTTTGTTGGAATACGAGTTGCGCGAAGTAATCCTCTACTAAAAACAATTCCAGAACTTGCCCCACTCCTATTGAATAACCCTAAAAACTTACCCCGAGAGCTCCTCAACGGCTTGCTAATACGTCTAAGTATGACACACTACTACCAAGCATACATTGCTGTGCCAGATGGACATCTCATACCGAGGAAATCGCTCTGTAGTCTGCTTTCACTCGGCTGGTGGGCGAGTCACTGGCTGAAAAGTAAGCCTGCGTCTTTTTTGTAAACTTTGTCCTGTGTCGATATCTTATTGTTACTCATGATTTTTAATACCGTGCGTTTAATTTTGCTGGTTGATAATACAATCGTTACCACTTAGAGCGGTACAACAGTTTTTCCTCAGATTTTGACTCATCGAAATTTATGTAGTCCGTAAGTTCTAGACAGCATTGTATTTAACATTTAAATAAGATATTTCTACACACAATGGTAAAAAAATTAGAGATGCCTACTTAATAGCATGTTAGTCCTCCTCTAGCATGAATAACAGCCTGTACACGCAGAGACATTGACTCAAACTAAATGGCGGATGGATTCCGGAGGCAATGGCAGGCATGCCTATTGCAGCATTGTTTACAACTCCGTCCATAAACGTCGCTCCAGGATCAACGGATCTGATCTTCTGCTTCTCCGCATGCGATAGAGCTTTCACAGTTTAAATCAGGATACCTTGGGGGACACTGGATGGTTCCAACCACAGATGAGTGATTCTCAAGCCATGCCTCTGTGGTTGCGGCCCGGTGGGACAGCGCATTGTTCTTCTGGAACAGATCATTGGCCGCAGGATGCGCGAAGGCCATGAAAGCGTGCATGGAGATGATCAGCCAGCAGATGCTGGTAGCGCGCAGCGGTTAGGAACATCTCCAGACTCAGTAAGGGATCAAAATGCGACCCATGAGAAAGATCCTCAAATCACTGCAAAACCACCACCACCACCTAGAACAGAGCCGACCCGGTAAGACGGGGTAATGGCATGCTGTCGACGCCATACCTCCGCCGTCTGTCAGCTAGGTACAGTTGAAAACGGGATTCATCTGAACACACGACGTGTCTTCCAGTTTTACTTGGTTCACTTAAATCCAGTTTTAATATTCCCGTTAACAGGAGAGGCGTAATTTTTCGATCACGAGCAGTAGACAGTGGCACACGACTAGGACGTCGGCTCCAGTAACCCAGATTATGCAACGTGCGCTGTACCATTACATCGTTGACGCTGTTTAGGCCTCCAACCAGTTAGCTGGTTGTGTTCTGCGCCGCCATTGCCATGCGGTTGGTCTATTCCAGCAGTATAGTTTACAACTCCGTCCATAACCAACCGTGGGTTTTCAACGGTCGGCCTGGCGACGAGGCGACTCAGCGGCCAACAATTGAATATGTGTTAGTTCAACGGTTGGACCCACCTTGGAAAACTGTTGTTAACAGTTTTCCAATGTGATCATGTGTTCTTGGACAACCATGGTTTGTCATGTGTTGTTGGAAAAACCGTTGGCCAATCTTCGATAAACAACGCAACCTTCGCCCAACGCTGCCGACGCAAAAATATCATTGGGCCAACCGTTGGCCAGTATCAGTGTGCTACTTGGGATCACCTCTTGCTCTCTAAGAGGTGGTATTGCCCGTCGGTGGTATACTTGCGGTACATTCTTGATATGATTGCCCTCGGAAACCCTAGAGTTGTTACCACTTGGGAGACAGAATGACCTATCAGTTTTGCGACGACAATGCGTCCACTATAAAACTGCTCAGATCACAACGTTTACACTTTTTTTATTGGAGGTTTAACGACCACCGTGAGCAACTCAGTGGGCTATAAAGTAGTCTCCCGTCAATAATGTAAGGCCATTGACTCCAAGGAAGGGACAGAGCCAGTGCCGTAATAAAAACAACATCCATGTCTCACCGGGATTCGAACCCGGACCCATCTCAGACGAATGATTACCCATGTTGCGATACACTGTTGGTAAGCCCTGCTGTCCGCTTATTTATTTCCTGCTTTCGGTTTCGGTCTGTTCCCTCTTCGCGGCGGATGTCCATGTCAAGTTTACATCACCGCTATTTCTAATGTTTTGTCTACCGAGTATATAATGGCAAAGTTTATGAATTACATTATGTTTATGGAAGCCATTAATACATAACGTGATTTATTTGTTCTGGAATAAACTCCCCTTGTTCTTTAGATATACACGTCAGCACAATGTTTTACTGATAATGGATGTAACAAACTTTAATACCAAGAGCAGAATGCGCAACTCCTTTCTGCATTTGAAATATTATTGTCGGGAAAGAGTATTTATCAAATCAAGAACAAGCAAACTTGTGGTATTTATCAAATGACAAAAATAAACCTCATTAGCATCCCATTCTAAGGCATAGGATGAGGAAATCGTACATCTTTGACGACAGAAGTCGATATACAATTAATCATTAGAGATTCACAATGGAGCAAAAGCAAACGGCAGACATCTCGAATTTTAACTTTTAAACACAGGTTGTCTCAGAATGGAATCTTCGAGAAACATGATTGCACGCGAAGATTTGAACCGAATTGTATTCATTTGTCAACGTCTTGCCTAGGACGCGGTTTTGCTTTCAATTGAGAGCATCGATCGCCAGACGCTACGACAGCATTCATTATCTTGCTTTTACTTCTGCAGACATTCGACGAATCGAGGCACGCGGAAAAGTGGAATTCTGACTATCGTTTAGCTGGAAGATGTATATCTTTCCAAGGAAGAACATGCCACACTCGACGACAACAACAACATCTGCGGTTCTATTGTCTCAGTCGCTTCTTTTGTCTTCTTTAAACATTTCTAGCATTCCCAGAGCAGCAGAAGAACAGCATTTCCCCACCATACACACAGACGCATGTAATAACAGACGAGCAATTTAAATGTTGAAAAAATTAGTTCAGACTGTTTTCAGGAATTTGTTCAAAACTTTAGCAAAGTGGATGTAAACGAGGGAAATTTTCTCGCAAGAATTCAGGCTTTTTTTTTCCTGGTTTTAGCAAATGAGGCAGCTGCTTATTTTTGAAGAAGCAGGATAGAGACAACTGTAATTGGGTCTGGTAAAATTAGACAAAAATGATTCCATTTTTACTGATCGTTAGGTAAGAAGTAAAGAGTGCTTATAATATAAATTATTTAAGAACTTAAAAATTTACTTTTTCAGATACATGTTTTAAAAACGTATATCGCTCAGTTTTGCATTAGACGTTCAGCCATATTTAGATATTACTCTAAAAGAAGTATTTAATAGATTAAAAAATCGCTGTTTAATAACACCTTTGGTAGAATTATAAAAACTTGCATGACCAAGAGAAAAAAATTTTCATAAAGTACTATTAACTCGTACACATAGGTCTACTGCCAGCATACATAGCCTTGACACTTAAGCAGAACCTCAACTGTACAGCAATTATTCAAATCCTTCCACAGAAGTACCCTGAATAATCGGCCAACTTTGTCTAAACAGTTGAGTGACAGTGTATTCACCTCCTACATTTATAGTCAACAGCGCGTAGCCAATGAAAAAAAAGGCACGTGTCGTGAGCTAGCTTGGAAGGTATATAAGGTGTGCTATAAGCATTCTGAAAACATACCACTCGTTGCTGTCATGGATAAACAGAGCGATTTATCAGATTCGCAAAAAGTGTGATTATCGGCTCTCGGACCAAGGCTGGCAGTGTTTCTGAAACAGCGCAGTTTGTGAACTGCTCGCGTGCTGCTGTGGTTAAAGTGTATCGTGATTGGAGAAATGGAACCACTGCGAATGATCTACGTGGAAACTGCGGAGCACCACGTGCCACTGATGGAATGAACGTCGGCTTCGAAGGTGCTTGAGGGCCTATCGGCACGCTACAGCGAATGGAGCAACTCACTGTCCCAATGAACAAGGGCGCCACAAGAAGTTGCCTAAAACGACCCCTGCTGCGTATGGAGCTCCGGTACAAACAGATGCTCACTGCACCTATGCTAACGAAGGTTCATTGGCACAAAAGGCTAACATTTGCACTGCAGTATCGGAATTGAACCTCCTCTGATTGGCAAAGGATTGCCTTCGCCGATGAGTCACGTTTTATGCTTCATCGAACGGATGGACATTGGCGTATAAAGGTGAGAAACATCGGAGAACAAACACTCTTTAACCATTGCTGGAAGATGGTTTATGGAATGTTTTCGTGTCATTCTCTGGGTCCATTCATAACTGTGTAAGGCACTATGGACCGAATTCCCTATGCATCCATCCTTGCAGACCACGTACACCTATACATGCTGATTGTCTCCTCTGGGGCGGATGGATCTGTCATATACCTAGAAATGTCAGAGTGGTTGGAAGAGCACAATGAAGATTTCAAAATACTTCCCTGGCCCTCTGATTTTCCATACTTAAACCAACTGAGCATCTGCGGGACCACCGCGATCGTGTTGTTCGCTCTATGGATCCTCCACCACACACCCTCTAGCAACTGTCAAATGCAATGCAGTCAGCATGGCTCCACATAACTGGGAGCGATGTGGCTGCATGAGAACGCATTCGTGTTATGCGTCAGCACGGGGCCTTCTGTCGAAATATGGCTGAGGCACTTTTTCCCACCCACCACACAGCCCTGATCTCAGTCCACCAGACCTCGATCTTTTCCCAAAGTTAAAAAACCGGCTCTGTGGCATTCGTTACGAATCGCTGGACGAACTGTCATTGGATATGTTCCGAGACAGCTGAATAAGGATTGTGTACTACGGGACATCTACGACCTACTTCACCGCTGGCGAGCTGTCATTGGCAGCGGTGGAGAGTACATTTACAGCAATAAGGTAAGTTTTCTCAGTTACTTCACACTTTTCTCAAAAATGGACAGTGTGCAGAACTTTTGTTAGGACACATGTACTCTGATATATGACAGGTGAAACGTGGTTTCAGTAGAAAAGACATATATACATACAAACTACAATTATATTTGCCTCGTAGAGGGAAAACTGCATTTCTTAAATTAGCAACGTTCGCAACCTTTTCCGCAGCGAATGCCATACAAATATTTTTTTGAAGTAGGATTTTTGGAAGCAGAGATATAGCTGCAAACGGAAAACGATGTAACACGCCTAGCATCGGACCCCATGCACCCTGCTGTAAAATGAAAACGAACAAAATTTATTCAAATCCGTCTTTTATAGTGAATAATTCAGTAGGGCATGGTGTTCCTTTAAGGAATTGGTAAGGGCAATGACTTTTCCTAAATAAAATACAATGCTGGCCACCCACAATGCAACACCAAGAAGGACACGAGATAGCAAAGCCAAATTTACTGGACACGTAACAACAGATACAAAGATGAAACGATTGAGCTTACAGGCCCGTGCGACTTGCGGAGCACGCAGACATCAACAGTTCGTGTGGCCCACATGGCTGGCAATAACGGCCGCTACACGCCGCGGCATCGAACGAAAGAGGCTTTGGATGTGGGCTTGGGGTATGTCGGTCCAGGCTGCTTCCACACGTTGCCACAGTTCATCAGGCGTAGCCACGGATGGTGCTCGCCGGGTCACTCTGTTACTGATCAGCGACGAGACGTGTTCAATGGGCGACATAGTGGGAGAACAGGCGGGCCACGGCTGCAGTAACACCTGGTGGGCCGTGCGGAATTTTTGCACGATGCGTGCTATGTGCGGGCGCGCATTGTCCTGTTGAAACGTTGCCGCTGGCAGGTAATGCAGGTAACGGAGGACGAAAGGCTCCAAAACGTCGGAGATGTAGCGGTGGCTGTTGAGTGTACCGGCGATGCGTACCAGAGGGGTGCGGATGTCATATTCAATTGCACCCCAAACCCTAACGCCAGGCGACGGACCGGTATGGCGATGCATAATGCAGACGTGATACAGTATCTCGCCGCGTTGCCGCCATACGCGGATCCGACCATCGTGGTGTTGCAGGCAGAAGCGGGATTTATCGGAAAACACAGTGTCGTACCATTCCGTAGTCCAGGTGCGGCGTTCAACAGCCCACTGCCGCCGCACTCACCGGTGGTGTAACGTCAATGGTAATAGGAGAAATGAGCGCCGTTTGACAAGTCCCCGCACTTACGTCGAACGGTAAGTGCTTAAATAGGTTGTTGCGCAAAACACCATACATCCTGCGCTAACGTTCGTGATGTGGCGGTGCGAGCCGTCAATGCCCGCCGCACAACATGCCGGTCCTCTCGTTTGGTGGTGTTCCACGGCAACGGCAGTCCCTCACGTCGATCCGTCCGTCCCTCCTGCACCCACGGAATCCATACTCGTCTCACTGTGGCTGGATGTCGTCCCACACGGGCGCCGATGTCCCGGTACGATAAACCGCTGTCGCGATAAGCCACTATTCGTCCTCTGTCGAACTCCGAAACGTGCTGGAATGCCTGCCGTATTCTGCGACGAGGCATCAGGAAGCTTCCCACTCACAGGTCCGGCAGCACAACACACTTCCACTACTTACACCCCCGCCATCTGTGCTCCCTTCTTATAGTGCTTCTCGGTGGCGTGCCGGGCGCACATGATTTGCATATGCCCTGCAATGCTAATCGTTTGCATGTCCTCTCGCGGGCGATGCATGCTGCGAATTTAGGAAAATCGGATGCTTCCTTATTGGTGTTGCATTTTGGGTGTCCAGCAGTGTAGTTAGGAATAAAATGGATCCACGCAAGCGTAATGCCAAATTGGATAATACTGGTTTATGTCTTGGTGATATTCGTGTGCGAAGATTGCTGTATGTTGATGACACAGTCCTGTTGAGAGAGAGTAAAAGTGAGTTGCAGAGTATGTTATTCCGGATGTACGAAGTTTGAGTAAAATTCAAACTGAGTATTTAAATAACTGAAAAACCAAAGTTATGGTTTTTGAGAGAGTAACTGTTCGTAGTGAATGCAAGATACATTATATTGACAAAATAGTCACCTGACACCAAGAAGAGAAACAAAACATAGCATTTATTGACATACAATAGTACGGTGTCGGTCGACCTGTGGCCTTAATATGCATGCACGGACCCTTCGAGAAATGCTCTCTACAAGGTTTCAGAACACCGCGATAGGTATGCACTTCCATTCAGTAGATAATGCGGCCCCTAACTGTTGCTTAGTAGTAGGCCTTGATTCCAAACTTCTTATGCTGATCTCTAATTCACCCCACAGGTGCTCTTTGGGATTACGATCAGAGCTCTATGCTGGCCAATTCACACATGATATGGAATTGTCGTCAAACCACGACGTAAGTCCTTGCTTTATGGCTCTGTATATTATCCTGCTGTTACCAACAAAGCTCGGCTCCATAGAATTGCTACCGAGTTGGTAGTGCATAATTGTCCACAATATTGAGGTGGACGTGCTGGTTAACAGGCTTGTCCACGATAAATAATAGGCCGGGACCATACCACGAAAGACATTATCACACGAGTTCACTGCCAGCTCCAAATATGACCGTAGGAATAGTACACTGTGGTAAATAGCGTTTCCCCGGCTGCAGCCATACCTAATCACGGCCATCATACTAATGGTGGATCTTGTTTTTGGATTCATCAGTCCATCGGACCAGTTTCCATTGATCAGTGGTCCACGATAAATGTTATTTACACCATGCTAAACGACGAGTAGCATTCCGAGTGGAGATGGAAGGCCCTTGAGCAGCCGCACGACCACGGTAAACCATGGAATGAAGTTCTCTTCGAGTGGTACGTGTACATACCAAAATTCCAGCATTTTTACTCATCCATACGCTGAGGTCCTGCGCAGTATTCCGTCGATAAGCTGTAACGACTCTGCTGAAGCTTCGACGTCCTCTTTCACTGACTTTCTTTGGTCTGTAGGAACAAAACTACACAGACATTTGAAATAATGTTGAAAAAAAAACAACCTCAAATATACAAAGGAAATTCTATCTCGTTGTTTATTTACTCAATAAATTCTATTCGTAATTTGTGCAAGGCTTATAAGTTGAAAATTTTATCTGTCTCATTTTGCAGTTTTCGGTGCTTTTCTACAGAGATAATTCACTGAAGAGCAATTAAATTAGAGATACCTGTCTAGTAACGTGTAGCAGCACCTTTCGCTCTGATGACGGCGGCGATTCGTCTCAGTATGGACTCGACAAGACACCGGAAGCGTTGGGAAGCCATACGGATCCACGACCCCTGAACAAGCTCCCACAGTTCACGAAGATTTGATGGAGGGGAGACAGAGCCTCGAACATCTCTCTCGATGGCATCCCAGATGTGCTCGATGGGATTGAGGTCAGGTGACGTAGCTGGCCAAGAAAGCGAGGTCACGTCGGTGGAGTGTTCACCCAACCATTCGGATACAATTCGGGAGCTGCATTGTGTTGTTGTAGGTGAGGTCCCCACTGGGATGCTGAAGACGCATAAACGGAAACAAATGGTCGTCCAGAATATCCCGGTAACGTTGACCTGTGAGGGACGATGTCACACGTACCAAGGATCCCATTTCACTCCAAGTTAACAGTCGCCAGACGAGAAAGCTACCCCCACCAGCTTGAAGATTACCCTGCTGGCAAGAAGGATCCATTGCTTCATGTGGTTCGCGTCATACTCTTATCCTGCCATCAGCATGTACCAAAGTGAATCTCGACTCGTCAGTCCAGGCAACATTTTTTCCACATGTCTAGGGTCCAGTGGCGATGTTCCCACGCCCATGCTAATCTTTGCACCCTGTGATGTGTGGGTCAGCAGCGGTACACTCGTGGGACGATGGCTTCTGTACCCCATAGCGAGGAGATGGTTCTGGATGGTGTGGCTGCTTACACGTTTTTGTGCACCAGCGTTAAATTGCAGAGTGATTTCTCGCACTGTGGCTCGTCTATCCGCTGTTACAATGCGAGCTAGACGACGATGACCCCGTTCACTCACACGCTGTTGTCCACGGCAGTTGGCTCTTGCAGGGATAGTTTTACCGGATTCGATGTACTCACGGTGCACCCGTGACACAGTGGCTCGGGGAAATTCCAGTGCCTGCACGACTTCCAAGATGGAGTGATCCATTCGTCGGGCTCCGAGAATTTGCCCACGATCAAATGCGCTTAGATCTTTCGTCTTACCCATACTGCATCAGACTTACTGATTCCCGTCGCATCACTCCTTATATTGTCTGATCGCTGCATACGTCAGTCGTTTCCGTGTACAGGGCCACCCACAGCGCTACATTTGCATAACGCCAGCTGTCTCTAATTCAATTGCTCTTCAGTGTAAATTTTGTCATTCGAACTCTTAACTTAAAACTCGTAGAGGATACCCGAATTCGATTTTTGATTTCACATTGTTTCGTACGTTATGCCGCTGCGCGGAATCTTTATCTAGTCACAGTGCTATAAGCTAGCTTTAGAATACTGAAGCCAGGTTTATTTATAGTGACACTTTGGTACGTAGCAGATGAACAAGACCACACTAACTTCCAAGGAAGATGTCATCCTCTTATTGTTTAAAATGGTGTTTAACAGCAGGAAGTTTCTTTGGTAACTTGGTAACTTTGAAAAGAATACCCTATGAGGTGTAACTTTGCAAAATTTTAGTTACTAGAGTGTGTAGTTCTTGTCATTTTGATGACGCATTATGTCGACGAACTGAATAATTACTATGTACATTTAGGTAGGAAAACTCTTAGTGAATTCTAAATGTTTTCACTGTTTATCAGCGATGCAATTAAGAAAAGCTAAACTACTCCTGCTGACGTATAACTTGAGCTTTGTGACAGACATTTTTTGGTGAATTTCAAATTTTTTAGGGCTTATATTTTATTCATTTTTTGCAACTATCTTTTCAGAGCATAAGAGTATGATCCAAAAACTTGATGACAAGAGTAAAGAAGTGGGATCAAAAATGACCTTCTGGAAGGCAAAACTGAGGTACAATGCTTTTACAACAAGTGAAAGTTGCAAGTGACGGGCAAAAGCTCGAGGTAACGAAATCTACATTTACCTTGGACAACAGATATAAAGCGAAGGTCACATTGATGAAGAAATTAATCGGTGTATAAGACTTTGTTGGAAAACCTTTCGAAGAAACAGTACAATTTTTAAGAGCAATACGCCATTATGTCTAAAAAGTGTCTAATCAATGCACCCTTCCAGTCATTACGTATAGAGAGGAGACCTAGACCTTAACTAAAAAAGACATACAAGGGCTGCCGACAACTAAAAGAGGCATGGAGAGATGCATGCTTGGCGTAATCAGGAAAGGTAGGATGAGGAAATCTTGGATAAAGAAAAATGAGAAGAGTGGAAGACATGATCCGAGTAAAATCCCTGAAATGGCAATGGGCTGTGCACATTGCCAAAAGAACGGATTACCAATGGACAACTGAAATTTTAGACTGGGTACCAAGGACAGAAAAATACCCAGAAGACCACATGGGAGATGGATGAAGTTCAAAAACATGCCGGAGTAATATGGGGTAGAGTGGCTCAAGACAGATAGTTGTGGAGGAAACTTGGGGAGACTTATCCAGCAGCGGTTTCAAAATGACTGCAAATGATTTTTTTGTTCATTAAAATATTTTTTTATTTTTCTGTTTATGTGTACACACACATACAGACGTAGAAAATATGCATGTGCTTGCGTAAATTCACCCAGACTTGAAACGCTGAGCACTGCGCTCCTCCAAAACAGATAATCTATGTTCACGACTAGTGAAGTGTAGATTAAGTTGGATAATAAATGACCATTAAAATATTTTCGGGCTCAGAGGTGTTTTTTCAAGAGGGATTTTGTTTTCTCTCAGGTTTTTAAACTCGCCGATACGGCAGCAAATATGTTTAAAACAGAAATGTGTACTTAAGTCATATAGTGAAAAAACAGCAGTAAGAGAATTCATTAAGTAGGTATACAAAACATTTTCCGCCACGAAGTCCATCCATTACCAGAAGGAATTTTTCGATGAGTGTGTTTTACAAATGTGGAAGTATGCAATACACCTTTTGAAGCCGATTAGCCAGAAAACTGTTCTTTGTTTGAGAAATACGGGTATCGAAGGAAAATGAATTGTTTCAAAACAGATTTTTAAATCAGTTTTTCCAATTAGATTTGTATCGCATAAAACATATTCCGAATTCCTCTTCTCCTATACTTACGCACCCTAGCGGAGAAGTTTTGCTTCGGTAAAACACCGAAAGACAAGTTTAATCGTTTCCACAGTTCAAGCTTTTTCGTGCTTTTTTTTTTTTTTTTTTTTTTTTAAATCGGACTAAGATGTGCAGATACGCTGTACACAGGTAAACGAAAGGACACAGTTACAGCATAAGCACGTCCTATTTTTTCAAAAGACTTTCTAAAAATAAGAAGGGTTTTCTAAGAGTTGCATTAATAGGAACATTAACCACATTTGCTTCTTTATTCAATTTGTCAGAGGTCTCCGTTCTATTTTCGAGAGCATCAAATCGTGGGATAACACGGTTAACAGAACTGAGAAGAGTGTGCCATTTTCCGAACAATGGAAAATGACATAACATTTTTACTTCGTGTCTAGCGCCTTGCTCTTATATATCACAATACAAACTAATCCCATATTTTCTCTAAATAAAAAAATTCATGAATGGAATATGGGATATACCATACAATACTAATTTTGAAGATGAAAATCCGTTTTTTGGTGTAAATACGACACGGATGGTAACTCAGATAATATCCGAAAACTTCAAAATTGCATTTCGTCATCCTGAAGCGGGTTCGATTCACGCTGCAGGACGACGAAATTTGCGAATTTTCGGATATTATCTGACTTACCATCCTTGTCTTTACACCAAAAAACGGAATAAAACGGAATGTCATCTTCAAAATTTGTAATAAAATATGGGATACACCATACATCGTAATTCATATCGAAATTATTTTGAAAATTTCCATTTGTATATCAAAAATTTTGTAAAATGTAGGGTTCAAGATTATGCTACAAATGAAGTTAAATAGAAAATTTAACTATTCATGTATCTCTAACATCGCGAAGACATGTAGAAATCTCGTGCATAAGAGATATGTACGTGAATGCAGTAAACAATTAATTTGCAGTGCAAGAAAAATTAATGAATCCTGCTCGCTGATTTACCTGTTTCTTTCATTACTTGGTCATACAATCGTTGCAACAAAGTTGGACAACTATTCCTTCTATCTCCCTAGCATTCTGTGGCTGCGCCTATTTTTTTAGCACGTATTTTCTAAAAAAAAAAAAGGATCGTGTTTATGTTATCGGTTTGTCCTTCCGTCTATGGACACCATGTCTCTGCAACTAGTAGTCAGATTTAAAAAAAAAAAAAACATTTTTGCATTGAAAAGTTTGAAATATGCGAACAATGTCCCTTGCCTTCGTGTTTTTTTGATGCAAAACTTGTTACTAGAGGGCGAGATGATATCGAATTTCAAACAATTTTCTTGCATATACTTGCTTCTAAATATCCGGTTGAAAATATTCATCCATTCGATGCCATTTATGTCAGACTATTTTGGGCAGAGTTCCTTTTTCAAGTAATGCATATATTTGCTTGCTACTAGGGGAAGGAAGGTACATTGCGTTTTCAACGATATATCGGCTTCTAAATGTCAGATTTCAAAAATTCTTCCTGCATCGAAAACAGTTCCTCATGAAAACTGTTTTGCACTTAATTTCTCTTCCACCAGGAAGCGTAAGCGTTTATTTCTGCTTCTGATATATTTGCAGAAAAATCTAAGCTACTGGAAACTCGATTGAAAAAATTATTTCGTGGACCAATACCGCTTGTCGTAAGAGTATTTCATATTTTTGGCAATATCTGTGCTTCCAAGAGCCGATTTGAAAAAATGTCTTTGTTGGAGAGTTTCCGCTGCGAAATATGTTTTTTCATATAATTTACTATTTTCTTTAAAGCACTCGTTTGCCACTAGAAGGCGTAGATTCAAGATTCTCTTTACTGCAATATCTGCACTAAAGAGACTTTAATAAACGGGAAATATAGTAGTATCTGACTGAAAAATCCTTTAAGTCAGATACTACTCAATGAAAACTCGTTGTGTATTTTCTACCCAGAATAGTGCGGAATTTCGCCGCTAGGGACGCCAACGTATAAAATGGTTTTCTCAATATCTCTGCTTGTACATGTGTTATTTAAAAATTTCTTTCAACACCAGATGTCATTCACCTTGTGGCACACTATAGGTTAATATTTGAGAAGTTTTATAGATCACAGTTCTGTCGGTAAATGGTGTTTTTGTACTTCTTTTTGCAGCTGTATCTCCATTTCTAAAAACCCGATTGAGAAGTTTGTTTTTTTACTGCATGCCGTTCGCTACAAAAGATCTGTGGAGCATTATCCTCTTGAAATAATGCACAGCTTTCCTGCTAGGGGACATAAAAGTCAAAACAATTTTCTCGCTCTATCTTCTTCCGAATAACGTATTTGAAAAGTTATTTTTCCTTAGCACAACTTTTCCCATGACTAATATTTTCCACTTTTATATTACACAAAGTTCTGCTAGGAGGCATAGAATTATATCATGTTTCTTTCTATATATTTTCTTCTAACTTTTCTATTTGAAAATCATTGTTTCCGTTACCTTTCTCTGCTATGAGAAGCTTTTTGTGCACCATTTGTTAACTTTCGTAACGCACCGTTTAGCAGCTACTGTAAAAGTAAGCAGCTGGTTTTATTCTTGGATGTTTTATCGATTCTAGAAACCAGTTTGATTTTTTCCCAATCGGCGGCGTTGTCTTTGAATAACTGATACATTCAATTCGCGTCAGAAGGGATTCGAAATATGTGTTTATTGCAATCAAAAATTCGGTATCATCTTTCTTGTTATAGAATCTCTTTGCTTAGAGCCTTAAAACATTCCAAAAGAGAAGCATAAAAGAACCCCGTTAAAACTCCAGACTACGTCCACATTTTGTTCGAAGTGTGAAATCGATTATATCACGTTTCGTCACTATAGATGCAGTAGTTTGAATTCTTAGATATGCGCTCTCATCTAAAGTTATTATTCCAGTCGTCAATTATACCAACATCTTACAAGAGTAAACCTTCAAATCCTGTGAGGATTAACCTTGAAGCATAAATTGGATTAAGTTATGAATTTATTAGAAACCATACAGGTTTGATGAAATAAAATTTCATAAAGCAACGGTAACAAACTGCGAAGATTCATTGATTGCATAGGAGAACGTCTACGGATGTCTTATCAAAAACGACATTTGTAATGCAAATTGTACTTGA
Source organism: Macrothele yani (assembly GCA_039090855.1). Classification (NCBI taxonomy): domain Eukaryota; kingdom Metazoa; phylum Arthropoda; class Arachnida; order Araneae; family Macrothelidae; genus Macrothele; species Macrothele yani. The sequence continues at coordinate 142,761,280 of CM077002.1, forward strand.
TATAAGTTTATGAATGAGTTGCGAATTATTTACACACGGATTTCAGATTTCTTGGTGTAAATATAACCTTCGTTTTTTTTGTTTTGTTTTTTTAATTCAGCAAGTTTCTCAGCTATAAGAAGAAGCTAAAAGCTAGGTACAAAATTGCGTCATTTGCGGCAACATAAATGTGAGTAGAAGAAAACAACCTGATCGAACAATCTGCATTGATTAAACACTTTTCGTTTGAGCGCAAGGTAAAACAGCTTTCGAAAATCACATTGGCATATCCAAATGCTCGCTAGACATGTGTTTTACATGCCCATCAATTTCTTCTTCGACAATTTATGTTATCCAAGGTAAATGTAAGCATCGGTTGATCCTAGATTCATTCATCAATCTCTAAAGTTTTAATTATTATAAAAGCATTGCACATCAACTAAGATTTTTATCAGCTCATTTTTAATCCTGCTTTATTCGTTGTTAGCACTTTCCTCTACAGCTCTGAGGGTGTATGTACTACAGTAGTATGAACTGCTGCGAAGCAATAGGAAGGTGGTTGAAGCAATCTCATTTATCTTTATTCTTTCCAGATCAGTGAGTGAAAGACATCCTGAAATGTGGCATTAAAGAGCTTGGGTAAAACTTTTGTGACATTTTATAACTCCCTTTCCAATTTTTATACTTGTATTTCCTCGAATAACTGAGCCATTGCACTTACTTTTGCATAAGTGTTATCAATATTAGCATATGCATCTTCAATTCCTCAATATTTCAAAGTTCTTACAATTGCTGATTTCACGGAATTAAAGAGCCTTCCCGTGATTAATAAAAAAACATACGTAATGGTAGGACATATTCATTCACTATTTCCCTTAGTTCGCTCAGTACGTGAATATGACCATTAGCGTTGTAGCCACTTCTGGGACTAGCTTGTTCTCTGGATTGAGCCGCGAGACATGCTATCCATTAACTGCAGGCCAATGATTGATTATAGCCACTTCTGGGTCTAGCGTGTTCTCTGGATTGAGCCACGAGACACATGCTATCCATTAACTGCAGGCCAATGATTGATTATAGCCACTTCTGGGTCTAGCGTGTTCTCTGGATTGAGCCACGAGACACATGCTATCCATTAACTGCAGGCCAATGATTGATTATAGCCACTTCTGGGCCTAGCTTGTTCTGTGGATTGAGACACGAGACACATGCTATCCATTAACTGCAGGCCAATGAATGATTATAGCCACTTCTGGGCCTAGCTTGTTCTGTGGATTGAGCCACGAGACACATGCTATCCATTAACTGCAGGCCAATGATTGATTATAGCCACTTCTGGGTCTAGGTTGTTCTCTGGATTGAGCCACGAGACACATGCTATCCATTACCTGCAGGCCAATGATTGATTATAGCCACTTCTGGGCCTAGCTCGTTCTGTGGATTGAGCCACGAGACACATGCTATCCATTAACTGCAGGCCAATGATTGATTATAGCCACTTCTGGGTCTAGCGTGTTCTCTGGATTGAGCCACGAGACACATGCTATCCATTAACTGCAGGCCAATGATTGATTATAGCCACTTCTGGGCCTAGCTTGTTCTGTGGATTGAGCCACGAGACACATGCTATCCATTAACTGCAGGCCAATGATTGATTATAGCCACTTCTGGGTCTAGCTTGTTCTCTGGATTGAGCCACGAGACACATGCTATCCATTACCTGCAGGCCAATGATTGATTATAGCCACTTCTGGGCCTAGCTCGTTCTGTGGATTGAGCCACGAGACACATGCTATCCATTAACTGCAGGCCAGTGATTGATTATAGCCACTTCTGGGTCTAGCTTATTCTCTGGATTGAGCCACGAGACACATGCTATCCATTAACTGCAGGCCAATGATTGATTATAGCCACTTCTGGGTCTAGCGTGTTCTCTGGATTGAGCCACGAGACACATGCTATCCATTACCTGCAGGCCAATGATTGATTATAGAATTTCCAAGTATAGTTGAGTGAAACGCACTAACTTCACAAAGCTGGCACCAAAGTCATACCCCACACATCTTCATATAAAGCGGATCTATCTTCCGAACAAGTCAACGAACGGTATGTATGTTTTTTCGAGCGATGAGACAGTTTCTTAGTTAAGGTTCAAATAACTGTATGTGGTTGATGGCGCTTCAGTTTCCTAAGATTTTGGTCAAATGATGCGCAGCGTATGGCCTCTCTTAGACAAATGTCAACTCCGCCTTCTAGTGGAGCATCCTGCTGTCAGCGAAGAGGATTCTGAGGAGAGAGACAGACTAATAACAGTATGACTAGACTATCTGGATAAGATTAAATCCTCTCACACACATTTATCCTCTTAGCCAGAATCTTGAGTTATGTTCATCCCACTCATATAAATGACACCTCTCATAGTAATAGATCTCTGAACTGGAAACAAAAATAAAAAGGTAGCCAGGCAACTTCATTTCTCTGAGCGAAATTGAATAATTTCAAATCTCTAGTGCAGCTATCTATCCATATTTCTACTATATATCTCTACACGCACGTATGGCTGAATACATAACTTTGCAGATCTTTTCCCCTCCTTAACTTTGAGTCTAAAAGAAGTTAATATTTTGATAAACCTTTTCACATTAGTTCTGTATAACCAGATTTCCGAACGATTAATTACAACAATTTTCAGTCTTGGAAATTCTACTAAAGTACCGAATGAAAGTGTTAGAAAATGACGGAGGATAAGTCCAGAAATGAGCAGAGGATATACGATTATAGGGTAGCACTCTCAGTCTCTGTAATAAAGCAGCTATTAGAAAATTTTTAACTGTTGATTTGGGAATTCTACCAGGTGTTCACTGAATTCGAAGAAGCTTTGGAAACGAGTACCTACGAATAAATTAGCACAGGGTAGTTAAAGCATGTAGAATAAAAGACAAGTGTCTTAGTTTGTCAAAAATCTATTCAAGGATCTTGCAATTGTATGGATGGGATAATACTAAATAGTCTGAAACGTTAATCTTTTTATTTTCGCCAGCGGGCATGCGTAATCTGAAAAGGTGTTACTACAATGTATAAACCGAAAGCCAAATCTAAAATATTTGTTGTTACGGAGCCCATGATCAAAAATGAAAATAACAGAAGCGATAAAAAGGACGGCTGTGTACGTGTGAAATACCGAGAAGAAATGACAAAGATAAAGTGTGAGAAAGAGGAAAGTGCGAGAATAAAAAGGAAGTGTGAGAAAGAGGAAAGTGCGAGAATAAAAAGGAAGTGTAACAGAATGGAAGAGAAAAAAAAGAACAAAAAAAGAGAGGAGACAAAAATGTCCGAAAGAAAGATAGAATGCGGAAGAATGAAAAAGAAATGCATAGGCTAGAGAGCGAGCAAAGGCGAAGATTACAGAAAATGAGAGACTGAAAAAGAAAAAGGCAACGAGAGGAATGATATAGAGTGAGAAAAGATCAGAGAAGAAAGAAAGGATAGGAAAGCTAAGAAGGAAAAGAAATTTATGGAGCCGAAATATAGAAAAAATATTGGATAAAACAGAAGGACGAACCCAGCCAGAGAGCAAGAAACAGGAAGTAGAGAAGAAGAAAGAGCTAAAAAAAACCCCGGAGGAAGTGAGTGAAACGTTTCTTGTGAATCATTCTTTGACATCACTTTGAATAGCAAGCAAAAAAAAAAAAACAAAAAAAAAAAACAGAACAATGCTTTACTCTTATGCTGTTGTAGTTAAAGAACTAATAGAAAGTAAAACTTCTTCCAGAGGTTTAGAGTAGAATTATTTAACTAACAGACCAAAATCAAAGGAAGAAAGGACAACAAGACAGTGGACCAGTGTAATTTTTCGCCCCCGAAAGTATTTGCTCTCGGTGTAGTTCACAATGTGTTTTCATTACATCTATTTTTTGAAATGGCTAAAAATAATTATTAGTTGACTCTGCTGCTGTTTTCATTAACGCATTTAAAGAAAATATGGCTTCTTCCGATTGATGGACGGCAATTTCTGACTAACCGTTCAAACAATTACATTCTTTTTTTTTTCATAACATAATACCTAATGATAATTTTATTCGAATGATTTCCATTAAATAAGACCCACTTTGCATTTTTTCGGAGAATAAAAAAAGTGCTCTCAGATTTTAATTATCGTCTCTCGATTAAGTAGTATCAAATACAGCTTGTGACGGTATCTTTTCCTCAAGAGCAAGAAAGAAGAGAAATATCTCTCAAACAAACAAGCGCGCAAACTAGGAGGCCAGAACATCCTAATGAAATATTAATCGTGATTGATATTACACGAAGAGGAGCCTAATGATGGTGTTATTTTACATGCTTCTTTGCAAACGGTTTACTAAAAGTACTAATAAATTTAATTATATAAAATGTAATCTTTTCCTTAATGCTCCAAATAGCAAAATGATTTTTTTTATAGTTTTCCTTTTTAATGTTAAGAGAAAACACTGCTTGCATATAGAAACATGTCTTTCAGTAATTATTAAGACTCGGTACAACGGAATTCATAAATGCGTTAAATTGAAAACCACGTGATAGACGTATTCAGCCCGTTCTTTTTTTTAATAAAGTTTTCATTTATTAAGAATAAATGAGATTTTTATTTTTAGAGTTTCCTGGGTGACATAAATTATAATTCTGTAGCTTGTCGTTTGCTCATTACTTAAATTACTTTAGAAAATAATTGCGACTTATCTGATGGGACAGAAACATGCCATTACCTTTTCTTTCACGCATAATAGATTTCCTGATTCTTTTCGGATTCAATTTTGAATTGCTCTGAATTTTATTTCACATTTTATAGAGGTCTGATTTACAGATAAAGATTTCTTAAAATAAATATCTTGTCATCTAAAAGAAGCAATATTCAGTGAAAGAAATAATATTTATAAATGAACATTGCGATATTTCACACTGAGTGGCCACTTTATTATGACCACCCACTCAGTACTTCGTTGGGCCACCTTTTGCCTTTAATACTGCGTCGGTTCTTCGTGGCATGGACTCCACGATATATTGGTAGGTGTTTGTGGAATCTGAGACCATGCTTGATGTACCACTTTCCAGGAGTGTGAGATTGCAGGGTTGTGGATCCAGCTGTCTGATGGCTCGTTCAACTTCATCCCACAAATTCTCAATGGGGTTGAGATCTGAAGATTGTGCAGGCCACCTAAGCAACGTCAACTCACCGGCATGTAGCTGAAACCAATCCTGTACAATACGAGCACTATGGCAGGATGCATTATCTTGTTAAAAGTAGCCATCGCCATTGGGATAAGCCATCCACATGACAGGATGCACTTGGTCCGCAACGATGTTTAGATATTATGTGCTAGTCAGACGTTGATCAACACGAGTCAAAGGGCCAAAAGCATGCCAGGAAAACATTCACCAAACCATAACGTTGCCTCCACCAGCTTGAAGGGTTGTAGCAATGCATTTTGGGTCAATGCTTTCGTGCTGCTTCTGCCAAATTCTCACTCTGTCATGAGCATGGTGCAACTGAAAGCGTGATTCATCGGCCCACAATTTTGTTTCCAATTATCAACTGTCCAATCATTGTTCTCCTGTGTGAACTGGAGACGTTTTCTCTTGTTAACTGCAGACAGCAAAGGTGTTCGAACAGGCTTTCGGCGGCTGCTATATCCCATGCGATGCAGTGTACGGCGAATAGTGCTTGCAGAGATCATTTGAGGGGATCCTTGATTAAGATTGTAATTTGCTGCACTGTTGCCTGTTACCAGTCAGGACACTCTCCGTTCCGCCCGAGAAGTCACTAGTCGATCACGACCACACGGTGCACGTAGAGACCCAGTGTTTTGGTTGAGAATCCAGTCTTTAAACACTTTAACAACAGCTGCTCTGGAACATTTCACGAATTCGGGTGTTTCGGTGATACTCGCTCCGTGGCTTCGAGCTCCAACAATCATCCCACGTTGAAAGTCCGTCAAATCGCATTTTTTACCCATCTCGTCACCCAAAAATCATTTCTACTTCTGTCGCACGCACTAAGCTTTCCCTTTTTATATTAGACTCGCCCTCTGGCGGCAACAGCGTGCAACCACAGCTCATTTGCTTAAAACTGTCAGGTGGTCATAATAAAGTGGCCACTCAGTGTATAAAAGATTGATGCGAAACTGCAAAACAGGTATCACTATTACGTCTGCAGATGGTGAGAAGTATTTTATAGCTTCTTTCTGCAGAAATGTACAAGGTAAAAAAACAACACTAATGAGAATACCTTCTGCGTAATATAATGCATTTGTTTTCCACGAGGGGCGTAGATATATACAACTTATTTTTCTTGATACCTCTGCTTCTAGTAATCCGATTTGAAAACTTATTTGTCGGAGAGAGTTCCCGATGTAAAAAATTTCGTTCATGAACTTTTTGCTCAAAACGGCCATCTGATGGCATAAGTGTCCGTTATCGTTTACAGAAATATTTGCGCGACACACCACCAGATAAAATAAAAAAATCATTTTTGGGGCACTAACTACGAAACAATGTGTGTGCATTTTCTGCCCAAAATAATACACAATGTTTCCGCTACCGAGCACAAGTGTTTTTCTCGGTATCACTGTTTCTCAATGTAAGATTTAAAAAAAAAATCTTTAAACCCTGGATACCATTCAACATGTGGCAAACGTTGCATGCATTCATGTGAATTTTGTAGTTCATAGTTCTGGCATTAGGTGGTTAATCTACATTTATGTTAGCAAAGGTTTCTCAGCTTCTAAAAATTCTATCTTAACTTTTTCACCGCATGACACAAGGACGGAGGATATTAATTATTATTTTTAAATAATGCAGAGCTTTCCCGCTATGGGGCCTAAATGAAAATTTATTTCTGGCTATCTGTGCTTTCAAGAGACGCACTTGATTTTTTTCTAAGCAAAAATATTGGTATGAAGAATACTTTTAGCATATTTTCTACTTTTTCATTTACATAAGATTCTTCCGCCAGAGGGCTTCAGCGTATAATTCTGTTTGAAAGAGTTAATTCGATTTTTAAAATCAGTTAGAAAACAGTTTTTAAAGTGCTCTTCAATGAGTGTTTTGAACCCATTTTCTTCTTTAGGTAACACAAAGCGTTTCTGCTAGGGGGCGTAAAGTTACATGCTTTTCCTTTATATTTCGTCATTTAACCGTTCGATTTGAAAACATTTGTCGCTGATATCTTTCTTCCTTTATGAGAAACTTTTTATTCAGAATATATTTTTTGTAACACGTTTTTCAACAGCTTGTGGGCGTATATAGCAATTTCTGGATGATTTATCGATTTCACAACTCTGGTTGGCTTTTTTCACAGGTTACTTTGAAAATATGTAATGCAAGTAATGTTGTTCAACAGTCAATTATGCACAGTTTTTCTCCAAGGTGGTGGTCTAAGTATTTTCTTTAACTTTTTGGATTTTTTAAAAACTCTGCTTTGAAATATTTTTCGTGTTTGAAAAGATTCAAACAACGTGCTCAGTACAATAAATAAACGCAATTGACGTGGATTAGGAACATCAAACAGAAGACATCGCTCTCTCCACGTTTATAAGTGAGTCGCGGACAAATGCGCATCGGCCGCCACCGGTAATCGAACCCAGGGTCTTCCTGTTACGAGCCGAACATTCTACCACTGCGCCACAGCGGCATCGAATTTCCCAGACTCACAAACGACTAAACCACATGGCAGGTTGCTTCTTGGAGCCCCGCGCAATGCTGGGGATTCACCAAAGATGGAAAGCAGCATTTTTCAGTGATTTACTTATAAACGTGGACAGAGCGATGACTTCTGTTTGATGTCCCTTATCCACGTCAATAGTGTGTATTAATTATTCATTCGCCTCCTAGTTATTTGTTATGTTGCTGCTTACCATCTTTGGTGAATCCCCAGCATTGTGCGGGACTCCAAGATGCAACCTGCCATGTGGTTTGGCAGTTAGTTGTATGTGAGTCTGGAAAATTCGAGGCAGCTGTGGTGCAGTGGTTGCATATCCGGCGCGTAACTGGAAGACCGCATGAGTTCGATTCCCGATGGCGGCAGATGATAATTTTTCCGTGTCTCACTTATAAACGTGGAGAGAGCGATGACTTCTCTTTGGTGCTCATTACAACCGTATATTTAGTGTCCTGTTAAATACCTGACTTCCATTGTACAAACTCCTTTTCTATATTTTGCGTGTTAATCAAATGGATTTGGAATCATAAATACCTTGGATGTTAAACAGAATAACAGAAATCTTGCATTTAAGCTTACTTTTTCCGGTTTCTGCAAAATGAAGAAAGATTGCTGTCGAAGGCATTAGTCTTTCCAGTGCACATTTGATATGCTAGTCAACATTACCAACGAAAATACACTCTTCCATAACGAGGAGATTTACGCTCAAATAGTGTTGCTTCCACACGAGTTATAGGTCTTTTGTAAACGGTAGAATGTCTCCTCAATAGAAGACTTCTAATGGGAGTAGATTCAAATGATACACTAGGCGTAACTCAGAGATACAGCTGCCTTTCTACCATTTCAGAGAGACTGAAAGACCTATCTCAAACAGACTAACTAGTCTGCCAGAAATTAGAGATGGGCAAACTGATTCGTTTGAATCTGTTCTTTCGATTAGACTCGCTATAAAAAAAGTCGTTAGGACAGATTCCTTCGTTTCGGTCGGCGATTCTTCCGGTTTAGAGAATGATTTGTGTATCGGGAAACTATTCCGAGTCGAAACCTTTCGTTCGTTGACTGTTTCCGGTTTCAGTCTTTCCTTCTTTCTTTAATCCTTTTTATAGCAACTTCTGGTAATAGGTATCTCCCAATTATTAGGTTGGTGCGAATGAAATGTCCCGCAAAGGACCAGAACAAATGGACGGCGAGAATGGAAAATCAGGACAACTTAACTAAGCAAAATAATCCCCCGCTGCATCGACACAGAGTTGCCAGCTGTCTGGCAAGGCCATGATCCCGGAACGAAAAACATCTTGCGGCTGGGACCCGAAGAAGTCATCAACTTCACTTTGAACTTTGTCTGTCGTGAACTGTTTCCCGGGCAGGAAGTGATTCAAGCGACGAAACAGATGAAAGTCTCTCGGAGAAAAGTCCGGGTAAAAGGCGGGATAAGGCTGTGTTTCATAGCCCAAGGCATTTGATGTCAGCATTGTTCGTTGTGCCACATGAGGGCGAGTGTTGTCCTGGAGTAGAAGAACACCATGTCTGTTCACCAAAGCCTGTTGTTTCTGCAGAAATTTCGGTGCATCTGGTGTAATTCAGCACAATAACGTTCTTCAGTGATGTTTTCTCCTCTTGAGAAGAAACCCTGATGAATTATCGCAGCTGTGGACACAGAAAAGGAGCATCAATCATCATCTTGGTGTATAGTGGTGGCTTAAGATGCCGCCCAGCAGACTGGGCCTTGCTATTTTTTTTTTTTTTTTTTTAGATTAGAGGTTTAGCGATCACCGTGAGCAACTCAATGGATTATAAGCAGTCACCCGTCCCTAATTTCGGAACACTGATTCCAGGAAAGGGAGAGAGCCAGTACAGTTATACAAACAACATCCATGCCTCACCGAGATTCGAACCCAGACCCTTTCGGACAAATGATTTTTTTTTTTTGATTGGAGGTTTAACGACCACCGTAAGCAACTCAATGGGCTATAAGCAGTCGCCCGTCCCTAATTTAGGGTCACTGGTTCCAGGGAAGGGAGAGAGCAGTGCCGTAAGACAAACACAACATCCATGCCTGACCGGGATTCGAACCCGGACCCCTTACGGACGAATGATCAGAGGCCAGCGCCTTAGACCACTGCGCCATCGGGGCGGCGACGAATGATCAGAGACCATCCCTTGCGCCACTGTGTGGGCTTGTGCCTTGCTTAATCATTGTGCAGATAGTTTCCGATTATTATAAAGGACCCACATCTCGTCGCAGGCGATTATTCGATGCAGCAGAGGTTCCTGTTTACTCCTGGTAAGCAGCGATGTGCAGACTTCCAACCGCCTAGTCTTGTTGGCAGTTGTAAACTCATGCGGCAGCCACATGTCCAGCTTTTGGACCTTAACCAGCGCAGCCAGACTCCGAACAACTTCGGGTGGTGGACACCTACCTCTGCGGCTATCTCACGACACGTTTTTCGGGGATCAGTTTCAACCATACGTAACAGAACATCGTCAGAAACAGGTCGTGGACTACGTGCTTTGTTTAGAAGGTCCGTATCTCCGGTTTGAAACTTCACAAACCATCATCGAATGATTCGCTCGTTGGCTGTATTCTCCCCAAGTCCTTTGTTAACGTTTCGAGCGGAAATTCTTACAGAATGACCCAGTTTTAATTCATTTAGGAAGAATACTCTCAAATCCGGCGTCTGCAAGTTTCCTTTGCAAACCACGTTACGTCCAAGCAAACCACGCCTGAACCTAGTTCTTCACACACCTTCTAGCTGTTTATAGTAACTGTGTCGTAATACCCTCAACACCTGTGAGTGGTGCCATTCCGCTGTGGTGCGGGGCTGTCTGCACTGCTCGTTCACGCAGGACCTTTTACTCGCACTAACACAATATTTCTGCCTTGAGTTTGTTGGTGCCAAAGAATTCCAAATGTTTTCCTTATAGCATCTGACCATCTTCTTTCAAGTCTTCCAGATGATCTTTTACCTTCAGATGACCGCCCCTCCAGTATTACTGTTGTCCATCTATTGTCCTTCAGCCTTACATTGTGTTCAGCCCACTTTTATGTCTTTGGACGTATGTTTTCTCCGATATATAAAAAATTTTGTTTTTGCTCTTATTTCTTCGTTTTTGATTTTTCTTTTGAGTCTGATGTTTAGCAGACATATTTCCATTCTTCTGGATTTTTGCAATTTGTCTACTGTTTCTTTTTCTTGGACAGGTTCCTGCTCCATATATACAAATAACACGCAATATACTTTGGTTGAAGAGTCTTGCTCTATTCTCAGGAGTTATTTTACTATTTAAAATCTCTTCAATTTTTGGAAAGCTGACCATTCCGTGTTTCCGGTTTAGTGGATGAATTTTAAGTTTAAATTTGCATTTAATTCTTACAGAAAAGTTATTCCTCGGTTTTCATGTAAGTTCGTTTAGAAACGTTCACGTAATTTATTGCATTTGTACACTTCTGAACAAGGTAAGACTTTCTGACCAGAACATGATATTCACTTGGATACCGTAGTGAAATATTAATATCTATTAAATATTTCTGACCGATTCTTTCAGGGAATCGGCTGTTTAGCGGAAGCTTTTCTTTTCAATGAGGATTTGTTAGTCAAAGACTTAGTTTGCCGATTCGTTCTTCGCGAACCAATCGTTCGGAAACAACACATCTCTAGTATGCACTTCTGGTGTATCTAACAGCAGATGTTTTCATGACCCAGCGAATGCTGCCATTCATGAGGGCAAAATTGCCATAAGGGAGGGATGTATTTTGGTGGAGTTTCTCTTCAACATACCACGTCGTCATAGCTGCAAAGAGAATTTAAATACTTGTAAACTTAATCAAAATTCTAAATTATGATTTCCTAAGCTTACCAAAAGGTCAAGAGTTCAGCCCTACCACTTTAAAAACAGAACTTACTACTTTAACGTAGTTAACCTGTGAAAAACCTTCCAAATACGCGGAGACAATGTAAATAGACAAAGTCATCGCTTTTTCCACGTTTTTCAACAACGTGGAAAATAGACGTGGAAAAAAATGTGGAAAGAGCGATGGCTTTGCCTATTTACATTGTCTCCACATATTTGGAAGGTTTTCACCATTTCTCGCACCCTTTGGATTTATTAGCTGTAATCAAATATCTTGTGACGTTAAGCCTGACGAGTTTGAGACGTCTCAGTTGCTGAGCCCATTGCTACGGATTTGTGAAGTCATATGCTGACAGATAAACACGCACAGCACCGTAGATTGTTGGCACTGTAGCGTAAAGAGAACGTACTCAGCTAGTTATCAAGAGGTCTGGGATTCTAGCTGTGTCGAATAACAATTTTTCGGCTGCTCTGTGTTGGTTGAAGAAAAAAACGGGGAAAGAGCGATGACTGTCTATTCACGAAGAATTGATTTGGGAGTTTTATGTTACCATTTTAAGGCTCTGATAATCTAGCCCAGACAAAGCCTTCCAGTGAAGCGTGGAAGCTTCACAATTATTCAGTGTTTTTATTTAAGCCATTAGATTAGATTATTGAAATCACATGAATCATGTATTTAAGCTCATTACTTTTAATAATATCGCAGTTTAAACACCATGAGCAAACCTATGGGTTGTAAACAGTAGACAGTCTCTAATTTGGAGAGATTGATTCCAGAGGGGACAGAGCCAGTGCCGCAAGATTAACATACTATTAATACCTGACCCGGGATTCGAATCCATGCCCATCTCGGATGAGCTATTAGTGAGTGGCTAGAGATTAAACCACTGCGTCACTGGGCCGGCCACTACATATTGAATCGTATTAGCATAAAAAGCAGCACTCAAAGGTATTCAACATGGAAACATCACTGAGCTTTAACTCGAAGTAATACTTAACCTCTCGCGCACCACGCAAAGTTTAACCCTTTTACTTAAGTTTTGACTTACTGTCAGATTTTGCCACATAGTGGGAACATTTAGGAAGTTCCAGTTCAAAATTTAGGAAATCACAAAAGGCACACACAAACGGAAAGTTTAAATATTCATATATTTCATGCAATATCCTCTTTTGAATACGTTTTTTCATTTTTCACCATCATCCAAACGAACGAGATGTACTTCTATAGTTATTTTTCCCCATAGATGTAGATCTTCGCCGATCTAGAGCAAGCCTCCCTCTATGGGTAATAGACTCACCGAAGAAGGGATATGAACCACTTTAGCGTCGCTGCTCACAGAACCAGACATGTATATTTTCATTAGAGCGACTGACCAGACAAATATGACGCTGGTGTTTGCTCATTCCCCACAAATAAATCAACATTAAGCGTAATTTCCAACAAATGTACAGTAAACACGCACAAATTTCGTCCCGCTATTCAATAAACCCATTAGGAGCACGTGTTGTAATATTCAGAAATCAATCTAAAAGCTCACAGATCTCCTCATTGCGTTTAACCAACGTGATCAATCAGAAATTATCGGAATTAAAAAATATGACAAATACATAAACATATTTTACAGATCTGCTGAAGAAAGCGAACTAGTGATTAAAGAAATTAAACACATACAAAAGTATATACTAATCTACCAAAAGTAAAAACATTTTCAGCTGCCTTTAACAAAAACTGTAGAAGTACTTTATTTGATATCTGTATATAAATACTATAATAAAATTGAAATAATTAAAGGACAGTGACTGTACTATCAACGTCTAACAAACATACTTTTATGTAAAAATTCAGTATTAACATTTTGCAAAATGAATGTTTCAAAGTTAGAAATCGTTAATATTCTATTATAAAATCATTTTTTTATCAGAACAGTTTCTTCTGTAATTTGCAGACTAAAACAAATATCTTCTGAGTCAGAAAATTTACTAACCATACGCCACACAAGTGTCAGTGGTGTTGTCGACATTGATGAAGATAATGAGATGCAGTCTTGGATGATTGACAACTCAAGGTACTCTTTATTTTAAAATGTCTAAATATGTTGCTGTCGATTGAATTTGCGATTTATAAATAGGAGTTTTGGAGGATTCTGACATAGGTGGCTGCAGATAGTAGTAAAAACGTTTTAGGAGTTGTCTTTTGAGTCTTCAAGTTAAATTTTATATTCAGTATCTGATAGAGTACAATCTCGTTTATAAATTTCCCTACTTAAACCTTTATCTAATTCATACGTAAAATGTCGCTGTTCAAAATCTTCTGTATGTCCCCTAATGTTATCAAATATATGTTAATCGAAGTGACTTTCCTCTCATTTATACATTAAATTCTAGGGTGAATTAGAAATTCAAACCACACTGATTCCGTTCACTAAACTCTTTTTACCCTTCGCCGAAAATTCCGTTTTCCATTCTTCCTTAGTCATTCGCACTCCCTGTTTCCCAGTTGCTTAAGACTAATTTTACAGAATGCGCGCGCTCCTCCTCAGCAACTATCATTAAAGCTCAAGGGACATCTGCAGTAGGCACGACTCTTGTTTAACGTTGTCATATAGGATACTTTCCAGACAATTCTACCCTCCAAGAAGACATCTTTTCGAATCAGAGTGGAATGCTATAATTAAAGAGAAATATGAGTTTAGCTTCCAAGTTAACATCAGTTGCGACGCTGATTTGGCAACGTCATAACGTGGGATTCTAGATGAAAGCATAGAGAAAATGAGTGCAAAAAAACCATCTCTAGTTGAGAGAGCGATGACTCCCAGGCAAAGAATATCTAACTGATAAGAAGGTAAGGCTCAGCGAGACGTAACTAGCGCCACTATATTATGCGGCAAAGAATTACTACACAGAAGCCAACATTACAGGCTGATGCCGCAGGATGCCGAGCAGACTGAGTTAGACTGAGCATGCGTGTTTGTGTTCAAAGAATATAAACGCTTGTTTGTGTTGGCGTTTTGTTCAAAGGTTTTGTTGTTCTCATCTAGATCTGCGTTTATATTACAGCCATGAAATACACCCACTCCATTCCGATGAATAACAATTCATGGAATGGAGTGGATGAATAACAAGAACAAATTTGAAACCGTTTGAAACAAATATCCTGGAAAACCATTAAAACAACGTTTGCTGAAAAAAAAAGCTATCGTTACGTTGAAAAAATTAATTTATCAATTATATGAAACTGACTTTTATGAAAAATACCTCGTAATATTGTAAAATTAAAGAGGGAAGCATTCGATTACACAATGCATACCAAACAGACAGCTTTAAGCATACACTCAATCGAGGTGAGTTAGTCCGGTCGGTAGAGAGCTCAGCTATCACGCCAGCGGCCCAGGTTCGAACCTACTCAGATACGAACGGATGTTTTTCCGATCTGTTGAGAAAATTTCTCCAGCGCAGTGCGTTTAATTTACAAACTTCGGAAGGGTAGAAAAAAAATTTGTAGCTTTGGGAAACTGCGGTTGTCTTTGCTTTTTTTTTTTTTTTTTTTTTTTATTATTATGGCTGCTACTGGGAAACCAGCCTCAGCATTTTTGACATTTAAGGTATATTGTAAATATGAAATTCATGCCAAGCAACCTGGTATTACTACGGTGCTTAAAGTGAGAATAAAACTGCTAAAATTTCCTTAAAATAATATTATTTGCTAATGTATATATTTGTTTCACCAAAAGAAGGGACAGGAGGGATACTCAGAAAAGAACAACAAAAAAAAATGCTTTAGTAGACCCAATGAGACCGAAGGAAACAGTCGCAGATCAAAGCTTAGCTTCCTTTCCGTGAAATAGGCTTCCCGTCCCGTGTCTCCTACGCTTTTTGCGCCTGAATGTTAACTTTCCCGCAGAGCATCTGCTGCCGCATTACATGGTGGCGCTGCTGTCGCCTGTTTTACATTATCTCTACGAGAGTTGAGCTTCTTCACGCAAAGCGTTTATATTCTTTGTCATAGGTTACCGAATCGCTTGGCGACTTTAGGAACTTTTTTCAGCTACAATACTGATAACAAACCAGGACAGGATCTCAATAGCCTTGAAAATGCTGTTTATGTCACAGATGAGTTCAGGTTCGAACCCCGGCGATGAAATTTCTTTTTTTGGCACTGGACCTCGCCCCATATTGAAATCTAATGGTTCCAATATAGGGACTGGCGACTACTTATAACCTATTGAGTTGCACGGTGGTCGCTGAACCCCCAACCTTAAAAAACAAAACAAAAATGGGTAATGCTTGCTAATCTGAACTTCAGTGTTAGTCGCAGTCTGACTCTTCCAATTCGCATAAAATAAACATTAAAGATAAAACTGTTTATTTTTGCAAAGTATTGCGAAAATCGTAGGTTTAATGATCCCAAAAATTAGGTTCAATGATCCGCTTGAGAAACTCGATATATGCGAAGTCATATTTTTAGCTCTCTTATTCCAGAGAGCGGACATAGCCCTTGTGTAAACTCTCCATCCATAGATCCTCAACCACCACTCAAACTTACCTCCAAATCGAGCCAATAGACCGATGCTCTCTCCTCTTTTCACTCGGCCAGCGGAACGACTTAATGAGGCAGAGAACTCCCAATTCATTCCTTTAGAACGGAATTGTTTCTCTCACTTTACTTATCTAAATTCTCATGAAATATTTAGTTTAAGATTTCAAGGTTTAAAATTTCCCAAATGTTGTAGCACGATGTGGTAGATTTTAACCGAAACGTAGAAACAATTTTGAAAAGTTTCAATATCGTAGATAATATGTGTGAATATGAAACAGATACACTAGTCACCCAAAATGCAACACCAAGAAAGACACGAGATAGAAAAGCCAGATTTACTGGACACATAATGTAACAGTAGATACAAAGATGAAACGATTGAACTTACAGGCCCGTGCGACTTGCGGAACACGCAGGCATCAATAGTTCGTGTGGCCCCCATGGCTGGCAATAACGGCCACTACACACCGCGGCATCGAACGAAAGAGGCTATGGAATTGGGTTTGGGGTATGTCGGTCCAGGCTGCTTCCACAGTTCATCAGGCGCAGCCGTGGGTGGTGCTTGCCGGGCCACTCGGTTGCCGATCAGTGACCAGACATGTTCGATGAGCAACATATCGGGAGAACAGGCGGCCAACGGCAGCAGTAACACCTGGTGGGCCGCGAAGAATTGTTGCACGATGCGTACCACGTGCGGGCGCGCATTGTTCTGTTGAAACGTGGCCGCTGGCAGGTCCTGCAGGTAAGGGAAGACTACAGGCTCCAAAACGTCGGAGATGTAGCGGTGACTGTTGAAGGTACCGGCGATGCGTACCAGAGGGTGTGGGTGTCATATCCAATTGCGCCCCAAACCATAACGCCAGACGACGGACCGGTATGGCGATGCATAATGCAGGCGTCATACAGTCTCTCACCGCGGTGCCTCCACACGCGGATCCGACCAGCGTGGTGTTGCAGGCAGAGGCGGGGTTCGTCGGAGAAGACAATGTCGTACCATTCCGTAGTACAGGTGCGGCGTTCAACGGCCCACTGCCGCCGCACTCGCCGATGGTATAACGTCAATGGTAATCGGAGTAATATGCGCCGTGCGATAAGTCCCCGCTCCTGCAGACGGCATCGAACGGTACGTGCTGACACAGGTTGTTGCAAAACCTACTCAAATTCCTGCGCTAACGTTCGTGATATGGCGGTGCGAGCTGTCAATGACCGCCACAAAACATGCCGGTCCTCTCGTTAGGTGGTGTGCCGCGGCAATCGCTCACGTCGGTCCGTTCGTCCCTGCTGCAACCACCGAATCCATACTCGCCTCACCGTGGCTGGATGACGTCTCACAGGGGCGCCGATGTCTCTGTACGATACACCGCTGTCACGATAAGCCAGTATTCGTCCTCTGTCGAACTCCGAAACGTGCTGCAATGACTGCCGTATTCTGCGACGAGGCATCAAGAAGCTTCCCACGCACTGGTCCGGCAGCACAACACACTTTCAGTACTTACACCCCGCCTTCTGTGCACCCTTCTTATAGTACTTCTCGATGACGCGACGGGCGCACATGATTTGCATATGCCCTGCAATGCTAATCGTTTGCATATCCTCTCGCGGGCGACGCATGCTGCGAATTTCAGGCCAATCGGATGATTCCTTTTTGGTGTTGCATTTTGGGTGGCCAGTAGTGTAGTTACAATTCCATGGACTTATTTTGGTTGATGGTAAGTAGCTTCGGCCTTGTCATTGCGATATTAAATTCCTTAGGAGTAATTCAGTTTTCTTCGCAGATTATAAAGTTGCACAATTTTTTTTGTTATCCAGTAAATGGAGTTTTAAAAAGAAGAGCGCTGTGTGCGACCTTTAGTATGATGAACACATCTACAGAGAGAGACTCGAACGATTTGCAATATCTGCATAAACGCATGCGCTGCGGCAGGTATGTTACCTGCCGCAGCGCATGATGGACTCCGCAGCCACTGCTGCGGAGTCCATCAAAATCATTGCGCAAGTCAGCGCAAGAGGAAACAATCGGGCTTGCGACAGCGCATAAAGCGGTGAGAGAATCATTGCACCTCTACCCATACAAAGTAGCAGCGGTACAACAATTGCAACCGGCGGATCACGTAAAACGATTCCGGTACTGTGAATTGTTTAACAATTTTATTCAAACGAAAACTGTTGCTTTTCTTGATGTCACCTTTACAGATGATGCGTGGTTCCACCTCTCTGGGTATGCTAACGCACAAAACACACGATTGTGGTCCACAGAGACTCCTCATGCTGTGTCGGAACGACCCTTGCATGACCAGAAAATCGGAGTGTGGGTTGCGCTATCCCGACGGCGCATTGTCGAGCCGTTATTCTTTCAGGACACCGTGAATAGTTTCTGTTCCATACTCCACAACTTAATCGGCCGCCTTGAAAAAGGCGAAATCCCCTACAGCTGGTTTCAAGAAGATGGCGCTACTGCGCACACAGCTCACAAGTCTATGAAACTTCTGAATGAGGTTTTCGGCGAACGTGTCAACTCAAGAAACCTAAGGCCCCCTCGCTCCCCGAACCTTACTCCACCAGATTTTTCTGTGGGACGCAGCAAAATCTGCTGTGTGTCGTGATCGCCCACGCACTTTTGATCAATTACAAACTGCAATAACTACGTTTATCAGAAACATCTCACAAGCAGAGCTGCAGCAAGTGTTTGCAAATAAACTGAAACGGGTTCAGTGCTGTATCGATGCTTGTGAAGATCACTTCGAGCATTTCTTCTAAGTGCATAGCTTAGGTGCATAGTGACTTTCCGAACACTCTTAGTTTAAGTAACGCACTGCAGTCAGTCGAAAGAGATATAAAGTGGGAGTCGAAAGGGATATAAGTGGACATCGTCGTTCTGTTTGTAATTGGGGAGCCTAAAAGATTTAACAGCCACACCCGGATAGTTAGGTAACTTCTGTTTTACGAGTTTCAAATCTGCCATAACCATGCTCAAGCAATACGAAACATTTGTCATGCGAAAAGGGAAAGTTCCGTAGACCGCAGCCAGATGGTTCAAGAAATTTCGCGCAGGTGACAGAAACCTTGACAATCAGCCAAGGTCAGGTAGGCCGTGAACCGTGGATTCGGAGGCCAGGCGCCGGGCCGTAGAGACAAATCCGACAACCAACACTCAGATTAGCAGGCGAGCTGGGCATATCCCAGACCACCGTGGTTCGTCAACCTTCAAGACCTCGGCAAGGTCTTCAAGAGCTGACGCCAGCCGAAGCAGACCGACGAGTGGGAGTGTCCAGGAAACTCCTAGAAAACCCAGGCGATGTACGTTGCGTCAAGACAATTGTTACGTGCGATGAAAAGTGGGTCTATTTGAGTAATCCTAACACTCAACTGCAGTGGCTGAGCATCGGCTAGCTTCCAAAACGTGTCCCCAAACGTGGGCGCTACGAGCACAAGGTGATGGCTCTGCGTCTGGTGGAATTTTAATTAATTACGAATTTGTTCCAGATGGTTAGACCATCAACTACGACCTCCGCTCTGAACAGCTGGAGCATATATATGCCATTTTGGAGAAATACCCGGCAATGGTGAACAGAAAGCCCGCTCTCCTACAGCACGACAACGCTCGTTCTCATACCGCTCGAACGACCCGGGAAAAACTGCAGGAACTTGAGGGCATCGAACTGATGCCACGTCCCGCATGTAGTCCAAACTTTGCCTTAGTCGGATTATTACTTGTTCCGGTTCATGGCCTACTTCCTTCACGGGCGGCACTTCAACAACCAGGAGGTATTTGGCAGCTGGGGTGAAAGATTTCTTCGCCTCGAAGGACAAGAACTGGTACCGCCGCGGAATCGAAGAACTGGCAGACAGATGGCTAAAGACGGTGCAACACGATGGCCTATACTTTGAATGCTAGTCCGCTTTAGTCCTAAAGGCACGTATGAATGCATAAAGTGATTCAAATACCGCAAAACTTTCGAATCACCCTCTGTAAGTCAAAAACGAAAGGCTTGAGGTGATGCTGGTCAACAGTCACTAAAATCTAGAGACTAAAGTGGCTACGATTCTGATACAAGTATGACATTTTTGGGTTCACGTGGCCAGAGAACTAAAGAATAATTTGAGGATGTACAACTGATTGGATTGATTAATGACGAGTGATTATGGAGTAGACAATACAGAACGTTATTTACAAAATTGAGATTGACCGCTTCGTGTTTGCAAGTTTTGCAGCTGTATGATATGCGAATTTTGCTGTCTAATCCCGTTGTCGGCATTCAATATTCGCGTTCTTCTCCCATTTAGTAACGCAAAACCACAAATGTAACGCAAAATCAGAATTAAACATACCAACAGCTTCTCCCAATCTATTTAAGATCTTTTTCATTATTCAGCTAGTCACTACGAGTGGTATGTCCAGCTTAGAAACTGGATATAAAGAAAACGTGGCCTACATACGTAGGTTGTTGCCCAACGCAGAACGATGGTGCTGTTACTAAAGAAAATTTTGAGGAATGCACAAAAGAGCAAAAAAATAGTCTCATTGCAAATCGAATTAACTGAATGCAAACTACAGCGCTTATGAAATTCACGAAACGGTGTAAATAACATCTCTACTAAGTGCTGTAGAATCGGCTGCTAAGGTTTGAGTCTCACGTCACAACGCATTATCAATGCAACCCCTGCTGACATTGATTCAGGGTGGGGGCATACGTGGTGAACCATCTTGTATTATGGGCTATGCTGCATAACGGGTATTAGAGCCCCATACAAGAATTTCATTTGACGCTGCACTCTTCTCGTCCCACTGATAGGTTGGTCCAAGGGAGCAAGTCTCTTAAGCTGACTGTGGCTTTAAGGGACCCTACCTCCTTAAGCTTTCCCACGCATTCTGACAATTCTAATGCTCCCTTCTTGTACAAATCTTTTCTTTTCAGCTGACACAGAATTCTACTTGCTTTGCGAAGGGCAGCACGAGAAGTGTAAGATACCCTAGGCAAAAGCAATTGCAGTCAAATTATAGGATCAACTTGCTTTGCAATTGGCAGCTAAGGAAGCTTAAGTTACCCGAGGCAAAATCAATGAAAGACAAATTAGAGGATTTCCTTGCTTTGCAAAGGACTGATCCAAACGCGTAAGTTACCCAAGGCAAAAGTACTGACAGTAATATAAAACAAGAAAGATGACACCGAATTTTCGGATGTAATAAGCACTTCTTTTGAATCCGTTCTGACGCAAATTAAATTTATCATTGAAGCTATTCAAAGTCAATGGAACCGGTATGGAAAACCATAATATCTGACTGAAGAACAGTTTTTTCAATCGGGTTTTTAATCCCTCAGATATTGCTGTAAACGGAATCGTGAGCTTACGCCCTCTGGTTGCAGACTTGTGCGTTAAGAAAAACATGAATTTGTATGAGAAACATTTCGCACCGGAAACGCTCTCCAACACCGAAATAATTTTTCAAATCGGACTCTTATAAACAGAGATATCGACAAAAATAAGATGTGACTTTAGTCCCCTGGTGGGAAAACCACGCATTATTTCAGGAAGTATTCTCAAAAGGGTTTTCCATATGAGCGGTATCGGTCTAAGAAAAAAAAATAATCGAGATTTCATGAGCCCAGATTTTGCTACAAATACACCAGAAGCAGAAATTAACACTTGTGCCCCCTGGAGGCCAAACCATTATTTACCAAACATTAGAAATTATGTGAAAAATATTTTCCATCAGGTCTTGTATGCGATACAGGAAGAATTTTTCAAATCGGAGTTTTAGGAGCAGAAATAACGCAGAAAACGCAATTTACCTTTGTGGCCGCTAGCGGAAAGTATGATTTACTTCAACAAAATTAAGATATACATCTGCGCCCCATGGCGTAGAAACCATGCATTATTTTAAGAAGAATTTTTTCTAAAATGTTTGTCAACATAAGTACTATCGGTCTACAAACTACGAATTTTTTCAATCGAGAATTTAGAAGCTCATCAACTAAAATTGAAGACTCGTGCAACATAAATCACTGAAACGATGAAAAGCTTTCCGTATTCAGCACGATTTTAATGACAAAAAATGAATAATATATACAATTAAAAACATGAGCACTTTCGAAGCAGCGGCTGCCTCATCCTCAGATGCAATTAATAAAGACATTTGATCTATGTATAGTATAGATCATTGCATTGTGGGAAGCTTGGTAAGTTAATAGCCAATATTAATCTACATGCGCCAAATTATTGCGTATACTGTTGGCCCAATGGTCTGTGAAGAAAACAACGAAATATATTATAAAAGTCAGATTTGGTGTAGGGTGGGTGAACATTAAATTAAAGTTTATATTACAATTTATAATTTACTGTTTTAATAAGCGATTTCCAAACATTATGTAACTCATAGGGGTTCATTACAACATTGTACTCCGGAATCCTCAATATATTTACCTTCTGCAATTGAGCGATGTATTTATTATCTGCAATTAAAAGGTCACAAAGTTAACTAGGTGTGTTAATTTTTCATTACTCCATTTGGGATTAAGATCATTTTGGATAACAGATTTGGCAAGGTATGTACAATGCATGCCTGTTTTAATATTGTATTTATGTTCTTTTATTCATAATCCTAGATTACGTTTTGTACAGCCCACATAATTAGAGGCTGTTTGTCCTGTAGTTGCCTTAACCAGCGGGATATTTTAAATACCCTGCTGTCCATTTTGCTATTCCGTTCACGATCCTTACGAACTACAGAAAATACGTTTCGTGCTCGCGAATCAAATTGTAATCCATATGGTTTACATAGTTGTGTTAAGGCTCTCGTTAAAGGTATGTTATATTGCATAGAACCAACATATATGGAACTGCAGTTAGAGTTTCTTGACAGGGTAGTATGCAGGTCATATTTGACCCTTTTAAACACATGCCTAATCAGATATTTTGCTGCAAATACATCAGAAGCGGAAATTAAAATTTAAGCCCCCTGGTGGCCAAACCATTTTTTTTTTACAAAAATTAGAAATTATGTGCAAACGATTTCCCATCAGGAGCTGTATCCAGTGCAGAAAGAAATTTGCAAATCGGAAATAAATTTAGAAACATATAGGGGAAACGCAATTTACCTCTACGCTCCTAGCGGAAAGTCTATGCATTACTTGAAAATTTTGAAATTATATGAAAAACATGTCACACTGGAATCACTATCCAACCAAGACTAAATTTTTCAAATCGGACTTCTAGAAGTACACATATTGACAAAAATAAGATATATCTACGCACCCTTGCGGAGAAACTGGAATATTTTAAGAAGAAAATATTCCGAAAATGTTTATCGATGCGAATGTCATCAGTCATCGAAATAATTTTTTCAATCGATATATTAGAAGCCCAGATTTTATGGCAAATACATCAGAAGCAATAATTAACACTTACGCCCCGTGGTGGCTAAAGTATTCTTTACCAAAAATTTTAAATTATATGCAAAATATTTTCCATCAGGTGTATCCGCTGAAGAAAAAAAAATTCAAATCGGAGTTTTGGAAGATGATTTATCGGGAAAAAATTTAATTTACTTTTACGCCCCCTAGCGGAAAATCTATGCGTAATTTGAAAAAAGTAACTATATCTAAAATACTCTTAGACATAAATGGAATCGAAAGATAAAATATTTTTTTTTAATCTGATGTTTAGAAGCAAATATGTGTGTAATAAAACGCATTTTTGAATTCGATATCTGCATTTACCCCATAGCGGCGAAATGGTACATCGTAAAAAAAAAAAAAAACGAAATAAAGGATCATCATTCGCATGTTTCAAGCTTCCCAATGCAAAAATAATTTTTAAATTCGGTTGCAGAGATATCGTGGGTGCAGACGGACGCACAGACAAACCGGTAACATAAGCACGATCTTTTTTTTCAAAAGACAAGCTAAAAAAAAAAGGGGAAAAAGCATACAACATTTACCAAAATAAATACAATAATTACTTAAATTATTGTATTTATTTTAAAACAGACAAAACACCAGACTAAAATAACTATTCAGTTCCCAGTATGTAATTTAGGCTTTCACCTATTTTGCATTCAGCCAAAGACAATGCATTAACTCTACCTCTAATTTACGCTTTCCAACTGTAGTTAGTAGCGTATATGCTCCAGCTTTGTCTGTCTGTGCCCGCACGATAACTAGCGTAAAAATTGTTCGATTTCAATGAAATTGTATGTGGTAGGAGACAACTTGGGGACGAAACCTATTGATAAAGGTTAAGTGGGGTCAAAGGTCAGGACATAGGAGCGGGATCGGTCCATCGTCCTTATGCGTCATAACTTACATAAAAATGCTTCGATTGCAACAAAACTTTAAAATGTTGCTTCGGAGTTATACTGAACTGGTTCTGTGGAATATCATCGAAATGGGGTCAAAGGTCAGGGCATACTAGCGAGGTTTATTCCACAGCTATTATCATCATAACTTGAGTAATAACTTGAGTAATAGATTAGTAAAATCATGCAATGTATTGTTTATAATACGCTTTCCAACATACTAGAAATCATTACTCAAGTTATGAGGATACTGGCTGTGGAATAAATCTCGCTCCTGTGTCTTTACCTTTGATCCCATTTCGATGATATTAAACAGCATTGGTTCAGCATAACTCCGAAACAACATTCTGAAGTTTAGTCGTAATAGAAGCATTTTAACCAAGTAAGAGGATAATGGCTGTGGAATAAATCTTGCTCCTGTGTCCTGTCCTTTGACCCTATTTTGATGATATTCAACAGAACCGGTTTAGTATACCTCCGAAACAACATGTTAAAGTTTTGTTGCAATCGAAGCATTTTTACATAAGTTATGACACATAAGGGTTATCGAATGGCTCCGGCTCCTATGTCCTGACCTTTGACGCCATTTCGGCCTATTTTAAATAGGGGTTTTCCACAGGTGGTCCTCTACCACACACTAAAACGTCATCGAAATCGAACCATTTTTAAACGAGTTGTCGTGCGGACGGACAAAGCTGGAGCATATACGCTTTTTCATCATACGGTTGGAAAGCGTAAAAAAGGACTCTGGATATTGCGAAATCATCATTAGCTTTAACATTTTTGAAAACACGAGGTATTCAAAATACATGCGTGTACATTAATAGCTATGAAAGTGCAAGAGTCAAGGTTACACTGTGAGGATAATGAACCAGTAAAAATTGGAAAAGGAGTGACACAAGATGACATACAGTATGTCCAAAATTTCAATGCCGCATTCCAGAATGCCTTACAATCATTGAACTGGAAAGAAAAGGGGATAAAGAAAAATGGAGAATGCTCCACCCACATTCGTCTTCCCAGGACCTTCGTTTTGCTGACGACATCGTCATTTTTTAAAATTATATTTCAGTGATACAGTATGATTCAGGAACTTGCTGATAGGAGCAAAAAAGTAGACCTAAAACTGAATTTACAGAAAACAAAGTCGATGTACATTATTCTAATAAAGGTTCCTGTAAAATGCTTTTACAAGAGCAATTTATCGACTGATGAAGCAATCCAGCAGGAACTAATATCTACATTTATCTTGGACAAAAGATATCATGCAGAAGAGGACTATATCGATGGAGAAATAAGTACACTGCCCGACAGAAAAAATGCCACACCACGAGGACGTAAACGCACGAATGGCGCGGAGGATATACGCGGACAACCAGCCCGTGAGTTCATCAGTCGAGACGTTGTCACGGTCGCAAGAGTTGAGTAATTCTGCTGTAACCGTGTCTGGAGAACAAACAAGGCGAGCCAATGCCCTTAAGACCCCGTCGCACGCGATTTCGTCAAACGGATGAGTTCACGAGAGGTGTAATCGTAGGCCTTCAGTACCGTTGGATGGTCCTTGCGTCGTATTGCGGAAGAAACGCAAGGTGATGCCACAACCGCCGGTCGCATTTGGAGAAAGTTTTCCAAGGAAGGATATGTACAATGTCGTACGGGCACCGGAGCCCGAAGATGGACGTCCGAGCACACCGATCGTCGCATCAGATGTCATGCCGTAGAGGATCCACAGGCCACAACGGGAGATATTTTTGAAGTGTATAGGGGAGGCTTGGATGCTTCGATATCGACGCAGACACTGTCGCGCTGATTGGCTGCATCTGGTTTGCTGTCCAGCTGTCTATTTCAAAGGTTACCCTTAACAGCGAGCTATCGTCGTCACCGCTTGACCTGGTGTCGCTCCAGAGCTGCGTGGGATGCCGAATAGAACAGTGTGGTGTTCATCGACGAATCTCGGTTCGGTCTCACCACGGATGATCGCCGTGTGAGAGTCGGAATGCGACGTGGCCATCGGGAGGATTCCTCAGTCATTGTGGAGCTCTACGCGGCACAGCAATGTAGAATTATGCTGTGGGGTGATATCAGCGCGCCAACAGCAGCTCACCGCGGGTACGCATTGTGGTACATTGATGGCACGCCGCCATGTTGACGAGGTGCCGCTGCCCTTGGCACTACCGTATCTTTAGGGCATCACCGAACTACGTTTTTACACAGGATAACGCCTGACAGCATACCATTCGGATCACCCTGAATACTTTACACGGTGTGAGGATGCTTCCGTGGCCAGCACAATTCCCCGACCTCTCGGCCATCGAGCATCTGTGGGACACGATTGGACGTCGGTTGAGTACCCTCCAACCCCCGCCAAATGAGGACGAAATGTGGACTCTGATCAACACCACACGGTTCACGATACCGCAGGACTATTTGGACTCTTAATGCCTCGATGCCACGTCGGATTCAACGCTGTGTCGTGGGGGCTACACTTCTTATCGATCATCCTGTATATTCGGCCACTGGGGCCTAGTCTGTATGTAGCAATTAAATCATTTGTTCAGGTACTACTTTGCTATCTGTGTGTTCAATTTGTTCTGTTTTGGAGCATTCCTTTATGGTGTGGCATTTTGTCTGTCAGGAACTGCATATTTATAAAACTTGACTGAAGAGCATATGAAAGAAACAGTATAATTACAAGAGCAATTTTTTTGTATCAATGTACCTTAAAATAAGTGTTTAATAGATGCATTTTCCCCCGTTTTGGGTTATGTATGAGAGACTTCTTTAAGAAATGTTTCAAGTCTCCAAACAACTCAAAAAAGCATGGAGAGATACATGCTTGGTATAACCAGGAAATAGTGGAATAAAAACATAGATCAGGGAAATGACAAGTGTTTACATTAATGCAGGAATTGACCACCCTTCGATAACTAAAATACTAGATGCCAAGGTACAGGGAAAGACCCAGAAGACCACGTGGGAAACCAGTGGATAAAATGTCAGATCGTGTTGGAGTAACTTTGAAGAGACTGGGTAAAATTGTGAGAAAGACTTTGAAAAACTTTCATCCAGCAGTGGATTGATACTTATTGATGTTAAAGTTTTTTTGTTTTTTTTTCGATTGAAGGTTTAACGACCACCGTGAGCAACTCAATGGGCTATAAGCAGTCGCCCGTCCCTAATTTAGTGTCACTGGCTCCAGGGAAGGGAGAGAGCCAGTGCCGTAAGACAAACAACATCCATGCCTCACCGGGATTCGAACCCGGACCGCGTTCGGACGAATGATCAGAGGCCATCGCTTAGACCACTACGCCAGCGGGGCGGCAAGATGATGATGATATTAAAGTAATATTGCTCTGGTGGAACGTGCGTATAATATGCAACCAAATCATTTAAAAAGAGCAGAGCCTTAAATGCAATTAGGCCGCCCCGGTGGCGCAGTGGTCTAAGGCGTTGGCCTCTGATCATTCGTCCGTAAAGGGTCCGGGTTCGAATCCCGGTCAGGCATGGATGTTGTGTTTGTCTTACGGCACTGGCTCTCTCCCTTCCCTGGAACCAGTGACCCTAAATTAGGGACGGGCGACTGCTTATAGCCCATTGAGTTGCTCACGGTGGTCGTTAAACCTCCAATAAAAAAAAATGCAATTAGATAGGTCAAAATTTTTGAAAATTAGACATAGTAAATTGTAATTAATTAAAGCAATATTCTGGTAACAGTCTCAACAGGCACGGGCTTTTTGCTCATCGTAAAAACTGGTCAGCGTGGGTTCAAGTTTCGTACGAGACACGAGTGATACGCTTATCCCTAAATAATCGTGAAAATAAAAAAAATAATACACTGAAAGAACTTTAAATTAAAAATGGGCAAATTCTTCTTTCTTGCCTTAGATGATAATAGTGGAAAATAAACTCCGAAACCCGGAGAAAAGAACAGTCTGTAGTGGAAGACAAATAAGAAGAGTTCAGGAAAGTTAGAACCCCCAAATGACTTACGGTAGGACTTCTAAGTGCTACGTAATTATATGGAGACTATTTGTTATTAAACAGCTTCGACACATTCATCTAAAATTTGTTTTTTTAGGTCTAAAATTTTATTGCGTCCACGTGTTTCGCTTATAACAGAGACCAGTCACCTTCCCATCTTGTATACCCAAGATATAAAATTTTATTGCGTCCACGTGTTTCACTTATAACAGAGACCAGTCACCTACCCATCTTGTATACCAAAGATCTAAAATTTTATTGCGTCCACGTGTTTCGCTTAAAACAGAAACCAGTCACCTTCCCATCTTGTATACATAAGATCTAAAATTTTATTGCGTCCACGTGTTTCGCTTATAGCATAGACCAGTCACCTTCCCATCTTGTATACCCAAGATATAAAATATTATTGCGTCCACGTGTTTCGCTTATAACAGAGACCAGTCACCTTCCCATCTTGTATACCCAAGATCTAAAATTTTATTGCGTCCACGTGTTTCGCTCATAACAGAGACCAGTTATGTTCCCATCTTGTATACCCAACAAACTTCCCTAGATTAAGATCTCTGGTTTCAGAGAAGTATTGCACCAGAAATTAATCAAATGCCATTTTTTCGCACACAGATTTCATTTGAAAAGGTATTGTTTTTCTGAACGTTTAGTTGCAAATCTATTTCTCAACAAAAATTGGCCTCTGTTTCAACTTTCTCTGCTAATTTTACCAGATGCCTCAGGGACGTGAGTCAAAAAACTCATTTGAAGTGCACTTAATGTTCTTCGCAGCAAAATAAATTACGTTTCACGGAATAATTCTTTCGGCGGAGAAAAGAGCATTAGGTAGTTTGCATTACCTGGTTCTTTTAATGCCTCTTAACGAAACATTAAACTGAAATGAATTAGTTAAATAAATACTGGGCTGGACGTGTGTTTGCCGGCTAATCGGAAATACTTGTGCTTTTGCTTTTTGTCTATTTATATATTACCTGATCAGAGTTTCGAATATCTGCTTGTAATGTGTGGCGCACAATGCCAAAACAAATGAGGACAAATCATTAACCGTACAAATAATCGCAATGTCTCGAATTATATACTACGGTTCATCGATCTGTCGGTACACAGGATTTTCTGCAGCCCCGGTTGTAGTCTTCAAAGGCGAGTTTTCTTTGTAGTCATTCCAGTTAGAGTTCCGGTAGTTTATTTATCCAACGGTGCTAGGTGCTTTTCCCTTCCCTAGAATGAGCGTCCCCCATTTAGATGCGGTTGATTTTTTTTTTTTTTTTTTTGGAGGTTTAACGACCACCGTGAGGAACTCAATGGGCTATAAGCAGTCGCCCGTCCCTAATTTAGGGTAACTGGTTCCAAGGAAGGGATAGAACCAGTGCCGTAAGACAAACATAACATCCATGCCTCACCGGGATTCGAACCCGGACCCCGTTTGGACGAATGATCAGAGGCCATCGCTTAGACCACTGCGCCAGCGGGGCGGCCGGTTGATTTTTTATAGCCTTCAGGGTTGCTCACGGTGGTCGTTAAGCACCGAAAAAGAAAAGCAGTTTCTTAAACATAATATACTACTGAACACACCACACAGTCTGTATACTTAAACACAAGACTACGAATCTATAACTTTTCGTTTAATCTCGTAAACACAATATTCGCCGAGCTTTCGCACTCCGCTGACAAGTTTTACCTCTACTTAATTTTCAGAGCTTAGAACAGAAACAGTTTAAGTTGACACATTTCAGTGTTGTCTGTTACTCTTCTAAGCTCTGAAAATTAAGCCCATGTGAAGCCTTTCAGCAGACTATGAAAGCTCGGAGAATATTAATTGTGTTGGCGACATTAAAGGGAAAGTTTTAGATTCACAAGTATTATAATAACAAACATGTGACTTTGGGAATTATGTCTTAGAAATTAAATATTCCTGTCAATGCATACAAGCATGGCGAAAAGCCCTGCACCAGTAGACCGAAAGTCAATTTTTGATGTTCGAAGTCAACTTATACAGCATGTACTGGACGTGATGATCGCATGTTGATTCCTCTGGACGTGACGATCGCATGTTGATTGCAAAGTCAGGAATACATATTATACATCATTTTAAAGGAAAGTTTAAGTTAAATTAAATATTTTTACAGAATGTTATTACCAGTAATAGAAGTGAAGTTACAAGCAAAAGTACAGCGTCTAGTCATAAAAAGCAAAATAGTGGAATTTGTGAAATTAATTTAGAATGCATTTAACATAAAATTAATGAACAGTACATTATTTAAACTTGCAGGACACTCGAAATAACTTACCAGCAAGCAAAATACGCTTTAATATTTAATTGGATAACCACGGTTTCTTAGTAACAAAGTGCACCTTCTTGGCATGGAACTAATGAGTTTCTCTAGTTGTTCATTGGTGATAAACTGATACCGTACGGCCCTTACAGACTGAATACTGTTTAAGATGTGGGTTCTAGTTGGTGGATCTTTTGCTTCAATATAACATACATATTCTCTATGGGATTAAGACCCGATGACTGTGTCGGCCACTGACGTTTTCTTATAACTTTTCGATTAAACCACTCGTCAACCAACTTTGACCGATTACATGGCGCGTTATCTTTCTAAAAGATAAAATTCCGCAAACCCATGACTTGTGCAGATGGTGGCAGTTTGGACTCAAAATTATCCACATATTTCGATCCATTCATTGTGTCATCAACGATATGCAGACGGCCAACACCACTGGCTGAAATACAGAATCATGACATCACCGAATATGGGTGCTTGATTGTTGGCTGGGTGCAGCATGCCTTTTATATATTTCACCAGCCCGACGACGTACATAATTATTTCCATTACTAGCGGAAATAGTAACAGTTGTTTCATCACTGAAAATAACAGTTTTCCATTCATCAACAGTTCAATTCTTGTGTGCCTTGGGCGAATCAATTCTCTTGAGCCGTTGTTCAGTACGAAAAGGTTTTCGTGCAGTCAGTCCATGTTTTTGTAGCCTACGAGGAACTATACGTGCAGATGCAATAATGCCTACTTCATTCTCCCACTTATTTCTTAAATCAGTGGTAGTTTTAACCTTGATTTTAAGGAACGCCGAATCACCATGCGATCATCACGTTCAGTACACATCTTTGGTCGACTTGTTCTTTCTCTGTTTCCCACACATCCAGTTTCTGAAACACTTTTAATAGTGCGCAATGCAGTGGAGTTATCACAGCCATATTTAACAGCAATTTTACAATTACTGAATCCAAGTTCATGCAAAATAATATTTTTTCCCTGGTGTCTAGAGACAGGACCAATTTTAGAGTCTTTGACATTCCGAAATTCAAATATCACCAGGAAGTCTGCATAAACGTTCGTCAACTAACTACAAGCAGCTGCGTTCTCCGTCGGAAGAAGATTCTACATCCTTTTATATCTCACTAGCGGATGTCGGAGAAAGCTATAGTGGAATAGAGGGGCGCGAACGCTTTTTGCAGAACTGAATTTGGGTTTCCTCACTTGCACATTTTTTGCTAGTAACTTCACTTCTGTTACTGGTAACATTCTATAAAAATATTTGAATTCAGCATAAACTGTCCTTTAAAATGATGCATAACATGTATTCTTGACTTTACCATTACGCTGTACCGTTGACCTCAAACATCGAAATTGACTTTCGGTCTACCGGTACAGGACTTTTGGCCACGATGTAGCCGCAGACTTTACTTTCTATTTGGAATACAACCTTCATTAATTAGGATGTCTAACATCTGAGGCTTATAAAAGGTGTCACTCTCCCTAAAACAAACTTATCCTCCTCCAGAAAATGAATAAAGATCGTTTCTTAGCACAAATACGCAGAATGTGCGATTCGGAACTTGAACTGCGGTAAATGTTCAACTCTGAATTGAAAAATAAGACATTTTAATTAAAAGTGTTGAGGTTTTTTAACTGCTCTACATCGAAGAGCCAAAACCTTATGACCGCCTGCCTAATACACTTATTAGGTGTGAAACTTAATTCTCTGCCACAGGCACGACACGTTGACAGCAAATTATAGCAAATCGAATACGTTCCTGATCAAGGAAACAATCCCCATCGTGTTGGATACATTTGAGCCATCGATCAGCGAGCTGCCGAATGCCCCTGCGGAAAAAAACGCTGTTTCAAGTTGATAAAGACATCTATACTTGTGTGGACCTCCTCGACAGAAGTGAAGTGCGTATCACTCAGGTGATGTTGCAGATAGCGAAAGAGGTGATAATCCAACGGAGCGAAGTCTGGAGAATACGCCGGTGGGACAAAATCTACCATCCCAGGTCAGTGATCATGTTTAAAGTAGTTTTCGCGGTGTGAGGACACGCCTTATCCTGAAGCAACAGGACCGATTTTCTGCCCGTGCCGGTATATGGCCTTTTCGCTTCCAGTGCGTCACTCACACGCATGAGCTGCTGACATAAACGCATTGACCGTTTCACCAGGTTTGAGCAACTCAGTGTACGACACAGCGCTGATCCCACCATATGCATAGCAACAACTTCCTGGCATGGATATTCGGTTCAGCGGACCTAGTGGCAGGCTGACCTGGATACACCCACGATTTGCGCAGCTTAGGATTATCGTACAGGATCCACGTCTCGTCACATGACAAAGTCTCGGAGGAAATCCTTCTTCTTGAATCTGAAGAGCAAGGACGCAACAACATCGTAGCGCCTAGACTTGTTCGCAGCTGTTAGTTGGTGGGGCACCCAACGGCCCATCTTGTGAATCCGTCCAAGCTTGTGCAGGCGCTTTTCAATGGCTTGCCGTGTTACTCAGAGTTCATGGGCAAGCTCTGACCGTGTGCGAGAGAGATCCGCGTACAACAGTTGTTCCAGTTCCTCATCGCCAACGTTCTGTTTCTGTCCCGGACGTCCTGCATCAGGGAGATCGAACCTTCCCTGCTTAAACCGCTGGAACAGCTTCTTAGACGTACTGTAGGACATAGCAGCTTCACCCAAAGCAGAACAGATTATTTACTGGACTGCCGCGGCACTTTTTTCCAGCTGAAACGCGAAAAATCAGGCAGTGCCTTAAATGTTGCTTCTCGAATGACTTTGCTTTCACCGTCAACTTTCGTCCCTTCTGTCACTACAGCTTTGAGCGATTACGGTTGCCTGGAAAGCTGTTGGATGGTGCTGCAATCGGCCATCATCGCACACAGCTATTTGCATTTGCCGACGTTCTATGATCGCTTGTGGTTAGGGGCCGAGAATTAAGTTGCACACCTAATATGTTCATAAAAAAATGGAACACCTGAAAAAGTCGATGTACGAATTTGACAGGATATGATAATCAGGCAATATCGCAGAGAACATTTGAATTTCGCCGACATAGGTGCATGCGTAGTGCGTCTAAGCCAATCAGATCCCGTGACGTCTTAGCCCGGAAACGGGCCGTTTTTCTGTATCGCGCGCGGAGTGGCTCGGTAGTCATGACAGTTCTTTCGTTAGTAGTGGGTAAGGAGGGATGTCGCGTCGTCGTGTAAAATGCAGTCATACAGTCACATCAGCGATTTTCGCAGAGGCCGCATTATCGGCATGACAAACTAATGCCTCCCTCCTGGAGATTTCCGGAAATGTGGAGCGTATTGTTCAAATTCTGAAGACGACAATCCGATTCTTGGCGTAAATGTGACAAGGATGGCAAGTCAGACAACATTCGAAAACTTGAAAATTTTCATTGTCCCGAAGTGGTACCCGAACCCGCGTTTCCCAGAAAACGCCCGGGTATGCTGTATTGTGTCCGTCTTAGCAATAGTCAGCAGGAAATGATACAAAGAAGGGCGCTGGACACTGAGAATGTTCTGAACGTCGTGCACAGAAAATTCTGAGGAACAACCATATCATGAGGATGTCTTTGAGTGACCGTTTTGCATCATCAACGGTGTTCGTGCCAGAATGGCAAACAGTGACGCTTTTCCCCATGTCATCTGTAACGGTACGTTGCAGATTGTTACAGTTACGACCGCAAGCCCTCGGGTACCTTAAGCTACCTTTGACATAGGAGCAATTTACTGCCAGTTTGCAATAATGCATTGAACAAAGAGACCCAGGTAGCAGACTTGCAATTTAACGTTGTCCCAACACTGAGCCACCGTCTTTTAGGAACAAAAGACGGTGGTTCAATGTTGGGCCTTCGTTAAATTGCAAGGCTGTGCTGCCTGGGGAGCGGCGTCACGAATCACACAGCATCGTGATTTCGGATAAAACGTCTTTCTGTTTAATTAAAACAGATGGCTACATCCGAATCTTCCGAGGACAGGGGGGAGAAGCGTCGGGAGGAGTACTCGCACGAAGCATACTGCACCAATACTAGGCGTTAAGACCTGGGGGCTATCGGGTATGAAAGCAGATCAGTTCTCGTGAAAGTCCGTACCACCATAGCAAGTGTACGTTACGCCAACAATATTCAACGGCCAGTCGGACCTCTCCGATGCCATATTTCAGCCAGATAATGCCACACCTCGTGTTTCAGCTACAACTGTTTCTTTCATCAGGAATAACAACGTTCCACTTCTGCTGTAGCTGGCTACATCGCCGGAGTTATCACCCATAGAAAATTTCTGGGACATACTAAAACGGAAGGTACTGTACTGCGGTACGAAGCTCCACCAACAAACTCTTGAACTTCGTACACGGGTCAATACAGCCTGAGTGGCAATTCCACAGGGCGCCGTTCACAACTTGATTCGATATCTAAGCACGGACAGCAGATGATACAAACTATATGGGCACACCTTTATTAGCTGCATCGACGAACTTGGTACGTATGACACAGAAATGCTAATTATTTGTTGTCTTTCCTAATTAACATAACCTGTAATAATCCAACCTGCAGCTCGACACCTTGTAGGTGTTCTGTTTTGTTTTCCTTTTATGAATATGAGTGTATGATATTATTCCTCAATGTGCCGTTAAAGGAGCTCTCACCTAGCGACGTTAGAGGACGCCACGCGTTTCATCAAAACCACAAGTACCCAAAGAAAAAAAGTAATTTTTTTTTTATTCGAGGTTTAACGACCACCGTAAGAAATTCAATGAGCTAAGCAGTCGCCCGTCCCAAATTTAGGGTCACTGGTTCAAGGGAAGGGAGAGAGCCAGTGCCGTAAGACAAACACATCATCCATGCCTCACCGGGATTCGAAACCGCCACTGCGCTACCGGGGCGGCAACGTACTTTCCAATGTTTTTTGGAGAAACTGCGTGCGCACGCATCATCGAGAAAAACACCTGTGACCCACTTATGAGTTATGCGCTTTCTCAACTTTGCACTTCTTCAAAAGAAAGACGTGTGTGTGCAGCAAGGATATGGAGAACAGAAAAATCGCAACAAGCCGAATGAGTGGTTGTTTAGGTGGATTTTTATGGCGCAAGGGCCACGTTTGGCCAAAGAGCGACAGACACAAAACAATAAAACAAACAGTATTAAAAACGTGTTATAATAACTTAAAATCAGGCTGATTCGGTAAAAGGGAAAAATGAAAATGAAGAAAAGTAAAAAAATAGATACGTTTAAAAAAATAATTTGTTTTAAAAATGTAAAGACAACGAAGTTATCGCAGTGGTCACCTAAGAGACGCTGCAGCGTACCTGCGTGTTTGTTCAACAAATGTAAATGAAATTAGTTGAAACGAACAGCACGAAAAACGAACACAACTACATAGAACATGAGTTACAATGAGTCTGCAATAGCACGTCTCACACATCGGCGCAGTGTCGCCACACAGCAAGAAGCAGTGGGTGACAAGACGACTGACGCTGGAGCCCCTTTACACTGTAAAAAATCGCCGTGGACAGTCAGCGTTTTACCCGGATTAAGACAGTTTACATATTGTAAGCACGCCATCTGGCGGTCAGCCATAAATTTTCGGTAGATAAACTACATACTCACGGTGTTTAAATTTTTACTGTATTTTGACCTTGACAATCTGGCAACGTTTTTCTTAAAGTGGTTAATACTTGTTTTTTCATGTGCGGTCAATAGACTGGCAAAATGTTTTTATTTTTCGGTCTTCTTCTGACCGTTCATTAGACATGTTAATGAACATTACTTTAGATGTTATTTTCCCATTAGACATGCTAATGAACATGTATTATTTATTGGTCATTAGACATGTTAATGAACATGTATTTATTTGACATTAGACAAGCTAACGAACATTATGGCCATTAGACGTTTTTATTTCCCCATTCAACATGTTAATGAACATAACATGTATTTTTTATTTGTCATTCAACATGTTAATGAACATAACATGTATTTATTTGTCATTAAACATGTTAATGAACATAACACGTATTATTTATTTTACATTAGACATGTTAACGAACATTACGGCATTAGACGTTTTCATTCCCCTTTACACATGTTAATGAACGTAACATGTATTATTTATTTGTCATTAGACATGTTAACGAACATTATGGTCATTAGAAGTTTTTATTTCCCCATTGAACTTGTTAATGGACGTAACCGTATTATTTATGTCATTAGACATGTTAATGAACATAACATTTATTTTTTTGACATTAGACATGTTAATGAACATTATGGTCATTAGACATGTTAATGAACATTACGGTACTGTAAAATTACTGTTTACTGACTGCCTACTCAGCTACAGGTGTATCTACCGTAATTTGACTCTGCAATTTTTTACAGTGCACTAGAAGTATCGTCATTCTGCAACTGGGCAATTAATGCCAGGATTTACATACTCACCTACCTGTCATGATTTTTACTTCATTGTGTTATATGTAGTTTCTTACTACCATCAATAATTGGCATGGATGCTACTAGCTTTCTAAAGGGTCCTGAGGTATGAACCAGTTATCAGCAGAACCCATAAATCTTGTAATTTGCGTGGTTGTATTGTCGTGGATCGTATTTGCTTTTCAAACACTTAACAAATTGTTCAATTGGATTTATGTCTCTGGGAAATATCTGGAATTTCTCATGTTCCACGAACCATTATCGAACCATCCGAGCAGTATTTCTTGGCTCATTATCCCACTGAAAGTCACTGTTGCAAGGGAATCCCTTCGCCATTAAAGGCTGTACCTGATCTCTATTTTTTATCTGGGTGGTAGTAATCGCGGTTCCCCGAACATGAATGATTAGACCGAAAAGTTCCCAGCAGAATATTTCTCTAAGCATTACACTTTCTCCATCGGCTTGGTTTCGTCCCACGGTACATACCGGTGACAACACTTTCCCTGGTAAATGAAACACATGTACCACACTGCCGTTCAGAAGTTGTTACAGGAAATGAGATTCATCGTACCAGACGAACTTCTTCCAACCATTCAAGGTCCAGTTTTGATGTTCCCGTGGCCATTATAGGTGCTTACGAGAGTGAACCAAGATTACCATTGGCAATCCAAGCGGCCTGTGGCTACGCTGTCCCATTTTCATGAGAGTTCATTCTCCTGTGTGTTACACGACACATTACTCTCATCACCAGCACTGAAATGACCAACTAGTTGCACCAAAGTATCCCTTCTGTTTGCTTGTACAATACAGTATAGCTTTCGCTTACCTGTAGCGGCAATGAGCCGTTGTCTTCCCATACCTTACCAGCGGTACGTAGGTTTTCCCTCCTAGGATATTTTTTTTAATGTACAGGGTGAATCAAATTAAAGTATCTCTGTTTGGAATGGTGTGGAGATAGAACCCCTGGATGAAACAACCCCAAATCTGTAGGGTATATACATGTGAGACCATGGGAAAAATATTGGAGAAAAAAATGAATTTCCAAAAATGGCCGATATGTGAACATGTGGCGTAGTGAGAGTGTGCAGATAAGGAATATAAAACACGACACTACCAATAACAAACAGAAGACGAAGTGATATCATGTGACTATTAATGCACTCCATACACATACAAGCTGTTGATCACACTAAGCTGTGTCTCACAGCACCAACGAAACACATGCATCAAACACAGGCTTCACATCAGAACATAACAGCAAACCAAGTTATCGGAGCTGCCGTACACTGGTGTCACAGGAGGTGTTCAATGTGTCCACAGCGCTGCAGGGCCTACAAGTGATACCGTGTCACAACATGCTCCACAGCAGCAGCACGTAACTGATCACTACAAATGTCGCGTGCGTGCAAGGTGATATGGCTGTTCAAATCTGCCAGGTTTCCAGGGTTTCCTTGATAAACTTTGTGTTTCAGGTAGCCCCAAAGCCAAAAGTCGC
Source organism: Macrothele yani (assembly GCA_039090855.1). Lineage (NCBI taxonomy): Eukaryota > Metazoa > Arthropoda > Arachnida > Araneae > Macrothelidae > Macrothele > Macrothele yani. Next base: position 142,799,857 of record CM077002.1, read on the forward strand.
AAGGGCTAAGTTCCGGTGACCGTGGAAGCCATCTTGTAGGAAATGCACGAGGGATTACTCGAACCTCGGAAAACTTATTTCGCAGCAACTGTTGAACGGTTCTTCCATTGTGTGTGGGCGCCCCATCTTGTTGGAACGTTGTTGTATCGAGGCATCCACGTTGCTGGAGTTCATTAATGACGACACCCTGCATCATATCCCGAGAACGCGCTGCTGTAACGGAATAGGTCTCTGAACCATGCTGACTGAGTTCCTAAAAGAAAAATGGACCCACCAAGATGTTGGTAAAACCTATCCATACAGTTACATACGGTGAATGCAAGGGCACCTGGTGGACTCCATGAGGATTCTGTGTTGTCCAAATGCCGCAGTTTTGTGTGTTGACTGTTCCGCACAAGTGAAAGTGAGCCTCGTCACTCCATAGGATGTTCCACGGCCAATTCGGCTCAATCTGCATGCGTGCCAAGAACGTCAAAGCGAACGTTTCACGCACATGGTTATCGGCAGGTTTAATCTCTTGTAAGCACTGGATCTTATATGGATAGGCTTCCAGTGTTTTCCGCAAACACCGCAAACCGTTGTGTACGTCGCATCCACTTGTCTTGCTACGGCGCGAGCACTACACGCTGCTGCGGCATTCTGACTGGAGTGCTCAACGACAGCGGTTGCAACAACGTCAGCCACCTGCGATATCCGTGGTTTTCGTCCTCGTTTTGCTCGGACTGCAAAGCCTCCTGTCTCCTCGAACCGATCGTCGCAAAGCACATGGTGTTAGTGGACCCGTACCCAATGCTTTCTGTCCCCTGTACACGCGAAGCGCTTTAGCAGCGTTTTCGCCGTTGAGGTAAAACAACTTTAACGGCAGCGCACGTTCCGGCAACGAGAGAACCATCGCGTTCGTCGACTAACGCTCCGACACGGTTCCCACGCCTTTTATACGAGGCCCTTGCATGCGCGTCTTCTGCAAATGTTGTTCTCCAGTACATCTCGCAGCGCCACATGTTCACCTATCGGCCATTTTTGGAACTACAATCCCCCCCCCTTCCGAATCATTTCCCCATGGTCTGACATGTATACTCGCCAGATTTGGGGCCGTTACGTCCATGAGCTCTCTCTCCACACCGTTCCAAACAGGGAAACTTTAATTTGAATCACCCTGTACTAACAACTGCTGATAGTGAGCACCGGAAAATCTTTGCCATCTCGGAAATTCTTTGACCCAGTCTTCAGGCTTTTACAGTTTGACATTTGTCAAACTCGCTTAAGTCTGCTGCGTTTCCCATCTGTAAAACAAGAATAACACTTATGAACAGAGCTTAGTGTAAGGAGTTGTTTATAAAGCTTCATGGCCTTTACTCGCGCCGTGATTTACCTACAGTTGCTTCGATTTACCTAAAGGCGAGCTGGTCAATGTTTTTGCTCTACGGTGCATACACACTGTGCGATACTATGCCCAATTTGAAAGCAACTTACAAAACATACGCTCTGTATATGTTCATTTTCGATGTAGCTTACATAGTAAATGCACTTTACGATTTATTGCTCAGGTGTATTATCCCCTCAAGCGGCCGATATGTCTAAACCAAATGGTATTCAAAGTATTTCTGCGCTCCCCAACAGAAATGTTCACATAGCGGAGGTTGCTTTTTTTTATGAAAGCTTGGACCAAAACAATCCTTTCCCTCTCATCTCAGCAGTACCGGCAATAAACTTGACACGCGGGATAAGCGCTTTATTCAAGTCCTTTACTCTCTGCGCTCCCAAAACCTCGTCTTTCTGATACGAGTGCAGGACTACACTTAAAAATTTGTTGTAGGTTGCACCAAAATTTGTCGTAGGTTGCACCACTGTTTGGCGCAAACAGAACTTAACAATGTGGTGCAACCTTGCATCATAATGTAGTGGGGACTTGTACAATATCGTCGTGCAAAGTTGCAGCATATTTTTCTGTTCTATGTATTTGCACCACACAGTTGTGTATCTTTTCTTAGAAAATGGTGCAGCTGGTGTAGCACCACTTTTTGGTGCAACCTACCACAAAATTTTATAACAGTGTAGTCCTTATCTCGCGTCAGAAGAACTGGAACATAGTCGTTATCTTGGATTCCTTGTCTAACTCATGTTTAGTCAGAAGGACTAAACATGAGTTAGACAAGGAATCCAAGATAACGACTATTCCTTTTAAGCGACATCATGCTACTGGGTCGAAAACAACCGACTCAAACATCTCTCCACTTTCTTAGGTTTGTCGTCATTGTTGTAACTGTTTTAGCTGGTGACCAGTCAGAAAGGATTAGTGTCAATCCTCCTCCTAAATGATCCCTTTGATTAACATAGCTAAGGAATGAAACAACACATTTTAATGCGCAACAGGTTCATCCGTTCCAGCTGCGGTTGGACCACTTCTTAGACAGCACATTTTTTTCGTTCAAACTGATTTCAGCTCATTTTGATAATCCCAAGTTAATTCATTCCAGCCAGTGAAGAGGTTAATTTATATAATCACATTTTTAGCACGTCTTTTGTAAAAAAAAAAATATCGTGTTTATGGCGCCGGTTTGTCCGTCCAGAAAGGTTATTAGGATAGCTTGTTTGGCACCGGACAAACAGGTGCCAAACAAGCTATCCTAATAACTTTTTCCATTATTTATCCGTGTATTAGGTGATAAGGGAATAGTCAAATTCCACAGCAGAGAAAAATACTTGTGAAAAATTAAAAACACTGGTGAAACACAGTACTTCAAAATAATGGTGAAACACAACAAGAGCCCTACTGGGTAAGCTGACATTTACTGTGCCCCATTTCTTATGGGTGCCTTTTTCACTAAGGGCAGAGTCTTCTATAAAGGAGCACTTGCAAAAAACACCTGTTATGAACTTTATCGAGGCCATAATACGATTTCCCTGGACTGATTGGGATGAATGAGACAACTGCCTCAAGTGCTCCTTTGTAGAGGACTCAGACCCAAGATGAATTCATCAATAAGATACTGCTTCTAGTAAATTTGATTACCCCCATTACGCAATAGTGTGGTATTTCTGGGTTTTCTATTAATATAAAAATTTTGCCATTGTTTCATTGTTTATGAAACGTTTCGGAAGACATTACATGCGTACATTTTCTTAGTTGCCCTGCTATATTGTCAGGTAACGAAAACATTGCAACTATTTTTTTTTCCATCACATTTCTGTTTCAACTTTAGACATGCTTAAGACGCTTCTGATGAGAACTTGCATCTGCTGTTTCAAACGTTGATAAGTCACTTAAGCTTCTATTTTTAAATCAAGATGCTTATTACCCTGCCACGATGATGTACTACTTCCAGGAAAAGAACATTCACTCCAAGTCTAGGATTTTGTTTTTAATATTCATTCATCCATATGTCTATGGAGTGTTGTTATGTCGTTGTAGGTATTAGAGTGCTGAATTAAAGATGAACGCTTCTTATGCTTATTCCTGCATTACTGAATTTCCATTTTAAATCCTATAATGGTTAGGGCGTGCATCATTAATTCAGAAAACACAGTGTCTTCTACGACTTAGAAAACGTTTCCATTCTATATCTAAACGTTTCCATTCTATATCTTCCGTATATCTATGAAAAGAATTATTTTAAAACTCTTCAATAATTGAAATCTCAAGAACCGACAGAAAGCCTAGTTTATACAGACCAATCCAAACTGACAAAATTTATTCAAAGCTCTCCAATTTACCATAAGTAAACATACGAGATTCATTATTTTAATTGAAGGAATTTGCTCCTGAGCTAAAGGAAACTGAAAACAAGTATCACGCATTGCGCTTATAAAGAAAGATAATTAATATAAATACTTAATTAGTATTCTACTCGCTTTCAGTTTATCAAAAATTAAGAAGCGAATTTATCGCAATATTAGACAAATCATAATTTTAAGTTTTCCAAATTTTGAACACTCAGCTCATGTAAATTGCAAATTTTCTCTATATATACACTGCTGGCCACCCAAAATGCAACACCAAGATCCAATTGGCCTGCAATTCGCAGCATGCGTCGCCCGAGAGAGGAAATGCAGACGATTAGCAATGCAGAGCATATGCAAATCATGATCGCCCGGCACGTCACCGAGGAACACCATAAGAAAGGTGCACAGCAGGCTATAAGAAGGGTGCAAGTAAGTAGTGGAAGTGTATTATACTGCCGGACCTGTGCGTGTGAAGCTTCCTGATGCCTCATCGCAGAATACGGCAGACATTCCAGTATGTTTCGGAGTTCAACCGAGGACGAATAGTGGCTTATCGCGACAGCGGTTTATCGTACAGAGACATCGGCGCCCGTCTGGGGCGACATCCAGCCACAGTGAGACGAGTATAGATTCGGTGGGTGCAGGAGGGACGGACGGACCGACGCGAGCGATTTTCGCAGCCGCGGTACACCACCGAACGAGAGGACCGGCATATTGTGCGGCGGGCATTGACGGCACGCACCGCCACATCACAAACGTTAGCGCAGGAATTAGGGTGTGTTGCGCAACAACCTGTATCAGCACGTACCGTTCGATGTCGTCTGCAGGAGCGGGGACTTGTCTGACTGCGCCCACTGCTCCGATTGCCATTGACGTTACACCACCGACGAGTGCGGCGGCAGTGGGCCGTTGAACGCTGCACCTGGACTACGGAATGGCACGACATTGTCTTCTCCGACGAATCCCGCTTCTTCCTGCAACACCACGATGGTCAGATCCGCGTGTGGCGCCACCGCGGCTAGAGATTGTATGACGCATGCATTATGCGTTGACACACTGGTCCTTCGTCTGGCGTTATGATTTGGGGCGCAATTGGATATGACACCCGCACCCCTCTGGTACGCATCGCCGGTACACTCAACAGACACCACAACATCTCCAACGTTTTGGAGCCTGTAGTCCTCCCTTACCTGTAGGACCTGCCAGCGGCCACGTTTCAACAGGAAAATGCGCGCCCGCATGTGGCACGCACCGTGCAAGAATTATTCACAGCCCACCAGGTGTCACTGCTGCCGTGGCATGCCTGTTCTCCCGATCTGTCGCCCATTGAACAAGTCTGGTTGATGATCGTCAACCAAGTGGCCTGGCAAGCACCACCCGCGGCTACACCTGATGCATTGTGGCAGCGTGTGGAAGCAGCCTGGACCGACATACCCCAAGCACACATCCAAAGCCTCTTTCGTTCAATGCCGCGGCGTGTAGCTGCCGTTATTGCCAGCCATGGGGGCCAGACGAACTATTGATGTCTGCGTGTTCCGCAAGTCGCACGGGCCTGTGAGCTCAATCGTTTCATCTTTGTATTTGTTGTTATGTGTCCAGTAAATCTGGCTTTGCTATCTCGTTTTCTTCTTTGTATTGCATTTTGGGTGGCCAGCAGTGTATATATATATACACTGACGTGCTAGAAAAACGTGTACAGACGAGCTCATGCAAAATACATAGCAACGTCAACTATGCGCGTACTCGGTTACGTCCGCCAGTCCGTATATAACGCGATAGACATCCTTGCCAGCTGGCAGATCTGTTTTCGGCATGCGAATGACAAGTAATAACGATTTAAGCGATTTTCAACGCGGTGTCATAGTTGGCGCTCGTGAGATTGGGCACAGTATTTCGGAGGTAGAAACGAAGTTCGGATTTTCACGGACGGCCATTGCAAGGGTGTACCGTGACTAGAAGAATTCAGGCAAAACCTACAACTTACGATACTGCAGTGTGGCCGTTAAAAGACATTGGGTGAACGTGGCCAACGTCGGCTGCCAAAAATCGTTTCACGGGATAGGCGTGCAACACTCTCGCAGGTATCATCGGAATTCAATGCTGGTGCCTCAACAAGCATCAGCGTCCGGACTGTGTAACGTACCCTGCACGATATGGGCTTTGGTAGCAGACGCCCAACTAGAGTCCCCTTGATGGGTACACGGCATAGTGCTATACGCCTCGCTTGGGCACGGCAACACCGCCACTGGGCACTTGACGACTGGAAACAAGCAGCCTGGTCGGAGGTGTCGCGTTTCGAACTGTATTGGGCAGATGGAAGAATTCGTGTGTGGCGCAAACCCCATAAAGCCATGGATATCGCCTGTTAACAGGAAACTGTACCGGCTGGTGGGAGGTCCGTAATGGTATGGAGTGTGTTTATCTGGACTTCACTGGGACCCCTGGTACGTTTACAATCGTCTGTGACCGGCCAACGCTATGTGCGCTTCGTTTACACACGTCACTTAACGTGCTCGCCCGATGCACCGCGGATATTCAGCGATTGTTAGAAATTCTCACCACCACGCCAGGTTTGAACCTGGGGTCCCTCCATCAGCAGTCTGAATCTCTAACCACTAAGCCATCCGTGACTATTTCAAATTTGGAATACGTGTACTCCATACATACTCATTTATTCATAGAATTAACTGGAAGTATATTATTCGATGGCACATCTGGGATAATAGATATACTCGCTGTTTTAATTGGACAGCACAATTTTATGAGATATATTGATGAAGCGATAATATATTTATGAGATTGACGAATAGAGTTAATGTAAAAACGTACACGAAGATGTTTTATGCATAATTAAATTACTTGTGATCAGTGACTTTGTTGTACTAATGATTTATGTGTCACTTTACACGTTTATTAAACATCTTGAAATCTGTATCTAAAATGGAGTAATATGAGATTATATTTATTGACGCAGATATTTGTAAGTGCGTACGGTTATTATATTTGAGAATGTCATGTTTACGATAAGATTGTACTTAAACCAAAACCCGAGTAGGTTCAGGTTCACATTTTAAAGTAGATTTTGGTAACAGTGTGTGTAAAATGTCCAAAACCTTCTCTTCGTGTCCTACGTCCTTCTTCGAATCATTCCCTGCACACTCTTGATACAAGGAACACTGTGACCCACATGACCTATAATCTCTCGCGACGAAGCATTGCAGCCTCTCATGATGGTGATGAGACATCTGGCGAACTCGCTGATTTAAGTGTACGGTTGTCTTAGGCGACGACAAGGCATCCTTACCCGCAGCTGACCAAGATGATATGCCAATCGAGCGACGCGGCGGTATCACAGGAAAACGGAAGGATTTCTACCTGTGACTTTATGTGAACTAATTTGCCTAGACGAGGTATGCGTGAACGTATGGCACCGAAATTCAAATCATATCTGCAATATTGTTTTGATTAGGATATCTTATCAAAGTCGTATCTTGACTCGTTTCAGATTTTTTTTTTTATTGGGGGTTTAACGACACTCAGTGGTCTAAATGCAGTCGCCCCTCCCTAATTTAGCGTCACTGAATTCAGGGAAGGGAGAGAGCCAGTGCCGTAAAACAAACACAACATTCCTGCCTCACCGGGATTCGACCCCGGACCCATCTAAACCACTGCGCCACCGGGGCGGCAGTTTCAGATGTCCTGCTTTTTATGAACATGAGTGGATACACAAATTTTGAAGATGACACTCCGTTTTTGTTGGGGTAAATATGACAAGGATGGTTATTCAGATAATATCTGAAAACTTGAAAATTTCGTCGTCCTGGAGCAGGAATCGAATCCGCCTTTCCCAGCTAGCGCCCTGGTATGCTAACCACAAGACCACACAGAACGACCAAGTCACCGATTAATTTGAATATAACCATCACATTACAACATATTTACAAAAAAAAAAAAAAAAAAAAAAAACGGATTGGTCATCTTCAAAATTTGTATGATATGGTGTAATCCCGTATTTTTATTCATGGTGAGTGAATATGTTTACGAAGTTCATTAAGAACAATTTCAGGGACATAACACTTAAGCATCTACTTAACTGCAGCAGGTCATAATTACTTCTATAATAATACACAATATTGTTATAGCAATATCTGGAATTAGATCCACTATCTGTAGGGATGTGCTTTTAAATATATTAAAAAGAAGTGTACGTTTACGCAAACTGTGAATCGACATTTATTCACATGTATACTATACATTGAAATTTTTTGCAGAAAGACATCCTTAAAAAAAGGAAGATAAAATCCCCATCTTCGTGCAACCCTCTTTATAGACAATGAGGTTATAGGTTTCTCTCATCTTTTTAACAAATGTTCGTCTTGGGCTTTTCTATCCCACAGCTTTCTTACAGTTTTGTTTATATCATCCATCTTTCTTATGGCCTTTCTACTCCTCTTTCCTTTATATAGCCTCCATTCTGTTATTTAGTCCATCTGTTATGTTCAATTCTTGCTATATGGCCAGCCCATTTCCATTTTAAAAATTGAGTATATTTTCACCTATGTCTAAATATTTTGTTCTACATCTCATCTGTATATATTTTATCTTGAAGTCTTATATTTAGTAGGGATCTTTACATTTTACGTTTTTTTTTTCAATGAATCTTCTTTAACTTCCCAACAGCTGTCCACTTCATTTTTATGTCAATTTCTTCCGTAGTTCTATTTCTCTGTGATAATTAGTTTTCTTAGGTATATGTATTCTTCCACATATTCTATTTCTTTATCATTTATCCTAATATTTTCTTGTGCTTTGCTATTTAGTTGGTTTAAAATTTTTGTTTTATCAATATTGATTTTTAATTCAATTTCTTTTGATAAATCTCAGTTCTTCTATCATTTCTTTTAATTCTTTATTTTCTGAAATGAACACTCTAGTCTGCAATTCATAAATTGTTCAAATTTTTCTCCATTTATGTAGATTCCCTTTTCTAACCAATTTAATTTGCTCATTATGTGCTTAAGTATAAATAGCTTTGTCGAGATAGTATCTTGTCTTATTCCTGTTTTTTTTTTTTTATTTTGGGGGCTGCTGATGGCCTAGTCGTCAACGTTCGGGACTGCAACGGAGTACCTCGGGTTCGATCCCAAGCAGGTACGAACGTTAGAACCGCTAAGCATCCTCCGAGCGTCGGATGGGCACGCTAAAGCCGTCGGGCTCCGGGTACTGGACCCCAAGTAATAAATAAGGGAGTCTTCCTCCGGCTTTCTACCTCGCTTCAGTGTCTTTTTCTTATCAAGAATTATATAAGTAGGAAGCTAAGAGATTTGGGCTAAGGGTTCTTTAAAGTCTAACACTCCCTAAAATCCTCTACATATATAATCTGATCTGTTTATTTTAAACTTTTTACTTTCTTCATTTAGAGTAATATTAGATTCTTGGAGATATACTTCATTAGATTTATTTAATATTGTACAGTTCCGAAATATTTCGGGGAGTAATTTTTATGCTGTCTAACGTTGTTTTGAAGTCTATAAATGTCAAATGTAAAGAAACGCTGTTTTCGTTGCATTCTTCTCCAAGAACATTTGTATATGATCCTGTCTAATTTTTTTCTAAAACCAGCATGTTCAGAAGGCTGTATGAGATAAAATTTGTCTTCTAATCTGTAATGATTCTTGTAAATAGTTTTCATATGTGAGACAAGCTTTTTGGTCTATAGTTTTCTAGTTTCTTTTTATCTCCTTTTTTGTGTAGTAAGATTATATTTGTATTATCCCACATTTGAGGAATTTCTTCATGTGTGATACATTCATTAAAAATAATGTTTAGTTCTTGAAACAAGAACTAAAATAAATTCCTATAGATTCTATCTAATTCAGTACTAAAGACCAGTTTAAATACTGAAAACAAATGCATTGCTTCTTTGGTTAAAGATTTCTAGGGTTGAATTATACGGACGACAAAAAAAAAACTTAGAGGGAAAAGTTCTGCTTCTCAATACTGGTGGGATTTTCTGTTTATGCCGCCAAGGGAAGGTGACCAAATGGCTTCTAAGATGCACTTACTGTTTTTGTGGAGTGACTTCATTGTAGGGTCACTAGACATGAAGGCAAAGCTGCTTGTTTGCTTTGACTCTCTCCCCGGTGACACAAATTTCCTTCCCTCCGCCGCGATCTCTCTCTTTTTCTCTTAAAAGACTTAGCTCTAAATATATTGGAGCTAAGCCTTTGACAACAGAAGGAAAACGAGAGATTATCTGCGCTGTCTTCTCGCCGCCTCAAAGAGTAGTTTACTGTGAAAACTCACTCTTTTTTAGTCTGGCATTTATCCCAATTTTCTTGTGATCTGACAGAAAACGCAGTAAATCATTCTCTAATTCTCAGAGTTAGTCATATTTATTTTCGTATTTTGTTTTTGACTTATCATTTTTCATAAAACTGTTGGAGCGTGATGATACTGATTAAACTAGGATGAATAAATAAAAACACATACACAAGGAATTAGGTACTTCATACAGAATAGACCAAGCTACAACTTATTCAGATTCTTTCAGCCTCTCTTCTTCCATCAGACGCTGCAGTGCTTGAACATTTATGAAGGGTGCTTGACAAATAACATTGGTACTAAATGGGTAGAGTACTCTGCATAACATCGCTGGAGTGAATTCGCTCGAAACAGAAAGATTGAAGATTTGGTGGCAAGTGCAAAATTTAGGCTAAAATCACCAAATATCTTTCTAGGTTTTAAACCCGCTATTTCATCTTTACTTTTGTACAAGATATTTTCTACCTGACTTTTCTTGATCTTGAGCTACATATTATCTATGCATTGCTCAGACATTTTGTATTTCACTTTAAACATTATTATGTTGGGTGATGCGTTAGTTCAGCCTATTCACGGAGTAACCCTGAAAACTTTACATTCCTCTTGATATCCGTAGTGATTCCACCTCCTTTTGACACATGCTCAATATAACATGACTCTCCTAGCAATACCTATGTTACTTTAGTACTATATATTGCTACAGTTCGAACGATATATCTTAGCCGAATATACAGCTGTCATTTCAAATAATCCTGCGTGTGGTGTGTTTGTGGTGCTTAAATTCATTACACTACTCAAAATACTTAGAATAGCATGTGACTTTCGCGCAATAATTCTACCCAATCGTGTGATTTCTTACTGAAACGCGGAAAATGCAAGTCGAGTATGACATAGGCAGCCGAATCATGCTTATCCTTATGTAAATGAGCGTCAGTGACGCCAGAATGCATAGATCACAGATTGGAATAAAAACGAAGGTTTTCCGGGAGCTCCATTTTTTTTTTGATTGGAGGTTCCAGGGAAGTGAGAGCCAGTGCCGTAAGACAAAAACAACATCCATCCCTCACCGGGATTCGAACCCTGACCCCTTTCTGACGAACAACTTCATTCTTCCGCGTTTATACATTTCATTTCTTTACGTCTTCGGTCCGAACGATATCTCTACAGCATTATTTACAGGAATCAATGCCGTGGATTCCTGTAAATCATGGATAGGCTGGAAGCAGGTCAGCCTGAGCTGATGGTGTTAGAAGACACGAAAAGCCATTTTCCGACTGCGGACACGAATCCAGAAAGTTTTTTGCAGAAGGTAAGGTCAGTGCCGTCCATAAGAAACTACAGCAAGGGAGGACATTTATCTATTGTTCACAACCCATCGAATCAGGCTGCAAGATACTACTTAGCTCCAACGATAGCTTCTCTTGTTAACAGGATGCGCGTTGTATACTCAAATTATCTGCAATCACTTTTACCAAGGTGGCTTTTATGCAAGCAGACTAAAGGTGTGTGTTACTCTAACAGCCTAACACCGCACGGCACTTTGAAACTGGGCTGAAGGGACATATTGGTTAAAAACACGACAAAAGGAGACAGATTCTCTTCACTAACGAGTCGAGATTCATTCTGTACTCTGACAATTAACGAGTTGTTAGATGGAGAAAACGCGGCACACGAAGTAACCCTGCTTTTGTGCAGGGAATATCCCATAACGGTGGACAATGATTAGTATATGGCCAGGCATAAGTATCGATGGACATACGGACTTGTATGTCATCCGAAATCGCTGACAACTAAGAGATATACAGACGAGATTTCTCAGACTTATTTGTCATGGCATATAAATACATCCAACAATGATTCGTTCTTTTTGATGGAAGATAGTACTCGACCTCAGAGCTCTGCTAGTGGATATGCTTCAAGAGGAGAAAATCCAGCGTATGGAGTGACCAACATGATCCTCCGACTTGCATCCAATTGAGTATACCTGGTACCTTCTTGACAGACGTGCTTGCAGCTCAGTCGTCACCTCCGTTGCCCCCTTCGTAAATTGGAGGCTACCTTCATTGAGGAATTAAAAAGATACCACCAAAACCTCCTCGATAACTTCAACAGCTCCATGCTACACAGATATGCACCTGTCTTAGCCATTTGAGGAGGGGGGGGGGTCAGACACTATTTTAGATCAGTTGCCACCTTCAGAAAGTTTTTTTTCTTGTTATATATATATATGCATAATTTGTTATATTTCATATCTACTCATGTGCGTTAAATAATACTAGTTCGTAACCCGTGCCATGCACGGTTGAAAAAGCTATGGCTGAAATGTTTTCTTGCCATAACACGAATCGTAATAAAATGCAAAACTATAACAAACAGTTGAATTATTAATGGGCAATCTATAAGATGGGTCACCAACAACAATTTTCCTAATATTCCCATTAATTTTTCCAACTACTCGTATACAAGAATTTAACGAAAACGTTCCTCATTATTGTATAAGCATGAGCTTACCAGTCGTTGGTTAGCTTGCATTGGAGTATTGAGGTATTCTTTCAGTGACCCGAAATGATATCGTGTCTACATAACTACACAATGGGGTAAACAGTTTGTTTTATTTTTGCCAGTTTGGACTTAATATTCTTTTGGTATCATTATACAGGGTGTTTTGTAAACTTCAACAAAACAAGAGTGGTGATAGTACACATCAAGACGAACAATATTTGAAACTGAACACTTAGGGCTGCATTCCACTCCTAGATCCTTCAACAGTGAAAGCAAAGAGACATAATTTATGAGTTGCACAATTCCAATCGCATCTGAGAAAGACTCGAAGGAGCTGCTCAAACTGGCATCCAAGGGAGTCGTTGCACACCCCACACCGGCGAATGAAGGACTGTCGCACCCTCTCGTAGAATCCCGGTGTGCCGTTGATCTTGTCCGCAGCAACAGTGATTCGCTTGACGAGATCTTCCAGGGAGTCCACAGGCGTCTCTCGTACATCAAAGTTCCATGTTTTACATCAATGTACAACTGTTTCGTACACCAATGTTCAAGGAGAATTACTGGAAGCCGCAGACGTCCAGTACCCCTCCTTGAAACAGCCAACGGGCCAGTTTTAACACTGGCGAAGGTCGAATGGTAAGGAAGAAGAAGATTCGGAAATTTTTCACGGTACATTTCTTGTGCTTCACGTCCATTACCACATGCTTGGCCGTACAGCAGATTCGTATCTGCCAATTCGTCGCATGTGCAATCCTTCATGCCCTTCACGAATGTGACAGTTGGACGCTTTTCGACCGTGCCCTTTTCCGGAACTGGGAGTGGAATGAGGCCTCGGTTCCATTGCAAATATTGTTAGTCTTGATGTTTACTATCACCCCTCCTGTTTTGTTGAAGGAGTTTACAATCAACCCTGTATAATCTAAACTGAAGAGCAATTGAATTAGAGACAGCTGGCGTTATGCAAATGTGGCGCTGTGGGCGGCCTTGTAAACGGAAACGACAGGACGTATGCAGCGATCCGACAATATAAAGATTGATGTTACAGGAATCAGTACGAGTCTGAGGCAGTATGGGTAATACGAATGATCTAAGCGCATTTGATGGTGGGCAAATGGTCGGGGCCCGACGAATGGGTCACTCCATCTCTGAATTCGTGCAGGCACTGGGATTTTCACAAGCCACTCTGTCACGGGTGCACCGTCAGTACATCGAATCCAGTAAAACCATCCCTGCAAGGGCCAATTGCCGTGGACAACAGCGTGTGCATGAGCGGGTTAATCGTCGGCTAGCTCGCATTGTAACAACGGATAGACGGGCCACAGTGAAAGACATCACTCTGCAATTTAACGCTGGTGCACAAAAACGTGTAAGCAGCCACACCATTCAGAACCATCTACTCGCTATGGGGTACAGAAGCCATCGTCCCACGAGGGTACCGCACATCACAGGGTGCAAAGATTAGCATGGGCGCGGGAACATCGCCACTGGACCTAGATATCTGGATAAATGTTGCCTAGACTGATGAGTCAAGATTCACGTTGGTACATGCGGATGGCAGGATACGAGTACGGCGCAAACCACATGAAGCGATGGATCCTCGTTTCCAACAGGGTACTCTTCAAGCTGGTGGGTGTGGCATTGTCGTCTTGGGACTGTTTACGTGGACTGAAATGGGACCCCTGGTAGGTGTGACATCGTCTCTCATAGGTCAAAGTTACCGGAATATCCTGGACGACCATTTGCTCCCGTTTGTGCGTCTTCAACATCCTACTGGGGACCTCATCCTGCAACAAGACAATGCACAGGGCCATCGCTCCCGAATTGTATCCGAATGGTTGGATGAACACTCCACCGACGTGACCTCGCTTCCTTGGCCAGCTAGCTCACCTGACCTCAATCCCATAGAGCATATGTGGGATGCCATCGAGAGAAATGTTAAAGGCTCTGACCCCCTCCATCAAATCTCCGTGAACTGTGGGAGCTTGTTCAGGGGTCGTGGATCCGTATGGCTTCCTAACGCTTCCGGTGTCTTGTCGAGTCCATGCCGAGACGAATCGCCGCAGTCATCGGGGCGAAAGGTGATGCTACACGTTACTAGACAGGTATCTCTAATTCAGTTGCTCTTCAGTGTATACTAATATACTGTATAAAGAGAGAAACTGTTTGTGGAAATCTCGAAAACTACTGAACCGATTGGAATAATTATTTCACAGTTGTGAAGCTTATTTCTTTCCGGTGTGCATAGGCTATTTCGTTTCACTTTGCTTACATACAACTTGATCACACCCAACGTGAAAAACAGTTCACGATAATATACGGTATTGTGTTAATCTAGAAACTACTGAACCGATTTAGAAGATTCTTTCACCGTTGGATATAGGCTATTTCGTTTATTATTTTGGCTGTACTACAAAATGAGAATGCTCTCAAGTTGTTCCTGATTTTCCGTGTACTGTTCCGTTTACGGCGGATTGTAGAAAAGAAAATGTCATGGTAATACAAAAAAAATGCTTATGACAATAAAAATTAGCGATGACAAATCCGTGGGTTAGTAGCTTTCAGTTAAAAAAAATCATGAAAATCTCACAAGTGGGAGGCGCTGGCAGATTGTAGAAAGAAACGGCCTTGTGTTTTAAATAGAGGGTGTTTTTTTTTTTTTTTTTTTTTTTTGATTGGAGGTTTAACGACAACCGTGAGCAACTCAATGGGCTATAAGCAGTCGCCCGTCCCTAATTTAGGGTCACTGGTTCCAGGGAAGGGAGAGATCCAGTGCCGTAAGACAAACAACATCCATGCCTCACCGGGATTCGAACCCGGACCCCTTTCGGACGAATGATCAGAGGCCATCGCTTAGACCACTGCGCCACCGGGGCGGCTAGAGGGTGTTCGTAAACTGTTTTGACAAAAGAAGAGTGGTGATAGTACCCATCAAGATGAACAATATTTACAATGGAACCTAGGGTCGCAATCCACTCTGAGTGTCAGAAAAGAGTGAACTTAGATGTCCAAGTTGAATTTTCAACAGTGCAAAGAAAGAGAATTAACGACGTCATAAGTTGCACAATCCCATTTATGGAGATCAGGGACAGACTCAAAGTAGATGCTCAAAGTGGCGGTCACGGGTGCCGTTGCACAATTCACACCGGCGAATGAAAGACTGGCGCCCCCTCGCAGAGACTCCTGGTGTCGTGTTTATCCTGTCCGCTGCAACAACGATTCTCGCGAAGAGATCTTCCACGGAGTCCGCAGGCGTCTCGTACAACAATGATTTCATGTGCCCCCAGAAGAAGAAGTCCGGTGAGCGTGGAGGCCATGCCACAGGTCCGCCACGTCCAATCCATCGTGCGTTATATGTGGCAGTCAGGAAGTGTCTACTGCACCTTGATAAGCCAATCAGCTGCAACTGTCGATGCTGCGTCTTTTCTCTGGCAATTTGCATACGGTAAATGCTTGACGGTGATGTTCTGGCGATGTGCTACTTCTCCGGCACAAAAGAAATGACGTCTGAGGTGACGACTTGTGCTTGCTGGACGTATTTTGAAGTTACTCTTTTCTGACACTCAGAGTGGAATGCGAACCTAGGTTCCATTGTAAATATTGTTCGTTTTGATGGGTACTATCATCCCTCTTCTTTTGTCAAAACAGTTTATGAACACACGGTATATAGATTACATAAAAATTCGTTAACGTGCTTTTTCGTACCCATATTACTGAATATTCAACTGTAACTTTCGTAAAAAAAATTTTATGTTCAAGGTCAGGCGCACATTATTTTCCTTACAATATATCATAATCGAACAAGTTGGATTTAGGAGTGGCTACAGCTCTATAGATCCTATTCACGTACTGAGAAACCTAATTGAAAGAGCGAGGGAATGAACTTCTGTTATGCATGGCTTTTATCGATTATGAAAAGGCCTTTGATTCGGTGAAACCAACAGCAATTACAATGGCTTCGAAATCCTGCTGTATTGAAGATGCATACATTAATATTAATAACATCTGTGAAAATGCAAGTGCAAAGATTGGGCTCTTTGAGAATACAGAACCCATAAAAATTGGAAAGGGAGTGAGGCAAGGTGAAACAATATCTCCTAAACTCTGTAATGCCACATTTAAAAATCTCTTTCAATCACTGAACTGGGAAAACAAAAGGGTAAAGATTAATGGAGATTCACTAACTCACCTTCATTTTGCTGATGTCGTAGTCATTTTTGCAACTACCCCATCAGAGCTTCAGGGTATGATCGAGGAACTTGCTGACAAGAGTAAAGAAGTGGGAATAAAAATGAACTTTTGGAAGACAAAAGTGCTGTACAATTCTTTTACAAGAAAAGATTATCTATTGATGGAGAAAAGCTAGAGATAACAGATGCGTACGTTTATATTGGATAGCAGATATCAAGTAAGGGTCACATTGATGAAGAAATTAATCGGCGTATAAAACTTGCCTGGAGAGCATTTCGAAGGTACAGCATAATTTTCAAGAGCAATATGCCATTATGTCTTAAATGAAAAGTGTTTGATCAATAAATGCTTGCATTGCTTACATATAGTGCAGAGACGTGGAATTTAACTAAAAGAGACATACAAAGGCTACAGCCAACACAAAGAAGCATGGAGATATGCATGCTTGGTGTAACCAGGAGACATAAGAACTCGTGGATCAGAAAAATGACAAGAGTGGAAGACATCATGATCAGAGTAAAATCCCTGAAATGGGAAATGGGCTGGACATATTGCCAGAAGGACAGACCATCGATGGACAGCCGAAATTTTAGACTGGATTCCAAGGTACAAGAAAAGACCCAGAAGAAAACCACATGGGAGATAGGTGAATGCAATTCGAAAGTATGCGGGAGTAGCATGGAGGAAACTGGCTCAAGACAGTCCTTTGTGGAAGAAACTTGGGGAGACCTTCGTCCAGCAGTGGATTGATAATGGTTGACAATGATGACGATATTTTTCCTCTAATTCCTTTGAACAGCGTTTATGCTGAATGGACACTGCAAGTTCAAGAAATTTCGTTCCATAAGATACCCTGTAAAAAGTAAGTGGTGTGAACTAACGGACAATTCCTGATAAAAGGCAATAAATTCCTGATAAAGGCTTCAGACAAGTAATTGCTTCAGACAATTTGATAAAGACTTCAGACAATTCCTGATAAAGGCTTCAGATTTTGACGTAATTTCAGTTTTAAAATATTTTCGTTTCCAATAACGGAAACTGCAGCATTTTTGAGATATTTTTTGCTGTTACTAATACTTTGTTTCAGAAGTGCTAATTTAGGGTTTTCTGCATTTACACTGAAACGCCCCCTTGAGATTCCAAAAATGTCGATTTTGACTTTCAGTCCCTAAGCAAAAATAACTTAAGTTCTCTTTTTTTAAGCATACATGCACCAGTCTCATGACTATTCCTCACGTACGAAGTAAAACAATCATTTTCCTTTCCCGAAGAGGAAATACGAGTTGTAGAGTCTGGGATTATCTGCACCACATTAAGGAGCGCTACCGACTGCGCTAGAAAGACACTTTGCACCAGATCACGTGTGATATAGAAACTAAGAGGACGGTAATTGCGTGAAGATAAAATGTTTTACGTTATGAATACGGAATAATTAGTTATTTTATGTTCTGTAGGAGGTTATTTTACTGAATAGATTAACCTGTTTTTCTGTAGAATGACTTACCACAAATCGTGTTATTTTCATAATAATTTTCAGATCAATGATTTGTAACTAAATGTTTCCCAACCAGAAATGATGAACTATGTTTGATAAAAGGGGAATGTATTACTCCACATTATTTCACAAACCCCATAAATATAGGTTTACTCTTGAAAACTGCTATAACAGCTTTTGTGTGTTAATTATTCGCAGACTGATTTTTAGGTATCAACCAATCACCCGAACAATTCGAGTACCGGTATTTTTTTATGGTAACGCAATATGAAATAGTTAAACCAATTCGGTGTGTTATATTATTTACACAATAACCTTGATGTCATGCGATATGCTATCCACAGTATCCGGTATCCCTAGAGAATCACAATATCAGTTCCACCAACAGACGATTGAAATTTAATAGCTAATCAAACTAAGTATTCCTGCCAACCGCTTTTTATTGCAGAGTTTTTTTTCTTAATAAGGAAACGTAAAAGTGAGAACAGAATTTTTCATTTAATATACGAAAGGAGTTACGTTCCTAGAAAATTCATGGATTTTTCGTTAACACTTAGAAACAAATTTTCCGTTCTTTGCGTGAGAAAGATGAACTGGAGTATTTCAGTCAATTTATCTGATATATTAGTGAAATTCAGGTTTTTCAGTAGTTTCACTGAAAAGGTTGAATCAGAAACATACTTCTTTAATTCCCAAAAGGAATCGCAGAAAATTCTCGCAAGTTCCTAGAATTTTTTCAGTGCACCATTTAGCCATTTTCAGGGTAGGATTTTAAAAGTACAGACATCACTTACATCTAACGAATACTTTCCCCGAGATTTAGCACGGTTTCTCTCATTTAGCACTATCATTTCTGAGAAATTAAAAAATAAGTTATGAAAACGAACAAACGGCACTGAAAAGAAAAAGCACAGAACTGAATTACGTGCTGTCTTTCAGCACTCTAGCTCCAACAAGTGCCATACATAAACCTTGCTTTTATATTTCATTGTCAGTGAACCACATACTCAAAGTTCTCATCAGAAGACGTCAAGGGCTCTATAGAGATGTGCCATGTTAAAAGATGAATTAACCAAGTAAAAGTCAGACGCTAATGGTAGGTGAGCAACAATAAAGTTACTTTAATACACTGCTGGACAATTGCTAAGGACGGATCATAAACGGCTATATAGCGCATAAAAAAGTAAGTGTGGTTGGATGCCAAGTGAAATGAAATAATGTCTGAATGCCAGGACATTACAAGAAAGACAATTTATTGTGCTCTGAAATCCAGAAGTCTTTGGAACGTGTTCAAGGGACAAACAGGCCATTTTGTGCAGAATACGTAAACGTGAAAAAAATGCAATTACCGTCCGCAGACGTTCCGGCGTAAGATGTCAATACGGGATATGGCCACCATGGAGGGCGATGCAAGATTCCACACGTCGTGTCATGCTTTGCACAACATTATCAAGCAGCTGTTGGGGTAATTTATCCCATTCCTCTGTCAGTGCACGGATGAAGGTGTCCTTGTTTATTGGAGGGCATTGCCGACCATCAAGACTCCTCCCCAAAGCACCCCACACCTTTTTAATGGGATTCAGATCTGGAGAACGTGCTGGTCATACGAGGCGTTTAATATCCTCGCTCTCAAGACACTCCTGGACAGCGACTGTTCGATGACATGTTGCGTTGTCGTCCATGAAAATGAATCTATCACCGACAGCACCACGGAACATGCAAACATGAGTAGCAGAACATCATTAATGTATCGCTGGCCAGTCATAGTCCCAGTTGGAAGCACATAGAGGGACGTACGGCCATTGATCATGATGCCAGCCCATACCATGACACTACATGTCGGATATCGGTCCCTTTCCTGTATGTTTGCTGGACAATATGCAGTACCACTATCACGCCAGATCAGTTGTCGTCGACAATCAGACGATAGTCTGTATCTACTCTCATCTGAGAAGAGGACAGCAGACCAGTCGTTATCAGTCCAATTGCGATGTTGATGGCACCATTACAAACGGGCGGTACGGTGACGTCTGGACAATGGGATGCACACAACAGGACGGCGGGCGTATAGTCCTCCTTTATGCAAACGTCTGGCGACAGTTTTTCGGGAGATCCGCTTGCCAGTAGCAGCCATAAACTGATTTGCTACCTCACTAGCTGTGCTGCGCCGGTGTCTTTTTGTTGATAGCACTATGTACCGATCTTCTGCAGGTGTCGTACTGCGAACACGACCTCCCCCGTGACGTTTTCTACACTCTCCATTTGTTTGAAATGATTTCCAAAGCCTTGAAACAACACTGTGGCTGACGTCGAACTCCCTGGCAACATCTGTTATTTTTCGCCCTTCTTCAATCTTGCCAATAATAGGACCTCGCGTAAAATCATCTAGGTGATGTTGGGAAGACATACTGAAAATTGCAAGTTCGTCAATTGATTCTTTCCCTTTCAACTTTGCGTTTGAACAACAACGGTCAATACGCGTCAAATCCTTTATATCTCTTATCAGCGCTATGACGTCACGAACAAGTTCGGCAATCCAAAATTTGCATACGCACAACACGTCTTATTGTATCCCGCACATATGTTAATTTCCACATTTTTCTGCCTTCCATTTCATGGTTGCTGTCGTTGCTATTGTCATCCGTCCGGCAGTGTATTTTTGTTTGTTCTGGAACATCGTCAGGTACTTCCCAGGTAGCACAGTCTTACAAATGTACGTAAGCCCAAAACTGAGCAGCCGTCAATTAATAATAGTAGACGGTGGCTCAGTGTTGGGCCTACGTAAAATTTTAAGTCTGTGATACCTGAATTGAGACTCTTCCTAGAGCTCGTTATTCTATCATACTTTAAAAGAAGCTGAAACTTACTATTCGAAGTAAACGCAAAGATTTGAATCATTATTTTACATGATAACATCCGACGATATTCGGGAGTTGTAGCAACTGAACAATATAAACTTTAAAAATTTCCTCTTCAAAAATTAGATCAGACTTCGTCTAGATGAATTTTTCCTTTTAAAAACAGATTCCTTCGCTTAAAAAATAAAATCACATATTTGGCGGCAAAAACAACCGAATTGTTGAGCCCAAACTCAAAAGCTTGCGCAGGGATTTTAAAAGGTGGGAAATAACGTTGAAACGCAGCACAAGAGGTTCATCCATTTAAATTATCTACAGATATAGCTAAAAGCATGGCATTTAAAATTTGATTCATCAGAGTTTGCCGAATGCTTTAAATGCCAGTAAATACAGAAAGCTGTATGGATTGAATATTTTTTGTTGAACAATGGAAACAGGTTCCTCTTCAGTTCACAAAGCCAGTTCTTTCTGAAATGATACGAAAATTGTGGCTTGACTATGTAATACTCTGTAGTAGTGCTTTCTCTGGGTGTCTCTGTATTAAGAGTCCCCCTGAAAATCTAGTTTTGCTCGTGGATTAAATAAACAGGCATATGATATTTAGTATCTTGTAACAGAGATTATCTGTGCCTTTATCTGCGGATACACGGGGTTGATGCTTTGTTGTAAAAACGAAATGCTTTTTCTTTGACTAAATCAAAATATGTATCGTGTGCTTAAAATTGTTTCTGAGAACGAAACAATTTTCAATACAGGCTGTTCCCAGTAGGATTCCTGGAAAACGTAAACACTATATACTGCTTAAAGGATGAGACGTTTTGCCGTTAGGTAGCCAGAGTACGTTAGTATCTAGCCTATACATTGCTTACGAAACGAATGAAAGTGTGTATTTTTTTTTTTGTCCATTTGAATTATCATTCCCAAAACTTTTCGCGAATCTTTTCTATGTAATAGTTTTGTTCAGTGAACTTCAAAACAACTGTTTTAATGTGCATCTACCTCCAATATCTCTCCCTGAACTATATAGTTGCTCCCTATCCTGGAAAACCGAATGAATGAAATTCCGCCTGAAAAATAAAATTCCAAACTGTCAGTTGCATCCCCATCCATATCTAGAGAGTAAACCCTGAAGAACGGCTTAGTAGTATTCCGGCCTCTTCGATGTTTTGTCTAGTCAGCATGTTGGTACTGATTCAGAAGTATATTTCCGCAAAAAAAAAGCTTCTACATGTATACTGACACAAGAGGTTAGATACGATAGAATTTGTGTCCATCAGTTTAGGACCTAATAAATAGTCAGTCTAACATCTGCGCCCTTGTTACGTTCACTATTTTATGTTTGTAACGATGTAGGTACCGCAACAGTAAGAGCTAGTGCATTCGGATATCGACGTCGCAGTTAGATACTGTGCTACAGTTACTCACACACGCGTATTAGTAATCACATACAATTGGAATAATCTAATAAATACACAGTTGACGTGGATTAGGAACATCAAATAGAAGTAATCGCTCTTCCCACGTTTATAAGCGTGTCACGGAAAAATTCTCATCGGTCGCCATCGGCAATCGAGCCCAGGGTCTTTCAGTTACACATCGGACATGCTTCCACTGCTCCACATTCGCCTTCTAGTTATTTTTCAGTTCATCTTTGACGAATCCCCAGCATTGTGCTGGGGGTTCCAAAGAGGCAACCTGTCAGGTGGTTTGGTATTTTTGTCGTATGCGAGTCTGGAGAATTTCGAGGCCGCTATGGTGCAGTAGAAGCATGTCCGGCGCGTAACTGGAAGACTGGGTTCGATTCCCGGTGGCGGCCGATGAGAATTATTCAGTGACTCACACGTATAAACGTGTAAAGAGCGATGTCTTCTATTTGATGGAATAATCTGTTTCTCATCTTACTGGCATACCAAATTTCATTCTTTCGGATTTCTCATATCATGGGTTACCATCAAACCGAGAATTGTTATGATCTCCTGATAATTTTAAGAAAGCCGCCCCGGTGGCGCAGTGGTCTAAGGCGCTGGCCTCTGATCATTCTTCCAAAAGGGATCCGGGTTCGAATCCCGGTGAGGAATGGATGTTTTGTTTGTCTTACAGCACTGGCTCTCTCCATTCTCTGGAACCAGTGACCCTAAATTAGGGACGGACGGCTGCTTATGGTCCATTGAGTTGCTCACGGTGGTCGTTAAACCTCCAATAAAAAAATTAAGAAACACGCCTCCTGTATCGGCTGCGTTTGTTATGAGAAAAGAAATAAAATTCAACCCAGTGGACTGTTCTAAGTAATCAAATGTAACGAGCTTAAACTACTGTATAAAATTAAGGCAGCTATAAACTTGCAGCTACTATATCGATATGATAGCGACAAAGTTTTCTGAATAACTGAAATCGTGAAGAAGCCCCAAAACTAACAGTTTTCAGTATTTTACACTGTCCCTCATTGAATCTGATTGGATGAAAATGTTTATTCGTGCAATCTTTCTAAAAAGTAACTTCACGGATACTTTTGAGAAGTTCCGAAAGTGCAACCCAATAATAGCTTATTATAAACCGCATACCTCTTCTTCTGGATACATCAAGCCTTAGAGACACTGATACTTAGTTCATCAGACACTTCAATAATGTTTGAACACATCGTTGTTGGGAATCTTAAATGCACCTTAAACCTCAAGTCTATACAGACCCTGTTCAAACAAATTTAGGCAATTTACTAACGCACTTAAACAATAGTCAATCCGAACCAGTTAATAGATGCGTTTAGAATTTTACAGACAACTTTGGAATCATTTACATACAGAAGTGTTCGCACCAAATCATCTCGGCAGCCATGATAGGCAGAATTGACGTTATCTCCAATCTACAGCCTATCATTCAAGATGTTTTACCACCATCGTATAATCATAGTTTATCTGCACCTGCTTCCAGCTGTGTAAGAGGAGGTTGCAAACGTTCGACAACAATTTGCTAGTGGACGATATCTATTGGGGATAAACAGAACACCATTTTACAAGAAGATGCGCAGAATCTTACCAAAATGACAAATTCTTTCAAGATATGTTTAAACGCAAGAACCGAATTTTTGTCTTTTCGACAAGTCACCCATTTATAACCAAAATTAACCTAGAAATGGAAATTGACATATTACAGAGAATCCTAAAGTCAACAGATCCAATTTTCTCCCGGTTACCTCAACTCGCAGATGTACTTAGACAAATTCCGACTCCGATAGCAAAAGCAGCGCTTCAAAGATTGAAGCTACCAGAAATCCACAAAATTCTGTTGCTGAATACTAACCAAAAAGTTGCACTCAAGTTCGTTATTACTTCACCCAACGATTTTCTGTATGCATCAAAAGCGAACCACTCTTGATCCACAACTCGGGCAACTACCATAAGTTCGCACACATCTGAAACAACCCTTGGGAGATCCAATTTCTAGAACAGAGCAAAAAATACATACTGAATTCCTTAAACCAACATTGGTCAACCGGAATCTATGGCCTCTCCGTCAGTTTTTAGAGATATTTCTTCCCTGTCCAAATCGACATTCTCATAGTAATCAACAACGCTGTGCCCCCATTCCTGCATCTCTTCCTCCGATTTTACTAAAGCAATTATTTGTTTGCTTCCAAACTAGAAGTGCCTCCTGGACATAGGCAAATTGTGTCTGATCACATTTTTAAAATATCGATTATACATTTCTAACCAAGATCCTCTCAAAATGAATCAATTCTGTTATCAATTTTTTCACTGTGTCAAGCCTGTAATATCCGCCTCTAGATGTATAACCACTAACATTGAAATTGTTCACGTCTTAAACTACCTCGCTACTAATACAAATGAACCCCTTGCAATATTTAACCTTGACCAGATGCAAGAGTTCCGTAACGTGAGTCAGTTTTATCTTGCCTCTGATCCGCGTAGCTTTAAGTTCTTAACTAATTTAGTAACTAGTCCTAAACTCTACTGTGACCCAGTTGTGCATATTTGTGACATTCCACTCGCTGATTGATTCTATTTCCCTTAATAAAATATTTCGCTAGGAGTATCCATTATTGGGACAACTCTTTGCACCCATATTCATTATTGGGACAACTCTTTGAACTCTCTCGAATGCCGTACTTCCCGATACACCAGCAGATCAAAGATGTCATACACCGATGACCTCACTTATCACATCAGCACCAAAACTCAATTTTCCATAAGTTTGAATATCTGCAGTGAATATGCCGTAGCTGCTGTTCCATCGAAAAGCACGGGTCAGTGAACTGGGACACTGAGAAATTTAACAGATCGACCCTGGGAAACTCTCGCTGGTCTTTTCCACAGCGGAAGATTGATTAGTCGGGAAGCCAGTGATTACAGCTAATTTTATTTGGCTCACTCATCCATAAAAACCCAACGGTATCAAGCAAAATTGAACCGAGTAAAATATTTCACTTGTTTTCATGGCAAAGCTACAGCGGTCATTCTTCCAACACTGATCTGTCTATGGTCAGTTATCCCGAAACCCTCCGTGCTTCATTAAACTTTATTTGGCCTGAAATTCACTGGGAAATGGTAGGATCGAAATCCAGAGCCTTCCATTTCACATTGAAGGAGTAGATTTGGCTGACTTTCACCTTAACGAACAAACAGTATTGTTTATTTTACATTAACATTTCAACATATCTCAAGCAGTAATAGATATTATCCAAGATCTTTGGCATACCCAAGAAATCTAAAGCATATCTCCTGCACATTTCTGATGATGTATATACTGTACACTGAGGAGCAATTGAATTAGAGATACCCGTCTAGTAACGTGTAGCACCACCTTTCTCACTGACGATGGCGGCGATTAGTCTCGGCATGGACTCGACAAGACACTGGAAGCGTTGGGAAGCCATACGGATCCACGTCCCCTGAACAAGCTCCCACAGTTCACGAATATTTGATGGAGAGGGGTCAGGGCCTCGAACATCTCTCTATGGCATCCCAGATGCGCTCGATGGGATTGAGGTCAGCTGACCTAGATGGACAATGAAGCAAGGTCACGTCGGTGGAGCGTTCATCCAACCATTCGGATACATTTCGAGAGCGATGGCACGGTGCATTGTCTTGTTGCAGGATGAGGTCCCCAGTGGGATGTGGAAGACGCACAAACAGGAGCAAATGGTCGTCCAGGATATCCCGGTAACGTTGGCCTGTTGGGGACGATATCACACGCACCAGGGGTTCCATTTCAGACCACATAAACAGTCCCCAGACGAGAATGCCACCCCCACCAGCTAGGAAGAAGGATCCATAGCTTTATGTGGTTTACGCCGTACTCGTATCCTGCCATCCGCATGTACCAACGTGAATCTCGACTCATCAGTCCAGGCAACATTTTTCCACATGTCTAGAGTCCAGTGGCGATGTTCCCGCGCCTATGCTAAACTTTGCACCCTGTGATGTGCGGTCAGCAGGGGCACCCTCGTGGGATGATTGCCTCTATACCCCATAGCGAGTCGACGGTTCTGGATTGTGTGGCTGCTTACACGTTTTTGTGCACCAGCGTTAAATTACGGAATGATTTCTTGCCCTGTGGCCCGTCTACCCGCTATTACAATACGAGCTAGCCGACGATGACGCCGCTCATCCACACGCTGTTGTCCACGGCAGTTGGCCCTTGCAGGGATGGTTTTACCGGATTCGATGTACTCACGGTGAAACAGTGATACAGTGGCTCGTGAAGACTCCAGTGCCTGCACGACTTCCGAGATGGAGTGACCTATTCGTCGGGCCCCGACAATTTGCCCACGATAAAATGCGCTAAGATCCTTCGTCTTACCCACATTGCGTCAAACTCTTACTAATTCCCATCTCACCACTCCTTATATTGTCGGATCGCTGCATACGTCATGTCGTTTCCGTTTACAGGGCTGCCCACAGCGCCACATTTGCATAACGCCAGCTGTCTCTAATTTAATTGCTCTCCAGTGTATATACACCCATTAACACCACTTTGATTTCCTACCAAAGGCAGAACACCGCCGCATTATGTGTTTCTAGAAGCTCAGCCCAGTTATATTGCACCTAACAAACAAGGTTTACTGTTGAATCCACTCTGCTGACCATCACTCAACCCACGGCTATTTTAACTTCCCGTCCTGGCTTGCGGCAGGCCGGCCACATGACAATCTGACAAGGAAAGATCTTTCAAGGAATTCATCAAGCTTCCATGGAAGACCTTCCAACGAATTCATCAAGCTTACATGGAAGACCTTCCAAGGAATTCATCAAGCTTACATGGAAGACCTTCCAAGGAATTCATCAAGCTTACATGGAAGACCTTCCAAGGAATTCATCAAGCTTACATGGAAGACCTTCCAAGGAATTCATCAAACTTACATGGAAGACCTTCCAAGGAATTCATTAAACTTACATGGAAGACCTTCCAAGGAATTCATTAAGCTTACATGGAAGACCTTCCAAGGAATTCATCAAGCTTACATGGAAGACCTTCCAAGGAATTCATTAAACTTACATGGAAGACCTTCCAAGGAATTCATCAAGCTTACATGGAAGACCTTCCAAGGAATTCATCAAACTTACATGGAAGACCTTCCAAGGAATTCATCAAACTTACATGGAAGACCTTCCAAGGAATTCATCAAGCTTACATGGAAGACCTTCCAAGGAATTCATCAAGCTTACATGGAAGACCTTCCAAGGAATTCATCAAACTTACATGGAAGACCTTCCAAGGAATTCGTTAAACTTACATGGAATTCATCAAACTCACATGGAAGACCTTCCAAGGAATTCATTAAACTTACATGGAATTCATCAAACTTACATGGAAGACCTTCCAAGGAATTCATCAAACTTACATGGAAGACCTTGAAAGGAATTCATCAAGCTTACATGGAAGACCTTTCAAGAAATTCATCAAGCTTACATGGAAGATAGTGAAAGGAATTCATCAAGCTTACATGGAAGATATTCCAAGGAATTCATCAAGCTTACATGGAAGATCTTTCAAGAAATTCATCAAGCTTACATGGAAGACCTTCCAAGAAATGCATCAAGATTACATGGAAGACCTTCCAAGGAATGCATCAAGATTACATGGAAGACCTTTCATGGAATGCATCAAGATTACGTGGAAGACCTTTCAAGGAATTCATCAAGCTTACATGGAAGACATTCCAAGGAATTCATCAAGCTTACATGGAAGACATTCCAAGGATATCATCAAGCTTACATGGAAGACCTTTCAAGGATATCATCAAGCTTACATGGAAGACCTTTCAAGGAATTCATCAAGTTTACGTAGACCTTTTAAGGAATTCGTCAAGCTTACATGGAAGACCTTTCAAGAAATTCATCAATCTTACATGGAAGACCTTTCAAGGAATTCGTCAAGCTTACATGGAAGACCTTTCAAGAAATTCATAAATCTTACATGGAAGACCTTTCAATGAATTCCTCAAGGTTACATGGAAAACTGTAAGACCTCCGGCTCTTCCATTTTCTCCAGAAAATGAAAAAATCTCGAAATCCTGCAAACAGGCTACTTGTACCAATTATCCCGAAATTGCTTTACAAGAGAGTCTCAAGATAATAGCTTCTGCTTCAAAGCCCAATGTCTTATTGGGCAAAACAAATTTATCCTGATGTCCGACAGCACGAAGCCAGCACTTGCAGTACTGATAACCAATCCTCTCTACGATTAATTTATCAGGAATAATGATAGAAATGGTAACAACTACGCCGATCAAGAGAATGTACAACAATGCCTGTTCGTCCACCGAAGACTCCTTGTTAAGATATCACTTCAACAGAGCCGATTCACTTTACCGTTCATTTTGCCATGTACGTGGAAACCATGCATGCATACATACATACATCTGTTATTCCATCTGTTACCTAGCAAAATATGCAATATAAATATTTTACCAAACCATTTATCTCAGCCATCCAAATATTCTGCTAAGTACCACAAGAAGAAAACAATTAAGTCTTTAATCCCGGCTGCAATTACAATACAATGAAATACATAGCGTAGCTGCTATCAGTGAATTCCACAAAAAGTGATTTGTCCGCAGGACAGTAGCAAGGTTGTTTTTTTATCTGGGAGGGCGAGACTTGAAATTACGCCTCCCTCCCCTTTCAGAGTTCCACTCAAATACCGTCTGGTTTTTACTTTCACACACAATGCCGTTATGGAAAAGTACTATGATCGTTCAAAAATCGCACTTCATCTTTGTTACAATTTTATTAGAAATGTAAAAACTAGGTAAATACCCAAAAACCACTAGTTGTAAATACCAAGTAAAGCGTAAACGTTATGTAACAGCGACAGCACAACACCCCACAGAAATGCAGAACGAATGAGTATCGGATAGTGAGCATATAACAATAGGAAGAAGCTTTAGGGGGTAGGGTTTGGAAAAAATCCGTTCTAGATTAAACACTCAGAGAAATTTCAGCGACAGATCACAAAAAATTCTCTTCATCCCAAAGACATGTTTGGAAATGTCATGGAGGCCAGGCATATCAGCATATTATATTGGTGGGTTTTTTTTGCCTATATTCACATTTTTTGGAAAATTCCCTTCACGGATATGAGATGTTCACATCTCAGATTGCGTGTACTAGAGTTCTGCACAGGCCGAGCTGGCCAGCCAAGCCCGATCCCGGCCCGGGGGCTGGGTTGTGCCCGTTTTAGTTTAGAGAATAAAGCAACGGGCCGGTGCAAGTCGACCCATTCTTTTTATCGCAATGGTAAAGAAAAAAAAAGTTGTTCCCCGAATTCCTGGTCTGTTTAACTGTTTTGCTAGCTTTACTTTCTTTCATGACATAGCCCAGGGAGAAATCACAAAATCGAGGAGAGGCACCTAGTGTTTTTAAAATCTGTAGGTATTAGGATGGTAAAACCACCTTGGGGCTTGTTGACAACACGAAGATTCGACACCGACCGAGTGTGTAATGTTGTGTGGAGTCTGGGACGGGCTGGGTCTGCAGTGGGGAAGGGTGTGCATGTTTGCATGACAGAGTGGGACGAAATCAATCTTTCCTCCTATCTCTAATGTGTATAGGTATTGACTTTTGTAGTGTTACCGCTCACTAGTTCAGAGAAAAGGAGATTCTGAACGGTCTTACTCTTCCTTTTTCTCTTTTTAAAAAATATATT
The DNA here is from genome assembly GCA_039090855.1 of Macrothele yani. Lineage (NCBI taxonomy): Eukaryota > Metazoa > Arthropoda > Arachnida > Araneae > Macrothelidae > Macrothele > Macrothele yani. Next base: position 142,830,112 of record CM077002.1, read on the forward strand.
TTTCGATAATTGTCAAAGTTTAGTTAATATTTTTAGGCTTACATTCAACTAAATATTTTCAATAATATCTCATTTTCATATTTTAATAAAATGCAATCTAAAGACAGTACCCAAATGGCAAATCTCGGACCGGACCGGGCCGGGCCGAGCCTCAGTAAGAGCTGCAATTGACGTGCTCGGGCAGGGCAGAGTGTCTGATATTTGAAACAACCCAGTACAGTCTGGGCCTTAAACGCCCGGTCTTGAGCCGAGCCAGGCTAAATAAATTAGGCCCGTGTAGACCTGTACTCTGTATCCTGGTTATAGAGACTAACTTAAGTCTTTAAAAGCGGTATCCTGTATGAGACTAACTTAAGTCTTTAAAAGCCAAATACTGAAGGGTACAACTTCCTTTTTCAGTTTTATTTATATTTTATGCATTACAAAGGGCATGGATTTACGCCCTTATAATGACATTCTGATAGGGCAACCTCCCTTCCTGCCCTCCTGGTGGTCTACGGCTCTGTTTTGTCCCACCGTATGAGATAACACAATCTCACGTCAAACTTAAGCACAAACTGCACATTTACCGTGGTACGCTACAACCCTGGACTCTAATAGTGCGCATCTGACCTTTCTATATGTTAATAGCGCATTTCCACAGTTTATGATTTCACAAAGACACTGGCTTATATCGCAGAACTTCATGCGAACTCGGTGCTACCAGTCGCCTAAACTCAGAAGTAAACTTCTGAGTTTAGGCGACTGCGCTGACGCGTTTTTCAGAACTCAAAGCAATTGTGAAAAATTTACTGGAGCATTTAATTCAAAGCCAAATGCTAACTAGAATGAACCTTTATAACTCCATCTCAGTAAGATTTGTGGGTCACATTTTCATTCTACAAACCAATCAGTTGTAAATATTCCACGTCTTGTGAATAATCATTAAGTCTACGTAAATTCATTGGAGACAAAAACGGTTATAGGCACCGATGTCTAAGAAATTAGTTCTGCTGTTCTCCACAGTGGAATGCGACACCCGTCCTTGTGACCTAACCTTCGTGTTTTGTGCAACATTTCGTCATATGCGTTTATAGTGTTTGAGCTGTTTCTCTTACGTGTTCAATGGTAATGTACCTAATACAGCTGTATACATGAAACAACTTCTCAAAGAAGCAGGCGGCAAAACTTTCCAACACACACCAATTAATCACACATTTAATGTTTGAAATGAAGTATCTACAAAAATTCTATTTCAGAAATTAAAGTATTTATTCCAGTTATTCGTAGTAGCCATTTTTACCCCATACTGGGTCACAAAATATAAAACACAACGGTCATACTGATGTCTTCTATTCGTTGCATCAAGTCGCAATAAATCTTATTACTATTACAAATCGACCCAGAAAACATCTTACAGTAGTTTCTCTTGATCATACTCTAGCCATTCACCTGGTTTCATGTCTATCTCCTGCAATGTCCGCATAAATAAGCGTTCTTGCCAAAGTTTTACTTTGCTCGGGCTCTACTTGGCCGCCAGTAGAGGAGTCAAGAACAAATTTTGGATAGAGGCTGACATTCCGCTTAAAATAGGAATTAAGTAGCGCTGCCCTCATTCGAGGCAGTTTCTTTTTTTTTTTTGGATTGGAGGTTTAACGACCACCGTGAGCAACTCAATGGGCTATAAGCAGTCGCCCGTCCCTAATTTAGGGTCACTGGTTCCAGGGAAGGAAGGGAGGGAGGGAACCAGTGCCGTAAGACAAACACAACATCCATGCCTGACCGGGATTCGAACCCGGACCCCTTACGGACGAATGATCAGAGGCCAGCGCCTTAGACCACTGCGCCACCGGGGCGGCAGAGGCAGTTGTTTCCCGTGGTATACGAACACTTCATCGGGTACATACATAACGTTATTCCTGTGTCAGCAAGAAATCGCTTTTAGACACCTTCACATTAAAAATATCTGCATATGCAGACGATCTGGCTATATTTGTCGGAATAGTTTGATTTACAATCGATAATAATATAGTATGGTCTCTGCGCTGAGGATTACTCGCCCCTCTGTGCTCAGCAATCGAAGACCACCCAAGGGCTTGGCTTTTCTTTTTTCTTTTTTTTTTTTTTTTTTGGATTGAAGGTTTAACGACCATTATGAGCTACTCAATGGGCTAGAAGCAGTCCCTAATTTAGGACCACTTGTTCCAGGGTAGAGAGAGAGCCAGTGCCGTAAGACAAAAACATCCATGCCTCACAGGGATTCGAACCCGGACCCTCATGGACGAATGATCATAAGCCAGCGCTTTGACCACTTCGCCACCGGGGCAGACAGTGGCTTGTTGAATGATATCTTAGGGGATATAGTGAAAGTATTAAGACAAATCTAAAAACCGCTGAAACAAATGCACGTCCGGCTCTCAGGCTTTGCACCATGAAACTGTCACACAAATATGTCAGAATCATCAACATGCTGAATGTATCTATTCTGTGGCATAGCAATTAGGTGCATTTATCGCCTTGTTAATTCATGCAAAATCATTTTGTTAATTTCTTGTAAGTGTACACGTTTTGGAATAATGCACCAGCATATTTTACTGCGGGGGGGGGGAGGCGTAAAGACCACCGTGAGCAACAATGCGCTATAAGCTGTCGCCCGTTCCTGATTTAGGGCCACGGCTCCAAGGAATGGAAAAAGCCAGGGTCGCCAGATGAACGCAACATTCAGGCCTTCCCGGGATTCGAACTCGGACCCATCTCGGACGAATGGTCACAAGCCAGCTCTCTGACCCCTGCGCCACCAGCGTGGGGCGCTAACATTTAGTCTTCCGCTAACATACGATGGCTTGAATATAGTCCGCACTGAAAATAAGCTTGAGGCCTTTAGAATAACTTTCATTTCATCCACATCATACTAATAATATCTTTCTCACCATTAGGGTTCTTTTCAGAGTTACCATCCAATTTTCCAACCTTGCCACTTGTTAAAAATTCAGTACAGCATTTCAGTTTTGCGCTGTCTTCCACCTTACTATAAGCATGCATTGGATAAACATGCCAGTGCCTTAAAACACCTATTCGTGTGTAAGTGCACCTATTTTGAGAACTGGAAGATCTGCCCATCAAAATGAAATCAATTAGTTATTCGCATTTGGATTCAGCATGTCTTCACGTCTGTTAAGCATCTATTCACAGAAGGCTGAAGACACTATTCATGGACTGTGGTCCTATCTACCCAAACACCCTGGAAAATGTGGCTAACTGTCAGAATTACGATACTAATGTTTTCTTGCGGTACAAACGATTTAAATGCATATTTGTACATACAATGTATCCAGTGAGGTTTAATTTAGTTATTTGTTTTGGAGGGACGCGCCGGAACAGCTTTCCGGAACCCTTTATAGACCCAGTTTCTGGTTTTAAATTTTGTAATAATTAAAATAACGTATCTGTAATGTAATTAATATTAACTATCAAAATAAATTAGACATGTAATTATTTTACTTAATACCTGTAATATGCGAGGGGGAAGGATCTCATGAGGTAAGGTAACCAGAGAGGAATGACCTAATCTGCCCAAATGCTTTTTATCGGGTCCTCAAAAAGTAAATTGAAAATAAGCGTACTTTCTTAGTGAAGGAGTTTATAATTCAAAGCTGTTCCGAAGTATTTGAAGCAGATAACTTGTGAAAAAAATTGCAAAAAGATATACTGTGGGGCGCAGAAAAAATCTAGAAGTTATCTACTCAAGGGAAAGACGCGATTCGTTATTTTAGAAACTAAGTTTAACACAGAGAAAAATAAAAATAGGTAACTTTTAAAACCCGATGCTGCATTTTCTAAAGAATATCAAAGTTGATTTTCCTTGAAAAATTTGGTAATAACCGCAACCAGAACTTCTCAATCAATCACCATAAATTCATTCATAGAAATTATTGGGTCTCCTCTAACCCAAGTTAGAAATACGTTAGATAGTGGATGCTTAGGAGTCACAGTTCTTCTGTGGATACGAAAAGCAAAGGAATGGACAAGATCGGTAGAAGGCTATCCAGAATTTAAGAGAAAATTGGATTATTTGGGGATTAAAATTCAGCTCCCAGTCTGTTAGTCAGTATAATTTAATCTTTATTGCAAATTTAACTCATTTGCGGGTAACTTCCACATATATTTTAATTTAGTCATCTGTACGTATTATAGAACTTATGCGTTTTATCAATGTAAGTAATTTAATGTAATTAGCTTGTAAATTTTGTTTGTGTTTTGTACTGCGTAAAACTAGTTAAGGTTCATTTAACAATGCTAAAGAAGCAGTTGCTTTTTATTAGGTCAACCTTCTGCATTTTACAGCACCTTGTTTTTTTTAATACTGGCGCTTTTCACTGACAAAAAAAAAACTAATTTAGAGAATATTTGAATTTGTACGTCGAACGGCTTTCGTACAAACCTCTATACTGCCCCATCGTTGAAAATGGACCAAGTTCCCTCCCATGTGATCCCCTGTTCAGATGTTACTGTACGGAAGACGTGCGTTTACCTTGAACATATGCGGTCCGGTTTCTACCCAAATTTTCCGCGGCGGCTGCCGATTTTTAGTGTAGTACTAATGCACACGTATACGCTGCGAGTACCATTACAGTAACCAGTTTATTCGCGATAAAGGAATACATGAAAAATAATGGTATCATTACATGAAAGGTTTTCGAAAATAGAAAAATGAGGGTTAGTGTGAATGTATTTCAGCACTCTAATCAATAAAAGTGCGCACACATGACACTTAACACCAGGTACGAAGAGTACAACAATGCCAAGTCAACATTATGATAAAATCGAAGGAAAGGACTTTGATAGCGCAAATGCTGTCAACAATACGGCAGCATTTGGTATACTGATAAACTGCTAATCAGTATTTGGTGTGCTATTAGTATATGTTGGGTGCCACCTACTCCCCCCCCCCAAAAAAAAAGCAGATTGAGAAAATTTGCTTAAAGTTTATATGTGAAAGTCAAATGCATGACGCAACAAAAACTGACAATATAAACCATGCGACTAGCAATAACTCTACAATATGTACATTCAATAACGAACAAAAAAGTAGCGAGATGCTCCCAGAAATGCACACAAAATAGCATCCCTAGAGTCAAGGCACCTCGCATCGTACAACAGCTGCATGCGAAATTGCAAGACGTTTTCCGGCGTGAAATCTAGCATAAAACTAAAAATGGAACTTTTTATGAAAATTTTGTATAAGGGCCCCTTGACCCAGGGCTTCGACCCCTTCCGAAAACAGTCTACGGTCAAAGTATCATGATATAGTATACCAAATTTGGTGGTTCTAAAATGAAAACTGTAGATTTTACGAAGATTTTGTGTGGGGACACCTTGACCCCGGGCTCAGACCCCTTTTTCAACAGTCTACGGTCTAAGAGTACCATGAGATAGTATACCGAATTTGGTGGTTCTAAATTGAAAGCTGTAGAACTTTTCGCGAAATGTTTGTATGGGGCCCCTTCCCAAAACCGTCTAAGTCAGATTACCATGAGATTGTATTACCAAAGTTGGTGGTTTTAAATTGAAAACTAGAAATTTTAACTAAAACAATAAAAATCGTGTATGGGGGCTTCCTTGACCCCCCCGGGCTCCGAACCCTTGAAAAGCCCTCCTACGGTCTAAGTTAGAGTATCACGAGATAGTATACCAAATTGTGTGGTTCTAAGTTGAAAACTGTAGAATCATGTCTTGCCCTGTCTACAATACTGTAGGTAAACATTTTCGTTTGTATCGCTCGTGCTTTATTGTCTGCCTCTCCTTCGCCCTACGTGGCGAAATAATTTTTTTTATGATTTTAACAATATTTTGTTTTACGTTTCACTGGAACTTTCCAGCTGATGTATATACCGCTGTATTTATTGGCAGAATTCCATTGTCATGTACATAGAAATGTTATTTTACTGAAGAATAAAGGCAATTTTGAAATGCAGATTTGTATAGCAGAAAAACATACAAATATATTGTACAAACTTTCACTTATATATATAGATCATAGCACTTGAATTCAACTAAACTGATTTACTTTCTTGGCAAAACAGCTGTGAGTGTCCGACGAATACTCGATAGCTACACAAAGCAACAAAACGTGGCTCTCAAAAGACATTTAACCTTAGGAGCTTGTAGAAACTAGTTTTTTCTCGTTTGCAAGGCAGTGAATACCAATGTTTTTCAACACTTGCAATACTGCAAATTAAATAGTAACCATTGTGATTTAGTTCAACTTTCTTTCATTTCACTATAGCAGGTATCAATATCTAATATTAAAATTCACAGTTCCTCATCAACAAGGCAGTTGGCTGAGCTTAAAAAACACTTCAAGTCATTTCTTTCCATAAATTCTAGTTATTCCAGCTTTCGTTTTAGACTCTAATTAGAACACAGGCACAAATGGTTCAATTTTAAGAAGTACTTACCCCAACGGTGTATTACTACATTTCTTCAAGGGGAAAGTCGAACACTATCCTTCTTGTCTTGGTTAAGAGAGTTCAAAGTATTCACTATTCCTATTATAATCTCTTTGTATTCAGGAATATATATATCTCTGCATTTGAATCACATTTTTCAGCAGTGATTAATTACAGTTCAAGTCCCGCTTCCTCATTTTTATGAGCTGTTTGTCATTTTACTTGATTATAACGTACAAAAGAAATTCAATCAATTTTCTCACGTCGTGCATGCTCACACGAAAGTCTCCAGTTCTTTCGTAAGCCCAGTAGCTTTTCGACGCAATTTTATGCAAATATCCTCTGACGCTCTAAAAGCATTGAGGCAAACACACTACTCGTAATTTGTCGATGATATTTAAATGAACTGCCTCGCTTTCTTAAGTGAAAAATTGTAATTCTAAGGTAAAAATTAGGTAAATCCCCTACTAGTATAAAAATGAAAATTATAACTAAGAATTATTAACTGTTTCTTTCGTGCCATAATTCCAAGTGCTTCTTGGCCATCTTACAAAAACAAAATCCGAATATCCGAAATCATTTCTTGAACCTTGTTTTCAGCAAGTCTTTTATAAAGAAACAGGACTTTGGTGTTATATAGACTTTAACAGCCGTCCTCAGTGAGGCGTCATTGCTCTGCACTTACATATCAATTCAGAAACGTCTTTCCCGGAGACGAATGGATGTTGTTTTTATTTTATTTATTAATTTTTTTTCATTGGAGGTTTAACGACCACCGTGTGCAACTCAATAGGCTATAAAGCAGTCCCCGTCCTTAAGCTAGAATCACTGCTTCCAGGGAAGGGAGAGAGCCAGCGCCGTAAGACAAACAGAACATCCATGCCTCACCGGGATTCGAAACCGGACCCATCTCGGACGAATGATCAGAAGCCAATACGTGCGCCACCGGGAGGCGGTAATGTTGCGTTTCTCTATAACCTTGCTGGAGCCAGTGGCTCTAAATTAGGGACGGGTGAGTGCTAATAGAGTTGTTTGCGGTGATCGTTCAACACACCCCACTCCCTAAAAAGACAAAAAAGAACTTTTGTTTTTGGCGTTGCAAAGCATAAAACATTCAGGGGAGGGGAGGGGGTTGCGATCACCGTGAGTGACTCGAAGGAGTATAAGCAGTCGCTCGTCCCAAACTTAAGGACACTGGTTCCAGGAAAATAAACGAGCCAGTGCCATACGAGAAGTACAACATTCATCACTCACCGGAATTCGAACTTTGAGCTATCTCAGACGAGTCGTCAGAAATCAGAAAATCTTTATTGCAGGTAAGAAACATACAACGAACAAAACTACCGGGAAAAATGTACCTGCGGCCTCACAATGAACAATATTATAACAATAAAACCAATACCTGTGGGCACTATTGACATACCAGCATAATGAGGAATTAAATAAACAAAGAAAGAATTAAAAACCACAACAATATACAAAGCAAAGTTAAAGGAATGATACGTCAAACAATCTGCTCTTGTAACAAATGCTGTCAATACAGTTCCAAGGGACCTCAGGAAAACACAAAACATGAGCACAATATCAACAAATTCCAAATACATAATACCATACCACCAAATAATAGTCAATATAAAATCACTACAACATGCAAACAGATTCAGCAATTTAAAATGAAACTTTCATGGAAATATTGTAGGTGCAGCAGAAAAATAAAAATGATCAAGAGATATATAGACAAAATTAAACTGGTACAACTGTTAGTCGGGGAATGAAACAATCTACGCAGGTATTCAAACAACTGCAGAAGGGAAGGATAGCAATAAAGATAAAGAAAGCAAGTACATTAGGTAAGAAGATAATATCATTAATACGTAAAGGAAACACTTGAGAACGCACTCTAAACAGGCAAAAGGCACTCACAAATGATTCATCGGCCTGACCGGCCAACCAAGGGAAAAAACCGTCAAACAGGTGCTCAAGCAAATATTACTTGACTCCAAAACCGCATTAAACATATCTCGCACTCAAATAGCACAAAGAAAAAAGTATTAAGACTTATAAAGGAAGAGGCAAAAAGAAAATAAAAAAATGTACAGCACGCGCAATAATAACTATAAACATTTTACTACAGATTACCGCTAAGCCTACCCATCGTTAATTCAAGAAGCATTGCAAGTAATAATAGTGCAAAGATGCCAATGATAGAAGAACAAAATACGCGACACACACAAAAAAAAAACGCAAAAAGCAAAGCAACAACTGAAAAACGCATTAACCGAAACTATACACGTGGCCTAACACAACTGTAACTGGGAAGTAAGCTGTAAAAAAAACCTTGAAGAGAAACAAATTGTAGAGGTGAGTGCAAGGGAAAAAATAAAAGCAAATACATAAAGGCAAGATATCATTAATACACAACTGAACACTTGATTATACACACTAGACAGGTAAAACTCGCAGATATTAAGTAAATTGAAATCATTAAATCAGCGGACTGTTCGTCCAACCAATGAAAAAAATCTCCGAAAAGGTACTGCCAGCAGATTGTCCTTAATGAGAAACTTACATAAAACAGAGAAGCCTTCATTTGGCACGGGAAGAAAGGGGTATCATAGACTTGTAGAAGATGAAGAAACAAAGCCGATGATTATCACATGTACAGCTCACAGCAATAAGAAAAACTTCAATATACAGCATAAGAATAAACAAAATACTTGACCATCAATATGTAAGTAATCATAACGTGTTATAAAAGTGATGGGTAATGCCATGTCATATAAACAATAATGATTCCATAAACATTGGTCAAAAACAACATAACACAAACATATGATTGAAACGAATCAAAATATATATAGCGCAGGGAAAAAAAAGGTAAAAAAGTCACAGTGAAACCATACTGTGAAATAAAGAAGGAACGAGGCTCTGTTCTCTGAGGAATTGACAACCCACACAAACATAGTAGAAATCAACATAAAAACGAGACATTGGGAAAAAAAACAAGCAAGGAAGAAACTCCTTCCACAAAAATCCTCCAAAGCAAAAGAACAGTATCACAGCATGATTCCGCCAAAACAAGTTTCAACATGCAAAGGAAAAAAAAACAAAAAAAAATGCGACAACAAAACACCATTCAAATCTTTGGAAGCAAAAACAGGAAAAAATCGCACGTTGAGGGAAACACGTTCATTGTGAATATGAAACCAAGACTTATCAGACATCCAGGTCTCGTAAAACGAAGTAACAGTATTAGTATGGTAGATGAGAAGTTTCGCCTGAAGAAAGAAAAAGCACAGGGTTGTAATGTTGGTTTCTTGCAACATAATGATATCGGAATTCAAGTATCTAATGTCTTCAAAAACCAGGGCATTCGCTGCCGAAGCGGCGAGGCCCCGGCACTTGAAGGAAACACAGGTAGTTTTTTGGAACATTATGGTGGCTGTAAGTGGCTCTTAATGTGTGTAGAGAGTCTTTTAAGAACATATTTTGTTCTCCTGCCGTATTGTGCAGCCCATGCCGGTGAGTCAGTATTATCAAAGAGTTCATTCACAAACGAGAGCTGATGTATGACTTCAGGCAAGTGAGACAAAAGGTTTCTAATACATGTGTTTTTAATTAGAGAGCATTTTTTCGGAACGCTGTAAAGAGACTTAAGTTCAGGTAAGTTTAATGGTGAGTTTGGGATAGTAGTATTGTCAAGATACAGTGATAGTTCAGAGAGTTCTTGTGGAGGAACACAGGTAACATCTGTATCCGCCATGTCGTGAGCTGTAGCCTCACTCTCAGAGGCAGAGTCCATGAGTTCATCATGTTGGTCATCGAGCAATGCAAAACGGTTGGAAATGGAGACAACTACAGATTCACAATCCGGTCGTGATGATGTGGATGAGCTGCGGGAATCAGAGTTGGTTTCATTACGTTTCTTTTTAACCTGAGACAAAGTGCGTGTTCTGGTAAGGGGAGGGAAGACTGATGGAACAGAACGCTTGACTGGTGTGAATAATTAAGAATTTTTTTATAACGAAGGGGCGGGAAATTCGCATCCGAAATTGTTGTAGAAGGAACTTCTGAAGCTGGAGGTGATGAGGTGCATTCAGGTTGAGAACTGGTAGAAACTTTTCCCAATGGGATGGAAACCACAGTCGACACAGCAGATGAGGAGACAGAATAAGTTTTAGTGGGGGAGGAACGAATTTCTAAATTATTAGTAACAGACTGAACAGAATTTGGTGGTTAAGAAGCAGGAGTCCACAGCTGAGAGTAGGGAGGACCGACGCGGGCACTCCTTTACAACATGACCTTCAGCTTTACAGGAAAAGCACTGGACCCCGGCAAACAGATTACAAGTAATTTTGCAATTGCCAAAGTCTAGCTCCAGAGTAGTGGGTCGTTGAAGAAAGGCAGCTTCACTAGGAAACATAACTTTGTAATGGCGCCTACAACCCTGTACTCTAGCATAAGGGGTATCCCGTCCCACCGCCGGCAGGATGATGGTAAGTGCGATGACACGGCCAAGCGTACCCAAGGCTTGGGCCAGAATCGAATCAGGGACAGCAGTTGGAACAGGGGAAAGAGTAACAGTTATTGGTCTTTGGATACAAGGAATGACAGTAATATGAATGGGACCAATATCGATACCGGAAAGTAAATAGTATCAGCGAACAGTGAAATGAGCAATTATTCCCCGATCTCATTCTAATAACTGAAACGACACTCTCAGATGTGACATTTTTACAGATAGCATCAAGATACAGTGGGAGGGGGTGTCACGCAGAGTGGGAAAGTAAACGTTTAATATAACAGAGCCGAAGAAAAGCTCTTACCTCCATCAGAATCCTCAGGTACAGTAACCCTCAGCACACCCGCTTCCCTAGAAATAAACACTTTGGATGAAGCAAAAGGCACTGGTCGCACAGGTAATGCAGAATTGTTAGCAGTAGCAGCATAAGTAAAAGATGGGGGTTGGTTATTTACCTCAACCCCAGCACCCAAAATAACTGGTGGGTCACGTAGCACTTTATCAGTAGAAATGGTATTGGTAGACGACGCTGGAACATTTATCATTGTAGGAATAGTCGTCTGAGAAAACACAGCAGAAGACAATGTAGAAGCCATACCAACACAAGAAGAGTTGAGCTCGTGAAGCTGGGTAGAAGCCATCTCGGTCTCTAACCCTAACGAAAACGACAAGTGTTGCTCCTTGCAACACTGAAAACAAAAAAACGTACGTAAATGTGACCACCGTCACTACTTGTGCGGTGAAAAGGAATGCAGAAACACAGTACAAAACCACAAAAAACACGCAAAAATATCCAGAACCGGCAAAACGACCAACTCAATCTCGGAAGCTCCAACACATGCTACCGATCTCAGAAGCCAGAGCTTAAACCACTGCGCCATCCGGACGGCGAAAACTATGACATTAATGGTCTTTTTCGGATTGTCAGCTTTTTATTTTTTTAATTTTTTTGGGATTTAACGACTTGTATGAGCAAACCCAGCCACCCGTTCAAAATTTGAGAGTTACTGGTTCCAGGATAGGGAGGTAAGCACTGCTGTTTAGACAAACACAACGCCTACACTTCATTCTGTACTCGAACCGAAACCCGTTTCGGATAGCAATTCAGCAATCTACGTATCTGACCACTCAACCAGATGGATAACACGCACAAATTTACCTCTTGATGGCCTAACTGCGGATGCGTTGTTAAAAATATGTTTCATTCCATATTTTTACTTGAAAACATCTAATCAAAACCCTTTTTTTAATCCGGTACTCCTTAAAAGAAAATCAGTTTTTATACAGTTTCTCACTTAACCCTTTCACGGCATGAACGAATCAATTTGGAATGACAAAAATGAGCCGAAATTAGCTCGAGCGAAAATATTATCTTATATATTTTTAATTATTAGAATGCTGCAGGAAAGAATTAATTCGGGATGATAAAAATAGGCCAAAATTTGCTCGAAAGAACATATTCGCTTGGTAAGTAGGAAATAATAAGTAGGAAAGAATTAATTAAAGTTGGAAAGAATATTAAAGTTGGAAAGAATATTAAAGTTGGAAAGAATATTAAAGTTGGAAAGAATATTAAAATACGAAAGAATTAATTCGGGATGATAAAAATGGGCCAAAATTTGCTCGAAATAACATATTCGCTTGCTAAGTAAAAAGAACTAAGTAGAAAATAATTAATTAAAGTAGGAAAGAATATTAAATTTGGAAATAATATTAAAATAGGAAAGAATTAATTCGGGATGATAAAAACGGGCTGACATTTGCTCGAAAGGACATAGTTGCTTGCTAAGTAAAAGGAACTAAGTAGAAAACAATTAATTAAAGTAGGAAAGAATATTAAAGTTGGAAAGAATATTAAAGTTGGAAAGAATATTAAAGTTGGAAAGAATATTAAAATACGAAAGAATTAATTCGGGATGATAAAAATGGGCCGACATTTGCTCGAAAGAACATATTCGGTTGCTAATTAGAAATAAAAAATTAAAGTAGGAAAGAATATTAAAGTAGGAAATAATATTAAAATAGGAAAGAATTAATTCCGGATGATAAAAATGGGCCAAAATTTGCTCGAAATAACATATTCGCTTGCTAGGTAAAAAGAACTAAGTAGAAAATAATTAATTAAAGTAGGAAAGAATATTAAATTTGGAAATAATATTAAAATAGGAAAGAATTAATTCGGGATGATAAAAACGGGCTGACATTTGCTCGAAAGGACATATTTGCTTGCTAAGCAGAAAAGAATTAAGTAGGAAAGAACATTAAAGTAGGAAAGAATATTAAAATAAGAAAGAATTAATTCGAGATGATAAAAATGAGCCGAAATCAGCTGGGACAAACATATTCGCTGGCTTAGTAGTTTGTAAAATGAGGTAAGAACGAATTAATTCGGGATGATAAAAAAATGGGCCAAAATTAGCGCAAACGAACATATTCGCTAGCTAAGTAGTTCTTAGAATGCGGCAGGAGAGAATTGATTCGGGATAATAAAAATGGGCTGAAATTAGCTCGAACAAACATACTCGCTCTCTTAGAAGTTTGTAGAATGAGACAGGAATGAATAAATTCGGGATGATAAAAATGGGCCGAAATTAGCGCGAAGGCACATACTCGCTGACTAAGTAGTTTGTAGAATGCGACAGGAACGAGTGAATATGCGCATCAGAAAGCGTCCTTTTTTTTTTTTTTTTCGTTGGGATTAACGACCAGATGACCAGCTCGATGAGATATAAACAGTCACCTGTCCCCGATTTAGTGCCGCTGGTTCCAGCGAAGGGTGAGAGCCAGAGCCGTAAGACAAGCACATTATCCGTGAGTAACCAGGATTTGAACCTTGTCCTATCTCGGTCGAATAGTCAGAAGCCATAGAATAAACCGTTGGTCCACCGGGACGTCCCCGCTGTTTTTCCTTTAAATTTGTTAGCACATTTTTTGTAAAAGAAAAAAAGTACGTGCTTATGTTATCACTTTGTCGCTCCGTCCGTCTATGGACAACAACATTCATTACAACGATTAGTCTGATTTAAAAAAAAATATGTTTTCATTGGGAAGCTTATAATATGAGAACGATAATGCCTTCCCAATTTTTGTACGATGCATAAATTCGCCGCTAGAGGGCGTAATGGAGTTACTATCGTATTCAATATGCAGTATATTCCATACAATTGCTTCTGAACATCAGATTGAAAACGTTCTTTCTTCTATTCGATACCATTTATAGCGAAGGCTATTTGGGACGTTCTTCACGCCCTTGGGCATTCTAAGAGATACTTTCTTTTGAAGTGATGCCCAGTTTTTCCGCTGAGGGGTAAAGACAAATTGCAATTTCACCGATATCTCTGCGTATAAAAGTCCGACTCGAAAAGTTATTTTTGTATCGGACAGTTTCTAGTGCGAAACAGATTTTGAATTTTTGTTGAAGAATGATTTGGCCGCTTGGGAGATTAAGTATATGTTTTTATTTCCGATGTATTTGCAGCAATATCTGCACTTCTGGAAACTCAATTTAAAAAAATTTCCTTAGCAGTCAGTACCGCTCACCACAACAACACTTTTTCAAAATACCTTCTTCTTAAAATACTGTATGGTTTTCCGGCGAGGTTGTAGATGTATACATATTTTTGTAGATATCTTTGCTTCTAACTGTCCTAATCGGAAAATACTTTCTTTGTCGGAGAGGATTTTGGTGCAAAATCTTATGCATACAGTTTCAAATTTTTCTTAACGCACAAGTGTTGCATAACTGAAATAAATACTTATCGATAAGATATTACTAATTGCCAAAACATTTTTAGCTCATTTACTCCAAAAATAGTGCGCAATTTTCCCTTTAAATGACTAATCAGTTTGGTCAATACCTCTGTTTCTAAAATTCCCATTGAAAAAAAAAAAAATATTTGAACGCCTTATGCCATTTATTTTGTTGAATACTTTGCCAGTATTCGTGTGTTTCGTAATTTGCAGTTTTGGCGCTAGGTGATGTTAGTGTGTATTTCTGTTTGATGCTGTATCTCCCGCTTCTAAAATTCATATGAAGTATTTATTATTTTTATTTTTAGTGTTTGCCATTCGCAATTATAAAAACGGTAAATATCATCTTTTTTAAATAATGCACAATTTACTCGCTAGTGGGCAGAAGTATCAGAACCTATTTCTGGCTTTCTCTGCTTCCAGGAGACATATGTGAATTTTTCTTTCCTTAACATGGCTTTAGCTATGAAGAATACCTTTCGCATATCCTTTCTGCTGAATTATGAGTTGATGAACTCCTGTCTTGCGCACTCTCGAAAGTTGACGAAGGTATTTGATCATGCTCGCGTGGGTAGTTTGCAGCAGTTCAGCCAACTCTCGCATGGTCTCATGCGAGTCGGTTTCCCTAAGGTCTTCAGCATCTCCATGTACACGGTTGGCAGTTCTGGTGGCGTAGTGGTTTAAGCGATGACTTCTGATTATTCGCCCAACGGAGAGGTCTGGGTTCAAATCCCGGGTAAAGCATGAGTATTGTGTTTGCTTTATGGCCGCCCTGGTGGCTTACTGATCTAAGCGATGGCTTCTGATCATTCGCCCAACGGAGGGGGTCGGTTTTTTTCTTTTATTGAAGGTTTTTGTTTTTTTAATAAATAATAAATTGGACCTGGTGGTACAGAGACATTACAAACAAGCAGACATAGGCAGATGTTTCACATCAACAAGTACATATTAAACATGGTTTTTACAGTAAGCTTAATGACCAATGTAAACAGAGAGCCAGTGTTGATCAAGTAACACGGGACTGGCGAAAGCTAGAACCCAACTATTTCCCCCATGGGACTCGTTAAACTTCAAAACAAAATAAATATTACAGTTATTTTTTTTAGTCTTTTTACAGAGCTATATCAATATTTTAAGGATTTTAACTTCGGGAACTGAAGAGTCAAGCTAATCCTCAAGCAATGCTACATTTTTGTTGTTTCAAGGATTAAAGATCACCTTGAGCAACTCTGAATGCTAAAACGGGCATTTTGAAAGTAATGCCTCTTCCCATGCCTCGTTCCTCATAAGATTTATATTTGTGGCAGCAGAAATGTGAAACTTGGTAGCAAAATATTTGGACATATTTTTAATAACGCTAGTCACAAAGTACACTATATTGACAAAAGTAACCGGAAACCTCTTTAAAAGCAAATCAACGAATCCGCTGCGTTGTTAAGATGCACGGTACAGCTGCCAACGGTATACAAACAAGCCTGCAGTTGACCGCGATCATATCACACTGTGAGGCTGAGTGAAAATGTCGCAGCGGGAGAGAACTGACTCTGAGAAAGGAAAGATTGTTGGCTGTTACCGTAGCGGGTTGTCCATAAAAGAAACCGAGAGGCGTTTAAGTATATCCAAGTCAATTGTTTTGGATGTACTAAATAAGTGGAAGACACATGGCGTGCCTGAAGCAGCAAAACGTACCGGCAGACAAAAGAAATTCAGCGATAGACGACGTCGACGCCTCAGGAGAGTAGTTACAGCTAATCGACGGAGTACTGCACAAGACCGCAGTGCAAAGGTGAGTAAAAATGCTGGAAACTACGTATGTACAAGTAACATTCTCAGAAAACTTCATTCCATGGATTACCACGGTCGTGCGGCTGCCCATAATCCTTCCATCTCCACTTGGAATGCTACTCATCGTTTAGCATGGTGTAAAAAACATCTATCGTGGACCAAAGATGAATGGAAACGGGTCCTATGGACTGATGAATCGAGATACACGATCCATCAGTCCGATAACCGTGTTCCTACGGTCAAGTTTGGTGCTGGAAATGTACTCGTGTGGGAATGTTCTTTGTGGTATGGTCCTGGCCCTTTGATTATGATGGACAAACATGTTGATCAGCACGTCTACCTCGATATTCTGGAAAATTATGCCCTACCAACCCTGTGGCAATATTTTAGATCCGAACCTTGTTGGTACCAGCAGGTTAATGCACCGAGCCATAAAGCAAGGACTTATGGCGTGGTTTAACGATAATTCTGTATCGTGTGTGGACTGGACAGCACAGAGCCCTGATCTTATTCCCATAAAGCACCTGTGGGATGAATTATAACGCCGCATAAGAAGTTTGGAACCAAGGCCTTCTAATAAGCAGCAGTTAGCGGCAGGATTAGGTACTGAAGGGAAGCGTTTACTTATCGATGTGTTCCAAAACATTTTCGAAAGCATGTCTCGAACGGTCAGTGCATGCATTAAGACCAAAGGTGGACCGACACCGTACTAATGTATGTCAATAAATGGTATGTTGTGTTTCTCTTCTAGGTGTCCGGTGGCTGCTGTCAATAGAGTCTATACATCTAGGTGTCCTGTGGCTTCTGTCAATACAGTCTATACATCTAGGCGTCCGGTGGCTTTTGTCCATCACTTTCTATACATTCCCGCCATTTTGAACTCATTGGTAAAATCCATTTTGAAAAATTCCTGAGACCGTCTTTTCACCTAAGAGTTCATAGCCAGTTTAAAAATAGATTCAACATTACCACTCAGATAACAAGTCCATGGAATATCACCGTAAAGAATCGCCACTGCAAAAAAATGTGAGAACACAGACCTCAACGAGGAGGTCTTGTTTACATTTTGGAGTAGTGAAGGACTTGTGTGCTTGCAGGTTTTATGTAAAACGAAGCTGCAATAAATTCTGAACGTTACTCTGAAAATCTGAAATTTTCTGTCAGAAAAAATGTAGGGCAGAGTTGTCAAAAGCTGCACCCCACGATAACCCTACGTTTCATACCTGCTGTCACACTATTGCTACAATTGAGTACTTTGGGTTTACTGCGACAACCTCGATATACCCCGACATCATTCCTAGTGATAAGAGAAATACTGCGGCTGATGTCGGGGTATACTGAGATTGTTACAGAGATTAGAGGAATAATTGAGGGGTCATCTCTTAACATCTAACATCTCTTAATATATCCTATAGATTAGAGGAATATTTGAGTATCTCTTAACACCTAACATTTCTTAATATCTTCTATAGATTAGAGGAATGCTTGAGTAGCCATCTCTTAACATCTAACATTTCTTAATATCTCCTATAGATTAGAGGAATACTTTAGTAGCCATCTCTTAATAGCTAACATCTCTTAATATCTTCTATAGAATAGAGGAATACTTGAGTGGACATCTAACATCTAATATCTCTTAATATCTTCTATAGATTAAAGGAATACTTGAGTAGCCATCTCTTAACATCTAACATCTCTTAATATCTCCTATAGATTAGAGGAATATTTGAGTAGCCATCTCTTAACATCTAACATCTTTTGATATCTCCTATAGGTTAGAGGAATACTTGAGTAGCCATCTCTTAACATCTAACATCGGTTAATATCTCCTATACATTAGAGGAATACTTGAATGTCCATCTCTTAACATCTAACATCTCTTAATATCTCCTATAGGTCAGAGGAATACTTGAATGACCATCTCTTAAAATCTGGCAAACATGTAAAGTCAGCAGTTCGCAAATGATAACAGAAACTAAATTCTGAACTTTTTTAAAGAGGTACTTCGAAACCTATTGCACTTTAGAAGTCAGATGCTGGAGATGATTATATGAGAAATAATTATGAAGCATGTTAAATAAAATATAAAGGAAAGTTTTTGTTTCATTAAAAACAATTACACCAATAATGTTTTATTCAAGTGGACGCAGAACTTTTCAGCCCATATTTTTATTTTTTTGGCCACAGATGAAAGAAATTATTATTTTTTTATATTTGTTTGTTTTTTTTTTTTTTTTTTTTTTTTTTTTTGGTTGGAGGTTTAACGACCGCCGTGAGCAACTCAATGGGCTATAAGCAGTCGCCTTGTTTGTTTTTGCGTGCGTGTTTATGTTGTAGTGAAAGGAATTATGAATTATTAACAAGCAGATGCTATAGAAGAAAGTGTATTTTCAAATTGCAGTTCATCAAAAGAGAGAAATCCACTCATAACAACTCTGGTGGCATCAAGTAAAAATAATAACGGTGGGAAAAACAAATTGTAATAAAAGCAGTTTCAAATGCATACCCGGACTTTACAAAACCCATTAATAATGCATAATGTACATATTAACGTTAAATCATACACCGTGACGTCTACATAATGCGCACCAGACAAAAGCGTATTCATGTGTGTGTGTGTGTGTGTGTGTGTGTGTGAGTGAGTGTGTGTGTGGCTAGTTATCAAAGGATTATATATCTAGTATGTAAAATATTTTATTCTTAATCTAATTTTCGGATGCATAAAATGTACGGTTTCATAATGAAGGTTATGTTACACGCTGTGAAAGAATTTTATTGGGAAAATGCATTTGCTCATTATATAGATAAAACTGTTACGAAGAACCCAGAATATGAAAACACGATTTTTCGTAAAATAAACTTTCGTTATTACGTATATCTAAAGCTAACAATTTCGTCTGCAGGCCGCCCTTCTCAAATATATTGCATCCTTCCAAACTGTCAGATTGAATAATGTCTCTTTCTATTGAAATTGCTTTGTACTTTTCTTCAATTCGTTAATAAAAACCATAAAATTATAATCCGAATTTATTTTTAGAACTAACTAATTCTGTTTGAGTATTCGAGGAAGCATTTGAATTTGTGTAATTAAGTTTTGTCTATTTTACATCTTCTTCATGTTAAATTGATCTGCAGACATATTTCATGAGGTGCTGTTACTATTCCGACGCCAGTAGAAATTCAGCTTCGTTTCCTTTTGAGATCTGTTCATGCATCCTTTTAAAAGACGTGGTATTTCGCATGCAATAAATATTTATACTCTTCATCCTATATTCCGCCTACAGAAAATTGCCAATTACAGTGTATTCGTTTGGTTTCGCGATATACTACAGTAGCGGATCTTCTTCGTGTTGTAAATAAGCTTTAATTCTGTGAATTTATGCCCTGCTGCCTAGCAATCACGATCTAATAAATTACATCTTACCGAAGAAATGATTTTTTTCCTCGTTTAGAGACTACCATGAACAACTGTAAGGACTATAAGCAATCTTCCCTCTAGCCGGTCATGGGAAATGGGCGCCTAACCCAATAAGCTAGGCAGGTATCTAAACCACTTATGCAACTTTTTTTTTCTCGGCTTCCCTTACTAACGCAATGGAAGTTGGAACTTGGATTGGAATCCTTATTTTTGCTAATCTACCCATTGTTATTACCGTTCTTTCCGCAATTGATTTTAAAGCGTCTTTGATGTTGGAAGAAACATACCTTATTATCTGACAAAGTTTTGAGCAAACCCCTTTTACCAGCGGCTTACAATTTAACTGACCGGAATGCCTTTCTCTCGCGAACAAGAATAGGTGCATCAGTAAGTACAATGAACTTGGATACGATTTGCTGTGATTGGCTGGCGCTAGTGTGTTTTGTTGAGAAAAGACTCAATATCTGCCTCTTTCTCGGAGTGGGAAAATCACTAATCTGCATTCTCGAGTTCACTATCTGCTCGCACGAGGCTACTTTGCAAGACACCTTCGAGAATAAAGAAGTCAATGAGACGAACTTAGAAGGAGGCGAACGTCATTTAAAAAAAGTGTTGTTTTAACTTTTGAGAGCCCGAATTTTATTTATTTATTATTATTTTTACAGGAAATTATATTCCGATTTGCTAAAAGTAATTAGGGATTTGGGAATTTTAATCTAAAATGCTTACTTCGCGGAGGAAGTTAAGTCTCTGCTCTGCTGCGCATGCGCGCAGCTTAGAGGGAACATTGGCTTTAAGTTAGCCGTTCCCACCAAATTTACGTCACTGTCCAAAGAAAATAGAGTGATCCAGGGCTGTATGGCGTATACATCACGAATGCATCACCTGAGACTTGAACTCGGGCCCATCTCCGACAACTCCTCAGAAAAGTACGTCTCAAACAAATCGGCTACAAGGGCGCCAAACATTTTTCACAGCATCTATCTTGAATACTATTCAAGCGTCGCACAGGTGGCGCAGTGGTCTAAGCCTGTGGTTCCCAACCTTATTGGATTTGCGGACCGGCAAAACGTTGGGAAAACGTTCGCTGACGGGCGATTTCAAAACAAAACATTTAGATTATTTTCGAGCACTTAATCTCGTAATATTCTATATAATAATGGTCACTGCGTACAAGCCGTAATGCATATACCAGATTATTCCATGTCGCCTATTTACAGCTAATATCATTCTTTGATGAATATGACGCTGGGTGCAGATAAAAATTCAATGATCAGGTGAAAAGCGCTTTGTTATGCACTATTAAAACGAAGTCTGAAGATTACAGATGTACTTCATAAAATTACATTTAATCACACTTAACTATATACGTACAAGTATTAAAATGACACTCATAAGATCTTTCAGACTCTATTGGAGTCCTTTACCAGATGAAAAATTGACCGCATAAAAAGTTGTCATGGCATATACACTGGCGGAAAGTGAAAAAAGAACACCAAGAAGGAATTGGCGGACGATCATGAAATTTACATATGTTAATGGGTCGAGTTTACTTAGGTGTGATGTTAATTTCAGGACCAACCGGTGAGCATTTACGCCACAGCACGGCATAATATGCAAATTATCGTCAGTGGTATTTAAAGAGTACGGCGAAGTGAATGTAATTAGTCGTCGGCGTACGGACACGTGCGAAGACCCTGAAGAAGCTGCAATGCCTGGACATGGAAGACGTGTACGATTTCAGCAGTAATTGGACTTTGAGCGAGGTTATTTAGTTGGACTCCGCGAGGGCGGGTGGTCGTATCGTCGTATGGCGGAGCGAATTGGACGGGAAGTATCGGTGGTGGTACGATGGTGGCGTAGATGGTTTGAGGAACATTCCCACACGAGAAGACGTGGAACCGGGAGTCACTGACGGACTGATGAGCGGACCGATCGACGCATAAGAAGAGCGGCGTTGCTAAGCAGAACATGCACTGCGATGAAATTCCGAGCTGCCGTTGCACCTGAGGTGACTGTGCGAACAATCCTCAACCGTCTACTGGATGCAGAACTACGTGCACGTTTGCCTCTGGCATGTGTACCTCTGACTCCAGCATACCGTCAGGAACGGCTGCAGTGGTGTCGCCAATGTCTGCACTGGAGAACGCAATGGCGATCTGTCGTGTTCAGCGATGAAAGCAGATTCTGCTTGGGAGCCTCCGATGGCCGTATGCGTGTTCGCAGACGCACAGGGGAGCATTTCCACTCTTCTTGCATCCGCCAGCGACACACAGGGCCTACACCTGGTCTTCTGGTGTGGGGAGCAATCAGCTATCACTCCCGTACACAACTAGTGTTTGTACCGGGTACGTTAAACAGCACCTCCTACATCAACAACATCATTCAGCCCGTTGCTGTGCCATTTGTAAGGTCGGTCGATCGTGGTGTTTTCCAGCAAGATAACGCACGCCCACACACGCCACGTGCAACGCAACATGCACTTCAGGGAGTGAGGTAATTTCCATGGCCTGCACGTTTACCGGATTTGTTCCCCATTGAGCACGTGTGGGATTTTATGGGACAACGACTTATCCAGTCTCCACGGCCAGCCACGACCATCCCCGATTTACGCGTCCAGGTTGAGGATGCTTGGAACTCAATATCCCAAACTTACATCCAACATCTGTACGACAGACTCCATGCCAAAATTGCACAGTGTGACGCAGTTCATGGCGATTCAACCTCGTACTAACCATGTTACATGCAAATGTTATTTTTCAGTTTACCAGCAAATACAGCTGTATTTTGCCATAATGTTTTGATCACGTTATCCTCTGTATTCCGTTATTTTGCTGTATAAATTTCGTTGGTATCAGACGTCTCTTTCTTGGTGTCCTTTTTTCACTTTCCGCCAGTGTAAATAAGATAGTCGTTTCCACTGAATAATTCAATTCACAGAGCAAATAAAAGTCAAGCAATTTACATACGCGAGGCCTGTACCAAGCACAGGTAGGAGGGGAAACACACTGTTCGAAACTTCAGGGTGAAATGGTATTTCCTCTAATTTTAACAGGTGCAATGGCTTTCGAGCCTGGAAAACTTGGATAGGTGAATCCTCGTTGCAACACATATTAAAGAACCTGTGGATATACAGACTCTCTGTAGAGCGGATTGGATTTGAGTCTTTCTGGCTGGGGTTGTCAAAATCCTGGCTTCTTTGCAGTGTGGATAGTAAGCTCGCGAAGTGACGACTCGAGATAAAGCAATAGATGAATCATGCATTTTAATGTTATATTTATATTCCAAAAAACGCAATTTCACATTCCTAATCGTAGAACCAATATACATCGGGGGGGGGGGGGGGGGGGGGCTCAGGGTCCACTGGCTTTAGAGGAATCTTGTACACAGCAAATCGTTCCAGGTGGGTCAATGGATCTCTATCTTTGCGAACCAAATTAAAGATCGTGTTAGTTCTAAGACCGAAATCCACGTTATCCTTACGACATATGGTTTTTAAAATATTTGTAACTCCGGGACAAAGTCCATAGAACCCACAAATCGATGTTTTGGTTAGTTACCCGTATAAGTGGTAGATGCTAATCTTCTAGTTTTTGCTATGATCCTATTGACAGTATGATTGGGATAGTCAACGTTGCAGCAAGATCAGAAATCCACTGTAATTTTGCCGATAGAACTGCACGACTGGAAGAGTAATTGAAAGCCCTACGGGCGAGAAAGTAAAAGGTAGATAGTTTGTAATTGTTAGGGTGTGCAGAGGAAAACGGAATAATAGCCTGTGAAAAAAAAAGGGTTACGGCAAACGCAGAAACTTTAATGATTGGAAACCGGATGCCAACGAAAAAGAAAATCAAAGAAAAAAAAGGATCCATTGGACCCCAATTTCACCGTAAACTTAATGGAAGGAAGGAAGGAGGATATTGAATCTGCGAAATTTAACAAATTATCCGACGAGTTGGGCCATAGGACGAGAACGTCGTCTACGTAGTAATATCATCTATCTGTTGATATTACTTAATGATTAATAAGTGCAATACATAATCAATGTACCACAGTATTCTCTTTACCGTTTAATATAATTTTTCTCTGGGGTAAATGTTGCTGCTGTTTCACGATAATCTTCTCGAGCCGTAGTTCCAGTGTCGTTTCTGCAAGGACGCAGTGCAGCGTTAATGTCCATTATGTTCCTTTGCTTTGTTTTGATTACCAAAACGGCGGAAAAGGTTTTTTCGCGAAAAATACGTGGCAGAAAAAGTTGCCAATAATTTTAGAGATGTGTCGCACAGACTTGGATGTTCTTTTTCCATAATATATCCCAAAACTGAGTCAGAGATTTAGATCTGAATATCAATACTAGACCGGCATCACCAGAAAGTGCAACAAAGTTTTCCTTTCCCTGGTGAGTTAGCATGCAGAAATTTAAATCTTTTGAGAAGATATTAGCGATCGAAGCTGCCTTTAACCTTCCGCGATAGGTTTTAAAAAAAATTAGGACTACATTTCCTCTTACTTTAACTCCATTTCGATTAAAAAGAAAAATAAATAAGTTCGCCAGTTTCTCACGGGCCGGCAGAAAAAATCCTCGCGGACAGGCTGTTGGGAAACAATGATCTAAGCGATGGCGTCTGATCATCCGTCCGAGATGAGTCCGGTTTGGAAACCCAGTAAGACATGTATGTTGTGCTTGTCTTATGACGGTAGCTCTCTCTCTTCTGTAGAACCAGTGGCTGTAAATAAGGGATACCCCACTGAGTTGCTCATAGTAGTCGTTAAACTTCCAACAAAAAAAAAGAGAGAGAACTATCATTTAAGCCTCACCGTGGCACAGAGGCCTGAGACTTTGACTTCTTCGGACACGATTCCAAAATATGGGAAGTGTTCAGAGAAGTCGAGGTCATGACAGCCCATGACAACTACAGCACGGGATTACAGTTATCTCTTGTTCACAGCCCGTCGGAGCAGGGGGCACAATACTACTGAACTCCAGCTAGAGATACGCGTGACAGCAAAACGCAGGTTGTCAACTCAAACTATCCAAAATGGCCTGCAACAAGATGACCTTTATGCATATAGATACTGATATACGCCCCTTTAACAGCACACCATACGTTCCGTAGAACCTGGGCTCAGGAATACAGTGGCTGGAGACACGAAGAATGCCGTCATGTTCTCTTTTCTGACGACGCAAAATTAAATCTGTGATTAGACAATCGACGAATTCTTATCTGAAGGAAAGCCCGATGTATGAATTAACCCAGCTTTTGTGCAGGAAACATCACACTAGGGCGAACATGGATTTATGGTCTGGGAGAGCATACGTATCGATGGATGTACGGATCATCATCCTAAAGGGGTAGTCAGAAAGCCCAGAGATATAGAGAAAATATTTTCAGACAAGTTGACATGCAGTATGCTGCAGTGAATAAATTGTAATACCAATTGTCATGATAACGCTCGATCTCATAGAGCTCGGCTAGCCGACATGCTTGAAGAGAAGGAAATCAAGAATCAAGAGAATGGAGTGGCCAGCATGTTTCCCAGTCTTACATCCAATTGAGCATGTGTGAGACCCATTTGGCAGACGAACTGTTACGCGGTCGGCACTTCCGTTGACTCTTCGTGAACTGGAGATTGCCTTTGTTGAGGAGTGGCGAAGATACCCCGAAACCTACTTAATAACCACATCAATTTCGTACCACACAGGTGTGCAGCGGTCTTCCCCACTCAGGGTTACCTTATACCCTACCCCCACTTTAATTGTTTTTTGTTCTACATATACACTATATTGAGGAAAGTCACTGGGCATATATAAGAGAAACGCAACATAGCAAGTATTGACATACATTAGTACGGTGTCGGTTCACTTTTGGCCTTAATGCATGCACTAACATTTCGAGACAAGCTTTCGACAAGGTTTACGGACATAGCGATTGGTATGCGCTTCAATTCAGCTACCGCTAACTGTTGCTTAGTAGTAGGCTTTGGTTCCAAACTTCTTATGCAGCAATCTAATTCATCCATAAGTGCTCTATCGGATTAAGATCAGGGCTCCGTGCTGGCCAGTCCACACACGATACGAAATTATCGTCAAACCACGCCGTAAGACTCCTTGCTTTATGGCTCGGTGCATCATCCTGCTGGTAAAAACAAGGCTCGGTTCCATAGTATTGCCATACAGTTGGAAGGACTTAATTGTCCAGAATATCGAGGTAGACGAGCTGGTTATCAGGTCTGTCCACGATAACCAATGGGGCCAGTACCATACTACGTAAAACACCCACACACGAGTAGACTTCCATCTCCTATCGTGACCGTAGGAACAGTGCACTGTGGTAAATAGCGTTCCCCCGGCTGCCGCCATACCCATACACGGCCATTGATGGAACGTGCATCTGGATTCTTCAGTCCATAGAACCCGTTTCCATTGATGTACGGTCCACGATAAACGCTCTTTACACCATGCTCAACGACGAGTAGCGTTCTGAGTGGAGATGAAAAACTTATGAGCAGCCGCATGACCACGGTAACCCATGGAATGAAGTTCACTGTGAATGATACGTGTACATACTGAGGTTCCAGAATTGTTACTCACCTGTACATTGAGGTCTTGTGCAGTACTCCGTCGTTTATCTGTAATCACTTTACTGAGGTTTCGACGTCCTCTATCACTGATTTTCTTTCGTCTGCCGGTACGTTTTTCAGCTTCAGGCATGCCATGTGTCCGACACTTATTCAGTGCATCCAAAAGAGTTGACTTGGGTATGTTTAAACGCCTCTCGGTTTCTCTTATGGACAACCCACTAATATAACACCCAACAATATTTCCTTTCTCATACTCAGTTCTCTCACGCGGCAACATTTTCACTCAACCTCACAGTGCGATATGACCGCGGTCAGCTGATGGCTTGTTTTTTGTACCGTTTGCAGATGTACCGCGCATCTTAACAACGCACCGGATCGGTTCATTTGCTTTTGAAGGGGTGTCCGGTGACTTTTGTCAGTATAGTGTATATCTCTCGTCTTGTTCTTATCACAACAAGAATACATCACTCTCATAGACCTCAAGTGAAGCCAACCGTATTTAAGTGAGAGAGAAGATATCACGTTAAGTTTGAAAAACGCCAAGGAGAACTAACTTAAATTTACGTAGAAAAAGGAATTAAAAATTACAGTTAAATTAGAGTAGACGTCACACATGTCATTACTTCTAATATCATCATCATCATCATCATTGTCAACCATTATCAATCCACTGCTGGACGAAGGTCTCCCCAAGTTTCCTCCACAACGGTCTGTCTTGTGCCAGTCTCCTCCATGTCACTCCCGCATATTTACGAATTTCATCCACCCATCTCCCATGTGGTCTTTTTCTGGGTCTTTTCCTGTCCCTTGGAATCCAAGGGACAGGAAAAGATATATGCTGCATTAACTGAATTGCTCGGAATTGCTGGGGAGAATGCGGTGATAATTCACTATTTAAATTTTGTACAAATCAAATGAAAATGATTACGGCATGAACCGTACCTGATACTGTATTTCATTTCTTCATTGAATTTGAATTTTATTCTCTGTAGAGTCTTTACGCACACGGTATTTTTAGTTTTTGTGTTGGATTTTTGTTGATTTTTATATACATGTAGCACGGGTACTCGGTATTTCTGGGTAAATATTAATTTTTGTAAATCACCAAGTTCAGAGGGCGAATGTTTATGAATGAAAAAGATAATCCTGTGATGTTCCAGTAAATTTGTTTTAATCCATATAGGTTATTGAGCCCGGATGATGTTTGCAAATGCTAAAACTAAAAAACAAAATGATTTAGTTAATTTACTTTTACGAAACAAAAAAGAAAGGATAAGGAATGGAAATACCTAACTTTACTCCCGATGCTGAATTGTGTGGCAATACTTCACTAGAAAGCACTTGTCACAAAAAAAAAATCAATTCTGGCACTTATCACAACAAAATGTATTAAATTCGAATTCCAAAAAATAAAGTAAAAAATGGAACTTTTTACGAAATTTTTGTATGGGGTGTCCTTGTCACCGGGCTCCGACTCTTTCCAAAAACAGTCTACAGTCTAAGTTAGAGTGTCGTGAGAGAGTATACCAATTCAAAATAAAAAAGTAAAAAATGGAACTTTTTACGAAAATGTTGTTTGGGTACCCCCTGACCCCAGTCTCCGAATCCTTCCAAAAACCGTCTACGGTCTAAGTTAGAGTACCATGAAATAGAATACCAATTCAAAATAAAAAAAGTAAAATACGGAACTTTTTACGAAAATTTTGTATGGGGATCTCCTGACACCGGGCTTCGACTCCTTCCCAAAACAGTCTACAGTCTAAGTTAGAGTGTCGTGAGATAGTATACCAACTCAAAATAAAAAAGTGAAAAATGGAACTTTTTACGAAAATGTTGTTTGGGTACCTCTTGACCCCAGTCTCCGAATCCTTCCCAAAACCGTCTACGGCCTAAGTTAGAGTACCATGAAATAGAATACCAATTCAAAATAAAAAATTAAAAAACGGAGCATTTTACGAAAATTTTGTATGGGGTCTCCTTGTCACCGGGCTCCGACTCTTTCCAAAAACAGTCTACAGTCTAAGTTAGAGTGCCGTGAGAGAGTATACCAATTCAAAATAAAAAAGTAAAAACTGAAACTTTTTACGAAAATTTTCTATAAGAGCCCCTGGACCCCGGTCTCCGACACCTTCGATAAACCGTCTATGATCTAAGTCAGAGTACCATGAGATAGTATATGAAATTTGGTGGTTTTAAATTGAAAACTGCAGATTTGTATAGCTAACAAACAAACAAATAAGCATTCAATTTTCTATATTAGAAATAGAAGTATTTCTGTTGTATTAGACTTATCAGCTGGCACATCAAGTTAGAGACTCAAATGATGATTCAAATATATTGTTTGATTTATCAGCTCTTAAATATTGTATTGCAAGTTCTCCGGATTATTGAAGGAACCCAATTTCTGTTATCTGGATGTATTTGGTGAGTGTTATACAACACACTATCGCACAAACTTTAATGATAAACAGTCTTAGTTCCTTATTCATGATTCAGTAACCCGTCTCTAACATTTGACTGGTGGTATACATTTCGATTTTTGTTTCAATATTTACAATATTAGTTTCAGCTTTCTTGAGTTCCTAAGCTTTGTATGTGTGTGCCACTTGATCTTCAATTGTTGTCTTCAAATTTCTTGACGAAGATCTCCTTCATTTCATCCTTTATGTCGATTGATCTCTGACTTTTCCTATTTTTCGTATCTAGTCTCTCCCAACGCATTTTGTTAATTCATCACTCCATCGCTTTTGGATTTCACCCTCTTTCTTTTTTTCTTTACTTGATTTCCGCGTCATTAATCTACATCTATCAATCATGCTTCAGTCGTATGAGTGAAGTTCTCGGTCGTGTGCAGTTTGCTTTTTTTTCCTCCAGAGGATCTCGCATCCCGGGATGTTGTCTAATCCTACATTTAGTTTAAATTGCGAAAACAAGAGCAAAGCGATAGACGCAGGCTCCATTGTTCTTAAGGCGACTGAGATTTTACTTTCTCGTTTTTTGGCAAGTTTTTTAAGCTCTGCCTGTTTTAGTTAAACATTTTGAGGTGCATTGCTGTTTTATATCTGCCAAGAAGAAACTGGGAGGCACGTGAATGCGAAATGAAATCTAAGTTTGCCAAAGTGAGATTAAATTGAAGTGAGATTAAATTGAAGTGAGAGTTTTTAGCTAAAGTGAGATTAAATTGAAGTGAGAGTTTTTAGCTAAAGTGAGATTAAATTGAAGTGAGAGTTTTTAGCTAAAGTGAGATTAAATTGAAGTGAGAGTTTTTAGCTAAAGTGAGATTAAATTGAAGTGAGAGTTTTTAGCTAAAGTGAGATTAAATTATCTTTCACCGGACAAAATGTTTAAATATTATTACTGGTAAAATATATTGTACCTCAATGGTGTAATTCAACTAATATGTTGACAATACTTTCTACTGTTTCACATGTTATGTAAGATTTAAAGCAAGTACGGAAAACAATGTATATTTACTATAAAACATTAAAATTCAAAAGATAATGATGTTTAATGGATATTTCTCTTAACGTTATGTCTTTTGCTGTATATCTTCGCTCATTTCACATACTATTTTAATGCTCTTCCACATGAACATTTCTAATTGATAGATGGTTTAATGATATCGATGTTGGCTGCTATATTCTGGAAAAATCTATTCTTGAAAACGAACTTTTTGTGAATATTTAAAAGAACGAGCTGTAGGATTAAAAACATGGGAGAGCAATCTAAATGAAAATGAAATTCGATTAAAATTGAACACAGAATGACCAAATATTTCAACTAAAAGAAATACGAAACATTCAAAAAACTTAACAAAACATCAGTTCCCGCTTTGCTACTAGTTTCGTCTATTTAATTCATAGTTTTCATCGGTGGATATTTCCACGCTGGTTCACGTGCCTGCTGTCACGTAGCCGAACACTATACAATCTGTATACAGCAGCCAGCATCGATATCATTAAACCATCTATCGATCAGATTTTTATCCAATCATTAATGTACAAGAACATTGAAATACTGTGTGTCCCACTCGCTACCGAACCCGGTGTTTCTTTAATAATATTAACACCAAATAAGATATTGCAACGAAATTTGAAGTGGCCGTACCTCAATTCGTGCGAAATGGGATGACATCACAACATGTGCTGGAAGTCACCGTCATTCTCGTCCAGACAGCATTGAACCCGAAGCACCATATTGTGGAAAATCCTTGCCAGTACCGCCGCCGTCAGTACCTGAATTTCGTCGGTGATGTTTTCTTTCAAGGCATCTATAGTTCGTGATTTTGTTTTGGTAAACGCTCCCTTTTATATATCTCCATAGAAAGTAATCAGGAGTTGTCAGATCGGGCGAGCGCGGTGGCCGTAGACCCTTCGAAATGACGAGGTCGCAGAAAAACGACTGAGTTTCGGCCATACTGGTGTGTGACGTCACTCCATCATGCTGGTAATATCCAATGGAGAGTTCTTCGTCGTCCAATGGACTTACAAAGGTGTTGAATATTTCCATATATGCAGCTGTTGTGATGGTTGTATCGTAAAAGATGGGACGGCGTCGGGTCATCCTGCAACAAACCCCAATTTTATGTGAATGAAAGGGTTCTTCATGTATCACGTTGGGATTTTCACTGGCACAAGTACGTGAATTTTGAGAATTGGCGTATCCAGACAGGTGAAATCACCTCTTGTCCGAGAACCACGTGCATGCCCAGATTTTCCTGAATAAAAGTCTGTAACCATCGACAGTATGTCACTGGTTTCACTTCATCAGGCTTTTTCATTTTGTGAACCAAGGAGATACGGTAATCCTAAAGCTTCGTGTTCTTCACAGCACATTAACAAGTGCTTTTAGACAACCCTGTTTCCTGTGACAGTCGACGGAGTGACTTTCTGGGATACGCAAATAGTCGGCCTTT
The DNA here is from genome assembly GCA_039090855.1 of Macrothele yani. Taxonomy (NCBI): domain Eukaryota; kingdom Metazoa; phylum Arthropoda; class Arachnida; order Araneae; family Macrothelidae; genus Macrothele; species Macrothele yani. The sequence goes on from CM077002.1 coordinate 142,861,512, forward strand.
TACATTCTGGATCATTTTCTCGGACATTTGTGGACGACTTCCTGCATGGTGGTCTAATAAAGTCCCCTTGGTTTTCAATTACTTCGACGACACCCAAATGGTGGACTTGCTCGGAGGATGTCTGCCTGCAAACCTCTCCAGCAATTGCTGTTGACAAGACTTAATCGATTCTGTCTTCCAATAAGTGCGAGCAATAAAAACTCTCTCCTCCACCGATACATTTTCACACATACGCGAGTGTACCGATACATTTTCACACATACGCGAACGCCCACGAGCACGAGCACTCACTATCAACAACCGTATTGTGTAGAAACGCCCAGCGAAATGGCATAACAAAGCAGCAGAGAGTCGCGTCCGGCTGGCTGGCGGCATTGCCGGGTTCAATACTGTCTGGACAAAAATCGTGGCCACTTATAGTACATGTTGTGATGGCAACACATTTCGCACGAAATGAGCTAAGTCCACTTCAAATTTCGTTGCAATATCTTCATTGGTATTAATATTATTAAAGAAATGTCGGGGTCGGTAGCGAGTGTGACATTCTGCAATGGGCGAAGATATACACCAAAAAACATAATGGTAAGTGCAATATCAAATAAACATCATTATCGATAAAATTCTAATGCTTCACAGTAAATAGACATTGTTTCCCGTGCTTGCTATAAATCTTACATAACGTGTGAAACAGTAGAAAGTATTGTCAACATATTAGTTGTATTATACATTTGATTATGTAGCCATGTAAATAGAGTTCGACGCTCATGAGTGTAATTAGAACTTATATACAGGGTGATTAGAATCGACCGCACAATAAACCTACTGAACGATTCCTCGTGGAGAAAGAAGCGGAAAACCGTTGTCCGTTGTCCGATCGCACGTCGCATTCCGGAGATATAACGGGGCCTTCAAGATCATGTCAGTCACTTCGTTCCTCACCGTGCCCAAGCATAGGTTTTGTGACGTCACGAAAAGGATCCCTTCAATCCAGCGTTGTCGCAGCCATTGCTTCTCCACGGAAGAAAAGTTTTATGTTGGGCTTTCATGTTTAACGCCAACATCTGAATTTTGCGAACGATATTGCATTTTATTTATGTTGTTTCTTCTACAATATTCGCTAGTAAGCACTAATTAGACAGTTATTCAATTTGATAAGACAACACTACGCGAGGATCATTGCGTTTGTTTACATCGCGTTTGTTGACAAAACGATCGGTAACAGATCTTGGCTGCAGCTTTTGCAAAGCTCAAGAGTTAACCGTTGTAAAAACAAATATAGGAAGAAAATATACACTTTTATTAGATTCGGGAAATAGGATTTACAAGTTTTTGGCGATAGAGTGGAAAATCTGAGTTGATAAAATGCCCTGGTAAAACTAGATTTACCGGAGGGCGAAAATATCCCTACTTAAACACCTTTTTAAAAATAAATCTACAACTGCTTTCAAAAATATTTAATATTTCTAGTACATATCACTGTCCTAAAAACACATACATATGTAATAACTTAATGGGTTTTAAGTAGTAAATGAAACAGGAATGCATATATGATAAGCATTTTTAACTTGGCTTCTGAAACGTGCATACAGTAGCCAAATACATATATGTATGCAATTTAAGGCAAATTTATATTTTACATTACATTTATTTATTACTAGACAGAAAAGTCATCAAGGACAAATTATGGAGTTGGTTGCTAACAAAGCATGTGTTCAAGAACAGGGAATTAGCAAAAATATCTCATTACTGGGAAATCTGATCAAACAAGGTATGGTTATTCAGCATATCAGAGAATTTAATTTAGCTAATGATGGAGAACATGGCTAATAGCAGCCCATATGCTAATTCACATTTAACCTATTTTTTTATCACAGAAATTAGTCTCGGGTGCATGGGGAAAATAGTTCATATTTTCTGCAATCAGATTATGGTACTGAATCTGCTTTGGTTCACTGTTCTACATGTAACATCTTCAGTACCAAAATCTGATTATCAAAATTTTAACTTGTGCTGGCTGTTGCTTATGATAGCCTATTTCATATTATTAGTTAAGAAATAAAGTTTTCACTAAAGTAATTGGCACAACATGCATACTCATAAATTTTATGCTGTTATATTTTCACCTCAGCTGCATTGAAGTTTTTTCCTATTTTTGTCGCCAAAATGCCTAGAAGCAAGCTGCCTTTCATCCTAATTATATTGCAAATTGTGAAAAAATATATCTGAATTATTACATCCTCATGGGGGCTCAGTTGCATCTCTAGTTATACAAGACAATAGTGAATAAATGAGAAAATTAGAACGTGAAGAATTTTTTTGAGAAGTTGACGCCTGTATTAGTGTAAAACTTCCTTTATTCATTAAAAATGTAATTGAAAAATAAAAGAAAAATAAGATTACCCACAAAGTATTTGTTGCTTGAACTTCAGACTTGCTTATCGGTGCAATTCAGACCATTAAAACAAATATTCGTAACGGACATTTTTTATAGAAATCCACTACAAAACATTTAATTCAAATAGTCAATAGTTCACTCTCCGGGTTACATTCTTCATTGTCTGCAATGTGTTCCACAGTAAGTATATGTGCTTATCCTCTTGAAAGGTTGTCTTCCAAACTTCGAATGAGATGACAGAAAAAAACGAGGAGGGGAAGGGTACGTGGATACACAGCAAGAATACCAGAGGGATCAAACACTCAAAAAAATCATTCCTAAAGTATAAGGTATTTATGAGCCCATCACAAATGAAAATAAATGTCAACCTAATTAGTCAACTGAGCTTATATTGGCGCCATCCGAAAGCTTATTATATGAGATATCACACAAATCACATTTTGGAAAATTTAGTTCTCAAAATCGTTTAAAGCTTTTTCTTTTGAGATATCACACAATCACATTACGGAAAATTTAGTTTTCAAAATAGTCCATTTTGACTTTAATCTCTCAAAACACACCACATTGATATTATTAAATAAAGCAGATAGAGAAAGCATCTGAGTAGTACAATTGACTGGGAAATAAAAAAAAAACATTTATTTCTAACATGTACACTGGTAGGTCTTTTACATGATTTAACAGGCATGTATGGAAAAAAATACATGCCCTAGGTGTGTTAAGCAATAACATTTTTGAGTTCTGGTGTAATGTATATTTTGTCCATTAGCAAACTAACAATCTTATCATGCTTTTCAAGATCTACTTTCTTTTTCAAATAAGCTATTAATGTCACTCGAACTTTTATGGTTTAGCGCTATGCCTGGTTTTTCAAGTACATAGGATGTAGTAGTGTAACTACATCACTGTTTCTTATCAGTGTGTATGACACCGTATGGCAAAAATAAACGGTAGAAGCCTACACTACAAGATATGTAGTGTGCCTAACGTGTTGAGGTGGTCAATTTAACTTGTTCTGTTGAAAATGTTAGCTTTAAGTTAATACACTACAAGATATGTTAGCCTACACTACAAGATATGTAGTGTGCCTAACGTGTTGAGGTGGTCAATTTAACTTGTTCTGTTGAAAATGTTAGCTTTAAGTTAATACACTACAAGATATGTTAGCCTACACTACAAGATATGTTAGCCTACACTACAAGATATGTAGTGTGCCTAACGTGTTGAGGTGGTCAATTTAACTTGTTCTGTTGAAAATGTTAGCTTTAAGTTAATACACTACAAGATATGTTAGCCTACACTACAAGATATGTAGTGTGCCTAACGTGTTGAGGTGGTCAATTTAACTTGTTCTGTTGAAAATGTTAGCTTTAAGTTAATACACTACAAGATATGTTAGCCTACACTACAATATATGTTAGCCTACACTACAAGATATGTAGTGTGCCTAACGTGTTGAGGTGGTCAATTTAACTTGTTCTGTTGAAAATGTTAGCTTTAAGTTAATACACTACAAGATATGTAGTGTGCCTAACGTGTTGAGGTGGTCAATTTAACTTGTTCTGTTGAAAATGTTAGCTTTAAGTTAATACACTACAAGATATGTTAGCCTACACTACAAGATATGTTAGCCTACACTACAAGATATGTAGTGTGCCTAACGTGTTGAGGTGGTCAATTTAACTTGTTCTGTTGAAAATGTTAGCTTTAAGTTAATACACTACAAGATATGTTAGCCTACACTACAAGATATGTTAGCCTACACTACAAGATATGTAGTGTGCCTAACGTGTTGAGGTGGTCAATTTAACTTGTTCTGTTGAAAATGTTAGCTTTAAGTTAATACACTACAAGATATGTTAGCCTACACTACAAGATATGTAGTGTGCCTAACGTGTTGAGGTGGTCAATTTAACTTGTTCTGTTGAAAATGTTAGCTTTAAGTTAATACACTACAAGATATGTTAGCCTACACTACAAGATATGTTAGCCTACACGACAAGATATGTAGTGTGCCTAACGTGTTGAGGTGGTCAATTTAACTTGTTCTGTTGAAAATGTTAGCTTTAAGTTAATACACTACAAGATATGTTAGCCTACACTACAAGATATGTTAGCCTACACTACAAGATATGTAGTGTGCCTAACGTGTTGAGGTGGTCAATTTAACTTGTTCTGTTGAAAATGTTAGCTTTAAGTTAATACACTACAAGATATGTTAGCCTACACTACAAGATATGTTAGCCTACACTACAAGATATGTAGTGTGCCTTACGTGTTGAGGTGGTCAATTTAACTTGTTCTGTTGAAAATGTTAGCTTTAAGTTAATACACTACAAGATATGTTAGCCTACACTACAAGATATGTTAGCCTACACTACAAGATATGTTAGCCTACACTACAAGATATGTAGTGTGCCTTACGTGTTGAGGTGGTCAATTTAACTTGTTCTGTTGAAAATGTTAGCTTTAAGTTAATACACTACAAGATATGTTAGCCTACACTACAAGATATGTTAGCCTACACTACAAGATATGTAGTGTGCCTAACGTGTTGAGGTGGTCAATTTAACTTGTTCTGTTGAAAATGTTAGCTTTAAGTTAATACACTACAAGATATGTTAGCCTACACTACAAGATATGTAGTGTATCTAACGTGTTGAGGTGGTCAATTTAACTTGTTCTGTTGAAAATGTTAGCTTTAAGTTAATACACTACAAGATATGTTAGCCTACACTACAAGATATGTTAGCCTACACTACAAGATATGTAGTGTGCCTAACGTGTTGAGGTGGTCAATTTAACTTGTTCTGTTGAAAATGTTAGCTTTAAGTTAATACACTACAAGATATGTTAGCCTACACTACAAGATATGTTAGCCTACACTACAAGATATGTAGTGTATCTAACGTGTTGAGGTGGTCAATTTAACTTGTTCTGTTGAAAATGTTAGCTTTAAGTTAATACACTACAAGATATGTTAGCCTACACTACAAGATATGTTAGCCTACACTACAAGATATGTAGTGTGCCTAACGTGTTGAGGTGGTCAATTTAACTTGTTCTGTTGAAAATGTTAGCTTTAAGTTAATACACTACAAGATATGTTAGCCTACACTACAAGATATGTTAGCCTACACTACAAGATATGTAGTGTGCCTAACGTGTTGAGGTGGTCAATTTAACTTGTTCTGTTGAAAATGTTAGCTTTAAGTTAATACACTACAAGATATGTTAGCCTACACTACAAGATATGTTAGCCTACACTACAAGATATGTAGTGTGCCTAACGTGTTGAGGTGGTCAATTTAACTTGTTCTGTTGAAAATGTTAGCTTTAAGTTAATACACTACAAGATATGTTAGCCTACACTACAAGATATGTTAGCCTACACTACAAGATATGTAGTGTGCCTAACGTGTTGAGGTGGTCAATTTAACTTGTTCTGTTGAAAATGTTAGCTTTAAGTTAATACACTACAAGATATGTTAGCCTACACTACAAGATATGTTAGCCTACACTACAAGATATGTAGTGTATCTAACGTGTTGAGGTGGTCAATTTAACTTGTTCTGTTGAAAATGTTAGCTTTAAGTTAATACACTACAAGATATGTTAGCCTACACTACAAGATATGTTAGCCTACACTACAAGATATGTAGTGTGCCTAACGTGTTGAGGTGGTCAATTTAACTTGTTCTGTTGAAAATGTTAGCTTTAAGTTAATACACTACAAGATATGTTAGCCTACACTACAAGATATGTTAGCCTACACTACAAGATATGTAGTGTATCTAACGTGTTGAGGTGGTCAATTTAACTTGTTCTGTTGAAAATGTTAGCTTTAAGTTAATACACTACAAGATATGTTAGCCTACACTACAAGATATGTTAGCCTACACTACAAGATATGTAGTGTGCCTAACGTGTTGAGGTGGTCAATTTAACTTGTTCTGTTGAAAATGTTAGCTTTAAGTTAATACACTACAAGATATGTTAGCCTACACTACAAGATATGTTAGCCTACACTACAAGATATGTAGTGTATCTAACGTGTTGAGGTGGTCAATTTAACTTGTTCTGTTGAAAATGTTAGCTTTAAGTTAATACACTACAAGATATGTTAGCCTACACTACAAGATATGTTAGCCTACACTACAAGATATGTAGTGTGCCTAACGTGTTGAGGTGGTCAATTTAACTTGTTCTGTTGAAAATGTTAGCTTTAAGTTAATACACTACAAGATATGTTAGCCTACACTACAAGATATGTTAGCCTACACTACAAGATATGTAGTGTATCTAACGTGTTGAGGTGGTCAATTTAACTTGTTCTGTTGAAAATGTTAGCTTTAAGTTAATACACTACAAGATATGTTAGCCTACACTACAAGATATGTTAGCCTACACTACAAGATATGTAGTGTGCCTAACGTGTTGAGGTGGTCAATTTAACTTGTTCTGTTGAAAATGTTAGCTTTAAGTTAATACACTACAAGATATGTTAGCCTACACTACAAGATATGTTAGCCTACACTACAAGATATGTTAGCCTACACTACAAGATATGTAGTGTGCCTAACGTGTTGAGGTGGTCAATTTAACTTGTTCTGTTGAAAATGTTAGCTTTAAGTTAATACACTACAAGATATGTTAGCCTACACTACAAGATATGTTAGCCTACACTACAAGATATGTAGTGTATCTAACGTGTTGAGGTGGTCAATTTAACTTGTTCTGTTGAAAATGTTAGCTTTAAGTTAATACACTACAAGATATGTTAGCCTACACTACAAGATATGTTAGCCTACACTACAAGATATGTAGTGTGCCTAACGTGTTGAGGTGGTCAATTTAACTTGTTCTGTTGAAAATGTTAGCTTTAAGTTAATACACTACAAGATATGTTAGCCTACACTACAAGATATGTTAGCCTACACTACAAGATATGTAGTGTATCTAACGTGTTGAGGTGGTCAATTTAACTTGTTCTGTTGAAAATGTTAGCTTTAAGTTAATACACTACAAGATATGTTAGCCTACACTACAAGATATGTTAGCCTACACTACAAGATATGTAGTGTGCCTAACGTGTTGAGGTGGTCAATTTAACTTGTTCTGTTGAAAATGTTAGCTTTAAGTTAATACACTACAAGATATGTTAGCCTACACTACAAGATATGTTAGCCTACACTACAAGATATGTAGTGTGCCTAACGTGTTGAGGTGGTCAATTTAACTTGTTCTGTTGAAAATGTTAGCTTTAAGTTAATACACTACAAGATATGTTAGCCTACACTACAAGATATGTTAGCCTACACTACAAGATATGTAGTGTATCTAACGTGTTGAGGTGGTCAATTTAACTTGTTCTGTTGAAAATGTTAGCTTTAAGTTAATTTTACTGCCTTAGCATAGACATAGTTTTAATTTTTGTTAGAGAAAAAATTGTTGGGGAAACATCTGTGGTAAGTCCAGGTTTCTTCCTAGGAACCACAAGTAAAGAACCATCAGTTTGAGTTACTTTGTCTTTTCTTATGACGAAATGCTCACTTAAGTGATTTACATATATTATAGCAGTAGCACTGGGGCTAAAATCTGCATTCATGTTCATTCTTGGGGAAAAATACTGGTGTGCAAGTTTTATCTGCACTATACTTAAATTTACACATTGGTACACAACTCTTCTGTCCCCTCTAAAAGCAGGAAGAAACAAGTACTTAACAATGCATAATAAAAAATACAACCGATTATTCAAGGACAGTCATGCATGGGAAAATTCTTATAGTCTTAGAACATACCTATGCCTTACAGAAATAGAATGAACGTCAGGTGAAAAAAATTTTGTTCCGTAAATAAAATGTATGACTGACAACTTAATCATGTCATAGCGAAATAATTGATGGCCTTAAAATGTTCACTACTTTGAAAAAATGTGTATGAAAACATGAAATTTTAGAACGACAAATATTTGTAAGTCTCGGAAATCAGTGGACTCACATGGTGTTTTGAAATCGCGATACGATTTTATTTCGAAATTTTAAAGACCATAAGGACAATACTGTCATATATATTACTACTTACAGTCCTGAAGTAAAAATTCCGTAATACAAAACTACAAGCAGAAATCGACAGACACGAACATGCACAAGCATTAACCAATAAACGCGCCGCCCCGGTGGCGCAGTGGTCTAAGCGATGGCCTCTGATCATTCGTCCAGAAGGGGTCCGGGTTCGAATCCCGGTGAGGCATGGATGTTCTGTTTGTCTTACGGCACTAACTCTATCCCTTCCCTGGAACCAGTGACCCTAAATTAGGGACGGGCGACACTGCTTATAGCCCATTGAGTTGCTCACGGCGGTCTTAAACCTCCAATCAAAAAAAAAAAAAAAAAAAACAATAAACGCTCAAGGTAGGATCCTTTGTGTGACGTCACAACCCAGAATTTCTGGCTGTACTTGGGCCCGGTAAAAAACGTGATCTCGACGGCCCCGGATATACGCGCCGAAAGTTCGTAACGTCACATCCGATAAGAATACAGACATTAGAAAAAACTTACCCAATCACTTTGATAGAGAACATGTAATTTATTGATGTGTACCACTACAACACAAATGATAAAACACGTGGATTCGTGTCAGATTACAACATGTGTTCAAAATGAACACCTTGTTGTGCCGAACAGGCGGTAGCCCTCCGAGAAACAGACATCGACACGCGTTGCAGCATAGCAGTGGTTACAGTTGTGAGGGCAACGTGTTAGCTGGCCACCATGTCGTGCAGGCTTTGACAGAACGTCGATATACCAGTTCCTTTTGATGACCCTAGAGGAAGAAGTCCAACAGGTTCAGATCCGGTGATCTAGCGGGCCATGCGACAGGACGACCACGGCCAAGCCATCGAGCAGGATATTCCGTATCCGGCCACTGGCGAACATCTGCAGCGTAATGCGCCGGTGCTTCATCATGCTGGAACCATAGATTATTGAGAACAGCCAGTGCTACGTGTTCTAGTAATTCCGGCAGAACATCACGTAGGAACACCATATAGTTGGCCGCTGTGACACGTTCGGGAAGAACATATGGTCCCACTAGAATATCGCACACAATACCACACCAGATATTAGAACACCACCGGGCCCGGTGAGCGTGTTCCGTGTTGTGTGCGGTTGTTCATTGCCCAAACATGACCATTATAGGTGTTGCAGATAACCTGCCGAGTAAACCTTGCTTCATCAGTACAGAAGATCCGGCTGATGAAACTACACTGCTAGCCACCTAAAATGCAACACCAAGAAGGACACCAGATAGCAAAGCCAGATTTACTGGACACATAACAACAGATACAAAGATGAAACGATTGAGCTTACAGGCCCGTGCGACTTGCGGAACACGGAGACATCAACAGTTCGTGTGCTCTACAGGGCTGGCAATTACGGCCGCTACACGCCGCGGCATCGAACGAAAGAGGCTTTGGATGTGGACTTGTGGTATGTCGGTCCAGGCTGCTTCCACACGTTGCCACAATTCATCAGGCGTAGCCGCGGGTGGTGCTTGCCGGGCCACTCGGTTGCCCATCAGCGAACAGACGTGTCCGATGAGCAACATATCGGGAGAGCAGGCGGGCCACGGCAGCAGTGACTACTTGTGGGCCATGAGGAATTGTTACACGATGCGTGCCACGTGCAGGCGCGCATAGTCCTGTTGAAACGTGGCCGCTGGCAGGTCCTGTAGGTAAGGGAGGACTACAGGCTCCTAAACGTAGGAGATGTACCGGTAGCTGTTGAGTGTACCGGCGATGCGTACCAGAGGGGTGCGGGTGTCATATCCAAATGCGCCCCAAACCATAACAGCAGGCGACGGACCGGTATGGCGATGCATAATGCAGGCGTCATACAGTCTCTCGGCGCGGTGCCGCCACACGCGGATCCGACCATCGTGGTGTTGCAAGCAGAAGCGGGATTCGTCGGAGAAGACAATGTCGTGCCATTCCGTAGTCCAGTAGTGGCGTTCAATGACCCACTGCCACCGCACTCGCCGGTGGTGTAACGTCAATGGTAACCGGAGAAATGGACGCATTGCGACAAGTCCCCGCTCCTGCAGACGACGTCGAACGTTAAGTGCTGACACACGTTGTGGCGCAACACACCCTAATTCCTGCACTAACGTTCGTGATGTGGTAGTGCGAGCCGTCAATGCCCGCCGCACAACATGCCGGTCCTCCAGTTCGGTGGTGTGCCGCGGCTGCGGCAATCACTCACGTCGGTCCGCCCGTCCCTCTTGCAACCACGGAATCTATATTCGCTTCACTGTGGCTGGATGTCGTCCCACACGGGCGCCGATGTCTCTCTACGATAAACCGCTGTCGCGATAAGCCTCTATTCGTCCTCTGTCGAACTCCGAAACGTGCTGGAAGGACTGCCGTATTCTGCGACGAGGCATCAGGAAGCTTCCCACTTACAAGTCCGGCAGCACAACACACTTCCACAACTTACACCCAGCCTTCTGTGCACCCTTCTTTTAGTTCTCGGTGGCGTGCCGGGCGCAAATGATTTGCATATGCCCTGCAATGCTAATTGTTTGCATGCCCTCTCGCGGGCGACGGATGCTGCGAATTTCAGGCCAATCGGATGCTTCCTTCTTCGTGTTGCATTTTCGGTGGCCAGCAGTGTATTATCGGCATCATGTTGCTGTAGTAGCCTCTCATATTATGCCTGTCTTCGAGGATAATCCTGTGGTAATAGGCCTTGCACCCGTGTGGTGTTATATGGATGCAGGTCTTCGTCGTGTAGAACGGCAAGTACGGTACTTTGGTGCACACCGAACTACTGCGCGATCGCACGGCTGCTGGTCTTTGGCTCCTGATCTATGAACTCTAGTATGACGTCCTCGAGGGTTGGTGTTCTCACAGAGGGTCCAGCTCCAGTGTCTACACTTGGACGTGGTGCGACGTTGTCTGTGTCGTGCATTCGAGCGTCAAGCAGCCGTATGACCTGGGCGTCCGGGTGCCGTCGTGCCGGGTGCTATGGTAAACCATGGCGTCCTGGCGCAATGGTAACCTGGGCGTCCGGGTGCCGTCTTGCCGGGCGCAATGGTAAGCCATGACTTCCTGGCGCAATGGTAACCTGGGCGTCCGGGTGCCGTCGTGCCGGGCGCAATGGTAAACTTGCTGCGCCCAATGGTAAACCATGGCATTCCCCCAATAGGAAATACATGTCACCATACTATCTCAAACTGTACGACATATCGTTACCCACACTACTGTCAAATGTACCAACGCAGTATGAGCTTACCTGCTACCGTCGCCAACCATTTTTATCCCTACCTGCCGTATCGCGTAGGCGTACAACTGATGCTTTCACGCTACCACGTCCTTCGAATTTGCATACCCACCCAGTGTCACATTTTAAAATGTTGATTGCCTTTTTTTTTTAATTGGATATTTAACGCCCGCCGTGAGAACTAAGTGTGCTGTAAGTTGTTGCCCGTCCTGAATTTAGGACCACTGGTTCCAGGGAAGGGAGAGAGTTACTACAGTAGGACAAACACAACATCCATGTTTCACCGGGATTCGAACCCGGACCACTTTCGGACAAATGATCAGAAGCCATCGCCTTCGACCACTGCGATAACAGGGCGGCTTGATTGCCTTGTGATGCGTGCACCTGTATAAATATCTACGTCGCTCTTTAACGAGCATGTGCGTTACCGGATGTGGCGTCACGAAACTTTCGGCGCGTATATCTCGGGAATGCGACGTCCTATCGGACAACGGAAAGCGGATTTCGGCTTCTTTCTTCACGAGGAATCGTCCGGTAGGTTTATTCTGTGGTCGATTCTGATCGCCCTACATATATCTTGTATCTGTTGGTACACAATATTATCAAAAGTATTTGCATGCCACAGTGTTTTGGGACAAATGGTTTGATTATCGCAATTAGTAGTTGGTCACTCCACCTTTTGCTTTTATGACAGCGGTTACAGTTCGAGGCATACTATGAACTAATTTCCGGTAGGTCTCGACAGGAATGGCTCGACATTTGTCTTGCAAACCTACTGCCAGTAGAAAGCGAAGACAGTCGTTGTGGTCGATTTTGTATCCGACTTCCCAATTTATCTGAAAGGTGTTATTTGGGATTGAGATCAAGGTTCTGAGTAGGCCAGTCTATTAATTCCACCTCTCTTTCAAGAAACCAAACCTGCACATGCCGTTCAGTGTGGCATTGAGCTTGATTGTTTTCGAAGAGACAACGTTAATTTCCATGATACTGTCATACTATTGGTAGGATAGAATTACCCAGAGCATCCAGCTACACTTCAGAATTCATGGTTTGTGGTATAATAACCAATGGGCCGAGCCCCACACACGAAAGACAATTCCATGCCATGATGAAGCCTCTGCCGAACTTAACAGTTACCAGAACACAATTCAACGAAAACCTTTCGTCTGTCTATCGCCAAATCCAAACATGCCCATCAGATCGGAAGGGTGAAAAGCGTGTATCATCACTCTAAAAGAACAGTTTTGCGGTCACTCATAGTCCAGGAACATCGGGAGGCACTCCACTCGAAACTGCGTTTTCCATTCACGGTAGTGATGTGTTGCTTATGTTGCGCTGCTCTACAAAAATAACCCACACTGTGCTCTCTGCTAATAGTGATGTTACTAACCAAGCCACTACAAATATTAAATAATTCAGCAGCGATGGAAACGGCATAGGAAAAAAAGGAATTTCCTAACATTTCTTACCATGGATCTTCTGTCACATTCCGTCAGTTTTTGGGTCATTCCTGAACGGGTTTTTTTTCTGTAGGTGAACGTTCTGCTTTTATCTCTTCACGACATTATTTACAACCGATTTTAGTATGCTTAATTTACCTGAAACGTTTCGTATGGAAACGTTACTCAGAGGACATCCTATGACCAGCCCACGCTTCAACTCAGAAAGTTCACGTCCGCGCGAGATATCCGCTTCAAAAGTTTTGATAACACGACAGAGAATCTCAGCTTTATACGCATATATACCTATCCACTCACAGCGCAACTTCCTGCGCGAACGTTGTTCGTACTTATGCAAATATTTGGTAGTGACCGAATAATTTTGATAATATAGTGTATTTATAGAATATAACACCTATACAGTGATTGAACAGAATAATGTGAACACGTAGGAAAAGAAGGTTTTGCGTACCTAATAGGGTTTGGAACCACCTTTTGGCATTCCAAACCTCCTGAATCCTCCTTGGAATTTTTTTGATTGGAAGTTTAACGACCACCGTGAGCAACTCAATGGGCTATAAGCAGTCGCCCGTCCCTAATTTAGGGTCACTGGTTCCAGGGAAGGGAGAGAGCCAGTGCTGTAAGACAAACACAACATCCATGCATCACCGAGTTTCGAACCCGGACCCCGTTCGGACGAATGATCAGAAGCCATCGCTTAGACCACTGCGCCACTGGGGCGGCCCTCCTTGGAATGGACGCACACAAATCCTGTATGGTTGTTAATGGGAGTTTACTCCATTCTTCGTGCAGAAACTGTTCCAGCTCCTTAAAAGGTGCAGGAGGAGGATAACGGGATCTCACTCTGCTTTCCAACACACACCACAATGGCTCGATGATGTGTAAGTCGGGTGATTGGGCAGGCCAAGAATGGTGTGTAATTTCATCCTCATGTTCCCCAAACCATGATTGGACATTCCTAGCTCTGTAAATTGTGTCGTTATCATCTTGATGGATGGCATAGCCTGCAGGAAACAATGCCTGAGCCATTGGATTGACTTGGTCGGCCAAAATGGTTTTATAAGCCAAGCTAGTCATCCGTGCTTTCAAGGTGATCAGGGTACCTACTGAAACCCACGATATGACCGACCAGAGTATGAAAAACCCACCATGCTGTGCTGTTGAAAGCACAGTCTGAACTGTACGCTTTTGGAGGTGTTCTCCGCACGTGAACACCTCCTGCGGTGGGGAATAGTGTGAGTGTGGATTCATCTGAACACATTACAGGCTTCCATGCATCGGCAGTCCATATTGTGTACTCCTGGAACCACAGCCGTAGCTGTTGTGCATTCACACAGGTTCCCAGATATTTTGCAATAGCAGCTGTGCCATGAATATCTTGTTCAGGGGCTGGTACGATTCGTCCAACGACGATTGGCCGAATGCCGATTCGTCCAACGACGATTGGCCCAATGCCGATACGTCCAATGGACAATTGGTCCAAAGGTACAATTCGTCCATTGGGACGATTGGTACAATGCAGATTCGTCCAATGGACGATTGGTCCAATTCCATCCTATCTGTCCGAAGTGCTACTCGTGCTATAAAAGTCTCATCTGCTCTGATTCTATCTCCGATGTTTTACGAAAGTACCGGTAGTCCCAAGAATGTAAAATAATGTTACATTTCATGCGTAATATTGTGGTTAAAGATTTTTTTTTTTTTTTTTTTTTTTTTGGAATCGAGTTTTCTTGTTATACTGTCTTTGCTGCCGTATGAAGTTACTAATGTGCGAGCCGTTCTATCAACTTCAATGTTTCTCTTTTGCATGAAATAATATAAAATACTAGTGTTCCGTTTCTGTTTGTAGAATGCAGTGGGGTTTTCCGCCAACTGCCCAATGGAAGCAACTGGTCGGGGTTTGAACAGTGGCCTTTTCAACAGTTTTTATTCCAGCGATGTCATATTCATAACGTTTACATATTAAATCAAGTTAATAATATTGCGCTTTTACTTAAACACGAAATATTAATTCATAGGCCTTTTTAACAGTTTATATTCTACCGATGTCATATTCATAACGTTTACATATTAAATCAAGTTAATAATATTGCGCTTTTACTTAAACACGAAATATTAATTCATAGGCCTTTTTAACAGTTTATATTCTACCGATGTCATATTCACAACGTTTACATATTAAATCAAGTTAATAATATTGAGCTTTTACTTAGGCACGAAATATTAATTCATAGGCTCTAGGCCTAGGGCTTTTTAGGACTTTTTTATTCTACCGATGACATATTCATAACGTTTACATATTAAATCAAGTTAATAATATTCCGCTTACATTTAAGCACGAAATATTAATTCATAGGCGCGCGGCCTAGGCACCTAGCAAATACCTCAGAAATGATACGATGAGTGCCTTTTATAAAGTTCTATAAAATATTTACAAATACCAAATATTTATTTTGTCATTTAAAATCTTCTAAAAAATGCCCGGGGCCTAATTGCCTCGTAAAGGCCTGAGAAATGATAGGATGAGTGCCTTTTATTAAGTTTTATAACATATTTACAAATACCAAATATCTAGGTTGTAAATCAAAATCTTCAAAAAATGCCAGCGGCCCAGGTGCTTTGCAAACAGCTGAGAAATGCTCCATTGAGTGCCTTTTACCAGGTTTATGTAAAATGTTTACAATTACTAAATATACGGAAATTATCTTTCAAAAGGATATGAAGAGGATAATAATGTATCCTTTCTGGAAAATAAAAAAGTTTACCGTTGGTAAGATGATACCATTGGACGAATCGGCGTTCGACCAACCGTACCATTGGACGAATCGGCATTGGACCAATCGTACCATTGGACGAATCGGCATTGGACAAATCGGACATTGGACCAATCGGTACATTGGACCAATCGTCCCTTTGGACGAATCGGCATTGAACCAATCGTCTTTCGACGAATCGTCCGGGACCGCTTGTTCATGCAGTTCCCTGCTCTCTGTTTTCGCTGACACTGAGGTCTGGAGATGCAGATTGAACTGCGCACTAATTTTTGGCACCGCCGCCTTTTTATTACAGGTACCAGTCCTTTTAATGTCCTCCTGTCTCTATCAGTCAGGGTTGTTTTTCAGCCGCTCTGGGGTTTGGCAGACGAAATATTGCCACGAACACGGTATGCTGTCATGACGATAGACGCATTAGTTCTCGTTACCCCCACTACCTGGGTGACTGTCGTCACGGAAGCGCCAACTAGCCGTCCACCAATAGTTTAGCTCTCTGTCGAAGTCCGTTACGTTGCGCAGTCCGTCGTCACCCCGAAAGAAATTTTGCAACAAGCCACTTTAAATGTACTTAAGCAGAACCTTAAGGTTCTAAACAAAGATATTACAACCAAAAAGTGGTGGATACCTTTGAGTATTGCGACGTACTCAGGTGCACTAAAAAACACGTCTCTGAGCGTGGTGTTCACATTACTGTGTCCAACTCCTGTATTTGTTCACGTTGATTTTGAATGTCTGTATTTAGTAAGAAACCTTCCCTATTTTTTTCATTCCGCCGTTATTGTCTCATGCCATTTTTTTCCTTTTTAGAGTGGTTATCTATTTATCTTAGGTTGGAGAAATGATTATGCATTTTATAAACAAGCCTGTTGGAAACGTATCGCATTCTGACGGGCACTTCTGGAACATGACATTTATTTATTTCCCGTATGCCAATTGAAACTCTTCCGTTACGATAACTCCCTATTTCATAACCCATCAAAACTGATAGACGAATCATGGAATATTTTAAATCGTTCGTATCATCTTCTCTGAATTAATGTTTCTATTACTAAATGAATCCTGCTCTGATAACCGTCTACAAATTAATGTCTTTGTAACAGAGGAAAGCATTTTCTAATAACTTTCTTCAAATAAAAGCTTCTGCTACAAAAAATCTAAATCCTACTCAAAATTGCTATTTACATAATAGATGATTTCACCATCTGTGAATTCTTTCGAAATTACCTTTTATGTTATATAAAACGCTTTTTCCCAAATAATCCTATCTAAATTAGTGCTTACATCAACGAAAAAAGCAAACAAAGCTCTCGGAACTACTTGTTTTTATGAAATAAAACTGAGACATTAAAATTAACATTTTCCAAATTAATAATCTGTGCAAGTGAGGTTTAAAAGGAAGAAATGCAACAAAAGCAATTCCAGTTGCACCCAATTAAAAACTATTGGGTTTGGTCTGAATGAAATGTTCGGCGCGAACGAGCATTGGAGACAGGCCCCTCCCCCACAGCGGAATGGAACCACCCACAGGTGTTACGGGTATTACGTCACAGAGTTACTATAAATAGCTAGCACCTGTGTGAAAAACAAGGTTTGGGGCGCTAGTTGTCAAAGTTCGTGACTGCCAAGGAGAAAACCCCGGGTTCGATCCCAGGCAGGTACCAACACTCGAACCTCTAAATGTCCGCCGTGCATCGGATGTGCACGTTAAGCCGTCGGGCCCCGGATGCTGGTCTCCCGGTAATAAAAAAGGGCGTCTTCTACCCCTTTCTACCTCGTTTCAGTGCCACTTTGCAATCGGGCTCTCTAGCCCAAATCTCCTAGCTTCCTATTTCTAAAGGTTGTTTAAGAACTGAGGTCAGACACTCCTTTTTCTAAAATCCTCAATATAAGATCTGAAAATTAAGAACAACAAGGTTCAGGCGGGGTTTGTTTCGACGTAACGTGGCTTGCAAAGAAAACATGCAGACGCCGGATTCGAGAGTCATCTACCTGTATGAATTTGAACTCAGTCATTCTGCAGGAATTCTGTTCGAAACGTTAACAAAGCGTTTGGAGAGAATACAACCTATGGACGAACCATTAGGCGATGGTTTGTGAAGTTTGGAAACGGAGATACAGACCTGCAAAGCGATGCACGTGGTCACCAACCTGTTGCTGTTTCTGACGATGTTCTGTTACGTGCGGTATGAGTGAACCCTCTAAAAAGATGCAGTGAGGTAGCGCTAGAGGCAGGTGTCAACCACACGACAGTTGTTCGGAGTCTGGCTGGGCTGGGTAAGATAAAAAAAGCTGGACATGTGGCTGCCGCACGAGTTGACAACTGCCAACAAGACTAGGCGTTTGGAAATCTGCACGTAGCTGCTTGCCATGAATAAACAGGAACCTCGACTGCATCGAATCGTCACCTGCGAAGAGAAGTGGGTACTTTATGATAATCGGAATCGATCTGCACAATGGTAAAGCAAGACATAGCCTGCTGGACGGCATTCCAAGCCACCCCTACACACCAAGAAACGGTGCTTCTTGTCTGGTGGTCCACAGTCGGGATAATTCATCCGAGTTTCTCGGCAAGAGGCCATACCATCACCGCAGAACATTATTGTGCTGAATTACACCAGATGCACCGGAAATTTCTGCAGAAACAACCGGCTTTGGTCAACAGACATGGTGTTTTTCTGCTTAAGGACAACGGCCGCTCTCATGTCGCAAAACGAACGATGCTGACACTAAGTGCCTTGGGCTATGAAGCACTGTCTTATCCTGCCTATTACCCGGACTTGTCTCTGACAGACTATCACGTGTTTCGTCGCATGGATCACTTCCTGTCCGGGAAACAGTTCACGACAGATAACGAGGTTCAGCTTGGGGTTGATGATTTCTTCGGGTCCCAGCCACTAGACTTTTCGTTCCGGGATCATGGACTTGACAGACAGATGGCAACTATGTGCCGAATGCAAGGGGAATTATTTTGCCTAGATAAGTTGTCCGACTTTTCTGTTCTCGCCGTTCACGTGTGCTGGTCCTTTGCCAGATATTTCATTCGCACCAACCCAAATAACTGCTTAAAACATTTCAAAAATTCGACAAAATTTATCTACAAGAAAGTTAAAAATGTTTTCTAATTTTTCAAATAGGCCGCCTGGCGGTACATCTCCAACACCAATAAAATTTTTAACGTCTGTTTGCTTTTTACGCTTTGTGTTGAGATGATGATAGATTATGAAAAACAAATTTTAAAAACAGTTATACGCAAAGTGTGAAAACACAAATTAGTCCCTGACGGAAATCGAAGTCGCGCCCCCTCACTCCGGGGTAAGTTGTTCTCCCAACTGAGCTGCATGGACGGAATGCACTGCTGCAGATTTGTCGTCTTGGCACGCGATTCACCTCTGTAGTACGTCATATCATCTTGCTCTTAACTTCTTTTTTTTCTTTTTTTTTAAGTGAGATAGGTTTTTTTATTAATTTCAGACGATATGTGGAACAAATATCACACATTTTTCAAAGAACCCAACTACCAGTAGATCCATTTTTACGTTCGGTATCCAATGCGAAAACATAAATTTGTCGGTGACGAATTCAAACACGCGGCTCCTCACTCCGGAGTAAGCCACCCCGGTGGCGCAGTGGTCTAAGGCGCTGGCCTCTGATCATTCGTCCGTAAGGGGTCCGGGTTCGAATCCCGGTCAGGCATGGATGTTGTGTTTGTCTTACGGTACTGGCTCTCTCCCTTCTCTGGAACCCGTGACCCTAAATTAGGGACGGGCGACTGCTTATAGCCCATTGAGTTGCTCACGGTGGTCGTTAAACCTCCAAACAACCAACCAACCAACCAACCAACTCCGGAGTAAATTGCTCTCCCAACTAAGCTACACGGACGGAATTCCCCACTGCAGATTTGTCGTCTTGTCGCATGATTCTCCTCTGTATTACGTCACAAGGGTGTTTCACGAAGAGTGTCCGAAAGGAATAGGAATGCGACGGTTGGACGTTACAGTAAAGTGAGAAATGCAAAATAAGCAGCAAGCAGAGGATAGTTCAAATGTGAGAGTTGCACCTTTCCTAGAATTGATAAACTTCCAAAAATACGAAAATTAAATACGGTACAATCCTAAAGAAAAAATTGCACTGCGTTGAATTAGGGGGGATAGAAATTTATCCGGACGCTGTTGAGCGGTGGTTCTCAAATTATGTATCCTATGGAACCGTTTTTCCAACAATTTCTAGCAACGAAACCACTTCATACATACCATTGGAAGATTAATGTAACTATATTTTTATTATTTATCACTGATTTGAAATGAAAATGAAACAAAAAAAAAGCAATTAATCAATAAAAAAGTAATACCTACAAAAAGGTAACGTAGAGCCGAGAAAATTTATTATGCCAATGATGCAAATATTCATTTCTGAAAAATATTACTGTGATGAATGGCTTTGCTTTTACTTCCAGGTAGTGCTTTAAAACTTGGTTCTATCAAAGAAAGTTGTAATTTCGCATCGGGTTCTTTATCCATCTTATTCCGGTGCTTAGGTTTTGTTCATGCATACACAGAAAAGCCGGTTTCACAAAGATAGCTTGTCGCAAATGGTAAAATTACTGGCACAGCTTTTTGCGATAATAATATATATTCTACCTCCAAACTGCACCAAAATTCTGCTACTGGTACTGTTTCATAAAGGGATGTCATTGAAGAATCCGACCGACGTCAGTTAAATATTTTTTTTTACATTCATCAGATGAAAAACGTGGAGGTTTTTCATAATTAACAAATGAAATTTTAGTAAATAATTGATTTTTTTTTATTTTTCCTGTTGCTCAACAGGAAAATGAGGTTTGACGAGATGCATATCCCACTCGTTCACCCCGCCATGCCACGTCATTTAGTCTTGCGATGTAGTGCGCAACTTTTATTGTGCATCCTTGTACACGTCTGGTTATCTGGTGCTTTCACGTGTTATTCCTCTTCACTGTGGAGCTCTGCTGGTTCGTGATGTTCTCTATGCTTTCGTTTTCAATTTTTCTCGGTTTATTTTTTCGTTCCTCATTTCTTTTAAATCAGATGTTTCCATGCGTACTGCAGTTCGATAGGACTGTTAGTGTTACAGTTATAATTCCTTGTTTTCTCGATTACTACGGCTTCGGACGCTGTACACGACGGAAGTAGTGAGTCAACATCAGACGTCGCAAACGGCGGAAGTAGTGAGTCCCACGGAAGATGACTGCAATGCAGTAGTCGAAATTAGTTGGGTACGGCTGCACGGGACAGTTTTGTGTTCATTTCAGATCTTCTTTTATTGTGTTTTAGGCAGAATGTTCCCTTTGTTAACCTTTTATTAGTTGATAGACTGAATGTCTATGCCGTCCATTGAGTCATTGACTCATTCAAAGTCTCGAATTTCTTTTTTTTACTATATCATCCAAACTCTTTGTGACGTACCTGCCAGCAGGACGCACACGACATAAAGGCAGATAGGAATCAGAATAAAACGTCTGCGTAGCTCAGTTGCTAGAGCGACTTGTTCCGGAATAAGCGGCCTCGGGTTCGAATCCCGGCGTAGACCAAAAATGACGGAGAAATTTACTTGTTATAAATGGCGCCCGAACTATCCGGATGACCCGGCCGTTCAAAATCTCGCATTGGTGTGATGTTATTTCCACACCGCGAGACAGGAAAAATCAGAGAATTCCTTCTCCAGCGCTTCGAAAAATAAAAATGTGTGATGTTGCATTCCACACAGCAGATTGACTGGGAGTTCTCAGGTGCACGTTCTACAGTGGATGGCTGCCTGCAGCGATTCATGGTCACGGCTGACCCGTGGGCCATGCCCCCGGCCCTCTTTCGGGGGGGGGGAGATGTGACGTACCTGCCAGCAGGACGCACACGACATAAAGGCAGATAGGAATCAGAATAAAACGTCTGCGTAGCTCATTTGGTAGAGCGACTTGTTCCGGAATAAGCGGCCTCGGGTTCGAATCCCGGCGTAGACCAAAAATGACGGAGAAATTTACTTCGTTATATCTTTTAAAAGTTCTCCTCATCATTCATAGTCCTAGTTCAAATAATTTTATTACATTTTAATCAACTGAAATGATAACGACGGCAATTTTCCACTGTGATACTTCGAGTGAACCTGGATGGTCACTAACTGAACAATAGAATGCAAGAATTTCGACCAATGCTGAAGAAAGGTAAGAATAACAAAAGCTTTACTCAATTTATAGACGGTATGCATATGACGTCACAGAAAGGTAAACCATCGTAGCAGACGCTCTGGTGATCAACTGGTGTACACGCACTGCTTGAATTTGCATTGTGGAGCGTTAGGGAAAATAGTGTTATGTGTTTTTTTTAGCTGAAGTAGCCGAAGTGGGAGAGATAATCATGTGTCCTAATATAGATTACCGTCTGAACGAACAAAATGGGGTCAGAATTATGAAAATTTAATTCAGAAGCGCCAAAATGTGTTGTTATCACGTGTGCTGGTATTGATGACAGGAAAACGAAGGAACACCGGAGTGTGTAGTTTACATTTCGTAACAAGTATGTTCATAAATTTACTGATGCATTATCTGATGAAGATCTTTAGACTAGAATTAACCTTCCTTATGCGTAAGATTATGCTGTTTTTTATCGTGAATGTATCCACTACTGTAGGGGAGTGAATATCATATAAAACCTTCACATGTTGGGTTCCCAGGCAGATTTTGGAAAAATGATCTCATGATAACATTCACCAGTTTATTATTATTGTCATTATTATAAATAAGGTACAGAGACTTAGTGCTACTCGCCAGAATTATTACTATAATATCTTAATTGAATATGCTGTTAGCCCAGAAGTTGGTGGCTGTGCGGGAATGCAGAATTTCGAGTTCCTTTCAAGCAAAGCATTCCCCTTCCTACAATATTGTTCAGAAAAATTGTGTATGCAATATCATATGGGTCCCCACAATTACCCAATAACATTAATTTATAAGAATAAAGCTCTTTTTGGTCACCAGATAACCCACTTACGTAGTCAGTGCAATGCATCTTTGATCTCACTTGTACACCAGTTGCTGTGCAAGAAAGCAGCAGACGAAAAAAGGACGCGAACCGCGGTTTCGTGACGTCAATGCATACGGTCTATAGATATATTTCAATAATTACATGTAGTTCTCAAAATGCAAAGAATAATGCTCCCGGGTAGATAAAACTACCAATTAACGTGTGAAATAGTAAATGGCAATACAACATAATGGTTGTATAAACTTTAACGATTTTTCTAGCCACGTAATACAGTTCAAGGTTTTGAACAATAAATAAATCGTCAGCGTATACAGTACATTCAACGGGATCTTCCCATGGAGCATGTAAAGCATCATTTGCAATAAGGTTCCACCAAATGGTTCCCGAATTACAACCCCGTAAACAACTCTTTGAATACGATATAATAATCTGTGAACCTCCCAAATCCGTCTCAATACATCTCTCCTCTAAAAAACTTGAAATGAGACCAAATAGGTTTTTGGATAATTGGTATCTAGTAAAATCTTCAATATAGCAGGCCACCATACGGTGGTATATGCATTTCGAACATCTAAAGAAATCAAGGAAGTATGTATTCCTCTTGATCGATGAAATGATCGATGAAATGACACTTTACGATGGATGTAATCCAATGCATCAGTAGCACTCTTGCCCGGCGTCAATGCAAATTGGGTAGCATGGAAACCATTGTTGATTACGTATACAATACATCACTCTGTTGGTAATTAACTTATCAAGAACTTTCCCCAACAGGGTATAAAACAGATTGGTCGATAAGACGATAGTTCAGAACGTGATTTACATTCTTTATTAAATAGAACCAATATCGCTCTTTTCCAACATTTTGGAAAGATGCCTTTCACCAGAGAGATTTTTAACAGGTTAAGAAGGAATTCAGGATCTGTAATAAAGATCTCTTTAATAATTCAATAATTTATCCCATCCCAACCAGGAGCGCAATGCATGGAAATTTCACGGTGAACACTTTCGTCCTCGTCTGTAGTAAATAAACTATCGTTAGATGAATATGATATGTCTCTGAATCTTGGTCTAATACCATAATGAATATCTACATCACTTGTAATATCATCTACAGGAAAGTGACATCGAAGCAGTTCATCCATACTATCACTTAGTGTTTTAGTATATGTTCCATCCAATTTTCGAATGGAAGAAATGATAAGAGGAGACGTCAGCTTACCACTAGCAATCTTGTACGTTAATCCCAATCGTGAACGAAAGTTCACCCTACCTCACAGTTCTTTATAAAATCCAGTCTTAATAGATGCCGATGCTCATTTGTAAATTGCTGAATCTCTCTTATAAATCTGTGTTAGCTCAGATATCTCCTCACTAACCGCTCGACATCGCTGCATCTGCTTCCGGGAACGTCTAGCCATTGCCCGAAGATAGATGAACTCTTCATTCCACAATGTATTAGAAGACACCGTTTTTGGTCTTGGATTCCAAGATGATTCGCAAACCATAAGTAACTGCTCTGTAAAGTTCTGGAAGTACACATCAACATCTGAAATAAATCGAATAATCTGTTTTTGATCAGCAATAAGAATTGTTAGTTTCTCTTTAAATACCACCCAATCAATATTATTCATTGAATATCCCTTTCTAGTGGAATGCGTTTGACATTCTATTCCACTTAAATCAAAAATTATCATTTGATAATCACTTGCAGAATAATCATCCAAAACTTTCCAATGTAAGATCTGTAATTCACTATTCAATTTCGTCACTGTACTATCAATCCAAGAATAACCTTGAGTTCCCTGGAATGTAGGAATACTACCAGAGTCATTCACAATTACTAAGTTTCTGAACAAGAAAAACTCCATCAATTGAAGTTCTCTGGTATCATCTTGGGGGTTACCCCAGACACCACATTTTGCATTAAAATTCCCAGGTATAATAACATCACACGAGAAACCTTCCATGAACTTCTCTAATTTTTTGAAGAGGAATATTAATATCTTCAGACGGTGGGCACTAAATACTCACAATTACACAAAGATCCGACTGTAACTCAACTTGTATTGCCACAAATCTTTAAGGTACCGTCAGCAATAGAACTTGTATTTCTGATTTAAATACCAAAATTGCAGACAATGCATCTCCGAGTTAGTATAAAACTTCTGGTTAGCAGTGGGAAGACCAATAATTATTGATTGATAAATATGAGGTTCCTGGATGAGAAGAATGTCCACACCATGCTCTACCGATGTCAGCAGAGCTTGAATAGTTGCAAATTTAGTTGTGCTAATCGCATTGATCTCAACGAATATTCATTCATATTTGGTCCTTTGTCTAATTAAAGTTAATTTTCTAAGAAGAGTAGGACACTCGCTACTCATCCCGGATTGACTGACATCCAACTTCAGTTTAAATTGATCATTTGCTTTGACACAGTTCGGGCATATTTCTATCCCCGTACATTCCCCAAGAACTATGACCAGCAGAAGAACATCTAGCCCAAATATGATCACTGCTCTTGCACTTGTGCTTAAAATGCCCAAATCCTGAGCATTTAAAACAACGAAGCTCTCGAATGAATTCTCTGATGGAGTGTACGGCCCATCCCAAATTCACTTAGTCCCTTTTTTGAAGAACCATAGAGGTAAAAACTGGGCTATCCAATGGTTTTTACCCCTTTTAGCAGGTATAGCAAATTTGATGATTAAATCATTTTCCTGTATCTCGGAATTGTGTTCTTTAATTTTTGACTCAACTTCCTGTATTGGCAATTCTTTATCAGTTCCATAAATAGCTATTCTTGGATTTTGGTTGTTGGACAAACACGGAATCAAGACATCCTTGGTATTTGGATTTGAATTGATCTCTTCTTCAAGTTTTTGCAAATCCAAAGCAGTGGATAATTCAAATAATACACCACACCTATTTATCTTTCTGATATTTTTGATTCTTTCCTGTAGCTTAAAGGATTGAACATATGCTTTTAAATTAGTTTTAACTTCTTCAGAAACGTGTCTTCCTTTTTTCGGAAAGACCAACAAAACACGTTTTTCTTCTGGCTTCCTCGTAGGTCTTGCAGAAGCTTTCTTCTTGAGTTTCTTTGCAAATGATTCTCCTCCAGCAGTGGCTGTAAAAACATCAAGCTATTCCTCTCTAATCATGGCACGCTCTTGTAACTGACCCAAAATGTGGCTAATTGTTGTCATTTGAGTGATTGCCATTTCTTGCAACTTCTGAAATACCAATCTCAAGGAAATTCTAGTAGGATTACAAATTTTACAGGCCTTATGTTCTAACATTCCCTCGAGTTCAGAGGAACACTCGGAAATCAAAGTATCCAAATTTGCTGGCCGCTCCAAGCTGACGCCCTTGAGTGCCATAATGAATCAGTGAGGACCACTGATAAGAGTTAATCTAGATGATGAAAGCTAGAACTCCAACTTAGCCCACTGTAGTAGGGGAACCGTCACCGCGCCGATGCGTGAGGTTAAGCCAAGCACTAGGGCACCGATTCTAAAAAAGACTAAGTTTCCTCGAAAAGGCACGTGCAGGAACCCAATTGCACCGAAACACTTTTCTCCAGTTTCCGCAAATAAAGGAAAATTTTCCAAGAGTGTCCAAAGAAATCTTGACCTGACGGTCAAAGGGATAGGCATGAAATGCTGTACTTCGAACTGTTGAAACCGGGCGAAATAATCACTGCACAACGATACAGCGATCAGTCGATGAAATTGAACGCCGCAATCGAGCAGAAAAGTAACGCCATTGGTCAGGTAAAGGACGAAACCCAATCATCCTATTACACGATCATCCCAGATCACATGTCGGTGCCACCTAGAAATCAACCCTTGAACAGTTACACTGGGAGGTTTTACCGAACCCGGCTTACTCGCCGGACATTGCCCCCTCAGACTTTCATCTATCTCGCTCTATGCAACAATCCCTAGCACAACAGCGGTTCACCACAGTTCTTGAGGTGGAAAATGTCGTCACTGCGTTCTTCAGCTCAAAATCCGAGTCCTATCACAGGGGAATCCATTTTCTCCCTGAAAAATGGCAAAAGGTGATTGGTTCTAACGACCAATATTTTGTTGAATATATGTGAACTGGTTTCCTGATTGTTACTGTCTCTTTTCTCCTTAAAACGGCTGAAACTTTTAGATTCCCCTAATATTTGAGATTCTGGACTTATAATAACTTACTTGCAGTGAAGCGTTAACGTCCGCGATTATTACATATTGGGGGACATCTGCAAAACCATTTAAAAGATGATAACCGACCTGTCTGTTCAGACATTACAGGCGTTCGGCATGATTCTGAGAAAGACAACATGTCGGTTGTCCTCTTTCAAACGGATTTGCAGATGTACCCCATATGTACTAATTGCGGATGTTAACGCTTCACTGCTGGTAAGCTGGCATACATCCAGAATTTCAATTATCGATATCTCAGCGAAATATTCCTCTAAAGCGTTCGGGTAAATTTTTTCTTTGGAATTCGGCGCTGGGCGTTCTTCATTTATTCAGTTTGGTTTCCACATAGCCGAATAAATATTTAATTTCTGCATTTTTTGAAAATTACCCATTCAGGGGTGTGGAACTATCATTGCTGAATTTCTCTCTGTTTGAACACGCTGGGTAGGTTTGACATCGTGAGACATGCAAATTATTTAGGTATCACGCTTGGCCACGCATGTGACGCAAGCAAGGACGGGTCGTAGAGCTGCGTCTCACCGGCTATATAAGGTCGTACGGTTGCGCGCGAGCTGGCCATTCTGACTCATGCTGTTGTGTTGGTTGCATCCTTTGCAAGTGAAGTACGCGTCGGAGAAAAGTTCGGAAGCAATTAGAGCAGTTCGAGGAGTTCAACAGAACCTGCACCGTGGGGCTCCAGGAAACGGGATGGTCTTATCGCCGTATTGCGCGCCATACCGGTCTTGCGGTTATACCCATAGCACGCTGTTGGCGACAGTTGATAGAAGAAGGCACGCGGCAGCGTCATGACCGGTCTGGGCGGCTTAGGCAAAACACGGAGAGAGAGGACCGACGGGTTGTCCGATATGCGCGGAGTGACACAACAACCATAACTGTGGATATTCAGCGAGCAGTGGTGCCCTCCATGCGTCGTTCTATTTGTCCCAATATCATTGGAAGACGGATGCACGACACAGGACTACACGCACGCAGACCTTTATGACGACTAGACTGTCATGTAGCCACTCAAAATGGCAGCGGGGGATCTTTAGTAACGAGTCCCACTTTCGTCTTGGACGAGACGACCAATCAGTTCGTGTGTGGAGGTACCGTGATAAACGCCAAGATGAACAGTTTGTTGTCGAGCGTCACACAACCGAAAGGCCTGGTGTCATGGTTTAAGGTGCAACTGTCTACGATGCATGATTATCTTTCGTGTTCATTACAGACACTTTGACAGCCCAGCGTTACGTTAATGAGGTCCTGCAACCAGTGGCTCTACTTTTTCTGAACGCTCACACCGGTGAGATTTTCCAACAGGGCAACACTCGTCCGCATACTGCAGCTCTCTCGAGAGCTTGCCTTCAAAATACTGACACTCTGCCATGGACAACTGCATCGCAATACTTATCACCGATTGAAAATGTGTGAGATACTATGGACGCACTATCCACACTCCACCCCGACCGCATAATTTGCAGGAACTGCGTGAGAAAATTAAAGCTGCATGGAATATTTTATCTCAGGACACCATTAGAAACCTGTTCAACTCCATGCCGAGACGTCTAGCATGCTGTGCTAGCAAACATGGCGGTTCGATGCCGTTCTGAGAGACGCTACTTATTGGCGTGTAGCTCGGTAAATAGTGCCCATATCAGTCTCAATGTTTTATCCTTTATTTTTCGTGGTCGCTTTTGCCTTCCTGTGGAATAGCATTGCAATCTCGCACGTCCTTCTGAGTGCCACAATTTTCTTGACGATGAGTGTATATACGTATATATACACTGTCGTATCAGAATAATATGACTACCTACCTCAAAATAGGAATAACCACCCTTGGTCTGGATAACAAGGGCGAGACAGCGTCGCATGGGCGTAATAAGGCCCTGGAAAGTTGCCTGAGGCATAAATGCCCATTCAGAGCATGGAGGTCTTGGAGAAGACGTGGCTGTGAGTCAGCACGCCGAACCTGTCGACCCAAATACTCCAACAAGTGCTCTATATGACTGAGGTTGGGCGATTTCGCCGATCAAGGGAGAAAGGAGACATTACTGTTGGGCTCCTGGAACCAGTCACGCATCCCTTTAGCGACATGGCAGAGTGCATTGCCCTGTTCACGTAGACACCACCACCACCACCACCAGGGTAAACGTCCAAATGAAGAAATGCCTGTGGTCAGCAAGGATGGACAGATGGCCTTTGTCGTTCAGGGCCGCATTTAGTGGTATCAGCAGTCCCAGATCCTGTATTTTTCTGGTTTCAATTGCAAAATCGTTATGGATTGGAATAAAATACACTGACGGGAAAAAAAACTCCAACACCACGAAAAATAGTTGTAGAGGAATAAAATGGCAGCAATACATTTGTATAGGTAACATAGTTAATCGATTAACGTTTCAAGATCACAGCTTAATGTAAGCGCGAGAAGAGCCATTTTAAATGTGAAATGCTGGTACATTAATAACCGGTCTAACCGCCAGAATGTTGAATGCAAGCATGCAAACGTTCCTGCATTGTGTCGTACAGGTACTTGATGTCAGTTTGTGGGATGGAGTTCCATGCCTGTTGCACTTGGTCGGTCAACACACGGACGGTTAATGCTGGTTGGGGGTGACGCTGGAGTTGTCGTCCAATGAAGTCTCATACGTGCTCGATTGGAGAAAGATCTGGTGATCTAGCAGGCCACGGCGACATGTCGACACTCTGTAGAGTATGTTGGGTTACAACAGCGGTATGCGGGCGAGGGTTATCCTGTTGGAAAACACCCCTGGAATGTAATTCATGAATGGCAGCACAACCGGTTGAATCACCAGACCGACGTACAACTGTGCCGTCAGGGTGCGTGGGATAAACACGAGAGTGCTCCTGCTGTCATAGGAAATTGCTCCCCAGACCATAACTCCAGGTGTAGGTCCAGTGTGTCTTGGCCGCAGACAGGTTGGTTGCCGGCGCTCACCTGGCCTCCTTCTAACCAACACACGGCCATCACTGGCACCCAGGCAGAACCGGCTTTTATCAGAAAACACAAAAGATCTCCACTCCGTCCTCCAATGAGCTCTAGCTTGACACCACTGACGTCACAAACGGAAGTGGTTTGGAGTAAGTGGAATGCACGCTACAGGGCGTCAGGCTCGGAGCTGTCCTTCAAGTAACCGATTTGTAACAGTTCGTTGTGTCACTGTGGTGGCCACTGCAGCTCGAATTGCAGCCGCAGACGCAGTACGATGCGCCACGGCCATACGCCGTACACGGCGGTCTTCCCTCTCAGTAGTGCCACGTGGCCGGCTAGAACCCGGTCTTCTTGAGGCAGTATCTTCCCTTGACCACCGCTGCCAACAATCATGCACAGTGGCTACATTCCTGCCAAGTCGTTCTGCAATATTGTGGAAAGAAAATCCACCTTCTCGTAGCCCTATTACACGATCTCGTTCAAACTCCGTGAGCTGTTGATAATGGCTTCTTCGTCTTCTTAAAATCATTCTTGACTAACATCAACACACTACGTCGAATCTCAACGGTAACTAACGCTCACGAACGTTACAGCACGTATTTACAGCAAACCTGCTTTGCATGTTCCGAGGGGTGCTACTAGCGCTACACGTATGCGCCGAGCGCGAAATTTGCATAGACGTCATCTTACAGATGTACTCTCACCGCCTACCAACTGTCGTTTATCTAACACAATCCCTTCTTGGTGTTGGGATTTTTTTCCGTCAGTGTATTTTAAAACCGATTCAAGGTGTCGAATAAATGAATACATGAACTCTATAGCGATCAGTTTGTAAAAAAATCTGCTTAACTTTGAGTTAGACTCCAGTGATTTGGTTGTTTTGCAGCAAAGAGTGTATGTGGAATAAACAATGCTAGCAAAATAAGAAGTGTCAAAAATAAGGCTTATTTTGGTTCATATAATATGCACTTTTCTTGTCGTTAATCGGTTATTGACAAAAGAAGCATTACTTTATACAATTAAAACAAAAGCAGAGTAGAAGGTGATCCATCAAGCTTAAAAAGAAGCAGCATCATATTTTTTGCTCTTCAATTGTTGAATAGATTGTCATTTTTCATAAACAATTTGTGGATCTTCACAATAAGAGTCAATCTCGGTGACAGTGTATTTTCTTTCGGACTGCCTCATTTGTAAAAACTACTAAAACTGTTTTTGGGAAAAGATTTCTATTAGTTTCATAGAAATGAATTTCAGATGTAATGGCGACTGCTGTATTTTGAACATGACCTGTGGGGGTTAGATTTTGTCGACTAAAACCCCTATAGTACACATTTCTATATAATAAAGAAACTCCAGCTTAGTACAGAATTAATTATGAATCGCATATGAAAGTAAAAGATAGCCAGTCAAAAAATCAGTTGCAGAAACAATCATTCCTCAGAATATACTCCTAAGAGCATGAGGATTACCTATTTACATTTGGTGATCTTATTTCAGTAATGGAATGGTTCCCAAAATGATCAATTGAGGAACCTAGCGAACCAAAATGAATGAAAGAAAAACTGGGTGAGCATCTTGGTGCTCCAATTGTCGTACATAAAGAGCAAAGAATGCCAAACATTTCTATACTAAGAGAAACCATTTAACCTATACTAAGCAACAATAATTACAAAAGCTAACGTCGCGTTAATGTGAACGTGGGAAATATACGCATTACTGAAACATCTGATTATAATGAAAACTGATGCAAATATTAGAGACATTTACAGGTTTCATCCTTCAGCTGAGAAGGAAAACATCGAAGATAGCTTGGAATACCTGCTTAACACCCTAAAATTGTTATGCTTGAAACTATTTCCAGGAAATGATTTCGGCGCAAAAACTGCTGCGACTGAATAGTGTATTATACAATAACGTCGGTCTGGAGATATAATAGCCCTTCTGCAGTTGAGTCTTGCTATTCCAATGAACTCTTTCGCTCAAAATACCAGTTGAGATAGTTTATCACATGAACTTTTGTTCTTAATACAGTGGTGAAAAAGATATGGGTGCAATGCAGCCTTCTCTATGTAGAACAATATAATTAATATTAGCAATGTTTTTAGTATCAATAATTATTATCCTAGCGTTGCTTTCGTTTCTGTGTAAGACACTATCTCCAAGTTCTTTCGTTTACACTTGCTTTTGCTTCGCTGTAAGCTTTGAGGAACCCGGATATCTTCAGAATTTGTGCAGCTCTAAATCTCAATATTAAATATGAAAACAGCTAACGAGGCACAATAAAAATAATGAGGTCTTATAGAATCACAGGGCATCACTGACAAGTTCAAGTCTTTATTGTCATCACTTACAATCCAAGTCTTTATTGGCATCACTTACAAGTGTAAGTCTTTATTGGCCCTAATCAAGAAATAGGTATTTTTCAGTTAGTCACTCAATGCAAGATCATTCGTTTCCCAAAAGTATCCAAAAGGACATACAATCCTTTCTATAATCAAGGTATAAAACTCTAAGGTCGCTTTTCCATGATCGATGACAGCAAAATCATTAGCCTGATATCCTTTAAAACTCCAAAAGCATTGCAACAGCGATTCATTACAAACAGCAGCTCTTATATCCAACCTTCGATTATGTAAAACTCTGACCTATTGTGAGGGTTACCAAACTATCTTTCTCTCTCTCTCTCACACACACACTTACACACATATAAGACATCCGAAATTAAAAACCCAATACTGATAAATTACTTCCAAAAATTATTACGAATAAACATCAACACAGGGGCACAAAATAAACCTTCCGAGTGACAAACAGCCAAGAGCCATATGTGGCGAGTAATTGCTGCACACAAAATAGCAGGGCAGTAGAAATAGAATGAGGTAGAAGATCCGCGAAGCACAAGCACAAAGAAGGCATAATATTCAAATCTCTGTTGTTTCACCAGGAGAACACCAACAGAGTGAAGTGGCCTTTCTATGTCTGCGAACAAACTGAAGTTCAACGGCCAGCAGATAGTGTTCTCGAAGCCACCTATCCATAAAATCAAACCACAGAATCAGAACATGCAATCAGCCCAAGACGATACAGAAGAAGCCTCAAACGAAGCTGCAGGAAACCGCGAGATGCCAGTAGCAAGAATGAAATCACTCTCAAAATCAACTGATAAGAATCGAGGGTCAAAGGTCAGGGTTATAAATAACCTGTAGCACAGGGTAACGAATATGAGAAGTCTAGATTGTAGGGTAAATAATATGTAAACTGTGTTGTGATTAGTAAAGGTTGCAGTTAGCGAATCATCAAACAACATTTGTGAAGTCCTATATTTTAAAATTGAAGGGTCATTAGTTAATATTAGCTTCACTGCAATAATATAGAGCCTCATTACAATAATACCTATAATGTTGATTTTAGGATTTGAACTTGCCAAGAGCTGGCTGGCAAAGGTATTTGAAAAGGAAACGAGGAAGATAACCATTACCTGTCAATCGTCTAAAAAGTATTTAAATGTTTATGAAACAGCTGTAGCCTCATTGCAAATCCCACATTATCTGTAGGATTTGCACAATGAAGCTACTATATATATATTTAAGGCAGCTGTTAGAAAATTACTTTTTTGGAGGTTTAACGACCACCGTGAGCAACTCAATGGGATACACGCAGTCGCCCGTCCCTAAATTAGGCCATTGGTTCAAGAGAAAAGAGACAGCAAGTGCCGTGAGACAAACACAGCATCTATGCCTCACCGGGATTCGGACCCGGACCATTTTTGGACGAATGACCAGAAGCCACCGCTTAGACCACTGCGCCACCGGGGCTGCACAAAATTATTAAAACATATTTAACATTTTTTATACAGCTGTAGCCTCTTTGCATATCCTAGTTTAAATATTGTTTCAGATTTCTGACAGGTAATGATTATCCTCCTCGTTTAATTTGCAAATACCTTTGTAAGCTCTTGGCAGGTTCAAATCCTAAAATCAACATTATAGATATAACAAATGTCCCTTCAAGTTTAAAATATAGGACGCACAGCTGCTGTTTTGGTTGGTCGCTAACAGCAACCTTTCGTGAAATACCGATAATAACTTCAAGCACGCTTAGCAGCAGAATGCAAAGAATATTTTTCAGACTTGACACTACGGATGATACTTCACAAATATGACCAAAGTAAAGTTTCGTAGCTACATAGATGCAAACAAATCTCTGATACAAATGCTATTCACACAACTGCTTCACCATGAAGTAGGTTAGCGAAATACTCACCTCCTCAGACTAATTAAACGGCACTTTCAGAGAAATGCGCCAGATTGGTCTGGGACAATGAAGAGTACAGGCACCTGTAAAAATGTAAAACAAAATCGTTTGTGATTGCACTCCGGACTTCGGATATACAACCAAGTTACATGAAATGCATTTTGTCAGCATTAAAATTCATTTGTTGCGTATGCAAAGTTCAAAAAGTCACTTTTATCAAAGCATAACGGCACATAACTCCTGTTTTGGAAATCTAGATCCACTATTTGTCGCAGTAGATATACATCGAAGTGCCAAAACATTACGACTAGCGCGTTTTTCCGCAAATTGAAGCAACTGCAGGTAAACTATAGCGCGTTTGAAGGTCATGAATGGGTATAAATAACACCTGATAAATTGAAATGGCCAAATGTAATGGTCACACCACGGGGGTCTGAGAATTTTCAAGTCGGCAAGGCATCTGGGGTGCGAAGCAGTAGATGGTACCCTCAAAAAGTTGTCACAGGAGTAAAAAACCACACAAACCGCCTGTAAAGTGTGGGTGCCACGGCTGATCGTTTATAGACGTGCGAGACAGCTATATCCTATGGTACAAACCAGCAGAAACGAGCAAAAACAGTCTTGCTGGGCCAGCACGGGGCCACTGCTGGTTGACAGCAGTGCCATCAGTGGCACAGCACTATGTTGCCGTTACCTGAACCGTCAATAAAATGTCCCGGCGGCCACCAGATGGGCCAGTAGTTCAGGCCAGCAACTGGCCAGCAGTTGGCATCCCATCAGCTGTCATACGGCAGAACAGGCCATCAACTATTATCCATCACAGGCTGTGGCTGCCACAAGCGGCTCTTAAGAGGCACTGCAAGAACTTTCCCTAAATGATTACTAGCCTAATGTGGTCCGCCAGTGTCCCGGCAGTGTCAGCCGGCAATCACGTTACGTAACTGATGGCTTGACGAATCTTACACGTCAATTTTCCAGTGGTTGTAAAAAAAATATATGTATAAAATCATAGTTCACCAGAGGCGCACACACACACACACAACTGCTCCCCCCTCGAACTCTGCTTAAACTGGGGCTTTGTATCGGCAGGAAGCTCCGAGTGCCCATGCTTACATCGGTTCACTGTCGAAAACGCCTATAATGGGGCAAGAGCATAAAAAGGACTTTGAATGATTGGAAGAAGGTCGTCTGGTCCGACAAATCTTGTTTTCTGTTGCACTATGTGGACGACCAGGTGCAAATGGTTCGTTTATCTGGGAAAATATTGGAACCAGAATGCACTGTGGAGACAAAAACGAGGTAGTGGAGGAAGTGTAGTGATTTGGGCAATGTTCTGTTCGGTCACTCTAGATACAGCTATTTATGTGCAGGAATCAATTACTTCTACTACCTACCTGAACATTATTGCAGACCAGGTTATAGTTGGTGCAAGGTACATCGTCTATGGATCCTGGACCAACGCACACAAGTGTTATAGTGTGATAAATCACGCTACACCGGTTTATTGTCCAATGGTCGTTGCTGCGGGTGGCGTATGTGAGGTAAACGATATCTGTCAGAATGTGCCGTCCCAACTGTTAAATTTATTGGTAGCAGTATCATTGTCTGGGGATGTTTCTCCTGGTATGGACTGGGACTGTTCGTGATTGCGGATGCAAACATGAACGCCACGAAGTACCGGGGCATTCTAGACATTGCCGCAGAGCTTACATCTTACAAATTTAACAGAGACGGGTCATTCTTGTTTCTGCAACACAAGGCGCCGTTCCATTTCGACATGGTTAGAGGATATGGGTGTAATAAATTTGGAGTGTCCAACTCAAAGCCCCGAGCTCAATCCTATAGAGGCCAGGCCCTTAGGGATGAACTTGAAGATGGAATTCGGGCTCGATCGACACGTCCAACTTCTGCGTCTGAACTAGCCAATGCTTTTCGAGAGGAATAGAACGATATACCTGCGACTGCTTACTACAATTTCAATGAAAGTGTGCCAAGGAGAGTGCACAATATAATTGTGGCCAAAGGTGTGCCACCTCCTTTTTGTTTTTGCCATTAATTCAATATTGTGCAAAAAAGCATTTATGTCCAGAAACGTTTTCCTCATAGATAGCTCATTACAAGTAAATACTTCCATAAAAGTATAGTTTTCTGTCTGGAATTTCTTTTATGAAAGCTTTCAACTTAAAGCTTTCATAAAAGACATTTCCCTCTATTATAGCTTCCAAAGCAACACCTCACTCTCTTATAGCTTCCAAATTAATGTTACATAAAAGAACGCTTTCCTCTCCTGGAGCTTCCAAATTAATTTTTCCACAAAACAACATTTACGTAGCATATATGTTTCTTAAATTGACGCTCTAATGATAGAACATTTCCTTCTCTAATATATTCTAAGTGATTGCTTCTATAAAACAGTCTTTCCCTTTCTTACAGCTTCCACACAAATTAATCCTTCAACAGAGAACACTTCCCTCTCTTGTAGCTTCCATTTTAATATTTACATTTCGATATAATCTTTATTGATCATTTTTGTGACTGATAACTTTCACCAAGCTCTGTTTTCCATTGCAAAGAATTGCTTCCTGTCGCACGAACATTTACTATATTAATGTTTACATTGGAAAAGAACTCTCTGATTTCCTCTGAAACTCATTTTTTTTCGTTACAAAAGATATTCTTTTTTTATAACAATTTCCAATTTAATGTTTACTAATTCAGACTACCTCCGTGTAAAATAAGCCTCCTTAAATTAAAAATTTCGTTGTATAACGTTTTGATAAACTTCATTTAATATTTCAATTAATTTCCTTTAGCATGTATGCTGGCGTTTGCAGAGATACAGCTAGCAATAGCCAGTTCTATATATGTATTTCTGTCTTCATAACACATACATAAAGAAAACAAATATACTTTGTGTGTTTATAAATTGATATCTCTAGTGGAATGGAGTAATTATTGAACTGAAATGCCACAGCTTAATTTATTTTTCTATTTTAGAAGGTATCTGTATTAATACTGGCATCCATTAGAAGGCTGCCGTAGAATGATAATGTGCTGCATTATGTCCCAAATAATTATTTCCATCGGCAACCTATATGTGTTACGACACCTGTTGTAGAGCACGTTGATTAACACTTTTTTGTAAAAGGGTTTAAAATTCTTCTTTCTTCTTTCCATTGATAAATGTCCTCTTAATAGTAGAGGCAGCCGACAGAAGCACAATTTATTTAATGAATGCTACATATATTAAATGAAAGCAAACATATTTTGCAATTTCAGGAAATAGTACCTTTTAAAAGTCAAATCGAAAACAGCACAAAGTTGGCTCTATTTTCAGGTTTCAATGATTCCTACTTAAATATTAATCCCAACGTATTCAAGTCGGTAAATATAATGAAGATAACATGTACTTGAACTGCTGGTCATAAGAGCTCTTCGTTTGCCAGTAGACTGAAATCAAACAAGAAGCTTTTGCTAACATTCCACTTAAGGCTACAGAAATTCTTTATATATCTAAAGTTGTCGACAAGATTACCATGAAGTGGATAGGTACGAGATAATTTCCGGAATCTTGAGGAATGTTCTTTGTAAAAACAGAGGAACTGCATAAAAGAGTAAATTGTTCAAAGGGATTATTATTTATTTATGCACTGTTTCATACATTATGACCACCTACCTAATACTTTAAGCTGTACGGCCCCCTGTAGCCCGCAAAAACAGGGGGCCACTTGGTGAGGCATCGATTCGATGGGGTGACGATATGTATCCTGCAAAATATGGTACCTTAATGTCAACAGCAGGTCCTCCGCTTTCCGTACATTTTAGGGTGGTAATGATTTATCGCGAACCCGCTTTTCCAAGTTGAACCACAAATGTTCGATTGGGTTCATGTCAAATAAACTTGGAGGTTAGGTCGTTAACAGAAAGTTACCAGCATGTTCCTCGAACCACTCCTTGGCGATTCTGGCAGTGTGGTATGGCGCATCATCCTGTTGGTAATAGCCATCACCAACAGGAAACACAGTTGTCATGAATGGGTGAACTTGCTCCCCAACGGTGTTCAGATACCTGATTACTGTCACGGATTGTGCTATTGGATTAATATGGCCTGAAGTGTTCCAAGAAAGCATCGCCCACAGCATAAAACCGCCGACGCCGGCCTTTTGCTGCCCAACAGTGCATGCAGGGGCCATAGCCTCCGTTGGTACTAGGCGTACCCGCGCTCGGCCGTCTACGTGATGTACCAGGAACCTTGATACGTCAGACGAGGCCACTTTCTTCCAATCATCCACGGTCCAATCTCGATGAACGTGCGTCCATTTCATGCGTTGTTGGCGATGACGTGCAGTGAGCATGAGGACCTGGCTGGGTTTTGGGCTACGTAGTCTCGTGCGCAAGAAGGCTGCGATGAACTGTGCGCCGTGACACATTGCCCTGATTCCCACTGTTGTAGCTCCGGGGGATTTGTCATAATGTGGCTCTGCGTTCCCTGTGAGCAATGCGCGAGAGTGTCCGCTTTGCTCTGGTATCAATGAGATGCGAAAGACACACGTCTGGACAACGTTTCGTGGTTTGGCCCTCTGTGAACCACTTTTGAAACGTACTCGCTAAAGCGGCACGTGAACACCCACAAGCCGCGCCGTTTCCGAGATCGTAGTTCCAAGGTGCCGTGCCATCACAACTTGTCCTTTGTCAAACTCCGATAAATCGGCAGCTTTTCGCATTCTGACTCCGACCACTCTACTACCCGAAAGCCGGCGCTGGAGTTGTATATATACTGTTCTGTGAACTGCGCCATCTTTCGGTCTCTAGGGGCGCTCATTTCTCCAGGCTGGGGGTGGTCATAATGTAAACACCGTTATGAACACCGCCCAGGCTCATCAGTGTATTTCCCTATTTTATGATAAAATGTGGAAAGTTAGTGCTAAAAACCGACTTCCAACGGATATATAGTGCGTTGTCGGAGTTTGAAATGAGGTGTGAGACTTACTGCCTTCCATGTGTAAGAAAGACTTACACAGGGAAGGCAGTTTATACCAGGTGACGGGCAAGTGACGTCCATTTCCATAGCACCGTGCAGTAGGCATGGTGTATGGAAATGAATGTCACTTGCCCCTCACTCGGCGTAGGTCATGAATGCAAATAAGTTACATAATCGAGCAACGCCAGTGTGCCATAAAGGCTCGTTAAAGTAACTGTCATTCGTCTTGCTTGACTTTACGTGCAAGTGAGTGTGCAAGTGACTTTACGTGCAAGTGAGTGTGCAAGTGACTTTACGTGCAAGTATCGTGGATTGTACACTGGCGTGCAAAAATTAAGAACGAGACGGTGTTTCGAATGTAACGTCGTACAGAAGTGCTCCACATCGACTCAAATCATATCATAAGATCCCCAAGATGTAAGAATATGTGACAAGTGAGCAAAACCGTCCAAACAAGGAATCCAAAGGATACAAAGGTACTTTATTGAAAAGGTAGCTTCGAGCACAACTGGACAGAAGACAGAAACGTCCATGTGACAGGCGGCTGCCAAGAAAAATCCAGTCTTTAGTAGGGGATATGATCATTCTTTACAGCGTTGTAGGATTTACAACGTCTGTCCATGCGGAGGACAAGGTTGTCAAAGAGCTGTTGTGGCATCGCGGCACATTCCCCTTGTAGCGACAATCGCAGTTTCGGAATCGTTGCTGGCGGCAGGTGCCGTGCAGCCAAGCGTCTCCCCAGAAGGTCCCACACGTGTTCGATTGGGTTTAGGTCCGGGGACCTTGCGGGCCAATTCATTCGTTGAATATCTTCGCTCTCCAACAACTCTGCGACAGCCACTGTACGATGAGGTGTAGCGTTGTCATCCATGAAAAGGAACTCAAGAGCTACAGTACCTCTAAACAGACGCACGTGAGGCAGGAGAACCTCAGTACAATAGTGGAAACCAGTGACTGAACCTCCTTGGAAGATGTGGAGGTCAGTACGGTTAACAAGCATGATACCGCCCCAAACGAGAACTCCGCCACCTCCAAACCGGTCCCTTTCGATGATGTTGGAGGTGTGATTGCGTGTTCCCTGCTCTCTCCAGATGTGTATACGCCCAGAATCGCTCGTCAGACTAAATCGGCTCTCATCCGTAAAGAGAACTCGACCCCATTGCTGATGTATCCAGTTCTTGTGTTCCTGGCACCGCAGAAACCGCCGTCTCCGTTGAGCAGGCGCTAATTGCACACACCTTACTGGTCGTCGTGCAAATAGATCACCCTTGCGCAGTCTCCTGGCCACGGTAAAACGCGATAACGAACGTCCAGTTGTCTGTTGCATCTGCCTTGCAATTTCTCCCGCTGTCTTCCGTCTGACTCTTCTCGTCTTCAGCACAATATACCGGTCGGCCGCCACCATGATTGCTAGTGGAAGACCACTGCTAAACTCTCGGATAGCTGTTCCTGTCGTTTGAAATGATATTTAAGCTCTTGAAACGATGCTGTGAACGATCCCGAACTCCACGACCACGCTAGTCACTCTTCGACCTTCTTCCAACTTCCCAATGACACGACTTCGGGTAAAGTCGTCCAGATGTCGTCTACTGGATAGCCTGTTGGCCATATCACACGGTGACAGCAACTCGAAGTCTTTCAAACCGATGTACACCGTACAATAGCTTTCACCGAATTGCTGAGCGTACACCGCTCGTGTGCTTTATAATACCCTTCCGACACTCCTCCTCCCCCTACGTCATGCTGCATATATGCGCATGCCCTACCATACCGGACCCTAGTCTATCTCCTGAGTGGTCTTTCGGTCCGTTCTGCATGCTCCTTCCGCTGTTATGCTAATTTCTCCTCTTCGTCCTTAATTTTTGCACACCAGTGTATCTTCGATTAGTTTTGTTTAACCACGTGAACATGGAGACTCCGTTTACCATTTCTAAAAACGGTTATATGTTTTTCACGTATTGACTAGTGAGTGGAAATAGCAGACAAGTCAGCATTTCTAGAGTATGTGTCTTGCTCACAGATGTCCCGCTAAAATTTCGTTTACCGCCTTTCATTGGCTAAAGCTGAGATCAACATGGCCTTGCCGTACATCACGGCAAGACCTATGTGTACATCTGCTTTGAAAGAACAGAAAAGAGGTACTAGGAACTAAAACAAGAAAAGTAGCCTCAGTGGTGGACTAATCAAATTCAACTGTATCGAGTATCAGTCATAAGGAGCTAATATATCCTTACCACATACAACGGGTACGTTAACTCTCACTAAAGGATTTTTCTCCTCTAGTCAGCTTTTTCTCAATTGTGACGTACCTGCCAGCAGGACGCACACGATATAAAGGCAGATAGGAGTCAGAATGAACGTCCGCGTAGCTCAATTGGTAGAGTGACTTATTCCGGAATGAGGGGATCCGGATTCGAATCCTGGCGTGGACAGAAATGACGGAGAAATTTACTTCGTTATAATGGCACCCGAACTATCTGGATGACCCGACCGTTCAAAATCTGGCAATGGTGTAATGCGAGATAGGAAAAATAAGAGAATCCCTTCTCCAGCGCTTCGAAAAATAAACGTATGTGACGTTAAATTCCACACACCAGATTGACTGGGAGTTCTCAAGTGCACGTTCTACAGTGGATGGCTGCCTGCAACGATTCATGGTCACGGCTGAGCAGTGAGCCATGCCCCCGGCCATCTTTCGGGTGGGGGAGATGTGACGTACCTACCAGCAGGACGCACACGACATAAAGGCAGATAGGAGTCAGAATGAACGTCTGCGTAGCTCAGTTGGTAGAGCGACTTGTTCCGGAATAAGCGGACTCAGGTTCGAATCCCGGCGTAGACCAAAAATGACGGAGAAATTTACTTCGTTATACAATGGCTTCAGCAAAATTGTACCGAACCTTGTTTTTCCCACTGTGTGCTTATCAGTGATGAACAGAAATTCACCCGGGATGGCATTGTGAACTTTCACAGCATGCATCATTGGGTGAGGGTCAATCTGCATAAAATCAGGAAATCTCGATATCAGCAAAGATTTCATCACCAGGTAGGATCCAAACGTTCGGGAACTTGTCGTATAGTTTCTTACCAGAATACTTTAAAACACCGTGCACAACCACCTTTAAAATAATCGTCTTGGGCGACGATGCCCTTTTGCCAGCGCTCGTAAAGCTTCTGGAAGCATTGTTGAAAGCCATGTTTTGCAACCCCTCGTAATGCTCCCTGCGTTGCTGTTTTTACCTCATTTGTTGGCACAAAACAACGTCCCTGCAGATTTTGTTTCATCAGTGGAAAGAGGTACAAAATTGCAGGGGGATAAGTCGGGTGAATAGGCGGGATGTGGGAGCACGTTAGTAAGCTTTCTGGCGAGAAACTCCGTGACCAGTAGGGACCAATACGCAGGCGCGTTTTCATCGGGAAGGTACCATTGTTCACTTCGCCCACATCTCCGGCCATTTATGACGAATTGACGCCCGTAAGAGACGTAAGGTAAGGTTCCTTGTTAACTGTAGTACCCTCAGGAATAAATTCGTGACCAGTAAGAACCGATATGCAGGCGCGTTGTCATGGGGAAGGTACCATTGTTCACTTCGCCCACATCTCCGGCCATTTATGACGAATTGACGCCCGTAAGAGACGTAAGGTAAGGTTCCTTGTTAACTGTAGTACCCTCAGGAATAAATTCGTGACCAGTAAGGACCGATATGCAGGCGCGTTGTCATGGGGAAGATACCATTGTCCACTTCGCCTACATCTCCGGCCATTTACGATGGAATGACGCCCGTAAGAGACTTAAAATATCTAGGTAAGGTTCCTTGTTAACTGTTGTGCCCTCAGGAATAAAGTCAGAATGGACAATGCCGTGAGAATAAAAAACACTTCCAGCATGACTTTCCCTTTGCTGCTATCCTAATTGAATTTCTCTGGTCGCGGTCAAGACGGTGTCTTCCATGTTGAAAAAGAACGCTTTCGCTAAGTATCAAACAAGTAGCACCACATTTCATCACCTGGGATGATGTTATCCGAAAACGTAGTAACGCTATCTGCTTTGTCGATTAATTCTTCCGATATCCGCAGCCGTTCGTCCTTTTTGTTCGGAGGTCAAAAGGCAAGGTGCAATGTGCTAACACACGCGGTGAATGTTAAGATCCTCCGTTAAAATGCGCTGGCAAGTGGTCTCCGATAAGATAGATCCGTTAAATATTTCTTCAATGGTTCGGAGACGATCCTGACGAACACACTGGGCCACCATCGTAATGTTTTTCTCACTCCGTG
The DNA here is from genome assembly GCA_039090855.1 of Macrothele yani. Lineage (NCBI taxonomy): Eukaryota > Metazoa > Arthropoda > Arachnida > Araneae > Macrothelidae > Macrothele > Macrothele yani. The sequence goes on from CM077002.1 coordinate 142,905,094, forward strand.
CAGTCACATGTCGGCCACAGTTTTTCATTTTCTGCAATGGATTCTCGACCCTCTTTGATAAGCCCATACCACTCGTACACCTTCGATCTCACCATCGTAGAGTGATCGTACACCTTCGAAAGCATTTCTAAGGTCTCTGCAGCTGTTTTACCCAAACGCTGACAAAATGTAATGTTACAACGTTCCTCTTCAAATGCCATGTTTCTCGCATCGCAGAAGACAGACGACTAACTACAGCAGTAAACGTCTGCGCGCGCATTACAATCACTTTCCATGGGCCAAACTATTCTGACTACAGGGGGTGGGATGACGGGATATATTTCAAACGCCGTAACTTTAACTACATGTTTGCGTTGTCACGGGTAGGCGTTGTCCATGAACTTTTGGATCCTACTCCGAATGTGCGAATCGGCATAATCGGAGACTACCTCATCAGTTCACTGTTCTTGCCACCAACGCTCAATGACCAATGGTACCAGCACTTCGTGGAGGCGCTCTTGGTAGAAGTGTCATTATTAAGACGTGCAATTTTCCCATATTAGATTGTCAGCCTGAGAACATTCATGGAGATTTTGAAAAACATCTCGACGGTGTCTATCCCTTCCGTTGGGCAGATAAACATGAGTTAATTGCATGATTATCCAGGTTTGTCATTTCTTCCATATATGGAGTTTTTGTGTAAACGTGAATTAATTGCATTATTATCCAGGTTTTCCTGCACGTTTCCACCGAACGTATTTTCGTGAGGACAGCTGAAAACACAACGAGTATGTTACACTAGTGACTAATATACAGGCTCTCCACGAAGAGTCCAGGATGGCTATGGAATACTTCAAGCATATTTGGAGCTTGTACGGAAATGGGTACATGGAATCTGTTCGGCATGTGTTGCTACTTAGGGACCCCATTTTGAACATGTGCTAAGAAGCAGCCCGATGTAGTTGTCCTCCTCGATCATTTCACAGGTGCCTTCGCAGGTAGCACAGCCTTGCAATTTATCGTAGGCCCAACACTGAGCCACCGTCTTTTAGGAATAGAAGACGGTAGCTCAGTGCTGGGCCTACGTTAAATTGCAAGACTGTGCTACCTAGGTTATTAACTAGAATACATCATTGTATGATTCGCAATTTAACCCACACTACATATCTGTATAAAAGAGTTTTCGGCACTCTGTTCATATTTCATTTGCCCTTTAGAACACGTAATAAAATATATTCTCGAAGTTTTGGCAAACATCTTAGAAACATCTTGTATACGGGAAATTCATATGTTCAGTTTGACAGAGCCTTATTATTTCTGCTAATTTAAAAATCACTCTCATTAATAATTTCTATTTTAATATGCCTATACTATTACTTACTTTTAATACCTTTCTTCTTACTCAATTTATCCAAGAGAGTCAGACAAGAATACATTTATCACAAAGGTCTACAAAACGTCACACATTCCGAGACGGGGACCGTTTCGATTACCGGGGAAGCGTGGATGGTGTATGTGTATGATGGCACTGGATCTCTTCATCCCCTGAACCAGTGGTCTCAAACTGGGGACAGGCGGCAGCATGTAGCCCATTGAGTTGCTAACGCCAAATCCCCAAATATAACAAAAATAAATATCAAATGTCGTTTGAGTGATCTTGGCTAATGCCATACATACACTACTTTGACAAAAGTCACCGGACACTACTTCAAAAGCAAATGAACGGAGCTGCTGCATTGATAAGATACGCAGCACAGCTGCAAACGGTATTACAACAAGCCGGCAGCTGACCGCTATCATATCGCACAGTGAGGTTGAGTGAAAATGTCGCGGCGGGAGTGAACTGACACTGAGAAAGGAGAGATTGTTGGATGTTATATACCCACGTCAACTGTTTTGGATGTACTGAATAAGTGGAAGACACATGGCGTGCCTGAAGCAGCCAAACGTACCGGCAGACTAAACAAAATCAGTGATAGAGGACGTCAAAACCTCAGAAGAATCGTTACAGCTATCGAAGGAGTACTGCAGAAGACCTCAGTGTACAGGTGAGTAAAAATGCTAGAACCTCGGTATGTACACGAACCATTCGCAGAAAACTTTAATCCATGGGTTGCCGTTGTCGTTCGGCTGCTCATAAGCCTTTAATCTCCACTCGAAATGGTACTCGTCGTTTGCCATGGTGTAAAAATCATTTATCGTGGACCGTAGATCAATGGAAACGGGTCCTAGGGACTGATGAATCCAGATACACGATCCATCAGTCTGATGGCTGTGTGTGAGTATGGCGGCAGCCGGGAGAATGTGATTTACCACAGAGTACTGTTCCTACGGTCAAGTTTGGATCTCGCAGTGTACTCGTGTGGGGGTGTTTTGCGTGGTATGGTCACTACCCATTAACTTATCGTGGACAAACCTGTTAATCAGCACGTCTACCTCGATATTCTGGACAATTATACCCTACCAACTCTGTGGAAATACTATGGAACCAAGCCTTGTTGGTACCAGCAGATAATGCACCGAGCCATTAAGCAAGGACTGTTACGCCGTGGTTTGACGATAATTCCGTATCGTGTGTGGACTGGCCAGCTGAGAGACCTGATCTTAATCCAATAAAGCACCAATGGGATGAATTAGAGCGCCGCATAAGAAGTCTAGAACCAAGGACAGTTATTAAGCAACAGTTAGCGGCAGCATTATGTACTAAATGGAAGCGCATACCTATCGCTGTGTTCCAAAACCTTGTCGGAAGCATATCTCGAAGGGTCCATGCATGCATTAAGGCCAAAGGTGGACCGATACCGTACTAATGTATGCCAATAAATGCCATGTTTTATTTCTCTTCTAGGTGCCCGCTGAATTTTATCAATATAGTGTATGTGTGATGCCTATAGCAGATGAAATTTTAATTTTACTTTATCACGTAAGATTTTTTAACAAAATGATTAAACACTTTAGGGTACAGTATTCATAAACAAGGAGGTTATCAAGTAGAAAAATGCAATACAAATTTATTATTGAACGCATAAATATTATATACGCCGCCCCGGTGGCGCATTGGTCTAAGCGATGGCCGCCGCCCCGGTGGCGCAGTGGTCTAAGCGATGGCCTCTTATCATTCGTCCGAACGGGGTCCGGGTTCGAATCCCGGTGAGGCATGGATGTTGTGTTTGTCTTACGGCACTGGCTCTCTCCCTTTCCTGGAACCAGTGACCCTAAATTAGGGACGGGCGACTGCTTATAGCCCATTGAGTTGCTCACGGTGGTCGTTAAACCTCCAACCAAAAAAATATATATATATATATATATTATATACAAAATACCTTAAGGTCCAATTAAATCATGTACTGTGGTTTTTGTAGTTAATTTTAGTTACAAACAGTACAATTGCTTTCAAAACTTTAAGTTTCACAGAATGTTCACAGGAACAGAAACATACTTGCTACTATTGCGAAAAAACAATGTAAGACATCCAACTAAAGAATTGATAAAAAGTTCTACCTAAACAATATTGTGTTAACTTTAAGAAAAATGTTAAGGTTCTGTGTTGCAGGCATCACACTTACTTTCTCCATGCACATTTTCACAGTTCCCTCGCTTAAATCTTATAGGAACATCCCAAAATTTTCAAGTGGTATTAGAACCGGTATAGCTGCTTCTTGTGCAATACTCTATACAGCAGGTGGGAGTTATGTGTGAAAAATCTTTTAATTTTTAGTACTAAAAAAAATCTGAAATATTTGGAGCATTTTGGTTGAAAATCTTCCTAAAGTCAATATGTTTTACGCATATTTTTGGAACATATATCTTCTAAATAATTACGTTTAAATATACTTTTGAATATTGAAACAAGAAAGATGACACTGAAATTTCAGGTTTAATAAGCACATCTTTTGAATACGTTCTGACGCAAATTAAATTTATCAAAGCGATTCAAAATCAATGGAACCCGTATAGAAAACAATAGTATCTGACCGAAGAAAGGCGTTTTCCAATCGGATTTTTAAACTCGCAGATACTGCTGTAAACGGAATCGTGAACTTGCGCCTTCAGGTTGCAGACTTGTGCGTTAAAAAAAATTTGAAAATACATGAAAAATATTTCACAGCGGAAAGGCCCTACAATAAAGAAAAAAATGTTTTAAATCGGGCCAATTAGAAGCAGAGATTTTGACAAACATATGACATTTATCTTCGCTCCTGGCGAAGAAACCATGAGTTCTTTTATGAAGAAAGTATTCTCAAGATGTTTTTCGATGTCAGTGGTATCGGTCCACGAAAGGATGTTTTCAATCGAGGTTTTAGAAGCTCAGATTTTGCTGCAAATACCTACAAAGCAGAAATTAATGCTTACGTCCCCTGGTGGCTAAACCATATTTTATAAAAAGTTAGAAATTACAATCAAAACATTTGCCACCAGGAGCTGTATGAGATACATGAAGAATTTTTTGAATCGGAGTTTTAGAAGCAGAAATATTGGGGAAAACTCAATTTACCTTAATGCCCCCAAAGCGGAAAGTCCATGAGTTACTTTAAAATTTTACAATTATATGAAAAATATTTTGCGCCGGAAACGATGACCAGCAAAGAAGGAATTTTTCAAATCGGATACTTAGCAGTAGATATATTTCCAAAAATAAGATATACATCAACGCCCCTGGTGGCCAAACTATTTTCTCCCAAAAATTAGAAAGTATATGCAAAACATTTCCTATTAGGAGCTGTATCCGGTTTAGAAAGAATTTTTCAAATCAAAGTTTTAGAAGCAGAGGTATCGGATGGGGGAAATTTACCATAACGCCCCATAGCGAAATGTCCATTAATTACTTGAAAATTTTGGAAAAGAATGGTTTGAAAATTTTTAAACATGTCTCACGATAACTCAATCCAATAAAAAAGGAATTTTTCCAATCGGGCCATCAGAAGCAAATATTGTGACAAGGAGAAGCCATGTATTGTTTTAAGAATAAAATATCTCTAAAAGGTTCACGACGTGAGTGGCATCCGTCCACGAACGAAGTTTCTGAATCAAGATTTTAGAAGCTCAGATTTCGTGGCCAATACATCAGATGCAGAAATAATCACTTACGCCCCCTGGTGGCTAAACCATTGTTTACCAAAAACTAGAAATTGTATACACAACATAGCCCATCAGGTGTTGGGTCCGCTGAAGAAAACACTTTTGAAATCAGAATTTTAGAAAAAGAGATATCGCGGAAAACGCAATTTATGTTTACGCACCCTGTCGGAAAATCTGTGCGTAACTTGAAAATAGTGACTTTACCTAAAATATTCTTCGACATAAATGAAATTGAAAGGTAAAATAATTTTTTCAATCGGATGCTTAGAAGCAAATACATGGAATGAAATGTATTTTGAATTCCATATCATCTGCATTTACGCCCTCTAGCGGCGAAATTGCACACAGTAAAAAAAAACATATGAAAGATCATCATTCGTATATTTTAAGCTTCCCAATGCAAAAAGAATTTTTCAAATCGGACTAATAGTTGCAGGGATGTGGTGTCAAGGACGGACGGAGAAACCGATAACAGAAGCACGATCTTTATTTTAGAAAAGACGTTGTAAAAAGGATTAGTTGGTGTTAAACTCTTGCAAATAACTGGAAATGATTACATTGAAGATCATAGCTCTTGAGAAGCTGCTGTATGTTTGATTTTTTTCTTCGTCTACAGCATGGGTGCGGTAGAACAGGAAAGCGTAAAATTACAGGTTTTCCTTTTTAACGTATAACCGACTACCCAGATATTAAAACCGATATACGTATTCAACTAATTCTGCTTAAAGAAACTACATTTACGCATTCAACTAGCTCTGCTAAAAGAAACTATATTGACGCATTCAACTTTTAAAGTTCATCCAGTGTTCCTTTTGAAAAATCATATGTAATTTGTGTAATCAGCATGTCTAAGATTCTTTTATGTACCCTCTTTAATTCCTGTCATCTTTTGCAACATTCACTTCCTGATTCATAATACCACCAGATAAAAATTCGAGGAATGTAATGAGAAAATAACAGCGATGGTTTGTTTGTTTTGTAGTTCAAACATTTTACAATCTCATGTTTCCTCTTATTTTTGCTTGCCAATCATGTTACGGATTTTTAGTTCTATCGTTCAAATATTTAGCATTTGACCAGTTTTTCAAATCTCCTCGCATTGCGCGTAATCGAAATATTTTACTGTAAATAGTAAAACAAAAGACACATTGAGCACTTAGAGCAGTTTTCAAGAAATTGTGTGTATGTGTTATATTTGATGATGAATCCCTCTTTTTCGACAGAAATCTACTTGTTATTCAAAACTTTTCACTTTCAGAATTCTGGATTCTCTACTGAGAATGAAACGAAATGTAAATATGTTAATAACCAAGTAGCTTCTGTACCATTTTTGCATTACAGCGTTTAGTTTGCCCTTTTGTACAGTTGCTCGTATCAATCGATTCAAGAACATCGCCATACTAAGATAAGTAGAAGAGTTTAACACGGTCTGTCCTGAATTTAAAATGGGCATTGTGCACGATGAAATAAGCATTTCTTGCATTTTACGAAAGAGACACAACTAACAAAGGAAAGATAATGTTCTTGGTATTTTAAGGCGTGTTATTCGACAGACTGTTCTGGTTATCAATTTTGATATTCGTTGTCGGGTATCGAGACAGACGAACGACACTAGTTTTATTGAGATGGTTGCAACGAATTCGCTCACTAGGTGAAAAAATCTGCTACAGACGAAGCACAGTTATTCGAACAATTTTACTAAATTGCTGATTGAATATTAACAGTTAAATCTAAATATTAATAGCAAATGAAAATTTCTTATATACACCGCAATCCCAGTATATTACACTGCCGGAATGTGAAAAATGAACACCATTAAAAACTGTAATTACATCTATCAAAATTTACATCGTAGCAACAACTTGTTAAGAAAAAAAGAATTACACTTGTCAAGTGATTTAATATTTATTTTACCTTTCAATGCGCATTAAATTGTACAGAAGGCACATTTTAATAAGGTGTTGCATCTTCTCCAGAAGCAAAACAAGCTTTCCAATCTAGCATGCCATCGGTCGCACAAATGCTGGATATCACGCTGGGAGATAGTATTAAACGCGCTTTCAACTTGGACGCGTAATTCAGAGATGGCGCTTGGACTATGTCCGATCCAGACCCAGATATACTCGACTGGAGACAAGTCCGGAGAGCGTGCTGGCCAAGAGAGTTGATGCACAGCCAGAAGAACATGTTCAGTTGCCCGGGCAGAGTTTCCACGGGCGTTATCTTGCTGGAATATGGCATTTGGGCACTTATTCAAGATTGGCAGGACGACAGACTGCACGATGTCGGTGACGCACTAGGCCGGAGCGTAATTTTTTTTCTTATTTCGATATGCACTAGTGCCGAAAAGTTGTGTATTGCTACGTAAACCATGTGCAAAAATTTTGCGAAATTCAAATAATATCTTACGGTTCCACGTTACCTGCAAAATTTTGATATTTGGGCAAAATCCTCACATTTTCATGTCCGTTGTGAGAAAAGAACAGAGTTCGTTACAGATTTTTGCTAGTGCCCAAAAAACTATCTGTTGGTACCTAAAAGATGTGCACAATTTTTCAGGCAAAGCAACTAATATCTTATGGTTCAAATACAATGCAACAATACCCCATGTTTAAGGAAAATTGCAATGCTTTGACACTAGTGTTCACCATGTGATTTGTTTCTTAGTTGTGTTAATGTGTGCACTACTGCACTGAAAGCACAAAATATTGCGCAAATGTGCAGTAGTGCATACGGTGCAGCTCTTCACAATTTTCATGTTTCAGAAAAAATCCCAGAACTCATCATGAGGAGGTGGCTGCACAGCGAGTTCCACCAGTGCCCAACCCAACCACCCATCCATTAGGGCAAATCAATTTTCGGTTCTTCTTTAATCTTCAATTTCCTGTTCTTTATTAATTTTTACCCTGAAATCTGATTTGCTTTCGAAGGCTGGCATTATTTACCGTGCTTCCCACCGTACTCTAATAAACCATCCCTTTGTTCTTCTTCGCAGACAGCAGCAGATGCCTCTGTTGTCAGCTTAACGCAGCCGCGCCCCGGTGGCGCAGTGGTCTGAGCGATGGCCTCTGATCACTCGTCCGAACGGGTTCCGGGTTAGAATCCCGGTGAGGCATAGATGTTGTGTTTGTCTTACGGCACTGGCTCTCTCCCTTCCCTGGAACCAGTGACCCTAAATTAGGGACGGGCGACTGCTTATAGCCCATTGAGTTGCTCACGATGGTAGTTAAACTTCCAATCAAAAAAAAAAAAAAAAACGCATCGCTCCACTCCCTGAATGTGACAAGGGAAGTTTTGCGAGCCCAATCGCTCAACACTGTCCTTACAATCACTATTACAAAGGTTCATTATTCATCTTCTATTAAATGAGCAGTCAATGGCGGTTCGCTGAAGACACATGATTGCCAGTCAATTAGGTCAAAATAATCCTCCCCTGAACAGTTGGACTTAGGAATTTCAAATACACGGATTGCATCGCAGTGTTATGCCTCAGCTCGACGGACCCTGCGGAAGGCAAGTTCTCTGGTATGTTTCCTCTCGTCCGTGATCATAGCCAGAAGTATTGATTCTGGATGGCCAAAATAGCCATTCCTTTGGATTATGAGGTCCAGAACGCTCTTCAAATCGTGCATGAGGAAGTATGCATGGAGCCATGCTTGCAAGTGTACTTTTGGACGATGTGGGAATGATAACTCAAGCTGATACTTCAAGTATAGGCACAAAATTAGAAGGTAAAGAAAAAACCCCAGAGAAAACAGCTTCAAAACGGCAATCTGACTGCACGTAAAGTTATTAAAGGGCTATATTTTGATGGGTGTAAGCACCAAACCACAATGTATGAAGAAAGGGAAAGAAAGCGGTTCAAAAATACTATTACTGAAAACCGTGACTAAGCTGGAAAAACCTGTAAATAAATATCCATCGCAAAAGGAAAATGGTAAATATCTGCTGGATTTCTTATATGCCAAGAATATCGATCTAAGCAAACTGTTGGCTATAGGCTGCGACGGATCCGTGTTTAATACTGGGTGTAAAGGAGGTGCAATTCGCATTCTGGAGCTAGTCTGCCAAAAACCTCTTCAGTAGAGGATATGCCAGTTGCACGGAAACGAGCTGACAATCCGTCACTTAATTCAACATTTGGATGGCCAAACGAGTGACCCCAAAACATTTTCAGGGGAACATCGGCAAACAGCTGTAGGGCTGCGAAAATCTACCGGTTTTGAAATTTGATGCAATTGAAGCTGGTTTTCCTGAACGTGATAAAAAATTTGCAAGGGATCTTAACACGTCTCAGAAATGCCTGTGGGACATTAGCCACGCTTTGACACCACGTACGTGGTCATCAAGCCTGGCACATAAGCATCCGGGGAAAATCAGCCATGCACGGTGACAAACGACGTCTATTCATATTTTGCGCCTTTAATTATCAAATCGTAGCCTTCGGATTCACTTAAACTTCTAGCAGAATTTGTTGTTAGGTTTATGCGCCTATGTGGTTCACTTATAAGATCACACCCTCAATGCCATTATCGAGCACGGAATCTGTGGAAGGCAATCCATACATACAGATATCTCACCCAGGATTTGAAATGGGTTCTGGGCCACGTAATCCAAAGGAATAGCTGTTTTGGACATCCAGAATCAATACTTCTGGCTATGATTACGGATGAGAGGAAACATATAAGAGAACTTGGCTTCCGAAGGGTCCTTCGAGCAAGAGCACAAAACTGCGATGCATTCCGTGTATTAGAAATTCCTCCGTTCAACTGTTCCGGGGAAGGATTATTTTGACCTAATTGACTGGCAATCATGCGTTTTAAGCGAACCGCCATTGACTGCTCATTTAACCGACGATGAAATAATGTACCTACGCAACAATGACTGTAAAGACATTGTTGCGCTGTTGGGCACGCAAAACGTCCCTTGTCCCAATCGGGCGGTGAAGCGATGCGTTAAGTTGACAAAAGAAGCATCTGCTGCTGGAAAATAACAAAGGGGTTGATTTATTAGAGTACGGTTGGAAGCATGTCAAATAATGCCAGCCTTCGAAAGTAAATCAGATTTCAGGGTAAAAGTTAATAAAGAACAGGAAATTGAAGATTAAAGAAGAACAGAAAATTCATTTGCTCTAATGGATGGGTGGTTGATTTCGGCATGGGTGGAACTCGCTGTGCAGCCACCTCCTCATGATGAGTTCTGGGATTTTTCTGAAACAGGAAAAATTTGAAGAGCTGCACCATCTGCAGTGAGCACTACTTCACACTAGCAAAATGTGTCGTGCTTTCAGTGCAGTACTGCACACATTTACACAACTAGGAAAAAATCACATGGTTAACACTAGGTGCCAAATAATTATAATTTTCCTTAAACATGGAGTATAGTTGCATTAAATTAAAACCATAAATAGTTAGTTGCTTTGCCTGAAAAAATGTGCACTTCTTTTATGTACCAACAGATAGTTTTTGCGCACTAGGGAAAGTCTGTAACGCACACTGTTTTTTTCGCAAAACGGACATGAAGATGTGACGAGTTTGCCCAAATATCGAAATTTTGCAGGTAAAGTGGAACCGTAAGATATTATTTGAATTTCTCTAAATTTGTGCACACGGTTTACGTAGCAATACACAACTTTTCCGCACTAGGGAATATCGAAATTCGAAAAAAATATTACGCTCCGGCCTAGTATGCACTGCAATTTAATGTACACCGTACAGACATCAGACTCGTACGAGAAAGATAGCTAATCGCTGTCCAAACCATGATTCCCAGCGTAAATCAACTTTCTTCAGTGAAGACCACAGACCGCCATCCTTCCTTTCAATAAACTCGTTCTTGACACAACCGCAAACGTGCTCTAACTGTTAGCAGGGATCACTAGTAACCGTGCCAACGGCATGCGTGACCGTAATCCTGCTTCCACTAAAAGATTCCGTATCGTTCTGGTAGACACCCTTGGTATGACAGCGGATCGAATTTGTGACGCTGTTGCCGTTCGTTCTGCCAACGCCGCCCTCCTGAAACGTCGATCCTCTTGTCAGTCCGTAACTCGGTGCATCCCGGAACCACGTCTGCGAGTGTGCGAATGCTCCTCTGACCACCGACGCCACCATCTTACCACGGCTGATACCTGGCGTTCCACTCGGTCCGTAATTTGACGGAAGGACCAATCTCCTTCCCCAAGACCTCCTATACGGCCTGGTTTGAACCCAATAACTGGACAAATGTTGCGCGCGTGCGTCTTCCAGGCATGGTAGCTTCTTCAAAGAGCACTGAACAGCACGACATCAGACGTAAGACTTCTTTCTGCACGCTCTAGTCTTTACGTAGACGCTGCGTATATTTGAATGTTATAGTTCGCGTTGACGTCATTATTTAATCCAATGACATTCCAACTTGGATCACAGTTTTTGTTACCCTCAACAATTAACATATTACACGGTCGAGTCACATTACTGTGATCACCAGCTAATATCCAGAGTAACAGCCGTGGCCAGCACGGACAGCAGCTAGAAGGGCTGGGAGTGACTCAATAAGGTGATGGCAGGTGTTCACACGTATGTTGAGCCATGCTGACTGCAATGTATCTGACAGCTGCTGGAGGGTGCGTGGTGTAGGATCCATAGAGCGAACAACACAATCAAGGTGTCCTAGAGATGCTCAGTCGGGTTTAAGTCTAGCAACTTAAGGGGGCAAGAGGAGTTTTTTGAGATCTCCATCGTGCTCTTCCAACCACTCGAGGACATTTCTAGCTGTGTGACACGTGGTCTTGTGCTAGAAGATCCCATTCGCCCCAGGGAAGACAATCAGCATGTATGGGTGTACGTGGTCTGCAAGGATAGATCCATAACGAACTTGATTCATAGTGCCTTCCGCATGTATGCGTGGACCCAAAGAATGCCACGAAAAGATTCCCCAGACCATAATGCTGCCCCCACCAGCTTGTGTTCTGCCAGAAATGGTTGCAGAGTGTTTGTTCTCAGATGTTTCTCGCCTTATACGCCAACGTCAATCCGTTCGATGAAGCAGAAAATGTGACTCATCGGAGAAGGCAATCTTTGCCAATCAGCGAAGGTCCAATTCCGATACTGTCTTACAAATTTAAGCCTTTTCTTCCGATGCACCTTTTTTAGCATAGGTGCGTTGCCATCCGTCTGCATCGGAGTCCCATACGCAGCAGGGTTCGCTGAACTGTTCTTTTAGACACCCTTCAGTTAGCTCCCTGGTTCATTCGGCCATTGAGTTGATCCATTCACTGTAGCGTGTCGATCGGCCTTCATGCAGCTTCGAAGCGGATGTTCATCTCTCACATCAATGGCACATGGTGCTTCGCAGTTTCCACTCTCTTATTTGCAATGGTGCCGTTCCTCTAATCACGATACACTTTAACCGCAGCAGCACGCGAACCGTTCACAAACTGCGCTGTTTCCGAAATACTTCCACCCTTGACCCGAAACCCGATAATCATCTCTTTTTGCAAATCTGATAAATCGGTCCTTTTATCCATGACAGCAAGGAGTGATATGCTTTCGGATTGCCAACGGCACACCTTATATACCCTACAAGCCAGGTCACGACACGTGCCATCTTTCATATATATATATATATTTGCTAAGCAGGGGGAATGCAGGCGAGTACATATATGTATATATAAATATATTCAGTATATATAAGTAAAGCGTTCAGTCACGTGGAACGTCTATACTAGCAATGCCTATTAATTGAGAATTTTTCAATGAATTAGAGACCATGGTTGGAAATAACTATTAGTAAAGGTAGCGACGTAAATTACACCGTGACGAGGTAGTAGCTGCGAGGAACTCTTGTTATTCAATCATCGTAACTGCTGAACTGTTGTGATTCGACGTCTGATCTTTGCGGTTATACTCCAAGGGCACGTTGTTTCCGCCAAAACTTCCAACCAACTGGAGGAATGTACCAGGAAGAAGCTATTGACTCTGGTGATGAGCTCATACTGTCCCGCATTGCTCGGAAACATCGCACGGCTACAGCGGAGCAAATATCTGGAATTGGCCAGTCGATCCCAGGACCTCAACCTCATTGAGAAATTGTGGAACGAATCGGAACGATCTATTCAAGCCGCCAGGAGATCTTCGCTTCACGGGAGGCAACAGCACCCATGGGGTGCTTCCCAAGGAATCGGGCTGCTATTGTGAAGGCAAACGGTGGAGAAACACATTATTAGGTAGGTGTATATAATTATTTATTCATTCATTTTATTTAAGACACACACGGAGATTTTCATTGAAGTTACAGCTCAACTACAGAAGTTCGGAACTTAGTTCCAGAAATCAAATGCACTTAATCCAAAACATGTGCTTACAGAACGATTTCCAATTTCCATACGACATACATTGAATTTGCATATTATTAGTACACCTGCCTAATAACATGTTGTGCTGCCTTTGCCTTCAAACCAGCCTCCATCTGATACGGTATGGATTCAGCGACAGGCTGATATCGTTCTACACGCATGCTCAGGCAAGCGAACGTGATGCCATCTGTCAATTGCTGAATGTACGTTTGAGGAGGACCTCTGTTACGAATGGCTCTCTCAAGCTCATCCAACATGCGTTCAATCGGGTTAAGATCTGAGGACTGTGGTGGCCATTTTATCACTTTGAAGTCAGTATCGTACTTCTGGAAAACCTCTGTGACCGTAAAGCCGTGTATCATTACGCATAAGAAGAAACCCTGCACGAGTACGAATGTGCTGCTCCGCAGGGATGTAAGGATTCATCGTGGCATCCAGGTGCTATTCTATATCTAATGTATTAGTCGTTCCATAAAACCTGAGAGTAAAATCACACAAAATGAAGAAATATAGGTACAGAAAAATATATATTATTCTTTCTCAAGGTATATTCCCTTGGATGATATGCAAGGGTCCCATTGTTCAGTCCACTTTTGCAAAGCATGTGACGAAGGCATTTTTTGGAAGATGCTTTAGCAACCCCTGTACAGCTTGAATAACGTCAGCATCTGTGTTGAATATTGTACGCGGAACTTCTACTTCATTGTTGGAAATAACCATAAATCACACGGGGCGAGCTCAGGACAGTAGGCAGGCTGTGGCATGATTTCAATACTGCTTTTCGTAAGAAACTGTTGAACACAAGCAGCCACGCGTGGGCGGGCGTTGTCTTGGTGTAGGTCCACTTGCCCACCAGTTCCGATCGCTTAATCGATATGTGTCGTCACAGACGCTTCAAGACTGAGGTGCCGGCCCGCTGGCACAGTGGTCTAAGCGATGGCTTCTGATCATTCGTCCGAAACGCGTCCGGGTTCGAATCCCGGTGAGGCATGGATGTAGTGTTTTGTCTTGCGGACCTGTCTGTCTCCCTTCCCTGGAACCAGTGGCCGTAAATTAGCGACGGGGGACTGCTTATAGCCCATTGAGTTGCTCACGGTGGTCGGTAAACGTACAATCAAAAAAAAAAAAAAAAGGCTGGGATGCAATACTCGTCATTGACATTAATATGTGGAGGAGCGGCATGCTGGTAGACCTTTATAATAAAAGAAAATTATCATCATCAGCTTACCAGCTGATTTGGTTTGGCGGAAATTGGAAATTTATCGGGGGAGGCGAGCCTGTGTGTTTCCAGACACTCGTTGCGCGCTTCGTGAGGGGATCGAAATAGTGGACCCCATGTTTATTTGGCAGTTATTACCGTTTTTAGAAAGTTTGGATCCTTTGCAATCATTTGTTTCTACTCATGACACACCTGATCTCTGGCTAACAAAAGCTCTCTCGTCAGGTGATGAGGTACCTATCTGGAACACACTCCATGTAGCAGTAATTTGTCTCGCAGATTGCGGAATGCCGATGTTTTTGAAATATTAGTGGACGCCGCTATGTTTTCACACGTCATTCACCGATCTTTTTTGCGGTATTACCCAAAATTAGTTAACAATACGCTTCTTAACAACACTTTCATGTCGACCAGACCTAGGAAAGAGAGTAATGCCCACAAATGCCTTTTTTTGAAATCATGGTGCCATCTAAAAATCGATGAGTCACCCAAACATTCATCTTTGTAAGCTTTTTTCATTAAAATAATTGTTTCTGGAGCCGTTTTACCCAAACGATACCAAAGTTTTATCGCACAGCGCATTTTACTTCTTAACTCTGAATCACTTATCTCTCCATACCCGTATGGTGAAATGCAGACGTGCCTTAAACAACTGCGCATAAACAAAACCGCATTATTCTGCCACGACTAATAACTGCTACCATAGATACTTCCTTAATTCAGTTATGCGTGGTTATTTTCCCCTTAGAGCTGTTCCCAACTAAAAAAATTGCTCTCAGTTTTTATGGAACGGCCTTCGTGTATTACAAATTTCGACGATAAATTTCATCACCGCATTTTCGGCTTCGCTGTACAACTGGAATGTCGGTTTTGTTTGTTAGAAGGAATGCTGAGTGTAGGGTAGTATGAGATTTTGTGACGTGGTGTGATGCTTTATAGCCCGTAATATAAATACTATGTCTACGGATCCTAAAGTGGAAAAAAATGTTTGTAATCTCAGATCTCTAAATTCGCACACGCGAGGCATTTTTCAATACGGCCTAATATTTCTTTTGGTAGGTAGTTATATAACTATAGATGGAAATTGAAAATGGGGGAAGCTCAGTCACACATCCCTTTTCATTTTGGAGCTTTCAGATATCGTGAAGACATATTCTTCGGTGAAATTCCACAAATCCATACTTTCATCGCTAGTACGTGAAATTTTCCCAAAAGGAATCTTTGCTGTTCACAACAATTACCTGTTCAGGAAAATCTCAAATATTTGAGGAAGTGTGAAGAGTGAATTTGTTGCTTTACGTGACCGAAGACTGGAAGCCTAATGGAAAATTTTTCTAAACTGAAGGTGAGCGAAATGACATTTGACATGAAGTCCGACAGGGAGAATTCTTTTTTGTTGTTGTTGCTGTTGTTGTTTTGTTTCGTTGTAAAACGACAAATATGAACAACTACAGTATTACGGTACTAAGCAGCTGCCTATCTCTAAATTGGAGTCAATTGTTTCAAATCAGGAAAGGGCCAGCACGCAGGACAATCATACCATCCGTGCCTCATATGGGACTCCTGCACTTTTTTAGCACGAACAATGTTAAAAATTTTGTGGTAGGTTGCAACTGCAACAACAAAGGTGGTGATACACCAGCCGCCCCACTTTCTGAGAAACGATGTAGTATTGTGTGGTGCAAACAAAACGTAGCAACGTGGTGCAACTTTTCACCATAATGTGTTGAAATTCTGTACCATAGCGTACTGCAAAGTTGCACCAATATATTAGGTTTTGTTTGCACTGCACAATGGTGTATCGTTTGTTAGAAAGTGGTGCAGCCAGTGTAGCACTACATTTCGGTGCAACCTACCACAAATTTTTAACAGTGAACAAACATCTAGAAAGTAGCGTTTCTGACCGCTTGGCCACATGATGGCTGTGAAAATTCTTCTAGCTTTTCGTAAAGTAGTGTACATAATGGTATAGCTTCTTACATTGTTTCGGTTATTTGAAAGGGAAACTTATCAAATCAGTAAGCATGTTGGTGTCATTTTAGGTACACGCCAATGGGAATTTATGAATACAGTAGAACCCCGATTATCTGCAGTCCAGATATCCGTAACTCTAATTATCCGAATCACTTGTTCTTCTCTCAAGACCAAGCAAAATTAAGTTATTTGTTGATTTACTTCCGTGTTTCTAATTTTTTTCCGTTCCTTTAATTCATACAAAAGGACAATGCAGTACAGCAGACATTTATTTTTTAAACTGTATACCATTTGTTATTATAAAATACGATAAAGGAAAAATAAAATTCCCTCACTTCAATTACTAAATATGTATTTTGTTCTACAGAAGAGAGACAACCTAATTATCCGGATTTTCCGAATATTCGGATGGGCTGTGGTCAGGGTTAATTCAGATAATTGGAGTTTTACTGTACTAATAAACTCATAAACTGAAATAAATCAGCTTAGCGTAATTTTTTGCCATCGAGGACGAAGTCTATTATTAGCAGCATAAATTGAATTTCATTGACGCGTGGTACATAATATGCTAGGGAAAATTTGAACCTGAGCTACAAAAAAAAATGGAAATAAAATGCTATATCTGACTGAAATTAAATGCTTTAAATTGTATTCTACAACAAATGACAACAAACTACGACGTCAAACGGAAGCAGAGATACTCGTACAAAAAAGGTGATTCTCGACGTGTGCACAACGAATATAACTATAATTTAGGCTAACGGAGGTGACACGCTATGAGAACAGAGCTAAAACTGCAAAGAATATTACAGGGGCGATATGACGAATTTGATTCGCAAATGCGGCGATAAAAATACTGTGCAACGACGAACGGAACAAAAGCTGATAGCAACGGTTGTAAGATGATACCTCAAACGTAAGCATAACTTAGGCCAATGATTTTCAAACCCTTTAGTCTCTAGACCTGTTTATACTCACAAAAATTATTAAAGATACCAAAAAGCCTTTGCTTATACGAGTTATATGTATCGATATATATCGCATTAGAAATGAAACTTTTTTTTTAAATATTTCGTTTCATTTATTTTTCGTTATGATGTTACATTTGACCATATTACATTTCAATATTAATTTTATAACATATAACATTAAGAAAAAAATACATGTAATATCTATATACATGCTTCTGTACAGAGTAACAACAGAACAGAAAATAGAGCCTGAGTGAATCCCAATTCCCCTAAAGTGCGTTGTTAAGCCAAACGTCCTGCACATAAAATATTTACGCATATATGGTTTGATTCATTATTTTTTACTATTAAAGTTTGCAGTTTAGTTTGATAGCACATATTCTTTCCAGTTGTTTTCGAAAGTAAGTATTATCATTGATATATGTGAGTTGACACGGTAGATAATTCCATAAAACCAATCCCACGGTAATCAATAAATCTTTGTTGGGTTAAAGTGTTAGGCATTGGTAACAAAAATATATTTCTTTTTCTAGTTGAATAGTCATGCCCCACAGTATTCAGCTGAATTAAATGTTGATACCTATTCTCGTTTATTTTTATACATACATCCAAATAATATATATTGCCTTAATTTCTCAATATCTAAAAGTCTTTAGATTTTGATCCTTATACCCATACTCAAATTAATTCCCCTAAAATTATTAAAAATTTTGACCATCTTATTTTGTAACGATTTAGATTTCAATAAACTAGCCTAAATAGTTTGTCACCATACTAATAATCAAACATCGATAAACGAGACTGTAATACAGCATTTTTAATATTTTAATTGTTAAATTACTTGAAATTTTCGTAATTGAACCTAATAGCCCTGAAATTTTATTTGCAATACTTTGTATATTCCTATTTAATTCATCCTCAATTATTATTCCCAAATATTTAATATCATTGAATATTTCAAGGGTACAATTTCTCACAAAAACAGATGTCAGCTCAACAACATGTCTATATCTCTTTTTAAAAAACATATTATTAATTCATGTAAAAATAATAATTACAAATCCATTACATCTTAACCAAAATATAATGTGTTTTACGAAAAATTACTGTTTTCCAAATAAGGAAAACTGGTTGAAGTACATGACGGACATTCAGCCTCACACAGAAATGTAATTTTTCAGATATGAAATTTATCCTTTTCTCCTAAAGTTTTTAGCTATTTGTCTACAGGTTTTCCTCTGATTAGAGGTTAGCAGTAAATCGTCGAGCGTGCCCCTTTGTTCAGGAGTCTTTTAGTTTGAATTTGGGCGAGTGCAGCTTGAGTTAGCTCTTTTTTATTTTCCATTTTAGAACTCTCCTTTGGCAGTTTCTTGTAAATAGGTCAACTAATCTCAAGCTTTCTTCCACCTTTAGGTATTTAATGAACACGCTTGTAAAAAGTTACGTTTATTTAATGTATGGTTGTAACAGTGTCCTTCCTAGGTACTCAGCATTTTATGCTTCTTGGACTTTGTATGTTAGATTCTATTTGCGTGAGGTCTGGTGTGAGGTCGGGTTTCGATCATTTCAGTCTGCTTAGGGGACTGCTTTTATATTTTTTGGAGGGGTGCTTTACTTTTTCTCGATTTTTTTTCCTTTTATCTTATTTGTTTGTTTGTTTTTCTTGGTGAGGTTTGGTGTTTTGGGGGCTCGGGAGACGTTGGTTATTTGTTTTGTGGTGGGTTATTTTTATTTTTATTTGTTTTTTTCATTTTGTATTTTATTTACGTGTTTTTTTGGTTAGCATTTTTCTGTCTTGTAGCAGACTGGATGATGCAGAAACTCACACTTCTTTGGGCTTTATAGAGGTATGAGAGGTGTTATCTCTGCCTAACCCTTGATGAAGCCATAGATAACAGCTTGCCATAGTTCTATATCCCTATTTCTTTTCTCCGTGTGGTTGTTAGATCTCTTCTTTTGATTTGACCGAATCAGTTTCTCCAGCTTTCAGTTTTAAGGTAATTTCTGTATATATATACATATACTTTTATGTATATATACATAAATAAAGCTAAAAACGGAACGAGAAGGGTTTTTTTAATTAAAACAAATTAAAACCAAGAACAAAGCAGAGAAAAAAACAAAACAAAACGCAAAAAACTTCCGAAGGAAAAGAGCCCCGGAGCAAGCAGAAAACAACAACAAAAACAAAACAATTTTTAAGAAAACCAAAACATTTGTTGATGTTAACCTTCAAATTTAATTTTTCCTTGCAGCAAACTGAATTAGCAGAAACCCACAGTTGTCTGGTCTTTGTAGGACGTGAGATATTTTCTTCATGCTTGCCCCTGACAAAGCCATAAGAGAATGTGTCATTGGTCAGCAGTCCCTATGCTCTTCTGGTTTTCTTAAAAATGGTTTTGTTTTTTGTTTTCTGTTTGCTCCGGGGCTCTTTTGCTTCGGAAGTTTTTTGGCGGTTTTTTTTTTTTTTTTCGCTGCTTGTTCTCAGTTTTAATTTGTTTTAATTTTTTCTTGCTTCGTTTTTAGCTTTATTTATCTATTTTGGTTTGATCATTCTTTTATGTAGCCTTTTGGTGCTTTAGAATTTCAAAGTTGCTTTTGTTTGATGCTTTTGTCGGTTTTTCAGCTCTATATATACAGTATATACAAGAAAATATCATAATATCGGGCACATGAAAAAGTGCATTAGATTTTTCATGTCCCGCTTAAATGAAAAATGTATTATAAGAAGAGTCTTTCCACAACAATAGAATGTGTGCAGATCGTGATAGGTGATATACATGTCTCTATCCGAAATGAAGAGACCAATTGGGTTAGGTACAAAAGAGCTCTCTTGGTCTGACTAAGGGATTTTAGGGTTTGACCTAGATATCTATTCCATTTTAAACTGCATATAGTTGTATAGTTCGCTTGTTCAACTCATTTCCTTGTTAAATCTTCTTAGAGAATTTTACCAAGGTGTTATGGAGTTTGACCTAGATGCTTATTCTGCTTATTCCCTTACAAATTGCAGATGGCTGTATGTTTGACTTATGTAACTCATTTCCTATTTAAATCTTAAATAATTTTACAGCACATAAATTAAAGCCTTCTGAATAATAGATTAGTGGTAAATAGGTATCTTTATGAGAGATAAGAGACTTACGTATCGAATCCAACGTATTTATCTTTTCAGTCATGAAAGGTCAAATTCACTGATACATCTCCAACAGAATTCAATACAATGACAGCAACAATCGATCATCTACAGTGGTTGGACGAAATAATGTGAGCACCATGATTATAGCGGTTGATGATATTTGTGCAGGCTATAGAACAAAAGCTGTGATTATATTTTGTGCATCTCTTCTTAGCATATATATTTTTAGCTTGTATACCAGTGTAATACAAGTTGTGTTCAACAGCCAAATTGCTTGGTGTTTGAAGAGAAACAGTCCCGACGGTTTTGACTGCTAACACAAAGCATGACAAGACTACATGGAAAAGCAGAATACTGGGTGGAAATCAATATTCAATGAGAAGGACTGTCGAATACTAAAGGCAGAACTGCTGCAAACAGAGTGACAGCAGAACTCAAAATCTACCTGAAGGGGTCGGTTTCTACAGAAAAAGTCAGTACAGAATCTCACAAAGCCAATATTAATGGAAGAACTGCATTTTCTAAACACTTAATCACAGAAACCAAAGCTACAATGGGAGAAACACGGCTTAAATGAACAACCGCCGTCACAAGAGATCAACAGTCCTCAGAAAGCTGGACGATATTTTGCAAACGAAACTGTAGTACACTTTGAGATATAAATAATTGCATTTATAAACCCTGTTTCTTTATATTAAAATGAAAAAATAATGAAAATTGTTTCAGCTAAAGAGCGTACAGATATATTTCATTTTTCACGATATTTCTGCTTCTAAAGAACCGATTTGGCCCCGGATGGTTCAGCACGACGATATTGCTTTTTTATGGTGCGTCTGTCATATTCGCCCTGTCCTAGCGTTCTGTTGGTTCCCTCGACCGTCCTCTGCTCCCGTGCCACTAGTTTGTGCCATCCTCGACCCGTTGTCGCCAACATGGTCTTATTCCCGCGTTTCTCGGACCCAAATACCTGCCGATTGGGTGACTTGACTAACCGGGTTCTCTCATTCCAGTTATACGTACCTTCTCATACTAGATCAACTGCTCGTATTATAAAAATCCTCTAAATACGTGGCATCAGTGAATAAACAAACACATCGCTCTTTCCGCGTTTATCAACACATAGAAACTGAAAATTTGTTACCCTACCACGGCGATGTTTTTCTTTGTGCTCGTATTGAGCAGGGATCCGACTTCGAGGCATCCTCATAGTCCGTGAAGATTAATGCAATCCACTATCACAGTTGTCACCTTCATGCGAGCTTTACTCTTGATGTACTTTCCTCAATACACGGTTCCCATTTTTGCAGTGCCGGGCCACCACTTACTAACTGGTCGTTAGTTTTTTAATTATTTGCGTATTAGGCCCATAGGTACTTGTATGCGAAATTTCATCGGGATCGCAAGGTCTTATCGAGGTGCCTCGTTATTTTCTTTTTGTTTTGTTTTGTGCAAAGAATGTACATACATACACTCACAGACAATGAAATTTGCATACCTAGAAGAAAACATGCCACAACCCCGAAACTTTGCAAATAGCTAAGGAACGTGCTGGTATGCAAATGACCCACGCCTGGTGCGATTGCGCATGACCACACACCCTGTGGTAGCGCTGCAAGCACGAACCGGCAGCCTTATAAACCGGCGTGTACTCGATGCTCCATGAAAGCGAAAAGCACCGGTCGACGCAAGCAGGAGTACAGAGTGACAAGGATGCCGGGTAGACGCCAGAGACGTCGATTTACGCAAATTACGGACTTTGAGAGAGGCCTGATAATCGGGCTGATAGCTTCTGGGTTGTCGGCGCGCCGTATAGCCCGCCACGTGGATTGTTCTGACCATACCGTCAGACTGTGTTGGGAGCAGTGGACGTGTGACGGGGCAGAACGGCTCCGGACGGACCAGGAGGACCACCGGTTGGGAGGATCGACGGATCGTGCGCCAGGCACGAACGGATCACACGGGGAAACTGTCCACCATACAGGCAGATGTAGAGGCTCTTGTGTGCCCACGAACCATTTCCAAACACCTCGAGGAAGCGAATCTGTGATCCCAGCGTTTTTTACGTGTGTGTCAATTAACACCGGAACATCACCGGCTCCGTGTGCAGTGGTGCCAGGCCAGAGCGACGTGGAACGCCAAAGATTGGCAATTTGTGGTGTTTAGCGATGAGTGCCGCTTCGTTTGGGAGACAGATGATCATCGTGTCTAAGTGTGGAAGTTCTCGAGTCAACGGCATAACCCCAACCTCGCTTTCGAGCCCCACAGCTACCCCACTGCAGGCATTATGGTATGGGGGCCATTGCCTATGATAGCCTAACAGATCTAGTAGTGATACGTGGATCATTGACGTTGCAACCGGTATGTGGATGAGATACTACGGCCCCATGTGCT
This sequence comes from Macrothele yani, assembly GCA_039090855.1. Classification (NCBI taxonomy): domain Eukaryota; kingdom Metazoa; phylum Arthropoda; class Arachnida; order Araneae; family Macrothelidae; genus Macrothele; species Macrothele yani. Next base: position 142,928,181 of record CM077002.1, read on the forward strand.
CCCATTCCTGGTCGGGATTCCAGGTGCGCTATACCAGCAGGATAATGCGCGCCCGCACACTGCTTGAATTGCCCAAGACTACTTACGTCATATCCAGATACTTCCATGACCTGCCCTCTCCACGAACATGTCCCCTATCGAGCATGTGTGGGACCAGTTGGAACGCCAGCTGCCTCCGTGCCGCACTATCCGGGATTTCGAGCACACCGTCCAACACGTGTGAGCCAGTCGGCAGCTGGACAACATCAGGCGTCCGTTCGCCTCCATGCAGGACCGTATTGCAGCTTGTATCGCCGCATAAGGTGATGCGGCGTGCTATTGAAGATGACCGGACTGCGTGCCCCATATCCCTCTGTAATTTCCCTGCAGCTCTGTTTTTGCCATCATGTTTATTATTCATCTTTATCATTACGTCCGTAAAATTTCAGTTCAATCTGATGCTTCTTTCTTGGTGAGCAAATTTCATTGCCCTTGAGTGTATAATTATATATGTATATATGTATAACATTAACGTTTTGCGGTCGCTTTCTTACTGAGAAAATGCAGAATTTCTCTCCCTGCGGGTATGGAGTTACTCACCGTTCCTCTGCATGTCACCTCATTTAATAGTACGATTTCAAACATTCCGTTTACTTCGAATAACGTCTGATATGAAGGATATTTTGCCCGTAATTTAAGATTTCATGTGACTCACTGTTCTGATGCTAGTGAGCACATCTCTCTCTCCCTCTCACTCTCTATCTCGTTTGCCCATCTCGGGCAGAATTCCGCAAAGACGAGTATCTGCCTTTTAGGATTACTGGCAAATTAATGCAGCCGGCTTGCCATTCCTTTGCTGCATATGGATAAGGGACAAATCTAGTCCGGGGCCGACTTCACAGGAACCGTCTACCCATTCACGTCCCCAAACACATGGAGACTGCGGAAAACCACGCAAAATTCGTAGACAAGATAGCCGGCAAGACCGGGATTGGAATAACCATCAAAAACATCTGCCTCCCACGCAGCGAATAGCGACTTAACCAACGGCGCTATATCGGTGGTCAGCGCATATCAACTATGTCTTTTTGCATATTTTACTGATTCTATCACTCCGGTTAAAAAACAATATTTTACTTAGTGGGCATGTTCCATTCATTATGAAGAACTGTTCTAAAATTGCGCATTTTAAATACATATTGGCATTTTTTTCACCGGGAACGAGAATGCATTTTATTTTTCGTTGATGTTCTGCTATACTAATATCTGGTCTTCAAAATTCTTTTTTATGCTCCTTGTATTGTCTGGCATTTATTGTATATTTTGCCGCGAAGATACTGGAAAAAGCTAACTTTAAATATGTGTTCAGGGCCTTTTTGGTATTCAGCAGTGTATTATAATCTTCTGGGCATTATAAGCGGATTATCCCGAGGAGCGAACACAAATAGCTTTTAATTAAGTCAGCTTCTTTATTACACATACACCCTTGGTTACATGATAGCTAACCCTCACGCCATTTAATCACGAACCACGAAATTAATATGAAAGTTATGGCTGAAAATGAAGTATTGAATTGAAGGTTTTTACTTAAAACGCCTGAACACTTATTTCTTGTATTTGCATTTCATTTAACCAAACGTGAGATCTTCTATTTAGCAGATGTTTCAATCTTACAAATCAAGTTATTGATCACGTGCTTGTTTTATTTCAAATCTGACGTTTATTGTTTTCAATAGACACGTTTTCAAAACGGTTTTCATGACGTTATCGGGAAGAACGCAGCTAATCAAATGTGCTACTTATAACACATTCATTTCTTCGAGAAACAAAAAAGGAAAATTAAAAAAAAATGGATTACATACTGTAGGCAAATGAATTAAGAAAATTTGACTGCGGAGCTTACCTTTTCGTAATGCTGAATTCAAATCACAAACGCGTTTTCTTTACCTGATGCTTGAAACAAAATTGGTGCAAATTAAGTTACCTTAGGAATAACAGTTAATGGATTCATGACTTTCATAATCTTTTGCAGTACATAACTCATAGCTATATATAAATATTCACGACTGAGTATATTTGAGAGCAAATTAGTTCTCTCGGGCTGTTTCAATTTAATCTCAACGCTCTTTCTCTTCTAAGACTCCGTTTGCTTTCGTTCTGAGAATAACTAATTTTAATTTACGCTACCTCTCTTTGAGCAGAGTTGGAAGAGAAACATGTGATGGTAAAAAATGAAAATGTAACCATAAACTACTTACGAGATTGTTAAATAATAAACTAATTTCCATTAGCCAGAATATTAAATGTAATTCCACGAAACGAATTCATTTAATTTTAAAATTTGATTACACAGTAAAGATCCGTACTTACCTAGGCAAAAGAATGTTTCGTGGACTCGTTTTAGTTTGAAGACAAAGTTATTCACAACATATCCAGGAGGGAAAATAGCTTTATGCCTCATAATATTCAAACCTTTTACAGTGCCTGAAGGGTTATTGCAATGGAATTTATTCAAACACATGTACCTTGAAAGAAAATAAATATTATTTATTAATATGAAAAAAATAAATTTTATTTTCCTTAGGTAGAACATTGGCGTACCTCACATATCAGCTCAATGAGAAGACAATTAATTTAGTCATGCAGTAATCCATTAGTAGAAAATTCCCCATGTCAACATAAATGTCTTTCTAAGTTAAGGAAGAGTTAAATAAAGCTTCATTTATAGTAAAGTATACTGAGTTTATATTACACGGACCAGAAGACTTTTCATTCAAATAAATAATGTATTATATAGGAACATGAATTCAGATTCAAGTACTGGAAAAGAGGTTAAAACATTATACACGGCGGTCTAATTACTCATAGGAATATATTTATGTTTGCAGTCGAAGTCGTGTTTTTTTAAAGGTTTGGATTGCATTTTAGTGTAATACATGTGCTTCTTTTCGTCCACTAGAGACGTTACTTAGCTACAGATGGAGATACTTCTTTGGTAACACACCATTTACGACAAACGTGTTACTATTGACATGTTCTGGATGCAACAAATCCTACAGAACTCCATGATGACCATATTATTGAGTTAATGGTATGCGCGTCACTAAAGCTCCGCAAGTGACGTCACAGGCGGCGTAGTCAACTTCCGGAAGTGTCGTCACAGGTGCTCTTCCGCTGGACGTCAACGAAGACACTTTTCTTCCAGTTGCAATGGTGGGCATAGCCCTCCGTGTCCGCCATTTTTAATACATGACGTCATTACTCTCGTCAAAATTAATGAGCAATCTTTATTTCTGGGAAATTCCTTTCCACCTTTTATTTTCCATTCTAACCTCCGTTTTGTGTTTTGCAATTTTCCAATCTATTTTGGAATGGAAATTTAATTGAAAGTGAACCCGGGAAATATTTTTGAACCTTAGGTATATTTTCTAAAGCACAGAGACGGTATGAAAGAAGCTGGTTTCGAGCCCAGTGTCCAGGTGTTCGCATCGGTAGAGCATTCGACTATCACCTAAACCTCTTGGGTTCGAATCCAGCTCCTCCCATGCCGTCTCGTTGCTTCTTCGAGAATAGATCCAAGGTTCAAAAAATTTTTCAAATTCACTTTCAAATAAATTTCCATTCGAAAATAGATTCGGAAATTCCAAAATAAAAAAATTGGAGGAGAGTATGGAAAATAAAGATGGCTGAGAAATTTTCCAGAATTAAAGGATGTTCATGAACACTGGCGAGAGTGGTGACATCATGTAGTAAAAATGACAAAAGGTGGATCCACCTAAACTTTTTACCCCTTGTATAATGGGCAAACTTCTGTAGCCATTATTTTCACAATTAATGCGTTCCCAAGGATGAAAATTTGAACATCGATAAAAATAACTGCACATTACAGCCTAGTATACTTAATATTTTCAAAAATGTAACCATAATTAAACAATCCAACATTTATATGTCTACTGACGTCATCAATGACAGGTAGCGTTACCTATTTTCTGAACTCAGCACTACCAAAGGAAAAGTTATTGATTTTTTATATAATTATGGTTGCGTTTTAGAAAATATAGTGGATATTTCTGAAGTTAACAGAAAAGTAACCAAAGCTCTTATGGAAACAGAAACAAAATTAGCTGGGTCTAAGAACAAGCTGCATGTGAACAAATTATCAGGAAAAACCAAAATGTTGATGCAAAAAGAAGAGAGATGAGGACAACTAAAGAAGATGTGACTTCCAAAGTGGAATATATAGAGCTATGCAAGACAGTACGAAAAAGTATCACTGAAGATGTAAGGAAATTCAACTGTGAACTAGTGAGAAAAGCAATTGAAAACAACCAAAGCCTAAAGATAGCAAAGGGACATCTCCGTAAGGGAAGAAAACAGATTACGGCACTGAGAAAAAAGATGGTTCTGTAACAAGAAATAGTGGCGAAATTTTGACAAGAGTGAAAGATTTCTATTTCAAATTATATGAAAGGGATGATACATGTACTACAGACATCATGAAAGATACCAGTACCAGAGTTCTTCCAGTCCTCCCAGCAGAAGTTGCACATGCAATCAAGAACATGAAGCGGGGAAAAGCTCCAGGAGAAGATGGAATTACTGTAGACATCATACAAGAAGCAAGTGGAGAAATCGAAACAATACTCGCCCGAATTTTCACTCAATGCCTTAATGAAGGAAATATTCCCGAGGATTGGAACAATGCTACAATGATCCTGCTACATAGAAAAGGTGACATTGATGATCTCAGAAATTACAGACCTATCAGCCTCCTATCAGTGGTTTATAAAATCTTCACCAAAGTGCTTTCACACAGTTTGAAGGTAACACTGGACATGGCTCAATCGAGAGAACAAGCTGGATTCAGGAGTAGCTGCAGCACAATAGATCGTATCCACGTAGTGAGAGAACTAATTGAAAGAGCGAGGGAATATGAACTTCCATTGTGCATGGCTTTTATCGATTATGAAAAAGCCTTTGATTCGGTGAAACCATTAGCAGTTAGAATGGCTCTGAAATCCTGCGGTATTGAAGATGCATACATTATTATCATTAATAACATCTATGAAAATGCAAGTGCAAAGATTTGGCTGTTTGAAAATAGAACACACATAAAAATTGGAAAAGCGAGTGAGACAAGGTGACACCATATCTCCGATGCTCTTTAATGCCACATTGGAAAATTGTCTTTCAATCACTGAACTGGGAAAACAAAGGGATAAAGATTAATGGAGATTATCTAACCCACCTTCGTTTTGCTGATGACGTAGTCATTTTTGCAACTACCCCATCAGAGCTACAGAGTATGATCCAGGAACTTGCTGACAAGAGTAAAGAAGTGGGATTAAAAATGAACTTTCAGAAGACAAAAGTGATGTTCAATGCTTTTACAAGAAATGAAGATTTATCGATTGATGGAGAAAAACTGGAGATAACAGAAACGTACATTTATCTCGGACAGCAGATATCAAGTGTGGGTCACATTGATGAAGAAATGTTCGGCGTACAAAACTTGCCTGGAGAGCTTTTGCAAGAAACAACATAATTTTCAAGAGCAATATGCCATTATGTCTTAAAAGAAAAGTGTTTGATCAATGCATCCTTCCAGTGCTTACGTATGGTGCAGAGACGTGGACCTTAACTAAAAGAGACATGCAAAGGCTGCAGACAACTCAAAGCAGCATGGAGAGGTGCATGCTTGGTGTAACCAGGAGAGATAAGAAGAGGAACTCGTGGATCCGAAAAATGACAAGAGTGGAAGACATCATGATCAGAGTTAAATCCCTGAAATGGCAATGGGCTGGACATACTGCCAGAAGGACAGACCATCGATTGACAGCCGAAATTTTAGATTGGATTCCAAGGGACAGGAAAAGACCCAGAAGAATACCACATGGGAGATGGGTAGATGAAATTCGAAAGTATGCGGGAGTGACATGGAGGAGACTGGCACAAGACAGACCGTTGTGGAGGAAACTTGGAGAGACCTTCGTCCAGCAGTGGATTGACAATGGTTGACAATGATGATGACGATGATGAATATGAAGTTATTTTTTATCGATGTTCAAGTTTTCATCTTTGGGAACGCATTGATTGTGAAGAAAATGGCTACAGAAGTTAGCCCATTGAAAATACAAGGCAAAGATATTTGGTGGATCCATCATAACTGAGGCAACGCCCCCGTTGCCACCGCCAGAGAAGTTCCTTCGTTAACATCGAGGGAAAGGCCGCCCTTGGCGCTCAAAGTAGACTTGGTCTACATAGCCCACTGGAAAGCAGAGGCCCTGAAACGAACGGTCATGTGACCAACTTAATCACGATTTTCATCTCATTATTTCTAATTATTTATTAATTTTTATTATTGCAAGGAAATAATATTTATAAGTGCCACAGATGTGGTAATCTAAGCCCTACACAACATTTAATGTTACACCCACTTGAATTTTTTTACAAAAATGGTACACGAGTAAAGCTGTTTTAACTGCAAAACATAATGCAATAAGGGTTTTTAAGAGACTTTAATCACAACAATAATAACTGTACTTACTTGTGGCAAAAACTTGGAGAAATTTCACAAAATTGAGACCATTTTGGTCACATTACAACCGTTCGTTTCAGGGCCTCCTCTTCCCAGTTGGGTATGCTTTGTCTACCTGTGACGTCACTTCGCCCCCCAAGTTTCAGGAATTTTACGTGCCATATTATGTTGCGACCGTTCATTACTGTAAGTAAATGAATCTTCCCAGTTAAAAATGAATCCAAAAATACGTAACCATGTTATTCAGATTCGAAGATCAATTTTTCTTATCGGGATGTGTAAGCTATCAAAAGGCTCTACTATGGGGCTTACAGAACGTGCAAAAAATCCTGAAACTCCCCCATTTCACTAATTTGAATGCGTGGTGGTTGATGTCAGCAAAGCGAATTGCAGACTCGGCGTTGGAAAGCATGTCAACTTAAAGATCTGAACATATTCAGATACACTGTCGGCGCCTGCATTGAATTCATTGCACGATTTCAAATCTCAAAGTTTGCAACTTGTCAGGTATAGATTGGACATTTTCCGGCTGATTGGTGTAGAGCATTTTTAACAGCTACTACACGACATACCTATTTTTGCAAAAACGGAGTTAGTTTTGCATTAGGTGCACCTACCTAATAACTCGTTACCACACTGTTCTGTGCAAACACGGCTCATCAGGAATTTTCACACCTTATTCAAGCATATCCGAAAAGTGTTCAATTGGGTTGCAGTCAGGGAAGTTTTGGGGCCAAGTCGATGTGGCGAATTCGTTGTAGGGCTCCTTCAAGCAGTCAATAGTTATACGAGCCCGATGACACGGTGCGCGTTTCTGTTAAAAGATGACACTGTGGTTCAGGCAAACTACCTGCAGATATGGATGGAGTTGGCCAGTTAAGAGGGCCCTATAGCGTCCACAATTCCTTGTTTGGGGGATGATAACCAACTGACCTAGAGCTTGCCAGAAAAAAGCTGCCCAGTCAGAAACACCACTTCCACCGGCGATCGCGGCAACCCGCATGGTGCAGCAGGAAACGGCACTTATATTTCCCAACGACCGTCTTCCATCTGTCAATAGTCCATTACCGACGTTCCATAGCCCATGCGAAGCGTTGTTTGCGATGAATGGGAGTTATCTTGTGTACCCTTGTTGGTCTCCGGGTGTGGTACTTCAAGAGAAGCAAGGTACGGCGCATGTTGCATGACGAAGTAGTCCCGAACTGCACTGATGTTTTACTGGTGTGTGAGCTGGGTGACCGCTGTACGTCGTTCCTGAGATATCAGTTGTAACACTCGATGCTCACTGTGAACGAAGAGGGAGGAAGAAGCTGAAGCCATCTTTATGACAAGGTCACAAGAATCAGGGAGAGGTTGCGACTTTCTAATAATTGGAGCGTGAAATTCATAGAGAGCATAGCAACAGCTAAAGGAGCATTTTGATTACGTCATAGAAAGGTGACAGGTCTCGAAGAGCAGGGTATGCTTTGGACCAGGCGTTCAGAACGCAAGCCTGTGGTTAGTCATGGGCTCTCCAGGGTCACGAGAGAAAGTTGAGGGATGCTAATCAGGAGATTTTGGCGGGACTCCTCCTATAGCTTTCACAAGGAAAAGAGATCAGGTCAGCTCTCAGAATGAATTTTGAGACTAAAATTTAGGCACTCAGCTGCGGTTGAGTTGCGAGAGGAGAAGATTCCATCTAACTGCGGTTAGTGGTTGATCAATGGAGTTACACGCGGAATAGGCTGCTGTATATAAATCTGAAGTAATAAATAGCTGGGGAGGAATTCTTAGAACCACAGTTTTCATTTACAGTAAGATAGTGTTGCTATATGCTGTGTGAAGTGATGGAAGCAATTGTATGCATGCTACTGTAAGAGCATGTGTAATTTCATGTATCGGCAAAAGGATATTCCATATCAGAACTCTAACAAGAAAGGTGTTAACTGGCAATCATGCACCGTATTTATATACTACTCCAATCAGTGTATTTTTACCATCACCGTGAATATTAATCGTTTCCTGAATGGGAATAAAGTTGTTGCGTTATTACATTGGATCAGTTTCTATCACCGACTGCAAGTATCCTTCTCCATGCCTCTAAAAATTAGTTTATGAATAAGGTTGTACAGGACTTACAATCATACTGGACTGATGGCAGCGAATCATATTATGTTCAAGACACTCAGGTAAAGAAAATCCTAAAACAGTGCATATACAGTATGATAATGTGTGATAGTACTTATCGTCAGAAAGTATCACGAGTGTTTTAAATATATACTTCAACAACACCAACGACCAAAAAGAACTCCAAAAATTTAAAAGGTGGTTCAACAAAAACTAAAAAATGAAAATATAACACTCGCCTCTAGAATCTTCCGCGCCTAGCTGACTAGTGTGAATCTTTATGCCGGATGCCTGTGAATATTTAATCCAGTCATGGTGCACCCAAGTTGCAGTAGTGTGGGAGCAGACAACAAGTGCGGCTGCTTCCGAAATACTGGCACTTACCATTCGTGTCTCAACTGTTTTACCGAGGTCAAATTTGCTTACGTCGCTATGCTCCTCATTACTTGCAAGCGTTTACTGATTACGTACAGATAATTGGTATACAGAATACATGCACATAGTAGCCACACGTGACGTTGACGTCACGCGATACTTCGCTATCGCTCCGAATATGTAGAATGGGGTGCACCTAAAGCAAAAATGAACCACTGTATTTACATATATTGAGTTGGTGCGAAGAAATATCCGGCAAAGGACTAGCACACGTGGACGGCGAGAACGAAAAAGTAGGACAACTTACCTAGGCAAAACAATCCCCCACGGCATCGACACATAGTTTTTATCTGTCTGGCAAGGCCATGATCCCGGAATGAAAAACGTCTTGTGGTTGGGTCCTGAAGAAGTCATCAACCACACGTTGAACCTCGTTTTCTGTCGTGAACTGTTTCCCGGACTTGAAGTGATCCAGGTGACGAGGCAGATGATAGTCTATCGGAGACAATGCCGGATAATAGGCAGGATCAGGCAGTACTTCATATCCCAAGGCACTTAATGTCAGGATCGTTCGTTGAGCGACATGAGGGCGGGCGTTGTTCTGGTGTAGAAGAACACCACGTCTGTTGACCAAAGCCGGTTGTTTCTGCAGTAATGTTCGGTGCATCTGGTGTAATTCAGAACAATAAGGTTCCACAGTGATGGTTTGGCCCCTCGCCAAGAAACTCCGATGCATTATCTTGGCTGTGGACCACCAGACAAATAGCATCATCGTCTTGGTGTATAGGCGTGGCTTAATATGCCATCCATCAGGCTGTGCCTTGCTTAACAATTGTGCAGATCGTTTCCGATTATAATAAAGGACCCACTTCGTGTCGCAGGTAATGCTTCGATGTAGTAGTTTATTCCTGGCAAGCAGCGACGTGCAGACGTCCAAACGCCTAGTCATGCTGGCAGTCTTCAACTCTTGCGGAAGCCACATGTCCAAGTTTTCGACCCTACCCAGCGCCGCCAGACGCCAAACAGCTGTCATGTGGTGGACACCTACATCTGCCGTTATCTCGCGATACGTTTTTCGGGAGTCCGCTTCAACCACCCGTAGCAGAACATCGTCAGAAACAGCAACAGGTTGGTGAAAACGTGATTTGTTTTGCAAGTCCGTATCTCCGCTCCGAAACTTCCCAAACCATCGCAGAATGATACGTTCGTTGGTTGTATTCTCCATAAATGCTTTGTTAACGTTTCGAGCGGCAACTGCTGCAGAATGGCCCATTTAAATTCATACAGGAAGATGACTCTCAAATCTAGCGTCTGCACGCTTCCTTTGCAAGTCACATTAGGTCCAGACACGCCTGAACCTTGTTCTTCACACACGTGCTTGCTATTTATAGTAACTCTGTGACGCAACACCCGCAAAACCTGCGGGTGGTTCCATTCCTATGTGATGGGGTCCTGTCCCGACTGCTCGGTCGTGCCGGACATTTCATTCGCACCAACCCAAGATTTATTACTGATACATATTTTTCGCTTCATCTTTATTCTTAACAGCTTCATTTTTTACGCGAAACTTAAATGCATGTATTATTAGATCAAATAAATATGATCCTGTTTTGTTTACTGTAGATACACGGGTGACGCCATTGTCCCGTAAAACAGGGGTGTCCTAAATTAGAGACAGGAAACTGCTCATGGCTATGGGAGTTGCTCTTGGTAGTCGTTCAACCTCGAAACTTAAAAGAAGAAAGAAAATCAAAATCTCTTGAATCTGACTTTACAGTACTTTATAGAATCATTAATTTTCATCTCACTCGCAGTGTTGCTATAGGACTTTCCACATTTCATTTTGCTACTTGAAATTGCTTAGTTTGAAAGGTGGAATCGTATGGAATTCCTTTTGCGAGCGAAACGTGCAGTTACTTCTAAAATTTTAACATCCACAGGATTTAACCTTTCATACCAAACAGATAAATGTTTTCAGTTGAAACGTGTTTTAACAGTTGCGTAATTTGCATTTTGCGCCCTTTATTAAAACAAGAAAATATCCAATGAGATAGTGTTTTACGTCAACGTCATCATATTGACCTCCAAGTTTTCCGCAACGGATGTTTGTTTTAGCAAGTTCGCCGTCCAATGCTCTCAGAGCATTCACCTGTCCATGCTGTCATCCATCATTCTGGTTTCGTCTACTCTACCCCTTACATTTGTCTCCTTGCTCTGATTAACTTCCCGTAAGAGAGTGTGTAGATAAAACAAAAGAATGGCCTTATACGACATTTTCATGATGAGGACTTGCTGGCAGTTTTGTTTCTCCTACACCTTGAAGAATGTTAGAAAAAAGTCAAATTGGTCAGTAATAGGTACAATATTTTGCGCCAGCAGTGGCAAATTAATTCTTGAAAGCAACGATTTTACCACCAAAAGCAAATTATTTCACCCTTGTTTGCAATAATAATTTGAAGCACGTCTCTAATTTCAGTACTGGAAGTGGTGTTGAAATTTTCAATACTCTCATAAAAGGAATGCTGTAATGTTGAATCAATTCTTTTCATTTCCAACATATCCTACTACACTTAGTTCAACCCACTTTCCTGCACAAGCTCACATATCCCGCTCAAATAAAAGTCACATGATTTTGATTAACACCATTTATTCAATTCATTTCTCAGACCATTCTCACTGTCCAATGTCAGCGCTTTCTACTCATTTCTGAAATTTCGAAATACTAAATAGTCCAATGGGGACAAATCGGTGATTACGGTGCATTACGTGATAGCTTGGACACATATTCATGCGGCGATGAATGAGTCGCAAGAGATGTCAGAGCTGGTCCACTGTTTCAAAGGTAGATGTTTCCTTTCGACAATTTTCCACGCCTCTTAGCTTTAGTTCCTTGTGCAATCGTTTCAGAACTTTTCCACGCCTCTTAGCTTTAGTTTCTTGTGGAAGCATCTCAGAACTTTCCCACGCCTCTTAGGTTTAGTTCTTTATGGAAGCATCTCACAACTTTCCCACGCCTCTTAAGCTTTACTTCCTTGTGGAAGCATCTCAGAACTTTTCCACGCCTCTTAGCTTTAGTTCTTTATGGAAGCATCTCAGAACTTTCCCACGCCTCTTAGGTTTAGTTCTTTATGGAAGCATCTCAGAACTTTCCCACGCCTCTTAAGCTTTACTTCCTTGTGGAATCGTTTCAGAACTTTTCCACGCCTCTTAGCTTTAGTTTCTTGTGGAAGCATCTCAGAACTTTCCCACGCCTCTTAGGTTTAGTTCTTTATGGAAGCATCTCAGAACTTTCCCACGCCTCTTAAGCTTTACTTCCTTGTGGAATCGTTTCAGAACTTTTCCACGCCTCTTAGCTTTAGTTTCTTGTGGAAGCATCTCAGAACTTTCCCACGCCTCTTAGGTTTAGTTCTTTATGGAAGCATCTCAGAACTTTCCCACGCCTCTTAAGCTTTACTTCCTTGTGGAATCGTTTCAGAACTTTTCCACGCCTCTTAGCTTTAGTTTCTTGTGGAAGCATCTCAGAACTTTCCCACGCCTCTTAGGTTTAGTTCTTTATGGAAGCATCTCAGAACTTTCCCACGCCTCTTAAGCTTTACTTCCTTGTGGAAGCATCTCAGAACTTTTTCACGCCTCTTAGCTTTAGTTTCTTGTGGAAGCATCTCAGAACTTTCCCACGCCTCTTAGGTTTAGTTCTTTATGGAAGCATCTCAGAACTTTCCCACGCCTCTTAAGCTTTACTTCCTTGTGGAAGCATCTCAGAACTTTTTCCACGCCTCTTAGCTTTAGTTTCTTGTGGAAGCATCTCAGAACTTTTCCCACGCCTCTTAAGCTTTAGTTCTTTATGGAAGCATCTCAGAACTTTCCCACGCCTCTTAAGCTTTACTTCCTTGTGGAATCGTTTCAGAACTTTTCCACGCCTCTTAGCTTTAGTTTCTTGTGGAAGCATCTCAGAACTTTCCCACGCCTCTTAAGCTTTACTTAGTTGTGGAAGCATCTCAGAACTTTTCCACGCCTCTTAGCTTTAGTTTCTTGTGGAAGCATCTCAGAACTTTCCCACGCCTCTTAGGTTTAGTTCTTTATGGAAGCATCTCAGAACTTTCCCACGCCTCTTAAGCTTTACTTCCTTGTGGAAGCATCTCAGAACTTTTCCACGCCTCTTAGCTTTAGTTTCTTGTGGAAGCATCTCAGAACTTTCCCACGCCTCTTAGGTTTAGTTCTTTATGGAAGCATCTCAGAACTTTCCCACGCCTCTTAAGCTTTACTTCCTTGTGGAAGCATCTCAGAACTTTTTCACGCCTCTTAGCTTTAGTTTCTTGTGGAAGCATCTCAGAACTTTCCCACGCCTCTTAGGTTTAGTTCTTTATGGAAGCATCTCAGAACTTTCCCACGCCTCTTAAGCTTTACTTCCTTGTGGAAGCATCTCAGAACTTTTTCACGCCTCTTAGCTTTAGTTTCTTGTGTAAGCATCTCAGAACTTTCCCACGCCTCTTAGGTTTAGTTCTTTATGGAAGCATCTCAGAACTTTCCCACGCCTCTTAATCTTTACTTCCTTGTGGAATCGTTTCAGAACTTTTCCACGCCTCTTAGCTTTAGTTTCTTGTGGAAGCATCTCAGAACTTTCCCACGCCTCTTAGGCTTAGTTCTTTATGGAAGCATCTCAGAACTTTCCCACGCCTCTTAAGCTTTACTTCCTTGTGGAATCGTTTCAGAACTTTTCCACGCCTCTTAGCTTTAGTTTCTTGTGGAAGCATCTCAGAACTTTCCCACGCCTCTTAGGTTTAGTTCTTTATGGAAGCATCTCAGAACTTTCCCACGCCTCTTAAGCTTTACTTCCTTGTGGAAGCATCTCAGAACTTTTTCACGCCTCTTAGCTTTAGTTTCTTGTGGAAGCATCTCAGAACTTTCCCACGCCTCTTAGGTTTAGTTCTTTATGGAAGCATCTCAGAACTTTCCCACGCCTCTTAAGCTTTACTTCCTTGTGGAATCGTTTCAGAACTTTTCCACGCCTCTTAGCTTTAGTTTCTTGTGGAAGCATCTCAGAACTTTCCCACGCCTCTTAGGTTTAGTTCTTTATGGAAGCATCTCAGAACTTTCCCACGCCTCTTAAGCTTTACTTCCTTATGGAAGCATCTCAGAACATTTTCACGCCTCTTAGGTTTAGTTCCTTGTGGAAGCATCTCAGAATTTTTCCACGCCTCATAGCTTTAGTTCCTTGTGGAAGCATCTCAGAACTTTATAATAAAATTCAGTATTTTTGGTAGTACCTTGTTCTAGGAATTCAATCGCGATCATTCCTTTTCCCAGAAGAAAGGTGTGGTGATTTTCTCACCCGAATTCTGAGCTCTAAAATGTATGTATCGGAAATAATGATGCTTCGCTGTTTCCATGTTCTTTTGTTTTAGGGTCGAGAAGTATTACACACATATTTCACCCACAATAGCATGTCGCCCCAAAAACTAAGCTTTGATTGCTTCAGAACGTTGTTCAATTTCGCGAAAACGTTCGCTCTTGCCCGCTTCTGATCTGCATTCAGCACTTTAAGGGCCCTCTTCTTAAAAGCCTTCTTAGTTCCTAAAGCATTCTCTACAGTATCGTGAGTTCTTTCACTGGATATGTTCGGTAATATTATATTGTGTTTTAGTGTTCTCCTGCGACCTTTCATGATTAAATCAAGAATGACATCAAGATTTGTAGCTGCATACACGATAATAGGTAACCAATCTCGCTGCATACTTAAAACTCATGTGAAAACGCAAGTTTTTCCGCATCTGGGACAGAATGTCTCACAGCAGATTTGTCGTCTTGACACATGTTTTCACCTTTGTCGTACGTCACATCATCTCCCTCTAATTTTTTTTTTTTTTTGCCTTTGAAGCGAAGTGGAAATTTGTCATTAATTCCAAACAATGTGTGGTACAAACAGCACACAATTTTTGAAGAACCCATCGGCAGGTGAATCCGTTTTCCACAATCGGGAGCCCAATGTGAAAACACAAGTTTGTCCGCCACGGGCATCGAAGCCTTTTCCCCTCACTCCAGAGTAAGTCGCTATCCCAACTGAGCTACACAGAGAGAATGTCTTGCTGTAGATTTGTCGTCTTGACACATGTCCCATCATACGCCACATCATCTCCCTCTCTTTTTTTTTTCTTTTTGTCTTTGAAGCAAAGTAGGAATTTTTAATTAATTCCAAATATTATGTGGAAAAAACATCACACATTTTTTTTCGAAGAACCGAACTGCCAGTGGATCCACTTTCCACAATTGAGCGCCAATGTGAAAACACACGTTTGTACGCGATGGGCATCGAACCCTTTTACCCTCACTCCGGAGGAAGTCGCACTTCGAATTGAGCTACACGGACAGAATGTCTCGCTGCAGATTTGTCGTCTTGACACATGTTTTCACCTCTGTCTTACGTCACACTGCATCCTTATTTAAATTCTACAAACCAGTTGTTGGCCATGGAGTATGAACGATATGATTCCTCAAACGTTTGCTGCATATTCTTATTAATGGCGTTAGGAGACAATCCGTTTAATTCTAGGTATTCAGCGGCTGCACGAAACTTCATTATCATAAGTTGCCTTCATCATCAACAACCTTTTTTCAAGCACAACTCAAGCCTCTGCAAAGGAAAAAAATGACACAAACCCGACATTTTCCCTTGAACACAAGGAACAATTAAAGGTTTGATTGGCTTACACGGAAACCATAGAAATTTAAGCACACCGGACAAAAACTTAGTCACCCCTGTCAAAACATATATAATAACGGGTGGCGGCGCCTCTTGTCTTGTTAACAGCATGAATCACGTGTGGTAGAGACTCCACGAGGTTGTGGATGTATTGAACATAGATTTGGAGCCACTAATGCATTAACTGGTCCCGTTGCTCCACCATAGTACGTGGATATCTATTCTGGCGTTTCACCTTCTGTTACAAATGATCCCGCATATTTTCAATACTATTTAAATCTGGGGATTTAGTGGGACACTCGAGGTGAGATGGTGTTGCTGATTGTTCGTCGTGCCACTCAGACGCCTTTTTAGCCCTGTGCACACGACAATTTTTGTCTTGAAAGACAGGAGTGGCAATATGATGCTGCTCCTCGAGATGTAGGGCAAAGGGCAACACTTCATCATTAAAAATGAGGAAGTGCGCATGCTGGTTCAAATTCATCGTTAGTGCAACGATAGGACCCATTGCGTGGTAAGAAAAACATCCCCAAACCCCACAGATTTCCCTCCAGCTTGAACAACACCTTCGACACAATCAAGATTAAAGGCTTCATTGGGCCAGCGATGCACTCGTCGCCTCCCATCATTGAAGTAAAAACAAAAACTGGACTCATTAGACCAAATTTCTTGTTTCTAAACCTCCACAGTAAATGTTTGGTGCTTCTAAGCCCATTGATCACGCGCGACTTTGTGACTTGCTGTTAAAAGTGGCCTCCTCAGTGGTGCTCTCCTCCAGATGTCCATCGCAAGTAATTCTCGTCGGAATTTCCTTTCGGAAATTGGTTGGAGTTAACTTCCATTGACTGTTTGGAGCAATTGTTGCCTGGTTTGAAAAAGATTTGCAGTTACCACGCGTGAAACATGGCGGTGTTCCCTGTTGGTGACAATCGTTTTCCGGCCACAGTTACGTCGCCGATTTTCAGTTGACTTCGAACTGCACAACTGTTTGTAGACCCGCTGGACAGTACACTTCGAAACACCAAACAATTGGCGACTTCATTTATTTTGTGTCCGTGGGCACGGCCAAACACGATGGCGCGCTCATTTTTGCCACTCAGTAACGTCTGTCACACGACCTATATTGCAGACTAAATTCAACACATACTTTGCTCTTCACCACTGGACGAGACAGAAATGATCTTGTAGAAAACGTCAGCGCTATTTGTCTCCCAACAATACTATCACGGCGTCCCTGTGTGCCACCTGTAACTTTCTGTCATTTCTGTTAGGGGTGACTAATTTTTTGTCCGGTCTTTTTATCTTAGATAATATATTTCAACTCTCCTTCCAACTTTTAAGAGAGGCGGTTCAAACGTTTTCACGCTTAACTTCATAAACATATCACAGGTATAAGAATGAGATGGACACACATCGGAGACCAAATTAATCTTTATGCCTATGTCTGTAAACGACATCACTTACGCAGCAGCGTATATGCAAAATACGTGGCCACCTGTGTTGTCACGTGATCTAGTCCTATTTAAGATGGCTGCTTAGCAGTAATCGTCAGTAGTGTTAATCACAATGTGAAAAACAAAGGATCTTTTGAAGTTCGATTAAAGGCTTATTCCGTGTGCCTGTCTAGCTGAAGTAAAGATCTTCAAAACAGCAAAGGTGACTGGTTTCTCAAAAGGGGAGCTATCCGGGATATTTAATCAGTGCAAAAATAAGCCACATTGCTTATACAATAGGCATAACTCTGGCGCGACTATGATCTGTCACGAACGAGATCACCGTCGTCTGAGAAAACCTGAACGGAAAAACAAGACTTCACGTGTGCAACAATTGACCGAAGCATTCAATGAAGGATGCTCCCGACACATATCTCAGCGAACTGGGCGCAGGGAATTGAAGGGGATCGGTAATAGCAGTCTCACATATCTGTTCGGAAACCACTAATTTATGTGAAGAGCCGGAAAGTTCGTCTACAGCGGTGTCAGGAAAACCGTGATTGTACCCTGGAAAAAAATCACGTGGTCCGGCAAGTCGCGTTCTATCATGTTCTGTACCGATCGTAGGCAAAGGGTATGATCTAAACCCCATGAAGCAATGGACCCTGCTTACTTTGTAAACAAAACTCAATATTCTCGAGGTAATGTCATAATCTGGGGTACGTTTTGTTCGTACCATACAGTTTTTCGGATATTGCTGGAAGGTTTTATGTCCTCCAAAGATTATCTGAATGTTGTTAGTGATGAAGTTCATCGAGAAATATTGATTTGTATCTAGCAGGCGACGGCTATTTCATGGACAGCGATGCTCCTCTCCATTGCGCAATATGTGTTCACCGAGGATGACAGCGATTCCCATCATCTTCAATGGCCACCACATTCTTAAAGCAATTTAAAAAAAAAAAAGATGACACTGCATTTTTGGGTGTAATGGGCACATCTTTTGAATCCGTTTTGATGCGAAGTAAATTTAACAAAGCTATTCAAAATCAATGGAACCCGTATGGAAAAGAGTAATATCTTGCCGAAGTAAAAATGTTTTTCAATCGGGTTTTTATTTCCTTAGATATTGTTGTAAACGGAAACGTCAACTTATGCCCTCTGGTGGCAGACCTGTGCGTTAAGGAATTTGAATTTATATGAGAAACATTTCGCAGCGGAAACGCTCTCCAACAAAGAAATATTTTATCAAATCGGGCACTTAAAAGCAGATATATGGAAAAATATCAGTTATGCATCTACGCCCCCTCGCGGAAAAAGCATGCATTATTTTAAAAAGAAAGTGTTTTCAAAAGTTATTTCGATGATGTGAGCGGTATCAGTCAATGAAATAATGTTTTCAATCGAGATTTCTGGAGCTCATATTTTACTGCAAATACATCAGACGCAGAAATTAACTCTTACACCCCCTGATGGCCAAATCATTCTTTATAAAATATTAGAAAGTATATGCTCAGAATTTCCTGTCAAGAGCTGTATCCGGTGCAGAAAGAATTTTTCCAACCGGAGTTTTAGAAGCAGAAATATTGAGGAAAACGCAATTTACCTTTACGATCCCTAGCGGAAAGTCTATGCGTTATTTGAAAATTTGAAGTTATATTAGAAACATTTTTCACCGGAAACGCTATCTAACATAGAAGGAATTTTTCAAATCCGACCTTTGGAGGCAGATATATTGATAGAAATAAAATGCACATCTGCGCCCTCTGGTGGAGAAACCATGCATTATTTCATGATGAAAATATTCTTAAATGTTTATCGAC
This sequence comes from Macrothele yani, assembly GCA_039090855.1. NCBI lineage: Eukaryota > Metazoa > Arthropoda > Arachnida > Araneae > Macrothelidae > Macrothele > Macrothele yani. The sequence goes on from CM077002.1 coordinate 142,947,132, forward strand.
AGGTGCGGTATCGGTCCACGAAAGAATTCTTTCCATCAGGCTTTTAAAAGCTGAGATTTTGCTGCACATACCTACGAAGCAGAAATTTAACGCTTTCGCTCCCTGGTGGCCAAACCACATTTTATAAAAAGTTAGAAGTTATAAAAAAATTCCACCAGGAGCGGTGTCCACTTCTGGAAAAATTTTTCAAATCGGAATTTTAGAAACAGAGATATCAGGGAAAGCGTAATTTACCTAAACTCTCCCTAGCGGAAAATCAATGAATTATTTCAAAATTTTTAAATGATACTAGAAACATGTCGCACCAGAAACTCTGCCCAACAAATAAGAAATTTTTGAAATCGAATCATTAGAAGCAGAGATATTGACAAACACATAATATACATCTACGCCCCCTGGCGGAGAAGCCATGCATTATGTTAAAAAGAAAATATTAGGGAAAAGTTTGTCTACGTGAGTAGTATCGGTCTGCGAAATAATTTTTGCAATCGAGATTTTGAAGTTCAGATTTTGCTATAACTACATTAGAAACACGTTCCCTATCTTCTGATTCAAGACTCCTTGAATTGGAGGATGAACTCGAAAATATGAACTGGGACATTGTGGGACTAAACGAGGTAAGAAGAAAAGGAGAAGTGCTTGTTGAATTGAAAAGTGGACATATCTTTTACTATCGTGGGGAAGATACTGGACGAACTAGTGGGGTTGGATTTATAATAAACAAAAGACGGAAGGACAATATTTTGGAAGTTGAAAGTTCCTCGGACAGAGCTGCACGGCTTGTTATCCAACTCTCGAGAAGATACCAGGCTCAGATTATTCAAACTTATGCATCCACCACAAGTCATGCTGAAGAAGAAATTGAAGAATTTTATGAGGAAATTCGTGATCTAAATAATAAAGGTAAGCAGCTCTTGAAGATAATTATGGGAGATTTCACTGCAAAAATAGGGCAACGGCAACAGAATGAAACTTCAGTAGGTAAATTCGGTTACGACAACGGCAACAGAATGAAACTTCAGTAGGTAAATTCGGTTACGGCAACGGCAACGGCAACAGAATGAAACTTCAGTAGGTAAATTTGGTCACGGCAACAGAAACCAGCATGGAAATACTCTCGTAGAGTTTGCAGAGGCAGAAGGGTTTTTCATCATGAACTCCTTTTTCACGAAAAAGCCACACAGGAAATGAACATGGAGACATCTAAATGGGACGACAAGTGAAATTAATTTTATTATGTGTAACAAAAAATTCGTCATCGAAGACTGCAGTGTGCTAAACAAGTTCAACACAGTTGCGACTATAGAATGGTGAGATGTAAGATGCACCTCAACACTAAACTCGAACGTGGCAAGTTCATAAGACAAACAAAATGTATTGACATAACCAACCTTAAAAACCATCATAATACCTTCAAGTTGGAACTTGAAGGAATTATGATGGTTTTTGAAACACAAACAGATTCTCTGCTTTAAAGGGCCTAACATCGGAAGCAGTGGATATTTGTGAAGTTAACAGAGAACTAACCAAGGCTTTTATCTAAACAGCAAAAAAAATAGGTGGTACTAAGAACAAGCTACATATGAAGAAAATTTCAGGAAAACAAAAATGTTGATGCAAAAGAGAAGGGAGACGAGGATAAATAAAGACGAAACTTCCAAAGTGGAATATATAGAGCTATGCAAGACAGTGCGAAAAATTCCTACTGAAGACATAAGGAAATTCAATTGTGAACTAGTGAGAAAAGCAATTGAAAGCAACAAAGGCATGAAGAGAGCAAATGGACATCTCAGTGAGGGAAGAAAACAAATTATGGCTCTGAAAAAAGAAGATGGAACTGTAACAAGAAATAGAAGCGAAATTTTGACAAGGGTGAAATATTTCTATTCAAAACTACATATACATGTGTATGAAAGGGATGATACATCTATTCCGGGGAGCCGCCGATGCCTTAGTGGTTAGCGAGTCAGACCATCAATGCAAGGTCCTCAGGTTCGAATCTGGGCTGATCTTTCAGAGATCGTGTGATTTATTAACAATCGCTGAATATCCGCCGTGCATCGGACGTGCATGTTAAGGGACGGCCCACAGGCTGGACTCATTGGCTAAATGGGTATCCTTTCCAATGCCCCCACCCCTGAAATTCTCTCTCTCCTCTGTGTACAAAATCGTACTTGTACGATGGCGCCATCTACTGTACTCTAATCTCACTACAAACTGTTCTGTCAAAGTCGCTAGAATTGCTCTCATTCCTTCCGTTTCTGTGTCCTGCCCAAAAGGCGATCTCGCTGTAGGTGTCTGAGACCTAAACTCTACTCACTGTGGACGGAAGTCCTACAAGAAAATGAAAAATACATCTGTTCCGGACATCACGACAGGTACCATACCAAAGTCCCTCCAATCCTCCCTGCAGAAGTTAGATATGAAATTAAAAACATGAAACGGGAAAGATCTCCAGGGGAAGGTGGAATTACCGTGGACATTATACAAGAAGCAAGTGGAGAAATTGAAACTACGCTCGCCCAAGTTTTCACCAGATGTTTCAAGGAAGGGACATCCGGTGAAAACTGTTCCATTCCTGAGGACTGCAACAATGCAACAGTGATCCTGCTACATACAAAAGGTGACGTAGAGGATTTCGGGAATTACAGGACCCATCAGCCTCCTATCAGTGGCTTATAAAATCTTCACTAAGGTTCTTTCACATCGCTTGAAGGCAACACTAGACAGGGCTCAACCAAGAAAACAAGCTGGTTTCAGGAGTGGATACAACACCATAGATCATGTACTGAAAGAACTAATTGAAAAAACAAGAGCATATGAACTCCTATTATGCATGGCTGTCATTGATTATGAGAAGGCCTATGATTCCATGAAACCATCAGCAGTAACAATGACTGAAATCCTGCGGTATTAAAGATGCATATATTTGTATTATTAATAACATCTATGAAAATGCAAGTGCAAAGGTTCGGATATTTGAAGATGCCGCACAAATAAGAATTGGAAAGGGAGTGAGGCAAGGTGACACCATATCTCCCAAGCTCTTTAATGCCACATTGCAAAATGTCTTTCAATCCTTGAACTGGGAAAACAAAGGGATAAAGATTAATGGATATTACTTAACTCACCTTCGTTATGCTGATGACGTAGTAATCTTTACGACTACCCCTTAAGAGCTACAGAGTATGATCCAAGAGCTTGCTGACAAGCGTAAAGAAGTGGGATTAAAAATGAACATTCAGAAGACAAAAGTGATGTACAATGCTTTTACAAGAAACGAAGTTTTATTGATTGATGGAGAAAAGCTTGAGACAACCAATACCTACATTTATCTTGGGTAGTAGATTTCAAGTGAAAGCCGCATTGATGAAGAAATTAATAGGCGTATAAAACTTGGATGGAGAGCTTTTGGAAGAAAGAGTACAATTTTAAAGAGCAGTATGTCATTATGTCTTAAAAGAAAAGTGTTTAATCAATGCATCCTGCCAGTACTTACGTATGGAGCAGAGACATGGACCTTAACTAAAAAAGACATACAAAGACTGTAGACAACTGAAATAAGCATGGAGAGATCCATGCTTGGTGTAACCAGGAAAGATAAGAAGAGGAACTTGTGAATAAGGAAAATGACAGAAGTGAACGACATCATGACCAGAGTGAAATCACTGAAATGGCAAAATGCTGGACGTGTTGCCAGAAGAACGGACCACCGATGGACAACCGAAATTTTAGACTGGATTCCGAGGGACAGGAAAAGACCCAGAAGAAGACCCCATGGGACATGGTCGGATGAAATTCGAAAGCATGCTGGAGTGACGTGAAGGAAACAGGCTCAAGAAAGAGCATTGTGGAAGAAACTTGGGGAGACTTTTATCCGGCAGTGGATTGATAATGGTTGATGATGACGATGATTATGACATTAGAAGCAGAAATCAACGCTTACGCTTCCTGGTGGCTAAACCATCTTTCACCAAAACTTATAAATTATATGCAAAATATTTCCCATTTCGAGTTGTATCCGCTAAAGGAAACATTTTTCAAATCGGAGTTTTAGAAGCAGAGATATCAGGGGAAAAGCAATTTAATTTTACGCCCCCTAGCGAAGAATATATGCGTAACTAGGAAAAGTGACTGTGCCTTAAATAATATTCGACTTGAATGGAGTCGATAAGTAAAAGAAGATTTGGGAATGGATGTTTAGAAGCAAATATATGGATTAGAATGTGTTTCGAATTCGATATCATCTGCGTTTACGTCCTCTTGTGGCTAAATTTAGCATCGTAAAAAAAACCGAAATAAAGGATCATCATGCGCACATTTCAAGCTTCCTAATGCAAAAATAACTTTTGAAATCGGACTATTGGTTAGAGAGATATCGTGTCTACAGGCGGACGACGGACGGACGGACAAACCGATAACATAAGCACGATCTTTTTTAACAAAAGACGTGCTAATTAGTGGGATATGTTAGGAAACGAGTACGGGAGCAAAGTCCGCTCCCATAAAATATGAGTCAGTTAAAGGGCTGTCTGGTTAACCTCTGGTATGCTGTAGACTTAAATGTACACCAACACCTCGTAACCTCTATTCCAAACAACATCCGTGCTTTAATTCAGGCAAAATGAGGCCCAATCAGGTATCTCTCTATTCTGAAAAAACTAACTTCTGCCCGCCGCCACTGCCGACACTCGTGCTTTCCTAGCTCGCCGCGCAAAAAGTATTGAACACAAAAATATGAAATGTACATCGTTTATAGAGAACTGTTTGAAGAACACGCTGAAATAAACTGTTTGTCGAATCTGGCGATACTTCAAAAGCTAATGCATTTCAAATTTAAGGTAAGCTAAAAAGTGCTACCAGTTCGCGTTCCGGGCACACTAACAGCTACAGAACCACCAAACTTTGCAGGCATGTAGGTCCTTGGCCGAATTTTGCACCTGGTTGTAGCACCTTTTTAAATTTCAATATAGTTTAAGAGAAATTAAATTTTTTAATTTCAAAAAATTTTCTATTTTGCGATGGGAGCCATTTTAAAGAACGGATATATGGCAAACTATAAATCATAACGCATTGCAATTTTTGCAGCATAAACGCACAACTATTGTCCCCCTTTTTAAAAAATTAGGAAAAATCATTTTCTGATTTTTAAGAATTTTTTAAAGACACAAAGGAAAAGAACGAACGGCTTCCTCTGTCTTCATCAGTAACCACAGAGGAAAGCTCTGGTCCCACGAGACTTGCTACCATGGTGACGCAGCTATTTTTATTACTCTCTTCTCATTGGGTGAAAGCACAGGCTGCAATCAAACTGGTAATGACGTACTGCTTAATGGCGTAGCGACAGTTTTTAAGTTCGGCGTTTTCCGCCGGCATAAAATTAAATGAAATTAAAATAAAAAAGGCGGCTATGGAATATTTTTCTGCTTGAAATTTTCGGGATATGTTCGACCACTTCTGCATGACCTGGAGATTTGAACATTGTCAAGTTGATATACACTATCCAACAACAAGTAATTGGACACCTGTGATAGCAAAGGAAAACGAAATTTCTTTACCTTCAATAGTTGATGGAGCCTCTACGAGCGGCGATTGCAGCTGCGACCCTCCGGGGCATACTCTCAACCAGGCGTTGTACAACGGCTAGCAGTATTTTCTTCCACTCGGCTTGGAAAAGACAGGTCAGTTCCTTCACCGATTTCGGACGGTGGGGGCACCCCTTAAGTCGACGCTCCAACTCGTACCAGAGGTGCTCGATAGGGTTAAAGTCCGAGCTCTGCGCAGGCCAGTCCATTCGATTAACCCCATTGTCACCATAACAAGCCATGGTAGACCTCGCAACATGACAGGTGGCATTGTCATCCTAAAGGTAACATGGGTCCACCCCGTAAAACTGCCACAACGTAGGAAGTGTATGGTCATCCAAAATGGTGCAGTAGGTCTCGGCGTTGAGTCTACCAGGTATTGCGACCAAGGGTCCCGTGCCATACCAGGAGAAACACCCGCATAGCATAATTCCACCGTCGCCGAACTTCACAGTTGGCACAATACATTCCGACAGGAGGTGTTCACCAGGAAGACTCCAAACCCAGACCCTGCCATCCGAACGGTTCAGGGTGAACCTTGATTCGTCGCTCCAGAGAATCTGTTTTAACTGTTCAACGGTCCACTGTCGACGTTCTTTGCACCACGTTAGCCGAGCAGCGCTATTGAACTTGGTGATAAAAGGCTTGTGGGCGGCAGCACATCCATGATAACCGAACAGATGGACTTTCTTACGGATGGTATTCGTCAAAAGAACACTCCCGGATGCCTGTGGAAAGTCCTCGCGGATGTGGCTCATCGATTTGGTGCGGTTCTTCCGACTTTCTCTGGCCACCACCCGTCGGTCTCTAACTCCACATTTTGTGGGTCTGCCGGGTCGGGGCGCATTCCGACAGTCACCTCTCATCTTCCATTTGCCAATCACGTAGGCCTCTGTCGATTTCGTGTACTTCAACTCGCTGGATATGTCACGTATGGATCGGCCATTTCTGTGATACCCGACGATTACACCTTTCTCGAAATCAGAGAGCTCCGAACTGCGTGGCATCTTGCATGCGACTGGCTGTGTTGTTGTTTCCCACACGATATTTAACGGCGGTGGCCGTGACGTGACGTGTATCAGGACCGCAGATATCGTCGATTGTAGGGGTGTCCAATTACTTGTTGGTAGATAGTGTATGTTGAGGTCCGAATACCTAGAAGAGTCCGAAAAAATAAAAAAATAAAAATGGCAGCTTCGGAACATTTTCTGCTTAATTTTTTCGCTAATTTTTCGACCACTTTTCAATAACCCTGAGATCTGAAAGTTATCATGCTGATAGCCCTTAAAGTCCATATATCTAAAAAATTAAAAACCAAACAGTTCAATAGGTAGTTTTAGCTTCACTGTTCAAAATGCTGATAGGTTTAAAGATAATTATGCCAGAAAAGTTGAAATGCTATAAAAATTCCATGAAATGTTGATTTAAAATTAAGGAGCCAATGCCTGATCCGTTTTACGTTAAACCGTATGCGTTGATGTCATGACCCTGTTCTAAATCGTGAAACTGAAATAACTTTTCTTTCTTTTAATTACTTTTCCTTTCTTTAATTTTATGTTAAAAAAATTACATATTCACCGTTCGGAGAACGGGCACAACAGCTAGTTGAATAAAAATGTTTGATTCAGTGCTTGAATGTGTAAGTAAATTTCTACACCACTATCGACATCGCACTCCAATTATCCAGAACAACTTAGAAGAATCTATAAACTCTTAGATTCAAACTACACTTGCAGTTTTTTTCGATGTATTGTGTTAGGGTGTTTTCAAGTTTTCAAATTGATAAATTTATTGAATTTTAAATGAAATCAATGGGAAAACATCCATTCGAGAATAAGCAGAATGACATGAAATTATTTATTATCTACTAAGGTTTTTATTCTTAATGACGATGTTTTCAGCACACGTGACAAAACCAGTGCCGCAAATAATCATATTCCTGCTGTGCTTCCCCGCCAGTTCAAAACCAACCCGTTTTTGCAAAGACGTATGCACTTGTGACGTTGACCATCGTCATCAATCAGTATAAAAGACAAACTTTCATTAGACAATGGTGGGTGAGTTTCACGTGCTTCATGTGCCGAAGTCTATGAGCTGTTCTCTTATCAGTATAAGCACTATATTGACAAAAGTCACCGGACATCTAAAAGCGAAACACAACCTAGCATTTATTGACATACATTAGTACGGTATCGGTCAACCTTTGACCTTAATGCATGCACTGACTCTTGGAGACATGCTTTCAACAAGGTTTTGGAACACCACGATTGGTATGCGCTCCCATTTAGTACATAATGCTGCCATTAAATGTTGCTTAGTAGTAGGCCTGGGTTCCAAACTTCTTATGCCGTGCTCTAATTCCTCCCATAGGTGCTCTATGGGATTAAGATCAAGGCTCTGTGCTGGCCAGTCCACACACTATACGAAATTATCGTAAAACCACGCCATGACGCTCCTTGCTTTATGGGACGTAAGTCGTGTCTCTTTTGAGCTCCGTGTTTCGCCGTCTACTGAGCGTGTTTTGTGTGCTCTGTCGTTTAACTTTTGTGCGTGCCTTCAAGACGAAGGTTGTATCTTTCATTTAAGACATCTCCCGAGTCGGTGAGTACTATTTTCAGTCAGCTATCAGCATTTTATTTTCTCGACCAGTTGGTCGTGTTTACTAATTTAGGCCTCGCCATCGGCGATGGCGACTGCTGATAAGAGCAACGTTCCGGTTCTCGTCACAGCTTCTCCTACTACGTCGATCCTTATCTTTGACGGAGCAAACCAATCAGCGTCCGTCCTTAAAGACAAGGAATATCGTCCTCCTCCTCCTGTTGCCTATTACTCTTCTTCTTCTACTCTTCGACTATCTGGCTCCACCCTCCTGGTGGTGATGCTACGTCGTTCGTTTCTGATGCTGCCGATGACGTAATGGATATATCTGCGAGCGTTGCTTCTCTACCCTCGGTAACTTTGCCCAGCATTGTGTCAGCTCCTTCATCCAGCGCTGCACCTCTGCCTTCCAGTGGAGGTTTGCTTTCCCGCTCTTATTCTAGCGTTACCTCAGGTGCGTCCCTACCGACGCAAGCGACTTGCCTTCCCCTTGCAGATGCCCTTGTCCAGATACATGATGACTCACTTCAATTGGATGTTCCGCATTTCTCACACGCTGCGCAGGAACTTCACTCCACCCGCGAGTTGGGAGTGTGCCTAGATGCTCTTCCGAATACACCGTTGAAGGTCTATTGTGATACGCTCCTTGCTTTTCTTCCAGCCGGAGCCATTACTCGCCTCACCCGCCGGCCGCGGACGGTGATTGTTTATTTCACATAGAAAGAGTATGCAGACACGCTTCTAAACTTTGGTCTTGACATGGGAGACCACCACCTGAAAGCTGAACCAATCGTCAGGCGCCCTGTTCAGGTCTCCTTGCATCCGGTGCCACCCGAAATCTCGGATGCGATGATATGTACTGCACTTAGTAAGTGTGGTAAGATTGTTGGTCCTGTTATCACACATTCAGCTGAGCCAAAGGATCCTGCAAATAAGAATGTTCTTAGTTTTCGCCGGAGTGTTCGACTCATCTTTCCATCAGAGGAGCATCTCCGTAAGTTCTCGCGGATCCTAAACGTCCGATGTGGGCAGCTCTCCTACAGAATAGACATGCTCACATCAGAACACTGTGCTAACTGCAAAGAACTTGGGCATCAGCGTGCTCGATGCCCCAACAACGAGTATCCAGCTCCCACGGCTTCTACAGTGCTTACCGTCTCTAAGCAGCCTCCTGCTACATCTCGCTCTCGACCTTCACCGTCTTCTAGTGTGCCATCTGCCCCTGGGCAGAGTTACACAAAAAGTATATCTAAAGCCTCTTGTCAACGAGCGTCTTTTGATGCTGACCTCACCTCCCACCTTCACTTTCCAGTGCTCGCCTCACCTATTACTCCTGATCACGTGGCAACATCAGGAGACCTCGCCGCTTGTTTCCCACCAGTCTTCACTGTTGGTGTCTCCGAGTGTGACGGCGGCGCCGATAACTCCTCTGACTCTGCGTCTGCTTCCCGAGCATCGTCGCTCCCTGGAAAACGCATTTCTGGCACTCGTACAGGTACCCGACGTAAGAAGAAGAAGAAGAAATCTTCCTCTGCGGATGGGCAACCGTTCAGTGCTACCAGATCTTCAGGAGATTTTTCTCCCTCTCCTGCGCCAACAGAAATTGAGAGGGACACTGATGATGATGGGTCTCCGCCTTCGTTTGAGGTCTTTTCAAGTGTACTCTCCAAATGTGGTGCTCCTTTAGAACCTCTCAGTCTTGGAGATTACTATCAGTTTTGCACCCATACCACGAACCTGGAGTCGACGTATGACTACCTCCAAGAGCGCGAAGACATTCTTCCCGCGCTGCTCCTGCAAGCCGCATGCTTTGCTAAATACCTTCGTGGGTTTGTACATGAACCCCTGCAACACTCATGGACCCTTGGCTGCGTAAACCGATTACAACAACTCCTGAAAGTTGCTCCGCGACTCCTCCAATCAACGACTGACCAGTCCATTCAAGGTCACGACCCTTAATTGCAAAGGGTTCGCTAGCCCCCTAGCGAATGCTCTTGTAATGGAAGACCTCTCGCCCCTCGGGGCCGATCTGTTACTACTACAAGAAACTAAATGCCATTCCTCTACTCTGTTTACTCGCTGGCGTGCTAGCGATTATGTGTTCCATCATGCTTTCCGCTACTCATCTCTTGGTGGACTTGCTATCGGAATACATCAACATTTCCGATCCACCATCACTGCACTCTCAGTGCAGAACTTATGCCGAGATTTACTCCAGCAAGTCTCCTTCACAGTTGGCGGAGCTCGATTTCACATCTTTAATGTGTATATTCCATGCACCTCTATTCATTTATCCATCTTGCTCACCAAACTCCGTCAAGCTCTCTCGAAAGTCTCACCTTCGGATCGTGTGCTCTTGGGTGGAGACTTCAATTGCACCCTTGACCGGCTCTGGATCGCTCTCCTTCGTCACGAGAGCGTCGGACGGATCTCATCGCACTATTCCATGACCTTGTTGCTGATTTCTCCTTTACCGATGCTTATAGACGCCTTCATCCACAAGAGACCTCACACACGTGGCGCTCGTCTGGGAGTCAGCTTCCATCGACAGCACGCTTGGATCGGGTTAACGTTTCCACATCGCTTCTTGCGTCTATTACCGAGTTGCGACATCAACCTACTGCTTCCTCAGACCACTGCACAGTCACCCTCACAGTGTTTGTTGCGGCGTCACTCCCTCGGACTGTACGTCCGTGGACGTTTGACTCCAATCTCCTCACTGATCCTGACTTTTGTGCCTCTGTCCGTTCTTTCCTCGCTGCTCGTCGCGCAGGGTTGCATTCCGCACCCTGCACCTTGACGTATTGGCTTCATGTCAAGCATCAGCTTCTCTTACATATGAAGCAACTTTCCTTCACCATGACGACTTCTAGTCAGATGCGCCTCGATCACGCCAGACAGATGCTCGCACTGATTGGGTTGTCAGATCCTCTGTTTCCAGCATATCAGGCGGTGCTACAGGCTTTGCTGAAACCTTTTGCGCAGCAAGCACTTTTACGTCTGCGTATTAAACATCTCAATCCGGAGGAATATACCTATGATTTTCTAACATCAATGGAATCTGCACGTACGTCTTCTACCTAGCTTTGTCATCTTCGCCTCCCCTCTGGCGAAATCACATCCGATTCGGCAGCGATTTGCTCTCACGTTCGTCAGTTCTATACCACCAAGTTCAGTGAAACTCCTCCCCCTTCTCCCTCTGCTTTCCCCTATCTTCTCAATAACCTGCCTCAAGTTCCGTCTCATCTTGCTCACACCCTGTCTCTCTCACCCACATCCACGGAGGTGTCCCACACCTTCTCTTCCCTTAACCCCCATGCCGCTCCGGGTCCGGACGGCCTCTCTTTCCCTTTTTATCGTGCGTTCTTGCCTCTTCTGTTGCCTTTTCTCCTCTCCGCTTTTTCTGCTGCATTTAACTGCACCCCCCTCCCGAGGAGTTTCACAGACACACATGTGGTCTTATTTCCCAAGAAGGGTGACCCTCTTGACTTGGGAAATTGGCGCCCCATTTCTCTTCTCAATCAAGATTATAAACTCTATACTAAGCTTCTTTCCCGTCGACTAAACTCTGTCCTTCCTCACATCCTTGCTGACTCCCAAACCTGTTCTGTTCCTGGCCGTTCCCTTTCCTCCAATGTTCAACTTCTTCGCGATCTCATTCATCTTGTCACGACTCATTCAGAACCTCTTGCTCTCCTTTCCTTAGACCTCCGTTCCGCTTTCGATAATATCTCACACGCCTATTTGACACAAACCTTGCTACACTTTGGCATTCTTCCACAATTTATCTCTGTTCTTCTCTCCCTCTACCGGGACGCCGTTTTCCATGTCAAGACGGCATCTTTTCTTACAGCACATGTTCCATTCAAGCGGGGAGTTCGTCAGGGCTGCCCGCTTTCTGGTCAACTGTTTTCGATTGCCGTCGAGCCCTTTCTACGCTCTCTGCAAACATCTCTCCTAGCACAACTTCCACCACCAGTTGCCAGCTCACGGCATCACTCAGTCATTTACTCTGCCTATGCAGATGACATTACCCTCTGCATTCGTAGCGACTCACAGTTCCACCTGCTTCGTCGTTTGTTCTCCGTATATGCTTCATGTTCTGCAGCTGAACTGAATACGTCTAAGAGCACTGGTTTGTGGTGCGGGTCGTGGTCCAATCGCATGGATGCTCCATGGGGGGCCACATGGTCATCCACTACCCAACGCTTTTTGGGTGTGCACTTAGGCGCACCACAAGCTACATCCAGTGCAACTCGCACGGAACTCCATCCTCGCCTCCTCCGCACAGCTGCGTTCTGGTGCGTGCAAATCTCACCAGGACATACCTTCTGTCCATCTGCAAGCATTCTTGGATTGCATCTACGACCCCGCTTTTCTGTCTCCAGGAGGTTACATGCTGCCTTACTCGAGTAATGTGGGCGGGTCATCACTGGATTAACGTCCAAAAGCTCTGTGCTCCTCCCTCCTATGGTGGTGCTGGCCTACCTGATGTCCCGCTGTGCTACAAAGCAAGCCGAGTGATCAACTTCATTCACCTTTTCACGGCTCCAGTGGCATCCACAGTTCAGGTACGTGACGTTTTTGCCTCCTTGCGTAACCCACATTTTCCTTTCTTTCTTTAGTTCTCATGGATTGCTGTCCTTTCCCCCCTCCTCCAAACTCCCACCTGCATATTCTGAAGCCCTCGCTCACCTTCGCTCTCTCCCCCTCATTCGCTCCCCTCCCTCATCAACTCTAGAGCTTCTTTCTGAACCCCTCTTCTTCAACTCCCTTGTTCATCCCCCCATCTCCCCTGCTTTTCATTCCCCTCTTGGCTCCGAGCAGGTGTAGTAACCGTACAAGACCTCACTAACTCGGATCTGTCCTGGCGCTCTTTCTCTGGCCTCCCCTGCTATTCTCTCGTCCCCATCCGCCCATTTGGTCTATGACTCTCTGCTAACTGCACTTCTCTCGCTTTTCCCTGATCTTGTCTCCCCCACCGGTCTCGTCTCTGTCTTTTCTGCCCCTCTTCCGCTGCCGTTTTTCCTCCGACTCTCAGACTCGGTTCTTCGTCTCTCCTCTCTCTCCTCTAAATCTCTTTATCGTTTTCTAGTGCACCTTGCCACCCCTTCATCGCTTTATATTCTCGAGGTTCCCCCCTGCTTCTCTTCCTCTTGTCTGGGCCGCTGCCCGCTCACCCTTATCCGCCCCTCTTGAAATTAATACCCACTGGCTCTTTTTGCATAATTGCCTCCCTGTTCCGTATTTTCTCTTTCGCATGTCCCTTCTCTCCTCCCCTATCTGCTCCTGTGCACATGAGGCAGACGTTTCTCACGTCTACCTTTACTGTCCCATCCTGATGCCTCTCCTCCACCAGGCTTTCCGGATTGCCAGTCGCTCTGGTTCTCAAGATCTTCCGTTCACTGCCTACAGACATCTTCTCCTGCGGGCTCATCCACCTACGCCTCTTCCGTCAGTATGTGCCTATCTCTTCGTGCTGGTTAAACACGTTATTTACGTATACCTTTAACAACTCCGCAGCGTTTCCTCCCCGGTCCCTTTACACCAGGCCAGCGCAGCACTTTTGTGCCATTTTCAAAATCGATTGCTTTCTCGACTCCGCCTGGAGTACCAGTCGGCTTCTTCCAGTCGTCGAGAAGCCACCTTCTATGCTACCTGGGCGCCGGTCGCTCCATGGTTTGCGGTTGATTCTAGACTGCTACACCTATCAGTACCCTAGAACATTCTACACCTCCTTTGCTGAGTTCCGTGGCACCCTGGTGCCCCTCCTCCACTGTACGACTCGTCTCCATGTATATCATGTGATCGAGCTACAGCCTGAGCTGTAATACCCAAGTTTTGTTTTCTCGTTTTCAGTGTGCATATCATTGTGATCTTGTCATTTGAATTGTTGTTTTTCGTGTCATACTATGCTTTACCATATTTACATTGTTATCAGTGTGCCCTCTGATTCCATGACCTCCCGTCACTTTTATGTACTTGGGGCTGTACCCTGTACATAAAAGAAAGTGCTTTCTGTCTATGCACCTAAGTGCTTTCTGTCTATGCACCTAGTGTATTAGACCGTGTTCCTGTAGTGTGTTTTACTTTGAGATGTCATGTGGTGTACGTCTCTATCTCTCATTTGTTATATTTGCCGCACTCACACACCTTCTTAGTGTTTAGCCATTTCCTTGCACCTGTTTGATTTTTGTACAGTTCTATACTTCCACATTGTGTACATACTATTTTCGTGCTTTCACATTGTGTTAATGCTATGATCGTGCACGTACAAATTTATGATAAATTCTGTCATCTGTCAGAACTTATGGCTTGTCCAGTGCTTTCACTTTATGCATATACTCATAACATCCCTGAGTGCACTCATGGTTTATCGTGTGCTTTTCACTGTACTTGTAACATTTCTTGCGCTGTATCGTGTCTTCACATTGTGTACTTTATTTGGTCATCCCTGTGTATAGTATGGTTCATCATGTCTTGTTAATGTACCAGTTACATCTATTGCGTCGTACAGTGCTTTCATTTTGCGTTAATTCCTCTTGTCATCCCAGTGTGCATTCTTAGTTTTGCTCTATGATCTTACTGTTCCTTCTGCATTTTTTCGTGCAATCCACGCTACCGTTGAATTGTGAATGCTAATGTCATCTCAGTATATTTTCATGCTTACTCGTGTACATTAATTACCTTCACCCCGCCTGTATTATGTTACTTTGGTGCCCTCGTTAAATAACTTGCACAATTGTGCACGCTGTGTTTTTATCTCATGTATGTAATGTTTTACCTTCACGGCGGTGTTTGTGCTGTTCTTTTTCTAATTGTGTACTATTATTTTGCCTGTGTTATCCTGTAAATCATGCCCAGCCAATGTCATGTGACACGATGTGTTTCTCTCTGTCACTTCTCCTGCAATTTTTATGCAATAAGCTTTGCTTGCAGCATTTGTTATTCATCCCCATTGTCATTGCAGTGTATATACCATCATGCTTTAACAGTTTGTATTATTTCCCAGTGAGACGCCCAACACTGTACGTCCCTCTTATGTTTTCTTATGATGAATAATAATAAAGCGATTTTGAAAATTTGCTTTACGGCTCTGTGCATTATCCTGCTAGCACCAACAAGGATCGGTTCCATAGTATTGCCACAGAGTTCGTAGGACATAATTGTCCAGAATATTGAGTTAGACGTGCTGGTTAACAGGTTTGTCCACGATAACCAATGGGCCATACCACGAAAGACACCCCCACACGAGTACACTGCCAGCTCCAACTACCGTAGGAACAGTAGGCTGTGGTAAATAGCGTTTCCCCGGCTGCGTCATACCAACACACAGGCATCAGACTGATGGATTATGTATCTGGATTCATCACTCCATATAACCCGTTTCCATTGATCTACGGTTCACGATAAATGTTCTTTACAGCATGCTAAACGACGAGTAGCATTCCGATTAGAGATTAAAGGCTTATGAGCAGCCCCACAACCACGGTAACCCATAGAAAGAAGTTCTCTGCGAATGGTACGAGTACATACCGAGGTTCCAGTATTGTTACTCACCTGTACATTGAGGTCTTATGCAGTACTCCGTCGATTAGCTGTAACGACTCTATTAAGGCTTCGACGTCCTCTATTACTGATTTTCTTTGGTTTGCCGGTACGTTTTACTGCTTCAGGCACGCCTTGTGTCTTCCACTTATTCAGTACATCCAAAACAATTGACTTGGGTATGTTTAAACGCCACTCCATTTCTCTTATGGACAACCCACTAATATAACACCCAACAATCTTTCCTTTCTCAAAGGCAGTTCTCTCCCGCCGCGACATTTTCACTTAACCTCACAGTGCGATATGATCGCGGTCTGCTGCAGGCTTGTTTTTATACCGTTTGCAGCTGTACCGCACATCTTAATAATGCAGCGTATACGTTCATTTGCTTTTGAAGGGGTATCCGGTGACTTTTGTCAAAATAGTGTAGTTCGCATTGATGGTTCCAGTGCCCAGTGTAGGGTTTTAGCTCCTGCTACGAGTGACTGATTCCAGTATTCCGCAGAGGTGCCGAGCAGAACATTAAGTGTACAATATCTTTATTACTTCGTAAAGGCAAGCTTTAAGTACTAAGTCTTGTTACGTGTCTTTTGTTTGTTCAACAGAACATTGAACAATATTACTACATGCAAACAGCATTATATTGCTACTGCAAAGAACTAAAATGAATGTGAATTATGTATGACTTGTACTTAAACGCATGTACTTAAAAACGTACTAAAAGTTTTCTCAAACTGAAGAAACATTTAATTTTATAAACTGTAAACACGTGATGCTATAGATAAAGCTAATTTTTGTTCTTGTTAAAGTGTCTCGGCATTTAGCAGCTTGTGTTTCAAATTCACTCTTCTTACTTGCTTAGTGTATTCTAACAGCTAGAGAGTCAATAGTAACTGCGTACCTTCAACAGTCAGTTCATATCAGATATTAACTAACACATTTTCTACCCCACAGGCATGCGAGTAATTGAAAGTAACTTTATTTCTAAATATTCGGTAAAAGTTAAGCGGTTTAAAAATCATCAATGAAATTCTTTTTTAAGTTTCCTGGTTTAAAGACTTAATGAATACCAAAAGAATCAGGAAGTATCCCGTTCTTAATTTAAGGTAACTGCATTTTCTTGTTGAAGGCGTTTAACGAACAAGACGAGCAACTCTGAATTCTATGGGATATCGCCCCTCCCCAGTGCGAGAAACTAACCCGGACCCAACCCGGAAGGCTATCCCGAATCCTACACCTCTGACATGTCTTGGTAGCAAGCAAGTTGTTCCAAGGAACGAACAGAACCACAGTCGTAAAACTAACCAGCGCACACACATCGAACTAGAGCCCAATTCTGACGACTATCTGGAGATTCCCTTCTTTGACCACACGGGCGTCAGCGGGGCGATATGTTATTTATAAGGGTATTTCGATGAGCAACTGAAGCAGCCATTAAGACACACGAAAAAGCAACTCACATCAGTGAAAATAAATGACAAAACTATCATGTCTTTTGAAATATGTACATGCTTACAGTTTTGTCGCTTCTTTTTGTCCGTCAGTTCGTATGCTTAAAAAATTTTAGTTGATTCTGGATGGCATAATAAAATCCCATCATAACTTCACTGTAAATCACTCTTCTTACTAAAGGCTGCATCTGCTATTTATCTGTAGAGCTTACCGAAATGTTCTGGATAGATAAATTACACATGGAAAAGCAAATTAGGCACTGAACAAAATGTCCTGGTGAATTGATAAAGCGTACTACTATATCTACCGTTTTTTCATTGGTCCTTTGATGGTACACAGGCAATAAACTTGAGCACAGTGAACATCAAATGCAAAATGTAACTCACATTCTTAATCAATTAACTAACACTTCAACATGAGAATAATAAAGTACTTGTGACACAAAATAATAGTAAAGTAACGTCAACGATCGACAAACAATATAGCTTTTATAACAACGAAGCGCATCATTCACCGTGAGTGACTCACCAAAATTCGTACAAACCAGCTCTCTTCGTACAAATCAACTCTAATCAATACCGTAGATAAAAATTCAAAACAGCTCTCTTTTATTCGTTTTCGCATACGCCATTCTTTTGACCTGTCGTCAGGTTGCCAAAACCCAAATTCGTCGAGAGAGAAAAGGTAGGTTTAAGAGTAGAAAATGCTTAACGAGAATAAACCAAAAATTTGTGTAAGAAAAGAGGAACCAAACAATAAGGTTAAATTAGAGTATACGTCAGAGTCTTCGCTCCTAGAAACCATTTTTTTCACTAGACAAAGTTATAATGACCGTGGTGGTGTATGAGATTTCCATTTGTTTGAACCACAGAGATCATTGATCTCCCCCATGGTAGTGTAAACGTATGTTTGCAAAATGCAGAATATCGATAATTCTAAAATTCAGCTTTGAAAATTTATTTCTTGATTGAACGTTTAGAGCTATGTGGAACATTTCCCGCGAATTTCGTGCTTTTTACGATGCAATGTTTCCCAGCGAAGTGAAGCAACTTTATGTTTTTGCGAAGTGATACAAATGCACAATACATTTCGTGCCGCCCCGGTGGCGCAGTGGTCTAGGCTGTGGTTTCCGATCATTCAACATCCATGGCTCACCGGAATTCCGTGAAGCATGGATGTTGTGTTTGTCTAACGGCACTGGGTCCCTCTTTTCCTTGGAATCCGTGGCCCGAAATTAGGGACGGAAGACTCCTTACAGCACATTGAGATGCTCACGGTAGTCGTTAAACCTTCAATCAAAAGAAAAATATAAAAAATGCAGATATATTTTTATCAAATGTATTTCTATATTTCTTCCTTAAATGTTTTTCAATACTATTCATTGTCCTCAACAGAACAGCGTATATTATCCCCACAACACACGTATCACGTATAAATTTTGTCTATGGATGATTTTGAGTCACCATTTTGAAGATCTCAAATAATAAATTTTAAAATAAACATTAAACTGCGACTTGTTTTTAAAAAGATATACGATCCAAAGTATGACAAATTTTAAGAGAAACAGATGTTGCTTATTAAGGTGAAAACGGGCTGAAAGAAGAATGTAAACAGTACTACATCGTAAAATCGGTCCTAATTAGATTAACAATAGAAATAAGATATCAATATACACTAATTGTCAAAAAAATTCGGGTACCAAGAAGGAGGTGTCTTACTGAAGTGAGATTTTAGTAGTGAGATGGTACGTGGACAGAAGTGATTTCAATACAACAGGAGCAGGACGATTTCCCCCGGGCATACGGTACACGTTTAGGTCACCGCCTCGTGCTCAGATACATTCGGTTGTACGGTTTGGCATGCAGTCAAAGAGACGCCGTATGTTATCCTGGGACAGATTGGCTCACATTTCTTGCAACTAACGCTTTAAATTACAAATACCAGGACATGGAGAGAGCTGGAATCCCATCTGGCCCCACACGTGCTCGATGGGCGAGAGATCAGGCGATCTAGCAGGCCACGGAAGCGTCGAAGCATGACGTAGACAGTCGTAGGAAATCTGAGCCGTGTGTGGACGGTCGTTATCTTGTTGAAAAATGGTTCCGGGTTGCCTACCAAGAAAGGCAGCACATCTAGCAGCAGGATCTCTTGTACGTAGCGTTGAGCTGTCTACGTCCCACGAATCACTATGAAGGAAATCCGGCTGTCATACGCGATAGCTCCCCAGACCATTGCGCCTTCTGTTCAGAACGTGTGCCGCTGAGCAGTTAGTTTGGGATTGTAGGGCTCACTTGCGGTCATCCACAGTCTGACATGGTGTGTCATACGTTCCCATACAGAAGCGTGATTCTTCGCCGAACACTATACGCCGCCAGTCCGTAGCATTCTATGTTGCTTGCTGCTGATACCACTCCAATCGACACCGACGGTGGTCACGTGTTAATGGCAGAAAACGTAAGGGCAGTCGATAGTGTAGATTGGACTCCAACAGGTTCTGAAAATGGTTCTGGCGGACATAAGAGTCCCTTGTACAGCCACCACATGGCTCGGGATATTGGACAAGGACGTCGTTGCATATGTGCGTGCCGCTCTTTCGATCCAACGGTCCACTTTGCTGGTGGTTTGTCTGGGTCACCCAGAGCCAGTCCTCCGTGTCTGTGCGATCTTCCCGTGTTCATTGTTCCCAACACGATCGCACCATACTGTCCGACCGGTCCAAATGGCGGCCGGTTTGGCGCGCCGGCCATCCTGCCTCTCTCGTCCCAACAATACGGCCTCGTTCAAACTCCATCAGTTTCCCGTATGCACATCAACGGTGGCTCCTCGGCATGTCTATCGCTCAGAGTACTCACCTTACTCTTACCGTGCACTTCGGCACAAATGTGGAGGCCCCTCCGCCGTGCTTTTTAAGCCCCAAGGATTGCGATTGCAGCGCCGGTCTAGGAGGCGCGGGCATGCGGAATCGAACGAAAATGTAATCATTTGCATGTCTAGAATGAAAATATCAACGTTTATCACAATAAAAGGTTTATTATACAGCAACTATTGTTCCGCAGAGCTTTTGGCTCGGCATCATCATGACGGAAGCTCTGCGAATGCCAAACCTTTGGCTCTGAATGCCGAGCCAAAAGCTCTGCGGAACCATAGTCGACGTATTATAAACCTTTTATTTGGTAAACGTTGGTATTTTCATTCTATCTCAACACGACAAGTGTGTAGACACAAATTATATATACATTTGCATGTCTGCCCTCCCCGTAGCTGTTCGTTGAGCTTTG
The DNA here is from genome assembly GCA_039090855.1 of Macrothele yani. Taxonomy (NCBI): domain Eukaryota; kingdom Metazoa; phylum Arthropoda; class Arachnida; order Araneae; family Macrothelidae; genus Macrothele; species Macrothele yani. The sequence continues at coordinate 142,967,593 of CM077002.1, forward strand.
CGTTAATTGCACGGTATTTTCTTGGTGCGCGGATTTTTATGACAATGAGTGTACGTTCAGTATCAATTCCTGATGACTGATATCTAACGAAGTATTTAGAAACAGCCAAATGGGACTAAGGTTGTCTGTGAAAACTAAAGCTTACGACGTACTACAGAGTTGAATCACGTATCAAGACAACAAATCTGGAGCGGTGCATTCGTTCGTGTACTTCAGTTGGAAGAGCACTCTGGAGTGAGGGGAGCACGGACAAACTTGTAGTTTCACAAGCTGCGCCATAAACATGTGCGCTAGGTTAAACTATAAATGCCGCAGAAATTATAGAGACGTTACTGGAAAGAAACATGTCAAATGGAACAAATGCGCCTTTAAGCTTACCCCAGACGAAGCCTCTCTGTGGAGCGCGAAAGATCGGCTTAAATTGTGTATTAGTTTTACGCAGTTAAAAGGAAGTGTTTTAGTTTATAAATGGTGTAGAGTCGTTGATAACCTTTATTTTGGTGAAATAATATTGGTTACAATTATATTTACGTATACATTAAATGCTGGGATTCTTTTTTCTTTTCCTTTTCTTTCGTTCTGCCTTTTTTTTTTTTTTTTTTTTTTTTTTTCAAAACGGCAAATAGCTACAATCTGACTCTCCAGAGTTAGAACCCGACAGAATGCAAAAATAACAGAGAAACATAAAAGAGAACGAAGTAGAAGAAAGTCAGAGGTTCCTTTGAAAGGATAAGGAAAGAGCTGAGGGCTTAATATGGCTATCTTTCTTTTTTATTATGATAGAAGCCTGAGGATGGAATCACATTACACGTATTCTATCAGGTGAGGTAACTGCTGGAAAGTGAAACCCGTCAAATTGGAGCATCTGTCGAATATTAGAGCACGTGTGGAAAATCTAGCTTTAATACTTATTTTAAAATGAATACGAGATCCCCCAATCCGCTTTCTTCGATTACTCGCACCTTATTAAATGTTTAACCAAAGGGTTTAAATATACAGTAGTTTAATATCTGGAACGAAACAGAAGCTCATGTTTCTGTCATTACACTTAAGAAACCATATACATTTATACGGATCAAACCTCCTCTAAAGAGGAAATTTTTTATTACTTATTCATTCGCTTCATTTTTTTTTCAGATTAGAGACTAACCTGTTATTACACAGCAAGAAAATAAGATTTCTACCACGCATTTGTGCTGCAGATAATTTTTTTCCTATTGTTCTATATTTCGCATCACGCGGATATCTCGGCGAACCAATCATGCGTTTACTACTGGAAAATACGAGGGTTGTACCGAAAGTAATGCAAAAGTGAGCATAACGTTTTATTCACTAACGGAGGTCGTTTAAATTGCACATGTTGGTAGAGTAACTCCTTCTCTGTACAAAGGTACTAATCAGCATAGTCTCCATCACAAGCGATGCATTTCTGTCGTCGTTGAATTCAACTCTCAAATCCTCTTTGCAAAAATTCAGGTGTGAACTGTTGTACCCACTTCTTCACAGCCACTTTCACTTCGTCTGTCCCATCAAATCGTTGTCTCCGTAGACTGGGTTTCATGGGACTGAACAGGTGTAATTCGGAAAGCTCTAGATCTGGGCTGTACGGTGGATAGGAGACCACCGACCAGCCTAATTTGCTGTTCACCTAATTTGTTGGCAAAGATGCCTGTAGTCTCGCAGTGTCATGGTGAGGTGAATGCAGATCATTTTCAGATTCTTGTTCGGACTCTTCCTCCTAATGGCTTCTCTAACTTCTTGAGTGTCTTAATGTACCGCTCGCTGGTTACATGTTCCAGAAAATCAAGGAAAATGACACCCCTGTCATCCCAAAAAACAGTCACCATGACTTTCTGTGCTGATCGCTGGCTCTTGAACTTCTTAGGCCTGGTGAAGAGGTGGAACGCCATTCCATGGATTGGTTCTTGGTTTCCGGATCGTAAAGATAAGCCCATATTTCATTCCCTGTCACCAGATCTGAAAGAAAAACGCGTCTTCATTGGCTTCAAACGCTTCCAGCAGATCAGACATCCACACTTCTCTCCTTCAAATCGGGTGTCAACTGCCGAGGTACACACTTTGCACACATTTTCCGATACCCTAAGTCTTTCACTATCTTCTGTATGGCATTGTGACTACAGTCCAGTTGTTCAACAAGCTCACGGATTGTGACTCGTCTTTCCGCGTGAATCAATTCATCCACTCTCTGACGATTCGTGTCAGTGGTCGCAAATGATGGTCTCCCACTGCGTGGCTTGTCTTCAATGCTGGTTTCCCCTTCTTTAAACTTCTTCATCCATCTGTGCACATTGCTCTTATCAATGGTGTTATCTCCGTAAACATTCTATAGCTTTCTGTGAATGTTGGACAGCCTGCACCCTTTCTTCGTCAAGAACTCAATGACAGCACGTTGCTTCTGCTTGGAATCCATTATTTACCTGTAATGAAGAAGAAGGGTTACTATAGAGGAAGAGTTACTCTACCAACATGTGCAATTTGAACGACCTCTGTTAGTTAATAAGAACGTTTGTGCCAGTGTTGCATTACTTTCGGTACAACCTTCGTAGAAAACTTGAAATTCGCTCTTTCACTTTTTATTACACATAAGAGTACTGTTCCATTTGACTGGCCTTTCTTCAGTCTATGTTATTTTATAGTTTACTTTATTTGTATAAAACTATTCAAACTAACTACATAACTCGTGGATGAATATACAAAAATCAAGGAAAATGAGGCCGAATTCGTAGCTTTAATGAAAATGAAATGTCTTTTAAGACTTTCTAATACAAAAATAATTGTTCGGATCAGAATTAGTGGAAAAACTGCTTATTATTTAAATCAAACAGTGTGCAGAGTTTTTTCATATCTACTGAAAACACTTCAGAAAAAAAGAGTTTTATTATATAACCGGACTTTTGAAACCGATAAAACACTCACAAGTAGAACTGACTACTCACGCCATTTAGCGGCAGAAATGCGCAATACGATGAATAGCCAACTTGTGCACAAAGTGTATCTCACAATGGAATAAATCAGGTGCAGAAGGAATTTTTCAAATGGAAAAATTGGAAGAGATATTTAACGGAAGGAGTCCTTTAGGGTAAAATAAACCTGATGTATAATACTTTCGCAAAAAAAAAAAAAAGTTTTTGCGAGTGATATGAGTCTACAAATAACCTATGTCTAGACATTTAACTGTGGTCAAAGTATCTCTTGTGAGGGCCACACGAAGAAGTAATTTATTGACGTGGAAAACTTGGTTGGAGGAAGAAACAGTACAATCAAGAGTAATTTAGTATTATGTCTTAAAAGGAAAGTTATTAATAAATGCATCCTTCCAGTTCTTTCTTATCAATCAGAGACTATACCGTACAAGTTTGTCGGTGCCTGGCATGGAACTCGGGTCTGCTCACTCTGGAGTAAGTCGCTCTCCCAACTGAGCTACACAGACATGTGTTCTCAATGCTATTTGCCTTTATCTCATGTGTGCTTTGCAGTGCAGGCACGTCACACCTCCCCCCCCCCATACACAGAGAGGGCTGGGTATATGGCCCACAGGTCAGCTGGGACCACGTGTCGCTGTAGGCAGTCATGGAGAACGTGCATTTGAGAAATCCCAGACAATTTGGTGTGTGGAACGTAACATCACACTGAGTTATTTTTTCTGATGAAGGTATATTCATTTTTTCTGTCTCGCCGTGTGAAAAGAACATCACATCATTGAGGGAAACTTAACAGCCGGATCATCCTGTAAGTTCGGGCGCCAATATAACGTACAAGTATGTCAGCGTCGGGCACCGGGTCCCCTCACTCCAGAGAAAGTCGCTCACTCAAGTGAGCTACACGGACATGTGCTCTCATTGATGTCTACCTTTATCTCATGTGCGTCCTGCGGGGCAGGCACATCATAACATGGACTTTAACTTGTAAAAGTATGCAGAGGTTGCAGACAACTGAAAGAAGCATGGAGCTGTGCATGCTTTGTGTAACCAGCAAAGAAAGGAAGAGAAACTAGTTGATCAGGAAAATGACAAGAGTGTAAGATATTATGACTAAAGTGAGATCCTTGGAATGATAATGCACTGCATATATTGCTGGAGGAACTGAACCACTGTTGGATAATTAAAATACTAGACTGAACATAAAGGAACAGAAGAAGAAGTAGATGACCACGTGGAGATGGAAAAAAGAAATTCGGAAGCATATTGGAGTGATATGAAGGACTCTGGCTTAGGAAGGAAAGTTGTGGTGAGAAACTTCGGAAACCCTCAATCTAGCAGGGAACCCATAACGGCCCCTGATGATGTTGATGATGAACGAAAACTTGATGTTGGGTTGTCGGAAAAGTCATGACGTATTTTAGCCATGTTTTGCAAAGGTCATTTATTGATAGAAAGGACAAAGATCAATCAATGATATAATGCCCGTTTTGTTCGATAACCTTTTGCCATCTGTCAGTGAGCTGCAAAATGCCTCGTTCATAATAGGACTTGTCTTTCGTGGCGAAAAACTGTACAAGGTGCTGATTTACAGCTTCATTTGAATTGAACGTTATACCACGCAAGGATTGTTGAAGGTAGGGAACAAGTGGAAGTCTGACCAAGCAAGGTCAGGCGAGTATGCTGGTTGTGGCAACACATCCCACGCAAGCTCCAATAATTTTTAGCGGGTGTTCAAACTTGTGTGTGGTCTCGCGTTGTCGTGGTGGAACACAACACCTTTACGATGAACGAGCTCTGGACTTTTCTGGATGATGGATTAGTTCAAACTGTCCAATTGTCGGCAGTACACATTTGAATTGATTGTTTGGTTCCGCGGTAGGAGCTCGAAAAACACGATACCTTTAAAATCTTACCACACTGAGACCAGAACCTTCCGCTGATGAATGTCTGCTTTGGATGTCGTTTGAGGCGAAGCAGCACGCCGGGACCAAGATCGTTTGCGCAACACATTGCTGTACACAGTCCACTTTTCGTCATCAGTCGCTTCGAAACAGGATCGTTTTCCTCAAGTTTAATGAGCATATCGCAGATGTTTATACCCGCCGTCAATTGAGCTTCTTTGAGTCCATGAGGTACCCACACATCGAGCTTGCTTACGTATCCCAGCTTCTTCAGGTGGTCGTGAACGCTTGAATGATGGACGTGCAATGTATCTGCAATCTCACGTGTCGTGTAACGTGCGTTTGACTCAATCAATGCCTTGATTTGGTCGTCATCAACCTCGGTGGGCCTCCCCGAACGAGGACCATCGTTTAGGTCAAAATCACCAGCACGGAATTTTGCGAACCACCGCTGGCATTGACGTTCTTGTAGAGCATTATCACCGTACACTTTACGCAATTTTTCACAAGCTCGTCGCGCGTTCTTCCCTTTATGGAAGTAAAACAGTAAAATATGGCGAAAATGCACAGTTTGGCCTTCCATCTTCAACTTGATGTGAAATCAACCAAATCGCTCATTAATCCTTCATGTGAAATCAACCAAATCGCTCATTAATCCTTCATGTGAAATCAACCAAATCGCTCATTAATCCTTTTATACTGCAGCTAGAACTAGCACCTGTCGAATGCCATAGCGATAACAGAGCTGCACATGCCTCTAGTACTTCTAAAACCGACCAACCGCCATCTGGTGCCAAAATACGTCATGCCTTTTCCGACAACCCAATATAACTTTACAACAGCAAACGGGAAAGCTGCTGATTATTTGGAGACAAAAATGGACGCAAACTGTGCTTCACAGTGAAGGATATCAAACGAACGTAAGACTTTTCAGAGGGATTTGTGGAATCGGATGACAAACCTTCAAATAAAAATATGCGGTAATTCCTAAAGGAAGAATTGTGAATTACAAAAGAGTTAAATATCTTCACAAATCAGGTAGTACTCATAGTGTGGCGTACTATAGAGATGAAGCACGTGTCAAGATGAAAATGTACTGCTATACATTCAGTCGGTTTAGTTTAGTCGGTTTGGACAACTAGCTCCGGAGGGAGGAGTCACTGGTTCGATGCCTTTCATCAAAAAGTTTGTGTTTTCGCAAGAGTTAAAATTATTCGATGGGAAAGGATATTTCAGATACGACTTCTGAAAGCATAGACAGCAAGAAAATGCTACGTATAGACTCTTAGCGGAAAATTAGGCCTTATTTGAAGAAGCTAAATTTTGGATTCTTTAACATAACCAATGTCGTACGGTACGGAAGGGATTTTCTGAGTAGAATTTTCGGAAGCGGTGCTACAATTGCAAGAAGAAAATCAATATTATCGCCACATAACTTGAGAACTGTTCGCTATGAAAAATCCAAAAGCATATGCAAAGTGTTTCAAGAAGTAATTGTTATCCGAGCAGAAAGTAATTTTACAAATCTATTTTTTTCTTGAACCGGTGGTGTCATGAAAAATAAGACAAATGTTTAATAAACAAATATTTACGAAGCAATAATATAGAATAAAATATATTCTGAACTAATTAGCATCTGCATTAACACCTCCTATATGCGAAGTTACATATGGTGCTGTTTTCAATGTACTGAAAAAATCTCTGAAACAACATTTTTTCTTTCTAAGTAACATTTCGGTTTCGTTTTGGGGTATAACGACGGCCATGAGATATTCTAATTGCTAGAAGTAGTCAGCCATCGTTAATTTGGAGGTGATCGTCCCGAAGAAGATGCAGAACTAGAGCCATCAGGCAGGGCTGCACTCATGCCTTATCATGGACTACATTTCGGGTCTATCTTAGGCGAATGGTCGGAGGCGAGTCCGCCACTGGGGCGATATTCGTTTCTTGCGTCTTCGATGTAAGACCAACATTTAATTTTTAAAAAGTTACGTTCAAGTTCATATAAAGATATATTTTGGCCGCCTTGGTGGGTGAATGGTGACCGTACATTAGAGATGGGCAGCTTCTTCTACTTGTATTAGCTACTTGTGATGGTCATTAAAATCAGTAATAAAAGAAACAATGATAAACCTGAAGTAAAAGAAACTACCGGAAAGACTATTATAATGAATGCAACCACTATCATTATTTATCCAACACTAAATTTTCTAGTTTGATGTCAAATAAGCGACTGTGAGATGCAATTGTGACGATTCAGTTACCGATTTCTTTCATTAGTTAGCAATTAAAATAACAGAAATGCTTCTTTTTTATATATAATCATCGAAAACAGATATTCTTTCTTTGTTTTTGCTAAAAAATGTATTATATCTAAAACGCAATCTTGTAAATGCCTTTAATACTTTACTCACACTGAGGTTTTCGGCATTCTACAAGTGGATTTGCAATTTGATGAATGAATCTACGAAAACGGAAAAATGAAGCACTATTTCGTTATCATTTCTTTGTCGTGTATGATAAGAAAATCCTGTTTCTTCTTTTTTTCGTACATCATGGCAGAGACAGTCGTGTACTATACCAATATCTCGTGAACTGTGGTATCTAGCGTTCTATTTTTTGTACCTGTGTTTAAGAAACCTCTGTGGCACTGCATTATACAAACAGCTTTAGATTCTTTCGTCCTTAATGGAAGAATTTAAGGGGTCTATCTTACTTCTTTCGAGATAGGGCAACAAATTATTTGACAGACTTAGAGAGAGTGGGTAAAATGTTAGGTAATGCACCTTTCTTCAGAAACAAACAATCGAAAAGTACTCCTAAAAACTCGACTTCACATGTGGCTGACATACTTGTTCGTTATTTTGGCCCCCGAACTTCCAGAATGACCCGGCTGTTACGTTTCCTTCAATTATCCGATATTCTTTCCACACGGCGAGACAGGAAAAATGAGAATCCCTTCATCAGAAAAAATAACTCAGTGTGATGTTACGTTGCACACACCAAATTGTCTGGGATTTCTCAAATGCACGTTCTCCATGACTGCCTACACATGGTCCCGGCTAACCCATGGGCCCATATCCCCGGCCCTCGTTGTGTGCGTGTCGGGGGTGGGGGTGGGGGGAGGGGGAGTGTGACGTGCCTGCACCGCAAGACACACATGAGAGAAAGGCAATTTTTCACATTTGCAGCCACCATCCCGGCTCAATAACCTAAATGGATTAATATAAATTTACTGGAACAACACAGGAATATCTTTTTCATTCATAAACTTTCACCTTCTGAACTTGGTGATTCACGAATATTTACCCGGGAAATACTGAGTACCCCGGCTACATGTATATAAAAAACAACAAAAATAAAACGGAAAAATTAAGAATACTGTGTGCGTAAAGACTCTACAGAAAATAAAATTAAAATTCATTGAAGAAATGAAATACAGTAATCGGTACGGTTCATGCCGTAAAAAATTAATCGTTTTCATTTGATTTGTACAACATTTAAATAGTGATATAAATAGTGATTAAATAGTAATATTCGCCCGAGCAACTCCAGACAATTCGGCTAGTGAAGCATATATTAGAAATAATGACATGTGTAACGCATACTCTAACTTAATTTTATTTTTGAGTTACTTTCTCTATGTAAATTTGAATTCGTTCTCCTTAGCGTATTTCAAAGGTAACGTGATATCTTCCCTCTCATTTGAATACGGTTGTCAACACTTGAGGTCTGTGAGAGTGACGTACGCTTGTTGTGATAAGAACAAGACAAGAGGTATATAATGGCTATGCAGCAGTTATGTGTGCGTAGATGATGGTTTTGCGACGAGATAATTAAAGTTAATAATGCTAAAGCATTTGGAGGTTGTATCGTACTGATTCTGAATAACTAACAAGTGGATTTAATGTGAAACTTGTAATTATCAGTTTGCCACTAATGTAGTGCGGATCTTTCACCGTGTTATACGGAGTGTTTACCGAAATAAAAGAAAAAAACTGTAGGTAACTACTGGAACTTTATGTGAGTGATTCCTGTTTTCCTGTAGGTGAAGTTTGGAGATTTGATTTATGTAGTGTGTTGCACTTTTACAAACAGGAGTTAATTTAATTGGACACACACACACACACACACACACAAACACACAAACACACACACACACACCAGCAGTCTCATTTCTGTCAGATACCATAAATGATATTAAAGATTACTCTTGATTTTCGGCAGCTGACCACTCTTCGCTAATGGCATCATTTTTTTTTTCAGAAAGTGCCTGCATTAAACATAGCAGTGGATGTTTAAATGTGGGTGGTTTTCCGAGATTCCACTGTATTTCCTCAGTGGTGACTGTTTCATTTTGGAGATGTAAAGCAACAGTACCTTCCCCACATATTCTTCACTTTAATTTACTTGAAAGTAAATACATGGTTCACACAAAAGTCATTTCCCATCTATTTTACGGAAACATCCGGCTAAATTTCATTTCATTTTGAATTCCCTGTTTCAAAGTAGGAAAAGTTATGAGACAGGCAACAATCCAGAATCTCTGTTGAAAAATGCGGCACTGATTGATTGTTTGCCCTTTTGAAGTTCCACCAATCGAAGACCGTGCAAACGAAGTTCTGCGGTGATTTCCAGCTAAAGCAAACAAAATGCACACACGTAATCGCGTTAAAACTAAAATTTCAGGGTGAAATGAATCCCTAATTAATTACAACGGAGGCGGTAAATTCTTTCATTTTCTTTCTTTTTTTTTCTACTCCTTTAATTTGCGACGTAAAAAGTCTCATGGAATTAGTTTTTGTTCTGTTTTTTTCGTTAGCGAGAAATAATCACCTGAAGCTTCCGAAACGTAATCAAATACGGTGTTATTCTGGAAACCGCGCTCTTCATGTTAATTAAAGAACTGAAGATTTACCTTCGGAAATGATTCGCCTCTTTTCGTAAAGAAGGGCAAAACTCAGGATCACTATAATGAATAAACACCGTGCCTTTATGAAACGTAATTCTGCTACCCACGAAATCTCCGCACAAACGAATGAAGAGGAAGAGACTAAGTAGTTCTCTCTTCAGACGAACCGATAATAAAGGTAGCTCTTGCCAATGAGTTTGGTAATTAAAATATATTAGGTGCATTGGAAAGAATAGCACATAAGCACGGCTATGTAATTGTCTGACAGAGATTTAGTTAGTTCAGTTCTCGGTCTTCTAAGCTGGGATGTCACTCAGGAACGTTTTATTGATGGATCCAATGAATAAAGGATTTGTGGGCGATCGTCTGCTTCTATTCCGATAATTGGCTGCTAACATATTGTTAATAATTAAAGAAAATTGGTGGCCTGGCCTTTGAAGTCTTTGACATCAGAAAAGGGAAAAGGATATTGATATTCGCAACATGGAAAATCTATTTCATTTGCTCTAATTCGAGACGCTTTGTTTCAAACCACCCTACAAATCTGAGAAGCTGCAGAGATTATTGGAAGTGACTGATTCCAGGTAGTGTAGAAGGTCCTGCTAAAATGCAAATGAGGCTTAGCTCACGGAAGAATAATGCCTTTGTCGGAAGATTTGGCAATTTATTAAGCTTTAATGTAGAGGACTTGAAAGAGGACGATACATTTAAGAAAGATATGTACCGTTTTAGATTAATTTTTTCACTTTTTCGTCTCAATTCTGGGTATCCGACAATCACGAATCATAAGAACTCGCATCTCAAATAGGTGCTTATTTATATTAATTAGAAGGCAAGACTCCGAACGTCTGTAGAAAAGATTGAAAATTGTCCCACAAATTTATTAAAGACCGGTATTTTGTTGCACTCTACACTCAATACTGCTTGCAAATAATTCCCTCATTGGACAAACACCCACATACACGTAAATAAGACTTTTTGCCCATAATGCTGGACATTCATTTTATACACTGGTGGAAAAATTAAGGACTTAAACGCAACAGTGAGAAAAACGTTTAATGCTATATGAAATGTGGATTACATAAGTACATACAAATACGGCACAGTATGACACGTAATTCGTGTACAAAAGCGGAACCGGGTCAACTTAAATTACAGAAGTATTATTACCTCATGACGATTTACGGTGTGTTCCTTTAATCAGGTGATCGCAGTTGGTTCAGTATAAAACTAAAGCAGAGTCAATATGGTGTATGATTTTCTCTGACGGATATACAGGTCTGACATCGGCGATCCATGCCGATGCCCAGAAGAAATCGTGAAAGGGAATTCCATTTCTCCATAGAGACACCCCGATCTCACGAAATGTTCAAGGAGCGTTATAGACTCGCAAGGCGTACCCCATTGGCATCCCATGCGTGTTGGATGATATTTAAGTCTGGAGCCCATGAGGGCATATCCATTAGTCAGATATTCTCAGCTACCAGATATTCCTCCACAAAGTGAGATCCGTAAGATTGGGCGTTTTCATCCTTTAAGAGAAAATCTGAGACCCTAAAATGTAACACATAAGGCTGACAAAATATTTTGTTTCTATCACCGAACATAAAACGAGGAGTAAACGCGTTGATTGTTATATCGCCATACACTAAAACGGCCATCATAAGTGACTCTTTCCGTGAAATTAGTAGCGTGATTCATCGTTATCCGTTTTCTCTAGATGTAACTGCGTAAGAAATCTGTAGTCAACTTACAAGATCGAGTCACATTATTGCAACCACCAGTTAATATCCAGAGTAACTGCCGTGTGCAGCGCGGACAGCAGCTAGACGATCTGGCAGAGAATCAATAAGGTGCTGGAAGGTGTTCAAGGGTAGGTGGAGCCTGCTTGACTGCACTACATCTGACAGCTGCTGGAGAGTGCGTGGTGGAGGATCCATTGAGCGAACAAAACGATCGAGGTGGTCCCGCAGATGCTCAATTGGGTTTAAGTCTGGAGAATTAGGGGGACAGGGAAATACTTAGAAGTCTTCATCGTGCTTTTACAGCCACTCTCGGACATTTCTAGCTGTGAGTCACGTTGCACTGTCGTGCGAGAAGATGCCATCCGCCCCAGGGAAGACAATCAGCATTTAAGGGTGTACGTGGTGTGTAAGAATGGTTTCGTAACCAATTCGGACCATAGTGCTTTCCACAGGTATGAGTGGACACACAGAATGCCAGGAAGACATTCTCCAGACAATAACGCTGGCTCCATCCGCTTGCGTTTGTCCAGCACTGGTTGAAGAGTGTTTCTTCTCCGATGTTTCTCACCTTATACGCCAACGTCCATCCGTTCGATGAAGCAGAAAACGTGACTTATCGGAGAAAGCAATCCTTTGCCAATCAGCGGAAGTCCGATTCCGATACTGCCGTGCAAATGTAAGCGTTTTCTGCTGATAAACCTTCGTTAGCATAGGTTCATTCACCATCCGTCTGTATCGGAGCCCCATACGCACCAGGGTTTGCTGTACTGTGGTTTAGACACACTTCCGGCAGCCCCCTTCGTTCATTCTTCCAGTGAAATGCCCCACTGTAGCGTGTCGATCGGCCCCCTCACGCACCTTCCCAGCCAAAATTCGCCTCTCACATCAATAGCACGTAGTGCCCTGCATTTTGCACGTCGCTTACTCGCGATTCTCCAATCACGATACACTTTAACCACAGGAGCACGTGAGTAGTTCATATACTGCGCTGTTTCAGAAATACTGCCATTCTTGGCCAGAAAGCCGATAATCATCCTTTTTTGTAAGTCTGATAAATCAATCCTTTTATCCATGACAGCAACGAGTGATATGTTTTTAGATTGCCTACACCACACCTTATATACTGAGTTGCCACTTTATTATGACCACCCCCTTAGTACTTCATTAGTCCACCTTTTGCCTTTAATACTGCGTCGATTTTTCGTGGCATGGACTCCACGAGATGTTGATAGGTGGTTTGTGGAATCTCAGACCATGCTTGATGAATAGCACTTCCCAGGAGTGTGATATTGCAGGGTTGTGAATCCAGCTGTCTGATGGCTCGTTCAACTTCATCCCACAAATTCTCAATGGAGTTGAGTTCTGGATACTGTGGGAGCCACCTAAACAAAGTAAACTCACTGGCATATTCCTGAAACCAATCCTGTACAATACGAGCACTATGGCAGGACGCATTACCTTGTTGAAAGTAGCCATCGCCATTGGGATAAACCATCCACATGACAGGATTCACTTGGTCCGCAACGATGTTTAGATACGATGTGCCAGTCAGAAGTTGATCAACACGAAATAAATGGAGCAGAGCATGCCAGGAAAACATTCCCTAAACCATAACGTTGCCTCCACCAGCTTGAAGGGTTGCAACAATGCATTTGGGGTCCACGCTTTCGTGCTGTTTCCGCCAAATTCTCACTCGGCCATCGGCATGGTGCAACTGAAAACGTGATTCATCGGACCTCATAATTTGTTTCCAATTATCGACTGCTTAATCCTGTGCCAACTGGAGACGTTTTCTCTTGTTAACTGCAGACAGCAAAGGTGTTCGAACAGGCCTTCAGCTGCCATATCCCTTCCGATGCAGTGTACGGCTAACAGTGCGCGCAGAGATCATTTGAGGAGATCCTTGATTAAAAGGGTCTGTAATTTGCTGCACTGTTGCTCTTCTGTTGTCTGTTACCAGTCTGAACACTCTCTGTTACGCCCGAGCAGTCACTAGTCAATGACGACCACACGTTGCACGTAGAGACCCAGTTTTTTGGCTGACAGCCTAGTCTTTAAACACTTTAACAACAGCTGCTCTGGAACATTTCAGGAACGCGGCGGTTTCGGTGATACTCGCTCCATGGCTCCGAGCTCCTACAATCATCCCACGTTGAAAGTCCGGCCAATCGCATTTTTTACTCATCTTGTCACACAAAAATCACTTCTACTACTGTCGTAAGCACTTAGCTTTCCCTTTTTATACTTGCCTCGCCCTCTGGAAGCAACAGCGTGCGGCCATAGCTCATTTGCTTAAAACTGTCAGGTGGTCATAATTAAGTGACCACTCAGTGTATACCCTCCAAGCCAGCTCACGGCATGTGCCTTCTTTCATTGGCTTCCCGCTATTGACGTCAAAAATAGAAGGTGGTCACAACAATGTGACTCGACAGCGTATAATGTTACTCATCACAAAAGAGCACTTAATCACATTGTCCAAGAGTCACCTGTTATGTGAATAGCATCAAATTAAACAGGCTCTGCGGTGGCTGGGGGAGATTAGATTCCTGGGTACAGCCCTTTTTCATGAATCCTTCTCGAAGCTAGGGTTATTGTTTCCGAAAAATGTTAGGGATACGTTGTTGTGCTACCGTTTATGCATTGTGAAATGAGCAAGATGATGGTTGATTCACGGTGTCGTTACTCTTCGTCGACTTTGTCCATTCTTCCTTATTAGCTCATGGCACGTGGCAGGCACGGGTGAAAAAGTTGAGATTGAATTTTTTTTTATGAAAGCACTCTGGAAAGCGAAGAAAATGAAACAAAACACGACATAATACCTACGTAACAGAACAAACTTCTTTTTTTTTTTTTGGTTGAAGGTTTAACGACCACCGTGAGCAACTCAATGGGCTATAAGCAGTCGCCCGTCCCTAATTTAGGGTCACTGGTTCCAGGGAAGGGAGAGAGCCAGTGCCGTAAGACAAACACAACATCCATGCCTGACCGGGATTCGAACCCGGACCCCTTACGGACGAATGATCAGAAGCCAGCGCCTTAGACCACTGCGCCACCGGGGCGGCAGAACAAACTTCAATGATAGGTGTTCGAGCATATGCGTGTTGCTACTGACGAAGTCGTTTGTCTAACTAACTTTATTTTATTTTCCGGTATTTGTCCTTGATTTTACGGATCCGGCGATAGCGGGGAGCTTAGTTCCGATTTAAGCCACCGGATGAAAGCAGATGGCGCTGCAAGTACTGATTGACGTCAGAGAGTTGGGGACAGATGTAGGTTTTTATATAGGCTTTATGTTGTTTCCCGTCTCTTGGAAATGTTTCCATACCGCCCTCCCTCGTATAGGATCATTTAAACGTTGATGGATTGTTACCTGTAAAGAGTCGACATACAATTGTGAAATTCACATCCGTTTCAACCTAAAATTGCGTATGCTTTGATCTTACAGCGTGCATCTCTTGTTTTAATAGCCGATATTAAATGTCTGCTGCGATGCATCAAGGTATTGTAGGTGGAGTCTGAAAGGTCACTTAGATTTCTCGCACACATTTACCAAATTTTTTTGCGTGTTTTCCTTTTAGTATGCACTCTATGAAATCCTAAAAATAAATAAATAAAAAAGAAAGATTGTTACCTTAATTTTGTCCAGCAGTTTATTTTCAGCTGCATTGCTACCAGAAAGACGAAACAGAAAAGGATTTTCCACAAAATGCATTTCGTGCCGACCCTGGGACGATTGGACAGAGAAGTGTATCAATTTCCCGTGCTGAGACTGGGTTCAAATGCTGCATTAGAATCTCATGTTTTCCTATCCTTAAAATTCTCCTTCCGCCTGTTTTCTGGAGCCGGCATCCTTACACTAGGGTCATGCTGCGCCATTTTTTTTGGGGGGGGAGGGGCGAGGGGTAACGATTCCAGTAGGAGTTATCCACACCCATGAAAGGCCACGCCACTCTCCAGAACCTAATTTTTGGCAATGTGTGATATAAACAAGTTATTTTTCTTGTCCTTTTTGCACGTGTTATGTTAAAAAAAAAGAAATTAAAAAACAAGTGCTTATGGTATCAATTCGTTCGTCTGTGGACACTCCGCATCTATTAGCCAGATTTGAAAAATCCTCTTTGCATTGCAAAACTTGGAGTGTGATAACAATTATCCTTTCTCACTGTTCTTTTTTCCGATGCATAGCTTCCCCGCTAGAGGTCGTAAATGCAGATGCTACCTAATTCAAAATGCATTTTATTCCATATAAAATATCTGATCCAAAAAATTATATCTTCTCTTCGATGCGATTTATAACAATGACTATTTTAGATACAGTACATTTTCAAGTAATGCATATATCTTCCGCTAGAGGGCGTTAGCATCAGTTGCGATTTCCGCGAAATCTCTGCTTCTAAAAAACCCATTTCAAAACTACTTACTGCATCGGATACAGCTAGTGGCGCCAAATGTTTCGCATAACATTTCTAATTCATGGTAAAGAATGGTTTGTCCACCAGAGGGCGTATGTGCTTATTTCTGTTTCCGGTGTATTTTCAGCGAAACTCGCACTTCTCAAACTTCGATTTAAAAATGCCTTTGGTGGACCGATACTGCTCACCTGGCAAAAGGTTTTATGAATATTTTCTGTTTTAAATAATGAATAGTTTTTCCGCCAGGGATCGTAGATGTAAGTGTGTAAGCTCATGTTTTCGTTCACAGCATGTTTGCTGCAATATCTCTGCAGGACTAAAAACCTGATTGAAATTTTTTTTTTCTGTCACATATCACTGACAATGAAAACATTTTGTGTTATTTCTTTCCCAAAATAATGTACAATTTCTCCTCTAGGTGGTTTCAATCTTCAATATGTTATTCTTGATATCTCTGCTTCCAAATGTCCCATTGAACAAATTATTTTAACAACGAATGCCGTTTATCTTGTGGAACAATTTAGGTTTCTACTTGAGAAGCTTTTTGTAGTTCACAGTTTGGTCGCCAGGTAGTGTTCGTTTACCTCTGTCGGCAGCTGCATCTCCACTTCTGGAATCCCTATTGATATTTTTTTTCTGTATGCAGTTCGCTAAGATAAAGATGGGAAAGATTATCATCTTTAAATAACGCACAGCTTTTCCGCTAGCGAGCGTGAGGGTCAGACCTTTTTCTCGCTATCTCTGCTTCCGGGCGTCGTATTGAAAAGTTTCCATTCCTTAGCATAGCTTTTGCCAAGTAAAATGCATTTCGCGTATTTTCAACTTTTCCATTCTGCAAAATTATTTTGCTAAGAAGCGTAGAGCTATATGTGTTTTCTCCTATTGGGTTGGTACGAATGAAAGTCCGGCAGAGGACCAGCACACGTGGACGCCGAGAACGGAAAAGTAGGACAACTTACCTAGGCAAAATAATTCCCCACGGAAATCAACACATAGGTGCAATCTATCCGGCAATGCCGTTATCACGAAACGAAAAAAATCTTTTGGCTGGGACCCGAAGAAGTCATCAAATGCACGTTGAACCTCTTTGTCTGTTGTGAACTGTTTCCCGAACAGGAAGTAATCCAGGAGACGAAACAGATGATAGCCTGTTGGAGACAACCCCGGAAAATAGATGGGATGAGGCAGTGCTTCATAGCCCAAGGCACTTAGTGTCAGCATCGTTTGTCGTGCGACATTAGAGAGGGCGTTGCCCTTAACCAGAAGAATACCATGTCTGTACACCAAGCCAGTTGTTTCTGCAGCAATTTCTTGTGCATCTGGTGTAATTCAGCACAATAACGTTCTGCAGTGATGGTTTGGGCTCTTGCCAAAAATCTCCTGTAAATTATCCCCGCTGTGGACAACCAGACAAGGAGAATCATCTTCTTGGTGTGTGGCTTGGGATTCCGTCCAGTAGGCTGTGCTATGCTTAAATATTATGCGTATCGTTTTCGATTATCATAAAGGACCCACTTTCTCGTCGCAGGTGACGATTCGATGCAGTAGTTTATTCCTGGCATGCAGCGACGTGCAGACTTCCAAACGTCCAGTCTTGGTGGCAGTTGTCAACTCATGCTGCAGCTACATGTCCATATTTATGACCTTACCTATCGCAGCCAGACGGCAAACAACTGTCGTGCGGTGGACATCTACCTCTGCCGCTATCTCACGACACTTTTTTGTGGGGGTCTGCTTCAACCACACGTAACAGAACATCGTCAGAAGCAGTATCAAGTCGGTAACCACGTGCAAGTCCTTATCTCCGCTTCGAAACTTTACAAATCATCGTCGAATAGTTCGTTCGTTGTCTGTAATCTCCCCAAACGCTATGTTGACGTTATGAGCGGCAATTCCTGCAGAATGGTCCAGTTTAAATTCATACAGGAAGAAGTCTCTCAAATCTGGCATCTGCATATTTCTTTTGCAAGCCACGTTACGTCCAAACAGATCAGATCAGATCATATGTAGAGGATTTTAGGAAGGGAGTGTCTAACCCCAGGTCTTGAACAACCCTTGGAAATGGGAAGCTAGGAGATTAGGGCTAGAGTGTCCGATAGGAAAGTGACACGGAAGCCAGGTAGAAAGAGGGAGGAAGACGATTTTATTTATTACCGGGGGGCCAATACTCGGGGTCCGACGGCTTAACGTGCCCATCCGACGCACGGCGGGTATTTAGTGGTTCAAACGTTCGTATCTGCCCAGGATCGAACCTGAGGTCATCTCCATGGCAGTCACGAACGCTGACCACTAGGCCACCCGCGGCCAACGTCCAAACAAGCGAGCCCTGAACCTTATTGTTCACACACGTGCTAGGTATTTATAGTAACTCTGTGACGTTATACCCGCAACACCAGTGGGTGGTTCCATTCCGCTGTGGTGGGGGCCTGTCTCCACTGCTCGCTCGGGCCGAACATTTCATTCGGACCAATCCAATATATTTGCTCTTTTACCTATGCGATTTGAAAATCTGTTTAACTCTGATACCTTCCTTTTGTTATGAGAAACGTTTTGTGCAACATTTGTTAATTTTCATAACATATTTTTTAGCCGTTGGTGAAAGTAAGTAGGTGTATCTATTTTTTTTTTTTTTTTTTTTTAATTGGAGGTTTAACGACCACCGTGAGCAACTCAATGGGCTATAAGCAGTCGCCCGTCCCTAATTTAGGGTCACTGGTTCCAGGGAAGGGAAAGAGCTAGTGCCGTAAGACAAACACAACATCCATGCTTCACCGGGATTCGAACCCGGACCCCTTTCGGACGAATGATCAGAAGCCATCGCTTAGACCACTGCGCCACCGGGGCGGCGGTGTATCTATTTCTAGATGTTTTATCGATTTTGTAAATCTGGTTAGTTTTTTTTTTAATCGCTTCCGTTGTCAGTGAATAACTTTAACCCTTTAACGACCATAACGCACAAAACGGCCGTACGTACGGACGACAATAGCCTCCTGAATTGCCTGTATAGAGTGATCAGATTGCCTTCCCTTACCTGTTCTTCAAATTTTCCCAACCTATGAGGGATAAGCAGGAGTCCCTCTCAGTTACTATTGTTGCTATTAAACAAAGAAGTGAACCAAGAGACAGTTTCGGGCATTATGCTATTTAGAGTGATGATAGGTTTCTTGGATCATGGTCGTTAAAGGATTAATAAGATTCAAAAGTCGTGCCTATTAGATTCGAAATTTGGTGTCATCTTTCTTGCTTTATTTTGTTTCTGTTATAAACATATAAATTATTAGCTATCTTCTCCTACCTCTGATCTGTCCGTCACGATATAACTGTTTCATCAGATCATGTTCTTGCTAAATATGTCGCGAAGCCGAGGTAGCAATTACACTTTCGCCATTTGTCCATGATGGCCAGAGTCTAGTGAGGGCCGGATGAAGCACGAATGGCGGTGTTTGCCCAATGGCTCAGGCCCCACCCCTCCCCTGGAACCAGTGGCCCGAAATTAAGGACGAGGGCCTACTTATTCCCTCTGAGTTCTTCACAGTGGTCCACAAACCGCGAACCAAACAAACGAACATAAGCTCACTCAGGGAATCAAAATAACGGGGAAGGGCGCTAGCAGTTCCATTACAAACCACCACACTCATGCGGTACATGATATCGTACGCATACAACGTATACACAGAGGTAGATATCTCTTCAAGCTCAAGTAGTAGCATTCGCAGTTCAGATGCCAGCTTATCAGGATTTTACCGATTTCAAACGTGGTATGACCATCTACAGTCTAAGTTAGAGTTTCATGAGATAGTATACCAAATCTGGTGGTTCTAAATTGAAAACTGTAGATTTTACGAAATTTCTGTGTGGGAGCCCCTTGACCCCGAGCTCCGACCTCTTCCAAAAACCATCTACAGTCTAAGTTAGAGTTTACTGAGATAGTATACCTAATTTGTTGGTTCTAAATTGAAAACTGTAGATTTTACGAAAATTTTGTATGGGGGTGGGGCTTTGAACCCGAGCTCCGACCACTTCGAAAAACCGTCTACATTCTAAGGTATAATACCATGAAATAGTATACCAAATTTGGTGGTTCTAAATTGAAAACTGTAGATTTTACGAAACTTCTATGTGTGGGCCCTTTGACATTGGGCTCCGACCGCTTCCATAAACCGTCTACAGTCTAAGTTAGAGTTTCATGAGATAGTATACCGAATTTGGTGGTTTAAAATTGAAAAGTGTAGATTTTAGGAAAAATTTATATGGGGGGCTCTGAACCCCCGGGCCCCGATCCGTTCCAAAAACCGTGTACCTTCTACGTTAGAGTACCATGAGATAGTACACCAAATTTGATGGTTCTAAATTTAAAACTGTAGATTTTACGAAAATTTTGTTTGTGGGGAGCTCTGAAACCCCGGGCCCCGACCCAATCTGAAAACGGTCTACCGTGTAAGTTAGAGTACCATGAGATAGTATACCAAATTTGGTGGTTTTAAATTGAAAACTCTACATTTTACGATTTTTTTTTTTTATGAAGGGGGACTCTGACCCACCGGACTCCAACCACTTCCAAAAACCGTCTAGCGTCTAAGTTAGAGTTTCATGATACCAAATTTGGTGGTTCCGAATTGAAAACTGTAGATTTTACGAAAATTTTGTATGTGGGGGCTCTGACCCCCGGGCCTTGAGCCGTTCCAAAAACCTTCTACCGTCTAAGGTTTACCATGAGATAGTATACCAAATTTGGTGGTTCTAAATTGAATTAAAAACTGTAGATTTTACCAAAATATTGTATAGGGGAGGGGGGGCTCTGACCCCACCGGCTCCAACCGCTTCCAAAAACCGTCTACAGTTTAAGTTAGAGTTTCGTGAGATAATATGCCAAATTTGGTGGTTCTAAATTGAAAACTGTAGATTTTACGAAAACGTTTTATGGGGGGGGGCGGCTCTGACCCCGTGCCTCGACCCATTCCCAAAACCATCTACCGTCTAAGTTGGAGTACCATGAGATAATATACCAAGTCTAAGTCTAAGTTAGAAAGTACACCAAATTTGGCACACTATCTCACGAAACTCTAACTAAAAAGATAATATACCAAATTTGGTGGTTCTAAATTTAAAACTGTAGATTTTACGAACATTGTGTAGGGGGAGGCTCTGTCCAACCGGGCCCCGACCCGTTCCAAAAACTGTCTACCGTCTAATATTTTTAGTGCCAAAGAAAAGGCGTAATATTCCTATCCTGTCTGAGTGTCCAAACCTTATAAATTTGATCAGGACGAATAACGTTCGAAATCGTACGGTTTCCTGCATTCGTATTGTATGTAACGAAAATTTGTAGACGCGACGAATTGAAGTAGTCGACGAATTGACGCATAACCTCTTAATAGTATAGGATAAGGGCGATGGAATGAATCCCAATCCTATGTCCTGACCTTTGACCCAATTTCGGCCATTTTCAATAGGGTTCGTCCCCAGGTGGTCCCCTACCAAATACTAAACTTTCATCGAAATCGAATCCTTTTTACGCACGTTATGACACATAAGGGCAATGGAATGCATCCCGCTCCTGTGTCCTGACTTTTGAGCCCACTTCATTCAATTTCAATAGGGTTCGTCCCCAGAAGATCCCCTAACACATACTAAAATTCCTTTGAAATCGAACCATATTTACGCAAGTCATGACGCATAAGGGCAATGGAATGGATCCTGCTCGTACATCGTGAACTTTGACCCCATTTGTCCGATTTTCAAAAGAGTTCGTCCCCAGTGGTCCCCTACCACATAGGAAAATTTCATCGAAATCGAACCATTCTTACGCGAGTTATCGTGCGGATAGAAGGACGGAAAAAGTTGGAGCATATACGCTTCTTCAACCTACGGTTGGAAAGCGTAAAAAAGGTGGCCACACAAAGTACTGATTTTGGTCTTTTTGTAAGTTTTGATCTGTATTGTCATTTTGTCAAATGTCTCACACTAGTAATTAGTTATTTCTTTGAAAATCTCAATTTTCAATAACTTGACAGCTAGTCCTAATCTTTTGCAAATGACCGTAGAAGAGTTAAAAGACATGCTGGTAACGTATTTATACCAGATACCACAAGACGCCTTTAGAAATCTTGTAGCCTCTATCCCTCTCCAGGTAAGAGCTATTTTACCATCACGTGGAGGAGCAATATCATATTAGGCAGGTGGCCATAAAGTTTTGGATCTTTGATGTATACTTACGTACATAAGTCACCAAGACTTCGCTCTTCAGTGGAAGGTTTTTTTAAGGTACCAGACAGACATGAAATGTTGTACTACGCTACAAACGTTTGGTAAGATTCTAATAGTTTGCACTTCCCTTGTCGACTAAATAGACAGGCTAACCGTACTAATGTTAATCAGTTATTTCGTTCTTTTTAGCACGTCTTTTGTAAAAAAAGATCGTGCTTATGTTACCGGTTGTCCGTCCGTCCGTCTGTACCCACGATATCTCTGACACTATTTGTCCGATTTAAAAAAATTTTTTTGCATTGCGAAGCTTGATATATGCGAATGATAATCCTTCATTTCGTTTTTTTTTTACGATGTACAATTTCGCCGCTAGAGGGCGTAAATGCAGATGATATCGAATTCAAAAATAGGTTTTATTCCACATATTTGCTTCTAGACATCCGATTGAAAAAAATATTTCATCTTTCGATTCCATTTTCTGTCGAAGAGTATTTTAGATATAGTTACTTTTTCAAATTACGCACAGATTTTCCGCTAGGGGGCGTAAAATAAATTACATTTTTCCCGATAACTCTTTTTCTAAAACTCCGATTCGAAATATTTTTTCTTCAGCGGGTACACCTTCTAATGAAAAATCCTTTGCATATAATTTCAAATTTTTACTAAAGAATATACTTTGGCCGCTAGGGGGCGTAAGTGTTAATTTTTGCTTCTGATGTATTAGCCATAAAATCGGAGCTTTTAAAATACCGTTTGAAAAAATTATTTCGTGGACTGATGCCAGTGACATCGATTAACCTTTTTTGAATATTTTCTTCTTAAAATATTTCACAGTTTCTCCGCCAGGGGGCGTAGATATATATCTTATTTTTGTCAATATCTCTACTTGAAAGAGTCTTATTTGAAAAATTCTTTCTTTGTTGGATAGTGTTTTCAGTGTAACATGTTTTTCATATAATTTCAAAATTTTCAAGTACTTCATAGACTTTCCGCTAGGGGGCGCACAGATAAATTGCCTTTCCCCCTATATCTCTGCTTCTAAATCTCCAATTTGAAAAATTCTTTCTGCACCGGATATAACTCCTGATGGGAAATCCTTTGCATGTAATTTCTAATTTTGGAAAAAAATGGTTTGGCCACCAGTTGGCGTAAGTCTTAAATTCCGCTTCTGATGTATTTGCAGTAAAATATAAGCTTCGAAAATCTCGAATTGCGAAAAAAGTCATTTGTTGACCGATACTACTCATGTCGACAAACCTTTTAGGAACATTTTCTTCTTGAAATAATGCATGGTTTTTACGCCAGGAGCCTTACATGTATATCTTATTTTTGTCAATATATCTACTTCTAGGAGTTTGATTTGAATAATTCCTTCTTTGTTGGATAGTGTTTCCGATGCGAAATGTTTTTCCTATATTTTCTAAATTTTCATGTAATCATAGATTATCGCTAAGAGGCAAAAAGGTAAATTGCGTTTTCTGCTTTATTTCTGCTTCTAGAACTCCTATTTGAAAAAAAATTTCCTGTAACGCATACAAGACAGGATGGAAAATATTTTACACATAATTTCTAATGTTTCGTAAAGAATGGTTTGCCCACCAAGGGGCATAAGTGTTAATTTCTGCTTCTGGTGTATTTCTAGCAAAATCTGGGCCCCTGAAACTCGACTAAATTTTTTTATCTTGGACCGATACCGCTCATATAGAAAAGCCTTTTGAGAATATTTTCTTCCTAAAATAATGCATGGTTTTGCCACCATGGACGTAAAGTCACATCTTATTTTAGTCGATATCTCTGTTTCTAAGTGTCCGATTTGAAAAATTCCTTCTGTGTTGGAGAGCGTTTCCGGTGCGAAATGTTTCGCATATAAAATCATGTTTTTCTTAAAGCACAAGTCTGCAACCAGAGGGCGTAAGCTCACGATTCCGTTTCCAGCAATATCTGAGGGATTAAAAACCCGATTGAAAAATTTCTTTCTTCCGTCAGATGCTATTGTTTTCCATACCGATTCCATTGACTTTGAATAGCTTTCATGAATTTAATTTGGGTCAGAACAGATTCAAAAGACGTGCTTATTATAACCGAAAATTCGGTGTCTTCTTTCTTGTTTTAGTCTGTTGCATGAAGCCTAAATCTTCGCTGTTCTTTAGTTTTATCTTATAGAAGTAAGAATACTTTTTCGGTTTCGACGAAAACATTCAGGTCCGGCGGAACAATTTATTTATATACTTGAAGTTCTATGGTGGCGAAATTTTATCTTTGGATTTAAACAACGGAGTCGTATTGAGTAAGTACGCATTGCTTGATGCTACGGATTCTATAATACAAACCAAAGCAAAATACACTGCTGGCCACCCAAAATGCAACACCAAGAAGGAAGCATCCGATTGGCCTGTAATTCGCAGCATGCATCACCCGCGAGAGGACATGCAAACGATTAGCATTGCAGGGCATATGCAAATCATGTGCGCTCGGCACGCCACCGAGAAGCATTATAAGAAGGGTGCACAGAAGGAGAGGTGAAAGTGGTGGAACTGTGTTGTGCTGCCGGACCTGTGCGTGGGAAGCTTCCTGATGCCTCGTTGCAGAATACGACAGTCATTCCAGCGCGTTTCGGAGTTCAACAGAGGACGAATAGTGGCTTATCGCGACAGCGGTTTGTCGTACCGAGACATCGGCGCCAGTGTGGGGCGACATCCAGCCACAGTGAGGCGAGTATGGATACGGTGGGTGCAGGAGGGACGGACGGACCGACGTGAGCGATTGCCGCAGCAGCGGCACACCACCGAACGAGAGGACCGGCATGTTGTTCGGCGGGCATTGACGGCTCGCACCGCCACATCACGAACGTTAGCGCAGGAATTAGGGTGTGTAGCGCAATAACCTGTGTCAGCACATACCGTTCGACGTCGTCTGCAGGAGCGGGGACTTGTCGCACGGCGCCCATTGCTCCGATTACCATTGACATTACATCACCGGAAGGTGCGGCGGCAGTGGGCCGTTGAACGCCGCACCTGGACTACGGAATGGCACGACATTGTCTTCTCCAACGAATCCCGCTTCTGCCTGCAATTCAACGATGGTCGGATCCGCGTGTGGTGGCACCACCGCGAGAGTCTGTATGCCGCCTGCATTATGCTTCGCCATACTGGTCCGTCGCCTGGCGTTATGATTTGGGGCGGAATTGGATATGACACCCGCACCCCTCTGGTACGCATCGCCGGTACACTCAACAGCCACCGCTACATCTCAGACGTTTTGGAGCCTGTAGTCCTCCTTCACCTGCAGGACTTGCCAGCGCCCACGTTTCAACAGGACAATGAGCGCCCGCACGTGGCACGCTTCGTGCAACAATTATTCACGGAC
The DNA here is from genome assembly GCA_039090855.1 of Macrothele yani. Lineage (NCBI taxonomy): Eukaryota > Metazoa > Arthropoda > Arachnida > Araneae > Macrothelidae > Macrothele > Macrothele yani. The sequence continues at coordinate 142,993,078 of CM077002.1, forward strand.
CACCAGGTGTCCCTGCTGCCCGAGTGCCATGCGTCTCTCTCGAGAAATGTCAAACGTAAACAACAATAAAAATAAAAAACCATATATTCGTGAAAAATTAAATAACCTTCCACGTGTATGAAAAAAATTACATTCCTGTCAATGCGGATTGGGCTTCTGTAATAAATCGGACTAGGGTAAAGGAATAAATTCATATATTCCAATGACTAACTCGTGGAATTTTGTAATTTAACTCAATTTCTTAGAAGAAAAACGAATGGAAATACTAAGCGCGACGTTTTTAGTACTGACTGTAATGGTTAACCGTTAACGCTTAATGGCATGTATCAGTCAAAACATAAACAAAAAAAAAATCTTGAGTTTCTGTAGCAAAAGAAAATATGAAACTATAGTTTTTTTCATAATTTTGATCAATATTTTAGAACGAAAATGAAAATGCCACCTTTTGATAAGTAAGAGTTCGGCTGTCAGGCTTTTTACTCTGTGATTCCAGTAAAAAGGATTTCTTAAGGCTGCTACAAATGCAACAGTGCAGGTTAATGAAAATAAGTTCAAAATTTGCCTGGCACAGGCAAATTTATCCAATTATTTTCAGATTTGAAAAATTCCCACCATGGAGTTCACAGGCGAAAGCATATTGGAATATAGAAGCGCTTTGCAGTTCCCAGGCGTCTTTTTTGCAGCACAAGAATAACGAGGCTTTCTTTGTTGCTGTTCTTTTGGAGGAGATGGTCCAGCTTAATAACCACCATGAGCAATTCGTGTGGCTATAAGCAGTATATTGTTCTATAAGCAGTCGCTCACACCACATTTGATGTCATTAGTTCCTGTGAGGGGACAGAAATCGCACCATCCAACAAATACGACATCAATGTCCCATCCGGTTTTATTAGGGGTATGCAAATGTTTCAGCTGCCCAGGCTAGCCGGCGCTGTAGGGGGCTAAGCGGCCGGCGACCCGTGCTGTCAGTTCGTACATGAAGCCAAGCTTGGCGGTCGATAAAGTTTATTTGCGGCACTGTTTGTTATTCGTCTTTAATTTAAGAAAAAGTTCGAGTGAAACATAGGGTTCAATATGTCAAGCGTATGGCGAAACGGTTATGGGGGAGCGGACAGGTCGAGAATGGTTTATCAGATTTAAGAGAGGTGATCTAAGCTTGGAAGACAAGCCACGTGCAGGTAGACCGCAGGAACTCGCAAACGAGCAGCTGCAATTGCTGTTTCGAGAGGATGCTACACAATCGACCACGCAACTGGCAAAACATTTGAAAGTGGTTCAATCGACGGTAGTACGCCGTCTATAGGCCTTGAGGAAGATAAAAGATGATTGGTAAGTGGGTTCTGCACACTTTAAAGGAGCTCAATATTGGTCAACGATTGGACATCTGCATGTCGTTGCTGAAGAGTTTTCAAGGGTGGAATTCCTTGTAGAAGGTTGCCACGGGGCATGAAAATGGGTCTATTGCGACAACCACGTGCGCAAATGATACTGGTGGGTACAAAGCAGCCATCCACATCCACTACAAAACAGGATATCCACGGGAAAAGGTTCTGTTGTGAGTGTATTGGAACATGCATGGAGTGCTGTACTTCGAACTGTTGAAACCGGGCGAAACAATCACGTCACGACGATATAGCGATCAGTTGATGAAACTGAACGCCACAATCAAGCAAAAACACCATGGACAGGTAAAGTACGTCACCCAGTCATCCTCTTAGACGATAATGCCGTACCACATGTCAGTGTCACCACGAAATCAACCCTTGAACAGTTACACTGGGAGATTTTACCACACCCGGTTTACTCCCCGGACACTGCACCCTCAGACGTTCATCTGTTTCGCTCTATGCAACATGCCTTAGCCCAACAGCGGTTCATCACAGTTCCAGAGCTGAAACATTTCGTCGCTGTCTTCTTCAGCTCAAAACACGAGTCCTGTCACAGGGGTATTCATTTGCTGCCTGAAAAATGGCAAAAGGTCATTGATGCTAACGGCCAATATTTCGTTGAATAAATGTGTACTGGTTTTCTGATTGTTCCTGTCTCCTTTCTCCTTAAAACGGCGGAAACGTTTTCATAGCCCTAAAAGAATGTAGACACATCTCAGATAATGGTCAGAAGCCATGCATTCAGACCATTCTAGCATCCTCTGTTTGAAAGTTTTGGAGGTTAGTAAGTTCTTTTATCATTACATTCACTAAAAAGTGGAACGTTATTCTAAAACGCCAGTGAGTGACCGAATTTTGAACAAAAGAATGACATTTCGCTTGTCTACGGTTCCAGTCTGGAGATTCTGCACAATTTATGATACCTTACAGGTACTCATCCTCATATAAATCGTAAAACACATTTCATTGTAAATAACTAAAAAGACACATAGGCGTTGTTTCAGATCGCTATGAATACATTTACTACTAATAGCCAACAGACTGGCCCCACACGGGGATAACTGGTTTTCCAGTTATTTGAGGAGTAGCGCCCCCACAGTCGGAGCTGACTTTGTGACGGACCATCTTGTCTTTCGTGTTTGTACGATACGATCACCGCAGAGACATCTGTTCATCCAGCTGATGGGGAGTGGAGACCCCACGGCCCGAGCCGACGCTATTTTTTGATACCTTTTTCCATATTTGCTTTTTGTTGTTACCTTGCCGTGCACCCGACTCAGGTGTTGTAGGTTGTTGAGGTTGTGACTATGCACCAGCGCCGGAGTTTAGTTTTTCGTTCTCTTTCCTCTACCAAAAGGTTGAGAATAAACTGCACCGTATTACACCTATCCTTGGTGTCTGCAAATCATCGTGTCTCCGGAACCGTAGGGAAAAAAGTTGTTCTTTCGCATTGCGCATTGTCGTTTCACTCATCGCTATTTGTTGTGTGGTGACACTGCCTCCATGTATAAGACGTGCGACTGTACCTACTCACTGTCGCTCATGATTTATGCAGTTGTGTTCGTTTTCATCGTCATCATTTTCAGTTTTTTCATTTTTATTTGCTGGAAGACGGCGCAGCTACGCTTCAGAAGCTCTCAGGCGACCATTCCGTTACTTTCGCAGTTTTTTCCTTTTTAAAATAAAGTGACTTTTTAAAACTGATCTAACTTTTACATTTTTCACCACCCTCTCTCTCTCTCTTTTTTTAAAAATCAGCCTGCTCTTAACCATCACACCCCTTTTTTACGCTTTCCAACCGTAGGTTGAAGAAGCGTATATGCTCCAGCTTTTTCCGTCCGTCCGTCTGTCTGTTGGCACGATAACTCACGTAAAAATGGTTTTATTTCGATGAAATTTAAGTATGTGGTTGGGGACCACCAGGGGACGAACCCTATTGAAAATGGGCGAAATGGGGTCAAAGGTCAGGGCATAACGGTGGAATCCATTCCATTGCCTTTATGCGTCATAACATGCGTAAATATGGTTCGATTTCGATGGAATAATTTTAGTATGTGGTAGGGAACCACTTGGGCACGAACCCTATTGAAAATGGGCGAAATGGGGTCAAAGGTCAGGACACTGGAGTGGGATCCATTCTATTGCCCTTGTGCATCATAACTTACCAAAAAATATTTCGATTGCGACAAAACGTTATCATGTTGTTCCCGAGCTATAGTGAACCGGTTTTGTTAAATATCAAAGAAATGGGGTCAAAGGTCATTGCACAAAAACAAGATTTATTCCACAGCCATTATTCTCATAACTTGCATAAAACTGCTTCTATTGCGACAAAACTTTAGTATGTTATTTTTGAGGTGTACTGAACCGGTTCTGTTGAATATCATCAAAATGAGGTCAAAGGTCAGGACACAGGAGCGAGATTTATTCCACAGCCATTATCCTCATAACTTGAGTAATAATTTCTGGTATGTTGGAAAGCATATCATAATCAATGCATTGCATGATTTTACTAACTTGTTAAAATAAAGTGACTATTTAAAACTGATCTAACTTTTACATTTTTCACCACTCTCTCTCTCTCTCTTTTTTTAAAATCAGCCTGCTCTTAAACATCACACCCCTTTTTTAAATTTATTTCTCCGATGGTCCTCTGACTGGCGCTTTTTGATCAAACCTGGCCCTTGCGCCATAAAAATATATGCTAACTAGCTAACAGGCTGGAACGAAGATATGCTTGGTGCAGAGGTGGGAAACGTTTTCATGTTAGAAGGCCGCATGAAGTTAGCTGTAATCTAACTAAACCGCATTAAAGAAACTTTAGTTAGATATACTTCGAAATGTGCATTATTTTGTAAAAATCTTACTATGTACTAACTAACTTCAAAAATTAAAAACAAATTGTTAATTCTAAAGTAAATTAACCTTTTAATGAATTTGTTGTGACTGCGTTTTGTTGGAAAGCATTTTAATATTTGGTTGCAACATGGAGGTCCGCACTTTTGGCTGAGCCACTGAATGGGTATCCGTCATTTGTGATCTTAAGGTCATCTTGATTTGGGTGAGGTAGGAGAATGTAGATTCGCAGCAATAAGTGGTTAAAACGCTAGAAAGCATTTATCGTGTATGTTGCCAAAGGCGTGGATATTCTATTGCAGTTTTGCATATTTTAATTGGATCTTAGCATCAAATAAGACTTTAAAATGACATCTTCTGAGAGCTCAATCAATTCCATCTGCAGTTCTCTAGGAGCCATAGAGCAAAATCATGAGCTTAGCAGGTGCGAAAATAGCCCTTAGGACTTACTAAAGTTTTATTTGTGGCCTTCAATTGGAAAGTATTATTTCGTTGAATCTTTTTTTACTCTTCGGCATTGAAATACTGTCACTTTAAGATAAAATAAAAATAATAGAAGACGAACAAAAATATATTAATAAAAATAAAAGGATTTAAATAATGAACAGAAACTGTGCCCCAATAATTATTCTCAAAATAGTATAAATATATCAATGATCCTAATTTCTTAGCGTAGAATAGAAATCAAAGTTCATAGGGTTTTGCACATTAACTGGATCGCTTCTTCCGAGAAGTTTGTCTACTTTCGTTGGAAAAGCCATCAGGTTAAAGTGCGAAAGTTTGGAAACTTTGATTTCTATTCTACGCCAAGAAATTCAAATCATTACAGTAGTTAAACTATTTTCAGTATAAAAGGATTTATTTTGCAAAATGTGCATTTACTCAAAAGTCCGCAGGATTTGCACTCCTGGCTTAGAGAGTTAAAGTTACGTAAAAGTTGCAATTCAGTATTGCTAAAACACTCCGAGTAGACAGATTATGACCAAATGTGGGTCCACAGGTGGATATGTCTGACAATACCTAAGACTGACGTTGCCTACCGGTGAAGAATATACACTGAAGTGATAAATTAAAGAATAATCTCTAAAAAAAAGAAGTTAGTAAAATCATGTAATGCATTGATTATGATACGCTTTCCAACATACTAGAAATCATTACTCAAATTATTACTTAAGTTATGAGGATAATGGCTGTACAATAAATCTCGCTGCTGTGCCCTGACCTTTGACCCCATTTTGATGATATTTCACAGAACCCGTTCTGTATACCTCCGGAACAACGTACTAACGTTTTGTCGCAATAGAATAATTTTTACGCAAGGTATGATGCATAAGGACGATGGAATGGATCCCGCTCCTATGTAGTGACCGTTGACCCCATTTGTCCCATTTTCAAAAGGGTTCGTCCCCAGGTAGTCCCCTACCACATACTAAAATTTCATCGAAATCGAACCATTTTTACGCGAGTTATTGTGTGGACCGACAGACGGATAAAGCTGGAGCATATACGCTTCTTCAACCTACGGTTGAAAAGTATCCAACGCAGGGTGTACAGATTGCCTGCACATATAAGAATAGGCAAATTAGAGACGTGTTAGCCGAAAGCAGTCGTCCAACTTTCATGTTTAAGACAGCACCCGGGTGGTCGGACAGGAAACTACGATAGCGTCTGTCACGTGTTACGCTACCAGTGGTTATATAAGTAGAAACGCGGAGAGAGTTGTAAACTCTTGGGCCGCGGATGGCCTAGTAGTCAACGTTTGTGACTGTCACGGGGGAACCTCAGGTTCGATACCGGGAAGGTACGAACGCTCGCGCTGCTAAATATCCGCCATGCGTCAGATGGGCACGTTAAGCCGTCGGATCCCGGGTACTGGCCCCCGGTAATAAATAAGGGCATCTCTCCTCCCATTTCTACCTCGTTTCCGTGTGGCTTTTCTATCGGGCTCTCTAGCCCAATCTCCTAGCTTCCTATTTTTAAAAGTTGTTTAAGACCTGGGGTCAGACACTCCCTTCCAAAAATCCTCTACGTATGATCTGATCTGAGTTGTACACTCTTGAAAAACGAAAAAAAAAAAAAAATTAGAGACAGAAAAGAACAGACAGATGGTTACGGTTCGACGTTTTAGTTTCATGTCCGTCCACTGGCGCGCTGTCCTCTTGAGATCTTCGGGGCCAAATTGTTGTCATGTGTCTCTATGGAAGATTAACCTCGAATTCTCCTGCTCTGTGCAAGGGTGAAGTTAAAGCACTTATAGCCGGGGTTTTTGACGTTAGATCACTTAGTGCCGATAAATTCCTAATAGTGCACTTTAACGAGGTAAATTTCGCCGTCATTTTTGTCCACGCCGAGGCTAGAACCCGGTTCCCTCATTCCGGAATTAATCGCTCTACCAATTGAGCTACGCAGACGTTCGTTATCACTGCTATCTGCATTTATGTCGTGTGCGTCCTGCTGGGCAGGTACGTCACAATCCCCTCCCCAAGAGGGCCGGGGGCATGGCCCACGGGTCAGCCGTGACCATGAATCGTTGCAGGCAGCCATCCGTTGTAGAGCGTGCACTTGAGAACTCCCAGTCAGTCTGGTGTGTGGAATGCAACATCACACATTTTTACTTTTCGAAGCACTGGAGAAGGGATTATCTTATTTTTCCTATCTCGCGGTGTGGAAAGCACATCACATTGTTGCGAGATCTTGAACCGCAGGGCCATCCGGAAAGTTCGGGCGCCATTATAACGAAGTTAATTTTTTCGTCATTTTTGTCCACGGCTCGAACCCGGGCCTCCTCATTCCGGAATAAGTCGCTCTACCAATTGAGCTACGCAGACTTTCGTTATCGCTGCTATCGCCTTTATGTCGTGTGCGTCCTGCAGAGCAGGTACGTCACAGCACGTCCGAATATATCGAGAAGAAGGCATTGAATGACCAGCGTTTCTTTTTGCCCGTCCTAGTGACTCATATTATACTACAGTTTAGTGCCCGACCTCTTTTACAGGCGTGGCTATTAAAGGGGCGTAAGTGTATATTTTCCCTTTTCAGGTGTTTTAAATCGTACCTTCTCTTCTAAAAAATCTTACTGAAAAAAAAAAGGATTTCGGTCTGATGCTAGTCACCACGGAAATCATTTATGTGTTCATCTTTTTGGCGCTTTCCAACCGAAAAGTATAAGAAGCGTATATGCTCCAGCTTTGTCCGTCTGTCTGCCTGCACGATAACTCGCTTAAAATGGTTCGATTTTGATGACATTTTAGTATGTGGTAGGGGACAATCTGGGGACGAAACATATTGAAAATGTGCGAAATCGGGTCAAAGGTCAGGACATAGGAATGGGATCCATTCCATCGCCATTATGCGTCATAACGTACGTAAAAGTGCTTCAATTGCGACAAAAATTTATCATGTTATTTCGGAGGTACACTAAACCGGTTCTGTTGAATATCATCGAAATGGGGTCAAAGGTCAGGGCACAGCAGCGAGATTTATTCCGCAGCCATTATCCTCATAACTGGACTAGAAACGCTTTTATTGCAACAAAACTTTGGTATGTTGTTCCGGAAGTATACGGAACCAATTATGCTTAATATAATCGAAATGGGGTTAAAGGTCATTGCACAGGAGCAAGATTTATTCCACAGCCATTATCCTCATAACTTGAGCAATAACTTGAGTAATGATTTCTGGCATGTTGGAAAGCGTACCATAATCAATGCATTGCATGATTTTACTAACTTGTTTCAAAATAATATTTATTCTAATTTAGAATAATAAGTATGCTACTGACAGCGCTTTTGGCAAGAAATAGTTTACATATATTTGCTAAATTTCGTACCACCAGCTTTTGACACTAAGAGGTGTAAGCGTACACTTCCGTTTGCACCTCATTTGAAACCCTCTCTCCGTTCCTATTAACCTGATTTGAAAAGTCCCCTTCCCCTTAAATAGACAAAGACATATCTCTTTCCACGTTTTTCTTTAATTCACACACGGAGAAATTGTTATCCGGACACAGCTGGGATAACAATTTTTCGGTTGCTGTATTTTTAACATAACATCTGACAACCCTCTAATCCTCTATGCTATTAATACAATAATATTATTCCATGGCAAAAACCTTAACGAAATGGTTGCACAGGCAAATCATCAATTACAGATTTACTCGAAATGGTTAACATACAATGAACTTATAATTAATGTTAATAAGACAAAATTTCTTATCTTTCCTAGACAAAAAATATTACATACTCAAGATCCATATTTACTTTTAAAAAATACTCCTATTGACATTGTACAGGGCTTTAAGTACCTGGGAATTATTCTAACTTCCGACCTAAAATGGAATAACCATACATTCTCAATTGTAAATCGAATTTCCAAAAACATTGGGATTGTCAGCAAAATTATTTCAAGTTTAACTACCAAAAACACTTAAACTTTTGTAGTATACACTATTTCAATGACACATTAATTATTGCTTTTCCTCATGGGGACAAACCACAAATGTTGGTTTCACAATATCAAAACACTACAAATCCTACAGAATAAATACATTAGGTTACTAGACTTGAAAATAAATTTTTCTTCTCGTACCAACTTCCAACCTTTCACTTTTCATCATATCTATGTCAACTCCAACCCTTACGGAATTTTATCTATTAAACAATTATTTGATTTCAAAATAGGCACATTTATGTTTTAAATATTTAAATTGAACTTACATACAGAAATCATTGAATTGAATTTACATACTTATAATTACAATACAAGACACAGGTCACTATTACGACCCATACATCGTAAAACCGTCTGATGAAGCGGAGCTTAAATTATATTGGTCCTGAATATTGGAACACAATACTCAGTTAAGCACAATAAATAAAGTTAAGCATAAAGTTAAGCACAATAAATAAAGTTAAGCATAAAGTTAAGCACAACAAATAAAGTTAAGCATAAAGTTAAGCACAATAAATAAAGTTAAGCATAAAGTTAAGCACAATAAATAAAGTTAAGCATAAAGTTAAGCACAATAAATAAAGTTAAGTACAAACTGAGCTAAACACAATAAATAACCTAAATTTATTCAAAAACGAACTTAAAAAATATTTGCTAAGATAATTACATAAATGATAACTTAAAACAAAAATTGTTTACAATATAACAAACATCTAACATTACTGCTCTTGTTTCGCGAACCTGAGTTTACTTGCCTAATTACTTGGGAAATCAGGGCTTGTCAGGATTCTCCGTGGCCTTTTCCCTGATTTTCCCGGCTGTTCTTATGAAATATAAAAATTATTTATGTACATTCAGAAAGCCTACAATATAACAGCAAAAAAATGAAAATTTATTAAATTTAAATTAAAAAAACAATTCGGTTTGCTGCACGAAAAATTGTTATCCGGACAACGTTTGTGTGTTAATTGAATTGAAACGTAGAAATAGCGATGTCTTTGTCAATTCACATTCTCTCCACGTATTTGGAAGATTTTCACTTACACACTCGCCCTTTGGATTTAGTAGCTATAATTTAATAGCTTCTGCCGTTAATCCCCACCATATGGAGACGTCTCAGTCGCTGAGCCCATCCTTGCCGATTTGTGAAGTCAGTTGCAGATAAACACACATACCGCCGTGGATTGTTGACCACTGTAGCGTAAGGCGAACGCACTCGGCTAGTTATCGAGAGATCTGGAATTCGATCCCAGCGGTGTCGAAATACAATTTTTCGGTTGCTGTGTGTTAATTAAACATAAACGTGGAACGAGCGATATATTTGTGTATTCACATTGTCTCCACGAAAATGGATGATTTTCACCCTTTTCCCTTGGATCCCGTCCGTTACTAGAAATGCTTTGTGCACCATTTGTGGTCTTCTCTCGCACACATTTCAGCTGCTAGAAGCCAAGGCAATTCTTATTTGGTGATATTTTGCAGATTGCGTAGAAATTATCTTAATAACTTTCTTTTTCTTTGTCTTATGTCTCATGCCCGACTTTAATGAAAACCGACCATAAGGAATTCATAAAGAAGAATTTTTTTTTCCTGAATCACAAATTTAACACATATTCCATTCAACTTCATACCATTTATTAATCTACAGATTTATTTAAAATGGCGGAATTAATTTAAGCTACTATGTTGCACAAAAGATAGGTAAGGAGCACTATAAACTAGTTTCTGGATTAAAAAACGAAGGAATAACAAGCTAAAATATTTCTCCCAGATATACCATTCAAACTAAATTTCATGTGGACTCAATAGATAAAATCTCACAATAAGTAGTTATAAATTATAACAGTATTGTTTTACATCTTTCATAAAGAACTATCAAAACATCTTTGCGGGGGCTAGCCTGCTCGAGTAAACCCACCCGGGACAGGTTTAATATATTCTTTTTAGAATTATCCCTTCGGGAAGCACTATGAAGACACCCATATTGAATTGATTCCTTACAAATGAGAGGAAAAGGAAGAAACAAACAAATAACAATGAAAGAAAGTGAAAGTACTAAAACAACATAGCCACAGGAAGAGAAACAATTTTCAACACATGGAAAATGAAAACTTGACTCTGTACCCTATTATGAATTTGTGTCCTATTCAATATCATATTATTCCAATATTTTATTAATGATATCATTACCTTTTCTATAAACTATTGGTTTTAATGCTATCGATTTTTTGAAATTTTTATGTGCTCGATATTTCGTATTTTCAAATTTTAGAACTTGTAACCGGTTCAAAACACTATGAAGCACGCTGTCTTACATTGGACAATTCAAATTATTCCCAAATCTTCCTTTAAAGGCGTAAATTCATTCTCTTTTTCACTGATTTGATTCTTCTAAAAATGTCCTCTGATATATTTTAACGTGTAACCTTTCTTGTTTTAATGCCTTATTGAAGTCGTACTGTTTAAAGAGTTATTATTTTTTAAAACATTTGTAAGATGTTATGCAATCTATATTCGTAAAAGCATCTTGTAATAAAAAAACATCACACTCGCAATGTTCTTCCATACGTTGGAATAAAATTTCCGATATGTATTCCCTCCGAAACCATTATGTTTCCTTTTTCCATTTAAAAACTTTTACTATTGTTCGCGAGCCTACAGAATTTATGGAGATCCTTCACAGCTTCCGTTAAATATACTGCCCGCCATTTACATGATATAAGTCACTAAGTTTCCCTTTCGGACGTCTAAGCTTTTCTGTGCAAATCTAGCGATAAAAAACGCCTGCGTTCGGGGACACGAATTCTTCCTGGGCATTTTATTTGTATATGGGAACGTATGGATCTATTTGTGTGAACCTATGGGCGCCTATTGGCCGTGGACGACCGCCATTTTGCGAACATTTGGTTAGTTCCCAGAAATGACGCTGAGGTTTGGAGGCACAGGGACTATCTGAATTGCTTTGAAGCGCGACTAGTCGCTCGGAGGGTTACAGCCGGAAGATCAAATAGCTGACTTTTGTAGCAATACATAGAAGTTTCGAGTGCTTCGAAATCTCAAGTTTCAATCCTTTAGAAAAGGGGAGAACGGCAGAAAATGCGAAATATTTCTCTCTCCCCTCGGAGAACGGGTGCTACTTGATACAGAAGTAATGTCTGGATTGACGGTTCGAGTTTTCCTCTTGGAGCAGTCGAACTTTCTAGTGTTCGGTTTTCCTTAATGTATTTCTCTGTTATACAAATTCCAGATGTAGAATTCCTGGGAATCCGCATTGTTTTGGAGCCGTTTCTTTGCTTTGAATGAACCTGATCTTTTTCATAAAAGCATTGAAATGCCGTAGGGGATATTAGACAAAACATAAAACTGAAATATGTACCAAATGAAAAATGATTTTTCCCTATTCCATTTGAATGGTAACATGCCAAAAGTGAGAAATGTAAATGAGAACTTTGGAATGCTCAGCCACCATGGAATTCAGAGAAAATATATGTTACGTCTTGGCCTCAAACACAAAATATGTGCATCTATAAGTTCTTGCGTGTCTCACTATTGTATTAATGCCTGTCCGACGTACAAAACAATGCACAATGGAACCTCGTTAATACGTTTTTTAAGGGACCAAGAAGAAATAACATATAACTGAAAAACACGCGTAGATGAAACAGGAAAAGTTAACATTAGACTTTTAACCGGCTCGAGAAAATTAACTCCGGGTTAATAGAATGAACTAAAATCTGCTCAGAAGAATATATTCACTGTCTAAGAAGTGGGCCGAACCGGGACTCATCCCCTCCTCTCTTTACGGACTTGGCCCTCGTGACGTCACGCTAAGCGACGGAGTTTTTCACGGAGAAGGTTACAGCACTACGTTTCTTGGCATTCAGTTGTACTTAATACTTAAAGGAAGAATTTAAATAAAGTCCATATCTTATTTTTTTGCATATGATTTCATGATATGTTATTTTATTACACCAGTTCTATCAAAATAAAGAAAAACGTTTGCGTCTGTTTTGCCTTTCCCAGGAATTACGCTTTCAATGTTTTGTATGGGTATAAACAGTTATACCAAAAAGCTCTGTTAATGCAGTTTTAAACAGATGCAGAAACAGTTCTTGGACACGACATCATGTATCCGTATTGAAATATTGCCGCTTCTACAAACATAATTTTTAACGCGTTTGGAGTATTCAAGGTGAAGGAAATGTTTATAAAGAATTAAATGCTTTTTTTTCTTATCTCTGTCGGTTTAGATATCCAGTTTCAGAAAAGGTATCCAATCGTTATATTAAAGAGCATGTATGCAATGTTTATAGCAAAAGTTTGCACTTTACGCAAGCATCTTTTTCCGCAGAAACGCGAATAAATATTCCATAAAGAAAAAGATGCTATCCCCATGCAAATATCCGCGGAGTTCAATATGCATCTAAAATAGTGCGGAATAACTTCTGCAGAAGTAATAATACCAGTGTTTTTTTTCTAAAAACCAAGTCGCACCACAGCAAGAATATGTCACATAAGTTTAATTTTCGTGCTGATAGTAACTAATATGTTCGAAATTTGCCGTATTTGCACGATCTATACACAAGATGAAGGCACTAAGTGATCTTAAACCAGATGTTTATTTCGTAAAAATGATAGGTTAAAAACACATTTACAATTAAACAACCATTAGATCTTTCAACCTTACGTTATGGTCATCTTCAGATGGAAGCATCATTGAGAGATGTTTACAAGAAACTTCGTTATAAATACTGTTTAGATAAGAGTTTAAGTGATGTAAGCACACGTGTGAGGCATAGACAATTCTGCGCAGAACTCATGTGCGTGAGTAAATCCAGGATTTTCTAACAATCCTACCCACCTGACCCTCACACCCCAAAACACTCCGTACAAAAGGTAGTCCAAATCAATCAAAGAATACCGTATATTACATACTTCCCTCTCCCTCACTCTCCCCTCTCTCTCACCGCTCCCCTTCCACCCCCTCCTTCACAATACCATAGGACAAAGAGCAAATATCATCTTAATGTTACAACAGTAAAGATGCAAGCAGCAAATGTGTGAGATGAAAGAGTATTGCTATTACAAAAATAACAAAAGTAGTAATTAAAAGTGCACATTCACAGGAAACGTTGTCCATTGCAGCGGGATTTTACAAGGGGTGTCAAATCCCGCTGCCATGGCAACTTGTCCTGAGGGGTGTTATTACCGCTTTTGTTAATAGAAATGATCTTTAATCTCCCACAGTTGCTGCTTGCATCTTTACTGTTGTAACTTTAGGATGATATTTGCTCTCTGTCCTATGGTTGTTTGAGGGAGCGAGTGGAAGAGGAGTGTTGAGAGAGGAAAGAGAGGGAGGGGGAGGGAAGTATGTAATATATGGTATGATTTGATTGTTTTGGACTACATTTTGAAGTGAGTGCCTTTGGGGGTGAGGGTTGGTGTGTGGGATTGTAAGAAAATGCTGGATTTACTCACGCACATGAGTTCTGCGCAGAATTGTCTATGCCTTACACTTGTACTTACGACACTTATTCCCTTATCTAGACAGTATTTATAACGAAGTTCCTTGTAAACATCTCTCATTGGTGCCTCCATCTGAAGATGACCTTAACATAAATTTGAAAGATCTAATGGTTTTTTAATTGTAAATGTGTTTTTAAACTATCATTTTTACGAAATAAACATCTCGTATAAGATAACTTAGTGCATTCATCTTGTGTATAGATCGTGCAAATACGGTAAATTTCGAATATATGTATTAGTTAAAAATATGTCAGTTCCAGCAGAGCGATATAAACTGTGTGTCTGCGTCTGTGGAAGAAGGAATTTTACAACTTCTTCCTCATTTAGCGCACACGTGTATCGCCTACACTACCGCCACATATCATATTTCTCGTTTAATTTCCATGTGCAGAACGAAAAGCAGAAAAAATGTAAATCTACAGCATCACCGCTTTGGCAGTTTCGTAGAACTGTGGCATTCAACTATATCTTCGCTTCTCGAAACCTGATCACAATACATACGCAAAGAGTATTCCGTTAACTTTCTGTTTTTTCCTCCAGATGGCGTAGATGTATATTATTTGCATGTACGCCATCTTTTTCCGCCTGATGGCGTACATGTATATTATTCACACTTACGCCCTTTTAAGTATTCATATTTATTTTGATACACATTTATTGCGTCTTCCTTTTTCTCGAAATGTCCTCGTTTTTTTAATAAAAGTGTCCCCCGATTCTAAACAAAACTCTGGTCACCTTGAGCATTGCCATTTCTCTTCCGTCAAAGCACTGTGTTCAATTTTGACGTTATTCCGAGATCCACTAAATGTACATAACCTAAGAACCATAGGCGTCACACAGCTGGCGACGGATTTCCGGTACTAGTGCTTTCCGTTAGCAGATATACCTAACAAATGCGCTTACCTCTGAGTGAAACCATTTTTCCAACTGTCGCCATTTTCACTTCAGTCTGATCATAGCGTTTTAATTCTAACTCCTGTGCCAAACCACTTCCTCAATTGAGGAAATTGGAATAACGTTGGGAGATACAAATTTACATATTCCTAATTCGAGGGAATGCACTCGAGAATTCTTTATCGATTAGTCCATGCATCTTATAGCGTAGAGGCCATTTTCCGGTGGCGGATATCGAACCCTCTCATCCTTCTGCTCCGGAGCTGAATGCTTTTTCAATTACGCTACACCGACGAAGTTTGTGGCTGCACGTTTGCGTTCTTGACATGTGCTTCACATCTGAGATAGGTACATCACACATACCTCCTCTTTTCTTGAGAAACGGCTCAGACGGAATCGTACGTTTCTGAGTCAGCCGGCAAACCACGTTTGAAGAAGAGCTCACTGTAGAAAAAGGAATTCTCATTAATTCCAAATGATGTGTTGAACGAACATCCCATATTTTTTGAAAAAACCAAAGGCCATGTAACTCAAATTTGCCGGTTTCGATCTCGAAACCGCATCCTTCTGCTCCCGAGATGAATGCTTTCCCAATTAAGTTACAAAGATGGAGTTTGTCTCTGTAACGTTTCCGTTTTGACCTGTGCGTCACCTCTGAGGTTAATATATCACAATGTACGAAGTTTTCCGGAAAGAAAATTGCTAGAGATGGGCTTAACAATGATTTTCCTATCATAGTGACAACGCTGACAGTTCACTGGAAGTAAGCGTGACTTTTAACGGTGACAAAATCAATGTTAACGATAGCGGGAACAGAGCTGTATGGAAGCCGGACCAGCGAGTCTTCTGATTTGCTTGTGCCACTGAAAAAAAAAGTCTTTGTTTATGACAGTGGTGATGCAGCTGTAACCGAACGGCGAGAACCTGTTTCGCTTGTAACAGTGACCTTGAATTCTTTGTTTACCAGCGAACGCGCAGCGCCGAAGCAAAAGCGATCTTAAGCGTGGAAAAAAGGGGGAGACTGGAAGAATGCTAACATCACTAGCGATCTCCATAATGTTTCAATAAAAAAGAAAGCAAATTGTTTAGATATTGTGTGATGAACTACAGAGATGAAGCACTTGTCGCCGTCCCGGTGGCGCAGTGGTCTAAACGATGGCTTCTGACCATTCGTCCAAGATGAGTCCGGGTTTGAATCCCGGTGAGACATGGATGTTGTGCTTGTCTTACGGCACTGGATATCTCCCTTCCCAGGAGCCAGTAGCTCTAAATTAGGGAAGGGTGACTGCTTATGAAGGTAACACTGGACATGGCTCAACCGAGAGAACAAGCTGGATTCAGGAGTGGCTACAGCACAATAGATCATATCCATGTACTGAGAGAACTAATTGAAAGAGCGAGGGAATATGAACTTCCATTGTGCATGGCTTTTATCGATTATGAAAAAGCCTTTGATTCGGTGAAACCATCAGCAGTTACCACGGCTCTGAAATCCTGCGGTATTGAAGATGCATACATTAATATTATTAATAACATCTATGAAAATGCAAGTGCAAAGATTCGGCTGTTTGAAAATACAACACACATAAAAATTGAAAGGGAGTGAGACAAGGTGACACCATATCTCCGAAGCTCTTTAATGCCACATTGGAAAATGTCTTTCAATCACTGAACTGGGAAAACAAAGGGATAAAGATTAATGGAGATTATCTAACCCACCTTCGTTTTGCTGATGACGTAGTCATTTTTGCAACTACCCCATCAGAGCTGCAGAGTATGATCCAGGAACTTGCTGACAAGAGTAAAGAAGTGGGATTAAAAATGAACTTTCAGAAGACAAAAGTGATGTTCAATGCTTTTACAAGAAATGAAGATTTATCGATTGATGGAGAAAAACTGGAGATAACAGATACGTATGTTTATCTTGGACAGCAGATATCAAGTGAAGGTCACATTGATGAAGAAATTAATCGGCGTACAAAACTTGCCTGGAGAGCTTTTGGAAGAAACAGCATAATTTTCAAGAGCAATATGCCATTATGTCTTAAAAGAAAAGTGTTTGATCAATGCATCATTCCAGTGCTTACGTATGGTGCAGAGACGTGGACCTTAACTAAAAGAGACATACAAAGGCTGCAGACAACTCAAAGATGCATGGAGAGGTGCATGCTTGGTATAACCAGGAGAGATAAGAAGAGGAACTCGTGGATCCGAAAAATGACGAGAGTGAAAGACATCATGATCAGAGTTAAATCCCTGAAAAGGCAATGGGCTGGACATACTGCCAGAAGGACAGACCATAGATGGACAGCCGAAATTTTAGATTGGATTCCAAGGGACAGGAAAAGACCCAGAAAAAGACCACATGGGAGATGGGTGGATGAAATTCGTAAATATGCGGGAGTGACATGGAGGAGACTGGCACAAGACAGACCGTTGTGGAGGAAACTTGGGGAGACCTTCGTCCAGCAGTGGATTGATAATGGTTGACAATGATGATGATGATGATGACTGCTTATAGCTCAATGAGTTGCTGACGGTTGTCGTTAAACCTCCAATAAGAAAAAAGAAGCTCGTGGCAAGACGACAAATCCGCAACGATACATTCCGTCGGTGCAGTTTAGTCGGTTAGAAAAACTCATTCCACAGTGAGGAGACGCGGTTTTGATCTCCATTACCGAAAAACTATGAATTTCACAATGCTTACATAGGAATAAAAAATATGACGTGACAGTAATTTTGGACGTCAATCGTTGCTCGAGCACATTTAACGGTGACATTCTTATGAGTGCAGTTCGAACTATGTTTTACTTTTTCTCAGTGGGTGTAACGGTGACAACTACAGTGATGTGATGTCCGACCCATATCTACAAAGTGCAGTTTTTTCGTATGGTAAACCAAAATGTATATGTGTTTTAAACTGGTCACGTGGTTTAACAGCCGGGACGGACTACTTCTATGCCACGACGTTAAGAAAGAAGCATGACGACAGTACTTCCCGAGCTACGGAAGTTTGATCATAGATACTCAAAAGTGCTGACGCAGCATACAAACAACAACAATGTGCTTGCACTATCGATTTCTAAAAAACTGAAAGTCATAACTCTGCGAAAATTCAGAGAATAACCTCCTGTGTGTACGATTCAGGGGTTTTGTCGAAAAAGCAAATGCCTGTTGTTTCGCAATTCAAATTGGGTCGTGAACTGTGGCTCATGAATTTCAAGAACGAAGAGCGGCCACTTTCGCTTGCCTTTGATATTACACAGTCGAGTCCCATCATTGTGAGCACCAGGTAATATCCAGAGTAACCGCGGTGTGCAGCGCGGACAGCAGCTAGACGGGCTGTGAGTGATTCAGTAAGGTTCTGGAAGCTTTTCACAGGTATGGGCAGCTACGCTGACTGCAGGGCATCTGACAGCTGCTGGAGGGTGCGTGGTGGAGAATACGTAGAGCAAACAAAACGATCTAAATGGTCACACAGATGCTCATTTAGGTTTAAGTCTGGGGAATCAGGGAGCCAGGAAAGTACTTTGAAGTCTCCATCGTGCTCTTCCAACAACTCTCTGACATATCTAGCTGTGTGACAAGTCGCATTTTTATTCTGGGAGATCCCATCCGCCCCAAGGAAGACAATCAGCATTTAAGGGTGTACGTGGTGTGTAAGAATGGTTTCGTAACCAATCGGACCATAGTGCTTTCCACAGGTATCAGTGGACACACAGAATACCACGAAAATATTCCTTAAATCATAACACTTTCCCCACCAGCTTGCGTTCTTCCAGCAATGGTTGAAGAGTGTTTGTTCTCCGATGTTTCTCGTCTTATACGCCAACGTCCATCCGTTCGATGAAGCAGAAAACGTTACTCATCGGAGAAGGCAATCCTTCGCCAATCAGTGGAGGACCAATTCCGATACTGCCGTGCAAATGTAAGCCTTTTCTGCAGATGCACCTTCGTTAGTATAGGTACAGTGACAATCCATCTGCATCAGAGCCCCATACGCAGCAGGGTTTGCTGAACTGTCGTTTTACACACACTTCCTGTAAACCCCTCATTCGTTCGGCCATTTAGTTGCTCCACTGTAGCGTGCCGGGCCTCACGCACCTTCGAAGCTGACGTTCACCTCTCACATGAATGACACGTGGTATTCTGCAGTTTCCACGTCTCTTTTTCGCAATAGTGCCATTTCTCCAACCACGATACACTTTAACGATAGCAGCACGCGAACAGTTCACAAACTGCGCTGTTTTAGATAGACTGCCACCCTTGGACCGAAAGCAGATAACCATCCCGTTTTGCAAATCTGATAAACCGCTCCTTTTATCCATGAGAGCAACGAGTTATATGATTTTAGAATGCCTACACCACACCTTATGTACCTTCCAAACTAGCTCCCGACACGTGCCTTCTTTAATTGGCTACGCGCTGTTGACCTCAAATGTATTAGGTAGTCACAATGATGTGACTCGATTGTGTATTTCTACTGTTGCAAATTGAATTGTCTCGAATGGAGCTCTAAAATTTCGTGAAATCGTGGCACAGTTGGGCATTTTCTAGGCACGGGTTCATTGAATTATTAAGGAGTAATTCAATTTTCGAAAAGGCTGTGGTCGATGACTTTTAAAACATTTGTCAGAAGGCTGAAAGCATATGGTCATGGGAATTTCTGTTTAAAGTTCGTGCATCCTCCAAACATAAAGGAAATTTTCGCGAGCACATCGGGTACATTATATCCCTTATGTTGTGTATGCGGTAGCGAGAAAGTTTGACCACACAATTTCATCAAAAAGATACAAAAAACAAGAAAACAGTGGAACAAGTCTTATGTGATAGCGACTGCAGTTTCAATGCATTTTACGGGACTTTGAAACAATTTATGCAAATCGTTTCGCTCAAATATTGGAAAAGATGAAAGAAATAA
Source organism: Macrothele yani (assembly GCA_039090855.1). Classification (NCBI taxonomy): domain Eukaryota; kingdom Metazoa; phylum Arthropoda; class Arachnida; order Araneae; family Macrothelidae; genus Macrothele; species Macrothele yani. The sequence goes on from CM077002.1 coordinate 143,013,112, forward strand.
CATTCTTTGGCACGATGTGGAAGACTGGGAACAAACGACACTCGTCTTCCTCACGAAAACGCGCACAGAATACGGCTGAGAAAACCCAGTCTTGGCTGGATATAAATGGGCTGGAGGTTATGAGATATTCTTCTTGAATTTCAGAATTTGAAGTGTCACCTAAGCGGCTCTTACTTCGCTGAGAAGAAAAAGGTCGTAGCGGAAGGCGGAGGTGACAGTTTCTTTCCAATAAAAACGTGAGGACTTTCATTGAGATGGAAGTTTTCAGGTCATGCGTGCGTCGAACATATTCTTGAATGTACATAGTGATTATGTGAAGCAGTAGTTCGTATTTTGTGACATAAACCTCTAATTTAACCTTGCTTTTCCGTTTCTGTGTTTTTACGTAAAATTAATTTCTTCATGCTAAAACGTCAAATTATTTCCCCGACGAACTTTCTGTGTTTGTCGGCACTGGCAGTGGGTCATTGGTAAATAAAATGGAAATACTTACTGTACGATTTCACAGCAGTTTGTGGTAACGATTTCTTCATAGCCATAGATGTTCATTTTGTGAGAGCGACTTGTTAGCGACCAGGGTATTTTGATAGAGGCTTGTTATCAACGCATGTTAGGAACATGCGGTTCTTATGGCTTATATTAGGAGTGCAACTTAATTCTCAGCGACAGGCACGAAACGTTGACAGCAAATTACAGCAAATTGAATACGTACCAAAACAGGAAAATAATCCCCATCGGGTTAGATACATTTGATCCATCAATTACGGAGCTCCCGAATGCCTCTGCGGAAGAAACAGGGATCTTTAGAGTTGATCAAGTCATCAATACTTGTGTGGACCTCCTCGACAGAAGTGAAATACGTATCACCCAGGCGATGTTGCAGGGAGCGAAAAAAAGTGATAATCCGACGGGGAGAAGTCTGGAGAATACGCCGGGTGGGATAAATCCCAGATCGGTGATCGTGTTTAAAGTCGTTTTCGCGGTGTGAGGACGCGCGTTATCCTGAAGAAACATGGCCGACCTTCTGCCCTTTGCCGGTGTATGACCTTTTTGCCTCCATTGCGTAACTCACTCGAATGAGTTGCTGACAATAACGATCAGCATTGCCCGTTTCAATAGGTTTGAGCAACTCATAGTGTACGACACCGCGCTGATCCCACCATATGCTCAACAATAACTTCCTGGCATGGATGTTCGGTTTCGCAGTACTGGTGGTAGGCTGACCTGAATAAACTCACGATTTGTGCCACTGAAGACTATCGTATAGGATTCTCTTCTCATCACAGGTCAAAATTTTGTGGAGGAAATCCTTCTTCTTGAATCTGGAGAGCAAGGAGAAGGATTTCCTCCACAAATCCTTCTTCTTGAATCTGGATCGTAGCTCCTAGACTTATTCGCAGATGTGAGTTGGTGAGACACCCAACGGCCATCCTTGTGAATCTGTCCAAGCTTGTGTAGGCGCTTTGCAATGTCTTGCAGTGTTACTCCGAGTTCCTGAGCGAGCTCTGACTGTGTGCGACAGGGATCCGCATCCAACAGTTGTTGCAGTTCCTCATCGTCAACTTTCCGGGGCTGTCTCGGACGTTCTGCATCACGGAGATCGACATTTCCCTGCTTAAACCGCCGGAACCACTACTTACACGTACTGCAGGACACAGCAGCCTCACCCAAAGCATCAGAGATCATTTGTTGGGCTTCCGCGGCACTTTTTCAGCTGAAACGCGAACAGGAGGCAGTGCCTCAAATGTTGCTTCTCGAACGACATTGCTTTCACCCTCAACTTTCATCTCTTCTGTCATTACAGCTGTGAGCGATTACGGTTACCTGGAAATCTGCTGGATGGCGCTGCAATCAGCCATTACCGCACACAGCTATTTACGTTTGCCGACGTTCTGTGATCGCTTGCGGTTAGGGGACGAGAATTAAGTTGCACACCTAATATATAAGCACACCGGACAAAAAATTAGTCACCCGTAACAGAAATGACACTAGGAAGTTACCAGTTGCACAGAGTGCGCCGTGATAGCATTGTTGGGAGATAAGTAGCACTGACGTGGTCTACGGGATCATTTCGGCCTCGTCATTGGTGAAGAGCAACGTGTGTGTTCAATTTAATCTGCAATATGGGTCCTAAGACAGACGTTACTCAGTGGCAAAAATGAGCCATTGTGTTTGCCTGTGCCGACGGACACAAAAGTGAATGCAGTCGCCCAATTTGTTGGTGTGGTGAAGTGTACTGTCTAGCGGGTCTACGAACACTGGTAAAGTTCAAATTGAACTGAAAATCGGTGACGTAACTGTGGCCGGAAAACTATTCCCACCAACAGGGATCATCGTCATATTTCACGCTTATTAACTGCAAATCGGTTTCAAACCAGGCAACAATAGCTCCAAACAGCCAATGGAAGTCCACTCCAACCAATTTCCGAAATAACACTGATACGACAACAGTACCCCAGAAGATGTGTGTTCTAACAGCAAGTCACAAATTCGCACGTTATCAGTGGACTTAGAGGCTCCAAAGCTTTACTGTGGAGTGTAATCATTGGCACGGATGTGCCATATTTTCACTGCTGTCCATGTAGCCACTCTTTCAGAAAACTTAAAAATTACATTGCCCTGAAGCGGAAATCGAACCCTCTCCTCCTGATTACTGGCCGAACATGCAATCCATTACACTATGCAGACAAGGAAGTTCTAAACAACTGAGGATAAGCAGATGTAGCTTAGAAGCTAATCTACATCTCCACCACACTCCTACCACTCCACACCTGCCGCATCATCTGAAGAAACTACGCGAGAAGGCTAATGCTGCACGGGATGGCTTATCGCAGGACACCAATAGCAACCTGTACAACTCCAAGTCGAGATGTCTGGCATGCAGAGTGAGCAAACATTGGCGCCTAGTAACTGAAAATGTTTGTTCCAAACATTATTGTCTAGTAAACTCAATAAGCCGCCCCGGTGGCGCGAGTGGTCTAAGGCGCTGGCCTCTTCTCATTCGTCCGTAAGGGGTCCGGGTTCGAATCCCAGTCAGGCATGGATGTTGCGTTTGTCTTACGGCACTGGATCTCTCCCTTCCCTGGAACCAGTGACCCTAACTTAGGGACGGGCGACTGCTTATAGCCCATTGAGTTGCTCACGGTGGTCGTTAAACCTCCAATAAAAAAAGAAAAACTCAATAAATATTGCCTATATCAATCTCAGTGCTTAATCATGTTTTTGTTTCTGGTAACCTTTACCTTCCTCCTGAATAGCATTGTAATCTGACACGTCCTTCTGGCTGAAACTATTTTTTTGACGATGAGTGTAATTCCAAATCGTAATCAACTAATGGCCTTAGCTGAATACGCAAATGCTGGTAACACGAATTACTAGCCAATACTCATTAACTCCGCAACAATTTGAGGCTTCAATATCGAAGAAGCATAACGTTCAACATAACCGATTCATTAGGGTCATAAAACGTCTAACTCTAATCCTAGAAATTCCGTTCTCATCAATCGTTTCCAAAGAAAACCTCTCCGAGCTTCCAAACTCCCTCTTTCGTAATCACAATTCTAAACAGCATTCTCATCATTCTCTGTACGTACCCCATTCACTTGACCTAACGTCAGGTTTCCAAAACAACATTCATCGATCGAGAAAGAAAATGTAGCGTACAGATTGGAATGTTTTATTGTTTTTTTTGTTTTTATTCGGGGTTTAGTGACCACCGCGAGCAACTCAATGGGCTAAAGGCAGTGGCCCGTCAGTAATTTAGGGCCACTGGTTCCAGGGAAGGTAGAGAGCCAGTGCCGTAACACAAACACAACATCCGTACCGCCGGGATTTAAACCCAGACCCATCTGGGAATGAATTATGACACTGCTTAGACGACTGTAACACCGGGGCGGCTTGGAACGGCTAAGGAGAATGAACCAAAATGTATACAACAGCACAGGAACCATAGAAGAAAGTTAAATAACAGTATACATTACAAATCGACCCAGATCTTCACAAGTTGCAAGTTATTACATAAGGTTTAAATCAAAGCAACAGTTATACGGTTTTTCTGAACAAGTATAATGTATATCTGGGACAACGTTTGTAACTGTCGTGGTTGTTATGCCTCAATTTACAGATTCGTGGACACGAAGAGTTTTCAGATTTCAGAGAAGTTTCCCCACAGATGCGATTTCTTTATTGGGGTTTTAACGACCACCATGAGCAACTCAGTGGGCTATAAGCAGTCTCCCGAACCTAACTTAGGATACTGGCTCCAGGGATAAGAAAACGTTAGTGCCGTACGACAAACAGAACATCCATGCCACACAGGGATTCCAACCCGGACCCATCTTGGATGAATTATCATAAGCCAGCGCTTAGACCAATGCGTCACCCGTGCGGCCAGGATGCGATTCAAACAACACCTGTTGGTTTTGGTTCTTTAGCTCCTCAGATGCCGTTGAACCGTAAGTTACTAATGTAACGAAAGGACGGTGGTACTACGCTGGCGTTCAAAATCAGTCTGGAAGGCAATAGTGTATACATAATCCAAACAGCTGAATTAAATGTTATTCCCTGGAACCAGTGTCCCTAAATTAGGGACAGGCGACTTCTTATAGCCCATTGAGTTGCTCACGGTGGTCGTAAACCTCCAATTAAAAAAATGAAATGTTACGATATTTACGTGACATATGCAAATGAAACTGACAAACAAATTTCCACAGGGAAATTTGCATATCAGTCAGCAAAATGTTGTCTAGTATCCAAACTCGGTTACATGCTTCAAACCAAAAGGGAACGCAGTGGCATTTCTTGTTGATAGCGTGTGTAAGATCCTTTCCGGTAGCTGCAAATGCTTATCTCATGTCTTATACTACACGTATATCCGACGATGTGTGGTGTCGGGTGACAGGGCGACTAGAAGCAGAGCCAGTCACAGGTCCAAATCGCAAGGACTTGAATGTCGACCCCAGTGGGGTTTCATTTTCATGTTATTAGTTAAACAACACCAGTGCGGTGTCACAAAAGTCTGACTAAGGATGTTCAAGGCATACGACACCTCGCGAAAACCGTTATGTCGCTTTAATCGCACGGCGTCATAAGTCCTATATAGCTAGCTCAGCATTTGCCTTTGGAGTTCTCTGCTGCCACTGGGATTATGTGGCCAAGCCAAAGGATATATACGATATAACGAAGGCTTAATGTAAGTAGCCTTTATGGCACGAGATCCATGGTCTGTGTCCCGGTAACGGCATCTCATAAAATATCGTGATTGAACTGGTGGAGGCAACATCGTTCCAGGAACCCAGTCGAGTGGGCCGGTGTTATTTTTACAGAGAAGTCGAGATTCAGTCTACAAACAGATTTTCATCGGCATTTTATCTGGAGGGAACACAGAACGCGTAAGGACCAAGAAAACATTCGCGAACGAGATTCCTTCGGAGGCGGTGGTCCGCTCGTGAGGGGTAGCATTACGTTCAACGGCAATACACCACTACACTTGTTCACAGGAACCAGTGCGACTAGTGAGCGCTATAGGGACGATATCCTAGAGCCCTATCTCCGACATTTTCGAGAAGCCGTTGACCATCAGTTTCTTTTAATAGATGATAACTCTTGCACACACAATGCTCTGGTTTTTTATGATTTCCTTGAGAGCTAGGATATTCGGCGTATGGACTGAGCAGCCAAGAATCCAGATTTGAACTCTGTAGAGCATGCCTGGGATGCTCTTGGACGATACATAGCATCTCATCAACTTCGTTCTAGAACCTTTCAAGAGCTACGCACCGCGGTCATCCAGAAATGGTGATCTTTGTTTCCAGAAATTGATCAACAACCTGGAAATGAGTATGTACCGTCGTCGTGAGAGTTGTTTGTCCGCACGAGATGATCACATTCCTTTTTAAGACATTTTTAATTCACATCCCTACAACTCCCCTTAATGACATCTGCAGACATGACCGTGCATTCTCAAAGTCTGCACATATGTATCTGTTGTTTTAAAATGTTCATTGGTCATATCGTAGTCTCTCTTCGTACGCCAAACATCTTTACCTTCTGTTACGCGTTTTCCTTTTTTTCCGTACGAACGCTTTGGATACTTTAATTCCAAACGCTAATGTACATTTTCACGCTCAGATATGGTGAAAAGGATGTTGAGAGTGCTTTTCACCGATTGCGTTATAAACCGTGACCATCTGCTTGCTTTCTGCCAAAAGTACTGCGCAGTTATTAAAGTAACTCAAACGAAATGGCCGTTTATTAGAGAAGTAACATTTTTTTCATGTTGAAATATAAAGATGAAGCAAAGGGCTGTTATTAAATTTAACGCAAAACTTGGTAAAAGTGCCTCGGAAACGTACCAAATGATGAAACAAGTTTACGGTGAGTTTTGTTTGAGTAGATCAAATGTTTTCCTGTGGCACAAATGTTTTTTGGACGGAAGAAAGAAGCTAGAAGATGATAAGCATACCGGAAGATCAAGTTCATCTAGGTCACCTGAGATTATTGAAAAAGTGCGTGATTTCGTGGCAAACAATCGATGTGCGTCACTAAGATTGATGGAAGAGTCTTTAAACATCAACAAAGAAACGACTCGAACCATCCTGCATGAAGATTTGGGCAAAACAAAAGCCTGCGCTAAATTTGTTCTACACACTTTAACCAATGAACAAAAATCAAGGAGAAGTGCACATTGCAGAGACATCATTTCAGCCGCGGAAAATGATCCAAACTTCTTAAAATCGATTGTTACAGGTGATGAAACATGGTGTTTTCAATATGATCCTTAAACAAAGTGACAAAGTACGGAATGGAAGTGAAAAAACTCACCACAAGCCAAAAAAAACAAGAAAAGTTCCATCGAAAATCAAAGCAATGCTCATTACATTCTTTGATAGTAAGGGTATTATCTACAAAGAATTTGTTCCAAGTGGACAAACAATTACTGGTGAGTTTTATTTAAATGTTTTGAGGCGTTTGATGGGCAGAATTCGTCACATTCGTCCAGAATATCGGGATGACAACAGTTGGTGTTTGTTGCGCGATAATGCACCCAGTCACACCGCACTTCTTGTTCGTATATGTTTGGCGAAAAATAACGTCTGTGTGTTGAATCATCCACCGTATTTCTCCTGATTTAGCCTCTGCGACCTTTCTGTATTCCCAAGACTTAAAAGGATGTTTAAAGGGTGTTATTTTTATGATATTTTGACCATATAAACAGCTTCGACGTGTGATTTGGAGGCAATTCCGCAAAGTGAACTGGAACAGGTATTTGGATCATTATTAAATCACTGTAACAAGTGTATTGAAGCCGAATGGACTTATTTTGAATAACAAACCAAAACAAATTATAATTTCTTGTTTCTATTTCATTTTACAGACCCAGTCTTAAAAATTCTTTGCCACACTGTATATAGTGTAAATTAAGGTTTTGTTTTGTGTTATACTTTCCAAACTTAACGTGATATCTTCTCTCTCACAAGAATGAGTTTGGCAACACAATGGAGGTGAGAGTGAGTGATGTATGAATGTGATAAGAACGATTGATAAAAAGGACGATACATCAGTTGCTTTGTGTGTGTGTGTGTGTGTGTGTGTGTGGATATGTTCGATCGTTGTTAAGTTAAATGTGAAATTTACAACTTGTAGTGCCATCTTCAAATATTGCTGGACCAATAAAAGTTTATCGTAAGTTTGACTTCTGTATATGTTTCGTCTGGCCGTAAAAGCTTAATTAGGAACTATTGCATCGTATTCTCCTTTAGTTTAACATTTCCTTAGTCATGGTTTTAGACATAGCGTAACACCAATCACGCACGCGAAACAGGGTTACGCTATAAGGACTTTGATGGCTCGAGTAAAGACCTGATCTCTCTACTTGACAGGTACAAGTTACGTAAAAATTGTCAAAGAGTTAAGGTAAACAGTAAGCAGGTAATGCAGCAGATCAGCAGATGTTAGTAGATATTAGTAGCAATTAAAAAGGGATTGAAATGTTATATAATAACTTGAGTTTTTTTATATTTTTTAAAATTTTTATTTCAGTTTTTTTAATAATTTAAAATTTTTATTTCAGTTTTTTTAAACAAGTTATAATTATTAATATGTTTTAGTTCTTCAACTAAATATTTCAAAAGGTTGGTCCCTGGTAGTTGATACTCTGTTTCATTTGTTGTGTTGTAGTCAAGCATGGCTTTATCTGAAATCTATTTCTAGTTTCATAATTATGGATATCAAAATTTCTATCAACGATGTCTATACTGATATTCTGCTTAATATTTTTAAACATATCTAATCTCAAAGCATATTCATATAACTGTTTTATATTTAAAATGTTCTGTTTATTAACATGTGCTTGCATGTAATTATAAATATTTAGATAAGGTGTATTATTAGTATTTGTATTTAATTTAAGGACTAATAATCTAAAGAAACTATTCTGGAGTACTTGCAGTTTCTTAATAATAGTTTGTGTTGTTTGTCCCCAATGGGACAGACAAGAGTGTAGTATAATAGGTAAAGGGTTTTATAAGTAAGATTATTAAGTATTCAGCTAACTACTGTTATGTTTCTAGAGATTTTATAAATAGTTTGTTCCATATTCCCATCCTATTTTAAGTTATGCCGTAGTGTTACTCCTAAATAGGTGAAATAATTCACGATGACAATTTTTTTATTATAGTAAATAGCTATATCTTGATATTGGTTTGGATTCAGTCTTGTATAAAACATAGCCTTAATTTTAACTGTATTTACAATACGTTCATTAGAGGTCATCCGGTCGTCATATTTACTTATTTGATTATTATAGAGATTAATTATTTGTGTACTATCCTATCCTTTGAACAGACTTGTGATATCGTCAGGATAAAGTGTTAGATGTATGCTTTCTGATACTGTAAAAATATCATTTATGTAAATGTTAAAAAGTATGGTTCCAAGTATAGAACCCTGTGGTACTCTTACGATAATATTTTCCATTGGTGATTTATAGTGGTTGATTTGCGTGAACTGTAATCTATTAGTTAGATAATTTTTAATTAGTTTAATTGATATCCCCCTTATATCTATATTATAAAATTTTGTTATGAGAATATTATGGTTTAAACAATCAAAGACTTTTGTAAGATTCAGAAAAAGTGCAAGTATAAGTTGTTTGTTATCTTGTTGTTTTAATATAAAATTTTTGTAGTGATCATATGGCTGACTCAGTAGATCTATTCGGTTGAAATGCATAATGATTAGTATTAATAATAGTTTATTTTTCCAAATATAACAGAAGTATGTTATAATAAGAAGAATCTCTGTCGTTCTTTACATATACAATCTCGTATCGTTTTTTATTTATACAATCTCGTATCGTTTTTTATTTATACAATCTCTTATCGTTCTTCATACATACAATGCCTTATCGTTCTTCATATATAAGTGTGTATTATATCAAGAACTATAAGAGATTGTATGAGCTATATTTACAGTAATGCAGATAAGGTTTGGTTACAGCATGCTATAGTTGTCAAACCTGTGTTGTCAGGAAATAGCAAGTTAAAGACTTCAAGCATTTGATTTCTGTTTTCGCCCTGCACTGGGAAAATTGTTTTGTTAATTCAGCAACAAAATAGTTGAATTAACCAAACAATTTTGTCGATACGCAGTTAACAAAAATGTTTGTTGAATTTAGAAATGTATTTTTGCTGAGAATTATTGTTGATTCAACAAAATTAATTGTTATCCTGACAAAACGTTTTGTTCATTTAACAAAATGCCTAGGTTGATTTTTGTAAATTTGTTTGATCCAACAATATATATTGTTATTGTGATAAAACGTTTAGTTTAATTAACAAACGTTTGGTTGAATTAGCAACGAAATAATTTTGTGTTGCCAACAAATCAATTCCGATGGAGTTTGGTTAAAGCAACAAAATAAATCGACAAAGCAGCTCAACAAAACTATTTTGTTGATTCAAACAAACTTTTTTCTCAGTGTATTGTTGTTAAGACGAAGTGTTACACTGCACAACACACATTTTGGTATCTTAAAAGTTACACCTATTCTTAAAAACACAGTATTTTGTGCGGCGATTCCAAAAATGGCATCAGTTTTGTCCTATCAGAAACGATTTCAGAAATGGCATCAGTTTTGCACTATCAGAAACGATTTCAAAAATGGCATCAGTTTAGCTCTATTAGCTGCAGATTTGGAGACACGGCATAGCCACATTATATTCAGATTCAACCGATCGTTCGTCGAAATTCGGATTCTTAATCGCATAATCTTCTATATTTGATTATATTTTAACAAATATTGATGTTATTAATATGAATATTGCATAGTATTAAAGCAAACAAATATTACTAAATCAGTTTATTTCAACACCTTAGGGCAAAAATGTGTTGAAATATTCCGATGGACTTTGGTTAAAGCGAAAAAAGCCACCCACGAAATGGACATGGAGATATCCAAATGGGACGACAAGTGAAATTAATTTTATTATGTTTAACAAAAAATTCGTCATGGAAGACTGCAGTGTGCTAAACAAGTTCAACACAGGTAATTACCATGGAATGGTGAGATGTATGATGCACCTCAACACTAAATTTGAACGTTGCAAGCTCATAAGACAAACAAAACGTATTGACATAACCAACCTTAAAAAACATCAATACCTTCGCGTTGGTACTAAGGAACAGATTATCTGCTTTAAAAGGCCTAACAATGGAAGAAGCGGATATTTTTGAAGTTATCAGAGAACTCACCAAGGTTCTTATGGAAAAAGCAACAAAAATAGGTGATACTAAGATCAAGTTACATATGAAGAAAATTTCAGGAAAAACAAACATTTTGATGCAAAAGAGAAGTGATACGAGAACAAATAACGACGTATCTTCCAAAGTGCAATATACCCTGAAGAGCAATTGAATTAGAGATAGCTGTCTAGTAACGTGTAGCACCACCTTTCGTCCTGATGACGGCGGCGATTCGTCTCGGCTGGACTCGACAAGACACCGGAAGCGTTGGGAAGCCATACGCATCCACGACCCCTGAACAAGCTCCCACAGTTCACGAAGATTTCATGGAGGGGAGTCAGAGCCTCGAACATCTCTCTCGATGACATAACAGATGTGCTCGATGGGATTGAGGTCAGGTGACCTAGCTGGCCAAGGAAGCGAGGTCACGTCGGTGGAGTGTTCATCCAACCATTCGGATGCAACTCGGGAGCGATGGCACGGTGCATTTTCTTGTTGCAGCATGAGGTCCCAGTGGGATGTTGAAGCTGTATACACTGGAGCAAATGGTCGTCCAGGATATCCCGGTAACGTTGACCTGTGAGGGACGATGTCACACGTACCAGGGGTCCCATTTCAATTCACATAAACAGTCCCCAGACGAAAATGCCACCCCCACCAGCTTGAAGAGTACCCTGCTGGCAAGAAAGATCCATCGCTTCATGTGGTTTGCGCCGTACTCGCATCTTGCCACCCGCATGTACCAACGTGAATCTCGACACATCAGTAAAGGCAACATTTTTTCACACGTCCAGGGTCCAGTGGCGATGTTAACGTGCCCATGCTAATCTTTGCACCTTTTGATGTGCGGTCAGCAGCGGTACCCTCGTGGGACAATGGCTTCTGTGCCCAATAGCGAGGAGATGGTTCTGGATGCTGTGGCTGCTTACACGTTTTTGTGTACCAGCGTTAAATTACCGAGTGATTTCTTGCACTGATTTCTTGGGGCCCGCCTATCCTATGTTTCAATGCGAGCTAGCTGACGATGATCCCGCTGATCCACACGCTGTTGTCCACGGCAGTTGGCCCTTGGAGGGATGATTTTACCGGATTTGATGTACTCACGGTGCACACGTGACACCGTGGCTTGTGAAAATCCCAGTGCCTGCACGACTTCCGAGATGGAATGACCCATTCGTCGGGCCCCGACAATTGCCCACGATAAAATGCGCTTAGATCCTTTGTCTTACCCATACTGCGTCCGACTCTTAGTGATTCCCGTCGCATCACTCCCATATTGTCGGATCGCAGCATACGCCATGTCATTTCCGCTTACAGGACCGCCCACAGCACCACATTTGCATAACGCTAGCTGTCTCTCATTAAATAGCTCTTCAGTGTATAGAGCTATTCAAAACAGTGCGAGAAAGTATCCCTGAAAACATAAATAAATTCAATTATGAAGTAGTGAGAATAGCAATCGAAAACAACCAACGCCCGCAGAGAGCCAAAAGACATCTCAGTAAGGGAAGAAAATGCACTGCTGGCTACCCAAAACGCGACACCAAGAAAAAAGCATCCGATTGGCCTGAAATTCGCAGCATGCGTCGCCCGCGAGAGGACATGCAAACGATTAGCATTGCAGGGCATATGCAAATCATGTGCGCCCGGCACGCCACCAAGAAGCACTATAAGAAGGGTGCACAGAAGGCGGGTTGTAAGTAGTGGAAGTGTGTTGTGCTGCCGTACTTGTGCGTGGGAAGCTTCCTGATACCTCGTCGCAGAATACGGCAGTCATTCCAGCTCGTTTTGGAGTTCGACAGAGGACGAATATTGGCTTATCGCGACAGCAGTTTGTCGTACCGAGACATCGGCGCTAGTGTGGGACGGCATCCTGCCGCAGTGAGGCGAGTATGGATTCAGTGGGTACAGGAGGTACGGACGGACCGACGTGAGCGATTGCCGCAGCCGCGGTACACCACCGAACAAGAGGACCGGCGTGTTGTGCGGCGGGCATTGACGGCGCGCACCGCCACATCACGAACGTTAGCGCAGGAATTAGGGTGTGTTGCGCAACAACCTGTGTCAGCATGTACTGTTCAACATCGTCTGCAGGAGCGGGGACGTGTCGCACGGCACCCATTGCTCCGATTACCATTGACGTTACACCACCGGCGAGTGCGGCGGCAGTGGGCCGTTGAACGCCGCACCCGGACTACGGAATGGCACGACATTGTCTTCTTCGGTGAATTCGCCTCTGCCTGCCAAACCACGATGGTAGGATCCGCTTGTGGCGGCACCGCGGCGGGAGACTGTATGACACCTGCACTATGCATCTGCATACCGGTCCGTCGCTTGGCGTTAGGGTTTGGGGCGCAATTGGATATGACACCCGCATCCCTCTGCTACGCATCGCTGGTACACTTAACAGCCAAAACTACATCTCCGACGTTTTGGAGCCTGTAGTCATTCCTTACCTACACGATCTGCTAGCGGCCACGTTTCAACAGGACAATGGACGCCCGCACGTGGCACGCATTGTGTAACAATTCTTCACGGCGCACCAGGTGTCACTGCTGCCGTGGCTCGCCTCTTCTCCTGATATGTCACCCATCGAACACGTCTGGTCAATGATCGACAACCGAGTGCCCCGGCAAGCACCACCCGCGGCTACGCCTGATGAACTGTGGCAATGTGTGGAAGCAGCCTGGACCGACATACCCAAGCCCACATCCAAAGCCTCTTTCGTTCGATGGCGCGGCGTGTAGCGGCCGTTATTCTCAGCCATGGGAGCCACACGAACTATTGATGTCTGCGTGTTCCGCAAGTCGCACAGGCCTGTAAGCTCAATCGTTTCAACTTTGTATCTGTTGTTATGTGTCCAGTAAATCTGGCTTTGCTATCTAGTGTCCTTCTTAGTGTTGCATTTTGGGTGGTCAGTAGTGTAGGTTATGGCTCTGAAAAAGAATATGGTACTGTAACAAGAAATAGTAGCGAGATTTTGATAAGGGTGGGAAATTTCTATTCAAAATATATGAAAGGAATGATACATCTATTCCAGATATTATGACAGGTACCGGTACTAATGTCACTCCAATCCTCCCTGCAGAAGTTACATGTGCAATTACAAACATTAAACTGTGAAGAGCTCCAGAAAGAGATGGAATTACCGTTGACATTATACAAGAAGCAAGTGGGGAAATTTGAGCTACGCTCGCCCAAGTTTTCACCAGATGTCTCAATGAAGGGAAGGTTACTGATGATTGGAACAATGCTACAATGATCCTTCTTCATAAAAAAGGTGACGTTGATATATCAGGAACTACAGGCCCATCAGCCTCCTATCAGTGGTTTATAAAATCTTCACTAAGGTCCTTTTACATCGCTTGAAGATAACACTAGACATGGTTCAACAAAGAGAACAAGCTGTATTCAGGAGTGAATACAGCAGTGTAGATCATATCCATGTACTGAAAGAACTAATTGAAAAAACACGAGAATATCAACTCCCATTATGCATGGCTTTTATTGATTATGAAAAGGCCTGCCTTTGATTCCGTGAAAATATCAGGAATTACAATGGCTTTGAAATTCACGATACTGAAGATGCATACATTAGCATTATTAGTAACATCTATGAAAATACAAAGTGCAAAAGGTTCAGATATTTGGGGATACAGCTCAAATAAGAATTCAAAAAGGACTGAGATAAGGTGACATTATATCTCCCAAGCTCTTTAATGCCACATTGCAAAATGTCTTTCAATCATTGAACTGGGAATACAAAAGGATAAAGATTAATGGAGATTACTTAACTCACCTTCGCTTTGCTGACGACGTAGTCATCTTTGAAACTGCCCCTTCAGAGCTGCAGAGTATGATCCAAGAACTTGCTGAAAAGACAAAAGAAGTGGGTTTGAAAATGAATTAAAGGTTCATGGATTGATGGAGAAAGGCTTGAGGCAACCGATACCTACAATTATCTTGTGCAGCAGATATCAAGTCAGTGTCACATTGATGAAGAAATTAATCAGCGAATAAAACTTGGATGGAGAGCTTTTGGAAGAAACAGTACAATTTTTAAGTGCAGTATGCCATTATGCCTTAAAAGAAAAGTGTTTAATCAATGCATTCTGCCAGTGCGTACGTATGGAGCAGAGACATGGACCTTAACTAAAAAAGACGTACAAAGACTGCAGACAACTCAAAGAACATGGAGAAATGCACGATTGGTGTAACAAGGAAAGATAAGAAGGGGAACTTGTGGATAAGGAAACTGGCAGGAGTGGACGACATCACGACCAAAGTGAAATCACCGCAATGGCAATTGGCTGGACATGTTGCGAGGAGAACAGACCACCAATTGACAACCGAAACTTTAGATTGGATTCCGAGGGACAGGAAAAGTCCAAGACGAAGACCCCATGGGAGATGGATGTATGAAATTCGAAGGTATGTTGGAGTGACATGGAGGAGACTGGCTCAAGGCAGACAATTGTGGAACAAACTTGGCGAGACCTTCATTCAGCAGTGGATTGATAATTGTTGTTGTTGATGATGATTGAATATTTATACAGTATAATGACAAAAGTCACCGGAAGCCCCTATAAAGGCAGATGAACGGACCCGCTACTTTGATAATGAGCTGCGCGGTGCAGCTGCATACTGTATAAAAACAATCCTGCATCTGACCGCGATCATATCGCACTGTGAGGTTGAGTGAAAATGTCGCTGCGGTAGACAAATGACTTTTAGAACGGAAAGATTGTTGGGTGTTCTATAAGTGGGTTGTCTATAAGAAAAACCAAGAGGCGTTTAAACATACCCAAGTCAACTGTTTTGGATGTACTGAAAAAGTGGAAGACACGTGGTGTGCCTGAAGCAGCAAAACGTACCGGCACGCAAAAGAAAATCAGTGATACAGGACGTCGAAGCCTCAAGAGAGTCGTTACAGCTAATCGACGGAGTACTGCAAAAGATAATGCTGCCAATAACTGTTGCTTAGTAGTAAGTCTTGGTTCCATACTTCTTATGAGTGGCTGTCTAATTTATCCCATAGGTGCTCTACGGATTACGATCAGGACTCTGTGCTGGCCTGCCCACACACGATACGGGATTATCGTCAAACACGCCGTAATAGTCCTTGTTTTATGGCTGGGTGCATAATCCTGCTGGTACCAACAAGGCTCGGTCACATAGTATTGCCACAAAGTTGGTAGAACATAATTCTGAAGAATATCGAGGTAGACGTGCTGGTTAACAGGTTTGTTCCACGATAACCAAAGTGTGGGGAAAATTCCACGAAAAGCAGCCCCACACGAGTACACTGCCAGCTCCAAACTTGACCGTAGGAACAGTACAGTGTGATAAATAGCGTTCCCTCGGCTGCCGCCATAATTACACGGCCATCAGACCGATGGATCGTTTATCTGAATTCATCAGTCCGTAGGAACCATTTCCATTGATCTACGGTCCACGATAAATGTTCTGTACACAATGCTAAACGACGAGTAGCATTCCTAGTGGAGATGAAAGGCTTATGAGCAGCCGCACGACCACAGTAACCCATTAAATGAACTTCTCTGCGAATGAAACGTGTACATACCGAGGTTCTAGCAGTTTTACTCACCTGTACAGTGATGTTTTGTGCAGTACTCCGTCGATTAGCGGTAAATACTCTTCTGAGGCTTCGACGTCCTCTGACACTGATTTTCTTTGGTGTGCCGGTACGTTTTGCTGCTTCAGGTACGCTATGTGTCTTCCACTAATTCAGTACATCCAAAACAGTTGACTTGGGTATGTTTAAACGCCTATCGATTTCTCTTACGGACAACCCACTAATATAACACCCAACAACCTTTCCTTTCTCAAAGTTATTTCTCTCATGCCGCGACATTTTCACTCAACCTCACACTGCGATATGATTGCGGTCAGCTGCAGGCTTGTTTTTATACCATTTGCAGCAATACCGCGCATCTTAGAAATGCCGCGGATGCGTTCATTTGCCTTTGAAGGGGTGTCCGGTGACTTTTGTCAATATAGTGTGTACACGAACATTACAACGACTCCTTGGCTACATTGATTTCAAAGTGTTTTTTTAAACTTAATTAAGTTTACAACTTCAACATCTACAGCAACGTTACGATGTAAAAAAATGGCTCAGTGAATAAGTTAAGACCCAGCGATAGACTTAAGAATTACAGTAATCTTAAACCTTGAAACCTTAGAATCCTATAGGACAGTAACCGTATTGTTTTATAATGTCAGTTGTGAGCGTTCAGAATTTTTAGCACGTCTTTTGTAGAAACATATCGTACTTATGTTATCGGTTTGTACGTCCGTCAATCCGTCCGTCTGTAGACTCCATATCTCTGTAAGCATTAGTCGACTTAAAAAATACTTTTTGAATTGGGAAGCTTGAAATATGCGAATGATGATCCTTCATTCGGTATTTTTTATGATGTACAGTTTCACCGCTAGAGGCCTTAAATGCAGGTGACATCTATTTTAAGATACATTATATTCCATATATTTGCTCCAAAACATGCGATTGAACAAATTCTTTTACCTGTCGATTCCATTTCTACCGAAAAGTATTTTAGGCATAGTCACGTTTTCAAGTTAAGCGTAGATTTGCCGCTTGGAGGCGTAAAAGTAAATTGCGTTTTCCCCGACATCTCTACTCTCTACTTCTAAAACTCCGATTTGAAAAAAAAATCTTCAGCGGATACAGCTCTTCATGGGAAATCTTCTGCATATAATTTCAAATTGTTCGTAAATAACAGTTTGGCCACCAGAGGGCGTAAGTGTTAATTTCTTCTTCTGATGTATTTGCCACAAATTTGAGCTTATACTATAGCGATTGAATAAATTCGTTTGTGGACCGATGCCACTCACGTCGATAAACTTTTCGAAACAGTTTCTTCATAAAATATTGCATAGTTTCTCCGCTAGGGAGCGTAGACGTATATCTTGTTTTACTCAATATCTCTCTGCTTCTAATCGTCTGATTTGAAACAACTCTTCCTTTATTGGATAGAGTTTCAGGTGCGACATGTTTTACATATGATTTCAAAATGTTTAAGTAAATTCATAGCCTTTCCGCTACGGCGCGTAAAGGTAAATTGCTTTTCCCTCGATATCTCTGCTTTTCTAAAACTCCGATTTGAAAAATTATTTCTGCATCGGAAACAGCCCAGCCCCTGTTAGCAAATATTTTGCATATACACTGCCGGAAAGTTAAAAAAGTACAGCAAGAAGGAATTGGCGGAAGATCATGAAATTTACATTTGTAAATGGGGTCGAGTTTACGTACGTGTGATGTTAGTTTCGGGACCAACCGGTGAGCGCTTACGCCACAGCACGGCATAATATACAAATTATCGTCGGTGGTATTTTAGGAGTACGGCGAAGTGAATGTAATCAGTCGTCGGCGTACGGACACGTGCGAAGACCCTGAAGAAGCTGCGATGCCTGGACATGGAAGACGTGTACGATTTCAGCAGTTATCAGACTTTGAGCGAGGTCATCTAGTCCGACTACGCGAGGCCGGGTGGTCGTATTGTCGTATTGCAGAGCAAATTGGACAGGAAGTATAGGTGGTGGTACGATGGTGGCGTAGATGGTTTGAGGAACATTCCCACACGAGAAGACGTGGAACCGGGATTCACAGACGGAGTGATGAGCGGACCGATCGACGCATAAGAAGAGCGGCGTTGTCAAGCAGAACATCCACTGCGACGCAAATCAGAGCTGCCGTTGCACCTGAGGTGACTGTGCAAACAATCCGCAACCGTCTACTGGATGCAGGACTACGTGCACGTGTGTCTCTGGCATGTGTACGTCTGACTCAAGCCCATCGTCAGGAACGGCTGGAGTGGTGTCGCCAACGTCTGCACTGGAGAACGCAATGGCGATCTGTCGTGCTCAGCGATGAAAGCAGATTCCCTTCGGAGCCTCCGATGGCCGTATGCGTGTTCGCAGACGCACAGGGGAGCGTCTCCACCCTTCGTGCATTCCCCAGCGACACACACGGCCTACACCTGGGCTCCTGGTGTAGGGAGCGATCAGCTATCACTCCCGTACACAACTAGTGTTCGTACCGGGTACGTTAAACAGCACCTCCTACATCAACAACATCATTCAGCCCGTTGTTGTGCCATTTGTAAGGTCGGTCCGTCGTGGTGTTTTCCAGCAAGATAACGCACGCCCACACACGACACGTATAACGCAACATGCACTTCAGGGTGTGAGACAACTTCCATGGCCTGCACGTTCACCAGATTTGTACCCCATTGAGCACGTGTGGCATTTTATGGGACAACAAATTATCCAGTCTCCACGGCCAGCTACGACCATCCCCGATTTACGCGTCCAGGTTGAGGATGCCTGGAACTTAATACCCGAAACTTACATCCAACATATGTACGACAGATTCCATGCCAGAATTGCACATTTTGACGCAGTTCATGTCGGTTCAACCTCGTAATAACCATGTTACATGGAAATGTTATTTTTCAGTTTACCAGCAAATACAGCTGTATTTTTCCATAATGTTTTGATCACGTTAACCTCTGTATTCCGTTATTATGCTGTATAAATTTCGTTGGTATCAGACGTCTACTTCTTGGTGTTCTTTTTTACTTTCCGCCAGTATATTTCTAATTTTTGGTAAAAAAATTGCTTGGGTACCAGTGGGCGTAAGTCTTAACTCCCGCTTTTGATATATTTGCAGCAAAATCTGAGATTCTGAAATCTCGACTGAAAAAAATTCGTTTGTGGACCGATAGTACTCATGTCGACAAACCTTTTTGGAATATTGCCTTCTTAAAGTAATGCATTGCTTTTTACTCCAGGGTCTTAGATATATATCTTATTTTTGTCTGTATCTCTACTTGTAACAGTACTATTTTAAAAAAACTATTCTTTGTTGGACAGCGTTTCCGGTGCAAAATGGTTTTCATATAATTTCAAAATTGCCAAGTAAATCATAGACTTTCTCCTAGAGGACGTTAAGGTAAATTGCGTTTTCCCTGATATTTCTGCTTTTAAACTTCCGATTTGAAAAATTCTTCCTGTCTCGCATAGAGCACCTGGTGGGAAATTTTTTTCGGGCAATTTCTAATATTTGGTAAAAAGATATTTGGCTACCAGTGAACGTCAGTGTTTATTTCTGCTTCTGGTGTATTTGCAGCAAAATCTGAGTTGAAATCTCGATTGAAAAAATTTTTCCGTGGACCGATACCGCTCATATCGAGAAAACATTCTACTTTAAATAACGCATAGCTTTTTCGCCAGGGGTCGTAGATGCGTATCTTATATTTGTCCATATCTCTGCTTCGAAGAGTCCGATTTGAAAAATGCTTTCTTTGTTAGATAGCGTTTCTGCTGCGAAATGTTTCTCATAAATTTCAAATTTTTCTTAGCGCACAAGTTTGATCACAATTGCGTTTACAGCAATATCTACGGGATTAAAATCCCGATTGAAAAACTTTTTCTTCCGTCAGATACTATTGTTTTTCATACCGGTTCCATTGATTTTTAATAGCTTTGACAAATTTATTTTGCGTGAGAACGGATTCAAAAGCAGTGCTCATTACACCCGAAAATTCGGTGCCATCTTTCTTGTTCTTTCTTTCTTTAGTTACGGTGAGGGAAGCTAGAGATATCAAGTACATAGCACTGGTTGAATTTTTAATGAAAAAAGAATTGCGCTGTTTGGTATTCACGAGCATTTTCAATATTTTTTTGCGCGAAAGACTACTTAGGACGTTAATAATACAGACTAACCCTCTTAGTAAACAACACCAAAATTCGCATCGAAATCCCGATTTCAAATATTTCCCTGCCTTTAAAACTACACTGTATTGCATTCGGCTGAATGAAAAGCGTGAAAAAAAGGCAATGCTAAGAACAAACGAAGTGTTTCTATATATTTTTTCCCTTTCTTGTTGGAATTTTATTTTCCCTTGAAACATATAGGCACGCAAGAAGTAATATTTGGAGCGATTATTCATGAAAACAAGTAGACCCCCTTGGATTGTAAAAAGAAAGGACAAAAGCTCGAAGAAGAAAATCTTCGAATTCCAACGATTCTTCAGAGGGGAAACGTTTCTCGGTTCTCCAAAAAAACAGCAACAAATCATGACCAGAATGTTTAGCTTTGTTCCCCCACTTGAATTCAGCATCCGACTACGCCATATCCGAGATGTGTAAGGATTACAGATGTAATAAAGGAAAATACTCGAGATTAAACGAACCGAAGACATCAAGACCGGAATTCGAAAATAAATATGAAAGGTAAACTGTAGCTTTAGGCACTTTCTGCCCGGGTTCCCTATTGGGAAGAAATAAGAATCCCTTTTCAAAGTGTCTTTACGATATTTGTCAAAGCAGCATTGGAAGCCGGGGAGAATTTTGGACACCCTCCTATAGGATCCACTGCAGAACTCTACACCGCTCCTCCATTATGCAAACCTGTTAGAAAGCGTAACATTGCTCCATTCATTTGCATGCATTAGATCCCAAGCAATTTCCCGCACGTCTGTCTCTCTGGCACCCGAAGGATCTGAGGTCTGATGTTTCATTCTCTTTCGCTTAGTCAACAAATAAAGCGAATGCCGCCCTCCCTTCCGTTCCTTCCCAAAGCTCAGTTGCTATTTCTTTTACTTTTGATTTCTCTTCAGAATCGTGCATTTCTAAACAGCATGGTATTTCGAATTGACTAACACTTTATGAAGCATTATAACACACATATAAATTATGCATGGATTTGATTCATCTGAATAAAACAGAAATCTAAAGTTTCATTTCTTTTCTTCTTTTCCCTTTTACTTGATATATATATACTAGCAAGTTTTGGATAATCAATGCTTCATTATTGGACAGTACATGACACTCCAATTACGTTCCTTTATTGATCGGTTCTATAAAATAACTTGAATAACAACGCAATAACTCTACCACAAATTTGGATTCCATTAGTTAAAAGAAACGGGGTTCAAAACGACGGTTGATTAAACGAGTATGCGAACCCGGACCCCTTACGAACGAATGATCAGAGGCCATATCTTAGACCACTGCACCTCCGGGGCGGCGCAACAAATTTCGCGTTCACCTAATAGGTATGTTGCCAGTTTCAATGCTTTGAACCAATTGTATTTTCTGTAATTTCTTATCGAAAGTGTTCTAAAGATGTGTGAACATCCTCAGTAATTCTGTTTTTTTTTTCATAACACCGAAACTTACTTTTATTATGGGTAAGTGAACTCGATACTAATTTTATTTTATATCATTATTTCTAAAATTATACTCAAAGCATTCTTTTATTTTTCCACACAGATTTTCTGCTAGGAGACATATACATATATACTGTATATATGTACTAATTTTCCTGCATTTAAAAGTCGGATTCGGTAAACTCCCTTATAGCTAGCATCTGCAATGACAAACGCTTTCTGGGTATTTTCTGCGTCTCATAGCAAACAATTAAAAAAAATAGACGTCAAACTTTCTTATTCTTGAATTGAGCTCCTTCGGGCCATGTTCCAGGATCTTCCTGCTTCTACGGCGGGACCTGACGGGGGACAATGCAAGAATAAGAAAGTTTGACTTCTATATATTTTTTTTTAATTTGAGATAAGAGAAATTGATTATCATGTGATCCAGTAGTTTTGATAGAAAATTCAATTTTAGTAAGCATAGGCTGCGGTCAAGGGAGGAAAATGTTAGACTCTACCAGAGGAGGTTGGAAAAAAATACCAATGAAGTGATTTCATGAAAAAATGAACCGAGCCCACTTGAGATTGAAATATAAGAAACTGTGATGATCTGTATGAGTCCAATGAGCTTTTTCCATGCACTGAAGGAACGTTAAAGCTGAAAAGATTATTCCATTAAGCTGACTTGGTTCTTTCTGTTCGCACAGGAAAAAATGAATTCTGAGGGAGTAACAATCGAAGTAAAACCGCTCCTTTTACAAAGTTTTGAGAGGTCATACATTGGAGGGTTGCAAAGGAAGAATAATAAAGTTTAATGTCTACTTTTTTGAGATGTGAGAAATCGATTTAGTCACGTGATCCAATTAAGCTTTAAGAAAAATGGACGTTTCAAATATTGTCATTTAGAAAAATGAACTATTAAAATATTGACTTATAGAAAAAATGATCGATTAAAATATTGACGTTTAGTAGGAAGGCATTTCCCATATTATTCTACGGGATTTTTAAAATTTTAAGAAAACGAAAATTTAAAACATTGCCTTCTTAGACAAAACAACAAAACCATTTTTGGGCTTGTACAAATTTATACGATTCAAAAACGAACTTTATAAAAAATGAACTTTTTCAATATTGACTTTATGAAAAAATGAGCTGTTCAGTTATTGACTTTAAAAAAAATTAAGGATTCAAATATTGATATTTAGTTGGAAGGCATTTCCCATGTTATTCTATGGGATTTTTGAGATTTTAAGAAAACGAAACTTTAAAAAATCGCCCTCTTAGCGAAAACAACAAATCCATTTTTGACTTGTTAAAGTTTATACGATTTAAAAACGAACTTTATGAAAAATGAACGTTTCAAATATTGAGTTTTACGGTGGAAAAAAGTCAAATAACTTCGTAAATGCTTTCTGAAAGAATTCTGTTAGCTTCCTCTCACAACTTCGAAGCGAATGGGAGCAAAAATAACATTTCTATGCATAAACGCATTTTGTTTAGACTGCATGAAGAGATGTACATTGTTCACTGGGTTGATGTATGAGGTTTAGTTATTTTTTTAAAAGCTTCTAAGAATAAAGAAAAAATGTCTGTGTACAAGGTGAAGCGCTAAGAATATCATTAAAGTGGAACTATAGAATTTGGTGTGAAAAAAGAAAAAAAAAGCGACGAATTGATTATGTTTATTTCAGTGTGGAAGACTTCTTGCAGTCTGTTTCTTTTTAAGAATCATGAGAAAACATAGAATACGATTGACTGTTCTCTTTGTTCAAGACTTCCATGTTCTTGAAGTAATTAAATAAATGAGGTGTGATCAGGAAAAACAGATACCATAGAGAAATCCTATTTAAAACGAAAATAAAGAGAAACGAAAGTTAGCGCCTTAAGGGAATTTCAACAAATCCAGATGTTTCGCATGTAGTGTAATGTCTGACACGTTAGAACTGATCATTGAGTGAATGAAATATACAAGAAGTTTTGACGTATCTCGATGTAAAACGAAATAAATGAGGAAAAGAAATGTGGTTAGGTGCGTTCATACTGACTTTGGTAAGGTGTGTTAGCAATAAATATTTGGTAATACATAAAAAAAATTAAAAATAACTCGTTAAGAATATGATTTTTGATGAAAGTATGATATTTTAGTTGATACGACATGAATATAAATGTTGGAGAGACCAAAACATATCTGAAGTTTTTGTTACATTTCTAATGTTAAAAAAATTTAGGTAGAAAAGTGAAAGCGATCAAGTCGAGAAGAAAAAAGTTTGTTGGAATGAAACAGGGAAAAAAATACTATGAAGAAACAAAAAAAAATAGAAGTACAGTAAAAAGCAGTTACAACACAAAGTTAAACAAATACGTAAACATTATAGCATTTCGAAAAATAGATTAAGTCGTTATACAGGAAAAAGAAGTAAGTCTTTCTTAAAAGATTACTTTTGTTTGGGGAAATACTGTCTTTTAGCTACGTTTTGGGAATAACTGTACTTCTGGTGAGTTAGCAAAATGCTCCACAGAGAAAAAAATATCGGTAAGGATATGATGTTTAGCGCAAGTACGGACTTTGTCTCCAGAATGAATGTTTTTTCTGTCGCGTTAGAAAAATATACAGAAAATATATCGCAAAGAATATAAATTTTACAGTATGAACTTTTTAGAATGCATATCATGACAATGAATGCTTTTCTGTTGGGACAGCAAAAGAAAAGTATAGCAAACTAGGAAAGAATAGAAAAATATATTCATATTCACATACATGGAACCTGAAAAATAGAGCAACCTATGTAGGGAAAGAGAAATTTGAAGTTTTGGTACATATTGCAACATCATGTCGTTAAGAAGCGTTTGTTGGAAGGAAATCAAAATATAAAGTTAGAAAAAAATTGATCAAAAGTTTGCAAAGTTTAAAAAAAAAAAAATAAAGTGGATACATCGAGAAGTTTAATGACACGCAAACATAGGATAGCATTTCTGAAAGTTAATTTAGTTTACATAAAAAAGAAATAATAATGAAGAAACATTTGTTTGTTGGAAAGAAATGGAAAAATAAAGTCTTAATAAAAGTAGAATAATGCCGATACATCGAGAAGTTTGAAAAAAGTAATGCTTATTATACATCGTAAAGTTAAATGAATATACTAGTATAGAATAGCATTTTGACAAATAGTTTAAGTTAAATGCGGGGGGAGTAATAGTGAAGAAACTTGTTGGAAAGAAATGAAAAATAAAGTAAGGATAAAAAAATACTGTCACAATCGAGTTTTATGTATAACCACTAAAGATCTGAATAATTCATGTTCACTTACACGAAAAATAAGACCAAAAAATAGCTTAAGTTATATAGGAATACAATAAAATCAAGTAAGAAAAATTGTTTAAGCGGAAGAAACAAAAAGAAATAAAAACATTTCTTGAAAGCGATATTTTTAAAGAAATGCTGATATGGAAAATTTTGCAAAGTGGAAAAAAACACTTATGAAAAAAAACAAAAACATAACTATTTAGGAAAAATAAAATGATAAAATTCCCAAGTAGTGAAAATTACATTCAAAAATAAATCACAGGCTTAGAAATAATACTCGATCGAATTACGAATACAGTTAGCTTGGAATATTCGCTTGCTAATATAGATTTTAAACCAAAATCTCCGAACGTTGTTAAATAAAAATTATTTTAGTGGGAAAAATAAAGAATCATCTACGAAAAGGTGTATACAAAAACAAGAAGAATTTGCAAACACAAACACCCCCCCCACACACACACACAGTAAAATTCCCTGAGGGTAAAAATGGCGCTGACCGGGGAAACATTTAATGTACCAGAACAGCAATGTAGAAAGTACATAAAAATATTTATCGAAGAATTGTAAAGAATATTAAAAACCCATGAAGAAAAACAAATTATTTGAAAAGAAACATTAAAAATTTAAAAATCACCCGAAAGAAATAGAAAGAAAAATTCTCAAGATGAGAGATTGAAAGAAAAGTTTCAACACACGTGTTAGATAAAAAGAAATTGAAACATTTGTAACGTCATCCATTCTCCGTACCGAGATAGTATTGCGAAATATTAATTTAACTCCACACAATCAACTCTCCACCCCTATGATGTCATCCATCCACATGTTAAGGCGGTGTAGTTTTGTCTCACAATCCCCATTCGACACCCCTAGACCTTATCAGTCCCACGCAATCATCCAAGATGGCGGAAGATGCGATCCTCCGCTACCCCGTGATCCACTACCTGCCAAAGTAGTGGATCCCATAGGTTAACATTGATCCCCCACTGGCCCAGAACCCCCATTTCCTACACTACTCAGGTGAGATGGGCCATAGTTTTTAGGAGGTAGAAACGCAGTTCGGATTTTCACGGACGACCGATGCAAGGGTGAACCGTGACTACAAGAATTCCGGCAAAACCTCCAACCTACGATACCAGTGTGGCCGTAAAAAGACACCGGGTGAACGTGACCATCGTCGGCTGTTAAGAATCGTTTCACGCGATAGGCGTGCACGATACTCTAGCAGGTATAAACGGAATTCAATGCTGGAGCCACAACAAGCATCAGCGTCCGGACTGTGCAAAGTACCTTGCACGATATGGGCTTTGGTTAGCCGACGCCCAACTTGAGTATCCATAATGGGTGCACGACACAGAGCTATGCGTCTCGCTTGGGTATGGCAACACCGCCACAGGACACTTGATGACTGGAAGCAAGTAGTCTAGTCAGACGAGTCGCGTTTCCGACTGTATCGGGCAGATGGAAGGATTTGTGTGTGGCGCAAACCCCATGAAGCCATGGATCCCGCATGTCAACAGGTTACTGTACCGGCTGGTGGGCAGTCCTTGATGGTATGGGGTGTGTTTAGCTGGACTTCACTGGAACCCCTGGTACGTCTACAAACGTCTGTGACTGGCAAACGCTATGTGCGCATCCTTTCTGACGAGGTACACCCGTTCATGTCCTGCATTCTTGCTGATGGGTTGGGCCTGTTCCAACAGGACAATGCACCTCCACACAAGTGTCGGGACGCCACATTATGGTTAGAGGAGCATTCATCAGAGTTTGGGGTGTTGACATTCCCACCCAAGTTCCTAGATCTGAACGTGATAGAACACATTTAGGATGCCATGCAACGCGCTATCGAATACAGGAATCCGAGACCTCGAAATACACCCTATTAGTGGAACGCTATGCAGGAAGTATGGTGTTCATTATCTAAAACATATTTCCAGAAGCTTGTGGAGTTCATGCCCCGTTGTATTTCTGCAGTCCTGCGCTCCCGTGGGGACCTACCAAGTATTAGACTGGTGTACCAGTTTTTCTGGCACTTCACTTTATATCTCCTACTGAGAAAGGTGCTGGGACGTAATCGTAAGTTTCCGTGTAACCCGGTATTCAAGCTTAATGAAGGTCACTGTAGAAGGAAGAATTCTGATTATTTCCACATGATGTGTGGAAGAAGGAGTTCTTATTAATTCCATAAGATGCGTCGAAGAATTATTATCGCATATTATTATCGAAACTCACAAGAAATTAATTTTTACGTTCCGGCGCCGGTGTAAAAAGAATGCCATTTTCTGCCAATGGTGAGGTTCGAATCCATGTCTCCTCAATCCGGGTCAGTTATTCGCTCAACTGAGATACGGCTACCTTCAAAGTAGTAGTTATTGTTCTATAGGCATGAAGTAATACAATTTGTTCCCAGATCCACCTGTGAAAATAAAAAAACAAAGTATGTATTTTCCACCGATCAGCCAAAACATTAAAATTATCTATGCGTAATGCAAATAAGCGTGCCAGCAGCCAATACAATATGCGTCGTGTGCCAAAGTCGCGAATGATGTACATCTTGCGGCCAAAGCCCGAAGTTCAGTCACTTCGCAAAATGACCGGCCACTTCTACCTTTGGCCAGCTCATGTGGCCCACGCCCGAAATATGCAATAATTTACCAGTTCTTCGGGCTCTGGTTGGCCAGTTCAAAGATTTGGACGTGAGAAACTGGCCAAAGTTAGTAATTATCTTTCCTTTAATGGTCTTACATGGACCGAAGGAGAGGATTTAGTGGGTAAAAATCCCACAGTATCGCCGGTAGGGATCCAAGTCCCAACGGATCTCTAAGAAGATTTTCCTGCGCCGAAAAAAATTACATACAACATGCAATTATAAGCAATTTCTCAAAAGGTGCACAAAACTCATAGAACAGATAAACGAATGATGATCTTAACACTATGATTTTGTAAAAAAAGGTTATGCTTATGTTATCGGTTTGTCCGTCCGTCTGTAGAAACGATATCTCTGCAACTAATAGTCCGATTTCAAAAATTCTTTTTGCATAAGGAAGCCTGAAATGTGCGAATGGTGATCCTTTATTTCGTTTTTTTACGATGCACAATTTGTCCGCTAGAGGGCGTAAATGCAGATGATATCGAATTCAAAATACATTTTATTCCAAATATTTGCTTCTAAACAACCAATTCAAAACAATTATTTTACCTTTCGATTCGATTCATATCGTAGACTATTTTAAGTACAGTCACTTTTTCAAGTTACGCATAGATTCTCCGCTAGGGGAGTGCAAAATTAACTTGCGTTTTCCCTGATATCTCTACTTCTAAATCTCCAATTGGAAAATTTCTTTCTGCAACGTATACAGCTCCTGAAGGGAAATGTTTTCCATATAAATTCTAATTTTTGCTATGAAACGGTTTGGCAACCAGGGGGCGTAAGTGTTGATTTCTCTTCTGATGTATTTGCCGCAAAATCTGAATTTCGATAATCTCGATTGAAAAAAAATTCCGTGGACCGATACTACTCACGTCGACAAACCTTTTTAGAATATTTTCTTCTTAAAACAATGCATGGTTTCTCCGCCAGGGGCGTAGATGTATATTTTATTTTTGTCAATATCTCTGCTCCTAGTAGTCCGATTTGAAAAGTTTCTTCCTTGTTGGATAGAATTTCCAGTGCGACATGTTTTTCACTTAATTTCAAAATTTTCCAGTAATTCAGTGACTTTCCGCTAGGGGAAGTATATGTAAATTGCGCTTTCCCCGGGTTCTAAAGCTCCGATTTGAATTTTTTCCCGCACTTGGTACAGCTGCTGAGGGGAAATGTTTTGATTGTAATTTCTAATTTTTTTTGTAAAATGTAGTTTGGCCACCAAGGGCGTAAGCGTAAATTTTTGCTTGGTAGGTATTTGCAGCACAATCTGAGCTTCTAAAAGCTCGATTGAAAATATTATTTCGTGGACCGATAGCGCTCATGCCGATAAATACTTGGGAACATTTTCTTCTTAAAATAATGCATGGCTTCTCCGCCAGGGGACCTAGACGTATATCTTATTTATGTCAATATATCAGCGTCAAAAAGTCGGATTTGAAAAATTTGTTCTTTGTTATATAGCGTTTCAGGGGTAAAATGTTTGTCATATAATTTCAAAATTTTCAAGTAATGCATAGACTTTCAGTTAGGGGCCGTGAAGGCAAATTGCGTTTTCCTCGATATCTCTGCTTCCAAAACTCCGATCTGAAAAATTTCTTCTGCACCGGATACAGCTGCTGATAGGAACTGCTTTGCATATAAATTTCTAATATTTGATAAAGAATGGTTTGGACACCAGGGGCGTAAGCGTTAATTTCTGTGTCAATGTATTTGGAGCAAAATCTGAGCTCCTGAAAACTCGATTGAAAAAATCCTTCGTGGACAGATACCGCTCACATCGGAAACCTTTTTACAATCCTTTCTTCTTAAAATAATGCATGGTTTTCCCACCATGAGGCGTAAAGGCATATCTTATTTATGTAGATATCTCGGCTACTAAGAGTCCGATTTGAAAAATTCTTTCTTTGTTGGAGAGCGTTTGCGTGGGAAATTTTTCTCACATAATTTCAAACTTTTCTTAGCGCACAATTCTGCCACCAGAAAATGTAAGTTAACGTTTCCGTTTACAGCAATATCTGCGGGAATAAAAACACAATTAAGAAACTTCTTTCTTCTGTCAGATACCACGAAGAATGCAAACTCTGTGTGTGTATTTACTTTCCAAAATAGTGCACACTTTTACCGCTAGGGTCCCAAATGCTATTCTGTTTTTCTCAACAAACGACGATTTCAAAAATTCTTTGAACACCGGATGTCATTTCCGTTGTAGAACACTTCAGGCTAGTATATGAGGAATTTTGTAGTTCACAGTTCTGACGGTAGGTGGTGTTTCGGCAGTTTGCAGCTGTATCGCCGCTTCTAAAACCGCTATAGAGAAATTTCTTCTTTACTGTATGCCATTCGTCACAACAGAGATGTGGAACATTATCCTCTTTAAATAAAGCAAAGATTTCTCGCTAGCTGAGTAAAGGTCGAAACCTTTTTTTTTCGCTATATCTGCTTCTGGAGGACGTATTTGAAAAGTTATTTTTCCTTAGTATAGCTTTTTCCATGACGAATATAGCAAAATTTAATAATTCTCGTCTTGTTTTTAATATACTGACTTGAAATTTTCGATATATTGACCATTTATGAAAGATAATCAGTATTTGCTAGCAATTTTTGGAAAAAACATTTTGGAGCCAATTATTTGACTAAAATAGATTTTTACAAACTTTTATAAAAACTGATATAACTTCTACAATATTAAAGCTAGATATACAATTTTCAGGTAATTTTTGTAGATTAAATTAACCCTACAATTTTATGCCATGAAATTTAAATATATTTTACACACACTTCAACATAGTACTTTAAACTTGCTGTTCCATAGAGAAAAATATTAAAATAACATTTTAGGTGGCAGAAAAATTACTCATCTTATTATCACAATTAGATAGCGTCAAATAATTTGACACACACTGAAATACATGCAGTTATTGTAGATTAAATTACCCTACAATTTTATGCCATGAAATTTAAATATATTTTACACACACTTCAACATAGTACTTTAAACTTGCTGTTCCATAGAGAAAAATATTAAAATAACATTTTAGGTGGCAGAAAAATTACTCATCTTATTATCACAATTAGATAGCGTCAAATAATTTGACACACACTGAAATACATGCAGTTAAAATTTGATGCATATATCTTTAGTAGATTAAAAATTATGTCATTGTCAATGTTGACATATACCTGAAAAACTAAGTTGCGGATATTAGCTCTGAAAGTTTGAGTTGAATGCAGCTCACCATATAGTCATTAAAATCCTCCAGATTCATATGAGGTGCCTTTCTGGTGTTTCTTTTTCTTTTCTGGCAATCAGTTTGACAATCTTAACTGCAGTCCTGTATCTTCGGTATGCTGCACTTCTTTGCCTTGGTTCTGCTGTCTTGATTTTTTTCCAGAAGCAGTGATTGATTGCCAGGAGACAGTCCAAGATTTTCCTGCATTGTTGACACTGTAATACTACTTCCAAAACTGAATTCTGAAGTTTTAATACAGTTCTTACGAAGAAGAATAGGCATGCCACATAGTTGAACTTAAACGCACGCATAAGCACACGGGACTTTAAAAATCGCGCACTGGTGCCCATAAATGTAGAGAGTAGAAAAAATCACTTATTCATGTAGAGATCATTTATGAAAGAACGTTTTTTAAGTATAATATTTTTGTCTACTTTCATTGGTTTTTTCTCTTACTTGCGAAAAAAAAATATATGCGACCTAAAGAAGAGGGGTTTTTTTTTGCAGTGTTTTAAAAACACACGATATTTTCTGCAGCCCTGGTATGTTTTCTGTCTTTTCATTCAGGAAGATCTTTTAACAACTGTTCCTGGAAAGCAATGCTTAATGAATTCGAGACTTTGGTGGCGGCAAACCCTCGGAATTTAATAAAATGGATAAAAACGCTATTAAAACTAATTGTTACGAGAACATAGTTGACGAAGAAAATGGATTCTATTTAACTTTTTATGTATTTATTTATTCTGAGCTACAGAGAAAACCAGTAGAAAATTCGATTTGCTTGTTCGTTTTCTCGTTCACGTTTCGTGCAAATTGCTATTGGAACGTAAAAGAAGTCTGCTTTTGTCTCCAAGTCATCGTTGAGCTACCCTAAAGTTAAAAGCTAAAGTTAAAATCCGTAATTACAGAGATCTGGATTAAAGACGAAGTACGCTAGATGCAATTTGTTCAACACATGGGTACGGATAATACAAAGAGGACAAACTGCAAAACATTTGCTGGTAACAAAATTCGTCTGCGGAAATGTCTCTTACAAATTAACAAACCTGATCTATACTCTTCGACATAAATGGAATCGAATGGTAAAATAATGTTTTTCAAAAGGATGCTTTGAAGGAAATATACGCAATGAAATGTATTTTGAATTCGATATCATCCGCATTTACGCCCTCTATTGGCAAAATAGTGCAACGTAAAAAAAAAGAAATAAAGGATCATCATTCGCACATTTCAAGCTTCCCAATGCAAAAAGAATTTTTCAAAATCGGACTAATAGTTGCAGAGATATGGTATCCACAGGCGGACGGACAAACTGGTAACATAAGCACGATCTTTATTTCAAAAAACGTTCTAAAAATCCTACAGTTTAGCGTAACGACAGGATATTTTTTCGGGTTTTCAGGCCGCTGTGAGCGATTTTAGAGATTCGCAGTCCCCCGTTGAAACCACTGGTTCAAGGGAAGGGATATACCCAGTGCCGTAAGACAAAAGCACCATCCATACTTCACTCAAGACCCAGGAACAAACCCACTCGGATGAATGTTGGAGCCCAGCGGTTGTCACATTGGAAGCGCACAGGATGTGTGTGGGTGTGTCGTCCGAGTTGGGTCCGGGTTCGAATGCCGGTGAGGCATGGATGTGGTGTTTGTCTTACGGCGCTGGCTCTCTCCCTTCCCTGGAACCAGTGACTCTAAATTAGGGACGGGCGACTGCTTATAGCCCACTGAGTTGCTCACGGTGGTCGTTAAACCCCCAATCAAAATAAAAAATATATATATATTGGTTCTTTGGTGTCGTAGAGCAAAAACCAACAGACTAAGTTATGAGAGTCTGAGGAATTACACCAGTTGTAAATACAATTAGTGGACGTATAAATGCTACTTTCAGATTCCTCATCTGTTTAATCTCTGCAACCAGTTCCACATGCTGATTGATTTTTGTCACATAGGTAGTCTGAATATTACGGTCCAGTGGTATCGATAACTATAACGAAGTAAATTTCTCCGTCATTTTTGGTCTACGCCGTGATTCGATCCCGAGGCCGCTTATTCCGGAACAAGTCGCTCTACCAACTGAGCTACGCAGACATTTGTTCTGATTGCTATGTGCCTTTATGTCGTGTGCGTCCTGCTGGCAGGTACGTCACATCCCCCCCCGAAAGAGGGCCGGGGGCATGGCCCACGGGTCAGCCGTGACCATGAATCGTTGCAGGCAGCCATCCACTGTAGAACGTGCACTTGAGAACTCCCAGTCAATCTGGTGTGTGGAATGCAACATCACACATTTTTATTTTTCGAAGTGCTGGAGAAGGAATTCTCTGATTTTTCCTGTCTCGCGGTGTGGAAATAACATCACACCAATGCGAGATTTTGAACGGCCGGGTCATCCGGATAGTTCGGGCGCCATTATAACGAAGTAAATTTCTCCGTCATGTTTGGTCTACGCCGGGATTCGAACCCGAGGCCGCTTATTCCGGAACAAGTCGCTCTACCAACTGAGCTACGCAGACGCTTAGTCTAATTGCTATGTGCCTTTATGTCGTGTGCGTCCTGCTGGCAGGTACGTCACATAACGAATGCTTGCTTCTGTTCTTGTATCATATAGCACTATGCCCGGATGACTGTGAGAGATAGACACGACTGGTTTTTATCTCACATATATTATTATCATAAGGTTTTTGCGTTTTATGTAAAATTGCTATTTTTCAATTTTATTTATTCTTTAATTACTAAGGTCTGGAATAAATTGTTGGAAGAGATATTGAAAAAATAATTAGGCTAAAGATCTCTTTTACGAAAACTAGAAACTTTACTGAGTACTGATCTTCAACCGAGGAAGGTTCATTTATCTTGTTGCGGGACTAATTTTCGGTTACAACATTAACAGCAAGAACATTGCGAAAACAAGTTCATCATTTTGCTGTACAATTTTTTAAATGCGCATGATTTACAACAGATTGACATAATTCAAGGAAAAAAGATACTGCGAAGTTTTCTTTTAGAAATTCATCTGTGTGTTTTCTTGCTTAGCTGAACAATTTATAACTATCAAAAAGAAAATAATAAACTTATCTCAAGTACCAGAAGACAAACAAAGCAGACTTAGAGTTTAAAAGAGGAATCATTCCAACTTTTAAATGCGAACGAACACACTGACCTTTTGTCCTACCTGTCGCTCAGAAATAAACGAATATAAAAGAACCAGCAACAGATATTTCACTCAGAGCATGAGAGAAGAACATACGGGTGTTGTCCATTAGGGCACCTTTCTTTTACTTCCTGGTAAGCTGTGGGCAAGATGTTACTTTGCGAAAATTCAATTTTCTGTTTGCAGACCTACTTCCTATCTCTCTGAACAAAGCAGGTTGTCCAGATGTATTCTATTAAAGGCACTCAACCAGAAAAAAAAATCGAGACTGTATTCTGGGGAAAAGTTGATAATCCATCCTTCAAATATTTCCTCTCGAATCCAGCATTTGAAATATCGATCTTACCGTTTTATTTTGCGGTTTCGTCCGTCTTCCATCCCAGAAGAAAAAGCCTTTCCCAATTTCTGGCAGACTGCAGCTTATTCGAGTTATTTATCGGAAAAAATGGACTCAACGCAGTAAACACAAGCTCAGGAAATTGGTCCCCTCAACCAGTCGCTAAAAGGCGAGAAACATCCGGGAAATCTCAGTGCTCTGCTGTTCATTGCTTGGTAAGGTTGTCACTTCATCTCTGTGCTCTCTGAAAAAGTTAATTAAGTTTCATCAAACATGCATCATTTGAAAGAATAAATGCTACGTTTCTGTTTTACGGTAGTTTCTGAGAATGCAATGGAACAAAATATTTATAGCCTGTCAGATGAAGGAAATGGAGTTAATGAATTCGAAAAAAAAAATTAACATTGTTCGTGGGAATCTTTCTTTTTTCTTTTTATCTGGATGGTAATCTCAACTAAAATCCTTTCTCAATACAATATCGGAATTATGGTATCTTAAGGGTAAATAAATATCTTCAACCTATTCGAGAAAATGAAGTCTGTTCCAAACTATTTAGTCTAAAATACGAGAGGGATTCATTCATTTACAAACCTCATTGAATTCCGTTTCTGTTTTACGGTCGTTTCTGAGAATGCAATGGAACAAAATATCCATAGCTAGTCAGATGAAGGAAAGGGAGTTAATGAATTAAAAAAAAATTAACATTATCCGTGGGAATCTTTTTTTGTCTTTTTACCTGGATGGTATTCTCACCCGAAATCTTTTCTCAATACAATATCGAAATTATGGTATTTTAAGGGTAAATAAATATCTTCAACCTATTCGAGAAAACAAAGTCTGTTCCAAACTATTTAGGCTAAAATATGAGAGGGAATCATTCATTTACAAAATTTATTGAATTTATAAATTATATTTCAACAATATATAGAGATTTAAAATAAATATTGTCACAAATATTTAAATTGAAACTCTATACATAAGTAGTTGCAATATAATTGATCACCTAAATTCTTAAATTTAACACTTCAATAGCTAACCTAACGGTCTAAAAGTTCTAAAGAACTAGGACAATAAAAAGTTACTTAAAAGTTTTTCGGATATATGTTTTTCTTTTATTAGACACTTGCTTTATTTATCACAAGCCATTTTTAGTATAACAATTAACACACAAAACGTTGTATCGTGAAATAAGTGCGTCAAGTTTATCTCAAGGAATATCTCGTGGCATGAGCTCTTATCAATCTCATGCTGACTTGAATGACTGTCATGAATTTCTGAAAGGCAGACCTATGACACCATATCGGAAATTCTGATATGACGTTAAGGTAAGATGAGGTAATAAGAACTAAAATAAAGCGAAATGGAAACAGACAGCTAAAACTAAAAGTTAAATTAAAACAAATACGTCATAAACAATTGAGAACTTACAAGAATAACATTTGAAAAACGGTCCCATTGCTGTTCACCATACTTTTTTTCCCAGAATTGCACGAACTTCAAACTCGACGACCCAGGTATGCATCGCTTTCATTACTTCTTGTTTCGTGGCTAACAGAAGGCTTCCCGGTGGAAGGTGCTATAGGCGGAATGGATGCTTTCATGGTCAGACATATGACTGATTTGCATGTGATTTGCCCTTATAGCAATAGTACGCATTCTGTTTATAAATGCTATGCCTTGTTCAACCTTGTTATGAGCAGTTAAAGTTGATGGGGTCTTACCTTTCATTATGACTTACACTAGTGCGACCATTTTTGAATTTCACAATTTATTCGTAATTTCTGCTAGGGCAAAACAGTTTCCATGGCCGTCAGAAAGTTATCAGTGAATTTCAGTAAACCTTTACCTACAAAAACTAAAACACAAAAAAATCAGGTCGCTTATAGATGTTCTAATTTGGGGCATAAAAAAAAAGGGGGAGAGCCCAGTTAAAAATCTACTACAATACTAGCCCATCAAAATTAGACATTTGCCATAATAATGACAACAACACGGCTTCTGAATTTTCAATAAATGTAGCCAACCGCAAAGGAATTAGAAGCACACTGCAACAATGAGTAACTCACTCTTTCATATGCCATAAGTCTGTGACACGTACATATGTGAAATGTAAAAACGCACATTCAGATGCTAGT
The DNA here is from genome assembly GCA_039090855.1 of Macrothele yani. NCBI lineage: Eukaryota > Metazoa > Arthropoda > Arachnida > Araneae > Macrothelidae > Macrothele > Macrothele yani. Next base: position 143,049,850 of record CM077002.1, read on the forward strand.
TTATCATGTACACCTACATGAGAGCTTGATATGTCGTCTTTGGCTATAAGAACAAACCGAATTCATCGGTGCGATGGAACATAGCAGGTTCTGAAATTATCGTGCATTGATGTTGTGTCACAGGGAAATACTCTGGGTGCAACCTAGACGGCGGCTCCGTCTTTACCTCATCCACGGGATTTAAACCCGGAAATTGTGCAGGCCACTGGAACAGAAAATTCTATTGGGCATGTTCCTGGAACCATTGCATGACGATACGAGACTTATGAGGGGGAACATTATTCTCCTGGGTGAGTCCATCTGCTTAAGGTTAAAATAGTAGCCTCGTCTCCCCATCCCAATTGAGCCGCTTCAGTGGCTCAGTGGTGTAAGCTTGCTGCGATATGGGTTCGGGTCCCAATCACCATGAGGCATGGATGTGGTGTTTATCTTACGACTGTGTTTATGTCCCTTCCCATGAACCAGTTGCCCTGAAATAAGGACGGACAACTACTTATAACCCATCAAGTTGCTCACGGGGGACATTAACCACCCATTTTTTCCACAAGAAAAAAACACGCTGGCAAGCTTTCCGCTGGAACAGTGTACAATTTCCTGGGCCACCACGTGCCCGGTGCCGGATTAGTCAAAAAAGTAGGCCTATGTGTCGTAATTCTAGCCGGGCTGGAAACCAAGTCCCGGCTGAAACACGAGTGGTGCTCAAACCCCATGATACTGGCTTTTTGCCCTCCCTATAACCAGAAAACCCACTTGTATCACTTAGAGTTGACCATCGTGATCGTTGAAAAAAAGAGATAAATATGAATAAAAAATGGCTAAATGTAAGGTTGTCATAAATTGTTTTTGGCAACTAAAGTGCTTAGAGTCCTGCACGGGCTTAATTTGGTGGGCCCGCCCCCCGGCCCGTGATGTGCCATTTGTTGTTATTTTGTCTTTCTATTGTATTTTATTAAAATGTGGAAATTAAATAATGAAATGGGATATTGTTGAAAATATTTAGTTGAATGTCTTTAAATAACATAACGCCCGAAACTGTCAGTTGCTTCACTTCTTTTTTAATAACAACAATAGTGACTGAGGGTGACTCCTGCTAATCCCCATATGTCAAGAAAATTTAAAGAATCAGTAAGGATAAGAAATCTGACTAACTCTAAACATGCGTTTCGGGCGCCTATGGCCGTTTGTACATTCGGGCGTTTTGGGCGTTATGGTCGTTAAAGGGTTAAAAAGAGAGAATAAGGAAGATTAGACGTGTTCAGTATCTTCCTTTCTCTGAACTAGTAAGAGGTAACACTGCTAAAGTAAATCCATATACATATTAGAGATAGAAGAAAAAATTCATGTCGTCCCACTCTCTCATACACACATGCATACACTCTCTCTCTCTCTCTCTCTCACCCCACCGCAGATATCTTCCGTCCCTCACTCTACACAACACACACCCTCGCTCGGGGTCGAATCTTTTATGTTGTCAGCAAGCCCCAAAATGGTTTTACCATCTTAATACCTACAGAATGGTAAAAACACCGTGAGTGCCTCTAGGTACAGTTAAATAAACAGTTAATAGGAACTGTTAAACACTCCAGGAAATAGGGGAACAGGACTTTTTCTTTCTTTATCATTGCGATAAGAAAAATGAGTCGAATTTGCTTGGCCCTGAACGGTCGTGTCTGGGAAAAAACCCGGCCCTGCCCGTTGCTTTGTTCTCTAAACTAAAACAAGGCCCGTCCCGGCCCGTGCAGACCTCTGAAAGTGCCGACATTTCTAACTCACAAGCATGTTGAAGTTTTCATCAATCATTTTTTACATCCTGATTTAGCTACAACAGACAATTTTTCTTCTTCCGAAAGTAGAAACCGAAATTAAATGGACATTGCTTTGATTGTGACAACCAAGCTTCCATAAAAGCCGCAGCAAGTTTATTTCGTTCTATAGGAAGAGTTTTGAGGTAGAGAAATAGGAAAAAAAGACATTTTATTCATTCGTATATTCGCTTTTTGAGGTACCAGGTTAGTGGTCAATGAAGTAACAAAAAGCCGGCCCGTGTAGTTTTTTGTTTTTCTTGGGGTAGGGGGTTTACAAACACCGTGAGTAACGGCGATAAGTAGCCGCTCGTCCCTAATTTGGCGCCACCGGAATCAATACCAAGAACCAGTACCGTAAGACAAACACAACATCCATATCTGAGTGGGGTTTCAAACCCGGAAGCATCACCGGCGAATGGACCTGAGCTACCAGTGCAGCCGGCGTAGTCCGATTTAGGGTATAGACGCCCAAGAAAATGAATGTGTGGGTGCGATTTTCACCGTTCGGTAAAGGAAAGGTTGTATTGGCGCCCAAACGAAAAATAATTTCCTAGCCTTGAGGATTGAAAAAATTGTGTGATCCGCACAACATATTTAAATAAAAAATTATTACCTCTTCATTGAAACGTTTGTCCAGTGTTGTCAGTTGACCCAAAAACCGTTGAACGATTTCGTGTCCCGTTTTTTTCAAGAAATAGTAATGATATGATGTATGAGATAAATGGACAATGAAACAGAGATAAGCCTGCTGCCGTAGCTCAGTTGGGAGAACAGCCATTCCGGAGTAGGAAAACGTGGTTTCGAATCCCACTGTCGGAAAAAGATAAGATATACTTTTTTTAATTCAGTGTTGTCATCTCTTCGCTATCGGCAGTATGTCATAAATGGAATGTACGTGCTAGGAAAGAATACAATGCGATTAAATTTATTCAAAAAATTTTATTTTAATGCTACACAATTTTTAGAAATCTTGTATTTAACATTTCGCTACTCACCTGAATAACCAATATATCACCTACCATACGCTTGCAGAGGCTAATTATTGGAACTAAAGTAGGCACAATATGTATTCCAAATGCACTTATAAATTTGTGCGATATTTTAATGCATCAATGATTGGTTTGGACCGAGACGAACTGAAGTATTTTATAGATTCCATGCCGAATCGGTAAATTGCTATCATTCGCAAAAAGTGTGGAAAAACTGCATTCGGTGCTTAATAAAGCATTGAATGTTTGAATTTAGACACTATACATATACCTGTCTTAAATGGAGTACGTCATACCTTATAAGTTAAAAGAAGCGTGATTGGAAATTGGCTTAGCCTCCTCGGTGGCGCAGTGGTCTAAGCGATGGCCTCTGATCATTCGTCCAAAAGGGGTCAGGGTTCGAAACCCGTGAGGCATGGATGTTGTGTTTGTCTTACGGCACTGACTCTCTCCTTTCCCTTAAACCAGTGACCCTAAATTAGGGACGGGAGACTGCTTATAGCCCATTGAGTTGCTCACGGTGGTCGTTAAACCTTCAATCAAAACAAACAAAAAATCATTCTCCCGAAAGAGGTCCAGGTTCTAATCCCGGTAAGGCATGGGTGCTGCGTTTGTCTTACGACACTGGCTCTCTCCCTTCCCTCAAACTAGCGACCCTGAATTAGGGACTGGCGACCGCTTGTAAACTATTGAATTGCTCACAGTGGTCGTTAAAACTCCAATCAGAAAAAAAGAGTAATTTATAAAAAAAAAAGCTGATTACAATGCTTTTGCAATAACAAAAGATTGAAATGTTCATGAAGCAATTTCAAAAGTAACTGATGACTATTATTTATCTTGGGCAACAGAGGCCGAATGAGGACCACCTCGTGTAAGATATATGCAGTGGCATAAAATTTGTCTGGGTATCTTTTGAATGAAATATTATACTTTCCGAGAGCAATCGTCTAAAAGAACAACGTTTAATCAATATGTTCTAGTTCTTAGTTATGGATCAGAGATATGGATCTCGTATAAAGTCTATACGGTTAAACCGTCTGTAGACAAAGTAGAAAAGCGTGGGGAGATTCGACCTTGGTATAAGAAAAATAAAAGGCAGAGGATTTCTTGGATTTTCATCATAAAAGTTAAGACCTTCTAGTGGTAATGTGATAGATACAGTACTAGAAATGGACATCGTTGGACAACAGAAATATGAGACTGGATACATAGAGAGAGAAGGCTTGTGGCAGCACATCCTGTGAAGGATTTCTGGCATATAAGAATTGATGTGGTACCAACTGTTGGCCAGCTGCTGGCCTGAACTGCTGGCCCAGGTGGTGGCAGCCGGGACACTTTATTGAAGGTTCATGTAACGGCGACATAGTGCTGGGCCAGTGCTGGCCAAGCAAGACTGTTTTTGCTGGGTCATTATCCCACAAACACGGAAATTGTAAATGCTACAGAGGCCTGTTAGCCGACTAACTCCATCCATACATTCAGGAGATGTACCCAGACCACCATGCCATCTTTCATCAGGACAACGCACCGTTTAATCAGGCACGTATATCTACTGAACGGTTGGAGGAACACGACAACGAATTCGCCACATTGACTTGACCCACAAACTTTCCTGACTTTTGAACATTTATGTGATATGCTAGCACAGTGTATGAGAACTGCTGATCCGCCTCCGCAGAATGAGCGTATAGTGAGAGAGCTTCTGTAGCGGACATGGTTCATGTTATGCATGGAGGATGTACGACACCTTGTAGAATCTATTCCTAGCCGTCTTTGAGCCGCAATTGCTCAGAAAGGTGGACCAACGCGTTATTATATTTATGTTCCTGTTGCGAAACTAACTCACTGTATACACTGTAAAATAATTCTGAAATTCACGGGCAACTTTCCGCGATTTACTTTGTTAATTAACGAAGCATATTTCTGATGCAACCTGTGACGTATATTCTAAAATAACTTTCATTTTTAGTTCCTTTTCCTATGTAAATCTGAGTTTGTTCTAATCTACACTTTCCAAACTTAACGTGATATCTTCTCTCTCACAAGAATGAGGTTGGTAACACAACTGAGATCTGAGTGAGTGACGTATGAATGGGATAAGAACGATAGATAAAAAGGGCGATACAGCAGTTGCTTAGTGTATGTGTGTGTGTTTGGAGATGCCCGATCGCTTTTAAGATAAATGTGAAATTTACAGCTTGTAGTGCTATATTGTGGAGTTCTTCAAATATTGCTGGACCAAATAAAGGTTATCGTAAGTTTGACTTCTGTATATGTTTCGTGTGGCCGTAAGACCTTAATTAGGAACTATTGCATCGTATTCTCATTTAGTTAAACATTTCCTTAGTCATGGTTTTTGACATAGGGTAACACCACGAAAAAGGCTTACGTTATAAATCTTTCCCGTGAAATGACGAACATATAAGGATAATTCTTAAGTTTCAGAAACCTTTCCGCAATTCCTTTCGTTTATTGATGGAAAAACTCCGTTCTCACTTTTTCCCAAAATATATAACGAAAACATTCCGGTAACAGGAGAGATTCGCGGGAATGCTTGAATTTTGATTAACTGTTGAATTTCAATATACAGTCAGAGGAACTAATTTTGAATTTCTGTAGCGAGATCGGATTCTGTGTATAGCATATAGCATGAATGAATGAAATACGGGATAACACCATTGTACAATACACATTTTTTAAAGTTGCGAATTCGTTTATCGGTGTAAATATGACATAAATGTTAAGTCAGATAATATTAAATTCATAAACAAATACATCGCTCTTTTAACGTTCAAGAAACACATAGCAACCGAAAAATTGTTATTCGTTCACCGCTGGGGAATTGAATCCACGGATCTCTCGATATCTAGCCGAGTGCGTTAACCTTACACCACGGAGACGTAACCAGATGGAGACGTCTTAGTAGCTGAGCCCATTTTACGGATTTATGATGTCAGAAGCTGACTTAAAAACACACATAGCACCGTGGATTGTTAGCCACCGTGGTGTAAGGCTAACGCGCTCGGTTAGATTTCAAGAGATCCGTGGATTCAATTCCCCGGCGGTGACCGAATAACGCTTGCTATGTGTTTCTGGAACGTGGAAAGAGCAATGTATTTGTTTATTTACTGACTCCACGTATTTGGAGTATTTTCATATTAAATTCAATTCAGTTTAGTTAGCTGTTACATGAAAACAAAATGCAATGTAACACAGCAACAGTGTCAGTAATTGATACAGCAAGGGAAATCTGGGAAAAGGCCCCAAGAGTCCTGACAAGACCTTGATCTCCCTAAACAAATGTAGGCAAGTCACAGTAACACATGAAATCACGGCGCATAACATTCAAAGGTATTAGTAGAAATTAGTATCAGTAAAATTGTTTCCCATCCCTCCTCCTAACTTTACCCACTTCCCTACTACTATGCCGTCTTTTTCGCATTTTGCTAATGTATCCCTTTGACGTTTTACTCGCTTCTCACTCCCACCCCCACCCCATTTTTAGCACGTCTTTTATAAAACAAGATCGTGCTTATGTTATCGGTTTGTCCGTCCGTCTGTAGACACGATATCTTTGCAACTAATAGTAATATTTGCAAAATTCTTTTCGCATTTTCAAACTTGAAGTATGTGAATGATGACCCTTTTTTTATTTTTTTACGATGCACAATTATGCCGCTAGAGGGCGTAAACACAGATGATATCGAATTCAAAATACATTTTATTCCATGCATTTGCTTCTAAACATCCTATTAAAAAAAGTTACTTTGCCTTGCGATTCTACTCATAGCGAAGATTATTTTAGGTATAGTTACCTTTTTAAGTTACGCATCGATTCTTCGCTAGGGGCGTAAAAGTAAATTGCGTTTCACCAAATATCTCTGCTTCCGAAACTCCGATTTGAATTTTTTCTTTCCGCAGAAGATATAGTTCCGGATGGGAAATCTTTCGCACATAATTTCTAATTTTTGGAATAGAACGATTTGGCCACAAGGGGGCGCAAGTGTTAATTTCTGCTTCTGATGTACTTGCAACAAAATCTGAGCTTCTAAAATCTCGATTGAAAAATTCTTTCATGGACCGATAACGCTCATGTCGATAAACATTTAAAAATATTTTCTTCTTAAAATCATGTATGGTTTCTTCGCCAGGGGGCGTATATATATATATATTATTTTGTTACTGCTTTTAATGGTCCAATTAAAAAAAACTCTTCTGTGTTGGATAGTTTCCGGTGCGACATGTTTTTCATATAATTTCAAAATTTTCAAATAATTCATTGACTTTCCGCTAGAGGGAGTAAAGGTAAATTGCGCTTTCCCTGATATCTCTGCTTCTAAAACTCAGATTTGAAGAATTCTTCCTGCACAGGTCACGGTGGGAAGTGTTTTGATTGTGATTTCTAATTTTTTATAAAATATGGTTTGGCCACCAGGGTGCGTAAGCGTTAATTTCTGCTTCGTAAGTATTTCCATCAAAATCTGAGCTTCTGAGATCTCGATTGAGAAAATTCTTTCGTGGACCGATACCGCTCATGTCGATGAACACTTGAGAATATTTTCTTTTCAAAATCATGTATGGTTTTTCTGCCAGGGAGTGTAGATGTATATCCTATTCCTGTCAATGTCTCTGCTTCTAAGAGTCAGATTTGAAAAATTCATTCTTTGTCAGATAGCGTTTCTGCTGTAGAATGCTCTCATATAATTTCAAAATTTTCAAGTAATACATAGACTTCCCGCTAGGGGGCGTTAAAGTAAATTGCGTTTACCACGATATCTCTGCTTTTAAAATTCCGATTAGAAAACATCACTTTGCACCTGATACAACTGCTGGTAGTAAACACTTTGCCTATCATTTTAATATTTGATAAAGAATGGTTTAGCCACCAGGGGGCGTAAGTGTTATTTCTTGCGTCTGATGTATTTTTAGCAAAATCTGAACTCCAGAAAACTTGATTGAAAAAATAATTTCCTTGACCGATACCGCTCACATCGAAAGACATTTTGAGAATACTTTCTTCTTAAAATAATGCATGATTTTTCCACCAGGAAGCGTAAAGGCTTTTCTTATTTTCGTCGATATCTCTGCTTCTAAGAGTCCGATTTAAAAAATTATTTCTTTGGTGGAGAGCGTTTCTGTGCGGAAATGTTTCTCATGTAATTTCAAATTTTTCGTAGCGCACAAGTCTTCTCCCAGAGGGCGTAAGTTCACGTTTCCGTTTACAGCAGCATCTGCGGGACAAAAAACCCGATTGCAAAACTTCTTTCTTCAGTCAGATACTATTAACTATGCAAACTGTGCGTGTATTTTCTTTTCAAAATAGGGCACAATTTCGCAGCTAGGAGCGCATATGCTTATTCTGTTTTTCTCAATGTCAGTGCTTTTACGTGTGCGATTTAAAAAATTATTTCTACACCGGATGCCATTTACCTTGTAGAACACTTAAGGCTAGTGTATGAGGAATTTTGTAGTTCACAGTTCTGTCGGTAGGTGGTGTTTGTGTACTTCAGTTTGCAGCTGTATTGCCACTTCCAAAAACGTTATTGAGACATTTCTTCTTCACTGTATGCCATTCGCTACAACAGATATGTGGAGCATTATCCTCTTTAAGTAACGCAACGATTTCTCACTAGCTGCGTAAAGGACGAACGCTTTTTCCACGAAGAATAATTTCCTCCTATTTTCAACTTTACCGCTATGCAAAATTTTTCCGCTAGCAGACGTAAACTTATATCATGTTTCTTTTTTATATTTCTTCTTTTAACTGTTCGTTTTGAAAATATCTTTGTCTCTGGTACGTTCCTTGTAGTATAGGAAACTTTTTGCTCTCCATTTGTTAATTTTCGTAACATGCTTTTTAGCCGCTGGGGGAACTAAGTAAATGTTTCTCTTTCTGGATGTTTTATCGATTATTATTGGAACCAGTCGATTGTTTTCCAAACCGATTCCATTGATTTTGAATAGCTTTCGTAAATTTAACTCGCTTCAGAACGGATTCAAAAGACGTGCTTATTACATCCGAAAATTCGGTGTCATCTTGCTTGTGTTTTACAATTATCATTTCAATTTAACCTATACCTTTTTTTCAATTTCGTCTTCCTCGAGCGGGAATTAAAACCTCGTCTCCCGGTTAGCACCCGAGTATGCTGACCACTACAACATCCAGAACGACCACGTTTCAAGTTTTCCAATACGGATTCACAACTTCGAAATTTGTATTATATCGAATGAATATCGGTTATTGTGGCACTGGACATTTCTTCTCCTCCCCGCCATTTTGTGCACCAGCTATTATTTATTGCGTTACGTTAGAAAACTAGGTGTTTAAATTATTGTACAAGTGACTGTACGATGCCTTTGTATCAGTCTGTGGAATCATCAAGACGAAAGCTATTATAGCTATCAAGAGTAATTTATAAATTTTGTGAAATAATGCTTTAAAGCAGTACATTTAACATTTTCTTAAAGATAAGTAAAAGTTTTTGTCAGTTAAAAAAAGGTTTCACGTTCCAAAATCATTCTGAAGCTTCGAATAATCACGTTAGAAACAAAATATTGTTCTTAATTTGTGGTAAATCATCATACAGAAAAAATAAAATTTTGCAAGCGTATTAAAACAAGTTAGTAAAATAATGCAATGCATTGACTATGATACGCTGTTCAACCTACCAGAAATCATTACTCAAGTTATGAGGATAATGTCTGTGGAGTAAATCTCGCTCCGGTGGCCTGACCTTTGACCCCATTTTGATTATATTAAACAGAACTGGTTCAGTAAGCCTCCGGAACAACATCAGAAAGTACTGTCGCAATAGAAGTATTTTTAGTCAAGCTATGAGGATAATAGCTGTTGGATAAATCTCGCGCCTGTGCCCTGACCTTTGACTCCTATTCGATGTGATTAAGCAGAATTGGTTCAGTATACCTCCGTAACAACATACTACAGTTTTGTCGCAATAGAAGCATTTCGCCGCCCCGGTGGCGCAGTGGTCTAAGCGATGGCCTCTGATCATTCGTCCGTAAGGGGTCCGGGTTCGAATCCCGGTGAGGCATGGATGTTGTGTTTGTCTTACGGCACTGGCTCTCTCCTTCCCTGGAACCAGTGACCCTAAATTAGGGACGGGCGACTGCTTATAGCCCATTGAGTTGCTCACGGTGGTCGTTAAACCTCCTATCAAAAAAAAAAAAAAAAAAAAAAAAAAAAAATAGAAGCATTTCTAGTTAAGTTATGAGGATAATGGCTGTGGAATAAATCTCGCTCATGTGTCATGACCTTTAACCCCATTTCGATGATATTGAACAGAACCGGTTCGGTATACTTCCGGAACAACATACTAAAGTTTTGTCGCAATAGAAGCATTTTAGTCAAGTTACGAGGATAATGGCTGCGGAATAAATTTCGCTCCTGTGCCCTGACCTAAACCGCATTTCGATTATACGCAACAGAACCAGTTCTGTGAACCTCCAAAAGAACATGATAAAGTTTTGTCGCAATCCAAGCATTTTTACGTAAGTTATGACGCATAAGGGCGAAGGAATGGATCACGCTCCTGTGTCCTGACCTTCGCATCCATGTCGCTCATTTTCAATAGGGTTCATCCCTAGGTTGTCCCCTATCACATACTAAAATTTCATCGAAATCGAACCATTTCTACGTGAGTTATCGTGCTGACGGGCAGACAGACAGACAGACAGACAGACAGACAGACAGACAGACGCACCGACGGACGGAAGAAGCTGGAGCATATACGCTTCCTCAACCTACGGTTGGAAAGCGTGAAAATAATAAGCTCCAACAGAAAATAATACAAGTTAGTAAAATCATGCAATGCATTGATTATTATACGCTTTCCAGCATACTAGAAAAACATTACTCAAGTTATTAGGACAAAAGCTATGGAATAAATCTCGCTCCTATTTCCTGAATTTTGAGCGCATTTCGATGATATTAAAAATAATTGGTTCAGTGAACTACCGGAACAACATACTAAAGTTTTGTCGCAATAGATGCATTTTTAGGTAAGTTATGACGCATAAAGGAAATGGAATAGATCCCAATCCTGTGTCCTGATCTTTGACCCAATTTCGCCTATTTCCAATAAGGTTCGTCCCCAGTGGTCCCCCACCACATATTAAAATTTATTCGAAATCGAATCATTTTTACTCAAGTTATGACGCATAATTTTGGAATGGATTCCTCTCATATGTCCTGACCTTTAACCCCATTTTGCCTATTTTAAATAGGGTTCGTCTCCAAGTGGTCCCCTACCACATACTAAAATTTCATCGAAATCGGACCATTTTTACGCGAGTTATCGTGCGGAAGAGCAGACGGGCGGACAGACAGACGGATAAAGTAGGAGCATATATTCTTCTTTAATCTACGGTTGAACAGCGTAAATGACTAAATCACTCACATTGGTAAAGAAACTAATTTTATCGTCACTCAATAGATTTTTCCTTGATCGTTAAGGCGGTTCGGAAGACATCCTATCTCAGTGGTTAAAGACCGAGGCTTGCTTACGGTTTCCAACCGTAGGTTAAAGAAGCGTATATGCTCCAGCTTTGATCGTCTGTCTGTCTGTCCGTCCGCACGATAACTTGCGTAAAAATTGTTCGATTTTGATGAAATTTTAGTATGTGTTAGGGAACCCTATTGAAAACGGACAAAGTGGGGTCAAAGTTCAGGACATAGGAGCGGGATCCATTCGATTGCCGTTATGCGTCATAACTTGCGTAAACATGGTTCGATTTCGATGAAATTTTAGTATGCGGTAGGGGATTACCTCAGGACGAACCCTACCTAAAATGGCTGAAATGGGATCAAAGGTCAGGACTAAGGAGTAGGATCTATTTTGTTGCTCTTATGCGTCATAACTTACGTAAAAATGCTTCGAGTGCGACAAAACGTTATCATGTTGTTCCGAAGATGTACTGAACCGGTTCTGTTTAATATCATTGAAATGGGGTTAAAGGTCAGGATACAGGAGTGAAATTTATTTCACAGCCATTATCCTCATAACTTGACTAAAACTGCTTCTATTGCAACAAAACTTTAGTATGTTATTCCGGAAGTATACTGAATCGGTTCTGCTGGATATCATCGAAATGGGGTCAAAGGTCAGGACACAGGAACGAGATTTATTCCACAGGCCATTATCCTCATAACTTGAGTAAAAATACGTCTATTGCGACAAAACTTTGGTATGTTGTCAAGGAGGTATACTGAACCAAGGCTGTTGACTATCATCGAAATGGGGTCAAAGGTCAGGGCATTGGAGTTGGATTTATTCCACAGCCATTATCCTCATAACTTCAGTAATGATTTCTGGTATGTTGGAAAGCGTATGATAATCAATGCATTGCATGATTTTACTAACTTTTGAGGACCTAACCCAAGCGACCTCGGTTCGATACCAGTACCAGTGAGTAAGAATTACCCTATGAAGTTCTGAAAAATTCAAGGTTTTCGATTTCGCCAAATTTTTGTATAAATACCAAAAACTTGAAACGGACGTTTCTGAAATAAACGGTATTACTGATTGCGGAAAGTCTCTGAAAATACGGAAGTTAAAAAAAAAACGGGCACTTTTAAAATCGGAAATCTCTTTAAAAGACAGACACTTACCGGCAGCTTTGCTCCACGTTATTTTCAGAGATAATTTATCCATTCAGTGTATATATACGTATTAATAATTCAAGTACTTTACTTCTAAACATTGATGTGTGTATCTAACGAGAAGGCTAAAAGTTAATACAGGTCTTCTGGGCTAGAGCAAGTTTCAATGGCTATAGAACGCTCGTTATTTTTTAAGGAAGACTACTGAATGCAGTTATTTAAGTTTTTATTTTACCTTATTTGGATTTTTGTATTCACGGTAATGAATCCTCTAATTTTTTATCCTTTTCTATCTATCGAAAACCAGTCGTCGTTTGTTCTTTCATTCTGGGAAAACACACGTTTTTCCGCGACGGACATCGAAGCCGTTTCCCCTCACTCGTGAGTAAGGCGCTCTCCCACCTGAGCTATGCAGACAGAATGTCTCGCTGCGGATTTGTCGTTTTGACACATGTTTTCACTTCTGTAGTACGTGGCAAATCCTTGCAGCTCTTCATATCTTTTTCAACGCAAAGTTTCAGCAATCAACTTTCTTTATAGAAGGGCTTTCTCGTATTTATCTACGCCGCAGTTCTTGGATAAAAAGATTCCTTATGTGTTTGACTTAGCAAGTAATTATGGATCCTATACACATAATTACACTACTGGCCACCCAAAATGCAACACCAAGAAGGAAGCATTCGATTGGCCTGAAATTCGCAGCATGTGTAGCCCGCGAGAGGACATGCAAATTATTAGTATTGCAGGGCATATGCAAAACATATGCGCCTGGAACGTCACCGAGACGCACTAAAAGAAGGTTGCACAGAAGGCGGGGTGTAAGTAGTGGAAGTGCGTTGTGCGGCCGGAACTGTGCGATGGGAAGCTTCCTGATGCCTCGTCGCAGAATACGGCAGGCATTCCAGAACGTTTCAGAGTTCAACAGAGGACGAATAGTGGCTTATCGTACCGAGACATCGGCGCCCGTGTGGGACGACATCCAGCCACAGTGAGGTGAGTATGGATTCGGTGGGTGCAGGAGCGACGGATGGACCGACGTGAGCGATTGCCGCAACCACGGCACACCACCGAACGAGAGGACCGGTATGTTATGTGGTGAGCATTGATGGCTCGCACCGCCACATCACGAACATTAGCGCAGGAATTAGGGTGTGTTGCGCAACAACCTGTGTCAGCACGTACCGTTCGACGTCGTCTGCAGGAGCGGAGACTTTTCGCACGGCACCCATTGCACCTGTTACCATTGACGTTACACCACCGGCGAGTACGGCGGCAGTGGGCCGTTGAACGCCGCACCTGGACTACGGAGTGGCACGACATTGTCTTCTCCGACGAATCCCGCTTCTGCCTGCAACACCACGATGCTCGGATCCGCGTGTTGCGGCACCGCGGCGAGAGACTGTATGATCCCTGCATTATGCATCACCATACCTGTCCGTCGCCTGGCGTTATGGTTTGGGGCGCAATTGGATATGACACCCGCACACCTCTTGTACGCATCACCGGTACACTTAACTGTCACCACTACATCTCAGACGTTTTGGAGCCTGTAGTCCTCCCTTACCTGCAGGACCTGCCAGCAGCCACGTTTCAACAGACAATGCGCCCCCTAACATGGCACGTATCGTGCAAGAAAATGACACGGCCCACCAGGTGTCACTGCTGCCGTGGTCCGCCTGTTCTCCCGATATGTCGCCCATCGAACACGTCTGTTCGCTGATCGGCAACCGAGTGGCCCGGCAAGCACCACCCGCGGCTTTGCCCGATGAACTGTGGCAACTTGTGGAAGTAGCCTGGACCGACATACCCCAAGCCCACATTCAAAGCCTCTTTCGTTCGATGCCACGGCGTGTAGCGGCCGTTATTGCCAGCCATTGAGGCCACACGACCCATTGATGTCTCCGTGTTCCGCAAGTCGCACGGGCCTGCAAGCTCAATCGTTTCATCTTTGTATCTGTTGGTATGTGTCCAGTAAATCTGGCTTTGCTATCTCGTGTCTTTCTTGGTGTTGCATTTTGGGTGGCCAGCAGAGTAGAAGCATTTTCAATAATATTAAAGCAGCTTTACCTACTACATTAGATAGAGAACCCGAACGTAATGAGAGGTTTGTGGGCTCTCTGCAATACAAAAGATCGAGAAAAAACGGAGATACGTCAAAGGTTGGGTGTTTATAACATTCCACTTTTAGACTCAGCCTCAAATGAACATGTTAGTAATTACGTGGAATGAACGAGAAGGAATCTGGAGTTACGCTTAGAAGAACATAAATATAGCGTAAAGGTGGGCCTACATACTACAGCACTTGCAAGAAATGTTAATGCAGGTAGCATGTATCCTGATTGGTCTGTCGCCAAGATTTTGGTAATCCCCGCTTCTGCCTACTCATTAATGCTTGCTGAGAGCTTATTTATTTCAGCCTTTGGCAAAAAGTGCTGCAATGATCGCTGTCCGTATGAATTACTTGGACTTTGAAAGCATTGCATTGATTCGTTGAACTTTAGTGCTGATCATTAGTTGTTCCGATCGGTATATTTGAACTTTAGAAGTGATTTATTAATGTATTGCACTCTGAAGGTGATATTCTTGTTTAACTCATTTCAGCATTAGAAAGCTTTTGATGAACTAGTTCTGTAACATGTGACCAAAAGATTACCAATTGTACCCACAATGCACCGCATGCCTTCTAGTATATAAGAGCGTAGAAATGAACAATATCTTACATCTGAAGATAGGGTGATTGTCAGCCTGAAAGTACTCATGTGTTTTAGCCGTAAATATTCATCGTATTTTTAACATTAAATCGTGTCAAGACAATAATTGATGCATTTTTTTGCACGAATTACTTCATCTTTAACTGAATTCAGCACTAAGGAACATTTCTAAGATCCGTGTATGTAGGATATGCACGTCAGTGAGAAAACAAATAGAAGGAACTGCTAATTGTAAATGATTAAAGGTATGACTCTGATTCATGACGACGTAATACACATAGTGTATCATCATTCTGGAGCGGTGATGCAACATGTAGGGAATGGAAATGACCTGTCAAATACATCGTGGGTCTTGAACAAAGGAAAATCGAAAGTAATGTTCCATGCAGGTCCACTACTAAATAAATCAGAGAACTCATTTCCCACACACGGCCCCACGTACACGAAGAAAAAGTCCTGGTTTTTCTGGTTTTGAGAAACAACTCAGTTTAAATATTCAGGAAAACTGCATAGCTCTCGGATAAGAAAAATAAACGAAGGGAAGTCGATCAAATGTAAAATAATAAAAATGCTAGTATAAATTTTCAGGAAATTAAGAATATTTTTGTAATCGAACGAGGAGGGGGATAAATACAGATAAAAGCAATAGATTCGCAACAACAAAATGTATTAGAAATTCAAATGTGTTATTATGTATAAAGACGATTTTTTTTTATTTTAAGAAGAATGCTTTAGGAAACAATGTGTGAATGCACCTGTAGCTTTCACTTTGCAAAGAAACTGAGCATGAAATTATTTCCGTGGGCTGCGACAAAGTGTCATGTTTTACACGTTTTGAAAATTATTTTACACACTATTATCATACAGGGTGTGTATAAATGAATTATACAACATCAGTATGCTACTAAAATACGACAGATAAACACTTACTTTAAACGTCAAGAGACGTGCCAAGTGTTTAAGTTTGTTAAGCCAGATGATAGATGGCGCCAGGTGTCTCATGTAATGAAAAATATCGTCGAACACGGAATGCAATAAACATGGCTTCCCCAGGGGAGAAAGCAGCGTGTGTGTTTTAGTTTAAGGAGTGCACATAGTTTTCCTGATAGTTTTCAATATGCTTTCAATATATTTTTGGACAGATAAAACTACATAATGATGGGTACCCACTTCGCCCACTGGTATCAGGCTATGTTAGCCCTACCAGGCCATTGGAAAAAGCTTTAGCTTCATATTTGTCCAAATTGGTAGTGGATTCGTCTCACTCCATTCGGAGCTCCACTATGGCTGTTGAAAGGCTTCAAATGTTTCAGCCACATGGTAAGCCTTTTATTTTGGCGTCCCTTGATGTAGTTTCCTTGTACCCTGACGTACCTGTGGAATCCGCCCATCAAATTATTGAGGCTCTTCTCGCTAATTCTTGTGACTCTCTTAATGAAATTTCGGCAATTATGAACGCTCTTCGGCTTGTCATGCAACGTTCAAATTTTAAATTTCAAGGGTGTATTTATCAACAGTTGGAGGGCTCACCTATGGGCTCTCCAGTGTCTTGTATCCTTGCGGAAATTGTTATGCAATTTATTGAAAATAAGGTTCTATTGGAATTTCCTTACACCCCCAGCTTATATTTAAGGTATGTCGACGATATCCTGGTCATTTGGCCTCATGCACAGGACTTACTGAATCAATTCGCCGACACGCTTTCTTCTATTTTTCCCGCTATCAAGCTCATGGCAGAACTAGAATATAATCATATTTTACCGTTCTTAGATATTAGTATCTTACATGATCCAACTACTCATAAATTATCATTTTCAGTGTATCGTAAACCTTCTTATGTTTGTTCCATTATTCCATACTGTGCAAACCACCCTTTTGTGCAGAAGACGTCAGCCATCGACTTTTATTTCAGACGAGCATATACTCACTCCTCTACACATTCAGTTTTGCATAGTAAGATCGATAGAATTTTTGAAATGACTAAAAAATTAGGGCATCCCAATTACATTACTCGTAAGATCCATGCAAGAGTTTTGGCACAGCGATGCACTACATTAGTAGGGATTAATGAGAGTAATCCGAGGTTTATTGTGTAATTAGAGTTTTTACCCGGAATAACGAATTTTCTGTCACGTGTGTGTTCCAAATATGAATTACAATTTGGTGTCAAGTGCAAGGACTTATTTGCACAACTCAGGCGTGACAGAGATAAACCCGACATATTGCGACGTTGGGGAGTATATGATGTTCCTCTCTTGGACCCTGTTACTAAACAGCACCTTTGTAACTACGTAGGTTCCACAAGGAGACATTTGAATTTGAGATTAATGGAACATAAATATAGTGTTAAAGCACACCTTCAAAATACTTCTCTTGCAAGAAATGTTAATAATGGGACATATTTTCCGGATTGGTTCAATGCTCGTATACTCTTGACACACTCTTCTGTCAGTACCTTACTGATAGCCGAGAGTGTATTTATTAAAGCGTTGGACAAAAAATGTTGTAATGATTATTACCCAGTGGACCTCCATGAAAGTTGGACACCGATTTTGAAGTCATTGAGCTTTAATATAATTCGCAAGAATCTCACTTAATCTGTGGCAACTACTGTGCATGTTATATTGTTTTGTGGTATATGAATAACAAGTAGCTGGCTTTGTTATGTCACACATGACCTTTGTATATATACAGATATCAGTGATAGCTGCCTGGAACATCTGATGATGGAGTGACCGGCACTCCGAAAGTGCTAATGGTTTTAATCTGTAAATAGGTTTCTGTTTTTATAATAAATCGTGCTTAGACGGTGTGTTACTTTATATTGTGATTTAGTAGCACGACATTTCTTTCATATTGATCTCTAACAGTAGTTCAGCATAAGTTCAAAACGGTGTACAAGAGACAGCAGCCGACAAGAAAGAGCATAGGACAATGGGCAAATAAATTCAAAGCAACAGGAAACGTTTTAAAAGGCAAAAGCACTGGGAGACCTTCCATTTCGGACCTATGACCGTTTTTTTTTTTTTTGGCTGTCTGTTTTTGTCTTGGCCTCTAAATGACTTCGTGGAAGAATGCCAGACGATACCAGAGCAGAGAGTGTATTTCGCGAGGGAAGGAACAAATGACTTTATATTTAACGAGGAAGACGTGCGTAAGGCTTGTCTAAGAAGCCCAAAGAAGTCCGTCGGCGTCGCCAGTTTTGAACTCGAAATATTGCGAGCAACGGTTCACATGGATCTTCATAAACATCTACGCCTATATGCATGTAAAGTACAGTTAGTGCAAAACCTTCTGCCAAATGATCAACCACTTCGAAAAGCATTTGCGGTAGACATGCTTACTCGCATTGACGATGACCCCGCACTCCTTCCACGGATATGTTTCAGACATGAGTCGACATTCCATGTTTCCGGCACAGTGAATATACATAACTGTCGAATCTGGAACACGGGATATCCCCATGTGGTCGTAGCGCACGAGAGAGACAGCCCGAAGGTTAATATATGAGCTGGCCTAATGGAAGACAGAATGATAGGACTCTTTTAATTGGCTGAACCAACCGTTACTGGCATAATGTACCTGGACAATTCGCAATTACGCAAATCCAAGATATTCAAAACATCATTTACCAGCAAGATGGGGTGCCTCCGCACTGGTCGTATGCAGATCTTTAGACCACCGTTTTCCGGGACGTTGGATTGGACGTGGGGGTCCGATGGCATAGCCACCTTGTCCTCCTGATATTACACCATGCGATTTTTCTTTGGGGGCTTTATTAAGGAACATTGTTTACAAGAAAATGATTACATCTATCACTGAGATCAAAGAACGCATTACTGCAACCTTCCTCCTTGTTACACCTGATATTGTGCAGCGTACGTGGGTGGAACTGGACTATCGTTTAGACATCCTGCGAACAACCAACGGAGCACACGTAAAGACCTACTAACAATTAAAAAGGAAACTTTCATATTTACTATGTGTGTTGATATTAAAAGTTAGTTGTTAATTATCATATTTTTTTAATAGTATACTGAAGTTGTATACTTCATTTATGGACACCATGTATATTTATTTTCTCTAATTTCAGAAATGTGTTATGGAAAACCCAAAATTACATATTTATGTGAAGGCAATATAAACATACTGGCCTCTGAATTAGAAACATTTTTTTATTTCCGGGGTGGACCACATTTAACCCGAACTCCAGCAGCTGTTTGGCATAGTCCACAAGGTGTTGAAGTGCACTAAGTTCCACAGCACACTAGGCGTTCATCAGACAGTTCTTCAACTGGCTGAGCTTTGACGGAAGAATACTTTGCTCCTGGATCTTTTTTTTTCTTTTTAGCATGTCCCATATATTCTTAATGGGGTTCACCTCCGAGCATTCTTACGGCAAAGGAAGATGGTGGAAGTCGCTGTTATGACTCTGAAACACTGTTGAGCACATCTTACGCGATGGACGGTAGCATTTTCTTCCATCAAACAACAGTTACTTTCTGGAGAGAAAGTTAACATTGCAGAGTGGATTTGGTCGGCAGGAATGTCCAGATAATCCTTGGAGGAAGTACGACCTTCCAGCAATATCAGGGGATTCAACCCGTACCAACAGAACATGCTGTACACCACGACATCGCCTCTAGAACCTTGAGTTGTATATATTAGGGGTATGCAAAAGTTTCCGCCCCAGCTAGCTGCCGCTGTAGGGGTCTTACAGACAGGCGACCTGTGCTGTCTGTTCGTACATGAAACGAAGCATGGCGGTTGATAAAGTTCGTTTGCGGGACTCTTTGTTATTCATGTTTCATTTAGAGAACAGTGCGAGTTAATTACACAGTTCAATACGTCAGGTGTATGGCGGAACGGTTATGGGTAAGCAGACGTGTCGTGTATGGTTTTCCAGGTTTAAGACAGGTGATCTAAGCTTGGAAAGCAAGCCACTTGCAGGTAAATCGCAGGAACTGGCAGACGAGGAGCTAGAATAACTGTTGCAAGAGGATGCCACAAAATTAACCAGGCAACTGCCGAAACGTTTGAAAGTGGTTCGATCGACGGTGGTACGGTGTCTACACGCCTTGGGTAAGATCCAGAAGATTGGTAAGTTGGTTCCGGATATTTTAATTTAATGGAGCGTACTATTAGTCAGCGACTGGGCATCTGCATGTCGTTGCTAAAGAGGTATCAAGGGAAGACTTTCTTGTGTTAGGTTCTCACCGGGGATGAAAAATGATTATATTCCGACAACCCAGGACGCAAGAGATCTTGGGTCGACCCAGGCCAGCCATCAACAACCACAGCAAAACAGGATATCCACTAGAAAATGGGGTTGTTGTGTGCGTGGTGGGATATGCATGGAATGCTGCACTTTGAATTGGTTGAAACCGGACGAAACAATAACTGCACAACGATATAGCTATCAGTTGATAAAACTGAACGCCGCAATCGAGCAAAAACGCGCATGGGCCGGTAAAGGACGTCGCCCAGTCACCCTGTTGCACGATAATGCCAGACCACATATCGTTTCCATCATGAAATCAGCCCTTGAACAGTTACACTGGGATATTTTACCGCACCCGGCTTACTCCCCGGACATTGCACCCTCAAACGTTCATCTGTTTCTCTTTATGCAACGTACCATAGCCCAACAGCGGTTCAACACAGCTCCAGAGGTGGAAAATTTTGCCACTGCGTTCTTTAGCTCAAAACCCGAATAGTTCTATCAGAGGGGCATTCATTTGTTGCCTGAAAAATGGCAAAAGGTCATTGATGCTAACGGCCAATGTTTCGTTGAATAAATGTGTACTGGTTTCCTGATTGTTCTTGTTTTCTTTCTCCTTAAAACGGCAGAAAATTTCGCATACCCCTAATAGAAGGCAATCCTGTTCCATGATTTCATGGGGCTTCCGCCAAATTCTCGGCCTTCCTTCGGTACATAACAAGGTGAACCGCAACTCTTTGAACCACAAGATACTTTAAACCACTCCTACCGTGACGATACACAGTGTTCCTGACGCCAATGTAAACGAACTTTTCGGTTCTTCGCAGAAATCAGTGGTTTGCACATAGAAATGCTACTTCCAGTACCTATTCTCTTCAATTCACTGCGCTAATTCGCGAAGATAGGGGTCAGGAGTCGCCTTCTTTGAACGGCTTGGTCAATTACTGCACACAGGAAGTCTTGTAGCCCTGTACAAGCCTTTTCAGGCAACTGCGTTCTCGTTCCTGGCAGATTTCTGTCGCGCCACAGTTACGCTTCTTAGGAAAGCAATGTGGTTTACTTTTTCACAGATTTTTAAAGACCCGGGTTGTCTGATCCTTTGAGAAACCAGTCAGCTCTGCTGCTTTGAAAATCGTCGCTACATCCAGATGGCCACCCACAAGAAGCCATTTATAAGACTCTGAAAGATCCTTTGTTTTTCCCATTGTGATCAGCACTACTACGGTTACTAACGAACAGCAGCAGTCTTAAATAGTTGTTAAATAGTTGCCTAGGTCACGTGATGACACATTTCCGCGTATTTTGTACACTGCTGGCCACCCAAAATGCAACACCAAGAAGGTTTCGAGATAGCAAAGCCAGATTTACTGGACACATAACAACAGATACAAAGATGAAACGATTGAGCTTACAGGCCTGTGCGACTTGCGGAACACGCATACATCAATAGTTTGTGTGGACCCATGACTGGCAATAACGGCCGCTACACGCCGCGGCATCGAACGAAAGAGGCTTTGGATGTGGGCTTGGGGTATGTCGGTCCAGGCTGCTTCCACACGTTGCCACAGTTCATCAGGCGAAGCCGCGGGTGGTGCTTGCCGGGCCGCTCGGTTCCCGATCAGCGACCAGACATGTTCGATGGGCGACATATCGGGAGAACAGTCAGGCCACGGCAGCAGTGAAACCTGGTGGGCCGTGAAAATTGTTGCCCAATACGTGCCACGTGCAGTTGCGCATTGTCCTATTGAAACGTGGCCGCTGGCAAGTCCTGCAAGTAAGGGGGGACTACAGGCTCCAAAACTTCGCAGATGTAGCGGTGGTTGTTGAGTGTACCGGCGGTGCGTACCAGAGGGGTGCGGGTGTCATATCCAATTGTGCCTCAATCCATAACGTCACACGACGGATCGTTATGGCGATGCATAATGCAAGCGTCATAGATTCTCTCGCCGCGGTGCCGCAACACGCGGATTCGACCATCGTGGTTTTGCAGGCAGAAGCGAGATTCATCGGAGAACACAATGTGGTGCCATTCCGTAGTCCAGGTGCGGCGTTCAAAGGCCCACTGCCGCCGCACTCGCCGGTGGTGTAACGTCAACGATAATCGGAGGAATGGGCGCCATGCGACAAGTCCCCGCTCATGCAGACGACGTCGAACGGTACGTGCTGACCCAGGCTGTTGTGCAACACACCCTAATTCCTGCGCTAACGTTCGTGATGTAGCGGTTCGAGCCGTCAATGACCACCGCACAATATGCCGGTCCTCTCGTTCGGTTGTGTGCCGCGGTTTCGGCAATCGCTCACGTCGGCCCGTTTGACCCTCCTGCACCCACCGAATCCATACTCGCCTCACTGTGGCTGGATGTCGTCCCACACGGGTGCCGATGTCTCGGTACGATAAACCGCGGTCGCGATAAGCCACTATTCGTCCTCTGTCAAACTCCGAAACGTGCTGAAATGACTGCCGTATTCTGCGAAGAGGCATCAGGAAGTTTCCCACGCACATGTCCGGCAGCCCAACACACTTCCACTACTTACATCACGCCTTCTGTACACTCTTCTTATAGTGCTTCTCGGTGGCGTGCCGGGGCACCTGATTTGCATATGCCCTGCAGTTTTATCGTTTGCGTGTCCTCTCGCGGGCGACGCATGCTGGTAATTTCCGGCCAATCGGATGCTTTCTTCTTGGTGTTGCATTTTGGGTGGCCACCAGTGTATATATGCTGCGTAAGAGATGTTTACGTACAACTGCACAGAGTTTTCTAGTTTAGAGTCTGGTGATTGTAAATGGCGGTTCTTTAAGATCTTATACTGAAATAAAAATTTAAATGGGATTCTTGGTCTTCCAGGACCAAAACGTAGTGGCGTAACTTCCACCACCGCAGCCCCCGCCGCTTTTGGAAAGGCGGGCGCAGGTAAAGAAGGGACGTACTGACAGTTATAGTTTTATGAAAAAATCCGAATACGCACAAAAACAAACAAACAAATAATTTACCCAAAGATTAATATTTTCCATTAAGATATACGTATTTAGCTTTGCAGGTAAATAAATGTCATGGTAAATAAATGCATATTTTCCCTTTTAAAACACTGGATATACTACAGGTTGAATCATTCTGCCATTTGACTCCGGCATGTAATATACGATCGCTCTACAATGCGTTGTAAATAATACGATCGCTCTCTAATTGCCCTCCCTTTGTGCTGTTGAGGAAAGGTGCAAAGCCATATGAGAATCCCCCGTGAAGGATGTGCGAAAACAGTCAGTCACCTAGGATTTCGAACACGACACGCGCGTTTATTCACAGCAGCCGCAGATCTGCGATGTATAAGAGGGTGATTTCTTCAAACGATTTGTTTTATTTTAAACAAAACAATTAAACGTTGCTATTGCTTTTAGTGCTTCCTACAGTAGCAGGTCTATCTCATTCACTGTGTAAGAACTTCTATGTACAAGCGAACGATATCAATTTGCAAAATGTCACAAAAATGTCCAAGTGGAGCACAGTATCGGACGGAAAGAAAAGTAGGAGACGCGCGAAGATTCTTCCCAAACCCAAGCTCATTTTACACTGAGTCGGTTAAGCTCAAGTGATATTTCTCATGAAAAGAGTGACGGTTTGTTTAGCTCGTCAGCTGTTCAAAGTTTAAAAGCTCTCATTTGATAAAAACTGAGCACTTCAGAAACAATTGAAAGTAAAACGGATGATAAGTTTGCTAAATTCGTTCCTTGCGATTGGACGATTATTTTACTGAATTCGCTCCTTGCGACTGGATGATTATTTTGCTGAATTCATTCCTTGCGATTGGATGATTATTTTGCTGAATGCGTTCCTTGCGATTCGATGATTATTTTGCTGAATTCATTCCTTGCTAATGGATGATTATTTTGCTAAATGCGTTCCTTGCGATTGGATGATTATTTACTGACTTCATTCCTTGCGATTGGATGATTATTTTTCTGAATTAATTATTTCCGATAAAATGTATATTTCATGTTCATGCATATGTTCTCGCACCGTGTTTATCCTGATTTGCTGATTAATAACCTTACACAGTTTATTTATTCCAAAAATTATTCAAAAAGTTAAAAGTCATCCAAAAAAATGTTTAATCAAGCTGTCTAATGGGTTGTTGTGGATGTGGAATGTTATGGTCGTCTGAAAAGAAACAATTCTGAACCCTGAACCCGGATTTTCTCCCCTAGACTTGGCGAAAATAAAGCAGCATTTCGAAGACGATGATTGTCTTTTTATACAGGTTTGTTTGTTTGTGTGTTTGTTTAGAAGATGTTTTCCTTAACTGAAAAAGGTCAACCTTTTTCATAAACGAAAAATATAAAATATGTGAGTGATTTTGATCAAAAAAATAAAAAAATAAAAAAAGGAAGCGAAAGCAAAAATAATATCTTAGAAGTTTGATGAGAAAAATGCATCCTTTCGGAACTTCAGCAGCAATTCTACAGCCATGAAATGAAGCTTAAAATCCATGACTGACATGTCTGTTATTAAAACCACCATTCCAGCGGAATAAATCCTGCAACATCGATTTTATAATCTTTTGTTTGAGGTTGAATTAAGGGTATAAACTCTCCACTCGTAGTGAAAAAATATCTGAAAGCAGATCAACAGTTTCAAAAAAGCTAAGCGACAGTTCAAATGACTACTGAATTTCCATTGTGTATTACAGTAAGCTACTGAGTACTATTCCTGTTCCAGGCTATTGAACATTTCAATCTCTTCTAAGGAATTTCGATTCTCACAGTTTTCTTTATCATCACTTACATAACATACTAACGTGCTGAATTCCAACAAATGGCCCCCAATAGCTGCGTCGTGGTATTTTGTTGTGAAAAAGCATGACGGAATATCTAATGGCACTCTCACGAAAATGAACTCATGCTGAATTCATTCACTGTAGCAATATGAATTATTTATACAATAAAATCATTTTCCGCAGTATTTCAACTAAAATGCCTAGAAAACTGTATATATCCCTTTTGTTCTGAACAAATAAATTTTTTTTTTACCAAACCCGAGTAGAACTTTCAACCACTTAAGTGACCGACGTACCTGTATAAAATGGATCCCAATTTGTTTTTTGTTCTCCCCAAACAGAAATGTTCAAATTAAGGCAATGGTTTACCAAAAGTACGACAAAACAATTTTTTCACACCTCTCATCTCAGCAGTACTGACCGTAAACCTGTCTCTGGTGGCAAGCATTAGTTTTTTGTCCTGTATTGCCTTCTCCATTATCCGAAGTATGATTGGGAAGGGCTAATTCCCCTGACATGCCCGTCATGTTATTGGGTAGGAAAAGTGACGCAAACATCTCCTTTCTTAGGTTTGTCACCATTGTTACAGAGTGTAGTTGAAAAGTGTTCGTTCTCCGATATTTATCGCTTTATTCGCCAACGTCCATTTCTTCGATGAAGCAGAAAACGTGACGCATCGGAAAAGGCAATCCTTTGCCAATCAGCGAGAGGTCCAATTCCGATACTGTCCTGCAAATGTAAGCCTTTTATGCCGATGCATCTTCGTTAGCAGAGGTTCTAAGACCATCTGTCTGCATTGGAGCCCCCATACGCAGTAGGGTTGCCTGAACAGTCGTATAGATACACTTCCGTTAGCCCCCTGGTTCATTCGGCCAGTGAGTTGCTCCATTTGCAGCGCATCGATCGGCCCTCACGC
Organism: Macrothele yani; assembly: GCA_039090855.1. Taxonomy (NCBI): domain Eukaryota; kingdom Metazoa; phylum Arthropoda; class Arachnida; order Araneae; family Macrothelidae; genus Macrothele; species Macrothele yani. The sequence continues at coordinate 143,075,884 of CM077002.1, forward strand.
ACCTTTGCTGCCGATGTTCACCTCTCACATCAATGACAACTGGTGCTCCGCAGTTTCCACTCGCTCATTCGCAATGGTGCCGTTTTTCCAATCACAATACACTTTAACCACAGCAGTATGCGAACAGTTCACAAACTGCGCTGTTTCAGAAATACTACCACCCTTAGCCCGAAAACCGATAATCATCCCTTTTTGCAAATCTGATATATCGCTCCTTTTATCCATGACAGCTACGAGTGATATGTTTACAAAATACCTACAGCACATCTTATATACCTTCTAAGCTAGCTCACAGCACGTGCCTTCTTTCATTGGCTACGTGCTGTGAACGCCAAAAGTTAGAGGTGGTCACAATAATGTGACTCGATTGTGTATATACACTATCTACCAACAACTAATTGGACACCCCTGCAATCGACGATATCTGCGGTCCTGATACACGTCACGGCCACCGCCGTTAAATATCGTATGGGAAACAAGAACGCAACCAGTCGCATGTAAGTTGCCACGCAGTTCGGAGCTCTCTGATTTCGAGAAAGGTGTAATCGTCGGGTATCACAGAAATGGCCGATCCATACGTGACATATCTAGGGAGTTGAAATATCCAAAATCGACAGTGGCCTACGTGATTGGCAAGTGGAAGATGAGAGGTGACTTTCGAAATGTGCCCCGACCAGGCAAACCCACAAAACTGGCAGTTAGAGACCGACGAGTTCTGGCCAGAGAAATTCGGAAGAACCGCACCAAATCGATGGGCCACATCCGCGAGGAGTTTCAACAGAAATCCGGGAGTGTTCTTTCGATGAATGCCATCCGTAAGGAAGCCCATCTGCTCGGTTATCATGGACGTGCTGCCGCCCACAAGCTTTTGATCACAAAGTCCAATAGCGCTGCTCGGCTAACGTTGTTCAAAGAACGTCGACAGTGGATCGTTGAACTGTGGAAACTGGCTCTGTGGAGCGACGAATCAAGGTTCACCCTCTACCGTTCAGATGGCAGGGTCTGGGTTTGGTGTCTGCCTGGAGAACGGCAGGGTCTGGGTTTGGCGTCTGCCTGGTAGACTTAACGCCGAGACCTACTGAACCATTTTGGATGACCATGCGCTTCTTACGTTGTGGCAGTTTTACGGGGTGGACCCATGTTACTTTTAGGAAGACAATGCCACCTGTCATGTTGTGAGGTCCACCATGGCTTGGCATGGTGACAATGGGGTTAATCGAATGGACTGGCCTACGCATATCCCGGACCTTAACCCTATCGAGAACCTCTGGGACGAGTTGGAGCGTCGACTTAAGGGGTGCTCCCACCGTCCGAAATCGGTGAAGGAACTGACTTGTCTTCTCCACGCCGAGGGGAAGAAAATACCGCTAGCCGTCGTGCAACGCCTGGTTGAGAGTATGCCCCGGAGGGTAGCAGCTGTAATAGCCGCTCGTGGACACTCCACCAACTATTGAAGGTGACTAAACTTCGTTTTTCTTTGCTATCACAGGTGTCCAATCACTTGTTGGTAGATAGCGTATAATAAAGTTTGAAATACCTGTATACAGACATTTAAAAAAATACAAATGAAATCATCATCATCATGATCATTGTCAACCATTATCAATCCACTGCTGGATGAAGGTCTCCCCAAGTTTCCTCCACAACAGTCTGTCTTGTGCCAGTCTCCTCCATGTCACTCCCGCATATTTACGAATTTCATCCACCCATCTCCCATGTGGTCTTTTTCTGGGTCTTTTCCTGTCCCTTGGAATCCAATCTAAAATTTCGGCTGTCCATCTATGGTCTGTCCTTCTGGCAGTATGTCCAGCCCATTGCCATTTCAGGGATTTAACTCTGATCATGATGTCTTCCACTCTCGTCATTTTTCGGATCCACGAGTTCCTCTTCTTATCTCTCCTGGTTACACCAAGCATGCACCTCTCCATGCTTTTTTGAGTTGTCTGCAGCCTTTGTATGTATCTTTTAGTTAAGGTCCACGTCTCTGCACGTAAGCACTGGAAGGATGCATTGATCAAACACTTTTCCTTTAAGACATAATGGCATATTGCTCTTGAAAATTATGCTGTTTCTTCCAAAAGCTCTCCAGGCAAGTTTTGTACGCCGATTAATTTCTTCATCAATGTGACCCTCACTTGATATCTGCTGTCCAAGATAAACGTACGTATCTGTTATCTCCAGTTTTTCTCCATCAATCGATAAATCTTCATTTCTTGTCAAAGCATTGAACATCACTTTTGTCTTCTGAAAGTTCATTTTAATCCCACTTCTTTACTCTTGTCAGCAAGTTCCTGGATCATACTCTGCAGCTCTGATGGGGTAGTTGCAAAAATGACTACGTCATCAGCAAAACGAAGGTGGGTTAGATAATCTCCATTAATCTTTATCCCTTTGTTTTCCCAGTTCAGTGATTGAAAGACATTTTCCAATGTGGCATTAAAGAGCTTCGGAGATATGGTGTCACCTTGTCTCACTCCCTTTCCAATTTTTATGTATGTTTTATTTTCAAACAGCCTAATCTTTGCACTTGCATTTTCATAGATGTTATTAATAATATTAATGTATGCATCTTCAATACCGCAGGATTTCAGAGCCGTGGTAACTGCTGATGGTTTCACCGAATCAAAGGCTTTTTCATAATCGATAAAAGCCATGCACAATGGAAGTTCATATTCCCTCGCTCTTTCAATTAGTTCTCTCAGTACGTGGATATGATCTATTGTGCTGTAGCCACTCCTGAATCCAGCTTGTTCTCTCGGTTGAGCCATGTCCAGTGTTACCTTCAAGCGGTGTGAAAGAACTTTAGTGAAGATTTTATAAACCACTGATAAGGAGGCTGATAGGTCTGTAGTTCCTGAGATCCTCAATGTCACCTTTTTTATGTAGCAGGATCATTGTAGCATTGTTCCAATCCTCAGGAATCTTCCCTTCATTAAGGCATCGAGTGAAAATTTGGGCGAGTACTGTTTCAATTTCTCCACTTGCTTCTTGTATGATGTCTATAGTAATTCCATCTTCTCCTGGAGCTTTCCCCCGCTAAATGTTCTGGATTGCATGGGCAACTTCTGCTGGGAGGACTGGAAGAACTCTGGTACCTTTCATGATGTCTGGAGTACATGTATCATCCCTTTCATATAATTTGGAGTAGAAATCTTTCACTCTTGTCAAAATTTCGCCTCTATTTCTTGTTATAGAACCATCTTCTTTTCTCAGAGCCATAATCTGTTTTCTTCCCTTACTGAGATGTCCCTTTGCTATCTTAAGGCTTTGGTTGTTTTCAATTGCTTTCCTCACTAGCTCACAGTTGAATTTCCTTACGTCGTCAGTGATACTTTTTCGTGTTGTCTTGCATAGCTCTATATATTCCCCTTTGGAAGTCACATCTTCTTTAGTTGTCCTCATCTCTCTTCTTTTTTGCATCAACATTTTGGGTTTTCCTGATAATTTGTTCACATGCAACTTGTTCTTAGACCCAGCTAATTTCGTTGCTGTTTCCATAAGAGCTTTGGTTACTTTTCTGTTAACTTCAGAAATATCCACTTCTTCCGATGTAAGGCCTTTTAAAGCAGAGAATCTGTTCTTCAGTTCCAACTTTAAAGTATTATGGTGTTTTTTAAGGTTGGTTATGTCAATACATTTTGTTTGTCTTATGAGCTTGCCACGTTCCAGTTTAGTGTTGAGGTGCATCTTACATCTCACCAATCTATGGTCACTACCTGTGTTGAACTTGTTCAGCACACTGCAGTCTTCGATGACGAATTTTTTGTTACACATAATAAAATCAATTTCACTTGTCGTCCCAATTGGATGTCTCCATGTCCATTTCCTGTGTGGCTTTTTCTTGAAAAAGGAGTTCAAGATGAAAAATCCTTCTGCCTCTGCAAACTCAACGAGAGTATTTCCACGCTGGTTTCTGTTGCCGTGACCGAATTTACCTACTGAAGTTTCATTCTGTTGTCGTTGCCCTATTTTTGCATTGAAATCTCCCATAATTATCTTCAAGTACTGCTTACCTTTATTAATTAGATGACGAATTTCCTCATAAAATTCTTCAATTTCTTCTTCAGGATGACTTGTGGTGGGTGCATAAGTTTGAATAATCTGAGCCTGGTATCTTCTCGATAGTTGGATAACGAGTCGTGCAGCTCTGTCAGAGGAACTTTCAACTTCTATCACTTTATCCTTCAGTTTCTTGTTTATTATAAATCCAACACCACTAGTTCTGCCAGTATCTGTCCCACGATAATAGAAGAGATGTCCACTTTTCAGTTCAATGAGATCTTCTCCTTTTCTCCTTACCTCACTTAGTCCAACAATGTCCCACTTGATCCTTTGTAGTTCCTCTTCCAATTCAAGAAGCCTTGAATCAGAAGATAGGGAGCGTCCGTTATAGGTAGCCAAGGTCAGCATCAAATGGCAGCCTAGTCCGGTCCTCCGGGGATTCTTAGCACCCTCTGCCTTCATGTCGCACTGGCCGCTGCCTTGGCCAGGTACATTCCAGCTGCCGGAGACTGAGGGCCAAGATTTAAGTTGTAGAGTCATTTTGGAGGTGTTTGGCCATAACTCACCACGCTGGCCAAGCGGGTTGGTGAGTGTGGGATAGCATTTCCTCTGATCCCGATGGTATAGTTATACCGCTATTGGCGGTATAAAAAATGAAATACTCAGTGATATTTTCAATTAAATTCAATTATTCATTAAGAGTTGTTTTACACTCGTTTTGTAATCAAATTTACACAGTACGAAATAATTATGTCTGCAATTGTAGGTGAGAGTGCAGAACAAGAATTTTCAGAGACATGTTGCAGTCAAAGTTTCTGTAACTTGAAAGCAAGCTCACTACGGTTTTCATACCGCCTGTTTCCTAAATATTTGACACAAATATCCTTGAAACTTTTCCTCGCTGCTTTCTCGTCTCATTCTGATATTTCATCGAAATGACGATCCTTAGGAAGGAAACTAATCTGTGGGCTAACAAAGACACCTTCTTTGACCTTTGTATCAGTCAGTAGGGTAAACGTTTCCCTAAAATACTTGAAGGAATCTCCACTTTTTCTAATAGCCTTAAAACGTAATTCATGAGGCCTGGGTTGATATTTAGAGGTGGAAGTATGATCTTCTGTGAATCAACAGAAGAATTATTTTTGGATGCTGTTTGCACCTGGCTTTCGAGATTTTCTTGTTGCCCAACTTTTTTGTGTGGGTGTAAGGAGATGTACATCCTCTACTGTCCCATTAACAAATAAAACGACAAAACTTTCCACACCATAGTTGTACTCCTAGTAAAAAAGCAATAACCTTAAAGTACACTCAAATCTGCCACAGGAAGTCACAATACTTGATGGCTTCGAGAAGCGTCTTATTTGAGCATGACTCCTTCATGTGAGCCGCATGGTCAGTAGGAACTGATGATAGCTCCTTTCCAATGTGTAGTAGAACTGCTTTTAAACTCAGCTTCAGAAATCGCTAAACATTTTCCACCCTTAAGGTTTGTAATCCATGTTCGGAGCCTTCGTTACGGAGTTTACGTTGGTGCATGCAACAAAAAAGTGTCTTCCATAGTGTAGAAAGGGAATAAATCTCTCTGCCTACTCCTGTAGATGGATATTTTTTCTTTATTTACACTTTCCAACCGTAGGTTGAAGAAGCGTATATGCTCCAGCTTTGTCCGTCTGTTTGTCTGTCCGCAAGATAACTCGCGTAAAAATGATTCGGTTTCGATGAAATTTTAATATGTGGTAGAGGACAACCTGGCAACGAATTTTATTGAAAATGGAGGAAATGGGGTCAAAGGTCAGGACATAGGAGCGGGCTGCATTCCATCGCCCTTATGCGTCATAACGTACGTAAAAATGCTTCGATTTCGACAAAACGTTATCATGTTGGTCCGGAGGTACACTGAACCGGTTCTGTTGAATATCATTAAAATGAGGTCAAAGTTCAGGTCACAGGAGCGAGATTTATTCCACAGCCATTATCTTCATAACATGAGTAAAAATGCTTCTATTGCGGCAAAAACTTAAGCATGTTGTTCCGAAGCTATACTGAAACAATTCTGTTTAATATCATCGAAATGAGGTCAAAGGTCAGGGCACAGGAGCGATATTTTTTCTACGGCCTTTATCCTCATAACATGGGTAAAAATGCTTCTATTACAGACCAACTTTAGTATGTTGTTTCGGAGGTATACTGAACAAATCAATAGACAGGATTGGGAGGAGGGTTTGTCCGCTCGCGATTTCTGGTATGTTCGAAATGCATTGAATGATTTTAGTAACATGTTTTCCAGAAGATTCCACTGCCGAAATTTTTAGGCCAAGACTTCTGATTTACTTTTAGAAAGATCCAATCCCTAATCAGATAACTCAGGCTATTTTGTGTTATTTTAAATGGTTCAATAGTGGGCAAATCGATCATAAACTCTAGATCCGTAGGCGTACTTTGCTCAGAAGACTTACCTCTATCATCGCCTTCGTCCCCATCGTCATCATCGACAGACTCAAAATAATACTCGTTCAGCGCTTCAGTTACAGAAAGCCGTTGTCCGTGTGGTCCTGGGCCATAGCTCATTGTAGGTTAGCGTATGTCACTGTCCATCTTTTGTTCTTTGGAAACCCTCGCTTAAGAGTAGGCACCGAACAAAAGTGGCAACCTGTTACATGATGTGTAGGCTTTCTCCATATCATTGGCACAGCGGAAAGCACAGAATGTCATTTGCCATTTATCCAGTTCCTGAGATCGCAAGTACAGTATTTACAACATACGTGTGGCTCTCTTTTTTAGCACGTCTTTTGTAAAAAACGATCGTGCTTATGTTACCCGTTTGTCCATCCGTCCCTTCGTTCGTCAGTCCGTCCGTCCGTCTATACCCACGCTATCTCTTCAACTATTAGTCCTATTTGAAAAATTCTTTTTGCATTGGGAAGCTTGAAATATGCGAATGGTAATCCTTTATTTCGTTTATTTTTACGATGTACAATTTTGATGCTAGAGAGCGTAAATGCAGATGATACCGAATTCAAAAATACGTTTTATTAAACATATTTTCTTCTAAACATCCAATTAAAAAAAATATTTTATCTTTCGATTCCATTTAGTCGAAGAGTATTTTAATATAGTTACCTTTTCAAATTACACAAAAACTTTACGCTAGGGGGCGTAAAAATAAATTACATTTTCCCCGATAACTTTTCTTCTAAAACTCCGATTTGAAAAAATTTTCTTCAGCGAATACACCTCGTGATGGAAAATATGTTGCATATAATTTCAAATTTTTGGTAAAGAATACTTTAGCCACCAGGGGGCGTAAGTGTTAATTTTTGCTTCTGATGCATTTGCCATAAAATCTAAGCTTCTAAAACATCGATTGAAAAAATTCTTTCGTGGACTGATGCCACTCACATCGATAAACCTTTTCGGAATATTTTCTTCTTAAAATATTCCATAGTTTCTCCGCCAGGGGGCGCAGATATATATTATATTTTTTTCAATATATCTACTTCTAGAAGTCCGATTTGAAAAATTCCTTCTTTGTTGGCTAGTGTTTTCCGTGTGACACGTTTCTCATATAATTTCAAAATTTTCAAGTAATTCATAGACTTTCCGCTAGGGGGCGTATAGCTATACCTCTGCTTCTAAATCTCCGATCTGAAAAATTCTTTCTGCACCTGATACAGCTCCTGATGAGAAATCCTTCGCACCTCATTTTTAATTTTTGTAAAAAAAAAACGGTTTGGCCACCAGGGGGCGTAAATCTTAATTTCCGCTTCTGATGTGTTTGCAGCCAAATATGAGCTTCTAAATTCTCGATTGAAGAAAACGTCTTTTGTAGACCGATACTACTCATGTCAACAAACCTTTCAGAAACGTTTTCTTAAAATAATGCATGGTTTCTATGCCAGGGGACGTAGATGTATATCCTATGATTGTCACATCTCTACTTCTAGGAGTCCGATTTGAAAAATTCCTTCTTTGTTGGATAGTGTTTCCAGTGTGACATGTTTTTCATATAAATTGAAAATGTTCAAGTAATTCATAGACTTTCCGCTAGGGGACGTAAAGGTGAATTGCTTTCCCCCTTAAATCTCTGCTGCTAAATCTCCGATTTAAAAAAAATCTTTCTGCACAGGATAAAGCTCCTGATGGGAAATCTTTGCACATAATTTCTAATTTTTGTAAAAAATATTTTGGCCACCAGGTGGCGTAAGTCTTAATTTCCGCTTCTGATGTATATGAGCTTCTAAAAATCTCGGTTGAAAAAAACGTCGTTTGTTGACCGATACTACTCATGTCTACAAACCTTTTAGGAACATTTTCCTTTTGAAATAACGCATGGTTTCTTCGCCAGGGGGCGTAGATATATATCTTATTTTTGTCAATATCTCTACTTCTAGGAGTCCGATTTGAAAAGTTCCTTCTTTGTTGGATAGTGTTTCCTATGCGAAATGTTTTCCCTATAAATTAAAAAAATTCAAGTAAATCATAGACTTTTCGCTAGGGATCACAAGGGTAAATTTGCGTTTTCTGAGTAATTTCTGCTTCTAAAACTCCGATTTGAAAAATTCTTGCTGTATCGCATACAAGACCGGATGGAAAATGTTTTTCACATAATTTCTAATATTTGGTAAAGAATGGTTTGGCCACCAGGGGGCATAAGGGTTAATTTCTGCTTCTGATGTATTTGTAGCAAAATCTGGGCTTCTGAAAACTCAACTAAATGGTTTTTTCTTGGTCCGATACCGCTCATATGGAAAGACCTTTTGATAGTACTTTCTTCCTAAGGTAATGCATGGTTTTCCACACAGGGGACGTAACGCCACATCTTATTTTTTTGTCGATATCTCTGTTTCTAACAGTTCGATTTGAAAAAAATTTTCTGTGTTGGAGAACGTTTCCAGTGCGAAATGTTTCTCATATAAATTCATGTTTTTCTTAACGCACAAGTCTGCAACCAGAGGGCGTAAGCTCACGATTCCGTTTACAGCAATATCTGAGGGATTAAAAACCAGATTAAAAAACTTCTTTCTTCCGTCAGATACTATTGTTTTCCATACCGGTTCCATTGACTTTGAATAGCTTTAATGAATTTAATTTGCGTCAGAACGGACTCAAAAGACGTGCTTATTACACCCGAAAATTCAGTGTCATCTTTCTTGTTTATATTGGTCACCGACCTAGCACCCAAAATAATAATAGTAAGCATTCCGTATTAAAGGTGTCATGGTGCATTTCTGTGCAGAAAATGTCACTTCCCAACACACATAACAAACTTTATCAGCAGTATTAACAAGAAGGCTACACGTAGCAGTTTGGTCCAAAACATACCAAAAATCTGTAAAAGCCCACTCAAAACCGCCAAGGAGAGGACAACTGTGACATACACCGAACAAGAATGCGGTTTGGAAATGAAAACCGCTGACTGATATGAAAATTCTTATAGACATGAATTGCACTTCCGTTGTAGAATATGTCCCTAATTTGGTAACTTTCCATTTTTATTGTTAAGCAATGTATCATGAAAACTAGAGTTAACATTCAAATTTTACTTTTATATTCATGATCAGCACTACAAAATTAGTAAGATTTAACTGGTTTTTTTCTATTGGGGGTTTAACGACGACCGTGAGCAACCCAATAAGCTATAAGCAGTCGCCCGTCCCTAATTTAGGGCCGCTGACTCCAGGGAAGGGAGAACAGAGCCAGTGCCGTAAGACAAACACAACATCCATGCCTCACCGGGATTCGAAGCCATCACTTAGACCACTGCGCCACTGGGGCAGCTCAGTGTTCGTCAATTTTTTTTTTTTTTTTGGTTGAAGGTTTAACGATCGCCGTGAGCAACTCAATGGGCTATAAGCAGTCGTCCGTCCCTAATATAGGGTCACTGGTTCCAGGGAAGGGAGAGAGCCAGTGCCGTAAGACAAACAAAACATCCATGCCTCACTAGGATTAGAACCCGGACCCCTTTCGGACGAATGATCAGAGGCCATCGCTTAGACCACTGCGCCGCCGGGGCGGCATTCGTCATCAGTAGGGTCACTGGCTCCAGGGAAGGACGAGAGCCAATGCCGTAAGACAAACACAACATCCATGCCTCAACGGGATTCGAACCCGGATCCATCTCGGACGAATGATCAGAAGATATTGCTTAGACCACTGCTCCACAGGGGCAGCATTTAACTGTTTAGATAAAGGATAAATTTTGTTTGTTTGTGGCGTACTATAGAGGCAAAGCACGCGTCAAGACAACAATACTGCAGCGATACATTCGGTCCGTGTAGCTTTGTTGAGAGAGCAATTTACTCCGGAGTTAGGTTGCGCGGATACGATACTCGTCACGGAAAAATTTGTGTCTTGACATGTTTCCTAGTGTAATCAATGACAATAGATCAGTGCTAATCATCCCCCTGCATGACCATTTTGAATAAGAAAGCTAAGGAGAAAGCGAAGCTTTCAGACGAACAGGTTGACCCGTTCTAGCTGCTTTCGGCACCCTTGGACAGTGAATACAATCCTTCGAGCGGATTTTGGTCCATTATGTACATCTTCCAGCTCGTTAGAGCGTTAAAAGAACAACACATCTATTTAATAACATGCGGCGTATAAAGCCGTCTTGAGTTCGAATTTCTGTTTGCAATGCATCTGAAGTTACGTTCTGGAAAGGAACAGAAATAAAAGAGAAAACAACGAAATGTGGAACAAGAAACCAGGTGAACTAAAAGGTTGTATATGTATAAACACTTTTAATACCAAAACCCAAAAACTTCAAGTAAATCAAAGCTGTGTTTTTTTCAACTACTTCATTCCAAGCTATTTACAAAGAAAGACCACGTAACACCACTCTAATACCGTAATTTTCCAATAACACTAAAATATGAAGTTAAAAAAATGCTACCATGGGCCTACCATGTTGAAGCGGAAATGACCGCTGTCCTGGAACAAGTCGTTTTCTTTATAATGTTTTTCTGTAAATGATTATGTCTTCAACTTTTATGTAAAATGTAACTTCGATAATGCTACGTTAAGTTTACTGTAGAACACAACAGGATTACAACTTGCTACGCCTGTCGCACTATTTCTGTTTACCCGGATAGCTTAAATGCTAGTAGCTGAAAGTCTTTAAGTAGACATAGTATCAAAGTCAGTATATGATCATAGGTCAGTTGTAACGTACCAGGAGATGTGACGTACCTGCCAGAAGGACGCACACGACATAAAGGCAGATAGCAATTAGAATCAATGTCCGCGTAGCTTAATTGGTAGAGCAACTTATTCCGGAATGAGTGGACCCGGGTTCGAACCCCGGCGCGGATAAAAAATGACGGAGAAATTGACTTCGTTATAATGGCGCCCGAACTATCCGGATGACCCGACCGTTCAAAATCTCGCATTGGTGTGATGTTATTTCCACACCGCGAGATAGGAAAAATATGAGCAGCACTTCGAAAAAAAAAAAAAAAAAAAAAAAAAGAAAAATAAGGGGGAGATGATGTAACGTACCAGGAGATGTGACGTACCTGCCAGAAGGACGCACACGACATAAAGGCAGATAGCAATTAGAATCAATGTCCGCGTAGCTTAATTGGTAGAGCAACTTATTCCGGAATGAGTGGACCCGGGTTCGAACCCCGGCGCGGATAAAAAATGACGGAGAAATTGACTTCGTTATAATGGCGCCCGAACTATCCGGATGACCCGACCGTTCAAAATCTCGCATTGGTGTGATGTTATTTCCACACCGCGAGATAGGAAAAATATGAGCAGCACTTCGAAAAAAAAAAAAAAAAAAAAAAAAAAAAAAGAAAAATAAGGGGGAGATGATGTAACGTACCAGGAGATGTGACGTACCTGCCAGAAGGACGCACACGACATAAAGGCAGATAGCAATTAGAATCAATGTCCGCGTAGCTTAATTGGTAGAGCAACTTATTCCGGAATGAGTGGACCCGGGTTCGAACCCCGGCGCGGATAAAAAATGACGGAGAAATTGACTTCGTTATACAGTAAGGAAACAGATGACTGTCGCTAACGGTCGAATCCTTTATTGTAACGGCACCTCATCAAGCACGTACTTTGTATAGCACACAAATTGGTTTTAACTTACACAGATTACTAACGGAAACTTGTTCCAAAATCACAGTATCAAGATGACTTTAATGATATTGCGTAAAAAGTAGAGTACAATATATTGTTTAATCGAAAACTGCCTGTGCTAAGATTGCTTTCAGGTAACTGAAGTCAAATTGTCTCTCAAAGACTAAACACATCAGTCCTTTTCTTTAGCTTTCGATTACGTAACTGCCCTTTCATCTGTTGTCAGGGTTGCCAAACTCAAATTTCACGGACAAGAAACAGCTCCGTTAAGCTTAGAAAAATGTTTAAGGAGAATCAACTAAACATGAAGAAAATATCAAGAAAATCAAAAAATGCTGATACAAAAGAGAAGGGAAATGACGACAAATAAAGAAGATGACACTTTCAAAGTGTATTATATCAAGCTAAGCAATACAATACGGAAAGGTATCACTGAAGACGTAAGAAAATCCAACTGTGAACTAGTGCGAAAAGCAATTTAAGACATCCAAAGCCTTAAGAAAGCAAGGGGGCATCTCAGTAAGGGGAGAAAACATATTACCGCTCTGAGGAAAGAAGATGGCTCTGTAACAAAAAATAGAGGCGAAATTTTGAAATGAGTGAAATATTTCTACCTAAAACTATATGAAAGAGATGATACATCTACTCTAGACTTAACGAAAGGTAACATTACCAATGTCCCCCCAGTCCTCCAGGCAGAAGATACACATGCAGTTAAGAACATGAAACGAGGAAAAGCTCCAGGAGAAGATGCAATTACCGTCGACATTATACAAGAAGCAAATGGAGAAACTGAATGTACAATCGCCCAAGCATTTACTAGATGTCTTAATGAAGGATAGACTCCTGATGATTGCAACAATGCTACAATGATCCTGTTACATAAAAATGGTGATGCTGAGGATCTCAAGAATTACAGGCCCATTGGCCTCCTATCAGTGGTTTACAAAGTATTCACTAAAGTTCTTTCACATCGCTTGAAGATAACATTAGACGTGGCTCAATCGAGGAAACAAGCTGGACTCAGGAGTGGCTACAGCACTATAGATCTAAAGATCATATCCAAAGCTGAGAGAAATAATTGAAAGAACGAGGGAATATAAACTCCCATTATGCATGGCTTTCACGGATTATCAAAAAGGTCTTTGATTATTATTAGTAACATCTATGAAAATTCAAGTGCAAAGGTTCAGTTATTTAAGCATAGAGCATCAATAAAAATTGGAAAGGGAGTGAGGCAAGGTGACACCCTATCTCCCAAACAACTTTAATGCCACATTGCAAAATGTCTTTCGATCATTGAACTGGGAAAACAAAGAGATAAAGATTATTGGAGACTATTAACTCATCCTGGTTTTGCTGATGACGTAGTCATTTTTGCAACTGCCCCATTAAAATTTTAGAGTGTGATCCAGAAACTTTCAGACAAGAGTAATGAAGTGCTATTGAAAATGAACTTTCAGAAGACAAAACTGATGTACAATGGGTTTACAAAAAAGGAAGATTTATCGATTGATGGAGAAAAACTGGAGATAGCAGATACCTATATTTACCTTGGACAGCAGATATTAAGCAAAATATTAAAAATCACTAATAACAAATTCAGAAATGACCAATAACAATGTAAAAAAAAATATTTAGTAGTAAATTCACCTAATAACACTGTAAAACTGTCTTGAAACGAATAGGGCAGATTGCAGAAGTGTTGAGTGCTGTTAATCCATGTCTTTTGCAAGGACCAACATAAATAACCCTCTCTCGTCTCTAGAAAGACTAGTAAAACATGAGTTTCTGCTATAACACATTAGTATATTAGCTGAAACAGAATTATCCCATTAAATCTACCCAAACCCTTCCTAAGTTATTGTGAACTAAGCAGCATATGAAGAGACCCCATTTCTGATAAATAGAAAGACGCATCCTATTACCTCTATAAAAATATTTATTTGCAAACCCGTTTTACACAATTGTCATATATATGTCTTGCACGTGGCACAAACCGACGCAAAGTACCAAAGTCTTTTGCTGAATAAAAGCTTAGCACAAAACGTTGGAATAATTATATCAAATTGTGGTTATACCTTAGAGGAAAAGTTGTTGAAATATTGGGTTGTCGGAAAAGTCAAGATGTATTTTAGCAATGTTTTGCAAAGATCATTTATTGATAGAAAGAACAAAGATCAAACAATGATAGAAAGAACAAAGATCAAACAGTTGTGTTCGATAACCTTTTGCTATCTTTCAGTGAGCTGCAGAATGCCTCGTTCATAGAAGGACCTGTCTTTCGTGGCAAAAAACTGTACAAGGTGCTAATTTACAGCCTCATCTGAGTTGAACGTTATACAACGCAAGGACTGTTGAGGAGAGCGAAACAAGTGGAAGTCTGACTGTGCAAGGTCAGCCGAGTATGCTGGGTGTTGCAACACATCCCACCAAAGCTCCAATAATTTTTGGCGTGTGATCAAACTTGTGTGTGATCTCGCGTTGTCGTGATGGAACACAACAGCTTTACGATGTACGAGCTCTGGACGTATGGATTCGTTCAAACTGTCCAATTGCAGACAGTACACATTCGAATTGATTGTTTAGTTCCGTAGTAGGAGCTCAAAAAACAAGACATCTTTAAAATCCCACCACACTGAGACCAGAACCTTCCGCTGATGAATGTCTGCTTTGGATGTCGTTTGAGGCGAAGCAGCACGTCGAGACCAACACCGTTTTCGCAGCACATTGATGTACACAATACACTTTTCGTCACCAGTTATCAGTCGCTTAAAAAAAGGATTGTTTTCCTCACGTTTAATGAGCATATCGCAGATGTTTATACTCGCCGTCAAATGAGCTTCTTTGAGTTCATGAGGAACCCACACATCGAGCTTGCTTACGTATCTCAGCTTCTTCAAGTGGTCGTGAACCCTTAAATGATTGACGTGAAATGTGTCTGCAATCTCTTGTGTCGTGTAACGAGGGCTTGACTCGATCAATGCCTTGATTTGGTCGTCATCAGCCTCGGTGCGCCTCCCGGACCGAGGAGCATCGTTGAGGTCAAAATCCCCAGCACGAAAGTTTGCGAACCACCGCTGGCGCTGATGTTCTTGTAGAGCATTATCACCGTACACTTTTCGGAACTTTTCACAAGCTTGACGCGCGTTCTTTTCTTTATGGAAGTAAAACAGTAAAATATGGCGAAAATGCACAGTTTGGTCTTCCATCTTTAACTTGATGTCAAATCCCCGCAAATCAACAAATCGCTCACTATTCCTTTTAGACTGCAGCTAGAACTGGCACCTGTCTAATGTCATAGCGATAACAGAGCTGCGCTTGCCTCTAATACTTCCAAAACCACCCAACCGCCATCGGGTGCCAAAATACGTCATGCCTTTTCCGACAACCCAATAGATATCTCATAAAACCAAGCTGAAAATATTTATTTTAGGGAAGGACAAATAATGCCAACAGAGGCTCAAATCTCTCCTGGCAAAACAAAGCCAAAAGATACTAAAATAGTAAAGTCTAAATAGGACTCAAAAGCGTAAAAAGAAAAAAAATGTATAACAAGAACCTTGTTGTTGCGATATGTGAGCTCAGAAAGTAAGCCTTATGCAAAGGTAAAGTTCTGTATGAGCCTTAATTTCAAATTTCCAGCCTGGCTGGTTTCAGATTTTCATTCCTAGGTTTCCTCTAGATTAAAAAAAGGTTGCTATAGAAAACTGAAATTCCTGAATGGTAAACAAAACCTAACGTAGAAGGACGTGCCATTTCTCGTAGAATTTCCACCAACAGATGAAGTTTAGATCTAACTACCTATTTCTGTTACAAATGTAAACCCATTTCCTTTTCTACAATTAAGTATAAACTAAATAGCCTGCATCCCAAACAAGTAAACACGTATTTCGTATTTCAATACCCATGTTCTTGCAATGAATCCTTCCAAAAGCTTAGAAGAACAGCCACGTGATTTAGTTGCTAAAATCTACATGTATAAACATTACGGAAAAACGTCAGTCTGGTGTCGCATGACATCCAAACACCCTGGCAAGGATTAAATCAACGGCAGTTGTCGCATTTTACATGAAATCTCTTATAGCAGTCAAGCTGACCGCTGCCGCAGTTTTAGTTATAAGTGGTCATAACTAAGTTTGCCGCCCTGGTGGCGCAGTGGTCTAAGGCGTTGGCCTCTGACCATTCGTCCGTAAGGGGTCCGGGTTCGAATCCCGGTCAGGCATGGATGTTGTGTTTGTCTTACGGCACTGGCTCTCTCCCTTCCCTGGAACCAGTGACCCTAAATTAGGGACGGGCGACTGCTTATAGCCCATTGAGTTGCTCACGGTGGTCGTTAAACCTCCAATCAAACAAAAAATAAAAAAATAACTACGTTTCCTTTCCTTCCTTCGTTCCTCAACCCTAAGGTTGGTGGGTAGCATTGGTCAACATCCACAAAGGAATTCTTTCCTGGGCTATGAGCTTGATATTCAGGTAGGGCCTTCTTCTTGTGATTTGACTCATATATTGAATTCCTGGACGTCCCCTCTTCCAACGTTTCCTCCCATTCTACTTTCGATCAAGTTGGCACACCACTCCAAGTGTCTTATGAGGCAGCCTATCATGCAATTGTCTTTTGCAAGGATAAAATGCAGAACAAAAATTCGCGAAATAACTGTATCGTGTGTAAGAATAGTACGCAGTTACTCAATATTCGATTGTTTCAGAAGTAAAAATCGAATCTAGTTTCAGCTTTAAAGAATCAATCCAGACTATTTCAGTGTTTTATTTTACAACTTAGTGCACCCATTTCAGTTATAAATAATCAATGCATCTGGTGGAGGATATACACTGAAAGGACAAATTGTTACATACATCTATCTAATAGTGTGTGGCACCACCTTTTGCACGCAGGACATCATCCAAATGCCGTGGTATGGACGCAATGAGTCTTCGAGACACAGACTCACGCATCGCTGACCTAGAATCTAAAAGTGCTCAGCGTAGAGCAAGCAGATATATGTAGATGGTGATGGTTAGGGCGCGGATTTCTATGACATGTCTTATTTTATCCTAGAAAGTCATATTTTGATCTTTTGAAAATGTTGGGTTATATTTTTGTCTAATTTCGTAATAAACGGCATATTTGGTCATAGTTTAGCCAAATGACGTCATAAGGACTCCACGACTCGTAACCGAAGCATTTCGTACGGCCTGACTTTGCCGTGGGAAGATTTTCCTGAATATTGTTTTACTTAGCCTCGTTTGGATGCTTATTATTGGCATCTTGCCAACCACTGAAACGAGCCTAGCATGCTGATGTCTTCACGAGTACTTTTAAACCAGAGCTTAATCTCTTTTATTTTTGGTTTACTGTACCTAATCTAAAAGTAAAACTCCCGTCTCAACTTCAGTTTGATCTCAACATGTCTAGAAGCTGGTGTTCGATGAGCGTGAAATTACGGTGTCTTGTTCAAGAGTTTGGGGAGCGGATTTTCTGTAGCGATGGTGATATTTTCTTTTGTAAATTGTGTGAAGTCAGGGTATCGGATCAAAAGCGTTTTAAGGTTCAACAGCTCTGTGCTACCGCGAAACATCAGAGGTGTTTAGCAAGATCTTTCTCGGTTGAGAACAGCCAACGTCTCCTTTTCGAGACATCTTCTTCTACTGCAGGTTCATCAAATACACTGTCAGAATATTGTAAGGACCTCTGTAAAGTGATATTTACTTCGAATATTCCCTTAAGGAAATTAAGTAGTTTTTGCGTCAGAGATTTATTGGAGAAGTACACCAGTCATCCGATTCCAAATGAATCAACTCTTGGGAAAAACTATATCTCCGCCTGCTATGAAAATGGTTTAGTTAAGACTATATATGCTGTTGCCAACAGTAAGATATGGGTTTCAATAGATGAAACAAGTGATGTAGATGGAAGATACATAACTAATGTTATTATTAGCACTATGAAATGTGACAAGCCTGATGCAGTATTTCTTCTAACGTGCGAAAATCTGCAAAACGTAAACAATTCCACTATTGCTATACTCTTCGACGATTCAATGAAATTACTCAGGTCAGATTGTGCACAAAGAGAAAACATTCTCTTATTTTTAACAGATGCCACTTCATACATGACTAAGGCAGCAAAGGGACTTAAACTACTTTATCCGAAAATGGTCCATATCACATGCCTTGCATAATATTTACACAGAGTGGCCGTAGCGATTCAAAGCAACTATCCTGATGTACATAAGCTAATTTCAAATGGTAAAATAATGTTCATAGAAGCTCCGCTTCGCATGCAGAAGTTCAAAAAAATTGCTCCTATTTTGGCACTTCCTTCCCAACCTGTCCTAACACGGTGGGGGACCTGGCTGGATGCAGCTTTGTATTATTGCACAAATTATGATTATTTCGACAGGACAGTTAAAACATTTGATTGCTGGGATTTTTCTTCCATCAAAATTATGCAAAATGTATTTTTCTGACACCTTGGCTGAAAACTTGGCATATATATAAAATGTAACTTCAGTGGAATATCTAGCACAATCACTCGCCTTGAAACTGTTGGAATGAAACTTAGCGATGAACTAGAAATTGTGAAACAAACTGTGGGTGATTTAAAGTAAGCAAAGGTGAAAGTATAGCTAAAAAAGTGACAAACTGCAAAGAGTGTTGCAATCTAATCCAGATTATTCAACATTTCGCAAAATAAGTGACATTCTTTGTGGAAGTAAAGCAAAATTTGATGACTTCAAGCCACAATTTTCTCTAGATGAGTTGGCGTTATTCAAATTTGCCCCTGTAACCTCTTGTGATGTCGAGCGGAGTTTCTCTAGGTACAAGAATATACTGACGAGCAACACAAGGAGTTTGGAGTTTGATAACCTGAAGATACACGTAATCATCCAAAGCAATTCTACGATCGACGATTTTACTTTCAAAGTGTTCATTTGATTCCCTCAACTCTAGCAGTTTTGCACTGATTAGTGCTAATTGTTTAATTAAATAGAAGTAATCAAGTTCTAAGTATGTAAAAGTGATGAAGAATAAACCTTTTAGTTAATAACTATAATCTGTATGTATATAAGCACTGAGTTTTAAACATTAGGTGAGTCTTTCATACAATTTATGAAGTCATATTTTCGGTTTAATTGGTCATATTTAAACAACTTTAAGGTCATATATACCTGCATATTTTTGACATTTTAGGTCATAAAATTCGCGCCCTGGTGATGGTTGATCACGAACAGCTCGTTTTAACATGTCCCACAAATTCTCCATGGGGTTGATGTCTGGTGAGCTAGGGAGCCATGCGTGTGTGGTAAGCTCAATGCTATACTCCTGGCTCCAGTCGGTCTCCAGCCGGGACTGATCGGGTGGATCATTACCCTGTTGATTATATGTCAAAATAGCCCGGAAAGAATAACTCGCGTCAAAATGTCCCAGTCAAAATAACATGGCGTCAAAATAACCCAACGTCAATAATTAGTTAGCGAAATAACCCGGGGTAAAAATTACCAGGCGTCAAAATAACCCATAGTTAAAATCTGGAAAAACTCGGTTCTTTGAGTTTCTCCAAATAGCAACGAAAAGCAAAATAGATTTGTTTTCCTCTTGAGGCGTTCTTGAGGGAGACTTGCAAATCCTCACAATGCTTGGCTACCGTTAATATCAGTTAGTTTTCTTTAGTATTCGATTAAATTCCAAATCCTCAGGAAAAAATGTCTTACCAATCTAGGAAGAGAATACCGGTTAAAATAGTTACTCAAAGAACATGGCCAGAGTGAGTGAAGAAAGCATTTCTCTGCATTAAATGAGGTCCCGATCTTTAAAGTTCTCCAAATTCAGCAATTAAAATATGACGAAAAGAAAAGAAAAAATATTGAAAATATATAATTCTAAAGTTTCTATTAAGCGATTAATTACAAATAATAACGGATCATTCAATACACATAATTTCCAGCTTTTTAATTAAGCCAGTTCGTGGAATATTGCTGAAGTTTTGATTAGTTCAGCATAAAGGGTTTTACTAGTAACATAATATTATGCTGTTTTTTTCCCTCGAATTTATTTAAAGAAGTCGATGCTACAGTTGCATATAATTAAACTTAAAAGCTATGATCACTATCCTTGCACTTTTCCTTAATGCCAGTCAATATCCTATTAAGATGAAATAGATTTAAAAACAATGTATACTTATTTTCTTTAAAATTTCGGTTTATTCTAAATAAAATATTCACGATAAAATATCTCACTAGAACCACAAAAGTTTGTTTCAGGACGACGTTGATAACTCACGCCGAAAGTTCAACTTTTCTATTAAGCGATTAATTGAAGAAAATGCGAAACCAAAATTTGAAGTTATTCAAATAAAAAGTGGATATAAGAATGAATGGGAGTTGAGTTACTCAGAAGCTCTCACCATAGAAAAAAATAAACACAGAGCCTGTAATAATAATGAACTAATCATCATAGCAGAACCTTGGAAGGCCTTAATAAAAATAGAAAAATAATATAAAGAACAGCAATGGAGAAGGAATGGTGGGAAAAAAATAAATGTCGGAAACATAGGATAATTAAACAGCGAATGAAATATAGATGGCAGCACAGTATCAAGAGGAAAACATGAATCTCAGGAATGCAGGGAGGAGCACGTGATCCTTGGCCCTTTCACACATGTAGAGA
The DNA here is from genome assembly GCA_039090855.1 of Macrothele yani. NCBI lineage: Eukaryota > Metazoa > Arthropoda > Arachnida > Araneae > Macrothelidae > Macrothele > Macrothele yani. The sequence continues at coordinate 143,096,647 of CM077002.1, forward strand.
GACCCATTAGGGAATCTGGTGCACATGGTCGGTGTGCAGCATGTGGTTAGGGCAAGTGTTCTGAAGGCTGCCTCATAGAGGTTGAAAAGCTTCAACCAGAGTTTGGTGGAGTGTTGGGGAACTCCGGCATGCCGTGATTTTAAACTTCTTATTGGATTTTAATACTGAAATCTTTTAAACTAGTGGTGCAACGGATACAGTGAAAATCGATGGAATGTGATTTTTAATGATGAACTTTTAAACTTCAAATTAAACTACTGGTGCAATAAGTATAGTAAACATCGATGGAATAGAGTATTTTATCAACATGTATATAGTGATTTTAACATTAAAACAGCTGCAACCATAGTGCAATAGTGTACATAAAAGAAAATATTGAAATCAAAAAGTCTCATTTACCAAGGAATTATCATTGGAATATCGCGACATGTGTTGAGAATTGTCAATGAATCCACAAGTAAGAAAAAATGACACACCAACAATGTGAATCATTTAACTGAAAAATATTCACATGGAAGTCAGTTTTTCCGGCGTGTACTGTAGACGTTTTTTTTTTTTTTTGGCATTCCATCTTGGTTCTAAGTTTTCAAATTCAAAGCGTATTCGAATTTAAAATTGTTTACAATAGTTCACCCGCAAGTACTTTAGTTGTATCGACCAAGTATCGACGGTCTAACCGTCCTGTACAATGACATCGCTACATAAGAGACCGATACTTCCGCTGCGAGGTAGGTCCGAAACTTTTGTAAATGAATCGAATTCTGAAATAATGGCGAGGAGAGCATGAGCTTCTTACCGATACAAATTAATAATCCGTATCTAAAATGTACATGTTTGTATTAGTTTTTTTCAAATCAGCACAACCAGGTTATGTCAGTTAACGCAGCATTTACGCTCGAATAACAGCTATATTACTTCGAGCGGAAAAGCAGATTCGTGTATCCACTCTTGCTGATAGCAATATAAAAACAAATTTTTAAGATATTATATGCATTCATAATATTCTCAAGCAAATGAAATAAAAATGTCCAATTAAAATTATCAATTTCAAACTATTAAAAATTTAATTTTAGATACCTTTGACGAATGAATAAAGCTCTCAAAGAGGTTAGATGCGATTTCAAAAGTCCTTTCATCGAGCACATTAAAAGCTCATTCAATAATTAAACGATGTCTAATCAGATTAGATGAACTGAAAAATAATCAAGATTATAATTGTCGCGAACTGTTTCTCCTGAAAAACGTGTTTGAACTACGCGTCGCTAATGAACCTCTCCTGATTCCATTTGTCTGTTATTTTTTATGTTATTAGTAATTTAGTTGGCAACGAGCATGGTATCCGGCAAAAGAAAATAAGGGAAGAAGTTTATCTGAAATATTGAAAAAAATATTTCATATTTGCCACAAAATTTCGTATCGTAAATACAGTTAGAGCTACCGATACCAGTGAGACACGCAGTCACACGTTTTTGGAGTTCATTTCTCCACTTTCAATCTATTTATGCTGGGGAAGGAAGAAATTAAATCATAAATTTTATCAGTTTAAGTAAGCATATAAATATCGGACCCGATACTCCAATCCTACCTGCAAATTCTGGACCAGAATAATGCATGCAGTCTTAATCCTAAGGGGACAACGACATGATACAAACAAATGGTGTCAAGAAATTTAAAATTTCCTTTAGGGAGATGGGGGTACTTTCGTTTCACTAGCACCCCAAACTATGATGTTTTTCTTTAATATAATTAGAAAACTAAGAAGGTTCAAACAAAAATATTTCGATCAATCGGTTACATGTCAAAATATCTCCGAAAAAATAACCGGACCCACTTCGATTTTGGAGAGATCTACTAAAATCTACTCAGTACGACCTTCGATTTTGGAGAGATGACTGTTCCCAGCTGTTTTTCCATTTCGACTCGGGAAGTGAAATTGCTGGATTATTTTGACGCTGGTTATTAGGGCGTGGGTTATTTTCGTTATTACGACGCCGGGTTATTATGGCCCTGGTTATTAGGGCGTGGGTTATTTTGGTTATTACGACGCCGGGTTATTATGGCCCGGGTTATTTTAACGTACCATAACTGTGACCCTGGGTTTATTATGACGCAGGGTTATTTTTACCGGATTTTTTTCACACTGGGCTATTGTGACGCTGGGTTATTTAGACGCCGGGTTGTTTTTACCGGGTTATTACGACGCGCGTTATTTTTCCCGGGTTATTTTGACGGTACACCGTCCTGTTGAAAGATAGGGACTTGGTTCGGACAGTAATGAAAGGGAAGACATGGGTAATTTGAAAGGAGGACATGGGTAACATTTCTTAGGCAATTTAGCCCTTTGTTGTAACCTCTTCTTAGGACATGGTTTGCGAGGAACTGCACATAGCTGTAATAAGTAACGGAAAACAATAGGTACCAAGGGACTCAGGCCGGGCCACGTGAAGACTGCTCTTACAGTTAGACTTTCTCCACCAGCCTGTAGTACCTAAAACTTGGCATGAGAGGTCCATGGCTTCGTGTGGTTTACTCCACACACGCTGCCTCCCATCAGAGCGATGCAGTGTGAAACGGGATTCGTCAGCCCATATGATGCGTTTCCAATCAACCATGCTCCAGTTTCGATGGGTCTTCACAAACTGCAGCCGAATCATGCAATGATGTACCGTTAACATCAGAACACGATGTGGTCGTCGACCGGCCCGTTCGAGTTGTGCCATGTGTTGACGGATTGTCTTTGAGCATAGGCTTGTGGATGTTCCTTCATTAAATAGTAACGTAATTTGCTGCAAACAAGCTTTCCGATTCGTCTGTACGATACGGGCCAATCGTCGGCGCCCTCGGTCATCCAATGCACTTTTATGGCCACATTTCATCCGATTGATAGCGGTTTTGTCGGATTTCACGTACTCCTGATACACACTTGGCTACGGTTTGTCGCGGAATTCCTAACAGTTTCGCAGTTGCGCTGATGGAACGTCCGGCCTTCCTGGCTCCCACAACTTGACCTCAGTCAAACTCACTTAAATCTCGTCTTCGACCTATGCTGGCACTTGACGAAATGTATTCCTGTGCATACCGACACACCCTACTTATAGCCTCAACCGGTTTTCCTGCAAACCGCGATTTGTTACTGTCCTGCTGTTTTGCGTATTTTCACTGGGGTGTACGCAATGATTTGTGGGCAACGTTCGTGACTGCCACGGAAAGGACCTCAGGTTCGATCCCAGCAGGTACGAAAGCTCGATCCATCAAATATCCGCCGTGCGTCGGATGGGCACGTTAAGCTGTCGGACCCCGGGTACTGGCCCCCTAAAATAAATAAGGGCGTCTTCCTCCCCCTTTCTACTTCGCTTCCGTGTCGCTTTCCTATCAGGCAGTTTAGCCCAAATCTCCTAGCTTCCTATTTCTAAGGATTGTTTAAGACCTGGGGTCAGACACTCTCTTCCTAAAATCCTCTACATCTGATCTCATTTGTCTTTTCAGTGTATTTCCATGTCTTTCGTTCCACTCTCTGATCTTCGCCATCTGTTACTTCACAAGTGAATCTTCATATCGTACGTCGAACCCTTTTTCTTTTACCCAGGAGCAAATTACTCAACATCCCAGAACAATCCTGGCTTTAGTACGAAATCTTTCACCTAGCTTATGAATGACAAAAAGCCTGCAGATTTCTAAAGTAGAGCCTAAATACAATTTATTTAGTGTTCGTTCTGTAACAAAACAGCGACCCAGTGCAAGTACGGGCGGAAAAGCGATCTTAACTATGACACCGAAGCCCTAAACTCTTCGCCGAATGTAAAAATGGAAGTGACATAATACACAAAATCTCCCCATTAGTATATCGTTTTGCGTTGGAAATTCAGTGTTGCTGCATAAAAATGCGAATGACAATGGCGTACTGCAAATAAGGCAGCAGATCACTTATATAACTTTTTAGCCGCTATGCAAACTCTTTTACTTCTTGAGCATGAAAGTGTAATAATAAGCAAAAGGCAGAAAAAAAGCATTACCAGGGACGTCATTTCATAGTTGTGACGTGTGTACTTCCCAGAGAGAGGAACATACGGAACATTTCTTGTAAAAATATTTTAATTTAGTAGTTCGTAATGCAAAATATTTTCCCAAACGTTTCTTTTGTTTTCTTTGACAAAATCATGAAATGTCACTTTAAATAAGCTTTCTGCAATTTAATAAAAAAAAAGCACAGCATGTAAATGAATAATAAGATTTTTTCAATCTGATCTGAACATCAAAAAAAAAGCAACAACTGATTTTTCTGAATACGCCTTATGAACTGAACATAAGGACATTAAATTAAATGAAAGCAAACGGTATATTACCTTGGGGAAGACATTAATTAGGTGGACTTATGAATATCGTATTGTGAGAACTCAAAATAAAATATAAGAGGATATCGAACAGAAATCGTTTCAAAACGGTAGTGCGTATCAAAGGCAAAATTACTTCAAGTGCGTAAAAGAGGCAAAGAAATATTTACTAGATGTTTTATTGAAAAAATTGGTTTTTCTATTGCAAAATAAAAATTATATTGCAGTAAAATTTCAAATGAGTGTAATTAAAGAAATCAAGTATCCCATGCTGTAACTTAAAGTTAGTTTTATCGACATGCAAATTTGAAATTTTGGAATATCTAATTCTGTATGGCATTATACAGTGTATAATCAAAAGCACTTGGACCACAATCTCCCTGTAATAGGATATGAATTAATATCGATTAGGTCCATCCTTTGATTTTATCACAGCCTCAACTCTGTTGTGAAGGCTGTCTACTACACTTTGGCACATTGCTGCGGGGATTGCTTTCCATAGTGCCACACGTGCATTAGTCATGACAGTCACCTATGTCGGGTGGTTTGGCTTGGATCGCACTCGGCGTTCCAATTTATACTAAAGGTGTTTCAGTGGATTCAGATCAAGGATCTGTGCAGGCCAATCAAGTTGATTTACACCCATCTCATCAAACCATTGCTGCACGGATCTCGCTTTAAGGTGTCTCCACCTAAAGTTTCTGCCTTATGGTTTCAATGGTAAAACTCCTTTACATATTTTCTTCGCAATTACTGTATTCCCAAGGATGAAAATTTGCACATCGATAAAACTGAATTAATGTTATAGTATGGGATACTTAATACTTGTTGAAACATAACCATAATAATATCAAAAACTAATCATTTTTCTTTGAGTAATGCTCAGACCTATTAAGAGATGGCGCGACCTATATATTGATGACGTCAGTAGACAAACAAATATTGGTGTGTATAAGTACGGTTATGTTTTAGCAAGTATTAAGTATCCCATGCTATAACTTAAAGTTAGTTTTGTCGACGTGCAAATTTTCATTCTTGGGAATACATTAATTGCGAAGAAAATATGTAAAGAAGTTTTACCATTGGAAACGTTAGGCAGAGATTTTAGGTGAAACCACCTTAATGATGGGGACAATGGAACTAGGAAGCCCAGCCCAAATGAACAAAAACAGACCCTTAGGAGGCCAAGCCGAAATCATGAAACACGGCCTCCTAGGAGGCCCAGTCGAAATCATGGAAAGTGGCCTCCTAGGAGGCCCACCCCAAATCATGAAAAACAGCCCCAAGACTGAATGATGCTTCCTCCACAAAACTTCACACTTCACACAATACAGTCGGGAAGGTAGCATACGCTTGGAATTCTCGCCACCTGGATCATCCATTCGACAGCTAGATGGTGAACCCTGATTTATCTCTCCAGAGAACGCGTTTACGCTGCTGCAAAGTCCACCGGCACCGAGCTTTACACCACTAAACTCTACGCTTGAAATTGAACTTGATAATATAAGGTTTGTGTGCGGATTCTCCTCCATGGAAACCCATTCTTTTCATCTCTCGACGGGCCGTTATGGTGCTGTCTTTGCTCCCAGTGGCATTTTGGAACTATATGAGGAGTCCTGCTACTAAACGCAAGCGATTTTGTCAAAGAACGCTGTAAAACTTGGTGGTCCCTCTCTATAATATCCCGTTGTCGACCAGGTAGCGATTACATTGTTCTTTCTCCTAATCTATTTCACTACACAATAACGCAAATTGCAGTTTCTTGTAGCTTCAGGAGCAACGGAAGTTTCCCGATTTCATTAAAATGACATCCTATTATTTTTCCACGCTAAAAGTCACTGAGCTCTGCCGTACGGCCAATTCTATTGTTCATGCTTGTATACGATATTTTCCAAAAAACGTACATCTCTTTGTATCTCAATTGGTCAGGGTTGTGACGTATATGGAAATAAACTTCTCAAAATGGATGTGCAGATACTTTTTATCATATTGTGTATTTAAAGTGAAATTGTGTCATATTGAAACAAAAACTAAGATTTAAAGTCAAATGCTTGGAGAACTGAAACTAAAACCTTCGAAAAAAAGCCTAAATCCTGGGCATTAAGCATTTTTACAAGTTCAAATACAGCCGCGCATACCGTAAAGTAGGGCGAACATTTTTCGGGATCAAGCACAATATCCTCTTGATTAGATTTCAGTGTTATTAATATTATGTAACTAAAACATTCCCTCGGAAAGTTGCAGCAGCTACAAGTAGGAACATTCCTTCCTAGTAAAAAGAATTTGCGTAAAAAATCCGAATGGAAGTGTTTCATTAAAATCCATATGTTATGCTCTTTTTTTAAGATCAGTGTCTCCCTTTCAAACAAGTCTACTGAAAGCATAAAGCTTGGTGTAACCACAAAAGATAAGAAAAGGAACTCATGGATAAGGGAAATTACAAGAGTGGAAGACATCACGATGACAATAAAATTCCTGAAATAGCAATGAGCTGGGCATGTTGCCAGAAGAACGGACCACCGATGAACAACCGAAATTTCAGACTGGATTCCATGGGACAGGGAAGGAACCAGAAGAAGACCACATGGGAGATGGGTGGATGGAGGAGACTGGGTCAAGACAGTCCGTTGTTGAAGAAACTTGAGGAGAGCTTCTTCCAGTAGTGGATTGATAATGATTGATAATGTTGATGATAATATATTCTGTAACGTACCAGGAGAGGAGATGTGTCGTACCTGCCAGCAGGACGCACACGACATAAAGGCAGATAGGAATCAGAACAAATGTCCGCGTAGCTTAATTGGTAGAGCAACTTATTCCGGAATGAGTGGACCCGGGTTCGAATCCCGGCGTAGACCAAAAGTGACGGAGAAATTCACTTCGTTATAATTCGACTTCAAGCAGATTTGTTCGGGTCAGGTCTGGATCGGGTCCAATTATATGACATCCGGGTAGGGTCCGGTTCCAAAATGTTTGACCCGTTTACAGTTCTGCTTCTCACATATGTTTTTATTATTTTCCACCACTGTACAGAACACTGAGAAGTCGAGCAATGAAAGAAAACTGATTTATCACAGAAGCATGGACTAAGATTACATACTTCCATTGTAATTTATGTTTTAACTGGATGAAAGCCCATCAATAATGACGGGGGAAAATATGATATCCAGAGCAATTTTTTTAAATTATTTATTTATTGAATATAGGTGAAAGCCCGCCAATAATTACGGGGGAAAATAAAATATCCAGAGCAGATTTTTTAAATTATTTATTTATTGAATATAGGTGAAAGCCCGTCAATAATTATGGGAAAAAAAAGATATCCAGAGCAATTTTTTAAAAGTATTTACTTATTGAATATAGGTGAAAGCCCGTCAATGATGACCTACTACTACAATTTATCTCAACACCACAAGTTTGTAGTAATAAATTATATATAATTTTAGGTGTCAACTGGACCTACGATTACAATTTATCTCAACACCACAAGTTTGTAGTCATAAATTATATATAATGTTAGGTGTCAACTGGACCTGCGACTACAATTCATCTAAACACCAGAAGTTTGTACTAATAAATTATATATAATTTTAGGTGTCAACTGGACCTACGATTACAAGTTATCTCAACACCACAAGTTTGTAGTCATAAATTATATATAATTATAGGTGTCAACTGGACCTGCGACTACAATTCATCTAAACACCAGAAGTTTGTACTAATAAATTATACATAATTTTAGGTGTCAACTGGACCTACGATTACAAGTTATCTCAACACCACAAGTTTGTAGTCATAAATTATATATAATGTTAGGTGTCAACTGGACCTGCGACTACAATTCATCTAAACACCAGAAGTTTGTACTAATAAATTATATATAATTTTAGGTGTCAACTGGACCTACGATTACAATTTATCTCAACACCACAAGTTTGTAGTCATAAATTATATATAATGTTAGGTGTCAACTGGACCTGCGACTACAATTCATCTAAACACCAGAAGTTTGTACTAATAAGTTATATATAAGTTTAGGTGTCAACTGGACCTACGATTACAAGTTATCTCAACACCACAAGTTTGTAGTCATAAATTATATATAATGTTAGGTGTCAACTGGACCTGCGACTACAATTCATCTAAACACCAGAAGTTTGTACTAATAAATTATATATAATTTTAGGTGTCAACTGGACCTACGATTACAAGTTATCTCAACACCACAAGTTTGTAGTCATAAATTATATATAATTTTAGGTGTCAACTGGACCTGCGACTACAATTCATCTAAACACCAGAAGTTTGTACTAATAAATTATATATAATTTTAGGTGTCAACTGGACCTACGATTACAAGTTATCTCAACACCACAAGTTTGTAGTCATAAATTATATATAATGTTAGGTGTCAACTGGACCTGCGACTACAATTCATCTAAACACCAGAAGTTTGTACTAATAAATTATATATAATTTTAGGTGTCAACTGGACCTACGATTACAATTTATCTCAACACCACAAGTTTGTAGTCATAAATTATATATAATGTTAGGTGTCAACTGGACCTGCGACTACAATTCATCTAAACACCAGAAGTTTGTACTAATAAGTTATATATAAGTTTAGGTGTCAACTGGACCTACGATTACAAGTTATCTCAACACCACAAGTTTGCAGTCATAAATTATATATAATTTTAGGTGTCAACTGGATCTATGACTACAATTCATCTCAACACCACAAATTTGTAGTCAACAATTATATATGAAGTCAGCGTCGTTTGCTCAAATAGGTACACGTTTGTAAGGTCATCCTTATCCTGTTCCAAATCTGAAAGCACGTCATGCACTTGATCGTTGATGTTCACTAGCACGTGTATCACATATTGTTAATCGAATATTTTTTACGCTTGTTCAGACGTCATAAACTTGCTTACTGCTTAAATATGTTTTTGTGGCACGGAGGAGGGCTCTAATAAATTATATATAAGATGCCGACGCGATGGTTGAATTGTCAGTGACGCTGGTCTCTGGCTAATCATCTGATCTGGGCATGGATTCCACAGTAGAGGAATTCATCGTACATAATACACTACCGGATAATTGCTTAGGACGGATGACAATAGCAACGATAGCAACCATAAAATGGAAGGCAAGAAAATCTGGAAGCTAGCATAAGTGTGGGATACATTAAAACGTGTATGCAAATTTTGGATTGCCGAACTTGTTCGTGACGTCATAGCGCTGATAAGAGATATACAGGATTTGACGCGTATTGACCGTTGTTGTTCAAACGCAAAGTTGAAAGGGAAAGAATCAATTGACGAACTTGCAATTTTCACTATGTCTTCCCGACATCACCTAGATGATTTTACGCGTGGCCGTATTATTGGCAAGATTGAAGAAGGGCGAAAAATAACAGATGTTGCCAGGGAGTTCGACGTCCGCCACAGTGTTGTTTCAAGGCTTTGGAAATCATTTCAAACAAATGGAGAGTGCAGCAAACGTCACGGGGGAGGTCGTGTTCGCAGGACGACACCTGCAGAAGATCGGTACATAGTGCTATCAACAAAAAGACACCGGCGCAGCACAGCTAGTGAGGTAGCAAATCAGTTTATGGCTGCTACTGATAAGCGGGTCTCCCGAAAAACTGTCGCCAGACGTTTGCATGAAGGAGGACTATACGCCCGCCGTCCTGTTGTGTGCATCCCATTGTCCAGACGTCACCGTACCGCCCGTTTGCAATGGTGTCATCAACATCGCAATTGGACTGATAACGACTGGTCTGCTGTCCTCTTCTCAGATGATAGTAGACACAGTCTATCGTCTGATTGTCGACGACAACTGATCTGGCGTGATAGTGGTACTGCATATTGTCCAGCAAACATACAGGGAAGGGACCGATATCCGACATGTAGTGTCATGGTATGGGCTGGCATCATGATCAATGGCAGTACGTCCCTCTATATGCTTCCAACTGGGACTATGACTGGCAAATGATACATTAATGATGTTCTGCTACCTCATGTTCGTATGTTCCGTGGTGCTGTCGGTGATAGATTCATTTTCATGGACGACAACGCAACATGTCATCGAACAGTCGCTGTCCAGGAGTGCCTTGAGAGCGAGGATATTCTACGCCTCGTATGGCCAGCACGTTCTCCAGATCGGAATCCCATTGAAAATGTGTGGGAAGCTTTAAGGAGGAGTCTTGCTGGTCGCCAATGCCCTCCAATAAACAAAGACACACTCATACGTGCACTGACAGAGGAATGGGATAAATTAATCCAACAGCTGCTTAATAATGTTGTGCAAAGCATGACACGACGTGTGGAATCTTGCATTGCCCTCCATGGTGGCCATATCCCGTATTGGCCGCCCCGGTGGCGCAGTGGTCTAAGGCGCTGGCCTCTGATCATTCGTCCGTAAGGGGTCCGGGTTCGAATCCCGGTCAGGCATGGATGTTGTGTTTGTCTTACGGCACTGGCTCTCTCCCTTCCCTGGAACCAGTGACCCTAAATTAGGGACGGGCGACTGCTTATAGCCCATTGAGTTGCTCACGGCGGTCGTTAAACCTCCAATCAAAAAAAAAAAAAAAAAAAAAAAAAATATCCCGTATTGACATCTTACGCCGGAACGCCTGCGGACGATAATTGCATTTTTTTCACGTTTACGTATTCTGCACAAAATGGCCTGTTTGTCCCTTGAACACGTTCCAAAGCCTTCTGGATTTCAGAGCACAATAAATTGTCTTTCTTGTAATGTCCTGGCATTCTGACATTATTTTATTTCACTTGGCATCCAACCACACTTACCTTTTATGCGCTATATAGCCGTTTATGATCCGTCCTTAGCAATTGTCCAGCAGTGTATGTGGGGATGACCTTAGACAGCCATCGTCACGCCAATGGGTTGCGAAAAATAACCCCAGTTTTCCATCAAAGTGCCCGCCATCTAGCGTGAGCATTTTCGTTCAAGGTTGATCTTGCATTGACTGTCTTTTTAAAGAGATAGCAACCAGACCGGAAAAGGAATATTTCTTTTCCGACTAATAGTTACATAGATAAAGAGCCCACAAATGCGCCGACCGAAAAGAGTGATATACCATAAGCACATAAGTACATAGAGTCACAAAACATGAAGAACAAAATTATCAATTTCTCAATGATTCGTTGAAAAAGAATCAAAAATTGTACAAGGTTCAGCAAAGTTCTTCACATAAGAACCAGAAATGAGTGTCTCCGTTATATATTTGCTTGAGTGAGCAGTTAATATTTCCAAGGAAAGCTTCAAATGTCAACCACTTTCTTTCCAGACACCAAAGTACTTATGAAGAAACTTTAAGCAAGAACAAACGATGAGTTCCTCTTTCGAATGTCTGGTGCACAAGAGGAACTTTTTCTGTTACTTGCTTCTCACCTTTTTCACATTCTTCGACTTTGCTGTATCTTCGGAAACAAAAGAAAAATTCTTCCACCAACTAAATATCGCTGTCTAAAATGTCTTCCTATTTGTTTTATGAAAGATCTGATGCTTAGTAATAGTAATCTGAGATCACTTACAGGAGAATTTCCGTTTTCTCTCCGTCTTACAGATTTGTATAAATACGTCTGAAGTGGAAATTGAAGCTTAGCACGTGCAAAGTTTTAACTTTCCAGTTCGCTTCATCACGAAAAAGAAGAGCATACAATCTATTCCCTCTATGTGAATTTAAATATTTCCTTCTCCGTGCTTTTACGCAGGAATTTTTAGGTACTACTCTAAAGTTTGATTTCGATAGAAAATTAGAAATTATCCTTCTTCACTGTTTTAATTTTTTTGCTGAGCTTGCGTTCGTATTAGAGTTTAGAAATCTAGCGGAGAACCACATATTTATGCTTTTTTCTGTCATATGAAGTATAGCAAAGCGACGATTTTCAGGATAGCTCGATATCAAATGTGATTCAAATAATTGAAAACTCAATTACTCGAACATGGATCTCTTGAAATTTAGCTTTTTAAAGTACATTCACCGGGCACTGAATTAATGACCATTATGGAACTGTCCGTAAAAGGCACTCACGCAGCGTGTATGCAAAATACGAGATCACGTTCGTCACCACGTGATCCAGGTAAATATTAGGGGTATGCAAATGTTTTTGCCGCCCCCGCTAGAGGGCGCTGTAGGGGTCTAACCGGATGGCGACCCGTGCTGTCAGTTCGTGCATGAAGGCAAGCATGGCGATCGATAAAGTTCATTTGCGGTACTGTTTGTTCATGTTTAATTTAGGGAAAAAATGCGAGTGAAGCCTATACAGTTCCATATGTCAGGCGTATGGCGAAACGTTTATGGGTGAGCGGGCGCATCAAGAATGGCTTACCAGGTTTACGAAAGGTGATCTAAGCTTGGAAAACAAGCCAGGTGCAGATAGATCGCAGGAACTCTCAGACGAAGAGCTGGAATCGCTCTTGCAAGAGGATGCCACACACGCAACTGGCGAAACGTTTGAAAGTGGCTCAATCGACGGTACTACAGCGTCTACAGGCATTGGAAAAGATCCAGGAGATTGGAAAGTCGGTTCCGCATATTTTAACGGAGCGTAATATTGGTTAACGATTGGGCATCTGCATGTAGTTGCTGAAGAGGTTTCAACGGAAGAATTTATTGTCGAAGGTTGTCACCGGAGATGAAAAATGGGTATATTGCAACAACCCCGTACGCAAGCGATCCTGGTTCGACCCAGGCCAGCCATCGGCATTCACTGCAACACAGGATATCCACGGGGAAAAGATGCTGTTGTGTGTGTGGCGAGATACGCGTGGAATGTTGTACTTCGAACTTTGTTGAAACCGGGCGAAACAATCACTGCACAACGATATAGCGATCAGTTTATGAAACTGAACGCTGCAATCGAGCAAAAACGCCTATGGATAGGTAAAGGACGCCGTCCAGTCATCCTGTTACACGATAATGCCAGACCACATTTCGCTGCCACCACAAATCAACACTTGAACAGTTACACTAATACGTTTTACCGCACGCGGCTTACTACCCGGACACTGCACCCTCAGATTTTCATCTGTTTCGCTATATGCAACATGTCTTAGCCCGACAGCGGTTCACCACAGCTCCAGAGGTGAAAGATTTCGTCACTGCGTTCGTCAGCTCAAAACCCGACCATTATCACAGGGGCATTCATTAGTTGCCTGAAAAATAGCAAAAATGTCATTGATGCTAACGGCAAATATTTCGTTGAATAAATGTGTACTGGTTTTCTAATTGTTCCTTTCTCTTTAAAACGCTGGAAACGTTTGTATATCTCTAATATTGAAGACTGATGCTCGTCAGTAGTGTGCATCGCAATGGGTTAAAACAAAGAATCTTTCGGACATCGATCAAAGTCATATTGCGGGTGCATGTCTGGCTGGAGTGACGATTTTGAAATCAACACAGCTCATTGGTTTCTCAAAATGTGAGATATCTCGGGTTTTTACTCATTGAAAAAATAACCAACATTGCTTGTCTAAAAGGCATAACTGTGGTGCGACGACAGTATGTTAGGAACGAGATCGCCGTCGTCTTAGGAACCTGGTACGGAGAAACGGGACATTCTGTGAATAGCTAATGAGCCAAGCCTTTAATGAAGGTTGTTATCGAGCCATATCTCAGGGAACCATGTGTAGCGAAATGAAGAGGAACGTTATTGGCAGCTGCATGCGTATATGGAAACCGTCGATTTCTGTGAAGAACCGGCGATTTCTTTCGTAGTTGTATCAAGTACACCGTGATTGGACACTCCAAGACTGGGAAAAAATCATGTGATCCGATAAGACCCGGTACGACTTGTTCCGTACCGCTAGTGTGACGTGAAAGATACAGAGCTTCCGAAGTATGTAAAAAAAAGCACGGAAATTTGGTGGCAATGTACATTTTGCTAAGAGGAACTCTGTTCTGCATTTGCTCCAGCCACTGATAAGACATAACGTGCCAATTAGGATTGCATTACAAAGACTTCCGCGTTTTCTCACATCTTGTAGATGTTTTAGGCATCTCTTACTTTTTCTTCAGTGGCACATCGTGTTGATTAACGCATGAAGACACCGCATGGATGACAGTCAGCAGTAGTGAGCGACTGGTAGAATGGAAGCATGTCACTCCCAGACAGAAGGTTCCAGAGCATTAAATGTTTCACAAAATGTCCTGTTATAAGCAATCCTCTTTGGCGCTTGCCGCAGTTACAGAGCGACGATCTCATGGCATGCTCTTTGTAAGAGAGTTTGTGAGCAGTGCCTTTATGCAAGATGACCACTTATGTGTCTCCAGGCGATCTCTTAAAATGTGGAGTCGCCAGCATGAAACTATTGTAGTAGTCCAGATCAGTAGGCGAATTTTCTTTTCAAAGATGAATCATGATTCGTGTTAACCCTTTTAGCAGCCAATCTACGTGAACGGTATGATCCCCAAAATCCACCACAGCTCGCGGACTCATTGGCTTCGACATTTCTTCAATCCCAAAACAGAAATCGTCACATCTTTCGTAAAACCTGGTTGCTTTCACGACAAAACAATTCCATTCCTCCTCTCATCTCAGGAGTTCCTACCATTAACCCATCACAGGTGATAAGTGCTCCCTCCAAGTCTATTGCCTCCTGATCAGGCATGATTGGGGGAAAATAATCACCACGACACAGGCATCATCGTATCTGAAAACATCTTCTTTCTTAGGGTCATCATTTTTGGTATGTCCTTTTCAGCAGGTAATATAGAGAAAGGATTAGTGTTAATCATCCCTCTAAACTTCCACTTTGAATAACAATGCAAAGGGAGAAAACAAGCGTTTTGTGATGCTCCATTTTTTCAGGTCACTCTTCTAGCTGTGTTGGGACCACTAAACATAACACGAATTAATTCGTTCCAGGCGCGTTTATCCACTGACCAGTGGGAAAAATAAGAGATAATTCTAATTTTCAAGTCGTGTGAATGTCGAACAATTTCAGACACTTTGCGGTGTGCTATTTTGAAAAAGCGAATCAAGGGCTAAGCACTACATTAGCTTGGTGAAAAAATTTCAACCTGTAGGAATAAGTCTGTCGAAAATTTCTGGCATCACTTCATTTTTTGCGAGCATTTGAACGAAACAACCAAATGTTAATAACTATTTTTTTAATTCATTTGCCTTTCTGGTCAAAATTTGTCCCAGAAGTCTTGACACATGCACATAACTTTCATAAATAATTTATAATTCATAATTTTCATTTAAATAGGATCATATCTATCATATTCCTGTACAGATTGAAGAAGTTGAAATGAAACTGGATCAAGTGGTACAAGAACTGAATAGAGAGAGTAAACGATATGGACTAAAGATCAATATAGAAAAGACAAAAACAATGGTATTCGGAGCAAAAGAGATCAGGAAAAAAGATCCATCTGAAGGCAAAGAACTTGAAAATGTGGAAAATTTCATTTTTGTCGGAAGCTTTATGACGTGTGACATAAATAGCAAAAATGAAATTTTAATTAGGATTGCAAATGCTATAACACTGCTAAAAGCCGTGGATAAAATTTGGAAGAGCAGAGCTATTAGCCTCAAAACTAAGCTAAGCATTCTCGTGACATGCATCTTCAGCATGCAGCATGCTATGTGAATGCGAAACTTGGACATTGACAAAGGAATCAGAGAGAAGGATACTTGCTTTTGAAAGAGCGTGCAATCGTAAAACCTTACGAATCGCATGGACCCAGAGTATAAGAAATGAAAAGGTTTACAGAAAAATAGAACTAAAAGAGACCATGTTCCAAAAAAATCATACAGAGAAAACTAAGACGCTTTGGACACATCTGCAGAATGAAAAGTGACAGGAAGATAAAGACATTGGTGTTTGGCTTAGTAAACGGAAGAAATGCAAGAGAATGCCCTCACCGCGTGTGGGCTGACGATATTAAAGATTGGTGCGGTGGAACTCTTAAAGAACTGAGCCACTCTGCCATGAACAGACTTCAATGGAACAAAATACTGGGTGTTCGTAAACTGTTTTGACAAAAGAAGAGGGGTGATAGCACTCATCAAGACGAACAATATTTATAATGGAACCTAGGGTCGCATTTCACTCTGAGTGTTAGAAAAGAGTAACTTCGAAATACGTCCAATAAGCACATGTCGTCACCTCAGACGTCATTTCTTTCGTGCCGGAGAAGTAGCACATCGACAGAACATCACCGTCAAGCATTTACCGTATGCAAATTGCCAGAGAAAAGACGCAGCATCGACAGTTACAGCTGATTGGCTTATCAAGGTACAGTAGACACTTCCTGAATGCCACATATCCCGCACGATGGATTGCAAGCGGCGTTTCTTTGGCATGGCCTCCACGCTCACCGGACTTAAACCCACTGGACTTCTTCTTCTGGGGGCACATGAAATCATTGGTGTACCATGGCTGTGGACTCCATGGAAGATCTCGTCCCGAGAATCGTTGTTGCAGCGGACAGGATAAACACGACACCAGGAGTCTTCGAAAGGGTGCGCCAGTATTTCATTCAGCGGTGTGAATTGTGCAGCGGCACCCGTGGCCGCCACTCTGAGCATCTAATTTGAGTCTCTCCCTGATCTCCATAAACGGGATTGTGCAATTTATGATGCCGTTAATTCTCATTCCTTGCACTGTTGAAAGTTCAACTTGGACATCTAACTTTACGCTTTTCTGACACTCAGAGTGGAATGCGACCCTAGGTTCCATTGTAAATATCGTTCATCTTGATAGGTACTATCAGCTCTCTTCTTTCGTCAAAATAGTTTACGAGCTCCCAGTAGTTAAAAAGGCAGCATACACCTCCGAGAATTGTACCCATGATTGATGATGATGTTGAATTTTCATTTCATAATTTTATTTGTTATGTCTACCTGCTTCTGGAAGCTGAATTTTGAAAATGCCCTTTGGCTTATAGCAGAGGTATGCAACATGGCAAATGGAAAGCTAACGGCTCCTTTTGGCTAACGTACTAAGCTGACATTCCTGTTACATGTAGGAAAGGAAAGAGCGGGGTCCCCGTTTGTCGTGTTGCTGCAGTCATTGGCCATTATCGATCTATCAGCGATTCGTATGTCTCCCAATTGCGGGTGAGGTATGGACGATGTGTTTTTGTCTCACGCTCAGCGCAACGCACGCGTACTAGCTGTTTTCGATCTCAGCAACATGTGACGTCACTGTACGGACGGACTGCTTATAAGCCATTCCGTTACCCATGTTTGTTGGTCTTTGTACAGTAAAAACAAGTTAGTAAAATCATGCAATGTATTGATTATGATACGCTTTCCAACATACCAGAAATTAATACTCAAGTTATGAGATAAATGGCTGTGGAATAAATCTCGCTCCTGTGCCCTGACCTTTGATCCCATTTCGATGATATTCGACAGAACCGGCTTGGTATACCTCCGAAATAACATGATAACGTTTTGTCGCAATCGAAGCAATTTTACGTAAGTTCTGATGCATAAGGTCTATGGAATAGATCTTGCTTTTGTGCAATGACCTTTGACCCCATTTCGTTGATATTCAACAGAACCGGTTCACTATACCTCCGGAACAACATGATAACGTTTTGTCTCAATCGAAACCTTTTTTGGTAAGTTATGATGCACAAGGGCAATGGAATGGATCCCACTCCAGTGTCCTGACCTTTGACCCCATTTCGCCCATTTTCAATAGTGTTCGTCCACAGTGGCTCCCTACCACATACTAAAATTCCATCGAAATTGAACCATTTTTACGCAGCTTATGACGCATAAGAGCAATGGAACAAATCCCTATTTTATGTCCTTCCTGACCTTTGACCCCATTTCGATGATATTCTACAGAACCGGTTCAGTATACCTCAAGAATGACACACTAAAGTTTTGTCGCAATAGAAGCAGTTTTACGGAAGTTATGAGAATAATGGCTGTGGAATAAATCTTGCTTTTGTGCAATGACCTTTTACCCCATTTCGTTGATATTCAACAGAACCGGTTCATTATACCTCCGGAACAACATGATATCGTTTTGTCGCAATCGAAACATTTTTAGGTAAGTTATTATTCACAAGGGCAATGGAATGGATCCCACTCCAGTGTCCTGACCTTTGACCCCATTTCGCCCATTTTCAATAGGGTTCGTCCCCAGTAGCTCCCTACGACATACTAAAATTTCATCGAAATCAAACCATATTTACGCATGTTATGGCGCATAAAAGCAATGAAATGGATTCCACTTTTATGCCCTGACCTTTGACCCCATTTTGTCCATTTTCAATAGGGTTCGCCCCCAGGTGGTTCCTCACCAAATACTAAAATTTCATCGAAATCGAACCATTTTTACGCAAGTTAAGACGCATAAGTACAATGAAATAATTCCGCTCTTTTGCCCTGCCTGACCTTTGACCCCATTCACCCATTTTCAATACGGTTCGTGCCCGGGTGGTTCCCTACCACATACTAAAATTTAATCGAAATCGAACCATATTTACGCATGTTATGACGCATAAAGGCAATGAAATGGATCCCTCTTTTATGTCCTGACCTTTGACCCCATTCCGCCGATTTTCAATATGTTTCGTACCCAGGTGGTTCCTTACCAAATACCAAAATTTCATCGAAATCGAACCATTTTTACGCAAGTTATGACTCATAAGGGCAATGAAATAAATCCCGCTCTTATGCCCTGCCTGACCTTTGACCCCATTCCGCCCATTTTCAACAGGGTTCGTTCCCAGGTGGTTCCTTACCACATACTAAAATTTCAATGAAATCGAGCCAGTTTTACGCAAGTTATGATGCATAAAGGCAATGGAAATGTCCTGACCTTTGACCTCATTTCATTTATTTTCAACAGGGATCGTCCCCAGGTGGTTCCCTACCACATGCTAAAATTCCATCGAAATCGAAATATTTTTACGCAAATTATGACGCATAAGAACAATGGAATGGATCCCGCTCCTATGTCTTGACCTTTGACCCCATTTCCCCCATTTTAAATAGGGTTCGTCCCCAGTAGTCCCCTACCACATACTAAAATTTCATCGAAATTGAACCATTTTCACGTGAGTTATCGTGCGGACAGACGGACGGACGGACGGACGAAGCTGGAGCATACACGCTTCTTCAACCTGCGGTTGGAAAGCGTAAAAAAGATAAATACAGCCCTGGATGAACTTTCAAGAACAAAATATTTATTAAACCCAGAAAATGTAGAAGTTTGAATATTAGATGCCAGTCTCTACAGCAAAGTATTGATTACTCTCCACTTTTGTGCCTCTTAAAAAATCGAGAGAGTACTCTGGAACTCTTTACAGAAGATATACGTTATGCATCCTTCCTATACCAAGATCTTTGTGGATGTGAAATAAAACAAGTGATTCGAGATACATGTAAGGTGACGGAGTTGGGCCCCAATAATTATTTCCATGTAGTAATATTTTCTGTATTTATTTCTCATTTCAAAGCCAATGTAATGTAAATTCAAACGCACGTGGCACCATTTTCTTTGGAGGCCTGATTATGTAACAACGAATGAAGCATGTGACTGGCAAGATCTGTTGACGTCGACGGGGTGTGATGTATAGGTCAAAGGTCACTACTTCCGGTAAACGTCTATCTCCACACCAAAAGGATTTCCAGAGGCGGAAAGGGGGGAGGGGAGAAGATTAAGGATATAAAAGGAAGCGACACGTTCGCTAAGGAGGCTTTTCGCGTTTTACCTTCCATGGAGTAAGAAGTGTTTTACAGAGAGAGTGTCGGTCAGACCTCTCCGGGTTTTTCGTTTTTCACTGACGGAGGAGTCAGGGTTTTTTCGGCGATAAGAGATCGGCTGGGGTTTTTGACGGAACGACTCAAGTCCACGTGGCGAAGGGTCTTCCGGGGTATCGGTGAGATAGTAAAGGGTTCGCTAGCTGGAAATCTGTTAGCACGTAGAGATAGCCAATCGAACGGAACTTATTCTTTTATTTATTAAATTTTGTTTTGTCTAAGCAGGGACTTGTTTTTGGAGTTATTCATTTTCGTGAACTACAGTTTTCTTCAACGATCGAGTTTAACTCGACGGCATGTAACGTACCAGGAGATGTGACGTACCTGCCAGAAGGACGCACACGACATAAAGGCAGATAGGAATCAGAATAAAACGTCCGCGTAGCTCAATTGGTAGAGTGACTTATTCCGGAATGAGGGGATCCGGGTTCGAACTCCGGCGCGGATAAAATTGACGGAGAAATTTACTTCGTTATAGGCACTCAAAAGAACCTACGTCAGGCCCGTTTGAGAGATTTGGATTCCGTAAGGCATAGGGGCAGATCAAACTCAGCGGGACCTGACAATACCTTTACAGGCCTTCGAAGTAATCTCCATGTTCCTTTATGACAGCAACCCAACATTGGGGCAAGTTTTGTATTCCAGTCAGGACATCTCCATTGTTAAGGCGTCGCGTCGGATTACTCGGATCACCTCATTAGAAACATCCTGAATCGTTTCCCTCGGAGTAACTACTTCAGTTTTGGGAATAAGTCATATTCAGGTAAACTGTCAGGACTGTATGGCGCGTGGGGAAGCAATTCCCATCCATACATTTCCAGATTGTCTCTTACTGTACGGACAACATGCGGTCTTTCCGAACTGCTTGCTGCTTTTCACTTAGATTATGTGAAATCCATATGATATCCACTTTTCTCTTTCGTAATTTTCCAGTTAGGATTCTGAAAACCGAAGTGGTAGACACGTTTTCTTCATATGCAATCTCTTAACATGTTTTCCGTCGATCTTCTTTCAAAATGCTGTTGACGATAACCACAGAAGTGTCATCCCTTGCATCTGATAGGTGGACGCTTCTTGGGTCGTCTTCGATGCTTTCCCGACCTTGGCGGAAACAAGAAGCCCACCGTGACATTGTGCTACGATCCACTGCACTAACCCAACAAACTTCACACAAATCTCTATGAATTGCGGTAGGGGATATTCCTCGCAAATTTTTGATTTTAGTGTAGGATCGCTGCCCTGTATGCGTGATCTCACATCGCTCACTTTCTTCCTCCATTTCTAGGCAGACGTTTCCGGTACAGGAACAAATTAACCATCAAACGTAAACACAACGTTGTATACTGAAGTTCTGTATATATATACACTGAAGTGCCAGAAAAACTGGCACACGAGTCTAATACTTGGTAGGTCGCCCACGGGAGCACAGGACTGCAGAAATACGACGGGGCATGGACTCCACTAGCTTCTATAAATATGCTGTAGGGAATGCACACCATACTTCCTGCAGAGCGTTCCAAAATTCCGCTGTATTCCGAAGTCTCTGATTCCTGTATTCGATAAGGCGTCGCATGGCATCACAAATGTGTTCTATCACGTTCAGATCTGGGTACTTCGGTGGGAATGGCAACCCCCCAAACTCAGATGAATTCTCCTCTAACCATAATGTAGCGTCCCGACACTTGTGTGGAGGTAAATTGTGCAGTTAGAACAGGCACAACCATCAGTATGAATGCAGGACATGAACGGGTGTACCTCGTCAGAAAGGATGCGCACTTAGCGTTGTCCAGTCACAGACGTTTGTAGACGTACCAGGCGTCCCAGTGAAGTCCATCTAAACACACCCCATACGATTACGGACACCCCACCAGCCGGTACAGTTCCCTGTTGACAGCCGGGATCCATGGCTTCATGCGGTTTGCGCCCCACACGAATCCTTTCATCTGCCCGATACATTCGGAAACGCGACTCGTTAGGCCAGGCTACTTGTTTCCAGTCATCAAGTGTCCACTGGCAGTGTTGCCGTGCCCAAGCGAGACGCATAGCTCTGTGTCGTGCACCCATCAAATGGACTCTAGTTGGGCGTCGGCTCCCAAAGCCCATAGCGTGCAGGGTATTTTGCACAGTCCGGACGCCGATGCTTGTTGAGGCTCCAGTATTGAATTCCGATTATACCTGCGCGCACGCCGCGTGAAACGATTCTTGACAGCCGACAATGGTCACATTCACCCAATGTCTTTTTACGGACACACTAGTATCATAGGTTGGAGGTTTTGCCGGAATTCTTGTAGTCACGGTACATCCTTGCAATGGTCGTCCGTGAAAATCCGAACTTCCTTTTTACTTCCATAATACTATGGCCCATCCCACGAGCGCCATCTATGACACTGCGTTGAAAATCGCTTAAATCGTTATTACTTGTCATTCTCATGCCAAAAAACAGCTCTGACCGTTGGCAAGAATGTCTATCGCTTTATATACGCACTGACGGACGCAACCGAGTACGCGCATAGGTGACGTTGCTATGTGTTTTGCATAAGCTCGTCTGTACCAGTTTTTCTGGCACTTCAGTGTATATATGCACCCTTTTTCTCCCGAAAACGAAGCACCCAAAATTAATCATCCAATTGAGATGAAACATGTCTTGTACACTGTGCATATATACGAAAGGAAATGACTGCAATTCCAGAACAGTTGGACTATTTTTTGGAATAAAACAGTTAAACGAGTGGAACAAGTCAGTACATTGTAAGATTACTTGTGGCTCGAATACAAGTGGTTACCTGGCGCGGCGTGGGCGCCTATAGTTCACGGACATTGTGTTGAGTTATAGCATGCCAGATGGTGTCCATATTCCCGGCTAGTAAGCGACATTCCGGGATGGACCTGAGAGGCATCGCGAAATGTTCCAAACATGTTCCATCGCCGAGAGGTAGGGCGATCTGGCTGGCCACGGAACTGGACCAGCCAGATACCATGCGCTGTGGTTCGCCACTATTTAGTCATTGGTCGTTATTTTTTATATTTTAATAATTTCGATATTCGGTTATGTGGTGCCTGCATCCAAAGTTTCATCAAGAAGGAACGACCTTCGCGGGGTGTTTTGTTTTTATTTGGAAAAGAGTGTGTGTTGTATATATATGTGACTGATTTTGTTCCGTGGTGTTTGTTTCATTCTGCTATTCGCGGAATAGAGACCTTCCATTTGTGCGCCGGACACTGGACAAAGTCAGGCAGATGACGACACACCTAGCAATAGCGAGACTGAGCCAATCGAGTGACGTCATCACGTGGTAACGACAAGGTGACGTCGATCGCTTCCCTAGAGAGAGTTCGCAGTTCTTGTTGTGGAGTAAGTGTCGACGAAGTAAGATGATTAATTGTTTTTGTGGCAAGTGTATTTGTTCGCGTTGATTTTACGGTTTTAATGTTCCGTGTTTGTTTAAAGCATAATTATTGTTTTTAATGTCAATACCATAAGAAAGAGAATTATTTGCTATATATGTGCATAAGAATCCTTCAAA
The DNA here is from genome assembly GCA_039090855.1 of Macrothele yani. Taxonomy (NCBI): domain Eukaryota; kingdom Metazoa; phylum Arthropoda; class Arachnida; order Araneae; family Macrothelidae; genus Macrothele; species Macrothele yani. The sequence goes on from CM077002.1 coordinate 143,120,272, forward strand.
ATGTTCCGAGACTAGGCCGATATACAACAAAGTACTTACGTTATTTAAGTCTGGCTATGATCTCCCTCAAAGTAGTCTCCTTGGGCAGCGATACTCTGCTGCCAGAACGCTGCCTGGAAATCCTCTTCGCGAATCGTGTCAAGCACCGTCTGCGATTCGCGCTGAATTTTGTCCACGGTTTCAAAACGCCAACCCTAGAGCTTCAGTTTCCCATTCGGGAACAGAAATAAGTCGCAAGTGGCCAAATCCGGCGAGTAAGGCGGGTGAGGAAAGGTAGTCATGCTGTTGCAGCTGCAAAACTGGCGTCTTGCTAACGCTCTGTGAGCTGCTGCATTGTCGTGATGGAGCAGGAAGTAACCCCTGAGCCACATTTCAGGTCGTTTGCGGCGAATGTACACCCTAAGACGCCGCAGGACATCGCAGTAAAAAAGAGTGGCGACGGTCTGGTACTGAAGAACGAATTCAAGGTGCACAATCCCTCGAATGTCGAAGAACACCATGGGCATGCTTTTGGTTACACTCCGGACCTGTCGGGCCTTTTTCGGTCTTGGAGATGCCGGGCTCTTCCATTGCTACGGCTGTTGTTTTGTTTCCGGGTCGTAACCGTAGACCCAAGTCTCTCCCCAGTGATGACCCGCGACAGGAACGTTGGATCATTCTCCACCTGCTGAAGAAGATCTTGACAGAGTTCGACACGAAGCGTCTTCTGTTCGGGATTCAGAATCTCTGGCGCAAACTCGGCACCAATGCGGTGCATGTTCAAAACCGACGTCTGAATTTCTTGCACTGTTTCGCATGACACATTGACGACGGTAGCAATGTCTTGAATAGTTCTCCTACGATCCTCATGCACCAGTTCCCTAATTTTGTCCACATTTTTAGGGGTTTGGCTCGTGGACGGTCGCCCTGACCTCTCGACTTCTTCCAGTGCCGTTCTGCCGCTCTTGAAGCGCGAGTGCCACTCAAAACACTTTGCATAACTCATTCCTTCATTGCTATAAGCCTGCCGCAACATTTCATGCCTCTCCGTTGCCGATTTGCTGAGTTTGACGCAGAATTTAATGTTCGCTCCCCTGCTCTAATTTGCAGTTCATACCGAAATCGCGTGTTCTGCACGTGATACCCAAATATCGTGTAGCACAGCGCCCGATGTTCACAGAACGACGCCACTTGGCACAATAACTCATGAAAGTCCCTGACCCGACCTGCTCGCGCATCCGCGTACTGTCACCTGTCGGCGAGCAAGGTAACTAGTCTCGAAACGTTCTGATCGCAGTACGCACTCATATACTGCAAATACATAAACGCCGATTATAGATTTCCTACAATTCAACGTTTTTTAACAATCCATTTCACGTACTTTTACTGCAGTTATTTTAAAACTATGAAAGTTCCATTTTATATAAATATAATGCCCACACATTCCAGAAACTAATGAACCTGTCACAAACAACGAACGCTGATATATGAATGTATATATCACATGGAGTAATTATGTTTTGCTTGTCGTTTATATTGAGCATGACGATAATTCCTTTGCAGTAACGTATTGAAACATAGGGGAAATCGAGGATTTTCAGAATTAGCAAAAAGTCCAATCGTTGCCTCGCGTTTGTCTACAGCTACAATTTTCAGGACAAATGAAATCACTGTTTAATCAAAACTAAAGGTCTCAAAAGTGTATAGAAAATGGATGACTAGGGGATCGTTTGCATCCAAATGGTCACAAATGCTGTCGGAAAACTAGGCTTGAAAAGTGTGACTATCGCGATGTGAGGAGAATTGTGCGGAAAAACAAGTCCCCCAGTTAGCCGCAACTGACTGTTTAGTTCAACCATGGCCAGAATCAGCCATTTTGAATTGAACCATACGCAGAGAGTTAAAAATTAATTGTGTCTGAACATTTTCTGTTCATTTAAAAGACAGTTCTTTCTCCAAAAACAATAAACATCTGGTAGTGGTGGTGCCGAGGACGCCATAAATGAAAAGCAGAGGAATGGAAGGATATGATGTGTTGAGATGAATCAGGCTGTGCATTATTTCGCACTGACAGTCGGCATGGATTTTGGAAGGAATGCGATGAAGCACCTGGCCTGGCGTACCTTGTAAACACAATCCAAGCATCACGAGGTAGTACCAAGAACTCCTGGTACGAATAAAACTTAATATGACATCCAAAGGACACCAGAGTGATTTTGCAGAACAAAGGTACACTGTAATATTACACTTTTTTCTCCCTGTATGTGATGGAATTCTTATGGATAAAAGTGCAAGAGCATATCTAACCAGATCCGATAGCTTGATTAGCATAAGGCAACTTCCTTTACCTCTCTTGCAGGTTTCCCCTTATATCAACTGCATTGAAACTGTCTAAAGCATGCTAGGAAGAGCTTTACGGTGTCGACATCCTCATTCGTAAACAATAATAGGTTTTTTTACATTTTGCAGCAGGAATGAGTGATTGTCTTGTGACCAAACCAAACTTAAGCACATCACAGAATTTTGCTGCATCGAATATACTAAAGTGCCATTGAATTAGAGATACAACTGAGATGCATGCTGGACGTGAAAGGGTGTAAATTCTAGGATAGGAGGTCCCTATATTTGAGACGCTCATAGACGACTGTACACGTGCCATGGGTCCCATAGTATTCCGCCATAAGAAGCTCCAGACGATCACCGAGCCACCACTTGCTTGTACTACTCCAAATTGAATTGATGAGTCCATGACTTCACGAGGTTGACTTCGGATCTGCACAATACATCGGGCTCAATTCAGTTCAAATCTTGATTCGTCGTTTCATAGTAACTGCATTCAGTCCCTGGTGGTGCATTGCCGATGCACTTATGTCCTGGCAACGTGTTTCTCTCGGTGTCGTGCCGTTAGGAGTTGGACTCAGTTGGACTCTTGCGGCTACCTAACGCTAGAGATTTTAGTGTACGTTGCAGTGTCCCTGTACTAACATGTGGACTTGCTCTACTATTTCTGATGATCTGTGATATTGTCTTGAGACTATTAGTTGGAAAAATGAGGCCTAAACGGCATACACTACGAGATGTTAAGACTGGTACACCTCTACACTTCATTCGGAAACTGGTTCTCTTTCTATAATTTTCGTATTCCGAAAACACTTGCTCCTGTGGCACGCTTAACTCCCAGTGTGTTAACGACTCCCAAGCGAGAGAGAGTGACACATCCTGAGGGGGTGCAAAAATTAGTTTTAAAGCATTTTTTGTGGGACGTATATCAACATTCGTCACACAAAAAATTACATATCCGACATTTCCCCTCGTTCTTGTCGTGTGACCACAGCTGGTCCAGACTATAAAATGGGACACAAAAGTTTGCCCAACAGTCAAACGCACTTGCACATCGGTAGGTGAAAGATGGCAAGCAATACTGCATTTATGGGACACTGCATTCGTTACGAATTTCATCAAGGAAAAAGTGCTGCAAAAGCATGTGCATCGATCTGTTCTGTTCTGAGGTTGAATATTGTATCGAAAAGCACTTGTGAGTTTGGGTTTAGATGGTTTAAAGCAGGTGATCTTGATGTTAGCGATTGAGAACGTAGCGGCGCCCCGCAGAAGGTTGCACATGAGGAACTACAAGCATTGCTGGATGAAGATTCCTCTGAAACGCAAAAAGAACTAGCCGAACAATAGGGGGTAACACAATAAACCGTTTAAAATGGTTTACGCGCAATGGGAAATATTTAGAAGGAAGGGAAATGGATGCCACATGACCTGAGAAAGAGAAACAAGGATGAGAGTGTCATGAAGAGTTCTAATATGTTGAATAAACAACACAGAAAGTATTTCCTGTGGAAAAACGTTACGGGTGATGAAAAGTGGATATGGTACGGTATTCCCAAACTCAAAAAAACACTGGGTAGACCCCAGTGAAGCAACGACGTCGACACCGAAACGCAATATTCACTCCAAGAAAGTTCTGCTGTGCATCTGGTGGGATATGAAAGGCGTGCTCTTTATGAACTATTGGAGCAGGGTCAAACTGTTACTGCTGATCGCTACAAGCAATAATTGCTACGATTGAACCAGGAATTCTGTCGGAAACGTCCATTCACAGGCAAAGGATTGCGACCCGTGAAATTACTGCGCGGCAACGCTAGGCCGTATGTCGGGATATCCGTCAAGGAAACGTTATTGTCGCTTGACTGGGAAGTTTTTGAGCATCCGGTTTATAGTCCCAACATATCCCCTTGAGACTGTCATTTGTCCCGATTGATGCAACATGGTTTGTCTGCTGTATGGTTCCGGGCATGTGATGAAGTGCAGAAATAGGTTTACGACTTCATCGCGTCATACGACAAAGTATTCATCATAGTTGGAATCCGTCAGCTTTCCGACCGATGGCGGAAGGTAATAGATAATTATGGCGGCGCATATTTGTATTCGTAAAGATATTGTTGTTTTCTCTCAAAATGCGCGTTGCATTGTCATAAAACGCTTTAAAACTTATTTGTACACCTAATAAAATCTACCCTTTGTCAACAGCATCTAAATCATGCGTTTTACCCATCATTCCTCTAATTAATCGCTATTGGCAAAGCTGTGGGCGACGGATGTAGTTAACTACAATTTAAGTTAGGCATGCTCGATAATACGACACTAACAGCCAGGCATTTCCAGGACTTCTGCTACCTCTAATTCCAAGGCGCATTAGGGGTATTTGTTAATTTGCAACAAAAAGGTAGACCTGGAATAAAAATAACAATGTTTATCACAATAAAATGTTTATTATACATCGACAACAGTTTCAACAGACCTCCCAAAACGAAAGAATTGGGCGGTCATCCCATTTGCTCCTTAGATTTGCTTCAGAATTTCAAAAATTCATAAAAGTTTAAATTTCAAAGTTATTTTCAAACCCATAAACAGGATGAAGTTTTGGGTATCAAAAAACTACGCCAAAGACATAACTTCCTGCGGAATTTATACCTTGTGATACCTTGTGAATTTGGTTGGAGATACCTTGTGAATTTGGACTTTCATATATAGGACAGACCCGCAGGCCTTGAAGTTTCAGTGTGAAGTGTTACAAGACCTACTTACGGAACTATGAACTGAAGAAGTCGTCTACAGCCCAACACTGTCATGAAAATCACCATAAAAGTTTGTTTGGAAACGCCACGCTTATTGATAAACCTGATTCGACTATCAAGTTTAATGTATTATAAACTTGTCACATATACTGAAACTCTTCACGGCTTGTCAATGATATGGCGTCGACTCCACTTCTTTCAAGCGCGTGGGCCTCCCCGGTGGCGCAGTGGTCTAAACGATGGCCTCCGATCATTCGTCCAAAAAGGGTCCCGGTTCGAATCCCGGTGAGGCATGGATGTTGTGTTTGTCTTACGGCACTGGTTCTGCCCCTTCCCTGGAATCAGTGACCCTAAATTAGGGACGGGCGACTGCTTATAGCCCATTGAGTTGCTCATGGTGGTCCTTAAACCTCCAATAAAAAAAAGAAAAAAAAAGCGCGTGGAAACAAGTAACTAAAATCCGTGACTACCAGAATTCTGATGATGTCACAATAATTTAAAGGTTTACGCTCCCTTCGGCCTGATGATGCAGAGATAAACGCTCCCCGAAGCTATATTCGATGTACAATAAACATTTTTTTGTGATAAAAGTTGCTATTTTTATCCTGTAATAACACCACAAGTTTAGTAGTGATAAATTATATATAAAGGTAATACTGAATCAAAGATTGAAAATCAAAGAGTATCTACTCAATACTGAATTCAAACGTTGTACTTCTCGACCAGTGTGTGTTCAAAGCACAAAAATGCTATCGCTGTGCATACAATGTAACTGAAGGAAAGGACACATTATTATTGTGCAAGCATTGTATTCCACTGAAAGTTCTTTTTTCACATGAAGTTTTCATTAAAAGTTTTTCGCAGATCCAAGAGGATCCCATGATATTTTAGAGAATAATAATCTTCAAGTTTCAAACGACGAGCTTATTACGGCCGAGGCTTCTGCAGGAACTCTTCCATCTTTGAATACGAAAGAAAAACTTTAATCCTGTTACTTGCTTAAAAAAATGTATGCCTTTTTTTCTCGAGCTAACGGCGTTGTCACAGCACAAGTGATACTAATCAAAGCAGATTTTCTCTGTCTATTAGTCGTCTGGTTGAAAGGCCAGTTATGCAATGATTGATCGATGCGAATACAGTAAAGCAGCAAGCATGCTTTTCAGATTTGCTCTCATCTTGGTCATCCAGATGACGGTGATCTGTCTTGAAAAATTCATTCAACAGACTGTTGAAAGTCAAAATTGTGTTTGTCAAACGACTCTAAGATGCAAAGTTTATAGAAAAAGAGATTCGTCTAAGAACGCACACTAAGCTACAGAATTTCCATTAAAGCGGGACTTTTAATATTTGTTCCCGTATTTCTAAACATGCGTTTAAATCCTCTGCAAAAGGCCTCATAAGAATTTGAAATATCGTTTCAGAAATCAGAAAAACATGTTGCATATTTTGAGTAACATGTTTTCCCGAAGATAATGATATATTCGCATCGTCTCGTCCAGTGGCGTGTGTTTATGAATATGAAGCACAGCCGAGTGTAAGATATAGAAGTCAGTGAAATTTTCTTGACTTATGCAATACTTAAAATTTTGTTTTAAGAATTCCGATAAAGTTTCTATTGAGAACTGCCAGCTTCTACTATTTGTAGACAAAAAACGAGAGTTAATATGAAAAGTAAATACAATTTCATGCATGTGATGACAGGTAATGAGAAAATTGCAGGAAACATTTAGCTTTCAAAGCAAAGGAAATGGTGTTTGGTCAACTGCCTACTGACAGATTTAATTATTTAGCATCAAGCGAAAAAACAGCATTATGGATATATATAACTAATGTTGAACTGAAAATGAGAAAAAAATCAATATGTGTAATTTTCATGTACACTTGCGTTAAAAAACTTTGCGCCGTTGTACGTGTTATTTGCAAAAATTTAAGCAACAGATGTTTCTAAATCCAAATCCCACGAAAGTACATATTTGATACTATGTGGTTTAACTAATGGATTCCCGTAAACTCTGCAAAAAAACATTAAATCTATCATCAGTTCTCTAGGTTTAGAAATTGAACCTCATGGATTAGGGTTTGCATTCGGGTATGTTAGGTTTACTGGTCTATTACGGCAATTTTGCAATTTCTGTCTGTATTTTCGAACAGTATTTACACAAGCCAAGCGGATGTTTGCGCAAATTTTGATAAGCAAACTACTTTTTCGTTTAACCCTTTAATCGGCCGATGTAATGTGCCTGAACTAAACGGTGTCGAAAACGTTTGCTCTCTCTCCAAACAGAAATGTTCATATAGCGGCCGGGTTTTACAAAAGCTGCAGCAAAGTAATTTCGTATCTTTACCCCCTCTCATCTCAGCAGCAGCGAAAATAAACCTATCATCGGTGATAAGCCCTCCCTTCTAGTCCTATATTTCCTGTTCCATGACCTGAAACATGATAGGGAACGGCTAGTCTCGCAGACACGAACATCATGCAACTGGGTAAAAAACCATTATTTAATTGTCTTCTCAATCCGTCTTTAAATTTGGTTCCATTGCCAAAACCCTTTATCAGTTGACTTCTCAGAAGGGATTGGTGTCAATCATACGCATAAATGACCAGTTTGAATTATAAGTCTATGGGCAAAAACAACTTTTTTCGATGCTCAAGTCTTAAAAGTAACTCATACGAGCAGCTTTGGGAGCACTAAACATAGCTTGAATTAATTCGCTCTAGTCGCGTTCGGCCCACTTCTTACACAGCGAACACATTCGTTGGGGTTCAGTTCAGCCCATTTTGTTAACCCCGAGTTAATTCGTTCTAGCTGGTTAAAGGGTTAAAAATATGATTCCCCTGTTAACTTGGGCTTTGCCAAAAGCACAGAGCTCAAAAATCTCCACATTACGTAATTCAACTGAGTCACATGGTCTCACAGCTGTAAATATTCAGTCATCATTAATATGTACACCTAAAAAGTAAATAAAGTCAGGTTTCCTACGAAGGTTCTTGGCTTGTATAATTTTCTAGGAGAATCAGCTATAAAGTGGAATGGAATAATCGTTTTAAAAACAAGTTAGTCAATATGCGACGGACTGGAAATTAACGAATAGCCATAATCGAGGTAATTCCATGTTTTGGAAAAATATAAAAATTCGTTATTAAACTATACAATGGTACCTCTCAGAAAGGGACACCCATAGGATCCCGCGTTTTGTTCTTTAAATAGAGGTGCCCCTTCCTGAAATGTTTCGAAGAAAACACACATTAAATAAATACGCAATAGACATTCTAATTCAATAAGGAATGTAAATCCTATATGCAAATATCAGTGAATCCTAGCTACGATAAAAACATAAAATACATATTGTGACGTGCCTGCACCGCAGGATGCACATGAGATAAAGGCAGATTGCTGTGAGAGCTTCAGTCCGCGTAGCTCTGTTACGAGAGCGACTTACTCCAGATTGAGGGTACCCGGGTTCGATTACCGGCGCGGAAAAACGTGTACGTCATATTGGCGCCCGAACTTCCAGGATGACCCGGCTGTTAGGTGTCTCGCAATGATGTGATGTTCTTTTCACACGGCAAGACAGGGAAGATGAGAATCCCTTCTTCAGTGCTTCGAAAAAATAAATCAGTGTGATGTTACGTTCCACACACCAAATTGTCTTGAATTTCTCAAATGTACGTTCTTCATGGGATGACTGCCTACAGCGACACATGGTCCCGGCTGCCCCGTGGGCCATGCCCCCGGCCCTTCCTTCTAGGGGAGGGAGAGATGTGACGTGCCTGCACCACAGGACGCACATTACATAAAGGCAGATAGCAGTGAGAGCACATGTCCGCGTAGCTCAGTTGGGAGAGCGACTTACTCCGGAGTGAGAGTACCTGGGTTCGATGCCCGGCGCGGACAAACTTCTACGTTACAATATGTATAGAACAGAAGTACAGTACATGTATAAAAGTACAAAACCTTCATATGAAACAGTGGAAAATATCTATAGCACGTATTTATTTGAAATAATCCGACAAAAGAGGTTGTTTCGAAGCTTTCAATTTACAGGCCTTTTTCTTCACCGGGATATATTAAGTTTACTAATTAAATTGAGACCTACAATGTCATTGAAATTTAAAAAGAACTGATGACACTGCCGGGCGTATTTTAGAACTTCTTTCAAGTTTTTGATATCACAACATTCCTCCTCTTCTCCCCCATCTCTTTTCGGATCATCCAAGCACTTTTCTTTTATGCCTTCATTATCAACTACAGGAATAAAAGTTCTGATGCCTTCATTAGTATCCTCGCAACACAGCCGTTCTCAATCGCAATACACAAATGTATTCCTCTACTGCAATATTACTGCTACTGTCTTTGTCAAGTTCACAGAATTTTGTATTTCTTTCAGTATACTGGCTTAGTTCGCTTACACTGAAAATTGAAATAGTGAAGCCTGCCTGCTCAAAAGACTGTTTAACAGAGCTTGGAAGTGTGGATTTAATAGCCGTAGTTATCCAGTGTGTTGTGTTCAATACATTGATAGACTTGACAAGCTGTTAGCAGTTTCCACAAAAAGAACTTTGACAAAGAAAATGCTATAGTAACTGATTCATAGGCCGCAATACTAATGTTGTATTAGGTGGAAAGTACTCTATTTTCACAGATCTTATTTTTAAATTTCTGAATTTTGAGAGGAACAATTTCCTAATTTTTTTATTATTTTTTTTTATTTTCTAAAAGTGTCACTTAATTACAGTATCCCTTATTCGGAGGTAAATACACTACACCAAGAGACTGGAATTAGGAAAATTATCATTCAAATAAAGGTCTTCCGTATTCGGAGGTGTCACTTAAATGCGTTAGAACTGTATTCAAAGCGCAATTTTACAGTGAGAATCGATTATAAACGCCAAAACGGAATACTTAAATCTTAAATAAAACCGACAGATACAAATACTATCAGCATGAAAATTATGAATGGGAGAATAGTCTGAAGACTTTCCCATTAGAAATCAATTGCGGAAGGTTTGGAAAAATTAAGAAGACTGTGATACAGCAATATTTTGGCTTTTTTTATTTTATTATTTTTATTTTCTGGATTTATCGACCACCGTGGGCAACTGAGGGATATAGGTACTGGTCCATCTCTAATTTAGGGCCAACAGTCCCAAGGCGAGCACAACACCCTTGTGTCATCCAGACTCGATTAGTGGTACGAATGGATAAAAGGCCAGTGGCAAAGTATAGCACGTGCCAGTGGCCAGTATGTAGCTCGGGCCAGTGGAAAGCGTGTGTGTGTGTCAATGACGCCAGTGAAAGAGTGTGAGCAACTCCCAGATATATAGGCTTTTTCCGTCTCTAATTTGGGGCCCCTGGTTCCAAGACGAGCATAACATCATTGTGTCATCCAGACTCAATCCGTGGTACAAATGGATAAACGGCCAGTGTGTAATACGTGCCAGTGACCAGCGTGTAGCACGTGCCAGTACTCAGCGTGTAGCTCGTGCCTGTGGGAAGCGTGTGCATCACTGAGGCCAGTGAAAGCATGTGAGCAACTCTGAGGAATATGAGCTCTCGTCCGTTTCTAATTTAGGGCCACTAGTTCCAATGCCAGCACAACACTTTTGTGTCATCCAGAACCGATCCCTGGTGCAAATGGATAAACGGCTAGTGGCCAACGTGAAGCACGTGTCAATGGAAAGCGTGTACTTAGCACGTGCCAGTGGCCAGGACAATCAAAGGATTGATTCGCCGCCCAAACGTAGCGACCAATCCATCTTTAAAAGCAAAGACAAAAAAATACATCCCGATGTGGACAGCAGCGTTAACTTCAGGATAAGTAACAGAATGTACACATAACGACCACTGATTTAGAAACTTTTATTCAATACCGAGTTGAACTTTCTTTATCCCGAATTACAGCACGTATGCAGTTTGGCGTAGATTCCACAAGGTGTTAGAATGTATCTGCGTCTACAGCATACCAGGCATTCAGTAGGCAGTTATTTAACGGGCTCAGATTTGACGAAAAAGGATTTTGCTCCAGAATCTGTTTTACTAACATATCCCATACATTCCCAATGGACTTCATTTTTGTACCTTATTATTGATTAAAAATGAAAAAGATTCTCTGTTTTAGTATTGGTTAAAAATTGTATTACTCCAAATGTATTATTGTGAGATTGTTTCGTGACATTTTTTTTATATTTAATTTTGCCATGCTATTTCTATTCCTCATTGTATCTCAATTAAAAAGAATATCTACCGAAGTATTCCGGTACCCAATTTCTCATACTTCGACTCGTCTTGACAGACAGAAATTCACAAATTCCAGGTTATATCACTCTTAATTTATTAGCCGGTTTGAATATTTAAAGAAGTAGCTTCCAATGGGAATTTAATTTTACGTCGTGCGAATGTTGTTCAGCAACAAATCAAACCTCTTTTGACGAAATAAATGAATTTCTGTTCTCTTCTATATTTAATACATTATTCTTTACAATAATACCGCTTTCGTTCCGAAAACAAAAGAATATCTCCAAATAAACCGCATTTATTTTTATTGAAACTCTTCATCTCCCATTCACAGGAGTTCGTAAATTTCCTTCAAATTTAGAATATTTATGAGCGCATAATTAAAGAGCCTGACTTGAAGATAAATGAATTTAAAGTTCATGTATCTAGAAAAGCAATGTCAATTAAATTTACACAATCAAATCGAATATTTCAATGAATAAAAGAAGGGAATGTCTTGAATTTTAAACGGTAATGGTATGCTGTACATTTGGGCCATCGGAAATATCTACCCAGTCAATAACTGAGATTAACTACTTAATTGGTAAATGTCATCTAGTACAATACGACAAAAATATAAATTTTCCGAAGAATTTGGGAAAACATTAATGTGAAAGAGTGCAATTAAACTGTTTTTCAAGGTATATAATAAATGAACGTTTTCGCTTAATTTTCGAAACATACTATATTTAGTAAGGCATCGAAATGCAAGTACACTGGCGTACAAAAATTAAGGACGAGACGGTTTATCGAATGTAACGTCGTGCAGAAGTGCTCCATGTCGACTCAAATCATACCATAAGATCCCCAAGACGTAAGAATATAGGACAAGTGAGCAAAACCGTTCAAACAAGGAATCCAAATGTTGCAAAGGCACTTTATTGAAAAGGTAGCTCCGAGCACAACTGGACAGAAGACATAAACGTCCATGTGATAGGCGGCTGCCATGAAAAATCCAGTCTTTAGTAGGGGATATGATCACACCTCACTGCGTTGCAGGATTTACAACGTCTGTCCATGCTGAGGACGAGGTTGTCAAAGAGATGTTGAGGCATCGCGGCCCATTCCTCTTGTAGCGCCAATCGTAGCTGTAGAATGGTGCAGGTGGCTGGTGACCTGCTGCCAAGCGTCTCCCGAGAAGGTCCCACACGTTTTCGATTGGATTTAGGTCCGGGGACCTTGCGGGCCAATCCATGCGTTGAATATCTTTACTCTCCAATAGCTCTGCGACAGCCACTGTACGATGAGGTGTAGCGTTTTTGTCCATGAAGAGGAACTCAGGACCCACAGCACCTTTAAACAGACGCACGTGAGGCAGGAGAACCTCGGTACAATAGCGGACATCAGTGACTGAACCTCCTTGAATGATGTGGAGGTCAGTACGGCTACCAAGCATGAAACCGCCCCAAACGAAAACTCAGCCACCTACAAACCGGTCCCTTTCGATGGTGTTGGAGTTGTGATTGCGTGTTCCCTGCTCTCTCCAGATGTGTATACGTCCAGAATCGCTCGTCAGACTAAATCGGCTCTCATGCGTAACGAGAACTCGATCCCATTGCTGATGTGCCCAGTTCTTGTGTTCCTGGAACCGCAGGAACCGCCGTATCTCATGAGAAGGCGTTAATAGCACACACTGTACTGGTCGTCGTCCAAATAGATCACCTTTGGGCAGTGTCCTTGCCACGGTAAAACGCGATAACGGACGTCCAGTTGTCTGTTGCATGTGCCTTGCGATTTCTCCCGCTGTCTGCTGTCTGTCTCTGCTCGCCTGTAGGACAATATACCGGTCGTCCGCCGTCGTGGTTGCTCGTGGACGACCACTGCTAAACTCTCGGACAGCAGTTCCCGTCGTTTGAAATGCTCTCCAAGCTCGTGAAACGATGCTGTGAGCGATCTCGAACTCCTCGGCCACACTAGTCACACTTCGACCTTCTTCTAACTTCCCAATGACGCGACCTCGGGTAAAGTCATCCAGATGTCGTCTACTGGATTGCCTGTTGGCTATATCACACGGTGGCAGCAACTCGACGTCGTTCAAACCGATGTACACCGTGCAATAGCTTTCACCGAATTGCCGAGCGTACACCGCCCGTATGCTTTATACCCTTCCGACACCCTCCCCCTCCTACGTCATGTTGCATATATGCGCATGCCCTATCGTACCGGACCCTAGTCTATCTCCTGAGTTGTCTTTCGGTCCGTTGTGCTTACTCGTTCCGCTGTTATGCTAATTTCTCCTCTTCGTCCTTAATTTTTGCACACCAGTGTATTTTCATTATCTTTCACATGCTCTGCTAAAGGAGAGAGTAGCAATTGTGTAAAATAAATATTCTTTACGATATTGACCCTAGCATGCAAAATTCTTAAAATCCGCACTGCAGATTTTTAATATTTCGGCAACGTGAAAATTTAGGTATTAAAATGAGATTCCCTGTATCACGGATTCGGAAGTTTGATTAAAACTAGGAAACGATTGTGAATTAATTCAATTTTTTCACCAATGCTTGCGCATGTACCAAGATACAGGGGGAACGCTTTGTTCGTCTAATGTTAAGAGAAGGACATCTAAGAAGCAATGACTGCATTCTAAAATTCAGATCCAGAAAATGTGGTCGTAGTATCTGATTAGTTTAGCAGCACGCAAGAGTTTGCGCAATGTTTAATTCTGTTAAGGTTATCAAAAATTTGGAAGGCAAGAGAGACATTGATGCCTACATTCTGAACAACATAAAATTCTGCAGAAAAAATGCATTTCCGTCAGGTGTATTAGATAGGTACTATTCCATCTACACTCACTGTCATAAAAATCCGCGCACCAAGAAAAAACGGTGCGTTTAACGCGAAACTCGGCGAATAGCTACGGGGAGGACAGACATGCAAATTATTTTAGTTTCGTGCGATTCCGCATTCCCGCGCGTCCAAGACTGGCGCTACAATCGCAATCCTTGGGGCTTATAATGCACAACAAAGGGTACTCCACATTCGTGCAGAAGTGCAAGGTAAGAGTCAAGTGAGATCCCTGAGCGATAGACATGCCGAGGAACCGCCGTAGATGTGCGTAAGGGCAACTGACGGAGTTTGAACGAGGCGGTATCGTCGCGATGAGAGGGGCAGGGTGGCCTGCGCGCTGAATCGGTCACCATTCGAGCCGGTCGGACAGTACGGTGCGATCATATTGGTAGCACTGGACATGGCAAGGAATTCAGACACGGCGGACTGGACGCGGGAACGCACCCAGACATGGCCGCAGGTGAACGCTACAATCCCAACCTCACTGTACTGCGGCGCACGTTCCGAACTGCAGGGGTGATGGTCTGGGAAGCCGCACTTCCCACGCAGTGATTGGAGGGACGTTGACAGCACAGCGCTATGTACATGAGATACTGCGGCCCCATGTGCTGCCTTTCCTGGCAGCGCGTCCGGATGTATTTTCCTACAAGATAACACCTGTCCGCACATGGCTTGGGTTTTACAGGACTGTCAACGTCATGCTTCGACGCTTCCGTGGCCAGCCAGATAGCCTGATTTCTCGCCCATGGACCACTTGTAGGACCATATGGGACGTCAGCTTTCTCCATGCCCCAGTGTTCGTGATTTAGAGCGTCAGTTACAAGAAGTGTGTTCTACTCAGTCCCAGCATAACATACACTCTCTCTTTAACACCATGCCGCACCGCATCACCGCATGTATCCGAGCACCAAGCGGTCCGACGCGGTACTAACTTTGACCGGAAAGTGTTCCGTACGTTCGCGGGAAATCGTCCGGCTGCTGTGATATTGCAATCACTTCTGTATTCGGTATGCACCATCTCACTACTAAAATCTCATTTCAATCCGACGCCTCCTCATTGGTGCGCGGATTTTTTTGACAATGAGGGTATCTTTAGTTAAAACTTTTTTTCCTTAAAGTGTTGTTCCAACGACACAATGGGATTTTATCTCATACTTTTCGGAATATAATCATTATTTATAAGTGGTCTTTAATTAAAATTTATATGTGCTTGCCTTCAGGTTTACGGAGTTGGATTATTTTACGTTTGGAAACTCGTGATCCAAAACATCTGAAACCTAAGCTAGAAATTCGTTGATTCTTTTCTAAATTGTCTTCTTTTCAGTATAGCTTATTTGAAGTCTTCAATCCTGCTGTCTTTCTCATTCCTTATCAGCTGCCTTATGAGCAGTAGCGTGGTGTATTTAAATCAAGGAGATCGTATACGCACGGTGCACAGTGTTCATTAACGTGTTAAAGGATTAGTTCTTCTTTTTTCAGCTAATTTAGAAATTCACTGAGAAATATGAAGTAACCTACTGCGCTTACAGTGTTCTAAAAATTAAAAACCTTATGGAAGATTTTTGGTTGTAACAAACTATTCTTTTGAATCCTTTACTCAAGAAAAAAATATGTAAAAGCTGATTTTTGGAAAATCTAAAATAATAAATCAAAATTTGATTTCAGAATGCAATTACACCACCCAGGAAAAAACTGCCCACAATTTCAAACAAATAATGTAAGCTGGGTTATACATAGTGAATGGAACTAGTTACAAAAGAAAATAATCAAAGGGGTACTGTGCTACAACGTACAACTACGTTAACTGTCACTATCACACTAGTTGTAGGTACTTAAAATATTCATTTTTTATTGAAGGTTTAACGACCACCAGGAGCAACTCAATGGGCTATAAGCAAATGCCCGTCCCTAACTTAGGGTCACTGGTTCGAGGGAAGGGAGAGAGAGCCAGTGCCGCAAGACAAACACAACATCCATGCCTCACCGGCATTCGAACCCGGACTCCTTTCAGACGAATGATCAGAGGCCATCGCTTAGACCACTGCGCCACCAGGGAGGCTTACGATGCTCTGAAAGAACAGTTGACGTAGCCCTACGTAGTAGGTTGCGGCACAGTTGCTACTGTGCTCCTTGAATTTCTTTCAGATACAGTATTGTTAAGAAACAAAACGAAGGAAATGTTTTACTTTATTTACTTAAAAGCAAATTGCACTCTGGACAGCGGTATAACGCAATTGCCCAACGCGCTGTGCTTAGTTGGAGGCGGACGTTGCTGACGGGTTTTCGAGCCCAGTGCTGCCGGCCATCTAGTCTACCGGTTTTCCGCAGGCTCCCCGGGAGGGGGAACGCGAAAGCGGGGATGGTTCCCTCTGAAGTCGGTCCAGGACCCACTTAGTCCCTGGTTCGCCTTCCGTGAGAGGGTTTACCAGATGAGTGTCGATGGGGTGGTATTAATAATACAAGACGATTGTAACTGCAACCATCAGTTGGTCGGCTTCTACGGGCATTTGTCCCATAGTAGTTGATGATGATGAAGTCGGCTCCGGACGCACTAAGTCCATGGTCCCCATTCCATGACAAGGTTTACCAGATGAGTGTCGATGCGCTGGTAGTAAAAATCCAGAACGATTGCAATCTGCTGACATCTGGTGGCCTGCTTCTATGGACATTTGTCCCATGGTTGTTGATGATCAACTTATACTACAATCATTTGCAAACATTTTATAACCACCTGTCAATGTATTGTGAATTAAGATTTTAAACACCTAATTATTAGTCAGAGATATTTGTATAAATGACACCACACATGAATACTTATATTCTTTAGAAAACAAAAACACCAAAATCAGTCTTTGTGTGGCTGTTTCCACCTTTGTTTTTTATAAGGGACAGAATCCGATGTGGATTACCTTTAATAAGGGATACGCAGTAATCACTTAAAATGTCTTTGCACCATCCGTACTTTATAGCGTCAATTAAAGCTTGGGAATTTGATGGCTGATTTTCTGCTACCTTGTCTTTTAAAATAGCCCACAAATTTTACATGGAATTAAGGTCGAGATTATTACCAGGCCAGTGAAGCACAGTTATGTCTTTCCTCTGCAAGTAGACCTTTACTGTCTTTAATCTGTGGCACGGAGCGCCATCATGCATAGGGATTTTGCATCTGTGCACTTGCATATCAGTTAACAGCTTCTCGCGTAACACTTCCACATAAAAGGACCAATGATTGCTGTGCCTGTCAGGAAAAATGATAATGAAGCAGTACCGGATGCTGACATCCCGTACTGCTTCATTATATCATCCGAAGATGTGCTGCTTCATTATATCTTCGGATGCTGACATCCGGTATCCCAATCATAATCCTTCTAGACAGATGTCTCACGGTGCTAACGGTGAATTTTTCATCAAACAGTTTGTCTATTGATCGTCGAACATGTGCTTCACGTATTTCAAATTGACGCACTATTGATTCATGGGAAAAAGAACTTGGCTTCAATTTTCAACGCTTTGCAAACCGGAGACTCTTCATTTTCATGAATGATGGTTAGTGTAGGGTTATATGTAGGTTAATAGAACTTTAATCCAAAATCTTTGCTAAGACGTCGTAAATGCTGCTGATTTTCTTGCACGAACTCCTCGGAGAATTAATAACCATTCATCTTATGGTATTGACTCCACGTAGGGTTATTTTCTGTGGAGTTCCACTTCTCTTTCTGTCGCTGAGTTTACGTGTACCTTGTTTTTTCATGGTCGTATTATGAATAGCAGTCTTGCTCAATTCACCTTTCTACTTATGTCATGTTCGGAGTATCCTTTATTATAAAGTCATTGTGCCCTCTGTAGGCAAAATGACGCTTTTTTGTCCATTTTTCGCGATATCAAAAATACGTACAAAACCTCTCAGCATGAAAACGAGAAGCAAACTGAAGCTCGCACGCTTCTCCCAATTCTGTCAATAACTGCCGCTGTAGGATGATGCAATACCGACAAGAAATTGAGTAATACAGACAGTAGCTGACGCAATCGGCAGAAATCTCTTAATGCCAACAGGTAGTCTTAAACTTTTGCAAATGTTTGTAAAATTAGAACTTTGATGTCCTCATTTTCTTCCTGGATTTAAACTTCTGTTCTGAAAGTTACAGTGTTTCTTCTTTAAAACACTACTCCTGCCTGAGAAAAAATCTAAATGTATTTCTCTGTTTTACGGGGAAACTGATGTGGAGATAAAGGCATATTTAATGTAGCTTTCTACTCATAAATGACGTTGAAAATCGCGCTATTTTTGTGACCCCCATCTTGTGGACATCATAGTTTTATGAACGAATTTCGTGAAGTCTTACCAGATGGTGATTTCTGAAAAAAACTGCTGTCAGCATCTCAGATTACTAACATCTAATTTCTGGTTTAGATAAGTTTGCAGTTATTAAAGCCAATAAAGTGCAATGTAAGTGATTTAAATAAGTACTGATTTCCTAAACAAAAGACTATAACCGCTCTGTTATTATTGTTTGTACGGAAAGTTTTAAAATTCAAGAAAAAAGTAAAGAAGTTCCATATTTCAGTATTTGACGTACGTAGAGCGCCATCTATTAAAGACATGCAACACTAGTACAACACGCTGAAATTTAATTTTAAAATATTCCCTATAATTCTTCTCTACAATTTGCAAACCATTGACTGTAGTTCAACAACTTTTTCGTCCGTGCGCCAATTTTTACGAGTCAGAGAGCATTTCTTGTTTGTGAACTTACGTAACTCAATTTTCAACATTGCAAGTCTAGCGGCTCATGTTCGGTTGACGTCCACTTTAAGAAAGGGACAAATTCATATACAGTTGGCTGCTGTAGTTTAAAATATTAACTGAATACTAAAACTTAAGTATTCGCTCTATGTGTCTCATTTCTTTGTGCACACTCACGAGCAGAACGTACCGGATATTCTGAAGAAAATACCGGAATTCTGCTTCTTTTGTATCTCCAATGTCTGTATGCGTTTATTTCTCACAAGATACATATTTCCCAAAAATGCCACGTGGTTAGATATTTCGATGAATCTGATGGAGTCCAATCGGCCACTAAGACGGAAAAAGAATTGAGAAATCTAATACAGAGGTTATTAGATTATGCTTTTACTGCTTGATGCCTTTTTAGACGAAAATAGGAAGAGAAGCAAGAAGAGTTATTTGATCTTCCACGAATCCTTTTCGTTTTCTTTTTTTTTCCGGATCTCATTTCTCCTCGTTCCTTATTCATTGGGGACACATGGTAATGTCGTTAAATCGAAATAAAAGTGCCTCTCAAAGCACTGACGTCCTCCTGTTAAGTTCCTTCTCAGGTACATCAAAAGACAGCCATGCTATAAAAGGAAATAACATCCCTTTACGAGCATCGAGTTCTTTTCGCATTTGTTTTTTAACTGAATTGTCCGCACAAAGGGAGTCTTCCTAGTTCAGCAAATAACTTTCATGCGGAGCTGAGAAAATTTACGATTTTGCCAACTTACACTTGTGTAAAAAGTAAAGTGGTGTAAGTTTTAAGACTTTTTCGCGTAGTTCTCATTGAATCGGAGTGTAACATTTTATTAAGCTCATGAGGCACTTTCTGTATGGTAATGCTGCTTATCTTTTCATTTTGCACGCGTAAAATAGAATTTGTGCTTTCCCTCCCATATGAATTTCTAGGCTTAGGATTTCGCGGGTAGAGCATATTCTCGTAGTATCACTCCTTCTGCTATAAAGTTGGATGCAGCAATTATAAGTTTAATAGTGAGATGAGCTTCCCTTGCTTCGTGTGAATATCTGTCACCCTAAAATTTCGAGACAGAATCCAGTTTCTTGCAACACCCTCCGCGTCTCGGAGAGCAAGGCAAGCGGCAACCGAGAAGTCACAATACAAACTTAGACACCATGGCTTCAGAGTATTACATTTTTCGTGTTAATTAATGTATTAATGTCATTAACTAAAATATTCGTTGAACAAAAAACATAATCAAATAAATCTGACTAATTGAGATTAACAGCGAGGTTCAAAAGAATCAGTAACTTACGTAAGACTAACTGGTTTACTTTCCAAACGTACAAGATGCATCCTGAAAGAAATGCCTTCTCCTTAATAACTTTTGGAAATTTGTAGTTATTTTAATGAAACTGAACTAACAGGTACTATGATGTGTTACCAATGTGAGAACAAATTACTTTAAGAATCGGAAATAAAGATCATAAATGACAGAGAAACGAAACGAGACGTGATTAAGTTCCTGCAAAAAGTGAAATGTGTGGCTCCAGAAATCTACAGACGTCTTCTTGCGGTGTATGGAACTGCCACAATCGATATCAGTAATGTCCGAAGATGGATGAAGACATTTCGAGAGGGCGAACATTGAGTGTTGGAAAAATAACGGAATGGAAGACCCAAAACCCCGGTGACAGATGCCAACAGGCAACGAGTGAAAGACCTCGTCACACAACTGATCGTCCTGTCACCATCCAGGGGTTGTGTAATGCAATTCATTGTGGTCATGGTGGTACGGAAACGTTAATTATGCGTCTGGGCTGCCCACAGATTTGTTCAAAGTGGATCGCAAAAAACCTAACCAGTGAACAACGTGAGCAAAGGATGGACATATGCCGAAACCTCTTGGACAGTTATGAGAGGGAGGGTGAGGGTTTTTTCTCTAACGTTGTGACAGGGGTGGGGGAGGGGATTGGGTGTTTTGTTCATAAACCAGAAACGAAACGTGCGTCAATGGAATGGCACCTCACATCTTTACCCCGACAGAAAAAGAGGAAAAGAACTCGTTCCGCAAGGAAACTGATTGAGACAATTTTCTGGCGATGTTATTTTGACTGATTACCCTGAACGGTGTGCAACAATAAACAGTGAAGAACCTAAAGGAAGATATCAAGATATCAGAAGGAAAAGACGTGACATTCCACTTCATAGTGTTGTTTTACACCATGATAACGCACGTCCCCACACCTCAATTGATACTTCACAGGCTATTGCCAAAATGGGGTGAACGGTGATGCTCCAACCCTCCTACAGTCCTAATTTGGCTTCCTATTACTTCCTCATGTTTGTCCCTTTGAAAAACACCCTTCGTGATGGAACATTTTGACGATGTGATAGGCTTTCAACTGGCTGTGAACTCATGGGTGAAACTACGGCCTCAAGAATTTTTCCAAAATGGATTTTACAAATGGGTTCAAAGACGGCGAAATGTATAGAAAGTGATGGACAATACTTTGAATAGGCTAGCATTATTAACAATATGTCCAAGTATTTTGCACCAAGTTTCACATTTCTGCTGGTACAAATAAAAATCTTATGAGGAATGAGGCATGACTTTCAGGATGCCCTCTGTATTAGTCACAAACATGAAGTAGAAGCCACAAATGCGCCTTATCTTTGCGTAGGTTTTAATTGACAATCCTAAATCGTCAGGTTTTCGTAACAGCAAGCTCATGTACTTTAACAAGTTAGTAAAATCACGCAATGCATTGATTATGCTACGCGTTCCAACATACCAGATATCATTACTCCAGTTATTACTAAAGTTATGAGGATAATGGCTGTAGAATAAATATAATTCCTGTAACCTGACCTGTGACGCCATTTCGATGATATTCAACACAACCAGTTCAGTATATTTCCGAAACAACATGATAAAGTTTTGTCGCAATCGAAGCATTTTAACGTAAGTTATGACGCATAAGTACTGTCCTGACCTTTAACCCCATTTCGCCCATTCTCAACAGGACTCGTCCCCAGGTGGTCCCCTACCTCATACTAACATTTCATCGAAATCGAACCATTTTTACGTAACTTATGACGCATAAGGGCAGTGGAATGCATCCCGCTCTTATGTTCTGACCTTTGACCCCACTTCACCATTTTTCAATAGGGTTCATCCCCAAGTCCCTACCACACACTAAAATTTCATCGAAATCGAACCATTTTTGCGCCAGTTATCGTGCGGACAGACGGATGGACGGACGGACAAAACTAGAGTATATACGCTTCTTCAACCTACGGTTGGAAAGCGTAAAAAAGACGCAGTAATCTGTACAATATATCTGAAATCTCCGCTCTCACAGGTTTTTCATCTATCCAACCTGAAAACTCTCTGCCTTGCTTTTTATTGTCACTTTACTCGCTGTCAGCAAAACAATTAATGCCCCACGCCGAAACACGAGATACAGCTGTATACTATCACGCTTCCTCCACCACACATAACTGTTGGGCCGATACAATGTGGAAGGTACCTTTTCGCAGACATCCGCCATATACCGTGACTTTTCATCGTGAACTGCAGTTTTCCGCTTATCAAAAGTCTAAACTTGACGTTCCTTACACTACGCTAAAAGGCGTGTGGTATATTCCGAAATGATTAGCGGCTTTTTGGAGGTCACTGGACTCTGGTAACTCAGGTGTTCCGCCTCCGTCGCTTTGTACTAATGTTTCATCGGGAAATATTAGTCATATATTGGGAGAATTTGGATCTTGCCAGGCTATCTGTAATTGATGCAAAGCAGTGGCGTATGTGTGACGTATATTCAATTTAAACTTTCATTTTTATTTCCCTTTGCTATGTAAAATTGAGTTTGTTCTCTTTTACACTTTCAAAACTTAACGTCATATCTTCTCTCTTACATGAATGGAGGTTTGGCAAAACCCTGAGGTCAGTACATAAGTGACGTATGCATGCGATTAGAACAGGACGAGATATACATAGTCGAGTCATATTATTGTGACCACCAGCAATAATAAACTGCCGTGTGTGGCACGAACAGCATCTAGACAGGCTGTGAGTGACTCGATAAAGTGCTGAAAGGTGTTCACAGGTATGTGGAGCCACGCTGACTGCAGTGTATCTGACCGCTGCTGGAGCGTGCAAGGTGCAGGATCCATAGAGAGAACAACGCGATCGAAGTAGCCCTACAGATGCTCAATTGGGTTTAAGTCTAGAGAATTAGGGGCAAGGGAAGCACCCTGAAGTCTTCATCGTGGTCTTCCAACCACTCTCGACCATTTCTAGCTGTGTGACACGTCGCATTGCAGTGTTGGAAGATCCCATCCGCCCCAGGAAAGATAATCAGCATGTATGGGTGTACGTGGTCTGCATTACAACGAGTTCGGTCCATAGTGCTTTCCACAGGTATGAGTGGACCCAGGGAATACAACGAAAATATTATCCAGACTAAAACGCTGCTCCCACCAGCTTGTGTTATTTCAGCAATGGTTGAAGAGTATTTGTTCTCCGATATTTCTCGCCTTATATGCCAACGTCTATCCGTTCGATGAAGCAGAAAACCTGACTCATCAGAGAAGGCAATCCTCTGCCAATCAGCGTAGGTCCAATTCCGATACTGTCGTGAGGTGCAGTGACCATCCGTCTGCATCGAAGCCCCATACGCAGCAGGGTTTGCTGTACTGTCGTTTTAGACACATTTCCAGTGGCCCCCTGGTTCATTCGGTCAGTGAGTTGCTCCACGGTAGCGTGTCGATCGGTCCTCACACACCTTCGCAATAGACGTGCGCATCTCACATCAATGGCACGGGCTGGTTCGGAGTCTTATTCGTAATGGTGCAATTTTTTCAATCAAGACACACTTTAACTACAACCGCACGCGAACAATTCACAAAATGCGCTGTTTCAGAAATTCTTCCACCCTTGTCCCGAAAGCCGATAATCATCCATTTTTGCGAGTATGATAAATCGCTACTTTTATCCATGACAGCAACGAGTGATATGTTTTCAGAATGCCTACAGCACACCTTATACTCTCTCCAAGCCAGGTCTCGACACGTGCCTTCCTTCATTGGCAACGCACTGTTGACGTCAAAAGTAGGAGGTGGTCACAATAATGTGACTGGACTGTGTATAATGGCTACTCAGTGGCTGTGGGAGGGGGATTTTGATTGTGCGCGTTAATGCTCCTTTTGAATACGAGACTGCTTAATTGCCGTTTAATTATTCGTGAAGCCTAAGTGTTCCTACTTTAATGGCAGTGTTGTGTTCTTTTAGATAATAACTCAAGTTCCAGTGTTGTATTTCATAGGTAATTGTTATTGTGCTGTGACGTACCTGCCAGCAGGTACGCACACGACATAAAGGCAGATACCAGCGATAACGAACGTCCGCGTAGCTCAATTGGTAGAGCGACTTATTCCGGAATAAGTGGACTCGGGTTCGAGCCCGGCGTGGACAACAATGACGGAGAAATTTACTTCGTTATAATGGCACCCGAACTTTCCGGATGACGCCGGCCGTTCAAAATCTCGCAATGGTGTGATGTTCTTTCCACACCGAGAGATAGGAAAAATTAGACAATCCCTTCTCCAGCGCTTCGAAAAATAAAAATGTGTGATGTTGCATTCCACACACTAGATTGACTGGGAGTTCTCAGGTGCACTTTCTATAGCGGATGGCTGCCTGCAACGACTCATGGTCACGGCTGACCCGTGGGCCATGCCCCCGGCCCTCTTAGGGGGTAGGGGGGAGATGTGACGTACCTGCTGGCAGGACGCACACGACATAAAGGCAGATAGGAGTCAGAACAAACGTCCGCGTAGCTGAATTGGTAGAGTGACTTATTCCGGAATGAGGGGATCCGGGTTCGAATCCTGGCGTGGACAGAAATGACGGAGAAATTTACTTCGTTATAATACATATTAACCCACGTTTCGTGATCTCACCTTGTTGAAGTACAAATACTCGAGTGCCTATTGACAGCAATAAACGATTAGCTGTAACTAACAACTTCCTGAACTTTATTTGAGGGATTCGTATTTCACTGTAGGTGAGGTTTTTGATCTATGTAGTGTTAAGTCAGCTACACACAAACACTACATAACTTCGGTCCGAAACCTGGGCAATCTCACCCGTCCCTCACAGTACTGTTTTTTAAAAAATTACGATGTTTAATTTTTTATTGTTAAGTAATAGAAATATTTTCTTTTCTTCTAAATTTTAGGTAAATGCTATTACTAACATGATACCAAATAATTTTGAGGATTAGGATTTGAACATTTATTTGCACATGAACTCTATTCTTCTTCTGAATATTTTATTTGTACATGAACTCCATTCTTCTTTCCTTTTGTGTGAACTTGAGTATTAGGTTTTCATAAAACGTTTCTTCCGAGTACTTTTCCATATTTAGAAAGCATGTTTTTCTCTATTGACAAAACAGCCAAGTTTGCTCGAATGTACATTTCCTTGTGTGGCTCTAAGATATACGCTATCTACCAACAAGTTATTGGATACCTGTGATAGTAAAGGAAAACGAAGTTTATTCACCTTCAGTAGTTGGTGCACTTCCGCGAGCGGCGATTACAGTTGCGACCCTTCGGGGCGTACTCTCAACCAGGTGTTGTACGACGGTTAGCGGTATTTTCTTCCACTCGGCTTGGAGAAGACAGGTCAGTTCCTTCGCCGATTTCAGACGGTGGGGGCACCCCTTAAATCTACGCTCCAACTTGTCCCAGAGGTGTTTGATAGGGTTAAGGTCCGAGCTCTGCGCAGACCAGTCCATTCGATTAAGCCCATTGTCACCATACCAAGCCATGGTGGACCTCGCAACACGACAGGTGGCATTGTCATCCTGAAAGTAACATGGGTCCACCCCGTAAAACTGCCAAAACGTAGGAAGCGCATGGTCATCCAAAATAGTGCAGTAGTTCTCGGCGTTGAGTCTACCCGGAATTGTGACCAAGGGTCCCGTGCCATGCCAGGAGAAAAACCCCATAGCATAATTCCACCGCCGCCGAACTTCACAGTTGGCACAATACATTTCGGCAGGAGGTGTTCTCAAGGCAGATGCCAAACCCAGACCCTGCCATCCGAACGGTAGAGGGTGAACCTTGATTTGTCGCTCCAGAGAACCTGTTTCCACTGTTACAACGGTCCACTGTCAACGTTCTTTGCACCACGTTAGCCGAGCAGCGCTATTGGACTTGGTGATCAAAGGCTTGTGGGCGGAAGCACGTCCATGATAACCGAGAAGATGGGCTTCCTTACGGATGGTATTCATAAAAAAACGCTCCCTGGTGATTGTTGAAACTCCTCGCGGATGTGGCCCATCGATTTGGTGCGGTTCTTCCGAATTTCTCTGGCCAGCACCCGTCGGTCTCTACCCAGGTAGCACTATTATGTCGGACCAACCGTGGGCCTTCCACGGTCGGCCCAGCGACGAGGCGACTCGGCGGCCAACAATTAGATAGGTGTTGGTTCAACGGTTGGACCCACATTGGAAAACTGTTGCAAACAGTTTTCCAATGTGATCATGTGTTGTTGGACAACCATGGTTGGTCATGTGTTGTTGGAAAACCATCGGACAAACATCGGACAACCGTTAAGTGGTCATTTGTTGATAAATGGTTGGTCATGTGTGGTTGGAAAAACCGTTGGCCAATCTTCGATAAACAACCAACTTTCGCCCACCGCTGTCGACGCAAAAATATCATTGGGCCAACCGTTGGCCAATGCCAGTGTGCTACTTGGGTAACTCCCAGTTGTGTGGGTCTGCGGGGTCGGTGCACATTCCGACAGTCACCTCTCATCTTTCACTTGCCAATCACGTAGGCCAACTGACGATTTTGGGTACTTCAACTTGCTGGATATGTCACGTATGGATCGGCCATTTCTGTGATACCTGACAATAACACCTTTCTCGAAATCAGAGAGCTCCGAACAGCGTGGCATCTTGCATGAGACTGGTTGCGTTGTTGTTTCCCACACGATATTTAACGGCGGCAGCCGTGAGGTGTATCAGGATCGCAGATATCGTCGATTGCAGGGTTGTCCAATTACTTGTTGGTAGATAGTGTATTTTGATTTTTTTTAAATGCAGAAAAACATCTTTCGGCAGTTGCAGTTGTTGATGGAAAGTTTAATATTAGGTCTACTAATTTGTACACCTCACTTAAACACTATGTCCAAATTATTCAACTTTATGTAACCAGTAATGTCTCTTACTGATTTGTTTTTGTGTTCATCAAGGTAATAAAACACCTTGCTTCATTTTTTAGTCCAGCTGTATCAAAATTTGAAGCATAAAGTTCTTTAAGCTCTGATAGTAGATGTTCAGGATAGCTTTCACAAAACTTATCAAAACAGTTCGAATCCAACAAAGCCACGAATTTAAAATACAATATCACTGATTTTAATTCATTGGCACTTCACACAAACTGAAACATCTCTCCAAAACACGTCCTCTTATGAACGGGAGCATGAGAGGGACTGTGGTAATGCAAGTCTTCTGTTTTCTGAGGGAACCGTTCCGCCAAGCAATGGTCCATTCTCCTTTATACGCTCTTTCATGGTGCCATGGAAACGCTAGCAGGCGATCGTATGGAAGGTCTTCGAATCAGAACAACGAAGACTGGAAGAACTGGTTGAGTTACGACGTTGTTCTTCTCTCGCCAGACTGAGTCAAAGAAGCGAATCCACACGCCTTTTTTCGCAGCGAAAGCATCGACATATCTTAACATCATTGATAATTAACCTTTATTTGTGCATTCTCTGTTTTTCACAGCTAGCCTTGAATATACAGCACTAATGCCAAGAGTTTGAAAACGGTGGTGTAGATATTATAGACGCATATAGCAGATGTAGACCTTTAACAAGCATTGCTGCGAATCACGTTTCGCATGTTAATGATATGATTCAAGACAATTGTAAAATTAGAGTCTACGATATAGTGAGCTCTTTGGCCATTAGCCATAGTCGTGTGCATTTTATTATCGATGACCGTCTAACATATCGAAAGATTTGCGCTCTCTCTCTCTGACGGATGAAAAAATAGAACATCGTTTTTCGTCGTGTTTGGTTTTTCTGAAAAGGGCCATAACATTTTTGTCGCTAGGTAATATAGGTGATGAAATGTTAGTACACCACTTCACTTCGGATACCAAAAGATAGTCGGTGGAATAGAAGGACGTCTCCTCTCTCACTTCAATGCAAATGGACAACCACCTGCTGGAAATGGCATGTCGACAATTTATTTTTTTGTCTGTGAAGGGCTTGTGCACATTTAATGAATGCTGGTGGGTTCCACAATAAATATTACATCACATTATGAAACTTTCAAAAATTTGTGTGAAGTCAGTAAAAATAAAATACTCGAAAAGTTGCGTTTCTGAGTCATTCTCCTGCATCAAAACGTCACGCATGGTGAGAATGCAGTAACAGAGGAATTACTGAAAAAGATCAAGTCCGTGTCATCTAACAGCGTTGATTTATCTCCCTACGGCCTACAATTTGTTTGGTAAATTGAATGAACATTGGGAAGAACCGATGTGTGTGCTAGAGCATTACGTGAAAGAAACCAATTTGACCTGGTTGGTGTTCAGTATATTGGAGCACATTTTTATTCTCAGGTAATGTGCAAATTAATTACACATTCGGATAGGTGTTAAAATAACATAGGAGGCTATATGGAGTGTATACAGGCTGTATTTTCAAACTATAATTTTTAAATATACTGCTCGACACTGAAAATGCAACACCCAGAAGGATTGCGAGCACCGGAATGCGAATCTGTAGATGTGGGCAGTCAAGAGCAATACGTAAATCATCCCAGTAGAAAACCAGTCGCGTGAGATGTGATTGACATAAAAGAGCAAACGCGTGCCGCGTCAGCCGTGTAAAGTCCCTGGCTCCAGGTCTTGGAAGAAAAAAGCACCGGAGGGTTCAGAACTGCTAAAACATACCAAACGGCCGCAAATACCTCTATCTGTCGCTGACCACATAACCATCTTGCCTTTGTGAGATGAATGGTCGAAGGCTTCCGTGAAACTGGTTAATTGACTATCTGAAATGCAAACCATGTACCTCGGGAGACAGAACAGTTAAACATTAATTAATAAATGGGAACTGCACAACAGTTTGCTGTCTACCTTCCTTGAAAAAGCCATCTGGTTGATATACGAAAGCTTGGAAACCTTGATTTCTATTCTACGATAAGAAATTCGGATCGTTATACTATCTTCAGTTACACATCGTTTCCTAAAGGCGGTTGCAAGAAAGCGCCGCCATTCTATGTAGCGGGACCGCTATTGTCAAACAGTTAGCACGCAGCGGCGTATTCGCCGCCAAGCGATTTCGGAGACACACGCCGCCAATGCAGCCAGAATTCGACAGCTGTAGTGGAGACTATGGACATTCCGGTCACGACTCGGGCAAAACCCAAGACTGAAGAAGGCAATTCTACGCTCCAAGAAGCTTGTTCGTGGGCTGCCAATGACCATACGTTATTACAGGGCTTGACTGGCATGGTGTTATGATGAACCTGCGTGGAGAAAAGCATGGCACTACGTCGTGTGCATGATCACCGGATGCGCGTCTTTCGACAACATGGTGATAGTGATGATCCAGTTAGTGTCTTCGAAAGGCCTGCTCTTCGACAATAGCTGGATCATCGCGTTACCATATTGCGTGAGGTGACATTAGTTTCAATTACCAGTCACCTCTGATAAGCATAATCTGTAGGGTGATGGTAGCTTAGAGGTACGAGGGTGACCATTTACATCCCGTGCTTTTCCCATTTTTTGAGTGGTAACCTCCACACCCTTTTCCAGCAAGTTAGTGCTCGCCCATACACCGCTAATATCTCCCGAGTGGTCCTTCAGAGGATTCATATGCTACATGGTGATCGAAAGATCACGCCCCCAACATTAAAACTTAGGTTTTGAAAACATCAGTGATAACAGAAACGCCGAAGAGATCTTATGAATAGAACGAAATGTATTCCTACCAAAAAAAGAAAGTGCCTCTTGGACGTTATTTCAGCAGGTGTTCAAAATTTCTTTCTTGTTTACGAATGCAAGCACAAGCTCTTTCTCCCCCAGATTTGAGACCACCTTGTACATAATTAAAGCACTGATTGCTTCAATAGCGCCGTAATGTTGAACTTCAGTTCATCTTTCGTGTGTGGGTTGCTTTCTTACGCTGTTACTTTCAGATATACCCAAGGAAAGAAATACAGCAATGTTAAGTCTGGGGATCTCGGGGACCATAAACCTGTAGAAACCAGCCGATCACCGAAAAACTCTCTGAGAAATATCATTGTGTCGCTAATGGTGTGAAATGTTGCTCCATCCTGCTGAAGCCTACAATATCCCTCGTTTTCTTCGAGGAACGATATATATTGTGTGACTATGTCCTTGTATACAGTTCCGTTAACCGCACAATAAAAAACACCGGGCAGATTCAGTACACCGTCCTGCGACTTTTTCTGATTGTAATGGGTTTTCGTTGTGGAATTCTGGATTACCAATATCGTGAGTTCTGCGTGTTTACATACCCAATTACGTGGAACCAGGCTTCGTTGGTGAAGAAGATAATAAAGTACACTTACTCCATTGTGGCCCACTAACTTGCGTAAGCATCTGCGGAAATGTAAGGGTTTTTTGAAAATCACGTGGTTTCAATTCGGCCAATGAGGTTACACAATATGGACGTGGGTTTAGTTGTTTCACAGCTTTTTGCACACAGCCATAAGATAATCCAGTCTGAATGGAAAGTTTCCGCATACTTTTGGTTGGAGAAAACATCATTGGGTCTGAACATCTCGGATTTCTCCGTCCGCTTCTTTATATGTCTAAGACACTTCCACTTTCGCAAGAACGCTTTATAAGACGAACGATAAATCTCTTATCAAGTGGCGACATATTGGGATATTACTCACGAAATGCTTCCGGTACTTTTGCATATGATCGATGAGCGAAATATGGATTAATTACGTACATACGCTGGCTTTAGAAAAACGGTATCGTACTCCCGCAGGAAAAAAAAACGATAACAGCCTGAATTGGTACAACTAACGCTTTCAATAATCAAATATACCTTTCAAGATAATGCAGTGGTGCCATCTGTCAGCTGAAATAAGAAATAAAATACATAATTTCGCTAACTTGCGTAGTGCTTTGAAGTTCGAGGAGGGCAGGTTTTCGATCACCCTGTATCATAGCAAGCAATGTCTCTTGACCTATGACCCATCGCGCATGTATGACATATCATTGGACGACATTGTAAGCCTTTCTCGGCTGCCCCAGAATGCCGTTCAGTGGTTTTTTACGCTTTCCAACCGTAGGTTGAAGAAGAGTATATGCTCCAGCCTTTTCCGTCCGTCCGTCTGTCTGTCGAAACGATAACTCACGTAAAAATGGTCGATTTCGATGAAATTTTTAGTATGTGGTAGGGGACCACCAGGAAAGTAACCCTATTGAAAATGTGTGAAGTGGGGTCAAAGGTCACGCCATAAGAGCGGGATCCATTTCATTGCCTTTATGCGTCATAACATGCGTAAATATGGTTCGATTTCGATGAAGTTTCGGTATGTGGTAGGAAACGAACTGGGCACGAACCCTATTGAAAATTGGCAAATTGGGGTCAAAGGTCAGGCAGGGCATAAGAGCGGATTTTATTACATTGCCCTTATGCGTCATAACTTGCGTAAAAATGGTTCGATTTCGATGAAATTTTGGTATGTGGTAAGGAACCATCTGGGAACGAAACCTCTTGAAAATGGGTGGAATGGGGTCAAAGGTCAGGACATAAAAGCGGGATCCATTTCATTGCCTTTATGCGTCATAACATGCGTAAACATGGTTCGATTTGGATGAAATTTTAATATTTGGTAAGGAACCACCTGGGGCCGAAACCTCTTGAAAATGGGCAAAATGGGGTTAAAGGTCAGGGCATGAAAATGGAATCCATTCCATTTCCTTTATTCTTCATAACATGCGTAAATATGGTTCGATTTCGATGAAATTTTAGTATGTAGTAGGGAATCACATGGGCACGAACCCTATTGAAAATGGGCGAAATGGAGTCAAAGGTCAGGCAGGACATAAGAGCGGACACTGGAGTGGGATCCATTCCATTGCCCTTGTGCATCATAACTTACCAAAAAATGTTTCGATTGCGACAAAACTTACAATGTTGTTCCGGAGGTATAGTGAACCAGTTCTGTTGAATATCAACGAAATGGGGTCAAAGGTCATTGCACAAAAGCAAGATTTATTCCACAGCCATTATTCTCATAACTTGCGTAAAACTGCTTCTATTGCAACAAAACTTTAGTATGTTATTCTTGAAGTGTACTGAACCGGTTCTGTTGAATATCATCGAAATGAGGTCAAAGGTCATGACACAGGAGTGAGATTTATTCCACAGCCATTATCCTCATAGCTTGAGTAATAATTTCTGGTATGTTGGAAAACGTATCATAATCAATGCATTGTATGATTTTACTAACTCGATTTTTTGATTGGAGGTTTAACGACCACCACCGTGAGCAACGCAATGGGCTATACGCAGTCACCCGGTCCTAATTTAGGGTCACTGCTTCCAGGGAAGGGAGAGAGTCAGTGCCGTAAGACAAACACAACATCCATGCCTCACCGGGATTCGAGTCCGGACCCCGTTCGGATGAATGATCGGAGGCCATCACTTAGACCACTGCGCAACCGGGGCGGTTCAGTGGTTCCATGTACTCCAGGAAACAATTAGAAAGCTCTATCACTCCATGTCGCGACATGCATCTGATTGCGTTGCACAATAGTTTGTTACTATTGACTGCTGCCGCGTGATCCTGTGTGGTGTCCTGTTGAACTTATGCACTCCTTGGGAATGAAAGTGCGTACTATTCATCTCATATCCTACACATTTGATGATTTTCGAGCACCAATGGCTCACTCTTTTGGATTCTGGGTTTTTAAGTTAAGAACAGGATTTCTTAATTTTTTGTATCATGGCTATTCTGTCAAGTTCCGTTAGTTTGTATGACATTCGTGAAAGTTTTTTGCTGTAGTTGCATGGTCCTGCTTCTGTATCTTCCCGACATCATATACAGTAAATTTTGGTATGTTTAGTTTAGCTGCAATGCTATGCATGAAAATTTTATTCAAATGACATCCTATGACCAGCCCACATTGGGACAACGAAATTTCACTTTCAAGCGACATATCCGCTTTAAAGTTACTGAAAACACGACAGAACATCTCAGCTTTACATGCGTACCCCCACACTCACAGCGCACCATTCTGCGCAATCGTTCTTTGCATTTCTGCAAATATTTGGTAGTGTGTCAATACTTTTGATAATATAGTATATAACTTTTGACCAGGGGAGCGTAAAGTGAAATGCTATTTACCCTACATGTTTATATTTTATCCTGTATGCCTGCTTCCAAATGCGCGTTTGGAGAAAAACATCTGCCGGTTACCTTTTAACACGAAGAATTTTTTCACATGCTGCAACCTCAAATAATTCCTGCTGGCGTGCCTAAAGGCATTTTCCATTTCTCTCGTTATATCTGTTTTTTAAATACAAAGTTCAAGAAGGTCTTTTTATGGAGCATAACTTCCATGGTGAACGATGTTATGCATACGATTTTCACCTTTTTTTTATAAAAAAACTTTTCCAACAAGAGACGTAATAAGTCTGATTCTGAAAACTTGCTTTAAAAGTATTTTTCGACCACATGATTGGCATTGAAAAAAAACATATTCACATTCCATAGCTTTCACCAACAGGAATATCTTTCCTATATTTTCTACTTAATGAGCTACTCTGCTGTTAACAGACGCAAGGGTATGTTTCTACTCACGAATTTCTTCCTCTTTAAAAAGTCTAATTACGAAAGAAGAAGATTAGTAATTTCCTGGTGGAAAACCCTTAAATGGGAAAGATATTTCCCGCGAAACAACGCAGATTTCCCAATAAGGAGGATAACGTTGCATTTTGTACACAGGATACTCACTCATTTTTAGAACGATTTTCCTACAATATAATTAATGTTTAAAATAAAATTATTTTTTTCATAAATGTTCTATCTGATAGTCCTTTCTATGGATACGAACCTACATCTAAATTTCCAAGATAATAAGGCATTTCTTAAAATTGTTAGTGGTATCATCAAATAGAGGTCATCTCTCTTTCCAAGTTTATAAGTGAGTCACGGAAAATTTCTCATTCGCCGCCACGAAGAATCGAACCCAAAGTCTTCCAGTTACGCGCCGGATATGCTTCCACTGCACCACAGTGGCCTCGAATTCCTCCACACTCACACCCACTAACTGCCAAGCCAATTTGGCGGGTTGCTACCTGGAGTCACGCACAATGCTGGAGATTCACTAAAGATGGTAAGCAGCAACTGAACAAATAATTAGAAGGCGGATGAACAACTAATACAGACATTTGACGAGGGCCAGGAACATCAAATAGAAGTCATCGCTCTTTCCACGTTTATGCACTGGTGTGCAAAAATTAAGGATGAAGAGGAGAAATTAGCATAACAACGGAACGAGCTGGCAGAACTCTCCGAAAGACCACTCAGGTGATAGACTAGAGTCGGGTACGGTAGGGCATGCGCATATATGCAGCATGACGTAGGGGAGTGTCGGAAGGGTATAAAGCACACGGGCGGTGTACGCTCAGCAATTCGGTGAAAGCTATTGCACGGTGTACATCGACTTGAACGACGTCGAGTTGCTGCCACCGTGTGATAGGACCCACAGGCAATCCAGTAGTTGACATCTGGTTAACATTACCCGAGGTCGCGTCATTGGGAAGTTGGAAGAAGGTCGAAGTGTGACTAGTGTGGCCGAAGAGTTCGGAATCGCTCACAGCGTCGTTTCACGAGCTTGGAGAGCATTTCAAACGACAGAAACAGCTGTCCGGGAGTTTAGCAGTGGTCGTTCACGAGCAACCACTGCGGCGGACGACCTGTATATTGTTCTGCTGGCACAAAGAGACAGACGACAAACAGCGGGAGAAATCGCAAGGCACATGGAACAGACAACTGGGCGTGCGTTATCGCTTTTTAACGTGGCCAGGAGGCTTCAAAAATGTGGTCTATTTGCACCACGACTAGTACGGTGTGTGACATTAACGCCTGCTCATCGGAGGCGGCGGTTTCTGTGGTGCCAGGAACACAAGAACTGGACACATCAGCAATGGGGTCGAGTTCTCTTTACGGATGAGAGCCGATTTAGTCTGACGAGGGATTCTGGACGTATACACATCTGTAGAGAGCAGAGAACACGCAATCACACCTCCAACATTATCGATAGGGACCGGTTTGGAGGTGGCAGAGTTCCCTTTGAGACGGTATCATGCTTGGTAGCTGTACTGACCTACACATCTTCCAAGGAGGTTCAGTCACTGGTGTCTGCTATTGTACCGAGGTTCTCCTGCATCACATGCGTCTGTTTAGAAGTGCTGTGGGTCCTGAGTTCCTCTTCATGGACGACAACGCTACACCTCATCGTAGAGTGGCTGTCGCAGAGCTGTTAGAGATTGAAGATATTCAACGCATGGATTGGCCCGCAAGGTCCCCGGACCTAAATCCAATCGAAAACGTGTGGGACCTTCTCGGGAGACGCTTGGCAGCACGTCACCTGCCGCCAGCAACGATTCCACAGCTGCGACTGGCACTACAAGAGGAATGGGCTGCGATGCCTCATTATCTCCTTGACAACCTCGTCCTCAGCATGTACAGACGTTGTAAATCCTGCAACGCAGTTAGGGATGATCATATGCCTTACTAAAGACTGGATTTTTCTTGGAAGCCGCCTGTCACATGGACGTTTCTGTCTTCTCTCCAGTTGTGCTCGACGCTACCTTTTCAATAAAGTGCCTTTGTATAATTTGGATTCCTTGTTTGGACGGTTTTGCTCACTTGTCCCATATTCGTACATCTTGGGGATCTTATGGTATGATTTGAGTCGATGTGGAGCACTTCTGCACGACGTTGCATTCGGAAAACCGTCTCGTCCTTAATATTTGCACGCCAGTGTAACTGTGCCGGGCTCCAAGAAGCAACCTGCCAAATTGGCTTGGCAGTTAGTGTGTCAGTCTGGAGGAACGCGAGGCCGATGTGGTGCAGTGGAAGCATATCCGGCGCGTAACTGGAAGACTGGGTTTGATTCCCGGTGGCGGTCAATGAGAATTTTTCCGCGACTCACTTATAAACGTGGAAAGAGCGATGCCCTCTGTTTGATGTTTCTGGTCCACGTCAAATGTCTGCATTAATTGGTAGTGGTACTTTATTTCTCTCAGTTTCCAATATATCCATTGTCCAATCATTGTTTTTGGTCTGCATGATCCATTTATTTTGGACCACTCAAAAAATTGATTCTACAGATTAGAAATCTTCCGCCGCATTCCACCTGAAGACACCACCGACTATCACTGAGCTGCCACCAGCCTCTTCCAATTTGACATGAAGGATTCATGCCTTCATGAAGCTGACTCCTGATCCACACTCTCCCTTTTACTGGGTTCAGTTGAAACTGGATTCAACACTTCAGGCTTTCTGCTACCAGTTCTGTGTGCTTCAGTGTCGGTGTTTTGTTTCTTTACTTTTTTTCTCATGCCTGACTTTATTGAAAGCCGACCGTGAAATATTAATAAAGAATTGGTAAGGTTTCATGAATTGGTTTTCATATTTCAATTTCATGCACGAGTTTTACACTCTTTTATAACATTTACTCATTTAGTAATTTCAATTTTATATGATACACAAAGTGAAATCTACCTCTCATGCACTACAAAATCAAAGTCCTTATGGATCCAAGAAACATGTACATAAAATCTGTAATAATTTTAGATTATTCATTCATACAGATCTTTCACATCAACCTTGTGTCGTGGAAACTGGTCAGAAAGAACCACCCGGAACAGATTTTTTAATTTAAAATCACTCCTTTAGGGAACACTAAAAAACATCCCCATAGTGAAGTAATTCTTTAAGAAAGGGAAAAATAAAAATAAAATAAAAAACAATTTAGAAAGTTAGTTAAGATTTGAAAACAAAATTGCCACAGGAAAATTTGAGATTCACCACATACAATTTTATTTTTGGATCCTATTTTAAAATTCAAGTTTTATATTAATTTTTATTATTTGTATTATCTTATTCCAGTATTTTATTGAGAACCTTATTTCCTTTCCTGCAAACTATTAGTTTTAATGATATCTACTTCTTAAAGGTCTTTTTTTCTCCATATTTTCTAGCTTCATATTTTGGTACTTGTCGAAAATCCCATTTAAGTGCTAGTTTTATTTGTTCTGAATTTCGATATTTTTTGTTGTAAGATATTAAGTACTTATTTTTCCAAAGATTATATTTTGTTATGGCTATTCAATAGTGAATTGCCATATTTTTTAAAATTATTATATTTTAAGCGTACAGTGTCGGTGTTCTTTTGCGCAGGTAAGGCGTTAAAGTGGTGTCCTTAACAGAGGGACAGTTGAGACCCGACATCTTTAGAACCCTAGACGGTTAAGAACACGTAGCGCTGTCCCTGCACTAATATGGTGACTAGATCTACAGTTAAAATCGGTGGTGATTTGTGATATTGTGTTGTCTAACAGTACGAACAATGCAGCCTAAAAAGCACACCATACGAGCTGTCAAAGCTGGTACATTTCAGCAATTCATTTGGGAGCTTCTTGTTTTGCCAGGATGTTCGTGCGCCCGAAACACTGCAAACATTGTAGCAGGAGGGAATCCCAGTTTGTTGACACTTCCGAGATAAAGTTACCCATTCTTCGGATATCTGCCCTCTGTGAAAAGCATTCAAATCAATCGTTTTATCCATCACGCCTGTAATCGATCACTATTTGGGAAGCTGTGGCAGATGGCTGTATTTAACCTCAGTTTAGGCTTATCGTGGGCGATAAGAACGGAGTAGCAACCAAGCATTTGCATTAGTTCTGATATCTCTAATTCAGTGGCACTTCAGTGTATTTCCTTGGTCCAGTTTCCCTAATAGAGTTACGAGCGTTTATTTGTATCTGCGTCTATATACCATCTTCTGGAGGCTTTACCGAAAAATGTTTTGTTGGTTGTTTTTTTTTTCGGATGTAGTTCGATTTCAATAATGATCTGAGTAAATTCGTATTTTAATTTTCTGGAAGTGAAAAAATGAGTTACTCTGTTACTGTGTCAGCTCTCAAAAAGGTCCGATTGCAAAACGTCTTGTCCATCAGTTGTAATCTCTTTGACGAACATTTTGTTAGTAACTACAGTTCTCTAGCAAAAAGTTTCATGTAATATTAAATCTCAAGTGATTATTATATTTCATATAATCACGCACTCGTTTTAGTCAAACGAGGGCTTATTGCACCTGATAATTGTATGCCATCTTTCTGATTTTGAGAGAGTAACAGTAATGTGAAATTTCAAGACGAAGATCGCTACTAAAATTGTAAATTACGTCGCAAAGATTATGTATCGAATGATAAACTCTTCTACTTTACCTCAGTTCTCCATATGTTTGCTTAATAAGATATAAATTTCGCAGTGCAGGCAAAATATATAAGTGAAAGTAATGTACTATATTATTGCGTTACTTTGTACTAAATTTCCTGGAGAGGACATGTAGTGCAACTAAAATTAGGAATGCAATTACACTGCGTTTACAAAATGTCGTGGTGATGCGACATTTTGTAAATACAATATAAGTACATGTATATATAATAAATATACCTAACACAGTAGAAGTACAGTACATTGTGATGCTTATCGTCCTTTCAGCAGAGTTGTATTAGTCAGATAAATCTGATAAAACGATGTATTATGAAGAATCATAAATACGTGGCTATTTTTTTTCGGCCTTTCACGATCTTCATGAGTAACAGAAAGGTGTTATAGGATCAGGACAACCGACCTCCGATCTCCCCCGGTGAAGCAGGGTTCTGATGTTTGGTCTAAGTGGGGCCGAGTTCATGTCCCGGGGAAGCAATGTGTTGTGTGTTTATCTTGCGGCATTGGCTCTGTCCTCTTCTTTGAACCAGTGGTCCGGAATTAGGGACGAGCTACTGATTATTGTCCTTAGAGTCGTTTAGTGTGGTAGTTAAACTCTAAAAAAAACAATAACAATAACAAAAAATACCAGATAATTTTGAGTTCGATCCCAGCCCAACTGGCCAACAATTAAATATCTTCCGTTAGTGGCAGAATACGTTAATGGCTGCCATGTGGTATTTGATATCCTTTACAAATAGGATTATCTGTTCAGAGCTTTCGCAGGTCCCTTCGATGTGTTGCTCGTATTTGCCATCCTGTCCTCCTACCTACCTCTAAAGATGGATTAAGAGCTGACGTCAGATACTCTCTTCCCAAAATCCTCTTCAACATCATTTCATTCATTCAGAAAGATATTAGCAACCTAAAGAAAAACTACAATCTAGGCCTCATTCGGAACATATACCTAGATTGGACGACTAGATGGAAATACCACTTAATTATACCGGGATAGCGTACTTCACTTGAAAAAAAGATAACTATGCAAGGTACGGCTATGAAATAACTAGAATGTGCTTGCTGGGAATGAAATGCGTACTGCAGATCGAAATCGAGTGAGAGACCATTGTTCTTCAACATCCAAGTAACCAGAGATGCAAAGTTTATCTCACTTTCTGCATTTGTTCTGTGACACGTGTCAATTAATACTTTTTTGGAGAGGGGGGTGGGGTGATTGCGGGTTTAACGACCACCTGAGTAACTTAGTGCGCTATAATCAGTCTGATTCCTGAGTAAGGAAGTAACTAGTGCCGTAAGACAAACCCAACATCCATGCCATACCGGGAGTAGAACCCGGACACATCTCTGTTAAACGGTGATTACCCAGCGCTTAGACTACTGCGCCACAGGAACGCCCTCAAGGAAAACAGACGTGTGGTTTGTCGAGCGTTATGCTGAGTTCAGGAACTGAGAAACGAAAACGCAAGAGTTATAGTGAAATTGAAGAAAATGCCTACCGAACCGTTTTGTATGTTAAATAGGCATAGCGAAAAGAGAATACACGTCACGTGCTGGTGCTTTTTCTGGCATAAAATGTTCAGTGAAAGTCGGGAGTGCACTGAAGTCAACGTATTTCCAGAAAGCAAAATAACTTAAAAAACAGAGATATCGTAGGCAAAATCAGCGCAATTGTTCGAAACTTTCCAGGACTGAGTATTAGAGTGATATCAGAAATCGTTCTTCGAACAATGGTTGAAGAGTGTTAGTTCTCCGATGTGTCTCGCCTTATACGCCAACGTCCATCCGTCCGATGAAGCAGAAAACGTGACTCATTGCAAAAGCCAATCCTTTGCCAATCAGCGAAGGTCTAATTCCGATACTGCTGTGAAAACGTAAACCTTTTGTGCCGATTCACCTTCGTTAGTAAAGGTGCAATGACCATCCGTCTGCATCGGAACCCCATACGCAGCAGGGTTCGCTGAACTATCGTTTTAGATACACTTCCGATGGCCCCCTGATTGATTCGGCCAGTGACTTGCTCCACTGTAGCGTATCGATCGGCACTCACGCACCTTCGCAGCCGACGTTCACCTCTCACATCAACGGCGCGTGGTGCTCCGCAGTTTTCACGGCGCTTATTTGCAATGGTGCCATTTCTTGAATCACGATACACTTAGCGACAGCAGCAGGCGAACAGTTCACAAACTGCGCAGTTTCACGAATACTGCCGCTCTTGGCCCGAAAGCAGATAATCATCCATTTTTGCAAATCTGAAAAATCGCTCCTTTTATCTATGACAGCGTCGAGTGATATGTTTTCAGAATGCCTACAGCACACGTCCTATACCCTCCAAGCCAGCTCACGACACGTGTCTTCATTCATTGGCTAAGAGCTGTTGGCCACAATAATGTGACTCGACTGTATTTCCCAATGATTTTTAAATGAAGGCTATCGTCCTTGATTTCTAATTTATACACTGGTGTACAAAAATTAAGGACGAAGAGGAGAAATTAGCATAACATCGGAACGAGCAAGTAGAACGGACCGAAAGACAACTCAGGAGATAGACTAGGGTCCGATACGGTAGGGCATGCGCATATATGCAGCACGACGTAGAGAGGGCGGGGAGTGTCGGAAGGGTATAAAGCACACGGGCGGTGTACGCTCAGCAATTCGGTGAAAGCTATTGCACGGTGTACATCGGTTTGAACGACGTCGAGTTGCTGCCATCGTGTGATTTGGCCAACAGCCAATCCAGTAGACGACATCTGGATGACTTTAACCGAGATCGCGTCATTGGGAAGTATAAAGACTTTGATCCATAAGGACTTTGATTTTGTAGTGCATGAGTGGACGACTAGTGTGGCCGAGGAGTTCGGCATCGCTCACAGCATCGTTTCACGAGCTTGGAAAACATGTCAAACAACAGGAACCGCTGTCCGAGAGTTTATCAGTGGATTTCCACGATCAACCACAGCGGCGAACGACCGGTATACTGTCCTACAGGCGAGAAGAGACAGACGGCAGACAGCGGGAGAAATCGCAAGTCACATGCAACAGACAACTGAACGTCCGTTATCGTGTTTTACCGTGGCCAGGAGGCTGCACAAACGCGGTCTATTTGCACGAAGACCAGTACAGTGTGTGCCATTAGCGCCGGTTTCTGTGGTGCCAGGAACACACGAAATGGACACCTTAGCAACGGGTTCGAGTTCTTTCTAAGGATGAGAGCCAATTTAGTCTGGCGAGCGATTCTGGACGTATACACATCTGGAGAGAGCAGGGAACACGCAGTCACAACACCATCGAAAGGGACCGGTTTGGAGGTGGCGGAGTTTTAGTTTGGGGCGGTATCCTGCTTAGTAGCCGTACTGACCTCCACATCTTCCAAGGAGGTTCAGTCACTGGTTTTCGCTATTGTAGCGAGGATCTCCTGCCTCACGGGCGTCTGTTTTAGAGGTGCGGTGGGTCCTGAGTTCCTCTTCATGGACGACAACGCTACACCTCATCGTACAGTGGCTGTCAAAGATGTGTTGGAGAGTGAAGATATTTAAAGCATGGATTGGCCCTCAAGGTCCTCGGACCTAAATCCAATCGAGCACGTGTGGAACCTTCTCGGGAGATGTTTGGCAACACATCACCAGCCGCCAGCAACGATTCCGCAGCTGCGATTGGCGCTTCAAGTGGAATGTGCCGCGATGCCTCAACAGCTCCTTGACAACGTCGTCCTCAGCATGTACAGACGTTATAAATCCTGCAACGCTGTCACTGGTGATCATATACCCTACTAAATACTTTATTTTATTTGGCAGCCGCATGGTCACATGGGCGTTTTGTCTTCTGTCCAGTTGTACTCGGAGCTACATTTTCAATAAAGTGCCTTTGTATACTTTGGATTCCTTGCTTTGACGGTTTTGCTCACTTGTCCCAAATTCTTACATCTTGGGGATTTTATGGTATGATTTGAGTCGATGTGGAGCACTTCTGTATGACGTTACATTCGAAAAACCGTCTCGTCCTTAATTTTGGCACGCCAGTGTATAATGTGAAGTTCTTACAGTATTGCTGAATTAATACATCAATATTATCAGAAGCTTTGAAGAAACAGGATTTTTCTCATTCGAAATTTTTGTAGAGCATCGGAAAATCCTAATATTTGCAAAAATACTTTATTGGAACCTTACCAATCTGTGAAAAGCTATGCCGTGATTGGTTTGAAAGTTTAACGACCGCCATAAACAAAGGTAAGCGAAAATTGAATCTAATCACTATAATATTATTTGCAGGGCCTCGTCCTTAATTTTGTTCCACTTCTTCCGGGAATGGAACAGAGAAAGCGCATTCGGACAGTCACACCACCCACGCAGCACATGGGACTCTAAGCTGACCATGCCTCGAGCGCATGGTCAGTAGTCGCCGCCTCAAACCATTCGACTACAGGAACGGCAGCTGTAAAAATTCTCTCGTCCAAAATTTTGGTCCAATGATTTTAGAGAGCGGAAAAAGTAAACAACATCGGATAATCACGGCAGCTATGCCTCATCCAATGAGGCATGAAAAATGAGATTATCCCGTGTGACATGTATCCGAGTTTTTCTTCTCTAGGAATCAGTAACTGGCGACAGCTTATAGCCCGTGATTGGAAAGCTAGTTTTTCAAGAAACGTTTGCAACCGCTACAGCTTCATTCTTTAAAACGTAACTTTGCTACAACTGCTTTCCTCGTAAAGTAGCTAGCTACACTGCGTTTTTCAGCTATTTGTTGGCTACTTTGTTTCCTAAAGGTTTAAGTACAGGTGAAAGTTCTGAGAATATTTATGTGCACATACTTAAATATGGCTAAATACCGAGGCAAATTGAGCAACTCATTTAACTTTTCACTCATCTCTTAGCTGCAATTGTCCCATGTAACACATTTCAACATTTTTGAGGATCAAAATACACTGAAGTACCAACCCTCCCCCTCCCCCCAAAAACAAACTCGGATACCTGCCTAATACCGAGTTCGTTCTCCTCGCGATCGGATAACGGCAGCTACGCCACGGGACATGAACAACACGACCACTCTATGGTACCGTGAAGACAATGCACAACACCATGCGTCCTAAGCAGCATCCTACAATTCCATAATATTAGCCAGGGGAGGATTACTGGCATTGACGGCACGTTGGACTGTATGCCAAATACGCTATATTGACAAAAGTCACCAGACACACCTTCAAAAGCATATGAACGGATCCACTGCATTGTTAAGATGCAAACGGTATAAAAACAAGACTGATGCTGACCGCGATCGTATTGCACTGTTAGGTTGAGTGGAAATGTAGCGTCGGGGAGAGAACTGACTTTGAGGAAGGAAAGATTGTTGGGTGTTATATTTGTGGGTTGTCCATCAGATAAACCGAGAGACGTTTGAACATACCCAAGTCAACGGTTTTGTATGTACGGAATAAGTGGAAGACACATGACGTGCCGGAAGCAGCAACACGTACTGGCAGACCAAAGAAAATCAGTGATAGAGGGCGTCGAAGCCTCAGGAGAGTCGTTACAGCTAATCGACGGAGCACTACACAAAACACCCTAGTGTACAGGTGAGTAAAAATGCTGGAACCTCGGTATGTACACGTACCATTCGCACAGAACTTCATTTCATGGGTAACCGGGGTTGTGCTCAGAATGCTATTCGTCGTTTAGCATTTTGTAAAAAACGTTTATCGTGGACCGTAGATCAATGGAAACAGGTACTATGTACTGATGAATACAAATACACGATGCATGAGTCTGATGGACGTGTGTGAGTATGGCGGAAACCGGAGGAACGCTATTTACCACAGTGTACTCTTCCTACGGTCAAGTTTAGAGCTGGTAGTGTACTCGTGTGAGGGTGTTTTTCGTGGTATGGTCCCGGCCCATTAGTTATCGTGGACAAACCTGTTAACCAGGACGTCTACCTCGATATTCTGGACTATTATTCCCCACCAACTCT
This sequence comes from Macrothele yani, assembly GCA_039090855.1. Classification (NCBI taxonomy): domain Eukaryota; kingdom Metazoa; phylum Arthropoda; class Arachnida; order Araneae; family Macrothelidae; genus Macrothele; species Macrothele yani. The sequence continues at coordinate 143,164,650 of CM077002.1, forward strand.
GTGGCAATACTATTTGGCCGAGCATGGTTGGTACCAGCACGTCCAGGTACATCCTTGAAATTGTTGACAGTGTGAATTCAGCTTTCGTGGTAATTTTCAAGGTAGAGTGACCATCTCCCGGGTGTAGGTTACCATACCACGTTGGGTCCTGAAAAGCAGCCATCTGAACTGCGAATGGTACAGCTTGAGCTTGCAAAGATATCCGCCTTTTTGTACACGTAGTTTTTTTATTGGAGGTTTAACGATCACGGTGAGCAACTCAATGGGCTATAAGCAGTCGCCTGTCCCTAATTTAAGGTCACTGGTTCCAGGGAATGGAAAGAGCCAGTTCCGTACAACAGACACAACATCCATGCCTCCCGGGATTCGAACCCGGACCCCTTTCGGACGAATGATCAGAGGCCATTACTTAGACCACTGCGTCACCGGGACGACTAGACGTAGTTTGCAGACGATATCATTTACTGCATGGATGTGTTGGATTGCAAAGGAAATGGTATTGCCCTTCCCAAATGTTTTGCACCTTTGTGTGTAACATCGATTGAAATGTGTATATTTTTAAAGTTTTCGGTACATGCACATGCCATCTGTTTTTACTAAGCCACTACGCTTGCTGAATGGTCTGAGGCCCGAGCGTTGGATCATTTTTCTCAGATGGAACCGGGTTCGAGTAGTGAATGAGAAACGCGTAGTTCGTGTGCTTGTCTGATTGTACTGGTTCTCATTGTTCCTTGGAACCAAAGACCCTAAATAAGGTTGTGTGATTGACTAAAAGCTTTTAGATTTGTTCATAGCGGTCATTAAACACCGGAACAAAACAAAAGTCTTGCCTACAAACTGAAATTCTGCATTTGCCCAGTGGAGTTTTACAAGGATGTTGCTTTTCAACGTGTAATATGTATTTGAAACATTCTGCTATAAAAATACAAACGTAGAAGATAACCATTTCTCTACCTCTTTAAAAGCAGTGTAATACCGTAAAGCATCATCACATACGAATATTTTATTACACTGCCTGTAGGCAGAAGATTAATTTCCTCCACATTTAGTGAAAAGAAAAAAGTATGTCCATATCTCCTTAAATTTGTTTGTGGGTAGGTTTTGACCGCCTTTGTTATGTGATTTTTTTAAATATCAAATATATGTTACCACGAATATGAAAAGGTGGTTAATGTGTAAATTATCGATTTTGAGGTTTGAGGTGATTATTGTAGAAAAGATTACCATCTTTCCAATGAAATCAATTCCAGGTCTTTTGCTCTATTCGCTGCTTCACAACTTGTGCCTAATGGTGATGAATAAAAACCGAAAAAACACAAAAATTGAATATACTCACTTTTTCTTGTTAAAAAAAAGTAGAAATACTCATATAGAATTATCAAATTTAAGGTCAAATAGAATACAGTCACGTTGGACTGTCATCCGTCAACAAATTGTTTTCAGTTCTCTATGCTTTGGAATAATCTGGCCAGTCACCCCTCATCCTTCTTTTCTTTTTTTTTAATTCTTTCTGCTTTGGAAGAATCTGGCCTGTCACTTCTCATCATCTTTTTTTTTTTCAATTCTTTCTGCTTTGGAAGAATGTAGCTTGTCACCCCCTATCCTCTCTTTTTTCAATTATTTCAGCTTTGGAAGAGTCTGGCCTGTCAGCCCTCATCCTATTTTCTTTTTTAATTATTTCAGCTTTGGAAGAGTCTGGCCTGTCAGCCCTCATCCTCTTTTCTTTTTCAATTATTTCAGCTTCGGAAGAGTCTGTCCTGTCACCCCTCATCATCTTTTTTTCAATTAATTCTGCTTTGGAAGAATCTGGCCTGTCATCCCTCAGCACTTTTTTTTTCAATTCTTTCAGCTTTGGAAGTGTCTGTCCTGTCACCCCTCATCCTCATTTTTTTTAATTCTTTCAACTATGGAAGGGTATGGCCTGTCACCCTCTCATCCTTTTTTGTTTTGTAATTCTTTCTACTGTGGAAGAATCTGGCCTGTCACCTCTCATCCTCCTTTTTTTTTTAATTCTTTCAGCTTTGGAAGAGTCTGGCCTGTCATCCATCATTCTGTTTTTTTCTTTAATTCTTTCAGTTATGGAAGTGTCTGACTTGTCATCCCTCATCCTCTTTTTTAAAATTATTTCTGCTTTGGGAGAGTCTGGCCTCTCATCCCTCGTCCTCTTTTTTTTTCAAGTCTTTCAGCTTTGGAAGAGTCTGGCCTCTCGCTCTTCATCTTCCTTTTTTTCAATGTTTTCAGCTTTGGAAGAGTCTGGCCTGTCACCTGTTATCCTCTTTTGTTTTTCAATTCTTTCTGCTTTTGGAAAATCTGGCCTGTTACCCCTCATCCTCGTTTTTTTTCAATTCTTTCTCTTTTGGAAGAGTCTGGCTTGTTACCTCTCATCATCTTTTTTTTATTATTATTCTTTCTGCTTTGGAAGAATCTGGACTTTCACCCCACATCCACCTTTTATCAATTATTTCTGCTTTGGAAGAATCTACTGCTAGGCTTCTGATGTTGTACAAGTACCGCTGGAAATATAGTGTTTGCCCTCCTGGTTCAGGTACATTTGACATTTTACAATCCGATGATTTTATTAAAAGTGTGAACTCATCAATTTCCTATCTGCAAATGTCCTTGCCTTCGCTACTCCATTAGGTAAAATAACGAAGTGTTAGAACTTAGTAAATACCATTTATACCAGGTCACTTGTTTGGCAGAGAAAGCTTTATTATGAGCACCATGAGAGGAGGTGATAACACAATTTATCAAGTCATTCTGGATATCAACATTACTGAGAGCATACTCTGCCTTTATGATTCCATACGTCCGATCAGGACTCAACTTACTGTGACCACTTTAACGGCTACTTATTCGGAAACTTCTTTTCGCAGATTACCCACCTTTTCGTAGTCCAGGTCACATATATGTTCAACAGGAAAGAATGTTAACAGTTTGTCTGGCTTTCATAACGTAAGTCAAGTAACGTGACTGTACATATGGAACATTCCGTCCCTCTTTAGCTAGGAAATCTGAAAATGACAAGTGATATTAAAAATGCTTTCACTTCTTTTAAATCAGCGTGATTTGTAGCGTACTTCTCCACAACAAACTTAAACACATCCACAAAAAATTACGGAATATAAATTTTAGCGCTTAATATGGAGCTGCAGTATATCACAACCTGCTTTAATTACAGCTTGTGACGTATATTCTAAATTGACTTTAATTTTTAGTTCCTTTTTCTATCTAACTTTAATTTCTAGTTCATTTTTCTTTCTCTCTCACAAGAATGAGGTTGGCAACACATTTGAGGTCAGAGAGAAAGTGACGTATGAATGTGATAAAAACGATGGATAAAAAGGACGATACAACAGTTGCTCATGTGGATGTGTGCGTGTGTGTGTGTGGGTGTTCGCTCGCTAAGATAAATGTGAAGTTTAGCTGTGTTGTATGTTGGATCTACTGAAGGAGTTTTGGACCAATAAAAACTTATTGTAAGTTTACTTCTGTTTATGTTTCTTCTGGTCGTAAACTATTGCATCGTATTCTTATTTAATGATTTTAGATAGAGCGTAACAGCAATCTCGTTCACGAAAAAGACTTTATGTTATAAGCTTTAATTTTGTTTGGCATGCTATCACTATGAGTCAGTATCACATGCTTATGAAGTTTATTCCACCCCATGCACGAAAGATTCTTTAATTCCTCCAAATTTCTACGGTGTTTGTTTTTCTTCATGGCCCTCTGTAACATGTCCCAGTTTTTTCACTCATATTTAGATCGGGTGAATTTGCAGTTCAACTGAAATGAGAAGCGTCTCTATAATGTTCTTCGAACTAATCCAGCCCAATTCCAGCTAGATGGACACGAGAGTTATCATCTTAAAACACAGGATTCACAAACTGTCCTTGTTCCAAAAACTGGAGAAATGGCAATATTGTATTAATAGTGCCATTAAAAGTGGCACATAATCCATAGATTTTACGCGATTGGACACCAAAACGAATGGTCCAACTCCAGTACTTGAAATACAGCCCCAAACACGACACTTCCACCTCAATTTTGTACAGCTCCTTGGATACATCCTGGGTTAAATATTTCTCCAGCCTACCACAGGACCCTGAAGTGACCATCATTGGTATTCAAGAAGAATCTGGATTCGTTGGGCCATATAATTCGACACCACTGTTCAGTGTTCACTCTTTAGTGACAATGCTGTTTTGCTCAAGCAAGGCGAATTTTCTTCTGGACTGTTGTTAACTTCGACGTATACGGGCAACACGACTGGAAATGCACAATCCATGCAGTTCTCTCCGTAGCGTTCGTTCTGAGACTGGTTTACTCGATCCAGCATTGTACCCTTAATGCACTTCTTGAGCAGTCTGGGAACCTGCAACAGTTGCCAATCGTTCCAAACACCTGCGATCTCTATTCGCCACTATAGAGCTTCTCCCACAGTTACTCCGCCAACACTGATAGCTTCCATGCTTTTTCCGCTGGAAATGGACAATATTGGCTGTTGACTCGGATAGTCCAACAAAATTCGCCACCTCTTCCAAGAGATGACCATGTTCTCGGTCAAAAAACAATAACCCCCTTTTGGCGGCGAAGTAACATCCCCTTTACGACCCATAGTTGCACCTGTAAAATGAAATACAGACTGCTAGAAGCTTTAAACACCATCTCAGACATTCACAATCATAATCCAGCATCAAACAAAGATCTTCGCTCTTTCCACGTTTATAAGTGAGTCACAGAAAATTTTTCATTGGCCGCAACCGGGAGTCAAACCCAGGGTCTTGGGTTCGACTCCCGGTGGCGGCCAATGAAAAATTTTCTGTGACTCACTTATAAACGTGGAAAGAGCGAAAACTGTTTGATGTTGCTGGTAAACGATAAATGTCTGTATTAATAATCCAGCAGTTTCACTCTCTATATTTATACAACTCGTTATGTTCACCGACTTGTTGTACATGTTTCAATCAGCATTTCGTAATTTTTTGTCCGGTGTATTGACCTTTGTTTATAGTGTGACACTGCTAGTGATTTACAGCTATGCTACATGCAGTGCTATGTAAAAGTAGCGAGCTACAGCAGCAGCTTTGCTTAAGATCACTGCTTATGACCATATGAGCTGTCATGGTGGAAGTTAAAGCCCGAAGCAGATAAAAAAAAATAGTGTAATAAACGCTCACATATTCCTATGGCTTCGGCAAATCTTGTGTAAACAATTAGTCGTGGTTTAGAAGGCACCGCGAAAGCGAGTTGTAAATTAAAAGCACTGCGTATGACTTGCCATATACTGTCTCACACGTTACTGAATTTCTTGAGGCATTTAAGAACATCTTTATGGTTTTCTGTCGAAAAGCATCAGCAGAAACTTTTCTTAATAAATGCGAGTTGCCGTAGAAATAAAGTATTGGATGCCCGCATTGGTCTTCGTCAGACAACGTGACCGGGATATTTTCGCGATGTTGAAAAACTAATCTAGAGCCAGGAAGGGGACTTTAATGAAAATACCTAAAGTGAATGGTTCAGAGTTAAAGAAACTTCTCCACCTAATTACAGAGACTCATTCACCTCTTTCGGACCTGCAGGGATTCCATCACACATCTGTGTCAACAGTAGATACCATTTGGAACGGAGAGAAAATAAAGAAAAGAAGTTAGAACAAGAAAAACAAGGTCGTTTGGTGGAAGGCAAAAGAAAAGGACGAGAGATAATGGCGGTTTTTAAGGAGGTGTGATGAAAGGAAGAAATGATGTGAGGATGATAATCCGACTTCTACCCTGTTTGCTAAATCTGTTTTTGATTATAGTTTGCAGCCCGCAACCAACACGGCAGAAAATGCGGACGTCAAATCCCTTTGATGGAAAGAAAGGTTGCTTTTAACGTTTTTATTTTATGTCATTTTTTCTTATTTCCAATTTCGTATTTAACATAGGCAGAAACATCTTTTAAATTATAGAAGAAAATCTTTTTGTTGCTTAGAATGAATCAACATGTAAGAATTTAGAGCGTAACGTCTCATTTAAAAAAAAACGGTGCGTTTCTGGAATCGAGTTTTCTTAACTCTTAGATCAAAGTAGACAGTAATTACTAACGAAATACACCAAAACCAAATTAGCTGTAGAAAGAAAGAGAAGCATGCAAAATGTGAAGCTGTTAATATATATAGGAGAAAACACATTGATGCGGGTGTTCTGAAAAGTACGAACATTTCAAGATATTCGGTGAACGACAAACGAAACAGATAATTCTGTCAAAAACAAAGATACCTACGAGAATTCGATATATTTTTTTAAATATCTCACAATATATTCCACCGCAAATGAGGAGAAAAACGTTGAGTAAGCTGTGCCATACGCGATAAATTTTGCAAAACACCCCAGCATTTGACTTGTCAAACGTCGCCAGAATTGCCTATGCTAAAATTTAAGGATCTCACAACATGCAAAACAATATATATATATATATAATATATATATATTCTGTACCTATTCGGAGTTATTTAATGCTCAACACACATGATATAGATGTTTGTGTGATACTTTTAAAAATAAAATCTTGTAGCACTTTAGCTTTTGTTTTCCTTGTTTCCTGTGATTGTCTTACTATATATAGTTCGAAATAAATTCAACTCTTCATTTTTCATCACGGTTTCTGAAGCTTCTCTGTTAATAACATGTTGTTGAATAAAAGCTTTCAAAAACATAAGTATGAGTTAAAGGAAAAAATAATTTTTAATATATCATCATCATCATCATAAATCATTACCCATCCACTGCTGGATGAAGGTCTCCCCAATTTTCTACCACAACTGTCTATCTTCAGCCACTGTCCTCCATGCTATTACGGCATGCTTTCGAATTTCATCTATTCATCTTCCGTGTGGTCTTCTTTTGATTCTTGTACTGCCCCTTGTAATGCAATCTAAAATTTTTTTTGTACATCTGTGGTCCGTTCTTCTGGCAAAATGTCCTGCCTATTGTCATTTCAGGGATTTAACTCTGATCATGATGTCTTCCACTGTTGTCATTTTTCTTATCCACGAGTTCTTCTTATCTTTCCTGGTTACACCAAGTATACATCTCTCCATGCTTTTTTCAGTTGTCGGCAGCCTTTGTATGTCTTTTTTAGTTAAAGAACATGTGTCTGCTCCATACGTACGAACTGGAAGTATGCATTGATTAAACATTTTTCTTTTAAGACATAAAGGCATATTGCTCTAGAAAATTGTACTCTTTCTTCCAAATGCTCGCCAACCAAGTTTTGTACGCCGATTTATTTCCTCATCAATGTGACTCTCGCTTGATATCTGCTGTCAAAGGTAAATGTAGGCATTGGTTATCTTCAGGTTTTACCCATCAATTGATAAATCTTCATTTCTTGTAAAAGCATTGTACATCACTTTTTTCTTCTGAAAGTTCATTTTTTACTTCTTTAATTTTGTCAGTAAGTTCCTGGATCATACTCTGCAGCTCTGAAAGGGTAGTTGAAAAAATGATTACATCATCAGCAAAACGAAGGTGAGTTAAATATTCTCCATTAATTTTTAACCCCTTGTTTTGCCAGTAATACGATTGAGAGACACTTTGCAATATGGCATTGAAGAATCTGGGCGAAATAGTATCACCTTGTCACACTACCTTTCCAATTTTTAATGGTGCTGTATCCTCAAATAGCCGAATCTTTGCACTTGCATTTTTGTAGATGTTATTAATAATGCTAATGTATGCATCTGCAATACCGCAGGATTTCAACGCTATTGTAACCACTGAAAGGTTTCACGGAATCAAAGGCCTTTTCATAATCGATAAATGTCATGCATAATAAGAGTTCATATTCCCTCGCTCTTTCAGTTAGTTCTTTCAGTACATAGATATGATTTAAGGTGCTGTAGCCACTCCTGAATCCAGCTTGTTCTCTTGGTTGAGTCATGTCTAGTGTTACCTTCAAGCGATGTGAAAGAACCTTAGTGAAGATTGTATAAACCACTAAAAGGAGACTGATGAGCTTGTGGTTACCGAGATCCTCAATGTCACCTTTGTTATGTTGCAGGATCATTGTAGCATTTTCCAATCCTCAGGAATCTTTTCTTCATTGAGACATCTAGTGAAAACTTGGGCGAGGGCAGTTTCTATTTCTCCGCTTGCTTCATGTACAATGTCCACGGTAATTCCGTCATCACTTGGAGATCTTCCCCATTTCATTTTCTTAATTGTATGTGAAACATCTGCCGGGAGGACAGGAGGAACGTTGTGGCTGGTACCTTTCTTAATGACTGAAATAGGCGTGTCATCACTTTCATATAATTTTGTGTAGAATTCTTTCACTCTTGGCAAAATTTCACCTCTATTTCGTGTTACAGAGCTATCTTCTTCTCTCTGCGCCATAATCTGGTTTTTTTCCCTTAGTGAGATGTCCCTTGTCTTTCTTCAGGCTTTGATTATTTTCAATTGCTTTTCTCACTTGTCCACTATTGAATATCCTTATGTTTTCAGTGATATTTTTACGAATTGTCTTGCATAACTTTGTATATTCTACTTTGGAAGTTAAATCTTCTTTATTTGTCCTCATCTCCCTTCTGTTTTGCATTAGCAGTTTTGTTTTTCCTGATATTTTCTTCATATGCAACTTATTCTTAGCACCATATATTTTTGTTGCTGTTTCCATAAGAGACTTGGTTAGTATCCTTTTAAATTCAGAGATGTCTACTTCTTCCGATGTTAGACATTCTAGAACAACAAAAGGGTTCTTCAGTTCCAACTTAAAGGCATTATGATGATATTTAAGGTTGGCCATGTCAATACGTTTTGTTTGATTTATGAGCTTGCCATGTTCCACTTTGGTGTTGAGGTGCATCTTACCATTCTATGGTCACTACCTATGTTGAATTTGTTTAGAACACTGCAAGAGCAGGGAGAGATGCATGCTTGGTTTAACCAGGAGAAATCAGAAGAGGAACTCATGTTTAAGAAAAATGACAAGAGTGGAATGCATCATGATCAGAGTAAAATCTATAATGAATAAATTCTTCTACCAGCTAGCTAAGCTAAGCTAATTATAATGAATTCAACTTTTAACTAAAGCTAGTAATGTATTATAATGCTTCTGCTACTGAATTATATGCTTGTACTAAGCTTCTAATAGTGAATTCAAATGGTTGTTGTTACTAGTTAATTAAGATCATGAATAAAGCCTCCTGCTAGTAGTGTAGTAATAGTATTAAACAAACTTATAACTGGTAGTAATGTTGTAGCAGTAATTAGGATGAATAAAGTCTTAACGCTGGTTGTTAATAGTAATAAACTAATGACATAAACCTAACAGCCAGACAGAGATCTGACAAGAAATATGAATTGAGAAAGACGTACTTACGAAAAGCTCTTTTATTATATAACTCTGGAATCATCCAACGCACACACACAACTCGTTTCACAATAATGAAGAATCAAACTAATCACATAGAACGAAGCTCTCAATACAACAACAACAACAAACTCTCTCCTTCACATAAACCAACGCTCTCCGTACAACAACAAACACTCTCCGTACAACAACAAACACTCTCCGTACAACAACAAACGCTCTCCGTACAACAACAAACGCTCTCCGTACAACAACAACGCTCTCCCTGGATATCGTTGAACGCGCCTATTTATACTGGCTACCACCACGTCATGACTTACACTCATTGCCAGATCTCATTCAGCGGGTGAAATAACATCTCGTTCAGTAAGAAGATAATTTACATAGAAAAATAAAATAACCAGACATAGTAAAATCAAAAGGAAAGTGAATATAGAGTATACGTTACAAATCCTTCAAATGGCAATGGGATGTATATGTTACCAGAATAACGAACTACCGATGGACAACCGAAATTCCAGACTGGAATCCAAAGGACAGGGAAAGACCCATAAGGAGACCACATGGGGGATGGATGCATGAAATTTGAAAGCATGAGTGAGTGACATGGGAGAGACTGACACAAGATAGACCGTTGTCAAATAATTTTGAGGAATTTTCGGGGTATATGGGATGTAAGGTCAGGTGATGCGTAACATCACAGCCACTCCTTGACATATGTCAACCCCGCCTTCTCGTGGTGCATCCTGTTCCCACTAAAGGGGCTCTGACGACCGCCAATAGCGGTATAACTGCACCATCGGGATTAGCGAAAATGCTATCCCACACTCACCAAACCGCTTGGCCAGCGTGGTGAGTTATTACCAAACCCCTCCAAAATGACTCCACAACTTAAATCTTGGCTCCTCCGTCTCAGGTAGCTGCAATATACCTGGCCAAGGCAGCGGCCAGTGCGACATAAAGGCAGAGGGTGCTAAGAATCGCCGGAGGACCGGACTAGGCTACCATCTGATGCTGACCTTGGCTACGTATAATGGACGCTCCCTATCTTCTGATTCAAGGCTTCTTGAATTGGAAGAGGAACTACAAAGGATCAAATGGGATATGGTCGGGCTAAGTGAGGTAAGGAGAAAAGGAGAAGATCTCATTGAACTGAAAAGTGGACATCTCTTCTACTATCGTGGGACAGATACTGGCACAACTAGTGGTGTTTGATTTATAATAAACAAGAAACTGAAGGATAAAGATGTAGAAGTTGAAAGTTCCTCTGACAGAACTGCACGACTCGTTATCCAACTCTCGAGAAGATACCAGGCTCAGATAATTCAAACTTATGCACCCACCATAAGTAATCCTGAAGAAGAAATTGAATAATTTTATGAGGAAATTCGTCATCTAAATAATAAAGGTAAGCAGTACTTGAAGATAATTATGGGAGATTTCAATGCAAAAATAGGGCAACGGCAACTGAATGAAACTTCAGTAGGTAAATTCGGTCATGGCAACAGAAACCAGCGTGGAAATACTCTCGTTGAGTTTTCAGAGGCAGAAGGGTTTTTCATCTTGAACTCATTTCTCAAGAAAGAGCCACACATAAAATGGACATGAAAACATCCAAATGAGACGACAAGTGAAATTGATTTTATTATGTGTAATAAAAAAATTCATCATAGAAGACTGCAGTGTGTTAAACAAGTTCAACACAGGTAGTGACCATAGATTGGTGAGATGTAAGACCCACCTCAACACTAAACTCGAACGTGGCAAGCTCATAAGACAAACAAAATGTATAGACATAACCAACCTTAAAAAACACCATAATACCTTCAAGTTGGAACTGAAGAACAGATTCTCTGCTTTAGAAGGCCTATCATCGGAAGAAGTGAATATTTCTAAAGTTAACAGAAAAGTAACCAAAGCTCTTATGGAAACAGCAACAAAATTAGCTGGGTCTAAGAACAAGTTGCATGTGAACAAATTATCAGGAAAAACGAAAATGTTGATGCAAAAAAGAAGAGAGATGAGGACAACTAAAGAAGATGTGTCTTCCAAAGTGGAATATATAGAGCCGTGCAAGACAGTACGAAAAGTTATCACTGAAGACGTAAGGAAATTCAACTGTGAACTAGTGAGGAAAGCAATTGAAATCAGCCAGAGCCTAAAGATAGCAAAGGGACATCTCAGTATGGGAAGAAAACAGACTACGGAACTGAGAAAAAAAGATGGTTCTGTAACAAGAAATAGAGACGGAATTTTCACAAGAGTGAAAGATTTCTACTATAAATTATATGAACGGGATGATACATGTACTCCAGACATCATGAAAGCTAACAGTACGGCAGTTCGTTCAGTCCTCCCAGCAGAAGTTGCACATGCAATCAAGAACATGAAGCGGGGTAAAGCTCCAGGAAAATATGGAATTACTGTAGACAACTTGTAACGTACCAGGAGATGTGACGTACCTGCCAGAAGGACGCACACGACATAAAGGCAGATAGCAATTCGAATCAATGTCCGCGTAGCTTAATTGGTAGAGCAACTTATTCCGGAATAAGTGGACCCGGGTTCGAACCCCGGCGCGGATAAAAATGACGGAGAAATTTACTTCGTTATAAACTGTACAAGTAGCAAGTGGAGAAATCGAAACAGTACTCGCCCAAATTTTCACTCTATTCCTTAATGAAGGGAAGATTCCTGAGGATTGGAACAACGCTGCAATCATCCTGCTACATAAAAAAAGTGATATTGAGGATCTCAGAAACTACAGACCTATCAGCCTCCTATCAGTGGTTCATAAAATCTTCACTAAAGTTCTTTCACACCGCTTGAGGTAACACTGGACATGGCTCAACCGAGAAAACAAGCTGGATTCAGGAATGGCTACAGCACAATAGATCATATCCACGTACTGAGAGAACTAATTGAAAGAGCGAGGAAATATATGAACTTCCATTGTGCATGGCTTTTATCGATTATAAAAAAGCCTTTGATTTTATGAAACCACCAGCAGTTACAATGGCTCTGAAATCCTGCGGTATTGAAGATGCATACATTAATGTTATTAATAACATCTATGAAAATGCAAGTGCAAAGAGTAGGCTGTTTGAAAATACAACACACATAAAAATTGGAAAGTGAGTGAGACAAGGTGACACCATATCTCCCAAGCTCTTTAATGCCACATTGGAAAATGTCTTTCAATGACTGAACTGGGAAAACAAAGAGATAAAGATTAATGGAAAATATCTAGCCTACCTTTGTTTTGCTGATGACGTAGTCATTTTTGCAACTACCCCATCAGAGCTTCAGTGTATGATCCAGGAACTTGCTGACAAGAGTGAAGAAGTGGGATTAAAAATGAACTTTCAGAAGACAAAAGTGATGTTCAGTGCTTTTACAAGATAGGAAGATTTACCGATTGATGGAGAAAAGCTGAAGATAACAGACACGTACGTTTATCTTGGACAGCAGATATCAAGTGAGGGTCACATTGATGAAGAAATTAATCGGCGTACAAAACTTGCCTGGAGTGCTTTTGGAAGAAACAGCATAATTTTCAAGAGCAATATGTCATTATGTCTTAAAAGAACATTTTTTAATCAATGCATCCTTTCAGTTTTCTTCTTCTTATTCGTCCGAAAGGGGTACGGGTTCGATCCCGGTGAGGCATGGATGTTGTGTTTGTCTTACAGCACTGGCTCTCTTTTCTCTGGAACCAGTGACCCTACTCATGATGAACAATGACCTGCTCCGGTGGCGCAGTGGTCTAAGCGATGGTATCTGATGAGTCGTGCGAAAGGGGTACGGGTTAGAATCTCGGTGAGGCATGGATTTTGTGTTTGTCCTACGGCACTGGCTATCTACCTTCTCTGGAAGCAGTGACCCTTAATTAGGGAGGAGGGTTCTTATAACGCATTGAGTTGCTCACGGTGGTCTTTAAACCTCCAATAAAGAAAAAGCGTTCGGGTCCGCAGCAGAAGAATTCGAGTTCCGCCACCGGCAGAGAAAGGGTTTGAATTTCACACATGCTACTTAGTAAGTTCCACGAGGCTTCGATAAATAAATGACTCACTCATTTATTTATCACGTGATCGTGGTGTGAGTTATGGATTAGATAGACTAGCTGATCATGCATCAGTTGGAGTTCACTTTAGAGTCAGAATGGGCAAGACGAGTGATCTGACCAACTTTGAACGTGGTATGCTAGTTTCATTATACGAAATGCACTACTATTTATTTGTTGGCATTTGCACCCAATGGTAAAGACATTAGAAATATCTAATTAATAGCGTGTTGTTCCTCCTCTTGCGTGAGTAACAGAATGCACACGCCGAGGCATCAATTGCATAGGATGCCGTAGGGGGTCCGGAGCTAATGCCAGCCATGCTTATTGCAGCATTGTCCACAATTCCTTCCGAGGTCTCGGACCGGAATCCAATGTATCTGATGTTCCTTTCGACGACATCCCACAGAGCTTCGGGTGTGTTTGGATCCGAGAACTTTGCGGACCAATGGATGGTTCCAAACGCAGACGAGCCTTCCTCGAGCCATGCCTGTGTGGTTGCTGTGCGTTGGGGCAGCATATTGTCCTGCTGGAATTGACCATCTGCAGCTGGACGCGCGAAAGACATAAAAGCGTGTAGATTATCAGCCAGCACACGCTGCTAGCGCACAGCGGTTAGCGCAGTTCTCCAGATACATTAAGGGATCTAATGTGTCCCATGAGACGGCTCCCCGAGCCATTACAGACCCACGCATTGCAAAGAGCAGACCTGGCATGATGGAGCCATGACCTCATGCTCTCGACGCCACACCGGCACCCTTGTGTCAGCTCAGTACAGCTGAAAACGGGATTCATCTGACCACAGCTCGGTATAGCTGGAAACGGGATTCATCTGACCCCAGCTCAGTACAGCTGGAAACGGGATTCATCTGACCACAGCTTAGTACAGCTGAAAACGGGCTTCATCTGACCACAGCTCGGTACAGCTATAAAAGGAATTCATCTGACCACAGCTCGGTGCAGCTGGAAACGGAATCCATCTGACCACAGCTCAGTACAGCTGGAAACGTGATTCATCTGACCACAGTTCGGTACAGCTGGAAACAAGATTCATCTGACCACCGCTCAGTACATTTGGGAAACGGATTCATCTGACCATAGCTAGGTACAGCTGGAAACGGGATTCATCTGACTACAGCTCAGTACAGCTGGAAACGGGATTCATCTGACCACAGTTCGGCACAGTTGGAATGGGATTCATCTGAACACAGATCGGTACATCTGGAAACGGGATTCATCTGACCACAGCTCGGTACAGCTGGAAACGGTATTCATCTGACCACAGCTCGGTACTTTTGGAAACGGGATTCATCTGACCACATCTCAGTATAGCTGGAAACGGGATTCATCTGACCACAGTGCAGTACAGCTGGAAACGAGATTCATCTGACCACAGGACGGAGCGCTACTCTGCAGGATTCCAGTTTTGATGTTTCAGGCACCAGACGAAGAGTAATGTCCGATGATGAGCCGTCACCAATTTCACGCGGGTCGCGCTTCGGCCGCCGTGGGCCTGTGGGTGCAACGTGGCTGTACAATTTGCTCTTTGCCGGTGCTTGGGCCTACGACATTTAACGCGGATGTGATATGCAAAGCGGTCAATGTGCACGAGCCTGGAAGATCTATGTCGACCCCTGTCATTAATGGCTGTGTATAGCCAGCACTTGCTCTCTGGATGCAGGTAGGTCTATCGAAGCGATATTAGTGGTACATCCTTCATACGATAGCTCTCGAGACTCCTACGGTCCTTACCACTTGGGCGAGAGAATGACCCATATGTCTTGCGCAAAATATGCGTCCAAGATCAAAGTCGCTCAGATCACCAAGTGCACCCATGTTCGTCGATTGCGACACACTTTTGGGAAGCCCTGCTGCCCGGATATTTATCGCCAGTGTCCGTTCCACTCTGTGCGTGGAATTCCAATATCAACTGCCAGTCACCCCTGTCTCTAATATTTTGTCTACTGAGTATACCCTATATTGACAAAAGCCACCGGACACCTAGAAGAAAAACACAACATGTCCTTTATTGACATACATTAGTACGGGGTCCGTTCACCTTTCGCCTTAATGCATGCCCTGACCCTTCGAGACATGCTTTCGACAAGGTTTTAGAACACAGCGATAGGTATCCGCTTCCATTCAGTACATAATGCTGCAGCTAACTGTTGCTTAGTAGTAGGCTTTGGTTCCAAACTTCTTATGCGGCACTCTAATTCATCCCATAGGTGCTCTATGGGATTAAAATCAGGGTTCTGTATTGGCCAGTGCACACACGATACGGAATTATCGTCAAACCACGTCGTAACAGTCCCTGCTTTATGGCTCGGTGTTTTAGCCTGCTGGTACAAACAAGGCTGGGGTCCGAAGTATTGCCGTAGAGTTGATAGGGCGTAATTGTTCAGAATATCGAGGCAGACGTGCTGGTTAATAGGTTTGCCCACGATAACCATTGGGCCGGGACCATAGCACGAAAAACACCCCCACTCGAATACACTGTCAGCTCCAAATTTGACCATAGGAACAGTACACTGTAACTGTCTTAAATAGCTTTCCCCCGGTCGCCGCCATACCCACACACGGCCATCAGACTGATGTATCGTGTATCTGGATTCATCAGTCCATAGAACCTGTTTCCATTGATCTACTGTCCACGATAAGTGTTCTTTACACCATGCAAAACGACGAGTAGCATTCCTGAGTGGAGATGGAAGTCTTATGAGCTGCCGCACGACCACGGTAACCCATAGAATGAAGCTCTCTGCGAATGGTACGTGTACATACCGAGGATCCAGCATTTTTACTCACCTGTACACTGAGGTCTTGTGCAGTACTCCGTCGATTAGCTGTAACCCCTCTCCTGAGTCTTCGACATCCTCTATTACTGATTTTCTTTGGTCTGCCGTGCCTGAAGTTCTGCTGCTTCAGGCACATTATGTGTCTTCAACTTATTCAGTACATCCAAAACAGTTCAGTTCAGTATGTTTAAACGCTTCTCGGTTTCTTTTATGGACAACCCACTAATGTAACACCTAGGCTTGTTTATATACCGTTTGCAGCTGTAGCGCGCATCTTAACAACGCAGTGGATCCGTTCATTTGCTTTTGAAGGGGTTTCCGGTGTCTTTTGTCAATATTGTGTATATTGAGGACTGGATGAAGAAAGACATACGAATTCTAAACATGAAAGTTTATTTTGTTATATTTTTGTGATGTAATATTGTATTGAGTTTGACTTAATTCCTTTTATATCATCATCATCATCATCATCATTGTCAACGAATATCAATCCACTGCTGGACGAAGGTCTCCCCAAGTTTCCTCCACAACGGTCTGTCTTGTGCCAGTCTCCTCCATGTCACTCCCGCATACATTCGAATTCCATCCACCCATCTTCCATGTGGTCTTCTTCTGGGTCTTTTCCTGTCTCTTGGAATCCAATCTAAAATTTCGGCTGTCCATCGATGGTCTGTTCTTCTGGCAGTATGTCCAGCCCATTGCCATTTCAGGGATTTAACTCTGATCATGATATCTTCTACTCTTGTCATTTTTCGGATCCACGTGTTCCTCTTCTTATCTCTCCTGGTTACACCAAGCATGCACCTCTCCATGGTCCTTTGAGTTGTCTGCAGCCTTTGTATGCTTCTTTTAGCTAAGGTCCACGTATCTTCACCATACGTAAGCACTGGAAGGATGCATTCATCAAACACTTTTCTTTTGAGACATAATGGCATATTGCTCTTGAAAATTATGCTGTTTCTTCCAAAAGCTCTCCAGGCAAGTTTTGTACGCCGATTGATTTCTTCACCAATGTGACCCTCACTTGATATCTGCTGTCCAATATAAACGTTCGTGTCTGTTATCTCCAGCTTTTCTCCATCAATCGATAAATCTTCATTACTTGTAAAAGCATTGAACATCACTTTTGTCTTCTGAAAGTTCATTTTTAATCCCACTTCTTTACTCTTGTCAGCAAGTTCCTGCATCATATTTTGTAGCCCTGATTGGGTAGTTGCAAAAATGACTATGTCATCAGCAAAACGAAGGTGGGTTAGATAATCTCCATTAATCTTTATGCCTTTGTTTTCCCATTTCAGTGATTGAAAGACATTTTCCAATGTGGCATTAAAGAGCTTCGGAGATATGGTGTCACCTTGTCTCACTCCTTTTCCAATTTTTATGTGTGTTGTATTTTCAAACAGCCGAATCTTTGCACTTGCATTTTCATAGATGTTATTAATAATATTAATGTATGCATCTTCAATACCACAGGATTTCAGAGCCATTGCAACTGCTGATGGTTTTACCGAATCAAAGGCTTTTTCATAATCGATAAAAGCCATGCACAATGGAAGTTCATATTCCCTCGCTCTTTCAATTAGTTCTCTCAGTACGTGGATATGATCTATTGTGCTGTAGACACCCCTGAATCCAGCATGTTCTCTCGGTTGAGCCATGTCCAGTGTCACCTTCAAGCGGTGTGAAAGAACTTTAGTGAAGATTTTATAAACCACTGATAGGAGGCTGATAGGTCTGTAGTTCCTGAGATCCTCAATATCACCTTTTTTATGTAGCAAGATCATTGCAGCGTTGTTCCAATCCTCAGGAATTTTCCCTTCATTAAGGCATCGAGTGAAAATTTGGGCGAGTACTGTTTCGATTTCTCCACTTGCTTCTTGTATGATGTCTACAGTAATTCCATCTTCTCCTGGAGCTTTTCCCCGCTTCATGTTCTTGATAGCATGTGCAACTTCTGCTGGAAGGACTGGAAGAACTCTGGTACCTTTCATGATGCCTGGAGTACATGTATCATCCCTTTCATATAATTTGGAGTAGAAATCTTTCACTCTTGTCAAAATATCGCCTCTATTTCTTGTTACAGAACCATCTTCTTTTCTCAGTGCCATAATCTGTTTTTTCCCTTACTGAGATGTCCCTTTGCTATCTTTAGGCTTTGGTTGTTTTCAATTGCTTTCCTTACTAGTTCACAGTTGAATTTACTTACGTCTTCAGTGATACTTTTTCGTACCGTCTTGCATAGCTCTATATATTCCACTTTGGAAGTCACATCTTCTTTAGTTGTCTTCATCTCTCTTCTTTTATGCAACAACATTTTGGTTTTTCCTGATAATTTGTTCACATGCAATTTGTTCTTAGACCCAACTAATTTTGTTGCTGTTTCCATAAGAGCTTTGGTTACTTTTTCGTACTGTCTTGCATAGCTCTATATATTCCACTTTGGAAGTCACATCTTCTTTAGTTGTCCTCATCTCTCTTCTTTTATGCAACAACATTTTGGTTTTTCCTGATAATTTGTTCACATGCAATTTGTTCTTAGACCCAGCTAATTTTGTTGCTGTTTCCATAAGAGCTTTGGTTACTTTTCTGTTAACTTCAGAAATATCCACTTCTTCCGATGTTAGGCCTTCTAAAGCAGAGAATCTGTTCTTCAGTTCCAATTTGAAGGTATTATGGTGTTTTTTAAGGTTGGTTATGCCAATACATTTAGTTTGTCTTATGAACTTGCTACGTTCGAGTTTAGTGTTGAGGTGCATCTTACATCTCACCAATCTATGGTCACTGCCTGTGTTGAACTTGTTTAGCACACTGCAGTCTTCTATGACGAATTTTTTGTTACACATAATAAAATCAATTTCACTTGTCGTCCCATTTGGATGTCTCCATGTCCATTTCCTGAGTAGCTTTTTCTTGAAAAAGGAGTTCAAGATGAAAAACCCTTCTGCCTCTGCAAACTCTACGAGAGTATTTCCACGCTGGTTCCTGTTGCCGTGACCGAATTTACCTACTGAAGTTTCATTCTGTTGCTATTGTCCTATGTTTGCATTGAAATCTCCCATAATTATCTTCAAGTACTGCTTACCTTTATTATTTAGATCACGAATTTCCTCATAAAATTCTTCAATTTCTTCTTCAGCATGACTTGTGGTGGGTGCATAAGTTTGAATAATCTGAGCCTGGTATCTTCTCGAGAGTTGGATAACGAGTCGTGCAGCTCTGTCAGAGGAACTTTCAACTTCTACAACTTTATCCTTCAGTTTCTTGTTTATTATAAATCAAACACCACTAGTTGTGCCAGTATCTGTCCCACGATAGTAGAAGAGATGTCCACTTTTCAGTTCAATGAGATCTTCTCCTTTTCTCTTTACCTCACTTAGCCCGACGATGTCCCACTTGATCCTTAGTAGTTCCTCTTCCAATTCAAGAAGCCTTGAATCAGAAGATAGGGAGCGTCCGTTATACGTAGCCAAGGTCAGCATCAGATGGCAGCCTAGTCCGGTTCTCCGGGGATTCTTAGCACCCTCTGCCTTCATTTCGCACTGGCCGCTGCCTTGGCCAGGTACATTCCAGCTGCCGGAGACTGAGGGCCAAGATTTAAGTTGTGGAGTCATTTTGGAGTGGTTTGGCCATAACTCACCACTCTGGCCAAGCGGGTTGGTGAGTGTGGGATAGCATTTCCTCTAATCCCGATATTATAGTTATACCGCTATTGGCGGTCTCCTTTTGTATATGATCAAATAAATTACGCGTTTAGCAAAAATCCTCGAAGTTTGTGTTTGTTCGTTTAAATACGTCATTTCTACAAAACGCTACAAAGGCTAATTAATTGTAGTTATATTTTTTTATCAAGATAAAGATTGTTTCGGTAGGAAGAGAATTCAAGAACATTAAACGTAGAAGGATACGAATGAATGCAGTATATAGAAGTAAAAAGAACATAGTTTCTCATTTGCTTAATGTTTATTTCATTCGTTTTCCATTTTTTATGTTGTTTTAGAAATGCAACCTAGTTCTAATTTGAGTGCTGAAATAAATGAGAGGAAGAATTATTTTTTCTAAATGTATCCAAAGGATTTTAAAAACATATTCTATCCGTCGGAATATCTTTATTGCTTATAATTGCCAACTCGAAAGCATTATCTTTCACTGTAAATAACCGATTACTATATGAAGTTCGCATCAGTAGTTATAATGCGTCTGAAATCCCGAGGTATTTAAGGCGCATACCTTAATATTGTTAAAACCGCCTTTGAAAATGCAACTGCAAAGGTTATACTGTTCCAGGACGCTACAAGTACAAATACTACCGTAGGTGTGAGACAATGGATATCATATCTCCCAAGATGTTGTGACGTACATTCCAGATTAACTTTCCTTTTTTAGTTTCTTTCCCTATGTAAATCTTGAGTTTATTCTCAGTATTCTTCACGCTTAACGAAATATCTTTTCCTTCAAACGAATACGTTTGGCAACACAATTGAGGTTAAAGTCAAGTGCCGTATGCATGTAATTAGATAAGAACAAGAGATAAAAAGCAACGACTGATCTGTTGTATGAGGGGTGTTGATAAGAGCTATTATTGTGAGCGATTATGATGAGCGTTGTTAAGAAAGTGTTGTACGAGAGAATTGAATAGTGTTGAGATAAATGGGTGGAGAGTGTAATGTTTTCCATTCCGAATAAAGGACATTTTCTGTAAGTTGACTTCTGTTTATATGTTTTGTCTGGCCGCTAAGGTTTGTTTCATTTAGGAAAAAATTATTAGTATGTTCATATTTTAAGTTAGCTTAAAGGTCAAGACTTCCTTTACGCCACATTGGCGCCCGAATTTTCCGTCGAACAGATTCATAAAAGTTACGGAATATGGATAACGTAACTGATCCTTTCGGTCTCTTCTATCAACATAACCATGAGGCTCATAACTCTACAGCTGACAATATATGTACTCAGGGTTATAGAGTTCCTCATAACTCACCAAGCGCTCTATACCAGGCCTGCGGTTCTGACTTACCAGACAGTGAGTAAGCGAGGTACGAAGCCTATGTACCGCGCACTTCGACCGCAGTGCCTCAACAGATATTTACTCCACCACCCCCATGAGAAGGAGCAAAATTCTTGCTCATTACGTACCCCATGCGGGTTCTATTGTATTTAGGGGAAACGCCGGTTCGCTTAGGTTTTTGGAGGATCTGGACGATCATTTTGACCTTTATAATGTTCCTGAAGACTGTCAGATACCTATTGCTGGCGCATGTTTGCAAGACACGGCAAAAGTCTGGTACAGACAGTGGCGTCGAATGAACCCAGAGGGCTCCTCTCGGCAATTTCGAGCTGACTTTTTGGATGTCTTTCCTTTTGGCACCAATAAGGCCGGCCTTGCACAACAAGTGTTTTCCAGGCGACAGCGAGCGTCACATAACCCAGTCTCGTTCGCCCTGAAAACAGTCCGACTTTACAAATTACGGGATCCCGCTGCAGCCGAGTCTGTGATTTGTGACACGTTGTTACAGCAGCTGGATCCCTTCCTGCAGGATTATCTGGAAGTTCGACGTCCTGTCTTCATTCACGAGTGCTTAAAACTCGTTCGAGTCTATGAAGACCGCCACAGCAAAAGACACTCTTCACAGGTTCAAGAGTGCCGCCAACCTACGCAGTACCATGAACCTCATATTCAAAACAACAGGTATCAGCAGCCAAACCAGAACATTCATCAAAGATAATTTTTCAATCAGCCTAGAAACACCTATCAGCAGTCTAGATACGTGCCGCCGCATCGTCGGGTACCAGAGGTGCGACATCCTGGCCGCTATAGAAATCAGGACACCCAAGTTTCTCGTCCCCGGGATAGTTACTACCCGGTGGACCAGACATATCCAAAACACCGTGCTGGGGAGCAAGGCCAGCCTAATGATAATAATTCTGCCTCTCCTGCACGTTACAATTCCGCACGTCCTGGTGGTTCGCCACATTTCCAAAATCAATCTAGACATTCTAATAAGTTCCATGACAATTTAAACTTCAACAGGATGTAGATGGGTCGAGTCTATCTCCTTGTTTCTCTGAAGACCTCAAATCTCTCTTATTAACTATTCAAGCTCCGCTTTTGTCTGATAGTCTTGTGACCTTGGGCAAAGTGGTGGTGTCGACTAAAATTAATTCTGGATCTTACATCTCTGCATTAAATTTTGATTTCTGTGCTGCTACCTTTCCAAATGCTTGTGTCGAGCCCTCCCAGCAATGTCTGCAAGGTGCCGACAATAATGTTTTTGCAATCTCTGGATCAGTTAATTTACCTGTCAAGATTGGCAAAGTTCAAGTTTTTTATACTTCCTTTTTAATCCAAGAGTTACCCGTGGATTGCCTTCTGGGGGTGGATTTCATTAAAATGTTTAAGCTAATGCCTGAAATTAGCCCTCCAACCCCAAAAGAGCCAAATGACTGTTTTGCAATTCTTGCAAGTGACAAATTATTGCCTAAACATAAAAGCCAACTTGGTCAGGTTTTACGCAGCAGACCAGGGTTATTCTCTGATAAACCAGGGTTTACACTGGTGGTGTATCATACTATTGATACAGAAGGAGCTAAACCCATTGCATGTAAGACTTATCCATGTCCGAACCAGATGAAAGCTGTATTCCAAAGACAAATACAGGACATGCTCCATTCGGGGATAATTAAAGAATCACTTAGTCCTTGGGCAGCACCTGCTTTTCTTGTTCCAAAAAAAACAATCTGGAGAGTATCGCTTCGTAATAGATTACCCAAAACTCAATGCGGTAACCAAAGCTATCAATTACCCATTGCCTATAATTAGTGATATTCTCCAGGACTTATCGTCAACAAACTGGCTATCAACATTGGATTTAGCTAGTGGCTATTGGCAGGTGGCTGTCCACCCAGATTCCGTTGAAAAAACTGGTTTATTACCCCGTTTGGAGCATATGAGTTTTTACACATGCCCTTTGGTTTGGCATATGCTCCTGCAACGTTTCAGCGCTTAATGGATTCAGTCTTACGTCCTGTGCTCGGACCTAATGTCCATGTTTATCTGGACGATATTATCGTCTCTTCTGAAACTTTTGAACAGCATCTGTCTCTGTTGGACCAAGTTTTCCAACTGCTACATAATGCAGGTTTGACGTTGAAGCCTAGCAAATGTCAAATTGGCCGGAACGAACTCTTATATCTCGGACTGAAAATTACCCCTAAAGGTCGTCTAACTGATGGCTCAAAGGTAAAGCCAATTTCGGACTTTCCGAGGCCTAAGTCGGCGAAAGAATTGTCGCGATTTTTAGGCATGACTGGGTGGTACCAACAGTTCGTTCCAGGGTACGCTAATCTATGCGAACCTTTATTCGCTTTGAAACAAAAATATAGACACTTTGCTTGGTCCACACAGGCAGAGACTGCCTTTAATACTCTTAAACATGCCTTGGTTTCGCCACCTGTGTTAGCCTTTCTTAACCATGCCTAAATATTTAATATCTTTACCGATGCATCAGGTGTATGTCTAGGAGCTGTTCTATCTCAACAAGGGCATCCTATTGCATATGCTTCTCGAATTGTTAATAAAGCAGAACGTAATTACTCTGCTACTGAACGAGAATGTTTAGCTATTTTATTTGCCGTCACTAAATTTAAATGCTATCTCAATCATTTAACTGTCAATGTTATTACGGATCATTCGGCATTACAATATTTAACCACAGCAAAGAATCTGTCTCGAAGATTGTTAAAATGGACACTTCGACTTCAGGAATATAATGTTCAAATTCAGTATCGCCCTGGCAAGTCAAACCAACTGCCTGACGCACTGTCTCGCTGTCCGGTCAGTTCTGGTGCCCAGGCGGATACTGAACCTCCCTCCCTATTTATTCTTTGGGAAATAACTTCAAGGGAGCAAATAATTTCTGAACTGCCGAATGATCCAGATTTTGGGTTTCTTACTCGCTGGTTCTTCTGCTCCAAGTGAACCTTCTTTAGCGGGTCGTAGTCAAAATTATGAGATCATCGATGGTATTTTGTATTATAAAAAATTTGTAATTTCGAGAGCTGAGTACCGCCCTGCAATACCTCAGTCTCTTCGCATGGCTTTATTATACGAATTTCATGATATTCCTCTTGTCGGCCACTTAGGCATATGAAAAAGTCGTAGTAAGCTCCGAGACGTAGCCTACTGGCCGGGCATGTACAATAGCATACTCGCATACATTCGCTCATGTGAGTACTGTCAAAAATACAATTATGATAATAAACGACCGGCCGGTCACTTTATTTGTAGTTCAGATAATTATGTTTTTGAAACTATCTCTATAGATTTATTGAGCACTTATCCATTATCAACTAAAACTAAGTCTCGTTATACAGTATTTTTGTTGTTGCAGATAATTTTTTAAATGAGTGGAAGCATTCCCCAATAAAGCAGCTACGGCTGATATAATATGTGATATTCTAATACATGATGTTTTCACTCGATTTGGCTGCCCCCGTACCGTAGTCTCGGACCACGGCGTTCAGTTCATTACGGAGTTATTTGAGCGAATGTGTACGAGGCTTCAAATCAAACATAAATTCATAAGTCCATATCACCCTCTAGCCAATCCGGCTGAGCGTGTGAATAGAACACTACTAACGATGATCTCAACCTTCATTGGTAATAATCATGAGCGTTGGGACGAACATGTTGAAATGTTTTGTTTCGCCCTTCGCTCATCATTTCATGAATCAACGCGGCTTACGCCCGCTGAACTTTTTCTATGGCGAAAAATCCGCACCCCTTTTGAGAATTTAACTGGCATTATCGATTAGATCAACCAAAGACCAACACCTGATTTTGTAAAACTACTTGCGCAAACGGCACGGACTGCGATCAGTCGAGCTCAATTAAGTCAAGCTAGGCACTATAATGCCAAACGGAGGGAACCAGAACTCGCAGTTGGAGATCTGGTCTTATTGGAAACTTATTTCCAATCCTCCGTTGCACACACATTCGTTAAAAAATTTGCACCTTTATATGAAAGCCCCTTTGAATTGGTAGAAGTGTACAATAAAATGTCATATTAAAGAAGCCAGATGGCTCCGTACATTCTGCCCATGTGCAGCAATGTAGGAAATGGGTTATTAGAAGCACTGATGCAATTATTAACCCTAAATCTAGTAGGAATCCTCAGGCAGAGGGTGGGACTTCACAAGTATGTATATATGATGATAAAATTATTGACCTAACCTCTGTCCTGTCTGATTCTCTACCTTCGTCTGAGAGGATCTTTGCTTCTACTCTTAACGATTCACATTCTGACATTACTCCGTTCACTCGGGGTGCTGTCATTATTTCAACTCCTCCGTCTCCTGCATTTTCAAAAGACGAGAGTTCTAGTGCTTCCAGTTCCTCTGGATATTCTTGTCCTGTGCAACGAGGATCTTTTTCATCTGCTTCTCATACTCCAATCGCTCCATTTACTTCTTCACGTATAGTGCCTCCATTTGGTTTTCAATCAAAAAACTTAAAACGTACAAGAACTGACATTTCTTCTTCAGGCAGTTCCATCTCTCCTGTGCCTAAAAGAGTCGTACCTCTTGCTTCCTCTGAATCATCAGACAATGTTGTTGAGGTTCTTCAGTCTCCAAAAACTAAAATCTTTCCTTCTGTTTCTGCTGAGCAGCTTCTTTCTTCAAGAACACTTGATCCATCTGCCGTAGGGCAAAAACGTCCTCTTTCGCCATCTGTGTCATTTCAACCTACAAAGTGTCCGCCACTTGAATTTTCCCCTCCTGTTCCACACTCTCCTCGTGCAACTTCCAGTGTTGGGCTGCAATCCAGACATAGAGTCCAGCATTTGCATCTGCCAGGTTTTCGTCCTTGGAATCTTCGCTTGGGACGGACGGAGCCAATACCTTCCTCCACCGTTCCTCGTCGTTCACGGAAGCGCCCTTTTAGTTACACACCGCTTCTTCGTTCACCAAGGAATCGACCGGATCTTCATCCTTCTCAGATTCCAGGTTCGTCTCCAAGCCAGCCTGAGACCTCTTCGTTCCAGCCTGAGACCTCTTCGTTCCAGCCTGAGACCTCTTCGTTCCAGCCTGAGACCTCTTCGTTCCAGCCTGAGACCTCTTCGTTCCGGCCTGAGACCTCTTCGTTCCGGCCTGAGACCTCTTCGTTCCGGCCTGAGACCTCTTCGTTCCGGCCTGAGACCTCTTCGTTCCGGCCTGAGACCTCTTCATTCTGGCCTGAGATTTCCTTGCGACAACCTGAAGACCTTGCCTCTTCTGGTCAGCTTGCCTTGTCCGCGGGAATTCCTGACACATCCCGGCGATCCAGTGACTTGCAACCTCAGCCTGCGAAGCGTGAAGCCTCGAGAGTGCCGTTGTCGCCCCGACAACAACATAAGCGTGTCCGCACACGGGTTTTCTTTGCGAGCAACAGGTACTGTTAAAAGTTTTTTTTAAACTGACTTTCAAGCGCAAAGGAACTTTTACAATATAGAGCTTTGCTCTGTGAAGACTATGTGAACTTTCTTGTATCACAGAACTTTGATACCTATAAAGACTATCTGTTTGAACTTTTCTGTCCTCCAGACAAACCAAAATCACTGAACTTTTATCACAAAATGTGAGGACAAACAAATACCATAGAACTTTGCCTTATAAAGGCCATTTATTTGAACTTTTTTGTCTGTTTAAAATATCACATAATTTTTTTTGACAAACTTTGAAGCCAAAATATCGCATGCATTATCTTGTCAGTATGTAATGTTCTTTTTTTCTTTTTTTTTTTTTTTTGGTGTGGCGCCACATTCGTTATTTTTTTTAATACAAAATGCTTGTCATTTCATTCTGTGCATGTTGTCTTTTCGGCATAACATGAAATTCAACATTGCCTTGTTGATATTTATAAAGATTTCACTCCCAGGATAGGGTTTTCCAGGGTTTCCCCTATCCCATCTCAAAATTCGATGTGCGAATGCATGGGAGTAGTTCGAAGTCGGCCCTGGCCGCTAAGCAATCAAAGGTTTTTGTGTTGTTGTTCCATGTCTAACCTTTTTTTGTGCTTGATACTTGTTGAGTTGGTATTGAATTTTTTTTCTGCAAGTGCAGTTTTTTTGCACCTAACTAAATTTACACTGTATTACAATATTCACTTAACTTAGTTTGAATGTTGTGTCTTCCCTGAGAAGTTATCACGAGTGGACGAATGTGTAATTAATCACGTTAAAAATGTTGTAGTTTTTTTCCTGCCATACGCAGTTTTTTTACTACTATGCTACTTATATATATATTGTTGAGTGTTCTCTACACGTATTGACAAAGTATTTATCACAAAGTATAGAAGGAAGAATTGAAATCGTACAGAAAGTTTTCAATGAATGTTTATTGAACTATTGATATCTACAGACTATATGTACTGAGAAGTCAGTTACAGCAACAGATCAACAAATCTCTTCATCCATTTTTGTAAGTTCTTATCTGAAAGCCATAGGAAGTCGATTTATCGTGCTGAAAGGATATTAAAAACACAGTTTTGCCGTCTTTACACGATTTAAAAAAATTACGGTTAAAATGATATATACATGAGCACTTTCAAGTCCACTGTGGACCCGTCATCAGATGCTTTTAACCGTAATTTTTTTAAATCGTGTAAAGACGGCTAAACTGTCTTTTTAATATCTTATCTGAAAGGTTGAATGAATGATCAGATTGTTTGAAAGGATACCTCTACAAAATTGATAGATTTTTGGCAAAAACCAAAAAAAAAAATTACGAGGGAGATGATGTGACGTATATTCTAGATTAACTTTCCTTTTTTAGTTTCTTTCCCTATGTAAATCTTGAGTTTATTCCCAGTATTCTTCACGCTTAACGAAATATCTTTTCCTTCAATTGAATACGTTTGGCAACACAATTGAGGTTGAATGCAAGTGACGTATGCATCTAATAAGATAAGAACAAAAGATAAAAAGCGACGACTGATCTGTTGTATGAGGGGTGTTGATAAGAGCTATTATTGTGAGCGATTATGATGAGCGTTGTTAAGAAAGTGTTGTACGAGAGAATTGAATAGTGTTGAGATAAATGTGTGGCGAGTGTAATGCATTCCATTCCGAATAAAGGACATTTTCCGTAAGTTGACTTCTGTTTATATGTTTTGTCTGGCCGTTCAGGTTTGTTTCATTTAGGAACAATTTATTAGTATGTTGATATTTTAAGTTAGCGTAAAGGTCAAGACTTCCTTTACGCCACAATGTTTAATTCCACATTGTAGAATGTTTTTCAATCATTGAAATGGGAAGACTCGAAGATAATAACAAATAGAGATTATTTTGCCCACCCTTGTTTTGCTGACGACGCAATCATGTTTACATTCACTCCCACAAAGAGGCAGAGTATTGGTCAATAACTGGCTGACAAGAGTAAAGAAGTTGCATTTAAAACGAATTTAGAGAAATAAAAATTGGCGTATAATGCATTTACAAGAACGAAAGATTTAACAATTGATGAAGGAAATGTAGAAGTAACCGATGTTTATACACTATATTATCAAAAGTATTCGTACATTACAATGTTTTGGGATACATTTCTTTTTTATCGCAATTAATAGTTAGTCGATCCACCTTTTGCTTGTATGGCATCGGAAACACGTCGAGGCATGTTCCCAACCAATTTCGGGTACGTCTCGACAGTGTGGTCCTGAATTGGTTGACGGTACGTGTCAGGTCGCCATTCGTCCTGCATTCGTCTTTGTGCGTCTCGACTCGCCATTCGTCGTGGTGATTCTCGACTCACCATTCGTCCTGGTACGTATCTACTCGTCATTCGTCCTGTATTCGTCCTGGTACGACTCGACTCGCCATTCGTCCTGGTACGACTCGACTCGCCATTCGTCCTGCTTTTGTCTTGGTACGTCTCGACTCGTCATTCGTCCTGGTACGTCACGACTCACCATTCGTCCTGGTACGTCTCAACTCGTCATTCGTCCTGGTACGTCTCGACTCCTCATTCGTCCTGGTACGTCTCGACTCGTCATTCGTCCTGCATTTGTCTTGGTACGTCTCGACTCGTCATTCGTCCTGGTACGTCTCGACTCGTCATTCGTCCTGGTACGTCTCGACTCGTCATTCGTCCTGTTACGTCTCGACTCCTCATTCGTCTTGGTACGTCTCGACTCCTCATTCGTCCTGGTACGTCTCGACTCGCCATTCGTCCTGCATTTGTCCTGGTGCGTCTTGACACGCCATTCGTCCTGCATTTGTCCTGGTACGACTCGGCTCGCCATTCGTCCTGCATTTGTCTTGGTACGTCTCGACTCGTCATTCGTCCTGGTACGTCTCGACTCGCCATTCGTCCTGCATTCGTCCTGGTACGTCTCGACTCGCCATTCGTCCTGCATTTGTCCTGGTACGTCTCGACTCGTCATTCGTCCTGCATTCGTCCTGGTACGTCATTTGTCCTGGTACATCTCGACTCGCCATTCGTCCTGCATTTGTCCTGGTACGTCTTGACACGCCATTCGTCCTGCATTTGTCCTGGTACGTCTCGATTCACCATTCGTCCTGCTTTTGTCCTGGTACATCTCGACTCGCCCTTCGCCATGCATTCGTCCTGGTACGCTTCAACTCGCTATTCGTTCTGGTACGTCTCGACTTGACATTCGTCCTGGTACGTCTCAACTCGCCATTCGTCCTGCAAAGCTGATGCCAGAGTGAAGAGCAAAGACAGTCGTTGTGATTGATTTCACATCCGTCCTCCAGTTCATCCCAGAGGTATTCCAAGGGATTAATATCAGGACTCTGAGCACGTCAGTCTAACAATTCCATCTCATTTTCAAGACCCATGTCCTGCACACTCCTTTCAGTGTAGCATAGAGCTCGATCGTGTTGAAAGAGACAACAGCCATTTCGATTATTCCGTCAGGTTTTTGCTTGAGCAGAATTATCCAGAACGTCCAGGTACACTTGAGACTTCATGGTTTGTGGTATGATAACCAATGGGCTGAGTCTCATGCACGAAAAACAACTCCATACCGTAATGGATTCTCCGCCGAACTTAACAGCTGGAAGAACAGTCCCACGAAAATCATTCGCCGGGCTTTCCCAAAATCCAAACCCTCCCATAAGATTGGAAGAGTGACTCATCATGCCAAAAAACAGCTTTCCAGTCGCCAACAGTCCAGGAACGACGGAAAGAACACCATTCCAAACGGCACTTCTCATTCACGGTAGTGATGTTGTAACTTGTGTGCCGCGTTTGTAGCGTAATATCCCACACTGTGTATCTCTCTGCTGATAATTATGGTACTAATCGAGCCATTACAAGAATTTTCTACTTCAGCAGGGATGGCAATGGTAGAGGATGAACGGGATTTCTTAGCATTTCTTGGCATGGAACTTCTGTCACCTTCCGTCAGTATGTGCGGCCTTTCTGAACGCTTTTTTTTGCTGCAGTCGCACCGCCCTGCTTCCATCTTTTCACCACATCACTTACAGTTGATTTTGATGTGTTTAGTTTAGCTGCAACGCTCCATGTGGAAATGTTCCTCAAATGACATCCTATGACAAGCCCAAGCTGGAACTCGTAAAGTTCACGTCCACGCAGCATAACCTCTTCAAAGGTATTTATAACGCGGCAGAACATCTCAGCTTTGTATACATACCTCGCCACTCACATGCACCTTCCTGCACAAACGTTCATTGCACTTACGCAAATATTTGGTAGTGTCCGAATACTTTTGAAAATATAGTGTATTTACCTTGGACAATAATCAAACAAAAACTTCATCGAAGAGGAGATTAGTAGGAGTGTGATACTCGTTTGGAGAGCATTTGGCAGAAACAGTGTTGTTTTCAAGAGCAATATACCGTCACGTTTTAAAACAAAATGCTCTATCTATATATTCTTCAGTTCTCAAGTAAGGGTCAGATAAGGAAGTATTAAATAAGGAAGACATTCCAGAAGAAATACGGAGAGGACTTGCTTGCTATGTCCAGAACTGAAAGGATGAAGAACCCATGGATCAGTAAAAATTATGGGAGTTGATGACGTCCTCATCACGATAAATCCCTGAAATGACAATGGGCTGGAAATATTTCTAGCAGAACTGACCATCGTTGGACAACTGAAATACTGGACAGCATTCCGAAGGAGAAGAAACGACCCAGGAGGAGGCCATGATTAGATGGATGGATTTCTACAGTCTGCCGGAGTGACATGGAGAAGACTAGCTGAATCCTTTGGTGGACTAATTATGTTTGTTGTTGATGATGATGATATGAAATCAGGTAAATTAATCACTGGTGTGTGAAATTTGAAAGCAATCCAAACGGCTTTAAAAGTGGTCGAAGGAGTAGTAAGATTGCAACCGCACCAGTGGCCAAGTGGGTTGACGTACTGGCTTCTAATCGGTCGGACGACAGGAGACGACTCTCAGACGAGGCATGGTTGGATACGTTTTT
This sequence comes from Macrothele yani, assembly GCA_039090855.1. Classification (NCBI taxonomy): domain Eukaryota; kingdom Metazoa; phylum Arthropoda; class Arachnida; order Araneae; family Macrothelidae; genus Macrothele; species Macrothele yani. Next base: position 143,196,314 of record CM077002.1, read on the forward strand.
CTTATGTCATTGGACATCTTCGCTCTCTGGAACCCGTGGACCCAAAACAAAAACAGGTGACTTCCTGAAGCCCTAAAAATGACCCATTACGGTTGTTAAACACTGAAAAAGAATGTGCGTAGGTCATTCAAAATCAAGCTTTTAATCAATACGGTAAAGCGATTTTCGTATTCAAACAATGCGGTAAAGCGATTTTCGTATTTCGAAAATACGGTAAAGCGATTTCCGTATTTCAAAAATACGGTAAAGCGATTTCCATATTTCAAAAATACGGTAAAGCGATTTCCGTATTTCAAAAATACGGTAAAGAGATTTTCGTATCTCAAAAATGCGGTAAAGCAATTTACGTATTTCAAAAATGCGGTAAAGCGATTTCCGTATTTCAAAAATGCGGTAAAGCGATTTCCGTATTTCAAAAATACGGAAAAGCGATTTCGGTATTTCAAAAATACGGGAAAGCGATTTTCATATTTCAAAAATACGGTAAAGCGATTTTCGTATTTCAAAAATACGGTAAAGCGATTTTCGTATTTCAAAAATACGGTAAAGCGATTTTCGTATTTCAAAAATACCGGAAAGCGATTTCCGTATTTCATAAATGCGGCAAAGCGATTTCCGTATTTCATAAATGCGGCAAAACGATTTCCGTATTTCATAAATGCGGCAAAGCGATTTTCGTATTTCAAAAGTACGGTAAAGCGATTTCCGTATTTCAAAAATACGGTAAAGCGATTTTTGTATTTCAAAAATGCGGTGAAGCGAATTTCGTATTACTGATAATCAAATTTTAATAAAACTTTTCAAATATAATGAACATAATTTCTAGAAATTTCAAAAGAACAAAATTTCTAGAAATATTTCCTCCTATGTGTCTACCTCAATCTCCTGCCCTAGTATCCCCTGAATTATTTCTCTGGGGTATCTCAAATCAGTTGTGTTTTAAAACAAGGTGATGGATAGCAGGAAAATTTGTTTAATATGAATTTATTGGATATATTCGTCCTTACACATCATCATTACAAGGAGTTCATCATACAATTTATATGGTACATGATGTTCCAACTTCTACTTTACCCAAGTTGATTTTATTGATAACATCGTGAATAATTACTGAAACTGAATGATATTTGTTACAAACCCTTCATGCATGGAAAACAGAACCATATCATAAGAGATGTTCAAAGGTTCGCCCTGTGCATCTACACAAGCCGGAACACGAGATTTTATATTTCGGAAAGTTCGCACCAGTTGCTCCGGCGTAATCGCTGCCACTGCCTCGCAGATGTTGCTCTTTAACGCTTCACGCATTTATCGAGAAACAATAAATGCGAAATACGGGGACTTGCAAAACCTCGAGCATTTATAGGGAAACCACTTCACGCAAAAGAAATTGGAGTGTAGTGTGTACTGTCACGTAGGCGAATCATTGGGCCCATCTTCTTTCCGGATACGGTCAGAACAGCCGTATACATTGAAGTTTTTCAAGTATTCGTAAATCAACTGCCCCCTGAAGAGCTTAAAATTGGAAATTTTCAGCAAGGTGGGGCAACTTGCCATACATCACATGTGAGTATGGCTGAAATTGAGTTAATCTTTGGAGATCGCGTGATTTCTAAAGGAATGTGGCCACCTCAATCTCATGCCCTAACATCCCTTGATTTATTTTTCTGCGGGTTTCTCAAATCAGGGGTGTTTCAAAACAAGCCGACAGCTCCTGAGGCATGAAAGAACAACACCTGCGAGGCAGTGGCAGCGATTATGCAGGAGCAACTGGCGCGAACTTTCCGAAATATGGAGTCTCGTGTTCAAGCCTGTCTCGATGCACTAGGCTGACACTTTCAACGTTTCATATGACATGGTTCTGTCTTCCATAGAAGAATGTATATTCATAACCAATATCATTCAATTACTGTAAATATTCACGATGTTTTAATAAAAACGTGGGTAAAGTAGCAAGTGGAACACCCTGCATTTCAGAAGTGTGTCAAATTTTAATCAAGGAATAGATTACTTCTAGAAACAAATTAAAGCCTTCAGAGCTAATTGCTCAAGAGTGGATAAATACTACCTCTCACATTGAGAGATAGCATTTCTCTACAAAGGGAAGGACACAGGTGTACTCTTAAATTTTCTCTGCATGATCACTTCCAAGAAATCTGAGATAAAGAAAAAGGTTATTTTATTAAACCGAATTTCTATGAAAGATGAAACATTTTGGAATCAGGTGTTATTCCCGAAGTTAAATTACTTATATGAATTATAAAAACTTACAGCTAAATACGAGTAAGCCGTCCAGTTGGCTCAGTCGTTTAAGAATTTACTTCTGACCCTTCGTCCGAGATGGGTCCCGGTTCGTATACCGGTGGCATGGATGTTGTGCTTGTCTTACAGCCCTGGCTCTCTCCCTTCCCTGGAACAATCGGCTCTAAATATATAAATACATCGCTCTTTCCACGTTCCAGATACACATAGCAACCGAAAAATTGTTTTCAGCCTCCGCCGTGGAATTGAACCACGGACCTCTCGATATCTATAGCAGAGCGCGTCAACTTTACACCACGGTGGCCAACAATCCACGGTGCTATGTGTAATTTTAAGTCATCTTCTGACATCATAAATCCGTAAGTTGGGCTCAGCAACTGAGACGTCTCCATCTGGTGGGCATTAACGGCACTGGCTATATATATTATTGAAGTTAAATCCAAAGGGTGAGATCCAAGGTGAAAATCCTCCAAATACGTGGCGTCAGTAAATAAATAAATACATCGCTCTTTCCACGTTCCATAAAAACATAGCAACCGAAAAATTGTTTTCAGCCGCCGCCGTGGAATTGAACCACGGAACTCTCGATATCTAGCCGAGCGCGTTAACTTTTCACCACGGTTGCCAACAATCGACCCATCACGGGCTCCAAATCTTGACACATCACGGACTCCAAATTAGTGATGGGCGGCCGTTAATATCCCTTTGACTTGTTCATTGTTTCTACACTGAAGGTTTAACGACCACTGTGAGCAACTCAATGGGCTATAAGCAGTCGCCTGTCCCTAATTTACGGCCACGTGTTCCAGGAAAGGGAGAGAACCAGTGCCGTAAGACAAACACAACATCCATGCCTCACCGGGATTCGAACCCCGTTCCATCACGGACTAATGGACAGAAGCCAGCGCTTAGAACAGTACGCCACCGGATCGGCCTTTTGAGCTGTTCAAGGTCGTCATTAAATCGCCCCTCAAAAATAAAAATGAAATGGTGTAATCCAGTTTAAATCGCACTGCACGAAATGTCTTAACTTGATGACAAACAATTGTTAGGAACGGCACATTTCAAAGATGTTTTTTGATTTTTTATTTTGTTCTTCAAGGTTGATTAAACGCCAAAAGCAGTATAGCGAACTTTTTGGAATGTTTCTTTTCGCTAAATAGAACAAAAGTTATTTCGGAAAAAGTATTTTTAATGAAGCAAACTCTTTACTTACACTGAAGTAATTTATCACAGAAGGCAACAAAACACAATTCATATATACATTACTTCTGTCGCACCGCTTTTAAAACGGCGGGTAAAATGCGTTTGCGACATCTTGCAACACCGCATCTACAGTAACCGATGGTTGAAACATGGCGTGCAAAAAATCGTGTTTTCCATGCTCTTCACTAAACTTCGAAGAACTCTATGGACTGGGGCTTTGCCTGAGCAGGCATGTGATACATCCTTAAAGCTGCAAAATTTTCTAGGTAATGAGAGCTATTTTGTTAATCTAGAGATTACGTTCTTTATATAATACCCAGTCTCAGCATAAATACTGTTATAAACGTTCGATAGATGGCGCGCAACCAGTGCGCAACGTTACCGACCAAGCAGGCGGCATGAAGCAGCTAGTGAATCATTGTGCGTTCAGTCACAGGGGAGATAATGTCTTTCGTGAAGTACTTGCCACGGAGTGGGGCGATTACGAGAATCGTGTTTCTGTATTAGCGCTGCACTAAGTTGGAAAATCATCTTCCGAGACTGAAGAAGCTGAAAATCAGCCGAATTTTTGCATATCAGACCAGAAAAATGTTCCTTAAGACTGGGACCGTCACTGACTACCCCAGAAAAGGTTGGCCGCGTACCGTGAGGATTGCTCGCCTGGTGAAAGCAATGGCAGCCCGTATTCGAAGAAATCCTATCAGAAAGCAATCAGTGATGGCTCGCGAGCTGAACATTACAAGAATGTTGATGTCACGCGTGCTGCGGAGTGACCTAAGGGTGAGAGCTTACCTGCGGCGTACAGGGCACTTACTCACTCTAAAATTGAAGCAGCAGAGAGTGCTAAAAGCGAAACGTTTGTTTCAGCGTTAAGCGGAAAATCGCCACAGACAGATGCTTTGCTCTGATGAAAACATTTTTACTATTGAAGAGGCTTTCAACCGCCAAAATGACAGAGTGTATGCTTAAACTTCACAAGAAGCCCAGGAGAAAGGTCCAAGGATCATGAGGGGCCATCATCCTGCTTCTGCCATGGTTTGGTGGGGAGTCTCCTACGAGAGTACCACGGAGCTCCATTTCTGTAAGAAAGGTGTGAAAACATCGGCCAAAGTCTATAAGGACACGGTTTTGGAGCCGGTAGACAAAAATGTGAGTTACACCCTCTTCTAAAACCGACAGAGGAGTTTTCAGCAGGATTCCTCACCTTTCCACAAGGCCAAGTCAACCCAGGAGTGGCTTCAGGCGAATTTGCCAGACTCAACCCATTGGACTACAAGTTGTGAGGCATACAGGAGGACATGGACTGCATAGACACCCCAGTATTGACAGTCTCAAACGCTCTTTGGTGCCGGCAGTAGCAGTTTCTCCTGTGGAGACCCTGCGTAAAGCTATTGATGAGTGGCCACAGAAACTGAAGGACTGTGTGAAGGCAAAAGGATGCCATTTTGAAAAGTGATTGTTGCATGTATTCACAAGTGTACTACTTATGTCATATCGAAAGTATTTTAAAATATCTTTAGATTCTTTTTGTTATTTTATTGAATATTTTGTAACAGTATTTATGGTAAGACTAGGTAATCTAGGAATATGTAGGTATTTTTCTTAGGGAATTTAAACACTTAAATACCACCGTGAGAAACTCGAAGTGACAATGGCAGTCGCCTGTTTTTCTATTGGGGCCACTAGTTCCTAGGAAGGGAAAATGCAGCGTCGGTCGTGCAACAGCGCCTCCTCTGAGACGCCAGTCTGCTCCAGCTTGAAAGAATACTTACAGTTGAGACGATAAACAACATTCTGTCCGACCTCGGTGTCAGACGTCGTGGCCTCGTATAGCTATTCAAAAGCCCACGTCTTACATTATGTAATGAACTCGGTTTTACTTATGTCATCGGAATCGAGAATATATAGGTATTATGTATGTTATTAGTTTTTCTAAGAAACGTAACGATGTCATCATGATACAGCCAAAAACATGCTGGAAAGTTTGGATTCAGAAATAATTAAAATTGGGCGAAATTTGTGGTTACACATAATCGTATACACGTAAAAATATTCCAGTTCAACTTCCACAGGGATCCACAGATTAACGAGGTTGTACGTTGCTTGGTGTTCGAGTAGTCTGAACTGCAGAATTTTGGCATTCGTGTTTCTGAACCTAAGGTTCAGCCCTCATCCTCACTTTGCAGAGCCCTCATCCTCACTTTGCAGAGCCCTCATCCTCACTTTGCAGAAACCAGGGATGAAGTTGAGCCTCATCTCGGACGAATGATTAAGACTCCAGGTTCGCCGGCACTTCGACCATTGGAGAAGAGTCCTAGATTCTTATTAAGACATGTTACGTAGCTATTGGGTGTGTGCATAAGTTCTACCCGTTTTTGTAGGCTAAAAAAAGGATGAGAACGCAACAAATAATGTAACTAGAATTTCACACGATTGCCATCGTTCTGCATGACCTCTTCCCATCTGTCTCTGAGTAGGTGAATCCCACGGCGGAAAAACTCCTGTGTTTTAGAGCCAAAAAGTCATGTAATGCCGTTTTCACATCGTCCACGTCATCAAAGGGTTAGAGAGCGAAGGCTTTCTGTAACGATCGAAAAAGGTGGTAGTCCGTAAGTGCCAGGTCAGGGGAATACGCCGGGCGAGGTAACACTTCCCAACCAAAGTCCAGTAATTGTTCCCGAGTGATTAAAGCAGCATGAGGTCTGGCGTTATCATGGTGAACGATCAAGCCTTTGCGATTGACGAGTGCTGGTCGCTTCGATGTCAGTTGTCCTCGCAATCTGTCCAACCGTTAGCGGTAGAGGTCAGCATTTATCGTTCGGTTAGGTGCCAACACCTCCCAGGGGATTATTCCATGGACATCCCACCAAACACTCAACCAAACCTTTTTGTGATTCAGTCCTCCTTTTGAGGTCGACAGAGCAGGCTCCTCACCTTAGCACAGAGTCCGTGGACGTCTTACATTACGGTACAGTACCCATCTCTAATCACCTGTTACCATTCATCCCAAAAACTGTTCATTTCTGTGAAGAGTAAGCAAAGAAATACAGGTACGGATTCCGGTATGGAGCCCAATTATCGAACTTGGTGATTAGCCCAAGCGTCTTTTGACTGTTGTTCTGTGTGCCGACAACGTTTTTTGCTAACTCCTGAACGGTTGGATGTGGGTCATTTGTTATGGCTTGGTCCACCTACTCGCCAGAAACTACCAAAGGCCGTCCAGGACGTGGTTGAACTTTACAGCTTCTGCCTCCGTCCCGGAATTTCCGAAACCAACGGCAACATGTGCTATCATCAAATGCTTCCTCCCCGTATATTTGACAGATGTTGCGGCAAGCCCCGGCTGCAGTACTGCCTTTATCGAACTCGTAGAGTAAGCAATGTCCAATATCCTCATTATAGCATTCCATGCTACACCGTCGGTGATTTCGTTTACGAATGACTTACTCGGGCAGACCTGGTGCCTCTATATATGCTGTACTGCGCCAAGCTTTATTGGCCAAAAATTCGGCATCGCAGCATCATCTGTGACGTAACTACTCCTATCGCAATTTGCATCCATTACAAAAACGGGTAGAACTTTTGCACACACCTTATAATTTGAGTGGCAGCATTATTATTATTGTTTAAGGTTTGGAGGTTTAACGACCACCATGAGCAACTCATAGGCTACATTCAATCACCTGTCACTAGCTTAGGGCCACAGGATCCAGAATGGGGCCGTAAAACAAACACATCGTCAACGCCCGCCAGGTATCTCTTGGATGAAAGATTAGAACCTAAAGCACCCGGTGCGACGCTATTATTTGCGGGACTGTCATGCAGAATCAGTAACGTGCAAAACTTTTATTTCTTCCTTAAGCCAATGATTCAAAATTTTCATTTCGTGGAAAATCTGTACTTACAAAGCAGAACTAATATACAATAAATGTAAAACCATAAAAATGTGTTAGATCAGTATACTAAATTCGTTTGTCTGTTCCTTTTCACATTTTTCGTGAAGTATTTACAAATTTTTGTTGCAGACTCCATGATACCAATGGCGTACAAATATGATGCCAGTGGTGTTAAACCCACTGGTGTAATGTGGTACCAGTGGTAGACTTCATTATACCAGTCGTGTTAAACACCCCTAAAATTTGGAAGCTTTCTATATTTCACAAATGCGATTTTAAAAGGTAAAGTTTTGTTAGTATCTTACATTTTTGTTAAGTCTCATGGCAACAACTAAATGTGTTTTCTAATAAAGACAAGGAAGCGGCAATTAGCCAAGGACCAGGATGCCCCATTGCAATGAGCCAATACATGGTTATACTGAAAGTTTCTAGGGAGATGAGACAGTGCCAAATTTGAGTTCCATTATTGAAAAATGACTCTAAAGCATGCTGGAAAGCAAAAAGTTTTTATTAAAATACCAAGAATCACATCTAAACAAAACCAACGCTGAAACACAGAAAACGCAGAAGACTGCTACAGGCTTTTAATTTAATGTACGATTTTTAGACATGTTTATTAGGGCTTTGGAAAAAGATTTCTCGCACAGAAATCGGTCTTCACAGGATTCCAGTCACGTTTCCCCAACAAATCCCAATGTGCCACCATCTTCTCAAGATACTAATGGTTTTAAAACTTTATCTGAATTTTATACAGGTGACTAAAATGTCTTGCAAGAAGAACTAATAGCAATATTGAAACAGTGGTACCGTACACTGAGAAAAACGTTTTGTTAATTCAGCAAAAAAGTTATTGAATCAACCAAAACATTTTGTCGATATTCAGTAAAAAAAAATGTTTGTTGAATTTACAAATGTATTTTGCTGAACATTATTTCTGATTCTACAAAATTTATTGTTATCATGACAAAACGTTTTGTTCATTTCAACCAACAATATGTCGTGTTATCCAGATAAAACGTTTTGTTGCTGCAACCAAACATATTTTTATCCTGAAGCAGTAATTTCTTGCTCCAACAAAATTTAGAATTATGTAGCTCGGGCACTTTGTCCCTAAACGTTTTTTTTTTCCAATGGCAAAACCTTGCCGGCGCAGTAATTTTCGGTGGTGCCCTTCGAACCTGGGTGTAAAAAAAAGGTGGTTTCCGCGCCATCTTTTTTTCACCCTCCATATTTTAATTTTTCCCGCGGTCTTTATTTTATGGTGGTGTTTAAATGAATTTGAACGGTCTTACATCACGAGGAAATTTTTTCAGAACCAGCAAAAAAACTCTCACCAACTGGATTCGAATCTGAGTTTAGGAACTAGGCGTGCTAACCGCTCGGCTATACCTGTTTTTACGAGTAAATTCTTATCTGCGAATTCAGTATTTGATGGTCGTCTAGGGGCTAGGCGTGCTAGTCACTCGGCTATACCTGTTCTTACGAATAAATTCTAATCTGCGAATTCAGTATTTGAAGGTCGTCTAGGCGCTAGGCGTGCTAGCCACTCGGCTATACCTGTTCTTACGAGTAAATTCTTATCTGCGAATTCAGTATTTGAAGGTCGTCTAGGCGCTAGGCGTGCTAGCCACTCGGCTATACCTGTTCTTACGAGTAAATTCTTATCTGCGAATTCAGTATTTGAAGGTCGTCTAGGCGCTAGGCGTGCTAGCCACTCGGCTATACCTGTTCTTACGAGTAAATTCTTATCTGCGAATTCAGTATTTGAAGGTCGTCTAGGCGCTAGGCGTGCTAGCCACTCGGCTATACCTGTTCTTACGAGTAAATTCTTATCTGCGAATTCAGTATTTGAAGGTCGTCTAGGCGCTAGGCGTGCTAGCCACTCGGCTATACCTGTTCTTACGAGTAAATTCTTATCTGCGAATTCAGTATTTGATGGTCGTCTAGGGGCTAGGCGTGCTAGTCACTCGGCTATACCTGTTCTTACGAATAAATTCTAATCTGCGAATTCAGTATTTGAAGGTCGTCTAGGCGCTAGGCGTGCTAGCCACTCGGCTATACCTGTTCTTACGAGTAAATTCTTATCTGCGAATTCAGTATTTGAAGGTCGTCTAGGCGCTAGGCGTGCTAGCCACTCGGCTATACCTGTTCTTACGAGTAAATTCTTATCTGCGAATTCAGTATTTGATGGTCGTCTAGGGGCTAGGCGTGCTAGTCACTCGGCTATACCTGTTCTTACGAATAAATTCTAATCTGCGAATTCAGTATTTGAAGGTCGTCTAGGCGCTAGGCGTGCTAGCCACTCGGCTATACCTGTTCTTACGAGTAAATTCTTATCTGCGAATTCAGTATTTGAAGGTCGTCTAGGCGCTAGGCGTGCTAGCCACTCGGCTATACCTGTTCTTACGAGTAAATTCTTATCTGCGAATTCAGTATTTGAAGGTCGTCTAGGCGCTAGGCGTGCTAACCACTCGGCTATACCTGTTCTTACGAGTAAATTCTTATCTGCAAATTCAGTATTTGAAGGTCGTATAGGAACTAGGCGTGCTAACCACTTGGCTATACCTGTTCTTACGAGTAAATTCTTATCTGCGAATTCAGTATTTGAAGGTCGTCTAGGAAATAGGCGTGCTAACTACTCGGCTGTACCAGTTCTTACGAGTAAATTCTTATCTGCGAATTTAGTATTTGAAGGTCGTATAAGAACTAGGCGTGCTAACCACTCGGCATTTGAAGCAGTTTAGGAACTAGGCGTGCTAACCACTCTGCATTTGAAGCAGTTTAGGAACTAGGCGGGCTAACCACTCGGCTATACCTGTTCTTACAAGTAAATTCTTATGTGCTAATTCAGTATTTGAAGGTCGTCTAGGAACTAGGCATGCTAACCACTCGGCTATACCTGTTCTTACGAGTAAATTCTTATCTGCGAATTCAGTATTTGAAGGTCGTATAGGAACTAGGCGTGCTAACCACTCGGCTATTCCTGTTCTTACGAGTAAATCGTTATCTGCGAATTCAATATTTGAAGGTCGTATAGGAACTAGGCTGCTAACCTGTTTTTACGAGTAAATTCTTATCTGCGAATTCAGTATTTGAAGGTCGTCTAGGAAATAGGCGTGCTAACTACTCGGCTGTACCAGTTCTTACGAGTAAATTCTGATCTGCGAATTTAGTATTTGAAGGTTGTATAGGAACTAAGCGTGCTACCAACTCGGCATTTGAAGCAGTTTAGGAACTAGGCGTGCTAACCACTCTGCATTTGAAGCAGTTTAGGAACTAGGCGTGCTAACCACTCGGCTATACCTGTTCTTACAAGTAAATTCTTATGTGCGAATTCAGTATTTGAAGGTCGTCTAGGAACTAGGCGTGCTAACCACTCGGCTATACCTGTTCTTACGAGTAAATTCTTATCTGCGAATTCAGTATTTGAAGGTCGTATAGGAACTAGGCGTGCTAACCACTCGGCTATACCTGTTCTTACGAGTAAATTCTTATCTGCGAATTCAGTATTTGAAGGTTGTATAGGAACTAGGCGTGCTAACCACTCGGCTATACCTGTTCTTACGAGTAAATCGTTATCTGCGAATTCAATATTTGAAGGTCGTATAGGAACTAGGCTGCTAACCTGTTTTTACGAGTAAATTCTTATCTGCGAATTCAGTATTTGAAGGTCGTCTAGTAAATATGCGTGCTAACTACTCGGCTGTACCAGTTCTTACGAGTAAATTCTGATCTGCGAATTTAGTATTTGAAGGTTGTATAGGAACTAGGCGTGCTACCAACTCGGCATTTGAAGCAGTTTAGGAACTAGGCGTGCTAACCACTCTGCATTTGAAGCAGTTTAGGAACTAGGCGTGCTAACCACTCGGCTATACCTGTTCTTACGAGTAAATTCTTATCTGCGAATTCAGTATTTGAAGGTCGTATAGGAACTAGGCGTGCTAACCACTCGGCTATACCTGTTCTTACGAGTAAATTCTTATCTGCGAATTCAGTATTTGAAGGTCGTATAGGAACTAGGCGTGCTAACCACTCGGCTATACCTGTTCTTACGAGTAAATCCTTATCTGCGAATTCAATATTTGAAGGTCGTATAGGAACTAGGCTGCTTACCTGTTCTTACGAGTAAATTCTTATCTGCGAATTCAGTATTTGAAGGTCGGTTTATTACCTTCTGGAATGTTCACGGATGATTGATACTTGACATAACGGTGTTTTGACACTAATTTGGTGCGTGTGTGACATGTTTCTAAATCCGATTTCTTTTTAAATGTTTTCCTTAGATTTTTGATGAAAATTATTGAAATTTTTGGTTAGACAAAAAAAAATCGTAATATTTTTCTTAACGTACTATATGTTCCAGGGTACTTACTATCACCATGCAATCTTTGGTTGCTGCACGAATTTTGAAACACCCTGTATATATAGCATACGCATGAAATCAAGCTCTATACATAAATTACAACTCTTATCATTACCTCATGTGCAAAGTTTTATTTGCGATCAGGAACCGCAAGCCGTCGTAAGAAATGTATTATTGCTTTATCAGAAATCTAACTTTAAACTTAATACGTGCCCCTGTGCATCTAATAATTAGCGGGTTCTATCGCGTTCATTATAATTATGAGTCTACAAAGTAAGGTCAAATTATCACTGAAATTCACTGAATCCAACTAAAATAACACATAGTAAACACTAGTATAAAATTACGTCAGAATTATTAGGATATATTAGAAATTCTTACCTCTGAATGTTTCCATCAGAGTTGACAGCTCCAAGTCTTCTAAAAATGCACTCACTTCGCAGTCAGCCATAATTCAAAACGAAATCTTAAGCGCGAAACGAGATTCTTCTGGTCAGTGGTAGTCTGGTAGTGCCCGTATGGAGTAGCTAGTAATCACGAGCGCTTTGGCGTAAGGTCGACGCCACATCCAATTAATTGAATTAACAAAATATAGCCAACGAAATAATTTTGTTTTGCCAAAAAAACAATTCCGATGGAGTTTGGCTAAAGCAACAAAATAAATTGACCAAACAGCTCAACAAAACTATATTGTTGAATCAAACAAACTTTTTTCTCACTGTAGGATCGCCCGCAGAAAAAAGGGGCACTGGACAAAAGATGCATTAAGTGCTTTAGCACTGTGCTACAGTGACGTGTTACCCAATATAAAACATTGCTTCACATACTAGATACTCTACCAGTGACAAATTCAGAAAGTGAGCGTTTGGTTTTAACCCTGCGTCTCTTAAAATAATATCCACGTAATACAGTATCATATCAGAACTGAGACTCAATTACTTCACCTTCACCGAGATTACACACCAAAAGCTGAAGAAGTTTCAAAGGAACTAGCAAAAAAACCCAGAAGGCCGGAAATACGAATCAATAGTAAATAAAAGTAACATAAGAATTGAATCAAATCAAAAACTATTTGTCGAAATGAGGGTCGTCAGGGTCAGGGATCGTTAGTCTTACTGTAGAATTAAAAAAATGAAATTATACAAATGAAGAATGTTTCACTACAAGGTAAAAATGTATTTCGTTCTAGAATTACTTGAATCTTTTAACCATTTAACAGTACGTTGTGTAGTATCCTTGTATTCGGCACAGATAAATAGCAAAACATAAGTGGTCAACCATTATGTGGTGATAAGAATATAGGTAATAAGAATATTTAAAATAATTCCCAGTAATGTTTTTTTAATTTTTTTTTCATATTTAATTATTTGAATATTTTTTGCGCGGATGTTGCATATATTTTAAAATGCACTCATAAAACATTTAGTTGTACAAAAAATAAATAAATTCCGAATCCCCACGAAAAAGATTTTTGGGCACACCACTTCGTGACACAGAGGTATTCTATTCCCAGAGGCTAATTCATGGGGCATTTTAGTAGGACTGATATACCTGTCATATACGGAAGCGTGCTGTTATCTATTGGTAGCCAAATTTTGTTATCTACTGTTAACCAGAATTTTTATCGATGCCACTTTCTGCTCGATGAGACTCTATAAACTAAGTACCGTAATTATTCTAACTTTGTGGTTAGATAAAAGTCTTTCATTCACTATTACCTTTCCTTCAATTTGAATGTAAGTAACATTGATATTTGTCCTATATCTACTAAAAGATTTTTATTTTTGATGTACTGAACATAAAATCTAAAGAATTAGAGAACAGAAATTGCTATCTTTATAAGCGAGGAATACAGAAAGCTTCCCGTTTCGATTAGATCCAGATTCCTTTTCTACTTCTCCTTGGGCTCCCCCTTTCATTTCCTTTTATCGAACAACACACAGAAATGCACTTGAATTTTGTCACGGTTGAGTGTAGAACGTGCAGCCGTTACCCAAATAGCTCTGGTGAATCGATTGCCTTCACAAAGGAAATAAACCCATCTCTCTGTCTGCGGGGTTTATCGGAGGGAAACGGAAAACCGAACAGTTAAGTCTTTTATGGTGTCTTTGGCAGTAAAGGGGTAGTAGAACCCATCTCTCTTTTAGTGCATCCATCGATGTTGCCAGGGAGTATGTGCGTGTATGTGTGTGTGTGTAAGGAAGAGGATTTCCTAATTTGAGGGTCATTGGCCTTTCGAAATGGGCCAAAACGGATCTGAGTACGGTAGAGTACTTTTTATGATTTTCCTTTATTTTTTACTGTGCTGATATTTTTAGTGATAGGCTATGTATCGTTTTCTCGTGCTACGTAGAAAAGGTAAATGGGAAATTCCAAAAAAATCTCCTTTTTCCAACATTCAGCTTTTGCAATTTCCTTCTGGGTCTCCGTAAGAAAAGTAGTTTAACCTGACAAAACTGATAAAACACACGTTAGGGTGATTATTCTGCTCATAAAGACGCCCTTGGGCCGCCCCAGTTGGAGAGTGGTCAAAGCTTTGACTTCTGACCGTTCGTCTAAGATGGGTCAGGGACCGAGTCTCGGTGAGGATAAATGTTTTTTTTTTCGGTACTCGATATCTTTCTTCTCTGTAACCACGGACCCTAATTTAGGGACGGGAGACTGCTTATAGCCCATTTGGTTACTCCCAGCAGTTGCTAAACCCCAAAATAGAAAAAAAAAGAAAGGAAAAAAGAAAAAAAAAACAGGAAAAATACGGCCTTTTGCAAATTACCTAAAGTTTGATGGAAACTTCGTGTGCGTTTTGGTGTTAAAGTTCGCCATAAGCATCCAATATGGTGTCCAACCCAAATTTGCCGCCATTCACTACAGAGAGAATATAGAGTAAGCACCAAAAATGCAACATTAGTGTGTTGTTGCAAGATTCGAACGCAGACCCGTCATTTTGAGGAGCAAGAATGCCATGCCCTAGACCACTAGACCGTTTCCTGAATCTCCGAGACGAATAATCACCACCTCTTGATCTGAACAACCGAGCAAAGATCGGTGTAGTGTTTGAAATAAAAATGCTTTTTTTGATGCGATGATAAACATATTTGTCGGCTTCATGAATTTATAATTACTATACAACAGAAAAATAAGTCAACTGCGATGTCATGGGTAAACACATAACTAAAGAATACGTATGTTACAGAAAAAAAATCGAGAAGTTAGTTTAGCAAAAATGCATTAGCCTCCAGTAGAAGTCCGCGCGGGCTTTAATTTGGAAATACTGGTCCGGCTCAGACCCGTAATTTAGAAAACCCGGCCCGGCCCAGACTCATAATTAGAAAACCCATACTTTGCAGTTGAGCAGCTCGCCAGATGTCAGACTTTCATCGCCCGTTCTCTGCTACTTACTGCAAAATGATGCTGGGCTTCTTCTGGAAAATAAAGCTTCTCTGCTGAGCTCATCTATCCCAAAAACAAACGGAAAGTAACCTCCCATTTCTCGTAAGAATTTTTTTTTTATTGTGGGTTTAACGACCACCGTGAGCAACTCGACGGGCTATAAGCAGTCACCCGTTCCTAATTTAGGGTCACTGGTTCAAGGTAAGGGAGAGAGACAGAGTCGTAAGACACACAAAGCATCCATGCTTCACCAGGATTCTAACCCGAACCCATCTCGGACGAATGGTCATAAACCAGAGTTTAGACCAGTGCGGCCATTAGAGCGGCCGTAAGAATTATTCCCACACGTGAGGTTTAACCCTGACTTTCTCCTTCTGTTTTAAATGTAAACTCATTCCCTCTACCGCATTTAGGTACAGTAAATGAAGTAGTCTCGACTCGCAAATGTGCAAATAAATACTTCAAACTTCCTCATCTCCGTTGTAACAAGGAATCGAACCAAGAACTCAGACATTCCGTTTCTTGAAGCTGAAATGTGTGTTTATTTAAACATTACTCGAAAAGAAAAGAAAATGCTCGTGTCAAAGTCGCTAAAGCTAACTAAATGATAAAGGAATATGATTTCAACCTTAAAAGAAATAAGCTGGCCCATATTAAACTCTCATCTTGTCGAATTCATCTGCAATTCATCATCACATCTGGTGGCGGATGTACATCCATGTTTTTTGTTTCAGTCATTGACCTTTGACATCTGGTTCTTGACAAGCCAGTCCCTCTTCGTTTTGTGCGTGGAAACTTTTTGTTTTGTATCCAGGAGCAAACTGCGGGAACTACCAGTATAGTCCGAACTCGAAATGTTTCAATTAACAAATTAAAAAAAAAACAATCCATATATATGTGCCTGACCGGCTATATAAGGTCGTCTCGTTGCCCGTGCTTGCCATTCTAACTTGAGCTGTTGTGTTGGTTTCATATTTGGCACGTGACGTTTGCCTCAGAGAAAAGTTCGGATATAATTCCAGCAGTTTGAGGAGATCGAGAGGGGCGGCATCGTCGGGCTCCGGGAAGTGGGATGGTCTTATCGCCGTATTGCGCGTCATACTAGTCGCGCGGATAGCACCATAGCACGCTGTTGGTGGCAGTGGATAGATCAACGCACGCAGCAGCGACAGGAGGGATCTGCAAGACCTAGACGAAACACGTAGAGAGAGAGAGGACTGACGGGTTGTCTGACATGCGCAGAGTGACCCAACAGCCACGGTTGCGGTTATTCAGAAAGCAGTGGGGCCCTCCATACATCGTCCGATTAGTAACAGCACCACTGACAGACAGCTGTAAGACGTAGGACTACACGCACGCAGACCGTTACGACGACTGGCCTTGACACCATTGCATCGTCGCCAAAGATTGTAATGGTGTCGTGCCAGACTGTCAAGGAGCCGCCCACAATAGAAGCGGTTGATCTGTAGTGACGAGTCCCGATTTTGGTTTGGAGGAGACGACCACCGAATGACTGTGTGGAGAAATTTTAGATTGGATTCCAAGGGACAGGAAAAGACCCAGAAGAAGACCACATGGAAGATGGGTGGATGAAATTCGAAAGTATGCGGGAGTGACATGGAGGAGACTGGCACAAGACAGACCGTTGTGGAGGAAACTTGGGGAGACCTTCGTCCAGCAGTGGATTGATAATGGTTGACAATGATGATGATGATGATGATGATATGCAGTAATGTATAATTTAAGAAAAACAGTAGAAACAAAATAAGATATGTTCGCTTTCGCATCCAGTTAAACAGAATATTTTGCCACAATAAAAGTTCCAGACTGATTCCGATACTTTTGAACCAAGCAAATATTTGGTCGATGTGGGGCCAAGTCTTTAACATTTTTTTTTATCTCTTAAAAAACTAAGACGGTGTTCAAATAAAAAGTTCCTTTGCTCATTTTACTTACACGAGCGAACCTTACAGCTTAACTCCACCAACAAAAATCAGCCGCTCAATATCCACATACGCGGAAGCAAAATTGCTACTGTTAAACAGAAATACGACAAGCCCCGAAAGACAGTTTTGCGCATGTGAAGCTCAGCGTGCATCTGCTCATTCATTACTGTTCCCTGAAGCTTCGTCAAGGCAGCCAATGCGATGAGTTCACCTCTACCACCACGTGGTATTCATTGGGCTCTAGTGAACTCAATTATTTCAATGGCCCTCATTTGTATTCAGAAAATTGGGGAACTGGTTTCTGATGAGGAATTTCTTTCGGAATTTTTCCAGTTAAAAATAAATATTTTTTTTTCTCATTTTCATGTTTAGCCTCGGATGCCCATCATGACCCGACGCCGCTGTCAAAATAACTCTTAGTATAGCAATAAACGAGTAATAAATATATCCTGTTATTTCTAAAATATTCACACATGTACAGTACAAGAGTTGCTCAGAATAATGTGAACACCACCCTCAGAAACGTGACTTTTAATGAAGCTGAGTACGTAGCAATACGCAAAGGTATCCACCACTTTTTGGTTGTAATAGCTTTTCTTAGAACCTCAAGGTCTTGTTTAAGTGCATTGAAAATGTCTTGTCGCAAAATTTATGTCAGGCTGACGACGAAATGAGCGACTTAACGGACTTCGAGAGAGAGCTAACTGTTGGTGGCCGCAACTTGGAGCCTCTCTGACAACAGTCGCCAGGGTAGTGGAGGTATCAAGAACTAATGTGTCTATCGTCATGACAGGATACCGTGTTCGTGGCAAAACCTCGTCTGCGAAACACAAGAGCGGCAGTAAAACGACCCTCACTGATAGAGACACGACAGCATTAAAGAGGATAGTCATCTGTAATAAGAAGACTATGGAGCCGAAAATTAGTGCGGAGCTGAATCTGCATGTCCAGACTACAATATCAACAAAACCAGTGCGCAGTGAACTGCATGTCTTCCATGATGTCTCCCTTGTTTGGCCTCATTCTGAAACCGAATTATGTAATATGGCTTCGAATCCATCCTTCATCATACCTAGTATAAAGATTACTGTTGAGATCGGGGAATATGAGTCGCTTCTTTATCTCGACTTTTTGGTTTCCCACACTTCTGACCACTCACATTTCGACTTTTCGGTTTACCGAAAACCAACCTCAACTCCGTTTGTTATTCCCTTCAATTCATTTACTCCAACCCACTACACATTTACAGCACTCAAGTTCCTTGTACGTAGGGCTTTTTCACACTGTTCAACTTCTGATAGTTGAAATTTGGAACTGAGAAAAATAACCGAGAATGCTGATGTGCATGGACACCCCGCGGGCTATTTTCAAAGACTTGTTCAACAGTATGAACGGAAAACGTTTATAATCCTGACTAGAAATGTGCCCACGATTAAATATGTGGAGAGCATGGACTACCAGAAAAACACCTGTAAAAAGTACTCTATTAGATTCGGTGTTAAAACCCAAAACATTTTTTCAGTAATTAGACGTGATAGAGACATAGTTCCACCTATTTCCCGCTTTGGAGTGTATAATATCCCTCTAATGGACAAACATGGACAATCGACAGATCTTTGTTATGTGGGATCGACATTTCGAAGCCTGGGCATTCGCTGTGCTGAACACAGATATGCCATCCGTAAGAAATCTGTCAACTCTACATTGTCAAAAACGGTTATTGGAATGCGAACTTGCTATCGACAGTTTCTAATAAACGCTCTATGCTCTTTACAGAGAGTCTACATATCATAAAACTTGGACCAAAATGCTGCAATGAAGACATGCCTGTATATGTTCCCACCGCTTGGGGAAACCTGGTTATACAGTATTAACAGGAGGAAGAAACTAAATAATTACAGATACTTTTAACACTTTGTAGTGAATGGCAATGACTACTGTGTTTCAATTACATAATGTCTATTACTTGTGCTCCTATCTGTCACTATTTAACTTTGTGCCGTTCTAAATCTGTGTTTCACTCATCGGCTTGATGATGCGGCCATTGTGGTCGCGAAAGTGCTTGCCAGAGCTTTTATTTACCATGTTTTTAAGTTGTAATGAAGACGTTTTTTAAAAGATAATTTAGGGATGTGGTGTGTGTGTGCTTTGGCTCCAAAAAATGTTGCCGTGCTTTGACAGCATTTTCAACTTCTTACCTACATTCATAAAAAGATATTCATTGCAGAGCTTCTTTTTTTTTTTTTTTTTTTTTTTGATTGGAGGTTTAACGACCACCGTGAGCAACTCAATGAGCTATAAGCAGTCGTCCGTCCCTAATTTAGGGTCACTGGTTCCAGGGAAGGGAAAGAGCCAGTGCCGTAAGACAAACACAACATCCATGCCAGACCGGGATTCGAACCCGGACCCCTTACGGACGAATGATCAGAGGCCAGCGCCTTAGACCACTGCGCCACCGGGGCGGCTTGCAGAGCTTCTATTGCAAAACCTCCAGTGACACGGGTGAATGCATAACTGCAACGGCAATGCCGCCAGGATCATGTAACGCAGACTGCCGATGCATGGAAACGTGTAATGTGGTCACATGAATCCACATTCACACTATTCCCCACTGCAGGACGTATTTACGTGTGAAAAAGACCATCATAAGCGTGTGACCCAGCCTATGTGTGCCCAACAGTGCAGCATGGTGGTGGTTTGTCATGCTCTGGGAGGTCATATCGCGGTTTTCAGCAGGGTCCTTCATCATCTTGAACGGATGGATGACTGGCAGGGCGTATGAAACCATTTTGGCTGACCAAGTCTATCTAATGGCTCTGGCATTACTTCCTACAAATGATGACATCTAACAAAATGACAACGCCCCAATTTACAGAGCTCGAAATGTCCAATCATGGTTTGAGGAACATGAGGACGAACTTTCAGACCTTCCTTGTACTCCCTAATCACCGGAATTAAACATTATCGAGCAACTGTGGTCTGTGTTGGAAAACAGAGTAAGATCCCGTCATCCTCTTCCTGCATCGCTCAAGTTCTACATGAAGGATGGTGCAACATCCCACTAATTACCATCCTGGATTTGTATGCGTCCTTTCCAAGGAGGATGCAGGCGGTAATGAATGCCAAAAGTAGTCCCACACCCTACTAGGTACGTAAGAGCTTCTTTTCCTTGGTGTTCACATTATTATGTCCAACTCTGTATATATAACAGGTATGTATCAACACTCAGTAGTGCCGGTGACAGCTCCCATAGATGCACGCATAAGTTACCCAAAAAGGCCGAGTTTTGGTAAATGTTAGGATTTACCATAAGCAACTGACTTTCCTGAAACAAGTGAGTCTTGAAATAGTCCTGAATAACAGCATATCTTAGTGAGGGAAATTTCATAATTTCATTTTTCCTTTCAAAGTTATTATATTTCTGCAACGTTTTTATCTGTTCTACTTGTCTTTCAATATCTTTGAAAATACATCTTAGATAGCGAATGTATACTTAAAAAAATTATACGCGTAAAATCTAAAACACCAAAAAAGATTCGACTATTGGAGTAAGTTGCTATCTGTACATATCCTTCTTTATATTCTGCTTATACTTTTTTTGCACTCCGTGCATTTTTAAAAGCTTCTTGAATAGCAAAACAGCATTTTCTGGTAATACTGCTTTTTCTAGTAATATCAGATTTTGCCAATAGTGAATATTCAAGTTTTGGTTGAAAGTGCCCTGAACATGCTGCGACATGCACATTCAGAATAGGTTAAAGTATTGACTTTTACTTCCAGCTTATGATAAATACTAATGTTTATTAAGATACATTGGCAAATAGTTGATTTTTTGGTCTTTCAACAACGCTATTTGGTAAAACCTAGGATTGAAGCGTAAATCTTGCTTTTTCCCAGAATGGCCGGTGACATGCATTAACGAAGATTGAAAATGTTTGCTTCCGTCAATGTGAGGGGAACATCCGCTGAATTCCGATCTAATTTAGTCTCTGTTTGGAATTAGGCGTGATCAAAATTCTTTATTCCAGTGTTCTGACTACCTTGGAAGATGGTTGGTGCGTAAATATTGTATGGTGTGAAACTACCTACACTAGCAGAACCTAGATGACGCCAGTGGTATTCGGTGTTACAATACTCTGTTATTCCAGCTTCGGATACCTTCCGCGCTTTGGATGGCAGGCTAAGTGGTTAGCGTTCCGTACTAAAAAAGGAAAGGTTCCAGTTTCGAACCAAGATGGTGACGAATGCTAAACTTCACTGAATATCAGCCGTGCCTCCGACGAGCACTTTACGCCGACGGACCACGAGCAGATGATATCATATGTAGAGGATTTAAGGAAGGGAGTGTCTGACCCAAAGTCTTAAACAACCCTTAGAAATAGCAATCTAGGAGATTTAGGCTAGATTTCCCCATAGGAAAGTGACACGGAAGCGAGTTTGAAAGAAATGGAGGAAGACGCACTTATTTGTTACTGGTGGGACAATTCCCGGGGTTGGACGGCTTAACTTGCCCATCCAACGCATGGCGGATATTTAGTGGTTCGAGCGTTTGTACCTGCCTAGGATTGAACCTGAGGTCTTCTCCGTGGCATTCACGAACGTTGACCACTAGGCCACCCGCTGCCCAAGGGGACCATGGCTACTTCTACCTCCGGCTATAAATAAGGGTATCTTCCTCCCTCTTTCTACCTCCATCCGTGTCACTTTCCTATGGGAAACTCTACCCCAAATCTCTCAGCTTCCTATTTCTAAGGGCTGTTTAAGACCTGGGAAATAGGAAGCTAAGAGATATATGATCTGATCCGATCCTTTCGCGCTTGGCAAAGGCTCGGAAAATCAGCAAATGCGCAATTTACGGATTTTGATCTCTTTGCTTTTATAACGCGCTTTAGTGAGCTAGTAACCAAAATGCGCATTACAGGGGACTATCTTGTGAAAAAAATAATTTTATGACCTTATTATACAGTTCATCATTGCAAAAATGATATTCATGAATAAATTAAATAGGTGTTAGAATTTTTTTTTAATTTCTTGTAAATTTGAGACCGTTACTTTTACCTAAAAAGTTACTTTTCTTTCAATTTCTCTGCACATAATCCAGTTTTTAATTAAGTTTACTTAAAAGGAACTTCTCTTATTTAGAGTTTAACCTTTTAACCGGCTGCAACGAATTAACTCGGGGTTGGGAAAATGAACTGAAATCAGCTCACACGGATATATTCACTGTCTAAGAAGTGGACCGAGAGCGGCTCGAACGCGTCATGAAAAAAAACTTTTGCTTCTGTCTTTGGCTAAGTCATTTAAGTGGTCGTTTAGGGGAATGATTGACACTAATCCTTTCTGACTGATTACCCTCTTAAATGGCTGTAATAATGGCGAAGAACCAAAGAAACGAGAGGAAAAGATATTTGAGCCACTTGTTACTACCCAGTGGTATGTTGCCAATATCATTTCTTGGGAATAAAAACTTTAAATACCTATCACCAAGCAAGAACTTTTGGGATACCAATCACCAAGGACTATCACCAAGTAGTAGGAAAATGCATACCACTATAGATCAGTGGGATGACTATCAACAGTGACAAGTTCATGGTCAGTACTGATCACGTGAGAGGGGATAATAAATTCTTGCGTGGAAGCTTTCATAAAACCCGAACACTGTGGGAATATTTATGTTTGGAAAACGCGGAAAGTTTAGGGCAACATTTACTTCAGGTTTAGAGGCCGCTTAATGGGTTAAATATTTGCAGAGATGTATAATAGTTACTCAGGCAGGTATAATTCAAATAAATTTGTATGATGACAGTTCTGTTATTTCACAATATTATGGTTCTGAACTTTTCAATCAGTGTTTAAACATTGAATGAGTTGAACTTGTTGCAAAAACCAATCCTGCCTTAACAGCACACATACTTAAATGCGCAGGAAGCGGCCTGATGCAAATATACAGTGCTGTGCAAAAGTACTGCATCACCTACAAAAACCGTGACTTTTTAAGTTTAACTATTTTTTTAACTAACTAATATTCAGAATTATTTCATCGTTTGTATTTCATTAGAAGAGATGAAACGGGTCATGGCTCAACGGGACCCGTTTTCTTGGGGGTCCAACGGATCAAGTCAAGGTGTTTCTGACCCGATTTTGACCCAGTTTTTTTCCCGTTTTATTTTTGAAAAGAGAAAAATATATTCCAAAAAAAAAAAAAAAAAAAATGCGCGTTGTGGAATTATGTAGTCGATACTGGTGCCCACGGAGTGAATAATGATTTTCCATGCAAAAATAGTCGTCTTTTTCTTAAAGCAACGAAGATTTCTACCGAACGACGTCAGACACACTGACACCATATCGTAAAAAAATACTTCCTTTGCGTTCTTTTACAGTGCGGGTGTCCAGGGTAAGGTACAGGCAAACGCCATTCACCTGCTTCTCAGCTGATTCACTCTCTCCGTGAGAAGTTCATTATATGACTAAGAGTTATTTTTCACATCGCATCTTTTACATTGAGCATGCAGAGGTTTTCGACATGTGCCAACATACCGTTCCCATGATATGTCATGTCGAAATTAACTCCTTATTTGTTAATATGGATGGATTTAATTTTAAGGAGGTTGAGATAGGCGTCGAGGGCAACAAATACGGGTTTGTTGATAACCACTAGGAGAAGAGTGAATGCTGGAAATTGTTTTGTCTCATTAAGGAACCGGTGAATAATTTTGTGTTTTTTGCTCTTGCTTTTGACGCTGTAATAAAATATTATGGAACCAAAAATCTAACGGACCATATAAAATTTTGCGCACCTCCAACAAAGCGGGAGAAGTGTGCGCAATATATATACATTAAAAAATACATTTGTGTAATCCTAAATAATGATTCCCATTTATAATAAAAGTATACTCCATGATCACGGTCATATGTCAGCCATTACTTCTGGATTACGCAAAATAGTGGCACTAAAAATGGTACTAATATTTAACAAGTAACCAAATATTATTAATAAACAAGGATTTCAATTATTAAATATCAGGACATAGGATCGGGTCGGGTCGTTTCGAGTTGGGTCGGGTTCGCGTCCGAAATGTTTCACCCGTTTCCAACTTTGGTCATTAGATGCGCAATTTCATGGAGATTTAAAAAATGTTATGACATAAAATATTAGAGCAAAGTTGCTGGCTTGAACAAAGGGAGTTAACGAAGGGGAAGATATTGTGTCTGCGTATCCTTATTTCCCCTCAACTCTAATCGACGAAAACATTTCCTTTCAGGTATTCCTCCTAAGCATGAAATAATATTTTAATGAGTGAGTGCTACTGCTACTGCTGACAGCGTGTTTTGCTTGTTATACCGGTATGTAAATTTTTTAGGTTTTACTGATTGTATTAAAACTGGATGGAAATTAACAAAATATACCCCAAAATTTGGATTTTGTTTGCATTCCAAAAAGAGGAAAAATTTCAATACAGGTCAGAATTAATGAGTAGGTATACAATGAAGTGGGAATTGCACGAATTCCTTTGTAGCGGGTATTTACTAAGCATTAAAATTTCTATCTTTCAGTGTTTGGAAAATAAAGTTTTTATCAAACTTGACCCAGTCGCTCAATGTCATGTCTAAGTCTAGCCTTGTCCATGAGTCCCTTTGTTACTGGCCTGAGGTATAGATGTGAGATCCTGAACCCAAAATGTTCCTCCATTCAGGGAAACCGTCGACCCATATTTGTTCTTACGGATAATAATACCTAAACTTATCTAGCTCATTTGGTCAATGATTTTCTTGAATAAGAAAATATTCGCCGAATAGCGTAGCCACCCAAATCCTTGATCTCAACTCCATTGAGCATGCATGGGATACTCCGAGAAGACACTTTCAAGCTGACTATCCTCTTACTAACGCATTTCTAACACTCAGAACAACACATTAGAGGAGTGATCAATAATCTCTGAAGACCTCAGTAATCACTAATCAAAACTCTCATAAACATTATAAGAACTAGCGCCGGTTTAGCTGCATGGCTGTCACTGGTGATCATACTCCGCATTAGAACACCACATTTGTTACGCAGAAGACGTTAAATATTGTCTCTTCCATGTAAATTAACCCTTTAAGCGACCGAGTTGCGTAAACCAAATGGTATTCAAATGTTTTGCACTCACCAAACAAAGATGTTCACATAGTCATAGGGTTTTTCGAAAGCTACGGCAGAACAAATTCCTCTCCTTCTCATCTCAGCAGGACGGACAACAAGTTAGTAAAATCATGCAATATATTGATTAATTGTTATACGCTTTCCAACATACCAGAAATCATAGGAAAATGCCTTGGTTTTGAGGGGCCTAAACTATGGTGTTACGTTTTAGGTTCAGATATATCAAAATTAAATATCTTTGTGCCCGTGTTACCTATTTCTATTATCAAGAGCTACCACATATAAGCCGTTTTATAATTAAAAATCCCATCTAAATCGGGCAATTTTCACGGAAGTTATCGTGCGAAAATAATGGCTAACGAATCTCACGCATGTACACTGCCCGCAATCGCTGACAAAAAAAAACATTTTTTTACGGAACAGCTTCCGAAGTCGTTACGGAACAACGTATCGTATTTCATCGCAATCGAAGCATTTTTAAATAAGTTATCACGCAGAAGGGCAGAAGAAAAATTCATTAACATCTGTTGCGTGAAACATCTGCGCTGCGTCGTGAGTGAAACATCTGCGTTGCGTCGTGAGTGAAACATCTGTTGGTCTTAATGCTTTAAGAAAATGTAATGCATCTCGTACGTTATGGGTAACTTAAGATAGTTTTCAACCATTTTAAGTAAGAATTGTTACCAACTATACCCAAACACCACAAATTGTGAGCGTCAAAACCGAAAAACTTTGAGCGCCAAAATCGAATAATTTTAAGTAAGGGACAATACAGGAGGACGGAAGTATATACTGCGTTCTTAAACGTTAAAACATATTGTATTGACTAATGATTGGATTTTGACGGTTTCTTACCACTTCGGTCAAGGGTTCCCCACATAATCATACTGAACTGTACCAAATCAAGCAATTTCTACGTGGGTTAGCCTGCGACTTATTGATTCGTTCAGTGTACCTCCCGAACAACATACTAAAGTTTTGTCGCAATAGATGCACTTTTAGTGAAGTTATGAGGATAATGGCTGTGGAATAAGTATCGCTCCTGTGCTCTGACCTTTGATCCCATTTCGATGATATTCTACATAACCGGTTCAGTATACTTCCGGAACAATATGAAAACATTTTGTCGCAATTGAAGCATTTTTAGTCAAATTATGAGGATAACGGCTGTGGAATAAATCCCGCTCCTGTGCCCTGACGTTTGACCCAATTTCAACGATATTCAACATAACCGGTTCAATATATCTCCGGAACAATATGAAAACGTTTTGTCGCAATAGAAGCATTTTTAGTCAAGTTATGAAGACAACGGCTGTGGAATAAATCTCGCTCCTGTGCCCTGACCTTTGACACCATTCAGCAGAACCGGTTCAGTATATCTCCGGAACAGCATAGTAAGGTTTTGTCCCAATCAAAGCATTTTTACGTAAGTTATGACGCATAAGAGCAATGGAATGGATCCCACACCTTTGACTCCATTTCGTCCATTTTCAATAGATTTCGTCCCCAGGTGGCCCCCTACCACATACATTAAATTCGAACCATTTTTACGCGAGTTACCGTGCGGACAGACAGACGGACAAAGCTGGAGTATATGCACTTCTTCAACCTACGGTTGGAAAGCGTAAATAAATCTGTTACTGGTGATAGGCGCTTACTTGTAACCCCTTCTTCCCTGTTCCATGACACAAAGGACGATGGTGATGGCCTAGTCCGTCTGATACTGACATCATGTCACTGGGTAAAAACAAGTATTACACAAAGAGTGTACCTCTCCTTTCTCAGGTTCTATGTCATTTTATAGCTATTTTAAAAGTTATTCAGTCCGAAAAAATTAGTATCAGTCTTCCCGCTGAATGACCATTTTGAATGACAAAGCTAAGTAGGGAAAGCAACCCTTCTGATGCGCATGTTCACTCTTTTCCTCTTTCCCACGTGTTATACAGAGAACACATCCATTTGAGCTGATTTCAGCCTATTTTTCCTAACCCCGATTTAATTCGTCCTGGCCAGCTAAGGGTTGAAAGATTATGTCATTGACACGTGCAAATTATATTATAATGATATTTTTCTTCTTGAGTTACTCAAGTACAATAATAAAAAAACCCTCTTTACCTAACTTCATTGAATTTCGTCTTAAATCTTTTGTGTGAATTTAACAATTATGCTTTAAATTTGGGCACCAGTGTATCAGAATACGTTATATTAAGAGCGTCGGGTACAATTAAGTAGGTTTCAAATAAACGTAGCTTTCAACAAAATGTCGCCTGATATCCAAAAAGATGCTTTTACAATGCCAAAAATCCCTTAGAGAATGAATCACTGCAGGGCCGCCGTTAAGGGTGTGCGGCTCGTGCTACCGCACAGGGCCTCGCGCTTTGTAGGGCCTCTCGCAGGGGGATGAAAAAGATTAAATAAAACAAAAGATAGAAAGATAGAAAAATATAACATTAAGTACACAGACAAAAAAAAATTCGACAGTTCTAAACATATGAATTATCACCCCAGTTCTCCGCGCGTCCGCATACACATACATCACAGTGATGTCATACATACGCTCCCCCTTCCTGATTCAAAGCGCAGCGCACTAAGATCGGTGCTTCTGTATCCCTGAGAAACCCTGAGTCTGGTGGGCGGTGGCCAAATGGTGTTATCTTGATAAGTCCAACACACGCCGCTGCGCCGACAGCAATATATTTTCTTCCCGGCGCTGGAAACTCTGTGATTGACGGGCGTGAGTGGACATCGCGTTGCGACATTCTTTGAGTTTTACCGCCTCTCTTGGGATCCACTTTTTGTGGATTTTCCAAACCCAGTTTTTTCCAAAGTAAAAACAGTTGTGAGTGTGTTTGTCAAATCAACTGAACACTGTGTTTAGCGATCTATTAACTTTCTTCGGTTGCTCATTCGTGCTTGTTCTAACCAGGTTCACTTCTCTACTTCGAATGTAACTAATTAATTTTTTTAAGAATAGAGTTTGCGTTAAGTGAGTTGAGTTGAGATGTCTAGAGAACGGGATAAGTTCCGTAAATTCGAATTAGGTTAACAAGAAGCAAAGAAAAGGGAAAGAAGAAAAATGTTTTTAGGAAGTCAGGAAGGTGCCTTCGATAATTTTTTCTACCTTCAGCTTCAGCTCCTGTAGCCAGCAGTTCATCGTTTGTTTCAAATTGCATCGAAGATAAAGAATCCAGTGATAATAATGTGGATGTGGTTCAAGTCAGAGCAAGTGATAACAATGTTGCGAGTGTCTCTGGCCAGCTTACACGAATATCTGATGTGAAAGAATGTGATTCATCATTTCAAACAAGTGAAGAATTGTTTCTACTGTTAGATCCAGATGAATGGCCGCCTCTTTTATAGACAATACACAGTTTGATGTAATCTTGCAAAACGGCCCGATTTGTGTTTTAAATTATGATTACCCAAGTGATGACGAGAGCGGCACTTTTCGTCAGAACACTATAAAAGTATTTTGCACAACGGAGAAACATTAGACAGGTGGTGGTTGGTACTTACTCAAAGAAAAATGATAGTTTTCTGTTTTTGCTGCAAATTTTTCGGAAACACAAATGGGGGGCATGTTAGGTTTCATTTTTAAAATACACAGCTACAGTAAAACAGATTTAAAAAATTCATATTGCATAGTGCGTAGTATTACCAAACATTTACCTTCTTTTTTTTTATTTTGCAAAGGAGCACGACGTTTGAGCTTAATAATAATAATAACATCAGTTACAGTTACAAGTTTCAGAAAAATATCAGTTCCTTCTATAACAAATAAAGGAGTGGAAAGCGTATCATCACTTTATCAGAAAATGAAAATATTCTATTGAGTACGTGCACAAAATACCGTTAGCCAGGTTGATTTAGCAAAAATTATTAGCTAGCCAGAGAGCCTCGCAGGGAGAGTTCGCACAGGGCCCCGCGTAACCTTGCGGCGGCACTGAATCACTGCATATCCTCTAAGATATTCCACGAGGAGACTTCCTCTTAACTTTCACGTGTCTAAAAAACTCAAACGAATGGCGCACTGGCGTTTCGTACCCCAAAATGTCACATCAGTTGACATTTATCTACCGATGTCCCATGCATGCGATTTCTTCTTATTTTGAAATGATACTTATTAATATGACTTCATAATTTTTACAGCAAGTTGAAAGAAAATGGAAATGAAATGACGAAGCTTAACGATGTTTCTCCCTCCCTTTGTTTTTTGCAGCTTTATTCCGACTGGTAATAACAGGACATTTATTGTTATGATAAGCTAAGCACTTCTTTCTGCTTATATATATATATATCCCACATAGAGCAATGTGCCAATAAAGTCCACTTGGTTTGACTTTTGGAACCAAAAGATATCAATCACTTAGTGCTACCTTGTTCCTCGGACGTGAGAATGGGTAAGAAACATGTCACAAAGAGCACGCATGACGTAATCACAAATTGAATAATTCCAATTTACAGAAAAATTACTAAAACCAATTAACATTTGTGTACTTTTATGTTTCGCGTAAATATTCTGAAATGTTTATTACAGCTCTAAAAAACCTTTATTTGAGTTGTAACACCGCTAAGCAACCTTCCTTTTGAATTTTTAAGTTCTTGTGTAAATATTTTTACTCATTGGTTAAACCTTTTCTATTTAAACAGCACATTACTTCCCCAAACAGCTTTTATAATTTGGCAGTGCCGACACTGGGTCACAGGAGAATAAAATGACGACGTGGAATGTGAACAGTGGGGACATAGTGGAGATCTAGTTAGGTCGTAGAGAGACTGCCAGTTGATTGTTAAAGGTTGATATTGCGAGAAAAATGAAGCCCATCTGATATACACTATATTGTCAAAAGTTACCGGACACCTAGAAGAGAAACACAACATAGCATTTATTGACATACATTAGTACAGTGTCGGTCCGCCCTCTATTATTGATTTTCTTTGGTCTGCCGGTACGTTTTGCTGCTACAGGTACACCATGTGTCTTCCACGTATTCAGTACATCCAAAGCAGTTGACTTGGATATGTTTAAACGCCTTTCGGTTTCTCTTATGGACAACACATTAGTATAACACCCAGCAATTTTTCCTATCTCAAAGTCAGTTCTCTCCGCCGCGTCTTTTTCCCTCAACCTCACAGTGCGATATGATCGCAGCTGCAGGCTTGTTTTTATAGCGTTTGCAGCTGTAACGCGCATCTTAACAACGCAGCGGATCCGTTCATTTGCTTTTGAAGGTGTGTCCGGTGATATTTGTCAATATAGTGCATATGTGATCGTTGAATAAGTTGTCTTTGTCATATGATTATCTGTGTTGATACCATTGGGATTATATATGTGGCAGTGGTTTATATGTATCATCATCATCATCATTGTCAACCATTATCAATCCACTGCTGGACGAAGGTCTCCCCAAGTTTCCTCCACAACGGTCTGTCTTGTGCCAGTCTCCTCCATGTCACTCCCGCATATTTACGAATTTCATCCACCCATCTCCCATGTGGTCTTTTTCTGGGTCTTTTCCTGTCCCTTGGAATCCAATCTAAAATTTCGGCTGTCCATCTATGGTCTGTCCTTCTGGCAGTATGTCCAGCCCATTGCCATTTCAGGGACTTAACTCTGATCATGATGTCTTCCACTCTCGTCATTTTTCGGATCCACGAGTTCCTCTTCTTATCTCTCCTGGTTATACCAAGCATGCACCTCTCCATGCTTCTTTGAGTTGTCTGCAGCCTTTGTATGTCTCTTTTAGTTAAGGTCCACGTCTCTGCACCATACGTAAGCACTGGAAGGATGCATTGATCAAACACTTTTCTTTTAAGACATAATGGCATATTGCTCTTGAAAATTATGCTGTTTCTTCCAAAAGCTCTCCAGGCAAGTTTTGTACGCCGATTAATTTCTTCATCAATGTGACCCTCACTTGATATCTGCTGTCCAAGATAAACATACGTATCTGTTATTTCCAGTTTTTCTCCATCAATCGATAAATCTTCATTTCTTGTAAAAGCATTGAACATCACTTTTGTCTTCTGAAAGTTCATTTTTAATCCCACTTCTTTACTCTTGTCAGCAAGTTCCTGGATCATACTCTGCAGCTCTGATGGGGTAGTTGCAAAAATGACTATGTCATCAGCAAAACGAAGGTGGGTTAGATAATCTCCATTAATCTTTATCCCTTTGTTTTCCCAGTTCAGTGATTGAAAGACATTTTCCAATGTGGCATTAAAAAGCTTCGGAGATATGGTGTCACCTTGCCTCACTCCCTTTCCAATTTTTATGTGTGTTGTATTTTCAAACAGCCGAATCTTTGCACTTGCATTTTCATAGATGTTATTAATAATATTAATGTATGCATCTTCAATACCGCAGGATTTCAGAGCCGTGGTAACTGCTGATGGTCTCACCGAATCAAAGGCTTTTTCATAATCGATAAAAGCCATGCACAATGGAAGTTCATATTCCCTCGCTCTTTCAATTAGTTCTCTCAGTACATGGATATGATCTATTGTGCTGTAGCCACTCCTGAATCCAGCTTGTTCTCTCGGTTGAGCCATGTCCAGTGTTACCTTCAAGCGGTGTGAAAGAACTTTAGTGAAGATTTTATAAACCACTGATAGGAGGCTGATAGGTCTGTAGTTCCTGAGATCCTCAATGTCACCTTTTTTATGTAGCAGGATCATTGTAGCGTTGTTCCAATCCTCAGGAATTTTCCCTTCATTAAGGCATCGAGTGAAAATTTGGGCGAGTACTGTTTCAATTTCTCCACTTGCTTCTTGTATGATGTCTATAGTAATTCCATCTTCTCCTGGAGCTTTCCCCCGCTTCATGTTCTTGATTGCATGAGCAACTTCTGCTGGGAGGACTGGAAGAACTCTGGTACCTTTCATGATGTCTGGAGTACATGTATCATCCCTTTCATATAATTTGGAGTAGAAATCTTTCACTCTTGTCAAAATTTCGCCTCTATTTCTTGTTATAGAACCATCTTCTTTTCTCAGAGCCATAATCTGTTTTCTTCCCTTACTGAGATGTCCCTTTGCTATCTTTAGGCTTTGGTTGTTTTCAATTGCTTTCCTCACTAGCTCACAGTTGAATTTCCTTACGTCTTCAGTGATACTTTTTCGTGCTGTCTTGCATAGCTCTATATATTCCACTTTGGAAGTCACATCTTCTTTAGTTGTCCTCATCTGTCTTCTTTTTTGCATCAACATTTTGGTTTTTCCTGATAATTTGTTTACATGCAACTTGTTCTTAGACCCAGCTAATTTTGTTGCTGTTTCCATAAGAGCTTTGGTTACTTTTCTGTTAACTTCCGAAATATCCACTTCTTCCGATGTTAGGCCTTCTAAAGCAGAGAATCTGTTCTTCAGTTCCAACTTGAAAGTATTATGGTGTTTTTTAAGGTTGGTTATGTCAATACATTTTGTTTGTCTTATGAGCTTGCCACGTTCCAGTTTAGTGTTGAGGTGCATCTTACATCTCACCAATCTATGGTCACTACCTGTGTTGAACTTGTTTAGCACACTGCAGTCTTCGATGACGAATTTTTTGTTACACATAATAAAATCAATTTCACTTGTCGTCCCAACTGGATGTCTCCATGTCCATTTCCTGTGTAGCTTTTTCTTGAAAAAGGAATTCAAGATGAAAAATCCTTCTGCCTCTGCAAACTCAACGAGAGTATTTCCACGCTGGTTTCTGTAGCCGTGACCGAATTTACCTACTGAAGTTTCATTCTGTTGCCGGTGCCCTATTTTTGCATTGAAATCTCCCATAATTATCTTCAAGTGCTGCTTACCTTTATTATTTAGATGACGAATTTCCTCATAAAATTCTTCAATTTCTTCTTCAGGATGACTTGTGGTGGGTGCATAAGTTTGAATAATCTGAGCCTGGTATCTTCTCGATAGTTGGATAACGAGTCGTGCAGCTCTGTCAGAGGAACTTTCAACTTCTACCACTTTATCCTTCAGTTTCTTGTTTATTATAAATCCAACACCACTAGTTCTGCCAGTATCTGTCCCACGATAATAGAAGAGATGTCCACTTTTCAGTTCAATGAGATCTTCTCCTTTTCTCCTTACCTCACTCAGCCCGACGATGTCCCACTTGATCCTTTGTAGTTCCTCTTCCAATTCAAGAAGCCTTGAATCAGAAGATAGGGAGCGTCCATTGTAGGTAGCCAAGGTCAGCATCAAATGGCAGCCTAGTCCGGTCCTCCGGGGATTCTTAGCACCCTCTGCCTTCATGTCGCACTGGCCGCTGCCTTGGCCAGGTACATTCCAGCTGCCGGAGACTGAGGGCCAAGATTTAAGTTGTAGAGTCATTTTGGAGGTGTTTGGCCATAACTCACCACGCTGGCCAAGCGGGTTGGTGAGTGTGGGATAGCATTTCCTCTGATCCCGATGGTATAGTTATACCGCTATTTGCGGTCGTCAGAGCCCCTTTAGTGGGAACAGGATGCACCACGAGAAGGCGGGGTTGACATTTGTCAAGGAGAGGCTGTGATGTTACGCATCACCTGACCTTTATATGTATATGCATGTATATATGCCCTTTTGAACTTTTCATGAGTGTAACAGTTTGATAAAAGTTCTTTAAACCGAAAGTGCTGATTCCTTTGTTATTAGCCATTGATTTTCTTTTTTGTGCAGTTACTACAAAAGTAAAATGTATGTTCAATGAAGCTCTCTGCGAACATTACAAAGTTGTATAATTAATCACTAACTGATGCATATCAAAAGTGTTTCTCTCCGCACAAAGTAAAACATCAAACAAATTACCTGTGGTAAAGACAATTTGCATTGCTTCGTAAATTTATTTGCTGATACTTAAAAAGTTTGGTATTTGCGTTCCAATACCATATTGTATATTTGGACGTTTCATTTGTTTGAATGCTGAGGTCACGCACATTTGCTTCATCGTAAGAAATTTTATTTTTTACTCAAACTCGTCCGTTATTGAAGTTCCGCATGCTCGACATCTGTGGAATAATCCAGTTGGTTTTCCATCAAGAGACTTCGCGTTGTCACCGTCCAGTGAGCTCTATGAATGGCCAGTGTCGCAACCTCCCCGGTATTGATTTTGCAATTTATCTTTGAACGTCATTGAACTTTGTCAGCCCACTGTCAAACAAGGCTATTGAGTTATTGGACCGGACAGTCTGGCTGGGAGTAAATTGCTGTGCATGATCATTTCTATTCTAATGACAGCAGAAGCAGCAGCAGCAGCACGAACAGCAACATGTCCCAGTGTTTAATCGGAAGGCGTGTCCAGTTCTCAAGGAAGCGAGAGACTGGAAACTCCGATCGTAGATAAAAGACTTATAATCGAATATTTTCCGGTTGGCGAGCCCAGATGATTGTACTTTTCAGCCCAGTCTTAAGGTCCTGACACTCAAATTTGCGAAGGGAGTGTACGAACTGCTTAGCATGGCAGATATTCCAAAATCATTAATAATATCCATGACACACCGACTGGAAAAGAGCCACAAAACTTCAAGATATCAGCTAAACAAATCATGTGTACTAATACAAGGTGTCCGCAAAGTCTGTTCGCAAGTTTAAAAATTTATTAGAGACACAACTTATGGGATAATTTGATCATATTGGTTGCA
This sequence comes from Macrothele yani, assembly GCA_039090855.1. Taxonomy (NCBI): domain Eukaryota; kingdom Metazoa; phylum Arthropoda; class Arachnida; order Araneae; family Macrothelidae; genus Macrothele; species Macrothele yani. The sequence continues at coordinate 143,231,134 of CM077002.1, forward strand.
ATATACTAAGTGATTACACAGGTCTGCAAAACAATATTTTTTTTCAGCTGCATGGGATGTTTTTGGTAAATATTATGTTTTCGCTTGTGCTGAATCCAAAAATGACCTCCATTTCCCTCCATCACGTACAGTTTTTTTTTTTTTGCAAAATACAAGGTGTTTGCATAAAAAAGCATAACAATACTGAGAAAACCACCATTTCATTACAATGAACTAAAAAATATTTCTTATAATAAACAAACAATTTCTACATAAAATGTACTTAACATTCCGTGTTCATTCTCTTTGCCTATGAAACCTTTTCTTCTTCTCTTTGATACTTCTCCGAACACGCTTCCGCTTTCCACTCCCTGTTTCCCGCTTGAGCATCCAACAGTAGTCAGCTAGCATATTGATGTCCCATCGTCCTCGTTAGCGTCTCTCGATATGACGGACATCCTGGTGAAATCTTTCACATTGCTCTTCACTGAGGGCTCCCGAGTTTTCGGGAAAATAGTCGACATGGGAGTGTAAGAAATGAACTTTTACGCTCATCTTGCATCCTTGAGCTTTATACGCAGCCAACATGCGTTGTACAATGGTTTTGTAGTGAGGGTCTTTAGTATTACCGAAAAACTTGTGCACTACGTCTTTGAAATAGTCCCACGCTTGTTTTTCTTTTTCTCCCATTGTTTCTGAAAAGAGGGGATCGATAACAGTTTTTGTATGTCGGGGCTAGTAAAAACTTCCTCTTTCAACTTGGCTTCAGACAGTTTTCGGAACTTGGAACACAGATATCTGAAACATTCCCCATCTTTTGGCAGTGATTTCACAAGCTGCTTCATAAGCCCCAATTTAATATGAAGAGGTGGTAATAAAACCTTTTCAGGAGGAACCAAGGTTGTATTAATGACGTTATTTTCGCCGGGGATTAAGGCGTCTCGAAGTGGCCAGTCAGTTTTTGTCCAATGGAGATCTCTGGCTCGACTGTCCCACAAGCAAAGGAAGCAGGAATATTTCGTATAACCTGCCTGCTGGCCCAACAACACGGTTTGTATTTTGAAGTCTCCACAAAGCATTCAGTGATGCTCTTGATATTTTATTTTCTTAAGAATCATTGCCACATCGTTATAGTTTTCCTCCAAATGCACCGAGTGTCCTAAAGGAGGTGAGGCAAATTTATTCCCATTATGCAGCAAGACTGCTTTGACGCTTGTTTTTGAGGAATAAATGAATAGGCGCCACTCAGATGAAACATATTCTATTTTAAAACAATTAGCCCTTGAACATCACTACAAAAAACGAGGTTTCCCTCTTTGGAGAAAAATGTAGTGAATTCTCTCTCTCGGTGCCTGTACGACGAAAATGAGGTTCCGAGTGACAGCAGGGTTTTATTTTTTAATCTTGACCCCAGCAATTCGGCAGCATTTTTTGAAAGGCCTAAGTCTCTAATCAGGTCATTGAGCTCGCCCTGATAAAAAAAAGTTGGGGTCCCTCATCAACATAAAAATTTGAACTAGATTCGTCCTGGAAAGGTAATGTGTTTCCGTCCTCAGAATCACTCAGGGTATCATCCAAACTGTAAGGTGGGAGTGGAACTGGTATTGCAGAGCTATGAGGCACTGGACGAATAGCCGAATTTAAGTTTGGGTAAGATATTTTCTTTTATTTTTTGTATTGAAACCATTCACATCTACCGAACAGAAATAGCAGTCGGTAGTGTGGTTTTGCTGTTCACGCCACATCATAGGACTGCCAAAACGAAATGAGTGTTTCTTACCCTTAAACCACAAACGGAGATCTTCCTTGCACCTTCTGCACACCTTATGAGGAGCCCAGGCTTTGTCTTGATCCACAAGTTTCAACTTGAAGTAAGCAAAATACACTTTCTTCACGAAATCACTTAGGCTTCTTTGTTGACTTTTAACAGTGTATTCACCACAAATAAAACAAAAGTTGTCAGGAGAAATAACACAACATCTTGGAGCCATAATATATAACTAAAAACACGAGCACAGTCACGTTTGAATGCCAAATGTAAACTGAGTGTGGCTCCTCGCTGTTTGAATGCACCGCATAGAGTACAGACACTGACTCTCTGTACATATAGAAGCAAACGCTTTTCCTGTGGTGAAGCAGATGGAAAGTAGCCCCGCTCTCTTCAAAAATACCAGTGAAACAACACGTAAAACATTGGTGAACACGAGAGCGAACGAGGTTATGTTGACACCTGCGCGTCTGCCGATCGTCTCTCTCTGTACCTGGGCAGGTTAATCGGCAACACCTGCTTCTTCCTCTGCCTCGATAAAAAAAAAATTCCAAAAATGGCGCTGCATATAAATAAAATAAAACAGCAAAAAGTGTTTTTTTCTTTTTTTTTCCCTTTCTTAAAGATAAACATTAATGCTTTTGAGGGATTCTCTAGGCACTTTTAGCCTCGAATATCCAGTAGTCATCTAAAGCTATGCAACATAACCAAAACAACCTAGATCCTGAACTTATTTAGCATGTTGAAACATGATCAAATCTGACAATACGCTTGCTTATACTCATTCCTAATACCCTAGAGAACGTGTATAAACATGCTCAACCCAGCCAGTAAGATTCCTCACTTTTCGCTATAAACAAATTAAACCGGTTGGGACATGATCAACCTGAGCTTCCTCACACCGCCAACACTACCCTTGCCCTGCCCCCCTTTCACTGACCCCCCCCTATTCCGCTTATTTTGAATTTTTAGAATCAAGGATAGGATACCAGATTTCGAGTTAAACGGGAGTTTCACTCTAAATGAAACTACAAACACGAGTTTCGCAAGAAAACCTGACGTGATGGAATTTTTTGAGTATTTTTCCCGGTTTCAGTGAGTAAAAATCTATAAGAAACGGTATAAAGACTCTGTGCAATTTTTTGGTTGCAGACCTGTGTTATCTAAGTTTTTATTGACATTACATTTATCTAATTTCAGGTAAACCGCTGATGTGATATTTTTTGTGACATAAAACGAATGGCAAATCTTCAACGAAAGACGCAATGAGTAGTCTGGCTTACTGAAACAAAATCTGATACGAACACTCATGGAAATTACAGTACTAAGTATGAAAAATACACCGTCACGTCCGTGGATTCGCAAGGGGCCCAAGAAATTTGTGGAGACAGGGTCAGTGTAGGAAAAACTGAAAACTACTCGACCAAGAACATTCGATGAAAACATCGATCGTGTGTATGATCGATGAAAACATCGATCGTGTATATGATCGATGAAAACATCGATCGTGTAGGATGAGCGATGAAAACATAGATCCTGTAGGATGAGCGATGAAAACATCGATCGTGTAGGATGAGCGTGTAACGTATACTCTATATTCACTTTCCTTTTGATTTTACTATCTCTGGTTATTTTATTTTACTATGTAAATTATCTTCTTACTGAAGGAAATATTATTTCACCCGATGAATGAGATCTGGCAATGAGTGTAAGTCATGACGTGGTGGTAGCTAGTATATAGGCGCGTTCATCGAGACTTAGGGAGAACTTTTGTTGTTGTTATGAGAGAGCGTTGTTGTTTACGAGGAGAGATTCTTCATTATGGTAAAACTAGTTGTGTGTGTGCTTTAGTTGACCAAGAGTCTGAGAATAAAGAAGTTACTGTAAGTTAGTCTTTCTCAATTCATAGTTTTTGTCAGACCTCTGTCTGGCTGTTAGGTTTATAACATTTATTTATAACTATAAATAACCAGCGTTAAGACTTTGTTTACGTTCGTAATTAACTAGTAACAACACCCTTTTGAATTCACTATTTTGAAGCTTAGTACAAGTATATCATTAGCTAGCTGGTAGGAAGAGAATCATTCATATGAATTAGCTTAGCGGAAAGAAAATAAAGCTAATTCATTATAAGCGATGGAAACATAGATCCTGTTGGATGATCGATGAAAACATCGATCGTGTAGGATGAGCGATGAAAACATCGATCATTTGCTCGTAAACCAACAAAGTCCATACTTGCTGCTTTTAGACAGCGACAGCTACCCCATTCAACACTGAACAAAGTCCTACACAAGTATTTACGACTACATGCATACAAACTGTAACTCTTGAAGGCACTTGAACCAAATGATGAATCAAAACGAAAAGATGCTGCTATTCACATGCTGGAACTAATTTCTGAAGATGCATCCTTCCTCTCCCGTGTTTGTTTTAGAGATGAGGCTACCTTCCATATCTCAGAGAAGCTAAACAAACACAATGTGAGGATTTGAAGATCAGAAACCCCCTATATGGCTTGGGAGATTCAGCGGGATGGCCAAAAGGTGAATATTTTGCGTGGGCAGCATGTGAAATCGAATCAGAATGTCATTTTTCTATGTTGAAAACACAATTTCTGCAGATTGTTACCTTGATGTTTTGAACGTATATGTGGTAACTGAGCTGGAAGACCTTCAACCAATAATCATCTGCCAGGAAGATGATGCGCCACACCGTTGGGGACTGCGTGTTCGTGAGTTCCTAAACAACACATTTCCGGACCTGTGGATTGAAAAGTAAGGCTCCGTTCCTTGGCCACCTCTTTCCCCAGATACTACTCCCATGGACTTCTTCCTCAGGGTATATGTGGAAGATATCGTGTATAAAACCCAAGTACGATAACTTCACCGACCTGAAACAAAGAATTGAAGACGTCATTTCCAACATTGATGAAGCTGTGTTACAGCAAAAACGGGGAGAAATCGATCACCGTCTTGATGTGATTAGTGCAGCAAATGGTGCCCATGTAGATATGTTTAAAACGTGGTATAATATACACATTACTCGTCCTTATGTTGCACAGGTTAATCTATTCACTTGCATTTTTATAAATGTCTAAAATTATGAACAGACTTTGTGGACACCATATATTTTCTCCTAATTACTAAAATCAATACTGAGTTTGGTAAAAGAAATATTTCGGAAGGTCTATCAACATGTTTGAGAATGCCAAAGTTAAGCTTACCATACTTTTATCCTTTATTTCTCCTGCGCAGTAGATTCTGTCCCAAAACAATGCATTGAAAAATATTTCCAGAGATGAATAGTGATGTTCCTATTATACATTTTCGATGCATGTTTCCTCTCTTCTTATGCGGACTTCCTCTTTTAAGTACTCGTATAATTAATATAGAATATTAAACATTACAATATCACAGTTTCTGAAAGACTGTTTCGAAAAAAATATTTTTATATATAATAGAGAGACAAAAGTATTTTTTTATTGGAGGTATAACGACCACCATGAGCAACTCAATGGGCTATAAGAAGGCGCGCGTCCCTAATTTAGGGTCACTGGTTCTAGGAAATGGAGAAAGCTCGTGCCCTAAGACAAACACAATATCCATGCCTCACCGGGATTCTAACCCGGATCACTGTCGGACGAATGATCAGAAAATATCGCTTAGACCACTGCGCCATCGGGGCGGCGACATAAGTACTGAAAACAGTTTTTCACGTATTTTACAGTTACCCTAAAGGTTAATTTTCTTCTTAATTGGCATAAATACACGTTTATTTAATACACGGAAAGTTAATTTGAAATGGGTTTCGCGGAAGTAAGAGTGGCTAATATTTTCAGTTCTTTTTATAAAATTTGAAATAAAAAACATTAGCTAAATACAGTGAAACTTCGGTTATACGTTTCTCAATTATATGTTTTTCACTTTTAAACGAAATTATACGTTAATCTCGATATTTTTCGGTACTTACTTTTGCTTGTTTAACTCAGTTAAACGTAACGTTTTTGCGATTATGCGCTAAAATTTGATTCCAGATTATTAAAAATATACAGTTCTGTGGTTCTTTTATGTGTAATCCAGTACGTCACAACTTTGAGGGGATTGTGCCAGCGTTGTTCTGTTTCTTCTGGGTGCACAAAGTTGAACCTTCGTTTCATCAGAGAAGATTATATTGTTCATTTTCCGCTTGAATTAAAACTTTGTTTTGCATTTCATGACTCCCACATACACTATATTGATAGAAGTCACCAGACACCCCTTCAAAAGCAAATGAACTGATCCGCTACATTGTTAAGATGCGCGCTACTGCTGCAAACAGTATAAAAACAAGCTTGCGGCTGACCGCGATCATATCTCACTGTGTGGTTGAGTGAAAATGCCAAGGCTAGAGCGAACTGACATTCAGAAAAGAAAGATTGTTGGGTGCTATATGAGTAGGTTGTCCATTCGAGAAACCGAGAGGTGTTTAAACATATCTAAGTCAACTCTTTTGGATGTACTGAATAAGTGGAAGATACATGGCGTGCATGAAGCAACAAAACGTACCGGCAGACAAGAGAAAATCGGCGATAGAGGACGTCGAATCCTCACGAGAGTCGTTACAGCAAATGGACGGAGTACTCCACAAGAACGCAGGGTACAGGTAAGTAAAAATGCTGGAACCTCGGTATGTACACGTACCATTCGCAGAGAACTTCATTCCATGGCTTACCGTGGTCGTGCAGCTGCTCATAAGCCTTTCATCTCCACTCGGAATGCTACTCGTCGTGTAGCACCGTGTAAAGAACATTTATCGTTTCATCTCCACTCGGAATGCAACTCCTCGTTTAGTATTGTGTAAAGAACATTTATGTGGATCAATAGAAACGGGTCCTATTGACTCATGAATCCAGATACACAATCCATCAGTCTGACGGTCGTGTGTGGGTAGGGCGGCAGCCTGGAGAACGCTATTTACCAGAGTGTACTGTTCCTACGGTCAAGTTTGGAGCTGGCGGTATACTAGTGTGCGGGTATTTTTCGTGGAACGGTCCCGACCCATTGGTTATCGTGAACAAACCTGTTAACCAGCACCTCTACCTCGATATTCTGGACAATTATGCCCTATCAACTCTGTGGCAATACTATGGAACCGAGCCTTGTTGGTGCCAGTAGGATAATGCATTGAGCCATTAAGCAAGAACTATCACGGCGTGGTTTTGACGATAATTCCGTATCGTGTGTGGACCGGCCAGCACAGAGCACTGATCTTCATCCCATAGAACACCTATGGGATGAATTAGAGAGCCGCATAATAAGTTTGGAACCAAGGCCTACTATTAAGCAACAGTTAGCGATGCATTATGTAATGAATGGAAGCGCATACCTATCGCTGTGTTTCAAAACCTTGTCGAAAGCATGTCTCAAAGGGTCAGTGCATGCATTAAGGCCAAAGGTGGACCGAAACCGTACTTATATATGTCAATAAATGTTGCATTGTGTTTCTTTTCTAGGTGTCCGGTGATTGTTGTCAATATAGTTTATGCATATGCGCTATACTTTGTAGTTCCACTATTTCGTGACGTAGTAGCATATAATCCTAAATGTAACATCAATATTCTGATTTCAAATGAATACATTAAGGATCCGAAGAAAATAAAACCTAATAATTATTGAGTTCCATACTGAAGCACTGGTTTCAGATACCAACCCGTGAGGATTTCGCTTAATCTAGAATCAAGATTTTTACAGACAGATAGATTCGTCAAAAGGGAAGTCGTTTGTTTCCATAGGCTTTATATTTTTTGCAAAGCGATAAAATATATATTATAATTTGTAACCTTCTTTCTCTTTCGCCGCTAATGGGACTTTAAATATTTCATTATTAATGAACATCTTATTATCCTTTAAAGTGGTTTCACCTAAAACATCTGCCTTATGTTTCCAATGGTAAAACTTCTCTACGCATTTTCTTTGCAATTAATGTATTCCCAGGGATGAAAATTTGCACATGGATTAAACTTACTTGAAGTTATAGCATGGGATACTTAATACATGCTAAAATATAACCATAATTATATTTAAAATCAATAATTTTTCTTTCAGTAGTGTTCAGACCTATTAATAGAGGGCGCGACCTGTGCATTGATGACGTCAGAAGACAAACAAATGTTAGATTGCTTGATTATGGTTATAATTTAGCAAGTATTAAGTATCTCATGCTATAACATAAAGTTAGTTTGATCGATGTGCAAATTTTCATCCTTGGGAATACATTAATTGCGAAGAAAATACGTAAAAAAGTTTTACCATTGGAAACATAAGGAAGAATTTTTTTTTGGTGGAACTACCTTAAAGCACACATTATTTACATTTTGTAATTACCTAACATTTTCGAATTTTGTTTACACGTTTTATAGATGTTTTTTTTTCTCACAACATTTATGTTCTATTAACACGGAGTGACAAAATTTTTCATATGTTGCTGTCGGATAGACATGTAAAAAATATTAAGGTAAGCTAATAAAGTTTTTAGTTAAAAATCCATCGGAGTTTGATTCGATGATTGTTTTCCTAGAAAGTCGATTTGAAAATTCGAAAGTGAAGAATACTATATACGTGGGCCAGATTTTTATCTATTTCTGTGATGTATGCATATCTGGAAAGTAGATTAGAAATTGTCGAGGACAGGAAACCAGATTTAAGTAGTGCAAAAGAATAATAAGGATTTGTCATGTTTCTTTTTCTGCAAAGTTGATGAAAAAATTACGAAGCGTAACAATGATTCTTCAAATGTTCATTCGCATTTCTCCTAATGACTTTCCTTCTAAACAGCCGATTCGAAAATGCTGATGTAAGCATACCAGTTAGATGATTCAAATATTTAGAGGCATTTTACACTTTTCCTTTTTTTAAAAGGTGATTCCAAAGTGTCAGTATAAGCATCCAAAGTATGTGAAATGTTTATAGGCATTTTTCATGATGTCTGTCTGTGGGAGTTAGGTTAGTAACAATCGTGATAAGAATCTCAGTAAGGTGGTCAAAATGTTTGAGGGTTTTTTTCTTTGATACCTCAGTTTTGTTCCTTTTGGGTTTAACGACCACCGTGAACAACTCGATGCGCTATAAGCAGTCCCCTGTCCCTAATTCAGGCTCACTGGTTCCAGGGAAGAGAGAGAGAGAGAGAGAGAGAGAGTGCCGTAAGTCAAACATAGCATCCCTGCTTCACAGGGACTCGAACCCGGAACCGAACTCGGACAAATAGTCATAAGCCAGCGGTTAGACCAATGGGGCACCAGGATGGCCATGATGTCATTAATATCTTTCTGTTAGAACTGGATTAGAAATTATCGAGGGGAATATCCCAATCAGATGGCAGAAATGTATTCCATGATGTCTGTGGGAACTGTATTAAAAAATACCGCAATAAGCATACCAGTTTGGCGATTCAGTTTTTATGGGCATTTGCCATGATGTTTCTTTTCTTATTCAATGTATTATGAAATGTCGTTATTTGCATATCAATTAGGCGGTCCAAATGTCTACACGAATTTTTCATATAAACCGGAGATCCAAATCATTATGACTAGCGTGTCATTACTCAAATCGAAGCAACAGTAGGTAAACGACCGCGCGTGGAAAGGTCATTAAATGGTAAAAATAACTCCTGATACTGAGCTTTGTTAATCAGTGTTATTCTTGTTTTTCAGATGGGAAAGACAGCTGAATTAAGTGAGTTTGATAAAGCCAGATTATAATTGTCGGATAACCGTGTCAGAGAATTTCCGAGATGGCAATGCTTGTGGGGGTGCTCCATGGTGACTCGTGGTCAATGCTTTCAAAAAGTGGTACCAGCCGTTAAAAACCACGAACCGCCAACAAAGTGTGGGCCGACCTGGACTCATCGTAAATAGAGGTCAGAGAAACGCTTTGAGTGGGCGTGCTAAAATAGGTTCACCGCCGAAAGCGCATACAATGAGCACACGAACTTCAAAACTGCACCTTGAATGACTAGAAAAAAGTTATCTGGTCCGATTAATTATATTTTCTGTTGCGCTAGGTGTACCAACACTTCCCCAGGTAAACAAAGCACGCGTGCTTCGTTTCCCTGGGGAAGTGTTGGTATCAGGATGCACCGTGGGAGGAAACCCGTCCAGTGGAGGAAGTGTGAAGCTTTTGGCATTGTTCTGCTGGAAAACACTATATCCCGTCATTTCTTTGCTGGAAACTATGATGTCTATTAGAGGTCTGCACGGGCCCGGGCCTGGTTTGGCCTTTGCTCATTTCTAAGTTGGAAAAACGGGCCGGGTCTGGGCCTTCAATATTTAATGTAAAACACACACGGGCCGAGCAAGGTGTTTTTTTTTATGAGTCAAACAATCGTTTTATGGTGCCTTTTTCGTTTGTAAATCTCACAACGTACAGCAGCAGGATAAAAATAGAAGTTTAACGACATCTTCCCCTCCTACAAAACAATTGGAGTGAGTCAACTCCCTTAGTTTTTCAATGTGAATGTGGTCCCTTTTCTCTCTCTCTCCAACTTCCACCCTCCTCTCATGCTTCAGGGCAGGCTATTAACTGCAGCATTTATAAAACGAGCCACCAGCTCGCAGACGATTTTTTTTATTGCTCTGGTCGGCGGCACACTTACTTCTGTGTATAAATTTGTGCCGTATGTTTCCGATTTGTACTCTCAGAGAGTAAGTAGATGGCAAATGAACCCTTAGGTATCCCAGCCCAGCCGTTTTCAAAACTTCTGTGACAATGGTTAGCTGGGCAGTCTGTCGTTGTCCCTAGCATATGCTCAGTTCAGTGTTGCTGATAAATACTCTTCCGTACTTATTATGGAGTTTAAGAAAGCGAAAGATTTTCGGGGACACATCGCTTCCGGAGAATATATGCTTGTTGACCATGTAAAATAGAACGGACGAACTCATAATTCTGGATATTTTGTGCTTTTCGAATTAACCTTCCCGTTTCTTATCCCCAAAGATATTCCGGTTCCTGCGGTAAACAATGTTAATTTGAAAACCCAGAAAATTTGAAAGGCATGGAAATTGTCGTTTACATGCAATATTGTGGAGTATACAAACCCCAACTCTTATCAGACGTCACGTGACATTTCATAAACTTCGATGAACTGTAAGGATGGCTTGACGACGTCGAATCCTTGCAAAATACAAGCAGTTGAATCAGTTTGAGAGAAGACGTATAATTGGGTTTAGAGAGACCGGTTGGTTAAATCGCCGTATTGCCAGGCATTTGCGTCGGAGAGACACACGACAATCGGACGATGTTGGCGCTAATGGGGCAAGGACGGCCCAAACCAGCAGCTCGCGGGCAGTGGACGGCAGAGGGAAACAACTACACTCGAGGATCGAGCGAGTGAGAGAGCCGCACGAACAAGACCGAAATCGTCGCTCTGAACCATCAATGTACATGTTGCGTCGTCTACAGGTACGGAGGTGAACATCCTGACCATTCTCAGAATATTTGCGGAACGGGGACTACAGTCGAGGAGAGCACTCCGCCGCTTACCACTGACCAAAGTACATAGCTGACACCCGTTGCAGTGGTGTCTGGCCCGATCAACGTGGCATAATGTCTAGTGGTGTCCTGCTGTCTTCAGTGATGAGTGACGGTTTGCACTTGGCGCCGATGACGAGCGCGTACTTCTCTGGAGACTAGCCGGCCAGAGAACGGATCCTGCTTTTACTGACCAGCGACACACGGCTTCTACACCGGGAGTGACTCTCAGGGAAGCCTTTTCTTACGATAGTCGAACGCCTTTGTTTGTCGTCCGTACCACCCTCACAATTCAATGGTTCGTCGACGAAATTCTGCGACCTGTTGTGTTGCCATTCCTCTCATAGCGTCACCAATAAATTCATCAGCAGTATAATTCTCAGCCACACACAGCACAGATCTTCAAAGCCTTGATACGTAATCTCGACACCCTTCCATGGCCAACGTGATCACCTGATCTCTCACTGATCGAAAATGTTTGGGACATGATGGGACGCCACCTACGCCCATCACGGAATATCGGCGAAGTAGCCGATAATTTGGACACCATCTGGCATGCTATACGCCAATACAATATCTGTGAACTGTATGCATTTATGCCACGCCGGTTAACCGCTTGTATCCCAGCCAGAGGAGGCGCTACAGTGTACTAGCTTGTTCCACTCTTGTACCTGTTTTATCCAAATAAATGGCCGAATCTGCTTTGAATTGTAATAATATATTTTCCTATATATGAAAATACATTGTACGCATCAATTTTCACCTTGATTGCGTGATTCGTTTTAGGTGCTTTTTACTTTTTTTTTTCGCAAAGAGTGTATACACGCAATTCTTCTCCTATGTAATATTCTTTTAATTTTTTTACCTCACGTTCACTATTGTGTTCTTATAATGGCCCTGTGAAAGAGTAGTTTTAGAACAGAGATTCCAAAATGAAAGTTGAAAATCTATCCATCTGACCTTGATCTGAAATGTTTCAGTACATGTTACAATGTTTTCTGTGAACAATTTTCCAAGAGCCATTGAAAGACATAGAGACCGTCTTTGTTAGTCTTATTTTTGATCATAGCAAATTTCTGCTGAAGAAAATTTTAGAGGCACTTGTATGACAGATTGCCACTAATCCAACAATAGAAATGTAATTAATACACTTCAATTGCTACCAACTAAGTCTTCATGGTTAAAATGTATAGCCCTTTTCTTCTATGTCCACATTGCCACGAGTTTTTCTCAGCTGAGTGGGTTCCGAATGCTTGTGTTTCGTTTAGTGTGAATGTTTTGACGCCATCTATTGAGATATTTTCGAACTTTTCTCATTTTAGATTTTAAAGGAAAAAACATCTTGAACTTCTTCAATGAAGAGTCTGCTAGGTAAGGAACTGAACCTTATACGTTTTGTTCCACTTTTGTAATTGCTTACCGCGCTAAAAATTGATTCTACCAACTAAATTTCAATTTCTTCAAAACTTAGAGTGGCTTCATTCCCTTTACAAAATTTTTATTATGCCTGTTTCTCTTTCTTTTTTGTTTTTACAATCTCAGTTTGGTTTAGTTAAAGCTCAAAGGAATACTTCACGCAATGTTCATTTCTAAAATTGCATTTTGCATTTTTACGAAAATTTTGTACGCACCAAATTTATTAAGCGGATATCCCTTATTCATAAATACAGGAGTACAGTTTTCAGATTTCTAATGCTTTATTATTGATCAGAAAGAGACGAATCTGATTTCTGAACATTAGTTTTGTGTTATAGCTTCTTCATTTGGAAAGAAAAATAAAATTGACTTAGTATTAGAAAACAATTCGATGACCTAAAAATTTCTTTCAAGAATCATCAGAAAAATACTTGCAGGATACCTACTAAGAAGTTTGTTTTGTACAAAATATTTTGGGAAAAACAAAGTTGAATAAAAAGCAAATCGTGCAGAATAAATGCTATGTTGAATGACATGGTAAGGTCCAGCTGAAAAGAATAGTTGTTGATACCATATACCGATTCTAAGATAATTCTGCTGAAGAAATTTTGTCATGGCCACAGTAGTGTTTTAAGAATTTTCACGAGAGCAAAATCAAGCTAATAAATTTATTTTATAAGCGTAATTGTCACAGAATGAACTCCCAAATGCATGTCTTACAGTTTCTAAGAAGTTAACATAGCAGCTCGTATTGCCCTTTCAGTTTTCTAATATACTGAATATTAATGGGCTTTGTAATGATTTTAAGATCGGTTGGGAGAAGGAGCGAGAGAAAACGGGAAGGGGATACGTCTCTCCTCCTAAAATGACTCTGAGTTTCCTTCTCACCATTAAAATAAAGCAACAGAACACATCACAGTTTTAAACGGGTCTAAGAGGGTTGCGTCATATCCCTTGGCCATCGTAGTACCAAATACGAGGAAAATCACTGTAGGATATTTAATTTGAATGTTACGCGCAATTTAATCCTGATGCCCCCAAGAATTCGCCAATTACAGGATTACAGTTGGCAAGTGATGAATCATCGAAATTATGCTGAAATTATCGCCGAGATTTACGCAAGTCCAAGCATGGACTTCGCCCTTCGAGACATTAAGTTGAAGGAAGTGTCCAGAGGGCTACAAAATTAGGAAAGCAGAAATAAAGAGGGAGAGAATGAGACTAACGCTTCAGAAAACCTCAAAGGATGTGCCTACAATGTCGCTAGTATTAGGACTGGGATTGCCAGAACAGCTTAATGTTATTCAAGATACGTTTGTCCGCACCGAATCTCGTTAAAGTGATGTGGGTGCTTTCGAAAAGGTTTTCTACGTTCTCCCTCTAGGCACGCAGAAACTAGGGGACGGGGAAAACTGTATAGAGAAAACATTACGTTTAAATTGCTTTAAATTTCTACTTTTGTTTTTCTTATCTTATAGGAATTCTTATGTAAAATGGTCATAGGTTTCCATATGGAAGCGAAAGTCCTAGATTCTTATGTAACTCAGTATGCGGTTCAGTATTTTTCCTGAATAAATATTCCAAATGTTACTGTTTATAAAACAAAATTCAGATAGTGCCCAGGTACTTTTTGTAGATAATTTATGCTATGCATATTTCTCATGCCAAGATCTTTGTGGGTGTGATATAAAACATGTTATTCGAGAATGTACGTTTTGCTACGTACTTCATTTCTTCGCGTCACTCACGACCACACTGAGCCACAGTACTTAAATCACAAAAACAAACAATAAATATTAGTAAGTCCTGAAAATGAGCGGTACTTAGGTAGGCGGATTAACGATTGTTATTATCATAAATACACATGAAAAAAGATATGTGAATAATAAAAGTTAATATTTACTAAGCTATGGTGGGCAGTAGTAAGTACTTCGACTGTTCAGTTTTTCAAAAACAATATTTATTGTTATTATTATATATTATTCATATTTAGACGAACGTAAGAAACGATCCTTAAAGAAATGTGATGTAGCTACTACGAAAGTGCATCAGTGCATGCGCAAGATTAAATCTAACCTCAGGACAAAAAGAAATGCTGAATCGCAAATCTGTTAGCGTGGAGGCTTGGGAACTTTTAATCTAGGATGTTACTAGAATTGTTTACTAGAATAGAATAGAAAATAGTACTCGAATAGTATAGAATAGTTTTGAACTAAAATAGTTTTCATATTCTAGAATAGTTAATACTAGAATAGAATAGTTTTGATATTCTACAATAGTTACTACTAGAATAGAATTAACTCTTTTAGAATAGAATAGTTTGATATTCTAGAATAATTACTACTAGAATAGAATGAACTCTTCTAGAATATAATACTTTTGATATTCTAGAATAGTTAATACTATAATAGCATTTACTACTCTGTAATAAAATGTTTTTGGGCCATTACTAGAATAGAATAGTCAAGGGCCATACAACTGAATAGTCAATAGAAACAATTATTGATTTGCAAAAATCAATAATTGTTTCTGTTCATAGTCAACAGAATAGAATACTAATAGAAAAGTAGTCATAGAATAGTCAATAGAATAGAATAGTAATAGAATATAAATAAAATAGAATGATCATATGTCATAGAATATTCATAGAATAGAATAGTAATATAATAGTAATAAAATAGAATGATCATATGTCATAGAATAGTCATAGAATAGAATAATAATAGAATAGAATAGTCATATAATAGAATAGTCCATAGAATCGTCAAGGACTAGAACAATCATAGAATAGAATAGTCCATAGAATAGTCAAGCAATAGTCAAGAGCCATTACTACAATAGTCAATAGAATATTAAAGGGCCATTACTAGAATAGAATAGTCACTGAATAGCCAATAGAATAGTCAAGGGCCATTACTACAATAGTCAATAGAATATTCAAGGGCCATTACTAGAATAGAATAGTCACCGAATAGCCAATAGAATAGTCAAGGTCCATTACTAGAATATAATGGTCATAGAATAGTCAATAGAATAGTCAAGGGCCATTATCAATAGAATAGTTAAGGAATAGTCAAGGGCCAATAGTAGAATAGAATAATCATATAATAGTCATATAATAGTCAAGGGCCATTAGTAGAATAGAATAATCATATAATAGTGATATAATAGTCAAGGACGATTACTAGAATAGAATAATCATATAATAGTCATATAATAGTCAAGGACGATTACTAGAATAGAATAGTCATATGTAATAGAATAATGATCGACTAGAATAGTCAAGGGCCATTGCTAGAATAGAATAGTCACAGAACATCAATATAATAGTCATATGTCATAGAATAGTCATAGACTAGAATAATCAATAGAATAATCAAGGACCATTACTAGAATAGAATATTCATAGAACATCAATAGAATAGTCAAGAGCCATTATCAATAGAATAGCCAATACAATAGAATAGTCAAGGGACGATTACTACAACAGTCAGTACAATAGTCAAGGGCCATTACTACAATAGAATAGTCATATGTCACAGAATAGTCATAGATTAGAATAGTCAATAGAATAGTCAAGGGCCATTTCTAGAATAAAATAGCCATAGAATACATTATTATGTCATAGAATAGTAATTGAATAGAACAGTCATATGTCATAGAATAGTCATAGAATATAATATTAATAGAGTAGAATGATCATATGTCATAGAATAGTAATAGAATAGAATAGAATAGTCATGGAATAGAATAGTCCACATAATAGAATATTTATAGAATAGAATTATCATATGTCATAGAATAGTCATAGAATAGAATAGTAATAGAATAGAATAGTCCATAGAACAGTCAAGCAATAATCAAGGGTCATTACTACAATAGTCAATAGAATAGTCAAAGGCCATTACTAGAACAGATTAGCCATAGAAAAGTCAAGGACGGTCACTAGAATAGAATAGTCATAGAATAGAATAGTCAAGGGCCATTACTAGAATAACTTTGTGCGCAAAATTAAAGGTTGTCGTATCTTTACTTTTGGTCTAGAATATCTACATGTTACACCCTGTAACGTATACTCTAGATTCACTTTCCTTTTGATTTTTACTATCTCTGGTTATTTTATTTTACTATGTAAATTATCTTCTTACTGAACGAGATGTTATTTCACCCGCTGAATGAGATCTGGCAATAAGTCTAAGTCATGACGTGGTGGTAGCCAGTATAAATAGGCGCGTTCAACGATACCAAAGGAGAGAGTTTGTTTATGTGGAGAGCGTTTGTTATTGTATAGCCAGAGCGTTTGTTGTTGGATAGGGAGAGCTTCGTTCTATGTGATTAGGTTGATTCTTCATTATTGTAATAGGATTAGTGTGTGTGCGTTGGATGATTCAAGAGTTATCTAATAAAAGAATTTGTTGTAAGTACGTTTTTCTCAGTTCATAGTTTTTGTCAGATCTCTGTCTGGCTGTTAGGTTTAGTTCATTTAGTGTTATTAGTAACAACCAGCATAAGACTTTATTCATCTTAATTACTACTACAACATTACTACCAGTTATAAGCTTGTTCATTATTATTACTACACTACTAGCAGGAAACTTTATTCATGATATAATTAATAAAACAACAAGCATTAGAAGAAGCATAATTAGCAATTCATTTAGAAGGAGTATTGAATTCATTATAATTCAGTAGCAAAAGCATTATAAAGCATTATACTTAGCTTAGTACAAGCATTGAATTAGCTTAGTTAAAAGCTTTATTCATTATAACCCCATCGTATTATACATCATTTCAAAGCTCTCGTGATAGCAGAAAACCGTCCCTTTGTGGAGGGTCGAGAAGAAGCCGAATTTCGCTACGACGCAATGTTTTCATACCATCAAAAATGCATTTTTGAAATGTCTTTACCAATTCAGCATCAGGTCCTCGTAATGTACGCAAATTGCAATGATATATTGTTACGTTAATGTAAAACGAGAGGAAATAATGTTCGGCGATGGTTTAGTAAAGCATATTGTTGAGTAATAATCAAATTAAATATTATTGCGCCACTCTACGGGATCATATTTCAGCAATGGTTTAGGTAATTACGCACCGTTACCCATTTTCGTTGCATCGAAATTCATTACTTGGGCTTTATTGTAGTACTGTCGAGAAAGATGCATAGCATCAGCAATGCATCTTTCTCGACAGTGCTACAATTTTCTCCATTGATAAAGGACACTTCCGCATTTCTTGTCTGAGTCTCACATAGTATTTCTGAAACGCGCCCTGAAGCATAAAACACCACAATTTAAGTGTTAGTTATCGAAGGACCAACAGTTCTGAGAATGGGCCTTATATGAATGTTCTCCATTGATAAAGGGCACTTGCGGATTTCTTGTCTGAGTCTCACATGATTCTCAAATGTGTCCTGAAACATATGACCCCACAATTTAAGTAATAAATACCAAATAAAAATAAAAATAATATATACAGCATTCGCAGAAAAAAGTTCAGTCAGAAAAAAGTTGCGCGATGTCCTAATTAGCCAAATACAACAATCCGTGCTCTACTTGCGGAATTCGCGGTGATATTCGCAATTAAAATTGTAAAAAATGTGTCGTCTGGACTTCTGGCTTGTTCTGCTTCATAGCTTTGTAGCGCACGAATCGAGTAGAGTAAGAGCTCTCTCGCCTGCTGGAAATTATAGCTCCAGGCGATGCATTTTTACAATTTTCATCTTGATATCTCCTCGCATTTTGCATGCAGAATGACGAGGGTTGTTTCTTTTCCGACTAATTATGACATTGCGCAACTTTTTATTTGCACTTTTCTTTTAGCGAAGGCTATATAATTTTTATTTTTTTTTATTTTTACGCAAATGCCACCCATAGGTGTGCAGCTGGCATGAAGTAAGTCTTTACGTCATTTTGAGAATTTTTCTAATTCAAGTCTGATCCTCTGATCAACTGTTGAGACAAAAGCTTAGTTCAAAATTTTTAAAGACTACCGGGGTAACGTATCTCTCTCTCTGTATATATATATATATACAGTTCTGAGAATGGGCTTTACATGAATGTTCTCCATTGATAAAGGGCTATAACGAAGTAAATTTCTCCGTCAATTTTATCCGCGCCAGGATTCGAACCCGGGTCCACTCATTCCGGAATAAGTTGCTCTACCAATTAAGCTGCTCGGACGTTTTATTCTGATTCCTATCTGCCTTTATGTCGTGTGCGTCCTTCTGGCAGGTACGTCGCATCTCCTGGTACGTTACAGGGCACTTGCGCATTTCTTGTCTGAGTTACACATAGTGTTTCGCAAATGTGTCCTGTATGTATATATATACACACACACTATATTGAGAGGTCACCGGACGCACCTTCAAAAGCAAATGAACGGATCCGTTGCATTGTTAAGACGCGCGGTACAGCTGAAAATGGTATAAAAACAAGCCTTCAACTGTATGTGGTCATATCGCAATGTGAGGTTGAGTGAAAATGTCGCGGCGGGAGAGAACAGACTTTGAGAAAGGAAAGATTGCTGGTTGTTATATTAGTGGGTTGTCCAAAGGAGAAACCGAGAGGTGTTTAAACATACCCAAGTCAACTGTTTTAGATGTACTGAATAAGTGGAAGACACATGGCGTGCCTGAAGCAGCGAAACGTACCGGCAGACCAAAGAAAATCAGTGATAGAGGACGTCGAAGCCTCAGGAGAGTCGTTACAGCTAATCGACAGAATACTACACAAGACCTCAGTGTACAGGTGAGTAAAGTGGTTGGAACCTCGGTATGTATACGTACCATTCGCGGAGAACTTCATTCCATGGGTTACCGTGGTGATGCGGCTGCTCATAAACCTTTCATCTCCACTCGAAATGCTACTCGTCGTTTAGCATGGTGTAAAGATAATTTATCGTGGCTCGTAGATAAATGGAAACGGATCCTATGGACTGATGAATCCAGATACATGTTCCATCAGGCTGATGGCCGTGTGTGGGTATGGCGGCAGCCGTGGAAACTACATTTAATACAGTGTACTGTTCCTACGGTTAAGTTTGGAGCTGGCAGTGTACTCGTGTGGGGAGTCTTTTGTGGTATGGTCCCAGCCCATTGGTTATCGATAACAAACCTGTTAACCAGCACGTCTACCTCGATATTCTAGAGAATTATGCTCTACGAATTCTGTGGTAATGCTATAGAACCGAGCCTTTTTGTTTCCAGCAGGATAATGCACCGAGACATAAAGCAAGGATTGTTACGGCGTGGTTTGAAAATAATTCCGTATCGTGTGTGGACTGGCCAGCACAGAGACCTATTCTTAATCCCATAGAGCACCTAAGGGATGAATTATAGCGCCACATAAGAAGTTTGGAACCAATACCTACTACTAAGCAACAGTTAGAAGCAGCATTATGAACTGAATGAAAGCGCATACCTATCACTGTGTTCCAAAACTTTGTGGAAAGCATGTCTTGAAGGGTCAGTGCATGCATTAAGGCCAAGGCAGACCGACACCGTTCTAATATATGTCAATAAGTGCTATGTTGTGTTTCTCTTCTAGATGTCTGGTAACTTTTGTCAATATAGTGTATATATATACGACACACCATTGTGAAAGAAACTTAGGAAGACCTTCATCTAGCAGTGGATTAATAATGTTGACAATGATGGTGATGCTGCTGATGATGTATCATCACATGATGATGATATATCATCATAATCATCATAAACCGTTATCTATCCACTATTGGATGAAAGTATCCCCAAGTTCTTTCTACACAATTTATCTTGCGCCCGTCTCCTCCCTATCATTCTTGCATGCTTACGAAATTCATCCAACCATCTCGAATGTAGTCTTCTGGGTCTATTTCTGTCCGTTGGAATCCAGTATAGAATTTCGGTTGTCCATTTGCTGTACTTTCTTCTTGCAACATGTCAAGCCCAATGCCGTTTCAGGGATTTTATTCTGATCGAGATGTCGTCCGCTCTTGTCGTTCTCATCAAGAGTTCCTCTCTCTTCTTATCATTTTTTTCTCATGAGTTCCTCTTCCTTTTTCACCTGGTTACAATGAGTGTGAATCTCTCGATGGGTTTTTTTTTCAGTTGTCTACAGTTATTTATCTGTCTGTTTTATTTAAAGTCCCCGTCTCTGCTCCACACGTAAGCACTGGAAGGATGCATTGACCAAACACTTTTCATTTAAGGCATAATATCATATTGCTCTTAAAAATTTTACTGTTTCACTCAAAAGGTTCTCCAACCAAGTTTCATACGTCGACTAATTTCTTCTTCAATGTGACCTTTTCTTGATATCTGCTGTAGGTATCGCTTATTTCCAGCTTTTCCCCATCAACTGAAAAATCATCATTTCTTGTGAAAGCATTGTGCATCAGTTTTGTCTCCTGGAAGTTCATTTTTAATCCCACTTCTTTACTCTTGTCAGAAAGTTCCTGGATCATTTTCTGCAGGTCTGAAGGGACAGTTGCAAAAATGACTGTGTCATCAGCAAAAAAAGGTGAGTTAAATAATCTCCATTAAACTTTGTGCCTTTGTTTTACCAGTTCAATGATTGAAAGACATTTTGTGATATGGTATTAAATAGTTTCGGGAGATATGGTGTCACCTATGTGTCACTCCCTCTACAATTATTTTTGGTGCTGTATCCTCAAATAACTGAACCTTTGCACTTGCATTTTCATAGATGTATGTATGTATGCATTTTCAATACCGCAGGATTTCAAGGCCATTGTAACTGCTGACGGCTTCGCAGAATCAAACGCCTTTTCATTATCGATAAACGTCAAACATAATGGGAGTTCATGTTACCTCGTTCTTTCAGTTACTTCTCTCAGCACATGACATGATCTATAACTCTGTAGCCACTCATGAATTATGTTTGTTCTCTCGGTTGAGTCATGTCCAGTGACACCTTCAAGCGATGTGATAGAATATACACTGGTGTGCAAAAATTAAGGAAGAAGAGGAGAAATTAGCATAACAGAGGAACGAGCAGGCAGAACGGACCGAAAGACCACTCAGGAGATAGACTAGGGTCCGGTACGGGAGGGCATGTGCATATATACAGCATGGCGTAGGAGGGGGGTAGGGTGTCGGAAGGGTATGAAGCATACGGGTGGTGTACGCTCAGCAATTCGGTGAAAGCTATTGCACGGTGTACAGCGGTTTGAACGACATCGAGTTGCTGCCACCGTGTGATATGGCCAACAGGCAATCCAGTAGACGATATCTGGATTACTTTACCCGAGGTCACGTCATTGGAAAGTTGAAAGACAGTCGAAGTGTGACTAGTGTGGCCGAAAAGTTCGGGATCGCTCACAGCATCGTTTCATGAGCTTGGAGAGCAATTCAAACGACAGGAACAGCTGTCCGAGAGTTCAGCAGTGGTCGTCCACGAGCAACCATGGCGGCGGACGACCGGTATATTGTCCTACAGGCGAAAAAAGACAGACGGCAGACAGCGGGAGAAATCGAATGGCACATGATGCAGACAACTGGACGTCCGTTATTGCGTTTTACCGTGGCCAGAAGGCTGCACAAAGGTGGTCTATTTGCACGACGACCATTACGGGGTGTGCAATTAATGCCTGCTCATATTAGACCGCGGTTTCTGTTGTGTCAGGAACACAAGAACTGGACACATCAACAATGGGATCGAGTTCTCTTTACGGATGAGAGCCGATTTAGTCTGACGAGCGATTCTGGACATATATACATCTGGAGAAAGCAGGGAAACACGCAATCACACCTCCAACATCATCGAAAGGGACCGGTTTGGAGTGGCGGAGTTCTCGTTTGGGGCGGTACCATGCTTGGTAGGCGTACTGACCACATCTTCCGAAGAGGTTCAGTCACTGGTGCCCGCTATTGTACCGAGGTTCTCCTGCCTCACGTGCGTCTGTTTAGAGCGGCTGTGGGTCGTGAGGTCCTCTTCATGGACGACAACGCTACATCTCATTGTACAGTGGCTGTTGCAGAGCTGTTGGAGGGTGAAGACATTCACCGCATGGATTGGCCCGCAAGGTTCCCGGACCTAAATCCAATCGAACACGTGTGGGACCTTCTCGGGAGACGCTTGGCAGCACGTCACCAGCCGCCAGCAACGATTCCGCAGCTGCGATGTGCGCTACAAGAGTAATGGGCTGCGATACTTCAACAGCTGCTTGACAACCCCGTCAGGAGCATGGACAGACGTTGCAAATCCTGCAACGCAGTCAGGGGTGATCATATCCCCTACTAAAGACTGGATTTTTCTTGGCAGCCGCCTGTCATATGGAGGTTTCTGTCTTCTGTCCAGTTGTGCTCGAAGCTACCTTTTCAATAAAGTGCCTTTGTATCCTTTTGATTCCTTGTTAGGACGGTTTAGCTCACTTGTCCCATATTCTTACATCTTGGGGAACTTATTGTATGATTTGAGTCGATGTGGGACACTTTTGCACGACGTTACATTCAAAAAACCGTCTCGCCCTTAATTTTTGCACGCCATTGTATATATATATATATATATATATATATATAATATAATGCTCACTAAAAGTTCAGTGTTCTAATGTTATATGTATATATACAGTATACACACTCACGGACATTGAAATTTGCGCACATAGAAGAAAACATGCTACAACCGGGAAACATTGCAAATAGCTAGGGTTCATGCTGGTATGCAAATGATCCACGTTTGGTGCGAGTGCGAATTACTGCACACCCTATAGTGGAGTTGCAAGCAAGAACCGACAGCATTATAAGCTGGCGTGTAGTCGATGTCCCATAAAAGCGAAAAACACCGGTCGACGCAAGCAAGTGTACTGAGTGACAATGATGCCGGGTAGACGCCAGAGACGCCGATTTGCGCAACTTACGGACTTTGAGAGAGGCCGGATAATCGGGCGTAAAACCGCAGGGTGGTCGGCGCGCCGTATAGCTCGCCACGTGGATCGTTGTGACCATACCGGCCGACTGTGTTGGGACCAGTGGACACGTGACGGCACTGCTACACGGCGGAGTGGCTCCGGACGGACCAGGAGGACCACCAATGGAGAGGATCGACGGATAGTATGCCAGGCACGAACGGATCCCTCGGGGACCCGACCACTATAAAGGCAGATGTAGCGGATCCTGTGTTCCCACGAACCGTTTCCGGACGCCTCACGGAAGCGAATCTGCGATCCCAGCGCCCTTGCGTGTGCTGCTATTAACAGCGGAACATCGTCGACTTTCGTGTACAGTGGTGCCAGGCCAGCGCAACGTGGAACACCACAGACTGGCAACGCATGGTATTTAGCAAAGAGTGCCTCCTCGTTTTGGGGACAGATGACCATCGTTTCCGGGTGTCGAGATCCCCGGGTCAACGGCACAATTCCAACCTTGCTATTGAGCACCACACCTCTCCCACTGCAGGCATTATGGTCTGGGGAGCCATTGCGTACGATATCCGATCAGCTCTAATAGTGGTTCGTGGATCATTGACGGGCCAGCGGTATGTGGATGAGATCCACATGTGCTCCCATTCCTGAACGGGATTCCAGGTGCGCTATACCAGCAGGATAATGCCCGCCAGCACACAGCTCGGGTTGCCCAGGACTGCTTACGTCATATCTAAGCACTTTCATGGCCTTCCCGCTCCCCGGACATGTTTCCTATCGATGTGGGACCAGTTGAAATGCCAGTTGCCGAAGCGCCGCACTATCCGGGATTTGGAGAACACTGTCCATCACATTTGGGCTAGCCAGGCACAGGACAATATCCGGCGTCTGTTCGCCTCCATGCCGGACCGTATTGCAGCATGTATCGCCGCACGAAGCGGTGCGACGTGCTATTGAAGATGACCGGACTGCGTGCCACAGATCCCTCTTTATTTGTTCTGCAGCTCTGTTTTTACCATCATGTGTATCATTCATCTGTATCATTACGTCCATAAAATTTCAGTTCAATCTGAAGCTTCCTTCTTGGTGCGCAAATTTCATTGTCCTTGAGGGTAGACTTTCTTTTTTTTATCTGTGAAATGTTATTGTAGTAATGCACATGTTCATTTTTTTAATATTAATTGTTTCAGATTTGGAGCACATCTGTTTTACTTTAACGAAACATCGTTTCATGTATTTTGGTGACACTCTATATCAAGGTAAAGTTCTTACAACAATAAAATATAGCCAATCAACAGAACGCACTTGTCAAAGGGAAAACACTCTTCAAGAAAAAAATATAGTTTCTAAATAAAACTAGCGAGGTGGTCTTGAAGATTAACACTGCACTTAACCCCGCGAAAGAAGCTACATTTAAAAACGTCAGTGGTCGATAAAACCCCTCACTCCCCCCCCCCCTCCGTGAGACCTACAATCCTTCCCCGTGGGATCTAAAATCCCTCTCCGTAGGACCCGTTCATGCCTGGCGCACGATCCGTCGAACCTCTCCGCCGGTGTTCCTCGTGGTCTATCCGGAGACGCTCCGTCGTGTGCCAGTGACGTCACGTGTCCACTGCTCCCAACAGTGATAAAAAAAAGGATTAACAATGTCAATAAAATACAATTTTAAATAGCACAGTGATTAAAACAAGACTAACATGTTCGTAAAATGCAATTTTAATAAAACGGTATTTCGTTACCTGTTATATTCCGCATTGTTAGATTCTGGTTACATGTCTGTCGAAAAGGTCACGTGACGCCACTGGCTCTCCGTTCCGTGCCCCTACTGTCTTACATTCATGGTTCCGTCGCAATCTATCATACGTCTGTGCGTATACGGTCTCTACAGTAATATCCTCCATTTTTCGAGCAGTGTGTTTCCACATAATTTAAGGAACTGTACATTTTATTTTAGTAAATGTTGCAGATAATCTATAAGGAACCTTCCTAGGTCAAAATACTTGGGAATCACACCATCTGTTCTAGATCTCTTCACTGTCTCATTCGGATTACGTATCTAATTTTTGACGCGTGAGGTTCCTGAAACACTTTTGAGAAACATATTTCTGTCAGCAAGTGGGCTTAAATTCTTATACTTTTCATCTGTAGACATTTCACTAATCCTCCACGATGTGAAATTCTTAGGAGAGACCATCTTGAGATGCACAGAAAATCGCTGCAGGTATTGCAGGGATTTTTCCCATCTTTTCCTGTGCAAGTATTTATCTTCCACTTCACTCTTTTGCACTCGATTTCGTCTTTTTCCATTTCTGAAAAATGGAATAAAAATATTGGTCATTGTTGAACGTTTTCTGCAACTCGTATGTTTCAGCTTTTTCACTTCCTCTCTCTCTCTCTCTCTCTCTCTCTCTCTCTCACACACACACACACACACGGAAGCTTGCATGTGCACATGTATCCAGCATGACGTCGCAAGAAATTCATGACTCTAATCAGAAACCGGTCTCCATGACCCTGAGACCGAACCTCCGGGTAAATTTAAGCAAATAATACTTCCTCTTATTTAGAGCTTGTGTTTTAGGTTTTGAGATAAGAAGGTACGAATTTTGGTGACGTCGTTTCTTTCTTCTATTCTTGTTTTTCTTCTTGCTATTTGTGGCTCCTAAAAAAATTGGGGTGTTATATAAGGAAGATCTTCATGGAAACAAGTTCATTCAGTAAAGCGAGGCCGAAGTCCGAGCGTAGCTCCCTTTACCAGACTCTAGACAATTAGCTGTTCGGGCATAGCTACGACATGACACATCCGACCACCGGGATTTTTGGCATGCGATTGGACATCGTCCATGGTCAGGTTTGGACATCTTTTGATTCCCAAAATTCTGTGTCATTGAGGAAGAATCGTCCAAAAACATGCGTTTTTAGGGGTTTTTCCTGGTTTTGAGAAGGGGTTGTTTGCTACCTATCTCTCCCAGAGATCTTCAGCCGATTGCGGTGGCAGTTGCGACAGAAAAAGCGAAGGACATGGTGAGTGCCATGGGGTTGATATCATGGTGATTGGTCATGTTGTATTAAAATAATGACCATTAAAAAACTTACCAATTTTGATAATTCAAAAATTCGCTGTCTATACGAGTCTCGGGACGATTAGTTGTACGGGCATAGCATATATGACACATATGACACATCCGATCACCGTTATTTTTGGCATGCGATTATAGACATCGTCCGTGGTCATGTTTTGACGCCTTCCGTTTCCCAAAATTCTGTGTCATTGAGGCATTTCAATTAAAATTATTGAAATTGGTCAACTTTTTAATTGTCACCATTCCTATAGGACACGACGAATCACCTTGATACCAGCCCCATGCCACTAATAATTGTTTTTTTCTTCAATTAAAAAAACAAAAATACACGTGCGAACGTTCCATCACATTTGTTTACATTCGATAGTCGCAATTTTTCACGACGCAATTCGCTCGAGTTTGTTAGTTCTTTTGCGGTCAATTTGAAATTATTTTCGTTCAAACTGATAAGAAAGGAAGTGGGGCACATTGTGGACACACACACACACACATACACAAAGGTTAGAATGAATTGGCACCGGTAAGCCTTTTATTTTGTTTTTGTTTTGCTTTTGTTTCTTTTCTAACAGCAAGTGCTGAAGTCGCGGTCGAGGCGAGCAATATGGCGTCAATGACGTCGCTTGTTGGTCCCGTGAGCCTTGATGAAAAACGTCGTTCCCTATCTGAGTGTGCCTTTTCGCTTTGTTTACATGCAACCTGATAACAACCAACGTGAAGGCGTGAAGGAACGCAATTCATGACACATTTTAGGCATTTGGATTTTAGAATGTTTCGTACTTTTTGTTCTGGAAGTCATAAATTTTAGGCGTTCGCTTATTAGAATTTGTTATAATAGACGCCTTAATGAACTTAGATTTTGCAATAACTTTGCTCAAAATTTGTCAACTGTACCCGAGTTATCAGTTACCGTTGGCGGCTTGTCCTAGTTACAAAAACAATCACAGAGCTTCGTTTCCTAATGCAGTATAACCTCTATTTTTAATACCAAAAAAAATTATTCCTGGCATGAAGTTTGAATTTCGTTCGAAACTTGAATACTAACAATGCGGAAATGACGTTACAAAATTTCCCGAGTTTCATCTACAGAAAATAAGCGCAAAAACAAAGAAATTACAAAAAATTGTTGAATTTCTGGAATGAATCACACTCTTGGGTTACGGGGAGCCAGTTTGTGCGGCCGGCTAAGTTTTATTTTAAATGTTCGATTGGGTGTCCGATTACTTTTCCTGTGTTCATTTCGTCCACGGTTCGCTTTGTCTGCTCATAATACTTACATCTCCACTCGGAATACTATTCGTCGTTTAGCAAGGTGTAAAGAACATTTATCGTGGACCGCATATTAATGGAAACGAGTCCTATGGACTGATGAATCCAGATACACGATCCATCAGTCTGATGGCAGTGTGTGTGTATGGCGGAAGTCGGGGGAACGCTATTTATCACAGTGTACTCTTCCTACGGTCCAGTTTGGAGCTGGCAGTGTACTCGTGTGGGGGTGTTTTTCGTGGTATAGTCCCGGCCCATTGCTTTATCGTGGACAAACCTGTTAACCAGCATGTCTACTTCGATATTCTGGACAATTATTCCCTACCAACTGTAGCAATACTATGGAACCAAACCTTTCTGGTTCCAGCAGGGTTCCAGCAAGAGAATGCACTGAGCCATAAAGCAAGGACTGTTACGGCGTGGTGTTGCGATAATTCCGTATCGTGTGTGGACTGGTCTTCACAGAGACCTGATCTTAATCCCATAGAGCACCTATGGGATGAATTAGAGCACCGCATAAGAAATTTGGAACCAAGGCCTACTACTAAGCAACCGTTAGCGACAGCATTGTGTACTGAATGGAAGCGCATACCTATCAGTGTGTTCCAGAACCTTGTCGAAAGCATGCTTCGAAGGGTCAGTGCATGTATTAAGGCCAAAGGTGAACCGACACCGTACTAATGTATGTCAATAAATGATACGTTATGTTTCTCTTTTAGGTGTCCACTGACTTTTGTCAATATAGTGCATACTGCTCTGTGAACCACACCTGCGTCACCGTTTAGTCTCCAGGGATCTCATATCTCTAGACTGAGGGTGGTCATAATGTTAATGACTCATTGGTGTATCTTGGTACCTATTAATGAAAAAATATGGGAACCACACGAAAGCGTTTAACCCTTTAACGACCATAACGCCCAAAATGTTCGTACGCACAAACGATTATAGACACCCGAAACGCCTGTCTAGAGTGAGTCAGATTTCTTACCCTTACCTATGCTTTAAATTTTGCACGACCTATGAGGAATCAGCAGGAGTCACCGTCAGTCAACATTGTTATTACTAAAAAAAGAGCGAAACAGCAGACAGTATTCGGCGTTATGGTATTTAGAGTGGTACCAGGTTTTAGGATCATGGGCGTTAAAGGGTTAAAGAGAAGGTGCTCAACTGCGTAGTATTAAAATTTTGTATCTTTTCATAGAAAGGTACACTTCACCGAAATATATGCATTACAATTTTTTATGTGAGGGTTCATATAAGCGGTCTTCAGGCAAATTTTCGAGGAAGATCTTTGCATTGTAAGCTAGAAGAGTCGTGGGTGGTCAGCCCAGCTGGCTCGGTTCCTTTTCTGGAGCCAGTATCCTTAAGTTAAAGCAGCGCTGCTCCTTGAAGCTGTTGCTGCTGAATTGATCGTAAAGTCTCTGAATAACTATTTTTAGATGGGAAAATCCTTTTACTCTATGATGATGGTAATTACAATGGAGCCACCAAATTATTATATCGCCTCGAAGAATTAAGATTTATTAGAACATAAATAGTAATCTACAAGAGAAAGTCAACTGAAAACTTTAAATATTATCCGGCGGTTGTTGAGGCTGTTGTTTGCTTATTATGAGGCGGTTGTTTGATTATTATGAGGCGGTTGTTTGATTATTATGAAGCGGTTATTTGATTTGGCTGGCCGCATGCCTTTACCGGAATCAATTGCTCCAAATTAACGAAATGGAAAGTCTTCGAGCTGTTCATACCTGCTGTGAACCTGCGAAATGAAAAAAAAAATAATAATATTGGCAAGGACTGTGGTTTAAATGCGCAAATTACGCCGTTGCAAGAACAACATAATTTATTATGTAGCTCTGCATTACAGTTTCCAGAAAACAAAAATGATCCGAGATTCGTCAAGCCGCAACTTGTTGCAGAGGTGTTACTGTTAAACAGCTCAGCTGCAGTTGTGACGAATCGAAACGTTTCAGTTGTGTGACGAATCGTCATTTACACTTTCCGACTTCCGTCAGGACTTATGTTTAAAGGAAGCCAAAAGAGTCGTACAATGTGCAAGTTCTGCTCTCCTCCGCCAAAAGTCAGACATGAAAGAAAATCAGTCCAACATTGCGAAACAGCTATAACTTAGTTTCGCCATTTCATTTCATGATAGAGTTCTTGTAAATGAGAATATGTACTTTCAGCAGTTTTTAAGCATAGTAGAATTAATTTACAGGCATGATAGAATAAATTCTTAATGAGTGATAGATGAACGTCACTAGGACAATTAGTGCAAATTTTCTTTCTGTTCGTTATGTCATTAGTGGCATTGACATTCACGGTTTCGCGAGATTTTGAAGTGTTTTCCACATGATGGGAGGAATTGAGGGGAGATCAAATGTAACGAGTTGAGAATATTAATGGAAAATGCAAAAGGCATCCTTATAAGCTAGTTTCAAAATGGAGTGTGTCTTCTTAGTCAGTTTCAAATCTTCAAACAAAAATTTACGATAATTTTCACGAGAGTGTTGAGCTACGTATAATTTTATTTAGTTCAGAATTCTGTAGAATCTCTTGTGTTTCTTTAAACAAAGAGCCAGGTTATGCGCTCTGGACTAGATAAGATATTTTTCACATGAAATTTGGTAAATTCATAATATATCTAAATCTTCACTTCAATAAAAAAAATCATTTTGCTGGTAGTTTAGGGCATATAAATCATGTCAATTTCTCTGGACACAAAAACTTGGTTAAAAATTAAAATTCATGATAATTTTCACAATCTCACAAAATATTCATCAGGGGTTGTGAATTCAAAGAAATGTTCAGTATAGTACAAATCTCTCATAAATTTCTCTTTAAAGAAGCTAAACTTATTGGCAAGCGCAAATCAATCTTGAATATGGAAGCTCCACACCCTACGCAGAAGAGTTTATAAATAGCTAACAATTTGGACTCTACTGGGTAACACTTAAACGAATAGAACCAACGCTAGAAACAGTTACAATTAACATCGCTGATTCCTGATATCGGAGACTAGTCTTTGTGATGATTGCTTACATTAAGGAGATACAATGTTTTTTTCACAAATAACTTATTCTTCAAGTCGAATAGGATTTCACTGGGCTCTGGCGTAGCTTCATCAGGCACTCAAGACCTACATTCGGAACTGTGACATGTCATCGATGGCTAAACACTATTACGAAAATTACCATAAATTTATCTTTGCAAAAGCGAAACTAATTGACAAGCCAGATTCAACCACCAAACTTGATATTCTGGAAGCTTTTCACATATGTCAGAAGTGTTTGCAACTCACGCCATTTAGATCAAGCGCGTGGAAGCAATTAACTAAAACACGTGACTCTGAACTGAGTTGCTGATGTCATATACGATTTAAATATGTGCGTGCCATTCGTCCGGATGGAGCTAGGACAGAGTCCAGCGAAACCTTGGTCGATTTGAATAATAAATTATTTGTGAAAAACTTTGTATCTTCTTAATATACAACACCGTTGTCAATATGGACTGTAATATAAGTTAACACCCACTGTCGAGATGATGATGGCCTATTGCTCACAAGAATGTTATTAGACAGTTAATTAACACGATAGTTCCTAAAAACGATAGTAGTTCTCATTTTAATTATACAAAGGTAGTCAATCAACTTTATCTTTAACGCAATATGTTCTTTTCGGAAACAGAGTGTATCCATAGCTCATTGAGTTTTGAGAGAGCATGATATCACTTTTCACGATGTTGATGTATATGTACTGAAAATCAGATGTCTCTCAAGCCATAGGCCAACGCACAGGCGTCGTTCGACCAATTCTTGGGGGCTTAAACTCCCGCACCCCAAAGTAGCGCAAAGCCCTCCCAATGAAAATAAGACTTTCTTGTATTATCTTACCTTTACCTATGTAATATTTTTCCTCTTAAAAAAGGGCAGATGTGAATTTTCTTAAATACTTTGTTGTCAAAGCAAAATAACCTTTTCCTTTGATTCCCTTTTTTCCTGATGAGGGTGTCAGGTGTCAGAGCAACAGCATCAAGATAACATTACTCTATTTGGGGATTACTCTATTTGTCGCCTGTCTGCAACGGTTAGGCAATTAGGGAACAATACTTTAAACATCTTGATTTATTGGGTGAGAGTATTGTGGAGGCACGTACCATCGGTTCCAAGCTAACAAAAGCATAAGCCCTGAGAATCACCCGTAGGCCAAAATACTGAAGGAACGATGTACGACAGCAAATGCAACAGCTTGTCGGAAACGGAAATATTCATTTGAAAAGGCAGCATCTTTACTAGGGTAATAAAAACAGCCTAAGAGGAGCAGAAGTTTCCACTAAGTGAAGACGTTTGTTTCACGGGGTAAAGGGATTTCGGTGGAGTATTTGATCATTTTTCGTTACGGTAGCCTATTGGTGGATATATTTGGCCATCAAGCAGGAAATAGAATAATTGGTTGGGAGTGGAGAACTGTCGTATGATATATTCTTTTTTACAGAACAGTGCTGCTACGTATTCTTCTCAATTAAGTGCAGTTTATTTTTTTGTCCACTGCAAGCTATACTTTCAGAGCTACTAGGAGGGAAGAATTTTTAAAAATAGCACCGCAAAATACTTCTCTTGGAAAACAGCAGCAATCAGCGGTCAGATCTCTAACACACAGAAAATGTATTCCAGACAAAAATGCTTTATTTATTGCCGATTTTATTCAAGTTCAGTTCAGACAATTGTCCTGTGATACAGAGGAAAAATCTGGTCCAACGCATGAAGACATGGCTCAACTTTTTCAATGATCGCCCAGTTATCATGTTTTAGTACAATCAAACTACTGTGGCCATTCCTTAACAATGTGATGAGGAGCATATTCGCTTTGCATTCCTTCCCCACAGAAGTGCAATTTTCCTTCATGAGGCATGGATCCATATAGCACCTCCTGCAGTTGTTCGGCTTGAAGGTTTCTGTCTACGGCCCGACTATCTGGCAGGATTTCCCGGTGCACATGATGCTCACAATTTAACGAAATTCAATGCATGGCCTTCTACTAAAAGTGCCATCTTTGCAGCATTGGTGGTGCTTCCTGGAGTTACCGCAGAAACTCCTGCAGGGGCAGAATCAAAGAATATAAAGCTCCACGTGAAGAACGTCAACTAACGTTGAAATAACGTATAACAAAGGATAACGGCGCCCCCACATCCCGGTAGCTTATGTGCTCTGCCTGAAAGCAAACATTCAGGAATAAAAGATGTTAGAGGAATACGGCAGCAGAGCTTTTCTTTGATCCACGGTTGTTTCCTTCTTTCTGATAACCATTTGCTTAGAGAAGTTTTTTTCTTTTTTTGTTGTTGTTATTTTCTGATATCCCGCCCGTACCTTATTCCGGTGAAGCAATTAATATTTCTATTTAAATAAAATTTTAGCAAATATTATATTAGACCTAAGAACCGATACAAAATACAGACATTACGTAGTATTTGGCATTTCTGAAAATATTTCTGAAAGAAACAAATCTGAGCCGTCCCAGTGGCGCAGTGGTCTAAGCGATGGCCTCTGATCATTCGTCCGAAAGGGGTCCGGGCTCAAATCCCGGTGAGGCATGGATGTTGTGTTTGTCTTGCGGGACTGGCTGTCCCTTCCTTGGAACTAGTGACCCTAAATTAATGACTGGCGACTGCTTATAGCCCATTGAGTTGCTCACGGCAGTCGTTAAACCTCCAGCAAAAATAAACCAAAAAAAGCTGATGAGCAAACAAACGGCCGTTAAACCTCCAGTAAAAAAAACTGAAGAGCAAACAAAAGTATTAACGGACGCAATAAGCGCAACAAAACTAACATATCCGATTTGCAAAGTGATTATGCTATACCGAGAAGGAAGTAACCAGTAGTTGGCCTGGCTTTCTATAGCACATAGCCTGTGACACCGAACTAGAACAAAACAAGTTAATAAAAACATGCAATGCATGGATTATTGTACGCTTTCCAACGTTCCAGAAATCATTACTCAAGTTATGAGGATAATGGCTGTGGAATAAATCTCGCTTCTGTGCTCTGATCTTTGACCCCATTTCGATGATACTGAACAGAATAGGTTCAGTATACCTCCGGAACAACATACTAAAGTTTTGTCGCAACAGAAGCCTTTTTAGGTACGTTATGACGCATAAGGGCAACGGAATGGATTCAGCTCCTACGTCCTGATCATTGACCCCATTTCGCCTATTTTCAAAATCGTCCCCAGGTGGTACCCTACCATATACTAAAATTTCATCGAAATCGAACCATTTTTAAGCGAGTTATCGTGCGGACCGACAGACAGGCAGACGGACAAAGCTGGATCATATACGCTTCTTCAACCTACGGTTGGAAAGCGTAAACACAAACACGCATGCGTAGTCTGCTCCGGCATTAGATTGTATATTGGTTTCTGTGCACTGCATCGTGTAATGCAGGATATGTCGGTGCTAGTTACGTCTCGCCGAGCCTTAACTTCGTTTCAGTTAGATATTCTTTGGGAGGATGACGTAGAAATATCCACTTTTAATCACCTGTGAAGACACGACACCAAAACTTATTGGAGTTATCGTCCACTGGATTTGACAGCAATCTGCGACAGAGCGCAACCCATTGTTCCGCCTGCTAAGGTGTTAATGGAGAAGCTTGCAGTGTAGCCTCGAGGTGAAACTAAACTGGTGCAGGTTGTGAACGATGGTGTATGGAGAAGATCCCACCTCAGCGGCTATTTATCGTGTACTAGTACATCGGCTCGGTGCCGCAACTGTGGTAGTATTGGTGGTCGTTGGACGTTTCGATCTCACCTTGTAGTATAAACTGGTTTCCTCAGTATAGAAACTCCCGAACCATTTTCACACAGTCTTACTCTTCACGGCTCTCTCGCCTTTAGCTACACAAAATTATCTCGCTGCACCTGCGCGTTTTCCCCTTTGCCTCGATAATGGAATATAGACATCCTAACACCACATTTATTGACCTCCACTCTCTGCCTATTTGATAGCTAATGTAGCTCCGTGCTAAGTGCTCGTCATAAGCTTCGTGTGTTTCATGTCCTCGAGTTATTCAGTAAACGCTGGGGCACGTTTCTCACAAGAATAGTAATCCAACATTATGTGTAACCCAAAAAGGGACGAACTTTTGACACTTGTGACGTATATTCTAATTTAACTTTCATTTTTAGTTCCTTTTCCTATGTTAATTTGAGTTTTTCTCTTTTGCACTTTCCAAACTAACGTGATATCTTCTCTCTCACATGAATGAGGTAGGCAACACTTTAGAGGTCAGAGAGAGAGGGACGTGTGAATGTGATAAGAAATATAGTTAAAAGGACGATACAGCAGTTGCTTAGTGTATGTGTGTGTGTGTGAAGATGTTCGATTGCTGTTAAGATAGATGTGAATTTTAAAACTTGTAGTGCTATATTGCGCATGCCATCATTCGTTGTTGGACCAATAAAAAGTTATCGTATGTTTGGCTCCTTTATATGTTTCGTCTGGCCGTAAAACTTTAAATTAGAGCTATTTCGTGCATCTATTGCATCGTGTACTCATTTAGTTCAACATCTCCTTAGTCATGATTTTCGACATAGCGTAACTCCAATCTCGCACACGGAAAAGGGTCACTTTATACACTGAATGCCAAAAAAAACTGGTACACCAGTCGAATACTTGGTAGTTCCCTAACGGAGCGCAAGACTACAGACATATGAAGGGGCATGGACACCACTAGCTTCTAACATTATGCTGTAGGCAATGCACACTACTCTTCCTGCAGAGTGTTCCAGAATTCGGGTGTATTCCGAGGTCTCGGATTTCTGTGTTCGATATCGAGTTGCATGGCATCTCAAATGTGATCTATGACGTTCAGATCACTTGAGTTTGGGGTGTTGCCATTCCCACCCAGGTCTGGGGACTTGGGTGGGAATGGCAACACCCCAAACTCAGATGAATGTTCCTCTAACCATATGTGGCATCCCGACACTTGTGTGGAGGTGCATTGTCCTGTTGGAACGGGCCCAACCCATCAGCATAAATGCAGGACATGAACGGGTGCACCTCGTCAGAAAGGATGCGCACATAGCGTTGGCCGGTCACAGACGTTTGTAGACGTACCAGGGGTCCCAGTGAAGTCCAGCTAAACCCACCCCATACCACTACGGACACCCCACCACCAGCCTGTACAGTTCCCTGTTGACAGGCGGGATCCATGGCTTCAAGGGGTTTGCACCACACACGAATCCTTCCATCTGCCCGATACAGTTGGAAACGCTTCTCGTCAGACCAGGCTACTTGTTTCCAGTCATCAAGTGTCCGGTGGCGGTGTTGACGTGGCCAAGCGAGGCGCATAGCTCTGTATCGTGCACCCATCAAGAGGACTCGAGTTGGGCGTCGGCTCCCAAAGCCCATATCGTGCAGGGTACGTTGCACAGTCCGGACGCTGATACTTGTTGATGCTCCAGCATTGAAATCCGATGATACCTGCGAGAGTGTTGCACGCCTATCGCGTGAAACGATTCTTGACAGCCGACGACGGTCACGTTCATCCAATGTCTTTTTATGTCCACACTGGTGTCGTAGGTTGGAGGTTTTACCGGAATTCTTGTAGTCACAGTACACCCTTGCAATGGTCGTCCGTGAAAATCCGAACTTCGTTTCTACCTCCGAAATACTATGGCCCATCTCACGAGCGCCAACAATGACACCGCTTTGAAAATCGCTTAAATCGTTATGTGACGTACCTGCCAGCAGGACGCACACGACATAAAGGCAGATAGGAGTCAGAACAAACGTCCGCGTAGCTCAACTGGTAGAGTGACTTATTCCGGAATGAGGGGATCGGGGTTCGAATTCCGGCGTGGACAGAAATACCGGAGAAATTTACTTCGTTATAATGGCGCCCGAACTACCCGGATGACCCAACCGTTCAAAATCTCGCAATGGTGTGATGTTATTTCCACACCGCGAGATAGGAAAAATCAGAGAATCCCTTCTCCAGCGCTTCGAAAAATATATGTGTGTGACGTTGCATTCCACACACCAGATTGACTGGGAGTTCTCAAGTGCACGTTCTGCAGTGGATGGCTGCCTGCAACGATTCATGGTCACGGCTGACCCGTGGGCCATGCCCCCGGCCCTCTTTCGGGGGGGGGGGGTAGATGTGACGTACCTGCCAGCAAGACGCACACGACATAAAGGCAGATAGCAATCAGAATGAACGTCTGCGTAGCTCAGTTGGTAGAGCGACTTGTTCCGGAATAAGCGGACTCGGGTTCGAATCCCGGCGTAGACCAAAAATGACGGAGAAATTTACTTCGTTGTAGTTACTACTTGTCATTCTCATACCGATAAGTACTCTGACAGCTGGAAAGGATGTCTATTGCTTTATATACGCACTGGCGGACGCAACCGGGTACGCGCATAAGCGACATTGGTATGTATTTTGCATAAGCTCGTCTGTACCAGTTTTTCTGGTACTCTAATGTACTCACTGTGATAATTAAGATATATTCTGCTGTTCACGGCTCTCTCGCATTTAACTACATAAAATTATTTCGCTGTTGCGCGTCTTCGCCTTTTATCCGATAATAGCATATAGGCACTCCAACAGCACGTTTATCGACCCCCATTCTCTACGCATTTGATAGCTAATGTGGCTCCGTCCTAAGTGCTCGTCATCAGGTTCGCGTGTTCAACGTCCTCGAGCTAATCAGTAAATACTTGGGGCACGTTTCTCATAAGGGTAGTGACCAAATATTATGAGTAACCCACGAAAGGACCAACTTTTGACTGATAACTAACGCATATGGTTCTTCTTATTTATTTTGTCATTGTTTTATTCATTTGCCCTGTACCATCATAACAGATGAAGATCTATAGGAGCTTGAACCTGAATTTTGAATGTACAGAGATCTGATTTCAGGATAAAGAAGGTGATGAAAATTATGTTGATGGCTTCTGATCATTCGTCCCAGATGGGTACGGGTTCCAATCCTGGTGAGGCATTAATGTTGTGTTTGTCTTATGGCGCTGGCTCTCTCCCTTCCCTAGAGTCAGTGACCCTAAATTAGGGACGGAAGACTGCTAATAGCCCACTTAGTTGCTCACGGTGGTCGTTAAACCTCCAATAAAAAAAATATATTTGTGTTACTTTACGATCACATTTTACTTTACGATCGTATTTTAAAAATATTAATAACATTTAGTTCTTTTAGAATTCAGTAGCATATATCCTATTATGCTGGTAATGCTACTTTCATTCAGTGTTCGAGTTTTGATTTATGGCGATTTGTACATTTTTAAGAAAAGGTTCTGATTAATGTAATTAAAAAATGCATTTGTATTCTTTGTGGTGATGACAGAAAGCACACCAACAAAGAAAACGGTTTTTTCTTGCAATCTATACATATGGAAATATGAGAAACCATATTTGAATCTTTATTTTCCATGACAGTTTTAAAAATGGGGCAGCATGCCGTTCAAAAATAAAAAAAAATAGCCTTAGTTAATCGAATTCTTGTAAAATGTAAGGAACCTTTGAAGTTTCTTTTTAAATTAAAGTAAAAAAATGTTGCGCGTGTATACTTAAATTCAAAGCATGCCGTCTATGTGCCGCTTTGAATTCTGTGATTTTTGAATTGGTCCCATGGATCAAAATAACGATTTCTTCTATTTGTTTATTTTTAATAATCTCACTTGTATATATCTCTTTCGTTCATCGAATTTCCGACTTCGTTTATTTGGAAGCCTTCTGCTGCATTCCGCTACCACTTTCATCTTTCTTCTAGTGACGTCACAGCCGGCATTTCATTGAAAGCGGATGTGACGTGAGAGATTCAATTTATTTACTCTGCTCTTCTGCAAACAAAAATCGATACGCCACGTTGAGCCCAAGCGTCGAGCTCATGAGAGAAAAAGGCTACTTTTTCGTTTTTAAATCAACAGACTGAGGTTTCTTCTTACCAAACTA
Organism: Macrothele yani; assembly: GCA_039090855.1. Taxonomy (NCBI): domain Eukaryota; kingdom Metazoa; phylum Arthropoda; class Arachnida; order Araneae; family Macrothelidae; genus Macrothele; species Macrothele yani. The sequence continues at coordinate 143,269,987 of CM077002.1, forward strand.
GAAATTTTGTCCTCTTTTTTTCATTCTAGGAAATGCATGCTATTTGTAATCTTTCAGAAACACAATTTGCCTGAAATATTACATTGATCACGAATTTCTTATCGGAACATTTTAATTTGGTAAAAGGTTGCAGTCCCGGATTTGCTCTGCATATGTATAGGGATTCGGAATAGCGTGAACTGACGCTGAATGAACTTTTAAATAAATAAAAACGTAGAATATTTCTTCTGAAAAATAGTTGGCATTAGAAGAGATGCACAAAGAAGTACAAAATTGCGAATTTAAACGTTCACAGTCATTAATTATTTGATACGGACTAATTTATGTGAATAATTTTTTACGTACAGCTACGTCGTTTTCCGCGCTGGGCAGGGGGAAATATTGAGAGCACAGATGCAACAAAAAACATGCCACATTTTAACGTTTATATCTTCGTAACTAATAATCGTAAAGTAAGAAATAACACATCACTGCATAGTTTATAGAGTCGAAATTTCAACAAAATAAGTTTCAACCCTCCACCCCATAACCCTTCAGCATAGTGGCGTTAGGAAGGTAAGCTACATTTCGCGTGAATTTGTTTCGCCACACGCCGTTTTAAGGTTGATACCTAGTGAATAGATAATGATAGCGATGACCTCAGCACCGCAATCCGTAGCTGACGGTTAGAGCTGTGGGACGCATGCGCTAAACCGAAGTGAAGTGCATTTAAAATTTATTTATTTTTAGATAAAAGAAATTTGGCGACGAAAATGCAGAATCGCGGCGAAAATCCAAGGAGAATTACTTAAAAGAGGCGACGAAAGTTGAACAAACAGCTTGAGAAGAGTCTTCCTAAGTCATCAAACGAAAAGATCACGGGAATGTATGTTGCGTCAACAGTGTCCGCACGGCTGGATGCGTTTCACCTTTCCACTTCAATCTTCCACTTCAACTGCGCAAACTGAGCCTGAACATGAAGAACAGATGGAGATTGATGTCACCGATCCAAATTTTCAAATTTTTACACCGATCATAGGATACCAATGCTCGGTGTGAAAGTCTTTACCACTTTGCTGGATAATCAAATCTTCACACCACCGATGCATTCTGAATCTATTAGGTGTGCAACTTATTTATCGGTCACAGGCACGACACGTTGACAGCAAATTATAGCAAATCGAATACGTACCTAATCAGGGAAATAATCCCAGTCGTGTTGGATACATTTGAGCCATCGCTCAGGGAGTTGCCGAATGCCACTTCGGAAAAAAGAGATCTGTTTCGAGTTGATAAAGTCATCAATACTTGTGTGGACCTCCTCGACAGAAGTGAAGTGCGTATAACTCAGGTGGTGTTACAGGGAGCGAAAGAGGTGATAATCCGACGGGGCGAAGTCTGGAGAATACGCTGGGTGGGACAAAATCTCTTATCCCAGGTCGGTGATCGTGTTTAAAGTCGTCTTCGTGGTGTGAGGACGCGCGTTATCCTGAAGCAACAGGACCGACCTTCTGCCCTTGCCTGTGTATGGCCTTTTCGCTTCCACTGCATTACTCACACGAATGAGTTGCTGACAATAACGCTCAGAATTGACCGTTTCACCAGGTTTGAGCAACTCATAGTGTATGACAGCGCGCTGATCCCAACATATGCACAGCAACAACTTCCTGGCATAGATATTGGGTTTGGCGATACTGGTGGTAGGCTGACCTGGATAACCCCACGATTTCCGCCGCTTAGGATTATCGTAGAGGATCCACTTCTCAACACAGGTCAAAATCTTGTGGAGAAAATCCTTCTTCTTGAATCTGGAGAACAAAGACACAGCAACATCGTAGCGCTTAGACTTGTTCGCAGCTGTGAGTTGGTGGGGTACCCAACGGTCCTCCTTTTGAACCCGTCCAAGCTTGCGCAGGCGCTTTGCAATGTCTTGCCGTGTTACTCCGAGTTCCTGGGCGAGCTCTTACTGTGTGCGACAAGGATCCGCGTCCAACAGTTGTTCCAGTTCCTCATCGTAAACTTTCTGTGGCTGTCTCGGACGTTCTGCACCACGGAGATCAAAATGTCCCCACTTAAACCGCTGGAACCACTTCTTACACGTACTGTAGGACACAGCAGCCTCACCCAAAGCAGCACACATCATTTGCTGGGCTTCCGCGGCACTTTTTTTCAGCTAAACGCGGACAGGTGGCAGTGCCTCAAATGTTGCTTCTCGAACGACATTGCTTTCACCGTCAACTTTCGTCCCTTTTGTCACTACAGCTGTGAGCGGTTACGGTTGTCTGGAAAGCTGTTTGATGGCGCTGCAATCAGCCATTATCGCAAACAGCTATTTGCATTTGCCGACGTTCTATGATCGCTTGCGGTTAAGGGCCGAGAACTAAGTTGCATACCTAATAGACAAGAACATGATCAACAACAAGAACAGTACATTAGGTCCGAGACGTATCGCCAAATTTATAACAAGGCAACTAAGGTGTTTGAAAAATTGTTACTTAAGAACAATTTCTTCAGAAACAATTTTAGCAATGACTATTGACAGCGATGATACTACGCTTTCTACTTCTACTAACTTTAATTTATAATCAGCATTCGTTACTATAAATTGTATATAGTATAAGTTGCTTTTAAGTAAATAAAGTATAAATAAAGTAAAACATTTCTTTCGTTTCATTTCTTAAAAAAATTATATCTGAAAAAATCAAAGGGTGCAGTAGCAACTGTGGGTCAACTTACAACGTAAGGCTATGTCAACTGTTCTTCGCTGAATACTTTAACGACGTAGAACTAGTGAGATAGTGTCACGAAATAGTGACAGTTGACGTAGTTCCATGTTGTAGGTTGCGACACAGTTGCTACTATGCCGCTTTGATTTTTTTTTTCTTCAGATGTCTGAGCCTTGACTTAAAGCCGCATCGACTTATGTTTTGAAATATTTCATTATGGAAATAAAATTGCGCCTTAAATTTGGTCATGATCCGTAATAGGCAATATTAAGGTCTAAAGAAACCCTTCCAAAGGAGTTTGAAATGTAATATTTCGTTCACTGAGAACTTGTTCAAAATAAATAAAGACATCGCCCTAAACGTTTAGAAACGCACAGCAACCGAAAAACTGTTATTCGTCAGCAGCCGGTGAATTGAATCCCGGATCTCTCGATATCTAGTCGAGCGCGTTAACCTTACACCACGGTGGCCAACAATCCACGGCGTTATGTGCGTTTTTGTTAATGTCCACAGATGGAGACGTCTCAGCAGCTGAGCCCATCTTACGGATTATAATGTCAGATGCTGACAGAAAAAACGCACATAGCGCCGTGGATTGTTGGCCACCGTGGTTTGAGGCTAACGCGCTCGGCTAGATATAGAGAAATCCGGGATTCAATTCCCGGGCGGTGGCCGAATAACAATTTTTCGGTTGCCATATGTTGCAAAACGTGAAAAGAGCGATATCTTTTATTAATCACTGACGCCACGTATTTTGAGAATTTTCACTTGTTCAAAAGCTGCTTAAACGGATATTTCCGTTCGACAGAAACTTTAAAATCGTCATGACCGATTTGGAGGGGCAGCTGTAGAATGTTAATTGCATAACCTTTGGAATCATTCCAAGACCTCGACAATACTTGTGTGCTTTTACAACAGCAAGGGGATTTTACATCACGAGTTCAATCCTGAAAATATAGCTGTCACTGGTAACGCTAACAAATCCGTTTTGAAACGATTATAAAAGAGTATTGTTGGTGTCAGGTCTGACTGCAAACACGAGCAATTGTTACTTCTTCACGATAACGCAACCGCACACACAGAGCACTCGGTGTACAGCAACTTCTGGCACGAAATCAAGTGTGTGTAATCAAACATATTCCCTGTTCTCCAGATTTGTCACCGTGTGACTATTTTCTATTCCCTAATTTAAAGCTGCTTTTAAAAGAATGTTTTTCAGGATATTGAAGACATACAGTAGTGGCCAAAATTGTGGAAACCTTTTGTAAAAAGTGTATTTTTGAGGTTTGATGGCTCATAACACCACGCTTTGTTGGAGTAATACCATAAAATGTATATAAATGGAAAGATTATTTCATCAGGAATGTAATGCAACAAATGTTTGTTCAATTATCTGTATTCTGTGAAACGTTATAGCCAAATAACCAGTAAAAGGAAGCACAACTTGCTTATGTTGATATGAAATAGTTTTCCTTCATTTGAATGTAGCCAATGAGCATGAATGTTTAGAGAGCCAAACAGGTGTCATCTTGTTTTGGCAATGAGCCAATCAGGTCACAGTAGGATTCAGCTATTGATGTCATGTATTGGAGCTGAGAGGAGGACATTTGTTTATGTGTTAATTGCTTGCTATCAAGTTGGTTGGGGTCCTTTCGTGTTCTTTCATTTAGTGAGCTTGTAAAACGCAATGAAATGAAAGAAATGCCGCAAAGAGTTGACTGGTCACCCAGAAAGTGATGTAAAATAGTACTATTAAGTGAAGAAGCCTTCAGTTATGCAGAAATTAGAAGAAAAATTGGTGGAAACTTAACGAAAGGTGGCATTTCTAAATTTTTGAAGAGTTATAAGGAGACTCAGTCACTACAAAACCAGACTGAAAAGGTGCACAGCAGCAAGTGATGATAGAAGAATTAAGAGGCTGCGCTTAGGTGACAGAAGAAAATCATCTGGGTGTATACAAGGTGAAATGGCGCAATGCAATGTGAAGTTTAGTGCAAGGGCTGTTCGGTGCAGACTGCAGGAATTTGTTCTAAAAGCCAGAATTCCACGAAAAAAGCCATTTTTATCTCTCAAACAAATATTGAAAATAATAAACTGGGCTAAAACCCATGTTAACTGGACAGTGGAACAATGGGACAGGGATATATGAAGTGATGAACCTAAAATTTACCTGTTTGGTAGTGATGGCATAAAATACGCAAGGAGAAGAATCGGAGAAGATTTGCATCCTGACTGCATTACATGTACCATGAAACACCCAGCTAGTGTTATGATCTGGGGTTGTATGACATCAAAAGGTACAGTATGAGAAGCATTTGCGTTATTTGTGGGAATATAAATGGCCAAAAATTCATTAATGAAATACTTGAGCCGAAACTGAAGCTTTCTGCATTTGATCTTTTCCAAGATAATGAAGCATTTATATTTCAACAGGATTCAGCTCCATGTCATGTTGCTGCTCTGTGCAAAAAGTTGTTTAAAAAAATCATTTTCCACTGCTGGAATGGCCTGGGGATAGCAGAGACCTTTAACCACATCGAAAATATATGGAGCCGACTGAAAAAACTTGTTATCAGAAGCAACCCAGCAATAAAACCCAATTAATGGAATCAATAATTCAATCTTGGTTTCACATTATAACAACTGCAGAACTAAAAAGCTTGGTTCACTTCATGGGAAGGCGTTGTAAGGCCGGAATTAACGCTAAAGGTTACCCAACTGACTATTAACTGACATGGTGACAATTTTTGTATATCTCATTTTTTGTGTGTGTTTCACTTTTCTTCTTTATAACTGCTGTTCTAATACAAAATCCTTCAAAAAAGGTATTGCATTACATTTTTGATGGAATTATCTTTCCATTGATATATAATTTTATGGTATTTCTCCAAAATAAATTGGTGTTAGAGACACCAAACCTCAAAAATACACTATTTCTAAAAGGTCTCCACAATTTTGGCCACTACTATACATAGAACTGTGACATCAGCTCTTCACTTCATATCAAAAGATGCGCCCTCCGCAAGTCCTACCTTTCATTGGCTGATCATGCCACTTCTAGCATTGACACAGGAGGAACATGCTCTGAATAAAAAAATACATTCACGTAAATGTTCTTGCTTTTCTATTTTTAAAACATATCCAGTATCCTTACTTAATTGCTGCACTACGTACGTCAAAAAGTAGCATTAATTCGTTTAGTTAGAGGAAGTTATAGTTACTTTTTTCAAATTAAGCATAGATTTTCTGCTAGGGGGCGTAAAAGTAAATGACATTTTTCCAGATAACTCTTCTTCTAAAACTCCGATTTGAAAATTGTTTTCTTCAGCGGATACACCTCTGATGGAAAATATTTTGCATATAATTTCAAGTTTTTAGTAAAGAATGTTTTGGCCACCAGGGGGCGTAAATATTAATTTTTGCCTCTGATGTGTTTGCCATAAAATCGGAGCTTCTAAAATATCGATAGAAAAAATTATTTCGTGAACCGATGCCACACACATCGATAAACATTTTCGGAATATTTTCTTCTTAAAATATTTCACAGTTTCTCCGCCAGGGGGGTAGATGTATATCTTATTTTTGTCAATATCTCTAGTTCTAGAAGCCCGATTTGAAAAATTATTTTTTTGTTGGATAGTGTTTCCAGTGTGACATGTTTTTCGTGCAATTTCAAAATTTTCAAGTTATTCATAGACTTTCCGCTAGGGCGCGTATAGGTAAATTGCTTTCCCACCTATATCTCTGCTTCTAAATCACCGATTTGAAAAATTCTTTCTGCACCGGATACAGCTTCTGATGGAAAATCCTTTGCACATAATTTATAAATTTTGAAAAAAAATGGTTTGGCCACCAGGTCGCGTAAGTCTTAATTTTCGCTTCTGATGCATTTGAAGCTAAATATGAGCTTCTAAAATCTCGATTGAAAAAAAGTCGTTTGTTGACCGATACTACTCATGTCGACAAACCTTTTAGGAACATTTTCTTCTTGAAATAATCATGGTTTCTACGCCAGGGGGCCGAGATGTATATTTCATTTTTGTCAATATCTTTACTTCTAAGTGTCCGATTTGAAAAATTCCTTCTTTGTTGGATAGTGTATCTGATGCAAAATGTTGTTCCAATAAATTCAAAATTTTCAAGTAAATCATAGACTTTCTGCTAGGGGGCACATAGGTAAAATGCGTTTTCTGCGTTATTTCTGCTTCTAAACTCCGATTTGAAAAATTATTCTTGTATCGCCTACAAGACCTGACGGAAAATATTTTTCACATAATTTCTAATGTTTGGTAACGAATGGTTTGGCCATCAGGGGAATAAGTGTTAATTTCTGCTTCAGATGTATTTGTAGCAAAAACTGTGCTCTTAAAAAATCGACTAAATTTTTTCTTCTTGCACCGAAACCGCTCATACGAAAAAACCTTTTGAGAATATTTTCTTTCTAAAATAATGCATGGTTTTCCCACCAGGGGACGAAAATTCACATCTTATTTTTATCGATATCTCTGTTTCTAAGAGTCCGATTTGGAATATTCTTTCTGTGTTGGAGAGCGTTTCCGGTGCGAATTTCTTGCCATTTCAGGGATTTTACTCTGATCATGATGTCTTCCACTCTTGTCATTTTTCGGATCCACGAGTTCCTCTTCTTATCTCTCCTGGATACACCAAGCATGCACCTCTCTAAGCTTATTTGAGTTGTCTGCAGCCTTTGTATGTCTCTCTTAGTAAAGGTCCACGTCTCTGCCCCATACGTAAGCACTGGAAGGATGCATTTATCAAATACTTTTCTTTTAAGACATAATGGCATATTGCTCTTGAAAATTATGCTGTTTCTTCCAAAAGCTCTTCAGGCAAGCTTTGTACGCCGATTAATTTCTTCATCAATGTGACCCTCACTTGATATCTGCTGTCCAAGATAAACGTACGTGTCTGTTATCTCCAGCTTTTCTCCATCAATCGATAAATCTTCATTTCTTGTAAAAGCATTGAACATCACTTTTGTCTTCTGAAAGTTCATTTTTAATCCCACTTCTTTACTCTTGTCGGCAAGTTCCTGGATCATACTCTGCAGCTCTGATGGGGTAGTTGCAAAAATGACTATGTCATCAGCAAAACGAAGGTGGATTAGATAGTCTCCATTAATCTTTATCGCTTTGTTTTCCCAGTTCAGTGATTGAAAGATACTTTCCAATGTGGCATTAAAGAGCTTCGGAGATATGGTGTCACCTTGTCTCACTTCCTTTCCAATTTTTATGTGTCTTATATTTTCAAACAGCCGAATCTTTGCACTTGTATCTTCATAGATGTTATTAATAATAGTAATGTATGCATCTTCAATACCGCAGGATTTCAGAGCCACTGTAACTGCTGATAGTTTCACCGAATCAAAGGCTTTTTTCATAATCGATAATAGCCATGCACAATGGAAGTTCATATTCCCTCGCTCTTTCAATTAGTTCTCTCAGTACGTGGATATGATCTATTGTGCTGTAGCCACTCCTGAATCCAGCTTGTTCTCTCGGTTGAGCCATGTCCAGTGTTACCTTCTAGCGGTGTGAAAGAGATTTAGTGAAGATTTTATAAACCATTGATAAGAGGCTGATAGGTCTGTAGTTCCTGAGATCCTCAATGTCACATTTTTTATGTAGCAGGATCATTGTAGCGTCGTTCCAATCCTCAGGAATCTCCCCTTCATTAAGGCATCGAGTGAAACTTTTGGCGAGTACTGTTTCGATTGATTTCTCCACTTGCTTCTTGTATGATGTCTACAGTTATTCCATCTTGTCCTGAAGCTTTTCCCCGCTTTACGTTCTTGATTGCATGTGCAACTTCTGCTGGGAGGACTGGAAGAACTCTGGTACTGGTAAGTTTCATGATGTCTGGAGTACATGTATGACCCCTTTCATATAATTTGGAGTAGAAATCTTTCACTCTTGTAAAAATTTCGCCTCTATTTCTTGTTACGGAACCATCTTCTTTTCTCAGTGCCATAATCTGTTTTCTTCCCTTACTGACATGTCCCTTTGCTATCTTCAGGCTCTGGTTGTTTTCAATTGCTTTCCTCACTAGTTCACAGTTGAATTTCCTTACGTCTTCAACGACAATTTTTCCTACTGTCTTGCATAGCTCTATGTATTCCACTTTGGAAGTCACATCTTCTTTAGTTGTCCTCAACTCTCTTCTTTTTTGCATCAACTATTTGGTTTTTCCTGATAATTTGCTTATATTCAACTTGTTCTAAGACCCAGCTAATTTTGTTGCTGTTTCCATAAGAGCTTTGGTTACATTTCTGTTAACTTTAGAAGTATCCACTTCTTCCGATGTTAGGCCTTCTAAAGCAGAGAATATGTTCTTCAGTTCCAACTTGAAGGTATTATGGTGTTTTTTAAGGTTGGTTATGTCAATACATTTTGTTTGTCTTATGAGCTTGCCACGTTCCAGTTTAGTGTTGAGGTGCATCTTACATCTCACCAATCTATGGTCACTACCTGTGTTGAACTTGTTTAGCACACTGCAGTCTTCTATGACGAATTTTTTGTTACACATAATATAATCAATTTCACTTGTCGTCCCATTTGGATGTCTCCATGTCCATTTCCTGTGTGGCTTTTTCTTGAAAAAGGAGTTCAAGATGAAAAACCCTTCTGCCTCTGCAAACTCAGCAAGAGTATTTCCACGCTGATTTCTGTTGCCATGACCGAATTTACCTACTGAAGTTTCCTTCTGTTGCCGTTGCCCTATTTTGGCATTGAAGTCTCCCATAATTATCTTCAAGTGCTGCTTACCTTTATTATTCAGATGTCGAATTTCCTCATAAAATTCTTCAATTTCTTCTTCATGATGACTTGTGGTGGGTGCATAAGTTTGAGTAATCTGAGATTTGTATCTTTTCGAGAGTTGGATTACCAGTCGTGCAGCTCTGTCAGAGGAACTTTCAACTTCTACAACTTTATCCTTTAATTTCTTGTTTATTATAAATCCAACACCACTAGTTCTGCCAGTATCTGTCCAACGATAGTAGAAGAGATGTCCACTTTTCAGTTCAATGACATCTTCTCCTTTTCTCCTTACCTCACTTAGCCCGACGATGTCCCACTTGATGCTTTGTAGTTCCTCTTCCAATTCAAGAAGCCCTGAATCAGAATATAGGGAGCGTTCATTGTATACACTTAAGATTGTATACTACACTTACGTAAGTCATCTGAATAATACATATTTTTCTGCTATTTTATAATACTCTTTGTGACACTAATAAAACTCTGTGGCTCTCAGAAGTAGCGCCAGGACGTAGACATACATACCGACGAATTATATGTGATTGCAAATACATGCCTATATATATATATATACACATATATATATACACATATATATATATATATATATATATATATATATATATATATATATATATATATATACATATATATATATATATACATATATACTTACGGGGCAAAACTGATGGGTGGATGAAATTCGAAAGTATGCAGGGGTGACATGGAGGAGACTGGCACAAGACAGACCGTTGTGGAGAAAACTTGGGGAGACCTTCGTCCAGCAGTGGATTGATAATGGTTGACAATGATGATGATGATGACATATATATATATATACATACATATATATATCATCATCATCATCATCATTGTCAACCATTATCAATCCACTGCTGGACGAAGGTCTCCCCAAGTTTCCTCTACAACGGTCTGTCTTGTGCCAGTCTCCTCCATGTCACTCCCGCATATTTACGAATTTCATCCACCCATCTCCCATGTGGTCTTTTTCTGGGTCTTTTCCTGTCCCTTGGAATCCAATCTAAAATTTCGGCTGTCCATCTATGGTCTGTCCTTCTGGCAGTATGTCCAGCCCATTGCCATTTCAGGGATTTAACTCTGATCATGATGTCTTCCACTCTCGTCATTTTTCGGATCCACGAGTTCCTCTTCTTATCTCTCCTGGTTATACCAAGCATGCACCTCTCCATGCTTCTTTGAGTTGTCTGCAGCCTTTGTATGTCTCTTTTAGTTAAGGTCCACGTCTCTGCACCATACGTAAGCACTGGAAGGATGCATTGATCAAACACTATTCTTTTAAGACATAATGGCATATTGCTCTTGAAAATTATGCTGTTTCTTCCAAAAGCTCTCCAGGCAAGTTTTGTACGCCGATTAATTTCTTCATCAATGTGACCCTCACTTGATATCTGCTGTCCAAGATAAACATACGTATCTGTTATCTCCAGTTTTTCTCCATCAATCGATAAATCTTCATTTCTTGTAAAAGCATTGAACATCACTTTTGTCTTCTGAAAGTTCATTTTTAATCCCACTTCTTTACTCTTGTCAGCAAGTTCCTGGATCATACTCTGCAGCTCTGATGGGGTAGTTGCAAAAATGACTACGTCATCAGCAAAACGAAGGTGGGTTAGATAATCTCCATTAATCTTTATCCCTTTGTTTTCCCAGTTCAGTGATTGAAAGACATTTTCCAATGTGGCATTAAAGAGCTTCGGAGATATGGTGTCACCTTGTCTCACTCCCTTTCCAATTTTTATGTGTGTTGTATTTTCAAACAGCCGAATCTTTGCACTTGCATTTTCATAGATGTTATTAATAATATTAATGTATGCATCTTCAATACCGCAGGATTTCAGAGCCGTGGTAACTGCTGATGGTTTCACCGAATCAAAGGCTTTTTCATAATCGATAAAAGCCATGCACAATGGAAGTTCATATTCCCTCGCTCTTTCAATTAGTTCTCTCAGTACGTGGATATGATCTATTGTGCTGTAGCCACTCCTGAATCCAGCTTGTTCTCTCGGTTGAGCCATGTCCAGTGTTACCTTCAAGCGGTGTGAAAGAACTTTAGTGAAGATTTTATAAACCACTGATAGGAGGCTGATAGGTCTGTAGTTTCTGAGATCCTCAATGTCACCTTTTTTATGTAGCAGGATCATTGTAGCATTGTTCCAATCCTCAGGAATCTTCCCTTCATTAAGGCATCGAGTGAAAATTTGGGCGAGTACTGTTTCAATTTCTCCACTTGCTTCTTGTATGATGTCTATAGTAATTCCATCTTCTCCTGGAGCTTTCCCCCGCTTCATGTTCTTGATTGCATGAGCAACTTCTGCTGGGAGGACTGGAAGAACTCTGGTACCTTTCATGATGTCTGGAGTACATGTATCATCCCTTTCATATATATATATATATACATACATATATATATATACATATATATATATACATATATATATATACATATATATATATATATATATATATATATATATATATATATATACATACGTATATCATCATCATCATCATTGTCAACCATTATCAATCCACTGCTGGACGAAGGTCTCCCCAAGTTTCCTCCACAACGGTCTGTCTTGTGCCAGTCTCCTCCATGTCACCCCTGCATACTTTCGAATTTCATCCACCCATCTCCCATGTGGTCTTCTTCTGGGTCTTTTCCTGTCCCTTGGAATCCAATCTAAAATTTCGGCTGTCCATCGATGATCTGTCCTTCTGGCAGTATGTCCAGCCCATTGCCATTTCAGGGATTTAACTCTGATCATGATGTCTTCCACTCTTGTCATTTTTCGGATCCACGAGTTCCTCTTCTTATCTCTCCTGGTTACACCAAGCATGCACCTCTCCATGCTACTTTGAGTTGTTTGCAGCCTTTGTATGTCTCCTCCCCAAGTTTCCACCACAACGGTCTGTCTTGTGCCAGTCTCCTCCATGTCACTCCCGCATATTTACGAATTTCATCCACCCATCTCCCATGTGGTCTTTTTCTGGGTCTTTTCCTGTCCCTTGGAATCCAATCTAAAATTTCGGCTGTCCAACTATGGTCTGTCCTTCTGGCAGTATGTCCAGCCCATTGCCATTTCAGGGATTTAACCCTGATCATGATGTCTTCCACTCTCGTCATTTTTCGGATCCACGAGTTTCTCTTCTTATCTCTCCTGGTTATACCAAGCATGCACCTCTCCATGCCTCTTTGAGTTGTCTGCAGCCTTTGTATGTCTCTTTTAGTTAAGGTCCACGTCTCTGCACCATACGTAAGCACTGGAAGGATGCATTGATCAAACACTTTTCTTTTAAGACATAATGGCATATTGCTCTTGAAAATTATGCTGTTTCTTCCAAAAGCTCTCTAGGCAAGTTTTGTACGCCGATTAATTTCTTCATCAATGTGACCGTCACTTGATATCTGCTGTCCAAGATAAACATACGTATCTGTTATCTCCAGTTTTTCTCCATCAATCGATAAATCTTCATTTCTTGTAAAAGCATTGAACATCACTTTTGTCTTCTGAAAGTTCATTTTTAATCCCACTTCTTTACTCTTGTCAGCAAGTTCCTGGATCATACTCTGCAGCTCTGATGGGGTAGTTGCAAAAATGACTACGTCATCAGCAAAACGAAGGTGGGTTTGATAATCTCCATTAATCTTTATCCCTTTGTTTTCCCAGTTCAGTGATTGAAAGACATTTTCCAATGTGGCATTAAAGAGCTTCGGAGATATGGTGTCACCTTGTCTCACTCCCTTTCCAATTTTTATGTGTGTTGTATTTTCAAACAGCCGAATCTTTGCACTTGCATTTTCATAGAATCAAAGGCTTTTTCATAATCGATATAAGCCATGCACAATGGAAGTTCATATTCCCTCGCTCTTTCAATTAGTTCTCTCAGTACGTGGATATGATCTATTGTGCTGTAGCCACTCCTGAATCCAGCTTGTTCTCTCGGTTGAGCCATGTCCAGTGTTACCTTCAAGCGGTGTGAAAGAACTTTAGTGAAGATTTTATAAACCACTGATAGGAGGCTGATAGGTCTGTAGTTCCTGAGATCCTCAATGTCACCTTTTTTATGTAGCAGGATCATTGTAGCATTGTTCCAATCCTCAGGAATCTTCCCTTCATTAAGGCATCGAGTGAAAATTTGGGCGAGTACTGTTTCAATTTCTCCACTTGCTTCTTGTATGATGTCTATAGTAATTCCATCTTCTCCTGGAGCTTTCCCCCGCTAAATGTTCTGGATTGCATGGGCAACTTCTGCTGGGAGGACTGGAAGAACTCTGGTACCTTTCATGATGTCTGGAGTACATGTATCATCCCTTTCATATAATTTGGAGTAGAAATCTTTCACTCTTGTCAAAATTTCGCCTCTATTTCTTGTTATAGAACCATCTTCTTTTCTCAGAGCCATAATCTGTTTTCTTCCCTTACTGAGATGTCCCTTTGCTATCTTAAGGCTTTGGTTGTTTTCAATTGCTTTCCTCACTAGCTCACAGTTGAATTTCCTTACGTGTTCAGTGATACTTATTCGTGTTGTCTTGCATAGCTCTATATATTCCACTTTGGAAGTCACATCTTCTTTAGTTGTCCTCATCTCTCTTCTTTTTTGCATCAACATTTTGGTTTTTCCTGATAATTTGTTCACATGCAACTTGTTCTTAGACCCAGCTAATTTTGTTGCTGTTTCCATTAGAGCTTTGGTTACTTTTCTGTTAACTTCAGAAATATCCACTTCTTCCGATGTTAGGCCTTCTAAAGCAGAGAATCTGTTCTTCAGTTCTAACTTGAAAGTATTATGGTGTTTTTTAAGGTTGGTTATGTCAATACATTTTGTTTGTCTTATGAGCTTGCCACGTTCAAGTTTAGTGTTGAGGTGCATCTTACATCTCACCAATCTATGGTCACTACCTGTGTTGAACTTGTTCAGCACACTGCAGTCTTCGATGACGAATTTTTTGTTACACATAATAAAATCAATTTCACTTGTCGTTCCAATTGGATGTCTCCATGTCCATTTCCTGTGTGGCTTTTTCTTGAAAAAGGAGTTCAAGATGAAAAATCCTTCTGCCTCTGCAAACTCAACGAGAGTATTTCCACGCTGGTTTCTGTTGCCGTGACCGAATTTACCTACTGAAGTTTCATTCTGTTGCCGTTGCCCTATTTTTGCATTGAAATCTCCCATAATTATCTTCAAGTGCTGCTTACCTTTATTATTTAGATGGCGAATTTCCTCATAAAATTCTTCAATTTCTTCTTCAGGATGACTTGAGGTGGGTGCATACGTTTGAATAATCTGAGCCTGGTATCTTCTCGATAGTTGGATAACGAGTCGTGCAGCTCTGTCAGAGGAACTTTCAACTTCTACCACTTTATCCTTCAGTTTCTTGTTTATTATAAATCCAACACCACTAGTTCTGCCAGTATCTGTCCCACGATAATAGAAGAGATGTCCACTTTTCAGTTCAATGAGATCTTCTCCTTTTCTCCTTACCTCACTTAGCCCGACGATGTCCCACTTGATCCTTTGTAGTTCCTCTTCCAATTCAAGAAGCCTTGAATCAGAAGATAGGGAGCGTCCGTTATAGGTAGCCAAGGTCAGCATCAAATGGCAGCCTAGTCCGGTCCTCCGGGGATTCTTAGCACCCTCTGCCTTCATGTCGCACTGGCCGCTGCCTTGGCCAGGTACATTCCAGCTGCCGGAGACTGAGGGCCAAGATTTAAGTTGTAGAGTCATTTTGGAGGTGTTTGGCCATAACTCACCACGCTGGCCAAGCGGGTTGGTGAGTGTGGGATAGCATTTCCTCTGATCCCGATGGTATAGTTATACCGCTATTGGCGGTCGTCAGAAATTATATATATATATATATATATATATATATGACGTAGATGTGTGGTTTTTTTCCGTTTCTCTCTGTGCTAAAAGATGTTTGTCTGCAGAACCGTGGTTCGCATTGGCCCAAAATTGTTTCTAACAGGGGAAAATGCGAAAATGTGTTCACTAAAGAAAATATATTCTAAATCTCATTCCAAGTGTGTTTTCTGCAAGGTCTTTCTTTGTTTTAATAAGAAAAAGAGTTGTTTTGTAGAATTCCACTCAAAGCAAAATAATTAATAAGACATAATTTTTGATTTTCTTTTCCCTGTCACCCTAACGGTACTTTTGCGTATCACTAGTCAAAACACTATGACACACTGTAAAAAATAAGTGGTGTGAATTCACTGAAATTTTCTGAAAAAAGAAAACGTGGAGATAAGTTGCCGGTAGGTATTTGTCTCTTTCAGAAATATCCGTTTTTAAAAGTACCCGTTCATTTTAACTTCCGTATTTCCATGGATATTTCCGTAGGCAGAAATTCCGTTTATTTCAGAAAAGTGCATTTCTGGTTTTTCCATATTTAAACTGAAATTCCGTTTATTTCTGAAAAGTGCATTTCTGGTTTTTCCGTATTTAAAATGAAATTCCCCAAAGTCAACAACCCTGTACAGCATTGATCCGTAGATAATCCTTTCGGTGAGGTCAGGCTCGAACACCCGGCGATACAGCTCGCCGAACAGGTAACTTCCAACTGATCCACAAACGCCCGGTAATATGTCTCACGTACAGCGTAAAACGTATTCCACAACAACAAAAAAATTGTTTTTTGTCAGTGTCATTATTTGTTTATGTCAAATAGTCATTTTTTTTTCAGTTGGAGCTTATTATTTTTCTGAATAGGTTTGTAATTTTTTATCCCCTATAGAAGGACTTTTCAAAAATTAAGCATTTTTCATCGTGGTTTTTCGATGCAACAAAATGCTTTGCAACATGATTTTTTCAAACTGACAATGACTTTTATTTATCTTTAAAAAAGGTGAAATGTACTTATTATAGTATTATTTCACACACACACAAAAATTAAATATAAAATTTACTCTTGATAGCTATAATAGCTTTTGTTTTAAGTTGTCCAAAGACTGATACACAGACATCGTGTAATCATCGATACAATAAGTACCCGGTTTCTTGCAATAATAAATTATATAATATATACCTGGTGATTCAAATAGGGGAAAGGACAAGAAATATCCTGTGACACAATAAATAAAACCCATGCGATATGCTATAAACAATTTCCGATCTCGCGGCGGAAATTCAAAATTCCACAGATGATTGAAATTTAATCAAACTTCAAGTATTTCACGAATCCCTGCTATTAGCGGAAATTTCTCGTCATACGGATATGGAAAACGTGACAACGGAGATTTTCCGTTAATATACGAAAGGAATTGCGGAAAGGTTTTTGAAAATTCAGAATTTTCCGTTGAGAGATCTCTAAAACGGTAATTTACTGTCAATATAAGAAATAAACTGCGGAAAGGTTTCTGAAAATTCAGAATTTTCCCGTGGCAAGAAAAGTCCGGGAAATTCAGGTTTTTTCCCGTCATTTCACGGAAAAGGTTGTGTCAGAAATATGCTTCGTTAATTCACGAAAGAAATGACGGAAACATCTCCGTGAATTTCAGAAAATGTTTTACAGTGCATATTATATAATTCACTCTATGAAAGCAATTATTACAGCTTCAAAGCTATGTACCAAACTATAAGTTTCCAAAAATGCACAGCGTCAATTAATTTATGACTGAAATGGTTAAATTACGCTTCCAAACAAAATGGTCTACAGTAATCACAATTTACATTATATTAGGAGAAAATGCAGAGATGATCATCTAAAAAGCTTTCTGATATGAGAAAACCTGCAGTCAGATAATTTTAAAGAATTCAAGAACTTCCTTCGAGATTCAAATTAACCATATTTGGAACAATCGGACTGACTGAAAACATCATTCTTGATTATGTAAGATATCAAACTCAGAAAGGAAAGAGTAATTCATTTAAAAAAAGAAGGTACAAATGCAAACATAATTACCATTGTCATACGACAGATTATGGTTCGTGTTATCACCTCGAAATTCAGAATGCATGATGGGTAAATAATAGGTTTTCACTTCATTGATCACGCTGAAGGGGTGCTTTTTCGGTTTCGCTAACTAACGGGTAAGCAGCATGCTTTCGCGTTATTATATTGGTATGCGCAGCCCGTTTCCTTCAGAAAAAAGT
This sequence comes from Macrothele yani, assembly GCA_039090855.1. Lineage (NCBI taxonomy): Eukaryota > Metazoa > Arthropoda > Arachnida > Araneae > Macrothelidae > Macrothele > Macrothele yani. The sequence goes on from CM077002.1 coordinate 143,287,601, forward strand.
GTGTTCGAAACGAGGTGACGGATTTCAGCTAAAGTGAGAAGAACAGTTCCTATAATTAATCGAATGTATTGTTTCAGCTTAATTATAGGGCTGCTGTTTTTGAACTCTTGTGCTTTCTTGAGGGAAAGAAACAAAATGTAAAAGTGAATCCACGGACGGAAATATTATTTAGAATTTTTAGAAACATTTCCTTCCACCAGGTAAACACCAACTGTTATATTAAGCCGCCAAAAATATAAAAAAAAATCTGTTTTAGGAAACTAAGTAAACAGTGAGCTAATCTATCTTTAGAATGATTATTTGGCATGTTGCATGTAAACAAACGCAATTGCAAAACGGTGTTGTCAGTTCAGAAACTAGTCGCAACTGATAAAAATCATATTCAAGTTTAAATACGAACATTATGCTATCAATATCATAGAAACTAATCACTGCTGATGAAAAGTGCCGTATTCAATTGAAAATACTGTATACCAGCTGTTGAAAAAATGATGCTTTCCAGGACATAGACGCCAGTCGCAGCTGATAGAGAAATGGTGTTTGTTCTCAGTACAATAGAAAAAATCCTAACTGTTGAAAAATGTATTCAAGGACATAGAAACTAGTCGTAGCTACTGGAGAAATGGTGTTTTCGGTGCAAGAGAAATTTAACTGTCGCAAAATATTATTTTTTAGGTTTTAGAAACCAGATGCAACTGATAAAAGTGATGCTTCAAGTTTATTGAAACCAATCGCAACTGATAAAAATGGTACTTCTGGTTTATGGAAACCAGTCGCAGCTGACGGATAATGAAATGTCGCGATCATAGAAAAAGTGATAATTGTTGCAAATAGTTTTTTCTTAGTCATAGGAAAGAGTTGTAACTGATAAGAAGAATGATGCTTTCAAGGGAACACAAATGGTGTTTTCGGTGCAATAGAAATTGTCTTGACTGTTGTTAAATATTATTTTAGAGGTTCTAGAAACCGGTTGCAACTGATAAAAATGATGTTTCAAGTTTATACAAAACAACCGCAACTAATAAAAATGGTACTTCTGGTTTATGGAAACCAGTCGCAGCTGACGGATAATGAAATGTCGTGGTCATAGAAAAAGATATAACTGTTCCAAAATAATTATTTTTTCTTAGTCATAGGAAAGAGTTGTAACTGATATGAAGAATGATATTTTCAAAGGGACACAAAGCAAAAGAAACAGTCCTACTTGATAGAAAAACCGATACTTCAGAGTAATTGAAACAATTATAACTGCTGCAAAATTGTGTGCCGTCAAGTTCAATGAAATCAGTCGTAACTCTTAAAAATAGTGCTTCAGAATTATGACAAGTTAGTAAAATTATGCAATGCATTGATTATGATACGCTTTCCAGCATACCAGAAATCATTACTTAAGTTATTACTCAAGTTATGAGAATAATGGCTGTGGAATAAATGCGCTCTTGTGCCCTTACCTTTGACCCCATTTCGATGATAGTAAATAGCATTGGTTCAGTATATCTCCGGAAAAGCATGCTAAAGTTTTGTCGCAATAGAAGCATTTTTATTCAAGTTATGAGAAATAAATCTCGCTCCTGTGTCCTGACCTTTGACCCCATTTCGATGATATTCAACATAACTGGTTAAACATACTTCTGAAACCACATATTAACGTTTTGTCGCAATCGAAGCATTTTTACGTAAGTTTAGACGCATAAAGACAATGGAATGGATCCAGCTCCTATGTCCTGACATTTGACCCCATTTCATCCATTTTTAATAGGGTTCGTCCCAATGTGATCCCCTACCACATACTAAAATTTCATCGAAATCGAACCTTTTTTTTACACGAGTTATCGTGCGAACGGACGGACAAAGCTGGAGCATATACGCTTCTTCAACCTACGGTTGGAAAGCGTAAAAAAGCATTCATAACTGATGAAAAACCGTGTGCCGCGATCACAAAAAATGTCGTGGATGTCGAAACATGGCTTTTTGAAGGTAAGAGAAACGAGTTTTAAGTGATAAAAATAGTTCTTCGAGGTTACGAACACCAGTCATAGCTGGGAATACACGACATGCTACAATCACAGAAGTAATCATGGCTATGGCAAAGTAAATTTTCGAAGTCTAAAAAACGGGCTGTACAAAATTATGTTGTAAAGATCGTAGTATCCCGTTAACCATGGCAATCAATAAAAAAAACACAAATGATGATATAATACAAAATGATGTTGTAAAGATCGTAGTATCCCGTTAATCATGGCAATCAATAAACCCTCTACTGATAGTATCAAAACGCTCTCTAAAATATTTACAATCGCTACACTTGCCACACATTTTGCTCTCGACGTCGTTTATAAAACGTTTTTCGTCTAAATGTTGGCTTCCTTTACTTACTCTTGGACTCACTGTTAGTGTTGCAAAAACGTGTTAGGAAATTCGAGGAAATGATGAGACGCACAGAAGAAAAAATCGAGAAAGTACACTGGTACTCTTTGTATATAATTCATGCTATGCATCTTTCGCATATTGAGATATTTGTGTTCGTGAAATAAATCGAGAGATTATAGAGTATACACTTAAAAATTGCCTTTATTCGCATTACGTACTAAGTGGAATAAATCATAACAACAAACAATGAGATTTACTAATTTCTGACATTGAGCGGTACCTAGATGGATTAATGAATGTTGTTTTCGTAAATGTAATGAAAGAAGATATGTGACACATAAAAGTAAATATTTAGTAAATATGGAGGCGGCAATAGTAAGTATTTCGACTGCTTAGTTTTTAAAAAAATATTTATTATTATTATAATCGTTATATATTATTCAGATTTAGACGAACGTAAGAAACGACTCTGACACCGGGCAATCATGATGTATCTACGAAAGACCATCTGCGTATTCGCAAGCTAAAATCTGACTTCAAGATAACAAGGAAACGTGTGTGTTACTTAGGGGGAATGGCAACTTTTGGCCTAGGATATCTACAGGTTACACCCCATCGAGTTATATGTCGTTTTAAAGCTCACGTCAATAGCAGGTAACATCCACTAGAGGCACCGAGTGGAAGCCTCAAATTTCGCTGCGACGCATATTTTACTATTGTCCAGAAAGGTGAAATTTTGTAATGGCTTTTATCACATTTACCATGAGGTTCTCCTAATTTACCCAGATTGCATTGAGATGTTGTTACGTTCATGCAAAAATTGATAAAGTAATGATATCAAGAAATTAACTCGTGCACCAAAAGCTATTAAATCGAAAACAAATGCCGTCTCCTGCACGATAAACTTCAATGATAAAAAACTATGTACAATTAAAATACGTATATGTTTAAGAACTTTCAACGCCACAATGGCGTCATCCTCAGAAACAATGCAGCAGTGAGCGCAGAAGTGAGTAGCCTATATACTTAACAAGTTAGTAAAATCATACAATGCATTGATTATGATACGCTTTCCAACATACCAGAAATCATTACTCAAGTTATGAGGATAATGGCTGTGGAATAAAGTTCGCTCCTGTCGCTCTGTGTCCTGACCTTTGACCCCATTTTAATGGTATTCAACAAAACCGGTTCAGTATACCTCAAGAATAACAAACTCAGGTTTTGTATCAATAGAAGCAGTTTTACGCAAGTTATGAAAATAATGGCTGTGGAATAAATCTTGCTTTTGTGCAATGACCTTTGACCACATTTCGTTGATATTCAACAGAACCGGTTCACTATACCTCCGGAACAACATGATAAGTCGCAATCGAAAGATTTTTAGGTAAGTTATGATGCACAAGGGTAATGGAATGCATCCCACCCCAGTGTCCTGATCTTTGACCCCATTTCTCCCATTTTCTATAGGGTTCATCCCCAGTGGCTCCCTACCACATAGTAAATTTTCATCGAAATCGAACCATTTTTACGCAAGTTATGACGCATAACGGCAATGGAAAAATCCCGCTCTTATGTCCTGCCTGACCTGTGACCCCATTTCGCCCATTTTTAATAGGGTTCGTGCCCAGGTGGTTTCTACCACATACTAACATTTTATCGAAATCGAACAATATTTACGCATGTTTTGACGCATAGAGGCAATGGAATGGATCCCGGTTTTATGATCTGATCTTTGACCCCATTTCGCCCATTTTCAATAGGGTTCGTCCCCAGTGGCTTCGTACCACATACTAAAATTTCATCGAAATCGAACCATATTTACGCAAGGTATGACGCATAAGGGCAATGTAATGGATCCCGCATTTATGTCATGGCCTTTGACCCCATTTCGCCCATTTTCAAAAGCGTTCATCCCCAGGTGGTTCCTTACCAAACACTAAAATTTCATCGAAATCGAACCATCTTTACGCAAGTTATGAAGCATAATAGCAACGGAATAAATCCCGCTCTTATGTCCTGCCTGACTTTAGACCCCATTTCGCCCATTTGCAATAGGGTTCGTGCCCAGGTGGTTCCCTACCGCATACTAAAATTTCGTCGAAATCGAACCATTTTCACGTGAGTTATCGTGAGGACGGACGGCCGGACGGCCGGACAAAGCTGGACCATATACGCTTCTTCAACCTACGGTTGGAAAGCGTAAACATTTTGGAAAGCGTAAATCGAACCATATTTACGCATGTTATGACGCATAAAGGCAATGAAATGGATCCCGCTTTTATGTCCTGACCTTTGACCCTGTTTCGCCCATTTTCAATAAGGTTCGTCCTCAGGTGCTCCCCTACCACATACTAAAATTTCGTCGAAATCGAACCATTTTCACGTGAGGGATCGTACGGACAGATGACCGGACGGCCGGACAAAGCTGGAGCATATACGCTTCTTCAGTTCAACACAATTTTATTAACAAGGTTGGGTTCAGGAGGCGAACATGGGCGTCCTGGTACATATATTTTACGGTAAAATATACAAACTCTAAAATTTTATGTACATTATATACAGCACGATGTATTGATTCACAAAGGAGCCTTGTGGTAAGAGGTGCAGGCATTTTGCACAAGAACAATAAGATAGATTGTCGAAACATTTCGTCTCGAAGCATAAGTATATTTTAGTGCTGACAAATAACAGAACGAGAATATTATAATGAAGCACTGTACAAAAGGAGAACTGTAGATGACAAAGTAGACAATGTGAAACCTAAGGCAAACGGAATTACGATGTCTTAGTACTGGTAGAAAAAATGATGATCAAAGAGAAAACAAGTAAGACTATATACATTTGTACAGTATGGTGCATATTATATTCACATTTGTTAGAAGATATAAGCTTTATGTTGAAGTTTGATTCCGAAAACCAATGGTGAGCATGCACGTTGAACTGAAGTTCAACAGAGCTAGGAGCAACGAGGTTATAAACTACCGACAGTCAGTTGCAACGTCGCTGGCATGCCGGCGAACCAGGAAGCGGCCGGAGACCAGGTGGAATGGAAAACGGGTTCTCTCTGTTGGGCAACGGCCACAAGGTTTTCTAGACGAAGTCTTGAGAGGAGACGCTCCCGAAAGTGGCACAGTAGTTCCACAGAAGCTTGGTGGATGGTATAAGGAGATGAGATATCTCGGCAGCGCTGATGAAATACGTAAATGACGTGTTTCACCAGAATGAAAATATATGAGCAGATGGGTGGAAGCTTAACTGGCGGAGAGACCTGCAGGAGGAGTGTCTTATAGGCATCGAAAGGAAGATCAGTTGTGGATGAACGTTGAGCAATGGAAAATGCAAGATGGAGTAGTGGAAGGAGGATGACACAATGTAGATAAACGTGAGAGACATCAGCTTCTTGAGCACAGAAGAGGTGAGTCAAGAATGGTCATTGGGTGGAGGATGGATGGAACGGGAAGACGGCGGTGGAGAAAAAGCCAGTGAGTGTTTATTTCAAGAGGAGCTGAAAGAGGAGAAAGGGTGGCAGACCAGACAGGGGTGAGAGAGGATTGGGAGACATCAGGGATGTGAAGGGGAGAAGGAGAGTGGGATTTTAAAAGTAACCGATAGAGAACTGAGGTTGAAATAGAGGATAGTGGAAGTGTAGATCTGCCGACTGAAAGAAAGAAAGGAAGGGGAGGGAGGTGGAAGGAACAAAGGCCAGGCCGGTGGTGGTTGCGCGATGAATAAACTTAGCAATGATGGTAGAGAGTAGGGAGTCGTAGACAGAGCGAGAGGAATGTGAAAGTAGAACGGTGGGTGGGAGGCTGGCGTAGGGTCGCCAGAACAGATCTGAGGTTACAAGGTCTTTGACGGTTACAACTCCGACTCGGAGCCAAGAAGGATAGGCGAAGCATGAAAGATGAGGGGGTGAAGAAGAGAGGAGAAGAACAGGGGTTCGGCAAGGAGTTCAGTGGTGGAATCGGGTAGGGACCGAGTGAGCGGGAGAGAGCGGAGAAAGGTAAGAGTCTCCCGTAAGGCAGGAGGAAGGCGAGAGTGAGTGGTAATACGGAGGTCCATTGGAATGAAAGAAGTGAAAGTGAAATTAGTGTTGCTCGAAGAGGTGATGACATTCCTTGCGGTAACGGCGTCGGCAACAGGTGAGGTATGAAGACGGAGGAACGTAGTAATCCGGAGAGCTTGATAGTACAGCCGTGTATCAATTAGGCCAATGCCACCTTGGTCAGGAGGAAGGCTGAGCTTGGGGGCACTGAGCCAGTGGTGTCCGGTCCAGATAACTGAGGTGAAGCAGCGAGTGATATCATTGAGACGAAGAAGTGGGGATTTAGTAGCAAGCCAGGTATGTGTGCACATGGAGAGAAGATAAGTTTGCGCAAGACGTGCACGTTGAAAATATGAGGTGCAGAACTGGGCTTTTCGACAAAACGCAGTTGACCGATGAAGACGTGGCTGGATGGTATTCCACGTTGTGCTGGAGGCTTCACCTGGGACGCCAAGATGTACGCCAAGGAAACGTTGAGAGGCTGAAGACCAGTGCGCTCCCCATGGGGAATCCAAGCGGTCAACCCATGAGCCGCACCACAGGCCTGTGCTTTTGGTTGTATTAATCGCACCTCCGGAGCAGGAGGCGTAATCGGCGAAAAGACTTAGGAGCAAAGAGAACTGTGAATCCAGGCGTATACAGAAGGTAACGTCGTCTGCATACGCCACGGAAGTGGTGACATGGTGTCTCGTGCGGGTGATGAGTGGCGGTGGTGAAAGGAGCGTTGAACGGAGCGGAGAAAAGGTTCTAAGGCTATAGCGAAAAGTTGACCGGAGAGTGGGCAGCCTTGCCTCACTCCACGGCGGAAGAGGATTGGTGCTGTAAGAAAGGTGGGCAACTTGACCTGGAAACTGACGTCCGGGTAGAGGGAGGTGAGGGGAGAAATAAACTGAGATGGAAATCCAAATCGGAGAAGTGTGGCGGAGAGATAAGTGAGGGAGATATTATCAAAGGCGGACTGTTGGTCTAAAGAGAGGAGGGCGAGGGGTTCAGAGCGGGAGCGCGCAAGGTGAATTAGATCTGTCAGGAGATGGATGTTGTGAGATAGGGAACGGCCGGGAACTGTGTAAGTCTGGTTAGGGAGAGGATGTAAGTGAGGATGGGATTTAGTCGTGGTGAAAGAAGCTTGGTATAAAGTTTGTAGTCGAGATTCAGTAGGGAAATTGGGCGCCAGTTCACCAAGTCAAGGAGATCACCTTTCTTGGGGGAAAGGACAACGTATGCATTTTTGAATCCCCTCGGGAGAGGAGAGTAAGTAAAGGCAGCAGAGAAAACGGATAGGAGAAACGGAAGAAGAAGAGGCAGAAAAGTTTTATAAAAGCTAAAGGTCAGGCCATCCGGACTCGGAGCGGCACTAGAATTCAGAGAAAAGAATGTAGTGTTTAGTTCAGAGGGCGTGGGGGAAAGGAGAAGAGAAGAAGCGAGATGGAGGGAAACCTGAGGTAGATTAGAAAGAAGAGAATCCATTGCTGCAGAGGATGGTTGAGGAGGTTCACTGAACTTCATGGAAAAGTACTGAGGGACATGGGAACAAAGCGCAATTGGCTCATCTGATACCTCTCCAGAAGAAAGGCGTAGATGATGAAGTATGGACGAAGCTCGTCGGGTGTTTTCCACTGACGTCAGGAACTCATAGTTGTGAGCATCCGGCGTCAGGTGTTGCAAACGAAGTCGGTGGAGAGCTTTTGCGCCAGAAGAGTGAGAAGAGATCGAAGCTCTTCTTGAAAGGAGGAGAAGAGAGGATCACTGAGACTGAGCATGGATAGCATTGAGCGAACATAGTCTAGGCGCATGTTCTGGAGTGTCTTTGATTGGAAAGAGTAGTTTTGGACGTGCAGAACGAGCTGTTGCTTGATCTCCAACCAAGAATTTAATCCGCAGAGTGCAGATTGAAGCTGCGGTCGTCTGTCAATCAGGAATGATCGGACCGAAGAGCAGAATGCCGGGTCGGAGAGAAGTGCATCATCAAATGTCCACGGGCGAATTATCCTGGGTTTGAATGGTGCAGTATGGACTATGATGGCAATGGCGCAGTGGTCAGATGAGGCCGTGGGATGCACACTCGATTCTGTCACGGCAGGAAGTAGAGTACTGGAGGCATAAAACCTGTCAAAGCGGGCTAAGAAAGGATTTTGCGCATGAGAGGAGCGCCAAGTGTAATTAGTCGACCATGGATGAATATGCCGATGTACATCATGAAGAGCGTTGTTGGTGACAACTGTCTGGAGCAGGTTCGCCAGGGCATGGCGGCGCTCTCTATTTGTAGAAGACCTATCCAGAAGAGGTTCCAGGGTACAGTTAAAATACCCACCAACGAGAACATGGTCTGACGATGGGATACGGTCGAGTGCTCTGCGAAGACGCGTGAAGAGAATTGATAAATGTGTTGTAGTGCTTGGAATATAGATATTGAATAAATGATATCTGGAAGACGCGATGGTAAAGGATGCATGCTGTAAGAGATCTCGACAAATATTTCGCACAGAGAGGGATGTGATAATAGAATTGAGAGTATGACTAATGCCGATGGCAAGACCGTTATGAGATGTTAGTCCATAGGCGTGATGAAACACAAAGTTCCGCGCCATCGAGAATAGACGGTAGTTGGTTTGCAATTTGTCTCTTGAAGGAGGAGAATATCAGCCCCCAACGGGTTGAGGTCTTCATATGCCAGAGAGTTGCTGATGGGGGAAGCGAATCCCCTGCAATTAAGTGACACGATCTTGAATTGTGGGGTTCCTTGCCTCTAGCTGAAGATCTTTCAGAGCTGGAGGAAAAGACCTGAGACGATTACAGAAGATTTGTGCCCACGGATGCGTGGGAACATTCTGGCGGCAGAAATGCTACACATTGAAGATCTGCTCCGGCACAAGTTGGCGAAGCGATGGATTCTTGACTGCTAAGGCACGCGCTATTGCATAGCTTGTCGGATTCGTTAAGTATGTATGGAGATCAATGTATGAGAGTGGTACGGGAGGTATATTGGCTTTCTGGAGAAATGCAGCGAACTCTTAAACCGTGGGAAAGGAGACTTCGGCTGACGAGGTGTGTCTAGGAGAACTGCTGGAGAGGGAGGTTGAACGAGGTGAAGTAGAGTTTTTCTTCTTCGCTACTCGCCTGCTGCGGCCAGAGCCGCGGCGCTTCAGTGGAGGCCCGGTCGTCTCATCCTCACACTGCGTCTCTGGACCAACGGACTCTATAACGAAGTACATTTCTCCGTCATTTTTGGTCTACGCCGGGATTCGAACCCGAGGCCGCTTATTCCGGAACAAGTCGCTCTACCAACTGAGCTACGCAGACGTTTTATTCTGATTCCTATCTGCCTTTATGTCGTGTGCGTCCTTCAATCAGGTACGTCACATCATATCCCCCTTATTTTTTTTTTCGAAGTGCTGGAGAAGGGTTTCTCTTATTTTTCCTATCTCGCGGTGTGGAAATAACATCACACCAATGCGAGTTTTTGAACGGTCGGGTCATCCGGATAGTTCGGGCGCCATTATAACGAAGTGAATTTCTCCGTCATTTTTGGTCTACGCCGGGATTCGAACCCGAGGCCGCTTATTCCGGAACAAGTCGCTCTACCAACTGAGCAACACAGACGTTTTATTCTGATTCCTATCTGCCTTTATGTCGTGTGCGTCCTTCGGGCAGGTACGTCACAACTCCACATCAGCTGTTTCGGAGGTTCCAGTGGTAATAGCTGGTTGTAAACCTTCTGAAAGGGACTCAGTGGTGGAGCGACGACGTTGCGGGAGTGAGGAGGTAATTGTAGGAAAGTCCTTTAGTTAAAAAGAGGAAGCGGCTGTGGGAGCGTTGGGTTGACCAACGTCTGTAAGCGAACTTTTTTCATCATATCTTGGCTCCGAGGAATGCTGTGCTGAAGTAGATGGTGTAGTACGCTTCGAGGTAGGAACAGTACCTGTAGGAGCGCCAGTCGGAGTCAGTGGAACTTGATGTGGGCAGTGCACGCGAAGATGGTTTTCGCCATGACAAAGCGTGCAGTGCAAGAAGGTAATGACGTCGATTCTCCGACGTTGCTGGCCACACCGTACGGTTAGGATCTTCGGGCACGCAAGCAGATGATCGTCCGACGGAAATATGACACGGGCGTTTCGACGAAACCCTGCAATGGATTTGTCATCAGGATCTGTGGGCGCCGCCGAAAGGGTCGTTATTGGTCCAACCACTCGGCCAAATTTGCTGAGTAAAGTGCATAGAGCGACATCTGAGACTTCAGGCGGGACTGGGTGGAAAGTAACCTGGATAGGTCGCTGCGCCACAGGTTCAGCCAGAAGATGCACATCTTTGATGGATAAGCCATCAGTCATCACAAGGTCTGCATGTTCTTTACGGGTAAAATACACTAATACGGCCCGTGGCTTTCGAGCCATATGAGTGATATAAGCTCCTGTAGGAAGCATCTTTTTTAGGGCAATACGATATTCCTTGAGTTTCGTGTCTGGTAATGCATCAAAACATACACTGAAATCCATTGTGGAGAAAAAATGGTTTCCCGGCTGGGGAATCCTCTGGGATATCGATGGTGGCAGAGCTACCCTCAACACTGACGTAAGAGTCAGGAAAAACGGGAGCAATAAACTTGGAAGGAACTCTCGCTCCGGAGGTCACTTTGGAGTAAGTGAGAGACGTAGAGTTCGCCGCGGAAGGATGCGACACAGTGCTGATTGCTGGTAGCGGCTTGGTAAACTGAGTTGAGCCAGTGGAAGGCAACGCAAGCGTGCAATCGGTCACATCCATAGCTTCGGCAAATGAACCAGGGACGGGGATATCAGCTTGAGCTTTTGCAGAGGAGTCGCGCGTCACATCTTGTATGCGTATGACGTCTCTGACGTGCATAAATGCTGTTTGGTCTCCTGAGAGTGAGGAGGAGGAGGAGGAGGTTGAATGAGCATCACTGATGTGGGCGTGGACATCACCCTTCTCAGTGCCCGACTTTGAAAAATGGCGAGGATTAACTTAAGGATCGATCAGCTTGATCGAAAATAATAAAACGCTGAATGCAAACAAAATATGCAACTCATCGACTTGAGAGCTGAGCTAAAAGAATGTACAGATCTTCTTCTTGAAGGGGAACACAAAAATAGGAACAAACACTCACTATACACTTCCAAAAACTGGGCACAAACACAGAGCTCGAAAGAAACGTGACTATATCGGTTATACGCTTCTTCAACCTACGGTTGGAAAGCGTAAACAAGACAAATAGCAGTCAATGCGCATGTGCAATAATCTGCAAAGTCAAAATCAAGTTCAGTGGGTACAAGCACAGTTGGTGGGCATGACCTGGGCCAAATGTGTTCTCCAAGGAAGGGGATAAACACGGGGGTTCATCGTTACATCATTTTTCACCATTGACGAATGTGTGAATACTTTCACCGAAAAGTGTTGATTGACTCGACCAACACTGAGGTAATCATGGCTATTGCAAAGTGGTTTTTCAAAGCCTTAAAAACTAATTTACCCAATGCGCACTGAGATGTTGATTAACTCGATCAACACTTTTCTGTGGAAATATTCACATTGATCGAGTCGCTCAACACTTTTCTGTGAAAGTATTCACATATTCGTCAATGGTGAAAGATGCTGTAACGATGAACCCCCCCCCCTTGTTTTACCCCCTTCTTTGGAGAACACTTTTGGCCCAGGTCACGCCCAGCAAATATGCTTGTACCTACTAAACGTGATTTGGATTTTGCCGATTATTGCACATGCGCGTTGACTGCTATTTGTCTTGTTAAGTATATAGGCTACTCACTTCTGTGCTCACTGCTGCATTGTTTCTGAGGATGACGCCGTTGTGGCGTTGAAAGTTCTTAAACATATACTTATTTCAATTGTACATAGTTTTTTATCATTAAAGTTTATCGTGCAGGAGACGGCATTTGTTTTCGATTTATTGATAAAATAATATTAGGCGATATTTTGTTGAGTTACAATGAAATTAAATACTCTTGCATCACTTCATGAGACAGGCTTCAAAAATCCGATTTCGACAATGGTTTTGGGTACTTCCGTTATCCATTTTCGTTACGTTATTTTTATTTACTTGCGATTTACTTTATAACTTACGGGAAAGACGCATACCATCAAAAATCAAACTGGGAAGTAACAAAATTTAAGTAAGAACAAAAATTGAAATGTAAGGTTAAGTTAGAGAAATACTTGACAAACTCACTAGAGTTAAGGTAGTGGAGCAAGTTAGAGTATTAGATCCTTCAATAATGTACACATACTATAAAATGTGAAAACACAAGTTTGTCCGTGTCCCCTCACTCCGGAGTAAGTCGCTCTCCCAACTGAGCGTCGGCGACAGAATGTCTTGGTGCTGATTTGTCGTCTTGACACCTGTTTTCACCTCGGTAGTACGTCACATCATTGCCACCTTTTTTTTGAAGTGAAGTTGGAATAATTCTGATTTCCAAACAATGAGGGAATAGTAATCAAACATTTTTCAAAGACCCCAACGGCCAGTGAATCCACTTTCCACAATCAGGCGCCAATGTGAAAACGCAAGTTTGCCCGCGACGGGCATCGAACCCCTGTCCCCCTCACTCCGGAGTAAGTCACTCTCCCAACTGAGCTACGGAGACATAATGCCTCGCTGCAGATTTGTCGTCTTGACACATGATTTCACATCTGTAGTACGTCACAAAAGGATAGTGATAGAAATTTTAATAAACTCTGGGCACTACTAATGGGCATTCGTTATAATTCCTGAAGACTACCATTCTGTGCCCTCTTGGAGTCTCTTCGTCTTTTCTGATACTGAACAGCGCTGTTCATGAGCGATGAGAGTTCCTGGGCATACATAGGTGAATGGTCAGAGGAGTGTAGAAAAACAGAAGATTTTTCAAGAATGTGCCCCTGTACATCACAATTTTTCGAACTGCACGAAACTATTGGCTAATGCACAGAGAGCTAGTGGTCCAACAATGCACTAACTTAAGGCATAGTCAATCATGCTTAGGAAACAAATCCGGTTTACAACCCATCCGAAGCTATAATAAAGCATTTACCAGTCATTTAGTCATTTTTGCAACTACCCCATCAGAGCTGCAGGGTACGATCCAGGAACTTTCTGGCAGGAGTAAAGAAGTGGGATTAAAAATGAACTTTCAGAAGACAAAAGTAATGTACAATGCTTTTACAAGAAATGAAGATTTATCGATTGACGGAGAAAAGCTGTAGATGACAGACATCTATCTTTATCTTGGACAGCAGATATCAAGTGAGGGTCACATGGGTGAAGAAATATTAAGCGGCGTATAAAACTTGCCTGGAGAGCTTTTGGAAGAAACAGCATAATTTTCAAGAGCAATATGCCACAAATTTTAAAGATGACAATCCAATTTTTGGTGTAAATGTGACAAGGATGGTACGTCAGGTATTATCCGAAAACTTGAACATTTTCATCGTCCTGGAGCGGGACTCGAATTCGCGTCTCCCTGATAGCGCCCACATTTCTTTCATGAGCAATATGCCATTATGTCTTAAAAGGAAAGTGTTTGATCAATGCATCCTTCCAGTGCTTAAGTATGGTGCAGAGACGTGGACCTTAACTAAAAGAGACATACAAAGGCTGCAGACAACTCAAAGAAGGTATGGAAAGGTGCATGCTTGGTGTAACCAGGAGAGATAAGAAGAGGAACTCCTGGATCAGAAAAATGACAAGAGTAGAAGACATCATGATCAGAATAAAGTCCCTGAAATGGCAATGGGCTGGACATATTGCCAGAAGGACAGGCCATCGATGCACAGCCGAAATTTTAGATTAGATTCCAAGGGACAGGAAAAGACCCAGAACAATACCACGTGGGAGATGGGTGGACGAAATTCAAAAGTATGCGGGAGTAACATAGATGAGACTGGCACAAGACATACCGTTGTGGAAGAGGCTTGGAGTGACCTTGATCCAGCAGTGGATTGATAATGGTTGACAAAGATGATGATGATGATATATAATATATCCGAAGGTTTTGAATACACTGATGCACGTGGCGTGACAATTTCTTAAATAATGTTTTCGTTTTGAGTTCAACGAAGTTCCCTGATGATGTAAAAATAGGATGCGTTGCTTATTCTAGCTTAGAAACGACGAAAAGAATGGAACAGCAGTTAGTATTCCAGAAGCAGAGTTCACGTCTCACATTAAACTTGAGCCTTCGCCCGTAAACAATCATGAGCCATTAAAATACCTTTCCAAACCTATATCCGGTTACACGTAAAGCGCCATTGATTCGTTGTAGACCCAGATAAACCCGTATGCATTTATCAAGACAAGAAAATTACACTACAGAATCTCTGATGTAGCTATCCTTATAAAAATTCAACTGCAGAATAAATGAACCAATTGCTTTAACGTTTTATGTATAAGGAATAAAGTTCATGTATATTGTTTCCCGAATGGAAGAGCTTTATACTGCGTCTTCACAATTCACATTTTGTGTACATATAAGGGATAAAGTAGACGAAATTTGTCATCCAAACGGAACATCATCTTTCCACTGCGTCCTCACACTTCTCATTTTATGTATAAGGAATACAGGTAGACGAAGATTGCCTTTCAAACGGAACAGTTTCCACTGTGTCCTCACACTTCACATTTTATGTATAAGGGATAAAGGTAGGCGACGATTGTCTTCCAAACGGAACAGCTTTCCACGGCGTCCTCACACTTCACATTTTATGTATAAGGAATAAAGATAGACGAAAATTGTCTTCAAAACGGAACAGCTTTCCACTGCGTCCTCACACTTCACATTTTATGTATAAGGAATAAAGGTAGACGAAGATTGCCTTTCAAACGGAACAGCTTTCCCTGCGTCCTCACACTTCACATTTTATGTATAAGGAATAAAGGTAGACGAAGATTGCTTTTTTTCAAACGGAATAGTTTCCACGGCGTCCTCACACTTCACATTTTATGTATAAGGGATAAAGGTAGACGAAGATTGCCTTCCAAACGTAACAGCTTTCCACGGCGTCCTCACACTTCACATTTTATGTATAAGGACTAAAGGTAGACGAAGATTGTCTTCCAAACGGAGCAGCTTTCCACAGCGTCTTCACATTTTATGTATAAGGAATAAAGGTAGAGGAATATTGTCTTCCAAACGGAACAGCTTTCCACGGCGTCCTCACACTTCATATTTTATGTATAAGGAATAAAGATAGGCGAAGATTGTCTTGCAAACGAAACAGCTTTCCAGTGCGTCCTCACACTTCACATTTTATGTATAAGGGATAAAGGTAGATGAAGATTGTGTTCCAAACGGTCCAGCTTTGCACTGCATCCTCGCACTCCGTGTTTCAGACTTTCTTATCCACCAGAGCAGGCATATAAAAATACTACAGTATATATTTTTATTATGGAATCTTATCTGTTGAGGTAATTTTAGTACCATTGTGAAGCATAAAAAATATTAATATAGCATTTCTAATTACGTGTCTTCTACCTAGTAATTCTTGTGCTTTGGTAAAGTTCCTGTACTGAAACCCTGCCATGAATGTTAAGCTGGGTGATTTCTATTTGATAATGAGAAAAACAATTTTTCAGGTTCGATCATCAGATACAATCTTCACCAAATTGCTCGTAATTATCGTTCTTTTTTTTAATTTCCATTTGTTTTAGGAATTGTTATGTTCTTGTTATCCTATACAGAGCAGGCATATAAAAATACTACAGTATATAGGATAACAAGAACATAACAATTCCTAAAACAAATGGAAATTCAGAAAAAAGAATCGATAATTACGAGCAATTTGGTGAAGAGGGTATCTGATGATCGAACCTGAAAAATTGTTTTTCTCATTATCAAATAGAAATCACCCAGCTTAACATTCATGGCAGGGTTTCAGTACAGGAACTTTACCAAAGCACAAGAATTACTAGGTAGAAGACACGTAATTAGAAATGCTATGTTAATATTTTTCATGCTTCACAATGGTACTAAAATTACCTCAACAGACAAAATTCCATAATAAAAAAAGAGAAAGGAAATTTCGGGTTTGAACATCCAGTTCATTCCCTAAGTAAAAATGATCCCCAAAACGAACACAGTGTGAGAAGTTACAATATATATCGATCAGACAAAACATTAAAACCACCTGCCTAATATGATGTAGGTCCTCCTTTCACCGCCAAAAGAGGTCTCACCCAATGTGGCATAGATGCAACGAGATGTTGGTAGGTGTCTCTTGATATTTCGTCCCATGACAGCAACGTAAAATTCCGCAATTCACGTAAATTACTTGGTTGGGGTGATGTTTTCTTACCACAACTGCTAGATGTGATTCATGTCCGACGAATTTGGTGGCAATGAAATGGAATTCCTCTTCATGTTCTTGGAACAATTCCTGAACCTTCGCAGTTTGACACGGAGAATTGCCTTGTTGAAAAACTCCATTTCCGCCAGATAATACAATCACCACGAAGGGATGTGCGTGGTGAGCCACGATGATCAGGTACGTGACAACTGTTAGAATTTGCTCTACGGAAATAATGTATTCCAAGTGCTCCCAAAGAAAATATTGTGCTGAACATCACACTTCTTCCATCCGCCTGGATCCGTCCCACATTGCGTTCAAGTGAGAAGGCTTCCTTGGTAAAAGTCGCTCACGAGCTCGTCTGTCGAACTGGAGTAACAGAAAACAGGATTCGTCTGACCATGAGACCCCTTCTTCCAGTTTTTAATGGTCCAATGTCGATGATTACGTGCCCAATGCAAGCGTTGCCTACGGTGAACGGCTGTGAGAATAAGCACAAGAATGGGTCTGCGGCTGATGGAGACCTATATCCAACAGCGTGCGATAAACTGTGCATTAAGACACAATGAGCCCTTCCTCACAATTGCAATTATGAGTAATGTCAGACATAGTAGCCCTCGTGAAGCTGCGGAGAAGGGAAGATATCCTGCACTGACCTCTGGCATCAATGAGGCGAATGATGCCCACGCTTTGTCGACGGCTCGAAGTGTCCCATATTTCGGACCATCTTCTTAAGCTACTAAGTGCAGCCTATTGTGAGCAGCCTTGCTGTTTAGAAGATGACCTTACAAAGGCGTCTTGCCATAACGATCAGGCCTTTGTCGAAATTAGATACATAATTTGCTTTTCCCCATGTTGAGACGAAACAAAATACTGACTAAGAGAACTGTGACCCAGATATTATGTATATATCATTCGCGATCCTGGCACGTGGCGCTGATTGGCTGCACCCTCTCTTGTTTGTATAATGCAGAGGTGGTTTTAATGTTTTGGCGGTGAATTCATGTCATTTTGTTTTTAGCACGCCATTTTGTGGAAAAGATAGTGCTTATGTTGTCGGTTTCTCAGACGGTCCGCAAGTCCGTCCACCTGTGGACACTATGTCTCTGAAACTAATAGTCCGATTTAAAAAATTAGTTTTCTCACTGGAAAGTTTGACATGTGCGAATGATGATCCTTGCCTTTGTTTTTCTTCCCCATGAAAAATGTCGCCGCTAAATGGTGTAAATGCAGATGATATCGCACTCAAGATATTGGGTTCGTGCGAATGAAATGTTCGGCAAAAGGACCAGCACACGTGGACGGCGAGAACGGAAAACGTAAGGTAACTTACCAAAGCAAAATAATCCCCCTCGACATTGACACATAGTTGCCATCTGTCAGGCAAGGCCATGGTCCTAGAACGGAAAACGTCTTGTGGCTGGTACCTGAAGAAGTCATCAACTGCACGTTGAACCCCTCTGTCTATCGTGAATTGTTTCCCGGACCGGAAGTGATCCAGGCGACGAAGCAGTTGATAGTCTGTCAGAGACAAGTCCGGAAAATAGGTAGGATGAAGCAGTGCTTCATAGTCCAAGGCACTTAGTGTCAGCATCATTCGTTGTGCGACATGAGGCCGGCCGTTGTCCTGGAGCAGAAGAACACCAAGTCTGTTGACTAAAGCCGGTTGTTTCTGCAGCAATTTCGGTGCATCTGGTGTAATTCAGCTCAATAACGTTCTGCAGTGTTTAGAAGATGTCCTTATCAAGGCGTCTTGCTATAATGATCCTACCTTTGTCGAAATAAATTCATGGCAGGGCTCCAGTAAGTTTTTGGCCTCTTGCCAAGAAACTCGGATAAATATCCTGGCTGTGCACTACCAGACAGAGAGCATCATATTCTTGGTGTGTAGAGGTGGCTTAGAATGCCGTCCATCAGACTGGGCCTTACTTAACCATTGTGCACATTGTTTACGATCATCCCACTTCCCGTCGCAGGTGATGATTCGATGCAGTATAGGTTCCTGTTTATTCCTGCGAAGCAGCGACGTGCAGACTTCCAAACGCCTAGTCCTGTTGGTAGTTGTCAACTTATGCGGCAGCCACATGTCCAGCTTTGTATCTTACCTAAAGCATACAGACGCCGAACAATTGTCGGCCGCTCCGGTGGCGCAGTGGTCTAAGGCGTTGGCCTCTGATCATTCGTCCGTAAGGGGTCCGGTTTCGAATCCCGGTCAGGCATGGATGTTGTGTTTGTCTTACGGCACTGGCTCTCTCCCTTCCCTGGAACCAGTGACCCTAAATTAGGGACGGAGACTGCTTATAGCCCATTGAGTTGCTCACGGTGGTCGTTAAACCTCCAATCCAATCCATCCATCCGAACAACTGTCGTGTGGTAGACACCAACTTCTGCCGCAATCTTACGACACGTTGTTCAGGAATCCGCTTCAACCACACGTAACAGAACATCATCAGAAACAACAACAGGTAGGGTACCACGTGCTTCGTTTTGCAGGTTCGTATCTTTGCTTCAAAACTTCACAAAACATCGCCGAATGATTCGTTCGTTGGCTGTATTCTCTCCAAAACTAACGTTTCGAGCGGCAATTCCTACAGAATGGCCTAGTTTAAATTCATACAGGAAGATGACGCTCAAATCTGGCGTCTGCATGTTTCCTTAACAAGCGACGTTACGTCCAAACAAACCACGCCTGAGCCTTGTTCTTCACACACGTGCTAGATATTTAAAGTAATTCTATGACGTAATTCCTGCAACACCTGTGGGTGGTTATATTCCGCTGTGGTGGGATCCTGTCTCCAGTGATCGTTCGTGCCCGACATTTCAATCGCACCAACACAATACATTTTATTGCCTATTTTTTTTCTAAATATCCGCTTGAAAAAATTATTTCTTCCATTCGATGCCAGCTCACCAAGACCCAACAAAGCTCACTAAATGCATGAAAGCGTCACGTCGATCAAACTAGACTCCAAACAACTGGCCACCGCACAAAAGGCTTTCTCTTTTATTTACGCTTTTCATTCGTAGGTCGAAGAAGCGTATATGCTCCACTTTTCTCCGTGTCTAACTGTCCGTCCGTCTGCCTGTGTCCGCAAGGTAACTCGCGTAAAAATGGGCCGATTTGGATGAAATTTCAATATGTGGTACTACCTGGGGACGAACGTATTGGAAATGGGGAAAATGGGGTCAAAGGTTAGGACATAGGAGCAGGATCCATTCCATTGCTCTTATGCATCATAACACCCGAAAACATGGTTCGATTTCTATTAAATTTTAGTATGTTGTAGGGGACTAACTGGGGACAAAACCTATTGAAAATGGGTGAACTGGGGTCAAAGGTCAGGACATAGGAGCATAATCCATTCCATTTGCTTTAAGCAGCATAACTTACGTACAAATGCTTCGATTTCGACAAAAGGTCCTCATGTTGTTCCGGAAGTATACCGCACCAATTCTGTTTAATAACATCGAAATGGGGTCAAAATTCAGTACACAGCAGCGAGATTTATTGCACAGCTATTATCCTCATAACTTGACAAAAAATACTTCTGTTGCGACAAAACGTTAGTATGTTGTTCCGGAGATATACGAAACCAGTTTTGTTAAATATAATCGAAATGGGGTCAAAGGTCAGGACACAGGAGAGAGATATATTCCACAGCATTTATCCTCTTTTGAAGGTTTTTCAAATATAATAATACAGTGAAACTTCTGAATAACGGTCATTACTCGGCCCGGGGAAAAAATTACCGTTGTTAGATGGCCGTTAGTATTGCTAATCTGTTGCTTTTCTGCAAAAGCCAAATAATTGAATATAGCTTATGCGCAATAAAGAAAACGTTGCAGTACTTTTTACAAATGCTGTTTGCTTAATAACAAATAAAGAAATAATTCATGATGTAGAGGAATTTGAAAAACACAGTGTCTGACGTCTGGTGTTAAACAGCCTTTAGAAATTGCAAGCTAGGAGATTACGGTTAGGGTATGATACAGGAAAGGAAAATGTTGGATAGTAAAGCATAACTGCATAGTTTGCTGGCCGCGCTCCGTAATGCAGAGCCTACAGGGACCAAACGAAAAGATGTTGCCCTCAACCCAAACTCCAGAACCCATCACCCACCCTCGCAGCTTCCCGGGGGCGATTGAAAGATACATTGATGCTGCAGCTCGCCTCTCATAGAACTTAATTTTTAACTCCTATCTTTTGATTAAGCATATCGCTGTACCAGCAGTAATCCAACCCATTATGACTTTAGCAAGAAATATTCTTTGTCCCTATCTCATTCCTCTTGCCGAAATACCGAAGAAATTACGGAAAATCCAAGGAACAGGCTGTCCCGCTAGATCTCCTTCGGGGATGACTGCGGTGTGCTTTGACCGCTGTTCAGAGGTTTCGTTTTTCGGACGTTATCGTTAATGTTAATCCAAGGAACAGAGTGCCCGCAAGATCTTCTTCGGTGCTGACTGGCGTGTCCTCTGACTGCTGTTAAGATGTTTCATTTTTCGGAGGTTATGGTTAATGTTAATCCAAGAACAAGGTGTCCACTAGATCTCCTTCGGGGATGACTGGGGAATCCTTTGACCGCTGTTCAGAGGTTTCGTTTTTCGAGGGTTGTTGTTAATGTTAATCCAAGGAACAGGGTGTCCACTAGATCTCCTTCGGGGATGACTGGGGTGTCCTTTGACCGCTTTTAAGAGGTTCCGTTGTTCGGAGGTTATCTTTAAAGGTAATCCTACGGAAAGTGTTCGGTACGAACCGAAACTTGCCGTTGCATCGAGGTTACCATTGTTGGGAGATGTCCGTTTACGTGGGTTTCACTGTACTAATGAAGAATAAGAGAATACTGCGGCAGACGGTGATATATTTTGTTCTTTTGGTTCTAAGTTTAACGACCACCGTGAATAACTCTAAGAATTGTAATAAGTCGTCCTTCCCTAATTTATGGCCACTGATTCCAGGTTTCCAACTAGTGCTATAAGCCAAAGACACAACCCATAGCTCATCTTGGATTCGAACTTTCCCCCCTTCTCTGTCAAAGCCAGCGCTCAGATTTTATCCCACCTGGCAGACAGATACCGACATGCGTTTTGTAATCGTTTCTAGAAAAACGAAGACGTTAAATGCAATGCGCGTCGAGGAAGATCAGTGCGGGAATTAGGATACCATAACAAAAGAACAAACGGTTTACACAGTTTCTGAAATTTTCTCATCACTGAATTCAAACTCTATTGATTTGTTATGGTTTCCAAACACTTCTTTCATTGTGGTTAAAATCGATGTAAACGTGAAATATGATAAAAGCAAAACATGATATGCATAAGTAAGTAATTATTAAAACAGAAACAAAAAGTATTGTTTGAAAAAATTATTACACGAGTTTTCCTGAGTGCATCCGACCCTAGTGAGTGTGTGCGTCCGTCCGTATTATTAGCTTAATGAGGAAGAATGTGCAAGTATGAGGTAACAAATAGTTTAGAAAGACACATGCACACAAAATTAATTAGTCATACAGGAATATCAAATATTCCGGAAGACATTCGTACAGCTTATCTAATTTTCTGTATAAAATTTGCTCAGCACAAGTTAATCAGTGTACGATATATGCATGTTGCACAGTACGCATGTTTTAACTTCACGTTTTTTTTTACCGTGTTCCCTCAATTTATTGTGTTCGTTCGATAAGTTCCCTCGATTTACCGCCACCATGAAAGGGTGGCGGTAAATCGAGTGGCACTACATCGAGAGTTGACTGAATATAAAGAAGAAAACAAATAAGGTAAATAACACTGGTAAACACAGATTTTGGCAGATGCAAAGGTTTCTTGTGTTTCTAACATAACGCTCTACGCTGAATTCAAATATGCAATCAGATGTTTTATATCACTCTCAGTTTTTGTACAATGAAATTTTTTTATTATTGCTTTTTCGGAAATGTAGGTATTTTCCCGGTGATAACTAATGTACGTATAATAACATTTTAACTGATTTCTAACGTATGGTGGCCACAAACAATTTGACATTATTAAGCGACTAGCTGTATGTAGAGCAAAATGAATCATGCACCGCAGCGTAGCGAGATCGCGCCAAACAGTAGTCTGCTGAGTCATGCAAAGTGATGCTTCGTGAACACGCCAGTGTTGCGCAGCCATGCTCTTTATGCGCTCCCAGTAAGTATCAAGTGATTTAAGCTACTGTGTAAGTATGGTGTGTTATATAGTGAGTAAATATGCCCAGGAAGGGTGTAAATCATCCCGATAACTTCTGTTATGTGTGTCGGAATTTGATATTTAAAGATCAAAGACGACGTTTTATTCCACTAGTTAAAAATGTTGTGAACTACGTTTTGACTGTAAGGTCGGGGATCAAAATAAGAGCTAGTTCCCTATATCTGCTGCGCGACTTGTGTGAAATGTCTCCGATTGGGTAAAGGGGATTCGCCACTAGAGTTTTGCGATACCCATGGTGTGTCGTAAACCACAAGATCATCCATCGGACTGTTATTTCTGTATTAAAAAGATAAAAGAAATTAGTAGTAAATCCAAACACACAGTGCAGCACCCAAATTTGCCATCTGCTATGAGGCCAACTCTACACAGTGAGGACTTACCTGTACCACATCCTCCTACACATGTTGTAGTAGAAGCTTATAATGAATTAGCTTTGTTTATCTTTGCTAAGCTAATTATTATGAATGAATAATGCTCTAAGCTTCAAAATAATGAATTCCCAAAAGGGTGTTGATACTCGTTAATTATGAACTTAAACAAAGTCTCAACGCTGGTTATTTATATTAAGTAATCAAAGTCATAAACCTAACAGCCAGACAGAGGTCTGACAAAACTAAGAATTGAGAAAGACTGAACTTACTGACAAACTTGTTTATTTCCGAGACTCTTGGTCAACTAAGGCACTCATATATCTTGTACATAATAATGAATAAACTTTCCTCTTATAGTACACACGCTCTCATAACAACACCTCGCAACGCCAACACATCAACCTCAACAACACAACTCCAACTCAACACCTACAACAACACCTTAACTCCAACACAACTCCTCTCTACACACTCTCGATGAACGCGCCTATATACTAGCTACCACCACGTCATGACTTACACTCATTGCCAGATCTCATTCAGCGGGTGAAATAATATTTCGTTCAGTAGGAAGATAATTTACATAGTAAAATAAAATAACCAGAGATAGTAAAATCAAAAGGAAAGTGAATATAGAGTATACGTTACAAGCTGAATTGGAACATGTTTCAGCTACCGACTCAGCAGACTACTGTTTGGCGCGATCTCGCTACGCGGCGGTGCATGATTCATTTGCTCCTCATTTTCAAAAATGAGGAGCAAGATGATCCTACTTTGGAAGCAAATACCTCTTTATGTGCACCTCATCTGTTAACTCAAGGCGAACTAAACGACCTTGTTCGGGATTTCAAATTGTCTAAAAATACAGGCCGAACTCTTGGGTTCTAGGCTGAAAGGCTGGAATCTTCTTCAGAATGACACAAAAGTGTATTTTTATCGTAACCGGCAGCAAGATTTTCAAGATTTCTATTCTGTAGAAAATGAGAGAATGTACTGCAACAATATTTGCGCTATGATGGATGCCCTTGTTCATGAGCATAAAACAACAGAATGGAGACTGTTCATTGACTCTTTGAAAAGTAGTTTGAATTCTGTCCTTTTGCACAATGGGAACCAATTTCTTTTTGTGCCGTTAGCTTGTGCAACTAACATGAAGAAAACATATGAAGATATGCAAATCCTGTTTAAAAAAACTTTAGTATGATAAGTATTGTTGGACCATATGTGGCGATTTAAAAGTCATTGCGTTGTTAATGGGTTTTTGCAACTCGGATATACTAAATGTTGTTGTTTCTTGTGCGAATGGGACAGCAGGGACAAGAAGAATCATTACATCATGAAGGACTGGCCCAAGTGTGTGAATCACTGAAGCCTGGACAGAAAAATGTTGTACGTCTCCCATTAGTCACACAATTCTTCTAACTCGACTTCATATAAAGTTAGGGCTTTTCAGAAACTTTGTGAAGACAGTGGATAAAAATGGTGATGGATTTCTTCATGTGAAAGAAAAATTTCCTCATGTAAGTGATGCCAAAAGCAAGTAAAAAATTTTTGTGGTCCGCTAAATAAGAGCTTTGATTGCAGATGGAAATTCGAAGATCTGTTAAGTCAAATTAAAAAAACCAGCGTGGAAGTCATTTAAAAGTATTTTGCAATTTTATTTAGGAAACTTTAAAGCCCCGGACCACCATGAGATTGTAAACTTTTAAAGTCATACCAAGATATGAGATGTAATGCGTCCCTCAAAATTCATTTCTTGGACTCCCACCTGTATTTCTTCCCTGAAAAACTGGCTGCCGTTACTGATGAACATGGGGAGAGATTCTACAGAGACATCTCTGCCATGGAAAAGAGGTACCAGAGACAATGGAGTGCAATAATGCTTGCTGATTAATGTTGCACGCTGAAGAGGAATGTTCCAGATGCTGCCAAACACATTAGGAAATCAACAGCTGTTACATTTTGATGTCAAAACTTCAGTTGTGTCCTGAATGTATTGAAAAAGCCTCCCAGTGGAGTGTGAAAGGTTGCTGAATATTTGTGCTGAATACACCACAAAAATAAACGGATTTCATACGCTATATGCGTTTCATTATTATACACATTTCTTGCACACTTTACAGGAATGTCACAACAGAACCGTGGGTGATGGAAACAAAGTACTTACAGTTTTAAATTCACCGTGCAAAATTCTATTAGGAGCAGGTATTTTCCCTCGTGTTCCAAGAAAAAGTTTAATTTTGTTTACCAGTGTAATTCGCACTAGTACAGTATGAAATTTTTCGGTTTGGTGATAATGCAGCATGAATTTCGTCTGACTGAAATTAGCTAATTACAAAACCAATTAGTACGACTTACTGTGTTTCCAATCAGTGATGATATGACTTAGGATCAATGGAGTGTGCCATAGATATGTCAAAAATGTTTGATGTTTTGTTGTTCACTGTATAACGTCACTCAGATTTTCCAGAATAAATTAGGCAAAAGCGGTGGTTGTTGAAAACCTGAATTTTAAATACCCTGTAAAAATATAAGTGTTCTTCAAGACTGTCTCATGAGTCGCTCATCCCTAATTTGGGATCACTGGTTTCAGGGAAGAGAGATTGAGAGAGTCAGTGACGTAATAAAAGCGAACCATTCATGCCACATCCGGAGTTCGAGCCCGAGCGCATCGCAGACGAAAGGTCAGAAGCCAGGTCTTACATCACTGCATCACCGGTGTGGCAGAGGCAGACTTAGCTCTCAAATCCATCTCACACGAAAGGTCAGAAGCCACGTCTTACATCACTGCATCACCGTTGTGGCAGACGTAGCTCTCAAATCATCTCAGACGAAAGGCCAGAAGCCAGATCTTACATCACTGCATCACTGGTGTGGCAGACTTTGCTCTCAAATTCCATGATTCGCGAAAACTCAAAACTTTGCGATTTATCTGGAATTGTCGAAAAAACTAAAAAAGCGCGGCCGATCATTACAGATGAACATAAAGCCAAACTGTCCGAAACGTCACTGTTCCCTAAAACTGGATCCAAAAATTCATGGAGTTTTATCTGTATGTGCAAAGCAGATTTGGCAAGGGGACAAACATTTTGCACCCAAGCCCGTCCCGGGCAAATCTGATTTGAACTGTTAATTCGAAACTCAGTTTATAATTACACATACAAACACAAAGCCCCTCCGCAGTGATGTTGAGGCTGTTCCACTTAATTTTAATGGTACAGTAACTTGTTCCATGTTTAATTTCAGTTTTGGATGTTTTCTTGATAACATATCAGGCTTCAGAATATGTTTCACCTCAACACAAATATTCATCAACGTCTAATGAGTTGAAAGTTTGTAAAATGTGGATGTTAGATTTCATCATTGCCACGCAGAAGGAAAGAACACTTATGAAATCAACATTAACATTACGAAACCTTCAACTCATCACAAGCTTGTGAAAATCGGTCTTGCTGTGAAACGTATCCTGGTTTCTAAATAAGATGAAACAACATCCAGCATTCAACCTTCACCTTTGTGTCTTCAACAAGCACGTATCTGTTGGTCTCGACTGCTTTTTTGATCTCCTTTATATTAAATTAATCCATATTTACAAATGAACATTAATTCCGATATGAGATGCATCAGTGGCGGCGCGTGGAGTAGGAGGTTGGTGAAGCAAAGACCCAGCCCATAACATATTGTGACGATCCCCCTCGCATAATTAATTGGCGAGAGGCGTGGCTAATTAACGGTAATTGAAACTTGATTGGGGGTTTTAATTAACAGAGAGTTATAATTTAAACACTTGCGAGCGGCGGTATATTAAAAAAAGATCTGCTGGCACTTGGAATTCATGTGGCGAGTTGCAGGTGTTTGCCACGAGAACAAAGAGCCCATAAACGGAAATGGGACGGGTCAGAGTTTAAAAGCTATTTCCCATGACTCAAAAATGTTTGGACGGCAAAAGTGCTTGCAGCCTTTATCTGTGCCGCACGCGAAACAATGGGAAAGCTATTGAATTTGAAGAGCGGTATATAATAAATATGTCGCGGTTTCAAGCGGTAGAATTCACGCTTACCAACGATTTGGAGACGGGAGATTGTTGTTGAGAGGAGCAGAATCCGTTTAATAGCCAAGAGAACTAGGCCTTTAATTTCCTCGCGCTCGAAAATCCTTGCCGTCTGCTGCGTGTTTTTGCAGTTCTGAGCATAAGAAGTGAAGCCAGCTAAAAACATAAGCTGATGAATAACCAACACGAACTTACCTGAAAACTTTCTTCACCTTGCCGGACCATCGATACCTGCCGTAAGGAGCCATTTCAGTTGAAATGCAAGAGAAATAAAATATTCACGAAAAATGCCTCGCTCATGCAGAGAGGAGAGGAGAACCGCCTGGCCCCAGGAACGACGCAGCCGCCTGCAGAGAGAAAGCCTCTGAAGAAACCGCTAGCCTCTTCGTGTTCTAAGAGGGGAGATAATTTGTGTGCGTGTGTCTGAGTACGTGCGTTCAGCGACTAGGGACGATGTCGTTTTGGCCACAGCAAAGAAAGGGTAGTAATGGAAGTTAAGAACAAACTACCCGTGCGAGTGTTTGTGTTTGTTGGTGTCATCAATACTTTAGATACTAGAGGATATATGTAAGTATTTTTTATCAGTATTTTCTTTGCGGCCCATTGTAAACGAACAGACTTTTCGTTAGGACATATTTTCTGAAACACCGAAGAGGGCCAAAGCTGGCCGGAAATTATAGCTTTTATTATTAGAAGAAGTATCCGGTGTAATTTGTGCATATATCTATTAAATCCCTGTTTTAATTGTTATACTGTGCCTCTATTGGTTTATTGGTACTGTGTCGGCTAATTGGCTAACGAGGTATTGGCGGATCCAGTGATTCGAATCGCAGTCCGGAATTAATTTGGCATCCTGATATGTGAATACCAAAAGGTCGCAACAATATATAAGATGTAAGAGATAACTAAAACCAAATTTTGTAGAGAAGCGATTTGATGTGTATTTATGCTTATGTATATTTTATATCTATACAAATTATTCGGCAATAGTTCAACAAAATCACAGGAAGAAGACATTAAGCCCGGAGGATGGTAGATTTGAAACATTGGAAATCGTTTCGGAAGGGGGAAAATGTATATTTTACGAAAAAAGAATAAATAGAGGAAAAATGGTTAACCTGTATTATTTTATATAATCATCCTTCATCGGCGCAAACCACATTTTGCGCTCACTTTCTTTATCTAGCGATAGTTCATGAGTGGTCATTGCATCACGCACAACACCAATCGAACGTCCATTCCTCCAAAAATTCAAAATGATTTTAATAGGAAGACTGCTTTTCTCAAATAAAGCTTCAAACTCCGGAATAAAAGCATCATGTCTGTTTGCGGAAGTGCATCCTGCGTGTAGATCACAATTAAAGCCCACGTGTTACAGATTAAGGTTCTGAGTAGTGGGAACGGTGTTTGAGAAATCAAGCTGGAAGCACATTTCTATATATCTTGTCAAAACAGGCCAGGTAACTTAAACATGGTAAAAATTAGAACGGATGGAAGACTGTAAAATTTGTCCCTTCCCCCTTCCAAACACAATGCATTCAATTTACGTTTTATGAATGATTTCAAATAAAAAAAAAAATATTTTTATTATTATTACTAAATCAAAATTTATGAGCAGTAACATTAATACTAAAAAAGAAGAACTCAGCACATTTCTCGCCTAACCAGAAATTACTGAAAAAACACATTTAGAAAACGTCAGCACTCAAATATAGAATACAGTGTACACTTTGACGAAAAAGCTGTGTTTATAATACACCAGAAACGGACATGCTGTAGCTGAGGCGAAAAGGATTGCCGCCTAAATAGCTATTTTACCAAGAGCATCAGCTTTGGTCTGCCAGCTCTCATTGGACAAATTCCCTGCCTTCCTTCAATAGAAACACAGATGCAAGTCAATTTTAGGTGGCGATCTGGGGAACCGGCCTTTTCCCAATCTCCGCGCGACTCCTGTCTGTTGTAACTTTGACAAGAGTTTTTATACCCTCCCCTTTGAGCAATAAACATCTTATGAAAGACTCAGGTGATCGCCTGTCTTGGCGCTCATAATATGCTCGTTTCAATCTTTTAGCAAAAACAATAAACTTTATAAATTTAATGCTCATGAACACAGAGTTCATTCTCTGGTTGAAGCCGTTTTTCACAAAATTTACGAATCACAATGAGAATTTCAGAGTTGTATTTAACCTGTACAATTAAATGCGTATTATATCGAACATATGTAAAAGCTTTCTTCATGGGCGAAAGATTTCTGGTCAGGCGCCGCCTCACTTGCGTCATCTGACGAGACGCCCGTGGGTAGGACGTCAAACAGAAACCTCTGAATGCTCAATGCAAAATGTGCGATGCGAAAAGTAACTCTCAGTCTAACAATGTGACATGCGGGATGTTAGAGTGAATCATTAGAGAAGCAGGGTACAGACGTTTGCCTGTATCTTCCTCCTGACAATCGAAATGATAACAAACGCAAAGGAAGTATCGTTTTACGATATGGAAGAGGCAAGTTTAGCGTCTGCGCCGTATTGTTGGTCGGAGGAAATCTTCGCTGCTTTAAACAAGATAGTAAAATCCTGCAATGCATTGACTATGATAAGCTTACTAACATACTAGA
This sequence comes from Macrothele yani, assembly GCA_039090855.1. Taxonomy (NCBI): domain Eukaryota; kingdom Metazoa; phylum Arthropoda; class Arachnida; order Araneae; family Macrothelidae; genus Macrothele; species Macrothele yani. Next base: position 143,317,567 of record CM077002.1, read on the forward strand.
AACCATTAATCAAGTTATGAGGATAATGGCAGTGGAATAAATCTCGTACCTGTGACCTGACATTTGACCCCATTTCGATGATATTAAACAGGATTGGTTCAGTGTACATCCGAAACAACATGATAAAGTTTTGTCGCAATAGAAGAATTTTTGTCAAGTTATGAGAATAATGGCTGTGGAATAAATCTCGCCCTGTGCCCTGACCTTTGACCCCATTTCGATTATATCAAACAGAACTGGTTCAGTATACCTCCGGAACAACATACTATATTTTGTCTCAGTAAAAGCATTTTTAGTCAAGTTATGAGGGTAATGGCTGTGGAATAAATTTCGCTCTGGCGTCCTGACCTTTGGCCCCATTTCGATTATATTAATCAGGATTGGTTCAGTATACCTCTGGAACAACATGATAAATTTTTGTCGCAATAGAAGCATTATAGTCAAGTTATGAGGATAAAGGCTGTGGAATAAATGTCGCTCCTGTGCCCTGACCTTTGACTCCATCTCGATGATATTAAACAGAGTTGGTTCAGTATACCTCCGGAACAACATACTAAAGTTTTTATCGCAGTAGAAGCATTTTTACGTAACGTATGACGCATAAGGGCGATGGAATGAATCCCGTTCTTATGTCCTGAGCTTTGACCCCATTTCACCCATTTTCAATAGGGTTCGTCCCCAGGTTGTCCCCTACCACATACTAAACTTTCATCAAAATCGAACGATTTTTACGTGAGTTATCGAGCGGGCAGACAGCCAGATAGGCAGACGAACAAAGCTGGAGCATATACGCTTCTTCAACCAACGGTTGGAAAGCGTAAAAAAGAGACGGCAATATTTTTGTATGACAAATCATTTTTCACTCCGCTAGTCCCAGTATCGAGCACAAAATTTCACACTTCGCAATTTTCTTTGACATATTTTTTTTTTCTTTTCAAAAATAAACCAGAAATTAAACCGGGTCGAAATCGGGACAGGAACACCTTGATCCGACCCGCTTGACCTGCAAGAAATTGTTAACCAGTTGACTCGCTGACCTGTGACCCGTTTCCATCTCTGTAACAAACTCTGCTTAAGAATTATTTAAAGCGTTTTTGACTGGAAACATAAGCCAAAATCACACGGAAACCTGGGGTTTCATAAAGGTACGATAAAATATACTCGAAAATTCATCCGGCCTTTAAAACTGCACCAGCAAATTCTTAGATATGTAACTGTTTATTACGCAGGGCTTTCAAATTTTCTTAAAACTTAATTAAGCAAGAAATCTCGATAGGAAAATTAGTTATTTCTGAAAACGCACTTTAAAATGCACTCGAAAAGTTTTACTTTCATGAAACGTGCTCTCAAAGTTGTTGGAATTTCAGATTTCAAGAGCTACATAACATTTGGGAAAATATAATTGGCATCTGTTGTAAAAAGTGAGTCATATATACGTATTGCTCTTTGCATAGATTTAATGCAGTTGCTTAATGCATACTGTGACGGAATTAATTTTTCGAAATGCAGTTAATCTTTACAAATATAAACAAATGCAAAATATGAAAATGTCTTATTTAATAATGACAAGAACATGTTATTAATAATTTACCAGCGTTTCCTATGTAGTAGCAAGAAATATATGGTTATGCATAATGCAATAGTATACATAACAGTGAAAATTAACCTAGTACTAGATTCACTTTGTTTTCTGAAATTTCTCTGAGCCGAAACGCGAGTGGGAATTACGGAGAGAATGTAATTAATATGCATTCGAGATTTCAAACTAATTAAGTTGCGCTTCATTTATAAGAAAAAGAAGGTACGATTTCGAAATTCAGTGGAAATGAACGTCGGATTGAGAACTGCCCAGGAATTCCAATTAGTTGCTTAAAAGAGCAAGAAGCGGCATTTAATCTCACTCACACTTATCGACTATCAACGTACACAATGCTTCTGAACCTACATATCCACTTCTTTATTTTAAGACACATGTACAGTTATTTAAAATGTAATATAATGTTTTTGTGATAAATATAACGCGTACTTCCGAAATAGGTGAGGGAATTCCTGAAAGCTTCGGAGTAAATAAAGTTTTCTTCAAAACAACAGAAGATTCCAAGAACACACAATACGTCGAATGATGTGCGAAAACAGATTTTCCTTTTAATTTCATTTGAAATACAAGTAATTGTTATTAGTATTGATTAGAAACATGTATTCTTCGAAATATTATTCACCTATATTAAGAATAATTCACATAAACTTAAGTGGCAATATTTCCATTTCATTGTTGGACTTTTCTTTTAAGGTGAACGGCAAGTAATTTTTCTTCCTATACTTCCAATAGAAAAACTTCTGTACACATTTTCTTCACACTTAATGAGTTCTCCAGGATTAAAATTTGAACATCGATCAAAAATGCTTCATATTATAACTTGGAATGCTTAACATAATCTAAAACATAACGATAATTATATTAAAAATCAATAACTTTTCCTTTGGTGGTGTTGAAACCAGAAAAAAGATGGCGCGACCTGTACTTTGATGACGTCAGTAGACAAAATTTCATAATTATGGTTATGTATTAGAAAATAGTAAGTATTCCAAGTTATAAAATGAAGCTATTTTAATAGATGTTCAAATTTTCATCCTTGGGAACGCATTAATTGTGAAGAAAATGTGTACAGAAGCTTTTCCATTTGAAGTATAGGAAGCAAAATTACTTGACGTCTGCCTTAAATTTAGTAATTTAAATATTCATCGTGAGCATCGTATTATATCTAGGATGTAAAAAACCTCGTGTACTGAAAATTTCTTTCTGGAATCTGATATTTAAAATTAGAATTTCCAATTTTAATATAATATTTTAACTTTAAGTGGGATAAAGCATACACAATTTTTTGAATTTTTTCTCCATTCCGTGATGTTCCTGTTGAATAACTGCGTTGCAAATAAAGTTTTGTTAAATGTGTAACAAAGGCATGTTTTCAAAGAGAGCGCACGTGCCTGGTAATGTCAAATGCGAGATCCCCGCGCTGTATTACCGAAAAGAGACTTTGCTAGCGGAATGGAATAAACACTTTTGGTTAGTACTTCATAGTAGATGTACGTGTGTTAGTTGCTTCCGATGGATTTCAAATAAAAAAGAGTGTGAGCTTGCCGTTTTGGAATGTCTATGAGTGCCAGGCATCTGATATCTATGGATATAATTGTGTGATTTTAATCCATTAAATTGTTCTGTAATTGAGACTACGAAATGTAACGTTTTCTTATGTCTTACTTATTTGAAACGAACTTCAGCGTTGCTTTGACAGATATATGGATAACATAAATAAAAGCTAATGTTTCTTTATACTCACCCTTCAATACAAGCAGTAATTATGTATACATCTAACAGTTTCATGTTTTATTTTTATAATTTCCAATTTATTTGATGTTCCCCGTAAAAGAAAATGAGAGAATTATACACAAATGTTGGAAGACAAGTTTTTGGTTTGCTTTAGAATTCATGCTCTTAGCAGTACAAGGTGATCATGATGTCGTACCACCGTTATAGAGGAGCCCGGTCTCAATGAAACTTTTGCACTGCGTTCTCACGTAAAGATTCATTGTGCTACATTTTTAGTCTGACCGTAAGTCTGCAGCGGAAAAACATCAGTAACTTCATTTGAGCTTATTGCATTGTAATAGTCCACTACAACGTCTGGAAAACAATAATTGCATTTGAATGGATTGCTTTGTAGAAATCCAGTGCAACTTTTGGAGAAATGGGTTTCCCATTGGTGTAGGAGTCAGCGTTGTCTGACTCCTGGACCAATTGGAAACCAAATTCTCCATGCCACCAGACTGGCGAGGTGGTGTAAGCTGTGGCTTCGGACCGTTCAACCGAGGTCGGTTCACCCTTGAAGCATGCTTTTTTTTGTCTTACGATACTGGCTCTCTCCCTTCCTTGGAACGAATGGCTCTAAATTAGAGACGATCGACTGCTTATCGCTTATCGAGTTTATCACGGTGGTTGTTCACCAAACATATAAAAATATCTCAATGTTTGGATTAGATACTTATGAATGCATACGTACGTGATGCCGAAATAGGCAGTACTGATTTATGTCTTAGGAATTCACGTTTGTGCAGGTTGTTCAAGTCTGCTGTCTAGCAGAAAAAGTGAGTTACAAGATATGTTTACGTGGATGAACGAAATATACACTTTGTTGACAAAATACACCGGACAGCTGGAAGAGAAACACAACTTAGCATTTATTGACATACATTAGTACGGTGTCGATCCACCTTTGGCCTTAATGCATGCACTGACCCTTCGAGACATGCTTCCGACTAGGTTTTGCAGCACAGCAATAGGTATGCGCTTCCTTTCAGTATATAATGCTGCCGGTAACTGTTGCTTAGTAGTAGGCCTTGATTCCAAACTTCTTATGCGGCGCCCTAATTCATTCCATATGTGCGTTATGGGATTAAGATCAGGGCTCTGTGCTGGCCAGTCCACACACGATACGGGATTGTCATCAAACGACGCCGTAGCAATCCTTGCTTTATAACTCGGTGCATTATTTCGCTGGTGCTAACGAGGCTCGGTTCAAGAGTATTGCAACATAGTTGGTATGGCATAATTGTCCAGAATATCGAGGTAGACGTGCTGGTCAACAGGTTTGTCCATGATAACCAATGGGCCGGGACCATAACAGGAGACACACTCCCACACGAGTACACTGCCAGCTCAAAACTTCAATATAGGAACAGTACACTGTGGTAAATAGCGTTTCCCCGGCTGCCGCCATACCCACACATGGCCGTCAGCGTGATGGATCGCGTATCTTGATTCATTAGTCCATAGGACCCGTTTCCATTGACTACTGTCTACGATAAATGTTCTTTACACCATGCTAAAGGACAAGTAGCATTCCGAGTTGAGATGAAAGTCTTATGAGCAGCCGCACGACCACGGTATCTCATGTTATAAATTTCTCTGTAAATGGTACGTGCACAAAACGAGGTTCCAGCATTTTTACTCACCTGTAGACTGAGGTCTTGTGCAGTACTCCGTCTATTAACTGCAAGAACTCTCCTGAGGCTTCGGCATCCTCCATCACTGATTTCCTTTGGTCTGCCGATACGTTTTGCTCCTTCAGGCACGCCATGTATCTTCCAATTATTCAGTACATCCAAAACAGTTGACTTGGGTATGTTTAAACGCCTCTCGCGGTTTCTCTAATTGACAACCCAACAGTATAACACCCAGCAATATTTCCTTTCTCAAAGTCAGTTCTCTTCCGCCACGATATTTTCACTCAACCTCACAGTGCAATATGATCGCGATCAACTGCAGGCTTGTTTTTATACCATTTGCAGCTGTACCGCGCATCTTAACAACGCAGCGGATACGTTCATTTTTTTTGAAGGGGTGTCTGGTGACTTTGGTCAATATAGTGTATGCAAAATTCACACATTATTAATGGGGGAAGGAATGATATCATAAGTATATATAGGGAAGAATGATTTCTGAGCGAGGAATTATTATTACAGTAAAGTCTCTGAATAATTTTCCCTGCTCCGACCGGGAAACAGTGACCGTTGTTGGAAGGGGCCGTTGTTCGGCGGTTAGGCCTGGGGTAACATTGCTAGTTCGTTGCTTTGGTACAAAAGGAGGATAACTGTACAAAGCTTACGCACAAAAAATTGTTTCACAGCTTTCTCCAAATGCATAATGCTGAATAAAACTCAAATTAGCAAAAGAAATCATAGTGTATAGTACTTTGGGAAAGTGCTGTTTGACCAGTTGTCTTAAACTTCACCTGAGAAATAGGTTAAGTTTAGGGTACGCTAAGGGCGGGAAAAGAGAGAAAAGAGAAAAATGTTAGACGGAGAAGTCTAACTTCACAGTTAGCTGGCCCCGCGTCGAAAAATAGGAACAGAACTAAAGGGAACCAAAGATATACCATCGCCAACGGAAAAAAAAGATCAGGCAATAGCAACCCTCCATCCTCCAGGTTGCGACTCAAACACACAAAGAAACTGGAGTTCGCCTTACGTAAAACTATACATTAAATAAATACTTTCTTTACACTTAAGGCTCTATAAGACCCACCATCTTGTGTTGCTGCATTCTCTTGTTAACCAACGGGAAAGCGTATTTCACAAATTGCTTGGGCAATTTTGCACATTTTGGAACACCTTTTGTGGCTAACGTAAGATATATGATAAATAAAGAACTCCCTGGTTTCAGAATTTTTATTGACTTTTCCTTTCATTTTTTATCTGCAGCGGAAGTCGTACCAAGGAGTCTTCCATAGATTTAATAATTAATAAAACATACTTAAAGAGTCCAAAATGAAAATCTGAAACCTGGAAACTCTTTATTTATCATATATCTTACGTTAGCCAAAAACGGTGTTCCAAAATGTGCAAAATTGCCCGAGCAATTTGCGAAATACGCTTTCCCGTTGGTTAGCAAGAGAAGGCAGCAATACAAGATGGCGGGTCTCGTAGAGCCTTAATCACACATTTGTACCTGTAGTGATCCTCCAACCCATTCTTCTCAATAATATTATTTGTCCCTATATTATCCCTCTCGGCGAAGTACCAAAAATTATCTCAGTGAAATCCTCAAATAAAAAAAAAAGTGTTTGTTAAATCTCTTTCGGCACTGACTTGTGTGTCCGTTGCACCGCAAATCCTTGGAACACATTAAGAACACATTAGGACCTTATTTTAGAACGCAATGTGTGCCAGATTAAGAACACTTTAATGTGTTCTTATTTTGAACATATTTGGAACACATTTTAAGAACATATTTTGAGAACACATTAATGTGTTCCCAATATGTTCCTATTTAGAACACATTGGGAGTAAGTTTTAGAACACATTTTGTTCCAGTTTAGGAACACATTAATGTGTTCTCAATGTGCTCTTGCTGAGAACACATTAATGAAATGCGTTCCCCATGTGTTCCTATTAGAACACCATTTTAAATGCCTTCTGAAATGTGTTCCCAATGTGTTTCAATTCAGAACACAATAGCAGTAAAATGTAGAACACATTCTGTGCTAGATTAAGAACGCATTTGATGTGTTCTTAATGCGTTCGAATTTAGAACACATAGGGTGTAAATTTTAGAACACATTGAGAACATATCAGGAGCACATTCCTAATTGACTGGGAATACATGCAAAATATGTTAGGAGCCCATTACCAACATATTGGGAGCATTCAAAACGTATTTTGAACACATTCTGGGCAACTCATTGACAAAATGGATTGCTGTGAAATACAGGTGTACCATGTCAGCAAACTCTGAATTCCAAGTGTGTATTGTGGATTAGAAATTTATTTCAGATATTTGCCTCTGGAATGTGATGATAATTTTGAAACTTCTCTTAAGTATGGGCAACGTTCATCTAAGACAGTTAATTGCTCAAGCTAAATTTATTCTTTTGAAATTAATAGTGCTGGGTGTTGAAATATGTTTTGGATGTTTGTGAGTAAATTTTGAACTATGTTTACCAATGGAATTTTCACCATAAAGTAATAACATATTGCTTTAATAGGAATGAAAAAGAAATGTTCATATAAATGTAACACAAACAGTCCACTATACAGCAAAATAATTTATTGACAATATTTTTATTTTTAATAAGGACTTTATTTAGTTTCCGAAACAACATATGGAGTTTCTTTTTGTTCTGTCAGTTTTATGATAATGAGCTGATAGCCTTTTTGATTTTTGACCTTGTGTATATAAGGGCAGTATGGTCATTGTCTGGATATATATATATATATATATATATATATATATATATATATATTTTAGGTAGTTCAGTTCAAATGTGTAGTAAAGTGTTAGCAGCATAGTTAACAGCGACAGCGTCTGGGCAATAGCGATAAAATTCCCCTGGAACAGAACAGCAGCATCTGTTGTTTGTTTCCACTCTATTTGTACTATCGCATAGGGTGAAACATACTCTTCCACACTCTGCACTTTTTCTATGAATTCCGCAGCATCCTGAAATTAAAAAAGACAAACAAATAAGCTGTATATGCCACTCTGAACAATGACTTAAGATATTTGAAATTATGGATAGCAAAATTAAATTTGACATTTTTTAAAAATAAAATTTAGGACAAAGATGCTTAGAAAATAAAAAAATAAAAAATCACAAGCATTTGCAGGTTTAAGAGCAAATCACTTGTTTAATAGAGAACTGATCTTCTTCCATAGTCTGGTTTCCTCTTAAGTATATTTACAGAAACACATATTTTATGTGAAATCCAACACTGCTATTCATTTGTGTTATTTCTCCTCCCCTAAAATATGTGTTCTTTTTACAAACACAAAAGTTATAGATTGTATGAGGTGGTACTGAGAAGTAGTATGTGCTAATGTAATTACATTTCACCGCTTTTTCCATTGCCACAATTGTATACAATGATTTTTATGGATATACACTAACAGGCTTTGCACTTCTAACTTATTCGGATATCATATAAAGCATTATGTTAAAATGTACTGTATGCCAGGTTGTTTCTCTAGTATCTATAGAAATATTCTTAGTTATAATCACAGTAAAAAAAGGCAATTCCGGTAACGTGATATACGCATTTTGCTAGATTACCAAGAACCTTTCTGCATTCCATAAATCCGCTATTTTATCTGCCTTCTATTTCTTTTTCTCACTTTTCTTTATCCTTTAGCTGTTCTAAGTACGAAGCATATATATATATATATAGCATGGGACTGCTTCACATAATTCAAGAGCTGTTTAGGAATTGGAATGGAATTAATGGAGTTTTTATGCAGTCAGATTGCATCGTTACAGACATAAGGAGTGGATGCATGAATCCAAAAGAAATTCTTTCCTTTGTAACAATGTAATTGTTTTATGAAAAGCTCCTTTCCAGCTGTATGCTAGCATGCAATAGTGTTAGACCTGCTTGGAGAAGTTTGATACAGCAACAGTAATCAGTTAAAAATTATCTGTTTTTTCTTTGTGGAGCTAACCTCTGAATCCCAGAGAACAGCTTAGTGATATGTATATGAATGTAGTAAGGACCCACCAGCTGAATTTTTATTATCTACAATCTCGAACCAATATTCACAGATATTTGCATCTTCTGAGTTTTATAGATTCTGTAACTAGATTATATAAGGCTAACCTTCAATTTTTACTCAAATCCAATGACAACTTATGGAATTACACATAAACAAATTTTAGGTTGCTATTTAGAGAAACACTGCCATTATAGCTTGGAGCATCATGTTTTGAGGAAACTAATATCTAGACTTTGGCCCATTATTAGAAATGCTGACATGTTTATTGGCAGGAACTATTGTTCCCTGTTATTGCTTGTGGAGGAGAGGAAGTGGGAAGTGTTGCAAGTGGTAGTTATAACATTCTAATCTAGTGCAAGTTCTCTTTTTCACTATTGCTATTTGTAGCTGCCTAAAAAAAAAGAAAAAGACAGGTCAAATTTTAAGCGTGAATTATTATATCTTCAAAATTTCAGAGCAAAATGGTAAAATCTAAGGATTTTTCAGGACACGAAAATGAAAAATCAAGAATTTCAGGACAACTCTAATCCCTGCTTTACTTATAATACAAATATTGTTCTTTAGTTACATTGTAATATTACCATGGTTCTAGGAATTAAATGCTTTTAACATGTTTTAAATTATTCACTGTACAGTGCCAAGTTTCAAGCCTTTATTATGTTAACAATCAACACTTTACAATGCATACTGTGATTTCAAGTGAAACTGCTAAAATATTCCTTTCATGATACTAACTGAGCAGATTTTACATTTTCCCTAAGATTACCTAGTTTTCTCCTAAACATATTTGTCACATGTTGACCCCATCATGTAATTTTTTGATTACCTATAAATTGTAATATTTTTCAGTAGCTAACTCACAGTTTATGGCAAATTATTATTCTATGGTATTTACACAAATAAAAAAAAATCAAAATTCCAGTTTTTGAGATACTCAACATCAAATTTAATGTTGCATGACACTGAATTTAAAATAAAAAAATTGTGCACTAAAGTATCATTTTGAAGCCTGAAAAAAGGCACTTAAGAGACACCAATTTTTCTTACTCTGTGGTAAAGTTAACTTGATTTATATTTCTCCAATGTAAGAATTTGGCAAATTTTCTAATTTTTTTTTACTTCATCACTTTGCTAATTAAAAAATTATGGCACTGAAAACTTAACACACAATCACGCCTTGTTTCTGCTAACAAAACTGCAAAGTTTCATGAAAATCCAATGTAGTCAAGCTGAAAATGCTTTGTTGGTTTAACATAAATAACCCTAGTGAGAATAATTGGCAGTGAAACACGTAACACATGAAACATTAGAATATTTCCAGAAACACTCTCTGTTTGAACTTATATCCTCTATAACTTCCAAATTCCTTCATATAAAATTCTCGTATCAAGAACAGATCGACATTATTAGTTTTCTGGATGTTAACATCAACCCAGACTTCTCACTTGGTCCCTCTGTTTACAGGAAACCTTCTGCCACCCATAATATCATCACTTACCATTCCTGCACCTTTGGAAAATACAAATTGACTGTAATAAAGGCATACATCCACAGAGCTAACCTTATTTGTAACAGCTCTTCAGCTCTTCAAAACAAATATCAGATCATCAACATTGGCAAATTACATGGCTTTCCACCTCTCTTAGCACATAGGCTAAATAAAAATTTTGAATCACAGAATAGATCTACTACTTTACTGCCTGAACTTTACACCACTAAGTTTGTTGGCACTTTGCCCTTTAGTCTGGCCTTCACTCACAACGTTTGCTCCATTTTCAAGTCTTTTGGCTACAGGATTGCTGTTAAACCACATCCGCATCTTCTTAACCTTATCCTTAATGACAGAGATCCCAATAAACCCCTAGAGTTACAAGGTATCTACTCTATCTCTGTCAACACTTTCACAGGCGTTACCCACTATATTGGTAGCTTACTTAACGAAGCATCAACCTGTGATTGGTGAAACATATCGCTGATGTTAAGAAAGGCAACCCTTCTACCCCCGCCCTTTCAATTTTAACTATCAGCGATACGTCCGCGATTCCCGATTGGCAAAATGTTAAATATCGCTCTGTTCAGCAGTCGAAAAGCCCTCAGGTACCGCAAAAGCATTGAAATCTTCCGTACTCCTAACACCTGCAATATAGATGCACCTTTTAACATACCTATCATTTGTAAAGCTATTTTGAAATCTGGCAACAGCTAATACTTATACCACATGTTTCATTCCATGGCTGATGAAGGTAGAAGTCATTACCGAAAGGTCTCACCACTTGTAATTTTTACATAACTTATGCGTGATATGTGAACATCAAGAATTATTCTAACATAAATAACCCATTTCTTGCACAGAAAAAAAGTGTCTTAAGTAATTTGGAAACATATTTATGAGAGGTATTTTTTAACCAGCCAAGATCTATACAAGCTTTAAAAATGAATGGCACAGTAATTTAGAACACAACATGACCAGTACAAAAACGTCGGCATGCAATTATTCCACATCACCTTTTCCCTGCCATTCATCCAAAGGTATTCAAATTGGAGGGGCACATAACAAACAGCACCAATAAAAAAAATTTAAAATCAGATTAATCCCAACTCTTATTTCTTTTCATTGCAATATTTATTGGAAATTTGCTTCTTTTACAACTAGCAGACAAACTAGTTTTGCACCATCAATTGATATCTTTCTAGGTATTTGGACTATGACCAGTTAATTTAGAATGTAACAGCTGTCAAATCAAACCTTCCTCTTTTGTGGTGGTTTTAGTCTCCACAAGTAACTCATAGGACTATAAACAATAGTTATAGTATCTGAAAAGAGTAATTTCATTTAAATAAATTTTACGTTGAGTATATAGTATCAACAGTAAATATAAAAAAGAATTGAGTTGACTGTACATCAGGGCTATAGCTAGCAGGGAGCCAGAGGAAGCTCGGCCCCCACCCCCACAAGGCAAGCAAAGTTCCCCTGGAAAGTTGATGCTATTGTAAATTATCTGCAATTTTATTTTCAGTGGTTTATGGAAATTCCTTTTGCATTTCATTATAAGCACAAATATGTTTTTTGTATATTCATGTAATTTAAAAAAAACAAAATTGCGCTGATGCACCATGAACAATGGATAACTGAAAAAAAATTCCTTCTGGAAATGAATCTGTAGGAACAGCTGTGCCAATGATTCTCTGCCATATGGGCACCAGACTTGCTGCTGCTAAGGGTCAGAAAAAGTATTAAAAGTTTAGCTTTAACCGTCTTTACACGATATTTCAGAAATGATTAAAACAATATTTAAATTCCAAAATTTAATTATAGTTAAAATCATCAGATCCTTCAAAACGCCTTGCGATTAATGAGATTAGATCTTGATTGTTGCTGTGGGCATGCATTTCTTAAACCCCATGGCTGATGTATATAAAACAGTGTTCCCTGTTGTGCTTGTATGTCATTTTACCTGATGGTGAAACACAAAGTGTTTTGAAAGAGCTCGTGATTTTAACTATAATTAAATTTTAGAATTTAAATGTTTTAATCATTTCTGAAATATCATGTAAAGATGGCAAAAGCTACACTTTTAATGTTCTTACAGCATGATTTTAGTCTAGCCTACATTGTTTAGAGTATTATTATTAATGTTATTATTATTTGAGAAACATGAAATGTAAAAGAACGTAAAAAAGGGGGGGGTGGCAAAAGCACAGTTCGCCATATGAATAAAACATTTCATCATCATTAGGTAGTTGACTATGACATGTTAGACTGCTGTTTAAAAAGTTCCAGTTGGTTAATTTCATACTCCTACAAAGAAGTGTTGTCATGGGAATGTTTTAGCTAAACATTCTTCTAGGTGATGTAGAGCAGTACTAAAGAGGTTTTTTTTATACGAGAGAGAGCTTTTAACTTCTTACTGTTGATTGTTTTTCAGTACGAGTTTTTCGATGCATGTGTGGGAGAAGTGTTTATCGGCAGGAATCTACGGGTTTTTGAGTAGGTGTAGGGATGTTTGACTGTTCATCCTGTTAAGAAGAGGCTACCTCTAAGCACCAGCAAAGGAGAAAGTATGATTAATGATGGAGAAGAAAGGGCCAAAATTTGGCATCAACTCCTTGATGCCATTGCATGTATTCATGAAAAAAACCAGAATAGTAAACTAAAAAATCGTTTTCTCATGCTATTGGAAGTTATGTATCCTCCAGTGATAATGACCCTGACATATAGCCACTATTGAACGAATTCCGAAAATGCAATTTATTTTTTCCCTTCCAAAGTTTCCTTCATCCTTCTCCTCTTCTTCATATTCTAATTTTTTTCCCTCTACTTTTTGGCTGGAGAAATCATTGGGTCGAGAAATATTCATAAAAAGAATAAAAAACAAAGCAAAACTTGTATTTGCACTCGTAAATGAATGTACTTTGCCATTTGAACAAAGACTCTCCCCCCCCCTTCCCATCCCATCAAAATGTATCATCAGCCTTCCCTGGTGGAGATCTAGCTACGGCCCTGCTGTACAGAAAAAAATTTATACTTTTGTTCCGAGCTTGTTTTAAGGTTCTTAATGACCACTTAAGGAACTCTGAGGGTTATAAACAGTTTTCCATCCCTAATTAAGGACCACTGGTAAGTGGTTTTAGGAAAGACAGTCAATGCTGTAAGATAGTAAAACACATCACCTGTGCCGTATCCAGGAGCTGAACTTGGGCCCAGCTTGGACAATTCATCACAAACCAGTGTACCCACCCAGGCGCGTCACAGAGTGCATGTGACAAGGACGACCACATGGAGATATAAGCAGCCGGTCAGGACAGATGAGCCATAGTGTGTTAAATAAACACAATGGACAGAGGCAGTGATATGGCAGATGTTCAAAGGGAATGATAATTGGCTACCACACCAAAGGTGAAAGCATCTCAGAAACAGCAGAATTTGCGGGCTGTTTGCAAGGTGCTGTAGTAAGGGTGTACTATGATGGACCGCTGGCACACCGAATATCTCCCGACGTCATAACTGTGGAGCCCAAAGCCATCGACCCCTATGGAGAACGTCGCCTCCGTTGACTGGTAAAGGGCAATTGATGAGCACCAGTGCAGCAATTGACCACGCAAATGAACACTGGGGCACCCAGGTACGTGTCCCCAATAACAGTACAGCCAATCCTCTCACACATGGGTCTCTGGAGTCAACGCTCCGTCAAGGCACCCATGATAACCCAGGTCCATCGACAACAAGGTCTGCAGTTCACATGGGATTACTGTCATTGGTCGAGTGGGGAAAGGTTGCCTTCTCAGATAAACCGACGTTTCTACTCCACAGAAGTGACGGGCAGTGGCGATAGAACATCGGACACATGAGAACTAACACCCGGACACGCTTGTTGGCCAAGTACAGGCTGGCAATGGCAGTTTGCATGTCTGGGATATATTTTCCTGGTATGAACTGGGACCGCTGGTACTACTGGATGGGTCTCTGAACACCAATGGCTACCTGTCCATTCTCGCTGACCACATGCATCCCTTCATGTTAGATGTTTTCCCTGGTGGTGATGGTGTCTACCAACAGGACAATGTGCCCTGTCATGTCGCTAAGGGGGTTCATGACTAGTTCCAGGAACATGACAGTGGTGTCTCTGTTCTCCCTTGGCCGGTGAAATCGCTCGACCTCAATCCCATAGAGCACTTGTGGAACTATTTGGATTGACAGGTTTGACGTGCTGACCCACAAACCATGCCATTTTCAGGACCCTCGTGCGCTGTCGCAGTCCCGATGGGCCCGTGTGCCTCAGGGCAATGTTCCAAGGGCCTCATTGTGTCCATACTACTCCGTCTCGCCGAGCTGTCATCCAGGCCAAGGGTGGTTATTCCCATTATCAGGTAGGTGGTCATATTAATCTGATACAACCGTGTATGTTTTCCATGAAGGAAATAATTTCACTGATGCCTTTTTTAAATGGCATTAATGAAAAATAAACAATACAAATCAAGCTTTCTATTATGGAAGCAAACTGATATGCTTTTAAACCTGCAGTTTAACAAGTATAGGGAGAAAAATAATATTTGCACTTCATACAAGTTCTTTCTGGGGGCTAAGTTTAACAAAGCTTTCACAGCATCTTAATGTACAATATTTCACCATTATTCTATTTCCTGCCTTCATTTGTACAATGCAAAGAAATGACTTATGTATTCACAGGCAATCGGGCATCAGAGATTGTTACAATTTGATGCACACACATGGTGCTAAATATCATAGAAATGGTTATGAATTAAAGCTTCCCTTGTACCCACAGTGAAGCAATTAATTGAAGCCATGTTCTGTTAATCAATTTAAATATATTTTTGTTTAGGATCTCTGAGACCGCAATTATTATTTTTTTTTTATAGACACTACTACAAAAATAGCTGAAGAGAAAATGTTTGAAAATTCTTTTTGCTGACTATCACAACAAAGTATTACGAATCTAACTTTAGATAACTTTTTGCTGAGAAACAATTCCTGGGTAAAAGCTCAAAGGGTTCGATATTTTGATTGATAAATATTTCTTTTCATCTGGGCTGCTGGACAGAAAAGAATAGAAAAAGGGCATTAACGAACTTTTCTGATTATCAACTTTTTTTATCGTTATTTAGTTCTGACAGAGCACCCGTTTTCACAGAAAAAGTAAATGTAAGACATTTCAGAATCTGAAAAAATGCTGGATATGTGTGTGTGGTTTTATTGAATCTATTCAAAATCTAATTTTAGAATGATGAAGTACATAAAAACAATAAATGAACACAAAAAACATCCACATCTAGTAACCATTTATATTAGTACACTTTCACCTAGAAACCTAATTTCTTTTCACAGAAAGATCGTTTATTTTTACTTTACCAAAATATACTGTAGCTGTGAACCTTCTTACATTAGCAACAATGTATACATGGAATAAAATTTCACTTACTTCATCACATTCTTCTTGAGCTTTCATTAGTTTAAATCTGTTTCAATTTTTGTATAGAATTTATTTACATTAATATACTCTGCATTAGGCTTTTCATTTTCATTATGAAAAACTGAGATCTCAATTTGGTATGAAAATTTTTAACAAAGATTTATATTTCACATATATATAATTTGTGACTACAGAACTTGTGGTGATGAGATAGAATGAAAATACCAATGTTTACCACAATCAAAGGGTTATTATGCATTGACTATAGTTTTGCAGAGCGTTAGGCTCTGCATGATCAGGACGAATGGAGCATAACATTCAAATCATTGGGACATCATCAAAGTTCTGGTCAGTCACGGTTTTTCGTGAGTTGATTCCACTCGCTTGAAAGAAATGGAGTTGATGTCATGTTGGTGACAAGCCGTGAAGCGTTCCGGTATATGTGGAAAGCTTCTAATACATTAAGCTTGAAAGTCGAATCAGATTTATCAATAAGCGTATCGTTTCCAAACAAAAATTTATGGTTATTTTTGTGACAATGTTGGGCTACAAATGACTTCTTCAGTTCACAGTTCTGTACGCAAGCCTTGTGTTCCTTCACACAGAAACTTAAGCCCTGCGGATCTGTCCTATACATGAAAGTCCACATTCACAAGGAATCCCTCAGTGGAGCATATGTTGTTGTTTTTTTATTTTTTTTTATTGGATGTTTAACGACTACCGTGAGCAAGTGGAGCATATGTTTATTGCCCGATATACGTATATGTAGAATGCGGAGATTTTTTTGTTTCCATGGGTGATTTGGTTTTGCATGTGGGGGTAAGGGAACAGCAAATGGTTTTTGATAAGCTGTTGTACTAAAGTATCCTTCAGAGCGTGGCACAAGGACGTCAAAGAATGGTAAGCAGCCATTATTTTCAGTTCACATATGAACTGTATGAGGATCAATTTAATTGATAAGTTCAACTAATGTAGGTATTTCCGAGTTCATGCCATTCCAGAGAATAAAAGTATAATCTACATATCGAATCTGCAGATCAAATGTGACAAGCTGAAAGAGTTTGTCCTCAAAGTGACACATATATACTTTGCATGAAATAGACGACAGTGGGCTGCCCATTGCAAGGCCTTCCGTCTGTTGGGAAAATCTTCCACAATGATTTGAATGTTTACAAAATGTTACAATGATTTTAATGTTTGTGCTCCATTCATCCTGATGATGCCGAGCCAAACGCTCTGCAAAACTATAGTCAATGCATAATAAACATTTTATTGTGGTAAATGTTGGTATTTTCATTCTATTTATATTTCACATATCAAATTATTCTGACCACATCCACTTGCAAAAGTGTGTATGTGTGTGTCTGTGCAGGATGATCTAAAAGTTACACTATCTGTTAATACATTGTACTTAACAAAGCTGTGTGTTATGGTTAGAGTAGCAGAATGTAGACGTACACAGATAGTTTTCAAATTATTAGCAGATTTTGCAGATACGTCCTAAATTATTAGCTGATTTTGCAGATACTTCAAATAAATTGTGTCAGCAAAAATCAGTGTTAATATCAAAAAATACCACAGAAAACCTGTTTTCATTCAAAAGTGTTCATACTGTACACTTTTGTGCTAAAGACAGCACAGAAAAATATTCACGTTTCCAATCATTGACTGCATGAAAGTAATGCAATTTCATTGAATACAGAAAATATTTTTAGTTGTATGTTTTGTGTCCAAAGGATGTATTACCATTAAATTTGCAAAAATCTCTCTCACCGAGGTAATATTAAAACAGGAGACCTTTCCAAAGCATGCAGCATCATTGAAGTCCGTTCACACCATAACCTAAAATTTACTGAAATTAATTTTATGTTTGCTTTTTTTTACTGAGCACACACAATTTTTTTAAGGAATTGAAATCTAAGAATATAAAATTTTCGAATTATGTGAATTTTCACTTCTTCTGCATGAACTCAAGTGTGTGTATTGGTTAAATTAGTCACACTGAAAGTAAAGAAATATGCATGAAAAGGGGTTTTTGATTCTGTTTTCAATACAAATTGCGTTGCAACTGATGATATTAACTGAACAGGTTGAAAACTACATTTTGGATCCAGCTCTAAGTTGATCTGATCTGTTGCGTTCAACAAATAAAAAAATATAAGTGGATAATCAAGTTAATTTGTCATCTGTATTTGGCTAGTAGTTTCAGCATACTGTTTCTTGTCATTTATTAATGAATAAAATAGCCCTACAGTGTTTTACATCATAAATGCATAGTAGCCACTGCTAAATAGTTTGATGCATATAGTTGTTTCTCTTCCAATTATACGTTAAAACAAGCAATATTAAGGATTCATGCCTTTTGAAAGAATGAACAGTGCAAAACATATCTAAAGATATAAATCCTTAATGTGTCTTTTTATTTACTAATTACCATCCTAAAATTATGTCAGATGAATTATTTATAAGTTTCTTCAAAATTATATTTTAGACTCAAGACAAAAAAAATTTAGCCTTAAATAACTCTCCCCAAAGAAAACTAAACCCCTACAGCCAGTCCTTTGATGCAAGACAACAGTATGCCAAAATATCAAGAATTGAGAAGAGTAAAATGTTTGCAGACAGCTCAAGCAACTTGCTGCCATCATTACACATATAGTGTATCAAACAGTAGATGGGAAAGGGAAGCATGCAACTTGTTTTAAGTTTTCTGACACACAAATGAAAAAAAAAACTAAAAAGCCAAAGCAAATAAAGTAATCTTGCAAAATTATTACTGACAAACTTACCCTGATTTAAATTTTGGATACTGTCGAAGTAAATAAAACGAAATGATGAAACACAGACAGGATCGTCTCATGTCAGACAGTTGTCTCATGCACAGGTACAGTTGTTTACTTCCTGAACATAACAAAAAAAACCATGGGGGAGGTAGATGGGCAAATGTAATGCTGTCACTTCTAAAAAAAATGAAGGGAATCAATTGAGCTGGCAATGCCCTCTGCAATTGTAGAAGTTGGTGGAAAATACATGGCTATTGGAAAGGTACGGCATTTGATTCAACTCATAAAGTATTGCATAAGTAATGCAGAAAGAATATTCACGTATGAATACATTTCAAAATCAAATTGCAATTAGCAAGTTCTCAATTTCGACAGAAATCAGCTATTATCGTAAATAGAAAATACAGTGTTATACAGGGTGTCCGAGAATTATCGGACACATTACAAAATTATGTACAAAAAAAAAAAACTATGAGCACTGTCTGTTTTTCTATGTCACGTATTACTAACACAGTTTCTATATTTTTGTTTTGCAGAATTGTTATTCCCAAAATCCGATAGATGGCGCTAGGGTGGGGCCTGATGAGGAATTTGTGAGAAGTGCTCAATTAGTAGTTATGTCATCCGTACAGCAGAAGGCGATGTGTATGTTATGGCTTGCAGAATTAAAGTCTGTCATTAAAGTTAAAAGATGGTACCGTTTAGAGTATGGTTGTAATCCTCCACCAATGAATTCAGTTAAGCAGTGGATGAAACAGTTTAAAGAAACTGGCAATGTGGGACATCGTGGAGGAGCCGGCAGGCCTAGCGTCAGCGGTGAGGCGGTTGACCAAGTTAATGAAAGTTTCCGATGAAGCCCCAGGAAATCTGTTAATAAAGCAAGCAGAGAACTGTGAATTCCGAAATCGACAGTTCACGATATCTTGCACAAGAAATTAAAATTTCATGATTATAAAATTCAAATAGTGCAAAAGATGCACGTAAATGATCACACTCTGCGATACGATTTCGCTGTGGATATGCTGCATCGAGTGGAAAACGACGAAAACTTTCTCAGTACTGTAATTTTTAGTGATGAATCCACATTTCATGTATCAGGTATTATGAATCGTCACAACTGTAGGATATGGGGCAGTGAACTGCCTCATGCTGCTATTGAACTGGAACGTGATTCTCCAAAAGTTAATGTGTGGTGCGCGCTATCAAAAAGAGAAGTGATTGGCCCTTTCTTCTTCGGCAAAAAAAAAACATAAATAGTGACATTTACTTGGATATGCTAGAAAATTTTGCTATATCCCAGATCAAAAGATATGACGTTGTTTTCCAACAAGACGATGCGCCACCGCATTGGTCAACGTTTGTACGTAAGTGCCTAAATGAGCATTTCCCCAACGGATGGTTTGGTTATGGCGGTCCAATTTCGTGGCCTCCTCACTCTCCAGATCTAACTCCATTGGATTATTTCATGTGGGGTTATGTGAAGTACCGCTTCCATCAAACGCCTTGTACTGATTTGCAAGAACTGAAGCAGCCTATCACAGCTGCTATTAATTCAATAATTCCTCAGATGCTTGCCAATACATGGCATGAAATCGAGTATCGCTTGGACGTAATACGAGCAACCAAGGGATCTCACATTGAAATTTATTAACTTGTGTGGTTACACTGTACATAAGTTAGTACAGTCAGTTTCTTTGTATCTGTTTAATGTTTTGTTTTATATAATTTTGTAATGTGTCCAATAATTCTCTGACACCCTGTATATAAGCTCACCAAGCATGAACATTAATATATGAAGTTGCAGAAATACAAATTTAAGTATACTGCGTTATCTTTCCCTCATATTTTTCTTAACTTCCTAAAACTGTTATTGAAAAATATTTTTACCCCATAAGCTGATGCAAAGTAAATATTACATATATTATAAGAAATAAACGGGGTATAAATGTTTTAAGTTTAGAAGACCATCCCTGCTTTTCCTCAGACATCCAAATTGCAGTGCTACCTTCATACTCAATGAATTATAATTTTAACAGCTATCTCTACTACAGTATGACTTGAATGAACAAAACAGCACTCAATGTCATCTAATTTTATAACCGAGCACTTTTGATTTTGATCATCCATAAACATGTTCATATGAAGTAAATAAACAAGTGAACAATTAATATATCACTCCCTCTAACTGATAAATGTAAGTAGTAATGCTTTTCTTAAATTTAATTTTTTCTTTGACTAAAACTTGTGGTTTTTTTTTTTTTTTTTTTTTTTTGCTGAGGAACAAGTTATTATAACACAATTTGTTTTAAGTTCTCTTGAAAAACATCAAAAAGAAGAAAATGGCATAGGATAGACACTGAAAGATTGAAATGGTGATGAATAAGTTCTGTTTTTCTTTTTGCAATGATTTGATCTTTTACATGAACTAAAAGTCACCAAACTTTTTTTTTTTTATTGGAGGTTTAACGACCACCGTGAGCAACTCACTGGGCTATAAGCAGTTGCCCGTCCCTATTTTAGGGTCACTGTTTCCAGGGAAGGGAGAGAGCCAGTGCCGTAAGACAAACACAACATCCATGCCTTACTGGGTTTCGAACTCGGACCCCTTTCGGACGAATGATCAGAGGCCATCGCTTAGACCACTGCGCCACCAAGGCGGCGTCAGCAAATTGACTTGACTGCAGTAGGAACAGAATGGTAGAAAGGAAGCTTTTCTTTTCCTTCTTAAAAACATGTTTTTATAAGACAAAAAAATTTTCCAGCTGGAAGATATGTAACTAGATAGTCCATTATTATTGCTTTTAATTTATTAAAAGCACTGTTGCTTTTAATAAATTTGCATAAGTTTAAATATTTATCATAGTGTTTGAAATTCAAAAAGAATCTTTTGCGTGGAAGTTCTTCATACACTGCTTAAAGAAATTTTGCTTCTATATTCTGCTTCTGTGGTGTATTGTGCCTATGGTATTTATTAAGAATACCTTCTCCACCGACTTGCAGAGCCATAGCTACAGGAAGGGCAAGGAGAATGGTCATTCCAGGGGCATAAATTCATGCTCTGGGAAATGTAAAAAATATAAATTCTAAGTAAAAAAGATAGGTATACCCTTCAGTATTTTCTTTTTAAAGACTTGACTTAGTCTCATACAGCATTCCATGCAGTAAAGAGTAACATACACTATGAGGTGCGAACACCTCATATATGCAGGAAGGGAATTTTCTAAAACAGTGGAAGCCCATAAATCAAATGCTGATATGCCTGACCTCCATGACCTTTTCAAACATGTAGTTGGGATGAAGACCTAATTTATAATTTGTGCTCTGTCGCAAGAAGTATATCCCAGTGTTTAACCTTTAAAAGAATTTTCCCCAAGCCCTACGCCTGAAGCTTTTTCCTATTGTTACGTTCTTTTTTTTTTTTTTTTTGATTGAAGGTTTAAACGACCACCATGAGCAACTCAATGGGCTATAAGCAGTCGCCCGTCCCTAATTTAGGGTCACTGACTCCAAGGAAGGGAGAGAGCCAGTGCCATAAGACAAACACAATATCCATGACTCACCGGGATTCAAACCCAGACTCCTTCCGGACGAATGATCAGAGGCCATAGCTTAGACCACTGCACCGCCAGGGTGGCATTGTCACTATCCGGACTCATTTGTTCTGCACTGGTTTGTTTTTCGGTATGCATTTCTGTGGGGTGTTGTGTTGTTGGCATTCACACAACGTTTACACTTTATTTGGTATTTACAACCTGTGGTCCTTGAGTACTTACTCAGTTTTTACATTTTTAATAAAATTATATCAAAAACCTGATGTGTAATTCTTGAATGATCATAATATTTTCCTATATAACCGCAATTTGTAAGAAAATAAAAACCATGTATTATTTGAATGGAAGTCAAAGGGACATAATTTCCAGTCTCACCCTACCAGATAAGAAAACCTTGCTATGGTCCAGCTGTCTTGTGCTGAGCATGTAAACACCACCAGGATGGTTAAAAATATCTTACTGTTATTAAAGAACATGCTGTAGTCTTTCTGCGAAATCAGTTTTAAAGCATATTACAGAGGACAGTCAGTGTAATTTAAAATAGACTATCTACAGTGACTCAAAGACATGATATGCTATTTTGAATTTTGAAGGGCACATAACTTACAATATGAACTAGTTTTCTTGATATCATGAATATTTAGCAATATTAATTATTACTGCAACACAACCTTTCTGAAATGAATTAATCTGCTTTTCGATAAATTCTCGTAGATCAGGTTAAAAATATCTTTTTCTTACTAATAGGAGTGATGCAAAAGAAGTGAGGGAATTTATTCCAGAGTGGTTGAAAAATTTTAATAAAAAGCCTGAACACTGCTATCTAAAAAGGACGCTAATCTACACATTTAACAGCGTATAAACGACACTGTGAGCGAAACAATTTAAATTACCTGACAAATGACATATCCATAAGAGCTGGCTGATATTCCAAGTAAAATTCAAATCCCGCGAGCCTCCTCCATCAATGGCGGAACTTCCTGTTTCTCAAGAATAGCGGAAGTGACGAAGAACTCGCTTTACGGAGTAGCTTTTTAGTTTACCGCTCATTCTGTGTCTGAACTCTGAATGTAATCAACGGTTTTTTTTTTTTGAGTGGCGGGGAGCTGCTTTTTAAATCATTATTATCTTATGCACGATGTTTTTATCTTCTAAAATTCAGTTACGTACTGCAAAAATAAAGCACAATAAATATACAACTTGAACCTGTATCTGCTGCTCCTGTGACGCATGGTCTAAGCGCTGGCTTTTGACTATTCGTCCGTGAATGGGGTCCGGGTTCGAATCCCGGTGAGGCATGATATGTTTGTCTTACGGCACTGGATCTCTCTTCCATGGAGCCAGTGACCCTAAATTAGAGACGGGCAACTGCTTATAGCCCATCGAGTTGCTCAGGGTGGTCGTTAACCCTTCAATTAAAAAATTAAAAAAAAAGATCCAGTATATACAAAATTATGCCGTCAGTTTTCAAACAGATATTTTGAAATTATTTTATGTATAGTAAAAAGTATGAAAAAAACTCTAGCCATAAGATTCATTCTACTTACTTCAAATTGTGGAAATATCCAGTTGTAGCACGTGCTGTTTGAACAACAGTGGAACCAAAGCCTTCGTGTTGCTCACATGTTGCTCCACAAAAGCTGCTTGCATGTTGTCTCAGGTGGAAAAGGTTGGAACTTTGTTCCTTTGCTGCTAATCGGATTAGTGAATCCACACCGTGGTTGTTAGAAAAGTGTAGGCTGTTCTACCTACGTCAACATGCAACGAAAACACTGCGCCAACGAATTTAGGAATAGAAAAGTAGAGACGGTAGCTCAGTGTTGGGCTCATAGCGTGATTTCCGCACGTGCACAGGACCTCATAATTTCTTTTTTTTTTGGGGGGGGGGGGCAGAACTATCTTGATAATAATATAGATCTTCAGCAAATATTCTTTTAAACGGTTGATTGAAAACTTTAATCGAGCGGAGGAGGGTATACACAGGGTCTTGACTATAGCCTAGGTCGATCCCTGCTTGGGCCTGCGTGTGTGCTGCCTGGATTAGGAGGAACGCAAAGCTTATTCTAGCAGCATAGTAGTCTATGCAAAACCCATATTATTATCTCATGCTTAGCTTTCTTAGTCGGGGACCGACTTAGACAGTTTGGGGCACTGGGCAAGAGGCTTTCAGTGGTCCCCCGGCATCCCGTGTGAATCGCTTTGCTGCAAAGCAAGTAATATATAGCTATATCTTAGGGGCCCCTCAAAGTTCGGGGCCCAGAGCACGAGCCCCGAATGACCTCTCGTAAATCAGGCCCTGTTTTTAATGCCTTCATCAGCTGAGCTCTCTCGAAATGAAATTCTCAAGATTTCGTAAAAAGAACAAATACATAATAAACGAAGTTCATAAAATGGGCACCTGCCCAAATTCATGACAAATATTACTGACACTTTACAATAGAAAAAATTACAAAATTTCTTGAAAATATTGTGTTTCAACAGCGATTGGATTATTGATTTTCAAATAATAAGTCTACGTAGGAATAAAGGAATCAATCAGCATGTTGTGACTATAAACTCACAGTAAACTGAGTAACAATAAATCCTATCAAAAATTCGCTGACAGGCAGGTACACTGAGCGTATGTACGTATAAATGGCATGAAAAGTCAGTATGTATGCAGCTTGAACCAGTATTATACCTTTCTTTGTTTTGAAAAACAAATCATAAAACTTGGATTATAACTTTTTGAACACTTTGTATAAATCTTCATATCATGGCAAATGCGAGTGCGAGGCAGCGCTGCTGAAATGGAATTATCGATTCGTGCAATTGAGAGAAAAAATTACTAAAGTAAAAATTCAGATCATGAGCTTTGTGTCTTTCCTCACTGTACAAATAGAACTCAGTATCTCGGAATGTGCTGTTCGTATACCGCACATTCCGAGACTTGAAAGTGTGTAAATAATGGGTTAATGTAATTGTATACGAAAAACAAACAACGAAAAAAAAAACCCGTAAAGTATATGATTTAAAAATATATTATTTGGGAGGGTACGCCCACCTCCCCATTAAAACTCCGTATGGTGGCAAATGCGAGTGTCATTTGTCCGTAAGGGGTCCGGGTTCGAATCCCGGTCAGGCATGGATGTTGTGCTTGCCTTACGGCACTGGCTCTCTCCCTTCCCTGGAAAAAGTGACCCTAAATCAGGGACGGCCGACTGCTTATAGCCTATTGAGTTGCTCACGGTGGTCGTTAAACATCCAATAAAAAAAAATGCGAGTGCTGTAGCCCACGTAATGGTGCGTTTGTTCAACCATCTCATTTGCTGATTTGTTAAATTATATTAAGCTATGATTTCATTGTGTTTCAACCAGAACAAAAATTTCTGATATGGGAACGCCCAAGAGATGAAAAATTACTCAAAACGAAAGCAAATATGAGACATAACAGTTCGGAAAACATTTAGAACACATTTGTAATGTGTTCCCAATGCTTTCTAAATGTGTTCCGAATGTGTTCCATTCTCACGCGCAAAGTGTTCCGAATGTGATCTGGAAAATAATATGTTCTAAAAATTAACACTAGAGCACATTGTACAGGAGAAGAACACATTAGGAACATATTTGGAGCGCATTGGGAACACATTTGTCGTCAGCAGAACACAACCGAAACACATTTGGAACGCATTTATAAAAATAAAGCGTTCCCAACGTGTTCCAAATGTGTGCCGATCGTTTGCAGTGTGGCCGCTGTTAACAGGTTTCGCTGTTTGGAGATTATCGTTAATGCTAATCCTACGATGTAGCCCCTGTGGCGAAGTGGTCTGAGCGGTGGCTTCTGATGATTCGTCCGAGATGGGTCCGGGTTCAAATCCCGGTAAGGCATGGATGCTGTGATTGTTTTACAGACTTGGCTCTCTCCCTTCCCTGGAACCAGTGGCCCTGAATTCGAGACGGGCGACTGCTTATAGCCCATTAATTCGCTCACGATGGTCGTTAATCCTCCAATAAAAAAAAAATCCTACGACAGCTCTTCTGTAACAACCAAAACTTGCCGTTGCTCTGAGGTTAGAGTTGATCGAGGGTGTCCGTTAGTGGAAGTTTCACTGTAATACCACACTGAACATATTGTGTTAGTAATACCACACTAACTACAGCGTGTTGGTAACACCACTCAAAATAAAAGTAGTAATATGAGGTGTATGATTTTGCGGATATTTGGAAGCTTGATTTCGGAAACAAATCACATGATGAATTAACAGGAGAGTGCATTCAGATTTTAAAATCTTAACCGATTTACGAGGATTTCCGAGGACTGTGCGCCAAAACGTCGCTAATGACTAGTATAAAAGAGCCAATTGTTTCCCTTCTTAGGTATGGTAGAGAAACCTGGCTACTTCAGAAAGAACACAGATGTCTTTCTTGTGCTGAAAAGATGCGTCACTTGTTCCGGGTTTTTTATTTCTTTCTGATCATGTGCAGAACGAAGAGGTGGTTGCACATGCGCAAAGTGAAACAAAATATTTTAAGCCGGACGGAGACAAATACCTGAAGGGGGTTTAGCAACGTTGAAAGAATGAGTGATGAGGTGCTAACTGAAGCGCATTTAGTCACGCCAAGGGAAAGGTGGAGAAATGTTCTTGGAGCACAAAACCAGATTTAGAAATGACTGAAAGGGAAAATAATATAAGTTAAAAAAACTTTGTGTGTAAGGCGTGTAATGAATGTCAGTGAAGCTCTGGTTGTGTGCCAAAATCGCAGTAAATGGAAGCACTCGGTGTATGAACAGTGATTTCAATCTAACACCATCAATAACTTGTTTCTTTATTTTCTATCTCCTGCCCAACTTTATCGAAAGCCGACCATGGGGAATTGGTAAGGGATTGTTAACAATTTATTTTTTCTTCTTTCACATTTAAACACATCATTTACTCACTTTCACACCATTTACTTAATCTAAAGATTTATCAGGAATTAAAAATATATTTACGCTATTAGTTTGTTGAATAGATAGAGAAAGAACATTGATCTGAAAGGAGTTCCCGGGTTAAAAAATCAATGAGCGCCAAGTTAGAATATTTCTCACAGATATATACCATCAAATCTAAATTTCAAGTGGATTGAAGAGATAAAATCACACAATAAGCACTTATAAATATTCCAATATTCTTTCATATCTTTCACACATATCTTTCATAGCACTTTTCCGGAGGAATCTACCCAGGAATATCCACCTGGGGAAGGTTTTATTCAATTAATTTGGAACCACTCCCTCAGGGAACACTATAAAGAGACTCATATTGAAGGGATTTTTTAAAAATGAAAGAAAAAAAAAAATACAAAAGGCAAATGCCTGTGAAAGATAGTGAAAGTCAAAAAACGAGTTATCCACAGGAAAATAAAGTTTGCAACACATAAAAAAATCTAACAGCTCTGGATCAAACTTATGAATTCGTGATTAAAATTATTTTCTTTAATTTGGATAGTACTTTGTTCCAATATTTAACTAAGATTATCATCACTCTTTCTATGACCTTTTCTAAAACCCTTTTCCATACATCAATGACTTTGATTAGACAGATGATTTTGTTTCGAAGCGCTGACATCTGACTACAGAAATCATCTTACAGATATGTAGGCATGTATCTGCTTACAGACCCTTTTAAATGTCTGCCTACTTCCATCTGGAAAATTTTCAAAGGCGTCTTGATTAAATTCAGACATGTATGAGAAAATATATAGAAGCGGTGGCGAGACCGAAATTATTTGCTTACACACACACACGCACACACACACACACACACACACTGATAGTTCTATTTTGGATTTTTTTTTAATTTTTAAGTCGAAGACGTCGTTAGACTCACCGCAGTTGATTTTCTGCAGGAGGAAATGCTTATGTGAAGAAGGACAAGGCGATGATTAAATTTTTGATGCAGCCATTTCGAACCACAGGGGTAAGGTAGTCTTTCCGGTGATTGGGGGTTTGTGTCTTCATGTCCCGAGCTGTCCCTTTGAAGATATTTATCATGTTCCGGCTCTTCAGTTTACAAACTGTGCTTTTTCAGAAATACTACCACCCTTAGCCCGAAAGCTGATAATCATCTCTTTTTGCAAACCTAATAAATCGTTCTTTTTATCCATGACAGCAACGAGTGATACGTTTTCAGAATGCCTACAAGACACCTTATATATCCTCCAAGCCAGCTTACGACGCGTGCTTTCTTTCATTGGCTACGCACTGTTGACGTCGAAAGAAACAGGTGGTAACAATAATGTGACCTCGACTGTGTATATAAAAACATATTAGTGGCTACCTAGAAAACTCTCACAGTTTTCTAGAAAGTGGTAATAAAATTGCACCGTCTTTTCGTGCTTTATGTATTCCGTAGAGGGGACTTAGAAAATGTATAAAAATATTATAAACAAAAAGCATTTCTAGGTTTTAATTATTACTTCATGTTCCACCTCCTCAGCTGCAGTCTTGTATGCTTGAGCGTAAGGATTGCTAGCCAGAATTACTATCACAGCTGTCAATATTGATCGTCTTAATTCTTTATTTTCATTACGGAATACGTATCTCAGTATCTGCCGATGATTCTATAAAGTAAAATTGGTCAAATGAAGGGTTTTCAAGAGTAAGTGATAACAAATCTGAGATGTACCGGTGAATCTGTCTCTGAATTTTAAAGCACTATGGGTTATAACGTGGAATCTCCTTTTTTGTGGCCGAGATGGACGCATATGACATCGCACTATTGTATTTCCTTATACAATAGCTCAGACGCAGTATAGAGGTAAAGCACGTATCAAGACGACACATCTGCAACGATACATTCCGTCCGTGTGGCTTAGTGAGAGAGCAACTTACTCCGGAGTAAGGGGGCGCGATTTCAATTTACGTCACACAAGAATTTGTGTTTTCACATTGGCGCCCGAACGTATAACTGGATGTAATGGCTGTTTGGTTCTTCGAGAAATGTGCGATGTTTGTTCCTCACATCGTCTAGAATTAATAAAATTTCGTTCTTCGCTTACAAAACAAAAAAAATTAAGAGGAAGATGATGTGACGTACTACAGTGGTAAAGCACTTGTCAAGACTATAAAGCTGCAGTGTACAATCCGTTCGTGTAGCTTAGTTTGGAGAGCAACTTACTCCGGAGTGACGGAGAGCGGGTTTGATCCCCGTCACGGACAAACTTGTGTTTTCAGATAGCCAATCAGCTCCTTTCTCCTAGTCTCCTTTATAGTTGGCAATTGGCTGGCACCGTTTTCCAAGGTCGTACAACGTACCAGCCTGCGCACGCTGCGACGAGACGAGGTGGAATACTATGAGTACAAAGCTAGACTGAGTGTTATGACACGTACAGCAGTAGGCTGATTAAATTTAGAAGAAAACGTTTGTTTTTCCCCGATTCTTAGATCAGGATCTAGAAAATGAGCCATTTCCAAAATTCGTACGGCGCACCTATGTCCTGCAATTTTGTGCAACACTACAGAATTATATGCACTATATTGACAAAAGTCACCGGTCATCTCGAAGCGAAACATAACAAAGCATTTATTTACATACATTAGTACGGTGTTGGTCCACCTTTGGCTTTAATGCATGCACTGACACTTCGAGACATACTTTCGACAAGGTTTTGGAACACAGCGATAGGTATGCGCTTCCATTTAGTACATATTACTGCCGCTAAGTGTTGCATAGTAGTAGGCCTGGGTTCCGAACTCCTTATGCGGAGCTCTAATTCATCCCATAGGTGCTCTATGGGAATAAGATCAGGGCTCTGTGGTGGTCAGTACACACAAGAATCGGAATTATCGTCAAACCACGCCGTAACATTCCTTGCTTTATGGCTCGGTACATCTTCCTGCTGGTACCAACGAGTCCCGGTTCCATAGTATTGCCACAGAGTTGGTAGGGCATAATTGTCCAGAATATCGAGGTAGACGTGCTGGTTAACAGGTTTGTCCTCGATAACCAATGGTCCGGGACCATACCACGTAAAACACCCCCACACGAGTACGCTGCCAGCTCAAAACTTGACCGTAGGAACAGTACACTGTGATAAATAGCGTTCTCCTGGCTGCCGCCATACCCACACACGGCTATTAGGTTGACGGATCATGTATCTGAATTCAACAGCCAAAGAATACGTTTCCATTGATCTACGGTCCACGATAAATGTTCTTTTCCCCATGCTAAACGACGAGTAGCTTTCCGAGTGTAGATGCAAGGCTTAAGAGCAGCCGTACGACCACGGTAACCCATGCAATGAAGTTCTCTGCGAATGGTACGTTTACATACCGAGGTTCCAGCATTTTGACTCACCTAAGGTCTTGTGCAGTACTCAGTCGATTAGCTGTATCGAGTCTCCGGAGGCTTCAACGTCCTCTATCACTGATTTTCTTCGGTATGCCGATACGGTTTGCAGCTTCAGGCACGCCATGAGTCTTCCACTCCACTTATTCAGTATATCCAAAACAGCTGACTTGGGTAGGTTTAAATGCCTCTCGGTTTCTCTTATTGACAACCCACTAATATACCATCCAACAATATTTCCTTTCTCAAAGTCAGTTCTCTCCCGCTGCGGCATTTTCACTCAACCTCACAGTGCGATATGATCGCGGTCAGCAAGAAACTTATTTTTATACCGTTTGCAGATGCACCGCGCATCTTAACAACGCAGAGGATCCGTTCATTTGCTTTTGAAGGTGGTTACGGTTACTTTTGTCAATATAGTGTATATTTTTATATATATGTTGAGATTTTAATAAAGACAATCATTTACCCTGAGTTGTTAAACCAATAAACGAAACATGAAAGCTTATTGTCGTTAGTGTGGCAGACCTAACTGAAGATGTTCTACAATGAAACCTAGTATGATCTTTGATTCAATGAATAAAGGGATATTCGTAAACAGAGAACCAGCTATTGCTCGAATCCAGAGAAATGCTTTCTGGAAAGATGAGGAGCAGCTTCGTGGTCATATTTCCGTTTAATTCAAACGTCTCCTAGGGAAACAACGTACAGAATTCGTTGCTCGGAAACGAAGCGCGGCTGGCTGATGCATCAGTGCGCGTCGTGCCGGTCTTGTATCCCAGCAACAGATGGATCCCCGTGGCTTAGATTTAAAGACACAGGAAGTTTTAAATCGTTCTCTTTCCATTAAACGAAAGTCGAAAAGGCTTTCTCCGCGCATTTTCGGAACGTATTTAATGAGCTATGTATAATTCAATTGGGCAGACTTTCGGTACAAAATTGCTACATTAAGACACAAACTGACGCAACCCGTAAAATGTCATTTTAAAGCCCTTTATTCGAAGAATGAAGGAGATATGGTTGAAGCGACTTCGCCCGCTAAACTCATTGTTGTTCTTTCTTGGAACAAGTGATCCGAGTCTTTTGAGCCATTTTCATAAAAGTGGTTAGGAATGTACATTATTCAAAGCCCCAGATGCGGTCCTCGGGACACAAATGAAAGAATAGCTACTCCAGATATTGTTAAGCATTTTCACTCATAGTAGGCCGTTTGGAAACATTACTTCGGTTATGTGTACGGTACTTGAAAAGGAATTTAGTTTCGGAGGCATCGGCCATGCCGTTAGTTTTGCTGTATTTTAAGTAATTCTTAATGTAAATGCGAAGACGTTTTATTTTCCACGTTCTGCGAAACTTATGCAGCTGATAACCCAAAATGGCTGCTATTTCTGGTGACTGAATCCTTTTAACCGGCTGTAACGAATTTCATGGGGTAAATATAACGTGGTGAAATCAGCTGGAACGAATCTACAAGGTGTGATCAAAAAGTATACAGACTGGGTTTATTAAAAAAAAATAAAAGATTTGCAGATCTGAAACTTAAGCGTCTTCGAAGCAGTCTCCTTTCGAAGCCACGCGCTGTTCAGCTCTGGGCTTCGAAAAGGAGACTTCGAAGCAGTCTTCTTTTCGAAGCCCAGAGCTGTTCCTACTGCTCGAAGAATTTTTCACGTCATCTTCCGAAATAGCGAACAGCTGCTTTGTTACATTCTGTTGTATCACCTAAATATCTCGGTGGCGCAGTTTGTCTAAGCGATGGCCTCTGAACATTCGCCCGAAAGGGGTCTGGGTTCAAATCCCGGTGAGGCATGGATGTTGTGTTCGTCTTGCGGCACTGGCTTTCTCCCTTCTTAGGAACCAGTGACCCTAAATTAGGGACGGGAGACAGCCTATAGCCCATTGAGTTGCTTACGGTGGTCGTTAATTTTTGGAAAGAGTCAAAGTAACGGGGAGCGAGTACTGGCGAATAAGGTGGCTGTACACGCGGTGCTTAGCAGGAAAACCCCATAAGTTGCAACGCATGCGCAGCCATGTTTTCGTGGTGGAGATGCAACTCTCCCCTATGAGCCACCCCGGTGGCGCAGTGGTCTAAACGATGGCTTCTAATCATTCGTCCGAGAAGGGTCCGAGTTCGAATCCCGCTGGGACATGGATTCAGTGTTTGTCTGAAGGCGCTGGTTCTCTACCTTCCCTTGAAACAGTGATCCTAAATCAGGGACGGGGGAATGCTTATATCCCACTGATTTGCTCACGGTGGTCTTTAAACCTCCAACCAGTCAATCAATCTCCTATAGTGCAATACCGTTCTTTTGCGATAAACTGCGTCCCTCAAACGCCGCAAAACTTGACAGTAGTACTCCTATTTTATTTATTGATTTTTTAATTGGGGGTTTAACGACATCCGTGAGCAAGTCAATGAGTTATAAGCAGTCGCCCGTCCTTAATGTATGGTCACTGATTCCAGGGAATGGAGTGAGCTAGTGCCGTAAGAGAAGCACAACATCCATGCCTCACGGGGATTCGAACCCGGGCTCTCCTTGGAGGAACGTCACAAACCATTGCTTAGACCACTGCGCCACAGGGTAGGCCCTATTTGATTGTCTGGCTTGATAGAGAGCATTCGTGATGCACAGTGTCTTCACGATTGAAAAAAACAAAACAAAACAGTCGGCATCGTCTTGATTTTGCTGTGGCTCTGTCGTGCTTTTATGGGTATGGGAGAGTTTGGTGTCTTCTATGAATACTGGTCTTGGTTTTGGGGTCAAATCCATAAACGCCCCATTAAGTTGTAACCAATTATGATAGTTTTTTAAATGTTTTCGTCGTTTTCAATGCACTCAAGCTGGTCACTAGCAACTGAAACGGCCTGTTTTTTCTCAGCTGAGCACAATTTTGGCCCAAATTAGGCTGAGACAGCCGAGACCAATCTCATGCCCCAATCTCCCGTAAGAATTTACTGAACTGAACAGAACCTAATGTTGAAGTCTTCAGATAAGTCACGAATTGTGATTCGGCGATTTTCCTCTCAAGTCCGACATTGTTTTCACTTTTGCTGGTCGCGGACCTCCCAGACCGTTCATCACTGTTAATGTTTTCCACGACGATCTTGAAAGCGTTTATAAACTTCTGCGCGACCCATGCAATCTTCCGCATAGAATTCCTATAACTTTAAGTATTATGTGTCTTTGGAAGTTTCGCCAAGTTTGACAAAATCTGATACAAGTTCTTTGACAATTTTTTTCCGACATGACCAATGCGATGAACAGTTACACACACAGAAGAACAAAGCACTATACTGTCAAGAAACTGGACAAGCAGGAGAGACGTGTCTCATGACGCATGCGTGGTAGGTCCCAGCCGGTTCCTGCTGTGTCGCGTGATTCCGAAATTATGTAAAGAGTATAGACAGTTTTTTATAATATTTCATATTCGCTGTCTAAGCAGTGGACCGAATGCCTCTCAAACGAATGAACCTGCGCATTGAAAAGCTTTGCTTTCTTCTTAGCTTTGTGATTCAATGTGGTCACCCTTTGGGAGGAGAGGGGTAATTGACACTAATATTTTCTTCCTGATTGCCTGCTGAAGAGCTGTAACAATATCAACGACCTCAAAAAAAGAGAGCGGAGGCATATGAGTCACTTTTTTCTACCTAATAACATGTTACCCCTGTCAGCAAAACAAGCCCTTCTCCTTCATGCCTTGTAGAGAATAATGGAATAGACGAGAGCACGCATCAGCATTGTACTGATTATGGTCTATGCTGCAAAGATCAAAGTGGGGAAATATTTTTTTTCTCTTAACTTTCGTAAACCCCGGTTGCTATGTGAGCATTTGTGTTTTGGGAGCGCAAAACGTTTTCGGCACCATTTGGTTCAGCACATACAGGGAGTGGACAGCGAATCTGAAACACCTGCGCAAATAGCTTTGCACGTGTCGCGCCGCTGTACGCGCTACCTGGTGGCCAACCTGCACGAGAGCGGAATGTGAAGGTTGCATTAGCCGAGCAGTAGCACAACTGAACGTCAAAAAGTGAGATCACACAACATAATAGGAGATTGTTGGTGCGTGTCTCACCGGGGCATCTGTGTCCAAGACAGCAAGTGTTTGTGGTGTATCGCGAGCCACGGTATCCAGGGTCATGTCGGCATATCATCAAGAGGAAAGAACACCGCGACACACCTGAATACCATTAACAGGAAAGAACATCGCGACACACCTGTTTCATACCATCAAGAGGAAAGAACATCGCGACACACGTGTTTCATACCATCAAGAGGAAAGAACATCGCGACACACGTGTTTCATACCATCAAGAGGAAAGAACATCGCGACACACGTGTTTCATACCATAAGAGGAAAGAACATCGCGACACACGTGTTTCATACCATCAAGAGGAAAGAACATCGCGACACACCTGTTTCCATCAAAACTGGCAAACCATCAAGAGGTAAGAACATCGTGACATCCCTGAATACCATCGCGATACACCTGTTTCCATCAAAACTAGCATACCATCAAGTGGAAAGAACATCGCGACACATCTGAATACCATCGCGACACACCTGTTTCCATCAAGACTGGCATACCATCAAGAGGAAAGAACATCGCGACACACCTGAATACCATCGTGACACACCTGTTTCCATCAAAACTGGCATACCCTCAAGTGGAAAGAACATCGCGACCCACCTGTTTCCATCAAAACTGGCAGACTATCAAGTGGAAAGAACATCGCGACACACCTGAATACCATCGTGACACACCTGTTTCCATCAAAACTGGCATACCATTAAGAGGAAAAAACATCGCAACACACCTGTTGCCATCAAAACCGGCAGACTATAAAGTGGAAAGAACATCGCGACACACCTGTTTCCGTCAAAACTGGCAGACTATCAAGTGGAAAGAACACGGCGACACACCTGAATACCATCGTGACACCTGTTTCCATCAAAACTGGCGTACCAAAAAGAGGAAAGAACATCGAGACACACCTGAATGCCATCGCGACACACGTGAATACCATCGCGACACACCTGTTTCCATCAAAACTGTTTGTCGGAAGCTTCATTGAGTCAACATTAACTGTTGTGTTGCTATCGCCAAACCCCGGATCACCAGTGTGAATTGGTGCCAGCAATGCAGATCGTGGACATTGGACAATGTAAAATGTGTTTTGTTCTCTGATGAGTCGTTCTTCACTGTCTTACCCACAACCGAGAGAGTTTACATATAGAGACATCCCTCACAGGCTTACCACCCGGACAGTTTATTGCGCACAGTGAAGCACGTAGGTGGATCAGTGATTGTTTAGGCTGCAACATTTTAACCCTTTAACGACCATAGCGCCCAAAACGCCCGTACATAGAAACGACCATAGCCGCCTGAAACGCCTGTATAGAGTGAGTCAGATTCTCTATCCTAACCTGTTCTTTAAATTTGCACGACCTATGAGGGATCAGAAGGAGTCATCGTCAGTCACCATTGTTGTTACTAAACAAAAAAGTGAAACAAAAGAAAGTTTCGGGTGTTACGGCATTTAGAGTGATACTAAATTTCAGCATATTGGTCGTTAAAGGGTTAAGCGACAATCAGCAGTCAGAGGTACTAAAACAACGTGATTCTTTGTTTTATTTCTCTCCATGGTGTTGTTGGGGCAGACTTCATTTTTCGAGACATAATGTCCGTTCTCACCACTATGCAACCGTGGATGAAGTATTAACTAGTGAGGATATTAGTCAATAGAAGAAGTCAGGACACACCTCTGATCTCAATTCAATCGAATATGCGTGAGGCGCGCTGGTAAGACTTGTATAATGGGATCCTGTACCAAAAGACAATTCCAGCACTTAATAGGGATCTCCAACAGCAGTAGGACAATTTATCCCAAGAGCTCCTAAGCCTCGTAATGCAAAGCAAGACACATGACTGCCAAACATGCGTGATGTGTGAGGTGGTGTGGCGTAAAGGAAGTCTTGACCTTTACGCTAACATAAAATATCAACATACTAATAAATTGTTACTAAATGAAACAAACCTTAACGGCCAGACAAAACATATAAAACAAAAGTCAACTTACGGAAAATGTCCTTTATTCGGAATGGAATGCATTACACTCTCGACACATTATCTCAACACTATTCAATTCTCTCGTACAACACTTTCTTAACAACGCTCATCATAATCTCTCACAATAATAGCTCTTATCAACACCCCTCATACAACAGATCAGTCGTCGCTTTATATCTCTTGTTCTTATTTTATTACATGCATCCATCACTTGCATTCAACCTCAATTGTGTTGCCAAACGTATTCGTTTGAAGGAAAAGATATTTCGTTAAGCGGGAAGAATACTGAGAATAAACTCAAGATTTACATAGGGAAAGAAACTAAAAAAGGAAAGTTAATCTAGAATATACGTCACATAATCTCCCTCGTAATTTTTTTTTGCCAAAAACCTATCAATTTTGTAAAGGAATCCTTTCAAACAATCTGATCATTCATTCAACCTTTCAGATAAGAACTTACAAAAATTGATGAAGAGATTTGTTGACCTGTTGCTGTAACTGACTTCTCAGTAAATATAGTCTGTATATATCAATAGTTCAAAAAACAATCATAGAAAACTTTCTGTACGATTTCTAATCTTCATTTTATACTTCGTGATAAAAACTTTGTCAATACGTGTGGAGAACACTCATCAATATATATATATAAGTAGCATAGTAGTCAGAAAACTGCGTATGGCAGGAAAAAAACTACAACATTTTTAACGTGATTAATTACACATTCGTCCACTCCTGATAACTTCTCAGGGAAGACAAAACATTCAAACTAAGTTAAGTGGATGTTGTAATACAGTGTAAATGCAGTTAGTTGGAAAAAAAACTGCACTTGCAGAAAAAAATTCAACATCAACTCAACAATTGTCAAGCACAAAAAAAGGTTAGACATGGAACAACAACACAAAAACCTTTGATTGCTTAGCGGCCAGGGCCGACTTCGAACTACTCCCATGCATTCGCACATCGAATTTTGAGATGGGATAGGGGAAACCCTGGAAAACCTATTCTGGGAGTGAAATCTTTATAAATTATCAACAAAAGCAGTGCTGATTTTCGTGTTATGCCACAAAGACAACATGCACAGAATGAAATGACAAGCATTTTGTATTAAAAAAAAAATTAATGTGGCGCCACACCAAGAAAAAAAAACATTACATACTGACAAGATAATGCATGCGATATTTTGTCTTCACAGTTTGTCAAAAGAAGTTCTGTTATTTTGGTTTGTCTGGAGAACAGAAAAGTTCAAATAGATAGTCTTTATAGGTATCAAAGTTCTGTTATACAAGAAAGTTCACATAGTCTTCACAGAGCAAAGCTCTATATTGTAAAAGTTCCTTTGAGCTTGAAAGTCAGTTTAAAAAAAAACTTTTAACAGTACCTGTTGCTCGCAAAGAAAACCCGTGTGCGGACACGCTTATGTTGTTGTCGGGGCGACAACGGCACTCTCGAGGCTTCACGCTTCGCAGGCTGAGGTTGCAAGTCACTGGATTGCCGGGATGTGTCAGAAATTCCCGCGGACAAATCCAGCTGACCAGAAGAGGCAGGGTCATCAGGCTGTCGCAAGGAAGTATCAGGCTGGAGCGAAGAGGTCTCAGGCCGGAACGAAAAGGTCTCAGGCCGGAACGAAAAGGTCTCAGGCTGGATCAAGGAGGTCTCAGGCTGGATCAAGGAGGTCTCAGGCTGGATCAAGGAGGTCTCAGGCTGGATCAAGGAGGTCTCAGGCTGGATCAAGGAGGTCTCAGGCTGGATCAAGGAGGTCTCAGGCTGGATCAAGGAGGTCTCAGGCTGGATCAAGGAGGTCTCAGGCTGGATCAAGGAGGTCTCAGGCTGGATCAAGGAGGTCTCAGGCTGGCTTGGAGACGAACCCGGAATCTTAAAAGGATGAAGATCCGGTCGTTTCCTTGGTGGTCGAAGAAGCGGTGTGTAACTAGAAGGGCGCTTCCGTGAACGACGAGGAACAGTGGAGGAAATTATAGGCTCCGTCCGTCCCGAGCGAAGATTCCAAGGACGAAAACCTGGCGGATGCAAATGCCGGACTATGTCTGGATTGTAGTCCAACACTAGAAGTTGCACTAGGAGAGTGTGGAACACGAGGGGAAAATGCAGGCGGCGGATGCTTTGTAGGTTGAAATGGCACAGATGGCGACAGAGGACGTTTTTGCCCTATGGCAGATGGATCAAATGTTCCTGAAGTAGGAAGCTGCTCAGCAGAAACAGAAGGAAAGATTTTAGTTCTTGGAGACTGAAGAACCTTAACAATATTGTCTGATGATTCAGATGAAGCAAGAGGTACGACTCTTTTAGGCACAGGAGAGATGGAACTGCCTGAAGAAGAAATGTCAGTTCTTGTCCGTTTGAAGTTTTTTGATTTAAAACCAAAGGGAGGCACTATACGTGAAAAAGGAAATGGAGCGATTGGAGTAGGAGAAGTAGATGAAAAAGAACCTCGTTGCACACGACAAGAATATCCAGAGGAACTGGAAGCACTAGAACTCTCATCTTGTGAAAAGGCAGGAGACGGAGGAGTTGAAATAATGACAGCACTCCGAGTGAATGGAATAATGTCAGAATGTGAATCGTTAAGAGTAGAAGCAAAGATCCGCTCAGACGAAGGTAGATAATCGGACAGGACAGGGGTGGAGTCAATAATTTCATCATCGTTTATATATACTTGTGAAGTCCCACCCTCTGCATGAGGTTTCTTACTAGATTTAGGGTTAATAATTGCATCAGTGCTTCTAATAACCCATTTCCTACATTGCTGCACATGGGCAGAATGTAGGGAGCCATCTGGCTTCCATAATATGACATTATTATTGTACACTTCTACCAATTCAAAGGAACCTTCATATAAAGGTGCACATTTTTTAACGAATGTGTGTGCAACGGAGGATTGGAAATGTGTTTCCAATAAGACCAGACCTCCAACTGCGAGACCTGGTTCCCTCCGTTTGGCATTATAGTGCCTAGCTTGGCTTAATTGAGCTCGACTGATCGCAGTCCGTGCCTTTTGTGCAAGTAGTTTTACAGAATCAGGTGTTGGTCTTTGGTTGATCTCATCGATAATGCCAGTTAAATTCTCAAAAAGGGGTGCGGATTTTGCGCCCTAGAAAAAGTTCAGCGGGCGCAAGCCGTGTTGATTCATGAAATGATGAGCGAAGGGCGAAACAAAACATTTCAACGTGTTCGTCCCAACGCTCATGATTATTGCCAATGAAGGTTGAGATCATCTTTAGCAATGTTCTATTCACACGCTCAGCCGGATTGGCTTGAGCGTGATATGGACTTATGAATTTTTGTTCAATTTGAAGCCTCGCACACATTCGCTCAAATAACTCCGAAATGAACTGAACCCCGTGGTCCGAGACTACGGTACGGGGACAGCCAAATCGAGTGAAAACATTATGTACAAGAATATTACATATTATATCAGCCGTAGCTGCTTTAATGGGGAATGCTTCCACCCATTTAGAAAAATTATCTGTAACAACAAAAATATAACGAGATTTAGTTTTAGTTGATAATGGATAAGGGCCCAATAAATCTATTGAGATAGTTTCAAAAACATAATTATTTGAACTACAAATAAAGTGACCGGCCGGTCGTTTATTATCATAATTGTACTTTTGACAGTACTCACATGAGCGAATGTATGCGAGTATACTATTGTACATGCACGGCCAGTAGGCTACGTCTCGGAGCTTGCTACGAGTGTTTCGTATGCCTAAGTGGCCGGCAAGAGGAATAACATGAAATTCGTATAATAAAGCCATGCGAAGAGACTGAGGTATCGCAGAGCGGTACTCAGCTGTCGAGTTTACGAATTTTGTATAATACAAAATACCATCGATGATCTCATGATTTCGACTACGACCCGCTAAAGAAGGTTCACTTGGAGCAGAAGAACCAGCGAGTAAGAAATTATAAATTTCCCCAAAATCTGGATCATTCGGCAGTTCAGAAGTTATTTGCTCCCTTGAAGTTATTTCCCAAAGAATAAATAGGGAGGGAGGTTCAGTATCCGCCTGGGCACCAGAACTGACCGGACAGCGAGATAGTCCGTCAGGCAGTTGGTTTGTCTTGCCAGGGCGATACTGAATTTGAACATTATATTCCTGAAGTCGAAGTGCCCATTTTGACAATCTTCGAGACAGATTCTTTGCTGTGGTTAAATATTGTAATGGCGAATGATCCGTAATAACATTGACAGTTAAATGATTGAGATAGCATTTAAATTTGGTGACGGCAAATAAAATAGCTAAACATTCACGTTCAGTAGCAGAGTAATACGTTCTGCTTTATTAAGAATTCGAGCGGCATATGCAATATGATTCCCTCGTTGAGATAGAACAGCTCATAGACCAACGCTTGATGCATCGGTAAAGATATTAAATATTTCGGCGTGGTTAGAAAAGGCTAACACAGTTGGCGAAACCAAGCATGTTTAAGAGTATTAAAGTCAGTCTCTGCCTCTGTGGACCAAACAAAGTGTCTATATTTTTGTTTCAAAGCAAATAAAGGTTCGCATAGAGTAGCGTATCCTGGAACTGTTGGTACCACCCCGTCATGCCTAAAAATCGCAACAATTCTTTCGCAGACTTAGGCCTCGGAAAGTCCGAAATTGGCTTTACCTTTGAGTCATCAGTTAGAATACATTTAGGGGTAATTTTTAGTCCGAGATATACGAGTTCGTCCCGGCCAATTTGACATTTGCTAGGCTTCAACGTCAAACCTGCATTATGTAGCAGTTGGAAAACTTGGTCCAACAGAGACAGATGCTGTTCAAAAGTTTCAGAAGAGACGGTGATATCGTCCAGATAACCATGGACGGTGGTATCGTCCAGATAACCATGGACGGTGGTATCGTCCAGATAAACATGGACGGTGGTATCGTCTAGATAAACAAAAGTTTCAGAAGAGACGGTGATATCGTCCAGATAAACATGTCCGAGCACAGGACGTAAGACTGAATCCATTAAGCGCTGAAACGTTGCAGGAGCATATGCCAAACCAAAGGGCATGTGTAAAAACTCATATGCTCCAAACGGGGTAATAAACCAGTTTTTTCAACGGAATCTGGGTGGACAGCCACCTGCCAATAGCCACTAGCTAAATCCAATGTTGATAGCCAGTTTGTTGACAAT
Source organism: Macrothele yani (assembly GCA_039090855.1). Classification (NCBI taxonomy): domain Eukaryota; kingdom Metazoa; phylum Arthropoda; class Arachnida; order Araneae; family Macrothelidae; genus Macrothele; species Macrothele yani. Next base: position 143,359,396 of record CM077002.1, read on the forward strand.
TAGTCCTGGAGAATATCACTAATTACAGGCAATGGGTAATTGATAGCATTGGTTACCGCATTGAGTTTTCGGTAATCTATTACGAAGCGATACTCTCCAGATTGTTTTTGGAACAAGAAAGGCAGGTGCTGCACAAGGACTAAGTGATTCTTTAATTATCCCCGAATGGAGCATGTTCTGTATTTGTCTTTGTAACTCAACTTTCTTCTGGTTCGGACATGGATAAGTCTTACATGCAATGGGTTTAGCTTCTTCTGTATCAATAGTATGATACACCACCTGCGTAAACCCTGTTTTATCTGAAAATAATCCTGGTCGCTGCGTAAAACCTGACCAAATTTGCTTTTATGTTCAGGCAATAATTTGTTACTTGCAAGAACTGCAGAAAAATCAAGTGGCTCTTCTGGGGTGGAAGGACTAATCTCAGGCACTAAGCTTAGGCCATGGTCGAAATCCAGTGTGAGCTTAAACATTTTAATGAAATCCACCCCCAGAAGGCAATATCTTGGATTAAAAATAAAGTATGCCAATCTTGACAGGTAAATTAACTGATCCAGAGATTGCAAAAACATTATTGTCGGCACCTTGCAGACATTGCTGTGAGGGCTCGACACAAGCATTTGGAAAGGTAGCAGCACAGAAATCAAAATTTAATGCCGAGATGTAAGATCCAGAATTAATTTTCGTCGACACCACCACTTTGCCCAAGGTCACAAGAATATCAGACAAAAGCGGAGCTTGAATAGTTAATAAGAGAGATTTGAGATCTTCAGAGAAACAAGGAGATAGACTCGACCCATCTACATCCTGTTGAAGTTTAAATTGTCATGGAACTTATTAGAATGTCTAGATTGATTTTGGAAATGTGGCGAACCACCAGGACGTGCCGAATTGTAAAGTGCAGGAGAGGCAGAATTATTATCATTAGGCTGGCCTTGCCCCCCAGCACGGTGTTTTGGATATGTCTGGTCCACCGGGTAGTAACTATCCCGGGGACGAGAAACTTGGGTGTCCTGATTTCTATCGCGGCCAGGATGTCGCACCTCTGGTACCCGACGATGCGGCGTCACGTATCTAGACTGCTGATAGGTGTTTCTAGGCTGATTGAAAAATTATCTTTGATGAATGTTCTGGTTTGGCTGCTGATACCTGTTGTTTTGAATATGAGGTTCATGGTACTGCGTAGTTTGGCGGCACTCGTGAACCTGTGAAGATTGTCTTTTGCTGTGGCGGTCTTCATAGACTCGAACGAGTTTTAAGCACTCGTGAATGAAGACAGGACGTCGAACTTCCAGATAATCCTGCAGGAAGGGATCCAGCTGCTGTAACAACGTGTCACAAATCTCAGACTCGGCTGCAGCGGGATCCCGTAATTTGTAAAGTCGGACTGTTTCCAGGGCGAACGAGACTGGGTTATCTGACGCTCGCTGTCGCCTGGAAAACACTTGTTGTGCAAGGCCGGCCTTATTGGTGCCAAAAGGAAAGACATCCAAAAAGTCAGCTCGAAATTGCTGAGAGGAGCCCTCTGGGTTCATTCGACGCCACTGTCTGTACCAGACTTTTGCCGTGTCTTGCAAACATGCGCCAGCAATAGGTATCTGACAGTCTTCAGGAACATTATAAAGGTCGAAATGATCGTCCAGATCCTCCCAAAACCTAAGCGAACCACCGTTTTCCCTAAATATAATAGAACCCGCATGGGGTACGTAATGAGCAAGAATTTTGCTCCTTCTCATGTGGGGTGGTGGAGTAAATATTTGTTGAGGCACTACGGTCGAAGTACGTATTACATAAGCTTCGTACCTCGCGTATTCGCTGTCTGGTAAGTCAGAACCGCAAGCCTGGCATAGAGCGCTTGGTGAGTTATGAGGAACTCTATAACGCTGAGTACATATATTGTCAGTTGTAGAGTTTTGAGCCTCGTGGTTACGTTGATAGAAGAGACCGATAGGATCAGTTACGTTATCCATATCCCGTGACTTCTATGAATCTGTTCGAGGGAAAATTCGGGCCCCAATGTGGCGTAAAGGAAGTCTTGACCTTTACGCTAACTTAAAATATCAACGTACTAATAAATTGTTCCTAAATGAAACAAACCTTAACGGCCAGACGAAACATATAAAACAGAAGTCAACTTACGGAACAAGTCCTTTATTCGGAATGGAATGCATTACACTCTCCACACATTTATCTCAACACTCTTCAATTGTCTCGTACAACATTTTCTTAACAACGCTCATCATAATCGCTCACAATAATAGCTCTTATCAACACCCCTCTCACAACTGATCAGTCGTCCCTTTTTATCTCTTGTTCTTATCTTATTACATGCATACGTCACGTGCATTCAACCTCAATTGTGTTGCCAAACGTATTCGTTTGAAGGAAAAGATATTTCGTTAAGCGTGAAGAATACTGAGAATAAACTCAAGATTTACATAGGGAAAGAAACTAAAAAAGGAAAGTTAATCTAGAATATACGTCACAGTGGACATATCCGTTATTGAAAATTTATCTTAGCCTCTGTATGCATTGGTGATAGAAGGTTGTCACTGCACTTGAGGGGACCATGCACTTCTCTTTGGAACAGTTTGCTTTGTTTCGGTCTCTATTAAGTATTATTTAAGATTTTTGATGTCGCGCTTTTCACTTGACTGTTATCATTACCATTGACACCCTTCACAGTTGCATAACCGATTTTAACTATTCAGTATGTACCCCGTTCTTGGGCGTATTACCCAAAGTTTTACAACACTAAGTCTCCCAAAGTTTCTTTCACAAGGGTATGTATTGAGCCAGTCTCCTCAATGACACTCCGGCATGCATTCGAATTTCATCCACCTATTTCTCACATGGTTTTCTTCACGGTATTTTTCTGACGCTTGGTATCCAATCTGATATTTCAGTTGTCTATCTGTGGTCCGTTGTGTTAGCAATAATCCCAGCCCATTGACATTTCCGGGATTTTATTTTGATCATATTGTCGCCGCCCCGGTGGCGCAGTGGTCTAAGGCGCTGGCCTTTGATCATTCGTCCGTAAGGGGTCCGGGTTCGAATCCCGGTGAGGCATGGATGTTGTGTTTGTCTTACGGCACTGGCTCTCTCCCTTCCCTGGAACCAGTGACCCTAAATTAGGGACGGGCGACTGCTTATAGCCCATTGAGTTGCTCACGGTGGTCGTTAAACCTCCAATCAAAAAAAAAATCATATTGTCGTTTTCCTGATATATTAGTTTCTCTTCTTATATTTCCTGGTTACACCGTGCATGCTTCATTCAGTTGTCTGCAGCCCCTGTATGCATTTTTTTTTGTTAAGGTTCATGTTTCTGTTCCGTACCGAAGAAATGGACGAATGCTTTGATAAAACACTTTTATTTTACAACATAAATGTATATTAATACAGACACTTGACGTGGACTAGGAACATCAAACAGAAGTCATCGCTCTATCCACGTTTATAAGTGAGTCAGTTGCTGCTTACCATCTTTGGTGAATCTCCCAGCATTGTGCGGAGCTCCAAGTAGCAATCTGCCAATTTGATTGGCAGTTAGCGTATGTGAGTCTGGAGGAACTTGAGCCAGCTGTTGTGCCGTGTAAGCATACCCGGCGCGCAACTAGAAGGCCCTAGGTTCGATTCCCGGTGGTGGCCAATGAGAATTTTTCCGTGACTCACTTATAAACGTGGAGAGAGCGATGACTTCTGTTTGATAAAGGTATATTGCTTTTGAAATTTGTATTGTTTGTTTCAAATGCTCTCAAAGTAATATCCGTACGCCAATTAATTTGTTCTCCAATGCCCACACCTGATATCTGTTGCTCAAAGCAAATATAGGTATGGGTTACCTCCAGATTTTCTCGACCAATTGATAAATCTTCATGTTCTTGTAAAACATTGTACATCAATTTTGATTTCTCTTTGAAAGTTCAATTTTAATCCCACTCTTTTACTCTTGTCAGTTAGTTCCTGGATCGTACTGTGCAGTTCTGAACGGGTAGTTTGCAAAAATGACTATGTCATCATCAAAACAAAGTTGAGTTGAATGGCCTGCATTAATCTTGATAACCTGGTTTTCCTGGGTCAGTGATTGAAAGATTCTACAATGCGCCACTGAAGAGTTTAGGAGATGTAATGTTACCTTGCCTCACTTCTTTTCCAATTTTCATTGGTGCTGAGTCCTCAAATAACCTAACCTTTGCCCTTGCGTTTTCGTAGATGTGATTAATAATGTTAATGTACGGATTTTTACTACCGCAGAATTTCAAAGACCAAGGTAAATGCAGTTGATTGCTTCTATAGCGAAACACAAATTTGCCGTTGGCGGATTTGAATTCACATCCTCCAGCTCCGGAGCAGAATACTTTCCCAATTAAGCAACACCGACGAAGTTTGTCACTGCATCTTGGCCGTCTTGACGTGTGCGTCTTCTCTGAGATGGGTAAGTTATAGATATCTCCTTCCTTAAGAAATGGCTGAGACGGATTCGTAGGTTTAACGGTCAGCCGGCGAACCACACTTGAAGTAACTCCCTGTAGAACAATGAATTCTGATTAATTTCATACGATGCATGGAAGAAGCATTACTAATTTTTCGAAGCGTTGAAGAAGGAATCGTTATTAATTCAAGACGCTGTGTGGAACGAACATCACACATTTAGATATGGCCCAACAGAGAGAGAGAGAGAGAGAGAGAGAGAGAAAGGGATAGTTGGATTTCGGATTGGCTACATAACAGTAGATCATATCCATGTACTCAAAGAACCAACAGAAGGAACGAGGGAATACGAACTCCAATTATATATGGCTTTCATTGATTAATTATTTGCAGTGGCACCCAGTATTCCCGGGGTAAATATTGCTATTCGCGGAATCACCAAGTTCAGCTGATGAAAGTTGGTGAATGGAAATCTGCTGTAATTTTCCAGTAAATTTATTTTAATTCATTTAGGTTATTGTTTGGTAAACAATCACTTTGGTTTTCCCATTGGGATGAAAAATGTAGAAATTTTTAAGACTGTCAACCCTTGAGCAGGCGACATAGAGTTGTCCGTGTTAAAAACAGGGTTCTCCCAAATTAATGCCAGTCACTGTCAATAACTGGCTGATGCAGTAATATTTCTGCCGAAAAAAAAAAGGAGCCGGAATGGCTGCAAATGTGAAAAATATTTTTTATTTATTTATATAATTTACTTTTACGAAAAAATAAAGAAAGGAAGAGGATTGGGAATACTTACCTTCAAGGAGACATCTATATAACTGCCGTACATCTGGCGTGCGCTTCTCAGAACCCGCGACACTGAAATGCAATGTACCTATGCCATGTAGCGTGAATGCGACTTGATATGGCATTGATCATCCTTTTGTTTACCGTCTTTAAGTTTCAACATCTAGAATTCTCTATTTAAATAACATTGTATTTCTTACTGTTGAATCAGCCCTTTAGTGCTGAAAGCTAACGTTTATTCATTTGTGTATCTAATACACCATTAAAGGGATATTTTTGCACTCTAGTGTTTTGTACGGTCTCTAGCTTAGACCGTAGATCTGGTATTGGAGTATTGAACTGCGTTGAATGTCTTAAAAGTAAAAAATGAAACTCTTTACAAAAGTTTTGTATGGGGGCCCTTTTAACCCGGACTCCGACCACATACGAAAACCGTCTACGGTCTCAGTTAAAGTACCATGAGATAGTATACCAAATTTGGTGGTTCTAAATTGAAAACTAGATTTTATGAAAATTTTGTGTGAGGCCTCTTGACCCCGGACGCAGACTCCTTCCAAAAACCTTCTATCGTCTAACTTAGAGTACACTGCTGGCCACCCAAAATGCAACACCAAGAAAGACACGAGATAGCAAAACCAGACTTACTGGATACATAACAACAGATACAAAGATCAAACGATTGAGCTTACAGGCCCGTGCGACTTGCGGAACAGTCGCACGGGCCTGTAAGCTCAATCGTTGCAGACATCAATAGTTCGTGTGGCCCACAAGGCTGGCAATAACGGCCGCTACACGCCGCTGCATCGAACGAAAGAGGCTTTGGATGTTGGCTTGGGGTATGTCGGTCCAGGCTGCTTCCACACGTTGCCACAGTTCATCAGGTGTAGCCGCGGGTGGTGCTTGCCGGGCCACTCGGTTGCCGATCAGCGACCAGACGTGTTCGATAGGCGACATATAGGGAGAGCAGGCGGGCCACGGCAGCAGTGACACCTGGTAGGCCATGAGGAATTGTTGCACGATGCGTCTCACGTGCGGGAGCGCATTGTCCTGTTGAAACGTGGCCGCTGGAAGGTCCTGCAGGTAAGGAAGGACTACAGGCTCCAAAACGTCGGAGATCTAGCGATGGCTGTAGAGTGTACCGGCGATGCGTACCTCAGGGGTGCGGGCGTCATATCCATTTGCGCCCCAAACCAAAACACTAGGCGACTGACCGGTATGGCGATGCATAATGTAGGCGGCATACATTCTCTCGCCGCTGTGCCGCCACACGCGGATCCGACCACCGTGGTGTTGCAGTCAGAAGCGGGATTCGTCTAAGAACACAATGTCGTGCCATTCCGTAGTCCAGGTGCAGCGTTCAACGGCCCACTGCCGTCGCACTTGCCGGTGGTGTAACGTCAATGATAATCGGAGCGATGGGCGCCGTGCGACAAGTCACCGCTACTGCAGACGACGTCGAACGGTACGTTCTGACACAGGTTGTTCTGCAACACACCCTAATTCCTGCGCTAACGTTCGTAATGTGTCGGTGCGGGCCGTCAATGCCCGCCGCACAACATGCCGTTCCTGTCGTTGGGTGGTGTGCCGCGGCTGCGACAATTGCTCACGTCAGTCCATCCGTTCTTTCTGCACCCACCTAATCCATACTCGCCTCACTGTGGCTGGATGTCGTCCTACACAGCCGCCGATGTCTCGGTACGATAAACCGCTTTCGCGATAAGCCACGATTCGTCCTCTGTCGAACTCCGAAACGTGCTGGAATGACTGCCGTATTCTGCGACGAAGCATCAGGAAGCTTCCCACGCACAGGTTCGGCAGCACAACACACTTCCACTACTTGCACCCCGCCTTCTGTGCACCCTTCTTATAGTGCTTCTCGGTGGCGTGCCGGTCGCACATGATTTGCATATGCCCTGCAATGCTAGTCGTTTGCATGTCCTCTCGCGGGCGACGCATGCTGCGAATTTCTGGCCAATCGGATGCTTCCTTCTTGGTGTTGCATTTTGGGTGGCCAGCAGTGTATTATGAGATAGTATACCAAATTTGGTGTTTCTACATTAAAAACTTTAGATCTGTACAGCGGACCTACAACCAAACAAATAACCATTCAATTATATGTATATATATACGTATATACCAACCTTAAAAAACACCATAATACCTTCAAGTTAGAACTGAAGAACAGGTTCTCTGCTTTAGAAGGCCTAACATCGGAAGAAGTGGACATCTCTGAAGTTAACAGAAAAGTAACCAAAGCTCTTATGGAAACAGCAACAAAATTAGCTGGGTCTAAGAACAAGTTGCATGTGAACAAATTATCAGGAAAAACCAAAATGTTGATGCAAAAAAGAAGAGAGATGAGGACAACTAAAGAAGATGTGACTTGCAAAGTGGAATATATAGAGCTATGCAAGACAGTAAGAAAAAGTATCACTGAAGACGTAAGGAAATTCAACTGTGAACTAGTGAGGAAAGCAATTGAAAACAACCAAAGCCTAAAGATAGCAAAGGGACATCTCAGTAAGGGAAGAAAACAGATTATGGCCCTGAGAAAAGAAGATGGTTCTGTAACAAGAAATAGAGGCGAAATTTTGACAAGAGTGAAAGATTTCTACTCCAAATTATATGAAAGGGATGATATATGCACTCCAGACATCATGAAAGATACCAGTACCAGAGTTCCTCCAGTCCTTCCAGCAGAAGTTGCACATGCAATCAAGAACATGAAGCGAGGAAAAGCTCCAGGAGAAGATGGAATTACTGTAGACATCATACAAGAAGCAAGTGGAGAAATCGAAACAGTACTCGCCCAAATTTTCACTCGATGCCTTAATGATGGAAAGATTCCTGAGGATTGGAACACCGCTACAATGATCCTGCTACATAAGAAAGGTGACATTGAGGATCTCGGAAACTACAGACCTATCAGCCTCCTATCAGTAGTTTATAAAATCTTCACTAAAGTTCTTTCACACCGCTTGAAGGTAACACTGGACATGGCTCAACCGAGAGAACAAGCTGGATTCAGGAGAGGCTACAGCACAATAGATCATATCCACGTGCTGAGAGAACTAATTGAAAGAGCGAGGGAATATGAACTTCCATTGTGCATGGCTTTTATCGATTATGAAAAAGCCTTTGATTCGGTGAAACCATCAGCAGTTACAATGGCTCTGAAAACCTGCGGTATTGAAGATGCATACATTAATATTATTAATAACATCTATGAAAATGCAAGTGCAAAGATTAGGCTGTTTGAAAATACAACACACGTAAAAATTGGAAAGGGAGTGAGACAAGGTGACACCATATCTCCGAAGCTCTTTAATGCCACATTGGAGGGTGTTTTTCAGTCACTGAGCTGGGAAAAACAAGGGGATAAAGATTAATGGAGATTATCTAACCCACCTTCGTTTTGCTGATGACGTAGTCATTTTTGCAACTACCCCATCAGAGCTGCAGAGTATGATCCAGGAACTTGCTGACAAGAGTAAAGAAGTGGGATTAAAAATGAACTTTCAGAAGACAAAAGTGATGTTCAATGCTTTTACAAGAAATGAAGATTTATCGATTGATGGAGAAAAGCTGGAGATAACAGACACGTACGTTTATCTTGGACAGCAGATATCAAGTGAGGGTCACATTCATGAAGAAATTAATCGGCGTACAAAACTTGCCTGGAGAGCTTTTGGAAGAAACAGCATAATTTTCAAGAGCAATATGCCATTATGTCTTAAAAGAAAATTGTTTGATCAATGCATCCTTCCAGTGCTTACGTATGGTGCGGAGACGTGGACCTTAACTAAAAGAGACATACAAAGGCTGCAGACAACTCAAAGCAGCATGGAGAGGTGCATGCTTGGTGTAACCAGGAGAGATAAGAAGAGGAACTCGTGGATCCGAAAAATGACAAGAGTGGAAGACATCATGATCAGAGTTAAATCCCTGAAATGGCAATGGGCTGGACATACTGCCAGAAGGACAGATCATCGATGGACAGCTGAAATTTTAGATTGGATTCCAAGGGACAGGAAAAGACCCAGAAGAAGACCACATGGGAGATGGGTGGATGAAATTCGAAAGTATGCAGGGGTGACATGGAGGAGACTGGCACAAGACAGACCGTTGTGGAGGAAACTTGGGGAGACCTTCATCCAGCAGTGGATTGATAATGGTTGACAATGATGATGATGATGATGATATACGTATATAGATGAAAAGGCATTTGATTCTGTGATACCTTGAATCCATCAGCAGTTATTATATCTTTGGAATCCTCCTGATAAATTAAATAACCCCACCAAAATCTAATGTGTCTGCGTGTGTGTAGAACAGACAGAGAGACAACGTTAGAGGGTTCGCCCGTATTCAATAGTCGCACTTAGAAAAATGAATTTGAATTTAAATTTAATGGAAATTCTGCCACACAACACAGTGCATCCATATTTGACAAAACTCAAACTGTCATGTGTACTAAACTAAATTTAAATATTAATACAATATTAACACAATGGAATAAAAACATGAAATAACAGTAATATCACAAAGTTCAATATAAATTAATAACATTTAGTACTAATTATTTACTCCAAGAGAAAACGAAGGCTCAACCACCTCAAATATATCTAGTATAATAATCATAAACATACGAGCACTAATCCCGTTTACAATTGACCAGCAAAAAAAAAAATCAATACAATGTAATTCATTAGAAAAAATAACGTTATGTACTATGAAACTGTAGCATGGAGCCACGGAAAAAGGCTTAAATTTAAGCCTGACAAGCCCCCGATCTCCAGTGGTAAATGTGTCAAGTCAAAACGATAAAAATAGCAACATTTAAAATACGACCGGTGTTGAGCATACCGTGAAAAAAAGAATACAAGAACTCATACAAACAACAAAAACTCTCGTAGCAGTTTTTTAAATACCCAAGAGTTCACAATTTCCCTAATGTATAATGGCAAACTGTTCCACTCAAGGGATCCAGCTGCAATAATACCGTTATACAGCAATATGATCAAATGCTGCGGTTAGTTGTACACGATCCCATCTATTTAATGATTTTCCTGACAAAACATTACATTATATCGCAAGAAAATTGAGTACCGGTTTTCATAAACGCCATCTAAGAGGCTTAGTTAGGAAATAGTCCCTCTCTTTTTCTTTGTCCTTAGAGAGATGACGCACTAAACGGAGTAGCTTGTCGATGATGAGTAATCTCGAAGAGTAATCACTCCTGCATTCTCCGAAAATTCATTTCCTAATCACCGTGCACTCGAGACACTGTTGTTTGTAGCGTTACCTTGGATATGAATCACTGGGCCTTTATTTCACGAAATATGCAATTCACGAAATGTATTTCATGCTTGACGAAGTGAGAATTATGTTCCATACTTCCAGGATGACGACAGTAATCACCTTTACAGGAAGACCAAGGAAATTATTCTAATTTATGACTCATGTACTACATATAATAGGCAGCTCTCCAGGTTACAAAAAGGTTGCTTTTTTGGTTTTTATCATTATACGTGATAAGAATATATATATATACCTGAACGATAAATTGTGCTCCGCATTGGGAGTCAGTGGGGTTTATCGCTAAGTGAAACCTATTAACTTATAGAAGTCCTTGTACATATTGTCCCATTAGGCATTCGAAAATATATATAAATGCACTGCATGAATATGTGATTAGATCGTGTTAACTAGAAGATCGAGAAGATAAATTGTCTCTTTGATGAGCTAAAGAAGAATAAATAAATTCATTGACACAGAAACAATATTGATATCATTAGTTTCTTTTCCCTTCAACATACCATTATTGATTTCATATCAATGCCTAAGATACGCATAGTAATATGTTTAAAGCATTGAATGGTTGTCATAATTAAATGGTGGGATCATTTATCACGAGACGCTTTTAGGAGTGAATACGTTTTGGCAAAAAAGAAACTAGATTAATATTGCTACAGTAGGTTTGCAATTGAAATTTTCTGTACAATTATCGCCTCCTTTTAATGAAAAGTGGTCAAAATTAACACCTCCCTCAGTATATCCCAATCAAAGGAAACCTATGAAGAAACTCTAAAGGGCACGGCGCTATCGTGATCGAACGTACAGTGTATCTTTAGCTCGACTTCAACAGCATTGTATTTTGTTGCTACAAAGAAGAGATATTTTAATTTGCTTTAAGAAGAAGTAAGAGAAAATATTTTTCATGCGGTCTTTCTATAACTAAAAATAAAATTTAATATTCCGCACTGGTAACATTTTTTATGACGAAATACGAACTTACCGACAAGCTCGATTAACACAGAACTGAGTATGCGTTAACGCTTTGCATCAAATTGTGTAAGTATGAGATATCAAAACTGTTATTTATTTTGAAAAACATGATGATTTCGAACGAAGCAATGTCAGAAAGTAACGGTGACTACTATGAACGTTTTTTTCGAACGTAATCATTTATCACGTGACGCTTTAAGAGTGCTTAAGGTTTGACGAAGAATAAACTGGATAAACTTCTCTACGGCAGGTTTGCCATTAATTGCGAATATCACCCATTTTTTGTGAAAAATGGTAAAATTTAACACATCCATTGGTATATCACAATCAGGAGAATTCTTTAGAGAAACTAAAAGATTCGGGGATATCGTAATCGAACATATACTGCACAGTGTGCTAAACTTCGATTGCATTGTACATTGAAGAGCAATTGAATTAGAGATACCGTTTTAGTAACGTGTAGCACCACCTTTCGCCCTGATGAGGGCGGCGATTCGTCTCGGCATGGACTCGACAAGACACCGGAAAGGTTGGGAAGCCATACGGATCCACGATCCCTGAACAAGCTCCCACAGTTCACGAAGATTTAATGGAGGGGAGTCAGAGTCTCGAATATCTCTCTCGATGACATCCCAGATGTGCTCGATGGGATTGAGGTCAGATGACCTAGCTGGCCAAGGAAGCGAGGTCACGTCTGTAGAATGTCCATCCAACCATTTGGATACAATTCGGGAGCAATGGCACGGTGAATTGTCTTGGTGCAGGATGAGGTCCCCAGTGGGATGTTGAAGACGCACAAACGGGAGCAAATGGTTGTACAGGATATCCCGGTAACGTTGACCTGTGAGGGAGATGTCACACGTACCAACGGTCCCATTTCAGTCCAGGTAAACAGTCCCCTGACGAGAATGCCACCCCCACCAGCTTGAAGAGTACCCTGCTGGCGAGAAGAATCCGTCGCTTTATGTGTTTGCGCCGTACTCGTATCCTGCCATCCGCATGTACCAACGTGAAACTCGACTCATCAGTCCAGGCAACATTTTGCCACATGTCTAGGGTCCAGTGACGATGTTCGCGCGCCCATGCTAATCTTTGCACCCTGTGATGTGCGGTCAGCTGCGGTAACCTCGTGGGACGATGGCTTCTGTACCCCATAGCGAGGAAAATGTTCTGGATGGTGTGGCTGCTTACACGTTTTTGTCCACCAGCGTTAAATTGGCGAGTGATTTCTTGTACTGTGGCATGTCTATTCGCTGTTACAATGCAAGCTAGCCGACGATGACCCCGCTCATCCATAGGCTGTTGTCCACGGCAGTTGGCCCTTGCAGGAATAGTTTTACAGGATTTGTTGTACTCACGGTGTACCCGTGACACAGTGGCTCGTGAAAATCCCAGTGCCTGCACCACGTCTGAGATGGAGTGACCCATTCGTCGGGCCCCGACAATTTGCTCACGATCAAATGCGCTTAGATCCTGCAGCTTACCCATGCTGCGTCCGACACTTACTGATTCCAGTCGCATCACTCCTTATATTGTCGGATCGTTGCATACGTCATGTCGTTTCCGACTACAGGGCCGCCCACAACGCCACATTTGCGTAACGCCAGCTGTCTCTAATTCAATTGCTCTTCAGTGTATTTATATGTACAAAGAAGAACAGACGAATTGCCTCACTAAGAAACAAGAGACAGCCTTTTTCATGCGGCCTTTCTATGATTAAAAATAAATTTAAAATTTCTTTTGTCGAAACATTTGTCATGGTAAAATTCGAACTTACAAACAAGTTGTATTAGCACAGAAGTGATTATACGTCAACTGTTTTAATCGGATTGGAAATATGACTTTTTAAAACTGTCTCTTAGTTTGAGGAACATAATGAGCCGAGGTTAGAAAATTGTATTGGATAATAAAAATGTTTCATAAAAATTCTGCAAAGGGAATATTTATTAAGGAACAACATTGTTAAGAACCTTTGACATCACCTTAGCACATGCTTCTATCTCCGTATGCTTCGTTAAAATCAACATAAAAGCACAACTATTTCAAAACGTTACATCTAGTGCATTGTTAATAATGAGAGCATAATAATATCCCAATTTGTGTGAACCTTTTTTTGCTTGAATATTAAAATTAAGTGAGTTAATTTGCATCAGCTTGTTTTTTCACCCGTGCGTTTATTTATTCCATAATTCTGCATAGAATTCGAAACACTTTTAATGCATCGTACAATACTAACCATTAAAATGACGACTTATTCACCTTTGACTTTCTGCGATGTTACGTACTCCCGCTAAGGCGTAAAGGCATTTTCATGTTTTCTGGAATATCTAATTCCAAATTTCAGAGTAAAGTGTTCTTTTTTTTATTGGGGGTTTAACGACCACCGTGAACAACTCAGGGGGCTATAAGCCGTCGTCCGTCAATTCCTGGGCCATTGGTTCCAGAGAAGAGAGAGAGCCAGTGCCGTGACACAAACACACAATCCATGCCTAACCGGGATTCGAACCCGGACTCATCTCGGACGATTGATCAGAAGCTATCGCTAAGAACACTGCGCTACCGGGGTAGCTATAAAATGTTCCTTTCATCTGATAACTGATGATCTGACCTGAGCCAAATTTCCAAGTGTTTCTTGTTTTTCTCGATCCAACTTTTCAATCTTCTTCCGCCTTTTTCTGAAGCAAAATATTTTTTCTCTCTAAGGGGACTATTTTCACTTTCATAAATATTATTAAAATGTTTACTTCGATGATTTTTGCGATTGTAATGTTGTACTCATCGAACTGTTTCAACACTAAAATCTTAATAAGATGAAAAGCAATACCAATTGAACCGCCCGGCTCACAACATACGAGTGGTAAACGTCGCACCACTTTCGGGAATCTAACGCTTGCTTTATTCTTGCCCAATAACTGCACAGATTCTGCGAAACACTATATTACAGTACCACTCTACTCTTGTAGCTGATAATAACAAATTAGAAAATCGACAGATGACATTCGTCGTCGTTTTCGTCGTCTCGGGTGAACAATGGTTGGCTCTACCTGACTATGAGAGTATACCTCTCTTATTTACAATCTCGTTATTTGTCATTTGAATCGTTGAGACGCGGCAATCGTCTCTGATGAATAATGGTCGGCTCTACCTTACTATGAGAGTATACCTCTCTTATTTACAATCTCGCTATCTGTCATTTGAATCGGTGAGGCGCGGTAATCGTCTCTGGTGAACAATGGTCGGCTCTAACTCACTGTAAAAGTATACCTCTCTTATTTACAATCTCGCTATCTGTCATTTGAATCGGTGAGGCGCAGTAATTGTCTCGGGTGGACAATGGTCGGCTCTTCCTCACTACAAGAGTATACCTCTCTTATTTACAATCTCGCTGTTTGTCATTTGAATAGGTGAGATGCGGTAATCGTCTCTGGGGAACAATGTTCGGCTCTACCTCACTATGAGAGCATACCTCTCTTATTTACAATCTCGCGATTTGCCATTTGAATCGGTGAGACGCGGTAATCGTCTCGGGTGAACAATGGTCGGCTCTACCTCATTATGAGAGTATACCTGTCTTATTTACAATCTCGCTATCTGTCATTTGAATCGGTGAGATGCGGTAATAGTCTCGCGTGAACAATGATCGGCTCTACCTCACTATGAGAGTATACCTCTCTTATTTACAATCTCACTATCTGTCATTTGAATCGGTGAGACGCGGTAATCGTCTCGCGTGAACAATGGTCGGCTCTACCTCACTATGAGAGTATACTTCTCTTATTTACAATCTCGCTATTTGTCATTTGAACAGATGAGGCGCAGTAATTGTCTCGGGTGAACAATGGTCAGCTCTACCTCACTATGAGAGTATACCTCTCTTATTTACAATCTCGCTATCTATCTGTCATTGCCAAAACTTACGAAGAAACTTGAGGTTTCCTTTGTGGCGTTCAGAATAAATTGATACAACTAATATTAAACATAATTTACATAAGAAAAAGAAATTCAGAAAGGAAGGCTTAAAATAGAGATGTACGTCACACGCTTTAAACTATCGCATTGGAGAAGTCATTTATAATAAGATAACATCCGTACAGGTTCCCATTTAAGTATTTTTTGAAGCTGAAACCCACAGTTTGTGTTTGTGTAGAATAAATTTAAAAGACGTGGAGATAATGCAAATAGACGAGGTCATCCTCTGCCTACGTTATTTTATACACAACGCATAGCAACTGAAAAATTGTTCTACTGTCACCGCTGGGTTCGAACCCCAGATCTCTCGATAACTAGCCAAATGTGTTCGCTTTTACGCCATAGTGCCAACAATTCGGCATTGTTGCGTAAAAGCGAACGTACTCGGCTAGTTATCAAGTTCGGGGGTTCGATCCCATTTGTGTATTTTACACTAGGTGGTTTCATTTGCCCTGAACGTAAAACGCTAAATTTATTCCCTCTGGGTTTTTGGATCCTAAATGCCTCCATGTCGCAACACGTTTTTTGATTTGAAACTATTTAAAAAAATATTTGTAAAATGAATCGTTTTCTGAATGTTCTTTTCTGATATAAACCTTTCTCGACAGGCTTCACAAAAAATCAATTTTTCTAAGCCAATAAATGATTTACCACGAAAGAGATAATTTAAAAGCTTTAGCGCTGTAGAACTGAGAATTTTGTCCACTGACAGGCTGAGTAATGTTGAGGCATGCTCCTTTTTCTTTTACATCTAAATTTGTTTGACGAAGCTTGTATATGTCGGGATCGTGCATCACATTTGACGCATTTTCCATTCCTTGTTTATCTTAGACATAGTTAATCTTTTTTTCACGTGTACACGAGTTTTAAAATATTTGCTGTAAAAGTTTTCTTAACATAACTGAAGTATTTTCTTTGAACATTTCTTGAATTATGTGCTGATAACGACAAAAAAATTAATTGCACATTCATTAAGCAAACAAGCAAAATAATTTTCTTTTAACGCAGTTTTGTACACACTAAACCAAACTGAATGGATCATGCACAAAACCAAAAAAAATAGAATTTTGAGAGAAACTTTTGCTTCACCCGTACACAGTGAAACTCGGTTATAACGTAACCACACGGACAGATACTAATTTGTGCAAAAGTCCTACTAGTTCTTTAATAGAGAACAAAAACGAGGTTTTTGAATAAATAACATATTTATTCTTTTATATAATTGCCATTGGGATGTAAGGTCAGGTGATGCGTAACATCACAGCCTCTCCTTGACAAATGTCAACCCCGCCTTCTCGTGGTGCAGCCTGTTCCCACTAAAGGGGCTCTGACGACCGCCAATAGCGGTATAACTATACCATCGGGATTAGAGGAAATTCTATCCCACACTCACCAACCCGCTTGGCCAGCGTGGTGAGTTATGGCCAAACCCCTCCAAAATGATTCCACAACTTAAATCTTGGCCCTCAGTCTCCGGCAGCTGGAATGTACCTGGCCAAGGCAGCGGCCAGTGCGACATGAAGGCAGAGGGTGCTAAGAATCCCCGGAGGACCGGACTAGGCTGCCATCTGATACTGACCTTGGCTACGTACAATGGACGCTCCCTATCTTCTGATTCAAGGCTTCTTGAATTGGAAGAGGAACTACAAAGGATCAAGTGGGACATCGTGGGGCTAAGTGAGGTAAGGAGAAAAGGAGAAGATCTCATCGAACTGAAAAGTGAACATCTCTTCTACTATCGTGGGACAGATACTGGCAGAACTAGTGGTGTTGGATTTATAATAAACAAGAAACTGAAGGATAAAGTTGTAGAAGTTGAAAGTTCCTCTGACAGAGCTGCACGACGTGTTATCCAAATCTCGAAAAGATACCAGGCTCAAATTATTCAAACTTATGCACTCATCACAAGTCATCCTGAAGAAGAAATTGAAGAATTTTATGAGGAAATTTGTCATCTAAATAATAAAGGTAAGCAGCACTTGAAAATAATTATGGGAGATTTCAATGCAAAAATAGGGCAACGGCAACAGAATGAAACTTCAGTAGGTAAATTCGGTCATGGCAACAGAAACCAGCGTGGAAATACTCTCGTTGAGTTTGCAGAGGCAGAAGGGTTTTTCATCTTGAACTCCTTCTTCTAGAAAAAGCCACACAGGAAATGGACATGGAGACATCCAAATGGGACGACAAGTGAAATTGATTATATTATGTGTAACAAAAAATTCGTCATAGAAGACTGCAGTGTGCTAAACAAGTTCAACACAGGTAGTGACCAATGATTGGTGAGATGTAAGATGCACCTCAACACTAAACTTGAACGTGGCAAGCTCATAAGACAAACAAAATCTATTGACATAACCAACCTTAAAAAACACCAAAATACCTTCAAGTTAGAACTGAAGAACAGGTTCTCTGCTTTAGAAGGCCTAACATCGGAAGAAGTGGACATCTCTGAAGTTAACAGAAAAGTAACCAAAGCTCTTATGGAAACCGCAACAAAATTAGCTGGGTCTAAGAA
Source organism: Macrothele yani (assembly GCA_039090855.1). Taxonomy (NCBI): domain Eukaryota; kingdom Metazoa; phylum Arthropoda; class Arachnida; order Araneae; family Macrothelidae; genus Macrothele; species Macrothele yani. The sequence continues at coordinate 143,377,391 of CM077002.1, forward strand.
CAAGTTGCATGTGAACAAATTATCAGGAAAAACCAAAGTGTTGATGCAAAAAAGAAGAGAGATGAGGACAACTAAAGAAGATGTGACTTCCAAAGTGGAATATATAGAGCTATGCAAGACAGTAAGAAAAAGTATCACTGAAGACGTAAGGAAATTCAACTGTGAACTAGTGAGGAAAGCAATTGAAAACAACCAAAGCCTAAAGATAGCAAAGGGACATCTCAGTAAAGGAAGAAAACAGATTATGGCACTGAGAAAAGAAGATGGTTCTGTAACAAGAAATAGAGGCGAAATTTTGACAAGAGTGAAAGATTTCTACTCCAAATTATATGAAAGGGATGATACATGCACTCCAGACATCATGAAAGATACCAGTACCAGAGTTCCTCCAGTCCTTCCAGCAGAAGTTGCACATGCAATCAAGAACATGAAGCGAGGAAAAGCTCCAGGAGAAGATGGAATTACTGTAGACAGCATACAAGAAGCAAGTGGAGAAATCGAAACAGTACTCGCCCAAATTTTCACTCGATGCCTTAATGATGGAAAGATTCCTGAGGATTGGAACACCGCTACAATGATCCTGCTACATAAGAAAGGTGACATTGAGGATCTCAGGAACTACAGACCTATCAGCCTCCTATCAGTAGTTTATAAAATCTTCACTAAAGTTCTTTCACACCGCTTGAAGGTAACACTGGACATGACTCAACCGAGAGAACAAGCTGGATTCAGGAGTGGCTACAGCACAATAGATCATATCCACGTGCTGAGAGAACTAATTGAAAGAGCGAGGGAATATGAACTTCCATTGTGCATGGCTTTTATCGATTATGAAAAAGCCTTTGATTCGGTGAAACCATCAGCAGTTACAATGGCTCTGAAAACCTGCGGTATTGAAGATGCATACATTAATATTATTAATAACATCTATGAAAATGCAAGTGCAAAGATTAGGCTGTTTGAAAATACAACACACGTAAAAATTGGAAAGGGAGTGAGACAAGGTGACACCATATCTCCGAAGCTCTTTAATGCCACATTAGAGGGTGTTTTTCAGTCGCTGAGCTGGGAAAACAAGGGGATAAAGATTAATGGAGATTATCTAACCCACCTTCGTTTTGCTGACGACGTAGTCATTTTTGCAACTACCCCATCAGAGCTGCAGAGTATGATCCAGGAACTTGCTGACAAGAGTAAAGAAGTGGGATTAAAAATGATCTTTCAGAAGACAAAAGTGATGTTCAATGCTTTCACAAGAAATGAAGATTTATCGATTGATGGAGAAAAGCTGGAGATAACAGACACGTACGTTTATCTTGGACAGCAGATATCAAGTGAGGGTCACATTGATGAAGAAATTATTCGGCGTACAAAACTTGCCTGGAGAGCTTTTGGAAGAAACAGCATAATTTTCAAGAGCAATATGCCATTATGTCTTAAAAGAAAAGTGTTTGATCAATGCATCCTTCCAGTGCTTACGTATGGTGCAGAGACGTGGACCTTAACAAAAAGAGACATACAAAGGCTGCAGACAACTCAAAGCAGCATGGAGAGGTGCATGCTTGGTGTAACCAGGAGAGATAAGAAGAGGAACTCGTGGATCCGAAAAATGACAAGAGTGGAAGACATCATGATCAGAGTTAAATCCCTGAAATGGCAATGGGCTGGACATACTGCCAGAAGGACAGATTATCGATGGACAGCCGGAATTTTAGATTGGATTCCAAGGGACAGGAAAAGACCCAGAAGAAGACCACATGGGAGATGGGTGGATGAAATTCGAAAGTATGCAGGGGTGACATGGAGGAGACTGGCACAAGACAGACCGTTGTGGAGGAAACTTGGGGAGACCTTCGTCCAGCAGTGGATTGATAATGGTTGACAATGATGATGATGATGATAATTGCCATTATTATCTCTAACCTCTTCAAATCTTTATGGTAGTAATTGAATTCCATTTCTATAGAACTGCTCCGTTTTGGAGTAAAAAAAAAACCCTTGTAGCCCAGTTTCGTGATCTTTAACTTCATCGAGGGTTTTTCCAGCAAAGTTGTTCTGAAGAGATCGGAAAGGGTAGTAGCCCGTAGGTGCAGGATCTGGGGAATACGGGGGGTAAATTAACACATGCCATCCAATGTCTACTAATTTTCTCTGAGTGGTTAAGACTGTATGGAGTCTTGCTTTGTCATGCTGCAAGATGACACTTTTGCGATTAATCAGCGCTGGACACTTGGATTTCAGTTTTTCTGTTAGCCTTTCTGAGTGCTGTAAGTACTTGTCAGCATTTATCATTTGGTTAGATGGAAACAACTCCCAGTAGAACATCCCCTTGACATCCTACCATACATTTAACAAGACCTTTCTCGGATGCAGTCCTCCTCTTGAAGTCTATGGAGCAGGCTCTCCAACTCAGCAAGTCATTTTTGTAAATGATCCACGTTTCATCACCCGTAACTGATTGTTCCAAGAAACGTTAACTTCTCTGACGTACAAACAAAGAGAAACAGGTGGACATTCTGTCCGATTGATTTCTTGCTGATAGGTCATGTGGAAGACACTGGTCGGACTCTGTGATAAACTCATAATTCTTTCTACTGTTATTCTGTGTACAGAAAACCTTTCTGATAATTCTTCAACAGTTAGATGTTGGTCATTTGATAAGGCTTGGTTGAGATACTTTACAGAATCCTCGTATGGATGTCCAGAACATGTAGATTTCTGTAGCTTCGGTCTCCATCAAGGAATTTCCGAAATGAACGACGACATGTGCTTTCGTCTTTTCGTCATTTTGTCACACGCGCCATCTGTTATTGTCCATCTGTTATTGTCTTTCTGTCATCTTTTTGTCACACGCGCCATCTGTTATTGCACTTAAATTTTTTCCTTTGAATTTCCATCAACGAAAAAGGGTAAAATTATCGCACATGCCTAATATAGTAATGACTTTATACCAGCGTACCATTTCAACAGAATATCATCATCATCATCATTGTCAACCATTATCAATCCACTGCTGGACGAAGGTCTCCCCAAGTTTCCTCCACAACGGTCTGTCTTGTGCCAGTCTCCTCCATGTCACCCCTGCATACTTTCGAATTTCATCCACCCATCTCCCATGTGGTCTTCTTCTGGGTCTTTTCCTGTCCCTTGGAATCCAATCTAAAATTTCGGCTATCCATCGATGATCTGTCCTTCTGGCAGTATGTCCAGCCCATTGCCATTTCAGGGATTTAACTCTGATCATGATGTCTTCCACTCTTGTCATTTTTCGGATCCACGAGTTCCTCTTCTTCTCTCTCCTGGTTATACCAAGCATGCACCTCTCCATGCTGCTTTGAGTTGTCTGCAGCCTTTGTATGTCTCTTTTAGTTAAGGTCCACGTCTCTGCACCATATGTAAGCACTGGAAGGATGCATTGATCAAACACTTTTCTTTTTAAGACATAATGGCATATTGCTCTTGAAAATTATGCTGTTTCTTCCAAAAGCTCTCCAGGCAAGTTTTGTTCGCCGATTAATTTCTTCATCAATGTGACCCTCACTTGATATCTGCTGGCCAAGATAAACGTACGTGTCTGTTATCTCCAGCTTTTCTCCATCAATCGATAAATCTTCATTTCTTGTAAAAGCATTGAACATCACTTTTGTCTTCTGAAAGTTCATTTTCAATCCCACTTCTTTACTCTTGTCAGCAAGTTCCTGGATCATACTCTGCAGCTCTGATGGGGTAGTTGCAAAAATGACTACATCATCAGCAAAACGAAGGTGGGTTAGATAATCTCCATTAATCTTTATCCCCTTGTTTTTCCAGCTCAGCGACTGAAAAACACCCTCCAATGTGGCATTAAAGAGCTTCGGAGATATGGTGTCACCTTGTCTCACTCCTTTCCAATTTTTACGTGTGTTGTATTTTCAAACAGCCTAATCTTTGCACTTGCATTTTCATAGATGTTATTAATAATATTAATGTATGCATTTTCAATACCGCAGGTTTTCAGAGCCATTGTAACTGCTGATGGTTTCACCGAATCAAAGGCTTTTTCATAATCGATAAAAGCCATGCACGAAGGAAGTTCATATTCCCTCGCTCTTTCAATTAGTTCTCTCAGCACGTGGATATGATCTATTGTGCTGTAGCCACTCCTGAATCCAGCTTGTTCTCTCGGTTGAGCCATGTCCAGTGTTACCTTCAAGCGGTGTGAAAGAACTTTAGTGAAGATTTTATAAACTACTGATAGGAGGCAGATAGAGTCTGTAGTTTCCGAGATCCTCAATGTCACCTTTCTTATGTAGCAGGATCATTGTAGCGGTGTTCCAATCCTCAGGAATCTTTCCTTCATTAAGACATCGAGTGAAAATTTGAGCGAGTACTGTTTCGATTTCTCCACTTGCTTCTAGTATGATGTCTACAGTAATTCCATCTTCTCCTGGAGCTTTTCCCCGCTTCATGTTCTTGATTGCATGTGCAACTTCTGCTGGAAGGACTGGAGGAACTCTGGTACTGGTATCTTTCATGATGTCTGGAGTGCATGTATCATCCCTTTCATATAATTTGGAGTAGAAATCTTTCACTCTTGTCAAAATTTCGCCCTCTATTTCTTGTTATAGAACCATCTTCTTTTCTCAGTGCCATAATCTGTTTTCTTCCCTTACTGAGATGTCCCTTTGCTATCTTTAGGCTTTGGTTGTTTTCAATTGCTTTCCTCACTAGTTCACAGTTGAATTTTCTTACGTCTTCAGTGATACTTTTTCTTACTGTCTTGCATAGCTCAATATATTCCACTTTGGAAGTCACATCTTCTTTAGTTGTCCTCATCTCTCTTCTTTTTTTGCATCAACATTTTCGTTTTTCCTGATAATTTGTTTACATGCAACTTGTTCTTAGACCAAGCTAATTTTGTTGCAGTTTCCATAAGAGCTTTGGTTACTTTTCTGTTAACTTCAGAGATGTCCACTTCTTCTGATGTTAGGCCTTCTAAAGCAGAGAACCTGTTCTTCAGTTCCAACTTGAAGGTATTATGGTGTTTTTAAGGTTGGTTATGTCAATAGGTTTTGTTTGTCTTATGAGCTTGCCACGTTCAAGTTTAGTGTTGAGGTGCATCTTACATCTCACCAATCTATGGTCACTACCTGTGTGGAACTTGTTTAGCACACTGCAGTCTTCTATGACGAATTTTTGTTACACATAATAAAATCAATTTCACTTGTCGTCCCGTTTGGATGTCTCCATGTCCATTTCCTGTGTGGCTTTTTCTTGAAGAAGGAGTTCAAGATGAAAAACCCTTCTGCCTCTGCAAACTCAACGAGAGTATTTCCACGTTGGTTTCTGTTGCCGTGACCGAATTTACCTACTGAAGTTTCATTCTGTTGCCGTTGCCCTATTTTTGCATTGAAATCTCCCATAATTATTTTCAAGTGCTGCTTATCTTTATTATTTAGATGACAAATTTCCTCATAAAATTCTTCAATTTCTTCTTCAGGATGACTTGTGGTGGGTGCATAAGTTTGAATAATCTGAGCCTGGTATCTTTTCGAGAGTTGGATAACAAGTCGTGCAGCTCTGTCAGAGGAACTTTCAACTTCTACAACTTTATCCTTCAGTTTCTTGTTTATTATAAATCCAACACCACTAGTTCTGCCAGTATCTGTCCCACGATAGTAGAAGAGATGTCCATGATCGAATGTGAGTAACCTATATATTCAGAATGTATTGCAGTGGTGTAAAAGAATATAATAAAAATGCCTTATTTTTTTCTTGTAATACTATCAGGCTGAGTCAAAGATTCCTCCCGTTTTGAGCTACGCATAAAATTGGGCCCCCATTCCCATGCGAAATCCACGTCGGTGTCGACTGGGAATCACGATGACGTGGAACACCCGAGGCTGATGACGTGCATTTGTCACGGTGCCAACATTGTATTATCAGGTGAGAAAAGCATGGAGGTCGATTAACGTGCTGTTTGGTGCTCCTACGCCATTATTAGAGTTAAGGTTTAGACGCGGCAGCACCGATAGCAATTTATTCATTTCAAGGCGAGGAAATAGTGGACATGGTTTCGGCGTTTTATTGTTGAGAAAGGCCGTTAGTGGCCAAGTGGTTAACGTTCGTGACTACTACGGAAAAGCTTCGGTATCAAACCCGGCCAGGTACGAACGCAAGAACCACTAAATATCAGCTGTGCATCGGATGTGGACGTTAAGCCGTCGGATCTGGGTTCTAGCCTCCTGGTTATAAAGAACCGCTTCTACATCGCTTCCGTGTGACTTTCCTGTCGGGAACTCAAGCCCTAATCTTCTAGCTTTCTAATTCTTTGGGTTGTTTGAGACCCGGGGGTCAGACACTCCCTTCCTGAAATCCTCTACATAAAAATATCAAATATCTTTGTTGGTAACACCAGTCTTCAAGCCGAGGTCAGAATGTCCAGTGACCTCCAACACTAACATCCTGGTCGAAGTTCTGAGAGCGAACCCTAATGTCAGAGGATTAATTTCTGATATAGTTGTTGGTGTCCAAGACAACTAACCGCTAAGGTGCGTTCTTTCCAATCAACCATTTCTCGTCACCTACAGCAGTTTGATTTTTCCTCCCGGTGTCATTGAATAGTTTCCAATGAACTGATACCCCACCCAGCAGGTGGAACAGCGTGGTACTCTGTGTCTCATATTACTGTCAACCAGATATCACATAGGTTTTGTCGTCTTATCGTCACAAAAGGTGAAAGTGGTTTTTAAATAATACCCTACGACACTGAACTAGTGGCTGAAGCCAAGCTCGAAAGCAATTCCGGTTGTGCAAATATGGCGATTTCAGGGGACTGTCAATGCTGTACTTGGAATTGTCAAGGTCCTGTGTAGTGGAAACTCATGCCAGATAATCACGCTGTGGACGGGAACTTCTGTGTCAAACAACTCTACCTAGCGGCTCTCAATAAAAAACAGGCGTTGCTGCAAGTGGAAGTAAAAAAGCGCCATTGCTGCAAGTGGAAGTAAAAAGTGGCATTGCTGCAAGTGAAAAGCGGGCTTTGCCCAAGTTCCATCTCTAGCAGTTCGCCGAAAGCACCACGAATGTTTTGGAAGGGTTTGTGATAATGCCACATCCGCAATAACTTCCGGAACTTGCCCTATACTCCATAACTTCTCGAACTTGCTCCATCCTCCATAACTTCCGGAATTTGCCCCATCCTCAAAAACTTCCGGAATTTGCGCTATCCTCCATAACTTCCGGAACTTGCCTCATCCTCAATTACTTCCGGAACTTGCCCTATCATCAATTACTTCCGGAACTTGCCCCATCCTCTAAAACCTCCGGAACTTGCCCCATCCTCAATATCTTCCGGACTTTGCCCCTCCTCAAGAACTTCCTGAATTTGCCTCATCCTCAATAACTCCGGGAACGTACCCAATTCAACTCACACAATGTTCGCTCAATGCCCCATTTACAAAAAGGACGGCACTTCCTTTCAGTGGTAGATGTGGAACCCACACTTGGAAACGGGTCAAACGTTTTGAGCCCGGACCCAACACGGACCCGGACGTCACATAACTGGACGCGACTCGAATCCCTATATGAACCGGACCTGACCCCGACGAATCTTCTTTGAACTATAAATCTTTTGGCTGCCCCGGTGGCGCAGAAGTCTAATCGCTGGCTTATGACAATTCATCCGTGAAGGGTCAGGATTCGAATCCCGGTGAGACATGGGTGTTTTGTTTGTCTTAAAACACTGGTTCTCTCCTTTTCCTGGAATAAGTGGCTTTAAATGCAATACAGGAGACAGCTTGTAGCCCATTAGGTTGCTCACGGAGGTCCTTAAACCCCCAATCAAAAACAAAAAACAACAACATAAATTTGAAATTCAAGTTATAATTATAAGTAATCTTGTATAAACATATATTTATATATATACTCTCGTTGAGTTTACAGAGGCAGAAGGATTTTTCATCTTGAATTCCTTTTTTTAAGAAAAAGCCACACAGGAAATGGACATGGAGACATCCAATTGGGACGACAAGTGAAATTGATTTTATTATGTGTAACAAAAAATTCTTCATCGAAGACTGCAGTGTGCTAAACAAGTTCAACACAGGTAGTGACCATAGATTGGTGAGATGTAAGATGCACCTCAACACTAAACTGGAACGTGGCAAGCTCATAAGACAAACAAAATGTATTGACATAACCAACCTTAAAAATCACCATAATACTTTCAAGTTGGAACTGAAGAACAGATTCTCTGCTTTAGAAGGCCTAACATCGGAAGAAGTGGATATTTCGGAAGTTAACAGAAAAGTAACCAAAGCTCTTATGGAAACAGCAACAAAATTAGCTGGGTCTAAGAACAAGTTGCATGTAAACAAATTATCAGGAAAAACCAAAATGTTGATGCAAAAAAGAAGAGAGATGAGGACAACTAAAGAAGATGTGACTTCCAAAGTGGAATATATAGAGCTATGCAAGACAGCACGAAAAAAGTATCACTGAAGACGTAAGGAAATTCAACTGTGAGCTAGTGAGGAAAGCAATTGAAAACAACCAAAGCCTAAAGATAGCAAAGGGACATCTCAGTAAGGGAAAGAAAAGAGATTATGGCACTGAGAAAAGATGGTTCTGTAACAAGAAATAGAGGTGAAATTTTGACAAGAGTGAAAGATTTCTACTCCAAATTATATGAAAGGGATGATACATGTACTCCAGACATCATGAAAGGTACCAGAGTTCTTCCAGTCCTCCCAGCAGAAGTTGCACATGCAATCAAGAACATGAAGCGGGGGAAAGCTCCAGGAGAAGATGGAATTACTATAGACATCATACAAGAAGCAAGTGGAGAAATTGAAACAGTACTCGCCCAAATTTTCACTCGATGCCTTAATGAAGGCAAGATTCCTGAGGATTGGAACAATGCTACAATGATCCTGCTACATAAAAAAGGTGACATTGAGGATCTAAGGATCTACAGACCTATCAGCCTCCTATCAGTGGTTTATAAAATCTTCACTAAAGTTCTTTCACACCGCTTGAAGGTAACACTGGACATGGCTCAACCGAGAGAACAAGCTGGATTCAGGGAGTGGCTACAGCACAATAGATCATATCCACGTACTGAGAGAACTAATTGAAAGAGCGAGGGAATATGAACTTCCATTGTGCATGGCTTTTATCGATTATGAAAAAGCCTTTGATTCGGTGAAACCATCAGCAGTTACCACGGCTCTGAAATACTGCGGTATTGAAGATGCATACATTAATATTATTAATAACATCTATGAAAATGCAAGTGCAAAGATTCGGCTGTTTGAAAATACAACACACATAAAAATTGGAAAGGGAGTGAGACAAGGTGACACCATATCTCGAAGCTCTTTAATGCCACATTAGAGGGTGTTTTTCAGTCGCTGAGCTGGGAAAACAAGGGGATAAAGATTAATGGAGATTATCTAACCCACCTTCGTTTTGCTGACGACGTAGTCATTTTTGCAACTACCCCATCAGAGCTGCAGAGTATGATCCAGGAACTTGCTGACAAGAGTAAAGAAGTGGGATTAAAAATGATCTTTCAGAAGACAAAAGTGATGTTCAATGCTTTCACAAGAAATGAAGATTTATCGATTGATGGAGAAAAACTGGAGATAACAGATACGTATGTTTATCTTGGACAGCAGATATCAAGTGAGGGTCACATTGATGAAGAAATTAATCGGCGTACAAAACTTGCCTGGAGAGCTTTTGGAAGAAATAGCATAATTTTCAAGAGCAATATGCCATTATGTCTTAAAAGAAAAGTGTTTGATCAATGCTTCCTTCCAGTGCTTACGTATGGTGCAGAGACGTGGACCTTAACTAAAAGAGACATACAAAGGCTGCAGACAACTCAAAGCAGCATGGAGAGGTGCATGCTGGTATAACCAGGAGAGATAAGAAGAGGAACTCGTGGATTTGAAAAATGACGAGAGTGGAAGACATCATGATCAGAGTTAAATCCCTGAAATGGCAATGGGCTGGACATACTGCCAGAAGGACAGACCATAGATGGACAGCCGAAATTTTAGATTGGATTCCAAGGGACAGGAAAAGACCCAGAAAAAGACCACATGGGAGATGGGTGGATGAAATTCGTAAATATGCAGGAGTGACATGGAGGAGACTGGCACAAGACAGACCGTTGTGGAGGAAACTTGGGGAGACCTTCGTCCAGCAGTGGATTGATAATGGTTGACAATGATGATGATGATGATATATATATATATATATATATATATATATACGGCGTTCAAGAAGTCTCTCAGCAGTGGGTAACGTACGTTATATGGTCGTAGGTAATGCAGAAATTAAACAAATGTATAACAGGAGAACGTATAATTTATTTACTTACTTAAAGGAAGTGTTGAAGCTGTCGTCGTGCGTTTGAAAGATATAACCTATCTGATTTACACATGTTTTCAAAAGTCCCTCCGCAGTAATATTAAGGCTTTTCCACTTATCTCTGATGGCGCTGTAGTCGAAATTTTTGAATCTAGTTGTTTAATTTCAGTGTTTTCTGTTTTGATAACGTCTCAAGCTTCAGAATATGTCATGAAAGAAATACGGGATTTTGACATATAATACAAATTTTGAAGATGACAAACCGATTTTTGGCGTAAATGTGACAAGGATAGCAAGTCAGATAATATCCGAAAACTTGAACATTTTCATCGTCCTGGAGCGGGACCCGAGTCCGCGTCTCACAGCAAACACCCGGGTATGCTAACCACTACACCACCCAGAACGACCAAATTTCAAGTTTCTGATCAATTTGAATTAGGACGATGAAAATTTTCTTTTCAAGTTTTGGGATATTATCTGACTTACCATCCTTGTCACATTTACGCCAAAATTCGGATGGTCATCTTCAAAATTCAGAATATGTTTTACAGCAACGACAATTTTCACAAGCTTGTGAGGAGTTGAAAGTTTCTAAAATGCGGATGTTGATTTCGCCATCGCCCCTCGGAAGGAAGGGACACTCATGAAATCAACATTTACATTTTGAAAACTTTCAGCTTATCACAATCTTCTAAAAATTGGTGTTGCTGTGAAACATAGTTTGGTTCCTTAATTAGACGAAACATCTTGCAGTGTTCACTCTTCCTCTTTATGTTTTCAAGAAGCACGTATTTGTTGGCTTCGACGCCATTTTAAATCTCCTTAATATTAAATTCATCCACTTTAGCAAACAAGACATTCATTCCGACACGACATGCAATGGGAGCGGGATGTTGGTACATCAAACGAAAACCTCTGAATGCTCACTACAGAACATGCGATGTGAAAAGTCACTCTCAGTCTTACAACGTGACACGGGGGTGGAAAAACGTAAATCAGCAGAATATGTTTAGCAGCGATACCAATTTTGACATGGCGTCAACAGCAAGGTACAGGCGTTTGCCTATACCTCACTGTTGATAGTCGCACTGAAAATAAACGCAAAAGGAATATCGTTTTACGATACGGTGTCGGTGTGTATAGTGTCGACGCCATGTCATCGGTCGGTGGAAATCTTCGTTGATTTAAGAAAGAGACGACAATATATTTGAATGACAAATCATTTTTCACTGGTGCTGGCACCAGCATCAAGGAGAAAATTTCACAGTGCTCATTTTTGCATTTGAAATACTTTTCTGTTTTCAGAAATAAAACAGAAACAAAACAGGATCCAAATCAGGTCAGGAACGTTTTGATCCGACCCATTTGACCAACAAGAAATGGTCGATCCGTTGACCCAGGACCAGTTCCCATCTCGGGCGAACCTGGTGCCAGAGAGTTTCCGTCCTCGAAACCTTCTGAGTGGTACCACCGTATGATAGTAGCTTTTGTTGAACGTTGGCGCAAAGGACTACCGGAAATAACTGCCCGTACTCTGGAGAATTAGGTGAGCGTGTATGGATTCCTTGCATCGTTAAACCTTCGAGCTGCAAGCAGGAGAAACCTTTGACTCATCCTTCTAAGTTATATTAAAATATTTCGTGCATAATCGCATACACACACAGCATCTTCGCCTAAAATAATACAGAATACAAGTATTTTTTTGTTAACAAGCCTGAAATCTAGCTAAACTATATATAAGATACTGTGGCGTGCCTGCCCAGCACGACATAAAAAGACAGATATAGCAGTCAGAACGAACGTCCGCCAAGCTCAATTGGTAGAGTGACTTATTCCGGAGTGAGGAGACCCTGCTTTGAGCCCCGGACTGGAAAAAATGACGGAGACATTTACTTCGTTATAATGGCGCCCGAACTTCCCGGAAGACCCGGTCGTTCAAGAATTCGCAATGGTGTGATGTTCTTTCCACACCGCGAGATAGAAAAATTAGAGAATCCCTTCTTCAGCGCTTCGAAAAATATATGTGTGTGACGTTGCATTCCACACACCAGATTAACTAGGAGTTCTCATGTGGACGTTCTTCAGCGGATGGCTGCCTACGACGATTCATGGTCACGGCTGACCCGTGGGCCATGCCCCGGCCCTCTTTCGGGGGGGATATGTGTCGTGCCTACCCAGCAGGACGCACACGACATAAAAAGGCAGATAGCAGTCAGATCAAACGTTCGCGTAGCTCAAATGGTAGAGTGACTTCTTCCGAAGTGAGGGAACCCGGGTTCGAGCCCCGGCTTGGACCAAAAATGACGGAGAAATTTACTTCGTTATACACTGCCGGACAATTGTTAAGGACGGATAACAATAGCAACGATAGCAACCATAAAATGGAAGGCAGGAAAATGTGGAAATTAGCATAAATGCGGGATACAGTAAGACGTGTTGTGGATATGCAAATTTTGGATTGCTGAACTTGTTCGTGACGTCATAGCGCTGATAAGAGATATAAAGGATTTGACGCGTATTGACCGTTGTTGTTCAAACGCAAAGTTGGAAGGAAAAGAATGAATTGACAAACTAGCAATTTTCAGTATGTTTTCCCGACATCACCTAGATGATTTTACGCGTGGCCGTATTATTGGTAAGATTGAAGAAAGGCGAAAAATAACAGATGTTGCCAAGGAGCTCGACGTCAGCCACAGTGTTGTTTCAAGGCTTTGGAAATCATTTCAAACAAATGGAGAGTGTAGCAAACGTCACGTGGGAGGTTGTGTTGGCAGTACGACACCTGCAGAAGACCGGTACATAGTGCTATCAACAATGAGACAACGGCGCAGCACAGCTAGTGAGGTATCAAATCAGTTTATGGCTGCTACTGGCAAGCGGATCTCCCAAAAAACTGTCGCCAGGCGTTTGCATGAAGGAGGACTATACGCCCGCCGTCCTGTTGTGTGCATCCTATTGTCCAGACGTCACCGTACCACCCGTTTGCAATGGTGCCATCAACATCGCAATTGGACTGATAACGACTGGTCTGCTGTCCTCTTCTCAGATGAGAGTAGATACAGTCTATCGTCTGATTGTCGACGACAACTGATCTGGCGTGAAAGTGGTACTGTATATTGTCCAGCAAACATACAGGAAAGGGACCAATATCCGACATGTAGTGTCAAGGTATGGGCTGGCATCATGAATAATGGCCATACATCCCTCTATGTGCTTCCAACTGGGACTATGACTGGTCAACGATACATTAATGATGTTCTGCTACCTCATGTTTGCATGTTCCGTGGTGCTGTCGGTGATAGATTAATTTTCATGAACGACAACGCAACACGTCATCGAACAGTCGCTGTCCAGGAGTGTCTTGAGAGCGAGGATATTCAACGCCTCGTATGGCCAGCACGTTCTCCAGATCTGAATCCCATTGAAAATGTGTGAGATGCTTTGGGGAGGAGTCTTGCTGGTCGCCAATGCCCTCCAATAAACAAGGACACCCTCATCCGTGCACTGACATAGGAATGGGATAAATTACCCCAACAGTTGCATGATAATGTTGTGCAAAGCATGACACGACGTGTGGAATCTTGCATCGCCCTTCATGGTGGCCATATCCTGTATTGACATCTTACGTCGGAACGCCTGCGGCCGGTAATTGCATTTTTTTCACGTTTACGTATTCTGCACAAAATGGACTGTTTGTCCCTTGAACACGTTCCAAAGCCTTCTGGATTTCAGAGCACAATAAATTGTCTTTCTTGTAATGTCCTGGCATTCAGAAATTATTTAATTTCACTTGGCATCCAACCACACTTACTTTTTTATGCGCTATATAGCCGTTTATGATCCGTCCTTAGCAATTGTCCAGCAGTGTAATACCCATGCTCCTATGATGCCATTATAATGCACGACTTCTCTCATATATTTCTTTATTTTCCCTTTGCTGTTCTTCTGAAATGAAATATACTCGTACAAGGTTGTCTTCGCTGTCAATCAATTTTTGCAATATTCCCTCGTCAGTTTGGTTCGTTTCTCAGAATTTCGATATCATCTTTAAAGCATTCTAGGTATTATTTATTCAATAGACGTATTTTTACGGAGATTGACGATAACATAAAATGATAACATAAAATAATTATGGAGATCAAGTTGATTTTTTAGCTTTATCAACTTGATCTCTAGCATTTTTTCCCTCGAAAGTTTTTTTTTCTTGAACAATCGTTAACTACGTTTTTGCATTTGCAGTAAACAACTTTTCTTCTGTGCTTAAGAATTCCCGTAAATTGGAGCCCTCTAATAAATTTTCTCAAGAGAAACTGAAAAGCGTAAGAAGGTACTTATTTTGCTCAGGTATCACTCATAATTACTTCAGTTTGCTTTTAGGAGACACCACATGACGAACCCTAAAGGGTATTCCGGAACAAAGCGTTAACGGTGATTTAGATGCAGAGATGGTTACTTCTTCATTCTCTGTATAATCAACAATCATTGCGCAAAATTCCTTTTATGAAAAAAAAAAAGTACTGCGCAACTCTATCAAATTTTCCATGGGGCTATAAAGAGATGGTTTACTCCCGTACTTAGGCATTTCGGTAACAATATAGATATGATCACTGCCATTTATGCTCTAGCTTCCATTTTACTGATTATACAAGAATCATGATATACCTGCATAGTAGCACAGTGATTGTAACGTATACTCTAGATTCAGTTTCTTTTTGAGTTTACTATTTCTTGTTATTTTATTTTCCTATGCAAATTATCTTCTCACTTAACGAGATGTTATTTCTCCCGCTGAATTATATGTGGCAACGAGTGTAAGTCATGACGTGGTGGTATGCAGTATATATAGGCGCGCTCAAGTTCGCTAGAGAGGTTCCTTGTATATGTGATAGGTTCTTCCTAATTATTGTTATGCGATTCTACGAAAGTTCGGTCTAACAGTAGTTGTGTTATATTGGAGTGTGTATTGAGTAATACCAGGAGCTCCCCAGTAAAAGGTTAAAGGTGAGTACTTTTTCTTAGTTCATTTTATTGTCAGACCTCTGTCTGGCCGTTAAGTCTATTTCATTGAGTGTCTACGTTACGTCCAGGGTATATTGTGTTTACCGCTCTAATAAGGAGCCTTCAAGGTACCAATGTACTAAAACCGAAGTTATATTACTGATATTCAAGATGAGGAACGCTGAGTAAGAATAATTCCATATTATTGGTATTTATTGCACGTGAGGGTCTTACCTACACAAACTCTAGCACTTTGATGATTAAGCACACTTTAGCTATGTCAAGTAACCTTTCAATAACCCTAACGTGACTTAACGTGAGCTTTCCTGCACGACACGTCCAGCAGGAGAATTCTATTCATTATATGATGTACGATTGATTCTCCGTGTTTGTATTTTCTGCAACAACCTACAACACACCACTGTTTTAATGCGTACTACCTGGAACATAAGACACGACATGTATTCAGAGTCTCGTGTTTTCCCTGTTATCTCTCGCAAATTTCACGTGATTGGATGCCTACTCAAACGATTTGCATATGCCACGTAGCTGCACCAAACAACTGGTTTTTAAGACTATGCGTCCACTCATAACCGGTGGAGCAATTTCAAGATCGGGAAAGGTAAACCATTCCAGAGAACAGAACGTTTTGTCGACCGCGCGTGCGGAAAAAAGCAGACTCCATTAATGAAATAAAATCGGCATTCGTTTATCTTTTACTTGATGTACACCAATGAGGCATTACAATATGACCACCCCAGCCTAGAGAAATGAGCTCGACCGGATGCCCAACGATGGCCCAGTGGAAGTTCCCAGAGCATTATATATATATATATATATATATAGACACTGGCGTGCAAAAATTAAGGACGAGACGGTTTTTCGAATGTAACGTCGTGTAGAAGTGCTCCACATCGTCTCAAATCATACCATAAGATCCCCAAGATATACGAATATGGGACAAGTGAGCAAAACCGTCCAAACAAGGAATCCAAAGGATACAAGGGCACTTTATTGAAAAGGTAGCTTCGAGCACAACTGGACAGAAGACGGGAACGTCCATGTGCCAGGCGGCTGCGAAGAAAAATCCAGCCTTTAGTAGGGGACATGATCACCCCTGACTGTGTTGCAGGATTTACAACGTCTGTAAATGCTAAGGACGAGGTTGTCAAGGAGCTGTTGAAGCATCGCGGCCCATTCCTCTTGTAGCGCCAATCGCAGCTACGGAATCGTTGCTGGCGGCTGATGACGTGCTGCCAAGCATCTCCAGAGAAGGTCCCACAAGTGTTCGATTGGATTTAGTTCAGGGAACTTTGAGGGACAATCTATGCGTTGAATATCTTCACTCTCCAACAGCTCTGCGACAGCCACTGTACGATGAGGTGTAGCGTTGTCATCTATGAAAAGGAACTCAGGACCCACAGCACCTGAAAACAGACGCACGTGAGGCAGGAGAACTTCGGTACAATAGATAACACCAGTGACTGAACCTCCTCGGAAGATGTGGAGGTCAGTACGGCTACCAAGCATGATACCGCCCCAAACGAGAACTCCGCCACCACCAAAACGGTCCCTTTCGATGATGTTGGAGGCGTGATTGCGTGTTCCCTGCTCTCTCCAGACGTGTATACGTCCAGAATCGCTCGTCAGACTAAATTGGCTCACTCACATCCGTAAAGAGACCTCGACCTCATTGCTGATGTGACCAGTTCATGTGGTCCTGGCACCACAGAAACCGCCGTCTCCGATGAGCAGGCGCTAATGGCACACACCGTACTGGCGGTCCTGAAAATTGACCACCTTTGTGCAGCTTCTTGGACACGGTAAAACGCGATAACGGAAGTCCAGTTGTCTGTTGTATGTGCCTCGCAATTTCTCCCGCTGTCTGCCTTCTGTCTCTTCTCGCCTGTAGGACAATATACCGGTCGACCGCCGCCGTGATTGCACGTGGACGACCAAGTTTAACTCTCGGACAGCTGTTCCTGTCGTTTGAAATGATCTCCAAGCTCGTGAAACGAGGCTGTGAGCGATCCCGAACTCCTCGGCCACACTAGTCACACTTCGACCTTCTTCCAAATTCCCAATGACGCGACCTCGGGTAAAGTCATCCAGATGTCGTCTACTGGATTGCCTGTTGGCCATATCACACGGTGGCAGTAACTCGACGTCTTTCAAACGGATGTACACCGTGCAATAGCTTTTAACGAATTGCTGAGCGTACACCGCCCGTGTGCTTTATACCCTTCCGACACTCCCCCCCCTACGTCATGCTGCATATATGCGCATGCCCTACCGTTTCGGACCCTAGTCTATATCCTGAGTGATCTTTCGGTCCGTTCTGCCTGCTCGTTCCACTGTTATGCTAATTTATCCTCTTCGTCCTTAATTTTTGCACAGCAGTGTACAACCCGAGGACCGGCCTTCGGTTCGTACAGTGTTCGGAAACAGTATGGGAAAGCTTCCGATTTATTGGAGTTTGATAAAGGACGAATTGTGATTGCATGCCGTCTCGAAACCGCTATCTCGGAAACGGCGTGGCTTATGGGTTGTTCACGTGCCGATATAATGAGTACGAATAAAAAGTAGTGCGCAGATGGCCAAAGGACGAACTGTCGTCCACAGCTCATTGATGCCAGAGTGGAGCGGATATTATCGCGCATTGTTCACACCGACAGCAGGGTATCAGTACGACAAATCGCCCACAAATACATCAGGGCAATGTCTGGTAGCACACAGATCAGCGTGTTGCATAAACGCATGTGCTGCTGGGGGAAGATCACGTGTTTAAACTAGTTCATGTCGCGCACTGCAGTAAGTCCAAGCGGATATAAAGTGGTAGTCGTTGCTGTGAACAGCATTGCATGTCATCGTTCTGTCTGTGGTTGCGGCGCCTAAAAGATGAACAGCCACAACCACCTAATTAGTGAACTTTGGTGTTAAGAGTTTGAACTCGGCCATAACCCAGCTCAAGCAATACGACACATTTGTCATGCAAAAGGGGAAGGTTCCGTGGACCACAGCATCGCAACTGGATGGTTCAAGGAATTTCGCTCAGTTTCCAGAAACCTTGACAACGTGGACTTCGAGGCCGTGCACCATTCCGTAGAGGCAAATCCGACCACCATCACTCGGAGATTATTAGACAAGCTGGGCGTATTACTGACCACCGCGGTTCGCCGCCTTCAAGATCTCGGCAAAGTCTACAGGAGCTACCGCACGGTCCCTCACGAAATGACGCTAGCTGAAGCAAACCGTTTAGTGGAAGTGTGCACGAAACTCCTAGAAAACCCGCGCGCTGTACGATTCATCGAGATAATTGTTACGTGCGATGAAAAGTTGGTATGTTTCCGTAATCCTAACACACAACGGCAATGGTTGAGCCCGGGACATCTTGCAGAACCTGTTGCCAATTTCGGGCATTTCGAGCACAAGGTGATGCTCTGCATCTGATAGAGTTCCAGACGGTGGGACCATCAACTCCAACTTCTACTCTGAACAGCTGGAGCTTATGTATGCCGTTTTGGAGAAGAAGTACCCGGCACTGGTGAATAGAAGACGCGCTCGTCTACAGCAGGCCAACGCTCGGCCTCATACCGCGAGAACGATCGGGGGAAAAATACTGGAAAATGAGGGCATCGAACTGATGCCACGCATAGCGTATAGTCCGGATCTTGCCCCATCGGATTATTACTTCTTCCGGTTCATGTCCTCTTTCCTTTGCGTGCAGCACTTCAACAACCAGGAGGAGGAGGTGGCAGCTGGGTTGAAGGAGTATTTCTCCTCAAAGGACAAGAACTGGTACCGCCGTGGAATAGAAGAACTGACAGACAAATGGCTAAAGACGGTGCAGCACGATGTCTTATAGTTTGAATGCTAGCCAGCTATCGTCGTAAAGGTACGTATGAAGACATAAAGTGATCCAAATATTGCAAAACGTTCGACTCACGCTCTGTATGCCGAGGGCGATGTTTTTGGGACACATTAGGCCCCATTTTTCCAATAGCACAATCCCTAACCGCTGTCAGGTATCTGAACATCGTTGTGGACCAAGTTCACCCATTCATGGCGACTCTGTTCCCTGCTGGTGATGGCCATTAACAACAGTATAATGCGCCATGACACAGTGCTAGAATGGTCAAGGTGTAGTTTGAAGAAAATGCTGGTGACTTTCTGTTAATGGTCTGGCTTCTAAATTCACCTGACATGAACCTAATCGAACCTTTGTGGTTCGACTTGGAAATGCGGTTTTGCGCTAAATCACCACTACCACCACCCCGGAACGTACGGGAACTAGAGGCCTCCTGTTGACCAGATGCCCCAGGATACCTATCGCCACCTCATCATAAAGACGCCTTGCCGAGTGGCAGCTGTTTTGCTGGATTAATGGATCCTACAGTTTATTATAGGTAGGTGGTCATAATGTAACGGCCCATCGGTGTATTAAATTTTGCAAGGCGCTTTCAGTGTTGGTTATTCTTATGAAACCATCTCGAATTTCCTTCTCTGGTTCGTACGACTGTTCGATTTTCAACTAGTGCTACACTGGATTTACCGTTCCTTTTTTTCACGATATCAATCATCATGATCAACACCAACAACCATGGGCAATATTCCCGTGGGTACCCGCAACCATGGAGCATGCGATTTCATTTGTCTTACATTGTTTTACTACCAGCGCACCGACACTCGTCTGGTAAACCCAGGCATCCTGAGGAAGGGGGTCCAGGGCGAAATCGCGTCCGGGACGGACTTCAGAGGGAACCATGTACGCATTCAGGTCCCCAAACACGGGGAGTCGTGCGGAATACCCCGGAAAGACCGCACACTAGATGGCCGGCAAGACCGGGGTTCGAAGACCCGTCAGAAACGTCCGCCTCCTGCACAGTGCATAATGACTTAACCAACTGCACAATACCGGTGGTTACTATATAAATACATATGTAAATTATCTGCAGTTTCCGTTATCTTACGAACGGATGAATGAATTATTACACTGTTGTTCAATACTTCAGGAAGAGCATTGTGTCTGACGATTACAGAACTTCAAGGGTCTAACAGGGTTTGTTGCATATGAACACAATACGATGTGACGTAGAAGACATTCGATGATGCGTAGCCGGGATATAAATTGACTGTGAGCACGCGACAGCAGTTGAGGGTGTATATAGAGAAGATGCCGAGTTGTGTCTCATAGGAGTTAATTCTGTTCTTCACGTGCTTCAGAGATGGACAGCGAAACCGCGCGTCGGATGTAACAAAACAGTATCGTATAGATTATTTTACTCGATCACAATTTATCGGTAAGCTAGAAGAAAGTCAGTTTATAAGCGATGTCACGAGAGAGCTTGGAGTAGCACACAGCATAATGTCATGGCTTTGTTCAGATTCTAGGAGACACAGAACCGCAGCCAGATGTTTTGCCAGAGATCGTTCCCTCTGCAGGAGATAACTCAATGAACGTTACATGGCCATAATAGCAGACCAGAGTAGTAGAAGTACTGAGAACCAGTTCGATAATGATCTCTGAGTAGACACTAGTATGCGAAAATCCAGCCAAACCGCTCCAAGATGCCTCAATTCAGCAGTATCCCATACTCGGAAATTCGTGCGTTGTCTATCTACCATTATCCAAAATGCACCACCATCAGCGGTGTATGTCTCACGGAAACTGACCTTCAGACAATTGGGCCAAGATAATGCTCACAGATTAAAGTTGTTTTAATATTTCGATTCATCTGGATAAAATTTGGGACTGAGTATGAGTCCAACAACCACGTTGAATGGCACAGATATGGCGGAAACGGCTGCATGATGCGGCTGGTATCATGCTCAATACACGTGTTTAACAGCAGGTGATGGATCGGGGAGAACCACTGGGAAACGATACGGGAATGATGCGATTGTTCACCACGTTCTTCAGCTCCGTCGTGCTGCGGACTCTGATTTCATGTTTACGAACAATCGCAACCCTTCTCGCGGAACACAAGCTGTGTATAAATCATGGAAAGTGAGGATATACGTGCGTTGCATGGAGTAGCCAACGACATATCCTGATGTCAATCCAATTGTCCACGCGTCGGACGCACTTGAGAGACGGTGTTGCGCAGATAAATCCCTCACCACAAATCTTCCCAGCACTTCTTTAGACTGTCCAGAAGGAGTGGATAATTTACCCCAAGATCGTGTAAACCACTATAAGCTAGGAATGAACTTCTGGTGCCAAATATGCATTGCGGTGAAGAGTGCAGATTTATCTATCCAGAAGACCTCAAGGTATTTGTTCATGCATTGCTGATAGTGTCACTGAAGACAGGTAAGCCTGAATCTCTTTCATAATAATTTAATGTGTTTCTATCTCTATCACATAGTGAAAATTGCAACACCATGAAGGATTATCAAACAAAGATCTTCGCTCTTTCCACGTTTATAAGTGAGTCACGGAAAAATCCTTATTGACTGCCACCGGGATTCGAACCCAGGGCTTTCCAGTTACGCGCCGGATATGCTTCCGCTACACCACAGCGGCCTCGAATTCCTCCAGACTTACACACGCCAACTTGGCTTGGCAGTTAACCTGTGTGAGTCTGGAGGAATTCGAGGCCGGAAGACCCTGGGTTTGACTCCCGGTGGCGGCCAATAGGAATTTTTCCATGACTCACTTATAAACGTGGAAAGAGCGAGGATCTTTGTTTGGTGCACTTATGTATAGTCATATCAGTAATATGTGTTATAAATTTCACTCGAATCGCATCGTTCCTTCATGGTGTTGCGATTATCACAAACAGTAGTGTATTTTGCGGTGTTTTCGTCTCTATTACATATTTTTCATAGTTTTTAAGTTTCATTTTACTGTAGTCATTGATAATGGCACCATCGAAACCCACGTAATAGATATGACCTGTTCATGGCGCAGATCGGCTTGGCCGTTATCCAAAGTGAAACTGTCACTAGATGCCGCTGGTGACCGGGAATAAAAAATACGAATTGTGAGGCGGTAACCATTAGGGGAACATTGTATGTCGACGTAGATTCCTCTCCTTGTCATCGCTGATAGCGTAGTTCACTTAATTTTTTTCATCAATTTTTTTAAGAAAATAAAGGAACGATTGATGTGTTCCAATGTGCAAGTCTCACAAGCTCGTTGTTTCGTAACAGATATTTAGTGACCGGAGTTCTTCAAAAAAGAAAATGTAAAATAACAAATATAATGGGACGTGCCTGTAATTCTCCTGAGTCATACCACAACTTACCTTACGAATTTATTAAGGCAGTAGAAAAACTACCAAAATTCCAAGTTTTGTGTCTCCGTTACGAGATCTTCACATCTATGAACTTCAATGGTCACTAAAACAGACATTTGCCACAATCCCAAAACGTGGAAAGGTCATTTTCAGTGATGAATGTACGATATACCGCAAATGTCGATCACGGAACGTTGTGTTCTGGTCCAAGGAAATCCCACATTATGTCGAGGAATTGGAACATCATCCTCCGCATGTCATGATATGTGCTGCAATGAATAGTCGACATCTGTTTGGACCGTATTTCTTTGATGGCCCAGTGAGTCAGACAACTTATCTGGACATGCTGCAAACCTGGTTTGTGCCACAACTTGGAAATCTTGGCATTCTGAATGACGTATGGTACCAACAGGATGGAGCACCCTCCCATTACGCAATCGCTGTTCGGGAATACCTTCGTGAGGTCTTTCGGGATCGTTGGATTGGCCGAGGTTCGGCAGTGCTGCCCGTTCCACTTGAATGGTCACCTCGAAGCCCAGATCTCTCAACGTGTGTTAATGCCCTTTGGGGTTTCGTAAAGAAGGTTGTTGCACATCAGCGCTACCAAACCACTGATGAACTTAAACCAAAAGTGAGATATGCTTTCTCTCGTATCACTCCGCAGCTGCTTCGGAAAATGTCCCACAGAACATGGCGTAAAATTATTTTCTGTTACGAGAATGACAGAGCCCAAACGGATCCACTGGATGTTTAAAGATGCCTCAACATATACATTATACAACAGATACATAGCTAACTTACCTTTCTTATTACAGGGGAAGGGGTAACAAGACATTGTAAACACCCTGTACATACTTAATCCAGCGGTCTGTTGACTGATCATGTTATAATGACCCCTTTGGGAATCACCGATAACGGCTGCGTTACGTTCTTTTTTGATCTTCTCGGTGTCTTTAAATATTCTCCCCTTCAAAAGCATTTTCAACTTTGAGAACAGCCGGAAGTCACAAGCAGCCACTTGTACAGATTATGGGGCGTACCATACGTGTAATATCAGGTGTTTGCGAAAAGGCCTCAATGAGTGAGACGAATGGGCGGGAGCATTATCATGATGAAGCTGTCAATCATTTTGCTACCACAGCGCAGGTCCCCTCCTCCTCACTGCATCTCGTAGGCGATAGAGAACTGCCTGGTAGTACTTGATTAGAATTCGTCCTTCCCGGGGTTATTCATGATGAACCATGTCTTAATGGTTAAAAAGTACCGCTAGCATAGCTTAGACTTTGCGGCAAAACTTCAGTGCCTTTTTTGGCCTTGGAAAATCTGAAAGACAGGGTTAATCATTCAAAACATTTCTGCTGATAAGTGACCGATTCTGCTGCAATTTTTTTCTTTTTTTTTTTTTTGATTGGAGGTTAAACGACCACCGTGAGCAACTGAGTGAGATATAAACAGTCGCCCGTCCCTAATTTAGGGCTACTGGTTCCAAGAAAGAGGGAGAGCCAGTATCGTAAGACAAACACAACTTCCATGCCTCACCGGGATTCGAACCCGGACCCCTTATAACGAAGTGAACTTCTCCGTCATTTTTATCCACGCCGAGGTTCAAACCCGGGTCCCCTCATTCCGGAATAAGTCACTCTACTAATTGAGCTACATGGACGTTCGTTTTATCAGTGAATATCAAGTATTTGTCATTTTCTTGTAGGACTTCCGTGCACAGTGATTAGAGTTTAGGTCCCAGCCTAAACTCTACTAACACCGAGATCGCCTTTTGGTCAGGACACAGAAACGGAAGGAATGAGAGCAAATCTAGCGACTTTGACAGAACCGTTTGTAGTGAGATTAGAGTACAGTAGATGGCGCCACCGTTCAAGTACGATATTGCACATAGAGGGGTGAGATAATTTCAGAGGGGGGCATAGGAAAGGATACCCATTTAACCAGTGAGTCCAGCCTGGGGGCCGTCACTTAACGTGCTCGTCCGATGCACGGCGGATATTCAGCGATTGTTAGCAAATCACATCATCTCTGAAAGATCAGCCCAGGTTCGAACCTGAAGACCTTGCATCGATAGTCTGAACTGCTAACCACTAAGCCATCCGCAGCTCACTGACTGCTATCTGCCTTTATGTCGTGTCCATCCTGCTGGCAGGTACGTCACACCCTTTCGGACGAATGATCAGAAGCCATCGCTTCGACCACTACGCCACCGGGGCAGCGCTGCAAAATTTGCTGCAGATTTTCTGCTCAAATTGCTCAGTCAATGCGGCATAAGACAAGAAAGTGATGAGAACGGAGTTCAGAACGCCAATCCCTCACTACCAGACATTAAAAGCGCCAGCCAGAAGTGCGGCCATAATTCACGCATGTGTGCTGAAATCCATAGTCGTACGCTAATGTGTCTTTGCGCTATGCTCTTGCTAATTTAGGAGAGGAAAATACGGTCGTATAATTTTTTCATCCGACTTCGTATGTTTATGGCACGTAACGGGAAAGCTGTTCATCTCAGGAAATCGAATCATATCATTGTTTTCGTGACATCTCTGCACAAATGAAACAGGTGAACTTTAAATTCGACTTACAGGTTAGGAAATATTACTTATTAGGTGCTTGAATTAATTCCCGCTGTTGCCCAATAGAGCGCAGCAGTAGTGCGCTGTGACCCGGACCACACGTGACCTCCCTTGCGCACGCACGTACCGTCCGTAGTTTGGGCGAAGCAGTGTGTGACACGCGATCGGAGGGCACAGAACACGAGTTTGTATCGGATTCACGATGTCGAGTTTCGTACCAAAAGAGGAGCATTTGCGGGTAGCATTACTCTTCTGCTTTCATCTCAAGAATTCTGCAGCGGAAAGTCATCGTTTGCTAGTGCATGCCTATGGGGAACATGCCTTATCGGAAACAACATGCAGAGAGTGGTTCCGACGCTTCAAAGCCAACGAATATGACGTGAAGGACTAAGAGCGCTCTGGGCAGCCGAAAATGTTCGAAGATGGCGCATTGGACGCCTTATTGGACCAAAATTCATGTCAGACGCTCCACGAGTTGTCTGAAACACTACGGGTCGATGGGTCAAGGGTCAGCAAACGTTTAAAGGCAATGAGAATGATCCAGAAGCTTGGAAACTGGATCCCACTTGACAAGGTTATTCTTCTCCACGAAAACGCTAGACCTCATGTCGCCAAATCCGTGAAGGAACTCTTGGAGGTACTTGGCTGAGACTTCTTACCTCACCCGCCTTATTCCCCGGACGTTGCTCCCTCGGATTACCATTTGTTCCGGTCGCTACAACATGGCCTGTCAGAGCATCACTTCCTTTCTGTCGCGGATATCCAAAAATGGCTCGATGAATGGTTCGCCTCGAAAGAACCTGCATTTTTCTACCGCGGAATCCATTTGTTACCCCAACGGTGGGAAAGGGTCGTAGCTGCCAACGGACACTACTTTGAATAGACTGTCCTGTACCGTTCTGCGGCAACACACAGGTGTTTGTGTGGCAAAAAAAGCGGGAATTAATTCAAGCACCTAATATTTGCAGAGAACGATTGTGTGCAATGTGATGCTCTGAGAAGAGTAGTAAAAATATTTAGAAAAATAAAAATTAGACACTTAAACACAAAAGTTCGTATTAACAAGGGAATTCCATGGTGTCCTTGTTTTAAAATTTTCGGGGAAACGACCGAGAAACGTTTCAAAGCTGTTGTTTTGAATCCATTAGCAAAGGATAAAACTGTTGAATTCATATAATGAAAACCCAATCTTGTTTTTCATTGTCGTCACAGAAAAGCCTTTTTTTCTATACACAGACTGGCAACTCATTAAATTCATTTCTTACCAGATCACCTTTTTTCATTTCAAAACTAATTAGCAAGTCGCAGCTCTTTGAAATTTAAATTACGTCACTGATGCATGAAATAGCAACACACATGTTTAGGTCTATCGAGTGAACGACGAGATCTAATGAGATAAATTCATTTTATTAGAATTTAGAGATCAGTAATTACCTTGTAATCCTCCAAAAAACATAATTTCAGATAAAATTAACGGATTTGCTCTTCCATCTTTTTTGTTTTGTTTTTTGTTTTTTGAGTAATTATAAGGATTTCTTTTACTTAATTTACTTCACTGTCGTTTGCAATGACCAGTGGTTTTCATTTCAAGGACCAGTGCTTCTTCAATTTAAGAGGGATTATACGAGTTTCTTTACAGAGGTACGAGAAGCATCGCACGTGCAAAAACGTCATCCTGTATAATCAAATAAGTTGAGGTTACTTTGGCATGTAAATTATTTAATTCAGAGTAAGAAATTTCTCTCTGCTCTTAAGGAAAACCTGTTTCTTTTTTTTTTAACCGTTGTGATATATTAGCCTAGGAATCTTCTAAAAATGAGTCTTGACTGTCATCACAATCAAGAAACAGGAATTACTTAGAAATATTTAAAAATTGAGTTACCATTTGATTTAATCAAGAAAGACTTTATGGTTCCGGTTGCTTCATAAATAACACAACTCTGTATTTTTAACTACCTTTTCAAAAAGGAGAGGTCGCTCTATTTTTGGCATTTAAATGGAACATTGTAGGTTCCATTTGAATGCCAAAAATAGAGCGTTAGAATTATTTAATCATCATCAACATATCTTTATCATCTTCATATACGCTGCCCCGGTGGCGCAGGGGTCTAACCGATGGCTTCTGATCATTCGTCCAAAAGGGGTCCAGGTTCGAGTCCCGGTGAGGCCTGGATGTTGTGTTTGTCTTACGACCCTGGCTCTCTCTCTGCTCTGGAACCATTGGCCCTAAATTAGGGAAGGGCTACTGCTTACAGCCCATTGAGTTGCTCACGGTGGTCGCTAAACCTACAGTAAAAAAAATCTTCATATACGAAGCAGTTCATGTTAAATATAAAATTTAGACATATATCAGAGAACAGAATATACGCATTTAATCTCTTTGAAAAATTTACTACAGCTCTGTTTCCCTAACGGATCATTTTGCCCAGATAATTCTGTATATCGTAGCGTACTACAGAGGTAACGTACATGGCAAGACGGCAAATTAGCAGTAATAAGTTCCTGCCGGTGTAGCTTCACTGGGAAAGCATTCGGCTCCGGAGCAGTAGGATTGGGGTGTCGATTGCCGGCACTGGCAATTGAGTTGACGCTATATTGGCGCCCGAACGCAAAAGTTGATTCTCTGGCCGTTGGGTTCTTCGAAAAATGTGTGATGTTCGTGTTGTAAACTTTCAGTACAGACTGAACTTATTTGCTCACCGCATATCAACAGGATACTTGCAAACAGATCACGTAATACCTCACGTGCTGCAGGAGATCAAGACAGGCCATGCGCTTCTTGCTTATGAGAAGACCTTGACAAGAAAAACAAAAACAATTGCTTCAGTGTGCGTTTAGAAGTAGGATAAGTAGCTCGTTTTCTTTCTACATAGAACCTGTTACACATATGTGCACTGATGAGCAATTGCATTATAACCACCCTCAGCTCCGAGAAATGAACGCGCCTGGATACCGAACGATGGCGCCGGTGAAGCTCACAACCCAAATAACATCTTTCGGTTAGTAGAGTGTTCGGAGTCAAAATGGGGAAAGCTTCCGTTTTATCGGAATTTGATAAAGGACAGATTGTGACGGCACGGCACCTTGAAACTACGATCTTGGAAATGGCGCTGCTTGTGGGTACGTATCAAAGGTGGTGCAACGACGACCAAACGACGAACCGTTGTCCAGCCGTGTGTCGTCCGCAGCTCATTGATGCCAGAGGGGAACGGAGAGTGCTGCGTATTGTTCACAGCGACCGCAGGGCCACAGTGCGGCAAATCACCCCTCAGCTACAACAATGATGATCAGGACAATATGTCACAGAACACACTTCATCGCAGCCTTCTGCGCATGGCGCAGCGCAGCCGAAGACCCGGCCGGGTCCTCATGCTCGCCGCACGTCATCGCCAACAATGCATGAAATGGATCCAAGATCATCGAGATTTGACACTGGATGATTGGAAGAAAGTGGCCTGCTATTATGGATCAAGATTCCTGATGCATCACGTAGACGGTCGAGCGTGGACACGCCGATTACAAACAGAGGCTATGGCACTTCGATGCAATGTTGGGCGGAAAAAGGCCGGCGGCGGCGGTGCTATGATGTGGGCGATGTTTTCTTGGGACACTTCGGACCCCATTATCCCAATGCCACAATCCCTGACATCTGACACTTATCTGAACATCGTTGCGGACCAAGTTCACCCATTCATGGTAACTGTGTTCCCTGCTGGTGATAGCCATTATAACAGTGTAATGCGCCATCCCACACTGCCAAAATTGTTAAGGAGTGGTTCGAGAAACGTGCTGGTGACTTTCTGTTAAAGCACTGGCCTCCAACTTTACCAGACATGAACCCAATCGAACATTTGTGGTTTGACTTGGAAAAGCGGTTTTGCGCTAAATCACCACTACCGCGAAACGTTCTGGAACTGGAGGACGTGATCCAGTTCCAGAACGTGACCTCGAATACATATCGCCACGTCATCGAATCTATGCCTTATCGAGTGACCGCTGTTTTGCGGGCAAAAGTGGGCCCTACAGCTCATTAGGTAGGTGGTCATAGTGTAATGTCTCATTGGTGTATATATGTCATATATACAGGGGTTGTCCAAAATAATGGAAACACCTCGCTGAAAATAGTGACTTTGGTATGTGCTGCATTTTGAGTAAAACGAATATGTAGCTACAATTTTGTTTTTGTAAAAAAAAGTGTTGCTTATAGTCATCAAGGGTCTGTGTTATTGCATTGTAATTCGGTGTTTGCGTAATTTCGTTCTAGGTGAAGGAACAGTGAATGACATGTCGGAGTTCCAAAGAGGGCGATTGTAGGATCCCGTCTGGTTGGTGCGTTCGTTACCACAGTGGCACAGACATTGGGGGTTTCCAGAGGTACCGTGTCGAAAGTCATGACAGCATACAATGTTCACGGCACAACATCATCTGCGACACACAGCTGCTGAAGGAAAACCAAACTCACTGCGAGAGACAGGAGGAAATTAAAGAGGATTGTGACCCCAAGGAGGAAGACCACGGCGACGAAAGTGACTGCTGAGCTTAATGCACATCTCCAAAACCCAGTGTCGAGCCATACCGTGCGAAGGGAATTGCATTAGCACACTATTTACGGTACAGCTGCGATTGCAAAACCCCTAGTGTCACATGAAACGGAGACTACAGTGGTGCCAGGAACATTAAGCTTGGACTGCGGATCAATGGAAACATGCCTTGTTTTCCGATGAATCAAGTCTCTCACTATTCCACACCACAGGACGGGTTTATGTGTGGAGAACCCCGGCAGAAGAGCCTATAACCCAGACTGTGTCATTCCTACAGTGAAGCATGGGGTCGGTTCCGTAACAGTTTGGGCCATGATCTCGTGGTTTGCAGCAGGTCCCATTATCACCTTACACTACCGACGGGTGAGGTAAAGTTGTGGCCTTACGAGCTACAGAGCTCGGAATGATTGCGGTAACAAAACGTAGAGGTAATACAACTGCGAGAGAATGAGGTTAGAAACACCCATTTTCTGATGTTTCATTGCATGAGAGTCTGCTTGGGGAAGCTAGAAGAATATAACTAAGAAGTTCGCAGAAGTCTCTGTTCACAGAAGGCAGCGTTGAGGAGCTGAGATACAGCTCGCATTTGTAAAGGTGCTATTGGATTTGCAGCGGGAGAAAAGATGTAGAAGACTCCTTTTCTGATATTTTGGAAATGTTTCTATCTGAGAGAGAGAGAGAGAGAGAACCACTTTAGGCATGGTTTGCGTTGGACCCGAAACCTCTTATTTCGAGCTCCCGCTTCTCTCGAGGAGGTGAAGCTATATATGTAACGTACGACAGATATGACGCATATGTCGATACGGCAAGTGGCAGTGACAAGTCATTGTCGGCGCAGCTTAATTGGGAAAGCATTCGGCTCCATAGCAGAAGGATGCGGATTTGAAATCCGCCATCGGCAAATGGCTTTTACGGGATACTCTTACACTTAGTGTGAGAACATCTGCTTTAGAATACTACAACCGTAACAGGAATCTTTCACGACCTCCCATTTAATGCGATTCAGTAAGCGTGTTTTCATCAATTATTTCTTCCACAAAAAAAACTCAACTAAGATTCCATGCTTACCTGTCACTGAATCCAATTATTTCCCAGTGATAAGCGATATATTTTTTCGTGCAGAGAATAACTAAAAGTTGAGTATAACTAGCTGTCTTAGGACGATAATTAAAATCTTAAATAGATAAAAATATTTACAAGTTAAAATACGAATTCCCTTTAAGATTTTAGGAATTTAAATGTTTTGGCCGTACTCCCTTGAAGATCTTCAAGAATTTAGATATAGCCTATCGTAGGTATATCTCACTATACAATTTTCCGCCGAATTGGAGAACGAAGGGTTTTTCCCCTACCTTGACGTGACCATTAGAAAGAACACGGTCATCCATTCAATTCAATTTTCTGTGCATCGAAAATCAACTAGCTCTATTGTCATCATCCCACTCAACTCTTACTATCCATACAAGTATAAAGCTGCAACTTTTTGTTTTATTGTAGGCGGCGCTTACTAGCACCCGGCGAATGACAGACTGCGAAAACGGAACTTGAAACAATTACGCAAATCACAACCCAGAACGGGGGCAGCAAGAGTTTTATGTACGTTCTGGTTGTTCAACACAAGAGAAAACATTTCACAGCTTTAACCATCAGTACTAGTGCTATACAAATATGTTGGTACTATTTAATACCAACCGCAAATTCCACATATAATGCACAACATCTGCAAGAAACACGGGTTTTCATTTGGCAAGTCTTCTAACAATATTTCCCAACTGATGCGCAAGGACCTGGACGTCAAGCCCGAGAATGAGAAATGTGGTGTATATTGTATACCATTACAAGGTTTAAATTAAGACTTCAAATCGAATCGTCCAAACAATACCAACCATATACCAACCGTAAATTTCGCATATATTGCACATCTGCTAGAAACACGGGTTTTCGTTTGGCGAGTCTTCTAACAATATTTCCCAACTGATGCGCAAGGACCTGGACGTCAAGCCCGAGAACGAGAAATGTGGTGTATATTGTATACCATTAAGGGGTTTAAATTAAGAGTTCAAATCGAATTGTCCAAACAATACCGACCGCAAATTTCACATATCCAACATGATGATCATATGATGATCATATGTAGAGGATTTTAGGAAGGGAGTGTCTGACCCCAGTTCTTAAACAACCCTTAGAAATAGGAAGCTAGAAGATTTGGGCTAGAGTGCCCGATAAGAAAGTGACACGGACGCGAAGTAGAACGGGGAAGGAGGACGCCCTTATTTATTGCCGGGGGCCAGTACCCGGGGACCGACGGCATAACGTGCCCATCCGACGCACGGCTGGTATTTAGTGGATCGAGCGTTCGTACCTGCCTGGGATCGAACCTGAGGTCCTTTCCTTGGCAGTCACGAACGTTGCCCACTAGGCCACCCGCGGCCCTACATATCCAACATAAATACCAGCAGCAAATAAATACCAACAAATGCCAACCGCAAACACCAACCAAATATCATTCGCAAATAATTACCGCAAATTTCGCATATCTTGCACATCTGCAAGAAACACGGGTTTTCATTTGGCGAGTCTTCTAACAATCTTTCCATGCTGATGCGCAAGGACATGGACGTCAAGCCCAAGAATGAGAAATGTGTATATTGTATACCATTACATTTTTTAAATTCGGAGTTCAATGGCAGTTGGTATATAGGTTCGACCTTTCAAAGACTACGCATTCGAACAGCTGTACACCAATACTCCACCCGAATAGCTGCCTCTAACACCGCTTTGGCCCGCCTAATCAAGGAGGGAACTCACATGCTCTCGTGGAATGATGCTTACGTTCTATTATTCACCGAAGAAAAAAGATCCACTTTATTTGTAGAAGCATTGTTTATCCAACATTATCGTAAACAATGTTGTAACGATGGCACTCCCAGTTTCGTATCATACGTTTGGAAACAACTATTTGATACAGTTTGTATTAAAAAGAAAATTCAAAATTAAAATTAAATAAAAAAACTCCGTCATGCCCTCCCCCACCCCTCCAGCTAATCATACCTAATGCCATCCTTTTCAAAGATTGAACAACGCAGCACACGAAATAAAGTGGGAAGGATCAAGAACTTTCAACAAATGAACAACTTTGAATACCATGGCGTCAAGACACTGAAAATATAAAACTTCGCACTCTGTATAGCCTAAAATGTAGTCTTTCACCTGATGATGCAAGGTCCGCCATTGTGAAAGATCTTGTGTTTCGTATTTTAATTTGTAAATATTTTATCTAAATATTAAAGATTTTAATTAGCGTGCTTAAGACAGGTATTTTATTCTCGACTTTAAGTTATTTCCTTGTGCTATTGCCATTTTTATTCAAGAGGGAAAGTTAAACGTTCGTCCCGTTTTGGGATACATATAGTGTTATACCTCAATTCCTGTGAGAAACGCGGGCCAGTGTCGACCCGGCACCAAAATGGCGTAGAACACACGAGGCTGATGACGTGCATTTGACACGAGGACACATTGACGTATCAGGTGAGCAAAATATTTATTTTGACTCGGGCGGGTGCTCGTGTGTCATTACTAAAGAAAAGCGTCAAAGGCTGGAAGCAATGAGAGAAATTCGTGCAGTAGAAAGCAAGGAAGCAGCGACAGCAGCACTGTACGAACATGGGTTCGACGTTTCAATGCTCGGGGACACCAGTCTCGAAAACAAGCCGACGTCAGGAAGTTGGACGACCTCGAACACTGACACCAGTACACCATTGAAAGGGCGCTGCAATCTCCTTACTTTGCTCAATAGAATAAGCAGGAATAAGCAATTAAATAACCTGTTGTTTGGAGATAGGGTAACATTTTCGTCGCAGTGCTATCTAGCATCTATAGTTCTTCAAGGAGCTTTTCATTCTCAGCAAAAATCCACGAATACGTGGTCAATGACATTTGCTACGAAAGCCCGGAACAAATATCCCTCCAGAGTCTCTACTCCCAGTCCAGACCCAGTTGCCAAAAAAGTATCATGACCAATTAGAAAGTGTGAGAATAGTTTCGTTTTCTAAATCATACAGAATTACTTTAC
The DNA here is from genome assembly GCA_039090855.1 of Macrothele yani. NCBI lineage: Eukaryota > Metazoa > Arthropoda > Arachnida > Araneae > Macrothelidae > Macrothele > Macrothele yani. The sequence goes on from CM077002.1 coordinate 143,411,178, forward strand.
AAAAAGAGAAGACACACGCTCTCTCTCTTTCTTTGAGCTCGAGCCCGAAACGTAGTAAATATCATGCAGTCCGAGATCGTCCGAGCCCGACTCAGACCCGGGCTAAGCTTCGGGCCTTCGGGCTCGAACTCGGCCCTTCTGAGCACTTGTGTGTGTGTGTGTCTGTGTGTTTGTCTTTAAGTAACAGCTGTATGAGGTACTTTGTAGTATGAGAACGGGCAGTTTATTCTTACGAAATCCCGCCCGCCATTTTGTAAGACTCTTCCTAAAGGACGCCATAATTTTACGTAATTTTCAAGGGAGTTGTTTTCATTTACTTCCTTCCGCCTCCAGCCATGTGGGGGGGGATGACCCACATGATTGGAGGCGGAACTGAAATGATATTCGCTACGAGCTGTCAAAGATACGCACACCCAACGTGGATGGGTCTAGGACATGTACGACCAACACAGGAAGATATTCGGAGGCCACTACGAGACAAAGATGCCACTGACATACAGAGTGACTTTGATTTTGTGGTGTGGGATATAACCAATAAATTATGTAAATACTGTATATAAAATACCTTGTATGATAATCGATGATCGAACGTAATATTGATTTATTGTTAACGCAAATTAAAATAAGAGCAGAGAAGGAAACGAAGCATAAAGATTGGGTGTGCTGGGTGAAATCCCAGAACACAGCATCCGCTGCATCACCAAGGTCTTGTTTTTTTTTACTTGGTTTGGACTGGACATCCTAGTTCAAGTGCCAGAGAATCTTTATCTGCGGACTATAATTGCATTCACAACAATCTTGTGTTCCCAATATTATGGCAACAAATCAATGATCCCGTCTACAAAATGAAGTCCGTGCAGGAATGCTTTGATGAGATGGGAGTGGACGAAGTTGAAATCCCTGCGAAATCACCAATCTGAATATCATGAAACACTTTTGGGTTGAATTGGAACGTCGTCTGCAAGCAAAGCTCATCCGATGGACATGGTTGCCTGAGACGTATGTCTTTGCCATTGAATGGAGAGCAATTCCAGCAGAAATCCACCGAATTCTAGGGGATAACCTACCCAACAGCGTCGAGTTTGTGATAGCAGAAAATGGTGGACCAACTCTATGGTACTTGTAATTCAGCATTCTGGGGGAGAACCTTCCCAACATAGAGTAGTTAGGGAGAAGTTTGACCTATTCTTAATATTTAATGTATCTCAAGGTTATTAACATATAGGAATAAATTGTTCCCTTCCTTCCATGGTCCTAGGGCCTATTTATTCATATTTAATATATCTCAAGGTCCATTAGCATATAGGGAGAACTTCCCCAACATAGAGTTGTGTGGACCAACTCTATGTTACTTTTAATTTCAGCATTTTACGGAAGAACCTTCCCAACAGCGTCGAGTCTGTGATAGCAGCAAAGGGTGGACCAACTATATGTTACTTGTAATTCAGCATTATAGGGGAGAACCTTACAACATAGGAAAGTTCGTGAGATATTGGGCCTATTATTAATATTTAATGTATCTCAAGATTATTAGCATATAGGGGAAAAGTGTTCTGTTCTTCCATAGGCCTGGGGCCTATAATCGTTCTTCCACGGTCCTAGGGCTTATTTATTAATATTTAATGTATCTCAAGGTCCATTAGCATATAGAGAGAGCCTTACCAACAGCGTAGAGTCTGTGATAGCACCAAAATGTGGACCAACTCTCTGTTACTTGTAATTCAGCATTATAAGGGAGAACCTTACAACATAGAATAGTTCGTGAGATATTGGGCCTATTGCTAATATTTAACGTATCTCAATGTCATTAACGTATTGGGAGAAATTGTCCCGTCTTTTCATGGCCCTAGGGCCTATTTATTAATATTTAATGTATCTCAAGGTTTGTTAGCATATAGAAAGAACCTTCCGGACATAGAGTTTAGTGGACCAACTGTATGTTACTTATAATTTCAGCATTCTACCGGAGAATCTTCCCAACAGCGTCCAGACTGTTATAGTACCAAAGGGTGGACCTACTCTATGTTACTTGCAATTAAGTTCATATTACGGCCAGTTTGTGCATAGGAAAGTGTTTGGATACTTTTGATCAGATAGCGTAATATTAAGGAAATTAAATCTTTGGCTATGTAAACGCAAAGTGCAGGTAAGGATTGTGAATACTAAACTATTACTGTTTCCTTCTGTGGATTGCAATATGTGATATCCATTATTCGCAATAAAGCAAGAATAACACCAAATTTTAGAACACAATTGGCTTATCTTTTGACCAATATCCGAAATTTACTACACAAAAATGCATTACTTTTTCCACTTTAATGCAAAATTTGCAGTATTCCTAGAAAAGAAAATGTAATGAAACTGTTGTATCCCAACCCATAGAACTGTATAAAGATATCGGTTCGATATTACAGGAATCCGATTCAATGATTTTCAGAATAGTGTCATTTAGAGTGAAAAGTGTAAATGTGCTGCATATAGGCTGTTACTGGAGAAAACAAAGCACCTGGGAAATCAGGAGGCATGTTGATAATATTGGTTCAAGTTGGTTAGAGTCAGACGGTAATCTGAAATATTTTTTGACCTGACTTGCTGAAGTTCATATGTCGTCAGTATTCAAAATTTATCGCAAATAGATGGAAATGAATCATATGGGTAAAACTAAATAAACGCACGAGAAGTTTTGAGAACAACTACAGCAATCTATAGCAAAACCTCATTTTTCTGTTTAGAACTTTTGTAACTAAAAATAGAATTGAAATGAAATAGTAGGTTACCTATCAGACATACAACTGCTAAATCAGATATACATACAACTTACAAAATCAAATATTATATAACTGGTGCTGACCATGACAAGAGCTTGTCGATGTCAAAGTAATTGTCCCAATCGATGATTAGACACGCTGATATCAGCAAACTTAGAGCTTAATTTACGCCCCCTAGGAAACAGACTTTTCGTCAGCCATGTTTCAGAAATGTACTACAAAGCATCGTTCCACATTACAAATAAAGAATGTCAGAAGATATTTTCAAATCGTTCTTTTTGAAGTTAGAGTATACCAACAGATGAAAATATAAATTTAAGTTACTTCTCAGAAATGTCCATTCTGAGAAGTAACATGAAGTGGCAAAACGTAATCGTAATTTAAAATAGTTCCATTTGGAAGCAACACACTGTTGAAGGTGATCCTTGTACTCCTGACAACATTGCTGGAACTAATCTTACGTGAAGTCCTTCAACATGATCCTATTCAAAACAGGTCGTTTCTGAAAAAAACATACCGTTTAAGACGATAATTCAGTCCTAAAGCATTGCTGGGATTCGTGTTCAGGCAAGTCGTTCAGCATGATCCTCATCAAAATATGTCCCTGCGGAAACACCTTACCGTTGGAGACGACTCTTTCAGCACTGGACGCATTACTAGAAGTAGTCTTCCAGAAAGTCTTTCGACACGACTGTTTACAAAGTAGGTTCCTTCGGAAGACAACATAAAGTTGCAAATTTTTTCTGTTAGGACCTTCAATGTGTCGGTCCTGATTGATGATTCTCCTTTCTGGTTATCGATTATTGAAAATGGTGTAGAGAAAATTCTTGAGTTTTGGGGAAAGAATAATGTTATTTATCATAGGTAAATATCGGAGAGCATGAGTGTTGCGGATCTTTGGTTCTATTTGAAGACTCTGAGACACACACATACACTTGTGTTTTCTTTTTGCTGGGAGGCGAGGGTTTCTTTTTTACAACTTTCGCCTAAATTTTTTCCACATGACGTAAAGCTCCTTTCATGCGTCATGGACATCTCGAAGAGTCGCATTGATTTTATTATTGCTAGCAGAATCCACTCCTAACCATTCATTTGATTTGATGAAATACCGTACGTTTTGCATGTTTTGAAATGTTGTTGGCGTGATAAGTCTCACTGTGCGTAACTCACTCTCAGATTTTTCCGACCCTTCCAAAAAACTCTTGTGCCATCGGAAATCTTGCCCTCGCTCGAAATAAATCTTTGTCGATATTAGTTTTTGTACGTGTACGTTGCGGTTTCTTGGAATCTGACGATGGCATAATTTTGCTCGATATTCCTGTACTCAGTTTTCGCAACTCAGTTAAAAAAACACACCGTTCGTTTCTTCACGATCACTCGTAGCTCATTAAAAGAATCCGACCGTGTTGAATCTTGTTATTTAGACACGGTACCAACATTTGCACTGGATTGCGGTTTGGACGTCCGATGTTGCAAGATCTCGTTTTAAAAACGTAATAACATTCCTTTTTTGTGACAGTACTCATAATTTTATTTTGTTTGTTTTTCAGTCCTCAGAAACTGGATAATTTTTTTGATTGGAGGTTTAACCACCACCGTGAGCAACTCAGTGGGCTAAAAACAGCCTTCCGCCCCTAATTTAGGGCCACTAGTTCCAGGGAAAGGAGAGAACCAGCGCTGCAAGACAAACACAACATCCATGTCTCACCAGGATTCGAACCCGGACCCGTCTCGGACGAATGATCAGAGGCCATCGCTTAGACCACTGAGCCACCGGGGCGGCCTGGATAAATTCCTTAACAGCAACTTATCTACGTATTATAGGATAAGTTGAAGATACTGAAGAAAGTGCTTTCGAGCAGGCTATTGTCAGGGATTTGTTCCTTCTCGTACTACTAAGTCTGGATTCGAATCCGTGGTAATAACTGTATATCTCCTTTTCTAAACCACGGGTCCTAAATATAATTGGATTACTTAAAATTATCATCAAATATTCTCAATCCAATGCTGGATGAATATTTCCCCAAATCACTTCCACAACTATCTGCCTTGAGCAATCCTCTTTCACTTGTGAAAATACAAGTTTGTCCAAGACGAGGATCGAACTCGCGTCCCCTCACTCCTGAGTAGTTGCTCTCCCAAATAAGCTACACTGGCGGAATGTACCGCTGCACATTTGTCATCTTGACACCTTATTCACCTCTGTAGTACGTTACACTTCACTTCGGCTTGCCAAGAAGAGAGTAATGATAATATACTGGCGTGGAAAAATTAAGGACGAGACGGTTTTTCGAATGTAACGTCGTGCAAAAGTGCTCCACATCGATTTAAATCATACCATAAGATCCCCAAGATGTAAGAATATGGGACAAGTGAGCAAAACCGTCCAAACAAGGAATCCAAAGAATACAAAAGCACTTTATTGAAAAAGTAGTTTCGAGCACAACTAGACAGAAGAAAGAAACGTCCATGTGACAGGCGGCTGCCAAATCACCCGAGAAGGTCCCACACGTGTTCGATTGGATTCAGGTCCGGGGACCTTGCGGGCCAATCCATGCGTTGAATATCTTTACTCTCCAACAGCTTTGCGACAGCCACTGTACGATGAGTTGTAGAGTTGTCGTCCATGAAGAGAAACTCAGGACGAACAGTGCCTCTAAACAGACGCACGTGAGGAAGCACAACCTCGGTGCAAAAGCGGACACCAGTGACTGAACCTCCTTGGAAGATGTGGAGGTCAGTACGGCTACCAAGCATGATACCGCTCCAAACGAGAACTCCGCCACCTCCAAACCGGTCCCTTTCGATGATGTTGGAGGTGTGATTGCGTGTTCCCTGCTTACTCGAGATCTGTATACGTCTAGAATCGCTCGTCATACTAAATCGGCTTTCACCCGTAAAGAGAACTCCACCCCATTGCTGATGAGTCCAGTTCTCGTGTTTCTGGCACCAGAGAAACCGCCGTCTCCGATGAGCAGGCGATAATGGCACACACCTTACTGGTCGTCCTGCAAAGATACCACCTTTGTGCAGCTTCGTGGCCACGGAAAAACGCAATAACGGACGTCCAGTTGTCTGTTCCATGTGCTTTGCGATTTCTCCCGCTGTCTGCCGTCTGTCTCTTCTCGCCTGTATGACAATATACCGGTCGTCCGCCGCCGTGGTTGCTCGTGGACGACCCCTGCTAAACTCTCGGACAGCTGTTCCTGTCATTTGAAATGCTCTCTAAGCTCGTGAAACGATGCCGTGAACGATCCCGAACTCCTCGGCCACACTAGTCACACTTTGATATTCTTCCAACTTCCCAAGGACGCGACCTCGGGTAAAGTCATCCAGATGTCGTCTACTGGATTCCTTGTTGGCCATATCACACGGTGGTAGCAACTCAATGTCGTTCAAACCGATGTAAACCGTGCAATAGCTTTCACCGAATTGCCGAGCGTACCCGCCCGTGTGCTTTGTACCCTTCAGACCCCCCCTACGTCCGTGCTGCATATATGCGCATGCCCTACCGTACCGGACCCTAGTCGATCTCCTGAGTGGTCTTTCGTTCCGTTCTGCCTGCTCGTTCCGCTGTTATGCTAATTTCTCTTCTTCGTCATAAATTTTTGCACACCAGTGTGCGTATGTGTATGTGCATTTTTTTCTGTTGTGCATTGTGCTTGTTTAGGACCCATTATTGGTAAGAACTTAACGTGTTTGAAGTCATTACGATTTTCTGTATATACCGATGAGTCATTAGATTATGACCACCCCCAGACTAGAGAAATGAGCGCGCCTGATGACCGACCGGTGGCGCAGGTAAAGTTCACAGAGCAATATATATACAACCTCAGGACGAGCTTTCGGTTAGTATAATGTTCGGTGTCAGAACGGAAAAAGCTGCTGATTTATCCGAGTTTGATAAAGAACAAATTGCGGTGGCATGGCGAGGTGTATCGTAACTGCGATCTCGGGACCATCGCGGCTTGTGGGTTACTCACGTGCCGCTGTAGTGAGTACGTATCAACAGTGCTACATAGATGCTAAATGTCAGTCGTGTGTCGTTTGCAGCCCGTTGATGGTAGAGGAGAGCGGAGACTGTCGCACATTTTCCATTGTGACAGCAGGGCCACATTGTGATAGCAGGGCCACATTGTGACAGCAGGGCCACAGCAGTGCGACAAATCACCTGCAGCTACAACATTGGTGATGTGGGGGATATGTCATAGCGTACAGTCCATCGTAGCCTTCTGCGCATGGGTCTGCGTAGCCGAAGACCCAGCCGGGTTCCCATGCTCACTGCACTTCATTGCCAAAGTTCATCGAGATTGGACCGTGGATGATTGAAAAAAGCGGCCTGGTCTGACGAATCAAGATTTCTGGTGCATCATGTAGACGGCCGAGCGCGGATACGCCGATTACCAACCGAGAGCTATGACACCTGGTTGTACTTTTGGACAGAAACAGGCCGGTGGCAACGGCGGTGGTGGCCGCGATGTTATGCTGTGGGCGATGTTTTATTGGGCCACCTTAAGCCCCATTTTTCCAATAGCACAATCCCTGACAGCTGTCAAATATCTGAATATCGTTAAGGACCAAGTTCACCCATTAATGGCAACTGATGGTGATAGCCATTGCCAACAGGATAATGCACCATGCCACACTGCCAGAATCGTCAAGGAGTGGTTCGAGGAACATGCTGGTAACTTTCTGTTAATGCCCCTGGCCTCCAAATTCACCTGACATGAACCTAATCGAACATTTGTGGTTCGACTTGGAAAAGCGGGTTCGCGCCCAATCGCCACCAACCCGAAATGTATGGGAACTGGAGACCAGCTGTTGAGATTATGGTACCAGATACCCAAGGATACCTAACGCCACCTCATCGAATCAATGCCTCGCCGAGTGGCCGCTGTTTTGAGGGCTAAAGGGGTCCTACAGCTTATTAGGTAGGTGGTCATAATATAATGTCTCATCGGTGTATCTATACTCGAAGAACATGTCTTTTTCGTTTCAACAAAGGGCTTTGGGATTCGCGGAAATGCGTCTCCCAACATAATGTGTCTACAGTTTATAGGAATTACCCTACTTAATTGCTAACTAAGTACACTTATTTTGAATAATTGGAACTTTGCATAAGAAGAGATTACATCTATCAATCTTTCTTTTTTGTTTTACTTTTTATCCAAGTTCCGTAATTTTGACCTATATCATTTAGTGAGCTATAAATTATGTGAAATGTAGTTTGTGATTTCCTATGTAGATCAAATCTTACTAGCTCTTTTTTTTTTTTGTTCTTTTTCACTTTAACCAACACGGTGAGCATCTCGTAACCGCTTGTCCCTAATTTGTGGACAGTGGTTAAGAGGAGGGTTTAAGGAACTGCCGTACATGATAAAAGTGTCCAAATCTATGCGTCGTCCAGGATTTGGGAGCCAACCAATGTCGGACTAATGACTTGAGGCCAGCGCTTCGAACTATCCGGCCACATGGCCATGCTATTGTAGTTTCAAGAAATAGGGAACACATTCACTTTTGTTTAATGACTATCAACACAAAACGTTTATACGTCAATTTGTCGTGCGTCAATTCATCGACTACGATGATTCGTCGCGCGTCAATTCGTCGACTATGACGATTCGTCGCTCGTCAATTCGTTGACTACGACGATTCCTCGAGCGTCCATTCGTTGACTACGTCAATTCGTCGCGGTCAAATTCGTCGCGTTTACAAATTTGGGTACATACAAATCGCATGTAGGAGAACGTAGGATTTCGGTTGTCTTCCGCCGTGACCATGTTTATAAGGTCTGGACACCCAGGCAAGTTAGTAATGCTACGCTTTGTCTTTGGCACTGACAGTAAATCAATATACCTAAGTCTAAACGTGGGCCTTTTTAACAGTTTTTATTTCAATCGAACTCATATTGATCATTATATCATCGTGCGCATATTTTTTTAAGTTTAGACGCCAAATCAAGTTAGTATTATTGAGCTTTTACTTAGGCATTACATATTAATAGACAACACCTAGGCCTAGGCTTTTTAACAATTTTTATTCCATTGTGATCATATTCATAACATTTAGACACCAAGTTATTTAAGTAAAACCGCGTTTTTATGTAGCAGTAAATATAAATAAGTACGCCTTAGTTAGGCCTAGGCCTTTTTTACAGTTTTTATTCCGTTGTGTTGGTATTCCTAAGGTTCGGATACAAAGTCAAGTAAGTATTATTGCACTTTTACTTAGGCATTAAATATTAAGAAATAGGCCTTTGGTCCAGACCTTTCTGAGAGATTTTGTTAAATTGTATGAAATATTTATTCTTAAGTAAAAACGCAGTATTACTAAGTTGACTTGATGCAAAGCTTATAAATACGAGCACGACGGAATAAAACTGCTCAAAAGGCCTAAGCCTAGGCCAAGGTATTAATACTTAATGACTAAGAAAACGACGCAATAAACTTACTAGATCTTCGGTCTAAGCCTTATGAATATGAGCACTATCGAATAAAAATGGTTAAAATGACCTAGGCCTAGGCCTATGTATTAATATTTAGTGCCTAAATGAAAGTGCAATAATACTAACTTGACCATGTGTCTAAACGTTTTGAATATGAAGACGATGGAATAAAAACTGTTGAAAAGGCCTAAGCTTAGGTCTAGGCATATTAATTTATTTTTAGTGCCAAAGAAGAAGCGTAATATTACTAACCTGTCTGCGTGTCCAAACCTTATAAATACGATCACAGCGGAAGGCAACCGAAATCGTACGTTTTCCTGCATGCGATATGTATGTATCCAAAATTTTTGAACGCGAGGAATTTGACCACAACGAACTGACGTAGTCGGCGAATTGGTCCGCGACGAATTGACGCGACATAACAAAAACGAATTTAATTAATGACAGCAGCAGGCGCAGGAATTATTTAGTTCCGCTTTCATTATTGGGAAATGGTTGTTTTCTTAGTAATGCCTTGAAATTGCAATATTTCCGTGTTCTTTATAATAGATTAAAACTAAGCATCAATAATAACAGTAAATAATCAACATTTTGTTTTCTCTTCCGACAAGGCAGGCTATAAAATGTTTATTTTGGGAGCAAAGGAATCAGACTTCATAAGTAATGTTCTTGTTATTTATTCGCACGTATTTTAACTGTACGTCTTCTGCAGTTTTACAGAATCATTACCGATGTTTTCTAACAAAGCTAAGCATCTTTTACCGACACTTTTTTCTTTTTGCAGGTGCAGCAATCTAACATAAAACACGGCTGATTTGAATAATCAAATAATTTAAAAAAATATATAAATACGGCACAAACAATTTGATACCTTATATTTTGACTTTAATGGTGTAAACGTAGTATGCAGAGACTCGAGAGTTTATTTTCTCAACACATGAATTATTCATTCTTTTTCGCACATGTATTTTTTAAGAACCGACTCTTCATAACGCCACTCTTTTCTTTAAAAATGCTAGGGCTTTACTCAGGCTTAGAGAGTTTTGAAAACATACCATTCTCTTGGAAGATTAAAAATGCAAGAATTTTTACATTCTGAGTTTTCTTAAAAAGCAATTATGCAACTAGTTCATCTGGGAAAGGTGTGATTCCGAAATTTTGTTCCAACTACTGTAGCGATTCCGAACACAACCTAAAAGATTTTGAATTTTTCCAACAGCTCCTTGTTTTTTCAGGATATGGAAATGAATGATGCATATTTTATGTCTTTGTACAGTAAAACTATACTAGTAATCCGATTTATTGGCGTCCGACTATAAATAAACATTTCTAAGCTTTTGCACATCAATCACAAGGCGTTTTCAAGGAAGATAGACATAGACTGAATAGTACAACTGATTAATACATCAAGTATATAAGTTTGAATTGATAATCCGTTTAATTGGCGTAAGAAAATTAAACACCAATTAAACCGGTTACCAATTCAATCTTGGAGACTGCATAATAGACCTCTTCAACACTTCGAACGTGGTGACTTGACTCGTCAATAAACAAATAGATTCGATGTGATTTTCATTCAAAGACAGGAGGCGACACTATAATGTATTAGCTTTGTTTTCTTTTGCTAAGCTAATTATTATGAATAAATAATGCTCTAAGCTTCAAAATAATGAATTTCCAAAAGGGTGTTGTTACTCGTTAATTATGAACTTAAACAAAGTCTCAACGCTGGTTATTTATATTAAGTAATCAAAGTCATAAACCTAACAGCCAGACAGAGGTCTGACAAAACTAAGAATTGAGAAAGACTGAACTTACTGAACAACTATTTATTTCCCAGACTCGTGGTCAACTAAGGCACTCATATATCTTGTACATAATAATGAATAAACTTTCCTCTTATAGTACGCACACCACCAACACAACTCCAACACAACCTCAACTCCAACGCAACAACACAACACACACTCGTCTCGATGAACGCGCCTATATACGAGCTACCACCACGTCATGACTTACACTCATTGCCAGATCTCATTCAGCGGGTGAAATAATATTTCGTTCAGTAGGAAGATAATTTACATAGTAAAATAAAATAACTAGAGATAGTAAAATCAAAAGGAAAGTGAATATAGAGTATACGTTACATCATCTCCCCCTTAATTTTTTCTTTTTTTCTTTTTTTTTCCATTTTTTTATGTCCGAAAAACCTATCAATTTTGGAGTGTAAGTCTTACATTTCGATGATTGACGTTTCTCGATCTTTTTTTGATTTGTTTGGTGGTAGCCGTATTTACATTATCAACTTGGCATGACAATTTACGAATCTGTATTCGACTGTGAAATTTGTAGTGTAGAACAAACCAAACCTGCATCGGCATACTTTCCTTTTATTCTGCCTAGCAGGAATCACTTTTTTAATTTCAAATTACGTGCTCCTCATTCGTTGAAATACATAACAACTGTATCAGCAGCGAAGATTGCCTGAAGCTGCCTAACAGTAACAATTTTATTATTTTCATTTCAAATTACGTTCGCCTCATTCGTTGAAATACAGAACAACTATATCAGCAGCGAAGATTGCCTGAAGCTGCCTAACAGTAACAATTTCACTATTTTCATTTCAAATTACGTTCGCCTCATTCGTTGAAATACAGAACAACTGTATCAGCAGCAAAATTTACCTGGAGCTGCCTAACAATAACAATTTTACTATTTTCATTTCAAATTACGTTCGCCTCATTCGTTGAAATACAGAACAACTGTATCAGCAGCGAAATTTACCTGGAGCTGCCTAACAGTAACAATTTTATTATTTTATCCCTAAGCACATAGATATATAAAAAAAAGTGGATTAGTAGATGGACATAGAAGAAATATAAAAAAAAAACACACATATATACACAAAAAAGAATGCATAGGCCCACACGAAAAAAGAAATTCTGACACGCCAACTGGTCTTGCAGGAAAAACAACAAACTGAGAAAAGAACCTGTCCACGAGAACTTACTTATCTCGAGGACGCATAAAAAATTCTAGTGCGATAACGTTTTCCAGGCCTAATGGGACTGGTGAAATCAGGTGGCTTGGATCTCTTCCGGGACGGTAATGGAACTTCGGTCTGTTGTCGGTCAGGAATCTGGCGGTCTGGAAATCCCTGCGGCTGAGAAGAACGGTCAGAAGTCTGGCGGTCCGGAAATCCCTGCGGCTGAGAAGAACGGTCAGGAATCTGGCGGTCTGGAAATCCCTGCGGCTGAGAAGAACGGTCAGGAACGTCAGAAGTCTGGCGGTCCGGAAATCCCTGCTGCGGCTGATAGGAACGGGCTCCCCAGGCTTTGGATATGAAGTCCCTTGGTGCTGGGGCCCGTTGTGTCCTTCCAGTATCTTTTTGGACGGACGTGTCTCCGGCCACATCGCTTGCTTTCGTTTACGCCCACGGGGCATGATAGTAGTAGCAGGCATCGGCCCTGTTTGCCCTGAACGGAGGTTCCAGGGGCGAAACCCGGGTGGATGCAAAGATTTCTGCCTTCGTCGCTGTTGCGGCGAAGCAGATTGGGGAGACAAGTCACGTTTGCGCCCAGCTTTTGGTGGTGCCGGACGGTGTGGAATATGAAATGTTGGTTTCATAACTGATAAATCAGAAATGTCCGACGCCTCTGAGTCGCTGCTGTAATTCAGCGGTCGTGCAGGGCGATGTTTAGATTTGCCTATAGGAATACTTTCCGATGAGATATTCAAAGAAGAAGTATCCCGCGTTGGTGCAGAGTTAGCCGGAAACGGCGCAGCAATAGTCTTGGCAATGGTTGGAGGGAAAGGAACGATACTAGTATTCGACGAACTCGATTCGAGCCTTGGTCTCATGGGAGAATCAGGTTGCGTGTATAGAAACTCGTCCGGAGGGGGGAGGGTGAAGGAAAAATCACTGGTGATTCGTCAAAAATGTTCGGTGGTTCGTCCACAATTTCTGGCGGGTGAACATGAGATACAGATTCTTGAGTCTGTGGAACAGAAGGTTGAGTAGGATTGATAATGAAATCGATATTCCGTTCGTGATACTTGCGACATTGATCAACATGTACATATTGAAAATGGTTGTTCGGTTTCTCCAGAACAATATTATTGTCAAAGACATTTGCCACCCGATATGGACCTTCGTAGCTGGGTGCAAATTTCGTCACTAAAGTATGCGAAACAGAAGACTGGAAGTGCGTTTCCACGAGAGTGAGATCTCCAACGACAAGATCTGGTTCCCTACGCCTAGAATTATAATATCGTGCTTGAGCCGCTTGTGCTCCTAGCATTGCAACACGAGCTTTTTCTGCCATAATGTGTACTGATTGCGGAGTTGGTCGCTGATTTAGTTCGTCGATAATCCCCGTTAAATTTTCAAAAGGGGTTTTAATTTTGCGACCCAGAAAAAGTTCTGCAGGAGTAATTTTAGTAGACTCGTGGACAGACGAGCGGAGGGCGAACGCAAAAAGTTCTAAATGGTCATCCCATCTTTCATGGTGATCCATTACAAAAGTCGCAATCATTTTCACTAATGTTCGGTTAACACGTTCCGCAGGATTACTCTGGGGATGATATGGGGAAATGAATTTATGTTTAATGTGTAGTCTCGCACACATTCTTTCAAAAATGTCAGAAATAAATTGAGGACCATTATCCGAAACTACTTTATTAGGTGCACCATATCTAGAAAATACTTCATTAACTAAGACATTACAAATAACTTCAGCCGTAGCGGCTTTAATAGGAAAAACTTTAACCCATTTAGAAAAATTATCAGTTAGTACTAAAACATAACGAGCTTTATTTTTAACAGATAATGGATAAGGTCCTAATAAATCTATGGAAATAATATCAAATACATGAGAACTTGAACTAGATTTCAAGTGACCGGCCGGTCTTACATTACGGTAATTATTAATCTGACACAAGTGACATGATTGAACGTATGCGAGCACACTTTGGTACATGCCAGGCCAATAGGCAACATCCCGCAATTTACAACGGGTCTTGCGAATACCTAAATGGCCTGCAAGAGGTTTGTCATGAAATTCATTTAAAAGAGCCATTCTAAGGGTTCGCGGAATACATGGGCAAAACTCTGCCCTAGTAGTCCGAGACTTTGTATAATAAAGAAGACCCTCTATGACTTCAAAATGTTGTGACCTTCCAGCCAGAGAAGTATCACTTGGTAGGGGCGAACCCGCAAGCAAAAAATTGTAAATATCCCCAAAATCTGGATCATTTATTAATTCTGCCATTATCTGCTCTCTGGATGTGATATCAGCTATCAGAAGTAAAGGCTGACATCCAGGAGTAGTGTCGGTGGGGACCCCACTAATCGGAACGCGAGATAATGCTTCCGGTAATTGATTCTTATGACCTGGCTGATATGAAATTTTGATATTGCTCTCTTGTAACTTTAGAGCCCACTTCATAAGTCTTTGAGATAGGTGCTTAGCAGAATTCAAATACTGAAGGGCAAAATGATCCGTAATTATGTTAACTGTCAATTCGTTAAGATAACATTGAAATTTATTCAGTGCATACACAACAGCAAGACATTCACGTTCCGTAGCTGAATAATTGCGTTCAGCTTTGGCTAAAGTACGAGACGCAAAAGCTATTGGATGCCCAGCTTGTGACAAAACGCAACCAAGACCAACTCCGGATGCATCAGTATAAATATCAAATTCTTTAGTATGATCCGGGAAAGCCAACACCGGAGGCTGAGTCAATGCAGACTTCAGTGTTTTGAATGCAGCGTTAGCTTCAGGTGTCCAAATAAACTTCTTGTATTTACGCTTTAAAGCATACAACGGCTCACATATTGTAGCATAAGCGGGGACGAACTGCTGATACCAACCGGTCATTCCCAGAAAGCGATATAGTTCTTTTGCTGTTTTAGGCCGAGGAAAGTCAACAATAGGCCTAATTTTTTCATTATCAGTGAATAAACCATGGGGAGTAATTTTCAACCCCAGATATACAATCTCGTCCCGCGCTATCTGGCATTTACTAGGTTTTAACGTCAAGCCAGCATTGTATATAAGTTGGAACACCTGTTTGAGCAGAAAAAGGTGCTCGTCAAAAGTCTCTGATGTTATAATAATATCATCCAAATAGACATGCACATGGGGACCCAGGACAGGTCTGAGAACCGTGTCCATAAGCTTTTGGAAAGTAGCAGGTGCAGAAGCTAAACCAAAAGGCATACGTAAATATTCATAGGCCCCAAAAGGAGTCACAAAGCCTGTTTTATCGACAGAGTCCGGATGTACTGCCACCTGCCAATATCCACTCGCCAAATCCAAAGTTGACATCCATTTGGTTGACGACAAGTCATTTAGAATATGTGACATGAGAGGTAGTGGATAATTGATAGTTTTTGTGACTTGGTTGAGTTTGCGAAAATCTGTCACGAAACGAAATTCATTTGGTTGTTTCTTTGGAACCAAGAAGGCAGGAGCAGCCCAGGCGCTTGTTGATTCCCTGATTATGCCTTGCTTAATCATTTCCGCAATTTGACGTTGCATTTCTTGTTTCTTATGTGGAGCACAAGGGTAAGGTTTCGTCGCAATGGGTTTCGAACCATCAGTGTCAATAACATGATAAACCACCTGTGTGAAACCAGGTTGATCCGAAAATAAACCAGGGCTTTCCTGTAAAAGGAGAGAAAGCTGGTCTCGTTGCCCCTCATTCAATTGGTCGCTCAACAATAAACTCGTAATATCTACAGGAACCGTCGGAATCATTTCGACAGGTTCCGGAAAGGAAATCACATGTTGTACAAAATTCAAAGTTATTTGAAACTTGTTAATAAAGTCCATACCCATGAGACATTTCACGGGTAGCTCGTCTATAAGCAGGAAAGAATGTGTAAAACGAGCTTTTCCCAGCCCTAAAGATAATGTGACAGTTCCTGCGATACTGAAGATTTCATTATTTGTACCTCGCAAATACTGCGTTGCAGGCTGAACGTGTATTGCAGAAAAAACGTCATTGCAAAACTTTGTATTTAGGGCTGATATCTCAGACCCAGTGTCGAACTTTGTCTCGACAATAACGTCTTCAAGTGTCAAGAATACATCAGGCAACTGAGGAGTTTGAACAGTCACTAATACTGTTTTAGGGTCAGAATGTTTGGTATCAGGAAGCAGGACCGACCCTTCGTCTACTTCCTGTGGAAGTTTAAAGGAACTCTGGTGTTGTTATCATGTGGTCGGAAACCTCGACCCTGCCGGGTATCGGGAAAATTTTCACGATAAGGAAAATTGCGTGGACCCTGCGTCGGGAACTCCGCGTGTCTGTTGAGATTTTCATATTCGTTACGTCTGCCCTCAGCACGGGCAGAAAAATTATTATTGCCCTGGGCATGAGAACGTTCCGAATGCTGCTGAGTGAAACGGGGTCGAGCATACTGTGCATTATGACGATATCCCGAAGCTTGCTCAGAAACTCGCTGTTGGTTCGCCACTCTTCTGTGTGGTGGAACGTATGAAGCTTGGGTGGGCACTTGTGTATGCTCGCGCTGAAAGTTTTGTCTATTATGCCGCTGAGGGTTTTCGGAATAAGCCTCGCGGGGTGCCCGAGCATGGTGAGTTGAAGCATGTCTGCCATGCCGCTCTTCATACGTGCGTATGAGGCGAAGGCATTCATGAATAGTGGTAGGGTGTCGAACCTCAAGAAAATCTTGCAAGAATGGGTCGAGCTGCTGTACGAGGGTATCCAACATGTCAACATGACTGGCATGTGGATCCCATAGATTATATAGGCGTGTAGTTTCCAACGCAAATGCAACAGGGCTATCATTGGGACCTTGTTGACGCGAAAATGCTGTTGAGCAAGGCTAGCTCGACTGAGGCCGAAAGGAAAGACCTCCAAGAATTCTGCACGGAAATTCTCATAATGAGAATCCGGGTTCGACCCTCGCCACTGCCGATACCAGGTCTTGGCGGTATCCCTCAAGCAAGTGCCGGCAATTTGGACCTTGCAGTCGTCCGGAATATTATAGAGATCAAAATGATCTTCCAGATCTTCGAGAAACTTTAAAGACCCCTCCAAACCATTGAAATAAATTGTTCCAGCATGCGGCACGAAATGAGCAAGCATTCTGCTTCGCTGAGAGGATTGAACTCCCTCAGCTACGACCCGCGACTCAGAGTGATAAGAAGCTGGTGCATTCCGAAATGGTGAAGAATGCTTGGGTATGTCCCAAGTAGCACAAAAACGTTTGTAAAACGTTTTAAAACCAGTTCGGCGAGACGTTGAAAAAACGTCACAATATTACGTTTATAAAACGCTAATACGTCTCGTTGATTCAATGGTTTTTCAACCGTTGTTATAACGTTGTAGCACTGTTTTTAAGACGTTTAGATGACGTTATTTAAACGTCATATTCCTTTCATTATGACGTTTAGAAACGGTTTTAACAACCGTTTAGCAACGTTTGAATGACGTTATTTAACCGTCATATTCCTTCCCTTATTACGTTTAGAAACGGTTTTAACAACCGTTTAGCAACGTTTGAATGACGTTATTTAACTGTCATATTCCTTCCCTTATTACGTTTAGAAACGGTTTTAACAACCGTTTAGCAACGTTTGAATGACGTTATTTAAACGTCATATTCCTTCCATGATGACGTTGAGAAACGTTTTTAAGAATGTTTAGCAACGTTTAAATGACGTTATTTAAACGTCATATTCCCTCTTTATTACGTTGAGAAACGGTTTTAACAGCCGTTTAGCGACGTTTTATTTTCGATTTTACAACGTATTTTTCCTTTCTGTATTACGTTTAGTAAATGTAACAGCAACGGTAAATCAACGTCTAAATTTCCTCTATTAAACGTTGCTGTCCTTTGTGTATTATGTCAAACGTCGCAAAAAAATGTTACCACAACCTTTTATCGAAGGTTATATTCCAGTTTCAAGACTTTTTTTTTTTCTGGCTTTACGTGTGCCGTTGCAAAACGTTAGAACGTTTCTATTTCGTTCTTGGGTAATTCCGTATCGACTCAACACAACGACTTGACCATCTCAGATTTTAATGAAATTTGGTACATAGGTGGCCTCTATATAGATTAAGAAAAATACCAAATTTCATCGTCATATATCCACCGGTTTTGAAAATACAGCTATAAAAAGTATTAAAAACACCCCAAAATCGGAAGATTGATGGGTTTTTAAATTGTGATTGCAGCTCCCCTAATTAAGATAGAGATGGGAAAGGTATCTTTTTGTAGTATTGTTTATGCTATTTTATTTGATGTACAACACCATAGGGGTTAATATAAAAAAAATCAAATTTTAAAATTAAAATTTTGAATTTTTCAAAATGTGACGCTCCAAAAAATTCGAAATTTTTTTAAAACAATCTTTATATGTTTGGCATTTGATTACATGAGTTGTAACTTGGGATGATAATGGGTTTACTTAAAAAGCTATATTCAAATTTAGCCTAACACAATAACACAAGAGTTTAATGAAAAAAAAAAAAAAAAAAACATGTAATCTGAAAATAAATTTGGGCTAAATCTTTAAAAAGTTTCATTAATAACAATAGATATAGTATTTTTGTTATTTAAAACCATTTATTTAAACAATGTTTTATTTTTAATTAATTTGTTTAAAATCTGAGTCACATGGGCTTAAAAATTTTATTAATTTCATTATTCAGAATTTGTAATAATTCCCAATACAATATAAAAAAAATAAAGACTGTGCAGTTATACTGTAGGCTACATTTTGTTTTGGACAAAACTCTGCATGTTCCGACTTAAAAAACTGATTCTGTTGTTTAGATCATTGGTAACAAGACCCAACAAGCAGCAACTTGCATTCCTACCTTGCAGACCTGTCTGCTTTAGGTTTTGATGGTGATCAGATGTATTTCTCAGTCTGCTTTAGGTTTTGATGGTGATCATGTGTTTCTTGCAGTGAAAGTGATATGTGGTTGAAAACTTTAAATTGAATAAAGTACATCCTTTTCAGTTTTGAAACTAGACTTTTATAAATTGAAGCTGTGCAGGATTTTTTAGGAAAAATAAAAAGAACAGGTAATGGGAGGCAATTATTTTACTATTTTAATTTTACATTTTATGCACAAATAATCAACAATGGAAAGTACAAGATATGCATTAATACAATGTTTCAATCCATATAGAAATGTGAGACTGGATGTTGGAAAATTTTGATGACTTATCAAAGGAGACTAAAATTTGTGATTCTTGCAGAAAGCAGCTGAAAACTTTAATAATTAGTCAAGAAGCAAATGAAACCTGTGCTGATGAGAAAATGGACGAAAATTTTGCATCTATGTCAGAAGTAATTGAAACACTGAATACTTTGCTCCATGAATTGGGTGAATCAGCTGTCAATAAGAAAAAGCTAAAATCTAAATGTTATGCTTCAACCAAAATTCAAAAAATCAATTCTGCTATGAAACGGAAGCTTTTTACAAATATTCAAGAATCATCTGATGATGAGGATGAAATACTTCACGTCTCTCTTATGGACAATCTTAAAAGTAATTTTTCTAACTGCACTAGAGATAAACAGTTGATGATTTTGACTTGCTTACCAGAGTCATGGAGTGTTAGGAAAATCATGTAAGAATTCAATGCTCCTAATTATATGGTAAGACAATAAAAAAAAATTCTGAAGGAGAAAGGAATTTTGGAAAGCCTTAATAGAAAACCAGGTAAGTCTCTCTCTTCTGAAGTAGTTGTAGTATGATCGTTTTACCAAAGTGATGAAATTAGTCGGGTTTTACCTGGAATGAAAGATTGTGTTTCTGTTAGGACTGAAAACGGAGATAAAGTTTGTCAAACAGGCTGATTTTATGTAATTTGACAATTTGCAAGCACGAAAGTCAGTTTTTCCAAATTTGCAGAGCTCAGACCAAAAAACCGTGTCCTGGTAGGGTCTAGTGGTACTCATACGGTATGTGTTTGCACCACACACCAAAATGTAAAACTGATGATGAAAAATGCAAGAATTGGTTCACTAACGAATGGACAATTATCTTCCTACAAACATTGTCTTGCAAGAGTATTATGCAACCCTACTTCCATAGATTGTCACTTGGGGAAGTGTCCCACCTGTTCTGGGAACACGGTTTTGAGAACTTGGTTGAAAAACTAACTTTTCGCCAATGGATTACAGTTGATAGATGCAACTTGGAGACATTAGAAAAATCAACTTCAAATTTTATTGATTTGTTTTGCGAAAAACTGTCTGCTTTGGTCAGACATGACTTCAATGCTAAGCAGCAAAGCTCTTTTATGAATAGTAGTACTAAGGAAAACCTCAAGGACTCAGAATTTCTCATCATTTGTGATTTTGCTAAAAATTATAGTTTTCTTCTTCAAGATGAAGCCCAGAGCTATCACTGGACCAGTGGGCAAGCCACAGTCCACCCATTTGTCATCTATTACAAAACAGAAAAGACTGAACATGCAAGTTTTGTAGTAATTTCTGAATGTTTAGAGCACAACACAATTACACTGTACTGCTTCCAAAAAAAAAAAAAAAAACCTTATTAACTTCTTGAAAAAGAAAGTTTGGTGACAACAGCCTCAAAAAAATGTACAATTTCTCTGACGGGTCTGCAGCCCAGTGCAAAAATCGGAAATTTTTTCACCAACTTTTATGTTTCCATCAAGATGACTTCAACATTGATGCTGAATGGCATTTTTCAGCAACAGCACACGGGAAGGGGTCATGTGATGGCGTTGGTGGAACGGTGAAAAGGTTAGCTGCCCAAGCCAGCTTACAACGCCCTTACGAGAATCAAATTCAAACACCATTTCAGTTGTACGAATGGGCAATTCAGAACATTTTTGTGGCAAACTTTACATATGTAAGTCAAGAAGAATACATAGAAACAGACCAATTTTTGGAAAATCGCCTAAGCAAGTCTCTAACAATACAAGGTACCCAGAAACTTCATGCTTTTATTCCTATCCCATTGAGTAATTAAAAAATAAAAGTGAAGATGTTCTCAGAATCAAACGAGTCAGCTACTGAAAAAGTATCAGCATTAGACAGACTGCAAATAACAGAAATGAGTGGTTACATAACCATAATCTATGAAAACAACTGGTGGGTAGCGTATGTTCTACCAAAACAAGAGAGTGAGAATGAAGTTAAGGTCTCATTTTTACATCCAGCTGGTCCATCTACATCCTTTTCCTACCCTAGCCCACAAGATGTATTATAGCTTCCTGTAAGTTACCTCTTGTGTAAAGTAAATCCTTTGACTCTAACAGGAAGACTCTACAATCTCTCTGAAACAGAAATACACCAAACTATTGAAGCTTTTAAAGACTATATCAAGGATCTACACGTGTGATTTCACTTCAAAACAATGATGCAACTTTTTTTTTAATTTTAGAAGATTCTGCTTTAAATGACGATCTAAGTTTAAGATTAGGAATATAATTTGCATAAATGTAAACAATTCAATGCCATATGTTATTATTATTTTGATGTGTTTCTTGAGCAGTAATTGAAATTACTTTTTAAAGTCTGTTTATTTTTTTTGTATTGAATTGTGAATTATTACAAATTCTGAATAATTAAATTAATAAAATTTTTAAACCCATGTAGTCTCAGATTTTAAACAAATCAATTAAAAATAAAACATTGCTTAGATAAATAGTTTTAAATAACAAAAATACTATATCTATTGTTATTAATGAAACTTTTTGAGATTTAGCCCAAATTTATTTTCAGTTTACATGTTTTTTCATTTTTTTTTCATTAAACTCTTGTGTTAGGCTAAATTTGAATATAGCTTTTTAAGTAAACCCATTATCATCCCAAGTTACAACTCACGTAATCGAATACCAAACACATAGATTGTTTTAAAAAAATTTCAAATTTTCTGGTGTCGCATTTTGAAAAATTCAAAATTTTAATTTTAATTTTTTTTAAATCTTAACCCCTATGGTGTTTGTTGTACATCAAATAAAAGAGCATAAAAAATACTACAAAAAGATACCTTTCCCATCTCTATCTTAATTAGGGGAGCTGCAATCATAATTTAAAAGCAAATCAATCTTCTGATTTTGGGGTGTTTTTGGACATTTTATATAGCTGTATTTTCAAAACCGGTGGCTATATGACGATGAAATTTGATATTTTTCTTAATCTATACAGAGGCCACCTATGTACCAAATTCCATTAAAATCTGAGATGGTGAGATAAAAAATGCCTTCAAATTGTGTTGAGTTGATACGGAATCACTCTTCAAATCTTTTACTTTGCATATTACATTGAAAACAAACGTTTCCATAACGTAGCAAAACCGTTTTAGTAACGTTTGTGCTCCGTAAGAGGGACGTACGGTAATGCTTATCTTAAAGCTGCCATGATAATCTGTTGTATACAGTCTTGTTACCTAGTCTACAAAAATTTGGGGGTAAATAAATGAAGTTCTTAGCTAACCTAAAAAATTATTTTCATCATATCATAAAATATCATTTTCATCATATGAAGGCCCCTTCACAAAACTTTTCTTGCTCCTAATAGTTATTTTACTATCACTTATTGTTGTTGAAGCTTTATAAGGGATGACTTTGTTAAGATAATGTTATAAAAAAGAAAGCATTTCTATCACAGTTACTAGTGCAACACAATCTCTCACCATTATACAGAGTGTCCAAGAATTATTAAACACATTACAAAATTATGTACAAAAAAAAAAAACTATGAGCATTGTCTGTTTTTCTATGTCACATATTACCAACACGGTTCCTATATTTTTGTATTGCAGAATTGTTACTCCCAGAATCCGATAGATGGCGCTAGGTGTGGCCTGATGAGGAATTTATGAGAAATGCGCAATCAGTAGTCATGTCATCCATACAGCAGAAGGCGATGTGTGTGTTATGGTTTGCGGAATTAAAGTCTGTCATTAAAGTTAAAAGACGGTACCGTTTAGAGTATGGTTGTAATCCTCCGTCAACAAATTCAACTAAGCGGTGAATGAAACAGTTTAAAGAAACTGGCAATGTGGAACATCGTGGAGGAACCGGTAGGCCTAGCGTCAGAGGTGAGATGGTTGACCAAGCTATGAAAGTTTCCGACGAAGCCCCAGGAAATCCGTTCATAAAGCAAGCAGAGAACTGTGCATTCCAAAATAGACAGTTCATGATATCTTGCACAAGAAATTAGTTTCATGCTTATAAAATTCAAATAGTGCAAAAGATGCATACAAATAATCACACTCTGCAATACGATTTTGCTGTGGATATGCTGAATCAAGTGGGAAACGATAAAAACTTTCTAAGTACTGTAATTTTTAGTGATTAATCCACATTTCATGTATGAGGTATTGTTTCACTTCGTAAACTATGTTTTGTTTGGATATGGGGCAGTGAACCGCCTCATGCTGCTATTGAACTGGAACGCGATTCTCTAAAAGTTAATGTGTGGTGCACCCTATAAAAAAGAGAAGTGATTGGCCCTTTCTTCTGTGAAAAAACCATAAATGGTGACATTTACTTGGATATGTTAGAAAATTTCCCTATACCCCAGATCAAAAGATGACGTCGTTTTCCAACAAGACTGCATGCCTTCGCATTGGTCAATGTGTGTACGTAAGTGCCTAAATGAGCATTTCCCCAACAGATGGATTGGGCGTGGTGGTCCCATTCCGTAGCTCCTCGCTCCCCAGATCTAACTCCATTGGATTATTTCATGTGGGGTTATGTGAAGGATCGTGCCTATCAGACACCTTGTACTGATTTGCAGGAACTGAAGCAGCATATCACAGCTGCTATTAATTCCATATCTTTTCAGATGCTTGGCAATACATGGCATGAAATCAAGTATCGCTTGGACGTACTACGAGCAACCAAGGGATCTTACATCGAAATTTATTAACATGTGTAGTTACATTGTAAGTTAGTACAGTCAGTTTCTTTCTATCTGTTTAATGTTTTGTTTTACATAATTTTGTACTGTGTCCAATAATTCTCGGACACCCTGTATATTTATTGTTCACAAGGTATACGACCTCACAAACTATGTTTTGACTCAAGTCCATTTCACTGGCTTCGTTGTGGCTGTTGCAATTTTCTTGAAAATTCAGTTGCTCATATTTAACTGAACATAAAGTAGACATTTTAATACCACTAACATCTAAGTTATTGCAACATAAAACTGAGTCAGTTGTGTTGTTCATTTAAGAGTTTTTCGGACATCTGAAATTTAGCTGATAGATTATTAGAAATGTGAGGTGAAATAATGCTGGGAGATAAATCAAGTAGTACTTTCACAGCTTTGTTTTTAATTTTTCTTTTAAGTGTAGCTAAAGGCTATCTGTGTTTCTGCTGCAGATCTGTGTATTTATATCTCAGTTTACGTTTCTTTATCATTTTTTCTGTATTTTTACAGAGGAGCCTTTTATTTTGGTATGTTAGTTGCTTTGTATTTTTTCAACCCATGTGTATTTGGTTCTTAATCTTTTTTTCACTAGTTTGCGAATTTAGACTTAATTTTTGGTTATAATTGTCTTAGTATTTCAGGAAGTTTGTTTAGTGTAATGTCCCTAGTTTATATCTTGTGCTTAGAAATTGCAATTTTTAGTTTCCGCTTGAGGGTCCTATTGTGTAACAAACAGTACATAGCATATAAATAATTGTAAGAATCAATTGATTATGCATGTTGAAACACCTTTTTCAAAAATTTGTATGCAAATAAGATATGAAAACAGCCACCCAATCTAGTTTGTTCTGTCTTGGGTTAAATTCTGTTGCTACTCATATATACTCATTTCACGAGTAACTCTTTGCATTGTTTGGCCAACCAGAAAAAAATATTTTCTTTTATTGGTTGTTCATTAATGCCATTTGTTGTTGTACTCTGACATTGTGCTGTGCTCTTCTCTCTATTTCTGTTCATAACATTAACTTCAAGTTCCTAAAATGTATAAGTTCTTTTTCTGTTTCAATTCATAGGTGGTCACAAAAAGTTATAATGAAACAAATGAACAATTCATGCATTCATTTCATTATTTTCATAGGCTTCAAACACAATTCATGTATTCTGAATCATAAGAAAATATATATATATATACAGTACTCACAAAAAGTTTGGGATATTATGGTTTCAAAAGGGAAACATGGTGATATGCATATTTAGTGACTACAGGAGATAGGTTATCAGCATAAATTAGCATCATGATGACACATCATGTGGTTGGTGTGTGTGTGTGTGTGTGTGTGTGTGTGTGCAAGCTCCGATAAAAGTAGCTTCCGAGAAGTAGAAAACAGGTCGTCTCACTGCTTGGACTACAAGTTTGCTGAATGCATTTCCTTCAGAGTAGGATTAACTTGAAAAGATGTCCATACGACGTTTAAGTATTGACATCAGAAATAGGGCTGTTGACATGTTACATGCAGGTGTACGGCAGATTGATGCAGTTGCTGCTTTAGGAGTTTTGCAAGCTAGCTACACACAAAATTTCTACCGAATGGAAATGCTGCAGATCAAGCAGGATTTTTACCCCCCCAATAAACAGGTGTGTGTGGGGGGTTACTTAAAAAAAAAAAAAAAACACCCACTGCAAACGGTTATTTTTTTTTTTTTTCCAAAAAAACACATGATTTCTTTTCTGGTTAATGCTCTTGTACGTTATGTTTTTGCTCCAAGTAATTCCCAAATATATTTTATGACTTCAATACTTGGGCTGTAGAGATAGAATATTTTAAATAAGCAATGTTTATTCACAATTAAATATTTTATTTTAAGATTTTAAATCTACTGTAGTTTCACTGAGCATTTGGCTTGGCTTCATTAGGACAAATGGAGTGCAAACGTTCAAATCATCGTGACATCATCAGCATTCTGACAGTCACTGCTTTTGGCAAGTTGTTTCCACGTGTTTGAAAGAAATCTAGTAGATGTCATGTCGTTGACAAGCCATGAGCAGTTGCACTAGATGTGGAAAGCTTCTAATATATTAAGCTTGATAGTCAAATCAGGTTTATCAATAAGGGTAGTATTTAAAAAAAAAATCTGGTTATTTTCATGACAATGTTGGGCTATAGAAGACTTCTTCAGTTCCATACGTAAGTCATGTGTTCCTTCACATGAAAACTTAAAAGCTCTACGGATCTGTCCTATACATGAAAGTCCACATTCACAAGCGATGTGATAAATTCCCCAGTTGTCTTCAACGTAGTCTTTTGATCCACAAAAATTTGCCTTGTTTATAGATTTCAAAATAACTTTGAAATTTAAACATTTGAAAGTTCCTAAATTTCTGGACAGCTTTGTCTACAACAAAAGGACAATCTATTTCAATCTTATATCCTGTGTGTGCCACAATTTCTTTAAAAAAAAAATCATAACTTCTTTTTATTTTTTTGTTTTTGTGTTTACTGACCATGGTGAGCAACTCAATGGGCTATAAGCAGTCGCCTGTCCCTAATTTAGGGTCACTGGTTCCAGAGAAGGAAGAGACCCAGTGCTGTAAGACAAACACAACATCCATGCCTCACCGGGATTCGAACCCAACAGTCATATAAGCCAGTGCTTAGACCACTGCGGCGGAAAAAATCTAGCTTTTTCTGCAAGGAATCCTCTGTAACGCATAGATGTACTGCACGATATACACGGGTAGAAAACACCAATTTGTTTCCATGACTTTTCTTTATGACTTGTCAACAACATGACACCTACTCGATTTCTTTCAATTGCATGGAGACAATTCACCAAAATCCATGATCATCAACTACCTGATGATGTCACATATGAATGTTTATGCTCCCTTTGTCCTGATGAAGCCGAGCTAAAGGCTCAACAAAACTATAGATCTTAAAATAAATTATTTAATTGTAAATAAATGTTGCTTATTTATTCTATAATTTCACACATGGTTTAATCCTTTAATTCCACTAATATTATATTTACCAACTTGGTGAAGTCACCAACTTGGTTTACTTTCACAGGGTGATCCAGTTGTACTCTACAGAGAGATCTACTGGTAGGAGGGAAATACTGATCTGAGGGATATAAGCTCAAGTTTTAAAGCTACAGGAGGTTGTACTTAATTTACACTCATCTGTGTTTTGCATAACATCCCTAACTTTCCTAACTAGAGCCATGAATAACCAAACCTCAGTAAAATTTAAAAAGAAAAAAAATCATTTATGCAATTTCTTTATATAATTCAACTGTTTTGAATGCCCTATTATTTCTTAATGTAAATCACATTCAAAAGTTTGCCCTCATTAGTGCTGGTAAATTATGTTTATAAAATTTTATTATGATATACCCCCAAATTTTAATTTATCTTTATATATATATTAAGAATCAAGCAAGAAGAAACAAAAAGGGAAGTAAACACTGAAAAACAAGTTACTAGTAAAGTGAAAAGCCAAAATGAGCACAAGCTGCAGTTACAATTAACTGGAATGAAAATTATTAAAAAAAAAAGGAAGAGAAAAAAAGCTAAACCACTGAAGAAACCTATTGAAAGTGCTGTCATCATGGCATTCAACTTTTTCTGTTTTTTTTCCGACAGCCAGAAAGACTCCTTTGATCCCCCCCCCTCATCTTTTTTTTTTTTTTTTTTTTTTTTTTTTTTGCAGTATGGACCCAAACACAGCAAATAGCTCTAATCTCAACTTCGCATGCTCAGTAGACATGCCACTAACTCACTATTATATGCTATGCTACAAATAAATAGTCCAATATAATAATGATATTTTTACTCACAAAATGACTAATCATACATAGTTGTTTGTGTTATTTACATGAAACTTTCATGTCTGGCTTTACTTTGCAAAAACCTCTTTGCTTCAGAATTTTTTTTGGTGCAATATCGTTTTTAATAGAAATGATGGATAAAGCTGATAGCTGTTCCTGCATCGTTGTAGATCTCAAACAAGTCTTTATCAGCTTTAATTTATTAAAGCTTCTTTTCCCGCTTTCTACAGACAGGAATTGCAATATTCGAAAGCAAATCCTACTGTTGGGATAACAATGAACCATATCATACTGGAATATGAAGTTTAGAGCTTCTATTGTAGTAGCTGAGCTGCATTTGCTCATAAGTGCTTGCAAATGCCTCAGCTCTTCAAACAGTTGCTCCTCATCGATATCTTTTTCTTCACTGTCAGCATCCTTAAAAAAATTTTCTAACTGAATACACTTTTCTTTTAAAGAATCCCCTGTCAGGCAATTTCTTCAAATTATAAAGGAAACCCGAAGCGTTGAAAAGTTTTTGCAACTGAGTAAATCTTTCCTGAATGGCAAACAATGCGCTATCAATGAGTGGATAGAAAACCATTGATATATATATGGTTCGCAATCTGTAGGAGCTTTGTGTTGCAGTTTTCATAGTAAAAAGTGTTTTTTTCCCCGCTTTACCCTAGGCTGTGGGAATTTGGGATTTATTTCCAAGATGTACATAACAATAAGGCTTGTCACTCAAGCCTTATTGTTATACACTGAGTTGCCACTTTATTATTACCACCCCCTCAGTACTTCGTTGGGCCATCTTTTGCCTTTAATACTACGTCGATGTAGATTCTTCGTGGCATGGACTCCACGAGATACTGATAGGTGGTTTTTGGAATCTAAGACCATGCTTGATGAATAGCACTTTCCAGGAGTGTGAAATTGCAGGGTTGCGTATCCAGCTGTTTGATGGCTTGTTCAACTTCATCCCACAAATTCTCAATGGGGTTGAGATCTGGAGATTGTGGGGGCCAGCTAAGCAAGTAAACTAACCGGCATTTTCCTGAAACCAATCCTGTACAATACGAGCACTATGGCAAGACGCATTATCTCGTTGAAAGTAGCCATCGCCATTGGGATAAACCATCCACATGACAGGATGTACTTGGTCTGCAACGATGTTTAGATATGATGTGCCAGTCAGACGTTGATCAACATGAATTAAAGGGCCCAAATCATGCCAGAAAAACATTCCCCAAACCATAACGTTGCCGCCACCAGCTAGAAGGGTTGTAGCAATGCATTTGGGGTCCATGCTTTCGTGCTGTTTCCGCCAAATTTTCACTCGGCCATAGGCATGGTGCAACTGAAAACGTGATTCATCGGACCAAATAATTTTTTTCCAATTATCGACTGTCCAATCCTTATGCTCCTGTGCGAAGTGGAGACATTTTCTCTTGTTAACTGCAGACAGCAAAGGTGTTCGAACAGGCCTCCTTCTGCCATATCCCATCCGTGCCGTGTACGGCGAACAGTGCGTGCACAGATCATTTGAGGGATCCTTGATTAAGATGGTCTGTAATTGCTGCACTGTTGCCTATTACCAGTCTGGACACTCCGGTCCGCCCGCGCAGTCACTAGTCGATGACGACCACACGTTGCACGCAGAGACCCAGTTTTTTGGCTGACAGTCCAGTCTTTAAACACTTTAACAACAGTGGCTCTGGAACATTTCATGAATGCGGCGGTTTCAGTGATACTCGCTCCATGGCTCCGAGCTCTTACAATCGTCCCACGTTGAAAGTCCGTCAAATTGCATTTTTACCCATCTCGTCACCCAAAAATCACTTCTACTGTCGCAAGCACTAAGCTTTCCCTTTTTATACTAGCCTCACCCTCTGGCGGCAGCAGCGTGCAGCCATAGCTCATTTGCTTAAAACTGTCAGGTAGTCATAATAAAGTGGCCACTCAGTGTGTATAAAAATGTCAACAAACATCAGGAACGAACAAAAAAAAAAAAAAAGGTTCATTTTTTCCCCCTGAAAACCCAAATGCGTAAAAAAGCAGCAGAGAAGAATTCTCAGAAAAAAAAACGCACAAGAATTGAAAATGCTTCTTGTTGTTGGTGGTATATATATAGGAACTCTGCATGTGTCAGAGAAACAACAAAGGAGTATTCAGCTTTCATTTTTGTGGCAAATACAGACTAGCTCATAAAAGATAAAGAAAAAAAGTTAGCGGATAATTTTACTATGTAAGAAAATTTATGGGCATCCCTTCCATTTTTTGGCTGCCTACCGGGCCGGTAAATATGTATATTAGCGTCCTAAATTATTTCGTCGGAAAAATGTCAGTACCTCGAAAAAGTGTGACAAAGATTTTAGAGTACGGAAATTAATGGCAAATGGTGCAGAAATTTCATATTTTAAATGTGTTTTAAAGATTTTCTATCATAATATTGAACTGTGAGTGATGCTGTGAAGAGACGCTGCAGTAGGCCTAATGCATCGCCAGAGGTGCATTCAAATAAAATGTGACTGCATACACAACCACTGAAACAGAAAACTTGCTGCAAACCCGCAAATCACGATAACAATGGAACGAGATAATTTAAAGAAAAATTAATATAACAGTAAATAATTATTAGAACATTACAGATTCCAGAGAGGGCAAAAGGACATTACGACTGAATCCGCAAAAATGTGTGTAAAATGGACCTTAAGGCCAAAACTTAAAAATTTTTGGACTATGAACCTCATAAAAACAAGAGACTAATTTTTATATCAAGAAAAGCAGTTCTGTTAATGAACCTTCAAAAATTATATATAGCATCTTTAACAACTTAATTCAAAAATAGTACTTATAAAATATATAAGGAAAATATTTTATTTTAATAACTGGCAATTGCAAGAGTAACCTGGCAATAAAATAAAAAAAAATCTTTCTGTGTAAATGAAACTTTTGTTACAGTTCCTATATATTGAGAACAGGCCTTGATAAAATCAAGAGGCCAGAAACTTCTGCAAAAACAAAATAACTCTATCGGAAGATGTGAAAAATAGTTGAACATTCTCATGTTAAGATAGAATTAAATATATTAATCTTAGTAAAACCTTAAGTGTTTTAATTGCTGTAATAATATTTTTATTTTTTTAATCTACAAGCAAAAACTATCTGCAAAATCTGCTAATAATTTTCAAACTATCCACATATGGCGTACGCGTGTACGTCTATATTGTGTGACTCTGTGCATCGCTACGGCGACGATGTGAAGCTTAGCTTCATTGAAAGGAAGATTCGCTGCAGCGTTTAATTCACGCGCGGACGACTACAAGTCCAAGCGCGTATTTTGTTACCACGAGAGCGAGCCGTGTTATACTCATACGCTACACAATATAGTTCGTTCATGTTTTGTCATTGTTTTTAAAGCGATGTTGAGAAATTTTTCGTTCTTTCGCATACTCGTGGTATGCGAAAGAACGTAGAAAAGCATGTTAGAAAGTACTAACATGCTTTTCTATGTTGTATAGGAAACTGGGGAACTATAACTTTCGGTTCTGGTTTGAACAGCTTCCATTCATAGCTGATTTGCTGTGTCACTGCACTTTTGGTTCTCCTGTGTTAATAGCTTGTTCGCAGGTCAGTTTCCATCTTACTCATACATATCTTTTGCAAATCGAAGAGTTTTTTTCCCAGTTTTTCCTGCCAACAACATACAGGATACAACAAAATAAAGGGTGGATGCTGTGGACCTATTTTCTGTAGCGTATCACTACATTTATTGCTCTCCTGCCAACAACAACCTCTTTCTCTTGTACTCTTCCGCTCATCATTTTGGTACAGCAAGAAACCTTCCTTTTAAAGGACCAAAGCTTCACATTCTTTGCCGGAGCAATACATTAGGCCTACCGCAGCTTCTCTTCACAGCGTCAGACTCACAGGTCAATATTACGAAAAAAATATATCTTTAAAACACATTCAAAATATGCAATTTTTGCACCATTTGACATTAATTTCCATACACTAAAATCTGTACATCGCACTTTTTCCAGGTACTAAAATTTTTTCAACGAAATAATTTAGGACGCTAATCTACACATTTACCACCTGGCCTACCTACCCCTTGGACCGGCCCTGGCTGGAAAACCACAAGATCGAATCCTTACAGCTACCTCAGGTCTGACCTTAATACTACTAAGAAAATTTGGGAATCTATACAGCAACGTTTAGATAACCGCATTAAATACCCCAGTATACTGGCAGACCTCTGTAATGTGTTGACTAATATGGGACTAACTGCACCAAACACTAATCAATAATGTCACTGCAAGTATGCTTCGTAGGTGTCAAGACGTTCTTCGACACATAGGTAGTGTTACTGGATACTGAAATCCAGAGGTTTGGACATTCTCTGAATATACACTTTTGTCTATATTGTGGTACTACTTGTTGTGAGCAGAAATTGCCCATTGAATTGTTTTTGCAAACACACTCTGGCGTTTATGTTACGTGGCTTCACTTCATGCAATATCCCTAACTTTTTGTGACCAGTATATATATATACATACATACATTGCTGAAAAAAAATGTGTACAATCAAACTGTGACAGTTTGTACGGCTTTTCTACACAGCGTAGCTACGTGATCCAGCCTTTAATCTGTTGCCCTTAACGATCTGATAATAGAAGAGATCCATAATTCAGAGAAAGGCTAATTAGGAAGCACTGGCCTAGTCGGAAAAGTATTAATCCGACAGTGAATAGAAATATTGGTTTGTGGCTCTCTAATTTAATTGCTTAGAAAAGATTATTCATTCAGAGAAATCTGAAGATACAGACTCAACTAGCAAATACAAAAATTGGTCTATTACTCTTGCCATTTGGGAACAAACAGCTACAAAATTCAAAGTGAACATTAAATTCAAAACCAGTAGCACCAAAAGTAAACAGCTATCAAGATGGTTTTGAAGCATTACAGAAACAAAGGAGCAATGATATGTGTTCAAAAATAATATTGAGAGAAAATTAATTCAAATTAGAAAAAAAATCCTCATAAAACTATACTTCCAAACAAAGTAGTAGAATGTAAAAGTATGTGCGCACGCCGATAGTTTTCAAATTATTAGCAGATTTTGCCAATATGGGCACATTTGGACGTTTGTGGCCTCTAGATTTTATCAAGGCCTGTTTCTCAGTACATAGGAACTGTATCAAAAGTTTCCTTTACACAGAAGGAATTTAAATTTTGCCAGGTTCCTCTTGCAGCAACTAGTTATTAAATTAAAATCTTTTCCTTAAGTAATTTGTAAGTAGACAGTATTTTTTTTTATTGGAGGTTTAACGACCACCGTGAGCAACTCAATGGGCTATAAGCAGTCGCCCGTCCCTAATTTAGGGTCACTGGTTCCAGGGAAGGAAGGGAGCCAGTGCTGTAAGACAAACACAACATCCATGCCTCACCGAGATTCGAACCCGGACCCCGTTCGGACGAATGATCAGAGGCCAGCGCTTAGACCACTGCGCCACCGGGGCGGCACACTCACTTCGTAGTCAGCCATAATTCAAAGCAAAATCTTAAGTGCAAAACGAGATTCTTCTGGTCACTGGGGGCAGCACAGTAATTTTTGAACTATGCTGTTGAAAATACTATTTATAATTTTTAAAGGTTCATTAATGGAACTGTTTTCTGGGTATAAAATGTTGCTTTTAATTCTCTTGTTTTTATGAGGTTCATAATCCAATATTTTGCCATAAAGGTCAATTTCACACACATATTCAATTGTATTTTGCCGTCATCGGAATTTGTAATGTCCTAATAATTATTTTTTTATTGTTTCTTTAAATTATCTTATATTGTCATTGTGATATGCGGGTTTGCAGCAAGTTTTGTTTCAATGGTTGTGTTCACAGATACATTTTATTTTTATACAACTTTGCTTCCAACTTCTCCCACCCCTGCATTCCTGAAATTTGAACAAAAATTTAGTAAACTGTAACTGGAAAAGCAAAGCAACTGGCCACCTTGCCTGTGACAGGTTCAATAGCATTCCTCTGCTTCATTATTTGATAGGCACAACTCTGATATGTGGAAGGGGAGATGGGCACATTTGAATGTAAGTGTGTACTCCCACAGTCTAACAAAATGTTGCATTGGATATTTGTATATTCCATTTGGATACAGATACATTATGATTTCAGTAAGCTTAATTCACATCTGGTATAAAACGTGCATTTTCAAAAAAAAAAAAAAAAAAAAAAAGTTAAATCTTTGCGTGCCTTAGGTAGACTTTGAATTGTGACTGACAATATACTTCTTGGCCACAGGACTCTGTACAGGGTGGGTTTTGAATTTTTTTCAACCTTGAAGCTTTCTGGATTTAATAAGTATCTCTCCAACAGCTTATTCCGTTTGTTACTCTACACACAATATATTTCTTGCAAAAAAACTGGCTGAATGAGCCTTAAGAAATGCTGATCTAATATATGATAACAGTAATATAGAGTATCCTTTATAACTAACATACCAATAAGCTGCGTTTGTAACAATGTTTGCTACACGGAAGCACATTTGAGTAATTAAGTATAAATTCAATACTCTCTAAACATTTGAAGAATTAGAATTTCTTTTACAACTAGCTGCATTTGTTATTTAAAAATCTAACCAAATATTCAGTAGCTCATAAAAATGAAAAGGTCTAAAATTTCGTTTCCTTGAAATATATTTTTGTTACTCTTTCACGAAAATACAAAATTAAAAACGAATCAGCTGTGTTTAGATCCGAAAATCTAACAAATTCTTTACTACTCCTAGTTTAAAATGCAGTCGATGATATATATACCTGTTAAGAAAATACATGAATGTGTTCACGTGTTAAGCCTACCTCCACGTGTTACGAAACGAATACATGAATGTCTTCACGTGTTACGGGAATCTCCACGAGTTACAGAAGCGAATACATGAATTGTGTTCGAAATCGAAGCCTATGAATTGAAACAGGAAAAGAACTTACCTTTTAAGAACAATAAAATCCATCGATTAGGCATGCATGCAGCTCTGGGCGATCGAGCTCAGCCTTGCCATAACTCACCGTCCGTAGTACAAGTGACGTAACAGCAGGTTAGAGAACGACGCAGCCGCAGACCAGAAGCTGCTTTAAAACCAATGGAATAAAATCTTCTAGTCGTATAAGCAAAAAAAAAGGAGGAATTCAATAATCTTTATCAATTATACACAAGCTTACTGTTTTATCAACAGTATAATTTTGTTCTTTTTGCCTGAATGTAATGTCACGCCAAAGATTAGCTGTGACCTTGCTAACATGACGAAAATGCAACGTTTAGCAAACGTAATGAATGTGACAAAATCGCAACGGTAACGGATGTAACATTTAACAAACGTTTATCAAACGTAGTCTTTGTACGGAAGACCGAATATCAACTTTTGCAACCGAAATGCGACGTCTTTTAAACGTCACGTGCTACTTGGGGTGCAGATCATTCATATCAAAGTTAGAGCCACAGGCTTCGTACAAATTGTCCAAACAAACACCATTACCCTCGAGACTTGCCGGATGGTGGAAATTTGCAGTTGTCTCAGGGAAGGAAGCCATGGGTAATAATAGTCAGGATCTCGTGTTCGAGAAAAGTTCGGGCGCCAATTATAATGAATTAGCTTTGTTTTCTTTTAGCTAAGCTAATTATTATGAATGAATAATGCTCTAGGCTTCACAATAATGAATTCCCAAAAGGGTGTTGTTACTCGTTAATTATGAACTTAAACAAAGTCTCAACGCTGGTTATTTATATTAAGTAATCAAAGTCATAAACCTAACAGCCAGACAGAGGTCTGACAAAACTAAGAATTGAGAAAGACTGAACTTACTGACAAACTTGTTTATTTCCAAGACTCTGGGTCAACTAAGGCACTCATATATCTTGTACATAATAATGAATAAACTTTCCTCTTATAGTTCACACACTCTCATAACAACACCTCGCAACGCCAACACATCAACCTCAACAACACAACACAATACAACACATCCGATGAACGCGCCTATATACTAGCTACCACCACGTCATGACTTACACTCATTGCCAGATCTCATTCAGCGGGTGAAATAATATTTCGTTCAGTAGGAAGATAATTTACATAGTAAAATAAAATAACCAGAGATAGTAAAATCAAAAGGAAAGTGAATATAGAGTATACCTTACAACACGTTGGTTGAGCATGGACTATCCTGGAAGGAGAAATGCGTTATTTGAAGAACTGGTTCTAAATTCGTGGCAACTTTAGAGAGGAGCCTCACTGTTAGTTATGATCTGTAAGATTTCATGAATGGCTGTAGATTTAGGGATGTGTAGGTAGCTAATTCCTTTATATCATCCCATATAGCCGACTTGAATTTGATAGTGCTATGGTGCCATGGTTACTGCATAGTGCCATGGTTACTTTACCCTCTGTTGTGTCTGTTTTATTCTTTTTGATTCTAAACAGTTTTACTGTATCGGCATAACGCTTCCTGCATATTTATTTACCATGCTTAAGAGAAATACTGACAATCTGCCTCTCTCCAGCGAGGCAGGTGTTTATGCGATTCCCCTACAATATACGGGCGGAAGCAGACGATAATACTACATTGGAATGACCAAGAGTTGATTTAGAGTGAGAATCAATGAGCCTAAAAAACATAAAGGACGGTAAAAAAAACCACAGCTCTTTGCAGAGAAGTCGCATTCAAGTTCACTATTTCTGTGTGGGATGATAAAAAGAAATAGGCTGCCTACTTCACCCCTAAATATACAACCATTCGAGTAACCTTGGAGATCATTACCAACAGTGAGGCTTGAAATGACAGTGTCTGTCTAAAGTTACCACGAATTTGGAACCAGTTCTTCATATATTGCCTTTTTTCATTCCAATATACCGCGTGTCCAACCAATGGAACGCTTTGTTTCTATGAATGAAAATTACATCGTACCTATTCGTACGTCAAGTCACCGCGTTCAAATCGTTGAACCGTTCTATTATTCAGATTGCAGTTTCTACCTATTTTCCATGAAAAATCCATCTGGTTGGCTTCTTCGAAAGCTGGGAAGCTTGTAAACGTTTATTTATGTTATTACGCCAATAAATCGAATTACTAGTGTAGTTTTACTATTTTATATAGTGTTGGTGTATAATTCCTCGTTAAAAATTTTTCGTGGTACAGTCTTTACGGAGGGTATCAACACTGCAATGCATTCTGGTTTCCACATTTCTGCTATCGCCGTAAAAAATAAGTTGTGTGAATTCACGGAAAATTCCCCGAAAATAATTTTCAGCACATTTTTAGTATTTTTCACTTATTTTTTAATTTATTTCCATTTTACTTTTTTTCTTTCTAGCAACGGAAGCATCCAGTAATTCGATAGACTTTTCGTTGCTCCTAATTCCGTTCTTCTACAGAAATGTCAGTTTAAGGGTTTTCCATTTTTATGAAGAAATGTTTGCTTCAGGGTTTTCCGTTTTTATACAAAATTTTTCCGTTGCTTTGATCTCGACATTTCCAAATTGCACATCAGAAATATTTTGTTTCCACCGGTTTTTTTTTCATTCACTTTATTTAACGTGGTCGACTGACGTGCGAATGAGCGAGCTGCATTGCAGACTTATGACGTGCAAGAAATATTTCCCTGCTCAGTGTTCAAGGGAGCTATGGCCTGTACGCAAGTAATGAACTGTACCGACTGAGCCGGCAAATCACTTATAATCCCGTTTAACCTAGAAACTCATGGGAGTTTGCTCGATGAAAGGTTTTTCGTTATGAATGAGGATTAGTCAATTTATATTTTGTAGGCCCTTGTAATTTTTTTAATTCGTCTATTATATTTTTCTTTTGTGTTGGAGGAATTATCACAAATTTCAGATTTTTGTAACGTCATGATTTTTTCAAAACAAAGTGACAGTGACTTTTAGTTTTGTTTAAGAAAAGTGAGACCTGTTATTTGAGAGAATCATTGCACAAAACCCTTAAATATAAAATTTGCTCTTGTGAACATACTGCTTAAAATGCAAGTAATAGTAAATATAAAACAAGTTAGTAAAATCATGCAATGCATTCATTATGAAACGCTTTCCAACATACCAGAAATCATTACTAAAGTTATGAGGATAATGGCTGGGGAATAAATCTCGCTTCTGCGTTCTGACCTTTAACCACATTTCGATGATATTTAATAGAACTGGTTCAGTAAACCCCTGGAACAACATAATAAAGTTTTGTCGCAATAGAATCAATTTTAGTTAAGTTATGAGGATAATGGCTGTGGAATTAATCTCGCTCCTTTGACCACATTTCGATCATATTAAACAGAACCGGTTCAGTATATCTCCGGAATAACATAATAAAGTTTAATCGCAATCGAAGCATGTTTACATAAGTTATGACGCGTAAAGGCAATGGAATGGATCCCGCTCCTATTTCCTGAGCTTTGACCCCATTTCGCTCATTTTCAACAGTGTGCGTCCCCATGTGTGCCCCTACCACATACTAACATTTCATCGAAATCGAACCATTTTTACGCGAGTTATCGTGCGGGAGAACAGACAGATAGACGGACAAAGCTGCTGCATATACGCTTCTTCAACCTACTGTTGAAAACCGTAAATAAGTAAAACGGAAACTAAATACAAATTAAAATTACTCATGACAAAATCTCCCTCATACTGTTTTCGAAATTGAATGCAGTAAACTGAAAGTAATCAATTCATCGATTTTTTTTTCTGATTAGTTAATTAATTTTTCCACTCAGCCGACCCAGCTCTTTTAATTAATTAATCTTTCCAGTCCTGTTTTAGGCCAGTGTCCTTGATTATAGTGGGTGTTTCCGAATAGATCAGATACGCACACAGAGATATCAAGTCTAGCTTTGTTTAAAGAGATAATCTCTGCAGGCGTCGTGGAGGAAGCGAACGCGCGGAACATGTAGGTTTCAATTTCTACGGCGATGAATTCTGAAAGATCTAATTTCGTTACACTCCTCCAGCTTCCATCATTCATTTCTGACTACAATGAACTAGAAGTGAATGAACATTGTAATTACAGTAGTTCATTGGATAGACAAAATGGCGCTCTGTCTCCTCCTGCAAAGCCTATGTTAAGCTTTATTCAAATAGATTACGAGGTAGCAATAACATGTCGCGAGCGTTGTTTCAAGAGACCTATTTAGTCGGTTATCTGTTTCGTACACATAAACATATATTTGTTCATAGTTCATTGAAGTGTAGTATTGTGTACTCCTTTGCGATCATGGATCTTGCGTTTCGATAGAGTAAAGCCATTAATGGAAAATGCGCCTTGAAAGATATTCTGCACATTTGCCATTTATTTGCTTGGTATGGCTAATTGAGAGGTATCCAACATAACATCAGCAGTAACTTCATCTTGTGTATCGGTAAGGGACCAACAATTGGATGTTATTGAGTTACAAGATTGCGAAGGCAGAAATTATATTGATTACGAACATGAGAATAAAACACGTAAATGCTGCAAAATGCAATGACAATAATGAAAGAAGTAAAGACATTCAAAACAACAAAATGCTGCTGTAAAAAATAATAACAATGTAATATCTTCTTATGTACAAACGTATCTTTCCCAACTTATCTTATGAGAAAGAATGATTTTTTTAATTTGGGGCTAATCTGTCCTACGAGTTAGACAAAGAATTTCTAGTAAACAATTTAATACAAAGTGCAGCATTGACAGAGTGTGTGAGAGGCAGCTTCCTTTGCAAGCTCTGTGCTATCTCCATGACAGAAGTGCATGTGTGACGTATACACTAATATAATCTTCATTATTGATTCCTGTACCCGTATGTAAATTTTGATTCATTCTCATTAAGCAAATTCTAACTTAACGCTACATTTTCTCTCTCGCTGAATTTTGGTTTGGCAACCTTACTTGAGATGAGGGTGAATGTCGTATCTGATAATGATTGATAGGTATTATGTTTACTATGTATCAGGGCTTTAGTTAGAAGTCGGTTAGTGTGTAAGATCGTTGTAATTGTTCTGGAGAAAAGTTCAGAGATTACAGTGATATTGTATCGAGAAATTTGTTACGAATACACATTTATGTCACAAAAGCGGTATTTTGATTGTTATGCTTCTTTGCTTTTGAAGTCTCAAACTGTTGCCGTATCGTAAGATTAGAAGCGTATTTTGTGCGTTAGAAGCTGTCGCATATTCAGCTAGCAACCATTGATTAAATACAACGTGAATTCTATTCTTTGACATTCTGCTGACTAATGCGTAGCAAGGATCAATTAAACGATTGTTCGATTTGTAAGTACAAGCCTTGTTATTTTACCTGGCCATTAGAGACATTAAGTGCTTAGTTAGTTCTTTGATATGTGCATAAGCTATCGGGAACACGACGTAGCTCTACGGAATGTTACAGTAAGAAGAGAGTTCGCATTGAAGTACGCTAGTGTCTGGTGTAACATAGAAAATTAACAGATACCTTCAACTGATTACATTAAAACATTAGATAAAATACTATTTTGACATATGTACGCATCTTTAATGGGTTACCCCAGTTTCGGCAGTTTACTATGACGTGCGAAGAATTTGTCACTCAATTTTACGATTGTGTCCTATTACACTGAGGAGCGAAAAAAGTGTTTTTCGTGGTGACTGGAATTTTCGACTTGATTCCTTGACTTTTTGTGCCGCTCATTCCTCAAATGGTATCCTTTTTGCTCTAGGAGCTCTAGTTTTCGAAATATTGTTGGCGGTATTACCTAGTATTGCTTTATTTTCTCGCCAGCATTTATTACCTGTTGGTATACATACCTTTGGATTTTCTGTTGATGTCCGTGTTTGCGTGTGCACGTTACATGTTCAGACATGCCTTTTCTTCTGTTTCAGGCGTTGACATGGATTCATCACGAAGAAAATATGTCAATCATCCGGATGTCTTTTGTTACATTTCCGGAGAGTACATTTTCGCTCAAAAGCTAAAAGTCATAACGGACTTTGTGAAAAGAGCTGATTTTGCCTACTTCACAGTAAAATTAGGGGACCAAGATAGGCCCGGGGCATCGCGCGTCGTGTGCAAAACATGTACAGAGCACCTGCGACAGTGGACGAATGGGAAAGGGAAGAGCATGAAATTTCGTATAACAACGGTATGGCGCGTACAGAGCAACCGCAGTGATGACTGTTACTTTTGTCTGGTGAATATAAAGGTATAATGAATAAAGTTTTCCGCTGGACGTGTAATGCAGGTAAGCTTACGTTAAGTCACGTTAGGGTTAGTGGAAGGTTACTTGACGTAGCTAAAGTGTGCCTAATCTTCAACGTGCTACAGTTTGTTTAGGCAAGACACGCACGTGCAATAAGTTCATTGAATATGGAACTTCTTTTTACTCAGCGTTCCTCATTATCTTGAATATCAGTACTATAACTTCGGTTTTAGTACA
Organism: Macrothele yani; assembly: GCA_039090855.1. Classification (NCBI taxonomy): domain Eukaryota; kingdom Metazoa; phylum Arthropoda; class Arachnida; order Araneae; family Macrothelidae; genus Macrothele; species Macrothele yani. The sequence goes on from CM077002.1 coordinate 143,452,567, forward strand.
TTAGTACCTTGAAGGCTCCTTATTAGAGCGGTAAACACAATATACCCTGGACGTAACGTAGACACTCAATAAAATAGACTTAACGGCCAGACAGAGGTCTGACAATAAAATGAACTAAGAAAACGTACTCACTTTTAACCTTTTATTGGGGAACTCCTGGTATTACTTAAATACACACTCCAACATACACACTCCAACAAAACACAACTACTGATATTCCGAACTTTCGTACTATCGTAGATAAATCACATAACAATAATATTGGAAGAACCTATCACATATAAAACGAAGCTGCTTGGTATAGTTGAGCGCGCCTATATATACTGCATACCACCACGTCATGACTTACACTCGTTGCCACATATAATTCAGCAGGAGAAATAACATCTCGTTAAGTGAGAAGATAATTTGCATAGGAAAATAAAATAACAAGAGATTGTAAAATCAAAAGGAAACTGAATCTATAGTATACGTTACAAAGGGCATCAATGGGAAGAGTCGGATTAAATGGATGTATCCTGATCTAACCTCCGCTAGACGCCCTGTTCCATATTCATAAAATATACCTGTCCCAACATGTAGCAGGTTTGCGGAGCTCTCCGAAGATTTGGATGAATTGGCTGGTGAGAAAGAAAGCTATGCTGGTGAACATGATAGTGGTTTTCAAGAACCTTCATCAGCTGCTTAAGGTTTCAGTCAAACGGATTTGAACGATAACATAATGGATCTAAGTCTTCCAAAGAAGGCAGCTGATATGTTAGCTACGAGGCTGGCAGAAAAAAATGAACTTTTACCGGGAACAAAAATCACAGTGTATCGCAACACAGAAGAAGCGTTACTGCCATTTTTCACAAAAGAAAACGAATTCCTTTTCCGCAGCAATGTGCCAGGATTGCTGATTATATTGGGAATACACACCCAGTAAATGTCGGTTATTCATAGATAGCTCCAAACGTTTTCTCAAATGTGTATTTCTGCATAACGGGAACAGATACATATCAATCCCAATCGGTCACTCAGTTGGTATGTGGAAAGATCGGGTTGCAATTGCCATAGTCCTAGGGAAGAGAGCATACTGCGATCACTAATGAGACATCTGTGTGGACTTGAAGAGGGTAAATTTTATCATACGGCAGCAGGCCGGGTACATTAAGTACCCGTGCGTTGTATGTCTGTGAGACAGTAGAGCTAAAGATCAACACTGTGTGAGAAGACAGTGGCCTGTGTGAGAAAACATGGTAGCCGGAGAGAAAAATATCATCACAGAACCGTTGGTGGACAGAGAAAAGATCATATTGCTACCATTGCACATCAAACTTGGTTTGATGAAACAATTTGTAAAGACACTTAAGAGAGACGGAATGTGTTTGGCTACGTATGTAGAAAGATTCCAGCGTTGAGCATGAAGAAAATAAAAGCAGGAACATTCGACGGGTCACGAATCCGGGAACTCAAGAAAGACCAGCGTTTCTAAGACTGAATGGACAATATTGAGGAATGTGCATGGCCGTCATTTTGTATGGTTGTACAGAATTTTCTTGGGAACCATAAGGCCGTTAACTACCGTGAACTAGTGGAGAATATGCTCACTGCGTTTTGCACACTTGGTTGTAACATGAGCATTAAATTGCATTACCTCCACAGTCATTTGGATCGATTTCAAAATTGTCTTAGTGATATCAGCGATGAGCAAGGGGAGCGATTTTACCAGGAAATAAGGGCCATGGAAGAACGGGGCCGGGGACGATGGAATACGCATATGATGGCGGATTATTGTTGGAGCATTTGCCACGAATATCCAGCAACCACGCAGGAAATCACAGAAACACGGGCTCAGCAACATGCCTCAATGACGAAACGTGAGTTGTTGTTCATGCTCTAGGCTTCTTGGGATTTCTCTGCATATTTCATATCGTAAGAAGCAGATCTGGTAGACAAAAACTAATGACATTTTCGAAATATGTGACCCCAAAATACCCCCAAAAGTGTCTAACATCTTAGTCACCAAATGTTTTGTTCCCTAGTGTTATTGTCGTATGAATTTCTGTGATTTGATTTTGATTTTTCGTCGAAGAAAACAACTAAGAAGGGAAAAAATCGTTGTTTTTTTAGGAAAATAACATTGTTTTTTTTATTGTTTTTGTTAACTCATCGCACCTGTCCCTAAATTAGATTAATACTCATTTTCTTAATTACTTTGAAATTCTGTCTTTGACTCAATTTCTACGAAGGTGAACTTTATTGTTAACACCACAGATTCAAAATGAAAATAATTTAGTTTGAAAGGGCTTCGTCAAAATGAATGCCAAATTAGTTGTGAGAGGCTTAGTGGCTAGAACAGTCATCTTCAGTTGCGTTTGCAGAGGGTTAGATTCTAATAAGACGACTGTGAACTACCCAATCCCTCCGTGCGTCGGGCAAGCAAGTTAGGTCAGCTGACCCGGGATATTGGACCCACACTTATAATGAAGTTCATCCGTTCCTTCCCTTCTTATTCTGATCTTCCTTGAGGGAAGATTTGACCCTCTTCTTTTCATTTCAATGCAGGAAGTATAGAGAGATACAACTTTGTCTAGCACTTAATCGTCTAAATAATGTCAACGTAGGAAATTCAACTGTGAGCTAGTGAGGAAAGCAATTGAAAACAACCAAAGCCTAAAGATAGCAAAGGGACATCTCAGTAAGGGAAGAAAACAGACTATGGCTCTGAGAAAAGAAGATGGTTCTATAACAAGAAATAGAGGCGAAATTTTGACAAGAGTGAAAGATTTCTACTCCAAATTATATGAAAGGGATGATACATGTACTCCAGACATCATGAAAGGTACCAGAGTTCTTCCAGTCCTCCCAGCAGAAGTTGCTCATGCAATCAAGAACATGAAGCGGGGTAAGCTCCAGGAGCAGATGGAATTACTATAGACATCATACAAGAAGCAAGTGGAGAAATCGAAACAGTACTCGCCCAAATTTTCACTCGATGCCTTAATGAAGGGAAGATTCCTGAGGATTGGAACAATGCTACAATGATCCTGCTACATAAAAAAGGTGACATTGAGGATCTCAGGAACTACAGACCTATCAGCCTCCTATCAGTGGTTTATAAAATCTTCACTAAAGTTCTTTCACACCGCTTGAAGGTAACACTGGACATGGCTCAACCGAGAGAACAAGCTGGATTCAGGAGTGGCTACAGCACAATAGATGATATCCATGTACTGAGAGAACTAATTGAAAGAGCGAGGGAATATGAACTTCCATTGTGCATGGCTTTTATCGATTATGAAAAAGCCTTTGATTCGGTGAAACCATCAGCAGTTACCACGGCTCTGAAATCCTGCGGTATTGAAGATGCATACATTAATATTATTAATAACATCTATGAAAATGCAAGTGCAAAGATTCGGCTGTTTGAAAATACAACACACATAAAAATTGGAAAGGGAGTGAGACAAGGTGACACCATATCTCCGAAGCTCTTTAATGCCACATTGGAAAATGTCTTTCAATCACTGAACTGGGAAAACAAAGGGATAAAGATTAATGGAGATTATCTAACCCACCTTCGTTTTGCTGATGACGTAGTCATTTTTGCAACTACCCCATCAGAGCTGCAGAGTATGATCCAGGAACTTGCTGACAAGAGTAAAAAAGTGGGATTAAAAATGAACTTTCAGAAGACAAAAGTGATGTTCAATGCTTTTACAAGAAATGAAGATTTATCGATTGATGGAGAAAAACTGGAGATAACAGATACGTATGTTTATCTTGGACAGCAGATATCAAGTGAGGGTCACATTGATGAAGAAATTAATCGGCGTACAAAACTTGCCTGGAGAGCTTTTGGAAGAAACAGCATAATTTTCAAGAGCAATATGCCATTATGTCTTAAAAGAAAAGTGTTTGATCAATGCATCCTTCCAGTGCTTACGTATGGTGCAGAGACGTGGACCTTAACTAAAAGAGACATACAAAGGCTGCAGACAACTCAAAGCAGCATGGAGAGGTGCATGCTTGGTATAACCAGGAGAGATAAGAAGAGGAACTCGTGGATCCGAAAAATGACGAGAGTGGAAGACATCATGATCAGAGTTAAATCCCTGAAATGGCAATGGGCTGGACATACTGCCAGAAGGACAGACCATAGATGGACAGCCGAAATTTTAGATTGGATTCCAAGGGACAGGAAAAGACCCAGAAAAGGACCACATGGGAGATGGGTGGATGAAATTCGTAAATATGCGGGAGTGACATGGAGGAGACTGGCACAAGACAGACCGTTGTGGAGGAAACTTGGGGAGACCTTCGTCCAGCAGTGGATTGATAATGGTTGACAATGATGATGATGATGATGACAGATCTAGTGCTGAAAAGTACGTGAAAAATATTATATAATTGAAAATAAGTCACCGGTAGTCTTCGAAAAGATGAAACAAACTACTAAACGAAGGAGTTAAAGAAACATTCGCTGCAAGAAATCGTGCCGATAGCAATGGCACTTCTTTACAGGAGGTTTAGGTAATTAATTTTCTGCAAAATGAATTTTGATAATTGGAATTTGTTTATATGATACAGATTGGTAACCTCACTACACTATCGGAAAAATGTTTGTTTGCAATGTAGGAGCAATAGTGATGCTTTTACAAAGAAATAAAGTTTACAGTCTCATCGACTTCATTGAGGAAAGATACACTTCATTGTGCAAATATCCCATTTTTGTTTTGTTTGCATTTAAGTACACAGTAACCTCAAGCTTCGGATAAATTCGAAATATTTCAAATGCGTCGGAGCTAAAATAGCTTTGTTTCCACCTCCAACTAACGTTTACCTTAAACCTCCAGCTGAGTGTCAATGGCGTCTTCAACTCAAATCTCACCTGCTGTATCATGACATTTGAACTTTAGCTTGGAAAAGAAAGAAACCAAACAAAAGAAAGAAGAGGGAGTTCACTTCTGAAATAAGCATTTCAGATCCTTTGACATAGAGAGAGAAATCTGATACTTTGCATCATAATATGTGTTTGAAAAAGCAGATTTTCAGTTCTGCGGCATTGAAACCGAAGTACAACTGTACATTTCCTGCTGAGTGAGGTCCAATGTTCACTTCTGCGGCACTGAAACCGAAGTATGACTGTACATTTTCTTCTGAGTGAGGTCAAATGTTCAGTTCTGCGGCATTGAAACCAAAGTACGACTGTACATTTCCTGCTGAGTGAGGTCAAATGTTCAGTTCTGCGGCATTGAAACCAAAGTACGACTGTACATTTCCTGCTGAGTGAGATCAAATTTTCAGTTCTTCCGCATTGAAACCGAAGTACGACTGTAGATTTCCTTTTGAGTGAGGTCAAATTTTCAGTTCTGCGGCATTGAAACCGAAGAACGACTGTACATTTCCTGCTGAGTGAGGTCAAATTTTCAGTTCTGCGGCATTGAAACCGAAGTACGACTGTACATTTCCTGCAGAGTGAGGGCAAATTTTCAGTTCTGCGGCATTGAAACCAAATTACGACTGTACATTTCCTGCTGAGTAAGGTCAAATTTTGAAACATCAATGTAATCTGCATAACAGCGTGATATTTACGTAAACCCTTCTTATTTTGCGTTATCGTCAACGACATCTCAGGACACCATATGGGGACATTTTCACTCTGTTATCAAATGGGGACATTTTCACTCTGTTATCCAATAAAAAAATGTTGTGGAGCTTCTATTTAGATGTACAAATAACCAGCAAGATTTAACCTCCCAACTGCATAAAGCTAAGTTGTTCGTTCGTGAGTAATTAATTTGAATGCCCTGGATCAGCAATATAGAACCTGCTATGCTATACAGTTACTGTTGAACACTGAAATTCGAATAGGTAAGCAAATGAAATGTTTTTGTTTAAACAATTATCGTTATAAAATCAACTTTTATTTATTAATATATTTTTCTTTCAATGTTTCATGGGTGAAAAAGAATTTACAAAAATGGCACCTCGGTTTAAAAAAGCACAAATTCTATAACAAAATACTTCTTATTTTATTTATTTTTTCTTCTTACTATTGCTTTTCCCTTCTCTATTTTACCGGACACCCCAGTGGGATCTCTTCATGAGTATCAAGGACAAATCGTCAAGGACACCTCAGGACACCATATGGGGACATTTTCACTCTGTACAACTCCGCGTTGCAGAATGTATGAGGTGTAAAAATAAGTTTTAAAGAGCTTTAAGACAACGCAAGATGTATGTAATTTGAGAGAACACAACAATACCTTTACGAAGCAAAATCTGCTCTGTTATTATATATATCTTTCCGCCATCGGTCGGGGCAGCTGTCGTATTCCAGCCATAAAGAATACTTCGTCGTGTGACGCGATGAAGTCGTCAACCCACTTTTCCACTTCGTCACATGTCCGGAACCGTACAGCAGACAAACCATGTTGCATAGATAGGAACAAATGATAGGCCAAATGGGTTATGTCGGGTCTACATGCCGGGTTCTTCAAAACTTCCCAGTCAAGCATCAATAACGTTTCCTTGACCGATTTCGCGACATGCGAACTAGCGTTGTCATGCAGTAATTTCACAGGACGTAATCCTTTGCCTGTGAATGGACGATTCCGATAGATTTCCTGGTTCAATCGCAGCATTTGTTGCTTGTAGCGATCGGAAGTAACAGTTTGACCTTGTACCAATAGATCACAACCTTTATATCCCACCAGATGCACTGCAAAACTTTCTTGGAGTGAATATTGTGTTTCGGTGTCAAAGTCGTTGCTTCACCGGGGTCAACACAGTGTTTTTTGCGTTTGGGATTGTCGTACCATATCCACTTGTCATCACTCGTAACGACGTTCTGTGTTGTTTATTCAACAGATTCAAACACTTCATGACACGCTCATCCTTGTTCCTCTAGCTCAGGTCATGTGGCACCCATTTTCCTTCCTTCTGAATATTTCACATCGCGCGTAAACGATTGGAAATGGTTTATTGAGCTACCCTCAGTTGTTTAGCTAGTTCTTTTGCGTTTGAGACGAATCTTCATCCAGCAATGCTTGCAGTTCCTCATGAGCAAACTTCTGCGGGGCGCCCCTACGTTTTCGATCGCTATCATCAAACTCACCTGTTTTAAACCGTCTGAAATAAATCTCACCTGTTTTAAACCGTCTGAAATAAAACTCACACGTGTTTTCCGATACAATATTCTCCCCCAGAACAGAACAGATCGATGCACATGCTTTTCCAGCACTTTTTCCTTGATGAAATTTGCAAGGAATGCAGTGTCGAATAAATGAAGTATTGCTTGTCATCTTTCACCTACCGATGTGCATGTGCGTTTGACTGTTGGGCAAACTTCTGTGTCACATTTTATACCCCGGGCCAGTTACGGTCACACGACAACAACGCGGGGGAATGTCAAATATATAAATTAGCGGTATACGTCACACAAAAAACGCTTTAAAACTTATTTGTATACCTAATAGTTTCAGCGTTTTGACATCAACTTTCAAGTCGCATGTGAGATTTTTGTGAATTTCTCCCAAACGGTCCATATGAAACCAAAACGTGAAGTCCTTACGTTTTGAGCATGGGTTCCCAAATTACTTGGAATGCAGCCTCACTGTTTATTCTCATTAGATGAGATGTTCTGTGATGCCCATTACTGCAACCATTGGAGTGGTAATAACCAGAAAACCCTTTTTAGAATCCCATGATTTTTCGGTATGACAAGGAATAATAAAAATTCTTCTATTTATCTTAAGATTCGGCCTTTGACGGTGACAAATACGGCTATAACTGCAGCTATACTTGCTAAACAATTTGTTGTTCAGTTATATTTCCGACTAGGAATTTTTGCCACCTATAGAAACACTATAAATCATCTGAGGAAAGCCAAATTTGATCTACACTGGCGGAAAGTGAAAAAAGAACACCACGAAGGAGACGTCTGATACCAACGAAATTTATACAGCATAATAACGGAATACAAAGGATAACGTGATCAAAACATTATGGCAAAATACAGCTGTATTTGCTGGTAAACTGAAAAATAACATTTCCATGTAACATGGTTAGTACGAGGTTGAACCGCAATGAACTGCGTCACACTGTGCAATTGTGGCATGGAGTCTGTCGTACAGATGTTGGATGTAAGTTTGGGGTATTGTGTTCCAAGCATCCTCAACCTGAACGCGTAAATTGGGGATGGTCGTGGTTGGCTGTTGAGACCGCATAAGTCGTTGTCCCATAAAATCCCACACGTGCTCAATGGGGGACAAATCCGGTGAACGTGCAGGCCATGGAAGTTGTCTCACACCCTGAAGTGCATGTTGAGTTGCACGTGCCGTGCGTGGGCGTGCGGCATCTTTTGCTGGAAAATACCACGATGGACCGACCTTACAAATGGCACAACAACGGGCTGAATGATGTTGTTGATGTAGGAGGTGCTGTTTAACGTACCCGGTACAGTACGGGAGTGATATCTGATCGCTCCTCACACCAGGAGACCAGGTGTAGGCCCTGCGTGTTGCTGGCGGATGCAAGACGCTCCCCTGTGCGTCTGCGAACAAGCATACAGCCATCGGAGGCTCAAAATCAGAATCTGCTTTCATCGCTGAACACGACAGATCGCCATTGCGTTCTCCAGTGTAGACGTTGGCAACACCACTGCAGCAGTTTCTGACGGTGGGCTGGAGTCAGAGGTACACATGCCAGGGGCACACGCGCACGTAGTCTTGTACCCAGTAGACGGGTGCGGATTGTTCGCACAGTCACCTCACGTGCAACGACAGCTCGGATTTGCGTCGAAGTGGATGTTCTGCTTGACAACGCCGCTCTTCTTATGCGTCGATCGGTCCGCTCATCAGTCCGTCTGTGACTCCCGGTTCCACTTCTCCTCGTGTGGGAATGTTCTTCGGACCATCTACGCCACCGTCATACCAGCACCGATACTTCCCGTCCAATTCGCTACTAAATACGACGATACGACCACCCCGCCTCGCGGAGTCCGACTAGACGACCTCGCTGAAAGTCCGATAACTGCTGAAATCTTACACATCTTTCATGTCCAGGCATTGCAGCTTCTTCGGGGTCTTCGCACGTGTACGTACGCCGACGACTGATTACATTCACTTCGCCGTACTCCTTAAATACCACCGACGATAACTTGCATATTATGCCGTGCTGTGGGGTAAGCGCTCACCGGTTGGTCCCGAAATTAACATCACACCTACGTAAACTTGACCCCATTAATATATGTAAATTTCATAATCGTCCGCCAATTCTATCTTGGTGTTCTTTTTCACATTCCGCCAGTGTATTTACTAATTCATGACTGATACTGTTGCACATTCTTTTAAAGGCTATTTTTCTACATTTTTCTCCCTTTTTTTCATATGTCCTTTTACATTAAGAAAAATATTGGGGTTTCTTTCTTATTTATTTCGACGCCAAACTTTGATAAATCTACTGCTTGATTGATTGATGGAGGTCTCATTGCAGACAAATCAGATGAACCGAAAGAGCTTGGTTGAAAAGACGAGCAGAAAAACTCAGACGAGGCATGGTGATTAGTAACAAAAGTAAGTGACGTCCGAATTCGGTTTTTCTAAAGCCTATATCTTTCCAACGATATCAGACTAGAGCCTGACGGATGGATAAGCAGGAATGATCATACATGAAAAGGTTCTTTCCAAGAGATGGATTCAAAAAGCGACGGGACAGACGAAAACATCACGTGTTCGCACACAACGCAAGGAATTAATGATTTGGTGTGCATTCTCTTGCCGTTTTTAATATTTCTATGTTGTACAGTGTTTCCGTTTCTTTTCAGCAAAAGCAGCTTCAAAAGAGTCGAATAAAGTACACAGATGATTTTGCACCGTTTTGTACCTTTTACATTTATTTGTTTTGGTGTTTGAATAGGTTTTATTTCATAGTATCTCCTTCCGTAAAACTGATTTATTTCTTTTGCTATGCACATCTTACCAAGCTACCCAAACACCATTTATACGTGAGGTAATCCTCATTCCTTTTATGTAATAATACCTGAAATAATAGCTAGGGTGAACTTCTTGGCCTGGAACGTGCAAGAAGACCATGCACTACAAAACTAGCAGGACTGTAGAAAGAAATACAGAGTGTCCGATAAAGATGTAACCAATTTCAAATAATCATAAAAGTTGTAATATAAATGATCTCAATGGACAACTTGTGTCAATTGACAGAACAGATCATGAAGTTTCATAGGCATTCGACATACACACCGTTTCTTACCCGAACAACGACTAAGCGGTTCTCCAGTTCCAAGAATGTTCCGTTAGAGAATGTCTGGTTACTTTTTGCAGTGTGTGTGTAATCCTGCTTTTTAGGTCAGCAATGTCTGCAACAGGGCATGCTGTAAACTTCACTCTTGATGAATCCACATAAAAAAAAATCACAGGGTGTTAAGTCCGGCGAACGTGAGGGACATGCAATGGGCCCAATCTATCGATTAGGAAATTTGGTATCCAGAGACTTCATTACAATCAAAGCCAAAAGAGTTGGCGCCCCATCTTGTTGGAAAATGACCGGAGTTGCAAGTACATCCAACTGCGGATACACAAGCTGCTCAATCATGTCCAGGTAACTATCAGCTCTCTCGGTCGTTTCCTGAAAGAAAAAGGGTCCAAAAACACGGTCGAGCATTATGCCACACCAAATATTTACCTTTGTGTTAGCATATTCATGTTCCATTTTGCAATGTGGGTGTGCAGTTCCCTAAATTCTCACATTATGTTTATTAACCTTTCCAGAAACACTGGAAGTGCACTCATCCGAGAAACATTTGTCTCAGGAAAGATTCAGCACTTGCAATGTTCTCCATCTTCACTTAAGAAAGCTGTTTACGTTTCACATGATCATCTGGGGTTATGTGATGGATTATCTGCAGTTTATAAGGGTGCATTTCCAATTTGTGACGTACCACTCTCTGCTCTAACGACTTGGAAATGGCCAGCTGTAGTGATGCTTGTCTGATTGACTTTTGAGGGCTACGAGTGAATGTTTGTCTCACAACCTTCTTCCTTTTTGGAACCAGCGATGGTCGTCCAGGACTTTTCTTTCTAAGAACGCTACCACCTTCCTCGAATGAATTGTACCACTTTCTGATGCTGTTACTTGTGGGCGGTTTGCTCCCATATTTTGTTCTAAAATTCCGCTGAACCTGCGTTTCGGATCGGGTTTCAATAAACCACTCCACAATCTGAGCTTTCGTCGCAGGATCCATTGGGTACACTTCTAGAAAACTTTAGGGTATTCCTCATCACCTGCAATGAACAGAATGCTGATAATAGTTTTGTAGCCGAAGTTATCATTTGAAATTGGCTACACCTTTTTGGGACACCCTGTATATCTTCCTAAAAGGTTTTGGAGACATGCTGCTGATTTACATCTTAAAGAATGACATTCATTGAAGTTCAAAATCATTAAGAAGCCCTATCCAATAAAGTGCTGGGCCGCCCTCAGAACATACATAGTTCCATCTGGTATGGATTTAACGAGGTGCCGTTTAAGGGCTACAGGGGAGTCTTGAAACTACACCCATCGAATTCAGAAGTTCTTTACATCTACTGTTATAATGCGCAGTTTTTACTTTCCCGCAATCCCGTTATAGTATAGGAAAGGATTATGATTCTTCGGTAAATTCACTTCAGGTTTTTGACATAATTTTGCTAAAAATGTTAAAACTAGGTAAATATTCAAGAGCCAACAGTTATAAATATCAAGTAAAGCGTAATAGTTATGCGAAAGTCAACAATACAGCACGCCACAGAAATGCAGAATGAAAAACAAGTTAGTAAAATCATGCAATACATTGATTATGGTACGCTTTCCAACATACCAGAAATCATAGGAAAATGCCTCGGTTTTAATGGGATTAAACTATGGTATAACATTTGAGGTACACATATATCAAAATTAATTCTCTTTGTGTTATTTTTACCTATCTTTATTATCAAGAGCTACCACGCGTAAGCCGTTTTATAATTAAAAATCCCATCTGAATCGGGCAATTTTCACGGAAGTTATCGTAAGAAAATAATGTCTAACGAATCTTATGCACGCACACTGCCCGCAGTTGCTGACGAAAAACATGTTTGACGGAATTGTTTTCAAAGTCTTGTGTTTCTTCGTAATCGAAGCATTTTTACTCAAGTTATGAGGATATTGGGTGTAGCATAAATCTCGCTCCTGTGCCCTGACCAACACCATTTCGATAATATTAAACACAATTGGTCCAGTATACTTACGGAACAACATACTAAAGTTTTGTCGCAATAGAAGCATTTTTAGTCAAGTTCTGAGGATATTGGCTGTGGAATAAACCTCGCTCCTGTGCCATAACCTTTGACCCCATTTCGATGGTATCCAACAGAACCAGTTCAGTATACCTCCGGAGCAACATACTAAAGTGTTGTCGCAATCGAAGCATTTTTACGTAAGTAATGACGCATAAGGGCGATGGACTGGATCCCGCTCCTATGTCCTGAACTTTGACCCCATTTTTCATATATTTTAAATAGGGTTCGTTCCCAGGTTGTCCCCTACCACATATTGAAATTTCATCGACATCGAAACACTTTTACGCGCGTTATCGTGCGGACAAGCAGACGGACAAAGCCGAAGAATATACGCTTTTTACGCTTTCCACATAAATGTACATACATTTTTAACAAGAGGCTTCCTCAAAGTAATGCCTCCTCCAGAATATCTTTTAAAATTTAAAGTGATTTGAATGAAACTGCACTGACATGTACTATGATATGTTATCAATCTGGAAACCATTTTTTTCAGAATCGGAAATAACGATTATCAATGACAAAGAAAAGGAGCGAGCCGTAATTGAATTACTGGTAAAAGAGAAACGTGAGGCTCCAGAAATCCACAGAAGGCTCCTGGTGGTGTATAGAGCTAATACAATTGATATCAGTAATGTCCAAAGATGGATGAAAAGGTTTCGAGATGGAGAAGGTCCAGTGTCGGACAAACAACGGAGTGGAGGACCTGCAACTGCAGTGAGAGATACCAACAGGCAACTAGTGAAAGACGTCATAACAGCTGATCGTCGTGTCACCATTCAGGAGTTGCAACAATAAACAGGGTTCGCTATGTGTAGATATTGAAAAAGCTAAAGGAAGCTATCAGAAGGAAAAGACTTGGCATTGCACTTCTTTTTTCTTTTTCTTTTTTTTATTATACGCCATGATAATGCACGTCCCCACATCTCAATGGAGACTTAACAAGCTATTGCCGAAATGGGGTGGACGGTGACGCCTCAATCCCCTACAGTCCTGATTTGTCTCCCTTAAACATTTTCGTGTTTGACTATTTGAAAAACTCCCTTCGTAGGGAACGTTTCGGTGATGTGACAGATGTTAAAGTGTCTGTGAACCCATGGGTGAAAAGACAGCCTCAGGGATTTTTCCAAAATGGATTTTACCAATGGGGTTCAAAGATGGCGAAAATGTATAGAAATTGATGGACAATACTTTGAAAAGGCTAGCATTATTAACAATATGCCTAAGTATTTTGCCACCAAGTTTCACATCTTTGCTGCTACAAATAAATTTAATGAGGGACGAGGCATTTCTTTCAGGATGCCATTTACACATATTTATGCATGGTGTTTTATTATGCTTGAGTAGACTGGTCAGTCAGTAGAGATGAAAACTGTAGAAAATCGCAGAATAATTACATGCCTGTGCAATTGTTTTAAACTCCAGCAATGAACAAATCCATGGTGCTGAAATAAAATGGTATGGTCATTTGACTCCTCTCTTTTTCTGTGTTTCTGCAGTGTTGAATACATCTTCTAATGTATCGGCAATTTTATAAATGGCATTCTGATGTTACTTATGTGACGTACTACAGAGGTGAAAACATTTGTCAAGACGGCACTACTGCAGCTAGACATTCTGTCCGCGTAGCTCAGTTGGGAGAGCGACTTACTGCGGAGTGAGGGGACACGGTTTCGATGTCCGTCGCGGACAAACTTGTGTTTTCGCAATTAATTTTATGTTGACTAATTAAAGGTTGTGTTTGTGTTGAGTCATTTCCATAATCCTTTTCTTTGAGTAGGTGTTGCTCATTTCCTCTGGGCCCGCTTATATTTTTCGCAAATCAATTAAATTCAAATGGCAGTATTCTTGTAAATTCTTGCCTAATCTAAGGAATTCATGCTCGAGAACGACCACTCTGGTTTAGGGAGTCACCCAAAAATATATAAATATGCACTATATTGTCAAAAGTATTCGGGTACCACAATATATTGGGACAAATGGCTTTATTATCGCACTCAGTAGTTGGTCGGTCCAGGTTCTGCTTTTATGACAGCGGCAACACGTCGTGGCTTATTATCAAACAATTTCCGGTAAGTCTCCACAGGAATTGCACGCCATTTCTCCTACAAAGCTGTTGCTCCCGCACGGGGATAACTGGTTTTCCAGTTATTTGGGGAGCGGCGCCCCCACGGCCCGAGCTGACCTTGTGACTGGTCAACATCTGATGTCATGCCACAGCTTGTTTTTTTTTCTTATTTTGGTGCTGTTGGTGTTTGCAGGGACGGCTGTTCATCCAGCTGTTGGGGAGTCGCGGCCCCACGATCCCGAGCTGGTCTTGTGTCTCGCTTTTTCGTTTTTTATTTATTTTCTCCACTGGCTAGTTGCCTGTGTGGTATTCTCTACCTAATCGCTACCACGTTATGTACTAACACCCCGGTCTTGTGGTTTTGTTGCCCTCCACCACTAACTGATTTATATTAACCGCTCAGTTCGTAGGTTGCTGAGATTCCGTTTAGGTTCCCTGCCAGGATTTGTCTTCTTTAGATTTCTTTTTTTTTTTTTTTTTCCTTTTCGCTGGTTTGGGTGCTAGACCTACCTGCATGTTTGCCGCGTGCGGAGACCCGTGAGGCGGAAATGGGATGTCTGGCGGCTGAGGTCGCAGGAGACCGGATAAGTGCCTCCTGTGTACCAACACTCCTCTTCGACCCCGGCTTCGCTGTAAACGGGAGGCTAGAGACTAACCCACCTCTAGTCAGAAGTCATGTACCAAGTTGTGTACAGGGCTTTAGCGGCTTTTTTTGTCGTATGGCACGGCAGGGTGAGCCCGGGGGCTGTGGGATCATGCCAAAGGCGTTGGCATGACGGTACCCGGAGGCCGAAGTGTCCGCCGAGTGCGTGTGATCACAGCCAACGGACTATATCTGCAACGTATCAGCTCCAGAACTGTGTCCAGCGTCATTTTCTTGGCTTGCAGACCTCCAGTTCTCCCTTGTAGGGCTCGGTGGTGGGTGGAGTAGTCTGCAGACGAATCTTCCTCCTTTTTTCCATGGGTAAAAAGAACAAAAACTCCAAATTTAAGTCACCTGACAAAATGATAGTTGCCAACGACACTCCTTCGTCTTCTCAACCTACCAAGTCTCATACCCTTAAACGGTCTTTAGACCTTGACCTGGACCAAGAATGTGGAACCTCTTCTTCGGCAGCTGTACCAGTCGCTCCGAAGCGTCGTCTCCTCAATTGCTGTGACTACGCATGCTACTCACTTGCTTGTAGAATCCATCGATCCGAATGAGAGACTGTCCACCAGATCTCCCTTTTTCATTTCTAAAGCTTTGGACGCTGCGGTTGGCCCCTTGAAGTCTGTGAGGAAGCTTCGCTCTGGGGACCTGCTTGTCCAAACTTGCAGTGTTTCTCAGAGTAACACTTTTCTGAACCTCACTAGTCTTCAAGGCATTCCTGTGAAAGTAACACCTCACCCGTTTCTTAACACCTCTCGGGGTGTTATTTCGGAGTTTGATCTCTTGCCATGCAGTGAAGACGAATTCGTGACTGAACTTGCTGATCAAGGTGTTATTGCTGCACGTCGTATGATGTTCCGGCGTGATGGTTCCATGATTAAGTCAAAAAATGTCATCTTGACTTTTGACTCCCCGAAAGTTCCGACAGAAATCAAAGCAGGCTACTTGGTCTGTGCAGTTCGCCCGTACATTCCCAGTCCTCTGCGCTGTTTCAGGTGCCAGAGGTACGGGCATTCACAACGATTCTGTAAGAGTTCCGCTCGTTGCGCTAATTGTGGCTCCGGTGAACATGACGGGGAAGGTTGCACTTCTGCGGCCTGCTGTGTTAACTGCGGTGAGGCCCATGCAGCTTACTCCCGCAACTGTATGAAATGGAAGGACGAGATGGCGATCCAGCGCCTCAAGACCCTGGAAGGCCCTTCGTACCCTGCTGCCAAAGCCAAGTTGGGTATTCCCAACACCCGACAGCGTAGTTTTGCCGCAGTTGTTAAGTCTCTGCCACAACCCGTGCAGCCCTTTGTTCCGCGCCCTGTAGCTCTCGCAGCGCTTGCCAAGCGATCTACAGCTGACCAAGCGACACAGGTGTTTTTCCCCGAGCTCGCGATTTTTCGACTACCTGATTCTGGGCCTTCTCTTTTGCAGCCGACCCTCTCTTCCAGTTTAAAGCAGAAAGCCTGCACGTGCGGACGACCCGGCCCTCAATCCGCAAAGGTGTGCAGTGTCCATCCAGCTGTCTCGGCCTCAGCGAGGTCCCCACCCTCAACCAACATTATAGAGGAACATAGGGGGGAGGAGAGTGACAGTTCGTCCCCAGCCTCAAACAACATTGCAGAGGAACATGGGGGAGAAGAGAGTGACAGTTCGTCCCCGCCCTCTGCCAGCATTGCAGGGGAGTGTGGGGGAGGAGAGTGACTCATCCTTTGTGTAGTTCTGTTTAAAAAAAAAAAAAAATTATAATTATAATAGTCAATTAATAAATTTTTATATAAACCTAATTAACTACCTTGTCTTCACAGCTTTCATCATCCTCTTTTTCAACTTTTACCAAGCCTGTCTGCTCTTAATCATTTTCCACGTTTTTTTAAAAATCTGTGGCTGATAGTTCTTGGTCTGGCGCTCTTTGGCCAAACCTGGCCCTTGCGCCAATAAAATCCAACAACCAACCAACCAACCAACAAAGCTGTTGCCAGAGTGGAGAACGAAGACAGTCGTTGTGATCGATATCTTATCCGTGGTTTCACTTCATACCAAAGGTGTTCTATTGGATTAAGATCAGGACTCTGAACAGGCCAGTCAAATAATGAATTCAGATGTTCAGGAAACCAGTCCTACACACGGAGTGGACTGCGGCAGGGAGCACGATCGTGTTGAAAGAGACAACGGTTGTTTTCATAATACTGCCACATTGTTGGTAGTACAAAATTATACCGAACGTCGAGGTACACTTTAGAGTTCATGGTTTGCGGTATAATAACCAACGGGCAGAGTCTCATCCACGAAAGCAAATCCACACCAGGATGTAGCCTTCACAGAACTTAACAGTTAGAAGAACACAAATGGTTCGCCGGGCTGTTGCTAAATCTAAGCAGTCCCATCAGATTGGAATAGATAAAAGTGAGACTCGTCACTCTTAAGAACAGGTTTCCAGTAGCACACAGTCCATAAACGACGGGAGACACACCGCTCCGAAAGGCGCTTCGTATAATGTTGCTTAGTTGCCGCTGCTATATTATAACAAGTTAGTAAAATCGTGCAATGCATTGATTATAATACGCTTTCCAACATACCAGAAATCATTACTCAAGTTATCACTCATTCCACAGCCATTATTCTCATACCTTGCAAGGTATGAGAATAATAGCTGTGGAATAAATCTCGGTTCTGTGCCCTGACCTTTGATCCCATGTCGATGATATTCAACAGAACCGGTTTGGTATACCTCCAAAATAACATGATGAAATTTTGTCGCAATCGAAGCATTTTTACGTAAGTTATGATGCATAAGGGCTATGAAATAGATCCCGCTCCTGTGTCCTAACCTTTTACCCCATTTCGCCTATTTTCAATAGAATTCGTCCACAGGTTGGACTCTACAACATACCAACATTTCATCCAAATCGAAGCATTTTTACCTAAGCCATGACGCATAATGGCGATGGAAGAGATTCCGCTTCTATGTCCTGACCTTTGACCCCATTTCGCCCATTTTCAATAAGGCTTGTCGCCAGGTGGTCCCCTACCACATACTAAAATTTCATCAAAATCGAACTTTTTTTTACGTTAGTGATGACGCATAACAGCAGTGGAATGGTTTCCGCTCCTATGAACTGATCTTTGACCCCATTTCGTTCACCTTAAATAGGGTTCCTTCCCAGGTGATCCCCTACCAGATACTAAAATTTCATCGAAATCGAACGATTGTTACGCGAGTTATCGTGCGGACGGACATACGCACACAACGCGTGACGTAATGAGGCAGATGGGAATCGCGACCATCTGTTTGCCGCAAGAGTGTGACGTCATAAAACTTTAATAGGATCCACACACAACGCGTGCCTAAATGAGACAGATGGCGTGACCGCGCGCCAACATTCTCAAACGCGAGTTGTGACGTCATAAGATTTCTAAGCATTGGTAGCATTAATGGAACAACGCCACCACTAAAAACGTTATAATTCGGGGTGGTTATTTAACCCACTAAACGAATTATCCTAAACTCGAGATCAAGTTAAATCGATTTCTAGTACCAGAAAACGATAGGTTACCGACTTTCATCAAAATTCTTAGAGCCGTTTTCAAAATAAAATTTACGTACATACATACAAGAATTGTTACTTTAAGGTGGACGTTAAGTAATGTTGCTTCCTATACTTCCAATGGAAAAATTTCTGTGCACATTTTCTTCACAATTAATGCGTTCCCAAGGATGAAAATTTGAACATCGATTAAAATAACTTCATTTTATAACTTGCAATAAAAAATATTTTCTAAAACATAACCATAATTATGCAATTCAACATTTGTTTGTCTACTGACGTCATGAAAATACAGGTCGCGCCACCTTTTTTTGGAAAATTAATGCGTTCACAAGGATGAAAATTTGAACATCGATTAAAATACCTTCATTTCATAGCTTGGAATACTTAATATTTTCTAAACCATAACCGTAATTATACAATCCAACATTTTTTGTCCACTGACGTCATCAAAGTGCAGGTAGCGCCATCTTTTCCCTGGTTTCAACACCACCCAAGGAAAAGTTATTGATTTTTAATATAATTATGTCTACGTTTTAGAAAATATTAAGTTTTCCAAGTCATAATATGAAGTTATTTTAATCGATGTTCAAATTTTCATCCTTGGGAACACATTAATTGTGAAGAAAATGTTTACATTTCCTTCACAATTAATGTGACTTGACGTCCACCTTAATAATATGGAATGGATCGCAATCCTAAGTCCTGGCCTTTGACCACATTTCGTCCATTTTCAATAGGGTTCGTCCCCAGGTGGTCCCCTACTACATATTGAAATTTCATCGAAATCGAACGATTTCTACGCACGTTATGACATATAAGGGAAATGGAATGCATCCCGCTCTTATGTCCTGACCTTTGACTCCACTTCACCCATTTTGAATAGGGTTAGTCCCCAGGTGGTCTCCTACCACATAGTAAACATTCATTGAAATCGAACCATATTTACGCAAGTTATGTCGCATAAAGGCAATGGAACGATCCCGCTCCTACGTCGTGACCTTTGACCCCATTTTTTCCATTTTCAATAGGGTTTGTGCCCAGGTAGTCCCCTACCACATACTAAACTTTCATCGAAATAGAACCATTTTTTCGCCAGTTATCGTGGGACGGACGGACAAAGCTGGAGCATATACGTTTCTTAAACCTACGGTTGGAAAGCGTAAATAACCTACACTAGGCAACACTCTACGAATAGGTATGATACTAACTGAGCCATAACAGGCATTTCCTACATTTCTTAACATTTCTTACCATACCTCTTCTGTAACGTTCCGTCAGTTTGTACGGTTTTCCTGAATATTTTTTTCTGTAGTTGCACCATCCTACTTCTAACTCTTCACGACATCCACACCGCTAGACAGGACGTACACCCACCACAGGACGCACATGAGATAAAGGCAGATAGCAGCAAGAGCATACGTCAGCGTAGCTCAGTTGGGAGAGCGACTGATTCGCCGCCCCGGTGGCGCAGTGGTCTAAGGCGCTGGCCTCTGATCATTCGTCCGTAAGGGGTCTGGGTTTGAATCCCGGTCAGGCATGGATGTTGTGTTTGTCTTACTGCACTGGCTCTCTCCCTTCCCTGGAACCAGTGACCCTAAATTAGGGACGGGCGACTGCTTATAGCCCATTGAGTTGCTCACGGTGGTCGTTAAACCTCCAATCAAAAAAAAAAAAAAAAGAGCGACTGATTCCGGAATGAAAGGGAACCGGGTTTCCATGCCGGCGTGGACAAAAATAACGGGGAAATTTACTTCGTTTTACCATTTCAAAGTTACTGAGTAGTATCCGAATGATTTTGATAATATGGTTTATATGGTAACAGAAACTGTTACCAACTCATTCCTTAGAATATTTCTCCATTTGAAGTTTAGTTCTTGCATAGATAAAGCATTGCTTTTTTAATGCATACAAATACATTGCTTTCGACAATAGAAATTTTAGTTTTCGCGTCTTTGTCATAGTCATTCTGTTTTGAATGGAAAGTAGGTATCTTATCTTAGATTGATGACTTTGAAAACTTCAACGGAAGGCAACATTAGCTTTCACAGATGGGAGTTGCGTGTCGGATGGAGTTTCCATAGCAACTAAGTCTGTTTTAAAAATTTAAACAATTTCCAGGGCATCATGATACTAATCCTTCCGATGGTAATCCTTCAGAGGTATCTCTTCTTTAATTTACACCCAGTCTCCAAAAATGTTGCCATAATCCAGTATTAAATGCGAGAGCTGCCCTCAGATATTGCTTTATGAAATCAATAATTCAATTACCTTTCCTTGGCAACAGCCATAACAACAATGTTAATGAGTAATGACCCATCGCGCTTAATGAAATTCATTCCATTTACACCAGATCAAGTAAAATTATTTAAAAAAGGATCAATATTTATACATAACAGCGGTTCTAAGCAGAAGTATGTCAGTTAAATTTAAATATAGTCGCAAGTACAGCACTTTCGAGAGGAATTTATCAGTAGGTAGTGTCCGTTTTAATAGATGTGAAAATTGAATAAAATATTTTTCATAGTAGAAGACAAATTAACTGATTATAGAGTGATCATAGAAATATGCAATTAAATATTTTTAATCAAAGTTCATAAAACAGATCCGGAAGGAAAAAATAATATCACAAATTAAGTTTTGTATAAATTTCATGTAATAAATTTTGTACGGTGGGTTTTTTATTTCTTGATTGGAGGTTTAACGACCACGGTGAGCAATTGCAATGTGTTATAAGCAGTCGCCCGTCCCTAATTTAGGGTAACTGGTTCCAGGGAAGGGAGAGAGCCAGTACCGTAAGACAAACACAACATCCATGGCTCAGCGGGATTCGAACCTGGACCCATCTCGGACGAATGATCAGAAGCCATCGCTTAGACCACTGCGCCACTCGACGAAATTGGAAATGAATCAAACGTTATGTAAATATATTTCTTTAGCTTTCCCTCTGGATTGTTTAAAACATTCCGGAGGGAAAAAGCATTGTGAATTCAAGGGAGCAGCATTGTGAATACACAGAAATCATCGCATTGGCTTCTCACAGTGGTGAAATACTTCTTCTTTCAGAAAACGATAGAAACTGTCGAAGTGCATGATTAAGCAAACAGAATGTAAATGAAACACTAAAAACGATGGTAGTCATTTCATATAAACCATAAGATACACGCTAAATATCTCGGTCATTTAAAAAGATTTTTACACTGCGCAAGCGCTGCCCTTAGGATGATGCAATCGCTCCAATCGTTGCACCACTTTTGAGTCAGACTTCAGCATACAAAGTTGTATCTACGTTTGCTTGCGAATTTGTCCCTGTTCCGAAAACTTCTGCCTAGAAATGGAGGAAGAAAAAGAGTCAGGTAAGATCACGCGTAGCAAACAGCGATCCTGCATTAAAATTGAAACTTTGCCAGGAACATCCCCTACGGAAATCCATAAAGTCTTGTATGAAGTTTGTGGGGTTAGTGTAGGGGACTGTAGCACAGCGTCACAATGGGCTTCTCGTCTTCCCCAAGATCGGGAAAGCATCGAAGACCACCCAAGAAGCGGCCGGTCATCAGATGCAACGGACGACACTTCTGCAGTTATCGTCAACTGCATTTTGGAAGAAGATCGACGAAAAACATGTGAAGAGATTGCATATGAAGCAAACATGTCTACCACTTCGGTTTTCAGAATCCTGACTGAAAAATTACAGAAAAGAAAGGTGGCTGCCAAATGGGTTTCTATAATCTGAGTGAAGAGTAACAAGTAGTTCGCAAAGGGATCATAGAAGAATTGCTTCAGGGGTACGCGACAGAAGGCGAGCAATTTTTGGACAGAAGTGTTGTTATAGAGACGAAACCTAGATTCGAGATGTTGAACCAGAACTGGGATCTCACTCCATTCAGTGAAAACATCTAGAAGCACATCGACAGGAAAACGTTTCCGGTCAAAGGTTAATCTGATGATGATTGTGGCTTAAGAAAAGGTTGGAGTGATAGCAGCAGAAACAGTGCCCGAAGGGACTATCCTAACAACTACAGAAGTTTTCTGAAAAAGTTTTGCGTCTAGAGATTCGCCAGAGAATGCCTAACATGCCTAAAGCTGGTGTCATCATTTTGCACGACCACTCGAGACCGCATGCCAGAGATATTCTGCAAAAGTATGAATGGGAATTGCTTATCCACGCGCCATACAGTCCTGACATGAGCCCACCAGACTGTGACTTGTTCCCAAAACTAAAGAAGCCACTCCGCGGGAAACGATTCAGTACGATTCAAAATGTTTCATGTGAGATGACCCAAGTAAATCGACGCCTCAAAAACGAAGTTGTCCAGACTGGAATGCAAGCCATGCCTAAACGTTGGGCCGCTGTCATAAAGAAACATGGATATTACTTCGAAGGCCTGTAAAGGTATGTTGTGAAATAAATTCGTTTTTAAGAGATAACCCACAGTGTGCAAAACTTTTAAAATGACCCTCGTACGTATAAGAGGGGCATGTCAGACAGGAAAATCGAATGGAGTTTCTTCGAAGTGGTCAAATGCAACAGATCAGATAGAGTAAAATAATACCTGCAGAGAAAACACATAACTGTGCTTGAGTGTCCCAGTAATGGTTCAGACCTTAACCCCGTTGAAAATGTGTGGGCCATTTTAAAAGGCAATGTATTAGAAATACAGCCATCAAATTTCCAAGCTTTGAGTAACAGGATAAAAAAACGTGTGGTGGAAGAACATTTCAAGTGACTACTGCAAATCACTCCTTGAGAGTATTCCTCATCGTATTCTGTCCGTTATAAAAAGCAGAGTTGGCCCCACAAAGCACTAATTTCGATCTTTTTTATCTTTTTATGTTCTAAAGAGTGTAAGTATTCATCTGTGGTGTCATTTTTTTTTACAAATATCTCTGACTAGTAATTAGTTGTTTCTTTGAAAATCTTAATTTTCAATAAATTGACAGGTGGCTTTAGACTTTGCAAATTACTACATAACTATTACTGCACTTTTTCCTCAGCCGGACATTATATTCAAGAAGTTTGGTGACAGTATAAACAGTATGAGGAACACAAAGCATACAAATTTAACATTGAAAGCACACATCCTATTTATTAAACGAACTTGCGTGAATTACAAAAAGTTGAATGTGTTGGAGCTAGATCACAGACTGGAAGACAATTCAAACTTTTTTAATGGAGAAATGCCCAAAGGTAACAGTTCATTTTCTGACATGAAATACGTAAACTCAAAATGCAGAAACAGTATAAATGACACTTCGTTTTGCCTGAAAGGCAGATATTTCTGCAGCAAACTACATACAACCCTGTTAGCGTCGACAGAAGGGTATATTGACGTCGAACAGCGCTTTCAGCCATGCCCCACACATTTGAAAGACGAATAGGTTCAGGGAACTACAGAGGGCCGCCCCGGTGGCGCAGTGGTCTAAGGCGGTGGCCTCTGATTATTCGTCCGTAAGGGGTCCGGGTTCGAATCCTGATCAGGCATGGATGTTGTGTTTGTCTTACGGCACTGGCTCTCTCCCTTCCCTGGAACCAGTGACCCTAAATTAGGGACGGGCGACTGCTTATAGCCCATTGAGTTGCTCACGGTGGTCGTTAAACCTCCAATAAAAAAAAAGAACTACAGAGGCCAGGTGTTATAAAGAAAGTCCTTTTGTGGGCATAAATCCATTAATGCAGGATTCTGGCATGATGTGGAGCTCTATTTTTCATCCATGCAGATAAAACATGTAACATCCAGGATGAACTTGGTCCTCTACAACACAGAGATATTTCATAGATGTCATCTTACTTTCCACCGATACCATCGAAACTAGCCCGTACAAACAGAACATTCCCAGTATTGTGCAACTACCTAATCCTAAGATTATGTACGCCACGGTTTATTTGCCAACCACCAGTGAAAAATACTGTATAGCGTGATTCATCCGACAACGTCACTTTCTTCTGTAGTTCAATCAGGACATTTCTGGAGCGAATGTAAGCGCAATTTCGATTTTCTGACTGAAAGATGTGGCTTTTTTGAATGAGAAGGCGACTTTCAAGACCCAATTTTTCTAACTCACTATGCGTAGTTAGTATCGAAATTGGCTACTTCTGAAACTGGTTGAATTTAGAAGTCAGCTAATGTACACTGGCAGACCTATTCGTCCATACAATCATCCTAACAGTACGGCAGTAATGAAATTTAAGTCGATTTTTCAGGTCAGTTTTCTTCTTTAGGATGTGGAATTTCCTCTTGATTTCCAGACGTTTTACTTTTGAAATGGTTGCTCTTGGAAATACGCTGCCGGCACTGTGGTGTAGTCGTCTAAGCGCTGGCTTCTGACCATTCGTCTAAGAAGGGTCTGGGCTCAAATGCCTGGTAAGGAATGGATGGTGTGTTTGTCTTATGGCACCGACTCTCTTTTTCCCGGGGAACCACCAATCCTAAATTAGGGAAGGGAGACTGTTTATAACCCATTGAATTGCTCACGGTTATTATTAAAATCGAATAAAAACTAAAAACAGCACTTTCTTTTGTTTTGTTAATCATGGCTTCAGCTGGATATGCGCCGATCTGTTTTTTTTTTCATTCCAAGCAGAGTTAGAAACGGGTCAAAAATTTAGGATTTGGACCCGGATGTCACATACCCGACCTGGACCGGACGCGGCCAAATCTTCTTTGAACTGTAATATACAGTATATACAGGGTGATCATTTTATCACGCAACCCAGCATTCAGAATGTGTTCAATACGTATAAAACCAGTGAAATACGGACATATCATGGGTTTAATAGGAAAACGGTATAACGCCAGTAAATGACACCAAAGGACATACGTACTTGTTTACAGGAGGTGTTTGAAATGTCCACCCGTAGGTTCAAGGCAGGTGCGAGCCCTCTTAACAATGTTGAATGCCACCTTACGTATGAGCGTACAGTTGATAGACATAATCTCACTGGTAATGCGCCGCTTCAATTGCGTCTGCAGTACGTGGATTCTGTCGGTATACACAACCTTTGAGATTTACCCCCAGAGGAAAACGTTCGGTGGAGATAAATCAGGGGATCTGGGAGGCCACAAACCTTTTGAAATCCGGCGGTCATCAAACATGTCGTCACGAAACTGCAGGGTGTAACCAGACTTATGACAAGTTGCCCCGTCCTGTTGCAGGTAACAATAACGTTCGTCTGCTTCCAGGAGTGCAACAAATTGCATAAAGATGTCCTGGTACGACTGGCTGTTAAGGGTCGGCGTCAAAAAATATGGGCCCCACTATTCGTCGTCGTGAAATTGCACACCGCACACCGACTTTCAATGCATGTAACGGCGTTTCGTCCAACACATGTGGGTTTTCTGTCGACCAATACCTGTTGTTTTGACTGTTGACGTATCCACTAAGGTGAAAATACGCTTTATCACTGAAACACACTTTATCCAACAGGCCTATTCCGTGACATCTCACCAATGCCGTTAGCCACTTACAGTACGCAATTCATTGATGTGTGTCCGGTTCTTTGAGTTCTTGTACACACTGGTCACGGTACGCACGGAGACATAATTTCTTTGTGGCCTTGTGTGCACTCCCATACGACATCTGTTGTTGTACCGCCACTTTACGGAAACTCTTCGTTGGCGAATATTGTGCTGCTGCCCGTACCTCCTCGGGTTTGGCGTCCGTTAACACATGGGACCTCCTCGCCTTCATCTTGTCACCAACACTCCTGGTCTCTCGAAAACTGCTGATGACTCACATAATTGTTTATTTTCTTGGGGGGGGGGAGCACAGGCATGACAGGATACTTTCGATGAAATTGCTTCTGTAAGTGTGCATCTGATTGCTGTTGAACATACACTTCCACAATTAATACCCGTTGTGCCGTTGAAAATGGCATCTTGTAATGTCCGTCAGCAAATTCCGCAAAGACAGCGTTCTTCTGGCTGGTCTGGAACGCAAACTAACCACGCATCTGCGCTTTATATCTCGGGAGAATTGTACTGCCATCTAACTGCATGTCGCACACTTTCTCCCTTTAAAACAACCAAATGCCCTGTTCTGCGACATTTAGTTCCGGATTGCGTGATAAAATAATCACCCCGTATACATAGGTCGTTCAGAAAGTATCTCGGCAAGTTGGTGTCTTAGGTTACGTGGAAATCAAATAAATATATTATAGGCACGTATAATTTACTCACTTGCTTACAATAACATCAAGCAGAGGTCTTTGCTCTTTCCATTTTTATAAGTGATTCACGGAAAAATCATCATCTGCCGCCAGCGGGAATCGATCCCAGTGTATTCCAGTTACGCGCCGGATATGCTTCCACTACACATCAGCGGCATCGAATTCCTCCAGACTCGCATACACTAACTGCCTAGCCAATTTGGCAGGTTGCTTCTTGAAGCGCCGCACAATGCTGGGGATTCACCAAAGATGGTAAGCAGCAACGGAACAAGTAATTAGAAGGCGAAGGAATAATCAATACAGACACTTGACGTGGACATGGAGCATCAAACAGAGGTCATCGCTCTTTCCACGTTTATAAGTGAGTCACGGAAAAATTCTCATGTAGTGTAAGAATATCCGGCGCGTAACTGGAAGACCCTAGGTTCAATTCCCGGTGGCGGCCGATGAGAATTTTTCCGTGACTCACTTATAAACGTGGAAAGGGAGATGAGCTTTGTTTGATGTTCCTGATCCACGTCAAGTGTCTGTATTGATTACTTACAATAAGTATTGAAACTGTGGTCTTTCAATTGCAAGACTGTTTAACATATGATTTCAAACACATTTGCGAGAGTCAAAAATTCCCTCCGCAGTGATATCAAGTCTGTTTCACCTAATTTTGATGGCGTTACTGTCAAAATATTTGACTTATGCATCTTGCTGTATGTTTAATTCCAGTTTTCGCCGTTTTCTTGATAAGATACCAAGGTTCAGAATATGTTTTACAGCAGCATTAATTTTCACAAGTTTATGAGGAGTTGAGAGTTTCCGAAATGTGGTTGTTGTTTTCATCATTGCTCCTCAGAAGGAGGGTACACTTTTCCTTCTGAAGACACTCTTCCTTCATATTGCATGACTAAATATTTTTCAGATTGCGGGCACCAGTACCGAGCACAAAAATTCCACAGCGCCCAACTTTCTTTGAAATTTTTATTTTTCATATTTTTTGCTTTTCGAAAATAAAACGGAAATAACATGGTATCGAAGTCGTGTCAGGAACACCTTAACCCAACCCGTTTGACTCGTTAGAAATTGTCGACCCGTTGAACAGCTGACCCTTGACCCGTTTCCGTCTCTGATTTCAAAAGGTCCTAGGTTTTTATAAAGGGCAAGGCGAAAGCGTTATCAGCCCTTGTTTCTTCTACATTTCATATAGGAAGGCTGTACCGAAAGTCTCTAGCTGCGGCTGAACCGGATTTCGCTCATCTGGCAGGAGAGTGCAAAACAGCTGACCACATTTGGCGCCCTAAAATGAAACTGTCAAGAAGTGATTTTGTATTATTTTAAAAATGGTTTAGGTGCCCAGCAGTATTTTTAATCGCCATCAAATGTCTTTCCAGAGACTTCTCCTCCTCTTGCCACAGTTAGAAACTGGTTTCATGAATTTAAGAGGGAAAAAAGTCTTTGGAAGGTGGGCTTCGCTGTGGTTGGCCTCACACTGCTAAATGACTGGAAACAGTGATGCTGTAAGGAAGCTTATCAAAGAAGATCCTCGTGGCGCCTATCATGAAATAGTGATAGCAGTTGATACCAGGCATTGGATTAACTGCTGAAAAAACAATAATTGATGATTATTTGCACGTCAAGGAATGATGTGCTCGTTTGGTGCCTCATTCATTCACATACCAGCAGCCCAGTTGAGCAGAGCCAAGTCATGCTGCCTAAATTCCAAGGAGGACGTAGTAAAGACACGTACAACGAAGTGAATTTCTCCGTCATTTTTATCCGCGCCGGGGTTCGAACCCGGATCCCCTCATTCCGGAATAAGTTACTCTACCAGTTGAGCTACGCGGACATTTTGTTCTGATTCCTATCTGCCTTTATGTCGTGTGCGTCCTTCTGGCAGGTACGTCACATCTCCTGGTACGTTACATCATCTCCCCCTTATTTTTTTTTTTTTTATTTTTTTTTTCGAAGTGCTGCTCTTATTTTTCCTATCTCGCGGTGTGGAAATAACATCACACCATTGCGAGATTGTGAACGGTCGGGTCATCCGGATAGTTCGGGCGCCATTATAACGAAGTGAATTTCTCCGTCATTTTTATCCGCGCCGGGGTTCGAACCCGGATCCCCTCATTCCGGAATAAGTTACTCTACCAGTTGAGCTACGCGGACATTTTGTTCTGATTCCTATCTGCCTTTATGTCGTGTGCGTCCTTCTGGCAGGTACGTCACATCTCCTGGTACGTTACATCATACAATATTATAACTGGTGATGAATCATGGATTTATCATTATGATCCGGAAACAAGATAACAATCAACCCTCTGGTGCTTCGAAGGTGACGCTTATTCAACAAAAGTCCTAACGAATCTAAAGTGCACGGAAAAAACTGATAGCGAGCTTCTTCAGTAAAACAGGACATGTGACAACTATTGTTCCTGAAAATTAATGAAATATTGCTGCTAATTGGTACACCACTCAATGTCGGTCAAATGTAATCAAAGAGTGGTTAAAAAGCACCCGAGCTTGAAAAATGAAAACCTCCTTTTTGCACAGCGACAATGTGTCGACTCACAGTGCAGCCAAGGTTACATTCTAAAAGAGAAGATACCGTCCTCCCAACAAAAATAAACTGCAGCCATAACAGTTGCGTTTCTTGGCAGAAGAACGTGTGCGGGTTTTGTCTCACCCAACCTATTCTCCTGACTTGGCACCTTGTGACTTCATCTTGTTTCCAAATACCAAGAAAACTCTGTGTGGACATCGATTTTCGTCTGATGAAGTAGCTGCTTATTTTGAGGCAATCGACAGTAGCCAAAACAAAGATGGGAAGAGGCCTTTGAAAAATGGTTTTATCGAAGGCAAAATTATTGATGTTCATGGAGATTATTTTGAAAAGTTGTAAGTATGGGTAATTCATCATTGTCAACCATTATCAATCCACTGCTGGACGAAGGTCTCCCCAAGTTTCTTCCACAACGGTCTGTCTTGTGCCAGTCTCTTTCACGTTACTCCAGCATACTTTCGAATTTCATCCACCCATCTCACATGTGGTCTTCTTCTGGGTCTTTTCCTGTACCTTGGAATTCAGCCAAAAATGTCGGCTGCCCATCGATGGTCTGTCATTTGGCAATACGTCCAGCCCATTGCCATTTCAGGGATTTTACTCTGAATATGATGTCTTCCACTCTCGTCATTTTTCTGATCCACGAGTCCCTCTTTTTTTCTCTCCTGGTTACACCAAGTATGCACCTGTCCTGTTTACACCAAGCATGCACCTGTCCTGGTTACACCAAGCATGCATCTTTCCATGACTCTTTAAGTTGTCTGTAGTCTTTGTATGTCTCTTTTAGTTAAAGTCTACGTGTCTGCACCATACGTAAGCACTGGAAGGTTGCATTGATCAAACACATTTATTTTAAGACACAATGGCATATTGTTCGTGAAAATTATACTGTTTATTACGAAAGATCTCCAGAAAAGTTTTATACGCCGATTAATTTCTTTATCAACGTGACCTTCACTTGATATCTACTGTCCAAGAAAAATGTAGGTATTGGTTATCACCAGTTTTTCTCCGTCAATCGATAAATCTTCATTTTTTTGTAAAAGCATTGTACACTGCTGGCCACCCAAAATGCAACACCAAGAAGGCTACGAGATAGCAAAGCCAGATTTACTGTACACATAACAAGAGATACACAGATGAAACGCTTTACCTTACAGGCCCATGCGAGTTGCGGAACACGCAGACATCAATAGTTCGTGTGGCCCCCATGGCTGGCAATAACGGCCGCTTCACGCCGCGGAATCGAACGAAAAAGGCTTTGGATGTGGGATTGGGGTATGTCGGTCGAGTCTGCTTCCGCACGTTGCCACAGTTCATCAGGCGTAGCCGTGTGTGGTGCTTGCCGGGCCTCTTGGTTGCCGATCAGCGACCAGACGTGTTCGATGGGCGACATATCGGGAGAACAGGCGGGCCACGGCAGCAGTGTCACTTGGTGGGCCGTGAAGAATTGTTGCACGATGCGTGCCACGTGCGGACGCGTATTGTCTTGTTGAAACGTGGCCGCTGGGTGGTACTGCAGGTAAGGAAGGACTACAGGCTCCTAAACGTCGGAGATGTAGCGGTGGCTGTGGAGTGTACCGGCGATGCGTACCAGAGGGGTGCGGGTGTCATATCCAATTGCGCCTCAAACCATAACGCCAGGCGACGGACCGATATGGCGATGCATAACGAAGGCGTCATACAGTCTCTCGCCGCGGTGACGCCACACGCGGATCTGACCATCGTGGCGTTGCAGGCAGAAGCGGCGTTTAACTGCCCACGGCCGCCGCACTCGCCGGTGGTGTAACGTCAATGGTAATCGGAGCAATGGACGCCGTTCTACAAGTCCCCGCTCCTGCAGACGACTTCGGAACGGTACGTACTGACACAGGTTGTTGCGCAACACACCGTAATTCCTGCGCTAACGTTCGTGATGTGGCGGTGCGAGCCGTCAATGCGCGCCGCACAACATGCCGGTCCTCTCGAATGGTGGCGTGCCGCGGCTGCGGCAATCGCTCACGTCGGTCCGTCCTTCCCTTCTGCACCCACCGAATCCATACTCGCCTCACTGTGGCTGGATGTCGTCCCACACGGGCGCCGATGTCTCGGTACGATAAACCGATGTCACGATAAGCCACTATTCGTCTTCTGTCGGAGTCCGAAACGTGCTGGAATGACTGCCGTATTCTGCGACGAGGCACCAGGAAGCTTCCCACGCACAGGTCCGTCAACACAACACACTTCTACTACTTACACCCCGCCTTCTGTGCGCCCTTCTTATAGTGCTTCTCCGCAGCGTGCCGGGCGCACATGATTTGCATATGCCCTGCAATGCTAATCGTTTGCATGTCCTCTCGCGGGCGACGCATGCTGCGAAATGTCAGGCCAATCGTATGCTTCCTTCTTGGTGTTGCATTTTTTGTCTTCTGAAAGTTCAATTTTAATCCCATTTCTTTACTCTTGTCAGCAAGTTCCTGGGTCGTACTCTGCAGCCCTGATGAGGTAGTTGCAGTATGTGTATTTATTCGCAAATAAATATATATCTCTTTAAAGAACTATAAACGTTCGCATGCTTCTCGTATTGGCGTTTATTATCTATAAATGTCTTTTGATAACGAATCTCTAGATTTTGGACGGCGTATGTATTTTGCGTCGCAAATCAAAATATTTAAAAGATGTTTTCCCGTTAGAACAAATAAAATAAATGTTTTGCGATCATTTTCCTACGCTTTTAAAAATCTGAAAATCCACTTTTAGTCTGTTTTATTCCTCTTAGTAGTTTAGCCTCTCGTGAATTTCTTCTGTTTCTTCCTTTTTTTGTCATATAGTTGATGCAAAGTGTAAACGATACATTCTGAGCTATTCATAACTTCTCCCTCCTACTTATTCTTTCAGTAAAACCGCAGAAGTAAGTGATGTTGTTTTAGAGACTTCCGATGTTGACATTTTCAAGAAGAGTACCATTATTTCCCTTTTGGTTATTGTTTTTTACCTCAGAAACGGAGTTTTTGATCTTTTGCGTAGGGTTTTACTCATCCAGGAGATGAAAAATTTTGTTCGGAGTTTGTTTTTGAAATCTCTAGCATAGTGCTTTTCTTTCGTGTCTCTCTCTGGCTTTTAAGGAAAGAAGCTCTCAAAGTCAGAAAAAAATGCTTTTCATCTGTTGAATCCGTAGCAGGACGATTACACTAAGAATTTACTTTTTTCCTAATTAGTTCCACCGCCGGCTTTTTCCGCATAGGTTTTTTTTCGTATTGTTATAATTTCTTTACCCTTTTGCGTTATTTGCTCATTAACTTCAACTCTGCAATTCCAGTAAAATTATTTTTTCGATTAATTCTGTCGAGAGAATTTCTCTGTTCGACTTGTAGGTTTCAACGGAACTGGTTTTTAACAATAAAGAAGAGAACGATTTCTTGAATCTGAAGATGCGTAAATAGTTTTCCGCCGTAATTTTTACAATGATTTTTTGGTTTTAGCTCATCTAGAAGGTGTGCTGCAAAGATACTACTTAACCGACGACTCTCCTATATCAAAAGTAAGAAAAAGTCGCTCTTTAAGAGTTTAATGCCTAGGCCGCGGTGGAAGTTAAAGAATAACTGCTGTAATCGAAAACATATTTGTCTTGGTACAAAAGATAACCAAGGGCTAGATGTGCACATGGTAAACGTTATTTTGCCAGCAATTAAAATAAAAAAAGGGAAGATAAAAGAGAAGCATGGCATATCACCTTAATGAACGCCAGCAGCCACACGTGACGAGTGCGGACCAATGACTAGGAACTGCGCAGTGAATGACAAAGAATAGGGTTATCGTGTACCCAGCCAGAAAAGGAAATAGGAAAGTTCACAACTCATTGCGTGTGTTTATATTCTATGTTAAAGATATGAACACACTGCTTCTGCTTTGTTAACTACTGTAATCTTCAGTAATTTTTGTATCACAGCCGGTGTAATGTCATTTAAGACCACCTGTTGGTATTATATTTCTACCGATTGCGTCAGCTACTGTCTGTATTACTTAACTTCTTGTCGGTGTTTCATCATCCTACAGCGGCAGTTGTTGATAGAGTTGGGGTAAGCGTGAGAGCATCAGTTTGCTTTTGGTTTTCATGCTAAGAGGTTTTGTACGCATTTTCTATATGGCAAAAAGCAGGCAAAAAAGCGTCATTAAATGTTGCTCAGAGGGAACAAATAGTGACGTTATATCATGAAGGATACTCCGAACGTGACGTAAAGGGAAAGGTAAATGTGAGCGAGACTGCTATTTTTTTTTTTTTTTGATTGAAGGTTTAATGACCACCGTGAGCAACTCAATGGGCTATAAGCAGTCGCCCGTCCCTAATTTAGGGTAACTGGTTCCAGGGAAGTGAGAGAGCCAGTGCCGTAAGACAAACACAACATACATGCCTCACCGGGATTTGAACCCGGACCCCTTTCGGACGAATGATCAGAGGCCATCGCTTAGAACACTGCGCCACCGGGGCGGCAAGAGACTGCTATTCATAATACGATCATGAAATATTTAGCTACAGGTGAATTTACCGACCAAAGAAGAAGCAGACGTCCAAGGAAATCAACCACACGTGATCAAAATACCATGAGGTGAATAGTCATGCGTACTCCGGGATTTCTTTCAAGAAAATCAAGGCCCTGCAACGGTTCATTCAAAAGAGATAGATATTAGTATTAGAACTGTTTCCCGACGTATTAGCAAAAAGTTTGGATTAAAGTCTTATAAACCTGCACATACACTGAAGAGCAATTGAATTAGAGATACCTGTCTATTAACGTGTAGCACCACCTTTCGGTATGATGACGGCGGCGATTCGTCTCGGCATGGACTCGACAAGACACCGGAAGCGTTGGGAAGCCATACGGATCCACGACCCCTGAACAAGCTCCCACGGTTCACGAAGATTTGATGGAGGGGGGTCAGAGCCTCGAACATCTCTCTGGATGGCATTCATATGAGCTAGATGCGATTGAGGTTAAATGGCCTAGCTGGCCAAAGAAGCGAGGTCACGTCGGTGGAGTGTTCACCCAACCATTCAGATACAATTCGGGAGCGATGGCACGGTGCATTGTCTTGTTGCAAGATGAGGTCCCCAGTGGGATGTTGAAGACGCACAAACGGGAGTAAATGGTCGTCCAGTATATCCCGGTAACGTTGACCTATGAGGGATGATGTCACACGTACCAGGAGTCCCATTTCAGTCAACAAAAACAGTCCCCAGACGAGAATACCAACCCCACCAGCTTGAAGAGTACCCTGCTGGCAAGAAGGATCCATCGCTTCATGTGGTTTGCGCCGTACTCGTATCCTGCCATCCGCATGTGTGACGTACCTGCCAGCAGGACGCACATGACATAAAGGCAGATAGGAATCAGAATACATGTCTGCGTAGCTCAGTTGGTAGAGCTGCTTGTTCCGGAATAAGCGTCCTCGGGTTCGAATCCCGGCGTAGACCAAAAATGACGGAGAAATTTACTTCGTTATAATGGCGCCCGAACTACCCGGATGACCCGACCGCTCAAAATCTCGCAATGGTGTGATGTTCTTTCCACACCGCGAGATAGGAAAAATCAGAGAATCCCTTCTCCAGTGCTTCGAAAAATAAATGTGTGTGACGTTGCATTCCACACACCAGATTGACTGGGAGTTCTCAAGTGCACGTTCTACAGTGGTTGTCTGCCTGCAGCGATTCATGGTCACGGCTGATCAGTGGGCCATGCCCCCGGCCCTCTTTCGGGGGGGAGATGTGACGTACCTGCCAGCAGGACGCACATGACATAAAGGCAGATAGGAATCAGAATACATGTCTGCGTAGCTCAGTTGGTAGAGCTGCTTGTTCCGGAATAAGCGTACTCGGGTTCGAATCCCGGCGTAGACCAAAAATGACGGAGAAATTTACTTCGTTATACATGTACCAACGTGAACCTCGACTCACCCAGTCCAAGGAACATTTTCCCACATGTCTAGGGTCCAGTGGCGATGTTCCCGAGCCCATGCTAATATTTGCACCCTGTGATGTGTGGTCAGCAGCGGTACCCTCGTGAAAAGATGACTTCTGTACACCATAGCGAGGAGATGGTTCTGGATGGTGTGGCTGCTTACACGTTTTTGTGCACCAGCGTTAAATTGCCGAGTGATTTCTTGCACTGTTGCCCGTCTATCCGCTGTTACCATGCGAGCTAGCCGACAATGACGCCGCTCATCCACACGCTGTTGTGCACTGCAGTTAGCCCTTGAAGGGATGGTTTTACCGGATTCGATGTACTCAGAGTGCACCCATGACACAGTGGCTCGTGAAAATCCCAGTGCCTGCACGACTTCCGAGATAGAGCGACCCATTCGTCGGGCCCCGACAATTTTCCCACAATCAAATGCGCTTAGATCCTGCCTCTTACCCATACTGCGTCCGACTCTTACTGATTTCCGTCGCATCACTCCTTATATTGTCGGATCGCTGCATATGTCATGTCGTTTCCGTTGAAAGGGACGCCCAGAGAGCTACATTTGCATAACGCCAGCTGTCTCTAATTCTATTGCTCTTCAGGGTAAACCTACACTAACCTCCATCATGAGAAAGAAGAGACTCCAGTTTGCGAAGCGTCATCAATCTTGCACTGCTAAAAATTCTAGCCATTTTTTTTTCCGGTGAATCAAATGTGCGTCAATTTGAATCACGCGAAGCACGTGTTCGACTACCAAAAGACAAAATGCTTGATGAAAATTTCACCGTTAGCACCGTGAGACATCCGCCTAGTCAGATGATATGGGAGCTGTGTCAGCATCCGGTACTGCTTCATTATCCTTGTTGCCAACAGGCACTACCATGACTGGTCTTTTTTATGTGGAAATGTTACGTGAGAAGCTACGTTACGTGAGAAGTGCGTAGATGCACAATCTTTGTTCATGATGGTGCCCCATGCCACAGATCAAAGACAGTAAAGGGCTACCTGCAGAGGAGATACATAACTGTACTTGACTAGCCCGGTAATAGTCCCGACCTGAACACCATCGAAAATTTGTGGATCATTTTAAAAAGCAAGGCAGCAGAAATACAGCCATCAAATTTCCAAGCTTTGATTAACGCGATAAAGTACGTTTGGTGCAAAGACATTTCAAGTGACTACTGCACGTATGCCACATCGTATTTTGTACGTTATAAATAAACAAGGGTGGCCACACAAAGTACTGATTTCGGTCTTTTTGTGTTCTAAAGAATGTAAGTATTCATCTGTGGTGTATTGTTTTGAAGTATCTCTGACTAGCAATTAGTTGTTTCATTGAAAAATTTAAATTTTCAATAAATTGACAGCTGGTCTTAAACTTTTGCAAATGACTGTATGTGTGCATACACTGAAGATACAAATCATTATTGCCATCTCGTGTTTGTGCAAATCAAAACAACTACAGGTAAACGACGGAGCTTGTGAAGGTCACGCAAAGGTGTAAATAACCCCTTATACCGAGCTCTGTTAATCAGTGCTATTCCTTTACTTCAGATGGGAAAAGCAGCACTCTTAAACGTGTTTGACAAAAGCCAATTGTTACGGCCAGGCACTTCTGGCACTCCTGCATTGAATGTGTTGTCTTACGGCCCTGGGTCAGAGTATTTCCCAGTCAGTCTTTTGTAGTACTTTCAAAACGTGGTACGAGGAAGGAAAGTCCACCAACCGAGAGCAATTTATGGCCATACCAGGTCTCATCGTTGCTAGAAGTGACAGAAGGCTGTTCCGTATAGTACGAGAAACAGAAGAGATACTGTGGTGCAACTCCCTGGGGATT
Source organism: Macrothele yani (assembly GCA_039090855.1). Taxonomy (NCBI): domain Eukaryota; kingdom Metazoa; phylum Arthropoda; class Arachnida; order Araneae; family Macrothelidae; genus Macrothele; species Macrothele yani. The sequence goes on from CM077002.1 coordinate 143,489,634, forward strand.
TGAATTCTGGTAACGAGAGTACTGTGTCACACCACACAGTGCTTTCAACCCTGGTGAAAATGGGGCTGCGTACCATATTTGCGCACTCGGTATATCGTCGAAAGCGCCGAGAAAAAGCACACGAGCATCAAAACTGAACAAAGCATGATTGGAAGAAAGTCATCTTGATGAAATTCATTTTCTGTTGCTCTATGTGGACGTGTGGGTACGTGTGTATCGTTTAGCTGAGGAAATGTTGGCACAATGATGCAACGTGGCATGAAAACAAGGCGGTTAAGAAAGTGTAATCCTTTGGACAATCTTCAGCTGGGATCTAGTTCGTGGATCCAGAAACATAGATTACCATTGGTCCAATTCGTTTTCTGTTACTCCATGTGGACGGCTGGGTATGTGTGTGTGTCGTTTAGCTGGGGACATGTTGGCACAATGACGAAACATGACATGAAACCAAGCCTGCTAAGAAAGCATAATCCTTATCCTTTGGACAATCTTCTTCTCGAAACCGTGGATCCAGTTCGTGGTTACAGAAACATAAATTGCCGTGGATCCAGTTCGTCTTCTGTTGCTTTAAGGGGACGCCTGGGTACGTGTGAGTCGTTTACGTGGGGAAATGGTGACACACTGATGCAACGAGGGATTAAAACTAGCTGGCTAAGAAAGTGTAATCCTTTGTATAAGCTGCTGTTGGGAACCTTGGATCCAGTTCGTGGATTCAGAAACATAAATTGCCGTTGATCCAGTTCGTTTTCTGTTGCTCCATGTGGACGGCTGGGTACGTGTGTATCGTTTAGCTGGGGAATTGTTGTCAAAATGATGAAAAATGGGATGAAACCAAGCCGGCTAAGAAAGTCTAATCCTTATCTTTTGCACAATCTTCTTGTCTGAACAGTGGATCCAGAAACATAAATTGCCGTGGACCCAGTTCGCTTTCTGTTGCTCGAAGGGGACGTCTTGGTACGTGTGAGTCGTTTACATTGGTAAATGCTGGCGCAGTACTACAACGGGGGAGGAAGCTAAGCCGGCTAAGAAAGTCTAATCCTTATCCTTTGGACAATCTTCTTCTCAGAACCATGGATCCAGTTCATGGATCCAGAAACATAAATTGCCGTGGATCCAGTTCGTCGTCTGTTGCTCCAAGGGGACGCCTAGGTACATATGAGTCGTTTACGTAGGGAAATGTTGGTACAGTGATGTAACGAAGGATTAGAACTAGCTGGCTAAGAAAGTGTAATCCTTTGGACCATTTGCTGTTGGGAACCGTGGACCCAGTTCGTGGATCCAGAAACATAAATTGCCTTTGGTCCAGTTCGCTTTCTGTTGTTCCATGTGGACGGCTGGGTACGTGTGTATCGTTTAACTGGGGAAATGTTGTCACAATGATGAAACATGGTATGAAACCAAGCCGGCTAAGAAAGTCTAATCCTTATCTTTTGGACAATCTTCTTCTCGGAACCGTGGATCCAGAAACATAAATTGCCGTGGATCCAGTTCGTTTTCTGTTGCTCCAAGTGGACGCCTTACTACGTGTGTGCCGTTTACATGGGGAAATGTTGGCACAGTAATGCAACGGGGGATGAAACCAACCTGGCTAAGAAAGTGTAATCCTTTGGACAATCTTCTGCTGGGTTACGTGGACACAGTTCATTCCTGTGCAGGAAACCATGACGTCTACCTACTACTTAAAAGTCACTGATGACATCCTATCTTGACAATAGTGCACCCTTCAAGTAGTGTCTTCTATTAGCAGGATATTGTGCCATGCCACACATCCCAGATACTATCCAGAGAAATAAAGCTTCTGTCAGCAGGATATTGAGCCATGCCACACTTCCCAGATACCATCCAGAGAAGTTAAGCTTCTCTCAGAAGGATATTGCGCCATGCCACACTTCCCAGGTTGTTCCAAAATATCTTACAGAACATGAGGAAAAATTTCAGGTATTTTCCTGGTCTCCAAATTTCCCAAATATCAATCCAATCGATCATCTGTGTTATTGTTTTGGAACAGCAAATCCGATCTGCGGCGGCTCAACGGCGTAACCTACAAGAGCTAAACTGTCTGCTGGTCACGTGTTGGTACCAGGTACGCGATGTTTACCTGGGGAAATGTGGGCACCATCATGCACCGTGTAACGAAAATGAGCTGGTGGAAGAAGTGTAATGCTTTGGACAATGTTCTGCTCGGAAACCTGGATTCAGTCAATCATGTGCGGGAAACTACGATGTGCTTACTTGCTTCATAAACGTCATGGATGACCAGGTACATCCTTTCATGGAAACAGTGTTTCCCGTTTCTTTCAGCAAGATATTGTGACATGCAACACTGGCAGATAGTTCGGCAGTATTTCAAGCTATGAGGAATACTTTCAGGTATTGCCCTAGACCCCAAATTTCCGAGACATCAAACCAATCGAGCAGTCTTTGTTTGAGGTTTGGAACAGCAAATCCGGTTTGCGGCGGCTCAAACATATAACGTACAAGGGTAAAATGATCTGCAGGTAACGTATTGGTAAAAGTTATCACAAGACAGGTTTAGAAATTTTGTAGTATCCATGTCTCTCAAAGAAATTTTGGAGGCGCGTGGAGGATAATCATTATGTTGGGCAGGTGGTCAAATGTTCGCCTCTTCGGTGTACTCCGCCGGTTGGACTGTGTCATGGCCGTGCACACACGAGAACTATCAGTGATATTAACCAGTACTGCGTATGTCATTTGAAAAGGTTTGCACACTGCGCAGGTACGGCCGATGAGATGATGCAATCTCTCCAATCGTTGCGCCACTTCGGTATACAAAGTTGTGTCTACGTTTGCTGACTAATAATTTGTTCCTATACCGAAAAATTCTATCTAGAACGAACAGACAGCATGCTACAACAGACACAACTTGGACGAATAGACACCGTGCTGCAGCTTCCTAAATGATCGGGAAACTTGTAGAGGAGGAAGGGACTCTGAAAATTTTCCGCAGAGATTCGTCTAGTGGCCTTGATGCTGCAGAGGAGTAGGAGGAGGACTTGGAGCTTTCATTTTGAGTTGTTTGTTTGTGTTATTTGAAATTGTGTTCTAATTTTTAGTGAATAAGTTGTAATTTTTAATGAATTGTGTTGTAATGTTTAGTGAATTGTGTTGTAATTTTTAATGAATTGTATTGTAATTTTTAGTGAATTGTGTTCTAATTTTTAGTGAATTGTTTTGTAGTTTTTAGTGAATATGTTGTAATTTTTAGTGAATTGTGTTGTAATTTTTTTAGGTAATTGCGTTGTAATTTTCAGCGAATTATGTTGTAATTTTTAGTAAATTGTGTTGTTATTTTTTGGGAATTATGTTGTAATTTTAATGAAGTATGTTGTAATTTTCAGTGAAATGGATTACTTAATATTATTTAGTAATTCAATGGTCTACATGAGCTTGGATTGAATGCTGTACATAAGTTCGAATTTAATTTATTATTAATTTTATAATATCGTTGGTTATATAATATTTTGGGTTTGACTTTTAACTTAATTTATAAAATTTGTTATTAATTACTTCTTTTTTTCTCTGTGATGTCAGTTGATTTGGGAGTTGGAAATGTTGATGTTCAATTATTGGTGTGATTATCAGGAGTTTAGTTTTGTTTTTGTTTAACAATCTTATTTTGAAAGATTGTACTAATATGTATATTTGAATTAATGGGGCCTTTTTCCACCATGTAATTAGTTCTGCTAATCCTTGCGAAGCCAATTTGTGGTACAGGTTTTTTAATACATTACTACACCGCCGGACATTTGCTTAGGACGGATGATAATAGCAACGATAGCAGCCATAAAATGGAAGGCAGGAAAATGTGGAAATTAGCATAAGTGCGGGATACAGTAAGACGTGTTGTGCGTATGCAAATTTTGGATTGCCGAACTTGTTCGTGACGTCATAGCGCTGATAAGAGATATAAAGGATTTGACGCGTATTGACCGTTGTTGTTCAAACGCAAAGTTGAAAGGGAAAGAATCAATTGACGAACTTGCAATTTTCAGTATGTCTTCCCGACATCACCTAGATGATTTTACGCGTGGCCGTATTATTGGCAAGATTGAAGGAGGGCAAAAAATAACAGATGTTGCCAGGGAGTTCGACGTCAGCCACAGTGTTATTTCAAGGCTTTAGAAATCATTTCAGACAAATGGAGAGTGTAGCAAACCTCACGGGGAGGTCGAGTTCGCAGTACGACACCTGCAGAAGATCGGTACATAGTGCTATCAACAAAAAGACACCGGCGCAGCACAGCTAGTGAGGTAGCAAATCAGTTTATGGCTGCTACTGGCAAGCGGATCTCCCGAAAAACTGTCGCCAGACGTTTGCATGAAGGAGGACTATACGCCTGCCGTCCTGTTGTGTGCATCCCATTGTCCAGACGTCACCGTATCGCCCGTTTCAATGGTGCCATCAACATCGCAATTGGACTGATAACGACTGGTCTGCTGTCCTCTTCTCAGATGAGAGTAGATACAGTCTATCGTCTGATTGTCGACGACAACTGATCTGGCGTGATAGTGGTACGGCATATTGTCCAGCAAACATACAGGAAAGGGACCGATATCCAACATGTAGTGTCATGGTATGGGCTTGCATCATGATCAATGGCCGTACGTCCCTCTATATGCTTCCAACTGGGACTATGACTGGCCAACGATACATAATGATGTTCTGCTACCTCATGTTCGCATGTTCCGTGGTGCTGTTGGTGATAGATTCATTTTCATGGACGACAACGCAACATGTCATCGAACAGTCGCTGTCCAGGAGTGTCTTGAGAGCGAGGATATTCAACGCCTCGTATGGCCAGCACGTTCTCCAGATCTGAATCCCATTGAAAATGTGCGGGATGCTTTGGGGAGGAATAATGCTGGTCGCCAACGCCCTCCAATAAACAAGGACACCCTCATCCGAGCACTGACAGAGGAATGGGATAAATTACCCCAACAGCTGCTTGATAATGTTGTGCAAAGCATGACACGACGTGTGGAATCTTGCACCGCCCTCCATGGTGGCCATATCCCGTATTGACATGTTACGCCGGAACGCCTGCGGACGGTAATTGCATTTTTTTCACGTTTAAGTATTCTGCACAATATGGCCTGTTTGTCCCTTGAACACGTTTCAAAGCCTTCTGGATTTCAGAGCACAATAAATTGTCTTTCTTGTAATGTCCTGGCATTCTGACATTATTTTATTTCACTTGGCATCCAACAACACTTACATTTTTATGCGCTATATAGCCGTTTATGATCCGTCCTTAGCAATTGTCCAGCAGTGTATTACTATGGGGGAAGGAATTGAGTCAGTTCAGATCTCGCGTAGCGACCAGAGATCGTACATTAAAATTGAAACTTTGCGAGGAAAATCCCCTACAGGAATTTGTAAAGCTTTGTGTGAAGTTTGTGGGGTTAGTGTAGTGGATCGTAGTACAGTGTCACAGTAAGCTTCTCATTTCCGCCAAAGTCAGGAACGCAACGAAGTCGACCCAAGAAGCGGCCGGCCATGAGATGCAACGGGCGACACTTCTCTGGTTATTGTCAACAGCATTTTGGAAGAAGATCGACGGAAAACATGTCAAGTGATAGCATATGAAACAAACATGTGTACCGCTTTGGTTTTCAGAAGCCTAAATGGAAAAGTACAGGTGAAAAGTGGCTGCCATATGGGTTCCGCATAATCTGAGTGAAGAACACCAAGCGGTTTGCAAAGGGATCGCAACAGAATTGCTTCCGCGGTACGAGACAAAATGTGAACAGTTTTTGGACAGAAATGCTGCTATAGACGAAACCTGGAAACGAGATTTTGAACCAGAATTGAAGTATCAGTCCGCTCAAAGGAAATTTCTAGAATCACCCCGAAAAAAAAAAAAAAATACGCCGCCAACAATTAAAAGTTGAGCTGATGATCCTTATGGCCTATGACAAGGTTGCAGTGATAGCAACAGAGTAAAAGAGATGACCCCTGTAACAGCGGAATAGTAGAGAAGGTTTCTACAAAATGTTTTGTTCCCAAAGATTTGACAAAGAAGGCCGAGAAGCTCGAAGCTGGTGCCATCATTTTGCACGACAACGTGAGGATGCATGTTACCCATATAGTAACAGACATTCTAGAAAAGTTTGGATGGGAATTGCTTCTCCACGCGCCATAAAATCTTGATACAAGCCCACCAGACTATGACTTATTCCTAAAACGGAAGAAGCCACTCCACGGGAACAGGTTCAGTACGATTTAATATGTTTCTATCGAGGTGACCAGAGTAATCCGACGCTTCAACAATGGAGATGTCCTGACTGTAATATAAAACGTGCCCAAACATTGGACCGCTATCGTGCAGAAACACGGAGATCACTTCGAAGGCCTGTAAAGGTAAGTTGTGAAACAAATTCATTATTAAGAAATAACCGACGGTGTGCAAAACTTTTGAAATGCTCCTTGTTTCTATTTTGACATCACACATGGATGCATCAATACATTATACAACTATCTGTTGCTTATGCACCAAAAGCCTACAATATCGTTAAAGCACTAATAACGCGATTACACCTTCTACTGCTATCATAAGTAACTTCCACTCATTTAAGCAGTTTCCAGTTGAACCATAATTATTCAACACATTGCACAGAAGCACTTTGGTTACAAGCTCTTGAGCGCTTTCCAAATCTTCAAAGTTAGCAAAAATGTTATCTGTTTATATTAAGGTAGGATCTACGCCTCTCGTAGAATTGGTGATGACGGATAATAAGAGTGCCTTCAAAATGGACTGAAACCCCGTTTTTTCATAATATGTTTTTCTTAATTTTTTATTTTTCAAAATTTATGGAATTTTGGGTACTCGACATGCGCTCCTCGTTACCTCCCAACAGAAATTTATTTTCCTTTTTTTCGAAAGGAAAAGGATTACTTTGAGGAGGTAACAACGTATAAGAGAATTGGAATTATTTGAGTCAGTATACAACATCAAGAGTGAAGATAGATTATAAAAAGAGCAAATGATAGTGGATTGTTGTTTAGAAAAGAAGTGAATTTGTTAAATATCCAAAGAGCAGAAGGTTAGGTCTCATCAGTTGCCTAAGTACGAGTACAATAAAGAAGGATACATCATTTGAAGCTGCAGCAAATGCAAAGAGAAAGGCCATCTTCAGTATTTTACAGTTGTGGCATTCCTAATATGGTACATTACTCTTTAAATCAGTCAGGTCCGTGTAGGTCTAAGAAATTATGCCGTATCTCTCAATTTAAACTTTTACTTCATGAACGTTTTTTTCTATGTAAATTACGTTACAGTATGAAATACGGGATTACACTAGTATACAACCAAAATTTGAAGTTTTGATTTCGTGTAATTGGTGTAAATCATGACAAGAGTGTTAAGTCAAATAATATCCGAAAACTTGAAGATTTCGTCGTCCTAGAGCTGGAATCGAACCCGCATCTACCGGTTCGTACCCGAGTATGCTATCCACAGCATAACCACAGCATACTCGGGCGCGAACCGGTAGACGCGGGTTCGATTCCAGCTCTAGGAAGATAAAATCTTCAAGTTTTCGAATATTATTTGACTTACCACTCTTGTCATAATTAAAACCAATTGACAGAATCACATATTCAAATTGCATTACTTTGCACTCAGTTGAATTTTCTTTCTGAACGGCGTATCGGCACATCAAAGTTTCGGCGCATATTTTGGTAACAACCCGCAGATAGTCAGAAGCCCTATAAAGGAAAATTGTTCTGAGTAAAAAAGGGAGTCGATGATTAGACGACGATTTGTACATATAAAGAAATTCATGGTATAACACGATATAATACATAATATATTTTCACGATATAATTCATTAATATGTATTTTATTTTGAAACGTTAATAGGCGTAAAAATTACAAAACATCCGTAAGCTTTCACTGCCAACAGGCGGCGTCTTCAGGCTGCTGAATTTAAACAGTTAAGAGAACAGATTAAGAATAAAATGCAAATTTAAGCAATTTCAAATCACTTATAGCATGAGCTTCATAATGCGCCACGCGCTCATTCATTGTCTGGCGAGCCGGCAAATTTTATGCCTAACACCTTGTACCAGATAGGAGAAATTTCAGTAGTCGTGTCTTTGTTACAAAAATCACTGCTACAAAATTTCACGACTACTGCGTGTGTTACAAACGTCATTGCTAAAAATGTCACGACTCAAAAAACTTCTGACTAGGAGTTACGAATCTATCGATTCGTAAAACGTAGTTATTGTTTTCCCCATATACTATTGCTACGTCCCGGGCACGTATTCTTATTTAGTGACAGACAATGTGGTCGACGGCCGAGCCTAGATACACCATACAAAGATGTAAACAATCAAACCAATGCAGTTGTTTCGTCTAAGACTACAGCGTTAAATTTGCACTGAACCTAAGTAAAATTTTCGATCTTCCAAATACTAACTGTGATGATCTTTTCTGTACTATGGACAGACACATTTGTTTTCACACTAAAATTTTAAAGCTGTTGTGCCAATGAATGAGTAATGAAATCTGAATTCTCATTTCATATCTGTCGCTGAAGTTACGCTGCTGGCCACCCAAAATGCAACACCAAGAAGGAAGCATCCGATTGGCCAGAAAATTCGCAGCGTACGTCGCCCGCGAGAGGACATGCAAACGATTACTATTGCAGGGCATATGCAAATCATGTGCGCCACCGAGAAGCACTTTAAGAAGGGTGCACAGAAGACGGGGTGTAAACAGTGGAAGTGTGTTGTGCTGCCGAACTTGTGCGTGGTAAGCTTCCTGATGCTTCGTCGCAGAATACGGCAGTCATTCCAGCACATTTCGGAGTTCGACAGAGGACGAATAGTGGCTTATCGCAACAGCGGTTTATCGTACCGAGACATCGGCGCCCTTCTGGGAAGACATCTATCCACAGTGAGGCGAGCATGGATTCCGTGGGTGCAGGAGGGACGGACAGACCGAGGTGAGCGATTGCCGCAGCCGCGGCACACCACCGAACGGGAGGACCAGCATGTTGTGTTGCGGGCATTGACGGCTCGCACCGCAACATCACGAACGTTAGCGCAGGAATAAGGGTGTGTTGCGCAACAACCTGTGTCAGCACGTACCGTTCGACGTCGTCTGCAAGAGCGGAGACTTGTCGCACGGTGCCCATTGCTCCGATTACCATTGACGTTACACCACCGGGGAGTGCGCCAGCAGTGGGCTATTGAACGTAGCACATGGACTACGGCATGGCACAACATTGTCTTCTCCGACGAATCCCGCTTCTTCCTGCAACACCACAACGGTCGAATCCGCCTGCATTATGCAACGCCATATCTGTCCGTCGCCTGGCGTTATGGTTTGAGGCGCAATTGGATATGACACCCGCACCCCTCTGGTACGCATCGCCGGTACACTCAACAGCCACCGCTACATCTCCGACGTTTTGGAGCCTGTAGTCCTTCCTTACCTGTGGGACCTGCCAGCGGCCACGTTTCAACAGGACAATGCGCACCCGCACGTGGCACGCATCGTGCAATAATTCTTCACGGCCCACCAGGTGTCACTGCTGCCGTGGTTTGCCTGTTCTGCAGTTATGTCGTCCCTCGAACACGTCTGGTCGCTGATCGGCAACCAAGTGGCCCGGCAAGCACCACCCGCGGCTATGCCTGATGAACTGTGACAACGTGCGGAAGCAGACTGGACCGACATACCCTACCCAAGCCCACATCCAAAGCCTCTTTCGTTTGATGCCGCGGCGTGTAGCGGCCATTATTGCCAGCCATAGGGGCCACACGAACTATTGATGTCTGCGTGTTCCGCAAGTCGCACGGGCCTTTAAGCTCAATCGTTTGATCTTTGTATCTGTTGTTATGTGTCCAGTAAATCTGGCTTTGCTATCTCGTGTCCTTCTTGGTGTTGCTTTTTGGGTGGCCAGCAGTGTAATATCAAAACTCTAATCAACCTAATTAGCCAATAGTGAATTCCGTAAAGTTTGTTTAATGTTCCATACCGCTATTGGACACAAATTCGTGATTTCTATGGACGGGTTAAAAGATCTTCAAATACGGTCAAAGATGGCATGCAAAAAGACTAAGATATTTTACTGACGACTTTGGTGCTCTGTAGTAATCCATTAAGAGTAGATCATTGTTGAACCCGCTCGCGTTTACACACATTTGTGGAGGCTTACCCTGCTCACTCATCCTCATGTTTTTCAAACGGGACACATTGGAAGATACACGCAGCAGTTTTCGCGGTTAACGAATTCACACATTGGTAAGGCTTTGATTTCTCAGGTCAAAGCACAGCTCCACTGGAGAATCTTTCCCTCCTCCATCTCGAAACTAAAGGGAAGGGATATTTTCTTAAACTGTCCGTTCGAGCAACTATTCTCCTTTTCTGCTCCGAAGGCTCATAAGAAAAACATGACGCCATGAAAAACCTGTAATAGATATTTTGGTCCCTAACATGTTAGCTTAAATGAACTTTTGTGCGCTCTTTCCAATCTACTGTGCATTATTCTGGTATTAGAGTGCCTTTCAGCAAGCGCTCCATGGCACATATTTCGCTGTAAAAAAGTGGATATCTCCAGATAGAATTGACTAAACTACAAGGTTGCTTTTCCCTTCCCTTGTCCAGCAGTAGCGATACGTTTCCACTCGATATTAAAATTCTTTAAATGGGTGGAACCAGCCCTTCCTTTATTGAACCCCTGCAGGCGCCTGGGAATTAATAATGTTTTTAATTAACTAGCTGAATTGCCTGGCTTAGATAGGGAGAACTTGGTGATAATTCATTATCTAAATTTTGTACAAATCAAATGAAAACGATTATTGTTTAACGGCACGAACCGTACCTAATACTGTATTTCATTTCTTCATTTAATTTAAATTTTAGTCTCTGTAGAGCCTTCAGGTACACCGTATGTTTAGTTCTTCATTTTGATTGTTGTTTTTTACTTACCTTCAGTTCCGATGTTGAAATCAGTTGCAGTTCTTCCTTAAAAGCACTTGTCACAAAAAAATTAATTCTTGCACGGATCACAACAAAAATTATTAAATTCGAATTCAAAATAAATACGTAAAAAATGGAACTCCTTAAGAAAATTTTGCATGGGAGCCCCTTGACCCCGGGATCCGATCACTTCCAAACGCCATCTACGATCGAAGTTGGAGTACCGTGAGGTACTTACTATATCAAATTTGGTGATTCTAAATTGAAAACTTTAGATTTTCAAGTGGAAAAGCAAACAAATAAACAAACATTCAACTCTATACAGGGTGATTCATAAAGAAGAATACCGTTTCAACGCACTATAAAACAAGAACAATGTAAGATATTTTATGTTACCTGTAACAGAATTGTAGGGGGATGTTTCAAGTTCTTTTAGAGACAGTCACAGATGTTCTATGTGTGCACCCTTAGCCACAGGACACACATCAAGCCGGTAATCAATTACCGCCCAAACGCGAGTTAAGACCAGTGAGATTTTTCAACATCTGCACTCTGTATGGAATCATTTTCAGCTTCTTTCTCAAAATTCTCCAGACAGTGGGCTGTGAAAGCTGCACTTTTTTTTGATTGGAGGTTTAACGACCACCGGGAGCAACTCAATGGGCTATAAGCAGTCGCCCGTCCCTAATTTAGGATCACTGGTTCCAGGGAAGGGAGAGAGCCAGTGCCGTAAGACAAACACAACATCCATGCCTTCCCGGGATTCGAACCCGGACCCCTTACGGACGAATGATCAGAGGCCAACGCCTTAGACCACTGCGCCACTGGGGCGGCTAAATCTGCCCTGCACGACTCACCCACCGCATTGATTTTCCCGGGCTTCGTTGAATGGCGGTGCAAACACTATCGATGACTTCTTCCGACACACGCGGTCGTCCAGGACTTTTAAGTTTGCACAAACAGCCCGTAGTTTCAAATTTTTTATGCCAATCGTAGATAGATTTTCTGATTGGAGGTTCTTTTCCGAATCGTAATCGAACATGCCGTTGCACAAGAGTTACATATTCCGTTTTGCTCAATTCAAGAACACAAAATGCCTTCTCCACTGCAGACGCTGTCATTTTAACTGACTAGTCACGTGACACGCGCGCTATCGCCTACGTCCCTTCCCTCAGTAGTGCGACACAAACTTTATGAGTACATCTACCTAACGGTTCGCAGTTGTAGTCCGTGTCTTCAACTGTTACTGTTTGACAGAATCTGGAAACTCTATACTTTTTTATGAGTCACTTTGTATATTAGATTGGAGTGATTGATTGCGCCCTGTCTTCAATTTTCGTAAACAAGGCTAGATCATTAGTATTAACGACTTGCATTTAGTTGCACGATAAGTAAGTTAAAACTACATTGAAAGTTAAAACTTTATTGAAAGCATTGACACACATATTATGCCTTTCCGGCATTACAATACGCCCATCTTCAGATGGCAAAATTAGAACAGGCACTGAGAAGATATTTTAGTCCCTTACTGGGTAAATCACAATACTCAGTTCATAGTTCCATTCAAGCCTTGGATTTAATCAAAGCTTTTACTTCATCCCACACCCCACTACTTTCTGTTTTGCGTCTCTTGACGTGGTGTCCATTTTTCCTAGCATTCCTGCGGAAGAGGTACATTCACTTATTGAAAGAAAACTTTTAGAATCAGAACAAGTCACCCCCTCAAAAATTTCTTCAATTATTGCAGCCCTTAACCCTTTAACGACCATAACGCCCAAAGCGCCCGTACATACAAATGACCATAGCTGCCTGAAACGCCTGTCTAAAGTGAGTCAGATTTCCTACCCTCACCGGTTCTTTAATTCTGCACGACCTATGAGGTATCAGCAATGCTCACCGTCAGCTACCATTGCTCTTGCTAAACAAAGAAGTGATACAACAGACAGTTTCGGGCATTATGATATTTAGAGTGATACTAAATTTTAGAGTCATGTTCGTTAAAGGTTTAAACTTATTCAAAAATGAACCTGCTTACGGTTTCAGGGACAAATATATCAACAACTTCAGGGGGCACCTACTGGGTCTTTACTCGCCCCCATACTAGCAGAATTTCTTCTCCAGGACATCGAAAACAAGGTTTTAGCAAAAAACCCAAAGGTTCCACTCCTCTATATGAGGTAGGTCAACGATGTACTCCTCTTCTGGCCACACACCTTTACAGAACTTGAATAATTTACTGTCCATCTATCTTCTATTTTACCTTCTATTTCTTTTTCTATTGAACTGGAAACTAACTTTTTTCCTCCGCTTCTGGATTTGAAACTTTGCAGGGACCCTCTGTCTAATACCATTTCATATTCTGTATTTCGAAAACACTCTACCTTCCCTATCTTAATCCCTTTTAATTCTCATCACCTTCAGAACTACAAACTGGCAGGAATTTCTTTTTTGGTTAAACGAGCTCAAACCCATAGCTCTTCTCAACAGGCAACGACTCAACAACTTTCCTTCATTAAAAATCTGGCAAAGAACTTTGGATATCCTGATTATCTAGTCATGAAAATAATTAAGAAAACCATTAGAACGTATGATACCACCGTAATTTCGGAGACTTTTACCACAATAGAATTTAAACCATCGCTAACTCAAATCCTTAGGAACATTTGTAAAAGACGACAATTGGGAATTATGATCTGAACCAAGAATATGTTTTCTCTTGTACGTTCAGACCGTGACAAAGTCAATCAGGACAAACAACATGTTGTTTATAAGATACCTCTACGAACCCTGAACCCGTCATTACCTCCTTCCAGCTACATAGGATCCACCCAGAGGAACCTAGGGTTACGTTTGGAAGAACATAAAAATGTTTTGAAACAGGAGAACCTGTCCACGACTCTACCAAGAAATGTAAGCATGGGACTGCGTTCCACGATAGGACGAGGCAATAATTATCTCATCAGCCGCTACTCAGACCAACTTGTTATTATTGGAGAGCCTGCACATTTACCATTTGAGCGACTCTTGTTGTAATGACAGCTCCCCTCGTCAAACTCTAAGGCCCTGGCAACACCTCTTCTAACCAACACTCAATTGGGAACTGGAGACTTTTAAACGTGACCATTATGTCAAGAATGATACGTAAATTTTCTTTTAATGTTGGTCTCTTACCTGTTACCCATATATACATGGAAGTACGGTCTAATTTTACCATCTGAAGATGGGCGTATAATAATGCCCGAACGGCTTAATGTGTGATAATGCTCTTAATAAAGTTTTAACTTTCAATGTAGTTTTAATTTATTTTATCGTGCAACTAGACGGAAGTCTTTAACACTAATATTTGCAGCACGAATTTTATTTATAGAGTACAAGGCTACATCTTTATGTTACCACCCGTTTAAAATCCTCTGGTTGTATGCAAAAAGTATTTCCCGGCGTTCCATCTAGCATTGGTCCACTCAGTAATAACTTTAGAGCTCATCCAAATGCAACACTGCACTCTGCCTGAATAACAACAGCCAGACGTTAGACTTGGACCGAAGCAAGCGTCCCAAGGTGTAATCCTGGTACTCAGAATGTTCCCATAACATCATGCTCCCAGACACTTAGAACCCACCCTCATCACAAGAACCTACCTGGACATTGGTTTGGAAAAAATATTGCCCCAAATGGTGACTGTCTATCAGGATGACATTAGACCCTTCTAAAAGAAGATTATAACGTATGTGCCTTTCAAAGGCCCACATTGTGCAAGAATATTTCGCATGTCACTTCCGAGTACACTGCTCGACATAGACGTTGCCCCACCCAGAAGGAGAGATGATAGAGAGGTGTAATTGAGCATGCAAATAGGAATACATAAGGGTTTACTTTGATGATATTTTCAGCCATGTGTAATGTTTATAAGATAAGATAACGCAGCACAATTGGTACGCCTCAGTAAGTAGTTGCACCGCTGCAAATGGCAATACAGGCAACAATTCGGGGTGGCAATGAGTCATAAAGTCGACAGATAACGTTCTGAGGAATGAAACACCAAGCACAGTTGACTTGCTCCCATAATTCAATGAAATCGTGCGCAAGCCGATTTGATTGCAGACGACGTCCATTGTGGTTCCACAAGTCTTCGATTAGGGATACATTGGGCCATCTTGCTGGAAAATGGGGTGCTGTAAGCCAGTCAGGAACGGTATCAGAATGGGCTGCAGAACCTCACTCATGTATCGTACAGCTCTCAGTGTGCCAGTGATGCTGACGAGAGGTGAGCTGCTGTCATGCACATGATGCCTGCCTGATGGGCGGAGTTGCGGTCGCGAACGAAACCGGACTCCATCGCCTATCCAGCGTGTCGCCACAAATGGATCCGTCGGTCATCAGCACCCAGATAGAAACTGGACTCCTCACTGAATACCACAGTGGTCCCTTCGTGACCCCAGTTCGCTTGACTTCGGCACCAAGCCAGATGAGCGCTGCGAACGGCAGTCGACTTAACGGTTGCCTACAGCACAGGTTTGCTTCTTGTAAGCTTCGGTTTACAGTATGGAGTCGTTATGGAGAAGTACATCGCTAATGACACAGCACGTCGAATATTTCATTTCAATTCATTTATTTATTCATTTAGTTGTCACTACAGCAACTAGGAAAAGGAGGGAAAAGGCCGGGAGGCCTGACATAGCCCTCCTCTACCCAGAATACAAAAAACATGAAGCTTAACAGAAAAGGCAAGCCAACACATATATGGTAATTTAATATGTGAAGATACACGTACTAGCTCACAACCAACACATATATCAATATGTTCCATCATCAATAGCCTTCATTATATCTAAACAAACAAGTGTCAAATTCACTTCACTATATCATCATTATCATCATTGTCAACCATTATCATTCCACTGCTGGACGAAGGTCTCCCCAAGTTTCCTCCACAACGGTCTGTCTTGTGCCAGTCTCCTCCATGTCACCCCTGCATACTTTCGAATTTCATCCACCCATCTCCCATGTGGTCTTCTTCTGGGTCTTTTCCTGTCCCTTGAAATCCAATCTAAAATTTCGGCTGTATATCGATGATCTGTCCTTCTGGCAGTATGTCCAGCCCATTGCCATTTCAGGGATTTAACTCTGATCATGATGTCTTCCACTCTTGTCATGTTTCGGGTCCACGAGTTCTTCTTCTTGTCTCTCCTGGTTACACCAAGTATGCACCTCTCCATGATTCTTTGAGTTGTCAGCAGCCTTTGAATGTCTCTTTTAGTTAAGGTCCGCGTCTCTGCACCGTACGTAAGCACTGGAAGGATGCATTGATCAAACACTTTTCTTTTAAGACATAATGGCATATTGCTCTTGAAAATTATGCTGTTTCTTCCAAAAGCTCTCCAGGCAAGATTTGTACGCCGATTAATTTCTTCATCAATGTGACCCGCACTTGATATCTGCTGTCCAAGATAAACGTACGTGTCTGTTATCTCCAGCTTTTCTAAATCAATCGATAAATCTTCATTTCTTGTAAAAGCATTGATCATCATTTTTGTCTTCCGAAAGTTCATTTTTAATCCCACTTCTTTACTCTTGTCAGCAAGTTCCTGGATCATACCCTGCAGCTCTGATGGGGTAGTTGCAAAAATGACAACGTCATCAGCAAAACGAAGGTGGGTTAGATAATCTCCATTAATCTTTATCCCCTTGTTTTCCCAGCTCAGCGACTGAAAAACACCCTCCAATGTGGCATTAAAGAGCTTCGGAGATATGGTGTAACCTTGTCTCACTCCCTTTCCAATTTTTACGTGTGTTGTATTTTCAAACAGCCGAATCTTTGCACTTGCATTTTCTTAGATGTTATTAATAATATTAATGTATGCATCTTCAATACCGCAGGTTTTTAGAGCCATTGTAACTGCTGATGGTTTGACCGAATCAAAGGCCTTTTCATAATCGATAAAAGCCATGCACAATGGAAGTTCATATTCCCTCGCTCTTTCAATTAGTTCTCTCAGTACGTGGATATGATCTATTGTGCTGTAGCCACTCCTGAATCCAGCTTGTTCTCTCGGTTGAGCCATGTCCAGTGTTACCTTCAAGCGGTGTGAAAGAATTTTAGTGAAGATTTTATAAACTTCTGATAGGAGGCTGATAGGTCTGTAGTTTCCGAGATCCTCAATGTCACCTTTCTTATGTAGCAGGATCATTGTAGCGGTGTTCCAATCCTCAGGAATCTTTCCTTCATTAAGGCATCGAGTGAAAATTTGGGCGAGTACTGTTTCGATTTCTCCACTTGCTTCTTGTATGATGTCTACAGTAATTCCATCTTCTCCTGGAGCTTTTCCCCGCTTCATGTTCTTGATTGCATGTGCAACTTCTGCTGGAAGGACTGGACGAACTCTGGTACTGGTATCTTTCATGTTGTCTGGAGTGCATGTATCATCCCTTTCATATAAGTTGGAGTAGAAATCTTTCACTTTCGTCAAAATTTCGCCTCTATTTCTTGTTACAGAACCATCTTCTTTTCTCAGTGCCATAATCTGTTTTCTTCCCTTACTGAGATGTCCCTTTGCTATCTTTAGGCTTTGGTTGTTTTCAATTGCTTTCCTCACTAGTTCACAGTAGAATTTCCTTACGTCTTCAGTGATACTTTTTCTTACTGTCTTGCATAGCTCTATATATTCCACTTTGGAAGTCACATCTTTTTTAGTTGGCCTCATCTCTCTTCTTTTTTCATCAACATTTTCGTTTTTCCTGATAATTTGTTTGCATGCAACTTGTTCTTAGACCCAGCTAATTTTGTTGCTGTTTCCATAAGAGCTTTGGTTACTTTTCTGTTAACTTCAGAGATGTCCACTTCTTCCGATGTTAGGCCTTCTAAAGCAGAGAACCTGTTCTTCAGTTCCAACTTGAAGGTGTTATGGTTTTTTTTAAAATTTGGTTATGTCAATAGATTTTGTTTGTCTTATGAGCTTGCCACGTTCAAGTTTAGTGTTGAGGTGCATCTTACATCTCACCAATCTATGGTCACTACCTGTGTTGAACTTGTTTAGCACACTGCAGTCTTCTATGACGAATTTTTTGTTACACATAATAAAATCAATTTCACTTGTCGTCCCATTTGGATGTCTCCATTTCCATTTCCTGTGTGGCTTTTTCTTGAAGAAGGAGTTCAAGATGAAAAACCCTTCTGCCTCTGCAAACTCAACGAGAGTATTTCCACGCTGGTTTCTGTTGCCGTGACCGAATTTACCTACTGAAGTTTCATTCTGTTGCCGTTGCCCTATTTTTGCATTGAAATCTCTCATAATTATTTTCAAATGCTGCTTACCTTTATTATTTAGATGACAAATTTCCTCATAAAATTCTTTAATTTCTTCTTCAGGATGACTTGTGGTGGGTGCATAAGTTTGAATAATCTGAGCCTGGTATCTTTTCGAGAGTTGGATAACAAGTCGTGCAGCTCTGTCAGAGGAACTTTCAACTTCTACAACTTTATCCTTCAGTTTCTTGTTTATTATAAATCCAGCACCACTAGTTCTGCCAGTATCTGTCCCACGATAGTAGAAGATATGTCCACTTTTCAGTTCGATGAGATCTTCTCCTTTTCTACTTACCTCACTTAGCCCCACGATGTCCCACTTGATCCTTTGTAGTTCCTCTTCCAATTCAAGAAGCCTTGAATCAGAAGATGGGGAGCGTCCATTATACGTAGCCAAGGTCAGCATCAGATGGCAGCCTAGTCCGGTCCTCCGGGGATTCTTAGCACCCTCTGCCTTCATGTCGCACTGGCCGCTGCCTTGGCCAGACACATTCCAGCTGCCGGAGACTGAGGGCCAAGATTTAAGTTGTGGAATCATTTTGGAGGGGTTTGTCCATAACTCACCACGCTGGCCAAGCGGGTTGGTGAGCGTGGGATAGAATTTCCTCTAATCCCGATGGTATAGTTATACCGCTATTGGCGGTCGTCAGAGCCCCTTTAGTGGGAACAGGATGCACCACGAGAAGGCGGGGTTGACATTTGTCAAGGAGAGGCTTTGATGTTACGCATCACCTGACCTTACATCCCTTATATATATATAGTCACATATATATTCATAAATAAACAGCAAATAAAGTTTGCACCTCACTTTATAATCATGCTAACCCAAATTTTTTCCATTCAATCGAAATTGCCTATTGTTTACTAATTATTTCATAAGATATTCCTTTAATTTTATTTTAAATAAGTTAAAATTATTGATTGATGTTAGTTCTTGGGGCAATGAGTTCCAGAATTTTGGGCCACTATAATTTATATTCATTTTAAGTTTCTCAGTTTGTGGGAACATTGGAATTAGTAGTGATCTATTCCTAGTATTCTGGTAATGAGTATGTATATTTAGTGTTATTATATCATTGTGTATACCATTTTTAATTCTTTTGTACATTATGTTTCCCAAGTTATAATCATATAATTGATTTATCGTTAAAATATTATATATATTGGGGTTCACTTTTGACCGAATTCCAAGGGACAGGAAAAGACCCAGAAAAAGACCACATGGGAGATGGGTGGATGAAATTCGTAAATATGCGGGAGTGACATGGAGGAGACTGGCACAAGACAGACCGTTGTGGAGGAAACTTGGGGAGACCTTCGTCCAGCAGTGGATTGATAATGGTTGACAATGATGATGATGATGATGATATGAGATTGGTTGAAAATTATTTGATGTTTTAAGATCTATTAGTCTTATAAATCTATTCTGCAGTACCTGTAGTTCATTAATATTATATTGTGTGGTTTGTCCCCAGGTTAAAATGCAATAATTAATATGTGTTTGAATTAGAGTATGATATATAGAGATTAATATTTTTGGTGTTAAGTTTAGCAAAGTACTACTGACCATCCTGATATTTCCAGAAATCTTGTTACTTAAATTTTCAATGTGTTTGTTCCATTTCAAGTCATTGTGTATAGTTGTACCTAGATAAGGGTGTGTTGAGACCGTATTAATACTGACTCCATTCATCAGAATCGGTAAATCGTATAAATGTGAAGTTTGTGAATTAGAGAAAATCATTAATTTAGTTTTATTAATATTAACAACTAATTCATTTGAATTCAGCCAATCTTTTATTAATTTTAGCTGAGTATTAGTTCTTAGTGTAAGCTCATTCATATCAGTTCCCTTTAAAATAATAGTTACGTCATCTACATATAGGATTGCATCATTATGTTTTAATACTACAAATAAGTCGTTAATATATATATTAAAAAATAAAGGACCAAGGACTGCTCCCTGGGGTACCCCACAGTTTATGATTTGTAATATGGATCGATTCTGATGAATCTGGGTGTATTGCCTTCTTTCTGACAAGTAACTTTTGAATAAATTATAGCTAGATCCCCGGAGTCCAATAATATTTAACGTATGAAGTAATACATCATGATTTAGGGTATCGAATGCTTTTGATAGATCAAGAAAGACCGTTATTGTTATTTGTTTTTGTAATAGATTTTGTTGAATTATATTTTGTGTATGTAATAATGCTAGTTCAGTTGATTTATTTGGTACAAATCCAAATTGTCTGTGATGAAATATATTATGTCTTTGAAGGTATGACAGTAGTCTGGTATGAATTAATTTCTCAAGTATTTTTGCAAAAATTGATAAACTTGCGATTGGACGATAACTATTTATGTCGTTTTTTGACCCATTCTTATATTTCGGAATGATTTTGGAGATTTTTAAGGCATCTGGAAATATTTCGGTTTCAAGTATAAGGTTAGAGATCTGCAACAACGGCTGAACTATGATATCTGCCACACATTGTATGGCTATTCGAAAACATTCATCGTAGCCAGGTCCGACATTTGTATTGATTTGGTTTAAAGCATGAGTAAGTTCAGTCCTTGTAATTTTTGACATATGAAAATTATTTAGTCTTGAAAGATTTTGTAGGTATTTTGTATAATGGATTCCTGAAAATGTAAGTTGTTGCTTAATCAATTGTGGTGACAATATAAAGTGACTGTTGATCTCATTAGCTATAGCATGTTTATCAGTTATTTTATAAGTTGATTTGGTTGAATATTGCGGCGTAACTGGGCTGATATTTTCCCCCAGTAATAGGTTCAGATGTTTCCATGTTAAGTTAGGGTTATTTTGAGAGAATATATTAGTGTAGTTTCTTTTTAACTTCCGAATATCTGAATTCAATTTGTTTCTATATGTTTTAAAATTCTGTAAGTCGACTTGTAGTTTACTTTTAATAAATTTGGAATGCAGTCTATTTTTTTTTTTATTCGATTTAAGAGATTCCTTGTTATCCATGGTTTCCTATCTTTTTAAATTTTATTACTTTTCGTTATTATTGGAAAAGCTTGACCGAATGAGACTTTTAACAGTATTGTAAATAAGTTATATGTTATATTTGGATTCCCCGCTGGGAGGAAAGTTTCACAATTTACAGTTTGAAGCAGTATCCGAAATTATTCCAGGTAATTAGAATTTATTAATCGTATTTGTTTGTTTATTAACTGTTTTTACACTGCATGTGTATAGGTGTAAACTGTGAAGATTGGTAAATGGTCACTGATATCATAATTTATAACTCCTGATAAAACTGAATCTTATGGAGCATTTGTGAGTGATAAATCAATAATCGTTTTCATTATTTGGGCTTCGCTGAAGAGTTTCCCAGCACAAACAACAAATCTGAAACATCCGCGACCACACATTGCCATCCCTGTTGTGCTGGCACCTTTATCTCACAAAAGTGTGACTTCATTGGCTCCCTTTTAACATCATTTGTATAGCTCGAGTGGGTACACCCGCTCTACAATTTTCATGTTTGTAGGACACATCATTCAGGGTATGGCAATTTCTATGTCGAGCGGTGTATTGTGCGTGCTCTCTTTGCAACCCCTATTTGAATTGCACGGAAGATTCGCGGGGTTCATTATTCGGCTGTGCGAGCCAGTGTCAGCCGCCGACCTCAAAATCATTCTGTCTAGCAAGTATAGGATACCTGAAGGTATCTTCTGTGGTCTAGTGAATTCAATGCCACACAAGTTGCAAGCTATAAAATCAGCAAGGCAGCCTAACACACTTTTAAACCGTTAACGACCATAACGTCCAGAACACCCGTACGTAAAAATGGCCATAACCACCCGAAACGTTTGTCTAGAGTGAATCAGATTTCCTACCCTTGCTCGTTCTTCAAATTGTTTCGACTTGTGAGGGACCAGAAGAAGTCATCCTCAGTCAATATAGTTGTTATTAAACAAACAAGTTACCCAACAGACAGTTTCGGGCGTTCTGGTATTTAGAGTGATACAAGAATTTTGGGTCATGGTCGTTAAAGGGTTAAGCAGGTGGTTATAATTTACAAATCATCAGTGATATTTATGGGGAATATAAATGTAATTAATCATAAATATTTATAGGATTCATAATACTATCTACATAAACAGCTCAAATGCATCACAGGAGTCTTGAAGCCTAATTACACACTAAACGTTTAATTGACAAATCTAGGACTGAAACCATAGGCAAAACATCCAATGTTTAAAGCCTCACTTTCAATGTGTGTGACGTAGTACAGAGGTAAAGACATGTGTCAAGACGAAAAATCTACAGCGAGACATTCTGTCCGCGTAGCTCAGTTGGGAGAGCGACTTACTCCGGAGTGAAGGGACACGGTTTCGATTCCAGTCGCGGAGAAACTTGTGTAATCACATTGGCACCCGATTGTGGAAAATGGATCCACTGGCCGTTGGGTTCTTCGAAAAATGTGTGATGTTTGTTCCACACATTGTCTGGAATTAATAAAAAGTCCTACTTCGCTTGAAAGAAAAACAAATTAAGAGAGAGAGAGATGATGTGACGTGTTACAGAGGTGAAAACATGTGTTAAGACGACAAATCTGCAGCGAGACATTCTGTCCGCGTAACTCAGTTGGGAGAGCAACTTACTCCGGAGTGAGGGGACACGGACAAACTTATGTTTTCACACCGCACAAGATACAAGCTATAACCTCAGCCTAACACACTATTCAGTAGGTGGTTATACCATACAGATCATTAGCGATATTCATGGGAAATATAAGTGTAATTAATAATAAATATTCATAGATTTGTAATACTATCTACATAAACAGCTGAAACACATCCCAGAAGTCTTGAAGCCTAATTTCAGAATAAAAAATTAATTCCCAAGTCGAGGACTGAAATGCTAGGTAAGACACACAAGGTATCTTGAGCTTTCCTTAGAAGAGAGTCGCTAGCAAACGAAACTTAATTAGACTTACCAGTGTGGCAAATAACTTTTTCAATAACAGTTCCATTTGGGCGACGAAATGTTTTTGTTTTACTTGTTCTGGTACTTGTTATTCTGGAAATTTTGGTTCCTAGGTGTTCAGAGAAATGTAAAGTCGAGTAGATTCTGCCAAACATACATACGTGTGATGTTTTTGTTGATGATAGACGATCTTCCGACTGAAGGGATTCCATCTTCAGATTACAAATCGATCGAAAAGTCACCGTGTTTACTGTTTACTTCAAACATATCGCAAAGTCTATCTTAAAAATAAACTAGCTTTTAATCTGTCCTCAAGTCATTCCTCCAGCATAATACGATCTGATTCCCTTTTCGAAATAAGTTGAAAACAGAAATCGTAAATATATGCGTACGCATATTTTTTCCAACATCTCTATTTTGAGTCAATGCTTGAATCTTTCGAGTGATTCGCCAACGTGACGAATAAACACTTTACAAGAGATGCGAGAGCTACAATCCTTTCTTGCTTTCCTGATATGCAGAGATTTTCCATTAGAATAATCTT
Organism: Macrothele yani; assembly: GCA_039090855.1. NCBI lineage: Eukaryota > Metazoa > Arthropoda > Arachnida > Araneae > Macrothelidae > Macrothele > Macrothele yani. The sequence continues at coordinate 143,513,398 of CM077002.1, forward strand.
TTCTGCCCTCATGTACCTCTCCATTTTCCATAGCGCTCTCACTTTCCTCCTCCTGACTTTCTTTTCTCTCTTTATCATTTCTTGCTTTTATTTTAATATTCTGATTTCGATGCGACTTGCGCGACTTTTAATTTTCGGCACATTTCTCTTGTTAAGTTAAATACGAAATGTGATGACATTGAAACAGCAATTCAGCAGATAATTAATAATGACGTCAGATGCTCTAAGTATTCTATTTCTATAATTAACAGCTTCGCGAACGCTAATAACGTTAATAAACAGGTTGAACCTGAGAGACATAGAAACAGATTAGATTACGATATTTGTTTCTCCCTTTGATCTCCCGTAAAATTATTTTTGACAATCCAAGAAATATGGTTGTACTGAACCTAGGATTAGCGCCTTGAATAAGAAAACTCAGTTATGACCTGAAATATGTATTCCTGGTTTTCGCAATAAATAGGGCGCTGTTCACGTCGCGTTAATCGCTTTGGAAATGCGTAAAAGATGCTAATTGTGTTATTAACTTCCTAGTTTTAATCAAGTTTCAATAAAAGTTTTAGCTGATTTTGCATGCAGGTTGACTTTCTGAATAAATGGCTCGATCAAGAACTAGATCGGCTGTAGAGGCTAGGTGTAAAACAATGCTTCTTTTTCTAGAATAATCCAACAGATGTATCGTCCACCTTGCTGATCAGATTCCTTTTTGCGAAATCGACTGTCATTTCACTGGAAATGCTATTGGACACAAAAAATGCTGTTTGGAAGGTTTGAAAACCCACCTTTTCCCTACCGGATAAAAACAATTGATATTAAGCTGATGTTCGCGCTTTGCTGATATCACTATAGACAGACCTTCACTTTCCCTTGTGCGAAATATGCAACACAAAAACGAAATGGAAACATGACACCGAATACTCGGAGAGCGCTACTTTCGAGTTCATTGCGCCACAAGATTTATCAAGGTGGACATTTAGAAAACTAAAAAGTTAACGGATAATGAATAGCATTTAGAACCCTAAAGGAATAAATGCGAGCTGTTTGAGATACACAGTACGTGGTCGTAACAGAATAATACGACCACCCACCGGAATCACAGTGTACCCGCCCAGGCGCGTCACAGAGTGCACGTGACAAGATCGACCACACGGAGATATAACCGGCCGGCCAGGACAAATGAGCCATAGTGTGTCACGTGAGCACAATGTGCAGAGGTAGTGATAAGACGGATGTTCAGATAGGAATGATCATCGGCTACCGCGCCAAGGGTGGAAGCATCTCAGAGACAGCAGACTTCGTGGGCTGTTCGCGAGTAAGGGTGTACGAAGAATGCACCGCTGGTACACCGAGTACCTCCTGACGTCATAACTGTGGAGCTCCAATGGCCATCGATCCCAGAGGAGAACATCGCGTTCGTCGAGTAGTAAAGGGCAATCGACGCGAAGCAGTGTAGCAATTGAACACGCAAATGAACACTGGGGCACTCAGGTGCGTGCCCCCGATAACAATAGAGCAAACCCAGTTACACATGGGTCTCCTGAGTCGACGCTGCGTCAAGGTGCCCATGTTAACTCAGGTCCATCGGCAAAGACGCATGCAGTCGTCATTGGACAGTAGAAGAGTGTGAAAAGGTTGCCTTCTCCGACGAATTAAGATTTCTACTAGACAGAAGGGAGTCAAATACAGGCCGTCAGTCAAGTACAGGCCGGCGGTCGCAGTGTGCATGTCTGGGAAATGTTTTGCTGGTATGACCTGGACCCCGGTACCACTGAATGGGTCCCTGACCTCTAATGGCTACGTGTCCATCCTCGCTGACCACATGCATCCCTTCTTGTTGGACTTTACCCTGGTGGTGATGGTGTCTACTAAAAGGAATATGTGCCCTGCCATGCCGCTAACGGGGTGCGTGACTGCTTCCAAGAACACGATAGCGATGTCTCCCTTCTCCTTTTTCCGGCGAAATATCGCAGTCTTAATCCCATAGAGCACTTTTGGGACAATCTGGATCGACAAGTTTGACGTGAAGACCCACAACCACGTCATCTCCTGGACCTCCGCGATCGACCACAGTCCGAATAGGCACGTGTGGCTAGAGCAACTATCCAGGGCCTAATTGCGTCAATGCCACGGTCATCCGAGTCAAGGGTGGTTATTCCCAATATTAGGTAGGTGGTCATATTATTCTGATACGACTGTATATGTGCAGTGTCTCTAAAAGTGAATACAGCCAGGCGGCGCTGTGGTGTAAGTGCTCGTTCTCCGATTACAAAGGAAGGCCGCGATGTGGTTACCGAAGGTCTAACTAAGATTCTGTTATACTATTCTACGTACAAAACGAGGAAAATACGCAATTTAGTTTATTTCGTAATCTCTTCCATTCAGACAAATCGCGCAGAAAAGGCACGATGCAACATTTGGTTACGCAGATGACGTAAGCAAAAATATCCGACGCCACTGTGACAGAAATTAACATATTCAACCACAGTGAGCTTGGCCAGATCCCGCAGAAAAACATTTCAAGAACGTTACTATAAAATATTACGACGAGCAGATATATTTCCTTCCACAACACGTTTTTATATCGTACGACGGTATGTTAAAACTAAACCTAACATGCACTATCTACCAGCAAGTAATTCAACACCTGTGATAGCTAAGGAAGACGAAGTTTATTCACCTTCAATAGTTGGTGAAGCCTCGACGAGCGGCTATTACAGGTGCGACCCTCGGGGCATACCCTCAACCAGGCGTTGTACGACGGCTAGCGAAATTTTCCTCCACTCGGCTTGGAGAAGACAGGTCAGTTCCTTCACCGATTTCGGACGGTGGGGGCACCCCTTAAATCGACGATCCAACTCGTCCCAAAGGTACTCGATAGGGTTAAGGTCCGGGCTCTGCGTAGGCCAGTCCATTCGATTAACCCCATTGTCACCATACCAAGCCATGCTGGACCTCGCAATATGACAGATGGCACTGTCATTCTGAAAGTAACATGGGTCCACCCCGTAAAACTGCCACAACGTAGGAAGCGCATGTTCATCCAAAATGGTGCAGTAGGTCTCGGCGTTGTGTCTAACAGGAATTGCGACCAAGGGTCCCGTGCCATACCAGGAGAAACACCCCCATAGCATAATTCCACCGCCGCCGAACTTCACAGTTGGCACAATACATTACGGCAGAAGGCGTTCTCCAGGCAGAGGCCAAACCCAGACCCTGCATCCGAACGATAGATGGTGAACCTTGATTTGTCGCTCCAGAGAACCTGTTTCCACTGTTCAACGGTTCACTCGACGTTCTTTGCACCACGTTAGCCGAGCAGCGCTATTGGACTTGGTGATCAAAGGCTTGTGGGCGGCAGCACGTCCATGATAACCGAGCAGATGGGCTTCCTTACGGATGGTATTCACTGCAAAAACACTCCCGGACGGCTGTTGAAACTCTTCGCGGATGTGGCCCGTCGATTTGGTGCGATTCTTTCGAATTTTTCTGGCCAGCATCCGTCGGTCTCTAACTCCCAGTTCTGTGGGTCCGCCGCGTCGGGGCACATTCCGACAGTCACCTCTCATCTTTCACTTGCCAATCACGTAGGCCACCGTCCATTTTGGGTATATAAACTTGCTGGATATTTCACGTATGGATCTGCCCTTTCTGTGATAGCCGACGATTACACGTTTTTCAAAATCAGAGAGCTCCGAACTGCGTGGCATCTTGCATGCAACTGGTTGCGTTGTTGTTTTCCACACGATATTTAACGGCAGCGGCCATGACGTGTATCAGGACCGCAGATATCGTCGATTGCAGGGGTGTTTAATTACATGTTGGTAGATAGTGTAGTTGTCAAATGCCAAAGCCTTGATAGTGCGAATTACATGCTTTGAGTGAATGCGGCGCTCTAATTCATCATATAGGTGCTCTATGGAATTAAGTGCAGGGCTCTGTCCTCGCTAGTCCACACACGATACGAAATTTTGGTCAAACCACGCCGTAACAGTCCTTGTTTTATGGCTCGGTGCATTATCCTGCTGGTACCAACAAGTCTCTGTTCCATAGCATTGCCAGAGAGTCGGTAGGGCATAATTGTCCAGAATAACGAGATAGACGTGCTAGTTAATAGGTTTTTCCAAGGGAACCAATGGCCCGGGATCATACCACGAAAAACACCACCACACGAGTACACTGCCAGCTCCAAACTTGACTGTAGAAATAGTACATTGGGGTAAACAGCGTTCCCCCGGCTGCCGCCATACACACCCCCACCAGACTGATGGATCGTGTATCTGGATTCATCAGTAGATAGCACCCGTTTCCAATGATCTACGGCCCACGATAAATGTTGTTTACACCATGCTAAACGACGAGTAACATTCCGAGTGGAGATAAAAGGCTTAGTTACAGCCGCATGTAAACGTAACTCATGGAAAGTTTACGGTAACTCTGCGAATGTTCACGGTAACTTTGCGTATGGTACGTGCACATACCAAAGTTTCACCATTTTTACTCACCTGTACAATGAGTTCTTGTGCAGGACTCCGTCGATTAGCTGTATCGACTCTCCTGACTTTTGACGTCCTCTGTCACTGATTTCCTTTGGTCAGCCGGTACCTTTTGCTACTTCAGGCAAGCCATGTATCTTCCACTTATTTAATACATCCAAAACAGCTGACTTGGGTATGTTTAAATACCTCTCGGTTTCTCTTATGGACGACCCACTAATATAACACCCAAAAATCTTTCCTTTCTCAAAGTCAGTTCTCTCCCGTCGCAACATTTTCACTCAACTTCACAGCGCGATATGATCGCGGTCACCTGCAGACTTGTTTTTATACCGTTTGCAACTGTACCGCGCAACTTAACAACGCAGCGGATACAATCGTTTGCTTTTGAATGGGTTGTTCGGTGACTTTTGTCAATATAGTGTATGTGTCGTTACATATGGGTAGCTTAATGTTGCATTGTACCTTTTCGGCGCAATGTCTCTAAATTCAAGAGTTTACGAAATGAACAAAAGTACATATACTGCTCGTTTTCTACGTAGAATAATAAAACAAAATTACAGTTACATCCGTGGTAGCCAAATTGCATCCTTTCCTTGTTAGAGCATCTATGACGTAAACTGAAGAGCAATTGAATTAAAGATACCTGTCTAGTAACGTGTAGCACCACCTTTCTTCCTGATGACGGCGGCGATTTGTCTCGGCATGGACTCGACAAGACACCGGAAGCGTTGGGAAGCCATACGGATCCACGTCCACTGAACAAGCTCCCACAGTTCACGAAGATTTGATGGAGGGGTGTCAGAGCGTCGAACATCTCTCTCGATGTCATCGCATATGTGATGGATGGGATTGAGGTCAGGGGACCTAGCTGGCCAAGGAAGCGAAGTCACGTCGGTGGAGTTTTCATCCTACCATTCGGATACAATTCGGGAGCGATGGCACGATGCATTGTCTTGTTGCAGAATGAGGTTCTCAGTGGGATGTTGAAGACGCACAAACGGGAGCAAATGGTCGTCCAGGATATCCTGGTAACATTGACTTGTGAGAGACGATGTCACACGTACCAGGGGTCCCATTTCAGTTCGCGTAAGCAGTCGTCAGACGAGAATGCCACCCCCACCATTTTGAAGAGTACCCTGCTGGCAAGAAGGATCCATCGCTTCATGTGGTTTGCGCCGTACTCGTATCCTGCCATTCGTATGTACCAACGTGAATCTCGACTCATCAGTCCAGGCAACATTTTTCTACATGTCTAGGGTCCAGTGGCGACGTTCCCGCCCCCACGCTGATTTTTGCATCCTGTGATGTGCGGTCAGCAGCGGTACCCTCGTGGGACGATCGCTTCTGTACCCCATAGCGAGGAGATGGTTCTGGATACATTTTCCCGATAACTCTTCTTTAAGAGTCGAACGCAGTATGTCTTACCCATACTGCGTCCGACTCTTGCTGATTCCCGTCGCATCACTCCTTATATTGTCGGATCGCTGCATATGCCATGTCGTTTTCGTTACAGGGCTGCCCACAGCGCCACATTTGTATAACGCCAGCTGTCGCAAATTGAATTGCACTTCAGTGTATACCACCTGCAAAAAACGTGACCAAAAATACGTCTATGGCGATTAATTGATTGGAGATTAACGACCTCCGTAAGTATGTCTTTTTGTTTTATTCAACAGTGTAACTAACTCATTGATCTGCTCTTGTATTTCAATCAACGCATTAGTTTAAAGAAATTTACTAAGAAAATTAATTAGCAATATCGCTTTTTGTAATTAGTTTTATTGCAAGGGCAAAGGGTCGGATTTTTGAGGATACAGCACAAAGAAGAATTAGAAAAGTGGTGAGACAAGGTGACACCATGTCTCCCAATCTCTTTAATGCCACATTGCAAAATTTCTTTCAATCATTGAACTGGGAATACAAAAGGACAAAAATTAATGGAGATTACCTAACTCACCACCGTTTTGATGACGACGTAGTCATCTTTGCAGCTACCTCTTCAGAGTTGCAGAGTATGATGCAAGAACTTGTTTCCAAGAGTAAAGAATTGGGATTAAAAATGAAATTTCAGAAGACAAAAGTGATGTACAATGATTTTACAAGAAACGAAGATTTATTGATTGATAGAGAAAAGCTTGAGACAACCGACATTTTATCTCGTGCAGCAGATATCAAGTGAATGTCACATTGGTGAAGAAATTAATCGCCGTATAAAACTTGGATGGAGAGCTTTTGGAAGAATTAGTACAATTTGTAACAGCAGTATGCCATTATGTCTTAAAAAATTGTTTAATCAATGCATCCTGCCAGTGCTTACGCATGCAGCACAGACATGGACCTTAACTAAAAAAAACACACAAACGCTGCAGAGAACTCAAGGATGCATAGAGAGATGCATGCTTGGTGTAACTAGGAAAGACAAGAAGAGGAACTGGTGGATAAGGAAAATGACAGGAGTGGACGACATCATGACCAGAGTGAAATCACTGAAATGGAAATGGACTAGACATGTTGCCAGAAGAATGGTACACCGATGGACAACGGAAATTTCAGACTGGATTCCGAGGGACAGGAAAAGACCCAAAATAAGACCCCATGGGAGATGGATGGATGAAATTCGACAGCATGCCGGAGTGACATGGAGAAGACAGGCTCATGACAGGCAAACTTGGGGAGACCTTCATCCAGCAGTGGATTGATAATGCCTGATGATGATGAATTAGTTTTATGAAATCACCGATTCAAGACTAGTTCATGACAGCGGTCGTAAAAATTTAAATTTAATACAAATTATCTCTATATTTCAGCAGCCACATCGACGATGTTTTAAAAAGTGGTATCTCCTTCTTTCTGCTTCGTTACGCCGTGCATTTTCTAAAACGCATTTTTAAATTCAGGAGATGTGAAGGCATATACTACCGAGAAACTGGCTAACAGTTTTCCCCCAAATTCGCTTTATTACATAGTACTTTTTCCGCTGCGGAAAGTTTCAACAGAACTTTCGAAACTCCATGTTCTTTTCTTTTCCTCTTTGTAAACATGGAACGAACATACTAGGCAGATGCTTGATAAATAAAAGTGATGTATACTGAGCTTGTATGATTATTAATAATGCATCTTTCGCTTTTCTTTTCGTTTTGTCAAACGTTTCAATACATGAATAGGGATTCAAGATTGTATTACATTTTGCTGCGTAAAGTAGGGAAAAGAAGTTTCGCAAAAAGGACTTTCAAATTCATTTCTTGGTAAACGGTAAAAATATGTTTTCCATTAAAGTTATGGAAAATGGGATCAGGTTTGCCGTTTGAGTCCTTATTAAAATGCCTAGGATTTGAAAGAGAACGTTTGGTTTCAGAGTTACTGAAAATAAATAGTTTTATTTGTATTCAGCAATACCGTTTGACCTTAAATTTATATGTATCACTTTCATATTGCGCATATATTTTTATATATTATAGGTCGAGATCAAAGAGCTTTCATTACGAAGGATTAATAATAACATTATTATCTTTACATAGATAGCAGCATATGGTGAAACCTCAAGGGAAGTTAAAGAAATAGAATTCAATGATATACATTGATATGTCTGAAATATTCACTCAGTTTCTCTCACTTCGTTATCATTTGCTTTTTGACTTAAGTTTTTCTTTCTTTCTTTCTTTTGAATATCTGGTTGTCAGTAAATCAAATATATGTGACAATCAACCTTGTGAAATTTCAAATTTTCTGGTGCCGATGACTCGAACCCGCTTCCTTCTGCTCGAAGCCAAATGCTTTCCACATTAAGCTACACCGACGGAATTTGTCGCGGCTACTTTGCTGTCTTCACCTCTTTAGTACGTCACCTATATCTTTCCTATCGAGAAAGGGACGGGACGGAATCATATGTTGCAGGGTCAGCTGTCAAACCATACTCCAAGTAGCTCGCTGAAGAAGAAGGAGCCGCCCCGATTGCGCAGTGGTATAAGCGATGGTTTCTGCCCATTAGTCCGAAAGTGGTCTGGGTTCGAATCCCGGCGAGGCATGGGTGATGTGTTTGTCTTAAGGCACTGACTCTCTCCCCTCTCTGGATTCGGTGCCCCTAAATTAGGTACGGGCGACTGCTTATAGCCCATTCAGTTGCTCACGGTGGTAGTCAAATCTCCAATAAAAAAAAAGAAGGAATCCGGATTAATTCCAAACGATGTATGGAACGAACATCACTGATATTTTTTCGAAACGAAGAAGGAAGTCTCATGAACTCCAGACGATATGTGGAAAGAACCCCACGCTTTTTTTAAAGGACGCAACGTCACATAGTTCCATTTCCACAATCGGGAGCCAAAGTGAAAACAAATTCTTCTCGGTGACGTCATCGACCGCGCATCTTTCTGCACCGCAGTCGAACTCTTTCCCAGTTAAGCTACATCGATGGAATTTATCACTATAACTTTGCCGTCTTGATATGTGTTTCACCTCTATAGTATGTCCCAAGCTCAGTTCTCACCAAAAAGCTTCGGAGATTGAAAAAAGAAACTTAAAAGTTGCGCAACTGAGATCGAAGCATCATATCCACAAAATACATCAAAAACGGTTGTGACAGTGGTCTTAGCGATGGCTTCTGATCATTCGTCCGAGATGGGTTCGTGTTCGAATCCCGATGAAGCACGGATGTTGTGTTTGTCTTACACTTCCTTGGAACCACTGGCCCTGAATTAGGGACAGACGATTGCTTATAGCCCATTGATTTGCTCACGGTCCTCGTTAAACCTCGCATCAAAAAAATAAAAGGTTGTACCTTAAACTGCAAAGGTGATGATTCCTATGTTTCAAAATGTTCTTCTGCATCGGTATTCAGAATTTGAAATTGGTGACGTCTTCTCGGAGTCTATTGCCATTTCACAGCTTACAGGGAATATTTGTATCATACAGATAAGAGCTAGACAGATTTGGGGGGAAAGTTCGTATCCTTTACACTCTTTGAGAATCTTTCCACAAAGTGCTTTTACAACGTTTAAGAATAAACTTCCATCATCAAAAGTAGTAAAGGTGCGTCAGTCTGCATCAAAATGGATAGACCGAGCGGGTGGCAAAACTGTCAGAGGCATAATTTTATGGATAGTAGCCAAAGTTGATCCGTCGTTGAGTTCAGGATGAAGTATAGCTGATGTGCTTGTCTTACGTTGACTGCTCTCTTAATTCCCATAAACTAGTGGCTCTAAATTAGGGACGGGAGATTACTTAGAGACTTTGATGCTTACGGGAATGGGTCAAAATGTAAGCGAAATGTCCCGCCTCGGTGTCCGACCAATCCGTGGCCCACTACTCGTCAGAGCTAAAGCCCGGTATTAGTCCCGGGGTGAGGCATGAGTGGCGTCCTTGTTTTACGGTTACAGGTTTGTCCTTTCTCACGAATAATAGGTTTAATGTTAATGAAATGCATATAGCGTATTAAATCCGTTTAATTTTGTCGTGTAGTTAGCATACAGATTCGCCAATATATCGAGTAAATATATCAAGTTGCAAGGAGAGACAGTGTGAAAAAAGAAAAGGCAGGTGTGTAAGCTATACCGTTGGCATATCCTGACAACACGGAAAAGATATATATCGGAATGACAAAGCGATCCTTGGACACTAGATGTAAAGAAAACGTACGAAGTGTTAACCAGGACAAGCAGAATACAGCGCTCGCCAGAGAAGTCAAGCATTCATCGGCCGCTCCTCTATGGAAGAGTATTAGAAGAATTGCTCCTTACACGAATTTTAAAAAGACTGCCATCAGGGAAACAGTGGAAATCCTATCTAGAAAACTGGTAGGCAATGATACAGTCTTTATTGAACTACCAATGGTTTGGCATGCGTTGTAAAAAGATGAAAACATATCACGGCGCAACATATGATTGCGTGATAAAATGCGTGTAATATGCTCGTGATGTCACCCACTTTATTTTCAAAAATCATCTTCGTTCTTTACGTGTTCTTATTCCCTGCATTTTTATATCTACCATTGCCTTGATAAAGCCTCCCAGTGGAGTGCGAAAGCATGGCGAATCTTCATGCTGACTACACCACAAAAATTAACTGCTTTAATACGCTATATGCGTTTCATTATTATTCACGTCTTGTGTTTTTAAAATAAAGATATAATGTTCATCTATTTTTTATTATTCACTTCAGTTAAACATTGCTTCGTACTATAGGTCGGTTTTTCTCGAAGCAATGGATGTTCTCAAGCTCAGGAGAGTTAATACACAAAATACATAATTATAAACTGAGCTTATTTAGGCGACCTAACTGGCAGAAGAAGACTTCAGTTACTAACAAAAATCGTCTTTTATCGGTTTTCCGAGAATGCTCACGGGAATGGGTCAAAATGTTTACAATATCCCATACATACACGGCCGAGTCACATTATTGTGACCACCAACTAATGTTCAGAATAACCGCTCTGTGCAGCGAGGACAGCAGTTAGACGGGCTGGAGGGACTAAATAAGGTGCTGGAAGGTGTTCACATGTATGTGGAACCTTGCTTACTGCATCGCGTGGGATCCATAGAGCGAACAACACGATTGAGGTGGTCCCACAGATGCTCAATTGGGTTTACGTCTGGGAAATTAGGGGGTCAGGAAAGTATTTTGAAGTATTATCGTGCTCTCCAACCACTTTCGGACGCTTCTAGCTGTGTGACACGTCGCATTGTCGTGATGAAGGATCCCATCATCCCCAGGGAAGACAATCAACATGTATCGGTATACGTGGTCTGCAAAAATGGATTCATAACGAATTCGGTCCATAGTGCCTTCCACAGGTACGTGTTGACACAGGGAATGCCATTAAAACATTCTTCGGACCATTGCGCTGGCCCCCATCAGCTTGTGTTCTATAAGCAATGGTTGAAGAGTGTTTGTTCACCGATGTTTCTCGTCTTATACGACAACGTCCATCCGTTCTATGAAGCAGAAAACGTGACTCATCAGAGAAGCCAATCCTTTGCCAATCAGTGGTGGTCCAATTCAGATACCGCCGTGCAAATGTAAGCTTTTCTGGTGATGCACTTTCGTTAGCATAGGTGCAGTGAGTATCCGTCTGCATCGGAGCCTCATACGCAGCAGGGTCCGCCGAACTTTCGTTTTAGACACACTTCCTGTAGCCCTTTGGTTCATTCGGCCAGTGAGTTGCTCCACTGAAGCGTGTCGATCGGCAATCACGCACTTTCGAAGTAGACGATCACCTCTCCAAAAAATGGCACGTGTTTCTCCGCAGTTTCCGTATTTTTCGTAATGGAGCCATTTCTCCAATCACGATACACTTTAACCACAGCAGCACGCAAACAGTTCACAAAATGCGCTGTTTCAGAAATACTACCACCCTTAGTCCGAAAGCCGATAATTATTCCTTTTTGCAAAAGCGATAATTGCCGCCCCGGTGGCGCAGTGGTCTAAGCGATGGCCTCTGATCATTCGTCCGAAAGAGGTCCGGGTTCGAATCCCGGTGAGGCATGGATGTTGTGTTTGTCTTACGGCACTGGCTCTCTCTCTCTTCCCTGGAACTAGTGACCCTAAATTAGGGACGGGCGACTGCTTATAGCCCATTGAGTTGCTCACGGTGGTCGTTAAACCTCCAATAAAAAAAGTGATAAATCGCCCCTTTTATCCGTGACAGCAACAAGTGATATCGTTTCAGATTGCCTACAGCACCCCTTATATACCCTCCAAGAAAGCTCAAGACACGTGCCTTATTTCATTGGTTACGCGCTGTTGACGTCAAAAGTAACAGGTGGTCACAATAATGTGACTCCACTGTGTGTGTTTATATACAAAGGCAGTTCCGTAAAAATTGAGAGTAATTTTTTTGAGTTCGCAAAAGTGCGAAGGGGTAGGTCAAGATAGGTCTCCATTTCGCCATACAGATATGGAGGTGAGGGATTTAGAGTTAAAAAGTGAAATTTGTTTGGCGGTAGAATTTTGCTATCGCTTAGGTAAATGGGTTCCAGAAACAGTTGATATAATGAAAAATGCTTACAAAGATAAATGTTTAGGTGAGTCGACGATTTTTACATTGCACCATGATTTGAAAAAAGGCCGATTGCCAGCAGAACTCGCTCCTTGGCCTGGTCGACCTGAGAGTGTTGATCTGGAGCATATTGTTAACACTGTTTGGGCAGTGCTGCAAGAAGATGGACGATTGACGTGTGAAGACAAAACAGCGTCAACTAATATTTCAAAAACGTCGGCATTCCCCATTCTACTCGCCAAATTACTGCTGCGTCGCGTGTGTTCCAGAAGGGTACCTCATATCCTGACGAAAGTACAACTATTAGCCAGACTTGAGGAGTCATGAGTGGAAACAAATGATTGTAAATGATCCAAATCTTCTAAACACAGTAATAACTGTCGATGAAACGTAGGTCCACTATTTTGACACACACACCCCCAGGCAGCGCGCAACGAGTGTTTGGAAACACACAAGCTCGACTTCTCTGAAAAAAGTCCGCCCAACCAAATCTGCTGTAAAGGTGATGATGAGATAATTGTCTTTGATCGTAAACGTGTAGTCTACCAGCATGCCGTTCCTCCACAAATTACTGTCAATGCTGAGTATTTCATTGCAGTCTTGAGGCGTGTGCGACGACACATGTCGACTAAGCGAACAGTACTGGTGGGCAAGTGGACCCTACACCATGATAACGCCCGCCCACATGTGGCTGCTTGTGTTCAACAGTTTCTTACGAAATGCAGTATTGAAATCATGCCACAGCCTGCCTACAGTCCTGACCTCGCCCCGTGTGATTTCTGGCTGTTTCCAACAATGAAGGAGAAGTTCCGTGGCGCAACATTCTACACAAATGCTGACGTTATTCAAGCTGTACAGGGGTCGCTGAAGCAGGCTCCACAAAACATGCTTTGAAAAGTGGACTGAAAGGTGGGACCGTTGCATGTCATCCGAGGGAAGATACTTTGAGAAAGAATAACATATAGTTTGCTTACCTACGATTCTTCATTTTGTGTGATTTTACTCTCAGTTTTTATGGAACGGGCGTTGTATATATACACATAAGAAGAAGACTAATGGGAGGGACATAGGTAGAGCGGATGTAATTCGAAAGCATGCGGTAGTGACATGGAGGAGACTGACTCAAGACAGACGTTTGTGGAGAACGCTGACTTTTATCAACCAGTGGATTGACAATGGTTAACAATGATGGTGGCGTAACCAGTGAAAGAAGGCACGTGAGATGGCTTCGCGGTTCAACAGTATAAGGTGTATCAATCTGAAAACATATCACTCGTTGTTGTCATAGATAAAAAGAGCAATTTATCAGATTTCCAAAAAAGGGATGATTATCGGCTTTCGGGACAACGGTGACAGTATTTCTGAAACAGAGCAGTTTGTGAACTGTTCGCGTGCTGCTGTGGTTAAAGTGTATCGAGTTTGGAGAAATGGCATCATTGGGAATGAGCGACGTGGAAACTGCGCAGCCCCAGGTGTCATTGATGTGAGAGGTGAACGCTGACTTCGAAGGTGCGCGAGGGCCGATTGACACGCTACAGTGGAGCAACTCACTGGTTGAATGAAATAGGGGATACCGGAAGTGTGTCCAAAACGACAGTTCAGCGAACCCTGCCGCGTACGGGGATCCGGATGCAGATGGATGGTCATTGCACCTATGCCAACGAAGGTGCATCGGCAGAAAAGGCTTACATTTGCACGGCACTATCGGAATTAAACCTCCGCTGACTGGCAAAGAACTGTCTTCTCCGATGACTCACGTTTTATGCTTCATCGAACGGATGGATGTTGGCGTATAAGGCGAAAAACATCTAAGAACAAACACTCTTCAACCATTGCTTATAGAACAGAAGCTGATGAGGGCGGCGTTATGGTCTGGGGAATGTATTCGTGGCATTCTTTGGGTCCACTCATCACTTTGTAAGGCACTAGGACCAATTCGTTATGAATCCAGCCTTTCAGATCACGCACAGCCATGCATGCTGATTGCCTCTCCTGGAAAATTTGGGATCTTTCAAAACGACAATGCGACGTGACACATAGCTAAAAATATCCGAGTGGTTGGAAGAGCACGATGAAAACTCCAAAGTACTTCCCTGTCCCACTAATTACCCAGACTTAAACCCAAGTGAGCATCTGTAGGACCACCTTGATCGCGTTGTTCGCTGTCTCCTTCTCTCTATATAAATCGTTTACTCTCTATCTCTGTATACACAGTCGCATCAGAATAATATAACCACCTACCTAATAATGGGAACAACCACCCTTGTTCCGGATGACAGGGTGAGACGGTGTGGCAAGGACGCACTGAGGCCCTGGAAGGTTTCCCGAGGCACACGTGCCCATTCGGACTGCAGAAGGGAAGGCAGGTCTCGTGGGTTATGTAGTTGTGAGTCGGCACGTCGAACCTGTCGATCCAAATCAGCTCACAAGACTTCGCCGGCCAAGGGAGAACGGAGACATCGCTGTTGTGTTCCCAGTCCCAGACGATTCGTCCAACAACGATTGGTCTAATGCCGATTAGTCAAATGCCGATTCGTCCAAAGGGGCAATTGGCCCAATGCCGTTTGGTCCAATGGACTATTTGTCTAATTTCCGATTCGTCCAAAGTCGATTCGTCCAATGGTACGATTCGTCCAAAGTCGATTCGTCCAATGGTACGATTCGTCCAAAGTCGATTCGTCCAATGATATCATCCTACCAACGGTAAAATTTTTTATTTTCCAGAGATAATTTCCGTATATTTGGTATGTTACGTAAACATTTTACATAAACCTGGTAAAAGGCACCCAGTGGAGCATTTCTCAGCTGTTTCCAAAGCACCTAGCCCCCAAGCATTTTTAGAAGATATAAACTTACAACCTAGGTATTCGGTATTTGTAAACGTTTCAGAAAACCTAATAAAAGGCACTCATCATGTCATTTCTCAGGTCTTTACAAGGCACCTAGGCAGCGGGCCTCTTCAGAATATTTTAAGTTACAACCTAGATATTTGGTATTTGTAAACATTTAATAAACCCTCATAAAAGGACACTCAACGGATCATTTCTCAGCTCTTTACAAGGCACCTAGGCCACGGGCCTTTTTTGAAGATTTTAAGTTACAATCTATAGATAATTGGTATTTGTAAACATGTTATAAGACCTAATAAAAGGCACTTATCGGATCATTTCTCAGCTTTTTACCTAGGGCTGGGCTTAGGCCTTTTAACACTTTTTATTCTACTGATGTCATTTCCTAAGGTTTACATATTAAGCAAAGTTAAACATACTAGCACAACATTAATAAGTTTGCTTGATAGGTTAACGTTATGAACATGACATCGATAGAATAAAACTGTAAAAAGGCCTAGGCCTAGGTCCTGTGAATTAATATTTCGTGCTTAAGTAAAAGCACAATATTATTAACTTGATTCGATATGTAAACATTATTTATCTGACATCGGTAGAATAAAAACTATTTAAAAGGCCTAGCCCTAGGCCTTATGAATTAATATTTGGTTCCTAAGTAAAAGTGCAATATTATTAACTTGATTTAATATGTATAAGTTATAAATATGACATCGGTAGGATAAAAACTCTTAAAAAGACCTAGGCCTAGGCCTTATTAATTAATATTTCGTGCTTAAGTAAAAGCGCAATACTATTAACTTGATTTGATATGTAAACATTATGAATATGACATCGGTAGAATAAAAACTGTTGAAAAGGCCTCGGCCCGAGCCCCGACCAGTTGTTTTCATTGGCCATTTGGCGGAACCCTACTGCATGCTACAAACAGTAACGGAAAACTGGTATTTTATTGCATTTAATGCAAAAGAGAAACATTGAAGTTGATTGTACGGCTGGTACATCAGTAACTTCATACTGCAGTAAGAACGGTTTAACAAGAAAATGCGATACCGAAAAAAAAAATTAAAAAAATCTGTACCCACAATATTACGCATGAAATATAACTATTTTACATTCTTTGGACTACCGGTATTTTTCGTATAACATCTGTGATAGAATCAGATCACATGAGATTTTTATAGCACGAGTAGCACTTCGGACAGATTGGATGGAATTGGAACAATTGTCCCATTGGAAGAATTGGCATTGGACGAATCATCCCATTGTACGAATCGGCATTGGACCAATCGTCGTTGGACGAATCGTACCAGACCCCTTGTTTCTGGCAACAGTCACGCAGCCCCTTAACGATGTGGCACGGCGCATTGTTCTGTGGTAAATATAGATACCATCACCACCAGGACACATTTGTGTTCGCCAATCCAACCATGCCCCTAGAGAAGGCTTTGGCGAGTTTCTTAACACCTTTTCCGTTGACTTTCAAGTTTTTTCGAAACTCTACCCAGGCACTTGACAAAATTAAAGTTTTTGACGCTCAAGGCGTTCCATTCATTCTGGCCTCATTAAACGTCGTTTCTCTATTCCCCAGTGTCCCTTTGAATTCTGTGCATGACATTATTGAAAGTAAATTGTCCAACCATTTTGGTACTTCCCTTGAAGCAGAGGTTCTCACCCACCTTCCAAGCCGACGTTCTCACATCAATAGCACGTGGTGCTCCGCAGTTTCCACATCGCTTCTTCGCAATAGTGCCATTTCTCCAATCACGATATGCTTTAACCACATCAGCACGTGAACAGTTCATAAACTGCGCTGTTTCATAAATACTGCCACCATTGGCCCGAAAGACGATAATCATCCCTTTTGTCAAATCTGATAAATCGCTCCTTTTATCCATGACAGCAACGTGGGATACGTTTTCAGATTGCCTACGGCACACCTTATATACCCTTCAAGTCAGTTCACCACACATGCCTTCTTTCATTGGCTACGCGCTGTTGACGTCAAAAGTACGAGGTGGTCACAGTAATGTGACTCGACTATGTATAAAATATAATTATTGAATACATAACAAAAAAATATAATTATGGAGGACATGATAACTCATCCGTACGTAGTCCCATTGCTCCTAGGGAACGAACAGAAAGCGCGCTATTAGATAATCGCGCTAATCAAAACAGGTTGATTAGCGCCAAGAATTAATCCCTTACTACTGGTGTGCGTGTGTATCTATCTATCTATATACACTGCTGGACAATTGCTAAGGACGGATCATAAACGGCTATATAGCGCATAAAAAAATAAGTGTGGTTGGATGCCAAGTGAAATAAAATAATGTCGGAATGCCAGGACATTACAAGAAAGACAATTTATTGTGCTCTGAAATCCAGAAGGCTTTGGAACGTGTTCAAGGGACAAACATGCCATTTTGCGCAGAATATGTAAACGTGAAAAAAATGCAATTACCGTCCGTAGGCGTTCCGACGTAAGATGTCAATACAGGATATTGCCACCATGGAGGGCGATGCAAGATTCCACACGTCGTGTCATGCTTTGCACAACATTATCAAGCAGTTGTTGGGGTAATTTATCACATTCCTCTGTAAGTGCACGGATAAGGGTGTCCTTGTTTATTGGAGGGCATTGTCGACCAGCAAGACTCCTCCCCAAAGCATCCCACACATTTTTAATGGGATTCAGATCTGGAGAACGTGCTGGCCATACGAGGCGTTGAATATCCTCGCTCTCAAGACACTCCTGGACAGCGACTGTTCGAAGACATGTTACGTTGTCGTCCATGAAAATGAATCTATCACCAACAGCATCACGGAACATGCGAACATGAGGTAGCAGAACATCATTAATGTATCGTTTGCCAGTCATAGTCCCAGTTGGAAGCACATAGAGGGACGTACGGCCATTGATCATGATGCCAGCCCATACCATGACACTACATGTCGGATATCGGTCCCTTTCCTGTATGTTTGCTGGACAATATGCAGTACCACTATCACGCCAGATCGGTTGTCGTCGACAATCAGACAATAGACTGTATCTACTCTCATCTGAGAAGAGGACAGCAGACCAGTCGTTATCAGTCCAATTGCGATGTTGATGGCACCATTGAAAACGGGCGGTACGGTGACGTCTGGACAATGGGATGCACACAACAGGACGGCGGGCGTATAGTCCTCCTTCATGCAAACGTCTGGCGACAGTTTTTCGGGAGATTCGCTTGCCAGTAGCAGCCATAAACTGATTTGCTACCTCACTAGCTGTGCTGTGCCGGTGTCGTTTTGTTGATAGCACTATGTACCGATCTTCTGCAGGTGTCGTACTGCGAACACGACCTCCCCCGAGACGTTTGCTACACTCTCCATTTGTTTGAAATGATTTCCAAATCCTTGAAACAACACTGTGGCTGACGTCGAACTCCCTGGCAACATCTGTTATTTTTCGCCCTTCTTCAATCTTGCCAATAATACGGCCACGCGTAAAATCATCTAGGTGATGTCGGGAAGACATACTGAAAATTGCAAGTTCGTCAATTGATTCTTTCCCTTTCAACTTTGCGTTTGAACAACAACGGTCAATACGCGTCAAATCCTTTATATCTCTTATCAGCGCTATGACGTCACGAACAAGTTCGGCAATCCAAAATTTGCATACGCACAACACGTCTTACTGTATCCCGCACTTATGCTAATTTCCACATTTTCCTGCCTTCCATTTTATGGTTGCTATCGTTGCTATTGTCATCCGTCCTTAGCAATTGTCCGGCAGTGTATATATATATATATATATATAACAAGTCTGCAGCTGACCGCGATCATATTGCATTGTGAGGTTCAGTGTAAATGTCGCGGCGGGAGAGAACTGACTTTGAAAAAGGTCAGATTGTTGGCTGTTATATTAGTGGGTTGTCCATAAGAGAAACCGAGAGGCGTTTAAACATACCCAAGTCAACTGTTTTGGATGTACTGAATAAGTGGAAGACACATGGCGTGCCTAAAGCAGCAAAACGTACCGGCAGACCAAAGAAAATCAGTGATAGAGGACGTCGAAGCCTCAGGAGAGTCTTTACAGCTAATCGACGGAGTACTGCACAAGAACTCATTGTACAGGTGAGTAACAATGCTGGAACCTTGGTATGTACACGTACCATTCGCAGAGAAATTCATTCCTTGGGTTACTGTGGTCGTGCAGCTGCTCATACGCCTTTCATCGCCACTCGGAATGCTCCTGGTCGTTTAGCATGATGTAAAGAACATTTATGACAGACCGTAGATAAATGGAAACGGGTCCTATGGACTGATGAATCCACTTACACGATCCTTCAGTCTAATGGCCGTGTGTGTGTTTGGCGTTAGCCGGGGGAACGCTACTTACCACATTGTACTGTTCCTACGATCAAGTTTAGAGCTGGCAGTGTACTCGGTTTGGGGGTGTTTTTCGTGGTATTGTCCCGGCGATTGTTTATCTTGGACAAAACTGTTAACCTTGATGTTTTGGAAAATTACGCCCATCCATCTCTGTGGCAATACTATGAAACTGAGCCTTGTTGGTACCAGCAGGATAATGCACCGAGCCATAAAGCAACAACATTTAAGGCGCAGTTTGACGGTAATTCCGTATGTTGTGCTGAATGGCCAGCACAGAGTCCTGATCTTAATCCCATAGAACACCTATGAGATTAATTAGAGCGCCGCATAAGAAGTTTGGAACCGAGGCCTACTACTAAGCAACAGTTAGCGGCAGCATTATGTACTGAGTGGAAGCGCATACGTATCGCTGTGTTCCAAAACCTTGTCGAAAGCATGTCTCGAAGGGCCAGTGCATGCATTAAGGCCAAAGGTGGTTTCAAAATATCTTTATTCAAGGTATAAATCAGGAGACGAACTAATAAGGACGTCTAAATACAAATAAAATACGATCAAAGATCGTTAAACTACTAAAACCTATATAAAAATATACAGCATAGTGCACAAGTTGAAAAATGGAGCAAAATTACAGCTCGTGATAAATGAACAGCGACAAGCATGTCTGGGCATTTAGGAAGGATTTTAACAAAAAAACTTATTGCTCATAAGTGCATTGCTGTGCGATTAACAAACTTGTTCAAGAAAATATTGAGAGCTTCAGGAGACAACATTTCTCTTGAAAAAAAAAAATACAATAAGACAGTAAGGTGTAACACATCATAGTTACAAGAATGTACAGTACAAAGCAATTGACAAACTG
Source organism: Macrothele yani (assembly GCA_039090855.1). Taxonomy (NCBI): domain Eukaryota; kingdom Metazoa; phylum Arthropoda; class Arachnida; order Araneae; family Macrothelidae; genus Macrothele; species Macrothele yani. The sequence goes on from CM077002.1 coordinate 143,533,975, forward strand.
ATCATAAGACAAATCAATGAAATGATGAATATCAGGAGAAGAACAAACTTGGACTTCCTGGTGTAAATATAATATATTACCTGTTCGGCAATATTCAGAAACAATGTACAGATATACAGCACAGTGTCAACATGTTACAAATCAAAATCGGACCATATACAGAAATGTAACACTATTATGTTGACCAGATAGAAAATGTAAGTATAATAAGAAAACACACGATGAATAAAGCTTTAACATATTCTCACTATCCATATGTAGTAATAGAAGAATGATAGTACCAAGCATCACCTCACACAAAAGAACAAAATAGGTAAAATGTTTTTCAAAATATATTACTCATGAGTACAACACCATGCAATTGACTAACTTGTGCAAAAATAAATACAGTAAGAATCATTAGTCAACATGTCTCTTGAAAGAAGGTACGATATGACAGTGAGTTTTAACACAACATATTTACAAGGATGTACAGTACTATGCAATTTAAAAAACTGATTATCAGACAAATCATTGGAATGTTTAATAACAGGAAATAACTAAACTTGGACATCCTGATGCAAATAAGATGGATTACTTGTTCCGCAATATTTTTAAAACTATGTACAATTATACAGCACAGTGCAAACATGTTCGGGAAACAAAATAGAACAAAATTACAAAAAAAAAACTACACTGCAGAAACAATTTCTATGTTTATACAGTACTATGCTAATGACTAACTGCAATATTTTTACTCAAAATGTAAACTAAAGACGAACTAACTTGAACGTCAATGTAAAAAAAAAAAAAAAAAAAAAGATGAGTGTCACAAAAAACAATTTGCTGTGTAAACACGTACAGCCCTTTATAAAAAAAACCCATGCGGTAAATTTCCAAGCTGTGCAAAGATCTTGAAAACAGATTGTTGATATTTACATATGCATTTCTGATTCAAAAAGGTCAAATACCAAATCTGCCGACCGTCAGGTACAATGACGCTGGCGAGCTGGTAAACCATGAGGCAGCCGGTGACCAGGTGGCAAGGAACTGGCTCTCCCGACGCTGAGTAACTGCAACAGAAAACTCTAGCCGAAGTCGAGATGTCAGACGGTCGCGGAAATGGCATAATAATGCCGTAGAAGCTTCATGCACAGTCAGAGGAGTAGTCAAATATCTGCAGCGTTGATGAAACACGTAGATTACATGCTTCGCTAAAATAAAAATATAGGCACAGACTGATGGGAGCTTGACTGGGGGATAGTTCTGTAGCAGAAGAGTCCGATATGCATCAAATGTAAGATCTGCTGTAATGGAACATTGGGCGATAGTAAATGCCAAGTTCAGCATTGGGAGTAATATAACACAGTGTTGATAGACATGGGAGACATCAGCCTCCCGAGCACAGAAAGGGCAAAGAGGGGAATCGAGAAGAGACATTCGGAAAAGAACGGAGGGAACAGGAAGGCGGCGATGGAGGAAAAGCCAATGGGTATTAATTTCTAGAGGAGCAGAAAGAGGAGACAGGGCGGCTGACCACAACGTAGCAGTGGCAGCAGGAGGAACATCAGGAATGGGGAGAGGAGGAGAAGAATGGGACATAGAGAGGAACCGATAAAGAGCTGACACAGAGAGAGAAGAAATGGGATGAGCTGAGCCAGAAGTAAGCAAGAAAAGAGGAAATGGGAGAGAAGCAGAAGGAACAAAGGAAAGACCTGAGTGGGAAGCAAGATGAGGAAATTGAGAAATGATAGATGAAAGAATAGAGTCGTAGATGTCACGAGAGGAGGAGGAGAGGAGAAGAGAGGGAGGGAGGCTGGCGAAGGGTCGCCAAGAAAGGTCAGGGTTAGTGAGATCTTTAACTGTTACCACACCTGCTCGGAGCCAGGTAGGATAGGCAAAGTACGGAAGATGAGAGGGGTGAATAATCGAAGAATAAAAGAGGGGTTCAGCAAGGAGCTCAGTTGTGGAATCAGGTGGAGAACGAGAGAGAGGGAGGGAACGAAGGAAAGTTAGAGCTTCACGGTAAACAGGGGGAAGTCGAATGAGGGTGAGGGGTCGGTGGTCCATGAGTAGTAAGGAGAGAAAAGAAAAGTTAGGGTTGCTCGGGGAGGCGATGACGTCCCTAGCTAAAACGGCATCTGGTATTGGCGACGTGAAGAGACGGAGAAAAGTAGTAATTCTGACTGCCTTGTAGTACTCCTGTGTATCAAGGAGTCCGATGCCGCCGTGATCCGGAGGGAGGCAGAGCTTTGTGACACTGACCCAGTGGTGGCAGGTCCATATCAGAGAAGTAAGACATCGGGTAATTTCATGAAGGCGGAGTTGTAGAGACTTGACACCAAGCCAAGAGTGTGTGCACAAGGAAGTCAGGTAAGTTCGAGAGAGGCGAGCTCTCTGGAAGAATGATGAGCAGAACTGGGCTCTCCTCCAGGAGGCAGTTGACCTGAGCAAGCGTGGGTGAATAGCATTCCACGTGTAGAGGGGGGCAGCTTGCAAGGAACCAAGATGAACTCCAAGGAAGCGCTGTGAGATGGACGACCAGCTTGCTCCCCAAGGGGTGTCTACACGATGTGCCCATGAGCCGCACCATAAACCAGTGCTTTTAGATGAGTTGAGCGCTGCACCGGAGCATGAGGCATAAGCTGCGAATAGACGTTGGAGACACGGAAACTGTGAGTCATGACGGATGCAGATGGTGACATCATCTGCGTATGCAACAGAGGTAGTGGCATGATGTCTTGTGCAGGCAGAGAGTGGTGGCAGAACTGCTTTAAAGGATTGGTGTACAGAGCGGAGGAAGGGTTCAATTGCGACTGCAAAGAGTTGTCCGGAGAGTGGGCAACCCTGCCGCACTCCCCGGCGGAAGGGAATAGGCGCTGTGAGAAAGGTGGGCAGCTTGACCTGGAGAACGGCGTCTTGATAGAGTGAGAAAAGAAGAGAAACGAAGGAAGAAGGAAAACCGAAGTGAAGGAGTGTAGCCGATAGATAGGAATGTGAGATATTATCAAAAGCGGATTGTTGGTCAAGAGAGAGAAGGGCGAGGGGTTCAGAGCGAGATCGGGCAAGATGGATTAGATCATTTAGTAGATGGATGTTATGAGAAAGTGAACGGCCGGGAACTGTGTAAGTTTGATTTGGGGAGAGAATGTGAGTGAGAATGGGGTTAAGGCGTTGGGAAAGAAGTTTAGTATAAAGTTTATAATCTAGATTTAAGAGGGAGATAGGGCGCCAATTCCCAAGGTCAAGGAGATCACCTTTCTTAGGGAATAGTACAACATATGCTACTGTGAATCGCCTCGGTAGAGGGGAGTGATTGAAAGCAGCAGAAAGTGCAGAAAAGAGAAATGGTAGAAGGAGAGGTAGAAAGGTTTTATAGAAGAGGAAAGTGAGGCCGTCCGGACCCGGTGCGGCCCTAGAGTTTAAAGAAGAAAACGTAGAGGATAGTTCAGAGAACGTGGGAGGAAGGAGGAGAGAAGAGGCAAGATGGGGAGGAACTTGTGGTAGGTTAGAAAGAAGTGATGCCAAAGCTGAAGAGGATGGCGGAGGAGATTCACAGAACTTCTCTGTATAGAACTTTCGGACCTGGGAACATAGAGTGAGTGGATCATCAGACACCTCTCCAGATGCGAGGCGAAGGTGCCGAAGTGAATTCGATGCTGTTCGTGTTTTTTCCATGGATGTAAGGAAATCGTAATTGGATGCGTCTGGCGATAGATGTTGTAGCCGGAGACGTCGTAGAGCTTGTTGAGCCAGAGGAAGGAGGATTGATCGCAGTTCTTCTTGATAGTGGCAGAAGAGAGGATCACTTAGGCTTAGGATGGAGAGCATGGAACGGACATGGTTGAGACGCATGTTTTGAAGCGTTTTTGCTTTAAAAGAAAGATTGCGAACGTGGAGAACGAGTTGCTGTTTAATGTCCAACCAAAAAGTCAGACCACAAGGAGCTGATTGAAGTTGAGGTCGTTTGTCCTTAAGGAAGGAGCGTACCGAAGTACAGAAGTCTGGATCTGTAAGAAGAGTGTCGTCAAGAGTCCATGGACGAATTGGACGGGGTTGTGCTGGAACTGCTTGAATAATAAGAACGATGGCACAATGGTCAGAAGAAGCTGTAGGATTGATAATAGATTCTGTCACAGCTGTAAGCAGAGTAGATGAGGCGTAGTATCTGTCAAGGCGAGCTGTGTACGGATTTTGATTATGTTGCGAGCGCCAAGTATGTACAGTCGATGAAGGATGGAAGTGACGGTGAACATCAATGAATGAGTTGTCGGAGACCACTGACTGAAGAAGATTCACCAAGTTAACACGGCGTTCTCTGGTGGAAGGAGATCGGTCCAGGGTAGGATTCAGAGTGCAATTGAAATCCCCTCCAATTAAAACTTGATCTGTGGGAGGAATGCGAGACAAGGCACGACGAAGGCGAGTAAAAAGTATTGTCAAGTGGGTTGAAGAGCTTGGAATATAAATATTAAATATATGATAAGATGTGGAAGCTATGGTGAATGATGCACACTGTAATAGGTCTCGACATAAGTTTCGAACCGAAAAAGAGGTGATTATGGAGTTGAAAGTATGGCGGATACCTATAGCTAGACCACTATGGGATGATAGTTGGTAGGCGTGGTGAAATGTGTAGTTCCACTGGCGCCATCGTGAGAATATCGTAGTGGATTGGCAATTCGTCTCTTGTAGTAAGAGAAGATCAGCTCCTAACGGAGTGAGGTCTTCATGTACCAAGGCATTAGAAAATGGGGATGCAAATCCCCTGCAATTAAGAGATACAATCTTGAAGACCTTTTTCCATTAATGCTTGCTGAAGAGCCTTCACAACAGGAGGAAATGATTTGAGTCGATTAAAATAGGTTTTAGCCCACGGATGTTCCTTGCGAAGGTGGGAGATGCATTGATTAAGGACTTGGATCTGATCATGCACTAGAGGGAGAAACGATGCATACTTTGAGAGTAAAGCATGCGTTGTGGATTGGTCTGTCTTATGTGACAGGTATTGATGTAAATCTTCAAATGAAATCGGCCCAGTAGGAACCGAGCCATCCTTAAGGTGTTCGACAAGATCCTCAAATTTAAGAGGAGGCTCTTCGTCGGCCTGGACAGAAGAGGTAGCAGCCTTTGATGGTGAATTCTTTCGAGAGGTACTACCAGTACGGGGAGAGGTGCGGGGTGATGCGGCAGTCGGCTTCTTCGGTGGGCGTCTTCGAGAAGAACCACGACGTTTCAGCGAAGGCTCAGTTGAGCTCTCATTAACTCGAGATTCGTGGCCAGAAAATCCGTCATCAGCAGATTTAGAAGTATCAATGATAAGGGCAGTGGAGAAACCCCCTGAAGGGGACTCCGCTACAGAATGACGACGCATGGGAAGCGAACAATTAAGTGCTAGAAAATACTGTTGCTGGTCGAAGGATAAAGGGTCCGTAGATACGCGTTGACCAACTCCTGCAGTCGACTTTTGTGAACGTTTCGATTCTGAAGCTTTCTGTGCAGTGGAAGAAGGTGTTGCTCGGCTCAGAAGAGGGCCAGAAGTTGTAGGAGAATTATTAGGAGCCTGTGATGCTAGATGTGGGCAATGCACACGTAAATGATTCTCTCCGTGGCAAAAAGTGCAGTGGAGGAAGGTAGTCACTTCAATTCTCCTACGTTGCTGTCCACAACGAACGTTGAGCACCTTTGGGCAGGCGAGCAAATGTTCATCAGATGGAAAGATCACTCTTGCACTTCGGCGAAATCCTCCTATGGATTTATGGTCTGGATCTCTCGGCGCGGCTGAAAGAGTAGTAACTGGCCCAACAACTCGGCCGAACTTACTGAGTACAGTGCACAGCCCAACGTCTGACACCTCAGGTGGAACCGGATAAAATGTAACCTGGATTGGACGCTGAGAGACAGGTTCTGGTAGAAGATGGACGTCTTTGAGGGACAAACCTTCTGTCAAGACAAGATCCGCATGCTCTTTAAGAGCAAAGTACACCAACACAGCTCGAGGTTTTCGAGCCATGTGAGTAATACTGGCTCCAGCTGGAAGTATCTGCTTGAGAGCCATACTATCTTCTTTCAACTTTGTGTCTGGGAGCACATCAAAACACACTCCGAAGTCCATTCTAGAATAGAATTGTTTTCCCGCTGGGGAATCTTCGGGAATATCTATGGTGGCAGTAAGGCCATCAACAATGACGTACGAGTCTGGTAAGACTTCTGCAACAAACTTGGAAGGAGCTTTTGTTCCAGTAAGAGCGGCAGAGTATGCCCTAGGAGTAGGACTCGAGCGTGAGGGCTGCAACGCAACCGGCTGTTTGAACTGAGTTGAAGTAGAGGGTAAATTAGCAGCGCTGTCAGACACATCCATGTCTTCACTTAAAGCAACAGAGGGTTGCGCTGCACTGACGTCACTGGTCGAAGCAGGGCAAGAAGCTTGAGCTGTAGTTGAGGAGTCACTTTCCACTTCTAGTGGTTGGGTGACGTCACCTACAAGCATTGGAGGAGATTGGTCTTGTGTCGAGGAGGAGGAGGAGGCAGGAAATGCCTCGCTGATATGGGCGTGGACATCGCTCTTATCAGCAGCAACCGCCGCCATTGTTAATGACGAGGGCTGCCTGAGAAATCGACCAGCTCGGTCGACAATTCAAATGATGATAACAGAAAAAATAAACTACTCACCAACTTGGGAGATGTATCAAAACAAAGCACGAACCTTCAGCTTGAAGGAACACGAAAGGAAAATGACGAACCACACGAAAAAACACACTAAATAGGCACACAACACGGAGCTCAGAAAAACGTGACTTAGGCCAAAGGTGGACCGACACAGTAGTAATGTATGTCAATATATGTTATGTTGCGTTTCTCTTCTAGGTACCCGATGACGTTTGTCAATATAGTGAATATACTGTATATATAGGTTTATTAGCGTGAAGAATGAACCTTAATCTCTATCTATCTATCTTTCTATATACGTAGATAGATAAATAGATAAACACGCACATCGGCAGTAAGGGGTTCATTGTTCGTGCTAAATAGCCTAGTTGATCAGCGCGAAGAATGAACCTATAGATAGATAGATAGATAGATACATTGTAGATAGATAGATAGATACATTGTAGATAGATAGATTGATACATTGTAGATAGATAGATAGATACATACGCGCATCGGCAGTTAGGAGTTCATTGTTCGTGCTAAATAGCCTAGTTGATTAGCCCGAAGAATGAACTTATAGATAGATAGATAGATAGATAAATAGATACACACGTACACAAGTATAACAGGGGTCATTCTTCGCCGTGATAATCAACCTATGTTGATTAGCGCGGCGAAGAATATGTTGATTAGCCCGCTTATCCAATAGCGCTCTTTATGTCTGTTTCCTGGCAGCCAGTGGGACTAAACAACGCGTGGATGACTCATCGTGTCCTCAATAATTATACGTGTTATCAAGATAGTGACCCCATAAAATGAGAAAGGAGGTATCATTAATCCAAAACATTAATGATAAAATACTTGATTTTCAGAAAATGCTAAACGTAAATATGATACTGTAGTTGTGTGATACGATCTTTCCACAAAACTGACTCCAAAGCTTTTAAGTTTTCTGACATTCAATTAAACTAGTTATTGTATGAAGCAGAATTTAATATAAAATAAATTAACGTTCCTTAGGGCCTATTAAACAGTTACTTATGTGAGTAATTCCTGCATGCATTTGTCACGACACAAGCGTGAAAAATTTAATCTACTCAGAAAACATACCTTTGTGTTCCAGACGTAGTAAGTTTCTGGTTTATGTTGCTGTAAAAAAAAAGTAAACGACATGTTTATTTCTGTTAGGCGCTATAAATGTTTTTTATTCCAGAAGTTAAGCAATATAATTTAGCCTACGGCATCACTGAAGTCACTCAAGAAGTTCGAATTATCTTAATTTTAGTTATTTTTTGACGCCATCCAATTTCCGTCTTTTCCCCTCGCTTGCAACAGGAGATAAGAGAAATCTGCCTCTTTAAAACAAATGATTTATGAATAATATTCCCCACAGATTCATTTGTGTATTTTTTGCACGAACGATAAATAATGCAAGAGGAAAATTAAATAAAAGTTTCTTTCTGGAGTTAACGATACAAACTAAGAAATCGCTTTACTGATTACAACGGGAATTCTGAAATGAAATATGTAGGGATTAATGTTATGGATTCCGTTGCTTTTCGCAGCGCCTTCTTTTTACGAGTAAAACATACAATGATTTCTTTTGAGCATTTTTCGTGTAGCGTATGGTATATTTAAGGTGATTAAGTTGATCCCCTTTTTGGAGCTTAAGGTAGAAAATGCTTCCCATAATACCTATGACGCATTTTATGGGTGTTGTAAAAACACAGATGACCGAGAGATAAAACTCATGAATCCCATGTCCCAAAATATTAATAAATCTTTTAATTCCTATTAGCGAGCTCTTAGGCCCTTGGGAATTAGCTCTAATCCGAAATATCGAGAGAAATGCATATGTAAATTAGTCCTAAGGAGATCCTCACTCAATGTTTTTAATTGACGGAACACTTGAATTTTTCGTGAAACACGATTCTTTTGATTTTCCCAGGGATTTCTTGAAATGCAATTGGGGAGTAAATGAGTCATTCGCATTTATAAGTGAATCATGTGCATCCTTATCGTAAAAATCTTATTAAATTTTGAAGTACACAATTATTAAAACGGAAGGTATTTTTGTAAAACATATCAGCACACTTTACGCTGAATTGGCTTTGCATTACAAAGAACTATCTAATAACGCTTTGTCCCACCTTGTTCTTCGGTTTTTAAGCTCGCAGACGTGTAGGAATACATTCTACAAGGAGTCAAGCATCCTCCAGTCGTAGCTTGACCTATGCCCTCTGTAGCCGCTCCTTCAGTTCAGGTGCATTCCGTAGAAGAGGATCAGCAGCTGTAACACCCCTTTCCAGTATATTTCACAAATGTTCAATTGGGTTATCGTCAAAGGAGTTTGAGTGTCAAGGCAATGCTATGAATTCGTTGTTGTGTTGCTTAGGGCCGGATGAAAGCCTTTGTGTGCCCCTAGGTTAAGATAACTGGCGGAAAGTGAAATAAGAACACCAAGAAGGAATTGGCGGACAATCATGAAATTTACATATGTTAATGGGGTCGAGTTTACGTAGGTGTGATGTTAATTTCGGGACCAACCGGTGAGCGCTTACACCACAGCATGGCATAATATGCAAATTATCTTCGGTGGTATTTAAGGAGTACGGCGAAGTGAATGTAATTAGTCGTCGGCGTAGGGACACTTGCGAAGACCCTGAAGAAGCTGCAATGCCTGGACATGGAAGACGTGTATGATTTCAGCACTTATCGGACTTTGAGCGAGGTCGTCTAGTCGGACTCCGCGAGGCCGGGTCGTATCGTCGTATTGCGGAGCGAATTGGACGGGAAGTATCGGTGGTGGTGCGATGGTGGCGTAGATGGTCCGAGGAACATTCCCACACGAGAAGACGTGGAACCGGGAGTCACAGACGGACTGATGAGCGGACCGATCAACGCATAAGAAGGGCGGCGTTGTCATGTAGAACATCTACTGCGACGCAAATCCGAGCTGCCGGTGCACCGGAGGTGACAGTGCGAGCAATCCGCAACCGTCTACTGGATGCAGGACTGCGTGCACGTGTGCCTCTGACTCCAGCCCACCGTCAGGAACGGCTGCAGTGGTGTCGCCAACGTCAGCACTGGAGAACGCAATGGCGATCTGTCGTGTTCAGCAATGAAAGCAGATTCTGCTTGGGAGCCTCCGATGGCTGTATGCATGTTTGCAGACGCACAAGGGAGCGTCTCCACCCTTCTTGCATCCGCCAGCGACACACAGGGCCTACACCTGGTCTCCTGGTGTGGGGAGCGATCAGCTATCACTCCCGTACACAACTAGTGTTTGTATTGGGTACGTTAAACAGCACCTCTTACATCAACAACATATTTCAGCCCGTTGTTGTGCCCTTTGTAAGGTCGGTCCATCGTGGTATTTTCCGGCAAGATAACGCACGCCCACACACGTCACGTGCCACGCAACATGCACTTCAGGGTGTGAGAGAACTTCCATGGCCTTCATGTTCACCGGATTTGTCCCCCATTGAGCACGTGTGGGATTTTATGGGACAACGACTTATCCGGTCTCCACGGCCAACCACGACCATCCAGGTTTACTCAATACCCCAAACGTACATCCAGCATCTGTACGACAGACTGCATGCCAGAATTGCACAGTGTGACGCATTTCATGGCGGTTCAACCTCGTACTAACCATGTTACATGGAAATGTTATTTTTCAGTTTACCAGCAAATACAGCTGTATTTCGCCATAATGTTTTGATCGCGTTCCCCTCTGTATTCCGTTATGATGCTGTATAAATTTCGTTGGTATCAGACGTCTCCTTCTTGGTGTTCTTTTTTCACTTTCCGCCAGTGTATTTTAGCTGGTTCCAAGGCTGGAACATATGAGGGGGCTCCCAAAGAACTTATAACGGAGAATTACGTATTATGAAGTTCGTAACACGAGACTCTAACTACTAAATTATCTGCAGAGTTTTCATAACCAGCCACTGTATTTTTCATTGCTTTGGTAAGGACATGAGTTAAAAGCTTAGGATTCTTAGATTTTGTCTTGGATTTTCTAATGATTTAGCATAGTCTACTTTTCCTACCGCATGTTTTTTTTTTGTTATTCAAAGTGAAACCACAAGGGACTTCGACGGTTCCAAGTACAAACCGGGAGGTGTGGGTGGATGGTAGTGAAAATTCTAAAACTGTCTCGCTGACCCCGCTGTATACAGCGACATGAAACCTTTACGCTTGGCGAGTCACTATCTTGAAATCTTTTCATCTTTCAGCCTCTGTTTCTGATCATGTGGAAGTCGTACAAGACAAAAGTAAAACTATTTTATAAACCCCTATCTCTCTCTTTCTCTCTATCATCTATCTATCTATCTATCTATCTATCTATCTATCTATCTATCTATCTATCTATCTATCTATCATTTCAGGCATGTCTCCTGGGCCTTTGGTCATGGTGGACCCCAAGGCCTCTGTAGAACCCCCGATAATCCGGCCCAGGTGTTGCTGCTACCACTCAGTAGCTATGCGATTCCAATGACGCGATGTGTTGTCCTGTTGAAAATGGCAATGTGGCACGGGTAAACATCTTGCAGATATGGATGGAGACGGTCGGCCTTGTGGTGTAATAACCAGCGTACCTAGGGCTTGCTAGGACAAAGCTCCCAATACCAGAACTCCACTTTCCACCGGCCTTCTGAACACCAACTGCGCAACAACTGGTTAGGGCTTCACTCTGTTTACGCCGTATGTGAAACCCGCCATCAGCTTGGTGCAGCAGGAAACGGGACTCATTACTCCAGACGATCTTCCCTTATCTGTTGAGGGTCCAGGACCAACGTTTCTTGGCCCATGGGAGGCGTTGTTTGCGATGACAGGGTGTCATCATGTGTACCCTTATCGTAAAAATCCTCCAAATACGTGGCGACAGTAAATAAATAAATAGATCGCTCTTTGAACGTTCCAGAAACACACAACAACCGAAAAATTGTTTTTCAGCCGCCGCTGTGGAATTGAAACACATAACTCCCGATATCTAGCGGAGTGCGTTAGATTTGCACCACGGTGGACAACAATCCATGGTGCTATGTGTATTTTTAAGACAGCTTCTGACATCATAAATCCGTAAGATGGGCTCAGCTACTGAGATGTCTCCACCTGGTGGACATTAACGGCATTGGTTATATATATATCATGATCTAAATAATAAAGGTAAGCAGCACTTGAAGATAATTATGGGAGATTTCAATGCAAAAATAAGGCAACGGCAACAGAATGAAACTTCAGTAGGTAAATTCGGTCACGGCAACAGAAACCAGCGTGGAAATACTCTCGTAGAGTTTGCAGGGGCAGAAGGGTTTTTCATCTTGAACTCCTTTTTCAAGAAAAAGCCACACAGGAAATGGACATGGAGACATCCAAATGGGACGACAAGTGAAATTGATTTTATTATGTGTAACAAAAAATTCGTCATAGAAGATTGCAGTGTGCTAAACAAGTTCAACACAGGCAGTGACCATAGATTGGTGAGATGTAAGATGCACCTCAACACTAAACTCGAACGTAGCAAGCTCATAAGACAAACAAAATGTATTGACATAACCAACCTTAAAAAACACCATAATACCTTCAAATTGGAACTGAAGAACAGATTCTCTGCTTTAGAAGGCCTAACATTGGAAGAAGTGGATATTTCTGAAGTTAACAGAAAAGTAACCAACGCTCTTATGGAAACAACAACAAAATTAGCTGGGTCTAAGAACAAATTGCATGTGAACAAATTATCAGGAAAAACCAAAATGTTGATGCAAAAAAGAAGAGTGATGAGGACAACTAAAGAAGATGTGACTTCCAAAGTGGAATATATAGAGCTATGCAAGACAGTACGAAAAAGTATCACTGAAGACGTAAGGAAATTCAACTGTGAACTAGTGAGGAAAGCAATTGAAAACAACCAAAGCCTAAAGATAGCAAAGGGACATCTCAGTAAGGGAAAAAAACAGATTATGGCACTGAGAAAAGAAAATGGTTCTGTAACAAGAAATAGAGGCGAAATTTTGACAAGAGTGAAAGATTTCTACTCCAAATTATATGAAAGGGATGATACATGTATTCCAGACATCATGAAAGGTACCAGTACCAGAGTTCTTCCAGTCCTTCCAGCATAAGTTGCACATGCAATCAAGAACATGAAGCGGGGAAAAGCTCCAGGAGAAGATGGAATTACTGTAGACATCATACAAGAAGCAAGTGGAGAAATCGAAACAGTATTCGCCCAAATTTTCACTCGATGCCTTAATGAAGGGAAAATTCCTGAGGATTGGAACAACGCTACAATGATCTTGCTGCATAAAAAAAGGTGACATTGAGGATCTCAGGAACTACAGACCTATCAGCCTCCTATCAGTGGCTTATAAAATCTTCACTAAAGTTCTTTCACACCGCTTGAAAGTGACACTGGACATGGCTCAACCGAGAGAACAAGCTGGATTCAGGAGTGGCTACAGCACAATAGATCATATCCACGTACTGAGAGAACTAATTGAAAGAGCGAGGGAATATGAACTTCCATTGTGCATGGCTTTTATCGATTATGAAAAAGCCTTTGATTCGGTGAAGCCATCTGCAGTTGCAATGGCTCTGAAATCCTGCGGTATTGAAGATGCATACATTAATATTATTAATAACATCTATGAAAATGCAAGTGCAAAGATTCGGCTGTTTGAAAATACAACACACATAAAAATTGGAAAAGGAGTGAGACAAGGTGACACCATATCTCCGAAGCTCTTTAATTCCACATCGGAAAATGTCTTTCAATCACTGAACTGGGAAAACAAAGGGATAAAGATTAATGGAGATTATCTAACCTACCTTCGTTTTGCTGATGACATAGTCATTTATGCAACCACCCCATCAGAGCTACAGAGTATGATCCAGGAACTTGCTGACAAGAGTAAAGAAGTGGGATTAAAAATGAACTTTCAGAAGACAAAAGTGATGTACAATGCTTTTTCAAGAAATGGAGATTTATCGATTGACGGAGAAAAGCTGGAGATAACAGACACGTACGTTTATCTTGGACAGCAGATATCAAGTGAGGGTCACATTGGTGAAGAAATTAATCGGCGTACAAAACTTGCCTGGAGAGCTTTTGGAAGAAACAGCATAATTTTCAAGAGCAATATGAAATTATGTCTTAAAAGAAAAGTGTTTGATCAATGCATCCTTCCAGTGCTTACGTATGGTGCAGAGACGTGGACCTTAGCTAAAAGAGACATACAAAGGCTGCAGACAACTCAAAAAAGCATGGAGAGGTGCATGCTTGGTATAACCAGGAGAGATAAGAAGAGGAACACGTGGATCCGAAAAATGACAAGAGTGGAAGACATCATGATAAGAGTTAAATCCCTGAAATGGCAATGGGCTGGACATACTGCCAGAAGAACAGACCATCGATGGACAGCAGAAATTTTAGATTGGATTCCAAGGGACAGGAAAAGACCCAGAAGAAGACCACATGGAAGATGGGTGGATGAAATTCGAAAGTATGCGGGAGTGACATGGAGCAGACTGGCACAAGACAGACCGTTGTGGAGGAAACTTGGGGAGACCTTCGTCCAGCAGTGGATTAATAATGGTTGACAATGATGATGATGATGATGATATGTGACATTGAGGATCTCAGGAACTATAGACCTATCAGCCTCCTATCAGTGGTTTATAAAATCTTCACTAAAGTTCTTTCACACAGCTTAAAGGTGACACTGGACATGGCTCAACCGAGAGAACAAGCTGGATTCAGGAGTAGCTACAGCACAATAGATCATATCCACGTACTGAGAGAACTAATTGAAAGAGCGAGGGAATATGAACTTCCATTGTGCATGGCTTTTATCGATTATGAAAAAGCCTTTGATTCGGTGAAACCATCAGCAGTTACAATGGCCCTGAAATCCTGCGGTATTGAAGATGCATACATTAATATTATTAATAACATCTATGAAAATGCAAGTGCAAAGATTCGGCTGTTTGAAAATACAACACACACAAAAATTGGAAAAGGAGTAAAACAATGTGACACCATATCTCCGAAGCTCTTTAATGCCACATTGGAAAATGTCTTTCAATAACTGAACTGGAAAAACAAAGAGATAAAGGTTAATGGAGATTATCTAACCCACCTTCGATTTGCTCATGACATAGTCATTTTTGCAACTACCCCATCAGAGCTGCAGAGTTTTAATCCAGGAACTTGCTGACAAGAGTAAAGAAGTGGGATTAAAAATGAACTTTCAGAAGACAAAAGTGATGTTCAATGCTTTTACAAGAAATGAAGATTTATCGATTGATGGATAAAAGCTGGAGATAACAGACACGTACGTTTATCTTGGGCAGCAGATATCAAGTGAGGGTCACATTGATGAAGAAATTAATCGGCGTACAAAACTTGCCAGGAGTGATTTTAAAAGAAACAGCATAATTTTCAAGAGCAATATGCCATTATGTCTTAAAAGAAAAGTGTTTGATCAATGCATCCTTCCAGTGCTTACGTATGGTGCAGAGACGTGGACCTTAACTAAAAGAGACATACAAAGGCTGCAGACAACTCAAAAAAGCATGGAGAGGTGCATGCTTGGTGTTACCAGGAGAGATAAGAAGAGGAACACGTGGATCCGAAAAATGACAAGAGTGGAAGACATCATGATCAGAGTTAAATCCCTGAACTGGCAATGGGTTGGACACACTACCAGAAGGACAGACAATCGATGGACAGCCGAAATTTTAGATTGGATTCCAAGTGACAGGAAAAGACCCAGAAGACAACATGGGAGATGGGTGGGTGAAATTCGAAAGTATGCGGGAGTAACATGGAGGAGACTGGCACAAGACAGACCGTTGTAGAGGAAACTTGGGGAGACCTTCGTCCAGCAGTGGATTGATAATTGTTGACAATGATGATGATGATGATATATATTATAGCAGTTCGTTACATTGGTGTAAATGTAACGCACTAGGTTAGATATCGAGAGTTCCGTGGTTCCATTCCACAGCGCTGCTGAAAAACAAGTTTTCGGTTGCTGTGTGTTTCTGGAACGTGGAAAGAGCGATGTATTTATTTATTTACTGTCGCCACGCATTTGGAGGATTTTTACCTTGGATCTCGCTCTTTGGATTTAACTGCTCTAATATATACATAACCAGTGCCGTTAATGCCCACCAGGTGGAGACATCTCAGTAGCTGAGCTCATCTTACGGATTTATGATGTCAGAAGCTGACTTAAAAATACGCATAGCACCGTGGATTGTTGTCCACCGTGGTGCAAATCTAACGCACTCGGCTAGATATCGAGAGTTCTGTGGTTCAATTCCACAGCGGAGGATGAAAAACAATTTTTCGGTTGCTGTGTGTTTCTGGAACGTGGAAAGAGCGATGCATTTATTTATGTACCCTTATCAAATAGAACTCATCGCTTTTTCAACGTTTATAAGTGAGTCACGAAAAAATTATCATCGGCCGCCAACGGGAATCTAACCCAGGGTCTTCCAGTTACGCGCCGGACATGCTTCCACTGCACCACAGTGACCTCGAAATTATCCAGACTGACATGCGACAAACTGCCAAACCACCTGGCAGGTTGCTTTCTTTATGGCGCCGCACAATGCTGGAGATTCACCAAAGATGAACAGTAATAACTGAACAAATAACTTGAAGGCGACTGAATAATAAATACACAGTTGAGGTGAACTAGGAACATGAAATAGAAGTCATCGCTCGTTCCACGTTTATAAGTGAGTCACGGAAAAATTCTCATCGGCCGCCACCGGGACTCAAACCCAGGGTCTTCCAGTTACGCGCCGGACATGTTTCCACTGAACCACAGCGGCCTCGAAATTCTCCAGACTCACATACAACAAACTTCTAAACCACTTGGCAGGTTGCTTCTTTGGGGACCCGCACAGTGCTGGGGATTCCTCAAAGATGAGCAGTAGCAACTGAAAAAATAACTAGAAGGCGAATGAATAATAAATACATATTTGACGTGGACTAGGAACATCAAAGGTTTGGCAATTTGTCGCATGTGAGTCTGAAGAATGTCGAGGCAGCTGTGATACAGTGCAAGCATGTCCGGCGCGTAAGAGGAAGACTCTGGGTTCGATTCCCGATGGCGACCGATGATAATATTTCCGTGACTCACATATACGTGGAAAGAGTGATGAGTTCTATTTAATGTTCCTAGTCCACGTCAACTGTATATTTATTATTCATTCGCCGTCTAGTTATTTGTTCGGCTGCTACTGTTCATCTTTGGTGAATCCCCAGCACTGTGCGGGGCTCCAAATAAAGCAACCTGCCAGGTGGTTTTGGCAGTTTGTCGCATGTGAGCCTGGATAATTTCTATGCCACTGTGGTTCATTGGAAGCATGTCCGGCGCGTAACTGGAAGGATCTGGGTTCAATTCCCGGTGGCGGCCGATGATAAATTTTCCGTGACTCACTTATAAACGTGGAAAGAGCGATGAGTTCTATTTGATGTTCCTAGTCCACGTCAATTGTGTATTTATTATGTGTACCCCGTCTTTCGTCTCCTGCTGTGGAACAATAGGCGCACAAGGTATGGCGCATGGTACATGTCGGAATTAGGTCGAACTGTACCGCTGTTGTACTGGTGGGTGAACTTGGTGACTGTTGCAAGTCGTTGCTCTGATACCAATACTGACACCCGACGCTCACCTGCTGGATCATCCACACGTTGCTGACCAATGAGAGCCTTTCTGCTGGAATTTTTGCGCATGATTAATCCAATCCTGGTACACCTTGATACAGTAGTACGGCAGCAGCCAACAAGTGCGGCATTTTCTGGAATGATGGCTCCGTCGGTGCATAAAGCATTCCTGACCGTGGCTAAGAACATATACTAATGCATTTATAATAACATATTTTTTCCCACCCTACATTCGAAATAATATACAACAAACAATTAATTTAAAAACACGTTTTTCTGCCCAGGCGGCGCAGTGGTGTAAGCGATGGTTTCTGTTCATCCGTCCGAGTGTAGTGTTCGTGGAATATGGCTGTTTTCACACTACATCGATCAGTCTCGAAACTTCACCTACAGTGAAAGAGGAGTCATTCAAGTAACTTCAGAAAATGTTACTTACGAGTGGTTTTTATTCAGCTAACTATCCTTTAGCACAACTCAGTCTTCAGTAATGTTAGTGAACCAACCCAATTTACTTGTGAGATAACTTTTAACGAAAAAAGCAAAATACCAACCCTAAATACATAATACGCAGACGCTAAGTGATCACAACTTCAAGTAACGCAATATCGCAGCTGCTATTATTTTGTCATACTACCAACATCTCCAGATATTGCTGCTTCTCAAACATTATATATCGTTCCGTTGTCATCTGACACATCCTCACGTCATGCGTTCTGACTTCAGGGTGTTGCCAACCATGCTCTTGCGAGAGAGAAGATGTCACGTTAAGTTTTAAAAATACGAAGGAGAACGAACTGAAATTTACATAGAGAAAGAAACTAAAAAATAAATTTAAATTAGAGTATACCCCACACGAGATGAGGCTGGTTCCAATCCCGGTGAGGCATGGGTGTTTTGTTTGTTTTACGGCACTGGCTCTCTTCCTTCTTTGGAACTAGTGACCCTAAATTTGGGACTGGTGACTGCTTATAGCTCATTGAGTTGCTCACGGTGGTCGCTAAAGTTCCAATAAAAAAGCACGCTTTATGTACCTTATTTCTGTTAACTTAATGCTAAAAAATTCAATAACCAATACTAAAAAACGTTGTCACAGAATGACTGTGGGTGATACAAAAATACTGATTGTATTTTTGAATGCAGCTTAACAAGTTATGCTAGAAACACAATAAATGTTCCATTGGACAAAAACTGCGTTTACCCGTTTAATTAATTATAATTAATTATATACACAACCGAATTAATTCATTCAACAGCTACGTTAAAAGATTTGAATAAGTCTTCCTTTTCCTGAGTTAAATAAATAAAACTGAATTATTTTATCCCTAAGAAAACATGGTATTACCTTTCTTTACATACTAACAATCAAAATCTTTCAGAGCGCATTTTGCAATATCGAAGAAATACATTTTCCTGAGTTTAAAGGGAAACATTCGGCGAAATATTTGATAAATTGCTTTTTTTCCTTCCGCAAAAGATAATTTATCACTCCTGCTAAATTTTTCCCTTTCTAAAAGCAGTTCTGGCAGTAGTCTGGTTGACGCTGAACTATAAAAGACACATTAGTAGCAAAGAATGCTTTTCTGGGAAAACGAGTTCTTTTAAGAAATATGTAACATTAAATAAGGAGGTCTGTCAAACTTCTAAACGATTAAACGGAAACTGACATTCTTTTCCCCCATGTTTGGTTTCTGCGGGTCTATTCAAATACACGCAAATTCATCTGCTTCAGCCCACAGATAGCTTCGTAATTGATTACCGAGAAATCAGTGTTGGTGTTTGTTTTTAACTGCTCTCCTTTTTTCCTAAGCTTATTTGCAAAAATGTTTCCTGAAACTTATTTCTGAGTGCAGAATACCAATCTCAGCGAGTCGACATTTCCAGAAATTCTTCGAACTAAATAAAATTTCTCCTTTGAGAAAAGTATTTTGTTTTTGTAGAAAGAGAATACTTTGGAAGAATTTCGCAGTCGCTTAAGACTTTGCATGAATACTTTCTGAGTTTAAATACAAATTGTTGCTTGGAATTTATTTCCAAATATAGAATACCTCCTCAGTATCTATAAATATTCATGACAAAAGATTACATTTCTGGTTTGTGAATAAATTCCTGTCATTTTAAAAGGGAAACCCAATCGTTAAAAATATATGTAGTGTATTTTGTCTCCTAAGAATTTTCGTTTCACAAATAAATGACCCTCGTGGAGAATTGTTTTGAGTATCAAATATGAAACTGCCTGCGCGTCCACAATTGCCGAGAGCTCTAAGGCGCTAGGGATTCGTCCGATATGTCTTCCGTTTAGATCGCGGATGAGGCGTCTATGGCAAACTTATACTCTGGCTGTGCCTCTGGCCTGGAACCAATCACCTTGAATTAAGTACGGACTTTGTGCTTGTCAGTGATTTGCTTTTCTTGGGAATGTCCTAATTATTGACTGCCTTTGGGATTGTTTGGGAGTATCCTAGTTATTGACTGCCCTTGGGCTTCCCTTGAGAGTTGCCTAATCCTTGGGAATATCTTGGAAGTGTACTAATCTTTCACTGCACTTGGGCTTGCCTTGAGAGTGGCCTGATAAATGGGAATGTCTTGTGAGTGTCATAATCCTTTGGCTTTTCTTGGTAGGGTCTGAATCCTTCGGCTTCTCTTGAGAGTATCCTAATTCGATATCCTATTAGGAGTGTCCTATTGGGTTTCACTTGGGAGTATCAGGGCCATGACACGTTGGGCTTATTATGTCCCTGAATGAGGGACGGCTTGTCAGCGACTAGGCTTAATTTGGGACATGACACGTTGAGCTTGTCATGTCATTGAAAGAGGGATGGCTTGTTAGCGACTAGGGTTGTTTTGGGAGTGGTATAATTCTTTAGTGATCTTGGGCTTGTCTTTAGAGTGGGATAATCCTTGGGAATGTCTTGAAGTGTACTAAACCTTGGCCTTGTGAGAGACTAGGCGACTTCTGGGACTGTCCTAATTTTTGACTGACCTTGGGTTATCTTTAGAGTGGCCTAATCCTTAGGAAAGTCTTGGCAGTGTACAAATTCTTGGCCTTGACTTGGGAGTGTCATGGGAATGTCCTAATTCTTGACTACCCTTGGTCTTGTCTTGAGAGTGGCCTAATCTTACGAATATCTTGAGATTGTACTAATACTTGACTGCACGTGGGCTTGCAATAACAGTGGCCTAATCCATGGGAATATCCTAATTCTTGGGCTTGTCTTGGGAGTGTACTTATCTTTGGGCTTCTCTTGGGAGTATCGTAACTCAGGGCCATCACACGTTGGTGTTGTCATATGCCTGAATTAGGGAGAGACCTTGGGCTTGTCAGCGACTTGGGTTGTTTTGGGAGTGTCCTAATTCTTGACTGACCTTGGGCTTGTCTTTAGAGTGGCCTATGTTAGGTAAAGGTTGAGTACACTCCCAAGACATCCTTGGGAGTGTACTCAACCTTGACCTTGTTTTGGGAATGTCATAATCCTTGGGCTTGTCATGGGAGTGTCCTATTCTTGACTGAGCATGGGCTGGTCTTGAGTGTCCATGCACGTTAAGCCGTCGGCACCTGGCCCCAAGGTAATAAATAAGGGCGTCTTTCTACCTCGATTCCGTGTCACTTTCCTATCGATCACCCTAGCCCAAACTTCCTAGCTCCCTATCTCTAAGGGTTGTTTAAGACCTGCGGTCAGACAATCCCTTCCTAAAATCCTCTACATATGATCTGATCTGATTTTTTGACTGTAGCCCAATGCTTAGGAATATCTTGGGTATGTTCTATATCTTGACTGCATGTGAGCTTGCCTTTAGATTGTCCTAATCATCGGGCTTGTCTTGGGAGTGTCGTAATCCTTGTGCTTCTCTTGAGAGTATCCTAACTCAGGGCATGACACATTGGGTTTATCATGGCCCTGAATTAGGGAGAGCCGTTGGGTTTGTCAGCAACTAGGTTTGTTTTGGGAGTGTCCTGGCTTTTGATTGGCCTTGGGATTGTCTTGAGAATGGCCTAATCCTTGAGAATGTCTTGGGGGTATACTAATCCTTAGCTTTGTCTTGGGAGTGTCTTAATTCTTGGGCTTGTCATTGGAGTATCCTAATTTAGGACAGTCTTTGCGTTTGTCATAGCCCTGAATTAGGGACACTACTAGAGATTGCAGCCCCAGGAGCTGTTTACAGTGTTCGCTGACAGCACAACTTTCATCTGAAAAAATCGGAAAGCAACTATTTAGGGAAATTATTTAACGTTGGTGAGATATCTTCGTTGCAATAATGAACATTATTTCATCAAGCAAAAACTAAACAATGCTTTGTGATGTACCACTCAAGCGATATAAGAGGCAATACTGAAAGTTGCAACGATAAGCCTTCGTCGATGTAGCTCAAGAGTTTGAACATATCACTCCGGAGAAAGAAGATGTGGTTTCGAATCTCTTCACCGGAAGAATTTGGGTTTTTACGCTATATTGACAAACGAACGTAAAATGAATCTACTGCCCATGAGGTTCGAGAAAAATGTGTGATGCTTCTTTCATATGTCGTTTGTTATTAATCAGTATTCCTTCTTCTACAGCGAACTACTTTAAGCATACCTCTGCCTTTCTCAAGGGATGTGGGTTGATAAATGTGACGTATCAGCGAGATGACGCAAAAGGCAAAACGGAAAGTTGCGACGACAAGCTATAACGTAAAGTCTTTTCGTACTGCTACGTTATTTTAAAAACAAAACCATACGATGAAATAGTTCTTAAATTAAACCTTAACGGCCAAACTAAACATTGATACAGAAGTCAAACTTAAGGAAATGATGCTTTATCTCTCCAGCACAGATATAGCACTTCATGATAACAAATCGGTATCAAAACTCCACATTAAATTCTTCACACACCAAAACGCTCCATAAGCAACAGTTTTCTCGTAGTTTATATCTCTCGTTCTTATCTAATAGCAGGCATACGTCACGTTCATTCCACCTCAATTATGTTGCCAACAGTATTCGTTTGAGAGAAAAGATATCACGTTAAGTAAAGAAACTAAAAAGGAAAGTGAATTTAGAATATACGTCACAAAGCCAAATCGTTGTAGTTAGTCGGAAGAATCTGGCATACGTCTCTCCGGAGTGGAGATATGGCGGCTAGCTTCCCTCACAGGCAAACAGGTCTGACGCTATGACTTCAAAAAATACTGGTTTGCCTTTCTGGTGGGTTAAACGACTCTCTTTAATACTTCTTAGGTACAGTCCATTTTTTCTTTACAGCCGAAAATTCCAGGAACGAAAAACAGTTTACGTCAGAAGGACAAACATAAAATAAATGGCTGTCTCAGGTATTCGAACACAAACCAAGAAATGTGAGATATCAGGTGCGGGTGCCCTAATTCTCTCCCTTCACTTACGTACTATGCGGACTTAAAATGAATTAAAAAACATAAAGAGGAAATGGCGTTTCAAAATAGGGTGAAAGCGAATTTTGTCACCTTGACCCTTCCTGAGAGACAAAAAATAAAATAATATATATATATATATATATATATTGATGGAGGTTTAACGACCACCGTGAGTAACTCAATTGGCTATGAGCAGTCGCCGTCCCTAATTTAGGGACGGCGACTTTTAGGGCCACTGGTTCCAGGGAAGGGGGACAGCCAGCGCCGTGAGACAAACACAACATCCATGCTTTACCGGGATTTCAGCCCGGACCTCTCTCCGACGAATGATCAGAAGCCATCACTTAGACCACTACGCCAACGGGGCGGCAAATAATATTTCAAGTCAACAATTCATTATCTGTGCTACTCAACTATATACTTCGAGCTGAAGCTCCAAGTGTAGAGCAGTTTATGAAGAGGGGCTGTACTTCTGAACCAGGAACTTACCATGACCACCGAATTGCGTTTCCCTGGGGTACAGACACTATTAATAGACAAATCCTCCCTTCCTTCTCTTGCCACTTCACTCCAATCCGTTTGGTCCATTTTTTTATTTTGTCTCCTATCATAAATATGTGTCATATTATCAGCCAACGTCTGAATCACTGGCCTCAATCAACACAACACATCATCATCATAATCATCATCATCATTGTCAACCATTATCAATCCCCTGCTGGACGAAGGTCTCCCCAAGTTTCCTCCACAACGGTCTGTCTTGAGCCAGTCTCCTCCATTTTACCCCTGCATACTTTCGAATTTCATCCACACATCTCCCATGTGGTCTTCTTCTGGGTCTTTTCCTGTCCCTTGGAATCCAATGTAAAATTTCGGCTGTCCATCGATGATCTGTCCTTCTGGCAGTATGTGCAGCCCATTGCCATTTCAGGGATTTAACTCTGATCATGATGTCTTCCATTCTTGTCATTTTTCGGATCCACGAGTTCCTCTTCTTATCTCTCCTGGTTACACCAAGTATGCACCTCTGCATGCTTCTTTGAGTTGTCTCCAGCCTTTGTATGTCTCTTTTAGTTAAGGGCCACGTCTCTGCACCATACGTAAGCACTGGAAGGATGCATTGATCAAATACTTTTCTTTTAAGACATAATGGCATATTGCTCTTGAAAATTATGCTGTTTCTTCCAAAAGCTCTCCAGGCAAGTTTGGTACGCCGATTAATTTCTTCATCAATGTGACCCTCACTTGATATCTGCTGACCAAGATAAACGTACGTGTATGTTATCTCCAGCTTTTCTCCATCAATCGATAAATCTTCATTTCTTGTAAAAGCATTGAACATCACTTTTGTCTTCTGAAAGTTCATTTTTAATCCTACTTCTTTACTCTTGTCAGCAAGTTCCTTGATCATACTCTGCAGCTCTGATGGGGTAGTTGCAAAAATGACTACGTCATCAGCAAAACGAAGGTGGGTTAGATAATCTCCATTAATCTTTATCCCTTTGTTTTAACAGCTCAGTGACTGAAAAACACCCTCCAATATGGCATTAAAGAGCTTCGGAGATATGGTGTCACCTTGTCTCACTCCCGTTCCAATTTTTATGTGTGTTGTATTTTCAAACAGCCGAATCTTTGCACTTGCATTTTCATAGATGTTATTAATAATATTAATGTATCCATCTTCAATACCGCAGGTTTTCAGAGCCATTGTAACTGCTGATGGTTTCACCGAATCAAAGGCTTTTTCATAATCGATAAAAGCCATGCACAATGGAAGTTCATATTCAATCGCTCTTTCAATTAGTTCTCTCAGTACGTGGATATGATCTATTGTGCTGTAGCCACTCCTGAATCCAGCTTGTTCTCTCGGTTGATCCATGTCCAGTGTTACCTTCAAGCGGTGTGAAAGAACTTTAGTGAAGATTTTATAAACCACTGATAGGAGGCTGATAGGTCTGTAGTTTCCGAGATCCTCAATGTCACCTTTCTTATGTAGCAGGATCATTGTAGCGGTGTTCCAATCCTCAGGAATCTTTCCTTCATTAAGGCATCGAGTGAAAATTTGGGCGAGTACTGTTTCCATTTCACCACTTGCTTCTTGTATGATGTCTACAGTAATTCCATCTTCTCCTGGAGCTTTCCCCCGCTTCATGTTCTTGATTGCATGTGCAACTTCTGCTGGAAGGACTGGAGGAACTCTGGTACTGGTATCTTTCATGATGTCTGGAGTGCATGCATCATCCCTTTCATATAATTTGGAGTAGAAATCTTTCACTCTTGTCAAAATTTCGCCTCTATTTCTTGTTACAGAACCATCTTCTTTTCTCAGTGCCATAATCTGTTTTCTTCCCTTACTGAGATGTCCCTTTGCTATCTTTAGGCTTTGGTTGTTTTCAATTGCTTTCCTCACTAGTTCACAGTTGAATTTTCTTACGTCTTCAGTGATACTTTTTCTTACTGTCTTGCATAGCTCTATATATTCCACTTTGGAAGTCACATCTTCTTTTGTTGTCCTCATCTCTCTTCTTTTTTGCATCAACATTTTCGTGTTTCCTGATAATTTGTTTACATGCAACTTGTTCTTAGACCCAGCTAATTTTGTTGCTGTTTCCATAAGAGCTTTGGTTACTTTTCTGTTAACTTCAGAGATGTCCATTTCTTCAGATGTTAGGCCTTCTAAAGCAGAGAACCTGTTCTTCAGTTCCAACTTGAAGGTATTATGGTGTTTTTTATGGTTGGTTATGTCAATGGATTTTATTTGTCTTATGAGCTTGCCACGTTCAAGTTTAGTGTTGAGGTGCATCTTACATCTCACCAATCTATGGTCACTGCCTGTGTTGAACTTGTTTAGCACACTGCAGTCTTCTATGACGAATTTTTTGTTACACATAATAAAATCAATTTCACTTGTCCTCCCATTTGGATGTCTCCATTTCCATTTCCTGTGTGGCTTTTTCTTGAAGAAGGAGTTCAAGATGAAAAACCCTTCTGCCTCTGCAAACTCAACGAGAGTATTTCCACGCTGGTTTCTGTTTCCGTGACCGAATTTACCTACTGAAGTTTCATTCTGTTGCCGTTGCCCTATTTTTGCATTGAAATCTCCCATAATTATTTTCAAGTGCTGCTTACCTTTATTATTTAGATGACAAATTTCCTCATAAAATTCTTTAATTTCTTCTTCAGGATGACTTGTGGTGGGTGCATAAGTTTGAATAATCTGAGCCTGGTATCTTTTCGAGAGTTGGATAACGAGTCGTGCAGCTCTGTCAGAGGAACTTTCTACTTCTACAACTTTATCCTTCAGTTTCTTGTTTATTATAAATCCAACACCACTAGTTCTGCCAGTATCTGTCCCACGATAGTAGAAGAGATGTCCACTTTTCAGTTCGATGAGATCTTCTCCTTTTCTCCTTACCTCACTTAGCCCCACGATGTCCCACTTGATCCTTTGTAGTTCCTCTTCCAATTCAAGAAGCCTTGAATCAGAAGATAGGGAGCGTCCATTATACGTAGCCAAGGTCAGCATCCGATACAACTGGATCAACACAACATCATCAACACAACACATACAACTGGATAATACACTGGCGTGCAAAAATTAAGGGCGAGACGACTTTTCGAATGTGACGTCGTGCAGAAGTGCTCCCCATCGACTCAAAGCATACCATAAGATCCCCAAGATGTAAGAATATGGGATAAGTTAGCAAAACCGTCCAAACAAGGAATCCAAAGGATACAAAGGCACTTTATCGAAAAGGTAGCTTCGAACAAAACTGGACAGAAGACAGTAACGTCCATGTGAGAGGCGGCTGCCAAGAAAAACCCAGTCTTTAGTAGGGGATATGATCACCCCTGAGTGCGTTGCAGGATTTACAACGTCTGTCCATGCTGAGAACGAGGTTGTCAAGGAGCTGTTGAGGCATCATGGCCCATTCCTTTTGAAGCGCCAATCGCAGCTGGTGGCTGGTGACGTGCTGCCAAGCGTCTCTCGAGAAGGTTCCACACTTGTTCGATTGGCACCTTCTCGAGAGACGCTTGGCACACGTGTTCGATCCGGGGACCTTCCGGGCCAATCCATGCGTTGAATATCTTCACTCTGCGACAGCCACTGTACAATGAGGTGTAGCGTTGTCGTCCATGAAGAGGAACTCGGGACCCACAGCACCTCTAAACAGACGAACGTGAGGCAGGAGAACCTCGGTACAATAGCGGACACCAGTGACTGAATCTCCTTGGAAGATGTGGAGGTCCGTACGGTTACCTAACATTATACCGCTCCAAACGAGAACACCAAACCAGTCCTTTTTGATGATGTTGGAGGTGTCATTGCGTGTTCCCTGCTCACTCCAGATGTGTATACGTCCAGAATCGCTCGTCAGACTAAATCGGCTCTCATCCGTAAAGAGAACTCGACACCATTGCTGATGTTTCCAGTTCTTCTGTTCCTGGCACCACAGAAACCGCCGTATCCGATGAGCAGGCTTTAATGCCACCCACCATACTGGTCGTCGTGCAAATAGACTACCTTTGTGCAACCTCCTGGCCACGGTAAAACGCGATAACGGACGTCCAATTGCATGTGCCTTGCGATTTCTCCCGCTGTCTGCCGTCTATCTCTTATCACCTGTAGGACAATATACCAGTCGTCTGCCGCCGTGGTTGCTCGTGGACGACCACAACTAAACTCTCGGACAGCTGTTCCTGTCGTTTGAAATGCTCTCCAAGCTCGTGAAACGATGCTGTGAGCGATCCCGAACTCCTCGGCCACACTAGTCACACTTCGACTTTCTTCCAACTTCCCAATGACGCGACCTCGGGTAAAGTCATCCAGATGTCGTCCACTGGATTGCTCGTTGGCCTAATCCCACGGCGGCAGCAACTAGACGTCGTTCAAACCGATGTACACCGAGCAATAGCTTTCACCGAATTTCTGAGCGTACACCGCCCGTGTGCTTTATATCCTTCCGACACTCCTTCCCCCTCCTACGTCATGCTGCATATATGCGCATGCCCTACTGTACAGGACCCTAGTCTATCTCCTGAGTGGACTTTCGGTCCGTTCTGCCAGCTCGTTCCGCTGTTATGCTAATTTCTCCTATTTGTCCTTAATTTTTGCACGCCAGTGTAGAACAGAGATCTCCAGAAGGTGTCATTTCATATCCTTTGCTGTGACAAGAAGCTGAGCTAGTACGCTGTAACGTACGCTCTACTATGTTATGCCGACGTCACATTGAGTGGCCAAAGCCTCTCAGATTAGTGATTATATTCATAGAATCAACCAATGTTGTAAGGGATTTTATCCACTCGCCGTGACACCTGGAAACATTCGCCCAGACCTCGTGAATATATAGATGGCAGTGGTTATGTCGATTTGGCCATCTGAGAGTGTTTGGATTTATTTTATTCACTATTTTATTGTAGTGAGGCAATTGCATTGTCACTAGAGTGAATCAGTAAAGTAATTGCAATCATGCTTGTCAGACTGCTCCGGTGGCGCAGTTGTTGTCTTAGCGCTGACTATTGATGATTCGTCCGAGAAGGGTTCGGGTTCGAATCTCTGTGAGGCACGGATGTTGTGTTTGTCTTACAGGACTGGCTCTCTCCCTTCCCTGGAACCAGTCGCCTTAAATTAGGGACGGGCGACTGCTTACAACCCATTGAGTTGCTCACGGTAGTCGTTAAACTTCCAAAAAAATTGTTTGTCTGACACCTCCTCTAAGTACTGATGATAAGAGTTCATAAATACATCCTAATATCTTTATGGTTAATACTACAAAACTGTCGATCTGACTTCACCAGACACATTCGAAATCCACCAACAACTGATTCCGTGCCTTCACTCTTACGAATCACATAACGTAGATAGTTATAGCCAAATAATAAGGATTTTCTAAGGGCAGCTCATCTTTTATTATCGGAATTTCTGTGGGCGTGTATCACTTTTTTAACTTTCCGTTCTTGTTCATTTCTTTTACGTAATTTTTTGTATATCTCTGGTTTACAATTTTTCATATTTAACTCATTTTAGTTATAATATTTTATTGGGAGTTTAACGACCAGCTCGAGCTACTCATTGGGCTACAAGCAATCTCCCGTCTCTAATTTAGGGCTACTGGTCCCAGGACCAAGGCCGTAAGACAAACACAACATTCATGCCTCACTGGGATTTGAACCCGGACCCATCTCTAACGAATGGTTACAAGCCAAACGCTTAGACCACTGCCCAATCGGGACGACAACGTCATTTCAGTACTACCGAAATATTACTTTATATGTGACGTACTACAGAGGTGCAGCACGTGTCAAGACGACAAATCTGCAGCGATGCGTTCCGTCGGTGTAGCTTAGTCGGCTAGAGAAACACAATCCGGAGCGAGGACAGGCGGTTTCGATCCACGTCACCAAATTCCTGTTTTCACATTGGCGCCCAAACGTAAAAGTGAATCTACCAGCCGTTGGGTTCTCCAAAAACTGTGTGGTGTTCGTTCCATTCATCGTCTGGAATTAATGAAAAGTCCCTTTTTCGTTTCAAAAAAAGAAAAAAATCACGAGGGAGCTGATTTGACGTACTACAGTGGTGAAGATCGTGTCAAGACGACAAATCCGTAGCGAGGCATTCCGTAGGTGTAGCTTCATCGATTAAGGCAGCTCACTCCGGAGCAAGGACATGTAGGTTCAATCCGCGTCACAGAGAAATTCTTGTTTTCACAGCTATGTGGCAATGCTGACAGCAGGTCAAAATGTACAAACAGAAGGTTTACCTGCTAGAAGAGAATGGATTTTCACCTTTGGTGTACAATTTGTGAATTTTTATAACATACTTTTCATCAGCTGGTGGGAGTACATAACTGTTCATATTTCTAGATCTTTTTTTGTTTTTTTCTAATCGGTTCCATTGACTATAAATTATTTTGAAAAATGTTATTCGCGTCGGAAAGGATTCAATAAACGTGGTCAGTACAACCGAAATTTCGGTGCCATCTTTCTTGTTTCTTTTTTTACTTTAACTTTTAACGACTATCGTGAGCAGCTCACCGGTCCATATACACAGTCTCCATCCCTAATTTTGTGTTACTGATTCCAGGGAATGAAGGAAAGAAAATAGCCAATGTCCTAAGGAAAACACGCCATCAATGCTCAATGGGGTTTAAATCGGGTCCGGGTTAGGTCGGGTCCAATTATGTGACGTCCGGGTCCGGGTCTAAAATTTTGACCCGTTTCATACTCTGGTTAACACTAGATACCACAAGACACTGTTAGAAATCTTGTATTGTCCATGTCTCGCGGGATAACGGTTGTTTCGGCGGCAAGCATATCTGGTTTCTGTTTCAATGATTCTTCAAAGCCATGGCGCAGTGGCCTAAGCGATGGCTTTTGATCATTCGTCCGAGATTTGTCCAGGTTCGAATCCCGGTCAGGTATGAAAGTTATGTTTGTCTTACAGCATTGGCTCTTTCCGCTCACTGGAACCAGTGGTCCTAAATCAGGGACCGATGATTGAGTTGCTCACGGTGGTCATTAAACCTTCAAATACAAAACAAAAGAACCAAAAAGATTCTTCAAGTGGAGCGTGATATTTAGGCAGGTGGATGAGAGTTATTTTGGCTCGTCGATGTATCTATTTCTTTTCAAAGATTTGCAAGGGCTATGATCTTTCTATTTTAAACAGTAGTACATATTTCATTTTTTTAGAGCCCATACGTACTTTAATCCTTTTCATAATTTGGATCTACATTTTCGTACTCATTCGCAACAACAGCGGTTTAATATTTCCTTAACTTTGATTACCGAAAAGCACTTCTACGGTCGTTAAGCTATACGTGGGGAACACGGAAATGTGATATTTCCTTACTGCTATTCACTAGATATTTGTGCCATTTTCGTTTCTACGGTACATCAGGGTGATCTCGGTATCAGTATTATGTTCTGTCGGTTGAGTCTTCTGTCTGAGTCCTGACGGATCTTATGGTAAATATCGCGGCGCATCAGTTTCAAGATTTTCCCTTTCCTGCTTTGGCAAAAATGCCTGAACAGAAATCGCCTTTCTCGCGAAAGAACATCTCTTTCTTAAGAAGAAAACACACATTTTTTTAAAATGCTCCTTTCTGACATCCCATCGTCTTTGACAAAACCATATGTGAGTTTCAAATGTTCTTATATATCGTATCCTTATCCGAATAACGAAATTCAGCCAAAATGAAAAAAGCAAAATGAAAAGAATAACAAAAAAAAAAAATGACGCAGAAAGTCATTGAAATTTTCAGGATATTATGATGAAAAGAAATATAAGTTGGCTAAAAATACTTACTATGCATTGATATTTCTGTTTAGCTTTTCACCAAGTATGTAATATACACTGACGGAAAAACAAATCCCAACACCACGAAAAAATAGTTGTAGAGGAATGAAATGGCGGCAATACATTTGGATAGGTACCGTATTTAATTGATTAAGGTTTCAAGATCACAGCTCATTGTAAGCTCGAGAAGAGCCATTTTAAATGTGAAATGCTGGTACATTAATAACCGGTGTAACCGCCAAAATGTTGAATGCAAGCACGCAAACGTTCATGCGTTGTGTCGTACAGGTGCTGGATGTCAGTTTGTGGGATGGAGTTCCATGCCTGTTGCACTTGGTCGGTCAATACAGGGACGGTTAATGCTGGTTGTGGGTGACGCTGGAGTTCACGTCCAATGATGTCCCATACGTGCTCGATTGGTGAAAGATCTGGTGATCTAGCAGGCCACGCCAACATGTCGACACTCTGTAGAGCATGTTGGGTTACAAGAGCGGTATGCGGACGAGCGTTATTCTGTTAAAAAACACCCCCTGGAATGCTGTTCATGAATGGCAGCACACCAGGTTGAATCACGAGACCGACGTACAACTGTGCCGTCACGGTGCGTGGGATAACCACGAGAGTGCTCCTGCTGTTATAGGAAATTGCTCCCCCAGACCATAACTCCAGGTGTAGGTCCAGTGTGTCTCGGCCACAGACAGGTTGGTTGCAGGCGCTCACCTGGCCTCCTTCTAACCAACACACGGCCATCACTGGCACCCAGGTAGAACCGGCTTTCATCAGAAAACACAAAAGATCTCCACTCCGTCCTCCGATGAGCTCTAGCTTGACACCACTCACGTCGCAAACGGCAGTGGTTTGGAGTAAGTGGAATGCACGCTACAGGGCGTCAGGCTCGGAACTGTCCTTCAAGTAACAGATTTGTAACAGTTCGTTGTGTCACCGTGGGGGCAACTGCAACCCAAATTGCTGCCGCAGACGCGGCACGATACCCCACGGCCATACGCCGTACACGGCGGTCTTCCCTCTTAGTAGTGCCACGTGGCCGGCCGAAACCCGGTCTTCTTGAGGCAGTACCTTCCCTTGACCACCGCTGCCAACAATCATGCACAGTGGCTACATTCCTGCCAAGTCGTTCTGCAATATTGCGGAAAGAAAATCCACCTTCTCGTAGCCCTATTACACGACCTCGTTCAAACTCCGTGAGCTGTTGATAATGGCTTCTTCGTCGTCTTAAGACATTCTTGACTAACATCAACACCCTACGTCGAATCTCAACGATAACTAACGCTCACGAACCTTTCAGTGCGTATTTACAGAAAACCTGCTTTGCATGTTCCGTGGGGCGCTACTAGCGCCACACGTATGCGCCGAGCGCGAAATTTGCATAGACGTCATCTTACAGATGTACTCGCACTGCCTACCAACTGTCGCTTATCTAACACAACCCCTTCTTGGTGTTGGGATTTTTTTCCGTCGGTGTATATACCAAAGCTAAGTATATTTTTTTTACATGAAAATTTTCTATCGGAAAAATGAAATGTTAACTTACAACAGACTAGAGAGAGAGCAAGTTACCTGTCTTCTTAGTGATGCTCTACAATGCACAAGAATGCATTCCAGGTAAAAGCATTGTTACGTTGGTTATAAGCTTCTTATATCTGAATGAATTCTTCGAATGTCAATAGTAAAAACAACGTAACACAGGAAATATTTCTCGTCAGATTCTTTCCTGAAAAGGGCTTATCAACAAAATAAAAATGCTCTGAATCAAGACAGCAAACCTTCCATTTACCTGTCCCTCGAAACAAAATATGCTTACACTTTAATCTCTTCTACTGCGTAATATGATAAAACAAAGCGTCTAGGCAACGGCTAGTGTGTATGTCGAAGTTTTATTCGAACGTCACAGAACGGTGCAGCTTTATTACCATTAATACGTACAATGCAAATTGATAACGAGAAACAGTACACCAATTATGTACGAATTTTTTTATTGGAGGTTTAACGACCATCGTGAGCAACTCAATGGGCTATAAGCAGTCGCCCGTCCCTAATTTAGGGTCACTGGCTCCAGGGAAGGGAGAGAGCCAGTGCCATAAGACAAACACAGCATCCATGCCTCACCGGGATTCAAACCTGGACCCCTTTCGGAAGAATGATCAGATACCATCGCTTAGACCACTGCGCCACCGGGGCGGCTATATACGAAATAGTATCACTATACTAGTGATCCGATTTATTGGCGACGGAAATAGACACACAAGCGTTTCCAAGATTTCGCACATCAATCAGATAGCTTTTTCAAGGAAGTTAGACAGAAACTGCAAACTGAAACGGTCGACGTTAAAGTGAATGCCGATCAGGCATTGTGACCTCATGACATTCGTTCGCGTTCCTCGGCTCTAGGGAAATTTGTTCGTAGATCGGCGCTTGTGAGTCACAGAAGTAAACAAGTATTGTCGTTGGACTCAAGCTAATTCCAAATGATGTATGTAACTCAGTTTTCAGTGTAAAATAATTGCATTAATGAACAAAGATTTTGTAGAAGTATACATGCACTAACTACCAACAAGTAATTGGAAACCCCTGCAATCGACGATATCTGCGGTCCTGATACACGTCACGGCCGCCGCCGTCGCCGCCGCCGCCGCCGCCGTTAAATATCGTGTGGGAAACAACAACGCAGCCAGTCGCATGCAAGATGCCACGCAGTCTGGTGCTCTCTGATTTCGAGAAAGGTGTAATCGTCGGGTATCACAGAAATTGTCGATCCATACGTGACATATCCAGCGAGTTGAAGTACCCAAAATCGACAGTGGCCTACGTGATTGGCAAGTGGAAGATGAGAGGTGACTGTCGGAATGTGCCCCGACCCGGCAGACCCACAAAACTGGGAGTTAGAAACCGAAGGGTGGTGGCCAGAAAAATTCGGAAAAACCGCACCAAGTCAATAGGCCACATCCGCGAGGAGTTTCAACAAGCATCCATCCGGGAGTGCTCTTTTGATGAATACCATCCGTAAGGAAGCCCATCTGCTCGGTTATCATGGACGTGCTGCCGCCCACAAGCCTTTGATCACCAAATTCAATAGCGCTGCTTGGCTAGCGTGGTGCAAAGAACGTCAACAGTGGACCGTTGAACAGTGGAAATAGGTTCTCTGGAGCGACGAATCAAGGTTCACCCTCTCCTGTTCGGATGGCAGGGTCTGGGTTTGGCGTCTGCCTGGAGAACGCCTCTTGTCGGAATGTATTGTGCCAACTGTGAAGTTCGGCGGCGGTGGAATTATGATATGGGGGTGTTTCTCCTGGTATGGCACGGGACCCTTGGTCGCAATTTCTGGTAGACTCAACGCCGAGACCTACTGCACCAATTTGGATGACCATGCGCTTCCTACGTTGAGGCAGTTTTACGGGGTGGACCCATGTTACTTTCAGGATGACAATGCCACCTGTCGCGTTGCGAGGTACACCATGGCTTAGTATAGTGACAATGGGGTTAATGGAATGGACTGGTCTGCGCAGAGCCTGGACCTTAACCCTATCGAGCACCTCTGGGACGAGTTGGAGCGTCGACTTAAGGGGTGCCACCAGCGTCCGAAATCAGTGAAGGAACTGACCTGTCTTCTCCAAACCTTGCGGAAGAAAATACCGCTAGCCGACGTACAACGCCTGGTTGAGAGTATGCCTCGGAGGGTAGCAGCTGTAATCGCCGCTCGTAGAGGTTTCACCAACTATTGAAGGTGAATAAACTTCGTTTTCCTTTGCTATTACAGGTGTCCAATTACTTTTTGGTAGATAGTGTATTTATACGTGGTGTACTATGGAACGGTATAACAGGCGTATGGATACACCAATCACTTTCATACCTGCAGTGAAGACCGCATTACACCCAGCTTGTTTGGCCATGACTCCCAACTGCTTCCGGCGTCTTACTGACTCGATGACACGTGGTATATCTGCTGCACTGAGGGCGAAAGAAGGAGCTGGAAAGTACCAAGTAGGTTGTCGTAATTCAGTGATCAGTCGGAGTATATCGACTGGGCTCTATGATGGGGTAACCTTTGTACATTGTGATGAAAATTTGCAACAAATACAATACGTAGGAACTGTCCACCAATTATACTCAAAATAGTATAATACACTCTGTCTGTACGGAATATAAGTCAACATGGAAATGTGAAAATGTCGAAAAGTACTGTTCACAGAGTATTGCAGCAGACATACCTCGTGAAATATCAAGACTGTTAAAGAAACCGCATTTAATTGCACAGCACACAAGCTCGATTAAGCTGGGCCAAAAACCATATATCGTGGGGCGAATGGCACAAAGTATCATTTAGTGACGAGAGGGAATTTAATTTAGATGATTCAGACGGTGCGAAATATTATTGGCATGCTATGAGAACGTAAAAATGCCATATATTCAGCCGACAATACGGAGGAGGTTTCGTGAGGGTATGGGCCCTTTTTGGATTTAATGGGCTAGGTAATATCTGCGTTTTGTCAGCATGTCAAAATGCCGTAACACAGCAGGAACTTTTAAAAGACGGTTTGTTCCCATGGGCTGCTGAAAAAGGTGGTCCTGATTGGGTTTTGCAGAAGAACAACGCGAACATTCACAATGCAACCTCTATGATGGCCTGGCTGAGATCGATCAATGTCAAATTACTGCCGTGGCCAGCTCGCAGTCCGGATCTCATCCCAATTGAAAATTATTAAAGAATTGTGGTTCGAAGTGTTTATGCCAATAGCCGGCAATTTTCAAGCGTTAAAGATTTGGAAACCGAAATCTTGAATTCTTGGTATAATATTGACGGTACATTTATGCATAATTCAATATACAGTATGCCAGAACGCATATTTCAGCTTATTGAGGGATGAGTAGATTGCGATGTATAACTTTCGAAATGTTAGATGACCAGTGAGTGTAGTGAATGATATCAAACTCAAAAGAGTTTCTTTTATCAAATAAATTCACCACACATCTTCCCCTCCTCGTCCACCTGTACCTCTAAATCGAGGTAACAAACATAAGTAAACGATATGTTGGTTTTTTCTAGGGTAAGGTCGTCGGGATACAAGTCAGTGGCGCAACGCAAAAGTCCGGAATGTTAATGACAATGATGTCATCAACATATCTTAGAGCAATCCCAGGTAAAGGATGATTGGCGACATATCTATCCTAAAAAAATGTAGATAGAGACATCTACATTTTTTAGGATTGATATGTTGGACGTGCTGCCTCCCACAAGCCTTTGATCCGATCTACGAAAAAAAATGCAGATAGAGACATCTACATTTTTTTGAGGAAAGATATGTTGGACGTGCTGCCGCCCACAAGCCTTTGATCCGATCTACGAAAAAAAAATGCAGATAGAGACATCTACATTTTTTTGAGGAAAGATATGTTGGACGTGCTGCCGCCCACAAGCCTCTGGTCTGATCTACGAAAAAAAAATGTAGATAGAGACATCTACATTTTTTTGAGGATAGATATGTTGCCAATCATCCTTTATCTGGGATTGCTCTAAGATATATTGATGACATCATTGTCATTAACATTCCGGACTTTTTGCGTTGCGCCAAAAAGTATCCCGACGACCTTACCCTAGAAAAAACCAACAGATCGTCTATTTATGTTTGTTACCTTGATTTAGAGGTTCAGGTGGACGAGGAGGGAAGACGTGTGGTGAATTTATTTGATAAAAGAAACTCTTTTGAGTTTGATATCATTCACTACATTCACTGGTCATCTAACATTTCAAAAGTTATACATCGCAACTACTCATCTCTCAGTTTCATAGATTAGCAAAAATTTGCTCTACACAACTCTTACTTGTAAAAAATCTGAAAGCTCTTCTTTCTAAATTGCAATCTAACAATTTTCCCAAAAATTTCTTGAGACATCATTTTAATCATATAATTTTGAACTATAATTCGGTGTCGAAGAGTTTCAAATTACACATTGACATGCTTTATTAACCTAGGACCTAACAATTTTAAATATATAGGTAATACAAAGTGGGTCCCTAATAGCTGAAGATCTTATCTACTTACACAGTTTTGCATCTTATCAATTCACACATTTTTTGGCTTACCAGATAGTTGATTAACCGTGACCACCTTTTTTATCAGTGTATATACACTGACGGAAAAAAATCCCAACACCACGAAAAAATAGTTGTAGAGGAATGAAATGGCGGCCATACATTTGTATAGGTAACATATTTAATCGATTAAGGTTTCAAGATCACAGCTTATTATAAGCGCGAGAAGAGCCATTTTAAATGTGAAATGCTGGTACATTAATAACCGGTGTAACCGCCGAAATGTTGAATGCAAGCACGCAAACGTTCATGCGTTGTGTCGTACAGGTGCTGGATGTCAGTTTGTGGGATGGAGTTCCATGCCTGTTGCACTTGGTCGGTCAACACAGGGACGGTTAATGCTGGTTGGGGGTGATGCTGGAGTTGTCGTCCAATGATGTCCCATACGTGCTCGATTGGTGAAAGATCTGGTGATCTATCAGGCCATGGCAACATGTCGACATTCTGTAGAGCATGTTGGGTTACTACAGCGGTATGCGGGCGAGCGTTATCCTGTTGGAAAACACCCCCTGGAATGCTGTTCATGAATGACAGCACAACAGGTTGAATCACCAGACCGACGTACAACTGTGCCGTCAGGGTGCGTAGGATAACCACGAGAGTGCTCCTGCTGTCATAGGAAATTGCTCCCCAGATCATAACTCCAGGTGTAGGTCCAGTGTAT
Organism: Macrothele yani; assembly: GCA_039090855.1. Classification (NCBI taxonomy): domain Eukaryota; kingdom Metazoa; phylum Arthropoda; class Arachnida; order Araneae; family Macrothelidae; genus Macrothele; species Macrothele yani. The sequence goes on from CM077002.1 coordinate 143,571,734, forward strand.
TTCGGCCATAGACAGGTTGGTTGCAGGCGCTCACCTGGCCTCCTTCTAACCAACACAGAGCAATCACTGGCACCCAGGCAGAACCGGCTTTCATCAGAAAACACAACAGATTTCCACTCCGTCCTCCAATGAGCTCTAGCTTGAAACCACTGACGTCGCAAACGGCAGTGGTTTGGAGTAAGTGGAATGCACGCTACAGGACGTCTGGCTCGGAGCTGTCCGCCTTACACGGCGGTCTTCCCTCTCAGTAGTGCCACGTGACTGGCCGGAACCCGGTCGCCTTGAGGCATTACCTTCCCTTGACCACCGCTGCCAACAATCATGCACAGTGGCTACATTCCTGCCAAGTCGTTCTGCAATATTGCGGAAAGAAAATCCACTTTCTCGTAGCTCTATTACACGAAATCGTTCAAACTCCGTGAGCTGTTGATAATGGCTTCTTCGTCTTCTTAAAAGCATTCTTGACTAACATCAACACCCTACGTAGAATCTCAACGATAACTAACGTTCACGAACGTTACAGCGCGTATTTACAGCAAACCTGCTTTGCATGTTCCGAGGGGCGCTACTAGCGCCACACGTATGCGCCGAGAGCGAAATTTGCATAGACGTCATCTTACAGATGTACTCTGACCGCCTAACAACTGTCATTTATCTAACACAACCCCTTCTTGGTGTTGGGATTTTTTTCCGTCAGTGTATTGGGGTTCTTGTGGGTGCTCTGTTCAGTCTTGTTTGACTTTTTGTCATGGCGGGTTTTGTTCTGCGGGTAAGCTTTTAATTCTTTTTTTTTTTTTTTTTAGTTTTATAAATTTGATTTTTGGAATTTTTGTGCTTATTAGAATTTGGTTTTGTGGCCTAGGGAGCATGACCAACCGACCATTTTGGCTTGCCTTGTCATTTTGTTGGTACTAGAAAGGCCACTCCCACAGGTTGATGCTCTCCTGATGACGGCAACCTGTTCTAGTTTTCATTTGTTTTGAAATTTTTGTATTTTTGTTCTGTAATATTTTCATTCTATATAAGCTACTACATGAGGTTTAGCTGCCTTCGGCGCTATTGATGGTGTTAGCCTTTTTTGTCTAATTTTTTGTGTTAAAATAATTTATTTATAAAGTATTCTTTTTGTTTTATTTATGTACTTTATATATATATTTATATACACAGTCATCTGCAGAAGTTTAAGACCACCTGTTGGTATTTGGAGATTTCTGCCGATCGCGTCAGCTACTGTCAGTATTACTCAACTTCCTGCCAGTGTTACATAATCCTACAGCAGCAGCTTGTTGATAGAGTTAGGGAACGGGTACGGGCGTCATTTTGCTTCTGGTTTTCATGCTGAGAAGTTCTGTACGTATTTTCTGTATAGCGAGAAATGGGCTAAAAGTGTCATTAAGTGTTACTCAGAGGGCACAAATAGTGACTTTATATCATGAAGCATACTCCGAACGTGACTTAAGCAGAAAGGTAAATGCGAGCAAGACGGTTTTTCATAATACGATCATGAAATATCGAGATACAGGTGAATTTAGCGACCCAAAGAGAAGTGGACGTCCAAGGAAAATAACCTCTCGTAATTTTTTTTTTATTTTTTTTTTTTGATTGGAGGTTTAACGACCACCGTGAGCAACCCAATGGGCTATAAGCAGTCGCCCGTCCCTAATTTAGCGTCACTGGTTCCAGGGAAGGGAGAGAGCCAGTGCCGTAAGGCAAACACAACATCCATGCCTGACCGGGATTCGAACCCGGACCCCTTACGGACGAATGATCAGAGGCCAACACCTTAGACCACTGCGCCACCGGGGCGGCTCTCTCGTAATTACAATACCATAAAGCGAATAGTCATGCGTTCTCTGAGGAGTTCTTGCAAGAAAATTTAGGCCTTGCTACATTGAAAAGGTTCTGATATATCAGCACTGTTTCCCGACGTCTTAGCAAAGATTTTGGATTAGAGTCTTATAAACCTGCACATAAACCTAGACTAATCTCTGTCATGAGAAATGGGAGATTCCAGTTTGCGAAGCGCCATCAATCGTGGAATGACTTCTGAAAATTGGAGCCAAGTTCTTCATTTCGATGAACCAACTGCGTGTCAACTTGAATCAAGTGAAGCGCATTTTCTTGGACCCAAAGGCAAAAGGTATCATGAAAAATACACGGTTAGCACAGTGTGACATCCGCATAGTCAGATGACATGGGATGCTATGTCAGCATCCGATACTGCTTCATTATCCTTTTTGCCAACAGGCACTACCATAACTGGTCCTTTTATGTGGAAATATTATTAGAGATGCTGTTAACTCATTTGCAAGTGCACAGATGCACAATATTTATGCAGGATGGTGCTCCATGTCACAGATCAAAGACAGTAAACAACTACCTGCAGTGGAAAACTATAACTTTGCTTGAATGGCCCGGAAACAGTCCCGGCCTCAACCCCATTAAAAATTTGTGGATCATTTTAAAAGACAAGGCAGCAGAAAAACAGCCATCAAATTCCCAAGCTTTGATTGACGCGATAAAGTACGTGTGGTGCAAAGACATTTCAAGTGACTACTGAAAGTCTTTCATTGAGAGTATGCCACATCGTATCCTGTCCGTTATAAAACAAAAGCAAAGGGGGCCACACAAAGTACTGATTTTGGTCTTTTTATGTTCTAAAGAATGTAAGTATTCATCTGTGGTGTCATTTTTTTAAACATCTCTGACTAGTAACTTTATGCACAGCAGCGACCAAAATTGAGGAAACCTTTTGGAAATAGTGTATTTTTGAGGTTTGATGGCTCATAACACCTCGTTTTGTTGGAATAATACCATAAACTTATATATCAATGGAAAGATAATTTTTTCAAGAATGTAATGCAATAACGTTTATGAAGGATTTTGTAGAATAGCAGTTATAAAGAAAAAAGTGAAACACATAGAAAAAATGAGATATACACAAATTCTCACCATGTCAGTTAATACTTAGTTGGACACCCTTTAGCGTTAATTACGGCCTTACAACCCCTTCCCATAGAGTGAACCAAATTTTCTAGTTCTGCAGCTGTTATAATGTGAAACCAAGATTGAATTATTGCTACTATTAATTGTGTTTTGCTGCTGGGTTGCTTCCGACTAACACGTTTCTTTAGGCGTGCTCCATAGATTTTCGATGGTGTTAGGGTCTGGGCTTTTTCCAGGTCATTCCAGCAGCATAATACGATTATCTTGAAACCACTTTTTGCACACAGCAGCAACATGACATGGAGCTGAATCTTGTTGAAATACAAATGCTTCGTTATCTTGGAAAATATCACGTTCGGAAGGCTTCAGTTTGTGCTCAAGTATTTCATTAATGTATTGTTTGCCATTTATATTCCCATTTGTCACGTAAATTCTGCCCACACCTTTTGATGTCATACAACCCCAGATCATAACCTTAACTGGGTGTTTCACGGTACATGTAATGTAATCAGGATGCAAATCTTCTCCGATTCTTCTCTTTACGTATTTTATACCACCACTACCAAACAGGGACATTTTCGTCTCATCACTCCACATAACACTGTCCCATTGTTCCGCTGTCCAGTTAACACGGGTTTTAGCCCAGTTTTATTGTTTTCAACCTTTGTTTGAGAGATGAAAATTGCTTTTTTCGTAGAATTGTAGAGTTCTAGATTTTAGACCAAATTCCTGCAGTCTGCCCCGAACAATCCTTACACTCAACTTCACATTGCATTGCGCCATTTCATCTTGTATACACCCAGATGATTTTTGTCTGTCACCTAGGCACAGTCTCTTAATTTCTCTCATCACTTGCTGTTGTGCGCCTTTCCTTGCCCTTACCAGTCTGGTTTTGAAGTGACTGAGTATCCTTATAACTCTTCAAAAAGTTTGAAATGCCGCCTTTGATTAAGTTTCCACCAATTTTTCTTTTAATTTCTTCATAACTGACGCCTTGTTCACGTATTAGTACTATTTTACATCGCTTTCTTGGTGACTTGTCATCTCTTTGCGTCATTTCTTTAATTTTATTACGTTTTGTAAGCTCACTAAATGAAAGAACACATACAAAAAAAAAAAAAAAAACTTTATGGCAATCACATAACACATTGACAAATGCCCTCCTCTCAGCTCCAATACAGGACATCAATAGCTGAATCCTACTGTGACCTAATCTGCTCATTGCCAAAACAAGATGACACCTGATTGGCTCTCTAAACACTCATGCTCATTGGCTACATTGAAATGAAGGAAAGCTACTTCATATCAACCTAAGCAATTTGTGCTTCCTTTTTCTGGTTATTTGGATATAACTTTTCACAGAATACAGATAATTGAACAACCTTTGTTGCATTACATTCTTGATAAAATTATCTTTCTATTGTTGCATAAGTTTTGGTATTGCTCCGAAAGGATAGTGGTGTTATGAGCCATCAAAACTCAAAAATACACTTTTTCCAAAAGGTTTCCACAATTTTGGCCACTACTGTATATCTTTCGATTTCACTAAAATAAAACTTGAATGAGCAGATGCGATGCATCGTAATTTCAATGAAATTATCTCCACAATAGAAAATATAACGATAAAAAAGCGAAATAAACCGACGCATAAAGCGAGCTATACACCAAAGGCGGTAAAACTAGAAATCATCCAAAAAGAAAATCCGTTTATGTGCATAAATAATAATAAATTAATAAATTATATTCGTGCTTGCGATCCATTTTCAGAATATCGGTGGATGCAGTTGACGATTGAGCACCGTTTAGTGTATGTTACACAAAAGATGAATAAAACAATCCTATTCACCTCAAACACACCAATGATCGCTTAGACGGATAAATAATCTTCAGAGTGTGGAAACATTTCTAAACAGCCATTTAAATTTCGATAGTTTGAGTGGTGCCTATTTCAAAACTAACACGCAAAAGGAATTCTTGCCAGCAAAACTCGTACGATTGTTTGAACATCACAGTTAGAGGACTTTGATACTTAATTCATGTGCCGTGATTTCTCTTCTTTTTTTTACTTCTTTCTTGTAGCTGCTGGAAATGGTAATTATGAAGAACTGCTGGGTCGTCATAGCAACTCGTAGAAAGCCCCGGATGGCTCACGAACCCGTTTGTTGCTTTCTCTCTTTGCAGGTGGCCCAGTTCCCGGATTACTGGAAGATCCGTACAGTAGAAATGAAAGAGAGAGAAGAAAAAACCATAATGAAACAGAAGAAACAGTGAACTCTGTTATCGATCTGTTTCAGAAAATGACGTGGCTGTGACGTCACTAGAGGATTATTACGTAAGACAGGAAAATCCATCTTCCTTCTTTCTTTATTTTTGCTCTTTTACTCGTCCGTCGTTTTCTGACTTTAGCAATAAAATGGAATTCTTGAAAGATTTCGACGACGAAATGAAAATAAATGGAAGTAAGGATGCCAAAAATGTTATGATATTCGTTAAGTAACGTTAGCAGCGGGGATCAATTTTTAATTCTTCCGTAAAACTTTTTACTTTCTATTCAGAAAATATATTGGTTAACGACGAACGTTGCTCGAAGCTCGTAAACGATGCAGCGTAACCAAAGAAGAAGAAAAAGAGAGACATAGAAAGAGGAATCGTTATTGCGCTACAATGTGGATCATGTGTACCCACCCAAGTTTAAAGTCGATTCGGATACTTCATTACTTTCCAAGAGCACAACAGCCAAGATTGCTTCTGCATTCATGTATGATATGTTAATGGCGTAGAACGGAAATTGTTCTGTTGAACTGAAAATAATTGTAATGGTTCGTCTATCAACAAAACATATATCGCGCGTACTTGTCTGGTTTTAATAATAGATGGATTCCACTTGGCATTTGCAGCAGCAACCTGTTCATTCTGACTTTTACTTCACTCTGTTGTGACTGCTCTAAGCTCCTAAACGCCGAAACTACAGAAAGTAATACCTTTAGAATATATCATGGATACTTAAAAGTTCTCAGTTATATGTCCATCATGAACAACAACAATTCAAGTCCACTTCTCGTTTAAATTCTCCCTAATTTTCTTCCACAACTCTATGCCTTGATCAACTCTTCTCTATGACACTTCGACATGCTTCCATCGCCAACGTGGTCTTCAGTGCCTTATTTCTTCTTCTTGAAAGGACAAAGAGTGCTAATATCCAGTGTTACCACTGGAGAGATATAAAATTCTTATAATTTATTCAAATAGGGAACGCTAAAACATAGAAGTTACGTTGTAACGTACCAGGAGACGTGACGTACCTGCCAGAAGGACGCACACGACATAGAGGCAGATAGGAATCAGAATAAAACGTCCGCGTAGCTCAATTGGTAGAGTGACTTATTCCGGAATGAGGGGATCCGGGTTCGAATCCTGGGGTGGACAGAAATGACGGAGAAATTTACTTCGTTATAACGGCGCCCGAACTATCCGGATGACCCGACCGTTCAAAATCTCGCAATGGTGTGATGTTATTTCCACACCGCGAGATAGGAAAAATAAGAGAATACCTTCTCCAGCACTTCGAAAAGAAAAAAATAATAATAATAAGGGGGACATGATGTAACGTACCAGGAGATGTGACGTACCTGCCAGAAGGACGCACACGACATAGAGGCAGAGAGGAATCAGAATAAAACGTCCGCGTAGCTCAATTGGTAGAGCAACTTATTCCGGAATGAGGGGACCCGGGTTCGAATCCTGGCGCGGATAAAACTGACGGAGCAATTTAATTCGTTATAACGTATGAAGTCGATCACCCCATATTGGCTATGGCAAAATATCGCTCCCCAGCCTGTTTCGTGAAGGAGCAGCTAACGGTTCCATTGGTAAGGCCGCACGATACCACTTCTTGTTGACAATGCACTTCTGGGTCTGTGAACTGCGCATGCTCACACATGCATCAAGAAAACTGGAAACAGAACCCACTCTGCATAAGCTGGATGTCACCAGTCGAGAGTTTGGATACACGGCATATTCTTAGATTGCGAATCATGTTTTTTCTCTTCCATTTCTTTTATTTTCCCGCGTTTGTTTTACGAGCCACTTACCGTATGTTGGGACTGCTTTTAGAGTTACTTTGTGAATTATTCTTTTATTTCTATCTTCAAGGTGTGTTTCGCGCAATCAGAATAAATAGCTGTGCTGAATCGACATAATATTAGTGTCGCGATTTAATGTGGCAGAGTGGTTAGTGAGTTTGACATATTTACACTTTTCTCTTGGAAAATATGATAAATAAACATAAATAATTGAAAAAAAAGACAGACCAACTCTTCCCGTAAAAGCAAAAACAAAATCCGAAATCCACAATAGGAACTGTTCTGAAACTCCTTAATAACGCAATTGTTTCACGATAAATTTAGTTCGATTTGCCCTACGGTGTTTACTTTCAGGAAACTAAGTATAGTTCTTCAAATGTGTGACGTCTGATGTCTACAAAACGTGTTCTTATTCGATCTCTAATAAACTACAAGCTATGGATATTCATCTTGTTTTCAACAATACTCATAATCTAATTGATTATCTCACGTCAAGTTATGCTTCAACTACACTTATATCCACGTAAAGCATTTTCCATATTTCTCTGATAAAATCGCTGCTGATAATTTCGTACTTTATCTTGGCTTATCACTTGAGTGAGAGAAGTATCATGGTGATGCTTAGATGCTACACCATCATGCCCAACACGCACTTTATCTACAGTTATTGTACCGGCTGTATGGAAAAGTACAAATGTTTATATTTACTACGGACTCACGACTTAAACGTATGCTCCCATTCCCATCTGAATAGCATCCATTAAAACAGTTGTTTCCTATAATCTTTGATACAGATATGCATTCTGCCCTGACAAAACATTTCCATAAGCCCGTATTTGGGGTTACGAATCGCAATGTGTCCAACTTATTTCTTTAGGAGTATCTTTAAAAAGTAATAAAGGATTTGTTTCGAACACACTTAGAAAATGAATGTGTTCTACATTACGCCAGGCGTTTTGATATAATATACACATTTTGTTTATGAAAGCATTAGCAACCTTATTAGCAACCCTAAATTAGCAATACATCAGCAACTCTAAATTAGCAGCCTTATAACAACTTTATTAGCAAATCTATTCCGTTGCGCTTGTACAAAAGCAGGATGAGTGAATGGAGCTAATGCGCAAAGAAAACGATTGCAGTGCTTCAAATGATGAATTACAGTGCTTTCTCTAGGTGCTGAATATAGCTCAATATGATGATTAAATGAATAAATCGTAGCTCACAGGATCTAAGGAAAACAGTGTCTGACGTCTGGTCTTAAACAGCCTTTAGGAATAACACGCTATTAGATTAAGGTTAGGGTACACTGTAGAAAAGAGAAAAACTTCTTAATCAATGTATAATACCCGTTATGACATATGGCGCTAAAACATGGCCTATCAAGAAAAGCATCTTATACAAATTGCAAAAAACACAACGTAAAATGGAAAGGTACCTACTAAATAAAGGACTTCAAGATAAAGTAAAGAAAACAGATATGAGATTCAGAACAAAATGTTTATACATAGCTGAAAAGATACTCAATTTAAAATGGAAATGGGCTGATCATATAGCAAGAATGGAAAATAATAGATGGACAAAAATAATAACAGAATGGGGACCATATAAAGGAAAGGGTGGAGGAGGAAGACCAGAGGGAAGATGGATGGATGATATAAACAAAACTGTGGGAAAGCTGTGGAATAGACAAGCCCAAGACAGAAACATTTGTAAAGAGGCGAGAGAAACCTATTGCCTTAGTTGGCTATAAAAAGGGTTTTAAGATGAACGATAAATCAAAAAGGAAAAGTATTAGAGAGGAAATTGGAACTTCGCAGTTTCCTGGTCGCTCTGCGAAAATACAAGAAGAGAACACACGTCGACCACACCAAGACATACAGTCGCAAAAGCAACCACCTATGCAGCGACCCAACTGAAAGATGCCTGGCAGGTGTAGGTAGTCTAATGTAGAACTAAACTTCAACTCCATTCTGTTCCCTTAAGCACACCATTTTACCTACCGTAATGCAGCCCAACCTGCCTGAGGCACAGTTAGTTCCCTTAGCAATGTTTGTTTTCTTTATCTTACACTCATGACCGAATTAACGAAAGATATACCTAAAATTCTAAGGGGCTCAGAGTCTGTTAGATCTTTTTCGGGTGCGACTAGTTGTCTATTGAATGATGTTAAAAGGATTTTTTTGTTTGAAGGAGTTCGTCAAGGGAAGTTTCACTGTATATAAATGATTATAAACTAGTTTGATATGTGTTCTCAGTATATTCAAAACTTCTCCCCTTCCTTTCGTCTTCTGGATAAAAACTCGTATAATATGAAGACTTCCAGACAAAGAATTCCAGCCGAGGCCTTGCGAACGAGTAATCTCTTTACGCTTTTTTTTTTACTGATTTTGTTTATGATAGTTAGAAATTTAATCTAGATATTTGTATGTATATGGAAGTCGTCTAATAGAAAAAAAAATATAATTTTGCAGCAATTTCCTGGAAATGCTAGTGGCGTTCATCCATGGGAACATGCTTCTGTTTATCCAACTTAGTTTCTCAGATAAAAAACTCCGGGAGATGCACTTCGAGCGTATTTGAGAAGGCATATGGACAATATATTGCTGTCTAGAGATCGGATGTTTACTACAACTTTGAAAATGTTCCACCGACGTCGCAGACTTTGGTAAAGCTCTACTCCAATTTACATAAGAAAAATAATAACACACAATTCACTTTATCTACAAATCAATAACTTTCAGGTAAAATTTTCTGAAAACTAGCGAAACGTCCGAGGATTTCAATGCCCAAAACCAAGCATGGCAGAAAAAGTTCGTAGTTTCAAAAATCACTATACCAATACATTTTATTTTGGAGATATAATATATAATTCTGGAACAAGACCTGACTTTCCTTGAACAAAAAACGCCTTTTTTACAAAAAAGAGAGAAATTAAAAAAATGCATGAGTATCTTATAATAACACAAAACATTTAAGGGATTTTAAAAACGGGTAAACACCCCAGCTATCAGGATGTTCGGAAAATAATGGCTGATTTTCTGAGGTTCCACATTCAACTCGTCCACAAGGCTTGCAGAGCAACCTGCTCGCATCACCATTCACATGAGCTAAGAGGTGACTCAGACGCCACAAACACGCCATAATCGTTTCAGCTGCAGTCGTTGCTACTGGTGTGAGAGTGTCCTGTACAACATGTTAGGAAAGAGTTAGTTGCTGGTCATTCTGCTTGGGGAGTTCAAATTGCGTCGTAATGTGGTCGAGGCATGCGGCGAGGAGGCAACATCTGAACGCATTGTTCCTCGTCAGTTTAAAACGTTTCGTTCAGATGACACGAGTGTACAAGGGGAGGAGGCTCGAGGCATGGGTCAAGGAAGCAACATCTGAACGTACTGTTACTTGGTCGTTTGAAAAGTTTCGTTGCGGTGACACGAGGGTACAAGATGAGCAGTGTCGAGGCATGTGTCGAGAAAGAAGCGTCTGAAAGAACTGTTCCTCGGCAGTTTGAAAATTTTCGTTGGGGTGACACAAGGTTACAAAGTGAGGAGGGTCGAGGCATGGGTCGAGGAAGGAATGTCTGAACGTTCTGTTCTTCGTTGGTTTGAAACGTTTCGTTCGGGTGACACGAGGGTACAAGATGAGGAGGTTCGAGACACGGGTCGAGGATACAATGTCTGAACGTTCTGTTCCTCGTTGGTTTGAAACGTTTCGTTCGGGTGACACGAGGGTACAAGATGAAGAGGGTCTAGGCATAAGTGGAAGAAGCAACGTATGAACGTATTGTTACTTGGTCGTTTGAAAAGTTTTGTTGCGGTGACACGATGGTACAATATGAGGAGTGTCGAGGCATGTGTCGAGGAAGAAGTGTCTGAAAGTACTGTTCCTCGGCAGTTTGAAAATTTTTGTTGGGGTGACACGAGGGTACAAGGTGAGGAAGGTCGAAGCATTGGTTGAGGAAGCAAATGTCTGAACGTTCTGTTCCTCGTTGGTTTGAAAAGTTTCGTTCAGGTGACACGAGGGTACAAGAGGAGGAGGTTCGAGGCACTCGTCGAAGAAGCAACGTCTGAACGTACTGTTCCTCGGCAGTTTGAAAATTTTCGTTGGGGTGACACGAGGGTACAAGATGAAGAAGGTCGAGGCACGGGTCGAGGAAGCAATGTCTGAACGTTATGTTCCTCGTTGGTTTGAAATGTTTCGTTGGGGTGACACGAGAGTACAAGAGGAGGAGACTTGAGGCATGAGTCAAGGAAGCAGTGTCTGAACGTATTGTTCCTTGGTGGTTTGAAACGTTTCTTTGGGGTGACACGAGCGTACAAGATGAGGAGGGTCTAGGCATAAGTGGAAGAAGCAACTCTGAACGTACTGTTACTCGGCCGTTTGAAAAGTTTCGTTCCAATGACACGAGGGTACAAAATGAGGAGTGTGGCGAGGCAGGTGTCGAGGAAGTAGCGTCTGAACGTATTGTTCCTCGGCGGTTTGAAGAGTTTCGTTGCAGTGAGACGAAGGTACAAAATGAGGAGGGTCTAAGCATGGGTCTAGGAAACAGCGTCTGAACATATTGTTCCTCGGTGGTTTGAAAAGTTTCGTTCCGGTGACACGAGGGTACAAGATGAGGATTGTCGAAGCATGTGTCGAGGAAGAAGCGTTTGAAAGTACTGCTCCTCGGCAGTTTGAAAATTTTCGTTGGGGTGACACGAGGGTACAAGGTGAGGAGGGTCGAGGCATGGGTCGAGGAAGCAATGTCCGAACGTTCTGTTACTCGGTCTTTTGAAAAGTTTTGTTTCGGTGACACGAGGGTACAAGATGAGGAGGGACGAGGAAGCAACGTGTGAACGTACTTTTCCCCGGTGGTTTGAAAGTTTCGTTCGGGTGACACGAGGATACAAGGAGAGGAGAGCCGAGGATGACATTCGATCGTTCATAACGACACTCTGAAGGGAAATGTGGAGGCAAATCCTCGCGTCTCAGTTAGATAACGCGACATGCAGTGCAATGTGTCGGTGTCAACCATTTTCAAACATTTCCATCAAATTGGTACGATCAAGAATCTTGATACGTGGGCCCTACACGAACTGACGGAGCATCAGAAACAACAATGGTTTGCGATGTGAAGTAACGTTCTGCTTTGCAATGAAAAGGAGCCTCTACCTGACCTCGTTGCTACCAGTGATGAAATGTGAGTGCTGTACAAAAACTGTAAAGGTCCTGGACAGTGGCTGAACCATGACGAACTTCCAAAACAACATCCTAAACCAAGGTTGACGCCAAAGAAGGTTTTGTTGACAGTGTGGTATACTTTTCTCGGTGACTTTCACTACAGGTTCTTGAATGCTGCTGAAAGCATTACCTCAGTCACGTAATGTGAAAAAAATGACCGAATGCACCAGAAGTTGTGTTTCGAACAGCCATCTTTGGTGAACAGGAAAAGTCCTGTCCTCCTTACTGATAATGCGACTAACCAGAAACTACACGACATGATGTTTGAAACTACACGAACTGAGGCTTAAAACTAAACGAATTGAGGTTTGAAACTACACAAATTGAGGTTTGAAACTACACAAATTGAGGTTTGAAACTACACGAATTGAGGTTTGAAACTTCGCGAATTGCAGTTTGAAACCCTTTTACATCCAGCCACTCGCCTGACTTGGCACCGACCGATCTCCACCTGTTCATGGATTTTAGCAGTTGCCTCAACGACAGGACATTCAGAAACCGAGCGTTTCGCGACTTTCTTGCATCCAGAGAGCCAGATGTCTTTTCATCCGTCATTGAAGTGCTTGCTACTCGCTGGCAAGGGTGTGTAGCTGCTGATGCCTTTATTTCGACTAAAACATGATTGTGCGCTATGAGATATGTCTCTTTCCTCTTTACCCTCCAAATCGTCCCTTACTTTCCAAACGACCTAGTTCAATGAGGAAACTTTTCCTTTCTTCTATTTTGATTGGAATTTTAAATCCCGTTAGCAGCAGATAAATTTATATGCCATAAATATCTGAAGAAATTTGGATGTGAGTGTCCTTACCTACTATGGAAAAAAAGTATCTTTTGAAAACAGAGGCCTGGTGCTGATCATGAACGAGCAACTACCGGAAATGCTGTGCACCAAAACTCGGAAAATATGTATATTTAGAAAATATTATTCAGGTTTAAGAAGCTTAGATTTTTATGTGTTTCGCGGTTTAACGTTCTCCATGGAAATTTTGAAGAGCTATAAGCATTAGAGATGAGCTCGAGCCCGGCCCGGGCTCGGACGGGCTAAGAATTCATTAATTCATTAAGTACCGAAAAACCCGGGCTCGGGCTCGGAATTACACGTCTTGAATTTAATTACTGTAATTAATTCAACAGGTGTTACCATGGTGGAAGGATTTTCAATTTCCTAAGATAGCTGCCATTGCAAGACAAATTTTGCTTAGCAAGACTTGCATTATGTATTGTTCAAAGCTATGGCCCAAGCAAGGATTAGTTTAAGGAGGTCTGGTATCGAAAAACTGGGAAAAAATCACATTCCTATTTTTTGTATTTTATTAAAAACCAAGAATCTTGTCTTTAAAATGAGGTATTAATTTCCAAAATTGTGCAGTAGAAGTATTGTTGTTTATTTCTTTAAATTGCCTCACTCCCGCGAATTTTGGAGTGACGTTGGTTTTTAGTGCAGCAGGTCGAGTTTTAGAGAAAAGAAGATCAAGTTGAAGCGCTGAGGCTATAACGAAGTGAATTTCTCCGTCATTTTTGGTCTACGCCGGGATTCGAACCCGGGTCCACTCATTCCGGAATAAGTTGCTCTACCAATTAAGCTACGCGGACATTGATTCTAATTGCTATCTGCCTTTATGTCGTGTGCGTCCTTCTGGCAGGTACGCCACATCTCCTGGTACGTTACAAGGCAGTAGATGCAATTCTCTCTCTCTCTTTTTTCATGATGAACTTGATCTGGAAACTTCACACACATATGATAATATTGTGATTATTATACTATTAAGCGCAAAGCTTTGTTAATGTTACAAAATGCAGAATAATCTGGTCTGGAATACTTTTACGTTCTTTTTTTTTTAATTTTGGAAATTTCCCTACATGCTTTTTTTAATATTCTACTACATCACTCTAAACTGACTTTACCAATTAGGATATATGTAAATTGTATTGCAAATATTAGTTTTCTAGAGTCAAAATTTTAAACACTTGCAACTGTCTGTACGGCATTGTACGTTTTAAAATTCAATTTATTCAAAATAAAAGTAAATTTAGAAATCAAAAAGTAATAACGAATGGAATGTTTTGTTTCTAAATGATTTTCTTTTCTTCAGCTTTTACCAAAATTACTGATTCCCCTGATACGGTCGAAGTGCACGTTGATTATTTATTTATTTTCAAATCCACATTTTAGAACATTTGGCTTCAAGCTTAGTATTTCTAAAAACATGGTAATATTGTTAAGTGGATTAACTGAAGTAGACTTTTTAAACTAATGATTTTTAAACTAATCCTTGCTTGAACCACATCTTTGGCCAGTGTATAAAGCATAAATGCAAGCCTTGATAAGCAAACTTTTCCAAGAATCCGGGCCCAGGCTGAGGAAACACATGTATTAAAAAAAGCGGGCCGGGCACGGACCCGGGCTCTAGGCCTTTGGACCCGAGAGAGCCTGGGCTCCTAAAATTGAGCCCGAACTCATCTCTAATAAGCATTAGCCTGTACTTAATTTCAGTACACTAGTTTCAGGGTAGATAGAGAACTAGGACCATAAGACAAAAACCCGACCCATGCCTCATCTGGGGCAAGATCTTTGGACAACCTCGAGCGAATGATCAGAAGCCGTGCCACCCGGTCACCAGAGATATCCGTTACATCCAATAGTAAATTTTACAGATTTTACAGACCGTCTCTTAAAAGCAAGCACTATGTCATTGAAAATGAAAACAAACCCCTATTTTACAGTTTTAAAATTTCTTTCTTTATTCCAAGTATATGATGAACCTAGGGGATACTCAAACATAACAATCTGTTAAAAATACATGTACAGGTACACTAATTTATTCTTTTAAAAGGTAACTTGAAATAATAAATACCTTAAAAATATGTTTTTGTTCTTCATGTATTTTTTTCGGTAATAAGTTTTACGAATCAGATTAGAGGTTTTGTAATGGTGCTTAATAAAAATCAGCTTCCTGTAAACTAAATCAGAATACAATCTAACCGATATTTAGAAACAGATCGATAACCATATATTGTTTCGGTGCCTCCATCGAGATCGGGATATTTTTTCCCCATCGTAGGCTCTATTCTAAAACGTTAAACTTGGTAAATCACGTGTACGTATTTCTGCTGTATCAAACGAACCTTCATAAGAATTGATGAAGAGAAACCTGCACATGATGGTTGACCTGATCCAGCAGAAATGCATGCAAGGTAATTTATCAAGTTTAACGTTTTAGGATACAGCCTACAATGGGAAGATAGAAATATCCCGATCTCGACGGAGGCGCCCAAACAAGATATGGTTAAAGATCTGTTACCAGCTTTGAATTGGAGGACAGAAAGCGGATGAACGAAACGTCATTGGACCGTAGATCCTAAGGGATAAAACATTGGTGAGATCGTATTTCGATTGAGTGTACAGAACGGTGTTTGTTATTAAACGTCATAAGGAAAGCTCTAATCTGACTCGTAAAACTTATTACCGAAAAAATTATTTAAGAACAGAAAAGTATTTTTAAGATATTTATACTAATGCACCACGTAAAGTTAACATTACAATCATTAATTAATATTTTCAAGATTCGTACAAAATAATATATTATACGAGGGTTGTACCGAAAGTAATGCAAAAGATTTGGAAAAAAGTTTTAGCGCGTATCACTTTTTTATTGACTGACAGAGATCGTTCAAACTGCACATGTGGCATGTTGGCTGAGTAACTCTCCCTCTATATAGTAACCCTTTTCTTCATTGCAGGTAAGTAATGGATTCCAAGCAGAAGCAACCTGCCGTCATTGAGTTCTTGACAAATGAAGTGTGCAGGCTGTCCGCCATACACAGAAGGCTGCAGAACGTTTACGGAGATGACACCATTTTCAAAGGTAATGTGCACAGATTGATGAAGGAAGTGGAAAGCAGCAATGAAGACAAACCACGCAGTGGGAGCCCATCATCTGCGACCACTAACACGAATCGTCAGCGAGTGGAAGAATTGATTCGCGCGGAGAGATGAGTCACAATCCATGATATTAACTGGACTGTGGTCACAATGCCATACGGAAGATGGTGGAAGACTATCGGAATATGCGTGCAAAGTGGGTACCTCGGCAGTTGACCCCATATTTGAAGTACAGAAGGGTAGATGTCTGCTCTCATCAGCTGGAAGAGTTTGAAGCCAATGAAGACACGTTTTTGTTTTCGTTCTGGCGACAGGGGATGAAACGTGGGCCTATCTTTACGATCCGGAATAGAAGAATTAATCCACGGAATGGCGTCACACATCTTCACCAAGGCCTCAGAAATTCAGGAGCCAGCGATCAGCACAGGAAGTCATGGTAACTGTTTTTCGAGGTGACAAGGGTGCCTTCTCCTTGATATTCTGGAACGTGGACGTACCGTGACCAGCGAACGATACATTGAGACACTCAAGAAGCTTTGAGAAGCCATAAGAAGGAAGAGACCGAACAAGAATCTGAAAAGGATTTACATTCACCATTATAATGCGAGACGACACACATGTTTGGTAACAAATCAGGAGATCAGCAAATTAGGCTGGTCGGTGGTCCCCCATCCACCGTACAGTCCAGATCTGGCACCGTACGACTTCGACCCGTCCGTTCCAATGAAGAACAGTTTCCGGGGACAAAGATTTGATTACACAGATGAGGTGAAAGTCGTTGTGAAGAGGTGGGTGGAACAGTCCACGCCTGAATGTTTTCAAAGAAGATTCGAGAATTGAGTTCAACGATGTCGCAAACGCATCGCTTGCGATGGAGACCATGTTGAGTTGTACCTTTGTACAGAGAAAGCGTTGCTCCACCAGCATGTGCGATTTAAACGACTTCTGCTAGTTATAAAAGGATGTATGCCAACTTTTGCATGACTTTCGGTACAATGTCGTAGTAGCTCGAAATTTTAACTTTTAACGTAGGTTGGGAGTGGATTTACACTAAACTATAAGTAATTAG
This sequence comes from Macrothele yani, assembly GCA_039090855.1. NCBI lineage: Eukaryota > Metazoa > Arthropoda > Arachnida > Araneae > Macrothelidae > Macrothele > Macrothele yani. The sequence goes on from CM077002.1 coordinate 143,588,931, forward strand.
TACCGTTTAGTAACGCGCCTTCAACATCAAGTTGCATCACGTTGAAGCTTTAGAAATATTGCTTTGCCACACGCATTGAGATGCCAGTTTACAAAGAACACCAGCACTCGTCAAATGAATGTCATACTTCAACGCCTAAAACGGCCCATCAGCGCGGAGTGCTATATAAATCAACCAGACAAGATCATTGATAATCGTATATCATTGTCCGAACCTAAGATTCCAAACGGGCACCCAAAATAAGGCTTTTTCTCACCCTAAGATTCCAGACGGGTACCCACAATAAGCCATTTACCCTACCCTATGATTCCAGGTGGACGCCCACAATAAGGTCTTTATCCACCCTAAGATTCCAGACAGGCACCCAAAATAAGCCGTTTATCACACCCCGATATTCCAGACGGGCACTCACAATAAGCCCTTTATCCCACCCACAGATTCAAGATGGTCATCCAGAAAAGGCCATTTATCCCACCCTAAGATTCCAGACGAGCATCCACAATAAGCCCTTTATCCTGTTCTAAGATTCCAGACGTGCACCCAAAATAAACCTTTTTTCCCACCTTAAGATTCCAAACGGGCACCCACAATAAGCCTTTTACCGCACCCTAAGATTGCAGAGGATTACTCACAATAAGACGTTTATTACAGACTAATATTCCAGATGAGCACCCACAATAAGCCTTTTTTCCCACCCTGAGATACCAGACGAGAACTCACAATAAGCCTTTTTTCCCACCCTGAGATACCAGACGAGAACCCACAATAAGCCTTTTTTCCCACCCTGAGATACCAGATGAGAACCCACAATAAGCCTTTTTTCCTACCCTGAGATACCAGACGAGAACCCACAATAAGCCTTTTTTCCCACCCTGAGATACCAGACGAGAACCCACAATAAGCCTTTTTTTCCCACCCTGAGATACCAGACGAGAACCCACAATAAGCCTTTTTTCCCACCCTGAGATACCAGACGAGAACCCACAATAAGCCTTTTTTCCCACCTTGAGATACCAGACGAGAACCCACAATAAGCCTTTTTTCCCACCCTGAGATACCAGACGAGAACCCACAATAAGCCTTTTTTTCCCACCCTGAGATACCAGACGAGAACCCACAATAAGCCTTTTTTCCCACCCTGAGATACCAGACGAGAACCCACAATAAGCCTTTTTTCCCACCTTGAGATACCAGCCGAGAACCCACAATAAGCCTTTTTTCCCACCCTGAGATACCAGACGAGAACCCACAATAAGCCTTTTTTCCCACCCTGAGATACCAGACGTGAACCCACAATAAGCCTTTTTTCCCACCCTGAGATACCAGACGAGAACCCACAATAAGCCTTTTTTCCCACCTTGAGATACCAGACGAGAACCCACAATAAGCCTTTTTTCCCACCCTGAGATACCAGACGAGAACCCACAATAAGCCTTTTTTCCCACCCTGAGATACCAGTCGAGAACCCACAATAAGCCTTTTTTCCCACCCTGAGATACCAGACGAGAACCCACAATAAGCCTTTTTTCCCACCCTGAGATACCAGACGAGAACCCACAATAAGCCTCTTTTCCCACCCTGAGTTACCAGACGAGAACCCACAATAAGCCTTTTTTCCCACCCTGAGATACCAGACGAGAACCCACAATAAGCCTTTTTTTCCCACCCTGAGATACCAGACGAGAACCCACAATAAGCCTTTTTTCCCACCCTGAGATACCAGACGAGAACCCACAATAAGCCTTTTTTCCCACCCTGAGATGCCAGACGAGAACCCGCAATAAGCCTTTTTTCGCACCCTGAGATGCCAGACGAGAACCCACAATAAGCCTTTTTTCGCACCCTGAGATACCAGACGAGAACCCACAATAAGCCTTTTTTCCCACCCTGAGATACCAGACGAGAACCCACAATAAGCCTTTTTTCCCACCCTGAGATACCAGACGAGAACCCACAATAAGCCTTTTTTCCCACCCTGAGATACCAGACGAGAACCCACAATAAGCCTTTTTTCCCACCCTGAGATACCAGACGAGAACCCACAATAAGCCTTTTTTCCCACCCTGAGATACCAGACGAGAACCCACAATAAGCCTTTTTCCCACCCTGAGATACCAGACGAGAACCCACAATAAGCCTTTTTTCCCACCCTGAGATACCAGACGAGAAACCACAATAAGCCTTTTTCCCACCCTGAGATACCAGACGAGAACCCGCAATAAGCCTTTTTTCGCACCCTGAGATACCAGACGAGAACCCGCAATAAGCCTTTTTTCGCACCCTGAGATACCAGACGAGAACCCACAATAAGCCTTTTTTCCCACCCTGAGATACCAGACGAGAACCCACAATAAGCCTTTTTTCCCACCCTGAGATACCAGACGAGAACCCACAATAAGCCTTTTTTCCCACCCTGAGATACCAGACGAGAACCCACAATAAGCCTTTTTTCCAACCCTGAGATACCAGACGAGAACCCGCAATAAGCCTTTTTTCCCACCCTGAGATACCAGACGAGAACCCGCAATAAGCTTTTTTTCCCACCCTGAGATGCCAGACGAGAACCCACAATAAGCCTTTTTTCCCACCCTGAAATACCAGACGAGAACCCACTATAAGCCTTTTTTCCCACCCTGAGATACCAGACGAGAACCCACGATAAGCCTTTTTTCCCACCCTGAGATACCAGACGAGAACCCACAATAAGCCTTTTTTCCCACCCTGAGATACCAGACGAGAACCCACAATAAGCGTTTTTTCCCACCCTGAGATACCAGACGAGAACCCACAATAAGCGTTTTTTCCCACCCTGAGATACCAGACGAGAACCCGCAATAAGCCTTTTTTCCCACCCTGAGATACCAGACGAGAACCCGCAATAAGCCTTTTTTCCCACCCTGAGATACCAGACGAGAACCCACAATAAGCCTTTTTTCGCAGCCTGAGATACCAGACGAGAACCCACAATAAGCCTTTTTTTCCCACCCTGAGATACCAGACGAGAACCCGTAATAAGCCTTTTTTCCCACCCTGAGATACCAGACGAGAACCCACAATAAGCCTTTTTTCCCCACCCTGAGATACCAGACGAGAACCCGCAATAAGCCTTTTTTCCCACCCTGAGATACCAGACGAGAACCCACAATAAGCCTTTTTCCCACCCTGAGATGCCAGACGGGAACCCACAATAAGCCCTTTATCTTGCCCTAAGATTCCAGACGGGTACTTAAAATAAGGTCTTTATCCCACCCTAAGTTCCAGAAGGGCGTCAACAATAAGCCCTTTATCCCACCCTAAGATTCCAGACGTGCACCCAAAATAAGCGTTTTTGCCATTATAGAATTCCAGACGGGCACCGAGAATAAGTCTTTTATCCCACCCATAAATTCCAAACGGATACCCACAATAAGCCCTCTATCCCAACCTTAGTTCCAGACGGGCACCCACAATAAGCCCTTTATTCCACCCTAAGATTCCAGACGGGCACCCACAATAAGCCTTTTACCCTACCATAAGATTCCAGAAAGGCACCCAAAATAAGCCTTTTTCCCACGGTAAATTTGCATAAAGGTAAATTTGCACAATAAGCCCGTAATCACACCCTAAGATTCCAGACGTGCACCCAAAATAAGCCTTTTATCCCACTCTAAGATTCCAGACTGTCACTCACAATAAGACCCTTTTACCCACCCTCAGATTCCAGATGGATACCCACAGGCGGGCACCCAAAATAAGCTCTTTATCCGAACTTAAGATTCCAGACGGGCACCCAAAATAAGGCTTTTTTCTCACCCTAAGATTCCAGACGGGCACCCAAAATAAGGCTTTTTCCCACCCTAAGATTCCAGACGGGTACTCACAATAACCCCTTTTATCCCACCTTAAGATCCCAGACAAGTACCCACAATACGCCCTTTATAGAACTTGGAAAGATCCTTTGTTTTTCTCATTGTGATCAACACTATTGACGAGCAGCATCCCTGCAAATTTGACTAAATCAAATGGTGAGGCATATGACCATGTAGTTTGCATATACACTGTGTAAGTGACGTTTACGTTCATCTGTATAAAGGCTCAAATTTTTTGGTCGGTAAGTACACTTTTTCCGTTTTTCTCGTCTTGTAATAATTCGTTCATAAGACCAACTTCATCGTTTATTTCGTCTTTTGTATCCCCCTTTTATTACATTTGTTCTTGGAATTTTTCTCAATTATTTTAGTTGAATATCGAAATTGTTTTGCATATCCTTTAATGAATTTCATTTCTTCTTTTCAATACTTCAGTGAACTATAGATCGGATTATACAGTAGAGTCTCGATAATCTGAGGTAATCCGGACTGGAACCAACTCGGATTAAGCGGAATTTCAAAACACGAGCACGATTCTGAACGAAGGCAATTAAATATGAACGTAAATCTCGTAGAAACGATTTTTAATGATCAATGAAAATGTTAGCAAAAAGTGAATTAAAGAAAGACTATGACTTACATCATATTAACGACGTAAAAAACCATCTAATGTCTTCTTTCTCGCGGAGCATCTTTTTAAAGCCATGTGTCTCCATCTTTTTAGAAAAATAACATCAGCTATAGATATCTACGTATCTAAGGGATGTCTCCAAAGCCCCCGTACTTTCCACTTGAGAAATCTTTTTTTTCTTGTGCACAGTTAGTTTCTTCTTCATCCGATTCCGAATCCTTTTTTATTAGTAACTATGTGAATAATTGCTTCATCTGTTATTTCTTCCTGGTCATCGCAGGAAGCTTCTTTTTAGGGGCCTCTCCTTCCCTTTTGATTTCCCAGTTGGCATTAAAATTTATTCTATTTTTGGAACAGTCTCCAGCTTTAACGGCTTTCCAAGGTTTCACACCGACAGAGATGCACGTTTTATCCCTCGGCTATCTTTCTACCGTCCCTAGAATTTGCTTCAAAATTACCTGAAAAGGGCCTTTCTCGACTCTGTTTCAAACCTTTCAGGTACAAATCACCCGGAATTTTTTATTAGATTTTTTGTTATATAATGAATACTTTTTTTATGTTTCATCGCGAATGACATCAGATTAAGTGGAACTCGATTTACCGGGGCACGGATTATCGAGACTTTACTGTACATGTTTTAATATATGCAGTTGAGTATCTATTTAACGAAGTCCCGTAGTTCCAATTGAAAGCTAAGTTATGAAGAAAATTCGTTAAATAAAAATTAACTTAAATTGTAAAAACGTAATTAAATAAAATGAAAAAGACGGTAAAATGTAGTTGAAATTTGGACAGTAAATTGACATTTTGAGTAGATAAGTTTCGTAAATGAGTTTAAAACTTCTTTTACTATATATTCGTTGAAGTAGAATACGTTCTTTAAATAAACAAACTCATGAACAGAAAGAAAAGAAGTCTAAAAAAATCCTTTTTCTCGTCTTCGTTACATATGTACTTATTTTAAACTGTAAAACATTAATTCTTCTCTGTATAGATTTCCTAAAAATAGCGGTTTTTTTTGTAAAAGCTTTCACATTTTTGTGAACATTGGAACATTTCGTCTAGAACACTTCTGTGCTACAAAGCTGCTGTTTCATTTGAACAATGATGGTATGAATATTTTAATATTTTCCGCATATGGCACCTGGAACAGCTCAAACCTTCGGCATCAATATGCTTTTCATTTTTGAAAAACCCATGTTGATGTGCCGGCTTTATACGTATCATGCGCAGATTACGAAACAAAGTTTTTAATCAGTACAACACTCATCTCTTTCTTCATCCCGTTTCATTATGAGGTATTGCAAATTAATGCACTCGCATAGCGATGAGAAATGTGTTAATTAATTTCAACCATTGAAAACTGAAAGAAACATATCACAAAGTACGTGTAAAAGAACTATCCAGAGAAGTGTATTTGATTTGGAAACGAAAAATGTTGATTATAAGAGATGGTGTTTCGTATATTAAAATATTTATGAAGCTATATAAGTTAAATTTTGTTCCGAAATATCGATTTTTGATTGCAAAATTCTTTGTTTGTGATTACTGAAGCAAGAAAAGAGATATCTTAGAGAGATTTATTGCTGCAGAAATAGCAGAACACATTTTGTATCGTACGACCACGCACCTGTCAAATTGATATCATGTAAGTGACGTTATTGCTTTCATGTCGCTTCTGCTTTGCCCTTGGATACAATTGACAACACATAAATCTCTTGTCCGATACTTTCAAAATCACGACTCTCTGGATCTTGCTCTGAAACGCTAGTTTTATAGCTTTATAGCGGAATAAATAATGATGAACAGCCCATTGCAATATATAAAGCTTCTTCACGTATCTGGATAATGATTTAATTTTAGCTGAGAATTTGTACTACCGCATTGACAAATGACTAAAATGGTGTTCGCTAATATGCTTCTCAAAGTTCATGCACAAACAAATTTTTGGAATAACAGCTTAAGTGTTACAAATGTATGCAAGAATAAAATTAAAAGGAAATAAGTGTACAATATTAAAAAAACACGAAATCTTCACAGAGTTTAATTTAAAAAATACGCGTGAAAATGAGGCTGTCTCAAAAGTATATGGGCCACTAATTAAGTCGCCTTTTTCAATGTTAATTAAAAAAATATTATATTCTAGCTTCGAGCACATGACGTAATCGTTTTGGGACCTGAAAAACGTTGGGAAAATGCACTCAACGTGAAGTTTCCTTAAGCCGAGGTTGTTAACATATGGCTTTGAAAACATATGGCGTTGACACATATGGCGTTGAAAACATATGGAGTTGACACATATGGCGTTGAAATGCCCATTTTCACGGTATGAAGTATTCCAAGACGTATGAATCGCAGTAGGTCCGATATCTTTCAAATGATATCGAAAGCTGATAATGCTGCTCCGAAACAACGCCCTGGGCGTCCGAATAAGACACCTAACTGAGATGATAGAGAGAATTTGTGATTCACTTCTATCCGAAATAAATCTCTACATCAAATTCCCCGCAGTTTTACTGTCAGAGTACAAAGGGATACAATGCCTTGTCGTTTGCAGTCAAGTAAGTTTCATACTTACCGCCGTACACCATTGCTAAAGCAACAACCGCAGAGAAGCGCCTTTTTCGTGGGCCAAATCGCATATGCAGTGGAAAGGCGATTGGTCAACAGCGTGATTTGATGATAATTCCGTATCGTGTGTTGACTGGCCAGCACAGAGCCCTGATTTTAATCCCATAGAGCACCTATGGGATGAATTAGAGCGCCGCATAAGAAGTTTGGAACCAAGGCCTACCACTAAGCAACACTTAGCGGCAGCATTATGTACTAAATGGAAGCGCATACCTATAGCTGTGTTCCAAAACCTTGTCGAAAGCATGTCTCGAAGGGTCAGTTTTCACACAGTATTTATTAGAAGAAAGATACAAGATATGTGCTTGAATAAATCATCTCAAATGATGTATGACAAAAAAAATATTTACAGATGCTTGTATCTTACGCTACTGCTGATTTACACGGTTCTGTACATTGATGATAGTAAAAAAACAGTTAATTACACTCGAGTGTCTGGTGAGGCAACAAAGGTCTCTGACAAAGCAAAGAATAGGAACAATTCAGCTTGAAGAGCGTTATACAATATTAATTTTGCACAGTATTGATGCAAGGAATAATACAGAATTCGAGCTTGCAGACATAGATTCAAAAGACAGGTGATGAGAAATTAACAGAATGTGCAGCTTGCGCTACATTAATTACAGGATTCGGTGCAACGTTTGCATGACAACAGTTAAGTGCAGTAGAAATCTGGCGAGGCAATATGAATCTCTGGTAATACAGAGAGTAAAATCAATCCAGAATGATGAGCACTATAGAGTATAAATTTTACACAATATTGATGAAAAAAAAAGTTCTGACCGAAAGGTGATACATTGTGGGTGACCTGGAAAACCAGGAGGTTGCAGGTGATCAAGGGACAAACATGAAATCGAAAGTTCGAAAGACAGATGATGAAAAATTTACAGATGAATGTGGCTCGCGGTACTACATGTTACATACAACGGTGATATAAAAAATAGTTATATACAATAATTTTCCTGAGAATACAAAAGAAAAAATAATCTCTGAAACTACAGAGAGAAGACACAACTCATCACAGTGAGTATTGGAGAACACAAATTTACACAGTTGAAAAGTAAAATTACACTGTTGAATCAGGAATTGAAGGTAATATACTGATTTCATTGTCCCGTTCCGCCAATCTGTCTTGGCTCCACGGGGACTTATTGAGCACCTTGGATGTTATTTTGACATGTTGCGACAATAATCCTGCCTTGAGACGCCGGTTCGGACCCTGGCCACCCCAATGGCCCAGAGACCAGCCCGTGGTGACGTGCTGGCAGGCGACCTAGTATACCTTGTCTGGGTTCTCGCTCTGTCTGGCGGGATAGGTCGTTTCTTACTTTATCGTTGACTGGAAGATTCCTTGCCCCTCGAACTTTTTTTGGGGAATAATTTCCTTTATTTTCTTTTTCAAAACATCTACACACATGTATGCACTGTCCTCATGCTTAGGACTTACAACATCAAGACATAGCAAAAAATTTATTTACAGAATATTTACATTGGTGGTCTCTTCGTCTGCTTTCCCACAGACTTCTACCCTCATTCATCTTCCGAATCGCTTTCGGTGTGCACGTTCACCTCCTGCGTTTCGGTCCCCGTTTGATTGGGGAAGATGGTATGTTGTTGGAGGGTTAGCCTTTCAACCAAGGCTATTATCCCCCTCCTGTTAACGGAGGATTGGATGAGCAGATCCAATCTTCGCGTTCTTTGCACACCTGGGATCAGTGTGTTTCTCCATTCGGCGAAGCCACTGCATTCAAGTACGCAGTGTTCTATGCTTGCCCTTCTCTTTTCCACAGGGACAAGTGCAGTTCCTGATGGCAAATCTGCCTAGGTATTCAGGGCTGATGCCATGGCCACTGAGTACTTGATTCAGGAACTTATTTGTCTGTGCTCGTTTGGTCGAGACCTTCGGAAACACTCTGTGTGTCTTCCGCCCTGTCTCTCCCGTGTCCCATCTGACCTGCCATTCGGTCATGGTCCGACGTGCTAATGCTGCGCGAATACACCTTCGCGGCGTTCTGCATTGCACGTCGACCGTCTCTTTCAGCGTGGCTGCCTTCGCCAGCTGATCTGCCCTTTCGTTTCCTAGGGTTCCGACATGGCTTCGTACCCAGTGGAAACTAACTGCCCCATCTCCCCCTGCCCTCAAGAGGGTTTTGATCCTCTGGACGATGGGGTTTCTTCCCCTGAATCTACTCAGAGCCTGCAGTGCTGCCTCACTGTCCGAGTAGAGTTTTATTCTTTCTTCACTACGCCTGGGGAGTGCCCAGGTGAGTGCCATCTCTATCGCCAGAAGTTCTGCCTGGAAGACAGAAGCGTTCTGCGATAATTTCACGCTTCCTGCAGTGGCTTCGTTCCCGTCCGAGAACGCACAGAAGCCTGCCCCCACTTGTCCCTTCAACTTTGAGCCGTCCGTGAACAGCTCATGCCCAACTCCCGTGGGTTTCTCCTTGTCCCACGGTGGGCAAATTTCCTCGGCAGGGTGGATCTGCCAGTCCACGCTTTCCATCTCCATGTCGGAGGCTCGATGCGGCGCACCGAGAAGGTAGGCGTCCTCGCCTGACCTTAGGCAGTGCATTGCTGCCTCCCTTTCCACTACTAGGTCTGCCGGCTCGCACCCCGCCAGCACTTGGAGTGCTAGGGTCGACGTTGTGCGAAAACAACCGGTTATCCCTAGTAGGGCCAACCTTTTGGATTTGGTTTATCCCCTTCTTCATTCTGACTGTGGGAGTCCACCATGCTCCACTTGCATACGTCAGAATTCTTTCAATTCCTCTCTGATAGATGGCCTTCTTGGTTTTGCCCGTTAACCTCATGCCATTCAATCTATTGAGAATCACCGTGCACCTTGTTCTAAGGTGCCTCAGGTGTGGCAGCCCTGATAGACTCTGATCCAGGACCACACCCAAGTATTTCATTTCACGCACCGCCTTGATAGTGCACCCTTGGAATCTGCACTGGGGTGGTGTTTTCATTACTCCTCTCTTAGCTATTGCTAGCAGAGTGGTCTTCTCAGGAGCGAAGCACAGTTTGCTTTCTCTGCTCCAATTTTCTAGCACATCCAAGGCCCTATGTGCTTCTCTTCGATCACGTGTCTCCCTGAGGCGGAGACCACGAGAACGAAATCGTCCGCATAGGCTTGAATCTCCACTGCGGGTCCCAGGTCTAGGTTCAGTGCTGAATCAGCAACTATATTCCACCAGAGCTGCCCGGAGTTGGATCCTTGCGGACACCCTCTATGGTACGAACGCGAGGATTGCCCATTCCCCGCTTCGAACTCGACTCTTCTATCAGACAGGTAGCTGCTGATCAGTTTGAACAGGTTCCTTGGACAGCCAAGTTCTTTAAGTCTGGTTAAAACCATTGGCCACCAGACACTGTTGAATGCCCCCTCACGTCTAGTGAGATGAAGCAGGTATGGAGCCCCTCCTCTTTGTTCCTCTCTGCCCTCTCTCGGAGGCTGCGAATTGCCTGCGTTGCGCAACGCCCCGGAAGGAAACCAAATTGGTTCCTGTTTAGCTTTCCCTGCTCCATGAGAAAGCCAAGCGCTCTGTTCGTTATGAGCTTGTCCAGCACCTTGCTCCACGCCGAGAGGAGGCAGATGGGCCTATAGGCTGCGGGATCATTTTTGTTCTTTCCGGTCTTGTTGAAAAGAACTAGCACCGCTGTTTTCCACAAGTCTGGGAAGATTCCCCTCCCGAGGCATTCGTTTAGGAGCGCCACAAAATACCCGGGATTTGCATAGTAGATTTCTCTGACTATGCTGAGGTCGAACCCATCCTTGCCTGGTGCTTTGCCCGTATTTAGACTGGAGAGGGCATTCTCCACTTCGTCTCTCGTGAAGGGGGGGTCCTCACCAGTGTCCGGCGGGATCCGACTTTCTTCCCTTATTTCTTTTTGTTGAGGGGAGTCCCTTCTCCCTCGTCTCCTTGGAAGTGGTAATCCAAGAGACTTTCTACGGTACTATCAAGAGTCTTTGATAGGCTACCGTCTGCCCTTTCTACCGCTGCCAGTTTTAGCGGTTCGGTTATGGATCCCCTCGAGATCTTATAGGGGATCCCGAAAGGGTCAGCCGGAGTTTGAAACTCACACAGTTTTCTCCAGTAGGAGATTTTCGAGAGATTCAGTTCTCTCCTGTATGCTGAACGAGCCTTTTTATGCACTTCTGTGCACTCCCTGTCTTGCGGAGTAGCTTTTGCTCTTTGCAGAGCTTTCCTACTCCGCCTAGCTCTCGCCCTTAGAGCTTTTAGTTTCTCCGACCACCAGGGTGGGGGTCCTTGGCTCCCCTTTTATTTCCCCTACTACTCTCGCATAGCGTTTTTATTTGACTGGTAAGTTCTTCAAAGAGGGAGTTGAGGTCCGACACTTCTGCGGCCTCTTCTTTCCTCCTACCCCCCAACAAGGTAGTTAACTTGGCTTTAAATGCCCACCAGTCTAGATTCTTCATTAAGAACCTTTTGCGCTTGGGTCGGATGGGCTTTTCCGATCCCAAAACGAAAGATAGCGCTAGGTGGTCACTGCAGCTCTCGTCGTCCAGTACTTGCCAATCCTGGACAAGGCTGCGCTTAGAGACTCTGACGAGAGTCACGTCGATCCAAGAGGAGCCCGTCGACCCTTGGAAGGTCGGAGTGCTCTCTGGATCGTTCAAGAAACTCAGGTCTGCCGCGTTGGCAAAGTCCACTAGTAGCTGGCCGCGTTCGTCCTCGTTCTGATTGCCCCAGAGAGGACTCTTCGCGTTGAAGTCGCCTGCTATTATTATCTCATGACTGGGGAATTCCCCAATAGAGCCATTAGCTCATTCAGCGTTTCTCTCAAATTGCCTGCTGGAGAACTGTATACGTTCACCATTAAAAATTTCGCATAACCACATTCCACGCCCAGGGCGACCACGTTCTCGGAGCATTTTATCTCGAGAACCGCTATGGACGGGTCTTTCACGACCGTGGCCACCCTGGGCTTTGCCACCCTATGGTGGTAGATCCGGTAGGAGTTAGGAAAGCCCACCACTCTTCCCCCTGTTCGAATGGTTCCTGCAATAGCAGAATATGAGCTTTTTGCTCAGTGGCTGTCACCAGGGCCTGTGTTGTTGCTGCCCGTGCGTGGTGCAGATTGATTTGAAGCACCTTAACGCCTCTCTTTGGTTTATTATCCATAATGAGTGCGTTCTTTAGCAGAGCCAGTTCTCTGACAAGGCTTGGGCATTCCTTGTCTAGACTCGAGTGGCCTACATCCACTCGACGCCTGAATCTCTTGTTGTTTGCCAAGCAGTTAGTGCAGACCGGGCTATTGCTGCACTCCTGGCGCTTGTGCCCGGTTTCCCCACACCGGGCACACCTATCCTGCTCATCGGTGCACCTTGACCTAAAGTGCCCGAACCCGTTACACCTGTAGCAACGGACCTCCCTTACTGAGTGGACGGTCCATCCCACTCCGAGCTTGCCTCGCTTCATCACTTTTTTGAAGGTCAGTGGGTCCGCCTCTGCTACCCAGTGGCGTTTCCCACCCTTCACCTTCAACGAGAACTTGAGCTGGAGGCTGCTCTCCTCCAACTCTGGGTTCTGTTCCGCGAGACATTGCTCGACCTCTTCCCTTGACAGGTTTCCGTCTATCCCGTAGACGATAAACTTCGATTCCTTTTAGCTGGCAATCTGGACCGAAGGTTCTCCTTCGTCACTGCATTGCTTTAGCTCCGAATCCAGTTTCTCTATTTCTTTGGCGGAGGAGCATTCCACCATTACTCCTCCCCCATTGACCTTTCTAACTCCCTTAACCCCAATCTGGAGTTTGGCGGGGCAAATCTGAGTTTGCAGTACCGCCTTAACGTCTTCTGACGAGGAGTACCCTTGTCTGTTGCGGGTAAAACGAGAAGCACCTGCCTCTTCTCGACCCTCTTGGCTACCACCTTCTTGGCTACTTCCTTCTTGGCTACTTCCTTCTTAGCCGTTTTTTTCCTTAGGGGCCGTGTTCCCTTGCCGGGCTCTGCTCGAGCCGCTTCGGCATATGTTTTTGGAGCCGCGCTAGCGTGCTCACTTCTTTCCTGTAGTCTCCCTTGGACGAGACTCATTTCTATCACTTGCTTGGTGCAAGCTGCCTGTAGCGAGTTCGCTACCTTTTCTATCTTGGTTCTGGTGTTAACCAGAACCTTATTTGATGGATTCTCTAGAATCCTCTCCAACTCTTGAAAGAAGGAGTTGACTGCGCTTGCGAATTCCGACGGAATTTCTAAGCCGCAGTCTGCCTCAACGGGCTCACTGGGACCGGGGGTTGAAGTCCCCGCGTCCTCTGCCATCTCTCTACTCGGGTTGCTAACCGAGTGTAAGCCCTGGGACCTGTGTCCCTGGTCGGTCAGACTTACGTCGTTCGAAAGTCAGGTGCTCAGCGGTACCCTGGGGTTCTTCCGCTGTAACCTGCACCTGACCCTGGTTGAGTGCGGGATTTGGACTGATCCGTAGATCAGTGGGACCAGCACGGCGACGACGTACCCGCTCGTTTGTCAGAGTTGCGCACTGTGCTTTGACCGCAGCTCGGACTTTGCCCTGACAAGGACAGTTTTTCTAAGTCCGAACTGACTGCACCAAAACACTTTTTTCAAATTAATGAAAAAAAAATTTTCTTCCCTTCGTTTTGAAAAACGAAAGAGAAGAAAATCAAGTTTTTGAGGGGAGAAACAACTCCCCTCGCTCTGCTAACAGAGTCTATTGGAACAGCAGTCGATTTGATTCGCAATCAATCACACAGTACTCACTCAACCAGCCTCTGACAACGGCCGGTCAATTGAAGGTAAGAATATACTGTAAAAACGACAAAGTTTACAGATGTCTGTGGTTCGTGAAACGACCTATATACATGATTCTGTACAATGAGAAGTTACAATTTATATATATTGGTTTGTCAGAGGTGGTAAAAGATATAGTCTCTGACATCGCAGAGAGAATACATAATGCAGCAAGATGAGTAATGAAAAACAAAAAAAAAATTTACACATGAGTTATACACGAAATTATACATGTGAAGAGGATGAGAACAGAGTCTTAAAAAAAGCGTGAAAAGAAATTGACAATTATAAGTAGCTCATGCTTCGAACAATTCATAGGATTCTATACAATAATTGATCTACTAAGAGTGATGTACAATAGTGTGACAAACAAAAAAATTCTGATAAAATAGAGAGTACAAATAATATAGTACAGTGAATGTTGAGGAACAAGATTGCACTCAGTTGCGAAGCAAGAAAAAAAAACAGGAAATGTGTATAGAAAAATCGTCTCAAAATGACATATGAAAAGAAGATTTACAGGTGCTTGTAGCTGACGCAACGACCTATTCACAAAGCTCAATATAGTGGTGAGAGAATACAGTTTATGTATGATAATTTGTCGGAAAAGACAAAAAATAGTCTCTGATGAAGCAGAGATTGAAGACAAATCAGCATGGCAAAAATTGTATCTATCAGGAGGTAGGTGAAACAAAAGTTCCGACTGTAAGGTGAAGCGTTGTGGGCGACCCTGCAAACCAAGTGGTTGCTGGTGACCAAGTTGATAAAAACTGTGGTTCACTGCAGCGTGCAACTGCAGTGGTAAGTTCTAGTCGAAGGCGGGAGAGTAGGCGATTACGAAAATGACAAAGTAACGCAGCACTGACTTTATTTATGTCAGTAGAAGCTTCGGGGGGACGCTGAAGATGATACACGTGAATTATATGTTTTACAAGCACGAAGATGTAGGAGCAGACTGCCGGAAGGTGAATAGGGCGAGAAGAGTTCAGAAGTAGTGTTCGGTAGGCGCTGAAGGTGAGGACGGTCTCACAGGATCGTTGCGCTAGCGTGAAAGCGAGATGGAGTATTGGCAATAATACTGTGCAATACATGAAGACATGCTGGACGTCAGCCTCCTCGCCACAATACGGACAGGAGGGTGAAGATAAAATGGTCATGCGATGTAAAATCGACGGCACAGGGAGGCGGTTGTGTAAGAAAAGCCAATGTGAATTGACTTCAAGGGGTGCTGAAAGTGGGGAAAGCGCAGCGGACCACACTGCGGAGGTAGAACAGAGTGGAATACCAGAAATGGGAAGAGGTGCGGAAGAGTGAGAGAGAAAACGGTAGAGATCAGCTGTTGAGAAAGAGACAAGAGGAAGAGGTGGACCAATGGACGACAGAAAAAATGGGAGAAGGAGAGAGGCAGAGTGAACAGAAATGAGACCTGAGGGAGTAGCAAGCTCAGGGAACAGGGAGATTATAGTAGAAATAAGAGAGTTGTGAACAAAGTGAGCGTTGGCATTGAAACGGAGAGCAGAGGGTAGAGAAGAGAAGGGGAGCCAGGAAAGATCGGTGTTAACAAGATCGCTGACTGTAACGACTCCAGCTCGGAGCCATGAAGGAAAAGCAAAACATGGGAGATGGGGAGGATGTAGCAGAGAAGAAAAAAAAAGAGGTTCGGAAAGTAGGTCATTTGTGGAGGCAGGGAGAGAGCGACAAAGAGGGAGGGAACGAAGAAAGGAGATAGCCTCTTTGTAGACAGGAGGGGAAAAGTGTGAGAAGGGGACAGTGGTCCATGAGTAAGAACGAAAGGAGAGTAAAGCGTGGGTTATGCGGAGAGACTATGACATCACGAGCAGCAACTGCAGAGGGAGCAGGTGCCGCAAGTGATCGTAAAAACGTAGACACACGATAAGCCTTGTAATAGGATCTGACGTCGGGTAGACTAATGCCTCCGTTGGAAGGAGACAGGCTGAGTTGAGGTGCTCCGACCCAGTGATGGCCGGGCCAGATAACCTGAGTTTGACAGCGGGTGAGTTCAAGAAGACGTAGTGCTGGTTGCTTCGAAGCCAACCAGGAATACGTGCACATTGAAAGCAGGTAAGTGTGCGTTAGACGTGCTCTTTGAAAGACGGAGGTGCAGAATTGTGCGCGCCGCCAGATTGCGACCGAGCGATGTAGGCGTGGCCGGAGAGTCATCCAGGTCACGAGTGAAGCAGTTGCTGGTTTTCCAAGGTGGACTCCTAGGAATCGTTGAGAGGTGTTGGACCACTCTGCTAACCCAAGGAGAGTCAGTGAGGTTAGTCCATAGGCCTGTGCTTTTCGTTGTGTTTAGCGCTGCTCCGGAACATGAGGCGTAGGTATTGTAGAGATTGTGGAGATCGTGAAATTGTGAGTCTTGCCGAATGCAGAATGTAATATCGTCGGCGTAGGCAACATAGGTAGCAACATGATGACGTGTGCTGGCTACCACCGGTGGTAGTGAAGCAAAGAAGGATCGATGGACTGCGCGTAAAAAAGGTTCTATTGCGAGGGCGAAGAGCTGCCCGGATAAGGGGCAACCCTGACGCACGCCGCGACGAAAGGGTATGGGAGCTGTGAGAAGGTTGAGCAACTTGACGTGGAAAACTGCGTCCCGGTAGAGGGAGATGAGAAGAGAAGCAAAGGAAGGAGGAAAGCCGAAATTTAGTAATGTAGCAAGAAGGTAATCATGAGAAATATTATCGAACGCTGAGCGTTGATCGAGGGAAAGAAGAGCAAGGGGTTCTGAGCGAGAGCGGGCGAGGTGAATTAGATCATTAAGAAGCTGAATATTATGGGAGATGCAGCGCCCGGGTACAGTATAGGTTTGATAAGTGGAGAGAATATGAGGGAGTATGGGGTTAAGCCGGCGGGACAGAAATTTAGTATAGAGTTCATAATCAGTATTTAAGAGTGAGATGGGACGCCAATTCCCCAAGTCAAGCGGATCACCCTTCTTGGGGAAAAGTACAACATGTGCGAGCGTGAAACTCCTTGGAAGAGATGTAAGATGCATGGCAGTAGAAAAGGCACAGAGGAGAAATGGAAGGAGGGCAGGAAGAAAAGCCTTATAGAAAGAAACAGGGAGACCGTCCGGGCCAGGTGAAGCCCGGGGTTTGAGGGACGAGAAAGTGTCAGAGAACTCAGTTAAAGTGGGAGGATGGAGGAGGCTGGCTGAAAGATGAGAAGGGACCTGAGGCAAAGAAGAGAACAGAAGAGCAGAAGCCGTAGGGGAGGGAGGAGGAGTTTCACAAAATTTTGAAATGTAGTAATTACGTACCATAGAACAAATTGGAACTGGTTCGGATGAAACTACTCCCGTTGGAAGACGAAGGTGCTGTAGAACAGAAGAGGATCGGCGAGTTGACTCAAGTGACGTAAGGAATTCGTACGAACAAGCATCAGGTTTCAGGTGTTGTAGTTTAAGGCGTTGAAGGGCTTGTTTTGCAAGTGGCACCAAAAGTGAATGTAATTCTGCCTGGTAGACTTGAAATAGGGGATCAGCAAGATTGAGCAAAGAAAGCATTTGCCTAGTATGATCAAGTCGCATCCTCCGTTGTGTCATGATCGAGTATGACAGGTTTCGTACCAGTAGTATGAGGTGGCGTTTTACTTCCAACCAAACGTTGAGGGGGCACGGTGCAGAATGAAGCCTTGTACGCCAATCCGCAAGAAAATCTCGCACCGATGAGCAGAAGGCTGAGTCATCTAAAAGAGTGTCGTCAAAAGTCCAAGGCCGGATTGTACGTGGCTGTGTTGAAGTAGCAAAAACTGTTATGGCAATGGCGCAATGATCCGAGGAAGCTGTGGGTGTACAGCATGAATCTGATATTGCTGGTAGAAGAAGAGAAGTTGCATAAAAGCGATCCAATCTTGCTGTAGGAGGATCAATGGCTCTTGGTGCACGCCATGTATGTGTAGTCTGGGTTGGTGACAAATGGCGTTGAACATCTACGAGTGAGAAGTCTGAAGTGATAGACTGTAAGAGATGTACTACTTCCGTACGGTGTTCTCTGGAAGCAGAAGAGCGATCAGTTAGGGGATGTAGAGTGCAATTGTAGTCACCTCCGATAAGTACCCGGTCGGTGATGGGAATACGTGACAGAGCCCGTCGAAGTTTTGCAAACAGCTCTGGCACGTGAGTAGGAGTGCAAGGAACATAAATGTTGAATACATGAAATTTTTCAGCTGCGACGGTGAAAGAGACTCGTTGTAATAAGTCTCGACATAAGTTTTTCACTGAGAAGGAGGAAAGAGTTGAACGAAAACGTGAGTGAACACCAACTGCCATGCCACCACGCGACAGTTGGCTGTAGGCGTGATGGAAAGTGTGATCCCACTGACGCCATTGATGAAATTGAGTGGTGGAAGTACAGTTTGTTTCCTGCAGAAGTAATATATCAGCATTCAGCGGAGCAAGATCCTCTCGAACCAGCGCATTCGCAAGAGGTGTCGCAAAACCGCGACAATTAAGTGACACCACCTTGAATGTCTAGGTTAGTTGTGGGATGCAGTAGGAATTGACTGGCTGTAGTGATGGAGTGGAGTCGACGGAGAAAACAAGCACTATACGGGACCTCGTCCGCAGTGCGCCGAAGAGTGTTTTCAAGTGAGTGTAATTGAACCAGCACTTGTGGAAGAGCTGCTTCATACTGCTGAATGGAAGTGCGTGCTGAGGAAGGGCTAGAGGAACCCTAAAAGGCAATCCAGCACGTCCTCGTATGGCAGAGGCTCAGCAGGGAAAGCATTTTCAGCAAGAAAAGTTGTGAATTCTTCTAGTGAGGGAAAGGCACCCTCACATGCTGTCTCAGAGGAAGTGTGTAGAGGCGACCTGGAGAACGGTCGTCGAGAGGATGACGGAGCGAGTGGATGAGCGGGTAGAAGAGCGAGATGATCTTCGGGACGCCAGAGTCTTTGACTTCTTCGTCTTGGGGCGAGTAGCACCACTGCGTTTTCCAGCAACCACTAAAGCTTCATGATCGTCTGGAGAGTCTGAACCCGAAGCGTTACCTGTGACTCGTGTAATGGAGCCAACGGTAAAAGCTGAGGAGTGGTCAACATGTACATCAGCAGTGGTTGTAAAAGTACAAGGGGGAGTCGATTTTGGAAGCCTGGGAAAATTCTTAGGATCAGCAGGAGGTGGAGGCATCAAAGTCGTTTGTTGACCAATGGCAGTAAGCTGACTTTTGGAAGATCTTGATTCCGCGACTTTCCTCGAATAGGAAGAAGTCTGTGAAGCGTTGGTGGACAAAGTAGAAGAAGATGTAGTGTGTGGAGCTGTTTGCAGGGAGGCACGTGGGCACTGAGCCCTTATGTGACTTTCGCTCTGACATATAGTGCAATACTGTGAAGTGATTATCTCAACTCTTCGGCGTTGCTGTCCACAGCGGATGTGCAAAACATTCGGAACCGCTTTCAGCTGAGCATCAGATGAAAAGAGGACTCGAGCAGTGCGGTGAAAACCTCGAATCGATTTGTCTGCAGGGTTTCTGGGAGCCGCAGAGAGAGTTGTTATGGAGCCAACAACTCTGCCGTACCTGCTGAGCAAGGTGCAAAGTGCAGCGTCGGATACTTCTGGTGGTACGGGGTAGAAGGTCACCTGCACCGGGCGGTGCGCAATCGGTTGTGCTAACAGATGCACGTCATTGATGGTTAGACCTTCCGTAAGGACCTGGTCAGCATGCGCTTTATCCTTAAAATAGACCAAGACAGATCTGGGTTTTCGAGCTATAAAGTCTATTGCATCCTTTGGTAAGATAGTTTTGAGGGCTCGGCTATATTGCCACAGCTTAGTGTCGGGAAGCGCATCAAAATAGACACCCCGTTCCATAGTGGAGGAAAAAAGGTGACCAGCTCGGGAATCCTCTGGTATGTCAATTGTAGCAGTAGAACCGACGACAGTGACATAGGATTCAGGAAAAGGCATAGCAGATGAAACTAGGGGTGTGAGGACCCCAGACGTTGCAGCAGCATAGGACGCTTGGGCAGACATGGGTCGAGAATTCGATGAAGCGGCTCCTAGCAGTGAGGGCGGATCAGAAAGTTGATGAGAAGTAGAAGCTATGAGCTCAGTATTGCTGATAACGGATACGTCATCATCTGCTGAAATGTAGATAGGAGACTTGGCACCACCGCACTTGGTGGGAGTAATAGCTGGAGAAGAAGAGGTGTCCATGACGTCGCAATGACGCTCGGGAGCCACCTCATTAAGCTGAGTGGTAGAAGAAGAAGAGGAAGCTAGCTGATCTGCTAAGATAAGGATGTGCGCGTCACCCTTGTCTGCCTCCGCCATCGAAGCAATGGCGAGACTTTAACGAAAAAAGACCAGCTTGGTTGAAAAAATAAAACAGTGAATAATGAAAAATATGGCACTCACCAACCTGGGAGATACACGAACGTAAAGCGTAGAACTACAACTTGAAGATACACGCAACCACAGAAACTAAAGCACTCAATAAACACCTTACAGCAACGAAAATCACGTAGCTCAAAACCCAACCACTTCGAGCTTCGAAGGGTCAGTGCATGCATTAAGGCAAAAGGTGGACCGACACCGTAGTAATGTAGGTCAATAAATGCGACGTTGTGTTTCTCTTCTAGGTGTCCCGTTACTTTTGTCAATATAGCGTATATGCTAGTGGTGGTCAGTTTTCAATCGTGAATGAGATAAAGCAGCAAATATAAATTTCCTGGTTCTCCCTGCAGCCCGAATGTTTACAAAGTCTGGTTCAAGGCATGCCTGATCGAATCTTCAAACGAATTCGCAACAAAGCATCAAAAATTTGAATTTAAATAGGAAAATATCAATTGTCCATATACTTTTAAGAAAGCCTCATATTTTCACGTTCACGTTTTCACATGCATTCTGGAAGTATTATGTTTTTTTTTATGTTATGTAAATTCTTCATCTTCTTCTCGGCCCTTCTCACACCACTGCTGGACGAAGGCCTCTTCCAGTGTTTTCCCACTTCTCTCGGTTCTTGACTATGGTTGACCAATTCCCAACCCCCCCCCCCAAAAAAAAAAATTAACAGTTCATTGCTCCACCTTCTTTTAGGGAGTCCTCTGCCTCGGTTCCCTACTTTTTCAATCCAGTTCGTTAGCATGGTGGTCACTACTTGTCCTCTCTATTGCGTAGAAGTCCGGCTCATTTCCATTTTAGTCACTTGTGGTGAAAAATGATGTCTGTGGTACGAGTTTGGCATCCAGGTACACCGCTTCTTGTCCTTTAATGTGATGCCTAGCATCAGCCTCTCCATTTTTGTTTTAATTCCATGAAAATGTGTATGTGGTTGTTAGACTCTTTATTTACCTGTTATTCCAAACGTTCGGTTGACCATAAACTTTTGAGACGTACTTTTTATCCTAACGAAGGACCTTTTCGTAAAAAAAATCGATCTACCAATAATCGATTCAGAAGTACATAGATTAAGTACAAATGGAGTAATATACACTGAAGTGCCAGAAAAATTGCTACAGACGGGCTTATGCAAAATAAAAAGCGTCGTCACCTATGCGTGCACTTGGTTGCGTCTGCCAGTGCGGACATAAAGCGATAGACATCCTTGCCAGCTGTCAGAGCTGTTTTCGGCATGAGAATGACAAGTAATAACACTTTAAGCGATTTTCAAAGCGCGGTGTCATTGTTGGCGCTCATGAGATGGGCCGTAGTATTTCGGAGGTAGAAACGAAGTTCGGATTTTCACGGACGACCATTGCAAGGGTGGCAATGGTCGTCCATGAAAATCCGAACTTCGTTTCTACCTCTGAAGTACGGACGACCATTGCAATTCTGGCAAAACCTCCAACCTACGATACCAGTGTGGCAGTAAAAAGACTGTGTGAACGTGACCATCGTCGGCTGTCAAGAATCGTTTCTGGCGATAGGCGTGCAACACTCTCACAGCTATCATCGGAATTCTATGCTGGAGCCTCAACAAGCATCAGCGTCCAGACTGTGCAACGTACCTTGCACGATATGGGCTTTGGAGCCGACACCCAACTCGAGTCCACTTGATGAGTACACGACACAGATCTTTGCGCCTCGCTTGGGCACGGCAACACCGTCACTGGACACTTGATGACTGGAAACAAGTTGCCTGGTCTGAGGAGTCGCGTTTCCAAATGTATCGGGCAGATGGAAGGATTCGTGTGTGGCGCCAACCCCATGAAGCCATGGATCCCGCCTTAACAGGGAACTGTACCAGCTTGTGGGTTGTCCGTAATGGTATCGGGTGTGTTTAGCTGAACTTTACTGGGACCCCTGGTACGTCTAGAAACGTCTGTGAGCGGCCAACGCTTGGTGCACATCCCTTCTTCTGACGTTTGGGCCTGTTCCAGTAGGACAATGCCCCTCCACACAAGTGTCGGGACGCCACATTATGATTAGAGGATCATTCATCTGAGTTTGGGGTGTTGCCATCCCAAATCTGAACGTGCTAGAACACATTTGGAATGCCATGCAACGCGCTATCGAACACTGGAATCCGAGACCTCAAAAACACCCGAATTGTGGAACGCTCTGCACGACGTATGGTGTGCATTGCCTACAGTATATTTCTAGAAACTAGTGGTGTCCATGCCCCGTCGTATTTCTGCAGTCCTGCGCTCCCGAGGGGATCTTACCAAGTATTGGACTGGTGTACCTGTTTTTCTGGCACTTCAGTGTATAGGAACATCCAATATGCAATATAAAGCGAAAACTGAATTAGATTTTTCATCCGAATCCCTTTGAAGTCATACACGGTCGAGTCACATTATTGTGACTACCAGCTAATATCCAGAGTAATCTCCGTGTGTGCAGCACTGACAGCAGCTAGACGGGATAGGAGTGACTGAATGAAGTGCTGGAAGGCGTTTACAGGTATGTGGAGGAATGCTGAGTGCAGTACATCTGACAGCTGCTGGAGAGGCGTAGTGGGGGATCCATAGAGCTAACAACACGACCAAATTGGTCCCACAAATGTTCAATAGGTGCCTGGGAAGTACTTTGAAGTCCTTATCGTGCTTTTCCAACCACTCTCGGACATTTCTAGATGTGCGACACGTTGCATTGTCGTTCTGAAAGATCCCTTCCGCCATAAGGAAGACAATCAGCATGTATGGGTCTACGTGGTCTGCAAGGATGAATTCATAACGAATGCGGTCCATAGTGGCTTCCACAGGTATGAGTGAACCCAGGGAATGCCTCGAAATCATTCCCCAGACCATAATGCTGCCCCCGCCAGCTTTTGTTCATCCAGCAGTGGTTGCAAAGTGTTTGTTCTCCGATGTTTCTCCGCTTATACGCCAACGTCCATCCTTTCGATGAAGCAGAAAACATGACTTATCGGAGAAGGTAATCTTTGCCAATCAGCGACCAGCCAAACCTTTTCTGCCGATTCACCTTTGTTAGCATAGGTACAGTGACTATCCGTCTGCATCGAAGCCCCATACGCAGCAGGGTTCGCTGAACTGTCGTTTTAGGCAAACTTCCGGTAGCCTCCTGGTTCATTCGTCCAGTGTGTTTCTCCAATGTAGCGTGACGATCTGCCCTCACGCAGTTTGGCAGCCGACGTTTACCTCTCACATAAATGGCATGTGGTGCTCCGCACTTTATACGTAGCTTATTCTCAATGGTGCCATTTCTCCAATCACGATACACTTTAACTACAGCAACACACGAACAGTTCACAAACTGCGCTATTTCAGAAATATTGCAACCCTTGCCCCGATAGCCGATAATCATCCCTTTTTGCAAATCAGATAAATCGCTCCTTTTACCCAAGACAGGAACGAGTGATAAGTTTCCAGAATGCCTGCAGCACACCTTATGTGCACTCCAAACCAACTCGCGACACGTACCTTCTTTCATTGGCTACGCGCTGTTTTCGTCAAACGTAGGAGATGATCACAATAATGTGACTCGACTGTGTATTATCTGAAGAATAGTTTATTCGATATACCGTTTCACAAGGCCTTATTAAGAGTTTTCCATGCAATAATGCCCCATCGTCCAATTGTCTTATTTAATCCTTCAACGACCATAACGCCCAAACCGCCCGTACGCACAAACGACTATAGCTGCCCGAAACGCCTGCCCAGAGTGTGTTAGATTTCCTACCCTTTTTGGCACGACCTATGTGGGATCAGCAGGTGTCACTCTCAGTCACTATTGTTGTTATTAAACAAAGAAGTGAACCAACAGAGAGTTTCGGGCGTTATGGTATTTAGAGTGATACAATATTTTGGGGTCATGATCGTTAAAGGGTTAAGGAGCATAAGCATGCCTTCACTCATTTCTTAAATTGCAATATGAATGAGTGGAGGCATTTCTTAAATTGCAATATCCATGTAACGTAACCGCAGAAATTTGAAAATTTTATCGTTTTGGAACGGGAATTGAATCCACATCTCCCAATTTGCGCTTGAGTATTCTAACCGTTTCACCACCCAGGACAATGAAATCCAAACAACTGAGGCTTACCTGAGACGTCAGACTTTCACTGCACTAGTCGAAACAAATGTGTCCCATTGTAGCGCAAAGCAATATCACCAACAAAAGAGTAAATCGCAATTTGAAAACACATGGAATAATTAATACGGACAGAAATCAAGCTGTTCTTCAATGTTACGTAACGCAGAAATTTGAAAATTTTGCCGTCCTGAACGGGAATTGAACCCGCATCTCCCGATTCCGGAAATGCGGGTTCAATACCCGTTCTAGGACGATAAAGGCTTCAAATTTCTGCGTTACGTTACATTGAAGAACAGCTTGACTTCTGTGCGTATTAGTTATTCCATGTGTTTCCAACTTGATATGCCGCCCCTGTGGCGCAGTGGTCTAAGGCTCTGGCCTCTGATCATTCGTCCGAACGCAGTCCGAGTTCGAATCCCGGTCAGGCATGGATGTTGTGTTTGTCTTACGGCACTGGCTCTTCCCTGAACCAGTGACCCTAAATTAGGGACGGGCGACTGCTTATAGCCCATTGAGTTGCTCACGGTGGTCGTTAAACCTCCAATCAAAAAAAAAGAAACTTGATATAAGTTAAACATTGCAATTTTACCTACTTTGTGCAGTGTCTCCACAAAATATTTTTTTATTCGGAAGTTTCACGACTACCGTCTGTAATTCAATGCGCTATCAGCAGTCGTCCATCACCTATTCACGGCCACTGGTTCCAGGGAAGGGAGAGGACCAGTGCAGTAATTCAAACACGACATCCATGCCTCACCATCATTCAAACCATGATCCATCTCGCACGTATGGACCAGCTCTGAGATCTGTCTGCCACCGGTGTGGCCCACAAAAGCAGCGAAAGTTTAATATTATTTTCCATCGTACGGAGTTAAATTGTTGTTGTCGCTCATTTGAGATAACTGCATCTAGGAAAGTAAAAAATCCAGCGTCATGAAGATGGCATACGGCCCATGCCTAAACCGGTGGCCTTACCAGGGCCGGGTTTGACTATAAGCCTGAGGCCAACGCCTCTGACCACTCACTTACGTGAGTTGCATTTAATATTATGCATAGCTCGAATTTGAACCAGTTTGTAACCAAAGAAATAAGCCATTTAATTACATGAACGTTGGGACTTTTCTGTTTAGTGTTTAGTATGCCTACCACGTAGAACGCGTGCTAAATATGTACAATCTATCTGAAGAATACAATGTTGACTAAACATAAAATGTTTTATTGTTTACCATACAAAATATCAGTACCAACACTGAGTATGACATAGGATATTTCCTTTGTAAGATCGTCAGAATTTGACCGCGATACCTGTACCTACCATCGTCTTTCAGAAAACTCCACAAAACAACGCCTGCTCTTGTTCAGTTAATAATTGAGCCACTCACTATCCTACCCCAACTTGCCTAGAATAGGGATTTGAAACACTTTAGTCGTGAAAACGTGCGTCCAAAATTGTATATAAAATATTACCAACGGGTGGCGATGCCCTATTTAAGCATTTCATCTTAATTACAACATGGAGAATTTACTTCTAGATTAAATGGCTTATTTCTTTTGTTACCTACTGGTTACTTGTAGAAAGAAAAGAAAGATGTTAGATTACATAAAAAGATGTAATTTACAATAACTAGACTACTTGTAGAAAGAATAGAGAGATGTTTTCACGAAGCGCATAAATACTTCCAGAAGTCTCGTTTTCTTTTAGTGTTAGCATTGGACTCATAATACGATAGCTCATATAGTGTAACACAGTATGCTGTTTTGAGGGCGACGTGAAGCATCTTCGTGAGGATTTCCTATTCCCCATATTCGACAGTATTGTTTGTTATCAACTCCGTGGAGTTAAAACTGAGCTTTATTTGAAAACTAGTTGCTTCTGAAATAGCCAGTACTGCCGATGTTTTTTAAATCTACACACAACTCCTTCCGACGAACTTTGTCGTGATCACTCAATTCCTGTAAAATTAATATATATTGCAAAACATTTAAAGCTTGTTCAAGTACTTATATTAATCTGATGAAACAAACGAGCACTAACATTAATCTCTAACACTAACATTAACCTGTTGAAACGAAAAATACAATAATTTTCTTCCATTTCT
This sequence comes from Macrothele yani, assembly GCA_039090855.1. Classification (NCBI taxonomy): domain Eukaryota; kingdom Metazoa; phylum Arthropoda; class Arachnida; order Araneae; family Macrothelidae; genus Macrothele; species Macrothele yani. The sequence goes on from CM077002.1 coordinate 143,615,368, forward strand.
TCCTGTAAAATTTGTGACACAAGTTGAATTTTTTTTAATCTTGCCCAATTACTAACATTAACCTGCTGAAACAAACAGAGACAGCGTTAATATACAACTCTAATATTAGTCTGTTGAAACAAACGAGATATGGTAAGCAAACGAGAATTTTAAAATTGATTCTAAATTTTCTCTGTATTTCTTCTCCAGTATCGCATTCATTAAACGTCTGTGCCACAAACACTCTGCTTCTTGGGCTGTATTTCGTTCTCGCACAAATTGCACGATTTTGAGAGTTCCCACCATTCCCTTACGTTGAAATCTGTTCTGATTATTAAACAGTGAAATTGGTCTCAAATTTCAGTAATGATTTCAACATACAGTTTCTTGAATGAAATGTAAGAATTGTAAAACTGATTCTAAATTTACTCTATATTTCTTCTCTAGTATCGCATACATCAAATGTCTGTGCAACAAATACTCTGTTTCCTGTGTTGTATCTCATTTTGGAAAAAACTCCCAGAATTCCTTAAAAAAACTTACCTACATCACACCATTTACACTTGTAAGTAAAATGTAACTTAAAAACCTGAAAGCTTTCACAGCAGCATAATGACTTGATAGATTTTAAAGAAATTTAGCTGAGAGGTGCACCAGAACATTTGCAAACTTCTGATGCTCAGGAGTGGATGATCCTTCACTAATGAATGCAGAAAGGAGTTGTTCCGGTGAAAATTAGGAAGTAAGATTGCCCCTGACAGCCAAGCACCTTGCACGGTGACTGTGAATGCTTGTTACAAGCTGACCGATGGTTTCCGTAGGCAGAAAATGCTATACAGTAGTGGCCAAAATTTTAGAAACCTTTTGGAAATAGTGTATTTTTGAGGTTTGATGGCTCATAATACCACTTTGTTTTTTAGTAATACCATAAAATTATATATCAATGGAAATATAATTTCATCAAGAATGTAATGCAATAACTTTTGTGAAGGATTTTGTATAAAAACAGCAGTTATAAAGAATACAAGTGAAACACATAGAAAAAATGAGATATACAAAAATTTTCACCATGTCAGTTAAGGTAACCTTTGGGTAACCTTTAGCGTTAATTACGGCCTTACAACGCCTTCCCATGGAGTGAACCAAGTTTTTTAGTTCTGCAGCTGTTATAATGTGAAACCAAGATTGAACAAGAAAGATGACACCGAATTTTCGGGTGTAATAAGCACGTCTTTTGAATCCGTTCTGACGCAAATTAAATTTATCAAAGCTATTCAAAGAAAATGGAACCAGTATGGAAAACAATAGTATCTGACGGAAGAAAGAAGTTTTTCAATTCTTCTGGCGAAGAAACCATGCATTATTTCAAGAAGAAAATCTTACTAAAAGGTTTGTCGACATGAGTAGTATCGGTCAGCAAACGACCTTTCTTTCAATCGAGTTTTAGAAGCTCATATATTGCTGGAAATACAACAGAAGTGGAAATTAAGACTTACGGCGGCCAAACCATTTTTAAATATATTATAAATTATCTGCAAAGGATTTCCCATTAGGAGCTGTATCTGGTGCCGAAAGAATTTTTCAAATCGGAGATTTAGAAGCAGAGATATAGGGGGAAACGCAATTTACCTCTACGCCCCCTATCGGAAAGTCTATGAATTACTTGAAAATTTTGAAATATATGTAAAACATGTCACACTGAAACCATTATCTAACAGAGAAGGAATTTTTCAAATCGGACTCTTAGAATTAGAGATATTGACAAAAATAAGATTTACATCTACGCCCCCGTCGGAGAAATTGTGGAATGTTTTAAGAAGAAAATTTTCCGAAAACGTTTATCGATGTGAGTGGCATCAGTCCACAAAATAATTTTTTCAATCGATATTTTAGAAGCTCAGATTTTATGGCAAATACATCAGAAGCAAAAATTAACACTTACGCTCCCTGGTGGCTAAAGTATTCTTTACCAAAAATTTGAAATTATATGCAAAATAGTTTCCAACAGGAAGTGTATCTGCTGAAGAATTTTTTTTTCAAACCGGAGCTTTAGATGAAAGTTATGGGAAAAAATGTATATTACTTTCACGCCCCCTATCGGAAAATATATGCGTAATTTGAAAAGGTAACTATATCTAAATTACTCTTCGCAATAAATGGAATCGAAAGATAAAATATTTTTTTCAATCGGATGTTTAGAAGCAAATATGTGGAATAAAACGTATTTTTGAATTCGACATCATCTGCATTTACGCCCTCTAGAGGCGAAATTGTACATCGCTAAAAAACGAAATGAAGGATCATCATTCTCATAATTCAAGCTTCCCAATGCAAAAATAATTTTCTCAAATCAGAATAATAGTTGCAGAGTTATCGTGGGTACAGACGGACGCACGGACGGACAAACCGATAACATAAGCACGATCCTTTTTTACAAAATACGTGCTAATTATTGCTTCTATTAAATGTGTTTTATTGCTGGGTTGCTTCTGACTAACAAATTTCTTTAGTGGGCTCCATAGAGTTTCGATGGGGTTAAGTTCTGGGCTGTTCCCAGGCCATTCCAGCAGTGGAATATGATTATCTTGAAATCGCTTTTTGAACACAGCAGCAACATGACATGGAGCTGAATCCTATCGAAATATAAATGCTTCATTATCTTGGAAAAGATCACGCGCGGAAGGCTTCAGTTTGGGCTCAAGTATTTCATTAATGTATTTTTGGCCATTTATATTCCCATTAATCACGCAAATTCTGCCCACATTTTTTGATGTTATACAACCCCAGATCAAAACACTAACTGGGTGTTTCGCGGTACATGTAATGCAATCAGGATACAAATCTTCCCAGATTCTTCTCCTTACGTATTTTATGCCATCACTACCAAACAGGGAGATTTTGGTCTCATCACTCCACATAACACTGTCCCATTTTCCCGCTGTCCAGTGAACATGGATTTTAGCCCAGTTTAATCTTTTCAATATTTGTTTGAGAAATCAAAATAGCTTTTTTCGTGGAATTCTAGCTTTTAGACCAAATTCCTGCAGTCTGCGCAGAACAGTCCTTGCACTCAACTTCACATTGCATTGCGCCATTTCATCTTGTATACACCCACATGATTTTCTTCTGTCACCTAGGCACATTCTCTTAATTCTTCTGTCATCGCTTGCTGTCATGCGCCTTTTCCTGCCTTTACCATTCTGGTTTTGAAGTGACTGAGTCTCCTTACACCTCTACAAAAATTTAAAAATGTCATTGTTCTTCTAATTTCTTCTTACCTGAAGCCGTGTTCACTTCATAGTACTATTTTACATCGCGTTCTGGGTGACCAGTCAACTCTCTGTGTCATGTCTTTAATTTTATTGCGTTTTACAAGCTCACTAAATTAAAGAACACACACAAAAAAACACCAACCAACTTGATAGCAATCACATAACACATTGACAAATGGCCACCTCTCAGCCCAATACATGACATCAATAGCTGAATCCTACTGAGACCTGATCGGCTCATTGCCAAAACAAGATGGCACCTGATTGGCTCTCTAAAATCTCTCATGCTCATTGGCTACATTCAAATGAAGGAAGGCTACTTCATATCAACCTAAGCAAGTTGTGCTTCCTTTTTCTGGTTATTTGGCTATAACTTTTCAAAGAATACAGATAATTGAACAAACTTTGTTGCATTACATTTTTGATGAAATTATCTTTCCATTGTTATATAATTTTATGGTATTACTGCACAAAAAGTGGTATTATGAGCCATCAAAACTCAAAAATACATTTTTCCCAAAAGGTTTCCACAATTTTGGCCACTACTGTAATTTCCTTACTGCAGGCATCAACTGAAGAAGAATTCTAGAGGGGAAATGAATATCACGAATTCGCGTCTCCATAGCTTCCCATGTACGCTCAATGGGAGTAAGATCTGAAGGTTTTGCACTCTATGTTCTCAACGACCAAGAGGGTGCAATGAGAAGTGCATTGTCAATCACAGAAATGAACTCACCCACACTGGGCCCCATACCGATGGGCGAGAGGGAACACTTGTCATTTCCTAAAAATCTGACAATGCCATTTTCTGTCGAAAATCTGTCGGAAAAAATCTGACTATGCCATTTTCTGTCGAAAAAATGTGGAAAAATCTGACTATGAGTTTTCTGTCGAAAAAATGTGTAAAAATCTGACTATGAGTTTTCTGTCGAAACTGTTAAGTGCGTGTGAATGCAGCAAAAACAGGAAAAAAAGCATAATTTACAGTAAATTAAGTGGAAATTCGCAGTATAAAGTAATAATGTTGAATTCTTGTAGTGTATATTGGAGCACAACTGTTACGTACTACAGTGGTAAAGCACGTTCCAAGACGATAAATCTGCAGCGATACGTTCTTCCCGTGTAGCTTAGTTGGGAGAGCAACTTACTCCGGAGTGAGAGGGCGTTGTTTCGATCCCTGTCACGGAACCAAATTGTGTTTTCATACAACGTATAGTATGGAAAAGCATGCGGGCAAAGAAATGAAAAATATATCGTCCTATGTTGCAGCCATTCACTGCAGGACGGATATCTCCGAGAGTTTTTATTTCAGAACTTTGTCTTGAGTGTATTTTTCTTCTTCTTGGGTGACCAATTAATTGGTCTCTTGGGTTTCGTGGCGCACTGGGCAAAAGTGGTCAAAAGATGCAATTCTCAAAAGAACACCAAGGATATTTTCTTACTGTGCGAAAAAGCTATTTTATTTCATTTGTCCATCTCTTTTGTGTAGTTCTTGGGTCTTATATTTTTAATTAAATTCATACACTGATGTACAAAACTAAAGGACGTGAAGGAAAACGTAAAATAACACTGTAAATACGAGCAGCAACCAAACACGAGTTAACTAAGGACTCTGTGTTGTAACAAAAATAATAATGGAGCGTGATGTGTGGTTTCAGCACACGCGTAAAAATTGAGCATTACCTGAGGTTTTCGTGACGTGATAGCAAAATGCCCTCACGCAGTCCAATATCGTCATTTGAACGGAAGTCATCGGAAGGTGTGCATAAGTGTTATAGACGTTTGACTGTATTTGTTGTGTGCAAGAGATTGCAAATTGTCCGGTCGAGAACATCTTGATGAGTTATGCTCTTGGTCACATAACTGGGAGGCTCGAGGAGGGATGATCTGTGATTACTGTGACCCAAAAGTTTGGTATAGCCCATAGTATCTAGAAGCATGCGTGGTCGGCATTCAGGAGTATAGGTGTAGCTGTGAGAAAGACCGGCGGTAGTCGTCCACTGAACCCATCCCATCTTCCCGCAGTGAGTACCGCTATCTGTATCCAATGGCCAATAGTAATCGACACCAGACAGCAAGTAAATTTGCAAAACTACTGAAAATGAGCATAGGTTTCACAGTGTCGCGAATTACAATGGTCAGCGACTACACACAGATGGAATGTTTGCCCGTCGATCAGAACGCTGTGTTCCATTAATAACTGCTCACCTCAGACACCGTATGCAATGGTCCAGAGAACATAAGGATTGGATAGCTGAACAGTGGGGTGTGGTACTATTTACTGATGATGAAAGTATATTTAGTCTCTCGCACTTCAGCTAATCTGGCGTGAGGTTGGCCCTCGGTATAGCTCCGGAAACATCAACGAAAGGGATAGATATATGTCGGCCGAGGTGTTCTCATATGAGGAGGTATTCTGAACGATGGACGTACGGAGCTGCATACTGTTAAGATGTACTGTAACCGGGGCCTCGCTACTGTAATGAGGTAATCCTTCCCCATGTTCGTCTTTTCCGAAGTGCCATCGGCACACAGTTCATGATAATGGACGATAATGACACACCCCATCGTAATGTGGCTGTTGATGCGCTGTTGAAAAGATGACATTGAGTGGATGGATTGGTCCGCACATTTCTCCGAGTTACATAGCATAGAACGCGTGTGGTAGAGAGACGCGTCGCGGCACGTCAGCACACGCCTGAAACTGTCCAACAGTTGAAGACGGCGCTGACGGAAAAATAGGCGATTTTACTGCAAGATCTGATCAGCAACCTAGTGCGAAGTATGGAAAAGCGGTGCAGATCATGCATGGACGTTAGGGGGACCATCATATGCCCTATTGAGGACCTCGTCTCTCCTTCGTACCGTCGTTGGCAATGATGCATGATCATTTCTTTCATGCCTGGCTTGCTGAGTTGCAGCAGCAATTCCTTCTGAAACACTTCCAACAAATATTCACATACTTTGCATGGAGCATCATTCAGGTTCTCCCGCTATCCTTTGGTGAAATTAAACCTTTCAGTCGTCTCCATGAAACTCAATGAACATTTTTTTTACCAATTTTATTCTTGAACTTGTTTTTCCGCTTCCTTCTGCTCTCGCCATCGTCGATACTCTCTTCTACCCCAGCAGTCCCCACCTTACTGTTCCCCCCTTTCTGCAAATGGATCTTTACCTCGTCATTCTTCAGAGACAACCTGTTACTTTACAAAACCGCACTTACCCTTTGGTCTTCTCTGAGTCCTGTCCGAATCCTTTCCTCTACTACTAACGATCTCCTCGCATAACCGCTGTTCTTTAATTCTCCAATCCATTCTCTCTCTCTCTACTTCTTCCTTTCATTACTCCCGTTGGTTCACTCAAGGAGTGGTGAAGGTTTCGCAGATTGTTGGTCAAAAACGTCTATGAAAAGCACTTACCAAAATATCTCTGTCTTTACCAAATACTCTGACGCATGGAGCCCAGATCCGAGTGATCAATCATTCCATTCGGCGATTGTATCTGAATATTGCCAATCAATATGAGCTCAGTCCACATCACTCCGCACAAGTCAATCTCCCGTTCCTGATTTTTCTCAATGATGCGCCACTCCTCCCATGCCATGACGATTCTATATCATCAATTTCCTAACCTACAGTGCTACATCAATTTCAATCGCACAAGTACCAACTACAGAACTCAAAGCTACCGGGAAAGATTTTCATTCCTCTTACGCATCCCCGGAAGCCATTGACACTCATAGGCTTCATCTCCAATAAAGGATATTCCTGCACGCATCCACTTTTCATCACTTCCGATGTCTCCTCCCATTGCCCGATTGCTATTTTTGCTCCACTACCGGTGATGTACATCATTCTTAATAAAAATATTATAACTATACTAATATTCCGAAAATTCTTGGCGTAGAACAGAAATAAAACTTTCTAAGCTTTCGCAGATCAACCAAATGGCTTTTTCTAGGACGGTTAGACAGCTAACTGCAAACTGGATAATAGAACACTTCAATCATTTGAACGCGGTGACTTGACTAAACAATAAATGAATAGACGCAAACGTAATAATTCGAATAAATGGGGTCACGTTGGTTGGGCACCAGGTACCGTGGTACGGAAACGCAGCATTATTATTCCAAATACATTGCAACTCCAGAGAGACGCTATCATCGCAAACATTGCAGCTGTTCAAGATTTCCAAGGTTTCGCGAATGGCCGTAGATTTGGGTATGGACTATGGAGCTAATTCATATACATCACTCAATATACACTGCTGGCCACCCAAAAGCCTACACCAAGAAGGACACGAGATAGCAAAGCCAGATTTATTGGACACATAACAACAAATAGAAAGATGAAACGATTGAGCTTACAGGCCGGTGCGACTTGCGGAACACGCAGACATCAATAGTTCGTGTGGACCCAATGGCTGGCAATAACGGCCGCTACACGCCGCGGCATCGAGCGAAAGACGCTTTGGATTTGGGCTTGGGGTATGTCGGTCCAGGCTGCTTCCACATGTTGCCACAGTTCATCAGGCGTAGACGCGGGTGATGTTTGCCGGGCCCCTCGGTTGCCGATCTGCGACCAGACGTGCTCGATGGGCGACATATCGGGGGAACAGGCTGGCCACGGCAGCAGTGACACCTGGCGGGCCATGAAGAATTGTTGCACAATGCGCGCCACGTGCGGCTGCGCATTGTAATGTTGAAACGAGGCCGCTGGCAGGTCCTGCAGGTAAGGGAAGACTACAGGCTCCAAAACGTCGGAGAAGTAGAGATGGCTGTTGAGTGTACCGGCGATGCGTACTCTCAACAGCCACCGCTACATCTCCGACGGTGCGAGTGTCATATCCAATTCCGCCACAAATTATAACGCCAGGCGATGGACCGGTATCGCGAAGCATAATGCAGGTGTCATGCAGTCTCTTGCAGCGGTGCCGCCACACGCGGATCCGACCATTGTGGTGTTGCAGGCAGAAGCGGGATTCGTCGAAGAATACAGTGTCTTTCCATTCCGTAGTCCAGGTGCGGCGTTCAACGGCCCACTGCCGCCGCACTCGCCTGTGGTGTAACGTCAATGGTAATCGGAGCAATGGGCGCCGTGCGACAAGTCCCCGCTCCTGCAGACGACATCTAACGATACGTGCTGACACAGGTTGTTGCGCAACACACCATAATTTCTGCGCTAACGTTCGTGATGTGGCGGTGCGAACCGTCAATTTCCGCAGTACAACATGCCGGTTTTCTCGTTCAGTGGTGTGAGGCGGCTGCGGCAATCGCACACGTCGGTCCGTCCCTCCCTCCTGCACCCACCGAATCCAGACTCGCTTCACTGTGGCTGGAAGTCGTCCTACGCGGGTGCCGATGTCTCGGCACGATAAACCGCTGTCGCGATAAGCCACTATTCGTCCTCTGTCGAACTCCGAAACGTGCCGGAATGACTGCCGTATTCTACGACGAGGCATCAGAATGCTTCACATGCACAGGTCTGCCAGCACAACACACTTCCACTACTTACACCCCGTCTTCTCTGCGCACCCTTCTTACATTGCTTCTCGGTGGCGTGTCGGGTGCACATGATTTTCATATTCCCTGCAAATGCTAATGTTTGCATGTCCTCACGTGGGCAACGCATGCTGCGAATTTCAGACCAATCGGATACTTCCTTCTCGGTGTTGCATTTTGGGTGGCCAGCAGTGTAGTATCGGCGGACTTGAACTTGACTTCTGTTGATAGGGCAGTGTTTATTTTTACGTCTTTGTATCCCTTTTATGTTCGCTGATTCTAATTCCAAACGGACGTTTGGTCATTCCGATGTAGTATCGCCTGGAGCCGTCCGGATACTTTAGTAGGATGGCATAAACACCTGCCTCGTTGAGAAGAGGGGCTTGACAATATTTCACTTAAGCATCGTATATAAAGATGCCGGAGACAACTCAAAAACGCGTTCAGGAGGGTAAACTTAGGTGTCGATATAAGGTATCCGGCATCTTTATATACGATGCTTAAGAGAAATATTGACAAGCCCCCTCTTCTCAATGAGGTAGGTGTTTATGCCATCCCACTAAAATACCCGGACGTCTCCAGGCGTTACTACATCGGAATGACCAAACGTTCGTTTGGAATTAGAATCAGCGAACATAAAAGGGTTACAAAAGACGAAAAAATAACCACTGCCCTATCAAGAGAAGTCAAGTTGAAGTCCGCCGATCGTATATTGAGTGATGTTTAGAACTTAGATTCATACTCCACAGCCAAATATACTGCCATTCGCGGAACCTTGAAAATCTTGACCAGCTACGAGGCTTGCATTGATAGCGTCTCTCTGGAGTTGCAACGTATTTGGAATCAATTCTTCAAATAATGCTGCGCTTTCTGCCATGGTACCGGGTGCCCAACCAACCTGACCTCGTTTCTTCGAATTATCACGTTTGCATCTATTCATTTATTGTCCAGTCAAGTCACCGCGTTCAAATGATTGAAATGTCCTTTTATCCAGTTTGCAGTTAGCTGTATAACTTCCTGAAAAAGCCATCTGGTTGATGTGCGAAAGCTTGGAAAGTTTTACTTCTATTCTACGCCAAGAAATTTCGGATTATTAGGATAGTGATACTATTTTGAGTATAATTGGTGTATAGTTACTACTTATTGATCATTCTTATTCAACTGCCTTGTTTTACAACCGTTATTTCCTCTATGTTTTCTCTCCAGCGAAACATGCGCCTCTCGCGCGTATGATGCTCATGTACCGTTGCTTACAAAGTCATCACCCTTCATCTCACGTCTAACGCTGTCTGAAAGTTTATAATTATGCAAGCCAAGTACATTATTTACCTGTTTTATCATAACAGCGTCGGTCGCTCAATCCGACGCTCTTACTTGTGGCCCGACGGTTCCCCTGCGCAGATGTTTTCGACAATCAATCCGTGCTGTTCTTCAAGTTGAATATTTGTCATATTGTAGCTCAAAATCATTCTAGCCGTAACTTTCTTACAAAGTGAAGTGGATGCCCATCATCCCATGGTTCCCAGTCAGTAATGGCTTAGTTGAACTTTTAGATCCCTGATAAGTGCATGTTTATGTCTTGTTGTTACACTCTTTTTCCACTTGAACTCTCATTCAGCTGAATTGCATCATCTTTAATTTTGACGCAGACGTCATCAACTGTTTTGCACTTTACTCCTGCTTTGTTGCTTTGCTCCCATCTAATCAAAGTATGGTGATATTTTGTGTTGGGTTTTGTTTGTAAATATTACTTCTACTATATTTTATTGTACATAGAGCTTTTATGTACTTTCATTTTTCAAATAATTAAAGAACTTCTGAAAAAAAAAGTGACACATCTGTGTCATGGCACCCAATTCTGAATAAAATTCCACCACATACTTTTGTATATGCAGCTTTTTTTTCTTTTGATTGGAGGTTTAACGAACACCGTGAGCAACTCATGGGCCTATAAGCAGTCGCCCGTCCCTAATTTAGTGTCACTGTTTCCAGGGAAGGGAGAGAGCCAGTGGCGTAAGACAAACCCAACATCCATACCTCACCAGGATTCGAACCCAGGGCCTTTCACAGGCGAATGGTGATAAGCCGGCGCTTAGACGACTGCGCTACGCGGGCGGCATCTGCAGTTGTGCCGGTATTGTTTACGTCATCATTTCGGTAAGTAATAGAGTTCCTACGGTTTGAATTTCACATACTCAGGCCTCTCCTGCGCGACGCTACCGGTCAAAACCTGGCTCGTCCTTACATTTTGCACACCTGTATATATTGGTTGCGAGGTAACATCGGTTAGACAGTAAGAAACACAGAGTGGAAATTTGTGTTTGGTTTTAATGTATGCTACTGGTAGTAACAATTTCTGTTTGCCCCTTCTGAAAACTAAGATTTGTGCAGCCTTGCTCTGGCCTATATCATTTCTGAAAAAACATTAAATAATCTTACTTAGGTTTTAGGATATCTTCTCTACACTTTTGAGCAGGCCCAGTGCCGCTGTCAAACACATGAAAACACACAAAAGAAATAACACATATTTCTTACGGCCGATGACGTTCACTTACTCTTTTCTGTGAATGAAATTTAGGTATCTTTAACCTAATCAATCGTAATGTGAAGGACAAATTAAACAAAAAACAAAAAGAAGAAAAAGGAAAAACATTAAACTCAAATTTCTTTAAAAACACACCAAATCGCACAGATCTTCTTTCAAAAGTTTGGACTGCTCGAGCAGACATCAACGTGGCTGATTCGAAAACTCTGGTAGGTGATTTTTCGCATCATGTTTCAAGTAATGACGGACATCGAGACCCACTCATACCGTTTTCACCGAAAACAAAGGAGAGGCTGTAATGAAAGTCCAGGAGAAGACGTCTGTGAAGCTGCTGCTTCCGGAAAATAGTTTGTTTTTTTTTTTTTTTTTGATTGGAGGTTTAACGACCACCGTGAGCATCTCAAGGGGCTATAAGCAGTCGCCTGTCCCTAATTTAATCGGGTCACTGGTTCCAGGGAAGGGAGAGAGCCAGTGCCGTAAGACAAACACAGCATCCATGCCTCACCGGGATTCGAACTCGGACCCCGTTCGGACGAATGATCAGAGGCCGTCGCTTAGACCAATGCGCCACCGGGGCGGCCTTCCGGAAGTTCAACACGCCAACATATGATACCACTTCCCGTGCCAGATTGCCTCAATGCTAGTTAAGTGTGAATTGGCCGCCCCGGTGGCGCAGTGGTCTAAGGCGATGGCTTCTGATCATTCGTCCGAAAGGGGTCCGGGTTCGAATCCCGGTGAGGCATGGATGTTGTGTTTGTCTTACGACACTGGCTCTCTCCCTTCCCTGGAACCAGTGACCCTAAATTAGGGACGGGCGACTGCTTATAGCCAATTGAGTTGCTCACGGTGGTCGTTAAACATCCAATCAAAAAAAAAAAAAAAGTGTGAATTGTTTTCTTATTGGAATATTAACGACAACCGCGAGCAACTCAGTGGGCTATAAGCAATCGCCTATCCCTAATTTAGGGTCACTGGTTCCAGGGAAGGGAGAGAGCCAGTGCCGTAAGACAAACACAACATCCATGCCTCACCGGGATTCGAACTCGGTACCCGTTTGGACGAATGATCAGAGGCCATCGCTTAGAACAATGCGCCACCAGGGCGGCCTTCCGGAAGTTCAACACACCAACATATGACACCACTTCCCGTGCCAGATTGCCTCAATGCTAGTTAAGTGTGAACTGTTTTTTTATTGGAGGATTAACGACAACCGTGAGCAACTCAGTGGGCTATAAGCAGTCGCCTATCCCTAATTTAGGGTCACTGGTTCCAGGGAAGGGAGAGAGCCAGTGCTGTAAGACAAACACAGCATCCATGCCTATACGGGATTCGAACTCGGACCCCGTTCGGACGAATGATCAGAGGCCATCGCTTAGAACAATGCGCCACCAAGGCGGCCTTCCGGAAGTTCAACACACCAACATATGACACCACTTCCCGTGCCAGATTGCCTCAATGCTAGTTAAGTGTGAATTGTTTTTTTATTGGAGGATTAACGACAACCGTGAGCAACTCAGTGGGCTATAAGCAGTCGCCTATCCCTAATTTAGGGTCACTGGTTCCAGGGAAGGGAGAGATCCAGTGCCGTAAGACAAACACAACATCCATGCCTATACGGGATTCGAACTCGGACCCCGTTCGGACGAATGATCAGAGGCCATCGCTTAGACCAATGCGCCACCGGGGCGGCCTTCCGGAAGTTCAACACGCCAACATATGATACCACTTCCCGTGCCAGATTGCCTCAATGCTAGTTAAGTGTGAATTGTTTTTTTATTGGAGGATTAACGACAACCGTGAGCAACTCAGTGGGCTATAAGCAGTCGCCTGTCCCTAATTTAGGGTCACTGATTCCAGGGAAGGGAGAGAGCCAGTGCCGTAAGACAAACACAACATCCATGCCTCACCGGGATTCGAACTCGGACCCCGTTCGGACGAATGATCAGAGGCCATCGCTTAGACCAATGCGCCACCGTGGCGGCCTTCCGGAAGTTCAACACACCAACATATGATACCACTTCCGGTGCCAGATTGCCTCAATGCTAGTTAAGTGTGAATTGTTTTTTTATTGGAGGATTAACGACAACCGTGAGCAACTCAGTGGGCTATAAGCTGTCGCCTATCCCTAATTTAGGGTCACTGCTTCCAGGGAAGGGAGAGAGCTAGTGCCGTAAGCCAAACACAACATCCATGCCTCAACGAGACTTGAACCCGGACCCTTTTCGGACGAATGATCAGAGGCCATCGCTTAGACCAATGCGCCACCGGGGCAGCTAAGTGATAAATGTAAAATACGGTGGGAAATATTTTCGATGGGTGAAATTCAAGTTGCGCGTCAAATAGTTTGATCTAGAATTCACTTTAATTTGAAACATTTGAAGAAGGAAAGAAAGTGGACTGAAGACAAGTTGAACTGGATATCCCATTGAAAACACTAACATGTGATACCGCATACGTATTAAGCTGAAAGAAAATTCTGTGTTCAAAACATCGAGATTGGTTTTACTATTATATGAATTTTTCGATCCTTTGAAGAAGCTGTAACAACATATCGTACACAATGGCCGTAGATTTCGTTCTTATCGACGTTCCTTAAGCAAAGTTCTTACCACTAGTATTTAAATAGCTATTTCAATAGCAAGTCTTGTCTTTTCCAAAGACATAATTTGAAAGTGGTCTAAATAAAGTGCCAAGTCGGTGTATACAAAGGTGCGCATAAGCTTTATCGGTAAAAACATCTCCGCACTTTGAAAATGAATGGGAGAAATACGTTTTCTCTGTTCATAGCAAGGAAGAAAGCAAATCAAAGGATTCTCAAAGTGCCTATTCGCCTGTCAATAAGCGCAACTTTCCGCTCTTCTGGAAGTTCGAGTGATTTTTTTTTGTTCAGTGGAAGAAGGACTGCTCAAGATTTGACGTTTTACCTGCCTGCTTATTCCTTTGAGGAATTGCTATCTTTACTTCAGGAAGCCTGACTGCAATTTTCTTTTCTAGAGGATAGAAAAAAACATACACGATTTTTCCATAAATATTTGAACGTTTTTAGGAGCCACAATTTTTCATTTGTTTAGAAAATGCATAATTGTGTTTTGAAACAAACACAAATATGTATTTTCTAAGCTAAGGAGAAATTGTGGGGCCTGAAGGAAATGTGCTTCTAGGAAAAATATTTCAAGAAATTATTTCGGATCTTAAGAACTAAAAAATTCAAGAGAGTAGATTAATGTGGAATAGAAATATTTTAGGACAGATCCTAACATTATTTAACTAATGTCCTCAATGTGCATATAACTTTGGCGTTATTAAGAGTTTCGTTGCAATCTGGTTTGTTAAGAGAGTGTTGGTCAAACATCAGTTTGAAACGCATTCCGTTTTTTTACTGAAGAATTTATACATTGATTTGCGTTATATGAGTGCAACTGGAGGTTATTAGCCATTGTTGATAATATTTCACGTCTATATGGCTGTATTCATTTTTTGTTGGCTTTAAGAGTAACTTGGCCGCCCCCAGTGGCGCATTGGTCTAAGAGCTCGCTTATGATCATTCGTCCGAGGAGAGTCCAGGTTCGAATCCCGGTGAGGCATGGATGCTTGTGTTTGTCACTCGGCACTGGACCTCACCGTGTTGCTTGTCCAACACTGGTTATCTGTGTACATTGGTCATTTAACATACTGTTAAAACATGTTTGATGTGCACTTGTTCACATTGTGTTACTTGATCACCACTGGTCTGTCTGTGTAAATTGATCAATTGGCATACTGTAAAATGTATGATATGTACTTGTTGCCGTGTAACATCTGTAGCATGTCTGATTGTTTGTCATGTCTCTGTATCACCAGGTCCAATAAATAATTTAAAATTAAACCTTCAATAATAAAACAAAAAACGTAACTTAAAGAGGAGTGTTTCTTGGAACATTCTGAACACAAAAACATTGCAGTTATTTGTTTTCGAACGAAGAAACTGTTTATCCATACAGGAAAAAGGACATGCTAACTAAACTGACAGCTATTCTACTGCGTTCTGAATGAGCTGCTTGCCTACAGCAATACACGGTTGGGTTACAAAATATTGAGACTGACTGATTAAAACTTATCTAAAAGCCATGCCGGGAAGGCATGGTTTTTAGATACATTTTTAATCAGCTATGTGATGGCAACAGCATCTATTTGAAAATTGCACAGATGATTTTTGTACGCTGTGCGTGACGCCATTCGGTAGAAGAACATTATCAATCCAGTCATTGAGCAGAGAATATGTACCCGGTTCTGTTTGAAAATCAGCAAAACTGTATCTCAGAGAGTTGAATTGTAGAGGGGTGTATATGGGGCTGATTGCCTATCTCGTGCACCTGTGGTATGCAAGCTTCAAGGATGGATGGGAAGATTTTGAAAATGACGAAAGCCCGGACCCCCGATTTCAGTGCGCTCTTCTGAACTCTATAGGAAAGTTTGCAAAAGACTGAAACGCAATCGTTGTGTGAACTTGAGGATGGTGGAATGTAAGTTCAGTGTTAATAAGGACACGATTCGTCATATTAGTGCAAATTGGGGAGGGTGGGGGTTATTCTCGTTCTCTCTCGCATGCTTTGTCAGACGACCATAAACATGCTCGAGTGGAGTAGGCCAAAGAAACCATGGAAATTTTCTCATGGCGGTCGTTAACCATCGCCTTCCAAAAAACATAAACACCGTATAGCGAGCTTATAACTACCCATAACTTTGAGAGATCCAGGATTTAACGAGCAAAACAAGAACTTTTATTTGGTATAATGTTAATTTAAAGCTAAAATAATCGTTTTTAAGGACCAAAATTTAAAGAAATCCCCGGATTTAACGAGGAACAGAAAAACTAAGATGTTGACCTTTAAGAAGCACAGTTATAAAATTTAATGAAATTCCATATTTAATGTGGCAGGAAAAATTTTCTCCACATTGTCTTGAAATGGGCGTAATGGAAATAGTGGCATATAGAAGGAACTTGCTACCGCGCAGGGGAATATCGGTTTACTAGTGAATGAACGTTTATAGAATTGAAAGAGTGTCAGCAAAGTTCAAAACAGACTACCAGGCAAAAAGAGGATAGGTGAGATTCACGTACATGCATTAAGCGGATTTCTGGACGATGATTGCAGCGAGCTTTAGGAAAATGGGGAAAGTATTATTCGGCAAAAATTAAGGGAATATAAATATAAAACGAAACAAAGAACATATTTTTGTTTTACAATCTTTCCATTAGATATATGTTTAACTTTCAGGATTTGCTGCTAGTATATACTCATGTAAGTTTGATTTTAATTTTTTTGCTGCCGCAGTTAAGTAGCTAAATCTTTCGGTATTACGGATATATAATATGAACGTGTATTCATATTATCATATATGCCGCGGGTAGCCTAGTGGACAACGTTCGTGACTGCAGCGGTAGGGACCTCAGGTTCGATCCCAGGCAGGCTCGATCCACTAAATATCCGCCGTGCGTCGGATGGGCACGTTAAGCCGTCGGACCCCGGGTACTGGCCCCCGGTAATAAATAAGGGCGTCTTTCTCCCCCTTTCTACTTCGCTTCCGTGGCACTTTCCTATCGGGCACTCTAGCCCAAATCTCCTACCTTCCTATTTCTAAGGGTTGTTTAAGACCTGGGGTCAGACACTCCCTTCCTAAAAATCCTCTACATATGATATGATAATATCATATATGAAAGATTTACGTGGAAAGACTTTTAACTCCAAAACAGATTTAGCGGGCGCCGGGTTTCAGTGACTATTTCCGAAGGTCCCGAACTGCTCGTTATAAGAGGTCTGTACTGTAAAATCCATAGGTGCATAAGAACAGGAAGCTGTGGAAATGTTCTCATGGCGGTGAACTGAGGGAAAATTGCCCACTCTCTGACTGCAAACAATGTTTAGAGCAGATCGTCATCGGATACTAAATGTTGCATCAAACCGTTTACAGATCTTGCATTGCACCAAGAGTTGCAACTCATGAGCAAGGATAGATGTCAAGAACATTCAGGAGTTGGGATTCCAACAATGTGCACTCATTTGGAGATAATGACTGATAGAACGAGACATGTATTATGTGATGTACTACAGATATGACGCACGTGCCAATTCCGCAAAGTTACAGCGATAAATTTCGTCGTTGTTGCTTAATTGAGAAAATATTTTGCTCCGGAGCAGAAGGATGCGAAGGTTGAGCTCCGCCGCCGGCAAATTTATGTTTCCACATTGGCGCCGGAGCGTAAAAATGGGTGTACTCTCTGTTTGGTACTTGGAAAAAAATTTTGTGTTCCTTCCACACATCGTCTAGAATGAATGAGAATTCCTTCTTCGCTTCTAAAAAAGTGCGATGCTTTTTTCACACATCGTCTTGAAGTTAGTTCTTAGGTCAACGATGGTTCTCTGGAATTCTTTCTTCTACAGATAGTTACTTCAAGCATGTCTTGCGGTGAATCTAAAACCTCCGATTTCGTGCCCTAGCCCTTTTTGATTGAGGGGATATATGTAACGCACTATAGACGTGAGGCACATGTCAAAACGGTATATAAGTACTTGCCGGTGTTGCTTGATTGGGAGGGCATTTGGCTTCGGAGCAGAAGGATGCGATATCGTCACAGAAAAAAATGTGTGCGCTATAGTTCATGGTAATACTAAATACTTGAAAAGCTTGGTACTTGAGACTGGAAGTTCTTAGGTCAACGATGGTACAATAAAGGCTTTAAAATAGGTCAAACATTTTGGACCAGGACCCGACCCGGACAAATATGCGTTGAACTATAATATATATACAGGGCGTTGAAAAATTTTCTCTGCAGCAGTGGGTGTTAGGTTATATGGAAATCAAACAAATGTATTATAGGAACGTATAATTTTCTCACTCAGAGGAAGTATTGAAACTGTCGTCCTTCATTTGCAAAACATAACCTAACTGTTTTACACATGTTTTCAAACACATTATTGCACATGTTTTCAAACACATTATTACACATGTTTTCAAACACATTTTTACACATGTTTTCAAACACATTTTTACACATGTTTTCAAACACATTATTGCACATGTTTTCAAACACATTTTTACACATGTTTTCAAACACATTATTACACGTTTTCAAACACACTATTACACATGTTTTCAAACACATTTTTACACATGTTTTCAAACACATTATTACACATGTTTTCAAACACATTATTACACATGTTTTCAAACACATTTTTACACATGTTTTCAAACACATTATTGCACATGTTTTCAGCACACAAAGTCCTGCGCAGTAATGGTAAGGCTGTTCCACCTAAGTTTGATGGCGACACAATCAAATTCTCTGAATTAAGCAGTTGTTGTACGTTTAATTTCAGTTTTTGTTGTTTTCTTCATAATTTATCAAGCTTCAGAATATGTTTCACAGCAACACCAATTTTCACAAGTTTATGATGAGCTGAAAGTTTCCAAAATGTGGATGTTGTTTTCATCATTGCCCCCAGAAGAAAGGGACACTTTTCTTTCTGAGGACACTCTTCCTTCATATTGCATGACAAATCATTTTTCAGTCCGCAGGCAACAGTATGGAGGAGAAATGTCCACAGTGCTCATTTTTCTTTGGAAAGAAAATTCAATTTTTGCTTTTCAAAAATAAAACGGAAATGAAACCTTGTCATAATCTGGTCAGGAACGGCTTGATCCAACCCTTTTTCCCAGCTAGAATTTGTCGACCCGTTGACACGCTCTAACCCCTGGCCAGTTTTCATCTCTAGTACCGTACCGAAATGTAATCGCACAGTGAGATTGTTACAGTCTTTACTGCAATAGTCAATAACGTGTACATGATTTATCTGTGTAATGCGAGTGATTTACTAATTAGGGTGGATTGAAATGTAACGCACAGCATTTTTTTCTCTTGGCAGGTTGCAAGTAGGAGATAGCAGTTTGGTAGACAACAAGTTTGAATTTCACGCTACAGACTGGTTTGGTTGGATCAGGTATCGATGTGGTAGAATACAGTGTGAATGACGGGATGTAGCGTTTGTTAGCGTCGTCTATACGAATGGTCGAAGTGTATGGCGGTGATTGTCTGGACCGCAGCAACATCTCCACGTGGTGCAGTTTCTTTGCAGAGGGCCGTGGCAACCTTACCGGTTCGCCACGTTCCGGTCGACCTGCAAGCGCGTCCTTAACTGCCACTGTGAGAGGCATTGAACAGGCAATTCTGAATGATCGGCTGATCCATCTTCGCGCATTGGCGCAGAAGTTCAATATTTCGTACGGTATAGCGTACGATATCGTGCATGGCAAATAGTAATTTTGCAAGGTCAGTGGGCGATGGGTGCCCAAGAAGTAAACAGACGACGAGGAGGAACAAAGAAAATTGCGCAATTTGGCTAAGAGATGCTCCAGCACCCACCGTACAGTCCTGACCTGGCTCCTTCGGACTTTCCTCTGTTTGGTTACTTGAAAAGATTCTTGGGCAGCCAACGGTTCGATTCGATTGACGACGTCAAATCTGTTGTCCGCAGGTAGCTATACGCCCAGAAAACGGGTTTTTATGAACAATGTACACAAAAACTTGTACCACGCTGGGATAAATGTTACAAGCGTGTCGGTTCATATGTTGTAAAATAGCTATGAAATACAGTTTCACCGTATATATGTTTTTGTTTTGCCCATCTATTAAACTGTTGCCAAAAAATTAGTGTACGCTACTTTTCGATTCACGCGAATAACCGGTAACACAAGTGCACGAAGATAAATATGAACCTCCAAATATGGGAATATTCTGTTAAAACGTGTGGACAGTGACGTTATTAACGTTTTGTGTGACCACAATACAGGTACAGTATTTTTTCAGGGGCATTTAATTTTCATCGTACTGCAATCACTCCTGTTTTCTGAGAACGAAAATTTTATGTGCTTCTTTTCTCAACACTAGCATAAAATCAACAGCGCATTAGCTGTTCTTTCAATGTTCTGCTTTTAGCTTTTCATTCCCTCCTGGTTTGCACCTAAACAATGTGAAGCTTTGAAGAAATGTCATTAATTAGCTAAAAGCCTTGCTTAGCCACAACAGAGAAAAAGACCCTTTTATGGGAGTGTGTTCCAGTCTAAGCGCATCGTAAAATATCAGATGGGAAAGATGGTCATCCTTAGGTCGATGCCTTACTAGGCTCTTGGGCGAGAATGAAAGAGAGAGAGAGAGAGAGAGAGAGAGAAGGAGAAAGCGAACGTGTAATCTAATTTCTTCTTTTTCTTTTTGTGCCTGCCCTAATTAGAAAACCTGAACTCTCAACTTGATAACACTCTTAAAAGGTAAAAAAATACCCTTGCACTAAAAACCGTGGAAATAAATCTTCTTTGTCACTTCCTGAGAGCCCATTCTTTATTCCACGCCTTTTTCTCATTCTGGTAAAAAGATGCTTTAAATAAAATAAGTTTTGCTCCTAAATAAATGATACTTTTATTACGTGTATTTATGCTGCCATTAATTTTTTAAGGGATTCTTTAAATGTTCAGAAAGACTAAAAATCCTGGTTCCTGCTCAAGAACATTTTTATGTTCACTGCCTTGAACTTTTTAGAGGTAAGATGGGATTAAGTTATTAAGTTCATGCTAGAAGAATTTTGCGATTTTTTTGCATGTGTGTTTGCACCGTTTTTTCCTATTTCGAACTTTTTTTTTATTAATTGTGACTTTTCAGTTTAGTGAAAAAAGTTTGCCTTGTCCACATTTATGCCATAATTTTCTTATAAAAACATTAGAAGTCTTTGAGAGAATAGATTAAACATACAAAACTGCGAGAAGAGGTTCTGTTCCCGAAGTTTAAAAATCTACCCCTCAAGGCATAGTGCTTTGACTCTCTGACTTCGGATCTGGTTTTCTCCGTTTCCTAGAATCAGAAAGAAAATGTGACCGAAAGGTTAGGGTATGGGACTTCTTACAGCCCTCTAAATTGCTCACGGTGGTGGTTAAACCCTGAAATAAAAAAATAAGATACCTGAGAAAAAAAAATCCACACCGTGAAAAAAATAACAGAATGCAAAACGACTTTCCTTTTTTTCCAGGCTTCAATTCCACTGAACATCTGAGTGATGTCCTAGGAATGAGTTCAAGATGAAATCAAAAATACACTGTATGTCAGAGAAAATGCCACACCATGAAGGTATGCTCAAAAACAGAACAAACTGCACACACAGATGGCCAAATAGGTCGTGAACAAGTGATTTAATTTTCACATTCAGACTCCTCTTCAGTGGCCTAATATAGAGGGTGATAAATAAGGAGTGTGGCCCCCATTTTGGGCAATACAGCGTTGAATGGGACGTGGCATCAAGGCAATGAGCGTTCGAAGAGATTCTTGGGGTATCGTGGACCATGTGGTGTTAATCCGAGTCCACAGTTCATTTTCATTTTGGGGATTGGAAGGGTACTCAAACGACGTCCAATCGTGTCCCACAGATGCTCGATGGGCAAGAGATCGGGGGTTCGTGCTGGCACCGGAAGCATCGGCACACCGTGTAAAGCATTCAGGCTGATACGAGGCGGTAAGCCACCGGGCGTTTTCCTATTGTGAAACGACGTTTGGGATTCCCTGCAGGTACGGTAGTGCCACGGGTCGCAGTACCTCGTCAACATAGCGGCGTGCCATCAATTTGCCCGTAATGCACACCCCCGCTGAGCGGCATGTTTGCGATAATAGCACCACACACAATGATTCCCCGCTGCCGGGCCGTCTGGTGCTCCACAGTGGCGGTGGAATCAGCCCATTGGCCACGTCGCCTCCGCACTCTCACACGGCGAACATCCATGGTGCGACAAAACAGTGATTCGTCGCTGAACACCACCCTGTTACATTCGGCACCGCACGCAGCTCAGGAGCGACACCACGTCAAGCGGTGACGATGATGGCTCTCTCTAATGGGCAGCCTTCGCAACGGATGAGTGGACAGAAAACCAGAAGTAGCCAATAGGCGTAACACTGTCCGCATCGACATCGGAGTATCCAAACCACCCAGTGTACTCCGCAAAATGTCGCCCGCTGAGGCCTGTGGGTCCCCTACGTCATGACGCCGGATGCGACGATCGGTGCGCTTGGACGTTGCACAGAACCTTCCTAGGACCACTGTCTCATGCGTTCACGTCTTCCTTATGTGGCATTTTCTCTGTCAGGCAGTGTATTTCCGTGAATGTGGGAATGGAATATTTTTGTTTAACATCAAATGCGAGTGCAAGTACAACGGCCGTTCCATAAAAACAGAGAGTTAAATCACACAAAATGCAGAAATATAGGAGAAGCTAAGTATAATTCGTGCCATAGGTAACACTAAAAACACAAGGGGGCTAAACCTGATTCACGATTATAAAACTTCCAACCATTAACGAGTAGTTTAAAACCGCCGTCAGTTGCTAAAAGCATACATTGATGGTAAAAGCAAAATATTAAAATCATTAGATCTTTCGAGGCTCCTAGAAGTCCATCATCAGAAAATACACTGGCGTGGAAAGATTAAGGACAAGACGGTTTTTCGAATTAACGTCGTGCAGAAGTGCTCCACATCGACTCGAATCATAACATAAGATCCCCAAGATGTAAGAATATGGAACACGTGAGCAAAATTTCACTTTATTGAAAAGGTAACTTCGAGCACAACTGGACAGAAGACAGAAACGTCGATGTGACAGGCGGCTGTCAAGATAAATCCAGGCTCTCACCCGTAAAGAGAACTCGACCCCATTCTGATGCGTCGAGTTCTTGTGTTCCTGGCACCACAGAAACCGCCGTCTCCGATGAGTAGGCGTTAATGGCACACACCGTACTGGTCTTCCTGAAAATAGACCAACTTTGTGCAGCCTCCTGGACACGGTAAAACACGATAACAGACGTCCAGTTTTCTGTTGCATGTGCCTTGCGATTTCTCCCGCTGTCTGCGTCTGTCTCTTCTCGCTTGTAGGACAATATACCGGTCGTCCGCCGCCGTGGTTGTTCGTGGGCGACCACTGCTAAACTCTCGGACAGCTGTTCCTGTTCTTTGAAATGCTCTCCAAGCTCGTGAAACGATGCTGTGAGCGATCCCGAACTCCTCGGCCACACTCGTCTCCTGGATTGTCTGTTAGCCATATCACACGATGGCAGCAACTCGACGTTATTCAAACCGATGTACACCGTGCAATAGCTTTCACCGAATTGCTGAGCTTACACCACCCGTGTGCTTTATACCCTTCCGACACTCCCCGCCCTACGTCATGCTGCATATATGCGCATGCCCTACCGTAGCGGACCCTAGTCTATCTTTTGAGTGGTCTTTCGGTTCACTCTGCCTTTTCGTTCCGCTGTTATGCTAATTTCTCCTCTTCGTCCCGAATTTTTGCACACCAGTGTATAAAAACATAGCCGTGTTGAAGACGACTTACATTAAATTGTCAAAAGTCGCAGGACACCCCTTCATAAACAAATGAACAGATCCGCTGCGTTGTTAAGATGCGCGGAACAGCTGCAAATGATATAAAAACAAGTCTGCAGCTAACCCTGATCTTATCGCACTGTGAGGTTGAGTGAAAATGTATAAAAGGCAAGCTATAAGTAAATCTTTCTTGAACTTAATATGAGTGATCTGTTTGACTTAAAGTGAGTGAATGAGAAGAACAACTTTACGTAGTGTACCCAAAGCCACATATACACGTTTCAAATAGTAAATTACGCAATAGGGCCAGTTGTGAATCTAGCATGCATATAGTCGATATGCTACCTACAAGTGAAAAATCATAGCCATTTAAAATTGAATTCTCCTCCAACTGAACAGTTACTTCTGTTATGGGAGATACTCTGTCATAATATATATATATCATCATCATCATCATTGTCAACCATTATCAATCCACTGCTGGACGAAGGTCTCCCAAAGTTTCCTCCACAACGGTCTGTCTTGTGCCAGTCTCCTCCATGTCACCCCTGCATACTTTCGAATTTCATCCACCCATCTCCCATGTGGTCGTCTTCTGGGTCTTTTCCTGTCCCTTGGAATCCAATCTAAAATTTCGGCTGTCCATCGATGATCTGTCCTTCTGGCAGTATGTCCAGCCCATTGCCATTTCAGGGATTTAACTCTGATCATGATGTCTTCCACTCTTGTCATTTTTCGGATCCACGAGTTCCTCTTCTTATCTCTCCTGGTTACACCAAGCATGCACCTCTCCATGCTTCTTTGAGTTGTCTGCAGCCTTTGTATGTCTCTTTTAGTTAAGGTCCACGTCTCTGCACCATACGTAAGCACTGGAAGGATGCATTGATCAAACACTTTTCTTTTAAGACATAATGGCATATTGCTCTTGAAAATTATGCTGTTTCTTCCAAAAGCTCTCCAGGCAAGTTTTGTACGCCGATTAATTTCTTCATCAATGTGACCCTCACTTGATATCTGCTGTCCAAGATAAATGTACGTGTCTGTTATCTCCAGCTTTTCTCCATCAATCGATAAATCTTCATTTCTTGTAAAAGCATTGAACATCACTTTTGTCTTCTGAAAGTTCATTTTTAATCCCACTTCTTTACTCTTGTCAGCAAGTTCCTGGATCATACTCTGCAGCTCTGATGGGGTAGTTGCAAAAATGACTACGTCATCAGCAAAACGAAGGTGGGTTAGATAATCTCCATTAATCTTTATCCCCTTGTTTTCCCAGCTCAGCGACTGAAAAACACTCTCCAAAGTGGCATTAAAGAGCTTCGGAGATATGGTGTCACCTTGTCTCACTCCCTTTCCAATTTTTACGTGTGTTGTATTTTCAAACAGCCGAATCTTTGCACTTGCATTTTCATAGATGTTATTAATAATATCAATGTATGCATCTTCAATACCGCAGGTTTTCAGAGCCATTGTAACTGCTGATGGTTTCACCGAATCAAAGGCTTTTTCATAATCGATAAAAGCCATGCACAATGGAAGTTCATATTCCCTCGCTCTTTCAATTAGTTCTCTCAGCACGTGGATATGATCTATTGTGCTGTAGCCACTCCTGAATCCAGCTTGTTCTCTCGGTTGAGCCATGTCCAGTGTTACCTTCAAGCGGTGTGAAAGAACTTTAGTGAAGATTTTATAAACTACTGATAGGAGGCTGATAGGTCTGTAGTTTCCGAGATCCTCAATGTCACCTTTTTTATGTAGCAGGATCATTGTAGCGGTGTTCCAATCCTCAGGAATCTTTCCTTCATTAAGGCATCGAGTGAAAATCTGGGCGAGTACTGTTTCGATTTCTCCACTTGCTTCTTGTATGATGTCTACAGTAATTCCATCTTCTCCTGGAGCTTTTCCTCGCTTCATGTTCTTGATTGCATGTGCAACTTCTGCTGGAAGGACTGGAGGAACTCTGGTACTGGTATCTTCCATGATGTCTGGAGTGCACATATCATCCCTTTCATATAATTTGGAGTAGAAATCTTTCACTCTTGTCAAAATTTCGCCTCTATTTCTTGTTACAGAACCATCTTCTTTTCTCAGTGCCATAATCTGTTTTCTTCCCTTACTGAGATGTCCCTTTGCTATCTTTAGGCTTTGGTTGTTTTCAATTGCTTTCCTCACTAGTTCACAGTTGAATTTCCTTACGTCTTCAGTGATACTTTTTCTTACTGTCTTGCATAGCTCTATATATTCCACTTTGGAAGTCACATCTTCTTTAGTTGTCCTCATCTCTCTTCTTTTTGCATCAACATTTTGGTTTTTCCTGATAATTTGTTCACATGCAACTTGTTCTTAGACCCAGCTAATTTTGTTGCTGTTTCCATAAGAGCTTTGGTTACTTTTCTGTTAACTTCAGAGATGTCCACTTCTTCCGATGTTAGGCCTTCTAAAGCAGAGAACCTGTTCTTCAGTTCTAACTTGAAGGTATTATGGTGTTTTTTAAGGTTGGTTATGTCAATAGATTTTGTTTGTCTTATGAGCTTGCCACGTTCAAGTTTAGTGTTGAGGTGCATCTTACATCTCACCAATCTATGGTCACTACCTGTGTTGAACTTGTTTAGCACAC
The DNA here is from genome assembly GCA_039090855.1 of Macrothele yani. Lineage (NCBI taxonomy): Eukaryota > Metazoa > Arthropoda > Arachnida > Araneae > Macrothelidae > Macrothele > Macrothele yani. The sequence continues at coordinate 143,641,676 of CM077002.1, forward strand.
TGCAGTCTTCTATGACGAATTTTTTGTTACACATAATAAAATCAATTTCACTTGTCGTCCCATTTGGATGTCTCCATGTCCATTTCCTGTGTGGCTTTTTCTTGAAGAAGGAGTTCAAGATGAAAAACCCTTCTGCCTCTGCAAACTCAACGAGAGTATTTCCACGCTGGTTTCTGTTGCCGTGACCGAATTTACCTACTGAAGTTTCATTCTGTTGCTGTTGCCCTATTTTTGCATTGAAATCTCCCATTTTTTTTTTTTTTTTTTTTTTGCATATATATATATATATATATATATATATATATATATATATCAAGTGAGGGTCACATTGATGAAGAAATTAATCGGCGTACAAAACTTGCCTGGAGAGCTTTTGGAAGAAACAGCATAATTTTCAAGAGCAATATGCCATTATGTCTTAAAAGAAAAGTGTTTGATCAATGCATCCTTCCAGTGCTTACGTATGGTGCAGAGACGTGGACCTTAACTAAAAGAGACATACAAAGGCTGCAGACAACTCAAAGAAGCATGGAGAGGTGCATGCTTGGTGTAACCAGGAGAGATAAGAAGAGGAACTCGTGGATCCGAAAAATGACAAGAGTGGAAGACATCATGATCAGAGTTAAATCCCTGAAATGGCAATGGGCTGGACATACTGCCAGAAGGACGGATCATCGATGGACAGCTGAAATTTTAGATTGGATTCCAAGGGACAGGAAAAGACCCAGAAGAAGACCACATGGGAGATGGGTGGATGAAATTCGAAAGTATGCAGGGGTGACATGGAGGAGACTGGCACAAGACAGACCGTTGTGGAGGAAACTTGGGGAGACCTTCGTCCAGCAGTGGATTGATAATGGTTGACAATGATGATGATGATGATGATATAACAATCGTACTTACTTTTTTCTTTTGTCTGAATTTCCAAAATAATATCGATTTCCCCATAATAACTGGCAACGTTTTCTAGAAAGACCCATTTTTCTATGGAATGTGTTGAGAACAAGCAAAGATTGAAAAATAGACTAGAAATAACACAAATATTTGAAGCATTTTCTAATAAAAAATATTCTAAATAAAAACACTGAAAGTACAATAATCTGCCTCCTTTCCTGAAGTCAACACATGCATCAGACTTGCTATTAAATCCAAGCACATGTATATATGTTCGAAACACATATATTATTCACATCCGCATGCAAATCCAGAAATATGTCTGCTGAGGCAAATGTTGTTTCATATTTGGATTCACAAGTAGAATTCTAATGATACACCCATTTTCCATATTTCCTTGTGTAGCAACACCTGATATGTTGTGTTCAGGTCTCATACTGCAACGAATCTAATTAAGAATGTATTGCTGAAACGGGAAGAAAGAAAGAGAACTTCTACATGACATTTCGATTCTATAAACAAAATTCAACTGAAGAGAGAAAACGAAACCCAATGGTGGAAAAATTTCAAATCATATTATGAAGCCATGAGAAAGAGATAACAAAAAAAACGACACTGTATTCTCGGTTATATAACCACGTCTTTTGTGTCTTTTCGACAGCAATCTAGATTTTTCCAGTAGATTTTCAGAAAATAAAAGTGAAAAAAAAATACTTTTACGCCCAGCAGCATTAAACATGCAACATTATTTAAGATACTGAAGATGAGGAGAGTTCTTTATAGTTAATAGAACTAGTTACAGAAAGGGAAACAAAACATTCAATTGTATTTGTAAAATTGGTACAATGTACACAAATGCAAACAGTAATGTACCCATGCTAGGAACATAAATGTGTTGACGGAAAATAACAGACTTTGCAAAAAGTGTTCCTCAAAGAGTAAAATATCCTAGGCTGAGGAACGTTTTCAAACTGAATGAATGACACAAATGGGAATAAAATAACGTATTTTTCACAGTGAATGTGGATTTAACCATGAAGGGATTTTTAGATGGACAGTATCTTATCAAACATAAATACATGCTAATCCTTCCCGGATGCATATTTAGTAATCAGAAAAAATTAAAAAGTACAATGGTGTTCAAAATTAAGAGAATTTGCACATTTTGTCGATTTTCACAAAAGGTACGGAACCAAAGGTACAAATTATGCCGCCGAATAAGAATGCAAATTTTCAGCGGAGGGCATGAAAAGCACACGTGGCTTTTTCCGCGATTAGTTCGCTCGTACTCCTCGGCGATATTCGTTGTGTTTTTCGCAGGAGTTGGTTCAATTTCATAAGCAATCAGGTAAAATGAGTTGCTACTAATGTATTGATGACATAATGAGGTGGAGAATCGTCGGTAGATTGGAGGCAGGGCAATCGCAAATGCTGATTGCTACAGACCTCAATGTAACTCTCAGTGTCGTGTGCAATTTGTGGAAACGGTTTAAGAACACCGGATTCATATTGAGAAGGCATGGGCAAGATCGTCCAAGAGTCACGACGGCCAATGAAGATCGTTATTTGACACTTTCAGCGCGGCGCTACAGGACTGCTACAGCTGCAAAGCTATCTCGTGAGCAGCATGCCCCCACTGGGACCCGAGTTTCAAGGGTTACTGTTTCCCGAAGGTGTCATGAGAGAGGGCTTTTGCTAGAACACCCGCTGTTCACATTCCGCTCACTTCAGCACACAAGAGAGCGCGTTTAACATGGTGCAGACAACACCAGCCTTGGACCAGACTTCAGTGTTGTAACGTTCTCTTCACAGACGAGTCGCGATTCAGCCTGGACACTGATTGTCGAAGTACCTTCATCTGGAGAGAACATGGGACCCGATACCTTTCCTCCTACATCCGAGAAAGGGACCGCTATGGCAGCGGAGGTGTCATGGTCTGGACAGGTATCATGTTGTACGGTCGCACACCTCTCCATGTGTTTGACAGAATCTCTCTTACTGCTGAGAGGTATAGAGATGAAATCTTACAGCCCTATGCTCGACTTTTCAGGGGCGCAGTTGGCCCTCTATTCCTTTTTATGGACGACAACGCTCATCCACATAGGGCTTACATGATCGAAGATTATCTTGAAAGTGAGGATATTCACCTGATGGATTGGCCAACCAGATCGCCAGATCTAAACCCTATCGAACATGTCTGGTACGTCCTCGGGAGGGCAATTGCATCTCGCCATCCCCTCCGAGAACGATCCAGGTGCTGAAAACTGCGTTGCTGCAGGAGTGGGACGACTGCCACAGGGACTCTTCAACTGCCTCGTTTGCAATATGACGCCGCGCTTTGAGAGCTGCATGACTGTGAGAGGAGACCATACCCCATATTAGAGTCATTTTATGTTGTTTTTTTTTGTTGTTTTTTTATTGGAGGTTTAACGACCACCGTGAGCAACTCAATGGGCTATAAGCAGTCGCCCGTCCCTAATTTTGGGTCACTGGTTCCAGAGAAGGGAGAGAGCCAGAGCCGTAAGACAAACACAACAACCATGTTTCACCGGGATTCGAACCCGGACCCCTTACAGACGAATGATCAGAGGCCATCGCTTAGACCACTGCGCCACGTGTGCGGCCATTTTTATGTTCGATCTTGCAACGTGGATTTTGGATATTCCTGCGCTGATGAGCCTTACTAACGATCATGAGTGCGTACCATGACTGTTGTATGGTATAATTTTTTCTCTTATATAACTGTGTATCCATACCAAATTTCAATAAAATGTGACCATTAGTTTTTCAGAAATTCGACAAAATGTGCAAATTCTTTTAATTTTGAACACCAGTGTATATGCGAAAAATATTTTAATGCAAATGTTGCACGCTGGTAAAATCATTTTTCAAATACGATTCCTAGATACACAGACTGCAAGAAAAAGACGTTTTATGCATACCTCCTAGAGGGAAAACTGTGAATTATCAAAAGGAATTTTTTTGAAATACTTTGTGTCAAAACTGTTATACAATAAAAAAAGAAGTCTCTACTTAGGGTGTTTAGAAGCGGAGATACAGTTTCAAACATAAACACTCACTAATGCCTCATAGTGCCATTATACACCATAGAAAATCCAAGAAATTTTATGAAAATGCTTAACTAAGAGGTTGATATTTATTTTATAACAATGTTTCATATCGATCTTTTGGAACCAATGATATCGAGAAAAAAATAAACTTTTTAGAAAACAATAATTTGTTTAAAAAGAATGAGAATGATTTTTGAAAACAATAATGATATCGAGAAAAAATATAATTAATATTTTCGGCCGTTAGCGGTAAATTTTCGATTATTCTCGCAGGAATTCTGAACACAGCCTTTTCGTAGTGAGCGGAATACGACCGAATGGGCTTTTGTTTTAATCTGTATTTTAAATGTGTAAATACCGCTGAAAATACACTGCCCTGCTTTTTAAAGACGGAAACCAGCATATCTAGAAGTAATCTTAATTTACAGGAAATTTAACACCATGTTCTAAAACCCTTGACCCTTATGACGAACTCTAGTCTTCATGGAATACATTCCAGTAGATTTTTGTAAATATTCGGTGATATATTTCACCATTCGGTCTTCGATGCAGTAAATAGTTCAGTTTTTTTTTGGAGGTGATCTCTTCTACCACTCATTGGACAATTCAGTTTGTTCCACAGATTCTCCAGAATGTACAAGTCAAGAATCTGGGATTACCAGTCCAACTTTTCGAACCTCATGTTTTTCCAAACCAATAGGTAACAAAGAGAGAAATACGAGAGTCGTTTAAAAAGTAACGCGATTGACTTTACATGCGGTAATACAGTAAACATCGTTACACTTCCATACTTTCGAAGTATTCTCCCTCTATCTAAATGCACCGGTCCTTGACTTCCGATACAAAAGGCCCTCGCACAGGTTTGTGATGTCACTGGCGGTGGTTTACAGCCAACGAGAGAAACAGCTTGGGCGCATCGGATCATATTTCCAATGGTCATGATCGTTGTTACGCATTCCAACCGTAGGTTGAAGAAGCATATATGCTCCAGCTTATTCCGTCTGTCTGTCTGTCCGCACAATAACTCGCGTAAAAATGGTTCGATTTCGATGAAATTTGTGTATGTGGTAGGGAACAATCTGTGGACAAACACTATTGAAAATGGACGAAATGTGGTCAAATGCTAGAACATACGTATTAGAGGGATTCATTAATAGCCCATATGCGTCATAACTTACGTAAAAATGCTTCGATTGCGACAAAAATGTATCATGTTGTTCCGGAGGTAAACTGAACCGGTTTTGTTTAATATAATAGAAATGAGGTCGAAGGTCAGGGCACAAGAGCAATATTTATTCCACAGTCATTATCCTCATAACTTTACAAAAATGCTTCTATTGCGAGAAAACTTTATTATGTTGTTCCGGAGGTACACTGAACCGGCTCTGTTGAATATCATCGAAATGAAGTCGAAGGTCAGGGAACAGGAGCGCAATTTATTCCACAGCCATTATCTTCATGATTTGAGTAATAACTTGAGTAATGATTTCTGGTATGTTGGAAAGCGTATTATAATCAATGCATTGCAAGATTTTACTAACTTATTTAAATCTGAAAATCAATTTGTTGATTCTGTATGTTTTTTTTGTTTAGTTTTTCAGCCGGTGACTTTAGAAACAAGAATGAACGGTCATGGGAGAATGTTTTGGAAACGGAACATATTTCCGATTATGACAATTATTTATTTCGAATTTCGGTATTGTACTGCAAAATTGCATCACAATAGTGACAAATCGGTGCAAAAAATGCTTAACATTATCGTGTTCTTAAAAGAGTGAGAAGGAAAATTATTACCAGGTTGTAGCACAAATTTTTTTAAATTTGAAAATCAATTTGTGGATTCTGTATGTTATTGTTTTTTCAGTCAATAATTTTAGAAACAGGAATTAACAATCATGGGAGAATGTTTTCGAAAGCCACGTCATTCTTTTTAGCTGTTATTTGAAAAAAAAAATATCTGAACTAATTGTAATGTGAAAATTCTCTCCCTATCTACACTGCTGGCCACCCAAAATGCAACACCAAGAAGGACACGAGATAGCAAGGCCAGATTTACTGGACACAAAGCAACAGATTCAAAGATAAAACGATTGAGCTTACAGGCCCGTGCGATTAGCGGAACACGCAGACATCAATAGTTCGTGTGGTCCCCATGTCTGGCAATAAGGGCAGCTACACGCCGCTGCATCGAACAAAAGAAGCTTTGGATGTGGGATTGGGGTATGTCGGTCCAGGCTGCTTCCACACGTTGTTACAGTTCATCAGGCGTAGCCGCGGGTGGTGTTTGCCGGGCCACTCGGTTGCCGATCAGCGAGCGGACGTGTTCGATGGGCGACTTATCGGGAGAACAGGCAGGCCACGGCAGCAGTGACACCTGCTGGGCCGTGAAGAATTGTTGCACGATGCGTGTCACGAGCGGGCACGCATTGCCGTGTTGATACGTGGCCGTTGGCAGGTCCTGCATGTAAGGGAGGACTACAGGCTCCAAAACGTTGGAGATGTAGCGGTGGCTGTTGAGTGTATCGGCGATGCGTACCATAGGGGTGCGGGTGTCATATCCAATTGCGCCCCAAACCATAACGCCAAGGAGACGGGCCGGTATGGCGATGCATAAGGCAAGCGTCATACAGTATCTAGCCGCGGTGCCGCCACACGCGGATCCGACCATCGTGGTGTTGCAGGCAGAAGCGGGATTCGTCGGAGAAGATAATATCGTACCATTCCGTAGTCCAGTTGCGGCGTTCAGCGGTCCACTGCCGCCACACTCCCCGGTGGTGTAACGTCAATGATAACCGGAGCAATGGGCGGCGTGTGACATGTCTCTGCTCCTGCAGACGACGTCAGACGGTACGTGCTGACAAAGGTCGTTGCAAAACACACCCTAATTCCTGCGCTAACGTTCGTGATGTAGCGGTGCGAGACGTCCATGCCCGCCGTACAACATGGCGGTTTTCCCAATCGGTGGTGTGCCGCGGCTGCTGCAATCGCTCACGTCGGCCCGTCCGTCCATCCTGCACCCACCGAATCCATGCTCGCCTCACTGTGGCTGGATGTCGTCGCACACGGGCGACGATGTCTCGCTACGATAAACCGCTGTCGCGATAAGCCACTATTCGTGCTCTGTCGAACTCCGAAACGTGCTGGAATAACTGCCGTATTCTGCGACGAGGCATCAGGAAGCTTCCCACGCACAGGTCCGGCAGCACAACACACTTCCAGTACTTACACCCCACGTTCTGTGCACTTTTCTTATAGTGCTTCTCGGTGGCGTGCCGGGCGCACATGATTTGCAAATGCCCTGCAATGCTAATCGTTTGCATGTCCTCTCGCGGGCGACGCATTCTGCGAATTTCAGGCCAATCGGAAGCTTCCTTCTTGGTGTTGCATTTTGGGTGGCCAGCAGTGTATAAGTGTTCACTGCCGCCATTATGGGAAGTAGGCATGTAAACATTTATATTCAGTGGACCTCAGCAATATAAATTTGCTGAAATGCTTTTTTTTTTCCAAATCTTGACCAAATGTATTAATTAAAGTTTTACGTATTTTCTAGAGGAAGTCATTTTGATTTCACATTACCAGAACATAAGCTTTAGGATTTCCCTTAAACTTCATCTAATAACAAAAACATTATAAATATACAAACGTGCTTGTGTTTTATATGTGTCCAAATACACTTTTTCTCTTAATATAAATTTAAAAAAAGTTAGTAAAATCATGCAATGCATTGATTATGATACGCTTTCCAACATAGCAGAAATCATTACTCAAGTTATGAGGATAATGGCTGTGGAATAAATCTCGCTCCTGTGCCCTGAACTTTGACCCCATTTCCATAACATTTAACAGAACCGGTTCAGCATGCCACCGAAAAAGCATGATAAAGTTTTGTTGCAATCAAAGCATTTTTACTTACGTTATGACGCATAAGGGCAATAGAATGAATCCCGCTCCTATGTCCTGGCCTTTGACCCTATTTCTTCAATTTTTAATAGAAGTCGTCCACAGATTGTCCTCTACCACATACTAAAAAATTGACCGAAATCGAACTACTTTTACGCGAGTTATCGTGCGGTTGACAGACGGACAAAGTTGGATCACATATATTACTTCAACTTACAGACAGAAAGCGTAAGAAAAGGAACGTTAAGAAAACTGCTAATATTGTTTAAACAGTTTACACTAAATCTCATTCATGACATACAATATTTACAAAAACAAGTTAGTAAAATCATGCATTCATTATGATACGCTTTCAAACATGCTAGAAATCATTAATCAAGTTATGAGGATATTGGCTCCTGTGCCATGACCTTTGACCCCATTTCGATAATTTTAAACAGAATTGGTTCAGTATAGCTCCGGAACAACTTGATGAAGATTTGTTGCAATTGAAGCATTTTTAGTCAAGTTATGAGGATAATGCCCGTGGAATAAATCTCGTCTCTGTGCCCTGACCTTTGACCCTATTTTTATGATATTCAACGGAACCGGTTCAGTATACCTGCGGAACAACATGATAAAGTTTTGTCGTAATGGTCATTTTAAATAAGTTATGACGCATAAAGGTGATGGATTGTATCCCGCTTCTATGCCCTGACCTTTTGACCCCATTTCGCCCATTTACAATAGGGTTTGTCCCCAGGTCGTCCCCTACCATATGCTAAACTTTCATCGAAATCGAACCATTTTTACCGGAGCTATCGTGCTGACAGGCAGAAAGATAAACGTGGAACGTTAAGAAAACTGATCTAGGATTTTTCATCAAACAGTTTACACTAAATCTTATCCATGTCACATTTACACCAAAAAAAAAAAAAAAAAAAGATTCACATCTTCGAAATTAGTTTACACAAGTTTTCAATAACCAGAAGAATCCAAAGTACAAACTCTAAAATTTAACCTAACTCCGAAATGCGCTGCATTCAAAATATGCACGTACATAAACATCAATACATCCATGTATTTAATAAAGTTCTCACCTCCTAATGAGCATTTTTGTTTGGGGCAGCAATTATGAAATGTGTTACCGTGCTGTATTTTGTGATCTTGAAGTTTTCTCTTCTTATGTCATTCAGCCATTCCCCGCATAAAACTCTTGTCGCATTTCTTAAATAATTCTTATTAAATACCTAGCACAATTTAGTACACTAATTTCAGCATGTAGCATTAACAAATGCTTTTACGAACGTCAGTAAGCAACGTGTTTGATCGCTGCGGTGGATCCACGTGAGCCCGGTGAATCTCGGTAGTTCCACGGGTGTGACGTCAGACCCTGCCTGGGGTTTCTCGCGTCGGCGCGTAGGCCTGTTATATCGAGGTTCACGGGCGGTCTCACCTTCCTATCCACGCGTTCGAAGCTCTTCCTCGGTATGTGGTTCAGGATACCCGTCACAGCGAAAATCCTCCAAATACGTGGCGTCAGTGAATAAACGATGACATTGCTCTTACCAAGTTTTATCACCCATAGCAACCGAAAAATTGTTATCCGGTTACCTGTGTGGGATCCGAAACCCATATCTCTCGATATCTAGCCGAGCACATTAACCTTGCGCTACGGTGGCCAGCAATCAATGGCGCCATGTGTGTTTTTCTGTCAGTTTCTGACATAAATCCGTTTTTGTTTTGGACCATTGGGTTTTGTACGTGAGGAGTTCGATTTTCGAAATTTGAAGTTATTTTTTAGAAATGGTGTGTTGTTGCGCTTACGGATGTCATAACGATTCCGGGCGAGCACCTCCTGGAGTTACTTTTCACGGGTAAGCAAAGGAGAAACATTTCATATAAAATCTTTTAATTTCCGAAGAGCATTTAGTAGTAAAGCGCGTATTTGAATTCAATTTAGATCATCATCATAATCATTGTCAACAATTATCAATCCACTGCTGGACGAAGGTCTCTCTAAGCCTCTTCCACAACGGTTTGTCTTGTGCCAGTCTCCTCCATGTTACTCCCGCATACTTTCGAATTTCATCCACCTGTCTTCCATGTGGTCTTCTTCTGGGTCTTTTCCTGACCCTTGGAATCCAATCTAAAATTTCGACTGTTCATCGATGGTCTGTCCTTCTGGCAGTACGACGAGCTTATTGCCATTTCAAGGATTTAACTCTGATCATGATGTCTTCCACTCTTGTCATTTTTCTGATCCACGAGTTCCTCTTCTTATCTCTCTTGGTTACACCAAGCATGCACCTCGTGTTGCATGCTTGGTAAAACCGGGAGAGATCAGAAAATGAACTAGATATGACCAGCTTAATTTTCCCATTTTGATTGGCAGAATGGCACTGAACAATGTGACATTTTGTTGTGCTTACAAAGGAAAAAATATATTCCAATAGAAACTCAGAAAGTCATCTTTCGGAGCATATGCACACAGGTAAAAAGGTAAATGCACACAGGTAAAAAGCCTAACCAACCTGATGTATGTTCCGAGCAATTTACTCGAGAAAGTGGTCTTCCGAAGCATTTACTCATTCACACGGGAGAAAAGCCTCGCGAATGTGATGTATGCTCCAAACAATTTTCTTGGAAAAGTCTTCTTTCACAACTCATCCTCCTTTCACACAGGTGAAAAGCCTCATCAATGTGATGTGTGCTCTAGTAATTGCCCAGAAGACTAACCTTTTAAGGCATGTGCTTGTTCATTCAGGTAAAAAGCCTTACCAATGGGATGTATGTTCCAAGCAATATCCTCGGAAAAGTAATCTTTCAACTTGTTCACAGGTGAAAAGGCAACATCATAATATATCTAATATAACGTAATATTGGAGTATTACAGGTTACATAAATTTGCGTACATTATCATATTCTCTTCATTTTAGCAGAGCAGATCTCTGCAAAACGTCATTAAACTAAGATTAAAACTCGTCACTAAACTTAGATTATCATACACACAACTTAAAAAATTATGAAATTACACGGCGGTTTTACATACAGAATGAGGAAAACACTTGTACTCTACGCTGATGGCCCAGAAACCAGAAGAAATGTTTCCTAATTTCTAAATACTTGGAAGTAGCCGTAACCCCCGAAACATTGATAAGTCAACTAATAATATTCTTAAAAACAGTACATCAACGATTAATATAATAAAGATGGGCGAATTTATAAATATTAAAGGCAAATCGCTAACCGCTGGTCTTGCACAGCACTAATAGCTATTGCATAGTCTGCTCATGTCAGGCTTAAGATGGCTGCCATGACGTCACAGGCTTGACGTTTCGCTGGCTTCACTTGGATTGTATTGAGCCAACGGAGAGTGCTTTCTCCCCTTATTCCTACCTCCATGGGCTCAGCTACTGAGACATCTCCATCTGGCGGTCATTAACGGCACTGACTATATATTAATTACTAGCAGTTAAATCCAAAGAGAGAGATGCATTGTTCAGTTCAGTATTTCATGCAAACAGATACCCACGACATTTTTTTCGTTGTTGTTTGATAGGAAGTTTAACGACCACGTAAGCAACTCGATGGGCTATAAGCAGTCGCCCGTCCCTAATTTAGGGTCACTGTTTCCAAGGAAGGGCGAGAGCTAGTGCCGTAAGACAAACACGACATCCATACCTCACCGGGATTCGAACCCGGACCACTTTCGGACGAACGATCAGAAGCCATCGTTTAGACCACTGCACCACCGGGCCGGCCCCACGAAGTTGTTTTCTTCACTTCAGTGAATCAGTGAAAGTCACACTGGTCAGGTCCGGTCAATAGGGATGGTGCGCCATCACTTCGAGCCTAGATCTTGGATAACCTGCTGGGTAAACAAAGCAAAATGTACAGGGACATTATCTTGATGCAAAATCCAACGAGATTATACATATTATGAGCGTTTGGGGATATATTTTTTCTTTAGATAGCCTTTGAGAACTTTAGAATAATAGGCACAGGTAACAGTTTTTCCTTGGGGAACACCATGATCATACACAATTTCCATTTTACCGAAGAAGACCAGGTGCATGACCTTCCCTGCACTTGGTTGAATATTTGCTTTCTGTGATAGGGAATTCTGTTTGTGCTTCCATTGGGTCCTCTGTTGCTTTGTTTCTCAATCGAAATGGTGAACAAATGTCTCATCACATGTGACGACTCGATCCAAAAAGTGTAACTCGCGTCGTAGTAGGCTCTTCCATTGGCAAGTATTAACACGATTTGCCTTGTGTTCTTTCGTGAGCAAGTGAGGAATCCACTTTGCATCGACGTTTTTCGATACCACAACTGGTCTCTCACAATGTCATCAACAGAACCAACGAACATCAACATCACATTAGCAACCTCGCCAATGGTCATTCGACGGTATTCGCGCAAGAGTGCCTGGATGGTATTGACATTAACCTCAGTAGTCGATAGCTTGCAGGAGCACGGCGCATCTTCCAGATACCCTTCACCATTCACACATTTCTCGTGCCACTCAAAAACTCTTGCACGGGACAAAGCATCTTCTTTGTAGGCTATTTTAATCATTTCGTGCGTTTCTGTAGCGGGTTTATTCAAACGCACGCAAACTTTTATAGCTGCTCTTTGCTCCAGTTTAAATCCCTACTGGGCTACAGGAACACGTGAACTTTACGCTATCTACTGCAAGAATGAACTAGTGGAGCGCTGTAACGACGCATTGCCGCGTGACTGACCTTGCAGGTGTTCCGACACAGGCAGCTGCATCTTTCTGCGTCGGTTTGTATTGGCGCTATGACGTCAGTCTCGTTACTTTTTGAACAACGTACGTGTGATATAATGTCTTATCCTGAAGATACAGGTACGAGTCTTTCCTAATATTATCTCAAAATGTTGGTAGTGAATGATTGCCCAGGACATCTAAGCAGCACTACGCACTCATTTTTTTGTCCAAAACAACTGATGGGCTAAAGCCGAACCACGAAATACAGCTCCGTACCGTTGCTCTACTTCCATCAAACTTCATTGTCCGGACTATAAAGTTCGGAAAGTAAAATTCTCCCGACATCTTTGTAACCCAGGAGAGACCATCTAGACTATGTACCGTGACTTGTAAGTCCAATGAACAGCTTTTCATTAGACTACAGCGTATGACAGATGCTCCTTACTTCACGTTCATACGTTTGGGACATTAGACGAAGTTATTAATAGCTTCTAGATGGAATCTCGACCTTGGTAATCCATGACATGCAACGTCCTATGTATTGAACTCAGCCTAATATCAGTTCCAATAGTCTTGTAACGTATACTCTATATTCACTTTCCTTTTGATTTTACTATCTCTGGTTATTTTATTTTACTATGTAAATTATCTTCCTACTGAACGGAATATTACTTTCACCAGCTGAATGAGATCTGGCAATGAGTGTAAGTCATGACGTGGTGGTAGCTCGTATATAGGCGCGTTCATCGAGAGTAGGTGTGGTGTTGTAGAGAGGTTGCGTTGTGTTGGAGTTGTGTGCGTACTAGAAGAGGAAAGTTTATTCATTATTATGTACAAGATATATGAGTGCCTTAGTTGACCACGAGTCTAGGAAATAAATAGTTGTTCAGTAAGTTCAGTCTTTCTCAATTCTTAGTTTTGTCAGACCTCTGTCTGGCTGTTAGGTTTATGACTTAAGATTACTTAATATAAATAACCAGCGTTGAGACTTTGTTTAAGTTCATCGAATTAACGAGTAACAACACCCTTTTGAGAATTCATTATTTCTGAAGCTTAGAGCATTATTCATTCATAATAATTAGCTTAGCAAAAGTGAGTATTAAAGCTAATTCATTATAGTCTCACATATTGAATTTGCGCCTTCTTGTGGCAAAACTGTAGTTTAGAAAAATTAGAAATTATTTGCAAAGCTACCCACTAACGTTGTCTTACCAAGAAGTTTATCGGGTAGTTTCCTGGAAGTCAAAGCCCTAGTCTGCAGCGATTTGCATATCACATCATTAACCAACAAGCTTCAGATATTCAATGCAGCTGAAAGGTCACTTACGGAGCAACTACTTATGTGGCATCCTACCATCTGTCCACGATGGAAACCAGTTAACTCTATCGATCTATCAGCATACATTAACTGTCTCATCGTATTCCTACGATCGTACGTATAGTTGGGTGGAAGACATTGTGCTTGCTTATCATCGAATTCGTCATCACTTGAGATATGTCTGAATATTATTTGTAAGAGAGTGTGTGTTGCACTTGCTCATATGAATTTGCGCCTTCTTGTGGCAAAACTGTAGTTTAGAAAAATTAGAAATTATTTGCAAAATATTCCTCACCAAGAATGCGGTTTAACAAATGAAAAAAAAAATAAACGATATGCAAAAAACATAATACAAATCTGCACCACCTAGCGGAAAAACTGTGCATTATTATGGTAAGAGATATGATCAAAGAGTTTTGCTCCGTGAACGGAATCTGATTGAAAAGGAATTTTTTCAATGGAGTTTTATATCGAATTTATCGAAACAAGAATATATATACTCTTACGCCCGCCGCTGTCAAATCTCTACGAAAAAAGTGGAAATTACGGTCATTTTCAAAATTTTAAGACCACCTGTCAATCTATTAAAAATTAAGATTTTCAAAGAAACAACTAATTACTAGTCAGAGATATCTGAAAAAATTACACCACAGATGGATACTTACATTCCTTAGATCACAAAAAAATCAGTACTTTGTGTGGCCACCTTTGTTTTTAATAACAGACAGAATACTGTTGCCTTTTTGGTCGTAGGACATGTGCTTCTCGTGAATCCAATTGACTACTGCAAATCCCTCATTGAGAGGGATCCCTCTCAATGAGGGATATGTAGTAGTCACTTGAAATGCTTTTGCAACACACGTACGTTATCACGTCGATCAAAGCTTCGGAATTTGATGGCTGTTTTTCTGCTACCGTGCCTTTTAAACTGGTCAAGAAATTTTAGATGGGTTTAAGTTCGGGACTATTACCTGGCCAGTCAAGCACAGTTATGTTTTTCTTCTGCAGGTAATCCTTCACTGTTTCTGATCTCTGGCGTGGAGCACAATCATGCATAAAGATTTTGCATCTGTGCACTTGCATATGCGTTAACAGCTTTTCACTTAACATTTCCACATAAAAGGGACCAGTCATGGAAGTGCCCGTTGGCAAAGAGGAGAACTAAGCAGTACCGGGTGCTTACATAGCACCACATATCATGAGACTAAACCGATGTTTCACGGTGTTAACGATATAATTTTCATTAAAACATTTCACTTTTGGTCGTTGGACATGTGCTTCTCGTGATTAAAATTGACGCACAGTTGATTTATCGGAAAAAATAACTTGGCTCCAATTTTCAACAGTCCACGATTGATGACGCTTCGCAAACTGGAGTCTCTTCTTTTTCGTGACAAAGGTTAGTCAAGCTTTATCTGCAGGTTTATAAGACTTTAATCCAAATTCTTTGTTAAGACGTCGGAAAAGAGTGCTTATACTAATATCATACTCTTTTGAATGCGGAAAGGCATGATTTTCTCGCAGGAACTCCTCGGCGAAAGCATACCTATTCGCCTTATGGTATTGTCATCACGTGGAGTTGATTTCCTTGGACTTCCACTTCTCTTTTAGTCGCTAAACCTATCTGTATCTCGATATTTCCTGATGGTATTATGAATAAAGGCATTCCTCATATTCACCTTTCTGCCTATGTCCCGTTCGGAGTATCCTTCATGATATAAAGGATACTCCGAACGTCACTCATGTCACTATTTGTGCCCTCTGAGTAACACATAATGACGCTTTTTTGCCCGTTTTTTGCTATGTAGAACATACGTACAAAACCTCTCAGCATGAAAACCAAAGCAAACTGACGCTCGCACACTTTCCCCAACTCTATCAACAGCTGCCGCTTCTAGGATGATGCATCACCGACAAGAAGTTGAGTAATACTGACGCAATCGACAGAAATCTCGTAATACCAACAGGCGGTATTGAACTTTTGCAAATGATTGTATATGTCCAACATTTTTCACTACAAGCTCTATCTGTATTTTTTATTTTTTTTGTTTAGGAAGCCAGTATAGTGAAGCCAATACAATGTACTGTTGGACCCGAGAGCGGGGAAACGGTGTCTTATTTGGAGGAGAAACTGTACGCAAATAATGAGTAATGTAAAAGGAAACGAACGGCAATAGAGTGGCTTCAGCCTAGTTTCTGAAAGCAAGGACCAAATATTGGGTTGTCGAAAAATTAATGACGTATTTTGGCACCGATGGCGGTTGGGCGATTTTGGAAGTTCTAGAATCATGCGCAGCTTTGTTATCGCTATGACATTCGACAGATGCCAGTTCTAGCTGCAGTCTAAAAGGAATAGTGAGCGATTTGGTTGATTTGCGGAGATTTGACATTAAGTTGAAGATTGAAGACCAAACTGTGCATTTTCGCCATATTTTACTGTTTTACTTCCGTAAACAGAAGGACGTGCGTCAATCTTGTGAAAAGTTGCGTAACGTGAACGGTGATAATGCGCTACAAGAACGTCAGTGCCAGCGGTTGTTCGCAAAATTCCATGATGGTGATTTTGACATCAACGATGCTCCTCGGTCATAGAGGCCACCAGAGGTTGATGACTACCAAATCAAGGCATTGATTGAGTCAAACCCATGGTACACAACACGGGAGATTGCAGACACATTACGCATCCATCATTCAAGCGTTCACGACCACCTGAAGAATCTAGGATACGTAAGCAAGCTCGATGTGTGGGTTTCTCATGAACTCAAAGAAGCTTAATTGACGGCGGGTATAAATATCTGCAATATGATCATTAAACGTGAGGAAAACGATCCTTTTTTGAAGCGACTGATGACTGCTGACGGAAATTGGATTGTGTACAACAATGTGTGGCGCAAACGGTGTTGGTCCCGACTTGCTGCTTCGTCTCAAACTACATCCGAAGCAAACATTCATCAGCGGAAGGTTCTGGTCTCAGTGTGGTGGTAATTTAAAGGTGTCGTGTTTTTCGAGCTCTTACCACTGACCCGAACAATAAATTCCTATGTGTACTGTCGGCAATTGGACCATTCCATAATCCACAAACGTCCAGAGCTCGTTCATCGTAATAGTGTTGTGTTCCATCACGACAACGCGAGACCACACACAAGTTTGACCACCGGCCAATAATTATTGGAGCTTGGATGTGATGTGTTGCAACACCCAGCATACTCGGCTGACCTTGCACCGTCAGACTTCCACTTCTTTCGCTCTCTTTAACAGTCCTTGCGTGGTATAACGTTCAATATAGATGAGGCTGTAAATTAGCACCTTGTAAAGTTTTTCGCCACGAAAGACAGGTCCTTCTATGAACGAGGCATTCTGCAGCTCAATGAAAGATGGCAAAATGTTATCGAACAAAATGGGCGTTATATCACTGATTGATCTTTGTCATTTCTATCAATAAATGGCCTTCGGAAAATATGGCTAAAATACGTCATGACTTTTCCGACAATCCAATATTTATTGAATCATGCAATTATTATTTATATTCCGATTAAAAAATCTCGCGATAGTAGTTCTTATCGTTTCGCTCACGGAAAGCTCCCAAGATTTCAGATAAGAAATTACTCTGTAATTGACTCATGAACTGGTAGTGTAAAATTTTGTTTAGCTAATACCACACCGCAATCAAACAGACAGGTGGCAACACTGCAAAAAAACCTAATTCAATTCAAGCCATGATGCCTGACACACGTATTTGAGATGGAAAGATAGATATACTCTCAGTAGGCCAAACGTTAGAGATAGGAACGATGGGTATTTGACATGAGGATCCCACACGCAGAGTAGAAAAGACCTATACCAAACGAAGACAATAAATAGGCGGAAAGCAGGGCTTCCCAACAGTGTCCCTCAATCGCCGAACATGGCACAACTTTGTCATATGAGCGATGTTGATCGTGGATGCATTGCCAGCGTAATGCAGATGTGTTCTTCTATCTTTCAAATCGTACGAACCCCAGGCAGTCAACGACCACAGAAACTGCTGTCCGCGGTCAACTGTAGACTATCAAGGCTCGTACAGACCGACCGCTTGGCACTTGGCACCTGAGGCCCAAATCACAACCAGGTTAAAAATCCGAGGCCCAAACAACATCTGCCAGCGAACAGTGTGGCGTACGCTGCATACCATGGGCTACGGGAGCTGACACCCTACACGCGTGTCAACGTTGACTGGTTGTCATCGGGCATTACGCTTGGTCTGCTGCCGGGAACATCAACACTGAACATCTGCATAATGGCGCCACGTGGTGTGGTCAGATAAATCAAATTTTCAGCTGTACCGAGCTGACAGCAGGGTGCGGGTCGGGCGTCGACAGCATCAGGACTTGGCTCCGTCGTGTCAGGTTGGTTCCTTTCAAGGCTGTGATGGTTTCGGGAGTCCTCTCGTGGGTCACATTAGGATCCTACTTGTGTCTGGAGAGGTCTTCAACTTCTGCGCGCCCGCAGCACGGACACGGTTTCGTGCCCTGCGGGCATCCTTCTGCAGATGGTCGTCTTCAGAAGGACAATGCAAAAGCATAACCTACCTCAAAGAACACTCATCTGAATTTGGAACCATCTAGTGGTTACCCAAGGTCCCTGGATTTAAACCACGTTGGAAGTTCTTTATGATGCCATTTAGAGAAACATCAAATTTATGGATCCTGGACCGACGCTTCGGGCGGAGTTGTGTGCAATGTCTCAACAGGAATGGCTGGGATTACCTACATCCAGAAACCCTCTGGTATTTCGCGGAGTCTATGCCTCAGCGTGTACAGACTGCTATTTGCGCTAGAGGAGAACCATATATACACTATATTGACAAAACATCCAGAAACCCTCTGGTATTTCGCGGAGTCTATGCCTCAGCGTGTACAGACTATTTGCGCTAGAGGAGAACCATATATACACTATATTGACAAAAGTCGCGGGACACCCTTTAAAAATCAAATGAACTGACCCTCTGCGTTGCTAAGAAGCGCGGATACAGCTGCAAACGGTATAAAAACCAGCCTGAAGCTGACCGTGATCGTATCGCACTGTGAGGTTGAAAGAAAACGTCGCGGCGGCAGAGAACTGACTTTGAGAAAGGAAAGATTGTTGGGTGTTATAGTAGTGGGTTGTCTATAAGAGAATCCGAGAGGCATTTAAACATACCAAAGTCAACTGTTTTGGACATACTGAATATGTGGAACGCAAATAGCGTTCCTGAAGCAGCAAAACGTACCGGCAGACCAAAACAAATCAGTGATAGAGGACGTCGAAGCCTCAGGAGAGTCGTTACAGCTAATCGACAGAGTACTGCACAAGACCTCAGTGTACAGGTGAGTAAAAATGCTGGAACCTCGGTAAGTACACGTACCATTCGCAGAGCACTTCATTCCATGGATTACCGTGGTCTTGCCACTGCTCATATGCTTTTACATCTCCACTCGGAAGGCTACTCGTCGTTTAGCATGGTGTAAAGAACATTTACCTTGGACCGTATATCAATGGAAACTGGTCCTACGGACTGATGAATCCAGACGCGATATATCAGCCTGATGGCGGTGTGTGGATATGGTGGCAGCCGGGTGAACGCTGTTTACCACTGTATGCGACTCCAATGGTCAAGTTTGGAGCTAGCAGGGTACTCGTGTGGGGTTTTTTCGTGGTATGGTCCCGGACCATTGCTTATCGTGGACAAACCTGTTAAGCAGCACGTCTACCTCGATATTCTGGACGATTATGCCTTACCAACTCTGTGGCAATACTATGGAACCGGGCCTTGTTGGTACCAACAGGATAATGTACTGAGCCATAAAGTAAGGACTTGTACGGTGTGGTTTGACGATAATTCTGTATCATGTGTGCTCTGGCCAGCACAGAGCCCTGATCGTATTCCAATAAAGCTCCTATGGGATGAATTAATGCACCGCATAAAACGTTTTGAACCAGGGCCTGTTACTAAGCTACAGTTAGCGGCAGCATTATGTACCGAATGGAAGCGCATACCTATCGCTTTGTTCCAAAACCTTGTTAAAAACATGTCTCGAAGGGTCAGCGCATGCATTAAGGCCAAAGGTGGACAAACACCGTACTCACATATGTCAATAAATGCTAAGTTGTGTTTCTCTTCAAGGTGTCCGGTGATTTTTATCAATATAGTGTATCATCATCATCATCATCATTGTCAACCATTATCAATCCACTGCTGGACGAAAGTCTCCTCAAGTTTCCTCCACAACGGTCTGTCTTGTGCCAGTCTCCTAAATGTCACTCCCGCATACTTTCGAATTTCATCCACCCATCTCCCATGTGGTTTTCTTCTAGGTATTTTCCTGTCCCATGGAATCCAATCTGACATTTAGGGTGTCCATCGATGGTCTGTCCTTCTGGCAGTATGCCCAGCCCATTGCCATTTCAAGGATTTAACTCTGATCATGATGTCTTCCACTCTTGTCATTTTCGGATCCACGAGTTCCTCTTCTTATCTCTCCTGGTTATACCAAGCATGCACCTAACCATGCTGCTTTGAGTTGTCTGCAGCCTTTGTATGTCTCTTTTAGTTAAGGTCCACGTCTCTGCACCATACGTAAGCACTGGAAGGATGCATTGATCAAACACTTTTCTTTTAAGACATAATGGAATATTGCTCTTGAAAATTATGCTGTCTCTTCCAAAAGCTCTGCAGGCAAGTTTTATACGCCGATTAATTTCTTCATCAATGTGACCCTTAATTGATATCTGTTGTCCAAGATAAATGTGCGCGTCTGTTATCTCAAGCTTTTCTCCATCAATCGATAAATCTTTATTTCTTGTAAAAGCATTTCACATCACTTTTGTCTTCTGAAAGATCATTTTTAATCCCACTTCTTTAATCTTGTCAGCAAGTTCCTGGATCATACTCTGCAGCTCTGATGGGGTAGTTGCAAAAATGACGATGTCATCAGCAAAACGAAGGTTATGTTAGATAGTCTCCATTAATCTTTATCCTTTGTTTTCCCAGTTCAGTGATTGAAAGACATTTTCCAATGTGGCATTAAAGAGCTTCGTAGATATGGTGTCACCTTGTCTCACTCCCTTTCCAATTTTTATGTGTGTTGTATTTTCAAACAGCCGAATCTTTGCACTTGCATTTTCATAGATGTTATTAATAATATTAATGTATGCATCTTCAATACCGCAGGATTTCAGAGCCATTGTAATTGCTGATGGTTTCACCGAATCAAAGGTTTTTTCATAATCGATAAAAGCCATGCACAATGGAAGTTCATATTCCCTCGCTCTTTCAATTAGTTCTCTCAGTACGTGGATATGATCTATTGTGCTGTAGCCACTCCTGAATCCAGCTTGTTCTCTCGGTTGAGCCATGTCCAGTTTCACCTTCAAACGGTGTGAAAGAACTTTAGTGAAGATTTTATAAACCACTGATAGGAGGCTAATAGGTCTGTAGTTCCAGAGATCCTCAATGTCACCTTTTTTATGTAGCAGGATCATTGTAGCGTTGTTCCAATCCTCAGGAATCTTCCCTTCATTAAGGCATCGAGTGAAAATTTGGGCGAGTACTGTTTCGATTTCTCCACTTGCTTCTTGTATGATGTCTACAGTAATTCCATCTTCTCCTGGAGCTTTTCCCCGCTTCATGTTCTTGATTGCATATGCAATTTCTGCTGGGAGGACTGGAAAAACTGTGGTACTGGTACCTTTCATGATGTCTGGAGCACATGTATCATCCCTTTCATATAATTTGGAGTAGAAATCTTTCACTCTTGTCAAAATTTCGCCTCTATTTCTTGTTACAGAACCATCTTCTTTTCTCAGTGCCATAATCTGTTTTCTTCCCTTACTGAGATGTCCCTTTGCTATCTTTAGGCTTTGGTTGTTTTCAATTGCTTTCCTCACTAGTTCACAGTTGAACTTCCTTACGTCTTCAGTGATACTTTTTCGTACTGTCTTGCATAGCTCTATATATTCCACTTTGGAAGTCACAACTTCTTTAGTTGTCCTCATCTCTCTTCTTTTTTGCATCGACATTTTGGTTTTTCCTGAAAGTTGCATGTGAACAAATTATCAGGAAAAACCAAAATATAGTGTATATATATATATATATATATATATATATATATATGTGTGTGTACTGTATAATCGTCAACTAAATCCAATCCACTGCCGAATGAAGATCTCCACAAGCTTATTTTACAGCCAGCTGTTTTAATCCCAAATTTCTCCATGTCGCTCCCGCGATTTTGGAATTGCATCTTCGCATCACCCAAGTGGTCTTCATGTGGGTTCTTTTCTGTCCCTCTGTACCCAGTCTGATATTTCAGTTACCTATCGCTGATCAGCTCTTCAAGAAATATATCAAGCCCCTTACCGTTTCATAGATTTTACTTTTTAGATGTCTTCCACTTGTTTCATTTTCATCATCCACGAATTTCTCTTATTTTTTTCTTCCCATGGTGCGTTAGGGAGTCTGCAACATTTGTATACCTTTCTTAAGTTAAGACTTAATCATAAGTAAAAACGTTTGAACTGGACTGATAAATCACTTTTCTATCAAGATGTAATGGCAAATTGCCCTTGAAAATTGTACTGTTTCTTCTAAATGTTATAAACTAACTTTTGTACACCGATTAATTCCTAAAGTTCTTACTCCTGGATCAGAGACGTGGATCTTAATTACTTCGTGCACACCGATTTGGCCCAGCTTGATGTATATGTTGCCCGAGATATCGGTTACCTTTAGATTTTTACCATCAGTCGCTAAAGCTTCAGTTCTTGTAAAACCAAATTACATAAATTTTGTTTTCTGATTTTTTTTTAATACTACTTTTCAACGCATTCTCTCTCTCTCTTTCTCTCTCTCTCATTCGCTAGCTCTTCCGTCCATATTCTCTCTCTCCATCGCTCTCATTATCTCGCTTTGTATATACACTATATTGACAAACGTCACCAGACACCTAGAAGAGAAACACAACATAGCTTTTATTGATATACATTAGTACCATGTCGGTCCATCTTTGGCCTTAATGTATGCACTGACCCTTCGAAACCTACTTTCGACAAGGTTTTGGAACACAGCGATATGTATGCGCTTCCATTCAGTACATAATGCTGCCGCTAACGGTTGCTTAGTAGTAGACCTTAGTTCCAATTAATTCAGCCCATAGGTGCACTATGGGATTGAGATAAGGACTCTGTGCTGGCCAGTCCACACACGATACGCAATTATCATCGAACTACGCCCTAACAGTTCTTGCTTTATGGCTCGGTGCTTTATCCTGCTGGTACCAACAAGGTTCGGTTTCACAGTATTGCCACAGAGTTGGTCGGGCATAATTGTTTAGAATTTCGAGGTATAGACCTACTGGTTAACAGTTTTGTCCACGATAACCAATAGGTCAGGACCATACCACGAAAAACATCTCCACACGAGTACACTGCCAGCTCCAAACTTGACTTTAGGAACAGTACACTGTGGTAAATAGCGTTCCTCCGGCTGCGGCCATATCCTCACACGGCCATTAGACTGATGGATCGTATATCTGAAATCATCAGTCCATAGGACCCGATCCACGATAAATGTTCCTAACAGAATGCTAAACAACGAGTATCATTCCGAGTCGAGATGAAAGGCATATGACCAGCCGCACGACCACGGTAACCTATGGAAGGAAGTTCTTTGCGAATGGTGCGTGTACATACTAAGGTTACGGCATTTTTACTCACCTGTACCCTCAGGTGTTGTACAGTACTTCTGCGATTAGCTGTAGCGACTTTCCTGAAGCTTCGACGTCCTGTATTACTGATTTTCTTCCGTCTGCCGGTACGTTTTGCAGCTTGAAGCACGCCTTGTGTTTTCCACTTATTCAGTACATCCAAAACAGTTGACTTGGGCATGTTTAAACGCCTTTCGGTTTTTCTTGTGGACAACCCACTAATATAACGCCGACCAATCTTTTCTTTATCAAAGTCAGTTTTCTCCCTCCGCGACATTTTCACTCAACCTCATAGTGCGATACGATCGCGGGCAGCTCCAAGCTTTTTTTATACCGTTTGAAACTGTACCGCGCATCGTAGCAACGCAGGGGATCAGTTCATTTGCTTTTGAAGGGCTGTCTGGTGATTTTTGACAATATAGTGCACACATACTGTATATATATATCATCATCAACCTTTATCAATCCACTGCTTGATGATGGTCTCCCTAAGTTTTTTCACAACGGTCTTGCGCCAGTCTCCTCCATGTCACTCCCCCATGCTTTCGAATTTCATCCACCCATCTTCCGTGTGGTCTTCGTCTGGTTAGTTTCCTGTCCCTTGGATTCCGTTCTAGAATTTCAGTTGTACATATGTGGTCCGTTCTTCTGGCAACATATCTAGCCCATTGCTATTTCAGTGATTATACTCTGATCATGATGTCTTCCATTCTTGTCATTTGCCTTATTCATGAGCTCCTCTTCTTATCTCTCCTGGTTACACCAAGCATGCATCTCTCCATGCATCTTTCAGCTTTCTGTAATCTTTGTATGTCTTTTTGAGTAAAAGTCCACACTGGAAGGATGCATTGATTAAACACTTAAAGTACGCACTGGAAGGATGCATTGATTAAACACTTTCCTTTTAACATATAATGACATATTGCTCTTAAATATTGTACTGTTCCTTCCAAAAGCTCTCCAATAAAGTTTTATACGTCGATTAATTTCTTCATAAATGTGACTTTTGCTTGATATCTGCTGTCCAAGGTAAATGTAGGTATCGGTTACCTCCAGCTTTCCCCATACATGCGATTCATTTAATGCTTTCGCATTTTACTTAGAAATTTCAATAAATAAAAGTCAGTTTTGATTGATATGTTTTTCTTATTTTTTTCTATTTTCTAGTGTCAGTACAAAAATATAGTCCCCCATACGAGTGGTTAACATTTTTTCTCTTCAGTTCAATTATTTCTTGTAATTCTCCTGAAATATAACTGAAGAAATATATTCACGATATGAGATGGTATGACTTGAGAGCAACAGATAAAATATTGATTGAGGAACGGTGGTATCACTTCTGAGCATTCGCTTTCCGAAATAAGGCGCCAAAGCGTAGCTCGTCACTTTTCTGCAAGAAAAGTTCTGTTCAAGATGAGGGAATTCGACTTACGCGAGGTTTGAAGGAAAAGGCATGTGCCGCGTAAGCCGGGCTTTACCTCCTCCCATGTATGGCATTTGGGTTTACTCCACGCAAAAGCTAATCCTCCTCCACAAGGCGCTTAGAGGAAGTTCCCGGTCTGTCACGAGAGATTTGTCAGATCCCACTGTGCTCCAGAAAGAACCCTTGACTGACTCCATTTGTCGGCAAGTGCACCTAACTCTGAGCAGAGGGAAAATACAAATTTTATGCATGCTTTACTGGAGTCGTGATGCTCGAAGATTAGGATTTCTGAAAGAGAAGTTCCAAAATTTAACCACCAAATCGAAGCGAAACCAAATTGAAATCACAGTCCAAGGGACAAAAATAATTTTTCGACAACTCCCAAAGCTGGAAATGTAGGTTTAGTTTATTTTTCACGACAATTGAATAATTTTTGTGTGTTGTGTAGTGAAATAATTTAATTAAAATATTGCAAGTACATAAACCGCGCAGCAACACACACACACACACACACACACACACACACACACACACGATGTAACGTTTTATAGAGGTAAAGCACCTGTAAAAACGAAAAAGCTGCAGCGATACATTCCGTCCATGAAGCTTAGTTCGGAGAGCACCTTACTCCAGGTGGTGGAGGCGTGGGTTCGATCGACGTCAGGGACAAACTTCTTTTTTCACAACACACACACACACACACCGCCCAATGGCAGAGTGGTCTAAGCGATGGCTTCTGACCATTCGTCCGATAGGGGTCCATGTTCGCATTCCGGTCAGGCATGGATGCTGTGCTTGTGTATCGACACTGGCTCTCTCTTTCTTTCCTAGAAAAAGTGGCTCTAAACTACAGACAGGCGATTGCTTATAGCCCAATGAATTGCTCATAGTGGTCATTTAACCCCAACAAAACACACACACACACGCACACACATCCGCAACAAAAGATGAAATGAGACAAAAATGCAGTTTAGATATCGGAAACAGAAATTAAAATCCGATAAACTGAATCGAAGCCAAATTAAATGAGCACGTAACATCACGTTCGTTGTATTATACCTGTAAGTTGTTCAAGATCCAAGAAGGAGAATGTAGTAATATTCATGACTTGAATCCCTCATACCTTGCAAGAGAAATACTTATCTGGACACGTACACTATAAAAGAAATAAGTTACAGAGATGGCTGAGCTGGGGAGCAAGTGGTTTACTCGTTAGAGCAACCACCCTCGGACCAAATGGTTGGGGTTCGACCCCAGTTAAATGTAGTTGCTCTGAACCACTAAATATTTGCAGTGCGTCGGATGGGCACGCTAAGCCATTCCAGAGGTAATTCTGCTCCTCTTTGAAGCAGACAATGCTAAACTAGATGAACCTATTCCAATTAGGACAGTTTAGCCCACAGATGTCCAATATGACAAGAAAATCAACATAAAGTGATTGTTTAGGTTCTAAACAGGCAGTTCTGAGTTCCTTCTCATTTCGCTTTTGGATAGCCAGCAGAACATGTGGCTCTGCAACTTTGCGTTTTACTATTATGATGACACTCTCTAGACACCATTTAGAAGAAGAATTAAGATAAAGTCTTATTAAAATTCTTGGAGTCCCCCAATCTGAGGCTGAGGCAGCTATTTGGCTTATTGTGGGTCGTTGCGCAGTCCATCGGTTTCGGCCACATTCCAGAAGAAAAATACATCATCATGGATGTTTAGGAATGGAAGACTTCGTAAAACAAATTCAAGAGATGACTGTCATCTACAGCGAAATGTTCGAGTAAGTTAGACAGCTACACCTGCGTTCAGATCGTGTGACAGCAACAGAGAATGTTTTATCTTGTTCCGCGATACGCAGGATACTTCATGGATATGGTCTTAACGCTAGGAGACCAAAGGAGTGAAGCACACTCATCTTTAATCATGAAGGAAAACGTATCAGCTTGTGCGGAAGACTTGTCAAATGGACTAGTATTTAATGGATCTCTGTTCTTTGAACAGTTGAGTGCAGATTACCGCTCCAGGATGATTCAGACGATGACTTATCTGCAGAGAACCAGAGACATGGCATCATCCTTTAAATGTCTCAGAAAGAGACACTTCTGGTGGTCATAGTGCGTCCTTAGTGGAGCAATCGCTGCTATTTCCTGGGAGACTTCTGCGCAGTCTCATTGTGAACATGAAGTGCCACCGTGAAGCATTTCTTGCTCTGAGAGATGCCCCAAATCCGAATTCATTAACAATGGCTTTAAACTTGCCTTGTGCCAAGCAATGCTTGCTATATGTTCTTTAAATAACAAAAATTTGTTTACTTCGTATATGTAATATGAAAGAGAAAATAAAATAAAACTTTTTTTCTTAAATTCCATATAAAACTTCCCTATAGGTTTCCAGACATTTCAAAAATTAACTTTGTTCGTTAACTTATGGAAATCCAGTGTACCCAGTCTTAGCATAAATACTTCTACAAATGTTCGACAGATGGCGCGCAACAGGCAGTGCAACGTCACCAATCAGCCAATAAGCATGAAGCAGCTAGTGAATCATTGTGCGTACAGTCACAGAGGAGATGATGTCTTTCGTGAAGTACATTCCATGGAGTGAGGCGATTATGGGAATCGTGTTGCCGTAATTGCGCTGCACAAAGTTGGACAATCAGCTTCCGTGATTTCTAACATGCTGAAGAAGCTGAAAATCAGTCGAATATTTGTCTACCGGACCATAAAAAAGTTCCTTGAGATTGGGACCGTCCGTGACAGCCAACAGAAACGGTCGGTCATGTATCGCGAGGACTACTCGCCTGGTGAAATCAGTGGCATCCCGTATTCGACGAAATCCTGCCAGAAAACAATCAATGCCGGCTCGTGGACTGAACATTTCCAGAATGTCAATGCCACGCGTGCTGCGGATGGACTTAAGGGTGAGAGCTTAACCAGCGACGTAGAGGGAACTTCCTCACCCCACAATTTAAGCAACAGAGGGTGCTAAAAATGAAACAGGTGCTACAGCGTTACGCAGACAATTGCCAAAGATATATGCTTTTCTCTGATGAAAAAAAAATCTCTATTGAGGAGGCTGTCAACCGCCAAAATGACAGGGCGTCAACCTCACGAAAAGCTCAGGAGATAGCTCCAAGGAACATAAGGGGCCATCGTCATCCTATTTCTGTCATGGTTTGGTGCGATACGTGGGTACCACGGAGCTCCATTTCTGTGAGAAAAGAGTGAAAGCATCCGCCAAAGTCTGCTAAGACAAAGTTTTGGAGCCAGTGGTCAAAAATGTGAGTCACACTCTCTTCCAACAGTGGAGCTTTCAGCTGGATTCCGCACCTGCCCTCAAGGCCAAGTCAACCCAGGAGTGGTTTCAAGCAAACTTTTCCAGACTTCATTTCTCCAGCCGATTGGCCTTCAAGCAGCCCAGACCTCAACCCATTGGACACAACTTGTGGGCTACACTGGAGGACATGGCCTGCAGAAAGATGCACACTAGTATTGACAGTCTCAAACGCCTTTTGTTGAGGGCATTCGTAGCTTTCCCTGTGGAGACCCTGCGTAAAGCTATTGATTAGTGGCCACAGAGACTGAAGGACTGTGTGAAGGCAAAAGTATGCCATTTAGAAAAATGATTGGTGTCATGTATTCAGAAGTCTATTACTTACGTCATGTCACAGGTATATTAAAATGTCTTTAAATTTCGTTTGTTATTTCATTGAATACTTTGTAATAGTATTTATGGTAAAACTAGTTAAATGGAAACTTAGTGAAAGACGTAGGTGAAGTATATGACAAGCAAGGAGAGTTACAATATATTACGGATTGTGAAATTGTACGAAGTAACGGGTTTAACTTTGACACAAGCCAAAACAAAGTTTGTTGCATTACTAAATTTCTTAAAAAATTAAGGAGAGCCTCATTGATCTAAGTTTTGCATACATGAAATAGTTATCAGAAAATTACGGAAAAACAGTCGTTTTCTTGTACGTTTAAAATATTCAAAGACAGAGAAAGCCAAGATGGCACAGGATTCTCGAATGTAGGAGAACAATTTTGAAATGCTTTCTCGCGAAAGCTGTTTTCCAAAACAGACTTTTGGAAGCTTAAAATAAAGCACTCAAAGAAAATGAGAATACGTTTGCGTTCCCCCACCCCAGGGCAAAAACGTCGATCTTTTTTTACAAAAAATACGGTGTTCATTCTGTTTCTCATAATGAACCGACCAGTTAGCAAGATATTCTAAAAGATATTTCTAGAATCGATAAGACATAAAAACAATTATATACAATGTGTAGATATACACAATGTTTTTTTAAACTAGTAAAATATACCCAGCGAATATTAAGATCAGTAAGAAACACACAATAATTACTAAAATCGTTTAAACATACACAACAATTACTATAATCGATGAGAAATCCGCAAAAATGCAGAAATAGACTTCTCGAATAATCCGAAATTTTGCAAAAACTATAGCTCTGTGCGGAGGACAATCATGACAAAAGAAATTTTCAAATCGAAGAGATGAAGAAAAACATAGTGTAAGCTTACGCAAGATAGGTATGGCAGATGCGGTGAAGATGGACCTCAGCATCACAGGTGTGTAGCCACACCTAAGTGCAGCAATTGCTCAGTTGCGAATGTCAAGTTCCAACTGAAGCTGGACGTCGCCCACTGCAGCTTCAGTAAGACCTGTCCCAGTCTGCAACGGGAACTTGAGCAGGTTAAAAACCGCGTTAACTATGATTGATTGCTTGTGGAATAATTCAGAGGTACGTCGCTCTTGGGTGCAGTGTTTACCGAAGCGTTTCTGATAACTCTAGGACTAATTTATCACCGCAGTACAGGCCCTAGTCTTGCGGACTATGTAAATATTTCTTTGTATCGTGTTTTATTACTGAATCTTTTGTGAGAGGGATTGCATGAGACCCTCATTTTCTATATGTGCATCTATTTCTACCTTTTTCTTAGATACCATTAAAGGACTTTCGTCCCAAAAACTCGCGTTGTCGAATTGTTCTCCCAGCCAGTGATGTGAAAGATTAATTTTGATTGCCCCCGCTCATTGGCACGTCGCACACACGGGCTATGGCCGAAGGGTGTAAAGTACCGGTCCCGTGGGGGACGACAGACCCCCACAGGTCTTGATCCAGTACGGGTAAAAGACAGTGGTTTCCGGATCCTGATGGGATTGCTCGTACAGCGCCGCCACATGTAGATTTCGCAGGAGAACTACATTTGCACCGTCTAACTGCATTTAGACGGTGCAAATGTAGATTCTACTGCGAAATCTACATTTGCACCGTCTAAATGCAGACCTCGCATATCCCTGCGAAGTCTGCATTTAGACGGTGCAGGTACAGTCATCACCGTATAAACGCACATCTCGCTGTACCTGCACCGTTTAAATGCAGACCTAGCATATCCAAGCGAAGTCTGCATTTAGACGGTGTAGGTACGGTCATTAGGCACCTTTACGTCTCTCCCACTGTGGGGCAGGCGTAGGGTTACACTTTCAGAACACGAAGAAAAAATTGAGTGCAAAATAATCTTCATCTTTATAAGGAAAGATTTTTGCAAGGGATTTTAAAAACCGACGTTAGTTTGTAAAGTGCTATGTGGTATTACATAGATAACGCACTACTGCGGTTACCTACTAGCCAAATCGGCAATGTTGCAGCGTAAGCTTACCGGCGTAGTTCAGTACGTAGAACAACTGCTCCGGAGAAGGAAGATGTCGGATGGAACCTTACCACGGGCAAAATATTATATGTTACATTGGCGCCCGAAAAAAAATGAATATCATGGCTGTGATTTTCGAAAGATTTGCGTGACTGTTCTTCCACACGACGTGCAGAATTAATGAAAAATTCCTTCCGGATTGCTCTAGTCTTTTGTGCATGGATGTAGGCTGACCAGAAGCCTGTGATTTCATGCAACCGCCTTTCTCAACGGGGTTGGTGGGCGGGGGGGTGATATAACGTAGTACGTGGGGTGACGTACATGTAGCACTGCTGCTCAGACGTATGAGTTAAATTGGCAATGTTACAGCGATAAGTATGCCGGAGTAGTTCAGTAAGGGGGCAATCGCTCTGGAGAAGAAAGAGGTGGCATCGAAACACCACCGGCAAAATATTATATGTTACAGAGTAATTCTTTCAGATACACTGCCTGACAGAGAAAATGCCACACCGCAAAGACGTGAACGCAGCGCCATGAAGATTTCAGGGTGGATGCACACGTACTAATAATGCAAATGGTTACATTTGCCGGTCAATCGCACGAACGCTGCGCCGTATATAAACGGACAACCAGCCCGTGAGGCCATTAGTCGAGACGTCGTCACGGCCGAGAGAAGTGAGTAGTTCTGCTGTAACTGCGACTGGAGAACGAACAAGTGGTTCCAATGCGTTAAGACTCCGTCGTAGGCGATTTGCTCAAAAAGATGAGTTCACGAGAGGTATCATCATAGGCCTTCGAACACCCGGATGTTCCTTGCATCGTATTCCGGAAGTAACGCAACATGGTGCCAAAACCTTTGGTCGCTTTTGGAGACAGTGGTCTCCAGAATGATATGTGGAACGTCGTAGGAGGACCGGAGCACACAGACTAACGTCCGAACGCACCGATCATCGCATCCGACGTCATGCCGTAGAGGACGCACAGGACACAACGGGCGACAATTTACAGAGTGAACGGGAAGGCTTGGATGTTCCGATATCGACGCGGACAGAGTCGTCGCGCGGATTGGAGGCTTCTGGTTTGCTGTCCAACCATCCGTTGCAAAGGCTACCCTTAACAGCGAGCTATCGTCATCACCCCTTGGGGGGTGGTGTTCCAGAGCTGCGTGGGGTACCAAATGGAACCGTGCGTGGTGTTCAGCGACGAATCGCAGTTCTGTTTTACCACAGATGATCGCCGTGTGAGAATCTGGATGAGACGTGGCCAACGGACGTATTCTTCCGGCATCGTAGAGCGCCACATAGCCCAGCAACGTGGAACAATGGTGTGGAATGCTATCAGCGGGAACAGCCGCACCGCTGGTACGCATTACGGGCACATTGACTGCATGCCGCTATGTTGACAAGTCACTGCGACCCGTGGCACTATTGTATCTGCAGGGTATCCCAAACGCTGTTTTACAACAGCGTTACGCCCGCTCGCATATCCCTCGGATCAGCCTGAATGCTTTACACGGTGTGTGGATGCTTTTGTGGTCAGAACGATCCCCCGACCTCTCACCCATCGAGCATCAGTGGGATACGATTGGACGTCGGTTGAGTACCTCCCACCCCCATAAAAATAAGGTGAACTGTGGACTCGGATTTACACCACATGGTCCACGATACCTCAGTACACTATATTGGGAACTCTCATTGCTTCCATACCACGTCGGATTCAACGCTGTATCGCCTAAAATGGGGGCCACACTCCTAATTGATCATCCTGTATATTTGGCCACTGGAGCCTAGTCTGTATGTGGCAATTAAATAATTTGTTCAGGACCTACTTGGCCATCTGTGTGTGCGGATTGGTCTGTTTTCGAGCATTCCTTCATGGTGTGGCATTTTCTTTGTCAGGCAGTGTATAAACGTAATCTTACTTCTCCTGTCGGAGGAACTGTAAATTTAAAAAAATCAGACATTAGCGCCGATTTACAGAGAAATCTATGAAAAACAATTTCTTAAAAGCGTCTTTTTGAAGCAGAAATATCAAGGGAAAAGTTTGTTTTTATACATAGGCCCTCCTCAGGGTAAATTGTGCATTATTTTAAGAATATAATTCCGGCAGTCTTTACCACTGTGAATGGAGTAAATTGCAAGAATGTGTTTTTAATGGACTTTTTAGTAGTACGTATACGCTTGCCAAAAAAAGTATGGCAACAGTCAGGCAAAGTTACTAACTCCACCTGGCGTCAGAGATGTACATCATGAAAACTACAAAAGTATATTCAAAATCATTTACAAAGCGAACGATATCCGCTGTTAGCGAAATATTTAAAATCAGACTTCAAAAAGTAAAAGATATCGACAAGAAATATAGCATATATTTTCTACCCCTAGCCGAAGCTTTGTGGGTTGTTTTTGAGCACGAAATGTATATAAAATGGTTTCAAGGTGCGCGCTATCTCTGTGACGCGGACTTTTTTCAGTCGGAACATTAGATGAGCACATGTGGCTGCAAATATATTTGTAAACAGAAATAGGCACTTACTTTACCGAGCATCAAAATTATTCTTTGAGGAAAATAAAAAATTAAATGCAAATATCCTTCACCAAGGAACTTGTCCGACAGAAAAGTAATTCTAAAATCAGACAGTTGGAAGCATTGATACCGACAAAAGTATGATATAAATGTGCGGGCCCTAGCAGAAAAATTGTGTATTATATTAAGCAGAAGATATGCTTAAAATATTTTCACTCCAGATCTCTGTAAAAAAAATGTTTCAATCGAGTTTTCGGGAGTTCTGATACTGCTGAAAATAATCAGTAACATAACTACGTACTTTCACTCCCTTGTGACCAAATTAGTGATTATCAAAAATTAATAAAAAAACAATATATGGAAAATATTCGTCGTCATGAATTTTATCGGACGCTAAAAGAAATTATCTGATTGGACCCGGTACTAGTATTTATGCACGACTTAATGGTGTTTCTCATCAAGTTTCCATTGCAGTCGCGAGAGGTTTGAGCCTGCGCACGAAAGAGGGATTTACAGAATGTGCACCCAAAATTCTCTTTCTTTCTCCCCTGTCTGTTTCTAGGCTGTTTCGTCAAGCAGAATTGTACTACATATTTCACATACCAGCATAGAATCAGATAACATGCAATATACGCGTATTTTTCTCCAACTAAAGGCCAATTTATACATCAGAAAACGCCAAAAGGCAAGGTTCACCGTTTTCACAGTATAGGATTCTCAATGCAAGAAGAAGTTTTCAAGTAGAGCAGCTATATCTCTGTCAACAAATGTATGGACGGACAAACATAGTGATAGCATGAACACGCAATTTTTTCCTTTAGTTTCAAAGAAGTGCTGGAAAATGAATACTACTAAACATAGTTTAGTGGTGTTTGACTTATCGATCTCAGTCTGTTGAGTCACATCAAAGCTTTCCTTGTACGGACCAAATAGATGTGAAATAGTATAATTCTGCTTGACGAAACAGCCTAGAAACAGACAGGGGAGAAAGAAAGAGAGAATTTTGGGTGCACATTCTGTAAATCCCTCGTTCGTGTGCAGGCTCAAACCTCTCGCGACTGCAATGGAAACTTGATGAGAAACAGCATTAAGTCGTGCAAAAATACTAGTACCGGGTACGCCATATAAAAGAGTCCCTGTGCCCAAATGTTCTTAGGCGGGTTTCCAGTTAAAGCCATTTTGTTTCACTTCTAACAGATTTCTGCGTGTACAAAGGAATTCTCCAGAATTGTTAGTCACAGCCAGAGCACTGTAGGTACGCGGTCATAAGTGTAAGTGAAGAGAGAACAAGGGCAGCGGAAGTGGTATTAAGTACGGAACAGCGGAATTTTTTTGTGGACAAGTATTCCAGATATAACTCATACAAGGTTTTAAATGAGTTCTTTTCAGAAAAATTTCCACATTGTGCAGCACCGGCGAAATCAGTGGTACAGAAGTTAGTGCGGAAATTTCGTGAAACCGGTACGGTGTACAACAGGAAAAGGAACAAACCCAAGACAATTCGTACTGAAGACAATATCAAAGATGTGTGCACAATGATGTTACGAAGCCCTCGGACATCGATTTGCCGATTATTGTCTGCAACGGAAATATCTGCCACGTCATACCGACGCATACTTAAAGTGGATTTGCATTTTCGGCGGTACAAAGGTATGGCGCTCCAAGAAGTTATAACTCCTGATTATGCAAAACGGATGCAATATTGCAAGTGGTTTCAGGAGACTATTGTCAGCGGTAAAACGAACCCAACACTTTATTACATGACAGATGAAGCATGATTTCATCTGTCCGGGTATGTCATCAATGCGCAAAACAGCAGGATTTGTACCAACACGACTTCCAGACGGTCAAGGGAGACTCCTCTGTACGACCAAAAGATAGGCGGATGCCATAGCCCACATTACTGCCGATGAGTTATGGCGCGTTACGAACAACATGTTCCGTGGTGTGCAGCTGTGTCTTGATGTCGGATTCTAGCACTTTCAGCAATTGTTGTAAACGCAGGTAAATTACTCCTATTTTCTGTCATTTTAACTATTCTTTACCATGTATAGTAACTTTACCTGACTGTTGTCGTTCATTATACTCGGGCTTCTTTTATGTGGCACACCCTGTATATGACGGATTAATTCTTATTACCATACTGTTAAAAATTGGTACTTACAAATAAGCGAAATGTACTAGTTTTTGAGTACATTCTGAGCTTATAATAGCTCCGAGTACTTGTGTCTCATTTTTGGAAAAGACACGTACTCATTTTTGAGTCAATTGTGAGTATATCTGGTATTTCAATTTTGAAATATATGTATTTCTTTTTGAGTACATATATTTTAAATATATTTCAAATATATGTACTCATATATTTCAAATACATGTACTCATATATTTCAAATACATGAACTTATATAATATATGTACTCGTATATTTCAAATATATGTACTCCTTGGCAACGTACAATGGACGCTCCCTGTCTTCTGATACAAGACTTCTTGAATTGGAAGAGGAAATACAAAGGATCAAGTGGGACATCGTGGGGCTAAGTGAGGTAAGGAGAAAAGGAGAAGATCTCATCGAACTGAAAAGTGGACATCTCTTCTACTATCGTGGGACAGATACTGGCAGAACTAGTGGTGTTGGATTTATAATAAACAAGAAACTGAAGGATAAAGTTTTAGAAGTTGAAAGTTCCTCTGACAGAGCTGCACGACTTGTTATCCAACTCTCGAAAAGATACCAGGCTCAGATTATTCAAACTTATGCACCCACCACAAGTCATCCTGAAGAAGAAATTGAAGAATTTTATGAGGAAATTTGTCATCTAAATAATAAAGGTAAGCAGCACTTGAAAATAATTATGGGAGATTTCAATGCAAAAATAGGGCAACGGCAACAGAATGAAACTTCAGTAGGTAAATTCGGTCACGGCAACAGGAACCAGCGTGGAAATACTTTCGTTGAGTTTGCAGAGGCAGAAGGGTTTTTCATCTTGAACTCCTTTTTCAAGAAAAAACCACACAGGAAATGGACATGGAGACATCCAAATGGGACGACAAGTGAAATTGATTTTATTATGTGTAACAAAAAATTCGTCATAGAAGACTGCAGTGTGCTAAACAAGTTCAACACAGGTAGTGACCATAGATTGGTGAGATGTAAGATGCACCTCAACACTAAACTTGAACGTGGCAAGCTCATAAGACAAACAAAATCTATTGACATAACCAACCTTAAGAAACACCATAATACCTTTAAGTTGGAACTGAAGAACAGGTTCTCTGCTTTAGAAGGCCTAACATCGGAAGAAGTGGACATCTCTGAAATTAACAGAAAAGTAGCCAAAGCTCTTATGGAAACAGCAACAAAATTAGCTGGGTCTAAGAACAAGTTGCATGTAAATAAATTATCAGGAAAAACGAAAATGTTGATGCAAAAAAGAAGAGAGATGAGGACAACTAAAGAAGATGTGACTTCCAAAGTGGAATATATAGAGCTATGCAAGACAGTACGAAAAAGTATCACTGAAGACGTAAGAAAATTCAACTGTGAACTAGTGAGGAAAGCAATTGAAAACAACCAAAGCCTAAAGATAGCAAAGGGACATCTCAGTAAGGGAAGAAAACAGATTATGGCACTGAGAAAAGAAGATGGTTCTGTAACAAGAAATAGAGGCGAAATTTTGACAAGAGTGAAAGATTTCTACTCCAAATTATATGAAAGGGATGATACATGCACTCCAGACATCATGAAAGATACCAGTACCAGAGTTCCTCCAGTCCTTCCAGCAGAAGTTGCACATGCAATCAAGAAAATGAAGCGGGGAAAAGCTCCAGGAGAAGATGGAATTACTGTAGACATCATACAAGAAGCAAGTGGAGAAATCGAAACAGTACTCGCCCAAATTTTCACTCGATGTCTTAATGAAGGAAAGATTGCTGAGGATTGGAACACCGCTAAAATGATCCTGCTGCATAAGAAAGGTGACATTGAGGATCTCGGAAACTACAGACCTATCAGCATCCTATGAGTAGTTTATAAAATCTTCACTAAAGTTATTTCACACCGCTTGAAGGTAACACTGGACACGGCTCAACCGAGAGAACAAGCTGGATTCAGGAGTGGCTACAGCACAATAGATCATATCCATGTGCTGAGAGAACTAATTGAAAGAGCGAGGGAATATGAACTTCCATTGTGCATGGCTTTTATCGATTATGAAAAAGCCTTTGATTCGGTGAAACCATCAGCAGTTACAATGGCTCTGAAAACCTGCGGTATTGAAGATGCATACATTAATATTATTAATAACATCTATGAAAATGCAAGTGCAAAGATTCGGATGTTTGAAAATACAACACACATAAAAATTGGAAAGGGAGTGAGACAAGGTGACACCATGTCTCCGAAGCTCTTTAATGCACATTGGAGGGTGTTTTTCAGTCACTGAGCTGGGAAAACAAGGGGATAAAGATTAATGGAGATTATCAAACTCACCTTCGTTTTGCTGATGACGTAGTCATTTTTGCAACTAACCCATCAGAGCTGCAGAGTATGATCCAGGAACTTGCTGACAAGAGTAAGGAAGTGGGATTAAAAATGAACTTTCAGAAGACAAAAGTGATGTTCAATGCTTTTACAAGAAATGAAGATTTATCGATTGATGGAGAAAAGCTGGAGATAACAGACACGTACGTTTATCTTGTACAGCAGATATCAAGTGAGTGTCACATTGATGAAGAAATTAATCGGCGTACAAAACTTGCCTGGAGAGCTTTTGGAAGAAACAGCATAATTTTCAAGAGCAATATGCCATTATGTCTTAAAAGAAAAGTGTTTGATCAATGCATCCTTCCAGTGCTTACGTATGGTGCAGAGACGTGGACCTTAACTAAAAGAGACATACAAAGGCTGCAGACAACTCAATGAAGCATGGAGAGGTGCATACTTGGTGTAACCAGGAGAGATAAGAAGAGGAACTAGTGGATCCGAAAAATGACAAGAGTGAAAGACATCATGATCAGAGTTAAATCCCTGAAATGGCAATGGGCTGGACATACTGCCAGAAGGACAGATCACCGATGGACAGCCGAAATTTTAGATTGGATTCCAAGGGACAGGAAAAGACCCAGAAGAAGACCACTTGGGAGATGAGTGGATGAAGTTCGAAAGTATGCAATGGTGACATGGAGGAGACTGGCACAAGACAGACCGTTGTGGAGGAAACTTGGGGAGACCTTCGTCCAGCAGTGGATTGATAATGGTTGACAATGATGATGATGATGATGATATTTCAAATATATGTACTCATATATTTCAAATATATTTCAAATATATGTACTCATATATTTCAAATATATTTCAAATATATGTACTCATATATTTCAAATATATTTCAAATATATGTACTCATATATGTCAAATGGGATGTAAGGTCAGGTGATGCGTAACATCACAGCCTCTCCTTGACAAATGTCAATCCCGCCTTCTCGTGGTGCATCCTGTTCCCACTAAAGGTGCTCTGACGACCGCCAATAGCGGTATAACTATACCATCGGGATTAGAGGAAATTCTATCCCACACTCACCAACCCGCTTGGCCAGCGTGGTGAGTTATGGCCAAACCCCTCCAAAATGATTCCACAACTTAAATCTTGGCCCTCAGTCTCTGGCAGCTGGAATGTACCTGGCCAAGGCAGCTGCCAGTGCTACATGAAGGCAGAGGGTGCTAAGAATCCCCGGAGGACCGGACTAGGCTGCCATCTGATGCTGACCTTGGCTACTTACAATGGACGCTCCCTATCTTCTGATTCAAGGCTTCTTGAATTGGAAAAGGAACTACAAAGGATCAAGTGGGACATCGTGGGGCTAAGTGAGGTAAGGAGAAAAGGAGAAGATCTCATTGAACTGAAGAGTGGACATCTCTTCTACTATCGTGGGACAGATACTGGCAGAACTAGTGGTGTTGGATTTATAATAAACAAGAAACTGAAGGATAAAGTTGTAGAAGTTGAAAGTTCCTCTGACAGAGCTGCACGACTTGTTATCCAACTCTCGAAAAGATACCAGGCTCAGATTATTCAAACTTATGCACCCACCACAAGTCATCCTGAAGAAGAAATTGAAGAATTTTATGAGGAAATTTGTCATCTAAATAATAAAGGTAAGCAGCACTTGAAAATAATTATGGGAGATTTCAATGCAAAAATAGGGCAACAGCAACAGAATGAAACTTCAGTAGGTAAATTCGGTCACGGCAACAGAAAATAGCGTGGAAATACTCTCGTTGAGTTTGCAGAGGCAGAAGGGTTTTTCATCTTGAACTCCTTCTTCAAGAAAAAGCCACACAGGAAATGGACATGGAGACATCCAAATGGAACGACAAGTGAAATTGATTTTATTATGTGTAACAAAAAATTCGTCATAGAAGACTGCAGTGTGCTAAACAAGTTCAACACAGGTAGTGACCATAGATTGGTGAGATGTAAGATGCACCTCAACACTAAACTTGAACGTGGCAAGCTCATAAGACAAACAAAATCTATTGACATAACCAACCTTAAAAACACCATAATACCTTCAAGTTAGAACTGAAGAACAGGTTCTCTGCTTTAGAAGGCCTAACATCGGAAGAAGTGGACATCTCTGAAGTTAACAGAAAAGTAACCAAAGCTCTTATGGAAACAGCAACAAAATTAGCTGGGTCTAAGAACAAGTTGCATGTGAACAAATTATCAATAAAAACCAAAATGTTGATGCCAAAAAGAAGAGAGATAAGGACAACTAAAGAAGATGTGACTTCCAAAGTGGAATATATAGAGCTATGCAAGACAGTAAGAAAAAGTATCACTGAAGACGTAAGAAAATTCAACTGTGAACTAGTGAGGAAAGCAATTGAAAACAACCAAAGCCTAAAGATAGCAAAGGGACATCTCAGTAAGGGAAGAAAACAGATTATGGCACTGAGAAAAGAAGATGGTTCTGTAACAAGAAATAGAGGCGAAATTTTGACAAGAGTGAAAGATTTCTACTCCAAATTATATGAAAGGGATGATACATGCACTCCAGACATCATGAAAGATACCAGTACCAGAGTTCCTCCAGTCCTTCCAGCAGAAGTTGCACATGCAATCAAGAACATGAAGCGAGGAAAAGCTCCAGGAGAAGATGGAATTACTGTAGACATCATACAAGAAGCAAGTGGAGAAATCGAAACAGTACTCGCCCAAATTTTCACTCGTTGCCTTAATGAAGGAAATATTCCTGAGGATTGGAACAACGCTACAATGATCCTGCAACATTAGAAAGGTGACATTGAGGATCTCGAAAACTACAGACCTATCAGCCTCCTATCAGTAGTTTATAAAATCTTCACTAAAGTTCTTTCACACCGCTTGAAGGTAACACTGGACATGGCTCAACCGAGAGAACAAGCTGGATTCAGGAGTGGCTACAGCACAATAGATCATATCCACGTGCTGAGAGAACTAATTGAAAGAGCGAGGGAATATGAACTTCCATTGGGCATGGCTTTTATCGATTATGAAAAAGCCTTTGATTCGGTGAAACCATCAGCAGTTACAATGGCTCTGAAAACCTGCGGTATTGAAGATGCATACATTAATATTATTAATAACATCTATGAAAATGCAAGTGCAAAGATTCGGCTGTTTGAAAATACAACACACGTAAAAATTGAAAAGGGAGTGAGACAAGGTGACACCATATCTCCGAAGCTCTTTAATGCCACATTGGAGGGTGTTTTTCAGTCGCTGAGCTGGGAAAACAAAGGGGATAAAGATTAATGGAGATTATCTAACCCACCTTCGTTTTGCTGATGACGTAGTCATTTTTGCAACTATCCCATCAGAGCTGCAGAGTATGATGCAGGAACTTGCTGACAAGAGTAAAGAAGTGGTATTAAAAATGAACTTTCAGAAGACAAAAGTGATGTTCAATGCTTTTACAAGAAATGAAGATTTATCGATTGATGGATAAAAGCTGGAGATAACAGACACGTACGTTTATCTTGGACAGCAGATCTTAAGTGAGGGTCACATTGATGAAGAAATTAATCGGCGTACAAAACTTGCCTGGAGAGCTTTTGGAAGAAACAGCATAATTTTCAAGAGCAATATGCCATTATGTCTTAAAAGAAAAGTGTTTGATCAATGCATCCTTCCAGTGCTTACGTATGGTGCAGAGACGTGGACCTTAACTAAAAGAGACATACAAAGGCTGCAGACAACTCAAAGCAGCATGGAGAGGTGCATACTTTGTGTAACCAGGAGAGATAAGAAGAGGAACTCGTGGATCCGAAAAATGACAAGAGTGGAAGACGTCATGATCAGAGTTAAATCCCTGAAATGGCAATGGGCTGGACATACTGCCAGAAGGACAGATCATCGATGGACAGCCGAAATTTTGGATTGGATTCCAAGGGACAGGAAAAGACCCAGAAGAAGACCACATGGGAGATGGGTGGATGAAATTCGAAAGTATGCAGGGGTGACATGGAGGAGACTGGCACAAGACAGACCGTTGTGGAGGAAACTTGGGAAGACCTTCGTCCAGCAGTGGATTGATAATGGTTGACAATGATGATGATGATGATATGTCAAATATATTTCAAATATATGTACTCATATATTTCAAATAAATGTACTCATATATTTCAAATACATGAACTTATATAATATATGTACTCATATATCTCAAATATATTTCAAATATATGTACTCATATATTTCAAATATATGTACTCATATATTTCAAATATATGTACTCATATATTTCAAATGTATTTCAAATGAATGTACTCATATATTTCAAATATATGTACTCATATATTTCAAATATATGTACTCATATATTTCAAATATTTTTCAAATATATGTACTCATATATTTCAAATATATTTCAGATATATGTACTCATATATTTTAAATGTATTTCAAATATATGTACTCATATATTTTAAATGTATTTCAAATGAATGTACTCATATATTTCAAATATATTTCAAATATATGTACTCATATATTTCAAATATATTTCAGATATATGTACTCATATATTTCAAATATATTTCAAATATATGTACTCATATATTTCAAATGTATTTCAAATGAATGTACTCATATATTTCAAATATATTTCAAATATATGTACTCATATATTTCAAATATATGTACTCATATATTTCAAATATATTTCAGATATATGTACTCATATATTTCAAATATATTTCAAATATATGTACTCATATATTTCAAATATATGTACTCATATATTTCAAATATATTTCAGATATATGTACTCATATATTTCAAATATATTTCAAATATATGTACTCATATATTTCAAATGTATTTCAAATGAATGTACTCATATATTTCAAGTATATTTCAATATATGTACTCAAACAAATCCATGTATTTCAAATATACGTGGTCTAACTTCATTCAGTTTCTGTGCCCTTTCATGCAGGGCACAGAAACTGAAGAAAATTTTAGCGAATGCAGCGATTCTGACAGGACAGGTTGTAAGTGAGAGAGAGAGTACGCTAGATGGCGCCACCGTACGATATTGCACGTAGATGTCAGAGAGAAATTAGGGGGAGGGCTTAAGAATGAACACCTTTGTATGTAACCGGTAGCCTTCGGTTAACGTGCTCGTCCGCTGGACGGCTGATATTCAGCGATTGTTAGAAATTCACACCACCACGCAGAGCCCCAAAGTTCAAGCCGGGAGGTTAGGTTTGAACCTGGGGTGCAAAGATACTTTATGCATAACTAAATTACTTGCGATTAGTGGCTTTGTTGTACTAATTATTTATGTGTGTTATTTTATGCATTTATTAAACCATTTCTCTTGAAATCTATAATATCTGAAATGAAGTAATACGAGATTATATTTATATTTATTGACGCAGTTATTTGTAAGTACGTATAGTTACTTATGTTTGAGCATGTCATGTACTCGTATACGATACGATTGTACTTACAAAACACCGAAGAGGTTAAGGTTCTCATTTTTAAGCAGATTTGTAACAAATGGAAACTCTTGAGCAAACTGCAGATAGAACTTTCGCGTTCCTTCTTCGTATGTGTCTAAACGCGTGTCATAATATTTGTCTCCCGGGTAAATAATATATACTATCTTTCATTTAATATCAACATAACATTGCATTTTTTATGAATATGTATTTCAAAATATACTTTATTGGCAAAAACATATGGAATACAGGCGTACCACATATGGCAAAATAAACAACAAAACAATGAGCGATACTGATGAAATATTACAGGTGAATGTGATACGGCTGTCAAC
Organism: Macrothele yani; assembly: GCA_039090855.1. Taxonomy (NCBI): domain Eukaryota; kingdom Metazoa; phylum Arthropoda; class Arachnida; order Araneae; family Macrothelidae; genus Macrothele; species Macrothele yani. The sequence goes on from CM077002.1 coordinate 143,685,233, forward strand.
TAAGGATGGCAAAATGTTAAAATCGGTAATAAGGAACAATATATGCTTGAGGAAGATGATGCACAAGCAAAAGTAATGATTAATTAATAAAGCATGTGATGACGTGCAGAGTGAAAGCAGAGCACAAAACAACAGGTAAATATATTTACAAGAACATGGCTGTACAACGCAGTGCACAAAAAGAAGGGAACATGTAAAACACAACAAAAGCATATACTACGTTAAAGGTACAGAAGTTCCCACAATCCAGGAAGCCACACGATATGTGACAAAAACATAATAAGTATTACAGAACATAGTGGGAACTTGGGCAAACTCCCCAAGTGAAACACAAGGATACACAAAATGCAAACAGCAAGCCGTGCAGTATTGCATCGGTCCAAAAAACAACGACATGGGACGAGCAAAAAATACATGACGTCAAAGAATGTGAAAATGCAAGACAGAAATAAGGTATAAATTAAAAGATACAACACAATGCAGCAAGAAAAAACAGAAAGAACAAAGTATCGCAGGGCAATACCTCTCGTATTGCTCCTAGAGAACAAATACACGGTGCGCAACTCAAAGAAGGTACAGGCAGCAAAAGCAGACACATGAGTGAAGAATAAGTATTAAGGACAGGTGCAACGAAGAAACAAATACAACACGGTACATGCACACGAATTACACAAAAATTGCAGAAAACCCCTACAATACAAATCATAAGCAGTTACATGACAAACACTTAGTAGACGCTGTGACGAAGCACCAGGAAGAGAGAACACAAAATCTCGACTGATGCATTCAGATCTTCGAAGCTGGAAAAAAACAAAAAATCAGAAAGAAAGATGAATGAAAGATCCAGTGATTTCGAACCAACCGGTCCCCTGCGCCCAGGTAGACCGGAAAGAGGCTTGAGATTGAGGGGTGGAAGCAGCGAAGTTCTTTACCCATTGTAAGTTATCAGCGGAACGTCCTTTCCATTTCTGTATGAAAGAGAAATCTCATGAAAATTTACTTGTATCACATTATCAGCTTAATCAATGGCTAGTTGATGCTTGACGAGTTAGTCGGCCTGCTGTATACCTCTCACCACGTTTACGTGCTTAGGTGTTGGAATGAACCATTTATGTCACGAGGGCAGGTTTATCGATAAACTGGCATCTTGGTGTACAGTAGTGGCCACAATAGTGGAAACCTTTTGGAAAAACTGTATTTTTGAGGATTGATGGCTCATAACATCACTTGTTTTTTGGAGTAATACCCTAAAATTAAATATCAGTGAAACGATAATTTCATCAAGAATGTAATGCAACAAAGTTTGTTCAATTATCTGTATTCTATGAAAAGTTATAGCCAAATAACCAGAAAAAGGAAGCACAACTTGCTTAGTTTGATATGAAGTATTCATTTGGATGTAGCCAATGAGCATATATGTTTAGAGAGCCAAACAGTTGTAATCTTGTTTTAGCAATGAGCCAATCTGGGCACACTAGAATTCAGCTATTGATGTCACGTATTGAAGCTGAGAGGACGACATTTGTCAGTGTGTTGTGTGATTGCTATCAATTTTTTTTTTGTGTGTGTGTGTGTGTGCTTTTATTAGTGAGCTTGTAATACGTAATAAAATGAAAGAAATGGCGCAAAGAGTTGACTGTTCACCCAGAAAGCGCGATGTAAAATAGTACTATTTTGGTGAACAAGGCTTCAGTTATGAAGAAATTTGAAGAAAAATTGGTAGAAACTTAACCAAAGGGGCATTTCTAAATTTTTGAAGAGGTATAAGGAGACTCAGTCACAACAAAATCAGACTGGTAAAGGCAGGAAAAGGTACACAACAGCAAGTGATGATAGAAGAATTAAGAGACTGTGCCTAGGTGACAGAAGAAAGTCATCTGGGTGTATACAAGATGAAATGGCGCAATGCAATGTGAAGTTGAGTGCAAGAGCTGTTCGGCGCAGATTGCAGGAATTTCTTCTAACACTTTTAACTCTCAAACAAATATTGAAAATATTAAACTAGCCTAAAACCCATGTTAACTGGACAGCGGAACAATGGGACAGTGTTATTTGGAGTAATGAGACCAAAATCACCCGGTTTGGTAGTGATGGCATACAATACGTAAGGAGAAGAATCAGAGAAGATTTCCATCCTGTTTGCATTAAATGAGCCGTGAAACACCCAGTTAGTGTTATGATCTGGGATTGTATGACATTAAAAGTTGCGGGAAGAATTTGCGTGATTAATGGGAATATAAATGGCCAGAAATACATTAATGAAATACTTGAGCCCAAACTGTAGCCTTCCGCGCGTGATCTTTTCCAAAATAATGAAACATTTATATTTCAACAGGATTCAGCTCCATGACATGTTGCTGTGGTGTGCAAAAAGTGGTTTCAAGATAATCATTTGCCACTGCTGGAATGGCCTGTAAATAGCCCAGACCTTAACCCCGTCGAAAATTTATGGAACCGACTAAAGAAACCCAGTAACGAAACCTAATTAATAGAAGCAATAATTTAATCTTGGTTTTGCATTATAACAGCTGCAGAACTAAAAAATTTGGTTCACTCCATGGGACATGAGAAGGCGCTGTAAGGCCGTAAATAACGCTAAAGGTTACCCAAATAAGTAGTAACTGACATGGTGAGAATTTTATATCTCATTTTTTCTGTGTTTCACTTTTGTTCTTTATAACTGCTGTTCTAATAAAAAACCCTTCATAAAAGTTATTGCATTACATTCTTGATAAAATTATATTTCCATTGATATGTACTTTTATGGTATTACTCCAAAAAAAGTGCTGTTACGAGCCATCAAACTTCAAAGATGCACTATTTCCAAAAGGTTTCCACAATATTGGCCACTGCTGTATACTCCTCAATAATGTAGGCACGATGCACTATGTTTTTGTCTTCCAAGTGAATCACATAAGTTTTCTTGGAAGTTCACTTGGGAAGAAAAAAATAGATTTATATTTCAGATTTTTTGACAACATTTTTCTCTAAACAATTTTGTCCATTAAATAATGGGCGAAGTAATTAGGTAAAAGCTATTTCATGTTTCAAAAGTAAAAATATCTCTTTCTGGCGTTAGGTTGCTATTTTTATTAGCGAGAAAAATATCGCTTGCGGAAGCTGAACACTAATGATAACAACGAAGTGTCTAAATCCATTTAGGGAGAATGCGTGTGCGTCTTCTTAGGACTTCTTGTTACTTTTACCCTTAATTAAAAGCCTCGAATCTGACACCAAGGAAACTTCAAAATGAGAAACAGAAAGAGACGGAAAAAGTACCTTTCTTGGAAAAGGCTTCCGGCAAACAATTTCTCCTGTAACTCATTTTGAATCAGAAGTTAAGAGTCTTCCTTAAAAAGAAGATATGATCTGTTTTCGAAAGCCCATTTCCTTTTTCACGTTACAGAAATAATGTGTTTATTCAATGCTATTAATGAAGCGATGCCTTGAGTAGAAACCAATAAAGCTTTTTCATGAAAATGTTTTCCAGTGGTTTTGTTTTCACCTCCTACAAACAAAAGACATCTGGACCTGGCAAACGTATTAACAAAAAACAAATTTTCATCTGGTCATTCAAGGTATTTTCCTTCTATTAAAGTTTAGAGTACATTGATCTCTCACGAAAGCATACTGTACATTGGCTGATTAAAAATGAAAGCAGTTTCTGATTAGTAGTTTACTAATAGAAACCTCATAAACACTTAGTGTATCAATTTAAACAGTGTACATCTCTGTTTAGCAATTAACTGTATCTTCTTACTTGCTAAACAGAGAGAGAGAGAGAGAGCGAGAGAGAGGTAGTGAGATTCATACATAAGAAATATGTACTTCAGCCGCAATACAGCATTGAAGCTGACTTCCTTTGGTGTGGAGGAGAAACTATCTCAAGTTGCGATTTCAAATGAAATTGTTCCAATGCCTTTCGTCGTGAAAAATATTACAAAAACTGTTGTTACTTTGTAGAATTTCCTCATTGTGAAACTATTAGGTCAAATCTTTTGGTTTGGTATGGAATAAAACCGCTATTTGTCTATGATAAACTAAAATTGTCTGACGGGATTTTGTTGAAAACAATTTGACCCCTCCGTGTGCATTTGCAAGAAATACGTATATCCGATATAATAGTCTTGAAGTTGTTTGTAAACAACTAATACACGAAACGGAATTATACGAAAGTACATTAATGTGTCATAGTTCCACATGTGAAATTTAGTCCTAGTTCATTAGTTAAGGATGGTATGTTTATGTTCAACTGTTTCGTAATCGACATATTGTCGTAGAACAGAACGGAGTCGACAAACTGGGATATTTTGGAGTAGATGACGTATTGTAATTTGATTGTGCTTGTGTGAAATATTTCTCTGAGGAAGAAAGTTTCTGGTTAAATTTTTTGGCTTTGAAGAAAGAAAATTACTACTGGGAATTTGTGTGAAACTGAATACCAAAAACGCTCATATGGCGGAGGTAATCTTCATTTACGAAAGTAGTTTCATTCTACTTGAGTACAGAAGTTGGCAACACCAGTTTTTTTTTTTTTTTTTTTAGGTTTAACGACCACCGTGAGCAACTCAATGGGCTATAAGCAGTCGCCCGTCCCTAATTTAGGGTCACTGGTTCGAGGGAAGGGAGAGAGCCAGTGCCGTAAGACAAACACAACATCCATGCCTGACCGGGATTCGAACCCGGACCCCTTACAGACGAATGATCAGAGGCCAGCGCCTTAGACCACTGCACCACCGGGGCGGCCTTGACAACACCTGTGGTGACCAAGCAATTGCTTTACATAGCACTTTAATATGTATACATGCATAAGTACATATGCACTGCTCTTAATTGTAATTGAAACACCACGAAGAAATGCTCGGATTTTCACGTCATTTTTTTTTTTTTTTTATTGGAGGTTTAACGACCACCGTGAGCAACGCAAATGGGCTATAAGCAGTCGCCCGTCCCTAATTTAGGGTCACTGGTTCCAGGGAAGGGAGAGAGCCAGTGCCGTAAGGCAAACACAACATCCATGCCTGACCGGGATTCGAACCCGGACCCCTTACGGACGAATGATCAGAGGCCAGCGCCTTAGACCACTGCGCCACCGGGGCGGCCCTGACAACACCTGTGGTGACCAATATATTACTTTACAAAGAGGAATTTAATATGTATACATGCATAAGTACATATGCACTGCTCTTAATTGTAATTGAAACACCACGAAGAAATGCTCGGATTTTCACGTCATTTTTTTTTTTTTATTGGAGGTTTAACGACCACCGTGAGCAACGCAAATGGGCTATAAGCAGTCGCCCGTCCCTAATTTAGGGTCACTGGTTCCAGGGAAGGGAGAGAGCCAGTGCCGTAAGACAAACACAACATCCATGCCTGACCGGGATTCGAACCCGGACCCCTTACGGACGAATGATCAGAGGCCAACGCCTTAGACCACTGCGCCACTGGGGCGGCACACGACATTTTCAGGGTGCTATGGGAGATACAAATGATTGCAATTGCAGCACACATGCGAATGTGAGGCGTGCGCAACGCCATCGGAAACTTCACACCAGGGAGTATAAAAGAAGGCGTTCAGAGAGCAGGTTTTAAAGCATGCTATCGATAAACTCGACCGTAGGAAGTTGTTAACATGTAAACATGTCAAGTAGAAGGACGAGACAACCGTACGAACACTTGACGGAGTTTGAAATAGCTTGAATCGTTGGACGCAGAGAAGTTGTTTCTTACGCCGTGATATTTTTACGCGTTAGGCGTAACGCAACTATCGTTATTCGTACATGACGTCAATGGACCACAGAAGGTTCTACGCATCGTCGTGCATGGTCTGGAGCTCGAAATCGTACGACCAAGCAGGAAGACAGGATATTGTGCCCTATGGCAGTGACGTCGCGCACAACACCATCCACGACACTTGCGCAGCAATGGAGGATAGTCGCACAACGTCCGATGTCTGCAAGCACTGTTCGTCACCGTTTGGGGCATAGACGCCTCTTTTCATGCCGTCAATTGCTGCGACTTCCTTTGACTCTGAACGATACGCTCCCCTGATAACAATGGTGCCACGAACATCGAAGTTTGAGTGCTAAATGAGAGCATATCGTGTTTACGGACGAGTCCAGATCCAATCTAATGCATCACGACGGGCGAATCCTAGACCGAAGATACCGTGGTGAACGGCATCTGGAAGGCTGCATTGTGCAGCGCTATACCAGTCCCACACCGAACGTGATGGTCTGTCGAGCTATTGCGTTCCATCACGCACTCGCCTACGCATCGCAGGCACATTTGAACAGCCAACGCTACATCACGGAAGTGTTAGAAGCTGAATATCTACCCTTCCTTCAGACGACCCCGAGAGCCGTCTTTCAATAAGACAATGCCCGATCCCATGTTGCGCGTACTTTCCAAGACGCACTCTGTGCGCATCAAGTCACTCGTCTTTTCTAGCCTGCTCGCTCGCCAGATTTGTCGATTATAGAAAACGTCTGTGGTGTCATCGCGCAACGACTGGCTCGCATAGCCTCGCCGCCTGTCACAACCAAGGAATAGTGGATGCGTGTTAAAGCAGAATGGAATGCAATACCACAGACGACCATCTAAACTCTGTTCCATTCGACTCCACGGCGTGTGGGGTCGGTTATCACCGCCCTTCTTGGATTAACTACCAATTTTTTGGCTGTCCTCATTTGGAACCGGTATACAGGGTGATTGATAAAGAAGTATACAGTTTCCACATGCTGTAAAACAGTAACAGTTGAAGACACGGATCACAACTGCGAACCGTTAGGTAGATGTACTCATAAATTTTGTGTCCCACTACTGAGGGAAGTGACGTTGGTGTCACCGCGTGTTTCACGTGAATAGTCAGTCGATGAACATCTTCCTCACTGACGGATTGGACGAGCCGCGGATTACAAGATGCCACTGAACCGATGGCCACCCAGAAGTCCTGACTTTAACATCTTGTGACTTATTCCTCTGGGGGTACGTAAAGGACAAGGTATTCGCCCCCAACCCTTCCTTTTTTATCAAGCGCAGCTGAAACAGCGTATCACAGCCACTATCACTGCACTGGATTCAGTTATCTTATCTCGCGTTTGGGCGGAAATGGATTACCGGCTCGATGTGTGTCGTGTGAGTAAGTGTGCACACATAGAACATCTGTGACTGTCTCTAAAAAAACCTTGAAATATTCCCTTACAATAATGGTACAGGTAACATAAAATATCTTATATTGTTTTTATTTATAGTGTGTTGAAACTGTATACTTCTTTATGAATCACCCTGATCGTTTGCAGCTTGACCAGAAATAATCACTCCCATAGATTTCATTGTCATCACTTGTTTCTTTCTTGGTGTTTGCAATTTATATTAAATTACTACATAATGCAACCAAGAAAAACCAAATCCCTGACTTGTATAACAACCAGTTACAATGAAACTTCATACTAACTATTTACACTCAAATGAAACCTAAAATCTGGAATTCTAAACGTTTCATTTGCAGATAATAAATAGAGGGGTGGACAAAATAGTGGAAACAGCTGCAAGAAATGTATGTTATTTCGTAATCTCTCATTTACTTATTTTTAAATACTCAGTGATGATATTTTGCAGCTACACATTTTTCCCATGCGAAAAATTTAGATACAACGGAAATAGGTAAGGGAGGTGCTCAAAACAATTGTTGAAATCTGATCGTGTGGAATCATACATCTCTGATAGTATGAGAATCGTTTGGATGAAGTAACGTCAGAGAAGCAGCATCTGTGAAAACCTTAAAGGGCACAACAGGTTTGTACGGAATTAGAAAGAAAATTGTTACGAGAATGTGATGTTATACATCTCTGACCAGGACATTAGAAGAAACTAGACTGGCAAAGAACATGCTGTTTTTGGTATATATTCAAACCCGCCGCTGTACGGGGTAGATGGTGTGCTGACGTGTTTGCTCGTGGGTATTTGAGTTCTAAATCTTTAAGATTTTGATGTATGTGACACGGAAGTTTCCTACTTAGTAGTTTCCTTTTTTTCTTTTGATGCTATGCATTTTTCCCAACAATAGTCAAAACCGTTGTTGAAATCTGGCTTTTGAATCTGCCCCATGAAGTGACGCAAGAATAGGTAATTTCATTGTTCTTCGACAATACATGTTATAACGAAGTAAATTTCTCCGTCATTTTTGGTCTACACCGGGATTCGAACCCGAGTCCGCTTATTCCGGAACAAGTCGCTCTACCAACTGAGCTACGCAGACGTTCATTCTGATTCCTATCTGCCTTTATGTCGTGTGCGTCCTGCTGGCAGGTACGTCACAATGTTACTAAATTATCGCCGAAAATTATTTCATCAGGTTTTACATAAACGTAACATTATCTCATTGCCGTCTGAGTAATTGACAAGAATCTGATGTTAAGTGTTATGAAGCCCATTAAGATATGCATTTTGGATACTATGAAGACGATGGCTTCCGCTCGAACCCTCTTTAAGGGGGTTTACATGCTATTGGCGACAGCTTCAAAATGATTTATAAAATGATGGGATGTAACCTGTAGATATCCCAGACCACACGTTATAAATCCCTATCACTAACACTCTTGCGATTCAACTTTGCTTTCTATTTTGAGGCCAAAGTTCAGCTTGCGCATGCGCAGATGGACGTTCGTAGCTACGTCACATTTTATCAGTAACAGGGTCGTTCCTTACGGTCGTCTAGACAATAATAATAATAATGGCTATACAAGATCAAGTTGTCAACACTAGAAACTACCGGACGCATATCCTAAAGGAGACGTCAGTGGAAAGTAACACATGTCAACAATGCCATCAAGCGCCAGAGACCGTCCAACATATCACAGCAATGTGCAGAGTCCTGACATAAACAGAATACACGGACAGGCACAATCAAGTAGCCAATATTATCCATCAGAAATTGGCTAGAAAGCACCACCTCATTACAACTGAGCCTGTCTGCTACTACAAGTATGAGCCAACAGCGTTTCTAGAGAACAACACCCACAAGATGCACTGGGACAGATCGATCAGAATAAATAAGACCATCCCTCACAATCGGCCTGACATCATCCTGGTCGTCAAGGAGAAGAAGTCAACATACCTCATTGACATAGCCGTGCGCAACACGTGCAACATCCAGAAGACGCACGGAGAGAAGCTGTCAAAGTATAACGGCCTACGATACGAGCTCAAGGAAATGTGGCATATGGAGAACGTCACCATCGTCCCCATAGTACATAATATCAGCCACAGGAGTTGTACCTAAGACCCTTCATAGCTCTATACAGATAATAGACTCTTCAACCTAACACCTACATGGAACTACAGAAGGCAGCTATCCTGAACATTTGTAGGATAGTAAGGAAGTTCCTGGACAACTGAGAGAAAGAAATACCTCTTTCCACACTTGGTACGTCGTACTCGTCCCGGAAGTAAGAGAAGAAAACCCTAAGGAAGAAGTGAAAACTCTTTAAATTTTTATAATAATAATAATAATAATAATAATAATAATAATAATAATAATAATAATGATGATGAAATCAAGATCTTGTGGGATTTTCGAATTCAAACCGACCGCCACTTAGAGCATAATACCTAACAGTCACACAAAATTAGAAAGTCTGGATAATTGATATAGCGATTCCTGGAGATGTCAGAGTCGATGAAAAAAAACTAGAAAAATTACCTAATGTAAGGACTTGGCCATAGCAGTTACCCAATTACAGACTAAACACACGATGGTAGTCCGCATTGTCATCGATACCTTTTGGAACAATGTCAAAATATTTTATGAATCGCTTCGAAAAATTGCAGCTTTCTGATATAACACCTAGAGAACTGCAGAAGACAACTTTACTTGGGACATCATATATTTTACGCCGATTCTTGATTGATACCTAGGTCTCCGTGGAAACTAGTATCAGCTCAACAACACTAGTCAATGACAATTTTGTTGTTTATGTTTGATTGTCATAGGATGTGTTTCGCACATTTCGAATAAAAAAGATAATAATAATAATAAATAAATACTGCTTTTGAAAACCTAAACATTCGAAAAACTTGCTATTACCGACACCATAGATTAGTAAATATTTACTTTTATGACACACATCTTTTTTCATTGATTTTACAAAAATAACTTTTATTAATCCACCTACCTAAGGGAATTTTAATGCTATGAATTACTAAACTATATTGGTTGTTGTTATGATTTAATTCCACTTAGTATGTACCAGACTGTGGCTCGGTGTGGTCATGAGTGAGGCGAATAAATGCAATGTGTTGTAAGTAAATCGATGTATACTCTCGAATCACTCATTTTATTTTACACGCACAAAGATCTTGTCATGCGAAAGATGCATATCATAAATTATCTACAAAGATCTTGGCATGCGAAAGATGCATAGCATAAATTATCTACAAAGGTCTTGGCATGCGAAAGATGCATAGCATAAATTATCTACAAAGACCTTGGCATGCGAAAGATGCATAGCATAAATTATCTACAAAGATCTTGGCATGCGAAAGATACATAGCATAAATTATCTACAAAGATCTTGGCATGCGAAAGATACATAGCATAAGTTATCTACAAAGATCTTGGCATGCGAAAGATGCATAGCATAAATTATCTACAAAGATCTTGGCATGCGAAAGATGCATAGCATAAATTATCTACAAAGATCTTGGCATGCGAAAGATGCATAGCATAAATTATCTACAAAGATCTTGGCATGCGAAAGAGGCATAGCATAAATTATCTACAAAGTTCTTGGCATGCGAAAGATGCATAGCATAAATTATCTACAAAGATCTTGTTATGCGAAAGATGCATAGCATAAATTATCTACAAAGATCTTGGCATGCGAAAGATGCATAACATCAATCATCTACAAAGATCTTGGCATGCGAAAGATGCATAGCATAAATGATCTACAAAGAGTACCAAGGTACTCTCTCCAGTTTTTTTTTGTGTTTCTTGTAGACTGTTCAGCCAAGGATCTGTGATACAAGACTCATTGCTTCATTGCCATAAGCCTGCTGCAACATTTCATGCGTCTTCATTCCCGATTTGTCAAATTCAGTCAATACCGTAAATGGCAGCTGTGTTCTGCACGTTGTCATCAAACATCGTGTAGCACAGCTCCCGATGTTCACAGACCAAAGCCACTCTGCACATTGACTCATGAAGGTCACTGCCTTTGACTGCTGCTCACATATCCTCGAACTGCCATCTGTTGGCGAGCTACGTACGTAGTCTCGGAACGTGTTTTGATCGCACTACGTATATTATTTTTTTATTTCATTGTGTCTAGGACGTTGCTTTACAAGTAAGTAAATTCATCAATGCCGTTGCTTTTTAACTGTAAAGAGCATTAGTTTTCGTTTGTTAGCGGATCAGAAGGTCATCGCCATGGAGCAGATGTAGGAGTCCAGGACTTAGCTTAAGCGACAGTTTTGGGTTAGTGTTTGAGTCTCATTTGGAACTCGAGCTTTATATTTGACTTGAAGCGTAAGTCCTCTTTCACCCTTCCCTTCACGAAGTGATTCTAAATTAGGGAAACAGGAAATGCTTTTAGAATGATTGGGTTGTCGGAAAAGTCATGACGTATTTTAGTCATGTTTTGCAAAGGTCATTTATTGATAGAAAGAACAAAGATAAATCAATGATATAATGCCTTATGTGTTCGATAACCTTTTGCCATCTTTCAGTGAGTTGCAGAATGCTTCGTTCATAGAAGGACCTATCTTTCGTGGCGAAAACCTATTCAAGGTGCTGATTTACAGCCTTATCTGATTTGAACGTTATGCCACGCAAGGACTTGAAGAAAGCGAAACAAGTGGAAGTCTGACGTCGCAAGGTCAGGCGAGTATGCTGGGTGTGGCAACACATCCCACCCAAGCTCCAATAAGGTTTTGGTGGGTGATCAAACTTGTGTGTGGTCTCGCGTTGTCCTGATGGAATATAACACTTTGACGATGAACGAGCTCTGGACGTTTCTGGATGATGAAATCGTTCAAGGCGAAGCAGAACGTCGGGACCAAGACCGTTTGCGCAGCACATTGTTGTACACAATCAACGTTTGGTCACCAGTTATCAGACTCTTCAAAAAGGGATCGTTTTCCTCACGTTTAATGAGCATATCGCAGATGTTTATATGCGCCATCAATTGAGCTTCTTTGAGTTCATGAGGTACCCACACATCGAGCTTGCTTACGTATCCCAGCTTCTTCATGTTGCAGGTGGTCGTGAACGCTTGAATGATGGATGTGCAATGTGTCTGCAATCTCTCGTGTCGTGTAACGTGGGTTTGACTCGATCAATGTCTTCATTTGGTCGTCATCAACCTCTGTGGGCCTTCCGGACCGACGAACATCGTTAAGGTCAAAATCACCTGCATGGAATTTTGCGAACCACCGCTGGCACTGACGTTCTTATAGAGCATTATCTCCCAACAATTTACGCAACTTTTCACAAGATTGACTCGCGTTTTTCCCTTTACGGAAGTAAAATAGTAAAATATGCCGAAAATGCACAGTTAGGCCTTCCATCTTCAACTTGAGGTCAAATATCCGCAAATCAACCAAACCCTTACTATTCCTTTTAGACTGCAGCTAGAACTGGCACCTGTCGAATGCCATAGCGATAACCGAGCTACGCATGCCTCTAGTACTTCCAAAACCGCCCAACCGCCTACGGGTGCCAAAATAAGTCATGACTTTTCCGACAACCCAATAGATTATTCACAGCGACTGGCGTTGTGTACTGAATTACCTGTAGTTTACTGGTTACCGTGTAGCATCTCCAAAGTAAAGCTAAAAATAAAAAATAACGTCGCTCCAGGACGCTGTAATTTTCAAGTTTTCTGAGGAGACGTTAAATTGCGGGCAGTAAACTACAGGCAATTCAATACACAATTCGTATTGCTGTAAATAATGTACTAAATTTTCCATGTACAGTAGTGGCCAAAATTGTGGAAATCTTTTGGAAAAAGTGTATTTTTGAGGTTTGATGGCTCACAAAACCACTTGTTTTTGGAGTAACATCATATAATTATACGTATATCAATGAAAAGATAATTTCATCACGAATGTAATGCAGCAAAGATTGTTCAATTATCTGTATTCTATGAAAAGGGATAGATAAATAACCAGAAAAAGGAAGCACAACTTGCTTAGATTGATATGAAGTAACTTTCCTTCACTTAAATGTAGCCAATGAGCATGAGTGTTTAGAAAACCAATCAGGTGTCATGTTGTTTTGGCAATGGGCCAATCAGGTCACAGTAGGATTCGGCTATTTGTGTCATGTATTGGAGTTGAGAGGAGGACATTTGTCAGTGTGTTATGTGATTGCTATCAAAATGTTTTTTTTATTTTTTTTTATTTGTGTGTTCTTTAATTTAATGAGCGTGTAAAACGTAATAAAATTAAAGAAATGGCACAAGGAGTTGACTGGTAAACCAGAAAGCGATGCAAGTTAGTACTATTAAGTGAACAAGGCTTCAGTTATGAAGAATATAAGAAAATTTGGTGGAAACTTAACCAAAGGTGGCATTTCAAAATTTTTTAAGGGGTATAAGGAGACTCAGTCACTACAAAACCAGCCTGGTAAAAGCAGGAAAAGGTGCACAACAGCAAGTGATGATAGAAGAATTAAGAGACTCTGCCTAGGTACCGAAGAAAATCATCTGGGAGTATACAAGATGAAATGGCGCAATGCAATGTGAAGTTGAGTGCAAGGACTGTTCGGCGCAGACGGCAGGAGTTTGTTCTAAAAGCTAGAATTCCACGAAACAAGCCATTTTTATCTCTCAAAGGTTGGAAAGATTAAACTGGGCTAAAACCCATGTTAACTGGACAGCGGAACAATGGGACAGTGTTATTTGGAGTGATGAGACCAAACTCTTCCTGTTTGGTAGTGATGACATAAAATACGTAAGGAGAAGAATAGGAGATCTGCATCCTGATAGCATTACATGTACCATGAAACACCCAGTTAATGTTATGATCTCGGGTTGTATGCCATCAAAAGGTGTGGGCAGAATTTGCGTGATTAATGGGAATGTAAATATCTAAATATACATTAATGAAATATTTGAGCCCAAACTGAAACTTTCTGCACGTGATCTTTTCCAAGATAATGAAGCATTTATATTTCAACAGGATTCAGCTCTATGTCATGTTGCTGCTGTGTGAAAAATTTGTTTAAAGATAATCATATTCCACTGCTGGAATGGCCTGGGAATAACCTAGACCTTACCTCATTGAAATTCTATGAAGCCGACTAAAGAGACTTGTTGGTCAGAAGCAACCCAGCAATAAAACCCAATTAATAGAAGCAATAATTCAATCTTGGTTTCACATTTTAACAGCTGCAGAACTAAAAAGCTTGGTTCACTCCATGGAAAGGCGTTGTAAGGCCGTAATTAACGCTAAAGGTTACCCAACTAAGTGTCAACGGACATGGTGAGAATTTTTGCATATCTCATTTCTCTATGTTTCACTTTTCTTCTTTATATTTGCTGTTATAATACAAAGTCCTTCATAAAAGTTATTGCATTACATTCTTAATGCCATTATCTTTCCATTGACACTTTATGGTATTACTCCAAAGAAAAAGAGGTGTTATGAGCCATCAAACCTGAAAAATACGCTATTTCCAAAAGGTTTCCACAATTTTGGCTACTCCTGTGTTTACCAGAAACATTTCTTCCCTAATTTCGTTTAGAATTAGATGTTGAACGAAAAGCCTACGTTTACATGACTACGTAACATCTCATTTTGCCTTTTAAGATTTTTATTTTGCTATTTCTTTCACTGATGTTGATCTTAACTACACAGGAAATATGTATGTTAAAAAAGAATCGCTATTTTTCTGAATTTAAGAAGTGGAAAGAAGAGAGAAGAAAGAAGAACTGACTACGTAATGAAACTGGGGACAAGAAACTGCATGCTAAAGAATGAAGCGGAATTCAACTGAAATGTTGAACTTAAACAGACAAACACCGAATTTGCAAGATTACTTATCTGTGGTCCGGAGATACATAAAAACACATTTTTTTTTACAATTTTAATATCAGAGAACTCAGGACAGGAGAAATAATGTTAATATTCAAGGTACTTTAAGGTACAAATATATATCTTAAAGTTGAAAGCTGCTACTAAAACAAGACATCCTCTGAATTTAAGCATAATTAACAAGATTTAAGCAGTTCATTTGTTCTGGATCAACCACGGAATTTCAAAATTGGAATAATAAAAAAGAATAATGTGAGCATTGTAGACATCATGATTTAAATTTTAATTCAGAATTCAACAGTGATTTAACTTAATATGCGCAACGTACTACCAAACAATGCAAGACGTAATGTGATTTCTATGAAAAACAATGCACAAAAATAATTATAACTGCGTTAACAATAATAAAATAAGATGTTTTAATCCAGAGGAAATACCATAAGATGAACAAAAATGTTTCAGAGAAATTACCAGCAAACAATATAACATCAAAAACGGAAAACAAGTTGAACATACGGTGGTTATAAATCGAAACAAAAATAAAAACAATACTTCTATGACCTGCTATTTTCCACAGCGACAGCTTACAATAACGCTAACACCTCTCAAAGATCAGGTTTCGTCGGCTGATTTTTTACGCTTTCCAACCGTAGGTTGAAGAAGCGTATATGCTCCAGCTTTGTCCGTCCGTCCGCCCGTCCGCACGATAACTGGCGTGAAAATAGTTCGATTTCGATGAAATTTTAGTATGTGGTAGCGGACCACCTGGGGACGAACCCTATTGAAAATGGGACAAATGGTGTCAAAGGTCACGACGTAGCAGCGGGATCATTCCATTGCCCTTATGCGTCATAACTTGCGTAAATATGTTTCGATTTCAGTGAAAGTTTACTATGTGGTAGGAGACCACCTGGGGAGGAACCCTGCTCAAAATGGATGAAGTGGGGTCAAAGGTCAGGACATAAGATCGGGATGCATTCCATTGCTCTTATGCGTCATAACATGCGTAAAAATGGTTCGATTTCGATGAAATTTCAGTATGTAGTAGGGGACCACCTGGGGACGAACCCTATTGAAAATAGACGAAATGTGGGCAAAGGTCAGGACATAGGATTGCGATACTTTCCATTGCCCTTATCCCATATTATTAAGGTGGACGTCAAGTAATTTTGCTTCCTATACTTCCAATGGAAAAAGTTTTGTACACATTTCCTTTACAATTAAGGTGTTCCCAAGGATGAAAATTTGAACATCGATAAAACTAACTTCATATTATAACTTGGAAAACTTAATATGTTCTAAAACATAACCATAATCATATTAAAAATCAATAACTTTTCCTTTGTGGGGTTGAAATCAGAGAAAAGATGGCGCGACCTGTACCTTGATGACGTCAGTGGACAAACAAATGTTGGCTTGCATAATTACGGTTATGGTTAAGAAAATATTAAGTATTCCAAGTTTTTTTTTTTTTTTTTATTGGAGGTTTAACGACCACCGTGAGCAACTCAATGGGCTATAAGCAGTCGCCCGTCCCTAATTTAGGGTCACTGGTTCCAGGGAAGGGAGAGAGCCAGTGCCGTAAGACAAACACAACATCCATGCCTAACCGGGATTCGAACCCGGACCCCTTCGGACGAATGATCAGAGGCCAACGCCTTAGACCACTGCGCCACCGGGGCGGCCTGTTCCAAGTTATGAAATGAAGCTATTTTAATCAATGTTCAAATTTTCATCTTTGTGAACGCAATTATTGTCCAGAAAAAAGATGGCGCGACCTGTGTTTTCATGACGTCAGTAGACAAACAAATGTTGAATTGCATAATTATGGTTATGTTTTAGAAAATATTAAGTATTGCAAGGTATAAAATGAAGCTATTTTAATCGATGTTCAAATTTTCATCCTTGGGAACGCATTAATTGTGAAGGAAAATGTGTACAGAAGCTTTTCCATTGGAAGTATATGAAGCAAAATTACTTGACGTCCACCTTAAAGTAGCAATTCTTGTATGTATGTACATTTTATTTTGAAAACGGCTCTAAGGATTTTGATGAAAGTCGTTAATCTACCGTTTTCTGGTACTAGAAATCGATTTAGCTTGATCTCGACTTTAGGAGAATTCGTTCAGTGGGTTAAATAACCACCCCGAATTATAACGTTTTTAGTGATGGCGTTGTTCCATTATTCCATTAATGCTACCAATGCTTAGAAATCTTATGACGTCACAAGCTCGCGTTTGAGAATGTTGGCGCGCGATCACGCCATCTGTCTCATTACGTCACGCGTTGTGTGTGGATCCTATTAAAGTTTTCTGATGTCATACTCTTGCGGCGAGCGATGGTCGCGATTCCCATCTGACTCATTACGTCACGCGTTGTGTGCGTATGTCCGTCCGCACAATAACTAGCGCAACAATCGTTCGATTTCGATGAAATTTTAGTATCTGGTAGGGGATCACCTGGGAAGGTACCCTATTTAAAGTGAACGAAATGGGGTCAAAGATTAGTACATAGGGGCGGGATCCATTCCACTGCTTTTATGCGCCATAATTAACGTAAATAAGTTTCGATTTCGATGAAATTTTAGTATGTGGTAGAAGACCACCTGGCGACAAACCTTGTTGAAAATGGGCGAAATGGGGTTAAAGGTCAGGACATAGAAGCGGAATCACTTCCATCGCCATTATGCGTCATAACGTACGTAAAAATGCTTCGATTTGGATGAAATGTTAGTATGTTGTAGGGTCTTGCCTGGGGACGATTTCTGTTGAAAATGGGAGAAATGGGGTCAAAGGTTAGGACACAGGAGCGGGATCTATTCCATAGCCCTAATGCATCATAACTTACGTAAAAATGCTTCGATTGCGACAAAACTTTATCATGTTATTTCGGAGGTATAGCAAACCGGTTCTGTTGAATATCATCGAAATGGAATCAAAGGTCAGGGCACAGGACCGATATTTATTCCACAGCCATTATTCTCATAACTTAAGTGATAACTTGAGTAATGATTTCTGGTATGTTGGAAAGCGTATTATAATCAATGCATTGCATGATTTTACTAACTTGTTTTTTATTTACTATGAAACGTATCTATATATTAATTCTATAAGGGTTTTTTACTGTAAGACCAGTTGTGAGAGATCGCCTGAACGTAAACATATGGTTGAGGTATCAAAATAAATGCCTTACCATGTAGATGTGTCGATCGAAAAGAAAAAATAAAATTGGGGCAACGGTTTCGCGTTGTGCGGCGGCAAAGTTCCCGTGTAAAGTCAATGGGAGAAGCGTGCGGTTGACTCACGCGCTGTTGAAGGCAAAAATATGGGAGTCTCTCTTCTCAGCGAACCGTTGTGCAAAAAAAAAAAGGAATTTGTTTGAAAGTTCTTATCGGAACAGCGAACACTCGAAGAACTGATTGCGTTGTGCCATTGGACTGTGTGATGTATATATAGAATTCAACATTCATTCGATTCAGTTTATTCACGTAGGTAAGACGTTTACCATTATGTAAAGATGTAAATAAACGTTTCATATGAGTTTATTCTTAAAAACAAAAACAAAAAAACTTATCGTCGATTCCGACGGGTTTCGTCGACCGGGTTTGAATCCCGGTGAGCCATATTTCGATCCAGTTTATTCACGTAGGCAAAACGTTTCCCATTATGTAAAGATGTAAATAAACGTTTCTTATCGCTGCCCCCGTGGCGCAGTGGTCTAAGTGATGGCCTGCCGCCCCGGTGGCGCAGTGGTCTAAGGCGTTGACCTCTGATCATTCGTCCGTAAGGGGTCCGTGTTCGAATCCCGGTCAGGCATGGATGTTGTGTTTGTCTTACGGCACTGGCTCTCTCCCTTCCCTTGAACCAGTGACCCTAAATTAGGGACGGGCGACTGCTTATAGCCCATTGAGTTGCTCACGGTGGTCGTTAAACCTCCAATCAAAAAAAAAAAAAGTGATGGCCTCTGATCATTTGTCCTCAAAGGGGTCCGGGTTCGAATCCCGGTGTAGTATGGATGTAGTGTTTGTCTTACGGCAGTAGCTCTCACCCTTCCCTGGAACTTATGACCCTAAATTAGGGACGGGTGACAGCTTATAGCCCATTGAGTGTCTCACGGTGGTCGTTAAACCTCGAATCAACAGAAAAAAAGTTTCACATGAGTTTATTCTTTCAAAAAAAAAAAAAAACTTATCGTCGATTCGGACGGGTTTCGTCTACTGGGTTCGAATCCCGCTGAGGCATGGATATTGTGTTCGTCTTACGGCACTGGCTCTCTCCCTTCCCTGAAATCAGTGACCGTAAATTAGGGACGGGTGGCTGCTTATAGCCCAAGTGTTAGCGCATGATCATTCGTTTGTTAAGGGTTCCGGGTTCGAATCCCGATGAGGCGTGGATGTTGTGATTGTCTTACGCCGCTGGCTTTTTCCCTTCCCTGGAACCACTGACCCTAAATTAGGGACGGGCGACTGCCTATAGCCCTTTAAGTTTCTCACGGTGGTCGTAAAACCTTCAGCACCAAAAAAAAAAAAAATCACGAACCTGGACTATTGTCTTTACTGAAGTGGTTGAATGAATTTGTCAATCAAATAAAGTTTACATTTGTTGTTTTATATCAGTTTATTATTTTCAAAAAAAAAAAAAAAAAAAAAAACATCTTGCCGTTGGTTCCGACGGGTTTCGTCTACTAACCTTTAAAAACAATCACGATTTCCTTGTTTCCCTTTTCCCAAAGCAACAAGGACATGATTTTGTATATTCTGTTTTCATAATACATACAATCACCTTACAATATGTTTTTTTATGTTTAAGAAAAACACAAACATTTCATGAAAATCAATGTAAATCCGTCGGTGGTCTTTTTCATAAAACTTAAAATAATAAAAGTTTGGGGAATGTATTGTTTGTTTGAATTTTCAAGAAATATTTAAAAATGAGCATAATTTCTTTTCAAACTTTTCTCCGGTACAACAACACAGTTGTTTATGTTTTAGATAATATCATCGCGCAATTTAATGATCACGACTAGAAATGAAAAATCGAAAAAAGGGATGAAAATTAAATTCGGTTTCAGAAAGTCCAAAGTATCAATAAAATTATGCAGATTGTTTCGCTGAAACTAATAATGAATTAGCGCTATTTTACAAATGCATTCAAGGAAATGTAACGCACACACTTTTAAATGTGAACGGAAATTATATTATACAATACCCTTGATTATCTTTCAATGGTTATGTGTGATGAGTTGTGGTTTTCGTTCCACGAAGCCCTAAGAGACTTTCCACGAACGGATTCCCAATATCATTGTGATGATCTTGAGTATTTATTATTTACGTGGAAGAACTCTCCATCCCGCAATTGAGAAACATAGACAGTAATGACACGATCATCATCAAGATCTGAAGGAGCATATATTTCTCTTGAGGGTTCGCCCTCCGGCACTTAACAAAATGAAATATTTTACCAGAACTCCTGAGAGCAATTTCACAAGATCTTCTGGTCGTTTTAAGTTTCCTGGTGGTGTGATTTAAATACTGGGTACTTCATTACAGATTGTTTGAGTGGATGATATCTGCTTCGATAACTGCCATCTACCTCAACAACAGAAGGATTCAGAGCATTAGCTGAAGTTTCTCCTCAAATGATGTGGATATTAGGGACAGAGTACTCTTAAATGATTCACATTTGCATTACGTCCTCAACAAATTGGATGTGTTAAAGTATTGCCTGGAGTGGCTTGAGCGATGATTGTTTAGCACAGAGAGAGAGAGAGATAGGGAGACAGATCACATTTCCAAATCGAAAGTGTGTTTGTTCACAGGCACAACTCGGATATTTTAAGTTATATAAATGTAGGCAAAAAACATAATGTCTCTCGTCGTGAGCAATTTTATTTCTGCAAATTAAAGAACATAATTTAAGATGGTATTAAATATCCTACTGCAAACGTACACTTAGTAAGATGATTTTATTTTCTGGATTTTATTATAATGAATCAAGATTTCAACTCTTGTCTCAATCAGTGCCTTAGCTATAAATTTTCAGTCCTTGAACAAATTCACAAAACATTTCAAATTCTTCTCTGTCTTCTCTATTTTCAAAACTAACAAAAAATCCCATACAGGTTAAACAGTTGCAATTTGGAGATAGTTTCAGAAATTTCAATTTTGACCGCAAACATTTATCGGCCATGTTTATCAAACTCTAGTATCTCATACGCAACACATTTGTACATAATATCAGTAACTTGAACAACAGTAGGACTATATATTTGTGTTCCACAACACATGTTTTTGCATAATGTTTACCCGTGGTAATTATGTGATAACCTTGGTAACTTCGTGATAATACCTTGCTAAGTTCGTCACAGTGAACAAGTTGTCTATTTGCATGCAAAACATTGCGTGAATATGAAGAAATACAGAAATAATAGTATGCATGATATATTGCAGAATTTATTCTAAGCCAAATCTGGAAGAAATACATGTTTTTATCAATGAAATGCTCTCTTTTTCAATAAAATGCCATTTTCGCATTTTAATATCAGACATTATCAGCTACTTTCACAGGCGTCGCACATGAACACGTCTTTATTTTCACCATAAGGGTTTTAGGACTTCATGTGGAACCATATCCTGCAAAAGGTACATTAATCCACTGAGCTCCAATTTTTTTTTTTGATATCGTCGTTACTTTTGTCCTCAAAATTCGCAATCCCAGTTATCGTCTTCTCTTTTCATGGGCCTGTTGATAAAAACTGTACATATGAATACATTTCAATTACATCTTGGTACATTTCAGTTACATCAAATATTGCGTATCACGTAGTTACCACCTGTAGGTGATAAATTCGTGATACTTTGGTTACTTTGTGACAGGCTAAAATTAATTGAAAACCAGAACTGAAGTGACTATTAGAACCCCAACATCATGATTACGATTCAGAAATCAGATGATCGTCATCATCATTGTCAACAATATTATCCAACCTTTGTTGGACGAAGATCTCCCCAAGTTTCTTCCACAACTGTCTGTCTTGTGCCAGTCTCCTCCAGGCTACTCCCGCATGCTTTCGAATTTCATCCACGCATCACCCATTTGGTCTTCTTCTGGGTCTTTTCCTGTCCCTTGGAATCCAATCTGAAATTTCGGCTGTCCATCGATAGTTTGTCCTTCTGGCAATATTTCCAGCCCATTTCCATTTCAGGAGTTTTACTCTGATCATGATGTCTTCCACTCTTGTCATTTTTTCGGATCCACGAGTCCCTCTTCTTATCTCTCCTGGTTACACCAAGCATGCACCTCTCCATGCTTCTTTGAGTTGTTTGTAGTCTTTGTATGTCTCTTTTAGTTAAGGTCCACGTCTCTGCACCATACGTAAGCACTGGAAAGATGCATTGATCAAACACTTTTTTTAAAGACATAATGGCATATTGCTCTTGAAAATTATGCTGTTTCTTCCAAAAGCTCTGCAGGCAAGTTTTGTACGCCGATTAATTTCTTCATCAATGTGACCCTCACTTGATATCTGCTGTCCAAGATAAATGTAGGTATTTGTTATCTTCAGCTTTCCCCCATCAATCTATAGAACATCATTTCTTGTAAAAGCATTGTCCATCACTTTTGTCTTCTGAAAATTAATTTTTAATCCCACTTCTTTACTCTTGTCAGCTAGTTCCTGGATCATATTCTGTAGCTCTGATGGGGTAGTAGCAAAAATGACAACGTCATCAGCAAAACAAAGGTGAGTTAGATAATCTTCATTAATTTTTATCCCTTTGTTTTCCCAGTTCAGTGATTGAAAGACATTTTTCAGTATGGCATTCAAGAGTTTGGGAGATATAGAGTCAGTTTGTCTCACTCGCTTTCAAAATTTTATGGGTGCTGTATTCTCAAATAACCAAATCTTTGCACTTGCATTTTCATAGATGTTATTAATAATATTAATGTATGCATCTTCAATATCGCAGGATTTCGAAGGATTTCAGCTACAATATCGCAGGATTTCGAAGCCATTGTAACTGCTGATGGTTTCACCGAATCAAAGGCCTTTTCATAATCGATAAAAGCCATGCATAATGGAATTTCATATTCCCTCGCTCTTTGGATCATGTGTCCGTTACTAAGCCTCTACAAGCTACAGAATGCTGATAAATGACTTGCAAGTGCATTTTAAAATTATACATGATTCTAATTAATAACTGGGTTAAATATTGTTTGCTTATCTCTATTTTACTTTCTAAAAACTACTTTTCTACCTTGTTTACTAAACACCATCACAAAAGACTATTCCATTCCAGCCACACGTTGAATAATTTTCTCTGTGATACGAACAAAAAAACCTACTGACGATTTCTTTCCGTTTTTAGAAACTGGACATTTGCAGCCATTTATGATAAAAAGTTAAAACTAATGAAGCCAGTAGTAACTCTAGGAATAGACGCTTACCCTCTATCACGAATTTACCCATGCCATGAAATTACCGATGTTTACCCTACAACTCTTTGAAAAAAATTAAAGAAAAAGAAGCACTCAGAAGGAATCATCCAATCAAGATGAAAGTTGGAATGTGCAATGTACATAGATAGGAAAGGAAATGGTTGCAATTCCAGAAGCGTTCGGTCATTTATTCGAATAAAACAGCTACACGATTGGAGTAAGTCAGTACGTTACAGCGCCAACTCTAGTTCGGATACAAGCGTTTCCCCGCCGTTGCATACCTGCATACAATTCACGATAACACTATCCTGAGGTTATAACATAATTGTCTTTCCCCTGTAACTTAATCCTTACGCCAGTAATTACGTAATGTGTGCTAAAGTCAATGTAATACGGTATTAGAAGAAAGAGGTCAATTGTAGTACTTACAAATACGTTTATGTTTATTGCATGGTTTGTACTCCCCTCACATCCGGCTAATTGGCGTACTCAATATAGTATCAGTGATTTAACATGCAATCGCATTATACCAGCACGTCTATCATCAATAAAATCAATACCGTTAAACAACCACTACATTTCCTTTTTGTCAATCGTTCTTATCCGGCCACACATACGTCACTTGTTCCGATATCAGTGTGTTGCCAACATCATTCTCGTTCGAGAGAAAGGACATAACGTTAAGGTTTGAAAATGTCTAAGAAAACGAACTCAAATTTACATAGAAAAAGGAATTCAAAAGGAAAGTTAAAATATACGTTACAAGGTTACAACATGCCAGATGGTGTCCAAAGTACGCTCAATTTCGCTGACATTTCAGGATAGGCCAAGGTGGTGCTTCATCATGTCCCAAACAAGTTCGATAAATGAGAGATCGGGAGATCCGGCTGGACATGGAAGGTTGTCAACATTACGGAAGCAGGCTTGAGACAGCCGCTCTGTATGTGGCGTGGCATTACCCTGCTGAAAAATTGCTTAGTGGCGCATTGACAGGAATGGCAGCAGAACAGTTCTTAGAATATCGTCGGCGTACCATTTGAGCTGTGAGGCTGGTACGGAGGACTACAAAAAGTGCCCGGCTATCGTAGCAAAAGGCACCCCACACAGTCACTCTCGGTGTGCCGGTCGTTCACTGTTCCACGGTAAAAGCAGGACCCGTGCTCTGGCCGGCTCTTGTACAGACACGTATACGCTGATCATCGGCGCAATGTACAAATCGTTTCTCATCACCGAAGACTACACGACGCCAATGGACACTATCCCACGTTGATTGGGCTCAACAACACTGCAACCGGTGCCGGTGTTGTTCGCTGGTCAGTGGTAGGTGGCGGACTGGCCTCCTCGATTCGTAGTCACCATGTTGCATGTCAGCAGGCAATAGTGCGGGTGGCCACTTCTGTACCTACAGACGACACAGCATGGCCACAGATGGTTGAGAGCGATGAAATGGGTTCTGTTTCTGCGGCACTCGCAATTGAACGATCGTGGCGTTATGTTGTTGCCCTAGGCGGTCCACTGCCAGTATGCCCTGGGGTGTGCCCACCTGAACCCATTGGCGCAACATCGTCCAATTGCCGCGACTCTCAGGCCCAAATGCCAGGCGATACAGCGACTTGATCTATCCTCCTTTCTTAGCCCAAATATACGTCCTTTCTCAAACGTGCTCAATTGCTCTTATTCTGAACGGATCCGACGTCGAGTTATCTTCACAGTCCGTGCAGTTTAACGCAACTGAATCCGCTGTTACAATTGTTACTGCGTGTGAGCTTTGCTCTGTGGCTGTCACTATTTAGTCACTAGTCATTATTTTTTAATCTTTTGCATATTCCTTCCTGAGGTAATTGCATGTGGAGTTTAATCTGGATCGAACAGATGAAACTCCACATGCAAGTTCGTTTGGGGAGGGGGGGATTTTTTTAACTTATAAAAATGTACTTTAAATTTTTATATTTTATAGATAGATAAATATTCGCTATTCATACCTAAAAAACTCTTTCTTCATTCTTTTTGCTTTGACAAAATCTCCAATTAAATTTTCGTGTTTCATTAACGTGCACCTTGAGTTTCGGTCGTAATTAATGAATGATATTGCAGTTGCTTCTGACACATTTTATTTCCAATATTTCTTTTTACTTTTTTCCAGTATGCTGACCTTTCAGAATAAACTGCTATAACAAGTAACATTATATAGAAAATATGTGCTGCTTATACGACTGCATAACTACATAACGAATTGTTAAACTTCATTATTAAAACTTCTAAGAATTCTTTTATTGAATTTATGGATCCAATTTTCTTTCAGTAAGCATTTTTGAAACTATTTGCAAATGTTCCACGGAAAAACTTTGACTTAGATATCACATGTTCCTTTTGCAATTTGTCATCGTATTTTAAAATATCAATTTCCGTTAGTGTAAGCCCGTTCCGAGGCTCCACAAACTGATTCAAAATGCTTTGCATACAGATATGTCTTTCTCTAATTTGTGCTGTACACATGTCAAAAATTTTGTAAAGCGTCGTTACTCTAAATGCGTCTTTGAGCTTTAATACCATAAGTGACGACCAAACTGAATAAGAGTTCTTTTCTACTCTATCCTGCTGTTTGTAGATATTTTTATTACCCCCGAATCTCTCATCTTTCTTTTTGGTCGGTGGATTTGAAACGGGACTTTTTTTTCTTAATCTTCTTTTGGCTTTGTAATGTCTCGGGGCCTAAACAGCCTGTAAACTTATTAGTCATGGTATTATTAGTCTTATTATTAGTCATGGTATTATAAGTAACCTTATTATTAGTTATGGCACTGGGTCGTGCTTAAAGTCTTACTTATATACTCACGGGCAATGTAATTTGCGCACCTAGAAGAAAACATGCTAAAACCACGAAACTTTGCAGATACCTAGAGTGCATGCTGGTATGCAAATGATTCACATTTGGTGCGAGTGCGCATTACCGCACGCCCTCTGGTGGCGCTGCAAGCACGGATATGCAGCCTTATAAAACCGGAGTAAAGTCGACGCCCCATGACAGCGAAAAGCACCGGCCGACGCAACCAAGGGTACAGAGTGACAAGAATGCCGGGTAGATGCCAGAGACGTCGATTCACGCAACGTACGGACTTTGGTAGAGGCCGGATCATCGGGCTGAAAATCGCAGGGTGGTCCGTGCGCCGTATAACCCGCCACGTGGATCGTTCTTCCCATACCGTCCGAATGTGTTAGGGGCAACGTGACCGCACTGCCACACAGCGGAGCAGCTTCAGACGGGCCAGGAATACCACAGGTAGAGAGGATCGACGGATCATGCGCCAGGCACGAACAGACCACACGGGGACCAGGTGCTCATACAGGCAGTTGTATCGTCTGCTGTGTGCCCACGAATCATTTCCCGACGCCTCGCCGAAGCAAATCTGCGATCTGACACAATCCCAACCTCGCTATCGAGAGCCACACCTCCCGCACTGCCGGCATTATGGTCTGGGAAGCCATTGCCTACGATAGCTGATCAGCTCAAGTAGTAGGCCAGCGATATGTGGAGGAGATCCTACGGCCCCATGTGCTCCCATTTCTTCTTGGGATTCCAGGTGCACTATTCCAGCAGGATAATGCCCGCCCACACACGGCTGGGGTTTCACAGGACTGCCTAAGTTATGTCTAGACACTTTCATAGCCTGCCCCCTCACCGGACGTGTCCCCTATCGAGCATGTGTGGAATAATTTGTAATGCCGGTGACGCACTATCCGGAATTCGGAGTACACCGTCCAACACGAGTGGCCCAGTCTGCTGCAGGACATCAGGCGTCTGTTCGCCTCAATTCCGGACCGTATTGCAGCATGTATTGCCGCACGAGCCGGTGCGACGCGTTATTGGGAGATGACCGGCCTGCGTGCCACAGATCTATCCTAAATTGTTTTTGCGATCATGTGTATCATTCATCTGTATCATTACATCCATAAGATTTCAGTTCAATCCGAAGCTTCCGTCTTGGTGCGCAAATTTCATTGTCCGTGAGTGTATTTCCCCGACAAACGTGCAAAATTATTAAAACCTGGGTATCGAAACGTCTGGTTAATAATGCCCGGGGATTGGATTCGGAAATGTATAAAGACAAGAAAAGGAAAGAATGCAGAAATACTGCAGTAAGGGAAAATGCATTTTTCTTCTTTACAGTTCCCCACCTCCAAGGACCTTCGCAACAATCACAGGCTGTAGTGGATTTTAAATTGTGTTTATCTCTTCGAATATTTGTAGGCCTTGTTGGAAGCAACCATTTCATCGTTTTCTGGGTATTTTGCAGGGTTCCTTTCCGTAATACATAATGTGAAAAAAAGTGATTGAACACCCCATGCAGGATCAGTCGTGTGCTCACGTAGCAGACACGTGATCGATAGGCTATGAAAAGGGCAACGTCAGTACGCTCGTATCAACCGCTGTTCAAATGTCCATCAGGAAAGAAACCTCCAGGTTTGAAAGGGGCGCTGATAATAATCTGCTCAGTTGGAGTTATGAGCATAAGCCGCATTGCTGATGTCCGACATTTCACGAAATCGACTGTGTTTTTGTCATCAAGTGGATGAAGACGGAACATTGTAGGAATTCACCTTTCCCTGGAAGACCCACGGAATGGAAACCCACGGACCGGAGGGAGCTGCAGAGGGAGATCCGGAAAACCACGTCCCAACGAATGTAAACCATAGCACATCAGCTTCAGATAGACACAGACGTTATGGTCTCCACCAAGACACTTCGAAGAGAGGCCCATTTACACGGGGATGGTGGCCGAGCAGTTTACACGGGTATGGTGGCCGAGAAGTTTACACGGGTATGGTGGCCCAGGAGTTTACACGGGTATGGTGGCCGAGCAGCCGCCCATAAACCTCTCATCACAAAGACCAATGCACACCATATGTCTCTTTTTTTCCGGACTATGATGCATGAATATATACACTACATTGACAAAAGTCACCGAACACATAGAAGAGAAACACAACGTAGCATTTATTGACATACATTAGTACGGTGTCGGTCCACCTTTGGCCTTAATGCATGCACTGAGCCTTCGAGACATGCTTTCGACAAGGTTTTAGAGCACAGCGATAGACATGCGCTTCCATTCAGTGCATAATGCTGCCCCTAACTGTTGCTTAGACGTAGTTCTTGGTTCCAAACTTCTTATGAGGCGCTCTAATTCATTCCATAGGTGCTCTATGGGATTAAGATCAGGGCTCTGTGCTGGCCAGTCCAAATACGATACGAAATTATCGTCAACCCACGCCGTAACAGTCCTTGCTTTATCGCTCAGTGCATTATCCTTCTGGTACCAACAAGGCTCGGTTCCATAGTATTGCCAAAGAGTCGCAGTTTTTCTGCTCCGTACATTTCGTCTTGCTTATACTCTGTTCGATGTTCCGAATATCTATTTTTGTACGTGTGAGTTCCGTGAAGGATCCACAATTCTGCTCGTATTCCTGCCAAGTCGAAGAGTGATCATTTTGTTATCTTCGTTTTATTGTCTTGGCCAAGTCGGCCAAGAAGAGAATTCTGCTTCGCCATTGCGGGTGGCTACATCGGGCAAGGACGACGTCCCAGCTCTTGCTTCTGATAACGAATTTCCTCCTCTTCCACCACCCACCAATGGCCGGGCCTGCTCCGACAAGCCCCTCCTCTCCTAAGCGTAGATCAGCTACCCTATCAGCTAATCCTACTTCTACTTTTACGTCACTGAGTGGTGACCAGCAACCTTCCCAGCAGGTGACAGAAGAGGCAATGGACGTTTAACTTTCTTCAGTGTCTTCTACGTCATCGCACTGCCCAGCCACTCCATATGCAGCCGTCCTTTCGAAGAAATCTTCTTCACCTTCTGCGTCGGCTTCTATCAAAGGCCCTTTACAGATGAAGTGTGATGCTAACTCTAACTTCTTTGTCGATCTTCCAGCAACTTCGCCAGCTGATCAACACTTCCTTAGTAAAGTTGACCTCGGCGTTGCCTTTCCTGCTCTTGCCAATACTAAGCTCACTGCGTACAGCGCAGCAATTCGTTTACTCTTCCCGAAGTCAACCGTCACACACGTAGGCCGGAAAGATGGCAAAGTAACCGCATATTTTTCAGATCCAAATTTGCACTTCAAGTTATAAATGATGAATTTCTTATTGGTGACCGCCATATTAATGCTGATCCTATCTCCCACATGCTTACTATTCTGAGTTTTTCCCCAGTCCCGCCAGAAATTTCTGGCGAACTTTTACTCTCCATTGCGCAAAACGTTGGACGTTTAGTTGGCACAATCACCACCTTTTCCGCTTTCCCGACCTAGCCGGAAGATCGTTATCTTATTGGCATACGGCGAAATGTAAGAGTGGTTTTTCCGTCTGATGAAGCGAAACTACGAGTTCCACCCAAGTTCAGTATTCGTTGTAATACGCACACCCGTGATGTCAACATTTTTTTTATTGGAGGTTTAACGACCACCGTGAGCAACTTAATAGGCTATAAGCAGTCGCCCGTCCCTAAGTTTGGGTCACTGGTTCCAGGGAAGGGAAAGAACCAGTGCCGAAAGACAAGCACAACATCCATGCCTCACCGGGATTCGAACCCGGACCCCGTTCGGACGAATGATCACAGGCCATCGCTTAGACCACTGCGCCACCGGGGCGGCGATGTCAACATTACAGACGGCACTATGTGTTCTATATGTAAAGGTTATGGACACCCTCGTGCCTTATGTCCACATCGCACTTCTACTACAACTTCGACAGCCCAAACACCGTCTGCTTCAGCGGTACCCTCAACAACTTCAGCACACACCAAAAGCAAAAGTAGCACTACAGCCGTTGATCAACGCACTACTTCAGACAAAAGTAGTACTACAGCAGTTGGTCAAGGCGTGACTTCAGACAAAAGTAAAAGTAGCACTACAGCCGTTGGTCAACGCGCTACTACAGACAAAAGTAGCTCTACAGCCGTTGGTCA
This sequence comes from Macrothele yani, assembly GCA_039090855.1. NCBI lineage: Eukaryota > Metazoa > Arthropoda > Arachnida > Araneae > Macrothelidae > Macrothele > Macrothele yani. The sequence continues at coordinate 143,715,678 of CM077002.1, forward strand.
ACGCGCTACTTAAGACAAAAGTAGCAATACAGCCGTTGGTCAACGCGTAACTTCGCAACGACCTGCAGAATCCGGACCTGTGTATCCTTCTCCATCACATCTTCCATCAGACACACCTTTGCTTGTTAGTTCACTCCCCTCAACCCTCACTTGTGGGATGCTCAAGCACAATCGTCTGTTTCTCCTGGTTGGTCCACTGAGTCTAGCCATTTCAAAGTACCTAACAACCCTGATGCTACCCCCGCCCCTCGGAGTAGAGAAAAGCGTCGACGGACCCACAAAGCTCGTGCCAAGAAAGCCCGAACAAAGACTGACCGCTCTGACCGTAGCGATCAGTCAGTCGGCTAGACTGCACCAGATGTTGCTGATGAACTTGATACTGATGCCGATACTGGTTCTGCAGGCCCAGTTCTCTCACATGAATTTCTTCAATTTCTAAAAACTTTTTCTCTTCTTCAAATTCCAGTCAGTGGAGATGTCCCATATAATTTTCTTTCAGTTCCCTGTCAAAACAAACAGTCGAAAAACGTTTTATCCTCTTATACTGCAATTCTACGTCATGTTCTTCTACAATTGCAAATGATCCGTTCTCATCTTCAAGCGGTGCCTCGTGAGACATTTGGTGATCCGCGCTGGATAACGAAATTCGTTCGTCGTTTAGACCTCCCTTGCATAGCAGCCGATGACACAATCCAGCAACCATCTGACATATCCGTTCAAGATTGTGAACTTGAATTGTAGAATGCCATGTTTTGTATATTTCTCAACAGGCTTCTGTCGCGATTGCGCCTTGCATATGCGTATGCCTCAACTGACTCTCAGAAACGTCACTTTTTCCGAGTTTGGTCACCAAATCGAACCTGGTTTACTAATCCCTCAGTACATGAACAACTCCTTCTTTGAGAACTGTTCTCCATTACTTTGCGATTTGTAATTTTATTTGTATCACTTGCACCTTGTAAAGTTCTTACTTGTGACATTCGCCACAAAGTTTTTACCATGGTACTCTACTTATTCATGTTATCACATTGTCTTTTACACTTTCTCTTTGACATCAACCATTCTATTACCGCACATGTTGTACATGTTATTAACATTTCTTGCTCTTTGATGTTAGCCTCTCATAGGCACTTACACAGTGCATCACTACATTGTACACAGTGCATAACTACATTGTACATAGTATTATAACTATACCTTTATCTTTGTTACACATTTCCACTGGAATTGTTCATATTGATTTTTCACTGTGTATATCTCGTGCATTACTCATGCACCATTGTTGTCGGTCACTTCTGTAGCTCAACTTATATCTGTAAAGATACTCACCTATTATGTCTTTATTGCCATTGTATATAGCACATCAGCATCTGTACATTTGTCATCTACACTGCACATATGTCGTCAATTATGTTTCTGTTGGCACTGTAAATACAGGCCCTCTGTACCCTCCTCTCAGGTTTTCTCAATAAACAATTTTAAAAGCCACAGAGTTGGTAGGCATAATTGCCTAAAATATCGAGGTTGACATGCTGGTTAACAAGTTTGGCCATGATAAGCAATGGGCCGGGACCATACCACGAGAAACACCTCCACACGAGTACACTGCCAGCTCAAAACCTTTCCGTAGGAAGAGCTATAACGAAGCGAATTTCTCCGTCATTTTTATCCGCGCCGGGGTTCGAACCCGGGTTTACTCATTCCGGAATAAGTTGCTCTACCAATTAAGCTACGCGGACATTGATTCTAATTGCTATCTGCCTTTATGTCGTGTGCGTCCTTCTGGCAAGTACGTCACATCTCCTGGTACGTTACATCATCTCCCCCTTATTTTTCTTTTTTTTTTTTTTCTTTCGAAGTGCTGCTCATATTTTTCCTATCTCGCGGTGTGGAAATAACATCACACCAATGCGAGATTTTGAACGGTCGGGTCATCCGGATAGTTCGGGCGCCATTATAACGAAGTAAATTTATCCGTCATTTTCGGTCTACGCCGGGATTCGAACCCGAGTACGCTTATTCCGGAACAAGTTGCTCTACCAATTAAGCTACGCGGACGTTTTATTCTGATTCCTATCTGCCTTTATGTCGTGGGCGTCCTTCTGGCAGGTACGTCACATCTCCTGGTACGTTACAGAGCACACATTAGTAAATAGCATTTCCCCAGCTGCGGCCATACCTGCACACTGCCATCAGACTGATGGATCGTGTATCTGGATTCATCAGTCCATAGGACCCGTTTCCAGTGACCTACGGTCCACGATTAGTGTTCTTTAAACCATGCTACACGACGAGTATCATTTCGAGTGTAGATGAAAGGCTTATGAGCAGCCGCACGACCACGGTAATTCATGGAATGAAGTTCTCTGCGAAATGTACATACCGAGGTCCCAGCAGTTCTACTCACCTGTACACTGAGGTCTTGTGCAGTACTCCGTCGATTAGGTGTAACGACTCCCCTGAGGCTTCGAAGTTCTTTATCGCTAATTTTCTTTGGGTTGCCAGTACGTTTTGCTTTTTCAGACACGTTACGTGTCTTCCACTTATTCAGTACATATAAAAGAGTTGACTTGGGTATGTTTAAACGCCTCTCGGTTTCTCTTATGGACAACCTACTAATGTAACATCTAACAATCTTTCCTTTCTCAAAGTCAGTTCTCACCCACATTTTGCTGTTTCAGACACGCCACGTGTCTTCCACTTATTTCGTACATATGAAAGAGTTGAATTGAGTACGTTTAAGCGCCTCTTAGTTTCTCTTATGGACAACATACTAATATAACACCCAAGAATCTTTCCTTTCTCAAAGTCAGTTCCCTTCCACCACCAGATTTTCACTCAACCTCACCGTGCGATATGATCACCGTCAGCTACATGCTTGTTTTTATACAGTTTGCTGTACCACGCATCTTAACAACGCAGTGTATCCGTTCGTTTGCTGTATTAATTATCATCATCATCACAAACAACAACAACAGCCATTATGAATTAACTGCGGGATGAAAGTCGCCCGAAGACGTTTCCACAAATCTCTGCCTTGAACCTGTTTCCTCCATATCAGCCCGACCTGCTTTAAATAAAATTGTCCTCACCTCCCACATGGTCTTTCCTCCTCAAACAAATGGGTCGCTGAAACACGTAAAACAGACCATGTAGTAGATACACGATGTTAACCAGGCAGGGAAGCTCGTCGATCATGAAGTAGAGTTCGACTGATGTCAAAATGTGCTAAATGGGTCGCTGCAACACGTAAAACAGACCATGTAGTCGATACACGAGGTAAACCAGGCAGGGAAGATCGTCCATCATGAAGTAGAGTTCGACTGAAGTCAAAATAGGCTAAATGAATCATCTGATCCACTGTGAACGTGACATTACACTTGGCACCAGTAGTGCCGATTCGAGCATCTCTAAGAGCTCCACCATCCTGGGCTTTTCACGTACAGCCGTTGCAAGGGTTTGGAGTGAACTGGGCGAGTCCCTAAAACGTCCAGCAATCGGCTGTCGCGTGGACGAAAACAGATCAGAGATAACAAGGTGAACTGCCAACATAGTCCTCATCTGTTGCAGTTCATGAGAGGCATGCTCGGATTGGTGGTGTGTTTGGAGATGACTCTAGGCCAGGCAGTATAGAATTTCATAATGATTTGCCAGTTTGTAGGCCGTCTGTTGTGTCAAATGGTTCTAGTCTTTGACCCCTCTGACCGACCTGCAGTTTTTCTCCAAAAGAACGCCGACTGCTGAAAGATTTTTGAGTGTCCCACCATTCATGGCATTCTGTCCTACGGTTATACGTAAAACCCCCTTGGAGCAAATCATAATGCCACGTTGAAGGTCTATCATATTACTACTTATTACAGTTCCTACGGGCTATCAAACTCTACCTGATACTCCCCGAGCAGATCTGTCTAATTTATATCACACACGGAGCTCACACGATATTCCAGTTTTGGAGTGAGCCATTAATATGACCAGGACAAGGGTACTTAATCACTTGGCATCTCAGTACATACTATTTGTTTTTGTCTAGTGGATGAAAGTAAAACGGCGATGGTGGACAAACGTATTTTGCTTAATAATTGACTTATAAAATATCAAAATGTCTGGCATTTCAATTATTGTGTGAAATATTTACTTAATGTTATTTCCGTCCAAAAGGAACTGCGTTCGAGGTACAGATGCACATTTGGTGGTGGGTTTGTGCTACGTCACTGGCACAATGGATCTAAATTAGGGTCAACGGGCTGCTTTACCCTTCGAGTTGCTCACGGTGGTGATTCAGAACACACACACACATACAAAACAGAGAGTACACAGATAATCTTTGTAGATAATTTGTGCTATCATTTTTCGCATGCCAAGATCTATGTGAATGCGAAAAAAAAAGACTCGAGAGTATACATTTATTTACCTACAACGCATTGCTTTTATTTGCGTCACACCGAAGCACAGTCGCCACTACAGTTGCGCAGTGAGCTAAGCGATGGCTTCTGATCATTCGTCCGAAATGGACCCGGGTTCAAATCCCGATGAGGCATGGATGTTGTGTTTGCCTTACGGCACGGGCGTTCTTCTTTTCCTGGAACTAGTGGCCCTAAATTAGGGACGGGCGACTGTTTATAGTCCATTGAGTTGGTCACGGTAAGCGTTAAACTCTCAATCAAAAAAAAAAAAGAAGAAAACAGACTCCGGTACATATTGCTAAGTGGAATTAAGTCCAAACAATAAGGTTTGCTAATTCCTGGAATTCAGCTGTACTTAGGCAAGTGGATTAATGAAAGTTATTGTCATAAAACCAATGAAAGAAGATATCTGAGTCGTAAATTTAATTATTAAGCTATGATGGAGGCAGTAGTAAGTATTTTCACTGTTAAATTTTTCAAAAACTATTATTATTGTTATTATTATTATTCAGATTTTAACGAACATAAAAAAAACGACCCTGACACGGATGAAAAGTGATGTAGCTGCGAAACTCCATCTAAGCAAGCGCAAGCTAAAATCTGACCTCAAGATAAAAAGAAAAGGTCAATCGCAACTGTATTTGTGAGGGGGACTGGTAACGTTTGTTCTAAGATATCAACAGGTTACACATCCTTTTCGGTCTGATATCTTCTGCTACGAGAAACATTTTGTGTACAATGTTTTAATTTCCGTAACATCGTTTTCAGCTCCCAATGTGTGTAAGCATCAATTTTTATTTGTGGTTATTTAATCGATTATCTGTTTACAATGGGTATCCCAATGCATACTCCGTGCTTTTAATTGCGCGAAATTTTCCCTTAAATTGTGTAAGCGTATTCTTTTTTTAGCTAATCTTTCAAGATTTACAAATATTTGCTTTGTACATTTGTTTCGTGCCTGTCAGTATTCAAAAGACGTGCTCATTAACGTACAACCGATAATTCGGTGTTATCTTTGCTCTTTTACATGAAATGTTTCTTAATTTGCAGTTTGATGTCCATCATCTTCGGGAAAGGCATTTTGATTAAACCAACGTTTTATCAGATGCAAAACGAATATATTAGAGCAATGTAAACAAATTATTTTTAATAAACTCAATGCTGAGGACAAGCGACGAAGTACAATTTCTTTGTTTTGCCAGCTATCAATACATAATTGGGTTTTAATTCCGGCGGGAATTGTTGAAATCTCGCAAAGAAGCATAATGTTTCTGATATTTTATTTTCTACTTGTGAAATTTCCTAAAGGATTTTCCTGAACTTGTGTGATGTACAAATCGGTATCATTTCATTTCTCGTCAGCACGTCATACTATATTGCTAAGTAATACTGTGTAAAACTCATTAAAAGTGGTCCATCTCTCTCATGAAGGAAATGTTCGTCTGATAAATAGAACTACGTTATCTCATTAATTTCTGTTTTGTCTCAGTACGTGGAAAGAAGAGGAAAATAGCGTGTTTGCATTTTAATCTCAGCAGTCGTCAAAAAACCATCTAATTTATCTATTTATTTCAAATTCTGTCTCTTTAGCTATTTCTCACCATTTTTTTCTGCCATATTTGTTCGTCGTACGATTTCATAACGATGGGGGAAATATGAAGAGAAATTTTACGAGGAAAAAAATCTAAATAACTCAATCATTCTGACGAGCAAACCTCTTGACTTATAACGGTTTAAATGTTTGATGCTAAGCATTTTATTTCTCTTATTTATGTTAAAGTTTCAGCAGAATTTTCTGTTTATTCTTGTAAAAATCGTCCAATTTTCTCAATCCACTGCTGAACATATTCATCGCCAGATAATTACGATATCTCAAGCTACTCCAGAGCGCATTGTAACAGTGGTATCCGCTACTATGGATATATCCGTTGCGACTCCGATGGAGAATCGAAAATTAGAGGAAATGGGCTGTTCTGACAAACCGGAAGCCATTACGTCGACAGCCAGTGAGTGGTGTTGTAGAAGAGCTGCATGATGACAGGAATGGCACAACCTGATGTTCAGTGATGAATCTCGATTCGTACTCTGTTCTGGTGTAGTTCAAATCCGCATCTGGCGACGACGCGACGTAGCCACATGGAGAATCGAGTTATGGTCCTCGAGCAGTAGACTGCTCACCAACCATATATCTTCGTATGAGGGTGTCGTTGGTTACAATAGCAGGAGGCTTCCGACACGGGTTACGGGCACCGCGACTTTCGAGCTGTAAGTGATGATGCTTTATAACCTACGTTTTTGCCATTTCTCAGTGATACTCCGGGGGCTATTTTCCAGCAAGATAACACTCGGCCATACACCGGTTATATCGTCCAAGTTTCTCTACGAATGGTCTCTGGCCAGCGAGATTTCCGGACCTCTCAAATGTCAAGCCTAAAAATGGCACCTCATTGGACGACACTTGGAAGCCTTTCCTTGGTCACACTGGAGTTATAAACGTTGTATGGTGTCGGATACTCCATGCCATTGTTAAAGGGCTGTACCACATCATGCTGCGTCATGCTTCTGATTGCATTTAACAACATGGTGTTTACACAAGGTATTAACACCGGTCACATACGTTGTAGCTTGCCAACTTTGAAAATTAAATCCTGTATTATTTACTGCATGTTGTGTATCAGTGATAATTTTGAACTCATTTGACTCGCTCTTTCTAGGTAGGGCATTTTCCCTGTCGAGTAGTTTACATTCTTTAACGAAAAACTTTGCCGCATACTTTCCGAAATGCAGTTTAGTACGTATTTGAGTATATTTTCCTTAACAAGACTGGGCTGTCTTAGCGTAGTTCTCTAAAGTTTGTAATCATTGTATTTCCGCAACATCTACCTTCATTACTCTACCTCCAAGTTCATTTCTGCACAACTCTCAAAGTTTATTTCAATTCAATTGCAAAAGTTGACACATTTCCCCAGTCATCCAGCAATTGCTCATTCGTGATCATTTCAAAATATGAGGCAGGTGGAAGAGATCTAATAATTCCGCTTCGCTCTACGTAGGTTCAGAGTGTGCGCCTGATTGATATCTTGAAGTAACGTATTGGGCACAGTTCCGTGAGTTGGCTATTGCAGGTATTCGGAGTCATCTCATATTTCAATGTAAAAATCAGATCTTCGAAATATTGCTAAGAGAAGAGACCTAGACTAAATCATAAAATTTGTGTTGAAAGCATGACTGATGAAAATGATGAAAACAGAGATATCGACAAAGTTCCGAAATATCATAAAATTTGTGTTGAAAGCATGACTGATGAAATGATGTATGAGCTTCTGTTGAAATATAATATCAAAGTTCCGAAATATCATAAAATTACTAAACATTGTGACGTACCTGCCAGCAGGACGTACACGACATAAAGGCAGATAGCAGCAATAACAAACGTCTGCGTAGCTCAGTTGGTAGAGCGACTTGTTCCGGAATAAGCGGACTCGGGTTCGATTCCCGGCGTAGCGGACAAGTTTACGTCGTTATAAAGGCGCACGAACTCTCCGGATGGCCCGGCCATACAAAATCTCGCATTGGTGTGATGTTCTTTTCACACCGCGAGATAGGAAAAATGAGAGAATCTCTTCTCCAGCGCTTCAAAAAATAAAAATGTGTGATGTTGCATTCCACACACTAGATTGACTGGGAGTTCTCGAGTGCACGTTCTACAGCGGATGGCTGCTTGCAACGATTCATCGTCACGGCTGACCCGTGGACCATGCCCCCGGCCCTCTTTCGGAGGGGGAGATGTGACGTACCTGCCAGCAGGACGCACACGACATAAAGGCAGATAGCAGTCAGAACAAACGTCCGCGTAGCTCAATTGGTAGAATGACTTATTCCGGAATGAGGGGATCCGTGATCGAATCCTGGCGTGGACAGAAATGACGGAGAAATTTACTTCGTTATAACATGTTTGCGTTTCTCCTCTAGTTTACTAAAAATGGAACTAAATTACTAAAAATGCATGAAACTAAATTACTAAAAATGCATGAAACTAAATTACTAAAAATGTTTGCGTTTCTCTTCTATCATATCAAAATTCCGAAATATCATAAAATTTGTGTTGAAAGCATGACTGATGAAATGATGATGTATGAGCTTCTGTTGAAATATCTGTATCCTCTGAAGAAAAAAATGTTCATAAAATTTGTGTTGAAAGAGTGACTGATGAAAATGATGATGTATGAGCTTCTGTTGAAATATCATAAAATTTGTGTTGAAAGCATGACTGATGAAAATGATGAAAACAGAGATATCGTCAAAGTTCCGGAATATCATGTTCCGTCCTCTAAACTGAAAGAAAGAAGCTGGCAATGAGTTCACAGGCTCTACAACCAATACCTTGTTATTTGACGCGAACAAGGTTCACATGAATTACCATTTCATGGAACGTTTGTATAATGATCCAGAATTCAATAATGTTTAGCAATGCGTGTTACATTTTTGGTGCTACGAAATCAATAAGGGAACGATATTCGTACCTTTAAACAAATGTAACCATCTCTCTGGATGATTACAGTTATAGCAAGATATGAATAAAATTATTTACATTTAGTGAATATAAATGTTGAAGAATTTGATTTTCAAAGATCTGAGGTTAGGAGTAATAGGAACTACTCCCGCTTCGCACTTACCTTCTCCTGGAATGTTTATACAAAGGCTGTTCCATAAAAACTGAGAGTAACTTTTATTTTGATTTGGCAACAGTTCAAATGGGAAAAATCACCACGCAGACGGCTAACTGGATTAAGAAAGTATGAATGGCAACAGGTATCAGCCGTGGCAGACGATTCTGGTTTTGTTATTGTTGCGCAGTTGTTTAAAGTGCGTCTGCCTTTGGCTATATAGCAATGGAGGTGAGTGACTCAGAGTTTTAAGAAATGAAATGCGTAGTGAGATAACGTTTTGCTATCGTTTGGGTAAAACGGCTCGAGAAGCAGTTGATTTAATGAAAAAAGCTTACAAAGATAAATGTGCGGGTGAGTCAAAGTCTTTTAGATGGCACCATGATTTCAAAAAAGGGCATTTGTTGGCAGAACTCACTCCTAGGCCTAGTCCACCTGACGTTGTTGATACGGGGCGTATTGTTAACGCTATTTGAGCAATCCTCCAAGGAGAAAAACCAATGACGTGTGAAGACATGGATGCGTCAACTAATATTTCAAACACGTCGGCATTTCGCATTCAACGCGGCAAAATATTGCTCCACCGTGTGTGTTTCAAGCAGGTACCTCATCACCTGACGAGAGAACAATTGTTAGCCGGAGTTCAGGTGTGTCATGAGTGGAAACAAATGATTGCAAGGGATCCAATTTTTTTAAAAACACAGTAATCACTGCCGATGAAACATGAGTCCACTATTTCGACTCCCTCACGAAGCCGGGAACGAGTGTCTGGAAACACACAAGCTCACCTCATCCGAAACGCAAACCAAATCAGCTGGGAAGGTGATGATGACAATTGTCTTTGATCATAAAGATGTAGTGTACCAGCATGCAGTTCTTACACAAATTACTGTCAATTCTGAGTACGTTTTTCAGTCTTGAAGTGCCTGCGACCACACATATCGATTAAACTACCGGAACTGGTGGGAAAGTGAACCATATAACCATGATAACGCCCGCCCACATGTGCTTGCTTGTGTTCAACAGTTTCTTACGTTACTCAAGCTGCACAGGGGTCGTTAAAGGAGCTTTCAGAAAATGCCTTTGCCACATGCTTTGAAAAGTGGACTGAACGATGGGACCGTTTCATATAATCCGAAGGAAGACACTTTGAGAAAGAATAACATATATTTTACTGTACCTATATGTCTTCATTTTGTGTGGCTTTAGTCTCAGCTTTTATGGAACTGCCGTTATAGATTTTGTAACTCTCTCTGATGTGTTTACAGGTTTCATTCTGCCATTTCGCTTTTACCTCAGGAGCTTTAATAATAACATCATTGTAAGAGTGTTTAATAGCATCAGTTGCCTCTGAGTTTGGCAATCATTTGGAGTATTTTTACTTGTTCATAACTATCACTAACGCTACTGGGGTGTATTTTTTATAACTTACTCGTAAACGCATTGAACATCACTTTCGTCAGAAGACAAATTACAAGAAATGAAGATTTATCGATTGATGGAGAAAAGCTGGAGATAACAGACACGTACGTTTATCTTGGGCAGCAGATATCAAGTAAGGGTCACATTGATGAAGAAATTAATCGGCGGATAAAACTTGCCTGGAGAGCTTTTGGAAGAAACAGCATAATTTTCAAGAGCAATATGCCATTATGTCTTAAAAGAAAAGTGTTTGATCAATGCATCCTTCCAGTGCTTACGTATGGTGCAGAGACGTGGACCTTAACTAAAATAGACATACAAAGGCTGCAGACAACTCAAAAAAGCATGGAGAGGTGCATGTTTCGTGTAACCAGGAGAGATAAGAAGAGGAACTCGTGGATCCGAAAAATGACAAGAGTGAAAGACATCATGATCAGAGTTAAATCCCTGAAATGGCAATGGGCTCAGCATACTGTCAGAAGGACAGACCATCAATGGACAGCCGAAATTTTAGATTGGATTCCAAGGGACAGGAAAAGACCCAGAAGAAGACCACGTGGGAGATGGGTGGATAAAATTTGAAAATATGCGGGAGTGACATGGAGGAGACTGGCACAAGACAGACCGTTGTGGGGGAAACTTGGGGAGACCTTCGTCCAGCAGTGGATTGATAATGGTTGACAATGATGATGATGACTCTCGCTTATCAGGTGCGACCGTCTTAATGCTATGTAGACTACGTTGTTTAGTATCTTTGACTCCTGGGCCCAAAGCTGCTCTTGTTGGTGAAACGTTTATGGTACCCAACTTTTTATTAAAAACTACGAACAAAATTAGCAGTGACAGGAAAGGTAACTGCAAAAAAAAAACTGTTAAAAACCTGTAATGCACAGGTAATGAGGATAAAAATAAGAGGATAAACTCCTCATGATTGGCCAAGTCCTAGTACACAAGAGATTCGTGGACGATGAAATGAGGTATTGAAATCATTTCATTTCAACTCCATTGGCGGTCTTCAGTCATAGAAAATATGTGTCGTCTCTTCACCTATGCAATTGAACCTATACTCTGTTGATTTTTTCATTCAGCACATAATGTATAATACAAACAAATTTAACTTCTTAGGTTTGCATTTGTCACGTATACTCTAATTTAACTTTCCTTTTTAGTTTCTTTCTGTATGTAGTTTTGTGTTCGTTCTCTTTAGCAATTTTCAAACTTAACGGGATATCTTTTCTATCGCAAAAGTATGTTTGGCAACACCCTGAGGTCAGAACGAATGACGTGCATGTCTGAGATAAGAACTGAACCATAAACACTATATTGAAAAAAGTTACCTAACACCTAGAAGAGAAACACAACATAGTATTTATTGACATGCATTAGTACGGTGTCGGCCCACCTTTGGCTTTAATGCATGCACTGACAAACCAATATATATAAATTGTAACTTCTCATTGTACAGAATCGTGTATATAGGTCGTTTCACGAACCACAGACATCTGTAAACTTTGTCGTTTTTACAGTATATTCTTATCTTCAATTCCTGATTCAACTGTGTAATTTTACTTTTCAACTGTGTAAATTTGTGTTCTCCAATACTCACTGTGATGAGTTGTGCCTTCTCTCTGTATTTTCAGAGATTTTTTTCTTTTGTATTCTCAGGAAAATTATTGTATATAACTATTTTTAATATCACCGTTGTATGTAACATGTAATAGCGCGAGCCACATTTATCTGTAAATTTTTCATCATCTGTCTTTCGAACTTTTGATTTCATGTTTGTCTCCTTGATCACCTGCAACATCCTGGTTTTTAAGGTCACCCACAATGTATCGCCTTTCGGTCAGAATTTTTTTTTCATCAATATTGTGTAAAATTTATAATCTATAGTGCTCATCATTCTCGATTGATTTTACTCTCTGTATTACCAGAGATTCATATTGCCTCGCCAGATTTCTACTGCACTTAACTGTTGTCATGCAAACGTTGCACCGAATCCTGTAATTAACGTAGCGCAAGCTGCACACATCTGTTAATTTCTCATCACCTGTCCTTTGAATTTATGTCTGCAAGCTCGAATTCTGTATTATTCCTTGCATCAATACTGTGCAAAATTAATATTGTATAACGCTCTTCAAGCTGAATTGTTCCTATTCTTTGCTTTGTCAGAGACTTTTGTTGCCTCACCAGACACTCGAGTGTAATTAACTATTTTTTTACTGTCATCAATGTACAGAACCGTGTAAATAAGCAGTAGCGTAAGCTACAAGCATCTGTAAATATTTTTTTGTCATACATCATTTGAGATGATTTATTCAAGCACATCTCCCGTATCTTTCTTCTAAAAAATACTGTGTGAAAACTGACACTTCGAGACGTGCTTTCGACAAGGTTTTGGAACACAGCGATAGGTATGCGCTTCCATTCAGTACATAATGCTGCCGCTAACTATTGCTTGGTAGTAGGCCTTGGTTCCAAACTTCTTATGCGACGCTTTAATTCATCCCATAGGTTCTCTATGGGATTACGATCACGGCTATGTGCTGGCCAGTCAACACACGATACGGAATTATCATCAAAACACGCCGTGACAGTCCGCGCTTTACGGTTCGGTACAATATCTGCTGATATCAACAAGGCTCGGTTCCATAGCATTGTCACATAGTTGGTAGCGCATAATTGTCCATAATATCGAGGTAGACGTGCTGGTTATAACGTTTGTGAACGATAACCAATGTGCCGGGACCATACCAAGAACCCCCCCCACACACACACACACTCACACACACACGCGCGAGAACACTGCCAGCTCCAAGGTTGACCTTAGAAACAGTACACTGTGATAAATGTCATTCCCCAGGTTGCCACCATACCCACACACGGCCATCAGACTGATGGATCGTGTATCTGGATTCATCAGTCCATAGCACCCGTTTCCATTGATCTACGGTCCAAGAAAAATGTTCTTTACACCATGCGAAAGGACGAGTAGCATTCCGTGTTGCGATGAAAGGCTTATCAGCAGCCGCACGACCACAGTAACTCATCAAATGAAGTTATCTGCGAATAGTACGTGTACATACCGAGGTTCCAGATATTTTTACTCACTTGCACACAGATGTCTTGTGCAATACTCCGTCGCTTAGCTGTAACGACTGTTCTGAGGCTTCGACGTCCTCTATCACTGATTTTCATTGGTCTGCCGGCACGTTTTACTGCTTCAGGCACGCCATGTGTCTTCCACTTATTCATTACATCCAAGAATGTTGACTTGGGTATGTTTAAACACCTCTCGGTTTCTCTTCCGGACAACCCACTAATGTAACACCCAACAATCTTTCCTTTCTCAAAGTCAGTTCTCTCCAGCAGCGACATTTTCACTAAACTTCACAGTTCGATATGATCGCGGTCAACTGCAGGCTTGTTGTTGTGCCGTTTGTAGCTGTACCACACATTTAAACAACGCAAGGGATCCATTCATTTGTTTTTATAGGGCTGTCCGGGGATTTTTTTCAATATAGTGTACATACTGTTTTGAGGAGCAGCAGTTGTTGTGCTGTTGGTGAAGTTAATGCTATTCGTAAAAGAGACGTTGTTTAGTTAAAGTTGTGTCTATTAAAAGCTGCGTGTTGTTCTGATATTTATATAGTTGTCTTTAAGAGTTCTACTAGTTAACATTGTTGAGTTCTGTCTTTTATTACTAATTGGATAAGTTTAACGTTCGACGATAAAGTGTTCTGTTCTAGTGATATGTTACTGTTAAAGAATCAGTTGACAGAGAATAAAGGAAGTAATCTGTAAGTAACCCTTTTCTGAAGTTATTTGAGTGACTGCTGATTCCGGTAAAAGTACAGTTATTAAGAACTAATTTGTTTCATGTTGCGACAGCTATATTCTACGAACATTATATACTTTCGATGTTAAGAACTAATTTGCGTAGTGTTCCGACAGCTATATTCTACGAACATTACACCCCTTCGTATTTAAGAACTGATTTGTGTAGTGTTCCGAGAGCTATATTCTACGCACATTACACCCTTTCGTTTTTAAGAACTAATTTGTGTAGTGTTTCGACAGCTATATGCTACGAACATCACACCCTTAAGTTTTTAAGATACCAATTTCTGTAGTGTTCCGACAGCTATATTCTACGAACATTACACCCTTTCGTTTTTAAGAACTAATTTGTGTAGTGTTTCTACAGCTATATTCAACGAACATTACACTCTTTGGTTTTTAGAACTAATTTGTGTAGTGTTCCTGCAGCTATATTCTACAAACATTACACCCTTTCGTTTTTAAGAACTAATTTGTGTAGTGTTCCGACAGCTATACTCTACGAACATTACACCCCTTCGTATTTAGGAGCTAATTTTGTAGTGTTCCAACAGCTATATTCTACGAACATTTCACCCTTTCGTTTTTAAGTAACGCGTTTAATGTGCTTTGCATCATCGTGAGTTCTCTGTCTTTTTATGTTATTATCCAGGTTTCAAGCTTTCCCACCACTTGATGTCTTTTCTTTCATACCTGACACAAAGAACTACATCATCTGAAAACAACATAGTCCATGAGGCTGTTGTCACTTCCGTAAAAGATGAAAAAATATTGTCTTAACACTGATCTATGGGGTACTTACATGAAATTTCTATGTCTTCCCTACGGTGTTTCTGCGTATGAACAGGAACACTTTCTAGTTTTTCTCTCAAGACGTTTAGACATATCATACGGTATAAAAAATGTAGCACGTCATGTCCATGTTGTGAATAGGATCCCGCATATTATTTGAAGACTTGCAATTTTAATAACTGATGTGTCAGATATGATGCTTTCAAGGACTAGAAGAGATTAAGATTTCTTTTCACGTAAATATTTCAGATGAAACGGGTTTTAAACATAAGTTCCTCCTGAACAAAGGAGAACATGTTGCCAAAACTCTCAACATGAATGCGGAATAAAACTCTTCTGAAAAAACCAATTCCGTCATTAAAGGAGTTTTACTGTATAAACATCTAGCGTCCACTTCTCTTCAACTCTTTGTGGCATGCATTATCTCTAGAAATGTACTGACAGACTAAAAGAAAAACCTCTGCCATTATTTCTCTCCGGAACCGAAAAGAATGGCTTCAAGAAAGTAATTCTGAAAGCCTAATAAGAAAATTTAGGTGACAGCGCAAAGAAAAAGCAATTGATGGCCGACGTTTCCAGCAGGCGAATAAAACAAAATAAAAGAAGTGGGGATGAAGGGGGAGGGCGGAAAATATCTCCAAACAGTTTTCGTTCTCTTGAGGAGTTTAGAGATTGGGAAGAGCATATGGGAATCGGTGTTCGGAAAAATGCACTTCAAACTTCCATACTGAAAAGTGCGCTGAAAACCCCTCGGGAATAACAAAACAGTGGAACTGCCGTTCTTATTTTTCCCCCTCAAAGTTCTCCAGATGTACCGGATTGAGGATGAAGTTTTCCCGAATCTTTCTGCTCGTGATGATAAAAGCAGAGGGCAAAAATATCCCTCACTGCGCAGGTAAGTCAATCAATTCCCGAACTCGTCCTAAATACTTTACAAAATGTTATGTTTTGCATTGAGGCTTATACTAAGAACGGCAGTCCGAAACAAACGTTTTTTTTTTCTGCGTTAGTTTCCGGATGGAAATTTCCACCTTATGGACACAATTCCGAGCAGGTGCGGAAAGAAACGAAAACAAAAGAATTGTTTAAAGTTTGGTTAGATTTTTTAACTGTTTCAGGGATGGTGTTCTGAAAAACAAGAACGACAAATAAAATCATTAATCGAAAACAGTATCTCTTTTCAAAGCTGCAATTTAAAAACAATAATGAAATACACGAAACATACTCTAGACACATCATATAAATTGAGATCATATGCAAAATAATGAATAACATTGGTCATAAATACAATTTGAAATTTGGAGGTAAAGTAACTAATATAGAATTTATTAAAACCAACGCTCATGAAATATCTATCAGTAAACTAAAGTAAAATATTTTCGAAACTAAAGTGAAATAAATTCGTTTATCTAAACAATGGGATGTAAATTCAAGTGATGCGCAACATGCCATAGGCTCTCCTTGACAAATGTCAACCACGCCTTCTCGTGGTTAGTGCTGTTCCCACTAAAGGCGCTCTGACGACAGCCAGTAGAGGTATAACTATACCATCGGGATTAGAGGAAATTCTATCTCACACTCACCAACCCGCTTGGCCAACGCGGTGAGTAACAGTACAATTTTTAAGAGCAATATGATATCATGTCTTAAAAGAAAATTGTTTGATCAGTGCATCCTTCCAGTGCTTACGTATGGTGCAGAGCTGTGGACTTTAACTAAAAAAGACATACAAAGGCTGTAGACAACTGAAAGGAGCATGGAGAGGTGCATGCTTCTTGTAACCAGGAGAGTTAAGGAGAGGAACTCCTGGATCAGAAAAGTGACAAGAGTGGAAGATATCATGATCAGAGAATAATCCAACAAACTGCAATCGACTAGACATATTGCCAGAAGGATGGAGCATCGATGGACAACCGGAATTTCAGACCGGAATCCAAGGGACAGGAAAAGACTCAGAAGAAGACCACATGGGGGATAGGTGGATGAAATTCCAAAGTACGAGGGAGTGGCATGGAGGAGACTGGCACGAGACAGACTGTTGTGGAAGAAACATGAGGATACCTTCATCCAGCAGTGGATTAATAATGGTTGACAATGATGATGATGATCTAAATAATGTAATAACTTACTGTTTCTTACTGTCGCTTATTAGGTGTGACCGTCTTCATGCTATGTATACTACTTTGTTTAGAGTCTTTGACCACTGGGCCCAAAGCTGCTCTTGTTGGTGAAACGTTTGTGGTACTCTCTGTGGTCACATAATAAACTGTAGGCCCATCTCGGGCTTGCGTAACAGATGCAACTCTTCTTGGATTGAACTTATACACATCATGTACACATGATAATGGAAACTGGGACCATTCTTCTTGTAAAATATATCCCACCTGTGTCAGAGATAATGGGGATGGAAATTATGATCTGAAATTTCGCTTCATATATTCCCACACATGTTCAGTAATTTTGAGATCTGGAGATTGCGGTGGGCAGGTTAGCTGCTGTACCTCATCTTAATGCTTAACAAACCATAACTTGGCATGTTTCGCACAATACACGGGTTCATTATCTGGTTCATACCAAGGTCGGCCATTACAGAACAATACCGCAGACATTAGTGCAGATGGTCACCAATAATGGATTCGTACGTTACAGATCTGACGAGACTCTAGAAAATCAATAATGGTCCTACGGAATGTCATTATATGGCACCTCACAGCATCAAGGTTCAGTCAGCTTCATGTTTCACTGTCGGAAACAAACAGTCAAAGTGATACGCTTCTGCAGGTTTTCGCCAGAGAAGTAATTGGAAACAACGTAAGGCACGATTTCTTTGACCATATGACAGGGCGCCAGAATATAACATTTATGTGCTTTGCAGCACCTTAACACATAGCAACCGAAAAATTGTTATCAGGTCAACGCTGGAGATTCAAACGCCAGATCTCTCGCTATCTAGCCGAGCGCGTTAGCCTTGCGCTACGGTGGCGAACAATCAAATGCGCTATGTGTATTTTTCTGTCAACTTCTGATATCTATGCATTCATAAAACGTGGAAAGAGCGATGTGTTTGTTTATTCACTCACGCCACGTATTAGAAGGTTGAGGTCTGCCCGGTACATTTTTGGTTCAGACAACAAAGCGACGGGCCGCACCGGGCTTTTTCTCAGACACTTAAGACCGAGCCGTTCCCAGTCCACCCAGTTTTTTTCTATCGTAATGGTAAATAAAGATGAAAATAGTGCTTCCCGATTACCTGGTCTGTTTAACTGTTTATCTGGCTTTACTTGTACTTCCATGACATAGACAAGGACATAATGACAGAGCTAGAAGTGACACTCGTAGTGTTTTTACCACCTGCAGGTAATAAGACGGTAAAATCACTTTGGGGCTTGTTGACAATAAAAAGATTCGACCCCCAGCAAGTGTGTATGTTGTGTAGAGTTAAGGACGGGAAGTTTCTGCAGTGGTGTAGGATGTGTTTCTATGACAGAATTGAACGACATCGATTTTTTCTCCTATTCCTAATCTGTACAGATAATGACTTTTGTAGCGTTTCCGCTTACTAGTACAGAGAAAGGGAGATTTTGAACGCTCTTAAGCTTTCTTTTTCTCTCTCTTTAATGGTTATATTCTTCGCTGATCGCTAAAGTTTAGTTAATATGTTTAGAATTACATCCAACGAAATATTTCTAGTAATATCTCGTTCCATTATTTCATTTTCAGAATTTATTAAATTACAATAGAAAGACAAAATACACGGTCGAATCAGATTATTGTGACCACCAGCTAATGTCCACAGTAAACGCCGTGTGCTGCGCGAACAGCAGCCAAACGGGCTGGGAGTGACTCAATAAGGTGCTGGAATGCTGCGCGGTCAGCAGCCAGACGGGCTGGGAGTGACTCAATAAGGTGATTGAATGCTGCGCGGACAGCAGCTAGACGGGCTGGGAGTGACTCAATAAGGTGATGGAATGCTGCGCGGTCAGCAGCCTGACGGGCTGAGAGGGACTCAATGAGGTGCTAGAATGCTGCGCGGTCAGCAGCCAGACGGGCTGGGAGTGACTCAATAAGGTGCTGGAATGCTGCGCGGTCAGCAGCCAGACGGGCTGGGAGTGACTCAATAAGGTGCTGGAATGCTGCGCGGTCAGCAGCCAGACGGGCTGGGAGTGACTCAATAAGGTGCTGGAATGCTGCGCGGTCAGCAGCCAGACGGGCTGGGAGTGACTCAATAAGGTGCTGGAATGCTGCGCGGTCAGCAGCCAGACGGGCTGGGAGTGACTCAATAAGGTGCTGGAATGCTGCGCGGTCAGCAGCCAGACGGGCTGGGAGTGACTCAATAAGGTGCTGGAATGCTGCGCGGTCAGCAGCCTGACGGGCTGGGAGTGACTCAATAAGGTGCTGGAATGCTGCGCGGTCAGCAGCCAGACGGGCTGGGAGTGACTCAATAAGGTGCTGGAATGCTGCGCGGTCAGCAGCCAGACGGGCTGGGAGTGACTCAATAAGGTGCTGGAATGCTGCGCGGTCAGCAGCCAAACGGGCTGGGAGTGACTCAATAAGGTGCTGGAATGCTGCGCGGTCAGCAGCCAGACGGGCTGGGAGTGACTCAATAAGGTGATGGAATGCTGCGCGGACAGCAGCCAGACGGGCTGGGAGTGACTCAATAAGGTGATGGAATGCTGCGCGGTCAGCAGCCTGACGGGCTGAGAGTGACTCAATAAGGTGCTGGAATGCTGCGCGGTCAGCAGCCAGACGGGCTGGGAGTGACTCAATAAGGTGCTGGAATGCTGCGCGGTCAGCAGCCAGACGGGCTGGGAGTGACTCAATAAGGTGCTGGAATGCTGCGCGGTCAGCAGCCAGACGGACTGAGAGTGACTCAATAAGGTGCTGGAATGCTGCGCGGTCAGCAGCCAGACGGGCTGGGAGTGACTCAATAAGGTGCTGGAATGCTGCGCGGTCAGCAGCCAGACGGGCTGGGAGTGACTCAATAAGGTGCTGGAATGCTGCGCGGTCAGCAGCCAGACGGGCTGAGAGTGACTCAATAAGGTGCTGGAATGCTGCGCGGTCAGCAGCCAGACGGGCTGGGAGTGACTCAATAAGGTGCTGGAATGCTGCGCGGTCAGCAGCCAGACGGGCTGGGAGTGACTCAATAAGGTGCTGGAATGCGGCGCGGACAGCAGCCAGACGGGCTGGGAGTGACTCAATAAGGTGTTGGAATGCTGCGCGGTCAGCAGCCAGACGGGCTGGGAGTGACTCAATAAGGTGCTGGAATGCTGCGCGGTCAGCAGCCAGACGGGCTGGGAGTGACTCAATAAGGTGCTGGAATGCTGCGCGGTCAGCAGCCAGACGGGCTGGGAGTGACTCAATAAGGTGCTGGAATGCTGCGCGGTCAGCAGCCAGACGGGCTGGGAGTGACTCAATAAGGTGCTGGAATGCTGCGCGGTCAGCAGCCAGACGGGCTGGGAGTGACTCAATAAGGTGCTGGAATGCTGCGCGGACAGCAGCCAGACGGGCTGGGAGTGACTCAATAAGGTGCTGGAATGCTGCGCGGTCAGCAGCCTGACGGGCTGAGAGTGACTCAATAAGGTGCTGGAATGCTGCGCGGTCAGCAGCCAGACGGGCTGGGAGTGACTCAATAAGGTGCTGGAATTCTGCGCGGTCAGCAGCCAGACGGGCTGGGAGTGACTCAATAAGGTGCTGGAATGCTGCGCGGTCAGCAGCCAGACGGGCTGGGAGTGACTCAATAAGGTGCTGGAATGCTGCGCGGTCAGCAGCCTGACGGGCTGAGAGTGACTCAATAAGGTGCTGGAATGATGCGCGGTCAGCAGCCAGACGGGCTGGGAGTGACTCAATAAGGTGCTGGAATGCTGCGCGGTCAGCAGCCAGACGGGCTGGGAGTGACTCAATAAGGTGCTGGAATGCTGCGCGGACAGCAGCCAGACGGGCTGGGAGTGACTCAATAAGGTGATGGAATGCTGCGCGGTCAGCAGCCAGACGGGCTGGGAGTGACTCAATAAGGTGCTGGAAAGTGTTCACAGTTATGTGGAGCCATACTGACAACAGTGTATCTGACAGTTACTGGAAGGTGCGTGTTGGAAGATCCATAGAGCAAACAACACGATGGAGGTGGTCCCACATATTCTCAATGGGGTTTCGGTCTGGGGAAGTAGGCGGCCAGGGAAGTAAGTACTCTGAGGTTTTCATCGTGCTCATCCATCCCCTTTCGGACATTTCTAGCTGTGTGCTACGTCGCATTGTGTTGCTGAGATATCCCATCCGCCCCAGGGAAGACAATAAGCTTGTATGGGTGTACGTGGTCTTCAGCGATTAATTCATAAAAACGTCGCTCTATAGTGCCTTCCAGAGGTATGAGTGGACCCAGGAAATGCCCCGAAAACATTCCCTATACCATAAGGCTTCCCCCAGCAGATTATGTTCTGCGAGCATTGGTTGAAGAGTTTTTGTTCTTCAATGTTTGTCGACTTATACGCCAACGTCCATCCTTTCGATGAAGCAGGAAACTTGACTCATCGAAGAAGGCAGTCCTTTGCCAATCAGCGGAGGCATAATTCTTTTCTGCCGATGCACTTTCGTTAGCATAGGTGCAGTGATCATCCGCCTGCATCGGAGACTCATACGCAGCATGGTTCTCTGAACTGTCGTTTTAGACACCCTTCCGGTGAGTTGCTTCACTGCAGCACGCTATCAGCCCTCACGCATTTTCGAAGCCGACGTTCACCTCTCATATCAATGGCACGTGATGCTTAGTAGATTCCACGTCGCTTATTCGCAAAAGTGCCATTTCTCCAATCACGATGCATTTTAAACACAGCAGCAGGCGAACAGTTCATAAACTACGCTGTTTTAGAAATACTACCACCCTTGGACCGAAACCTGATAATCCTGCCTTTTTGCAAATCTGATAAATCGTTCCTTTTATCCATGACAGCAACGAGTGATATGTTTTCAGAATGCCTATAGCACACCTTATATAACCTCCAAGCCAGCTCTGGACACCTGCCTTCTTTCATTGGCTACACGCTGTTGAGTACAAAAGTAGGAGGTGGTCACAATAACATGACTCGACTGTGTATAATACTTGCCTAAATTTTATTTAAATGGTAATATTAATTGCTGTTGTACATTTGTTTCACCAAAATAAGGCATGGGGACTGGCGGGATATCTCAAAACAACAACAACTAAAAGAAAACTCGTTTAAGAAGATAGTCATCAGATCGAATGTAGCAAACTTGGATGAAAAGAAGTTCCTCTGCCGTGGTCCCCTATAGGGCTTTTTGCTCCTGAATATTTGCTTTCCTGCAGGGCACATAAGGTTCCGAGCTGTGGGAACGTTTTTGTCACCTGTTTTATGTTATCTCTACGGGAGTTGCCGTCCTTCACACGAAAATTTATATTCTTTGGTTGATGTGCGTGTGCACATTTTGTACGTGACTGTGCGTAGTGTAGAAGCGTGTTAGGAGTGAGAAGACGTCTCAAAAGTGGCGACGTTGCGTTGTCACTGGTGTAGTTTGGCTCAACTTTAATTCTTTACGTAAGATCTTCATTCAAAACGTATTGTATGTTCAGGCAGATAAAGCTCAATATTGTTTATGCCATTTCATATTTATATATTTTACTTTGTAGACTCGTTCTCATGTCGCTCAAAAGAAAATGTGTTTTCAACAAAGCATTGGAGGAAGAATTTCCTTTCGTTAAAAGAGGAATAACGGACAGTAACGTTAAATGTAATAAATGTTCGGGAAATTTTAATATGCTAGAAAAACTAAGCCGTCTTCAACACGATTATCAGTTTAAACCTTTAATTTAAACACAGAGGTTAAAAACACATTGTTAAAAATGCACAACCATGGTTCTTAGTTAACCACGACAGAGATTTAACTCAGATGTTAGACCATCATGGGGTTTACTACATCCCCCTCAGAGCAACCGTACCTGGGCTGGCCGACTGTGTTTATATCGGCTTGACGCATCGCAATCTAAAAACACGTCTAAGCGAACATACATCAAAACTAAATCATCTGCCACAGCGATGTCGCGTTTACTCCTAAAGGGAGCTTATCAACCGATATGGGATGAAGCCACCATTTTTACCACCTCGAAATCGAAAGGCTTAACTCTCCTCACGGAGAGTTAAATAATTATAGCCAATCAGAACCACTGCTGTAATGACGATCTTTGCTATGTTGTGCCTACCCCATGGAAGCTATTATTACAGAATGCATTGCAAAAATATTGATTCAAATTAACTCTAAATGCGTAAAAAGCAGCTTAGTTCTAGACGTTCATCACCTTGCTTAATTGCGCATGTCTGTTGTGGCCCACTCCTTCTCCCATATGTATATAACCCGTTGTCATCACGTTAACACTCATACCTGAAGAAGAGACTAGCGCAGTCTTGAAAATGCTTCTGTATTTTTAACCATGTGTTTTTATCCCCTGTGTTTAAATTAAAAGTTTTAACTTATAATGTGTTGAAGACGGCTCAGCCACCCCGGTGGCGCAGTGGTCTAAGGCGCTGGCCTCTGATCATTCGTCCGTAAGGGGTCCGGGTTCGAATCCCGGTCAGGCATGGATGTTGTGTTTGTCTTACGGCACTGGCTCTCTCCCTTCCCTGAAACCAGTGACCCTAAATTAGGGACGGGCGACTGCTTATAGCCCATTGAGTTGCTCACGGTGGTCGTTAAACCTGCAACCAAAAAAAAAAAAAAAAAAAAAAAAAAAAAAAAAAAGACGGCTCAGTTTTTCTAGCATACCAATGCAGCACGAAATTTAACCTTGATTGATATGTCAATATCGCGAATAGTGGCAGATCAGCAATTACACAGCATTTACGGACATCAAAACACAAACAAGCTGAACTCAGGGTTTCATAGAGTAAATCGTGAAACTCGTCCTTTGTTAGCAAAATGTTCGATGACAAAGTAAAAATGTTAGCACTAAAAGAAGTATAACGTACAAGTTGGTCCGCGCCGGGCACCAAAACCGGGTCCTCTCACTCCGGAGTAAATTGTTCTCCTAACTGAGCTACGCGGACATGGGCTCTCACTGCTATCTGCCTCTATCTCATATGCGTCCTGCGGTGTAGACATGTCACAGAAGCATCTCGGTGTTATCATTCTGTGCAACATAATCACTCATTTCGGTCAAACGACTGCACTTCAAAATGAATTGAGCCATGTTTTGACGAAAAGTATTTTTGTACCAGAACAAAAACAGAAGCTGTCATTTGTAGTGTTTTCGGTCCATATTCCGTTGCCTCAGTTAAAACTGATTTATGTAAATCAAATTATATTACTAATTATTCGGACTGTGGTAATCATGGGAAAAATATTAAATTGTGCTCGATTATGCTCAGATATTTTTACCCAATCAAGGTGTCAAAGTAAATACACTGGCGGAAAGTGAAAAAAGAACATCAAGAAGGAGACGTCTGATACCAACGAAATGTATACAGCATAATAACGGAATACAGAGGATAACGTGATCAAAACCTTATGGCAAAATACAGCTGTATTTGCTGGTAAACTGAAAAAACAACATTTCCATGTAACACGATTAGTACGAGGTAGAACCGCCATGAACTGCGTCACACTGTGCAATTCTGGCATGGAGTCTGTCGTACAGATGTTGGATGTAAGTTTGGGGTATTGAGTTCCAAGCATCCTCAACCTGGACGCGTAAATTGGGGATGGTCGCGGCTGGCCGTGGAGATCGGATAATTCTTGTCCCATAAAATCCCACACGTGCTCAATGGGGGACAAATCTGGTGAACGTGCACGCCATGGAAGTTGTCTCACACCCTGAAGTGCTTGTTACGTTGCACGTTCCGTGTGTGGGCAAGCGTTATCTTTTCTGGAAAACACCACGATGGACCGACCTTACAAATGGCACAACAACGGGCTGCATAATGTTGTTGATGTAGAAGGTGCTGTTTAACGTACCCAGTACAAACACTAGTTGTGTACGGGAGTGATATCTGATCGCTCCCCACACCAGGAGACCAGGTGTAGGCCCTTGTGTCGCTGACGGATGCAAGAAGGGTGGAGACGCTCCCCTGTGCGTCTGGGAACACGCATACGGCCATCGGAGGCTCCCAAGCAGAATCTGCTTTCATCGCTGAACACGACAGATCGCCATTGCGTTCTTCAGTGCTGACGTTGGCGACACCACTGCAGCCGTTCCTGACGGAGGGCCGGAGTCAGAGGTACACGTGCACGTAGTCCTGCATCCAGTAGACGGTTGCGGATTGTTCGCACAGTCACCTCAGGTGCACCGGCAGCTCGGATTTGCGTCGCAGTAGATGTTCTACTTGACAACGCCACCCTTTCTTATGCCTCGATCGGTCCGCTCATCAGTCCGTCTGTGACTCCCAGTTCCACGTCTTCTCGTGTGGGAATGTTCCGCAGACCATCTACGCCACCATCGTACCACCACCGATACTTCCCGTCCAATGCGCTCCGCAATACGACGATACGACCACCCGGCCTCACGGAGTCCGACTAGACGGCCTCGCTCAAAGTCCGATAACTGCTGAAATCGTACACGTCTTCCATGTCCAGGCATTGCAGCTTCTTCAGGGTCTTCGCACGTGTCCGTACGCCGAAAACTGATTACATTCACTTCGCCGTATTCCTTAAATACCACCAACGATAATTTGCATATTATGCCGTGCTGTAGCGTAAGCGCTCACCGGTTGGTCCCGAAATTAACATCACAACTACGTAGTCCCGACCCCATTAACATATGTAAATTTCATGATCGTCCGCCAATTTCTTCTTGGTGTTCTTTTTTCACTTTCCGCCAGTGTATTTTAGAATGAAAGAATCTACCTGGACATAATTCTGATATATTAACGGCTTGCATCAAGCCGTTAATATATCAGAATAAATTATTGCTTTGTATATACTGACAAATTATTTGCTTTGTGTGCTGATAATACTAACTTCAACTTTCGTGGTTCTTAGAGAAAAATGGGAAAAGCATGACTTCTTAAAAACGCAAAATTTATGTGGCAATAAACTGATTGGTGCTAATTGTGCTGCCCACATAAACAAAAACTGCATAAGCACTGGTGTCGCCTGTATTCCAGTAGATAGTGAAGTGATATTGGTAAATATTTATTCACACTTTTACATCTGCACTATCAGAGTGAAAAAATTGCAAGAATTTTGTGATGATGTAGATGTTCAATATAAAAAATTACTAGGTTACAGTAAAACGCGATGGCTACCTCTTCTACCAGTTTAGAGAGAATATTAAAACTATTTAAGCCGCTAAAATAGTACTTTTTGGAACTGCAAAAATGTACCACGACTCTGAAAAACTTTTTAATGATGTGTCAGCTGAGACTGCCTATTTTTTATTGTCAGCCAAGCTTCAATATTTCAACAATATATTTTGAAAATTGAATCACAAGAAATCTCAATTTGTGAAGCTTTTATATATTTAAAGGAATTGAAGCTCAAGTTAATCGCACGAAAAAATCAAGGGTTTTTATCTATAAATACCAAAATAATAATTTTAGATTTAGAAAAAACCCAAAACATTGATGCCAATATATTGAAAGGTGCAATTCATAACTTTACCAAACGCGCATTGATTATTTAAATAACTGGGACAGTTCTTTCGTAGAAATGGAGGTATTTGAATGGGTCTTACTACGAGAAATCCTTCTGTGGACGAAGATCGAGGAAAGCGTTTCTCTTGTTCATTTCCAATCACTAGAACTTAAATATAAATAACGGCGAACTATTTGATGAAATTTCGTGTTTTAAAAGTTATGTCACCTGTGATAAGATCGAAGAATGGCGACCAAATGACGAGTCCTGACAATGACGTTGGGTTGGTCATTTTTAAATATTTGAAAAACACATATCGTTTAAAAACATTTTAAAAATCGTCTAATTTTGCTTCTGTCACCCCGAACCTAACGCCTACACAGAACGGGTATTTTCGTTAGTGAATAATATGTAGACCACTGAGAAAATCCAATTGGAAACATGTATTTATACCAAATGCAACTCCAACATGACGTGTTTAGAGTTTTATAAGTTTTTAAAAACACAAACCCGATTTATTAAAAAAGTTCATTCTTGTGAAAAATATTAAAGTTAAACTTTTTTAAAACGATGATATGATTGTTTAAAACGTTGTGTTTTTCATTATGTTGTATGACGAAGTAAATTTCTCTGTCATTTTTATGACAGGGGCGGGACTCGACTATCCACTATACTACACTTGCATGTGCTCTCATTGCTATCTGCGTTTATCTGATGTGCGTCCTGCGGAGCAGGCACGTCAAATCTCCGTAAAGAGGGCTGGAACATGCCCCACGGGTTAGCCGGGATCATGTGACGCTGTAGGCAGTCATCCCATGAAGAACGTGCTTTTGAGAAATCCCACACAATTTGGTGTGTGGAACGTAGCATCACACTGATTTATTTTTTCGAAGAACTGATGAAGGGATTCTCATTGTTCCTGTCTCGCGGGGTGAAAAGAACATAACACCATTGCGATAAACCTATCAGGCAGATCGTCTTTGAAGTTCGGGTGCCAATATGACGAAATAAATTTATCCATCATTATTATGCCAAAGGGTGAGAATCGACCCCACAACTCTCGGTTACGAAGCTCTGAGTGCTATCCACTATACTATTATAGGTGTGCAACTTAATTCTCGGTCCTTAACCGCAAGCGATCATAGAACATCCGCAAATGCAAATAACTGTGTGCGGTAATTTCCGATTGCAGCCCCATCCAACAGCTTTCCAGGCAACCGTAACCGCTCACAGCTGTAGTGAGAGAAGGGACGAAAGTTGACGGTGAAAGCAATGTCGTTCGAGAAGCAACATTTGAGGCACTGCCTCCTGTTCGCGTTTCAGCTGACAAAATGTGCCGCGGAAGCCAAGAAAATGATCTGTGGCGCTTTGGGTGAGGCTGCTGTGTCCTACAGTACGTGTAAGAAGTGGTTCCAGCGATTTAAGCAGGAAAATTTCGATCTCCGTGATGCAGAACGTCCGGGGCAGCCACAGAAAGTTGCCCATGAGGAACCGGAACAACTGTTGGACGCGTACCTGCGAACAAGTCTAGGCGCTACGATGTTGCTGTGTCGTTGCTCTCCAGATTCAAGAAGAAGGATTTCCTCCACAAGATTTTGATTTGTGAAGAGAAGGGGATCCTCTACGATAATCCTAGGCTGCGCAAATCGTGGGTTTGTCCAGGTCAGCCTATCAGCCTATCGCCAAACCGAATATCAATGCCAGGAAGTTATTGCTGTGCATATGGTGGGATCAGCGTGCTGTCGTACACTAGTAGTAGCTTAAACCTGGTGAAACGGTCAATGCTGAGGTTATGGTCAGCAACTCATTCGTGTGAGTGACGCAATGGAGGCAAAAAGGCCATACACCGGCAAAAGCAGAAGGTCGGTCCTGTTGTATCAGAATAACGCACGTCCTCACACGGCGAAAACGACTTTAAACACGATCACTGACCTGGGATGGGAGATTTTTTCCCACCCGGCGTATTCTCCAGACTTCGCCTCGTCATATTATCACCTTTTTTCGCTCCCTGCAACATCACCTGAGTGATGCGTACTTCAGTTCTGTCGAGGAGGTCCACACAAGAAACAGCCCTCTTTTTTCCGCAAAGGGTTTCGGCAGCTCCCAGATCGATGGCTCAAATGTATCCAACACGACGGGGATTATTTCCCTGATTAGATACGTATTCGATTTGCTATAATTTCCTGTCAACGTGTCGTGCCTTTGGCTGAGAATTACGTTGCACACCTTGTACACTGCCATGTGCTCTGATTGCTATCTGCCTTTAACTCATGTCAGGCGCGGCACAATAGTGTTGTTTATTGCTGGTGTTGTTTATTATATTTTATAATAAATATTATAAGGCTTCTCAGTTTTCGTGAAACAAATAAACGCTACATGCTTTTTCTTATTATGTAACAATTCGGATTTGTTCTTTATTTTCTCCAAAAACATATGGTCACATTAGTTGTAAGCTTTGTCTCATTTCGTACGTTTCTTCATGGTGTGACATTTTCTACGACAAACAGAGTACTAGGTACGAAAAGTCCCTGAGCAACCTAGAAAAGTGTGTTATGTGGGATGAATAGATAGAATTAGAAAGAACTCAGAACTTTTGAGTAAGTGTAACATGCTGCAGACGTGAAACACATTCCAAGACCACAAATCTGCAGCAACACATTCCGTCCCTCCGGAATGAGGAGGTGCAGAATCGATCTCTGTCACCGACAAATTTGTGAATTTCACATTGGTGCCCGCTTGTGGAAATGAATCTACTAGTCGTTCTGTTCTTTGAAAGAAAAAAAAACGTGTGGTTTTTGTTCCACACATCGTCTGGAATTAATGAAAAATATTTTCTTTCCTTCAAAAAGAAATTTAGAAGGGAGATGATGAGACGTACTACAGAGGTGAAACACGTGTCAAGACGACAAATCTTCAGCAATGCATTCCGTCGGTGTAATTTAATCGTTAGAACAACTGGCTCCATAGCGAAGAGGCGCGAGATCGTCATCGACAAATTAGTGGGTTTCACATAAGAACTACTGTAACTAAGGAATTGCGAACGGAAATTTAGACATGTGCTAAAAATATTACCGTGTATATCTATTCGTTTTCACAGATTTGTTTTAGATTTCTGTCTCGAATCTTGTTTTTTTCATTATTCGGTTTTTCATGGCAGGTAAATTATTTCTTGTTTTCTAAATAATCGTTGCGCACTATATCATTATTCGTCGCCACTCTGCTGCTACCCATTTAAGGAAATCTCCGCATTCCTCCACGTACGGATGACCACGTGATCGTAGATGCCCTATTACGACCAAACTTATTTTCCTGCATAAATTACGATCTGTCTTCAAATAATCCCGCCAGTTCTTTTCCCCTAATGGTTTGTTAACTACAATTATAAAATACAAAATGGTTACCTATGAAATATCGCACCACTACACTTGTGAATTATACGAGATATATGAAAGGAATACATACGAAATATCGGAATCGAAATTAAAGCAATTGAAAGCGGGTTTAACAGCGGTCTCAAATCAATTCAATAAACGTGGACTGTTCGTGACTTAATGTTGCTAGTAGAAAGTAAACCAAAGCAAATATCCAAATTCAATCAGTAAACACGAAACTTTGAATTCAACATTTCTTTAATATCTGTACAGATTTCGATTTTCTGCAGATCAATAGAATACTTGATATTTTTTCCGGCTGATTTGCATATTTTTCATCACAAAATAACTCAGAAAAAATGTCCATTCTCTCAAAATATTTTAAAATATTAGGGTGTCCGAAAAAAAAACCCCGAGCGTTTTCCCATTGGACAGTTCCACGACATAAATATTTTCTGCAGGACAATTTTCCTGTGCTTCAGAAGATTCAAAGCGTATACTGTGGGGTATTGAACGAAGGGAGGAGCACATGTCACGATCCATGCATTGACCTTGTAGCGCAGTCCATTGAAATGGCTACAAAGTTTGAAATATGTGTCCCATTACGATGTCTGATCAAAAGGTTCCGGGACTAGGCCGATATGCAACAAAGTACTTACGTTACTTAAGTCTAGCTATGATATCTCTCAAAGTAGTCTCCTTAGGCACCGATACAACGCTGCCAGCGTTTTTGCCACTGTTGGAACGCCCCATGGAAGCCCTGTTCGAGAATCATGTCAAGCACCGTCTGCGATTCGCGCTGGATCTCGTCAATGGTTTCAAAACGACTATCCTTGAGATCTAGCTTCATCTTTAGGAACAGAAAAAGTTGAAGGGTGCCAAATCCAGCGAGTAGGAGTATAAGGAAGGATAGGCATGCTGTTGCGGTTGCGAAACTGGCGTGTTGCTAACGCTATGTGAGCTGCTGCATTGTCGTGATGAAGCAGGAAGTCACCCCCCGCCACATTTCAGGTCGTTTGCGGCGAATATCCTCTTTAAGACGCCGCAGAACATCAAGGTGCACAACTCCACGAATGTCGAAGAACATGATGAGCATGCTTCTGGTGGCGATCCGGATCTATCGGACCTTCTTCTGTCACGGAGATGCCTGGCTCTACCACTGCGACGACAGTTGTTTGGTCCCCGGGTCGTAACCGTAGACTCAAGTCTCTCCTGTGGTGTTTACCCGCGACAGGAACGTTTGCTCTTTCACCACCTGCTGACAAAGATTTTGACAGAGTTCGACACGGAGCACCTTCTGTTCGGGGTTCATAATCTTTGGCAAAAACTTTGAAGCAATGCGGTGCATGTTCAAAACCGACGTCAGAATATCTTGCACTGTTACGTATGACACATTGACGATGGCAGCAATGTCTTGAATGTTTCACCGACGATACTCATACACCAGTTCCTTACTTTTGTCTACATTTTCGGTGGTTTTGCTCGTGGACGGTTGCCCTGATCTGTCGTCGTCTTCCAGTGCCGTTCTGCTGTTCTTGAAACGCAAGTGCCACTCAAAACACCTCGCGCGACTCATTGCTTCATTACCATAAGCCTGGCGCAACATTTCATGCGTCTCCGTTCCCAATTTTGACGCATAATTTGATGTTCGCTTGCTGCTCTAGTTTGCAGTCCATACCGAAATCGCAGATGTGTTTTGCACGTGGTCACCAAATATCGTGTAGCAGAGCTCCCGATGTTCACAGAACGACGCCTCTCGGCAAAATGAATTATGAAGGTCACTGCCCTTGACAGCTGCTCGCGCATCCACGTACTGCCATTTGTTGGCGCTCTACCTACCTAGTCTCGGAACTTGGTGACCGCGCTACGTATTACTGGAAACGGGGATTTAAAGATACTGAAGCAACCTGAAAAATTTGTGAGAGAAATAGTTGAAGGCGAAGGCCGGGTGAATACTTGGACCGTGCAAACACGGTTTAAGAAATTTTCAGCTGGTGACTTGAGCTTGAAAAGAAAGGAATGTTCGGTTGTATGTTCTGCTGTTGACTCGCATACCCTTCAAGAGGCTGTGGATGACAATCCACGAACAAGCTTCCGCAAATTGCTAGAAGAAGTGGTAGTTTTTGTATCTACCATCGATCAGCACCAGCATAAGATCGGGAAGGTTTACAGATGATACCATGAGGTTTTTAATGAGCTCACCTCAGCTCAAGCTCAATGACGTGCCGGTTAAGACAATATTAACAGCAGTGTCATAAACAACTCGATCTCTATTTTAGTACCACTTATAACACATATTATTAATCTGGGTTTTAATTCAGGTCAGTTTCCTGACAGTCTGAAAATCGCTAAGGTTATTCCTCTTTTTAAAAAAAGAGATAGGGAATCTACCTGTATTTATAGACCGATATCATTGTTACCCGTTTTGAGTAAAACGTTTGAAAATCTATTCATAGCAGAATGGTTCATTTTTTACACACCCATGGTGCACACACCATGGGTGTGTAAAAAATCAATCTCCCAGAGGGCATCAGATCCCTGGAAAATATCAAAAAGTCTTCCTTGTCTCATTAAATTGTAGTTCCGAGCATGCTGCTTATCTCTTTGGATCAGTTCGGTTTCCAAAGAAACAGATCTACTGAAATGGCTGTTGCTAAGTTGTCAAACTTTATTGTCACAGCACTAGATGAGAGTTGTTATACTATTTGTGTTTTTCTTGGTTTCCAAAAAGCTTTCGACACGGTAAATCATGATATTATTCTACCTAAATTACCCAAATACGGTTTTCGTGGCAAAATTCTTTCCCTCTTAATTTACCTTTCTAATCGCAAACAGTATGTCTCTGTAAATAAAATAAACTCTGATCTACTTAATATTTCATGTGAAGTACCCCAAGGTTCGATATTGGGACAGTTACTGTTCCTGTTGTATATTAATGACCTTCCTCTGTGCCTGCAATCAACTCATGCTTTGCTATACGCTGATGACACTGTCATTTATCAAAAATAGCATGATTTGCATAAGTTACAGATAATGATCAATAATGATCTATCAGATTTATCTCATTGGTTATGCTCTAACAAATTATCATTTAATATTTTAAAAACCAACTCCGTATATTTCCGAAATGTTCATAAAAGAGAGGACATAAATAACTTTCCAGTCAAGAAAAATGATCTCCCACTTAAAATTGTGGACAAAGTTCAGTGTCTTGGCGTTTGGTTTGATGAATTCTTTAAGTGGAATACACATATTCAGCTTGCTTTAAAAAACGTTTCCTTACAGGTTGGCCTGCTTGGTGAAATTAAGCGTCACTTCCTTATCAATGTCCTAAAAACATTTTACTATGCTTTTATTTATACTATCTCACCTATTGTCTGGAATCCTGGAGTGCAAACAATAAGTTATGCTAGCTCAAATTACAGAAGAAATATGTTCGCCATATGCTGAACACAGATTACAAATCTCATTCAAAACCATTAATTCTAAAACTAAACATTCTAAAAGTTCATGAAATTTTCACCTTAAAACTAGGTATCATATTTTTTTAAATAATGCACTGACTATTTTTCAATCTGACGCCAAATATCTGGATTATTCTATCTCCACCAGATCTGTTGCTAACAACAAATTATGTCAGCCGTGTGTTAAACTTAATTATTGTTTAAATAGCATATTGTATAGAGCCATTATCCTATGGAATAATCTCTTAGAGGGCATCAGATCCCTGGAAAATATCAAAAAGTCTTCCTTGTCTCATTAAATTGTAGTTCCGAGCATGCTGCTAAAAGTAGTGCTTCTGTTATAACCATCCCAGTTGGTTTTATACACTATCTACCAACAAATAATTGGACACCTGTGATAGCAAAGGAAATCGACGTTTATTCACCTTCAATAGTTGGTGGAGCCTCCACGAGCGGAGATTACAGTTGCGACCCTGCGGGGCATACTCTCAACCAGGCGCTGTACGACCCCTAACGGTATTTTCTTCCACTCGGCTTGGAGAAGACAGGTCAGTTCCTTTACCGATTTTGGACAGTGGGGCACCTCTTAAGTCGACGCTCCATCTCGTCCCAGAGGTGCTCAATAGGGTTAAGGTCCGGGCTTTACGCAGGCCAGTCCATTTGATTGTCCCCATTGTCACCATACCAAGCCATGGTGGACCTCGCAACATGACAGGTGGCATTGTCATCCTGAAAGTAAAATGGGTCCTCCCCGTAAAGCTGACACAACGTAGGAAACGCATGGTCATCCAAAATGGTGCAGTAGGTCTCGGCGTTGAGTCTACCAGGAATTGCGACCAACAGTCCCGTGCCATACCAGAAGAAACACCCCCATAGCATAATTCCACCGCTGCCGAACTTCCCAGTTGGCACAATACATTCCGGCAGAAGGCGTTCTCCAGACAGATGCCAAACCCAGACCCTGCCATCCGAACGGTAGAGGGTGAACCTTGATTCTTCGCTCCAGAGAACCTGTTTCCACTGTTCAACGGTCCACTGTCGACGTTCTTCGCACCACGTTAGCCGAGCAGCGCTATTGGACTTGGTGATCAAAGGCTTGTGGGAGGCAGCACGTCCATGATAACCGGGCAGATGGGCTTCCTTACGGATATTATTCATCGAAAGAACACTCCCGGATGCCTGTTGAAACTCCTCGCGGATGTGGCCCATCGATTTGGTGCGGTTCTTCCTAATTTCTCTGGCCAGCACCCGTCGGTCTCTCACTCCCAGTTTTGTGGGCATGCCGGGTCGAAGCACATTCCGACAGTCACCTCTCATCTTTCACTTGCCAATCACTTAGGCCACTGTCGATTTTGGGTACTTCAACTCGCTGGATACGTCACGTATGGATCAGCCATTTCTGTGATACCCGACGATTACACCTTTCTCGAAATCAGAGAGCTCCGAACTGCTGTGCATCTTGCATGCGACTGGTTGCGTTGTTGTTTCCCACACGATATTTAACGGCGGCAGCCGTGACGTGTATCAGGACCGCAGATATCGTCAATTGAAGGAGTGTCCAAGTACTTGTTGTTAGATAGTGTATATGCCATATGTGTTTTGCCTTTTCTTACATCTGATATGGGAATCGCCTCACAACCAATGTGATTCCTCCTGGTGTTTTGCATTTTCATATAACTGTAAGTTTTAAATGTGTGCAATAAAACAATCGTAAATTTGTATTTGTAGGTATGCAAGGAACTGCTCAGAAATCCACGCGATCATCGATTTGTCAAACGAATAATAATCCATTTGATCTCATAAGTAATGGTCGGTCTGTCAATGCCAAACTGTATTCTCAGCAGTTAGACAGGATGTATGACAAACTTCATTAGAAGTATCCTGGCTTAGTCAACCGAAAACGAGCACTGTTGGAACAAGACAATGCGAAACCTCACGTGCGCTAAAAGGACCCTACTCAAACTTCAAGAATTGCATGGAAACGAGCTGCTACCTCATTCAGCATACAACCCCGACTTTGCGTCTTCAGACTATTTCTTGTTTCGGGCGATGGATCATTTTCTTCGGGCTAAAAGTTGACTAATTCCGTCGATGTTGAACCCGAGTGCCAAAAATACTTTGCTTCTAAGCTGAAGCTTGGTACAGTGCAGGAATTGAACAACTGGAGAACAGGTGGGTTCACCCTGTCAAACATAATGGCATGTACTTTGAAATTTCGCTTGGATTCTCCTGAGTTTCTGAGTAAATGAAACCGTTTTATCAATTCAATTCAATTCGATTCATTTATTTTGCTGAGAAGGAAATCATTGTTACAAAAATATCAAATGAAAAAAGCACAGCAAGGAAGCAGGGGGAAATGGCCAGCAAGGCCTGACTAAGTCCCATGCTCCTTACACAAATTTTACATTTAAGTCAGGAGTTAACGTTACAAACAAAACAGTGTTTCAAAAAAATAATGATATATGAAAAGATGATAAACATTACAAGTGATACCATTGAGAATCAATTTACATTGAGATATATGTACAAGTCATAGTAATAATCACCGTCCCCATTCACTGCAATCAAAAATTTATTTGAGGAGTCACAAGCCATTATGTAGTTTTTAAATTTTTTTATAAAAGGTTAAAATAATTTAATGAACTCAGTTCCGTCGGTAATGAATTCCAGTAGTGTGGGCTAGTGTAATTTATACTCTGCTTCATGGTCTCCGTCTTCGGATCAATGGGCCGAATCCGTGTGTCATGTATGTGTATCTGTGGTACAATTTGTATGATGTTAGTGTGTAAGCCATTCTTAATTCGCTTGAATATAATTTTCCCAATATTAATTTTATATAGTTAGTTAATCGTAAGGATGGTGTATTTATTTGGAAAAATTCTTGTGTTATTATATAGTGATAGTGGTGTATTTCTATCAAATTTTAGGTCAATTGATCTTATATATTTGTTCTCCAGAATTTGAAGTTTTTTAAAAATATATTTAATCGTCTGTCCCACGTCAAGGTAGCATTATTAATGTGAGTCTGAAACATGGTATAATATAATTGAATTAGTGTTTTATAGGTAAGGGTTTTTGAAAACCGTATTGATAACACCAATGTTTTTAGAGAGTTTGAGAAGAAGAGAGTCCACATTTTGGTTCCACCAAAGGTCCCTATTTAAAGTAATCCCCAAATAAAGTAAGGTATTAACCTGTTCTATATTTGTTTTATTGATAGATAATGTGAAAGAATGTGATTCTGAAATATTTTGGTTTGAAAAGATTAAAGATTTTAAATGGCCGTTTTCTCCGGACTGGCCAATATTACTGAGGAATAATTTTCCCAATGGTATTTTTAAGTTCAACTCTATTGAAAGTAGAACACTAATTTCCGTGGCTATTTTGTCAGAGCAGCTAAAAGATGACATAGAACACTTTAAAGACCAATGGCTCTCACAAGAATCAAAGGAATAGGAATTTTTCATTCCATAATTTACAAGCACCTGTTTCCAGTGAAGGAGAAGATCAGTAGTTTAAATGTGTACAAACGTAGCATTGAAGTCTTGCCGGTCTAATTTTAACCTAACTGCATTAGTATAAGATATTGTGATACTCTGTATACTTTTATAAGAATATATTAAAAAAAATTGTAGAACTTTTCACTTTGAATTGGATATGGGAAAAATAACCTCTGTTACTCATGGAGCATTCAGTGAATTTTATGTTAGTTTGTGAAGCGAATTGTTTCTAAGCTATATTCAAAAGTGTCATCGCTTTTCAAATAAATCCTCTTTTCTCTGTTTTCTTTCATTTATTCTAGTGTTCAATTCATCAACAGTGACGAACAACGTTTTGCATAAATTATAAACACAGCAAAACGCGATCAGGTTACAATCCATACATGAAAAAAAAACATTTTAATTCAGATTAGCATTCAGTTAATGAAAAGCTCGCGGCTGTTTTTAGAGAAAAACCGCAAACTTATTTTAAGATCAGAAAAATTACATTCAGGAATGTCAATTTATTCTGCAGGCCTTAGGCAGTATTTTAAAGGATTTCACACAGCAAGGCTCTTACATTTGCCAGTTATTTTCTTATTCATGATCTTTGATCACTGCTAATTATGGCTATCCTCATTACAATTAGCACCAAGATGACAGATCGAGAAGTTGCTTATTTTCATTTTTGATAATCTGAAAAATGCTTCCTGGTCTGTGAATTCGAAAAAACATGCGGAACGCTGCGAGGCAATCAAATGTAAATTTGCTATTTCTAGTACTACAATCGGTAAAATGATTTGAAAAAAGAACATTGCAAGTAAATGTCTGAAATACAAAATCACAAAAGAACATTACCTCCAATGAGAGCGATGTAAATTTAAAAGTACTTCGAGAGAGACATTAGGGAGTGTTGGGATTACCAAAGTGCTCTCGTCTTCAATTAAATAGAAATAATTAAATAAATCTATAGTCCTTTAGCAGATTTCTGCAGCTTTGTAATACGGATGTTACGTTTTTAGCTACAAATAAGACAATGAAGTGTGCTTTCCAGAAAGAACTGTGTGTTATGCGATTTAGCCGCAAAATTCTGTGCTGTAAATCGCTGGAAAACTTGAGGTCGAACCGATAAAAAAAAATAATTTTCGTAATAAAACAACTTCCTTCGCAAAATATACGATGGACATTAAATATGTAAAATACTCAAGCATGATACTATTGATGATATTGATGATGACATCACTTTAATCACTATTAGAAAGTTTTTTAACCAAGTAAAACAAACGTGACAGCCGCTGTTTTTCAAACTACACAGGTGTGCAAAAATTAAGGACGAAGAGGAGAAATTAGCATAACAGTAGAACGAGCAGGCAGAGCGGACCGAAAGACCACTCAGGAGATAGACTAGGGTCCGGTACGGTAGGGCATGCGCATATATGCAGCATGACGTATGTGGAGAGCAGTGTCGGAAAGGTATAAAGCACACGGGTGGTGTACGTTCAGCAATTCGAGCCGCGGATGGCTTAGTGGTTAGCGAGTCAGACTATCAATGCAAGGTCCTCAGGTTCGAACCTGGGCTGATCTTTCAGAGATGGTGTGATTTACTAACAATCGCGGAATATCCGCCGTGCATCGCACGAGCACGTTAAGTGACGGCCCCCAGGCTGGACCCACTGGTTAAATGGTATCCTTTCCTATGCCCCCCCCCACCACCCTGATATGCTCTCGCCCCTCTGTGTGAAACATGGTTCTTGTGCGGTGGCGCAATCTACTGTACTCTAATCTCACTACAAACTGTTCTGTCAAAGTCGCTAGACTTGCTCTCATTTCTTCCGTTTCTGTGTCCTGCCCAAAAGGCGATCTCGCTGTAGGTGGCTGGGACCTAAGCTCTACTCACTGTGGACGGAAGTCCTACAAGAAAATGACAAATACTGTGGCTTGCCGTTCGCGGGGGCTGTGACGCTTACCAATTCGGTGAAAGCTATTGCACGGTGTACATCGGTTTCAACGACGTCGAGTTGCTGCCACCGTGTGATATGGCCAACAGGCAATCCAGTAGACGACATCTGGATGACTTTACCCCTGGTCCCGTCATTGGGAAGTTGGAAGAAGGTCGAAGTGTGACTAGTGTGGCCAAGGAGTTCGGGATCGCTCACAGCATCGTTTCACGAGCTTGGAGATCATTTCAAACGACAGGAACAGCTGTCCGAGAGTTTAGCAGTGATCGTCCACGAGCAACCATGGCGGCGGACGACCGGTATATTGTCCTACAGGCGAGACGAGACAGACTGCAGATAGCGGGAGAAA
The DNA here is from genome assembly GCA_039090855.1 of Macrothele yani. Taxonomy (NCBI): domain Eukaryota; kingdom Metazoa; phylum Arthropoda; class Arachnida; order Araneae; family Macrothelidae; genus Macrothele; species Macrothele yani. Next base: position 143,754,997 of record CM077002.1, read on the forward strand.
TCGCAAGGCACATGCAACAGACAACTGGACGTACGTTATCGCGTTTTACCGTTGCCGGGAGGTTGCACAAAAGTCATCTATTTGCACGACGACCAGTACAGTGTGTGCCATTTACGCCTGCTCATCGAAGACGGAGGTTTCTGTGGTTCCAGGAACACAAAAACTGGACACATCAACAATGGGCCGAGTTCTCTTTACAGGTGAGAGCCGATTTAGTCTGACGAGCGATTATGGACGTATACACAACTCGAGAGAGCAGGGAACACGCAATCACACCTCCAACATCATCGAAAGAGACCGGTTTGGAGGTGGTGCAGTTCTCGTTTGGGGCGGTATGAAGCTTGGTAGCCGTACTGATCTCCACGTCTTCCTAGGAGGTTCAGTCACTGGTGTCCGCTATTGTACCGAGGTTCTCCTGCCTAACTTGCACCTGTTTAGAGGTGCTATGGGTCCTGAGTTTCTCTTCATGGACGACAACGCTACACCTCATCGTACAGTGGCTGTTGCAGAGCTGTTGGAGAGTGAAGATATTCAACGCATGGATTGGCCCGCAAGGTCCCAGGACCTAAATCCAATCGACCTCATGTGGGACCTTTTCGGGAGACGCTTGGCAGCACCCCACCAGCCGCCAGCAACGATTCCGCAGGTGCGATTGGCGCTACAAGAGGCATGAGCCGCGATGCCTCAACAGCTTTGACAACCTTGTCCTCAGCATGGACACACGTTGTAAATCCTGCAACGCAGTCAGGGGTAATCATATCCCCTACTAAAGACTGGATTTTCCTTGGCAACCGCCTCTCACATGGACGTTTCTGTCTTCTGTCCAGTTGTGCTCGAAGCTACCTTTTCAATAAAGTGTCTTTGTATCCTTGGTATTCCTTGTTTGGACGGTTTTGCTCGCTTGTCCCATATTTTTACATCTAGGGGATCCCAAGGTATGATTTGAGTCGATGTGGAGCACTTCTGCACGACGTTACATTCGAAAAACCGTCTCGTCCTTAATTTTTGCACGCCAGTGTATATTGATGATGACATCACTTTAATCCCTATTGGAAAGTTTTTTAACCAAGTAAAACAAACGTGACAGCCGCTGTTTATTAAACTACTGGCGTACGAAAATTTCATTTTAACGGTGGTCGGTAACGTCGGTAAAAAATTTTAATGTATAGCATCGGACAAAGTAGAAGAATTTATATATTCAAAAACCCAAATTCTTTTTGATAACGACATAGTCATCTCTGAAAGTATCTTTTGAGAGCTGCTTATATTTTAACACATGTGCTTGGTGACAAGGGTAAACTTCCAGCATGCCTATAACGAAGTTTGTGCATACGAAAGAATAGGGAATACAGATGATCCTTTACATGTACAAAATGGATTCATAATGTTTTCACAAAAACGAAGTACTTATATGTTGATGGGGCATATTTAGCAGTAATTTATGTATACATCTAACTTAGTCTAAATATATCAAGAAATGACCATCTTAAAGAAGAAATCAATAAGCATATAAATCTTCGTTGCTGTGCGTTTCAAAGAAACAGGGCGGTTTTCAAGAGAGATTTTTCTTTATGTCTCAAGAGAAAACTACTTAATCTCAAGAGAAAAATGCCAGAGTTTTGTACGTTGTTGGCTGTAGTGGTTATAAGAAGGCACCACCAGAGAGAGAGCGAGAAAGAGGGACCGAATCAGACCGCCGGATGTGGGAACGCATCAATAGGCGTATTCATCTTCAGGTAATTTCAGAACTACCAGCTACTAAAGACAGCATTCTACTAGCTGTACGGCCAATTATGTACATCCCCGTCACGACTCTGATTCCCAGTATACATTTATATATATACTGGGAATCCGAGTCATGACGGGGATGTCCATAATCGGCCGTACAGCTAGTGCAATGCTGTCTTTAGAAGCTAGTAGTTCCGAAATTCCCTGAAGATGAATACTTTCCCAGTATTTATTTTATAATAAATACTGGGAATGTACTTATTATATTCTTTGCACTTTTCGTTTGCGCCATTATAAAGGGGAATGTCAAAGTTTTTTTACTCATAGTAATTGTTTCAATGAATTTCAAGTTGGGCAACCTTGGTTGTCCGACAAACATCCAGGCGATAGTCGACCTCATTCGAAGATTCATAGATCATATTCGGTGTACCTTTACTCCCAACGCCCGTTATATGGACTTTCAAGTGAGGAAGGTCGGTGATCTTGATCTGGTAGACAATGTTTTTTAACATAACCGTACAGGAAAGGTCCAGTGGGTTTAAATCTGGCGACCGAAGAGGCCAAGCATTTGGCTCGTCTTTGCCGATCCATCTCCCAAGCATTTCTCGATTCAAATGATCCCTAACGTCGAGGCTGAAATTTGGCGGCGCCCCATCGTCTTGAAACACGTTTGACGTGGTAAGCTGGGGCAGCATTGACGTCTCGTGCATCAAGCTGACCGGGACGATAACTTTGACGCTTCCTCTCTCTCTAGCACCCACATGAAATGTGAATTTTCATTATTCAAATTCTTACAATTGTTCCGACTCACAGTTCCACTGGCAGGAAAGGTCGCCTCTCCCCAGAAGCACGCTTGGTGGAGGAAATCTGATGTTGTGTCAGTACTTTCCAGCATGTCTATAACGAAGTTTGTGCATGCGACAGGGTCATTTAGTTTCAGCGCCTGAAGCATTTGAATCATGCACGCCCTTAGACGAAGCCGCTCGTGCAAGAAAAGGTTGTGCTTTGTTTCCCAGCAAAAGCACAAGTGTTGGGAAACTGCTGGCCACCAGCTGGCAGTGATGGGTCACCGCTGGCTGAAATCTGCCGCTCAAGGCCCGGTGGCGGTCCGTTGGTGGCAGCGCCATCAGTTGGCGAGCCATTGATGGCCATGCAGCATTACCGTGAATTGTGGGCCCCCCAATCAAGTGCCACTAGTGGCCCGTTGCTGGCAACCAATACAACGCTAACAGCAGGTGGAAGCAACGGGACTGCGCATGTTCAAAAGCAACTCATGGTACCAGTTAGTTGAAGACGACGCTATCGCAATCGTGTTATTTTAGTGGATGTTAAGAAAAAATCCATCTGTAGAGAGGCGAATTAATTTCCTAATGAAATTCCACTTCGACGAAGATATCAGATTAAACCATTAAATACTAGATTACAGCCATGAAATACACCCACTCCATTCCCATGAATAAGAAAAAATTTGAACCCGCTTGAAAGAAACGTCATGGAAAACCATTAAGAAAACGTTTGTTGGGGAAAAAAAAAATAATTAAACGCGTACAAAATTTATTAATTATTTGAAAAAAAAAAAAAACAACGCTATGTGGATATAATGTACTCATCCATGGGTTGAATACACGAGACTGAGAGGAATTCGCTTCTAAAAATAACGAGAAGTAAAATAAAATATTTTTCCTCTTTAAAACAAATGTAGCTTCGGACAACGGAAAGGAAAGATACAACGTTAAAAATGTAACAGAATGTGACATGAACCCGGGTAAATATATATTATTTCAACAATCTCCTTTCAAGACGGCAAGGACAGTACAAAACTTTAGAAAGCAACTCTAAGTATGTACACTCCTTGAAAATGAGTGAAGTTCCCTTAAGGTAAAAAAAACTATCGTTACGTTAAAAAAATAAATTTATGAATTATATGAAACTGAAATTTATGAAAAATACCTCGCAATATTGTAAAATGAAAGCGGGAACCATTCGATTACACATTCTGCACGAAACAGATAGCTTCAAGCACACGTTCGTTGTGGCCAATTTGTCCGGTAGGTAGAAACCTCAGCTCCCACACCAACAGCTCAGGTTTGTATCCACCCAAATTTCGTAAGGGTAGAAAAAACAAGTTGTAGCTTTGGGAAACAGCGGGTTATCTTTGATTTTTTTTATGGCCACTACTGGGAAATTGGCGGAGAAGATTCGGCAAGCCACCAGTTACGTAACGTGGTTGCTGGCTGCCACTACCGGCAAACTAGCGGACCACATTAGGCTAGCCATAATCTCTGGCACCTACTTGCAGGGCCGCTGAAAGGGCCACTTGTGGCAGCTACTGCCTGTGATGGACAACTGATGGCCCTGTTGTGGCATACGGGGTGCCAACTGTTAGCCAGCTGTTGGCCTGAACTGCTGGCCCTTATGTTGGCCGCCCGGACATTTTATTGACGGTTCGGCAGCGGCAACATAGTGCTGGGCCAGCAAGACTGTTTTTGCTGGGGTTATTAACAACCCAAACTGTGCTTGTTCAACGAAGGGCAAAACATTAACCAATGCAAAATTATTGTTAGAGAGCACAGGATGACCCAAAGCAGTCCCTAAAAGAATTGTTAAAATTGGGTTTATTAAGTAAAGACTAAAACAACACGTGATTTTCATGAGTCAGTTCACACTGCAGTGACATATCGCTTATAAATGCGTTCAGATTTAATTGTATTTTATTTACGTCTGTATCATACAGAACGCGGAAGTTTATATCATCAACACACATCGTGCTACGACGGCTAATCACACATCGTGGTACGACGGCTAATCACACATCGTGCTACGACGGCTGCTTCACTACTGATGAACTACACTCTCATTTTATCATGTGCTATACCACTCTGGAATTCTGGAGCATACACATGGATCTTTTGGTAGCGCAGTAGTAGAAGTTGTTCCCCAAAGAAGGCTCACTAGTTTTGTGTACTTTGTTTCTTCTAGAACACTTGCACATCTGTTGAGTACACAAAACTAATGAGCCAGCGTTAGAGACAACTCCTACCAGTGTACTAAAAAGGATCCATGTGTATGCTCAAGAATTCCAGAGTGGTATAGCAGAATTTTTTGGAGATCAGCTGCTATTCATGTTTAAAGTTCTGTGCATTTGTTAGAGCAACTAAGGTATCTGAAACATGTCAGTCCCAAACTAGAAAATCCATGCAAGAGAGACAAGAGCCCAGAAGTCTATTCCTTATTGCCGCAGTGGTGAAAAAGTACTCGCAATGTCTCACCGTGCAAGGCAATCAACTCGGCGTCGTCTGCTGATAAAGCTTCACGTTTCTGATCTCATGCTTACTCCATCTATTCTAATCTCGATTTGTCGCCCCGGTGGCGCTGGCCTCTGATCAATTCGTCCGTAAGGGGTCCGGGTTCGAATCCCGGTCAGGCATGGATGTTGTGTTTGTCTTACGGCACTGGCTCTCTCCCTTCCCTGGAACCAGTGACCCTAAATTAGGGACGGGCGACTGCTTATAGCCCATTGAGTTGTTCATGGTGGTCGTTAAACCTCCAATCAAAAAAAAAAATGTCGATTAGTTGGATTATATTTCGGGTATCATATCTGTTAATGCATTATAGACGTTCAACCTTCCTCCGGGGAAGCTAAAGTGCTTCTCTACTGCTACCAAGCAATTTTACTTCTCATTTGGAGGCCTTTAAATCAGCCGAATTGTTATAACTGTTCCGAAAAATGTAACGCACAACATGTGAAGAGCGAAGGGAATATAAAATGTTCTTTGTGATTGATAGCTTACGTTTTGTTTTTTCAGCGGTGCATGCCAAATGCCCTTTGTTTAGAAAAATCAAAGAAAGAGAAGAAAACATTTCGGCATTTATTTTCTAAATCTCCCAGTTGGAAATGCCACCGGGAAAACCTGCGTAATTGCAAAAGTCTATTTGCATAAGTTTCAAAAAAATGAATACTGTGCAGTCGTGTTTCATTCTATTCTTGCTTTAGCGCAAAGGTGGAAATTCAGAACAAAATATAAATGATTTTCTCTCGAGAGAAATCATTTACCAACTGTTTTAATAAGCTTCTTTTTCATTATTTTTGTTTGGCGCTCGCAAACAGAACTGGCTGCAGGATCATCCAAAATAAAACTAGGTGTTATCAAATATAAAGAAAAAATGCATTTCCCTGTTTTGTTTTTCCTTTGTATTTTAGGAAGCGCTTTGAATCTAGTTTGGGAATTTTTATAAAAGCAGGATATAATATTTTGTTCTTTAACAGAATATATAGAATATTTTTTTAAAGTACAGTACGTGATCAATAGCCCGAAAGGTATTTAGAGAATCTCTCTTTTGAAATACTGTGAGAACATTTAAGTTTCTTTAGGAATTTGTATTTAGAAAGTAGCACATTATTTGTTCTAATTAACAATGAAATCAATATTTAGTTTCATTTCGAAGTATTTCACATGTTATAATGCAGATAAGATGATACAAAATAAGCACGATAGAATATATAATTTATACACTTGTGACGTACTACAGAGGCGGCGCATATGTTAAGACGACAGGTAGCACTGATAAGTCCTAGCTGACGTAGCTTAATTGGAGAAATATTCGGCTCCGGAGCAAAAGCGGTCCGAGTACGCCCACCGGCAGACAAAGGGCTGTGAATTTCACATTGGTGCCAGAAAGTAAAAAATAAATCTACTGCCCAATAAGTTCTTCTAAAAATTTGTGACGTTATTTAACCGCATCCTGTGGAATTAGTGAGAATTTCTCTTTCTACGGATAATTATTTGAAGCTATAATGAATTAGCTTTATTTTGCTTTCCGCTAAGCTAATTATAATGAATAAGCTCTTTCTACCAGCTAGCTAATGATAATAATGAAGCTTTCCTACTGAGCTAAGTATAATGCTTCTGCTACTGAATGTTATGCTTGTACTAAGCTTCAAATAGTGAATTCAAATGGTTGTTGTTACTAGTTAATTAAGATCATGAATAAAGTCTCTTGCTAGTAGTGTAGTAATAGTAATAACCAAACTTATAACTGGTAGTAATGTTGTAGCAGTAATTAGGATAAAAAAGTCTTATGCTGGTTGTTACTAGTAATATTAATTGAAATAAACCTAACAGCCAGACATAGGTCTGACAGTACTATGAACTGAGAAAGACGTACTTACGTAAAACCTTTTATTATCAACTTCAGCTGGTATCAACACACACAGCTACTCAAATAACACGTAGCTCCTCTAGTATAACAACAAAAGCTCTCCTTATAACAACAAAATCTCTCCGTACAACACCAAACGCTCTTTTGGCTATCGATGAACGCGCCTATATATACTGGCTACCACCACGTCATGACTTACACTCATTGCCAGATCTCATTCATCGGGTGAAATAATATTTCGTTCAGTAAGAAGATAATTTACATAGTAAAATAAAATAACCAGAGATAGTAAAATCAAAACGAAAGTGAATATAGAGTATACGTTACATCATCTCCCCCTTAATTTTTTTTTTTTCCGAAAAACCTATCAATTTTGGAGTGTAAGTCTTACACTTCGTTGAATGACGTTTCTCGACCTCTTTTTTGTTTTGTTGTTTGGTGGCAGCAGTATTTATATTATCAAACTGGGCATGACAAAAGTAAGAAATCTGTATTCGTCTGTGAAACTTGTATTGTTGAACAAAACAAACCTGCATCGGCATACCTTCCTTTTATTCTTCCTAGCAGGATTCACTTTTTTAATTTCAAATGACGTTCTCATTATTCGGTGAATACATACCAACTGTATCAGCAGCGAAGATTGCCTGGAGCTGCCTAACAGTAACAATTTTATTATTTTAATTTCAAATTACGTTCGCATTATTCGTTGAATACATACCAACTGTATCAGCAGCGAAGATTACCTGGAGCTGCCTAACAGTAACAATTTTATTATTTTACCCCTAAGCACATAGATATATAAAAAAATTGGGATTAGTAGATGGAGATAGAAGAAATATAAAAGAAAAACACATATATACACAAAAAAGAATGCATAGGCCCACACGAAAAAAAGAAATTCTGACACGCCAACTGGTCGTGCAGGAAAAACAACAAACTAAGAAAAGAACCTGTCCACGAGAACTTACTTATCTCGAGGACGCATAAAAAACTCTAGTGCGATAACGTTTTCCATGCCTAATCGGACTGGTAAAATCAGGTGGCTAAGATCTTTTCAAGGACTTTAATGGATCTGGAACATCGGTCTGCTGTCGGTCAAGAAATTCCGGCGGCTGACGGGAACGGTCAGGAATGGCGGAAGTCTGGCGGTCCGGAAATCACTGCGGCTGAGAAGAACGGTCAGGAATGGCTGAAGTTTGGCGGTCCGGAAATCCCTGCGGCTGAGAAGAACGGTCAGGAATGGTGGAAGTCTGGCGGTCCGGAAATCCCTGCGGCTGAGAAGAACGGTCAGGAATGGCTGAAGTCTGGCGATCCGGAAATCCTTGCGGCTGATAGGAACGGGCTCCCCAGGCTTTTGATATGGAGTCCCTTTGTGCTGGGGCCCGTTGTGTCCTTCCAGTATTCTCTTGGACGGACGTGGTTCCGGCCACATCGTTTGCTTTCGCTTACGCCCTCGTGGCATGAGAGTAGCAGCAGGCAGCGGCCCTGTTTGCCCGGAGCGTAGGTTTCAGGGGCGAAACCCGGTCGGATGCAAAGATTTCTGCCGTCGTCGCTGTTGCGGCGAAGCAGATTGGGAAGACAAGTGACGTTTTCGACCAGCTTTTGGTGTTACTGAACGATATGTAATTGGTGTTTGACGTTGAGGAATCGTCAAACTATTGTCCATAACTGATAAATCAGAAATGTCCGAAGCCTCTGAGTCGCTGCTGTAATTCAGTGGTCGTGCAGGGCGATGTTTATTTTTGCCTATAGGAATACTTTCTGACGAGGTATTCAAAGAAGTAGGAGCCTGCGTTGGTGCAGAATTATCAGGAAACGGCGCAGCAATAGTCTTGGCAATGGTTGGAGGTAAAGGAACGATACTAGTATTCGAAGAACTTGAGTTGAGCCTTGGTCTCAAGGGAGAATCAGGTTGCGTGTTTGGAAACCCGTCTGGAGGAGGGGAGGGTGAAGAAAAAATCACTGGAGATTCTTCAAAAATGTTTGTTGGTTCGTCCAAAATATCTGGTGGTCGATCGTGAGATATAGACTCGTGAGTCTGTGGAACAGAAGGTTGAGTAGGATTGATTATGAAATCGATATTTCGTTCATGATACTTGCGACACTGATCAACGTGTACGTATTGAAATTGATTGTCAGGTTTTTCAAGAACGATGTTATTTTCAAACATATTTGCCACCCGATATGGACCTTCGTAGCTGGGTGCAACTTTTTTCACTAAAGTATGCGAAACAGAAGACTGGAAGTGCGTTTCCACGAGAGTGAGATCTCCAACGACAAGATCTGGTTCCCTACGCCTAGTATTATAATATCTTGCTTGAGCCGCTTGTGCTCCTAGCATTGCAACACGAGCTTTTTCTGCCATGATGCGTACTGATTGCGGAGTTGGTCGCTGGTTTAGTTCGTCGATAATCCCCGTTAAATTTTCAAAAGGGGTTTTAATTTTGCGACCCAGAAAAAGTTCTGCAGGAGTAATTTTAGTAGATTCGTGGACAGACGAGCGGAGGGCGAACGCAAAAAGCTCAAAATGGTCATCCCATCTTTCATGATGATCCATTACAAATGTAGCAATCATTTTCACTAGCGTACGGTTAACGCGTTCCGCAGGATTACTCTGGGGATGATATGGGGAAATGAATTTATGCTTTATGTGTAGTCTCGCACACATTCTTTCAAAAATGTCAGAAATAAATTGAGGACCATTATCCGAAACTACTTTATTAGGTGCACCATATCTAGAGAATACTTCATTAACTAATACATTACAAATAACTTCTGCCGTAGCGGCTTTAATGGGAAAAACTTCAACCCATTTAGAAAAATTATCAGTTAGTACTAAAACGTAACGAGCTTTGTTTTTAACAGATAAAGGATAAGGTCCCAATAAATCTATTGAAATAATATCAAAAACATGAGAACTTGAACTAGATTTCAAGTGACCGGCCGGTCTTACATTACGGTAATTATTAATCTGACACAAGTGACATGATTGAACGTATGCGAGCACACTTTGGTACATGCCAGGCCAATAGGCAACATCCCGCAATTTACAACGGGTCTTGTGAATACCTAAATGGCCTGCAAGAGGTTTGTCATGAAATTCGTTTAAAAGGGCCATTCTGAGGGTTCGCGGAATACCTGGGCGAAACTCTGCCCTAGTAGTCCTAGATTTTGTATAGTAAAGAAGACCCTCTATGACTTCAAAATGCTGTGACATTCCAGCCAGAGAAGGATCACTTTGTAGGGGCGAACCCGCAAGCAAAAAAATTATAGATATCCCCAAAATCTGGATCATTTATTAATTCCGCCATTATCTGCTCTCTGGATGTTATATCAGCTATTAGAAGTAAAGGCTGACATCCAGGAGTAGTTTCTGTGGGGACCCACAAATCGGAACGCGAGACAATGCGTCCGGTAATTGATTCTTATGACCTGGCTGATATGAAATTTTAATATTGCTCTCTTGTAACTTCAGAGCCCACTTCAGAAGTCTTTGAGATAGGTGCTTATCAGAATTCAAATACTGAAGGGCAGAATGATCCGTAATTATGTTAACTGTCAATTCATTAAGATAACATTGAAAGTTATTCAGCGCATACACAACAGCAAGACATTCACGTTCCGTAGCTGAATAATTGCGTTCAGCTTTGGCTAAAGTACGAGACGCAAAAGCTATTGGATGTCCAGCTTGTGACAAAACGCAACCAAGACCAACTCCGGATGCATCAGTATACATTTCAAATTCCTTAGTATGATCCGGGAAAGCCAACACCGGATCCTGAGTCAACGCAGACTTCAGTGTTTCGAATGCAGCGTTAGCCTCAGGTGTCCAAACAAACTTCTTGTATTTACGTTTTAAAGCATACAATGGCTCACAGATAGTAGCATAAGCGGGGACGAACTGCTGATACCATCCGGTCATTCCCAAAAAGCGTGATAGTTCTTTTGCTGTTTTAGGCCGAGGAAAGTCAACAATAGGCCTAATTTTTTCATTATCCGTAAATAAGCCGTGGGGAGTGATTTTCAACCCCAGATATACAATCTCGTCCCTCGCTATCTGGCATTTACTAGGTTTTAACGTCAAGCCAGCATTGTATATGAGTTGAAACACCTGTTTGAGCAGAGAAAGGTGCTCGTCAAAAGTCTCGGATGTAATAATAATGTCATCCAAATATGCATGCAGATGAGGACCCAGGACAGGTCTGAGAACCGTATCCATAAGCTTTTGGAAAGTAGCAGGTGCAGAAGCTAGTCCAAAGGGCATACGCAGATATTCATAAGCCCCAAAAGGAGTCACAAAGCCTGTTTTATCGACAGAGTCCGGATGTACTGCCACCTGCCAATATCCACTCGCCAAATCCAAGGTTGACATCAATTTGGTTGACGACAGGTCATTTAAAATATGCGACATGACAGGTAGTGGATAATTGATCGTTTTTGTGACTTGGTTGAGCTTGCGGAAATCTGTCACGAAACGAAATTCATTGGGTTGTTTCTTTGGAACCAAAAAGGCAGGAGCAGCCTAGGCGCTTGTTGATTCCCTGATTATGCCCTGCTTAATCATTTCAGAAATTTGACGTTGCATTTACTGTTTTTTTATGTGGAGCACAAGGGTAAGGTATAGTCGCAATTGGTTTCGAACCATCAGTGTCAATGACATGATAAACCACCTGTGTGAAACCAGGTTGATCAGAAAATAAACCAGGGCTTTCCTGTAAAAGGAGAGAAAGCTGGTCTCTCTGCCTCTCATTCAATTGGTTACTCAATAACGAACTCATTATATCCATAGGAACCGTAGGAATCATTTCGACAGGTTCCGGAAAGGAAATCACATGTTGTACGAAATTCAAAGTTCTTTGAAACTTATTAATAAAGTCCATTCCCATTAGACATTTCACAGGTAGTTCGTCTATAAGCAGGAAAGAATGCGTAAAACGAGCTTTTCCCAGCCCTAAAGATAATGTGACAGTTCCTATGATACTGAAGATTTCGTTATTTGCACCTCGCAAATACTGCGTCGCAGGCTGAACGAGGACTGCAGGAAAATTGTCAGTGCAAAACTTTGTATTTAGGGCTGATATTTCAGAACCAGTGTCGAACTTTGTCTCGACAATAATATCTTCAATTGTCAAGAATACATCAGGCAACTGAGGAGTTTGAACAGTCACTAATACTGTTTTAGGGTCAGAATGCTTGGTATCAGGAAGCAGGACCGACCCTTGGTCTACCTCCTTTGGAAGTTTAAAGGAATCCTGGTTGGATTATCATGTGGTCTGAAACCTCGACCCTGCCGGGTATCGGGAAAATTTTCACGATGAGGAAAACTGCGTGAAACCTGCGTCAGGAACTCCGCGCGTCTGTTGACATTTTCATATCTATTACTTCTGCCCTCAGCACGGGCAGAAAAATCATCATTGCCCTGAGCATGAAAACGTTCCGAATGCTGCGGATTGAAACGGGGTCGAGCATACTGTGCATTTGTACGATATCCCGAAGATTGTTCAGAAACTCGCTGTTGGTTTGCCACTCTTCTGTGTGTTGGAACGTATGAAGCTTGGGTGTGCACTTGTGTATGCTCGCGCTGAAAGTTATTATGCCTATTATGCCGCTGAGGGTTTTCGTAATAAGCCCCGCGGGGTGCCCGAGCATGGTGAGTTGAACCATGTTTGCCATGTCGCTCTTCATACGTGCGTATGAGGCGAAGTAATTCATGAATTGTGGCAGGGTGTCGAACCTCACGAAAATCTTGTAAGAATGGGTCGAGCTGCTGCAAGAGGGTATCCAACATGTCAACATGACTGGCATGTGGATCCCATAGGTTATATAAGCGTGTAGTTTCCAACGCAAATGCAACAGGGCTATCATTGGGACCTTGCTGACGAGAAAAAAGCTGTTGAGCAAGGCTAGCTCGACTGAGGCCGAAAGGAAAGACCTCCAAAAATTCTGCATGGAAGTTCTCATAATGAGAATCTGGGTTCGACACTCTCCACTGCCGATACCAGGTCTTAGCGGTATCCCTCAAGCAAGTGCCGGCGATTTGGACTTTGCAGTCTTCAGGTATATTATATAGATCAAAATGATCTTCCAGATCTTCGAGGAACTTTAAGGACCCCTCCAAACCATTGAAATGAATTGTTCCTGCATGCGGCACGAAATGGGCAAGCATTCTGCTGCGCTGAGAGGATTGCGCTCCCTCAGGTACGACCCGCGACTCAGAGTAATAGGAACCTGGTGCATTACGAAATTGTGAAGAATGCCTGGGTACGTGTAGATCATTCATATCAAAGTCAGACCCACAGGCTTCTTGCAAATTGTCCAAAAAAACACCATCACCCTCGAGACTTGCCGTAGGGTGGAAAATTGAAGTTGTCTCAGGTAGTGAAGACATGGGTAATAATTGTCAAGATCTCGTGTTCGAGAAAAGTTCGGGTGCCAATTATAATGAATTAGCTTTATTTTGCTTTCCGCTAAGCTAATTATAATGAATAAGCTCTTTCTACCAGCTAGCTAATGATAATAATGAAACTTTCCCTACTGAGCTAAGTATAATGCTTCTGCTACTGAATGTTATGCTTGTACTAAGCTTCAAATAGTGAATTCAAATGGTTGTTGTTACTAGTTAATTAAGATCATGAATAAAGTCTCTTGCTAGTAGTGTAGTAATAGTATTAACCAAACTTATAACTGGTAGTAATGTTGTAGCAGCAATTAGGATAAATAAAGTCTTATGCTGGTTGTTACTAGTAATATTAATTGAAATAAACCTAACAGCCAGACAGAGGTCTGACAGTACTATGAACTGAGAAAGACGTACTTACGTAAAACCTTTTATTATCAACTTCAACTGGTATCAACACACACAGCTACTCAAATAACACGTAGCTCCTCTAGTATAACAACAAAAGCTCTCCTTATAACAACAAAATCTCTCCGTACAACACCAAACGCTCTTTTGGCTATCGATGAACGCGCCTATATATACTGGCTACCACCACGTCATGACTTACACTCATTGCCAGATCTCATTCATCGGGTGAAATAATATTTCGTTCAGTAAGAAGATAATTTACATAGTAAAATAAAATAACCAGAGATAGTAAAATCAAAAGGAAAGTGAATATAGAGTATACGTTACAAAGCATATTTTACGATGAACCTGGAACCTACGATTTCATGCCCAGCCTTTCTCTTTTCTCTATATGTATCATACCACAACAGTGATGATCATGTCAAGACGGGAAGTAGCAGTAATACGTCCTTACCGGCGTACCTTAATTGGGTAGGCATTAGGCTCCGGAGCAGAAGAATGTGGGTCCGAGTACCTCCATGGAAGGTTTGAGTTTTCACATTGGCACCCGAACGTGAAAATGGATCTTCTGGCGGTTAGGTTCTTCTAAAATTGGATAATGTTCTTCCCACACATCGCCTGGAATTAATGAGAATTCCTTCTAAACTTCGAAACATTGCGACGCTTCTTCCACACATTGTCGGGCATTAGTGAGAAATCTTTCTTCTACAGAATGTAACTTTCAGCACGGTTTGCCGGCTGACTCGGAAACTAAAATTTACCCCTAGCTCTATCTCAAACGGGGAAGAGGGGGTATATACACTATAATTACAAAAGTCACAGGACACCTAGAAGAGAAACACAACATAGCATTTATTGACATACATTAGTACGGTGTCGGTCCACCTCTGGTCTTAATGCATGCACTGACCCTTCGAGACATGCTTTTCGCAAGGTTTTGGAAAACAGCGATAGGCATGCGCTTCCATGCAGTACATAATGCTGCCGCTACCTGTTGCTTAGTAGTAGGCGTTGGTTCCAAACTTCTTATTCGTCGCTCTAATTGCTCCCATAGGTCCTCTATGGGATTACGATCAGGGCTCTGTGCTGGCCAGTTCACACACGATACGGAATTATGGTCAAACCACGCCGTAACAGTCTTTGCTTTATGGCTTGGTGCATTATCCTGCTAGAACCAACAAGGCTCGGTTTCGATAGTATTGCCACAGAGTTGGTAGGGCATAATTGTCCAGAATTTCGAGGTAGACGTGCTGGTTAACAGATTTGTCCACTATAACCAATGGGCCAGGATCATACCACGAAAAACACCACCACACAAGTACACCGCCAGCTCCAAACTTGACCGTAGAAACAGTACATTGTGGTAAATAGCGTTCCCCTGGCTGCCACCATACCCACACACGGCCAGCAGACTTATGGATCGTGTGTCTGGATTTATCAGCCCATAGAACCCGTTTCCGTTGATCTACAGTCCACGACAAATGTTCTTTGCACCATGCTAAACTGCCAAACGACGAGTAACCCATGGAATGAAGTTCTCTGCCAATGGTACGCGTACATACCGAAGTCACAGCATTTTTACTCACCTGTACACTGAGGTCTTGTGCAGTACTCTGTCGATTAGCTGTAACGTCTCTCTTGAGGCTTCGACGTACTGTATCACTGATTGTCTTTGGTCTGCCGGTACGTTTTGCTGCTTCAGGCACGCCATGCCCCTACCACTCATTCAATACGTCCGAAACAATTGACTTGGGTATGCTTCAACGCCTCTCGAATTCTCTTATGAACAACCCACTAATATAACACCCAAAAATATTTGCTTCTTCCAAGTCACTTCTCTCCCGCCTTGACATTTCCACTCAACCTCGCAGTGCGATATAATCGCGGTCAGCTGCAGGCTTGTTTCTGTACGGTTTGCAACTGTACCGCGCATCTTAACAACGTCGCGGATCTGTTCATTTGTTTTTGAAGGGGTGTCTGGTGACTTTTGTCAATATAGTGTATGTGACGTACTATAGAGCAGAAGCACATGTCCGGACGACAAGTAGCTTTGATAAATCGTTGCCAGCGCCGCTGAAATCGGAAAGCATTCTGCTCGGGAGCAGAAGGATGTGAGTTCTAATTACATAATCGGAAAATTTGAGTTTCACATACCGAAGTAGCAAATGATTAGGAAGATCCAATAGCAATCACACACTTGCCAACCGCACTTACTTAGGTACACAACTATCACATTGAGATAGCATTTTGAACACCTCACTGCAAAAGAATTCGGGCGTGTACTAATAGAAGCAATAATGAAAAATTCTGGTGTTTTAAGGTGGACGTCAAATAATTTTGCTTCCTATACTTCCAATGGAAAAACCTCTGTACGCATTTTCTTCATAATTAATGCGTTCCCAAGGATTAAAATTTGAACATCGATTAAAATAGCTTCATTTTATAACTTGCAATACTTAATAGTTTCTAAAACATAACCATAATTATGCAATCCAACATTTATTTGTCTACTGTCGTCATCAAAGTACAGGTCGCGCCATATTTTTTCTGGTTTCAACACCACCAAAGGAAAAGTTATGGATTTTTAATATAATTACGGTTATGTTTTAGAAAATATTAAGTATTCCAAGTTATAATATGAAGGTATTTTAATCGATGTTCAAATTTTCATACTTGGGAACACACTAATTGTGAAGAAAATGTGTACAAAAGTTTTTCTATTGGAAGTATAGGAAGCAAAATTACTTAACGTCCATCTTCAGCGGCTTTGAAAGAACCATGATAGTGGGAGCTAGGTGGGCAGGCCTGAGCATATATGAAACGGTACACCTCTTCGGCTATGCAACAACAGCTGAATCGAAAATGTACAATACGTGCTACATGAACAAAAAAAAAGTCGGCCTTCTTCGCTTTGCGAGAAACGTCTTGGAGATGTTCGAAGGCATCGGCGGCTCGAGAGGAATGTGCGTGGTAACAGACGGAGAACAGAAATTCACTATACATAGATAGCCCCGTGCATATTGGCGTCACTGTGCTATAACAACAGACGTTTTCTCTCGAGTACCACTCCTGTCTCCAAAAAAACCGACAAGTCCGTTTGCCGTGCAGACCAGAAAGTTGACACCGAATCGAATTTTCGGGTGTAATGAACATGTCTTTTGAATCCGTTCTGACACGAATTAAATTTATCAAAGCTCTTCGAAATCAATGGAACCGTTATAGAAAACGGCACTATCTGACCGAAGAAAGAAGTTTTTCAATCGGGTTTTTAATCCCACAAAAGCTGTAAACGGAATCATGAATTTAAGCCCTCTGGTTGCCGACTTGTGCATTAAGGAAAACTTGAAATCATATGAGAAACATTTCGTAGCGGAAACGCTCTCCATCGAAGAAGGGATTTTTCAAATCGGAATCTTAGAAGCAGAGATATCAATAATAGATCTACGGTCCTTGGCGGGAAAAGCATGTGATATTTTGAGAAGAAAGTATTCCCAAAAGGTTTCTTCGATGTAAGGGTTATCGATCCAGGAAAGAATTTTTTCAGTTCAGGAGCTCAGAATTTTCCTGAAATACATCAGAAGTAGAAAGTAACACTTATGCGCCCTGGTGGCCAAACCAAACTTTAACAAATATTAGAAATTGTATGAAAAACGTTTCCCATCAGGAGCTGTATGCGATACAGGAAGAATTTTTCAAATCGGAGTTTTAGAAGCAGATATATCGGGCGAAACGCAATTTGCCTTAGCTACTGTTAACGGAATGTGTATGATTTACTTTAAAAATTTTGAAAATATATGAAAAGCATTTCGCACCGGAAATGCCACCCAAAAAAGAAGGAATTTTTCAAATCGGACTCTTAGAAGCAGAGATATTCATAAAGAAAAAAGATAGAGATCTAGGCCCCCTGGTGGAGTAACCATGCATTATTTTAAGAAGAAAATATTCCGAAAAGGTTTATTGACGTGGGTAGTATTTGTCCATGAAAGAATTTTTTCAATCAAGATTTTAGAAGTCCAGACTTTGTTGCAAATACATCAGTAGCGGAACTGAAGACTTATGCCCCTGGCGGCCAAACCATGTTTTACAAAAATTAGAAATTCTATGCGGAAGATGTCCCATCAAGAGCTGTATCCGATGAAGAAAAAAAATTGAAATCTGAGGTTTAGAAGTAGAGACATCGAGTGAAACGCAATTTACTTTTACGCCCCCTAACGGAAAACCTGTGCGTAACTTGAAAAATTAATTTTACCTAAAATACTCTTCGACATAAATGGAATCGAAAGGTAAAATACTTTTTTCAATCGGATGCTTAAAAGCAAATTTATGGAATAAAATATATTTTGAATTCGATATAATCTGCATTTACGCCCTCTGGCGGCAAAGTTGTGCATCGTAAAAAAAAAACGAAATGCAGTATCATGATACGCATATTTCAAGCTTAACAATGCAAAAATAATTTTTCAACAAATAATAGTTGCAGACATGTGGTATCAACGGGCGGACGAACGGACAAACCGATAACTCAAGGACGATCATTTTTTTACGAAAGACGTGCTAAAAACCGGACAGTTAATTAAAGACTGGAAAAATGTCGACTGCTCCGATGAATCTCATTAGTTAATATACGCCGGTGAAGGTGAGCCAATTTGGAAACACAACAAGTGATACAATGTCATCGAAGTACCGTTACAGCCGTGAGGGAGGTACGGAGGACTACTAAGGGTCTTTGGTTATCGTAGGAAATGGCTTCCCAGACAGTCACTCCCGGTGTGCGATACGTGTACTGTTTCACGGTAAAGGCAGGATCCGTGCGCTGCCCAGCTCGTCGCTAGACTCGTATGTGCTGGTAATTGGCGCCAAGTGCAAACCGTGACTCATCACTGAAGACTACCGATACACGGACACTACCCCATGTTAATCGGTCCCGACACCACTGAAACCGGTTCCAGCGATGCTCTCCGGTCAATGGTAGGCCACGGGATGGCCTCCTCGAATGTAGTCCGCGTGCCGGAAGTCGACTGGCAACGGTCCGAATGACCACTTCCGTACCCGTAGAAGACGCAACATGGCCACGGATTATTTCGAGCGACTATTTCGGTTCTGTTCGTACGGCTCTCGCAATCATTCGATCCTGGCGTTCTGTCGCTGCCCTCTGCCGTCCAGCCGCTGGGTTGTGCCCCCTGCGATCCATTGGATACAACATCGATTAATTGCTGCGTCGCTCTGACTCAAGTGACCAAACGGCCTGTCTCAATCCAATTATACGTCCCCTGTCAAACGTACACGATAGGAGCTCAAAAGCTCGTATTGTGCACGGATCCAAGGTCGAGGCATCCTCACTCTACGTGGAAGTTAATACAACCGCAATTCGCTGTGAAAATTGTCCTTGCGTGCGAGCTTTGCTCTTGATATACCCTCCAGGATGCTCGGTTACCATGCTCTGTGGCGGGCCACTATTTAGTTATTGGTCGTTATTTTTTAATCATTTGCATATTCGGCACTGTGGTACTTGAATGCGATGTTTCATCGAGATACGATTCTTACCATTTGCATATCTTGCCCTGAGGTACTTGAATGGGAAGTTTCATAGAGGTACGATTTTTAATCATTTGCATATTCGGTCCAGAGTACTTGAATGGGAAGTTTCGTCGAGATACGATTTTTAATCATTTTCATATTCGGGCCTCAGGTACTTGAATGGGAAGTTTCATCCAGATACGATTTCTAATCATTTGCATATTCGGCGCCGATGTACTTGAATGGGAAGTTTCATCGAGATACGATTTTTAATCATTTGCATATTCGGCCCTGAGGTACTTGAATGGGAAGTTTAATCGAGGTAGGATTTTTAATCATTTTCCTATTCGGCCCTGCCTGAGGTGCTTCAATGGGAAATTTCATCGAGGTACCATTTTTAATCATTTGAATATTCGGCCCTGCCAGTGGTGCTTTAATGGGAAATTTCATCGAGGTACGATTTTTAATCATTTGCATATTCGGCCCTGAGATACTTGAATGGGAAGTTTCATCGAGATCCAACGACTTTGGCTAATTATTTTTTTTTTTTTTGCAGGGTGTATTTGTGCTGTGCTCATGAGAACATGTCATGTACTTGTAACCAGTTTTATACGTACAAAGTACTGCCTTTGTTTCTGTTAGATACATCTCTGTCTGTCCGTTTTCCTATCTATCAATGAGTTTCATGACATTTTGAACCGGAGCATTAAATATTAACAGTGGCGTAACGTATACTTGATCTCTTTGCAGGGTTTTTGGACATTGATTTTGCTGATCACAACTGTCGTAAATATAGACTTACTGACTTCCCACATACAGTAACACCCCGAGTTACGTAAGTACTGCGTACCGTAACCTGATACGTAACTTGAATTTTACGTAGTTTAATTTGTAAATTACGTTCTTAAGAATCTAAAATATTTATTGTTATATGTATGTACATGTATATTATTTATTATTATTTTATAAAAGAGACGTCATGTAGTAGTATTTACTTTGATGTACGTAAACAATAAAAGTATGAAAAATATATACATACGTAAAATAATATAAAAACAAACTGAAGTACTGTACATGTGAATTCATTTTTCAAATAGGTAGAAAAAATGTCTTGTGTCGGCTAAGTTGGCTCTTCAGGGTGAGAGCGGGCGATGAAGGATAGGGGGTGGTTGTGAAGAAGAATGCTTTTCTGCGGCAACTTCTACCCCTCTCGATATCAAGTGAAACTGAAATGCGCTTAATGCGATAAAGCTGTCAAAGATGCAACTGCACAAAACCTTAAACATGTTCATACTCGCTAGTAAGTAGTTCTCAGAATTTTTTCATTTTATTTACGTCAGTGATGAAGTTTACGGGTGAGGCAGCAAGTGAATTTCCCGAATGCTCTAGTCAGTAGTTCTCAGAATGTTCATTTTTTTACGTCCGGATGAAGGTCACGGGGGAAGCAGCAAATGAATTTCCCGAATGCTCTAGTCTGTTGTTCTCAGAAATTTCATTTTTTTACGTCAGGATGAAGATCACGGGTGAGGCCGCAAGTGTAGATACTGAGGCAATAAGTGAATTTTCCGAATGCTCTAGTCAGTTGCTTTTAGAGTTTTCACTTTTTTTACGTCAGGATGAAAGTCACGGGGGAGGCAGCAAATGAATTTCCCGAGTTTTCAGAATATTCATTTTTTTACGTCAGGATGAAGGTCACGGGGAGACAGCAAATGAATTTCCCGAATGCTGTAGTCAGTAGTTCTCAGAATTTTCATTTTTTTTACGTCGGGATGAAGGTCACGGGGAAGCAGTAAGTGCAGATAAAGAGGCGAAATTTTTTTTTTTTTGATCAGAGATTTAACGACCACCGTGAGCAACTCAATGGGCTATTAGCTGTCGTCAGTCCCTAAATTTGGGCCACTGACTTAAGGGAAGTGAGAGACAAACACAATATCCATACTTCACGGGATTGGAACCTGGACCCTTCTTGGACGAATGTTCATAAGCCAGAGCTTAGACCACTGCGTCACCGGGCCGGCTAGGTGGCAAATATTACGCAACTGCGAATTTACGTAAGTCGAGTGTTACTGTATATCACTCTTCAACGTATCCGAATACGTACATAACACTTTTATTTCTACATTCATACGTAGACACATACACATATATTACTCAATTATTCTCTGAGTTTCATAGGTCAGATCTTCAAAGCCTGTTCATCCAGTAAACAGAAGTTACTTCTGGTGATAAATATCACACTACTGCTTGTGAAAATTGCAGTACCACCCAAGAAAGAATCGTGCTATTCAAATACGATTACGTCACAGATTCCACGTGTTACAACAGATCACTGATATTTGTAAAACTATACAAGATTTTTTCGTTTCAAAACTCAGTATCTTGTGAAACCACCACGAGCCACAATACCAGCCTCCACACGGCATGGCACTGAATGGAGGAGGGTTTTACTATCGCCCTGGGGGAATAACCTGCCATGCTTCTCCTATGTGAGACCCCAGGTCATTTGCGGTGACTGGCGGAGGCACTCGACAGGCCAGTCATTAGGCAATCATATCCCAGGCATGTTTGATCGGGGTAATATGCGGATAACGTACAGGCCAGGGAAGAAGAAGTATCTTCCGTTCATGCAAGAGGTCTTAGTCATTCAGGGCTAATGTGGTCGAGCATGGTCTTAATGGAATATAGCGCCAGAACAACTAGGAACGAAGGGTATCACCTCTGCGTCTAAAATATCACTGATATATCCAGTCGAGTCACATTGTTGTGACCACCTCCTAATTTTGACGCTAACAGAACGCAGCAAAAGAAAGAAGGCACGTGTCGTGAGCTGGCTCGGAGGATATAGACTGAGTGGCCACTTTATTATGACCACCTGACAGTTTTAAGCAAATGAGCTATGGCTGCACGTTGTTGCCGCTAGAGGGCAAGGCTAGTATAAAAAAGGAATGCTTAGTGCTTGGTGACAGTAGTATAAGTGATTTTTGGGTGACGAGATGGATAAAAAATGCGATTTGATGGACTTTCAACGTGGGATGATTGTAGGAGCTCGGAGCCATGGAGCGAGTATCACCAAAACCACAGCATTCGTGAAATGTTCCAGAGCAGCTGCTGTTAAAGTGTTTAATGACTGGACTGTCAGCCTAAAAACTGGATCTCTACGTGTATCGTGTGGTCGTCATCGACTAGTGATGGCTCGGGCGGAACGGAGAGTGTCCAGACTGGTAACAGACAACAGAAGGGCAACAGTGCAAACACATTACAGACCATCTTAATAAAGGATCCCCTCAAATGATCTCTGCACGCACTGTTCGCCGTACACTGCGTCGGATGGGATATGGCAGCTGAAGGCCTGTTCGAACACCTTTGCTGTCTGCAGTTAACAAGCGAAAACGTCTGCTGTTCGCACAGGAGCGCAAGGATTGGACAGTCGATAATTGGAAACAAATTATGTGGTCCGACTATCACGTTAATGTGGTCAATTTAATGTAGTCAAAATATCACGTTTTCAGTTGAACCATGCCGATGGCCGAGTGAGAATTTGGCGGAAACAGCACGAAAGCATGGACCCCAAATGCATTGCTACAACCCTTCAAGCTCGTGGAGACAAAGTTATGGGTGTGGAATGTTTTCCTGGCATGCTTTGGGCCCTTTAATTGGTGTTGATCAACGTCTGACTGGCACATCTTATCTAAACATCGTTGCGAACCAAGTGCATCCTGTCTTGCGGATAGTTTATCTCAATGGCGATGGCTAGTTTCAACAAGATAATGCGTCCTGCCATAATGCTCGTGCCGCCCCGGTGGCGCAGTGGTCTAAGGCGTTGGCCTCTGATCATTCGTCCGTAAGGGTCCGGGTTCGAATCCCGGTCAGGCATGGATGTTGTGTTTGTCTTACGGCACTGGCTCTCTCCCTTCCCTGGAACCAGTGACCCTAAATTAGGGACGGGCGACTGCTTATAGCCCATTGAGTTGCTCACGGTGGTCGTTAAACCTCCAATCAAAAAAAAAAAAAAAAAAAAATTCTCGTATTGTACAGGATTGGTTTCAGGAACATACCGGTGAGTTTACTTTGCTTAGGTGGCCCCTACAATCTCCAGATCTCAACCCCGTTGAGAATTTGTGGGATGAAGTTGAACGAACCATCAGACAGCTGGATCCACAACCCTGCAATCTCACACTCCTGGAAAGTGCTATTCATCAAGCATGGTCTCAGGTTCCACAAACCACCTATCAACATCTCGTGGAGTCTATGCCACGAAGAATAGGCGCAGTATTTAAGGGAAAAGGTGCCCCAACAAAGTACTGAGGGGGTGGTCATAATAAAGTGGCCACTCAGTGTATAATGTGCGCTGTTGGCATTCTGAAAACATATCACTTTTTACCGTCATGGATAAGAGGAACGATTTGTCACATTTGCAAAAAGAAATGAGTATCGCCTTTCAGGCCAAGGGTGGTCGTATTACTGAAACAGAGCAGTTTGTGAACAGTTCGCGTGGTGGTATGGTTAAAGTGTATCATTATTGGAGAAATGGTACCGTTGCGAATAAGCTACGTAGAAACTGCGGAGCACCAGGTGCCATTGATGGGACACGTGAACGTCAGCTTCGAAGGTGCGTGAGAGCCGATCGATACGCTACAGTAGAACAACGTATTAGCTGAATGAACCAGGGTGCTACCAAAAGTGTGTCTAAAATGACATTTCAGCAAACCCTGCTGCGTATTGGGGTTCGATGCAGGCGGATGGTCGCTGCACCTATGCTAACGGAGGTGCGCATCTACAGAAAAGGTGTACATTTGCGCGGTAGTATCGGAATTGGACCTCCGCTGACTGGCAAAGGATTTCCTTCTCTGATGAATAACGTTTTCTGCTTCACTGAACGGATGGACGTTGGCGTATAAGGCGAAAAACATCGGAGAACAAACAATCTTCAACCGTTGCTGGAAGAACACAAGCTGGTAGGGGTTATGGTTTGGGGAATGTTTTCGTGGCATTATATGGGTCCACTCATACGTACCTGCGAAGGCACCATAGGCCGAATTCGTTATGAATCTATTCTTGAAGACCACGAACATCCATACATGGTGATTGTCTGCCCTGGGATGGTTGGTATCTTCCAGCACGAGCTAGAAATGAAAGTGGTTGGAACACACAGGAATGTCCGAGAGTGGTTGGAAAACCACGATGAAGACCTCAAAGTACTTCCTTGGCCCCCTCATTCCCCAGACCTAAACCCAATTGCGCTTCTTTGGGACCACCTCGATCGCGTCGTTTCGCTCTATGGATCCACCACGCACCCTTAAGTGGCTGTCAGATGCACTGCTGTGAGTATGGCTACACATACCTTTGAACACCTTCCCGGACCTTATTGAGTCACTCCCAGTCTGTCTAGCTGCTATCCGCGCTGAACACGGCGGTTAATCTGGATATTAGCTGGTGATCACAATAATGTGACTCGACCGTGTATATACCTGTCCCTTGAGGGTTGCCTCAATTCGTATCCATCGAGAACCGGAATTAAACCCAATGGCGCTCCAAACCGTGAGACTTGGCCGGTATGACGCTGCAAAGTACTGTTCACCACGATGTCTACCAACACGTAGTCGACCATCATGGTGAAGTTAGTTGAATCGTCACTCATCAGAAAACACGACCTGCTGCCAATCAACGCGCCAATGTCTGTGTTCGAGACACAATTGCAACCTTCTTCAAAGTCAAAGAAACACGCAGAAATGGGCTGCTAGAGACCAATCCTGTGTTAAGCAGAAGACGTCGAACTCTGATGATAGACAATGTCTTACTTCTGACATTGCTCCACTCCTGCGCTAACACAGTGGATGTCGCTGTGCGATCGGTCACTGCCGTGCGACAGATGTGTCTGTTTTCCCATGCAGTCGTGCGATTTTGCAGTCTATTTCTCGGATTTCGGAGTGCAAGATCCATCTGTCCACTGACGCCACGTTCCCATCACTGCACTGGCCTTTGATCCCGTACGAGAGGGTAATATTAGGATAGGGAAAATCCAGCTTCTCTCACCCCACCAATTTTTTCTCGCTCAAAGTCCGCCAAGTATTTATAAATGCGACCTTCTTCGGCGGCAGAGTATAGTGAGATACAAGAGACACCTGTTCGAATCAATGTCAGCCCTTCACATATTACCACACCTGCTTTGGAACCAACTCGTTGTACGCAAGACCTGATAGTTCAGGGGCGCTGCTGCAAAACTATACGCGCATTTTCACTGAAGTTTGGTCATTTTCATTTCTCGACCTGTTTTACATATCCTGTGATTTTCAATGTAATACCAGCAGTCCTTCATGGTGCTAGACTTTTCACAAACAGTAGGGTACTAAATTGGAAATTTGTAAATTGTTTTTATAACAGCTTGAATATTGACTCTTTTTCCAAGAAACGGAATACCTATTTAGCTGTGCAACATTTGAAAAATAACTTATCTTTAAAATTTTACTGTTTTAGAAAGATAATATTTAGATATTTTCATCACCGTGGAAAAGCTACACGCCTGGAAAATGGACCTGTATGTAATTTCAAAACTATGCTTTCTGGCTCAATTTTTATGTGTGTGTGCCTGATAAGAATTCTTTCTGTTCTGTTGCAGAAATTCTTTCACGAACGGGTTTTCTGGGATCGTTTAATTTTAATATGTCAGTGAAGATATTCGCCTAGGTGCACTTCGCGAGTGTGCTTCGGATAACAATATATCGTATGCAACAAATAACGAGAGAGATTTCGAAACCGCTTCAATACTTTCCTTCCGGAATTTGTTTGTAATAAGATTCACCCTTCGCAGGCATCTGCCGGGCTGGAATTTCATACGACGTCACGCCCTTTATCTTAGAGTGTTCGCCATGAGACATTAATCATTTTCAGTATCACATCCATTTCAGGGTTCAGTTTCCACCTCAACTCCCACCTAGGATTTGGGAACGCCGTGTTATTTTGGGCAGAAGTTTGCTATACCGCTGCTATCTAACTTGGTATATGAAATATTGCGAGAAGACTTAGAAAAGGGGCGGAATTAGAAAATCCATACTCCACGTATTCGAAAAATAATTACGGCATTAGTATGTGGATCATTGATAAAAACTAAAACTAAAGCCAATAAATATACTGTAATTCCATTTCTTTTCCTTTTTTTATGCCTCAAATGTATTTGATTCGAGTGCTGATATATAAACAATAATTGAAGTGATAAAATAAAAGGAAGATGACACCGAATTTTTGGATCTAATGAGCACGTCTTTTGGATACGTTCTGACGCGAATTAAATTTATCAAAGCTATTCAAAGTCAATGAAACCGGTATGAAAAACAATAATATCTGACGGAAGAAAGAAAGTTTTCAATCGGATTTTTAATCCCGCAGATATTGCTGTAAACGGAATCGTACACTTACGCCCTCTAGTTATAGACTCGTGCATTAAGTAAAAAATGAAATTATATGCGAAAACTACACTCCCTGGCTAGAAAAAAAACATTTATTATTTTAAGAAGAAAGCATTCTCAAAAGGTTTTTCAATGTGAGCGTTATCCCTCCAGGAAATAATTTTTTCGGTCTAGTTTTCAGGAATTCAGATTTTGCTGCAAATTCATCAGAAGCAGAAATTATTATGCCGCCTGGTGGCCAAACCATTTTATACAAAATATTAGAAATTATATGAACAACAATTCCCATCAGGCACTGCATGCGATACAGGGAAGAATTTTTCAAATCAGAGTTTTACAAACAGAAACATCGGGAAAGACGCAGTGTACTTTTACGCACTCAAGCGGAAAGTGCATGATTTACTTGAAAATTTTGAAATTTTATGAAAAACATTTTGCACCGGAAACGCTATCCAACAAAGAAGGAATTCTTCAAATCGGATTCTTAGAAGCAGAGATATTAACAAACATAAGATAAACATCTACGCCCGCTGACGGAGAAACCAGAGGGCGTAGATGAATATTTTGAGAAGATAATATTCCAAAACGGTTTATCGACGTGATTGGCTTTGGTCCACGAAGGAATTTTTTCAATCAAGATTTTAGAAGCTTAGATTTTGTGGCAAATCCGTCAGAAGCAGAAATGAACACATACGTTCACTGGTGGCCTAACCCTTCTTTACCAAAAATTAGAAATATATGCAAAAAAATTTCCGATGAGCAGCTGTATCCCATGAAGAAAAAATTTTCAAATCGTATTTTCAGAAGCAGGGATATCGGGAAAAAACGCAGTTTATTTTTACGCCTTCTTGCGGAAGACCCATGCGTCACTTGAAAAAGTTGCTAAACCTAAAATACTCTGCGACATAAATGGAATCGAAAGGTTATCGAATATTTTCAAGTGGATGCTTAGAAGTAAATATATGGTATAAAATGTATTTTGAATTTGATATCATCTGCATTTACGCCCTCTAGCGGCAGAAGTGTACATCGTAAGTAAAAAAACGAAATAAATGATCACCATTTGCATATTTCAAGCTTTCCAATGCAATTTTTTTTAAATCGCACGAATAGGTGCAGAGATATGGTGTCCACGGACGGATGGACGGCGGACAAACCGATAACATAACCACGATATTTTTTCTACGAAAGACATGCAAAAAAATACATACACTATATTGACAAAAGTCACCGGGCACTGCTTCAAAAACAAATGTACGGATCCGCTGCGTTGTTAATATGCACGGTACAGCTGCAAACGGTATAAAAGCAAACCTGCAGCCGACAGCGATCATATCGCATTGCGAGATTGAGTAAAAATGTCGCTGCGGATGAGAACTGACTTTGAGAAGGGAAAGATTGTTGGATGTTATATTAGTGGGTTGTCCATAAGAGAAACCGAGAGTCGTTTAAACATACCCAAGTCAACTGTTTTGAGTGTACTCAATAAGTGGAAGACACATGGCGTGCCTGAAGCAGCAAAAGATACCGGCAGACCAAAGAAAATCAGTGACAGAAGACGTCGAAGCCTTTGGAGAGTCGTTAGAGCTGATCAACGGAGTACTGCACAAAACCTCAGTGTACAGGTGAGTACAAATGATGGAACTTCGGTATGTACACGTTCCATTCGCAGATAACTTCATTCCATGGGTTACCGTGGTCATGCGGCTGCTCATAAGACTTTCATCCTCACTCGGAATGCTACTTGTCGTTTAGCATGGTATAAAGAACATTTTTCGTTGACCGTAGATCAATGGAAATGGGTCCTACTGACTGCTGAATCCAGATACACGATCCATCAGTGTGATGGCTGTGTGTGGGTATGGCGGCAGCTGGGGGAACGCTGTTCATCACAGTGTTCCCCCAGCTGCCACGGTCGAGTTTGGAGCTGGCAGTCTACACGAGTGGGAATCTATTTTGTGGATTGAAGCGCATACCTATCACTGTGTTCCAAAACCTTGGCGAAAGCATGTTTTGAAATTACAGTGCATGCATTGAGGCCAAAGGTGGACCGACACCGTACTAATGTATATCAATAAATGCTATGTTGTATTTCTCTTCTAGGTGGCTGGTGACTTTTGTCCATATAGTGTATGTGTGAAATAAAATAGCACAGTTTTTAGCATTTCCAGCCGATCAAATATTCTGAAGTAGAATTTCCTTCAAAATTCACAGTTCTGCAATAACGCAATGAGACTGGTTTTTTTTTTTTTTAGGGAAAATCCCTGTGAGACATAATTACACAGGTCTGCGATAAAAAAACTTAACTAATTTTTTTTGTTGATTTTTATAGATTTCTGCACGTTGAATACATAATTTTTTAAAAAGTCTATCACATCAGGTTTTTAAAAAAAAATCAAGTTAATCGCTATGATAGGATTGTATGAGGTTGTTTTTTCGATAAAATTTACATAAATGTTCGTAAGGAAATCAAAAACCAAAAGAGTTTCTTGTGAAATGCGTTTATAACCGTCTTCCGCAGAAACTGCTTCGTTCCTCTTTGCCGCCTTTTGCGACGTGCGAAAGCCTGTTAAAACCAGTGGAAACTGGTTTACGCTGCTTCACGTGCAGTTCAGATCGCATCTGTGCGCTTTTCGCTTGAGGCTGTTGTTTTTGTTTCAACGTGTCAGTGCCTCTTCTCGTGTGCAATTGGAAAAATCCCCCCCCCCTCCCTTGAGTTGTGACACCTCTCCGGACATGTTTTGGTTCATCTATGGTGAACATAAATTCAAGAATTTGTAAAGAAATATCTCTAATTTCGTTAAAAAAGTGTATTTTGCTTATTTCCGTTTGAAGATGTTATATCAAGGTAAGCCGTGGGCTCCGTATAAAGTTTGCAAATGTTGTGTTGAAGATCTCCTCTTGTAGCTCAAAGGTGAGAAACAATCGTTCTGTTTTGCCGTGTCAATGATGTGGCGTGAACGAGAAATCACGGAGATGACTGCTATTTTTGTTCATGCGATGTGAAGGGGTGTAACTGGAAAAATAAGAAAGGTATTACATAACCTAATCTTGAGTCTGCTATTCTGCCAATCACTCATAACAGTGAATTACCTGTCCCGAATCCTCCAGATTGCTTAGATGATATTGGTTTGGAATCAGATGATGAAATTGAAAGTCCTTCTCTTGTGGAGTCAAGTCCAGAGTTTGAAAGTGAAACATTCGTTTTGTCTTTCCAAAACGAACTGAATGACTTCGTAAGCAACCTAGGTCTTTCCAAAGAGGCATCTGAGTATTAGGATCAAGGCTCAAAGAAAAATAAATATTACCTGGTACATCTTTCTCGTGGTACAGGTATCGTGGCAGACAATTTGTTTCATTTTTCTCAAAACAGGGAAATCTAGTCTATCGCACTGACATTTGTGGTTTGATGAAACAATTTGTAGTACCGTAGGATTCATCCGATTTGTGACTGTTCATTGATTCATCAAACATTCTTGCTGCAACTGGGAGTTAGAGACACGGGTGCTACCAACAGAGAATTGGAAGAACCACACCAAATTGACGATATCTGCGAGAAGTTTCAACAGGCATCCGGGCCGCCGTTCTTTCGTGTGAATACAACAACGTAACCAGTCCATCTGCCACGCACGTTCGGATCTCTGGTTTTCCAGAAAGGTTATTTGGGGAGCGGCGCCCCCACGGCCCGAGCTGACATGTGACATATCCAGCGAGTCTGAAGTCATGCCACCGCCTGTTTTTTGTTTTGGTGCTGTTGGTGTTTGCAGTGGACGGCTGTTCATCCAGCTGTTTTTATAAATCTGATTAACTACCTTGTCTTCCCAGCTTTCATCATTCTCTTTTTCCACTTTTAACAAGCCTGTCTGCTCTTACTCATTTTCCGCGCTTTTACATTTCTGATGGCCACATCCGTTCTTTGTCTGGCGCTCTTTGGCCAAACCTGGCATCCTTGCGCCACTAAAATCCACTAATACCAACCAACCAAGCCCATCTGCTCTGTTATCATGGACCTGCTGACGCCCACAAGCCTTTGATCACCAAGTCCAATAGCGCTGCTCGGCTGACGTGGAGCAAATAACGTCGGCAGTGGACCGTTGAACGGTGGAAACTGGTTCTCTGGAGCGACGAATAAAGGTTCACCCTCCACCGTTCGGATGGCAGGGTCTGGGTTTGGCGTCTGCCTGGAGAACGCCTTCTGTCGAAATGTATTGTGCCAACTGTGAAGTTTGGCGGCGGTGGAATTATGCTATGGGGGTGTTTCTCCTGTTATGGCGCGAGACCCTTGGTCGCAATTCCTGGCAGACTCAACGCCGAGACCTACTGCACTATTTTGGATAACCATGCGCTTCCTACGTTCTGGCAGTTTTACGGGGAGGACCCATGTTACTTTCAGGATGACATGCCACCTGTCATGTTGCGAGGTCCACAATGGCTTGGCATGGTGACATTGTGGTTAATCAAATGGACTGGCCTGCGTAGAGCCCGGACCTTAACCCTATCAAGCACCTCTGGGACGAGTTGGAGCGTCGACTTAAAGGGTGCCCCACCGTCCAAAATCGGTGAAGGAACTGACCTGTCTTCTCCAAGCCCAGTGGAAGAGAATACCGCTAACCGTCGTACAACGCCTGGTTGAGAATATGTCCCAGGAGGGTCGCAGCTGTAATCGCCGCTCGTGGAGGCTCCACCAACTATTGAAGGTGAATAAACTTCGTTTTCCTTTGCTATCACAGGTGTCCAATTACTTGTTGGTAGATAGTGTAATTATGCCTCAGTGCCGGTTGGTCATTCTGGTATCCTGCCGGAAACGTATGGAAATTTTACATTTGTTCTTTGAGAAAATCCGGTACTGCAACCAGAAGTGGTTAATATGCGACGATTTCAAAGTATTGAAAATACTGTTAGGCCAGCAATCAGGTTACACGAAGTATCCCTGCTGCCTTTGCTTTTGGTATAGCCGTGACAAACAATCTCTCTATAATAAAATAGACTGGCAACTTCGAGACACTCTTAGGCCTTGGGATAAAAACTTTATCCGGGTAAAGTTTGGCTGCTAGTAACAGGTTCCTCTTACCGCCCCTGCATATGAAATAAGGGATTATAAAACTATTCGTTAAATATGTCCCTAAAGACCGTGAATTCCGTAAATACCTGTGTTCAAAGTTCCTAAATTTATCTGATGCGAAAGTGAAAGAAGGAATCTTCGTAGGTCAGGATTTCCAAAAACATTTGCGTAACTCAGGCCATGAAAGAAACGGGAAAAAATGCTTGGCTATCCTGTAAGGATGCCATTGAAAAATATTAGGCAATATCAAGGATCCAAACTACAAGCACGTTATGTAACTAACGTATGCTGAAGGCATTCAAACTCGAGGTTGCAAGATGATCTTTGCATTTCCTGCATCCCCCTGTGGCTATTTGCCTGAAAACTTGAGAGTCTTCAGCGAAGAAACAAGAGAAGTTTTGAAGAGAAGAAAATACGATTTTATTAGGCTGAACAAGAATAAGTACTGTACAGTTTTTTATTGAATTAATTCAAGTTTCAATATGTTACAATTTTCAGTTACATTAAATGTGTAATTTTTTGTTGATTTTTTTTTGGTATACCCTAACCTACATCAGTATGTTATTAGCTCCTTATTTGCTAAAAATGTATGCGCGATTTAGCAAATAGGGTTACATTTTCGGATTCAGCAGCCCAAAATGCATATGAACAGTTGAAACATCCAGGTCAGTTTTCCCAAAAAATTTTTTTCAGACCTGTGCTATTTACGCTGTTGGTGACGTCATTCAGGGGAAAAACGGCTCTGTCATGAAGCTCTAGAATCACACCTCTATCATAGAGTAAATATTCGGTTATGTTGGAAAATTGGTAAAACTGCATCTGAGAAAGTTGTACTGTTGCGTGATGTGTATGGGAATAATTGCCTATCTCGTACACAAATAATCTGATAGTATGCTCGTTTCCGAGGATGGGCATGGAAATTTGGGAAATCACGATTTCATTCGGTACGCCGCAACTCATTGAGAAATTTCGCGAAGGGATAAAAGCGATCGTTGTCTATTCTTGAGGATGCTGAGATGTGAGCTCAGTGTTATTAAGGAAACTCTCCGTCAAATTTTATTAGGTGTTCAAAAAAGTTTTAAAGCATTTTAAGACAACGTAACATGTACTTTGAGAGAAAACAACAATACCATTACAAATCAAAGTATGCCCTGTCATTGTCTATCACATTCAGCCATCGGTAGGGCAGCTGACTAATTCCAACCATTAAAAATACTTTGTCGTGTGACGCGATAAAGTCGTCAGCCCATTTCTGCACTTCGTCACATGTACGAAACCGTACAGCAGACAAACCATGTTGCATCGATCAGAAGAAATGATAGTCTCAAGGGGCTATGTCGGGACTATACGCTGGGTGCTCTAACACGTCTCAGCCAAGCGTCAATAACGTTTCCTTGACCGATTTCGCGACATGCAACCAAGCGTTGTCATGCAGTAATTTCACAGGTCGTAATCCTTTGCCTGTGAATGGACGTTTCCGACAGATTTCCTGGTTCAGTCACAGCAATTGTCACTTGTAGCGACCAGAAGTAACAGTTTGACTCTGTTCCAATAGTTCATAATAGAGCATGTAACGTATACTCTAGATTCACTTTCCTTTTGATTTTACTATCTCTGGTTATTTTATTTTCCTATGTAAATTATCTTCTGACTTAACGAGATGTTATTTCTCCCGCTGAATGAGATCTGGCAATGAGTGTAAGTCATGACGTGGTGGTAGCCAGTATAAATAGGCGCGTTCAACGATACCTAGGAGAGCTTTTTGTTTATATGGAGAGAGCTTTTTGTTGATGTGCGTAGAGAGAGCTTTTGTGTTACCTAAGAGAGCTTCGTTTATGTGAGTAGAGCTTCGTTCATGTGCAAGGAGCTACGTTTTATTGAGTAGCTGTGTGATCTATGAAGTGTATGTTGGATACTACCAGGAGTTTCCCCTAAATAAAGATTTTTCTTTAGTAAGTACGTTTTTCTCCGTTCATAGTTTTGCCAGACCTCTGTCTGGCTCTTAGGTATATTTCATTAAGTGTTATTAGTAACAACCAGAATAAGACTTTATTCATCTTAATTACTACTACAACATTATTACCAGTTATAAGCTTGTTCATTATTATTACTACATTACTAGCAGGAAAGTTTATTCATGATATAATTAATAACACAACAACCATTAGAAGAAGCATTAGTAGAGGAAGCTTGAATTCATTATAAGCACACCCTTCATATCCCACCAGATGCACAGCAGAACTTCTTGGAGTGAATGTTCTGGTGTCGAAGCGTTGATTCACCAGGGTCTACCCAGTGTTCTTATCTTTTGGGATTGTTGTTCATATCCTCTTTTCATCACCCTTAATGATTTTCCACAGGAAATACATTCTGTGTTTTTCAGGCAACAGATTCAAACATTTAATGACACGCTCATCCTCGTTTCTCTTGCTCAGGTCATGTAGCTGGCATTTAACTTCTTTCTGAATCTTTTCTATTGCGCATAAACGATCGGAAATGGTTTATTAAGTTACCCCCAATTGCTCAATTAGTTCTTTTTGCGTTTGAGACAAATCTTCATCCAACAATACTTGCGGTTCCTCATGTTGAACCTTCTGTGTGGCCCGGCTAGGTTCTCGATCGGTGACATCAAAATCGCCTGCTTTAAACCGTCTAAACCAAAACTCACACGTGCCTTTCGATACAATATTCTCCCCCAACACAGAACATATCGATGCACATGCTTTTGTAGCACTTTCTCCTGAATGAAGTTCGTAACGAATGCAGTGTCAAATAAATGCAGTATCGCTTGCCATCTTTCACTACCGATGTTCAATTGAGTTTGAGTGTTGGGCAAACTTCTGTGTAACATTTTATACTCTGGACCGTTTACGGTCACATGACAACAACGTAGGAGAATGTCGTGTATGTAAATTAGCGGTATAGGTCCCAGAAAAAACATGCACGAATGGAGTACGCAATAGACATCCTACGAACAGCAGAAGGAGTGCAAAATTTCATCCAAGGTATTCTGTCAGTTGCGAAGACGTTGGGAGTTTCGTTATGATCATGAAATGAAGCGCCAGGGTGTCAGTGGAAGTTGCCGCAGTCACTCAAAGGAAAGAAGATCAGGTTGCCGAAGTCCAAAATCAAGACAGTGCTTGTGTGCTATTTCCACAGCAAGAGAATTCTGCATCACGAGTTTATTCTTGAAGTTAAGACTGTCACTGGCAATTCTTACACACCCATTTTAGAATGACTGCGAAAGAGGATTATACGTGCTAAGTGTGAGAAACGGCCCATGGTTCCTTCTTCACGAAAACGCACCAGCATGAAAAGCAGTCGGTGTACAACAATTTCTAGTACGAAAGCAAATGTGTCTATCCAACCATCTCCCCTATTCTCCAGATTTATCACCTTGTGACTATTCCCTATTTTCTAGATTAAAGCTGCGTTTAAAAGGAAAAGGTTTTCAAGACATTAAAGACATAGAAAGAACTGTTATATTAACTCTTCACTCCATACCAAAAGATGACTCTGGAAATATTTCCTTTCGTTAGCTGATCGTGCCACTTCTTGTACACCGGCGTGCAAAAATTAAGGACGAGGCGGTTTTTCAAATCTAACGTAGTGCAGAAGTGCTTCACATTGACTCAAATCATACCATAAGATCCCGAGGATGTAAGAATATGGGACAATTGAGCAAATCCGTCCAAACAAGGAATCCAAAGGATACAAAGGCACTTTATTGAAAACGTAGCTTCGAGCACAACTGGACAGAAGACAGAAACGTCCATGTGAGAGGCAGCTGCCAAGAAATATCCAGTCTTTAGTAGGGGATATGATCACCCCTGACTGCGTTGCAGGATTTACAACGTCTGTACATGCTAAAGACGAGCTTGTCAAGGAGCTGTTGAGGCATCGCGGCCCATTCCTCTTGTAGCGCCAATCGCAGCTGCGGAATCGTTGCTGGCGGCTAGTGACGTGCTGCCAAGCGTCTCCCGAAAAGGTCCCGCACGTGTTCGATTGCGTTCAGGTCCGGGGACCTTGCGGGCCAATCCATGCGTTGAATATCTTCACTCCCGAACAGCTCTGCGAGAGCCACTGTACGATGAAGTGTAGAGTTGTCGTCCATAAAGAGGAACGCAGGACCTACAGCTCCTCTAAACAGATGCACGTGAGGCAGGATAACCTCGGTACAATAGCGGACACCAGTGACTGAACCTCCTTGGAAGATGTGGAGGTCAGTACGGCTACCAAGCATGATACTGCCCCAAACGAGAACTCCGCCACCTCCAAACCGGTCCCTTTCGATAATGTTGGAGGTGTTTTTGCGTGTTCCTCCTCTCTCCAGATGTATATACGTCGAGAATCGCTCGTCAGACTAAACCGGCTCTCATCCGTTAAGAAAACTCGACCCCATTGCTGTAGTGTCCAGTTCTTGTGTTCGTGGCACCACAGAAACCGCCGTCTCCGATGAGCAGGCGTTAATGGCACACACCGTACTGGTCGTCGTGCAAATAGACCACCTTTGTGCAGCCTCCTGGCCACGGTAAAACGCGATAACGTACGTCCAGTTGTCTGTTGCGATTTCTTCCGCGATGTCTGCCGTCTGTCTCTTCTCGCCTGTAGGACAATATACCGGTTGTCCGCCGCCGTGGTTGCTCGTGGACGACCACTGCTAAACTCTCGGACAGCTGTTCCTGTCGTTCGGAATGCTCTCCAAACTCGTGAAACGATGCTGTGAGCGATCCCGAACTCCTCGGCCACACTAGTCACACTTCGACCTTCTTCCAACTTCCCAATGACGTGACCTAGGGTAAAGTCATCCAGATGTCATCTAAAGGATTGCCTGTTGGCCATATCACACGGTAGCAGCAACTCGACGTCGTTCAAACCGATGTACACTGTGCAATAGCCTTTCACCGAATTGCTGAGCGTACACCGGCCGTGTGCTTTATACCCTTCCGACAGTCCTCGCCCTACGTCATGCTGCATATATGCGCATACCCTACCGTACCGGACCCTAGTCTATCTCCTGAGTGGTCTTTCGGTCCGTTCTGCCTGCTCGTTCTGCTGTTATGCTAATTTCTCCTCTTCGTCCTAAATTTTGCACGCCAGTGTATTAAAGCAGGAGGAATGTACTTTGAACAAATTATAGTCGTATAAATTGATAACGAGGAACAGTACACCAATTAAGTAGTAACTAGTAACATTATACTAGTGATCCGATTTATTGGCGTAGTGAATAGACACATACGCGTTTCCAAGCTTTCGCACATCAACCAGGTGGCTCTTTCAAGAAAGTTAGACACAAACTGCAAACTGATTAATAAAACGCATTAACGATTTCAACGCGGGAACGTGACTTGATAATAAATAAATACGACGCTATATTCATTTAAAGATATACGGGGCATCACATTGTTTGTGCGCGCGGTATCCTGTTAGGGAGAAGGAGTTACTTCAACTGGTTCCAAATTCGTGGCAACTCGAGTGAGACGCTATCATTGCAAGGATCGCTGTTGGTAATGATCTCAAATGTTTCCCGAATGTCTGTACATTTAGGGGTAGAGTACGTAGCTAATTTCTTTATATCTTCCCACATAGGAGTATCGGACTTAAATTTGACTTCTCTGGATAATGCCGTGGCTACTTTACTGCATTTTGTGTCCCTTTTTATGTTCGTTGACTCTGATTCCAAACGAACGCTTGGTCATTCCAATGTAGTAAACATTTTTTTATGCAATCGTGTAAGTTTCCTGCTTTTCCTTTTTAGCACGTCTTTTATAAAAACAATCGTGGTTATGTTATCGATTTGTCCGTCTGTACGTGGACACCATATCTCTGCAACTACTAGTCCGATTTGAAAAATTATTTTTGCACTGGAAAGCTTGAAATGTGAGAATGATGGTCGTTTATTTCCTTTTATTTAAGATGCGCGATTTTGCCGCTAGAGGGCGTAAATGCAGATTACATCAAATTCAAAATGCATTCATATATTGCTTCCAAGCATCAGACTAAAAATATTATTTTACCTTTAGATTCCATGTATGCAGAAGATTATTTTAGATACAATCTCTTTTTCCAGTTACACGTAAACACTTTTTACAGTTACACGTAATAAATATTTTTAAACATTCATTCGGCTAGGGGGCGTAAATTAAAGTGCGTTTTCCCCGATATCTCTGCTTCTAAATCTCAGATTTCGAAAAATTCTTTCTGCAGAGGATACACCTCCAGACGGGAAATCTTTTGCATATAATTTCTAATTTTTGGTAAAAAAATTGGTTGGCCACCGGGGGCGTAAGTGTTAATTTCTGTTTCTTATATACGTATTTGCAGCGAAATCTGAGCTTCTAAAATCTCGATTGAAAAAATTTGTTCGACGGCTGATACCACTCACGTCGATAAACCTTTTGGGAATATATTCTTCTTAAAATAATTCATGGTTCCTTCTCCTGGGCGCGTAGATGCATATCTTATTTTTGTAAATATCTCCGCTTTTAAGAGCCCGATTTGAAAAATTTCTTCTTTGTTGGTTAGAGTTCCTGGTGTTAAAATTTTTTCCTATAGTTTCAAAAATGGTAAATAATTCACAGACTTTTCGCTAGGAGACGCATATGCTTAAACTCTTTCTCAATATCACTGCTTCTACATGTGCGATTTAAAAATTCTTTCAACACCGTAGCCATTTACCTTGTCGAACAGTTTAGGGTAGTATATGAGGAATTTTGTAATTTACAGTTCTGTCGATAAGTCGTCCTTTGTGTACTTCAATTTGCAGTTGTATCGCCGCTTCAAAAATCGCTTTTAAGAAATTTCTTTTTTGCTGTATGCCATTCGCTACAATGGAGATGGGGAGAATTATCTTCTTTAAATAGTGCATAGATTTGCCACTTGGTGCGTAAAGGTGGAGGCACATTTTTTTTCGCTACCTCTGCTTCCGCGAGACGTATATGTATAGGTATTTCTCATTAGCATAGCTTTTTCCATGCAGAATATTTTTCGCCTGTTTTCAACTTTTCCATTATGTAAAATTATTCCTCGATAAGACGTAGATTTATATAACGTTTCATTCAATGTTCCTTCTTTCAACTTTTCCATTTGAAAACCTCTTTGTCTCTGATACGTTCCCTGTGCTTTGCGAAACGTTTTGTGCGCCATTTGTTAATTTTCGCAATATTCCCTTTAGCCGCTGGTGGAACTCAGTAGATGTTTCTATTTCTGGGTGTTTTATCGATCGTAGAAACCGGTTGGCTGTTTTCGTAACCGGTTCCATTGACTTTGAAGAGCTTTGATAAATTTAATTCGCTTCAGAATGGATTCAAAAGACGTGCGGATTACAACCGAAAGTTCGGTGTTATGTTTCTTGTTTTGTTTATTTTAATTCATTCTAATTACTTAATTGTTCAGCAGTGTACGGTAGCTTTACAGGATATGATTCAAACAATTGCTAAAGTTTAAAATCATATATTTAAGGATCAGTTCGAGTGTTAGACAGAATATGGCATTTGTTTTAATTGCTTAGTTATTTTAAGCTGTCAAATCAGCACTGGAATTTGGATGCTGGAAATAGCATCATCCTTGAGCAATACGAGTGATTCACGAATTTTTTTTCTGGAAAGTTGCGCCACTAGCGACAAAAAGTTGTACTAATCCTTATAACGTGTAATAGAGTAAACATTGGTAATTTCATTGCATCGGTGAATTTGTGATAGAGCCTAAGCAGCTATTCGTAGATTAACTACTGTCTTAATTAGTTTTAACTTTTTATCATAAATGACAGCAGATGTCTAATTTCTAAAATCGGAAGGGAATCGTCAGTAAATTGTTTTCCTCGTATCACAGGGATAGGTATTGAATGTGTGGTGGGAATCGAATAACTTTTAATGCTGGTGTTTAGTATACAAGGTAGAAGAGTGGATTTAAAGGAAGGAAAATAAAGGTAAATGAACAATATTTAACACAGTTATTGATTAGATGCCTATCTAATTTTAAAAGGCACGAGTCATTTATCAACATTCTATAGCGTAAGAGGCCTAACCACGGATCCTTAGCTTTGGCGAGTTAATTTCTTCAGGCATTAATGTTAATTTAAAAAATAATTTTCTTTCCATAATTTAAACTACAATATCTAATTTCTGAATGGTAAGCATAATAGTTGGAGTTCAAACAACATTTCAGTTCCAGTTTTTAATTAATTTTAGCCTGTCACGAAGTAATCTATTTATCACGATTTTTTTTTATTGAAGGTTTAACGACCACCGTCAGCAACTCAATGGGCTGTAAGCATTGAGTTGCTGAAAAACATGGAAGGAGCAACTCGCCCGTCCCTAATTTAGGGACACTGGTGCCAGGGAAGGCAGAGATTCAGTGCCGTAAGACAAGCACAACATCCATGCCTCACCGGGATTCGATCCAGGACCCCGCTCATGCAAATGATCAGAAGCCATCGCGGAGACCACTGCGCCACCGGGGCGGCATCATGAATTTATCACTTGCAGGTGATAACTACTTGATACCTATTAGTTTATGTAACTGAAATGTAGCAACATATAGCTCATATGTACAGTTTTTATCAACAGGCTCATGCAAAGAGAAGATGATAACTGTTGGCGAAATTTGTGGGCACAATTATAACGAGCAAGACAAAAAAAAAGTCCAGCTCAGTGAGTTCAAAGCATCTTCTGCTTGATA
This sequence comes from Macrothele yani, assembly GCA_039090855.1. Lineage (NCBI taxonomy): Eukaryota > Metazoa > Arthropoda > Arachnida > Araneae > Macrothelidae > Macrothele > Macrothele yani. Next base: position 143,795,354 of record CM077002.1, read on the forward strand.
TGGTACCACATGAAGTGTTAAAACTCTTACGATGAAAATGAAGATGTGTTCATGTGTGCTACTACTGTGAAAGCTGCTGATATGTCCGAAATTAAATTGCGAAAATGGTACGTTATGGAAAAAGAGAGCATTTTATTGACAAAAATACATATTTCTTCCATGTTTGACTAGCGTAAGCAAGTCAAACATGGAAGAACTGAAGATACCTCTCTAGTAACGTGTAGCACCACTTTTCGCCCTGATGACGGCGGCGATTCGTCACGGCATAGACTCGACAAGACACCGGAGGCGTTGGGAAGCCATATGGATCCACGACCCCTGAACAAGCTCCCACAGTTCACGAGTATTTGATGGAGGTGGTTAGAGCTTCGAACATCTCTCTGGATGTCATCCCAGATGTGCTGGATGGGATTGAGGTCAGGTGACCGAGCTGGCCAAGGAAGTGAGGTCACGTCGGTGGAATGTTCATCCAACCATTCGGATGCAATTCGGGAGCGATGGCACGGTGTATTGTCTTGTTGCAGGATGAGGTTCCCAGTGGTATGTTGAAGACGCACAAACGGGACCAAATGGTCGTCCAGGATATCCCGGTAACGTTGACCTGTGAAGGACGATGTCACACGTACCAGTGGTCCCATTTCAGTCCACGTAAAGTGTCCCCAGACGAGAATGCCACGCCCACAAGCTTCAAGAGTACCCTGCTGACAAGAAGGATCCATCGCTTCATGTGGTTTGCGCTGTACTCGTATTCTACCATCCGCATGTTCCAAAGTGAATCTCTAATCATCAGTCCAGGCAACATTTTCCCTCATGTCTAGGGTCCAGTTGCGATGTTCCCGCGCCCATTTTAATCTCTGCACCCTGTGATATGCGGACAGCAGCGGTACCCTCGTGGGACGATGGCTTCTGCACCTCATAGCGAAGAGATGGTTCTGGATAGTGTGGCTGCTTTCACGTTTTTGTGCACTAGCGTTAAATTGCCGAGTGATTTCTTGCACTGTGGCCCGTCTTTCCGCTGTTACAATGTGAACTAGCAGACGATGACCCCGCTCATCCGCACGCTGTTGTCTACGGCAGTTGGCCCTTGCAGGGATGGATTTACCAGATTCGATGTACTCATGGTGCATCCGTGACACAGTGGCTCGTGAAAATCCAGTGCCTGCACGACTTCCGAGATGGAGTGACGCATTCGTCGGGCCCTGACAATTTGCAAACGATCAAATGCGCTTAGATCCTTCGTCTTACCCACCATACTGCGTGCGACTCTTGCTGATTCCCGTCGCATCGCTCCTTATATTGTCGGATCGCTGCATACATCATGTCGTTTCCGTTTACAGGGCCGCCCACAGCACCACATTTGCATAACGCCAGCTGTCTCTAATTCAATTGGTCTTCAGTGTATCATGTATGCTATTATTTGTATATTTCTTCACATTCGCCCAACGTTGGGCGTTCAAGTGGACAACTTATTCACTATCAGGAACTTAGCAAGGTATTGTCACGGAGTTACCAAGGTTATCATAGAATAACGCCAGTAAGCATTATACAAAAACATCGATTGTGGAACACAAACATACAGCCCTACTTAAATAGTATAACGATACTAGTGATCCGAAATTTCTTGGCGTAGAATAGAAATCAAAGTTTCCAAGCTTTCGCATATCAACCAGATGGCATTTTCAAGGAAGGTAGACAATAAACTGACGGACAGCTACTGGACAACTACCATCCTTGAAAACGCCATCTGGTTCATGTGCGAGAGCTTGGAAACTTTGATTTCTATTCTACGCCAAGAAATTTCGGATCACTAGTATAGTTATACTATTTAAGTGCAGTTGGTGTATTGTTCCTTTTTAATAATAATTTACCCTTTAGCGACCCTGACCCAAAAATCTTGTAGTACTCTAAACAACATAAAGCTCGAAACTGTCTGTTCGTTAACTTCTTTGTTTAGTAACAACTATAGTGACTGAGGGTGACACCTACTGATCCCTCATAGATCATGCAAATTTGAAAAGCAAATAAGGGCAGGAAATCTGACTCACTCTATACGGGCGATTCGGGCGGCTATGTTCCTTTGTATGTACAGGCGTTTTGGGCGTTATGGTCGTTAAAGGGTTAATAGAGTCCTACTGTTTTCCAAGTTCCTGATATTATATACAAATGTGTTGCGTGTGGGGTACTGGTGTTTGATAAACATGAGAGATAAAATTTTTGCTGTCAAAATTTAAATTTCTGAAATTATCACGAAATTGCCAATGTTTACCCTACATATTGGTCATGTGGGTCAACAACCATTTTCTCCCTTAATTGTTACAATGCCCGGTACTTTTTTTAGGGTGTGTGAGACTACTTCACAGCCTAGAAAATGAGAATGATGGGACCTATAGGCGATATGTTTTGTTCTTAACGCTTTAGGCAGCCAATACACCAGAACCAGATGGTTTCCAAAATATTCTTGGCTCCCTAAACAAAAATATCCATATGGTGGCCGGTTATAAGAAAGCTACGGCAAAGTAATTGTTTTTCCCTCCTCATCCCAGCAGTACGGCCCATAAACTTATCAAGGGCGATAAGCGCTGTCCTATACTCCTTTACTCTCTGCTCCATGACACAAGGCATGATGGGGAAGGACTTGCCTTCGTCACACTATCATCATGCCTGGGATGAAATATGTGATTCAAACATTTCTCTCCTTTCTTTTTACTTCTCCATTCTTATAGTAACTATAGAAGGTAATCAGTCAGAAAGGATTACTGATAACACTGAAGAACAAATCTTTTCTTTTATTATGTTGTATGAGATTTTTCAACTGATTCTAAGTATTTTTTCAACGCTGATTTAAAATCAGAATTCAATTTTCCTCTACATGCTGTAGTTTTCACGCAATTTTAAACTTAATTTTTTCAAAAAACACAAAAAAACCATTGCTATTTACAATAGGGATAGCTTGAAAACTAGGCTTACATGTACCCTAACCTTAGACTAATTTGGCAAACATCAATATTATATTCTTTATTGTTAATTTTACAAACATCAATATTATAATTCTTTATTGTTAATTTTCGATTCTATATATTTATCTGATTTACACAAAAATAACACTTGCTTTTCTTTGTTTCAGATCTGATCATGGCTTCTTCAAGTAGACAGATATGTGTAAATAATCCTGGTGCATTATTTTATGTATGTAGCGGCTACACACTTTTTCGTCAAAGGCGAAATATAACTTCATTTGTGAGGCGTGCTTATAAAGCCTATTTTGAAGTTCCCCTTGGCGACGAAGAAAAGAAATGGGCTCCACATATTGTGTGTCATAATTGTGAGGAAATGCTTTGTGACTGGACAAATGGAAAACGAAGCGGTCCGCCTTAGGGAGTTCCCATGGTTAGGGGAGAACCCAAGGACAACATAACTGACTGCTATTTTTGTCTGGTCAACACGAAGGTTGTCGGCAAGAAAAACCAGCATAAGACATGCTATCCCAGTATTCCCTGAGCAATTCGCCCTACTCCACAATCTGAGGAACTCCTGGGTCCAGTTTTTAATGGTTTTGCCTTGTTTGAAGATGAAGGCAGTAAGCATGATCAAGGAAGAGCACGAGGGTTGTAATAACGAGCTTCAGAAATGTTTTCAGAATCCGAAGACTCTTCATCTGATACCAAACAGTCATCTGCCTCTCAGCAGTTTAGCCAAACGGAATTTAATGACTTAGTGCGTGATTTGGGGTTCTCCAAGAAAGAAGCTGAGGTATTAGCTTCCAGGCTGCAAGAAGAAAACCTACTTTACCGCTCTGCAAACGTTTCTTATTTCCGAAAGCGGTACCAGATTTTTGTGGACTCTTTTTTCAGAAGACTAGCAGTTTGTTTACTGCCACGATATCCCAGATCTTCTAAGTCAATTAGGTGTTACCTCATATAGTCCAACGGAATGGCGATTATTTCTGGGCAGCTAAAAACGCAGTCTCAAGTGTGTTCTTTTGCACAATGGCAATGTTTATGGAGCAGTTCAAGTTGATCCCTCAGTGCGTTTGCGAGAAGAAGATAATGACATAAAAATGGTCGTCGACTTACTCAAAAATCGCGACCACAACTGGATCATTTGTGTGGACCTCAAAATGATCAAATTCCTTCTTATTCAACAGAAAGACTTCACGAAGTTTCCATGCTATCTCTGCATGTGGGACAGCCGAGCTCGAGAGAAACACTGGACCCAGAAGGAGTGGACCATCAATGAAACTATAGAAGCAGGCATGCCAAACATTGTCAATTACCCAATCATCAGCCGAGAGAATATTAATTTCCCCCACTCCATATCTAGCTCGGCTGGATGAAACACTTCGTTAAGGCATTAAGTACTGATGGTAAATGTTTTCAACATATAGTTTCTGGTTTTCCTGCTTTGTCTTCCGAGAAGTTCAAAGCTGTTGTGTTCGATGTACCTGATTTTCGTGCTCTTGTACGTGATGAGGAATTTGTCAGGAAGATGAATGACAAGGGGAAGGCAGCGTGGCTGTCTTTCGTGGCAGTTATACAAAACTTTCTTGGCAACAAAACGGCAGACAACTGTGAGGTTCTCGTTACTAGAATGTTGTTGGCTTTTCGTGATCTTGGGTACAACGGAGTGTCAAGCTCCATTTCCTGAATAGTCACCTTGATCAATCCCCCGAGAACCTTGGGGCTGTTAGTAATGAACAGGGAGAGCGCTTTCATCAAGATCTCATGCCGATAGAACAGCGCTATCAAAGGCTCTGGGACAAAATTATGATGGCAGACTACTGCTGTAACATCAAACGAGATTGCCCTGAAGAAGTCCACAAATGCCACTGTTACAAGCGCAAATTCTTGCCTGAACAGGACATATTTGAAGTTTGAACCCCATCCTTGTGAGTTGTTCTGAATCACCTATCATCTTTATGATAAGATCATATGTAGATACTTTTAGGAAGGGAGTGTCTGACCCCAGGTCTTAATAAGCCCTTAGAAAATAGGAAGCTAGGAGATTTGGGCTAAACTTCCCGATAGGAAAGGGACACGGTAGCGAGATAGAAAGGGTGAGGAAAACGCCATTATTTATTACCGGGGGAGGGGCAGTACCCGATGTCCGACGGCTGAACGTCCCATCCGACGCAAGGGGGTATTTAGTGGTTCGATCGTTCGTACCTGCCTGGGATCGAACCTGAGGTTACATCCGCAGCACTCACGAAAGTTGACCACTAGGCCACCCGCGGCCCATATCATCTCTATGTCGAAATATATGTTAATTTAAAGTAAAAAGCCTTAGTGCATACTCATATTTGACTATAATGGATAAATGTTTCAGATTTGATAAGTAGCGATACATATTTTACTCCAACAAATGATTTTTTTTGCCTTTTTTTCAAATTTTAATGCATATTGGGATGCACCTACAAGATTTTGTTAATACATAAAGAATAGATTTGCCAAGACGGTGGTTTAAGAACACTTTTAAGACTGCGTGACTAAACATTCCTCAGATAGACCACGTTTTCATGCGAGAGGGGTCAAAATTTCGCGAAAAATGAAAATTTTGAATTGGCCGGCCCGGTGGCGCAGTGGTCTAAACGCTGGCTCCTGACCATTCGTCCGAGAAAGGTCTGGTTTCGAATCCCTGTGAGGCATGGATGTTGCGTTTGTCTTACGGCACTGTGTTACGTGAGAGAACTTTAAAAAGTGACCCTAAATTAGGGACGGGCGACTGCTAATAGCCCATTGAGTTGCTCATGGTGGTCGTTAAACCTTCAATAAAAAATGGTGAATTGCAAAAAATCTAGAGTTTACAAAGAAACATTAACTTCAGATCTGAATTCAGCACACCCAAATTAGGTAAGAGCAAGTGGTGGTATCAATGCAACAGAAACTTCGTTCACCAGTGTAATCGTCCCCCTAAATGACTTAAATGACTAACGAAAGAACGCTTTGGGATGTGCAGAAGCACTCGTTCTAACCCTGTTCGGCCCACTTTTCAGACAGCAAACATACACTGAAGTGCCAAAAAAGATTGGGATACATTTCAAATACTGCGTTTTTTTTTTGTTTTTTTTTATTGGAGGTTTAACGACCACCGTGAGCAACTTAATGGGCTATAAGCAGTCGCCCGTCCCTAATTTTGGGTCACTGGTTCCAGGGAAGGAAGAGAGCCAGTGCCGTAAGACCAACACAACATCCATGCCTCACCGGGATTCGAACCCGGAGCCCTTTCGGACGAATGATCAGAGGCCATCGCTTAGACCACTGCGCCACCGGGGCGGCACCATGAATTCCACGAACCCTCTGTAGTACTTTAGAGAAAGTACACACCATGCTTCGTGAAAAGAGCGTCCCACAATTCCGTAACAGCAGCCCGGTGGCGCAGGGGTCTAAGCGATGGCCTCTGATCATTAGTCCAAAAGTGATCCGGGTTAGACTCCCGGTGAGGCATGGATGTTGCGTTTGTCTTACGACACTGGCTCTTCCCCTTCCCTGGAGCCAGTGACCTTAAATTAGGGACGGACGACTGCTTATAGCCCATTAAGTTGCTCAAGGTGGTCGTTAAACCTCCAATCGAAATAAAAAAAATAAAAATTCCGTAACATTCGCCGGTGGAGGATTCCAGGCATTGACGACATGTTTTAACAACATCACAAATGTGTTCAACGGCGTTTAAACATGGACCATGTCCGAATACCAAACTACGTGAAATGTTCCTCCAGCCATAATCGGGTGACTGTGGACCTGTGTTGTGGCGCATCGCCATGTTGAAAGAGGTCCCACCTGTCGGATCGATTGCATGACGTAACTGGCGCAAATGATTTCCAAGGATGGTTACCTAGCCATACTTCGGGATCATTTTGAGGTGTCTGGAGACTAATGAGGGGTCCTAATGCTTAGCATCGGAAAATATCCCACACCATAACGGAGCCACCGCTGTCCGTCCTGCACTGTCCCTTGCAGGCATGCGGTATCGATTGCCTCGTTATGTTGTCACCGCACTAGAAGTTGGCCGTCTGCTGGAAACAGTTGATACCGAATTTCGTTGGGAAATCGAGAGCCCAGATGAGGGCACAACCTTGTGTCGTCGGGTCAGCAATGGCACCCGGCCGCACCGTAGGTTCCGGAACGTCATAGAACACAATTAGAATGTTGAACTATCCGAACGTGGATCCCACTACTGGTTCCGCCATTGAATTGCGCTTTGATTTGAGGCAATGTTGCACGCCGTTTGGATGTCACGATACGCGCCTGTCGCCGCTGTCAGCGCTCGTCCAGGGCTTTTCTACGGCCACACCGAATCCGCACTCTGTATTCTCCCTGAGTTTTCGTAGGCCAGGTACAGCACTGAAATTGTTGACGTTGATGGGGTAAATCCAAATTTTGTGATATAGTGCGACGAAACTTTCAGTGCTTAGACACCTGTTTTATGCAGCGGAACTTTGAATAGCATAGCTGAAAATGCACTACAAGTGGGCTTTGTATAGGACATAATACTCTGTGATAACTTTGTAACGATACCTACATAATAGCGGGTAGGATCACATTTCGCTCGTTGTCCAGAATTCCGTCGAACGTCTGAGTGAGGGATCCAAAGTTCGAAGGAACGTTTCTGCATTATCACAAAGATTTTCCACAGAATTCATTTCCGCTGAACGGAGAGGCTATTCCAGGTGAGAACTGTTGGGGAATAATATAGGAGGCTATTCCAGGTGGGAACTTCTGTGAAACAATCCAGGAGGCTATTCCAGGTGGGAACTTCTGCGAAATAATGCAGGAGGATATTCCAGGTGGGAAGTTATTTGAAACAATCCAGGAGGCTAATCCAGGAGGCTATTCTATGTGGTAACTTCAACTATTCCAAGTGGGAACTTTTGCGAAACAATCCAGGAGGCTATTCCAGGTGGGAATTTCTGCGAAACAACTCAGGAGGCTATTCCAGGTGGGAACGTCTAGGAACTATTCCAGGTGGGAACTTCCAGGAAGCTATTCTATGTGGGAACTTCGAGGAACTAAAGGTGGGAACTTCCAGGAACTATTCCAGGTGGTAACTTCTGCGAAACAATCCAGGAGGCTATTCTATGTGGGGACTCCGAGGAACTATTCCAAGTGGGAACTTTTGCGAAACAATCCAGTAGGCTATTCCAGGTGGGAATTTCCAGGAGGCTATTCCAGGTGAGAACTTCTGCGAAACACTTCAGGAGGCTATTCCACGTGAGAATTTCCAGAAGGCTATTTTAGGTGGGAACTTCTGCGAAACATTTCAGGAGGCTATTTCAGGTGGAACTTCTGCGGAACATTCCACGTGGGAACTTCGGCGGAACAATCTTTTGACAATATTCGAATAACCACGGCTCTGTGGGAAGCCGCATTGCCGTGCTAAAAGACTCCATGGTTCATAATGAACACAAACAGATGCAGATGATCTGCAAGAATAGACACGTAGCTTGGACCGTCCAGTCATGCCTCTAGACGTACTAGAAGTACCAACGTGTGAAACCCCGCGAAGTAAAGTATGCGCCATGTATACAATAGTTCCTTGTATACATGGCGCATACTTTACTTCGTGAGGTTTCCGCCATATCAGCACTTTCCAGTCTGGGAGAAAAAATTAAAACAGGACTCATCTGACATGGAGACCCGTCACCTTATCCAAGATACAGTGCTAATGTTCTTTTGCCCAATTGAGGTGTACAGCCAAGTGATGTGGTATTAGCAATGGGACTCTGATGGGTCGGTGGCTCTCATAAGCAATTGCGCTAATGATTAGCAGATTGTCTTGGAACAGACGTTTCTAGAATCTCCATCTTCGATATCGATGGTGACCTGTGCCACTGGCGCTGTCAGGATGGTTGCTACCATTCGAAACAGACGTCACCGTACATCGCCACCATATTCCAGCCGTAGTACTATCCATAATGCGACGTTTAGCCACAAATGATATATTCTCGATACACTGTCGATACTGTCAAACGGGTATACTGCAATGTCTGTACCACCTCCACAATAAGGAGAGCCATGAGTCGTGCAATCACTATCATCGGTCTTTCAAACTCTATTGTCTCACAACGTTTTTCTACTGTTATCGAATTACCATGTAGGTCAATCTAGCGATGTCCTTCTGCATATATATTTACCGAAGCGGTGGAATTGTCCATTAGTGAGAGGGGTGACCGGGTTGTTTTGCCCAGTGACTAGGTCTTCCATGCTTTCTGCCCTTTTAGTGTTTACTGTTTGAAAAGATGCTATACAGAGTTCAAAATAAAGTCCTTGTTCAGGACAATAACTGAGAAAGAAAGAGTCCGACTGTACGATGTTAGGTATATGTATTGGAAAGCGACGACAGCTGATCGAATGAAAGTGATCAGAGTGCCCCTAGCGGCAAAGTTAAGAAGTTAGGAAACCTAATTTGCCAACAACGCGAGATCAAAACGAAAAACGAATTACAAAATTGCAACGCGGAGTGGAATTAGTAGGAAACTACATAGGGTACACATGAACTACGCACATGGACTGTTCAAAATGTTTTTGATTCGAAATCGAAAAACCGTGTAAAACAGACGCATAGATAATGAAACGAGACAGAAGCTGTGCAGTCTTATTTTTGACACTGAAAATGGTTATAGAAAAATGGTTGCAGACTGGCTATTACGTAACTATCAACATTTACATGAGCATCTGAATCGCGTTTTTTTTTCGATTGGAGGTTTAACGACCACCGTGAGCAACTTAGGGTCACTGGTTTTGGGGAAGGGAGAGAGAGCCAGTGCCGTATAGCAAACAACATCCATGCCTCACCGGGATTCGAACCCGGACCCCTTTCGGACGAATGATCAGAAGCCATCGCTTAGATCATTGCGCAACCGGGGCGGCTGAATCGTTTTCCAACGTGAGCCGGTATTTCGCATTGCCTAACCATCCAGCGACCGCCTGCACTTTATCAGAATTTCGAGCTGCCCATCTAAGTAATTGGTGCATATCCTATGTCGTTTCGTACTAATTCGACGCTGAGCTGCAACTTTGTATTTGGACTTTTGATTCGATCTCGCGCTGTTAGAGAGGTAGGCTTCCCAACTTCTTACCTTTTCCGCTAGGGCAGCTCCATTGACTTTCAATTGATCAACCATCGTACCTTCCCTATACATAGACCTAGCTTGTGTACCACTCGGTTCCTTTCTTTCGCAGTTTCTGCCCTGAATAAGGGTTTTCATTTGAACCCTGTACCATCATCACTATCATAATTGTAAACCATTATCAATCAACTGCTGGATGAAGGTCTCCCTAAATTTCTTCCACAACGTTCTCTCTTGAGCCAGTCTCCTTTATATCGTTCCCGCATATTCACGAATTTAGCCCACCTATCTCCCATGTGGTTTTCTTCTGGGACTTTTTCTGTCCCTCGGAATCTAGTCTAGAATTTCGGTTGTCCTCCGGTGGTCCGTTCGTTTGGCACCATGTCCAGACCATTACTGTTTTAGGGATTTTACTCTGATCATCATGTCTTCCACTCTTGTCATTTTCCTCATCCACAAGTTCCTTTTCTTATGTTTCCTGGATACACCAATCATGCCTCTTCCCATGCTCCTTCCAGTTGACTGCAGGTTTTGGGTGTCATTTTAGTTAAGGTCCATGTCTCTGCTCCATACGTAAGTATTGGAAGGATGCATTGATTAAAACACCATTAAGGCATAATGGCATATTGCTTTTAAAAGCTGTACTGCTTCTTCTAAAAGCTTTCCAACCAAGTTTTGCAAACCAAATAAATAACTGAGGTCTAGCTGCAATATTTGACCTTTTCAATAGAGGTTTCAAAGGTTGAAGAAATTTTTAGAAACTCTACTATATAGTGGGAACCCTGTATATACTGTGGTTTCTCAGACTTTCCTCAATCTTTGAAACCTTTATGGAAAGGGCTAAAATATTCCAGTCACAGCTCAGTTATTTACTGTTGTACAATAATGCGAGTATTAAAATCAACGGAGCGAATAAAGGCATCGGAAACAGTGAATACAAATATTTTTCAGTATCTTATATGTTAAGAAGAACGAAGCTATTCATCTATGAATTAAAACCATAAAAGGATTATTTCAAGCAGCGGACCACATAATAGTGTCAACTTTTGTGAATAAATGCGGGCTTATTTCTTCGAGAAGTAGAGAACAATTTCTAAAAGCATCTTTTCGGCTTAGCATTACAAAACCGCAGGAAGCTGAAACATGTTGCTGCGCAGCTGAGACAGAGGGTATGGCAATACAAGGCAAATATGTAATTTTTTTAATAGATACATTTCTTGGTTTGAATAGACGACATTAAACACTCGATACGTGTTCTAAAAAGTTATTTGTTTTGTTTCCTCCATTTTGTTAAGAAAAAGTAATCCTGAACGCCCAGTGCTACCGACTGAGAATAGAATTTTATTCTTCGAATTTCCCGTTGTATTTAAAAGAAACACATTGCTTGAGACGGTATGCATTTTCCATATATCTAAGGCTGGATCTTGTCGAAAATTAAGTAATTCAACTATGGGCAATCAAAAACCGTGCTATTTTTTCAACAGATAGTACTTGGCAGCACCGGTGAACTGTTCTTTTCAAACACCAAATGTTAGAAACTTATTATCTATCCTAGGTGGCATTGTGGTCAAAGCGTTGGCTTTTGACCGTTCGTTCGTGTGGGGCTGGGCTCGAGTCGTGTGTGAGACATGCATGATTTGCAGAACTTACGGCACTGATTGTTTCCATTTCCCGGAACCAGTAGCCATCAGAGTTCAGGATTACCAAAGGATTACGACAAGGGAATCAACTATCAACAATGCTTTTTAACCTATGTCTTGAAAGGATTATGCAAAATGCACTTATAAATAGAGGTGAATCTATTACGAATAGAAGTCTACAATGTTTGGCCTTTACAGATGATGCGAACAGTATAGGAAGGACTCAGAAAAGCCTCAGGGTGAGATATAGACACATGAAGGAGGAGGCAAAGAAAATGAGACTAGAAACATGCGAAATTAAAACGAAATAATAAAATAACAAGGAACTGTACACCAACTATATTTAAATAATATAACTATACTAGTAATCCGAATATCTTGGTGTAGAATAGAAAACAAATTTTCCAAGCCTTCACACATCAACCAGACTGCTTCTTTAAGGGAAGGTAGAGAGCAAACTGCAAATTGAATAATAGAACGCTTCAACAATTTATAAGCGGTGACTTGACAGTAAAGGAACAGAATGCGAACGTTTATTATTAAGTCAAGTCACAGCGTTTAAATTTTTAAGCGTTCTATTATTCAGTTTGCAGTCTACATTTTCTTGAAGAAGACAAATGGTTGATATGCAAAAGCTTGAAAAATTTGATTTCTATTCTGCAGCAAGAAGTTCGAATTACTAGTACAGTTATACTATTTAAACTAAAACAAAATACTTAATTGTTGCCAGAGGTAAGCAAAAATTCAAAAATATCTAAACTTTCAGTGTCGACGAAGAGACATTTGAGCGAGTGCAGCAGTTTACATATTTCGGTTCAGTAATAACTGAAAGTAATGATGTGTCAGTTGAAATTACTTATGCAATAGCTGCAACAAATGAACCCTATTACAGTAATCAACCACTGTTAAAATATAATTTGATCTCACTAAAAAGTAAAATTCAGCTACGCAGAGTAATGCTCAGAGCTGTGAAACATGGACAGTGACCCAAAGAGATCAAAACAGGTTACAAATATGGGAACGAAAGGTAGTAAGAAAGATATTTGGCCCAATTAATGAGAATGGACTTTGCAGGGTGAAGAACATCAAAAAAATAATGGAGAGATTCAATAAAATTGGTATTATTACAGAGCTAACGGTGAGAGGACTAAGATGCCTAGGACATGTTCAGTGAATGAAAGATGACAAAGCTACGATAAAGGTATTCATAAATGGACCCGCTAGATCTATGCCCAGAGGACGTCCAAGAAAAAGATGGCTTGGTGACGTGGATGATGATTTAAACAAAATGATAATAAAGAATTGGAGAAACAAAGCACAGAATCGTGAAGAATGGAAAGCTATCCTGAGGCAGGCTCGGCTCCTAGATGGAGTGTACTTTCATGGAGTATTATTAATAGTAGTGGCCACGAATATAGAACGGGCTACGGCTTATAGCCCGATGAAGTCCTTACACTGGTCATCACTCCCAAAGGAAACGTATAATTGATTTATATATTTACACAATGGACAAAATATTAGAGATACCTACCATAGCTTGTTGGTCCACATCTAGTGTGTATAACATGCCATACACGCCTAGGCATCAGCTCCTCCAGATGACGGGGTATTTCCGAAGGTAATACCAGCCATGCCAGCTGCAGAATTGACCACAACTCTGCCAAAGACGTTGGTCCAGGATTCATGGATCTGATGGTCCACTCAACGGCATCGCAGAGAGTTTCCACAGGGTTTAAATCTGGGGACCCTAGGGGGCCACTGGATAGTTCCAAACTCAGAGCAGTTCCTCGAGCCATGGCTCTGTTGTTGCTGCCAATTGGGGCAACGCATTGTGTTGTAGAAACAGATCATCGGCAGCAGGATGCGGAAAGGCCATGAAAGCGTGTAAGTGATCAGAGAGCACCTGCCGAGGTTAAGAACCTATGCAGACACAATAAGGGACCTACTGTGTCCCATGAGAAGGCTCCGGAGCCCCACTGCCTTGAACAGAGCCTAGAAGGTACGACGGGGCCATGGCTTCATGCTGTCGACGTCACACGCGCACACTCCTGTTGGTTCGGCACAGCTCAAAGCGAGATGTATCTGGCAACACGTGACTACCTCTGCAGAGGTCCAGTATTGACGTTTCCGGTACCAGGTACACTGTAAAAAATTGGTACTTAGAAATAAGCAAAATGTACTCGTTTTGAGTACATTCTGGGCTTATAATTGCTCCGAGTACTCGTGTCTCATTTTTGGAAAAGACGCGTACTCAATTTTGAGTGATGGAATAAATTCTGAGTATATCTATCTTTCTAATTTGAAATATATGTACTCATTTTTGAGTATATATATTCTCAAAAAATCCATATATATGTGCTCTAACTTCATGCAGTTTATGTGCCCTTTTGGGCAGGTCACAGAAACTGAAGGAAGTTAGAGCGAATCTTACGATTCTGGAAGGATATTTTGTAAGTGAGAGAGAGCACACTAGATGGCGCCAGCGTATGATTTTGCTCATAGAAGACAGAGAGAATTGGGGGGGGGAGGTTAGACATGAACAACTTTATATGCAACCGGAGACCGTCACTTCACGTGCTCGTCCGATGTTCAGCGTTTATTAGAACTTTACACCACCATGAAGAGTCCCCAGGTTCAAGCTTATCAGGTTAGGTTTGAACCTGGGGTCCCTCCATCAGTAGTCTGAATCTCTAACCACTAAGCCATCCGCGGCGCGATTTCAAATTTGGAATACGTGTACTGCGTACATACTCATTTATTCATAGAATCAACTGGAAGTATATTATTCGGTGGCACATCTGGGATAATAGATATACTCTTTGTCACATGCTGGGCAAATCGACCGCACACTTTTATGTTAAATATAGCGATGAAGCGGCAATATATTATTTAGGAGATTGACACAAATATAGTTAAGGTAAAAACGTACACAAATGTACTTTATGCATAATTAAATTACTTGTGATCAGTGACTTTTTTGTACTAATTATTTATGTGTGTCACTTCACACATTTATTAAACAATTTCTCTTGAAATCTATAATATCTAAGATGAAGTAATACGAGATTATATTTATATTTATTGACATATATTTGTAAGTACATATGGTTACTTATATTTGAGCATGTCATGTAGATTTGAGCATGTCATGTAGTATATTTGAGCATGTCATGTAGATTTGAGCATGTCATGTAGTATATTTGAGCATGTCATGTAGTATATTTGAGCATGTCATGTAGTAGTACTTAAAAAAAACGAGTAGGTTCAGGTTCTCATTTCTAAATAGATTTTTTTAACAGTGTGCGACTTGAACTTCTGATTTCTTCTAAAAACCTCGAAAAATCTTATATTTATTGACATATATTTGTAAGTACATATGGTTACTTATATTTGAGCATGTCATGTAGATTTGAGCATGTCATGTAATATATTTGAGCATGTCATGTAGTAGTACTTAAAAAAACGAGTAGGTTCAGGTTCTCATTTCTAAATAGATTTTTTTAACAGTGTGCGACTTGAACTTCTGATTTCTTCTAAAAACCTCGAAAAGTCTTATATTTATTGACATATATTTGTAAGTACATGTGGTTACTTATATTTGAGCATGTCATGTAGATTTGAGCATGTCATGTAGTATATTTGAGCATGTCATGTAGTAGTACTTAAAAAAAACGAGTAGGTTCAGGTTCTCATTTCTAAATATATTTTTTTTAACAGTGTGCGACTTGAACTTCTGATTTCTTCTAAAAACCTCGAAAAATCTCAGAACGCCCTTTTTAAAAACTTATTTTCACAAGCTTCATTTGGCGTTATTTTTCCTTCAATTACTTTATTGTAGATGACTCCAATTTCGTCAGAGAAATTAGCTTTCACCTGCGGATATTTTAAACTCAAGATTATCATTAGATCTGCCGCAGGAAGTATGTGAGCTCTTACAGCTCTTGCGTAGGCATGTCCTGTTAGCATGTGGGTAACAGACAAGTTGCAGTAAACTGTCTCACACAGTTGTTCTAAACCACTGCCCTCCATAATTCGCCCAATGGCGCCCATATATGACATCAATAAATGAAAGTCCCCTAGTCGTAAAATTATTTTTGCTGCCAGTGTCTGCTACTAAAATCGTCTCGAATGCTCTGAGGAAAACCGATTGGTCAAAAGTAACAACACACGACCGCTTCCTCTTTTTACATTGTTCTGGTGCCAAACATAGTGCAGAGTAAATAGAAGAAAGGCTTCCTAGATCAATATCGATGAAGAGTATAGCTAAAATGTAACTACCTTCACAACCTTATAACTGGCCCATGATTACATTCAGAAAGCCACTGCAGTCTGATTGAGATTTTTAAACAGGCGCAAAGCCACTTAGCCACAGAGAATTTAACGGAAACAAAGTCTTTAAGGATGTTTGTGCACTATCTGTTATCCTTATGTGACTCAAGTCTTGAACTGTTATGTTCTGTAATCGGAATATCCTTTTCTTAGTGTATGCGAGATGCCATATGCTTAGCTGAGGTTTAGAAATGTTTCCAGATTGCAGTCGTGAAACATCAGCCTTAATGTCAACACATGCAGCTGGGGTATTGCGTTGAATTCCTCCCATTGCAGGAAAAGGGTTTAATCCATCTAAAGTACGTATGTTCACATCTGCATTATCAAACACGTACTGAATAAAAGCTTTATTACTCGCTGAAGGTAATCCTGCACAAATTAGAGAATTTTGATATTGCTCTGCTTCGCAGTATGAAGAACACATACCCATCGATGATAACAATTCAGATAAATGTTTGTAGCCATTACTACAACTTAAATACAACGCAATGCTGATTTGAACAGCTGAAAGAATGATCTAAAAATGATTATAACATGGTTTATTACAGTTCGTTTGCGAATAATCTCGGATGTGTTGCCATCACCCCGTCTTTATTTTGTAACCACATCTGTAAATATTTGCAGCGTTTCTGGAACAGCATTTAATTCACCATTCTTTATATCGTTTGCATTCGGATATTTGGTACTGTCGTAAATCATTTTCTGTATGTCCTCTTGAATAACTTCTGCTGCTGCTTCAACAAGTCTTCTTCGTCCACGAACTTGATCTTTCTTTTTCTCATTGTGCCATTGATCAGTCAGAAATTTATGATTAGCATCTGTCATACATACACTATTCTTCTTCCCAGAAATATTTGTTATCACTGTCCTGTCACTGAAATGCTGTAAGTCACTGCTTCAAATATTTAACAGTAATGGGTGTAGAAAGGCCATGATCTTTCATGATATTTTGTAAATCATTTCTGGTGTATTGGGATTCATCTGTTTTTTTTTTTTTTTTTCAATATAGTCACACAATAATGAGAAAGCAGTTTCAGTGTTCTGATCTTATGGCTGACCAAGTGCTCTAAACAACTTTACTTTTCTGTTTTTTCTGTAGCACTCGGATGATACCGTGCTTCAACTGCTGGTTGGTCAATAACCCTTTTCATTTTCGACTTCACATCCCCCAATTCATCCTTACGGTTTTCACAGAAAGTTAAAATTGTATCTGTTATTTCTAGAGACGATACCATATGGACCGCTTTTCTGTATTTGACAGGAATCTTAATATTCACAGTGGCTTCCATTTCGCAGAATAAGCAGTCATTTTTTAAATTCATACGTTTGTTGAAAACTCCTTAAAAGTGGATTTGAAGATGCTGATGCTGAAGAAATATTTGCAACATGTGACGCCTTAATACTACTTTCTCGCGAGTAATTCCTCCGGCAAATCTGGTGAACCATAATAGAAGTAACATTATCTAATGTTTCATGCAAACTGTCATTTCTTTTCAGGCTAGAATCAATTATCTTTTTTACGCTTTCCAACCGTAGGTTGAAAAAGCGTAAATGCTCCAGCTTTGTCCGTCTGTCCGTCAGCACGATAACTCGCGTAAGAACTGTTCGATTTCGATGAAATTTTAGTATGTGGTAGGGGACCACCTGCAGACGAACCCTATTGAAAATGGACGAAATGGGGTTACAGGTCACGACATAGAAGCGGGATCCATTCCATTTCCTTTATGCGTCATAACTTACGTACAAATGGTTCGATTTCGATGAAATTTTAGTATGAGGTAGGAAACTACCTGGGGACAAACCCTATTTAAAATGGACGTAATTGGGTCAAAAGTCACGACATAGGAGCGGGATCCATTCCAATGTTCTTAAGCGTCATGCTAATAACATGCGTAAAAATAGTTCGATTTCGATGAAATTGTAGAACGTGATAGGGGACCACCGCGGAATGAATTCTATTAAAAATGGACGAAATGGGGACATAGGAGTGGGATCCATTCCATTGTCCTTATGCGTCATAACTTGCGTAAAAATGTTTCGATTTCGATGAAATTTTAGTATGTGGTAGGGAACCACCTGGGGATAAAATTATTGGAAATGGACAAAATGGGGTCAAAGATCAGGATATAGAAGCGGGATCCATTCCATTGCCTAATGCGTCATAATTTACGTAAAAGTACTTCGATTGCGACAAAACTTTATCATGTTGTTCCAGAGGTACACTGAACAGGTTCTGTTGAATATCATCGAAATGTTGTCGAAGGTCAGGGCACAGGAGCCGGATTTATTCCACAGCCATTATTCTCATAACTTGGCTAAAAATGCTTCGATTGCGACAAAACTCTACCATGTTGTTCCGGAGGTATAGTAAATCGGTTCTATATAATATCATCGAAATGGGGTCAAAGGTCAGGACACAGGAGCGATATTTATTTCACAGCCATTATCCTCATAACTTGAGTAACGATTTCCGGCATGTTGGAAACCGTATCATAGTCAATGCACTGCATGATTTTACTAACTTGTTTAAAATCGTGGTGACCACTGCTGATTCTCCCTCACACAGATGTTTACCGCGAGTCATGCATTTGTCCATTTTTGTTCAGTTAGGTAAACCAATACGGGAATGCATTAAGAATTTGCTTAACTTTTTAGAGGCTAAAAAAACGATCAACTTACATTTCGTTCGTTGACTAAGCGAATCTCCGGTGCGGACTTCTTATCTATCCGATGACCTAATTCCATTTGCTTTGCGGCATATGTGTGGACTGTAGGAGTGTTTTAGGAATGCATTTTATTCTCCCCATGTGTGAAATATATAAACCAAATGCGTAAGTCAATGCCTATTTTTCTCTCTCTATCAACACCATGTTCTTCCCGCGACGCAAATTCTTCACAATAAAAGTGTTTAAGGCAGACATGGTTTAGATACAGTGTAAGCAAAATTATATATTGCTTTTAGACAAATAATATATCGTTGTAAAGGATATAAAATTTGCTACAACTTTTATTCGGAGCCTTTTTCGAAAAATTTGGTTCTGTGAAACGGTAATTTCACTTAATCGGTAAAATGCAAAGAAAATAATATGCAATTTTGCCGGTTTGCGCAACTTGCAGCAAAATTATAGGAGATTTAGTAAAAATGGACAGAACAAAATTTATAGACAATGCAAAGAGGAATAAATTGAAAAAAAGTTATCGCTGTACGTTAATTATTTCGGGAGTTATGAGAGGATTAATTAGTATTAGACCTAATTTACCCCTTTATGGGGTGTAGAGGGGAAGCAAGAGGGGGAGAGTGCAGACTTTTGTGAAAATTATAAGCTCGATGAGTTCTACCAGCATGCAAAAATTCAGATGTTACCTAATTTGTTCCGGGTTTGATCCAATTTTGGACTATATTTAATGGACTACTAATGCTCTTTCACCCCCCCCCCTAGGCATGTATGTCTTATGCCCTTGTGGTGATGTTCTGTTCTGAAATAGGGTTCTTGCTTTTCTTTTTCTATCACTTTGCTTTTTAAAGGAATTGTAAAAGTCATTCTATGTCCTTTTCAGATCGCTTTGCAGAACATATGACCTTTGTGCTTAAACTGCATTTTAAATCATTAACTCATGAACGCAAGGGCATACACACTGGCACAAATAGACATACCTAGAACGATAGGAAACCCAAATAACAAAAAACCACACACTTGTATATAAGCATACAATCCATAAACACATACACTATAGTACATACAACCATTCATGATACAAAAACATTTTAGAAAATGTGCTGAAAAATATCAATTACTGTACCTAAGAAAAAGCGATAATATTTTAAATTCATTTAGCAGCTCTTATTGAAGCATATACACTGAAGAGCGATTGAATTAGAGATACCTGTCTAGTAACGTGTAGCACCACCTTTCGCCCTGATGACGGCGGCGATTCGTCTCGGCATGGACTCGATAAAATACTGGAAGCGTTGGGAAGCCATATGGATCCACGACCCCTGAACAAGCTCCCACAGTTCACGAAAATTTGATGGAGGGTGGTCATAGCCTCGAACATCTCTCTCGATGGCATCCCAAATGTACTCGATGGGATTGAGGTCAGGTGACCAAGCTGGCCAAGGAAGCGAGGTCACGTGGGTGGAGTGTTCATCCAACCATTCGGATACAATTCGGGAGCGATGGCACGGTGCATTATCTTGCTGCAGGATGAGATCCCCAGTGTTGAAGACGCACAAATGTGAGCAAATTGTCGTCCAGGATATCCCGGTAACGTTGACCTGTGAGGAACGATGTCACACGTACCAGGGGTCCCATTTTAGTCCACGTGAACAGCCCCCAGACAAGAATGCCACCCCCACCAGCTTGAAGAGTACCCTGCTAGCATGAAGGATCCATCGCTTCATGTGGTTTGCGCCGTACTCGTATCCAGCCATCCGCTTGTTGCAACGTGAATCTCGACTCATCAGTCCAAGCAACAGTTTTCCACATGTCTAGTGCCCAGTGGCGATGTTCCCGCGCCCATGCTAATCTCTGCACCCTGTGATGTGCGGTCAGCAGCGATACCCTCGTGGGACGATGGCTTCTGTACCCCATAGCGAAGAGATGATTCTGGATGGTGTGGCTGCTTACACGTGTTTGTGCGCCAGCGTTAAAATGCCGAGTGATTTTTTGCATTGTGGCCCGTCTATCCGCTGTCACCATGCGAGCTAGCCGACGGTGACCCCGCTCATCCACACGATGTTGTCCACGGCAGTTGGCTCTTGCAGCGATGGTTTTACCGGATTCCATATACTCACGGTGCACCCGTGACACAGTGGCTCGGGAAAATCCCAGTGCCTGCACGACTTCCGAGATAGAGTGACCCATTTGTCGGGCCCTGACAATTTGCCCTCGATCAAATGCGCTTAGATCCTTCGTCTTACCCATACTGCGCCCGTCTCTTACTGATTCCCGTTGAATCACTCCTTATATTGTCGGATCGCTGCATACGTCATGTCTTTTCCGTTTACAGGGCCGCCCACAGCGCCACATTTGCATAACGGCAGCTTTCTCTTATTCAATTGCTCTTCAGTGTACAAGGTGTGACCAAAAATAAAGTAAATGTTTTTACCGAAGACAGAAACTTAATCGTAGCGTTACACAAATTCATCCCCTTGAAAATAATTTATTTGAGCACACACGCGCCTGTTCCAGTGGTTCTGCCATTATTGGCAACATCCATAACAGTCGTGTTTCGTAATGCCTTTTAAGTTCCTCGGTACGTTACCTGTGATGTCTCCTGCAGTGCCAAACTATTTACTTTTCATAACTTATTTCAGTTTCGGGAACAGCCAAAAGTGACTGGGTGCAAATGCCGATGAGTAAGAGGTGAGGGAGCAGATGAATTGATTTTTCAGCCAAGAATTGGACGATCGGCATAGCAGTATGACTTTCTGCGCTGTCGTGGTTGAAGTTGCATCCATTTGTCTTCTTCGCCGGCATCTTACAATGGACTGCAGTCCTCAGGCATTTCAGGTTTTTAAAGTAACCTATAGCATTCCACTGATAGCTTTGGGCCTTTGATTCAGGTTAGAAACCATAGACCCAAGTTTCTTCACCCGTCCGTCAAATTTTTACATCCGTTATTGCACTTTGAAACAACTCAGATGAAATTGTGAGATGATCGCTTTTAAAGTCGTCGTTCAGAAGACGAGTATTGAACTTGGCACTGACACGTTTCGTGTTTAGTTTGTCAGTGAGGATGAGCGGAACAGAATCAAGAGATGGAACCAATTCTCTGATGGTGGGGCGTAGGTCCTTCTTATTCACAAGGCGAATTTCCATGACGCTTTCGCCGTTACCACCGTTCAATAGCTTCCACGGCGAGATTCACCTTCGATCGCAGAAGCACTGTATTTAATCCTGGAAAATCAGTTAAACACTGTTTTTTTCTGGTGTCACAGAAATTTCAGCATTAACAGTTTTTAGTTTTTCATGCGTTTCTATCACCCAGTAAGTACACAAGGTGAAAACATAATTTCATGTTTGCGCGTTGTTTGGACTTCGACATCGCGATAGCGTTGAACAAATGAGAAACACGAGTCTACACTTGCGTCTACTCTGTCTGGAGGACTAATGGTATTTGCTGCAAAACCAGTTTTCAGCCAGGCAACTCGTGCGAGGGTGGAGGGTTTGTGACCGCTTACATCAAACACCTCTCCTTCGCTTTCGCAGGAAGGGTGGCTCAATTCTCCTTACTTTTTGATTACCCTTCATATACGTATTAAGTGTACAAGTAAAAGTTTTTTTGCGTGGCGTATTCCTTCTAATTTACATATCCAACATTCCCCCGCAATGTTGTCATGTGACCGTAACTGGTCCAGAGTATAAAATGCGACACAGAAGTTTGCCCAACAGTCGAACGCACTTGCACATCGGTAGGTGAAAGATGGCAAGCGATACTGCATTTATTCGACACTGCATTCCTTACGAAATTCATCAAAGAAAACTTGCTGCAAAAGCACGTGCATCGATCTGTTCTGTTCTGGGGGAGAATATTGTATCGAAAACCACATGTGAGTTTCG
This sequence comes from Macrothele yani, assembly GCA_039090855.1. NCBI lineage: Eukaryota > Metazoa > Arthropoda > Arachnida > Araneae > Macrothelidae > Macrothele > Macrothele yani. The sequence goes on from CM077002.1 coordinate 143,817,949, forward strand.
GTATAGACAGTTTAAAGCAGGTGATTTTGATGTTAGCGATCGAGAACGTAGCGACTCCCCGCAGAAGGTTGCATGTTGCACATGAGGAACTGCAAGCATTGCTGGAAAACGCAAAAAAAAAAAAAAAAAACGCAGAAGAACTAGCTAAACAGCTGGGAATACCTCAACTGGGAATAACTCAAAAGAACTTTCGTCTCAAACGCAAAACGAACTACCTGAACAACTGAGGGTAACTTAACAAACCATTTCCAATCGTTAACGTACAATGGGAAACATTCAGAAGGAAGGAAAATGGGTGCCACATGACCTGAGCCAGAGGAAGAAGAATGAGCGTGTCATGAAGTATTTGAATCTGTTGAATAAACTACACAGAAAGTCTTTCATGTGGAAAATCGTTACGGGTGATAAAAACTGTATATAGTACAACTATCCCAAACGCAAAAAACACTAGGTAGACCACGGTGAAGTAACGACCTAGACACCGAAATGAAATAGATACTCCAAGAGAGTTCTTTTGTGCATCTAGTGATATATGAGGGGAACAGCGTCAAACTGACGCTGTTCCAATCGTTCTCTATCATGAACTATTTGACGCTGTTCCAATAGTTCTCTATTATTAACTATTCGAGCAGCGTCAAACTGTAATTGCTAATCGCTACAAGCAACAATTGGTGCGATTGAACTAGGATATCTGTCGAAAACGTCCATTCACAGGTAAAGGATTGAGTCCCGTGAAATTACTGCATGGCAATGTTAGGCCGCATGTCGCACAATTGGTCAAGAAAACATAATTGTCGCTTGGCTGGGAAGTTTTGGAGCACCCGGCGTATAGTCCCAACATAGACCCTTCAGACTAAAATTTGTTTCGATCGATGCAACATGTTTTGTCTGCTGTACGGTTCCGGAAATGTGACGAAGTGCAAAAATGGGTTGACGACTTCATCGCGTCACACCACGAACTGTTCTTCATGGCTGTTTTGCATCAGCTGTCCGACCGATAGTGGAAGGTAATAGATAATGACGGCGCATATTTTGATACGTAAAGGTATTGTTATTTTCTCTGATATTACGTGTTGCGTTGTCTTAAAACGCTTTAAAACATATTTGTACACTTAATACACACTATATTGACAAAAGTCACCGGACACTCTTCAAAAGCAAATGAATGGAAACGCTGCGTTGTTAAGATGACCGGTATAGCTTCAAACGGTATAAAAACAAGCCTGGCGGGAGAGAACTGACTTTGAGAAAGGAAAGATTGTTGAGTGTTATATTAGTGGATTGTCCATAAGATAAACCGAGAGGCTATTAAACATGCCTAAGTCAACTGTTTTAGATTTACTGATAGTGGACGTCGAAGCCTCAGGAGAGTCGTTACAGCTAATCGACGGATTACTGCACAAGAACTCAGTGTACAGGTTAGTAACAATGCTGGAACCTCGGTACGTACACGCACCATTCCAAGAGAACTTCATTCCATGGGTTACCGTGGGCGTGCGGCTGCTCATACGGAATGCTATTTGTCGTTTAGCACGGTGTAAAGAACATTTATCGTGAACCGTAGATAAATGGAAACGGTTTCTGTGGACTGATGAATCCAGATACACGATCCATCAGACTGATGGCCGTGTGTGGATATGGCGGCAGCCATGATAACGCTATTTACCACAATGTACTGTTTCTACTGTCAAGTTTGGAGCTGGCAGTGTACTCGTGGGGGGTTCGTGGTATGATCCCGCCCCATTGTTTATCGTGAACAAACCTGTTAATCAACACATGTACCTCGATATTCTGGACAATTATGCCCTACCAACAATACTACGTAACCTAGCCTTGCTGGCAGCATAAGAATAATGCAGCGAGCCTTAAAGCAAAAACTGTTACGGCGTGGTTTGACGATAATTCCGAGATCGTGTGTGGGCTGGCCAGCCCAGAGCCCTGATCTTAATCCCATAGAGCACCTGTGTGATGAATTAGAGCTCCGCACAAGAAGTTTGGAACCAAGGCCTATTACTAAGCAACACTTCGCGGTGGCATGATGTACTGAATGGAAATACATACCTATCGCTGTGTTCCAAAATCTTGCCGAAAGCACGTCTCGAAAGGTCAGTGAATGCAGTAAGGCTAAAGATGGATCGACACCTTATCAATGTATGTCAAGAAATGATATGTGGTGTATGTCCTCTAGGTGTCCGGTGACTTTTGTCAATATAGTTTGTACACCAATGAGCCGTTACATTATGATCACCAACACCTTAGAGAAATGAGCGCGACTGGAGACCAAACGGTGGCTCAGGTGAAGTTCACAGGTTATAACATATACAACCCGAGGACAGGCTTTTGGTTCCGTAGAGTGTTTTTAGTCTAAGTGGGAAAAGGTACCTGTTTATCGAATTTTGATAAAGGAGAAATTGTAATGGCAGGGCACCTCGGAACTAAGATCTCGGAAGCGGCGCGGCTTATGGGTTGTTCACGTGCTGATGCAGTGAGTACGTATCAAAAGTGGTGAACAGATGGGCAAACGACGAACAGCCGTCCAGCCGTGTGTTATTTTTATTTCAATTACTTTATTGTAGATGACTCAAATTTCGTCGGAGAAATGAGCTTTCAACTGTGGATGTCTCCAATTTCGTCGGAGAAATGAGCTTTCAACTGTGGAGAAATTAGCTTTCAACCCGCATTGTTCAGTGCTACCGCAAGGCCACAGTGCGACAAATCACTCGCAGCTACAACAGTAGTGATCAGAGCAATGTGTCACAAGACACGGTTCACAACAGCTTTCTGCGCATGGGCCTTCACATCCAAAGACCCAGCCTGCTCCCTATGGTCACGGCACTTCCTCGCCAACAACGCATGAAATGAGCCCAAGATCATCGAGATAGGATTGTGCACTATTCGAAGAAATTTGCCTGGTGTGACGAACCGAGATTCCGGGTTTATCACGTAGACGGCCAAACGGGGATAACCCGATTACCAACGGAGGAGTCTATGGCACCTGGATGCATTGTTGGGGGAAACAAGCTAACAGCGGCGGTTCTATGCTGTAGGTAGTGATTTCTTGGAACACTTTAGGCCCGATTATCCCAATAGCACAATCACTGACAGCTGTCAGGTATATGGACATCGTTGCAGGCTAATTTTACCTATTCATGGTAACTGTGCTCCCTGCTGGTGATGGCCATTACCAGCAGCATAATGTACCATTCAACGCTGCCAGAGCTGTCAAGGACTGGTTAGAGGAATATGTTGGTGACTTTCTCTTAAGGCCCATTCCTCGAAATTCACATGACATGAACCCAGTCGAACATTTGTTTTTCGATTTGGAAAAACAAGTTCGAGCTAAATCACGACCACCTCTAAATGTACGGGAACTTCCGAACCTGCTGTTCACATTATGTACCAGATACCCCAGGACACCTATCGCTACCTCATCGAATCGATGCCTCAACGAGTGGCTGCTGTTTTGCGGGCTACAAGGTGGTCGTAAGGCTTATTAGGTAGGTAGTCATACTGTAATGGCTCATCTGTTTATATACACTGCATTATCAAAGGTATTCGGACACTACCAAATATATTTGCATACGTGCAAAGAACGGTTGTGTAGTAATGTACGCTTTGAGTGGGGAGTTACCTATATGAAGCTGAGATATTATGTCGTGTTATCCGTAATTTTGAAGCAGATATGCCTCGTGGACGTTAACTTTCCGAGTTATCAGCATGGATTGGTCATAGGATGTAATTTGAGCAACGTTTCCATAGGGAGCATTGCAGCTAAAGTAAACATAACAAAGGCAACTTTAAGCGATGTCGTGAAGATCTGAAAGTAGAACGACTCAACTATAGTAAAACAACACGTTCAGGAAAACGGCACAAACTGTCGTAACGTGACCAAAGGCCATTTTTTTTACCATGGCTCTTCTGTCACGCTAAGAAATCCCATTCTTCCTCTGCCGTTTCCATCACTGCTGAAGTAGGAAATGCTTGAAATGGCTCGGTTAGTATTATAACTATCTGCAGAGAGTGGCACCGTGTGGATTATTATCTTAGGTCAGCCGCACACAATCCACACATCCACACATCACTATCGTGAATGCGATGCGCCGTTTGCGGTAACGTGTCTCCTGTCGTTCTTGGACTGTGAAAGACTAGAAACGTGTTCTTTGGAGTGATGAGTCACGCTTTTCAGTCTTCCAATTTGATGGGATCCTTTGGATTTCGTAAAAGCCCGGCGAAGGATTTTCGTCGGACTGTGTTCTTCCAGCTGATAAGTCCGGCCGGGGCTCCACCTCGACTCTCTATATAATTCTTCCCTACCGACAATGTGGCAGTATTGTGGAAATGACCGTTCTCTCTTCCAACACGATCGAGCTCCCAACTCACACTGCACGGCGTGTGAAGGACTGGTTTCTGAAAACGAAGTGTTATTGTTAGACTGGCCTGCTTAGAGTCCTCATCTCATTGAACACCTCTGGGATTCACTGGAGCGACGGTTACAAAATCAATCTCAACGACCGTCCACGCTCTCCATTCTGGCAACAGCTTTGAAAGAGGGATGGGGAGCCATTCCGGTCGAGACTTACCTGAACTTGGTTGATAGTATGCCGCAAGGTGTTGCCGCTATCGTACAAGAAAAAGGTGGACCAACTAACTATTAATTGCGTTAATAAAGCTATTTGTCTCAAAACATAGTAGTGCCCGAATACTTTTGATAATGTAGTGTATTTGTGGCGATAAATGATCATGATCATATGTAGAGGATTTTAGGAAGGAAGTGCCTGACCCCAGGTCTTAAACAACCCTTAGAAATAGGAAGCTAGGAGATTTGGGCTAGAGTGCCCGATAGGAAAGTGACACGGAAGCGAAGTAGAAAGGAGGAGGAAGACGTCCTTATTTTTTACCGGGAGGCCAGTACCCGGGGTCTGACTGCTTAACGTGCCCATCCTGCGCACGGCGGATATTTAGTGGATCGAGCGTTCGTACCTACCTGGGATCGAACCTGGGGTCCTTTCCGTGGCAGTCACGAACGTTGCCCACTAGGCCACCAGCGGCCTTTTGTGGCGATAACAATGAGCTTCGGTATATAAGTCGCAAGAGGATTTTTGCTCCGATCTTTTTCTTTTTTTTTTCGAAAAAAAAAATTCCGAAAAATTCGGTAACTCGAATTTAAAGTTAATGTTTGTCTCTACTCCAAACTGAACAAATACAGCAATGGAACTAATACAGTGTGCATATTATTTACGCCATTTGTGGATTACAAAAAGTGTAAACTTTTGGTATATACTAGTTCGGCGAACCCAAGAAATATTTTTAGTACGTCTTTTGTGAAAATAAAATCGTGCTTATGTTATTGGTTTGTCCGTCCGTACGTCTGTAGACACGATATCTCTGCAACTATTAGTCCGCTGTGAAAAACTCTCTTTGCATTGGGAAACTTGAAATATGCGAATGATGATCCCTCATTTCGCTTTTTTTTTTTACGATGTACAATTTTGCCGCTAGAGTGCGTAAATACATATGATATCGAATTCAAAATACATTTTATTCCATATATTTGCTTCTATACATCAGATTGTAAAACATCTTTCACCTTTCGATTCCATTTATGTCGAAGGGTATTTTAGGTATAGTCACTTCTTTCACTTATGCATAGATTTTCCGCTAGGGGGCGTAAACTTGAATAGCGCTTTCCCCAATATCCCTACTTCTAAAACTTCGATTTGAAAATATTTTTTTCAGAGGATACAGCTTTTGATGGAAAATCTTTTGCATACAATTTCTAATTTTTCGTAAAAAATTATTTGGCCACCAGGGGCGGTAAGTCTTAATTTTCGCTTGCGATGTATTTGTAGCAAAATCTGAGCTTCTTAACTCTCGACTGAAAAAAAATTCGTTTGTGGACCGTTACTGCACACGTCGATAAAACGTCGATGATTGATTAACAATAGATAGAAAATTCAAAAGGGAATTATGAGGCATACTTGCCAATCACTTTTCCACATAATCACCAAATCTGTTCAGGCATTTATCGGAACGCATGACCAACTTGTTTAACCCGGCTCGGTAGAAATCACGTCCCTGCCCATTGATCCAGTTCTCGGCGGCTGTTTTCACATCACTGTCGAAAGAGAACCTTCTTCCAGATAAGTGTTCCTTCAATTTCGGAAAAAGGAAGTAGTCACTGGGTGCCAAATCTGGGCTGTATGGGGGTGGCTCATACTTCCCACTTGAACTTTTGCAGCAATTCTTGAGTTTTGCGCGCAGTATGGGGCCTGGCATTGTCATGCAGGAAGATGACACCATCACTCAACATGCCAGGCCGTTTGTGTCGGATGGCTTCACGTAGCCTTGTCAAAGTGACACAATAACGATCGGCATTAACGGTATGACCACGCTCCAGATACTCGATAAGGATAACACCGCATGCATCCCAGAATATGGTTGCCATAACTTTACCGGCAGAGGGTGTAACCTTAAATTTCTTTTTCGTTGGTGATCCAGCGTGTTTCCACTCCATACTGGCTCTTTTGGTTGTGGGGACAAAGTGATGAAGCCAAGTTTCGTCCCCAATAACGATGTGATCAATGAACTGCTGGCCGTCGGCATGGTAAACGCTGCAGCTGTACATCATTCGTGTGGTTTTCTGCTCCTCGGATAACGCACGTGGTACCCAGCGGGCACAAACCTTGGAATATTCCAAAACATCAGAAACGATACGCTGAACGGTACCATAGCTGAGTCCCAGCTCTGACACCATTGCACGCACAGTTACTCGTCGATCATTTTGAATCATTTCGTCAACTCGTGCCGTGTTGATTTCTGTCGTTGACGAACTTGGACGGCCGCTCGCTGCCCTGTTGCGGTTTTCCACATCCTCTCTACCCGATTGAAAAGAGCGACACCATTTCGCTACATGTTGTCGGCTGATTGCTTCTTCACCATAAACTTCCACCATTTGACTGTGAATTGCAGATGCGGACACATTCTTTGCCCATAAGAACCGAATTACGGCTCGCACCTCCAAGCGGGACCACTTTTCTAAACGTCTTGCCATTTCAATCACTCTCACGCGTCTGAGAACTTGCACTAACTTCCCAAACAATCGCTGTCAGTCAACTAGCGTCATCTGTCTCCACTCTGGGTACCAAATGTACCCTCCACTCTAATTACTTTTCCAATGCTGCTGCTTGTAACATTTTTTTTTTTTTTTTGGATCTTTCCTCGTATATCGTATATCTTATTTTTGGTAATATCTGTACCTCTAAGTGTCCGATTTAAAAAATCTTTCTTTGTTGTATAGTGTTGTAGGTGCGAAATGCTTTTCATATAATTTCAAAAAATTTCAAGTAACTGATAGACTTTCCGCTAGGGGGCGTTAAGGTTGATTGCGTTTCCCCCGATATGTCTGCTTCAAAAACTCCGATTTGAGAGATTCTTCTTGTATCGCATACAGCTCCTGATAGGAAATGGCTTTCATATAATTTATAATATTTGGTAAGGAATCGTTTGGCCACCATAGGCCAAACAATTCCTTACCAAATACACTGACGGAAAAAAATACCAACACCACGACGAAATAGTTGTAGAGGAATGAAATGGCGGCAATACATTTGCAAAGGTAACATATTTAATCGATTGAAGTTTCAAGATCACAGCTTATTGTAAGCGCGAGAAGAGCCATTTTAAATGTGAAATGCTGGTACATTAATAACCGGTGTAACCGCCAGAATATTGAATGCAAGCACGCAAACGTTAATGCATTGTGTCGTGCAGGTGCTGGACGTTAGTTTGTGGGATGGAGTTCCATGCCTGTTGCACTTGGTCGGTCAATACAGGGACGGTTAATGCTGGTTGGGGATGACGCTGGAGTTGTCGTTCAAATGTCCCATACGTGCTCGATTGGTGAAAGATCTGGTGATCTAGCAGGCCACGGCAACATGTCGACACTCTGTAGAGCATGTTGGGTTACAACAGTGGTATGCGGGCGAGCGTTATCCTGTTGGAAGACACCCCTGGAATGCTGTTCATGAAGGGCAGCACAAGAGGTTGAATCACCAGACCGACGTACAACTGTGCCGTCAGGGTGTGTGGGAAAACCACGAGAGTGCTCCTGCTGTCATAGGAAATTGCTCCCCAGACCATAACTCCAGGTGTCGGTCCATTGTGTCTTGGCCGCAGACATGTTGGTTGCAGACGCTCACCTGGCCTTCTTCTAACCAACACACGGGCATCACTGGCACCCAGGCAGAACCGGCTTTCATCAGAAAACACAACAGATCTCCACTCCGTCCTCCAATGAGCTCTAGCTTGACACCACTGACGTCGCAAGCGGCAGTGGTTTGGAGTAAGTGGAATGCACGCTACAGGGCGTCTGGCTCGGAGCTATCCTTCAAGTAACCGATTTTCAACAGTTCGTTGTGTCACTGTGGTGGCAACTGCAGCTGAAATTGCTGCCGCAGACGCAGTAGAATGCGCCACGGCCATACGCCGTACACGGCGGTCTTCCCTCTCATTAGTGCCACGTGGCCAGCCGGAACCCGGTCTTCTTGAGGCAGTACCTTCCCTTGAACACCGCTGCCAACAATCATGCACAGTGGCTACATTCCTGCCAAGTCGTTCTGCAATATTGCAGAAAGAAAATCCACCTTCCCGTAGCCCTATTACACGACCTCGTTCAAACTCCAAGAGCTGTTGATAATGGCTTCTTCGTCTTCTTAAAGGCATTCTTGACTAACATCAACACCTTACGTCGAATCTCAACTATAACTAACGCTCACGAACGTTACAGCGCGTATTTACAGCAAACCTGCTTTGCACGTTCCGAGGGGCGCTACTAGCGCTACACGTATGCGCCGAGCGCAAAATTTGCATAGACGTCATCTTACAGATGTACTCTCACCGCCTACCAACTGTCGTTTATCAAACACAACCCCTTCTTGGTGTTGGAATTTTTTTTTCCGTCAGTGTATGTTAATTTCAGCTTCTTGTGCATTTGCAGCAAAATCTGAGCTCCTGAAAACTCGATTGAAAAAATTATTTCCTGGACCGATACCGCTCACATGGAAAAACCTTTTTAAAACACTTTCTTCTTAAAATAATGCATGTTTTCCGCCAGGGGGCGTAGATACTTATTTTCTATTTGTCGATATCTGCTTTATAACGAAGTAAATTTCTCCGTCATTTCTGTATACGCCAGGATTCGAACCCGGATCCCCTCATTCCGGAATAAGTCACTCTACCAATTGAGCTACGCGGACGTTTTATTCTGATTCCTATCTGCCTTTATGTTGTGTGCGTCCTTCCGGCAGGTACGTCACATCTCCTGGTACGTTACATCATCTCCCCCTAATTTTTTTTTTTTTTTTTTTTTTCGAAGTGCTGGAGAAAGGATTCTCTTATTTTTCCTATCTCGCGGTGTGGAAATAACATCACACCAATGCGAGATTTTGAACGGTCGGGTCATTCGGATAGTTCGGGCGCCATTATAACGAAGTAAATTTCTCCGTCATTTTTATCCGTGCAGGATTCGAACCCGGGTCCCCTCATTCCGGAATAAGTCACTCTACCAATTGAGCTACGCGGACGTTTTATTCTGATTCCTATCTGCCTTTACGTCGTGTGCGTCCTTCGGGCAGGTACGTCACATCTCCTGGTACGTTACAGCTTCTAACAGTCCGATTTGAAAAATTCTTTCTTGGTGGGAGAGCGTTTCCGCTGTAAATGATGCCTCACATAATTTCAAATTTTCCTTAACGCACAAGTCTGCAACCAGAACGCGTAAGTTCACGATTCCGTTTGCTTCAGCATCTGATTGAAAAACTTCTTTCTTCGATGAGACACTACTGTTTTCCATTCCGGTTCCATTGACTTTTTGAATAGCTTTGATAAATTTAATTTGCGTCAGAATGGATTCAAAAGACGTGATCATTACATCCGAAAAGTCGGTGTCATCTTTCTTGTTTTTAGATGCTACTGATGTGCAGTGAGAAGAGAAACAAGACATGCGAATTCAAAAGTAACGTTATTAAAAAAATTTTTTAGTGCACAGAGTATTTTTCAAAAGTTGTCTTTCGTACCTAGTTACTATGGCGATCTGCAAAAAAGATAAGCTCAAGAATTGAAAATGTATGATGATGCAAAACACTGTAGAATATATTAGGCCCAAGGAGATTTTTGACTCAGACGGTAGAAATTGGCAATAAAAAAACTGCTTGAGAATAATTCTGAAGCACAACGTATACCAATGAATATTTTCAAGATTGAGAGTACACAATTATAGAAGACTTGAGGAAAAAGAAAAGAATCCTGCTACAGAAACAAAGCTCATGAAAATTTCACTCCCAAAGGCGAATAGAAAGGCTGCCAGAAATGTGCATCGGAAACATCTCATATCGGTTTATGGTCTGAAATGCATAATTTTGACGCAGAAGTGGAATTCATTTAGTAAAGTATCCTGAGAGAAATTCTTGTTAACAAGCATCAGCGAATCGCCTCTAAAATATTTATCATGTCTCGCCAGCTTGAAATTTGCATTAAAAGGGGAGTTAAAGGTTTCAACGTGTAATGCAATACCACCTTCTGTTCTGTTGTTTCTATATGTCTTTAATATTCAATTCAAGAAAAGCACTTTTTAATCCTGCACTGTAAATAACAGAAAAAATCTCGTGCTGTATTTTATATTGCACCTCAAACAGAAGTCATCGCTCTTTCCACGTTTATAAGTGAGTCACGGGAAAATTCTCATCGGCCACCACCGGGAATCGAACCCAGTGTCTTCCAGTTACCCGTTGGACATGCTACTACTGCACCACATCGTCCTAAAATTCCCAAGACTCACATATGACGAACTACCAAACTACTTGGCAGGTTGCTCCTTGGAGTCCCGCACAATGCTGGGGATTCACCAAAGATGGAAAGCAGCAACTGAACAATAACTAGGAGGCGAATGAATTATTACTTCACACAACTGACGTGAAGACATGTGGTTTGGAAGTTAGTCGTATGCGAGTCTTGGGAACTCGAGACCGCTGTGGTGTAGTGGTAGCATGTCCGGCGCGTAAGTGGAACACCCTGAGTTCGATTCCCGTTGGCGGTCCATGATAATTTTTCCGTGACTCACTTACAAAAGTGGAAAGAGCGAAGACTTCTGCTTGATGTTCCTAATAAACGTCAATTGTGTTTATTAATTATAATACACCTTTTGCCAATTAAAAAAAAACCGAAGTACCGAAAAGGATTCATCCAATTCAGATGAAACTTAGCATGTGCAATGTACAGGAAAGGAAGAGATTGCAATTCGAGATCAGTTCGGTCATTTATTCGGATAAAACAGCTACACGAGAGAAACAAGACAGTACGACGTAGCTGCTTTGATGCAAGCGGTTACCCGTTACGATATACACTCATACAATTCACGGATACTCTCCTGAGGTTATAGCATGCCGGATGGTGTCCAAATTGCGGGCCACTTCGCTGACATTCCGGGATGGGCGAAACCGGTGTCTAATAATCTCCTAAAAATGCTCCGTCGGTGAGTGGTTGCGCGATAGGGCCGGCCATGGAAGGGTGTCGACATTACGGACGCAGACCTGGCAGAGCCGTGCTGTGTGTGGCGGAGTATTATCCTGTGGAAAATTGCTCAGTGATGTTGCAACAGGATTGGCAATGCAAAAGGTCGTAAACGTACCGTTGAGGCGTGAGTTTTGTACGGTGTACTATAAAGGGTGTCCGGCTTACGTAGAAAATAGAGCCCGGACAGTTACTTCCGGTGTGCGAGACGTGTGACTTTTCAAGGTAAATGCAGGATCCATGCGCTGGCCGGCTCGCCTCCAGATACGTATGCGCTGGTCATCGGCGTCAGGTGCAAACCGTGACTCATCACTGAAGAAAACACAACCGTGACTCATCACTGAAGAAAACACAACCGTGACTCATCACTGAAAAAAACACAACCGTGACTCATCACTTGGTCAGTTATTCCACGTTGATCGAGCCCGACGTCACACCAAGTGGTGGCAGCGATGCTCGCTGGTCAGTGGTAGGCGGCGAAGTGACCCGCTCAAATGTAGTTCTCGTGCCCCAAATTATCTGGCAACGGTCAGGATGACCACTTCCGTACCTGTAGACGATGTAACATGGCCACGGATTGTTGCAAACGACGAATTCTGTTCTGCGTGTTTGGCTTTCGCGATCGGTCTATTCTCACGTTCTGTCGTTGCCCTCGGCCGTCCACTGCCCGCGTGCCTCTAGGTTGTGCCCTCCGCGATCCATTGGTGCCAACATCGTTTTATTCCTGTGTCTGTGTTAAACAAAAGCAGGACAATTCGGCCACTTTGCCAACTGGCCTCTTTCATCCCAATTATTTGTCCTCTCTGAAACTCGTTCAACTGCTGGTATTGTGCACGGATCCGACGACTAGGCATCTAGATACTCCGAGGAGGTTACTGCAATCGCAATCCTCTGTCACGATTTCAAAGCGCATGGGAACCTCGATGCGCGGTTCCTATGCGCTTTGGCTCGTCCCTATTTATTGATCCCCTTGCATAAGTGTCTCATCAGGATCTCAAAGGGCTTTTCCGGTGTACTTTTTTTATCAAATAATGTATACGAAGTCAGACAATTATGTAATGAGACTGATTTTGTCGCGTGCTCTGTGGCAATGCTGCAGCCTCTTACGTCACATATGTGTGACATTGGCTCTTCCCCCACCCGTAGTCTAAGTGGCAACACCCTGGAAGGCCTCAGTGTGTACTAGCTGCTTGGCTCGTGAAGGTGCGTGTGTGCTCCTCTTCAGGAAACTGGACTCACGTATTATTTCGCAGCGGTATGCCATCTTTTTTTTGTGTGTGGAACTCGGTAAAAATGCAGGGGTAACGTACGGAAAACTGCAGTAGGCTTTCGGCAATGAGGTAATGTCAAGAGCACAAGCCTTCCACTGGCACAAAATGTTTTGTGAGGGCAGAACCAATGTGGAAGGCGAACACTGGAGTGGGTGACCACACAGCTCGGGTGAGTGAAGTTGTGCGACGTGATAGGTGATTAAAAGTGAGAATGATAGCGGAAAAACTGAACATAAATCGCGAGAGTGTTCCCCGAATGCTGACTGAAGGTCTGGGAATGAGAAAAATTTGTGCGAAATTGGTTCCAAAATATCTCACAGAACAACAGCAAGAAGACCGGCGATATGCAACACCACCGCATCCTCCTTATTCACCCGACAAGGCTCCCTGCGACTTTTTTTTTATTCTCGAACCTGAAATCAGTTGTGAAAGGATGCCACTCTGCCACAGCAGCAGACGTCCGAAAGGGTGTGACGCAGGCCTTAAACAGTGTCTCAGCTGATGAGTTCCGCAGCTGCTACCTGGAATGGCAGCACCGTTGGAATAAGCGTGTGCATGTTCGTCCAAAAGGCTGTGACGCAGGCTTTGAACAGTGTCTCAGCTGATGAGTTCCACAGCTGCTATCTGGAATGGCAGCACCGTTTGAATAAGTGTACGCAAGCTCGTCCAAAAGGCTTTGACGCAGGGATATAACAGTGTCCCCGCTGATGAGTTCCACAGCTGCTACCTGGAATAGCAGCACCGTTGGAATAAGCGTGTGCAAGTTCGCCCAAAAGGCTGTGACGCAGGCCATGAACAGTGTCACATCTGATGAGTTCCACAGCTGCTACCTAGAGTGGCAGCATCGTTGGAATAACCTGTGCAAGTTCGCTCTAAAGGCTCTGACGCAGGCCTTGAACAGTATCCCCGCTGATGAGTTCCACAGCTGCTACCTGGAATGGCAGCACCGTTGGAATAAGCGTGTGCAAGTTCGTTCAAAAGGCTGTGACGCTGGCATTGAACAGTGTCCCCGCTGATGAGTTCCACAGCTGCTACCTGGAATGGCAGCACCGTTGGAATAAGCGTGTGCAAGCTCGTCCAAAAGGCTGTGACGCAGGCCTTGAACAGTGTCTCAGCTGATGAGTTCCACAGCTACTACCTGGAATGGCAGCACCGTTGGAATAAGTCTCTGCAAGCTCGTCCAAAACGCTGTGATGCAGGCCTTGAACAGTGTCCCCGCTGACGAGTTCCACAGCTGCTACCTGGAACGGCAGCACCGTTGGAATAAGCGTGTGCAAGTTCGCCCAAAAGGCTGTGACGCAGGCCTTGAACAGTGTCTCAGCTGATGAGTTCCACAGCTGCTACCTGTAATGGCAGCTCCGTTGGAATAAGTGTGTTCAAGCTCATGCAAAAGGCTGTGACGCAAGCCTTGAACGTACCTTTACGACGAAAACTGACTAACATTCAAAGTATAGGCCATCATGTTGCACCGTCTTTAGCCATCTGTCTGCCGGTTCTTCGATTCCCAGGCGGTACCAGTTCTTGTCCTTCGAGGCGGAGAACTCCTTCACCCAGCTGTTACCTCCTCCTAGTTGTTGAAGTACTGCCCGCGAAGGAAGTGGGCCATTGTACCGTAACAAGTAATAATCCAATGGGGCAAGATCCGGACTATATGCTGGGTGTGGCATCAGTTCGATGCCCTAAAGTGTCTGGAGTTTCGCCTTGGTCGTTCGCGTGGTATGAAGCAGAGCGTTATGCTGCTGTAGAATATCGCGCTTTCTATTCACCGGTACCGGGTACTTCTCTTCCAAAACGGCATTCATCCGCTGCAGGCGTTCAGAATAGAAATTGCAGTTCATGGTCCGACCATCTTGAACAAATTCGTAATGAATTTATCCCTCCAAATTACACCAGATGCAGAGCATCGCCTTCTGCTGGAAGCGCCTATGTTTGACAACAGGCTCAAGAAGTTGGCCAGGCTCAACCACTGCCATTTTGTGATAGGATTACGAAAATAGATCCACTTTTCATCTCACGCAACAATTCTGTTGATGAAACGTACATCGCGCGGGGTTTCTAGGGGTTTCGTGCACACTTCCACTCGGCGGTTTACTTCAGCTGTCATCATTTCATGAGGGAGAATGATGCAGCTGCTGTAGATCTTGCTGTGGTCCTGAAAGAGACGAACCACGGTGGTCTGTGGTATGCCCAGCTCGCCTGATAATCTTCGAGAGCTGGTTGTCGGATTTGCCTGTACGGCCTCGCGCACGGCCTCGAAATCCACAAATCGCGCTCTACCTGACCTCAGCTCATCGTCGAGGTTTCTATCACCTGAGCGAAATTTCTTGAACCATCTTGTTGCCGTGTTGTAGTCCACGGAATATTTCACTTTCGCATGACAAATGTTTCGTGTTGCTTGAGCAGCGTTATGGCCGAGTTCAAACCCTTTAAAGCGCCGCCCCGATGGCGCAGTGGTCTAAGGCGCTCGCCTCTGATCATTCGTCCGTAAGGGGTCCGGGTTCGAATCCCGTCAGGCATGGATGTTGTGTTTGTCTTACGGCACTGGCTCTCTCTCTTCCCTGGAACCAGTGACCCTAAATTAGGGACGGGCGACTGCTTATAGCCCATTGAGTTGCTCACGGTGGTCGTTAAACCTCCAATCAAAAAAAAAAAAAAAAAAAAACCCTTAAAGCAAGAGTTATTTAATTATCCCGTTGTAGCTGTTCATCTTTTAGGCGTCTCAACCACATACAGAACGACGACATGCAATGCTGTTCACAGCAACGACTTCCGCTTTATATCCTTTTCGACAGACTGCAGGACGCGACTTGAACTAGTTTAAATACGTGACATACCCGCCGCAGCACATGCGTGTATGCAAATATTGCAAAACTTTCGACTCACCATATGTATAATCAGGATTATGCTTAATTCATCAGATATTATTAGGATTGTACTTAACTCTTCAGATAACTCGGATTGTACTCTAGCTCACAGTGTATAATAAAACAGGTTTTTGTTTTATCTCAATCTTTGTGCAGCAATTTTGGTTTCATTTTAGAGGAATCTAAACAAATATGCAGAAATATACGCTCTAACTAAAACTCATGCACCTTGGAAGACATTTATCGCATTCTGTGACACACCAAGTTGGCAAGCAGATTGAGATTTCCTTACAAGAACAGTTCGGTTCCATATATGAAAGCCGAGAACAGTTCCATATGAAACAGAAAGCATGCGATTCTGAATTACTGGGCTCATAAAATGATCTATTATATGAAAAAGTACTTCCAGTAAAACCTTTTAAAATGCTGTATTATATAAAAAAGTATTTCCGGTAACACTTTTTAAAATGCTCTAATTATACACGGTCGAGTCACATTATTGTGACTGCCAGCTAATATCCCAGGTAACCGCCGTGTGCAGCGCGGGCAGCAGCTAGACGGGCTGTGAGTGACTCAATGAGGTGCTGGAAGGGGCTCACAGATATGTGGAGCCACGGTGACTGCAGTGCATCTGACAGCTGCTTGAGGGTGCGTGGTGGAAGATTCATAGAGCGAACAACACGATCGAGGTGGTCCCACATATGCTCAATTGGGTTTAAGTATGGGAAATGCGTCGCATTGTCGCTCTGGAAGATTCTCTCCGCTTAAGGGGAAACGATCAGAATGCATGGATGTACGTGGTCTGCAAGGATGGATTCATAACGAATTCGGTCCATAGTGCCTTCCACATGTATGAATGGACCCAGGGATTCCCACGATAACATTCCCCACGCCACAATACTGCCCCGCCAGCTAGTGTTCCTCTAGCAATAGTTAAAGATTGTTTGTTCTCCGATGTTTCTCGCCTTATACGCCAACGTGTATCCGTTAGGTGACGCAGACAGCGTGACTCGTGAGAGAAGGCAACCCTTTGCCAATCAGCGGAGATCCAATTCCGATACCGCCGTGCAAATGTAAGCCTTTTCTGCCGATGCACTTTCGTTAGCATAGGTGCAGTGACCATCCGTCTGCATTCGAGCCCCATAAGCAGCAGGGTTCGCTGAACTGTTATATTAGACACACGTCCGGTAGTCTCCTGGTTCATTCGGCTAGTGAGTTGGTCCACTGTAGCCTGTCGATCAGCCCTCACGCACCTTCGAAGCCGACGTACACCTCTCACATCCATGGCACGTGGTGCTCCGTAGTTTTTACGTCACTTATTCGCAATGGTGTCATTTCTCCAATCACGATACACTTTCACCACAGCAGCACGCGAACAGTTCACAAACTGCGCTGCTTCAGCAATACTGCAAGCCTTGTCTCGAAAGCCGATATTCATCCCTTTTTGCAAAACTGATAAATCGCTTTTTCTATCCATGACAGCAACAAGTGATATGTTTTCAGAATGGCTACAGCACACCTAATATAGTCTCCAAGCCAGCTCACGACACGTGCCTTATTTCACTGAATCCGCGGTGTTGACGTCAAAAGTAGGAGGTGGTCACATTAATGTGACTCGACTATGTATGCACCAGACAAGAAGTGTAGAATTTTGCGTTGCACTGTATTTTAGAAATATTGAGAACTGTACCTATTATCGTGCATTCCTTGCGTCTGACTTTTTTCGTTCGCTTAATTCGGTGCTTTACTCGAATTTTGTTTAGTGGAATAAATCAATGAAAAATACGGTAGAAATGAAAACAAATCGGTAAAAATTATATGGTTTCATTTCTTTCTCTGTTCGCCTACCAATCCCTAAAGTTTCAACACTAACAAATGAGCTTAGGAAACAACTCGGTAGACTGTACCAAAAGAAAACAGGTCAGTCTTATGTATGCTGGATGCTCTTCAAAATTTTCCAACAACAAACACGTTCTCGTCCTTCTCGTGACGCACCAACTTCACGCATTCGATATTATTTTATCAAAATTCAAACGGCATGGCTAGTAGATTAGGAATATCTGTTCTTGTCAGCAACAAATACCGACGGAAGTATTTCCCAGATTTGCTTAAAGCAAGCACATACCTCATGGAAAGTTAAAAATCGTATCAGCATGCAGGGATGAGTTGATGAGCTTTTGTGTACGTGGTTTGCAATACGAGGTGAAATAATATTCAGGCACTCAATTCACGCAATCTGGAAAAAGTAGAGCAAAACACAGACTTCTATTCGGATTTTAAGGTCTCGTGTTTTGCTTCATTATCTGTTCTTTCTTGGATCCATCCTTTTGACAGATTCTATACTAGGTCAACAAACTAGGCTGGTCGTCACAACACGGTAGAAACGCTGAGTGTGTACTCTGACTGCAAACTTCACTTATATACAAAAAAATAATGCAAATGTTTTCCATTAATATTTGTATTTTAACAATGCCGCGAAGGCAAAACAGAGAAAGCATGAGATCATTACTACGCACATTCAGGATACCCAATCAAAACAGGAGTGCCGCCCCGGTGGCGCAGTGGTCTAAGGCGCTGGCCTTTGATCATTCGTCCGTAAGGGGTCCGGATTCGTATCCCGGTGAGGCATGGATGTTGTGTTTGTCTTACGGAACTGGCTCTCTCCCTTCCCTGGAACCAGTGACCCTAAATTAGGGACGGGCGACTGCTTATAGCCCATTGAGTTGCTCACGGTGGTCGTTAAACCTCCAATCAAAAAAAAAAAAACAGGAGTGCAACCTTATTTGTTTTTGTATCACACAAACTGCTTATTCGTGCAAGAAATTCTATTTCTACCGTATTGCTTCTTTACCGAAAATTTACAAGCTCCGATGGTTAGGGTTTTTTTTTCAAAGAAGTACGTCATCTCTCCTAAACGAGCGATTGGACGCGAGTACGTCCAATACAGTCGAAAGTATACGCGGTACGTTGGCGCAGTGTTATACATTGTTTTAAGGGACACTATCTCGCCAAAGCCATTTAAATTAACGCTGGATCATATAATGAGCAAATTAAATTTGCTAGAAGTGAGGATCAACATAAGTGGAGCAAGATTGAACTGTTGAATATTTGCAGACGACATATATAGCCTTTATTTCAGAAAATGAAAAATAATTAAAATAAATGTTAGAACTAACAGATTTATCAAAAGAAATTGGATTCGAAATGAATATTGATAAAACAAAAATAATGTCAAACCAACTTAATAATAGCAAAGTACAAGAAAATATTAGGATAAATGATAAAGAAATAGAATACGTGGAAGAATACATTTACCCAAGTATCAACATCTTTATTGAGAAACTAGGATGGAAGAAAACAGAGGGCCTGTATTTACAGTGCCAACAGAAACAAAACTGATTACCACAAAGAAACGGAATAATGAAAGAAATTGACAGAAGAATAAAAATGGGGTGGACAGTATTGGAGAAGTTAAGGAAGAATGTATTAGGGGTATGGAAAAGTTTCCTCTGTTTTAAGAAGAAAGGAGACAGGAATAATTAGGAAACCAGTACACATTTATTAAACAAAATATTGGCTGTTAGCATCAAAGACCTTTCGCCATTTTTCAGGCAAGAAATCAATGCCCTTGTGATAGAAGGACTCGGGTTTTGAGCTAACGAAATGTTCCACCACTGGAACTGTGGTGAACCGCTGTTGGGCTACGGCATGTTGTATAGAGCGACACAGTTGAAAGTCTGTGTGTGCAATGTCCGGGGAGCAAGACGGGGGCGTAAAACCTTCCAGGGTAACTGTTCAAGGGTTGATTTCGTGGTGGAATCGACATGTGGTCTGCAATTATCGTGTAGCAGGATGACTGGGAAGCGTCCTTTACCTGCCCATGGGCTTTTTTGCTCGATTGCGGTTTTCAGTTTCATCAGCTGATCTCTGTATGTCTTGCCTGGTTCCAGCAGTTCTAAGTAAAGCACTCCGTGCAAATCCCACAACACACACAACAGAACCTTTTGTTCATGCATATCCTGTTTTGCAGTGGACGTTGATGGCTGACCTGGGTTGACACAGAATGGCTCGCGTACGGGGTTGTCGCAATAGACCCATTTTTCATCTACGGTGACAACCTTCTACAAGAAAAGTTTCCCTTGAAACCATTTCAACAACGACGTGCAGATGCCCAATCATTGACCAATGTTACGCTTCGTTTAAGTATCGGAACCCACTTACCAATCTTCTGGATCTTTCACAAGGCCAGTAGACACCGTACCACCGTTGATTGAGCCACTTTCAAACGTTTTGCCACTTGCGTGGTCGGTTGTGTGGCATCCTCTTGCAACAGCGATTCCAGCTCCTCGTCTGCGAGTTCTTGCGGTCTACCTGCACGTGGCTTGTGTTCCAAGCTTAGATCACCTTTCTTAAACCTCTAAAACCATTCTCGACACGTCCTCTCACCCATAACCGTTTCTCCATACGCCTGACATATTGAACCGTATGCTGCACTCGCACTTTTCTCTAAATTAAACATGAATAACAAACAGTGCCGCAAATGAACTTTATCGACCGCCACGCTTGGCATTATGTACCAACTGACAGCACGTGTGGCCGGTCGGTTAGACCCCTACATAACCCGCTAGCGGGGGTGACGGAAATTTTACGCACCCCTAATATTTAGTAAAATAAAGCCGGAAAACTGAGCAAAACTTTTCAATCAATATATAATACCCATTAAGACATATGGTGATAAAACTTGGCCTATGAAGAAAAAATCTTAGACAAGTTGCAAAAAACACAACTTAAAATGGAAAGATCTGTACAAAATACAAGACTTCAAGATAAAATAAAGAGTACAGATATAAGATCGAAAACAAAATTTTTAGACATGGGTGGAAAGATCCTGAATTTTAAATGGCGACATAGCAAGAATGGAAAATATTAGGTGGACTAAAATTGTAACAGAATGGAGACCGTATAAAGGAAAGAGAGGAGTAGGAAGACCAGAGGGAAGATGGATGGATGATATAAACAAAACTGTAGGAGGTCTGTGGAACAGACAAACCAAAGACAGGAACATTTGGAAAGAGATGAGGGAAACCTATAGCCTCGATTGGCTATAAAAAGGATTGGAAGAAGAAGAAGAAGGGGAAGAAAGATACAGTGTACTAGAAATGTCTTTTTCACATTATGAAAGCACTTCCACGAAACGGAAATCACAAGAAGAAAAACTAGCCTAGGTCACTGAAGAGCTACCTCAAACAGGAACTGTCCTTTATGAGGCTGTAATGGCAAACGTAATGATGAACTCGTAGAAAGGGTCTCGAGACTTTTGAGGCCACAGGTGAAACAATTTCCAGCACAGATGGGTTACAACGGTTAAATACGAGTGAACGCAACTCCACGATGACGTACCACTAAACCGCACTCAGGAAGGAGTTTCTTGGAGCAGGTGCGTCGAACATGTGACTGAACTCTTGTAATGGAGCTCGTGATCTTTTCCTATTTTCTGTACGTTACTTAAACTGTTTTTCTAGATGTTCATTAGTCATAAAAAATGGTATCATCATTCCAACAAGGAAGTTATATCTATAGAAGAGGCGGAGAGGTTTAAATGATGAACAGCCACACTCCGTTTCATACCTTTGATAAAGAAGCCATCACTGCCGAATCGGCGCAGATCAGTTTGGCAGTTAACGGCCCAATACAATACGGATCAAACATAAACAATAGCACTCCTGCTCAACTTCACAGGTTCAACATTACCTCATCACCGTTTTGTCACAACTACAATTCTACTTGCCCTGTCTCTCATATTTAGATAACCTGCCAACTTCCTCAACCGGTATTTGCCCTGATCATCCACATTACATCATTACTCTGCACGATTCAACATAGTCATTCGGATTATCACTTCCGGTTGAACACCAGATTTCCACATGTGCACTGTAAATTTGTGTGACGTTATGCCTTTTCCTCGCAAGATATTCGATCTATGTTCTTCATCTATTGCATTCCAGTTCGTTGTCCATCATGTCAACTCAACATGCACAGACGTAACTTCTGTATTTCGATCACGTATTCCTTCACATCTACAGCATGACTATAATATAACAGCAGTAAATCTCACACTGTAAATAACTTTTGCACAAACTGGGACTCAGATCATTGCTGGCTTTCTGGTGTTAATGACAAAGTTCAACTTTTGTTTTGATCCTGTAGTAACTACTGAACCCATTTGACCATTATCCTTTGCGCTGATGATTTTATCCTGTTCATAAGACTCTTGAGGAAATTGGCACTGTATGTTAGATTCTTCTTCACATTTGTTCATCAATCAGCAATGTACGATGTTTTTTGGTAAGAAAGTTCTCAAGCTTGGGTCTGAGTCCCCGTTGTACATAGTATAAATAGTTTTTCTATTCTCTTCGGTTTGCCTCGTGTATTCGCAATTACTTTGCATTAAAATTTATATTCGGACAAAAAAATATCCTGTACGGATGTACGTCGCATGCTGACAAGGATAGACTACACGAGTCGACACGATTTTGCTAGTCCAATGAATCACTATTTGCGTTACATTCTGCAGATGGTCGTCCGAATTTAGCGTTAGTAGCATGAAACTGTGGATGCGTCATGCATGACATCCACTAGCTGTCACGACCTGTGGTGTTGGTGGTATGACACGGGGCATGTTTAGCTGGTATGAAGTAGGGACCTTGATTCATGTGAACCAATATATTGACACCGCCTGCTACCACGTTCTTGCCACTATATGGCGCCTCCACACACAGGGGAATGGATTCCTCAAAGAGATTTACGTCTCCTGTCATCGAGCTCACCTCGTGCCGAAAGGATTCGACGAACAAAATGCTGATGTAAAGCATTTCGAATGGCCACCAAACGTGGCTGATATGGTCTCAGTTGAATATCTGCAGGGTGTTTGGGACGTCAGGTGAGGCAGTTGGTCACAACCACCCAACTCTATACCGGAATTGTGAAGCTCAGTACGAACAGCTTTGTTGCCGTTACCAACACAACAGTACAGGCATCTCGTGGAGTTGATGCCACGTAGAGTAATGTCCTTTATCTGCGAGTGAAAAGCAGCCCAACGAAGTATATATTCAATAATTCATAATATAGCACACCCTTGATATCCCACCAGATGCGCTGCAGAACTTTCTCGGAGTGAACATTGCGTTTCGGTGTCGAAGTCGTTGCTTCAACGGTGTCTACCCAGTGTCTTTTGCTTTTGGGATTGTCGTACCATATCCAATTTTCATCACCCGTAACGAATTTCCACAGAGAAGGCTTTCTGTGTTGTTTATTAAACAGATTCGAACACTACATGACACGCTCATCCTTGTTCCACTCGCTCAGGCCATGTGTCACCAATTTCCTTTCCTTCTGAATCTTTCCCATTGCGCGTAAACGATTGGAAATGTTTGTTGAGTTACCACTAGTTGTTTAGCTAGTTCTTTTTGCATTTGAGAGGAATCTTCATCCAGCAATGCTTGCAGTTCCTCATGTGCAACCTTCTGCGTGGTGCCACTTCGTTCTCGATCGCTAACATCAAACTCACCTACTTTAAACCATCGAAACCAAAACTCACACGATCTTTTTGATACAATATTCTTCCCCAGAACAGAAAAGATCGATGCATATGCTTTTGCAGCACTTTTTCAATGATGAAATTCGTAACGAATGCAGTGTCGAATAAATGCAGTATCACTTGCCATATTTCATCTATAACCGATGTGCAAGTGTGTTTGACTGTTGGGCAAACTTCTGTGTCACATTTTATACTCTGGACCAGTTACGGGCAAATGACAACAACGCCGGGGTTGTCGGATACGTAAATTAGCGGCATACGTCATACAAAAAACGCTTTAAAACTTATGTATACACCTAATATAATTTGGGACAGTTGCAGAACCCTCCGTGATAATCATATACGGTCCCTTATCTGACGTTTCCCATTCGATCAATGAGAAGCGTTGTTAGAAAAGGTGTTTCCTCCGACTGTGATTTATTTTACGCTGACGAAAAGTGGTTGTATGTTAACAAGTTTACGTCGTTTTTCAGTATTTTAGCTAAGAATAAACCCCTCCTATTTTCAATAACTACTGTTAGAGATTCTGATTCCACAATTTCGAAGTGCTGTTCATGCCAGAAAGATGTTTGATATTGCATGGCTTACAGCATCATTTAAAACAATATTTTTTAATTGTGTGCATTATTTACCAGATTAGTCATCAGCATTTCGCATGAAGGCAGTGCAAAATATTGATTCTAAAATATCCAAATACCGTCATAGGTGGACGTAAACGGCTTCGTATAATTCATTATGAGTACCTAAAGTGTGTGTGGTTTGTGACATCGCTAGTAGGTGAATTAAAGGAACTCTCACGAAAGAAGCATGAAGTTGGGTACAAATCATTAAATCTATAGCTCGAAAAAAATGCACTGAGAAATTGTTGAACCAGAATCTCTAACAGTAATTATTGAAAATAAGAAGGAGATATTTAAAGCTAAAACACTGAATAAAGCTGCAAATTTTCAACAAACAACCTCTTTTCGTCAGCGTACAAGAAATTTCAGTCGGGGGAGACACCTTTTATAACAACGCTTCTCATTGGTCGAATGGGAGATGTCACATAAGAGACCGTTTATGCGATTATCACGGCGTGTCCTGCAACCGTCCCAAATTATACATAACTTATTCTTTTCGTATAAATAATTCACAGTCTTCCGCTAGGTGTCGTATATGTAATGCCATTTACGTACGCCATTCAGAAAGTAAAACTCGTTTGCGTATAACGTCTGCGCAGTTTCCTGGCCATGGCCCATCAAGGTCATCCAGGACCAGATCGCTCTTGGCTATCTCCTGACACCATTCTCGAATATGTATTATTCATTTGTGGTTAGTAACCATCCTTCAAATCGATCAGTTATCCGTTTCCTGAATGCTGTAAACATCAGACCTATTGACATTCATCGGAGACTTGTTCAAGTGTATGGAGAAGGTGTTATGAATTAATTCAG
Source organism: Macrothele yani (assembly GCA_039090855.1). NCBI lineage: Eukaryota > Metazoa > Arthropoda > Arachnida > Araneae > Macrothelidae > Macrothele > Macrothele yani. The sequence continues at coordinate 143,842,679 of CM077002.1, forward strand.
TGTCAGAAAATGGAGCCTGATGTTTGAAAACCGAAGTACAAACGTTCATGACGGCTGTTCTTCGGTTGAACTTTCAGTACTGCATATGGTCAGGCTGCCCCTCTCTAAGTCTATATGTCAGGCTGCCCCTCTCTATGTCTATATGTCAGGCTGTCCCTCACATCTCCTGGAGGTGTAGTGTCGCGCAGTATTGTTGGAAGAAGGCTCACAGAGGCTGGACGACATTGTCGACGACCGTTGCGCTGGATATCACAAACGCCTTGACATCGCCAGCAATGCTTCGTCAAGTGTCGCGACCGCGCAGGCTGGAATGTATCAGATTGGAGCCGTCTCGTGTTCAGCGATGAATCCCGGTTTTCAATGGGCTTGGATGACTGGAGAGTACATGTGTGGAGGAGTTCTGGCCAACGCTACTCACCCCACGTTATTGTGGAGCAGCATGCATCCATAAAACCTGGCGTTACCGTTTGAGGAGCCATCGCCTATGATACTCGGTCACCGTTAGTGATCCTTCGTAGCATCATAACGGCCCGCCGATACATCGACGAGAACCTGCGACCTGTTATATGGAGAATGCTGTCGAGTCTGTTGGAGGCCATCTGTCAGCAAGATAATGCCTGTCAGCACAAGCAAACGTCTCCATGGATTGTTTGAATGGTGTGACAACACTCCCTAAGCCTGCCCGATCGCACGAACCTCAACCTAGTTTAACGCGTTTGGGACCTCGTAGGACGCGGGAACCAGCCATCGAGCAACGTGTGCTGGCGTGCAATTACAGCGAATCTGACAGCAATTTCCACAAGAAATCATTCGACGTCCTTATGAGTCAATGCCGGACCAAATTTTCTCATGCATTGCCACCAGAAGGCAATACATGTTACTAAAATGTAATGGTTCTGAACCTATATCTGCTCCATAAATGAAACCATTGCTCTCAAATTTGAATCATTTCGTTGTCTTAGTCTCAGCATTGCTCATGTCAAATTTCATCATGATCGTGCCATTTCTGTAGCTTGCGGATTTTTTTACTACAGAGCAATTTTTGCTGCATTAAAGATATACGTTGAAAAGGCCGTTTTGGGCCAAATTTCTCATTTTGTAAAAAAAAAGTGCATTCATTTGAAAGCCCCATTCTTTAGGATTCCAAAACTGCGTTTGTTTCTTATCTACGATGAATAGATACAGAGTTATAGCAATCGGAATATCTGAAGCCAGGTGCTCTTGCAGGATGAGATTTTCGTCCCCAACTCTTTACGGAAACCTGATAACTACAAAAGGTATGTAAATCAATTGATGAAACTGGGTATACATCTTTCTTGCAATGTTGTGCATGCATTGAACTAAATGTTTTGCTGTTTGTCAGTTCAAAGTTAGGTTACAGCTATTAGCCTTCAACATAGTGAAGAAATTTGTCGAAAATTCACATTAATGCATGTATCACAGCAGTATTTAGGAACATCACTTAACTTTTAATTCACTGCGCATATACTGATGCAAAAATGCCATCATATATATGTAACTTTTTTATTTAGAGCCTTTACCGTAAACGACATATTTCCCTAAATTATTTCACAAATTTCCCTAAATTATTTCACAAATTTCCCAATTTCTTGAAAATTTATATTGATATAATTTGTTTTTTCAACGTTTATGTGTTATTATGTGTTAGGGTTCCTAAAACAAAAAAAAATACCCATCCTTGCATATTTTCAAAAGAAATTGCCCCCAATATAGTAGGACACCTTAAGGAATGGAATGACCACATATTTGCATCAATAACTCCCTTTGAAGACGATACTGTTTCGTTAATAATTTATGCTCTTATATATTTCGTTTAAGAAAAAGAGTTGGATCTTTTTAATGCTTTCAAATTTTCCTATATATTTTTGTTATATTTTGCAATTACGACATGAACAAAAATGTTTTTTGTAAATATGCAGGTCGTTCAAAAAGTAAAGAGACTGACGTCATAACGCCGAAGCAAATCCACGCAAAAAAATTCAGCTGCCTGTGTCGGTACACCTGTAAGGTCAATCACGTGACGACGCGTCGTCACAGCGCTCTCCGAGTTCATTCTTGCATTAGACGGCGTAGAGTTCAGATGCATTTCTTTGACCCAGTATGGATTTAAAACTGGAGAAAAGAGCAGCTACAAAATTTTGCGTGCGTTTGAATAAAAGCGCCACAGATACGCACGAAATGATTAAAACAGCCTATTAGGAAGATACTTTGTCCCATACAAGGGTTACTGAATGGCACAAGAAATTTTTGAATGGTGAAGATTTTGAATGGTGAAAACTTTTGACGCTCCGGTGAAGCCTTCGACATCGACTACGGAGGTCAATACCATCGAGGCACTTCTGCGGGAAGACCGCCGAATGACCATTGAGAAGGTTGCTGACGTGATGTACATGCCCGTTGATGACACTGTGAAAACAGTGTTGCCAGATAGTTCAAAGAGAAAGTAGATGACACTGATGACACTGTGAAAACAGTGTTGCCAGATAGTTCAAAGAGAAAGTAGAAGACTTAGCCCTGAAAAGTAGCCACATTAATTCAAAAGCAGCCCAATTTTTATTATTGTTTCTTCAATCAAAAACAATCCAGATCCCCAACTTTGTTCATTACAAATCAAAATTTGCCAGTTTTTAAAAAATGTACTTGCGAAATAAAATGGGTAAATGCAGTAAAAATTACCTGCTGTAGAATACAAAATTTTATTAAACTGTCTATAGTATATACATAGTAGTCCATATAGATATTTATCGCCGCCCTTGTGGCGCAGTGGTCTGAGCGCTGGCTTAAGACCATTCATCCGAGAAGGTTTGGATCCTGATGAGGCATGGATGCTGTGTCCGTCTTACGGTGCTGGTTCTCTCCCTTTTCCTGGAGTCAGTGGCCCTAAATTAAAACCGAGCTACTGTTTGTAGCGAGTTACTCACGGTGGTCGTTAGTCCCCAATCAAAAAATAAAAAAAAAAGATATTTACCATAATGTTCGTATATGTTTGAGACAGTTCAGTAAAAAATATGCGTCAAATAAAAAAATACACAAATGAGGTAAAAATACACTTGAAAATTAAAAGAAAAAGTTTATTATATGAATGGCAAATAAATAAAATACCTTTTTTTTTATTGGAGTTTCAATGACCACCGTGAGCAACTGAATGGGTCATAAGCAGTCGCCCATCCTTAATTTAGGGTTACTGGATACAAGCAAGGGATAGAGCCTGTGCCGTAAGACAAACACAATATCCATGCCTCACTAAGATTCGAACTCGGACCCATGAAGCGAAAGCTTAGACCACTGCGTCACCGAGGACAGCTCAATATTACTTTTTCTACTCGAGATTTTTAAATCCACAGCGAAAAATATTTAAAACACGCAGGAAAAAAAGTAGCCCAAAAAGTAGCCAAGTAGCAGACGGAAAAAAAAAAAACAAAAAACAAAAAACAGTAGCATATTGCTTTTCAAAGTAGCCGAATCTGGCAACACTGTGTGAGAAACCGGGTGGGGTATCGAAAAGTCGCTGCAAAGTGAATTTGCCACTCGCTCACGGATGAACACAAGGAAATCGTATTATCACTTGGCGCCAATGGAAGTTCCAGCTACGAAGTGGGCCACACCTTTTGGATCGAGGCGTCACATGTGACGAATCTTTTTTTCACCCTTTCGATCCAGAAACAAAACAACAGAGCACCCAATGGAAACACCCCGATCCAAGAAAGCAAAGGTTCAAACAACTGCAGGAAATGTCTTGCACCTGGTTTTCTTCGATAAAATTGGAATTGTGTATGACCATTATAACGTAACCCTTTTAAAGTTATGTAAGATTTCCGGTTAAATAGAAGTTAAAATAACGGTAAATGTGATGCAACTAACTGTGCCAGATAGCTCACGTTATAGTAAAGCTCTTACAAAGGCCAGACGAAACATATACACAAGTCCAACGTACGTCAACTTTTTATTGGTCCAGCAACATTAGACGTAATCCAAAACACACGGCTTCACATATCTTAGTGAATAAGTCCAACTTACGTCAACTTTTTATTGGTCCAGCAACATTGGACGTAATCCAAAACGCACCACTTCACATATCTTAGTCAATAAGTCCAACTTACGTCAACATTTTATTGGTCCAGCAACATTAGACGAAATTCAAAACGCACCGCTTCACATATCTTAGTCAATAAGTCCAACTTACGTCAACATTTTATTGGTCCAGCAACATTAGACGAAATTCAAAACGCACCGCTTCACATATCTTAGTCAATAAGTCCAACTTACGTCAACATTTTATTTGTCCAGCAACATTAGACGAAATTCAAAACGCACCACTTCACATATCTTAGTGAATAAGTCCAACTTACGTCAACTTTTTATTCGTCCAGCAACATTAGACGTAATCCAAAGCACACCATTTTACATATCTTAGTCAATAAGACCAACTTACGCCAACCTTTTATTTGTCCAGCAACATTAGACGAAATCCAAAACACACCACTTCATATATCTTAGTCAAGAAGTTTACAATCAAAACTCAGTAACGATCTAACATCACACACACAAAACAACTACTGCATGGTCTTTTGAACTAACGTTCTTATCACATGCATGCGTTACTCTTATTTCGACCTCAGATTGTTGCAAACATTATTATCGATTGAGGGAAAAGACATAACGATAAGGTTTGAAAATGTCTAAGAGAACGAACTCAAATTTACGTAGAAAAAGAAACGCAAAAGGAAAGTTAAAATAGAATATATGTTACACCATGTTATTCCACAAGAGGGAAATTGTCACTGAGGCTATTATTCTGAAGTTCTCAAATGCCCTCTAAAGAAAAAATTCCCAAAACGCCCTGACTATGCACAAACCGGTGCCATTTTACACATGATAACGCCCGTGCACATCGTGCTTTATTTACCCTGCAGATTATCCAAGATCACAGCATCGAAATTATTGCGCACCCTCCGTATTCGCCGGATCTGGCACAACCTATTGCTTTAACTAAAGAAACAACCTTCTGGGCTTCGGTTTACAACAAATAATGAGCTGAACAATGCTGTGATGGACATCCTGAACCACACGTCGAGGGAGGGCTTCGAACACAAATTTTGGACGTGGATAGAAAGGTGGGGGCTGGTGCATTCAGATAGTGGGAGAATACCTCGAACGTACGTAAGTGTAGGTATGTTTACCGAATTACACTTCTGCTCCATGTAAAATCAGTCTCGCTGCTTTTTGAACGACTCTCGTACATGGGTTATTTTATCTACACTGCGAAGGCCTCAAAGCTTTATACCGTTTAGGACTTAGTGGTGATCGAATCCACCAATATAAATGAATCCACAGTTCTATCAGCAATATGCAGTATGGCTGATGAACGTTGTTCAGTGGTGATCGAATCCACCTATATAAATGAATCGTTGTTCTATCATCCATACTGCATATGGCTGATAGAACAACGTGTCTTTTAGCAGAAGCACGTGACTTCGATCTACGAAATTCACCGCTCAACATGTAAATCACAACACCGACGAGTCAGAGGCAGTGACATGGAAAAAAGAAGGAAGGCACCTGAGATATGAAAACTACCAAAGTTTTGCAGATATAAAAAACTCAGACGCAGGCTGCGCAGAGTTTAAATACTTCCCAAGTACAGGCTTCCCGTAGAGCAAGGCGCACTTTCAGAAATTACTTGATTCAGAACATGCTACTGATACGTCCATAAATTCTTATGGTTCGGTTGTACGGCAGAGGATTGCTGATATGAAAAAGCTCGATGCCATCCTGTAAGCAATTCTTGACTGTATGCGGCGTAGTGGAATAACTGCAACCTTGTGTGTAACGCTATGTCACAGAATCTGTAACAACGCAATGGGAAGGAAGTGAGCAGGGTGCCATATCACAACGCATGACGTTCGTTTGTTATGCAGTGGGATCATCGCTATCCATTCACCTCGTCGCCCGCCCTGCAGAGTGATCTATCCAACAATAGGACACGGTAGGTCATATCGTAGGATTACCGGATGAGAAGCCTATCTACGAACACAATACTGATGCCACTTCAGAGGGTACGTCGTCTGGAAAGGTGCAGAGAGAGAGAGAGAGAGAGAGAGACACGACACTAAACTGTGGAATGGAAGAGAATGCTCTTTCATGATTGACACCAGATGTCTCATGTTTACACGGCGCCATCATTTTCGACGCAATATTGAGGCGTTTGCTTTTCATAATGCAGATATCCAATGTGATTCCTTTTTTTTTTTTTTGTCATTGAAGGTTTAACGACCCCCATGATTAACTCAATGGGCTATAAGAAGTCTTTCGTCTCCAATTTAGAGCCAGTGGTTCCAGGGAAGAGAGACAGAGAGAGAGAGAGAGAGAGAGTAAGTGCCGTAAGACTAACACAAAATCCATGCCTTACCAGGATTCGAACCCGGACGAATTGTCATAAGCCAGCGATTAGACCACTTTGCCACCGCAGCAGTCGCGATGTGATTCACTAGTGTGGCGTGAAACCAAATGCGGCAGGAAATTCCTTGCCATTATTCCTGGCATTTTGTGAGCTAAACGTAAAGTTTTCATCCCCAATCTCGCCATACGAACTTTACTTGCAGCAACGCCGGAACGGCCCTACAGAAGAACAGTGCCCATCGGCACACTGTTCGTGTTAAAGGGTCATTCTCCCAAGGCTTACCATATCTTGTCGCCTATCACGCGTGTATGGGACGTAGTAGGTCTCCACATACACCTTACGCAATTCGGCAGCTACCAACGACTAGCTGCCTACCTAGGATGTTGCTGCTTGGAGCGCCATCCCTCAGAAGACCACTCATCATCTCAATCACGATTTCAGTAATCTCTTGTCGTCTGCAGAAAGATTGTGCGTTTTCCAGAAATGGACCAAATCCGAGCAGAACAATCCTGAGTAAATGAATGCATCTTATCTTTTCACATTTTTAGGAGGGGGCGTTATGATGTATTTACAAACTCTTTGCCTCCTATGAATTTCTCGACTATATGCGAACCTCATTTAGACGTAGGGATTTTTATGGTGAGTACTGTATTTGCACAAGCGTAAGAACCAAAAGCTGCAGACTGCTTGACAGATAGGGAAATGTTTTTTCCACTTCAGTAAGTTGAAACATCATCATCATCATTATCATCATTGTCAACCATTATCAATCCACTGCTGGACGAAGGTCTCCCCAAGTTTCCTCCACAACGGTTTGTCTTGTGCCAGTCTCCTCCATGTCACTCCTACATACTTTCGAATTTCATCCACCCATCTCTCATGTGGTCTTCTTCTAGGTATTTTCCTGTCCCTTGGAATCCAATATAAAATTTCGGCTGTCCATGGATGGTCTGTCCTTCTGGCAGTATGTCCAGTCCATTGCTCGTTCGTGACAGACTTAGTGTCGGTGGCTCCAACATTTTATGCATTTTAGTGTGGAATACCTCGTCCCTCACTCTCCTGTTGCGTGGCCCGGCTGTTTAAAGGTACTGTGTACGTTTTGAGCTACTTTTCTAGCGTTCTCATCCTCATATTAGTTCATATTCATTCGTTTTCTTATCGTTTGCTCGTTTGTTTACGTTTGGAAGCTGCCAACATGGCGGCTTCCGGTATTTCCTTATCATCTATGGGCGTGGCGGATGCACGTCACGTCACACTTCTCACGTCCATGGAAGTTAACATACTCTCGTCCTCAGATGTGTCTGCTCAGATGCTTTCCCAGCTTTCTAGTACTCCTGCGCCGGTGCCTTCACTGGACTTGGCTGCGCTTTCTTCCTCAGCTCCTGCATCTGCCTCGGTGCCCTCCCTGGGTACTACTGATTCTACTGCCTTGCCTTCGGCCTGTGCTTCTCTTCCCTCACAGCGTTCTGTGCCTGCCGGATCCAAACAGACTTCTCTTCCGAGGATGTCATTTGCCTCTAAAGTGCAACGAGGCGCTACTTCTACGTCCGATTCCTCTCAACCAGATGGTCTTTTGCAAGCAACACCTATTATTCAGGAATTCAACCACAAGGTGAAGGTAACGATACATGACAATTCGCAGATTGGCCGTGAGTTCCATAACCTCCTGAATAGAGGTGTGCTCTTTCATGCTTTACCAAATACTCCATTGACACGCTACATGGAAGCCCTCTCTGGACATGTGTCGTCTGCGTCCATTGCAGGACTTTCCCGCACTCCTCGGGGTATTTCGGTACAGTTCAATCACAAGGATGATGCTGACTTTTTTCTTGCAAACGGACTTTCGATTGGGACAAACCATCTCATCCCGTCGCCTCTTTCCAAGCGACCGTTGAACATCACGTTCTATCCTGTTCCACAGGAAGTGCCTGACACTGCACTTCCTCTCCTTGTCAGTCATGTCATGTTTGTAAAATTGTTGGCAAGGTCCGTCGCCTCTCTGACGCTCCCCGCGGAACTCCATTTGCACATGCTACCGGACCTCGCCGTCAGTTATTGGTCGTCTTTCCCACTGAGAAAGCCTTGGCGGATTTCCCTACAGAAGCTACTGTTGAAATTGGCGCACGAACGTACAGTTTCAAGATTTTCACTGCTCACTATTGTACACACTGTTTAACACAGAATCACACTACTGCATCCTGTGACCGCGTTCGACGTGGACGTTCATCAAGTTCGCATTCCACTGCTGACCACATTGGTCTTTCTACTATGCCCACTACCGGTAGTTTGCCTGAAGCGAATTCTTCGTTTCTCCGTCAGACGAACATTTCCGTCACGGACAATGCTGCCTTTCATCCTCTCCCGACCCGTACGATTGGGCATCCACCTTCAAGATTGACAGAGTTGTCTTCGACTACAGATGTGTCTACAGCGGAGTGTTCCGATCCGGGTGTGTTGAGTGGTGGTTTGGCGGATCGGCCGTCTGGCTCTTCTCCTAGCCTCTCGGATTTCGGATCTCCATTTACAACCTTGTCTCCCATACCCTTGTTGAAACATCTTCCCGAAGCCTCGGCTGTTGTACCAGTCTCCACTCAGGCAGCTCAGCTACGTACTGCTTCTTCGGCGACGTTCGCTTCCTGGTCTCCTGACTTGGGAGGTGAGCCTGATCCACTAATGGATACATCCGCCTCAGCTTCTTCTTCGAAGCGGATTGGAACTTCCAAAGGCGCTGTAAAACAGAAAAAGTTAAAACAACTTTCTGTGCCACATTCTGAGGATTCATCCAGTGTTCCCGAGGTTTCCGGTTCCGGTGTTTCTCCACCTGATGATTCTTCAAACAGTATGCTTCTCCGCTCAGGTCCTGTCAATCCTCTCTCTGATGCTGAGGTTCTACAGGCCGTTGATACGTTTCCTCCAGTTCCTGGACCACTGTCCAGACAGCAACTTTTACGTCTTTTTCAACCTGCACGTACGATTGTTGGTTCTAAAGAATTCCTTCACACACCTGATCTGGACCTATATGCAGCGGTAACGCAATTCGAAGCTTATGTGTCACTTTTTAAAGGAGGCGAGACGTTACACGCGCCGTCTCGCCTCCTTGAAGGAACTCGTTGAGAAGCATATATGTGATACCTTCTATCCTTTTACCGATGACTTTTAGCTTTGTTCCTCACACCGATTACTTTTTGTTCTCTCAATGCTAGGGGATTTGCGAACCCGTTCGCAGATGCCCTGGTTTTGCAGACTTAGTGCATGTTGATTCTGATGTTTTCATTGTGTGTTTTTACTGTGATTCACAAGTAATGTATTGAAAATTTGCTTTATTTGCTTTATTTAATGTATTGTAAATTTGCTTTATTTTAAAGTTGCGATAATTGCGTGTTTTTGCTCTGTTTTCACAACTAATCGGTCTCGTTACTTGTGTGATCTCATTATCTCAGTATCATTATCTTATCTGTTGTTTCCTGAATTTGTGCCTGTTTTTTAAATTACCTATAATTGTGAGTGTTTGCTGTGTTAGTGCTTTCCTCGATCGCGGATTATTATAGTGGTACGTTTGTTACCTTTGTTATTTTTATAAAGTTGCTGAGGTACTCGATGTTGTTTTGCGCTCTAACCACATTTCAGTTCCGTTCGGTTGATTTATGATAGCATAGCACATTTCATGCATTTGTGCACATGTGTTATAGTGTTTGACATGCCGTTAGGCCATTCATTGTTCGTGTGCATATTCATTTCCTTTCTGCGTAACGTTGTGCTGCATCGTGGATGTACTGACTTTCCGCACTGTTGTTTTCTGTACTGCAGCTTTTAATGAATCTCCTATGTCTGTATTTCGTTATAGCAATAAACTGGGTACCACTATGGTACCCACAGTTACCAATACCATGGCCATTTCAGGGATTTAACTCTGATCATGATGTCTTCCACTCTTGTCATTTTTCTGATCCACGAGTTCCTCTTCTTATCTCTCCTGTTTACACCAATCATGTCCCTCTCCACGCTCCTTTGAGTTGTCTGCAGCCGTTGTATGTCTCTTTTAGTTACGGTCCACGTCTCTGCACCATACGTAAGCACTGGAAGGATGCATTGATCAAACACCTTTCTTTTTAGAATGTGATTCACGAAAATGTGTAGAAACATACAAGTAAATAATCCGTGAACCAATGACATTTATAGAAGTATTAAGAAATCTTGTTGGAAACATTTATGCTGTCATAAACGCAAAACATCTGGGTTAATTACACTTCAGATCGCCGTATTTTCTTTATTTTGTCTTTCTGGGACGAAAACTTAATGACAGTACACTTATGCAGTGTTAGAAACCTACGAGGTTTTATTTACTTGAGACACGATATGCAGAAAGACAGATGTCGGCATCACACGAAATTGATCACCTCCCTGTTTATAACTTCGACTAATTACTGAGGTAATTACTGGACGCATTAATTTATGATGTCTTACTGAACAAAGTGACTTAGCGTACGGTCTGATCGTGTTCGCCAGTACTTTACTCAGGTACTTACAGCCTATGCTTTTAATCATTCCTACCGTTAAGAGACGACAAGCAATATATCAGGTATTGATGCAAAACTCATACCCCTCTTAAATTTTCATCACTGCCTTCCATATTTGAAATATAGGAATATACACTAGTGCTCAAAATTAAACAATCATCCACCAAAACACATGCAGCTGCTGATGTATGCAAAATAATGCACTAAAAATTGGCGAACTAGCTAACTTCTCCTAGAGGAATACTATCATGCATTTTTTTTGCCCCAGGTAGGATAGAATATGCAAATGAGGATTACGTTAACTAGACGCGCGAGTCTAGGCTCTTGTAGCTTTTCCAGACAACCTCTACTTTTAATTGAGTAGTTAGTTGAGATAATTATCTTAGAAAGTATAGAGGATTTTCTGCTGTGAAGTTTGATTGTAAGAGTGGAAGCAGTTCAGCCCAAGAAGGAAGTTTCTGGAGCATTGCGTGTTCCTTAAATTGTCCTCTAAAGACTCAATAGACAGAAAATGCTCGTCGTCCACCGCGACAAGTCCGATTCACGGACATGAATGCTTCAGACGATCATTATATGAGTCTGTGCGTGCCGAACTATCATAACGCTTCGTTTTTGTTTAGCATTCTCATCTATTCATTTATTGTCTAGTCAAGTCACCGCTTTCAAATTGCTCAGATGCTCTATTATTCATTTCGCTGTCTACCTTCCTTGAAAACACCATCTGGTTGATGTGCGAATGATTGGAAACTCTTATCAGGTATTGATGCAAAACTCATACCCCCTCTTAAATTTTCATCACTGCCTTCCATATTTGAAATATAGGAATATACACTAGTGCTCAAAATTAAACAATCATTCTACGCCAATAAATTCGGATGAATAGTAAAGTTTTAGTATTTTGGGTATAGTTGGTGTACTAGTATTTTGAGTATAGTTGTTATTAATTAAACGTATTTTGTTAGTTAGAACACGCAGTTCCTGAGTTGTAGTCAGGAGAATTTTGACAGTTTTCTTGGGTGTCGAGCTTAAAACCGATCGGATTCGAAACATGAGGTTCCAATATGAATTAAAGAAAAAAGGTTTTTGGAAACACGTGGAGGACATCATTAAACGACTACCCTTGAATCAGTACGTGGGCCTCTCACAACTTCAAACTGAATGGAAAGCAGTTGTTTCCTTATTTATAAATCTCTAACACTGTTGTACTAATTCGGCACTCCTCCAGAATTAATAGGGGAGTTAAGACATTTGACGTGGTAGAAGAATACATTTCTGGCAACAACATAACTTGTTTTGTAGTCTATTGTGTTTTTTGTTATTGGAGGTTTAACGACTACCGTGAGCAACCCAATGGAATCTAAGCAGTCGCCCATCCCTAATTTAAGGCCACTGGTACCAGGGAAGCGATAAAACTAGTGCCGTATGATGAAAACAGCACCCATGCCTCACCGGGATTCGACTTCGCACCCAACTCGGACGAATAATCGGAAGCCATCGCTTAGACCACTTCGCCACCGGGACGTCACAGTCTATTTAGTATTAGACTACTTACCTCCAAAACCTCATCTTTAATTCAAATATTAATGCATGAGAAAAAGTCACATGGTAAATGTAAGTGTTTATAAAAAAATTACTTTGATACTAAAAATTACAAAATGTTACAAAACTAAAGGATTAACATTGACGACTGAAATTTAGTGTAAACAATTTTGTCATTTCGCCAACGTGTTGAATTCTGGAACATATTTTTGACCCAGAGTACCTTAAATTGTGCCTTTTGATGTGTTTACTTACAGTTATTTCTTTCGTAGGTTCAACACTGCTGGAATTAAGGATGTTATTTAAATGTAATGTAACTAAACACACAAAGCACAATGCACGCAAACATATAAAATACATATTTAGACGATCAAAAAGTCGATTAGATGGTAATTGGCTTTGTTCGTTCAATCCCGCATGTGTAGCAAGCAGATAAAGTACCTTTTCTAGACCAAAAGAACTAGTTACAATAAATGCTGAAAACATGTATTGTGTCTTTTTTTCTTCTCTCTTCTTGTTGTCCTAAAGGGTTTTTAACCTTTTAAACGGGCGATATTGCTAATAGTTACCCAGAATTTTCTGAGCTCACTGAATGAAAATATTCTTATAGCGATGGGAGGTTACGTAAGCTACGGAAGAACAATTACTCTCCCCTTTCATCCCAGCAGTATCACCAATCACATGTGATAAAAGCGCTTTCTTCTAGTTCTTTATGATGTGCTCCATGACCCACGGCATGATGGCAAATGGCTAATACCCTTATTAGGGATAGCATGTCACTGTCTAGAAACAAGTGGCTCAAACACCTTCTCTCTCAAATCTTAGATCCCCAGAATGGTTGTTGCTTTTTCAGCAGGTTAAACAGAAATAATTAGTGTCAGTTATCCCCCAAATTGGCTACTTAAATTAGCAAAGCGGAGAAGTAAAGTTCACTCGTTCAAGCGGCATGCGGCACACTTCTTAGACAGCGAATATATTCGTTCCAGCTGATTTCAATGCCTTTTGCTCACCTTGTGTTAGCCGCCTCAATGGAGCAGTGGTCTAAGCGCTGGCCTATGACCATTATTCCGCAAGGGGTCCGGGTTCGAATCCCGGTGAGACCTGTATGTTGTGTTTGTCTTACGGCACTGGCTCTCTCCCTTCCCTGGAACCACCAGCTCTAAATTAGGGACGGGCTACTGTTTATAGCCTATTGAGTTGCTCACGGTGGTCGTTAAACCTTCAGTCAAGAAAAACAAAAAAACAACAACCTTGAGTTAATTCCTTCCAGTAAGGGGTGAATATTGCTATCTGAATGTTCTCATAAGCGAAAACTGTTTTATTTGGGGCATATAAAAGCCTTGTACTGCTGCATCGTCATTGTTATCCATCATTCTCATCCAAATGCTAGATCAAAATTTTCTTGAGCAAATTTGTTCCATATAATTCCAGTATTCTTTGTCCCTCGTGGATATGATTTGGGTGTTTACCAGTCCCTTGAAATCCAGTTGTGCACTCAGCTGTCGAACAGTTGTCACTTCTTCTAAGAATACTTCCAGACAATGACACCTGGATGTCTTTACTTTGATCATCATTATGACCAATCCTTTCATTGTCCTTTTGTTCTTAGTCGCCATAGGCATGCATTCATTTATGCACCTTTCAGTTGTCCACAGCCCCCACATATCATTTTTAGTAAAGGTCCTTATCTCTGATCCATAGGTAACAACTGAAGACATGCATTGATTAAACATTTGTCGTCCTTTCAAGAAGTAAAGCTCTACTGAATACCATAATGTTTATTTCAAATACACTCCACTCACATTTTAGGCACCTATTAATTTCGTCTTCTATGTCAGTCCTGGCTGAATATCTACTGTTTAGTTCTAAATTTCAAGAAAATACTTGGTAAATAATTTCAATAAAAGACTTACATAACAATTCTTCAGTTTGATGGGTTATGTTATTTCATTTCTTCAGTCTTGTCAGGAAGTTTCAGTATTATCGAAATCTGAGGAAGTACTTGAAAAATTCACCATGTCGTCATTTAAATAAAGGTGAACTAAATAATCTGCACTAATCTTTATCTTGCCCTTTCCTTGTTCAATGATTGAAAGACATTCTGCATTGAATAGATTGCGTGATCTTATGTCCCCTAATTCGTTAATTTAATTAGAATTAAAGAAATGGGTGATATTACGTAACTTAATTTGTTAATTTAATGAACATTGAGTGATTAAAATTAATAAATAAAACTAAAATAATTTTTATAATAAAACAATGCTACAAGCGCCTTTCTACCTTTTAAATGAGTGAAAATTAATTTAGTGAGCCAAGACTGCGCTATCATAAAGCTCTTTGCGCAAGAAATGGAAAATTTAGAAGTCATCCCAGGATGTCCAAAAAATATATACACTGAAGTGCTAACAGTCATGGGACACATTATCGTGTAGGAACTCTTCTTGCTCGGCAAAGTCCAGCGACTCGACGTGGCATGGATTCTACAAGTGGCGAGAGACTTCTGCAGAGTTGTTGAGCCATGCCATCGGAATAGCCGCCCACATTTCCCTGGTATTTCTAGGTGCAGGATCTTGGAAGCGAATGGGCGTTTCCACAACATCCCATAAGTGTTATATTGGGTTTGTGTAGGGCGAAAGTGGTGGCTATACCATCTGTTAGAACTGTCCAGAATACTAATCGAACCAATTTTGAGCAACTTGGGTTCAATGGCATGGTGCATTGTCCGCCTGGAAAATATCATCGTTGTTGGGATACGGGAAGTCCATGAAGGGCAACAAATGCTCACCTAGCAGAGCAACAAAGCAATTACCGGTTAATGACGTGTCTATGAGGACCAGAGGACCCAACCTGCACCACGTAAAGACACCCCATACATGTATGGAACCACCACCATCTTGCACAGTGCCTTGTTGACAGCTTGGGTCCATGGCCTCATGGAGTCTGTATCACACCCAAACCATACCACCAGCGCATAACAACTGGTAGAGTGACTCATTGGACCGCGCCACATGTTGCCAGTCTTCCAGGGCCCAATTACGGTGTTCACGAGCCCAGGTGTGGCGCGGTACCAATGTAGTGGTGCTAACAAAGACACTATGGTGTGTCTTTTACTCCCATACACCATGGACGCTAAATTACGCTGCACTGGCCTGATGGATATAACTGTGGTACCTCCAACTTTGAATGTGGATGTTATTTGAGCTAGTCTGGAAGTATTCTTAGAAGAATTGTCTGGAAGTATTCTTAGAAGAAGTTTTGTATTTCTTTTTGGAGCTAACCTATGAATCTCAGAGAACAGCTTAGTGATATGATATATTTGAGCTAGTGTAGCTTCTCTGTTTGCATGGATAATGCTGGTCCGACACCGCTAGTCACAGTCACTCAGCACCCGTGGTCAGCCACTGCGCTATCCACGGTGGGTAGTAATGCCTTGCATGAGGTATTCTCGGTACACACATGACACCGTGCATCGAGGGATGTTGAATGTTCGCATAACTTCGGAAACTGTATGTCATAT
This sequence comes from Macrothele yani, assembly GCA_039090855.1. Lineage (NCBI taxonomy): Eukaryota > Metazoa > Arthropoda > Arachnida > Araneae > Macrothelidae > Macrothele > Macrothele yani. The sequence continues at coordinate 143,858,673 of CM077002.1, forward strand.
CCGCCTGACTCCTATTACCATACCTCGTTCAAACTCCAATAACTCACATCGATTTGCCATGATCCCACTCTAAGTAATTAAACCTGACACATGAGACTACATCTGGCAAATGATAAAAATTGAACCGTGTATCGAAGCCTTTATACGACGGCAGGGACAGTTAAAATGTTGCATACTGCTATCCCATGACATTTGGAACTTCAGTGTAGTGGGGAAGTCTAAAAACCGCAAAACCGTCGGCATAACCAATTCATAATTGGAGAGATTTGAAGCCAAATAAGAGAGAAGAAAAAAAGAAGATGGATTAATTTTGAATAAAGGGGATCCCCTCATTTCCGACGGGAATGCACAGAAGCCGCAGGCAAATGAGGAGACTAATGTGTCTTTGAATTCACTTGAGCTCTCGGATCTTTCCTGGATCCAGCTCTTCATCTGATGAGTGAGAAAGTGATCTCTTACGGAGGTTCCCTGGAACGGGAACTAGATTAAAGTATACAATAAGGGATGTTACGGAGCGTCTTAAATCTCTGCACTGACTACAGGATATACCGTGCAGCTAAGAGATCTGAATTGCGTCACCATGTCTTCATAAAGCTTATAACGTAACCCTTTTTCGTGTACGAAACTGGATCGAGCTCTTCATCTGATGAGTGAGAAAGTGATCCCATACGGAGGTTCCCTGGAACGGGAACTAGATTAAAGTATAGAATTAGGGGATCTTAGGGAGCGTCTTAAATCTCTGCACTGCTACAGGGTACCCGTGCAGCTTAGAGATCTGAATTATAACGCTACCCTTTTTCGTGGGCGAGATTGGTGTTACGCTATGTTTAAAACCATGACTAAGGAAATGTTCAACTAAATAAGAATACGATGCAACAGATGCACGAAGTAGCTCTAATTTAAGGTTTTACGGCCAGACGAAACATATACAGAAGTCAAACTTACGATAACAATTTATTGGTCAAGCAACGAATGATGACATACGCAACATAGCACTGCTAGTATTACACTTAACGTATTCACGTATATTCTAGCTTAACAAAGATCGAAAATCACCACACACACACACACACACACACATACACTATGTAACTGCTGTGTCCTCCTTTTTATCTATCGCTCTTATCACATTCATACGTCACTCTCTCTGACCTCAAAAGTGTTGCCAACCTCATTCATGTCAGAGAGAAGATATCACGTTAAGTTTGGAAAGTGCAAAAGAGAACAAACTAATATTTACATAGGAAAAGGAACTAAAAATTAAAGTTATATTAGAATATAGCTCACATGCTGTATGTAACTGTTTTATTCCAGAAAACTGTTGAATACATAAACAATAACATCTCATGTGCGCTATGCAGTGAACCTTATAAAAACTTTGTTTTTGTATATGGTGTTCCACTTGCTACTTTACCCAAGTATTTATTAATAACGTCGTCAGTAATTGCAGTAACTGAGTGATATTGGGTAAGAACAAACCTTCATCCATGGAAAACAGAACCTTATCATGAGAATGTTGCGCCACGGAACTTCTCCTTCATTTTTAGAAACAACCAGAAATCGCACGGAGCGAGATCAGGATCAGAGGCAAGGTGTGGCATGATTTCAATATTGCACTTCGTACGAAAGTCTTGAGTAATGACCGCTCACATGACACTTCGTACGTGTCATGTGAGCGGGCATTACCATGGTATAGGGTCCACTTGCCCAAAAGTTCCGGTCCCCTAACCGATATGTGTCGTCTCAGACGATTCAAGACTGGAAAGTAATACTCAGTACTGAGAGTAATTTGTGGAAGAAAGGCATGATGCTAGACTACACCTTTATGATCAAAGAAAATTACCATAATCACCTTCCCAGCTCATTTGGTTTGGCGGATTTTTTTCGGAAGAGGCGAGGTTGTGTGTAGGGCCAGACATATCAATTCTTAAATAATACCTTTTATTCCCGTCGTATAACGAGCTACCACCTCGCATTTATTATACGATCTGGCTATCAAGGCGGCTGAAGGCGTCCTTGTGTAGAAGAATAATTACTTCGACAAAACCCAGTCCAGTACACGGAAATAAAAAACAGCAATACTTTATTATTCCGATAACATTTGCTTCACGGGTTTCCGATGGCTTCCGGCTCAGCGTCCCCTTGCTGACCACGTGCTACTTTTCACAATTCTTTCCGCGATACCCGGTGGACGAAGGAATCCTCCTTTCCGTTCACCACGCTGTACTTCTGCAGTACCCGCAGCCCTTCCGTAAAACCGGTGTCCAAACCAGGACCCTCTCTCCTTGACGACCGAAGCTCAGCTGTCTCACTAAATTCTATTGGCCCTTTTTGTCCTCTACCACGCATGCGTAAGAAAACATGTTACCTCGGTCAGCACGTGAAATACCTGAGCTCAGAAATGTCGTCGGATACCCGCAGGCGATTACAACTGCATGTATACAAAAACGGTACGACAACTTGTTTAACAGAATCATTCTATCAGCCGACTCTTCGATGTCAGGTGCCCCAGGCTTTCATGCACCACTCCCTTTATCCTCACATAGGATTAAAATTGTTCCACGTGGTGATGGATGTCAGTTCTTAGTTGAAACAATAAAATGGCGGAATGAAGCGGCCGTCCGCACGTGTGTTTATCACAACATTAAAATTAAAAAAAATTAATAACTGATAGCTTGATTGCGGGCGACCCTTACACTGTGTGTTTCCAGACACTCGTCGCGGCTTTGTGAGGGGTGCGAAATAGTGGACCTTTGTTTCATCGGTTTAGAAAGTTTGTATCCTTTGCAGTCATTTTTTTCACTAATGATGCTGACCGTGTTTTGAAACCAATTTCTGTGTCTGAAACTGCAGACAATTGAATAATCTATTTTGATGAATTATTGAAAAAATCCAGAGCCTGAATTGTTACAACCATGTTATGATGTACAGTATATTGAAAGACCATTGAAATTGTTAACGCATTAGTTAAAGAGCATAGTTTGCGTGATGAATTCTGAAAATATGTATTTGTTGAGTTGTTGCGATTGACCTTGTTCAAGTTGATTTGTATGTTTTAATATTACTAATATCAATTGACTCATAATTCAGTAGTGGTGTTCTTGTACACAGTAGTGTGAGTACATTTGATTTTATATATAATTCAAGACTACACACTTGTGATGTTGATTTAGAATAATGTATCAACGTTTATTCACAATTAAATGTTTTATTAGCATCGACTATAGTTTCGCAGAGCGTTTGGCTCGGCATCATCAGGACGAATGGAGCGTAAACATGCAAATCATTGTGACATTATCAGAGTTCTGACGGTCACGGTTTTTTGTGAGTTGTTTCCACTCGCTTGAAAGAAATGGCGTAGACGACATGTCTTTGACAAGTCGTGAAGAATTCCGGTATATGTGGAAAGCTTCTAATACATTAAGCTTGTTAGTCGAATCAGGTTTATCAATAAGAGTAGCGTTTCCAAAAAAAATTATGGTTATTTTCGTGATAATGTTGGGCTATTGATGACTTCTTCAGTTCATAGTTCCGTACGTAAGTCTTGTGTTCCTTCACACGGAAACTTAAAGCTCTGCGGGTCTGTCCTATATATGAGAGTCCACATTCACAAGGTATCTGATAAATTCCCCAGGAATTTGTGTCTTGGACGTAGTCTTTTGATCTGTAAAAATTCATCTTGTTTATGTGTTTGAAAATAACTTTGAAGTTAAACCTTTTGAGAATTTTTGAAATCCTGAAGCAAATCTGAGGAGCAAATGGGATAACCGCCTAATTCGTTCATACTAGGAGGTCTACTGGCGTGAGCGAGCAGACAGGCATTGGCTTACTAAATTTTTGGACCTCTTTTTTGTCACGAAAGGGCTATATCCTCTGTGTACTGCAGTTCGTTTAAGAAAATCAAGCTCTTTTTGTAAGGAATCCTCAGTTGAGCATATATCTACTGCGCGATATACGTATGTGTAGAAAGCAGAATTTTTTTGTTTGCATGGGTGATTTGATTTTGCATGTGGAGGTAAGGAAACAGCAAATGGCTTTCGATAAACTGTTGTACTAAAGGCTCCTTCAGAGCATGGCACAAGGACATCTAGGAATGGTAAGCAGCCATTATTTTCAGTCTCACATGTGAACTGTATATGAGGATCAATTCAATTGATAAGTTCAACGAATTTAGGTAGTTCGGCGTTCCTGCCTTTCCAGAGGACAAAGGTATCATCTACATATCGAATCCACAGGTCGAATGTAACCAGCTGAAATAGTTTGTCCTCAAAGTGACGCATGTAGACTTCGCATAAAACAGGCGACAGTGGGCTACCCATTGCAAGACCTTCCGTCTGTTGAAAAAACCTTCCACGAAATTAGGAACTGTTTTGCTTGATACAAATAAATTTCCACTAATCCCAAAATTTCTTCAACTTCCGGTTGGTTGAAATGATGTTCAATGAGACTTATTTTCAGAGATTCGAGGGCTCCATTTAGTGGAATACTTGTGAACATGGATTTCACATCGAAGGATAACATGAACTGGTCGTTGTATGGATGTTGTTTAGGCACATTGACAAATTCAGTGGCATTTTTTACAGCAGTTTTTTTTGAAGAAGTCGTTATGGTGGATAGTTTCGAAGATAGAAATTTGGCCAACTTATGAGTAGCAGAGCCGATATTGCTGACGATGGGACGGAAAGGGACGCGAATCTTTTGTATCTTCGGAAGTGCATAGAAACGCCGACAATGGGCATACGAGGGTTTCAGATAATATTTTGAGCGGTGGACCCTCAGATACCTTGTGATTGTGGACTCTCATATATAGGACAGACCCGCAGAGCTTTAAGTTTCCGTGTGAAGGAACACAAGACTTACGTACGGAACTATGAACTGAAGAAGTCATCAATAGCCCAACATTGTCACGAAAATAACCATAAATTTTTGTCTGGAAACGCTATTCTTATTGATAAACCTGATTCAACTAACAAGCTTAATGTATTAGAAGCTTTCCACATATACCGGAATTCTTCACGACTTGTCAACGACATGACGTCTACGCCATTTCTTTCAAGCGCGTGGAAACAACGCACCAAAAACCGTGACCGTCAGAACTCTGATGATGTCACAATGACTTGAATATTTACGCTCCATTCGTGCTGATGATGCCGAGCCAAACGCTCTGCGAAACTATAGTCGATGTTAATAAAACATTTAATTGTGAATAAACGCTGATAAATTATTCTACATTTGATTTTCTTGTTTCTTAATGTTAGTTATCATACAGTTGTTCATATTAATATTGTGTATGAACTCTCTATTTACATTGTTGGGTTCCAGACGTCTAGGATTAATTTGCGATTGTTTATTATTTGATTTTATATTGTTCTTTAATATTTATTACGCATGGGTATTGTGCCTTTATTCATGATTTTATCTATCAATAAATCGGGTGTGTTTCATACCTGCAATTTTGAAAAAGCAGACAACCTACATATCACGAACATTGCGTTTGCAGAAAAATGCGCATTTTGTCGAGATTGAGTGCTATTTACGAAAACACTTGCGCTGTAGCAGTTGACAGTGAATAAGTGTGTTGGAGCATTTCGCAGTTTAGAAAGATATTTCTATAATACCTTCCATTGGCGCAGCCAAAATTAATTCATTTATACTCTATAACGAAGTAAATTTCTCCGTCATTTTTATCCGCGCCGGGGTTCGAACCCGGATCCCCTCATTCCGGAACAAGTCACTCTACCAATTGAGCTACGCGGACGTTTTATTCTGATTCCTATCTGCCTTTATGTCGTGTGCGTCCTTCGGGCAGGTACGTCACATCTCCTGGTACATTACAACTCATTTTGTTTCATATCTAACAAAAATGGAATTCGGTTTTTCAAGAACATTTTAAAATTATATCATGTAAGCAGTGGCGTATATTCTCGGCTAGCTAGGCTTCTTGCAAAGCCCAGAGAACGCACAAATAAAAGTAAAAAAAATATACACAAATAAAAGTTAATTAAATATACACAAATAAAAGTCAATTAAATATACACAAATAAAAGTCAATTAAATATACACAAATAAAAGTCAATTAAATATACACAAATAAAAGTCAATTAAATATACACAAATGAAAGTCAATTAAATATACACAAACAAAAGTCAATTAGAATCGGTATGAAGATATGTCTATGCTTTCGGTGCGAAAAAAAACACGAGCGGATTCGCTTCTTTCGACTATGAGAATCAGTCTGGCGAGCGATGACCAACTGCATAACGCAAGCAGGTCTACGAGAGTCTTCGCCGTTCCAATGCGAAGAGCTTCGATGCAATCGACTGCTAGCGTTTCCATGACAACATGAATGCGCGTATGGAGGTGAATTGAACATTATTTTGCGCATTGGTTCGCAGAGAAAAAGAGAAGCTTGGACTATCTCAGCCACTCGCATGTTTCCGCGTGTTACAGCGCGTATTTCGCGGGAGTTGTTTCAGTTTGTGTGAAGTGTCAATGAATTAAAATCAGTGATAATATATCTTAAATTCGTGGCTTTGTTGGATGTTTTGATAACTTTTGTGAAAGCTTCCCTGAACATCTACTATCAGAACTTAAAAAATTCTGCTTTAAATTTTGATGCAGCTCGACTAAAAAATTAACTAAAGGTGTTTTGTTCCTTTGATGAACACACAAAAAATTAGTAAGGCATTACTTGTTACATAAAATTGAATAAATTGGACATAGTGTTTATTGAGGTGTACAAATTAGCAAACCTCATTAAAATTTCCATCAACAACTGCAACTGCCGAAAGACATTTTTCTGCATTAAAAAGAATCAAGATATGTCTTAGAGCCACACAAGGACATGCACATTCGAAAAACTTGGCTGTTTTGTCAATAGAGAAAAACATTATTTTTAAATATGAAAAAAGTACTCGGAAGAAACATTTTATGAATAGGTAACACTCATGTTCACACAAAAGAAAAGAAGAGTGGAGTTCATGTACAAATAAAGTATTCAGAAGAAGAATGGAGTCCATGCACAAATAAGTGTTCAAATCCTAATCCTCATTCAATGATAAGGTAAAAACGCTGTGTTATGCACGTTTAAAACAAAGTCTGAAGATGACAGATGTACTTCGTAAAACTACATTTAATGAACTATGTACAAGGTTAAAATGACACTCATAAGCTCTTTCAGACTGCCCTGGAGCCCTTCATGAGATGGAAATGATCATTTTTATCTAGAGTCCTTCATCTGATGAAAATATCAGATGAAAATGATCATTTTCCTGCAGTCCTTCATCAGAGGAAAATGATAATTTTCATGTAGAGTCCTTCATCTGATTAAAATATCAGATGAAAATGATCATTTTCCTGCAGTCCTTCGTCAGATGAAAATGATAATTTTCATCTAGAGTCCTTCATCTGATGAAAATATCAGGTGAAAATGATCATTTTCCTGCAGTCCTTCATCAGAGGAAAATTATAATTTTCATCTAGAGACCTTCATCTGATGAAAATATCAGATGAAAATGATCATTTTCCTGCAGTCCTTCATCAGATGAAAATTGGTCATTTTCACCTGATGTAGGATTCCAGGGTAGTCTGAAAGAACTTATGAGGGTCATTTTAACCTTGTATATAGCTCATTAAATTTAATTTTACGAAGTATATCAGTCATCTTCAGACTTCGTTTTAATCGTGCATAGCACAGCGTTTCTACCATATCATTGAATTTTAGTTTGCACGTAGCGTCATAGTTATCAACCTAATCTCCTTATAATTATTTGGTATCATGTTAGCAATAGCATGTACCTAAAATTCAGAAAAAAGGTTACTTCGATTACTTAATAATTAAAAATTGAACTTCCAATTTAAAAAAAAAACAGTACTGTGTGTGGGGGGGGGGGTGAGGGGGTGAGATAGCCCAGGTCTCGGACCCAAGATACGCTACTGCGTATAAGATATACCATAATGAAAAGCCTCAAATACATTTTTCACTCGGTAACAGAGCATAAAAGTACGCTGCAAGATAACACCAAAAGGTGGATGAAAATTAATTTTAAACGCACATAGATTGCAGCCACACAGGCGACAATTACTGTTATATACCCCGCTTCCAACTTATAAAATCTACCTGAAAAATATGATGTATTAGGAGTTAGTGCAAAAATTCTTCAGACGTACGTTTTGAGAAAGACCATTACATCAAAGTTAACGCCAAAAACGATATTCTAAAAATATTTAAAGAATGCATGCGTTATTCCATTTGTACGCCATGAGGAGAAAGTTTGTTGACGTAAACAATTGCTAAATTCGCATGGTTTTGCAATTTTGATATTTCACCAAAGATCGAAAGAATTGAAGTTTCTCATTTCCCTCTTTACACATCTTAAACTGAAAATAAATATTCCCCTCGAAAACCTCAAAGGAAATGCATAGTAAAATGGTTTACATCAAATCGTACGAAAACACACGCTCATAATTTACAACTGCAGTCGATTGAGAACTACACATGACTTCGCATTTTCGCTCGCAGCAAAGAAGCTTTACAAAATTCATTTACATAGAGGCGAAATCTCTCGTTCAACTCGTGTTATACGAATAGCCTTTCATGTAATCACCAGTCTTCTGTGATCGATTTGCGATAGGGTATTACGGAATCAGATCCTTTAATATAAATGTATCAAATTTGTTATGGTGAAACCTGGAAGGCATGATCCTAACTTTTAATTGTAGAGGAAAAGCAGAGTAAATATTTCTCTACGAAAAATGAATATTTACATTGATAGGACAATTTATTATGCACATCATATAATAATTTTTGCCGTAACAACAGCAAGAACACATCTTCGCATGAACTCTACAAAGTATTGGTAACGGCTGTATGCTATAGAGGGACATGATTCTGTAGGACAGTCGTTTGACAAGTACCAACAGCTACTGGTGATGGAATACATCAACTCACTGTGTCTTATAGATGCTCAGTTGAGTACAGATCCGGGGAGTGAGAAGGTCATTCTAGAGTTGGGAACTCACTGGAAGTGCTGATGGCAGAAATCATTCATTCTTGGGAATTCACTCATCACACACGGAAAAGTGCCATTCATGAATGTTCATTCAATTTCCAGATGCCACCAGGGTGGCGCAGTGGTCTAAGCGCTGGCTTCAAACGACTCCTTCGAGATGGATCCGGGTTCAGTTCCCAGTGAGGCATGGATGCTCTGTTTGCCTTTCTGCATTGGCTTTTTCCCTTCCCTAGAGCCAGAGAAGGGAGAAAGCCAGTGCAGTTTCTCGTCCCAAAATTAGGGACGGGAAACTGCTTATAGCCCATCGAGTTGCTCACGTTGGTCGTTCAACCTCCAAACAAAAAATACCTAGGCTCTCACTGTGCTCTCTGGGTAAATCATTCGTTGCAGGCATGCGATGTTTACGACCAAAGCTCATTTAAGGCCAGTGATTTTCTTGGCAAACTGCCCGAAAGAGCTCGAGTTCTTCACAGATCCCTATGAATGACTTGCCACTAGCCGAAAGATTCGATCACATGATTCATATGAATGACATTCATGGATCGTTCCGATTCTTACGTTTCACTATTTCAATATCTTTTTTGGAGGTTTATCGATCACCGTGAGCAACTCAATGGGCTATATGCAGTCACCCGTCCCTAATTCAGGGTCACTGGTTCCCGGGAAGGGAGAGAGCCAGTGCCGTAAGACAAACAAAACATCCATGCCTTACCAGGATTCGAACCAGAACCCCTTTCGGACGAATGATCAGAAGCCATCGCTTAGACAACTGGGCCACCGAGGCAGCCCATATTTTTCTGCGTCGTAGACGCTATTGTTATCCTGAAATAATAATCGAAAATTTACGGTGCGTCCTAGAGACCGAAAGTTACGTTTTTCGTAGGCCTATGCCAACACCAGAGGAAGGTTATCTACGTTAAAATGTTTACTGGTAGACCTTATTAATAACAAGACTGCCTTCGTCGTGAAACGGCATGTGAAGACTGTTTTTTTTCTTTGCGTCGCTTTTGCTGGAATGCATTTACGATAAACCACGTGGTCTATACTACGTGACCAACACACACACATGGAGTTCTAGATCAAATGAACCGTCCTAATGGGTTCTTGCCTAAACGTACAAACAGTCTTAGCTCTCCTGTTTGAAAAGCTTTTGCCACAGTCGTAGCTGTAAAACGGGTGGGTTCTTCGCTTGACAATTCTCTGGCAAAACTCTTAAGAGAAGAAAATTACTTTTCACGCTCAACAAAGCGTTCAAAGTGCTGAGTCTTTATGTTCATGTTTATCTTTTTTCTCAAAAATTTGCATTTTAAATTTGGGGTGCGTCCTTGGCGCCAAGAAATACAGTATTTCTGAGTCAATTGCTGCTCATATACATAACGGTTGATATTTATAAATTCTAGGCATTACATTTCTAATTGGGAACTCGTTTCCGAACCCGTGTGGATGTAATAAAATTAAACATGCTGCGACTTCACTATCTGTCGCAAGAGTGATGGATATGTTCATTCACAGAAACGAGAACGAAAAATTCACGGTGATGGGTCACTCATTGGGAACGAGTCGTTCACAAGTGGTCAATCACTTACTAGAAGGCATCTACAACCTGTCCTCGCCGAACAGGAACTCTGAGACGGGGCGTTGTCGTGTTGAAAGAAGGCAATTTTCTGTACGAAATATAAATGAACGTTTGTAGGTAGCGGCAAGTACCTCAGCATAGACTTATACGGTGATGGCGATCACAGCAAGTAACTCAGATAGCACGGCTTTGCAATTTAACACAGGCCCAACAGTGAGCCAACGCCTTCTATACCTAAAATACGGTGGCTTAGTGTTAGACCTAAATTAATTCGCAAGGCTCTGCTACCTGGGAAAAGGGACCCTAGATGGAGTCCCTTTCGCATAAAACGCCCCAGAACACTGCTCCCACTTCACCAGCCAGTTACACCCCGACTTGACAGTTGGCGTCCATGACCTCCGGTAACCTACATCGCTTCCAACCGCAGGTTCGCGGACCGGCATCGGTCTGCAAGATTTTTTCTGCCGTCTACGAGAAACGAATTATTTAATTTATTTTTCTTTTGAATAGAAATGGAGGTAAAGTAAGAGGAAATCTAGATCTAAATTTCTTTGAACGCGGGTCGCAGAAGAACACAGAAAGACGGTGTGGCACGACTTTCTGGCACCGCATTAACCTTCCGCAGGCAAGGGCAGCAATCATCACATTCCTCTCGGGTAACAAAAGTGCTGGTATATTGTGTTTCGCCCAGTGCAGAAGCTGATCACGTGGAGTCAGGTAAAAATATCATCATCCTCCTGGCACTGCGAACTGCGGTTGGTCGCGCTTATTCGTTCAAATAAGCCCAGTTCCTTCAGGCTCTTGCGTTAGTCTAGACTTAGGCATCTTACGGATCACACAAAATAGATGGCAAACAGATTATACAGAAAAATCTTTGGAACTTTTTTCGAAGTATAGATGTTGGAAAGGGGAAAGGTGGTCATAAGGAAAATAATCCAGGTAGTAGTGCTCTGCATTCAGAAGTACTAAAGAAAACCGAGCTTGATGACCGCCGGAATGTGTGATAAAAATGGAAAACCTAAAACGAAAATTAGTTAGGTCTTACGACAAGGAATGCTGAAGCTTGTGTTCATTATGGCTCCTGGGAGAGATCCATCACTACGTCTTTGTGTGCCGTGTGTTCGAAGACCCTTTGAAATGATGCCATGAAGCCTTCAAACACTTGCTCGACATTTTCATTCCAAGCACAGTAATCTTAAAAACAAACTACTGGGATTTTTTGAATGATTGTGCAATGAGTTAAAAATTCAGAAAAGTTCTGTGACAAAGCTCAGCATTTTTGCTAAATCTTTGTTGAAGTCTTTCTACTTTGTTGTCCTTCAAATTGCCGAACGGAAAAAGCCTTTCGGTGTTGTTGAAGGTTTGATAAAACCTTGCATCTTAGAGGTCGCGAGTGAAATTTTGGGACATCATACTGAAGGAGATTTCTCTGTTGGACACCACCATTCATCGAAAAAATGTTGACATGGTCGTAGATATAGAAAAACAAGTGATAGAAAGGTTGAAGAAACCGAGATCTTTTGCGATTCAACTTGACGAAACAACTGAGGTCAGCAACCATGTCATCCTAACCTGCTTCGTGAGATATTTGGATGAAGACGACATCGGGAAGACCTTTGGTGCTGCCTTGACTAACCTGGTCGGACATCCAGTTCTAGGATATTCACCGCTCTGAAGTCTTATTTTCAGGCTCATGGCTTGAATTGGAGCACGTGCGTTGGAGTATGTACGATATCACATGCATCTTACATACATGCATACGGACGGTATCGGATGCATGACTGGAATCAGTCCAGTCTTCTTGGCAAAGATAAAGGACATCGCTTAACCTGACGATAAAACTGTTCTTATAAAAGGAAAAAACTTAAATGAAATGCTAACACAATGTAATAAACAGTTGCAAACTATTTCCGACTGGTTAAACTCAAATGAATTAATAACTAATGTTAATAAAACTAAAGCAATGATTTTTTTCTAATACATCAAATACACAAATATCCCTTAATAATAAAAGTATTAATATACTTCTTTCATTAAATTACCTGGGAACTACAATATATTTTGACCTCAAATGGAATAAATATATTGATTTTCTTTTAATTAAACTATTTAGAAACTTTGGTATAGTAAATAATATGCTGACTGATCTTACAACTAAAACATTGATCTCATTGTATTACACATTATTTCAAACTCATTTTAATTACTGCATGCCATCATGGGGCAAATGACACAATAAAATATTAATAAATTACATATTCTACAAAATAAATTTTTTAGAGCAATTGATCTCAAACCACAGCCTAATGATACTCGACCTTTAATAAATTTAAAAATATATATATATATATATACCCTAATAAATAAAATATATTAACTTATTACACGGCTATATTATTTTAACCTTGGTAAAATTAGGTACGAACGAATTAAATGCAAGTTACTAAAATCATGCAATGCATTGATTATGATACGCTTTTCAACATACCAGAAATCATTACTCAAGTTACTATTCAAGTTATGAGGATAATGGCTGTAAAATAAATCTCGCTCCTATGACCGGACCTTTGACCCCATCTCGATAATATTCAATAAAAACGGTAAAGCATACTTCCGGAACAACATGATAAAGTTTTGTCTCAATCGAAGCGTTTTTACCTAAGTTATAACGCATAAGGGTGGTGGAATGGATTCCGCTCCAATGTCCTGACCTTTGACCCCATTTCGTCCATTTTTAATAGAATTCGTCCCCAGGTGGTAGCTTACCACATACTAAAATTTCATCGAAATCACACTATTTTCCCGCAAGTTATGATGCATAAGGTCAATGGTATGGATCCTGCTCCTATGTCCTGACCTTTGACCCCGTTTCCCCCATTTTCAATAGGGTTCGTCCCCAGGTGGTCCCCTGCCACATACAAAAATTTAATCGAAATCGAACCATTTTTACGCCAGTTATCGTGCGGACAGGTGGACAGACGGACAAAGCTGAAGCATATGCGCTTCTTCAACCTACGGTTGGAAAGCGTAAGTAATTTATATTTAGATCTTACTCGTATATCACTTAATACACATGCACATTCTAATGAAACAAGGAATAAATTACAATGGAAACCCATTTTTCCATAAACGGAATCAATTAAACTTACTTTAAATTACAGAGGTTCTCAATACTGGAATTCTCTACCTAGTAACCTGAACACTTTTAATAATTTTAATTTATTTAAAAAAATTAAATGTTTTCTTCTTCAATAATTAAAATAATAAATAATTGGTAAAACTCCGTCTGATTGTCTGACTTCATGTGTTTCTCTGTTGTTTCATTTGTTTTTCTTTTTCGGAGAGTATAGGCCATTTTGACCATTTCCCTTGCCTTTCCTGTTGTTACAGCACATGCTCACCATTCATGAATTGTCAATTTTTTCCCACTCTTTTTTTACGCTTTCCAACCGTAATTTGAAGAAGCGTATAAGCTCCAGCTTTGACCGTCTGTCTGTCCGTATGTCTGTCCGCACGATAACTCCCGTAAGAACGGTTAGATTTCGATGAAATTTTAGTATGTGGTAGAGACCAACCTGCGGACGAACCCTATTGAAAATGGGCGAAATGGGGTCAAAGGTGAGGACAAAGGAGCGGGATCCATTCCATCGCCCTTATGCCACATAACTTACGAAAAACAATGGTTCGATTTCGATGAAATTTTATATGTGGTAGGGGACAACCTGGGAACGAACCCTATAGAAAATGGGTGAAATGGGATCAAACGTCAGGACATAGGAACAGGATCCATTTCATTGTCCGAATGCGTCATAACGTTCGTGAAGATGTTCTGTTTGAGACAAAACTTTAGTACGTTGTTTCGGAGGTATACTGAACCGGTTCTGTTGAATATCATCGAAATGGGGTCAAAGATCAGGACACAGGAGCTATATTTATTCCACAGCCATCATCTTCATAACTTGATTCAAAACCATTGCGACAAAATTTTGTCATGTTGTTCCGGAGGTACACTGAACCGGTTCTTTTGAATATCATCGAAATGGGGTCAAAGGTCAAGGCACAAGAGCGATATTTATTCAACAGCCATTATCTTCAAAACTTGAGTAATGATTTCTGGTATGTTGGAAAGCGTATTATAATCAATGCATTGCATGATTTTACTAACTTGTTTTTTTCTCATAGATCATGTAACAACAAAAATAAATAAATAAATAAATATCGTGCACCCTCTGCATCATCTACCTGGAGTAGTTAGTGGCTAAAACACTTTCTGAACTAAACACTCTGTAACGTACCAGGAGAGGAGATGTGACGTACCTGCCAGAAGGACGCACATGACATAAAGGCAGAGAGGAATCAGAGTAAAACGTCCGCGTAGCTTAATTGGTAGAGCAACTTATTCCGGAATGAGGGGCCCCGGGTTCGAATCCTGGCGCGGATAAAAATTGACGGAGAAATTTACTTCGTTATAATGGCGCCCGAACTATCCGGATGACCCGACCGTTCAAAATCTCGCATTGGTGTGATGTTATTTCCACACCGCGAGATAGGAAAAATAAGAGAATCCTTTCTCCAGCACTTCGAAAAAAAAAAAAAAAAAAATAAGGGGGAGATGATGTAACGTACCAGGAGAGGAGATGTGACGTACCTGCCAGAAGGACGCACACGACATAAAGGCAGATAGGAATCAGAATAAAATGACGGAGAAATTCACTTCGTTATAACTCTCCTGAACAGGTGCGTAAAAATCGTAAATTAAATTCGAAGTCGAGCTCTCGAGTCCAGGTCATTCACGTCATTGTGTAGTAGCACGGGCTCGCAACATCAGCATTCCCTTCCCCACGCTGAGGTCAGGGAAGAGGGACCCTAGATGGAGTCCCTTTCGCATAAAACGCCCCAGAACACTGCTCCCACTTCACCAGCCAGTTACACCCCGAATTGACAGTTGGCGTCCATGACCTCCGGTAACCTGCTACCTGGGAAAAGGGACCCTAGATGGAGTCCCTTTTGCATAAAACGCCCCAGAACACTGCTCCCACTTCACCAGCCAGTTACACCCCGAATTGACAGTTGGCGTCCATGAACTCCGGTAACCTACATCGCTTCCAACCGCAGGTTCGCGGACCGGCATCGGTCTGCAAGGTTTTTTCTGCCGTCTACGAAAAACGAGTTATTTAATTTATTTTTCTTTTGAATAGAAATGGAGGTAAAGTAAGAGGAAATCTAGATCTAAATTTCTTTGAACGCGGGTCGCAGAAGAACACAGAAAGACGGTGTGGCACGACTTTCTGGCACCGCATTAACCTTCCGCAGGCAAGAGCAGCAATCATCACATTCCTCTCGGGTAACAAAAGTGCTGGTATATTGTATTTCGCCCAGTGCAGAAGCTGATCACGTGGAGTCAGGTAAAAATATCATCATCCTCCTGGCACTGCGAACTGCGGTTGGTCGCGCATCTTCGTTCAAATAAGCCCAGTTCCGTCAGGCTCTTGTGTTAGTCTAGACTTAGGCATCTTACGGATCACACAAAATAGATGGCAAACAGATTATACAGAAAAATCTTTGGAACTTTTTTTCGAAGTATAGATGTTGGAAAGGCGAAAAGTGGTCATAAGGAAAATAATCCAGGTAGTAGTGCTCTGCATTCAGAAGTACTAAAGAAAACCGAGCTTGATGACCGCCGGAATGTGTGATAAAAATGGAAAACCTAAAACGAAAATTAGTTAGGTCTTACGACAAGGAATGCTGAAGCTTGTGTTCATTATGGCTCCTGGGAGAGATCCATCACTACGTCTTTGTGTGCCGTGTGTTCGAAGACCCTTTGAAATGATGCCATGAAGCCTTCAAACACTTGCTCGACATTTTCATTCCAAGCACAGTAATCTTAAAAACAAACTACTGGGATTTTTTGAATGATTGTGCAATGAGTTAAAAATTCAGAAAAGTTCTGTGACAAAGCTCAGCATTTTTGCTAAATCTTTGTTGAAGTCTTCCTACTTTGTTGTCCTTCAAATTGCCGAACGGAAAAGCCTTTCGGTGTTGTTGAATGTTTGATAAAACCTTGCATCTTAGAGGTCGGGAGTGAAATTTTGGGACATCATACTGAAGGAGATTCCTCTGTTGGACACCACCTTTCATGGAAAAAATGTTGACATGGTCGTAGATATAGAAAAACAAGTGATAGAAAGGTTGAAGAAACCAAGATCTTTTGCGATTCAACTTGACGAAACAACTGAGGTCAGCAACCATGTCATCCGAATCTGCTTCGTGAGATATTTGGATGAATACGACATCGGGAAGACCTTTGGTGCTGCCTTGACTAACCTGGTCGGACATCCAGTTCTAGGATATTCACCGCTCTGAAGTCTTATTTTCAGGCTCATGGCTTGAATTGGAGCACGTGCGTTGGAGTATGTACGATGTCACATGCATCTTACATACATGCATACGGACGGTATCGGATGCATGACTGGAATCAGTCCAGTTTTCTTGGCAAAGATAAAGGACATCGCTTAACCTGACGATAAAACTGTTCTTATAAAAGGAAAAAAACTTAAATGAAATGCTAACACAATGTAATAAACAGTTGCAAACTATTTCCGACTGGTTAAATTCAAATGAATTAATAACTAATGTTAATAAAACTAAAGCAATGATTTTTTCTAATACATCAAATACACAAATATCCCTTAATAATAAAAGTATTAATATACTTCTTTCATTAAATTACCTGGGAACTACAATATATTTTGACCTCAAATGGAATAAACATATTGATTTTCTTTTAATTAAACTATTTAGAAACTTTGGTATAGTAAATAATATGCTGACTGATCTTACAACTAAAACATTGATCTCATTGTATTACACATTATTTCAAACTCATTTTAATTACTGCATGCTATCATGGGGCAAATGACACAATACAATATTAATAAATTACATATTCTACAAAATAAATTTTTTAGAGCAATTGATCTCAAACCACAGCCTAATGATACTCGACCTTAAATAAATTTAAAAAAATATATATATATACCCTAATAAATAAATTATATTAACTTATTACACGGCTATATTACTTTAACCTTGGTAAAATTAGGTACGAACGAATTAAATGCAAGTTACTAAAATCATGCAATGCATTGATTACGATACGCTTTCCAACATACCAGAAATCATTACTCATGTTACTATTCAAGTTATGAGGATAATGGCTGTAAAATAAATCTCGCTCCTATGACCGGACCTTTGACCCCATCTCGATAATATTCAATAAAAACGGTAAAGCGTACTTCCGGAACAACATGATAAAGTTTCGTCTCAATCGAAGCGTTTTTACCTCAGTTATAACGCATAAGGGTAGTGGAATGGATTCCGCTCCAATGTCCTGACCTTTGACCCCATTTCGTCCATTTTTAATATAATTCGTCCCCAGGTGGTAGCTTATCACATACTAAAATTTCATCGAAATCACACTATTTTCCCGCAAGTTATGATGCATAAGGTCAATGGTATGGATCCT
Organism: Macrothele yani; assembly: GCA_039090855.1. Lineage (NCBI taxonomy): Eukaryota > Metazoa > Arthropoda > Arachnida > Araneae > Macrothelidae > Macrothele > Macrothele yani. Next base: position 143,876,786 of record CM077002.1, read on the forward strand.
GCTCCTATGTCCTAACCTTTGACCCTATTTCCCCCATTTTCAATAGGGTTCGTCCCCAGGTGGTCCCCTGCCACATACAAAAATTTAATCGAAATCGAACCATTTTTACGCCAGTTATCGTGCGGACAGGTGGACAGACGGACAAAGCTGAAGCATATGCGCTTCTTCAACCTACGGTTGGAAAGCGTAAGTAATTTATATTTAGATCTTACTCGTATATCACTTAATACACATGCACATTCTAATGAAACAAGGAATAAATTACAATGGAAACCCATTTTTCCATAAACGGAATCAATTAAACTTACTTTAAATTACAGAGGTTCTCAATACTGGAATTCTCTACCTAGTAACCTGAACAATTTTAATAATTTTAATTTATTTAAAAAAATTAAATGTTTTCTTCTTCAATAATTAAAATAATAAATAATTGGTAAAACTCCGTCTGATTGTCTGACTTCATGTGTTTCTCTGTTGTTTCATTTGTTTTTCTTTTTCGGAGAGTATAGGCCATTTTGACCATTTCCCTTGCCTTTCCTGTTGTTACAGCACATGCTCACCATTCATGAATTGTCATTTTTTTCCCACTCTTTTTTTACGCTTTCCAACCGTAATTTGAAGAAGCGTATAAGCTCCAGCTTTGACCGTCTGTCTGTCCGTATGTCTGTCCGCACGATAACTCCCGTAAGAACGGTTAGATTTCGATGAAATTTTAGTATGTGGTAGAGACCAACCTGCGGACGAACCCTATTGAAAATGAGCGAAATGGGGTCAAAGGTGAGGACAAAGGAGCGGGATCCATTCCATCGCCCTTATGCCACATAACTTACGAAAAAAATGGTTCGATTTCGATGAAATTTTATATGTGGTAGGGGACAACCTGGGAACGAACCCTATAGAAAATGGGTGAAATGGGATCAAACGTCAGGACATAGGAACAGGATCCATTTCATTGTCCGAATGCGTCATAACGTTCGTGAAGATGTTCTGTTTGAGACAAAACTTTAGTATGTTGTTTCGGAGGTATACTGAACCGGTTCTGTTGAATATCATCGAAATGGGGTCAAAGATCAGGACACAGGAGCGATATTTATTCCACAGAAATTATCTTCATAACTTGATTCAAAACCATTGCGACAAAATTTTGTCATGTTGTTCTGTAGGTACACTGAACCGGTTCTTTTGAATATCATCGAAATGATGTCAAAGGTCATGGCACATGAGCGAGATTTATTCAACATCCATTATCTTCAAAACTTGAGTAATGATTTCTGGTATGTTGGAAAGCGTATTATAATCAATGCATTGCATGATTTTACTAGCTTGTTTTTTTTTTCTCATAGATCATGTAACAACAAAAATAAATAAATAAATAAATATCGTGCACCCTCAGCATCATCTACCTGGAGTAGGTAGTGGCTAAAACACTTTCTGAACTAAACACTCTCCTGAACAGGTGCGTAAAAATCGTAAATTAAATTCGAAGTCGAGCTCTCGAGTCCAGGTTATTCACGCCATTGTGTAGTAGCACGGGCTCGCAACATCAGCATTCCCTTCCCCACGCTGAGGTCAGGCGGCTGTCGAGAGGAAAGGTCCTTTCACGCATTTTCGAACTGCGGTAAAATATGAAGCAGTTACTTCGAGAACAAAATTCAGTCTTGGCCGAACTGTTGCAGGATGAGGAATTGATGGCTAAGTTTATATATATTCGGAGTACACATTTTCTGTACTGAACGAATTTAATCTGTCTCTTCACGCAGTTGTGACAAATATTTTTACTGTCAAGAATAAAATGAACGCATTCAAAAAGAAACTGAGTCCTTGGGGATAGCGCCTGCAGGAACAAGACCTAGAAATGTTTCCACTTTTACGTGAATTCTTGGACTGTTGCTGACATCAACCGACAAGTCTGTTTTACTATTATGAGCAAACATCTAAGGGAACTGGCTGAAGGCTTTGATCAGTATTACCCCCCAAAAAGGATCCTCGTCAAGGAAATTTTCAGATCTCTGATCCCTTCACAGAAGATTTCAACTCCTGCAGCCCAACTCTCCTTGAAAAAGAAAGCTTGGTTGAACTTTCGTTTTCCTCTCCTGGCATCGATATTTAGATCGTACTCTCTAACTCAGTTTGGGGTATCTGTGGAGAAAGAATATCCAAGTCTCAGCGACAAAGCTCAAATTATTAATAACTTTTTCGACCACGTATTTATGCGAGGAAACCTTTTTAGGCGTTTCAGCAATCAAAATAAAGTAAAGTAACAGAATGGACACTATCAATGCTGCACTGCGCTTTACAGAAACGAAGCTGAAACTTGGGCTCGAGAAGATTATCGCAAACCCGCTGCAACAGACGTCGCATGGACCCCTGAAAATGCCATCAATGGTAGGAGAATATTGTGCTACACTGATTATGGATTGCACTTACTAATCATTAAAGAATATTAACAGGTTAAATTATATTTGCTGTAAGGAGGTGACATGGAATAATCAAACAAGGCACGCTCGTTGCTTTTTACGATCAGTCAAAATATATTTTCCTTTCGCTGTCAGCTTCCTCTATTTCTGAAACCCTAATTATCTTTCTTTTTTTCTGTGTTCTCTCTTTTTCTCTCTTTTTGTATCTCTCTCTCTCTTTGAAGCTAGAAGCTATAACAGAACATTTGATCTGCAAATTCAGAGCAAATTTTAATTATTATGAAAACGTTTTGGAAAACATCTGCAGTTATTTCTATAATTTTACAAAAATAAGCCCATTAATTATTTACCATCTTGGACATTTAAGAAGGTAAATTCTGTTTCTTTTAGGGACAGGGGTGGATCACCCCAGTCGATTTCGTTGAATCTGTTACTGTCGGGAAATCAAGAAAGGTAGGAAAAGAAACTCACGGATCAGGAAATGTCAACAATTGACGCTATCGTTGTCAAAGTAAAGAGCTTCAAATGGGAATGGGCTCTTCATATTGCTGCATCTGATCACTGTTAGGCAACTGAAATACTGAAAGTGCCGCCCAGGTGGCGCTGTGGTCTAAACGATGGATTCTGATGATTCATCCGAGTTGATCCGCGTTCGAATCCCGGTGAGGCATGGATGTTGTGTTTGTTTGTCTTACAATGCTGACTCTCTCCCTTCCCTGGAGTCAGTAGCCTTAAATAAGGGACGAGCGACTGCTTATATCTAATTGAGTTGCTCACGGTGGCCGTTAAACTCCAAATAAAAAAAGGAAATACCGAACTGGATACCATGGGACAGGAACGGAACCAGAGGAAGGTCACGTGGGAGATGGGTGGACGATATTCGAAAGCTTGTTGGAATGACATGGAAGAGATTTGTTTAAGACAGAAAGATGTGGAGGAAACTTGAGGAGGCCATCTTTGAGCTGCGAATTTAAAATTAGATGATGATGATGACATATTGTAGATGGATAGAAAAATGTATCATATTAATCTGCCGACGCAATGGTTTATACATATTCTATGTGTGTTTGTTTTAGTACCTTCCTTTTTATTTAATTTTTCGTCATGGAGCTTTTAGGTTTACAGATTTATGTATTTATATCCAGCCCTCTGAAAGGGAGCAGGAGCATTTCCAAATAAAGGAAAAAAATACAAAAACCGAAAATGAAACAAATAAATACATACGTAACATACACAACAGGACAAGTGTTTATTCACAAGTCAGCCACTTTATAGGTTTGCTTCAGTTTTCAGTATCCAGTTGATGACTTCTAATAATAATATTTGCCCATTTACCATATGCATGGAAAATCTAATAATTTTTAAATTTCCAAATGTTGTGTTTGGTAAATTTCACAAGAGACCCATCTAAAACTAGGCGGTGGTATCTTTGTTTATTTCTAAGAAATATCGGAGTCTGAGTGGCATTGTGTAACTGCAAAAAACAAAAATGACAAAACAAGAAAGAGAGAGAAAGAGAGAGAGATAGAGAGAGAGAGAAAGAAAAATGAAAACTGATTAAATTTTTAGCTTTTCATTTCATTACGTCGAACCTCTGGCAAGGGAGTTATACAAACACTCCAACAACAATCCCTAAATTTCCTATGTTTGTATAAGTTAGCATTGACATGACTTCCTCATATATTCCTCCAATAGCTTGTACCTTCTTCCTCCAATGCTTGCTACCTTAACGCAATAATTTTAATTTTGTTTTAAATCTGAAGTCTGTGCTCTAGCAGATTCAACTGGGGGCGACTGATACGATCGCCCCCTCTCATGCAGACTTTTCCGTTTTCAAATGACCAAGCCAGTAAGTAATTAATGTAAAATTACAGGAATAAATGCAGATATTCGTAAAAGTTTGACTAATGATTACAATTTGCTGTGAATAAGGAGTTTAAATTTTCTGTTCTACCAAAAGAGGGGGGGGGGGCGATAAAGAGAGAGAAGGAGAAAACGAGAGGGAGAAATAGTGAGAGAGAAAGAAAGAGGGAAAAATAACGAGAGACACAGAGAGATGGTAACAGAGAGAGAGAGAGAGAGAGAGATAAAGAGAAAAGAAGAAAGTGAGATAAAGAGAAAAGACAACAAGCGAAATAAAGAGAAAAGATAGAAAGTAAGATAAAGGGAGAGAGAGGACAGAAAATGAGATAAAGAGAAAGACAGAAAGTGAGAAAGAGGGAAAAAGAAAGAGACAAAGGGAAAGAGAGAGAGAGAGAGGACAGAAAGTGAGAAAAAAAGAAAGAGATATAACGTGAGAAAAGTGCGGAACAAAGAAAGATAGGGATAGAGAGAGAGGACAGATAGTGGGATAAAGAGAAAGAGATAGAAAGTGATAAAAAGAGAGAAACAAAGAGGGAAAATGAAGAGCGAGACACAGAGAGAGGGCAGAAAGTGAGTAAAGTGATAGGAAGTGAGGAAAGGAGAGAAACAGCGAATGGGAAAGAGAGAGGACAGACAGTGGGATGGATAGATATAAAGTTAGAAAAACAGAGAAACAAGGAAAAAGAAAGAGAAAGAGAGAAAGAGAGAGAGGGAGAACCAAAAGTGATATAAAAAGATAGAAAGTGAGAAAAAAAGAGAAACAAAGATAGAAAGGGGAAGGGAGAGAGAGAACAAAAAGTGGCATAAAGAGAAAGAGAAAGAAAGTGATAAAAAGAAAGAAGCAAAGAGAGAAAGGGAAAAAGAGAGAAGACAAAAAGTGGGATAAAGAGAAAGAGATAGAAAGTGAGGAAAAGAGAGAGGCAAGGAGGGAAAGGGAAGGAGAGAGACTGACAGAGAGAGGGAAGAAAGTGAGATATAAAGATAGAAAGTGAGAAAAAGAGAGAAACCGAGAAAGGGAAAGAGAGAGAAAGAGAGAGAGAGAGAGAGAGAGAGAGAGAGAGAGACGACAGAAAGTGAGAAAAAGAGGAAGAAATGGAGAGTTAGAAAAGGGGAAAACAAGAGAGAGGACAAAAAGTGAGATAAAGAGGAAGATATAGCGAGAAAGAAAGAGAGAAAAGGAAAGAGAGAAAAGGAAAGAGAGAAAGTGAGGTAAAAATAAAGTAATAGAAAGGGAGAAAAAGATAGAAACGGAGAGAAAGAGAGAGAGAGGGGGGGGGCAGAAAGTGAGATAAAGAAAAAGAGGTAGAAGGTGAGAAAAAGGGAGAAACAAAGTGAGAAATGGAAAGAGTGAGAGAGAGAGGACAGGAAGTTAGATAAAGAGAAAATGATAGAAAGTGAGAAGAAGAGAAAAGCAAAGAGAGAAAGGGAGGGAGAAGAGCACATAAAGTGAAAAAACTAGACTTCAGAATCAGCGGAAGCTAAGAGTAGGGGGGGGAGATTTTGACTGATCTTGACGCGGGCGATTGGAGTGCTATGTTCAATGTAATACTTCCACGAACGTCCGTGCGAGAAAAAAAAGTCACCAGTAAGACATGAATGGCGCAGAAATAACTGGATGAAGTGACGTGAATGGAAGTTCCTTTCAAAAGAGGTGGGAATCATGCATTATGATACAATCAATTATTTTTAAAAGTGGAATTACCGTGCATATTGCACAGGAATAATTCGATCATTCAAGCCGGAAATTATTATTATTAAATTAAGCCACTCAAATAAAAGTGCTGAAACATATTTTGAAGAATTCTATCCGACGTGATACTTAAAAAGCACTGAGATCGTTTCCTCACAAAGCAGACAATTCAACGCCAGAAAGGGAGTACTAATTTTTCAGTTGTTTTCCCACTTCGTGATTTAATAAGTTTGCGCAATTTTTTTTATGGAAAAGCTTTGTAAAGATGTTCAATGCCAGGGATGGAAAGCTGTGTGTGTGTGTGTGTGTGTGTGTGTGTGTGTGCATGCGCGAGCTAGAGATGGAGAGACAGATGCATCCACAAAGTCTCTCTATTCATCTTTCTTTAGACCAGATCAAGCGCCCCACTTCCCCAAGGAAAGATTTGGATATACTCTTGAGTATATGCATATAGACGTCTAATGCTTCTCTGTTAGCTTTCCTTGTTTAAAGCATATCTTGAAAGCAAGTCACTGCAAACGTGAAACATATGAACCTACCTCTTAATTTTGTCTATCCAAGATTTTGCAGATGTACTTCCGAATCATTCCAGCACGCACCAGAGATTTGAAAATATCGATATCTACTTTTCAGCAACCTGTCATTTCTTTGTTTTAGCGTTGATTAAAGTAGCATTTAGATATGAAAGACAAGAAAATAAAAAAGGGCACAAAACTAGTAATCGTGTGTTTTGGAAAAAGCATTTCTTGTTTTAACCATTGTTAACTATAAAAAATTCAGTCGTTCCCCATGTTTTGAAATTTTACACATTTTTATCCCAGGCTGAAAGACTGAATATTGCACTATACAAATTTACAGCTTTTGAAAAATTTATTTTGAACCAACAATTCGCTCCCCCACCTGATTTTTCAGCACTCCCATAAGTTAAAATTCGTGGATTAAACCCTGTCGCGAAGAACTAGTGCTAGTAAACAAAATCATATGAATTTCTAAGACGCCTTTTCATTTTTTCCAGTCCCGTATTTCAAATGTTAGATTAGGAAATTGCAGGAATTTTGCATGTACTTTTTTTTTTTTAAACCGTAATTAAAAACTTGACTTTTATATGCTTGTGATTCTTTTGTATCATTTGTTGGGTTGTTTCAAGGTTAAACCTTGAATTACATAACCGATTAATAATAGTCAGCTCAAAATTGTTCCTCTTTTTCTCATTTCTATTAGTAGTATTTTTTTCAGAAAGTCGTGAATAATATGGTATTTATCTTGAAATTTAACAGCAGAATAATTCACTATTTCCTCACGGATTCTTATTGTAATGTGCTGCCATCTATGAAGAAAAGTATAAACTAAAATGTGAAGAAACGTTTTGTTTCTAAATCACATTTATTTCATTTTCCATTCTGCCTTTGACTACAATTCACAAATGCTCATGCTGTACTTTGGAAACGGTATTACGTTCTTATACGAAAATCATATTTTCAAGCAGGAATGTAGCAGCATTATCCCCTAGTACAACTTTTCTTGAGAGAAACCACAAATCCAGTTTTTAAAACTTAATTGAAGAAATGTGCACTACTGAATTTCCGATAATTAACAGTATTCCCAGAATTTAGGCAATTTATCCATTCAGAAAACACATCTGCATAAAAAGTATGTCCATCCCCATACGCCAAATAGCAACTGATATAATTTTGGCTTTCTCAAATTTGCATGCTATATGGAGAAAAAACAGAAAATTTCTGTAAGTGAAATTTTCACTTACAGAAATTTTCAAACCAGAAATTTTCTTTGAACCGTTTACTGGTTTACCGGAAAAAGATTATGTTGAATGAATATCTCAAAAATTTCTGAAGAGAAAATTTTTCCGAAGCTCGGAATAACATATTTATCTACCTCATTTAGGAAGCACCAAATCTGTTTTATGTTTGTTTTATTCCAAAGCACAAAGCTACTCAATCGCAATTCGTAATACTCCGTTAATTTAGTAGAAGACATGTAAATCAGCAGAATCGTACATATTTAAAATTTACATAGCGTATAAAATATAATATTTATACCGCATTTTGTATAAACAATTTTGTACATAATTGTATAATACAAATGTAATGTAATTCAGATACATTTAAACACTGTTTTTTTTTCATTAAAACATCTTATATCACATCGCTCTCAAAATTGATGATTTAAAAAATTATTTTTATTTTAATTAAGTTATGAAAAAATAATGGATATGATAAACTTGTCTTGGGTAGAGTTATGTAGATTTATCGAAACATAAAGCATCAAAGATGAGTAAATTATTGGCGAATGTACAAGGGCGCCCATAAGGGTGGTAAGGGAGGGGCTGGACCCCCACCACCAGCAGTTGGTATAGCCAAATGTTTGATAAATTTAAAACACTAAAATAAACGAAATCTCTTTTAAAGCATTTTTAAAAATAATAAGATACCAATGATTGATTACATCAATTATTTTTGTTGTATTTTAGTATCTTGTGCATTTACTAAAATGTTTGACAACCTTGAAGGATTTAAACACTGTTTTTTTCATTAAGACATCTTATATTATATCGCTCTCAAAATTGATGATTTAAAAAATTATTTCTATTTTAATTGAATTATGAAAGAATAATGGATATGATAAACTTTTCTTGGGTAGAGTTATGTAGATTTATCGAAACATGAAGCATCAGAGATGAGTAAATTATTGGCGAATGTACAAGGGCGCCCATAAGGGTGGTAAGGGAGGGGTTCGAGCTCCCATCCCCACCCCACCCCCAGCAGTTGGTATAGCCAAATTTTTGATAAATTTAAAACACTAAAATAGACGAAACCTTTTTTTAAAGCATTTTTAAAAATGATAAGATATTAATGATTGATTGTATCAATTATTTTTGTTGTATTTTAGTGTAAGATAAACGTGTTGCCCTACCGAACTGAGAATGAAGTTAAAATACATTAAGAGAAAATCAGGTTTTCTTTGTATGAGAAAATGTTTCGAATATTTCTCACCCATAGGTAGTTTGCTCTGTCTGCAAGCTTTGCATTTAACAAACATTATTTTAATTATGAAATGTAATATCGCACGTCCACAATCGCCATGTAGCTTCCAGACATTGTTTCTTAAATTCCCCGAAAACTCTGGTAAAAAAAAAATAAGTACATTGAAACCTGTTTGAGACAGAACCTGCATAAGACGGAAACCAGCCCGCAATGCACCTTTTTTTTTTTAGTCCCGAAACGAACGTTAGAAAATTACTTACTATTTAATATGTTTAAAAAGGTACCTGTAAAAAAAATATATAAGTACATGAAATGCATAGCGTGTGCCTCAATATCGCACAGATAGTTTCTTGCTCTTTGTGAAGAAGCGGAGTTCCGGCCTCTATAGCCAAGAGGGGAATTCTTCTCTTTTTTATCTTTTATCTATTTTATATTGCTGCACCAAAGTTATTTTTAGACGTGCTATCTTAAATATTTTAACTGTTAAACTGTCTGCATTTTAAAACTTACAATTGCGAGTCCTAGGCTTTTGAAATATTACGGAGCTGTGTTGGGCAGCGTAGCTGTGTTGGACTGTGGTACATCTAGGTATACAGAACTGTGTTGCATTCATGACTTAAGGTACTTTTCTACCATATATAATGTTTGTCTTCCAAATTGCTTCAATTTTATAACTTTCACCATCCTTTCTTGTGTTAACTCTCGTGCTTTGGTTACCGCCATTAAAATGGAACTTTGCTCCTCACGTGTGAATAAATGTGCATAGAGTTTTTGATCTGAGTAATGTATGAATAATACATCTCATTTGGTTAAGGTATCTGCCTAACGCGGCACCGGAAATGGGAAGAGAATAAACCGAAGAGCAATTATATTATGACCACCCCGAGCCTAGAGAAATAATCGCGCCTGGGCACTGAACGGTATCGCGGGTAAAGTTCATACAACATCATATATACAATCCGAGGACCGGCTTTCGGTTAGTAGAGTGTTCGGAATCAAAATGGAAAAAGCTGCCGATTTATTGGAGTTTGATGAAGGACAAACTGTGATGGCACGACGCCTTGGATTTACGATCTCGGAAACCGCTCGGCTTGTGGGTTTTTCACGCGCCGTTATAGTGAGTAAGTATCAAAAGTGGCGCACAGATGAGTTCTCTAAACGACGAACCGTCATCCAGCCGTAGGTCTTCCACAGCTCGTTGAGGGCAGAAGGGAGTGGAGACTGTCGCGCATAGTTCACAGCGACCGCAGGGCCCCAGTGAGACAAATCACCAGCAGCTACAGGAGTGATGATCAGGGGCAATGTTTCACAGCACACAGTTCATCACAGCCTTCTACGCATGGGCTTGCGTAGCCTCAGACCCAGTCGAGTCCCCATGCTGACTGCACGTCATCGCCAACAAAGCATGAAGTGAGCCCAAGATAATCGAGATTGGACCTTGGATGATTGGATAAAAGTGGCCTGGTCTGACGAATAAAGATTCCTGGTGCATCACGTAGACGGCCGAGTGCGGATACACCGATTACCAAATGGAGGCTATGGCACCTGGATGCACTGTTGGGCGAAAACAGGTTGGTGGCAGCAGTGTTATGCTATGGGCGATGTTTTCTTGGAACACTTTAGACTCCATTCTCCCAATAGCACACTCATTAACAGCTGTCAGGTAACTGAACATCGTTGCGGACCAAGTTCACCCATTCATGGCAACTGTGTTCCCTGCTGGTGATGGCTATTACCAACAGGATAATGCGCCATGCCACACTTCCAGAATCGTCAAGGAGTGTTTCGATTAGTATGCTAATGACTTTCTGTTAATGCTGTGGCCTCCAAATTCACCTTACATGAACTCAATCGAACATTTGCTGTTCGACTTGGAAAAATGGGTTAGCGCTAAATCACCACCACCCCGAAATGTTCGGCAACTGGAGGACCTACTGTTGACATTATGATACCAGTACTCCAGGATACCTATGGCCACCTCGTTGAATCGATGCCTCGCCGAGTGGTGCTGTTTTGTGGGATAAAGGGGTTCCTACTACTTATTAGGTAGGTATTCATAATGTAATGGTTCATCGGTGAAAATTGGTCTTGTAACAACGGAATGATATTACCATGTCATAAACTCTAATTGAGTGCAAAACATTACACGATAAAGTATAACGATGAATTCACACGGTACAAATTTACTTGAGGTTAAAGATCATATAATTAAACAGAGAGAGGTTACTTTTGGGTTGTTTACACAAACACGCACTGCAGCATTTCTACTGTTTGTCTTCTCCTTGAGCGACTCAGGGTTAGGTAACGTGACGACCGTTTCTCTCTTTGGTGAATGAAACGTCCAAAGTCTTTGCAGCTTGCTGTTTCGTACGGATTACGACGAGTCTCTCCGATTTAATTATCCAACATTTACTCATTGAGATGATCATTCACAGTTTTTGCTCGCTGTGAGTTGCGTGCAATCGTCTGCTTCTTGCCATTACGACAAAGAAAAGCCTTTTCGAATTGCGTGCAACAGTTAAAGTTATTGAAATGTACGAAAAAGGAAATGTGAGTGCCAAGCATTTGGGGTGGAAGTGAGGTGCCGTAAAACACATAGCAAAGGCATTTTAAAGCAAAAAGATGAAGTCACAGATCAGTGACTTAAAGGAAATAACTTAAAAACAACGTTGTGGCCGAGACTAGTACTGAAGATATTGAACAAACTATTCAGCAACATCAAATCGGAGAAAAAAAAAACAATAGCAAATGATGAAATAGAGAAAGAAAATTTAGAAACCATAAGCAGGATAAAACCACATTATCAAGAACTGCATAATATTCAGGATATTCGTGATTTTTAGTTGATTAGGGAACTATGAACACTACATTATCTTCACTAATCACTAATTTGTAGAATCTTCTATTACATGACAAAAGTTAAAATGTCTACATTTCAATGGCTTCCAGTGATCCACCTGTATAAAACGTAAACCTGTAAAAAACGGAAAATATTTCCAGTCCCTAGGATTGCAACGTAGACAGGTTTCGATGTAATTCCTATACAAGACAAAATGTACTCTTATAAATATCTGGTCTTTATATAATTCATTATACATATTTTTTGCAACACTTACAAGCCTCTGGTCCTTACTCACGTGTATCGCTTATGAACCTCTGGTCCTTACCTAATCCATTAACCTGAATAATTTGCATAACTTAGGAACCACCACCTTCACATAATATTCTCTCTCTCTCTCTCTCTCTCTCTCTCTCTTCCTCGCTCTCTTCTCGCTCTCTCTTCCCACCTTTCTCTTCCTCTCTCTCATATTTCTCTTTCTCTTCCTCTCTTCCCATCTCTCATCTATTTCTCTCTTTATCTTCTTCTCTGTCTTCCTCTCTCTCCTCCTCTCTCCTCCTTTCTCTTACTCTCTCTTCCTGTCTCTCTCTCTCTCTTCTCCTCTTTCATCCTCTCTCTCTCCTTTCTGTCTTCTTTCCCTTCTGTCTTGCCTCTTTCTCTCTCCCTCTTCCTCATTCTCTTCTTGTTTCTCTCTCGCGCGCGAGCGCTCTCTCTCTCTCTCTCTCCTTCTCTCTCGAACTTCTGTTCCTCACATAATTCGCGTTCTATATTCACTCGCAAAGAAATATCTATATCACATCCTCCAAGAAATCGGAGAGGATAATCTGTAGTCCTGCATATCACTTTGCGTCAGTTGTTTGGAAAAGCTTTACGAACAATTCATCATCATCATCATTGTCAACCATTATCAATCCACTGCTGGACGAAGGTCTCCCCAAGTTTCCTCCACAACGGTCTGTCTTGTGCCAGTCTCCTCCATGTCACTCCTGCATATTTACGAATTTCATCCACCCATCTCCCATGTGGTCTTTTTTCTGGGTCTTTTCCTGTCCCTTGGAATCCAATCTAAACTTTCGGCTGTCCATCTATGGTCTGTCCTTCTGGCAGTATGTCCAGACCATTGCCATTTCAGGGATTTAACTCTGATCATGAAGTCATCCACTCTCGTCATTTTTCGGATCCACGAGTTCCTCTTCTTATCTCTCCTGGTTATACCAAGCATGCACCTCTCCATGCTTCTTTGAGTTGTCTGCAGCCTTTGTATGTCTCTTTTAGTTAAGGTCCACGTCTCTGCACCATACGTAAGCACTGGAAGGATGCATTGATCAAACACTTTTCTTTTAAGACATAATGGCATATTGCTCTTGAAAATTATGCTGTTTCTTCCAAAAGCTCTCCAGGCAAGTTTTGTACGCCGATTAATTTCTTCATCAATGTGACCCTCACTTGATATCTGCTGTCCAAGATAAACATACGTATCTGTTATCTCCAGTTTTTCTCCATCAATCGATAAATCTTCATTTCTTGTAAAAGCATTGAACATCACTTTTGTCTTCTGAAAGTTCATTTTTAATCCCACTTCTTTACTCTTGTCAGCAAGTTCCTGGATCATACTCTGCAGCTCTGATGGGGTAGTTGCAAAAATGACTATGTCATCAGCAAAACGAAGGTGAGTTAGATAATCTCCATTAATCTTTATCCCTTTGTTTTCCCAGTTCAGTGATTGAAAGACATTTTCCAATGTGGCATTAAAGAACTTCGGACATATGGTGTCACCTTGTCTCACTCCCTTTCCAATTTTTATGTGTGTTGTATTTTCAAACAGCGGAATCTTTGCACTTGCATTTTCATAGATGTTATTAATAATATTAATGTATGCATCTTCAATACCGCAGGATTTCAGAGCCGTGGTAACTGCTGATGGTTTCACCGAATCAAAGGCTTCTTCATAATTGATAAAAGCCATGCACAATGGAAGTTCATATTCCCTCGCTCTTTCAATTAGTTCTCTCAGTACGTGGATATGATCTATTGTGCTGTAGCCACTCCTGAATCCAGCTTGTTCTCTCGGTTGAGCCATGTCCAGTGTTACCTTCAAGCGGTGTGAAAGAACTTTAGTGAAGATTTTATAAACCACTGATAGGAGGCTGATAGGTCTGTAGTTCCTGAGATCCTCAATGTCACCTTTTTTATGTAGCAGGATCATTATAGCATTGTTCCAATCCTCAGGAATCTTCCCTTCATTAAGGCATCGAGTGAAAATTTGGGCGAGTACTGTTTCAATTTCTCCACTTGCTTCTTGTATGATGTCTATAGTAATTCCATCTTCTCCTGGAGCTTTCCCCCGCTTCATGTTCTTGATTGCATGAGCAACTTCTGCTGGGAGGACTGGAAGAACTCTGGTACCTTTCTATGATGTCTGGAGTACATGTATCATCCCTTTCATATAGTTTGGAGTAGAAATCTTTCACTCTTGTCAAAATTTCGCCTCTATTTCTTGTTATAGAACCATCTTCTTTTCTCAGAGCCATAATCTGTTTTCTTCCCTTACTGAGATGTCCCTTTGCTATCTTTAGGCTTTGGTTGTTTTCAATTGCTTTCCTCACTAGCTCACAGTTGAATTTCCTTACGTCTTCAGTGATACTTTTACGTGCTGTCTTGCATAGCTCTATATATTCCACTTTGGAAGTAACATCTTCTTTAGTTGTCCTCATCTCTCTTCTTTTTTGCATCAACATTTTGGTTTTTCCTGATAATTTGTTTACATGCAACTTGTTCTTAGACCCAGCTAATTTTGTTGCTGTTTCCATAAGAGCTTTGGTTACTTTTCTGTTAACTTCAGAAATATCCACTTCTTCCGATGTTAGGCCTTCTAAAGCAGAGAATCTGTTCTTCAGTTCCAACTTGAAAGTATTATGGTGTTTTTAAGGTTGGTTATGTCAATACATTTTGCTTGTCTTATGAGCTTGCCACGTTCCAGTTTAGTGTTGAGGTGCATCTTACATCTCACCAATCTATGGTCACTACCTGTGTTGAACTTGTTTAGCACACTGCAGTCTTCGATGACGAATTTTTTGTTACACATAATAAAATCAATTTCACTTGTCGTCCCAATTGGATGTCTCCATGTCCATTTCCTGTGTGGCTTTTTCTTGAAAAAGGAATTCAAGATGAAAAATCCTTCTGCCTCTGCAAACTCAACGAGAGTATTTCCACGCTGGTTTCTGTTGCCGTGACCGAATTTACCTACTGAAGTTTCATTCTGTGTCCGGTGCCCTATTTTTGCATTGAAATCTCCCATAATTATCTTCAAGTGCTGCTTACCTTTATTATTTAGATGACGAATTTCCTCATAAAATTCTTCAATTTCTTCTTCAGGATGACTTGTGGTGGGTGCATAAGTTTGAATAATCTGAGCCTGGTATCTTCTCGATAGTTGGATAACGAGTCGTGCAGCTCTGTCAGAGGAACTTTCAACTTCTACCACTTTATCCTTCAGTTTCTTGTTTATTATAAATCCAACACCACTAGTTCTGCCAGTATCTGTCCCACGATAATAGAAGAGATGTCCACTTTTCAGTTCAATGAGATCTTCTCCTTTTTCTCCTTACCTCACTCAGCCCGACGATGTCCCACTTGATCCTTTGTAGTTCCTCTTCCAATTCAAGAAGCCTTGAATCAGAAGATAGGGAGCGTCCGTTGTAGGTAGCCAAGGTCAGCATCAAATGGCAGCCTAGTCCGGTCCTCCGGGGATTCTTAGCACCCTCTGCCTTCATGTCGCACTGGCCGCTGCCTTGGCCAGGTACATTCCAGCTGCCGGAGACTGAGGGCCAAGATTTAAGTTGTAGAGTCATTTTGGAGGTGTTTGGCCATAACTCACCACGCTGGCCAAGCGGGTTGGTGAGTGTGGGATAGCATTTCCTCTGATCCCGATGGTATAGTTATACCGCTATTTGCGGTCGTCAGAGCCCCTTTAGTGGGAACAGGATGCACCACGAGAAGGCGGGGTTGACATTTGTCAAGGAGAGGCTGTGATGTTACGCATCACCATCTAAATTGTCGGAACGGAAAGAATTTTAATTTTACTAACCAACAGGAAAGATACACCGCGTTGCCCGGGTTTAACAAAATATATAAACCGGCTTCTGACCCAGCGTTTGCGGAGCTTTCCTGAAATTAAGAATAGGATATAATGGTCGGAAATATTTAATTGAAATACACCGGAGATGCAAAACATTATGACCAGCGCGTCTTTATGCAAAACGAAGCAACTGAAGGAAAACGATGGCGGGTGTGAAGGTCATGAAAATGTATACATAACACTTGATAATGAGCTCTGTTAACCAGTCTTATTCTTGTTCTTTAGATGGGAAAGACAGCAGACTTAAGCGATTTTAACAAAGTCAAACTGAAATGGCCAGACTGCTCGGCCAGGGCATTTCCGAAACGGCAAAGCGTGTGGGGTGACGAAACTGTCGGCTATTACATTTAAACTCCTAACGCACCGGTGGAGTTCCTTAATGGCTTTGTCGAAAGTAACCTTGAATGCATCGATCTTGAAGACACTTGACACATTCATAAGCATCTGGTCGTCATATAGTTCGGTATTCAATCTTATGTCAGGTTCACTCTTATTGCTGGAATCTTGTTTCTACCCCACAAACACATGTCCTTTTCATTGTTCAAATTCATTATATTTACTAAACTAAACTCTTTCTCCGATTCGTACAAACTTTGAGTGTGGTTTGAAACAGTTAGAACTTTAAAAGGCCGACATCTAAGGGTTGCAGAAGTTTAGAGTCACTATCTGTTTGTGGCAAATTTTTCATTAGATTTCTATAGGAGAAAGATGCTTTCAAAATTTCCTAATTTCTTTCTGAAGTTTTTTTTCCTTCAGAATGTGATCACTGTTTTAAATGGGAAGAATTATATAAGTCAGTGTCTCCTCCTTATCTTTAAAAGATGCAAAGATTTCCACCCTGAGGACCAGAGAACTGCAAAATTTCTTTTAATAATAGTTTAACAGTAAGACACAGACTGAAGAGTGTTCTTCCCTTTACCACTGTTATGGGGACTGAATACAAGTTCTTCTGTTAAGTTGATAAAATAGATTTTATTTCAAATGATGTATAAGTACATTGTGCAATAATTAACAACTAAATCCAAATAAATATTGTCGCTAATGGCATTTCAAGAGGTTTGCTCACAATGCATGTAAGTTAAAAAGATTTACTTCCTATGCTTAGTTTGTGGGTTTCTTAAGGTCAGAGACCTAGTTCAGTGGTACAATCCGAAACCGTTGGACTCGAGCCTCAGAAGCCATTGTTTCTTGGATCCATTTTTTCTTGGATCAATTGTTTCTCGACAAGATGCTTATGAATTTGTTGAGTGCCTTCAATGACCTTCCCAAACATTTTCCCTGTCACACCCAGCAAGCTAATGGCACTGAATGCAAGAAATATCGTGATATTAACTAGCTGAGTGCACCACGGAAAGTGTTTTGGAAAGGTCATTATTGATAAGGTAAAGGCTCTTATTTCAGAGAAAGTTTAGGATGTTCAGAGTAATTTTGTGGATTGGTCAGGACCGTACTAACCAAATTTCTACATTGCGCATGATGATTGAAAAGTATCTGTCTGTTGGTAAGAAAGTATTTGCTGCATTTGTAGATTTAGAGAAACTTATGACCGAGTAAATAGGATACTTCTGTGGAACGTACTGAATAAATATGGAATTACTGGGAATCTATGTAATAGTGTGAAAGCCATATTTGCTGAATGACGTTGTATCAAAATATCTTTCTATTGCTGCCGAAATCAGACAAATTTGTATAATGTCACCATGGCTGTTTAGTATATTAATATTTATGGATGGCGTGCATGCGTGATGCTAAAATGGACAACACTAGTTTGTATCTTGCTAACATACGTGCGTGCACATTGCTGTATGTTAATGATGCACATTGCTGTATGTTAATGATGTAGTCCTGTTGGCAGAGAGCAAAAGTGAGTTGCAAAATACGTTGTCCCGGATGAACGAAGTTTGTATGAAATTCGAACTGAGTTTAAATAAAGTAAAAACCAAAGTTATGGTTTTTGTGAGAGGAACTCTCAGTACTGAATGCAAGATAAGTCCAAATAGCACAGTGATTGATCAGGTGAATAAGTTTGTGTATTTATGAAGCATGTTTGACAGAGATAACAATTTAGATGCTGAAATTAGTAGGCGAGTGAATACTTCGTTAAAAGCCATATCCTTTTTAGGAGGATTTCATTGGAATAATGGGTACTCTAGAGAGTCCCGCATGGCTGCATATGAAAGTCTAATTGGTCCCACTCTGATGTGTGGCAGTGAAACCTGGATACTGCAGAAGAGGCATAGGAGTCGTTTGTGTGATGATGGCAGTGAAACTTGGGTACTGCAGAAGAGGCATAGGAGTCGTTTGTGTGATGTATGGCAGTGAAACCTGAGTACTGCAGAAGAGGGATAGGAGTCGTTTGTGTGATGATGGCAGTGAAACCTGGGTACTGCAGAGGAGGCATAGGAGTCGTTTGTGTGATGTATGGCAGTAAAACTTGGGTACTGCAGAAGAGGCATAGGAGTCGTTTGTGTGATGATGGCAGTGAAACCTGAGTACTGCAGAAGAGGCATAGGAGTAGTTTGTGTGATGATGGCAGTGAAACCTGGGTACTGTAGAAGAGGCATAGGAGTCGTTTGCGTGATGTATGGCAGTGAAACCTGAGTACTGCAGAAAAGGCATAGGAGTAGTTTGTGTGATGATGGGAGTGAAACCTGGGTACTGCAGAAGAGGCATAGGAGTCGTTTGTGTGATGTATGGCACTGAAACCTGGGTACTGCAGAAGAGGCAAAGGAGTCGTTTGTGTGATGTATGGCAGTGAAACCTGAGTACTGCAGAAGAGGCATAGGAGTAGTTTGTGTGATGATGGCAGTGAAACCTGGGTACTGCAGAAGAGGCATAGGAGTAGTTTGTGTGATGTATGACACTGAAACCTGGGTACTGCAGAAGAGGCAAAGGAGTCGTTTGTGTGATGTATGGCAGTGAAACCTGAGTACTGCAGAAGAGGCATAGGAGTAGTTTGTGTGATGATGGCAGTGAAACCTGGGTACTGCAGAAGAGGCATAGGAGTCGTTTGTGTGATGTATGGCAGTAAAACTTGGGTACTGCAGAAGAGGCATAGGAGTCGTTTGTGTGATGATGGCAGTGAAACCTGAGTACTGCAGAAGAGGCATAGGAGTAGTTTGTGTGATGATGGCAGTGAAACCTGGGTACTGCAGAAGAGGCATAGGAGTCGTTTGTGGGATGATGGCAGTGAAACCTGGGTACTGCAGAAGAGGCATAGGAGTCGTTTGTGTGATGCATGGCAGTAAAACCTGGGTACTGCAGAAGAGCGATGACATCGTCCATGTACATTATCTCCACGTATTTGATATATATTAACCATAGAGGCATAGGAGTCGTTTGTGTGATGTATGGCAGTAAAACCTGGGTACTGCAGAAGAGGCAAAGGAGTCGCTTGTGTGATGTATGGCACTGAAACCTGAGTACTGCAGAAGAGGCATAGGAGTCGTTTGTATGATGTATGGCAGTGAAACCTGGGTACTGCAGAAGAGGCATAGGAGTCGTTTGTGTGCTGGGGAGATTCGTTACTTACGGGGGTTTATGGCAAGACACGCTCTAATCATGTCCTGAATGAAGATGTGTTGCAGCTGTGCAATGTGAGGCAAAATGCTGTTTGTAAGCTGGAGACTAATATTCTTAGGTGGTTTGGCCTAGTTGAAAGAATGAGTGATGAAATGCCTAATACGAAATGCTTTTCATCCAAAGTGGCAGGTAAGAAGAAAGCCGAAGAAATCATTTGAGAACACGATTAAAGAGTATCTGCATGATAAAAAGATTGAGTATAAAGTACAGAAGGTCTTGGGTACGTCGTGTGATGGATGTCAGTGAATCCTCGAACTGTATGCCAAAACGGAGACGTTTGATACAGAAATATTAATTAAATACTCAGTTACTAGCACTCGTTTGGAGGATGTTTTTGAAGTGCTAATCTCAGAATCTCAGAGAGCAGTTTACTGTGCGAATTTTCTTGGAAGCATTCATAATTTCGGCGGGTCCAAAAATTATATACTTGTAGTAATATATTACCTTATAACGAAGTAAATTTCTCCGTCATTTTTGTCAACGCCGGGGCTCGAACCCGAGTCCCGTCATTCCGGAATAAGTCGCTCTACCAATTGAGCTACGCGGACGTCTGCTGTTGCTGCTATCTGCCTTTATGTCGTGTGCGTGCTGCGGGGAAGGCACGTCACAACTTGTACTTAATCCTTTTTTTTTATTGGAGGTTTAACGACCACCGTGAGCAACTCAATGGGCTGTTAGCAGTCGTCCGTCCCTAATTTAGGGTCACTGGCTCCAGGGAAGGGAGTAGTAATATATCACCTTATAACGAAGCCACTGCCGTAAGACAAACACAACATCCATGCCTCACCGGGATTCAAACCCGGACCCCTTTCGGACGAATGATCAGAGGCCATCGCTTAGACCACTGCGCCACCGGGGTGGCACTTCGTCAATCATAAAAGTTACATGCTAAAAATATCAAGAAGAATAAAAAGGCAGCTGTCTAAGCATGTAGAAAACTACCCAAAACATACAATTAGAATTTTACTACTAAGAGGCATATTAGGTAAAAGCAAGATCTTTCGCAACAGGCGCCCTGTGCGTCATCAGGTTAAAAGAACTGGCGCTAGGAGAACACACACACTTAATATATAGATAGTCCCGAAGACAACAGCGATCCCGGTGAGTGACATGATATCCGCGTCACAACTCGGTTACAGCGAGAAACAAAGCAAAGAAAGAAAACACCAAATAGATTACAAATACATATTCACCGAAGTGAAAAATAAGCACAGGGTCCGTTATCAACCCCCGCAGTAGGGTACTTCGCACGACATAAAAAATTAAATAAGCGAATCCACGGTGCATATACATGTGCAGGTAAGTCATCTGTACAGCATACGTCCTTAAAAACGTCAATATACAAACTTTCGGCGAAGAGAGTCATATACCTACCTCTGGTCCTAAGTAATAAATAAGTCTCAGACCAAGAGGGCAGATGAGTTCCAGACTTAACCAGGCGTGCAAGGGCAGTAGTAGTAGATCCAGTCTTTACAGTGTACTGATGTTCAGTCACTCTAACTCCTAAATTACGAAGAGTGGATCCTATGTACCATGAATTAGGAGCAGCAGCAACGTCGGTCTTCAAGGGCACACAGTACACGCCCCACTGTTCTTGGATGGGTTTGGGCTCACGATCCTTCCTAAGCATGCTCCGAAGGTTAGAGGCCACATCACCAAAATCTTTTTGTGTTTTTTACAAACTCTCCGTAATGCATTTGTAACCGGTGGAAAGAAAGACATTGATCCCACATAAGTAATCTCCTCGCGCTCAACACACAACGAAGACGAATTACTTCTCCTATGCCGAGCACACAACTTTTTCACAATATCAACACCATACCCATGTTCCATCACAATGGTTTTAATAAAAAGAAGTTCTTTATTCCGAGCAGCAATGCACGAGGAATGGCTATACGCTCTATTCACCAAAGCCCGAATAGCTGCAAGTTTATATCTAGCCGGGTGGAAAGAGGCGTGTGGAATGATATCAAAAGAACCAACGGCCTTCCGATGCACTTCAAAAGCCAAAAAATCCTTATTAACATGTCTGGTGATTAGAAGGTCCAAGAAAGGGATCTTACAATTTTCCTCCCATTCTATCGTCAGGTTAATAGCAGGATATTTAGACGACAAAAGGCTTCTAAAATAAAGCAAAGCATCACCAGAATGTGGCCAAACGACAAAAACATCATCGATGTAACGCACGTACAGTGCTGGAATCTTCTCTGCCCTGGCTAAAATATCGTCCTCCAAATCTTGCATGATCACCTCTGCCAAAACAGCAGAGAGAGGCGAGCCCATAGGAGTGCCACCTCTCTTAAGGTAAATGGTCCCATTGAAGCCCAAAAAGGATCTTTTTGCAATAATATTTAAAGCATCGGAAATTGCCTGAACTTGCATTAGGGGAATAGTTCCCAAGTCGGACAACTTAGAAATAATCAAATCGTGAGCTGGAACACTCGGATATAACGATTCCACATCCAATGATGCCAAAATGAAAGAGGAGCCCAAGACTCTGAATTCTCGAATACGGGCAATGGCCTGGAGGAAACTGGTGATGGAATAAGGTGAGGATTGGACAAAAGGCCAAAGGTAACGTGGTGGCACTTAATCATTAATAAGCACTGTAAAGCGATAGTCACAGAGTTAAACTACTATTTTCAAATGTAGTTTTCGATTAATCCTTTTGATGGTGCTGTCAGAGAAAACATTGTGAATAATGCCGTTAATTAGAACCTAAATAGTCATGAAGAAGGTCTACTTCTGCTATGTATCAGTCCGTTATTTGGCGTTGTAAATCCCTTCGAAAAATACTGTTGAGAATTATTTACAAAAATGTGTTTGTCAGTTTTGCCTAAATATTGAGACATGACATTGCTTTCTTCTTTTCATGCTATAGCATAATTCTTCCACGAGAACACCAAAAGGATAATGATCATTGGATTAAACGATACATATTGGTCAAATATAGTGGTACAACATCGTAAAACATATCGCAGAACGAAATCACTAAAAACATTAGTTTGGGCAAAGCTGCCTTTAGTATTGGCGAACTTCCTTTATTGAAGGATCTGCTCAATATTACAGTGAACTAAAACAAATAAAAGTAATAAACAAATTGAAATCAATAAAGTTTATTTTATCGGAGTCATGAAAGGCGCTAGATACTTAGCGTATTCCCGAGAAATAGAAAAAGAAATGGGTGAGCCCAGGACATCTCAATTCCAATCAACGGCCTAACGAAACGTAAAAAAGAATGCCTAACAATTTAAAAAGGCAAAATACAACAAAATAAAGAATATCACCATGTCCGGAGGGGAAGTCCTAGATACTGGCATGGAACGTCTTCCTGCAGACAATCGAATCCGTCATCCATCTTTTTCTTCGTCTGGGAAGGACTCCATCTTCTTCTGTCCACAAACTTTCCACAGAGAACAGAGCCAAAAGCATCAAAGAAGCAGGAAGGAACACAACTGAAATAATAATGAAAAGTAGTTGAAAGTATAACTGGTAAAATGATAAAGTAGTTGTACGAATGGAGGGAACCCCAAATAGGCAATCAAAAACTCCGGATAAAAGAGGACTTTTTAAGAAAAGCGCTAGTGATAATAGAGAAAACATTAACTCAAGGGCTGAATTATCATTGGTTTAAATAACCCTCCGGATCACTACCTCATCCAAAGCTGCTTAACTTTTCAAAATAGACTTTATTTACAGAAGAGAATAGCAATACAGTGTGCAAACATTGCTCCGGGGCTCATGCCGGATTGTAACACCCGAGCATGGGTGGAGAGATGAATAATATGAGAGAGTATTTACAAAATGATGATGATGTTTTTTACAGTTGAAGTGATGCTTTGCAGGTGCTTATACGAGTGTTTATGATTTAGACGAGTTCACAGAATGCTGGAGTGTATGCAGGTGCTTATACGAGTGTTTATGATTTAAGTAAGTCCGCAGAAGGCTGGAATGTATGTAGACTATGTAAATTAAGTAGTTCACAGTTTCAAATGACGGAGTCTGTGCCTTGAGTGAGTTCTTAAGTCCGTGTTAAGGTCAAATGAGGGGTGAGTCTATATGTAGACATACTAGAAGGAAGCGTTAGACCTTTGGTGTTAGGTGATACAGTCAGTTCGAATAAAGAGTCCACTGGTGCGAGACCAGGAATGTACACAGTTAATGGTGATTGCGGCCTAGGTCGTTGAGTTCGAAGAAGCTGGGGAGGGCAGCAAAATGGGAATGACAAATTCCTTTGCTATGAGTCTCAATTATATCTTACATAAGCTTCCTAAACACCCATTATCAACGTTCCCAAAGCGCATGTTGCCGACTTTTATTCAGTACGAGATACTGAATTTCTTTCAGTACCTGTTATGACGAACTACAGAGGTGAATTTCGTGTCAAGGCAACAAATCTGCAGTGATACATTCCATCGGTGTAGCTTAGTTGGTAGAGAAACTTATTGCGTAATAATGGGGTCGCCGATTCGATCTCCGTCACGAAAAGATTTGTGTTTTTGCATTGGAGTCCGAACATAAAATTGGATCTACTGGCTGTTGGGTTCTTCGAAAAATCCGTGATGTTTTGTTCCACACATCGTCTGGAATTAATGAAAATTTTGTACTTCGCTTTAAAAAAAAAGTTAAGAGGGAGATGATGTGACGTACCACAGAGGTCAGTCACGTGTCAAGGCGACAAAATCTGAAACGATACATTCTGTCAGTGTAGCTTAGCTGGGAGAGCAACTTACTCCGGAGTGAGGGGGCGCGATTGGATATACGTCACCAAAAATTTGTGTTTTCACACTGTGACGGAAGTACGTGATGTGTATGCTACGGAAGTTACTTAAACATCCCTTACCAACCTTCCTAAAGTGCATTTTGCGGGGTTCTGTTAAGTACCAGATACTAACTTTCCTTAAATACGCGACGGGAGTATCTGAAGTGCATGATACCCAAGTTTTTCAAATACACGTCTCAGACATACCTTAAATACTGTATGTAAAATACAGAGATTTGTTAAGTATATGCTGCAGACGTAGCTTAAAATTCTGTTACAAATGCAAACTTAAATACATATGACAGTTGTTCCTTAAATACATATGACAGTTGTTCCTTAAATACATATGACAGTTGTTCATTAAATACATATGACAGTTGTTCCTTAAATACATATGACAGTTGTTCCTTAAATACATATGACAGTTGTTCATTAAATACATATGACAGTTGTTCCTTAAATACATATTACAGACGTTGTATCCCAGCAAAGCATTTTTTCCAAATCTACGCAAAGCTTTAAGTTATGGCACAATTACTAGTAACCCTCCAGTTCCTCATACATTCACTAATCTACGTACCAAGTTTGGTCGTGATATCTAAATTTCTCGCCTTTCTAGAGAACCGAAAATAGAGACACTCATTTTATAACCAGTAGGAGCGCTTTCCGTTTTTTAAAACCCACAGGAATAAAAACTGCAAATATATTTTTGTACCTTTTTAACGCAAACGATGTATCAGAAACGCAATACATCTTTTCGTTTTCTTTTGCAAACCTACATCGTGGTGAAATTTCACGTTCAATTCTTATATGTTCGGAATTGAGTGCGATAGTATATATTTACACCTGTTTCTGAAAAAAGCACGAACAAGGTTTCTTATCAAATTTTCCTACAAAACGAAAACGCTCTTTCCAAAGAGCAGTACACCATTTTGTTGCTTTCCAGGAAGTACGCATCATGATGAAATATTTCGCTCTAGTTTTAATTTGTTATGAAAATAATGCGATCGTATATTTACGGCGGTTTCACAAAAGTACGGAGTGTCAAATCACCATCAAAGTTTTCTACGCAACACTAAAAATACACGATCACATTTATTTCAGTAACGTATTATAGCCCTTGTATTCTTTCTACCTTTCTTATTGAGAACTAGCAAAAGTGCCCGGCGTTGCCCGAGTTTCACAAAAAATAAATCCGTGAGCATCTAGGACAGCATTTTCCGAGTTTTCCTGAAATTATGATTAGAATGTAATGCACAGAGACATTTAATTGGAATATATTCCAGTAATGGACAAAAGGAATTTGAATAAGAGAGTAAAATCTCTACTTCTGCCAGCACGGTTGGATGACAGAACCGGCCAATGAATGCAGCAAATTTGAAACATTTGAAACATTTCCATTTTCCTGTTGTGTTCTGATCAGTGTAATATATAGCTCTTCCGAAGCGCCAGTGAGTATATCCTTTAAAAGCTTCAGCGTGAACGACGTTGCATGTTGTACAATTTAGATCCAAGATGAAGAGGTATTAATTTTTGGCCAACTCAAAAGCAAACAACGTAGAATTAAATATTGAAAAAACATGACTTTGCAGGAATACCTTTTAATCATTGACTTTGTGTTTGTGGATATACTTATGACGAAACTCAGACAAATAGGAAACTTTAGTCATTTATTCATGGAAAATCAGATGCGACGACTGCAATGCGCATAATAAAAGCATGGTCTCGTGCAGCAGGCTAGTCATGATGGTAGTTTCGATCATATTTTAAATGAGTTTCTGGACAGTCAGCCGTCCTTCATTACAGAGCGTTCTATTAGACCCAGATTACGTGAAGACAAAAAAAGGCAAAATCAGTTGGAAGAACCCGCAAATGGAGACTAGCAATGTTAAGGCTTTACGAGACCCGCCATTTTGTATTGCTGCCTTCTCTTTTTAACCAACGAGCAAGCGTATTTCACAAATTGCTCGGGCAATTTTGCACATTTTGGAACACCGTTTGTGGCTAACGCAAGATATATGATAAATAAAGTGTTCCCTGGTTTCAGAATTTTTATTGACCTTTCCCTTCATTTTTTATCTGCAGCGAAAGTCGTGCCAAGGCGTCTTCCATAGTTTTATTAATTAATAAAAAATACTTAAAGAGTCCAAAATAAAAATCCGAAACCAGGAAACTCTATATTTATCATATGTCTTGCGTTAGCCACAAACGGTGTTCCAAAATGTGCAAAATTGCCCGAGCAATTTGTGAAATACGCTTGCCCGTTGGTTAACAAGAGAAGGCAGCAATACAAGATGGCGGGTCTCGTAGAGCCTTAAGCTTTGAACAAATAAAAGGCAAGGAAATTCACTTGTTTCATTTTTTGCATTCATTTTGCGTTTTACTAAAATATACTTCCTCTCTAAGGGAACTGCGTTATTTTTCTTAAAATAGCGGTATTATTTATAACACGGATTAACACATGGAGAGTCGCGATCTAAAAGATAAAGAAACCCGTCGCTAACCGCACCGGAAAATATGCATGAGTCTTCCTTATGTACAGACTGGGTTCAAACTGGCAATTAGTTAAAACCCGAGTCTGTAGATTAGGAATATACAGACTGTACATAATTAGTTTCAGCCTAGTCTGTACACAAGGTATTACTGACTGTACATAATCAGTTTCAACCGAGTCTGTATATAAGATATGTGGCCGATGTTCTCATTTTTTTGTCCGCATACAAGCGATCAATTGAATCTTTAGGTTAAACAATTGTCAACATGGTCTTGCACCATTGAATTCTCTTTTGAGAAAGAAAACAATTGTAAGCTACCATTCCTAGTTATTCTCCTGCATAGAAATCATATTTCAAATGATATATCTTTTTCAGTTTATAGAAAACCAACTAATAACTCTGCACTTATTCCAATGCAATCAACTCATCCATATAACTATAAGATATCAGCATTAAACTTTATGGTGCGTCCATCCTTTTCTCATTTATCCAGCGCAAAGATACGACACCAGGAACTAAACAGAATAATTGAGTTTGCAGGTAACTACGGTTACCCTCGAGAAACTGTCGATAAAAAGCTACGGGAAAATATTTCAACAACCTTAGTAAGGGATTTGATCCCAACCCATTCTGCTGGCTCAATGGAATATAATCCGTATGTCAGTTCCATTCTAAGAAATGCCTGTAGAAAATACCGACTTAGCTTTGACATAAAACTAATAACTTATTTTCTATGGTAAGTAAGAATCGAAACCCCATTGATGTATTTAACAGACATGGAGTCCATAGTATATCTATGAAGGCTGCAAATGATTCATATCAGGACACTGTATATATAGGCTCCACACTTCGTACTTTAAAGTCTCATATTCCATAACATAAATACAACTTTAAGACCTCTGCGACGAATACGTCTTTATCTAGACTTACGACTAGGGGCTCACATTTCAAGAAATGGTGCGAAGCCTCGATATTGGCTACTGCCAATAATCACAGATCTCTACTGTTTACTGAAAGTCTGTGTATATACAATCTATATATTAATTCTATAAGGTTTTTTATTGTAAGACTTATTTTGAGAGAACGACTGAATGTAAAAATATTGTTGAGATATCAGAATAAAGGTCTTATAATGTAGATGTGCCAGGCGAAGAGGAAAATGAGATTGGGGCAACGGGTGTTGTGCGGCGTCAAATTTCCCATGTAAAGTCTATGGGAGAAGCGTGCGGTTGACTTTCGATCGCGTGCGGTTGACTGACTCTTGCGAAACACTCGCTGTTAAAGGCGGAAGCACGGATGGACTGAGATAGTCCAAAGTCCGAAGACTTCTCCTTTCTGAGAGAACCGTTGCGCAAAGCAATGGTCCATTCACCTCCATACGCTGATTCATGTTGTCATAGAAACGCTACCAGGCGATCGTATCGGCGTTCTTCGCATCAGAACAGCGAAGACTCTCGAAGACCTGCTTGCGTTATGTCGGTTGATATACAGTTTAATATTCATTCGATTGAGTTTATTCACGAAAGTAAGACGTTTCCCAATATACACTGGCGGAGAGTGAAAAAAGAACACCAAGAAGGAGACGTCTGATACCAACGAAATTTATACAGCATAATATCGGAATACAGAGGATGGCGTGATCTAAATAGTATGGCAACATACAGCTGTATTTGCTGGTAAACTGAAAAATAACATTTCCATGTAACATGGTTATTACGAGGTTGAACCACAATGAACTGCGTCACACTGTGCAATTCTGGCATGGAGTCTGTCGTACAGATGTTGGATGTAAGTTTGGGGTATTGAGTTCCAAGCATCCTCAACCTGGACGCGTAAATCAGGGATGGCCGTGGCTGGCCGTGGAGACCGGATAAGTCGTTGTCCCATAAAATCCCACACGTGCTCAATGGGGGACAAATCCGGTGAACGTGCAGGCCATGGAAGTTGTCTCACACCCTGAAATGCATGTTGCGTGGCACGTGCCGTGTGTGGGCGGGCGTTATCTTGCTGGAAAACACCACGATGGACCGACCTTTCAAATGGCACAACAACGGGCTGAATGATGTTGTTGATGTAGGAGGTGCTGTTTAACGTACCCGGTAGAAATACTAGTTGTGTACGGAAGTGATAGCTAATCGCTCCCCACACCAGGAGACCAGGTGTAGGCCCTGTGCGTCGCTGGCGGATGCAAGAAGGGTGGAGACGCTCCCCTGTGCGTCTGCGAACACGCATACGTCCATCGGAGGCTCCAAAGCATAATCTTCTTTCATCGCTGAACACGACAGATCGTCATTGCGTTCTCCAGTGCAGACGTTGGCGACACCATTGCAGCCGTTCCTGACGGTGGGCTGGAGTCAGAGGTACACATGCCAGAGGCACACGTGCACGTAGTCCTGCATCCAGTAGACGGTTGCGGATTGTTCGCACAGTCACCACAGGTGCAACGGCAGTTCGGATTTGTGTCGCAGTGGATGTTCTGCTTGACAACGCCGCTCTTCGTATGCGTTGATCGGTCCGCTCATCAGTCCGTCTGTGACTCCCGGTTCCACGTCTTATCGTGTGGGTATGTTCCTCGGACCATCTCCGCCACCATCGTACCACCACCGATACTTCCCGTCGAATTCGCTCCGCAATACGACGATACGACCACCCGGCCTAGCGGAGTCCGAGTAGACGACCTCGCTCAAAGTCCGATAAATGCTGAAATCGTACACGTCTTCCATGTCCAGGCATTGCAGCTTCTTCAGGGTCTTTGCACGTGTCCGTACGCCGACGACTGATTACATTCACTTCGCCGTACTCCTTAAATACCACCGACGATAATTTGCATATTATGCCGTGCTGTGGCGTAAGCGCTCACCGGTTGGTCCCGAAATTAACATCACACCTACGTAAACTCAACCCCATTAACATATGTAAATTTCATGATCGTCCGCCAATTCCTTCTTGGTGTTCTTTTTTCACTTTCCGCCAGTGTATAAAGATGTAAATAAACATTCCGTTGACCATTGTTAGTGAAAATATGTATAATGTACATGCGACATTTAATCTATACCTTAAGAAAATGTCTCCCCCACAGCAAAATAAAAATTAAAAAAAAAAAAAAAACCAGAAAATATAAGAGTGAGCGATCAATGGATCGCAACTACATGTATATGTCTCAGACAAGAGAGAATGAAGAGTATTCACAACGCGAATCTCATTCCAACAACATTTACTAAACACAGTTGTGACTGAAGATGAAAGCGAAAGAGTGCGCTATCCTGTTGAATGTTTGCACCCACATCAGTTGAATGTTTCCATTTCACATTCTGCGACTGAAAAACCGTGAAATCGTGATGCTTATCACGAACCTGGCCACCCCGGTTAAGCAGTGGTCTAAGCGCTGGCTTATGATAATTCGTTCGTGAAGGGTCCGGGTTCGAATCCCAGTGAGGCATGGATGCTGTATTTATCTTACGGCACTGGCTTTCTCCCTTCCATGGAACCAATTACCCTAAATTAGGGACGGGCGACTACTTATAGCCCAATGAGTTGCTCACGGTGGTCGTTTAACCTTCAGTAAAAAAATAAATTAAAAAATAACGAACCTTGACACAAGGAAATATTTAGTCGATGGCACGAAATATTTCCTTGTGTCCAGGTAATATACCCTTGTGTTAGTATGATCGTTAAATCGCTCTTCCAAAAAACAATTTCTGTGGAAATTGTGTGCGGGGAACACAAGGGGTCGTTGCATACCTTGCCACGCATTTCGCTGACTACTAGCGACAACACTTTCACTTTTACGATCAAACGGATACAATTTCCGATCATTTTGTTCTTTGCGATGACAATAAGAGTCAAGGGCAGACACTTGCTAAAATCGGAATATACCTACCAGATCCAGTCTTCTCACACGGTATGCTCTACGTTGCCCTATCTCGAGCAAGATCAAAGGATTCTGTTGCAGTAAAGATCACTCAAGAAGATGCACCTGGATTGCCTGTCGCAAATGAATGGACTCAAAATATTGTCTATGTTTTGTGTTTGAATGAATTTGTAACATTTTTTGGTTAAACAAATAAAGTTTACATTTGTTGCTTCATATCAGTTTATACTGAAAAAAAATTATATAAAAAAATAAAAAAACAATCGTCGATTTCGACAGGTTTCGTCTACAGTCATGGTAAAAAGTGTTGCAAAGACGACTTACCTTATAACATAC
Organism: Macrothele yani; assembly: GCA_039090855.1. Classification (NCBI taxonomy): domain Eukaryota; kingdom Metazoa; phylum Arthropoda; class Arachnida; order Araneae; family Macrothelidae; genus Macrothele; species Macrothele yani. Next base: position 143,907,784 of record CM077002.1, read on the forward strand.
CGCTGTCACGGGACAACCCTCTTCTCGAACCCTTACCCAACAGAGAAGGATATGCATAATACATCCTCATATGACTAAATTATGTTTATGTCACGTTTTATGTCACGCCTTAGGGTGGTAGGTACTACACAAACTACGTCATAAGACATTGTAATACCTTAGAAATACACTGATGCAACCTGTTTGACACTTTTCTTGAAGATGAGTCGATTGTCGACTTGAAAGGTTTTGTATATACTTTTACATTTTAATGAAAATGTTTTTTTCTATCGAAATAGTCTTGTCTTTTTTCGATGTTTAAAGTCGTGCATTGACGGACTCTTACCTTATTGATCTTCCATGTGAAGAAAGGAAGACGAGACTTACGTACGGAACTGTCTCGAAAATAACCATAAAGTTTAGTTTGAAAACGCTACGCTTATTGATAAACCTGGTTCGACTATCGAGCTTATTACATTTGAAGCTTCCCCCATATACCGCAAATCTTTACATATACACTGGCGGAACGTGAAAAAAGAACACCAAGAAGGAACTGGCGGACGATCATGAAATTTACATATGTTAATGAGGTCGAGTTTTTTTTTTCTTTTGATTGGAGGTTTAACGACCACCGTGAGCAACTCAATGGGCTATAAGCAGTCTCCCGTCCCTAATTTAGGGTCACTGATTCCAGGGAAAGGAGAGAGCCAGTGCCGTAAGACAAACACAACATCCATGCCTCACCGGGATTCGAACCCAGACCCCATTCGGACGAATGATCAGAGGCCATCGCTTAGACCACTGCGCCACCGGGGCGGCAAGGTCGAGTTTACGTAGGTGTGATGTTAATTTCGAGACCAACCGGTGAGCGCTTACGTCACAGCATGGCATAAAATGCAAATTATCGTCGGTGCTATTTAAGGAGTACGGCGAAGTGAATGTAATTAGTCGTCGGCGTACGGACACGTGCGAAGACCCTGAAGAAGCTGCAATGCCTGGACATGGAAGACGTGTACGATTTCAGCAGCTATCGGACTTTGAGCGAGGTCGTCTAGTCGGACTCCGCGAAGCCGGGTGGTCGTAACGTCGTATTGCGGAGCGAATTGGACGGGAAGTGTCAGTGGTGGTACGATGGTGGCGTAGATGGTCCGAGAAACATTCCCACACGAGAAGACGTGGATCCGGGAGTCACAGACAGACTGATGAGCCGACCGATCGACGCATAAAAAGAGCGGCGTTGCCAAACAGAACATCCACTGCGACGCAAATCCGGGCTGCCGTTGCGCCTGAGGTGACTGTGCAAACAATCCGCAGCCGTCTACTGGATGCAGAACTACGTGCATGTGTGCCCCTAGCATGTGTACCTCTCACTCCAGTTCACCGTCAGGAACTGCTGCAGTGGTGTCTCCAACGTCGGCACTGGAGAACGCAATGACGATCTGTCGTGTTCAGCGATGAAAGCAGATTCTGCTTTGGAGCCTCCGATGGACGTATGCGTGTTCGCAGACGCACAGGGGAGCGTCTCCACTGTGCGTCTGCGAACACGCATACGGCGACACACAGGGCCTACACCTGGTCTCCTGGTGTGGGGAGCTATCAGCTATCACTCCCGTACACAACTAGTGTTTGTAACGGGTATGTTAAATAGCACCTCCTACATCAACAACATCATTCAGCCCGTTGTTGTGCCATTTGTAAGGTCGGTCCATCGTGGTGTTTTCCAGCAAGACAACGCACGCCCACACACGGCACGTGCAACGCAATATGCACTTCAGGGTGTGAGACAACTTCAATGGCCTGGCACGTTCACCGGATTTGTCTCCCATTGAGCACGTGTGAGATTTTATGGGACAACGACTTATCCGGTCTCTACGGCCAGCCATGACCATCTCCGATTTACGCGTCCAGGTTGAGGATGCTTGGAACTCAATACCCCAAACTCACATCCAACATCTGTACGACAGACTCCATGCCAGAATTGCACAGTGTGATGCAGTTCATGGCGGTTCAACCTCTTACTGACCATGTTACATGGAAATGTTATTTTTCAGTTTACCAGCAAATGCTGCTGTATTTTGCCATAATGTTTTCATCTCGTTATCCTCTGCATTCCGTTATTATGCAGTATAAATTTCGTTGGTATCAGACGTCTCCTTCTTGGTGTTATTTTTTCACTTTCCGCCAGTGTATTTGCCCTGATGACGTCGAGCCAAATGCTCTGCGAAAATTTAGTTCATGTTAAATAAGCATTTAATTGTGAACAAACGTTGCTAATTTATTCTATCTCATTATCACAAGTTTTGTTGTCCTACATTATGCATGATTCATGGTTTTGAATTATAAACAAAGACAAATCTTTCTTGTCAGCCTCTTTTTTTGTGAAATTCTTCTAGACGGTTAAAAAGTAAACTGCAAATACGGCTTCGTGTTGTCTTTATGTTCATTTACTTTTCTCTTAATAAATATCGGAAATCATTTAAAAAATTGAACATGCTCATGCTTCATGCATGCTCTCTGCCTTTTTTTGTAGGCATTCGTAAAGGTACTTATGAGGCATTGAAGCTTAGACGTTTTTTCTGTGTTTTCTCACAAATGATTTTAAAAAAGAGAACATTAAAATGGTCTCGGAATGAACTTTGATACAGCCCTTAGAGATTATAACTTAAATGTGTCCCGGTGTATTCTTAAAAAGTAGTACTGAATTGAACCATAAATGTGCTTACCGCGTTTTCTCTTAAAATTACTTCTTAGGAATTAAATCTTAAATTCAATCTCGGCATATTCTTAAAAAAGTAATATTTATGAACCGAATCTCAGATGGGATCCTTGTATATCTGTTATTATCTTTCAAGGTTTTTATATAGAGATCATTGCGTTGAACCATAAACACTGTCACACGCTTCTGCGAATGCATTTCGCTTCTCTCTTTCTCGAATGCACGCCATTAATCAGTGAGTAACACAGGCGGTTACGTAGATTCGTAACCGTTTGTGTTACTCACTGACGAAACGGTGGTTTACTCCAAGTAAATATCTGAGCATTACTGTCAAATTTTATTTGGTTTTAAATAACATTACTCTAATTTATGATTTCCTTACTGCAAACTTTTAAATGTTGTACCTTTTGAGCATCGATAATTGTTCCGCAAATGCTCCCCATGAAACCATCTCAGTACGCACAACTTCGTTTACCCCCACGAAAGGTACACGCGCTCGTATTTGTGTGTGTGTGTCGGTTAAAGATGGCGGTCGTAAGCTGATTAATTTATATTTGAAGTTGCGGCATTAAGATTTCTGAACGCTCATAATGGTAGTTCCTTGAAACTCGACCATAAATATAGCCACATGTTTCTGCGTATGTCTTAAGACCTGCCCAGCTTATAAGAATCAAAAAGTACTCTTGCTAAGTAAGAAGAAGAGATTTTCTAAAGAACTTTTTAATTCATGTTCTCAACAACTTTTTTCCCCAAAGAAGCTCTGGTAGAAAGAAAGAGCTGTGAATAATCAGAAGCCATTTGCATAAATTATTTAAATTTTTCTCTTCTCAACGGGACATAATTGAGAGCATTCTTCAATAGACAATAGGGGCTTTGCAGTTTTCCATTACATAAATAAGTTTTTTGAAGCGTTGTTTGAGACCGTGGCGTAGCATCCTATAATGACTATAAAACCGATACGTGAAGATTATGAATAGTGAAACGTACATTTTATAGATGTAAATTATTCAATCTTCAGCTTTTTTTTCAATATGAAGTGATAACTTCATCTTAATTGGTTGCTTCTCATAAAGTGCGTTTCCTTTCACATTAATTTTTTGTAGTGAAAATAAGAAATGACTAAAAAACACATTTTTAGTCAGTGGAAGTACTCAGGCAAGCATTTGGAAGTGGGACACTTAATTAAAGAAAAACAGAAGGCAAGAAATTAAGAAGTTTTCTTTTACTCTGTAATCAGACAAAACTAAAAAGCTCTTAAATTTCTCGATGCGAATTTTTATTGGTGCTTTATCAAGAGGATGGGCATATTACTTGCTCCGTGATAGTGTTCATATTTATTATTATTTGGATACCTAGTGCTTTTCTTATTTAACTTCGACAGACACGAATTCGTTTTATCTCATTTCCGGAAGCCACATTTGGAAGAACAAGTGCTGTACTAGCTGCTAGAGACATTAATCTGATATGCTAACATATTACTAAATATTTTATTGTCAAGGATCTGTAAGTTCACAAATATTGCCACTGTCGCTGTTGTTGTTAATCACGTTTTCAATTTATAAAGAATGCAGAAAATGACACGGTTTGCGTTAGTTGTGCCAATGGTTGGGTTTGGGAAAAGTGGATAATGTAGATTAAACAAAGATGTACTTGGCAAGTATACTTAATATCGAACTAGTAATGCTGTCTTTACGTTGTAGAGAAATGAGTGTATATATTTTATACGTACATATCAGTTTTGATCAAAGATTACGAATAAGCTTCTCATAAAAGGTTTGTTTTTGAATAAATATAAAAAAGCGAACAAGGCATGAAACGGTCCATGGCTATGAAAATAGCGCCACAGAAAAGGGAATGGAACAAATAAAAGAACAGTTATCTATCTATCTTTCTATCTACCTACCTACCTGCCTACCTATCTCAGCCATTTGGGAAATCGGAGAGCCGGCTCCCCGAGATCTCACAATCTGTCCTTACTCCAAGTCCGCTAAATCCTTCCGTTTACCCATTACGCTCCGAATTATACTACATACTGCTCCATTCACACCTCATATATACTACGTCGGTCGACACATCGCGCCCTCTCCAAAATTCGTGGTTAACGTGCCACATCCTGTTTTGATAGGAGTGGTCATAATTCAGGGATCACTCGGTGTACTTCACCCCTTATTGGCAAAGTGGAATTCTTTCAGTGCGGAGATGTTTTAAATATATTCAAGACCTCAACGAGATTGAGACCGTAAATTATTTTCCTATTAGTTCCCAAATTTCTCATATTATCATCGAATCTAACAAATTTCTTTAAATGCAGCTTTCGCCACGAAACTTTTGTTTCATCTTAATATTTAATATTTCAAACATTACCACACAATTCTTTTAATTTAGATGTGAATCTAGATTAGAGGATTCTGAGTGATCTAGCAGGAAGGTATCTTTACTATTCGTTGGGAAACGGATTAATATTATTTCGAGGTTTTTGTAGTTGTTGTTTCTGGTATGAATTTAAATTTGTTGAACCTCGAATATACATTTTTCAAAGAAACATAAACTATATTGACAAAAGTCACCTGACACCCCTTCAAAAGGAAAAGAACGGACCCGCTGCTTTGTTAAGATGCGCGGGACAGCTGCAAACGGTATAAAAACAAGCCTGCATCTGACCGCGATCATATCGCAATGTGAGATTGAGTGAAAATGTCGCGACGGGAGAGAACTGATTTTGAGAAAGGAAATATTATTCGGTGTTATATTAGTGGGTTGTCAATAAGAGAAACCGAGAGGAGTTTAAACATACCCAAGTCAAATGTTTTGGATGTACTGAATACGTGGAAGACACATGGCATGCCTGAAGCAGCAAAACGTACCGGCAGACCAAAGAAAATTAGTGATAGAGGACGTTCAAGCCTCAGGAGAGTCGTTACAGCTAGTCGACGGAGTATTGTACAAGACCTCAGTGCACAGGTGAGAACAAATGGTGGAACCTCCGTATGCACACGTGCCATTTGCAGAGAACTTCATTCCATGGGTTACCGTGGTCATGCGGCTGCTCATAAACCTTTCATATCCGCTCAGAATGCTACTCGTCGTTTAGCATGGTGTAAAAAACATTTATCGTGGACCGTAGATCAATGGAAACGGGTCCTATGGACCGATGAATCCAGATACACGATCCATCAGTCTGATGGCCGTGTGTGGGTATGGTGGTAGCCGGGGAAACGCTATTTACCACAGTGTACGGTACTTATGGTCAAGTTTTGAGCTGGCAGTGTACTCGTGTGGGAGTGTTTTTCGTTGTATAGTCCCAGCCTGTTGGTTATTGTGGGCAAACCTGTTAACCAGCACGTCTACCTCGATATTCTGGACAATTATGCCGTACCAACTCTGTGGCAATACTATGGAACCGAGCCTTGTTGGTATAGCAAGATAATGCACCGATCCATAAAGCAAGGACTGTTACGACGTAGTTTGACGATAATTCCATATTCTGTGTGGACTGGCTAGCACAGAGCCATGATCTTAATTCCATAAAGCCCTGATCTTAATCCATGGGATGAATTAGAGTGCCGCATAAAAAGTTTGGAACCAAGGTCTACTACTAAGCAATAGTTAGCGTCAGCAATATGTACTGAATGAAAGCGCATACCTATCGCTGTGTTCCAAAACTTTGTCGAAAGCATGTCTCGAAGGGTCAGTGCATGCATTAAGGCCAAAGGTGGACTGACACCGTACTAATGTATGTTAAAAAATGCTACGTTGTGTTTCTCTTCTAGGTGTTCGGTAACTTTTGTCAATATATTGAATATTCTAAGGAGTACTACCTGTGTGGTTTCAACAGTAAAATTGGAAAGTAATTATTAAAAATAAAGTAGAAAACAAAACTGTTCGTATTTCGCCTCTGAGCAGTTCTCTGTGATAATGCGTTTAATATTATATTCAATGTTACTGGGAAAACCTTTGAAATCCTTTTTTTTCACTTTACATTTTGGTTTTAGGAATACGTTTTTATCTGCCAAGTATTTTAAACTTGAAATTTAGGTAACTTGTTCAGATTAAAATTTGTTAACGACAGTTTAGAAAACCAAAAATTAAATAAAAGCATAAAGGCGAAATCAAAACTTTAGAGAAAGCAGGGTTCGGCAGATTTTCAGAAAGCCAATGAAAACACCACTTGCTAAGCCAAAATCACTGAAAGACATATAAGAACTCTTATCATAGAACATAGGAGAAACTGAATAAATAAAGAAGAAATAACGGCACTGATGCATATCATGCAGAACCTAAAATACACTTTCAAAGGAACGGTCCGGACCGTTTTCGTGAGATGCACAGTGCTTGTTATGTCATTCGACAGTACTGAAGGGATAATGGATAATGACAAACTTTGAGGTTCTATGGAATATAAATGATGAGGTTATAGGACATCAAAGAACACTGGCAGAGACAATATTCATGGATTCTTCATCACTCTTGCGGCCCGTGCCAGAATGGGTTTTGTTGTTTTAAGCAATTGGTATACATTTCAAAGTATTCATGAACGGACATACAGTATAGCGTGTTCAGTATTGGTACATTGCACTCACCGTTCATGTACCACAAAAAATATGAAGATCTTTAATTATGGAATGATCCAAACGAAAGTAGTTCTCACAGTGAGCAAATTTCATAAATTCTGTTTCCTCGCAATCTTCTCTACGGCATTTCTCAATTAGGCCTGATTCAAAACAACACTGGAGAGGTATTTGGAATAATCCAGAATAGAAAGTATTAGTAAGAAGTTCTAATGTAACATTCATAATATACATGCATTACTTAATATAATCCTCATGAACAAAGCTTGAGTGGCTCCCCCTGTTGTCCATAGCAGTTCAAAGTTTATATATAAACATATCTTATGATCCTCTATCTAAACAACATACTTTGGTATTGCAATCAGCGACAATCACATGCCGTTTCCTTCTTAGCACGAAGAACTGTCGTTGTAAAGGCTTGGAAAATACTCTGAAAAAGCCAAAATCCACATGAACTACTCTTTTAACAAAAAAATGATTTTGAAGAATGTTCAGGAAATTAATATTTTCACAGAAATAGAAGATGGAAACGACGGATGGCCAACGTCCGACAGCATTAAAAAGTTCAAGTATCTCTTCAAATATATCGAAGAGTCATTCTAACAAAAGCTTTATAATAAACAACAGTTCCAAGAGGATGATCAGTGTAAGATCGGTATGCATTTTGTAGATTTATAAGAATTTTTCAATTCGTGTGTAAATGATATGCTGCGACGTATATTCTAAATTAACTTTCCTTTTTAGTTTATTTCCCTACGTAAATCTTGAGTTTATTCTCAGTTATTCTTCACTCTTAACGTAGTATCTGTTCTCTCAAACGAATACTGTTGGCAACATAACTGAGGTTGAATGAACGTGACATATCCCTGATATAAGATAAGAACGAGAGATAAAAACGACGACTAAACTGTTGCTTGGGGGGAGCGTTGTTAAAGAGAGCGTTGCTTGGAGAAGTGTTGCGAGTTGAGCGTTGTGTTGTAGAGCGTTGTGTTAAGAGCTTTGTATTGTGTGGAGAGTTTAATGCGAAGAACGTAATATCTTTTCTCTCAAATGAATACTGTTGGCAACATAATTGAGGTTGAATGAACGTGACGTATCCCTGATATAAGATAAGAACGAGAGATAAAAACGACGACTAAACTGTTGCTTGGGAAGCGGTGTTAAAGAAAGCGTTGCTTGGAGAAGTGTTGCAAGTTGAGCGATGTGTTGTAGAGCGTTGCGTTAAGAGCTGTGTATTGTGTGGAGAGTTTAATGCGAAGTATTATGTGATGTTATGATTTGTTAGGTTTAATTTAGGAACTGTTTCATCTTATGGTTATATTTTTTTTAAATAAAGTAGATGTACGAAAAGACTTCTACGTCATAATACATCAAGTGTACAGCAATTATATTCTTCGGAAATCTGAAGTGTAACACGAGAAAGAATGTGTAGCAACAATACGAGAAAAGGCTTGAATGTATGTCCTGCCCAGTAAGAGCTTCACTGTCAACCATTGGCGTAACTACTACTAAAGGATGATATGTAACTTAAAAAACCAAAAAGTAAAAACATTTGAAGATTCAAGGAGGAAAAGGAAACAAAATCTACCAGTTTACACGGTTGATTTTTTTGTATTATGTGATACCATATTATTATCTTTAATAAGTATTTTATGTGTGTTTGCTTGCATTAAATAAAACGCACGTCTTTGCCAATGGTGAAACAATCTCCCGTAGTTAATATTCAACATTCAGTTCACATTCATATATTGCATAAAATCAGAAATACAGATCAGGTGTAGAGGATTTTAGGAAGAGAGTGTCTAACCCCAGGACTTAAATAACCCTTAGAATTAGGAAGCTAGTAGATTTAGGCTAGAGTGCCCGATATAGGAAACTGACACGGAAGTGAGGTAGAAAAGGGAAGGAAGACGCCCTTCTTTTTTTACCGGGGGCCAGTACCCGGGGTCCGACGGCTTAACGTGCTCATCCGACGCACGGCGGATATTTAGTGTATCGAGAGTTCGTTCCTGCCTGGAATCGAACCTGAGGTCCTTTCCGTGGCAGTCACGAACGTTCCCCACTAGGCCACCCTTCTTATCAAAGAAATTCTTTGATAAGGAATTACTGAAAATAAAATATGTTCAAATAACTGAATCTGAAAACAGCGTGTTAGATGAACCCGAAGGAAACAGTTAAATATCGTCTCGGATGAAAATGGCGCACGTAAACAAGCTGTAGATAGAAAGTTATGTTCTTCTCTTTACGAAGAAAAATCATGGAATTAGCATTTCTAAATGTAATAAGCAACATTATTAATAATATTAATAATGGAGGAAAAAATTCTCGAGCATTACTTTAAAAAGTAAAAAAGAAAACCAAACGAATATCCAATAACAGTACGTACTTTTACGACTATTTCAAATACAAGATTTCTGGTCTTAAAAAGAAATCCACCTGCCCAAAGAGCAAGCCTAAGTCATCACGCATCTCTTTATCAACCGTAAGCTAGATAATAAACGAAGATTTGAATCTGAAAAAAGCATGATGTTCACTTCCTTTTTGCCTAAGCATGTTGCTGAGCGCAGAACACGTATAACGTAACGCTTTTACATTATGTAAGATTTCCGGCTGAATAGATGTTAAACGAAGGGTAAAAGCGATGCAGCTAATTGTACCGGATAGCTCAAATTAAGGTTTCACGGTCAGACAAAACATATGCAGAAGTCCAACTTACGTCAACTTTTTCTTGGTCCAGCAACATTAGACGAAATCTAAAACACACCAGTTCACATATCTTAGTCAAGAAGTATACAGTCAGAACTCAGTAACTATCTAACATCTTCACACACGAAAGCAAATGCTGCATCGTCTTTTTTATCTAAAGTTCTTATGACATACATAAGTCACCCCCGTTCTGACCTCAGATTGTTGCCAACGTTATTCTCGTTTCAGGGAAAAAACATAACGTTAGGGTTTGAAAATATCTAAGAGAACGAACTCAAATTTACATAGGAAAATAAAACTCAAAAGGAAAGTTAAAATATAATATACGTTACACACGGTATAGACTACTTAATGAAAATCACTTAGCCGGAGGCAGATGGAAATTTATTGTGACTATTGACTGAAGCATGAATCTACCTAAACGGCTGTAACAAGGAAAAGGAGATTTACTATAGCAAAAGAGAATAGAAAGGCTTAAAAACGTGTTTCCAATATAATCGAAAGAAAGTTTCAGTAAAGGATTTAAGATTATTTCTGGTTTCTCGTACAATGGGAGATTAAATTTAAGAAAATTTGAAAAATAATGTTAAAATCCATTCTACATATTACCAAAATAATGTTTTAATTCCTATATTTTAAGAGGAAATACCATTCTTTTTCCCACAAAGCATTTAAAGAGTAGAAATCAAAATTCTACCATTCTATTTCTCGAAAAATTGAAAAAAAAGGTTCTGTGGATATATCAAGTCTGTAACTTTTGCTTATATTCCTTCAAAGTCCTCTGATGTGTCACCAATGGACTGTTGAGCCTTCGGCCTGTGAAAGAGAGTGCTGTCTAAACGCAGACCTAAAACAATGATTGGACTATGGAAAGCAGTGGAATAAAAAAAAGAGACTGATGTCAATTCTATATCTTTTGCACACATCCCTTCAAAGTCCTCCGATGTGTCACCAATGGACTGTTGTGCCTTCGGACTGCTAAAAAGAGCGCTCAGACCTAAAGAAGGGACGGGTATCAAGTCTTTACTTCTTGGCCATATTCCTTCAAAGTCCCCTGATATGTCACCAATGGACTATTGTCCCTTCGGACTGCTAAAAAGAACGCTTTCTAAACGCGGATGTAAAACAATGATTGGGCTATGGAAAGCAGTGCAAGAGGAAAAAAGAGACTGGTGTCAAGTCTACATCTTTTGCACATATTCCTTCAAAGTCCCCTGATGATATTCCTTCAAAGTCATATTCCTCCAAGTCCCCTGATGATATTCCTTTTGCTCATATTCCTCCAAAGTCCACCAATGGACTATTGTGCCTTCGGACTGCTAAAAAGAGCGCTTTCTAAACGCGGATCTAAAACAATGATTGGACTATGGAAAGCAGTGCAAGAGGGAAAAAGAGACTGATGTCAAAATATATCTTTTGCACATATTCCTTCGCAGTCCCCTGATGTGTCACCAATGAACTATTGTGCCTTCGAACTGCTAAAAAGAGCGCGCAGACCTACAGTCGGGTATCAAGTCTATACCTTTTGCTCATATTCCTTCAAAGTCCTCTGATGTGTCACCAATGGACTATTGTGCCTTCGGACTGCTAAAAAGAGCGCTTTCTAAACGCGGATCTAAAACAATGATTGGACTATGGAAAGCAGCGCAAGAGAAAAAAAGAGACTGATGTCAAGTCTATATCTTTTGCACATATTCCTTCGCAGTCACCTGATGTGTCACCAATGGATTATTTTGCATTCGGACTGCTAAAAAGACTGGTATCAAGTCTATACCTTTTGCTCTTATTCCTTCAAAGTCCCCTGATGTGTCACCAATGGAATATTGTGCCTTTCGACTGCTAAAAAGAATGGCATCAAGTATAAATATTTTGCTCATATTCCTACAAAGTCTCCTTATGGATAACCAATGGACTATTGTGCCTCCGGACTGCTAAAAAGAGTGCTTTCTAAACGCTGATCTAAAACAATGATTGGACTACGGAAAGCAGTGGCAGAGGAGTAGAATAAAATACAACTATCGATTTTAAGAATTGCACAATTATCTTGGAAATGCAGACGTAGGTTCACAGCCCAGAGGAAAGGCTATCAGATAGATTTTTTTAAAATTAAACAATTTTAATTTAAACTTTAACTATATTGCTGGAAAGTCGTTCTAAAAATGTGTGAATATTCTCTGTAGCTCAGTTTGTCGCTATAAATCTGTAATAAGTATTAAAAGGAAAACAATATGCCCCTATTTAGTGTGGTATACGACGCAAACATAAAATTTACATCAATTGCTCGTAAGCGTCCGGGTTTGAATTATTCAGTGTTCAAAGCCACGAACAACTTATTTCGGATGACACAGCAGTTTTTGCTAACTTTTCATCTGAACAAGGTAACCTGAGAAATTCAACAGTAACTGATAGTAGGCTTGACATGTTATGTATCTGTAATACGTTGCATCAAAGGATTGATAACTTTCCTATTTTTCTTATTATCGTTAGATCGATATTTCAGTTTAATCGTCGAATGTGCAATAGCGGTGACGATTGAGACGAAAAATCGATAATATTGATAGCATTTTGTTTGAAGAAGTAAAAAGAAAACAAAACAGGATGAATCATCAGCAGTCAAACCAATCGATTTCAGCTGTAGCAGAAGGAAATGGCTCCTTGATCGAATCGAAGTCTAAAACATCGATGTAGTGAAAATAATTGGAGAATTTTACTATCGAGGTAAATGAGTACCTATTTTAAAGGATGCTCCAAAATGACTTTATTAGTTAGAACGAAGTCGACTTGCTTTAATATTCCGTTCTGCTAACCACTTACACACGTCAAATTTTGACCCAACCCCACCTATCAATACGCCCTATATACTACAACGAGTGTAATTAGATATAACGATTAAATTGTTTCTTAGTAACGAATATATTTGAAACGGTGATTACATTAAGATAGTAAAAAACAATCCTATCAAGGTGGACATCAATTAATTTTGCTTCCTATGCTTCCAATGGAAAAACTTCTGTACACATTTTCTTCACAATTAATACGTTCCCAAAGTTGAAAATTTGAACATCGATTAAAATAGCTTCATTTTATAATTTGGAATACTTAATAGTTTCTAAAACATAACCATAATTATGCAATCCAACATTTGTTTGTCTAATGACGTCATCAAAGTACAGGTCACACCATCTTTTTTCTGGTTCCAACACCACCAAAGGAGAAGTTATTGTTTTTTAATATAATTATGCTTATGTTTTAGAAAGCATTAAGTATTCCAAGTTATAATATGAAGGTATTTTAATCGATGTTCAAATTCTCCTCCTTGGGAACACATTAATTGTGAAGAAAATGTGTACAAAAGTTTTTCCATTGGAAGTATAGGAAGCAAAATTACTTGACGTCCACCTCAAGGCTCCACCTAAATTATCTATCTTATGTTTCCAATGGTAAAACTTATTTTCATATTTTCTTCGTAATTAATGAATTACCAAGGATGAAAATTTGCACATCGATAAAACCAACTTTAAGTTATAGCATGGGATATTTAATACTTGCTAAAACATAACCATAATTAAGCAATCCAACATTTACTTGTCTACTAACGTCATCGATGTACAGTTGGCGCCATCTGTTAACAAGTCTAACATTATTCAAAGGAAAATAATTGATTTTTAATATGCTCTGCTGGCCATCCAAAATGCAACACTAAGAAGAACACGAGATAGCAAAGTCAGATTTACTGGACACATAACAACAGATACAAAGATGAAACGATTGATATTACAGGCCCTTGCGACTTGCGGTACACGCAGACATCAATAGTTTGTGTGGACCCCATGGCTGGCAATAACGGCCGCTACACGCCACGACATCGAACGAAAGAGGCTTTGGATGTGAGCTTGGGGTATGTCAGTCTAGGCTACTTCCAAACGTTGCCACAGTTCGTCAGGCGTAACCGCGGGTGGTGCTTGCCTGGCCACTCGGTTGCCGATCAGCGACCAGACGTGTTCGATGGCAACATATCGGTAGAACAGGAGGACCACGGCAGCAGTAACACTTGGTGGGCCGTGAAGAATTGTTGCACGATCCGGGCCACGTGCGGGAGCGCATTGTCGTGTTCAAACGTGGCAGCTGGCAGGTCCTGCAAGTAAAGGAGGACTACAGGCTCCAAAACGTCAGAGATGTAGCGATGGCTGTTGAGTGTACCGGCGATGCGTACCAGAGGGAAGCGGGTGTCATATCCACTTGCGCCCCAAAAATAACGCCAGGCGACGGACCGGTATGGCGATGCATAATTCAGGCGTCATACAGTCTCTCGCCGCGGCGTCGCCACACGCGGATCCGACAATCGTGGTGTGACCAGTAGAAGCAGGATTCGTCGGAGAAGACAATGTCGTGCCATTCCGTAGTTCATGTGCGGCGTTCAACGGCCCACTGCCGCCGCACTCGCCGGTGGTGCAACGTCAATGGTAATCGGAGCAATGGGCGCCGTGCGACAAGTCCCCGCTCCTGCAGACGACGTCGAACGGTACATGCTGACACAGGTTGTTGTGCAACTCACCCTAATTCCTGCGCTAACGTTCGTGACGTGGTGGTGCGATCCGTCAATGCCCGCCGCACAGCAACATGCCGGTCCGCTTGTCCAGTGGTGCTTGCTAAAACAATTTTTCGGTTGCTATGTGTTTCTGGAACGTGGAAAGAGTGATGCATTTATTTATTTACTGACGCCACCTATTTGGAGAATTTTCCCCTTTGATCTCGCCCTTTAGATTTAACTGCTGTAATATATATAGCCAGTGCCGTTAATGCCCACCACATGGAGACGTCTCAGTAGCTGAGCCCATCTTACGGATTTATGATGTCAGAAGCTGACTTAAAAATACACATAGCCCCGTGGACCACCGTGGTGTAAAGTTAACGCGCTCTGCTAGATATCGAGAGTCCCGTGGTTCAATTTCACGGCGGCGGCGGCTGAAAACAATTTTTCGGTTGCTATGTGTTTCTGGAACGTGGAAAGAGCGATGTATTTATTTATTTATTCGTTAAGATTGCATTGGGTTTGTAGGCGCTTGTATAAATTTTGAACCTCAAGGTAGAATGACTTGCCATTAGTAATTTTTTAATGTGAAATCATGAATCACTGGGTGAAAACTGAAACCATGATAAAACGTGGTAAGGAAGAGCAAAATAATGATATGCTTTCTTCGTATTTGCTGCAAGATGATCTTCTGAAATCCCGTAAAACTTTTTCCACTGTCAAAAATTTCAAACATTGCTTAAAAATATTCAAAATATTACATTACTTCTAGTACAAAAAAAAAAAAAAAGAAATACAGTGAAGACTATGGTAAATTTGGATTTCATTCAAGATAGGTGAGGATTATCCACGACAACAAGGCATCATTTTTTCGAAGAAGTCCTCGGGTTCGCGATAACAGTATAATGTAGAAAAGGGTTCGCGATAACTATATAATTTTGAAAGGGGTTTACGATAACTATATAATTTTGAAAGGTGATCGCGATGAAAACATAATGTTGAAAGGGGTTCGCGATAACAATACAATATTGAAAGTGGTTCGCGATAACTACATAATTTTGAAAGTGGTTCGCGATAACTATACAATGTTGAAAAGGATTCGTGATAACAATACAGTGTTGAAAGTGGTTCACGATAACAATGTAATATTGAAAGGGACCCAGATGTTGATGAGACTAATTCGTGTTAAAATCCAATTGTAGAATTAAATGTCGACGAAACACGATAAAAACAAATGTTATACACGGCGTACCACATGTTAAAACCCTTTACTGATAAAACACACCTTGCACTTCATTAGATCTTTCGAAGACACATCGACTTGATCACCATATGATACAGTGTAATATCACTAGAGGGACATTGATTATTTATCGTCAGGATAGTTGGCCATCCATGGGTTTCCCAATTTCTTCCACTCTCGCTGAACATCCTTTTGAAATATCCCCAGCCACCGCTTTTATTTATAACGTATGTGGATAAACACCAACTGTTTTCATCCCGATATTCTGAACGAATTCTGCCCATCAAACGCCTCAAAACATTTAAATAAAACTCACCAGTAATTGTTTGTCGACTTGGAACAAATTCTTTGTGGACAATACCCTTACTATCGAAGTATGTAATGAGCATTGTTTTGATTTTCGATGGAAACTTTTCTTGTTTTTTTTGGCTTGTGGTGAGTTTTTTGACTTCCACTCCGCCGCTTTATTTTAGGATCATATTGAAAACATCATGTTTCATCAATAGTAACAATCGATTTTACGAAGTTTGGATCATTTTCAGAGGCTGAAATGATGTCTCTGCAATGTGCACTTCTCCTTGATTTGTGTTCATTGGTTAATGAATGTGAAACAAATTTAGCACAGACTTTTGGTTTGCCCAAATCTTCATGCAGGAGGGTTCGAATAATTTCTTTGTTGATGTTTAAAAACTCTTCCATCATTCTTAGTGACGCACATCGATTGTTTGCCACGAAACCACGCACTTTTTTAATAATCTCAGGTGTCCTAGATGAACTTGGTCTTCCGGTATGCTTATCATCTTCTAGCATCTCTCTTCCGTCCAAAAAAAGGTTGGGCCACAGGAAAACATTTGATCTACTTAAACAAAACTCACCGTAAACTTGTTTCATCATTTGGTACGTTTCCGAGACACTTTTGCCAAGTTTTGCGTTAAATTTAATAACAGCCCTTTGTTCCATCTTAATAATTCAACATGAAAAAAATGTTACTTCTCTAATGAACGGCCGTTTCGTTTGAGTTACTTTAACAACTGCGCAGTACGTTTGGCAGAAAGCAAGCAGATGGTCACGGTTTATAACGCATTCGCGATTACACTGGTGGCGCCACCGAGGCTGAAATTTAGCGCCAGTCTTAAAAATTATTTGACGCACTGTGTACATCTGTTTATCAGACGTAGTTTCCTTTATCCATATTTTGTAGGCCAATCACGGTTTTTGTACAAAATTTTTATCATTGGAACATTTTGCACGTGAATATTTCTCTGTTCTAATCATTTTACACTGATTTATGATACTTTTCAATTGTCACAATTAACTTAATTATAAATTAAATGATCCAGCTTGGATAATACAATTTTTGGTCAACATTCATTTTACAGACAGTGAGTATGACGTTGCGCTGAAAGTGCTTAGAAATTTAGTAAATTTCGGGCTTTTGCGTGCTCACCAAAGTATTACAGATCTTTTTTAAAAGTTCGTTTTCCATCATCTATATACCCGCAGTACAGGGGCAAGTTACAGCTCTTGTAACGAATTCTTACAGTTCGAACATTTTGCACTTGGATAATTTGCTCCTGTAATCCGTTTTACTAAGATTTAGGATGTTCTTCACTTGCAAAAATTAACTTAATGTATTTGGTCTTCTCACCTAGAATCTCCAGATTTGGAAGAACATCCTGAAAAACACAAGAGTGCACAAAGACATGTTCACAAGAGTAAGCAGAAAGATGTTGTCAAAATCTCATGGATGCATAACGACCTACTAGGATCATAAGCATGTCTTAAAAAGCGCAAGAATGCAAAATGACATCCCCAGTAAGACAAAAATGCACAAAGAGATTCTCGAAGTACAAGGACGCTGAGCTTGGGTTAGGTAAGAATGCACAAAGATCCCCCCAAGAGTGCAAGGGTGAAAATTGCATCCTCTGGAAGTATAGAATGAAGAAATTCATCCTCAAAACCACAAGGACAAAGAAAGACATCCCTAGAAATTCATTAATGTAGAAAACCATCCTCAAGAGCCCTGGGATGAAGAAGAATATGCTGAAGAATACAATAGTGCTGAAAATCGTCCTCATCATTACAGTGATGAAGGAGGACATCTTCACAAGTTTAATAAGGTATAAAATGATCCACAAAAGCACAAGGTTGGAGAAGTACTTCCTCAGGAAGTCAAGAGTGAGTAAAACATCGTTACACGCAAATGGATGCCTAAGGATATTACCAGCAGCAAGAGAATGCACAAAGCTATCTACCGAAACAGAGTGACACCCTGAGCAGCAAAAAGGTGCAAAGGTACTATGCACAACGAAGAAAGCACAAGTACATGATCGTATGGAATCGAGGTTATTTCAGATGTATTCACTCCGGTACCTTCAAATTTCCGATTATTATTCAGTTTCTTTCTAGTAAGGCGATATAACATGTAAGTACGCATTCGGAGTTTTCTGAAAAATATATGGACTAAACATTTTTGTAGTGGTTTTGGACATAGTACTTTTTTTCGCGTCTACAAGGAAAATAACATTTGCGCATTGCTCTTTATTTTAATTTTACGGGAAAATTGTCTGGAGATAAATATATTTTCATACAAAATGAGCCTTTAAAAACTTCCAAATTATTAAAATATGATTAACACCAGAATATTTTTAGCATTTGCATGAAAATAATTACTTTCGGTTTTCTCACTTGAGAGAAAAAATAATTAGAACATTTTACTGTATTTTCGCTATCAAAATATTGTCTTGAACGATTTTAGAATTCAGGGATGTTTTTCATAAGATCGTAAAGATGTATTTTACTATCGCTTTTATGCCAGCAGTGCATTATGAAAAAACTGCGCAAAATATCATTTTTGTACATTCGACAAGTAATACGTTTTTGTTCAACAGCATTTTTCTCCTGATCATTAAAAGCTCTGTGTTTACGTTTGTTTACTGTACTTCTGTTGATTGTTTTTCGATTCTAGGATTTCTTTCCATAGGAAAGTTACGTTTGTAATATCTCGTAGTTGTTTTGAGTAGTGTCTATCTGTGATTTTTGTTTTACAAAATTCGGGAACAATTTCTTTTTTGCATTTGAGTAAACTTTGTTTATCGTTATCTTATTGCATTAATTGAGAATATCGTTCACAAATTTCACAAAAAAAAAAAAAAAAAAAAAATCAGGAAAGATTTAAAATCAGCAAAGCGCTAAACGAAAAGCTACTGAAACTAAGTAGAGAAATACTGAATATATTGAAATGTTAAAGAGAACGTTTATCCGCACTAAAAAAATGTCAAATGAAATAAATATCTTGAAATTTTGTGACCGCCGGAGAGCAAAGAAGAAGCTACCAATAACATTATTTCAGGAAAAGGGAATATATGTTCCACAAGAAATAGGAAAAGGGAGAGAGAGTGAGGCGTGTGTGTGTGCGTGCGTACCTGTGTGTGTGGGGGTTTATGTGTATTTCATTAGGAAATTAATTCGCCTCTCTACAAATGGCTTTTTTTTCTTAACATCCACTAAAACAACACGATGGTGATAGCGTTGTCTTCAACCAATTGGTACCACGAGAGACACAACACGTGTTGCTTATGGGCATGCGCAGTCCCTTTGTTTCCACCTCGTGTTGGGGTTGCTTCGGTTGCCAGCTACGGGCCACTAGTGGCACTTCCTTGCAGGCCCGCAATTCAACGGCGATGCTGCAGCGCCATCGATGGCTGCCAAGTGATGTCGCTGCCACCGTCAGATTTCAACCAACAATGACCCATCACTGCCAGCTGGTGGCCAGCAGTTTCACAAAACTTGTGTTTTTGCAATGAAATTGATTGTGTACACTAAGGTTGAGCAGTAAATATAAGTATCGTGCAGCAAAAGGGATGAGCCTGCGTTAACCAGGCCAAAGTCCGGTTTTTATCCCAAAAAATGTGTGTGGTGGGACTGGAAAGGCCACTTGCACTACTACTAACTGCTGCCGAGCAACTGAACGATCAATGTTGAGCGGTATCTTTCCCAATAGGACCATCTGAGCGCCGCAATTGAAGACAAACATCCGGAAATGGTGAACAGAAAGTACGTTCTTTTTCCACCAGGATATCGAAAGACCTCATGTTGATTTGTTCACAAGGAAAATATTGTTGGAGTTTGGCTCGGATCTGCTGTCTCTCCCTGACTATTCAGCCGGCCTTCGAACTTCAATTTTTTTGGTTTTTTATGGGAAGCGGACGTTTCTGACGGGTGTTCGAATCCTGACCCTGCCGGCCATCTAGTCTGCTGTTTTCCCGGGGTTTTCTGCAGACTCCTGGGTTTGGGGACGCGAAAACATACTATACTGTGCAAATTAATTAAGACAAAGTAAAAAATCACTCTTTTTTCCAAAACTATTCCTTTATATTATTCTATGCCTTGATATACACTGATAAATACCTGTATTAGTATGAAGTATGTCCTCCTTTAGCAGAAATGACCTCTTGAATTCGTTTTGGCATTGACTCCACTAATTAAGTGCACATATTTTTGACTTCATAATTGTGGAACCACACTTTTATAGCATTCGTTATCATGCGTTCTTTGGTTGTACAGTCCATTTTACCAAAACATCTCTTCAAAATATTCCACAAGTTTTCTATGGGATTTAAGTCTGGTGAATTTCCAGGCTAATCAAGCAAATGAATTTGATTTTCCAGCATGACATTCTTGGCCAATTTCGAATTGTGACATGGGGACAAGTCATGTTGAAATGTCCCGTCAAAAGTTTGCAAGAGTGGAACAATCCTACGTTGTAATATTTCTACGTACTTGGCTGAATTCATCATACCTTGAACAGGAACTAAGCTTCCAGTGCCATTAGATGCGAAAAAACCCAAAACATCTATTTCAGATGGTGTTTTACAGTTTGTTTGACATGCTCAGGTCTTAACAGTTCACAGTTGCTTCGTCTAACGATATTGGCTTGGTAACACTGCACACATAAATGAGTTTCATCACTGAAAATTACCTTTTTCCAGTCGTCAGCAGTCCATGATTTATATTTTTTCGCTCATGCTAAACGTTTTATCTTCTTTTTCGCATTCAAATATTGTTTTTTCGTTGGTCTTCTTGCCTTCCGGCCAACTTCCAAAAGCCTACGGCGTACAGTTGAATCACTAACATCAAAACCACTAGCCAATAAATCTCTTTGAAGGTCAGTGCTTGTTTTTTTGGATTCAGTTTACTATTTCTGATTAGATATTTATCGGTTCGTGGAGTTGTTTTTCGTTTTCTTCTACATTTACCTCTCCTTTTTGGAGACTATGATTCAGATGCATTGTATCGCTTAAGCAGTCTTGGTATACTTGATTTGCCTACACCAACTGCAGAAGCGATATTTCTCACTGTCATAGAAATGTGATCCTTCGGAGCAATTATTTTTGCACACTTCCTTGGGTAAATATCCATTTTTCAATACACGAAAGCAACACGTGCTTACAGAGAGCAAAAACTAACATCCACCTGTCACACACGAAAGCTCACAACTGAAGCTGAAGTGCCTATTTCCTGTTTAAAACCGGTCAAACTACATTCTTACCATCAGGTTCTAACAGTCATACCACCGCACAGGTGATAAAACCGGTTTACGTGGGTTTCCGACATCAACTGGCGATCACATTACAATTCAGAGAATAAAATAGCTTGTCCCAATTAATTTGCACGGTATAGTAGATGATTCCCTGTGAAGTCGGCCCCGGACGCACCTTGTCCCGATATTTCCTGTCAGTGCTTTAATTCGTCGCTGGAGGCTCCTTCTGCGTCGTCTCGTTTTACTCGTCAACACTTCCCTACTGGTATTGCTCCTAATAAGAAGCGCCGTCGTCGGCCTAACCGCAGGACTCGACCCAAGCGAGCTGATGTGGTTACGTCTCCTTCTCATCGTTCATTACCAGGCTCTACTCCTACTCCTGCCGATGCATTTGCTCGCCTTTTTGACAATCCCTCCGTCGTCTCTGATCTATTTGTATGTCTCAAGGCCGATTCTAAGTATACCGTGACTCTTTCTTCAGAAGCCGTTTCCCCTTATACTTTAAATCTTCTTTCGATCCTACAATTGATCATATTATTGCCTCCCACGAACCAGCTATTTACTCATCTCTGATTGACGATCTTGGTGCTTTCTACACTGCATTTTTTCCACCCTGCGGGCATTTACCCGGAAGTGGAAAATTACTCCGATGTTCTCGAAAACCAACTTAGTTATGCTCCAGTATGCATCTCTCTACAGTGTCCGTCTGATTAGCTTTTTGTGGCTCTTCATGTGTTCCTTGTGTTTCGACGTTGTTTCCTGCTCTCGTTTCGTTCGACCAATACCTACTACCTAGTGCTATTGTTCAGCTCCGTTCATTCGGTGGCTCCACCGTGGATTCTGTCTGAATTTTCCGTAGTGTCTCTTGTTGTTTCCTACCTTGACATGTTGTCTCATACCGTCTGTTGTTCCTTGTGTTCTGCTCATCATATGTCTCTGGGTTGGTGCTCTCCCGTTCGAAAGACTCAGTCGACCTCTGTCCAGTGACTCTCCACTGTGTGCCTCGTCTTGTATTGTATTTGCCTTCAACTACCTCAATCTTCACTGTGTGCTTCGTCTCGTATTGTATTTGCCTTCGACTACCTCACTCTCCACGCTGTGCTTCGTCTTGTATTGCATTTGCCTTCGACTACCTCACTCTCCACTGTGTGCTTCTTCTTGTATTGCATTTGCCTTCGATTACCCCACTCTCCACTGTGTGCTTCGTCTTGTATTGTATTTGCCTTCGACTACCTCACTCTCCACTGTGTGCTTCGTCTTGTATTGCATTTGCCTTCGACTAAACCACTCTCCACTGTGTGCTTCGTCTGGTATTGCATTTGCCTTCGACTACCTCACTCTTAACTGTGTGCCTCGTCTTGTATTGTATTTGCCTTTGACTACCCCACTTTCCACTGTGTGCTTCGTCTTGTATTGCATTTGCCTTCGACTACATCACTCTCCACTGTGTGCTTCGTCTTGTATTGTATTTGCCTTCGACTACCTCACTCTCCACTGTATGCTTCGTCTTGTATTGCATTTGCCTTCGACTACCTCACTCTCCACTGTGTGCTTCGTCTTGTATTGCATTTGCCTTCGACTACCTCACTCTCCAGTGTGTGCTTCATCTTGTATTGTATTTGCCTTCGACTACCTGACTCTCCACTGTGTGCTTCGTCTTGTATTGTATTTGCCTTCGACTACCTGACTCTCCACTGTGTGCTTCGTCTTGTATTGTATTTGCCTTCGACTACCTCACTCTCCCATGTGTGCTTCGTCTTGTATTGTATTTGCCTTCGACTACCTCACTCTCCACTGTGTGCTTCGTCTTGTATTGCATTTGCCTTCGACTACCCCACTCTCCACTGTGTGCTTCGTCTGGTATTGCATTTGCCTTCGACTACCTCAGTCTCCACTGTGTGCTTCGCCTTGCATTGTATTTGCCTTCGACTACCTCACTCTCCACTGTGTGCTTCGTCTAGTATTTTATTTGCCTTCGACTACCTCACTCTCCACTGTGTGCTTCGCCTTGTATTGCATTTGCTTTCGACTACCTCACTCTCCTGTGTGCTTCGTCTTGTATTGCATTTGCCTTCGACTACGACACACGATTGTTACAGACTATTTTTGTGTCATTTCTTATTTGAAGCCTTAAATGCCTTTTATAGACTGCCTTCAACGCTCATTTCAACTTTGAGACTATTGCTGTTTTTACCATGCCACGTGTTTTCCCTGTTCTTTTGTGTACTTGTCCTCGAGACACATTAAAGCGATGTTGAAACCTTGTCCCGAATGCAGCAGAGGGGAGGCGTGCCAGTTGCATTATTTCGCCACATCACCTCCTGGATGGATTATTCGTCGTTGAGGTACTGAATTTGCCCTCAGAGAGAGACAGACAGACATTTTAAAATAAAGTGGCAATTATAATAGAAATTGTGTCACTAACGTTTGCTTATAAATTTGCAAATACATTTTATGCAACCCAATAGGTTTTTTAAATATTCTATGCATTTCCCTAAGGTCAAGGAAAGGCAAAAAAGCATGGAATTCCTCATGGCAGATCTGGGTGCGATTTCTTTCTAAATCCACATTCTTACAAAA
Source organism: Macrothele yani (assembly GCA_039090855.1). Lineage (NCBI taxonomy): Eukaryota > Metazoa > Arthropoda > Arachnida > Araneae > Macrothelidae > Macrothele > Macrothele yani. The sequence goes on from CM077002.1 coordinate 143,931,649, forward strand.
GAAGCAGGTTAAACTGTCACGTCGAAACCAAAAAGAAATGGAATTTCTCAAACACCAAGAATCGATGCCAATATATGTTTAAAATGTCAATAACTCCTTCACAGTTTTTAAATATTTAATGTTGTAGTTTAAATATATGAAATTAAGCAGCTCATGTTTTTAGAGAACTTTGTTAATAACTTCGATGAACCTGCTGTAATGTACTTAAGTGGTGAAAACATGTGTCAAGACGACAAATCTGCATCGAGACATTCTGTCCGCGTAGCTCAGTTGGGAGAGTAACTTACTCCGGAGTGAGGGGATACGGACAAACGTATGTTTTTACATTGGGGCCCAATTGTGGAAAATGGATCCACTGGCCGTTGAGTTCTTCAAACAATGTATGATGTGTGTTCCACACATTGTTTGGAATTAATGAAAAAATTCCTACTTCGCTGCAAAGACAAAAAAAATAAATAAATGGTCGAGCTTGTCACGTGTACTTTGTATCGCGCCTGGGTGGGCATAGTGTGATTCCGGTGTTGGCCATATCATTCTGATACCACCGTGTATGTAACAGGCTTCAGTGTCTTTTTTAAACACTTCGAGTACAATCTAGTCAACGTCATTTTATTGTTCTCTGACTCAATGTCAGCGTTGTCAGAATCAAAATAAAACAGCTGCTCTGGGAAGTCATGTATCGTACAGAGAGCAATTATTTACCGAAGATGCAACAAAATTTACATAAGAAACCAGAAATTTAAAAGGAATGCTAAATAGAGTTATATGTCACAATTCTCCTTCGTTTGTGCCATTGTGTTCAATAATGTTGCTGTTTCTCCTGTGTAATTCAGATGCAAAGATATGCACATCATCATTGTCAACCATTATCAATCCACTGCTGGATGAAGGTCTCCCCAAGTTTCTTCCACAACGGTCTGTGTTGTGCCAGTCTCCTCCATGTCACTCCCGCATATTTTCGAATTCCATCCACCCATCTCCCATGTAGTCTTCTTCTGGGTTTTTTTCCTGTCCGTTGGAATCCAGTCTAAAATTTCAGCTGTCCTTCTGGCAGTATGTTCAGCCCATTGCCATTTCAGGGATTTTACTCTGATCATGATGTCTTCCACTCTTGTCATTTTTCTGATCCACGAGTTCCTCCTCTTATCTCTCCTGGTTATACCAAGTATGCATCTCTCCATGCCTCTTTGAGTTGTCTGCAGTCTTTATATGTATCTTTTAGTTAAAGTCCACGTCTCTGCACCATACGTAAGCACTGGAAGGATGCATTGATCAAATACTTTTCTTTTAAGACATAATGGCATATTGCTCTTGAAAATCATACTGTTCCTTCCAAAAGCTCTCCAGGCAAGTTTTAAACGCCGATTAATTTCTTCATCGATGTGACCATCACTTGATATCTGCTGTCCAAGATAAATGTAGGTATTGGTTATTTCTAGCTTTTCCCCATCAATCGATACATCTTCATTTCTTGTAAAAGCATTGTACATCACTTTTGTCTTCTGAAAGTTCATTTTCAATCCCACTTCTTTACTCTTGTCAGCAAGGTCCTGGATCATACTCTGCAGCTCTGATGGGGTAGTTGCAAAAATGATTACGTCATCAGCAAAACGAAGGTGGGTTAGATAATCTCCATTAATCTTGATCCCTTTGTTTTCCCAGTTCGGTGATTGAAAGACATTTTCCAAAGTGGAATTAAAGAGTTTGGGAGATATAGTGTCGCCTTGTCTCACTCCCTTTCCAATTTTTATGGGTGCTGTATTCTCAAATAGCCGAATTTTTGCACATGCATCTTCATAGATGTTATTAATAATAATATTGAAGTATGCATCTTCAATACCGCATTATATCAAAGCCATTATTACTGCTGATGGTTTCACCGAATCAAAGGCCTTTAGAGATAACTGGAAATATCAGCAGTAGTTTTCTCAATTAACCAGATTAGTGAAACTCATACATTTACGTTTTGTTCCGCATATGTTAAAACTAATTCGGAAAGTCTCTAAATCTCCAGCGGATTTTCAGCTAAAAATAAGAATTATATCTTAAGTTTTTTCGGTAGAGACTGGGCGTTAAAAAGAAATTGCGAAAAATGTCACTTCTTTTAGTTGTGTCAAAAAAAAAAATGCTTGTCTGCTTTGTTCCTTTTTTTGGGGGAGGGAGAGGGGGGAGAATGCAATCGAGACAAAATGATTGACCTAATTCTACTCTTGTCCGTGTTTGTTATTTGAATTTGGGAAGTTAGTCTAAAAGGAGAGTAAAAAAGAAAAAAAAAAAGAAATTATATTTGTGTTGAAGAAAGCTCGGTGGTGGGGGGCCAGGACAAACTTGTGCTGTCAGAAAGCAACTTTACAAATCAGCTGATATGAGCTGCATGGGAACGATATGGTCCGGCACGTCAAGGCATTGTCACATACAAGAACCTCCTCTCTAGTGCTCAATGATTTCCCAAGGGGAAGATAGCTTGGAAGGCAGATATTTTTCCTCTAGTGGAAACTTCGTCAGAGACCTCGAGTGAACAGCTGTCTCCAATACCCCAGTCGCATTTGTCGGCACCAATGTAATGCCGATGTTCAGAGCTTCAACGGTTGCCATGTTTTGTTCGTAACTGGAGTTTTCCTCTGGAAATTGCAAAGAAATCCACGTAGTAAACACCTTCAAATTGAAAATAAAAGGATAAAAAAATGGGAACTAGCTCGTAAGAATATAAAAGTTTAGGTAACTTGCAACAGAAGAAAAAGAAATGAACGCTACGGACGAAATTTTTCGGAAGACATTCTCATTGTTCCAGGTAAAATTGTTGCGACAAAAGGATCACTTCTTAAAATACACAGGGAAAAACAACAAGAGTGTAATTGCACATGAAGAAAGACCGTGTTGTATGGAGAACCATCTTCGAGAAAATATTTTTGCGCTCTAAATTTCGAGATGGAATACACAGTAGGCTCCCACATTGTTTCAAGAAATGTAGCAATGACGTGCCGTTTAAAGTAATGAACAATGTAAGGTTCCGCCCTCATTCTGTTGAAACTCAAACTGAAACACGTTGTTCTGTAAATAACGCCATTTGTAATATGTGCTCACATGTAAAGGTTTTAACAGTGAATGCAGTAAGATAAAAATAAAATAAAATGCTTTCATTGTAGTATATACCGTCAGATGCAAACAAAAATTCTATATTTGCTATAAGCGTTACTATGTTACTAAACTCAATCAACTGCATGCTTTTTTTTTATATAATTCAGCACTGGTATAGGGTTTGGAGTTGCCTGTATTTCAATATACTGCGACGCTAATCTATTATGTACTCCTTCCTAGTAACGTGTTTCGTCGCACAAAAGCCCAAGAAGCGTCGTGGAGTATAACGAAGCATTATTCTCCGTTATTTTTATCCGCGCCAGGATTCAAACCCGGGTCCCCTCATTCCGGAATAAGTTGCTCTACCAATTGAGCTACGCGGACGTTTATTCTGATTCCTATCTGCCTTTATGTCGTGTGCGTCCTTCTGGCAGGTACGTCACATCTCCTGGTATGTTACATCATCTCCCCATTATTATTATTTTTTTCGAAGTGCTGGAGAAGGGATACTCTTATTTTTCCTACCTCGTGGTGTGGAAATAACATCACACCATTGCGAGATTTTGAACGGTCGGGTCATCCGGATAGTTCGGGCGCCATTATAACGCAATAAATTTCTCCGTCATTTCTGTCCACGCCAGGATTCGAACCCGGATCCCCTCATTCCGGAATAAGTCACTCTACCAATTGAGCTACGCGGACGTTTTATTCTGATTCCTATCTGCCTTTATGTCGTGTGCGTCCTTCTGGCAGGTACGTCACATCTCCTGGTACGTTACAGGAGGAATATTATACAATGTTATACCATGCACAATGATGGAGTCACGTAATTACTGAAAACTGAATGTTGGCTTACGCTCACAGCCCGTTCCATTTCATTCCACAGAAGCTCGATGGTGTTGAAATCCGGTTACTGTGCAGGCCACTGAGGTAAGGAGAACTCGCTGCTATGCTCCTGGAACTATTCGATCATTCCCGTTTCCAACACACTGACACTCCTGGCCAGTACGGGGGTTAATTGACATGATTGTCCTGTATATGGAGCGTCCACGACAATTTTTGAATTGTCGTAAGCACCCATTTCTTTCTCCTCAGAAGGTTACGCTAATATTGTGCGGTGACATTTTGCCCTATCGGCACTTTGAGGGGGGGAGACCTTGGATGCCTCCATTCCTCTGATTGTGACTTCAGTTCCGGCTCAAAATCACGGGTCCAATTTTCATCAATTACAACAATTCTGTTCCGGAAGGTGTTACCCTCCCTTTCAAACCTGTAGAGGTGATTCTGTGCGATGCTCACTCTGGCTGCCTTCTGTTCGGTGGTGAGTTGATGGGGTATCCAGCGCGCTGCGATTTATCTTTTTCCTAGTGAGTCAGTCAAAATCTGGTGAACGGACATGGTGGACAAATTTGCCTGATGAGCAAACTCCTCGACTGCCAGACGGCGATTCTCTTCTGAAGCGTTGCAATAATGGGGGAGAGATGTTTTGTCTGTCGCCGTTTGAGTTCGGCTTGAAATGGTGATCACATTCGATGCTGCTTCGGCCTTCCTGAAAGCACGATGACCAGCGAGAAATTGTGCTTCGATCAAGAGTTCCTTCCCCAGAAACTTCTTGCAAGGCAGTCTGGATCTAAGTCGAAGCCCCCCTCCCCCCTTCCCCCGATGCAGAGTTTCTGTCTTCACGTACGAGCGCTGGTCTAACGCCGTGACTCGACCTGAGGAGCTGCACGCTTCCATTTCCAAACTCTCCCACCTCCCCATAGCAAATGACAGCGCGTCGTTCTGAAACCACAGCGTTGTCGAGAGTCTGACCTTGACATGACGCAATCATTTTCCCGATTACGTCACCCGCTTCCGTTTTAGATTAACTATGACCCTCGTAGGTCTGCGATTAACTCTACCTTCGTTCAAGTTATGCAAAATATTAGAAGACCGTTGTCGTTCTTTATTTAACCTACGTTTTCTTTCAGTTCTATCTTCTATCTTGTACTACAAAACAAAAACAAAAAATTCCACGGAACAAATAATTTTTTTTATTTCCGTCACAGTAAATCAAAACTACGCCTCCAGTTACTTTCTTACACAATTTTACTTGTCCCTTTCTGTGAAATAAAATAACGCTGTTTCCTTTTTACGAAATTGCTTTGCAATGCGAAGAAAATTAAGTAAAACACGACATCCGTAACAGAACAAACGTTGTAGACAGTTGTTCGAGCACGTGCGGGTAGCCACAGATGAAGGCGTTTGTCTTACTAACTTTATTTTATTTTCCGATATTTCTCCTTTATTTCACGTATCGTACGACAACGGTAAGCTTAGTTCCGGTTTCGGGCAACGGATAAAAGCAGATGGCGCTGCAAGTACTGAATGACGTCAGAGCGTTGATGCAAATTGTTAGGGACAGACGTAGCCTATTATATAAGTTTTATTTACGAAATAAAATAACGCTGATTCCTTTTTATTAAATTACTCTGCAATACGCAGAAAATGAAATAAAACACGACGTAACACCTACCTAATGGAGGAAACGTCGCATACAGTTGTTCGAGCACGTGCGTGTTGCCAGAGATGAAGTCGTTTATCTTAGTAACTTTAATTTATTTTCCGGTATTTCTCTTTGATTTTACGTATCGTGCGATAGTGGTGAGCTTAGTTCCGATTTCGTCCACTGGATGAAACCAGATGGCGCTTCAAGTACTGAATAATGTCAGAGCGTTAGGGATAGGCTTTATTATCACCGTTTGTAATGTCACTTACAGAAAACATTAACGTTGGATCTATAAATCATCTCACTCAGAAGGTCTGTGAGCTCTGTTTTGCGTTGTATACTGGTTTCCGACGTATTGCTACTTCTGCAAAAAAATCCGTATTTTAAAATACAGAATACCCGAGTCACAATCGCGCTGCCGGCGACCAAGTAGTTCCACAATGGGTGAAACCGGTTCTTCGCTCGGGTATTTTTGTGAAGATAGTGCATAATCCTGCCTCTACAAGTCCTTTCTTTTTAGCGCCATGTGGCACTGCTTTAAGTAGAGCTCGCTTCTGACTATTCATACAAGATGGAACCGGGTTCTTATCCCGGTGAGGCACCGATGTTGTGTCTGTCATATGTAACTGGTTATCTACCTTCCCTGGAAACCGTGGCCCTATATTCGGGACGAGAGACTGCGTATAGCCCATCGGCATGCTCATGGTGATCGTATTGTACAGGATTGCTCGTATTGTACAGGATTGTTTTCAGGAACATGCCGGTGAGTTTACTTTGCTTAGGTGGCCCCCACAATCTCCAGATCTCAACCCCAATGAGAATTTGTGGGAAGAAGTTGAATGAGCCATCAGACAGCTGAATCCACAACCCTGCAATCTCACACGCCTGGAAAGTGTTATTTATCAAGCATAGTCTCAGATTCCACAAACCACCTATCAACATCTCGTGGATTCCATGCCACGAAGAATCGACGCAGTGTTAAAGGCCGAAGGTTGCCCAACGAAGTACTGCGTGGATGGTTATAATAAACTGGCTACTCAGTGTATTAGCACTATGTCCGTTGGTCTGTCTCTCTCGCTGTTTAAACGACAGCTTTGCAACTAATAATTTGATTCGAAACAAGCTCCTTGAAGCCGAAAGCTTGTACCGTAGAAAAGACAATTCATACGTTTTGGGCTTTTTCGACGCATTACCATTAGAGATCTACACGGGACTTACACAATGAGCCATAAAATTATGATCACCTACCTAATAATCTGTAGGACCCCTTTTAGCCCGCAAAACAGCGGCCATTCGGCGAAGCATCGATTCGATGAGGTGGTGTATCTTTGGGTATCTAGTACCATAATGTCAACAGCAGGTTCTTCAGTTCCCGCACAATTTGCGGTGGTGGTGATTCAGCGCGAATCCGCTTTTCCAAGTCGAACCACAAAAGTTCAATTGGGTTCATATAAGGTGAATTTGGAGGCCAGAGCATTAACAGAAAGCCACTAGCATGCTCCTCAAACCACTCCTTGAAGATTCTAACGGTGTGGCATGGAACACTATTCTGTTGGTAATGGCCATGGCGGTAACCACTGGGGGTCAGGGATCAGACCCCCTCCCCCAAGTTTTTTCGGGAATATAATCATGTAATGCACACTTTTTTATGATGTGAACCAACTAAATTTATTAATATAAGATTGTAATTTTTCGTGGAATGCAAACACGGGTGTAATATGTACTTAATAAAACAGCGATGTTGATTCCTAATGCGCAAAGTCAGTTCTACAGCTTTGCATTTTACATTTCTGCCCTATCTACCGTAGTTTTACAGTTGAGTTCGCTAAGTTCCACAATTCGCCAGCAGGGACGCCTAATTCGTGCCCGTTAGATCGCCCCTCAGCAACTGCTTTGCTCCTGCGTGAGTATGTGCAGGAGTGGGGATCCAAACCCTGTCTCACACAGTATACTGTATGTATATGTATACATAAAATGTGGGTACGTGTGATCGAACCCCCCAGATTTTGAAACATGGTTACGCCACTGGTAATGGCCATCACCAGTAGAGAACACAGTGAACTTGGTCCGAAACGATGTTCAGATACCTGACAGCTATCAAGGATTGTGCTATTGGGATAATGGGGCCCAAAGTATCAAAAGAAAACATAACGCACAGCATAACACCGCCGCCGACCTATTTCCGTCCAACAGTGCATCCAGGTGCCATAGCCTCCATTGGTAATCCGCGTATCCGCGCTCGGCCATCTACGTGATGCACCAGTAATCTTAAGTCGTCAGATCAGGCCGCTTTCTTCCAATCATCCACGGTCCAATCTCGATGATCTTGGACCCAATTCATGCGTTGCTGGTGATGACGTGCAATGAGCATGGGGACCCGGCTGGGTCTTCGGCTACGCAGGCCCATGCGCAGACGTGGCTGCGATGAACTGTGCTGTGACACATTGACCTGATCACCACTCTTGTAACTGGGGAGGGGGTGGGGAATTTGTCGCACTGTGGTCCTGCGGTCGCTGTGAGCAATGGGCGACAGTCTCCGCACCCCCCTCTGGCATGAATGACTTGCGGACGACACACAGGAGGGCGACGGTTTGTCGTTCGGATATCTGTGCACCACTTTTGTTACGTACCCATTACAGCGGTACGTGAACAACCCACAAGCCGCGCCGTTTCCGAGATCGTAGTTCCGAGACCATTACGATCAAAATTTGGTCTTTATCGAATTCAGATAAATCGGCAACTTTTCCCATTCTGACTCCGAATATTTTTCTAACCGAAATCCGGTACTCGAATTGTATAAGTACTGCTCTATGAACTTCACCTGAGCCACCGTTCGGTCTCCAAGCGCCTAGATGGGTTTTCATAATGTAATGTCGATTCCGCGTTAGGCAGCTATCGTTTTAGATAGGTTAAATAGAAAGAAATTTTCTAACGTTCGTTTCGGAACCAAAAACGCTACATTTCGGGCAAGTTTCCGTGTTACGCAGGTTCCATCTCAAAGAGGTTTCAATATACTTAAGGCGCGCTCATTTCTTTAAGCTGGGGATGGTCATAATGTAACGGCTGATCGGTGTAATTTGGATAGGTTGGCCAGTCTCAGAATTTATCGTTTGCGGCCCAGCACGACTTGTCCCTTTTCAGATTTTCTTGAAGCATTATTTTCCACTTAGTGCACAGAACGCAAGGCTTTCTCTAGAGCATGGATCACAAAACCCGTTGTGGCCCAGAAAGCAGTTTTTAATTGCTCGCAAGAGATCCACAAAAGAACTTAAAAAATGGAAATAAATACATTTTCGAAGTGGAAAAATGAATATCCAGGTACCTTGGATATATGGATTTTAAATTCCCAAATCTACCGTGAGCTATTTTTTTCAACATATTATATTTATAACTGAAAAAATTAAATACGTAATAGTAAAAATGCATAACTGTGTCGTTTCCTTTTCCAGAAGTTAAGTTCTAGTTCCCAAAACTGAAAAAATCGATATTTACTCTTATTTTTCAACCACATACATTTTTACTCTTCTTTTTCAAGTGGTGTCCGGATCCTATTTTATTTTACCACGTTGCCCGCCGTTCAGAAAAGGCTGACGACTCACTACTCCAGAAAAATAAAGGAGCTCAATTGAACTGATTTAAGACGAATGTAAAACGTACTATTTCGCATGGGAGTTTAGATTTGACTACATACCCCTGTTACGTGTGAAACGTTTTTCCTCTTCTGTAGTTAAGTAAAAACAAGGTAGCTCTCATTCCTCAAATGTTAGGCGTGCAACTTAATTCTCCGCCACAGGCACGACAGGTTGACAGCAACTTATAGCAAATCGAAAACGCACCTAATCAGGGAAATATTCCCCGTCGTGTTGAATACATTTGAGCCATCGGTCAGAGAGCTGCCGAATGCCACTGCGAAAAAAAGAGGGCTGTTTCGAGTTGATAAAGTCATCAATACTTGTGTAAACCTCCTCTACAGAAGTGAAGTGCGTATCACTCAGGTGATGTTGCAGGGAGCGAAAGAGGTGATAATCCGATGGGGTGAAGTCCGGGAATACGCCGGGTGGGACAAAATCTCCCATCGCAGTTCGGTGATCGTGTTTAAAGTCGTTTTCGCGGTGTGAGGACGCGCGTTATCCTGAAGCAACAGGACCGACCTTCTGCGCTTGCTGGTGTATGTCCTTTTCGCCTCCATTGCGTCACTCACACGAATGAGTTGCTGACAATAACGCTCAGCATTGACCATTTCACCGGGTTTGAGCAACTCATAGTGTACGACACCGCGCTGATCCAACCATATGCACAGCAACAACTTCCTGGCATTGATATTCGGTTTGGTGGTAGGCTGACCAGGATAAACCCACGATTTGCGCCGCTTAAGATTATCGTAGAGGATCCACTTCTCATCACATGTCAAAATCTTGTGGAGGAAATCCCTCTTCTTGAATCTGGAGATCAAGGGCACAGCAACAACGTAGCACCTAGACTTGTTCGTAGCTGTGAATTGGTGGGGCACTCAACGGCCCTCTTTGTAAATCCGTCCAAGCTTGTGCAGGCGCTTTGCAATGTCTTGCCGTGTTACTCCGAGTTCCTGGGCGAGCTTTGACTGTGTGCGACAGGGATCCGCGTCCAACACTTGTTCCAGTTACTCATCGTCAACTTTCTGTGGCTGTCCCAGACATTCTGCATCACGGAGATCGAAATTTCCCTGCTTAAACCGCTGGAACCACTTCTTACACGTACTGTAGGACACAGCAGCCTCACCCAAAGCAGCACAGATCATTTGATGGGCTTCCGCGGCACTTTGTTTCAGCTGAAACGCTAAAATCAGGCAGTGCCTCAGATGTTGCTTCTCGAACGACATTGCCTTCACCGTCAACTTTCCTCCCTTCCGTCACTACAAGTGTGAGCGGTTCCAGTTGCCTGGAAAGCTGTTGGGTGGTGCTGCAATCACCCATTATCGCACACAGCTATTTGCATTTGCCGACGTTCTATGATCGCTTGCGGTTAGGGGCCGACAATTAAGTTGCACACCTAATATAGTATAAACAAATATTTCGAAATTCCTGATCTCCGTTGTAGCAAGGAATGGCGGAAGATGATCGTTTTGGTTTTGAGTAGCTGAAAGCTGTTCATGTGAGCATTTATGTGAAAAAAAAATCACATGTGTAAGTCTCAAAAGCCAACGAAGTTGAAAGGCAATTTTATGTCAAAGTTTAAAGAAATAAACCTTCCCATTTCAGACTCAAATCACACAGACCCGCTTTTAGGGTTCAGCTGCAATTAATGTCTCCATCCATTGCAAAGTCGCAGTGAAGTTCGTGTTTTGAATATTTAACATGTCAGTCTTCATTTTGTGGGTAAAATGAAGACTGACATGTCTTCATTTTCCCCACAAAATGAATTTCTAAGGGTTGTTTAAGACATGGGGTCAGACATTCCCTTCCTAGAATCCTCTACATATGATCATTTGATCATCATCTCCCAAAAGGTTTCTATTTGAAATATTGCATGGTGTCACTGCTAGAGGTACAAATGTATATAGCAATTTTCTCTAAATCCATGTTTCGAAATCAAGATTTATTTTTTTCCATACGTAGGTACCATAACGATAAATATTTTACATGCATTTTACTATATTTTGTGACACAATGCTTTTTTACTAGGGGGTGCAAACTCATATTTCTGCTTTTAACATGTTTGCACTGATATCATCATCATCATCATCGTCAACCATTATCAATCCACTGCTGGACGAAGGTCTCCCCAAGTTTCCTCCACAACGGTCTGTCTTGTGCCAGTCTCCTCCATGACACTCCCGCATATTTACGAATTTCATCCACCCATCTCCCATGTGGTCTTTTTCTGGGTCTTTTCCTGTCCCTTGGAATCCAATCTAAAATTTCGGCTGTCCATCTATGGTCTGTCCTTCTGGCAGTATGTCCAGCCCATTGCCATTTCAGGGATTTAACTCTGATCATGATGTCTTCCACTCTCGTCATTTTTCGGATCCACGAGTTCCTCTTCTTATCTCTCCTGGTTATACCAAGCATGCACCTCTCCATGCTTCTTTGAGTTGTCTGCAGCCTTTGTATGTATCTTTTAGTTAAGGTCCACGTCTCTGCACCATACGTAAGCACTGGAAGGATGCATTGATCAAACACTTTTCTTATAAGACAAAATGGCATATTGCTCTTGAAAATTATGCTGTTTCTTCCAAAAGCTCTCCAGGCAAGTTTTGTACGCCGATTAATTTCTTCATCAATGTGACCCTCACTTGATATCTGCTGTCCAAGATAAACATACGTATCTGTTATCTCTAGTTTTTCTCCATCAATCGATAAATCTTCATTTCTTGTAAAAACATTGAACATCACTTTTGTCTTCTGAAAGTTCATTTTTAATCCCACTTCTTTACTCTTGTCAGCAAGTTCCTGGATCATACTCTGCAGCTCTGATGGGGTAGTTGCAAAAATGACTACGTCATCAGCAAAACGAAGGTGGGTTAGATAATCTCCATTAATCTTTATCCCTTTGTTTTCCCAGTTAAGTGATTGAAAGACATTTTCCAATGTGGCATTAAAGAGCTTCGGAGATATGGTGTCACCTTGTCTCACTCCCTTTCCAATTTTTATGTGTGTTGTATTTTCAAACAGCCGAATCTTTGCACTTGCATTTTCATAGATGTTATTAATAATATTAATGTATGCATCTTCAATACCGCAGGATTTCAGAGCCGTGGTAACTGCTGATGGTTTCACCGAATCAAAAGCTTTTTCATAATCGATAAAAGCCATGCACAATGGAAGTTCATATTCCCTCGCTCTTTCAATTAGTTCTCTCAGTACGTGGATATGATCCATTGTGCTGTAGCCACTCCTGAATCCAGCTTGTTCTCTCGGTTGAGCCATGTCCAGTGTTACCTTCAAGCGGTGTGAATGAACTTTAGTGAAGATTTTATAAACCACTGATAGGAGGCTGATAGGTCTGTAGTTCCTGAGATCCTCAATGTCACCTGATATATCTGCTTCTAAACATCTAACTAAACAAATTGTTATTCATACAGAAGCCACCAACTATAAAATCATTTATCTGTTCCGTGTTAGCACGTCTTTTGTAACAAAAAATATCATTTGTATGTTATCATTTCGTCCTTCGGTCCTTCAGTCTCTGGACATCATGTCTCTGCAACTATTAGTCCGATTTAAACGGCTCTTTTTGCATTGAGAAACCTGAAATTTGCAAATTCGGTTCCGGTTTTTTTTTTCGATGCACAGCTTCTCCACTAAAGGGCGTAAATGCAGGTCCTATCGAACTCAAGATATATTTTATTCCATGTATTTGCTTCTAAATATCGACTGGAATAAGTATTTTCCTTCCGATGCCATTTATATCGAACACTATATTAGGTACAGTCTCCTTTTCAAGTAAAGCACAGATCTTCCGCTAAAGACCGTAAATGTAAAATACGTTTCTCATGATGTCGCGGCTTCTAAAAGTCTGATATGAAAACCTCTTTCAGCATCGGATACCCCTCTTGATGGGAAATGTTTTACATATAACTTCTAATTTTTGGTAAAGAATAGTTATGCCACCAGGGGGCGTAAGTGTTTATTTCTGCTTTTGATGCATTTGCAGCAAAATATGAGACTGAAAACTCGACTGAAAAAATTATTTCGTGGAGTGATACCACTCACCTGCGGAAACCATTTTAGAATGCCTACTGCTTAAAATATTGCAGAGTTTTCTGCCGCGGGCCTATACTATATACACTGCTGGAGAATTGCTAAGGACGGATCATAAACGGCTATATAGTGCATAAAAAAGTAAGTGTGCTTGGATGCCAAGTGAAATAAAATAATGTCAGAATGCCAGGACATTACAAGAAAGACATTTTATTGTGTTCTGAAATCCAGAAGGCTTTGGAACGTGTCCATGGGACAAACAGGCCATTTTGTGCAGAATACGTAAACGTGAAAAAAATGCAATTACCGTCCGCAGACGTTCCGGCGTAAGATGTCAATACGGGATATGGCCACCATGCAGGGCGATGCAAGATTCCACACGTCGTGTCATGCTTTGCACAACATTATCAAGCAGCTGTTGGGGTAATTTATCCCATTCCTCTGTCAGTGCACGGATGAGGGTGTCCTTGCTTATTGGAGGTCATTGGCAACCAGCAAGACTCCTCCCCCAAACATCCCACACATTTTCAATGGGATTCAGTTCTGGAGAACGTGCTGGCCATACGAGGCGTTGAATATCCTTGCTCTCAAGACACTCCTGGACAGCAACTGTTCGATGACATGTTGCGTTGTCGTCCATGAAAATGAATCTATCACCGACAGCACCACGGAACATGCGAACATGAGGTAGCAGAACATCATTAATGTATCGTTGGCCAGTCATAGTCCCAGTTGGAAGCACATAGAGGGACGTACGGCCATTGATCATGATGCCAGCACATACCATGACACTACATGTCGGATATCGGTCCCTTTCCTGTATGTTTGCTGGACAATATGCAGTACCACTATCACGCCAGATCAGTTGTCGTCGACAATCAGACGATAGACTGTATCTACTCTCATCTGAGAATAGGACAGCAGACCAGTCGTTATCAGTCCAATTGCGATGTTGATGGAACCATTGCAAACGGGAGGTATGGTGACGTCTGAACAATGGGATGCACACAACAGGACGGCGGGCGTATAGTCCTCCTTCATGCAAACGTCTGGCGACAGTTTTTCGGGAGATCCGCTTGCCAGTAGCAGCCATAAACTGATTTGCTACCTCACTAGCTGTGCTGCGCCGGTGTCTTTTTGTTGATAGCACTATGTACCGATCTTCTGCAGGTGTCGTACTGCGAGCACGACCTCCCCCGTGACGTTTGCAACACTCTCCATTTGTTTAAAATGATTTCCAAAGCCTTCAAACAACACTGTGGCTGACGTCGAACTCCCTGGCAACATCTGTTATTTTTCGCCATTCTTCAATCTTGCCAATAATACGGCCACGCGTAAAATCATCTAGGTGATATCGGGAAGACATTCTGAAAATTGCAAGTTCGTCAATTGATTCTTTCCCTTTCAACTTTGCGTTTGAACAACAACGGTCAATACGCGTCAAATCCTTTATATCTCTTATCAGCGCTATGACGTCACGAACAAGTTCGGCAACCCAAAATTTGCATACGCACAACACGTCTTACTGTATCCCGCACTTATGCTAATTTCCACATTTTCCTGCCTTCCATTTTATGGTTGCTATCGTTGCTATTGTCATCCGTCCTTAGCAATTGTCCGGCAGTGTATATACACAATTTTTGGTCGGTATCTCTGCTTCTAAAATTCGTTTTTAAAAAAACTCATTTTTGTTGGACACCATTTCCAGTGTGAAATATTTCTCACATAATTTCAATTTTTTAACACACCAGTGTGCCACCAGAGGGCGTAAGCTAATGTTTACATTTACAGCAATATCTGCGGGACTGAAAACCCCATTGAAAAAACTATTTTTCGGCCAGATACTGCTATTAACAAAAATTCTTTGCAAATATTTTCTTCGAAAAATAATGCACAATTTCACCACCAGGGGCTTAAATTTCTAAACTTAATGTGCGATTTAAAAAATTCTTTTAACCCCGGATACGATTTATCTTGTCCAATATTTTAGACTCCCATTTGAAGAGTTCTGTAGTTCACAGTTCTGCCGCCAGGTGATGTTTGTGTGCTTCTGTTTACAGTTGTATCTCCGCTTCTATAAATCCCAATTAAGAAATTTGTTTTTTGCTGTATGCTAATCGCAACAATGATGATGAGGTGTATTATCCTCTCTAAATAATGCACAGCTTTTACGCTAAGGGCGTAAAAGACAAAACCGTTTTTTCGCTATCTCTTCTTCAGGGAGATGTATTTAAAAATACTTTTTGCTTAGCATAGCTTTTGACATGAAGAATACTTTTCGCCTGTTTTCAACGTTTTGTTATACAAAATTCTTCCCTAGATGGCGTTGAGGTACATCACGTTTCCTTTAATGTTTCTTCTTTTAACTATTCGATTAGAAAATCTCTTTCTTTGCCTTTGATAATTCTTTCTGCTATGAGAAACTTTTTGTGCGCCATTTGTTAATTTTCGTGACATACCACTAGTGGAAATAAGGAACTGTTTCTATTTCTGGATGTTTTATCGATAGATAAATCCAGTTATTTTTCTAACCGGTTGCATAGAATATGAACAACTTTGGTAAATTTTATTCGTCGGAAAGGATTCCAAAGACGTGCTCATTACAACCGAAAATTAGGTGTCATCTTTCTTCTTTCATATCAAAATAATGTTCAGTTTTCCTGCTACACCTAGCGTAAATGTAAATCTCTACCGTGATGATATTTCCGCTTCTGTTGCTTACATTGCTCATTTACGCTCTCCAACAGTAGGTTAAAGAAGCGTATATGATCCAGCTTTCTCCGCCTGCCTGTCTGTCCGTCCGTCAGTCCGCACGATAAAGTGCGTACAATGCTTCGATTTTGATGAAATTTTAGTATGTTGTAGGGGACAATCTGGGAAGAAACATTATTGAAAATGGGCAAAATGGGAACAAAGGGCAGGACATAGGATCTGGATCTATTCCATCGCACTTATGCGTCATAACTTACGTAAAAACGCTTCGATTGTGACAAAACTTAATCATGTTGTTCCGGAGATATACCGAACCGATTCTCTTTAATATCATCGAAATGGAATCAAAGGTCAGGGCACAGGAGCGAGATTTATTCCACAGCCATCATCCTTATCACTTGATTAAAAATGTTTCTATTGCAATAAAACTTTTGTATGTTTTTTCCGGAGGTTAACTGAACCAATTCTGTTTAATATAATCGAAATGGGGTCAAAGGTCAGGGAACAGGAACGATATTTATTCCACAGCCATTATCCTCATAACTTGAGTAATGATTTCTGGTATGTTGGAAAGCGTATCATAAACAATGCATTGCATGATTTTACCAACTTGTTTTAAAATTTGCGTAGATTTTCTCTAGGAGACGTAAATAAATCCGTTTCGAAAGCTGTTCTTTATACACGCGCAAATTCACTATAAAATTTATTGTTAAACAAGTTTCTCATTGAATTAGTGAAACCTCTTTCATGATTTTCCCCACTTTCCATTTTTTCTGATAGATAAATTTCTTTATGTGGCGAAAATTTTGATTTTTTGTATACCATACTATAAAATTCCTGCTTATTACATCGTAGATTTGGATCTCTTCGCTATTTTGTCTTGTTACTGATGTTGTAAAGCAACCGTATATTACGCTGAGAACAAACAGCTGTTGTTTGATTTCCGTATACCTTTTTCCTTACGTTCTTCCCAGTCGTGTTGTTATTTACGTTCGAAACAAGTCATCCCAAACGTTAAGCCATGACGTCGCTGAACACTTTTACTTTCTCAAGTTATGTTTGCTTATTACAGCAAAAGTAAGCAACGCGCATGTTGTCGGAGGTGATTCACAAGCACTTTTGCGTTCATCTTTGTAGCGTTATAAAAAATAAGGTGAAGGGTAAAATTAAGTCCGATACAAATCCTTGGTTTACGCATATAAAAAATATATTTTTATTTTCAAATAAAAAGTTTACCTCCGAATATTCAAAAACAAAAGCACATGCTCTGCTAAAGCCTCGAATTTTATAAACTAACACTGCTTTGTAAAACGTGTTTAAACAACATTTAAAATAATTTGCCGATAGTTTCACCTGACTCTATTTATTAGAAAATGCTTTGAAAAAAAAGTGCTTGCTCATTATAGCACTTTTTTGTGCTTTTCAACCTTAGGTTGAAGAAGTGTATGTGCTCCAGCTCTGTCCGTCTGTCTGTCTGTCTGTCCGTCCGCACGATAGCTTACGAAAAAATGGTTCGATTCCGGTGAAATTTTAGAATGTGGTAGGCGGCCACCCGGGTACGAACCCAGTGAAAATGTGAGAAATGGGGTCAAAAGGCAGGACACAGGAGCAGTATCCATTCCATTACCGTTATGCGTCATAACTTACTTAAAAATGCTTCGATTGCACCAAAACTTTATCATGTTGTTTCGGAGGTTTACTAAACGAGTTCTGTAGAATATCGTCTAAATGGGGTCAAAGGTCAGGGCACAAGAGCGAGATATATTCCACAGCCATTATCCTCATAACTTGAGTAATGGTTTCTGGTATGTTGGAAACCATATAATAATCAATGCATTGCATGATTTTACTAAATTGTTCCGTCCATCTGTCTGTTTGCCTGTCCGTCCGTACGTCTTTGGTCACCATATCTCTGCAACTGTTAGTCCGATTTCAAAAAAATATTTTTCATTTCATTTTGGTCACTAAAACCTGGTAGTGTTCACTCTGTAGTGATTTTTTTTTAAATAACGGGGAGAAAGGGAAACCGGACTGAATCGGTAAGAATGAAATATGTCTGCAATTTTTCTTTAAAGTGAAACGTGATGATTTGTATCCGGATGTTCATTTCCGATTATGGTCTGCCTAATTTAGGGAGAAAGATTTAGCGTATTATGACACTAGGAATCAAAGGCTTCCCCAAATTGATGCTCCGCAACTGATTCTGTTCCGATGACTACAAGATAGCTTTCTTCCGTTCTCGAATTAGATGAGACTTCGCCGTCTCCTCTGACGTTCCTTTTAAAAACATCGTCGAATTGGCCACTGAGTTAGCAAACACCGCAACAGCAGCTACGCTACCTGTGCTCAGTTCTCCACATGTCAAATGTTTCCTATCAACTCAAGGATGAACTTCGGTTTCAGCATAGAGTCTGCGACAACTTTATATATCATGTTTCAAAACAATGCTGACTAGCCCCCCCTCTCTTGTTAAAATTAAAATAAATGTTATGCATTTGTTTACTATTTAAATAGAGCATCTAGAGCGCAACCATGGGGATTTTATTTTGCTTTTATATTACGCATTTCCCTAATTCCGCCTTTCGTTTTCGGAATTTTTTCGCTCAACTAGAAATGTTGTTCTTGTCTTCATTTTCTCTCTAATATTTCCATGCATGAGAAGAGACTTCCCAAAATCTTCACCGACGGTCATCAAAATCGCCTTGAAATATTAATCCAATACGAAGTAGTCTTGATGCATTTTTGTATTCTTGATTTGTTCCTTTAACAAATCTGTTTCGATTTTTCGTCTTGTAGATCTACTAATTTGTTGAGACGCTGAGATGCTCGAAATTGGCCGACAGTAAAGGAGGTATGTAATAGCAACAACATTGAATCCCACAACAGCCATGTTGGTCCGCTACCTCCTCTTTCTGACGTCACATGAATAAGCATGTGACGTCAGAAAGAGGAGGCAGCGGATGGGTGACTCAAGTTATTTATGGCTTACAACTATATACAACGAACATTAAGAATCAAATTTTTGAAAACGGAAATATCGCATATATGTAAATGTGCCGGCACCTTTATGTGTATCAATTATTTGTATCATTACGTCCATAAAATCCATCTGTATCATTCGATGCTTCCTTCGTGATGCGCAAATTTAATTGCACGTGAGTGTATATTTAGTGTGGATGTTTTGCTTTTTTTTTATTTTGGTTAAATGGTCCCTCTCAAGTAAATTCGATTAGTTCACTAACATCGTTGAAGACTGAATTGTGCTAAATGATATTCAGCTCAATAAAGACTAATCGTAAGTCACATTTTTTTAAATTATTTGAGTGAATCCTGATTGGCTTAAAATTGAAGTTATTAAGAACTAATTTTGGTATTATTCAGACAGCTATATTCCACGACGATTACAGTTCTCTTAAAACTGTGATTGTTATATACAAAGCGTGAAAGCGCATCTAGGAATTTTCAAGAAATTTTTATTTTAAACAGAAAACAAATAAAGAAAAAAAAAAGCTGGGTAAAATTGACAAAGAAATGCAGCCATTAATCGACACTGAGCAGAAGCTATTAAAGAGCCTTGACATTTGCTAAACTGTTTGTTTGTGGCCGCTGTGACGTCATACCTCAGCTGACAGCACGTTATCGACAGGGATACAAAGACGATTGCACCTACCTTATTCCGTCTGAATACCTTGCGCTGCTCCTCTTGCGCAGTGGTCTAAGCGATGGCTTTTGATCATTCGTCCGAGATGGACCCAAATTCAAATCCCAGTGAGGCATAGATGTTATGTTTGTCTTACGGCACTGGCTCGCTCCCTTCTCTGGGACCAGTGACCCTAAATTAGGTACGGGCGACTGCTTATAGCCGACTGAGTTGCTCAAGGTGGACGTTAAACTGCCAATCAAAAAACAAAAAATACATTGCACCAATCTGTTGTTTTTATGTGTGGTGTTTTATGACCACCGTGAGCAACTCGATGGGTTAAAACTAGTCGCCCATCCCTAATTTAAAAGCACTGTTTCCAGGAAACGGAGAGGTCGCCCTGGTAGCCCAGTGGTCTAAGCGATGGCCTCTGATCATTCGTCCGAAATGGGTCCGTTTTCGAATCCCGGTGAGGCATGGGTGTTGTGTTTGTCTTACGGCACTGTTTCTCTCCCTTCCCTGGAATCAGTGACCCTAAATTCGGGACGGGCGACTGCTTATAGCCCATTGAGTTGCTCACGGTGGTCGTTAAACCTCCAATAAACAAAAACAAAAAAAGCGGAGAGAGACAGTGCCGTAAGGCTAACTCAACATCCATGCCTCACCGGGATCCGAACCCGGACGTATCTCGAACGAATGGTCAGAAATCAGCGCTTATGTCACTGTGCCTCATGTGCGGCAATCGGCTTTATAGCTTGGCCGCTGTAAGCAGATGGCAAACTAACTATACACTCGCAAATGAGCATGGATGATGGCCTTTCCTTGCTAAACACTTGGACGAAATACTTCAGAATTCTGGCCCCATTAGCTGACTCCCTAACACAAAGCAGTAAGAAACACACACAAACGAAATTATCGTATCATATGTATCGTATTGGTATATTCCCCTAACACGGACTACAATTTAAAAATAAAATAATCTACGGTTTCCATAAAGAACGGTTTTCATTTTGGAGGACACTTTTCTTGAAAACGCTAGTGCTTAGGTTCACACTACGTCCATCAGTCTGTGAGCAATATATCTCTGCATCTATTGGTCCCATTCGAGAAACTGCTTTAGAAAGCTTGAACTGTAAGGGGAATGATTCTTGCCAATAGTTTTTTTTGCGATGCAGAATTTCGTCGCTAGTGGACGTAAACTCATGAGACATTAATGAATTCAAAATGTATTTCATTCCTTATCATTGCTTTTAAAAATCCGATTGAAGGGTGTTGTTGCTTTCGATGCATTTTATCTGAAAACCCAATTTGCGTACAGATTCTTTTTTACGCTTTCCAACCGTAGGTTGAAGAGGCGTATATGCTCCAGCTTTGTCCGTAAGTCTGTCTGTCCGTCAGTCTGACCGCACGATAACTCGCGTAAAAATGGTTCCATTTCGATGACATTTTAGGATGTAGTAGGGGACAACCTAGGGACGAACCCTATTTAAAATGGGCGAAACGGATCAAAAATAAGGACATAGGAGCGGGATCCATTCCATTGCCCTTATGCGTCATAACTCGCGTAAAAATGGTTGGATTTTGATGCAAATTCAGTATGTGGTAGGAAACCACATGGGGACGAAAGCTGTTGAAAATGGGCGTAATGGGTCAAAGGTCAGGACATATGAGTGGGACCAATTCCATCCCCCTTATGCGTTATAACTTACGTAAAAATGCTTCGATTGAGACATAACTTTATCATGTTGTTTCGGAAGTATATTTAACCGGTTCTGTGGAATATCATCGAAATGGGGTCAAAGGTCAGGACATAGGAGCGATATTTATTCTACAGCCATTATGCTCATAACTTGAGTACTAACTTGAGTAATGATGTCTGGTATGTTGAAAAGCTTATTATAATCAATGCACTACATGTGGCTTTACTAACTTGTTAAAATTGTTTACAGTATTTTCGCAAGAGGGCGTGAATATGTATATTATTTTTAGGAGCTATCATAGCTGCTGTATGCAAAGATTGCATGACAAAATATTGGTAAAGATACACATTTATTGATTTTGAAGGGTTTTTGGGAATCATTTTACACAGAAAAAACATCAACTCGAGATGTTGTAACATGCCAAATCGTCATGTCACTAAGATCTTCATTGAGATTCAGATGTTAGCTCCAAAGAGAAACACATCTGCCAGAATAAAGTTTAAAACCGACGGTGCTAGATTGTACTTATTGTTGATGTACCAAACGTTTCTATTTACAGCGGTCTCGGCACATATCTCGACCTTCATTGACAACAATCACACGTCTCACACAAGATATTTTGCACTTGTATCTTAGTAGACATTTCTTAATTTGCCCTCCCATGATTTAATTGACTTTCTTCTAGCTTTCTTTCTGAGTAAATTGTCTTAATAAGCATCTCACCATTGAATATGGGTCTCCAGCTTACTAAAAACATTCTGCTTCATATTGCACACCTGCACCACATCTTTGTTCCTCTCATGATCATATGACGTGGTGCCATAACCCCGGGTAAGTAGCGCGTCACATGTCAAAAGTTAATATAATTACAAAAAATATTAGGTGTACAAATAAGTTTTAAAGCGGACATATACCGCTAATTTACACATCCGACATTCTCCCGCGTTGTTGTCATGTGACCGTAACTGGTCCAGAGCATAAAATATGACACAAAAGTTTGCCCAACAGTCAAATGCACTTGCACGTCGGTAGGTGAAAGATGGCAAGCGATACTGCAGTTATTCGACACTGCATTCGTTACGAATTTCATCGAGGAGAAAGTACTGCAAAAGCATGTGCGTCGATCTGTTCTGTTCTGGGGGAGAATACTGTATCGGAAAGCACGCGTGAGTTTTGGTTTAGATTGTTTAAAGCAGGTGATTTTGATGTTATCGATAGACAACGTAGCAGCACCCCGCAGAAGGTTGCTGATGAAGATCTTTAAGCATTTCTGGATGAAGATTCGTCTCAAACGGAAAACAAACTAGCTGAAGAACGTTGGGTAACTCAACAAACCATTTCCAAGCGTTTACGCGCAATGGGAACGATTCAGAAGGAAAAAGGGTGCCACCTGACCTAAGACAGAGGAACAAGGATGAGCGTGTTATGAAGTATTTGAATCTGTTGAATGAACAACACAAAAAAGTCTTTCTTATGGAATATCGTTACGGGTGATGAAAAGTGGATATAGTATCACAATCATAGATGCAAACAAAACATGGGTAGACCCCGGTGAAGCAACGACTTCGACACCGAAACGCAATATTCACTCAAAGAAAGTTCTGCTGTTTATTTGGTGGGATATGAAGGGTGTGCTTACTATTATGAACTTTTGGAACAGGGTCAAACTGTTACTGCTGATCGCTACAAGCAACAATTGCTGCGATTGAACCAAGAAATCTGTGGGAAACGTCCGTTCAGAGGCAAAGGATTGCGTCCCGTGAAATTACTGCATGACAACGCTGTCGAGAAATCGGTCAGAGAAACGTTATTGATGCTCGCTTGGGACGTTTTGGAGCACCCGGCATATTGTCCCGACACAGCCCCTTCAGACTATCATTTGTTCCGATCGATGCAACATGATTTGTCTGCTTTACGGTTCCAGACATGTGACGAAATGCAAAAATGGGTTGACGACTTCATCGCGTCACACAACGCAGTATTCTTCATTGCTGGCATACGTCAGCTGCCCGACCGATGGCGCAAGGTGATAGATAATGACGACGCATAATTTCATTCGTAAAGGTATTGTTGTTTTCTCTCAAATTGCATGTTGCGTTGTCTTAAAACGCTTTAAAAGTTATTTGTACACCTAACACATATTTCTACAAAGGGCATCCTGAAAGTAATGCCGCGTCCCTCATAAGTTTTATTTGTAGCAACAAAAATGTCACACTTGGCGGGAAAATACTTGGACATATTGTTAATTATGCTGGCCCACTCAAAGTGTTGTCCATCACTTTCTACACATTTCCGCCATCTTTGAACCCACTGGTAAAATCCATTTTGGATAAATTCCTGACGCTGTCGATTCACGCATGAGTTCACAACCATTTTAACGTCTGTCACATCGTCAAAACGTTCCCCAAGAAATGTGTTTTGCAAAGGGGCAAACATGGAAAAGTCTGAGGGAACCAAATTAGGATTGTTGGGGAGTCATTTCGGCAATAGCCTGTGAAGTCACCTTTGAGGTATGTGGACGTACATCAACATGGTGTTAAACAACACTATGAAGTGGAATGTCACGTCTTTTCCTTCTGATTTTTTCCTTTAGCTCCTTCAATGTCTGCACATAGTGAGCACTGTTTATTGTTGCACCCCGTTCAAGGAAATCAGTCGAAATGACCCCACGTTTGGCCCATGAAATTGTGACCATCACTTTCTCTGCGGAACGAGTTGTTTTTACCTTTTTCTGTCGAGGTGAAAATGTGCGGTGAAAATGTGCGTTGACGCACGTTTTGTTTCTAGGTCCTGGAAGAACACCCAACCCAGGTAGCAATCTTATGTTGGACCAACCGTTGGCTTTCAACGGTCGGCCCAGCGACGAGGCCACTCAGCGGCCAACAATTGGATATGTGTTGGTTCAACGGTTGGACCCACATTGGAAATTTCCAATGTAATCTTGTGTTGTTGGACAACCATCGGACAACCATTAAGTGGTCATTTGTTGATAAATGGTTGCTCATGTGTGGTTGGAAAAACCGTTGGCCAATCTTCGATAAACAACCAACTTTCGCCCAACGCTGCCGACGCAAAAATATCATTGGACCAACCGTTGACCAATGTCACTGTGCTACTTGGGAAGTTTCATCCCCCGTCACAACATTAGAGAAAAACGCCTCACCTTCCCTCTCATAACTGTCTAAGATGTTCCGGCACATGTGCACTCTTTGTTATAATGTTTCACAGGTTAGGTTTCTTGGGATCCACTTTGAACAGGTTTTTCTGTAGGCTAGATCCCTTCATAATGTTTACATAGCACTATGACAACAATTAATTGCATCACACAACTCCTGTATGGTGACACGACGATCAGCTGTGATGAGGTATTTCATTCGTTGCTTGTTGGCATCTGTCCCTGCAGTTGCGAGTCTTCCACTCCGTTATTTGTTCGACACTGAACTTTCTCGCCCTCGAAACCTCTTCATCCATCTTCGGACATTACTGATATCGATCGTGGCAGCTCCATACATCTCCAGGAGTCTTTTGTGGATTTCTGGAGCCTCACATCCCTCTTTTTCCAGGAATTCAGTTACGGCTCGCTGCTATTCTCTGTCATTCATGATCTCAATTTCCGATTCTAAAAAAAAAAAAATAATCCCACATTGGCAACATATATCATAGTATATGACAGTGCAGGTTCACCACAATCGTTTCAAAATTTCGAAAGTTATTAAGGAGTGTGACGTATATTCTAAATTAACTTTCCTTTTTAGTTTCTTTCCCTATGTAAATCTTGAGTTTATTCTCGATTATATTTCACTCTTAACGTGAGATCTTTTCTCTCAAACGAATACGTTTGGCAACACAATTGAGGTTGAATGCACTTGACGTATGCCTTATATAAGATAAGAACAAGAGATAAAAACGACGACTAATCTGTTGCTTGGCGAGCGTTCAGTTGTAAACTTTTTTTTTTTTTTTTTTGGAGGTTTAACGACCACCGTGAGCAACTCAATGGGCTATAAGCAGTCGCCCGTCCCTAATTTAGGGTCACTGGTTCCAGGGAAGGGAGAGAGCCAGTGCCGTAAGACAAACACAACATCTATGCCTGACCGGGATTCGAACCCGGACCCCTTACGGACGAATGATCAGAGGCCAACGCCTTAGACCACTGCGCCACCGGGGCGGCGAGTTGTAAACTGATCATTGTAAGAGAGAGCGTTGTACGAACGAGCGTTGGGTTGTAAACTGATTATTGAAAGGAGCGTTGTGAAAAGAGCGTTGTGTTAAGTGGTGCGTGGAGAGTTTAGTGCAATATGCTATGCTACGATGTGTTTGCTACATCCTGAATAAAGCATCTTTTCCGTAAGTAGTTACTTCGTTTGTTTACATGTTTCGTCTGTCCGTTAAGATTTTAATTTTAGAAACTATTTCTTCGCATAGTGATGTTTTAAAATAACGTAGAAGTAAGACAAGACTTCTACGTTATAGGAGGAGGGATTACTTTCGTGATACCCGTAGTACTTTTAAAAATGTGATAAGTGCGTTTTCGTGGTACTATACACAGTTTGATATTTACTGTAACGTTTTTTTACCTTCGGACACACTCATCAAGGCTGTAACGTGTCCTATAGCGCTCGTTTCATTAAACCTTTTCATCCAGTTGTTGTTAATGCACATATACTCTCGTGTTCAATAAAGAGCCCAGTCTGGCGCGCCAGCGAATATTCCATTCTATTGCCAAAAAATGTCAGATATTGAAAATTTCTATTTCTCCTGCGCGCACCTGCATACTGTCTCGAGAGGAAAGGGGTTTCGTAGGGCATTGTGGGAAAATCATTTATCTTCTTTGCCTGTCTAGAGAGCCAATGCAAGCAAAAATATCGATTATCTGAAGCAAAAACACACTTACACACGTGGAACTGTCTAAAAAAAAGAGCGAGAAGAATAATGCTTCGGAATTTTTTCTTGAAGGAAATGATCACGGTCGACTACGTCGTCTTCTCTTCACGTGTTTTGATTAATCGTCTTCCTGTTGGTTCAGGAAATGATCGCATAATTCGCTTTGAGATTTCTCCATTGTAGTCTTAAACTGTTGCCACTGGAAATCTCTGAGCTGCAATAAAGTATCCTGGCTCACTTTTACTTGGCTTAAGACTATATTTCACATATATTGATGCGAAATGAAGCAGCGATAGACTACGATGAAAGAAAAACGGCACGAAAACGAAATGGAAGATGAGAGAGTCTAGAAAAAAAATCAGATAGAATCATGACGGTTTGGTGTATGTTTTTTGCAATGTCAAAACTATATCTCAGTGTCAGTCTTGAAATGATTTAGATCGCTCAAGCTGTATTTATCTAAGGCATGGGGTGAAATTTAGCTCTTCCAATGCTGTTGCTTTGAAACCTTGGAGAGTGTGCGAGATGATATTGAATGATGATAAATTTAAAACAAATATTTGCAATCAACACTGATTAAATAATTTGGGAAATGTTTTCGAGTAAAGTCAGAATCGCTAATTGAGTTACGAGATTTACTCAAAACAAATTACATGCCCCAACGTCCACCTGAACTTTTGATTTCTAAACATATGTAGACAAGAGAGACTTTTCTAGAACATTCTGCCCTGAGGGTTTAATTTCTGAATGAGTTTCACGATGCCTTTGACAAAAGAATGAGACTTGTATCCCCATGGGAGCCCACATGGATATTGTTCAGAATTTGCTGAAAATATTACAAAACGTTTGGGCATTATCAAACTTTTATGTTGATTTTCTGTACTTTTACCAGCAAATTTTCTTTTGCACTTCGCTAATTTAGTTATGCACAAGACACGAGTGTTCGCTTACGAGATATTTCCATTTAAAATGGAAATGCTTTTTCGGAAAGAAGATGAAATGGCTTTATCTTTCCGTGATTATGAAAACAAATTCCAAGAGAGCCTTTCGTGAAGAATGCAAAAAACGTTACATCTAAATCATCTGTGTGGCTGCAAGATAAATTGGTATAAGTCGAAATAATATTGCTTAAAGAAAGAATGATGTGATTTTTATCTCATTAAAGTGTTGTTAAAAAAGGAATCATTTCAATAACATTCTCCTCAGAAAAGAACATTCAAAAATAGTTTTTGCATTTTCATTTAAGTGATAATCAAAATTCCTTCTCTCTCTCGAATATTTTGTACAAATAAAAGGTTCCTTAATTGTCTCTTTTAGGTTTTTAAAAATATGTTCAACGTAGAAGAAATAAGAGCAATGAAATACGTTCTACCAACCGATCCAAAATAGTAATGCAGACACTTCAAACGCTATTGTGAGGAAGATTAAACAATATTTTGTGCTTTTCATCATTGTAATTGTGAAAACGGAAAAAAACTACTCTCGTTTCAACAAAAGCGAATCTCATTTGTATGGGACGTCTAAGTATTTTCGTCATTGTTTCTGTGAAGAAATCTGATTTAAGTACTTATTTTTTGCCAAAACAAGTTTCAACCAAATTCATTTACACTCTTTGAAGGGATACAAAAACGCAATTACAAGGAACGAGTGAAACGTTTAAACTGCACAAAAAAGTTGACAAAAAGAATGAAAATAAGCACACCGGACAAAAAAATTACGGAATGCTCATATTATTGTTTAATATGGGGTTACATCACCACGAGCTCGAAGCACAGCCTTCATTTTCTTTGGCATGCTGTCAATATGGGAGCGGATGACATGAATGTCCAGTTTACCGCACGCCGTGAACAATTGGTCCCGCAGAGCAATCAAATTGGGAGGGTGTTGTTGTCGCTTCTTAACGGCCCGTTCGAGAATGTCCTAAATTTTCTCTATAACATTGAGATCAGACGAATTGACGGGCCAGTAAAATGTTGGAAGTCGACCTCATGTTCTGCAAACCAATCCTACACAATAGCAGCTTGATGGACATCTTGGAGGAACTGGACATATGGCAACACCTCGTTATCCAACTGTTTCACGTAGTCCACCACTTTCATGCCATTAGACACGTGAACAAAGGGGTCCACCCCAGCACTGGATATACTCCCCCAAAACATGACACTTCCATCCCGCTTCTGTACAGCCCTTTGCACACACTCTGCTTTGAAGGTTTTTCCGGGCTTCCGCATGACTCTGGATCGACCATCATTGGAATACAGGCAGAATCTGGATTCGTCCGGCCAGATGATACACTGCCCCTGTTCTGTGGTCCACTGTCGGTGTTCCTTCGCCAGTTTCAGCCGGTTTTTCGTGTATATGGCAGCCAGCTTGAGGCGTACCCTAGCTACGCGACTGAATATTCCTACACCCTGCAGTTCTCGTAGAATAATCGCCCCAGACGTTGCCGATCACGGTTTCTCATGATAGTTCTTGTGCCACAGCTGCTCCGAAGGGAACTGTCTCTGGCTGACTCCTTTCCTGCTAAATAAACACTACTGACTGTCGACTTGGACACGCCAACGAACTCCGCCACCTTATAACGAAGTAAATTTCTCCGTCATTTTTGGTCTACGCCGGGATTCGAACCCGAGTCCGCTTATTCCGGAACAAGTCGCTCTACCAACTGAGCTACGCAGACGATTATTCTGATTCCTATCTGCTTTTATGTCGTGTGCGTCCTGCTGGCAGGTACGTCACATCCCCCCCGAAAGAGGGCCGGGGGCATGGCCCACGGGTCAGCCGTGACCATGAATCTTTGCAGGCAGCCATCCACTGTAGAACGTGCACTTGAGAACTCCCAGTCAATCTGCTGTGTGGAATGCAACATCACATATTTTTATCTTTCGAAGTGCTGGAGAAGGAATTCTCTGATTTTTCCTGTCTCGCGGTGGGGAAATAACATCACACCAATGCGAAATTTTGAACGGCCGGGTCATCCGGATAGTTCGGGCGCCATTATAACGAAGTAAATTTCTCCGTCATTTTTGGTCTACGCCGGGATTCGAACCCGAG
This sequence comes from Macrothele yani, assembly GCA_039090855.1. Taxonomy (NCBI): domain Eukaryota; kingdom Metazoa; phylum Arthropoda; class Arachnida; order Araneae; family Macrothelidae; genus Macrothele; species Macrothele yani. Next base: position 143,960,884 of record CM077002.1, read on the forward strand.
TCCACTTGTTCCGGAATAAGCGGCCTCGGGTTCGAATCCCGGCGTAGACCAAAAATGACGGAGAAATTTACTTCGTTATAACCTCCCTCAGCTAATGAACATGTTCACGACCAAAGACGATAGCTCCCATTTGCCACTCTGTTACGTCATCATTTCTATACCCCCCTCCCCCGTGGTACTACCTGTAAGCAACAATAAAACTGATTAGGCATGCACGTCTTACAAGGCTGAAAAAGTAACAAGTAACATACAATACTTTCCATTCCATTTTATACACGCATTTTTCTCTGCCTGACCTGTTTGCAACTGTTCCCCCGGATGACAAAAAAATAACAACTAAACTAGCGTTCACTTGAATACTTAGGTCCCTATAAGCAAATCTAACTGAAGCTTGAACACGTTCTACACTGCTGGCCACCCAAAATGCAACACCAAGAAGGACACGAGATAGCAAAGCCAAATTTACTGTACACATAACAACAGATACAAAGATGAAACGAAATAGCTTACAGGCCCGTGCGAGTTGCGGAACACGCAGACATCAATAGTTAGTGTGGCCCCCATGGCTGGCAATAACGCCGCTACACGCCGCGGCATCGAACAAAAGAGGCTTTGGATGTGGGCTTGGGTATGTCGGTCTAGGCTGCTTCCACACGTTGACACAGTTCATCAGGCGTAGCCGCGGGTGGTGCTTGCCGGGCCACTCGGTTGCCGAACAGCGACCAGACGTGTTCGATGGGCAACATATCGGGTAAACAGGCGGGCCACGACAGCAGTGACACCTGGTGGGCCGTGACGAATTGTTACACGATGCGTTCCACGTGCGGGCGCGCATTGTCCTGGTGAACCGTGGCCGCTGGCAGTTCCTGCAGGTAAGGGAGGACTACAAGCTCCAAAGCGTCGGAGATGTAGCGGTGGCTGTTGAGTCTATCGGCGATGCGTACCAGAGGGGTGCAGGTATCATATCTAATTGCGCCCCAAACCATAACGCCAGGCGACGGACCGATATGGTGAGGCATAATGCAGGCGTCATACAGACTCTCGCCGCGGTGCCGCCACACGCGGATCCGACCATCGTCGTGTTGCCGGCAGAAGCGGGATTCGTCCGAGAAGCTAATGTCGTGCCATTCCCTAGTCCAAGTGCAACGTTCAACGCCCCACTGCCGCCGCACTCACCGGTGGTGTATCGGAGCAATGGGCGCCGTGCAACAACTCCCCGCTCCTGCAGACGACGTCGAACAGTTCGTGCTGACACAGGTTGTTGCGCAACACACCCTGATTCCTGCGCTAACGTTCGTGATGTGGTGGCGCGAGCCGTCAATGCCCGCCGCGCAACATGCTGGTTCTCTCGTTCGGTGGTGGGCCGCGGCTGCGGCAATCACTCGCGTCGGTTCGTCCGTTCCTTCTGCACCCACCGAATCCAAACTCGCCTCACTGTGGCTGGATGTCCTCCCACACGGGCGTCGATGTCTCGGTACGATAAACCGCTGTCGCGATAAGCCACTATTCGTCCTCTGTCGAACTGCAAAACGTGCTGGAATGAGTGCAGTATTCTTCGACGAGGCATCAGGAAGCTACCCCCGCACAGGTTCGGCAGCACAACACACTTCCACTACTTACACCCCGCGTTCTGTGCGCCCTTCTTATAGTGCTATTCGGTGGCGTGCCGGACGCATGTGATTTGCATATGCCGTGCAATGCTAATCGTTTGCATGTCCTCTCGTGGGCGACGCATGTTGAGAGTTTCAGTCCAATCGGATGCTTCCTTCTTGGTGTTGTATTTTGGGTGACCAGCAGTGTAGATAAGAGCGATTAAATGGATTTTTTTTTCTTATTTCGAAAGCTTTGACAACGAAGGTGCTTCTAATAAAAAAGCGCCTTTGTAAAGAGAGAGTTAGAAAGCACATTTTCTCATCTTGTATTATTTGACTTTTGTTATTTCCTTTAAAAATTGAGAAAAACCACTAAGAGATCAAAATTACCGAGTTAACAGAAATCATGCATAAGACCAACATTTGTCCGGATAAGTGCTGCAACTCGGCGAGGTATTGAGGGCAATAAAACGCGAAAGCGTTTCATATGTAGCTCACCCTATGCTTCCTGCAACGCGTTCCATAATGTCTTTAAGGTGAACATAAATTTCAAAAGGACTTTTCCAATTCATGCCAAAGATCTTTCACAGGGTTTATGTGCGGTGAACGGGGAGGCCATTCCAGGGTACGGACTTCCATGAAATGCTTTTCTAGTCGGCAGGGCTTTTGGAGTGGATCATTGTCTTTCTGAAAGAGTCCACTCTAATGTGGGTGCATGATGACCATGAACGGATACAGGTGGTCTGCGAGAGTGAACACATAGTGTTAACTGTTCATAAACGCATCCAATCGTACCTGGGGTCCCAACGTGTGTTGTCAGGTGATCAAGCTTGGGGCCCAAGTACGAGTAAAGCTTCCACCAGCTAGAAGAATTCCTTGTAGACATGCAGGGTCCATCACTTCGCACGGTTTTCACCAGATCCGCATTCTCCTTTGTGTGTGAAATAACTGGAAACAAGACCCACGGAACTGGGAGACTAGTCTCCATCCAAGCATCCGCGCTCCAGACTCGATACTATTTCGCCCAGTTAAATCCGGTGATGAGGCGTCAACCTGTATCCGTTCATGATGACCATGATCGGATACAGGTGGTCTGCGAGAATGAACACATAGTGTTAACTGTTCATAGACGCATCCAATCGCACCTGGGGTCCGAACGTGTGTTGTCAGGTGATCAAGCTTGGGGCCCAAGTACGAGTAACGCTTCCACCAGCTAGAAGAATTCCTTGTAGACATGCAGGGTCCATCACTTCGCACGGTTTTCACCAGATCCGCATTCTCCTTTGTGTGTGAAATAACTGGAAACAAGACCCATGGAACTGGGAGACTAGTCTCCATCCAAGAATCCGCGCTCCAGACTCGATACTCTTTCGCCCAGTTAAGTTCGGTGATGAGGCGTCAACAATGTATCCTCATCACCGGACTTAACTGGGCGATAAGTCCGGTGATGAAGCGTCAACATTTATCCGTTCATGATGACCATGAACGGATACAGGTGGTGTGCGAGAATGAACACATAGTGTTAACTGTTCATAGACGCATCCAATCGTACCTGGGCTCCCAACGTGTGTTGTCAGGTGATCAAGCTTGGGGCCCAAGTACGAGTAAAGCTTCCACCAGCTAGAAGAATTCCATGTAGACATGCAGGGTCCATCACTTCGCACGGTTTTCACCAGATCCGCATTCTCCTTTGTGTGTGAAAAAACTGGAAACAAGACCCACGGAACTGGGAGACTAGTCTCCATCCAAGCATCCGCGCTCCAGACTCGATACTCTTTCGCCCAGTTAAGTCCGGTGATGAGGCGTCAACAATAGGGCTCTGGTGGTCAGTGGCTTCCATAACCTATTGCAGCAAATTATCGTCTTATGATCTTGGTGTAGGTGTTTCTGGCACCTCCTTTGGTGAAGTCGGAGGTGATTTGTGCAACTGTCGCTCTCTGGTTGGTTGCAGCTATGCGAGACAGACATCGACGGCCACCTTTTTCCACCAGTAATGCTGTCCACGATCAAATAATATTCCGGGAATGGCCGTTTCCCGATAGGCTCTAGAAGCAATCGAACGGGGTTACTGCAATTCCTGTACCAACACCGCTTTAGAGTGACCCATGCATAGGGTACCCACAACCATACATCTTTCAAACTCTATTTACTCAGGAAGTTCATCCATACTAACATCGAATTATCATCAACGTGAATGCAAGATGTCCTCCTATCTATTTATTTGCCAAGAAGTGTGTTCCTTCAGTAGTGAGAAGGGTAACAGAGTCGTGTTGCCCAGGAACCAAGCATTCCGTGATTTCTGACCTCTCGGCGTAGTTCGTTACATCTCAAAAACAGAGAAAAAAAAAAGTTCGGGATTCCTTTTTGTATACTTACTATTTTATATCGTTACAGGTAATAATTTTAGGATCACTTCTTGAGTTCGAGGTAATGACAGTATTGGCAAAGGCAGCACATCCATTGGAACTGTTTGGGTGTTAAACTCGACCTTTGCAGTTCTCTTTCACGATGCTCCACTAAACATTTGCTGAGAATTGAAAGGGTAAGTGTCATGTGCACAGTTCAAGGTGAACGAGACTGATATTAACTCGAATTGCCGAAAAAGTCAAAGTGCATTGCACCAATTTAAAACAAATTGTTACGTCTCTCAGCCAAAAAAATGCACCTGTCTACACTTCACTATCTTTGATCGTTATTCTACGCAGTTTTTCATTTGAATGAGGAATTCCATTAAAAAACGCAATGAGAGTGAGTAATTTGACCGAGTAATCTGTCATACGTCACAATTTCTGCAATGGGTGAGATCGTGAAGGTCAACTTTTCTATCGTCGCGTGTCCATAATTGATCTAAATCAGTCCGTTGCATAACAGCTACAGTGTGCGGTAGACTACTGTCCGCCTCCCTGCTGGCGAAATGGCATGAAGTACTGGCGTCTGATCATTCGTCTGAGTTGGGCTTGGGTTGGAGTCTCTGATGACGCATCGGTGGTGGTTTGTCCGATTGCAAACGCTCTGTTCTTTCGGTGGAACCCGTGACCCTAAATTAGGGACGAGTTATGGCTTATAGCCCTTCGAGCTGCTAATGGGTGTTAACTTCTTAACCTGCAAGGAAGAATCATCTCGGGTTTAAAAAAAGGGCTGAAATGATTTCGAGGCAGAAGATTAGCTCTCTAAGAAGTGGTCGGAACGTGACTGCAATGAGTGAAAATGCAAATCCAAAAACCCTGCTTCCCCCCATAGCTTCTTTATCCAAAATAGTCGCTTAGGGGGTAATTGGCACTGATCCTCTGTGGCTGATTACATGATGAAAGGACTATAATAACGACGACGAAGTTAAGAAAGGGAAAACGAGAGGCTTGAGCACTTGTTTCTACCCAGCGGCATGATATCCGTTACAGGAAGACTTGCGCTTCGACACCACACGTTGGGTAAAGCAACAAACAACAAAGGACTACAAGTAACCGCTTATTACTCCTCACAGGTCACCGGTCCTTACTGTTTAGATTGGGGGAAGAAAGGAATGGTTTCTCTGTATTTTTCGTAAATCCTAGTTGCTATGTGAGTATTTCTATTTCGGGCGCAAATAAAATTTTGGGCACCATCAAGTATAGGTACTGCAATTACCAGGTCCTACAGGCTAGGAATGGAACAGGATTTAGAAAAAAACATACTCTATAACAACTTTTTTCTCGTTTAAAAAACTTCTACAACGGAACTGTTTTACTGACTACAACAGATTTGGTGAAGAGCAGAATTCACGTGCTATTGCATATATGCGGTATAGAGCATTTGAAGAACAGAGAGAAATATTCCATATACACTAACGGACAATGGAATTTGTGCACCTATAAGAAAACTTGCTACAACCGCGAAACTTTGCAAATAGCTAGAGTGCGTGCTGGTATGCAAATGACCCACGTTTGGTGCAATTGAGCATGACAGCACACCCTGTGGTGGGCCGCCCCGGTGGCGCAGTGGTCTAAGCGATGGCCTCTGATCATTCGTCCGAAAAGGGTCCGGTTTCGAATCCCGGTGAGGCATGGATGTTGTGTTTGTCTTACGGCACTGGCTCTCGCCCTTCCTTGGAACCAGTGACCCTAAATTAGGGACGGACGACTGCTTATAGCCCATTGATTTGCTCACGGTGGTCGTTAAACCTCCAATAAAAAAAAAACAAGAAAAAAAACACCCTGTAGTGGCGCTGCAAGCACGAGTCCGCTGCTTTATAAACCGACGTGTAGTCGATGCCCCATGAAAGTGAAAAGCCCCGGCCGACGCAAGCAAGAGTACAGAGTGTCAGGAATGCCGAGTAGATGCCAGAGACGTTGATTTACGCAACGTATGGACTTTGAGAGAATCCTGATCATCGGGCTGAAAACCGCAGGGTGGTCGGCACGCCCTATAGCCCGCGACGTGAATCGTTTTGACCATACCGTCCGAGAGTGTGTTGGGAGCAGTTGACATGTGACAGAACTGCCACACGGCGGAGCGGAAACGGACGGACCAGGAGGACCCCCGTAGAGAGGATAGACTGATCGTGCGCCAGGCACGAATGGATCCCACGAAAACTCTGCCCGCTATACAGGCAGATGTAGCTGCTCCTGTGTGCCCACGAACCATTTTCCGATGCCTCGCGGAATCGAATCTGAGATCCCAGCGCCCCTTACGTGTGCTGCCATCAACACCCAAATATTTCCAGCTCGGTGTGCAGTGGTGCCAGGCTAGAGCGACGTGGAACGCCACAGACTGGGGACGTGTGGTGTTTAGTGATGAGTGCCGCTTCGTTTTGGGGACAGATGATCATCGTGTCCGGGTTTGGAAGTCCCCAGGTCAACGGTACAATCCCGACCTCACTGTCGAGCGCCACACCTCCCCCACTACACACATCATGGTCTGGGGAGCCATTGCTTACCATATCCGATCAGCTCTAGTTGTGGTGCGTGGATCATTGGATGTCCAGCGGTATGTTTATGAGATCCTACAGGCTCATGTGCTCCCATTCATGGCCAGTATACCAGATTCGCTATTTCAGCAGGATAATGCCCACACGCGCACGGCTACGTCATGTCCATACACGTTCATGGCCTTCCCGATACCCGGACATATCCCCTATCGAGCATGTGTGGGATCGGTTGAAACGCCGGCTTCCCCGTGCCGCACTATTCGGGATTTAGAGCACACCGTCCAACACGTGTGGACCTGTCCGCCGCAGGACAATATCAGGCGTTTGTTTGCTTCCATGTCAAATCGTATTGCAGCATGTATCGCCGCACGAACCGGTGCAAAACGTTATATAAGATGACCGGACCGCGTGCCACAGATCTCTCAGTAATTGTCGTGCACCTCTTTATTTGCTATCATGTGTATCATTAATCTGTATCATTCCGTCTATAAAATTTCAGTTTCATCTCCTGCTTCCTTCTTGGTGCGTAAATTTCATTGTCAGTGAGTGCATTTTACATATAACAAAGCAATATTGAACACAGGATCTGTAATATTGCGCGAAATTCTTCGTATTGCTATGCGATAATTGGCAGCAATGTTAAACGTTTGGCATGGCAACTCTCAGACATATTCATTTCAAGACTTAGGAAAGAAACGAGTGTTCCCTCGATTGAGCGCCATTCTCTCTTTGCGTGATGAAATGCGGTATGCATTACTGTTTGATTAAAAATTAAAAAGATCAGTTTAAACGCTTGTAATCGTTTCCTCCTTAGTATTTTGACAGTTGGTGAATCTTGGATGTTACACTTTGTCTCCGAAGCAAGACATTAACACTCCTAGTGGAAGAACGACTCTCACTCCCTATATAATAAAAAACAAACTAAGCACACACGCGCACTGAAAACGAGAGTTGCAAAGAGTGGACACGCACAGCTAATAGTGAATGGCACTGCTTTACAATTTCATGCGAAATACATTCGAAGAAACATTCAGCAAAAAAAAAAAAAAAAAAATCGAACAGTTGCCAACGCATCAGGATAATGTGCGTCCACATATTTCTTATACCCTGAGGAACATTTCAGAAGGGAAGATAATTTGTGTTATGTTTGGTAGAGGTCTGCACGGCACCGGGCCTGCGCGCGGGCCGGGTCTGGCCTTTGCTCATTTCTAAATTGGGAAAACGGGTAGGGCCCGGGCCTTCAATATTTAAGCCTTTAACGACCATGACCCCAAAATCTCTTATCACTCTAAATACCACAACGCCCGAAACTCTCTGCTGGTTCACTTCTTTGTTTAGTAACAACAATGGTGACTGACGGTGACTCCTGCTGATCCCTCATAGGTCGCGCAAATTTAAAGAACAGGTAACGGTAGGAAATCTGATTCACTCTAGACAGGAGTTTCAGGCTGCTATGGCCGTTTGTATGTACGGGCGTTTTGGGCTTAAAGGGTTAATGTAAAACAGACACGAGGTCAAGCAGGGTATTTTTTTTATGTGCAAAACAATCGCTGTGCGGTGCCTTTCTCGTTTGGAAATCTCGGAACATACATAAGGATAAGATTGAATAATTTCCGCTGTTGGAAAAAATATAATTTTTACGACATCCGCCCCTTCTAACAGAACAATTGGAGTGGGTCAGCTCCCTTAGTTTTTCAATGTTAATATGGTCCCTACTCTCTCTCTCTAACTTCCAACATCCTCAAATGTTTCAGGACAGGCTGTTAACTGCAGCATTTATAAACCGAGCCACCCGCTCGCCGACGATCTTTTTTATTGTTCTGATTGGCGGCACTTTGTTCTCTAGATGTGTGAAAATCTTTTAAGTTGTCTTAAATGGCACGGGAGAAATGGCTGGGAGAAACTTACTTCTGTGTATAAATCTGTGCCGTGTTTTGCCCATTTGTACTCTCAGGGAGTCAGCAAATGGCAAATGAACCCTTAGGTATACCAGCCCAGCCGTTTTCAAAACTTCTGTGACACTGGTTAGCTGGGCAGTCTGTCGTTGTTTTCCCTTAGCATATGCTCAGTTCAGTGTTGCTTATCTTCCATACTCATTATGGAATTTAAGAAAGCGAAAGATTTTCACGAAAACATCGCTTCCGGAAAATATGTGCTTATAGACAATGTAAAGTAGAACGATCGGACAAATAATTCTGGATATTTCGTACTTTTGTAATTAACTCCCCCCCCCCTTCTTATTTCTTATCCCTAAGGATATTCTGGGTCCCGCGGTAGACAATGATAATTTGAAAACCCAGAAAATTAAAGCATGGAAATTGTCATTTACACGCAATAATTTTGAGTATACAAGTCCCCCCCAGATATCACGTGACTTATACAGAGTCACAGAAATATTCCGAATTAATGCTTCTTGTAATAGAATACGTGTCACAATTAAGAAAACAAAAACTCTTCAGGAGTCGAATGGCCGAGTGCACCAGGTGTCAAATTCGTATTTCAGTAACTGTTGAAATTTTACGGGCTGGGCTTTAATTGAAAAATATGAAACGTTATGAAGAAATTAACTCGTGCACCAAAAGCTCTTGAATTGAAAACAAATGCCGTCTCCTGCACGATACACTTTAATGATAAAAAACTATGTACAATTAGAATAAATGTGTTTAAGAACTTTCAACACCACAACGGCGTCATCATCAGAAACAGTGCAGCAGTGAGCACAGAAGTGAGTAGCCTATATACTTTGCAAGACACATAGCAGTTAATGCGCATGTGCAATAATCGGAAAAGTCCAAGTTAAGTTCAGTGGGTACAAGCATAATTGGTGGGCGTAACCTGGCCCAAAAATGTTCTCCAAGGAAGGGGGATAAAAACAGGGGGTTCATCGTTACAGCATCTTTCACCATTGACGAATATGTGAATATTTTCACAAAAAAGTGTTGATCGACGGTTCCTGGGAGAATCGAGAATAATGGTGTCATTCCAACATGGTAAGTAAGAACCGTTTAAACAGAGTCTCGACAAATATGTAGCACCAGAATGCGTCCTGAGATTATACTGATGCTCGTAAATGCGGCGCCCCAAATTACGAGTGGTAGAGCCAATATAACATAAATCGTGCTCTGCAGGGTTAGCAGATTTAAGTGGAACCAAATATACGCCGTGACGGTTCACACATTCAACACAGTCTCTGTCCTTTTCAACAGTGTTAAATAAAGTTCGAGACCTTACACCAAACTTGAGTTTGTACTAATGACATATGTTCTTTAAAATGTTACATACAGGTGGTATATATGGAATGGATCCCACAAATTGGTTCGAGAATTTAGGCATTTTGCCATTTCTCGACTTTTGCCTTTTTCGCAATCTTTCCGATAACTCCTTATTATTTTCTGTTTACCGAAACCCAACTTTTTCTGCCACGTTTATACCTTTTACTTCTTCTCATCCAATGTCGCAAAAATTATCTGCTTTTCATTTTCTTACTAATCGTGCATTTACACACTCTTCCCCACAGGATCTCCGGGAACAAGAGTTAGCTAGGATTAAACAGTTTGCCTTGACTTTCGGTTACCCTCGTCACACGATTGATCGCTTGATTGTTAAGAAATCAATTGGTCGGCCGCAGACTGCTTTGCTTGCAGATAAATTTGACTACCAATTTGTGGGATCCATTCCATATATACCACCTGTATGTAACATTTTAAAGACCATATGTCATAAGTACAAACTCAAGTTTGGTGTAAGGTCTCGTACTTTATTTAACACTGTTAAAAAGGACAGAGACTGTGTTGAATGTGTGAACCGTCACGGCGTATATTTGGTTCCACTTAAATCTGCTAACCCTGCAGAGCACGATTTATGTTATATTGGCTCTACCACTTGTAATTTGGGGCGCCGCATTTACGAACATCAGTATAATCTCAGGACGCATTCTGATGCTACATCTTTGTCGAGACTCTGTTTAAACGGTTCTTACTTACTATGTTGGAATGACACCATTATTCTGGATTCTCCTAGGAATCGTCGATCAACACTTTTCTGTGAAAGTATTCACATATTCGTCAATGGTGAAAGATGCTGTAACGATGAACCCCCTGTTTTTATCCCCCTTCCTTGGAGAACATTTTTGGGCCAGGTTACGCCCACCAATTATGCTTGTACCCACTGAACTTAACTTGGACTTTTCCGATTATTGCACATGCGCATTAACTGCTATGTGTCTTGCAAAGTATATAGGCTACTCACTTCTGTGCTCACTGCTGCATTGTTTCTGAGGATGACGCCGTTGTGGCGTTGAAAGTTCTTAAACACATTTATTTTAATTGTACATAGTTTTTTATCATTAAAGTGTATCGTGCAGGAGACGGCATTTGTTTTCAATTCAATATGAAAGGGGTTGGGTACGGGTCGGGCCGTGGACGTGCAGGCTTACCAAATTAAGGCCCGTGCAGACCTCTGGAGTGTTGTCCTTCGTACAGTCGAAATCGTGTCCACAGAGAACTTTCAGTCTTTCCGGTAGTGAAAAGGACAACTTTGTCTTCAATTCTATACTATCTTTCTAAATCCCTTTTTATTTTATTTTTATTTTTTCTCTTTTTTAAAGAATCACTTCACTATGGGACTCATCTTTCTAAATTAGTTTTTATTTTATTTTTATTTTCCTCCCTTTTTTAAAGAATCGCTCCGCTATGAAACTCTCTTTAGTGTTCCGTAAAGGAGTGATTCCAAATTAATTGTACAAAACCTGTTCCGGGTGTTTCTTCCTGTTCAGGCTCCCCTCCACAAAGTTGATGCGAAATATCTGTATGAACGAATAATCGAAGCTACTTATTACAAGTTTTACGTACAGTTTTGTTGGATTCATAAGGACTTAGATTTTATATTTGGATGAGAAGTGGATTTCAGTTTATGTTACTTTGTTTTTTCTTTGTTCTTTTAAAATCTGGAACATTTTATTTTTAATTACTTGTGATATTTTTATCTAAGCAAATAAGTGGCCTCTACAAAATTTAAATCACTAAATGAGTAAATGCTACAAAAGAGTGTAAAGGGTGCGTAAAAAAGTGAAATAAGAAACAAAATCATAAAACCTTGCCAATTCTTTATTAATTACTCATGGTCGGCTTTCAATAAACTCGGGTATAAGAAAAAAATAAAGAAACGGGAATTAAAGGCTTAACGCTTCAGTTGGATCAGGAGACATTAAACCATACAGACGATTTACAAACGCGTTTCACTTCAGTGATGGATCTGGTGGTCAAAACGTGGCGATGTCTTGAGTGTAATGTTTCACGATGCTTGTTTGCTTTGTTTGTTTGTTTGTTTCAGGGTTTAACGAACACCACATAGAACTATTAGGACTATAAGTTGTTGTTCGTTTCTAATTTAAGGACACTGTTTCTAAGGAACGGACAGAATCAGCGCCGTCGGACAAGTACATGACGTCATCCGGGAATGGAAGTTAGGATCATCTCGGTGCAAATGGTAAAAAAACCAACGCCTAAGACGACTCGACCACTGGCACGCCATATTGCAGTGCGGGAAGACTTCTTTGAAAAAATCCTGTAAAATTAGAAAGTTAAGTACATCCTTTTTTCTTCAGATTTTTTTTCGCTAATATTTGATATGCTTTCGTAATATGAATAGGGCTTTGAGTGAAATATTTTTTCCTTTTAAAACATCTCTATTTTGGAAACGAACTCTTCAAGAAACCATTGTTCGAAAATCTCACAGTCCATCGAAGAACATTTCCGAGCTGTACATGAAATCGATAAGTCCAGTGGCTTGCCATGAATGTAATCTGTAGGCATGCAAAAATAGAAAAATCGAAAAAAAAATCATAAGTGATCTGTAGCAGAATTCCATATTGCGATTCGTTTTTATTCTTCCTTAAGTTTGTCTTGAAATATAGGCTTCGACATCAAAAACTTCAGTAGAATTTTTTCAGTTTCTATAAATTTTTTTAGATAATATCTCTTGTCTTTGCTTACATTGCGTGAATATGTTTTTATTCGCATGACACTACGTATTAGTTCTCTCAATCATTTATCCAAACCAAGTTCGTAAGAAGCTTTGAACAATGCAGATTGTTTTACTACTTAATCCAGGATAAAAGAGTAAAAAATGCCTAATTCACTTTTTTACTTAACGAAATGCAAACGATTGTGGTATAGTGTATTTCTTTGAGTTAATTCAGGCTCACTTCAGAAAACCCGATGCTTTTTGCATCACGATTTTTTTAGCCCATAAGCTTTTAATAGAGGATAGTTATGGGCAAGGGAATGATTACGATTTGGAAACTACCAGGTGGAAAGATGTTTTTACACTCTAGGGGTCCGCCATCTTTGAAAAAGGCATCAGGTTGATGTGCGAAAGCTTGGAACCTTTGATCTATGTTTTACGCCAATAAATGTGGATTACTACTGTAGCGTTACTGTTTTAAATCTGAATTTTGAGAATTTTTGAGTTTTAATTTTTTTTTTTTTTTTAGGAAAGGGTAAAAGTTTCTAACTGTTGTATACAAAATAATAAACACGGCCAACAAAACAGGTTGGGAGATTTGAAACACTACAAATCTTGTCTGTTTGGCAAATAGAAGCGTTGAAATATTAATTAGTTTGTATGTTTAACCTGCGTACCTAACGATGATGTTAAGCGACTCAAGTTTGAGGTTGGTGTTTCAATGCCTACACCTCCGGATTTTTCTCTGAAAATTAGGGAAGCAAAATAATTATTAATTTTGCATCATCCATTTCTTTATTCGCCTTTTTCAGTTTGTTTAAATTATCTTGTAGCATCTCAGTGCTTCATAAAGCCAAGGAATATACAAAAATGCAGTCGTACATTTTTTAACTAAATAAGAAAGAATATTCGACTCACTAGATAGCAGACACTCACCGTCAAACGAAAACGAGCTTTCCATTGGTTGATGCGACACTCTCTTTCGTATTTCGCGACGGCACTTACGAAGACCCCAAACCTAACAGGAATATACAGTAGGGGCAGAAGGAACAAACTCCGATTCTCTGTTTGGTTGATTGCCCTAACACTGAAGAACGGCTGATTTCCCATCAAATGTTATGTCCTTGGCAAGAACGGCACAATCTCACATGCGTGAGCGCTTGATGATACGAAGTTAGGTTTGCATTCGCGCTTTGTTTCAGTTCCGGCTAAAATACACACAAATATGTGAATTTCGTTTTAAATAAAACTCTTCTAAACGAAACACATAGTTTAAATTTCCGATCATAAAGGCATCACAAAGATTTTCTTCGTGTAATCCTTTTTTTTTCAGAGAGTAAATTTTTTCCACTTGCGCTTTTTTCCAATCCGATTGATTGACCATATCTACAAAACACTATCAGCGCTCCGTTGAATTTATGCAATATCGATCGAGGCCGTTTAAAAGAACGGGGTAACCAACACGATATTAGATAGGTGCTGCTAAGAATTTGCTACTTCAGTGTATAGTTGACCTTAAAACAAAATATAATTTTGGTAAAAGTTTGTATATTTGATTTAATATTTCAAAATCCCAAGGATTGAAGTAAAATAATTTTTAAGTACTATAAAGCATGCAGAAGAAAGTGAAAAACGTGTTGCTTCCCGCAAGTTTGATTAAAAGAAGCAAAAAAAAATTTTCATGCAAACATCGAGATCGGTTAACTTTTCGCAAGAAAAAAAGCTCAGAATCCCAAAATATATGAGAAATTGGTGTGAATCGTGAAATAGAAGAGCCAAACGCTAAGGCGGATTTACAGTGACCACTGAAATAAAAAAAGCTCAGAATCCCAAAATATGTGAGAAATTGGTGTGAATCGTGAAATAGAAGAGCCAAACGCTAAGGCAGATTTACAGTGACCACTGAAATAAAAAAGCTCAGAATCCCAAAATATGTGAGAAATTGGTGTAAATCGTGAAATAGAAGAGCCAAACGCTAAGGCGGATTTACAGTGACCACTGAAATAAAAAAAGCTCAGAATCCCAAAATATATGAGAAATTGGCGTGAATCGTGAAATAGAAGAGCCAAACGCTAAGGCGGATTTACAGTGACCACTGAAATAAAAAAAGCTCAGAATCCCAAAATATATGAGAAATTGGTGTGAATCGTGAAATAGAAGAGCCAAACGCTAAGGTGGATTTACAGTGACCACTGAAATAAAAAAGCTCAGAATCCCAAAATATATGAGGAATTTGTGTGAATCGTGAAATAGAAGAGCCAAACGCTAAGGCGGATTTACAGTGACCACTGAAATAAAAAAAGCTCAGAATCCATAAATATAAGAGAAATTGGTGTGAATCGGGAAATAGAAGAGCCAAACGCTAAGGCGGATTTACAGTGACCACTGAAATAAAAAAAGCTCAGAATCCCAAAATATATGAGAAATTGGTGTGAATCGTGAAATAGAAGAGCCAAACGCTAAGGTGGATTTACAGTGACCACTGAAATAAAAAAAAGCTCAGAATCCCAAAATATATGAGGAATTTGTGTGAATCGTGAAATAGAAGAGCCAAACGCTAAGGCGGATTTACAGTGACCACTGAAATAAAAAAAGCTCAGAATCCAAAAATATAAGAGAAATTGGTGTGAATCGGGAAATAGAAGAGCCAAACGCTAAGGCGGATTTACAGTGACCACTGAAATAAAAAAAGCTCAGAATCCCAAAATATATGAGGAATTGGTGTGAATCGTAAAATAGAAGAGCCAAACGCTAAGGCGGATTTACAGTGACCACTGAAATAAAAAAAGCTCAGAATCCCAAAATATATGAGAAATTGGTGTGAATCGTGAAATAGAAGAGCCAAACGCTAAGGCGGATTTACAGTGACCACTGAAATAAAAAAGCTCAGAATCCCAAAATATATGAGGAATCGGTGTGAATCGTGAAATAGAAGAGCCAAACGCTAAGGCGGATTTACAGTGACCACTGAAATAAAAAAAGCTCAGAATCCCAAAATATATGAGAAATTGGTGTAAATCGTGAAATAGAAGAGCCAAACGCTAAGGTGGATTTACAGTGACCACTGAAATAAAAAAAGCTCAGAATCCCAAAATATATGAGGAATTTGTGTGAATCGTGAAATAGAAGAGCCAAACGCTAAGGCGGATTTACAGTGACCACTGAAATAAAAAAGCTCAGAATCCAAAAATATAAGAGAAATTGGTGTGAATCGGGAAATAGAAGAGCCAAACGCTAAGGCGGATTTACAGTGACCACTGAAATAAAAAAAGCTCAGAATCCCAAAATATATGAGAAATTGGTGTGAATCGTGAAATAGAAGAGCCAAACGCTAAGGTGGATTTACAGTGACCACTGAAATAAAAAAAAGCTCAGAATCCCAAAATATATGAGGAATTTGTGTGAATCGTGAAATAGAAGAGCCAAACGCTAAGGCGGATTTACAGTGACCACTGAAATTAAAAAAGCTCAGAATCCAAAAATATAAGAGAAATTGGTGTGAATCGGGAAATAGAAGAGCCAAACGCTAAGGCGGATTTACAGTGACCACTGAAATAAAAAAAGCTCAGAATCCCAAAATATATGAGGAATTGGTGTGAATCGTGAAATAGAAGAGCCAAACGCTAAGGCGGATTTACAGTGACCACTGAAATAAAAAAAGCTCAGAATTCCAAAATATAAGAGAAATTGGTGTGAATCGTGAAATAGAAGAGCCAAACGCTAAGGCGGATTTACAGTGACCACTGAAATAAAAAAAGCTCAGAATCCCAAAATATATGAGAAATTGATGTGAATCGTGAAATAGAAGGGCCAAACGCTAAGGCGGATTTACAGTAACCACTGAAATAAAAAAAGCTCAGAATCCCAAAATATATGAGAAATTGGTGTGAATCGTGCAATAGAAGAGCCAAACGCTAAGGTGGATTTACAGTGACCACTGAAATAAAAAAAGCTCAGAATCCCAAAATATATGAGGAATTGGTGTGAATCGTGAAATAGAAGAGCCAAACGCTAAGGCGGATTTACAGTAACCACTGAAATAAAAAAAGCTCAGAATCCCAAAATATATGAGAAATTGGTGTGAATCGTGAAATAGAAGAGCCAAACGCTAAGGTGGATTTACAGTGACCACTGAAATAAAAAAAAGCTCAGAATCTCAAAATATATGAGGAATGTGTGTGAATCGTGAAATAGAAGAGCCAAACGCTAAGGCGGATTTACAGTGACCACTGAAATAAAAAAAGCTCAGAATCCCAAAATATATGAGAAATTGGTGTGAATCGTGAAATAGAAGAGCCAAACGCTAAGGTGGATTTACAGTGACCACTGAAATAAAAAAAGCTCAGAATCCCAAAATATATGAGGAATTTGTGTGAATCGTGAAATAGAAGAGCCAAACGCTAAGGCGGATTTACAGTGACCACTGAAATAAAAAAAGCTCAGAATCCAAAAATATAAGAGAAATTGGTGTGAATCGGGAAATAGAAGAACCAAACGCTAAGGCGGATTTACAGTGACCACTGAAATAAAAAAAGCTCAGAATCCCAAAATATATGAGAAATTGGTGTGAATCGTGAAATAGAAGAGCCAAACGCTAAGGCGGATTTACAGTGACCACTGAAATAAAAAAAAGCTCAGAATCCCAAAATATATGAGGAATTTGTGTGAATCGTGAAATAGAAGAGCCAAACGCTAAGGCGGATTTACAGTGACCACTGAAATAAAAAAAGCTCAGAATCCAAAATATACAAGAGAAATTGGTGTGAATCGGAAAATAGAAGAGCCAAACGCTAAGGCGGATTTACAGTGACCACTGAAATAAAAAAAGCTCAGAATCCCAAAATATATGAGGAATTGGTGTGAATCGTGAAATAGAAGAGCCAAACGCTAAGGCGGATTTACAGTGACCACTGAAATAAAAAAGCTCAGAATCCCAAAATATATGAGAAATTGGTGTGAATCGTGAAATAGAAGAGCCAAACGCTAAGGCGGATTTACAGTGACCACTGAAATAAAAAAAGCTCAGAATCCCAAAATATATGAGGAATTGGTGTGAATCGTGAAATAGAAGAGCCAAACGCTAAGGCGGATTTACAGTGACCACTGAAATAAAAAAAGCTCAGAATCCCAAAATATATGAGAAATTGGTGTGAATCGTGAAATAGAAGAGCCAAACGCTAAGGTGGATTTACAGTGACCACTGAAATAAAAAAAGCTCAGAATCCCAAAATATATGAGGAATTTGTGTGAATCGTGAAATAGAAGAGCCAAACGCTAAGGCGGATTTACAGTGACCACTGAAATAAAAAAGCTCAGAATCCAAAAATATAAGAGAAATAGGTGTGAATCGGGAAATAGAAGAGCCAAACGCTAAGGCGGATTTACAGTGACCACTGAAATAAAAAAAGCTCAGAATCCCAAAATATATGAGAAATTGGTGTGAATCGTGAAATAGAAGAGCCAAACACTAAGGCGGATTTACAGTGACCACTGAAATAAAAAAAGCTCAGAATCCCAAAATATGTGAGAAATTGGTGTGAATCGTGAAATAGAAGAGCCAAACACTAAGACGGATTTACAGTGACCACTGAAATAAAAAAAGCTCAGAATCCCAAAATATATGAGAGAAATTGGTGTGAATCGTGAAATAGAAGAGCCAAACACTAAGGCGGATTTACAGTGACCACTGAAATAAAAAAGCTCAGAATCCCAAAATATGTGAGAAATTGGTGTGAATCGTGAAATAGAAGAGCCAAACGCTAAGGCGGATTTACAGTGACCACTGAAATAAAAAAGCTCAGAATCCCAAAATATGTGAGAAATTGGTGTGAATCGTGAAATAGAAGAGCCAAACGCTAAGGCGGATTTACAGTGACCACTGAAATAAAAAAAGCTCAGAATCCCAAAATATGTGAGAAATTGGTGTGAATCGTGAAATAGAAGAGCCAAACGCTAAGGCGGATTTACAGTGACCACTGAAATAAAAAAAGCTCAGAATCCCAAAATATGTGAGAAATTGGTGTGAATCGTGAAATAGAAGAGCCAAACACTAAGGCGGATTTACAGTGACCACTGAAATAAAAAAAGCTCAGAATCCCAAAATATGTGAGAAATTGGTGTGAATCGTGAAATAGAAGAGCCAAACGCTAAGGCGGATTTACAGTGACCACTGAAATAAAAAAGCTCAGAATCCCAAAATATATGAGAAATTGGTGTAAATCGTGAAATAGAAGAGCCAAACGCTAAGGCGGATTTACAGTGACCACTGAAATAAAAAAAGCTCAGAATCCCAAAATATATGAGGAATTTGTGTGAATCGTGAAATAGAAGAGCCAAACGCTAAGGCGGATTTACAGTGACCACTGAAATAAAAAAAGCTCAGAATCCAAAAATATAAGAGAAATTGGTGTGAATCGTGAAATAGAAGAGCCAAACGCTAAGGCGGATTTACAGTGACCACTGAAATAAAAAAAGCTCAGAATCCAAAAATATAAGAGAAATTGGTGTGAATCGTGAAATAGAAGAGCCAAACGCTAAGGCGGATTTACAGTGACCACTGAAATAAAAAAAGCTCAGAATCCCAAAATATATGAGAAATTGGTGTAAATCGTGAAATAGAAGAGCCAAACGCTAAGGCGGATTTACAGTGACCACTGAAATAAAAAAAGCTCAGAATCCCAAAATATATGAGAAATTGGTGTGAATCGTGAAATAGAAGAGCCAAACGCTAAGGCGGATTTACAGTGACCACTGAAATAAAAAAGCTCAGAATCCAAAAATATGAGAGAAATTGGTGTCAATACTGAAATGGAAGAGATAAACGCTGAGGTGAATTTGCAGTGACCACTGAAACGATCAAAATGATGGCACGAAAAGTGGTACGTGTGCCTGACATTCCCAAAAATCAGTTTCGCTCCAGTATGGGATGATACGTCCGATTTATAGGCGTGCATGATCTCACAATTCGAAGAGCGACAGTGGCGTAGCATTTACAAAAAGTATTTGAAGTGGACAGTGGCAGCATTTCAGTATATGAAGAGAAAGCAGTGATCTTTTTTCGGTGCGTCACGAAGATGAGTCAGCGAAAATTTGTTGTCTGAAATAGACAATGAGGTTCCGAAGCCAATATTCTGGGACATTCCTCCTGCCTCCAGCATTGAAGGAAACGATGCGAAATATGTATTAATGCCGAGATAATTTACTGGAGGCTAGAAAGGGTGTTGAAGAGTTTTGCTTCATATCACGGAGGACTGGTAGAGACAACCGCCGTACCCCATTCTAAAACGCGAAACAATAAAAAAACAATTGCGTAAAGCATCACTTCTCAGTGTCCAAGTAAAAGATTGGATGAAACAAAATCCAATACTGGATTAGATACGAACGGTCTCTTAGAGTGGAATAGCTTCATAGTGCATTTAACAGAGAGGGAGAAAGAATAATTAATGAGGCTGCGAACAGCCTTCGCTGTGATATCTGGTTACATACTCGTACTACGTCCTCTTGACGATTCAACAAATAAGCCGATTGAAGCCTACTTTAGGAAATAATATTCTGAATGGTGACAGGAAGCATACCTTCACACAAGATATCTAGAAAACTGAACAGCCCTTCAATTCCATTAGTTCTGAAGTGGATAGTAGCAGCATCGAGGGCATGGAATTGTGAAATTGCGGTGAAAGGATTTAAGAAATTTGGAATTTCAAACAATGTACACTATAAATAAGACTGTGTGCTCTGATGAATGACAATGTACTTGAACTGTCTAATAAAAACTCAAAATACAGAAGGTTTCATCAGCCAGTGTATAAAATAAAATAATTGCAGAATAAGGGGGTTCTAATGGTTGTAGGAAATATTTACATTTAAATTTAACTTCATGTAAAGTTTGTAGACTTAGTGATTGAAATTTTACTTTCCCTGATTATTCCAAAATGTTCCTTTCCTTCTTTAGAGCTTAAACGTTCATTACGTATGAATATACGTTTTTCAAAATAACGGCCAGAACGTACGGTATGTAATATATATAGTTGAATGTTTGTTCGTTTGTCCGCTATGCAAATCTACAGTTTTCAATTTAGAACCACTAAATTTGGTATACAATCTCATGGTACTCTAACTAAGGCCGTAAACGGTTTTTGAAAGGGGTCGAAGTCCGGGGTCAATAGGTCCCCATACAAATACAAAATTTTAGTGAAAAGTTCCTTTCCTTACTTTTCTATTTTTAATTGGTATACTATCTCATGATACTCTAACTTAGATCGCAGATAGGAGTCAAGAGGCCCTACACAATTTTCGGGAACAGTTCCATTTGTTTACTTTATTATTTGAATTCGAATTTAATACCTTTTGTTGTGATAAGTGCAAGAATTGATTTTTTTTTTGTGACAAATGTTTTCCGATGAAGAACTGCAACACAATGGAAAAATGGAAAAATTATCTTGCCAGTGGAAAAACCAAAAATATTGTTTATCAAAAAGCAATAACCCAAATGAATTGAAATAAATTTACTGGAAAATTCCAGGGATATCTCTTTCGTTCATAAAATTTCACCCGCTGAACTTGGTGATTCCACGAATAGTAATATTTACCCGGGAAATACCGTGTACCCCAGCTACATGTATGAATATATATATATATATATATATATATATATATATTGGATTCCAAGGGACAGGAAAAGACCCAGAAGAAGACCACATGGGAGATGGGTGGATGAAATTCGAAAGTATGCGGGAGTGACATGGAGGAGACTGGCACAAGACAGACCGTTGTGGAGGAAACTTGGGGAGACCTTCGTCCAGCAGTGGATTGATAATGGTTGACAATGATGATGATGATATATATTACGCCAATAAATCGGATTTCTCACTGGATATCACTCTAACTCTGCATAATGAAACGACACATCGAACTCTAATGAAACTACACATCGCTCTCAACATGAACCCTACTAACTCTCTCACTGGATATTGCTCTAACTCTGCATAATGAAACTACACATCGCTCTCAACATGAACCCTACTAACTCTCTCACTGGATATTGCTCTAACTCTGCATAATGAAACTACACATCGCTCTCAACATGAACCCTACTTGTTCTGTCACTGGATATTGCTCTAACTCTGCATAATGAAACTACATATCGCTCTCAATATGAACCCTACTAGCTCTCTCACTGGATATCGCTCTAACTCTACATATGAAACTGCACATCGCTCTCAACATGAACCCTACTAGCTCTGTCACTGGATATCGCTCTAACTCTGCATAGTGAAATTACACATTGACCCTTTCCATACCTTATCCCAGAGTACTTTTTATTTTCGTTTTATTGAACTTTGCCCCGATGTAAGTCTCGTAGAGAGAAATTCTGTGAGGTTAAGTTAGAAAAATACTCAGCGAGATTAAACCAAATTTTCATGAGAACACAGAAACTCGAAAGGAAGGTTAAATTAGAGAGAAGCGGCACAAGTAATGCTGGTGATATAGAGTATACTGTGTGAATGACGGTAGGTAATTCTTTTTGTATAAAAGGCACATATGTTTCGCTTTTCAGGCACACATGTTTCGCTTTTTTGTATAAAAGTAACATATGTTTTGCTTTTTGTATAAAAGACACATATGTTTCGCTCTTTGTATAAAAGACACATATGTTTCGCTTTTTGTATAAAAGGCACATATGTTTCGCTTTTTGTATAAAAGGCACATATTTTTCGCATTTCATAATTTTGTGTGAATTTCTATTCAATTCTCAACGCTGAATAATATTCACACATGCCGATTATTAGAAAGTACCGATTAGAAAGTGTGCTCCATACATGAGTAAGTACGATATGCATCTTTCTTTCTAATTTGAACGCATACATAAGCTTCTGATATACGCCATGATTTTAGGAAATACCAGAGTAAGTATAACAAGAGAGATAGAGAGAGGGGGAGAGAGAGGGAGAGAGAGAAATGGCGGGAGGGAGAGTGAGGGTGGACTAGAGAAATGGTGGAAAGAAGAGAGAGAAAGAGGGTGACAGAGAAGGGAGAGAGAGAGAGTGGAGGGACAGAGAGAGAGGGAGAGAGGGAGAGAAGGAGGGAGAGAGGGAGAGAAGGAGGGAGAGAGGGAGAGAAAGAGGTACAGAGGGAGGGAGGCAGAGGGAGGAGAGGAAGAGAGAGGGAAGGAAGAGAGGGAGAGGAGGGAGGGAGAGACAACCTATTATTAAATGGAATTCCTACGAAGTGAACTAAAAGTCCTTTCATAACATTTCTCATTTATTCACCAAAAGTACAGTAAATATCTCCCAAAACTTTATTTCATTAAAATCCAGTGCTAAACCCTGGCACTACATTTTCAAAAAGCAAACAGATGATAAGCCGCGTTATTGATTTCATGGTTGAAGAAGCGTCGTATTCTACAAAGGTGTATGCATCGAATTTATAAAAATTGCTGTTTTTTGAAACGGCTCATCGTATTTTCATTATGTTAAATTTTAAAACAGAATTTAAATTGGAGTTCATAAATGCTTCATAACCGCTTTACGTTTAGGAGAACATTTGCTGATAAGGTTTTGGTTGTACAAATTTTACTGTAACAGTTAATTTTTCATGCCTACTTTGATAGTTTTTCAGTTTCCCCTCATCCTAAATTTGCTTTAGTTAACTCATTTTGAAGGTTTCATAAAGTTTCGGGAAAATACGATATTTATTTCTGTATACATTTAATCACACAAATCAATTTCTAGTTTTCCATAAAGGAAAGATGGAGAAAATTCATAGAACTCAAACTTCTTCAAATTTGATAGAGTTGCCCCATGTCTGTCTGCGTAACTTTTCACGAAAATAGTTCTCGTTACACCTTTAGTGAAAACGTTTTAAGTATGGGAAGAAGTCTTGCAATCATAGGATTCTTAGTAGTTCGTTCTTCTCTAATATCCTGTTAAATACCCACAACCTCGACAGACTGCTAAATCTATCAGTGAGAACAAAAGGTGATGTACTTCGACCTCTGTCTCTGGTTGTCATTCCTCGTAGAACTATAATAGAAACTTCACATTCAGTGCGCATGATAAAGACTCACTAAAGATGACCGCTTTCGTATGTTCACGTGACCAAATATCTGATTTCTCAGAGGAAAAGTTTTGCAATGACGCCATCTTAAGCACGGGATGAAATTCAATTCTGATTGAGCTCGCTTTTAACTCACATTTCGAGACAAAGCAATATTGAAAAGCATTCTTATTGGAGCAAATACTCAGAGCAAACATATAACAATAGGTATAATACACTGCTGGACAATTGCTAAGGACGGATCATAAACGGCTATATAGCGCATAAAAAAGTAAGTGTAGTTGGATGCCAAGTGAGATAAAATAATGTCAGAATGCCAGGACATTACAAGAAAGACAATTTATTGTGCTCTGAAATCCAGAAGGCTTTGGAACGTGTTCAAGGGACAAACAGGCCATTTTGTGCAGAATACGTAAACGTGAAAAAAATGCAATTACCGTCCGCAGGCGTTCCGGCGTAAGATGTCAATACGGGATATGGCCACCATGGAGGGCGATGCAAGATTCCACACGTCGTGTCATGCTTTGCACAACATTATCAAGCAGCTGTTGGGGTAATTTATCTTATTCCTCTGTCAGTGCACGGATGAGGGTGTCCTTGTTTATTGGAGGCCATTGGCGACCAGCAAGACTCCTCCCCAAAGCATCCCACACATTTTCAATGGGATTCAGATCTGGAGAACGTTCTGGCCATACGAGGCGTTGATATCCTTGCTCTCAAGACACTCCTGGACAGCGACTGTTCGATGACATGTTGCGTTGTCGTCCATGAAAATGAATCTATCACCGACAGCACCACGGAACATGCAAACATGAGGTAGCAGAACATCATTAATGTATCGATGTCCAGTCATAGTCCCAGTTGGAAGCACATAGAGGGACGTACGGCCATTGATCATGATGCCAGCCCATACCATGACACTACATGTCGGATATCGGTCCCTTTCCTGTATGTTTGCTGGACAATATGCAGTACCACTATCACGCCAGATCAGTTGTCGTCGACAATCAGACGATAGACTGTATCTACTCTCATCTGAGAAGAGGACAGCAGACCAGTCGTTATCAGTCCAATTGCGATGTTGATGGCACCATTGCAAACGGGTGGTACGGTGACGTCTGGACAATGGGATGCACACAACAGGACGGCGGGCGTATAGTCCTCCATCATGCAAACGTCTGGCGACAGTTTTTCGGGAGATCCGCTTGCCAGTAGCAGCCATAAACTGATTTGCTACCTCACTAGCTGTGCTGCGCCGGTGTCTTTTTGTTGATAGCACTATGTACCGATCTTCTGCAGGTGTCGTACTGCGAACACGACGTCCCCCGTGACGTTTGCTACACTCTCCATTTGTTTGAAATGATTTCCAAAGCCTTGAAACAACACTGTGGCTGACGTCGAACTCCCTGGCAACATCTGTTATTTTTCGCCCTTCTTCAATCTTGCCAATAATACGGCCTCGCTTAAAATCATCTAGGTGATGTCGGGAAAACATACTGAAAATTGCAAGTTCGTCAATTGATTCTTTCCCTTTCAACTTTGCGTTTGAACAACAACGGTCAATACGCGTCAAATCCTTTATATCTCTTATCAGCGCTATGACGTCACGAACAAGTTCGGCAATCCAAAATTTGCGTACGCACAACACGTCTTACTGTATCCTGCACTTATGCTAATTTCCACATTTTCCTGCCTTCCATTTTATGGTTGCTATCGTTGCTATTGTCATCCGTCCTTAGCAATTGTCCGGCAGTGTATTTCTTATTAGAGAAAGGGAAATTCGACGTGGAACCACAGCAATCACCATAATTCCTGAAAGCGTCTTCAACAAGTTTCAAACGCATAGTTTTTAATATTTGAATTTAAGTGTAATTAAAAGTTTTCTTCCTGATATTAAACAGCTAAAGCAAAATAATATATGCGACATACATTTCAATACAGTTTTGTTAAACGTGCTAGTTTGCAGAAAACTTTCAGAATTGGAATTATTTGTAAATTTTGAGCATGCGCAGTTGTAACGTGGCATAACAAATGAACTAAAATGTCACTGTAATCAGTTTTATTTGTGGAATCATCACTGTAATTCCATTGAGTCATAAAAAAGTGCAAACATGTATCGCGAGTTTTGGTTTTTGCATCACAAAGGAAAATTCATCTTATTATAGACTTTTATAAGAATGAAGTTCTGACATTTGAACAAATAGTCTTTCAGATAAGTCCGACTGATCTAAGAAAGTATTTGATTCAGACACATGCATATCCGTCTGCCTGTTGAAAACTGGACCAACAATTTTCGTGTTTAGAACAAACAAGAAAAGAGAAAAAGAGAACAACAGAAAAGGTTTTATTACAGTATATTCAGACTGAAAACGCTTTTGTTCCCGAAAAAGTCTTCAGTGACAAAACAGTTCCGCACAACAGCAGACTAAAAATTCACGCACGTAGCCACAAACAAATATAAATCGGATTCTCAATTGTCTAGGCTAAACCTTTTGATCTTGTTTCAACCTACTAATCCCCTGGGACAAACAAGCACTGAACAACCATTCTTATTAAAGAAGGAGCACAAGCCTAATTAGAAGTGATAGTAAATCATGGATACAAACTAGGTAATTATCAAGCCAGAAATTCTTAAAATTAAGAACAACAATACAGTAAGTTTGCGCGAAATACACTGGCGGGAAAAAAATCCCAACACCACGAAAAAATAGTTGTAGAGGAATGAAATGGCGGCAATACATTTGTATAGGTAACATATTTAATCGATTAAGGTTTCAAGATCACAGCTTATTGTAAGCGCGAGAAGAGCCATTTTAAATGTGAAATGTTGGTACATTAATAACCGGTGTAACCGCCAGAATGTTGAATGCAAGCCCGCAAACGTTCATGCATTGTGTCGTACAGGTGCTGGATGTCAGTTTGTGGGATGAAGTTCCATGCCTGTTGCACTTGGTCGGTCAATACAGGGGCGGTTAATGCTGGTTGGGGGTGACGCTGGAGTTGTCGTCCAATGATGTCCCACACGTGCTCGATTGGTGAAAGATCTGGTGATCTAGCAGGCCACGGCAACATGTCGACACTCTGTAGAGCATGTTGGGTTACAACAGCTGTATGCGGGCGAGCGTTATACTGTTGGAAAACACCCCCTGGAATGCTGTTCATGAATGGCAGCACAAAAGGTTGAATCACCAGACCGACGAACAACTGTGCCGGCAATGTGCGTGGGATAACCACGAAAGTGCTCCTCCTGTCATAGGAAATTGCTCCCCAGACCATAACTACAGGTGTAGGTCCAGTGTGTCTCGGCCGCAGACAGGTTGGTTGCAGGCGCTCACCTAGCCACCTTCTAACCAACACACGGCCATCACTGGCACCCAGGCAGAACCGGCTTTCATCAGAAAACACATCAGATCTATACTCCGTCCTCCAATGAGGTCTAGCTTGACACCACTGACGTCGCAAACGGCAGTGGTTTGGATTAAGGTGGAATGCACGCTACAGGGCGTCTGGCTCGGAGCTGTCCTTCAAGTAACCGATTTGTAACAGTTCGTTGTGTCACTGTGGTCGCAATTGCAGCTCGAATAGCTGCCGCAGACGCGGTACGATGCGCCACGGCAATAGGCCGAACACGGCGGTATTCCCTCTCAGTAGTGCCACGTGGCCGGCCGGAACCCGGTCTTCTTGAGGCAGTACCTTCCTTTGACCACCGCTGACAACAATCATGCACAGTAGCTACATTCCTTCCAAGTCGTTCTGCAATATTGCGGAAAGAAAATCCACCTTCTCGTAGCCCTATTACACGACCTCGTTCAAACTCCGTGAGCTGTTGATAATGGCTTCTTCGTCTTCTTAAAGGCATTCTTGACCAACAACAACACCCTACGTCGAATCTCAACGATAACTAACGCTCACGAACGTTACAGCGCGTATTTACAGCAAACCTGCTTTGCATGTTCCGTGGGGCGCTACTAGCGCCACACGAATGCGCCGAGGGCGAAATTTGCATAGACGTCATCTTACAGATGTACTCTCACCGCCTACCAACTGTCGTTTATCTAACACAACTCCTTCTTGGTGTTGGGATTATTTTTTCCGTCAGTGTAGTTTCCAGAGTATGGAGAATTACAATAAAGAGTCCATGTTAAAATTCACGGTACGGATTATGTCGGTATGGGACATGGGGAGTTTCAGCAAAAAGCCCAGATCAACCTGTATCGTAGAAATCTTGTCCGTATGGTATTTTGAGCGTTACATTAACAGATCCATGTAAATCTTTACCGTACGGATTCTGTCTGTACGGTAAATAGAGAGTTACAACAAAAGGTTCAGGTAAAATTTACTGTGCGGATTCTGTCGGTACGATACATGGACAGCTACAACAAAAAGTCCAGGTCAACCTTTGCCTCACGGATCCTGTCGGTACGGTACATGGAGAGCTACGACAAAAAGGCCCAGGTCAACCTTTACCTTACGGATCCTGTCGGTACAGTGCATGGAGGCTTAATAATAAAAAGTCCAGTTGAAAATTTACCGTATGGATTTCGTCGGTGCTGTGCATGGAGATTTACAACAAAACGTCCTGGTCGACCTGTTTCCCTACGGATTCTGTCGGTACGGTACATGGAATGTTACAAGAAAATGTCCAGGTCAACCTTTGTCCTACGGATTCTGTCGGCACGGTACACGGAGAGTTACAGTAAAAAGTCCAGGTCGACCTGCAACTACCATCGTACTTAAGGAATCCAGGTGTATCATCTTTTGGCTCTAAGTGTCGTGGAGCAAGAATGTGTACGGATAAATCTTCTTGTATTGTAACGTAGGCGGTGCAATGTACGGCGCACCATGTACCGCGATGTACTTAGTCGATATACTTGATTTAAATCACCTATTATTTGGCTAATTATTGCGTGTCTGTTAGGCCTAAAAAATCGGACATTGACTATAGAATCTCCTGTTTACAGGCTATGTTTCAACAGAAGAGAGCTTCCCCGTTTACAGGCTATGTTACAATAGAAGATAGCATCAACCGTTTGCAGGCTATGTTACAGCAGAAGATAGTATCTCCCGTTTACAGGCAATGTTACAACAGAAGATAGCATCTCCCGTTTACAGGCTATGTTAAAACAGAAGATAGCATCTGCCGTTTATAGGCTATGTTACAACAGAAGATAGCATCTCCCGTTTGTAGGCTAAGTTACAACAGAAGATGGCATCTCCCATTTACAAGCTATGTACGAACAGAAGATAGCATCTCCCGTTTAATGGCTATGTTACAACAGAAGATAGCATCTCCCGTATACAGGCTATGTTACAACAGAAGATAGCATCTCCTGTTTATAGACTATGTTACAACAGAAAGTGGCATCTCCAGTTTACAGGCTATGTTACAACAGAATATAGCATCTCCCGATTACAGGCTCTCA
Source organism: Macrothele yani (assembly GCA_039090855.1). Taxonomy (NCBI): domain Eukaryota; kingdom Metazoa; phylum Arthropoda; class Arachnida; order Araneae; family Macrothelidae; genus Macrothele; species Macrothele yani. The sequence goes on from CM077002.1 coordinate 143,989,821, forward strand.
ATTCCAGGTTTTGGTCTCACAAGCCTCAATTAAAATTGTTCTTCTGCATTCTGCAGATGTAATATTGCTTATAATCTCCACATTATTCTTCCACCGACTGTGATGAAATAGTCATGAAAATACAGGGACGAAAACGCTTTTCTATAGAGATAAGCAAGTTGTACAGTACGTCCCCGCACTACCGGCTTCACAGACGAATGGAGGCCCGTAAACATACACTATACTCACAAACGTAACCGGACGCTTAGGAGAGAAACACAACATAGCATTTATTGAAATACATTAGTACGAGGTCGCTCCACCTTTGGCCTTAATACATGCACTGACATTTCGAGACATGCTTTCGACAAGGTTTTCGAACACAGCGATAGGTATGGGCTTCCATTCATTATATAATGCTGCCGCTAAGTGTTGCTTAGTAGTAGGCCTTGGTTCCAAACTTCTTACGCGGCGCTCTAATCCTTCCCATAGGTGTCCTATGGGATTACGATCACGGCTTCGTGCTGGCCAGTCCACACACGATACGGAATTATCATCAAACCACACCGTAATAGTCCTTGCTTTATGGATCGGTGCATTATCCTGCTGCTACCAACAAGGCTCGGTTCCACAGTATTGCCACAAACTTGGTAAAGCATAATTGTCCAGAATATCAAGGTAGACGTGCTGGTTAACAGTTTTGCCACGATAAACAATATGCCGAGACCATACCACAAAAAATACCATCACACTAGTACACTGCTAGCTCCAAACTTGACCGTAGGTACAGTACACTGTGCTAAATAGCGTTTCCCCGGCTGCCGCCATACCCACACAAGACCATCAGACTGATGGATCGTGTATCTTAATTAATCAGTCCATAGGACACGTTTCCATTGATCTACGGTCCACGACAAATGTTCTTTATACCATGCTAAAGGACGATTATCATTCCGAGTGGAGATGAAAGGCTTATGAGCAGCCGCACGACCACGGTAACCCATGGAATGAAGTTATCTGCGAATGGTGCGTGCACATACCGGGGTTCTAGCATTTTTACTCACCTGTACAATGCGGTATTGTGCAGTATTCCGTCGATTAGCTGTAACGAGTCTTCTGAGGCTTCACCGTCCTCTATCACTGATTTTCTTCGGTATGCCGATACGGTTTGCTGCTTCAGGCATGCCATGTGTCTTCCACTTATTCAGTATATCCAAAACAGCTGACTAGGGTTGGTTTAAATGCCTCTCGGTTTCTCTTATTGGCAATCCTCTAATATAACACCCAACAATATTTCCTTTCTCAAAGTCAGTTCTCTCCAGCCGCGACATTTTCACTCAACCTTACAGTGCGATATGATCGCCGTCAGCTGCAGGCTTGTTTGTATACCATTTGCAGCTCTACCGCGCATCGTAGCAACGCAGCGTATCTGTTCATTTGCTTTTGAAGGGGTTTCCGGTTACTTTTGTCAATATAGTGCATGAAACCAATGTGATTGATGTAAGTGATGGAGGGACGGCATTTTCGTCTCGACTTCAGTGCCTTTAGCTGACAATTCGGTAAAATAACTCACCGAAATCCGAAAGTATGATATATACCTAGAAAGAAAAAGTCAGTTGCGAAGTTGGAAAGCAGCATTTGATTGCTGAAAATCCGCCAAAAAGTGTGTGGTCGACAGGCGAATTTAGATTGTACACTGAAGACATCAGTATAGAAAATCGTACAGGAAAGGCAACAAATTGGTGTCAAATGTTTGGTATTCACATTCAGTTAATGGGAAACATGCCTAGCGTCCCTTCAATCTCTATAGAGCAATTTAATGATGTTGCATTCCTTGGAACACTTTTACTTTCCGAATTTGTTAACTGACACCCGCTTTTTCCTACAGATTTATAGAAAGTAAATCAAGCACTCCAACTTTCCAATTGGCATTTTTGCTCTATCTATGAGTTTTTCGGAGTTTGTAAATTAGCTGCAAAGGGCGCTGAAGTCGAGATGACGGGGAACGACCCTCTGGCACTTACACCAATCGCGATTAGTACACGGATTGATTTTAATGATAGCTTTATTGATAAACCATTTTCTGTTTAAGCATCGACATTCGTTGAAAATTATGTTTGCTTCTATGCTCGTCAAAGTACTGTATGTAGGATGATAAAAAGTGACTTCTCGTAATGTTTGAAGCGGATCAAGACTGTGTAAATCTGTATCTCCAACAGTATTACACTCTTCTCACCGGGTTAGAATGTGATAACGTTGTTTTTTATTACATTTTCTTTGACACAGGCGTTTGGATATACGTAGAGACAAAACTGAAGATCAGCACTTAAACATGATCTAACTTGGAGGTATTCGCCGGGATTAGGTTTCTCTGTGTGGAAAGATCGTCGTCAGATCCGTCGCCAACTGAAAGAAGAGTGTGGCCGTCGAGTCATCAGTGTTCGGAACGTGTCAAAAGGATGTTCGAAATCAGTTCACGGGTGCAATGGTTTGACGGATGAGAAACCCAATGGCAGACCATCAAAATTAGCAACAGACTGCATTATGGCGTGTGTGGAGACTCTTGTGTCAGACAGCAGACTAGTCATTATGCGGCAGATTGCAGCAAATCAAAATGATCATTTCGGTTCCACGTGTCACATCGTTTACGATATGCTGGGATATCGAAATGTTTCATCGAGATGGTTGCCTACTCAATTGATGGCACAGAAGAAAAAGTTGCAAACCGGTCGGAGCCTCTCACATTTGCAATCATACGAGGATGAGAGCCATTGCGGGTGGACCTCTTAACACTGACGTCAAAGGCAGCGTGAAGCGGAGGCGAACATCATTCCACGTGTTGTAACGTACCAGGAGATGTGACGTACCTGCCAGAAGGACGCACACGACATAAAGGCAGATAGGAATCAGAATAAAACGTCAGCGTAGCTTAATTGGTAGAGTGACTTATTCCGGAATGAGGGGATCCGGGTTCGAATCCTGGCGTGGACAGAAATGACGGAGAAATTTACTTCGTTATAGTGTGAAATAATTCCAGTACTAAGCGATCGGTTGGAAAAATGATGAAGTTTGGAGTACGTGTGAAAGAAGTGCATCACTGTGTAAGCTGACCAGAAGCTCTGAATTCTTGAGGGCAGTTCTCGAATTTCGTTTACTGTCCTCAAAAACGTCTGATGCGTTTGGGGAGGCAAATTGTTCTCAAATTTTGATATTTGTCTTCAAGGGTCATCGAATTTACACTTCCTAATTAGCTCGTTAGATTTCTAATGAAAAATGTTTTTAAAAATATTCCGTTGTGCTAATTTTCCAACATGCTTCTTGTGAAAACAAATGTTGACTGTTTTTTATTTTCTTTTTTCCGAGTTTAACAACCACCACGAGCAACTCTAAGGATTGTAAGCAGTCACCTGTCCCTAATTTGGGAACATTCGTTCTAGGGAAGGGGAGAGCAAGTGGTGTAAGACAAACACACCACCCAAGTCTCATTCGGGGCTTGAACCCATACCAACCTGTACGAATGGTCAGTGTCCAGCAATAAACAAGTCCAGCACTGGCCAGGCCAAATTTCGACTGTACTTGTTCTGAGTTTCTCCAAAAACTCTTGCGAAATGGAAAACTCGACATGCAATTACTTCATTGGCGTGCAGTTTGATTTTAATTCAGCGCATGTACCTAAGGTAAAGCATTTCAATTTTGCTAATACGTTCTCGCTATCATAGTCAATACAAATTACCAACATTCTACAAGCTATATGCTTTTAAAACACAAATTTTCATATGTAGTATCACGCTTATAGAACCAATGCAGTTTTGTGACAAAAATATTTGCATATTTATTTGGAGTACGTTTGTGTCCCCAAATGAACTACCGATTTGCGGACACCACGCAATTTTGGCCTCAAATCAGTGTTCCAATATCCGGTCGCCTTGTTGGAAAAGAGATGAAGTCCGTAGACGACGCCCTGACACGCTCACAAAAGGGGTGATCATTTTACATGATATCGCTAACATCAAAACTGCAATTGCCACAAGCCTCGCGGAGTGTTTGGGTTTGTTCTGCCTTCCCTATTCCCTGTACAATCCTAATCTTGCACATTCGGACATCCACATGTTCAGCCCTCTCAAAAAAAATACCTGGATGGAAAACATTTTCTTAATGAAAATAAAATTGGAGTGACGGTGGGACAAGTGTCTTAACTGGTACAATGATTATATGGAAAATTAAGGTATATGTTCTCTATTCGTTGACCTAACTCATTTGAATATGGCTACCCAGGTAGACTTGCGATTTAGCGTGAGCGCAACACTGAGCCACCGACTTTTAGGAATAGAAAACGATAGCTCAGTTTTGGGCCTACGTTAAATTGCAAGGTTGTGTGCTACCTGGGTACAACAGTCTTTGTGACTTGGCATCTGAGGCTATTTATTCTTCAGCCCTTGTATATTCCACAGTTTAATTTAAATTTTCAGTTTTCTATTGTATATGAGGATATTTCATTTCCAGGTGAGTGTATATTCATTATTAGTACATACATTGCAGTAACCTGTCTTTTCCTCATTAGCGGTTTCCGCATGTTAACTTCGTTCTTATTATTTTGGAACTTAAATTCTTCGCAGTTATAACCATACGCAATCTTCAACAGTTACTGCTGTTAGATATGAATTTCAGTAATAAAAATCTGCTTCATTTACAATGAAGAAAATAATTGGATTATTATAGCAAGAAAGAGAGTATGTATTTTTCTTCGTATAACCCACATGCCGTGAAGTTCAGGTAAAACACAGTCTTATATATAAAACAAAAAAAACGTCTGTTTGTCTGAAGCAGCAAAAACCTCTCGAACGTTGAACTGTGGCATCGTGAAATTTGCATTTTTTATTAATACTGGAATTTCTAGGTAAACGCAACTATTTTCAGATCTCTAAGTTGTTCCGTTCGCGACTTATGAATTAACTAATAAGCTAATCAATAAAGTCAGCATCGTTTGCTACGTCATCGTTATCTGTTCCAAATCTGAAAGCACGTGACTGAATTCATCCACAGGTGTTTCTATTCTTTGAGAACTAACTGTGCATAAAAAAATGCGAACACGAACTTTGCGAAATCTTAACGAAACGGCTGAAATGTTTGTCAACACCATGAATTAGTAATAAGAGGAGTCCTTAAAAACTTCACCGGAATCCGGTCAAAACTTTTTAAGATATGAATGGCATTTCTAATTCATCCGCAAACAGAAATATATATGCAGAAACGGTTAATAAAATTTTGACAGCTAATTCAAAAAGTCATTTACCGATTCAGGCGAAATTTGGAGGTCATGTTTCTATTAACGAATTATGGTGTTCATTAAAATTTCAGCCAGTTTCATGAAATATTCGCCAAGATAAGGGTCTAACTTTTTTTATCCCCGAGATTCGTCCCTTCAAAGACGTCTGAAACCGAAATCACGTGATACATTTGATCGTCGATAACAGATTGTTAACGAATTTCGTTCAGTCAGTGTTCCAATGCTTTGCCTCCTGGACGTGTGTTAAATAATTCGTAACGCTTTTTGTCCGTTTGATTCTACAGCTGTATGTTGGAATGTCAAGAGCAAAGGATACAACAAAATTATATATTGTCACCGATGAAGGAGAAACCAAAAATGTTATGTACGGCCAAATGCTGAAATAATCACACTCTGAATAAATAATTTGTAATGACCGAATTTGTAAAATCAGCTTTTTTCTTTCTTGCAAGCATCAATTTTTTTCCCGATTTTTTCAGTGACATATAAGTGAATATGAAATCAATAAACCTAAATCCCGGACAAAGCCGGATAGTAAAGCTAGTATAATATAATCTTTACTCGCGATATTGATCGGCAACCATAATTCCGCACAGAAAAGTCGCGATTCATGAAATGTCCCAGCGATTCCAAGAAATGGAAACAAAAACCAATCTCCTGTAAAGTACTATGTGACACGTGACGTACTTAACTACTGCCGTGACGTACGAATCGAATCGACAGTGTTGCCTTTTATAACCTTCCGGCGAAGTTTAGTTGGAATAACAGTCTCCTCCAGCGTAAGAAGACGTGGCTTTGAATCAATCCATCAGCAAAAGGTTTGTGCTATGTTACATAACATATAACCTTCCGCCGATGGTGGCATTTTCCCTATTTTAAAGGCGGCTACTCTAGCAACCGAATTTGGCCGGCAGGTGTATCGCAAAAGCATAACTGATTTGATTCATACGTCACCGTAATAATACGTCAAACATTTCATGTCACGTAGGGCATTGCACTTCCTATAGAACTGTACTTCTGTTACTTTTAAGTGAAAAAAGAGTTAACGCTACGTTTCTTGCAGCATTTCTGCAATTCCTTAGTTATGCCATACAGTTTCGTAGTTAAGTTCCGTAATGTGCAGTTCTGTAGTTAAACATCACAGTTCCCTAGTATGGAACTCTAGTGTGAAGTTACGGGGGTTGATCAGAATAATGTCAAAACCTAGGAAAAGAAGGTTTTGCGAACGTAATAGGGTGTGGGACAACTTTTGGCATTCAAAACCGCCTGAATCATCCTTGGAATGGAAGGATACATATCCTGGTTAGTAAGATGTTACACCATTATTCATGCAGAAACTGGTCCAGGTTGAGATATGCAGAAGGAGGATAACGGGATCTTACCCTGTTTTTCAACACAGACCACAGTGGGTCGACGATGTTTAAGTCTGGTGATTGCGGAGGCCTAGGAATGTGTGACAGTACGTCATCATATTCCTCAAAACATGACTGGACATTCCGAGCTCTGTGAATCGGGGCGTAATCATCTTCTTGACAGATGGCATACCCTGCCGGAAACAAGCCTGAGCCATCAGATGGACGTGGTCAGCCAAAATGGTATCATAGACTCTGCCAGACATCCTTCCTCTCAAGGTGATGAGGGGACTTCCTGAAAATCACGATATAACCGCCCAGAGCGTGACAGAACCACTTCCATACTGCACTGTTGGGACAAGACAGTCTGGGTTGTACGCTTCTGACGGTGTTCTCCACTCGTGGACAAGTCTTGCGATGGGGAATAGTGTGAATGCGGATTCACCCGACCACATTACCCGCTTCCATGCACGGCCAGACTGCCGTCCCCGATCGTTGTGTATTCACCCGGGTCACTAGATGCTTGTCACGTGCCTTCCCCGCAGTACGCATACGACATAAAGGCAGATAGCAGCGAGAACGAACGTCTGCGTAGCTCAGTTGGTAGAGCGACTTGTTCCGGAATAAGTGGACTCGGGTTCTATCCCCGGCGTGGACCAAAAATGACGGAAAACTTTACTTCGTTATAATGGCGCCGAACATGGATCATACCCGAGGCCCTCTTTTGGGGGCGGGGGGAGTGTGACGTGCCTGTCCCTCAGGAGGCACCCGACATAAAGCCAGATAGCAGCGCGAACGAACGTCTGCGTAGCTCAGTTGGTAGAGCGACTTGTTCCGGAATAAATGGACTCGGGTTCAACCCCCGCGCGGACCAAAATGACGGAGAAATTTACTTCGTTGTAATGGCGCCTGAACTTCCCGGTTGACCCGGCCGTTAAAGATCTCGCAATGGTGTGATGTTTTTCCCACCGCGAGATAAGAAAAATAAGAGAATCCCTTCTACAGCGCTTCCAAAAATCAATGTGTGTGACGTTACATTCCACACACCAGATTGACTGGAAGATCTCAAGTGCACGTTGCACAGCGGATGGCTGTCTGCAACGATTCATGGTCACGGCTGACCCGTGGGCCATTCCCCCGGCCCTCTTGCGCGGGGTGTGGGTGAGATGTGACGTGCCTGCCCCTCAGGACGCACACGACATAAAGGCAGATAGCAGCGAGAACGAACGTATGTGTAGCTCAGTTGGTAGAGCTACTTGTTCCGGAATAAGTGGACTCGAGTTCGATTCCCGGCGTGACCCAAAACTGACGGAGAAATTTACTTCGTTATATGCTTTACAATAGCAGCTATGCCATGAATATCTTGTTTATGTCATACCCTGCGGGCTGTTTTCGTTGCTACTGGGGTCTGGAGATGCAGATTGAGCTCCGCACTTATTTTTGGCACCGGAGTCTTCCTATTAGGGGTAAAAATCCTCTTTAATGCTCTCTTGTCTCTTTTAGTCAGGGTCGTTTTCTAGCCGCTCTTGTGTTTCGCAGACGAGGTTTTCCCACGAACATTGTATGCTGTCATGGCGCTAAACACAGGAGATCTCGATACCCCACTATCCTGGGAGTGTTGTCTCGGAGGCACCAACAAGCCGACGACTAACTATTAGCCCTCTTTTGAAGTCCGTTAGTTCGCTCATTTTGTTGTCACTGTGAAAGACATTTTTCAACAAGACACTTTAAATGCACTTAAAACAGGACCTTGAGTTTCTAAACAAAGGTATTACAAACAAAAAGTCGTGGATAACCCTTTGCGTATTGCGTCGTATACAGCTGCATTAAAAGTCGCGTTTCAGATCGTTGTTTTCACGTTGCTCTGTCCAAGCCTTGTATGTAGTTTGACTTCACTGTTCCCTATTCCCTATTTAGGTTGCGTGATGTGCACTACCGTAGTTAGGGCTCATAGTTCCCTACTCAGGTTCCAAAGTTAGACCTCATAGTTCCCTAGTTATGTTTCGTAGTTAGACCCCACTGTTCCTTAGGTACTGTATAATAGGTTCCGTAGTATGCAGTTCTGTAGTTAATTTTCACAGTTTTCTACTCAGGTTCCGCAGCATGCAGTTCTGTAGCTCGACCTCACAGTTCTGTAGTTAAGCACCGTAGTGTGCAGTACCGTAGTTAAGCACCGTAGTGTGCAGTACCGTAGTTAGGCCTCAAAGTGCCGTAGTTAGGTTTGGTAACATGCATTTCCGCAGTAAGACCTCACAGATAACCAGTGAGGTGCCGTTCTATGCAGTTCCGTAGTAAGACCTCACAGTTCCCCACTTAGCTTCCGTAGTATGCAGTACCCTTGTTAGCCCTCACAGTTCCCTAGTTTGGTTCCCTAATATGATCTCTGTTTCGAATTTCTATTTCGCTTGTACAAAGTTACGTGTTATGTAGTACACATCTGCTTAGCGAATCTCACCTTTGCTGACGAGTCCCTCCAACGAAATAAAGGGGAGACGAGGATGGGTTTGCTAGGTGTATCAACATTTATTAAACCTTTATGCACGAATGTACACTCATATTGCACACGAAGACGCAGTCACTCCAACATTAACCTTAAACACAATAAATTACGTAATACTCGTTTTTCAGCTCTTTATTCTTCCATTCCGCAACAAGGAACAAAGCATTTTTCTTGAACTTCGACTACGTCTACCGACGTCACAGCAGACAAGAAACAAAACCGCCAGCGCTCCGCTGTTTCGGTTCAGACGTCAAGCTCTATAACAAACAATCGCCAGCATGCTGGGTTACATCTAAGTCCAAGTTCCAAAATCCTCACAGTTCCCTGCTTAGATTCCGCAGTATACACTGAAGTACCAGAAAAACTGGTACACCAGCCTAATACTTAGTAGGTCCCCCACGGGAGCACAGGACTGCAGAAATACGACGGGGCATGGACTCTACTAGCTTCTGGAAATATACTGTAGGGAATGCATACCATACTTCCTGCAGAGCGTTCCACAATTCGGGTGTATTCCGAGCTCTCGGATTCCTGTGTTCGCTAGCGCAATGTATGGCATCCCAAATGTGTTCTATCTCGTTCAGATCTGGGGACTTGAGTGGATATGGCAACACCCCAAACTCAGATGAATGCTACTCTAACCATAATGTGGCGATCCGACACTTATGTGGAGGTGCATTGTCCTGTTGGAACACGCACAACCCATCAGCATGAACGCAGGATATGAACAGGTGTATCTCGTCAGAAAGGATGCGCACATAGCGTTGGCTGGTCACAGACTTTTCTAGACGTAACAGGGGTCCCAGTGAAGTCCAGCTAAACTCACCTCATACCATTACGGACCCCCCATCCCTCCTCCACCAATCGGTACAGTTCCCTGTTGAAAGGCGGGATCCATGGCTTCATGGGGTTTGCGCCACACACGAATCCTTCCTTCTGCCCGATACAGTCGGACATGCGACTCGTCAGACCAGGCTACTTGTTTCCAGTCATCAAGTGTCCAGTGGAGGAGTTGCCGTGCCTAAATGAGGCGCATAGCTCTGTGTCGTGCACCCATCACGACACAGAGGACTCGAGTTGGGCGTCGGATCTCGAAGCCCATATAGTACAGGGTACGTTGCACAGTCCGGACGCTGATGCATGTTGAGGCTCCAGCATTGAATTCCGATGATACCTGCGAGTGGGTTGCATGCCTATTGCGTGAAACGATTCTTGACAGCCGACGATGGTCACGTTCACCCAATGTATTTTTACGGCCACACTGGTATCGTAGGTTGGAGGTTTTGCCGGAATTCTTGTAGTCACGGTACAGTTTTGAAATGGTCGTCCGTGAAAATCCGAACTTTGTTCCTACCTCCGAAACACTATGGCCCATCTCACGAGCGCCAACTATGACACCGCATTGAAAATCGCTTAAATCGTTATTACTTGTCATTTTCATGACGAAAACAGACCTAACAGCTGGCAAGGATGTCTATCGCTTTACATACGCACTGGCGGACCCAACCGAGTACGCGCATAGGTGACGTTGCTATGTATTTTGCATAAGCTCGTCTGTACCAGTTTTTCTGGCGTATCAGTATAGATTTCTGTGGTTAAACTTCAGAGCCTCCAAGTTAGGTTCCGTAGTAAGAGCTGCGGCACCTACGAACGTTAGTGACGATTAGCTTGTCACATCTCGTGACCGTCCCGAGAGCAAATTGTACCACTTTCGTTGCATCGTATTTTCTCTCAAAATCAGCGTTAAGTAAAAATAAAATTTTTACCAACCGTTTGCAGATTTCCATGTTCATATTGTGTTACGTTATTAAAGCATTTCTGGTAATTTTTCATGCATACGACCTCTCCTGAAAATTTCGAGGAGGAATTATTAAAAACTGAAGTGCCGAAACAACTTTTTTTGTTAAAGGTGGCGTGTTTATCTGCATAATCTAAATAGGTAACTCCTTTAACAGATAGCCTGCGCAATATATACCAAAAAATACGTAAATGGAATTAGACAAACAATACATTTTTTTAATTCCGCTAAAAGCGTGTTTCAATATCATTACTCATAACTTTCAGGAAGAGATCATTGAAATACAGTGGTTCTGAAACATTTATTGCTGTAGCACTGAAATTAATAATAGGAACGTCAGCCAATAGAACTGACATATGAAATTCATGGACTAGTTTCAATGAGTTGAAGTGTGCTTTCTCAGTAGCAGCGCGAACAATACATTTTAAAAGGGATCATGGGAGAAAAACATAAAATTATTTTGTACTCTCGAAGAATGCCTTATTAGTCAGTCTTTGTGCGGTGGATGGCACAAAAACTGAATAATAAGGCATTATCTTGACTTGCATCCTTCACTAACTCACTCACTCACAACTTGAAAGCGGTGAAAAGTTCATGAATAAGGTAATACAGATTAACAACCACAATCTTCCGACGTAGATCGACATCATTTATCCTCAAATTACAGTAACCACCAATGGTAAGCACTAGAGGAAGCTGTCGTTAAACTAATAGCAACCTGTTTCGGTCAAACCCCTCTACTTCGTTGCATTTCAGATACTTTAAAAGAGACGGGGTTGGGCATTATACAATAAAATTGAAATCTCTTGTAAAAGATTGAAATCCTACATGTAAAAATATAAATCTAGCGTTCGGCATCCCTCCATTTCTGCATAAAAATTTTATATTTGGAATATTTTTGAACTCATTGTCCTTAAGAATCGGCTCTAAGAATTTTCGTGTGTGTGTGTTAGAGGAATATAAATAATTCATGGCGTGCATGCATATTTCTTTGAAATGAATATTTTAATTTCCATATAGATACGCTTATATAGTGTACTGCACGATATTTTTTTTAAACGATATTCAAGTATGTTCCGGGAATTATTCCAGATTCTCTCGTTAAATTCAAAATACAGAATCATGGAATGCTCAAATACATTCTAGAACATAACTTTCCAACTTTGTTTTAAATTCAGAAATGCCGTGTCGTACAAAGAGTGCGATCTGTAATACAACGATTTTTGTGTAATACGTTTTCACATCGCGAGAGACAATACTTTCTATTTTGCTTAAAAATTTCCATTTTGAATAATTTTTCATGCAAATATATAATAGAAACCTTTCCAGTCTTATTGCACACTTCCAACATATGAGCACCCGAATTAACAAAGATTTAAAGCAGCTGATTTAAAAATCCAAGTGGAAAACAGTTCAAAAATTTCCTGAAAATATTATGATTTTTAAAGTCAAACATAATTTGTATAACTAATTTTTGGCATTTTAAGTTATGTTTGCCTGTGAAATTAAAATCTAAAAATACTCAATATCTGAAATACCTCGCAGGTAAATGAAAAACATCAGAAATTTTAAAGTGCCACGTTACTTTAGATATATTAATGGAGTAATATCATGCTGAACAAGTTGTAAAATAATTTAAATTCTCAAACAGGCCTACTGAAAAATACACTCACAGCAAACTTGAAGATATATAGAGTAAGGAAAAGGATTTAAAGGTAATCGGAGCAATACAAAACGGATATTGTGTTCCAAACATTTCTGAGACACATATCAACTACAAATATGTTGTTACGGAAATGACTTTTCAGGCAATCGAATTAAAGTCAAAATAGTTTCAGAACATTTGTACTAAACTCAAAAGAAGGAATGTTGTCGACTTGGGAACCGCTGTGTGGTAGGAACAATCTCTGGCAAGAAACCACAGATATAGTATTACAAACGCCTAGAGTAGAGCAGACGTACCATATTTCATGTCTCCTTCTCAAATCGCGTTTGATTGACCATAAGCTTTCAGTGATTACCGTGAAATATTTTAGAGGATGTTTGTCATTTTTTTTTTATTTTTTTTTATTCGAGGTTTAACGAACACCGTGAGCAACTCAGTGGACTACAAGCTGTCTTCCATCCCTAATTTAAAGCCACTGGTCCCAGGGAAGGGAGAGAGCCAGCGCCGTAACGCAAACACAACATCCATGCCTCGCCGGGATTCGAAGCCGGACCCTTCCGGACGAATAATCAGAAGCCATCACTTAGACCACTGTGCCACATAAGCGGCTCTGACCCTTTTGTGCATGTACGAATCAAGTAGCCTAAGCAAAGGCTGCAGAAGAGGAAAAGAAGACAATGAATTCAGATTTAGTTTGCAATGCCATAACGATATAGGAGATCTATTTTATCGTATTGATGATGATGTGAACTACCTTGCGCTTTTTGGAGAAGAATTTAGACAGTGCTGAAAAGACTGATCGAAGTCCAGACGCAAACGAAGCAGCCTCGCTTTATGTTCTCGTGGTGTGGCTGGTGTGAGAGGCTGACACTGTTACTGTTGATGATAACTGAGAAGCAAAGTCTGTCTTAGTGTACGTTCAAGGATGAGGAAGAATACCTTGAGAAACGCAGCCCACTAGAATTACCGCTAAAGTCATTCAGGATCCTGCAATGAAAGTAAAACTTTATTACCAGGCACTGCCTAAAGTTATGGAGCTTTGGAAAGACGAGAGAGATTGGGATACCCCACCGGAGTGGGTAATCTTCGTACCATTGTCACCATCTGAGCGTGTGTAGCACGTATTTACCGTATTTGGTACAGTGTTCGTATGTATATCCGAAATCTGAAGGATTTAAGGTTGAACGAGCAGCTTCAACTCGGCCAATGATGACCATCTGTGTGAGAAGTGGTCATTGTGTGATGTGTGTGTGTGTGTGTGCCAAACTACGCAAGGGAGGTACTATGGTCTCATGCGATGTAAGTATTTTAGTTTCATTATTTTTCCGGACATGTGGTGCACCGAGGAAACTTAGTGAGTGCGAGTGCCTGAGACGTCACTTACAGAGCGATGTGACACTGGATGTTAGTTTTGTGCGAAATTTGCATATAATTGAGGACCGGACTCTCCAAATACTGATTACCTTTTGGAAAAATTAGCGCTGTGTAACCAGGCGGTGTATTAAGTAACAATTTGCATTTACTGAATTCATTTAATCACATTTAATTTCTCATTAGAGTGCTTTTGCTCGATAAACCTTATGCATCTAGTTACTTGAGTAGTGTGCACTGACAGATTGTATTTTTGTTATTTTTTTATTGGAGGTTTATCGACCACCGTGAGCAACTCAATGGGCTATAAGCAGTCGCCCGTCTCTAATTTAGTGTCACTGGTTCCACGGAAGGGAGAGAGCCAGTGCCGTAAGACAAACACAACATCCATGCCTGTTCGGGATTCGAACCCGGACCCCTTACGGACGAATGATCATAAGCCAGCGCCTTAGACCACTGCGCCACCGGGGCGGCACAGATTGGATTAATACTTTGGTAATGTTTTAGCAGACCCTTACTCATGATACTCGTGATCCAGTGATTCAAACTCTTATGCCCAGTTGCAACGTTATCCGGATTTAAAGTGAAGTATGAAAATAATCACATTTTTGCTCAGGTAGGTTTCATTTGGTGTCAACAGAACCGATTGATTTGGCAATTTTGTTAATTGTAAAACAGCTCAAGTAGTTGGTAATTTCATTAATTGTAAACAGCTCAATTTTTTCAGTAATTTCATTAATTGTAAAACAGCTCAATTATTTGGTAATTTCATTAAATGTAAACAGCTCAATTATTTGGTAAATTCATTAATTGTAAAACAGGTCAATTACTTGGTAATTTCATTAATTGTAAATACCTCAATTATTTAGTAATTTCATTCATTGTAAAACAGATCAATTAATTGGTAATTTCATTAATTGTATACAGCTCAATTTTTTCGGTAATTTCATTAATTGTGAAACAGCTCAATTATTTGGTAATTTCATTAATTGTAAACAGCTCAATTATTTGGTAAATTCATTAATTGTAAACAGCTCAATTATTTGGTAATTTCATTAATTGTAAAACAACTCAATTAGTTGGTAATTTCATTAATTGTATATAGCTCAATTTTTTGGTATATTCATTAATTGTAAAACAGTTCAATTGGCAGGTAATTGCATTAATTGTTTTACTGTCCCTCTCATAAGTATCGAAAGCTACTCCCACAGAGGGACAGTAAAAATCTGATGGCTGTCGCTGGATGTGAAACTCCAAAGGAATGAGTGTCCAGCGTGACTGATTGAGCGTCATAATGCAGAGATCTTTTCTCGTGGTGTCTCCGTTCGCAACGATTTGCAAAAGAGCGAAATTTGGCACTTGACTCAGTGTCCTAGCCGTATGGTAGTGGCCAAGAGGTTTTCGTAGCACGATTCTATACCTGAGTAATGTACCGGTCACAAAAAGTTAAGAATATTGAGGTTTCGAAGGGAAAACGCGGATTTATGCAAATGTAGCGGCTATTGTAGATTGTTTTTTTTGTTTTTTTTGATTGGAGGTTTAATGACCACCGTGAGCAACTCAATGGGCTATAAGCAGTCGCCTGTCCCTAATTTAGGGTCACTGTTTCAAGGGAAGGGAGAGAGCCAGTGCCGTAAGACAAACACAACATCCATGTCTCACCGGGATTCGAACCCAGACACCTTACGGACGAATGATCAGAGGCCATGGCTTGCTTAGACCACTGCGCTACCGGGGCGGCTCTAGATTGTTTATCAGCGTTGGTAGTTACGCAATATGCAAATTAGCATCATGACAACACAGCATGAGGTGTGTGTGTCCCAATAAATATACCCTGCGAGAAGTGGAAAGAATGGCTTTTAAACGCTTCTTCTAGAAGCTTTCTGAATGTAATTGCCTGCAGTATAGGATTAACCTGTGGTGATGTCCAGACGACGTTTAAGCATTGACAGCAGAAATGGGGCTGTTGACACGTCACAGCTAAGTACACTGTAGAACCATATAGCTGATGCTTTAGAAGATTTGCAAAGTGTTGTACGACGGCTATGCACAACATTTCTACTGCATAGAAATGCATAGAAATGTTGCAGATGGACTCAAGAGTGGTCGCCGAAAGATACCCACCAGGAGAAAACAGCGGACCCCCAGGAGGCAAGAAGAAAGAGTAGTATCACAAACAGCCAACTCCTGGAATCACTTCGAGCTGCTTCTGGTGTCACAGTATGTACGCAAACGATGCGAAACCGTCTTCACGAGTACGGACTCAGAGTAAGGAGGCCGCTAAGATGTATAACATTGATATCAGCTCACTGTTGTCAAAGATGTACCTTGATCCGGCAGTGCATGTCGTGGAATATAGAGCGACATCATGTACTTTTCACAGACGAATCCCGTTTCGCTCTTTATCTTGATACTTTGCGAGAACACATGTGGTGGAGTTCCGGTACACGGTGTGCTCCGACCACCTGTACCAGAGGCAGTCAGTTCTGGTCTGTGCAAGAGTGCGTTGTAATGAGCGTACTTCCTTGTGTGTTTCTCAAGGCAACATGAATGCCTAAGTGTACCTGAACGAGATACCTGTGCATATTTTGACACTGTTGCACGCCGTTGTTGTGAATGCATTATGTTTGCTAGAATATAATGCAATCAGTCTCCGCGCCTAGAACGTGCTTCAAGAGTCGAGAAATCATGGGATTGACTCGTTACAGCTGCTTTCCTAGATCTCCTGACATTAATCCTATTGAGGACATTTTGGACGCTGTACACCGATGTCTCAATAACTTCGTCCCTTACCTCAGCACACTTTCATACCTCCATAACGTATTGCATGTAATACGGGACGAGCTAGCCCAGACAATCATCAATAGTGTCATTGAATGTAAGCCTCGTAAGTGTCAAGAAGTCCTTCAACACCGAGGTGGTGTCACCGGGTACTGAGGTCCAAAGGTATAGACATTCTACGAATTTACCATTTTGTCTACATTGCAGTACGATTATTTTGTTGTGTGCATAAATTGCAAAATAAGTTGTCTTCTTAAAAGCATTCTTTATCGTTTGTGTTACCTAGCGTGACTGATGTTATCTCAATGCGTGTTACTTGAGGCAAAGGCATACACAATACTAACAAAACTCACAGGTCACATAGAAGATAAACACAACATAGCATTTAATGATATACATTAGTACGGTGTTGGTCCACCTTTGGCCTTAATGTACGCACTAACCCTTCGAGACATGATTTCGACAAAGTTTTGGAACACAGCGATAGGCATGCGCTTCCATTCAGTACATAATGATGCTGCTAACTGCTGCTTAGTAGTAGGCCTTGGTTCCAAACTTCGTTTGTGGTACTCTACAATAGCGGCTAAAATTGCGGAAACCTTTTAGAAAAAGTGTATTTTTGAGGTTTGATGGCTCATAACACCACTTTGTTTTGCAGTAATACCATAAAATTACATATCAATAGAAAGATAATTTCATCACAAATGTAATGTAACAACGTTTGTCAACTTATCTGTATTCTATGAAACATTATAGCCAAATAATCAGAAAAAGGAAATACAACTTGCTTAGGTTGATATGGAGTAGCTTTCCTTCATTTGAATGTAGCCAATGAGCATGAGTGTTTAGAGAGCCAATCAGGTGTCATCTTGTTTTGGCAATAAGCTAATCATGTCACAGTAGGATTCAGCTATTGATGTCATGTATTGGAGCTGATATGAGGATATTTGTCAGTGTGTTATGTGATTGCTATCAAGTTGGTTGTTTTTTTTTTTTTTGTGTTCTTTCATTTAGAAAGCTTGTAAAACGTAATAAGATTAAAGAAATGGCACAAAGAGTTGACTGGTCACCCAGAAATTGATGTAAAATAGTACTATTAAGTGAACAAAGCTTTAGTTATGAAGAAATTAGAAGAAAAATTGGTGGAAACTTAACCAAATGTGGCATTTCTAAATTTTTCAAGAGGTATAAGGAGACCAAGTCACGATAACACCAGACTGGTAAGGGCAGGAAAAGGTGCACAACAGCAAGTGATGATAATAGAATAAAAAGACTGTGCCTATGTGACAGAAGAAAATCATCTGGGTGTATAGATGAAATGACGCAATGCAATGTGTAGTTGAGTGCAAAGACTGTTCGGTGCACACTGCAGGGATTTGGTCTAAAAGCTAGAATTCCACTAAAAATGCCATTTTTATATCTCAAACAAAGGTTGGAAAGATTAAACTGAGCTAAAACCCACGTTAACTGGACAGCGGAACAATGAGACTGTGTTACATAGAGTGATGAGACCAAAAGCAACCTGTTGGGTAGTGATGGCATAAAATACGTAAGAAGAAGAATCACAGAAGATTTGCATCCTGACTGCATTACATGTACCGTGAAACACCCAGTTAGTGTTATGATCTGGGGATGTATGACATCAAAAGGTGTGGGAAAAATTGCGTGATTCATGACAATATTAATGGCCAAAAATGCATTAATGACGTACTTGAGCCCAAACTGAATCCTTCAGCACGTGATCTTTTCCAAAATAATGAAGCATTTATATTTCAACAGGATTCAGCTCCATGTCATGTTGCTGCTGTGTGCAAAAGGTTGTTTCAAGACAACCATATCCCACTGCTGGAATGGCCTGGGAATAGCCCAGACCTTAACCCCATCGAAAATCTATGGAGCCGACTGAAGAAACTTGTCATTCGGAAGCAACCCAGCAATAAAACCCAATTAATAGAAGCAATAATTCAATCTTGGTTTTACATTATCACAGCTGCAGAACTATAAAACTTGGTTCACTTCATGGGAAGTCGTTGTAAGGCCGTAATTAATGCTAAAGTTCACCCAACTAAGGTTTAACTGACAAGGCGAGACTTTTTGTATATCTCATTTTCTCATTTTCTCCATGTGTTTCACTTTTCTTCTTTATAACTGCTATTCTAATACAAAATCCTTCATAAAAGTTATTGCATTACATTCTTGATGAAATTAACTTTCCATTAATATATAATTTTATGATATTACTAAAATAAAAGTGGTGACATGAGCCATCAAACCTCAAAAATACACTATTTCCAAACGATTTCCACAAGTTTGGCCACTACTTTAATTCATCGCATAGGTGCTCAATGGGATAAAGATCAGGACTCTGTGCTGGCCAGTCCACACACGTTAAGGAATTATCGCCAAACCACGTCATAACAGTCCTTGCTTTAAGGATCGGTGCATTATCCTGCTGGTACCAACAAGGTTCGGTTCCATAGTATTGTTGGTAGGGCATAATTGTCCAGAATATCGAGGTAGACATATTGGTTAAGAGATTTGTTCACGATACCCAATGGGCCGAGACCATACCACGAAAAACACCCCTACATGAGTACACTGCCAGCTCCAAACGTGACCGTAGGTAGAGTACACTGTGGTAAATAGCGTTTCCCCGGCTGCCACCATAACCACACACGGCCATTAGACTGATGCATCGTTTATCTGGATTCATCAGACTTTAGGACCCGTTTCCATTGATCCACGGTCCACGATAAATGTTTTTTACACTATGCTAAACCACGAGTAGCATTTCTAGTGGAGATGAATGGCTTATGAGCAACCGCACGACCACGGTAATGCATGGAATGAAGTTCTCTGCGAATGGTATGTATGCATACCGAGTTTCCAGCATTTGTACTCATCTGTACACTGTGATCTTGTGCAGTGCTCCGTCGAATAGCTGTAACGACTCTCCTGAGGTTTAGACGTCCTCTAACACTGATTTTCTTTGGTCTGTCGGTAAGTTTTGTTGCTTCAGGCACGCCATGTGTCTTCCACTTATTCAGTACATCCAAAACAGTTGACTTGGGTATGTTTAAACGACTCTCAGTTGCTCTTATGGACAGCCCACTAATATAACACCCAACAATCTTTCCTTACTCAAAGTCAGTTCTTTCCAGCCGCAACATTTTCACTCAACCTCACAGTGCAATATGATCGAGGTGAGCTGCAGGTTTGTTTTAATACGGTTTGCAGCTGTAACTCGCATCTTAACAACGCAGCGGATCCGTTAATTTGCTTTTGATAGGGTGTCCGGTGACTTTTGTCTATATAGTGTATATTCTTCATTTCATGCAATATTTCTAACATTTTGTGGCCAGTGTATTAAATCTTCAAAGGAATGATTTTAAGTGAGGAAACTGTGCTTGTCCTGATTTTCTTCCGTGTCACGCTTAAGTTGCACAAAACCGTAACCGAGAAAATAAACGTATCATCATATCTTAGTCAGTTGTGTTTAAAACAAGAGAAAAGTCATTTAAAGCATGAATGAGTATGATGCAGAAGGACGAATCCTTTATACATTGAGCGGCTAGTTTATTATGACCACCTGACAGTTTTAAGCAAATGAGCTATGGCTGCACGCTGTTGCTTCCAGAGGGCGAGGCTAGTATAAAAAGTAAAAGCTTAGAGCTTGCGACAGTAGTAGAAGTGATTTTGGGTGACGAGATGGGTAAAAAATGCGATTTGACGGACCTTCAACGTGGGATTATTGTAGGAGCTCGGAGCCATGGAGCGAGTATCACCGAAACCGCTGCATTCGTGAAATGTTCCAGAGCAGCTGTTGTTAAAGTGTTTAAGAACTGGACTGTCAGCCAAAAAACTGGGTCTCTACGTGCAACGTGTAGTCGTCATCGACTAGTGACTGCTCGGGCGGAACGGAGAGTGTCCAGACTGGTAACAGACAGCAGAAGGGAAACAGTGTAGCAAATTACAGACTATCTTAATTAAGGATCCCCTCAAATAATCTCTGCACACACTATTCGCCGTACACTGCATCAGATGGGATATGGCAGCCGAAGGCCTGTTCGAACATCTTTGCTGTCTACAGTTAACAAGAGAAATCGTCTCCAGTTCGCACAGGAGCACAAGGATTGGACAGTCGATAATTGGTAACAAATTATGTGGTCCAATAAATCACGTTTTCAGTTGCACCATGGCGATGGCCGAGTGAGAATTTGGCGGAAACAGCACGAAAGCGTGGACCCCAAATGCATTGCTACAACCCTTCAAGCTGGTGGAGGCAACGTTATGGCTTGGGGAATGTTTTCCTAGCATGCTTTGGGCCCTCTAATTCGTGTTGATCAACGTTTGACTGGCACACCATATCTAAACATCATTGCGGACCAAGTGCATCCTGTCATGTGGATGGTTTATCCCAATGGCGATGGCTACTTTCAACAAGATAATGCGTTCTGCCATAGTGCTCGTATTGTACAGGATTGGTTTCAGGAACATGCCTGTGAGTTTACTTTGCTTAGGAAGCCCCCACAATATCCAGATCTCAACCCATTTAGAATTTGTGAGATGAAGTTGAACGAGCCATCAGACAGCTGGATCCACATCCCTGCAATCACACACTCCTGGAAAGTGCTATTCATGAAGCATGGTATCAGATTCCACAAACCACCCATCAACATCTCGCGGAGTCCATGCCACGAATAATCGACGCAGTAATAAAGGCAAAAAGTGGCCCAACGAAGTACTGAGGAGGTGGTCATGATAAAGTGGCCACTCAGTGTATATTTTAATTACTTGTTCCCGTATTATGCAAAGTATGTAAGAAAAGAAAACAAAATAAAGAAAGAAAAACAAATGTTTTTCTTGGGCTGTTGAACCAAGTCGTTTTACCAAGTTTTGTAGTAGACAACAAGCATTGTGTAGAGTTTTCAGTGATTGTAACCGGTGTTTTTTTTATTATTTTGGTTAGCTTCTGAGACATAGCTCAGTTTGTCTTTACACCTTCGCAACGAATTTCGTTTTTGAAAGATATACTGCCTAGAACGGATCATCAACATTCTCATTGTTCTCTGTGAACGTGCTGATAATACACTTGGCGCTCTCGGGTTTTCGTGGAACGCCAAGCCTGACGCTCCTATTTATTTGAAAACAGAAAAGAAGGTTGTTTCCAAACGTTAAGAACTTACGTTTCGAAAAGAAAGGTCTAGATCAACAACCTTTGCTGTAATTTACCAAGGAATTGCACTTTGCTATTGCAAGTTTCTCATCAACCTGCACGGACTTTTCGCAGACAATGTTGATCACGATTTGTTGCAGAAACGAATTTTTCAAATCTATAATCAGGTAGATTTGGAACATTTTCGATATACGTCATAACGTAATCTCGTTTCGTACTGATTCTTTGTCGCTCTTTTTCCGTTATTTTAAAAACATAACCATACGATGAAAGAGTTCCTAAATTAAACCTTAACGGATAGACGAAACATTTAAAACAAAAGTCAAGCTTACGGAAATTGGCTTTATTTCACATGATTTCACTAATACATCATAGCACTTCACATTTTACATAACAAATCAGTATAAAACACATTCAACGCTCCACACTCCACACTAGCAACTGTTGTCTCGTAGTTCTTATCTCTGGTTCTTATCTCAAAACAGGCATACGTCACGTTCATTCTACCTCAATTGTGTTGCCAACAGTATTCGTTTGAGAGAGAAGATATCACGTTAAGTGTGAAGTATAACTAAGAACAAACTCAAAATTTACATAGGGAAAGAAACTAAAAATAAAAGTTAATTTAGAATATACGTCGCAACATATTTTGAAAAATTTTCAAATTTATGTTTATCTATTTTATGTATTTTGTAACATTTATTAAATTTCAGCATGCAAAATGAAAGTACACATTTACGAAGTATATTTGGGAAATTGCGCATAATAGAACATGTATAAAAATCTATTCTGAGGTGGGAGTAATTTAACTCAAAACCATTTTTCCCATCCAATATACAGGAGCAAAAATATTTTATAAAATATTTTAGGTCTCTTCCATAACTATATCTTGAGTAAATCTAATTTAATGTAACTCTGGCATTCCTTCGAATGCCAGAGTTTCAACCGATGCCCCCCGTGGTCTTCTTTCGGGTGTTTTCCTATCCATTGGTATTTAGTTTCTTATCTGAGTTGCTAACACTATTTTAGTTCTTTCTTGCAATATGCCGAACTCATTGCTACTGCAGGATTTTTACTTCAACCATTAAGACAACCAGTCTTGTCATTTTCCTGATGAATGAGTTGATCTTCCTATCGTTCTTGGTTACCCCAAGCAGTCATCCCTCCTCTTAATGTCATTTATATTTAAGATCCATATTTATCGAAGAGCGTTGTCGGTGCGAAATATTTTGCATATAACACTGGTTAACACGAAAAATGTAATTAATTCAAAACTACCCAATCTTAGATAATTTTAGGAACTGAATACGAAAATGGCGTTTAAAATTGCCTGATAGTTCTCATTTTTAAAATACACCCATGGTATCAAATTATGAGTGTTTCACATTATTGGTTATACTTTTCGATAACAGTAAAGCAAATCTGCAGCGTTAGTGGCACCATCGTCTTATCACATGATCTGATGTCTCTGCACCACGTGTTCAATCGGTGTGGAGCCTTGTGCTGATCACGTGATCCTTTTTTGTTCTTCGCTTTTATCAGGATCAGATCAGTGGTAGGTGTCGCATATCATATAATTTCAGTTGTTATGTAGCAGTCAGAATTTTAGTTCTTTATTTGCTTCCGTCTTGAATAGTTGAATAGTTTCAGTACAGGTAATTTCGTTTTGTTTGGTTTCTACCGAGAAACGTTAAACATGTCACGCAGATGTATGAATAATCCAGATAACTTCTGTTATGCATTTGGAGAAGTTACATTTGCATCAAGTGCAACTATGATAAAACACATTTCTTGTATCTCGGTTGCGAAATTGGAGATCTTTACAAGACATGGGCCCTACATATATGCTGCAATAACTGTGCTTCAAAACTGAGTGCGTGGATGAACGGTAAGGGAAATTTTATGCCTTTGCAGTGCCAGTGATTTGGAAAGAGCCAACAAAACACACCGCAGACTGTTATTTCTGTGTGGTCCGTCTTATCAAAAAAGATATGAATATGAAGAAAAAGACAGTTTCGTATCCAAATATACCTTCAATGATTCGTCCCGTGGCTCATGTCGAAGAACTACGTATTCCTGATCAGCCTGAATTTTTTCCGTAATATCTGATGAAAAAGACGACATTGGTTAGCATGTGTTACACAGCGAATCACAGCAGCCGTCAACTTCAAGAGATCCAGAACTTTGTCCAAATCCAGACTCCTTTGGGCAGCGTATGGTCACACAATTTCAAATTAGCGACCTCATCAGAGATCTGGAACTGCCAAAGAATAAGACTGAACTTTTGGCATCGAGGTTACAACAATGGAAACTCCTGGACAATTTTTGTGAAAATAACTACACGCCGTCCCAGAAATAGCGATTTTAAAATATTCTATCAAACAAATGGTGGCTTCACTTTCTGTAATGTTGTTGATGTACTATTGGTAGCAATTAACATAAGACACTTTTCTGAAGAATGGCTAATTATAGATTGGTGAGCGTTCAAACTGCATTATTAAAAAAAAGAAATAAGTTTCTTTTAATCCTATTGCATATCGGTCCACATAAAATAAACATATGAAACATGAAATGTATCATTTTAGGCGTACACCAACAAGAATGAGTAGCAAATATGTGGTGATTCATAGGTGATCACCGTTTCGTTAGGATTAAACAAGTTAGTAAAATCATGCAATGCATTGATTATAATACGCTTTCCAACATACCAGAAATCATTACTCAAGTTATGAAGATAATGGCTGTGGAATAAATATCGGTCCTGTGCCCTGACCTTTGTTCCCATTTCGATGATATTCTACGTAACCGGTTCAGTATACCTCCGAAATAACATGATAAAGTTTTGTCGCAATGGAAGCATTTTTACGTAAGTCATGATGCATAAGGGCTATGGAATAGATTTCGCTCCTGTGTCCTAACCTTTGACCCCATTTCGCCCATTTTCAATAAGATTCGTTGACCGCATTTTGCCCATTTTATAGGCAGGCAACTATAACATACTAACATTTCATCCAAATCGAAGAATTTTTACGTAAGGTATGATGCATAAGGGCAATGGAATACATCCCGCTCCTATGTCCTGACCTTTGACCCTACTTCACCCATTTTAAATAGAATTCATTCCCAGGTAGTCCCCTCCAATATACCAAAATTTCATCATCATCGAACCATATTTACGCAAGCTATGAAGCATAAGGACAATGGAATGGATCCCGCTCCAATGCCGTGACCTTTGATTGCACTTCACCCATTTTCTGCAGGGTTCCTTGCCAGGTCTTCCCCTACAATGTGCTGCAATTTCATCGACATCGAACCCTATTTACGTAAGTTATGACGCATAAAGGCAATGGAATGGATCCCGCTGCTATGCCGTGACCTTTGACCCCATTTCGTCCATTTTCAATAGGGTTCGTCCCCAGGTGATTCCCTACCACATACTCAAATTTCATGGAAATCGAACCATTTTTACGCGAGTTATCGTGCCGACAGGCGGACGGACAAAGCTGGAGCATGTACGCTTCTTCAACCTACGGTTGGAAAGCGTAAAAAAGGGTTACATCAAGTATTGCTGCTTGTTTTGTGAGTGGGATAGCCGTGCAAAAGATACCCATTACAAAAAGAGAAATTGGACAAAGCGAAAATCATTAACGCTCGAAATTAAAAATATCGCATATGAACTTAATTAAAGTTTGGCTACCCCCACAGCACGTAAAACTGGGGATAATGAAGAACTTCGTCAAGGCTTTGGATATAGATGGTCCTACATCCACATATTTACGCGAGGAATTTCCAGGTGTTCGTGCAAAGAAGATTAAAGCTGGCGTTTTCATTAACCCAGAAATAAGACAACTTTTCAGAGATGAGCATTTTGAATGTGTGCTTAGTGAAATGGAAGAACACAATGAAGAAATCCTTTCGATCTGTTTCAGCTGGACTTCTGGGAATTTTATAGCAGCAAACTACAGGAAGTTTATGGGAGATCCCATAAAATGTTATAAAGAAATGGGGTGCAACATGTCCTTCAAAATGCACTTCTTGCATTCACACGGCGATTTACTCCCACCAAAGTAGGGCGCAGTTGCATTGTGACCGCTTCCATCAGGACATCTGGGCCATGGAGCAGAGGTATAATTGTAAATAAGTTTCCGCCATGTTAGCTGATTATTACTGGATGTTAAAAAGTAAATCCCTAGAAATTGAATACAGTGAAAGTCATAAAAGAAGCCGTATTTAAGACAGGCATTTGAATATATATATATATATATATATATATATATATATATTTAATGCCATGTAAATAACAGATATCTTATTTGAATAAAAGAAAGCGCAATCTTTTTTCAAAAATAAGAGCCAATTTATTCATCATTTTCATAAATCAGCGGCCCAAAACACATAGAGAAATAATAATTTGATAACCGTAACAAGTAAAAGTCAAAATTTGTTGACCAGTGTAATTTAAAATTTTTACTAACGCACAAGTGTGAAACTAGAGGGCGTAAGTTTACGTTTTCGTTTGCAGAATATTTGCAGCAATTTCTACGGAATTAAATACCCGATTGAAAAAGAAAAATCCTTTTTTCGTCAGATGCTTTTTTTTTTTTTTATTGGGGATTAACGACCACCATGAGCAACTCAATGGGTTATAAGCAGTCGCCCGTCTCTAATTTAGGGTCACTGGTTCCAGGGAAGGGAGAGAACCAGTGCCGTAAGACAAACACAACATCCATGCCTCATCGGGATTCGAACCCGGACCCCTTTTGGACGAATGATCAGAGGCCATCGCTCAGACCACTGCGCCACCGGGGCGGCCGTCAGATGCTATTAACTATGAAAACATTTTTTTTTGTATACTTCCTTCCCAAAATAATACACAATTTCGCCGCTATGAGGCGCACATTTTTAACCTAATTTTCTCGGTGTCTTTACTTCAAAATCAAAATGTCCAATTCAAGAAATTCTTTTAACACCAGATACCATTGACTTTCAGGAACACTTTAAGTTTGCACTTGAAGAATTTTTGCAGTTCACAATTCTGTCGCTAGGTGGTGTTTGTCTACTTCTGTTTGTAGCTATATCTGCGCTTCTAAAACCTGTGGAGAAATTCCTTTTTTAACTGTATGTCATTCGTTACAATCAAAGGTTAGTATTATCTTTTTTTAATAATGCACAGTTTTCCCGCTATGGGGCCGTAAAGGTCTAAAGTTTTTTTCTGGCTATCTCTGCTTAAGGGTGACGTATTTGAAGAGTTCTTTTTCCGTAACATAGCTTTTGCAATGAAGAATCCTTTTCGCATGCTTTCATTTTTTTCCATTATGCAAAAATCTACCGCTAGGAGGCGTAGGCCCTTCTATCATGTTGTCTTCTACATTTCTTCTTTAAACTGTTCGATATTAAAATATCATTTTCTGAGATTCCTTCCTGCTGTTGTTTAGAACTTGTTGTGCACGATTTGTTACTTTTCGTAATAAAACTTTTAGCCGCTGGTGTAAGTAAGTAGGTGTTCCTATTACTAGATGTTTTATCAATTGCAGAAAGCTGACTGATCTTTTTTCTAACGTGTTCCTTTGAGTATGAATAATTTTGATAAATTTTATTCATGTCGAAAAGAATTCAAAAAACGTGCTCATTACAACCGGAAATTCTGTGTCAACTTCCTTGTTTTCAACTTCTCTAGTTTATTCCTAAGGGTCGATAACAAAAATTGCCAAGTTCCTAGGGGATAGAGATTTGTGAAACATTGGCACAGAAACAGTTGCGTTTCTAAAATGCGAGTATGTAAATGTGTTAGAGAAAATACCTTTTGCTGCTCGAAGTGCCATAGAAACGGAAAGCACTTCCTTTGTTTTGTGTTCTTTGTTAGATACCACAAATCTGAAAAACTGCTTCTCCTTATCATTTTGTTTTTTGATTGGAGGTTTAACGACCACCGTGAGCAACTCAATGGGCTATAAACAGTCGCCCGTCCTTAATTTAGGGCCACGGGTTCCAGGGAAGGGAGAGAGCCAGTGCCGTAAGACTTATGCAACATCCATGCCTCACCGGGATACGAACCCGGACCCCATCTAGGACGAATGATCAGAAGTCATCGCTTAGACCACTGCGCCGCCGGGGCGGCTCTTATGATTTATTTCTGCTATTTTGGGCAGGACATATTTAGAACATATTTTATTTTATTCTTACTTTTTTTTTGAACTGGAAGTTTAACGACCACCGTAAGCAACTCAATGGGCTATAAGCAGTCGCCCGTCCCTAATTTAGGGTCACTGGTTCCAGGAAAGGGAGAGAGAGCCAGTGCCGTAAGACAAACAAAACATCGCCGCCCCGGTGGCGCAGTGGTCTAAGGCGCTGGCCTCTGGTCATTCGTCCGTAAGGGGTCCGGGTTCGAATCCTGGTCAGGCATGGATGTTGTGTTTGTCTTACGGCACTAGCTCTCTCTCTTCCCTGGAACCAGTGACCCTAAATTAGGGACGGGTGACTGCTTATAGCCCATTGAGTTGCTCACGGTGGTCGTTAAACCTCCAATCAAAAAAAAAAAAAAACAACATCCATGCCTCACCGGGATTCGAACCCGGATCCCTTTCGGAAGAATGATCAGAAGCCATGGCTTAAACCGCTGCGTCATAGTACATATTTAAAGTAGAATTAATGAAAAAACCATCCTGTACTTGCATTGCGAATTTGTTCCATACACCTTTTTTCAAAGACTATGTCGACGCCCAGGTGGCGCAGAGGTCTAAGCGATGGCCTCTGTTCATTCGTCCGAAAGAGGTCCGGGTTCGAATCCCGGTGAAGCATGGATGTTGTGTTTGTCTTGGAGCACTGGCTCTCTCCCTTCCCTGGAACCAGGGACCCTAAATTAGGGACGAGTGACTACTTATAGCCCATTGAGTCACTTATGGTGGTCGTTAAACCGTCAATAAAAGAAAATACTATTTTGTTTTGTCCTTTAAAATTTTGAGTGCAAATGAAAAAAGTCCTTAACTAATACGTGCTCCAGCTGTGATTTCGAAAAAAATATCAGAAACGTTTCTAATTTTCGTTTTGTAGCGATTGAGATAGATTTAATTTTATAAATAAATTTAACAAAAGCTTTGAAATCGCAGCTGGAGCATATAATATGTAATAACCAAAGTTTAAAGACCAGAATGCAATAGCCTTTAAGAAAAAATGTATAGAATAAATAAACACCCTCCCCGGTGGCCCAGTAGTCTAAGCGCTGGCGTTTTGACCATTATTCCCAGATGGGTCCGAGTTCGAATCCTGGTGAGGCATCGATGTTGTGTTTGTCTTACGGTGCTGACTCTCTTCCTTCCCATGAACCAGTGGCTCTAAATTAGGAACGAGCGACTGCTTATAATCCAATGAGTTGTTCACGGTGGTATTTAAATCCCCAATAAAAAAAAGAGTAAAAACTGCTGGTATAGGGCACACGTACACTATATTGACAAAGGTCACGGAACACCCCTTCAAAAGCAAATGAACGGATCTGCTGCGTTGTTAAGCTGCGTGGTACAGCTGCAAAAGGTATAAAAACAAGCCTGCAGGTGACCGCGATCATATCACACTGTGAGATTGAGTGAAAATGTCACGGCGCGAGAGAACTGACTTTGATATAGCAAAGATTGTTGGGTGTTATATTAGTGGGTTGTCCATAAAAGAAACCGAGAGGTGCTTAAACCTACCCAAATCAACTGTTTTGGATGTACTGAATAAGTGAAAGATACATGGCGTGCCTGAAGCAGCAAAACGTACCGGCAGACCAAAAAAAGTCAGTGATAGAGGACGTCGAAGCTCGACGGAGTACTGCAAAAGACATCATTGTACAGGTTAGTAACAATGCTGGAACCTCGGTATGTACACGTACCATTCACAGAGAACTTCATTCCATAGGTTACCGTGGTCGGCGGTCGTGTGGCTGCTCATAAGCATTTTATCTCCACTTTGAATGCTACTCGTCGTTTAGCACGGTGTAAAGAATATTTATCGTGGTTTATAGATCAATCGAAACGTATCCTTCAGACTGTTGAATCCAGATACACGATACATCAGTCTGATGGCCCGTGTGTGGGTATGGCGGCATCCAGGGGAACGCTATTTACCACAGTGTACTGTTCCTACGGTCTAGTTTGGATTAGGCAGTGTACTCGTGTGGCGGTGTATTTCGTGGTATGATCCCGGCCCAATAGTTATCGAGGACAAACCTGTTAACCTGCACGTCTACCTCTGTATTCTGGACAATTATGTCCTACCAACTATGTAGCTATACAATGGAACTGTGCTTTGTTGGTACCAGCAGGATAATGTACCGAGCCATAAAACAAGGACTGTTAGGGCGTAGTTTGACGATAATTCCGTATCGTATGTAGACTGGCCAGTACAGAGCCCTGATCTTAATCAAACAGAGCACCTATGGGATGAATTAGGACACCGCATAAGATGGTTGGAACCCAGGCCTCCTACTAAGCAACAGTTAGCGGCAGCATTATGTACTTAATGGAAGAGCATACCTATTGCTTTGTTCCAAAACCTTGTCGAAACCACGTCTCGAATTGCCAGTGCATTTATTGAGGTCAAAGGTGGACCGACACCGTACTAATGTATGTGAATAAATGTAATGTTGTTTTTCTCTTCTAGGTGTCCGGTGACTTTTGTCAATATAGCGTATGTGTCAAATCGCTAAGTTTGAAAATTATTTGTTTGGGAAATGCCAGCGAAAATTATTTTTGTTAGGTAATTCGTAGAAAGGCAAGGAAGCCAAAAAATGGATTTGTAATATTAAAATAGATTAATTGTATTCATTAACTTTTAAGTGAACTACGACCACCCCTATGCAAATTAGGTTACACCCCATAATGGTATAACGAGGAAGAGAGTGTGGACTAACAGGCTAAAGTGGTGTATATAATCCTATGCCCCCTTCTATAATTTACCTACAAGCTTCAAAACATCTTATTCACAATTGAAATATATTTTGTTTTGCTTCTTCTAAATATTCATTCCTTCTGTCTCCTTGCTCCTTTTCTGCGATGGTTATGGTGATGTTTTTGGAATTTTTTTTCTTTTTCGGTTGTGCTTTCTGCTTAGCTATAAAGGGAGAAAATAAATCTGACTTATCGTCACCCTTATGCCATACTCCTGAAATTATAACTATTCCCTATGATTTACTTTTCTATATGGAAAATCTCACCAGCTTCAAATTTATTTTCTTCATCTTTCGGGTTGTCTAACTGGATATGAATCAGCTCCAAAAACTCCAGAAATTGTGTTATGTTACGCAAAGTGTTAACGGTAGTCAACGCTGTTTGTTCCCCACACTTAACTACAGGCAAACAGACAGACAAAATGGTAGCAAACGTCTGTAATCTTTCCTAAAAATCAAACCAAATAAAAAAAAATGTTTTCCTTTCTTTGTCGGAAGGGAGATACACAAACTCAGTTAAGGTTGCAATGTAATGTTCAATTATTTTCAGGCAAGCTCTCTTGATGCAAGAGAGAAACGATGCCTTTCAAGATTACCGAAATGTTTTTAAAACCAGAAAATAGAAAGAAACTTCTTGTCATTTTTATCAGTTGTGCGCCAACGGTGACAAATTTCATACGGAAACATTCTCTGCTCTGGATTTTGTTGAAGTTCAGGCAGTTACAAAGAACGATATGTCTGAGTTTTAGTTCAATGCCCTATTTTTTTTTTACCTTTTTTCTATATTGAGAGGAAAAAGCATTTCGGTAGTTCTCGTTCTCTGTACGGCGAATTTCATATCTTCTGCGGCTTGAAACCAATGCTTCGAATCAGTTTAGGATTCCTTAATCCCAGTTTTCAAGTCTTTGTGCCTCCATAACATTGCAGCGCCTTTTCTTAAGATTCGGCAGATATATCCTTTCGAATTTCATTGCTACGGCGATAAAAATACGAATGCTCAATCAGAAAACCGATTCTTCAAAGGACAACTGAGAAACACATAGGTTTTTTCACCTTAAACTTTTCTTCAGTTACTTTTTTTCCTATCCGCGAGAAGAAACGATTTTTATTTCTTTTTCCGCGAAAGTCCATAACCTAATCCTCTGAGTCCGAAACGTGACGTACTATCATCTTTTAATGCACAGTGAATGGTTTCTTCAATATTTAAGCACTGCACATCTCTCATTTTTAAATATTATAATACGATTCGGCTTCGTGAAAACTTCATGATTTAAAAAATTATTGGCTTAAAGTTTACGTATTTGTAAAAAAACGAAATAAAATTAAAATAAGAGATCCAATATGTTTCAATCAAAGCGCAGTGAATGTGCTTCAGGTGTTTGATCAACTCCTGCTAACGACGGAAATATATCAAAGTA
Source organism: Macrothele yani (assembly GCA_039090855.1). Taxonomy (NCBI): domain Eukaryota; kingdom Metazoa; phylum Arthropoda; class Arachnida; order Araneae; family Macrothelidae; genus Macrothele; species Macrothele yani. The sequence continues at coordinate 144,022,072 of CM077002.1, forward strand.
AACTGATCAGTGAATGAGAAAGGACGTGTAAAATCAGACTAAATTTTAAAAAATAGTAAATAAATGGAAAGTTAATTAAATGCTGCAGGGCTTTATTTTAATTCTTAATTTTCTTTCTTAAACTAATTTGGCAATTAAATGAAATACATGTTTTAAAATTAATGAAACGATTTAATAGCCCCATAAATTTAACGAATTTATTTAAAAACAAAACACATCAAAGAACTAACGGTTCAGTAAATTGAAGAACTAAATGAAAAAAATGCGATAATTTAATAAGTCGAATTAAAAATTAAACCAAATTTGCGAAAGCAAGATAAAAAAACGAAAGTCGATTACAGAGCAAAGTAAGAAATTAAATTATATTAAGCGAAATATTTAAAATCAAATTAAAGGTATACAGCAAAGTAAAAACTATATTAAATTGGAGAATCAAATTAGAAACTAAATGACATTGAAGAAATAAAATAGAATCTAGATCAAAGAGACGATGAAGAATCGAAAATTAACAAAACAAGTTGAATCGAAGCCAATAAGAAGCCCACTTAAAATTTAAGAACAGCGTTATATTTTAAACATAGCACACAATAGTACTTATAATGAGAGAAGCAGGAAAGGCGAAAGCCTGCTGCAAATTTTCAGTGCCCTGTTGTATTAAAACAGCTCAATAACGACGCACAAGCTGAATGCAAATTAATGTAGGTTGTGATACGCAAACCAGTGCAGCCGATAAAACAGAATCTTCTTCAGTGGCTATTAGTATACCATCGAAAGTTCAAATGCAAATCTGGAATTGTCGTTATCTTTATCATGTCACGAAGATGTCTAGAGGATTCATAATGATCAACAACGCTTGGGATATTAACTATTTGTTGATCTCATAGCCTTGGTATTGATTTGAACCAAGGCCGTCTAGAAAATACAAGACCATCACATTTTACTTAGAAGAGTTCCCTCTTTTTGTACAGTCATGCGGAAACCAATGCTTCCAATTGGTTTCAACGCTGTTGTGTATCATTTCATATACGACGCCAACAAATCAGTTAATGTAATATGAGAGTGACGTCATAAACGAAGGGAAGTCATCTCTCTAATGTCATGGCCATGAACTTTCTAGACGGCCTTGTTTGAACCTTGTCGGACAGTGATCTGGAGACCTCTTCTGGGAAGTTCAAAAGGACAACCCCTTAATATGACAGGTAGACGACATATTTGGGCGGGAGAATTTGACAGCACAGTTTTGAACCTCAACGCTGCCTCAGAAAACCAAGTACAGTGAAACATCTCTAAAGCGACCGCTGCTGGTTCGAAAAGCCGGTCGTTCAGAGGGGTGGTCGCTAAATAGGGGAAGGATTTAATGGCAATCCTATGAACAGTTTTGAGATCAAACCTTCATAAACTACTACATAACTTTTATAAATTACGTACTCTCAATTGCTGCATCACAGACATGATGCATTCCAGTGTATTTACATCACAGTATATGTAGCACAGTTACACATTTGGAAGGTAACTATAGCGGTAATCTAAAAAAATCATTTGAAAAACTAATGTAATGTCATTTGCTAAAATTTATCCGACTTTTATTTCAGCACGATTTTATTTAAGTTCCTCTTTATCTCACAGAATAGTTTCTCACTTTTCGTCCTTCAGGACAGTCATCCCTCTTAAGTGTCCTCTGTCCACCCAAAACGGGGAGTAAAGTAAAGATGAGTTTTAACTAGAGGTGGAACGAACCCTAAATTTTTTTGAAATCTGAATCCTAAAATATTCTCGAATCTCTCGAATCTTTCATATGAGAATAATTATAAGAAAAAAAGGGAAATAAAAGACTTCTGCGTAACATTAAAAGTTTTTAATTGAAGCGAAATTTGTGTTTAATGAAAAACAAATTAAATACAGTTTTCGAACAAGAAAGATGACACCAAATTTTCGGGTGTAATAAGCACGTCTTTTGAATCTGTTCTGACGCAAATTAAATTTATCAAAGCTATTCAAAGTCAATGGAACCGGTATGGAAAACAATAGTACCTGACGGAAGAAAGAAGTTTTTCAATCAGGTTTTTAATCCCTCAGATATTGCTCTAAACGGAATCGTGAGTTTACGCCTTCTGGTTGCAGACTTGTGCGTTAAGAAAAACATGAATTTATATGAGAAACATTTCGCACCGAAAACGCTCTCCAACAGAGAAAAAAAAAATTCAAATCGGACTCTTAAAAACAGAGATATCGACAAAAATAAGATATGAACCAACGCTCCCTGGCGGGGTAAAACATGCATTAATTTAAGAAGAACGTATTCTCAAAAGCTTTTTCGATTTGAGCAAAACAGGTCCACGTAACTATGTTTTCAGTCAAGTTTTCAGGAGCTCAGATTTCGCTGCAAATACATAAGAAGCAGCAATTAACACTTATGCCACCTGGTGGACAAACCATTCTTTACTGAACCTTAGACATATATGATAAATATTTTCCATCATGTGTTGTATGCGATACAGGAAGAAGTTTTCAAATCGGACTCCTTGAAGTAGAGATATTGATAAAAATAAGATATACATCTACGCCCCCTGGTGTAGAAACCATGCAGTATTCTAAGAAGGAAATGTTCCTAAAAAGTTTGTCGACATGAGCAGTATCGGTCTACAAACGACTTTTTTTCAATGGAGAATTTAGAAGCTCATATTTTGATGCAAATACATCAGAAGTGGAAATTAAGACTTATGCCTCTTGGTGGCCAAATTATTTTTTACAAAAATTAGAAATTATGTGCAAAGGATTTTCCATTATGATCTGTATCCAGTGCAGAAAGATTTTTCAAATCGCAGATTTAGAAGAAGAGATAGAAGAGGAAACGCAATTTACCTTTACGCCCCCTAACGGAAAGTCTATTAATTACTTGAAAATTTTGAAATTATATGATAAACGTCTCACAGTAAAAACACTGTTCAACAAAGAAGGGATTTTTCAAATCGGACTCCTAGAAGTAGAGATATTGTAAAGAATAAGATATACATTTAAACACTATAATTTGTGCATAAATACTAGTATTAAAAGAAATACGTCTTGTTGCACGATGATATTTATTCAGCTAAAAAGCGAAATTTATGTACAGTTTAAAAAACACATTAGCACTTTTGGTGTCACAGGGACACCTTCATCAGATGTGATTTCACCATGTGGTTACATGCTGGTCTTAAGTACGTGGAGCAGATGCATCATGGAAAGGTAATGTCAGTGTCACATGATAAACCAGATAACAAGACAGTCAAAAAAGCATAATTAGCCAATGAAAATTACTCAACAGAAACAATAGTTATTTTGCTGTCCTTCCCAATAAGGTTACTCCAGGGTTCACGTAAAACACAAGGATAATAGCCATTACAGCAACGTGTATTATAAGCCGAAATACATAGGCTTCCTGTAAATAACAAGGAATAAACAGAGTTAGGTGTGTTTATGATCTTAGCGTTGTCCCAGTCTGGGATGGAATTTACAGCACTCACAGTTCCTGCAAAAGAGGTGCTTTGGTGATTCATTTTTAACTCATATCTGTGTTCATTTAATCTCAAATCCAAATTTCTTTTGGTTGAACCCACATAATGATTATTTAGTTCACCAGAGATAGTGTCGAGCATAGGAATAACATACACACCACATTTTTTCCCTTTGTTAATTTTGTCACGATCGTTGCGGATAATGGAATATAGATTGCATGATCGTATTCCAAATTGTATTTTATGACGGGAACATATATTGGTTAGAAGGTTTACAATATGTGGATTGAAATCAAAAGATCCAACATACTTTTTAGGCACTTGTTCACTAATTAAAGCAGTTGACATAGCAAACCGTACTTTTCTGTGCACCTCCTTAACAACGTTGCCCGGTTAACCATGGTTTTTAGCAAAGGATGATATCCATTGTAGTCTCACAGTAAAACCAGTTGTCAACGCTACGTCTTCTCAATACCCCTCCATCAAACTCACGATAGAACTTGAAAATAATTTTGTTTTACCTTTTCTAGATTTTCAAATTACTCGTAACCCCTCGGACAATACCCTGTCTTTTGCCGTTTATCGAAAACCAACTTCCACACCCACTCTAATTCATTACAATTCTACCCACACTTTTCAGCATAAAAGTTCTGCTCTGCATTACCTATTTAGAAGAGCATATTCACATTCTTCTAGCCATTTTGCCACAGCTCAAGAACTACAATGGATATCATCCTTTGCTAAAAACCATGGTTACCCGTGCAACGTTGTTAAGGGGGTGCACAATAAAGTACGGTTTGCTATGCCAACTGCTTTAATTAGTGAACAAGTGCCTAAAACGTATGTTGGATCTTTTGATTTCAATCCACATATTGTAAACCTTCTAACCAACATATGTTCCCGTCATAAAATACAATTTGGAATACGATCATGCAATCTATATTCCATTATCCGCAACGATCGTGACAAAATTAACAAAGGGAAAACATGTGGTGTGTATGTTATTCCTATGTTCGACACTATTTCTGGTGAACTAAATAATCATTATGTGGATTCAACCAAAAGAAATTTGGATTTGAGATTAAATGAACACAGATATGATTTAAAAATGAATCACCAAAGCACCTCTTTTGCAGGAACTGTAAGTGCTGTAAATTCCATCCCAGACTGGGACAACGCTAAGATCATGAACACACCTAACTCTGTTTATTCCTTGTTATTTACAGGAAGCCTATGTATGTCGGCTTATAATACACGTTGCTGTAATGACTGATATCCTTGTGGTTTACGTGAACCCTGGAGTAACCTTATTGGGAAGGACAGCAAAATAACTATTGTTTCTGTTGAGTAATTTTCATTGGCTAATTATGCTTTTTTGACTGTCTTGTTATCTGGTTTATCATGTGACACTTACATTACCTTTCCATGATGCATCTGCTCCACGTACTTAAGACCAGCATGTAACCACATGGTGAAATCACATCTGATGAAGGTGTCACTGTGACACCAAAAGTGCTAATGTGTTTTTTAACCTGTACATAGACTTCGTTTTTTAGCTGAATACATATCATCGTGCAACAAGCCGGATTTCTTTTAATACTAGATATACATCTACTCTTCCTGGCGGAGAAACCATGCGATATTTTTAAGAAGAAGATATTCCGAAAAGGTTTATTGACGTCAGTGGCATCGGTCCACGAAAGACGTTTTTCAATCGAGATTTTAGAAGCTCAGATTTTATGGCAAATACATCAGAAGCAAAAATTAACACGTACGCCTCCTGGTGGCGAAATTATTCTTTACCAAAAATTAGAAAGTATATGCAAAATATTTTTCATCAGGAGCTGTATCCGCTAAAGAAAACATTTTTCAAATCGGAGTTTTAGAAGAAGTGATATCGGGAAAAACGAATTTATTTTTACGCCCTCCCCCAGTGGAAAATCTCTGCGTAATTTGAAAAAGTAACTATGTCTAAAATACTCTTCGACATAAATGGAATCGAAAGATAAAATAATTTTCTCAATCGGTTGTTTAGAATTAAATATGTGGAATAAGACGTATTTTTGAATTTAACATCATCTGCATTTACGATACGAAATGAAGGATCATCGTTCGCATATTGCATGCTTCCTAATGCAAAAAGAGTTTTTCAAATCGGACTATGGTTGCAGAGATATCGTATCTACAGACGGACGGACGGACAAACTGATAAAATAAGCACGATCTTTTTTTACAAAAAACGTACTAAAAGATATACCCATACTTTTTAAGAAGATACAAATGAAATTTATAATTTACATTTACTATATGAAATACATAGCTCTTGAGTATTGAGGTTCATTTCCATTTTCTGAACATAATTTGCCAAAAAAATATTTGAGTAACGATTCACACTTTTGACATTTTTCTTTAATAACAAAAGTTCCAAGACCTTTTAAAATCAAAGCAAGTGTCGAGGTGGAGAGGATTATTTCAAGAGTTAATGTAGATAAACACCAAACATGGAACGCTAAATTGAGTACATTCTTTCTAGGAAATTAAGAAAAAATCCAAAACAAGTTTGTTTTAAGAATTAAAAAAACACTAAAATCTGAACTCTTTCAGGGCAATGTAAAAAAAAACAACAACAACAGAAACCTTCAATAGAGATGTTTATTTAAAAACACTAGCATTCGAACTCGCTCTGGTTCTAGCCTACTTCGTTTTTTTTTATCAGCTACAACACCTGATGTGCAGAACAGTCTTTTTGAGATTACTGTCGATGGTGGTGTGATTAAAAACTTTTTAGAGAGTATCGTCAAATTTTAGAAGTAACGAGCTATTTCAAATAGCTGTGTACACACTGTAGACGATCTTCTTCTATTGTTATCTAATGTCAGAACTGGTCTTGCTGACAAACATTCGAAGATTGAAAAGATTCGAATGACGAAAAAAGCGTGAAGATTCGAGTTTTCGAATCTCGAATCTTTTCAAGATTCGTGGGATTCGAGGATTCGAATGTCCCATCCTTAGTTTTAATTATCACTCCTGTTTTCATCCTTTGTAGGAAGTGTGGTGACGGGGTCTCTGTCTTTCTTTACGTTACTACGTCAGCCATTAGAATTACCTGTCGTCGCCAAGAACTCCTTCACCTTCCCCCTCAATTCCGTGCAGGAGGAAACTTACTAGCTATTTAAAGTGACCCCTACCTACTAATACACATTTGTTTAATTAACTATTTCATGGTTCCAGGGTATAGAGAAAAGTTTCAGCGGGTATGATAATCCGGACAACGAGGTTTTTGTGCAGCGGTCCTTACGGAAAGATGGTCGTTAAGACGAGGTGAGCCGTCTTTTAATAGGAGGAAGTCGTCAAATAGATGTGGTCGGTAAGTGACGATTCACTGTACTCGCTTCTGCTGTGACTGGAAGATTCCATTATTGTAAACTCTACGCACTGAGAGTCAGTCGCTTTTCTTTCTCGCACTGAGAGTCAGTCTCCTTTCTGACGAGTGCGTAGATTTCTGGTTTTTTGTCAAAGACGGTCCCGTGTTCGGGTCCCAGATCAAGCATGGTGGATATCTTTACGTTACGGGGATCTCTAGCTTCCATCCCTAGGACCAGCGGCTCTGAATTAAGGACGGCCGACTGCTTGTAGCCCCCAGAGCTGCTCACGGTGGTCGTCCAACTCCCAAACAACGACATATGCACTGACACTGAAACGTTCTGCACGTATGCCGTTTCGTGCCAACTATGGGCGCCTCTGCTTGACACTGCGGCACGAATATATAGATATTCATGATCCCCAGTGTGTCACGTGTGTCTCTGGAGTAGGACAGTCTAGTTCTGAAGCCTGTAACCCCCTTACACATCTCATAAAATCAGCGAAAGTAAGGATTTTGGTATTGGAAATATGACTGTGTGGCCTAATTTTTCATTGAATGGCCCAATAGATGCCCGCATTTTCACCAAAACTTGCAGCACATTACTGAAATGAGATTCTGATTTCTATGTAAAATTATATGGCAATGCAGATGGCGCAAATTTCATCCCAGTGAAAGAAAACTCTCGTAACTGCAGAGATCCATATCCGATAAACACCGTGAAGTACAATTTATGAAACGAACAGAACAGTCTGCATTTTCTCCAGACCTCAATCCCATTAAACTTCTAAGGAATGCCATACAAAGAAGCATTGTAGAATTATATGTCCCTACCTAAACCCTTTGTGACCTAAAGTCAGTTCTCATTCGATAGCGCCAATTAAAACCTTTTCACCCGGTGTATCATCAAATTGACAGAATAGTTTGTTGGAGCCCAAACTTTATTGCTTACAGAAGCTGGCAAGGGACATTCTTTGTGGAATATGCGTTTTATATAATAAACAGACACATTTTGGGCTGGAAGTATGTGTTTTTTTATTTTGTTTGTTACAAAACTAACTACTACCTCCTGATTATAAAGCATATTCCCTTCACATCATCCTTGAAGTTAAAAGTTCACTAGTAAGCCCTTATTTTAGCCCGGTATTAGGATTGGGTGCTGTTTTTTTCTCTGGGTTTTTCCTCTTCCCAGGAGCAAGTGGCTCCAAATTTGGAACAGACGATTCTTAATAGTCAGTAGAATTGGTCATCGTGTTATCTCAACACTTCCAAAAAAACTGGTTTCTTACTTTTCGAAGTGTGCCCATTTTCATGTTCCATTCTTAAATTTTCACAAGCATTGCAAACGAAATTAAAGCAGTATGCCTGAACATAAATGAAATTCAAAAATTATATATAAAACTAAATAAAATTAAAGTACTAAAGTTAAACTGAAAGTTATGTTAAATTCAATAATATGAGCTGCATTTAAGAAAGCAGAATTATCATCTTCTGGGCCTCACAGACTGCCGAGTTGTTCGAAGCGTTTCATGCAAATACAAGTCTTTCAGATAACCTCATTTACCCTTGTTCGTCGATCCCGAACAACTGTTGGGAAGTTCTGCTATCTGCCTATTTATTGAGTGACGTCGGTTTGGGTCTGTTCAACTCTGCGCGAGGGATACCCATGTCAAATGGCCATCACCCCTATTTCTAATATTTTAATCTTTTGTCATCTGTGTGTGTGTGTGTGTGTACGCGCACACACACACATAGCAGACAAAACGTGGTGTTGAACTGACCCAAACCGAACGTAACTCGATAAATTGGCGGGTAGCAGGGCTTCCTAACAGTTGTTCGAAATCGACGAACATGGTTAAACGCGGTGATCTGAATGACTTAGATCGTAGACGCACTGTCCGCGCAAAAAATGAATCATTCTATGGCCCAAGTGGTAAGAACCCTAGGTTCCTGAGGGCAACCTTATCCAGGGTGTACCGAGACTATACCATCGACGGGCGTACCAGCATCCAAAGAGCAAGCGGTGATTGGTCACATGCTCTTGATTAAAGGAGTCGACGTTAACTATCCAGGCTCGTACAGACGGACAGCCGTCAGCAAGGAAACAGTACCCCACACGATGCATACCCTCGGCAACAGAAGCCGACGCCCTATTCGTGTGTCACTGTTGATTGCGCATCGTCGAAAATTACGCTTCGCCTTGTGCAGGGAACATCAGATCTTTACCTCTCGTGTGGTCGGGTGAATCCCGTTTTTTGTTGTGCTGAGCTGAAGAGAAGGGTGCTGGTGTGGCGTCGACAGCATGAGGCGGAGTCGTTCCATGTTGGCTATCTTCAAGGCGGTGATGGTTTGGGGAGTCTTCTCATGGGACACATTAGGTCTGTTAGTGTGTCTGGAGAGGTCCTTAACTGCTGCGTGCTGCCAGTATGTGCTGGCTGATCGCCTACGCACTTTCATGAATTTAGCGCATCCTGCGGTCAATGGTCCGTTTATAGTATTATTATTTCAATCTTGGAGTTAGATTTTAGCTTCTGCATTCTGCAGTAGACGATTGTTACCAAAAGTTGACAATCCCCTCACTAACGCACTTGAGATTAAGCTTTCCTTTCTGGTTGGGGCCAGGTTTCAGCTTGCGCATGCGCAAATTGACTTTTGTAAAACGTCACATTTCACAGGTGTCGAAGTCGTTTCTTATGTTCGTCTAAACCTGAATAATAATAATAATAATAATAATAATAAGCGCTAAGGGGTTTGGGAGAGGTAGTACCTTTCACCATGGAGGAATAGCCTCCTTGGACAATGGTCATCACCATCCCCAGGGATAAGTGAAGCCAATATATGTTCTATGAACACTTAATCTGTCCTTGTCCAAGACTGTCTGTTAGTGGTAAAGAGCCACACCCTTCCCGAGGTAGCGTTTTTCAAGATAGCAAAACACGGCTGATCAAGAGGAGTAAACCTCGAAAAAAACTCACCTTTTCTAAGGTGTGAGCAACCGTGTGCCGTAAAACAGCATCAGAGAATATTGCTACGGGTTAGAAGTCATGAACGTATGCCTATCAGGAAGTGGCGACACCTGACGGAAAACATTTTTTTTTTTTTGATTGTAGGTTTAACGACCACCGTGAGCAACTCAATGGGCTATAAGCAGTCTCCCGCCCCTATTTTAGGGTAGCTGGTTCCAGGGAAGGGAAAGAGCCAGTGCTGTAAGACACACACAACATCCATGCCTGACCGGGATTCGAACCCGGACCCCTTACGGACGAATGATCAGAGCCCATCGCTTAGACCATTGCGCCACCGGGGCGGCGAAAAACAAAAATTCATAGTACGCAGGGATCTGCTATGAATGACAAAATACATCCCTAATAACTCGTGGGACGACGATGAATAATAAAACTAAACCTTCATATACCACAAAGAGGAAAGCAATAGAGGTTGGTGCTATTCCTAACCATGAACAGCTTAAAACTGTGCTGAACATTTCCGGCAGCTCTTCTTAGTTTAATGGTATTACCGGAAAATTGCGACGTCAACACCTTGTCGCCACCACTGCCAGTGTTTCAACTGCTTATTATACAATCGACCACTAAAGCGGGTTTCGCACGATAGCTCATCAAATGGACCACTGGAATAAAGATGAAATGCGGTGTTGCATGAGATGTACAAATATAGAAACAAGTATGACAACCTTTAGATCAAGACTTCATCATATGTTTTTGGATATGCATCCAGAACTAAAAATGAGAGTGAGTAAACAAAATTTTGTGCATCACAGAAGAGCCATTGCCACCAGGAACCTTCTGTCCGCTACAGAAATACAAGAAATAACAAGAAAGATAACACCGAATTTTCGGGTGTAATAAGCACGTCTTTTGAATCCGTTCTGACGATATTAAATTTATCAAAGCTATTCAAAGGCAATGGAACCGGTATGGAAAACAATATTATCTGACGAAAGAAAGAAGTTTTTCAATCGGGTCTTTAATCCCTTAGATATTGCTGTAAACGGAATCTTGAGCTTACGAACTCTTAGAAACAGAGATATCGACAAAAATAAGATGTTACCTTACGTCACCTGGTGGGAAAACCATGCATTATTTTAGGAAAAAGGTATTCGCACAAGGTTTATCCATATGAGCGGTATCGGTCCACGAAAAAAATTTAGTCGAGTTTTCAGGAGCCCAGATTTTGCTACAAATACATCAGAAGCAGAAATTAACACTTATGACCACTGGTGGACAAACCATTCTTTACAAAACATTAGAAATTATGCGAAAAAAATTTTCCATCAGGTCTTGTATGTGATACAGGAAGAATTTTTCAAATCGGAGTTTTAGGAGCAGAAAACAAAATTTACCTTTATGCGCCTAGCGGAAAGTCTTAAATGATTTACGTGAAAATTTTGAATTTATAGGAAAAACATTTCGCATCGGAAACACTATCCAACAACGAAGAAATTTTTCAAATTGGACTTTTAGAAACAGAGATATTGACAATAAGATATACATCTACGCCCCTGGCGTAGAAACCATGCACTATTTCAAGAAGAAAATGCTCCTAAAAGGTTTGTCGACATGAGTAGCATCGGTCAACAAAAGATTTTTTTCAATCGAGATTTTAGAAGCTCATATTTTGCTGCAAATACATCAGAAGCGGAAATTAAGACTTACGCTACCTGGTGGCCATACCATTTTTTTTACAAAAAACAGAAATTATGTGCAAACGATTTCCCATCAGCAGCTGTATCCGGTGCAGAAAGAATTTTTCAAATCGGACGTTTAGAAGCAGAGAAGTAGTGGGAAATGCAATTTACCATTACGCTCCCTAGCGGAAAGTCTATGAATTACTTGAAAAGTTAGAATTTATAGGAAAAACATGTCACACTAGAAACATTATCCAACAAAGAAGGAATTTTTTAAATCGAACTCCTAGAAGTCGAGATATTGACAAAAATAAGATATACATCTACGCCCCCTGGCGCAGAAACCATGCACTATTTTAGGAAGAAAATGTTTCTAAATGGTTTGTCGACACGAGTAGTATCGGTCTACAAACGACGTTTTTTTCAATCGATAATTTAGAAGCTTTAGTTTTGCTGCAAATACATCGGAAGCAGAAATTAACATATACGCCCCCTGGTGGCCAAACGATTTTTTTTACAAAAATTAGAAATTATGTTCAAACGATTTCCCATCAGGAGCTGTATCCGGTGAAGGAAGAATTTTTCAAATCGGATATTTAAAACCAGAGATATAGGGAGAAACGCAATTTACCTACACGCCCCCTAGCGGAAAGTCTATGAAATACTTGAAAATTTTGAAATTATGTGAAGCAGATGTCACACTGGAAACACTATCTAACAAGGAAGTAATTTTTAAAATCGAACCCCTAGAAGTAGAGATATTGACAAAAATAAGATATACATCTACGCCCCCTGGCGCAGAAAACATGCATTATTTTAAGAAGCAAATGTTACTAAAACGTTTGTTGACATGAGTAGTATCGGTCTACAAACGACGTTTTTCCAATCGAGAATTTAGAAGCTCATATTTTGCTGCAAATGCATCAGAAGCGGAAATTTAGATTTACGCCACCTGGTGGCTAAACCATTTTTTTACAAAAATTAGAAATTATGTGCAAACGATTTCCCATCAGGAGCTGTATCAGGTACAGAGAGAATTTTTTAAATCGGAGATTTAGAAACGGAGATATAAGGAGAAACGCAATTTACCGCTACGCCCCCTAGCGGAAAATCTATGAATTACTTGAAAATTTTGAAATTATACCAAAAACATGTCACACGGAAAACACTATCCAACAAAGGAGGAATTTTTCAAATCGGACTATTAGAAGTAGAGATAATGACTAAAATACGATGCAAATCTACGACCCTGGCGGAGAAACTGTGGGATATTTTAGGAAGAAAATATTCCGAAAACGCTTATCGATGTGATTGGCATCAGTCCACGAAAGAATTTTTTCAATCGATATTATAGAAGCTTACATTTTGTGGCAAATACATCAGAAGCTAAAATTAACACTTACCCCCCTGGTAGCCAAAGTTTTCTTTACCGAAAATTCGATATTATATGCAAAAGATTTTCCATCAGGAGATATATCTGCTGAAAAAAAAAATTTCAAATCGGAGTTTTAGGAGAAGGGTTATCGAGAAAAATGTAATTTATTTTTACGCCCCCTAGCAGAAAATCTATGCGTAATTTGAAAAGGAAACCAAATCTAAAACACTCTTCGACATAAATGGAATCGAAAGATAAAAGATTTTTTTCAATCGGATGCTTAGGAGCAAACATGTGGATTAAAACGTAATTTTGAATTCGACATCATCTGCATGTACGCCCTCTAGTGGCAAAATTATACATCGTAAAAAGAAATAAAAAACTAAATAAAGGATCATCATTCGTATATTTCAAGCTTCTGAATGCAAAAAGGATTTTTCAAATCGGACTAATAGTTGCAGAGATACCGTGGGTACATACAGGACGGACGGACGAACAAACTGATAACAGAAGCACGATGGGTTTTTTTTACAAAAGACGTGCTAGAAAAGGAAATAATAGTGGAACTCACCCAGAACAACTTACATCAAACAAATAACAATGAAGAACAGGGGAAAAGCAAGCAACTTTCTCCAGAAAAAATAGAAACTTGCAATACGTTAGTCAGTATCTCAGTGCAAGATGCTCAGAATTGTGAACATAACTACATACTGAAACATGAAATTGAGTACTATTTTAACACAGCTTTAACAGAATCTTTAGGAACAGACCCTTCCGCTGGACATGGAATTCCTAAATTGGTGCCAACTCGCAAGGTTCAACAAATTATATGCCACCTAAATGTGTTTTGCCCGGTCATCTTCAAACTTGCAATCAACTTGAACTACTTCATGTCTCCGCATTTATTGTGCTGCTGTTGCTACCACTAGAACAATAGGAATAAAGACAAGAACACAGGAAAGTCAGAATATGTGGAACCAAAACCCAAAGAAACCTAAATGGAGGATACGATTAGAAAAGAAAGTTAGCATTATCAACAATTGAACTCAATACAAAAGAATGACACGACCAAATAAATTAAAGAAAAAAGTAGCTAAGTTTTTAAAACAAAGATATATTGAGAAATTATATTATTCCGATTTAACTGCTGCTATTGACAAATATACACAACGGCTTGGTGTATATACAAAACCGTTAAGGAGAAATAAAGAGTGCTATGAGCTTAAAGCCCAAAATGCCCATTTTCCTTGGAATCAACAAACGTTTTACAGAACCTTGCAGGATAAGATTAGCAGTTATAATAACGGAGCACCAACACTAACTGACATTACACAGTTTTGGTCTAAAATATGTAAAAAAGCAGAGAGCTTCGAAAAAACAGCAAGCTGGATTGCAGAAGAAAAAGGCATTCAGAAAGCATAACAGACATGCCAAACACTTATATTTCCGTGCGCGACTTGGCTGGAGCTGTTAGAAAAACCATCAACTGGAAAAATGATCAAATGATCTTTTGTAGAAGATTTTAGGAAGGGAGTGTCTGACCTAAAGGTCTTAAACAAACCTTAGAAACAGGAAGCTAAGAGATTTGGGCCTGAGTGCTCGATAGGAAAGTGAGACGGAAGCGAGGTAGAAAGGGGAGAAAGACACCCTTATTTATTAACGGGGGCCAGTACCCGGGGTCCGACGGCTTAACGTGCCCTTCCGACGCACGGCGGATATTTAGTGGATCGAGCGTTCGTACCTGCCTGAGATCGAACCTGAGGTCCTTTCCGCGGCAGTCACGAACGTTGCCCACTAGGCCACCAGCGGCCCAACGCATCAACTTTAAAGCCCCAGGACCTGATCATGTCCAAAACTTTTGGTACAAAAAATTGACTGTTACGCATGCTGATATAGCGTGATACTTCAATGAACTACTAGAAAATCCTTATAAAATTCCAATATTCTTTACAAAAAGAAAAACCTTTCTTTTACCGAAAGATAGTAATACAGCTAATCCATCAAAATACAGGCTTATTACATGTCTTCCGACAATTAATAAGCTTCCAACATTCACTTTAACTATGAAGATAAACAATCACCTAAGAGATAATAGTATGATTACAAAAGAACAACAAAAAAGATACCACCGAATTTTCGGGTGTTATTAGCACGTCTTTTGAATCCGTTCTGACGCAAAATAAATTTATCAAAGCTATTCAAAGTCAATGGAACCGGTATTTAAAACAATAGTATCTGACGGAAGAAAAAAGTTTTTTAATCGGGTTTTTAATACCTCAGATATTGCTGTAAACGGAATCATGAGCTTACGAACTCTTAGAAACAGAGACATCGACAAAAATAAGATTTGACTTTACGTCCCCTGGTGCGAAAACCATGCATTATTTTAGGAAGAAATTATTCACAAAAGGTTTATCCATATGAACGTTATCGATCAAGAAAAAAGAAATTAGTCGAATTTTCAGGAGCCGAGATTTGCTACAAATACATCAGAAGCAGAAATTAACACTTATGCCCTCTGGTGGCCAAACAATTTTTTACCGAACTTAAGAAATTATGTGAAAAATAATTTCAATCAGGTCTTGTATCCGATAAAGGAATTATTTTTCAAATCGGACTCCTAGAAGTAGAGATATTGACAAAAATAAGATATACATCTACGCCCCCTGGCGTAGAAACCATGCTCTATTTTAAGAAGAATATGTTTCTAAAAGGTTTGTCTACGTGAGTAGTATCGGTCTACAAACGACGTTTTTTTCAATCAAGTATTTAGAAGCTCATATTTTGCTACAAATACATCAGAAGCGGAAATTAAGATTTACGACCCCTGGTGGCCAAACCATTTTTTACAAAAATTAGGATTTATGTGCAAACGATTTCCCATCAGGATCTGTATACTGTGCAGAAAGCATTTTTCAAAGCGGCGATTTAGAAGCAGAAATATAGGGGGAAATGCAATTTACTTATACGCCCTCTAGTGGAAAGTCTATGAATTACTTGAAAATTTTGAAATTATATGAAAAACATGTCGCACGGAAAACACTATCCAACAAAGAAGGAATTTTTCAAATCGGACTCGTAGCTAGAAGTAGAGATATTGAAAAAAACAAGATATATATCTACGGCCCCTGGCGAAAAAACTGTGGAATATTTTAGAAAGAAGATATTCCGAAAACGTTTATTGATGTGAGGGGCATCAGTCCACAAAAGAATTTTTTCAATCAATATTTTAGAAGCTGTGATTTTATGGCCGAAGCATCAGAAGAAAAAATTAACACTTGCGCCCCCTAGTGGCCAAATTATTCTTTACCAAAAATTTAAAATTATATGCAAAAGATGTTCCATCAAGAGATGTATTCGCTGAAGAAAAAAATTCAAATCGGAGTTTTAGAAGAAGAGTTATGAGGGAAAGTGTACTTTACTTTTACGCCCCCTAGCGGAAAAATCTATGCTTTAGTTTGAAAAAGTAACAATATCTAAAATACTCTTCGACATAAATGGAATCGAAAGATAAAATAATTTTTTCAATCGGTTGTTTAGAAGCAAATATGTGGAATAAAACGTATTTTTGAATTCGACATCATCTGTATTTACGCCCTCTAGCGGCGAAATTGTACATCGTAAAAAAAAAACTATAGAAGTATTATCATTCGCATATTTCAAGCTTCTCAATGCAAAAAGAATTTTTCAAATCGGACCAATAGTTGCAGAGATATCGTGGGTACAAACGGACAGACTTACGGACGGACAAACCGATAACATAAGCACGATCTTTTTTTACAAAAGACGTGCCAAATAGATGTTATACGAGATGTAAAGGATGCAAAGATCAAGTAATTATTGATAGCATTGTGGTAAATCAGGCAGTTAAGAAGAAAAGAAACTTCAGCATGGCTTATTTTGACTACAAGAAAGTATTTGATTCAATTCCGCATGATAACCTCATAGAAATACTGAATATATATAGAGAGAACAACAAACGTAATTCAGTTGCTTCATCAAGCCATGTTCCAGTGGCAAACAAATCTATATATATCAGATGGAACGAAAATGATTAACTCTAGAAATATCAGAATCAGGAAGGATATTTTTCAAGGGGACTCTCTCACTGCAATTTGGTTTTGCGTAGGCCTTAATCCTCTCAGTCACCTACTAGGCAGCACGAAATATGGATTCAGTATAAACGGGACTAAAAACACAAATTCATACAATCAATCATTTATTATATATGGATGACCTTAAAATATACAACAATTCAAAAACACAATTTAATAAGCTTCTACAGATTTCTGCCACGTTTATCAGAACAATTCCCATGGACTTTGGCTTAGACAAAAGTAAGCTGGTGCATTTAGAAAGAGGAGTTCTGGTTAAATCTGATGGTTTCTCTTTAGACAACAATGAAATATTTGAAGATTTAAATGCTGAAAATGAATACAAGTACTTGGGATTTTTACAAGCACGTGACATTAAACACTGTATAATTAAGAATAATATAATAGATAAGTTCCATCATCGACTTAAAATGCTTCTAAGGGCATATCTAAACACAGCTAATATGGTGAAAGCAATTAAACGTTTTGCAGTCCCGGTTCTAACTTATTCTTTGGGTATAATCAGATGGTCCAAAACAGATCTTGAGGAATTCAACAGAGCTGTGAGATCAATCATCCAACATCAAATGAGACACCCAAAGGCAGCCGTAGAGCTCATCGCATTCCCACAAGGAGAAGGAGGATTAAGTATTCTTGAGACAAAGCGCCTTCACGATGCGCAAATTTGCTCACTGCGGAAAGACTTCAATCTAAATACACTGCTGGCCACCAAAAATGCAACACCAAGAAGGACATGAGATAGCAAAGCCAGATTTACTGGACACATAACAACAGATACAAAGATGAAACGATTGAGCTTACAGGCCCGTGCGACTTGCGCAACACGCAGACATCAATAGCTCGTGTGGCCGCCACGGCTTGCAATAACGGCCTCAGCACGCCGCGGCATCGAACGAAAAAGGCTTTGGATGTGGGCTTGGGGTATGTCGGTCCAGGCTACTTCCACGCGTTGCCACAGTTCATCAGGCGTAGCCGCGGGTACTGCTTGCCGGGCCACTCGGTTGCCGATCAGCAACCAGACGTGTTCGATGGGTGATATATTGGGAGAACAGATGGGCCACGGCAGCAGTGGCACCTGGTGGGCCATGAAGAATTGCTGCACGATGCGTGCCACGCTCGGACACGCGTTATCCTGTTGAAACGTGGCCACTGGATGGTCCTGCAGGTAAGGGAGGACTACAGGCTCCAAAACGTCAGAGATGTAGCGGTGACTGTTGAGTGTAACGGCGATGCGTACCAGAGGGGTGCGGTTGTCATATCCAATTGCGCCCCAAACAATAACGCCAGGCGACGGACCGGTATGGCGATGCATAATGCAGGCGTCATACAGTCTCTCGCCGCGGTGCCGCCACGCGCGGATACAACCATCGTGGTGTTGCAGGCAGAAGCGGGATTTGTCGGAGAAGATAATGTCGTGCCATTCCGTAGTCCAAGTGCGGCGTTCAGCGGCTCACTGCGGTCGCACTAGCCAGTGGTGTAACGTCAATGGTAATCGGAGCAATGGGCGTCGTGCGACAAGTACTCGCTCCTGCAGACGACGTCGAACGGTACGTGCTGCACAGGTTGTTGCGCAACACACCCTAATTCTTGCGCTAACGTTCGTGATGTGGCGGTGCGAGCCGTCAACGCCAGCAGCACAATTTGACAGTCTTCTCGTTTGGTGGTGTGCCGCGACTGCGGCAATCGCTCACGTCGTTCCGTCCGTCCCTCCTGCACCCACCGAATCCATACTCACCGCACTGTGGCTGGATGTCGTCCCACACGGCAGCCGATGTCTCGGTACGATAAACCGCTGTCGCGATAAGTCACTATTCGTTCCCCTGCTGAACTCTGAATCGTGCTGGAATGACTGCCGTATACTGCGACGAGGCATCAGGAAGCTTCATACGTACAGGGCCGGCAGCACAACACACTTCCTCTACTTACACCCCGCCTTCTGTGCACCATTCTTATAGTGCTTCTAGGTGGCGTGCCGGGCGCACGTGATTTGCATATGCCCTGCAATGCTAATCGGATGCTTCCTTCTTCGTGTTGCATTTTGGGTGGCCAGCAGTATATAATGAAAATATTATGTCTGATGTCATATGTGATGCAGACATAGAGAGTTAGACAGATACCAGAGGTTGACAAGAATGCCTCAAATGATTGAAGAGAGGAAAATTATAGTTGAAAAAAATTATAAAAAAATGAAGTTGACCAGAATGCCTCAGTGATTAAAGAGAGGAAAATTATATGGAGATACTATAGGGTTTATGATGGCTATTCAAGACAAACTGATTGCAAACAAAAATTACAGAAAATACATTTTAAAGGTGAATCTGCAAAGTGGCAAGTGTAGAAGATGTGATACCTGCAATGAGACCATGGAAAATATCTGCGGAAGATACACCATGCTAGGAAACGTTGCTAAGATGATACGTGAACAATTAATGCACGGTACAGAACTATCAGTGTCAGAAGTACCATACTATAAATCTCACTCAACCCACCGAGATACTAGATAGTAAACAATTAACATTATATTGGGACCGTGAGATTAAAACAGATGTAACCATTTCTACCAATCGTCCAGCCATAGTGTTATATGACAAAAGGCAGAAGGAAGCAGTCATATCGACATATCTGTACCGTTGGTCCGTAGTACTCAGAATACCTATGCTACAAAAATCAACAAGTATGTGGAACTGGATGAAGAGATTAAACAGATGTGGAAGCTGAAAACAGTGCACATACATCCACTGATTATCTCTGCAACTGGTATAATTCCTCAGACTTTTATAACTCATCTTGATGAATTAGGTCTACAACACCTAAGGTCCAAAATCCAAGAAGCAGTAATTCTCGATACGTGCCACTTCGTACGACGATTTTTAAACCATGAGCAATGTCTTTACTTGACTGAGTGTCCGTACTGACAAGTGGAACATGCTACAGATGCCATTGCTGTAGATGAGAAAAGTAAATAAAATATAATAATAATAATAATAAATATTGCTTTTGAAAACCTAAACAGTCCAGATGCTTATTATCGCCACCGCCATAATTTCAAAATGCTTTGTGTTGTACTTAAATGTGTACTCTGGAATCATTCCTTTTATAGTGAATAAATTAAGAAGACATGCATTTAATGCAAACAGACGGTGACATCGCTCTGTCCACGTTACTAGTTGAGTGAGTTCGCCTTTCTGTGTAATGGGAACGCACTCGGCTAGTTATTGAGAGTTCAGGATTTCGATCCCAGCTGTGTCGGATGAACCATTTTTCAGTTGCTATGCGTTGTTTATAATAACGTGGACCGAGCAATGTCATCGTCTATTTGCATTCCTTTTATTTCGTACCCACAAAAATCTTGCCATTCAAAAGATGCGTAGCATAAATTATCTACGATGAGTATCAGGGTACTCACTTGGTTTTATTTTATTTTTGTTTTGGTGGAAGGCTATAACGGTCTCTTAGGAAACGAAGTAAGAACTACTGTCTTCCTAATTTTGGGTCAGTAGTTTGGGGGACGGTCACGACCTGGGCCGTAAAGAAAGATATTAACTCATGTCTCATTCGTGGCTACGCGCCTATACCCAAATTGGATAACTGAAAAGGACCCCTAGTTATTGGGGTAAAAAGTAGCGATTTAAGGCATTAGCTCGATCTATTTATCATTTTACAAATTAAACCACACCGCATTATTACGTAAAAGGCAGCTGCTCTGTGCACTCGCACACCAGGACAGCTAATAAAATTGAATTAAATTCATGTTATTATACTTGGCATGACTTTTGTTGTTACGATGATGTAGAATTGCCAGTTAATTTATGACACAAGTGGAAAATGAGACTCCCACGCTAGTCACATCATTCAGAGACGCAACAGAGGAAATCGTAGACGACGATATGTGTACCAGTATGGTAGTTGCATGAAACTTGTTCTTATGCTCTAAAGTTTTTTGCGATGATTTGTCCCTTTTTAGGAAGTGGAGACTCAAAATTTGTGGAAATCTATTATAAATATAGAGTGTAATTCAAAATTATTCATTTGATTTCAGAAGAGCATGATTCCATACCTATCAATCAAGTAAGGTCTGTGAATACACCAAATGAAAGAGGAAATATCAGGGTTTTATTAGGTCACCACGAGAGGGCCCCACTGTCACTGTGGGGCCGTCTCGTTTGTATTGTGCTGTTCACCGTTTCCTCAACGAAGTACTCCCTTGCCATGGATTGGTCGCAGTGGTCCCCATGACTCGGTGCTCTACAAATGGTCATTTAGGTCACCGGAACTTACACCACGTGCGACTTCATCTTTTGGGGGTATGTTAGGGATACTGTGGACATGTCACCGTTGCTAACAACACTGGATGAGCTCAAAGAATGCATTGTTACTGAGGTGCAGTCAGTGACAACGGGCATGCTGACACGAATGTACCTGCGCATTAGAAAGGTTGCCTGCAACCCTGGAACTTATCCAGGGTTGTAGCCGACGGTGGCATGTACACAGCATCCTTAACATACCTCCAAAAGAAGAAGTTGCACGGTGTAAGTTCCGGTGACTTAAGTGACCATTTGTAGAGCAAATGGTCACTTAAGTCATGGGGTCCACTGCGACCAATCCAATGGCAAAGGGGCACTTCGTTGAGGAAACGGTGAACAGCACAATACAAACGATACTGCTCCTCAGTGACAGTGGAGCTCTCTCGTGGTGACCTACTAAAACCCTGAGATTTCCTCTTTCGTTTGGTGTATTCACAGGCCGTACTTGGTTAATAGGTATGGAATTATGGTCTTCTGAAATCAGAGCAATTATTTTGAATTACCCTGTATTATTGCTTCAAACTTTGTGTTTTTTGATATGGAAAGCTAACGAAAAGTGTAAAAAGAAATAACTTTTATGATGTTCTATCTGTAGGAATAAATACATTTCAGTTTAACACTTGAAATTAACTACCACGTGACTGCATTCAGTGAATATTAGTTAAACAGTTTACGATCCGTCAAATGTTTGAAATTATTATACAAGCTATTTATGCAGAGTGATTCATGTAGGACTTTACCCAAGAAAAGCACTATAATTTTGGAAGCGGAAAACATTTCCAGCTGAAGTTTGAAGACGAAGTGCCTTACCTTACAATCACTTCGATATCAGAGAAGATGCTAAAAATGTTCGCCATTTGCATCCAAACAGAAATCAACTCGTCGCTGCATATTGTTAAATGTACGCCTCAGCATGTTGGCATTTATTGCTTCAATTTCCTGTGTGATGTTGTTCTTCAGCTGCGAAATAGTCCTAGGCTTATTCATGTATACAGTACCTTTCAGATGACCCCATAAGAAGTAATCGGGTGGAGTTAAATCTCGGGAGACCTGGGCGGCCACAAACCTTTGCAGATAACCCGATCGCCGAAGAAACTTCGAATCTCAGCCATGCTAGCATTGGAAGTGTGAAAAGTCGCAGTGTCCTGTTGGAAGAAGTTATTTTGCAGTTCAATATTATCCTGTTGGTTCGTGAACTGCGTTAAGATATGTTTTTTTATTGAAGGTTTAACGACCACCGTGAGCAACTCAGTGGGCTATAAGCAGTCGCCAGTCCCTAATTTAGGGCCACTAGTTCCAGGGAAACGAAAGAGAAAGCGGCGTAAGACAAACACAAGATCCATGCCTCACCGGGACGTGAAAATATTGAGATACACTTCTGGTTTGACAGTCTGTTTGAAGAAAATGTGACCGATTATCCAGTTCCGTGAAAAAGCGCCCCATACGCCAATCTTTGTGGGATGCATTCTCTCTTCGGGAATGACATGGTGATTCTCACTCGCCCGTACCCATCTTTTCTGTGAGTTCATAGTGTATTCTGTGAGTTCATAGTGTATTCTGTGAGTTCATAGTGTATTCTGTGAGTTCATAGTGTATTCTGTGAGTTCATATAGCCTGAAAGGTGGAACCAGGTTTCGTCCGTGAACCATATAATGTCACATACTCCTGGATGTTGACTGACAAATTCCTTAAACTACTGGCAGTAATGCATTTGCTTCAGCATGTCGATTTGTAACAGCTCATGAACAACTATAACACGATATGGCTTCAGTTCATCCATTTTTGCAGCCTACTTTCAGGTGGAATAGTCGCGTTTTCTACGACAGCCTGAGTAACGATTTCTTTGGAGACTGTAACAACCTCTTTCTCACACACTGCACAGTGTTTTCTGATATTGCGGATCGCCCTTCTGAATGCTTATCAACAAGACTTCCTGTCGTCTCAAGTTTCTTCGCAAGAAATTTCTTCTTAAACTCTTTCTGACACACCTTGAAAGAGCCGGAATTCCAAAAACGATGAACGATGATCACGCGCTCATTAATCGTGAACACCATCGTGCTCGACGCTAACCGACGGACAATGAGAATGGCGCGAAACTGTTCCCACCAGAAGCCGTGTATTTTGGCGTCATCTGAGGATACGAGCCAAACGGCTCAGGTATGGATGCGAATGTCGCAACGTACGGCACTTCGTCTTCAAATATCAGCTTCAAATGTTTTCCCTTTTAAAAATTATAGCGCTTTTTTTGGGTGAAGTCCCGAGGGAATCACTCTGCATAACTGGAAACACACACAAACTCAAGATTTTAAGACTGAAGTTTTTGCGACAGAGATATTAACTGAAGCTGGAATAAAATTTAAACAAAATTGGTTCCATAAATATGTTAAATTCATACAAAAAATGAGCTCGTTGCTTGATCATGTTTGCTCCAAATGAAGCATTTGCTCCGTTGTCCTTTCAGGTAATAACTTTACTGTCTTTACCTAAATTGAGTTGTTTCTTTGCAAAGAAAAAGTTCACGGTTTTTGCAGAGAATGTCTTCGCAGCCTTTGGAGAGAAAAAGTTCACGGTTTTCTCATAGAATCACTTCACAGTCTTTACAGAGTAAACTTTTTTCTCCTTCGTAGAGAATAATAACTTTACTTTCGGAGAACTATTTCACTATAATTGCAGAAATAAACATTGTATTTTCAAAGAACGACTCTTTGCAGAGTACGGTTTGACTATCGTTGTGTAGAATGACTACGAGAAGTATAATTTTACTGTCTTTGCGAAGACTAACTCTTTCCAAAGTGCGGTTTCACTGAACAGAATAAATTTCTTTATTTCTAGAGAACAATTTCGTTTTCTTTGCAAACGAAAACGAAATCATTCCCTCCTTATACAGTATGACTCTACGCAGGGAATGACGTTGATGCATTTTCAGAAAATTAATTCGTAGCCTTTCTATGGAATGCGTATTTAGAGAGAAGAACTTTACATTTTTTGCAGAGAAAGCCTCCAATGCCTTTAAAGAAACACATTCGGTGTTTTTGCAGAGGATGACTTCATTCTAGTTGTGGAAAATAGTAGCACTATTTTTGAATGGAAAGAATTTATTACCTTCCTACATTTTTAGCACGTCTTTTGTAAAAAAAGATCGTGCTTCTGTTATCGGTTTGTCCGTCCGTCCGCCTGTACCCACGGTATCTCTGCAACTATTGGTCCGATTTGAAAAATTCTTTTTGCATTCGGAAGCTTGAAATATGCGAATGATGATCCTTTATTTCGTTTTTTTTTTCATGATGCACAATTTTGCTGATAGGGGGCGTAAATGCAGAAGATGTTGAATTCAAAATTACGTTTTAATCCACATATTTGCTTCTAAACATCCGATTGAAAAAATTATTTTATCTTTCGATTCCATTTATATCGAAGAGTGTTTCAGATATAGTTTCATTTTCTAAATTACGCATAGATTTTCCGCTAGGGCGCGTAAAAGGAAATTACATTTTTTCCAATAACTCTTCTCCTAAAACTCCGATTTGAAAAATCTTTTTTCAGCGGATACATCTCCTTCTGAAAAATCTTTTCCACATAATTTCGAATTTTTGGAAAGGAATACTTTGGCCACCAGGGGGCGTAAGTGTTAATTTTTGCTTCTGATGTATTTGCCATAAAGTCTGAGCTTCTAAAATATCGATTGAAAAAATTCTGTTGTGCACTGATGTCCCTCACATGAATAAACCTTTTCGGAAGACTTTGTTATTAAAATATAACACAGTTTCTCCGCCAGGGGGCGTAGATGTATATCATATTTTTGTCAATATCTCTACTTCTAGGAGTCCGATTTGAAAAATTTCTTCTTTGTTGGATAGTGTTTTCCGTGTGACATGTGTTTCATATAATTTCAAAATTTTCAAGTAATTTCATAGACTTTCCGCTAGGGGGCGTAGCGGTAAATTGCGTTTCGCCCTATATCTCTGCTTCTAAATCTCCGATTTAAAACATTCTTTCTGCACCGGATACAGCTCCTGATGGGAAATCGTTTGCACCTAATTTCTAATTTTTGTACAAAAATAGTTTGGCCACCATGGGGCGTAAATCTTAATTTCCGCTTCTGATGTATTTGCAGCAAAATATGAGCTTCTATATTCTCAATTGAAAAAAACGTTGTTTGTAGACCAAACTACGCCTGTCGACAAATCTTTTAGAAACGTTTTCTTCTTAAAATAGTGCATGGTTTCTGCGCCAGGGGGCGTAGACCTATATCTTATTTTTGTCAATATCTCGACCTTTAGGAGACGGATTTAAAAAAGTTCTCCTTTGTTGGATAGTGTTTTTAGTATGACATGTTTTTCCAAATAATTCAAAATTTTCAAGTAATTCATAGACTTTCCGCTAGGGGGCGTGAAGGTAAATTGCGTTTCCCACTATTTCTTTGTTTATAAACCTCCGATTTGAAAAATTCCTTTTGCACCGGATACAGCTCCTGATGGGAAATCCTTTGCACATAATTTCTAATGTTTGTAAAAAAATGGTATGGCCACCAGGTGGCGTAAATCTTAATTTCCAATTCTGATGTATTTGCAGCAAAATATGAGCTTCTAAAATCTCGATTGAAAAAAGTTTTTTGTAGCGATGCTACTCATGTCGACAAACCTTTTAGGAACACATTTTTCTTGAAATAATGCATGTTTTCTACTCCAGGAGGCATAGATGTATATCTTATTTTTGTCAATATCTCTACTTCCAGAAGTCCAATTTGGAAAATTCCTTCGTTGTTGGATAGTGTTTCCGATGCGAAATGTTTTTCCTATAAATTCAAAATTTTCACGTAAATCATTTAAGGCTTTTCGCTAGGGCGCTTAATGGTAAATTGCGTTTTCTGCTCCTAAAACTCCGATTTGAAAATTTTTTCCTGTATCGCATACAAGACCTGATGGAAAATATTTTTCACATAATTTCTAATGTTTTGTAAAGAATTGTTTGGCCACCAGGGTCATAAGTGTTAATTTCTGCTTCTGATGTATTTGTAGCAAAATATGGGCTCCTGAAAACTCGACTAATTGTTTTTTTCTTGGACCGATACCGCTTATGTGGATAGACCTTTTGAGAATACTTTCTTCCTAACATAATGCATAGTTTTCCCACTAGGGGACGTAAAGTCTCATCTCATTTTTGTCGATAACTCTGTTTCTAAGAGTTCGTAAGCTCAAGATTCCATTTACAGCAATATCTAAGGAATTAAAGACCCGATTGAAAAAAGTTTTTTCTTCCGTCAGATAATATTGTTTTCCATACCGGTTCCATTGCCTTTGAATAGCTTTGATAAATTTAATTTGCGTCAGAACGGATTCAAAAGGCGTGCTTATTACACCCGAAAACTCGGTGTAATCTTTCTTGTTTAATCAAGTGCCGAATCAGAGACTTTGTTTTAGAAAACAGACTTAATTGATTAAACGTTTCGTATTTTGAATGTGTGATAACAAATTCATAACATTGTTGCGTGCTTTGAATAAATGTTTTACGCATTAATTTTCTGTATTTACGATTCTTACCTCCTGTGGTTATTTCAGATCTTATGCCACATGTAAACGGTGCTTTTGACAGACTTAGTATGAGAGTTTACGTGATACTCATAAAAAGTACATAACACCACCATTCGCAGAGACATTGAGGAACGTGTACATATACTTGCGTTTCTATTTTATTTCTCTTTACGGCATACATAACAACTCTTTAATTGCTCGCTCTTGTTCATTTTTTTCCACTCAGCTGAGTTTTCAGTCAGGAAGCTTGCCGTTTTTAAAAAGGAATTCCAAAAAAGATTTAAAGTACCCTGGCCATAGAAACTGCCGCACTGTGTAGAAATGTACGGAATGAAATGAAACTTATCACAAGTGTAAAGACGTCTGTGGAAAAGGAGAGATCTGATTTATGGGAGATTGAATGAATGCAAAAGGCACAAAGAGGCAGTATAATATGCCGTGAGTCAGTAAGTCGTATGACTGCCATACTGGGTTATACGTTGATTGTTTAAAAATTAAAGAGACTGACTTTATATAAAGCAGCTGTTTGTGTCCGAACACCTGCACGTCAGTCACGTGAGGATGCATTCTTACAGCGCTGCACTAGTTCATTTTTGGAGAAGACGGCGTAGAGTTCAGACATGTTTCTCTAACCCAGTTTAGATTTCAAACTGGACCAATGACCAGCTGTAAAACTTTGCGTGCGTTTGAACAAAACCGCCACAGGAACGCAAGAAATTATTAAAGCAGCCTATAAGGAATATTCTTTGTCCCGTGTAAAAGCGGTTCAGTGGCACAAGGAATTTCTGAATGGTGACGAGTGTCTGGAAAATGTGCCACTCTCCGGTAATCTTTCGACATCGACTCCAAAGGTCAATGCCATCAAGGCACTCCTGCGCGAAGACCGCCGGACGACCTTTGAGGAGGTTGCTAATGTGATGCAGATGTCCATTGGTTCCGTAGATGATACCCAATGGACACACTAACAGAGTCTCCTATCCAAGAAAACAAAGATTCAAGCAAGTGTAGGGAAGGTCATGTACCTGGCATTTCTTTGATAAAATGGTAATTGTGTATGACCATGTTGTTCCACAAGGGAAACTCTGTTACCGGTGCATATTATTCTGAAGTTCCCAAAGGTGCTCTAAACAAAGAACGTCTCCCCAACGAACCAGAATATGCACAAACTAGTTGGATTTTGCATCAAGAGGACGACCCTACACATCGTGTTTTGCTTACCCAGCAGGGTTATCCAAGATATAGGTATCCAAATGATGGCGCGCCCTACTTCTTTACCGGACTTCGCGATTTGCGACTTAAACCTATTCCTCGAAGTGAAAAACAAACAAACAATTTCGTGGGCGTCGGTTTGCATCAAATATTAAACTGAACAGTGCTGTGATTGGTATTCTGAACCACATGCCGAGGATGTGCTTCGAAAACACGTTCCGGATGTGGATGGAACTCTAGAACGCACGACGTCTCCAACAATGTGTCGGTGTATTCAGGTAGATGGAGAATACTTCGAAAGTATGTAACTGTAGGTATGTTTGCTGCATTGCACTCCTGTCCATGTAAAATCAGTCTCCCTACTTTTTGAACGACCCTCGTACATTCTGGGGGACAGCGTGGCATCAATTGGAAAAGACTCCAGATGGTGTCGTATGGTATCGCTGGCCATGTGTTGTTCATCTGTCCACAATTCAGCTTTGGTCATTCATCGTAAACCATGTGTCGTTGACCTGTGTCCACAATTCATCGTTGACCATGTGTTGTTGACCTGTGTCCACAATTCATCCTTGACCATGTGTCGTTGACCTGTGTCCACAATTCATCCTTGACCATGTGTCCTTGACCTGTGTCCACAATTCATTCTTGACCATGTGTCGTTGACCTGTGTCCACAATTCATCGTTGACCATAGATTGGAAAAGACATGGTTGACCACGTCTTTGTCTTTGACCTGTGTGCACAATTCATCGAGACCATGTGTCGTTGACCTGTGTGCACAATTCATCTTGACCATCTGTCGTTTACCTGTGTACACATGTCATCGTGACCATGTGTCTTTGACCTGTGTCCACAATTAATTGTTGACAATCCATCGTTGACCATGTGTTTTGGACCTGTGTCCATAATTCATGATTGACCACGTGATTTGGACCTGTGTCCACAATTCATCATTGACCATGTGCCGTTGACCTGTGTCCGCAATTCATAGTTGACCATATGTCGTTGACCTGTGTCCACAATTCATTGTTGACCATGTGTCGTTGACCTGTGTCCACAATTCATCGTTGACCCTGTGTCATTGACCTGTGTCCACAACTCATCGTTGACCTGTGTTTACAGTTCATCGTTTACCATGTGTCGTTGATCTGTGTTCACAATTCATCGTTTACCATGTGTCGTTGATCTGTGTTTGCAATGCATCATTCACCGTTGACCCGTGTCCACAATTCATCGCTGACCATTCATCAGTGACCTGTGTCCACAATTCTTTGTTGACAATACATCGTTGACCATGTGTTGTGCACCTGTGTCCGCAATTCATCGTTGACCATATGTCGTTGACGTGTGTCCACAATTCATTGTTGACCATGTGTCGTTGACCTGTGTCCACAATTCATCGTTGACCCTGTGTCATTGACCTGTGTCCACAATTCATCATTGATCTGTGTTTACAATTCATTGTTTACCATGTGTCGTTGATCTGTGTTTACAATTCCTCGTTTACCATGTGTCGTTAATCTGTGTTTTCAATTCATCGTTCATCGTTGACCTTTGTCCACAATTCATCGTTGACCAGTGTTTACAGTTCATCGTTTACCATGTGTCGTTGATCTGTGTTCACAATTCATCGTTTACCATGTGTCGTTGGTCTGTGTTTAAAATTCATCATTCACCGTTGACCCGTGTCCACAATTCATCGCTGACCATTCATCAGTGACCTGTGTCCACAATTCATCGTTAACCACGTGTCTTCGACCTGTGTCCACAATTCATCGCTGACCATTCATCAGTGACCTGTGTCCACACTTCATCATTGACCACGTGTCTTTGACCTGTATCCACAATTCATCATTGACCACGTGTCTTTGACCTGGGTCCACAATTCATCGCTGACCATTCATCAGTGACCTGTGTCCACAATTCATTGTTGACAATCCATAGTTGACCATGTGTTGTGCACCTGTGACCATGTGTCGTTGACCTGATCGGTGACCATGTGTCCTTGACCTGAGTGCACAATTCATCGTGAATATGTGTCGTTGACCTGTGTCTACAATTCATCGTTGACCATGTGTCATTGACCTGTGTTTACAGTTCATCGTTGACCTGTGTCCACAATTCATCGTTGACCACGTGTCTTTGATATGTGTGCACAAATCATCGTGACCATGCGTCGTTGACCTGTGTGCACAATTCATCGGGACAATGTGTCGTTGACCTGGGTGCACAATTCATCGTCACCATGTATCTTTGACCTGTGTCCACAATTCCTCGTGACCATGTGTCTTTGACCTGAGTCCGCAACTCATCGTTGACCTGTGTTTAAAATTCATCGTTGACCACGTGTAGTTGACCTGTGTCCGCAATTAATTGTTGACAATCCATCATTGACCATGCGTTGTGGACCTGTGTCCAAAATTCATCAGTGACCATGTGTTTTGGACCTGTGTCCACAATTCATGGTTGACCATGTGTTTTGGACCTGTGTCCACAATTCATCGTTGACCATGTACCGTTGACTTGTGTCCACAATTCATCGTTGACCATATGTCGTTGACCTGTGTCCACAATTAATCGTTGACCATGTGTCGTAGACCTGTGTCCACAATTCATCGTTGACCTGTGTCCACAATTCATCGTTGACCTGTGTCCACAATTCATAGTTGACCTGTGTTTACAATTCATCGTTTACCATGTGTCGCTAATCTGTGTTTACAATTCATCGTTCATCGTTGACCTGTGTCCACAATTCATCGCTGACCATTCATCGGTGACCTGTGTCCGCAATTCTTTGTTGACAATCCCTCGTTGACCATGTGTTGTGGACCTGTGTCCAGAATTCATTGGTGACCATGTGTCTTTGACCTGTTTCCACCATTCGTCGTTGACCTGTGTCTACAGCAAATCGTTGACCATGTGTTGTGGACCTGTGTCCACAATTCATCGGTGACCATGTGTTGTTGACCTGTGTCCACAATTCATCGTTGACCATGTGTCGTTGACATGTGTGCACAATTTGTCGTTGACCATGTGTCCACAGTTCATTTTTGCGAGGAGGTCGTGAGGAGGTCCTTATGCCGCCTGCGAATGATGTGGCACTTATGCTCTATTGATAATATGTCTGGGGATAGCGGTGGCCAGGGCATCACTTGTACAATTTGTACGCACTGCCTTCTTATGTTGTCAGTGAGTTGGCGGGTGTCGTTTTGTAGAAACTGGGCAAAACTGAAATAACCTGAAAAATAGGGCTTTAGCACCTCATGGACGAGTCGCTGTACTGTTATTTTACATACTAGACGTACGAGCACTGAACGGACTGTTGAAACCGATAACGCCCTGAACTTTGATATCTGGTTGGGGAGCCCTATGGCGCTCATGGAAAGCAACACTATCATCCCTGACATCACGTTGTCGCCAAAACTTCAATGGGCGAACGTAGGCACTGAAACAACAAACACTCGTAGCTAAATACTCTATGGGTCCACTTGACCCACCACGCATGTCTGATACGGAACCTCTGCTACCTTGTACGATGATGTGCTGCCGTGAGTAGTAGCCGTAGTAATTGAGGGCAAGCGCGCAAATGTATGTAAGCCCATTTGCGATTCACAGTCCGTGTTCATATGAGGATGTCCATAACTGCCTGTACACCTCGTGGAATACTGTTTGCTGAGTATCGTGGTGCTACTACTGCTATGAGGAGACCGATGCGTTCGAACGTAAGCCTATGTGCACCAGATTAACTACGGCACGCATGTTGCTTTCCTCCAACCGTTGTCGCGGCATTCGGCCGACAGTTGTTGCACCCGAATGAGACGCAGCGACCATCAGCCATACTTCTCCCTGTCATAAAGCCTCTGATAAGGCGTTCGTAAGATACTAGGATTCCCGATAACGTTGGCCAGACATTATCACTCCTCCCAATGCAGTAGTCTACAAGCATGAAATTCCTCCGATGCAGTAGCCAGATTGCTCTGACGGAGTAGCCTAGATTCCTCCACTGCAGTAGCCCACATTCCTCCGATGCAGTAGCCCAGATTCCCCCAATGCCGTACCCTACATTTCTTCCGCTGCAGTAGTCCAGATTCCTCAGCTGCAGTATCGAAGAAACTTCTGATGCAGTAGACAGATTTCTCTGCTGCTGTAACCCGGATTCCTCCGATACAGTAGTCCAGATTCCTCTGACACAATAGCATACATGTCTTTCGCTGTAGCATTCCAGAATCCTCCGCTGTGGTGTCACAGATTCCATCGATGCAGTAGCCCAGGTTTCTCAGCAGTAGTATCCCAGAAACTTCCGCTGCACAAGCCCAAATTCATCCGCTACAGCAGCCCCGATTCCTCCGATACAGTAGTGCAGGTTCCTCCAATGAAGTAATCCAACTTCCTCGGATGCAGTAGTTTACTTCTCCGATAAAGTAGCCCATAATCCTCCACTGCAGTAATCTCGATTCTTCCGATGCAGTAGCCAGACTCCTCGGCTGCTCTAGCCCAGATTCCTTCGACGCAGTAGTTCAAAACCCTCGGATGCAATAGCCCAGACTTCTTCAGCTGCAGCATCCCAGAATCCTCCGCTGCAGTAGCGCAGATTCCTTTGGTGCAGTAACCCAGGTTCCTCTGTTGCAATATCCCTAAACTTCCGCTGCAAAAGCCCAAATTCCTCCGCTGCAGTAGTCCCGATTCCTCCGACGCAGTACCTAGGCTTCTCCGCTGCCGTAGCCCCGACCCGTCCGATAAAGTTGTCCAGATCCTTCGATGAAGTTGTCTAGATTCCACCGATGAAGTTGTCTAGATTCCTCCGATGAAGTTGTCTAGATTCCTCCGATGAAGTTGTCCAGATTTCTCAGATAAAATAACCCAGCTTCCTCCGATGTAATAACCTAGCTTCCTCCGATGAAATAACCCAGCTTCCTCCGATGAAATAACCCAGCTTCCTCCGATAAAATAATCCAGCTTCCTCCGATGAAATAACCCAGCTTCCTCCGATAAAAAACCCAACTTCCTCCGATTAAATAACCCAGTGTCCTCCGAAGAAATAACCCAGCTTCCTCCGATGAAATAACCCAGCTTCCTCCTATGAAATAACCCAGCTTCCTCCAATGAAATAACCCAGCTTCCTCCGATGAAATAACCCAGCTTCCTCCGATTAAATAACCTAGCTTCCTCTGAGGAAATAACCAACCCAGCTTCCTCCGATTAAATAACCTAGCTTCCTCTGATGAAATAACCAACCCAGCTTCCTCCGATGAAATGACCCTACTTCCTCCGATGAAATAACCCAGATTCCTCCGATAAAAAACTCAACTTCCTCTGATAAAATAACCCAGCTTCCTCCGATGCAGTAGACCACACGTCCAGGTGAATACGCACAAACTTAGCGGTTTTTACGTTTCATATCACGTTATTTCCTTTCCCTATCACGTGATTGGCTAGCCACTGCAAGCATTTATATAACCCAGCTCTCGATATCTACCCACCAATTTTCCATGTCGCTAGAAATATGCTTCCTGGAGTGGTATTTTCTATGTCGAGAAGTGTATGCCTTGGGTCTGTAAATAAGCATGTACTCCATACAACGATTGAGCTTCCAGTTTTCTAAGCGTTCTCGAAATAAAGTCGCTGAGTTTTCCAAAAATGTTGAATGTATTAATATCTGCGTTAGCACCTATTTCGTAAGAAAAATGCATTTTCAGGTGAGAATAAAAGCCACGCTTCACCGGTGAACAAGCGCAGTAGCAGTTACAATGAAAAATGCTAAGAAAATTCCTTGACGCTTCCTTTGCACATCCCGCCCATGATGAATAGAAAAGAATGTGATGCCGATACATCATTTTTGATCTCCGCAAAGAAAGAAAAATGTATATATATCCCGTTAAATTGTGCAAGGAGTGATAAATATTTTGATCAGCTATTCATAGGACCGGAACGGTCACTCGCGCCCTCTAGCGCCAGGAAATAGCAACGCCATCGATCTGTAAGGTTCCATGTATGTGGGTCACAAGACGATAGACCTACCCTTGAGCACGAGCGGCTTCCATTGCTTCTGTGCAATGGAAAGAATCTCGAGATGAATGACCTCGTCCATCAGACTACGCGAGAATCACTAAATTGCTACACTGAGGCCGTGTTATTCCACGAAGTCCAGTTCGCTGTCCGAACGCACGGAGCATACATATCAAACAGTCTGACTCAACAGCGTAGATTGCATGCTTCACGGAAAAAAAAACCCCGGTGTTTCTTGATATCACCTGGAGTTTATTAGAAAGCAAGAAACTGTCCATTAAGAATACCAATCTGGGGATAGCAAAGAAACAATTTCGAAACCCGAACAGATTAAAACCCACTGAAATGCAAAAGTTGATTTACCAAAATGGAAATAATAATTATCCACAAATACGTGAAGGACATAATAATGATACATATCATTGCCGATTATAGATGCCGTGAATTATACCATGTTCCCCATGAGAAGCGTTTGGAACGGGAATTCAGCCCGTATTGTCCGACCACCTTTGAGCATCCTACCTTTAGCTTCAGTTACTTGCTGTTTTTGTGCTTAGGGGGTTAACGACAATCGTGAGCAACTCAATGGGCTTATGAGCTGTCGCCCGTCCCTAATTTAGGGCCGCTGGTTCTAGGAAAGGGAGATAGCCAGTGTTGTAAGACAAACGCAACATTCATGTCTCACAGGGATTCTAACTCGGACTGATCTCGCACGAATGATCAGAAGCTAGAGCTTAGGACACTGCGCCACCGGGGTGGTTCAGTTACTTGGAACTCCATCAACCTGAGTTGTGCAACGGTAGCACTCTAGAACGTAAATGGGGAGATGCGGATTCGGTTCCCTTTCCAGGGCAGTGTAATTCTCAAGTCTTCTGGAAAGTGGCTACATGGGAAACAATAAAATGTACGGCATCTATATTCCGATAAAGATATGAATTATTTCTTCTGGGAATTCGTTTTCCATTAACTACTATGATCTGTAACACTAGAATTAAAGGGACCTTCATCCACCCATGGTTGAGAAATGGTCGTCGCCTCTATGCTTAGTTTAAGTTGCCTGGAACTTCGTTATCCTAGATGCTATTACGATAGCTTGCTTGAACGTTAATGGTGTATGAGGGTTCAGTTCCTGTTCTACGGCGTTGCAATTTTCATGTTTTCTAAAGGATAGCTACAAGGTAAAGTAAAATGTTCCACATCAGTTTCAGTCTGCCTTCCATGAAAACGCCATCTGGTTGATGTGCGAAAGCTTGGAAAACTAATCTTTATTCTCGTCAATAAAATCGAATTACAGGTATAAGTTATACTTACTATTTTTAGCTAACCTAGGTATCTTTCCAAGACTTTTTTCACACCTCTTCTATTTTCTTACTATACGACAATTCGTAATGCTTGTTCTATAGTTGAGGCACGCAATGAATTTAAAAAAATACATTTGCACCATTGACGAAAGCCGAGTTTTCAAAATTAGAGGCATACCAGCAAATGCGACACTGAGTGGATGAATAAATAGATTTGAGAGTGCTGCTTTCTACGTTTAATACGTATCGACACTAATATTATAAAAAGGAAAACGTTTGTGAATTTGCATGTTTGTTAGAGGTAATCTTGGAAACTACAAGACCGATATGGGAAATTCTTTCGCCATCCAAAATATTTATTATTAGGTATAAAATAATGGAGATGAACAGCAAACGTTTATGTAAAACACCACCGCATCACGCACCGGTGCCATGCGGAGTAAGGGGTGGAGGAAGAGGGGAAGACACGCCCACTTCGGTATCGGTAGAATACCATGTTCTCGGGGTTACAGACAAGCGAACTGGCACGCAGTGTAGACGTACACACTGATATTGCTTCCTTGATTTCTAAGTTCACAATTTTAAGTGAATTTTAAGTAAGTACCTATATTATTATTTGAGCGATCGTATGCTTAAGCAATAAATTGCAACTAAACTAAACATGTGGTATATGAAGAAGAAATGTAACTATATATGATAATATACGTTTACTCTGTGATAGTATGTTCCGAAAACAGATAATATGATAAGAGTTCCAAGCCGACGAAGTCGCGGGCAAAAGTTGGTATGATATACACTATCTACCAACAAGTAATTGGACACCTGTGATAGCAAACAAAAACAAAGTTTATTCACCTTCAATAATTGGTGGAGCCTCCACGAGCGGCGATTACAGCTGCGACCCTCCGGGGCATACTCTCAACCAGACGTTGTACGACGTCTAGCGGTATTTTCTTCCACTCGGCTTGGAGAAAACAGGTCAGTTCCTTCACCGATTTTGGATTGTGGGGTCCCCCTTAAGTCGACGCTTCAACTCGTCCCAGAGGTGCTCGTTAGGGTTCAGGTCCGGGCTCTGCGCACGCCAGTCCATTAGATTAACCCCATTGTCACTATACCAAGTCATGGTGGACCTCGCAACATGACCGGTGGCATTGTCATCCTGAAAGTAACATGGGTCCACCCCGTAAAACTGCCACAACGTAGGAAGCGCATGGTCATCCAAAATGATGCAGTAGGTCTCGGCGTTGAGTCTACTAGGAATTGCGACCAAGGGTCTCGTGCCATACCAGGAGAAACACCCCCATAGTATAATTCCACCGCCGCCGAACTTCACAGTTGGCACAATACATTTCGGCAGGAGGCGTTCTCCAGGCAGACGCCAAACCCAGACCCTGCCACCCGAACGGTAGAGGGTGAACCTTGATTCGTCGCTCCAGAGAGCCTGTTTCCACTGTTCAATGCTCCACTGTCGACGTTCTTTGCACCACGTTAGCCGAGCAGCGCTATTGGACTTGGTGATCAAAGACCTGTGGGCGGCAACACGTCCATGATAACCGAGCAGATTGGCTTCCTTAAGGATGGTATTCATCGAACGAACACTCCCGCATGCCTGTTGAAACTCCTCGCGGATGTGGCCCATCGATTTGGTGTGGTTCTTCCGAATTTCCTGGCCAGCACCCATCGGTCTCTAAGTGCCAGTTTTGTGGGTCTGCCGGGTCGGGGCACATTCCGACAGTCATCTCTCATCTTCCCCTTGCCAACCACGTAGGCCACTGTCAATTTTGGGTACTTCAACTCGCTGGATATGTCACGTATGGATCGGCCATTTATGTGACACCGGATGATTACACCTTTCTCGAAATCAGAGAGCTCCGAACTGCGTGGCATCTTGCATGCGACTGCTTGCGTTGTTGTTTTCCGCACGATATTTAACGGCGGCGGCCGTGAAGTGTGTCAGGACCGCAGATATCGTCGATTGCAGGGGTGTCCAATTACTTGTTGGTAGATAGTGTAGTTTTCTCTAATAAAATGTTTTGTCATTTGTGGATATTAACACTAAGTATGGTCATAAGATATATTACTGTATAGTCGTGAACAGGTATCCCAGGCTCTGTCAAACCAGTGTGCTGCTTTTTTCTTT
Organism: Macrothele yani; assembly: GCA_039090855.1. Lineage (NCBI taxonomy): Eukaryota > Metazoa > Arthropoda > Arachnida > Araneae > Macrothelidae > Macrothele > Macrothele yani. The sequence goes on from CM077002.1 coordinate 144,059,552, forward strand.
GCCCAACCTCTATGACTCTTTAATGTGTTAGTGTTGTGTTTCCTGTCACGTTTCGCTTTTCATGTAGGGCGTGCCCCGTTTTGCAATGCTGTTTGTTTTTTTTGCCCCGGTTTTCCCAGGTTTATCTCGATGTACTAGACCCCAAGACCCATCAAAGCGATGTTTGAAATCTGTCAAATCAGTATTTAGACAGCTAGGGAATGAATTAAAGTGCATTGTAACTTAGGAACAGTTTGACGTCTTTTGTCTACCACTTGTACTTCAGGTGACCTTTTCACTATACTAGTCAATCACAATGATCTCCAAAACAAACTCTGGCACATAAATTCCGAAACATATAAATCTCTATAGCTCAATCGTATATAAATCTCTGACATCTCCACATAAAATACCTAGTATCAACTCTGACTCACTGAACCCTCTGCGGTCCTCTTCTTAACGTATGCATTCAATATTGACATTACTCTGACTACTGTCCGTGTTGCCATGATGAAAAAGCTTTTCGGAGAGGTAATTCTCCGTTCAATGAGAAAAATGTTTGAATCCATAACACTTGGATGCCAACTTATTTATTGATATCAAAAAATGCAACGGTTTAAGTACTTTTTTTATCAGTGTTTGTTAACTTACAGCTTGCAGGCATCAACACAGTCCACCCTTCAACACTAAATAATTTCGTTTTACTGAACCATATAACCAAATCTGATAGATAAAACTTATTTAGCTTACAGGTCATTAATATAACATGCTATCGAAATATAAACAGCAAAATATGGTACTTTAGTACCCATCACACCAAATGTATGCTCGACGTGGTTATTTATTTACCTTCGACAGACTCTCAGTCTTTGACGGAAAGAGTAAGAAAATTAAGAGAAGTCGATGGGCTGTTCAGAAAAAAAAATAAAAGAAAAATTAGCGAAAAAAATAACGTAATCCACATAGACCGATGAGTCATTACATTATGAACACCTACCTAATAAACTGTAGGAGCCCCTTTAGACCGCAAAATATCGGCCACTCGGCGAAGCATCGATTCGATGAGGTGGCGAAAGGTATTCTGGGATATCTGGTACAAAATGTCAACAGCAAGTCCTCTAGCTTCTATGCATTTCGGTGATGTGTTGATTTGGCGCGAACCGGCTTTTCCAAGGCGAATGACAAATGTTCGATTGGGTTCATGTCAGACGAATTTGGAGGCCAATGTATTGACAGAAAGTCACCAGCATGTTCCTCGAACCACTTCTTAACGATTCTGACAGTGTGGCATGGCGCATGATACTGTTGATAATGGCCATTACCAGCAGGGAACACAGTTGCCATCAATGGGTGAAATTGGTTCGCAACGATGTGCAGATACCTGACAGCTGTTAGGGATTGTACTATGGAGATAATTGGGCCTAAAGTGTCCCAAGAAAGCATCGCCTACAGCATAACACAGCTGCCCGCCTGTTTCCACCCAACAGTGCATCCAGGTGATGTAGCCTTCGTTGGTAATTGGCGCATCCGCGCTCGGTCGTCTACGTGGTGCACTAGGAATCTTGATTCGTCAGAACAGGCCACTTTCTTCCGAACATCCACGGTCCAATCTCGATGACCTTGGGCACATTTCATGATTTGTTGGCTATGACGTGCAGTGAGCATGAGGGCCCAGCTGGGTTTCGGATACTCAAGCCAATGCCATAAGGCTGCGGTGAACTGTGTGCCGTGACACATTGCTCTGATCACCAATGTTGTAGTTGCGGGTGATTTGTTGAACTGTGACCCTGTGGTGGCTGTGAACAATGCGCGAAAATCTCTACTTCCCTCTGGCATCAATGAGATGAGGACGACACATGGCCAAACGACGGTTCGTCGTTTGGCCATCTGTGCACCACTTTTGATGCGTACTCACTAGAGCGGCACTTGAACAACCCACAAGCCGCGCCGTTTCCGAGATCGCAGTTCCGAGGCGGCGTGCCATCACAGTATATGTTAGCAGAAATGCTGATTCTTTCGTGTGCCTGAAATTCTCCTGACACGAAATCTCACATGTAGAAAATGTAGACCGAATCTGGACTCATCGGAATGTAGGACGCTTTGTCGCTCTGTCTTCAGCAATGAGTGCTGTCGCACTAACACGTATGTCTTTCCGACCCTGTTACAGTATAGAGTGGTGTTCCACGCTAAATGGTTCTTAGCCATAAATCTCTTGATGCCGTCCATTACGAGCCCTCTGATCACTTACTACGCCTCTGGCATTTTTAGCAGAGTAGCTCGAATGGACCAGCTGCGTATTGCTGCTCTCTTTGGCTTGTTGTGAGATACCAATCTTAGCAAGTCATAGTTATCTCGTGGCACCACTTCTAGGTCATTCTACAACATCGCCTTGCTACCGATTACGAGCATGGAGTCTACATACCATACTTTCTGGTATACACTTAGTGATTCAGCACTTATCTTTCTGTCTGTGTCCTGATAGAAGATGTCCAAATCACCTGACAACTGTCTTCGCATAGAAGTCTAATATAAACCCACCTTCGTCTCAAACCTGATGCTCCGCAGTTCATTCTGCCCTGATTCTTACAAGACAGCTTTCTTCCGTTCTTGAATTAGAAAGGGCTTCGTCGTCTCCTCCGATGTTCACTCTAGACAATGTGATGTAAAAAAGATAATCGAATGAGGAAGGATACACCTCGAACCAGATACGAAATTTTATCGAAAAATCCAGATCCAGGCGTGTTAATCCGTCTGTGCCGCAGCTTAGCTATCTGGGCTCTATTCCCGACATAACAAGTGTTTCCTATCAAATCAAGGACGCGCTCAGGAGGATAAGCATCAGTGTAGGCGTAAGGTCTCCGGCATCTTTATATACCTTGCTTAAGAGAAATATTGACAAGCCCCCTATTCTCCACGGGCAGATATTTATGCCACCCCACTACAATATCTGGACGGCTCTTATTCTGAACGAACGCTCGGAATGACCAAGCGTTCGTTCATAATTAGAATCAACGAACATGAAAAAGACACAAGGGACAGAAAAGTAACCGCGGCCCTGTCCAGATAAGTCAAGTTCAAGTCCGCTGATTCTATGTGGAATGATATAAATAAGTTAGCTTCTTACTACACGCCTAAATCTGCTACCATTGGCGAAACCTAAGAGATCATTACCAACAGGGAGACTTGTTATGATAGCGTCGCTTTAGAAATGCCACAAGTTTGGAACCAGTTCATCAAATAATGCTGCATTTTCTCCCACGATACCGCGTGCCCAACCGAAATGATTCCTCGTTTATTTGACTGAATAATCACATTTGCATTTATTCATTTATTGTCTAGTCAAATCACCGCGTTTAAATTATTGAAGCGTTCTATTACTAAGTTTGCAGTTTGCTGTCTACCTTCCTTGAAAACGACATCTGGTTGATGTGCGAAAGCTTGTAAACTTTGATTTCTGTTCCACGCCAAGAAATTGGGATCATTAATATAGTTGTACTATCTTCAGTATAATTCGTGTACAGTTCGTATTTATTAATTAATTAATTCCAATAGCCTTATTGTGTTCTACAATCGACAAACATCTTACATTATACACCATCTGATAAAGTGCTTACAGACGCTCACATTAAGGCACATCTTAATACACTGGTGACGTATTGATCGAGATATCTCACATATACTCCCATGCAGCTGGTAGCTGAGAGGGATACGAAATTTGCATACCATTGCATCTCTTTGCTACTATTTTAATCTGACAAAACAATTGTTACATATACTTGAGATCAAACATTGTCTTTGGGCTTCACTTCCTGTAAGAGTTTTGTCATTCCTCGGTTTTGGTGCTCTTTAGCCCTTCGAGATCATTTTGCCTCTAAACACTGACCAACCATTCTTTGGGTACGTTCAACATGAATTATTTACTTTTATCAACAACGCTGATAGCTTACTGGACAACAATTTTGAACGAAGTTCATGCTTCCGAGATAAAAGTAGCAAATTTTGAAAGAATTCGATGCGCTGAACACGAGTATGATTATGAAAAAGCTAAACTGGCTACGGTTTATTTGTAATGGATATGTATTTCCTTGCATATTAGAGATATATGTATACAAAAACATATTAAATTCATTGTATTATAATATTGAAATAAATATAATAAAATATAAAGAATTTCTTTATTTTATTAATTTATTTTATTTATTTAATTTGAGAATATATGTACAGGAATTTATTCATGTCAATTAGCTACCTGTTTATGACGTTCAAATTCGACTTGACTTTCGCTTATATTTTACCTGAGGGGCATCTCTGCAGAGCGTCCAATAGTAGTCCTCCAGCATCGAGGTGGACCACTTTTCCTGGTATCGTTGCTCAATCACAACCACATCCTTGTGGAAACGCTCACCGTGCTCATCACTGACCTTTTCACAGTTATCCGGGAAAAAATCCAAATGGGAATCAAGATAGTGGATCTTTAAGGACGTTCTTCAGCTAAATTTATGAAACAGAGCCAGCAAGTCCTCAAGCAGATCTTTGAAATTTTTTGCGCTGACGTTCCCCAGGAAGTTTGTTGACACTTGACAAAATGCATCCCACACTTGTTTTTCGTCACGCTGAAGGAGTTTCTCAAACGTCGGATCTCTGAAGAGCTGTCTAATCAGAGGACCCACAAAAAAACTCCCTCTTTAAATTTGGCTTCACTGAGTCGAGGAAAGTTTTCATGCAGGTACTTGAACGCTGGTTTATTCTTCTCCATGGCTTTAACCAAGATTTTAAGAGACCGAGTTTGATGTGTAGAGGAGGTAGGATGATTTTTTGCGGGTCTATCAGTGGTGGGTTCTGCACATTTATTTCTTCTGGTTTCAAATACACCTTCGAAGGGCAGTCTCTCAGTATGAAGTGCGAATCTGTAGCTCTGCTGTCCCACTGACAAAAAAAGCAGCAATGGTTGGTATGTCCGTGTTGAAGACCCATGAACAGAGACACTATCTTCAGGTCAGCACAGATATGCCAGCTATACGATTTGTAATAAATCCTCTCCAACAGCTGCTTAATGTTGCCATAGGTCTCCTTCATGTCGACCGCATGTCCAAGAGGAATGGATGGAAGATGATTCTCGTTATGCATCAAAACCACCTTCAGACTCAGTTTTAACGAGTGTGTAAATAGCCGCCATTCCTGTGAAGCATGTGCTATTCCGAGTTCTCACAGCAGGCCATCAACATTACAGTAGAACACAAGGCTTTCCTTTTTCCTTTTTTTTTTTCTTTTTTGAAAAAAAGGTTCGAATTGCTGATGACGATTACAAAACAAAGTCACTAGGACATTTCGTTCCAGAAGATTCCATTATCGGAGTCTTGACGCCAGTATCTCCGCTTTTGTTTTAGATAAATCCAAATCGTGAACAAAATCGATAAGTTTCTCCGATATGATTCTGTGTGACGTAGATGTTTCACCATCACATGTATATTCGTCTTCCTTACTTTCATGAACCTCTGAAGCTGACGGTTGAGGATACACATAGTGTTCCGTACCCTCGTCTGAATTGATGACAAAATCTGTCGGTAACTTGGGAATGGGAAGTTCTTCGCAATACGGTACAGGTAGCACTGCTGAAGCTATGATGTGATTGGTAGGCTCTTTCCAAATCATGGGAACAACAAAGGGCATCGCCTTTCTTTTGCCATTAAGCCACTGTGAAAGATTCGTTACACACGTGCGACAACATATGTGGGGAGCGCAGTCTTTATCTTGGTTGCCTACCTTGCAGCCGAAATACAGATGATAAATTTTTTTAGCTACCTAAGCGGTGGCCTTTTTCTGTGCAGCAAATGTAAGTTTCCCGCAAATATAACAAAAAATTATTTGCAGTATAAAAACACGTTCGTGGCATTGCTACTGCTGATTTTGCACTGCAAGGATCACTTGTATAGGCTAGTTCTTCGAAGTAAACAGCAGATCACGCTCCCCTACGATGTGAAAGAAACTGACCCAGGGCGCGCCGTCTCGCCTATAAGAACTAACGATCGCAACACCTGGGGTCATAAAGAGGTGTTGCAACACCTTGTGTCTAGCCGTAGCACAGAATGATGCAATAACTTCTCAGTATGGAGTAGACCAAGGAATAATGAAATATAAGGTAAAAAATTCGTAACCTTGTGTTATAATAATAAATAATAAATTATATTAATAACTTATATTAATAATAAATAAATAAGATAATAGTAATTAATATTTTAATCATCATCATCATTGTCAACCATTATCAATCCACTGCTGGACGAAGGTCTCCCAAGTTTCCTCCACAACGGTCTGTCTTGTGCCAGTCTCCTCCATGTCACTCCCGCATATTTACGAATTTCATCCACCCATCTCCCATGTGGTCTTTTTCTGGGTCTTTTCCTGTCCCTTGGAATCCAATCTAAAATTTCGGCTGTCCATCTATGGTCTGTCCTTCTGGCAGTATGTCCAGCCCATTGCCATTTCAGGGATTTAACTCTGATCATGATGTCTTCCACTCTTGTCATTTTTCGGATCCACGAGTTCCTTTTCTTATCTCTCCTGGTTATACCAAGCATGCACCTCTCCATGCTTCTTTGAGTTGTCTGCAGCCTTTGTATGTCTCTTTTAGTTAAGGTCCACGTCTCTGCACCATACGTAAGCACTGGAAGGATGCATTGATCAAACACTTTTCTTTTAAGACATAATGGCATATTGCTCTTGAAAATTATGTTGTTTCTTCCAAAAGCTCTCCAGGCAAGTTTTGTACGCCGATTAATTTCTTCATCAATGTGACCCTCACTTGATATCTGCTGTCCAAGATAAACATATGTATCTGTTATCACCAGTTTTTCTCCATCAATCGATAAATCTTCATTTCTTGTAAAAGCATTGAACATCACTTTTGTCTTCTGAAAGTTCATTTTTAATCCCACTTCTTTACTCTTGTCAGCAAGTTCCTGGATCATACTCTGCAGCTCTGATGGGGTAGTTGCAAAAATGACTCCGTCATCAGCAAAACGAAGGTGGGTTAGATAATCTCCATTAATCTTTATCCCTTTGTTTTCCCAGTTCAGTGATTGAAAGACATTTTCCAATGTGGCATTAAAGAGCTTCGGAGATATGGTGTCACCTTGTCTCACTCCCTTTCCAATTTTTATGTGTGTTGTATTTTCAAACAGCCGAATCTTTGCACTTGCATTTTCATAGATGTTATTAATAATATTAATGTATGCATCTTCAATACCGCAGGATTTCAGAGCCGTGGTAACTGCTGATGGTTTCACCGAATCAAAGGCTTTTTTCATAATCGATAAAAGCCATGCACAATGGAAGTTCATATTCCTCGCTCTTTCAATTAGTTCTCTCAGTACGTGGATATGATCTATTGTGCTGTAGCCACTCCTGAATCCAGCTTGTTCTCTCGGTTGAGCCATGTCCAGTGTTACCTTCAAGCGGTGTGAAAGAACTTTAGTGAAGATTTTATAAACCACTGATAGGAGGCTGATAGGTCTGTAGTTCCTGAGATCCTCAATGTCACCTTTTTTATGTAGCAGGATCATTGTAGCGTTGTTCCAATCCTCAGGAATCTTCCCTTCATTAAGGCATCGAGTGAAAATTTGGGCGAGTACTGTTTCAATTTCTCCACTTGCTTCTTGTATGATGTCTATAGTAATTCTATCTTCTCCTGGAGCTTTCCCCCGCTTCATGTTCTTGATTGCATGAGCAACTTCTGCTGGGAGGACTGGAAGAACTCTGGTACCTTTCATGATGTCTGGAGTACATGTATCATCCCTTTCATATAATTTGGAGTAGAAATCTTTTACTCTTGTCAAAATTTCTGCCTCTATTTCTTGTTATAGAACCATCTTCTTTTCTCAGAGCCATAATCTGTTTTCTTCCCTTACTGAGATGTCCCTTTGCTATCTTAAGGCTTTGGTTGTTTTCAATTGCTTTCCTCACTAGCTCACAGTTGAATTTCCTTACGTCTTCAGTGATACTTTTTCGTGTTGTCTTGCATAGCTCTATATATTCCACTTTGGAAGTCACATCTTCTTTAGTTGTCCTCATCTCTCTTCTTTTGCATCAACATTTTCGTTTTTCCTGATAATTTGTTCACATGTAACTTGTTCTTAGACCCAGCTAATTTTGTTGCTGTTTCCATTAGAGCTTTGGTTACTTTTCTGTTAACTTCCGAAATATCCACTTCTTCCGATGTTAGGCCTTCTAAAGCAGAGAATCTGTTCTTCAGTTCCAACTTGAAAGTATTATGGTGTTTTTTAAGGTTGGTTATGTCAATACATTTTGTTTGTCTTATGAGCTTGCCACGTTCCAGTTTAGTGTTGAGGTGCATCTTACATCTCACCAATCTATGGTCACTACCTGTGTTGAACTTGTTCAGCACACTGCAGTCTTCGATGACGAATTTTTTGTTACACATAATAAAATCAATTTCACTTGTCGTCCCAATTGGATGTCTCCATGTCCATTTCCTGTGTGGCTTTTTCTTGAAAAAGGAGTTCAAGATGAAAAATCCTTCTGCCTCTGCAAACTCAACGAGAGTATTTCCACGCTGGTTTCTGTTGCCGTGACCGAATTTACCTACAGAAGTTTCATTCTGTTGCCGTTGCCCTATTTTTGCATTGAAATCTCCCATAATTATCTTCAAGTGCTGCTTACCTTTATTATTTAGATGACGAATTTCCTCATAAAATTCTTCAATTTCTTCTTCAGGATGACTTGTGGTGGGTGCATAAGTTTGAATAATCTGAGCCTGGTATCTTCTCGATAGTTGGATAACGAGTCGTGCAGCTCTGTCAGAGGAACTTTCAACTTCTACCACTTTATCCTTCAGTTTCTTGTTTATTATAAATCCAACACCACTAGTTCTGCCAGTATCTGTCCCACGATAATAGAAGAGATGTCCACTTTTCAGTTCAATGAGATCTTCTCCTTTTCTCCTTACCTCACTTAGCCCGACGATGTCCCACTTGATCCTTTGTAGTTCCTCTTCCAATTCAAGAAGCCTTGAATCAGAAGATAGGGAGCGTCCGTTATAGGTAGCCAAGGTCAGCATCAAATGGCAGCCTAGTCCGGTCCTCCGGGGATTCTTAGCACCCTCTGCCTTCATGTCGCACTGGCCGCTGCCTTGGCCAGGTACATTCCAGCTGCCGGAGACTGAGGGCCAAGATTTAAGTTGTAGAGTCATTTTGGAGGTGTTTGGCCATAACTCACCACGCTGGCCAAGCGGGTTGGTGAGTGTGGGATAGCATTTCCTCTGATCCCGATGGTATAGTTATACCGCTATTGGCGGTCGTCAGAGCCCGTTTAGTGGGAACAGGATGCACCATGAGAAGGCGGGGTTGACATTTGTCAAGGAGAGGCTGTGATGTTACGCATCACCTGACCTTACATCCCTTTAATATTTTAATAAATAGAATTAATAAATAATTATAATAATAATAAATTAATTTATTACTTAATATTTTAAATTATAATAAGATTCTTAATCTCCTTATTCAGAGCACTACATTACTAGAGAACACCCCTAATATCTCCGAAACGAGACCAATACAAAATTTACATTGCGATCATGAAAGAAATACGGGATTACGCCATATAATACAAATTTTGAAGATGACAATCCGATTTTTTGGCGTAAATGTGACAAGGATGGTAAGTCAGATAATATCTGAAAACTTGAAAATTTTCATCGTCCTGGAGCGGGACTCGAACCCGCGTCTCCCAGAAAACGCCTAGGTATGCTAACCACTACACCACCCAGAACGACCAAGTTTCAAGTTTCCATTCAATTTGAATTTAACCATCAAAAAATATTATCTGACTTACCATCCTTGTCACATTTACGCCAAAAAATCGGATTGTCATCTTCAAAATGTGTATTACATTGCGATATTCGTGCTCAGCACGTTAAATTGATAGAGGATTCCACAGTTTTACTTCAGAAGCAATTCCATTGTTCTGCAGTGCTTTTTAGCCATGTGAATGGGTTGCAATACGGAAGTGGTAAAAGCAGCTGTAACAAGAGTTCAGGCTATATTATTTGATAGTGTCCTGTTGCAAAATACGTTACGTTAAATAACATTGCGAGCTTAATAGTTTCAGAGCTATACATCCATTTATTACCATTTTTCATTATTAACGCTGTTCTATCCTTGTGAAAGTTTGTATAACCGGCTCAGCAGTTCAATAGTTATCTTTTCAATGTGAATTTATGTGGAGATCTGCGTGTTGTAAAGAATAAACTCAAGTGTTTTACATTGCTGTTTAATTCAATGAAAAATTACTGTTAGATTTTCTTGCGTTTTAGGTACTAAGAGTTCATTCAGAGTAAGGTTAAAACATACATTCCTCAATACACGTTACACCTTGCCCGAGTGCTTGGAGGTCTAAATAATAATATCCTTTGTTTTTGATGCATAACTACGTCTTACGCCGCGCTGGATAGAGGTTACATCAGGAGCATATATGCAACGAAAATATGTCACGCTTTTAACGCATATATCTTCGAAACTAATAATCTTAGAGTAATAAACAATATATAATTAGATAGTGTGTAGAGTCCCATTTACAACAAACTAAGTTTCAAGCCTCCATCAATTAATTCGTCGATACAGTATAGTTGGAAAATTAAGCCTAATTTCGCGTAATTTTGTTTCGCCGAACGCCGTTTTAAAGTTAATAACTAGTGAATAGCAATGATAGCGGTGACTTCAGCCCAACTTTTCGTTGCTGACTGTAAGATTTAAAAGACGTATGTGATAAACCAAAATAAAGTGGATTTAAAATGTATTGATTTTTAGATAAAAAAATTTGTTGAAGAAAATTTAGAAATGCCGCAAAAATCCAGGGAGAATTACTATAAGAACTGACAACAGTTGCGGAAACAGCTAGAGGAGAACGAGAAGAATCTGAAAAGGCCCGGTAAGTAATAAACCGAAAAGGTAACGGGAATGTAGGGAGCGTCAAAAGTCCGCGCACTAGGATGCGTTTCACCCAAGTTCCATTCTGGAGCCACAGCCCTCCACTTCCACTGCACAAATTGAGCCTTAACAGCACGAAAAGATGGAGATTGATGTATTCGATCGAAATGTTCGAATTTACACACCGAGCTTGGAATACCAATGTACATCGCCAGTCTTCACAACTTTGCTGGAAAATGAATGTATTACGTCTAAAATCTTTACACCGCCGATGCGTTCTGAATCTGGATAAGAACAAGAGCGAAAACAAGAAGAGTACATTAGGCCCGAGACATATCGCCAAATTTATAAAAAGGCAACTAAGGAGTTTGAAAAATTGTTTCTAAAAAACGATTTCTTCAGAAACAATTTTAGTAATAACTACTAACAAAGATGATACTACGCCTTCTACTTCTACTGACATGAATTGTTTATAGTATAAGTTGCTTTTAAGCAAATTTTATATCTGAAAAAATCAAAGGGGCATAGTTGCAATTGTACCGCAACCAGCAACGTAGGGCTGCGTCAGTTATCTTTGCTGAATACTTTAAGGGCGTAGAACTAATGAATGAGATAGTGCCATGAAATAGTGACAGTTGACGTAGTTCTACGTTGCAGCACAGTTGCTACTATGCCCTTTTGGGTTTTTTTTTCTTTTTTTCGGTTGGAGGTTTTTATGTTTTGTTTTTTAACGACCACCGTGAGCAACTCAGTCGGCTATAAGCAGTCGCCCGTCCTTAATTTAGGGCGACTGGTTCCAGGGAAGGAAAAGATCCAGTGCTGTAAGACAAAAACATCATCTATGCCTCACCGGGATTCGAACCCGGACCCATTTCGGACGAATGATCAGAAGCCATCTCTTAGACCACTGCGCCACCGGGGCGGCAGATTGGATGTTTAACGACTACAACTCAACAGGCTATAAGCAGTCACCCGTCCCTAATTTAGAGTCGGTGGCTCCAGGTAAGGGAGGAAGCCAGTGCTGTGAGACAAACACAACGTCCATGTCTCACCGGGATTCGAACCCGGACCCATCGGACGAATGATCAGAAGCCAGCTCTTAGACCATTGCGCTTTCGAGGTGGCAACAATATCCCTAAATATTTTTGAAAAGTTTTCATTTCAAAAAGATATTATGGTAGATCGCGGGGATTTTGTGTGATTATTTGGTTACCCTACAGCAGAATACTAAGCCGAAATTAAATACAAGAGTCCCTCAGCTTGATAGCACTTAACTTGCAATGCATGCCCCCGATCCTTTATTCTTTTTTAGTAAATATACATTTCTACGTAAGATCCTGAATAGAACAAATCACACACTAGTTCGTAAATATTATTCAATTTTTGAATCTTTTAACTACCAAGTTACAAGGAAGTAGCTTCTTTTACGTCGCTGTGAAGACGGCATTTCGAAAAAGAACTTTTACCTTTAAACTGGTTGCCTGGAACCTGTAAGCCGAGTTTATTTGAGCTGCAGCGATTCGTAAGCAGAGTTTTCTTTAGTAATTAGCAAACAGTGTTTCGAGGTTTTCTCCTTAATCTCTACCATAATGTCATTTTGCTCTCTTCTCTTCAAAGGAAAAGCCCATTCAGAAGGAATTGAAGAAAAGCTTTGGGTCGAGAAGAGAACGCGGTCTGTGCATGCTATCTCAAACATAGAAGAGGGTCTTGAAATCCAATAGACGATTAACTGTATGTATGTGTCCGGACGCGAAGATAAGACATTTTTGCATTAATGAGAAAATGCTGAAATCTTTATTACTTGCAGTTTAATTACGATCAGCAGTTAAAGTATATGTGCATAATTATCCGAAAATGGTCTGTTGGAAAGTATTATTTTTATTCACACTAAAAATTGAGAAATATGCGTACGCATTATTCGTGAAAGTCTCCTCAGTCTTTAAATTTAACATTTGGTTAAACATTTAAACGATATAAATCTAAAGTGCGGGAGAAGTTTTTACGCAATGAGATACGGAAGGAACTCATAAAGAAGGTTTGTTACATTAAGAATAGCATCAAACTGAGAAGACGGAATGCATAAATCACAGTTATTAACGGTCATTTACAATTTTGTTCAAAATTAAAGAAAGGCGATTTATAAGAAATATTTGTTGCTCTAAGAATTACTAAGATATAAGAAAACGAAGCAAAATGCGTACGGTTTGTGAAATAAAGAATGTTTGTTTTGCTAGAATCAGCAACAAACTGGGAAGACAAAAGATTTGTTTTAATACAGGTTTTAATGAATCAGAAAGAGAGCCATACTGAAAAAATGAAATAAAAGAAAATGCTATTCATAAAGGACATTTTCATTAAGTACCAAACTATGAAGATAAAATACAAACTTAATGGTTTATGAATAACAATACCGGGTGATCCGTTTAGGTAGGGATAATTTAAAAATGCTATCGTATGGCTTGTAACAGATATAGTAAGTCAATATTTGGCAGAAATTACCTTCATGGATGGGAGTTTGTCCAGGCTTCTTGTGACGTACTACAAAGGTAACGCACGTGTTAAGATGACGAATCTGTAGCAATACATTCCGTTCGTGTAGCTTAATTGGGAAAGCAACGTACTCCGGAGAGAGGGGTGCGGTTTCGATTTTCGTCACTGACAAACTTGTGTTGCGGACTCGGCAGAGTTAATACGGGGTGTTCAATTCTTGACACGTGTTTTCTAACATCTGCGTAGTGATTGTGCGAACGTTGCAGATGTTCTCAGTCATCCAGGCTACGAGGTCGTTGTGCGTAGACGATGTTATTCATAAATCCCCAGACGAAGAAATCGGAGGGAGTGAGATCCGGGGAATTAGCAGGCCAATGGGTAGGACAATCGCGGCCACACCAGTTTTCATTGAATATTTTGTTGAGGAAGTTCCTGAATTCCAGTGACCAATGCGGTGGGGCTCCGTCTTGCTCTAAAATGACAAGGTTGCCCAGATGAGGCACCAAGAAGATCTGTAGCACGTCCAGGTACGGGCCTGATCGTACAATGCCCTCTGAGAAGACTCAAATCCCTACGCAGATTTTAAAAAATACGTGGCAAGAAATGAGCACCCGGTATGAACTGTGCGGAGCACGCAAAAGGGGTCATGTAGAGGCTTAGACAGACTCCGATCCATAAAGGTAAATTCTAATAAATATTGTCCTATTATATCTGTTACAATCCATGCCAAAGCATTTTTAAAATATCCGTAACCAAACGGATCACCCTGTAGTTTAAACATGAGCAGCAGGAGAAATCAAAATAAATGTAGCGCCAGGAGGAATCAAAAGTTTGTCACTCGTTTCTTTTTCTTTGGGGTTTAACGACCACCGTGAGCACGTCAATGGGCTATAAGCGGTCGCCCGTCTTTAACTGAGAGTCACTGGTTCCAGGGAAGGGAGAGAGCCAGTGCCGTAAAAAAAACATAACATTCATGCCTCATCGGGCCGATTCGAACTCAAACACCTTTCGGACGAATGATCAAAAACCATCGCTTAGACCACTGCGCCACCGGTGTAGCTGTCCTGTTTTAAACTACATATAATGTTAGGTCTTCATTCCTATACGAAACTCCCGGTAGCGTCGACTGGGTATTGCGATGACGTGGAACATACGAATCTAATAAGCTACATTTGACACAGCGGCGTTACATTGCGTTATAAGGTAAGCAAAGGATGTAGTTCGAAAACGTACAGTTTGGGTAATTCTAAGACAGAATTAGAAATGAAATTATAAGAGAAAGAACAGTAATGATAGGTATTATTAAAATAATAAAATAATCAAAGTGGAGATGGGCTGGACTTGTTGGAAAACTAAAAGATGGACACGTTTTATAACAGAATAGCAAACGAGAAATGGAAGGAGGCGAAGGGGGTGCCAGAGAACAAGATGGAGAGTTGACCTTCAGAAACGTAGCGATGCTAAATGGTGGACTGAAGCTAAGGATCGAGGAAGTTGGGAAGGACTGGAGGAGGGGTACACCCTGCAGTGGGTGTCAATAGGCTAAGAAGAAGAAGAAGAAGCCATTGCTGGAAAAAAGGGGGCAACCCTGTGGCAGAGCGAGGGAAATTTGTATAGTTAAAAGCAAGGAAAATTGCGGGCAGCAGCACTGTACGAAAATGGTTCATGCGTTTTAGTCCTGGGCATAGCAGTCCTGAAGACAACCCAAGGTCAGTACGTCAAAGGACCACAAACATTGATACCGTGGAAGCTGTGACAAAGAGATCGGGTATTGGTGCCCAGCAATTGGTAGCTCAGGCGAGGTCTTCCCATTACACCATGGTTTACCAGCTGTACCAGCTCGGTTTCTCGTCCAGATGTCATCAAATGGCGACCCATGAACTCACACCCCAGCCCATGAAACAGGGTGTCACTCTACCACAGATTAATGTCAAATCCACAGGACGATAGATTTCAGCGCTGTATTGTCGCAGATGACGAAAAGTGGATATTCCTACTGTACGCCATCCTACCACTGGGAATGGCGTGGATGAGACCACGTTACGAAGTACAGCCAGTGCTACAAAGAGAGATATCGAGAGGAAAGTCATGCTGTACATTTGGTGGAATTATGAGAGTCCCGTGAACTAGGAACTCGTCGCAGATGGTCTGATTGTAAATTGGAACCTTTATGCCGAACAACTGCAACCGGTCCATGATGCTCTGCGCCAAAACTTCCCAGCGCTTATCAATTGGAATCTTTTGCTGCACGAGGATAATGCACGACGTCACAATTTCATAGCAGTCAGCCGAAAACTACCACTCTCCATACCTTTCGGAGCTTGCTCCATCAGTCCATCACTTTTTTCTATCCATGGCTCACTTCCTACAAGAAAGGCACTTTGCTTCAATGCTGGATTTGTGACTGGCATCAGATAGCTTCTGTCTTCGAAACCCACTGAGTAGTATCCCCGAAGGATTGTGGCTTTGATGGGACGTACGCAAATGATTAGAGAAAATAGTATGAAGTGAGAGTGTATGTCCTTTCAGCATCATTAAACTTCTTAGCAGCAAACGGGATAAAATTTTAACTCACCTTGACATAAAAATGTCGAATGACTACAATGCAAAGATTCATGAAAGCATTTTAAGTAGAAAAATATGCGAAAATTAGATTGATATATGTTTGATCGTATTATGTATTAACATAAAAGTCATGCTGTTGCAATTCAATACGGACTGATTAACCAAAATATTAAAACTATCTTTGTGTTATTCAATTAAGTGCGGGTGCAGCCAATCAGGGTCACGTGCCTAGGTCGCAAATGATATACACTCACGGATAATGAAATTTGCGCACGTAAAAAAAAAAACATGCTACAACCGCGAAACTTAGCAAATAGCTAAATAGCTAGAGTGCGTGCTGGTATGCAAATGATCCACGTTTGGTGCAAGTGCGCATGACCGCACACCATGTGGTGGTACTGAAAGCACAAATTGGCAGCTTTATAAACCGGCGTGTAGTCGATGCCCTATAAAGCGAAAAGCACCGGCCGACGCAAGCAAGAGTGCAGAGGGAAAAGAATGCTCGGTAGACGCCAGTGACGTCGCTCTGCGCAAATTACGGACTTTCAGATAGGCCTGATCATAGGGATGAAAACCGCAGGGTGATCGGCGCACCGTATAGCCAGCCACGCGGTTCGTTCTGACTATACCGTCCGACTGTGCTGGGTTCTGGACACGTGACGGCCGTGCCATACGGCACAGCGACTCCGGACGGACCAGGAGGACCACCGATAGAGAGGATCGACGGATGGTGCGCCAGGCACGAACGGACCCCGCGCGGACCCGGTTCACTATACAGGCAGATGTAGCGGCTCCTGTGTGCCCACGAACAGCTTCCCGGCGATTCGCGGAAGCGAGTCGGCGATCCCAGTGCCCCTTACGCGTTCTGCCATTAAAACCGGAACATCACTGTCTCCGTTTCAGATGTGCCAGGCCAGAGCGACGTGGAACACCACGGAATGGAAACGTATGGTGTTTAGCGATGAGTCCCGCTTCGTTTTGGGGACAGATGATAATCGTGCCGGGTGTGGAGTTCCCAAGGTTAACGGCACAATCCAACCTTGCTATCGAGCGCCATACCTCTCCCACTGCGGGCATTATAGTCTGGAGAGCCATTGACTACGATAGCCGATCAGCTCTAGTAGTGGTACGCGGATCATTGACGGGCAAGAGGTATGTGGATGAGATCCTACGTGCCCCATGTGCTCCCATTCCTGGACGGGATTCCAGGTGCGCTATACCATCAGGATAATACCCGCCCCCACACGGCTCGGGCTGCCCAAGACTGCCTACGTCGTGTCCAGACACTTGCATGGCCTACCCGCTCCCCTGACATGTCCCCTAACGAGCATGTGTGAGATCAGTTGAAACGCCGGGTGCCGCCGTGCCGCGCTATCCGGGACTTGGAGCACACCGTCCAACACCTGTGGACCAGTCTGCGGCAGGACAGCATCAGGCGTCTGTTCGCCTCCATGCAGGTCCGTATTGCAGTATGTATCGCCGCACGAGGCGGTACGACGCGCTTTTGAAGATGACCGGACTGCGTGTCACAGATCCCTTTGTAATTGTCCTGCAGCTCTGTTTTTTCCATGTGTTTCATATTTCTGATTTCAGTTTAATCCGATGCTTCCTTCTTGGTGCGCAAATTACATTGTCCGTGAGTGTATATTGTAGAGCAGAGAATCTGTTTTCCAGTTTCAATTTGAAAGCTTTGATAGTTGTTAAACCTGTTTAGTACACTTCAGTCTTCGATGAAAATGTTCTTGTTGCACGTAATAAAATCAATTTCACTTGTCACCCAATTAGAATGCCTCTATGTCCATTTCCTATGTGGTTTGTTCTTGTGAAAATCTCATGATTGCAAAGCTTTCTATGTCTGCAAAGTATGCAAGAGTTTTTCCAGGCTAGTTTGTTTTGGCGTGACTGAATTTAACTACCGAAGTTTCATTCTGTGTTGTGTACTGCGTATTCGTGTGTACGAAGTTTCATTCTGCGTTGTGTACTGCGTATTCGTGTGGACAGAATTCGTGTGTACGAAGTTTCTTCCAAAATTTATGTATTGCGCAGTTCTTTTCGATATCACTGCGGCACGCTTTTGAATGGCATCCTCCCATCTTCCACGGCGCATTCCTCTAGGTCTTTTCGTCGCCCTTGGAATCCACTTTTGTAATTCGTTCATCCAACGGTGGGCAGTCCGTCCAGCAATATGTCCGGTAGATTTCCATTTCAGGGTTTCAATTCATATCGTGATTTTATAAACCCTTTTCATTTTCCTTAACCAAGAATTCTCTCCATGTCTGCGCTGGTTAAGCCAATCATGCATTTTTGTCTATAGACCGACTTTATATTTTTTTCAGTTGTCTGTAGCATTTGAATGACGCCTTTTCTTCAGTTTAATGCGATGTGTTGGATCCATACGTAAAACCTAAAAGAATGCATTGATTAAATACTGCTTTTAAGACATAATGGTAGGCTGTTATTGAAAATTGCACTGTTTCTTCCAAATGCTGCCCAACTATGTTCTATATGTTCGTTAATGAGAAATGAAAGCCAAAATAAATCACTTCAAAATGTTCCTTAACTTTTCTTGGAATTACTTCTAATGCACCATCTAGTACTGGAACAATTGTTGCTCATTTCAAAGATTATGAGCTTCAATTTGCAAATCTCGGTGTTTTGTAAGCTTTTCAAATTATTTTTATTCAACTCAACCATCCCTTGGGATCGCTGCATTCATTAACGTAACTTTTTTTACAGTACCAATAATATCTGGTATATTTTGTTTTGTCAGTAGGAATTTTAAAGTTAAATACAATTTTTGCATCAACATTTTTAAATCTATCTTCAGTTTTACGTTCCCACCAGTTTCATGCAGATGAAAAATCGTATTCTTTATATACATTCCAATGTAGCATTACAGCAACATTTTTGAGTCGTTATTGTTTATTATCATTTAATTAAGTTATTAGGGGATATCTAATATGCTGAAAGAATTACAGGGACTTGATGGTGAATCTCGTATAGTTTTCTTTGTATTCCGGAATTTCTTTTCAACGCTCAAAAGTGGCAAATTTGTAAACTATTTTAATTATTTTCCATGCTGCTTTGATGTACTCGTACTACGAATATCATTCTTCTAAAGTAATTTTTCTCATTCTATCAAGGACATTGGGCTGCATCTTCTTCTTTCAGAGATCTGCACTAGAACCATTTTAGGCAACCTTCTCTCATAATTAAGCATAATATGTCCACACCAAGCCATTCGTTACCCATCGATAATATAGATTAAACTTTTTACAACTTTATTTAAAACTTTGGAGTATTTCACCTTCACCTTTTTCTTCTTTAGTGTCTCTTTTTATTTATTTTTTCGCTCGTCTTTAAAAATCATCATTTTCAAAACATTAGCAAAAACGATGCTGTTCGTTGCTCGTCCCTATCTCAAATCCATACAGAATAATACGCTGCACAGCTTCAGTGGTGTATTTCTTTCCTTCGCTTTTAATTTTTTGGATGACATTTTACTCTAACGAACTTCATGTAGAATTCATGTGATTCTTCTTTTTTAGCATGTCTTGTATTAAAAATTTGTTTAGATCGATCGTTCTTATGTTATCACTTTGTCCGTCCTTCCGTTCTTCTGCCTGTAGACACCATATCTTGTGACGTACTTACATGTGTCAAGACGACAAATTTGCAGTAGTACACACCGCCCGTGTAACTTAGTTGGGAGAGCAACTTACTCCGGATTAAGAAGGCACGGTTTCGATCTTTGTCACGTACGAACTCCTGTTTTTACATTGGCGCCCGAACGTAAAAGTGGATGTTCTGGACATTGGGTTCTTCCAAAAATATGTGATGTTGGTTCCACACATCGTCTAGAATTAATAAAAAATTCCTTCTTCGCTTAAAAAAAATATAAGAAGGAGATGATGTGACGTACTGCAGAGGTAAAGCGCCTCTTAAGACACAAATGTATAGTGATACATTCCGTCCGTGTAGCTTCGTTGGGAGAGCGCCTTACTCCGGAGTAAGGATGCTCGGTTTCGAAACCCGCCACGGACAAATTCCTGTTTTCACAATCTGTGCAACTATTAGACCGATACGAAAAATTCCTTTTGCATTGGGAAGCTTGAAATGGGAGATTGATTATCCTTCCATTCCGGGTTGTATTTTTCCGATGCACAAATTTGTCGCTCGAGGGCATAAATGCAGGTGCTATCGAATTCAAAACATATTTATCTCATATATTTGCTTCAAAGTAATCGATTGAAAAAACTATTTTTCCTTTACATGCCACTTATATCGAAGACTACTATAAGTATAATTTTATTTTAAAGTAATGTATAGATTTTTCGTTAAGGGGCGTAAAGATACACTGTGGTTCTACATATCGCTTCATTGTGCTTTCCCATATCGCTTCACTGTGCTTCCAATTATCGTCAAACCATGCTTAAGCCTCTAAGCCCCCAATTGGAAAAATCCTTCCTTCATCGGATACAGCTCCTGATGGGAAATGTTTTGCCTGTAATTCCTAATTTTTGATAAAGAATGGCATGTGCAGTAAGCGTTTATTTTTGCATCTGAAGTATTTGCAGCAAAATATGAGATTCCGAAAACTCGATTGAAAATTTTCTTTCTGAACCGACACTGCTCACCCCGAAAAACGTATTTCGGAATACTTCTTGCTTAAAATATGGCATAGTTTTTGCGCAAGGAGGTGTAGACGTATATTCGATCTGAAAAAAAATTAAATTTTGTTAAAGAGCGTTTCCGTTGCAAATAGTTTCAAAATTTTCAAGCAATGTATGCATTTTCCGCTATTGGGGGTTAAGACTAATTTTATTTTCCCTTGATATCATTGCTTCTAAATCTCCGATTTAAAAAAAGTCTTGCGTCACTGGATACAGCTCCTGCTGGAAAATGGTTTGCATATAAATTCTAATTTTTTAGGAGGAATGGTTTGGCCACCAGCGGGCGTAATTGTTTATTTCTGCTTCTGATCTATTTGAAGCAAAATCTAAGCTTCTGAAAACTCTATTAAAACAATTACTTCCTAGACCGATACCACTGACCTCGGAAAACCCTTTCAGAATACCTTCTTTTTAAAATATTGCATAGTTTCTCCTCCAGCAGGCATAGATGTATATGTTATTTTTATCGATATCTCTGCTTTAAGTGTCCGATTTGAAAAATTCTGACTTTGCTGAAAAGCGTTTCCGTTGTGAAGTGTTTCTCATATAATTTCAAATTTCTCTTAACGCACAAGTGTGCCATTACAGGGCGTAAGCTCGTGTTTCCGTTTAGAACAATACCGGCGGGTCTGAAAACCCGATTGAAAAATATTTTTTTTTCGGTCAGATACTACTAACTTTGAAAACTCTTTGTGATATTTTCTTCCCAAAATAATACACATTTTCTCTGCTAGGGGCGCAAATATTTAATCAGTTTTAATCAACATCTTTGCTCCTACATCTGCCTTTTAAAAAACTTTTCCAACGCCGGATTCCATTTACCTTGCGGAAAATTTTAGGTTTGGATTTGAGGAGTTCATTTCATAGTTCAGTCTCTGGGATGTGTTTGTGTGCTTCTGTTTTCAGTTGAAGCTGTGCTTCTAAAAATTTTATTCATAAATATTTTTTTCTCTATGGCATTCGATACAATAACAAGTTAGTTATATCATGCAATGCATTGATTATTCAAGCTATGAGGATAATAGTTGTGGAATAAATCTCGCTCCTGTGTCCTGACCTTTGACCCCGTTTCGATGATATTAAACAGAACTGGTTCAGTATTCCACCGGAACAACATTTTAATGTTTTGTTGCAATAGAAACATTTTTAATTAAGGTATGAGGATAATGGCTGTTGAAAAAATATCGCTCCTATGCCATGATCTTTTATCCCATTTCGATGATATTCAGCATAACCTGTTCAGTATACCTCCGAAACAATATACAAAAGTTTTGTCGCAATAGAACCATTTTTAGTCAAGTTATGAGGATAATGGCCGCGGAATAAATCTCGCTCCTGTGTCCTGAACTTTGAACCCATTTCGATGATGTTCAACAGAACCAGTTAGTTCAGTTTACCTCCCGAACAACATGTTAAAGTTTTGTCGCAATCGAAGCATTTTAACGTACGTTATGGCGCATAAGGGCAATGGAATGGATCCCGTTCGTACGCCCTGACCGTTGACCCCATTTCGTCCATTTTCAATAGGATTCGTCCCCAGGTGGTCCCCTATCGCATACTAGAATTTCATGGAAATCGAACCGTTTTTACGCGAGTTATCGCGCGGACGGCCTGACGGAAAAACAGACAGACGGACAAAGCTGGAGCATATACGCTTCTTCAGCGTACGGTTGGAAAGCGTAAAAACTGGGCAGCATTTTCCTCTTTAAATAACTCACAGATTTCCCACAAGGGTGCGTAAAGTTCAAAACGATTTTTTTTTCGGTATCTCTGCTTCCGGTAGACGTATTTGAAAAGTTATTTTGCTTTAGCATAGCATTTTGAATTGAGGAATACGTTTCGCCTATTTTCAACTTTTCTAGAAGGCGTAGGGTTATACCATGTTTTCTTGTATATTTCGTCTTTCAACTGTTCGATTTGAAAATCTCTTTGACTCCGATACTTCCTTCTTCAATGAGAAACATTTTAATAGAAAATGGACGATGTCATCACTCTTTCCACGTTATTTTTTAAACAACGCATAGCGACTGAAAAATTGTATTCCGGCACTGCTGGGATCGAACCCCAGAACTCTCGATAACTAGTCGAGTGCGTTCGAATTGACGCTACAGCGCCAACAATTCTCAGCGCCATGCGTGGTTTATCAGTCAGCATCTGACTACACGAATGCGTATTGATGGTCTCAGCAACTGAGATGTCGTCATCTGGTGGCATTTAACGCAACAGCTTTTTTAATTGTAGCTGATAAATTCAAAGGGAGATAGAAATGGTTAATATATATCAAATACGTGGAGATAATGTAAATGGACGATGTCATCACTCTTTCCACGTTATTTTTTAGACAACGCATAGGGACTGAAAAATTGTATTCCGGCACTGCTGGGATCGAACCCCAGAACTCTCGATAACAAGTCGAGTGCGTTCGAATTTACGCTACAGCGCGAAACATTTTGCGCGTACTTGTTAATCTTCGAAACATACATTTTAGTGGATGGGGGAAGTAAGCAGCTGTTTCTATTTCTGGATGTTTTATCAATTGTTGAAATCCGGTGTTTGTTTTTGTTTTTCTAACCAGTCCCGTTGACTTTGAACAACTTTGATAAATTTTATTCGTGTCGGAAAGGTATTCAAAAGACGTGCTTACTAAAAACCGAAAATGCACTGTCATCTTTTTTGTTCCTCATTTTTTTAACCGATGACCCCATTTCATGATGCTCAACAGAACCGGTTCAGTATACCTCCATTGTTCACCAACTCCTACTATTTACCTTTGCTTAAATTTCCTGTTTTGAAATTAATTTTCTCAACATCATTGCACTTTTATTTTGATTCAGAAATTTTGTTCCATTATCGTTAATATCAAACTGCCCCGGCGTGCGGAAATCCAATTTCCGCCAGAAAAGAAAAGAAAGAGAAAGAGAGCCGGAGTGCAAACAACATTAACTAATTGCAACTTCCCATCAAACACTGATTTGACTTTCTCTCAAAGCATATCTTAATAAGATAAATTGACAAAATACAAGATGTTCAACTTACAGGTGGTCGCAATTCGGTGATATTTTGTATTTTAATCAAACGGTTAACTGCATGTGCGACACTGGACAGGAGAGAAAATGGCAGTGTTGCATTCGGAGTTGTATGAACCGAATGTGCGACGTACTACGGCGGTAAAGCACGTGTCAAGAGGACAAATCTGCAGCGATACATTCCGCCCGTGTAGATTAGTTGGGAGAGCAACCTGCTCTGGAGTGAGCGGACGCGTGTTATATCTTCGTCACAGACAAACTTGTGTTTTCACATTGGCTCCCAAACGTAAAAATGGATGTATTGCCAGTTGGGTTCCTCGAAAAATGTGTGATGTTTGTTCCACACATCGCCTAGAATTAATGAAAATTAGTTCTTCTCTTCAAGAAAAAAATGAGGAAGGAGATGATGTTACGTACTACGGAGGTATAGCACGTGCCAGGACGACAAATTTGCTGCGATACATTCCGTCCGTGTAGCTTAGTTGGGAGAACAACTTACCCAGGAGTGAAGGGACGCGAGTTTGATCCTCGTCACGGACAAACTTGTGTTTTCACGAATGCCTCGATTTCGCTCGCTCACACCAGCCTGATCAGTACATAATTGCCTACGTCGCGTTTATACGTATGCTCTCTGTTGTTTTTAGTGTATCCCTGTTGCATTCATCATGCAGCTCTCCACTGAAGAACACGTGTTTGTGCTTGAACAGTATCTGAAGACAAATCATTCGTACGTTCATTGTCAACGTAACTTCTGTGCGAAAGATTTGGAAAGGAAGCACCATCGCAGAAGTCAACTGAAAAGTTGGTGATGAAGTTTTTTGTGAAAGCAAGCACCATCGCAGAAGTCAACTGAAAAGTTGGTGATGAAGATTTTTTGTCGAAGGTTCGTTTGTTGATAAGATAAGAAGTACGTAGAAGAAGGTCTGTTTTAACGCCCAAACCTGTACTTAATATTGAAGCGACAAAACAGAGATCTCCTAACAATTCGTTCAGGAAATTAAGCCAACAAATGAATATCTCTTTAGGTTCAGCACACAATGCGGTGAAACAAAAAACGCTTAAGTTTTATCCGTACCGAACGCAAGTGTTCCATGAACTAACCAGAGAAAACTTTCGTACTGCCGACACTTTAAGTTCGAAGGGTCGAGGCAACATACGGATATCAGTATTAGAGCTTGATTAATTTGGATTTTTGCGTTTCACGTTTCTGTGACGTCACATCAGCAACAGCATCAACGAGCTAATGTTTCCTGCTAAGCCACGCCCTTCGTCTCAGTTCAGCCTTCTTGTTCCTTAAATGATCAAATGATCAAATGTAGAGGATTTTAGGAAGGGAGTGTCTGACCCTAGGTTTAAAACAACCCTTAGAAATAGGAAGCTAGGAGATTTGCGCTAGAGTGTCCGATAGGAAAATGGCAGGGAAGCGAGGTAGAAAGGGGGAGGAAGACGTCCTTATTTATTACCGGGGTTCAGTACCCGGTGTCCGACGGCTTAACGTGCCCATCCAACGCACGGCGGATATTTAGTGGATGGAGCTTTCGTACCTGGCTGGGATCGAACCTGAGCTCCTTTCCGTGGCAGTCACAAACGTTGCCCACTAGGTCATCCGTGGCCCTTCTTCTTCCTAAATGGCGATTGTGTGTTTTTATAGCCGATCGTGAAATGATTAAGAAGATAGTATTACTTTCTTTTAGCTGCTTCATGGAATTTACCCGAATTTCTTCATAAAACTCAGTTTTCATGTTATCTGTGGTCTTATGATGATATATCTGTCTGCGGAAGACGCGCTTTCTGGCGTTAAAATTGGGTAAAATGAAATTTGGAAATCGATACCTACACGCTGCGATCAGAGTCGGAAACGGGTAAAACATTTTGGACCTGAACCAGACCCAGAGGTCACATAATTGGACTAGGGAGAACCTGACCTGGAAAATCTGCTTTGAACTACAAATTCGAAACTCAATTTATAATTATACATAATCATGTGTATTATAATGTGTAATTATAATGTAGTCATATATACACACAGGGCATATAAAACGACTCTCCGCATTGGGTATCATAGGTATTATAGAAACCATATAAAAGTATTACGGAAAGGAATAATTTGCTCAAGAAACTGTCGTCCATCGTATGACCTAACTGTTTTACACATGTTTTCAAACACATCACCGAGAGTCAAAAACTCCCTCCGCAGTAACGTTAAGGCTGTTTCACTTCATTTTGATACTGCTGTAGTCAAAAATTTTGTATTAATTAACTTGTATGTTTAACTTGAGTTTTTGATGTTTTCTTGATAACATATCAAGTTTCAGAATATGTGAAAGTTGGTGTTGCAGTGAAACATATTCTGGTTTCTTAATGAGACGAAATAATTCCCTTTCTGTTTTCAACAAGAACATATTTGTTGGCCTTGACGCCTTCTTCAATCTCCTAAATATTATATTCGTCCGTTTTAAAAAATAAGGCATTAATTCTGACACGACATGCAATGGAACAGTTTGTTAGCACGTCAAACGGAAACCTATGAATGCTCAATGCAAAAGATGCAATGTGAAGAAAAGTAACTTTCAGTCTTACAATGTGACACGCGGGGTGTGAGAGAGTGAATCACCAGAGAAGCAGGCGACAGGCGTTTGCCTGTATCTTCCTCAGGACAATCGCACTGAGAACAAACGCAAATAACGTATCGTTTTATGATATGGTATCGTCAGTCGGTGGAAATCTTTGCTTTAAGAAAGAGACGACAATATTTTGGTACGGCAAATCATTTTTCACTCCGCTGGCACCAGCGCCGAGCACAAAATTTCACAGTACGCATTTTTCCTTGAAATACTTTTTTTTGTTTAAAAATAAGACGTAAATAAAACCGGATTGAAAGGAAAACCTTAACCAGATCCGTTTGAACCGGAGGGTCAAACGGGTAATTATCTTCCCGGTTAAAGTGTAGGGTCAAGGTATTCCTTGGTGAGGAACACCTTGACCCGATCCGTTTGACCCGGAAGTAATTGTCGACCCGTTGACCCCGCTGAACTGTGACCCGTTTGAACCGGAAGTAATTGCCGACCCGTTGACCCGCTGACCTGTGACCCGTTTCCATCCCAACCCGTGATGCTTCGGCAAACGCCTTTTACATCAGCACGTAAAATTGTTTACACGGCATAGGTGTTGTCTGCTACGTGGAACTTCCTGTTGCGAACCGTTATAAGCAGTGGATAGGTAAAACTGCAAGCTGCATGCTGTCGTATTACAGCCTGGCAAAAAAAAAAAAAAAAACATTGAACTACCAAACGTCGCGTGCACAGGACTCTGCATCGCTTAATAACACGAAACAAATTACGCGGGGCTGATCTTCTGCACAGCAATAATTCCCGAAGCAACTGGAACTTACGGTATTTCGTTAGTGACTCCTACGGCCTGCATGGCGTCGGAAGAAAGTATTTACTGATTTAAATGCATTGATCGTATCTTACTTAGTCTGTCTAAGGCTATTCGGAATGTCGAGCACAGTCACGTGTGGCAAAAAAAGTAATGTATAGATTAACATTCAGCTGGAAGAATCTGCAATCGTTTTTCTGTGTCAAGTTACTGCTTTCTCCGCTTGACTGTAATACGTCTGCATGGATCTTCTTACCTATTAATTAGTTATCGGTTAGCAACCGTACGTTCCACGCAGCAGACGACACCTATGCCGTGAAAACAGCTGTACGTGCTATTGCAAATGGTGGGTGCCGTAGCATCGCGGCGTGTAGGCACCGATTTCCAAACTTCGTTTGGACCAATTTTAAATCCAAAAGTGCGTGCTCCGCAAACAGATATGGTATCACAAGACCACAAATAACGAGAAAACATGAGTTTATCAGGACACCCGGGTAAATTATACGAAGCCTTGTGACGTGCCTACATCGCTGGACGCACAAGCAATAAAGACAGATAGCAGCGAGAGCATACTTCCGCGTAGCTCAGTTAGGAGAGCGACTTATTCCGGAATGAGGGGACCCGGATTCGATGGCCGGCGTGGACAAAAATGATGGAGAAATTTACTTCGTTATATTGGCGCCCGAACTTCAAGAATGACCTGGCCGTTAAAGTTCTCGCAATGCTGTGATGTTCTCTCCACACCGCGAGACATGAAAAATAAGAGAATCCCTTCTTCAGCGCTTCGAAAAATAAATGTGTGTGATGTTACGTTCCACACGCCAAATTAGCTGGGATTTCTCCAATGTACATTCTGACTCGTGGGCCATACCCCTGGCTCTCTTTCGGGAGGGAGAGATGGGACGTGCCTGCACCGCAGGACGCACATAAAGGCAGATAGCAGCGAGAGCATACGTCTGCGTAGCTCAGTTTGCTGGTGAGCGACTTATTCCGGAATGTGGGGACCAGGGTTCGATGCCCGGCGTGGACAAAAATGACGGAGAAATTTACTTCGTTATAGCCTCTAAAGAAATCTATTACCATCCGACTAACAATTTGATTATGAGACTTAAATCTAACTGTTGTTAGTCTCATAATCAAAATATTGATTATGAGACTGACAACAGTTAGATTTTGTACGTTCATTATTATAACTACCTTTTGTGGCATACTGAAAACTAACATGTGTTTGTTGAGTCTCCTCTACTGCCTCAAAAAGTACTGTCTCTAAACGTCGAATAGTTAGCCCACTGCTTCTCCCACGACACTCGAAACACAGAAGCACACCAGAAGGTTGTTCATCAGTTCATTGCGCTGAGGGAGGTGATGGGCGTTATTGCTGGTTCTAGTCAGACAGCGCAACCTGCCTCACCGCGACGTCTCCTATGCAGATGCTTCAGGACATTATCGGTGAGAGATAAATTTCCGTTAGACTATTTCCACCCAGTACTCCTGATCTCACCAGTCCAGACTTTTCTTGATACCTAAAGGACCAGGCTTACGGCATCAACCCACACACCATCGTTGATTTGATGCAAAACTTTACCGTTGCTATCCAGGGAATAAATGGTCAAATGCAGCGAAATGTCAGTGGTAACATGGTCAAACGCATTGATAAATGCACTGAAATGCACGGACGTCATTTTCAACACTTTCTGTAACTATTCAGTTGTACACGTTTATCACGAGGTACTTTAAAGTTGAAAACGCTGTACATCTTAATGTGAACAATTAGAAAATGAAGGTTTTACGTACCTAATAGAGTGTGGAACTATCTTAGGCATTCAAAACCGCCTGAATCCTACTTTTAATGGACGCACACAAATCCTGAATGGTGGTTACTCGGATGTTGCCCCATTCTCTCTGCAGAAACTGATCCAGGTCCTTAAGAGATACAACGGTGAAATTTCTCATCGAATAAAGAGGACGATAAAAGGATCTTACTCTGTTTTCGAACACAAATCACAGTGGCTCGATGATGTTAAACTCTGGAGATTTGGAAGGCCAAGGAAGGTATAAAAGTTCGTCCTCATGTTCCTTAAACCATGACTAGACATTCCGAACTCTGTGAATTGGGCCGTTGTCATCTTCATGGATGTCATCCCTTGCAGGAAAAACTGCCTGAGTCAGTGGATGGACTTTGTCGGCGAAAATGGTTTCATACGTCATGGCGGTCATCCGTCCTTTCGAGGTGATCAGGGGACTTGCTGAAAATCATGATATGACCGCCTAGAGCATGACTGAACCACCACAATGCTGCACTGTTGAGAGAAGACAACAGGACTATTCAACACTATAGGACGTAAACACGTCCTGTAGTCCACATTACGTGCATCCATGCTCCGGCAGTGAACGTTTTGCGCTCCTGGCACCACTGCCGTCGCCGCTGTGCATTCTCCTGTGTCACCAGAGGTTTTGCAATAGCAGCTCTGCCATGAATATCTTGTTTATGTAGTTCCCTGCGCGCTGTTTTTGTTGATACTGGCATCTGGAGATTCAGATTGAGCTCCGCACTGATTTTCGGCGTCGTGGTGTTTCTTATTACGAGTAACAATCCTCTTTAATGTTCTCCTTCTCTATCAGTCAGGGTCGTTTTCCTGCCGCTCTTGTGTTTCGCAGACGAGGTTTTGCCACGAACACGACATGCTGCCTTGACAGTAGACGCTGTAGCTCTCGATACCTCCACTACCCTGGCGACTATTGTAAAGGAGGCACCAACTAGCCGGCCACCAACAATTAGCTCTCTTTCGAAGTCCGTTAGGTCACTCCTCTCGTCGTCACCCTAAAATAAATTTTGCAACAAGACACGTTAATTGCACATAACTGGACCTTCAGAACAACAAATAAATGGTGGATAATTTTGCATATTGCGACGCATGCAGCTGCATTAAAAGTCATGTTTCTGAGCGTGTTTTTCACACTATTCTATCCAACTTCTGTATGTCACATGGAAATATTGAGTCAACGTGGGACACGCTTTGGTTTCCGAAACTTTTACGAGCCTTTTCGATAATGGAAAGGCATTACAAACAAGACTCTTAAAATTCATAAACACTTCCATTACAGACAACGCTCTTGAAAAATTTCAGAAACCAAAGATGGACAAGGCCTTTTAAAAAAGTCGTGACAGTACTTTGGTACTCATTATAGATAATTTATGCTATGAATCTTAACTTTCGATGGCAGGTTGTATAGAAATCAAATAAAAGTATTACGGAAAGGAATGATTTACTAGTGATTTGAGACTATGTGTAGATTTATTTTCGCACTACTCATCGCACTTATTTGTTTGTCTCACTACCTCACCCCTCCAGAGTCTGGTATATACTCAGTGGAATTAAATCAAAACAAAAACAATAAATTTTACAGATTCCTGACAGTGAGTGGTACTCAGGTAAGTTAAGGAATGTTATTTTCGTAAAACCAATGAAAGAAGATACGTGAGTCATAAAAGTAAATATTTTCTAATCTATGTCGGCGGCAATAGTAAGTAATTCGGCTCCTTTTTTTTCAAAAAAAAATATTATTATTATTATTATTATTCAGATTTAGACGAACGCAAGAAACGAACCTGACATCGATGAAATGTGTTGTAGCAACGAAAGTCCATCTGTGCGTGCGCAAGCTAGTGTCTGACGTCAAGGCAAAAGAAAAGCTAAATCGCAAGTGTGTTAGTGAGGAAGATTGGTAAAGTTTAGTCTAGGATATCTACAGGTTATGCAACATCGTGTTATACATCAATTCATATCTCTAGTTAATAGCAGGTACTCGCTCCTTGGAGAGAATGGGGTAGAGCGAAAACCAAATTTCGCTAAGACGCTGCATTTTCATAACATCA
Source organism: Macrothele yani (assembly GCA_039090855.1). Taxonomy (NCBI): domain Eukaryota; kingdom Metazoa; phylum Arthropoda; class Arachnida; order Araneae; family Macrothelidae; genus Macrothele; species Macrothele yani. The sequence continues at coordinate 144,090,483 of CM077002.1, forward strand.
AAAATGCATTTTTGAAATGGCTTTTATTGCATTTAGCATCAGGTACTCGTAATTTACACATATGTCAATGAGATTTTGTTACGATTATATGAAACGTGAAATAATAATCGGTGATAGTTTAGTAAAATATATTGTTCCTCACTTCATAGGACAGCATTCAAAAATCAGATTTCAACAATGGTTTTGAGTACGTCCGTTACCTATTTTTGTTACTCCGAAATTTTTTACCTGAGATCTACTTTACTGCTGTCAGAAGGACACATAGCATAAAAATATCAGTTTCCATTTTGGCATCTATTTCGCATTAATCACGTGAGAGTTTTGCTGTTGTACCGTTTTCTCGTGACATAGCCTTCGAAATTTCCAAAATAGTTTAAATCTTTAAAGGTTTTAAAGCCCATCGAAAAAAAATATTTTTTATTGGATCAAAAGGCCTTCATGAAGACATAAATTTGTGGAAAATTCATCCAATTCTATGTAAATATGGCCTTTCGAACACAGGACAGACCCGTGGAGGTTTGCGTTGCGTTATACATTGAAGAAACAAAATAAATACAACATTTAAGACAAACAGAATATAAATTCTGAATTGGCTTGTACCACTTACTGGTCATTCATGTAACACCTCTCCGAAAACTTGAAAATTTAATCGCCCTGGAGAGGGAATGGAACCCGCACTTCCCGATTTCCGGTCGGATATACTAACCGTAACACCACCCAGTTCAGCGAAGTTCCAATTAAATGAGACTAAGCAAACTTAGCTTAGGAATCTGAACATCCTCACATTTTCGCTAGTCGAAGCATCGTATGCTTCTTCATAGCGTACGCAGGACAGACCCGTAGAGGTTAGGAGGACACACCCGTAGAGGTTTGTTTTCGCTTTGAGGAAGCATTCGATGCTTCGACTAGCGAAACTCTGAGGATAGTCAGATTCCTAATCTAAGTTTGCTTAGTCTCAGTTGTTTGGACCTTCACTGTCAAGGGTGGTGTAATGGTTAGCACACTCGAACGGAAATCGGGAGACGCGGGTTCGATTCCCGCACCTGTGCGATGAAATTTTCAAGTTTTCTGAGAAGTGTTGCATCCAGTAAGAGTTACAGGCAAAATCAGAATTTATATTCTGTTTTCTTTGAATATTCTACAGATTTCCCATGTATTATGAGGAATATTTCTTGTTGATTGCTAAACTTGTAATGACAATAACCATAATTGCTGTTTGAAGAAGCTAGACTCATGAAAACCAGATTCACAACCATCAAGCTTTAGAAGCTTTTCATCCTAATATATAATCTGCTAGAGCCCTCCTCATCCTCTGTGCCACTTTTTAAGTCGTCATAGCAACAACCAAGAAACAAATGTTTGTGACGTCACACTTAGCATTTCGTTTTTCCGTGTAGGTGACATCATCACCTACATGCGCAGTCCACGCGTATACCACTTTGTGTTGTTATCATAGCAACAAAGAACACAGCTGCTGGTGGGACGTCATCTAACCCAAATGATTCTCACAGGACGTCAGAGATGCGTTACATCACACGGTCAACTCCAGAGATACGAAAGCTGTTTTTCTTTTGGTTGGAGGTTTAACGACCACCGTGAGCAACTCAGTGGGCTATAAGCAGTCGTCCGTCCCTAATTTAGGGTCACTGGTTCCAGGGAAGGGAGAGAGCCAGAGCCGTAAGAAGAACACAACATCCATGTCTCACCGAGATTCGAACCCGGACCCCTTTCGGACGAATGCTCAGAGGCCATCGCTTACACAACTGGGCCACCGTGGCGGATATGAAAAACTTTACATCAGGAATTCTAGTTCACTACCTGAACCAGTGTTTAGCCATCCGCATGTGGCAACGTCAAGAGTACGACGATCTGACGACGTCAAGATAAAAATAGTTCACGGAAAAGAAATGGGGAAATTGATACATGGTTCACAGTCAGTGTATACGAAAAATGTTGTGTACAAGGAAGTATTGACGACGTCGTATCAAATTTCATAAGAGACTCCTCGGGAAATTTTCAGAAAGCTGTGAGCCAACGTCCTCATCTATTGACATGGTACTCAAAAACTCAATAAATAAATGTCAATAATTTCTGTATCATACATTTTATTTCCCCGTCATTATTGACGAGCTTTCGTCTAGTATATGTATATGAAAATTCTTAGCAATTTGTCAACGATATGGTTTTCACTATATTTCTATGAAGACTGTGGAAGCACCTTAATAGAAACCGTAACCGCTAATACCTCTAATAGTGTCACAACGATATGAATATTTGCTTGCCATTTGCTCTGAGGAAGATGGTAAAAAACAAGTGAGGCCATGTTGGACAAGTAAACGCCCATTTATTGTGACTAAACGATGTTTTCTTCAACTTTATGTACTGCATAGTGTTGGTAGCCTACGATTTATCGTATAACAATTATTATATTTGTAACATGTTGATGACATTCATAAATGTTTACTGATTACTATATTTTCTAACGTTTGTGATGATAACGAATGTTATTATGGAATCATCTACATAGTTCCGTGGTTCAGCTTTTTGTAAGTCATGAGATTTAAATTGAAAAAAAAAGCGTTGACTTATGTATATTAAGGGCTTTTGTTTTACACGTTCTTTTGTTTGATTTCAGTGATCCTTGCAGAGACTTTGAGAGATCCTTTAGACTCTCACATTCCATTATTGCTCATGTCATATATTTGCCGATGTTCTGGGAAAAGCGACGAATTATGAATTAAAGATTAGAGATTCACGGAAATCTTACGGAGCGGAGAGAAGTGCAGCTTCATTTAATGTTCCAGCGGAATAAAAGAAATCATGGATAGAAGCGGTGTGTGAGAAAAGGTGTTGTGAAGAGAGGTGAACTATTATTTTCTCTTCCGTCGCTTTTTTTAAAAGTTTTTTTCTTTATTCTACTTTTCTTTGGCCCCGCGGTAAGCACACATCATATGACGTGTCACTTGACAGGCTTTTAATTCCGCCAATGGTCGCTACGGCGCTGTCATCGCCGGAGGCAATCCCGCGCATTCTCTGCTGGCCCAACGTTGAACATCTCCCCTCATTTGCGGCTTTCTGTTCTGGGGTCCCCCATCAGCCGTCCTTTGGTCCCCTTTGACCCCCTGAGTGGGGACTTCCCCCTCTCAAAGCGAAGATTCTTCGGAATGCTTTGCGCGAGCTTCAGGGATCTGGTGCAAGAAAATGGAAGACAGTAGTAACCACTGCTCTGTGCTCTCACGTGCTCCTGGTCTGCGCTGGAATTTTGCAGCCATCGCCGACGAAATATTATCGACCCCGTCTTCTAGCTAAGCCTAACACCGAGGAAATCAGGATCGCTAAGGGACACCGCTACCATGTGGCAAGATGATCGACCATCTAACTAGTGAATCGGAAGTTCCGAGAGAAAGGAAAAAGAAACAGAAGAGAAAAAAATCCCTGTAAGTGCGAATGTAGCAGAACCAGTCAGTAGTGGTAAAAGCCTCAAGGATATATCTCCCAAGTGAATTTATCATATGTGTAACACATTTTTCTGTCTCTTTTTAATTGCGTACAAACGACAAAACAGTCGAAGGATTAATGAGAGTTCACTAGCTGCAGAGAAATATAGATTCATCGTCGTCCTTCCAAATTTGCTCACTATTAATGTGCCAAAAGTTAGAAGGCATAACTTTACAGTGCCATTCCTTAAATATGTGGCTTGCCTAGTGGTGTTAATTTTATCTAGGTTTACACTTCCATACTGCCAATTGCATTAGTTTTTTTGAATTTAGATTTTGTGATTAGTGAATTGAGCCAAAAATAATTTCTGTCCCCTCAGAATTTGGGGAAAAAGTTTTCTGATTGGTTACTTTAATGACAGTATTTTATGAACGCTCAATCAAAACTCGCTCAGAGTAACAAACGTGTAATCACGACAAATCCCCTTTACTTTAGAAAACATGCAAATCTGCTGTTTAAATACACGTTTGCGTGATTTTGCTGAAGTTCTCTCTTACAAAATATAAGTTATTCTAAGTCAGCGAGCGTACAATTTGACTGACAAGAAATGTCCAGAAAAGTGTGAAAATATTTCCGCAGCGGTTACAAACCATTTACACTTTTGTAAGGAGTATTTATACTTAACTCTTAGCAATTTGTGCATACATTTTATTCAGAAAAAAAAACTACCAACGAAATTAAAACAAATTAAAGATTTGGAAAATAGAAATCGCTAAAACTATTTTAGGTACATAGGTTTTCGAAAGTGTGTTATTGCTGAATAACAACCAGAATCTTTATCTCGTCGCTGTTGATAATTAGGAAGTAAACTATTTCAGATCTGAAACTTTGCTAGTACAGTGAAGCCCGTATATTTGTCATTTTAAAAATAAACTTGCAAGCATATATATTGCTGGAAACTTGCTCAGTGTTAGTTATATAAAAAATACCAGAAAAAAAGCAGGAATGATATGTATATAAATATATCTAATGAGCAACAAAATAAGATAACTGAAAAGGTAAAACTGTACCATATCATGAAATACGGATAGCAGCAATATATGAAGCAAAATAATTTTATTAATATGTTTTAAACAAAAACAGGAATTCTGATATATATGGCACGATTATGATCAAACACTACATGGAGCTATTTTAAAGGATATATAAAAACTGAAATTCTAAAGATCACTGCCCTGTTAAATTATAATTTAATTATTTTCACAATTCATATTGATTACTGTTAAATGTGTATAATAAAGCCACAGGAATTTGGAAGCTAATTAAAAAATAGTAAAAAAATCATCTTGTGCTGAACACTTACATAAATAACTAACAGCTGTATGAAAAATGATTAGATACTTTAAAAAAATTATGTGTGCTCAACCTTCTCGATAAACATATATGTATTGATTGAATTGTGTTATCTGTTAGATGCAACGGTATAATTTTGAATGCGATATCTTATTGATCAACAGGAAAATCATTTAACAGTTTTCTACGGAAAGAGAATAAGTCAAGTATGCTGGGAAAATATGTTATTAGTAAATCATGTGAGTCTTGCACAAGTGCGAAATTCGTGAATGGTAACTGAGTGAAGATTTGTTCACACGAATTCGTGTTCGTCGCAAAGTAAAGATTTTTCACTTCTTACTTGACAAGGGAAATACAGACAATCAATTGAAATCTGTAACACGTTTTCAGTTCACGAAGTCAACACTTTGAAGCCAAGATACGCGCGAATCTGCATTGGGCTTTGCTTTGCGGTGTGTGAATAAATTAAAAGATCTATATTGTGTGGAGACAGAACAAGTATTTCATTAAAAACAAATATAACTTCACTTGATGGAGTGCAGTGAACAAGTAGGATATACGAATTTTTTCGCCACAGCATCTCCTAGCCATGCCTCGAATGATGGTGTTGTCATGTGAAATTAGACTTCATTGAAGCAAATACGACCATTCGTTTTGGAATACGAACTGTTTAAATCTAGAGGAATTAGATCGTGATCAGTGATTTGCAAAAACAAGTTCAAGTTATTTTCCAGAGAATGCTCGTTGTTGTTCTGTGTTCATCAATTAAGAGAGCGAAAAGCGTTTGTTTGAAACTGAGGATTACCTTATAATTTCTCGTAGCAAAGAAGTGGGATTTGCAGTTTCCTTCCGATCGTATGCGATTTGTTATTAGTGTGTGTTTGTGTAGTGTGAATGTCGACTCCTGGATTATCGAAGGCTACTTGACCGAAGTTGCCCACATGGAAATGAACAGGAAAGTCGTCACTGCGAACCGTCAACGCAACAGACCGCACGACAGCAAGTGCAAAACTTGCTGCCGCCGGTTTACAACATTCCTGTTCTCTCATGTCGGTTTGTGTGTTCTTGTAGTGGGTTATAGCATCATGGGAGCCTTTGCGTTTAGAGCACTGGAAGCCCCTTACGAAGAAATAAAGGCCACTCAGGTCAGCAACTTGAGACAGGAGACCGTCAAAAAGCTGTGGGAGATAACGGATAAGTTTAATGTTCTTTACAAAGATAATTGGACCCGCATGGTGGCGCAAGAAGTAAGAACTTTTCAGAGAGAGCTCATTGCTGCAGTTAAGGATGGTTACGATGGTAAAGAGGGTCCGAGTCAGCAATGGTCTTTATCAGGAGCATTTCTCTATTCTTTAACAGTCATCACCACAATAGGTAAGTACTTTTAAATTATATGAGTTCAATATTAGAGTATTTTTATATACTTTGCTAGTTAATACGCGATAAAAATGTAGGGAAAAAATTACAGGTGTGAAGTAAGAGTGAACGATATTTTATTCCTCTAAAACCTTAATAAGAACATGTCTTCTAAAGTACTAAAAGATTTCGTTGTGTCAAACATCATACTTCTTAACAAACGCTATCTCCGCACGGTCGTACAAAGATAAGACATAAAGCTATGACATTTAAAATACCATTTAATTTAAAATCATATGCTAAAAACACATATATTTCAAACCGCTTCAGGTTCATCTTCATATCCAAAGCGGGTTTGAAAGTTATTATGTGTTTTTAATCTATGATTTTAAATTAAACGGTATTTTAAATATCATAGTTTTAAAATATGCATATGAAGATGAACCCGAAGCGAATTTGAAAGATCTTATGTGCTTTTAATCTATGATTTTAAATTAAATGGTATTTCAAATACCATAGTTTTAACTCCTATCTTTATACGATCATGAAGAGACGGAATTTGTTAAAAATTATGATGTCTTCTAAACGTATGTTTTTTCTATATTACATCCTCTTGTTAAATCAACATAGAGTTGTCCATATCCCAAAACAGTTTTTGCAAAGTGAACCCCGACATGATCAAAAGGTCGTCTCTGCGATTTATTAGTGGTCATCGTGAACGTAAATATGTTTAGAAATTCAATTGGTCACATGAGAAATGAAAGGCAGGTTTCGCTTAGTTGATGAATAATTCGTATTGCCATAACAGTCTCTCCTCTGTTCAGAGCTGTAGCCATTAGGAGAGGGGGTGTAACGGAGTCCACGCCCTCACAGTGTGGTCACATTGAAGGTATATCTTCATGCTCTGAGGGGGTAAAATAGAAAATGACACTGTATGAATGTACTTACGTAAAACTATAGATCGAAAAGAAAGTTATGCACTTCAGTATTATATTTTTTAAGACTTTTAGTTATTCGCATACAGTATTCTGCTCAATCAATCGCGATAGAGAGTAATGTACTCTGTGAGGTGTGTTTCCCTCATAGAAATTGCCCGAAACAAAAGAGAGGGATATGTAGAACAATATGCGGATATTTCTGACCTTCGTGTTTTTTCCCAATAAATCATAAGGATGAAGAACTAATCGGTCCTCTGTGCCCTTTCGCATAAAGTCCCTTTGAGCGTTTAATTTGAACGGAATGTTTTCATGCTCTGCCCCTAAAGCCTGTTCTCCTACGTTCTGTGCTCATTCGTTTTTCATTCCGCATTTCTGCTCAGCGCTATGTTGTCGGTGCTCACATAAATTTTACATTTTATTTGATTACCACCGTTGGCTGGGTATTCTCGAATTTTTCACATTTTCAGTAAAATTATGTCAAGAACCGTTAGGGCTATTTTTGTCCAATCAGTACTCTTTTGAGTGGAAGGCGGGAACTATTGAACTAGAAAGAGCTCAATTTCAACCATCCCTCCTAGATAAGTACAACTTACTTCCACCCCTCCTTATTTGTTACCAGTGATGGTTTCGGTGTCGATAACATTAGAGTGAAATGTTTTCACCTCTAATCTTTAGCCATTCAAAAGACCTACTTATATTTGTGGACTCAAGTTTACATGCAGCATTATGAACGTTTCAAATTTGAGATTCAGTAAATGCAGTAACATTCCTGAGGGGCATAACTGGTTGAGAAAATCTCCCGATAAATCTGTGACACACCTGGAATCTTCATTCTCCATTGATTCGGTGCTATCATACGGTTTTGTCTCTTCATGAATCTAACATAATTATTTGCTTGGATTTTACTTATATACGTACATAACTTATGCAACTGAAGTTAACTATTCAAAATGTCAATTTATGTAGGTCACGTACACAGGTAAAATCTTAATAAAATATATTTTTGTTATGTAGTAAGTAGATGGGCTAGCTATGCCTTCACTTCGTGACATTTTCGGGCGAGAATGTGGAGAATTGCCCCACCTTGTAATTTAAACCAGTTGGTAAAAATTGGTTTAGCCTTCATTATTTTCTAATCTTCAAAACATTTTTCGCTGCAACAAATTAAATTGTTTCTATTTGTACATCATGGCACAGTATAGGTTTGTTTGGAAACTAGATGGAAGATTGTCACTAATTAAAAATGGTGGAAAATAGGCAGCATCCATCAGCTATTATACATTTGCGATATATTTACCTAAAAATTGCAGATATAAAACTTTAAATTTCTTAATATATTGAGCATGATAAGAGGCGATTCTCTCAATTCACGGGACATGATGCAGGTAGGAAGTAAGTGCACATTTTTGGTTAAACAGTTAGAAGATACAGAGTCGGGATAAACCGTGATTCAATTTTGTTAAAAAATTTAGATTTGCTTCGACGTGTTAAAATGCGATTCCCAAGCCCTATATCTGTATTCGTAGGTTTTTTAGGATCTGTTCCATTGGTAGTTTACCTTGTAGACAGATGAAATTCAGATACATTTAATTTGGCAGGGACTTTTTTTCTGTTTGTTACCATAAATACGTATTTCAAAATGCAACTCACTTATGTAGCAATACGGAGTTCGAGTTATTGTTGCTTGAAAATTTTATCCGTTTTGATTTATTGGTGTGGCTGAACTCGTTGAAATCAGCGGAGAGATAGAGTAAAAACGATAAGGAAAGTAGAACAACTAAAGAAGGGAATCCAATTTAACCTGAAAAAAAATGCTTACCTTTCACATATTACATGTGTTAATCACAAATTAATACACAAAAGCATATATGTGTGCATGTCAATTTTAAAATTTACGCAGTCGTATAAGTGGTTTGAATGTGGTCGATAAGTTGTTCGGGAGTAATGTACTAGGTATTTGAAATTTCATAAATAAAAAAATTCTAATGGTGAACATAAAATAGGAAGAAAGTTTATATATTTGTTTTCATTCACATTTCAGAGGAAGAGATCGGTGAAATATGAGATTTGGTGGTGTGACACTTTCACGTGTTGATCTCATCTCATGCGCAACAAATAAGCGATTAATGTAATCAGTCAAGCCTCAAGTTATTCCAATGCCGACAGACTTCAGAGCACATATAATGAAAGAATTAAAAAAAATGTCATTAACATTTCTTGTAGCTAAGCATTTATTCACTAAGGAAGAAATCGACGAACATTAACTTTAAATAAAATAATATCTTGGTTTTTATATTTTATCGGAACTAAACATGAAGAGAAGGAAGTATGTTGTATTACGCCGAACGTGATTTGTTTAATGACCTTCTCTGCATGGTCCTAAATATTGAGGAAAAACCTGTTTGCAAGGAATATTACTTATTTGTTCTGCATTGCGATTTCGCATAGAGTATCAATCTGAACAGAAATACGTCCTGTAACGACAAATTTGCTTTGTGCCTACATTCTTAGTGCCATGAATTGCTTACTTCACACTACAATAGTCACTACTTTGAATTTAATCTTAAAACCCACAGTTACACCATTAAGGAGTTTTGAGGTTTCAGTAAAACTACCGAATCTGAAGTGTTTTACTGCGCAATGGAGTCAGTACTTTCTTGAATAAAAATGAAAAAAATGCTAACTGCATTTTGTCAGGAAATGTACAGTATTATTTCTCATTTAAAAATTATTGTAAAGAAAAGTGAGTTTTAAGTTGAAGGATGTGAATTTTGCAAAAGGAAAACACATTTCATGTTCAAAAACGATAGTAATTTAAAATTATAAAGTTGAATATATAATTTTTGGCAAAAACACATTCACCGCAAAAAGCAATTGCGGCACTACAATCTATTCTTAATGGACGTTAGTTAAAATCGATACTAATGGATGTTAGGTATGACAGAATTTACCTTCGCCATACATATTCATTCAGTCATAATACACTGATTTTTTTACTTAATATAAGTGATCAACACTGCAAAAAAAAAGAAAAAAAAAAAGGGGGGGGGGAATTTGCAACTTCTTTTTTTTGTCGTGATTCGATCTCAGTGCGTAACAGGCAAGACATTATGCGCAATTAAATACGTGTATTACTAATGAAACATAATTTCGGAATGATATGTAATGAATAAAGAATCACTGATCAATCTAGTCGTAATTCCGAAATGATATTTAATGAATAACAAATTACTCATTGATCTTGGACTTTAACAGCAGCTAACTTTATCATATTTATTCATACCTTTATAATTCATTTATTCATAATGCATCTATTCCATTTATCAGGAGAGAACATTATGATGGGATTTAAGCCAGGTATGTTGGCCGTTTCGCTTTTATAACGGTAATTCGCTTTTTTTTACTACAAACGTATAATAACCACCCAAAAGTTTGGTTTTCTAAATTTCGGATAATTTTGGAGGTCATAAAATAATAAAACAAAAGCGTAATACAGTATTTTGTTAGGAACGTCATTATTCGGTAACGAGGGTTAGCGCAGTATTCTTAGATAGAACGTAAACAAGAAGATTCGAAAAATTACTCACCTTATGTACGTATGTTTTAAAATGGAGTTTAATTAATAAACTTGTAGATTATGACGATTACATTTAGATCGATCTGAAATTTAACTTCGACTACAAAAAGCGTTCCATTGTAACGGGATACAGGGAGTCATAAATTAATGACTATCTTCCTCCATTAGACTCACAACAACTTCTAAAAGCTCTGCTGCATTACGTGGGCTTATTCATCTGATGTCACAACCTCGTGTTTTCAGAATGTGATACGTTGCTTGGCGCCTGTCGCTAATCGTGTTCGGTCCCGGTTTATTCCCAACATTCTCCCACTCGGCAGGTGGCAAGGAACAATGACCGGTCGACGGTAGGAGTCTCATAGCAGTTCTATGGGTCTCTCTGGGAAGTGGTTTTGTCAGAACATCAGCAACCATCTTCTTGCTCTCAAAATATTTTAGTCTTGTCGTTGAAGGATATAGACTTCTTCTGAAATGGATCTTGACATCCACATGCTTCACTCTTGAATGAACCTTCTCGATTATTATTAAACTAATGCACGCATTATTGTCCTCATAAAGTACAGTGGGTGCAGTTTGAGGGACATGCAGGTCATTTAATAGATCTCTCATCCACACGATGATCAAGGAAGCATTTGAAGCTGCAATATATTCAGCCTCTGTAGATGATACAGCGACACAGCTCCGTTTCTTGCTGCTCCAGGCAACGGTTGTGTCTCCCAGTTTTATTATGAAACCAGTTGTTGTTTTTCTGTCTTGGGTATCACCTGCGTGATCCGCATCAGCATAAGCTAATAGTTCGGTACTACTTTCACAGTTGTTGTGTAGTTTGTAGGTTAAAGTTGCTTGTAGGTAATGGATTACTCTTTGTAAAGCTTTCCAGTCCTTGACTGAAGGGTTTTGCATTTTTCTTCCTAACAATCCAACTGCTGTTGCAATATCTGGACGGCTGAAGTTGCCAATGTACAGAAGTGCTCCCACTGCTTCGTGATGCCCTTCCTTATTTTTAGAAATCAATTCGTCATTTTTTGACGATTTCAAGTACTCAGTAAACATCGGAACGTAAGATTTTATGGTTTTATTTTCACTGTACCTCTCTATGAAATCTGAGATTTTTTTATTGTGGTGCAGTAGAAAACTTTCGTGTTTTCTTTCTTTTTCTATCCCTAGATAGTGTTTGACATCTCCTAGGTATTTGATTTCAAAATAATATTTCAACATCATTTTTGCCTTTTCTGTATTTTCTGATTTGTTGCTGCATATCAAAATATCATCCACATGGAAAAATATATATGTAGTAGATTTTGGATCAATTAGTGTATATAAACATCGATCTGCTACTGCTTGTTTATAGCTATGTTCATCTAGGAATTTAACAAACGTTTGATTCCATATTCGTCCTGACTGTTTCAGACCATAAATAGCTTTCTTTAATTTACACACTTTATTTTCTTCAGCTTTAATATTATAACTAAGTGGTTGATTCCTGTAAATTTCCTCATTCAAATTACCATGTAAATAAGCAGTTTTGATGTATATGTGTCTCACATGCATTTTCTTATATGCTGCTGCTATCTTTAATAGAGTTCTGATTGTGGTGTGGGTTACTACTGGTGAGAACGTTTCGTCGTAGTCGATTCCAGGCTTCTAAGTATATCCTTGGGCCACTAAACGTGCTCTGTACTTTGTAGGAGTATCACTTGTATGTTTGTTTTTAAAAATTCAGTTGCAATTAATAACTTTCTTTCCTGGCGGCAGGATTACTAAATCCCAAGTGTTGTTCCTTTGTAAAGATTCCATCTCCTCGTCTGTTGCTTTCATCCAACGCAACTTTTGCGATTCTTCTAAGTTCTGCATTTCATTCTAATTTTTTGGTTCTGCAGTATTTTGTTTGGTAAAGCAGCTGTACCATTCAGCTGGCATTCCTTTATTTGACCTTGTAGATCTTCTCAATTGCTCTGACTTATTCTCAAGTTCAGAAGTATTTTCTTCTCTTATAGGTTGGAAAATATTGGTACTTTTTAAAATTACATCCTGTGTTGCTACACTAGGTTTAGGATTATTAGTGATCATTTTATGCTCGCACGCTTCTACGGTACTTTTTCTTTCGTCGAACTTTGCATTGCGGTTTATTTTGATTCTGTCATTTTCTGGAAATAAGATTTTATACCCCCTAGATCTCTCATCGTATCCAACGAATATGCCAGACTTTTCATGATCGTCGAATTTTCTTCTTGTTTGTCTAAGTATATGGGTCAAAGCTTTGGATCCGAAGACTTTTATATGACCCAAGTAAGGTTTCTTACCAGTACACAGTTCCATAGGATATTTACGAGTGCTTTTAGTGGGAACTAAATTTTGAATGTACGTAGCAGTGATCATTGCTTCACCCCAATATTTGTTTTCCAGATTGGCGTCTAACAACATGGCTTTAGTCATTTCTTGGAGTGATCTGTTCTTTCGTTCTGCTACACCGTTTGATTAAAGACAGAATACCACAGTAGTTTGATGTTCGAATCCATGTTGGTTTGGGTAACTCTCAAACTCCGTGCTGGTGTATTCACTGCCATTATCAGTTCTTAGAATTTCTGGCTATTTTCCAAATTTATTGTTTACACTTGACACATATTCTTTGAATTTGTTCATTGCTTCATTTTTATGAGAAATAAGATATGTGTATGTAAACCTACTGTAATCATCTACAAAAGTTATGTAGTATTTTTTACCACTTGGAGTAACTGATGCCATGGGTCCACTAATATCCCTGTGTAAAAGTTCTAAAATTTCTTTCGTCCGAATTGGATCTAATTTTGAAAATAATTTCTGTATCATTTTTCCTTTGATACAACTTTCACAAAAGATGTCTTTCTTGCAATTAGACAATTTTATTCCATAGGCTAGATTTTTGCTCTCTAATTCTTTCATTGCTTGTATAGTCTTGTGATCTAGTCTCCTGTGCCATAGGTTGATGCAATCATTTTTATCACAAATTTTCACTAATGTTATTGCTTGTGCATGTTGATCCTTTTCAACGGTTTGTAACTCATACAGATTTATATAATCTAATATGCCAACAGAAAAAAACAGTTTTATCATTTTTAATTAAGCAGCGATTTCCTTTCAACAGGACCACAAACCCATTATCTGTAATTCTCTTAAGTGACAACAAACTACTTTCCAGCTCAGGTTCGTAGAGAACGTTCTTATTTTTAATTCCAGTGACTAGTTGCAAATTTTGCAAATTTTGCTCTGTGATTTTGCATTTGAACGTTTCTGCCGTCATTTTTTTCTCAGTTTTACCTTTATTTCTGTCTTTGTAATTCCAGCATTCACTAATACACTATCTACCAACAAGTAATTGGACACCCCTGCAATCGCGATATCTACGGTCCTGATACACGTCACAGCCGCCACCGTTAAATATCATGCGGGAAACAACAACGCAACCAGTCGCATGCAAGATGCCACGCAGTTCGGAGCTCTCTGATTTCGAGAAAGGTGCAATCGTCGGGTATCATAGAAATGGCCGATCCATACGGGACATATCCAGCGAGTTGAAGTACCCAAAATCGACAGTGGCCTACGTGATTGGCAAATGGATGATCAGAAGAGGTGACTGTTGGAATGTGCCCCGACCCGGCAGACCCACAAAATGGTGAGTTAGAGACCGACGGGTGCTGGCCAGAGAATTTTGGAAGAACCGCACCAAATCGACAAGCCACATCCGCGAGGAGTTTCAACAGGCATCCGGGAGTGTTCTTTCGATGAATACCATCCGTAAGGAATACCATCGGCTTGGTTATCACGGACGTACTGCCGCCCACAAGCCTTTGATCACCAAGTCCAATAGCGCTGCTCGGCTAACGTGGTGCAAAGAACGTCGATAGTTGACCGTTGAACAGTGAAAACAGGTTCTCTGGAGCGACGAATCAAGGTTCAGCTCTACCGTTCGGATGGTAGGGTCTGGGTTTGTCGTCTGCCTGGAGAACGCCTCCTGCCGGATGGTATTGTGTCAGCTGTGAAGTTCGGCAGCGGTGGAATTATGCTATGTAGGTGTTTCTCCTGATATGACACGGGACCCTTGGTCGCAATTCCTGGCAGACTCAACGCCGAGACTTACTGCACCATTTTGGATGACCATGCGCTTCCTACGTTGTGGTAGTTTTACGGGGTGGACCCTAGTTACTTTCAGGATGACAATGCCACCTGTTATGTTGCGAGGTCCATCATGGCTAGGTATGGTGACAATGGGGTTAATCGAATGGACTGGCCTGCGCAGAGCAGGGACCTGAACCCTATCGAACACCTCTGGGACGAGTTTGAGCGTCGACTTAAGGGGTACCCCCACCGTCCGAAATCGGTGAAAGAACTGACCTGTCTTCTCCAAGCCGAGTGGAAGAAAATACCGCTAGCCGTCGTACAACGCCTGGTTGAGAGTATGACCCGGAGGGTCGCAGCTGTAATCGCCGCTCGTGGAGGCTCCACCAACTATTGAAGATGAATAAACTTCGTTTTCCTTTGCTATCACAGGTGTCCAATTACTTGTCGGTAGATAATGTAGTATGATTCTTTTTACGACAATGTGTGCAATATTTACCTTCATTACGTGCTCTATCAACAGATTTAAATGCAGGCACTGTGTTCGAATTTTGTACGTGTGTCTTTGAACTTTCTCGTCTTCTATTGCATTCATCAATTAGCTTATTTTTCACAAACTCTAGCGTTAGATCTGTGTCAGGCCTTGCTTCCAAAGCAGTAACTATTGTGTCATAAGTAGTGGGGAGGCTACACAATAACATAGCTGCCAGGTGTGAGTCGTCAACTTTTTCGCCGATTGGCCTCAGCTTTGTTACTTCCAAAAAACGGTTAAAATGATCTTGTAGAGTGCGGCTGGTTTGGTTAAATCGGAAACTGTATAATTTTCGTAACAAATAAAGTTTACTCGTTAAACATTCTCTCTCGTATGGGATTTTCAATGCGAGCCGTATATCTTTGGAATAAGTGAAATTTATAACATTCACGATTTGATCGTCTTCTAATAAAAGATATATATTATATTTGCAAACACTGTCCCATTTGATCCATACATCATCTTTAACTTCTGGTAGTTCTTCTGAGATCAAATCTCAGAGATTTTCTTTAATGAGGAACATCTGCATTTTGAATTTCCACGATGAATAATTATTCGAATTTAACTTTGCTATATTTAGTTGAGTTGCCATTTTTTTCTTTCTTGTTCCTTTATCTGAGTTCCATTCAAGATTCAGTTTTTCAGTCTCATAATCATAAATATCTTATATGTTAGGAACGTCATTCTTCGGTAACGAGGGTTAGCGCAGTATCCTTGGATAGAACGTAAACAAGAAGATTCGAAATATTACTCACCTTATGTACGTATGTTTTAAAATGGAGTCTTATTAATAAACTTGTAGATTATGACGATTACTTTTGAATCGATCTGAAATTTAACTTCGATTACAAAAAGCGTTCCATTGTAACGGGATACGGGGAGTCATAAATCAATGACTATCTTCGTCCATTAGACTAACAACAACAACTTCTAAAATTCTTGCTGCCTTACGGGGGCTCATTCATCTGACGTCACAACCTCGTGTTTTCAGAACGTGATACGTTGCTTGGCGCCTGTCGCTAATCGTGTTCGGTCACGGTTTATTCCCAACATATTTCATAACTCAGCGTTTATCAGCAACTCTACCAGTAACTATTGGCCTCTACATTGTGGTTTGTTGCATCGTTAAATCCGAAAGAAACAATGTTTGTCCGGAGTCATACTCAATCAATTATCATAAGATACAAAAGTCGCCCTTATCGCGATAGTGTATCATTTATTAAATGCTTTATTCAGTGTACTTTTTTAGTAAAAAGAACAATATAATTTTAAATCGCAATTTTTTTAAACTTCTAAATGTGAATGTTTAAAAAAATGCCAGTCCTTAACTGACAAAATTCAAATTTAAGTGTTAAGCAGCGATTTTAGAAACACTTGTTTCTTAGACTTTGTAGTATATACTTTCTTTAGTGAAAATATTCGAAACAGTTACAGTATTGGTCGGGCACGATTAAAAAAGCGTTATTGAAGAAGCTCTCTCATTGCAAGCAACTAACCGGTATATGAGCCACACTTAAAATAATCACTCCCCAGCGCCATCTACAGTTTACGTAGTAACCGCACCAATCAAAATAGCAATATATGTAGATAGCTAATTGAACTATATCACTACGGTGACATTTTGTTATTAATCGTAACCTTTCAAGCTACTTTCGATCATGTATTTGCTAAACATAAAATTTGATATTTTAGGATCGATGAAATTCTAAACTTTACTTCTTCCTACGGGCATGTAATTTAAATGCCCTAATTACCCAACAGGGACTTTCCGTAAATTCTATCGCGAAAGCGAATAAACCACCTTGTGTTTTAAATCTTCCACAGCCATCGAGTGGCCGAATAAAAAATAGAAACCTGAAGATGATAGTGTGTGTTCCTTGTGGATGTATGACATCTACTTTACCTTATCTTTCCTTAAGTAACCATTTGCAGCAGAATTATTTTTTCTTGGACTGTAGTTTCAATTATCTAAAATGTACCGTTATCCGTACTTAGCAATTTACATCCTTTCATAAAATTGCGTTTTCTCTCACGACAGTGGAGGCCATTTGATGGTATTTTCCAAATAGTGAAAGACGAAAAGAGTGATGAATTTAAAAAAAAAAATATTTAAATTATTCCATAGATCACAAAAATTTTCTTGTTACATTTTGAAATAGAAAAATATCTGAAACCGTATTCCTCGTGGTGGACGATTACTCTATACATCGAAACAGAAAGACATTCACCTTCCGTAAAGGCGTCTAATACTTTCGCTGTCAGTGGAACATAAGATGTTTTATTATTTTACTTTTCGTACATAAAAGACTGAAAATCATAGACAGTAGTGGCCAAAATTGTGGAAACCTTTTGGAAATAGTGTATTTTTCAGGTTTGATGGCTCATAACACCACTTGATTTTGGAGTAATACGATATAATTATATATCAATGGAAATATAATTTCATCAAGAATGTAATGCAATAAATTTTATGAAGGATTTTGTATTAGAATAGCAGTTATAAAGAAGAAAATTGAAACACATAGAAAACATTAGATATACAAAAATTCTCACCATGTCAGTTGATACTTAGTTCTGTAACCTTTAGCGTTAAGTACGGCCTTTCAACGGCCTTCCCATGGAGTGAATTAAGTTTTTTAGTTCTGCAGTTGTTATAATGTGAAACGAAGATGGAATTATTGCTTCTATTAATTGGGCTTTATTGCTGGGTTGCTTCTGACTAACAAGTTCCTTTAGTCGGCTTCATAGATTTTCGATGGGGTTAAGGTTTGGGCTATTCCCAGGCCATTCCAGCAAGTGGAATATGATTATCTTGAAACCACATTTTGCACACATCAGCAACATGACATGGAGCTGAATCCTGTTGAAATATAAATGCTTCATTATCTTGGAAATGATAGCGTGCGGAAGGCTTCAGTTTAGGCTCAAGTATTCCATTAATGTATTTTTGGCCATTTATTTTCCCATTAATCACGCAAATTCTGCCCAAACATTTTTATGTCATACAACCCCAGATCATAACACTAACTGGGTGTTTCACGGTACATATAATGCAATCAGGATGCAAATCATCTCCGATTTTTTTCCTTACGTATTTTATGCCATCACTACCAAACAGGGAGATTTTGGGCTCAACACTCCAAATAACACTGTGCCATTGTTTCGCTGTCCAATCAACATGGGTTTTAGCCCAGTTTAATCTTTTTAACCTTTGTATGAGAGATAAAAATGGCTTTTTTTGTGGAATTCTATCTCTTAGACCAAATCCCTGCCGTAAGCGCCGAGCAGTCCTTGCACCCAACTTCAAATTGCATTGCGCCGTTTCATCGTGTATGCACTCAAGTGATTTTCTTCTGTCACCTAGGCACCTTCTCTTAATTCTTCTATCCTCACTTGCTGTAGTGCACCGTTTCCTGCCTTTACCAATCTGGTTTTGTAGTGACTGAGTCTTCTTATAGCTCTTCAAAAATTTAGAAATGCCACCTTTGGTTAAGTTTCCACCAATTTGTTTTATAATTTCTTCATAACTGAAGCCTTTTTCGCTTAATAGTACTATTTTACATCGCTTTCTGGGTGACCAGTCAACTCTTTGCGCCATTTCTTTAATTTCATTACGTTTCACAAGCTCACTAAATGAAAGAACACATAAAAAAAAAACTTGATAGCAATCATACATATAATACACTAACAAATGTCCTCCTCTCAGCAGCAATACATAACATCAATAGCTGAATTCTACTGTGACATGATTGGCTTATTGCCAAAACAAGATGACACCTGATTGGCTCTAAGCAGTCATGCTCATTGGCTACATTCAAATGAAGGAAAGCTACTTCATATCATCCTAAGCAAGTTGTGCTTCCTTTTTCTAGTTATTTGGCTATAACGTTTCATAGAACACAGATAATTGAACAAACTTTAGTGCATTACATTTGTGATGAAGTTATCTTTCCATTGATACATAATTTTGTGGTATTACTCCAAAACAAAGTGATGTTATGAGCCATCAAACCTGAAAAATACACTATTTCAAAAATGTTTCCACAATTTTGGCCACTAATGTATACATTTCATGTCTATACGTAAAACGTCATGCCAAAGTAGATATCAAGTGAATGTCAGCCGTCATAGCACCATATATACACTGGCGGAAAGTGAAGAAAGAACACCAAGAAGGAATTGGTGGACGATCATGAAATTTACATATATTAATGGGGTCAAGTTTACGTAGGTGTGATGTTTATTTCGGGACGAACCGGTGAGCGCTTACGCCACAGCACGGCATAATATGCAAATTATCACGGTGGTATTTAAGGAGTACGGCGAAGTGAATGTAATCAGTCGTCGGCGTACGGACACGTGCGAAGACCCTGAAGAAGCAGCAATGACTGGACATGGAAGACGTGTACGATTTCAGCAGTTATCGGACTTTGAGCGAGGTCATCTAGTCGGACTCCGCGAGGCCGGGTGGTCGTATCGTCGTATTGCGAAGGGAATTGGACAAGAAGTATCGGTGGTGGTACGATTGGGGCGTTGATGGTACGAGGAACATTCCCACACGAGAAGACGTGGAACCGGGAGTCACAGACGGACTGATGAGCAGACCGATCGACGCATAAGAAGAGCGGTGTTGTCAAGGAGAACATCCACTGGGACGCAAATCCCAGCTGCCGTTGCACTTGAGGTGACTGTGCGAACACTCCGCAACCGTCTACTGGATGCAGGACTACGTGCACGTGTGCCTCTGGTATGTGTACCTCTGACTCCAGCCCACCGTCAGGAACGGCTGCAGTGGTGTCGCCAACGTCTGCATTGGAAAACGCAATGACACTCTGTCGTGTTCAGCGATGAAAGGAGATTCTGCTTGGGAGCCTCCGATGGCCGTATGCCTGTTCGCAGACGCACATGGGAGCGTCTCCACCCTTCTTGCATCCGCCAGCGACACACAGGGCCTACACCTGGTCTTCTGGTGTGGGGAGCGATCAGCTATCCATCCCGTACACAACTAGTGTTTGTACCGGGTACGTTAAACAGCACCTCCTACATCAACAACATCATTCAGCCCGTTGTTGGGCCATTTGTAAGGTCGGTCCATCGTGGTGTTTTCCAGCGTGATAACGCAACGCCCACACACGGCACGTGCAACGCAACATGCACTTCAGTGAGTGAGCCAACTTCCATGGCCTGCACGTTCAGCGGATTTGTCCCCCATTGAGCACGTTTTGGATTTTATGGGACAACGACTTATCCGGTCTTCACGGCCAGCCACGACCATCCCCGATATACGTGTCCAGGTTGAGAATGCTTGGAACTCAATACCCCAAACTTACATCCTACATCTGTACGATAGACTCCATGCCAGAATTGCACAACGTGACGCAGTTCATGGCGGTTCAACCTCGTACTTACCATGTTACATGGAAATGTTATTTTTCAGTTTACCAGCAAATACAGCTGTATTTTGCCATAATGTTTTGATCACGTTATCCTCTGTATTCCGTTATTATGCTGTATAAATTTCGTTGGTATCAGACGTCTTCTTCTTGGTGTTCTTTTTTCACTTTCCGCCAGTGTATATACATCTTTAATGAGTATTTAAAGTCATTTTACAATAAAAGCAAGTAACAATAAATCCCCCACAAGATCTTTCCAAACCCCACGGGCTTCTTCATCAGATGGTATGAACACTGGAATTGTAACACATACACTCCTTGTTTAAATAGATGCGTATAATGGGTGAGCGCCTACGGAGTCTCAGGCTCCATGAGCGAATCACTGAACTGTTCAGTGATTCGCTCATGGAGCCCGAGCATGCGTAGGCGCTCACCATTATACGCCATCTATTTAGGCAAGGAGTGTCTGTGGTACAATCCCAGTGTTCATACCACCTGATGAAGAAACCCATGGGGTCGATGTTTTAATGTTACTTGCTTTTCTTGTAAAAGTGATTTAAATACTCATTAAAGATATAATATCTATAGTGATATGACGGCTGATATTGATTTGATACATTTCATGCGCTTACGTTTTACTGTGTGAAACGTAAAAAGGTAACTTTGAACATATTCTGAGTAAACGCTGCTGGTACAATATTGTAAAGATGGATCTTTCTCTCATCTTAAAACAAGACTTCAAGAATAATTGTAATATTAAGGTTTCGGATATATAAAATTAAATGCAGGAAAATTTGTCACTTGTATCTAATTTCATTTATTGGTATTTTGTGTGCGTTATGTTTTAAACCAAACATTCACCTTTTTTTTTTAATTACGCTAAATATTCTATTGAGAGTTATAGTGATAGAGCAGGGCAATTAGCATCGTCTATGTTTTCATAAAAGTTTACATTGTGCAGTAATAAACGCCAAAGATGCAACTCAACTTCTTTAATACTTGGCGATATCTCATTGGTGTATTGATATTTTAGTAACACGGTCAATTAGCTAAGTCACTTTTTTGAGGTGTTCATACTTTTTTTTAATGCTAACCTGCTGCATTTGACGGCGGTACCAATATTACATCACATGCACATTTTATTTAAGGAAAACTGTTCTATGATATAACATTCACAGTACTTTTTTCTCAAAACTCTTCAATGACATTTTAGTAAATTATAAATTCGCAGTTGAAATGAACTTTAACGTGACATAAAAACACACCTGAACTTCAAATGGTGAACGTTGATATCATACATGGAAAGAAGATATAATGGCATATGCTCTTCTCTGTCGCAATGTAATCTGTGCCCTTGAATCGTCAAGTATCTCTATCAATTAATGCACTACGAGCCATTGTAACGATATGATTCCTAGATTCTTTGTACCAAGTGTTAAGCAAACACTTGGTACAAAATCTTGGAATCATATCGTCGCAATGGCTAGTAGTGTTAAAATGCTATAAACGCTGTTCAACATTTTGTTTCCGAGGAACTGTAAAAATGCTATTAAGCTGCAAAATACAACTAATTTCGTGTGTAAAAGTTCGAATAATGTGCGATTTGTTGATAGTGAAACGTAGTAAGTTAGTGTCATTTACACGGTATTCGACAAGAGAAAAAATACCATTCTTCAAACTAAATGTGATAAGTATCATTTCCAATTTAAAAATTAAAATAAAGAAAACATGAAAACTAACTTTTTAAATCAAGAAAGCATAAAAACTAACTTTTAAAATATCGAAAACATAACAAATTGAGTAAATAAAGAAAACATAAAAAATTGAATCTCTCTATTGTAAAAAAAAGTAACTGCCGC
Organism: Macrothele yani; assembly: GCA_039090855.1. Classification (NCBI taxonomy): domain Eukaryota; kingdom Metazoa; phylum Arthropoda; class Arachnida; order Araneae; family Macrothelidae; genus Macrothele; species Macrothele yani. The sequence continues at coordinate 144,113,024 of CM077002.1, forward strand.
GGCCCCTGCCGCTGTTTTAGAAATTTCGCGACACTCGCGCTTTTCTATCTCGCAGCGCAAAAAGTATCAAACACAAAAATATGAAATTTACATCGTTTGTACAGAAATTTTCGGAGAACACGCTGAAATAACCCGTTTTTTACGCTTTCCAACCAAAGGTTGAAGAAGCGTATATGCTCCAGCTTTGTCCGTCCGTCCGTCCGTCAGCACGATAACTGGCGCAAAAATGGTTCGATTTCGATGAAATTTTAGTATGCAGTAGGGGACCACCTAGGGACGAACTATATTGAAAATGGGACAAATGGGATCAAAGGTCACGACGTAGGAGCGGGATCCTTCCATTGCCCTTATGCGTCATAACTTCCGTAAATATGGTTCGATTTCAATGAAAGTTTGCTATGTGGTAGTGAACTACCTGGGGACGAACCCTATTGAAAATGGGACAAATGGGGTCAAAGGTCATGACGTGGAAGCTGGATCATTCCATTGCCCTTATGCGTCATAACTTGCATAAATATGGTTGGATTTCAACGAAATTTTAGTATGTGGTAGAGGGCCGCCTGGGGAAGAATCTTATTTAAAATGGGTGAAGTGGGGTCAAAGGTCAGGACATAAGAGCGGGATGCATTCCGTTGCCCTTATGCGTCATAACGTGCGTAAAAATGGTTCGATTTCGATGAAATTTCAGTATGTGGTAGGGGATCACCTGGGGACGAACCCTATTTAATGTGGGCGAAATGGGGTCAAAGGTCAGGATATAGGATTGCAATCCATTCCATCGCTCTTATCCCATATTATTAAGATGGACGTCAAGTCATTTTGCTTCCTATACTTCCAATGGAAAAACTTTTGTACACATTTCCTTCACAATTAATGTTTCCCAAAGATGAAAATTTGAACATCGATTAAAATAACTTTATTATAACTGTCATGGCGTCGCCCCATTAGATATTTTCTAAAACATAACCATAATTATATTAAAAATCAATAACTTTTCCTTTGGTGGTGTTGAAACCAGAAAAAGGATGGCGCGACCTGTACTTTGATGACGTCAGTAGACAAACAAATGTTGGATTGCATAATTATGGTTATGTTTTAGAAAATATTAAGTATTCCAAGTTATGAAATGAAGCTTTTTTAATCGATGTTCAAATTTTCATCCATGTGAATGCATTAATTGTCCAGAAAAAAGATGGCGCTACCCGTATTTTCATGACGTCAGCAGACAACAAAATATTGGATTGCATAATTATGGTTATGTTTTTGAAAATATTATGTATTCGAAGTTATAAAATAAAGTTATGTTAATCGATGGAACGCATTAATTGGGAAGAAAATGTGTACAGAAATTTTTCCATTCGAATCACAGGAAGCAAAATTACTTGACGTTCATCTTAAACGAGCAATTCTTGTATGTATGTACATTTTATTTTGAAAACGGCTCTAAGGATTTTGATGAAAGTCGTTAACCTACCGTTTTCTGGTACTAGAAATCGATTTAGCTTGATCTCGACTTTAAGAAAATTTGTTTAGTGATTTAAATAACCACCCCGAATTACCAAGTGTGTAGTGTGGTGTCATGGCGTCGCCCCATTAGATGTTGGCGCGTGGTCATGCCATCTATCTCATTACGTCACGCGTTGTTTGTGGATCCTATTAAAGTTTTATGACGTCACACCTTGCTAGCAGATGGTCGCGATTCCCATCTGCCTCATTACGTCACGCGTTGTGTGCGCATATTCGTCCGCACGATAACTTGCGTAAAAATTGTTCGATGTCGATGAAATTTTAGTATGTGGTAGGGGAACAGCTGGGAAGGATCCCTATTGAAAGTGAACGAAAAGGGGTCAAAGGTCAAGACATAAGAGCGGGATCCATTCCACTGCTCTTATGCGTCATAACTAACGTAAAAAAAGGTTCGATTTCGATTAAATTTCAGTATGTTGTAGGAGAACACCTGGGTACAAACCCTATTGAAAATTGGCGAAATGGGGGTTAAAGGTCAGGACATAGGAGCGGAATCACTTCCATCGCCATTATGAGTCATAACTTACGTAAAAATGTTTCGATTTGGAAGAAATATTGGTATGTTGTAGGGACCTGTCTAGGGACGAATCCTATTGAAAATGGGTGAAATGGGGTGAAAGGTTAGGACACAGGAGCGGGATCTATTCCATAACGCTTATGCATCATAACTTACGTGAAATTGCTTCGATTGCGACAAAACTTCATCATGTTATTTCGGAGATATACTGAACCAGTTCTGTTGTATATCATCCAAATGGATCAAAGGTCAGGGCACAGGGGTGAGATTTATTCCATAGCCATTTTCCTCATAACTTGAGTAATAGCTTGAGTAATGATTTCTAGTATATTGGAAAGCGTATCATAATCAATGCATTGCATGAATTTACTAACTTGTTCGATTCTGGCGATACTTCAAGAGCTATTGTATTTTAAATTTAAGGGAAGCAAAAAAGTGTTATCAGGTGGCGTTCCGAACACACTAACAGCAACAGAACCACGAAACTTTGTAGGCATATAGGGTCGTGGCTGAATTTTTGCACCTCGTTACCCTTTTTTTGGAATTTCGATTTTTTTACGAGAAATTAAATTTTTAAATTTCACGAAATTCTCTATTTCGCGATGGGATCCATTTTAAAAAACGGATATATGGCAAACTGTAAATCATAACGCATTGCAATTTTTACAGAATAAACTCTCAACTATTGTCTCTCGTTTGCAAAATAATTTTTTTTTAAGAAAAAGACATTTTCTGATTTTTAAGCATTTTTTATAGACGCAAAGGAAAGGGACGAGCGGCTTACTCTGTCCACACAGTGAAGTTCTGGTCCCGTGACCTGCTGTCATGGGGACTCAGCTATAATTTTAGCACTCTCTTCTCATTATGTGAAAGGACAGGCTACAATCAAACTGGTAATAACGCAATGCTTGATGACGTAGCGAGGCTTTTAAAGTTCGGGGTCTTCCGCGGCATACGTGAATACCTATGTAAATATACGATTTCGCCTTCGTACATAAAAACCATTGAGGGAAAATACGAGTGTGTTCGCTCACTTCTAAATGACCTAGAGATCTAAAAATTGGCATGCTGATAGGTCTTAAGGTCCGAGAAATGTCCGAAAACCAAAAAAAAAAAAAAAAAAAAAAAAAAAAAAGAAGGCGGCTTTGAAACATTGTCTGCTTGAACTTTTTGAGAATTGTTAGATCACTTGTAAATGTCCTAGAAATCTAAAAATTCGCATGCTGGTCGGTCTCAAAGTCCGGATAGCTGCAAACGCACGAGAAAAAAAAGCGCTTTGAAACGTCTGCTTGAATTTTTCTGCAACTTCTACTAGAAAAAAGTCTGAAAACCAAAAAATTCAAAAAGGTGGTTTAGCTTAATTGTTTTAAAATGCTGATAGTTTAAGGAGAATTTTGTCAGAATCAGTGAAATTCTTTGAAAATTTCAAAATTTGATTTAAAATTAAGGGTCTCTAAAGCCTGCTAAATTTTACTTCAAGCAGTATGTATTGACGTCACCATGCTGTTCTAAATCGTACAACAGTTACGGTTTTTAAATTACTTTTCGCTTTCTTTAATTTTATGTTCAAAAAATGATTTTATAAAATTCATCGTTTGCAGAACGGGCATATGATTGCTAGTAAATAAGGAAAACATAACGAATTGAATGAATAAAGATAACATAACAAATTGTACACTATAAATAAAGAAAACGTAACAACTTTAAATAAAGAAACCAATAATAATGAATTTGCTTTGATATTTTGAAATTTATGAATAACAGTCTTTCATTAAAAAAATCAGAATAGACGCCCCCATCGCTGTAAGAGACCCAGAGCAGGTAGTTTAAAAGATTTTTTTATCACGAGAGTCGAGGTTCTTTAACCTAAAATTTCCGTAACTGTTATTCTGCACGTCACAGAAAGACCATATACATGAAAGGCTCACGCGCAGGTGGACGAAGATGTCACCCATAAAAATAAAAACTGAAAAACCATTAAGAATTAATTTCTCATTTGCTCATTGTGCAGCATTCAAAGCGGTATGAAACGTATATGGTATCAAAGAAGTTTTGGTGGAGTTGTAATATCTTGTAATGTTACTCTACTCTTTAAAATTTAGTAATATTCGTTGGTTTTTCAATTGGAGATATAATTTTCAGTCGTTATTTTGTGCCAGGATATCGTTTGCACTCATTAATTCAAAGGACTATCATGCAATCAATCACAACACTACATACATTTTCTCTCGGTAAGTGCCCGTAAAGGTGTGACCAAACAAACAACTATACTGAAAACTTATACTCATATTCCTGATAGGTTTCTCGATGAATGAGAAGTAATATGGGATTTTAAGTGTCAAGTTCTGGAAAAAAAATGTTGATTAAAATAAATTAGCTTGCTACTGCACATCTAAATCTACCGCCATTTGCGAAACCTTGGAGATAGTTATCAACAGTGAGGCTTGCAATGATAGCGTCTCTCTACAACTGCCATGAATTTGGAAACAGTTTGTCAAACAATGCTGCGTTTTCTCCCACTGTACCGCGTACCCAACCAACAAGACGCCTCGTTTCTGTGAATGAATAAATGAAATTGCCCGTTCAAGTCACCACTTTCAAATTCTTGAAGTGTTCTACTATTCAGTTTGCAGTTTGATGTCTACCTTCGTTAAAAAATTCATCTCGTTGATGCGCGAAAGCTTGGAAACTTTGACTTCTATTCAACACCAAGAAATTCGAATTACTAGTATAGTTATACCACATTTTGAGAAAAAAATGTTCATTCGTTTTTGAAATGTGCTGTATAAGTGAGTAGCTTTATTTAGATCACTTCATTGTATTAACTGAAGAGTACAGATGATGTTACTACGTATTTCTCCGTTTTTCGTTCCGTCGTTTCATTGATCTCGAATTAGTTTCGTGGATACATTTATTCGTAAATCAGTGTTCGTGGACAAATGTGAGGGCTTTAAACCAGATACTCTAATACTTGCGTTTCTTTCTTTTCTATTATGAGGGTAGAGGCAGGGAAGAAGATATATAAGACAAAAATATCTTCCAGAAATCTCTGCAGTGTATTTTTTTGTAAATTTCCCATTAACGGTACCACAGTTTTACCTTATTAAGCTCTACAATGAGAGGATATTCGAATATACCGAAATTTGATATTTTAATAGCAAAATACCCTAATAAGGAATATCTACAATAAACCAATCTATGCAAACTCCGTTTAATGGTGTGAAAGTATAATTAAAGAAGGAATACAAGGGAAAATTGTATCTCCCAAGCTTTCGCTCTCCAACCGGGAGGCTTTCTCAAGGGTTGCAGACGTTACTAACAAGTCTGGCGAGTGTAATCAAAAGATTTCGAAACACTGGTGGTCGGGAAGGTCGTATTTTGAAACTTGATGCTCGAGGCACGAGGTTTCTTTCATGCGGAGAATCATCTCAGCATGTTCCTCCACGCGGACGGAATATCAACTGATTGGGTATCTTTGCATGCGTAGGGATGTGTGGAGATTTCAATACTCTCTCTGATCAGTGTACCTTTGTAGCCAGGCGCAATTATCTTTACTTTATCCCATAACGGGACTGCGTTTTTCTGTGCTACTTCTTTAGACAAGACTGTTAAGGTCTTTCCCAATCTGATGTCTCTCATGTGCTCCTTAGACCTTACAGCAATCGACCTTTTCGTCATTCCGATGTAAACTTTCGACGAAACGTTCGGGTTCATCATAGGTATCATGTACACTCCTGCTTCCTCTTTCCTATCTGGGTCTCTGCGCGTGTTCGCCACTGCTCTGTGTATGCTGTTCGGTGATCTGAAGCCGATGTGAAGGTCATGGCGTCTCATTAGACTTTTGAATATCTGTTTTTAGTAGTTATAATTAAAAAACAGATCTTTAGGTGCTAAGAAACGGAAAAAAATTAATCTTTAACCTCTAATGATTTCAGAAATATTAACTTATTGTAATAGCTAAAAATAGGAAGATATTAGGTAAGGTTAAAAAGAAACTTATTTTCTATGATAAAAAGGTAATGTTATTATTCAACTTATTTACTTATAACAATTATACAAAAAAATTCTTTGGAACTGCTGTGGACAGTAAATGTTATCACTAGCATCTGGATTCCAAATTTACGCCTATGTAACGTACTAGGAGATGTGACGTACCTGCCAGTAGGGCGCACACGACATAAAGGCAGATAGGAATCAGAATAAAACGTCCGCGTAGCTCAATTGGTAGAGTGACTTATTCTGGAATGAGGGGATCCGGGTTCGAATCCTGGCGTGGACAGAAATGACGGAGAAATTTACTTCGTTATATCTATTAACACGAAACGACGAAGAATATCGAGAAAACAATCGTTTTACATCATAGGAAGCCAAAATTGCATATTTTAAAAGGGGGACATCACTAAGCCATAAACAGTTAACTTCGCGTATTCAAGTTGGCCTTATCAAACTTTAAAAATTCCACATAAAATCTAAAATCCACTGTTTATATTTATAACGTACACTATATTGACAAAAGTCACAGGACACCCCTTCAAAAGCAAATGAACGAATCCGCTGCATTGTTAAGATTCGAGATACAGCTGGAAACTGTATAAAAACAAGCCTGCAACTGACCGCGATTATATCGCACTGTAAGGTTGAGTGAAAATGTCGCGGCGGGAGAGAACTGACTTTGAGAAATGAAAGATTGTTTGAAATGTTATATTAGTGGGTTCTCCATAAGAGAAACCGAGAGGCGTTTAAACATACCCATGTCAAATGTTTTGGATGTACTGAATAAATGGAAGACACATGGCGTGCCTGAAGCAGCAAAACATGCCGGCAGACCAAAGCAAATCAGTGATAGAGGACGTCGAAGCCACAGGAGAGTCGTTACAGCTAATCGACTGAGTGCTGCACAAGACCTCTGTGTACAAGTGAGTAAAAATGCTGGAACCTCAGTGTTTAAGTGTTTACACGTACCATTCGCAGAGAACTTCATTCCATGCGTTACCGTGGTCGTGCGGCTGCTCATAAGCTTTCATCTTTTTTTTTTTTTTTTGATTGGAGGTTTAACGACCACCGTGAGCAACTCAATGGGCTATAAGCAGTCGCCCGTCCCTAATTTAGGGTCACTGGTTCCAGGGAAGGGAGAGAGCCAGTGCCGTAAGACAAACACAACATCCATGCCTGACCGGGATTCGAACCCGGACCCCAGACGGACGAATGATAAGAGGCCAGCGCCTTAGAACCACTGCGCCACCGGGGCGGCACTTTCATCTTCACTCGGAATGCTACTCGTCGTTTATCATAGTGCAAATAACATTTATCGAGGAGGACCGGAGATCAATGGAAACGGATCCTATGGACTGATGAATCCAGATACACGATCCATCAGCCTCATGGTCGTGTGGTGGTATAGCGGCAGCCGGAGGAACGCTATTTACCACAGTGTACTGTTTCTACGGTGAAGTTTGGAGCTAGCATTGTACTCGTGTGGGGCTGTTTTTCGTGGTATGATCACCGCCCATTGGTTATACTGGACAAGCCTATTAACCAGCACGTCTACCTCGATATTCTGGACAACTATGCCCTAACAACTCTGTGGCAATACTATGGAATCAAGCCTTGTTGATACCAGCAAGGATAATGCACCGAGCCATAAAGCAAGGACTGTTACGGCCTGGTTTGACGATAATTCCGTATCGTGTGTGGACTGGTTAGCACAGAGCTCTGATCTTAATCCCATAGAGCACCTATGGAAAGCATACCTATCGCTGCGTCCCAAAACCTTGTCAAGAGCATGTCTCGAAGGGTCAATGCATGCATTAAGCCCAAAGTGGACCGACACCGTACTAAGGTATGTCAATAATAGCTATGTTCTGTTTCTCTTCTAGGTGTCCGGCGACTTTTGTCAATGTAGTGTATATACGAATCTGTTTCACAGAGCGTCTATTTTTGAATGAATAAGTCTGTTAAGTTTCCTTTCAACATGCTGCCCTCTGTAACTATTTCAGACAGAAAGTTTATTGTTGTTTCTAATTTTATTATCGAATGACACCAGAAACTTAAACCAGCAGATATGTATGAGAAGACTTTTTAAAATAAGTTTCATTCATTAAATGCTGGAAAATGTCAATTATAGATGCATCGTATTTATCCATTTCATTGATAACGTTTGCTATGGAATTGGCGAGTTCACAAATGAATGAGAATACTGTATACTGAAACTAAATGAACGATACGGCCGGCGCAAATGAAAACTTGTAACTGGTGAAAATCTTCATTTAAAAACTACGCAATCCACAAACGCTGTTAATAAGCGTGATATACACGAAGTAAAAATGCCAAGTCCATAACATGTTTTTGTTTTGCATTTAGTCTTGACTTATTTTCCTTGAGGAATTTTATGTCACATGGTGTGACATCGACGATACCTTTTTGGTAGCATACTGTCAATTTTTTGGTAGCATACTGTTACCTTTTTGGTGGCATACTCTTACCGTTTTGTTACTGTTCTTGGGCTACTGATTGAAAGGATCCGTTTCACTCAAAAACTCGCCATGAAGAGGGAAAACACTCGTTAAAATTCAACACGGAAATTCGTTCGGCAAATGTATAGAGCTCTAAGAAATAATTAACTCAGTGCATTTTATAACTGCACTTCAGCACGTAATTTAAAAGCAGAAACAAGAACATGCTAACAACAGCAATTCAACAGAACCGCATCAACCACATCGATAATAACGCGAGTGGAGTATATAATATAATCTCCGTGTTGGAATTTTAGATCTATTCATGTGCTACCTGAGCCTTCGTGGGTACGGAATAACCTCCGATTTCGCTGCTTCGAGCGGAAAGAGAAGAATTGGTGAAAATCGTAGACGTCATTCGCCAGTGCATTGGCGCTGGTAAAACGAGCCCTCGCTAAGCGAGTTTATTTACGCTAAAAATTAAAAGTGGAGGAAACATGCAAATTTACATATTTTTTGCGCGATTTTGGAGAATATGTATTTACAAACAAAATTTTCGAAAATATGTGTGTTTATATGAAAATACTTAGTCACCTAAAATCCTGTTCCTTAGGTGCCTTTCCATAAAGTACATCAGTGATTTTTTTACTGATTTTTGGCTCCCCCTTTCTCCCACGTCACATTTTGTCCGATTGTTGACACATTCCCCCCTAAAAAGTATGTCCTAATTCCCGCAACCCCCTTTTTTCTTGACGACTGCTTTTAGAAGTCCGTTGAGAAACAGAAATAAAACATACAATTATTTAAAGGGATATTCCATATATTTGCACTTTTTCTTCAGAAAATATTTATTATTTAGGCATTAATTTACTCCCATTTGCTACCCGAACTTTATCATTCAGAAATAAAGATCTACAAATGAACACTCCCGATCATACCACCTACAAAACACAATATTTTTTGTAGTATAAACACGATAACTTAATATTGTGATTTAGCTAAGTACGATCAGAAATCTGAAATATTTCGTACCGTTTTTTTAACTATCAAAAGAAGAAACTAGAAAGATGACACTGAATTTTCGGGTGTAATGAGCACGTCTTTCGAATCCGTTCTAATGCGAATTAAATTTACCAAAGCCATTAAAAATCAATGGAACCGGTATGAAAAACTGTAGTATCTGACTGAAGAAAAACGTTTTTGAGCCGGGTTTTTAAACCCCCAGATATTGCTGAAAACAGAAACGTCAGCTGACGCCCTCTGGTGGCAGACTTGTGCGTGAAGAACAAAATGAAATTTTATGCGAAACATTTTGTAGCGGAAACGCTCTCCAACAAAGAAATATTTTTTCAAATCGGGGTCTTAGAATGCATTATTTTAAGAAAAAAGTAGTTTCAAAACGTTTTTCGATGTGAGCGGTATCGGTAACGAAATAATTTTTTCAATCGAGTTTTCAGGAGCTAAGATTTTATTGCAAAGAAATTAACTCTTACGCTCCATGGTGGCCAAACCGTTTTCTAACAAATATTACAAATTATAAGCAAATCATTTTCTATCACGAGCTGTATCCGGTGTAGAAAGAATTTTTAAAATCACAGTTTTAGATGCAGATATATTAAGGAAAACGCAATTAATTCTTACGCCCCCTAGCGAAAAATCTATGCATTACTTGAAAATTTTGAGATTATATGAGAAACATTTTACACTGGAAACGCTATCTAACAAAGAAGGAATTTTTGAAAACCGACTTTCAGAGGCAGAGATATTAACAGAAATATGATAGATATCTACGCCCTCTGGTGGAGAAACCATGCATTATTTTGAGAAGAACATATTCTCAAATGTTTATCGACATAAGCGGTATCGGTCCACGAAAAAATTTATAAATAGGGGTTTTAGACTCTGAGATTTTGCTGCAAATACCTACGAAGCAGAAATTTAACGCTTACCCCTCTGGTGGCCAAACCATATTTTATAAAAAATTAGAAATTACAACAGAAACATTTTCCGTCACCAGCTGTATCCGGTGCTGGAAGAATTTTTAAAATCGGAGTTTTAAAAGCAGAGATATCAGGGAAAGCGCAATTTACCTTTACTACTCTTAACGGAAAGTCAATGAATTACTTTAAAATTTTAAAATTATATTAGAAACATATCGCACCGGAAACTCTGTCCAACTAAGAAGAAATTTTTCAAATCGGACCATTAGAAGCAGACATTTTACACTCGCTAGCGGGAGCTGACAAAGACAGGATATACATCTACCCCCCCCCCGGCGGAAAAACCATACATTATTTTAAGAAGAAAACATTGCGAAAGGGTCTGCGTGAGTAGAATCGGGCGACGAAAAAATGTCTTCATATTTCCCATCACGAGCTGTGTCTGCTGAAGGAAATTTTTTTTCAAATCGGAGTTTCAGAATTGTAGATATCTGGGAAAAAGTAATGTACATTAACGTCTCCTAGTGGAGAATCTATGCGTAACTATGGAAAAGTGACTATGCTTAAAAATAATCTCCGACACGAATGGAATCGAAAAGTAAAATAATTTTTTTTGAATTGGATGTTTAGAAGCAAATACATGGAATGGAATGTGTTTTGAATTCGATATCATCTGCTTTTACGCCCTCTAGAGGCAAAATTTTGTATCGTAAAAGAAAACGAAATAAAGGATCATCATTCGCCCATTTCAAGCTTCCTAATGCAAAAAATAATTTTTCAAATCGGACTATTAATTGCAGAGATATCGTGTCTACAGACGGACGGAAAAACCGATAAATTAAACACGATCTCTTTTTGCAAAGGAAGTGCTAAAAAGACCAAACAAACGAAGAAATATCATTCACTATATTTTCACCACTGGATGTCTGAATTACTAAACTTCCCCACTCCCCCCAAGTCACATTTCGTCCAGCTGTCAGGAACCCCCTCCCCCTGTAATCTCAGACGTACTTTACAGACGGCCCCTTATTTATAAGCTTTCTTTTTATAGCATTTGCATTCGAACCTACATATTCCTATTCTGAAGTGGCTGTTCTCCTAACTGAACTACACCGACAGGCTTATCACTGTTCCATTGTTCATTTAACTCTTACGTCACATCATATTCTTTTAAGGAAGGCAGGGGCTCAAAATTGCTCAGTAGGTTTCGGGTCAACCGAGATTAACACTCGGTCACCATTTCATTGCAGAAGTATTTATTTATAATTTAAGTACGTTGTGCGGTAGGACAATTGCACATTTTTTTTTTCAATCATAGCGGCCAGAAAATCCTTCATGGGCACCAGTATAAAATTTGTTTTGACGACAATGGGATTCAAATGCATAATTTTGTACTTTGGAGCGGTTGTTCTCGCGGTTGAACTACACCTGTGGGTTTATCTCTCTATCATTGTCCATTTGATTCATACGTCACATAGTGGCTTGAATTTGTTAGAACTTACAAAAGGATTTCGGATCTGCACCCGTCTTCCCTTTAAGACGTTTTGCCTTCGGTTTTATTAGGGGTATGCAAAAGTTTCCGCCGCCCCTCGCTAGCGGGAGCTGTAATTGTCTAACCGGCCGGCGACCCGTACTGTCAGTTCGTACATGAAGCCAAGCATGGCACTCAATAAAGTTTATTTGCGGCACTGTTTGTTATTCATGTTTAAGTTAGGGAAAGGTGCAAGTGAAGCATACGGTTCAATATGTCAGGCGCATATCGAAACGGGGATGGGTGAGCGGACGTGTCCAGAATGGTTTGCCAGGTTTAAGAAAGGTGATATTGGCTTGGGAGACAAGCCACGTGCAGGTAGAGTGGCAGACAAGGAGCTGGATTCGTTGCTGCAAGAGGATGCCATACAATAGACCAAGCAATGACGGAACGTTTGAAATTGGCTCAATTGACGGTGATACGGCGTCTACAGGTCTTGGGAAAGATCCAGAAGATTGGTAAGTGGGTTCCGCATACTTTAAAGGAGTGTAATATTGGTCAAAGATATCTGAATGTCGTTGCTGTAGTAGTTTCAAGGGAATAATTTCTTGTGGAAGGTTGTCACCGGGGATGAAAAATATACCAATTGCGACAACACCGTACGCAAGAGATCCTGGTTCGACTCAGGCTAGCCATCAACATCCATTGCAAAACAGGATATTCACGGGATAAAGGCTGTTGTGTGTGTGGTAGGATATGATATGAAGTGCTGTACTTCGAACTGTTGAAACCGGACTAAACAATCACTGCACAACGATATAGCGATCAGTTGATGAAACTGAACGCTGCAATCGATCAAAAACGCCCATGGACAGGTAAGGACGCCGCCCGGTCCTCCTGTTACACGACAATGCCACTATAGATGTTGGTGCCACCACGAAATCAACCCTTGAACCGTTGCACTGGGAGGTTTTATCGCACCCGGCTTACTCCTTGGACATTGCATCCTGAGACCTTCATCTGTTTCGCTCTATGCAACTCGTCCTAACTCAACAGCGGTTCACCACACTTCCAGAAGGGGAAATTCCGTCACTGCGTTCTTCAGCTCAAAACCCGAGTAATTCTATCACAGGGGCATTCATTTGTTGGCTGAAAAATGGCAAAAGGTCATTGATGCTAACGGCCAATATTTCGTTGGATAAATGTGTACTGGTTTCCTGATTGTCACTGTCTCCTTTCTCCTTAAAAAGGCGGAAACGTTTTCATTCCCCTAATAGCTCAATTAATTTATCACTGCTGAAAAAAACATGGCAAAGCTATACATTTCGCAGTTGCGGCAAAAGACTACGGAAACATCATTTTAAGGCCACTCGGCTCCTGTGTGGTTGTACAGTGAAACCTCTATTAATGAACACATCCGACGTCATGTGTTCGAAGGATAGTGAGAACATCCGAAGTCCTCGAACTGCATGGTGTTTAAAGATAGTCATGGTGTTCAATTGGTAAACACCATGAATATAAGGGTTTCATTATAGTCATGGATTTCTCTAACTCCATATATAAGGGTTTCATTATAGTCATGGATAAATGTATAGTCATTATAGGATATGGCTATAAGGGTTTCATTATAATCATATAGGATATTACTATAAGGGTTTCATTATAGTCATGGATTTCTCTAAATAGTCATTATAGGATATGGATATAAGGGTTTCATTATAGTCATATAGGATATTACTATAAGGGTTTCATTATAGTCATGGATTTCTCTAAATAGTCATTATAGAATATATATTCTTTTTTTTTTCTAAAAGAGATCATCGCGGGAAAATTGAAGGATTCTATTTACATATATGCTATTATAGTCATTATATGTATATATACCCATAGTCATTATATAAATCCTAATATAGTTATTATAGGATATATATAATGACTGTAATATATATATTGCTGTAATATATATATATATATATATATATATATATATATATATATATATATATATATATATATATTCTTTAAAGGCAAAAGTGTGCTCATTTATAATCAAATAGATGACAGGGTTGTATTTAGATATATCCTATTATAGTCATTATATGATATATACATTGTATAAGGGTTTCATTATAGTCATGCTAACTGTTGTGAAGATATGTTTTTCACAGACAGGATAACAAAGGAATAATACACTGAGTGGCCACTTTATTATGACCACCCCCTCAGTACTTCGTTGGGCCAACTTTTGCCTTTAATACTGCGTCGATTCTTCGTGGCATGGACTCCACGAGATGTTGATAGATGTATTTTGTGGAGTCTGAGACCATGATTGATGAATAGCACTTTCCAGGAATGTGAGATTGCAGGGCTGTGGATCCAGCTGTCTGATGGTTCGTTCAACTTCATCCCACAAATTCTCAATGGGGTTGAGATCTGGAGATTGTGGGGGCCACCTAAGCAAAGTAAACTCAAAGGCATGTTCCTGAAACCAATCCTGTACAATACGAGCACTATGGCAGGACGCATTATCTTGTTGAAAGTAGCCATCGCCATTGGGATAAACCATCCACATGACAGGATGCACTTGGTCCGCAACGATGTTTAGATATGATATGCCAGTCAAACGTTGATGAACACGAATTAAAGGGCCCAAAGTATAACAGGAAAACATTCCCCAAACCATAACGTTGCCTCCACCAGCTTGAAGGGTTGTAGAAATGCAATTGGGGTCCATGGTTTCGTGCTGTTTACGCCAAATTCTCACTCGGCCATCGGCATCGTGCACCTGAAAACGTGATTCATCGGACCACATAATTGGTTTCCAATTATCGACTGTCCAAACCTTGTGCTCCTGTGCGAACTGCAGATGCTCTCTCTTGTTAACTGCAGACAGCAAAGGAGTTCGAACAAGCCTTCGGCTGCCATATTCCATACGATGCAGTGTACGGCGAACTGTGCGTGCAAAGATCATTTGAGGGGATCCTTGATGAAGATGGTATGTAATTTGCTGCACTGTTGCCCTTCTGTTATCTGTTACCAGTCTGGATACTATCCGTTCCGCCCGAGCAGTCACTAGTCGATGATGACCACACGTTGCACGTAGAGACCCAGTTTTTTGGTTGACAGTCCAGTTTTTAAACACTTTAACAACAGCTGCTCTGGAACATTTCACGAATGCGGCGGTTTCGGTTATACTCGCTCCATGGCTCCGAGCTCCTACAATCACCCTACATTGAAAGTCCGTCACATCGCATTTTTTACCCATCTCGTCACCCAAAAATCACTTCTACTACTGTCGCAAGCACTAAGCTTTTTATTTTTATACTAGCCTCGCCCTCTGGCAGCAACAGCGTGCAGCCATAGCTCATATGCTTAAAACTGTCAGGTGGTCATATTAATGTGGCCACTCAGTGTATAAGCACGCACTTTTCTTTAGAAAGTAATTGATAAAAAGGACATCAAATGTCGGGGCTTCCATTTCGATTATGTTCAAAACGAATCAAGAAACGGTGACGCACACCTCCTCCTTCCCCAAGACGAAGTTTTTCCTTGAAGAACTTGACAAGCTGATTTACCGCAGTGATAAGTGCCTGAACAGATCAGATCATATGTACAGGTTTTTAGGAAAGGATTGTCTAACGCCTGGTCTTAAACAATCCTTAGAAATAGGAAGCTGGGAAATTTGGGTTAGAGTGCCCGATAGGAAATTGACACGGAAGCGAGGTACAAAGGGAGAGGAAGACGCCTTTATTTATTACCGGGGAACCTGAGAACGGGGTGCGACGGCTTAACGTGCCCACCCGACGCACGGCAGATATTTAGTGGTTCAAGCGTTCGAACCTGAGGTTCCTCCATGGCATTCACGAAAGTTGATCACTAGGCCATCCGCGGCTCGTGTCTGAACATAATTGGTGACAATGAGAGAAAATGAAGCTCATGTGAGTCTATAGATCACCATGATGCGTTTTACCTTGTATTTTATTTTGTATTTTAATAAAACTTTCGAGACCTTGTTTTTTGAATTATCCTCGTACTTATCTGTTTTAATAAACCCAACTTACTCCTGTGAAATCTTGAGAATTAAGGTGTGAGGAGTTTCTAGAAGTTAGGGAGGAAATGTTCATATTTGACAAATACAAGTAGTATATCAGTTTCTGGGTTTAACGACTACCATGAGTAAATATAATAATTATTAAAAATCCCGCCCAAAACATAGAGCCGCTGGTTAAAGGAAAATGACAAAGCCAGTGTCATTGGTCAAACGCACCAGGATTCATGCGGAATCGAACCTGAGCCTCTCTCGGATGAAATGTCAGATACTTGCACCTCAGACAACTAGACCAGCGCATAGGACATATTAGTAAGCAAAAAATGCTTTAAAAAAGTTCCTTTCAATTGAGCAGCTATATAAAGTAATAAATAAAAAAATAAACATTCATAAAATTTCAAGTAAAATTTATTTGCATGCATTTGCTAGGAAGCAGTTACCTGTAATCTAAAAACAAAAAGTAGTTGTTTCTTGATATTAAATATAATGTTAGTCAGCTATAACTACCTATAATGGTAGTAACAATTACTCTGTCTTAGTACGATATCTAAACTTTTAAACTGTTAAAAGTGCGATAGTTAAAATACCAAATTCTCGTGAATGTGTATTCGACCTATAATACGAAAACTCAAGCGTGTGACATTCATTAACTTACAGCGAGACATGAGAGCTGTGCATTATGTGGGCTCTATTAATTATATTCCACCCATTACTAATTTTTTGAAATATTTATGTAAGAAGCACAACATCGGTTTTGGAATTAAATCTACCAACATGTTTTCACTTATAATGAAGGACCGAGACCAGGTTCGTACTATTAATAAACATTATATACAGGGTGTATAGGAAAGTTCCTTTAGCCTGGAATAACTTGCGAACGAAGAGAGGTACAGTTATGCAAGTCAGATAATGGTATAGTAAAGTGACTACGCCCGATCGAAAACAACCAATAGCAGCGCCCCTAGTAGCGAAATGCGGAAGTTAGCCATTGCAAATCGAAAACAAAATGAGATAGAGCAAATTTTCCAATTACAAAGTTGTTGAGCATCAGTGAGTTAGTACAAAACGACATTTGTTTCACACGGATAAAATAAATTGTCGCCTGAATACCCTAAAATGTCCGAAATCGATGCGCGACCTTTTGAGTGAACGTTTGAAGGAAACAGGCATAGGTATGAGCAAATGCACACAATTTATTGCATAAATGCATGCTTATGTCAGTACAGTTTGATGACGTCTGACAAAACAAAAGCAAAAAATGTAAACTGGCGCACAGTGATAAAAAGTTAATATCGAGTATGTTCGAAGAGTTAGTTAGCCATTGCGCACGATACACATTTGTATTCGTGAAAGTAACTCTGCATGCACATTCCTCAGCATGGAAAGTGTCACACTTTAGCAAGCATCTGTAACACGACGACGCAAATCCAGCAGACTTCCAGGCGCTATTGCATACACCTGATTTTTTACGTAACCCCAGAAATCCAAGCTCGCCATTCTCACCCAGCGTACGTAGACCTAAACTTCTGATCAGCGTACATCCTGCTACTGGTTTTTATATCGTACTTACGGTACAACGTCACAATCTGCATTTGCATACGGTTACATTTGCGAAATGTGAATATGCAGATTCGAATCGCAGTACATCGATTTCGGACATTGTAAGGTATTCAGGCGGCAATTTATATTATCCGTGTGAAACAAATGTCGTTTTGTACTAATTAATTGATGCTCTAAAACTTTGTAGTTGGACATTTTGCTCTCCTTTCGTTTTTGATTTGCAATGGCTAACTTCCGCATTTCGTCATAAGAGTGCTGCTTTTTGTTGCATTCGATCGGGTGTAGTCACTTTACTATACCGTTATCTCACTTGCATAACTGTACCTCAATCCGTTCGCAAGTTATTCCAGGCTAAAGGGACTTTCCTATACATCCTGTATATTACATCCCACTTGTACCCAGTGCACTGAGAAAAGCGTTTTGTTAATTCAACAAAATTATTGTTGAATCAACCAAGAAAGTTTGTCGATATGCAGTCAACAAAAATGTTTGTTGAATTTACAAATGTGTTTTACTGAAAATTATTGTTGATTCAACAAAATTTATTGTTATTATGACAAAACGTTTTGTTCATTTAACAAAACGCCTAGGTCGATTTTGGGGAATTTGTTTGATCCAACAATATGAATTGTTATCGTGATAAAACGCTTAGTTGAATTAACAAAATATAGCCAACGAAATAATTTTGTGTTGTTAACAAAACAATTACGATGGAGTTTGGCTAAAACAATAAACTAAACGGACAAAATAGCTCAACAAAACTATTTTGTTGTTTCAAACAAACCTTTTTTCTCAGTGATGTACCTTCTGAAAAGTAACTTGTTAATATTGGATCGACACTAAGATCCATGGATGTCAGAGTGCTAGATCACGTATGATATTAGAACTGGGTCATCCTCAACTGCACTAACAAGAACTGTGGCTCAACGCCACTATGCATCTAAATGGGACAATTTAAAGCATCTAGCTTTTCCTATGAACAAACGAGACACTTTCAAATTTTGAAGATGACAATCCGATTTTTGGCGTAAATGTGACAAGGATGGTAAGTCAGATAATATTTGAAAACTTGAAAATTTTCATCGTCCTGGAGCGGGACTCCAACCCGCGTCTCCCAGAAAACGCCTAGGTATGCTAACCACTACACCACCCAGAACGACCAAGTTTCAAGTTTCCGATCAATTTGAATTTGCTTCTCCGGGCAATCACGGGATAGGATTATTAACCTCCAGATTCGCTAAACATGAATGCCGGTTGCTTCGACTAGCGAATCCTGTGATGGTTAAATTCAAATTGATCGGAAACTTGAAACTTGGTCGTTCTGGGTGGTGTAGTGGTTAGCATACCTAGGCATTTTCTGGGAGGCGCGGGTTCGAGTCCCGCTCCAGGACGATGAAAATTTTCAAGTTTTCAAATATTATCTGTCTTACCATCCTTGTCACATTTACGCCGAAAATCGGATTGTCATCTTCAAAATTTGTATTATATGGCGTAATCCCGTATTTCTTTCATGATTTATCTGCTTCTCCGGGCAATCACGGGATAGGATTATTAACCTCCAGATTCGCTAAACATGAATGCCGGTTGCTTCGACTAGCGAATCCTGTGATGGTTAAATTCAAATTGATCGGAAACTTGAAACTTGGTCGTTCTGGGTGGTGTAGTGGTTAGCATACCTAGGCATTTTCTGGGAGGCGCGGGTTCGAGTCCCGCTCCAGGACGATGAAAATTTTCAAGTTTTCAAATATTATCTGTCTTACCATCCTTGTCACATTTACGCCGAAAATCGGATTGTCATCTTCAAAATTTGTATTATATGGCGTAATCCCGTATTTCTTTCATGATTTATCTGCTTCTCCGGGCAATCACGGGATAGGATTATTAACCTCCAGATTCGCTAAACATGAATGCCGGTTGCTTCGACTAGCGAATCCTGTGATGGTTAAATTCAAATTGATCGGAAACTTGAAACTTGGTCGTTCTGGGTGGTGTAGTGGTTAGCATACCTAGGCATTTTCTGGGAGGCGCGGGTTCGAGTCCCGCTCCAGGACGATGAAAATTTTCAAGTTTTCAAATATTATCTGTCTTACCATCCTTGTCACATTTACGCCGAAAATCGGATTGTCATCTTCAAAATTTGTATTATATGGCGTAATCCCGTATTTCTTTCATGATTTATCTGCTTCTCCGGGCAATCACGGGATAGGATTATTAACCTCCAGATTCGCTAAACATGAATGCCGGTTGCTTCGACTAGCGAATCCTGTGATGGTTAAATTCAAATTGATCGGAAACTTGAAACTTGGTCGTTCTGGGTGGTGTAGTGGTTAGCATACCTAGGCATTTTCTGGGAGGCGCGGGTTCGAGTCCCGCTCCAGGACGATGAAAATTTTCAAGTTTTCAAATATTATCTGTCTTACCATCCTTGTCACATTTACGCCGAAAATCGGATTGTCATCTTCAAAATTTGTATTATATGGCGTAATCCCGTATTTCTTTCATGATTTATCTGCTTCTCCGGGCAATCACGGGATAGGATTATTAACCTCCAGATTCGCTAAACATGAATGCCGGTTGCTTCGACTAGCGAATCCTGTGATGGTTAAATTCAAATTGATCGGAAACTTGAAACTTGGTCGTTCTGGGTGGTGTAGTGGTTAGCATAATTAGGCGTTTTCTGGGAGACGCGGGTTCGCGTCCCGCTCCAGGACGATGAAAATTTTCAAGTTTTAAAATATTATCTGACTTACCATCCTTGTCACATTTACGCCAAAAATCGGATTGTCATCTTCAAAATTTGTATTATACGGCGTAATCCCGTATTTCTTTCATGAGACACTTTCTTTACTGAGAGTTTATTTATTACCTTGTATGCGGATGTGTAACATCACAGCCTCACAGCCTCTCCTTGACAAATGTTAACCCCGCCTTCTCGTGGTGTATCCTGTTCCCACTAAAGGGGCTCTAACGGCCGACAATAGCGGTATAACTATACCATCGGGATTAGAGGAAATGCTATCCCACACTTACCCAACCCGCTTGGCCAGCGTGGTGATTTATGGCCAAACCCCTCCAAAATGACTCCACAACTTAAATCTTGGCTCTCAGTCTCCGGCAGCTGGAATGTACCTGGTCAAGGCAGCGGCCAGTGCGACATGAAGGCATAGGGTGCTAAGAATCCCCGGAGGACCGGACTAGGCTGCCATCTGATGCTGACCTTGGCTACGAATAATGGACGCTCCCTATCTTCTGATTCAAGGCTTCTTGAATTGGAAGAGGAACTACAAAGGATCAAGTGGGACATCGTCGGTCTAAGTGAGGTAAGGAGAAAAGGAGAAGATCTCATTGAACTGAAAAGTGGACATCTCTTCTACTATCGTGGGACAGATACTGGCAGAACTAGTGCTGTTGGATTTATAATAAACAATAAACTGAAGGATAAAGTTGTAGAAATTGAAAGTTCCTCTGACAGAGCTGCACGACTCGTTATCCAACTCTAGAGAAGATACAAGGATCAGATTATTCAAACTTATGCACCCACCACAAGTCATCCTGAAGAAAAAATTGAAGAATCTTATGAGGAAATTCGTCATCTAAATAATAAAGGTAAGCAGTACTTGAAGATAATTATGGGAGATTTCAATGCAAAAATAAGGCAACTGCAACAGAATGAAACTTCAGTAGGTAAATTTGGTCACGGCAACAGAAACCAGTGTGGAAATATTCTGGTAGAGTTTGCACAGGCAGAAGGGTTTTTCATCTTGAACTCTGTTTTCAAGAAAAAGCCACACAGGAAATTGACATGGAGACATCCAAATGGGGCGACAAGTGAAATTGATTTCATTATCTGTAACAAAAAATTCGTCATAGAATACTGCAGTGTGCTAAGCAAGTTCATCTCAACACTAAACTCGAACATGGCAAGCTCATAAGACAAACAAAATGTATTGACGTAACCAACCTTAACAAACACCATAATACCTTCAAGTTGGAACTGAAGAACATATTCTCTGCTTTAGAAGGCCTAACATCAGAAGAAGTGGATATTTCTGAAGTTAACAGAAAAGTAACCAACGCTCTTATGGAAACAGGAACAAAATTTGTTGGGTCTAAGAGCAAGTTGCATGTGAACAAATTATCAGGAAAAACCAAAATGGTGATGCAAAAAAGAAGAGAGATGAGACCAACTAAATAAGATGTGATTTCCAAAGTTGAATATATAGACCTATGCAAGACAGAACGAAAAAGTATCACTGAAGACGTAAGGAAATTCAACTGTGAACAAGTGAGGAAAGCAATTGAAAACAACCAATGCCTAAAGATAGCAAAGGGACATCTCAATAAGGGAAGAAAACAGATTATGGCACTGAGAAAAGAAGATCGTTCTGTAACAAGAAATAGAGGCGAAATGTTGACAAGAGTGAAAGATTTCTACTCCAAATTATATGAAAGTGATGATACATGTACTCCAGACATCATGAAAGGTACCAGTACCAGAGTTCTTCCAGTCCTCCCAGCAGAAGTTGCACATGCAATCAAGAACATGAAGCGGATAAAAGCTCCAGGAGAAGATGGAATTACTGTAGACATCATACAAGAAGCAAGTGGAGAAATTGAAGCAGTACTCGCCCAAATTTTCACTCGATGCCTTAATGAAAGGAAGATTCCTTAGGATTGTAACAACGTTACAATGATCCTGCTACATAAAAAATGTGACATTCAGGATCTCAGGAACTACAGACCTATCAGCCTCCTATCAGTGGTTCATAAAATCTTCACTAAAATTCTTTCACACCGCTTGAAGGTAACACTGGACATGGCTCAACCGAGAGAACAAGCTGGATTCAGGAGTGTCTACAGCACTATAGATCATATCCACGTACTTAGAGAACTAATTGAAAGATCGAGGGAATATGAACTTCCATTGTGCATGGCTTTTATCGATTATGAAAAAGCCTTTGATTCGGTGAAACCATCAGCAGTTACAATGGCTCTGATATCCTGCGGTATTGAAGATGCATACATTAATATTATTAATAATATCTATGAAAATGCAAGTGCAAAGATTCGGCTGTTTGAAAATACAACACACATAAAAATTGGAAAGGGAGTGAGACAAGGTGACACCATATCTCCAAAGCTCTTTAATGCCACATTGGAAAATGTCTTTCAATCACTAAACTGGGAAAACAAAGGGATAAAGATTAATGGAGATTATCTAACCCACCTTCGTTTTGCTGATGACGTAGTAATTTTTGCAATTCCCCCATAACAGCTGCAGAGTATGATCCAGGAATTTGCTGACAAGAGTAAAGAAGTGGGATTAAAATGAACTTTCAGAAGACAAAAGTGTTGTTCAATGCTTTTACAAGAAACGAAGATTTATCGATTGATGGAGAAAAGCTGGAGATAATAGACACGTACGTTTATCTTGGACAGGAGATATCAAATGAGGGTCACATTAAAGAAGAAATTAATCGGCGTACAAAACTTGCCTGGAGAGCTTTTGGAAGAAACAGCGTAATTTTCAAGAGCAATATGCCATTATGTCTTAAAAGAAAAGTGTTTGATAAATGCATCCTTCCAGTGCTTACGTATGGTGCAGAGACGTGGACCTTAACTAAAAGAGACATAGAAAGGCTGCAGTCAACTCAAAGCAGCATGGAGAGGTGCATGCTTGGGGTAACCAGGAGAGATAAGAAGACGAACTCGTGGATCCGAAAAATGACAAGAGTGGAAGACATCATGATCAGAGTTAAATCCCTGAAATGACAATGGGCTGGACATACTGCCAGATAGACAGACCATCGATGGACAGCCGAAATTTTAGATTAGGTTCCAAGGGACAGGAAAAGACCCAGAAAAAGACCACATGGGAGATGGGTGGATGAAATTCGAAAGTATGCGGGAGTGACATGGAGGAGACTGGCACGAGACAGACCGTTGTGGAGGAAACTTTGGGAGACCTTCGTCCAGCAGTGGATTAATAATGGCTGACAATGATGATGATGATGATGATGATGCGGATGTGTGCTGCAATGACGATTTACCAATCAACGTTCCTTTATCCTGGAGATATTGTGTCGAGAAAATGGATTCTCGAAACATTTTTTAATAATTAAACAACATTATTTCTTCTTGCCTTTCTGATCTTGTGTCAATTGGTTATCTGGCGTACTACTTACGTCACTACCAACTGTTGATCTTGGTCTCGTCTACTTGCATTTAGTCACGTCGCGGCTCGTATCGGCGGCATTCTTTATCTTGAGAATGGGCATGTAACAAGCCCAAAAGATCTGGCTTCTTTCGTGCTTTTACCTGTACAGTGTTTTTGGAGTAAATAAATTTGGTATTTTAACTATCGCTCTTTTACCAGTTTAAAAGTTTAGATACCGTACTAAGACAACGTATTTGTTACTACCACTTTCATTTAGAGCACGACATGTTTTCTGCAGCTATAACTACCTATCAGCGAAGTGTGTTTTAATTCAAGATAATATGTGTTTCTTACTCAATCTCCTTGATGATTTCTTTAATTCGTGAGGCTTTTGCCTCTTTAGTAATTATCTCATATGCACACTGCTGCATAATTAATATTAGCAGTCTTTTATCGTTTAGTATTAATTTAATAAAATTTTCGGAAAGAATAATTTGTCATCAAAATATTCCCTGCAGAAAAGTTGAAAGTAATGTGCATTTTTTGATAAAAAAATTAGGTGATTTAATATAATCATCAAAGTGGCATTATTATATAAATCTCGTCTCTAAGATGTTTACGAAACACACTTGGGTAATGATATATCAAAGATCATTCTACTTCATGAGGGCTGTTGAAATGTTTTGAATGCATATCTTGAACTAATTAAATGCTTAATATTTATTTTCCCTAGCGATTAATAGAAATGACGCAGATTTATGCATCATAATGGAAATTTTCAAGCATCAGGAGAAGATAAATAAGTAGCAGTAATAATTTATGTTTTCAATACATGTATAAATTGACAAATATCTCGAGTTACGCACCCAAAAATAGCGTTTGTATTTTTCGGTTGCAAACCCTTTAATGCAAAACGCTAAGCTTATCATCGTAAGAGAGAGAGAGACAGAATGCAATCGGGATTTGATGTTCGTTTTCTTTACAAAAAGACCCATGTGTATTTCTACAGGGAACAAATTTGAGTTTTTAATTTGCATTATAGCCACTGTAATTAATTATTCAATAATGATATAAGAAAACGATTCTTCTGGAATTTTACAGGCAAGAAATCATGCGTGAAATAAATATTATTTCACTATTTTACAGGAAATAAATAAATATTACTTTATTGCCAAATAAAACTAATTTTCGTTGCTAAATGTTTCTATTATTAAATCCCATGTTAACTAGTGGGATTGGAAGTTTCAGCTTCATTAACTATTGATATTGCAACACCGTGTCATATTTATTATTGCCTTAGAACAAAACACAGTTGTGATATCGCAATAAGTCTCAAAAACTTTAATTCAGATGTATGAAGCAGTTTTCACAAAATATGGAAATAAATAGGAAAATACTGAGTTAATACTAATTCGAAGGGAGAAGAATATCAAAAAGGAACAGATGAGACATTACTTTAAAAACCTTCAACTCAACATAAAGTTAAAATGCTAGGGTAGTTGGTTGGATCTTACGTAACAGAAGTTCCGCACGGCAGGTTGACATAACAGAACAGAAACATTCATGGTTAATCAGCGCAATTCCTTGAAGAAAGCCGATTTTCTTTTCGTCATATACCTTGAACTACTTAATGAAACTATAAACTTAAATACTCTAGCTCCTACTTTAGAGTTAAATTCGTTTTTGCATCAGATTGTACAGATCTAAAATGGTCCTAAAATTCAGTGTGAAACCCAAGAAGGAGGTCATCCTTCTTCTTGGATCATCAGGAGGTCATCCTCCACTGTTCTCCCACATAGAGGCAATATTGTTTAAACAGTCTTGATGGTCCTCTCTCCGAATGGCAAAAGAACACATCGCTAACTTTAAGAGAGAGAGAGAAGAGGAGAAACGCGAAAGTAGCTTCAAAGCTCAACCGCTGTAGTTTTGTTATTGCGCTCGGCATCTTCTTACCCTCCATTTCAACTCCACGGGAACGTTTGCTGTTTGTAATTGGATATTGAGTCACATAAGTCTCTGGGCATTCTGTCTTCTTTCTTCCTACCAATTTCCCTTTTTCCATTTCACCTAATGCTACTTCATTTCTGGTCTTCAGCTCAAAAGTCTGCAACAGGCATCGTCAGTCGAGTTCAAACCTTCACTGTGTTTAAAACCCGACGAGAATGACTGTGGAGTCAGTTGTGGTCATGCGAACATGCGGACAAAGTAATTGGACACTGTAAGTAAATAGAAAAACAGTATTGTATTTACATCAGTAGCGTGTTGGTCCTCCATTTGCAGAGCGTACAGCGCCACCTGTCGAGTTAAACTGTCCACAAGTCCATGGAGTACGGAGAGCGGGATGTTCCTCCATTCTGCTTTGAGTACATCGACCAACTCAGTCAGTGAAAAAGGTTTTGTTGGTCTAGACTTCACCTGTCGTTCAATTCCATCTCATAGGTGTTCAATGTGATTGAGAACTGGGTTCTGAGCAGGCCAATCCATCCGCGAGATCTGATTTTTCTCATACCACTTCATCGTAGCCCTGGAAATATGACAAGTGGCATTGTTGTCTTGGAAGAAACAATCGTCGTGTCCTGCCACAACATTGGGAGCATTGAGTTATCCAGGATATCTCTATACAGCACAGAGTTCATATTGCCATGAATAACAACCAGTGGACACACACCGTATCAGCTGAAACAGCCCCATACCATAACTCCACCGCCTGCGTTCTTCACAATAGGCACTGTACACTCTGGTAGCAGGCATTCTCAGGGTAACCGCAAAATCCAGACACGTCCATCCGATCGGAATAATGCAAAACTGGATTCTTCGTTCCATAACATCTGCCGCCATTGTTTCAATGTTAAAGTTTAGTGCTGTTGACAGCATCGTAGCCGCTTGGCTTTACTGGTCTTTGTGATGCGAGGTTTATGGGCAGCTGCTCGGCAATGATACACAAGTGCATGGGCCTCGCTTCAAAGTGTCTTGGTGGGAATCACAATATCTGTGGCCATCTTGTTATATGTGCATAACTTCTCTAAGTCTATTCCAAGTCGAATGAACAGTTCCTGAGGTCGTCGCAGGATACGAAACGCCAGAAACCGAAGCATATATTTTACGTTCACAACGCTTATTCGATTGTTTAGGCAAAATAAATTCTTACACCACCACCAAACTGAAGTAATGGAGGACTTCTGAGTGTTATACTTATTGCTAACGTTTCTTTATCAGAGCAGAATTTTCACGCCTCCGTAAAAACAGTCCCATCTGTACCTCCACCATCCTCAAATACTATCAGTCAATTGCTGAATTAAGGTTTTCCTAAGTTTCCGAAACAACTTTCTACATTGAACCAGTCTCTTCCACGTCCTTTCATGTTTTCTTCTGGGTCCTTTCCCTAAGTATCCAGTTTATTATTTCAATCGTCCAGCGGTAATCAGTCCTTTTAACAATATACCTAGCCCATTTCAACAAAACGATCTTTACGACCTTGATGGTATCAACCCTTGTTACTTTCCTGCTACATAAATTACTCTTCTTGTCTTTCCTGGATATACCCAATATGTAACTCTCCGCGCTTTTTCGAGTTGTTTTCAGACTGTGTATTTATATTTTTTATTTGAGATCCATGTCTGTGATCTATCTCTCTGAGCTCGAGAGATGCATAGATTAAACATATTTGATTTAAGACATAATGGTAAATTGGTCTTGAAAGTTTCAGTGTTTCTTTCAAATTCTCTCCCTGCGCTTTTATACACATCTTAATTTATCCATCGATGTCGCCTTGCTTTGCACTTGTTGTTAAACGTAGACGTAAGCATTTGTTACTTCTATCTTCTTCTTCTTAGCCACTGCAAGGTATAGGCCTACCCCAGTCTTTTCAAATTTCCTCGATCCTTAGCCTCAGTCCAGCATTTAGCACGTCTAAATTTCTGAAGTTCATCTCTCCATCTTGTTTTCTCGCGCCTCCTTCGTCTCCTTCTCTCTCTCGGTTGCCATTGTGTTAATAATCGTGCCTATGTTTCATCCTTCCAGCATGTCCATTCTATCTCCACTTTTATTCTGTTATTATATTTATGATATCTATTTATTCCTGTTCTTTCTCTTATAAGTCAATTTCTAACTCTGTCTCTTCTTGCTATTACCAACATTCTTCTGTCTAATTTTCTTACCGATATTCTTATTTTTTTTCATATTGTCGTTCTGTAATACTCTACTGTACGTTTCACTTCCATAAGTCAATACTGGGTTAATACATGCTTTGATGATTTTTCTTCTGTATTTCTTACTTCTATATTTGTCCCAAATCTTCAATTCTTTCCGAAACACTGAACATCTATTTTGCTTTCTGTAAGTTGATTTTTAATCCGACATCTTTAGTCTCTTCACTAATTTCCTAGATCATAATATGCAGCTCTGAGGAGATACTTGCAAAAATGATAATGCTGTCACCAAAACGAAGGTGGTGGGACGTATATTATAAAAGAACTTTCCTTTTTAGTTTCTTTCCCTGTGTAAATTTTGAGTTTGTTCTCAGTTATACTTCACACTTAACGTGACATCTTCTTTCTCAAACGAATACCGTTGGCAACACTATTGGGGTCAGAGTGAACGTGACGTATGACTGTATGAGATAAGAACGATTGATAAAAACTACGATACAACAGTTGCTCGTGTGGGGTGTTGGATGTGTGGTGGATACTGAATTGTTAAGTAAAATGTGAAGTGCTATGTCGTGCTGATGAAATAGTTGTGAAATAAATCAATTAACGTAAGTTGACTGTGTCTTATGTTTCGTCTGGCCGTTAAGGTTTAATTGAGGAAGTGTTCCATGGTATTCATACCTAATGATACAGAATATAACGTAAGAGCGACAAGATTTCAGTACGAAAGGAATTTTACGTTGTAGTGGGTTAAATGATATGTATTAATCTGTGTTCCAGTTTAATGATTGAAAGACATTCGGCAAAAGGGGAGTGAATAGCTTAGAAATAAAGTATTACCTTATCTTTTTCTCTTTCCAATTGTCATACGTGCTGTTTCTTCGAGCAGTCAACATTCCGAACTTGCACTATCATAGATGCTATCTTCAATACGTAGCTTCAGTAACGCAGGATTTCAAAGGCATAACCGCTGCTATGGAATGAAAAGCGTTTTGTTAACGAAAAAAGTTATGAACAGTGAGAGTTCATATTCATTCTCTCTTTCAGTTAATTACCTGATACGAATACGCAATGGCGACTTCTCAGATGAAGAGAGTGAAAAGTCATTTCACTTACAATTTATGAAAAATAAAATACAGGTAGGCTCAGTTTTGATTAAGCAGTCGGTTTAGAACGTAGGACTACGACTTGCAGATCGGAGAGTTTAAATGTGCTAGTCGAGTATGGTTTCAAAGCGTTTATTTAATTTGTTATAGCCAAAACACGTCTATGATATGAAAAGTAGCTTACATAATTTTTGCAAATAATGCTGTATACATTGCGAACACAAAGCAGATCGATAAACGAATTACCCAACGTGGTGCTCTGTCTTCTTGGGCTTCTTACATTCCTCATCACTTGCCTCTCGTTTTGATTTTCTCCTCATTTGTTTGCGTTCATTCTGCGAATTCCGCGGCATTGCCGAAAATGTTAACACAGTCGCAAGGAAACAAGTTTTCAAATTTTTAGTGTAAACCATTGCGATATGTACTTTACTGTATATTTGAATAGATCTCGTCGAGAGCTTTCAAACGATACCACGCCCAGTCGCTTTGCACTCATGGTTCGAAAATAAACCCCGATATTGTCAAAAGTGTTCATCGGTTCATAAGAAAACAATTTTCATAATGTTTAATACCAACCACTGCGAAATGTTATTTCTGAATTTGCATAGATCTTGTTGAGAGCTTTAAAAAGATACCACGCACAGTCGTATTGAGCTCACGGTTGCAGAGATAGACTGAGTTAAACGCGGTGGCACACCCAAAAATATTGCATCCCTTCCTCCGCGCACAGGGAGTGAAGGGAGCGTCGCGCGCTCCATGTATTGCGCAGTATGCAAATTGGACTCCATACTGTTTAGCAATATGCTAACACGATTAATCTGCGGCACGTATTTTTAACGCTATAATGATTTCAGTTGGGACCTATTTTGCCACGGACGGTCGGCCGTAAGTCGACCCATACTATCCCCGGAGTTGGACGTAGTCCTACGGCAAAACATTATTTGAATCATTTATCAGATTCTTAAAATTCGCTACTTTTTCGTTTAGTAGAATGATTTCTGGAAAACGTTTTGGCGTCGAGACGAAAGTTCTTCCGTTTCCAAAAGCGGGCCAGAAGTGTGAGCACGGGGTATCAAATGGCACTATGAATTGATGAACAGACGACCTTGTAACTGAGCGTAGGCTATGTGAAGAGGTGCAAACCACAGTTCCAAATCACTGCACTCCCGCAACGTGAAGAGCGTTCAAATGCAATCCTGGTGTTCCCTGAATAAGGGGGTTGCTAGAACAACCAGGGACGTCAATGATCGAGGTGAAATGACAGCTCGCGTCACTGGCTGTCACTTCACCTCGATCGAGTGACGTGACAGCCTGCGCAGTGCGACTTTGAGTCTAGACGATTCTAGATTTGTCTGTTGTTGTTTTCTATATTGTGCGTGTGCAAAGGTTCTACACGTTCTTGTAATAGATGCAAATTGCGATCGGAGTAGTTACGTCACAGATGACGGAATCCTCGGTCAATAGAGCGTAGAGCAGTAGAGCCTATAGAGGCACTAGGTTTGTCCGAGTAAGTCATTCGTAACGGAAATTACGGACGGTGTAACATGGCACGCGATAAGGAGCGCATTAGACATCGTTTACTGTGAGAGTTCGATTAAGGCAGTACTGCAGCCGCAGATTGCAGCAACATCTGTCACGTGTATGGGGAGGATGCAGTTGGTGATAGCACATGTGGCAGTTCGTTTCGGAAATTCCGGGACAGAGACAGAAGCTGTAAAGGTAAACCACGTCCTGGACGTCCATCTGTGATATCTGACGTGGATGTGGTCCAAGCCATAAAAAATGACCCACAAATCAATCGTTCAGGAATGAGCGAAAACGTTGTCGGTATACAGAACAACAGCCGAAAGACGGATCCATGCGCTTGGGTTCATCACCAATTTCAGTAACTGGGTTCCGCACCAGCTTTCTGCAAAGCAACGAGAGGAGAGAATACATACCGTTATGTCTTTGCTTTCTCGTCACAGAAATAAACCGTTTTTGGGACGAATTGTAACGGGTGATGAGAAATGGGTACTGTACCGTAATGTAAAACATTGACGGACTGTGTGCCAAGGTGCGGAACCTGCTCCATCCACCTCAAGAGGAGGACTGCATCCCAAAAAGGTTTTGTTGGGTGTTTGGTGAGATGTCCAGGTAATAATGCACCGAAAGGTGTTGGTACCTAACCGAACGATAAATTATGACCTCTACTGCCAACGGTTGGACAGATTGCGAGTACAACTGACATCGAAGCGGCCAGCACTCGTCAATCGTAATGGCGTTATCTTTCATCATGATAACGCCAGACCTCGTGCTGCTTTAATCAGTCGGCAAAAATTACTGGACTCTTGTTGCGAAGTGTTACCTCAGCCGGAGTATTACCCTGACCTGGCATCTACGAACATCTACCATTTTTGATCTTTACAGAACGCCTTCGATCTGGAAACCTCCGATAATATGGTCGATGTAAAAACGGATTACATGACATTTTTTACTCTAAAACACAGGAGTTTTTCCGGCGTCGGATTGATTCACTTACTCATACACAGTTGGCAAGAGGTCATACAGAATGATGGGAAGTATGTGAAATCCTAGGTACGTTATTTGTTGTGATCTCCTCCTTTCTTTGTAGCCTTCAAAAACAGGTAGAACGTATACATGCACCCAATAGTAACTACGAGTGTGAACTTCAGTTTCAGTACTGTTTCTTTATCGTTCTCCGTGTGTTCGGGATTTATGCTTTTATTTAGTAACAATAATCCCAGAAAATGATGCAATGTACACGTTTTTGTAGATATATAATTTGCGTAAGAATGTATTCCAATATGTACATAAATCATTTTTTCTAGTTCTTACTTTACGCCGAACCACTGTGCCAGTACAAAAAAGTTGTTCCTGCTTAAAACGAATAAATAATTATTTAAGGAACACTCTTTCACAACGGAGATTATTATCGTTATCGAACACACTGAAGTGCCAGGAAAACTGTTACAGACGAGCTTATGCAAAATACATAGCAACGTCACCTATGCGCGTACTTGGTTGCGTCCGCCAGTGCGTATATAAAGCGATAGATATCCTTGCCAGCGGTCAGAGCTGTTTTTGGTATGATAATGACAAGTAAGAACGATTTAAGCGATCTTCAACGCGGTGTCATAGTTGTCGCTCGTGTGATGGGCCATAGCATTTCGGAGGTAGAAACGAAGTTCGGATTTTCACGGACGACCATTACAAGGGTGTACCGTGACTACAAGGATTCCGGCAAAACATCCAACTTACGATACCAGAGTGGCCGTAAAAAGACATTGGGTGAACGTGACCATCGTCGGATGTCAAGAATCATTTCACGCGATAGGCGTGCAACACACTCGCAGGTATAATCGGAATTCAATGCTGGAGCTTCAACAAGCATCAGCGTCTGGACTGTGCAACGTATACTGGGCACGATATGGGCTTTGGGAGCCGGCGCCCAACTCAAGTCCCCTTGGTGGATGCACGACACAGAGCTATGCACCTCGCTTGGGTACGGAAACACCTCCACTGGGCACTTGATGACTGGATACAAGTAGCCTGTTCTGACGAGTCGCGTTTTCAACTGTATCAGGCAGATGGAAGGATTCGTGTGTGACGCAAACCCCATGAAGCCACGGATCCCGCCTGTCAACAGGGAACTGTACCAGCTGATGTGTGGTCCGCAACGGTATGGAATGTGTTTAGCTGGACTTCACTGGGACCGCTGGTACGTCTGTAAACGTCTGTGACCGGCGAACGCTATGAGCGCATCCTTTCTGACGAGGTACACCCGTTCATGTCCTGCATTCATGCTGATCTGTTGTGCCTGTTCCAACAGACAATGCACCTCCACACAAGTGTCGGGACGCCACATTATGGTTAGAGGAGCATTCATCTGAGTTTGGGGTGTTGCCATTCTGACCCAAGTCCCCAGATCTGAACGTGATAGAACACATTTGGGATGCCATGCAACGCGCTATCTAACATAGGAATCAGAGACCTCGGAATACACCCGACTTGTGGAACGCTATGCACGAAGTATGGTGTGCATTGCCTACAGCATATTTCCAGAAGCTGGTGGAGTCCATGCCCCGTCGTATTTCTGCAGTTATGCGCTCCGGTGGGGTTCTACCAAGTATTAGACTGGTGTACCAGTTTTTCTGGCACTTCAGTGTATGTTATCATTGTCGAATATTGCGATATAAAAATAACTTCTCCTCGAACTTGTAGTTAAACAGGCTTTTAACCATTACAGCATTGACCGCTATTCCTACTTGAAAGATAGAACTGACCTTGTTTATAAGTAATGCATTTTTTCATGGATTCTCATTTTGTAACAAAAGGAGATCCGTGAAAAACTGGTCACAAGGTGCCACTGCTTATATGCAGTGCTATAAAGATGTTTTCTGAAGTTTCATTTACCCGCCATGGTGGCTCAGTGGACTAAGCGATGGCCTCTGATCAATCGTCCGCATAGGGTCCGGGTTCGAATTCCGTTGAGGCATGGATGCTGTGTTTGTCTTACGGCACTGGCTCTCTCCCTTCCCTGGGACCAATGACCCTAAATTAGTGACGGGCTACTGCTTTTAGCCCATTGAGTTACTCACGGTGGTCGTTAAACCTCCAATCAAAAAAAGTTTCATTTACATTTTATGTGAGTGGAAACACCATGGATTCGTATGACATCACTAAATATAGCATCGCACAATCGTGTGTCGGGATTTCTACTGCGACACTTTCTGGTAGCTAGCAGCAAAACGCATCAAATGATGTACGCCAAAAGAAGATCACTAAATACAACAGTGCAAATAGCTATTGGTACGAAACTTACAATTCAAACATAACATATTGTACAGCAAAATGCTAGAACTCAGAAGCGGAAAACAGTTTATTTCAGAACATTATTAAAATTAGGCGCAAAATTGCATTTGAACTTTGCGAGCATTTTGAAGAGGATGTTGCACTGTTAAACCCGTCATACATTTTTAAAAATAGATTTCGCATGATTAATGTATTTATTAATCTTCATGGTATATACTCGTATAACGTTTGAAAGCATAAAAACATCCATGAAACTGAATAACTTATTATATTGCACCCCGGAGTATGGTATCACCGTTAAAACATTTGTCGTAGGATGCACCAAAAAGTAGTGCTACTCCAGCTGCACTACTTTCTCAGAAAAGATACAACATTGTGTGGTACAAACAAAAATGTTGAAGCTTTGCAACATCATGTAGTGCAACCTGTATCACGTG
This sequence comes from Macrothele yani, assembly GCA_039090855.1. Classification (NCBI taxonomy): domain Eukaryota; kingdom Metazoa; phylum Arthropoda; class Arachnida; order Araneae; family Macrothelidae; genus Macrothele; species Macrothele yani. The sequence continues at coordinate 144,147,202 of CM077002.1, forward strand.
ATGCAACGTTACACCGCGTTGTTTGGTTTTGTGTGAACGACACAATGGTGCATCTTTTCTCAGAAAGTGATGCAGTTGATATAGCACCACGTTTTGGTGCAACCTACCGCACAATTTTTAACAGTGTACTCATTCACTACACAAAAGTTTTTCACAAGCCATCGCTGCCACATATCAGAACTTCAGTTGATAGTAAAATATCTAAGTGTTTTCGAATCTATGGTTAACTTCGTTTCAACGACGTCGTCAAGTCCGCCGGAAAATAACGCAAAGACTGAAATAATTTTCTTCATAGATTTCATGGTACAATTTATTAAATATTCACCATATTTTCTCAGTACAATTCAGATGATTTATTCCGAAATATTTTTAGAATGATTTTGAAATGCAATCTTCAAAAACTTTCTTCAGTTAACGAATACGAAAAGCCAAGTTAATTTATTTGTACATCAGGTTTTCCGAATCTTTCTTTGGCAAAATTGGATTTTACTCTTTAAGCGGAAAGTTATTCATAGGAAGATCATTGTTATTAATAAAAGGGAAGTAGATTGGAACCAATGATGCCTGTATAGTTAAATGCGTGATCAGTTCCCTAAGAAATACCCACACACTATCCCAATCTAATATGCATGTACTGTATTCGCTACCGTTTCATTTCATACTTTCTGAATATATTATTTCGCAACTTCAACAACGTCGTTCTTTTTTCTCCTTTCCGAGATATAAAAGACGTATTTACCTTCCGCTCGTTATGAGAGGAAATTAAAAAAAAAACAAAGACGATTGAAATTGCAAAAGAGATATGAGTAAGTAAACCACACACAATTTCAAGGAACTGCTATCAAATGACGACAAGTATCTGTAAAAACCAACTTTAAAGAATAATTACCAGCGATATGTTAAATAGAAAGCAGATAGCAATTTTAAGGAATCGTGATTTGCACTGAGCGATACCTCATTTAAATTGTTTCCTAAGAAGCCTATATTAAGAAATTTAGAGCTGAAAAGATTTACATAGAAATATTTGAGACTATTTAACACATTTTGTTTACGTTAGATCAAACTGAAAAATATAGGTTTTGCCTTACAGATAAAAATCATTCTTCTTTCAACATTTTACAAATATTAATTTCCCTTAATTACCAGCCAGAGGGGCATTTAAATGTTGATCCTTTCCCTTTTTCGCATCAGTTCTCATGCAAGGATGAACTGAATATGTATGCAAATATATATTTTCCTTTTTTTCATTTTTACGCAGTGAATAGTTTGGAAAGCCTACTGCTATTGCTAATTAACTATTCTTACGGGAAATAATAATGAAATTATAGAAATACGCACCGTTAATGCCTGCTTTGGGTTGCACAGAATAAGTCAGAAATTGCTGAGCTCGCCATTGAGAAGGAGTCATTCAGAAGTAAAAACTACTAACTTCCATTTACTGTCCTCGCTTTAAAACTTTACATTTCTTTACCCTTTCCAATCTTGAACCATCGTCTATTCTCACATTTCAATACTTCCTGCTATAAACATTTGCTATTAGGGTTGTGAGATAAATTTCTAAACCTACTTGCGGGATTTACAAGTGAATCGAAATATTTTTTTTAAATTGTTGAACTAATTTATTTTCATTTCACTGAATTTCAAGAATTCATGTGGGTACATTTAAAAAACAAATCCTATTTTCTGATGAAATACACAGCTAGTTTAATCCTTTTTCTACGTTTTTTTTTCAAATTTTCCTAAACCGTTAGACGGTTTTTAACTAATATTCAGTGACGTAATAATCTGCTCAAAAAATTAGGAAAATTACTGGCAAAGATCGACCGACAGTTCGTAAATCAACCGCAAAAGTTTAAGTATTTATAACGTTGGAGAAAGAACAAAAAACAGACAGAAACAAGAATGTTGACACCGAATTTTAAGTTGTAATTCACAGTTCTTTTGAGTCCTGTCCTATAAGAATACAGGATGATTGTAAACTCCTTCAACAAAACAAGAGGGGTAATCGTACACATCAAGACGAACAATATATGCAATGGAACCAACGGCCGCATCCCCTCCGAGGGCCAGAAAAGTGTAAAGTTAAATATCCACCTTCAGCTTTCAACAGTAAATCAAAGAGACATACCTAAATTATGAGTTGCACAATTCCAATAGCAACAGAGAAAGACTTTGAGAGGAGCTGCTCAAACTGGCGTCCAATGGCGTCGTTGCACAGCCCACACAGGCGTATAAAGAGCTGTCGCACCGTGCACAGGTGTCTCGTACAACAATGTTTATATGTGCCCCCAGAAGAAAATGTCCAGCGAATTAAGGTTCGGGGAGCGTGGAGGCCAAGCCACAGGTCCACTGCGTCCGATCCACCGCCCCGGATATGTCACATTTAGAAAGTATCGGACTTCGGTGGCAAAGTGTGCTGAGGCCCCATCATGCATAAACCACATGTCCCTCCGTGTGGTGAGCGGAATATCCTGCAGCAGACTGGGAAGCATTTGCTCCAGGAACACACGGAAGGGTGCAACGGTCAGACGTATACGTCAATTCTCATGTGTTGTTCGCACGGTAATATTGTTGAACGGGTTCGGCTGCGGTTTTCAATGTTTGCTGTTCATCGTCTACGCATGTGTTCAGCGCACCTGATTTGCATCTTGTGCTTATCATGCACTGGTTGGAACTACGTGTGCCTTCTGGCACTAGGAGTGGAATACGGCCCTAGGTTTCTTTGCAAATATTGTTCGTCTCGATGTGCACCATCACCCCTCTTGTTTTGTTGAAGGAGTTTACAATCACCCTGTATATTATTTCAAAGTTATACACTGTTAAAAATGTTGTGGTATGTTACACCAAAAAGTGGTGCTACGCCAGCTGCACCACTTTCGTAGAAAAGGTACACCATTCTGTCGTGCAAAATAAATCCAACAACATTGTGCAACCTTGCGTGCAACCTTATGCTATAAAGTGGTGAAACGTTGAGCCACGTCTTGGGGTTTTGGTTGCAGAACACGTTGGTGAATGGTTTTTTCAAAATGTGGTACAGCTGGAGTGGCACCACCTTTTGGTGCAACACACCACAACATTTTTAACTATGTATGCCGTCAACAGAATCCGTTTTCACAGTGTACGCAGTCAACAGAATCCGTTTTAACAGTGTACGCAGTCAACAGAATCCGTTTTAACAGTGTACGCAGTCAACAGAATCCCTTTTAAGAGTGTACGCAGTCAACAGAATCCGTTTTAACAGTGTACGCAGTCAACAGAATCCGTTTTAACAGTGTACGCAGTCAACATAATACGTTTTAACAGTGTACGCAGTCAACAGAATCCGTTTTGACAGTGTACGCAATCAACAGAATCCGTTTTAACAGTGTACGCAGTTAACAAAAAATCCGTTAGAAATTAAACAAAAAAAGAAAGAAAGATCTACAGGATTTTTACAATCGATAAAATATCTAGATATCGAAATAGTTCATTTTCTCCCACAAGTGGCAAAAATATTGGGTTGGTGCGAATGAAATGTCCACCGAGAACGAGCAGTGCAGACAGGCCCCCCACCACGGCGGAATGGAACCACCCACAGATGTTGCGGGTATTACGTCGCAAAGTTACGATAAATAGCTAACAAGTGTGGTAAGAACAAGGTTCAGGCGTGGTTTGTTTGCACGTAACATGGCTTGCAAAGGAAACATGCAGATGCTGGACTTGAGAGTCATTTTCCTGTATGAATTTAAACTCTGTAATTCTGCAGGAAGTGCCACTCGAAACGTCAAAGAGCTTGGGGAGGATACACACAACGAACGAACCATTCAGCGATGGTTTGTGAAGTTTCGAAGCGGAGATCCAGACCTGCAAAACGAACCACGTGGTCACTGCTTGTTGCTGTTTCTGACGATGTTCTGTTACGTGTGGTTGAAGCGGAACCCCGAAAAACGTGTCGTGAGATAGCGGCAGAGGTAGATGCCCACCACGTGACAGTTGTTCGGTGTCTTGCTGCGCTGGGTAAGGTCAAAGAGCAGGACATGTTGCTTGAGTTGGTAACTGCCAACAAGACTAGGCGCTTGGATGTCTGCACGTCGCGTCTTGACAGAAATAAACAGGAACCTCCGCTGCATCGAATCGTCACCTGCGACGAGAAGTGGGTCCTTTATGATAATCGGAAACGATCTGCACAATGGTTAAGCAAGACACAGCCAGCTGGATGATATCCTAAGATGCGAAAAACAGCAAACATAAGCGAGTCTGACAAAGGCTAAGTTGTGCTACTGAGTGTTGGATGCTACAACTTGTGACAACGGCTAAGGTGTGGCCACTGTTGGATGCAGCAGTATCTGCAGGAGGGGAAAACCACGAACGATATCTCGAGCCGAATTGCCTCAGTAGACATAAGCAAGTTTGACAGAGGCTAAATTGTGATGACTACTGGGCCACAGAATTTCCAAGGCGGCACTGCTGGATGCTCTCGGTCAGCAGTATCTTGAAAAGTGGCTCTAGGAGGGGAAAACCACGAACGATATCTCGAAAAAGTGGTCCGATGAGGGAAAACGCACGAACCACTAGCAAGGAGTGTGACAACGGCTAAAAAACCGTAGACATAAGCAAGTTTGACAGAGGCTAAATTGTGATGACTACTGGGCCACAGAATTTCCAAGGCGGCACTGTTGGATGCTCTCGGTCAGCAGTATCTTGAAAAGTGGCTCTAGGAGGGGAAAACCACGAACGATATCTCGAAAAAGTGGTCCGATGAGGGAAAACGCACGAACCACTAGCAAGGAGTGTGACAACGGCTAAAAAACAGCAGACATAAGCAAGTTTGACAGAGGCTAAATTGTGATGACTACTGGGCCACAGAATTTCCAAGGCGGCACTGTTGGATGCTCTCGGTCAGCAGTATCTTGAAAAGTGGCCCTAGGAGGGGAAAACCACGAACGATATCTCGAAAAAGTGGTCCGATGAGGGAAAACGCACGAACCACCCACCAGCGAGGAGTGTGACAACGGCTAAAAAACAGTAGACATAAGCAAGTTTGACAGAGGCTAAATTGTGATGACTACTGGGCCACAGAATTTCCAAGGCGGCACTGTTGGATGCTTTCGGTCAGCAGTATCTCGAAAGGTGGCCCTAGGAAGGGAAAACCACGAACGATGTCTCGAAAGGTGGCCCTAGGAAGGGAAAAACCACGAACGATATCTCGAAAAAGTGGTCCGATGAGGGGAAACGCACAAACCACTAGCGAGGAGTGTGACAAAGGCTAAAAAACAGTAGCCATAAGCGAGTTTGACAAAGGCTGAATTGTGATGACGACTGGGGCACAGAATTTCCAAGGTGGCACTGTTGGATGCTTTCGGTCAGCAGTATCTCGAAAAGTGTCCCAAGGAAGGGAAAAACACAAATGATATCTCGAAAAAGTGGTCCGAGGAAGGGAAACGCACGAACCACCCACCAGCGAGGAGTTTGACAAAAGCTAAAAAACAGCAGACATAAGCGAATTTGACAAAGGCTAAATTGTGATGACGACTGGGCCACAGAATTTCCAATGCGGCACTGTTGGATGATTTCGGTCAGCAGTATCTCGAAAAGTGACCCTAGGAAGGGAAAACCACGAACGATATCACGAAAAAGTGGTTCGATGAGGGGAAACGCACAAACCACTACCGAGGAGTGTGACAAAGGCTAAAAAACAGTAGCCATAAGCAAGTTTGACAAAGGCTGAATTGTGATGACGACTGGGCCACAGAATGTCCAAGGCGGCACTGTTGGATGCTTTCGGTGAGCAGTATCTCGAAAAGTGTCCCAAGGAAGGGAAAAACACAAATGATATCTCGAAAAAGTGGTCCGAGGCAGGAAAACGCAAGAACCACCCACCAGCGAGGAGTTTGATAAAAGCTAAAAAACAGCAGACATAAGCGAGTTTGACAAAGGCTAAATTGTGATGACGACTTGGCCACATAATTTCTAAGGCGACACTGTTGGATGCTCTCGGTCAGCAGTATCTCGAAACGTGGCCCAAAGAAGGGAAAACCACGAACGATATCTCGAAAAAGTGGTCCGAGGAGGGGAAACGCACGAACCACCAGCGAGGAGTTTGACAAAGGCTAAAAAACAGACATAAGCAAGTTTGACAAAGGCTAAATTGTGATGACGACTGGGGCACAGAATTTCCAAGGCGGCACTGTTGAATGCTCTTGGTCAGCAGTATCTCGAAAAGTGGTCCAAGGAAAGGAAAACCACGAACGATATCTCGAAAAGGTGGTCCGAAGAGGAGAAACGCACGAACCACCAGCGTGGATTTGGCCAACCACAGCTGATCGATTCCACAGCTGAGTGACCTGCATCGTACGAGACAATAAAAGAGATAATGTGGCGCAGGTTGTTGATAATTTGAATGCTGGTAACGGGAGTACTGTGTCACAACTCTCGGTACAAATAACACAAAGCCTTCTCGAGTACTAGAGGCCTACGCCTATGCGATTTTCTGTTTGTGACGTCAGCGACCGATTCATAACAAAACAAGCCCACCACGATTGAAAACTAGAACAGTGTGTTTGCTTGATGTGTGTCTTATACTACGAGTACTGAAGACTTAATGAAAGATACGAAGAGAGGTTAGAATTTTCATTAATTTAGATTGCATATTTCTTATGCGTTGATGAACTATGCTATTTTTGTTTGCAAACGCAATAGTTCCCACGAAATTAAGTATGTTTAAGGAACGTTTCATGCATCATTAGGCTTACGCAACGTGTCATAAATCATTAGGCTTAGCAACATTTTATTAATCATTCAACCACCTGTTAATAATTCACTCTACTCTGTTAAAGGCACAGTACAAGCTCTTAACAGAATCAAATCATTTAATGCAAATAACTCAACCTTTATTATGGCTTCTCTCAATGTCATTTCTTTGTTCCCTAATGTTCCGATCAAAACTGCACATGACATCATCCAGACAGAACTACGAACCAGCAATTATTCAGTTCCTCATTACAACCTTAAAACTAGTACAGAACATATCATATTTTCAATTCGACAACATTATGTATCGTCAAATTGAGGGCGCCCCAATGGAAACACCAATATCTCCGATTCTAGCTGAAATTCTACTACAATACGTAGAAAATAAAGTACTACAAGAATATCAACAACCTCCGTGCTTTTACATAAGGTATGTCAATGACGTACTTCTTTTCTGGGATCACGAACCAGCTGACCTACGAACTTTTGCTAAACACTTATCATCCCAAATCCCGACCATAAAATTCTCCATTGAACTGCAAAGTGAAGGTAAATGGCCATTCCTGGATTTCATGCTTGAACGAGATGCTGTCACTTGCACCTTGCAACACTCTGTATATAGAAAACTCACTTCTATACCTACATTGATCCCGGCTTCTTCAGCACATCCAAAAAGCTACAAACTGTTCTCGATCAATTTCCTTCTGCGCAGAGCCATTACGCATTTATCTACTTTCAGCAGACGTAAATGTGAAATTAACAAAATATTCAACATCACCCTCAACCACGGCTTTCCCAACTTTATCATAAAAAAAGATCTTAAGAAACTCAACCACGAAAACTAAACAGCTCTCCAGAGGGACCAACAACTTCGTAGATATGTAGGTGCCATTGACTATTATTCAATCATAACACCGGTTTTCAAAGCCATTTGCAGAAACTTTCACCTGGAATTCGGAATGCATACGACAAACATTTTCCAGTTAATAAAAAAAGATCGAAACCAGGTAACAAACCTAAATAAATTTGGCGTTTACACCATCTCCTTAGAAAGTATTGACGCTGACACTCCCTCTAATAAATATGTATATAGGAGCTACAAAACGTACACTAGCAACAAGACTAAATGAACATAAATACGCCGTAAAGAATGGACTTAAAAATTCTGCACTGTCTCTACTCGTGAGTGATAGCCTGCACTATCCAATTTGGAATAATGCTTCCATTATCGTAACACCAAGTGCTGTCTCTTCATTGCTGTTCACCGAGAGCCTTGTAATTGCTACTCAGAGACATTTATGCTGTAATAAAAATGCTCCAGTATGTATACCGTGAATCTGGAAACTATTTACAGGTGCGAATACGAGGAAGACTGAGGACGAAGTCACTTAATATGAAACGCCTTATGTTGTTTGTTCATTACAATGGAATTTCAAAATGCTTCCTACAAGGGACGGATGACAGATTGATATGAGGATATGATTCTTATTTCAACTCCCCGCCAAATGAAGGATGCATAAAATCTCGATTACTGCCATAGAGTTCCTTCTTGTATTTCCAAATGAGAACAACACAATTAATTTAGTTACATACTAACTTTCCTATATTTTTACAATGCAGTAAAGCATGCATACCTGCATTCTATTTTCTTTATTTCATGATACTTACCACGTTGTTTAGACAATTTGAAGCCACGTGACATTGTATCATATAATAATATCTAACGTCTATATCATGTCACGTAACATTCTATTTAAACTTATTCCTTCTTCTGTTTATGTATCTGATGATGGGTTCTAGGGAAACCGAAAGGTTCTTATATATGTATATACAATAAAATAAATTCAGCAGATGAATTTAAATTTGTATTGTGAGTGATTTTTTCTTATCAAGATCGTGCATAGAAGGAAACTACCTTGATTAGTTTTGAAGATAAAACGTGATGATATCTTTTGAATGCCTGTATCGACAACGCTTTCCTAATAAGAACTGTTTTGGTGGCACGTAGAGGTCCAACGTCATATTAGGCAGTCATAATGTTTTGGACCTTAAGAATATGTGATCGATGGCAGCATTGTGCGGGGCTCAAAGAAGCAACCTGCCAACTTGGCTTGGCAGTTAGCGTGTGTGAGTCTGGAGAAATTCGAGGCCGCTGTGGTGTAGCGGAAGCATATCTGGCGCGTAACTAGAAGACCCTGGGTTCGACTGCCGGTGACTGCCAATGACAATTTTTCCGTGACTCACTTATAAACGTGGAAAGAGTTAAGATCTTTGTTAGATGTTCCTGGTTCACGTTAAATATCTGTATTAATTATTTATTCGCCTTCTAATTATTTCTTCAGTTGCTGCTTACCGTCTTTGGTGAATCCCCAGCATTGTGCGGGGCTCCAAGAAGCAACCTGCCAACTTGGCTTGGCAGTTAGCGTGTGTGAGTCTGGAGAAATTCGAGGCCGCTGTGGTGTGGCGGAAGCATATCCGGCGCGTAACTGGAGGACCCTGGGTTCGACTCCCGGTGACGGCCAATGAGAATTTTTCCGTGACTCACTTATAAACGTGGAAAGAGCGAATATATTTGTTTGATGTTCCTGGTCCACATAAAACGTCTGTATTAATTGAAGTGTTGCTGTTTTAAGAGTGATGTCTGAGTTGAAATGTGAGAGATTATATCCTGAAAGTGGATTGTATTGTTACTGACTGGATTTTGCCGTGAATAGAAAAAAATATTAAATAGTTTGTTAAGCAGTAGATGCTAAATATTCTACCATGCACGCTGAGATCCATTATTACGTAATTACTATAGAAGTAAAATATACGTTCAAAACACATTAACAAGCACAGGTACATAATTAAACATTTATTCTAAACTATTTAAAGCATAAACATTATATTGTGTTCTGCTCTTTGTGGTACATAATTATGGTTTTGACTTTTTTTAATGGGAGGCAACAATCTTCGGCATTTTCAGAACAAACTGACTAAACATAAAGATTTATAATTTCTATGAAAATAAAGAAAATTAAATAATTCATGATGAGAATATAAAGAAAAAAATTAATAATGAATTCACATTAAATGGTACACAGACAGCGGATCCATACTTGAAGTAGGATTTGCGCAGAACCTTTTTCTTGCAAATTGTTGCTTTGTAATCGTACATTACGAAATTCAATTTTCAAACTTTCCATCACATTGAAATAAATTAACCTCATACCCAATTTTTCCGTTTTTGGAGGGAAAAAAGATAGAGGGAAACTCATGTTAATGGCATAAAGGTCTTTGAATAATATATTAACATGAATCAAACGTAAAAGAATTTTATAGCTGAAACAGCAGTGCTTGCACAGCAAACATATTCATTGCTAGAGGGAAAGGGCAAAAGACATTTTTATTTATTGGATCATTCCCATTTCTTTGTTGAAACTCAGTCGTACCGCTAAACATCATTAATCAACCCGGAGCTTGGCGTATCACAAGGGAACCCTAATGTCCGCTGAGCAGCAAGATGAAATAAAAACCATTAAATACCGTATCTGCCATTTGGGGGATGAAAAAGAACAACAATATACAGAAAATTCTGAAGCAGTGAGACAATGATATTAATAGAACGCAGAAAGTAAAGGAACCAAGGGATTTGATAAATTATCGTGGTTTTGCAGAAACTTTTGTGCGATTTTAATATATCGCGATGTAAAGGTGATAAAGCGCACTAGAAATCTTCTCTGTTGCGCACGATGCATTCCGCTCAGCACAAAAAAAAAAAAAAAAGAAAAAAAAATTTAGAAGCGCTCATAAAACCTGTGAAACGCGGCTCTGGCACGTCTTCTTTCCCCGATGATTTGGTCACATTGTGAAAGCTAAACAATCAGGCAAGCAAAAACTCTACGCTTTATTTTCGTTATTCTAAATGCTGTAACACAGTGGGAGTTATAAAAACAAACTAGAGTTCAAGTAAGAGCTAATAATTTTCCATACATACCAAACGATGCAAACGATAAACACATGTGTTTGCACTAAAGAAATCTGGGAAATCAGGCTTAAAATACAGTACAGTATACTGCGGTATATTATATTGATTACAAATCAAAACGAATTCTTTTAAGTACATTTCTCCGATTTTATAGAATAATAAGGGTTTGATGACTGGAGCTTTAAAACTTATGGCTATTTAATGAATTGAGGTACTTAAAGAATCCTTAGATGCGAATTCCTGTCGTTGGTGGGGAAGTTAAAGCTGAAAATTTCATTACACATTGAAATGACGCTTTAATAACAACGCGGCACAGAATTCAATAATCACAGAATTTTATACTTGCAAGTTGAACGTCTCTTCATTCTAAAATCTCTAAGAACGTCAAGTATGCTCACATCGATAATACTTCACTTTTTAATTAAACACCACGTTGACAAACCGTCTATAAACTTTATTAACTCAAAATAGCTGTAAACGACCTTTAAGTCACGAAAAACGTTACTAAAAGCTAAAACCTTATGTACAAATAAAAGTAAAATCTTTCGGGAAACACTCTGTTTCCATCATCAGAAAGTAAAAGTTGCCGTGTGCCCGATACACATACGAAAACGTTAGACATGAAAATGACGTATGTTGATGTAGTAATCTGTGCATTGACTGTCATCTGGTGGAGGGGTGGCTAGTTACCTATGCATTATGACAATTATTAGGCCTACTAAATTGCAGTAGGATAATCACACGCTTGATTGTCTAATGTTCATTAAAAACACAAGCTTGACTGGTTGGGGTATTTTCCCATGAGAATGAGTCATAATAACATATACACGGTAAGTGTTACACAACACAAATTATACATCATGTAATATAACACTATGTATTATGTTATTGTGACTCTCTCTCATGGAAAAATACCCCAACTAGTCAAGCTTGTGTTCTTAATGGACATTAGACAATCAAACGCGTGATTCTCCTACTCCAATCTAGTAGACCTGATAATAGTCATAATGCATTGGTAACTAATCTCCCCGCCACCAGAGGACAGTCAATGCGCAGATTACTACATCAACATACGTCATTTTCATATCACAGTTTCGTATATATATCGGGCACAGGGGAACTTTTACTTAGTCTGATGGTGGGAACAAAGTTTTTCTCGAATGATCTGTGACGTATATTCTAAATTAACTTTCCTTTTTAGTTTCTTTCCCTATGTAAATCTTGAGTTTGTTCTCAGTTATTCTTCACGCTTAACGTGATATCTTTTCTCTCAAACGAATACTGTTGGCGACATAATTGAGGTTGAATGAACGTGACGTATGCCTGTTATGAGATAAGAACGAGGGATATAAACTACGATACTACAGTTGCTTGTGGGTTGGAGCGTTGTGGAGCGTGGTGGAATGTTGGTGGTTGATTTGTGTTATGCGATCTCTATACTATCGTGGTGCTATATCTGTGCTGGAGAAATAAAGCATCATTTCCGTAAGTTTGACTTCTGTTTTAAATGTTTCGTCTGGCCGTGAAGGTTTAGTTTAAGAACTACTTCATCGTATGGTTATGTTTTTAAAATAACGTATCAGTACGAAAAGAAATTTACGTTATAGACCTTACTTTTATTTGTACATAACGTTTAAGCTTTTAGTAAAGTTTTCAATGACTTGCAGGTGGTTCGCAGATACTTTGAGTTAATAACGTGCGTAGTTGGTTTGTCAACGTGATGCTTAATTAGTGTTTGCACGTATCTTGGTTCTTTAAACTTCGCTTTCTAACAGCAAGATGAAAATACTTCAAAGTAGTGTTTCTTAATAACACACGAATGTCACTGTTGTTTGCCATCCAAAAATAATGTTCTCATATATGAAATCACACAATATTTCTCGCTTTTCTCTTTTGATTGAACTTTGACCCACTGTCAGAATACTGCCAGTATTGCCGAATTGTTAGAAATCTTCTTGGAACTAATGCGGCATTCAGTGGGAAAACATTTAGCAAGGAATAACTAAATTTACATGAGAGAACAGAAACTCAAACGTAAAGTTAATTAGTTGGGATGGGAAATCACGAAGGATGGGTGAATCTGGCATAATGTTTCAAACATTTCCACACTGGACGAAAACAAACAGAATGTTAGTTAAAGGCTGGTTGACAAATTGCACAACAGCGTATTTGAATATTTGCAATTTAATAACGTCTTTGACGGCAAAACGACTCACACATAATGACATCATAACGCAAATCACTAATATCTAATATCTACTCAGCACTGATCTAAGACTTCATATGATCGTGCTACATACAAGTAAATTATTCATTCGTATAAAAACTCTGGTTTCTACCATATCGTTTCTTTCCTGAAAATTTGCATTCTCAAATCTTCAGGCACTTCGTACGTTCTGAAGATGACAATTCATCATCGTTTAGGTTACTCGTCGGATGGCTAGCTCTTTGACCATTTGAAGAAGGGCTGTCTAAAGCAGAGGTAGCACGATGGTTTATCGTGTCAAGAAATGTGGTTTCGAGAGTATGGAATCATCTCCAAAAAAAAAAAAAAAAAAAAGAGAACCATTACAAGATGAGCAGGCAAAGTTCTCCCAAGATGAATATCATCCCGAACATGCTCCTGGAATGCTATAGTTTGAATTTGCACTATAGCGAAAGCGATCAGCGCGTCGGCGCCCTTTTATGCAGTCGGTTTGCTATTTCGCTGATTATTTTCGATGTCCCGATAATACAATAAATGCTATATACGCATACAGAGACAAACTTGGATCCTTCAAATGACTTTGTGTTCTTGCTCTTGAAAGATGAAATTGAGGGCCAGTATTTTGTAAATTAGGTTCAAGTTCACCAGTTCATGCAAACGTACGTGGATACGTGAAACAAAACAAAACTTCAGCAGCAGGCTGAATTTTTAAGGCCCTGTAGGTCTGTTTGAAGTTCCTGTACTTCAGAGGAACACAGAAAACGTGTCATCTATTTCCATACCTCTGCTCCATAGTGAAAAATTTGAATTAACATTGTGACAAAAATTCCGTATTTTCTAATTAGACAGAATTTGTACCATTATACGTATATGTAAAGAATATTTTGAAACAGGTGTGACTGCTTGTCTAGCACTTCTCACATCGGCAGGTCCTGAGGGTAAAGGAGAAAATGTGTCTCATTGAATTGCGGTGGTGTGACACACGGCCTGAATTTCTAACGTCTGCTGACACCGCTTTTAGGTCCGAGTATCGAAAAAAGGAAGAATGGATGATGTTTTACCGTTTTGTTGTTAATTCTCCTCATTTCCTGGAGCCAGTGGCTCTTCATTAGACTTGGTGGAATCCGTACAGAATTTTACGTGCCCATAGCGGCTGTATAACAGCAACGAAAGACAAACAGAAGGCTGCTTGCGTGAGCACCTGGCATTATGATTTAAACAGCGTGTTGCAAATGAATTTTTAAAAACTCTGGTTGGTATTCGTTGGCGAATCCACATTGTTTATGGCAACAAAACACATGTCACTCCGCTGAGCATCTTTATTAAGAATACCTTTGATTTTGGTTGAATGCAAGGGGGTTTAGAGACCAGGTGGAGCAACACAATGGGATATAAACAGTCGGTCGTCCCTAATTTGGGGCCACTAGTTCCAGGGAAGGAAGAGAGCCAGTGCCATAAGACAAACACTACATACCTACCTCATCCGGGACCAGAACCCGGATCCACCTGGGACTAACGATTGCAAATCACTGCGCCATGGGGTTAAAAAGATGGATGATTTACGATTAAATTTGTGGGGAGCAAACATTGCTAGGGAAAGTCAAATGCACATTATGCCATACGCACGAAATTCAGTGGGCAAAGGAATTTAAAAAAAAAGATTAAGTTAGGTTCTTAAGCCAGAATTTGTTTCAGTAGAGATTGATTGCACGAGTCTTCACATTTCGCAACGTACAGTAAAGTGAATTGAAAAGCGCAATCTCACCTCAATTCCCAACCCTATTTGACGAATTTGGCACCATGCGACTGTCAACCTTTTTAAAAGCCTCAAAGAGAATATTCGCAGTTTTATTACTTTAATGTCAATGCAGAAGAGGGGCCAGCGATAAAGACCTAGCTGCTGAAAAAAGTGTGATGCACAAACAAGCCCGGTGGCTTAAACAAATCGTTTCGCCATTTGGAGGAAATAAGTCAATTAATTCCATAATCGTGAAAATGCAAATGGAATGTCCAGCTATGAAACTGCAAGTGAAAAGGTTCTGTTATTTGAGGATACAGCACCAATAAGAATTGGAAAGGGAATAAGACAAGGTGACCCCATATCTCCCAAACCCTTTTAATGTCACAGTGCAAAATATCTTTCAATCACTGAACTGGGAAACAAACGGATAAAGATTAATGAATATTATTTAATTCACCTTCGTTTTGCTGATGCCGTAGTCATTTTTGTAACCGTCCTTTCAAAACTGCAGAGTATGATACAGGAACTTGCTGGCAAGAGTAAGGAAGTGGAATTAAAGATAAACTTTCAGAACACAAAACTGATGTGCAATGTTTTTTTACAAGGAATGATGATTTATCAATTGATGGGGAAAAGCTGAAATAATCGATACCTACATTTACCTTGGACAGCAGATATGAAGAGAGGATCACATTGATGCAAAGGCAATCGGGAATAAAACATGGTTGGAGAGCTTTTGGAAAGAACAGTGCGATTTTAAAGAGCAATAAGCCATTATGTCTTAAAAGAAGTGTTTAATAAATTCACCCTTCGGGTGCTTGCATACGGAGCGTAGACGTGGATCTTAACTAAAAAAGCATACAAAGACTGCAGACAAATGAAAGAAGCATGCAGATAGGCATGTTTAGTGTAATCAGGAAAGATAAGAAGGGGAACTCGTGGATATGGAAAATGACAAGAATGAAAGACATCATAATCAGAATAAAATTCCTGAAATGGCAATGGGCTGGGCATATTGCTAGAAAGACGGACCACCGATGGACAACTGAAACTTTCAAAAGGACGGACCACCGATGGACAACTGATTTTTTTAAAAGCAAGGACCGCCAATGGACAACTGAAATTGTCAGTAGGATAGACCACCGCTGGACAGCTGAAATTTTCAGTTGGATAGACCACCGATGGACAACTGAAATTTTAGAATGGATTCCAAGGGACAGGAAGATACTCAGAAGAAGAGCACATGGAAGATGGATTTATCAAATTCAACCGCATGCCGTAGGAACATGAAATACAGGCTCAAGACAGACTGCTGTAGCAGAAACTTGGGAGACCTTCATACAACAGTGGCTTGATAATCGCTGTTTTTTTTTATGATGATACAAAAGAGAAAGTATTGGTCGGTGATTTTTAATGTTTCAATATGATGTTATTCAATCTGATATTGCGAATGTACTGGTTTTCACTCAATCGATGTTGAAGAAATACACTCAATATTTAAATTTCGGCTCCGGGTGTATGACAACGAATCCATGCTTGTACTCGTGCATGTCTGATTGTGTCTAAAACTCAGACTCACAAACACACACTCAACGTACTAATTGTTAGCGTAAAATCTGCATTTCAGTTACTGTCTCATCATACATTATGGATATAACCTTACGAAATTATAACCATAATGTAGGAAGAGATAGTAACTGAAATGCATATTTTAACTCCAAAATCTAATGGGAAAAACTCTTGATACAATTATCGTGCATGTCCAAAATAAATGAGATGTTAAGCACTTTTTACACATCCCGAACTTTCCCCTCTTCCTTCTGTCATCTCTTTTTTCACGCCGTGAACAAATTGCTATTTGGATCCATGCAGTGCAAAATTTCAATTATCCTTCAACTTCATCGTTGTGCTCTAAAACACTCAAACTTTGAAGCATTTCTTTGATGAAAGAAGCCTGCTTTTGTTGCGTTTATGAGCAAGGAAAAAATATCGAAGAAATTTCTAAGTTAAAAGTGTTATGGCTAATAAACAGATTTTTTAGATCGCCAGCCTTTTGAAGAGAGCTTGTTTCTCTGCCCGAGACAACCTCATTGCATTAAATGTGACAGAGTCCCCTTTGTAGAACGAGTAAGGGAACAATAGAGTGATGCGATAGACAGTATGTTACCCGCCTAATGACACTAAAGTTTGTTTTTTGATGTTATCATGAGATTTCTCATTTTTCTCATAGAGGGGGATCTTTTTTTCAGTGTTGCGCGCAGCGACTTCTCTCTTATGGTGTTCATTCAAACTGTGATAGAAAACTGGCACTTCAGACCTTTGTTACAGCTCTGGAGGAACTGGCTTCGGAATAAGTATGAAGCGTAGTCTTTTCATCAGGGAGGGTAAAGTAAGATTTTTTTAACGGTTGGTAGTCGAATACAAAAGAGTGAAAACGATAGTATTTCCTTCCAAGAAGGATATTAAAAATCTGAAAAAAACATTGTTGGTTTTCTTTTCTTGTTTACTTCAAAAAATACTTCCTAAAAAATTGCTACTCATTCGCTTTAAGTAAAACAAAAATCTCTTGAGAGAGAAAAGAAAGGGGGAAGTATTTGTTCATGTGAACAATGCCAATTACTTTGTGTATAAGCCAGAAGCTATGCAACTTGTATCTATATTAACTTAAAAGGCAAAAATCTTGACTTCATTTTTATTTTCAGGTGAACATCTCACGATTACACGCTTCATAGGAGTGAATAGACACATTGGCCACAAAAAGTTAGAATAGGTACTGCTATTTCGAAGGGGAAACGTGGTGAATCTAGGTAATACTGTAGATCGGTTAGCATTGTGTGTATAGCTACATAATATGTAAATTAATATCATCATCACAACGCAACACGTGACGTGGCGTTCGAGCTCCGATGAAAGTACCCCGAGAGAAGTGGAAAACGTCTCACTTCACAGCTTGGTCTTGAAGTTTTCAGAACGTATTGCCTTCAGTATGAGATTAACTTAAAGTAATATCCAGACTATTGCTGGAGTATTCCTGGAGTAATCATATTCAGAATGTATTGCCTCCAAATCTCCTGTTGATTCCTGGAGTAATCATATTCAGAATATATTGCCTCCAAATCTTCTGTTGATTCCTGGAGTAATCATATTCAGAATATATTGCCTTCGGTGTGAGATTAACTTAAAATGATGTCCAGACGATTGCAGGAGTATTCCTAGAGTAATCATATTCAGAAAGTATTGCCTTCAAATCTCCTAACTATTCCTGGAGTAATCATATTCAGAATGTATTGCCTTTAAATCTCCTGACGATTTCTAGAATAATCATATTCAGATTGTATTGCCTTCAAATATCCTAACGATTCCTGGAGTAATCATATCCAGGATGTATTGCCTTCAGTGTGAGATTCACTTGAAATGATGTCCAGACGATTCCGGGAGTAATCATATTCAGAATGTATTGCCTTCAAATCTCCTGACGATTCCTGGAGTAATCATATTCAGAATGCATTGCTTTCAATCTCCTAACGACTCCTGGAGTAATCATATTCAGAATATATTGCATTCAGTGCGAGATTAACTTGAAGTATTATCCAGACGATTCCTAGAGTATTTCTGGAGTTATCATATTCAGAATGTATTTTGTCTTCAAATCTCCTGACGATTCCTGGAGTTATCATATTCATAATGTATTGCCTTCAGCGTGAGATTAACTTGAAATGATGTCCAGGAGACGTTTAAGCATTGACAACAGAAAGAGGGCTGTTGGCATATTACAGGCAGGTGTACTGCAGATCGTTGTGTCTGCTATTGTACGGGTTTCGCAAAGTGTAGTAAATCGTCTACGCACTGGATATTTACTGCATAGAAATGTTGCAGATTGACTCAGTAGTCTTAGTCTCTCGAGGTGACCACCAGGAGGCAAGATCGCTCGCGACCAGACAGCATGTTCTCGGAGGAGGTCAGTTATCACTACTACCCAACTCCAGAAATCACTTCGAACTGCTTCTGGTGTCAAAATATGTACTAAAATGGTACGAAATTATCTTCATGAGTACGTACTCAATGTCAATGCTATACATCACAGGAGACAGCTGAGATGTATAGCATTGACATCAGCCCTCCACCATAGAAGATGTACCTGGGTCTAACAGTACATGTCATCGAATATAGAGTGGCACCATGTACTTTTTACCGACGAATAGCATTTCGCTCTTTATCTTGATATTCGACGAAAACTCGTGTGGAGGAGATCTGGCACACGAATGCAACAGCACTCTGTGCAGTCCATGCACCCTTACCAGAGGCAGTCAGTATGTGGTTTAAGCAGGAGTGCGTTTTAATGGCCGTACCTTATTGCATGTTTCTCAAGGCAAAATTAATGCCTCATTGTACCGAAACGAGATCATTGTATCCATTGTGACACTGATTATCCCTGCTATTGCACATGCATTCCGTTTCTTCGATGGCAATTAAACCAGTTACGTGCCTTGAGCTGGAATATTATGGGATTATCACGGGAGCTGGAATATCATGGGATTGAATCGTTGCAGTAATATCTGAATAACCACGTTCCATACTCCAGTACACAAGCAGAGCTCCGTAACGTGTTGCTTGTAATATTGGGAGAAACTTCCCCGGACACTCATCAATAATATCATTGCAAGTACGTCTCGTAGGTGTCAAGTCAATCTTCTATACAGAAGTGGTGTTACTTGTTACAGAAATCCGAAGGTATATATATTCTACGAAGTCACCATTTTATCTATATTGCAGTGCTACGTTGTTGTGTGCAGAAATTACAAAACAAACATTCGGGTCACATTATTTTGACCACCTCCTACTTTTGACGTCAACAGCAAGTAGCCAATGAAAGAAGCCACGGGTCGTGAGCTAGCATGGAGAGTATGCATAAGGTTTGTTTTAGGAATTCTGAAAACATATCCCTCGTTGCTATCATGGCTAAGAGGAGTGATTTATCAGATTTGCAAAAAGGAATATTATCGGCTTTCGGTCCAAGGGTGGCATTATTACTTAAACAGCGCAATTTGTGAAGTGTTCGCGTGCTGAAGTTGTTAAAGTGCATCGTGATTGGATAAATGGCACCCGTTGCGAATAAGCGACGCGGAAACTGCGGAGCGCCACGTGCCATTGATGTGAGAGGTGAACGTCGGTTTCGAAGGTGCATGAGGGCCGACCTACAAGCTACAGCGGAGCAACTCACTCTCTGTATGAACCACAGGTCTACCGGAAGTGTGTCTAAAACGACAGTTCAGTTAACCCTGCTGCGTATGGAGCTTCGATGCAGACGGATGGTCACTGCACCTATGCTAACGAAGATTCATCGTCAGAAAAGGCTTACAATTGCACGGCAGTAACGGAATTGGACCTTCGCTGATTGGCAAAGGATTGCCTTCTCCGATGAGTCACGTTTTCTGCTTCATCAAACGGGTAGACGTTGGCGAATAAGGCGAGAAACATCGGAGAAAACCAGTCTTCAACCATTGCAGGCAGAAAACAAGCTGGTGGGGGTAGTAGCGTTATGGTATGGGAAATGTTTTCGGGATATTCTCTGGGTCCACTCATACCTATGGAGGGTATCCTGGACCGAATTCGTTATGGATCCATCCTTGCAGACCACGTACACAAATACATGCTAATTGTCTTCCTTGGAGCGGATGGAATTTTCCAGCACTGCAATGCGACGTGTCACACAGCTAGAAATGTCAGAGAGTGGTTGGAAGAGCTCGATGAAGACTTCAAAGTACTTCCCTAGCCCACTAAATTTGCAGACGTAAACCCAATTGAGCATTTATGGGATAATTTGTTTCATGTTATTCGCTCTATGGATCCTCCACCACGCACCCTCCAGCAGCTGTCAGATGCACTGCAGTCATCATAGCTCCACATACCTGTCGAACACCTTCCAGCACCTTATTAGGTCACTCACTCCCAGCCCGGATAGCTGCTGTCCGCGCTGCACAAGGCGGGTCTCGGAATATTTGCTGGTGGTTACAAGAATGTGACTCGATCGTGTAAATTGTTTTTGTAAACAAACTCTATCGAGGGTGTTACGAAGAATCACTGATGTTATTTCAATGTGTGTTACTTGAGTAAGATACATACTTATATCATTTCATGCAATATCCCTAATGTTTAGTGACCACTGCATAAATTAAAGCAACAAATTGCATTATGATGTTTATTCAATGGCAGACACTTTAAATTGTCTTCACAACTTTGGCGTGTTCAAATAGATAAGATCGTGTGTAGAGTATTTTATGAAGGGAATGTCTGACCTCAGGTCTTAAGCAACTCATAGAAATAAGAAGCTAGGGGATTTGGGCTAGAGTTCCCAATACGAACGTGACACGGAAGCGAGGTAGAAAGTGGGAGGAAGACGCCCTTATTTATTACCGGGGACCCAGTACCCAGGGTCCGACGGCTTAACGTGCCCATCCGACCTACGGCTGATATTTAGTCGTTCGAGCGTTCGTACCTGCCTAGGATCGAACGTACTCGAATAGGTTTCGATGGCGTGTTTTACCCCATGAGGCCCATAATGTGAATATTCTCAGAATTCTGTATTGGTACGCCCGAATCACGTGACAAAATCCATGAATCGTAGCAGTTGTAGTTGTCATATTTTTGGTTAACATGACATTTGTTCACGTAGCAGCTAAGCCACACAAAGCACTAGAATAGAGTTCGCAAACAATAGTTGGTAAATGAAAATTTTGGTAACTTCAAAATTTATTATTACTTTCATCAGCATAAGTCTGTTTGTGGAATACAAACTGCGATATTTTACGTAACACACACGCCAAGAGAAATCGCGTTAATGAAATGAGAGGCGTTTTACTCAAGGTGGCTCTTACTGGACCAAACACACTAAAATCCACTTTAAAGAGATTATAATCTTTAAAACATATCATGCAACCTTTAATAAATCCCGGAAGCTCTTGAACAAGTAAAATGTTATCAACCGAATGCAATATATACTTGGACGCAGTTGAAGGTCATCTTTTCGCTATTTAAATGCAGGAGTAGGTTAAAGTCAAGATACCGGGCAAACACAAGAAAGGGAAGACCATTTTGTAATTCATAATATTATTAATAAAACCTGTGAAAATGTGAGTGCAGTGGTTTGGCTGTTGATGGACAAAGCATGTGTAAAAATTGGGGAGTTAGTGACACAAGGCGACATCATATCTTTTAAGTTCTCCTATACCATATTGCAGAATGTATTTCAATCATTGAACTGGGTAGACAAGGGCATATAATGACTAACGGGGATGGTTTTGCCCATCGTTGTTTTGCTGAAAACATAGTTATTTTTGCCAATACTCTTTTGGAGCTCCAAAGTATGACACAGAAACTACATAACAAAAGCAAGGACATAGGATTAAAATAGAGCTAACAAAAAACGAAATCCATGCGCAATGCATTTAACCCTGTAACGACCATGACCCAAAAATGTTTGATCACTCCAAATATCATAACGCTAAAAACTATCTGTTGGTTTACTTCTTTGTTCAATAACAACAATAGTGGGTGAGGGTGAATCCTGCTGATCTTTCATAGGTCGAGAAAATTTGAAGAACAGGCAAGGTTAGGAATTCTGACTCACTCTAGGCTGGCGTTTTGGACGGTATATCCGTTTGTATGCACGGGCGTTTTGGACGGTATATCCGTTTGTATGCACGGGCGTTTTGGGCGTTATCGTTGTTAAAGAGTTAAAAGGACTGAAAATCTTTAGGGTCATAGAACAAATTTTGAAGTACCTGATGCTATCATATTTCTTGAATAACAGATGTTAAACGATGAACAGATCAAAGAAGAAGGAGAAATTAATAGACGTATAAATTTTGGCTAGAGTGCGTTTAAAAGAAAGAGTACCGTTTTAAAGAGCAATTTTCTATTATGTCTTAAAATGAAAGTTCATAATCGAAACAATCCTTCGAATTTTTACTTATTAATGAAAGTCATAGCCTAAACTAAAATGACATACAAAGGTTGCCTTCACGTCAAAGAAGCATGGAGAGACGCACGCTTGTTGTAACCAAGACAGACGAGAAAAGGAAATCATGGATCTGGAAAATGGCAAGAGTTGATGATATCATGATTAAAGCAGTAGCACTCCAGTAGCAATGGGTCAGGCATTGCTAGAAAAATGTACAAGAAAAACTCACGATCTTTGAACAACACGATCGTTGAATTACTAGAAAAACTCACGATCTTTGAACAACACGATCGTTGAATTACTAGAAAAACTCACGATCTTTGAACAACACGATCGTTGAATTACTAGAAAAACTCACGATCTTTGAACAACACGATCGTTGAATTACTAGAAAAACTCACGATCTTTGAACAACACGATCGTTGAATTACTAGAAAAACTCACGATCTTTGAATTACTAGAAAAACTCACGATCTTTGAATTACTAGAAAAACTCACGATCTTTGAATTACTAGAAAAACTCACGATCTTTGAATTACTAGAAAAACTCACGATCTTTGAATTACTAGAAAAACTCACGATCTTTGAATTACTAGAAAAACTCACGATCTTTGAATTACTAGAAAAACTCACGATCGTTGAACAACTGAAATTCTGAACCGCATGATAAAGAACAGCAAAAGATCTAGTGGACGACTACTTGGTACATGAGTGGATGAAACTGTAAAGCATTCCGGAATGACATGATAGAGAATTCTTCAATACAGAAGCTAGTGAAAAAGCTTGGGGAGACTTTTTCAGCAGTGAATTGAGAACTGCTGTCAAAGATGACGATTTCCAATACAGAATTTTGTTAAGTTAGCCCGTATATGGACATAACGCGCAGGTCAAAACGGAAATTTAAGTTACTTACCAAAAATTTTGCACACTTTCTGATGTCGCTTGTAGGTATTTACGTAGCAATGGTTTCCTTTAAAACCTTCAAGGAGAAAAACAATCTGGATAATTTCAAGTGTGAGACAATTAGAACAGGTCTCTTTATAAATAATGCTAACGCAACTGCGTTATCTGCCCGTTTGTCTTTTTGTCTCTCTGTGTAAATCGGTATTTCTTGACTCTTGAGATTTAAAAAGTATTCTTTCTGCATGTCATCACAGAAAAATCATGTTTTGATGTGACGAAACGTGACGCGCTTTTGAGCAAAAAAAAAAGGTTTCTACTGAATGCCAGATCAATCTAAATAATACAGATTTAGGGTAAGTAAATGAGTTTGTCTAATTAGGAATTATTTGTGACACATAAAACCGGTTAGATTGTGAACCAGTACGTTAATGATTCCAATTTTTGGAGTTACACCTGGTTCAAAATTATTTAGCAAAACTTTTCAGTTCTCATAAAGGTCCAATAAAGATGTATAAAAACTGCAGTTTCTTCTGTTTTCATGCACGGTAGTGAATGCTGGATACTGCAGACAAGACAAGGAAGCCGTAGGTGTACTGGAGACATGCATTGCTTTCCAGAGGTTTGTGGCATGACATGTTCTGGTGATATTTCTTGTGTCATGTTATGCTCTGATGATATTATTTGTGGCATGATACGTTCTGGTGACATTTCGTGTGGCATGATATGTTCTGATGACATTCCTTGTGGCAGAACAGGCTCTGAGGACATTTCTTGTAGTATGACATGTTCTCATCACATTTCTTGTTTCAGGACAGGCTCTGGTGCCATTTCTTGTGGTATGATATAATCTGATGCCATTTCTTATGCATGACATATTCTGATGACATTTCTTGTGGCATGAAATTTCCTCCAACGTTAAAAAACATGCTTAAAAATTACAACAAACCATGCAATCTGGATTACAGAATTTTTAAACTTGTACTAGGTAAGCCTCAAATTGAGATTTTTCGAAAACAAAGGTTTCAGATAAGAGAATAATAGTGTTAAATAAAAAAACAAGCCTGTCTAGTAATATACAGGTTTTTTTCATTGTATAACTTACAAAATATTATTCAAAAAATACTAGTGCATAGCCCAGTCGACCATCAAACCTAAAAACAATTTCCTGTGATAAAATATAAAATACATTTTGCAGCGTTTCTTCTATTACATCATGTGCAATTCATTTATTTGGACTGCATAACATATTTTTCGCATAAATAATAATTATTTATAATCATTCTTTATATAGGAATAACGTACATAGGGAAGAGTAACAGTTCTAAAAGGAGTTTCTATGATGAATGAAGAAGGCATGCACTGAAATTGTAGAATTATACGCAACAACTTCGCATGCACGAGTTACAAAAGCTGAGATACTAATGAACAGTATTTCGTGCTAAATTTTAAGCTTTTCTGAGCCACATATTGACATTCAGGTACCAAATTTTGTTGAACAACGAACTAAGAAGTATTTGTATTAAGTACGTTTCCATTGCTCAGAAAAATGGAAGCGAAAGGAAAAAAACGGACGCGAAACGTAATTATTAATGTTGACAGTTCAATCATTCTGTATTAAAAATTTATCTCGCTTCTTTCTTAACTTTTTATGCAAAGGGCGTGTGTAAATTTGATTCTGCTGTTCGCAACTACCTAGAGTAATGCAAATTATCTCGTTTTGTACATCTCATGAAACCATTAATCATTCATTTATATTTTTAAACTACATGAGAGAGTCAGAAGTTTTGAAGCCAACGGAACAATCTCTCAAATGACATTTTTATATTCCAAATCAGAGGAGATTTTTTTAAATGAGTGCACAAAAAATGTTGTGCAAGATTAAGTGTTTTGCTGAATAAAAGCAGTATGATTAATTATAACTCGAATTCAGTTTTTAAAAGATGAAGGAAACTAGTTTCTCTAGTCATATTTACTTCATGAATTCAATGTAAAGACAATAATTAAACAAGTGAAAAAAAGGAAATAAATGCTTGTTAAGAAGACTTGGCCAGAAAACTGAAAAAGAAAATTACCTTCCGACAACGCGTTCTAATACTAAAGAAATCGTTCACAGAGGCACAAGTAAAGCAAACAAATTAAATAGCGTTGGTTTAAGGAAACTGCAATTACTCATTTCCGATGCAGCCGTAGTTGATAAGTTGTAAAAAGTGTTAATTCAATAATCGTTCCAAAGAAGCTAGATAGCTTTAAATTCTCAGGTGATTTGACCACCTCTTTTGATAAAAATCTCAAATTTGTTATAATAAAGTGCATTGTGATATTTTTAAATTAATAATTTTGCGATTAGTAGTATTCAAAGCAACAGCACTGGTTTTACGTAAGCTAGGGAAACTAATCCTTATGAGAAAAGATGAAGAAAGCACAAAATACTTTAATCATGATTTTCTGCAAGCGACAGTATAGTTAACAGTTAAAGTATGAAACGTTTAGAATCAGCTATATAATGCCCTGCTACGCTCTCCAGTAGGAAAAGAGCAAATATGCAGAACCAAAGGCATCCTAATAATTTTCATTGCGGTTAGAACCAGCTAATGCTGAAACTAAATTTTCTATCTCACATCTAGGAGATGAGATATAGTCGAAACAAGCATCGATAATTTTATCCCTCTGGCACGAAAATCCATGATTGTGGCAAAAGCAATCCCATGCAAATTAAATTTTTTTCAACAGGTTATTTTGAAGCACTGAAATAGTTCCAATTGCAAGATTTTTCATTCTTGTAGTGTAGTTAATTTCTTTTCTTTCAATCCGACAGTGATGAGTTAATATACTGTTAATCTGAGAATCATATTCAGTTATTGCAGTTAAAACGTCAGATTTTGCAGATACTTTATTTCTTCCTTCGTTGTTGTTGTTTGAGGTTTAACGACGACCGTGAGCAACTCGATCGCCAAAAAGCCGTCATCCGTCTGAAGGAGGATCCACTTAAAATGTTTGTCTTTTATTTTCAATGGGCAAACTTCTGTAGCTATTTTCTTCACAATTAATGCGTTCCTAAGGGTGCAAATTTGAACATCGATAAAACTAGCTTCATATTATAGCCTAGTATACTTATTGTTTTCTAGCATTTAATCATAATTAAGCAATCCAATATGTGTTTGTCTACTGACGTCATCAGCGTACAGGTCGTGCTATCTATTTTTTGGTCTCAACACCACCAAAGGAAACGTTATTTATTTTTTAATATAATTATGGTTAAGTTTTAGAATTACATTAAGTATACTAGATAAGCCCTAGTATACTTAAGACGTAATTTTTATCGATGTTCATCTTCTCATCCTTGGGAACCCATTGACTGTGAAGAAAATGGCTACAGAAGTTTTCCCATTGGAAATACAAGGCAAAGATTTTAAGCCGCCCAGGTGGCGCAGTGGTCTAAGCGATGGCCTCTGATCATTCTTCCGAAAGGGGTCAGGATTCGAATTTAGGTACGGATGTTGTGTTTGTCATACGGCACTGGCTCTCTTCCTTCCCTGGAACAAGTGACCCTAAATTAGGGACGGGTGACTGCTTATAACCCATTGAGTTGCTCATGGTGGTCGTTAAACCTGCAGTCACTGAAAAAGAAAAAGAAAAAAGATTTTAGGTGGATCTACCTTACTTTATGACCACTGATTCCAGGGAAGGAGAGAGTCAGTTCTGTGACATAAACGCAACAACCATGCCTCACTGGGATTCGAACCCATACCCATCTCGGACGAATGGTCAGAAGCCACCATTTAAACCACTGCCCAACAGGAGAGGCCATTCGTGTTGTTGGCTGATAATTCAGTTATTAACACATCGCACAAAGTGACTTGCGGTATGCAATCATAATATATTTTTACATCATACCAATAAATGAACTGACACTAAGCACCGGTGGCGCAGTGGTATAGGAGATGGCCTCAGATCATTCGTCAGAGAAGGGTCTTGGTTCGAATCCCAGTGCGGCATGGATGTTGTGTTTATCTTACGGCACTGGCTCTCACCCTTCCCTGTAGCCAGTGACCCTAAATTAGGGACGGGCGACTGCTTATGGCCCATTGAGTTGCTCACGGTGGTTTTTAAACCTCCAATAAAAAAAAACATAAAAAAATGAAAAAAAAAAAAAATATAACTGACACTAATACACTGGCGGAAAGTGAAAAAAGAACACCAAGAAGGAATAATTGGCGGACGATCATGAAATTTACATATGTTAATGGGGTCGAGTTTACGTAGGTGTGATGTTACTTTCGGGACCAACCGGTGAGCGCTTACGCCATAGCACGGCATAATATGCAAATTATCGTCGGTGGTATTTAAGGAGTACGGCGAAGTGAATGTAATCAGTCGTCGGCGTACGGACACGTGCGAAGACCCTGAAGAAGCTGCAATGACTGGACATGGAAGGCGTGTACGATTTCAGCAGTTATCGGACTTTTGAGCGAAGTCGTCTAGTCGGACTTCGCGAGGCCGGGTGGTCGTATCGTCGTATTGCGGAGCGAATTGGACGAGAAGTATCGGTGGTGGTACGATGGTGGCATAGATGGTCCGAGGAACATTCCCACACGAGAAGACGTGGAACCGGGAGTCACAGACGGACTGATGAGCGGACCGATTGACGCATAAGAAGAGCGGCGTTGCCAAGCAGAACATCCACTGCGACGCAAATCCGAGCTGCTGTTGCACCTCAGGTGACTGTGCGAACAATCCGCAACCGTCTACTGGATGCAGGATTACGTGCACGTGTGCCTCTGGCAGGTGTACCTCTGACTCCAGCCCACCGTCAGGAACGGCTGCAGTGGTGTCGCCAACGTCTGCACTGGAGAACGCAATGGCGATCTGTCGTGTTCAGCGATGGAAGCAGAGTCTGCTTGGGAGCTCCGATGGCCGTATGCGTGTTCGCAGACGCACAGGGGAGCGTCTCCACTCTTCTTGCATCCGCCGGCGACGCACAGGGCCTACACCTGGTCTCTTGGTGTGGGGAGCGATCAGCTATCACTCCCGTACACAACTAGTGTTTGTACCGGGTACGTTAAACAGCACGTCCTACATCAATAACATCATTTAGCCCCTTGTTTTGCCATTTGTAAGGTCGGTCCATCGTGGTGTTTTCCAACAAGATAACGCACGGCCACACACGGCACGTGCAACGCTACATGCACTTCAGGGTGTGAGAAAACTTCCATGGCCTGCACGTTCACCGGATTTGTCCCCTATTGAGCACGTGTGGGATTTTATGGGACAACGACTTATCCGGTCTCCACGGCCAGCCACGACCATCCCCGATTTACGCGTCCAGGTTGAGGATGCTTGGAACTCAATAGCCCAAACTTACATCCAACATCTGTACGACAGACTCCATGCCAGAATTGCACAGTGTGACGCAGTTCATGGCTGTTCAACCTCGTACTAACCATGTTACATGGAAATGTTATTTTTCAGTTTACCAGCAAATACAGCTGTATTTTGCCATAATGTTTTGATCACGTATCTCTGTAATCCGTTATTATGCTGTATAAATTTCGTTGGTATCAGACGTCTCCTTCTTGGTGTTCTTTTTTCACTTTCCGCCAGTGTATAATACTGGTCATTTCATCAGCGAAATCAGTCCCAAGAGGATTACGCTAGAGTGAAGAGCACGATGTATCAGAGCTAAATTCATGTCAGTTTCTTATGAGTTGGATAAACAACAAACGACGAAGGACGTGTCTGAAAAATGGTTCGTTAACGAGAGGAAAGAGCTGCTCACACAGAAAAAGAGCAGCCCGAGTAGATACAGGGATATGTTGCAGTGATGCAACTAAAATATTTCACTCTGATTATTGCTAAAAAGTAGAGGACAATTATCATCGAACGAAATTTTGCTGGGGATCCAAACCTGAAAAGCAAATACCGTAAATATAGGAGGGAAATGTGATCAAAAGCTTGTTACTGAACTAAGGAAACGATTACAAGATTCTCCCCTCTGAGACTCGTAGAATCGCCGTATGTAGGAAAACTAATTATAGCAACAGTTTGTCCTCCTTTCTTGTGCGGTAAAGGCTGGACAACAATGTAAAAGATATATTACCACCAAATGCAGTCATCTTGAGAACAGGGCAAAGGTTTTACGTCTAGTATGCAATGGAACGTCTTGTTGCAAAGGAAGAGAAAATCTCCTTTCTTAGGAATAATATTAATTCATGAATTTGATTTGCTTCTCTGGAAGATCTCTTATTCCCAATTTTGTTTTACGTCAATGTTTCAAGAAACTACTTGAACACTTTAGAACGCAAAGAGCCCTCCGCGTCTCAAACGAATCCGCCGCCCCGGTGGCGCAGTGGTCTAAGCGATGGCCTCTGATCATTCGTCCGAAATGGGTCCGTTTTCGAATCCCGGTGAGGCATGGATGTTGTGTTTGTCTTACGGCACTGGCTCTCTCCCTTCCCTGGAACCAGTGACCCTAAATTAGGGACGGGCGACTGCTTATAGCCCATTGAGTTGCTCACGGTGGTCGTTAAACCTTCAAACAAACAAAACAAACAAACCACCCGTGTCTCAGAAGGAGCTCACAACCGTGATCATATTAGACGCGTAGCTGAAAGTCCGCACCTTTGCAAACTGTGAGGGTTTTACTCCCAGTGCTCCTGTCAGGTAATTTCTGTCCGGATGGACAATAACTTCCTTACATTTTTACCATAAAATTATCGAATATTTTTGTCATATACATTTTTGACACTTTCGTGCTATTGTACAAACTGAAACCCCGAAGCCTGAATTATGTGAAAAAAGATTTATCATGAGAAAGCCTAATGTCTTTTTTGGGCGAATACTTAATGCGAACATTTTGTTTCAGGTTAACCTGTCTCTGAATCTTGAATAGTTTGTGATGGATAACTCAGCATCACAAATCATCAGTTATAAATTGTTTCCATTTATAATTTTTCACACACACTTAAATACGTTTGCGGCTGATCTGTAAATGCTTACGCAATTGCAATCTTCTCCGATTCATTTTACTCGATCTGTGTGACGTTTCCAAGAACCATTGATCTGACACATGTTCCACGCAGAAATAAAAGCTACATTGATTCAATATACATATACCTAAGCAAAATGCAATCAGCATAAATCCATGTATGTTCTATGCAAAAACAAGCGACAGAAATGAAATATATTTATAAAGTCTGCTTATTAAATAACGATATAACTTGGGTTAAAATAAGAAAGATTGATTTCTAACTCTTATTACCTTCAATAGACTCCGCTTACGCACAAACACACCACTACATTCTGATCTTCCAATGTGCAAAAGTACTGCTGCAGTGCATCTCGTTTGGTCCCTTTCAGAAGCTTAATAGTTCTCTTCTTCACCATAGCATGTGACTCAAAACAGGTCGTACTGAGTACGAATTTGACTTTAGGGAAAGGAAAGAACGTCACATGGGGCCAAATCTCACGAGTATCCAGAATGTTCAAACACTGCGATGACTTTGTTGGCTGGAAACTACTTCACTGAGAGCGCCCAATGAGCTGGTATGCTGTCTGGTGAAGGATGATGCCATTTTTCCACAATTGTGGTCTTTGTCTTCCTACTAACTCTTTTAATGTCACCAGAACCTGTTTGTAATATAGTTTGTTCACCGTTGCTCCATCAGGGTACACTCTTCTAAAATTTCTCTGAGACATACATAGACTAGAAAACCGTAGGATAACCGTGTGACATTTGAAGTTAAGCTTTTTACAGCAAGAATCTGTCACATCTCGTTGTTAACTAAAGGCACTCGCGTGTTTACATCCTAAATCTATTATTTTATATACATAACCAGTCAGATTTATCATATTTGTCTTTTATAACAGCATATATATATTGCAAAGTATTTCACAAAATAATATAGTCAGATTTAATGAGCTAAACAAATTTTGAATCAAAGAAAACTTTTAATGAGCTATAAATGTTTCAATTTAAGCTATTCTCTTTTCCAAGATTTGAAATAATCCCCGAGATTTTAAATTGTCTAAACTCTAAATTATGTTAACAGGGCATTTCTTTCTATCATATTCAATTTTATTTATTTTTTCTACCGTTAAGTACCTATCCGAACATATAATACTGCGAGAAAAACCTCCAATTAAAAGTTTTGTTATCGGCAACTTTTCTTAAGAATAAGCAAATGGCCACATTAAAATTATTTTTGACATTATTTAAAGTGTGAAATACGAATTTCATGCAACTAGATAACGCTGTTTGCAAACAGCTGAAGCCGAAATATGTTTTACATGTAGGACAAGCGACGTTTTTCATATCCCCAAAATTACGATAATGCTGTTTGCTTTAATGGTAAGTTAAAAGATGCAACATCCAATTTATCCTCTATTGAAAAAAATAATATGCAGTATTATAACAACGTAAAGTTTCTTCTTTCGCGAAGGTAAAAGAGTTTAATTGACGTTGTTTACATAGGAAACATGCTGTTTTGCCATACAAACTCTGCGATTAAAATGTTACCAGCTGATGCCACTCATTTACTCAAGAACTTCCAGTCAATGTATCTTAAAAGTCTTTGGAGGTGGCCTACATGTGATGACGGCAAAGTTTCAGCGACGAACTTTGTCGGTGGAGCTTAATTGGGAAAGCTGTCACCTCCGGAGCAGAATGACGCGAGTTCATTTATCGCCTCCTACAAATGGCTTTTACGTCACAGTCCTTAATGTGAAAGAAAACAATTAACATGCTCTTGGACTTGCTTTACCGTTCTTTCTTCTCTCTTGGAGACACTGCTGTTTTTTAATGCATCCACTGTATCCTCATTTATGGGTGGTATTGAAAGATCCAGTTTTCATCGCAAATCAAAACACTGGAAAGGTGTGGTTTGTCTGAATTTTCCTTACAATTTCAGCATTATTATTATATATTTCGTTCAGGCGTTAGGAACATGGGATCATCTTAGCACAAACCTTTGTCACGTTCAGATTTTCAAATAAAATTTTCCAGTCTCTTTATCGAAGTTTACCATTTCCGTTCTCATTTTAATACACAGTTGTCCAACTCTTCAAAAAGGTGCTTGGAATTTGTGCACATTGTCTTCTGTTTTGCTCTGTTCTTAGGTGCACCGGACGTCCGTCGTGTGCAGTGCCCACTCAGCCTTCCCTGAACCTCATATACCACGCAAAAGCATCCGCAAAGTAACATGTATTACTTCCCATACGCCTTACGTAACGTATAAAAACACTCGGTAGGCGTTTTCTTTCATTTTACCTGATAGTTCACGTTTGCCTGTTGCTCAGTTCTTGAACTCAGGATTATCCTAACTCGCGACAAACAACACGTCAGATTTCATTGATTAGTGTCATGGAACTAATACAGAGATCAAGGTGAACTTTGCACAACAAACAGCTCAAAGCCAATGGGCTACATATACACTAGTTAGCTTTGCTTAGAAACACCAACGTAATTAAATCAGATTAGATGCAGAAGATTTTAGGAAGGGAATGTCTGACCCCAGGTCTTAAAGAATTCTTAAAAATAGGAAGCTAGAAGATTTGGGCTAGAGTGCCTGACAGGAAAGTGACACGGAAGCGAGGTAGGAAGTGGAGGAAGACGCCATTATTTATTACCGGGGGCCAGTACCCGGGGTCCGACGGCTTAACGTCCCCATCTGACGCACGGCTGGTATTTAGTGGTTCGAACGTTCGTATCTGCCCAGGATCGAACCTGAGGTTATCTCCATAGCAGTCACGAACGCTGACCACTAGGCCACCCGCGGCCGCTCACCAACGTAATAACGAGTTGGTCCACCTTTATATGCAATGCCGACTTTCAGACGCTTACAAACAGATTCTACGAAGTGTCGAACATCCTTCAGGCGTAACTTCACCCATGTCCATTGTCAGCTCACGCTCATTCCGTGGAGGAGAACCAGCAGTTCTCATACACCGTTCTAGTATATTCCTCATGTGTTCGATTGGGTAACAGTCAGGGGAATTGGGAGGCCAAGACAATCAGGTGAATTCGTGGTATAGTTTGTCAAACCACTTGGTAGTTATATGCACCCGATGACAGGGTGCGTTTTGCTTTTAAAAGCCGGCGCATGGATGCATGTGGTGATAGCTCGAACTGAACCGCTGTTGTACTGGTAGGTGAGTTACGTGAATGTTGCGCGTCTTTGCTGAGATAGCAGTCGTAAAACCCAAAGCTCACCTCTAATATCAGCCGCGCGAGGCTGACCAATGTAAGCCTTTCTGCTGGATGTCTGTGCGTGGTTAATATAGTCCAGGTACACACTTGATACAGTAGTGCAGGAGCAGTCAACAAGTGCTACTGTTTCCGAAATACCGACATCTACCCTACGGGCCCTAACTATCTGGCCGCGGTCAAAATGGCTAACGTTGTCACGTTTCCACATTACTGGCAAACGTCTAGTGATTATGTACATAGGATAGACGTGCACAATTTACAGTAGCCGCACGTGACGTTGATATCACGTGGTAGTTCTTTATTGCTCCGAATATATAAAGGAACGGGGATATTCCTAATGTAAACTAACTCAGTATATTTCATCATCATCATCATTAGAAACCACTATCAATCCACTGCTGGACGAAGGTCTCCCCAAGTTTGCTCCACAACGGTCTATCTTGCGCCAGTCTCCTCCATGTTACTCCCGCATACTTTCGAATTTCATACACCCATCTCCCATGTGGTCTTCTTCTGGGTCTTTTCCTGTCCCTTGGAATCCAATCTAAAATTTCGGCTGTCCATCGATGGTCTGTTCTTCTGGCAGTATGTCCAGCCCATTGCCATTTCAGGGATTTAACTCTGATCATGATGTCTTCCACTCTTGTCATTTTTCGAATTTACGAGTTCCTCTTCTTATCTCTACTGGTTACACCAAGCATGCACCTATCCATGCTGCTTTGAGTTGTCTGCAGCCTTTGTATGTCTCTTTTAGTTAAGGTCTACGTTTCTGCATCCTAAGTAAGCACTGGAAGGATGCATTGATCAAATACTCTCTTTTAAGACATAATGGCATATTGCTCTTGAAAATTATGCTGTTTCTTCCAAAAGCTCTCCAGGAAAGTTTTGTACGCCGATTAATTTCTTCATCAATGTGACCCTCACTTGATATCTGCTGTCCAAGATAAACGTACGTGTCTGTTATCTCCAGCTTTTCTCCATCAATCGATAAATCTTCATTTCTTGAACATCACTTTTGTATTGAACATCACTTTTGTCGTAAATAGTAACACTGTACTAGTAGTCCGATTTATTGGCGTAGAAAGTAGACGCATTAGTGTT
This sequence comes from Macrothele yani, assembly GCA_039090855.1. Taxonomy (NCBI): domain Eukaryota; kingdom Metazoa; phylum Arthropoda; class Arachnida; order Araneae; family Macrothelidae; genus Macrothele; species Macrothele yani. The sequence continues at coordinate 144,182,013 of CM077002.1, forward strand.
TCCAAGCTTTCGCACATCAACCAGATGGCGTTTTCAAGGAAGTTAGACAGAAACTGCCTGTCTAACTTGCTAACTGGCGTAGAAAGGAAACACTAATGTGTCTACTTTCTACGCCAATAAATCGGACTACTAGTACAGTGTTACTATTTACTACTTAATTGGTGTACTGTTCCTTGTTATCAATCACTTTTGTCTTCTGAAAGTTCATTTTTAATCTCACTTCTTTACCCTTGTCATCAAGTTCCTGGATCATACTCTGTAGTTCTGATGGGGTATTTGCAAAAATGACTACGTCATCAGCAAAACGAAGGTGGGTTAGATAATCTCCATTAATCTTTATCCCTTTGTTTTCCCAGTTCAGTGATTGAAAGACATTTTCTAATGTGGCATTAAAGAGCTTCGTCATATATGGCGTGAGATAGATGAAAGTTCTATTGAAAGCACAAATCATAAAAAACTAAAACATCACTACGTGGACACCCCAGTTGTTGCTCAGCATCATCAGCACATTTTGGGGGTCAAGATTTCTTGTTTACCAGAACTACCCTTGTTCTTGAAATTTGAAGATTCCTGAAATTCAAAAGTTGAAACCTCTACTGCTCCTAAGAATACAAAATTTTGAAAAGGTATAGCCAATTTTTTTTTTGGAGAATATACCAGTTTGGATTCTGCACGTATATTTGATTTAAGAGAAAAAACTAAAAAAAGCAAAAAACAGTGAGTCTATATTTCGATTATGGTCACAGTTTGCCTGAAATTTAACATTGTATAAAAACATTTTGAAACACTAATTAAGGCGAAAGCCCTGTCCACGTATGCATGGTTTAAAGGTCTAACAAGTTACAACAGTCAAGTAGGGTTATAACGAAGTAAATTTCTCCGTCATTTTTGGTCTACGCCGGGATTCGAACCCGAGTCCGCTTTTTCCGGAACAAGTAGCTCTACCAACTGAGCTACGCAGACATTTGCTCTGACTGCAATCTGCCTTTATGTCGTGTGCGTCCTGCTGGCAGGTACGTCACATCTCCCCCCTGAAAGAGGGCCGGGGGCATGGCCCACGGGTCAGCCGTGACCATGAATCGTTGCAGGCAGCCATCCACTGTAGAACGTGCACTTGAGAACTCCCAGTCCATCTGGTGTGTGGAATGCAACGTCACACACATTTTTTTTTCGAAGCGCTGCTCTAATTTTTCCTATCTCGCGGTGTGGAAAGAACATCACACCATTGCGAGATTTTGAACGGTCGGGCCATCCGGATAGTTCGGGCGCCGTTATAACGAGGTAAATTTTCCCGTCATTTTTGGTCTACGCCGGGATTCGAACCCAAGTCCGCTTATTTCGGAACAAGTCGCTCTACCAACTGAGCTACGCAGACATTTGTTCTGACTGCAATCTGCCTTTATGTCGTGTGCGTCCTGCTGGTAGGTACGTCACAGGGTGTTTGAGTCATTACGTAACTTTTGTTTTTTACCGGTGTCTTTACAGCAAACTAATGAATTTCCGTAGCATCCTCTTTACAGTTATGTTTTATTTCTTTAATTGGATTCATTAGCATTTTTTATAAAATTAACAATACTCACATTTTTGTTTCAATTTTTATGCACAGAGATTTATCAATAACAATTTATTGAGCTCGTTCCTTTCTCTCAAAATCAAGGCCGATCTTTTTAGGACTGTATCAAATATACTTATCTTCTACGGGTGTCGCTTAAATCGGGTTATTTCTTATAACGAAGTAAATTACTCCGTCATTTTTGTCCACGCCGGGGCTCGAACCCGGGTTCCACATTCCGGAATAAGTCACTCTACCAGTTGAGCTACGCGGATGTTCGTCCTCGCTGATATCTGCCTTTATGTCGTGTGCGTGCTGCGGGGCAGGAACGTCACATCTCCCCCCGAAAGAGGGCCGGGGGCATGGCCCATGGGTCAGCCGTGACCATGAATCGTTGCAGGCAGCCATCCGCTGTAGAACGTGAACTTGAGAACTCCCAGTCAATCTGGTGTGTGGAATGCAACGTCACACATTTTTATTTTTCGAAGCGCTGGAGAAGGTATTCTCTTAATTTTCCTATCTCGCAGTGTGGAAATAACACCACACCATTGCGAAATTTTGAACGGCCGGATCATCCGGGAAGTTCGGGCGCCATTATAACGAAGTAAATTTATCCGTCATTTTTGTTCACGCCGGGGCTTGAACCCGGGTCCCCTCATTCCGGAATAAGTCACTCTACCAATTGAGCTACGCGGACGTTCGTTCTCGCTGTTATCTGCCTTTATGTCGTGCGCGTCCTGCGGGGCAGGAACGTCACATGCTTTATAACCCGATTTAAGCGACAACCTTAGATCTTCTAAGTTGAATTACTACACTGCAAGACGGCAAGGCTTAACTTTAAATTAATGAATTTGCTTCACTGTAGATCCCGGATAATTTAACTTCATCTTGAAGCTGAAAGGCGTAATTGCACGAGGCAAGCACTTTCAAATTTATGTCCAAGAGTACTAAATGAATCAATTTAACTTATAAATAATCCACTTAATTTGCTGTAATGGCACGTCACCTAAGTTGAACACATTTAGGCAGAAAACACTTGTTAATTATACATTACAAGCACTTTACGACTAACATGCATTGACTACTAACATGGTCTAACATGGTCCGGAATGACTAACATGGTCCGGAATGAATCATCTTGATTTACATATAATCCACTTTACTTGCTGTTATGACACGTCATCCAAGTTGAACACACGTAAACAGAAAACTCTTGTTAAAAATACATTGCAAGCAGTTTAGCACTTTCCAAGTGTAGGAAATGAATCAACTTGACTTATAAATAATCCACTTAATTTGATTTTATGACACGTCATCGAAGTTAAACACACGGATCCAGAAAACTCTTGTTAATTATACATAACTTGCACTTTCAGACGAACGTCCAAGGGTACGAAATGAAATAACTTGACGTACATACAATCCTCTTTATTTGCTGTTAAGGCACGTCATACAAGTCGAACACACTTAGCTAGAAAACACTTGTTGACTTCGAAACAAATCGCAATAACCCTTAGTTCAATCCAACATCCAATTATAGTTACCTCTCTTTGTTCTTAACAATCGTGAGCTTACGAACTTTCGCCTGACATCGACTCGTTATTCAGTCGTGAATCACTTAACAAACGTTACTCGAGAACTGTCTAAGAACCATTCCAAAATTCATCGAGAGAAGCTCCGTAAAGTTTAGTTAGGAAACATGTAACGAGAAAAAAATTAAATTTGCATAAGAACACAGGTACTCAAAGAAAAATAAGTATACGTCACAATGTATGTATAAACGATAAATTCGAATAAATTCTCTGTAGTAAGTCGTTCTGGTCAAGGCTTATAACAGAGATTCAAATTACATTAAAATTGCAGAACCACCTTACAACGAAATGCTTATCATGAAAGTCGTTTTGAAAGTAACTACGAATACGTAATATTTTAGACTGGGATATTATTAAAAATAACTGTTGTCAAGTGCTTACATCACATATTGTGAATCATTTTAAACGGTTGCATCAGTTCTATCATTCACCGTATGTATCGAAGAACTCCTTTGGGAGTTTAATTACTGAACTTAAGTGTAAAATGAGAGTTATGCTTAAAACTAAATAAAAACCTAATAGACAAAAACATACAAAAACCTGATTGCGGTACATTGATGTTAACGCAAACAATTTCACTAGACGTAATATTCGATGTAAGAAATCCGGCGTCTGATGAAATTACCCAGTATGAAGTTGAAGTAAACCTTATCTTGCAATAAATTAAGGCAGAACTTTAATAGGGATGCTAACTGTGCAAAATATGGGGCAGGTAACATTATTGCTGTGCCTTATCTTTTAAATTGAAACAAAATACTTCCATCGCTACGTTAATTTAAAAGTGCGAGATAAGGCATTAAGTTAAAGTACCTTTCAAGATGATCAAATGTTCGTATCTTCCTCCTATTTCCTCGGGAATTAAACACATGTCCACTGTATTATCAGACAAATCCTTTAAATTGAATCAAATCCTCAGAGATTTTACTCAAATCGTTTAAGTTCAATCTCGAATAATTTGAAATTTTTGGAACCAGTCTTAAATCTTAAAGCATAACTCACTTATCAATAGGATAAGGAACACTATTTGGAGCTAATTATTTGTAGAAGTTCGTCTTTATTGTCAGGCAATGTATTGTTTCAATGCATACGTAGAAATGTGTTTTACTTTGAAGAAGTTTTAACTATAATATGATCTTGATATGTTGAACGGTTCTTCAACTGAATTTGATGTAGAAGGAAAGTAAATATAATAACTCCCCAAAAGCTGAAATATAACATAATTTTTAGGATATGAATTGTTTTAGAAAAGTAAAAGAGACAGATCTCAAGTCGTGGGAATGCGATCTCCTAGTCTGATGGGACGAAGGACCATAGGAAATGAGCAACATTTTGCTTTTTTTACGTAACTTGCATTGCACTTCACTGGATATTGGAATTCTTCAGAAAAAGAACGCAGTTTCAGGTGAAGCAAATATGTTAATAATGAACACTTCATCTGAAATTCATAGATCTTAAGTAACATTTTATTTTAAGTTTGTCGTGTGGTACACAATATTATATTTTCTGCAACGATTATTTCTTTAAGTGGGAGGCTTGAGTAGAATGACAGCTGGTATTCATATTAGGGTTCAAACTATCAAACATTGAAGATATGCAGATTACTCTACTCTTTTGGCAGAAAGTAGAGAAGATTTGGAGGAATTTGGAGAGTGTAGAATCAGATTTAAGGCTATGATGGTGATAAAGGTCATGTTAATTTCCAAACTTACAGATTTTATAATTGACCTCGAGAAAGTGCAGGTCGTGTACAATTTTATTCTCTTGGATTGCGAAATATGTAACGAGGGGCAGTGTTCTGTAGAAATAATGAAGAAATTATACCTAGAGAGAAAGGAATTACAAATTTAGAGAAGATTATGAAGGATAGATATTTCAATGGCGACATAGAACATAATTGTTAAAACAGTGGCATTTCCTGTAGTAATGTATTATTTCGAATGCTGGACATTGAACAAAAGTGAGAGTAAATGGAAAGATGCTTTAGAAATATGGATCTGGAGCAGATTACTTGGAATTCCATAGACTGCAATAATTAATAAATCAGTACTTTACCAAATCAAGCCCAGCTGCTCCCTTAATTCAATGATCTGTAAGAACTCACATATATTCTACATGTGATGCATGCGACTAATGGGTAGAACAAAATGGTCATGCCTAGCAAGATTGGAGGAAGCAGAAGGGAAAGACAGAGAACAAGATGTTTGGATGGAATTAAAGACTTGTAGAATGACCATAGAAGATTTGCGAGACTTTGTTCATGACGGGTCGAAATGGCAGGCTTTTGTTAATACAGTCGCCAAAAGCCGAACACGACGCCACGGAACTTAACAATAACAATCGCATCAGGCGTTAAATGTCGCACACTACATTGCTTCACTAGAAGTTTCCATATTTTTGCAGCAAGTACTGACCAACCTTCAATACATCCACACTGGTACATTACCATGCTTCATTTGAAGCTTCCATATTTTTTCAGGAACTACCAACCCAGCTTCAATAAATCTGCCCTGGTACACTACCATGCTTCACTTGAAGCTTTCTATTTTAGGTGGAAGTAATGAACCAGCTTCAATAGACCAACCATGGTACACTACCATGCTTCACTAGAAGCTTCCATATTTTTGCAGGAACTACTGACTCAGCTTCAATAAATCTGTCCTAGCACACTACCACGCCTCCATAATTTTGCAGAAAGTACTGACACAGCTTCAATAAACGCACCCCGGTACACTACCATACTTCCTTAGGAGCTTCCGTATTTTTGCAGGAGCTACTGACCCAGCTTAAATAGACTAATCCTGCTACACTACCATGCTTCACTAGAAGCTTCCATATGTTTTGCAGGAACTACTGACCCAGCTTCAATAAATGTGCCCTGGTACACTACCACGCCTACATAGTTTTGCACGAGGTACTGACCCAGCTTCAATAAACCCACCCTGGTACACTACCATACTTCACTAGAAGCTTCCGTATATTTGGTAAAAGTACTGACCCAGCTTCAATAGACCAACCCTGCTACACTAGCACGCTTCACTGGAAGCTTCCATATTTTTGCAGGAACTCCTGATCCAGCTTCAATACATCCACCGTGATAAATTACCACGCCTCCATAGTTTTGCAGGAAGTACTGACCCACCTTCAATAAACCCACCCTGGTACACTGCCATGCTTCACTAGAAACTTCCGTATATTTAGTAAAAGTACTGACCCAGCTTCAATAGACCAACCCTGCTACACTAGCGTGCTTCACTGAAAGCTTCCATATTTTTGCAGGAACTCCTGATCCAGCTTCAATACACCCACCGTGATAAATTACCACGCCTCCATAGTTTTGCAGGAACTACTGACCCAGCTTCAATAAATGTGCCCTCATACCACTCCTCCATAGTTTTGCAGGAAGTACTGACCCAGTTTCAATAAATCCACCCTGGTACACTACCATAATTCACTAGAAGATTCAGTATTTTTGCAGGAAGTACTGATATATCTTCAATAGACCAACCCTGCTACACTACCATGCTTCACTAGATGCTTCCATAGTTTTGCAGGAAGTACTGACCCAGCTTCAATAAACCCACCCTGGTACACTGCCATGCTTCACTAGAAGCGTCCGTATTTTTGCAGAAAGTACTTACCCAGCTTCAATAGACCAACCCTGCTACACCACCATGCTTTACTAGAAGCTTCTATATGTTTTGCAGAAACTACTGACCCAGCTTCAATAAATCTTTCCTGGTACACTACCACGCCTTTATAGTTTTGCAAGAAGTACTGAACCAGCTTCAATAAACCAACCCTGCTACACTACCATGCTTCACTAGAAACTTTCATATTTTTGCAGGAGCTACTGACCAAGATTCAGTAAATCCGCCCTGGTACATACCACGCCTCCATAGTTTTGCAGGAAGTACTGACGCAGCTTCAATACGCCCACCCTGGTACACTACCATGCTTCATAGAAGCTTCCGTATTTTTGCAGGAAATACTGATCCATTTTCAATAGATCTGCCCCCGTGACCAGGTGATCCGAGGCGCCGGATTCAGGTTAAATGCACGAACCTTACCTTACCCAGAATACCAGGGTAGGCATGGGAATAGTGTATGCCGATACTTTTCTGGAACCAATGGCCAGGAATTTGGAACATATAACTGAAAATAACCCAAAATGTGCTCTTCTGTAAAGCGTCTCTAAACTTGCAAAAATGCATTCAATTGAAAAATTTCAGTGACGTACCGAATGTTATAATGATTTTTAAAGTATATGCTATCAAACACAGACGTTATGTTTTTTAAAGTACGGGATCTAGCGGCATTTTCCCGAAGAACATTCCATAATGAAAGGAAATTTTTAAAGTGCGTAATAGCACGTTCATCATTGTTTTTCTCATTTGACTAAAGAAACAATTCAAAAGTTTTGGTAAATGCACGATATAAAATTTAAAGTCTGAATGTTTCAGATAATATAACACGATAAGGAATTTCACAGCTTTGCTGTATCAGAAAGGAGTAAGACAGTAAAGCCATTACAAACTGGGACTGAGCCAAACTGACGTACAGTTTGGTTGTCAGACTAAATGTAGCGCGAAATGGAACGAAATCTGACAATTCTTTTGAAAAATATCTTAAAAAATAACTATCATGTTTCCACTGCATTCCTGTGATAAAAGAAAGGTAAATAATCAGAGACTGTCACATTATAAAGCAGGAGAATACTCGTAACTTAGTTTTGTATAGCAAAAATGATTTTCAAAACCGTGTTTAGGCCCACTTAGGCACGGTCGAGTGAACCACGATTTATTTTGCTTCAAATATATTTTTCACGAGAGAAATATCTTCTAGCTCACGAAGGAGTTTTCATTTTATTTCATCAATGGAAAAATAGATCCTACCAAGACAACTGGAAAAATACACTTTTATTAAGATGAAGAATAGAAATACTTTTATATTCTCAACAGTTTTTATATTGTTAGTACTTTTAACTTCAAAGTTTTTTAGGATTAAAATTTTAAAAGTGAGGTACTTTTAATCTTTTAACTTTCAAAACTTTCCCGGTAAACTATTTTGCGAGAGGTTTTTCTGGCTTACATTAATTACAAAGGTCCTATAGTGGTATAACTATACCATCGGGATTAAAGGAAATGCTATCCCACACTCACCAACCCGCTGGCCAGCGTGGTGAGTTTGGCCAAACCCCTCCAAAATGACTCCACAGCTTAAATCTTGGCCCTCAGTCTCCGGCAGCTGGAATGTACCTGGCCAAGGCAGCGGCCAGTGCGACATGAAGGCAGAAGGTGCTATGAATCCCCGGAGGACCGGACTAGGCTGCCATCTGATGCTGACCTTCGCTACGTATAATGAACTCTCCCTATTTTCTGATTCAAGGCTTCTTGAATTGGAAGAGGACCTACAAATGATCAAGTGGGACATCGTCGGGCTAAGTGAGGTAAGGAGAAAAGGAGATCTCATTGAACTGAAAAGTGGACATCTCGTCTACTATCGTGGGACAGATACTGGCAGAACTAGTGGTGTTGGATTTATAATAAACAAGAAACTGACGGATAAAGTTGTAGAAGTTAAAAGTTCATCTGACAGAGCTGCTGGACTCGTTTTCCAACTCTCGAGAAGATACAAGGCTCAGATTATTCAAACGTATGCACCCAACACACGTCATTCTGAAGAAGAAATTGAAGAATTTTATGAGGAAATTCGTTATCTAAATAAAAATAATAAAGGTAAGCAGCACTTGAAGATAATTATGGGAGGCTTCAATGCAAAAATAGGGCAACAGCAACAGAATGAAACTTCAGTAGGTAAATTCGGTCACGGCAACATAAACCAGCGTGGAAATACTCTCGTTGAGTTTGCAGAGGCAGAAAAGTTTTTCATCTTGAACTCCTTTTTCAAGAAAAAGCCACACAGGCGATGGACATGGAGACATCCAAATGCGATGGCAACTGAAATTGATTTTATTATGTGTAACAAAAATTCGTCATAGAAGACTGCAGTGTGCTACACAAGTTCAACACAGGTAGTGAACATAGATTGGTAAGATGTAAGATGCACCTGAACACTGAACTCGAACTTGGCAAGCTCATAAGACAAGCAAAATGTATTGACATAACCAACCTTAAAAAACACCATAATACCTTTAAGTTGGAACTGATGAACAGATTCTCTGCTTTAGAAGGATGTTAACAGAAAAAGTTAACAAAAAAGTAACCAAAGCTCTTATGCCAACAGCAAAAAATTAGCTGGGTCTAAGAACAGGATGCATGTGAACAAATTATCAGGAAAAACCAAAATGTTGATGCAAAAAAGAAGAGAGATGAGGACAACTAAAGAAGATGTGACTTCCAAAGTGGAATATATAGAGCTATGCAAGACAGTACGAAACAGTATCACTGAAGACGTAAGGGAATTCAACTGTGAACTAGTGAGGAAAGCAATTGAAAACAACCAAAGCCTAAAGATAGCAAAGGGACATCTCAGTAAGGGAAGAAAACAGATTATGGCACTGAGAAAAGAAAATGGTTCTGTAACAAGAAATAGAGGCGAAATTTTGACAGGAGTGAAAGATTTCTACTCAAAATTATATGAAAGGGATGATAAATGTACTCCAGACATCATGAAAGGTACCAGTACCAGAGTACCTCCAGTCCTCCGAGCAGAAGTTGCACATGCAATCAGGAAGATGAAGCGGGGAAAAGCTCCAGGAAAAGATGGAATTACTGTAGAAATCGTACAAGAAGCAAGTGGAGCAATAGAAACAGTACTCGCCTAAATTTTCACTCGATGCCTTACTGAAGGGAAGATTCCTGAGGATTCGAAGAAAGCTACAATGATCCTGCTACATAAAAAAGGTGACATTGAGGATCTCAGTAGCTACAGACCTATCAGCCTCCTATCAGTGGTTTGTAAAATCTTCACTAAAGTTCTTTCACACCGCTTGAAGGTAACACTGGACATGGCTCAACCGAGAGAACAAGCTGGATTCAGGAATGGCTGCAGCACAATAGATCATATCCACGTAATGAGAGAAATAATTGAAAGAACGAGGGAATATGAACTTCTATTGTGCATGGCTTTTATCGATTATGAAAAAGCCTTTGATTCGGTGAAACCATCAGCAGTTACAATGGCTTTGTAATCCTGCGGTATTGAAGATGCATGCATTAATATTATTCATAACATCTATGAAAATGCAAGTGCAAAGATTCGGCTGTTTAAAAATACAACACACATAAAAATTGGAAAGGGAGGTAGACAAGGTGACACCATATCTTCGAAGCTGTTTAATGCCACATTGGAAAATGTCTTTCTTTCAATCACTGGATTGGGAAAACAAAAGGATAAAGGTTAATGGAGATTATCTAACCCTACTTCGTTTTGCTGATGACGTAGTCATTTTTGCAACTACCCCATGAGAGCTTCAGAGTATGATCCAGGAACTTGCTGACAGGAGTAAAGCAGTGGGATTAAAAATGAACTTTCAGAAGACAAAAGTGATGTTCAATGCTTTTACAAGAAATGAAGATTTATCGATTGATGTAGAAAAGTTGGAGATAACTGACACGTACGTTTATCTTGGACAGCACATATCAAGTGAGGGTTACATTGATGAAGAAATTAATCGGCGCACAAAACTTGCCTGGAGAGCTTTTGGAAGAAACAGCATAATTTTCAAGAGCATTATGCCATTATGTCTTAAAAGAAAAGTGTTTGATCAATGCATCCTTCCAGTGCTTACGTATGGTGCAGAGACGTGGACCTTAACTAAAAGAGACATACAAAGGCTGCAGACAACTCAAAGGACCATGGAGAGGTGCATGCTTGGTGTAACCAGGAGAGATAAGAAGAGGAACTCGTGGATCCGAAAAATGACAATAGTGGAAGACATCATGATCAGAGTTAAATCCCTGAAATGGCAATGGGCTGGACATACTGCCTGAAGGACAGACCATCGATGGACAGGCGAAATTTTAGGTTGGATTCCAAGGGACAAGAAAAGGTCCAGAAGAAGCCCACGTGGGAAATGGGTGGATGAAATTCGGAAATATGTGGGAGTGACATGGAGGAGACTGGCACAAGACAGACCGTTGTGGAGGAAACTTGGGGAGACATTAGTCGAGCAGTGGATTGATAATGGTTGACAATGATGATGATGATATATATATCATCATCATCATCATTGTCAACCATTATCAATCCACTGCTGGACGAAGGTCTCCCCAAGTTTCCTCCACAACGGTCTGTCTTGTGCCAGTCTCCTCCATGTCACCCCTGCATACTTTCGAATTTCATCCACCCATCTCCCATGTGGTCTTCTTCTGGGTCTTTTCCTGTCCCTTGGAATCCAATCTAAAATTTCGGCTGCCCATCGATGATCTGTCCTTCTGGCAGTATGTCCAGCCCATTGCCATTTCAGGGATTTAACTCTGATCATGATGTCTTCCACTCTTGTCATTTTTCGGATCCACGAGTTCCTCTTCTTATCTCTCCTGGTTACACCAAGTATGCACCTCTCCATGCTTCTTTGAGTTGTCTGCAGCCTTTGTATGTCTCTTTTAGTTAAGGTCCACGTCTCTGCACCATACGTAAGCACTGGAAGGATGCATTGATCAAACACTTTTCTTTTAAGACATAATGGCATATTGCTCTTGAAAATTATGCTGTTTCTTCCAAAAGCTCTCCAGGCAAGTTTTGTACGCCGATTAATTTCTTCATCAATGTGACCCTCACTTGATATCTGCTGTCCAAGATAAACGTACGTGTCTGTTATCTCCAGCTTTTCTCCATCAATCGATAAATCTTCATTTCTTGTAAAAGCATTGAACATCACTTTTGTCTTCTGAAAGTTCATTTTTAATCCCACTTCTTTACTCTTGTCAGCAAGTTCCTGGATCATACTCTGCAGCTCTGATGGGCTAGTTGCAAAAATGACTACGTCATCAGCAAAACGAAGGTGGGTTAGATAATCTCCATTAATCTTTATCCCCTTGTTTTCCCAGCTCAGCGACTGAAAAACACCCTCCAATGTGGCATTAAAGAGCTTCGGAGATATGGTGTCACCTTGTCTCACTCCCTTTCCAATTTTTATGTGTGTTGTATTTTCAAACAGCCTAATCTTTGCACTTGCATTTTCATAGATGTTATTAATAATATTAATGTATGCATCTTCAATACCGCAGGTTTTCAGAGCCATTGTAACTGCTGATGGTTTCACCGAATCAAAGGCTTTTTCATAATCGATAAAAGCCATGCACAATGGAAGTTCATATTCTTTTGCTCTTTCAATTAGTTCTCTCAGCACATGGATATGATCTATTGTGCTGTAGCCACTCCTGAATCCAGCTTGTTCTCTCGGTTGAGCCATGTCCAGTGCTACCTTCAAGCGGTGTGAAAGAACTTTAGTGAAGATTTTATAAACTACTGATAGGAGGCTGATAGGTCTGTAGTTTCCGAGATCCTCAATGTCACCTTTCTTATGTAGCAGGATCATTGTAGCGGTGTTCCAATCTTCAGGAATCTTTCCTTCATTAAGGCATCGAGTGAAAATTTGGGCTAGTACTGTTTCGATTTCTCCACTTGCTTCATGTATGATGTCTACAGTAATTCCATCTTCTCCTGGAGCTTTTCCCCGCTTCATGTTCTTGATTGCATGTGCAACTTCTGCTGGAAGTATTGGAGGAACTCTGGTACTGGTATCTTTCATGATGTCTGGAGTGCATGTATCATCCCTTTCATATAATTTGGAGTAGAAATCTTTCACTCTTGTCAAAATTTCGCCTCTATTTCTTGTTACAGAACCATCTTCTTTTCTCAGTGCCATAATCTGTTTTCTTCCCTTACTGAGATATCCCTTTGCTATCTTTAGGCTTTGGTTGTTTTCAATTGCTTTCCTCACTAGTTCACAGTTGAATTTTCTTACGTCTTCAGTGATACTTTTTCGTACTGTCTTGCATAGCTCTATATATTCCACTTTGGAAGTCACATCTTCTTTAGTTGTCCTCATCTCTCTTCTTTTTTGCATCAACATTTTCGTTTTTCCTGATAATTTATTTACATGCAACTTGTTCTTAGACCCAGCTAATTTTGTTGCTGTTTCCATAAGAGCTTTGGTTACTTTTCTGTTAACTTCAGAGATGTCCACTTCTTCCGATGTTAGGCCTTCTAAAGCAGAGAACCTGTTCTTCAGTTCCAACTTGAAGGTATTATGGTGTTTTTTAAGGTTGGTTATGTCAATAGATTTTGTTTGTCTTATGAGCTTGCCACGTTCAAGTTTAGTGTTGAGGTGCATCTTACATCTCACCAATCTATGGTCACTACCTGTGTTGAACTTGTTTAGCACACTGCAGTCTTCTATGACGAATTTTTTGTTACACATAATAAAATCAATTTCACTTGTCATCCCATTTGGATGTCTCCATGTCCATTTCCTGTGTGGCTTTTTCTTGAAGAAGGAGTTCAAGATGAAAAACCCTTCTGCCTCTGCAAACTCAACGAGAGTATTTCCACGCTGGTTTCTGTTGCCGTGACCGAATTTACCTACTGAAGTTTCATTCTGTTGCCGTTGCCCTATTTTTGCATTGAAATCTCCCATAATTATTTTCAAGTGCTGCTTAAATTTATTATTTAGATGACAAATTTCCTCATAAAATTCTTCAATTTCTTCTTCAGGATGACTTGTGGTGGGTGCATAAGTTTGAATAATCTGAGCCTGGTATCTTCTCGATAGTTGGATAACGAGTCGTGCAGCTCTGTCAGAGGAACTTTCAACTTCTACCACTTTATCCTTCAGTTTCTTGTTTATTATAAATCCAACACCACTAGTTCTGCCAGTATCTGTCCCACGATAGTAGAAGAGATGTCCACTTTTCAGTTCGATGAGATCTTCTCCTTTTCTCCTTACCTCACTTAGCCCCACAATGTCCCACTTAATCCTTTGTAGTTCCTCTTCCAATTCAAGAAGCCTTGAATCAGAAGATAGGGAGCGTCCATTGTACGTTGCCAAGGTCAGCATCAGATGGCAGCCTAGTCCGGTCCTCCGGGGATTCTTAGCACCCTCTGCCTTCATGTCGCACTGGTCGCTGCCTTGGCCAGGTACATTCCAGCTGCCGGAGACTGAGGGCCAAGATTTAAGTTGTGGAGTCATTTTGGAGGGGTTTGGCCATAACTCACCACGCTGGCCAAGCGGGTTGGTGAGTGTGGGATAGCATTTCCTCTGATCCCGATGGTATAGTTATACCGCTATTGGCGGTCGTCAGAGCCCCTTTAGTGGGAACAGGATGCACCACGAGAAGGCGGGGTTGACATTTGTCAAGGAGAGGCTGTGATGTTACGCATCACCTGACCTTACATCCCGATATATATATATATATATATATATATATCGTATTATCATATTATTTTTCCAGCAGTTTAACTATTTTCCTTGTTATGGTCAGAAGTTTCTTCACAAGAACCTATTTTTTCGTTATTTGGTTATTGTTGTCAGAATGCAACCTTGCTTTCCAAATGTGAATCAGATGTTTATGGAGTAATGCATTAAAGCATACAGATGTGTATGGAGTAATGTATTTGGAGTAATGTTTTAAAGCATACATCTAAATTTTTCAAAAAGAAATTTTAGACAAAAAATTGTGTGTTTCTCTTGAGTGAGAACACAAGTTTGTCGGCGACGGGCATCGAACCCGTGTCCCCTCTCTCTGGAGTAAGTCGCTCTCTCTACTGATCTACTCGGACAGAAGGTCTCGCTGCTGATTTGTCGTCTTGACACATGTTTTCACATCTGTAGTACGTCACACTTGACACAACAGAGAGCTTTAAATCTTTTACGTTGCTGAGAATAGTTAATGTACGATTTCCTTCTGAGAAAGAGCATTGCAAAACGTAACTATTGCACCCATAAATGTCGTATATCGTTTGGTGATATAAGGAGAATTTCAGTATGAATACTATTTATAAAATAACGTTAACGGGTAGATATAAAAAAATGAACTGCAAGCAGCGGAAAACTTGTAATTTACCCCGTTGCTCTATATTATTATTAATGACCTCCTTCCAGTTGCACGATAAAATAAGTTAAAACTACATTTAAAGTTAAAACTTTATTAAAAGCATTGACACGCATTAGGCCTTTCGAACATTAATATACGCCCATCTTCAAATGGTAAAATTAGACCGCACATCCAAGTATGTATAAGTAGTAGGTAAGAGGCCAAAATTAAAAGAAAATTTACATATGAATATTGACATGATGGTCACGGTTAAAAGTCTCCAGTTCCTAATTATGTAACTGGGTGGAAGAGATGTCGCCAGGGCCCTGGAATTTGACGAGGGGAGCTGTCATTACAACAGGAATCTCTCAAATGGTAAATGTGAAGGCTCTCCAAGAATAACAAGTTGGTTTGAGTAGAGGCTGAAGAGGTAATTATTGCCTCGCTCCATTGTGGAACGTAGTTACCCAGACTTAGAGTTCTTGCTATAGCCGTGGACAAGTTCTTCTTTTTCAAATAATTTTTACGTCTTTCAAACGCAGCCCTAGGTTCCTCCATGTGGAGCCTATGCAGCAGGAAGGAGGCAATGACGGATCCAGAGTTCGTAGGGTAACCAATAAACACCATGTTGTTTGTCCTTATTGAATTTGTCGCGGTCTGAACGTACAAGAGAAAAAATATTCCCTGTTCGGATCCCAATTCTATATTGCAGTCTTCTACTATTTTCCCTAATGATTGGGGTTAGCGATGGATGAAAGTCCACTGAACCAATGTATCATATGGCACGAAGACTAGGAAATTAAGGTAGTTTCATACGTTCTCATGGTTTTCTTAATTATTTTCATAACTAGATAATCAGGATGTCCAAAGTTCTTTGCCAGATTTTTAATGAAGGACAGTTCCCTTTCCAACGATAAATTCTAAAGTAGATGCGCTTTTCCTCGACTCTATGTTTGCATTGGCTAATACATAATGTTCCTTCCGGTTAAAAAAATAAATTTCAAAAAGGAAACCACGACATATCTGTTTGTATATGTTAAAGAAATTAAAAATATTCTTTCAAGCTGCTCATAGTGAGTCATAAAAATCAGAGATGGCGCTGTAGGGCAAAATTTCAATTGATAACTCAAAATGCTTTCCGAATGTTTTGTGTATTTGTACGCTATGCAGTAAAATTCATAGTTACCATTCGGGAAATACAAAATAAAAAATAAAAAAAATACGTATCCACAAATGATCATTTTATTTACGAAAGGAATTTAAATTTTAGGTAGATGGCATACTTTCGTTAAGAAAATAATGCATAATCTAAAAATACCAGAGCACAAAACGATAAGAATATTCAGAAGACTTTTCTCTGCAATTTAAAATAATCAACTATCTGCGATAGGCGTGAATTTATTTATATTAGACATAAATGCTAAGAGCTGTGAGAAGACTAGTTTCATAAAGTTGAAACTGCTTAAAAAAAGAGCGGACAAGACTAGTTTCATAAAGTTGAAACTGCCCAAAACAAGAGCGGACAAGACCATTTGACGTCAACAGATCAACAATTTGTTTTCAGTTTTCCTACAATAGTGAAGCTTATATTTCTTCAGCTATCTTTTTAACTTAGATAGGACTGATCGCTCTGAATAACTGTATGTAGCTCTGTTTTAAACTGTTACAGATGTTGAGATACATTTTTCCTTTGCCAAACTTAGCTCAAAGAAACTAAAATTTTGCTTTCGCAGCTAGAGATGTGTTGAGGGAATTATGATATCTATAAATTACAATCTCACCAACCTAGGAATTTTGTTCTGGTATTTTCATATTGACCCAGCATTCAACTTTTTATTTTTGTAGTATACTACTGTATTACAAATCGCCCCTTAATATATACTGAGTACATATGCTTTAGACAGGAAAGATCAAGCTAGGGGCACGTTGTCGAAAAAAATTAATAGGCGGTCTTATAAAACTGAGATAAAGGTCATTTCGGAGAAAACGTGCAATTTTCAGGAGCAACACAGCGTTACGCCTTAACAGAAAAGTCTTTAATCAGTGCAATTCAAAGTGGCGTAGAGATATGCCAGCTTGGTGTTACCATGAAAGTTTCTAAAGTCATGGGTCAGTAAAATGACAAGAGTGCATGGCGCCATAATCAAAGTTAAGACTCTCAAATGGCAACGGGATGGAGATGTTGCTCCTTGGAACCAGTGGTCCCAAATTAGGGACGGGTACTATTCTACAGCCCATAGTTTCTTACAGTTGGGAAAACACAAGTTTGTCAGCGACGGAGATCAAATCCGTGTCAGCGACGGAGATCGAATACGTGTCAGTGACGGATAACGAATCCGTGTCAGCGACGGAGATCGAATCCGTGTCAGCGAAGGAGATCGACTCCGTGTCAGCGACGCAGATCGAATACGTGTCAGCGACGGAGATCGAATACGTGTCAGCGACGGAGATCGAATCCGTGTCAGTGACGGAGATTGAATAATGTCAGCGACGGAGATCGAATCCGTGTCAGCGACGGAGATCGAATCCGTGTCAGCGACGGAAATTGAATAATGTCAGCGACGGAGATCGAATCCGTGTCAGCGACGGAGATCGAATCCGTGTCAGCGACGGAGATCGAATCCGTGTCAGCGACGGAGATCGAATCTGTGTCAGCGACGGAGATTGAATTCGTGTCCTATCACTCCGGAGTAAGTAGCTCTTTTAACTCAGCTACGCGGACAGAATGTCTGACTGCAGATTTGTGGTCTTGACATATGTTTTCTCCTGTGTAGTACGTCACATCATCTCCCTCTTAATTTTTTTCTTTGAAACGAAGTAGGAATTTTTCATTAATTTCAAACAGCGTGTGGAACAAACATCACACATTTTTCTAAAAATTCAACGGCCAGTGGTTCCATTTTCCACAATCAGGCTCCAATGTAACGTACAAGTGTGTTCCGTGCCGGGCATCACATCCGGGGTCCCCTCACTCCTGAGTAAGTTGCTCTCCCAACTGATCTACTCGGACATGTGCTCTCACTTCTATCTGCCTTTTCCTCAAGTGCTTCCTGTGCGGCAGGCACGTAACATCTCCCCCCCCCAAAAAAAACACAAAGAGGGCCGCGTACATGGCCCACGGCTCAGTCGGGACCATGTGTCGCTGTATGCAGCCATCCCATGAAGAACGAGCATTTGAGAAATCCCAGACAATTGAGTGTGTGGAACGTAACATCACACTGATTTTTTTTCGAAGCACTGAAAAAGGGATTCTTATTTTTCCTGTCTCGCCATTTGGAAAGAACGTCACATCATTGCGAGAAACGTAACAGCCGGGTCGTCCTGGAAGTTCGGGCGCCGATATAAAGAACAAAGGTTTGTCCGCGCCGGGCATCGAATCCTAGTCTCTTCACTCCGGAGTAAGTTGCTCTCGCAACTAAGCTGTGTAGACAGAATGTCTCGCTGCAAATTTGTCGTCTTGACGCATGTTTTTACCTCTGTAGCATGTCACACGGTGCTTGTTGACATCCCGCCTTGCAAAAAAGCGATGATTTTAAACAGTATAGTCCCGTGTCATTAGTAGTTGAAACAAAGTACTTTTTTTAAATTCGTTCACAATGTGAATAGAATCTCAAAAGTTCAACAGAATACTTTCAACTTCATTAAAATTCCGGCAGTACGATATTGTATGGCGAAGTTAGGATCACTTAAAGCAGAAATAAGCTGTGCTAAAACAAGTATTCGGCCACTATGCTGTCCATCTGGCTCAAACTTTGATGCCTCGATCTCCAGTGAACTCTCAGGAAACTGATCATGCATTATGCATATTCTTGCCCTTTTACTCCTTTAACGACCATGACCCAAAAATCTTGTATCACTCTAAATACCATAACGCCCGAAACTGTCTGTTGGTTAACTTGCTTGTTTAATAACAGCAATATTGACTGAGGGTAACTTCTGCTGGTCTCTGATAGGTCGAAAAAAATTTGAAGAACAAGCAAAGGTGGGAAATCTAACTCACTCTAGACAGGCGTTTCGGGTGGCTATGGTCGTTTTTTCGTGCGGGCGTTTTGGGCGTTCTGGTCGTTAAAGAGTTAATCTGTGTTTCACGATCACTTCTGTATAAAACACTGAGGAAGAAAAAAATCGAGAGTACCCTAGAACTATTTCTAGATAATTTATCCTATGCATCTTTTGCATACCAAGATTTTTGTGGTGGTGAAATAAAACGAGGGTTACGGAGTATTGCTTTGTGTACGTACAACACATTGCATTTATTCGCGTGAGTCAGGACTACACAGACACACAGTCCGAAGCATAATAAGTGGAATTAAATCATAATAACTATAACGAAGTGAATTTCTCCGTCATTTTTATCCGCGCCGGGGTTCGAACCCGGGTCCACTCATTCCGGAATAAGTTGCTCTACCAATTAAGCTACGCGGACATTTTATTCTGATTCCTATCTGCCTTTGTGTCGTGTGCGTCCTTCTGGCAGGTACGTCACATCTCCTGGTACGTTACATCATCTCCCCCTTATTTTTCTTTCGAAGTGCTGCTCATATTTTTCCTATCTCGCGGTGTGGAAATAACATCACACCAATGCGAGATTTTGAACGGTCGGGTCATCCGGATAGTTCGGGCGCCATTATAACGAAGTGAATTTCTCCATCATTTTTGGTCTACGCCGGGATTCGAACCCGAGGCCGCTTATTCCGGAATAAGTTGCTCTACCAATTGAGCTACGCGGACATTTGTTCTGATTCCTATCTGCCTTTATGTCGTGTGCGTCCTGCTGGCAGGTACGTCACATCTCCTCTCCTGGTACGTTACATCATCTCCCCTTATTTTTTTTTTTTTTTTTTTTTTTCGAAGTGCTGGAGAAAGGATTCTCTTATTTTTCCTATCTCGCGGTGTGGAAATAACATCACACCAATGCGAGATTTTGAACGGTCGGGTCATCCGGATAGTTCGGGCGCCATTACAACGAAATGAATTTCTCCGTCATTTTTATCCGCGCCGGGGTTCGAACCCGGGTCCACTCATTCCGGAATAAGTTGCTCTACCAATTAAGCTACGCGGACGTTTTATTCTGTTTCCTATCTGCCTTTATGTCGTGTGCGTCCTGCTGGCAGGTACGTCACATAACAAACAACCAGGTTTACTAATTCCGGACATTGAGTTGTACTTAGGTAGGTGGATTACTGTATGTTATTTTCCGTAAAACCATTTGAAGAAGGTATGAGTCACAAAAGTTAATATTAACTAAACTATCAGGATGGCAATACGAAGGGCGATCAAAACGTTCCGAGACTAGGCACGTAGCGCGCCAACAGATGGCAGCACGCGGATGAGCGAGCAGCGGTCGAGGGCAGTGTCCTTCATGAGTCATTATGCCGACTGGCGTCGTTCTGTGAACATCAGGAGCTGTGCTACACGATCGAGGTCCGATCAAAAAGTTCCGAAACTAAGCCGATATGCAAAAAAGTTCTTACGTTTCTTAAGTCTGGCTATGATCTCCCTCAAAGTAGTCTCCTTGGGCAGCGATACACCGCTGCCAGCGTTTTTGCCACTGTTGGAACGCTCCCTGGAAGTTCTATTCGCGAATCGTGTCAGGTACCATCTGCGATTCGCGCTGGATCTCGTTCACGGTTTCAAAACGGCAACCGAGTAAGGGTAGTCATGCTGTTGCGGCTGCAAAACTGACGTGTTGCTAAACGCTCTGTTAGCTGCTGCATTGTCGCCTTCTGTTCGGGGTTTAGAATCTTTGGCACAAACTTTGCAGCAATGCGGTGCGTGTTCAAAACCGACGTCTGAATTTCTTCCACGCACTGTTCCGTATGACAGATTGACGATGGTAGCAATGTCTTGAATGATTCTCCGACGATCCCCATGCACCGGTTCCCTAATTTTGTCCACATTTTGGGAGGTGTTGCTCGATAAAGGTCGCCCTGACCTCTCGTCGTCTTCCAAGTCTGTTCTGCCGCTCTTGAAGCGCGAGTGCCACTCAAAACACCTCGCACGACTCATTTGCTTCATTGTCATACGCCTGTCGCATCATTTCATGCGTCTCTGTTCCCTATTTGTCGAGTTCGAAGCAGAATTTGATGTTCGCTCGCTGCTCCAATTTGCAGTCAGTACAGAAATCGCAGTTGTGTTCTGCACGTGGTCACCAAATATCGTGTAGCACAGCGTCCGATGTTCACAGAACGACGCCACTCGGCACAACATTTCGATTGTTAAGTTTTTCGAGAACAATATTTACATTTATTATTATTATTACTGTACTATATTATTCAGATTTAGACGAGCGAAAAAACGACCCTGACGCCGATGAAATGTGATGTAGCTACGAAAGTGTATCAACGCATGTGCAAGCTAAAATTTGACCTTAAGATAGAAAGGAAAGCTGAGTCATAAGTGTGTTAGTAGGAAGGACTGGTAACCTTTGGACTAGGATATCTACAAATTACGCCCCCATCCTCGTTTTATACATAATTTTAAAGCTCTCGTCAATAGCAGATGATTTAATATCATGACACGTCATCCAAGTTGAACCCACTCCGTGGGGGAGAAGTCAAGGTGAAGCCAAATTTTTCTACGACATACCGTTTTCATAGCATCAAAAACGAATTTTTGTATGTCATTTATGTCATTTAGCATGAGGTTCTCGTTATGTACGCAGATTGGAATGAGATATTGTTACGTTAATGTAAAGCGTGCTTTAATTATGTTCGATGATACTTTAGTAAAATATATTTTTGAGTAACAATGGAATTAACTGTCTATGTCATTTCTTTTTTTTTTTTTTTTTTTTTTTTTGATTGGAGGTTTAAAGACCACCGTGAGCAACTCAATGGGCTATAAGCAGTCGCCCGTCCCTAATTTAGGGTCACTGGTTCCAGGGAAGAGAGGGAGCCAGTGCCGTAAGACAAACACAACATCCATGCCTCACCGGGATTCGAACCCGGACCCCTTTCGGACGAATGATCAGAGGCCATTGCCTTAGACCACTGCGCCACCGGGGCGGCATCTATGTCATTTCATGGGATAGCATGCGGCACAATCAGATTTTAACTATGATTTTGGCAATTTACGTTACTCATCTTCACTCCATCGAAATAATTTACTCGTGATTTAATTTACTACTACCGAGAAAGTTTCATAGCATAAAAAAAGGAAACCGGAATACAGTATCAGCTTATCCATTTCCACCGTTACAAATAGAAACTCTAGAAAGTGCAGGTTTCCAGGTGAGCCGAATGCTAAGTATCCACAGCTGTTATGAAAGCTATATTTATAATTTGTCCATGAAACCGATAGACATTCATCATTTAGCGATCTAACGAAATAAACATCCTGAGTTGTCACGATCCTAACAGCCCCAAAACCCGAGATCGAGCGCTTTTGAGGGTCTCGCAAACAGAACCTAATTTGTCACTCTCAACTATCCGTGGCCACATTGCGTCGACTGCGCATAGAGAAGTGGCCTTCTGGGCCCTTGCGAGACGAATGGGGACTACATTCGGGGAAGCCACTCCGTCGTCTACCACTGATCAGTGAGCATCGCAGGCATCGGCTGTAGTGATGTCGGGCCAGATCAACGTAGAATAGGGTCCGCTGGCGTCGTGTTGTCTTCAGTGACGAGTCACGGTTTGCACTTGGCGCCCATGACAAGCGCATATGTGACTAGAGACGAGCTGGATAAGCGCACGAATCCTCAATTTACCATGGAACGGCGCGCGGCTCACACACTGGGAGTGAATGTCCAAGGAGGCATTTCTTACGATATCCGGACACTCTTAGTAGTCCGCCGTACAACCCTCACGGCTCAACGGTACGTCGACGACATTCTACGACCTGTTGTGTTGCCATTCCTGTAGCAGCATCACCGAGCAGTTTTTGCGACAGATAATTCCCGGTCACACACGCCACGGCTCTCCCTGGTCTTCCTCCATAATGTCGATATCTTTCCATGGCCAGCTCGATCCCCCGATGTCTCGCCGATCGAACATGCTTGGGACATGATGGAACGCTATCTACGGCCATCCCGGAATTTCGGTGAAGTGGTCAGCATTTTTGACACCATGTGGCATGCCATGCCTTAGGACAGTGTCCGTGAATGGCATGCGTCTACGTCACGGCGGGTAACCGCTTGTATCCGAGCCGGAAGTATCGCTACAACGTACTGATTTGTTCCACTCGTGAGCCGTTTTATCCGAATGAATCTGCTATGGAATTTCAATCATTTCCTTTACTATGCATGTACATTGCATATGCCAAATTTCATCTCGATTGGATGATTCCTTCTGGGTGCCTTTTTTTTTTTTTTTTTTAGAAAAGTGTGTATTTCAACAGATTTTCCAGATTAACATTCTTTTAATTTTTACAAACATGCATACAGCTTTTGAAGTTGCTGTTAACTTAGTGACGTTTCTTGTTTAAAGAATGGAATATATTTACTTTATGGATAACGCGTATGAACGGTAGATATTTATGTTTCTAAATTTTCCCAAGGGAGGTCGTAATCTTTCTCTTATTTTGTAGACCGGTGTTTATAGCCGTGGGGTTTCAGGCACTTTTGGGAAATGTGTCTTCGAATTTTCATATTCGGTTAATCTCTTTAGAGATTGTAATCCACAAGTTCTTGGCTGCAGATGCTTCTTATTTGGCTCCTGAAGTTGATGACATGCTTTCTCGGTTTTGACAGAGTTCTGACGTACCTGCCAGCAGGACGCACACGACATAAAGGCAGATAAGAGGCAGAATGAACGTCTGCGTAGCTCAGTTGGTAGAGCGACTTGTTCCGGAATAAGCGGACTCGGGTTCGAATCCCGGCGTAGACCAAAAATGACGGAGAAATTTACTTCGTTATAATGGCGCCCGAACTATCCAGATGACCCGACCGTTCAAAATCTCGCAATAGAGTGATGTTCTTTCCACACCGCGAGAGAGGAAAAATAAGAGAATCCCATCTCCAGCGCTTCGAAAAATAAATGTGTGTGACGTTGCATTTCACACACCAGATTGACTGAGTTCTGAAGTGCACGGTCTACAGTGGATGGCTGCCTGTAACGATTCATGGTCACGGCTGACCCGTGGGCCATGCCCCCGGCCCTCTTACGGGGGGGATGTGACGTACCTGAAAGCAGGACGCACACAACATAAAGGCAGATAAGAGGCAGAATGAACGTCTGCGTAGCTCAGTTGGTAGAGCGACTTGTTCCGGAATAAGCGGGCTCGGGCTCGAATCCCGGCGTAGACCAAAAATGACAAAGAAATTTACTACGTTATAGAGTTTATAATCTTTTAAAACTCTTGGCGGATTTTGACAAAATCGCAATTCCTCTTTCTAAAACTCGGGCATCGTGACAAGCTTGCCTTCTCAGACTGTATCTTTCACTATTATTCACTTTTTTTCTTCTATTTTGTAATAAACTTTCAGCAAACCAACTTGCACAGTTTTCTTCACCTAGAAGCTCACGAAAGAGCTTACGCTAGTAATGGGTATTAGATACATTTTAGCGATTTGATTATAACCCAGACAAAATGGGAAATAGCGCATATTCCCACATAAGTAACTATGACATTTTTTTCAGAATTCCAGCAGATAGTAAGCTGGAGAAACTACTTCTTATCTATGCATTACTATCAAACCCTTTTGCTGAAAAGCATCTAACTAAGGGTTCGATAGTAATATGTGTTAGAGAAAACCATTTGCCGCACAGTAAATGGTTTTTTCTTATCTTTCAAACCAAAGAAAAAGGAAGCGTTTCATCTTAGATGTATGTTAAGGGATTTTTCTATTTTCAGGGTTAAATTTATTGCGCTAGACAAAATAAATGTGTCACGACGTTGCGTTTATATCATATTCATTGGCTGGGCATGTAGAGGGTGTCCGAGAATTATTGGACACATTACAAAATTATGTACAAAAAAAAACTATGAGTATTGTCTGTTTTTCTATGTCACGTATTGCTAACACGGTTTCTATATTTTTGTTTTGCAGAATTGTTATTCCCAGAATCCAATAGATGGCGTTAGGTGTGGCCGGATGAGGAATGTATGAGAAATGCGCAATCAGTAGTCATGTCATCCGTACAGCAGAAGGCGATGTGTGTGTTATGGCTTACGGAATTAAAGTGTGTCATTAAAGTTAAGAGACGGTACCGTTTAGAGTATGGTTGTAATCCTCCGTCAACGAATTCAATTAAGCGGTGGATGAAACAGTTTAAAGAAACTGGCAATGTGGAACATCGTGGAGGTGCCGGTAGGCCTAGCGTCAGCGGTGAGACGATTGACTAAGTCAATAAACGTTTCCGACGAAGCCCCAGGAAATCCGTTCGTAAAGCAAGCAGAGAACCGTACATTCCGAAATCAACAGTTCACGATATCTTGCACAAGAAATTAAAGTTTCATGCTTATAAAATTCAAATAGTGCAAAAGATGCATGCAAATGATCACACTCTGCGATACGATTTCGCTGTAGATATGCTGAATCGAGTGGAAAACGACGGAAACTTTCTCCGTACTGTAATTTTTAGTGATGAATCCACATTTCCTGTATCAGGTATTGTGAATCGTCACAACTGTAAGATATGGAACAGTGAACAGATTCATGCTGCTATTGAACTGGAACGTGATTCTCCAAAAGTTAATGTGTAGTGCGCCCTATCAAAAAGAGAAGTTATTGGCCCTTTCTACTTCTGCGAAAAAACCATAAATGGTGACATTTACTTGGATATGAAAGAAAATTTCGCTCAAAAGATATCACGACGTCGTTTTCCAACAAGACGGCGCGGCGGCCCCCTCCGCATTGGTCAATGTGTGTACGTAAGTGCCTAAATGAGCATTTCCCCAACAGATGGATTGGGAGTGGCGGTCCCATTCCGTGGCCTCCTCGCTCTCCAGATCTAACTCCATTGGATTATTTCATGTGGGGTTATGTGAAGGATCGTGTCTATCAGACACCTTGTACTGATTTGCAGGAACTGAAGCAGCGTATCACAGCTGCTATTAATTTCATAACTCCTCAGATGCTTGCCAATAAATGGCATGAAAACGAGTATCGTTTGGATGTACTACGAGCAACCAAGGGATCTCAAATCAAAATTTATTAACTTGTGTAGTTACATTGTAAGTTAGTGCAGTCAGTTTTTTTCTATCTGTTTAATGTTCTGTTTTATATAATTTTGTAATGTGTCCAATAATTCTCGGACACCCTGTATTTTAACTAAAAATAATAATAAGTAAAAGAAAAGTCAAAGAGCAATTTAGGCATTGGGAAATGACAAACTATTTTATATTCTACAAAGGGCGAGTCGAAAGTTTTGCATTATTTGCATAAACGCATGTACTGCGGCGGGTATGTCACGTGTTTATTTAAGTCACGCACTGCAGTCAGTCAAAAGGAATATAAAGTGGTAGATGATGGTTGTGAACGCCATTGCATGTCGTCGTTCTGTATGTGTTTGGGACGCCTACAAGATGAACCGCCACAACCGGCTAATTAGGGAACTTTTGCTTTACGAGTTTGAACTCGGCCATAACGATGCTCAATCAACACGAAACATCTGTCATACGAAAGGGGAAGGTTCCATGGACCACAGCACCGCAACCAGATGGTTCAAGAAATTTCGCTCAGGTGACAGAAACCTTGACGATCAGCCAAGGTCATGTAGGCCGCGAACCGTGGATTCGGAGGCAGTGCGCCAGGCCGTACAGGCAAATCCGATAACTAGCACTCGGAGATTATCAGGTGAGCTGGGCATATCACAGACCAACGTAGTTCGTCACTTTCAGGATATCGGCAAGGTCTACAGGAGCTTCTACATTGTCCCTCACGAACTGAAGCCAGAGGAAACAAACCGCCTAGTGGAAGTGTGCATGAAACTCCTAGAAAACCCACGCGATGTACGTTTCATCAGGAGAATAATTACCTGCGATGAAAAGTGGGCATATTTCCATAATCCAAACACACAACGGCAGTGGTTGAGCCTGTGTCAGCTTCCAGAACCTGTTGCGAAACGTGGGCGCTTCGAACACAAGGTAATGGTCTGCCTATGGTGCAATTTCAAGGTGATAATCCATTACGAATGTCTTCCAAACGGGCAGACCATCAACGCCAACCTCTACTCTGAACAGCTGGAGCGGATGCATACCGTTTTGGAGGAGAAGTACCCGGCACTGGTGAACAGAAAGCGCGCTCTCCTACAGGAGGAAAACGCTCGGCCTCATACCGTGCGAACGACCCGGGCAAAACTCCAGGAACTTGAGGGCATCGAAATGATGCCACACCCAGCATATAGTCCGGATCTTGCCCCGTCGGATTAGGAATTGTTCCAGTGCATTGCCCACTTTGTTCATAGGCGGCTCTTCAACAACCAGAAGGAAGTGGCAGCTTGGGTGAAGGAGTTCTTCGCCTCGGAGGACAAGAACTGGTACCGCCACGGAATCGAAAAACTGGCAGACAATGGCTAAAGACGGTGCAACAGGATGACATATACTTTGAATGCTAGTCAGATTTCGTCGTAAAGGTGCATATGAAGATATAAAGTGATTCAAATATTGCAAAACGTTCGACTCACCCCCTGTTTGTCTAAGGCGGGAGGTTGGACATGGCCAGAACGCTGCGCATCAGAGAACGTCGTTTTCCTCTTAGGTTTGCTATTCAAGCTGGTATGTATGGGAATGCGTAACGCTAATCCTTTCTGACTGATTACATGACATAACTATAACGACAAGAGATGTTTGCGTGACTTATTTCTGCTGTTAAAAAGTCCAAAACACTAGGAAGTGGCATGATGATTGTGTAAGGGGGCTAGTTGTTCCTCATCATTCTTTGGGTCACGAAGCATAGGGTAAGTGACTAAAATGCAGAGATAATCCCCCGTGATAGGTGTATGATCGGTACTTCTGAGATGAGGATGGAAAAGAACGTTTTCGCCGTAGCTTTCGTAGAACCCGGCCGCTATGTGAATAATACTGTTGAGGAGTGCAGAACTTTTTCTGCACCATTTGGTTCAGGCGCAATCGTCACTTAAAGGGGTTCGGTATTTTGTATCTTGGCCATGTTAATTGTATCATATTGAAGACTTGTTATCTCAGGAACCACTGGAAAGAAGAGGCTGAAATTTTCAGGAGGGATTCTCTACCTACTACTATTCTCTTTAAAAGAAGGTCTTCTTAAAACTCATTATAGTTGTCATTGTAGGATTTCTATTTCAGGAACCACTAAACACGTTGTAAAAAATGAAAAATGAAAATGTATAAAAGGATATCAAATTATCACATTACAAAAATCTTGTGTTAAAGTCTGTAGATACAAAGGACAAACCTGTGGTACAAATTTCAAAGCTGTATCATTTATACTTTCTGAGATAACGGGTCATTAAAGTTCAAAAATACAGTTCTCGGAAATATGCAATTGAAGTTTATTGAGGCAATGCTTACCTTACAATAGTAGATTCAGTGCATTCCAGCACCAAAGTAGGGGTTATCTGGTCCCTCTTCTTCATGGAACGCCTCTTCTAGCTTTCTCTTGGCCAAATATAACAGCAACTTTAGCACTACTTCCAGTTAAGAAAATTTATAAATATATTGGCTCTATGCCTTATATTCCATCCATTACAAATATATTACAGAAATAATGTCATAAATAACGTTGAATTTCGGTCTGAAAACCCAGAGCCTCTTTACTTATATTAGGAAGTACAGAGATGTAACTAATATCCTGACATCTGCCAGAATCTATACAATCTCACTAACGAAAAAGATCAGTAATATGGAAAGTGTAGAATCCAGTTATGTGGGAAGTACCAAGAGACGCTTGAAGAATAGAATATTAGAACACCAAAGAGCCACTTCTAAAGCAAACTGTTCCATACCTCGAGCCTGTGTACAAAAGAAATTCCAACCCAAATGGAATGATATTAAATTGATATAAGGCTTCAAAACCGAATGTACGTTACGATACGGCAATGCAATCGTGATTCAGAAATCAACGGATTCATGCTGCAATGAGGAGTAACCAATTTTACTCCCAACACCTTGGAAACAAGTCATTTTTCTAGAGGGACCAACCAACAATTTCCACAGAGATGGCAACAGCCACACGGGCTGAGAGACTAATCATTAACCAATCTGGCACACCCAGTCACCCGTGTCTATGGGAACTTTTTCGAGAACGCCAGTCTACAAACTGGACTTACGGCGGCGTCGCACAGATCGGCTTCTGGAAACTTTTAACTATGACTATGTGAAGTGTGTTTTTTTTTATTATTTTAGTATTTTATTTGTGTACTCCTTCTGAGGATGGGGTCAGCTCGAGCATCCCGAAAGTGCTTGCGTTTTTCAAATAAATGTGTTAACGTGTGAAGACATTGTTGCAACAATTACCTTTTTAATTTCTCGACACGTATACCCAACCAACAAAGATTATTTGTTTAACCCTAGCCTTCCTCTTGGCTCTTGCACGCTGTTGTCTAGCTTTTTTATGGAGTGTGGACAGCATAAGCTCAGCTCTTCTCACCCGCAAACTGTCGAGTTCCTCCAGAACTGATACCGTATTCTTGTTGACAATGATCCCAAGTTGTTGCAAAACCATGCATCTAGATATATTACATATGTTAAAGTTTAGGAGGGCATCATACACTCCAAATAACCTCAGACTACACTACTAACCTCCGACTACACCAACACAACAGTAAAAGCACTACAGTTCGTGTGACTGTCACTAATGAAATATATCAGTTGTTGTCACGAAGCACATGCTTTTATTCCCTTGCAGCAAGATTGCCAACTTGAAACAAGAAACTTCTGTCCTTAGAACTATAAATTATATACTATAAAAAACACGATATAGCGTGAGATCAAATACCAAATGAGGGCAACACGCGAAGAATCGCCTGACATGTACTCACATTTAGGGCCATAACTTTTGTTCTATCAGTAGGATAAGTACAAATGAGGTGTCAAATTAAAGCCAATGATTCCATGAAATGGAAATATACAATAATACAAAACGTGATTTTTATGCCCATATTAACCTTGTGACGTATATTCTAAATTAACTTTTCTTTTTAGTTTCTTTCCCTATGCAAATCTTTTTCTCTATGTAAATCTTGAGTTTATTCTGTTATACTTCACTCTTAACGTGATATCTTTTCTCTTAAACGAATACTGTTGGCAACCGAATTGCGGTTGAATGAACGTGACGTATGCCTGTTTTGATAAGAACGAGAGATAAAAGCGACGACTAAACTGTTGCCAGGCGAGGTTGCTGAAGACCGATTATTGTGAGCGATTATTGAGAGCGTTGGAAGAGTGCGTTGAAAAGCGAGCGTTGTGTTAAGAGCTGTGAAGCTGTGTGGTGGGTTTAAATATTGACATCGTTCTGTTATGGACATGCTACAACCTTGAATAAAGCATCTTTTCCGTAAGTTTGACTTCTGTTGTTTACATGTTTCGTCTCGCCGTTAAGGCTTATTTCATTTAGGAACTATTTCTTAGTATGTTGATGTTTCAAATTAACGTAGAAGTAAGACAAGACTTCTACGCCATAACCTACCAAACCCCCTTAAAGGGTGTTAAACACCTAAATATGTGCAAATTTCACACCTGAAGCCGAAATTTAATGTATCATGATATGCTAAATACAACTGCAACGTTTAGTCAATAAACCCTATGCCTTGCAGTCTGGTATTATCTTAGCCATGCGGATCTCATAGTCTAGTGGTTTGAGGAGCAGATTTTTTGTGATTGTCCTTGTTGGGTCTCCTTCTTGTTGCACACGAGACATGGGATATGTGTTTCTTCTACAATGTGAGCTCTGTTACTCTTCTGGAAACAGGATTTCTAAAGTGGAGCCGAAATGTATGAATTTGTATGCACATATTGTTATAAGCTCGGACGTACACGGAGTACATATGTCACTATAGATTTAAACCCATACCACGCGCATATTCTTACTGCTCTAAATGCATACGGAGATTGATAGTCCTCTAAACAAAAAAAAACATAAGAAGGATGACACAAATTCTCGTGTGTAATAAGCACTTCTTTCGAATGCTTTCTGACACAGATAGAAATTTTCGCGGAAATTTTAAAAATGAACTTGGGAACGTTGAACACGGGTGCAGAGAAACTGCACTCATTATATGTGAAAGAGTCATAATTGCGTTTCCTCAAAGTTGAAGAATTTTATCTATTCTCTCTCTCTCTCTCTCTCTCTCTCTCTTTATCTCTCTCTCTCTCTCTCTCTCTCTCTCTCTCTCTCTTCTGTTTCTTTCTTTTTCTCTTCTCCCTCTGTCTCTGTCTTCCCCCTCTCTCTCTCTCTCTCTCTCTCTCTCTCTCTCTCTCTCTTTCTCTCTCTCTCTCTCTCTCTCTCTCTCTCTTCTCTCTCTCTTCTGTTTCTTTCTTTTTTCTCTTATCCCTCTGTTTCTGTCTTCCCTCTCTCTTTCTCTCTCTCTCTTTTCTCTCTCCTTCTTTTTCTCTTCTCCCTCTGCCTCTGTCTTCCCTCTCTTCTCTTTCTCTTCTCTTCTCTCTCCCTGTCTCTCTCTATATATCTCTCTCCCTTTTCTCTCACCGTCTGTCTTCTCTCTCTCTCTCCTCACTATCTCACATCTCTCCCTCTTCTCTGTTTCACATTTCTCTCTTTCGTTTCTTCTCTTTCTCTTATCTCTTCCTGTCTCTCTCTCTCTTTTCTTTCCCTTTTCTCACTCCGTCTCTCTTCTCACTATCCCTCTCTCTTATCTGTCTCACATTTCTTTCTTTCTTCTCTTCTCTCCTCTGTCTTTCTTCTTTCTCTGTCTCTCTCTCTCTCTCTCTCTCTCTCTCTCTCTCTCTCTATGTTTCCTTCCATGAGTTTCTTTCTTTTTGTTTTAGTTCTTAATAACTATTATGGACAAATATATAAGCAACTAGCCGTGCCAAATTTCAGGCAAGTTATTTGCTGTTTTGTGGAGCAGACTATACCATGATATGCGATCTCCGTCCATGCCTTATTAGGAAGCTGGGCCCAAATAAGGAGACTAACACTTCTATGTGCATATGGGCACCGCGGTTGCATCCCTATGCGTGCGAGTTACATTTAAGTTTATAATTATAATTACAGTAGTTGGTGCTAGTACTGAAATTTCAATATTTTGCGGGACTGCCGTCATAACTCATTAAAGAAAGACAATTTTCTCTACTCGTAACACATTTCGAAGCTGATTTGTTACCTTTGAATGTTCTGTGTGTTTTCTGGTGAATAATGTTTAATGGACTTGGATGCTGAATTAAACCTCAGTATGGAAATTAGTCAGTTTGGTATTTTCATGAGGGCTAGGGGCGTCAATGAAAGTGAATGATTACACGAGAAAAAGCGCACTACAAAAAAGGCAAACGACGAAAGAGCTCACGACAAAAGGGTGAACGACAAAAGAGCTCACGACAAAAGGGCGAACGATAAAAGAGCTCACGACAAAAGGGCGCACTTCAAGAGGGTGAAAGATAAAATGGCGACACGACAAAAGCGCGATAGGATAAAATGGATGACACGAAGAAAGAGAGCATGACAAAAAGGCGATCCGACAAAAGAGGCGATCCAACAAAAGAGGCGATCCAACAAAAGAGGGGATCCAACAAAAGAGCGATCCGATAAAATGGCGCACGACAAAAGAATAATGCCACAAATGACAAAAGGGCGCTGCGGCAGAAGGGCGCACGACTACCAGACTAACAATTCACTAAACTCAGAGAACTATTTAACCAATTTGCAAGAAACGTTAAGGAGATATAAATTTCCAAATTGCTTATTTCATTATATATTCAAATCCCGATTGGAAGCAAACGTTATTTTTTTTTACTTCAATAACCTATAAGGAGTACTTTAAAAATATATTATTTTCAAAATGGCCCGTGAGGACTTCCAGCAAATTGCTTATTTCTTTGTGTATTCAAATTCCAACGGAGCGCAGACGTGACATTGCTTGTACTGAAATGCAACCTACACAAAATAATCTATTAACGATGTTATTTTAAAAAGGGCCTCAGGATCCCTTTGAGTAAACTGCCTATTGCTTTGTGTACTGAAATTACCCGTGAGGACTTCCAGCAAATTGCTTATTTCTTTGTGTATTCAAATTCCAACGGAGCGCAGACGTGACATTGCTTGTACTGAAATGCAACCTACACAAAATAATCTATAAACGATGTTATTTTAAAAAGGGCCTCAGGATCCCTTTGAGTAAACTGCCTATTGCTTTGTGTACTGAAATTACAACTGAAGTCACACTTGACATTTTCTGCGCTCCAAATGCATCCTAAGATCCTATAGAAAAGTTTGTAGTTGAAGCATAAAATGTGTATACAATAGGAAATCACATAAGCGTGGAACCTGTACATATTTATTGTTGTGTGGAATAAAATTTATCTGTCTCAACAACACCCAGTTACCCTAACCGGTTTGTCTTCTGTAGAACGTTACAAGACAACTGAAGTCTAACATACAGATTTTCAGCAATTTTTCAGCACTTCCATCGACGGGGTTTTCCTAACAAGACAAAAAGACTAATAACCGAGGACTGGTGTAGTAATTATTATTTTTATTTTATTTTCTTCCTCGACGATCCTAAGTAGCTCAAACCGTGTCCAAGGAAGTGTTGAACTACTAAGAATTTCTTGCTCTGAAGAAAATAGTTTTTCTTAAAAACAAGAAATAAAACCAAAATAAAGTTTCCGGGGCCTTTTTGGAAATATCTCCTAGGTCGTTTCTGCAGGTTGCAGTTGAAGCACAAAAAATTGCATGTATGCGTAAAAATTCGCTTTGAATGTACAAAGAAAGCAATTTCAGAAAAGTGCTCGGTAGCCTTTTTGGAAAAAAAAAAAGACCGATTTGAAAACCTTCTATATATAGATTTCACTTAGAGTACAAAAGATGACTCGTCTGATTTCAGCTGGGATTATTTGAATACGCAAAGGCATACTGAATTTACTGAAAGGTGAAATGGCCTTGTGGCCTTTTTGGAAATTACGTTGTTTTAGGAAGCCTTCTACATAGGATGAGACATCTGATTTCAGTTAGGATTTGAATACACAATCAAATATATAATTTGCACAAAGGTGCCGTTTTTGGAAATAATTTATTTTAGAAATCTTGCAGTTAAAGTAGAAAAACATCACGTTCGTGAGTTCGCCCTTTTTTCGCGCGCCCTTTGGGAGCATCGCTCTTTTATCTTGCGCCCGTTTGTCATGCCCGTTTGTCATGCGCCGTGTTGTCGTGATACGAGAATGAATACCTTAACCTGTTTTTAAGTTCTGAGGTATAAACCTTAAAATTCATGAGAACGAAAAGTGTGGTCTTTATGAATATTATTGTCTTTATTTACATCGTATCCATAAAATAATCCCGGATTAACAGCAGTGACAAATTCTGGGCGGCTACAATTATTTTTAAATGTCCTTGGAAATTTATATTGGTGGCAGTCTCACTATTTTCCATAATGAAGATGATATCATTGTGAAACAGTCTATTGTATGCAGCTAACATCAACAAAACGAATCTCTTCCCTTGGCTGTACGTTAGTTCGATTAATGAAATGGGTTCAACTGATGCTAATCAGAAAAAAATTACTTCACTAGCGTAAGATTTAGATTTCATATTTGTAGGGGTACATTTGAAGAAAGGGCTGAGGGCTTAAGATCCTGACATTGGCGACAAACACGAAACGCGTTTTATCTAAGATTCAGCTTTATTTACCTCATCACGAAAGTTTGAGTCATTCGGCTGGCAGAAAGAAGCCAGTATTTAAGTTAATCTTCAGTGTTTATTAATTATATCGTGCTAACTGCAAAGCTTCTGCATAATTAAACAGTATTGAAGGATATTCAGGAGCTAAGGCAGTCGTACTATTTGATTAGATGATCTCATTCGATCTTTAACTCTATCTACCACAGCGACAAATTTAATTATTGGACTGAATTATGTCGTAAAAATTAAATTATGTTTGAGTTTTAAATTTTATGAGATGACAGGCATGACACCATATCTCGCTGGAGTTTGAATTCAATAAAGAATTTGAAATCGCAGAAAACATTTTCTTGAAAGGCATTTAAAGAAAGTGCATTAAATAATTATAATACGCCCTGGGTACAGCTCCGTGTTCGCGGAAAGCATTACTACCTTTACTTCGCGAAAACACAAATCAAAAATTTGATTTTACTTTTCTTAATTTAAAACAAAAGTAGAAAAGCCAAGAAGATGATTTATTTATATTTTTTTATCTTAAAAATATGGGAAAATGTTTGTGACATTTGGAAATATGATTGTTTTGACTAAAACGAGAACAAATTATTTAAATTTTAGTTTTATCATGAAAAGAAACAGAACAGAAAAATTCAAATAATAATTCTTCGCTGAATGCTTAGTATCTTTATCTGTATATCTTGATGCTTAGTATCTTCTATCCTTTTGCTTGAAAGATTTATTCTAATATGTATCAACTTTAATTGATCGATTCTTTCTGAGTTTCAAGCAACATAATATTTCAGAAATTTTTCTTTAAAACTAAAGCAATATTTTCACGTTTTGTATTGCTTTGCTGAACAGATTTTTTCAATCTGTAGCAGTTTTAATCCTACAATTACTTTCTGCCTTTCCATCCAAGTTCTCAAGGAATCTATGTATTTAATACTTCACCTTCTGTGAGACCCCTGACGTGATATTGCATTGGTTGTTACCACAAATTGCAAGATTATTTTGAAATGCTTCTAGAATGATTTTTTGTGAAAGTATATATGTTACGGAGAGCTATTAACGAAAGACGTGTACTAGAGAAGATAGTGACATGATTATTTTTGCATTCCTTATTCAAATCACAGAATTATTCAAAAGTACGGTGGGTTATTTTTCTCTTTATCTAAATTTCTAAAAGTTGAGATGTTAGTGACTAAACAGGCGTTTCCAAACCTCCGTTACGGCAAACATGAATGAACTGGCAGGATCACTAGTGTACCAGTACGCCAGATGGAGAAAAACGTGAAACTTAAGGGAGTGTACTCCTCGTAATGCAAAAGAAAGCTGCCAAAATTGAGCAAAATTTGAAAGCTTTTAATCACAGTGCCCACATTTGGGTCAAAATTGAGCAAAATTTGAAAGCTTTTAATCACAGTGCCCACATTTGGGTCGCTAAATGATAAACATAGTCGCTAGTAGAATCTTATAGGAAAAGTTATTTCAAAATAACCTATGAATCCAAGATCGTTAATCAAAGCAAAATTACTTATTCTGCAGAGCATCCAGGAATTTCGCCCGGAGACTTTAGTGAGAGCAAGGTATATACTTCCAAGGGAAACTCCGCTGGGGTGCAGTGGCACACAAAACAGCACCAAAAGCGTCTACGAGACTGAGACGTTCACGCAAAATTAAGATTATAAATATTGTTGAGGTACCAGCTAGTTTTGTGTGGCACTGGCCAAAATACTTCAACTCAATGGGTTTTGTTCCAGAACCATTAGGTGGAATGATCGTCAGCTGTACCTAATCATCCACACTTATGCATCTTTTATGATTTCAAGACTCAAAAAAAAAAAGCATTTCATAAACTTAAGTCTGCAACATTGTGGACCTAGATGTATGGCAGATGTGTAATATAAAGAAAAATGTTGGCAAGGCAGAGACATTTTGAGGAGGCAATATTTCATCACTCTTCATTTGCATTTTTTTTAAAGCCAAACTGCATATCCTGAGTTGATTTTTTCGTCGAGGGGTTACTGCGAGCGTATACTATTAAATTATTTACATAAGATTTTGTAGTAAATTAAGGAGATCGAAGGGATATTATCGATTCACAGAGTTGCAGACATTTTTTTTTTTTTGAGGTTTAACGACCACCGTGAGCAACTCAATGGGCTACAAGCAGGCGCCCGGCCCTAATTTAGGGTCACTGGTTCCAGGTGAGGGAGAGAGCCAGTGCCGCAAGACAAACACAACATCCATGCCTCACCGGGATTCGAAACCAGACCCTTTTCAGACGAATGCTCAGAGGCCATCGCTTAGACCACTGCGCCACCGGGGCGGCACTGCAGACATGCATGGAATAAAATCGATACGTAGGCAAAGTTCAAGGAATGAATGGAATTAAATCTAATCACATAGGATCAGTGTTAAGTACTAGATATCGAAGGGATAAAATCGATTCGCATGTAATGAAGAATTAAGTTGAACGGATGAATGAGATTAATGTTAATGCCTCACCATGAAGTAATAGTTTCAAGGATGAATGGAATTAATTCCAATCACATACGATGCAGTACTATGGCCAATAGATTAATGCGAAAAAATCATTTCAGGTGAATTAGTAAATTCAAGGGATGAATGAGACAAAATTAATTAAAATGCAATGTACTCCTCAGTTCAGTTCCGAAATGGGTATAATAAAACTGATTCATATATGATACAGTAATAAGCATAACGGATGAACTGGAATTCAAGCTATTGATACGTTAGTATTAAGTTCAAGAACTCAATAGGATACCATTAATTCACACTGGATGAAATCGTAACTTCACGGGATTCATTGAAGTATATTAGCGCACATCAAAAGTAGTATTAAATTGAAGAAAATGTTGGGATAAAATCAATTCACATACAATGCATCAGTAAGCTGAAGAAATGCCTGGTATGCGCGTGGCGTTCGTTAAATCATTTGATTAATAGAAACGAGTGAGTTACTCGAGCTACTAACGATCAGGAAATTCGAGTTACCTGTGATTGCCGGATGAGGAAATTAGCAATGATGAAGTCAGTAAAAGAAACTGGATGCGGTTTGCCGAGACACATCAAATAAATGTCATAGAACGATTAAGTACAAGGGAGAATCAAAAAGTAAAGACAACGTACAATTTAATATCGCAAACCACGAGCAAATGAACATAGAGGTTTTCTGACTTCTTCACATAATCTCCTTGCAGGTCGATGCACTTGGACTTCTTGTATCGTTCCACTGGCTTCTTCATCTCTTGAACAAAGAAGCTATTCTGTTGCTTGCGAATCCAACTTTGCTTTGCTTCCTTAATCTCATCATGAGCGCTGAACCTGTAACCGCGTAGAGCCTATTTTTTGAGTGGACCGAAGTCGTGATGA
Organism: Macrothele yani; assembly: GCA_039090855.1. Taxonomy (NCBI): domain Eukaryota; kingdom Metazoa; phylum Arthropoda; class Arachnida; order Araneae; family Macrothelidae; genus Macrothele; species Macrothele yani. The sequence goes on from CM077002.1 coordinate 144,220,260, forward strand.
TCTAATGTCGCACGATCAGGGCTGTAAGAAGGATGTGGAAGATGTCCAAACCGCAGTCGTTGCACTGCCAGCACCGTTGCAACTCCTACATCATGGGGACATTGGGCCATGGATAATGGTAGATAGGTTTCGGGGCATGTAATCCTGCCGCATTTTTTTTTTATTCGAGATTTAGCGACCATCGCTAGCAACGCAGTGGGATATAAGCAGTCACCCGTCCCTAATTCAACTGTCAAAACTATGCCTACAATGAATCAGAAGGCACTCACACAACTTCAAAAATGTTACTTACTAATCTATCTTTTATTTCAGCCAACACTTCTTATAGCATGATATCATATCTGGACAACCTTAGTGGTAACTTGTACATATAAATAGCACAACACGCAACCTTTAAATACACTGGCGGAAAGTGAAAAAAGAACACCAAGAAGGAATTGGCGGACGATCATGAAATCTACATATGTTCATGGGATCGAGTTTACGTAGGTGTAATGTAAATTTCGGGACCAACCGGTGAGCGCTTACGCCACAGCACGGCATAATATGCAAATTATTGTGGGTGGTATTTAAGTAGTACGGCGAAGTGAATGTAATCAGTTCTCGCCGTACGGACACGTGCGAAGACCCTGAAGAAGCTGCAATGCCTGGACATGGAAGACGTGTACTATTTCAACAGTTATCGGCCTTTGAGCGAGGTTTTCTAGTCGGACTCCGCGAAGCCGGGTGGTCGTATCATTGTATTGCGGAGCGAATCGGACGAGAAGTATCGGTGGTGGTACGATGTTGGCGTAGATGGTCCAAAGTACATTCCTACACGTGAAGACATGGATCAGGAAGTCACAGACGGACTGATGAGCGGACCGATGGACGCATAAGAAGAGCGGCGTTGTCTAGCAGAACATCAACTGCGACGCAAATCCGAGCTGCCGTTGCACCTGAGGTGACTGTGCAAACCATCCGCAGCCGTCTACTGGATGCAGGACGACGTGCACGTGTGCCTCTGCTATGTGTACCTCTGATTCCAGCCCACCGTCAGGAATGGCTGCAGTGGTGTCGCCAACGTCTGCACTGGAGGACGCAATGGAGATCTGCCGTGTTCAGCGATGAAAGCAGATTCTGCTTGGGAGCCTTCGATGGCCGTATGCGTGTTCGCAGACGCACAGGAGAGCGTCTCCACCCTTCTTGTATCCTCCAGCGACACACAGGGCCTACACTGGTCTCCTGGTATGGGGAGCGATCAGCTATCACTCCCGTACACAACTAGTGTTTGTCGGGTACATTAAACAGCCCCTCCTACATCAACAACATAATTCAGCCCGTTGTTGTGCCATTTGCAAGGTCGGTCCATCGTGGTGTTTTCCAGGAAGATAACGCATGCCCACACACGGCACGTGCAACGCAACATGCACTTCAGGGTGTGAGACAACTTCCATGGCCTGCACGTTCACCGGATTTGTCCCCATTGAGCACGTGTGGGATTTTATGGGACATCGATTTATCCGGTCTCCACGGCCAGCCACGACCATCCCCGATTTACGCGTCCAGGTTGAGGATGCTTGGAACTCCATACCCCAAACTAACATTCAACATCTGTACGACAGACTCCATGCCAGAATTGCACAGTGTGACGCAGTTCATGCCGGTTCAACCTCGTACTAGCCATGTTACATGGAAATGTTATTTTTCAGTTTACTAGCAAATACAGCAGTATTTTGCCATAATGTTTTGATCACGTTATCCTCTGTATTCCGTTATTAGGCGGTATACATTTCGTTGGTATCAGACGTCTCCTTCGTGGTGTTCTTTTTTCACTTTCCGCCAGTGTGCCTCAAAGGATAATTAAAGAATATCGTATCCACAATTAGCGTTAAAGTTCACTATCAAATGCCAAAAACTGCTGCCTCTCAAACATTATATATCTCCTTCCGTTCTTAGCTCAACAAGCATACGTGACTCTCACAGACCTCAAGTGCTGCCAAACGTATCCGTGTGAGAGAGAAGATATCACGTTAAGGTTGAAAGGTGATAAAGAGAATAAACTCAACTTTACATAAATAAAGGAACTAAAATGAAAGTTAAATTAGAGTACACGTCACTGATGATGAACCGCAGTAATACCAAAACGATTAGCCGCAGTACTACCAAAATGATTAGCTACAGTACTACCAAAATGATTAGCTAAAGTACTACCAAAATGATTAGCTACAGTACTACCAAAATCATTAGCTACAGTACTACCAAAATCATTAGCTACAGTACTACCAAAATGATTAGCTACAGTACTACCAAAATGATTAGCCGTAGTACTACCACAATGATCAGCCGCAGTACTACCAAAGTGATTAGACGCAGTACCACCAAAATGATTGGCAGCAGTAGTGAAACCGGGGCTTCCATATTTATTAGAAGCGAAATTCTGTAGCCATTTTTAGAAATAGCGAATCGTATTCATTTTCTTTTATTTCCCGCCATTTGAATGAGAATTGCAACAACAGGCAAAGAAAATATCTTTTTCCCACGAGTCGCAGCAAAGGGCAATTAAGGAATCTTGTATTTTTCGGGGAAGAGGGATCTTAGAGGGTGGCCTGAGGGAACGCGGTGAGAGAAGGTCGACGAAGCAACAGAGCTTTAGCGGGGGTGCAGGATTCTTCGGGACAAAATTGAAGGAGGACGGAATTGAGGCCGACATAGAGGAAAAGGAAGGAGAAGTCTGGATGGCTGGGAAGAGATAAGGAGAATAGAGGCGAGTAGTACACCGGGGGACGACTAAAAGAATGAAAGCACGAAAATGACGGACAAAAGCTTGGTGACATTCCCCGTAACATCTGAATAAAAGCTTTCCTCACTGCAAAATTTAGCCTCAGTCGATTCACTTTTCTATGCTTTGTATTGGATTTATCTGCTCCAGTTGGGAGAATTACGGATTAAACCACCGATACCAAACTTACTGCAAAGGAAGCATCGAGCGAACCCTCCACACAAGGCGCTGTAATAGAACTCAGCACCAAACCCATTAAGAGTAGCACCAAACTGATTAGCCGTAGTACTACTAAAATGATTAGGCGCAGTACTACCAAAATGATTAGCCGCAGTACTACCAAAACGATTAGGTGCAGTACCACCAAAATGATTAACCGTACTACTAACAAAATGATTAGCCGCAGTACTACCAAACGATTGGGCGCAGTACCAACAAAATGATTAGCCGTAACACTACACAAATTATTGACCGTAGTACTACCAAAATAATCAGCCGCAGTACTGCCAAAACATTTAGTCGCAGTACCACTGAAATTATTAGCAGCAGTACCACCAAAAGGATTAGCAGTAGTAGTGCCAAAATGATTAGCCGTAACACTACAAAAATGATTAACAGTAGTACTACCAAAATTATTACCCGCAGTACTACCAAAATGATTAGTCATAGTGCTACCAAAATAATTAGCCGCAGTACTACCACAATGATTAGCTTCAATACTATCAAATTGATTAGCTGCAGTACTACCAAAATGATTGGCAGCAGTACTACCAAAATGATTAGCAGCAGTACTGAAAAAGTGATTAGCAGCAGTACTGAAAAAATGCTTCGCCTCAGTAGCGCCAAGATAATTAGCCGCTGTACTGCGAAGATGATTAGACCCAGGACTGCCAAGATGATTGCCGCAGTACTACCAAACTGATTAGCCGGAGTAGTGCCAAGATGATTAGCCGTAGTACTACCAAAATGGTTAGCCGCAGTTCTACCAAAATGATTAGCCGCTGTACTGCCAAGTTGATTACCGCAGTACTGCCAAGACGATTAGCCGTCGTATTACCAAAGTGATTAGCCGCAGTACTACCAAATGATTAGCCGCAGTACTACCAAATGATTAGCCGCAGTACTACCAAATGATTAGCCTCAGCACTTTTCCGACGTCGTTATGGCTAGGTAATGGCCATCCCCTTGCGTCGCACACGAGGACGATTTGTAGTAAACATTCTAGCAGACATGCGGTGCCTCGTGAACGCTAATCAAATTTGCGACACTATGTTGTGTGGTACTTCGAACTGTCCCGGAACATTGTTCAGGGTTCAACTTTCTTTGGGTGTGATGGCATACCAGCATCGGGTAAAATCATTCATACGAGGTTTGAAAGACATTCTCTTGTTACTTGACAAAGGCAGTTTCTCGCTCCGTCACTGAACACAAGAAAATCAGAACGAACTCATATAAGACACCATTGGTCTTCCCCCATGTATACACCATCGGGCGCTGTCATATGCTCTCAGATAATTTTCATGCAAACTGCGCGTTATGGACTGTCTCCATACTTCAAACTGCACTCGAGTGCATATGGTAACCGATTCTTTTATCCTCATGACGTCCTGTACCCGCCAGATTTCATGTTCACGTTTTACAGAGCAGGGGTTGGACAGAATAATATGGACACCTAGGAAAAGAAGGTGTTACGTACTTAAAAAGGTGTGGAACCACCTTTGGCATTCAAAGCTGCCCGAATCCCTCTTGGAAAGGACGCATACAAATCGTAAATGGTGGTTATTGGGATGCATAACGCAGTACATTTCTCCGCCATTTTTGTCCACGCCGGAGCTCAAACCCGGGTCCCCTCATTCCGGAATATACCATTTTCCATGCTGAAACTTCTCCACGTCCTTGAGAGATGAAGGATGAGGATAACGGAATCTTACCCTGTTTTCTAACACAAACCACGGTGGCTTGTTGATATTTATATCTGGTGATTGGGGAGGCAAAGGAAGGTGTGAACGTTCGTTCTCATGTGCCTCAAATCATTACTGGACGTTCTAAGCTCTATAAATTGGGCGTTATCATACTAATAGATGGCATCCCCTGCAGGAAAAAATGCCTGAGCCATTGAATGGACTTAGTCGGCCAAAATGGTTTCATACACCCTGCTAGTCATCTGTCCTTTCAAGGTGATCAGGGGACCAGCTGAAAACCACGATATGACTGCCCAGAGCACGATAGAACCACCACCATGCTGCAGTGTTTTGACCAGACAGTCTGGGTTGTACACTTCTGACGGTGTTCTCCACACGTAAACACTTCCAAAGGTGGGGAAATAGTGTGAATGTAGATTCATCCGACCACATTACACACTTCCATGCATCGGCAGTCCAGGCTGTATGCTCGCTGTACCACTGACGTCGCCGTTGTGCATTCAACCGTGTTACCAGAGGTTTTGGAATAGCAGCCAGCTCTGATATGAATATCTTGTTTATGCAGATCCCTGCACACTTTTTTCGTTGACATTGGGGTCTGGAGATGAAAATTCAGCTCAGTGCTGAGCTGTAACAATCCTCTTAATTCTCTCCTGTCTCTTTCAGTCAGGGTCGTTTTCCAGCAGCTGTTGTGTTTCGCAGAAGAGGTTTTGCCACGTACACGGTATGCTGTCATAACGCCAGACACAGTAGCTCTCGATACCCCCACTACCCTGGCGAATGCGGTCACGGAGGCGCTAACTTGCCGCCCACCAAGAATTAGCCCTCTTTCGAAGTTCGTTAGGTCGCTCATTTCGTCGTAACCCCGATATAAATTTTGCAACACACATTTTAAATGCACTTAAACAAAACCTTGAGGTTCTAAACAAAGCTATTACAACCAAAATGTGGTGGTGGATACCTTTGCGTATTGCGACGCACTCAGCTGCATTAAATATCAGGTATCTGAGCGTGGTCATTATTTAGTCCAAACCCTGTATATCCTCGGTGACATGGATTGCCAAGTGCTTCTTCTGGTAATACGATTCTAGTACAGTTTGGCAAAGTCTTGTACTTTGTGGTACTGATTACACTAATTCATTTTTCAAAGTTCATGGCTTCAAGCAGATGACAATTATATTATATTATATCGTAGCACGGCCAGAAAGAAAGTGATACCTAACTTTTGGAATTCTTCAAAAATTTAATGGCTTTATTTCTCACTGCGATACCGAAATAACTTCGTTGTGGTATCCAAAAACAAGCTCTGTACAGCGTCAAAGAAGGTGAAAAGCAGTTTCCCACTTGATATCGCTTTACTAAATTACATTTAAAAACTGCACTAAAGTTCTTTGGGCAATGGTATTAAATTATGTTAACACTGACGGGTATTCTTACACTGACTGCTGTTTACTGAAAAAGCAACATAAAAGAATACTTGTGAGATCGAACTAAAACGGGTAGGATGGGTTGGGCATCTAAGGAGATGCAAATGATTACAACCGCAACACACACATGCAAATGATGTGCGTCAGCCAACTCTCCTTGTAGGTGTCCCGGATAATGTAAAAAAGCAGGACGCACAGGGCAAGTTGCCGTAGTCGATCCGCGAGAACTGTGGCAGTAAATGGTGCTAGTAACTGATCAAGCCCCACCTTAGTAGACGAGACCCGTTCGTACAGCTAACGGACTTTGAGAGAGGCCGATCTTTTGGACTGCGGCGCAGTTTCCTTCCACGACACGGACGCTGTTTTTAGAGAAAACCTGGCGCAGTGAGTTGAATATGGTCAGTGGTAAGGGGAAGGTCTGACGCGTCGACATAAGGGGTCTGAAGTCCAGCGACGGAAGAAAGTGCGAGACGACGGTCATCTCCACCTCACTGAGACAGTGAGAGACAGATAGAAAACAAATCGGAAGACAGAAGACAACGGCCAAGGCAGACAGGGAGAGAGAATGATACACACAGGGAGAAAAAGAGAGAAGAATAATCAAGAGGCAGAAGAAAGAAACTGAGAGAAATTGAGAGTGACAGGGAGAGAGCACGAAGACGAGGTCAGACAGGTGCGAGAGACTGACGTACCGAGGGAGAACAGAAGACCAGGACAGGCATGGGCGATAGACTAACGTACCGTGAGAGAACAGAAGACTAAGACTAGAACGATCAAATGCCAGAGATAGAGGTACCGAGTGAGAGCAGAAGATTAGGACAGGGCAGATGCGAGAGATTGCGGTACCAAGAGAGAACATAAGACTAGAACAGGCAGATGCGAGAGACTGAGGTATCAAGGGAGAACAGACGACTAGCACAGGCAGGTGCAAGTGACTGAAGTACTGAGAGAAAGCAGAAGACCAGGACAGGCAGCTGCAAGAAACTGAGGTACGTAGAGAGAGCAAAAGACTAAGTCAGACAGGTAAGAGAGACTGAGGTAAAGAGGGAGAGTTACAAGATAGACAGCTAGATGAAAGGAAAGAAGATAACTAAATTATACAATGAAAAAGAGAGAAAGAGATAAACAAACGAACGACAGACAAGAAGATATATGGATAGCTTAAGCGACAAATATAGATACAAAGACTCAAAATGATAAAGGTTGTAAATGTGAATATCAACGAGAACGACCCTTTCGCTGGAGTGCGTTCCGGAGCAATATGATGATATTTAGGAAACATTCGCAGTATATTCCTAAAGAAAGTTATTCAGTTATTAGTCCTGCACTTTTTTAGTCACAAGACATTAACCAGTATAGATAATTAGCTATTCCCAAGGAAAAAAAGAAGGAAAAAAGTTGAATGACACGGGTTTCAAGATAAAGTAAAGAAAACAATTGCGCGTAACAGAGAATTCGCTCTCTTAGGATATATCACGATAAGAATAAAGCCTCAAATGTCAATGAATCTCTACATGCTTCTAAAACACAGTAAAACTCGCTTATAACGAGGAGCTAAATAGTAAAAATTAAAATAAATAAGCATTTCTATAAATACATAGCAACAGCTACTGGTGAGCAGTTATCATATGAGAACATCTTTTTTAAATATTATACTCCCAAAGCGTGTCCTTTTTAAGATTTTTTTCAATTGGTGAAGGAGAGGAACCCTTGCACCTGTAACTTGTTGAGCCGATGATATATTCCATTGATTTCCTATCAAATGTTTTTTTTTTTTGATTGGAGGTTTAACGACCACCGTGAGCAACTCAAATGGGCTATAAGCAGTCGCCCGTCCCTAATTTAGGGTCACTGGTTCCAGGGAAGGGAGAGAGCCAGTGCCGTAAGACAAACACAACATCCATGCCTCACCGGGATTCGAACCCGGACCCCTTCGGACGAATGATCAGAGGCCAACGCCTTAGACCACTGCGCCACCGAGGCGGCTATCAACATGTTTCTACTAATACATCAACATTACTCTACGCTGTTGCTATTTCGTCCTGTGTTCCACCACTTCTACACCTCCATTCCAGGACAGCGCGGCCGCCCCGGTGGCGCAGTGGTCTAAGGCGCTTGCCTATGATCATTCGTCCGAAGGGGTCCGGGTTCGAATCCCGGTGAGGCATGGATGTTGTGTTTGTCTTACGGCACTGGCTCTCTCCCTTCCCTGGAACCAGTGACCTTAAATTAGGGACGGGCGACTGCTTATAGTCCATTGAGTTGCTCACGGTGGTCGTTAAACCTCCAATCAAAAAAAAAAAAAAAAAAAAAAAAAAGGACAGCGCGCAGCGGATTGTCTTCACCTCGTCAAATAAAACATTTTACTTCATTTTATTACTTCACTTGTTAAAATTGATCATTTAGCATTTCTCTCTCATGATAAATTCTGGGATTTCATTAAATATTGTTCACTAGAAACGATCAAATTAGACATATATCGTTGTTCAATTTTCGCTAAGTTGCGATGAACATACTTTTTACGTGGCTACGATATTTTAATTCGGTTGACATTAAATGTCTGTAAATACTGTTTCACACGTTATGCAAGTTCAGCTATCGGGAGATTGCAAAAGGACGTTAACATAGTATTGGCAATTAAAGCCAAGTATAATAATAATAAGTATCTGTACTTACAATATTCATAGTGGCTGTCGGGTTTTTTCCCCTTTGTCTTGTTCTAGCCCTCAGTAATATGTTATCAAGGTATATTGCGAAAGATATTCGCATTTTTAAAAATAATCGAATTAAACTTTGCAAAGAAATTGAACATCTGAACTTCCTAACTACTTGTAAGAATAATGATATTACGCCTAAATTTCTTCAAATTAGGGTTAACCCTATCAACTACAAAGATCGTAATATCATTGAAACATGCGAGCTGAAGAGATTGAGAGCTATAATTCGCAATAAACGCAAAGATATCGATAAACTAAGTGTGAAAAACTACGAACTGTACAATCAGTGTATACAGTATGAAGACAAGGACAACAAGATCAAGATTGAGTTTATAAAACTGTATGCAATTTTGGACAGACAGCAAGAAAAGTGTAAACTAAAACACTTTCGTAAAATTGAAAATCTAATAAATGACAGGCACCAGAAGAACCATAGAATTGAGATTAATAATCAAAATCTTTATATTAATGAATCTAGTTTAGAACTATCAAATCTGCAAATGAAAGCACTTGAAAGAGGTATAAGGTTTGCGTATCGACAAAAAGTGCCAAAAACGGAATACCTCATTCCGCAAATTGAGAACGCCATCCAAAGATTGCCTAAGGCAAATAAAAATCCTACAAGATTTAACATGGTCCGTGCCATCAACAACATGTACAACACCAATGAAAATACAAGAATCACATATGAGCGCGAAGCCCTAATGAAGTTGAAAAATAACCCTGCTATAAAGTGTATTATGGCGACAAATCTAAGCAGATTGTCATCTTAAATACAGATGAATATAATAACAAGATGTCAGAAGCAATCAATAAGTTGAATGCCATCATAGTCAATAAGGACCCTGTTGACAGTATAATTAGGAACTTGGCTAATATAAAAAATCACAGTGACTTACCTACAATTATTAAAAGCAAATGTATTCCACCAGTAGGTGCTTGTACACCAAATATTTTTGGTAAAATAAAAACACATAAGACTGGCAAACCTATTAGGCCTATTGTTAATAAGAATTTATCTCCAACTATTAACTTAGAGAGAGCACTATTTAACTACATCAAACCATTCTACAATAGCCATGAAGCCAGTATTACTAATGCTACTGAAGTTATCAACAAGTTAAAAACAATTAAAACCTCCAATTTCACAATGGCCAGTTTAGATGTCATCTCTTTATATCCCAATACTCCAACAGATGTCGCTATTGACTTAGTTAATTCCAGATTGGATGAAGAAAGTCTTACTGATAAAGTCAGAAACAGTATTGTATCTGCATTATTTTTTGTTGCAAATAATAATTATTTCACATTTAATGGGATAATTTATAAACAGCAATATGGCGCCCCTATGGGGTCCCCAATTTCAGGGCTACTGGCCGAAGTCGTCCTGCAAGATATTGAAAACTGTATATTAGATCATTCTAATATATACTTACCATATGTATATCTCCGATATGTAGATGATATTTTACTGTTTTGGCAGCACTCCAATCTTGAAATGGATAATTTCATTGCTAAATTTAACAATTGTTATCAATCTATACAGGTTAGTAAAGAAATTGAGGTTAATGGCCAGCTAAACTTCTTGGATATATCTATACAAAAGGATAACGGCATTATAGAATATTCTGTATACCGGAAGCCATCATATGTACAGGCAATTATCCCAAGAGATTCTACACACCCTTGGAAATATAAGACTGCAGCATTCCGCTTTTATATTAAAAGAGCCATGACACACTCATCCAATAAAGAATTGGAGATCAAAGAGCTAAAATGGATTGAAAAAACTGCAGAAGAATTTGGATATAGTAAAGGATTAGTCAAATCTTTATATAACAACATTACGGCCAATTAATTAGTACTATTTTAAAAAAAGAATGTTACAACAACAATATTAACATTGCAGAAACAGTTATTGACAATGGAAGCATACTTACTACTACTAATAATAGATCAATTCTAAATAAATCTGGTGTTTATGTCATTCCAACAGTTACGGATGATAACCAAAAAGACAAAGTATATATCGGAAGTACGCGTAGAATATTTTTGACTAGATTAAATGAACATATTACGAACTGGACAAGAAAAGATGAAAAAACTTCATTAATACAACATTGTATCAAAAATCATGTAACTCCTGATTGGACTAACACAAAAATTCTAACATCACATAGATCACATGCCCAGATTCTAACCTCCGAGGCTGTAGTCATTGAGAAAACCAAAAGATACAACTGTAACGTTAATAGTCCAGTAGAGCTTCAGTTTGCATGGAGGTACCTTATTGAACAGAAGAGAAAACATTTCAAGAGGAAAAACATTAACAAAAAACATGTGACATCAAATATTACTTAAAAATACAGGTGAATATTTCTACGTGAAAGCTACTAGTGTATTTTTGTTTGACTACAGATGGCGACACCATTAATATGTGTAGTGGAACCCAAATCATGATGCGCAAATATCTACACGACAGGGCTGAACATATATTGGGGTTAAGCTGCATACCTGAGCGAGTGAGTGCGGTAATCCTAATGTCCGTGCACCTACCACTGATGATGGCTACAAATGTTAGCAGAAACTAGTTTGGTGCTTCGCATTCGGGAGATTTGTATGTTTGTATTTTCTTTTTCAAGATTGTTTATTTTTGAGGTTTTGGCAAAAGTATAATTCGTCTTCAGTTTTCATTATGTATCAAGGTGCTCGCGGTCAAGATTGTCTCCTCTTCAGGATTGTAGTTCGTTTTTAAAAAATTCAACAAGATTTTAATTCAGTTTCTTATTTCATCGATGTTAAAGGATTTTTTTGCATTGTAAAAATTCATCTTGTTTAATTTTATCTGGTGCAGATTTTACAATATCATGAATTTTAACTTCACAATTGAAAGAATTCACATTCTTAGATGACGCACATATGAAGCCCCGACAGCCACTATTTATATTGTAAGTACAGATACTTATTATTATTATACTTGACTTCAATTGCGAATACTATGTTAACGTCCTTTTGCAATCTCCCGATAGCTGAACTTGCATAACGTGTGAAACAGTATTTACAGACATTTAATGTCAACCGAATTAAAAAAAACGATCAAATTAGTTTTGAGTTAACATTTGGGACGTATAGTCCAATTTTACTTTCCTTTTTTGTTACTTTTTGTATGTACATTTGAGTTCATTCTCTTTTAGCGTTTTTCAACCTTTACGTTACATCTTCTCTCTCGCGGAATCAGGTTGTCAACAATAATGAGGTCAGAGCGTATGACATGTGACTGATAAAAACTGGAAGAGATATGATGTTAAAGCAGCTGGCAAAAAAGTGGAGATGGTGGTGTGATGCTGTAATTGTGGAGACCGTTATTTTGAAGTTTAATTTACTTGAAAGCGACAAGTAAGTATGGTTACACACACATATATGCACTATATTGACAAAAGTCACCTGACACATAAAAGAGAATCACAACATAGCATTTATCGGCATATATTAGTACGGTTTCGGTCCACCTCTGGCCTCAATGCATGCACTGATTCTCCGAAACATGCTTTCGACAAGGTTTTGAAACACAGCGATAGGTATGCGCTTCCATTCAGTACATAATGCTGCCGCTAACTGTTGCTTAGTAGTAGGCCTTGGTTCCAAACTTCTTATGTGGCGCTCTAATTCATCCCATAGGTGCTATATGGGATTAAAATCAGGGCTCTGTGATGGCCAGTCCACACACGATACGGAATTATCGTCAAACCACGCCGTAACAATCCTTGCTTTATGACTCGGTGCATTATCCTGCTGGTACCAACAAGGCTCGGTTCCGTAGTATTGCCACATAGTTGGTAGGGCATAATTGTTCAGAATATCGAGGTAGACGTGCAGGTTAACAGGTTTGTCCTTGGCAACCAATGGGTCTGCACCATACTACGAAAAACATCAACACACGAGTGCACTTGCAACTCCAAACGTGACCTTAGGAACAGTACACCGTGGTAAATAGCGTTCCCACGGTTGTCTCCATACCCACACACGACCATCAGACTGATGGATCGTTTATCTGGATTTATCAGTCCATAGGTTTCCTTTGATCTACGGCCCACGATGAATGTTATTTACACCATGCTGAACGACGAGTAACCTTCCGAGTGGTGATAAAAGGCTTATGAGCAGCAGCGTGACCACGGTAACATATGGAATAAAGTTTTCTGCGAATGGCACGTATACATACCGAGGTTCCACAAGACCTCACATGTATCCTAAGGTCTTGTGCAGTACTCCGTCGATTAGCTGCAATGACTCTCCTGAGGCTTCGGCGTCCTCTACCGCGGATTTTCGTTGGTCTGCCAATACGTTTACCTGCTTTAGGCAAGCCATGTGTCTTCCTCTTATTCAGTATTTCCAAAACAGTTGACATAGGTATGTTTAAATGCCTCTCGGTTTCTCTTATGGACAACCCACTAATATAACACCCAACAATCTTTCCTTTCTCAAAGACAGTTCTCTCCCGCCGCGACAGTTTCACTCAGCCTCATAGTACGCTATGATCGCGGTCAGCTGTGGGCTTGTTTTTACACGGTTTGCAGCTGTACCGCGCATCTTAACAACGCAGCGGGTCCGTTCAGTTTCTTTGGAAGGGTATCCGGTGATTTTGTCCATATTGTGTATATATACATATCTGCCTACTAACGTTAGTTAATCAGTTCTGAAGATTTAATACCAGTGTGATGAATTTAAGCTTGTTCGAACGTTACTTCTTCATAAATCGTATTCATGAGGTTGTAACAGAATAAAGGCAAAAATCCGTAAGTAACTAATTCTTTGGACTTTAATTCGAGTGACTCCTGTTTCACTTTAGGTGAAGTATTTAAGAAGAACTGACTGTACGTAGAGTTCAGTGAGCTATTTATGCACGAACGTTGCACATTATACTGAATTCAAGTTCCTGTTTTGCTAGTTGAACCAGTAATTTTGCTAAGAACGGACTCGTTTAAGAACGGACTCGTTTTAAGCCCCCTTAGCGCCCTCTTCGGGGCGCTACCCAGATATAATAAAAACTCCAGAAAGCAACCACATGTTATATTGGGTGTGTGCAAAAGTACTACCGTTTGTGTAATAGATGCGAATTGCGATCGGAGTAGTTACGTCACAGATGACGCTGCGCTGCCGAGTTTTCGGCCAATAGAGCGGGCAGCAGTAGAGCACATAGAGGCACTAGGTTTGTCCATGTAAGTCATTTGTAACGGAAATCACGCACGGTGAAACATGTCATGCGATAAGGAGCCCATTAGACATTGTTTACTGTAAGAGTCCAATAAAGGCAGTACTTGACAGATGCTGCGGCTCGCCGCAGCATCTGTCCAGTGTATGGGGAGGATGCGGTTGATGATAGCACATGTCGCCGTTGGTTTCGGAAATTCCGAGACGGAGACAGAAGCTGTAAAGATCAAGCACGTCCTGTACGTCCATCTGTGTTTTCTGACAAGGATGTTGATCAAGCTATAACAAATAACCTATATTCAACCATTCAGGAAATAGCGGAAACGTTGTCGGTACTCAGAACAAAAGTCGAAAGACGGATGCATGCCCTTGGGTTCATCACCAAGTGCGATAACTGTATTCCGCACCAAGTTTCTACAAAGCAACGAAAGGAAAAAATCCGTACCTGTGTTTCTTTGCCTTCTCATCACGAAAATGAACCGTTTTTGGTACGAATTGTAACGGGTGTTGAGAAATGGGTACTGTACCGTAATGTAAAGCTTCGACGGACTGTGTGCCAAGGTGCGGAGCCTGCTCCATCGACTTCAAGAGGAGGACTGAAATCCTAAAAATGTTTTGCTGTGTATTTGGTGGGATGTGCTGGGAATAATCCACTGGGGGTGTTGGCACCTAACCGAATGATGACTGCTGACCTGTACTGCCAACAGTACGACAGATTGCTAGAACAACGGACATCGAGGTGGATAGCACTCGTCAATCGCAAAGACGTGATCTTTTATCATGATAACGCCAGATCTCATGCGGCTTTAATCACTCGGCAAAAATTACTGGACTTTGGTTGGGAAGCGCTAACTCACCCGGTGTATTTCCCTGACCTGACCCCTACGGACTGCAACACCTTTTGCGATCGTTACAGAACACCTTTTCTGTCAAAAGCTTCGACAATGTGGACGATGTCAAAACGTTTTTACTCTAAAACACAGTAGCTTTTTTCGGCGTGGGATCAACCTACTCATAGACAGATGGAAAGAGTTCTTACAGAATGATGGCAATTATGTGAAATACTAGGGGCGTTAGTTTTCGTGTTCTCCTGCTTTCTTTGTAGTCTACAAAAACGGTTATAACTTATGAACACACGCAAGAAATAGGCAAACTTGGGTATCATGATTGGAGCACTTGAAAATTAAGTGTTGAGAACCGGAAATGTTAGAAAATCTTAGAAAGACCTTTGCTGAGAGGGTCAGATTATTTCTATAGGTGTGTAGCACAGTTTCTGTTACGATGTTTCGTAATTTATTTTGTGTTATCTACATCATTTCCCCATTTCGTGAAACACTTCCGTAACCGTAGGACTTAGAAAGAGAGCGCTAGAAATCCAATGATGTGGTTTTAACACCGAAATCAAAACGAATCTGCTAAACAATTTCGGCGTATTATACTGAGGAGCAGCCAAACAGTCAGATTATTCTCCTTGGCAACATAGATAGGCCTTAAAACAGCGGCTTGTATCTGTAGTATCTTCCTTCAAAAGGGTATTCGTCACCGCGTATGAGAAGATTCAGGCGCAGTAGTAATCCTAATGACTTCCAGCGGAATGCAAGCCTCGTGTGCTCAAGGACAAAAGCAACTGGTCCAACCGCGTGCTAAATTAGGCGGATCTCTCCACGGGAGTTGCTACCTTCGAGTTATTGATCAGTGCGAAAGTGTCTTCGTTGCTGCTGCAGGAGTCCATCACGGAAGTACCTATAGTCGCCTCCTGGCAGACATGATGCTTCTCTCTCTCTCTCTCTCTCTCTCTCTCTGTTTCTCCCATCCCGCCTATTATTCGGAACTGTTCCCGACCGACAAATCTTCAACCGCGTAACCTCATGTGAGAGATCAACGTCAATGGGGGATTAATAGGTTCATTCGCGACGTGCTTGCTCCAGGATTATGTTTCTGATGATTCTACTGGGATTAGTCGCACGTACTAGGAGTCGGAATGTAGAATAAGATAACATAACTTAAGAGAATTCGGTGGTTTCTGCTAACCTTTACCACAATATAAAGGTGATTTATTTGTGTACTTCCGAAATTTCATTAGACTTATTACGGAAGCTGTCATCTCTTAAGCTTTTAATGAGCATAGTAGTTGAGAAAAACATAAAACAAAAATACTTTTAGATTTCCGCGCGATCTAAAGCATAGATTTATTCCTAAAGTAGTGGATCGATTAATTTCAGTAAGGGTACATTTCCCAGGAGTAAAACTAATTGAGAGAATGCATTTCAAAAGGTGGGAGGTGAAAGCAACTAAAAATATTTAAATGAAACGGTGATCCAAGTTGCATTTCGGTGGAAATATCTCTCAGTTAGTGTCTTCAGTTGCATTTTTTTCTTTGGCGAAGTTCAGTACATAGTATAATACCTTTAACCACTTGTGTTTAAAAAAAGGAATATTGTAGAACTTGAATTATATCTTAGTTGGTTCAAATTCTACAATTTTTAAATCAGAAGATGGCGCAAGTTGTGATTTTTTGAAACAAAGGTGGTTTAAGTTGAACATCTCGAGAGATATCTCTCACCTTGTTCGGTGATCCAAGTTGCATGTCGGTGGAAATATCGGTGAGCTACTTCTCTCACAATGAAACGGTTACCCAAGTTACATATTGGTAGAAATATCTCTGAATTAGTGACACAAGTTGCATTATTTTTTTGGCGAAGTTTCGTACCTAGTAACTTGAACCACCTTTCTTTAAAAAAAAAGTGGAACTTAAATCGATTCTTCGCCCTCAATAAAACGGCAATACAAGTTGCATATCGGTAGAAATATCTCTCGGTTAGTGGCGTAAGTTGCATATTTTTCCTTTGGAGAAGTTTAGTACTTAGTAACTTAAACCACCTTTGTTTTCAAAAAAAAAAAGTGCAGAACTTGAACCATGTAATGTTCTATTGTGGAACTTGAACCATATCATGATGGTTCAAGTTTTACAATTTTAAAATCGAATGTTGGCGCACGTTACATAGTTTTTGAAACATTGGTGGTTTAAGTTGCACATCCCGGGAAACCTCACATACGTTGTTCATGTTCCACAAATTTTATATCGAAAGAAAATTCAAATTCCACGTCGCTGTAAATATCTCTTAGTTCAGCTTGCACATCTTTTAAAATGAAAATGTGGTTAAAATTGTACATTGCTGGAAATGTCTTCAAGTAGTTCAAGTTGCACGTCGCTCGTAATAGCTCTTAGGTAGTTCAAGTTGCGCAAACCAGAAATGTCTCTTTAGTTGTTCAAGTTGGACATCGCTCGTAATTGCTCCAGGTAGCTTAAGATGCACATGATTGGTATTAGCTCACTTAGATCAAATTGCACAATACCGGATTTGCTTCTGTAGTAGGTCACGTTGCACATCGCTCGTGATATCTCTAAATTAGTTCAGCCGCACCGGTGGCGCAGTGGTCTAAGCGATGGCCTCTGATCATTCGTCCGAACGGGGTCCGGGTTCGAATCCCGGTGAGGCATGGATGTTGTGTATGTCTTACGGCACTGGCTCTCTCCCTTCGCTGGAACCAGTGACCCCAAATTAGGGACGGGCGACGGCTTATAGCCCATTGAGTTGTTCACGGTGGTCGTTAAACCTCCAATCACAAAAAAAAAAAAAAGAGTTCAAGTTGCACATGGTTGGCAATAGCTCTCAGGTAGTTCAAGTTGCACAAAACCAGAAATGTATCTGTAGTAGTTCAAGTTGCACATCGGTCGTACTGTAGCTCTCAAGTAGTTCAAGTTGAACATAGCTGGAACAGCTCTCAGGTAGTTCAAGTTGCATAGCGCCGTAAATGTCCCTGTAGTAATTGAAGTTACACATCGCTCGTAATAGCTGTCGGGTAGTTCAAATTAGACAAAACCGGAAACGTCTCTGTAGTACTTCAAGGACAAAATCGAAATGTCTCTGTAGTAGTTCACATCGTTCGTAATAGCTCCAGGTAGCTCAAGTTGCACAATACCGGAAGAGTTTATGTTGTAGGTCAAGTTGCACATCGCTCGTAATAACTTTCAGGTAGTTCAAGTTGTACATTTCTAGAATTGTATCTGAGGTGCTTCAATTTATATAATTTTTGAAATCAAAATGGGCTTAAGTTGCACATTGCTGGAAATATCATAGGTTAAAATTTCTTCTTCCGAAAAGTCTTTCATATCTATAATTGCTTAAACCCTGGATCCGCTGTTGTTAGTAGCCCACTAGTCGATTGAAACCACTCTTTCTGCTGACTCTTTGTACTGCTAGGTTTGAGTTCAAATCCCCCAACAAAGTATAGGTTATGCTCTTACCTTTCCAGTACTGGTTTCCTACCTGTAATCCGTTATTCCAAAATTACGGATGAGCGAGTATCTATAGATGCTCATTCGGGGAATGGCACTAAGTTTCGCTAAAGGAGAAAAAAAAAAGAAAACACGTGAGATTACCCTCGTACTCTGTAGATAATTTATGCTATGCATCTTTGGCATGCCAAGATCATTTTGGGTGCGAAATAAAACGAGTAATTCGAGAGTAGACATTTATTCACGTACAGCATATTGCATTTATTCGCGTCACTCTCACACGACCACACCAAACCACATTCCAGTACATATTAGGTAGAATTAAATCATAACAACAAACAATAAAGTTTACTAATGCCCAACATCGAACGGTACCCAGGTAGGAGGTAGGTGGATTAATGAATGTTAATTTTGCAAAACGAATGAAAGAAGATACATATGTGAGTCATAAAAGTAAATATTTACTAAACTATGACCGCGGCGATAGTATTATTTCAATTGCTCAGGTTTTCGAAAACAACATTTATTTATATTATTATTTTTTTTATATATTATTATTTTTTTTATATATTATTATGAGTTAGGTGAACATGAGAAACGACCCTAACACCGATTAATTGATCAAATGTGATGTAGCTATGGAAATCCATCTGCGCATGCACGGTCTAAAATTTGACCTCAAGACAGAAAGATAAGCTGAGTCGCAAGTGTGGTGATGAGGGGATTGGTAAATTTTGGTTTTTGATATCTACAGTTTACACCCTATCGTTTTATACATATTTTAAAGCTACTGTTAATAGCAGGTAACTTCCCCTTGCGGTGGAGGCTTCGAAATGAAGATATATTTCGCTACTGCGCATGCTTTAGATATGATCAAAAATTTATTTTTATAATGGCATTTGTCACATTTATTATCGGGCTCTGTAATGTACGCAGATTAATACTTCGATTTGCATTGATGGAGAATATTTATGTACATCAGACTCTGAAATACAAAAGGGATTTATGAATAAGTCTACGTTACTCCTTTTAAATTAAAAAGCAGAAAATCGAGTTAAGTATGACTTGTACAAAGATGTAACAGCTGATTTGTATTTTAAATGATCCACGGCAAAATTACTGCAGTTCCTGAAGATTTGCTGATTTGTTGGTAAATGATCAAGTTTTCCCTGATCTAAATTATTGCAAAACAAATTCAACTTTAATTTAAAACGGTTGACTTCATTACATAAAAATAAAATGAATAAATAATAACACAAAGAACTGTACACCAACTATGCATACGATAGTATAACTATATTAATTATCCGAATTTATTGGCGTATATTTTATCTACGCCTATAAATTCGGATAACTGGTATAGTTATACTATCGTATAAAAGGAATCCAGAATAAAATAAAATATAAATAAATAATAATAAAATAAAAATAATTATTATTGTCAGTGAAAGTTAAATTAGAAAAACAAAGTTACTGCTTGGGCTACTGGGGGCCAATGTTTCTCCCCACGGGCCTAGGGTTGGCCACCCCCGCCATAGATAAACGTATAGCAGGGGTGGCACTGTATTTTCGCTCTATGTGATCTATAAACATTCGTCTGGAGACTCCGGCCATAACTAAGGTCATGTGACTCGGGGTATTTATCATTCTTGAAATTTCACGTTTTTTATTGTATAGAAAACTGAAGCTCCCCTTATCAGTATCTCATGAGCGAACATGATATTTCATAAGGACTCACTTACTCAACGATTTTTTCAGTTGCTATGCGCTGTTTAAAAAATAACGTGGACAGAGCGATTACATCGTGTATTTTTATATTTATCTCCACGTATTTGAAATATATTCACCGAAATATACTCACTTACTGTATATAACAGCATGTTTTCTCTTGTTTTGATCGATATCTGTGCTCAAATATCAATTTTTAACGAAAACCCAAGATTTTGCAAGAGAATCATCACCCTGTGGTGGGTTGCGGTGCTAAAACTCAACGAAGTCTGAGTTAATGTTTTCAAGTGACATTTTAGCGTTCATGTGATATCATTCTTGTAAAGAAGCTAAAAAGCAAGTGAAAATAAACTACGTAGCTCTATAAGTTATTTTTCGTAAATTAATCTTTTCCCTCTTTGTTCCTTGGAGATTATATATATGTGAAAACTTACTTTTGTCCCTAATCAACAGAAGAAATCAAAAGAGAAAGTGTTACTTTTCTTGTAGCTTGCTTTCCTGATTGCTGCAGAAGTCCTTAGAGTAAGTACAATGTAGCGAGACTCTTAATGTTATTAGAGATAGAGAAGAGATAGCTTTCTGAAAATGAGTAGACTGACACGAACTAAGATAATGAACAACAGTTTTAAAAATTCCGTAAGTAAAAGAAAAGAAACTGAGTAAGCTGCATAGCTCATTATAAAAGAAATAAAAGATGGCACCGAAATTTCGGTTATAATGAGTGCGTCTTTTAAAATCTTTCTGACACGAATAAAATATTTTAATATCCTTTATAGTCAGTGGACCCCGTTAAAAAATTACCCGGATTTGTACAAACCATAAAACATCTAAAAACGGAAACAGATACTTTCTCCTCCTATCGGCTGGTAAGTATGTTACAAAAATTAATAAACTATTCAAAAAAGGTTTCTCGCAGATGAAAGAAGTTATATACTCTCAGATGAAGAAACAAAGGGACCTTCAAATCGAAAAGTTAGAACAAGAGATTTCGAGAAAAACATGATATAAGTTGTCACCACCTAACGGAAGAATTTTGAATAATGGTAAGTTAGAAAATATACGAAAATTATTCTTCATTGCAAAAGCTATGCTATGAAAAAAAATATATATTTTTATATTCATCACTTGGAAGTAGCGATACGAATATTTATAAGTTTGTAAAATCATACAATGCATTTATATGATACGCTTTCCAACATACCAAAAATCATTACTCAAGTTATGGAGATAATGGCTGTTGAATAAATCTCGCTGCTGTGCCTTGACCTTTCACCCCATTTCGATGATAATCAACTATTTATGGTATTCAGTATTAAAAGATTTTTTAAATCGGTCTTTTACAAGAAGAGATATAGAGAAAAGCAGATTAAAAATCTGTGCCTCTAGCGAGAAGATTTTGCATTATTTTTGTAAGGAATTGTTCACAAGTACTTTTGGTAGTTAGCAGTATCTGATTGAAAAAATATTTTTTCAATTGTTTTTTGCACGCACAGGTATTGCTGTAAGTATGCTGTAAACGCAAATGCTAAATTATACATTCTGGTGGCAAAGATGTGAACTAAGGAACATTTTATATATGTAAAACATTTCACAGTAGAAAGCTATCCGATGAGAAAGAATTTTTCAAATTGGACAATTAGAAGCAGAGATATTGAGAAAAATGAGATATATATCTACGACCAATGGCGGAAAAAACTATGCAATATTATACGCAGAGGAAATTTTTTATAGATTAATGGTAAATGAGAAGTATCAGACCATAAGAAGTATCAGACCGTGTTTTTTTTCAATCGAATCTTCAATAGCACAGATATCGCTGAAAATACATCAGAAACAGAACTATACGCTCCCCACCAATTCTTGGAGAAAAAGAACCGGTTTTTCCCCAAAAATAAAAATTATATGCGACACATTTCACACCAGGAGATTTATGGTATGTAAGAAACAATTTTTCAAATCGATCATTTAGAAACAGAGATATCGGAAAAATTGTCATTTGCCGTTACGTCCCTTAAGGGAAAAACTATGCATTACTTTTAAGAGAAACGCTACCCAAATTAGTTTCAGTTATAAATGGCATCGAAAAGAAAGAACATTTATTTCAATCGGATATTTAAAAGCAATGGTATGGGATAACCCTCATTTTTGAATTCGATAGCATTTTCATTTTCGCCGTCTAGCGGTAAAGTCGTGCATAAAACAATAATAAAATAAATAAAATATTTTGAAGTAGGACTGTCAGTTACAGAGTTATGGTGTCCAAAGAGAAACTGACGGACGTACAAAGTGATATAATAAGTTCGTACTTCTTTTTACAAAAGATGAGCTAAAAAGATTGTAGTTAAGTACATTTATAACTAAGAAGAGTAGATACATTTTTAAGTACCTACACAATATGGTACACAATCAAAAACAAAAGGAAGAACAGAAGTTTTAGAACGTAAAGTTTTACATTTAAATATGCAGTTTATAGCGATTGATGCATGTCATACATTTCTAGTACAAAAGCGTTTTCCATTCTTTTCGTACAGTTATTTAGGAACTTTTCACTCCCCGAAGATGGATATTCATATGAGCATGAATGACACTTTAAGTAAGTTAGATGCACTTTAATATGGGTTTAATATGCATCAGAACTGTCCAAAGTCATTCCAATAATTACCTACTTGACCAGATGTTAATATAACTATAGACGTGCTTACCGGGGTTTACTTACTTCTTTAGCAAACACTGCTTTAAGACAAGAGCTGTTCAGAAACCGAGTTTTAATCCTTATGATTCATGGACAGCTAGCTTCATGTCGCGGTGGATGTCTATTTACACTCTCTTCTCTAAGATTAATGACGAAGCTACATAGAAGAGGAAGCTTACTCCTAGTGTTTTCCTCGAAATCGTTGCATCTATGCTAATTGTTTCCCCATCGACGTCCTCAAATTTCGAGAGATAAGAATTTTCGATAAGTCAATCTGCAGTACTTTCATGTTTCGTTTTAAATACAATTCAGTAAATTTATGGTCACCCACGTTAATTCAGGACTACTAAAAGTCAAAGTTCTTGAAAGAAACTCAAGTTTAAATTTAAATTGCGAACACTACTTGTAATAATGGAATACATCCTTGGCAAAGAAATAAATTATCTTTTGGTTCACTAAATATGCCGAAACTGATATAAAATACCAAACTGATTTAAATGTTAGTTATACATTTCTGGACGTTGTTTGAGTTAATAAGAGGTGAAGCACTTGAGAACGTTAACGTTTTTCTTAAAAAATGATTTTGACAAACGATTAGTGCCAAATATCGCAGAGAAAGAACTCTTTTGCAATGCACAAATTACCAAGTGGTGAATTGCACACATTTTAAAAATTGCTTCTTTATCAAACGGGAACAAATATCTCCTCATTGCTGCGTTAAGATCGATGACAGATTTGATTGACGCAAACAGGCAGGCAGACAGAGTGAGAAAAAGTGAAAGACAGAATCACTGAACTCGAGAGAGAGACACAGACAGACAGAGACAGAAGAAGAAATTTTTCAAGATAAAACAAAAAGAGACAGAGGAAGAAGAAATTCAAAAACTAAAAAGAGACAGAAAGGAAAGACTTATTTCTAGAGAAATGGCCAAGAAAGTAGGAAAAAGATATGCGAAAGACAGAGAGCTGTAGCAAGAGGAAGAGTGCAATTCAGTGAGATAGAGGAGGAAGGTGCCAAGGAAAGTCAGGGACAAAAGCTGATACACACATGTAGAAAAAAGAACTAAACATAATGATAAAGTAAACGAAATAAATGATGTTAATATACTGTAAGTGCGAGAGAGAGACGAAAAGGAAGATACGGGAAGCAGTAGGGAAAGGGAAACAAATTCTAATAATGAACGTAGGAGTGGCGTAGAATGAGAGAGAAAACGTGAAAGGAAGTAAGAAATAAATAAAATATTGAAAGCAGAAGCAGCATAGAGAAAAGCAGAATGAAAGTTAGAGAGAAAAAGAGTGAAAGGCAATAAAAGCAAGGTGACAAAAAGAAAAGTGATAGATAAAATTGAATTGAAAGAACGTATTTAAGGGAAAAGAAAACATTAATGAGGAAAAGAGAGAGAGAGAGAGAGAGAGAGAGAGAGAGAGAGAGAGAGAGAGAGAGAGAGAGAGAGAGAGAGATACAGCAAAAAGACATAAAGATACAAGTTTTTGCAGTGGGTAAGGCCGAAATTCAGATAGAAAGAAAAAGGCAGAAAAACAAAAGAAAGGATAAAATCGAGAAGAAAAAGGGACATAAACACAATATGCAAGAAAGAAGGATTGAATGATAGAAGATATGTGTAGTGGAGACTGTTGAGAAGAGGGTGATAGTCAGAGCTATGCAGTTAGTGGAATTGATAATTAGAAGTAACCATGGCGTAGAAAGAATGATGATGCCACAGGGATAGAATAGAAAAACTTAAAAGGAGGAAAATAATATCTTCAAAAAATTAGTTGGAGGGAGAAACAGAAAAAATACACGAAAAAAATGCAAAACTACAAGATTAAGAAATAGGGAGAGATAGACACAAGGGAAACGGTAGCAAGAAGAACGGAAAAGTAGAAAAGAAGCATCCGAAATGAAGAGAGAAATCGGAATGAAAAGCGAAAACCTCCCAGCACTTGTCTCTCGTGAGCGACAAAAAACAGCATTTCCCAAATAAATAATGTAATGTCTTCTAAAAGTAGTTTCTCTCTTATACCGCACTACTATCAATTTTCTTTATTCAAAATAATGATTGCCTCTCAGCGGCTTCAGTGACATACGTGTTCATTAATGTGCTTATCTTACTTTCTTCGGAAACATTCAAAAAACAAGGAACTAAAATCAACATTAATTTATTTCAACTCTAGTCTGAAGAAGGCTTTATACCTGCAATCAAAAATATAAGAAAGAACATAATTTCTATGATGTTAGCTAACATAGGTGTGGAATTCACCAATCATCGGCTCTTTCACATTGTTAATACCGAACTACGTTTGAAGGATTTATTCAGGTAGACATCGGACTGAAGCTCAGAGGGAAAAAAGGGAGACAGATTGAGAAAATTCTATTTTAAGTAGCCCTCGAAGGTAAATCAGTCTTATTTAGTATTACTGCTTTTGCCACCACAAGAAGATGGAGTTTAGCAATAATGGTATTCTGACTCTTCACATTACCGTCATTCCGTGAAAGCGGGATAAATTATCTTTTCTAGCGATACAAGAAAATTAGCTTCTCTAAAATTTATATTTCTTAAGAATAAATAAAATTAACATTAGAGACTTTTTCTTTTTTCCTTTTCTTTATTTTTCTTAATTTTTACTGCATTAATGCATGTTCTTATTCCTCAGGACTTAACCAGTAACAAAAAATAATGCGAATCTCTGAGTTACTGACTTTAAAGTATATTTCACACATTCACACATGCAATAACTCTTTGAATCTTTATATATATATATATATATATATACTAATAAAATTAATGCAAGCTGAATTTAGTTATGATACAATGTACAGGCTTGAGAGGTTTGTTTTTGATTGTAATGCTTTTTTGAGTCTCTTTGCATTAATAATGTTGTTTTTGTTTTTTATTTTTTTAATTGTGGTTTACAGTGGTATTTTTTAACGATAATATATATATATATATATATATATAAATGTGTTGAAGGTGTTCACAGGTATGTGGAGTCACGCTGACTGCAGTGCATCTTGCAGATGCTGGAAGGTGCGTGGTGGAGGATCCTTAGAACTAACAACATGATCCAGGTGGTACCACAGATGCTCAATTGGATTTAAGTCTGAGGAATTGGAGTGCCAGGGAATTAGAAGTCTTCATCGTGCTCTTACAACCACACTCGGAGATTTCCAGCTGTGTGACACGTCGCATTGTCGTGATAGAAGATCCCCTCCGTCCCAGGGAAGACAATCAGCATGTATGGGTGTACGTGGTCTCTAAGGATGGATTCATAACTCATTCGGTCAATAGTACCTTCCACAGGAATGAGTGATCTTAGAGAATGACACGAAAATATTCTCCAGATTATAACGCTGCCCCCACCAGCTTGTGTTATTCCAGCAATGGTTGAAGAGTGTTTGTTCTCCGATGTTTCTCGCCTTATACGCCAACGCCCATCCGTTCGATGAACCAGAAAACGTGACTCATCGGAGAAGGTAATATTTTGCCAATCATCGGAGGTCCAATTATGATACTGCAGTGCAAATGCAAGCCTTTTCTGCCAATGCACCTTCGTTAGCATAGGTGCAGTGACCATCCGTCTGCATCGGAACCCTTTACGCTGCCGAGTACGCTGAACTGTCGTTTTGGAGACACTTCCGGTAGCCACCTGGTTCAATCGGCAAGTGAGTTGAACCACTGTATGGTGTCGATTGGCATTCACACACCTTCGAAGCTGACATTCACCTCTCACATGAGTGGCACGTGGCGATCCGCAGTTACCTCGTCGCTTATTAGCAATGGTTTCATTTTTTCAATTACGATTCACTTTAACCACAGCAGCACGTGAACAGTTCACAAAACTGCGTTGCTTCAGAAATACTGACACCCTGGTCCGAAAGCCGAAAATCAGCAAATCTGATAAATTGTCCCTTTTATCCATGACAACAACAGATCTCTTTTCAGAATGCCAACAGCACATCTTATGTACCCTCCAAGACAACTCACCACACGTGCGTTCTTTCATTATTTATGCGCCGTTGATATCAAAAGTAGAAGGTGGTCACAATAATGTGAACGAGCGTGTATATATATGCACTGCCGGAAAGTGAAAAAAGAACACCAAGAAGGAATTGGCGAACGATCATGAAATTTACATATGTCAATGGAGTCGAACTTACGTAGGTGTGATGTTAATATCGGGACCAACCGGTGAGCGCTTACGCCATAGCATGGCATATTATGCAAATTATCGTCCGTGGTAATTAAGGATTACGGCGAAGTGAATGTAATCAGTCGTCGGCGTGCGGACACGTGCGAAGATCCTGAAGACGCTGCAATGCCTGGGCATGGAAGACGTGTTCGAGTTCAGCAGTTATCGGTTATTGAGCGAGGTCGTCTAGTTGGACTCCGCTAGGCCGGGTGGTCGTATCGTCGTATTGCGGAGCGAATTGGACGGGAAGTATCGGTGGTGGTACGATGGTGGCGTAGATGGTCCGAGGAACATTCCGACACGAGAAGACATGGAACCGGGTATCACAGACGGACTGATGAGCGGACCGATCGACGCATAAGAAGAGCGGCGTTGTCAAGCAGAACATCCACTTTGACGCAGATCCGAGCTGCCGTTGCACCTGAGGTGACTGTGCAAACAATCCGCAACCGTCTACTGGATGCAGGACTACGTGTACGTATGCCGCTGGCATGTGTAGCTCTGACTCCAGCCCGCCGTCAGGAACGGCTGCAGTGGTGTCGCCAACGTCTGCACTGGAGAACGCAATAGCGGTCTGTCGTGTTCAGCGATGAAAGCAGATTCTGCTTGGGAGCCTCCGATGGCCGTATGCGTGTTCGCAGACGCACAGGGGAGCGTCTCCACCCTTCTTGCATCCGCCAGCAACACACAGGGCCTACACCTGGTCTCCTGGTGTGGGAAGCGATCAGCTATCGATCCCGTACACAACTAGTGTTTGTACCGGGTACGTTAAACAGCACCTCCTACACCAACAAAATAATTCAGCCCTTTGTTGTGCCATTTGTAAGGTCGGTCCATAGTGGTGTTTCCCAGAAAGATAACGCAAGGCCAAACACGGCCCGTGCAACGCAACATGCACTTCAGGGTGTGAGCTAACTTCCATGGCCTGCACGTTCAACGGATATGTCCCCCATTGAGCACGTTTTGGATTTTATGGGAAAACGACTTATCCGGTCTCCACGGGCAGCCACGACCATCCCCGATTTACGCGGCCAGGTTGAGGATGCTTAGAACTCAATACCCGAAACTTACATCCAACATCTGTACGACGGACTCCATGCCAGAATTACACATTGTGACGCAGTTCATGGTGGTTCAACCTCGTACTAACCATGTTACATGGAAATGTTATTTTTCAGTTTACCAGCAAGTACAGCTGTATTTTGCCATAATGTTTTGATCACGTTATCCTCTGTACTCTGTTATTAGGCGGTATAAATTTCGTTGGTATCAGACGTCTCCTTCTTGGTGTTTTTTTACTCTTTCCGCCCGTGTATATCATCATCATTGTCAACCATTATCAATCCACTGCTGGACGAAGATCTCCCCAAGTTTCTTCCACAACGGTCTATCTTGAGCCAATATCCTCCATGTCACTCCACATATTTTCGAATTTCATCAACCCATCTTCCATGTGGTTTTCTTCTGGGTCTTTTCCTGTCCCTTGGAATCCAATCTAAAATTTCGGGTGTCCATTGATGGTCTGTCCTTCTGGCAGTATGTCCAGCCCATTGCCATTTCAGGGATTTAACTCTGATCATGATGTCTTCCACTCTTGTCCTTTTTCGGATCCACGACTTCCTCTTCTTATCTCTTATGGTTACACCAAGCATGCACCTCTCCCTACTTCTTTGAGGTGTCTGCAGCCTTTGTATGTTTCTTTTAGTTAAGGTCTACAACTATGCACCATACGTAAGCACTGGAAGGATGCATTGATCAAACACTTTTCTTTTAAGACATAATGGCATATTGTTCTTGAAAATTATGCTGATTCTTCCAAAATCTCTCTAGGCAAGTTTTGTACGCCGATTAATTTCTTCATCGATGTGACCCTCACTTGATATCTGCTGTCCAAGATAAACGCACGTGTCTGCTATCTCCAGCTTCTCTACACCAATCGATAAATCTTCATTTCTTGTAAAAGCATTGAAAATCACTTTTGTCTTCTGAAAGTTCATTTTAAATCTCACTTCTTTAATCTTGTCAGCAAGTTCCTGGATTATACTCTGCAACTCTGATTGGGTAGTTGCAAAAATGACTATGTCATCAGCCAAACGAAGGTGGGTTAGATAATCTCCATTAATCTTTATCCCTTTGTTTTCCCAGTTCAGTGATTGAAAGACATTTTTCAATATGGCATTCAAGAGTTTGGGAGATATAGTGTCAGTTTGTCTCACTCGCTTTCAAAATTTTATGGGTGCTTTAATCTCAAATAACCAAATCTTTGCATTGTATTTTCATTAATGTTATTAATAATATTAATGTATGCAGCTACAATATCGCAGGATTTCAAAGCCATTGTAACTGCTGATGGTTTCACCGAATCAAAGGCTTTTTAATAATCGATAAAAGCCATGCACAATGGAAGTTCATATTCCCTCGCTCTTTCAATTAGTTCCCTCAGTACGTGGATATGATCTATTGTGCTGCAGCCACTCCTGAATCCAGCTTGTTTTCTCGGTTGAGCCATGTCCAGTGTTACCTCAAGCGGTGTGAAAGAACTTTAGTGAAGATTTTATAAACCACTGATAGGAGGCTGATAGGTCTGTAGTTCCTGAGTTCCTCAATGTCACCATTTTTATGTAGCAAGATCATTGTAGCGTTGTTCCAATCCTCAGGAATCTTTCCTTCATTAAGGCATCGAGTGAAAATTTGGGCGAGTACTGTTTCGATTTCTCCACTTGCTTCTTGTATGATGTCTACAGTAATTCCATCTTCCCCTGGAGCTTTTCCCCGCTTCATGTTCTTGATTGCATGTGCAACTTCTGCTAGGAGGACTGGAAGAACTCTGGTACTGGTACCTTTCATGTTGTCTGGAGTACATGCATAATCCCTTTCATATAATTTGGAGTAGAAATCTTTCATTCTTGTCAAAGTTTCGCCTCTATTTCTTGTTACAGAACCATCTTCTTTTCTCAGAGCCATAATCTGTTTTCTTCCCTTACTGAGATGTCCCTTTGCTATCTTTAGACTTTGGTTGTTTTCAATTGCTTTACTCACAAATTCACAGTTGAATTTCCTTTCGTCTTCAGTGATACCTTTTCGTACTGTCTTGCATAGCTCTATATATTCCACTTTGGAAGTCACATCTTCTTTAGTTGTCCTCATCTCTCTTCTTTTTTGCATCAACAATTTGGTTTTTCCTGATAATTTGTTCACATGCAACTTGTATGTATATATATACACTGAGTGGCCACTTTATTATGACCATCAGACAGTTTTAAGCAAATGAACTGTGGCTGCACGCTGTTGCCGCCAAAGGGCGAGGCTAGTATAAAAATGGAAAGCCTAGTGCTTGCGACTGTAGTAGAAATGATTTGTGGGTGACGAGATGGGTACAAAATGCGATTTGACGGACTTTCAACGTGGGATGATTGTAGGAGCCCGGAGCCATGGAGCGAGTATCATAGAAACTGCCGCATTCGTCAAATGTTCCAGAGCGGCTGTTGTTAAAATGTTTAAAGACTAGACTCTCAGCCAAAAAAAAAAAAAAAAACTGGGTCTCTACGTGCAACGTGTGCTCGTCATCGACTAGTGACTGCTCGGGCGGAACGGAGAGTGTCCAGACTGGCAACAGATAACAGGAGGGCAAAAGTGCTGCAAATTACATACCATCTTAATCAAGAATCCGCTCAAATGATCTCTGCACGCACAGTTCGCCGTACACTGTATCGGATGGGATATGGCAACTGAAGGCCTGTTCGAACACCTTTGCTGTCTAAAGTTAACAAGAAAAAACGTCTCAGTTTACACGGGAGCACAAGGATTGGACAGTCAATAATTGGAAGCAAATTATGTGGTCCGATGAATCACGTTTTCAGTTGCACCATGCCGATGGCCGAGTGAGAATTTGGCGGAAACAGCACGATAGCATGGATCCCAAATGCATTGCTACAACCCTTCCAGCTGGTGGAGGCAACGTTATGGTTTGGGGACAG
The DNA here is from genome assembly GCA_039090855.1 of Macrothele yani. NCBI lineage: Eukaryota > Metazoa > Arthropoda > Arachnida > Araneae > Macrothelidae > Macrothele > Macrothele yani. The sequence continues at coordinate 144,251,186 of CM077002.1, forward strand.
TTTTACTTGCATAATTTGGGCCCTTTAATTCGTGTTCATCAACGTTTGACTGGCATATCATATCTAAACATCGTTGCGGACCAAGTGCATCCTGTCAGGTGGATGGTTTATCCCAATGGCGATGGCTACTTTCACCAAGAAAATGTGTCTTGCCATAGTGCTTGTATTGTACAGGATCAGTTATAGGAACATGCCGGTGAGTTTACTTTGCTTAGGTGGCTCCCACAATCTCCAGAACTCAACCCCATTAAGAATTTGTGGAATGAAGTTGAACGAGCCATGAGACAGCTGGATCTACAACCCTGCAATCTCACACGCCTGGAAAGTGCTATTCATCAAGCATGGTATCCTATTCCACAAACCACCTATCAACATCTCGTGGTGTCCATGCCACAAAGAATCGACACAGTATTAAAGGCAAAAAGTGGCCCAACGAAGTACTGAGGGGGTGGTCATAATAAAGTGGTCACTCAGTGTATATATACTATATTGACGAAAGTCACCGGACACCTAGAAGAGGAAAAACAACATAGCATTTATTCACAAATATTAGTACCGTGTCGGTCCACCTTTTGCCTCAATGAAGAAGTTCTCTTCGAATGGTACGTGTGCATACGGAGATTCCACCATTTCTTCACACCTGTACACCGATGTCTTGTGCAGTACTCCGTCGATTAGTTGTAACGACTTTCCTGAGGCTTCGAACTCCTCTATCACTGATTTTTTTTTTGGTCTGCTGGTATGATTCGCTGCTTCAGGCACGCCATGTGTCTTCCACTTATTCGGTACATCCAAAAGAGTTGACTTGGGTATGTTTAAACGCCTCTCGGTTTCTCTTATGGACAACCCACTAATATAACACCCAACAATCTTTCCTTTCTCAAAGCCAATTCTTTCCCGCCGCGACTTTTTTTACTAAACCGTACAGTGCGATATGATTGCGGTCAGTTGCAAGCTTGTTTTTGTACCGTTTGCAGCATTTGCGTTTGAAGAGGTGTCCGGTGACATTTGTCAATATAGTGTATATTCGATTTTTTGAAGGTTTAACGACCACCGTGTTCATTACCCATCGCTTAGACCACTGCACTACTATTTGATTTTTAAAAATGCCTAAATAAAACTTAGATTTCCGTTCCGAGTCAGACGATAATTTTTATTTGCTTAATCTTTAAGACTGTATCAGTCCAAAAATCACCTAAGCGTGTTGTTCTGGGTTTAATGTAATGCTCAAAAATCGGTTTTGGACGTTTTCTGTATTCTTTACATGAGTCGATTCAATGTCGTTCTTTTAGGCATGTAGTGAAAGCTTTCTACCCTTTTTCCGATACTATCATGGGCATTATTCTCAAGACTCTCCCAGCTCTCTCAGTTTTAGTTCTATTTTCAAGAATCACGCTTGCAAAGCACTTATTGCATATACAGCTGTGAAAGTGCCAGAACAATCGGTTTGCAAACTTCTCGTAGGCTTCCAGAAGTCAAGTCATGCGCTTCTGATAATTTCTGCAGGCGTCAAACATCATGGATGTCGCGTTTTTCATTCTTGCACTGACTGCCTTTCCACCCCTAGAGCCGTTGCTCCAAATTTGGTCTGGACGATTCCCTGTAGTATTAAAGCCCCATAAGAATCGCTTCCTCCTATCCTTCCCCCAACACACAAGAACTCTCCTTTGAAGAAAACTGCTCACTTGAATGAGGATCATTTCACTTCGTTATGTATTAGTTCCTTAAACATTATGAACTTGATCTTTGTAAATCTAGGGCAAACAAAATGCTTCTGAGCAGTTACACGATTTAGTAGGTGGAAGCATAAGTTATCAAGATACAACTTATGAAAAATAAAAACTGTATCAGAAATGCGGCCTAACGAAAAGGAAAGGGAAAATACTTGGTAATGGTAATATGTTTTCCATTAGATTGTGGTTAAAAATAATCAGAGTATATGGAAATTTAAACATCATGGAAACGTGGTGTTGCATAAGTAACACCGTACTGCAGAAGAAATGGAATCCGAGTTTAACTTAATTTCTTTTTCTTTGCCATGTTGGATTGCACGAATTAAGACTAACAAAGAACAACGAATACAAGCTCATTAAAGAGCAATTTCAATTAAACATCACAGTTATATCCAAAAGAGATTTGTACACAGCTAGTATTTCACTAATGCCGCACAGGTACATTATTTAAAATAACGAATAGTAACTTCAAATTAGCTAGGGGCTGGCCCTAATTTTATATGAAATAAAAACACAGTCGAGTAACTTTATTGTGACCATCTCCTACTTTTCACGTCAACTGCACGTAGCCAATGAAAGAAGGACCATGCCGTGTGCTGGCTTGATGGGTATATTAGGTGCGCTGTAGGCATTCTGAAGACATATCACCACTTGCTATCATGGACAAAAGATTTCATATCACTCGTTGCTATCACGGATTTATCAGCTTTCGAAAAAGGGATGATTATCGGCTTTATGGCCAAGGGTGGCAGTATTTCTGAAACAGCGGAGTCTGTGAACTTTTCGCGTGTTGCTATGGTTAAAGTGTATCGTGGTTGTAGAAATGGCATCATTGCGAATAAGCGACGTGGAAATGGTGGAGTACCACGTGCCATTGATGTGAGAGGTGAACGTCACTTGCGAAGTTGCGTGAGGGCCCATCGACACGCTTCAGTGAGCAACTCACTGGCCGACTGAACCAGGGGGCTACTGAAAGTGTGTCTAAAACGACAGTTCAGCGAACCCTGCTGCGTACGGGGCTCCGACGCAGACGGATAGTCACTGTACCTATTATAACGGAGGTGCAAGGGAAGAAAAGACTTACATTTGCACTGCGGTATCGGAACTGGACCTCCACTTATTGGAAAAAAATTGCCTTTTCCGATGAGTCAGGTTTTCGGCTTCATCGAAAGGATGGACGTTGGCGTATAAGGCGAGATACATCGGAGAACGAACATACTTCAACCATTGCTGAAGAACACAATCTAATGGGGGCAGCAGCATTACGCTATGGGGAATGTTTTTGTGGCCTTCCCTGGGCCCACTCATACCTGTGGAATGCACTATGTACTGAATTCGTCATGAATCCATCCTTGCAAACCACGTACACCCTTTCATGCTAATTGTCTTCTCTGGGGCGGATGGAATCTTCCAGCACAACAATGTGACTTGTCACACAGCTAGAAATGCCCGAGAGTGGTTGAATGAGCACGATGAATACATCAAAGTACTTCCCTGGCCCCCTAATTTTCCAGACGTAAACGCAATTGAGCATCTGTGGGAGCACATCGATCGTGTTGTTCGCTCTATGATTTCTTCACAACGCCCTCTTCAACAACTGCCAGATGCACTGGAGACAGCATGGCTCCACATAACTGTGAACACTTTCCAGCACCTTATTGGGTCATTCCCAGTCCGTCTAGCTGCTGTCCGTGCAGCACACGGCGGTTACTTTATTAGCTGGTGGTCAGAATAATGCGACTCGACCGTGTATGTGTCTGCGTGAGTGTATGGAATTTGCATATTTACGAGCGCCATTTTCAATACATATCTGTACATTTGTGTGTACGCAATATACACTATCGACCAACAAGTACTTGGACACCTGTGAGAGCAAAAGAAAACGAGGTTTATTCACCTTCAATAGTTGATGGAGCCTCCACGAGCGGCGATTACAGCTGCGACCCTCCGGGGCATACTCTCAACCAGGCGTTGTACGACGGCTAGTGGTATTTTCTTCCACTCGGCTTGGAGAAAACAGGTCACTTCCTTCACCGATTTCGGACGGTGGGAGCACCCCTTAAGTCGACGCTCCAGCTCGTCCCAGAGGTGCTCGATAGGGCTAAGGTCCTATCTCTGCGCAGGCCAGTCCATGCGATTAACCCCATTGTCACCATACCAAGCTATGGTGAACCTCGCAACATGATAGGTGGCATTGCCATCATTAAAGTAACATGGGCCCACCCCGTAAAACTGCCACAACGTAGGAAGCGCATGGTCATCAAATATGGTGCAGTAGGTCTCGGCGTTGAGTCTACCAGGAATTGCGACCAAGGGTCCCGTGCCATACCAGGAGAAAGACCCCCATAGCATAATTCCGTCGCCGCCGAACTTCACAGTTGGCATAATACATTCCGGCAGGAGGCGTTCTCTAAGCAGACGCCAAACCCAGACCCTGCCATCCGAACTGTAGAAGGTGAACCTTGGTTCGTCGCTCCAGAGAACCTGTTTCCACTGTTCAACGGTCCACTATCGACGTTCTTTGCACCACGTTAGCCGAGCAGCGCTATTGGACTTGGTGATCAAAGGCCTGTGGGCGGCAGCACGTCCATGATAACCGGGCAGATGGGCTTCTGTACAGATTGTACTAATCGAAAGAACACTCCGGATGCCTGTTGAAACTCCGGTTCTTCTGAATTTCTCTGGCCAGCATCCGTCGGTCTCTAACTTCCAGTTTTGTGGGTCTGCCGGGTTGGGGCACATTCCGGCAGTCACCTCTCACCTTCCACTTGCCAATCACGTAGGCTACTGTCGATGTTGGGTACTTCAACTCGCTGGATATGTCACGTATGGATCGGCCATTTCTGTGATACCCGACGATTACACCTTTCTCGAAATCAGAGAGCTCCGAACTGAGTGGCATCTTGCATGCGACTGGTTGCGTTGTGGTTTACCACACGATATTTAACGGCGGCGGCCGTGTCGTGTATCAGGACCGCAGATATCGTCGATTGCAGGGGTGTTCAATTACTTGTTGGTAGATAGTGTATTTGGAGGCATTCCATCCGTGTATGTATATATACAGGGTAACTCATAAAGATCCCCGAGACCTCGGCGAGTCATATTACTGTTACGGTCAGGGATACGAAAACACAGACAATGTTGATAAAAAGAGAAAGTCTTCAATTTTTGTATGCTCGTATACCATGGAATCGTCGCGTTCTTGCCCGGTAGGGAGGGTTCCCGTCAGTCAGGAGGGCGTCGCGAGGCACAGAGAAGGCTTACTGCGTTGTGAAGTACGTGAGAACAGCGTCCACTATTGCGGTTCAAGGGCACTTTTGTGCTCGATTTGGAAAGCATGTGGCGACAGATAAAACAAAACTCTAGTTGTACGATAAAGTCAGGAGTACAGGATGCTGGTGTTCAGGCAAAACCCCGGGCGGACTAGGTCCGTTCCAGAAAACAATCGACAGAGTGAGGGAAGCGTTTCAACGTAATCCGCTCTAGACGACAAGCCGTGCCAATTAGCAGCTGTAAATCCCACATAAAACAGTATGCCGTATCTTACGTAAGCGTCTCTGTATGAAGCCGTATAGGCTGCAATTTGTGAAAGCTCAAACACACGATGGTCGCAATCACCGTTTCCAATTTTTCAACGACACGTTGGAGCAAATGGAGACGGTAAGTTTCAGCGAGGAAGCCACGTTCAACTTGTCTGGTGGAGTTAACCGACTTGACATGCGGATATGGGGATTGGATAATCAATGTGCCACCGTGGGACATCTTCGTGAGTCTCAAACCGCAAATGTGTTCAGTCCCATGTCACGCTACAAGGTTTTATGGCCCGTTCTTCTTTGCACAGGCAACCATCAACAGCAGCATCTTCCATGACATGCTGCAGATATGGGTGATGCGACAACTTCAGAGCAATAGTGCTGCCTTCATTCACGAACTAGATGGTGTTCCACCCCGCATTCAAAGGGATGTCCGTGCCTGATAGCTGCCAACGACTAATCACATCGTGCCCCGCCGCCTCGATCACGGGATTTAATGCAGTGTGATTTCTTCCTCTGGTGCCACTTTCATGAACGAGGCATTTGGGCTGCCTATGCCTCGAGATTTAATGGAATTGAAAAAACGCATTACCACGGCTATCCCTCAGATGGACCAGGCAACGCTGGTGCGAGTGCCAGCGAAATTTGATTAGAGGACAAACATTTGCTCAGTCACGATGGGTAGACGTATCCAGCATTTGTAAAGTCTGTAAAAAAGCTTTGAACATTTATTTTTCCAGTGGACGAACAGGAGTGCAGAACAGGACAACGTTTCCCACAACAGAACCACCAACCTTTTATACAGTGTGACTCAGGTATGCGTGTTCAAACTTCTGGTAAGGGTATGTTGTACAAACACAAATCGGAATTACATGGCAATGCAGAGTCGGAAATGTCATCTTCATGCGGTAGATGGCGTTTTTCGGCCGTGAGACTGCTCAAACATTCTTTCATGATACCGTCATTTGTAAACCGCCCGCAGAGGTAGTAGGATGGTTAAGTTCAATGTGGATGGCTGAGTTCAATGTGGATGGCTGAGTTCAATGTGGATGGCTGAGTTCAATGCGGATGGCTGAGTTCAATGCGGATGGCTGAATTCAATGTGGATGGCTGAGTTCAATGTGGATGGCTGAGTTCAATGTAGATGGCTGAGTTCAATGTAAATGGCTGAGTTCAGTGTGGATGGCTGAGTTCAGTGTGGATGGCTGAGTTCAATGTGGATGGCTGAGTTCAATGTAGATGGCTGAGTTCAATGTGGATGGTTGAGTTCAATGTGGATGGCTGAGTTCAATGTAGATGGCTGAGTTCAGTGTGGATGGCTGAGTTCAATGTGGATGGCTGAGTTCAATGTGGATGGCTGAGTTCAGTGTGGATGGCTGAGTTCAATGTGGGTGGTTGAGTTCAATGTGGATGGCTGAATTCAATGTAGATGGCTGAGTTCAATGTGGATGGTTGAGTTCAATGAGGATGGCTGAGTTCAATGTGGATGGCTGAGCTCAATGTGAATGGCTGAGTTCAATGTGGGTGGCTGAATTCAATGTGGATGGCTGAATTCAATGTAGATGGCTGAGTTCAATGTGGATGGTTGAGTTCAATGAGGATGGCTGAGTTCAATGTGGATGGCTGAGCTCAATGTGAATGGCTGAGTTCAATGTGAACGGCTGAGTTCAGTGAGGGCGGCTGAGTTCAATGTGGGCTGCTGAGTTCAATGTGGGTAGCTGAGTTCTTCCGTGCAATGTGTTTCCAGCACGATGGGGCCCCCGCCCATTTCAGCAATGACGTTCTTCATCACTTAAAAATGACATTTGAACATAAGTGGCTCGGACGTGGTGGTCCGGTTCAATGGCCTTCAAGATGGCCGGACTTAACATGCCTTGATTACTCCTTCTGGGGTTATATCAAACGACTGTTGTACGACACCCCCGTTGAAAGTGATAATTGCCTTGTAGCACGCATCTCTCTAGATGCTTTGGAAGTCCGATACACGCCAGGAATTTTACAAAAACATACACAAAGATCTTCGCTCTTTCCACGTTTATAAGTGAGTCTCGGAAAAAATTCTCATTGGCCGCCACCGGGAGTCGAACCCAGGGTCTTCCAGTTACGCGCCGGATATGTTTCCGCTACACCACAGCGACCTCGAATTCCTCCAGACTCACACACGCTAACTGCCCAGCCAATTTGGCAGGTTGCTTCTTCGAGCCCCGCACAATGCTGGGGATTCACCAAAGATGGTAAGCAGCAACTGAAGAAATAATTAGAAGGCGAATAAATAATTGAGTCTGGAGGAATTCGAGGTCGCTGTGGTGCAGCGGAAGCATATCCGGCGCGTAACTGGAAGACCCTGGGTTCGACTCCCGCTGGCGGCCAATGAGAAATTTTCCGAGACTCACTTATAAACGTGGAAAGACGAAGATCTTTGTTTGATGTTCCTGGTCCACGTTAAATGTCTGTGTTAATTTTACAAAATGTACGTTGTTCCATTCACCGACGATGTTAACCGTGTGTTACAGCTCATGGTCGCAACTTTGAACACATTCTGTAACCTCAATGCATTTCGCAAATGTCTTGTGAGTAATAAAAAGCATTTTTTTCTCTTACGTGCTGCTCTTTTATTTCACGCAGTCTCTGTACACTGGCACATAAAGATGGCGTTTCCGACCCTGTATTGCTATGTGATTCTGATTTGCCTTTGTGCAACCTACCCCCTCCCCCAAATTTTGTACACGCTTAGCTGAATCCCCCTGTATACACCACTTTTATCCTACTATCTTGTTATTCCAAAATTAGATGTAACACTATATACATATTATGATCACAATTCAGTGAGAACTCAGTGTACATTCCATGATTTATTTATTTTTTGTTCGGGAGTTTAACGATTACCGTAAGCAACTTAAAGAGCAGTGACCTGTCCCTAATTTAGACCCTTTAGTGCAAGGGAAGGAAGACAGCCACAGTGCACTAATACAAAAACAACATCTATAGCTCACCAGGATTCTAACCCGGACCCTTCTGGATGAGTGCTCAGAAGCCTGAGCTTAAACCTCTGTGCCATCGGGGCTGCTTATTTAATAATACATTTGAACAGTGATATAAAACGTGTTATGAACTTCCTCGTTTGACTGAACGATACGTGTAACCCTGTAACCTTTAGTCCCACTGGTAAGTTTTCATTACTACACATATCACGCGAAGGGTTTTTCCCTTTTTCTGGCAATAAATCGAACTTCAGCAGCATCGTTTTTTTTTGCTTGTAGATAAAATAAATCTTAAATATAGTGATGCACCTAGCGATATTGAAAATAATGCTGCCATACAGACGAAGTTCTGCTTGAGTTCTCGAGCACAATGCGGCGATCTGCTAACAATGCCTAAAAATAGTGTTATACCTGCTCGTACACAGAGAAACACTAGCGTGCAAACAAAGTTGCAATCCCTCGCTCACGCACACTGCAGCAATCTGTAAAGTGTCCCTCAGGAAAGAAAGAAAAAAGTAATTCGAAGTGGCTTAAAAGAAAAGTTACGTTGGTTGCTTTAAAGTAGCAAGCATAGCTGTTATGCTTTTGATTTTTTAATTGTGGTCGTGCCGTTTCTTAAGATCTGTCTTGTTATCCGTCTGACATTCTCAGATTTTTCTCCGCTACTGAGCTTAACAAGAAGAAAAATCTTCCACCATAAATGCTGCGGGGGATTATAAGTGAAGAGGTGCAACAATTCGTGTCTGGAAATTCTAGTTGCTCAGCGATCGAAAGATGAAGAGAGAGAGAGAGAGAGAAAGCGCTAAATCCTATGTTATACCAGGAATGGACGCGTGAGGGGACTTACAGGTCAGTTCCTCTTATTGATCGAGCGAGTTCTTTGAGAAATAAGGTCACGCAGGGAGAGCATCAGCCGTTGTTTATCGGAAGACTGCGAGAGCCGGAAAAATCCAATACACAAAATAACACGAGACTCACATACATTACTGTCATTTAGCCATGTCTACTAGGCTCAAAAGAAGTAATTACCCTGCACTTCTCTTTCATTTTCACTGTGAGTTGTGACGGGATTAAAACCTAACAAATTCCCTGTGTCGGTCTCTCGGTCTGTAACCAGAAATCTATCAAAAAATAGGAAATATTGGAATCTCTCTCACCTGCTGGGATTATTTTGCTGGTATTCGAGGGTCTTTAACGCCATTGGTCATTTTCAGTATTTCGGAATACGGAAATGGATGCAGGCATCTATAAGGGGTATACTGAAATGAATGAACCAGAATGTCTTACAATTTGCGAATTGTAGTGATTCATGAAATATGTACGACACTTTAAACTATAATACATAACTTCATCTATTTTCATACAAAATCTCCGTTTCTTTGAACACACTTTTTCCATTTTTAAAACAGTTTAACCCTTTAACGACCATAACGCCCAAAACGCCCGTTCATACAAACTGCTATAGCCGTCCAAAGCGACTGTCTAGGATGACTCAGATTTATGAGAGATCAGCATGAGAGATATGAGAGATCAGCAGGAGTCACCCTCGGTCACTATTGTTGTTATTAAACAAAGAAGTGAAACAACAGACAGTTTCGGACGTTATGCTATTTAGAATGATACAAGATTTTAGGGTCATGGTCGTTAAAGGGTTTAACATACCCTTACGGAAGATATTCCTTCGAGTAGCGCGACAACACCTGCGTACAGTTTCCTGTATTGCTTACGTGCTCTGGTAATGCTTGCCGCCAATCTTTCGTTTTGGGGCTCCAAAGAACTGATCCTCGGAGGATGTCCGATTGGGACTGTAAGCAGGTTGAGGTAAAAGTTTCCATCCAAATTCAGAGGTCGAACGAGCACAGTGAGTCCAATCGTTGTCGTGCTAGATGGTGACTTTCTTTCTCGGCCGTTTATTACGAAGGGTACTAGCGGAGCAATTCTAATGTTTGGACATAGCGAGCTGCGTATGCGGTTTGTCCAGATTCAACAAATGCAACCATAATGCCCCTATCTGCGTCCCAAAAGACAGCTACCATAACCGTGAAACGCATATAGCTTATTAAATCTATTTATTTTTGTGGTGTAGTCAGCACAAAGATTCGCCAAGCTTTTGCACTCAACTTTGAGGCTTTTTCAAGGCAATGCTGGACACAAAAATGTATGTCTATCAATTTTTATGACTACGATTGCCTTGAAAAAGCTTTCCGGTGGAGTGCGAAAGCTTGGCGAATCTTTGTGCTTGGCGAATCTTTAACTACACTACAAAAATAAACGGATTTATTACATGCGTTTCATGATTATTCAAGTCTGGTGTATTTAAAATAAAGTTACAGCTCCCATAACCTTTGCAACTGATGGAGCTGTCTTAGGTTTCTTCTTGCTTAGTGAATGGCGATGATGCCATTCCATGATGTGGCATTTTGTTTAAGGTTCGACATAGTGGAGCCATCCTTCGTCACTTGTCAAAATAGTGTGCAAAAATCGCCCTTTCATTTTGATACCTCTCCAGTACTTCTGACGAGATGTTTTTGCGCTGGTTTTGTGGTCTTCTGTCAGTTAACGTGGAACCCAGTGGGCACACATTTTCCGATAGCCGAAGCTACTAATCATTTCCTGAACTGCACTGTGTCTTGGGTCCAAGATCGCTGCAGTTTCCTTCACAGTCATGCGTCTGGCATCACACATTAAGGAATGAACCCTTTGTGTGTTTGTTCCCAAGAGGCTGTTTGACGGAGACCACTATGAAGCTGAATTTTCATATATGTGAAACCGTCTTTAAAGTGTTTCACCCACCTTCTCACAGTACTGGCACCCATACACATATCTCCGTATGCACGCTGAAGGCAACGGTGAACATCCGAAGTCGGCATCTCCTTTTTCACTAGGAACTGAATCACAGCACGCTGACGAAATGATATTTTACTGTTGGCCATTTTTTCTCGCGTCTGCTTGGTCACATGAATGACGCTGGTGACATCATTTGGCATTCATGGCCACAACGAGAGATGGCACTACTTGTCCATGAACTATCATTCTTTCAGTGTGCTATCTACTTGTGTAATGCAGCTTTGCTCATTACCTTCAGTATGACCAAAACATTACTGGCCGTCTCGGTGGCCCAGTGGTCTAAGCGATGGCTTCTGATCATTCCTCCGAAACGGGTCCGGTTTCGAATCCCGGTGAGGCATGGATGTTGTGTTTGTCTTACGGAACGGGCTCTTCCCCTTACCTGGAATCAGTGGCCCTAAATTCGGAACGGGCGACAGCTTATAGCCCATTGAGTAGCTGACGGTGGTCGTTAAACTTCCAATAAATAAAAATATGCCCAGCGCTTTTTTATGCAGTTCGAAACAACTGCAGGTGAACGATGGCACGCGTAAAGGTAATGATACGTTGTAAATAACACCTGATGGCCAATTTGAAATGCCCGGATACCTGGAATTTTAAGTGTCCGGATACCAAAGTCGAATAATTTCCCAAACGGTAAGACTTATGGAATGCTAACAGGCAGTAGTGGCTAGTACTTTCAAAAAATGGTCCGAAGAGGGCAAAAACCAAAAACATTTGCCAAGATGTGGGCCGACCATGACTGATCACTTCTAGAGGTGAGTGAAGGCTACCCCGTATGCTATGAGCCAACATAAATTATACTCTCATGCAACTCGCTGGTAATCTGAATGCTGGTAATGAGAGTAATGTGTCCCGACACACAGTAAATCTAACCCTGCTGAAAATGGATCTGCGTAGCTACCTGCCGCTTCGAGAGTCCACGCTGATCTTGGTATACAACCGAAAGCGTAGACAATGGGCACGAGAGCATCAACCCTGCACCTTGAATGATTAGAAGAAAGATGTCTGGTCCGATGAATTTCGTTTCCTATTGCGCCATACACGTATAGACAATCGGTTACGTGTGTGTCGTTTACCTGGGAAACGTTTGCACCAGAATTCGCCGGGAGACGAAAACAAGCCAGATGAGGAAGTGTAATATTTAGGGCAATGTTTTGCTGGTAAACCTTGCGTCCAATCATTTATATACAGAAAACGATGACATCTACCACGTAACTAAACATCATTGCAGTTCAGGTATATCCAATCGTGGTAACGGTATTCCCCTCCAGTAGTGCCACAGGATAATGAGCTACGCCACACTGCCCGGATTATTCAAGAATGGTTAGCGGAACATGAGAAAGATTTTCAGGTGTTGCCCTGGAGTCCAAATTCCCGGGTCATCAATCCGGTCGAGCATCTGTGGTTTGAGTTGGAAGAGCATATCCGATCTGCGGCGGCTGAAACCTGTAATTTACAAGAGTTAAATGGTCTGCTGGTAACATGTTGGTAACAGATACCACACGACACCTTTAGAAATCTTGTAGTGTCCTTGTCGCTTAGAAACACCTGTTTCCGCGGTAGGCGGAGGACTGACATCATAATAGGTGTTTAACTAACATTTTGAAATTCATACTTCATTGTAGCGAACAACGCAACCGAGGTGGTTCCACAGATGTACAATTGGGTTTAAGTCTGAGAAATTAGGGAGCCAGGTATGTACTTTGTAGTCTTCACCGTGATCTTCCAACCAATCTCGGATATCTCTATCTCTGTGACATGTCGCATTGTCGTGTTGGAAGATCCCATCAGCTCCAGGGAAGACAATAATCAAGAATGGGTGTACGTGGTCTGTAAGAATGGATTCATACCGAATTCTGTCCATAGTGACTTCCACAGGTATGAGAAGACTCATAGAATACCATGAAAACCTTCACTAGACCATAACGCTGTCCCCACCAGTTTGTGTTCTTCCAGCAATGGTTAAATATTGTTTGTTATCCGATGTTTCTCAGCTTATACGCCAACGTTCATCCGTTCGATGAAGCAGAAAACGTGACTCATCGGAGAAGGTAATACTTTGCCAATAAGCAGAGGTCCAATTCCGATACTTCCGTGCAAATGTAAGCCCTTTTTTGCCGATACACCTTCGTTACGATAGGTGCAGTGACCATCCGTCTGCATCAGATCCCCATACGCAGCAGGGTTCGCTTAAATACCGTTTTAGACCCACTTCCGGTAGCCTCCTGGTTCATTCGGCCAGTGAGTTGCTCCACTGTAGCGAGTCGATTGGCCCTCACGCATTTTCGCAGCCGAAGTTCACCTCTAACAACAGTGGCATGTGGTGTTCCACAGTTTCCACGTCGTTTATTCGTAATGGTGCCATTTCTCCAATCACGACACACTTTACCCAAAGCAGCACGCAAGCAGTTCACAAAATGTGCTGTTTCAGAAATACTGCCACGTTTCGCCATTAAGCCGATAATCATTTTTTTGAAAATCTGATAAATCGCTGCTTTTATCCATGACAGCAACGAATGATATGTTTTCAGATCAGATCATATGTAGAGGATTTTAAGAAGGGAGTGTCCGACCCCAGGTCTTGAACAATCCTTAGAAATAGGAAGCTAGGAGATTTGGGCTAGAGTGCCCGATTATATGTTTTCAGAATCCTACAACACACCTTATAGGGCCTACTGTATAAATCTGCTGCCTTTTAAGCTGATTTTTTCTTATCCTTATCCGAACAAAGGAAGAGAAATTGTACAACTTTGTTTTATACTCCAGCGTTCCTGTGTGAATGTGTGCATGAGCAGATGCAGAACAATACTTTAAAATTGTAAACCAATGTTTTTGCAATCGAATCATAAGACAACCTTTCTAAATATTTACTCTTTATTTTTCCAATAAATGGTATAAACGCATATTTCTACAACATCACGTAAATTTCTGCTTGCAATCAGCACGACATTTGCTTTGGTAAACATCCGAATTTAGATATTATTTCTTTTTTGAAACGGATAGCTATAATTACCTCGAATTGCATTTTGTGCCCATTTATGAGATTAAGGATTATTTAAGGTATGTGGATGACAGTCTGGTATTCTGGCATGGCACGCACGAAAGCCTTTTGGAATTTAGGAGTCATCTCTCTTCTATACACCCAGCCATAAAGCTGACTCTTGAAGTAGAAAGCGGCGGCTCTCTACATTTCTTGGACATCTGTATTTCCAAGAATCCTACGTACAGCGGTTTTCAAACATCAGTTTACCGGAAACCCATGTCGAACCCAAGCATTATTCCACACTCTTTAAACCACCCACCTTGTCATAAACTGGCAGCCTTTCGATATCTGATTCGGCGTGCGATTTCACATTCATCGAACTGTGCCTTAAAACTACAGGAATTACGCAAGATTAAGGATATCGCAACTATACATGGATATGGTCCCGGGATCGTTGACTCCATTTACAAGAAACTTAATAACACCATGATGTCAACTTTGGCACGTGAAACCAAGAATAGGACATTTATGGGTTCCATTACTTATGATCCACAAACTACCCGTACTTTGAAAAAGATTTGCAGCCCCTTCAGATTGGATTTCGGCTTGACAACTAGTAACATTTTTCAACTGGTAAGAAAAGACCGTGATCTGGCCAACAAGGAATCCCGACACGGTGTTTATGTGATACCTTTGCTTGGTAAAGACACGGAGGGACAAAACACCAATTACGTGGGATCCACGTGAAGGAGTTACAAAATTAGACAAAAAAGCACATGTATGGCATTAGAATACATAATAACAAGACCTCCTTTTCACGAATCGTTAGTAAGGGAAGTTACATACCATCATGGGGGGTAAGCTGGCATCGTAACCACCCCGAATAATAAATATGCCCTCTTACTTGCCGAAAGCATTATGATTAATTACATGGGGAATAAAGGTTGTAACGACTCATCCCCCACGTGTGTTCCATCACTTTGGCTTTCTGTGATATCAAAAGAAACACATGATCGTTGCGATCGACTAATCACTGACACAGACATGGGCATACCCACACAACAACAAATACTGAGACCCAGTTTTGCGTTACGCAAGCGCTATACGCATTAGGCCTGCTTATAAATATGCTTACTTTGCAGTTTCTTAATCACATCTGAAGATGGTTCCAGGAGGAACCGAAAGTGCTCATGTTCCTTTTAGCTTTTTAGGTTTAATATATAATCTATTTTATCTTCATAGTTTTATCGTGCGCAAGACGGCGATTATGATGTTAAAAGTACCATTCCAGGCACTAATCTTATTCTGTTTATTCCCTTTTATAATGGAAATATTTCCCTCTTGGTGAACCAGGCATAGATTTTGGGTTCTGCGGTATTTCCAAGAACTCCAGCGCATACTGAGATCTCTCATTGTTTATCGCCGAACCTAATGTTTTCTGCATTTGCAAGAAGGAAAGTACTTTTAATAAAAGATCTGCTTTTTTGTAGATATTTTCAGAGTGCATCAAACTGTTCGATATAGAAAATGGCACATCAGGAAGCATTTGTTGGAGCACCGGGAAAATTGGTCAGTATGTGTTGATAGTTGGGATATGTAAATGATAGCTGTTGCGAAACAATCCCGTGATAGGTGCGGAAGATAAAAGATAAACACTGCTCGGAATAGCAAAGTTTGGTCATCCTCAGATAAGAATGTGGACTACTGCATCAGAGTGATATTACCACTGCATCAGAGTAATAGTACCACTGCATCAGAGTGATAGCAGTGGTGAAACAACGTCGCCACCCCGGTGCCGCAGTGGTCTAAGCGGCGACTCCTGATCATCCGGCCAAGAAGGGTCTGGTCTCGAATCGTGGTGAGACATGGATGTTGTGTTTGTCTTATCGCACGGGCGCTCCCCCATTCCCTAGAGCCAGTAGCTTAAAATTAGGAACGGGCAACTCTTTACAGCCCATTGATTGGCTCACGGTGTTTTTAAAATCTCACCTATAAAAAAGGAATGAGTGCGTGTGCCACCGAGATTCCCTCCTGCGTCGAAGTTATCTCAGTGGCAAAAGTGAGAATGCCTGGGCGGTGTCATCGGGATTTAGATCATCACACGGATTCCTTTGTCAGAGGCTTATCAAAGAAATAAATACAGCTTGTTTGTCTTTGGGTATCATAGGTATGCAACAACTGTCGGACAAGTGCGGCAAGTAGTTTGAAGAAAGTTACATGCGCCCCTCTAGTGGGACTGATGTACTTAAACCCACGTTAGAATGCCTCAATCTGGGCAAGCCGTCACAGTCCTGCAAAGTACGGCATAAGACATTCGACGAGGTGTGTATTTAGTAATGAAAGTCGCCGTATGGGCACGGACGGCGACACGCTGATTGGCTCAGGCAGAATTTCGCTCTCGCCAGGAATTGCGACGACTGACATTCACCGGAGCCCATCGTCATCAAGATTAAACAAGCTACGGGACTGGAAAAATTACTTACTCTACACATTATCCCCTGAGCTCCACACACTTATGACTTCGTTGTTCTTACTTTTTTAACCCATCAAAAATGTTTTCTGTCATGCTACAAAGCATTTGTCTGCAGCTGCTGTACCCTCCTCATTGCTAGAAAAAACGTTTTCCCTTCATGTTTCTTCTTCAGGTTAGGAAAGAGGTAGTAGTCCAAAGCTGCCAAATCAGGTGACTAGGCCTTGTTTTTCAGAATTTCTAAGTGAAGGTCAGTCAATTTCTGTCCCATAATGACCGCTTTGTGAGGAAAGCATTGTCTTAAAGAAACATGATCCCTTTCGAAAGCTTGCCTCGACGTTTGAAATCCAGCTGCTGTTTCAGTTTGTCGAGAAGTGCAACGTAGTACATTTGTCATGATGATTACAGCCTTTTCCAGATACTCTACAAGCAAAATTCCATCTTTATCCCAGAAGACAGACTTCAACATTTTCCTTGATGACTTCTGCATCTTGAACTTCTTTGGACGCGGGGAACCACTGTACCTCCATTCTTTGGATTGTTCTTTGGTCTGTGGATCATATATACCAATGAGCCATTACATTATGACCACCCCCAACCTAGTGAAAAGAGTGCGTCTGGAGACCGAAGAGTGGCGCAGGTGAAATTCTCTGAACAGTATATATACAACCTGAGGACCGTCCTTTGGTTAGTAGAGTGTTCGGAGTCAGAATAGGAAAAGCTGCCAATTTAACGGAGTTTTATAAAGGATAATTGTGAAAGCGCGATCTCGGAAACTCCGCGGTGTGTGGGCTGTCCACGTGCCGCTGTAGTGAGTGCGTAACAACAATGATGCACAAATGGCCAAACGACAAACCGTCGTCCAGCTGTGTGTTGTCCTCAGCTCATTGATGCCGGAGGGGAGCGTAAAGTGTCACGCATTGTTCACAGCGATCGCAGGGTCACAGTGCCACAAATCACCCGCAGCTGCAACAGTAGTGATCAGGGCAATGTGTCAAAGAACACTGTTCATCGCAACCTTCTGCGCGTGGGCCTGCGCAACCGAGGATCCAGCCGTATCACCATGCTCGCTGTACGTCATAGCCAACAACGCATGAAAAAGGCCCAAGATAATCGAGATTGGGCCGTGGATGATTGAAAGCAAGTGGCCTGGTCTGACGAATCAAAATTTCTTGTATATCATGTAGGCGGCCGAGTGCGGATACGCCGATTTGGTACCAAGAGGGGCTATGGCACCTTGATGTACTTTTGGGCGGAAACAGGTCGGCGGCTACGGCGGCGGTGTTATGCTGTGGGCGATGTTTTCTTGCGACACTTTAGGCCCCATTATCCCAACAGCACAATCCCTGACAGCCTTAATGTATCTGATCATCTCTGCGGACTAAGTTCACCCATTCATGGCAGCTGTGTTCCCTGCTGTTGATGGTTAATGCAGTAATTCCGTCGCGGCGCGAATTTGCGCGATTTTTTTCGCGAATTTTAGGGGTTTTTCTGTAATTTTGAGAATATCAAATATATCCGCGAATTTCAGATTGTTTACCTATTTTTGCCTAATTGCTATTGTCATTTTTTGATTACTGTATTTTTCATAATTAAATAATTTTATTACTGCCTTCGTTAGAATTTACGCGAAAAATATACCGGAAAGTAATCTTACTCGAAAGTCCAAACCAGAGCTTTAAACCTTGTATTACCTGTCAAGATTGTTCTTTACGAAGATACCCTTTTCGAAAAAGCTCGAAGGGTAATTCAAGGTCACATTCACTCTGCTGAAGAGTGTAAACGCGGTCTTTCTTGATATACCCCCGCTACTGTTGAATGACCTTTGCGACTTGCCAGACTGGTAAACCGTAAACCGGATGTCGTCAGTTGTGTCAGTAATTTTAGCTGGAAAAGCGGTTCACAGAAAAGTAATTCGCAGACGCTTAGCGTATAAAATTTTTTATTTCGTGTGAGTAGTTTATGAAATTTCTAGGTATTGTTTTTAATTTTGAGAATGAGCCACGTGAGTAGAATGAGTGCATCTGAAAGATACAAGCAGTACAGCAAGAGAACGTTTCATGTCAACAAAAATCTAATGTTCTGTTCGTGTGTGGTGCAACATATCAGTGGATTCTTCCAGAAAGGACAGTTGTGAAAAGCATTTAGCAAGCAAGCTGCATAAAAAAAGGTGTGTCTGAACATCAACCGAAAATAATGCAGAAATGTGTTGATCAATTAATTGAGAAAAGAACTGCACAAGAACAGCATCGCCCAATGAAACTTTCGAAATTAACTGGTCCCTTTTGTGGAGCTAACATCCCACTTCCCAAACTGGATAGACCTACATTAAAAAATTACATGGAAAATTCGTTAAAAGATATTGGTGTTATTCCAAATGCAAATGGTACGCGGAAATGTAATTTGCCGAAAATATATGATATTCACAAGCAACGAGTGAAAGATGTTTTAAAATCAGTATCCGGTGTAAGCATCGTAGCAGAAGAAACAACTTATTCAGAAGATAGATACATTTTGAATATTCTTGCTGTTCCATCAGCTGAACCGAATGTTGAAATGTGCAATGAAGAAACCTATTTGAGCGCAATCTTAATTGAGTGCATCACTTTGGAATTCGTAAATTTTAAAGCAGTCAGCGAGGCAATACTTAAGTGCGTTACTAAGTATGAATTGCCTTTTGCTAATATAACCGCTTTTGTGACAGACAATGCATCTTACATGTCCAAAGCGTGGGGAAAGGCCCTGAAAGCCATATTTTCGAATGATGTTCACGTCACCTGCAATGCGCATCATTTAAATCTTTTGGGCGAAATTTGGCAGAATGGATTTGGAAATGTTAACACTTTAGTAATGGCTGTTAAACGTGCCTTCACAGTTTGTCACTCTCGTAAAAGACGTTTTCGACTATTTTTGCAAGAGAAGGGCAAAATACCTTGCTTACTACCATTAACTGTGCAGACGGTGGAACAGTTGGTTTAAGACCGTGCATTCTCACTGCAAACATTTAAAAGGCTACGCAGAGTTTTTTGAAAAAGACCACAGTAGCAGTTGTATTGTGGATAAAATCATTGGGTTTTGTCAAGATAGGAATTTAAAAGAAAATTTAAAGCAGGTTGAGCTTCGTGCGCCGTATATTTTAGGACAGCTCACTTTATTTGAGATAACAGCAAATTTCCGAGCACAAAATATATAATGAAATGTCGGACATCGCCAACAGTCTTCTTTGCAAGAGTCAATACTGCGATTACGTCGCTGCAAAAAGAGCTACACTTGTTATGATAAAATTAAGCATTTTATTTTGCATATAAAAAGCATCGATTTTATCACATAGCCGCAAATTTCTTCAACGCATGTAGTGTGTTTGATCCCGATCAATTTAAGTCGTTGGATGTTTTAGACGACGAAGCAGATTTGTTTGTTTTCAGCCACATTCCTATGTACAAAGATGAGGACCAACTAAAATGTGAATCTCGTTCATATAAAGCGAGTGTAAAAGAATTTCGTGTCAGCGAAAGTTTGCTAGAATTCTGGAGTACGAAAAAAGGTTGTTTTCCTAAGGATAATGCGCCATGCCACACTACCAGAATCGTCAAGAAGTGGTTCTAAGAACATGCTGGTGATTTTCTGTTAATGATCTGGCCTCCAAATTTATTTGACATGAACCCAATCGAACATTTGTTGTTCGACTTGGAAAAGCGGGTTCGCGGTGAATCACCACCACCCCAAAATGTACGGGAAGTAGAGAACCTGCTGTTGGCATTATTGTACCAGGTACCCCAGGATACTTATCGCTACCTCATCGAACCGATTCCACGCTGAGTGGCCGCTGTTTTGCGGGATAAAAGGGATCATAGAGCTTATTAGGTATGTGGTCATAATATAATGGCTCACCGGTGTATATGGATATACATTTCATTCATAGTTACGGAAAGTTTCTAAAATCGCAGAGTACACCGCCGAAATCGGTGTAAAACGGCTTGCGATGCAATCACTCATTCGCGCTTCTGGTCATTATGAGACATTCGGGAACCCATCTGGCAGAGATCTTTCTCATGTCCAAAATCTCGTGAATATTAAATCTAAAATCTACTCATTCTCAGGATATCGCCAAATATTAATCTAATATCTACTCGCTCTAGTCTCTGATATATTTTCAGTGGATATTCGATCATCCAACATGATGGGATGAATGGCATCTCCGTTTTCTGGAATTGTCACATGAGTTAGTCTTCTAGAAAGTTCTTCGGTGCACAAAAATCCTTTTCTAAACTTTGCAAATCTGTTCTTGACAAAGGAACTTATCATCTTATGTAACCGACATTTCTTCATAAATTTGTTTGGCTGAGTTACCTTTTTGGAAAGGAGATTTCATCACTTCTCGGCACTCTTTTGCATTAAATGTGTGCTATTTTGCATCATTGTCACTTCAGACCTACAAAGAGATAAATTGTTAAGATATAATTATGATATAAGTAGATTTTAGATTAATGATACGATAAGAGTATTTTCAGTCTAAGAGTTTTGGAATAGGAAAGGCCAAAGACTTATCAGCACCCCTACGTACGAGACATATCATACCAAGCGATGAGTCTCTCTTTTGTCTTCGCGCTGAGGATCGCCGATTGAGAGTCAGACGATATGGTAATCTAGCCGCCATATGCACGCGTCATAAGTCTTCTCACTGAAGTGGTGTACCAACGTTTCGTTATCTATGACAATTCGCTGCGAAATATTCTGAAACTCTGAAGACTAGTGTTGAGGAAAGCTAATCACAACAAAACTTTATTCTCCGTGTTGTTCCATTATGTAGCGCAAGGCAGTCTGTCGCACGATTTGTGAATTGCTATATGCTCATAAATAATGTCTCGTTGGTAAACGTCGTCTGTTTTCTTGGAAAAGATTGAATTTTGCTTGTAAATTATCTGGAAAAGGGTGCAGCCATCACGACAAAAGTACTACGTTGCACTTCTCGACAAACTGAAGCAGGTACTGGATTCCAAACTTCGAACCCAGCTTTCTAAAGGGATCTTGTTTCTTCAAGACAATAACTCAGCTCACAAAGCGGCCATTATGGGACAAAAATTGTCTGATATATGCTTGTAAAGAGATTTCATGAAAGAGCCGGCCTAATCACCTGATTTGGCCCCTTCGGACTACTAGCTCTTTCCTAACCTGAAATCTCACCTCAAGGGGAAAATTTCACACTGCCGTAGGAAATGTCCAATGTACTCCCTGCTTCCTTGGTTTAATTCGGATATTATGCCAAATGATCTCATCAACGTACAAAGATGATCCGGAGGGATTGACGTCGTTAGTATACCTCTACTCGTCTTGGAAATCAGTACGGATGTTTCAAACAGTTAGCACCATTTATCGATAATCTTCTCCCTGTGTACGGCTGATGTCCATGGATGGATGTTCTTACAATACAACATCTTTATCTAGAAAAACCGTCGGTTTTTAATTTGAAGTAACAATGGAGATGACGCGAAATCATTCACGAACTATATAAATGCGCGATAAACGTCAGCGTGTTGCAATTTCCACGGTCAGAGCGGTGTACTACGCCACACATCCCTCCCAAAACTAAAATGCTGTTTCTTTACAACAGTTGGTAGCACTGAGTGCAATTTGCTTTTTGATATGCTAGCACATACGCAGTCATATGAGAACAACATAGCCACCGCCGGAATTACAGTGTACCGGTCCAAGCGCGTCACAGTGGTAATAACAAAGTCGCAACAGTGCTACACGGAGGTAAAAGCGGCCGTCTAGGACAGATGAGCCATAGTGCGTTACGTGAGTACAGTGTCCAGTGATTTGACGGACTTTCAAAAACGAATGAAAAACAGACTTCGTGGGCTGTTTGCGAGGTGCTGTAGTAAGGGTGTAGCAAAAATGAACCGCTGGCACACCAAGTATCTCCCGACGTCCTAACTGTGAAGACCCAAAGGCAATCGACCCCAGAGAAGAACGTTGCCTCCGTCGACTGGTAAAACGCAATCGAAGCGCAACAGTGCTAAAATTGATCACGGAAATGAACACTGGGGTACCCAGGTACGTGTCTCCGATAACAGTAGAGAAAAATTTGTTACTCATGAGACTCCCGATTCGAGGTGGCCCTGTTAACCCAGGGGAATCTCGAATCCTCGAATCTTTGCCTACGGCGTCAAGGTTCCCATGTTAACACAGGTCCTTCGGCAAATGACGCCTGCAGTTCGCATGGGACCACCGTCATTGGACAGTGGAAGAGTAGAAAAATGTTACCTTCACCAATGAATCGAGGTTTCTACTACACAGAAGTGGCGGACTGCAGCGGATACGGCGTCAGACACATGAGATCCAACACCCGGACACGCTTGTTACTTCAAGTACAGGCCGGCGATGGTAGTGTGCATGTCGAGGGAATGTTTTCCGGGTATGACTTGAGACCGCTGGTACCTCTGGATGGGTCCCTGAACGTCAATGACTGTATCTCCATCCTTGCTGACCACATGCATCCCTTCATGTTTGACGTTTAGCCTCGTGGTGATGGTGTCTACCAACAGGACAGTGCGCTCAGCCGTGACGCTTAGGGGATGCCTGATTGGTTCCAGAAACACGACAGCGATGTCTCCGTTATCCCTTGGCCTGCAAAATCGCCCGACCTCAATCCGATACAGCAGTTCTGAACATTTTGGTTCGATAGGTTCCACGTGACGACCCACAACTTCGTCATCTCAGTGACTTTCGTGTTCTACTGCGGTCTGGACGGGCAACCTTCCATGGCCTCATTGCTTCAATGCCACGCCGTGTCGCTACTACCATATAGGCCAAAGATGGTTATTCCCATTATTAGGTAGGTGATCATATTATTCTGATACGACCGTGTATATATAGCATTCTTTCCACGTTACTAATACTTCAACATATTGCAACGAAACTTTAGTATTTTACCTTATAACGAAGTAAATTTCTCCGTCATTTTCGGTCTACGCCGGGATTCGAACCCGAGTACGCTTATTCCGGAACAAGTCGCTCTACCAACTGAGCTACGCAGACGATTATTCTGATTCCTATCTGCCTTTATGTCGTGTGCGTCCTTCTGGCAGGTACGTCACATCTCCCCCCGAAAGAGGGCCGGGGGGCATGGCCCACGGGTCAGCCGTGACCATGAATCGTTGAAGGCAGCCATCCAATATAGAACGTGCACTTGAGAACTCCCAGTCAATCTGCTGTGTGGAATGCAACATCACACATTTTTATTTTTCGAAGCGCTGGAGAAGGGATTCTCTGATTTTTCCTTTCTCGCGGTGTGGAAATAACATCACACCGATGCGAGATTTTGAACGGCCGGGTCATCCGGATAGTTCGGGCGCCATTATAACGAAGTAAATTTCTCCGTCATTTTCGGTCTACGCCGGGATTCGAACCCGAGTACACTTGTTCCGGAATAAGCGGCCTCGGGTTCAAATCCCGGCGTAGACCAAAAATGACGGAGAAATGTACTTCGTTATAACCTTTCAAACTAAGTAAAATGCTCAAGCTATGTACTTAACTCGACAAGTTAGTGGAATGCTTGCTTTCGCCTTGCTGATGTTAAACCTTCTCATTCAGTAACGCCTATGCCGATACTTTATTGTCTACACTCTCTTGATTTCTCTTTAACGAAGATATATTTTGTTGATCTATTAAATCAAGAAGCGGAAATCTCCGAAAGGGGAGTGGATATCCTCGTAGGAAAACTAACGTTCTTCTAAATGGAGAATTGAAGTGAAGAGACGTATATTCATCTAGCTTTTTTCCTCTTTTGCAGAAAGCCATGAATATAAACTACTAAAAGGATAGCTTTCTTTTCGAATAACGGCGCCCGAACTGATGCAATAATGATAAGGATGTTAGGAATATATTTACATAGGCCAAATAGATTAGGAGTCACACATCAGAAATTCTGTATGCAAACTTCGGAATCTTAGATGGAGAGGAGAAAAAAACGTCTTTGGCTTCTCTTTGAGAATGTGGACTCCGAATAGCATTTCATTCTACTGATATAATATCAGAATGAGGAAATAGTGAGATCATGAAATTCAGTATAGTGATGTTGCATCTCTACTCCTTTAAATTTAGGAACGCCTAGGTTCAGTTTTATTCAAATTTTTGCGAGAAGGTAAGGTGTGAATATTAGATGTAAAACTTTTCTGCAATGAAGGATCTGTAAATTCTTACGAGAGAGAAAAAGTTACGCGCATTATCACATTATCATGAGCACCCGTTCTCGAAATATGAGGTCGTTCTCTTCATACTGCTTCCAGTCTAACCTTTAATGGTATGTATCTTTTCCAGTTTCCTTTGGATAAGCAATTTCTGAGCAATTACGATTGGAGTTTAGATTGCAGTTTACTGTCTTTAAAAGAATACAACATTTTGCATGGCTTTCAGTCTAACAGTATATAACAATACTTAAATTAATAAATTAATACCGAGGAGCAGTACATCAATTACGTAGAAAATAGTAAAATTATACTAGTGATCCGATTTATTCACGCACGAATAGTTTCTGTCTAACGTCCTTGAAAAAGCCGCCTGGTAGATGTGGGAAAGCTTGGAAACGCTTACTTATTTATATACTCCTACATCAATAAATCGTATCACTAATATAGTTTACTATTTTATATATAACAATACTTACTTATTCAATAGCAAACCAGTTTACTACTTTATTTTCTGTTCAACACGTTTACTATACTATCAGACTCAAGGATGAGCACTTCATAATAAAAGAATATCTATAATGTAAATTGCCCTTATTGGGTCTTTTATTGTAACATAACATTTTAAAATAAACTTATGGTTGTGCAACCAATTATTGTGTGAGTACTTACAGTTATTATAGCCGGTTTCACATATCATCATCTGCTCTTTATATTCACTTCTTGTTCATTCTTTACTTAGGCCTCCTGTTATTCCTTGATTTTGCATTAACTAGATATAAAGATGCGAGGGTTCGATGTATAACACTTTCGTCGGGGCCTTCCTTTTCTGCCGTATTTTCGTACAATTTCAGCCATGGTGGATGTGCTCAGAGTGATGGTATTGTGAATAAGTGAATTCAAATACCAATACTATTCTTTTTTTCCAAGTAGCTTCGTGTCTCAAAACCTTTTAGACCGAAAAATTGAGAATTTTTAGGAAGAACTTGCAATCACGTAGCACGCACGCACATAGCTAATGACGTACAAATTTTGAAGATGACAATCCGTTTTTTGGCGTAAATGTGACAAGGATGGTAAGTCAGATAATATCCGAAAACTGACTTACCATCCTTGTCACATTTACGCCAAAAAACGGATTGTCATCTTCAAAATTTGTATTATATGGCGTAATCCCGTATTTCTTTCATAATGACGTACATTTTAGCTAAAGACATTAATAATTGTGTCATACTTAAATCCTACATGCAGTACCAAAAATACCTGTAAAATGCAAAAAAAACAACAACAGATTATTCCCTCATGCACGTCATATAAAGATGAGGAACAATAATAATGCTGGTTGGAAACATAGATTTTTAATGTTTACACACAAAAGATAATTCGTAAGCTGAAAAGTTCACAAAATCATAAGATCAACATGGTTCGACCTTACTAAAGTTATGTCTTCATCAGCAGTAAGTTCAACAATACGTGCTGTTAACGAAACAGCAATATGAGAAAAACGGAAAAGTAGAAGTTGACGAGTAATTACTCAATTTAAATCAAGTACGTACAACATCCAAGAACAGCCTCCCAGAAATTCAAAATATTTACAGCAGAGTCCAAACCTCTGTTCAAAACCTGATATTTGTCAGTGAATATATCCAGCAACTCTCTTATGTTGAACAAAAATCAGGTTTTGAACAGAGATTTGAGCTCTGCTGCTAACATTCGGAACTTCTGCGAGCCGGTTCTTGGATAATGGACGCAGCTGATATAAACTGAGTAATTACGATCCTGTTTTTACTGTTCCCTTTTTTCAAACTACCGTTTCTTTAAGCTGGACATCTAAGGATTTTGCTGCCTATGCTTCTAATGGAAAAAATGTCGATCCTATTTCCTTAGCCAAGAAAGATTTCCCGTACATCAAAATTGGACCACCGATAAAAAAAAATCCTAACTTAGATTGTACAATCGGTGTTTTTTTGCAAAAAAGCTTTCCTGAACTACACTGTATTGACAAACGTCACCGGACACCCCTTCAAAAGCAAATGAACGGATCGGCTGCGTTGTTAAGAAGCGAGGTACAGCTGCAAACGGTATAAAAAAAGCCTGCAGCTGACCGCGATTATATCGCACTGTAAGGTTGAGTGAAAATGTCGCGGCGAAAGAGAACTGATTTTGAGAAAGGAAAAATTATTGGGTGCTATATTAGTGGGATGTCCATAACAGAAACCGAGACGTGTTTAAACATACCCTAGTCAACTGTTTTAGATGTACTGAATTAGTGGAAGACACATGACGTGCCTGAAGCAGCAAGCCGCACTGACAGACCAAAGAAAATCAGTGATAGAGGACGTCGAAGCCTCAGGAGAGCCGTTACAGCTAATCGACGGAGTTCTGCACAAGACCTCAGTGTACAGTTGAGTAAAAATGTTGAAACCTCGGCATTTACACGTACCATTCGCAGAGAACTTCATTCCACGTGTTACTGTGGTCGTGCGGCTTCTCATAAGCCTTTAATCTCTACTCGGACTGCTACTCGTCGTTCAGCATGGTGTAAATACCATTTATAGTGGACCGTAGATCAATGGAAACGGGTCCTACGGACTGATGAATTCAGATACACGATCAATCAGTCTGATGGCCGTGTGTGGGCATGGCGGCCGCTGGGGAACACTATTTACCACAGTGTACTGTTATTACGGTCAAGTTTGGAGCTGGCAGTGTACTCGTGTGGGGGTGATTTTCGTGGTATGATCCCGGCTATTTGGTTATCGTGGACAAACCTGTTAACCAGCACGTCTTCCGCGATATTCTGGCCCACCAACTCTGTGGCAATACTATGGAACCGAGCCTTGTTGGTACAAGCAATATAATACATTGAATCATAAAGCAAGGTCTGTTACGGCGTGGTTTGGCGATAATTCAGTATCGTGTGTGAACTGGCAAGCACAGAGCCCTTATCTCAATTCCATAGAGCACCTATGGGATGAATTAGAGCGCCGCATAAAAAGTTTGGAATCAAGGCCTACTACTAAGCAAAAGTTAGCGGCAGCATTATGTACTGAATGGAACCGCATTCCTATCGCTGTGTTCCAAAACCTTGTCGAAAGCATGTCTCGAAGGGTCGGTGCATGCATTAAGGCCAAAGGTGAACCGACACCGCAGAAATGTATGTCAATAAATGCTATGTTGTGTTTCTCTTCTTGGTGTCTGATGGCTTTTGTCTATATAGTGTATATAAGAAATCAACAACTTTACCTCGATGCAGTGGTAAGGAAAAGTGGCGGCAGCTGTAAGCAAGTACCATGAGTACTTTATGATACTTGCTTACAGGTGTGACCACTACGTTTGAATAACCAGTGACAGGTTATCTAACGTTGATATAACCTGTCACTTCCAGACATCAGTTCAGTTTTATTAAGCAAGGTATCTACCTTTGTAATTATGATTTTGCTTTGTGTACCATAATTTCGGAGCTTGAGGATTGTGACGTACCTGCCAGCAGAACGCACACGACATAAAGGCAGATAGAAGTCAGAACGAACGTCCGCGTAGCTCAATTGGTAGAGTGACTTATTCCGGAATGAGGGGACCCAGGTTCGAGCCCCGGCGTGGATAAAAATGACGGAGAAATTTGTTTCGTTGTAATGACGCAAGAACATTCTGGATGACCCGGCCTTTTAAAATCTCGCAATGCTGTGATGTTCTTTCCACACCGCGAGATAGGAGAAACAAGAGAATCCCTTCTCCAGCGCTTCAAAAATAAATGTGTGTGACGTTGCATTCCACACACTAGATTGACTGGGAGTTCTCAGGTGCACGTTCTACAGCGGATGGCTGCCTGCAACGATTCATGCTCACGGCTGACCCGAGGGCCATGCCCCCGGCCCTCTTTCCGGGGGGGAGATGTGACGTACCTGCCAGTAGAACGCGCACGACATAAAGGCAGATAGCAGTCAGAACGAACGTCCGCGTAGCTCAATTGGTAGAGTGACTTATTCCGGAATGAGGGGATCCGGGTTCGAGCCCCGGCGTGGATCAAAAATGGCGGAGAAATTTACTTCGTTATAGGATCTAAGATCGCAAATTCTGCACTGGGGATACTAACATTCAGCTGATAGAATCCATCCTTTGATACCTTAAACACTTACGTTGATCATACGTTTTAAGATTAAATTATTCAGCGAAAATGTTCTATACATCCTGCATATCACTGTAGGAAAGCGTTACTGGTTCTATGTCTATATAAAGTCTTTATATCAGAACCGGCGGTAGTATAACTTTCTGAAGTTTCACTAAACATTTTAGAGACACCCTGAATTATTTTTGTGACGTATATTGCTAAATTAACCTTTCATTTGGGTTTCCATTCTTAAGTAACTTTTTATTTACTTCTTCATTTGAGTTTTCATCTGAACGGCACATCACTTCCTGAATTTGCTTATATGTTATGGAAACTTAACAATAAATAGAAGAAAAATAAAAAATTACTTCGAGAGCAATTAGAGTATTGTGAAGATGGTGGCGGGGATGAGCAGAACAGTAGTGGAACGACAAATTATTATTAAATGAGTGTATACTTTGACTCAAATTATCTCACCATCTTGATAATATGCATACTTTGAACTCGCGATATATAAGAATCTGTTTTTGTGATACCGATGAATGCTTGTGAAGTGTGAAAATACGAATCGTCACTAGAATAGACAGCGATAACCAAGAGACTATTAAAGAACTGCATGTTACATTTCATGTCTTTCTTCCGTATCGACCCCTGTACCAATACAAATTTAATAAATGTTGTGTCAACTGCTTCAGCAAACTAGAATATGAAACGTTTCGAGTGTACATCAAAACACCAAACACAAAGGGGAATATCAAATGAAGAAACATCTCCAGAGCTCAAACAGCAGCACTTATGACCTTATCATCATCATCATCATCATTGTCAACCATTATCAATCCACTGCTGGACGAAGGTCTCCCCAAGTTTCCTCCACAACGGTCTGTCTTGTGCCAGTCTCCTCCATGTCACCCCTGCATACTTTCGAATTTCATCCACCCATCTCCCATGTGGTCTTCTTCTGGGTCTTTTCCTGTCCCTTGGAATCCAATCTAAAATTTCGGCTGTCCATCGATGATCTGTCCTTCTGGCAGTATGTCCAGCCCATTGCCATTTCAGGGATTTAACTCTGATCATGATGTCTTCCACTCTTGTCATTTTTCGGATCCACGAGTTCCTCTTCTTATCTCTCCTGGTTACACCAAGTATGCACCTCTCCATGCTGCTTTGAGTTGTCTGCAGCCTTTGTATGTCTCTTTTAGTTAAGGTCCACGTCTCTGCACCATACGTAAGCACTGGAAGGATGCATTGATCAAACACTTTTCTTTTAAGACATAATGGCATATTGCTCTTGAAAATTATGCTGTTTCTTCCAAAAGCTCTCCAGGCAAGTTTTGTACGCCGATTAATTTCTTCATCAATGTGACCCTCACTTGATATCTCCTGTCCAAGATAAACGTACGTGTCTGTTATCTCCAGCTTTTCTCCATCAATCGATAAATCTTCATTTCTTGTAAAAGCATTGAACATCACTTTTGTCTTCTGAAAGTTCATTTTTAATCCCACTTCTTTACTCTTGTCAGCAAGTTCCTGGATCATACTCTGCAGCTCTGATGGGGTAGTTGCAAAAATGACTACGTCATCAGCAAAACGAAGGTGGGTTATATTTTCAAACAGCCTAATCTTTGCACTTGCATTTTCATAGATGTTATTAATAATATTAATGCATGCATCTTCAATACCGCAGGTTTTCAGAGCCATTGTAACTGCTGATGGTTTCACCGAATCAAAGGCTTTTTCATAA
The DNA here is from genome assembly GCA_039090855.1 of Macrothele yani. Lineage (NCBI taxonomy): Eukaryota > Metazoa > Arthropoda > Arachnida > Araneae > Macrothelidae > Macrothele > Macrothele yani. The sequence continues at coordinate 144,281,780 of CM077002.1, forward strand.
TCGTTAAAAGCCATGCACAATAGAAGTTCATATTCCCTCGCTCTTTCAATTAATTCTCTCAGCACGTGGATATGACCTATTGTGCTGTAGCCACTCCTGAATCCAGCTTGTTCTCTCGGTTGAGCCATATCCAGTGTTACCTTCAAGCGGTGTGAAAGATCTTTAGTGAAGATTTTATAAACTACTGATAGGAGGCTGATAGGTCTGTAGTTTCCGAGATCCTCAATGTCACCTTTCTTATATAGCAGGATCATTGTAGCGGTGTTCCAATCCTCAGGAATCTTTCCTTCATTAAGGCATCGAGTGAAAATTTAGGCGAGTACTGTTTCGGTTTCTCCACTTGCTTCTTGTATGATGTTTACAGTAATTCCATCTTCTCCTGGAGCTTTTCCCCGCTTCATGTTCTTGATCGCATGTGCAACTTCTGCTGGAAGGACTGGAGGAACTCTGGTGCTGGTATCTTTCATGATGTCTGCAGTGCATGTATCATCCCTTTCATTAAATTTGCAGTAGAAATCTTTCACTCTTGTCAAAATTTCGCCTCTATTTCTTGTTACAGAACCATCTTCTTTTCTCAGTGCCATAATCTGTTTTCTTCCCTTACTGAGATGTCCCTTTGCTATCTTTAGGATTTGGTTGTTTTCAATTGCTTTCCTCACTAGTTCACAGTTGAATTTCCTTTCGTCTTCAGTGATACTTTTTCTTACTGTCTTGCATAGCTCTATATATTCCACTTTGGAAGTCCCATCTTCTTTAGTTGTCCTCATCTCTCTTCTTTTTTGCATCAACATTTTGGTTTTTCCTGATAATTTATTTAAATGCAACTTGTTCTTAGACCCAGCTAATTTTGTTGCTGTTTCCATAAGAGCTTTGGTTACTTTTCTGTTAACTTCAGAGATGTCCACTTCTTCCGATGTTAGGCCTTCTAAAGCAGAGAACCTGTTCTTCAGTTTTAACTTGAAGGTATTATGGTGTTTTTTTAGGTTGGTTATGTCAATAGATTTTGTTTGTCTTATGAGCTTGCCACGTTCAAGTTTAGTGTTGAGGTACATCTTACATCTCACCAATCTATGGTCACTACCTGTGTTGAACTTGTTTAGCACACAGCAGTCTTCTATGACGAATTTTTTGTTACACATAATAAAATCAATTTCATTTGTCGTCCCATTTGGACGTCTCCATGTCCATTTCCTGTGTGGCTTTTTCTTGAAGAAGGAGTTCAAGATGAAAAACCCTTCTGCCTCTGCAAACTCAACGAGAGTATTTCCACGCTGGTTTCTGTTGCCATGACCGAATTTACCTACTGAAGTTTCATTCTGTTGCCGTTGCCCTATTTTTGCATTTAAATCTCCCATAATTATTTTCAAGTGCTGCTTACCTTTATTATTTAGATGACAAATTTCCTCATAAAATTCTTCAATTTCTTCTTCAGGATGACTTGTGGTAGGTGCATAAGTTTGAATAATCTGAGCCTGGTATCTTTTCGAGAGTTGGATAACAAGCCGTGAAGCTCTGTCAGAGGAACTTTCAACTTCTACAACTTTATCCTTCAGTTTCTTGTTTATTATAAATCCAACACCACTAGTTCTCCCAGTATCTGTCCCACGATAGTAGAAGAGATGTCCACTTTTCAGTTCGATGAGATCTTCTCCTTTTCTCCTTACCTCACTTAGCCCCACGATGTCCCACTTGATCCTTTGTAGTTCCTCTTCCAATTCAAGAAGCCTTGAATCAGAAGATAGGGAGCGTCCATTGTAAGTAGCCAAGGTCAGCATCGGATGGCAGCCTAGTCCGGTCCTCCGGGGATTCTTAGCACCCTCTGCCTTCATGTCGCACTGGCCGCTGCCTTGGCCAGGTACATTCCAGCTGCCGGAGACTGAGGGCCAAGATTTAAGTTGTGGAATCATTTTGGAGGGGTTTGGCCATAACTCACCACGCTGGCCAAGCGGGTTGGTGAGTGTGGGATAGAATTTCTTCTAATCCCGATGGTATAGTTATACCGCTATGGGCGGTCGTCAGAGCCCCTTTAGTGGGAACAGGCTGCACCACGAGAAGGCGGGGTTGACATTTGTCAAGGAAAGGCTCTGATGTTACGCATCACCTAACCTTACATCCCTATGACCTTATATATATATATATATATATATGGTACTATATATATATATATATATATATACACTGCCGGACAATTGCTAAGGACGGATGACAATAGCAACGATAGGAACCATACAATGGAAGGCAGGAAAATGTTGAAATTAGCATAAGTGCGGGATACAGTAAGACGTGTTGTACGTATGCAAATTTTCGATTGACGAACTTGTTCGTGAAGTCATAGCGCTGCTAAGAGATATAAAGGATTCGACGCGTATTGACCGTTGTTGTTGAAACGCTAAGTTGAAAGGGAAAGAATCAATTGACGAACTTGCAATTTTTAGTATGTCTTCCCGACATCACCTAGATGATTTTACGCGTGGCCGTATTATTGGCAAGATTGAAGAAGGACGAAAAATAACAGATGTTGCCAGGGAGTTCGACGTCAGCCACAGTGTTGTTTCAAGGCTTTGGAAATAATTTCAAACAAATGGAGAGTGTAGCAAACGTCACGGGGGAGGTCGTGTTCGCAGTAGGACACCTGCAGAAGATCGGTACATAGTGCTATCAACAAAAAGACACCGGCGCAGCACAGCTAGTGAGGTATAAAATCAGTTTATGGCTGCTACTGGCAAGCGGATCTCCCGAAAAACTGTCGCCAGACGTTTGCATGAAGGAGGACTATACGCCCGCCGTCCTGTTGTGTGCATCCCATTGTCCAGACGTCACCGTACCGCCCGTTTGCAATGGTGCCATCAACATCGCAATTGGACTGATAACGACTGGTCTGCTGTCTTCTTCTCAGATGAAAATAGATACAGTCTATCGTCTGATTGTCGACGACAACTGACCTGGCGTGATAGTGGTACTGCACATTGTCCAGCAAACATACAGGAAAGGGACCGATATCCGACATGTAGTGTCATGATATGGGCTGACATCATGATCAATGGCCGTACGTCCCTCTATGTGCTTCCAACTGGGACTATGACTGACCAACGATACATTAATGATGTTCTGCTACCTCATGTTCGCATGTTCCGTGGTGCTGTCGGTGATAGATTCATTTTCATGGACGACAACGCAACATGTCATCCAACAGTCGCTGTCCAGGAGTGTCTTGAGAGCAAGGATATTCAACGCCTCGTATGGCCATCACGTTCTCCTGATCTGAATCCCATTGAAAATGTGTGGGATGCTTTGGGGAGGAGTCTTGCTGGTCGCCAATGCCCTCCAATAAACAAGGACATCCTCATCCGTGAACTGACAGAGGAATGGGATAAATTACCCCAACAGCTGCTTGATAATGTATAACGAAGTAAATTTCTCCGTCATTTCTGTCCACGCCAGAATTCGAACCCGGATCCCCTCATTCCGGAATAAGTCACTCTACCAATTGAGCTACGCGGACGTTTTATTCTGATTCCTATCTGCCTTTATGTCGTGTGCGTCCTTCGGGCAGGTACGTCACATCTCCTGGTACGTTACAAATGTTGTGCGAAGCATGACACGACGTGTGGAATCTTGTATCGCCCTCCATGGTGGCCATATCCCGTATTGACATCTTACGCCGGAACGCCTGCGGACGGTAATTGCATTTTTTCACGTTTACGTATTCTGCACAAAATGGCCTGTTTGTCCCTTGAACACGTTCCAAAGCCTTGTGGATTTCAGAGCACAATAAATTGTCTTCCTTGTAATGTCCTGGCATTCTGACATTATTTTGTTTTACTTGGCATCCAACCACACTTACTTTTTTATGCGCTATATAGCCGTTTATGATCCGTCCTTAGCAATTGTCCAGCAGTGTATATATATTGATTGGAGGTTTAACGACCACCGTGAGCCACCCAATGGGCTATAACCAGTTGCCCGTACCTAGTTTAGGGCCACTGGTTCCAGGGAAAGGAAAGAGCCAGTGCCGTAAGGCAAACACAACATCCCTGCCTCGCCGTGATTTTACCCGGATCCTTTTTAGACGAATGATCAGAAGCCATCGCTTAGACCATTGTACCACCGGAGCCTCACTATATTTTGTGTCAAGATTCAGCATACTAGAATCTAAAACGTTTCGAGTCTACATCAAAACACCAAACACAAAAAGTATCTCAAGTGAAGAAACATCTGCAGAGCACATATTGCGGTACTTGTACGGGTACGTCATTCATACATACAGAGCAAACAAAAAAATGGATTCCCATCAAAACTACACGTATACAACACAAATGAAGAAAGACAGAAGCAAATAGAATGATAAGCGCATAGCTACGAACACAAAAGTAGCAAATTATCAGAAACACCCACAGCAATAATACGCCTGCCATTCTCTCTTACGTACGCAACCATTTACAGATTTATGAAGAGATTTTAGGAATGAATTGTCTGATTCTAGGCGTTAAAAGAATTTAGAAGCAGGAACCTCAGACATTTGGGCTAGAGTGCCTGCGAGGAAAGTCTAATGAAAGCAAGGTAGAAAGGGAAAGGAAGACTCCCTTATTTATAACGGGGGGGGCAGTACCCTGGGTCCAACAGCTTAATGTGCCCATCCTACACTTGGCGGGTATTAAGTGGTTCGAGCGTCCATACCTGCCTTGGATAGATACTGATACTTCTCCGTGGCAGACATGAACGTTAAACACTACGCTATTCGTGGCTCTGTTGGCAACTATGAAGTTGAGATGGGTTTGTAACGAGCTCACTGCAAATGATTCAAATATGTACGAAGTTTAGGTACCAGAAATATGGGAAAGGCTTCTGATTCATGTGACTTTGAAAGAAGCATGCTAATTGGCGCTAAGCAGGTACGTGCAAGCGTTTTACAAACTGCAGATATTCTAGGGAATGCAAGAACAACTGCATTGAGGGGGTACAACGAGTGGTGCATAAACAAGGAGACAAACAGTCAGCGGCCTTTCTGTTGACAGAAACGATCGTTCGATGTTGTAAGACAACGGCTGCAGGAGAGCATTGTATGAGGTAGAAAAACAGGTGCAATATTATACATCCGCAAAGTACAACAGTGGTACCCCGAGGTATATACAGCGGTATACGCACTTCTGAAAGTTCATTTTTAATCCCACTTCTTTACTCTTGTCAGCAAGTTCCTGGATCATACTCTGCAGCTCTGATGGGGTAGTTGCAAAAATGACTACGTCATCAGCAAAACGAAGGTGGGTTAGATAATCTCCATTAATCTTTATCCCCTTGTTTTCCCAGCTCAGCGACTGAAAAACACCCTCCATAGTGGTATCTTTTAAAAAAAGCCTGGTATCTTTTCGAGAGTTGGATAACAAGCCGTGAAGCTCTGTCAGAGGAACTTTCAACTTCTACAACTTTATCCTTCAGTTTCTTGTTTATTATAAATCCAACACCACTAGTTCTGCCAGTATCTGTCCCACGATAGTAGAAGAGATGTCCACTTTTCAGTTCGATGAGATCTTCTCCTTTTCTCCTTACCTCACTTAGCCCCACGATGTCCCACTTGATCCTTTGTAGTTCCTCTTCCAATTCAAGAAGCCTTGAATACAAGAAATGAAGATTTATCGATTGATGGAGAAAAGCTGGAGATAACAGACACGTACGTTTATCTTGGACAGCAGATATCAAGTGAGGGTCACATTGATGAAGAAATTAATCGGCGTACAAAACTTGCCTGGAGAGCTTTTGGAAGAAACAGCATAATTTTCAAGAGCAATATGCCATTATGTCTTAAAAGAAAAGTGTTTGATCAATGCATCCTTCCAGTGCTTACGTATGGTGCAGAGACGTGGACCTTAACTAAAAGAGACATACAAAGGCTGCAGACAACTCAAAGAAGCATGGAGAGGTGCATGCTTGGTGTAACCAGGAGAGATAAGAAGAGGAACTCGTGGATCTGAAAAATGACAAGAGTGGAAGACATCATGATCAGAGTTAAATCCCTGAAATGGCAATGGGCTGGACATACTGCCAGAAGGACAGATCATCGATGGACAGCCGAAATTTTAGATTGGATTCCAAGGGACAGGAAAAGACCCAGAAGAAGACCACATAGGAGATGGGTGGATGAAATTCGAAAGTATGCAGGGGTGACATGGAGGAGACTGGCACAAGACAGACCGTTGTGGAGGAAACTTGGGGAGACCTTCGTCCAGCAGTAGATTGATAATGGTTGACAATGATGATGATGATGATGATACGCACTTCTGTACACAGTCCCCTGATCTTGACCCTATGAACATCAGTGGTATAGGAAGGAGAATTTCAGTAGACATAGCCAGATGCACATTGCCTCGTAGATGGGCTATAAAAGCAGACGTCCCCCTTCGTGGACCATTCGTCTCTGCAAAACACCAACAAATTCGACTGGAGTGGGTAGGGGGCCCACCACAGCTGAAAACTTCATGACTGGAAAAATGTTGCCCAGTCCGATGAACGACGTTTTCTCTTAATACTCGCCGATGGCCAAACCAGAGCATGGCGTCAGTAGCAACAAGCATCAATGAATCCCACCTGCCTAGCGTCAACTGGACAGTCTAGTGCAGCCGGTTTAGTGGTCTGGGTTCTGTTTTTATGGTGGTCACTTGGTTCTTTAACACCCTTGTAGTTGCACTTCCATGATACTATGTATCTTAGCAGCATTGTGGACCAGACTTGCCTGTGCACGGGCATATTGTTCCCTAATGGAGAAGATGCTTGCAGTAGGAATATGCGCAATGGCAGAAGGCTGTGATTGCCATACAGTGGGATGACAGTAATTTCAAATCTCGGAAATGGCATGCACAATCCCGCGTTTTTAGCCCAGTAAACACCAGTGGGTTGTGACAAGGCCATCTAGGAAATACAAGGTCATGATATATGGGAGATGAGTTCCCTCTTTTACTGACGTCACGCAAAAACTAAGGCTTCCGACTGGTTTCAAACGCTGTTGTGGGTGACGTCAAACACGACACTGACCAAGGCCGTCTAGAAAACACAAGGCCATGGCATTAAAGAAGTGAGTCCTCTCTTTTAGTGACGTCACGCAGAAACCAAGGCCTCCGATTGGTTTACAAAGCTGTCGTGCGTGACACCAAACATGGCACTGTCCAAAGCTGTCTATTAATTACAAGGCCATGACATTAGAGAGATGAGCTCCCACTTTAAGTGACGTCACGCAGAAACCAAGGCTTTAGACTGGTTTCCAACGCTGTTGAATGTAACGTCAAACACGACACTGACCAAGGCCGTCTAGAAAACACAAGGCCATGGCATTGAAGAAGTGAGTCTCCTCTTTCAGTGACGTCACGCAGAAACCAAGGCTTCCGATTGGTTTACAAAGCTGTCGTGCGTGACACCAAACATGGCACTGTCCAAGGCTGTCTATTAAATACAAGGTCATGACATTACAGAGATGAGCTCCCCTTTAAGTGACGTCACGCAGAAACCAAGGCTTTAGACTGGTTTCCATAGCTGTTTTATGTAACGTGAAACACGGCACTGACCAAGGCAGACTAGAACGTACAAGGCCATGACATTAGAGTGATGAGTTTCCTCTATTAGTGACGTCACGCGGAAACCAAGGCTTCCGACAGGTTTCCAACGCTGTCATGTGTGACGTCGAGCACGACACTGAACAAGGACGCCTAGAAACTACAATGCCATGAGAGAGAGCCGAGTTTCCTCTTTTAGTAACGTCACACAGAAACCAAGGCTTCCGATTAGTTTCCAAAGCTGTCGTTTATGACGGCAAACACGACGCCGACGTATCAGACCGTGTAATATGATAATGACGTCCCACACGGAGAGAACTAATCTCTTTAATGTCATGGTCTTGTACTTTCTATACGGCGCTGGTAAAGATTGCCGAAATGGATCACACAGAAAACTTGCACCAGAGATGTTTCGGCAGCAGACGGATTCCTTCACATATGCTTGGCTGAGACTACATGTAAAACAATAACAGCTCCTCGTTGAATACGTGCCACATTGAATCGATATTGTTCTTTAAAGCCAACGGCGGCCCAACACGTTACTACGTAGATGAACCTAACTGTTTGTTACTTCAATGTGTATGCATACGTTGACAGCAAGACTCTTCTGTCTATGAGCTCATTAAAGCACACATGGTTTCCTAAGATTTCCAATTAATGCGCAATTTGTGTCACAAAAGTGACTTCTGTTAGCGCATACCGTTAAGTGAAATCACGTAGCACAGAATGTAGTGGATAACACGAAGGCGTTAAAAGAGAATGATTCGTCCGGAATAAACGCATGCAATATTTCATGGCCTTACGTAGAGAAATCCCTAGAAGAAAGGTTATTATTCAAATCATATGTCTTCCGCGGCTTAGTGATTTCACTCAAAAACAAAACGGAGTGAAAATTCATCATTATTTTTTTTGCAGTTCAGTGGAATTTTCTCTTCGGAAAAAGGTGAAAAAAAAAGCTGTCGGATTTTTATTCTGCGGAAGCCACATAAGGTAATGACTTATGGTTGCTGACTGAACACCCAGTTATGAGGGATTCAGGCAAAGCTTTCGAAAATGGAAGGCTTCTCGTCTTCCAAGGATCATCAAAATAAATTACTTCAAAGTCGAAAGTTCGCCACCTCCCTTTTCTATTTCTTTTTACCTTTCTTTTTTCATCTGCATTCTTACCTTTCATTCTTATTCCTGTAATTTCTTTGTGCCCTTTTGTCTGTTAGGTGTGTTGAATCTTCAGGTTTTTTACTTTGTTTTGCTTTATCTCCTATCCCTTTCCCTTTTTGCGATAATGGCTTCAAACAGCCTTGTTGTTTTTCCAATGATAACTACAGTGTTAAGTTTTGATTTACGACCGCTAGTCTTCCAGAGTTCTTCGAATTTATTTTTCATGCACATTGTTTCATTTTGGGAAGGAAGTATTAATGATTTTTCAGCGCATGCCTTCACAAGTAAAAGATAGTTTGCTCGAATTTTGTTTTATGTGTAAGGGGCAGATAATTCATCAGGCATAAAATATTGAGAAACTTTTCTTCTTCAGTGTTTGGACTTTTTAAACAAAACATCTTGCAATTCTGAAATCTGCTTCTTAGTTAACTGCAATTACTGGTCATGCTTTGTGAAAATATTACGAGCTGATAAAAAAAGCTATCTGCTTTGATAAAGCATTGGTGATGCCAAATGAATAGCAAAAAATTTGACCTGCACTGATACAGTCCAAACCTTTTCGAAGGAACAAACAAGTAGTTTGCAAACTTACAAAACATACAAGCTTCACGTGCACTGGTTTGACAAAAGACTGTAAATATCTGCTGAAACATACACGATGCAAATGATATGCAAGTGTTGTTGTTAGGGGACATCCCTTCGTGTTCACATTTGGTGACTGTATGAACAAAATCCCGCCATCTCGACCTGTTCTCAAAAGACCTAGTTGCTCTTCCAAGGTCATTTAACAATCGTTTTGATTCCATGCAAACATCTCGTTTTCTGTCTACCCCTACTTCTACTTCTTCCAATCTTGCCAAGCGTAATCACGTTTTCTAACACATTACTGGTAAGCATCACATGTCCAAAATATGTAAGTTTTTAGTTAAAAAAAAAAATATGTAAGTTTTTAGTTTTTCACATGTCCAAAATATGTAAGTTTTTAGTCCATGGGAACAGCTGGGCTTGGTTTGGTGAAGTACTGATTGATTAGTTCTGATTGAAATTCATGTAATTTTAAGTAGACGTCTCCAGGTCCATAATTCAAAAGCATCTATTTTCTTACTCTCACTCTTCTCAATGTCCAGTTTCAAAATCTGCTGTACCAGTTGGTACAGAAAATACCATTGCTTTAGCAATGCTGAATATTGCTGTTACTGAAATGTCTTTATCCTTCATGATATTTTCTAAATTTGTCATTGTGTTTCTCCCTAGAGATAATTTCGTCTCTACTTCTCCGGCATATTGCTTCTCGTTATCATTCTGGAGCACAAGAGAATAAAATTGTATACGAACACCACTTCTTCCCTCGTCAATTACAAAATCTTTAAAGTTGGAATTTGACATGACTTTTCTTTTCTAGATATTTAACATTAAACTTGGTTTTGGTATCTCCACATTTGCTTTCTTGATGAGGTCATCTATGTCTTTTCTACTTCATGCCAAATGAGTGGTGTCGTTTGCGAATTCCGAAGTGGTTGATGGTTTGACCTCCAATATATGAATACCAGATGTCAATTCATTGAAGCCTGATATGCTCATCGACAGTAATTTGTCTTCTGTTGAGACAAATTACACTGCTGGCCACCCAAAGTGCAACACCAAGAAGGAAGCATCCGATTGGCCTGAAATTCGCAGCATGCGTCGCCCGCTAGAGGACATTCAAACGATTAGCATTGCAGGGCATATGCAAATCATGTGCGCCCGGCACGCCACCGAGAAGCACTATCAGAAGGGTGCACGGAAGGCGGGGTGTAAGTAGTGGAAATGGGTTGTGCTGCTGGACCTGTGCGTGGGAAGCTTCCTGGTGCCTCGACGCAGAATACGGCAGTCATTCCAGCACGTTTCGAAGTTCGACAGAGGACGAATAGTCCCCTATCGCGACAGCGGATTATCATACCGAGATATCGGCGACCGTGTGGGACGACATCCAGCCCCAGTGAGGCGAGTATGGATTCGGTGGGTGCAGGAGGGACGGACGGACCGACGTGAGCGATTGCCGCCACCGCGGCACACCACCAAACTAGAGGACCGGCATGTTGTGCGGCGGGCATTGACGGCTCGCACCGCCACATCACGAACGTTAGCGCAGGAATAAAGGGTGTGTTGCTGAACAACCTGTGTCAGCACGTACCGTTTGACGACGTCTGCAGGAGCGAGGACTCATCGCACGGCACCCATTGCTCTGATTACCATTGAAGTTACCCCACAGGCGAGTGCGGCGGCAGTGGGCCGTTGAACGCCGCACCTGGACTACGGAATGGCACGACATTGTCTTCTCCGACGAATCCCGCTTCTGCCTGCAACACCACGATTGTCGGATCCGTGCGTGGCCGCACCGCGGCGAGAGACTGTATGACGCCTGCATTATGCATCGCCATACCGGTCCGTCGCCTGGCGTTATGGTTTGGGGCGCATTTGGATATGACACCAGCACCCCTCTGGTACGCGTCGCCGGTACATTCAAAAGCCGCCGCTTCATCCCCGACGTTTTGGAACCTGTAGTCCTCTTTTACCTGCAGAACCTGCCAGCGGTCACGTTTCAACAGGACAATGCGTGCACGCACGTGGCACGCATCGTGCAATAATTCTTCACGGCCCACCAGGTGTCACTGCTGCCGTGGTCAGCCTGTTCTCCCGATATGTCGCCCATCGAACAGGTCTGGTCGCTGATCGGCAACCGAGTGGCCCGGCAAGCACCACCCGCGGCTACGCCTGATGAACTGTGGCAACGTGTGGAAGCATCCTGGATCGACATACCCCAAGCCCACATCCAAAGCCTCTTTCGTTCGATGCCGCGGCGTGTAGCGGTCGTCATTGCCAACCATGTGGGCCCCACGAACTATTGATGTCTGCGTGTTCCGCAAGTCGCACGGGCCTTTAAGCTCAATCGTTTCATCTTTGTATGTGTTGTTTTGTGTCAAGTAAATCTGGCTTTGCTATCTCGTGTCTTTCTTGGTGTTGCGTTTTGGGTGTCCAGCAGTGTATTTTGGATGAGCATATCATATTCATAAGTATTCTTGGCAATCGGAAGGACCATATTCATAAGTATTCTTAGCAAAATACAGAAGGGTTTTGCCATTACTTTCTTCCAGTTGCCTTATTTCTTCCGGTTCTTACATATTGACCTGCCCAGTTTGCGGATCCCTACCGGTAGCTAAGCTACCGCTGACATAGCTCTCTAGTTTAATGGAACACAAAAGTCCCCTCTCCAGGGAAAAATTGACAAAAATCATTAAACAGACCAGCCCTGTACAGAAAAACGCATGGCTTTGAACCCTATTGAAGATTCTGATTAAAAGTAGGTCGCGTTCAGCAAGAGCCCGCACGTCAATCAGAGCTAGTTTCATGATATATGACACGTATAAGACGATTACAGTCCTTTCAAAGTTAACAAAATGGCTGATGTCACGTCGAAGGATTTCACGTTCGTCTGCATTTCTGAAGCGTTTAACTTATCGAATAAAATAACATGGAATTGTACGCGAGAACAGGTATCGATCGAAAATTCTAGAGTCTCGAGCCAAGTGACATTTTGCTTTGTAGAGGGTTGGCGTTGGTCAAACAGGTTTAGATACAAATTTACGGAGCCGTTACTCAAGAAATGTATAAAGAGAAAAAAAGGAAAGAATGCGATTGGCCTAACAACGAACAATGGTTGCGCGCACTTAGTATTCTTCGTATAGCTTCAGATCATGATCATGGGGGTTAAACTAGGAACATTGCCAAAACTGGAAATTATGTTTACTTTTCTCGCTAGGGGGCGTGAATGCAAATACGTGTGATGGTGATATCTCCGCTTCTAAATGTCCGATTCAAAAAGTTATTTTTTCATATTGATGGCGTTCATGCCGAGGAATATTCTTCGTACATTTTACAATTTCTGTGCCACACAGTTATAATGGTCGTTTTCTATTTGTACCGTACTAGAAAACATATCTTCGGTTTGAAGAATAAGGTTTGAAAATTCTCCTTTGAGTAGGGTCATTACCGCTATCAGAAAATTGTGCACAATTTGTAATTTTACGTAGCACAGATTTCAGACGCTAAAGGCAAAAAATAACTATTTTTATTTGCGGATGTTTTTTTTTTGGTTGAAAATCCGGTGTCGATATTGGTTTAGCAACCGATTCAATGCATTACAAAAAAATCCTCCTATTGGAAATTCTAAATTATGCTCTGATTCCCTCTCGAAAGTGTAAACACATTCCCTTTTTCGTTGAATTTCTCTTCTAAAAATCTGATTTCAAATATTTTTTCGTGTCAAAAAAAAATTCAAAATACCCGCTTATTAGTCTCTAGAATTTGGTGTCATCTTACTTGTTATATACAATCATTGTCATAAAAATCCGCGCATCAAGCGTCGGATTGAAATGAGATTTTAGTAGTGAGAGTGTACATACCAAGGACAGAAGTGATTACAATATCACAGGAGCAAGACGATTTTCCGCGGACATACGGTACACATTCTGGTCAGCGCTAGTACCGCGTCGGACAGCCTCGTGCTCGGATAAATGAGGTGATACGGCCCGTCATGCAGTCAAAGAAACGCCTTATGTTATCCTGGGGCATATTAGCCTGCAATTCTTGGAACTGACACTCTAAACGACGAACACTGGGACATGGAGAAAGCTACCGTCCCATGTGGATCAGGTGATCTTGCAGGCCACGGAAGCGTCAAAGCATGACGTACACAGTCTTGGGAATCCCAAGTAGTGTGTGTACGGGTGTTATATTGTTGCAAAATGGCTCCGGTTCGCCCCCGGCTCGAAAGGCAGGTACATGTGGCCACAGGATCTCCTGTACGTGGCGCTGGGCTGTCAATGTCCTTGGTTCACTGAGAAGGAAGTCCGGCTGCCATACGCGATGGGTCCCGAGAACATCACGCCTACAGTTCGGGACGGGTTCCCTTGTACAGTGAGGCGCTCACCTGCGGTCCTCCACACTTTGACACGGTGGTCGTCCGTACTCATATAAAAGTGGGATTCGTCGCTGAACACTATACATCGCCAGTCCGTATTGCTCGCTGCTGACATCGCTGAAATGGACGCAGACGAGGTCAGGTGTTAATGGCACAAAACCTAAGGGCTGTCGAGAGTTCTGATTCGCCTCTGTCAGGCATTTGGAAATGGTTCTGGCGGGAACAGGAATCCCTTGTACAGACGCTACATGTCTCTGGATATTGGACAAAGACGTCGTTGCATCTGAGCGTGCCTCTCTTATGATCCCGCGGTCCTCTGTGCTGGTGGAGTGTCTGGGTTGTCCAAAGCCAGTAAGCCGTGTCTGGTGTCTTTCCGTGTGCATTGCTCCCAACACGATCGCACCGTACTGTCCGACCGACTTAAATGGAGGCCGATTCAGCGCGCCGGCTACCCTGCCTCTCTCATTCATACGATACAGCCCCGTCCAAACTCCGTCAGTAGCCTGTACGCACATCTACGGCGGCTCCTCGGCATGTCTATCGTTCAGGGATCTCACCTGACCCTTACAGTGCACTTCGGCGTGAATGTGGAGTCCCCTGCGCGGTGGCTGATAAGCCCCAAAAATTGCGATTGCAGCGTCTGTCTTCAATGCGTCGGAATCTCAGGAAACTTTAATCATTTGCATGTCTGCCCTCCCCGTAGCTTTTCGACGAGTTTGGCGTTAGTTGCACGGTTCTTTTCTTGGTACGCGTATTTTTATGATAATGAGTGTAGTTCTTATACTTTGGTTAAATCATTCTCTACAGCAATTTGGGATTTAGGCTTTCCAAATAAGTGTTAACATTTCAAAGCCTTCTCAATAATGAAAACATTTTTTTTTTAAGTTTTTAGTACGTATATACATTAGGATGCCATTCTGTTATATGAACGCTTATTTTAATTTCCAGGTCTTACCCTCTAAACTTAATCTGTTCATAACATATTAAAATAAGCAAAACTGCAAAGAGGTAAAAAAAAAAAAGAAATATCTAAAGGCTTACAGCTCTACATCCATATTTACCTATACTTTCTTTTTTTTTTTCCTGAATGTAATAATGTAATTGCCGCCCCGGTGGCGCAGTGGTCTAAGGCGCTGGCCTCAGATCATTCGTCCGTAAGGGGTCCGGGTTTGAATCCCGGTCAGGCATGGATGTTGTGTTTGTCTTACGGCACTGGCTCTCTCCCTTCCCTGGAACCTGTGACCCTAAATTAGGGAAGGGCGACTGCTTATAGCCCATTGAGTTGCTCACGGTGGTCGCTAAACCTCCAATCAAAAAAAAAAAAAAAAAAAATGTAGTTTTTCTTCTGGATTTAGCGAACACGGTAAGCCACAGTAAGCACTACAAGCAGTCGGGCTTCTCAAATTGCGGACTAATCGTTCCAGAGAAGCGAGAGAGTCATAAGACAGGCACATATAACTCATTCGGTATTTGAGCCCTTTTCCAACTCTGGAATGAGCAGTCGGCCATCTCTAATGTGGCACCAAGGTTCCTGGAGAGGGTTAGAGTCATAAGATAGGCACGCATGCTTCTTTCGGCAGTTAAGCCCTGTCTCACCTCAAATGAGCAACTGTTCCCCAAGTTTTGTGAGCAGTAGGCCTTCTCTGATTTGGGACCACTGGTTCCAGGAAAGAGGGATAATCAGAAGACATTCACCCTTACGTCATACTATCATACTTTAGAAATCTTTCGACCTCGATTGAGCAACTCTGAGGTCTATGAATAGTCAGCGTTCTCTAATTTGTAAGTCACTGGTTCCAGGAAAGCAAAACAGTCATAGGCATACACCCATGCCTCATGCATGCCTCAGCTGAGCAATTCGTAAGCTTTGTGAGCTGTACACCTTCTCTAATTTGGTACCACTGGTTCCAGTAAAGTGAGAGAATCGTAGTACCAGCATCCATGCCACATTAGGGAAGAGATTCCTGTCTCTTCCCTGATGTGAAGTCAGAAACCTAATCCTGTGATTTCTCTGGCAGCGAGGAGGTCATTGTCGACTCGCAGCAGTGTTTGTGCAACCAAGCACAGAACCTGCTTTCGTTGGTACCTTTCAAAACTAAATACCAAGCAAAATATTTTACCTTTCCTTCTTTTTCAAGCTGAGGTACGAACATTTACATAACTAAATGATATTTAACCCTTACACAAGACTGGAATAATATCGCAAGAGAGAAATTTACCATTACGTGTGAAATTTTCTATCGGTTCAACTTCCGTTTGTCGGAAAAATTTGCTCCTAGGCCTGGTCGACTTGAAAGTATTGCTACGGAGCGTATTGTTAACATTCTTTGGGCAATCCTGCAAGAAGATAAACGAATGGCGTGTGAAGATATAGCACCGCCAACTAATATTTCAAAACCCTCGGCATTCCGCATTTTACGCGACAAATTACTGCTGCATCATGTTTGTTCCAGATGGGTACCTCATCACCTGACGAGAGAACAATTGTTAGCCTGAGATCAGGTGTGTCATGAGTGGAAACAAATGATTGCAAAGGATCTGAATTGTCTAAACATAGTAATAACTTCAGATTAATAATGGGTCCACTATTTCGACCCCGTCACGAAGCGCGCAATGAGTGGCTGGAAACACACAGGCTCACCTCCGAAAAGAGTTCGCTAAACCAAATCAGCTGGGAAGGTAATGATGATAAGTTTATTTTATTCATTAAGGTGTAATCTATTAGCATGCCGTTCCTTCACAAATTACTGTCATTACTGAGTATTAAATTTCAGTCTTAAAGCTTCTGCGACGACACAATCGATTTAGCAACCGGAACTAGTGGGGAAATTGGACCCTACACTATGGTAACGTCCGTCCACATGTAGCTGCTTGTGTTCAATAGTTTCTTACAAAATGCAGTATTGAAATCATGCCACAGCCTGCCTACAGTCCTGACCTCGCTCTGCGCGATTTCTGGTTGTCTGTAACATAGGAAGAGAAGCTCGTCGCGTAACATTCAACACAGATGCTGGCGTTATTCAAGCTGTACATGGATCGCTAAAGCAGATTGCACAAAATGCCTTCGCCACATGCTTAGAAATGTGATCTGAACGATGATGGCCCGAGAGAAGATACTTTGAGAAAGAATAACATATATTTTGCTATACCTATATTTCTTCATTTTTTGTGATTCTACGATCGGATTTTGTGGAACGGCCGTTACACATTACCCCTTACTTTTGGCCAATATTTCAAACCCTAACGTCTTGGAATATGCCAATGAATTAATAGATAGTTTGCAACGTGATCGTTGCCAAGCAATAGAAAATAAGGATGCGAATAAACCATTGCTGGTCGGCAGCTACCGAAAATATTTTCCACGATGCAAAGCGAGTTTTATAAGGACCATTTCTGAAATTTCTTTCTCGGTTACGGTTTCCTGTTTTTAGTTCCCAAAATCTTTAATTCAATTGAATTGTTGGCTACTACGGCTTTTTCTTCTCCTAAAAAGTGGCACCAAATATTATGTAAATCAATTTTGTTTCCCTGAGATAAAGGTAAATGCGACTCTTTAAAAAAATCATGAGAAAATGCAGAAGTTTTCTCTCCGCCAAGAAAAACATCCATGCCCAAAATCCGAAAACTATACGTAAGAGGAGTCCATTTTCGACATAAATACAGTTCTTCTCACCGTTTCCAGGAAGAAATATTTTTTATATGTGAAAGAAATTAATAATTCTTCGAATGATATTTAAGTTTTTCAGCTTAGAAAAATTTTACGATTGTATCTTATTTAGGATTGGATTGCGGCTTACTTTTTAGCACGTCTTTTGTAAAAAAAGATCGTGCTTCTGTTATCGGTTTGTACGTCCGTCCGTCTGTACCCACGATATCTCAGCAACTGTTAGTCCAATTTGAAAAATTCTTTTTGCATTGGGAAGCTTGAAATATGCCAAATGATGATCCTTTATATCGATTTTTCTTACGATGTACAATTTCGCCGGTAGAGGGCGTAAATGCAGATGATGTCGAATTCAAAAATACGTTTTATTCCACACATTTGCTTCTAAACATCCGACTGAAAAAAAAGTATATCTTTCGATTCCATTTATGTCGAAGAGTATTTTAGATATAGTTACTTTTTTAAATTACGCATAGATTTTCCGCTAGGAGGCGTAAAAGTAAATTACATTTCCCCCGATAACTCTTCTTCTAAAACTCCGATTAGATTTTTTTTTCTTCAGCGGATACATCTCCTGGTGGAAAATATTTTGCATATAATTTCAAATTTTTGGTAAAGAATACTTTGGCCACCAGGGGCGTCAGTGTTAATTTTTGCTTCTGATATATTTGCCATAAAATCGTAGCTTTTAAAATATCGATTAAAAAATTATTTCGTGGACTGATGCCACTCACATCGATAAACCTTTTCGGAATATTTTCTTCTTAAAATATTCCACAGTTTCTCCGCCAGGGGGTGTAGATATACATCTTATTTTTGTCAATATCTCTACTTCTAGGAGTCCAATTTCAAAAATTCCTTCTTTGTTGGATAGTGTTTTCCGTGTGACATGATTTTCATATAATTTCAAAATTTTCAAGTAAATCATTCACTTTCCGCTAGGGGGCACAAAGGTAAATTGCGTTTTCTGTGTTATTTCTACTCCTAAAGCTCAGATTTGAAAAATTCTTCCTGTATCGCATACAAGACCTGATGGCAAATATTTTTCACATAATTTCTAATGTTCGGTAAAGAAAGGTTTAGCCACCAGGGTCATATGTGTTACTTTCTGCTTCTGAAGTGTTTATTGCAAAATCTGGGCTCCTGAAAACTCGACTAATTTTCTTTTCTTCTACCGATACCGCTTATACGGATAAACCGTTTGAGAATACTTTCTTCCTAAAATAATGCATGGTTTTTCCCACCAGGGGGCGTAAAGTCACATTTTATTTTTGTCGATATCTCTGTTTCTAAAAGTTCGTAAGCTCACGATTCCGTTTGCAGCAATATCTGAGGCATTAAAAACCCGATTGAAAATCTTCTTTCTTTGGTCAGATCTATTGTTTTCCATACAGGTTCCATTGACTTTGAATAGCTTTGATAAATTTTATTTGCGTCAGAACGAATTCAGAAGACGTGCTTATTACACCCGAAAATTCGGTGTCAACTTTCTTGTTCATATTGGATTGTTTTTGTTTAGATTGATTGGACAGTAAATTAATTGCTTTGACTTTTCAGATTGAATTGATTGGATTTTTATAGCTTGAATTTTTTAAGATTGGTAATGATTTCTAGATATGATATGATTGGATTGCATTTCAGTTAGAATTGCGTCTTTATGTTTTTAATTTATGAGATTACTTTCTTGGCTACAGTTCCGTGATTTTAGTTTCCAAAAATTGTAATTCAATTGAACTGTTACTACCTATGGCGTCTGTATATATAAAAAGTGACGTCGTATCATTTAAACCAATTTTCTTTCACTGAAATAAATGTACACGCAGCTAAAATTTCCGGAGGAAATGTAGCTAACAATAGCAGGTTTTCTCTCCCCACAGAAAAACACGCACGCCAAGAATACCTAAAATAAAGTAAAGTCGTCCTTTCTCGACATAAATACAGTTCTTCCCGCCGTTTCCAGGAAGAAATATTTTTCTTCACATGTGACTGAAAGTTAATAATATTTCGAGTGATACTTGAGTTTCTCCGCTTAATAAAATTTGCACTTTTGTTCTTAGATTTTAACAAAAGTCTAACTGGGTGTTTGCTCTGCTAATTCTTTAATTATGATCCACACTGCATTTTAACGGCAACTTAAATTTCTTTTGTCCATGTGTCAGTATCTTAGTAGCATTGCTCTTATAGCTTCATCTTATTAATAAATGCATAATTATTTGTGCCGACAGAATACTGCTTTTGTGACTTTCGCACTGTATAATATTTTAGTTTATGATATTTGAGCTCCGTATTAATATGCGTGTATCTATTAAGAATGAATCAAATACTTCGAATTGACAATCCTATTCGCAATAAAGCACGCTCGCATGAACTGCGGCGCTCGGGTGCAAATGAATTCACAGACAACTAAACAGGAAGGGAAATTTTGTAACTGCTTCGGGGATTTTCCCTGTTTGCATTCACCCGGGCATTGAGTTGAGATATTTTAATTTTGTATGTATGCTCACCTTTGACTGGAAAGTCATGGAATGAAGTTCTGTATATTGTTCTGCTGACTGGCGATGGCGATTTTCGTGCCATATTAGGAAAAGGGATGAGATGGGGTGTTTCACACGAAGTAGTTCTCAGATAATATGTGCAAGTGGATGATATATCATATACTGCATATTAATGAAGTCCTTGACTCGTGTAAAATAAAACCTACATTTCATATTAAAACAAGAAAACAAGATGAAATCCAGAAATCAATATGAAACCTAATACGTTTTGGGAACCAGTCGCGTAGTCACATTGATATGGGTAATTTCTGGTACATTACTGAGTACTTTAATCATCCGTAAAGTTTTACATATCTGACACTGTGCAAATTATGCAGACTGTCAGGAACGTCTAACGGCAAGAAACTTCCTCCAGTTCATTATGATCATAACTGAAACTACTTACATTTCTTTCTGGTCAGTTAATGATTGATTGATTGTAGAGGATTTTAGGAAGAGAGTGTCTGACCCCAGGTCTTAAACAACCCTTAGAAATAGGAAGCTAGGAGATTTAGGCTAGAGTGCCCAATAGGAAAGTGATACAGAAACGAGGTAGAAAGAAGGAGGAAGACGCCCTTATTTATTATCGGGGGAGCGGGGGGGGGGGGTGTATGTGCAGTACCCGGAGTCCGACGGCTTAACGTGCCCATCCGACGCACTGCGGGTGTTTAGTGGATCGAGCGTTTGCACCTGCCTGGGATCGAACCTGAGGTATTTTCCGTGGCAGTCACGAACGTTGCCCACTAGGCCACCCGCGGTCCCCTTCTGGTCAGTTATTAAAACTTTTTCCCATTTATTTCTGGTCACCAACAGGAAATTAGGCTCGCTAATTCTATATTTGCAGAAAGGAAACAAAATTTCTTGTAATGTTTTTATATTATCACTTTATTATTAAATTGTAGTAGTTTGAATTATCACTGAAATCTAAATTGTAGTACAGTGGCACATAAAACGGCGACAACATATTGCGAAGGATAAGAAACACTAAGTAAACGAAACATACAACACTTATTCTGTCCCCAGCTATTGGTTATTTTTTTTAATTAGAGGAACCACTGTGAGCAAATCAATGGACAATAAGCAGTCGTTCGTCCCTAATTTAGGGTCATTTGTTTTAGGAAATGGAGACAGCCAGTGTTGTACGACAAACACAACATCTATGCCTCACCGGCATTTCGACCCGTATACTTCACGGACGAACAGTCTTAAGCCAACTCTTAGAATACTGCGCCACCGTGACGGCCCAGCGATTGCCCAGCGTTTGGTAACACCTCACATCTTTTTCACTTCAGAATCTCAAAATAAACAACTTGCATTTATAGAAACAATTTGAACTACATCGTCCGCTGAAAGTTTCAAAATCTTATATAGCAGCATATTATACATGGTAGACAGACTAGAATGTCACACAGATGACATTCTTTTTTCGTATCTTCTGCTCTCTCAACCGAACGTATCACCTTCCTTTATTAATACAATCTGATTACCTGGCAGTTGCTGCAAAACGGTACAGAGAAACTTAGAGGATCCAATGTGACGTTCAGAATGAAAATATGCATAAGAGCTATCAGAATTTTCATACGAAACACAAACTGAAAATGGGAGGTTAAAACAGGGATGTGTGTTAAACTCCTAACACTGACCCAACTTCTACCTCCCAGGTTTGCCACATTGCAGTTCCATTTTTGCTGTCACCATTTTGTGTCACCATTTTGTGTCACCAGTGTAGTGCCAGGACGATGTAAAATGCATATTTTTCGGAGTTGGTTTTTGACGGAGCAGGAGCACGTTCCATTAATTCAAGAAAACTAATTCCATAGGAAGAACGGAACTTGAACCACTGAGCAAATTAACCACATATGTTTCATCTGGGACTCGAACCCAGGGTAGGTTCGAGAGATTAACCAAAAGCTTGCTCCTCTGGCCAAACGGCGACAACAACGGCGCCATCATTCTTCCCCTATTTTACCAATTTATCTAAGTTAGATACAGAAAATGCTTTGGGTGCCTCTGTCACACGATATTTGCTACAAGTCTCATAACTTCACGACTTTCATTTTTTATCTTCTCACCACTGGGCGCTATCATTCATTTCGTTTATATCAGGAAAATACAACTAGTTGTGAAGGTGAGCCTCTTGCAAAGCATTTTTGTGGATACATATGCATACATAAACATTAGATAGCCCACATTCCACTGTACATACATGTATGCTTGCGTTAATAAGCATAAAACATCCGAAACACCGAAGTACTTGTTTCCTGAGAAATAGAATCCGTTAAATTTCGTTCCGCTGAAAAATCTATACAAAACATTTTTTTTTTCTGTGAGGTTGATTTCACAGAAGACTTTCTCAGATTATTTAGGATAGTCATCTAGGAATTACTTACACCTATCCAGTTTTTCTGCAGGTTTTTCATCTCACTTCATTCATTCAAATCTAATTTTTCTACACTGATCTTTCATTTCTACTCGTTTATATCAATGCAATCTACATGTTTCAGGCTGCTGAACGCTGATCGTGCAGTGCTGGCATCTGAGAGCAAAACTGATTTTCAGAGTACGTTGCACAGGATTCCTTAATTATGTAGCAAAATGAATCTGATTAAAAACAAAGTTCAAACCAGAGTCATGGTCTCAGAGCGAGGTACTGACAGTATCGTGTACGAGATCAGTATAAATAGTATGCAGTTAGACCAGGTTGTCGTGTTTCTGTGTTATCGAAGCATGTCTAACAAATTTGTTGGTGAAATTGGAAGCTAAATAAATTCGGCTACCTAACTTATAACTGCTTTGGGAGGGATTCACAGTATTGTTGGTTTGTCCAGATACTCCGACGTGGTTGTATATGCAGTTGTTCCTACACCGACCAGTCACATTATTGTGACCACCAGCTAATATCCAGAGTAACCGCCGTGTGCTGCACGGACAGCAGCTAGACGGGCTGGGAGTAATTCAATTAGCTGCTGGAAGGTGTTCACAGGTATGTGGAGCCATGCTGACTGCAGTGCGTCTGACAGATGCTGGAGAGTGCGTGGTGAAGGAACCATAGAACAAACAACACGATCGAGGTGGTCCCACAGATGCTCAATTTTGTTAACGTCTGGGGAATTTGAGGCCCAGGGAAGTACTTTGAAGTCTTCATTGTGCTCTTCCAACCACTCTCGGACATTTCTACCTATGTGACACGTCGCATTGTCATGCTGGAAGATCCCATCCGCAGCAGGGAAGACAATTAGCATGCATGACTGTACGTGGTCTCCAAGGGTGGATTCATAACGAATTCGGTCTACAGTGCCTTCCACAGTTATGAGTAGACCTGGAGAATGCCACAAAAAGATTCCCCAGACCATAACACTGGTCCCACCAGCCTGTGTCCTTCTAACAATGGTTGAAGAGTGTTTGTTCTCCGATTTTTCTCTTCTTATACGCCAACGTTCATCCGTTCGACGAAGCAGAAAACGTGACTCATAGGAGAAGGCAATCCTTTGCCAATCAGCGGATGTCCAATTCCGATTCTGCCGTGCAAATGTAATCCTTTTCTGCCGATGCACCTTCGTTCGCATAGGTGTAGATATCATACGTCTACATCGGAGCCCCATAAGCAGCAAGGTTCACTGAAAGGTCGTTTTAGACACACTTTCGGTAGCCTCCTGGTTCATTCGGCCAGTGAGTTGCACCACTGTAGCATGTCGATCGTCCCTCACGCATCTTCGACACCGTCGTTCACCTTTCACATCAATGGCACGTGGTGCTCAGCAGTTTCCACGCAATTCATTCGCAATGGTACCATTTCTACAATCACGATACACTTTAACCACAGCAGCACGCGAACAGTTCAGAAACTGCGCTGTTCAAAAATACTGCCACCCTTGGCCTGAAAGCAGATAATCATCCTTTTCGCAAATCTGATAAATCACTCTTTGCTATCCATAACAGCAACGAGTTATATGTTTTCAGAATTGCTACAGCACACCTTATATATCCTCCAAGCTAGCTCACGACACGTGCCTTCTATCGTTGGCTACGCATTGTTGACGCCAAAAGTAGGATGTGGTCACAAATGTGTGACTCGACTGAAGTATAACTAACTATACTAGTAACAGTTAAACAGATGTTGCAAGCAGATGAATGCCAAATTAATCAAGCAAGTTTACATGCTTGCGAAAACTTGTAAATTACATCGTTCTGGAACGGGAATCAAACCCGTAGCTCCCAATTTATGTTTTATCTGATACCTGAAAAACATCCTCAGTAGCGTGGAGATTCCTTGTTCTGAGTGGTAAAACTGTAATATACTCGAACGTAAATCGGGAGATGCGGGTTCGATTTCCGTTTTAGGACGTTGCAATTTTCAAGTTTTCGGAGGTATGTAAACTTGCCAGTTTTCCGAAGTTCTTGGCCTAGAATAGAAATCAAAGTTTTTGGAGCTTTTGCACCAAAGCAAAAGCTCCAAAACTTTTGAAAAAGCCATCTGGTATCCACCAAATGGCTTTTTCAAGGAAGGTAGACAGCAAACTGCAAACTGAATAACAGAACACTTCAAAAATTTAAACGCGATGATTTGGCTTGACAATAAACGAATCGATGCGAATATAATTACTTATTCAAGGACACGACGGTTATAAATTTTGAAGATGTGAATCCGTTTTTCGGTGTAAATATGACATGGACGGTAACTCGTATATTATCAAAAAACTTGAAAATTTCGTCGTCCTGGACGGGAATTGAACCCGCGTCTCCAGCATAGCGCCCGAGTATGCTAACTACTACACAACACAGAAAGACCCAGTTTCAAGTTGCCGATTAATTTGAATATGACCATCACAGAGATCACTAGTCGAATCATGTATGTCCATGATATATTTACACCAAAACACGAATTCACATCTTTGAAATTTGTATTGTATGGTGTAAACCCGTATTGCATTAATAATTTCACGAGGTGTTATGTTCGTTTAGCACGTGGGATCACGGAAGCAAAAGCAAAATGCACTCACTATTTGAAGAACTAGTTCCAAACTCGTGGAACTCTAGTAATATGCTATCATTGCATGACTCGCTTTTTGTAATGATCTCCAAACTTTCGAGAATGTCAGTAGATTTCGGGGTGAAGTAAGAAACTAATTTCTTTACATCATCTCAGATAGGAGCAGCGGACTTGAACTTGGCTTCTCAAGTTCAAGTTCTATTCTACACCAAGAAATTCAGATTACTCCTATATAGTTTTACTATTGTAGGTGAGCTAAATGTTTGGACTTCCTTTTCCCGACATTTCAAAAACTGAAATACGAGATTACACCATTGTACAATAAAAATTTGAAAGATAAGAGTCCGTTTATTGGTGTAAATATGACATGGATGTTAAGACAGATAATATCCGGAAAGTTGTAATATTTTCCTGAGCGGGAATCGCACCCGCGTCTCCCGAATAGCAGGAGAGTATGCTAACCACTACATCACCCAAAACGATATGAATGCCGGTTGTTTCAACCAGCGAATCCTGTGATGGTTATATTCAAATTAATAGAAAATTAAAACATGGTCGTTCTGAGTGGTGTAGTGGTTAGCGTACTCGGGCGCTATCCGGGAGACGCAGGCTCGATTCCCGCTCCAGGACGACAAAGGTTTCAAGTTTCTGGATATTATCTGATTTAACATCTATGACACATTTACACCCATAAACGGATTCACATCTTCCATATCTGCAAAATTTTACAGTGACCTCTAATTTAGTGAGCTTAGAATTCATACTTTTCTCTTTCTGATGGTCAAGGACTCGGAGCTTTTGTTGAAAAAATAAGTTCATACAGGTTAATCCTTTTCACGATTTCAATTTTTTCTTATCTTTAACATTACTAGCCTTATGGTTTATACTTAGCTCGTCCTAAGTTGCCACTACTAAATGCGAAAAAGCGTCCAAACAGATTCAGGATGGCCACTCTTCTTAACTGCAAGAAAAGTTTCGATGATCTTAAACTTTATGTACCTCCTTTTAATAGTCCCCAGCATTCAAATGTCAGTACTTCTTACTGTTTTTATTATCAGACTAGAAAATAAAAGTTCCTCTAACTGAACTTACAAGACGTAAGTTTGTTTGAAAAGCATTATTGATTAACATCGAGTAGGCATCCATCTTCCTCTCTTGTTTCTAGATGCAGCCGATTCTAATTTCTCTCCTGCCGATCCTTTTCCATTAGCAGCATTCCAGCAGTTCTCCTAAACGCAGAGAAGACTATACCTGGAGCAAACTTACCCTCCGCGCATTCTCTTTTCTCTCTCTCTCTCTCTCTCTCTGTCTCCACTCATTCGTTTTGCTGCCTTGGAGCGCCATTCTTCAATAATTACCACTCGAAAGGCCAACGGAGCGACGTGAAATGAAGTCCAGAAAGCAGAAATATCAACATGGAAACCGGTGGCTGCATTGCGTGCGAATAAAGACCATTTGCCGTTACAAAAGCAGCAAAGCGAGCGCAAGAGATTTTGAGGTCCCCGAGTTATTGAACCAAAGGGAATCCATTTTGTGCTCCGTGCGCAGTCAGTCCGCTTTGTTCGCAGGACGGAGAAAATGTGTGTCAGCGGAAAAGAAACCTCAATCTGGTCGAAGAGCTAGCTAGCTACCGACTGTACCCGACGACTCCCTTATTATTTGTTCATTAGTGGACAATGGATTTATTTTTGCAAGGACTAGTAATTTTCGACTAATATCTTTTCTCATTATGTTTAACAAGTTTAGTGTAATCTACCCTTGCGAGCTCTTAATAAGCTTCGAAAAATCGTTTGAGAAACCGGAGCGAAAGACATTTGCTATGGGTATGAACTCGAATTATCGACATACCTATTTATCGATAGATGTCTTAATCGATGGATGCACTCTACCGAATCATCTGTTTTCTGATAGGTGTATTTAGAGATGTTTAATTTCTTTACGGATCTTTTTAATGTGCTTTCCTTGGAAAAACTCTTGTGCAATTTCACTCAACGCACATACCGTGGGCTTCAATAATGGAGCCAAATGAGGAAAAGAGTAAACGGAATTGCATTTCATGTTTCAGTCTGTGTAATCAGCACTTTAATTGTTCGAGTAATTATGGTGTGAACATTTAAAATAAAAGCACCATGAGATGTAAAGACACTTATTCTCTACCAGAAAGACGAGAAAAAGCCCCATAGCCAGCGGTGACCAATCAGTCAAAGGCACGAACTTCTGGCAAATGTACAAAAAGGGTCCGTGTTCGATTCAAAATAAGTCCCTCCGGCTTCAATACACTTGTTACAGCGATTTAATAATGATTCGAATGCCTGCTTCAGTTCACTTTGCGGAATTGCCTCCAAAGCACGCGTCGAAGCTGTTTGTATGGTCGAAATATCATCAAAATAACACCCTTTTGTCGTCATTGTAAGTTTTGGGAATAAGGAAAAGTCGCAGGGTGCTAAATCAGGCGAATACGGTGGGTGATTCAACACACAGACGTTATTTTTTACCAAAAATCTACGGACAAGAAGTAAGGTGTGACTGGGTGCATTATCGTGCAACAAACACCAACTGTTTTCATCCCGATATTCTGGATGAATGCGACGAATTCTGCCCATCAAACGCCTCAAACCATTTAAATAAAACTCACCAGTAATTGTTTGTCCACTTGAAACAAATTCGTTGTGGAAAATACCCTTACTATCGAAGAATGTAATGAGCATTGTTTTGATTTTCGATGGAACTTTTCTTGTTTTATTGGCTTGTGGTGAGTTTTGTGACTTCCATTCCGCACTTTGTCGCTTTATTTTAGGATCATATTGAAAACACCATGTTTCATCACTTGTAACAATCGATTTTAAGAAGTTTGGATCATTTTCAGCGGCTGAAACGATGTCTCTGCAATGTGCACTTTTCCTTGATTTTTGTTCATTGGTTAACGTGTGTGAAACAAATTTAGCACAGACTTTTGTTTTGCCCAAATCTTCATGCAGGATGGTTCGAATCGTTTCTTTGTTGATGTTTAAAGACCCTTCTATCATTCTTAGTGACACACATCGATTGTTTGCCACGAAATCACGCACTTTTTCAACAATCTCAGGTGTCCTAGATGAACTTTGTCTTCCGGTATATTTATATATCTTCTAGCGTTTCTCTTCCTTCCAAAAATCGTTTGTGCCACAGGAAAACAGTTGATCTACCTAAACAAAACTCACCGTAAACTTGTTTCATCATTTGGTACGTTTCCGAGGCACTTTTACCAAGTTTTGCGTTAAATTTAATAACAGCTCTTTGTTCCATCTTAATAATTCGACATGAAAAAAATTTTACTTCTCAAATCAACGGTCGTTTCGTTTGAGTTACTTTAACAACTGCGCAGTACTTTTGGCAGAAAGCAAACAGATGGTCACGGTTTATAACACATTCGCGATTACACTGGTGGCGCCACCATATGCTGAAATCTAGCACCAGTCTTAAAAATTCTTTGACGCAATGTGTATTTTCAACTTTCTCAAAGTTATGTCGCTGGAGAGGTGAAAACGTATATTTCTGTTTGAAGCCACAACTCTGATTTAAAGCTAAGGACTGAAGAAAAATCCTACTGAATTAGAACCGGTCAAAACGATAAACGGTCTCGCTTGTTCTCTTATTTCTAATTAGGCAGGTTTTCTTCCTAAGGAATGCAAGTTTATATTTTTACTCTTGGCGGTCATATTTTCGTTACTCAAAGTTATTCTTGTACCGAATACTTTCCTTCATGATAAAATTTCATGCTACTTTTTTTTCTTTCAGTAATTTCGTTATTGGCAGAAATTTGAACTGTATCTCTGCTTTACAAATTTGATATATTCGTTTTGAAATAGATGTCCATACTGTGACGTATATTCTATTTTAACTTTCATTTTTAGTTCATTTTCCTATATAAATTTGAGTTTGTTCTCTTTTGCACTCTCCAAACTTAACGTGATATCTCCTGTTTTACATGAATGAATTTTGGCAACACCCCTGGGTCAGTACGTAAGTGACGTATGCATGGTGATAAGAACGGGAAGGTGTATATTCTGCGATGTAGTTGTTTTGTGCGTGGAGATGTTAGATCGTTGCTGAGTTTGATTGTACGACAGCTAATTAACGTATGTGAAGTTGTGTGGGTACCTCGACGTGATATGTTTGTGATGTCGTCTAAAGTCGCTGAACCAATAAAAAGTTTACGTAAGTGAATTCACTTTCTGTAAGTTTCGGCTGGCCCTAAAAGCCTTAATTTAAATTGAGCTATCTGGCACAATTAGTGCATCACATTTGCCCTTAATTCAACATCTATTCAGCCGCACATTTGGAACTTTAACATAACAAATCTGACATAACGTAAAAAAGTGTTACGTTATAATTCTTAATACCAAACACTTTAATTGTTTTCATGAATCTTTAGTTATAACATTACATGTGGCAATATTTTTTTCTCTTTGCTCAGTTCTTCGCGAGCAAAAGTTATTTCGGGGAAAAAGACTCACTCACTCCTTTTGCCAGAACATAAGGTGGCATGCATATATACATGCTATGTGTGATGCTAGCGCAGAATGTGTCTGAATCCAAATGTCTCCATGAAGTCAGTTGCCTGTTCACACTCATTAAGCGCAGCAAAAATATAGCAAATGTTCGTTTAACCTTTCTATTATGCGAGTACATCTCAACAAGATAACACGCTTATTTACGCTTTCCAACCGTAGGTTGAAGAAGCGTATATGCTCCAGCTTTGTACGTCCGTCCGTCTGTCCGCACGATAACTGGCGTAAAAATGGTTCGATTTCGATGAAATTTTTGTATGTGGTAGGGGACCACCCGGGGACGAACCCTATTTAAAATGGGACAAATAGGGTCAAAGGTCACGACGTAGGAGCGGGATCATTCCATTACCCTTATGCGTCATAACTTGAGTAAATGTGGTTCGATTTCAATGAAAGTTTACTATGTGGTAGGAGACCGCTTGGGGAAGAACCCTATTCAAAACGGGTGACGATGGGTCAAAGGTCAGGACATAAGATCGGGATGCATTCCATTGCCCTTATGTGTCATAACGTGCGGGAAAATGGTTCGATTTCGATGAAATTTAAGTATGTAGTAGGGGACCACCTGGGGACGAACGCTATTGAAAATGGACGAAATGTGGTCAAAGGTCAGGACATAGGATTGCGATCCATTCCATTGTCTTTATCCCATATTATTAAGGTGGACGTCAAGTAATTTTGCTTCCTATACTTCCAATGGAAAAACTTTTGTACACATTTTCTTCACAATTAATGTGTTCCCAAGGATGAAAATTTAAACATCGATTAAAATTACTTCATATTATAACTTGGAAAACTTAATATTTTCTAAAACATAACCATAATTATTTTAAAAATCAATAACTTTTCCTTTGGTGGTGTTAAAACCAGAGAAAAGATGGCGCGACCTGTACCTTGATGACGTCAGTAGACAAAAAAATGTTGGATTGCATAATTACGGTTATGGTTTAGAAAATATTAAGTATTCCAAGTTATGAAATGAAGCTATTTTAATCGATGTTCAAATTTTCATCCTTGTGAACGCATTAATTGTCCAGAAAAAAGATGGCGCGAGACCTGTATTTTCATGACCTCAGTAGACAAACAAATGTTGAATTGCATAATAATGGTTATGTTTTAGAAAATATTAAGTATTGCAAGTTATGAAATGAAGATATTTTAATCGATGTTCAAATTTTCATCCTTGGGAACGCATTAATTGTGAAGAAAATGTGTACAAAAGTTTTTCCATTGGAAGTATAGGAAGCAAAGTTACTTGACGTCTACCTTAAAGTAGCAATTCTCGTATGTATGTATGTACACTTTATTTTGAAAATGGCTCTAAGATTTATGATGAAAGTCGTTAACCTACCGTTTTCTGATACTAGAAATGGATTTAGCTTGATCTCGACTTTAGAAGAATTCGTTTAGTGGGTTAAATAACCACCCCGAATTATAACGTTTCTAGTGATGGCGTTTTTCCATTAATGTTACCAATGCTTAGAAATTTTATAACGTCACAACTCGCGTTTGAGAATGTTGTCGCGCGGTCACGCCATCTGTCTCTTTACGTCACGCGTTATGTGTGGATCCTATTAAAGATTTATGACGTCACACGTTTGCGGTGGGCAGATGGTCGCGATTCCCATCTGCTTCATTACGTCACGCGTTGTGTGCGTATGTCCGTCAGCACGATAACTCGCGTAACAATCGTTGGATTTCGATGAAATTTTAGTATCTGGTAGGGGATCACCTGGGAAGGAACCCTATTTAAAGTGAACGAAATGGAGTCAAAGGTCAGTACATAGGAGAGGAATCCATTCCACTGCTCTTATGCGCCATAACTAATGTAAAAAAGGTTCGATTTCGATAAAATTTTAGTATGTGGTAGGGGACCACCTGGCGACGAACCTTATTGTAAATGGGCGAAATGGGGTTAAAGGTTAGGACACAGGAGCGGGATCTATTCCATAGCCTATACGCATCATAACTTACGTAAAAATGCATTGATTGCGACAAAACGTTATCATGTTATTTCGGAGGTATACCAAGCCGGTTCTGTTGAATATCATCGAAATAGGATCAAAGATCAGGGCACAGGACCGAGATTTATTCCACAGACATTATTCTCATAACTTGAGTGATATCATGAGTAATGATTTCTGTAATGTTAGAAAGCGTATTATAATCAATGCATTGCATGATTTTACTAACTTGTTTGATATATAGCTACTTCTGAATACGTTTTAATGAAGCCATTTCCATGTCTTAAGCAAACGATGTAAGAATATTTTAATGGAATTTTAATGAAACTATCAGAGCAAAGAGAACAATTTGCTCGTTTTAGCACGTCTTTTGTAACAAAACTTCGTGCTTATACGGGGTGATTCATAAGAAGTATAGAGTTTCCAGATGCTGTAAAACAGTAACAGTTAAAGACACGGAATACAAGTGCAAACTATTAGGCAGATGTACTCATAAAGTTTGTGTCCCGCTACTGAGGAAGTGACGTAGGCGATAGCGCGGGTGTCACGCGTGTCACATGACTAGTCTGTCAAAATTGCAGCGTCTGCAGTGGAGAAGGCGTTTTATGTTCTTGAACTGAGCAAAACGGAATCTGAAACTGTTGTGCATCGGCATTTTCGATCCCGATTCGGAAAAGAACCTCCAACCAGAAAATCTATCTACAATTGGCATCAAAAAATTTAAACTACGAGCTGTTTGTGCAAACTTAAAAGTCCTGGACGACCCCGTGAATCGGAAGAAGTCTTCGATAGTGTTTCCACCGTCTTTCAACGAAGCCAGGGAAAATCAACGCGAAAGGTGGGCCGTGAAGTGCAGATTTCACAGCCCACTGTCTGGAGAATTTTGAGAAATAAGCTGAAAATGATTCCATACAAAATGCAGATGTTGCAAGATTATCTCGATGAAAATCTTCCTCACCGATGGATAGGACGAGCCGCGGACTGCAACATGCCACTGATCCAATGTCCACCCAGAAGTCTTGACTTAACACCTTGTGACTTTTTTCTGTTGTGGTACGTAAAAGACAAGGTATTCGCTCTTCCCTCCCTTGTTGATCTAGCGGAGCTAAAACAGCGTATCACAGCCACTATCACTGTACTTGATTCTGATATCTTACCTGACATTCGGGCGGAAATGGATTACCGGCAGAATGTGTGCCGTGTGACTACGGGTGCACACATAGAACATCTGTGACTGTCTCTTTAAAATCTTGTAACATTCCCCTACAATTCTGTAACAGGTAACATAAAATATCTTACACTGGCGTGCAAACATTAAGGACGAGACGATTTTTCGAATTTAACGTCGTGCAAAAGTTCTCCACATCGACTGAAATCATACCATAAGATCCCGAAGATGTAAGAATATGGGACAAGTGAGCAAAACCGTACAAAATAGGAATTCAAAGGATACAAAGGCACTTTATTGAAAATGTAGCTTCGAGCACAACTGGACAGAAGACAGAAAAGTTCATGTGACAAGCGGCTGCCAAAAAAATCCAGTCTTTAGTAGGGGATATGATCACCCCTGACTGCGTTGCCAGATTTACAACGTCTGTTCATGCTGAGGACGGAGTTGTCAAGGAGCTGTTGAGGCATCGCGGCCCATTTTTTTTGTAGCGCCAGTCGCAGCTACGGAATAGTTGCTGGCGGCTGGTGACGTGCTGTCAAGCGTCTCCCGAGAAGGTCCCACACGCGTTCGATTGGATTTAGGTCCGAGGACCTTGCGGGCCAATCCATGCGTTGAATATCTTCACTCTCCAACAGCTCTGCGCAGCCACTGTACGATGAGGTGTAGCGTTGTCGTTCATGAAGAGGAACTCAGGACACACAACATCTCTAAACAGACGCACGTGAGGCAGAACCTCGGTACAATAGCGAACACCAGTGTCTGAACCTCCTTGGAAGATGTGGAGGTCAGTACGGCTACCGAGCATGCTACCTTCCCAAACGAGAACTCCGCCACCTCCAAACCTGTCGCTTTCGATGATGTTTGAGGTGAGATTGCGTGTTCCCTGCTCTCTCCAGATGTGTATACGTCCAGAATAGCTCGTCAGACTAAATCGGCTCTCATCCGTTAAGAGAACTCGACCCCATTGCTGGTGTGTCCAGTTCTTGTGTTCCTGGCACCACAGAAACCGCCGTCTCCGATGAGCATGCGTTACTGACAAACACCGTACTGGTCGTTGTGCAAATAGACCACCTTTGTGCAGCTCCTGGCCACGGTAAAACGCGATAACGGACGTCCAGTTGTCTGTTGCATGTGTCTTGCGATTTCTCCCGCTGGCTGCCGTCTGTCTCTTCTTGCCTGTAGGACAATATACCGGTCATCCGCCGCCGTGGTTCCTCGTGAACGACCACTGCTAAACTCTCGGACAGCTGTTACTGTAGTTTGAAATGCTCTCCAAGCTCGTGAAACGATGCTGTGAGCGATCCAGAAATTCTCGGCCACACTAGTCACACTTCGACCTTCTTCCAACTTCCCAATGACGCGGCCTCGAGTAAAGTCAGCCAGATGTCGTCTACTGGATTGCCTGTTGGGCATATCACACAGTGGGAGCAACTAAACGTCGTTCAAACCGATGTACACCATGCAATAGCTTTCACCGAATTGTTGAGCGTACACCGCCCGTGTGCTGTATACCCTTCCGACACCCCCACCCCCTACGTCATGCTGCATATATTCGCATGTTCTACCGCACCGGACCCTAGTCTATCTAATGAGTGGTCTTTCGGTCCGTTCTGCCTGCTCGTTCCGCTGTTATGATAATTTCTCCTCTTCGTCCTTAATTTTTGCACACCAGTGTACATTGTTCTTGTTTTATTGTGCGTTGAAACTGTATACTTCCTTATGAATCACCCTGTATAATCGCGATTTCCATTCATGCGGATGACTGTCCTTCAGTGCGTTCGTCCGTCTGTGGACACTATATGTCTTCTATCATCACGTCGATATTTCCACTAAAATCCCGATATGTGAGAACGATAATTCTTGCTTTCGACCAATTTTTTAAATCATAACTTGAAAACAGTACCGATGCTCTCCAGTTCAAAATACATTTTATTCCATATCACTGCTTCTGAATATCCATATAAAAATGTTTTTTTACGCTTTCCAACAGTAGGTTGAAGAAGCGTATATGCTCCAGCTTTGTCCGTCCGTCCGTCCGCACGATAACTCACGTAAAAATGGTTCGATTTGGACGAAATTTTAGTATGTAGTATGAGACCACCTGGGAACGAACCCTGTTGAAAATGGACGAAACAGGTTCAAATGTCAGGACATAGGAGCGGGATTCATTCCATTGCTCTTATGCGTCAGAACTTGCGTACAAATGGTTCGATTTCGATGAAATTTTAGTATGTAGTAGGGAACCACCTGGGGACGATCCCTATTGAAAATGGGTGAAGTACTTTCAAAGGTCAGGACATAGGAGCTGGATCCATTCCATTGCCTTTATACATCATAACGTGCGTAAAAATGGTCCGATTTCGATGACATTCTAGTATGTGGTAGGGAACCACCTGGGGACGAACCCTATAGAAAATGAGTGAAATAGGGTCAAAGGTCAGGACATGGATCCATTCCTTTGCCTTTATGCGTCATAACTTGCGTAAAAATCGTTCGATTTCGATGAAGTTTTAGTATGTGGTAGGGAACCAACTGGGGACGAACCCTATTGAAAATGTGCGGAATGGGGTTAAAGGTCAGGACATAAAAGCGGGATCCATACCATTGCCTTTATGTGTCATAACATGCGTAAATATGGTTCGATGTTGATGACATTTTAGTATGTGTTAAGGAACTACCTGGGGACGAACCCTATTAAAAATGGGCGAAATGGGGTCAAAGGTCAAGCCATAAAAGCGGGATCCGTTCCATTGCCTGTATGCGTCAAAACATGCGTAAATATGGTTCGATTTCGATGAAATTTTAGTATGTGGTACCTGTGCACGAACCCTATTGAAAAAGGCAGAAATGGGCTGAAAGGTCAGGATACTGGAGTGGGATCCATTCCATTTCCCTTGTGCATCATAACTTGAGTAATAATTTCTGGTATGTTGGATAGCGTATCATAATCAATGCATTGCATGATTTTACTAACTTGTTTCGATTTGATTATTATTTATAACAACAATTTTGTGTACAGTATATTGTTCAACTGATGCATAGTTTTCCTGCCAGGGTTGTTAAGGAAAATTTAGATTTCATCGATATCACTGCTTTTAAATGTTTGATTTGAAAAAGCCTTTGTGCGTCGGACAAATTTTTTTTTCTTTGAAATGTGCTGAACATGAAACCTGATTTTTGCAAACGTACTGTTTGGCCACTAGAAGGCGGGAAGGTATACGTCTTATACGTCTGTTTCTGATGCATTTTAAGCAAACTATGCGCTTCTGAAATCCTCTATTGTAAGAACTCTTTTTCCGTCAGACGCCTCTAATCAGGGAAAACCATTTGATCAATTTTCTGATTAAAAAGACACTGTTTTTTTTGCCAGGGACGTACATGTATATCGTATTTTTCTCGATATCTTATTAGTCCGATTAAATACATCTTTTCTTTGTCTGGTAGTGTTTTTGGTGCGGAATGTTTCTCATATATTTTTTTAAATATTCTTAATTTTTACCATTACGTGGCATAAGTTTGCGTTTCTCTTTAGAGAATATTTGAAGCAATATCTGCGGCTCAAAAATCCCGATTGAAAAAAACGTTTTTTGTTCAGATACTACTAACAACAAAAACCTTGTTGTATGCATGTGCCTGCCTCAAAAGAATGCATAATTCGCCCTGTAACTGTGGTAAATATTTATTTTGTTTTTTTACGATATCTCTGCTTCTAAATTTCGTATTTAAGAAATTATTTTTCCACCGGACAACATTTACTGTGTAGAATATTCTGCATTAACTCCTGTGTTTTTGAAGTTCACAGTTCTAGAGCTACATGGTGTTAGTGAGTATTTTTGTTTGCAACTGTACCTCTATTTCTAAAGTTCCTATTGAGAAATCTTATGTTTACAGTATCCCTTTCATTATAGTAAAGACAATTTCTTTTTTTTAATAATGTGAAGTTTTCCCACTAATGGGTATCAATATCAGAACTTTTCACGATATCTCTGTTTCCAGAAGACATATTTAAAATATTCTTTTTCCTTAGCGTAGCTAGAAACTTTTTCGCGCATTTTCTACCTTTTCATTATTTAAACTACTTCTGCCAGGGTTCGTAAGAGTATATATCCATTTGTGATATAGTTTATTTGATTCTAAAAATACATTAGACAAAAAAGGTATTTTTTGACACGATACTCTTCATTATGAAGACTATTTTGCGCTCATTTTCTTCTTTAAGTAACT
This sequence comes from Macrothele yani, assembly GCA_039090855.1. Lineage (NCBI taxonomy): Eukaryota > Metazoa > Arthropoda > Arachnida > Araneae > Macrothelidae > Macrothele > Macrothele yani. The sequence continues at coordinate 144,318,536 of CM077002.1, forward strand.
CAAAGACTTTCTGCTAGGGCGTAAAGTTATATCATGTTTTCATCTGTATCTCTTCTTCTACCTCTTCGATTTGACAATCTCTTTGTCTCTGATATCTTCGTACATCTACCAGGATTATTCTGTGCAACATTTATTGATTTTTGTGATTCACTTTCGGCAGCTAGTGAAGGTAAATAACTGCTTGTACTTGTAGATATCTGACTGATTTTTAGAATCCGGTTGATGTTTACATAACCGGTTCAATTCACTGTGAAATATCCCGTTTAGTATTTTAAATAATGTGCAGTTTTTTTTACCCAGATTGTGAAAGTGTATTTTCGCTTTCGCTGAATATTTAGATTTTCCAAAAAAAAAAAAAAATGCTTTGAAATACTTTTTATCTTGTCGGAAAGGATTCATAAAACATGCTTATCAAACCCGAAAGTCATATGTCGTCTTCTTGTTATTTATGTTAAATATTAGGACAGCTGAGACACCTCATACCAGAGTTAAAAACGGGCCAAAAATTTCGGACCCGGAAGTCCCATAACTGGACCCGACCCAATCCGGACCCGCAACTGACTCGGACAAATCTGTTATAGGGAAGTGACAGAGCCAGTGCTGTAAGACAAACACAATATCCATGTCTCACCGGGATTCGAACCCGGATCCCTTACGAACGAATGATCAGAGGCCATCGCTTAGACCACTGCGCCCCCGGAGCGGGGCGGCAACGGATTTTCCTACCACTAATAGTTTGCAAAGGAGTCAATTCAGCGAATTACAACAAAGCATGTATTCTGCTCAGGTGGCCGAGTGGTGAGAGGTGGAAGCCCATGGCTTACCCTCGTAGCTGGGGCTCGGATTCTACTCCAGGCTGAAGCATGTGTGGTGCGTTTGCCTTTCCCGCTAGCTCTATCACATATTAGGGGCAGGCGACTACATATAACCCTTATAATTGCTCCCATAAAACTTCCACTCCCCAAACCAAACGGATATACGGTGCACTTCTCATCGTTTCCTCACTTCCAGAGGACAATGCACGACTTATATACACTATCAACGCGTATGCTGTAATGCGTTGTACTAATGCTAAGAATTTACTTAACACTCTCCTTATATAAATTAATGTTAATTCTCCCATGTTTAAATTGCTGAAATTTGCCATCGTTCAATGTTCAAATGATGCTTAATTTCCTTGAAACTCTTATTTTCATTGCGTTTCTTTCCGCTTTAGCAATTCACTTTCCAGACGCTTTCAGTCATAACTTTTCGTATCATGTTATTTGGTTCCATAAATTCCGTCTCCCGAAACGAAAAACTTATGGTTCACCTTCATTTGCTGTCTTCCTTTAAGAGGTAGTTATTTTTATGTAGAAAATGTTTGCTATTGGTAGTTTTTCTTAACTGTCTCCTCATTTTCTGGCTAATTACTTTTAAAATTTGTTTCCGTATTGGCACCAACCATTTCCTTTTGTACTTTTTCCACAGTAAAATGGCTCTGCTGCTATTGCTATTGATTCTTCTAGGTAGAAAAGTTTTCTAGGAACAAAATTGAATATGTCACAGCGTTCCTTAAGAATCGTTTCGTTAATTTTCCTTTCGACAGTTTTTATCTCAGACAGTCCTAAGGTTTGCCGCTCGAAAAGATGTTTTCTGTTTTATTCCACCTTATGCGTCTCACCTTTTAACAGTAACTCTCCTCATGTTATCTTACAGTTTTACACTGCCATCTTATTTTTCCGGTCTTCTTAATTCATCTCTTTCCCTAAACCTCCATTTTGATTTCTTTTGTAACTGGGCTTACTTCTTTACTTCTTGTTTAATCCAAATATACACTCTTTGGAAAAAAAAAGAAAGAAAGAACGAGGCACCCAGAAAGAATCATCCAATCGATATGAACATTGGTATGCGGAGTGTTTGTATATAAGTATAGAGACAATTACTAAAACAAATGCCAGAGATGAAAATATTGACAGTAGTAAGGACATACATACCACCAATCGATATCTTTGAAATTGAAAACGAATCGCAACACACCAATGGAAAATAATAAAACTTTCGGAGACGATGGTATAGAAATTCAAATGATTAAAGAACGTGGTGAAACCATGAATTAGGAAATAACATTTCTGTTCAATGAATGTATCACACATAAAGAAATTCCTCAAATGTGGAATAATGCAAATATTGTCTTACTACACAAAAAAGGAGACAAAAAGAAACTAGAAAAATATAGACCCATAAGCTTGTTGTCTCACATATATAAAGCATTTACAAGAAGCATTACAAACAGATTAGACTACAAATTTGATCCCATACAAACTCCTGAACAAACGGGCTTTAGAAAATATTTTAGTACAATAGATCATATACAAACAATAATTGTTCGTATTGAAAAATGCAACGAATACAACATTCCTTTATATTTGGCATTTATAGACTTCAAGAAAGCTTTTAATGGTAAAATTAGAGCATCAATAATAGACGCCCTGTAAAATTACCGCAATGAACAACCTTATAAAAATCTAATCAAGTATATCTACAAGAATGCAACATCTAATATTATCCTGAATGAAGAAAATGAAAAGTTTAAAATAAATAGAGGAATAAGGCAAGGTGTTACTCTCTCGCCAACGCTATTTACATTAATGCCGGAACACATAATAAGTAAATTAAATTGGTTAGAAGGGGGATCAACATAAATGGAGCAAGGTTGAACAATTTGAGATTTGCAGACAACATGGTCCTTATTTCAAAAATAAAAAATAATTAAAAGAAATGATAGAATTTCTAACAGATTTATAAAAAGAAATTGGATTAGAAATCAATATTGATAAAAAAAAATAATGCCAAACCAACTCACTAATAGCGAAGCACAAGAAAATATTAGAATAAATGTTAAAGAAATAGAATATGTGGAAGAATACATATACCTAGTTAAACTAATTACCACAAAGAAACAGGAAATAATGGAAGAAACTGACAGAAGAATAACAATAGGACGGACAGCCTTTGGGAAGTTAAAGAAGATTTCATGCAGCAAAATAAAGCCGGGAAATAAAGCAAAACCTTTCAATCAATGTATAATAGCCATTATTACATGTGGCGCTGAAACCTGGCCTATCGAGCAAAACATCTTTGACAAATTGCAAAAAACACAACGTAAAATCAAAACATCCCTACTAGGCATAAGACTTCAAGATAAAGTAAAGAATGCAGATACCAGACCCAGAACAAAACTTTTAGACAAAGGTGAAAAGATACTCAATTTAAAATGTAAATGGACTGACCATATAGCAAGAATGGAAAATAATACACTCACGGACAATGAAATTTGCTCACCAAGAAGGAAGCATCGGATGGAACTGAAATTTTATGGACGTAATGATACAGATGAATGATACAAATGATGGCAAATTACACAGGGATGTATGGGACGCAGTCCAGTCATCTTCAAAAGCGCGTCGCACCGCCTCGTGCGGCGACACATGCTGCAATACGGTCCGGCATGGAGGCGAAAAGACGCCTGATGACGTCCTGCGGCAGACTGGGTTACACGCGTTGGACGGTGTGCTCCAAATCCTGGATAGTGCGACACGGCGGCAGCCGGCGTTGCAACTGATCTCACACATGCTTTAAAAGGAACATGTCCGGGGAACCGGCAGGCCATGGAAGTGTCTGGACATGACGCAGGCAATCCTGAGCAACCCGAGAAGTGTGCGGGCGGGCATTATCGTGCGGGTATAGCGCCCCTAGAATCCTGGTCAGGAATGGGAGCACATGGGGCCGTAGGATCTCATCCACATACCGCTGGTCCGTCAATGATCCACGTACAACTACTACAGCTGATCGGCTATCGTTGGCAAATGCTCTTCAAATCGTCAAGCCTGCAGTAGGGGAGGTGTGGCGCTCGATAACAAGGTTGGGATTGTGCCGTTGACACGGGTACCTCCACACGCACGTACACGATGATCATCTGTCCCCAAAACAAAGATGCACTCATCCCTAAACACCACACGTCGCCAGTATGTGGCGTTCTACGTCGCTCTGGCCTGGCACCACTGCACACGGAGCCGGCGATGTTCCGGTGTTAATGGCAGCACACGCAAGGGGCGCTGGTATCGTTTACGCGAGGCTTCGGGAAATGGTTCGTGGGCACACGGGAGCCGCTAATCTGCCTGTGTAGTGGACCGGGTCTCCGTGGGATTCATTCGTGCGTGGCGCACGATCCGTCGAACAATCCTCTCTACCGGTGGTACTCCTGGTGCGTCCGGAGACTCTCCGCCGTGTGGCAGTGCCAGCACGTATCCACTGCTACTAATACAGTTGGACGGTATGACCAGAACGACCCACGTAGAGGCTACATGACGCGCCGACCAGCCTGCGGTTTTCAGCCCGATGATCAAGCCTCTCCCATAGTCCGTAAGTTGCGTAAATCGACGTCTCTGGCGTCTACCCGTCATTATTGTCACTTTGTACTGTTGCTTGCGTCGGTCGGTTCTTTTTGGTTTCAGGGGGCATCGACATCACGCCGGTTTATAAGCCTGCTGGTTCGTGCTTGCAATGCCACCACAGGGCGTGAGGCCACGCGCAATCGCACCAAACATGGATCATTTGCATACCAGCACGTATTCTAGCTATTTGCAATGTTTTGCGTTTGTAGCATGCTTTCTTCTAGGTGCACAAATGTCGTTGTCCGTTAGTGTAGACGGACTAAGGTAATAACAGAATGAAGACCATTTAAAGTCGATATTATGGATGCCGGCCTGGGAGATCCACGCCGTGTGTCGCAGGGTATCATCCTGTTGAAAAATATAATCGGTGGTGATGTGACAGGATTAGAAAAACAACAGGTCGTAGAATGTCGGCGATGTACCGTTGAGCCGTGAGCGTGGTAGGCATGACTACTAAAGGTGTCCGTCTATCGTTGGATATGACTCCTCAGGCATTCATTCCCGATGTGTGCCGTTCTACGGCAAAGACAGGATCCGTCCTCTCTCCGCCTCATCCCTGGACACCTATGCGCCGGATATCGGCGCCGAGTGCAAACCGTGACTCATCGCTGAAGACAGCACGACCTTAGTGGGCACTATTCCACGCTGATCGGGGCCCGACACTACTGCAAACGGTGCCGACGATGCTCGCTGGTCAGTTGTAGGCGGTGAAAGGCCCTCCTCGAATGTAGTCCCAGTGCCACCAAAAATCTGGTAATGGTCTTGATGGCCACTTCCGTAACTGTAGACGACGCATCATGGCCACAGATGTTTGAGAGCTACGAATCAGTTCTGTTCGTGTGGCTCTCACAATCGCTCGATCCTTGCGTTCTGTCGTTTCCCTCAGCCGTCATCTGCCCACGTGTCGCTTGGTTGTGTCTTCTTCAATTCATTGGCTCCCACATCGTCCAATTACCTTGTCTCCGCGATCCAAATGTCAGGAGATAATGTCGACTTCACCAAGCTGCCTCTCTCAGCTGACCTTTTCGCCCTCTCTCAAACCTGATCAACTTCCAGACGTCGGGGCATCTTCACAGACCGTGGAGGTTAATTCAAACACAATTTAGGTCACAATTGCTCCTGTGAGCAAACTTTGCTCTTAATGTTCCCACCTCGATGCGCGGTCTTTATGTGCCGTGGCAGGCCACGATTTAGCCGTTGGTCGTTATATTTTATCATTTGAATAGAGCCATGAGGTACTTGCATGCGAAATTTCATCAGGTTTGAAAGAATTTCTCCGGGGGCTTCGTTTTTTATTTATTTATTTTTTTTTGCAAAGAGTGTATGTCTGGCTCACCGTAAAAGAATATCTTTTAATTTATCACTATTATTAGGTATATGTACCTAATGAGGGAGCTGCTCAATGCAGTCAGAGAGCTGCCCAATGCAACTGCGGAAAAAAAGCGGGCTGTTTCGAGTTGATAAAGTCATCAATACTTGTGTGGACCTCCTCGACAGAAGTGAAGTGCGTATCACTCAGGTGATGTCGCAGGGAGCGCAAGAGGTGATAATCCGACGGAGCGAAGTCTGGAGAATACGCCGGGTGGGAACAAAATCTCCCATCCCAGGTCGGTGGTCGTGCTTTAAGTCATTTTCGCGTTGTGAGAACGCGAGAGATCCTGAAGCAACAGGACCGACCTTCTTCCCTTCCCGGTGTATGGCCTTTTCGCCTCCATTGGGTCACTCACACGAATGCGTTGCTGACAATAACACTCAGCATTGACCGTTTCACCAGATTTGAGCAATTCACAGTCTACGACCCCGCTTTGATTCCACCAAATGCACAGCAACAACCTCCTAGCATAGATATTTGGTTTGGTGGTAGGATGACCTGGATAAACCCACGATTTGCGCCGCTTAGGATTATCGTAGAGGATTCACTTCTCATCACAGGTCAAAATCTTGTGTAGGTAATCCTTCTTGAATCTGGGGAGCAAGGACGCAGCAACAACGTAGCGCCTAGACTTGTTCGCAGCTGCGAGTTAGTAGGGCACCCAACGGCCCTCCTTGTGGTTCCGTCCAAGGTGGTGCAGGCGCTTTTAATGGCTTGCCGTGTTACTCCGAGTGTCTGGGCGAGCTTAGACTGTGTGTGACAGGGATCCTGGTCCAATAGTTGTTCCAGTTCCTCATCGTCAACTTTCTGTGGCTGTCCCGGACGTTCTGCATCACGGAGATCGACATTTCCCTGCTTAAACCGCTGGAACCATTTTCGTAATACAATTGTTGGCATATGCCCGCCAATTTGCGTGGTATTCTGACAAATATTTCCCGTTGTGGTATTTTCCGTGTAAAACAGTGTACGGTGTAGTGTTCACGCTCAGTTACAATGTTACTTAAACTGCAAATAACTGGTTAGAGACCAGGAATGTTAAACTGACTGTCACACAGCTGGAAGGAATATATACTGCAAGTTATTTTGACCCTTTATATTATACAGCATATCAATGGTTGCCACGTAGAAAAGTATTAAACACTTTTCATTTTTCAAACAATGCTTTTATTACCTTCTTAGAGATGAAGGACAAATATATGTCACGAAAATAGCGTTAAACGCATTAAATAATTATCTTCCTTAGTTAAGATCACAAAAATAATGAACGTCTAGGTAAAAGAAAATGCTGTTGTGTGGGTATTCCATCGTAAAAGTTCTTTGGCTCTATGAAATTCAAATGAAAAGGAAAAATTACATTCTTTTTATTTTAGTGATACGTGCTGAAATCGATGTTAAAAACCGTTAATAAATAACCCAAAGAAATTTCAAAAATAAGTTGTAAGATAAAACTAGTATCCAAGACTTTATGCAAGGTTGAGGATGCCATCATTAAGGAGACGCAAATCCCCGAATCTATTGAAAGGTTAACGCACTAAACCCTGCAGAATTTTTGCATTTCTGTTGTGTAAACAGATGAAATATAATCTGAAAAAAATGTTTAAAAATGCAATCATCTAAATAGGGGAGGTGCTTTGGGAAGCTACTTTGCAATGTAGTTGAAGTGATAAGAAATGCCATGATTTAAAATTTAATTGTTTTAAATGTTAGTAAATTATTTTTCAATTAAACTTTTGACACCGTTTTCGTAATTTCAAAACACTCAGTATAGCTTTGTACTACGTACGCAATTTAAAACCTTGTGGTACAGCGTACAATTAAAAAAACACACAATTAAAAAATTTGAAACCAGATTGGTTCAACGTACGCAATTTAAAACCCACACATATAAAAGAAACGCGAAGTCAAAAGAAAAGTAAATTTTTAAAGATTAGTATAAGACAGAACAAGTAAACGACATCATTCACTTTTTGTTAATTCACATTTCGCTGCCACATTGTTTATTGTGTTTATGTCGCATAATGTTCTGCGCTTAATGTGAGAAACGGCTTGGGTTAATTGCAAAATAATTTTACTGTTTTGCTCGTTATTAACAACCCTAAGAGAATGAGTAATTTTCCAAAGAGCTAGCTATATACACAGAGAGCATTTGATCTTGTACTATTTCCTTTCAATCAGCATAAAAGCCAATGTCCCTACGCGAAATGTAAAATGCTTGTTCTGCCTTCGTGCGGTTTTATGGGAACAACTGCAAACGTATGCTAAAACCACTAACGCTTACTTCCAGACTTTCGACCCTTCTGGGAGATGCGTAGATCTTCATGGTTCTGATCGTGGCGTCTCCATGGTTACGGGAGCCTGATCGCAATTTCTCGCTTTCAGAACATTGGTCTGATGGCCAGATGACATGGCAAACGCTTGACGGGATTAACAACGAGTATTTCTTCTCTTCACCATCTCCATCGGTCCCCTCTTTCGCCCCACCCGCGTTCCATATCTCTAATCTTCAGAGATGCTCTCTCCGAGATGAGATGTTGAAGATGACTTAGCTCACATTCTCAGGATCTTGACTACCAAAGATCTTAAATCCCAACGACAATTTGGATTCTTTTGCTGTTTTTTTCTAACTTATTTCTTGTGTGATGATGTCAATGATTTTCATGAACTTGTAGCAAAATAATTGTTGTTTTCATGGAAGATATCTCGAATAATATGACGTGGGACTGCTCTTAAAGTTTGCAATTAGGATGTATCTCAACAGAGTTTACGGACCTCCCCTGTAATCTGTCTCATTATTATTGGAAGATCGTGGTTCTCATAAATCACCCTCAGATTGCGTTCCGATGGCAAAATAATCGATACAAATTTTCTTCGGAATCATGTTCGATGGCGAACAATTTAAAACTCGCCTTATTTGTTTTCATGGGAAGGAAGGTTTTACAGAACACAAGAAATTTTTGTACAAAAAAATAGATCTAGGAAATTTATATTATCGTGTTTCTACAGAAAGTACGGAGGGCGTTCAAGAATTTCTTGATATTCATCTTTAGAGCAAGAACCATCGCACTAACTTCAACGAAACTGTTGCTGTCCTTCAAAGTGCAGTGAAAGCTCTGTTGGCGGGCATTGGAATGCCGCGATTATTGTTAATCTGTCTTATTATTAGTGGAATAGCGTAGTTGCACTAAACTCAAAGAAATGTTGCTGTCCTTTAAATTGCAGAAACTCCGTTGCTATCCTTTACATTGCACTAATCTCAACAAAAGTGTTGCTGCCATTTACATAACACGAACCTCAGCTAAATTGCTGCTGTCCTTTAAATTGCCCTAACTCTGTTGATGTCCTTTGAACTGCTATAATTCTGCTGCTGTCCTTTAAACTGCACTAACCTCAATTGCACAAACCTCAATGAAACTTTTGGTGCTTTTTACATTGCACTAACTACAGTGAAACTGTTGCTGCCCTTTACATTGCACAAACCTCAATGAAACTGTTTGTGTTCTTTGCATTGCACTGAACACAGTGAAAATGTTGCTGCCCTTTACATTGCATTAACCTCAAAGAAATTGTTGCTGTCTTTTACATTGCACTAACCACAGCGAAATTGCTGCTTGCTTCAAAATCTTGCCGTCATTTAAATTGCACAAACTATCTTGCCGTCCTTTACATTGCACTAACCTCAGCAAAACTGTTGTTGTCCTTTAAAATGCACTATCTTTGTTGCTGTCCTTTACATTGCATTAACCTGAACAAAACTATTTTTGTCCTTTATATTGCATTAGCTTTGTTGTTGTCCTTTACATTGCACTAACTTCAACGCAAATGTTGTTTACTTTAAATTGCTCTAACTTTGTTTCTGTCCTTTACGTTGCACAACCTGAACGAAACTTTTGCTGTCATTTACAAAGCACTAACATCAAAGAAACTGTTGTTGTCCTTTACATTGCACTAACTCTGTTGCTGTCCTTTAAATTGAACTTACTTAATTGAAACTGTTGCTGTCCTTAAAAGAACTGTGAAACATGTTGGTGGCACACGCATTCCGTGATCACTATTAATCTGTCTCTAAGGTGTCTCATTATTATTGGGAGAACGTCGTTGCACTGACCTAAACAAACTTCAGCGAAACTGTTGCCGTCTTTCAAAATGTTGCTATCCTTTAAATTGCACTAACATAATCGAAACTGTTGTTACCCTACAAAATACAATAGAACCTGTAGTTGGAGGTCACTCGCATCCGAGGTCATCTGCCAAAGCAGGCAGATTTTTTTGGCCCGAGTGTTGTCGTCAATAGAAACAGCGAAATCTTTAGTTAGCGCCCAGCTGCAGGACGCGGCCGCAGACAGCCATTTTTGAAACGCATAAGAGAATAAACCCACATTTCGCGATTACCAACTTGCGGAACTGAAAGAAAAATCTTGTGTTGGAAATTCTAGAAGAATAACGGAAGGCCAGTGAGTTTAAAACTATGAAATAGGTGTTTCTTTTTCTTTCTTTGTCTCCAGTCTTTACGAGATTGTAAATGGCGAATGGTCCTTTGGGCCTATCAAGTTCTTAGAATTTTGTTCGCAGTCTCCGTGGGTTTCTCTTAAATAGGGTACGCATGTTCGATCTTTAACTGTCTTAAATGAGAGCATGAAGCCTACGGAGGAGTTCATGGCCCAAGCATAGCAGTCGTATTGTTTGAGTAGGCTTGATGGTCCGCTCCCGGTAGCAAAAGGACTTATCGCTGACTTTTTGAAAGAGAAAAGAGGTGGAAGAGTGGAAGTGTCTTTAAAGCTCAACCGCAGTAGTGCTGCTATTTCGTCCTGCATCTCCTTACCTTCCATTCCTTTCAGCGGAACGTGAGGCGGTAAAGCCCGATTGGCGAAAGGGTACGTATGTTTCGAAAGCTTTACACCATTCCTCATTCTTACTTCTGGCTCTTAGTGAGAAATTTAGGGAATAAAATTCTTTTTTTTTCTTGATTGGAGGTTTAACGACCATCGTGAGCAGCTCAATGGGCTATAAGCAGTCGCCCATCCCTAATTTAGGGTCACTGGTTCCAGGGAAGGGAGAGAGCCAGTGCCGTAAGACAAACACAACATCCATGCCTGGCCGGGATTCGTACCCGGACCCCTTACGGACGAATGATCAGAGGCGAGCGCCTTAGACCACTGCGCCACCGGGGCGGCGGAATAAAATTCTTAAACTACAAAATCGCAGGAAAGAGAGGAGGAACAAGCACTTCACATCAGACTGTATTAAAAATATATTTTTGTGTGTCTAACGAACAGCGTGAGCAATTCTGAGGGTTATAAGAGGTTGTCCGTCACTAATTCACGGTCGCTGGTTCTATGGAAGGTGAGAGAAAGCCAGTGAAGTTAGGCAATCCCACCACCCATCCTTCATCGGGAATTCGAACCCTGGCTCACTCCGACAAACGCTCAGAAACAAGCGATCAGATCAGTACGAGAAAGGTGCTTCTGTTGGGATAAACTCAGGAAATCTGAATGAACGCACAATACAAAGTCCTGCACCCTTAGAAAAAGACTGACCCAAAAGTTATTTTTTATTTTTGGATGAAACCGAAAATCGCATGTCGTCAGATCGGGTGAAAACACTGGATGAAGAATCTTTTTAATTTCTTCTTTTTCCAGATAGGCTGTAACTTGGAGGGCTTTGTAAGCTCTGGCTATGACATAAGGAATAATATTAATAATTAACACGTCTGTTATTGTACGCTGCGCCTTCATCTGCTTAACGATTTTCTGCAAACATTTTATTGTGGTATTTGTATCTATCATAATACATAATTTGCTAGAGCCCTCTTCCTTCTCCGTGCCACTTTTCAAGTCGTCATAGAAACAACCGAGAAACAAATGTTTGTGACATCACGCTTAGTTTTTCGTGTTTTGTGTAGGTGACGTCATCACTTACACGCGCACAGTCCACGCGTAAATCACTTTGCTTTGTTTTCAGATCAACAAAGAACACAGCTGCTGGTGTGACTTCATCTCATCCAAATCACTCTTACATGACGTCAGAGATGCGTTACGTCACACGGTCAGCGGCACTGAATTGCAAACATGACGTCAGAACAAATTGCACAAGGTCGTGAACGATTGCAAACATATCACAAGCGCAAATATTACGCCAGAAACGTGGTGATGCAATCCGCCGACAAAATTCATGAACTAGAAACCAAGCTGTTCTTTACGCAGTTAACGTTGTAGAACCAAATTTAGATGCTCATAACTGTGGTTCCATGGACAGTAGTTGCGAATTTTGTCATGCAAAGCATTTTGCAGCAGAAGAGCCATTTGACACACTTTTTACGCAATGCTGTCATGAAAGGCAAAGTAGAATTAGATGCTATAAGATCAGCCCCTGTTATTTAGCAGGTAATGAAAGGGCAGCATCAACATTCGAAAAATTTCATGGGCTACATAAAATCAATAAGTAGCGTTTTGGCGTTTGCGCCCATGGGAGCTAACATTGATCCGCCTCATGGATATGGTTCCAATTGTTTCCGAATTAACGGACAAATTTACCATCGAGCAGTATATTTTCACCCAGCAAATGAGGACCAGAGAAAGTTTGCTCAACTGTACATGTTGGACCCGGAAGACGCTAGGGATCAAAGAATGAGGATTACGAAAAATGCCCAGTGTAATCAAAGTCTCGTAGAAGAGTTAAGCACTTTCGTGTCTCAAAATAAGCTTTTTGCTGACGCATGCAAAATGCTTTATGAAGTTGAGTAAGAAAGCATTAATGATGTCGCTCTGCATGGCGTTGAGACGGCAATAATGGTTCACGGAAAAGAACAAGGGAAATTGATACAGGGTTCACAGTCAGTGTTTTTCCAAAAATGTTGTGTACAACAAAGTGTTGACGAAATAGAGACTAAAGGTTTTGCAAAACAGATAACAAACAGATAAAACCGTCGCATCAAATTCCATAACCGACTGCTTGGGAAATTTTAAGAAAGCTGAGAGGCAACGTCGCCACGTTTTGACGTGGAACTCCAAAACTCAATAAAATAAATGTCAATAGTTTATGTATCGTACATTTTATTTTTCCTCGTCATTATTGACGGGCTTTCATCTAGTTTTAAATATTATCAAATTTCAGCGAACCAGATTAAATGCTTCTTACTGAAAGATAACCGGGCTCAAGAGAGATGTCTTTTTAAAGAAAAGCACGTGTCATCAACAATAAAAGTGTTATCAATGCAGAAATGTAGACGTGATGACAGCAAACAAGATGCCCTAGAAACTATCAAGTTTACGTGAAAGTCTATTTATCAAATTAAATTAAAAAAAAACAAAAAAAAATCTGAACGTCTTTGCTATCAAAAATTAACTGTTTCAGCGACCGGTGAACATGAACAAAGAGATGCCCAAATTTTTTACGCTCCCAAAACGAAAATGTTCACATAGCGGCCAGGTTTCAAGAAAGCTACCCCAAAAGCTTCCTTTCCCCTATGAGCTCAACAATACCGGCCATATACATGTCACTGCTAATAGGCTGTCCAGTTATTTATTCCTTTCTAATTAAATTTAAAGATTTTCTTTCTCCATATTCCTTTCTAATTAAATTTAAAGTTTTTCTTTCTCCGTATTCCTTTCTAATTAATTTTAAAGTTCTCCTTTCTCCATGATATAAGGCATGATGGGAAGCAGGTAGTCTTTGTGGCTGGGCACCATACCATTTGGTAGAAACCACTGACTCAAACATCTTTCACGTTTCTGAGGTCCATCGGCATTGTTGTAGCTCTTTTATCTGATAAACGGTCAGTAAGGATTAGTATCATATATCTCCCTAAATCTCTACTTTCAATGACAAATCTACAACGCTTTATAATGCATAGATTCACTACTTCCACTTCTTAGAGAGCAAAATACATATCTTGTCCCAAAACAAACTGGGTTTTTTTTTTATGAAAAATGTGCAAAATTGCGTTCGACCTTGGCACGCGTCTTGTCAAAACGGTAGTCGATTTAGATACCATAGCAACCGGCCATACCTGTTTATCACGCATTCGTCGTCTGTAGTGCGCCGTTTAATAAGAGTAGTTTCGTGAACCCCAAAGAAGTGTTTTCGCACTGTGATTTTTCGAAAAGATGGATGTGACCGAGGAACACAGACGCGCTATTAAATTTTGCGGTTGACTTAAGAAGTCTGTGGGACTAACTTTCCGTCTTATGCAAGAAGCTTATAAAAAAATGTTCCGGAAAATCATCCATTTACAGATGGTTTAAAGTATATCTGGATGGTTGTCAGACGGCGGCTTAAATCCCGCATGGTGGAAGCCCTTCAACGAATGTTAGAGAGGTCAAGACAGCTATCAATTAGAAATATCGAAGATTTGGTTCATCAATTCACAGAATTCTGACCCAGCATTTAGGAATGAAACGAGTTTGTTCAACTTGGGTTCCCCATTTGTTTTCATGTGCGGCCAAATGGCAAATTACTGTCACTCTTTATTTTGAGAAAATGAATATTAAGTTGATGACCCAACCTGAATATAGTCCAGGGCCGCGGGTGGCCTAGTGATCAGCGTTCGTGACTGTCATGGAGATAACCTCAGGTTCGATCCTGGGCAGGTACGAACGTTCGAACCAGTAAATACCAGCCGTGCGTCGGATGGGGACGTTAAGTCGTCGGACTTCGGGTACTGGCCTCCCGGCAATAAATAAGGGCGTTTTCCTCCCCCTTTCTACCTCGCTTCCGTGTCACTTTCCTATCGGGCACTAGCCCAAATCTCCTAGCTTCCTATTTCTAAGGGTTGTTTAAGACTTGGGGTCAGACATTCCCTTCCTAAAGTCCTATACATATAATCTGATCTGAATATATTCCAGGGCCGCGGGTGGCCTTGTTGGTCAGCGTTCGTGACTGCCACGGAGAAGACCTCGGGATCGATCCCAGACAGGTACGAACGCTCGAACCTATAATATCCGCCGTGCATCGGATGGGCACGTTCAGCCGTCTGACACTGGGTATTGGCTCCCCGGTAATAAATATGGGCGTCTTCCTCCCCCTTTTTAACTCGCTTTCGTGTCACTTTCGCATCTGGCCCTCTAGCCTAAATCTCTTAGCTTCCTATTTCTAAGGGTTGTTTAAGACCTGGGGTCAGACACTCCCTTCCTAAAATCATCTACATATGATCTGATCTGAATATAGTTAAGACTTTTCACCATGTGACTTCTGGTTTTTCCCCATTTTAAGAAAACACACTGATCAAGAACTTTTCATCATATCAACGCAGCGATGCGTCAACAGCATTTCAGAAGAAGAATTCCAGAAGACATTTAGAACGTGGGAGGAACGTTGGGACACCTGTATTTGATGCAACATACAGTATATCGAAATATATTACCACTTCATTGATAATAAGGTACGTATACTTTGTTTATCAAGAAACATACTCAGCTGTTTGGGGACAACCCCTGTATATTAGTTCCAGCTTATTTTATCCCATTTTGCTAACACCCTTATTAATTTGCTCCAGTCAGTTGAAGGGTTAAAGTAAGCAAGGGAGTCTAAATTGCAAAAAATATAAGATCCACACTATGTGAATAATTTATTTATAATACTCACCTTATAATGTTGGTATCAGCTATCAGTAAAGAAAGTACAAGGTGCGTCAAAAACCGCAGGACGCCATTGTGTTTCAGAAACGAGAAGGAAAATGAAATATCTGAATATCCCCGCAAAGAACCGGTGAGGTGTCCTATCTTTTAGGCTGTTTCCGAAACATTGCCGCCATCTTGAAATCCGCCATATTGGATCAAGATAATTTTTTTAAATAGTAAAGGGGTCATAATGCATACCAAACAAAACCAGAATTTCCTCAGCAATTGATTTCCGTAATCATATTAGGCATATGTGTTGTGGTTTGCAAGTTATCAGCCCAGAAATTTGAAATAACAACCTATAAATTACCCAGTGATGAGCAGCTATTTGATGTGTTCAATGTGTTGTCCATGTTGCTGAATACACAGCTGAAGGCGCTTGCACCCGCACGAAAATATCGGGAGAAATGCGGTTACAGGTCTTCAGGGTGCGTTGCGGAAGTTGTATCATTTGTGAATATTCATCAACAATAACCTAAATGCTCAGCGCTACCTGGAAATGCTACAGGACACGGAGTTCCCTTTCCTTCGAAATACAGATGGCAGTTTTGCAGTTTCCTCTGTTCTTTCCAACACGATGGGGCTCCACAACACTAAGGAGCAACTGTTCTTCAATGGCTAGATATTTAATCCCCGGTCATTGGATTGGCATGCGTTGTCCTGTGGAATATCTACTTTTATCTGTTGGATCATCTGAAACACCTGGTGTATGCTGAGAAATTTCCGCCACAAGCACCACCTTCAACAACACTATTCGACCATGGTAACCCCTGTCATGAAGAGTTCTGCGAAATATAATGTATGGAGCGATGGATTAGTGCAAAATGTTACATAAGGAGCAATTGATTAGTGGTACTAGCATCATTCCAAAGAATCTGTCATTGGTTTTGTCTTGAACTGTCACGTACGGAGCTATTTTATTTTCACGCTATTTCCACGTTCGTTACCAAATGGCGTAACACTAGTCGAAATCATTAGTGGCTTGTGGATGGCTATTCGACTGCAGTAACCCCTGTTCTGAAGGGTTCTACTAAATATCACGTATGGAGCGATGGATTAGAACAAAATCTTACGCAATGAAGAGATTGAGTAGTGGTTCTAGTATCAATCCTAAGAATCTGTCATTGGCTTTGTCTCGAACTTTCACTAACGAGCGATTTATTACCACGCTAATTCGACTTTTCTTATACCACGGAGTAGCACTAGTCGATGTGATTAGCGACTTGTTGATGAGTTTCCATTTCATGAAGAGTTCTTTGAACTGTTCTGGTGCTAGAGTCAGGTGAAATAATCTGAGGTAAATTGGCACGATTTGATACAATATAGACTTGTGTTCTGAGCGGAAAGTCCTTTGTAGTGTTGTCCTGCCACGTTGTGTTGGCTTCGGAGATTTACCGGTTCCTTTCAAGGCAGATTCAGCCCCAATCCACTTCAACTGAATATCACGTAACCGACAGCCGACCTGGGGATCTTTAGTGCAGCAGGAACGTCTCGTACGGAGCAATTACTTATGTGGCACCATAATATCAATCCACGCATGGAATCAGTTAACTCTGTTAACCGAGGCATCTTGCATTTACAGTTGAGCTATTTTCCCATCGAATGCGTACAAACATTTTAAAAGTTTGGCTTGTGATGTGGTGCTTGGCTAATTCACTCTCAATAGACTAGTGTCCGAATATTAGTGTTAAAGCTGTGTATTGAATGTGGACCTTTACGTACGATGACAACTGCTCAGCGCGTTGTTTAGAGCAAATAATATTTCCAAAGTCGGGTTTCACTTGATTTAAACACACGGTTCCGGCGGCATCCCGAAACTAATAGTCGGAAATGCACTGATTTGACTGCATACTTTTGAGGATGAATCTCATAGTATAGAATTGACCCATTTATACGTTTTCTTTGAAAATACTTATTTGGTGAAAAAAAAGCTATACTTTACGCACATACGAAAGTCCAAGTGTTCTACCAACATTTTCCCAAAGAAGAAAATGAATTAGGTTACAGAACAAAATCTAATGTCACTCAATTTGAGACTTGCCAGCTCCGTCTTCAGATCTATTCCCGATTGGATATTTGCTCTATTAATTCTGAACGGCCCATTTGGAAGACTGGTGGCTAATTTCTTTCTTCATGTTTTTTCGATTAAAGGTTTAGCGACCACCGTGAGCAACAATTCGATGGGCTGTAAGCAGTCGCCCCCCCCCCAATTTAGGGTCACTGATTAAAGGGAATTGAGAGAGCCAGTGCCGTAAGACAAACATAACATCCATGCCTCACCGGCATTCAAACCGGGACCCTTTCGCGGACGAATGATCATAAGCCAGCGCGTAGACAACTGCGACACAGGGGCTGGGGCTAATTTCTAAGTAAGCTACTGAAATACATATGCTAAAAGTCGCTGTAGAATTTTCTTTCTCAGGTGAAAAAAATTATCTGACGCAAGGCAAGGTTTTCTTTCTTTTAAAAGAGTATCGAAATGACTTTTATGGCAGATACTATCTTTACCTTAAAGGTAACTGGCCATTCCCTCAGGAATGACCGAGGGAAATAATTATCGAAGCAAAACATGATACCCGGAAGAATGAAATATTTCCTTGTTATTCTGTAATTAAGAATAAATGAGTTTTATATGGAGAAGAAAAACATGATAGTATGGCAATAAACAGTCAGTCGCTACATGCTTTTTAATGTCCTACTGATTTGAAAAGTACCAACTTTAGATATTTATTCTTCGTCTTTAAATAACTTCATCCTTAATATTTGAAGAAAACACTCCAGCAAATTATCATGTTTTCATTTTTTTAAAAGTCGCTCTAGAATTTTCTTTCTTAGCATAAAAATAGCAGTGGAATGTTTACTCCTCCTCTTTCCTTTAATCCAAAGGCACAGGTCTCCATTGTTACAAGCTCTGTTGTAATAAGGACTAAATTTTTTATTACGCGAGTATTTCAAAATATGAAGCTGTATCTCTAAATATTTCATCAGGGTTGTTGTTAAAGGACTTACAGCTAAATTTTTGTGCATGCCATTTAGCGGTATTTATTTGGAAGAAGGGAGAAATAAGATTAAATGAATTAAGTTTTGCAAAGTAATAATAATGTTTGTTTTAGCGGGATTTTTTTTCTTTTGATTACAACTGCGTGTTTCTTTGAAAAATTTTCTAGACGAAGAATGTCTTCAGTTTCAGATCTTGATTTGTTTCAGACAAAATGGATTCCGAGATTAAACACTTCTGTGACACGATGAAAAGAGACTATAAAAAGAACATAAAAAGACGGCCAAAACGAAAGAACCGAGAAATTAAAGTAATGAGAATGAAAAAAAAAGTAAATGTTAGTCCATCCAAGTCTGTGAGCCAAACGCTGAAGATTCGAAATTTATTTTTTTTTTCGTTCTTAAGATCTAACAAGGCATTTATAAAATAAGAATGAAGTTCCTAAAGCAACGAACTGTGTATACACTGAACGTGACAGGTAAATACCTCTACATGGACGATTCCAGTTTTAATTCTCAATATGCAAATGATCACCTTTTTCCTTTCTTTCTTTTTTCTCCGTTCATTAATTTTTTATGCCGTGCAAATATTAGAAGGAAATCCTACATCTTTTTTCTTAAGCTCATAAAATACTTTTCCAGCGCCAAATTTGTTTTACCATGTGGGAAAAAGAGGGAACAGTATTATTCTTTTGGAAACTTTCTGCGTAATTCGTTCGGTTTTTGCTCGAAATATCGTGAAAAATACGCCAGAGATAATTCCTTTCATGGATGGTCGAAGCTTTGTAAATGAAGGAAGTTAAAATGATGGTACGCTCTGAAAAACGAATTTTAATGGAATATTCGAGATTCATTAGATTAAGCTCGCAAGAGAAGAAAACCCACATGGAAAATGGTGATTACTAACATTAGAGGTGAAGATATAAAGGGGGAAGATGAGAGCTGGAATATGCCCGTTGTTTAAAAGGTGTTAGGTAATAAACTGGGAACAAGAGAAACCATAGGAGGAAATTAACCCCTTTCGACAGACATCAATAGGAAATCTTTATGCTTCTGAGATTAATTATGGAATTCTTAACGGATTTCTGTTTCACGTTGAATCTAACATAAGGCGGTAAGAAAATGCAAGGATATCAAACAAAAGAAACGACGAAAGCATCTGGAAAAAAAACATGGCTTACACCAGTCTTCAGAAAGAAAAACCACCCAAAGTTGAAATGGTGCATGACTAAAGCTCTTGTGAAACTTCGAAAAATTCAGATGAAGAGACAGATCGTGTTTCTAGAAAGAAAGCATAATGTTTTATTTACTCTGTACTTTAGTTACTGTAAGCAACAAGAAGAGCGTTTTACTGGAAAAAAACTCCGCAATCTCACTAATGCATTTTAAACGTGCGAAATGCCATAGGACAAAGGCTGCAGCAATAACGTCGTATGGGATCGATATACAAGATGTATGTATATGGAAGGGATTCAAAAGCAATATACACCGACAAGACAAAATATTATGGCCACATATCCAATACACAGTCGAGTCACATTATTGTAACTACCTCCTACTTTTGACATCAAAAGCGAGTAGCCAATGAAAGAAGGCACGTGTAGTGAGCTGGGTTAGAGAGGGCATAAGGTGTGCTGCAGGCATTCTGAAAAGATATCACTCGTTGCTGTCATGGATGAAAGGAGCGATTTACCAGATTTGCAAAAAGAGATGGTTATAGGCTTTCGGGCCAAGGGTAGCAGCATTTCTGAAGTTTGTGAACTGTTCGCGTGCTGCTGTAGTTAGAGTGTATCGTGATTGGAAGAAATGGCACCATTGCGAATATGGGACGTGCAAACTGCGGAACACCACGTGCCATTGATGTGAGAGGTGAACGTTGGCTTCGAAGGTGCGTGACGGACGAATGACACGCTACAGAGGAGCAACTCACGACAGTTCTGCGAACCCTGCTGCGTATGGGGCTCCGATGCAGACGGATGGTCACTGCACCTGTGCTAACGAAGGTGCATCTGCAGGAAAGGCTTATATTTGCATAGCAGTATCGGAATTGGACCTCCGCTGATTGGCAAAGGATTGCCTTCTCCGATGAGTCACATTTTCTGCTTCATCGAACAGATTTACATTGGCGAGCAAGGCGAGAAACATCGGAGAACAAACACTCTTCAACCATTTCTGGAAAAACACAAGCTGGTGGAGCCAGCAGCGTTATGGTCCGGGGAATGTCTTCTTGGCATTCTCTGGTTTCATGCATACTTGTGGAAAACACTATGGACCGAATTTGTTATGAATTCATCCTTGCAGATTGTCTTCCCTGTTGAGGATGGGATATTTCAGAACGGCAACGTGACGTGTCACACAGTTAGAAATGTACGAGGGTGGTTGTAAGAGCACCATGAAGGCTTCAATGTACTTCGCTAGCCCACTAATTAATTAGACTTAAACCCAGTTGAGCATCTGCGGGACAACCTCGATAGTCTTGTTCTCTCTGTGGATTCTTCACCACGCACCCTCGAACAACTGACAGATGCACTGCATTCAGCATGGCTGCACATACCTGTGAACACCTTCCAGCAACTTATTGAGTCATTCCCAGGACGTCTAGCTGCTATCCGCTTTGCACACGGCGGTTACGCTGGATACTAGCTGGTGGTCACAATAATGTGACTAGACCGTGTATAATGTTGATCCTCAGCTTGCTGCTGAAACGTTTCTTGGCGGCGAGGAATGGACCCTACAAGATTTCTAAAGTGTCTTGTAGTATTTGGTTCCAACACATTACAAGAAGATACATTAACTCTTGTAAATTTCATGGTCGAGCCGACGCAGATCGGATTTGCTGTTCCAACACAAACCACTGATGCTCGATTGGATTAATGTGTGAGGTGTTTAGAGTCCATTGCAATAGCTGAAACACTTCCTCGTGTTCAACGAACTATTAGCAAACAATCCGGGCAGTGTGACATGGCGCATTATCTGCTGAAAGAAGGCATTACTCAAGAGGAACACCGTTAGGATCAAAGGATGTACCTCATCTACAATGCCGATTAGGTAGACCGTAGGGGCCCTAGTTTCCCACGCATGAATGACTGGACCCAGAGTTCCTCTAAAGAATATTGCCCAAAAGCATTACACTTCTTCCACTGGCGTTTTTGTTTCCTACGGTGCATCTTGGTACCAACACTTCCCCTTGTGAGCGACGCACACGTACCCGACCGAACACAAAGGGGAACAACGTTATGAACGGTCTACTTCTTGAAAGCAAGGCCCAGTTTCATGCTCTCTTACGTATTCTAGGCGCTTTCGATAGTAAATCGAGGTTAGCCTCTACATTCCGAGCGGCCTGCTACGCAGCATCATTTTCAGTAGGTTTGATGTATTGTGTGTTGTGATACATTACTCCCGTCGTTCAAATTACCGGCCAGTTTCTGCGCAGTGTCCCTCTGCTTGCTCATACGGGATAGCCTTCGTTCACCTCTTGCATCGACGAACCGTATTCGACACACACCTACCCTAGGATTTGTGGTTTTCTCCTCTTTGGACTACTTCTTGAAGGCAATCGAAGCATTTTTACGTAAGTTATAACGCAATATCAGGAACACCGAGCATCGCTCGGTTAAAGGGGGATGAGGGCACAATTGTTTTTTTATTTTTACATGTTATTTCCAAGTATTTTTATGCTAAGTCGTTCAATTGCACGTTGTCCCAAGTGTTCCAGTGACTGATCACGTTCATGCGCGGTTTCGGTTGCGATTCACTGTGATGAACGGCTCCAGTAGTTCTTCCAAGCCCTGATTACGTTCTTCGGGTGATTCAGCTGCGATTCGCTGTCTATTTATTTGCCGCATTTGTTCGAGGTTTTCTTCCGATATAGATTCATTGAGGGTTATAATAACGTCGGACATTATTTCCATGGTGCTCGCCTTAGCTGTTCGGAATGGTCTTTTTGTTGGCTGATCTTCTTCAAATTGGAAGGTCATATGTTTCGAGACTAGAATGTTATCAAGTGCCACCGGCTCTTGAATGTCCAAGCTGTTCCATATTTACTTCTCCCCTTGTTCTTGTTCCAGCAGTGCGGTATTCTTCTTATTAAGTTGAAACGTGCACGTTTCGTAGGGGGTTAACCAGCCACATTTTTTACATTGTTTTGCCAACCATGTGACACTCTGTTAACAATAATTAATAAAAATGAACTAATCATATTTTAGCACGACGGATACACTCGCCATCATCAAGTGACTCTTCAGAAATGTAACAAAACAAAAATGCTGTATTACCAGTTTACCTTTTAAAGGGAAAAACACATCAGCGATCCGCTGCTTATACTGTACTACGCATCAACTCCAATCAGCTGGCACAACTCACTTTTTGTTCTAAAAAAAAATAAAAGTAATGCGTAATACGCACACAACACGTGACGTAATTAGGCAGATGGGACGCGCAACCATCTGCTCGCGAGAGTGTGACGTTATAAAACTTTAATAGGATCCACACACAACGCGTGACGTAATGAGACAGATGGCGTGACCGCGCGCCGACATCACAATCGCAAGAGTGTGACGTCATAAGATTTCTAAGCATGGGAACATTAATGGGACGACGCCATGACACTACAAACGTGTTTATTCGGGGTGGTTATTTAACCAACTAAACAAATTTTCCCAAAGTCAAGATCAAGCTAAAACTATTTCTAGTACTAGAAAAGGGTAGGTTAACGACTTTCATCAAAATCCTTACAGCCGTTTTAAGAATAAAATGTACATACATACAAGAATTGCTCCTTTAATAGTATAGGATAAGGGCGATAGAACTAATCCCAATCCTACGTCCTGACCTTTTACTCCACTGTCTCATTTACAATAGGGTTCGTCCCCAGGTGGTCCCCTACCATATACTAAAATATCATCGAAATCGAACCATTTTTACGCACGGTATGACGCATAAGGGCAACGGAATACATCCCGCTCCTATGTCGTAACCTTTGACCCCATTTATCCCATTTTCAATAGGTTTTGTCCCCTGGTGGTCCCCTACCACATACTAAAATTTCATCCAAAGCGAACCTTTTTTACGCAAGATATCTTGCGGAAAGGCAGACGAACGGACGCACAGGCATACTTACGGACAGACAGACTGACGGACGGACGGACAAAGCTGGAGCATATGCGCTTCTTCAACCTACTGTTGGAAAGCGTAAAAAAGCATGTACCCTACAGCAGTGTTTTGATTTCAGACTGTCTTGGCTTAAACGGCAATAGAGCGTATCGATGTGAACATAGCGATCCTAGGGTAAGCGAGTGCTAATTCAATTACTATACAAGTCTTGTACCAAAATTAATGCAAAAGTGGATATAACTTTTTTATTAGCTGACCGAGGTCGTTCAAATTGCACATGTTGGTAGAGTAACACTTCCTCTATAGTAATCCTTCCTCTTAATTGCTGGTAAATAATGGATTCCAAGCAGAAGCAACGAGCCGTCATTGAGTTCTTGACGAAGGAAGGGTGCAGGCGGTCCGACATCCACAGAAGCCTACAGAATGTTTACGGAGATGACACCCTTGACAAAAGCAATGCGCACAGATGGATGACGTAATTTAAAAAGGGGAAATCAGCATTGGAGACAAACCACGAAGTAGGAGACCATCATCTGCGACCTCTGACACGAACCGTCAACAAGTAAATGAATTGATTCGCGCAGAGAGACGAGTCCCAATCCGTGAGCTTGATGCACAACTGGACTGTGGTCACAATGCAATACAGAAGATGGTGGTGGTATTAGGATATCAGAAAGTGTGTGCAAACTGGGTATCTCGTCAGTTGACACCCGATTTGAAGGAGAGAAGTTTAGAAGTATGCTCTGATCTGCTGGAAACTTTTGAAGCTAATGAATACACATCTTATTACGCTTTCCAACCGTAGGTTGAAGAAGCGTATATGCTCCAGCTTTGTCACTTTCTGCACGATAACTCGCGTAAAAATGCTTCGATTTCGATGAATATTAGCATGTGGTAGGGGACCACCTGGGGACGAACTCTATTGAAAATTGGCAAAATGGGGTCAAAGGTCACGACATAGGATTGGGAGCCATTCCACTGCCCTTATGCGTCGTAACTTGCGTACATATGGTGCGATTTCAATGTAATTTTAGTATGTGGTAGGGGATCACCTGCGGACAAAGCCTGTTGAAAATGGAGGGAGTGGGGTCAAAGGTCAGGATATAGAAGCGGGATGCTTTCCATCACATCTTATTAAAGGAACAATTCTTGTATATATGTAAATTTTATTTTGAAAACGGCTCTAAGGAATTTGATTAAAGTGGTTAACCTACCGTTTTCTGGTACTAGAAATTAATTTAGCTTGTTGTCGAATTTGGAAAAATTCGTTTGCTGGGTTAAATAACCACCCCGAAGTTACCACATTTTTAATGCCATGGCGTTGTCCTATTAATGTTTCCGATTCTTAGAAATCTTATGACGTCACACTGTCGCTATCTAGTCGTGATTTAGATGATGGCGCGCTGTCACGCTATGTGCCTCATTCCGTCACGCGTTGTTTGTGGATCCTATTAAAGTTTTATGACGTCACACTCTCGCGACCATCTCTGCCTCATTACGTAACGCTCTGGGTGCGTATTACGCATTACTTCTATTTTCTTCTAGAACAAAAAGTTAGTTGTGCCATTTGCTTGGAGTTGATGCGTAGTACAGTATAAGCAGCGGAACGCTGATTTCGCATGTTTTCCCCTTCAAAATTTAAACTTAATATAGCATTTTTTTTTGTTGCATTATTGAATAGTCACTTCATGGCGAGCGTATCCCCTGTGCTAAAATATAATTATTTCATTTTTCTTAATTACTATTAACAGAGTGTCACGTGGATGGCAAAACAATATAAAAAATGTGGCTGGTCGACCCCTTACGAAACGCGCACGTTTCAACTCTAATAAGAAGAATACGGCAGTGTTGGAGCAAGAACAAGCGGAAGAAGCAAATATGGAACAGCTTGGACATTCAAGAGACGATGGTTTCCGATTACATTTTAGTCTCAAAATACACGACCTTCCATTGGAAGAAGATCAGCCTACAAAAAGACCATTACGAGCAGCTAAGGCGAAGAGCATGGAAATAAGGTCCGACGTTATTATAACCCTCATTGAATCTATATCGGAAGAAGACCTCTATCAAGTGCGGAGAATAAATAGACAGAGATGAAGAACCAATGTCACCATGGGATTCGATGAAGGACCTAATGCTAACATTTGTTGTTTCATGTTCGGAAATTATAAAAACAATTTTTAACAATTTGTTACTCTAACACAAATAAAATATTATAATTCATCTTTGTTTTTATGTTTATTCTAAATTAATTTGTCTCTAATTCGTCCATTACTATTAATATTGATGGTTTAGACTTGCCATTACAATACTTGGAAATAACATATCAAAATATAAATCTTTTTGTGCCCTCATCCCTCCTTTACCCGAGCGATGCTCTGTGTTCCTGATATTTGCCCTTATGCGTCGTAACGTGCGTAAATATAGTTCGATTTCGATGAAATTTTAGTATGTGGTAGGAGACTATCTGGAAACGAACCCTATTGAAAATGGGTGAAAATGGGGTCAAAGGTCAGGACATGGGATCGGGATCCTTTCCATTGCCCTTATGCGTTATAACTTACGTAAAAGTACTTCGATTGAGACAAAACTTTTCATGTTGTTCCGGAACTATACTTTACCGGTTCTGTTGAATATCATCGAAATGGGGTCAAAAGTCGCGTCAGATGAGCGAGTTTTATTCTACAGTCATTATTTTCATAACTTGAGTAATGATTTATGATATGTTGGAAAGCGTATCTTAATCAATGCATTGCCTGATTTTACGAACTGGTTTTATATCTGGTGACAGGGAATGAAACATGGGCGTACCTTTACTATCCGAAAACGAAAAATGAATTTATAGAATGGCGTCATACCTCTTCACCAAAGCCTGAGAAGTTCAAGAGCCAGCGATCAGCACAGAAAGTGTTTTTTGGGGTCACAAAAATGTAATTCTCCTTGATTTTCTGGTACGTGACTGTACCGTGATCAGCGAGCGATACATTGAGACAGTCAAGAAGCTCAGAGACGCCATAAAGAGGAAGAGAATGGACTAAAATCTCAAAAGTATCTACATTCACCATGACAATGCGAGACCACATACATCTTTGGGAATCCAAATCCCCCGTACATCCCAGATCTGGCACTCTCCGACTTCCACCTGTATGTTCCGATAAAGGACAGTCTCCTGGAACAGCGATTTCATAATAGAGACGAGGAGAAAGTGGCTGTGAAGAAATGGGCACAACAGTCCACAGCTGAATGTTTTTCAAAGAGGATTCGAGAGTTGGGTTCAACGAATGCGCGAATGCATCGCTTGCAATGGAGAATATGTTGAGTAGTATCTTTCTATAGAGGAAGAGTTACTCTACCAACATGTGCGATTTGAACTACCTGAGTCAGTTAATAAAAAAAGTTATGCCCAGTTTTGCATTACTTTCGGTACAACCCTCGTATCCATTTATCTGTGATAAAACACAGCTTACAGATACTGAGGTTTATAGTGTAGTAAATTACAAAACTGACTTTTAGTACGCCATGTTGACCAGCTCTGGTTATGGGCGGACTGCTTATGAAAAGCAAAGGGTCATTGCCGTAATTTTCGCATTTGTAATGGCTCAAATTATATATTAAAGCTCTAAGAGACCTGCCATCTTGTATTGGGCCTTTTCTTGTTAACCAACGGGCAAGCGTATTTCACAAATTGCTCGACCAATTTTGCACATTTTGGAACACCGTTTGTGGCTAACGCAAGATATGTGAGAAATAAAGATTTCCCTGGTTTCAGATTTTTATTTTGGACTCTTTAAGTATTTTTTATTAATTAATAAAACTATGGAAGACGCCTTGCTACGATTTTCGCTGCAGATAAAAAATGAAGGGAAAGGTCAATAAAAATTCTGAAACCAAGGAACTCTTTATTTATCATATATCTTGCGTTAGCCACAAACGGTGTTCCAAAATGTGCAAAATTGCCCGAGCAATTTGTGAAATACGCTTGCCCGTTGGTTAACGAGAGAAGGCAGCAATACAAGATGCCGGGTCTCGCAGAGCCTTAAACGTTATTGCAAAACGGAGTTTTTGCAAAAAATAGAGACAGCGCTGTTTAGGCTTTACTTTATTTGCTCCAGAACTTGAAAATCTGCCATCTACAAAACTGAAAGCGCTTTGAAATTCGTCTTCCATAATAGTTTGACAAATCACCCGCAGAGTGATAATCACTCAAACCACACGTTTGGAATACATTTTAAACGAAGCCGCCTAACACAGGAAGTGAACGCGTTCTTTTCATCTTCTCTTCACCCGTCAAAACACCGGGAGGAATTATTCAAATCAGGTTAATCGAATGAGGCCGAATGCTGATGGCTCTGCCGGGCAGAATCCCAACATCTCTTGACTTCATTGTGAGCGCCGCTCCCTGGGCATTGGCAACGTGGAGCCTCATTACAACGCCACATCTGCATAATGATGCACCTAGGAGCTTAGAGGTGAAGGAATTTTTGAATTTCTATTTGAATTTCCGCTAATGCCATTCCAAATGAAGCGTTTAACTCCGTCAGCTCGATTGGTCCCCAGTATTTGACCTCCATCTTGCTGATACTGTGTTATCAGGCACTCTGTGTGTAGCGATGTCGAAGCTTTGCAGCCATTTTCCAGAACGTTCCTCCCAATGCATAATATTCCTTTTACAAGTTCATTCTCGATTTATCGGAAGCACTCTGCAAAGAGGGATGCAGGAATTTCACAAGGCACTTTGAAAAAATTCTTTTTAGGAATCAGACATTCTAAAAAAGGCTTTTCAGAAATAAAGTAATTCTGCTTGTTGGTGGTGGCGGCATTTCTTCGAGTGCTTATCGATTAATGATATATATATATATATATATATATATATAACTTGCATTTTGCCTCAAAACTCTCCTCAGTACAAATATATATCCTCATTCACTACGAAGATTTCTTGCGTTTGAGAATTTATGGAACCAAACATCTTTAGAATTTGTAATAGGGTGGATATCAGGAATGCGTCTTAAAAGCTGTTACGTTTTGCCCGGAATATCACTCGCGATACTTTTCCTGCCTGCAAATGTCACCTGGGATTTAACAAAATTTCACGTCCTTGCATTTAACATCGTTAGGTTCAAACTTAAAAGACCGCAAAGTCGCAAAAAAAAAAAAAGTTGAAGATGCTTTCAGTGATAAGGTTTTGCTTCCCCGATGATGATGATGAGCATTAGAGCTGCAAGGGTAGCTAAGATTTTCATTCTTGAAATCAGAGACTACAGTCTTGTGAAGATATATTAAGATAATATATGACACAAAGTTTGTCACAAATATTTTATTTTTTTCAAGTCGAGCAAGGTTTCGCTTGGTATTGACATAGCTTCATCAGGACGAATGGCACGTAAATATTCAAATTCTACATGATATCATAAATTATGTTTACAGTTAGGTATTTTGTTTAGTTGCTTCCATGTGTTTGATAGAAATGGTGTGGATGCCATGTCATTAACAAGTTGCGAAAAATTCTGATATGTATGGAAAGCTTCCAAAATATCAAGTTTCATGGCTGAATCTGGATCGATTGAAAGGGCACAAGATCTATATTCGGAATTGTGACCTAAAGAAGTCATCGATGGCTAAACATTGTTACGAAAAGGACCATAAATTTCTCTTTTAAGAAGCAAAACCAATTGATAAACCAGATTAGCATATCGCAATAACAGTATATCGCTATGACATATTGTTGCGTTTATATGAAACATGGTGAAATAATGTTCGGCGATAGTTTAGCAAAATATATTTTTGATTAACAATGAAATTCACTCTTCTCGTGTCACGTTATGGGACAGCATTCCAAAATCAGATTTTAGCAGTAGTTTTGTTTGCTTCCGTCACCCATTTTCGTTACATGTATTTTTTTTTTGCATGGGATTTCCTTTACTGCTGTCGGGAATGATGCATGGCATTAAAAAATGACAGCTACAATATGAGTTATTGCACAAAACATTTCACGCATCGATTTCTTGATCGGATACGGAAGTTATAGTGCAGCTGATATGTGCGTAGTTCGAATTACGAAGACTTAAACGAAAAGTAGCAGACGCTGAAAAAGAAGGAAGATGGCGTGAGCTGGAGCAAAAGAGGAAGTTCCTCGGGTTTAGATTCCAAAGCAAAAAATCGTCCTGGATATGAGCCGACAACTATGTATATCTCCTACTGATGCCTCGTTTATTTGCTTTTCGCAAATGACACTTATGTAATACATATGATAGTATCAGGCATAATTTAATAACCGCTTTCTAGGAAAGTGGAAAAAGATATCTGTTGTAAAGAAGAACGTGCCGAATGTTATTGAGAAGGGATTTATACATACGCAAGCGCTCACAACTCATTTCAAATTTTAAAGTAATCAAACCTTTTGTGAAGTAATTGAACTTATTCAATTTTCCACGGATTCGGGTGGATTGGTAAAAATTACCCTAAATATTAAAGCGTAGAAATTACTAAGTGCATTATTAATAAATGGATGTTTGTACGAAAACGTTTGCTCATATACTACCAGCACGTGGCCCATTACAAAATAAGTGGAAAAGGAAATAAATTATCTACTTATGCCCTATAATTACGTTTACTTGTAGAGAACCGTAATCTGCATTTCGGCTAGCGTTGATCGTGTAAAACCACAAATATGCCGATTTTATAGCTTCTTTTCATTATAAAGTTTCTTCAAAATGAAGACAACCAAGAAAAGGATATTCACAAATTGATTTTGGCAGTCTGCAATAACGATGTGTCTTCAGAATTCCGGGTGAAGTTTTGGTCAGAGCGCTTTTAGTAGGTAGAGAATTCATGGAAAGCTACCATGAAAGCTATTGCATCCCACAAATGTTTCATGGGGTTCAGGCCAGGAAATCAAGCGAGCAGAGAGTCAAAGGAAATGTTCTTCGTCTTCGTCTGGGAAATCTAGCGAGCAGGGAGTCAAATGAAAAGTTATTCGTCTTCATCTGGGAAATCCAGCGAACAGGGAGTCAAAGAAAATGTTCATCGTCTTCGTATGAGAAATTTAGCAAGCAGGGAGTCAATGGAAACGTTCTTCATCTTCGTCTGGGAAATCTAGCGAGCAGGGAGTCAAACGAAAAGTTCTTCGTCTTCGTCTGGGAAATCTAGCGAGCAGGGAGTCAAAGGAAATGAAACGTTCCGAAAAAGAATATTCGGAACGTTTCTGCACCATCCGGTCCAGAGATGGAAATGGGTCCGGATCAATCGGTTAGAGGGTCGACTCGACAACTTCCAGCGTGTCAAATGGGTTGAGTCAAAGTGCTCCTGATCCGATCCGGTTTTGTTTCTGTGTTGTTTTTTTTTTTTCAAATGCAAAGGAAAAAATAAATTTCGAGGTAAAAAGCGCACTGTGTAATTTTATGCTCGATACTTGTGACCGCGGACTGAAAATTGATGAGTCATGCACAATGAAGGAAGAGTGGCCTCAGAAGGAAAAGTGTCCCTTCCTTCTGAATGGGAATGATGAAAACAACATCCATAGTTTGGAAATCTTCAGCTCATCATAAACTTGTGAAAGTTGGTGCTGCCGTGAAACTGATTCTGAAGCTTGATATGTTATCAAGAAAACAGCAAAAACTGAAATTAAACATATAACAAGTGACTTAATTAAAAACCATTGAGTGTATAGCGATCAAACTTATGTGGAACAGCCTTAACATTACTGCACAGGGACGTTTTGCGTCACGCAAATGTGTTTGAACACTTGTATAAAACAGTTATGCTTTGTAAATGAAGGGTGACATTTTCAATAAGCTGGTGAGTAAATCATACGTTCCTGTAATATATTTCTTTGATTTTCATATAACCTAAGATACTGCGGAAAGACTTTTAAATGCCTTGTATATATATATTATAGTTCAAAGCAGATTTGACCGGGTCGGGTCCAATCATGTGACGTCCGGTTCGGACGGGTCCGAGTCCAAAATAGTTGACCCGTTTCCAACTCTGATACGAGCACACGAGCATTTTCTTTCAGAAAGAATCCAGTGCAATGCGGTCATCAAGTAGGACAGTACGTGGTCCGAGGCAATCTCCAGGTAGGATCCTGAGGTAAAACTAAGCTTAACGAGGATGATAGGACCAGACTATGTCTATGAGAACATACCCCGTACCATAATACTGAGATCGCTTGTCTGTTTTTTCTCCAATGGTGGTGTTTGATTCTAGCTTTCATCGAAGTCTCGAATGCGAACTTGTCAGCAGGAAAGTTGATATTTGAACCTGGACTCATTTTACCAGGAAACATTTTCCAGTCGTTCAGTGTCCAGTTACGATGCGTCCGTACCCAGGCAGAGCCCAATTTGGAGTACATCTGTGGACATGGACGGGCCACATAGTTCTTAGGCCGATCCGATCCAGAAGTGCTGTCATTGAATTTTGTACTCGAGCTTTTTCCCCACGTGCTCTAAATGTAGTCTCTGTTAATCCCGGACAAGGCGTGCTAACCGGCTTTCAACTCCACTTTCAAACAGAGGTGGTCTCCCATTTCTGACACGTTGCGTGGAAGTATGTTCCTCTTCGGATCATTACCCACAACTTCACCAGAGATTTCTTCCAATTGTAACATACCCTGCGGTAACTAAAATATCATACTTAACCCCTGTTTGTAGCGACAATAACACTGGTCTACATTTTAAAATCAATTTGATGATGTTTGTAAAGCAATAGGTGATTCCTGATCATTTAATCACACTGATTTCAAAATGGAAAATATTTTGTTTTGTGTCACGTAAGGAATTTCTGAGAAATTGGAAAAGAAGATCTTTGCATTTCAGCCCATTTCCCCATAATTTTATTCACTGTTGCAAACAAATAAGTTTAAAATAAAATTGAAAATATGAAATACACTGGCGGAAAGTGAAAAAACGAACACCAAGAAGGAGACGCCTGATACCAACGAAATTTAATCAGCATAATAACGGAATACAGAGGATAACGTGAGCAAAACATTATGACAAAATACAGCTGTATTTGCTTTTAAACTGAAAAATAGCATTTCCATGTAACATGGTTAGTACGACGTTGAACCGCCATGAACTTCGTCACACTGTGCAATTATGGCATGGAGTCTGTCGTACAGATGTTGGATGTAAGTTTGGGGTATTGAGTTCCAAGCATCCTCAACCTGGACGCGTAAATCGGGAATGGTCGTGCCTGGCCGTGGAGACCGGATAAGTCGTTTTCCCATAAAATCCCACACGTGCTCAATGGGGGACAAATCCGATGAACGTGCAGGCCATGGAAGTTGTCTCACACCCTAAAGTGCATGCTGCGTTGAACGTGCCGTGTGTGGGCGTGCTTTATCTTGCTGGAAAACACCACTATGGACCGACCTTACAAATGGCACAACAACGGGATGAATGATGTTGTTGATGTAGGTGGTGCTGTTTAACGTACCCGGTACAAACACTAGTTGTGTACGGGAGTGATAGCTGATCGCTTCCCACACCAGGAGACCAGGTGTAGGCCCTGTGTATTGCTGGCGGATGCAAGAAGGGTGGAGACGCTTCCCTGTGCGTCTGCGAAAACGCATACGGTCAACGGAGGCTCCCAAGCAGAATCTGTTTTCATCGCTGAACGCGACAGATCGACATTGCGTTCTCCAGTGCAGACGGTGGCGACACCACTGCGGCCGTTCCTGACGATGGGCTGGAGTCAGAGGTACACATGCCAGAGGCACACGGGCACGTAGTCCTGCATCCAGTAGACGGTTGCGGATGGTTTGCACAGTCACCTCAGGTGCAACGGCAGCTCGAATTTGCGTCGCAGTTGATGTTCTCGTCGCTCTTCTTATGCGTCGATCGGTCCGCTCATCAATTCGTCTGTGACTCCCGGTTTCACGTCTTCTCGCGTGGGAATGTTCCTCGGACCATCTACGCCACCATCGTATCACCACCGATACTTCCCGTCCAATTCGCTCCGCAATACGATGATACGACCACCCGGCCACGCGTAGTCCGATAACTGCTGAAATCGTACACGTCTCCATGTCCAGGCATTGCAGCTTCTTCAGGGACTTCGCACGTGTCCGTACGCCGACGACTGATTACATTCACTTCGCCGTACTCCTTAAATACCACCGACGATGATTTGCATATTATGCCGTGCTGTGGTGTAAGCGCTCACCGGTTGGTCCCCAAATTAACATCACACCTACGTAAACTCGACCCCATTAACATATGTAAATTTCATGATCGTCCGCCAATTCCTTCTTGGTGTTCTTTTTTCACTTTCCGCCAGTGTAGTTTGCCTACCATATAAATATTTAAACATAGAAGAATGAATTTTGATAAATATTTGTTAAATAATATAAAGTTTGATATATTCATTCATTATGATTGACGGAATTTATATTTCTTTGTTTAACATGCACTGCTTTTTTCCTCAGCGGCGCTTTCCTTTTCAGCATCCAAAAGTAATTTGCTGCCATATTTACATAACATTATTCCTGATACTTCCAATTGATTTCCTTAGTGTTGTCTTGGAATCTTTTCCTTTGCTTTTCTCTTACATTACCTACATTTTCGGAGAAGTAGTCAAGTTACAAATTCAAAGAACTGAATTTTCGAATTTACAATCGTGGCCAAAGGTTCTGCACCAGAGGCCGAAAGTCAAATTTTGATGTTTGAAGTCAACTTAGTCAGGAATGCATATTATACATCATTTTATAGGACATTTTATGCTGAATTCAAATGCAGAAGTGAAGTTACAAGCAAAAGTACAGCATCTAGTCATAAAAACCAAAACATAGTGGAATTTGTGAAATTAATGTACAATGCATTTAGCGTAAAATTACTGTACAATACATTATTGAAACTTGCAGGACATTTGAAATAACTTACAAACAAGCAACATAAGATTAAATATTTAATTGGATAACCACTGTTTCTTAGTAACAAAGTGCACCTCCTTGGCACGGAACTAATGAGCTTCTCTAGTTGTCCATTGGTGATAACACGGTGCCATACTGCCCTTAGAGTCTCAATTACTGTTGTTTTAGATGTGGGTCCTTGTTGACTGATTTTTTGCTTGAATCGCACTCACATATTCTCTATGTGATTAAGATCCGGTGACTGTGCTGGCCTATGAGGTTTTCTTATAACCTTTTGATTAAACCACTCGTCAATCAACTTTGAGAGATGAGATGGCGCGTTATCGTCCTGAAAGATAAAATTGCACAAATCCATGTCTTGTGCAGATGGTAGTAGTTTGAACTCCACAATATCCACATATTTCGATCCATTCAATGTACCATCAATAATGTGCAGACGGCCAACACCACTGGCTGAAATACAGGACTATAACATCACTGAATGTGGGTGCTGGATTATTGGCTGGGTGCAGTATGCCTTATATTTTTCACCAGTCCTACGTCGTACATAATTATTTCCATTATTAGCGGAAATAGTAACAGTGGTTTCTTCACTGAAAATAACATTTTTTTATTCATCAGCAGTCCAATTCTTGTGTGCCTTGTCCCAAGCAATTCATTTGAGCTGTTGTTGTTCAGTAAGGAAAGTTTTTCGTGCAGCTTTTCGTGCGGTTAGTCCATTTTGTTGTAGCCTACGACGAACTGTACGTACTGATGCAATAATACCAACTTTATTCTCTTACTCATTTCTTAAATCAGTGGTTGTTTTAAACCTTAATTTTAAGGAGTGACGAATCAACATGCGATGATCACGTTCAGTACACAGACTTGATCAACCTGTTCTTTTTCTGTTTCCCACACATCCAGTTTCTGCAAATATTTTAATGGTGCTCAAGACAGTGGAATGATCACAGTCACATTTAACAGCAATTTTGGTACCGTGTTTTCTCCAATGGACAGCTAGAGAAGCACATTAGTTTCATGCCAAGGTGGGGCACTTTGTTACTAAGAAACCGTGGTTATCCTGTTAAATATTAAAGTGTATTTTGCTTGTTGGTAAGTTATTTCACGTGTCCTGCAAGTTTCAATGTACTGTATAAGAATTTTAATTTTACCTTAAATGCATTGTATACTAATTTCACAAATTCCACTACGTTTTGCTTTTTATGACTAGACGCTGTACTTTTACTTCTAACCTCACTTCTATTACTGGTAACAATATTCTGTAAAACTATTTGAATTCAGCATAAAATTTCCTTTAACATAATGTATAATATGTATTCCTGACTTGGGGCCGTTAATTTTATTTCTACAATTATAAATATAAGATGACTTCAAACATCAAAAATTGACTTTCGGTATACTGGTGCAGTACTTTTGGACACTACTTTATGTTACAACCAAGTTTTTAAAAGTTTTCCTAAGTGTTCCAACAAGAGTTATGTAATTAATTTTGATCTCTTTTGTTTCTTTTTTTGTGATTGTGATTGGAGGTTTAACGACCACCGTGAGCAACTCAAATGGGCTATAAGCAGTCGCCCGTCCCTAATTTAGGGTCACTGGTTCCAGGGAAGGGAGAGAGCCAGTGCCGTAAGACAAACACAACATCCATGCCTCACCGGGATTCGAACCCGGACTCCGTTCGGACGAATGATCAGAGGCCATCGCTTAGACCACTGCACCACCGGGGTGGCTCTCTTTTGTTTCCCAACAAGTTTCAGTTGCATTTTTGAAACTTGTCCATGTTTATTTCTCACATGCAGGCATTGTTTCCTGGAACTATGAGCCCACCATCATTTTTTTTTAATTTGAGGCCTAACAAAACTGCTGATCATAAGCTTTTCATATACTGTATAATAAATGGAAATTTTGCTATGTAACAAAATAAGTCTGGATTATTTGTCATCCATAAAGAACCATTTTTTCAAGAAAACTGCAAAATATTTCCGTTGTTAACCCAGCGTCCTTAATGGTGAAACTGAAAGGTTTACACACTTGTTTTAACAAAGAAACTGAGCTGTGTAGTAATTGGAAGAAGAGTTCAAGATTAACTGGCCATGTGGTTAAACATGGTGCCATCTATTGGATACATTTAGACATTATTGCCAACAGATTTCCCTGATCGTGAATGCATTTTTACTAATTTTGTAGAAATAAGTGCCGCTTATATTATAAAACCCTTCCGTGATATAATGAAATTGAGTACATTTCTGAAATCACCAGAAAACAAGAAAGATGACACCGAATTTTCGTGTGTAATGAGAACGTCTTTTGAATCCGTTGTGGCGCAAACTAAATTTATCAAAGCTATTCAAAGTCAATGGAACCGGTATGGAAAACAGTAATGTCTGACCGAATAATAAATACGTTTTTCAATCGGTTTTTAATCCCGCATATATTACTCCAAACGGAATCGTGAACTTACGCCCTCTGGTTGCAGTCTTCTGCGTTAAGAAAAATTTGAAATTGTATGAGACGCATTTCGCAGCGGAAACGCTCACAAACAAAAAAATAATTATTCAAATCGGACTCTTAGAACCAAAGATATCGACAAATATAAGATATGCATATACGCTCCTGGCGGGGAAAATCTGCATTATTTTAAAAAGAACCTTTTTTCAAAAAGTTTATTTTCGATGTGAGATGTATCGATCCAGGAGAAAAAAATTTCAGTCGACATTTCAGGAGCTCAGATTTTGCTGCAAATACATCAGAAGCAAATATTAATGCTTATGGTTCCTGGCGGCCAAACTATTATTTACTAAATATTAGAAATTATATGAAGAACATTTCCCATCAGGTGGGCAATGCGATACAGGAAGAATTTTTCAAATCGGAGTTTTAGAAGCAGAAATATCGGGGAAAACGGAATTTATGTTAGCGACCCCAGTGTAAAGTCTATGAGTTGCTTGAAAATCTTCAAATTATGTGAAAAGCATTTTGCACTGGAAACGCTATCGAATAAAGAAGGAATTTTTCAAATCGGACTCTTAGAAGAAGATTCATTGATAAAACTAGGATATTCATTTACGCCCTGGCGGAGAAACCATGCGTTATTTTAAGAAGAAATTATTCCGAAAAGGTTTATTGCTGTGAGTTGATCGGTCCACAAACGAATTGTTTTCAATCGTGACTTTAGGAACTCAGATTTTGCTGCAAATACATCAGAAGCAAAATTTTAACCTTACGCCCCCTGGTGGCAAAACCATTCTTAATCAGAAATTATATTCAAAAGATTTCCCATCAGGAGCTGTATCCGCTGAAGAAAAAAATCTAATTGGAATTTAGAATTAGAAACATTGGGGGAAATGCAATTTACTTTTACGCTTCCTAGCAGAAAATCTGTGTGTAACTTGAAAAAGTGACGGTAGCTAAAATACTATTCGACATATATGGAATCGAAAAGAGAAAGAATTTTTCCAGTCCGATGTTTAGAAGCAAATAAATGGTATAAAATATATTTTGAATTCAATATCATCTGCATTTACGTTATTTAGCGGCGAAATTGTACCTCGTAAAAAAAATTAAATGAAGAGTCATCATTCGCATATTTCAAGCTTCCTAATGTAAAAGAATTTTTTTTCAAATCGGACTAATAGTTGCATAGATATGGTGTCCACAGAAGGACGGATGGACAAACCGATAACAAAAGCACGATCTGTTTTTTCACATATTGTTCTTTTATGACCCCTTTTTGCTAAAAAGGCCCTACAAGGACAATTTCATTTGGAAACATCAAAATCCATGCATACCAGCGTAATCATTCTCGATTCGAACTCCGACATGTCCTTCCATTTTCTAGGTTTTCTCTCAGGGAGTTCGCACTTTCCTACCAATAACTTTGAACGTAAACATCCTGGAATTTTTGAATCTCCTCTCTTATGAATCAAATATTACTCAATTAATGTTGAAGCCATCATCCTTAACCTTTTTGAATAATAATTTGTAATCTAAAACATAAATAATCTTTATGTTTATATTTCGCACCCTAACAGCAAGGCACTTTTTATTTTTAGATATTCCATTACTGCACATAAATATGCTCATGAATGTTAAGTAAGATTACGTGTCGTAGCGGAATCAGTGGTATCATTTCAACATTACCCCCGATATCACTTCTTCATCCGTAATGGAGGAAGCTTTAACTTTCGTATTTGCTTGTATTAACGGGGTGATCCAGAAGTCTTATGCGAGATTTCTAACTAGGTCTTACAGATAGAAGAGAGGTCGTAGATTCTCAAACTAGCGGGTCATTCAGCTCCCTATTTTACGATAAAGAGTAAACTATCTTGAACATACACACGGAATCGATTTGTATTTAATGAAGTGGAATGCGAAAGCTGGGATACGGACCCACTGATGATACAAAATCATCAGGCGGATTGGAGTAGAATCACTGTTTAGTGGGCAGCTAGGGAATCCACACAATAAGTTTCCCGCTGAGAAGCAGTCTCTTCACTCCAAATTCTTTACGACAGTCTTTGAATGATCTTCGG
This sequence comes from Macrothele yani, assembly GCA_039090855.1. NCBI lineage: Eukaryota > Metazoa > Arthropoda > Arachnida > Araneae > Macrothelidae > Macrothele > Macrothele yani. Next base: position 144,357,475 of record CM077002.1, read on the forward strand.
TTCATCCCCTTTGTAAATATTGTTCATGTCGTCGTCCCATCGCTCCAGCTTTGAAATAAACATAGAATGTTATGAGTTTTCCATTCTGAGTTTCCCATTTGGTTCTCTTATCAAGGGATTCAATATCTGTCTCCTCAGAGCAGAGCAGCTATCTCTTCAAAACTAACAGGGAAACATTCAGAAATAAATATTTCGTATTGACTTTAAAACACTGTCTCCAGTCATGATCTTGCATATATTAATAAATTATGTCCTTCTTTTTCTACAGGATAATAATTCACTGTTTTTTTATTGCATGCATTTATAATCTTACCAATAACAGACTCTTTTCTTATATTCCTTTCTCATGAATTATTCCCAGTGGTATCAAATCTAAAACCAAGCTTCCAAGAATCCCAGAACCTAAAATATTAACAAATGTGTTGCTGTTGTTTATTAGCTAGCAAAAGTATCTCAAATATGATTTCGATTTGAAAATGTTTGCATTTATTTCGAAATGTTTTACCTTACAAGTGTTTTGAGTCTGCATCACGTTTAGACTTGCCATCAGGAACCACTATGTACATTGGTGTTAAACATAAAAACAATAACCACAGAAACCTTGTTAGCTGAAAAAACCACGTCCGAAAATCACACTGAGACGGTACACCAGAATCCTATTATGTAAGGCAGAAAATTCTGTATCCAATAAACGAATAACGGCTCTGTAGGAAGCAACAGGATAAATAAACTTGCATATATCACAAAAGTGGATTTAGTATACGTATGTAGGCGACTAGAGTCTAATACTTTGGCAATCTTGGGGTTTTAGTGTCGGGTGCAGTTATAAAACGTCTTTATGTCTCAGAGATTTCGTTCTGAAGATTCTTTGCTATGGAGATCTACAGGAAGAGTAGAATCAGGATAGTGTCAAGATGAACAAATAGCGTTCAGGGGTACACTGTTAAAAATAAGAGGTGTGAATTCACGGGAAAGTTTCTGAAAATAACGTCCAGCAATGTTACCGGTAGCTGTCCATCTTTCAACGAAATTTCCGTTTTTAAAAATCGCCGTTTCGTTTTTTACATTCCGTACTTTTCCAGATTTTCCATAATCAGTAATTCTGTTTATTTCAGAAAAGAGCGTTTCAGGGGTTTTCGCATTTAGACAGAAATTTCGGAAAATCGATGATTCTTACTTTTTCAGCCCTTAAGTCAGAGATTCCTCCCGCACCATTGCGACTCGAACCGACGTCGTTTTGGTTTGCTTAACAGAAACCCACGCGTCTTAAGCACTCAGACAGAAACATTCAGAAATCAGACTCACGTTGAAAGTAAATCTGATGATGGTTTTCTTTTGTCAATAATGAGAGGGATTTGGTTACTATATTTTCTGTCACAACTTACAATTTTTAACAAATTTGTAATAACTTTACTTTTTCTCTGGAAATGACTTATCACAAATTAAGCATTTTTTTCAACGTGATATTTCAAAGCAACAGACTGCTTTAGAACTTAACCTGACAACGTCTTTCAACATTCTTTAAGAAAAGGTGAAATGTATTGTTTTACAGTAATATCTCACAAATCTTCTAAATGTGAAATTTACTTAAATAGTATAACTATACTAGTTATCCTAATTTCTTGGTGTAGAATAAAAATCAAAGTTTCCAAGCGTTCGCACGTCAATCAGATGGTTGTTTCAACGAAGACAAACAGGAAACTTCAATTGTGTTAAATTTCAGTTGTCTACCTTCGTTTAATTTCAATCGTCAGTTTACTATCTACCTTACATGAAAAAGCCATCTGGTTGATGTGCGAATGCTTGGAAACTTTATTTCTATTCTACACCAAGAAATTTGGATTACTAGCATAGCCATACTATTAAAATAGAGTTGGTGTACAGTTCCTTGTTATTTAATAAAATTTACCCTTGATAGGTGTAACAGCTTTTGTCTTAGGACTCCACAGAGTGATTCACAGACATCGTATAATCACCTGTACAATAATTTAAGCACCCGGTTGTCACAATATGTAATACGCTGAAGTGCCAGAATAACTGGTACACCAGTCTAATACTTGGTAGGTCCCCCACGGGAGCGCAGAACTGCAGAAATACGACAGGGCATGGACTCCACTAGCTTCTGGAAATATGCTGTAGGCAATGCACACCATACTTCCTGCAGAGTGTTACACAATTTGGGTGTATTCCGAGGTCTCGGATACCTGTGTTCGACAGCGCGTTGCATGGCATTCCAAATGTGTTCTATCACGTTCAGATCTGGGGACTTGGGTGGGAATGGCAACACCCCAAACTCAGATGAATGCTCCTCTAACCATAATGTCGCCTCCCGAAACTTGCATTGTTCTGTTGGAACAGGCCCAACCCATCAGCCTGAGTGCAGGACATGAACGGGTGTACCTCGTCAGAAAGGATGCGCACATAGCGTTCGCCGGTCATAGACATTTGTAGACGTACCAGGGGTCTCAGTGAAGTACAGTTAAACACACATACCATTACTGAACCCCCACCAGCCGGTACAGTTCCCTGTTGACAGACGGGATCCATGGATTCATGGGGTTTGCGCCACACACGAATCCTTCCATCTGCCCGATACAGTTGAAAACGCGACTCGTCAGACCAGGCTACTTGTTTCCAGTCATCAAGTTTCCAGTGGTCCAGTCACCAAGTTTCCAGTGGTCCAGTCATCAAGTTTCCAGTGGCGGTGTTGTCGTGCCCAAGCGAGGCGCATAGCTCTGTGTCGTGCACCCATCAAGGGGACTCGAGTTGGGCGTCGGCTTCCAAAGCCCATATCGTGCAGGGTACGTTGCACAGTCCGGACCCTGATGCTTGTTGAGGCTCCAGCATTGAAGTCCGATGATACCTGCGAGAGTGTTGCACGCCTATCGCGTGAGACGATTCTTGACAGCGGACGATGATCACGTTCACCCAATGCCTTTTTACGAACACATTATCGTAGGTTTGAGGTTTTGCCGGAATTTTTGTAGTCACAGTACACACTTGCAATGGTCGTCCGTGAAAATCCGAACTTCATTTCTACCTCCGAAATATTATTGCCCATCTCACGAGCGCCAACTATGACACCGCGTTGAAAATCGCTTAAATCTTTATTACTTATCATTCTCATGCAGAAAACAGCTCTGACAGCTGCCAAGGATGTCTATCGCTTTGTATACGCACTGGTGGACGCAACCGAGTACGCGCATATGTTACGTTGCTATGTATTTTGCATAAACTAGTCTGTACCAGTTTTTCTGGCGCTTCAGTGTACAGTTCCCACTGTAACCAAAATTTACGCGATATGCTATCTACAAAATTCGATTTCATTACAGAACATCAGATCCTTCGAGGGACAACTGAAACCTGACCGTTAATCAAACCTCAAGTATTTTCTCGAATCGCTCTTATTACGAGAATTTCTTTCTCATATGAATATGGAAAAAGTGAGAACGGAGTTTTACCGTTAATTTACATCTACAAAGGCAGGGGCGTACTGATAGCCCACGCAACCTCAGCATTGTGAGGGGGGGGGGGGCTCGCAATTTCGAGAGCCTCTTGCCACGGTAAAAAGATTTTACAAACCTTTTCATATGAAAGTGGTTAAAAAAATAGCAAGTAATTTCTGACGGCTGTGTTGAATGAAGTATTGAAAAGAAAACTAATTTTTGGCATTTTTTTCAATAAATAATATAAATATTTAGAAACATTTTCGCGGTTTTAGTTTACAAAAACTAGATGACGGGAAAACAGCCGCTTTTTCCAGATGACTTGAGGTCACTTGGTAAAGCGCTTCAGTGTACAGTTCCCACTGTAACCAAAATTTACGCGATATGCTATCTACAAAATTCGATTTCATTACAGAACATCAGATCCTTCGAGGGACAACTGAAACCTGACCGTTAATCAAACCTCAAGTATTCTCTCGAATCGCTCTTATTACGAGAATTTCTTTCTCATATGAATATGGAAAAAGTGAGAACGGAGTTTTACCGTTAATTTACATCTACAAAGGCAGGGGCGTACTGATAGCCCACGCAACCTCCGCATTGTGAGGGAAGGGGGGGGGGGTCGCGATTTCGAGGGCCTCTTGCCACGGTAAAAAGATTTTACAAACCTTTTCATATGAAAGTGGTTAAAAAATAGCAAGTAATTTCTGACGGCTGTGTTGAATGAAGTATTGAAAAGAAAACTAATTTTTGGCATTTTTTTCAATAAATAATATAAATATTTAGAAACATTTTCGCGGTTTTAGTTTACAAAAACTAGATGACGGGAAAACAGCCGCTTTTTCCAGATGACTTGAGGTCACTTGGTAAAGTCTTTCAACAAGACGTCATCTCTGCCAAGGAATAAATACCATGCCACATTGCATGTGAAAGAAATATCAGTTCAATGAATGAATTTCTTGTACCAATGAGGATAAGATGTTATGTATTGCAGTTGTTTGCACATAACTACGCATCCTTCAGGATGTATGAACTAAAACATGTTCTTCGCGGAGACGAAAAACAGAGTGGGAGTTTTTGTATAACAAAGCCAAGAGAAATTTTTGTACTGTGTGTAAAACTTTATGGAATTATGTTAAGTGCGGTTTTAATAGTCAAGAGTAAATAATTTAAGTAGTTTTCCTTTTTTTTTTTTAACACCGCATTTGTTAATAGTTACTCATTTGCTTACTCGTGTTCTGTGTTTTAAAAATTGAAAAAAGTCATCAAACGCTATCGGCAGTTGAGTGTGTGTGTGTGTGTGTGTGTGATGGCGATGCATTTCAAAGAGATGGCTAGTTCTCTAAAAGCATAAAATTTGCAAGATGTTCCTAACTTTTGCGGAAGTGTTTTGTAATGCTTTGTATTTGCATAAAACTTGGGCAATAATTTTAACTACATCGGGAACGTTTGTGTTACACGAAATAAAGTGCAACAATTTATATTTTACGAAGATTACCTGTAGGTTCCAAAAAACGTGCATTATCAAAACGCCCATAAAAGCTATTAATAGTATCAAATTTAAAATTTTGAATAGCTAAAATAATATGGATTTAAATTTTTCCCAAATACATAAAAATGATAATTAATATTATGGAATTTAAAATTTTCAATAATTGGAGTCTAATCGAATTTTATAAAAGGGCCTCAAAGATATTTTTTGCAAGGGCGGCCCCGAGTTCTTCAGGTACGCCACTGTGCAAAGGAACGGCTGAAACATTTCTCAAAATTCAGAATTTTCCTTCAACACGTTTTATAAATGGTAATTTACCAACAGTAAAAGAATGGGATTGCTGAAAGTTTTCTGAAGATTCAGAATTAATTTTCCTGCGCTACGAAAAATCCGTGAAATTCAGGTTTCTTTCCGTCATTTCAGGGAAAAGGTTGCATCAGAAAAGTGCTTCACTAATTCACGAGAGTAATCACGGAAAGTGGCTCGTGAATTTCAGAATTTTTTTTACGGTGCAGATCGAACTGTTATCTTCCGCCTCTGCAAGAAATTTCAAAGCTCTGAATACTTAGGAAAGACCGTTGACTGTTAGAAATTTCAAAGCTCGATTATACTTGGGCAAGACCGTTGGAAGGTCACTTTTGCTAGACAGAATCGCCTATTGGTGCTAACGGCTAGGTGCAGGGAAAACAACACGACATGTCATTGGCCATGATGCTCACTGTAGAAACTGAATGGAGTGTATAACGACATACGGTACAACGGAGATTGAGTCTTTCAACAAGATAAATAGCATGCCACACTGCGAAGAAAGTTCAGGAATGGATCCAAGAACATGAAGCAGAATTTCATTTATTGCCATGGCCCTAAAATTCGTCGTATATGTATCCTGTCGAGCATTTTTCGTTTGAATTCGAGAAACGGGTAGGAGAGGCATAACCCCAACCATGTAATTTACGGGAAGTGCGGGATCTTCTGTTGCAATCATGATACCGAATATCAAGAGACACCTACCTACCAACATCTCTTTGAATCCATACTACATCGGGTGAGTACGGCGAGAGAAGGACCTACAACATGTTTGGTAGGTGGTTTTAATGTTTTGCATAATCGGTGTGCATCACTATTGATATTCGTACCCCTATACATGTCTTCGACAGAGGAACTATTATTATCCAGTGGTGTCGAGAAGAGATGCTAGAACTCCATGAAATAATTTCTCGAGGTGATGTTAGTTCAGAATTTGTTTTCACCGTCAATAATACTGGTCCTCATGAAATGAGGTTTCTCGATAAACATTTTAACGATAAAGACAAAAAAGAATGGAATGGCGAACCATATTATCGACTGATCTTAACCTCTTCAAGCAAACGTGTGTGTGTGTGTGTGTGTGTGTGTGTGTGCATTTGGGTGGCAAGTTGCAAGCCTCCAATTCCTACCAAAAATAACCTGTGACTTGAACACTAAGTACTTTGATAGAAGAACGGGAACGTCACCTTCAACCAACGTTTTGGAAGCATGACGGATATATTGTGACGCCTGTATAGCATCCAGAGGTGAACATCCACCCTATTAACCTCAAGCGGAGGGCGAAAAGCGATTAAATTTCCGTTTACGTTTTTCCAACATTTTTAATGGCCAATTCTCACAGCATTTTGTATTTTGCAGAATCCACTCTACTGAACATTCGCTCTTTTCCCCGCCGTTATTAAAGGATGTGTGAGAAACCTAAGCGCTGAAACGCAAACTTTGCCATTTTAGAAGATTTGCTGAGTTCTTTCAGCCGTAAAAGGATAATGTCATACGAATAAGCATTACCAATATGCTTCTACATAATCGACAATGGACATTATTTGACCCTTATCTCAACATACTCAAATATATGGATTGTTGAACCCATCTTAGATAGTTGACATTTGCTTTATGTTCTGAATATAAAAGAAATTTTAAAGCCGAAACTGAGAAAGTACTTTCGAGAAAACTTTCATTAGCGCCGTGGAGTATACCTTTAATTTATTGAATTTCTCTGTCTTATTGTAAATTTGGTTTTTCCTCGTTAAATAGTTTCCGAATTAGCGCACATGATTTTCTCCTCACCAGATTTTCAAATTTGGGTATCTTGGTCAAAGCGCAGTGAAAAAGGTAAATAACGCAAAATTTGGGACATGACTGCACCGCAGGACGCACATGAGATAAAGGCAGATAGCAGTGAGAGCACATGTCCGTGTAGCTTAGTTGGGAGAGCGACTTACTCCGGAGTGAGGGGATCCGGAATCGATGCCCGGTGTGGACAAACTAGAACGTTATATTGGCGCCCAAACTTCCAGGATGACCCGGCTGTTAAGTTCCCCTCAATGATGTGAGGTTCTCCCAACACGCCGAGACATGAAAAATGAGAATCCCTTCTTCAGTGCTTCGAAAAAATAAATCAGTGTGATATTACGTTCCACACACCAAATTGTCTGGGATTTCTCAAATGCACGTTCTTCATGAGATGACCGACTACAGCGACACATGGTCCCGGCTAACCTGTGGGACATGACCCCTGTCCTATTTCGGGGGAGGGGGCAGATAGCAGTGAGGTGAGATAGCAGTGAGGGTACATGTCCGTGTAGCTCAGATGGGAGAGCGATTTACTACGCACTAAGGGGACCCGTTTTCAATGCCCGGCGGGGAAAAACTAGTACGTTATAGGTTTGGTAAGAATTCAAAGAGATCTATGCTTGGAGACTGAAAAAGCTATGTCATGAGACTAAGAGCTGGTGTTCGGACAGCAACGCTATTCGAGGAGTACGACATGTTAAATAAAATTGTTATGAAGACCGAGAGCGATAATTGTGTGCGAGTTTACAATCTCAGTAATCGTGGAATGTGCGTCATCTGAATACACGATAGCTCAAGGACACAAGTTAGCAACCTCTTTCACGGCCAGGAATCGGAATGTGAAGTCTAAGAGTTTATCCTTGTCGCCTGGTAGCTGTCTTTCCATCACACGCAACATCAATCGGATAGCATCCCAAGATAGACAGACTGCAGCACTTTGTTGACTGTTGACCACAGAATGTGTAATTGTGTGCCGGATTTGAACTGCTGCGTGTGACAGTGCGTTCTGGCTTGTCTTGACGTCACTGGTAAAGAGCATTAAACGATATTTCGGAATTGGCCGTGTCGTAGTAAGGAGAGTCCTATTTTCAACGCACAATTCTAGTGTCTTTGAATGTCGGTGTCAACATTTGAAGCTTCGCAAAAGTTAAAGAAGTCCTCTCCGTAAGCTTTAAATAGTTATTAATGTCGTAGTGCAGTGAGTCGTAGTAAAAGGAGTATTATGTCGTAGTAAAGTAATTCTCTCCGTAAGCTTTGAATCGTTAATAATGTCGTAGTGCAGTGTGTTGTAGTAAAGAAGAATAATGTCGTAGTAAAGGAGTTCTCTCCGTAAGCTTTGAATCGTTAATAATGTCGTAGTGCAGTGTGTCGTAGTAAAGGAGGATAATGCCGTAGTGCAGTGTGTCGTAGTAAAGGAGAATAATGTCGTAGTAAAGGAGTCCTCTCCGTAAGATTTGACACGTTAATGATGTCGTAGTGCAGTGTGTCGTAGTAAAGGAGTTCTCTCCGTAAGCTTTGAATTGTTAACAATGTCGTAGTGCAGTGTGTCGTAGTAAAGGAGGATAATATCGTAGTAAAGGTCCTCTTCGTAAGCTTTTAATCGTTAATAATGTCGTTGTGCAGTGTGTCGTAGTAGAGAAGGATAATGTCGTAGTAAAGGAGTTCTCTCCGTAAGCTTTGAATCGTTAATAATGTCGTAGTGCAGTGTGTCGTAGTAAAGGAGATCTCTCCGTAAGCTTTGAATCCTTAATAATGTCGTGGTGCAGTGTGTCGTAGTAACGGAGGATAATGTCGTAGTAAAGGAGTCCTCTCCGTATGCTTTAAATCGTTATTAATGTCGTATTGCAGTGTGTCGCAGTACAGGAGGATAATGTCGTAGTAAAAGAGTCCTCTCCGTAAGCTTTTAACCGTTAATAATGCCGTAGTGTAGTGTGTCGTAGTAAAGGAGGATAATGTCGTAAAAAAGGAGTTCTCTCCGTAAGCTTTGAATCGTTAATAATGTCGTAGTGCAGTGTGTGTTAGTAAAGGAGGATAATGTCGTAGTAAAGGAGTCCTCTCCGTAAGCTTTGAATCGTTAATAATGTTGTAGTGCAGTGTGTTGTAGTAAAGAAGGATAATGTCGTAATAAAGGAGTTCTCTCCGTAAGCTTTGAATCGTTAATAATGTCGTAGTGCAGTGTGTCGTAGTAAAGAAGTCCTCTCCGTAAGCTTTGAATCGTTAATAATGTTGTAGTGCAGTGTGTTGTAGTAAAGAAGGATAATGTCGTAGTAAAGGAGTCATCTCCGTAAGCTTTGAATCGTTAATAATGTCGTAGTGCAGTGTGTCGTAGTAAAGGAGGATAATGTCGTAGTAAAGGAGTTCTCTCCGTAAGCTTTGAATCGTTAATAATATCGTTAATAATGTCGTAGTGCAGTGTGTGGTAGTAAAGGCAGTAAAGGAGTCCTCTCCGTAAGCTTTGAATCGTTAATAATGTCGTAGTGCAGTATGTCGTAGCAAAGCAGCTTTGAATCGTTAATAATGTCGTAGTGCAGTGTGTCGTAGTAAAGGAAGATAATGTCGTAGTAAAGGAGACCTCTCCGTAAGCTTTGAATAGTTAATAATGTCGTAGTGCAGTGCGTCGTAGTAAAGGACAATAATATCGTAGTAAAGGAGTCCTATCCGTAAGCGTTGAAGCGCTAATAATGTCGTAGTGCAATATGTCGTAGTAAAGGAGGATGATGTCGTAGTAAAGGAGTCCTCTCCGTAAGCTTTGAATCTTTAATAATGTCGTAGTGCAGTGTGTCGTAGTAAAGGACAATAATATCGTAGTAAAGGAGTCCTCCCCGTAAGCTTTGAAGCGGTAATAATGTCGTAGTGCAGTGTGTCGTAGCAAAGGAGCTTTGAATCGTTAATACTGTCGTAGGGCAGTGTGTCGTGTTGTAGTAAAGGAAGAAAATGTCGTACAAAAGGAGTCCTCTCCGTAAACTTTGAATCCTTAATAATGTCGTAGTGCAGTGTGTCGTAGCAAAGGAGCTTTGATTCGTTAATAATGTCGTAGGGCAGTGTGTCGTGTCGTAGTAAAGGAGGATAATGTCGTAGTAAAGGAGTCCTCTCCGTAAACTTTTAATCCTTAATAATGTCGTAGTGCAGTGTGTGGTAGTAAAGGACAATAATATCGCAGTAAAGGAGTCCTTTCCGTAAGCTTTGAATCGTTAATAATGTCGTAATGCAGTATGTCGTAGCAAAGGAGCTTTGAATCTTTAATAATGTCGTAGTGCAGTGTGCCGTGTCGTAGTAAAGGAGGATAATGTCGTAGTAAGGGAGTCCTCTCCGTTAATTTTGATTCGTTAATAATGTCGTAGTGCAGTGTGTCGTAGTAAAAGAGTCCTCTCCGTAAACTTTGAATCGTTAATAATGCCGTAGTGCAGTGTGTCGTAGTAAAGGAGAATAATGTCGTAGTAAAGAAGTTCTCTCCGTAAGCTTTGAATCGTTAATAATGTCGTAGTGCAGTGTGTGGTAGTAAAGGACAATAATATCGCAGTAAAGGAGTCCTCTCCGTAAGCTTTGAATCGTTAATAATGTCGTGGTGCAGTATGTCGTAGCAAAGGAGAATAATGTTGTAGTAAAGAAGTTCTCTCCGTAAGCTTTGAAACGTTAATAATGCCGTAGTGCAGTGTGTCGTAGTAAAGGAGAATAATGTCGTAGTAAAGGAGTCATCTCCGTAAGCTTTGAATCCTTAATGATGTTGTAGTGCAGTGTGTCGTAGTAAAGGAGTTCTCTCCGTAAGCTTTGAATTGTTAACAATGTCGTAGTGCAGTGTGTCGTAGTAAAGGAGGATAATGTCGTAGTAAAGGTCCTATCCGTAAGCTTTTAATCGATAATAATGTCGTAGTGCAGTGTGTCGTAGTAGAGAAGGATAATGTCGTAGTAAAGGAGTTCTCTCCGTAAGCTTTGAATCGTTAATAATGTCGTAGTGCAGTGTGTCGTAGTAAAGGAGACCTTTCCGTAAGCTTTGAATCGTTAATAATGTCGTAGTGCAGTGTGTCGTAGTAAAGGAGTCCTCTATGTAAGCTTTGAAGCGGTAATAATGTCGTAGTGCAGTGTGTCGTAGCAAAGGAGCTTTGAATCGTTAATAATGTCGTAGTGCAGTGTGTAGTAGTAAAGGAGGATGATGTTGTAGTAAAGGAGTCCTCTCCGTAAGCTTTGAATCTTTAATAATGTCGTAGTGCAGTGTGTCGTAGTAAAGGACAATAATATCGTAGTAAAGGTGTCCTCCCTGTAGGCTTTGAATCGTTAATAATGTCGCAGTGCAGTGTGTCGTTGCAAAGGAGCTTTGAATCGTTAATAATGTCGTTGGGCAGTGTGTCGTGTTGTAGTAAAGGAGGATAATGTCGTAGAAAAGGAGTCATCTCCGTAAACTTTGAATCCTTAATAATGTCGTAGGGCAGTGTGTCGTAGCAAAGGAGCCTTGATTCGTTAATAATGTCGTAGGGCAGTGTGTCGTGTCGTAGTAAAGGAGGATAATGTCGTAGTAAACGAGTCCTCTCCGTAAACTTTGAATACTTAATAATGTCGTAGTGCAGTGTGTCGTAGTAAAGGAGAATAATGTCGTAGTAATGTGTTCTGTCCGTAAGCTTTGAATCGTTAATAATGTCGTAGTGCAGGGTTTCGTAGTAAAGGAGGACAATGTCTTAGTGAAGGAGTCCTCTCCGTAAGCTTTGAATCGTTAACAATGTCGTAGTGCAGTTTGACGTAGTAAAGGAGGATAATGTCGTAGTAAAGGAGTTCTCTCCGTAAGATTTGAATCGTTAATAATGTCGTAGTCATCTTTCTTATTTTCTTATTGTTCCTTTCATAACTCCAAATATGAAAAGTTTACTGACGCAACAGTAGCTGTCTGGCACATTTCTTTTTGCAATGTATTCTGTATGCCCTACTGAATTACCAGTTCTAGTTTATTGGTTAAATAAATCGTAAAATAACGATATTAGTTTCGTAGAAGGAAAAATAATTAAGTAACTCTCTGTGGTTTATAATCTTCATTAATGCTTAATATTAGCAAGAAACGCTGACATGCATTAGCAATGTCAAAGGAAAATATGGATAATTGATGTCGTTGCGTCAGTGGCATAGGTTGAGAGCCTTTTGTCGTTCTTTCGACGGAAACTTCTGTGTGTTTACTAGTTAAATCAAACATCCATATAATTCGGCGCAGCATGTGTTTCATCGGCAAACGGCAGTGCCTTAAGGATTACAGAATATTTCCATTGAAGCTACTGAATTTAATATGGATGCTGATGTGTAAACAACTCTTGCACTTGATGAAAATGGTAATTTCTTATGCATATTTTAAGTACGCAGCTCGATTTAAATGAATCCCTTCTGTAAAAGCATGTCTGGCCTTGTTTCCGTTCCTTGTATTGTACTTGGCATGTCTGACTAGCTGCTCCCTCTTCTTTTACCTGATAACAAGTAATCGCTTCATGAATTGAGGGAATGATTAATATGAATTAAATGCAGAAGCGCGTCGTGTTTTGTTACCTTAATAATGTGTAGCCCTAGATCTATTCCAGTTCAAAACACATTATTTTTCAGCTGCTGTTGCTAGTATGAAACCTCTTATTTCATTGAAAATCGATTTGATTCTATAATTACATATATTTTTGCTATGCTGTTGATCCATCAAATTGTGTACATGTGAGATTAAAAGATCTGAGCTAACGATTTGGAATGTACTAGGTGTACAAATAAGTTTTAAAGCGTTTTAAGACAACGCAACCTGTAATTTGAGAAAAAACAACAATACTTTTATGAATCAAAATACGCGCCGTCATTATATATCACCTTCCGCCATCGGTCGGGAAGCTGACCGATTCCAGCCATGAAGAATACTTCATCGTGTGACGCGATGAAGTCGTTAACCCATTATTGCACTTCTTCACATGTCCGGAACAACGTACAGCAGGCAAACTGTATTGCATCGGTCGGAACAAATGATAGTCTAAAGGGGCTACGTCAGGACTATACGCTGGCTGCTCTAAAAATTCCCAGCCAAGCTTCAATAACGTGTCCACCGATTTTTTGACATGCGACCTAGCGTTGTCATGCAGTAATTTCACGGGGCGCAATCCTTTGCCTGTGAATGGACGTTTCCGACCGATTTCCTGGTTTTCAATAGCAGCAATTGTTGCTTGTAGTGATCGCCAGTAGCAGTTTTAACTAGTTCCAGTAGTTCATAATAGAGCACACCCTTCATATCCCACCAGATGCACAGCAGAACTTTCTTGGAGTAAATATTGCGTTTTGGTGTTGAAGTCGTTGCATCACCGGGATCTACCCAGTGTTTTTTGCTTTTAGGGTTGTCATACTATATCTAATTTTCATCAGCCGTAACGATTTTCCACCAGAAGAATTTTCTGTGTTGTATATTCAACAGATTCGAACACTTCATGACACGCTCATCCTTGTTTCTCTGACTGAGGACATGTGGCACCCATTTTCCTTCCTTCTGAATCTTTCCCATTGCGCGTAAATGATTGGAAATGGTTTGTTGAGTTACCCCCAGTTGTTCAGCTAGTTCCTTTTGCGTTTGAGTCGAATCTTCATCCAGCAATGCTTGCAGTTCCTCGTGTGCAACCTTCTGCGGGGCGCCGCTACGTTCTCGATCGCTAACATCAAAATCACCAGCTTTAAACCGTCTAAACCAAAACTCACACGTGATTTTCAATACAATATTCTCCCCCAGAACAGAACAGATCGATGCACATGCATTTGCAGTACTTTTACCTTGATGAAATTCGTAACGAATGCAGTGTCGAATAAATGCAGTGTCGAATAAATGCAGTATCGCTTGCCATCTTTCACCTTCCGATGTACAAATGCGTTTGACTGTTGGGCAAACTTTTGTGTCACATTTTATACTCTGGAACAGTTACGGTCACATGACAACAACGCGTAGAAATGTCGGATATGTAGATTTGTGGTATACGTCACACAAAAAAAAAAACCGCTTCACAACTCATTGTATATAGGGACTGGGCATTTCAATTCTTTTAAAACAAATGGACATTCAAAATCTTTTACTCAAAGATTTTCCTTTTGTGTCAAATCTTAAAGTAAATAGTATGAACAACGTGCTTTAAGTAATCTAGATTAATATTGGCAGCTCATATGAATGTGTGTAACAACTTATCCTCTTCAGATGAGGCAAAGCAATATTTATATTTGTTACAACTACACCTGTATCGGATTATTCGGGTCCGTAACTTTAACTATCCTGCAAATAGGAGCTTAGTGAGATACCTTAGCCTGGTTGTTATGTTACGGTTTTCCGTTAACATTTCGAGCAGTTTTACGGAAAACAGGGTGATATTAAATAAAATTTACAGATGGCCAATCTCTCTTTTTTATTTTATTTCTTTTTGAAGCAAACGAGGATTCTGAAGTAGTTAAAAATTTGACATTTGTGTCAATTCTGTTGAGTCAAATCTTAAAGCAAATGTATGAACAATGTGCTTTTAGTACCCTAGATTAATGTTGGCAGCTCATATGAAGCTGTGTAACAATGTCTTCTCTTTAGATGAGACAAACCAATATTTATATTTATAGCAACTATACTTGTATCGAATTTTTCTGACCAGTGGGTGATCTTTAGCTGTCCTGAAAATAGGAGCTTATTGAGATATCTTAACCTTGTTATTATGTTACTGTTTTCCTTTAACATTTCGAGTAGTTTTACGGAAAACAGGGTAATATTAAATAAAATTTCCAGATGACCAATCTCTTCAGCAAAACGAGAATTCTGAAGTAGTAAGTACAGGATAAGAAAAGGTTTCCGAAATCTAACGTAAAAAAACCGCAGGTGCTTTCATAGTGGGTATCAAGTAATTCGCTGTGATTGATCCATGAGAGATCTTCAATGTCATATATTGCAAGTGGTCCGATGGCAGGCCGTTAGATGTCACGTCAAAACCGAAAGTGTAACTGAAATTCGGATACGATTGCAAATTGATTGCAATTTGGAAACGGCGTTTCGTCTAACGTCGCTGAGAGGGCGGAGAACGAGTCTCACGTGTGAGTAAAGAGTGTATTTCCTAGAAGTTTATTATGCCGTCAGTAGCGGATTCAAAAGTCTGTTTTAGACGGGGCGACTCCAGCGATCGACCCCTCTAAATAAATTTTCCCTCTTTAACCTCTTAAGTGGTATGCTCGGAAAAAATTCCGGGGCTAGATCTACTGCGCGCACCCTTCTATCCCGGAAGATTTCCGTGGTCTGCTTAGTGCTCAATGCTTTCACGCACGAAACATTTCCGGGCCGATTTTACTAATTTGAAAGTAGTTCATATGTTAGCCAAATGAAGGGGTTAATTGGCTAAAATTGTTAATAATTTATGCATTTATTTTTGAAAAATTATAGTAAAAAATGTAGAGTTCTGTAAACAATTTTGCAATGATTAAATCCTGACGTAAATTCTAAGATTGTTTTTTATTCGAGGTTTAACGACCACCGTGAGCAACTCAGTGGGCTAGAAGCAGTCGCTCATCCATAATTTACGGTCACTGGTTCCAGGGAAAGGAGAGAGCCAGCGCCGTAAGAGAAACACAACATCCATGCCACACGGGATTTGAACCTGGACCCCTTTCGGACGAATAATCACAGGCCATCGCTTAGACTATTGTACCACCGGGTCAGCTCATTGTTCATCATCAGTAGGGTCACTGGTTCCACGGAATGGAGAGAGCCAGTGCCGTAAGACAAACACAACATCCATGCATCATCGGGATTCGAACCCGGATCCCTTTCGGACGAATGATCACAGGCCATCGCTTAGACCACTGCGCAACCGGAGATTAAATGTTCTGTCAGAGATTAAATGTTCTGTTCAGTTAGAGAGACAGAGAGAGAGAGAGAGAGAGCAGAAATAAAAAAACAACAACTTTGAGTTTGAGAAACAGAGAAAGCTGAGAGCCGAAAGGAAAAGAGATTGAATGATCATGAAAATCAATGGGTGTGCCTTGTTTAATGTAATATTTCCATAAAAGTCAGAGAGAAAATCGCTAGTAATACAATGAATGGTGCAAGAAACACATCATGAAGTGAAATAAAAAAAGAGTGGTAATCATGCATTGCGAGAGAATGAAGGGATATTTTAAAGTGAAATTACAGGTCACTGCTCAGGAATGAGCTGATGATTCAAGCTCAAAATTCTTATATTAATTAATTATGGTTCCCGAACAGAAGGGCTCAAATTTATTTTTCAAAGATTCTACTAGACTTTATATTTAAAAAGCAAAGTGCTATTTTCACCACAAAGCCGGCAGTTGAACGCCAACAAAATTACAGTAATTTTTCGGTTGATTTTGCGACTTCGTGCTTTAAAATTTTGTACAATTTATTTTATGGAAACATTTTAAAAAGCCGTGCGGTAAAAGGCACGGGCAGCTGTGATAGTGTGTGTGAGTGAGTATATATGTGTGTGTGAGAGAGAGAGAGAGAAAGACCCATCCACAATGGCTCTCTATTTTTATTTTTTATTTTTTTTTTGTGGTTGAACGAGCACCGTGAGCAAGTGGGTTATAAGCATTCGCTCGTCCTTAACTTAGTGCCACTGTCTCCAGGGAAGGAAATGATCCATCGCCGTATGACAAGCACAACACCCATGCCTCACCGAGATTTGAATCCGGACCAATCGCCGACGAATGGTCAGGAGCCATCGCTTTGACCACTGCGCCACCGGGGCTGCCAAGGTCTCTCTAACCATCATCTTTTTTATACCAGAGTAACCCGCCCGCCCTCCTCCCCCAATGCACGCTTTTCGATCCACTAGCGGTTTTTTTTTATTGGAAATTTAACCCTTTCGCGACCACGATACTGTAATGTTTTTTCACTCAGAATACCACAGCACCCGAAAGTCCATGCACCCGAAAGTCCATTTCAATCCCCTCCCTTTGTTAAGTTAACAAAGGAAGGATTAGTGCTGAGACATCACTCGAAATTTCTGATCCTTGGTTTTGCTATGCGTTGACCTTTGGACGTTTCCCTGTGGCAAACTGTGCATTCTTCTACTGAGACCCTAAAATGGGAGTTGTAACAGCTGGAAAATCTTCACTTTTCCCTTTTCTTAGTTCTTTCTTGTAAAAAAATATGATCTCAATCTGTTTATTTCGATTGAACAAATATGAAAGAAGTTTTACTGCAAATTTTCTCTCATAAATGTTTTTAGGACAAAAGGGCATGCCGCAGTTTGTTTGAAATTAAATATTAGTATTTTATGCTGTCTTTGAGGCTGAAAATCACAATTTTTTCTGCTAAATGAGCTTTTTTTCTCGTAGTACAAAAATATTTTATGACGCCCGAATTTTTTTTTGTTTTTTTGCTGTAATATCTACATAATATATGTGCACATATTTTGTTTGTAGTTGGTTAGAATCAGGCCCTCCAGGCAAATTAACGTAGGCCCAACACTGTGGCAACGGCTTCTATGACTAAAAGACGGTGGCTCAGTGTTGGGCCTACGTTAGATTGCAAAGCTGTGTGATACCAGGACCGTATTTCCGTTCACGAACTTAGGTGTCCAGAAAAATCTAATTTGTAATTTTTTTTGTTCTACGAACCCTTAGGTGTCCAGAAAAATGTAATTTGTTTTGAAGTTCTATGATGTTTTTATATAAAATATTTTTACTAAGCACGTGTCAACATATATAAATATTTTTTACGAAGCACGTGTCAACAGAATAACACTTCTACTGAGCGATGTCAGAAGGCTGAATGATATTGCCACGAGACAAACAAGCTCTTGGTTCACTTCTTTGTTTAGCGACAACCAAGACGACTGAGCCGCCCCGGTGGCGCAGTGGTCTAAAGCGCTGGCCTCTGCTTATTCGTCCGTCTGGGGTCCGGGTTCGAATCCCGGTGAGGCATGGGTGTTGTGTTTGTCTTACGGCACTGGCTCTCTCCCTTCCCTGGAACCAGTGACCCTAAATTAGGGACGGGCGACTGCTTATAGCCCATTGAGTTGCTCACGGTGGTCGTTAAACCTCCAATCAAAAAAAAAAAAAAGACGACTGAGGGTCACTTCTACTAATCCGCAGGCGCCGTGCAAATTCAAATAACACAGGGGCTACGAAATCCTAGTCGAGTTATCGGGCGCAGGGCTTCCGAAATCGCAGTTTTTCAGTTTCATTCCCTGTTATTGTGTCTGCTTTAAATTCAGTTATAATAAATGAATGCTTAATCTAACATAGAAAGCAATGCAGCTGTTCTATGAAGTGGTTCCGCAAAATTTTCAAGAAATGAGGCGGGTTTGCATAAATCCAAATCTTTGAGACGCTGTTTAAAGGATGCGAGAAAAACGACTTTTCAGGGGAAATTAATAATTCCTTCCATAACGTCATGCAATCTTTTAAGTCTGAAACCACTGCTTAAGCTATTATGACAGTTTTTTCTAGAGTTGTAGTAATTTCAAAGAGAAGCTTTTTATACATTACGCGTTGAAAATCAAACTAAACTGGTTGCTTCCGTGGACACAAAATTCCACTGACTAGGACAATTACGACTTTAAAATATGGACCCAGAATCTGATCCATCCCTGTGTCATAATACATATTTTGCTGTCAATGTGTATTTCACCAAAGCTTCTCGTTTTCTGATAGGTGTTCACTACGTTTCTTCATAAGAAGCAGAACGTTGTGGAGAATTCCAGGACGACAAATAAATTTGGGACACCATCGTTTTAACGTGCTTGAACTTGGTAAAGGAGTCGAAATTTTATCCTTCCAGAAATCATAAGCTTTTCTAGAAATAGTCGTACTGACTACGCCACGAGATTTTTTTTTTTTTTATTGGAGGTTTAACGACCACCGTGAGCAACTCAATGTGCTATAAGCAGTCGCCCGCCCCTAATTTAGGGTCACTGGTTCCAGGGAAGGGAGAGAGCCAGTGCCGTAAGACAAACACAACATCCATGCCTCACCGGGATTCGAACCCGGACCCCGTTCGGACGAATGATCAGAGGCCATTGCTTAGACCACTGCGTCACCGGGGTGGCCACACGAGAAATATTAATATCTTCTTTTGGCGACTTGTTTCTCTTCTTTTGTGTTGCCACATAGTTTAACTGTGAAGGGTTAAACATTTTCTGAAAGTTTACGCATTTCCATCTGTTGCAGTTTTTTTGTTTTTTATGTGTTCTTGTAATAGTCTTTTTCTCATAAGCAAAATCTCTGAACGGTTGTTCTTTAAACGTTGCTTTTTAGCTCCGAAAAGTCTGTGGAAATGTTTTTTTCTTTAAGTTGCCTATGATTTTCCATCATGATAACTCTTTAAGTGAGAATTTTGTTTTTAGTTTCCGTTTCTGAGCAAGATATGCATACTGTTGTAAATGTTATTTCTTCTTCTGAACGCTATTTTTCATTGAAAATCAAGTCCTCCTCAACACGATTTTTTTGGTTAATTTAATAAGTCCTGCTATTCGATTCAGGGCTTTCGACGTAAATACCTTTTCATTTGCCGATGTTCTCGTGCATTATCGAGTACGGTGGTTGATCTTGCACATCCCAAATTCAAACTTGGCATAGCTGTAGGTTTAAGAAAATTACGTTCTGGAAGTCTAGGCAAGCCATTTTTCATATCTTCTTTTGACCTATCTTCACAGTCTGATCTGTGGAAATGGTCACTACACATTCTTGCTCTTTGAGCACTAAAATTATCTGCACACTTGCATTTAATAATCCATTCCTTTACCATGTCCTTGTCATTCATAGGGAAAAAGTGATAAACTACGCCACGGTCCTTGGTATTCTTATGCGTATTTTTGCAACTAGCCACAGCACAAAATGAAGGCATTTTATGTATTAAAATGACTATAAGCAATACACGTTTATTCACAAGCAAATGCGAGCAACAAAAAAAATCACTACGTTCGCAGGTTTAGAACAACAGAATACAGGGAGAGACTTGTGGGGAAAAGCGCCTGTCCTCGTTATGATGTCACAGTGGCCATAAACCGCTCCCACGCCGGAGCTCAAATTCTGGTCCTCAAACAAAGGAATGACCCACCCTTCTCTTCTACTGCCCCGTATCGGGCGACGTGGGCGCTTGTGGTCGTCTGAATGGCCGGGCATCCAGGGCGTTGTGGTAGCGAAAAGGTTAACGACCACCGGGAGCAACCCAATGCGCAGTCGCCCGTCCCTAATTTAGGGACACTGGTTCCTGGGAAGGGACAGAGCCAGTGCCATAAGACAAACGCTACGTCCATGCCTTACTGTGATTCGAACCCGGACCCCTTCCGTACGAATGATCAGAAGCCATCGCTTAGACCACTGCGCCACCGGGTCGTCCCACTAGCGTTTGCAGTGAAGTCTTATGAACAGTGCATTTCCGCATTTATTCAAAGATTTTCTACCAAATCGACAATTAAACCGCCGATTTCGCGTAACTGGCAGTGCGTATGTCCAATTCAGAAGTGTTAAATAGAAGAGATTAACACTTGAAGTTTTTTAATATGATCAGCGTCTTGATCTCAATGACTACAGGCTTGTGACTGTTATATATATTAAGATAATACAACGTAGTTTGTCACAAATATTTATTTTTCCAAGTCGATCATGGTTTTGCTAGGGATTGACCTAGCTTCATCAGGACGAATGACACGTAAACATTCAAATTGTATATGATATCATAAATGGTGTTTACAGTCACGGGTTTTGGTTAGTTGCTTCCACGCGCTTGAAACAAATGGGGTAAATGCCATGTCATTAACAAGTTCCGAAGGCTTCTGATATATATGTATGGAAACCTTCCAAAATATCAACTTTGGTGGTGGAATCTGGCTTGTCAATTAGTTTTGCTTTTTCAAAGAGAAATTTATGGTTCTTTTCGTAACAGTGATGACTTTTTTAGCTCACAGTTTCGAATTTAGGTCTTGGGTTCCTTCAATCGAGAATGCAAGGCTCTACGGTTCTGTCCTATATCCGAAGCGCCACATTCACATGGAATTTGATAAATTCCCTACGAGTTTTTGTCTTCACCAAAGTCTTTTGATCCTAAAAAGTTCATTTTGTTTAGGGGCTTAAAAAGCACTTTAAAAATAAAGGTTTTGAGAGTGTTTTAAATTTTGAAGGCAATATCACGGGAAAATGGAATAATGGTAAAATGCTCTCGCAATTGGCGCATCAGAGGAGTTAATGTGGAGATAGGTTTCGGTTTCAAAATTAATTTTTCCGGAAACCGAAGCCCTTTTGCAACAGTGATGACTTCTACGAAATTATATGTTAACATGTTAACTTTTTACGAAATTACATATTCATGTGATGCACTCGCTGACACACAGATGTACACCGGATTTATTTGAATGTCTGAAAGTCTAGTACCCAGTGTGTCTTAGCACCTAATGATACATGTTCTAACTTGGCCCTAACTTGGGTCATTTGTTTCGGAAAACGGAAATAGCCAGCAATGTACTAGGTGTCCAGAAAATGTACTAGGTGTCCATAATATGTACTAGGTGTCCATAATATGTTCTAGGTGTCTAGAATATGTACTAGGTGTCAAGAAAATGTACTAAGCGTCCAGAAAACGAACTATTTTGAAATTTAAAATCAGCAATTTATATTTGCCTCTATCTTACGATTCTTCAAAAGCCATCTGATTGATCTGAGAAAGCTTGGAAACGTTTATTTCAAGTTTTGCCGCAATAATTCGAATTACTAATATCGTCTTACTATTTTATGCACAGTTGGTTTACAGTTACTCGTTACTAATTAACATATAAGTTACATAATTCAAGTTATTGTACAAGAAGGGCAAACAATCAGAAAATGTTTCGCTTTTTTGCAAGAATATACTTTCTTGCAGAAAGGCGAAACATTTTCTCATTGTACTTTAAGTATTTTCCGGATTGAAAAATACTTTGTCGAAACCTAAGTGGAGAAAAACAAATTACTTTTCGATTTTTTAACATGATATAAGTTTTACGTAATTCCTGCATCTGAACAAATTTCGCTGGATATAAATATTTCAGGTGTTTCTTTTCTTCTTTTAAATTTCTGTTCTCTTCCTCATTTCTTTATTGCATTGCCTATTAGCTCATTAAATATCATAAACAGCTAAAAGATATAAACTTTCCGGTGTTTTAGTCCTATACAAAGTAAAATCGAATTATCATTATTTTTTTCCTTGAAATTCTCATTCCTTTCTCCCCCATAATAATATTCAAACTCAAAACCTTTGTCTCTGACTTACATTATATCATATTTCCTGTGTTCTATCCAATCATTAATAATTAACTTTATTCTTCTTGTATCAAACAGTGAATTTAACCGAGCCAGATTTTATCCTTTGCTGCTCATATAAGTATTTGAAAATGTTTCTGTGTAAATGTGAGAACGAAAGTAGTTAATTCTTACATCTTTCTCTTCCAGATAGGTAACTTCTTCATCTGTTTGCATGCAATATTTTAATACTAGAGTGATTTGAATGCGATTCTCTTTTCAGAGTGGCTCCATGCTTTTACTTCTTCCATTTGTTAAACCAACAGAGGAAATGAATGCATATTATGCTATTTTACAGTTCTTTAAGAAAGTCCAATTTATATGAGATGATTTACATGTACACATACAAAGCAAAGAATTAAGCTCTGAAAAAACTTTCCGCCGTCAATTGTAAATAAAATCGACACTGTAAAATTTATGTACTAACTTATAAAACTCTCATTTTCTCAAATTAATTTCCGTGGATTAATATAAAGTTTACTTAGGAGAAACATTACTCGGAAGTTTTTTGATTGTTTAATATTACATAAGCTTTATGTAAAAGCACCGTGTGAGAAGTAAATAAATGTTTCAAAAATGTGATAATTTAAGGAAATTTACACGTTGTATGCGTAGTTGGACAATGAGAAACTGATGATGCATGATATACGGTATGCCTCTTTGAAGAATGTAGAATTTAGGACAGGTGACGTAAACATTGGAAAGCAATTTGCACCAAAGTAAATGCATTTTAAAGCAAAAGAAATTAAAACTCGCTGGCACAACATTAATTTTTTATCTTATGTTTTCACAGGCACACTATCTTTAGTTATAGCAGACGGTTGGTGAAAAAAATGTGCAAAGTGTCCATCATTAGAAAAACATTTGAATAAAATTAAATTAAATAAGTCGTCTATTTTATTGAAAGATGTAGTATTTACTAGATGGGATATTATTACTTTTGTCGGTACGCTGCCAACACGTGATCGTTAAAAAATTTCAACAAGACGTTACGGAAATCAATTTAGTTTTTTCCATTTTTCCAACCTCCCCAAATTATAATGAACTATGCTTTTTTAACAATACATGAGCGAAATTTAATATTTTGTTTTAGAGCAAATTTTGTGCGATTTATTTTTACGTTCCCAGTATTTTCGTAGACCATTAAATTCAACGCTGACGAAAATTGATATAACATAAAAATATAGCACATGTCTTTAACTGCTGAAACTGTTAAAAAAAACGCGAACTTTTGCAAATCTATTTTCACTATTTTTTTTAATAATTTTTGATACGGACGGATTTTTTTGCCCTTTTAGTATCTTGTTTAAACTCAAAATTTTCTTTAAAGATAGTTTGGTTTATATGATGAACCTCTATCACAATTTGATTCCTTATAATTAACAAAATGACTAATTTAATTATATTTATAATCAATAATACAAAGCAAGAAATAAATGAATTTTATATTTCTTGCACTCAGATTTTATTAATTCAGGAATCACAATATTCCCGTAGGTTTAAGGTCAGTGTGTTTTTGACACGTAGTTTGAAAAACGAGAATCCTTAAAAGAGGAAAGATATGAAACACTCGAGAACATTTGCCTTTATAGGATCCACTGAAGGTGTCTTTTGAACTTCCTTTCTGAAAATTGAAATTTTAAAGAGAATTTAAATACATTTATTCAATCAGTAAATAAAATTATGCTCGAGGAACAGCTGAAATATTTGTAATGATCAGACGTATATCCTAAAAAAACATATCATATAAAAAAAGGGACGCATGGGCAGAAAAAAGTTACAAAAACACACATTTATAAGCGTGCACATTTCAGTAGCTCAGAAAAGAGAATAAAAGATCATGGGATATTTTTTTCGGAATGAAAAAAGACAAAAGACCTACCTCTGGAAATTGTAAGGACTTACACAAGCACCAGATTTACTTGCGCGAGCAAATTAGGTTTTACGAACATAGACTGCTTTCTTTGCTCGCTAGCAGCGTGGAGTTATATCACCTGCCGCGACACGCTCTCTTTACTACACTCTTTGTCTTATCTTATCTTCCACACCTTTCCTTTTGTTCTTTATGACAGTACCCAAACATATGTGACATACCTTGTATGCAAAGAAGTACAGACCGATACTTAAGAAATTGCAATATTAATTTCAAAAATAAAATTGGAGTCCTTTGTACAAGCCTCAAATACGCACAGCCGTATCAGAATTATATGACCAACCCGGAATCACGGTGTACCTCGCCCAGGAGGGACAGAGGTAGGGATTTGATGGAAGATAAAAAAGGAATGATCATCGGCTACCACGCCAAGGGTGGAAGCATCTCAGAAAGAAATGATCATTCAAAAAGGAATGATCATCGGCTACCACGCTAAGGGTGGGAGCATCTCAGAAAGGAATCATCATTCAAAAAGGAATGATCATCGGCTACCACGCTAAGGGTGGAAGCATCTCAGAAAGGAAATCATCATTCAAAAAGGAATGATCATCGGCTACCACGCCAAGGGTGGAAGCATCTCAGAAAGGAATGATCATTGGCTACCACGCTAAGGGTGGAAGCATCTTAGAAAGGAGTCATCATTAAAAAAGGAATGATCATCGGCAACCACGCCAAGGGTGGAAGCATCTCAGAAAGGAATGATCATTCAAAAAGGAATGATCATCGGCTACCACGCCAAGGGTGGAAGCATCTCAGAAAGGAATCATCATTCAAAAAGGAATGATCATCGGCTACCACGCTAAGGGTGGAAGCATCTCAGAAAGGAATCATCATTCAAAAACGAATGATCATCGGCTACCACGCCAAGGGTGGAAGCATCTCAGAAAGGAATGATCATTGGCTACCACGCTAAGGGTGGAAGCATCTTAGAAAGGAGTCATCATTAAAAAAGGAATGATCATCGGCAACCACGCCAAGGGTGGAAGCATCTCAGAAAGGAATGATCATTCAAAACGGAATGATCATCGGCTACCACGCTGAAGTTGGAAGCATCATAGAAAAGAATCATCATTCAAAAAGGAATGATCATCGGCTACCACGCCAAGGGTGGAAGCATCTCAGAAACAGCAGACTTCGTGGAGTTTTCGCGCTTTGTTGTAGTAAGGGTGTACCAAGAATGGACCGCTGGTACACCGAGTACCTCCCTAAGTCATAAATGTGGATTCCCTAAGGCCATCGACACCGGAGGAGAATATCGCCTCCGTCGATTGATAAATGGCAATCGACGCGAAGCAGTGCAGCAATTGACCACGCAAATGAACTCTGGAGAACCCATGTACGTGTCCCCGATAACAGGAGAGCGAACCCTGTTACGCATGGGTCTCCGGAGTCGACGCTACGTCAAGGCATCCATGTTAACCCAGGTCCATCGCCAACGACGCCTGCAGTTCGCATGGGACTACAGTCACTGGACAGTGGAACAGCGGGGAAATATTGCCTTCTCCGACGAATCGAAGTTTCTACTCCACAGAAGTGGCGGGCAGTAGTGGATATGTTGTCAGACAGACGAGAACCAACACTCGTATACGATTGTCGATCAATTGCAGGCCGGCAGTGGAAGTGTTCATGTCTGGGGAATGTTTGCTTGGTATGACCTCGGAACGCTGGTACCACTGAGTGGGTCCCTCAACGTTAACGGCTACATGTTCGTCCTCGCTTACCACATACATCCCTTCATGTTGGACGTTTACCCTGGTGGTGACGGTGTCTACCAACGGACAATGCACCCTGCCACTTCAATAAGCATGTGGGTGACTGGTTCCAGGTACACGACAGTGGTGTCCCTTGACCGGTGAATTCGCCCGTGCTCAATTCCATATAGCACTTGTGGGACTATATGTATCGACAGGTTGGACGTGCCGACCCACAACCTCGTCATCACCGGGAACTCCGCGCTATGCTGCAGTCCGAATGGGCACGTGTGCCACGGGCAACCTTTCGGGGCGACATTGCATCCGTGCCACGCCGTCTTGCGGGACAAGTGTGGTTATACTCGTTTTTAGGTTGGTGTTCATATTATTCTAATACGTCCGGGCATTGCCCCATAGGAAAGAGGAATATGCCACCTCATTGGCATAATGGTCTAAATACTGACTTCAGACCATTCGTCCGCGACAGGCTGTTTCTAGTCACTGGCTCCACCTTCATTATTCGAATATCAGTGATGTATGGATTTTCTGTTTCTTTCATAGCACTGGCGGTCTCCTACCCTGGAACTAGGATCCTGGAATTGCGGTAGGGTGACTGCTTATAGCCCTTCGAGTAGCTCACGTTCGCCGTTAAAACCCCTGACAAGAAAAAAGGAATTTTCCGTTGTACGCTCCCCCCTCCCCCAGAAAGACGCACTTGAAGTTATACGGTTTTCCAATAGTTTAAGGATAAATGTGTGTTGTAAAAGAAGGTTCTAGCGTATGTGTTTTTAAAATCTATTCACAAGTCAACTCATCCAAATTAACATTAGCGTCAATCGCATAATACTCAAAAACACTGGAATATGTGATGTAAATCTCTAATTTAACTTTGCTTTTGACTTCCTATATCCTGAAAATCAGAATTTCTCGAACATGTTTAAGAGACCAAAAGAAGATTAGCTATCCTGCCAATGTATAAGAGCGGCTTCAAAGTAGAGGGTCATAACAAAAGTTATGCACACGTTAATTTAAGACGGAAGCGGATGATGCAATCGGGAAGACGTCATAATCTCAGCAACGCAGTGGTGTCAGACCGACGCGCTATCCTTTGCACTCTGGACGTGGGAGGGTTTGGAAATGGAAGCGTGAAGCTACTCAGGTCGAGTCACGGAGTTAGACCAGCACTCGTACGTAAAAATAGAAACTCTGCTGGGAAAAACTCCCACATGGATCCACACTGCCTTGTAAGAAGTTTGCGGTTAGGAACACTTCATCGAAGCACAATTTCTTTTTGAGGAAACATTTTAGACCGAAAATTCGTCAAATTCGCCTAAACATGTTGGAAACTGGAGCGATCTTGTTGCATGACAACGCACCGTGTCATGGTGCAGCGTCGATAAGGGGACCGTTGTCGAAATATGGCTGGGAAACTTTATCCCACCCACCATTCAGCCCTGATCTCAGTCCACTCGACTTTGATCGTTTCCCAAATTTAAATAATCAACTCCGTGGCATCCGCTACGAATCACTGGACGAACTGTCATTGGACGTGACCAGAGTAATACGACAGCTGAACAAAGATGGCGTACTACGGGGCATCCAGGACCTACGTCACCGCTGGCAAGCTGTCATTAGCAGCTGACGGGAGTACATTGATTGGTAATAAGGTAATTTTTCTCCGTCACTTCACACTTTTCTCAAAAACGGACAGGGTGCAGAACTTTTGTTATGACTCCCGTAGGGAAAGATATGGCATGAAAGCCTCAAGGAAAATGAAATCTTAAATACCCAAGACATTTATTTTAAATGAATTCGAGATTTGGGAAAGAACGAAATGGGGAGAACTGATTATAATAGGAATCTGGAAGCTCCAGATGGATGAAAGGGATATAAAGGAAAGAACATAGAAGTGAAAACAAGAAGAAAGGCCTTTGAATTTGAAATATTAATGAATCATCCTTGGTAATGAGTGGAGGTGCTGGACAAGTGTGCAGGGAAGAACGTGAATGCCTATTTAAACAATAATCTAAATGACGTTGGTAGGAAAGAGATGGAAACATAATAACACATTAAGGAAGTTAAAGCAAGACGTAAGGATGCACGGTATAGAAAAACTGGAAACTTTTCGACGCTTCGACCCTAGAACTTATAACAAAAGTTTAAATAAATTTGTAAATCTTAACTTTGCGTTGAGTTCAAGTTGACTTAACGTCAAACTAACTTAATGATTTCAAGTTTCCTTTTGTTGAACTCTGATTACCTATTGGTCTGTTGCTGCTGGAACTCTTAACGAAACATATACACAGAAAAGCAAAATCATTGTGACCACCAGCATAATGTAATGATTGTCTTACAAATGCCGCCAAAACAGTTCTTACACCTGTGACGTATATTCTAAATTAACTTTCCTTTTTAGTTTCTTTCTCTATGTAAATCTTGAGTTTATTCTGTTATTCTTCACTCTTAACGTGATATTTTCTCTCAAACGAATACGTTTGGCTACACAATTGAGGTTGAATGCACGTGAGGTATTCCTAAGTTTTGATAAGAACAAGAGATAAAAATGACGACTGATCTATTGCTTGAGAGCGTTGTAAGAGAGAGCGTTGGGTTGTAAACTCATTATTGATAGGAGTGTTGTGATAATGTGTGGTGTGTGGAGCGTTCACTACAATATGCTATGTTACGATGTGTGTGCTACATCATGAATAAAGCATCTTTTCCGTAAGTTGACTTCTGTTATTTACATGTTTCGTCTGGCCGTTAAGGTTTCTTTCATTTAGGAATTATTTCTTAGTATGTTGATGTGTTAAAACAACGTAGAAGTAGAAAAGACTTTTACGCTATACACCTTTGAACGCTACAGGATGTCTATAGGTGTCTTGTAATATCTGGCATCAATACATTACAAGTAGATCGTTTAACTCTCGTATGTTACGTGGTTGAACCGCTGCAGATCGAATTTGCGGTTCCAACACAAACCGCAGGTGCTCGATAGGATTCATGTCTGAAGAATTTGGAGGACAAGACAAAACCTGGGAGCCTTCTTGTTCCACGAACCATTCTCGGACAATCCGGGCAGTGTGGCATCACTCCTTTCCCTGCGGAAAGGAAGTACTACTAGAGGCTTATACCGCTGCCATCAAAGGGTGTACTCGTTCTGCAATGATGTTTAGGTAGGTGGTAGACATCATGGCTTCCTGCACATGAATGTCTGGACCAAGAGAACATTGCCCAAAGCATTACACTTCATCCAACATCGTTTTTCTTTAGGTGGTTCATCGTTGTGCAAACACTTCCACAGATAAACGCCGCACACGTACCTTGCCGTTCAAATGGTGCAACAGGAAAATAGATTCATCGGAACAGGCGACTTTCCAATCATTCGAGGTAGGCACTTTAACGGTGAACCGAAGTTACTATAGAAACCCAGAGAGGGCTACGGAACTCCATTTGCAGCAAAGTTTGATGAACTTTATGTTGTGGCACACATATTAACTCCCGTCACCAGTATTCGAGTTACCGCCGAGTTACATCGCAGTATCCCTTCTCTTGCCTTGTACCATACCCAATAGCCTTCGCTCATGTCCAGCATCGATGGGCTCTGGTCATCCTACCCCTTGTCGGCAGAGCGTGGTAATTTCCCTCTTCGGACCTTTTTACCACGGCTGACCGTGTACTGCCCACAAGTCTTGCAGTCTCGGAAATACTCTGAACCTATCGTGTAGCTA
Organism: Macrothele yani; assembly: GCA_039090855.1. Lineage (NCBI taxonomy): Eukaryota > Metazoa > Arthropoda > Arachnida > Araneae > Macrothelidae > Macrothele > Macrothele yani. The sequence goes on from CM077002.1 coordinate 144,387,117, forward strand.
TTGTAATTTGTCCTTTGTCAAACTCGCTTAAATCCGCTGCCTTTTTCGTCTGAAGAACAAGAATAAAACTCAAACAGAGGTCATCGTTCTTTCCACGTTTATAAATGAGTCACAGAAATATTCTCATTGGCAGCCAACGGGAATCGAACTCAGGGTCTTCCAGTTACGCGCCGGATATGCTTCCACCGCACCACAGCGGCCTTGAATTCATCCAGACTCACACACACTAACTGCCGAGCCAATTTGTCAGGTTGCTTCTTGGATCCCCGCACAATGCTGGGGATTCGCCAAAGAAGGTAAGCAGCAACTGAACAAATAATTATAAGCCTTCTAATTATAAATAATTATGAATAATTAAAAGTGGGATTCACGAAACAATAATTAAAATAATTATAAATAATTAGAAGCTGGGATTCACGAATAATTAGAAGCCTTCTAATTATTTGTTCAATTGCTGCTTACCTTCTTTGGCGAATCCCCAGCATTGTGCGGGGCTCCAAGAAGCAACGTGACGAATTGGCTTGGCAGTTAGTGTGTGTGAGTCTGGAGAAATTCGAGGCCGCTTCGGTGCAGTGGAAGCATATCCGGCGCTTAATTGGAAGACCCTGGGTTCTAATCCCGGTGGCGGCCAATGAGAATGTTTCCGTGACTCACTTATAAACGTGGAAAGAGCGATGACCTCTGTTTGATGTTCCTGATCCACGTCAAATGTCCGTATTAAGAATAAAACTGATTAAGAGAGCTAGTGTCAGATGCTACTTATACCATTTAATGAACTTTAAATGTGCCATGGTCTACCTGCAGTTACTTTTATTTGCATAAAGTCGTGCTGATCTAAATGTTTTGGCTCTATAGTGAATATATACAATCAATGCCATAAAAATCCGCGCACCAAGAAGGAAGCGTCTGATTGATATCAGATTTTTGTAGTGAGATGGTACACACCAAGGTCAGAAGGATTACAATATCACAGAGGCAGGACGATTTCCCGCGGACATACGGTACACATTCTGGTCCGGGTTAGCAACCCGTCGGTCAGCCTCGTTCTCGGATACATGCGGTGATACGGTCTGGCATGGAGTTAAAGAGACGCCGTATGTTATCCTGGGATAGATTGCCCCACACTTCTTGCAACTGACGCTCTAAATCACGAACACTGGGACATGGAGAAAAGCTGGCGTCTCATCTAGACCAAAACCCCCTGCAGATTAAGAAAGTCTCCGAACTGGTCTGTGATGTCAAAGCTAGTAGGCCGACCGACTCGAGCCTCGAGCACTCCGCTCCTGAAAATGCCGACGAAATACCGCGGTGTTTACGCAGAGAAATAATTCCTCGAGTGCGATACTAGACAATTCGCTGACACAACAATAAATCGACCGTTGCTTTTTTATCTGTATTTTTTGTTCTTAGGTAGCAATAAAAGTTTACATCCTTAGCTTTCATTTTTTTTTTCTCAGTTTCCAAGAATGACATCCGTGAATCGGGGAATTCCAAAGTTTTTGCTCTTGTGCTGGGAAATGATTTCATGAAAATTTTCCTTTAGTTTTCAATTTGGCTAAAGGAACAAAAAAAAAAAAAAGTTTTTTTCACGCATAACGTGACCCAGCATTTTGCGTTAAGAATTTTTGCAACTACGATCTTTTTAAGTGCGTTAATGGCAAATTGGTAGGACTGTATGAACATAATCATTTCACTTACAACTTTTTTTACCCTTACGCGTTCGATTTATTAAAATGAAAGAAACAAAGAAAAGACTTCCGTAATTACGTAACGAACGCGAAAGCAAGATTTCCGATTTAGTGAGTATATTTACTGAAAATACGGTAAGATGTGTGCTCAAATCTTGCAACTATCTCTAGAAGATAAACAAAAAATTATAAATTAAAATAATTTAGGAAAAAGTTCTTTGTCAAATGAACATGGAATATATTAATTCCAAACTTTCGGATACATTTGTTGGACATTCCAATAAACTTTTCTTTGGGCTAGCCTTCAGATTACCAGCGGATCAAGTAGTTCTGTACTACTTGATGAAGAAGAAAAATGACATTTGTTTTACGGAAATAAAAAGTTAATTAATAAATAACGTAATTATTATTGCCAGTTTCTTTGCCTGGTTGTTAACCTTAGTACTTGATGCGCTGATAATAAACGTACATCTTTTTTTTTTTTTTTTTTTTTCGATTTGAACACTGCTAACTACGAATTTTGTAAAGAAAAATAACTATTACTTTATGGAAATGAAATGTTGAATGGTAATTAATACCATTATTTAAACGCCAATAAATAATGAGCTGATAATCTGAAGGCTAGCCCTTAAATTTTACCCCGTCAATAAAAAAAAACAACAACTAACAATTCACTAAATTATAATTGTATTTACAACGAAAGCTAAAAATGCTGTCATGAGAACAATTAGGCTTAAATAACTTTTGAATTAACGGTGGGTTCAAAATTCTTCATTGGTACGGAAGAAATTCGCCTTCTTCAAAAGTTTTCACCTTCAGGAAAGCTGAAAACAGTGGCTTTTGGATGTGTTTTGTAATTAGATCTATATAAAGGCACTCACTATTTTCCAGGCATGTTGTATAAAAATGCTTACTCACGTGCATGACTACCGAAAGCTCAATACTGATCAACGCTGCATGAACGCGAAGGTAATATCGGCATTCCATTTACATCTTCCCTTTGACCTCTCTGGAGAGAGAGATGCGATGGCCCTTTGACCGTGACGTCACACCCCTTCGTAGTTCGCGCGCTGGGGCTTTCTCTCCAGGGGGTTTTGTCTGGACCCACACGTGCTCGATGGGTGAGAGATCAGGTGATCGGGCCGCCCACGGATGCGTCGAAGCATGACGTAAACAGTCCTGGGAAACACGAGCCGTGTGCGGACGGGCCTTATCCTGTTAAAAATGGCAGCCGGGAAGTGCAGCACATGGGGCCGCAGGATCTCCTGCACGTAGCTCTGGGCTGTCAACGTACTCGGATCTCTGCGAGGGAAGTCCGGCTGTAATACGCGATGGCTCCACAGACCATCACGCCTGCAGTTTGGGACGCGTGCCGCTGTACAGTGTGGTTGGGATTGTAGAGCTCACCTGCGTTCCTGCACACTCTAACACGGTGGTCGTTCGTTTCCATACGGAAGCCGGACTCGTTGCTGAACACTAAACGTCGCCAGTCCGTAGCATTGCACGTTGCTTGCTGCTGACACCACTGCAATCGACACCGAAGATGATCAGGTGTTAATGGCAGAAAACGTAAGGGCCGTCGAGAGTGCAGATTCACCTCCTCCGGGCGTCTGGAAATTGTTCTGGCGGACACAGGGGTGGCTTGTTCAACCGCCACATGTCTCTGGATATTGGACAAGGAGGTCGGGGCGTCTGTGCGTGCCGCTCCAACGATCCTCTCTGCTGGTGGTGTGTGTTTGGGTCATCTAGAGCCAGTCCGCTGCGTCTGGGTGCCTTTCCGTGTTCATTGCTCCCCACACGATCGCACCTTACTCTCCGATCGGCCGCCCTGCGTCTCTCATCCCTATGATACGGCCTCATTAAAACTCCGTCAGTTGCCTTACCTACATCTACGGAGGCTCCATGGCATGTCTATCGCTCAGGGTGATCACCTGATTCTTACTGTGCACTTCGTCGCAAATGTGGAGTCCACTGCGCGGCGCCTTATAAACCCCAAGGATTACAATTGTGGCGCCGGTCTTGGACGCGCGGGCATGCAGAATTCCACGAAACTTTAATCATTAGCATGGTTGCCCTCCCCGTAGCTATTCGCCGAATTTCGCGTTCATCGCACTGTTTTTTCTTATTGCGCGGATTTTTATGACAATGAGTGTACGCATATCAAGGTCACAGCCAAGATTCAATAAAAACGAAGTCTACTTACCATTTATAAACCGTTTTCTTTATTCAGAATTCAGGCACGTTCAAAGTAAGCATAAGTTGTCGTAACACAGGTGATGCGTAACATCACAGCCTCTCCTTGACAAATGTCAACCCCGCCTTCTCGTGGTGCATCCTGTTCCCACTAAAGGGGCTCTGACGACCGCCAATAGCGGTATAACTATACCATCGGGATCAGAGGAAATGCTATCCCACACTCACCAACCCGCTTGGCCAGCGTGGTGAGTTATGGCCAAACACCTCCAAAATGACTCTACAACTTAAATCTTGGCCCTCAGTCTCCGGCAGCTGGAATGTACCTGGCCAAGGCAGCGGCCAGTGCGACATGAAGGCAGAGGGTGCTAAGAATCCCCGGGAGGACCAGACTAGGCTGCCATTTGATGCTGACCTTGGCTACCTATAACGGACGCTCCCTATCTTCTGATTCAAGGCTTCTTGAATTGGAAGAGGAACTACAAAGGATCAAGTGGGACATCGTCGGGCTAAGTGAGGTAAGGAGAAAAGGAGAAGATCTCATTGAACTGAAAAGTGGACATCTCTTCTATTATCGTGGGACAGATACTGGCAGAACTAGTGGTGTTGGATTTATAATAAACAAGAAACTGAAGGATAAAGTGGTAGAAGTTGAAAGTTCCTCTGACAGAGCTGCACGACTCGTTATCCAACTATCGAGAAGATACCAGGCTCAGAATATTCAAACTTATGCACCCACCACAAGTCATCCTGAAGAAGAAATTGAAGAATTTTATGAGGAAATTCGTCATCTAAATAATAAAGGTAAGCAGCACTTGAAGATAATTATGGGATATTTCAATGCAAAAATAGGGCAACGGCAACAGAATGAAACTTCAGTAGGTAAATTCGGTCACGGCAACAGAAACCAGCGTGGAAATACTCTCGTTGAGTTTGCAGAGGCAGAAGGATTTTTCATCTTGAACTCCTTTTTCAAGAAAAAGCCACACAGGAAATGGACATGGAGACATCCAATTGGGACGACAAGTGAAATTGATTTTATTATGTGTAACAAAAAAAATTCGTCATCGAAGACTGCAGTGTGCTGAACAAGTTCAACACAGGTAGTGACCATAGATTGGTGAGATGTAAGATGCACCTCAACACTAAACTGGAACGTGGCAAGCTCATAAGACAAACAAAATGTATTGACATAACCAACCTTAAAAAACACCATAATACTTTCAAGTTGGAACTGAAGAACAGATTCTCTGCTTTAGAAGGCCTAACATCGGAAGAAGTGGATATTTCGGAAGTTAACAGAAAAGTAACCAAAGCTCTAATGGAAACAGCAACAAAATTAGCTGGGTCTAAGAACAAGTTGCATGTGAACAAATTATCAGGAAAAACCAAAATGTTGATGCAAAAAAGAAGAGAGATGAGGACAACTAAAGTAGATGTGACTTCCAAAGTGGAATATATAGAGCTATGCAAGACAACACGAAAAAGTATCACTGAAGACGTAAGGAAATTCAACTGTGAGCTAGTGAGGAAAGCAATTGAAAACAACCAAAGCCTTAAGATAGCAAAGGGACATCTCAGTAAGGGAAGAAAACAGATTATGGCTCTGAGAAAAGAAGATGGTTCTATAACAAGAAATAGAGGCGAAATTTTGACAAGAGTGAATGATTTCTACTCCAAATTATATGAAAGGGATGATACATGTACTCCAGACATCATGAAAGGTACCAGAGTTCTCCCAGTCCTCCCAGCAGAAGTTGCTCATGCAATCAAGAACATGAAGCGAGGGAAAGCTCCAGGAGAAGATGGAATTACTATAGACATCATACAAGAAGCAAGTGGAGAAATTGAAACAGTACTCGCCCAAATTTTCACTCGATGCCTTAATGAAGGGAAGATTCCTGAGGATTGGAACAATGCTACAATGATCTTGCTACATAAAAAAGGTGACATTGAGGATCTCAGGAACTACAGACCTATCAGCCTCCTATCAGTGGTTTATAAAATCTTCACTAAAGTTCTTTCACACCGCTTGAAGGTAACACTGGACATGGCTCAACCGAGAGAACAAGCTGGATTCAGGAGTGGCTACAGCACAATAGATCATATCCACGTACTGAGAGAACTGATTGAAAGAGCGAGGGAATATGAACTTCCATTGTGCATGGCTTTTATCGATTATGAAAAAGCCTTTGATTCGGTGAAACCATCAGCAGTTACCACGGCTCTGAAATCCTGCGGTATTGAAGATGCATACATTAATATTATTAATAACATCTATGAAAATGCAAGTGCAAAGATTCGGCTGTTTGAAAATACAACACACATAAAAATTGGAAAGGGAGTGAGACAAGGTGACACCATATCTCCGAAGCTCTTTAATGTCACATTGGAAAATGTCTTTCAATCACTGAACTGGGAAAACAAAGGGATAAAGATTAATGGAGATTATCTAACCCACCTTCGTTTTGCTGATGACGTAGTCATTTTTGCAACTACCCCATCAGAGCTGCAGAGTATGATCCAGGAACTTGCTGACAAGAGTAAAGAAGTGGGATTAAAAATGAACTTTCAGAAGACAAAAGTGATGTTCAATGCTTTTACAAGAAATGAAGATTTATCGATTGATGGAGAAAAACTGGAGATAACAGATACGTATGTTTATCTTGGACAGCAGATATCAAGTGAGGGTCACATTGATGAAGATATTAATCGGCGTACAAAACTTGCCTGGAGAGCTTTTGGAAGAAACAGCATAATTTTTAAGAGCAATATGCCATTATGTCTTAAAAGAAAAGTGTTTGATCAATGCATCCTTCCAGTGCTTACGTATGGTGCAGAGACGTGGACCTTAACTAAAAGAGACATACAAAAGCTGCAGACAACTCAAAGAACCATGGAGAGGTGCATGCTTGGTATAACCAGGAGAGATAAGAAGAGGAACTCGTGGATCCGAAAAATGACGAGAGTGGAAGACATCATGATCAGAGTTAAATCCCTGAAATGGCAATGGGCTGGACATACTGCCAGAAGGACAGACCATAGATGGACAGCCGAAATTTTAGATTGGATTCCAAGGGACAGGAAAAGACCCAGAAGAAGACCACATGGGAGATGGGTGGATGAAATTCGTAAATATGCGGGAGTGACATGGAGGAGACTGGCACAAGACAGACCGTTGTGGAGGAAACTTGGGGAGACCTTCGTCCAGCAGTGGATTGATAATGATTGACAATGATGATGATGATGATGATTAATGATATTTCACAAAATGCGTCGTTCTGGTCTCTCAATACAAAACGCTGTAATAAGTGTTGCTCGTTATCTGCTCATAAATCACTCAACTCATGTTACACAAGAAATCATCTCCAAATTGCGCATTGCTCGTCAATCACTCATCTGTTTCGTTCATCGCCTACTCTATTCAAGCTCATTTCTCAGAACTCCGTATTTGCATTAGACTGCACTTGTTCCTGATGTGAAGATTGCCAACATCAGATTCTTCGGGAGAAAACTCAAAACTATGGCATTAAGTTTTGAAACTACACTATCTACCAACAAGTAATTGGACACCCCTGCATTCGACGATATCTGCTGTCCTGTTACACGTCATGGCCGCCGCCTTTAAATATCGTGTGGGAAACAACCATGCAACCAGTCGCATGCAAGATGCCACGCAGTTCGGAGCTCTCCGATTTCGAGAAAGGTGTAATCGTCGGTTATCACAGAAATTGCCGATCCATACGTGACATATCGAGCAAGTAGAAGTACCCAAAATCGACAGTGGCCTACGTGATTGGCAAGTGGAAGATGAGAGGTGACTGTCGGAATATGCCCCGACCCGGGAGACCCACAAAACTGGGAGTTAGAGATCGACGAGTGCTGGCCAGAGAAATTCGGAAGCACCGCACCAAATCAATAGGCCACATCCGCACGTGTTCTTTCGATGAATAACATCCGTAAGGAAGCCGATCTGATCGGTTATAAAAGACGTGCTGTCGCCCACAAGCCTTTGATCCCAACTCCAATAGCGCTGCTCGGCTAACGTGATGCAAAGAACGTCGACAGTGGACCGTTGAACAGCGGAAACAGGCTCTCTGGAGCGACGAATCAAGGTTCACTCTCTACCGTTCGGATAGCAGGGTCTGTGTTTGTCGTCTGCCTGGAGAACGTCTCCTGCCGGAATGTATTGTGCCAACTGTGAAGTTCGGCGGCGGTGGAATTATGCTATGGGGGTGTTCCTGCTGGTATGGCACGGGACCCTTGGTCGCAATTCCTGGTAGACTCAACGCCGAGATCTACTGCACCATTTTGATTCACCATGCGCTTCCTACGTTATGGCAGTATTACGGGGTGGACCAATGTTACTTTCAGGATGACAATGCCACCTGTCATGTTGCGAGGTCCACCATGGATTGGTATGGTGACAATGTTGTTAACCGAATGGACTGGCCTGCGCAGAGCACGGACCTTAACCCTATCGAGCACCTCTGGGACGAGTTGGAGCGTCGACTTAAAGGGTGCCCCCCACCGTCCGAAATCGGTGAAGGAACTGACCTGTCTTCTCCAAGCCGAGTGGTAGAAAATACCGCTAGCCGTCGTACAACGCCTGGTTGAGAGTATGCCTCGGAGGGTCGCACTGTAATCGCCGCTCGTGGAGGCTCCACCAACTATTGAAGGTGAATAAACTTCGTTTTCCTTTGCTATCACAGGTGTCCAGTTACTTGTTGGTAGATAGTGTATTTAACGACAAAAAACGAATTTACATAAGAACACAGGAACTCAAAACGAAGATAAAATTAGTAGTATACGCCACAGACTAATTCTAAAACTGCGGCGAAGGAGAATAAGAAGCGTTATCTCGGTCATCGTCTCAGACATGTCTTTGTCCTTGGTAGACTCATTCTGGGAACCTGGTAGGAAATAAAACTAAACCGTTTGCTTTCTTAAAAAGATTCAAGCCGGTTTGGCCTTATGGTTCCGACCTTGGCAGTTACCGGGTGTATGTATAGGACCTCCTTTGTTTACGATATATTTTCACATTTACATTGTTAACTTTCTGTGGCCAAAATTTTTCATCTTATAACCTTTACCATATATAAAATATTAATCCAACAAAAATATCTCCTGAGCAAATTTTCAATGAAGTCAATATAGACAATGTTTGAGAAATCTGCGTGCTTTTCGTCGAAATTTAATTTTCCTATCCCACCTGGGTGTAATTAATCATTCTAATACACTGCCCGTAGATACCCAGCAAAATACATTAAAGGATGTCAGAATGAAAGGCATTTAAATTTCAAAATAGTATAGGAAATGTTATTAGGTGTATCAGTAATACAACTGATCAGTTAGTTAAAGAAGTAGTTTAAGCAAATAGTCATATGTTTCTGAATGTTGAAAGGGATAAGGGCAGGAAAAGCCAAAACTACACACGCGTAAAAGGAACTTCCGCACAAATACTCGGGAACAAATTATATACCTGTAATGCCAGTTTGTGTGGAACACCAGTTAAACGCTCTCTCCAAAACAGGTATACGAAAAGACACTGTTTCATAGTTTCTACACTCGAAAAATGTTACATTTGATTGTATGATTTCATTGCAGGCTATACATTAATTCACCCTGTTAATTCGAACCCCAACAATTTACGCAAAGTTTCTCAAAATGCAAAGTTTTTTAGTGATAAAATTCGGTTTGTAAATTGTACTAATATAGTTTGGAAATTGCTACCTGGACTCAACTCTAAGCTACGAAGTTAGTTGTTTAAAACATGAAATTTTAAACAGGCTAAGGTTTAAACATATATAGATCATTTCTTGCATTTCTTTGATTTTCGCTTTGCGTATAGTGCCAGTTAACAAATTCGAAGTAATTATCAAAATAAAAAAAATTATATGTACATATATAATTTATTTATATAAAAAAGAATTGACTAATATGTCGATATTATAAAAAAACTGTTAACAATGAAATGGATGAAAGAAGTTAAAAGCGAAACCCTTCAATAAACTGAATAGAAAATGTTTTGGGGCAGTGTTACAATTATTGATACAATCTGTTTACAGCTTTTAATAAAGTGTCTTTAAAAATACTGGTCGTAAAAAAAGCTCACTAATATTGATATGGAATATGTACACCGATGGAGCATTGCATTAAGACTGCCTACCTAATAAGCTGGAAGACCCTCTTTAGACCGCAAAACAACGGCCACTCCGCTAGGCATCAATTCGATGAAGTCGCGATAGGTATTTTAGGGTATCTGGTACCATATTGACAACAGGAAGTCCTCCAGTTCCCGCACATTTCGGGGTGGTAGTGATTTAACGCGAATCCGCTTTTCCTAGTCGAATCACAAATGTTCGATTGATTTCATGTCAGGGGAATGTGGGCGCCAGGGCATTAACAGAAAGTTACCACAATTTTCCTCGAACCACTCCTTGACGCATCTGGCAATGTGGCATGGCGCATTATCCTGTTGGTTGTGGCCATCACCAGCAGGGACACACTTGTCATGAATTGGTTAACTTGGTCCAAAACGATGTTCAGATAAGAGACAGTTGTCGCGGATTGTGTTATTGGGATAATAGAGCCTATAAAGTGTTCCAAGAAAACATCGCCCACAGCATAACACCGCCGCAGCCAGCCGTCGGCCTTTTTCCAGACAAAAGTGCATCCAGGTGCCATAATCTCTGTTGGTAATCGTCGTATCCACGCTCGGCCGTCTACGTGATGCAACAGGAATCTTGACTCGTCAGACCAGACTATTTCCTTCCAATCATCCACAGTCCAATCTCGATGATCTTGGGCCCATTTAATGAGCTGTTGGGGATGACATGCCGTGATCAAGGGAACCCGGCTTGGTGAGCAACCTACAAACCGCGGCGTTTTTGAGATCGTAATTCCGAGGCACCGTGTCATCATAATTTGTCCTTTATCAAAGTCCGATAAATCAGCAGCATTTCCCATTGTGACTCCGAACACTCTAATTACCGAAAGCCGGTCCTTGGGTTTTGTATATACTGCTGCGTGAACTTCACTTGCATCAGCGTTCGGTCCCCAGGCTATCTCACTTCTCTAGGCTGGGGTTGGTCCTAATGGAATGCTTCATCGATGTATAATATATTTGATTGTAGCATTTGCGCGATTATTATTCTTAATTGGTAGATTGAAACATGAGAACGCCCAAATTCTTTTGGCCCAGCAGGTAATCGAAAGCTCGATAATCGGAGTACATATAAAATTCGAAGACTTAACTGCTATGCTGATATTATTAAAACCTGATAACCATGAAATGGATAAAAGTAGTTAAAACCATTTGCAACCATTTAAAAACTGAACAGAAGAATTTTTGTAACAATGTTACAATTATTGATACAATCTATTTATGTCTTCTAAAAGAGTGTCTTTAAAAATACTGCTGAGACGTAAAAAAGCTCACTAATATTGATATAAAATATGTACACTCATTGTCATAAAAATCCGCAGATTAAGAAAAAAGCCGTGCGATTAACGCGAAACTCGGAGAATGGCCACGGGGAGGACAGACATGCAAATGATTAAAGTTTTGTGCGATTCCGTATGCCCACGTGTCCAAGACCGGCGCTGCAATTGCAGTCCTTGGGGCTTATGAGGCGCCGCGCAGGGGACTCCACATTTGTGCCGAAGCGCACGGTAAGAGTCAGGTGAGATTCCTGAGTGGTAGACATACCGAGGAGCCTCCGTAGATGTGCGTACGGGCAACTGACGGTGTTTAAGCGAGGCCGTGTCGGTGGGATTAGAGAGGCAGGGTGGCGGAAACTCCGAATCGGCCGTCATTTGAGCAGGTCATACAGTACGATGCTGTCGTGTTGGGAGCAATGGACACCGGAAGGCACCAGACACTGCGTACTGGCTCTGGACAACCCACACAGGCCGCCTGCAGAAAGTACCGTGTGAATGTGAAAGCGGCACCCATATATGAAACGACGTTTTTGTATACTATACAAAGACATGTGGCGGCTGTACAAAATACTATTGTGTCCGCCAGAACCAATTTGAGACGCCTGGCGGAGGCGAATCTGCACTCTGGATGGCTCTTACGCTTTCTGCCATTAGCACATGATCATCGTAGGCGTTAATTGCAGTGGTGTCAGCAGCGAGCAACGTGGAATGCTACGGACTGGCGACGTATAGTGTTCAGCGACGAATCCCGCTTCTATATAGGAACGGACGACCACCGCATCAAAGTGTTGGGGGACGAAGGTGAGCGTTACAATCCCAACCTCACTGTACAGCGGCACACGTCCCAAACTGCAGTCGTGATGGTCTGGAGAGCTATCGCGTATGACAGCCGGACTTCCTTCGCCGTGATCCAAAAGACGTTAACAGCCCAGTGCTACGTACAGGAGATCCTGCAGCTCCATATGCTGTCTTTCCTGGAGGGGCTGCAAGGAGCCATTTTCCAGCAAGATAACACCCGTCCGCACACGGTTCGGGTTTCCCAGGACTGTCTACGTCAGGCTTCGACACTTCCAATAGCCTGATCTCACGCCCATCGAGCACGTGTGGGACCAGATGGGACGACAGCTTTCTCCATGTCCTAGTGTTCGTGGTTTAGAGCGTCAGTTGCAAGAAGTGTGGGCCAATCTGTCCCAGGGTAGCATACGGCGTCTCTTTGACTCCATGGTGGACCGTATCACCGCATGTATCCGAGCACGAGGCGGTCCGTCGCGGTACTAACGCTGACCTGAATGTGTACCGTTTGTCCGCGGGAAATCGCCCTGCTGCTGTGATATGGCAATCACTTCTGTCCTTGGTATGTACCATCTCACTACTAAAAGCTCAGTTCAACCCGACGCCTCATTCTTGGTGGGCGAATTTTTATGACAATGAGTGTATATGCTTTATGGAAATATGCCACTGTATAGCCAACAATATATTGCTCTCTATCCCTTTTGATTTTTCCATTATCCCTCCATTTGTTTGTAGTTCGTTGAGTAATTGTTCTCCTGTAGTCCAATCGTGAAAATTCAGTACTATTCTTCAGATACTGAACTGTGATACAACTGCCCTGCCGATACACGTTGGGTTTCACAAAATTTTAAAATTGAGTCATAAATTCATCTTTTTTCTTTTCTTTTCTTTTTTTTTTTTTTTTGTGAAGTGAAGTCGACCTAAAGATCTCGGTAAACGTATAAGATTAATAAAATTATAAGGATTGGCCTAATCTTTATTCAGAGCCTCTGTTTTCGGGGAAGGTAAGCAATTAACACAGTAGAATGAATACACAATCCATGATGCGCCAGCCGGAACTAGAACTTGAATCAAGCTCGGGTGAGGATCACAAGCAGCGCATCTGACCCCTCGACCACAGGAAGGGATCTTAACAAATAGAATAATCCATTTATGTTTCTATGTCGTCCTCCAAATACCCATTAGCTTAAAAAATTGTGAAATAATATCTCCAAAACAATCACTGTTTAGTAAAAAGCCCTACCAGTATGATGTTGTAATAAGATTCGTGTGCCTTTTCGAAAAGAAGCTTTAACATGGCACACAGTATCCCGTTTTCTTCTTTCTTCCTCTCTCTGTTTTTTAATAGATTGTACGAAAGGAATGGGATTCTTTTGGTTTCACATATCGATTTTATAAGGATATCACTAGCTTTCTCGGAAACAATCCTTGTTTCGAAAAACACATTTTCATTCCTCAGATTCTAATTTATTAGGTTGAATTTCATCAGATATTGCCAGCCGCAGCATTTCTTTTCGTAACGTTCCTTCCTTTTCATAAGTATTTTCCGTCTTAATGTTCCTTCCTGTTTTGAGATTTGCTGGCTATGCTTTGGTGTACGTTTTTCATTTTTCTTGGCTACTCAATGCTACAGCTCTAACGATAGTCACACAAGTAGAATCTTCAGTGAGATTTTATTCATTTGGATGATTACTTTCCAAATGGAAGCTTCCTTTGCACCACATATTGTTACTTCATAACATTTTTGCAGAATCTCTGAAGGAGAAAAATTACTAAGATCAATAAAAATGATTTTGCAGCGTAGCATACATCCTAATGACTTTCTAAGACTCCAGTGAATGGCGTAAAAGGAAATTTGGTCATCAATGATACTTATGTAGTGAAACAATCTGGAAACTGGAAGTCAAGAAATTCGGTTAAGAAATTTCATTGATGATTTAGTTCCCCTTTCAGTGGCGCCATTCTGCTACTCAAACATCCATGAATAAACTTCTTTACCCCCTCCCCTCCCCTCATTTTCTCCAGTACATCTGCAGCAAAAAAAAAAAATACCAATGTGTTACCTTGCTCTGCTCTGATTTACTGGAGCCATTTAATTCTAATGCCGGTCACAATCCATTATAACGTACTTTACGAGACAGCAAATTTGTTTTTCAATACAATGAAATAATACAATTTACTTGAAAATTCCGTAAAAACACTCCATTAACATTTTGTAAACTACCATCTTCAATTAAATTACCCGTATTTAATGCCAATTTGAGCAGTATTATACCTATAGTATTGTAGTTTAGCAGCTAGAGTACACCAGGCAAATTGAGGACGCTATGAATCTCAATTGCTGCAATGGCGTTCCCTGTTGTACATATTAAACCAAACGTACACTAGCAACAAGAATAAACGAACATAAATATGCGGTAAAGAATGAACTCACAAATTCTGCACTATACCGAATTGTGAGCAGTGTTTTGCCTACACTACCCAGTTTGGAATGATGCTTCCATTATCGTAACACCTACTGCTATGTCTTTAATATCATTCACTGAGAGCCTTGCAATTACTGCTCAAAGACATTTATGCTGTAATGACAATACTCTTATTTCTATTCTGACAATCTGGAAACTATTTACTGATCCGAATACACAGCAGACAGAGGACGGAAAAACTTAATGCGAAACGACTTACGCTATTCATTCACTACCATGATGTTTCTAACTGCTTCCTACAACGATGAAGGACGCCGCCCTTTATTGCAACACCCGACAAATTGAGGACGCTATAAATCTCAACTACTGCTATAGCGTTCCCTGTTGTTTCTATGAAGATATATCCTGCAAACTGAGAGCACAAATTAATTGAGTAACGATCTACTTTTCTATTATTTATTACAATGCAGTATTGTGTGTAAGCCTGCATTCAATATTTTTTCATTTCATGTTTCTTACAACGTTGTTTAGATAATTGGAAACCACGTGACTCTATATCATATATCATATCTTATAACATGTGTCTACGGCATGTCACGTAACATATTCCATTTAAATGTATTCCGTTTCTTCTTCTATTGTTTATGTATCTGACGATGAGTTCTAGAGAAACCTGAAAGTTCTTATACCTCAAACTATATACAATAAAATCTTTAAATTCAGCCGATGCATTTGAATTTGTATTGTGTAAGATTATTCGTGTCAAAATCATGCAACAAAGGCAACTAACTACCAGTAGGGTTCCGGAAAAAATCGAGGCCACCCGCAAAAAATGTTTTCGAGGCCCTTTTGCGAAAATCCATTAGCTTTTAGTTACTCAAAATTTTAACTTCCATGTTATTAACTAGGCTTTATGGGTGTTTTAATATATCAAATTATTTGGAATCTACGAATACTTTTCGTAAAATCAGAATTATTTCACTTAATTCCGTGAAACAAATATGCGCACGGTATAATTAAAATGATTACCTTGATTACCGATACAAATTACTACAAAATACTTACTGTACTTTAAAGTTAATCATGTCATGCAAAATTTATTATTTTAAAGAACTAAGGACTACTTTTTGAAATGCCTCACGACTACACACACAAAACATACACCTGCCGTGTGACACTGTTTAATGTATTTTCCGATTTATACGAAATGTCATAACATAAGTCACCAAATAAATTTTCCGATTTATACGAAATGTCATAACATAAGTCAGCAAATAAATTTTCCGAATTATACGAAATGTCATAACATAAGTCAGCAAATAAATTTTCCGATTTATGCGAAATGTCATAACATAAGTCAGCAAATAAATTTTCTGATTTATACGAAATGTCATAACATAAGTCAGCAAATAAGTTTTCCGATTTATACAAAATGTCATAACATAAGTCAGCAAATAAATTTTCCGATTTATACGAAATGTCATAACATAAGTCAGCAAATACATTTTCCGATTTATACGAAATATCATAACATAAGTCAGCAAATAAGTTTTCCGATTTATACGAAATGTCATAACATAAGTCAGCAAATACATTTTCCGATTTATACGAAATGTCATAACATAAGTCAGCAAAAAATTTTTCGCTTTATACGAAATGTCATAACATAAGTGAGCAAATATATTTTCCGATTTATACGAAATGTCATAACATAAGTCAGAAAATAAGTTTTCCGATTTATACGAAATGTCATAATATAAGTCACCAAATAAATTTTCCGATTTATACGAAATGTCATAACATAAGTGAGCAAATACATTTTCCGATTTATACGAAATGTCATAACATAAGTCAGCAAATAAATTTTCCGATTTATACGAAATGTCATAACATAAGTCAGCAAATAACTAAGTAACGATTAAGAAATGTATCACAAAGAACGTAAAACTACTTAAATTATTTACACTGGAACATAAAAAACACACTTAACATAATGCCGCAATGTTTTGCACATAGTAAAAAATAAATCTTTTGACTCCGCTATAAAAAAAATAGCACAAATCTCTGATTTTTCGCCCCCGCGAAAAACATCTTTCAGTTCATTCTATTCGGGAGGAGGGGGGTGCATATAGTTATGTGAAAACTACTGTAATACATAACACCTTATCCTCATTGGTATAAATTCCACTCACTGAACTGATATTTTTTTCACATTCTCTTGTTAATATACCTGCATAAAAACTAGTGCAAGGTCTGTGAACTTGAGGCACCTTGGCTAATACAAGGGGCCTCAAGTTCTTTCGAATAGTTGCATTCAGATTTTATGAACAAAAGTACCGAAAATGAATTTTAAAGATTTTACGTATTTACTGAAAAAAAATGCTTTTCTTCTTAAAACTTCAAACTGCCTTAATTCTTGGCTATTTCCGCGATCGGTTTCATATGAAGTTTTCGCAAAAAACTTTGTAGAATATTTTTGCTCAGGCTACAGGCCTCTTTTAACAATGCCCCCCCCCCCACCGGCACTGCGGGGGTTATTAGTACGCCCCTTGCAACTGCATTGATTATTTTATGTCCAACTACTACATTACTTATCTATACAGTGTAAAAAAAAAGTCATGTACAGTAAGAACACCGTGTTTTTTTTTTTTTTTTTTTGCGTATAAGTCGAGACTGTTTTCCTCAGAAGTTTAGGCCCGGACTTATACTCCACATTGACTTTTCTATTGAAAATTCTCAATAAGGAAGCAAACCCCCCCCCTTTTTTTTATTAGAAGTTGAACGACTGCATAAGGAACTCAATGGGCTATAAGCAGTCGCCCGTCCCTAAATTAAGGCCACTGGTTCCAGGGATTGAATAAAGCCAGCGCCGTAAGACAAACACAACATCCACGCCCCACGGGATTCGAACCCGGATCCATCTCGAACGAATGATCAGAAGCCATCGCTTAAACAACTGCGCTACCGGGACGGCCTGTCTTAATTTATTTCATGTTTCCGATTGAAATCAAAAGTTCGTTTGGTTTCTGATTTCAATCGGACTCTGTGAGAAATCAGAGAACCATAACTCATGCTTGCAGCATGGGTTATATTATATTTGGCCCACTTGCGTGGCTTGTGTTTTAATTTTTTTTTCGCCTTTTCTCAAAGGCTTCCTTCACAGTTTCGTCGGAGAGAAGGGTAAATGGAGCATGAGGAAATAAGAAAACAAGAAAAATTACACCGAGTTTTCGGATGAAATGAGCACGTTTTTTGAATCCGTTCTGACACGAATTGAGTTTGTCAAAGCTATGAAAAGAATGGTAGAAGAGGAAATTCAAGGAAAGCGACCAAGAGGAATTATACAACTAATGATAAGCTATCAAGTGTTGAAGGAGGAAACAAGGGACAGAGGAAACTGGAGGAAGAGTTGGACCTGTCAAAAGACAGAACACTAATAATGATGATTCAAAGTCAATAGAGCCAGTATGAAAAACAGTAGTATATATCCAAAGAAAGAAGTTTCTCCATCGGGTTTTTAATCACGCAGACACTGCTGTAAACGGAATTGTGAAAATACGCCCGATGTGCTGACTTGTGCGTTCAGATTGCGCAGCGAAGACGTGCTCTCCAACAAAGAAAGAACGTTTCAGATCGGACTCTTAGAAGCGGAGGTATCGACAAATATAAGATATGCATCTACTCGCTCTGGCAAGAAAAACATGCATTATTTTAAGAAAAAATTATTGTCAAAAGGTTCTTCTATCTGAACTGTATCCGTCCAATAAATAAAAAATTAGTCGAGTTTCAGGAGCTTAGATTCTGCTGCAAATACATACATTAGAAGCAGAAATTAACACTTATGCCCCTAGTGATCAAATCATTATTTACGAAACATTATAAGTTATATGAAAACCATTTCCCATCAGGAGCTGAATGCGATACTGGAAAACGTTTTCAAATCAGAGCCTTAGAAGCAGGAACATCGGGGAAAACGCAATTTACCTCATTGCCCCCTAGAGGAAGGTTTTTGACCTACTTGAAAATTTTGAAATTATATGAAAAACATTTCGCACCGGAAACGGTATCAAACAAAGAAGGGATTTTTTTTTCAAATCGGACTATTAGAAATAGAAATATTGACAAAAATAAGATATATATATCTACGCTCCCTGGCTGAAGACCATGCAATATTTTAAGAAGAAAACATTCCGAAAAGTTGTATCAGCATGAGTGCCATCGGTCCACGAACGAATTTTTTCAATAGAGATTTCAGGAGCTCAGATTTTGTTGCAAATACATCAGAAGCAGAAATTAGCATTTAACGCAATCTGCTGGCCTAACCATTCTTTACCAAAAATTATAAATATATGGAAAAGATTTTCCATCAGGAGTTGTACCCGTTGAATAATTTTGTTTTTAAAATAGGTGTTTTAGAAGTAGCGATATCAGGGAAAAAGCACTTTAATTTTACGCCCCCTAGCGGAAAATGTATGGGTAACTTAAAAAACTGAGTATACCTAAAGTTGCCTTTCACATAAATGAAATCGAAAAGTAAAAGAATTTTTTCAATCGGTTGATTAGAAGCAAATATATGAAATAAAATGTATTTTGAATTCAATATGATCTGCATTTACGCCCTCTAGCGGTGAAATTGTACATCGTGAAAAAAAAAAAAAACGAAATGAAGTATCACCATTCTCACATTTCAAGCTTCCCAGTGCAAAGAGAATTTTTCAAATCGGACTAATAGTTGCAGAGATATGGTGTTCACAGATGGACGGACGGACAAACCGATAGCATAGGCACGATGTTCTTTTACAAAAGAAGTGCTAAACATACATTTAGGAAATTCAACTTTTGTTCCCAAAACAGTATGGGGAAGTTTATTCAGTTTCTCTTCCTCTTAATATTTACTGAAACATAAAGAAGAACCTAACTGCATTTAAGAAAATCAATGCAACTATCCTTGTGTTAAAAAAATTGCGACTTTATAATCGTTGCATGTGCATGGAGATCTTAAAACTTCCTGTTCTTTTAGTGCTAAAACAGCTTTTAGTAAGAATACGGTTCTTTCTGCTAAACATTCACCGCTATGGTCAATAATTTATGTTACAACATACATAAGTTTCTGATAAGCGAAAGTAAACACGCATAACTTTCTGATAAGCGAAGAGGGATACTAACTACACTATCAACCAACAAGTAATTGGACACCTGTGATAGCAAAGGAAAACGAAGTTTATCCACCTTTAATAGTTGGTGGAGCCTCCACGAACGGCGATTACAGCTGCGACCCTCAGGGGCATACTCTCAACCAGGTGTTGTACGACGGCTAGCAGTATTTTCTTCCACTCGGCTTGGAGAAGACAGGTCACTTCCTTCACCGATTTCGGACGGTGGGAGCACCCCTTAAGTCGACGCTCCAGCTCGTCCTAGAGGTGCTCGATAGGGTTAAGGTCCGGGCTCTGCGCAGGCCATTCCATTCGATTTACCCCATTGTCACCATACCAAGCCATGGTGGACTTCGCAACATGACAGGTGGCATTGTCATCCTGAAAGTAACATGGGTCCACCCCGTAAAACTGCCACAACGTAGGAAGCGCATGGTCATCCAAAGTGATTCAGTAGATCTCGACGTTGAGTCTACCAGGAATTGCGATTAAGGGTCCCGTGTCATAACAGGAGAAACACCCCCATAGCATAATTCCACCGCCGCCGAACTTCACAGTTGGCACAATACATTCCGGCAGGAGGCGTTCGCCGGGCACACGCCAAAACCAACCCAGCCTTCCGAACGGTAGAGGGTGAACCTTGTTTCGTCGCTCCAGAGAACCTGTTTCCGCTGGTCAACGGTCCACTGTCGACGTTCTTTGCGCCACGTTAGCCGAGCAGGGCTATTGGACTTGGTTATCAAAGGCTTGTTGGCGGCAGCACGTCTATGATTATTGAGCAGATGGGCTTCCTTACGGAGGGTATTCATCGAAAGAATGCTCCAGGATGCCTGTTGAAACTCCTCGCGGATATGGCCCATCGATTTGGTGCGGTTCTTTCGCATTTCTCTGGCTAGCACCCGTCGGTCTCTAAATCCCAGTTTTGTGGGTATGCCGGGTCGGGGCACATTCCTACAGTCACCTCTCATCTTCCACTTGCCAATCACGTAGGCCAGTGTCGATTTTGGGTATTTCAACTCGCAGGATATGTCACGTACGGATCGGCCATTTCTGTGATACCCGACGATTACACCTTTCTCGAAATCAGAGAGCTCCCAACTACGTGGCATCTTGCATGCGACTGGTTGCGTTGTTGTTTCCCATACGATATTTAACGGCGGCGGCCGTGACGTATATCAGGACCATAGATATCGTCGACTGCAGGGGTGTCCAATTACTTGTGGGTAGATAGTGTAGTTGTTGGCCGGCCCGGTGGCGCAGAGGTCTGATCGTTCGTCGAAGTTGGTTTGGGTTGGAATGCGGGTTGCGCATGGAGGGTTTTTTCTAATTGGGGGTTTAACGACCTCCGTAAGAAACTCAGTGGGATATATGCAGTCGCCCGTTCCTAATTTAGGTCACTGGTTCCAGGGAAGGGAGAGAGGCAGTGCCGTAAGACAAACCGAACAATCATGCTTCATCAAGATTCGTACCCGTACCCATCTTGGACGAATGGTAAGAAGCTATAGCTTAGACTACTGCACCACCGGGTCCACGGGCATGAATTCAACATTGTGTTAAGAAGCAGCGATGCGGATGAAACAGAAGCACGAAGCCACCACCTAGCGACAGAAATTTGAACTATACAAACTCCGCAAGTACATGCGTAAACAGCCTCCACGGTGGGACAGTGGTTTAAGTAATGGCTTCTGATCATTCGTCCGACATGGGTCCGGGTTCGAATCCCGGTGAGGCATGGATGTTCTGTCTGTCTTACGACATTGGCGCTGTCCCGGAACCGGTTTCCCTAAATTAGGGACGGGCGACTGCTTATAACCCATTGAGCTGCTCACGGTGGTGGGTAAACCTTCAGTCAAAAAAATAATTAGTGGTAGTACAGCACGCACGAAAGAAACAATTTAATTCGAAAGTCACTGAAACATGATGTAATTTTCCCCACTTCACACCATTTCTCCTTGTGAGAGCAACAGCTTAATACCGATGCTTAAATTTCAAAAAACTCGTGGTTTTGTGCAGATCAAGTACTTCATCATTCGTTTAATCACTTTGTACTGAAATTCCAGAGCTTTTCCAGGTTAGGATTAACAAAAGCAATATTCTTTTGTGCGCTTATAAAAAAACAGGTATGTGAGAAGCGTTTCATATATTTTTATTTATATGAGAGTTGATTCCCAGCGAGTCCTTTCCGAGGCAGAGCTGTATTTTCGTCTAAATGAGTAGTAGTTTAGGTAGATCGACAATGCTGTAATACATTCGTTAAGGTTTGCCATCCATAACTTCTAAATGACAGGTAATTAAAGGGGAAAGCTAAAATCCTTTCTTTTGGGTTGATAATCACTTATTTTACTGAGAGGTGACACACGAAAGAGTCTAAAATGCTTTTTCTTTTTGGGATCGTTGTCAAGCATTTGTAACGAGAAACCGCTGACGAAGGTTTCAAAATCACTTTGCTTACTCGTGTAAGTGTGCACAGCTAGAATAACGCAATAGGCTACTTCGATAAAGACTATCTACATACGCTTTCTTAATCCAACAATTGAATTCATCTAAGTTAAACACTCGAGCACGTATTACGTAACACTATTTATATACCGTAATTTTTTTCATGTAGTCCGTAGTGGCCTGTAATCCCCAGACCATGAAATTCGGAAAATGAAAAAAAAGTTTCTTCCTACTATAATCGGTGGCGGTAGCTTGTAATCCATAGGACATGAAATTCAAGGATGAGGGGGGGGGGGTCTTCAAGTAATCTGTACCATCGATGTTTGTACAGAAGCGCAATTTCCGAAAAAAAGTCGTGATACACGGAATGATCCAGCAGTCCAAAGAAATAAGAGAAAAAATATTCCTATAAAACACAAGCCATTTCTAAATGTTTTTCGGTAATGTTCAAATAAATAAAGACAAAAAAATTATAACTGTTGTTCAGCGTTCCCGTATTTCGGTAGTTAGACGTGAAAGTTTCATAGTTAGAGTACATAGCATGAAGTTCTATAGTTAGAGTCCGTAGCATGAAGTTCCGCGGTTAAACCTACAGCACACACGATCGTGTGTGAAACTAAGCTTACCGCAGCACGTGATCGACAGAGAGAGAGAGCAAAAAATATCGCCTTTGTTGCAACCTATAGAGCATAAGAGGCCCGAAATGTTCAAAGTTCTTGAAAATGAAGAAAAAATAAAATGCTTCTTTCCAACTTTTTGTGGACCACTATCTTCATATCCTGTTACGCTTTCCTTTTACTTGCGCATTTCTCTTTCATATTGTGTTGCGTTTCCCGTTATTTGCGCATTTCTCTATCTTCATATTTTGTTACGTTTTCACAGTGGCGTAACTAGCACAACCTGCACCGCAAGATTTACTTCAGCACCTCTAAGCACAGTAATTTTCCCAGGATTTCGAACACGAGGAAGAATGCATTTTTTGCGGTGTGTGTGTGTGTGTGGTGGTAGGGGGGTGGAGGAGGGGGTGCGTTAGGAAGTCAGGCAGAGTGTCTGCAAAAGTAATGGCGGTAATTAGAACCCTGTAGTTTTAACTTTTTAAGTAATAGATTTGACAATACGTGTAATTGCTTTGCCCCAAACTAAAACCAATCACTTGGAGAAATCACCCTCTTACACATGGCAGATATGCGGCTCATGTTAATAAATGCGCCTGTCGTGCACGTTATCCTAGGTAGCTGACTGTTTTCCCACATCTTTTACGGGGAATCCCACTATTTCCTCGCGCTTTTCCTCAGCAGCTCAGCGAGAGAGAGAGCGATTGGAGAGCGATCGTATTATTTACAACCCATTGCAGAGCAATCGTATTACAACCCGAAGTCAAAGAGCCGAACACTTTCAATCTGTAGGACATTCAGTGTTTCAAAAGTGAAACTAGGTATTTATTTATGCAAAGCTAAATATATCTTAAAGCAAAATATGAATCTTTGGGTTAATTATTGTGCATGTTCGAATTTTTTCATAAAACTATAGCTGGCAGTTATAGTACGCCCCTTAGTTACCTGCGCCCCCCCCCTCGCAGCGGTAGTTACGCCACTACGTTTTCCTGATATTTACACATTTCTCTATCTTCATATTGTGTTACATCTCCTGTTATTTACTCATTTCTCTATCTTCATATGATGCTACATCTCCTGTTATTTACCCATTTCTCTATCTTCATATTGTGTTACGTTTTCCTTTTATTACGCGTTTTTCTACCTTCATATTGTGTTACGTTTTCCTTTTATTACGCGTTTTTCTATCTTCTTATTGTGTTACGTTTTCGATTTATTACGCGTTTTTCTATCTTCATATTGTGTTACGTTTTCCTTTTATTACTCGTTTTTCTATCTTCATATTGTGTTACGTTTTCCTGTTATTTACGCATCTCTCTATCTTCATATTGTGTTGCGTTTTCCCGTTATTTAGGTATATATTGCAATTTCCGAAACATTCTACCTGTCCTGGCAGTAACAAAGCAGAGTGTTTTTAAACAGAAGTGTAGCAAAAGCATTATTTTTGCAAGCCGCATGTTTTCCGCATCAGCGTTTAATTTGCATAATATAAATTTATGGTTTTTAAACAGATAATCCGCGGATTATACGACGAGAAATATGCTACGTTAGATTTAGCAGATAATTTACATTGGACAGTGAAGTACTTTATCCATGTCATTCTATAGTTGTTATAAATTGAATTAATCTAACCTCTGCAGCTCGAACTTCTGTTTAAAATTGTTCTATCTTCATATTAAAAAAATATTACTTATTTTCTTTTGTAGTAATTAACTTTCGAACAAATAATAAGAGTAGACTAGAAATAATTGAAGCCGTGTTACAATATCGTTCCTTCGTTCGACTCTATTCACAAAGGATCTATAAAATGATTTCTGAAATTGAACGACAAAGGCTATTTTCTGGCACATTTTTCCCCATCCGAAAATTAAAGGAGAAAACTTCAGAAGTTTCTTTTTCGGGGAATTAATTGATCCTCTACGAAACTTAAGGAATTATTCTGATGTTCTGTCGTATACATGATGTGAAAAATGTTCAGGTGAACTCTATAAGAGTTTTAATACTCAATTTCTAGGACACGGCAGGAAAATTACTCGCGTATATATTCGACAAACTTAGAGCAAATTACCATGTAATCAGCAAAAATGCTTTCCTTTGCTCTCTTTCACAAGGGTTGTACTTTCACTCTAGCTGCGCCAGGGAATTTCATTGCTCCCTATATGAGTTTATGAGCAACTCGGAAATATCGCTCATCCATCTTACCACAAAATTTGCTGAAAAGGGAAAATTACATTTCCGTACTCTCATGTGGCACGGACGCCTTTCTTATAACTTCAGATATTCAAATTAGGATGGAGCCGTTCACTTAAAAACATAGTTTAGTAGTAGTAATTTTCTGTGGGCGTGCTTTTGGGTTGCCCCATGATCTAATATATCTTTCGGTGGTTTTCTAGCAAAGTTGCAGAAAATATTTTTTTCTGGTAATTAGATAATAAAATTCAGTCCATATCTCCATTTTTTCATTTCGTCTTGGGAATAGCTGTGAGCATCTTGTTCTTGCTCCTGGTCTGGGTGTGTAAGTGTGGCTTTTATTTGCACGAAAAATTGTTTCTTAAAATAGCAAGGAGAATATTTAATAGCGTATCGAAAGCTCAATGATCTGTGTTGTATCTTGTTTTTTCTCTTGTTTCTGCTAAGAATAATTACGGATATATGAGCATTAGTCGTAGTTTTCACATCATATCAGATGTTTTGATTGTGATTCTGGTTCATGCAATCTATTAGGGGTATGAAAAATATTTCTGCGTTTTAAGGAGAAAGGAGACAGAAACTATCAGGAAACCAGTACACATTTATTCAACGAAATATTGGCCGTTAGCCTCAATGAGGTTTTTTCATTTTTGAGGTAACAAATGAATGCTCCTGTGATAGGAGGACTCGGGTTTTCAGCTGAAGAACGCAGTGACGGAATTTCCCCCTCTCTGGAACTGTGGCGAACAGCTGTTGGGCTAGGGCATGTTGCATAGAGCGAACCAGATGAAGTCTGAGGGTGCATATCCCGGGATTAGCCAGATGCGGTAAAATTTCCCAGTGTGATTGTTCAAGGGTTGATTTTGTAATGGCACCGACATGTGGTCTGGTATTATCGTATAACAGGATGACTGGGCGGCGTTATTTACCTGTCCATCGGCGTTTCTACTCGATCCCGGCCATTCAGTTTCATCAACTGATCGCTATATCATCGTGCAGTGATAGTTTCGTTTGCTTTCAACAGTTCGAAGAACAGCACTCCATGCATGCATATCCCACCATATACACAACAGCACCCTTTCCCCGTGGATATCCTGTTTTGCAGTGGATGTTGATGGCTGGCTTGGGTCGACCCAGGTTCGCTTGCATACGGGGTTGTCGCAATAGACCCAGTTTTCATCCCTGGTGACAACCTTCCACAAGAAACTTTTCCCTTTGAAACCTCTTTAGCAACGACATGCAGATGTTCAATCGTTGACCAATATTACGCTCCATTAAATTATGCGTAACCCACTTACAAACGTTCCGCCAGTTGCGTGGTCGATTGTGTGGCATTCTCTTGCAACAGCGGTTCCAGCTTCTCGTCTTCCAGTCTACCTGCACGTGGCTGGTCTTCCAAGCTTAGATCACTTTTCTTAAACCTGGCAAACAATTCTCGACCGTTTTGCCATACGCCTGACATATTGAACCATATGGGTCACTAGCAAGTTTCCCTAAATTAAACATGAATAACAAGCAGTGCCGCAAATGAATTTTATTGACCGCCATGCTTAGCTTCATGTACGAACTGACAGCACGTGTCACCGGCCGGTAAGACCCCTGCAGCATCTGCTAGAGGTAGCGGCGGAAACATTTGCATACCTTTAATATAAATATAACAACCTGAGAATAATCTTCAACGGCTGTTACAAATTCTCAGTGTTACCGCTTTTAGTAACTGTTGCTATTAACCTATGGATCTTGGTCTTTTGAAGACATATCTTCAGTTGGCGTTTATTAGGTCGTTCGGGAAGTAAGCGAATGCATTTTACTTACCACAAACCAAGAAATCGTCACAATATTTGAGGTTAATTATTAGTAGTTCCTTCCATTATCGTTACAAACAAACTGTGGGCAGTCCAGAAACTTAATTTAAAGTACAAAAGTAATTAAGTCTACGGAAAATGTCTGTGACGTTTATTGTTGTAACGAGTACCACACATATTCCTTTTTAAATTATCAAAAAAACTGCTGAAATCACAAGGATTTATTTCTGGTTAATACGGCAGTGGGGAAGCTCCATCGAATTGTTCTGTTCAGTAAATAAAGAGTCGAATGATCTGGGTCTTATGCAATGGTGCATTGTCAAGTACGTACGAGCATAGGTCGATGTACATTACGTAGCTCATTTCAAACTTTTTGCACACTACACAGGCGCTGCCCGTAGGATGATGCAATCGCTTCAATCGTTGCGCCAGTTGGGATTCAGATTTCAGTAGGCAAAGCTGTGTCTACGTTTGCTGGTTAATTCGTTTTTGCTCCGAAAAATTCTGCCTAGACATGGAGGAGGGAAGTGAATCAGGTCTGATCTCGCGTAGCTATCGCAGTAAGCAGTTCGCAAAAGGATTGGAGAATAATTGCTTACACGGTACGAGGCAGAAGGCGAGCAGTTTTTTGGACAGATTTGCTGCTATAGACGAAACCTGGATACAACATTTTGAACCAGAACTTGAATCTCAGTGCGCTCAGTGGAAACATCTAGAATTCCCTCGCCAAAAAAATTCTGTCGCCAACAATCGAAGGTTAAGCTGATGATGATTATGGTTTATTACAAAGTTGGAGTAATAGCAACGGACAGAGTGCCCGAGGGGACCACTGTAATAGCGGAATATTACAGATATGTTTCTGCAATAGGTTGTGCGCCCAAAGGTTCGAAAAAGGGGGCCCCACATTGCCAAAGCTGGTATCATCAATTTGCACGACAACGCGAGACCGCATGTTTCCCATACAGTAAGAGACATTCTGGAAAAGTATGGATAGGAATTGCTCCTCTATACGCTATACAGTCCCGACATGAGCCCAACAGACTATGACTTGTTCCAAAAACTGAAAAAGCCACTCCGCGGGAAAGGATTCAGTGTTATTCAGGATGATTCTAATAAGGTGACCGGAGTAATCCGCCGCCTCAACAATGGAGGTGTCCTGACTGGAATACAAGACTTGCCCAAACGTTGGGCCGCTGTCATAAAGAAACATGAAGAGAATACTTCGAAGGCCTGTAGAGGCATGTAAAACATTTCTTTTAAAGAGTAATTACCCTCGTATATCGCAATGTCCATGCTGGGATATGCTGCATGAAAAATGACTTATATCATGATGTTCTCATCATGCGTCTTTCAAAACACCGAGCCTTGAAAACCCGTACCGAGAATCAGTGCAATATTAAGCTGATGCAACTCTGCCCTAGGGTAAAGAAGCCGCTGAGAAACGGGTCCAAAGCAGGACAGTGGCTGATGTCGGTCCCTGGGTGTGTAATATTCCACATTAGTTTCATCTAAGCAGAAAAACCTTTTGAGCAACTTATTTTTGCGACTATGGCTGATGTCCTTTCCTGGGTGCGTAAAATTCCATCCGCGTTACATATATGAAGAAGAGCCTTTTAAGCGATTTACTTTTGCGACGATGAAACGTAAATTTACTCCGTGCATATTTGTAGCTACATTCATTCTGTACCGCGGTTATAGTGTGCTGTACTCCCGTCACTAGCTTGCTCATCAGGTCTAAGTCTTGTCAACACAGAGTAAACAGCTGTGTCTGGGAAGCCCAGTTAAAAGAAGGCAATGGGCACTGACCTTACAGGTTGCTGTAAGGTATCTTAGGTTCTTCGCTTGGCTTCTTGTCTGCAAGCTGAAATCGGCTAACCCCATCTTGAAGCATCTTTGGGTGATGTCCTGAATTCCTTATATTGTTCCATACAATTTTACACCACCGTTTCTATAAGAGAATGTGACCTGCTAACATCCACATAACGCACTGTGACGCACTATGAATATTGATATAAGACAGAAAACTGAAAAAAGAAAAACACTTAATACAGACATTTGAAGTGGAGCAGGAACATCAAACAGAGGTCATCGCTCTTTCCACGTTCGTAAGCGAGTCCCGGAAAATTCCTCATTGGCCGCCACTGGGAAACGAAACCAGGGTCTTCCAGCTACGCCCCGGATATGCTTCCACTGCGACCTCGAATTCCTCCAGACTCACACACACTAACTGCCAAGCCAATTTGGCAGGTTGCTTCTTGGAGCCCCGCACAATGCTGGGGATTCACCAAAGGTGGTAAGCAGCAACTGAAGAAATAATTAGAATGCGAATGAATAATTAATGCAGACATTTGACGTGGACCAGGAACATCAAGCAGAAGTAATCGCTCTTTCCACGTTTATAAGTGGATTCCCGGTGGCGGCCAATGAGAAAGTTTCCGTGACTCACTTACACAACGTGGAAAGAGCGATGACCGCTGCTTAAAGTAGGTTCTACGCAGCCGACAGACATCGCCTCTGTTGCCACTCCATGTTTTTTTAAGTGTACGCCGATTAATGTGTTCCGGTAGTTCCAGAAGCACCTAATCATTGTCACAAATGCGCTAACTGCTATTACTTGTTTTCTCTTAGAGGTGTCGAAATTCTATTTTCAGATATTGACATTCTTCGTAAGGATTTCTATTTTTTTTTTCAATTCTACTGTCTCCTAAGTTGGTCACATCCATATATGTGATTCTTTTTTCAATCCTATGATCATCTTATTCATAGGTATATTCATCATCTTCAACCATTCTAAATCCACTGCTAGATGAAAATCTCAAAAATCTTCCACACTAATCTGTCGTAAGCACATATCTCCTAGGTCACTCAGGTATTATATCTCTCTATTTCAAATTTTTACCACCTATCTCCCACGTTATCTTCTTCTGAGTGTTTTCCTATTTCTTGGCTTCATTTTAGTATCCTATGGTGGTCAGTGTTTCTAGCACTATGTCTAACCCAAAACCACTGGAGTGTCTTTACCTAGGCTATGATATCGCCCATTGTTGTCATTTTCCTGATCTATGAGTTCATTTTCCTTTCTTTCTTGGTTACACTAAGCATGCATCACTCCATGCTTCTTTCAGTTGTCTGAAGCCTCTGTATGACTCTTTTAGCTAAGGTTTGTGACATAACAGTGCTTCGGTTAAACAATTTTCTAATATCTGTTTTACTTTATGTTCTTTCTGCTGCATTAATTGCGGAGAAACGCATTTTTTGTTTTGCGTCGGGGCTTAAAGGCTCATTTGACGATATATGTCCATAATAATGTGTCTATCCTTAATTTAGTGCCACGGCCATAGATAAGATAAAACAGACAGAACATACTAGCCATGGGCAACCCACTATCCCCTATATTATGCGAAATCTACGTTCGTCAGTTTGGAGTAAATCTCTTTCAGCTCGGGAAATTTTATTTATGGATACGATATGAGATGATACTTTAGTTCTATGGAAATGAAAAAAATCTGAAGTTCCAAAATTAGTCAAATTTATTGATCCTGGCATTAAATTCAGCTACGAAACTGAACAACCGTTGCCTACCACTCCTTGAAATCCTGGTTATACGCTCAAATGGATTTTTCATAACTACTATTTTATAACCTTCATATGCCAAGTCAATCACATATGGCAACAAAAAGTCAGCTGCGTTTACATCATATCGCGTCACAGATATGTTGGGATGACGATGGTTTGAAAAAATAACTTAATTTTCTTAAACGTGTTGCAGTACAGAGATATAACGAAGTGAATTTCTCCGTCATTTTTGGTTTACACCGGGAATCGAACCCGAGTACGCTTATTCCGGAACAAGTCGCTCTACCAACTGAGCTACGCAGACATGTATTCTGATTCCTATCTGCCTTTATGTCATGTGCGTCCTGCTGGCAGGTACGTCACATCTCCCCCCCCGAAAGAGGGCCGGAAGCATGGCCCACGGATCAGCCGTGACCATGAATCGTTGCAGGCAGACAACCACTGAAGAACGTGCACTTGAGAACTCCCCGTCAATCTGGTGTGTGGAATGCAACGTCACACACATTTATTCTTCGAAGCACTGTAGAAGGGATTCTCTGATTTTTCCTATCTCGCGGTGTGGAAATAACATTACACCAATGCGAGATTTTGAACGGTCGGGTCATCCGGGTAGTTCGGGCGCCATTATAACGAAGTGCATTTCTCCGTCATTTTTGGTCTACGCCGGGATTCGAACCCGAGTACGCTTATTCCGGAACAAGTCGCTCTACCAACTGAGCTACGCAGACATGTATTCTGATTCCTATCTGTCTTTATGTCATGTGCGTCCTGCTGGCAGGTACGTCACAGAGAGGATATAACACTTCCATCGAGCAACCGTCTCTAACGACATTCCGGAAACTGAAGCTTATCCCCTCATTAACTTCTGAGTTGAGCCCATTACGAGATAATTTTATCGCTGTTCCGTTTCCGTGTGACTTTGTTTCGAAATTTCAAAAATTCTCAAAATCTTCAATTTTAAAGTGAATTTTAAACCCATGAAAAAATGAATTGTTTTGAATCAAAAGACCATGTCGAAGATAAAAACTCGTGAGGAATTTATCAAATCTCATGCAGATGTTAAGCTTCCTATATAGAGCAGACACGTAGAGCATTGCTTTTTCGATTAAAGGAGAACAAGACACACATTCAAAACTGTGACCTAATGAACTCATCGATGGCTAAAATCCGTTATGAAAATAGCCATAAATATCCCTTTGTAGAAGCGGAACTAATCGAAAGCAGGATTCAACCACCAAACATGATATTTTGGAAGCTTTCCATATATATCAGAATTTTTTGCAACTTGATAACGACATGCCATCCACATCATTTCTATGAAGCGCGTGTAAGAGATTAAGTAAAACCCGTGACTGCAAACACCGTTGGTGATACTACTGTATATGCGATTTCAATATTTACGTACCATTCCTCCAGATGAAGCTGAGCCAAAGCCAGGAGAAATTTTGAAAAATAAAGTGTTTGTGAGTAATGTTGTATTTCCTTAATATATAGAAACCCAGCAATTCGTGAAGACCGAAATCCGTAGTCAGACCCAAGAGTACGAGAAGTCGAAATATCTTAACCAAATACAAGAATACGAGGAGTTCTAAGCTTGTATCTAAACCCACCGTACCCAACAGCACGTGAAGTTGAGAGCTCGAGGTTTTAGCCTAATCGTAACAGGTGTCTGAAACCCACCAGTATGGTAAGTCCGAAGATTGCAACCAGAACTAAAAGTACGAGGAATACGAAGCCCGCGACTGCACCAAACAATACATTGTGTCCTAACCTCACGACCGCACACAACAGCACGAGAAGTTGTAATCCCGAGTTTAAGCCAAAATATAAAGAGTGTCCGATGCCCCGGACCAGATTCAACAGCGCGATAATTTGAAAGTCCGCAATCTCAACGACGGTGCATTTATTCTTTTACTAAACCTTCAGTAAATATTTTCAGAAACATTTCTTCTGTTTGCTTTTTCATAGATTTCGTTTGCGAACTTTTATTCAACGAATATATTAAACTTCATTTTCCATAGAGCCAATCTAAAGCCTGAGGCAAATTAGTTCCAATTTTAGCTTATTAATGTACTTCAGGTTTTCCCCATGTAGTGGCTATGCAAGACTTTCCCTATCTCTGTTCTATTGCATCGTTTTTGCAATCCTGTTCTTATTCTGCGCTTTAAAAATAGGTTTCTCTGAGAGAACTCAAACAGCAAACTTTTTAATTTGCGTTGATGAAATATTTCAAATCAGATCTTGTTTGATTTAATTTTTCGTTTTAATTTTTAAGGTTTTATATTTCGGGGAAACCTCGTTGGTTTTGCTAGATAGTTTTGTGAAAATATGTCTGGTTTCCTGAGCCAGTTACAAATCCCGTAGTCAAAGTTTCGACATTAATTCATTATCTTAGTATACGAGTATCTAAAACAAAGTTTACTTCAGATATTCAACTAAAGGAAGTTCTAAAAAAAATTACTTGATATAAACTAGAGATAAGTTTCGGCCAGGGAGAGCAACTTTTAAATGGAAATATACCTCTTATTTTAAGGTAATTTTATATACCATATAAATGCACTGAATTAAAAATCGAATAAACACAACCTTGTTATATTTGCCCGAGACAACTTAGAAAGATCAAGGAGTGATTCGTTTCTTTAATATACAGGTTTTTTCAGACTAAAATTTAAAAACGAAACTGTCTTATATTACGCTTTAAAGACTAAAAATATTAAAAATCTACATAGTTGTATAACAGAAAGTTAACTAGATTAAATAGCGCAGCTTACAACAACGGTGATCAAACAGCCTTCTTCGTGAGTTCAGATCTCTGCAGATGACGGGTTTCGTTTGGTCTCTGCGTCTGCTGTTTGAATCAACTGGTAATATCTGTCAAATGCAGATGTGGGTTTTATGGTAAAATCCAGTGCAAATCCTATTTCCTCTCACTTTTCCATTAAGGAAGATCTGTAGAAGACTGTTAGCAGTCTTTCTGATTACGTCACCTAACTAGCAGCTGTTCGTTCTTCTGTCGATCAAGGGAAGTTTGTGTCATGTCCTGCAGTCGGCTTGAGTGGTCACCAATTGCAATTGCGTAATATCAGCATCTCAACTGCAAGAATAAAATAATATTCTACTGATATCTGTTAAGTTCAGCTCATATTTGAAATAAAAATTTTGCATTAATAATCGAACACCAGTATCATTTTTCAGAAATTGGTGTTATTACGTCCTGAAACATTTAGTCTTAATCACGACCTCCAGTCTTCGTACAATACTCTCGGCCAGTATTTTTGTAAACGTCCGCTGATATGATTCACCATTCTGCCTTTTTCTGTTACATCTTCTGCACACACACACACACACACACACACACACACACACACACAGCGATAGAATACAGATTACCAATCCTGCGTAGCGTTCAGCCCAACTTTCCGAAACCTATGTTCCTGAGATAATCTGTAACAACGCGTGCAGTATGACATGGCCCGTTTTCTTACTGACAGAAGAACTGGTCTTCCCTCAAGCACTGCGACAACATTGGTAGTAGGGAAACGGTCTAGGACGTCAACGTACATCTCATCATTCATGGTTTTGCCCAAAATGGCTGATGGGCCCTACCCGAATGACGGAAGAACGACAGTATGCCATCTCGCTGCTACCAACAAAACTCATTATCTAGGAGGTACCATGCTTCTGGCATCCACCACACAAATACATGAAAATAACACTAGTAGCCTGTGTACCTTGACTCTACTGTCCAATGCACAGTTTTCTATGGCTCCAAAATCGAAGTTCCTTACAGCACGATAATTGTGGTACTGTTCGAAGTGATTAGTGGCTTATTTATGGCTGCGCAGCCACGGTAGCCCATGTCGTTCAAAGTCTATCGTACTGTACTTATGTCAGCATCAGGCTCAATAGTCTCACATCCTGTTTTCGTAATTTGAAATAATACTGACTAGCTTTCTGAGAACATAGTCCTTCGAAGAGTTCTTCTATTTCGTGGTGTTGTTTGCTTCAGATATTTACCTGGTCGTGTCTTGGTAGATTCAGCTCCATTCCGCTGCCATTTGCATATCATATCACCAAATATTGACCGAGGGAAGATCAGTGTCACATACGGAGCGATTGCTCATCTGGTACGTGTTATCAATCAGTTATGGTAATCATTTAACTATGTCGACAGAGGCATTTGGCATTCACGTGGTAGTTTCTCATCGTATCTCTACGAGCATAGTTATTGTTGGATCTATGACATAGTGCTTGCGCAGGACCTAATTCACTATGAAATATCATCAACGCGTTGATATCTTTATTTATTCGTATAAGCAGAAAGTAACGTTTTTTAAGAGTTACACTGGACAAACTAAGGGTGAGTAGTTTTATTGCACTATTTGTACTGAAAAGTATGCATGTACTGCCTTACTTCTTTGAATTCTGGTGAGGTAGCTTTCTACGTAGTAGTCTAATTTTCAAAGGGGATAATGTTCTTAAAGTAAAACTGTTTTGTACAACAAATTTCATTTGAAACTTTTACTTTCGGCGCATTGTTGCTTAACAACTAACGTCAAAGTGCCCTTACGTCCACGTGTTGTTTTCTTTGGATTGTGGGCTTAACGACCACCGTGAGCAACGCTGTAAGCAATCACCCAATTCTAATTTAGGGCCGCTGGCTCCAGGAAAGGGAGAGAGACAGTGCCGCAAGACAAACACAACATCCATGCGTCAGTGGGATCCGAACACAGACACATCTCTAACGAATGGCGGAAAGCCATTGCTTTGACCAATCTAATCCTTTTCAACGTCTTAGCAGTCGGAATTTAGTTGTGTAGATATAAACTTTCACGCATGAGCAAGCTTATTACCGCCGCCCCGGTGACGCAGTGGTCTAAGCGATGGCCTCTGATCATTCGTCCCAAAGAGGTCCGGGTTCGAATCCCGGTGAGGCATGGATGTTGTGTTTGTCTTACGGCACTCTCTCTGTCCCTTCCCTTTAACCAGTGACCCTAAATTACGGACGGGCGACTGCTTATAGCCCATTGCGTTGCTCACGGTGGTCGTTAAACCTCCGATACAAAAAAAGCTTATTACCGACTGAAACTTATTAATAACAAGGAACTGTACACCAATTACACTTAAAATAGTACCAGTAATCCGAATTTCTCGGCGAAAAATATATATCAAAGTTTCCAAGCATTCGCACATCAAACAGAGCGCTCTTTCGAGGAAGGTAGACAGCTAACTGGCTACTAAATGTAGACAAGTAGTCTGCAGCTTGAATGTCTAGAGTTACAGTTGACTGTAGACTCTAAAGGCCGCCCCGGTGTCGCAGTGGTCTAAGCGATGGCCTGTGATCATTCGTCCGAAAGGGGTCCGGGTTCGAATCCCGGTGAGGCATGGATGTTGTGTTTGTCTTACGGCAGTGGCTCTCTCCCTTCCCTGGAACCAGTGGCCCTAAATTAGGGACAGGCGAGTGCTTACAGCCCATTGAGTTGCTCACAGTGGTTGTTAAAACTCCAATCAGAAAAAAAGACTACAGAGTTTGACTGTCTACAGTTTACTAACTGTAGACAAGGAAGGTAGACAGTTGTTGTTTTTTATTGGAGGTTCAACGACCACCGTGAGCAAATCAATTGGCTATAAGCAGTGGC
This sequence comes from Macrothele yani, assembly GCA_039090855.1. Taxonomy (NCBI): domain Eukaryota; kingdom Metazoa; phylum Arthropoda; class Arachnida; order Araneae; family Macrothelidae; genus Macrothele; species Macrothele yani. Next base: position 144,423,075 of record CM077002.1, read on the forward strand.
CCGTCCCTTATTTAAGGCCACTGGTTGCAGGGAAGGGAAAGAGACATTGCCGTAAGCAAACACAACATCCATGCCTCATCGTGATTCGAACCCGGACCCCTTTCTGACGAACGATCAGAAGTCATTGCTTAGACCACGGTGCCACCGGAGACGGGCAATAGGCAGCTGCCTAACAGTTAGCTGTCTCTGTTTATTTTCCTTGAAATAGCCATCTGGTTGATGTGCGAAAGCTTGGAAATTTGGATTTATATTCTACGCCAATAAATTCGGATTACTAGTACTATTGTAACCAATTTAAACTTCTGGGAGTTTGTGGCCACCTGTGTATTCTTTGGTTATCGTCAAAATTGAAATATGGAAAAAGATCTGTGAAATTGTTCCTAACACAGGTTTTTTTTTTTTTTTTATTGGAGGTTTAACGACCACCGTGAGCAACGCAATGGGCTATAAGCAGTCGCCCGTCCCTAATTTAGGGTCACTGGTTCCAGGGAAGGGAGAGAGCCAGTGCCGTAAGACAAACACAACATCCATGCCTCACCGGGATTCGAACCCGGACCCCTTTCGGACGAATGATCAGAGGCCATCGCTTAGACCACTGCGCCACCGGGGCGGCTAACACAGGTTGAAGACCGTTATTAAGTATGAAAACGGTGGTAGGCCGCTCCAATGGAGCAAAGTTCTAAGCGTTGGCTTCAGACCATTCGTTCGATATGAATCTGGGTTCGAATCCAGATGAGGTATGGATGTTGTGTTGTGTTAAGGCATCGGCTCTCTCTCTCTCTTTCCTGGAATCCGTGAGCCCAATTTAGGGACGAGTGACTGCCTATAGCGTATCGAGTTTATCACGGCGGTCGATAAAGTGTAAAACCTAAAATAAAGTGCCAGTTAAATTTTTTTTTTTGATTGGAGGTTTAACGACCACCGTGAGCAACTCAATGGGCTATAAGCAGTCGCCCGTCCCTAATTTAGGGTCACTGGTTCCAGGGAAGGGAGAGAGCCAGTGCCGTAAGACAAACACAACATCCATGCCTGACCGGGATTCGAACCCGGACCCCTTACGGACGAATGATCAGAGGCCAACGCCTTAGACCACTGCGCCACCGGGGCGGCCCAGTTAAAATATCATCGTCCCTGCAGCTTTCCTATAACTGAATTCACTTTACTAGAAGTACTTCTGCAGTGCTGTGATGTCCTTCTGCAGCATTTGTCGACGCGTTTGTTTACATTAGAAATTGTGGCTTCCGTTACGAGATATAAGCATTTCCTCAATAATTCTCCCGCGGCAATTGCTGTCTGGTTTGCTTTTCCCTTCATTTTGAGATGAGTTCCATCACTCATCTCAAAATAAGCTGTGTCGCCCCATACACTGAGGATGTACCTGCTGTGCATTGGTCTACAACGTTCGTAAAGGACATATTTTAAGAATCAAAGAAATGCATTTCAATCAGACATACATGAAATACAAATGAACGAGTGAAACCTCCGAATACGAGGGTCATTACAAAAGTTCTGCGCACCTTAATCTAAAACGGAAGGGGATGATGCTATCGGGAAAATGATTGCGTCATATCAAGGTCAAACTCTCAGCAACGCAGTGGTGTTAAACCGACTCGCTATCATTTGCTGTGTGGACGTGGGAGTGTTTGGAAATGGAAGCCTGAAACTCCTCAGGTCGAGTCACGGCGTTAGACCAGCACCCGTACGTGAAAATAGAAACTCTGTGAGGAAATTCTCCGTCACAGATCCACACTGTCTTGCAATACGTTTGTGGGGAAGAAACTCTTGTTCGAAGCACAGTTTCTTTCTAAGGGAAAAACTCAGACCAAAATTTCATCAAAATCGCCCCAACTTGTCAGAAGCGGGAGAGATTTTGCTGCATGACAACGCATCGTGTCATCGTGCAGCCTCCGTACGGGAACATTTGTCGAAATATGGCTGGGAAACTTTATCCCACCCACCATACAGCCCTGACCTTCGTCCAGCCGACTTTGATTTCTTCCCAAAGTTAACAAATAGGCTCCATGATATCCGCTACGAATCGCTGGACGAACTGTCATCGGATGTGATTCGAGTAATACGACAGCTGAACAAAGATGGCGTACTATAGGAGATCCGAGACCTACTTCACCGCTGGCAAGCTGTCATTAGCAGCGGAGGGGAGTACATTGAACGGCAATAAGGTACGTTTTATCCGTTACTTCACACTTTCCTCAAAAATAGACAGTGTGCAGAACTTTTGTTATGACCTTCGTAACGGTCGCTGCTCGGATCGAGAAAAAGTGACCGTTCTTTTAAAATGCCGTTGTTCGAAAGTTAGGCCTATGGTAACATTGCTAGTTCGTTGCTTTGGTACAAAAGGATAATAATTGTTCAAACCTTACCCACAAATAAAATGTTTTCAGAGCTTTCTCCAAAGGTAGAATGCTGAATGAAACTCAATATGACAATTTACCCTCCTCAGACCTGCGATGAAGTTCAATACCTGATATTTTAAGACATGTTTGAAAATTGATGTTTACTGCACTGTAAACTGAAAAGAATATTTACTTTTTCATGGAAACGAGGGGAGCTACGGGGATTTGTATCACATGTGATACATCAGGACCGAGATTATGTAATTGAAATATTTAAGAATTCGAAAAACACTTTTTTAATTAATCGATTTTCAAGTTATATTATGAAATACTATAATATATCATAATTTATTTTTTATGGAGCAATTTGAAAGAATTTATGGAGCCATTGAGACAAGTGAACGCCTTACAGTCTGAACACCGTACTGTGTTTAACTCATTGCAGTTTGAATTTCGGCATCTCCTACTGTGGGCGCTGTCTGCAGTCATCTCAGGTATGGCATACACGCTTATTTCGAGCTCAATCATGTGGCATAGATGTAGAAAGAATCCTACGTTTAGGAAGTGCATCTCCTTCTGTGGGCGCTGTCTGCAGTCATCTCAGGCATGTCTTACATGCTTATTTCGTGCTCAATCATGTGGCATAGATGTAGGAAGAATCCTACGTTTAGGAAGTGGTTTGTTATCATCTAAGGATTCGTCAGAAAAAATGAATAATATTATTACAAAGGAAACTTTCAAGTAATGATGACACCAGTTACGCAGGCCCTGATTTACGGGAGGGCACGCGGGGCACGTGCCCAGGGCCCCCGATTTGGGGGGGGGCCCAAATTTGAATTAAATGTGTACTCAGTTAATGGGAATTTTATGTGTGTATATTCAAAATTTATTTTTTTTACTTTTGCATGCTCATGAGTCATGTGTTTATAGATGTGGTACTTACACGCAATGAGTTTGAGTTTCGAATTTCACGTAAACACGTGGCCATTAATGAGTTTCAGTGGTTTAATAACCTTCAGGTGGCCATTGAGAAAGAGGATCGCTTCCATTGATTCACGTGCCTTTTCTTGCTTTTCCGAACGCACCTAAACTCAACTGATCCTTCAACTTCCTGCACACGGCTTGTCGCTGTAGTAACTATAACCACGAAAGCTTGGTTGTATTTTGTGTTACGTTTCTTGTAGTCTGATGGAATGTTGAATATTTCTTAATTTTATATATAATCAAATTTAGTCAGTTGTAACAATATATTTAAGTTGGATTTTTTAACAGTTAAATTATGTCAAAACGTACATATTTATCCGGCAGTGCTAAACGGAAAGCCAAACAATTGAAACTGAAGGATGATGACCTGCAGCATGGTAGCATTGAGCGTTTTGCCATTAAAAAATTGGATATTTCACTTGGTCCCAAAAGTTCTACAAATTCATCTGATTTTACTACTGGTGAGTCTCTTGAGTGTAATTTGTCTTTGGAAGCCAGTAATCTGACTTCAGAATCATCTAACATCACAGATGCTCCTAATTTGGGAAATCTTTTGAATTCATCTAATGATGAGAGCACAAGTTTCACAATGAATGCAGTGGATCCTGCCTTATGGGGAGAAATTACAGAAGAAATGCGCAAATGCTTTTTGAGCAATCCACCAGTCTAAGATTTGAAATTGCTGGCATTCACAGGGAAGGATATATGTGGTAAAAAACGTTTTCTAACAGAAGGTAATTTTTTCAGAATAAAAAATAATAATGAGAAGGTAAAACGCGACTGGCTTCTTTTATCCCCATCAACTTGTTTACTATTCTGCTGGATATGCAAATTGTATGCTAGGAGCACTACAGCATTAGGATCCACAGGTTTTTTGACTGGAAGCATGCAAGTGAACGTCTTACAGAGCATGAAAATTCACACATACACAGGCAAGCAGTATGTGACTATTCATCACGCATGAATGCTTCTGCACGCATTGACTGTCAGATAGTTATGCAGTATCGGAATAAATCCAAGTACTGGCAAGATGTTTTGCATAGAGTTGTTGCAACAGTTAAGTATCTCTCAGTTCGTGGGTTGCCAATGTATGGTGATGATGAAACAATTGGGTCAGTTCAGAATGGAAATTTCCTGGGCTGCTTAGAATTAATTGCAGAATTTGATCCATTCTTAGCTCAACACTTGGAAAAATGTGGGAATCCAGGAAGTGGTAACACCAGTTACTTATCTTCAACATGTGTGGATGAATTTGTTGAATTAATGGCTGTACGTGTTTTTAATGCCATCACTGATGAAATAAAAATGTCAAAATATTTTTCTGTCATAGTTGACTCTGTTCCAGACATTACACACATAGATCAACTGGCTTTTATCATAAGGTATGTCATCAAAGATTGTGAAGCAAAAGAACGGTTTTTGACATTTATTCCATTCCATGGACATACTGCAGAAAACATTACAAATACCATGATATCTTTTCTACAGGAGTCTCGCCTGAATATTATGAATGTCAGAGGCCAAAGCTATGACAATGCCAGCAACATGTCTGGCAAGTATTCTGGTGTTCAAACACGCATTAGGGAAATCAATCCACTAGCGGAATATGTGCCATGTTGTGCTCACACTTTAAATTTAGTTGGTGTGAATAGCATAGATAGTTGTGGTAAAGTTCTCTCTTTTTTTCACATTGTTGCAAAAACTCTATACTTTTTTTTCTGCATCAAATGGAAATTCATCACTCACACTGAAGAGTCTGTCAGTTACCAGATGGTTTGCAGATGCTGCAGCTACACGATCAGTGAGGAAAAATTATCTTGAAATAGAGAAAGTTTTAGTATTTCTGTCAGAAAATGTAGATGATTCTCCAGACAAGAGATGAAGCAAAATCACTGCTGAAGAAAATGCGAACAATGGAAATTTCGATCAGCACAGTTGTTTGGGACACAATACTTCAAAGATTAAATTGTGCAAATCAAACTTGCCAGAATCCAAAAGGAAATATTTCTGAAGTACCTAAAATGTTCCAGTCGTTAATTGAATTCATTCAGTTCGTGAGGGAAAATTTTGAATTCTATGAAGAGGAAGCTAAAACATTAGTGTCTGAAAATGTGCAATACCATGGTCATGATTCCCGAAGAAAGAAAGTGTCCAAGAATAAACACCTAGATGAATGTAACAGTGAACATATAGAACTCAGTGCAAGGGATATATTTAGAACTCAGGTTCATTATGTGCTTTGTGATGCTTTAGTCACTCAGCTTTTAAGCAGAAAAAGTGCTTATGAAAATATGAGAAAATTTGATTTTTTTACAAAAAAATCAAGATCTGAAATTTTTGAAGGGGCAAAAGCATTGCAGGAATACTATAACAATGGCTTTGAAGTTCAGTTTGCCGATGAGTTTCTGCAATTCTCCTCAATGATGGGGAGCATGCAACCATTCTCCAAATGCTGCAAACTTTGAAGGTAAACAATTTAGAAGCCGCATTTCCGAACACTGAGACTGCACTTAGAATGTTCATGACATTACCGATTTCAAATTGTACAAGTCAGAGATCATTTTCTTTGCTGAAAAGACCTAAAAATCCCTTACGATCAACCACGCGACAAACAAAACTGGCATTGTTAGCTCTGCGTCTTTGGAGAGTGATTGACCGTCTTTAAATTATGATTCTCTGGTACATGACTTTGCATCTAGGAAATGTAGAAGAAAAATATTCAACCCAACTGTTTCGTCCTGATATAGGAGGTAAATTTTCAATTGTTTTTATTCATTCCTAAAAATAAAGAATAGTAACCGAGTTATTACAAATAAAAAGAACTGGTGCCCAAACACAGCACTTTGTCATCGTATTGTCAGTTTTGTTTGACATTGGACAATTTGTTCATTCATGTCATTATGTGATCATTAGATTTTGGTAAAAATTGGGTAAATGTGTCGTTTAGCATGGTAAATTATTTGGCCGGAAAAGTTGTAAAATTTCTGAAAAGTGTGACGTACAGATTCTAAAATATGCAGTGTAAGGTGAAATGGTGAAAAAATTTCATTGTTAGAATGAATATTAAAGATGTTTACCAAAAAACTTGAACTCCAAGTATGACGAGTCAGCAGACGCTGCGGGAGGCCTTAAACAACGCTGAGGCGTTGACATGAAGCTGTGCTCCATTGAAAGGAAGGATCGCTGCAGCCAGGGCATTCACGGGCGGAATAGTACAACAGGAACCGGGTACGCTGTTGTCAGGAAAGAGTAGTGCTACGCTACAGAAAATAGTTAATTTCGGTGTCAGTTCTTGACATCGCAATCGGACAGTTTCTTGTTGTTTTCACATGGGATTCTTTGATGCTGAATGTATGAACTCATTTCTCCGTGGAAGCTTTTTTTTTAGTAATCAAACTTTCACTTTGAGACTTGCCATCTAACTTCCGTTAGAGAGAATGCGACACCTACTCTAACGCTTTTCTAGAAACAAGAAATGCATGTGCATACTTACTATTTCGTATCGCGGAATTACATGCCAAAGAACGAAGACAGTCTCTGCTTGTTTCTTTAAAAAGTGAGACAGAAATTACAAACCACATTCTTTAGCGTAGCAGTATATTCTGTTACTCTTTCCTGACAAGAGTGTACCTGATTCCTGTTGTACTCTTCTGCTCATGAATTCCCAGCCGCAGCAAACCTTGCTTTCAACGGAGCAAAGCTTCAGGTCGTCGCCGCAGCGTGTGTTTACTTATCCTACTTGGACTACTTGGAGATAAGTTTTTCGGTACACATCTTTAATATGCTTTTTTTTTTTTTAATTTTACAACTTTTCTGACTAAATAATTTAGGACGCCGAAGTACAACACATTTACCAAAAATTTAACTGGACTAAGTGTTCCCCTCAGCTTTTCAGATTATTATTATTATGTTTTTTTTTATTTATTTATTATTTTTTTTGTGTGTAACTCTGACTCTTCCTCATCAACACAAAATTTTATGTTTTGCAGTTTTCTGATATATTGATCATGATGCGCTGATTTGATCTTGGTAGAAACCGGGAAGCTGGAAGTAGGAGTTCCCATAGCACTTTTTCAATTTTTTTATGCAGCTTCATTTCTCTATTTATGAGGAAGTCCAGTGGAGGTCACCATGAATTTTTTTTTTCTTGTTTTAGTTCACATTTTTTGTTGGATGCATTGTTCTCATGTTCTAGACGCAAGAATCAGTACATTGCAAGACCACAATATTCATTAAAATTAAGATGTCCATCCATTTTGTCATAGATATATTGTTATAGTTAGAGTCTATGGGGGTCATTAACACCACAAACTACTGATCAACCAGTTGTCCCCGCACAGCCAGAGTTGTATACAAATAAAATGTATCTGCGTACACAGCTATTGAAACAGAAGACTCGCTGCCAACCCGCAAACCATGATAACAATAGAATAAGATAATTTAAAGGAAAATTAATAAAACAAATAATTATTAGAACATTACAGATTCCAATGAGGACAAAATAGGACATTCTAATTGAATGCACAGCAATGTGTGTAAGATGGACTTTTATGGCAAAATATTAAAATATTGGACTACGAACCTCATAAAAACAAGTGATTAATTAAAGAAAGTTTTTATATCCAGAAAAACAGTTCTATTAATGAACCTTCAAAAATTATAAATATGATTTTCAACAAGTTAATTCAAAAATACTGGACTTACAAAATGCATAAGGAAATATTTTTATTTAATTGGCAACTGAAAGAGGAACCTGGCAATAAAATTTAAATTCTGTGTAAACAAAACTTTTAATACAGTTCGTATACATTGAGAACAGGCCTTGATAAAATCTAGAGGCCAGAAATATCTGTAAAAATAAAAGAAATCAGAAGATTTGAAAAATAATTAAGTTCTTCAGTTGAAATAGAATTAAGTATATTAATCTGAGTAAAGCGTTGAGTAAGTGTTTTAATTGCTGTATCAAGGCCTAACATTTTTATTTTTTTAATCTACATGCAAAAACTATCTGTAAACCGGCTAATGATTTGGAAACAATCAGCGTACGCATGTACTTCTACATTCTGCTACTCTGCACACAGTGACTATTATTTGGTCGATAGAGAATAAAGAGGGGGGCCCAGGAAATTTTTTATGCCCTGGGCCTCGCATGTAGTAAATCGGGCCCTGCAGTTACGTGAACATCATTACTTGAAATTTTCTCTTAAATTATATTTATTAAATATTACATAGATTGTAGAAAATATTTAGTAAATACAAGTGTAAACACCCTCTAAAAATAACTCATAATTTTTTTCCGACACGATTGGAAACCATTGCATCACTAGTGATACAATTGTTTTTAAGAAGTTACTACTATCTAATATATTGACGAAACTAAACTTATTTATTTTAAATAACTAACTTATACATATCAAAATGCAATGTATATACTTAAATAGATATAAAATGTTTAATAAGGTAGTTATAAAACACTTACCACGACCATGTGAAGACATCGGGATTTTCTTACAAGACGCCGCTACAAGTCACGAAAGTTGATTTGTGTCGCCATTTATTGACGATAAGAGGAAATTTAGCAAAGTATTTTAAATAGTTTCACATGTGATGCAACCGGTTCTGGAAGATTTTCTGCTGTTCGGCATTTTTTAAAAACTTGTGAATCCATTGTATGACATGTGGTACACGAGAACCGAGGAAATTAAAATGAAATCATGGAATAGAGGATTTTATGCAAGTGCTGTCTGAGCCGTTGTTTCAAACTTCCCTTTAGAAATCTAAAGCTGAGAGGAGAAGTCTAGTCTACGTTAAGGAAAAGATAAAAAAAAAGTTAAAAAAGTGCTGGACAGTGAAGTAGAACTGCACAATTAGCTAACTGGGCGCCAAAAAAAAAAAAAAAAAAAAAAAAACAACAGAAACATAACCCACAGGGGACATTCAAAGATACATCGCCGCCAATATTCAACGCACCATCCCCATCCGGTAGCGACTGCATCATACACTGGAGCTGGAGTTCGCCTTACGTAGAACTAAACCTTAATTTTTTTTTATTTTTTTTTGATTGGAGGTTTAACGACCACCGTGAGCAACTCAAAGAGCTATCAGCAATTGCTCGCCCCTAATTTAAGGCCACTGGTTCCAGGGAAGGGAGAGAGCCAGCGGCGTAAGACACATACGACACCCATGCATCACCGGGTTTCAAACCCGGATCCCTAGGGCTCGCACAACTGATCAGAAGCAATCGCCTTGACCACAGCGCCACCAGGGCGGCTTATTCCTTTCCAATAATTTTCGCCGAAGTATCGAAGGAAGTTCGAAAAATCCTAAAGGATAAAGAGTCCGTTGGCCGCTGTTAAGCGGTTTTGCTGTTTGAATGTTATTGTTAATGTTAATCCTACGGCAGTTCTTCTGTACCAGTGCTGAGACGGGCCTAGCCCGTAAGCCCGAAGTCGAACTCGTGCTCAGGCAGGCTCCGTCTACATAATATTTACTGCGGTTTGGGCTCAGGCTCTGCGGGATAGAGAATCTTATTCTTTTCTTTTTAAACGCGATTTCGAATGATTTAGCATATTCTTACACTTTCGAGTTATTAAAGAGGTTATTTGGCTACTGAGTCTGGGAGCCGAGTGAGGAGTCGTGAGGGCTATTTACTCTGAGATTAAATAGCGAATGCCATACAACACGCATTAGCGGATTTCCAAGGCGAAGGAAAAGTTTCTTTAAGAGTTATATAGACACTAGATAGCAGATAGTACCCCGACGAAAATTTTCCCTCTCCCTCCAGGCGACAGCTTCCTCATATTTCTATTAAGCAAAGTGCGATACCGCACAGGTGGCGCAGTAGTCTAAGCGATGGCTTATGACCATTCGTCCAGGAGGGGTCCGGGTTCGAATCCTAGTGAGGCATGGATGTTGTGTTTGTCTTACGGCACTGGCTCTCTCCCTTCCCTGGAACCAGTGGCCCTAAATTAGGTACGGACGACTGCTTATAGCCCACTGAGTTGCTCACGGTAGTCATTAAACCTGCATTCCAAAAAAAAAAAGAAAAAAAAAAAACGAAGATTGCAGAGCCGCATTATCTTCCAGGACACGATCGCCCGAGTTTTCTGGATGCCCGGCTAACTGAAGCAACTCAAAAGGAAACGGATTGGTCAAAGAAAATGTACGACTATACTATAGAAACAGATAGATACGCCGTCCTACGGGGGCGGATCCAGGTATTTCGTGAGGGGGAGTTGCAAGTGTCAGGAATAACCGGGGACCATTCTGATACTTTCCCGCAAAATGAAAAAGTTTTCTTAGTATGACTATAAATTCTTCCAGTTAATTAACGAAAGTAATATACTTTTAAGTAATGCTTTCTTTTACGAAAAATTATTAAATTTGTTATTAAAACCTAAAAAATCGAAGATTTTCCTTGGTTTTTGAGTGGGGATGCGCGCCTTCAGCTCCTCCCTCTGGATCCGTCGTAGCTGTTCCCACTCGCACAGTAGAGAGAAACATTGGTTAATTGCAGGGAGAAGACGAAGATAAGTCTCGAAGAGGAGATTTTTTTTATTAATGCCTTAACGAATAAGTCATAATTTTCGGTCTCGATCGGTCCCGGGCTCTCTCTTTCAATATGAAATCGGGGTTCGGGCTTTTAAAATTGAGTCCGTTCTCAGCACTGTGTGGAAACACAAGTTTGTCCGCGACGGTCATCGAACCCGTGTTCCCTCACTCCGGAGTAAGTCGCTCTCTCAACTGAGCTACGCGGACAGAATGTCACGCTGCAGATTTGTCGTCTTGATACATGTTTTCAATTCTGTACTAAGTCACATCATCTCCCTCTTAATATTTTTTGTCTTTGAAGCGAAGTAGGAAATTTTCATTAATTCCAAGCAATGTGTGGAACAAACCACACATTTTTCGAAGAACCCAACGGCCGGTGGCATCCATTTTCCACAATCGGGCGCAAATGTGAAAAGTTGTCGGCGACGAATGTTGAATTCCCTCACTCTGGTGCAAGTCGCTCTACCAACAGAGCTACGCGGACATAATATCATGCTGCAGATGTGTCGTCTTGACACATGTTTTTATCTCTGTAGTACGTCACAACTGTTCTGTACCAATCAAAACTTGCCTTTGCTCCGGGGTTACCGTTGTTCGGAGGTGTCCATTAATGGAGGTTTGACAGCAACTTAAATAGGAAATACCTTCTTATTTCTTCCATTAAGTGGTTTTAATTATATTTATCAATTCATTAAACTCGGTACTAAAGCCCAATCAAACGAACGAAGAACGCTGTTCGCTTTATCAAAGTGTGGTATCACTGTCTTCTAAACACAAGCAGGTTTAGAGAGTCACTTCAACTGCGTAATTAAGACACCCCCAAATAAACGAAGAACGCTATTTGACTATACGAAGCCTTATTATTGTACTCGCACACATTCTTTTGAATTTCTCTGTGAAACTATTTTCATCACTTACCTAGTGGTACACTGAGCGTCATGATAGTGAACGTTAACAAATCCACCGATTTTCAGCACAGGAAGTAAAACCCTTTGCTATTTAAATAAATTAGGCATCGCAAACGTTTACATTAATAAAACGATTCTCTAAAGTCTATCATTTAAAATACACTCACGGATAATGAAATTTGAGCACACAGAAGAAAACATGCTACAACCGCAAACTTTGTAAATAGCTAGAGCTCGTACTGGTATGCAAATGATCAACGTTTGGAGTGATTGCGCATGACCGCACACCCTGTGGTGGCCGTGCAGGCACGAACGGGCAGCCTTATAAACCGGCATGTAGTCGATGCCCCATGAAAGCGAAACCCACCGGTCGATGCAAGCAAGAGTACAGAGTGACAAGAATGCCGAGTAGACGCCAGAGGCCTCGATTTACGGAACTTACACTTTGTGAGACGCCCGATCATCGGGCTGAAAACCGCAGGTTGATCGGGGCGCCGTATAGCACGTCAAGTGGATCGTTCTGACCATACCTTCCGACTGTGTTGGAAGCAGTGGATAGATGACGGCACCATAGATCCTCTCTATCGGTGGTCCAGGAAGACCACCGATAGAGAGGATCTATGGATCGAACTGCAGACACGGACGGATCCCAATGGAACCCGGTCCACTATACAGGCAAATGTAGCGGCTCCTGTGTTTAAAAAAAAAAAAAAAAAAAAAAAGAAACGTCATATGTTTCAGCGCCAGTCTCTGTATATTTTGGGTTTCTAGCTTTGTGTATACAAACTAAACTGCCGATTCGATACACACATACTAAACTTGTTTTTTTTTATTGGAGGTTTAACGACCACATTGAGCAACTCAGTGGGCTATAAGACATCGCCTGTCCCTAATTTAGGGCCACTAGCTCCACGGAAGGAAGAGAGCCAGCGCCGTAAGACAAACACAACGTCCATGCCTCACGGGATTCGAACCCGGACCCATCTCAGACGAGTGATCGGAAGCCATACTAAACTCCAAAGTTACTACATCACCTACAGAAATTATGCAAATCAAAGAAAATACATACACTGAGCTGGAATCTTATCCACATATTAGGTTCCGAACTCTTTATATATATATTTTTTTTAATTAAGGATTCAGCGACCACCGTAAGCAACTGAATGGCCTATAAACAGTTGCTTGTTACGAATTTAGGGCCACTGGTTCCAGAGAAGGGAGAAAGAAAGTGACGTAGGACAAACACAACATCCATGCCTCACCGGGTTTCGAACCCAGCCACTTCTCGGACGAATAGTCATAAGCCAGAAACGAATCTGCGATCCCAGCTCCCCTTACGTGTGCTGCCATAATCACCGAACCCTCGTGGGCGCCGTTTGCAGTGGTGCCAGACCAGAGCGACGTAGAACGCCACAGACGGGCGACGTGTGGTGTTTAGCGATGAGTTCCGCTTCGTGTTGGGGACAGATGATCATCTTGTCCGGCTATGGAGATCCCCGGGTCACGGCACAATATCAAATATCAACCTCACTATCGACCGCCACACCTACCACTGCAGACATTATGGTCTGGGGAGCCATAGCCTACGATAGCCTACCAGCTCTAGTAGTGGTACGTGGACCATTGCCGGATCAGCGGTATGTGGATGAGATCCTACGGCCCCATGTGCTCCCATTCCTGGCCGGGATTCCAGGTGCACTTTACCAGCATGATATCGCGCCCGCACACGGCTCCGGTTTTCCTGCCTGCTAACCAGGCATGTCCCATATCGAACATGTGTGGGAGCAGTTGAAACGCCGGCTGCCGCCGTGCCCCAGTATCCGGGATTTGGAGCACACCCTCCAACACTTTTGGGCCAGCCTGCCGCTGGACAACATCAGGTGTCTGTTCGATTCCATGTCGGACCGTATTGCAGCATGTATCTAAATAAATACATCGCTCTTAACCACGTTCTAGAAACACACAGCAACCGAAAAATTGTTTATCAGCCGCCGCTGTGGAATTGAACCAACAGAACTGTGGATATCTAGCCGAGTGCGTTACATATACGCCACGGTGGCCAACAATCCACGGTGCTATGTGTACGTTTAAGTCAGCTTCCGACATCATAAATCCGTAAAATGGGCTCAGCTACTGAGACGTCTCCATCTGGTGGGCATTAACGGCACTAGCTATATATATATATATATATATATATATATATGGGATGTAAGGTCAGGTGATGCGTAACATCACAGCCTCTCCTTGACAAATGTCAACCCCGCCTTCTCGTGGTACATCCTGTTCCCACTAAAGGGGCTCTGACGACCGCCAATAGCGGTATAACTATACCATCGGGATTAGAGGAAATGCTATCCCACACTCACCAACCCGCTTGGCCAGCGTGGTGAGTTATGGCCAAACCCCTATAAAATCACTCCACAACTTAAATCTTGGCCCTCAGTCTCCGGCAGTTGGAATGTACCTGGCCAAGGCAGCGGACAGTGCGACATGAAGGCAGAGGGTGCTAAGAATCCCCGGAGGACCGGACTAGGCTGCCATCTGATGCTGACCTTGGCTACGTATAACGGACGCTCCCTGTCTTCTGATTCAAGGCTTCTTGAATTGGAAGAGGAACTACAAAGGATCAAGTGGGATATGGTCGGGCTAAGTGAGGTAAGGAGAAAAGGAGAAGATCTCATTGAACTGAAAAGTGGACATCTCTTCTACTATCGTGGGACAGATACTGGCAGAACTAGTGGTGTTGGATTTATAATAAACAAGAAAGTGAAGGATAAAGTTGTAGAAGTTGAAAGTTCCTCTGACAGAGCTGCACGACTCGTTATTCAACTCTCGAGAAGATACCAGGTTCAGATTATTCAAACTTATGCACCCACCACAAGTCATGCTGAAGAAGAAATTGAAGAATTTTATGAGGAAATTTGTGATTTAAATAATAAAGGTAAGCAGCACTTGAATATAATTATGGGAGATTTCAATGCAAAAATAGGGCAACGGCAACAGAATGAAACTTCAGTAGGTAAATTTGGTCACGGCAACAGAAACCAGCGTAGAAATACTCTCGTAGAGTTTGCAGAGGCAGAACGGTTTTTCATCTTGAACTCCTTTTTCAAGAAAAAGCCACACAGGAAATGGACATGGAGACATCCAAATGGGACGACAAGTGAAATTGATTTTATTATGTGTAACAAAAAATTCGTCATAGAAGACTGCAGTGTGCTAAACAAGTTCAACACAGGCAGTGACCATAGATTGGTGAGATGTAAGATGCACCTCAACACTAAACTCGAACGTAGCAAGCTCATAAGACAAACAAAATGTATTGACATAACCAACCTTAAAAAACACCATAATACCTTCAAATTGGAACTGAAGAACAGATTCTCTGCTTTAGAAGGCCTAACATCGGAAGAAGTGGATATTTCTGAAGTTAACATAAAGGAACCAAAGCTCTTATGGAAACAGCAACAAAATTAGCCGGGTCTAAGAACAAATTGCATGTGAAGAAATTATTAGGAAAAACCAAAATGTTGATGCAAAAAAGAAGACTGATGAGGACAACTAAAGAAGATGTGACTTCCAAAGTGGAATATAGAGAGCTATGCAAGACAGTACGAAAAAGTATCACTGAAGACGTAAGGAAATTCAACTGTGAACTAGTGAGGAAAGCAATAGAAAACAACCAAAGCCTAAAGATAGCAAAGGGACATTTCAGTAAGGGGAAAAAACAGATTATGGCACTGAGAAAAGAAGATGGTTCTGTAACAAGAAATAGAGGCGAAATTTTGACAAGAGTGAAAGATTTCTACTCCAAATTATATGAAAGGGATGATACATGTACTCCAGACATCATGAAAGGTACCAGTACCAGAGTTCTTCCAGTCCTTCCAGCAGAAGTTGCACATGTAATCAAGAACATGAAGCGGGGAAACGCTCCAGGAGAAGATGGAATTACTGTAAACATCATACAAGAAGCAAGTGGAGAAATCGAAACAGTACTTGCCCAAATTTTCACTCGATGCCTTAATGAAGGGAAAATTCCTGAGGATTGGAACAACGCTACAATGATCTTGCTACATAAAAAAGGTGACATTGAGGATCTAAGGAACTACAGACCTATCATCCTCCTATCAGTGGTTTATTAAATCTTCACTAAAGTTCTTTCACACCGCTTGAAGGTGACACTGGACATGGCTCAACCGAGAGAACAAGCTGGATTCATAAGTGGCTACAGCACAATAGATCATATCCACGTACTGAGAGAACTAATTGAAAGAGCGAGGGAATATGAACTTCCATTGTGCATGGCTTTTTTCGATTATGAAAAAGCCTTTGATTCGGTGAAACCATCAGCAGTTGCAATGGCTCTGAAATCCTGCGGTATTGAAGATGCATACATTAATATTATTAATAACATCTGTGAAAATGCAAGTGCAAAGATTCGGCTGTTTGAAAATACAACACACATAAAAATTGGAAAAGGAGTGAGACAAGGTGACACCATATCTCCGAAGCTCTTTAATGCCACATTGAAAATGTCTTTCAATCACTGAACTGGGAAAACAAAGGGATAAAAATTAATGGAGATAATCTAACCCACCTTCGTTTTGCTGATGACATAGTCATTTTTGCAACTACCCCATCAGAGCTACAGAGTATGATCCAGAAACTTGCTGACAAGAGTAAAGAAGTGGGATTAAAAATGAACTTTCAGAAGACAAAAGTGATGTAGAATGCTTTTACAAGAAATGAAGATTTATCGATTGATGGAGAAAAGCTGGAGATAACAGACATGTACGTTTATCTTGGACAGCAGATATCAAGTGAGGGTCACATTGGTGAAGAAATTAATCGCCGTACAAAACTTGCCTGGAGAGCTTTTGGAAGAAACAGCATGATTTTCAAGAGCAATATGCCATTATCTCTTAAAAGAAAAGTGTTTGATCAATGCATCCTACCAGTGCTTACGTATGGTGCAGAGACGTGGACCTTAGCTAAAAGAGACATACAAAGGCTGCAGACAACTCAAAGAGGCATGGAGAGTTGCATGCTTGGTATGACCAGAAGAGATAAGAAGAGGAACTCGTGGATCCGAAAAATGACAAGAGTGGAAGACATCATGATCAGAGTTAAATCCCTGAAATGGCAATGGGCTGGACATACTGCCAGAAGAACAGACCATCGATGGACAGCCGAAATTTTAGATTGGATTCCAAGGGACAGGAAAAGACCCAGAAGAAGACCACATGGGAGATGGGTGGAATAGTTTCGAAATTATGCGGGAGTTACATGGAGGAGGCTGGCACAAGACAGACCGTTGTGGAGGAAACTTGGAGAGACCTTCGTCCAGCAGTGGATTGATAATGGTTGACACTGATAATGATGATATATATATATATAGCTAGTGTCGTTAATGCCCACCAGATGGAGACGTCACAGTAGCTGAGCCCATGTTACGGATTTATGATGTCGGAAGCTGACTTAAACGTACACATAACACCGTGGATTGTTGGCCACCGTGGCGTATATGTAACGCAATCGACTAGATATCGAGAGTTCTGTTGGTTCAATTCCACAGCGGCGACTGAAAAACAATTTTTCGGTTGCTGTGTGTTTCTAGAACGTGGTTAAGAGCGATGTATTTATTTACTTGTCGCCACGTACTTGGAGTATTTTGCAGCATGTATCGCCACACGAGGCGGTGCGACGCGCTATTGAACATGACCGGACTGCTGCCACAGATCACTCTGTAATTGTCCTGAACCTATGTTTTTGGCATCATGTTAATATATCATCTGTATCATTACGTCCATAAAATTTCAGTTCAATCCGATGCTTCCTTCTTGGACCTCAAATTTCTTTGTACGTGAGTGTATTTGAATAAATTTAAACATCACCAACGTCTACATTAATAAATTGAATCTCTAAAGTCCGTCATTTAAAATATGAAGGTGGAATCCGACATACAAACTACTCAAAAACTCTATGAATGAGCTAAATTTTTAATACCCCCTTTTTGGTAACGAAGAGTTTCTGTTATTCTATGCAGTCATCAGGAACGATAGTTAAAGCTGTTTTCAGTAAGCAATGTTTGTTTGCACAGAAGGTTTTTTTATTATTATTTACGTTATTTCTTGAATGTGGGAATGCTTGCAAAAATAATCATCTCTGGATGGAAGTCAATTTTAATCAGCAATATTTTTCGTTGCAAAATAATACAAATTAAAATCATATTATGCGTTCTTTCGCAATTAGTCTGAAGGTTATTCCCAGGGTTCAGTCCTTAAAAATATCCGCACGCAATTTCCCTTGCGGAATTATCGATGATAAAAAATTGTTCCTGTAGAATAGGTATGTTAAATACATGGCATCGTTTCGTTTGTAATAATTTAATTATCCGAAGATAACATCCTTTAATGAAATCGGTATCGCACATTAATAACATTACGGCATATTTTACTCACTCGTACAAAGGGATACATCAGAATTCATTTTATTCAAATACAAACCATATTTATGGAATTATCTTTGTGTTGCTTCCTAGCTCTCCGTTAAATTAAGTTTTCCGTAAGTAGTGAAACGTTAATAAGCGTACCCTCGTGGATATTAGGCCGTACGACTTATTTTTTAAGGCTTTTAAATTGTGAGCTGCATCGCGTCGTCACTTTCGTTGGTGTTGAATCACTAATTGCTGTTTTTGGAGCGAAATACCAGTAAAAGTGATGGCTGCAATGTTATTTCTGCATAATTAAAATTACCTTTCCATTTCCCTTTGCAATAATAAATATTAAGTAGATGAATGCAACAGAAAATTAAAAAAAAAGAAACTTCATATGTTTCAGCGTATATTTGGGTATATTTTGGGTTTCTAGCTTTATGTATACAAATTAAGCTGCCGATTCGATGCACACATACTAAACTTTTTTTTCTGGATTGAAGGTTTAACGACCACTTTGAGCAACTCAGTGGGCTATAAGAAATCGCCCGTCCCTAATTTAGGGTCACTGGTTCCAGGGAAGAAAGAGAGCCAGCGCCATAAGACAAGCACAATGTCCATGCCTCACGGGATTCAAACCCGGACCCATCCCAGACGAAGCCATACTAAACTCCAAAGTCACTACATCACCCACAGAAATTATGCAAATCAAAGTAAATACATACACTGATCTGGAATTTGATCCACATATTAGGTTCCGAACTCTTTATATATATATATATTTAATTAAAGATTCAGCGACCACCGTAAGCAACTGAATGACCTATAAGCAGTTGCTTGTTCCGAATTTAAGGCCACTGGTTCCAGAGCAGGGAGAAAGCCAGTGCCGTAGGTCAAACACGACATCCATGCCTCACCGGGATTCGAACGCAGACACTTCTCGGACCAATGGTCATAAGCCAGCTCCTAGACCACTGCACCATCGGGAGCAGCATCTTTTACGCTTTCCAACCGTAGGTTGAAGAAATGTATATGTTACAGCTTTGTCCGTCTGTCTGTCCGCACGACAACTCCGTAAAAATGGTTCGATTTCGATGAAATGTATGTGCTAGGGGACCATCTGGGGATGAACCCTATTGAAAATGGACGAAATGGGGTTAAAGGTCACAACATAAGAGCGGGATCCATTCCATTGCTCTTATGCGTCATAACTTGCGTAAAAATGGTTCGATTTCGATGAAATTTTAGTATGTGATAGGGGACCACTGGGGAAAACCCCTATCGAAAATAGGATAAACGGAGTCAAAGGTCAGGACATAGGAGCGGGATCCATTACATTTCCCTTATGCATAATAACTTATGTAAAAATGCTTCGATTGCGACAAATCTTTATAATAATGTTCCGGAAGTATACTGAACCGATTCTGTTTAATATCATCGAAATGGGGTCAAATGCCAGGACACAGGAGCGAGATTTATTCCACAGCTCATAACTTGACACTTGCGAGATTTATTCCATCCTCATAACTTGACAAAAAATGCTTCTATTGCGACAAAACTTCAGTATGTTGTTCTGGAAGTATACTGAACGGGTTCTGCTCAATATCATCAAAACGGGGACAAAGATCAGGGCACAGGAGAGAGTTTTATTTCACAGCCATTATCCTCATTACTTCAGTAATGATTTCGGTTATGTTGGAAAGCGTATCGTAATCAATGCATTGCATGATTTTACTAACTTGTTACATTTAACCATTTAAACGGGCGATGCATTATATTTGATCCAAATGGTGCCCAAAATTTACTAAGCTCCCGAAGCAGAGATGCCCACTTAGCGATCATGTTTAACAAAAGCTACGACAAAACAATTATTTTCCCATTGTCATCTCCGTATTTCTAATCATATACCTATTACTGGTACTCGTATATAATATATCCTTCTAGTCCTTTTTTCTAGAGCTCTCTTGTAGTCCTATTTTCTACAGCTGAAATATCCCATAATTATCTTAAATAGAGGGAAGCAGCACTTGTGAACAACGATTTCATTATGTGTAACAACGATTTCAAACCATCAGCAGTTACAATGGTTCTGAAATCCTGTGGTATTGAAGATGCATACATTATTACACTGCTGGACAATTGCTAAGGACGGATCATAAACGGCTATATAGCGCATAAAAAGTAAGTGTGGTTGGATGCCAAGTGAAATAAAATAATGTCAGAATGCCAGGACATTACAAGAAAGACAATTTATTGTGCTCTGAAATCCAGAAGGCTTTGGAACGTGTTCAAGGGACAAACAGGCCATTTTGTGCAGAATACGTAAACGTAAAAAAACTGCAATTACCGTCAGCAGGCGTTCCGGCGTAAGATGTCTATACGGGATATGGCCACCGTGGAGGGCGATGCAAGATTCCACACGTCGTGTCATGCTTTGCACAGCATTATCAATCAGCTGTTGGAGTAATTTATCCCATTCCTCTGTCAGTGCACGAATGAGGGTGTCCTTGTTTATTGGAGGACATTGGCGACCAGGAAGACTCCTCCCCAAAACATCCCACACATTTTCAATGGGATTCAGATCTGGAGAATTTCGAGGCGTTGAATATCCTCGCTCTCAAGACACTCCTGGACAGCGACTGTTCGATGACATGTTGCGTTGTCGTCCATGAAAATGAATCTATCACCGACAGCAACACGGAACATGCGAACATGAGGTAGCAGAACATCATTAATGTATCGTTGGCCAGTCATAGTCCCAGTTGGAAGCACATAGAGGGACGTACGGCCATTGATCATGATGCCAGCCCATACCATGACACTGCATGTCGGATATCCGTCCCTTTCCTGTATGCTTGCTGGACAATATGCAGTACCACTATCACGCCAGGTCAGTTGTCGTCGACAGTCAGACGATAGACTGTATCTACTCTCATCTGAGAAGAGGACAGCAGACCAGTCGTTATCAGTCCAATTGCGATGTTGATGGCACCATTGCAAACGGGCGGTACGGTGGCGTCTGGACAATGGGATGCACACAACAGGACGGCGGGCGTATAATCCTCCTTCACGCAAACGTCTGGCGACAGTTTTTCGGGAGATCCGCTTGTCAGTAGCAGCCATAAACTGATTTTCTACCTCACTAGCTGTGCTGCGCCGGTGTCTTTTTGTTGATAGCACTATGTACCGATCTTCTGCAGGTGTCGTACTGCGAACACGACCTCCCCCGTGACGTTTGCTACACTCTCCATGTGTTTGAAATGATTTCCAAAGCCTTGAAACAACACTGTGGCTGACGTCGAACTCCCTGGCAACATCTGTGTTTTTTCGCCCTTCTTCAATCTGGCCAATAATACGGCCACGCGTAAAATCATCTAGGTGATGTCGGGAAGACATACTGAAAATTGCAAGTTCGTCAATTGATTCTTTCCTTTTCAACTTTGCGTTTGAACAACAACAGTCAATACGCGTCAAATCCTTTATATCCCTTATCAGCGCTATGACGTCACGAACAAGTTCGGCAATCCAAAATTTGCATACGCACAACACGTCTTACTGTATCCCGCACGTATGCTAATTTCCACATTTTCCTGCCTTCCATTTTATGGTTGCTATCGTTGCTATTGTCATCAGTCCTTAGCAATAATTGTCCGGCAGGGTATTATTCATAACATCTATGACACTGCACGTGCAAAGATTCGGCTGTTTGAAAATACAACACACATAAAATTGGAAAGGGAGTGAGACAAGGTGACACCATATCTCCGAAGCTCTATAATGTCACATTGTAAACTGTCTTTCAATCACTGAACTGGGAAAACAAAGGGATAAAAATTAATGGAAATTATCTAACCCACCTTCGTTTTGCTGATGACGTAGTCATTTTTGCAACTACCCCATCAGAGCTGCAGAGTATGATCCAGGAACTTGCTGACAAGAGTAAAAAAGTGGGATTAAAAATGAACTTTCAGAAGACAAAAGTGATGTTCAATGCTTTTACAAGAAATAAAGATTTATCGATTGATGAAGAAAAACTGGAGATAACAGACACGTACGTTTATCTTGGACAGCAGATATTAAGTAAGGGTCACATTGATGAAGAAAAAAATCGGCGAGCAAAACTTGCCTGGAGAGCTTTTGGAAGAAACAACATAATTTTAAAGAGCAATATTCCCTTATGTCTTAGAAGAAAAGTGTTTGGTCAATGCATCCTTCCAGTGCTTACGTATGGTGCAGAGACGTGGACCTTAACTAAAAGAGACATACAAAGGCTGCAGACAATTGAAATAAGCATGGAGAGGTGCATGCTTGGTGCAACGAGGAGAGATAAGAAGAGGAACTCGTGGATCCGAAAAATGACAAGAGTGGAAGACATCATGATCAGAGTTAAATCCCTGAAATGGCAATGGGCTGGACATACTGCCAGAAGGACAGACTATCGATGGACAGCCGAAATTTTAGATTGGAAAAGATCCAGAAGAAGACCACATGGGAGATGGGTGGATGAAGTTCGAAAGTATGCGGGAGTAACATGAAGGAGACTGGCGCAAGATCGACCGTTGTGGAAGAAACTTGGGGAGATCATCCAGCAGTGGATTGATAATGGTTGACAATGATGATGATGATATATATATAAATATACACTTTTTTGTTGGTATACGTTCTAGTGATAAAAGTATAATATTTATACACAGCGTTTTTTAGGTGATAAATATGCTACACCTCAAATTCTTGTAAGTTTTTGTCTTCAAAACAGGAACACACACTCTGGATTTTAGACTGAGTACGAAAGAAACCTTTCATAATTTTAGCTAGAATG
Organism: Macrothele yani; assembly: GCA_039090855.1. Lineage (NCBI taxonomy): Eukaryota > Metazoa > Arthropoda > Arachnida > Araneae > Macrothelidae > Macrothele > Macrothele yani. The sequence goes on from CM077002.1 coordinate 144,446,127, forward strand.
ATTACATGTACACACAAAATACCCGAATTCGACAGACATATTATATTTTATACGTCATGCATAAACGTACGAAAAGGAAGTTCATTACGATTCTCTATAGGCACTACATTTTTGAAGTCAATATACCTATCTGACTTCCAAGTAGATACATACAGTAGATTTTAGTACTTGTGCTCAATACACGTACTCAACCTCGAAGACGATACACATACTAGACTTCCAAATTTATACGCGTACTAAAAGTAAGTTAAATGCACATGCTGGGGCTTCAAATTCCCTGCGTGTACAGAACAAAAATGTAGCATAGAACCACGTGGTTATGCTAGTCTAATTTTACATTTCAAAGGGGGAATAACCCTCCCCCCTTCCTTTCGAGGCAGTTCTAGCCGGAACAATTTCAAGTGTTTAATTCAACTAATTTTAAAAGACCGTGTGCATTTCGTGGCAGATCTCTCGCGAATTTGCAGGCCACAACGAATTTACGGTAACAAGAGAATAAATGGTGATGAGATTTTTTTATGTAGCACGCGAATGTCGACAGGTGTAGTTATTCGTATTTCTGTGAGTCCCAATGACTGCTGACTTTTTTACTTCTTTTAGTCGCCGATGCACCTGAACCAAATGTTGTCCAAAATTTTTATGAGCTCCCCAAACAAAATTATTCACTTAGCTTTCTAGTTTTGAGAAAGCTGGGGCAAATTAATGTTATTTTCCCTCTCATCTCTGCAGTACTAACCATGAGCCTGCCGCCTTGGTGGCGCATTGGTCTAAGAGCTGGCAAAATGTACATTCGTCCTTGAAAGGTCCGGGTTCATATCCCGGTGAGGCATGGAAGTGTTTTGTCTTAGGGTACGGGCTCTCTCAACTTCTTAGAACGAGTGGCCCTAAATGGCTAGTGCTTATAGCCCATCGAGTTGCTCATGGTTTTCGTTAAACCTTCAATAAGAAAACAGACAAATAAACATTACCCTGTCACACTGGATAAACTATTTTTCCTAGTATTTTATTCTCTGCTTCATGATCCAATATCTGATGGTGAAGGGCTAGATCCCCTCACGCAAGCATCATGCCACTGGGAAGAAAGAGGGGACTCAAACAGCTCTCTATTTCTTAGGTTTGCCGCCATTGCTACAGCCCTTTCAGCACGTAATCAGCCAATCATCTCCCTAAATGACCACTTTGAATAACAAAGCTAAGGGGAAACCAATGCCTTTTGATGCGTAGGTTCACTCGCTTGAGTCGCGTTTGTGCGACTCCTTAGGCACGGAATATCTTCGTTCGCTCTAATTTCAGCCATTTTGCTTACCTGTAAATAGGTCGTTACAGCCAGTTAAAGGGATCACCTATTTTTGATCACAAAAATATGCTGCAGATTGATTATAGTTGTTATCGCCATTTCCGCTCCAACGAAAGTAAATGTTCTAAAAACTGTGATGCCCTTTATTAATTAATCTGCGCAGTGCTTTGGTCAAAATGGAGCTATTTCTGCATAGACACTAATAACCAATGCATCAGAATTTCCTGTAACGTCCCGCTTTTGATAAAAAAAAACGCAGAACTTTTGCACGTTCTATGTAGTATTGTTAATTTTCATACCAGAAAGGTGGGCAGCATAGCTGTTATCATGGACTTCAGCCAAAATGACATTGTCTGTGGAGGCCAAACCCCTTGACTGCTTTGAAATTTTCTAGACAGGTGCCAATTCTTCTTGGACTACTGTAGAATGGTCTTTATTTGAGTGTTTCTCAGCAAATCTGTCTCTCTGTATGCAACTTTGTTAGTATAATCATAACTCTCATAGACCTTTGCGATAAAGCAGCTCTTGTATAGTCCCGATCTCTCCATTGATCTGTAATTTCCTAGAATGTTTCGTTCAGAAACTATATGAATATTTGCCATCAAAAGACGCTCTCTTTATAGCCTAACATTTTTTGGTGTACCTTCTATAGACTTCTAAAAATGTATTGTCCATTTGTGACCACAACCCACTAGTAATTTGGAATTTTCTAGAACGCTCTATACTGTTAAAAACACAGTAGAACCATCTGTATTTATGTATTTCTTGTCAAATTACACCTTAAACTTTATTGACGTAGTTCTTATTGCAAAGTTCTGTCAGAAATACAAAAAAGATATAGTATGGTTTTCGTCCCGATAACTCTATTGATTTGTCAGAACGTTCTGGACTGTCTCGCGGCGCGGTGGTCTGAGCGTTGGCCTGTGAACATGAGAGTGGGTCTGGGTTTGAGTATTGGTGAAGAGTGGGTGTTGCGGTCGTTTTACGGAACTAGAGGACACAAGTCGAGTTTGAATGATGGCTAATAAGCCTTGTATATACTCACGGTGGTCGTTAAACTAAAACACTCTGCTCATCCTTGAAATACTATGAAACTACCTGCATTTAAGTCTTTATCGAGACAAAAAATTATTGATTTCCTGAACTTTTTGTCGGTATACTCATAACTCTTCCAACAGATCTTTGACTGAAAGCACCTATCTAGGTACTTGCACGGTCTCACCATTGATTTAAAATTTCCTGCAACGTTCAAAACAGACGTGGTATTTTGGGACGATTTAGTATTTGTTATTGAAGGATTCGCTCATTATACTTGAAACATTGTCGGTATAGTTTATACCAGGGCCTCTTCCTAAAAACGTAATGTGGGAATGATCCCTCCAAAGGTCTGCCCGAAACGTCCTATTAATCCTTTAACGACCATAACGCCCAGAACGCACTTACGTAGAAACGGCTATTGACACCCGAAACGCCTGTCTAGATTGAGTCAGATTTTCTACACTTGTTTGTTCTTAAAATTGTTTCGACCTATGAGGGACCAGCACAAGTCATCCTTAGTCAATATTGTTGTTATTAAGCAAACAAGTTATCCAAAAGATAGTTTCGGGCGTTATGGCATTTAGAGTGATACAAGATTTCGAGGTCATGGTCGTTAATGGGTTAAACTCGAAATACTGTAAAACGAGATGCATTTGCATATTTACCAAAAATGTGCAAATGCTAAAATGTGGATGATCGCAGTTCTTATTGTGTGAACAGTCTCCTGATTGATTTGAATATTTGTGTAGAACTTTCCTTCCAACATGAATGAAATACAGGATTACACCATACAATAAAAATTTTGAAGATGACAATCTATTTTTGGTGTTAATATGACAAAGATGGTAAGTCAGATAATATCCGAAAACTTGAGAAATTCGTCTTCCAGGAGCGGGAATCGAACCCGCGTCTCCCAGATAGGCCCCGCGTATGCTGACTACTACACCACCCAGAATAACCAGGTCTCAAGTTTCCGATTAATTTGAATATAACCATGAACCTAATTTGAATTTAAACGTATACCTTTGAATATAACCATCACGCGACGGAATTTTCAAGTTTTCGAATATTATCTGACTTACCATCCTTGTCATATTTACAGCAAAAATGGATTGTCATCTTCAAAATTTGTATTGTATTGTGCAATCCCATATTTCATTCAGCATTTGTCTGCTCCTCCGGGCAACCACGGGATAAGATTCTTAACCTCCAGATTCGCTAAACATCAATGCCAGTTGTTTCGACTTGCGAATCCTGTGATGGTTATATTCAAATTATTCGGAAACTTGAAACTTGGTCGTTTTGTGTGGTGCAGTGGTTACCATACCCGGGAGCTATCTGGGAGACGCGGGTTTGATTCCCGCTCCAGGATGAATACATTTTCAAGTTTTCGGATATTATCTGACGTACCATCCTTGTCATATTTACATCGAAAGCTGATTGTCATCTTCAAAATTTGTATTCCTTCCAACATTCTTTATTACAATATTTCTTTTCATTAGACCTAAGCTCAGCGCATAGGAATTTTGTAGTGTCTGTCTTGTTACATGACTTTGTTAAAACGATGTAGGTAATTTTTTGGTTGCTGAGTAATGAACTCGGCCTCTAAATGGGATTCCTGCAAATGATTCCTTGTGCCTTTCCCCTATTAGGTGGTTTCTTTTCCTTTTCATGTTTCGGGATATTTTTTTATCCTTATAAGCACCTAAGATAGAGATGGCGAACCTTCTTGAGTGTGTTCCGAAATTGGCGACAATTTTCTGAAAATTGTTTGGCGTACACATTAGAATTTTGAGCAGAAGATTACCATTTGTGAATTATCCAGTGTTCTCTGTTTAACAATACATAAAAGAAATTGAGCGAGTACCTTGATACTCTTTGTTAGATAATTTATGCTGTGCAACTTTCGCATGATCTTTGTAGGTGTGAAATAAAACGAGTGGTTCGAGAGTATATATTTATTTACTTGCTACATATTGCACGTATTCGCGTCACCCACGACCAAACCGAGCAACAATCTGGCACATAATACACTGAAGAACAATTGAATCAGAGATTCCTATCTAGTAACGTGTAGCACCACCTTTCGCCCTGATGATGACGGCGATTCGTCTCGGCATGGACTCGACAAGACACCGGAAGCGTTGGGAAGCCATACGGATCCACGACCCCTGAACAAGCTCCCACAGTTCACGAAGATTTGATGAGGGGGGGATCATAGCCTCGGACATCTCTTTCGATGGCATACCAGATGTGCTCGATGGGATTGAGGTCAGGTGACCTAGCTGGCCAAGGACGCGAAGTCACTTCGGTGGAGAGTTCACCCAACCATTCGGATAGAATTCAGGAACGATGGCACGGTACATGTCTTGTTGCAGGATGAGGTCCCCAGTGGGATGTTGAAGACGCACAAATGGGAGCAAATGGTCGTCCAGGATATCCGGTAACGTTGGCCTGTGAGAGACGATGTCACACGTACCAGGGATCCTATTTCAGTCCACGTAAACAGTCCCCACACGAGAATGCCACTCCCACCAGCTTGAAGAGTACCCTGCTGGCAAGAAGGATCCATCGCTTCATGTGGTTTGCGCCGTACTCCTATCCTTCCATCCGCATGGACCAACGTGAATCTTTACTCATCAGCCCAGGCAACATTTCCCCACATGTCTATGGTCCAGTGGCGATGTTCCCGCACCCATGCTAATCGTTTGCACCCTGTGATGTGCGGTCAGCAGCGGTACCCTCGTAGGACGATTGCTTCTGTACCCCATAGCGAGGAGATGGTTCTGGATGGTGTGGCTGCTTACACGTTTTTGTGCATTAGCGTTAAATTAGCGAGTGATTTCTTGCACTGTGACCCGTCTGTCCGCTGTTACAATGTGAGCTAGCCGACGATGACCCCTCTCATCCACACGCTGTTGTCCACGGCAGTTGGCCCTTGCAAAGATGGTTTTACCGGATTCGATGTACTCACGGTGCACCCGTGACACAGTGGCTCGTGAAAATCCCAGTGCCTGCACGACTTCCGAGATGGGGTGACCCATTCGTTGGGGCCCCGACAATTTTTCCATGATCAAATGTGCTTAGATCCTTCGTCCTACCCATACTACGTGCGACTCTTACTGATTCCCGTCGCATCACTCCTTATATTGTCGGATCGCTGCATACGTCGTGCCGTTTCCGTTTACAGGGCCGCCCACAGCGCCACATTTGCATAACGCCAGCTGTCTCTGATTCAATTGCTCTTCAGTGTATGTTGAATTCAATCATGAGAACAATACGATTTACCAATTCCGTTCATTGAGCGGTACTTAGGTAGGTGGATAAATAAATGCTATTGTCGTAAAGCCAATAAAAGAACATATGTAAGTCACATAAAAGAAAATATTTACTAAATTATGGCGGCGGCAATAGTGAGTATTTCGACACTTCAGTTTTTCAAAAACAATAATAGTATTAATAATAATAATTATCATTATTATTCAGATTTAGATGAACGTAAGAAACGACTCTGGCACCATCTGATGTAACTACGAAAGTCCATATGCGCATGCGCAAGCTAAAATATGATCTCAAGATAGAAAGTAAAACTAAAGCCAAAGGGGCCGTCCATAAAGTACGTCCGAAATTGCAGGGGTAGGGCGGCGGGTCCTGACAACCGGGCCAAATGTGACATGGGGGAGGGGGAGTTTTAGTAATTGGGACGTTCAGTTCAGCGGCTAAAACATAGTGGATGGTATTTCTTCGTTTTTTTTTTCTTTTTTTAATAGTTAAAAAAAGGTATTCAGGATTCTTATGATATTTAGCTAAATCAGAATATTAATATTAAGTTCTCGCATTTGTACTATCACAGCTATCGTGGTTTTTTTTTGTTTTTTTTATTGGAGGTTTAACAACCACCGTGAGCAACTGAATGGGCTATAAGCAGTCGCCCGTCCCTAATTTAGGGACACTGGCTCCAGGGAAGGGAGAGAGCCAGTGCCGTAAGACAAACACAACATCCATGCCTCACCGGGATTCGAACCCGGACCCCTTACGGACGAATGATCAGAGGCCATCGCTCAGACCGCTGCGCCACCGGGGCGGCATCGTGTTTTGTAGATGGTATGATAGGGAGCATTACAACCTTGAACGCATGCGGTTTTTTTTTTGTTTTTTTTTGTGGATCATTATTTCAGAATGATAAAGTTCTGGTAACATTTGGGGATAAATTAATACCTAAATAATAAATATTCTCTGAAGAAAAAGTGTAAATATATGGATGGTTCCTTTAAACAATTACATGTTTTCTTTCTGTCTCTCAACGGAATTCTAACAGCAGTCGTCAGAAATAAAGGGGACTGCTGGAATTAGGACATACTTTTTAGGGGGAGGTTCAACAATCGGACAAAATGTGACATGGGGGAAGGAGAGAGTATCAAAAATAGTAAAAAATTACGGACGTATACTTTTATGGACAGCCAAAATGTTTTAGTCAGAGGGATTGGTAACTTTTGGTCTAGGATCTTTACAGTTGGCACACCTTCCTGTTAAAACTCATTTTAAAGCTCTCTTCAACAGAAGGTAACCCCCGCTCCCATCCCCCCTACCCACCAGAAGGGGTCGAGAAGAAGCCGAATTTCGCTACGACGGAACGTTTTCATAGCATCGAAAATGCATTTTTGTAATGGCTGTTGTCAGATTTATCATCAAGTTATCGTAATTTACGCAGATTACATTGAGATAGTGTTACGTTTACGTAATACGTGATGAAACAATGTTCGGCGGCAATAATTTAGTAAAATACATTTTTTGAGTAACAATGGAATACTCTGTTGCGTTACTTCATGGGACAGCATTCGGAAAATCAGATTTCAACAATGAGTTAGACTACTTCCGTTACCCATTTTCGTTACATCGAAATTTTTTACTTCGGATTTACTTAGCTACTGTTGGGAAATATGTTTTACATCAAAACGTTATCAGAGCAAAGCCAGTACCAACACTTAACCTCTAGTATTGTCCATCTACTGATGTGTACACCGGGTCTGCGAGGATTTTAGTAGCACATATCATAGAACTTCATATATTCTCTTAACCGTTTGTCTGGGGGAAGGAAGGAGCCGGCCTGAGACGTCTTTTTTGAACAATTTTTGCTGCCCTCGTCGGTGTTCCAAAGTATCGGGGATAAAACAGCTAGCCCCTCTTCCTTCTGCTCCGGACGGAGAAGTGATTTGAGGTGCTACTGTGGTCGTTGAACACCGCGCTCTTCGCTAGTGTATTAATGTCCCTTCAAGTTACGGCAGGGAAGATTCTTCTGCGTTCTTCGCTTATGTATTAATGTCCCTTCACGTTACTGCCAGGGAAATTTCTTCCGCGCTCTCTTAGCTTGTATGTTAATATCCCTTCAATTTACGGCCAGAGAGGATCCTTCCGCGCTCAATCTTAGACGGAGTAACGCAACTGTCATCTATTCGCTGTCAGACTGGATATCCTATTTTTGGGCACTTATCCCTGAAGACCTGTTAAGCTGAAACAAATTTCCTGCCTGAATCTTTTCTGAAATTCTGAAAACTATTGCCTATATTTAACCCTATAACGCCTGAAACGCCCTTACACCTAAACTACCAAGGGCGCCGGAAACGCCGGTTTAGAGTGAGAAGGATTTCCTATTTCAACATGTTCTTTGAATTTACACGGCCTCTACGAGTTTCGCAGAAGTAACATTCAGTCACCATTGTTGTCGCTAGACAAATAATTAGAGAATCCGTTGGTTTGAAGTAGGCGTTGACTCAAGATTTCAGGAACATGGTCGCTAGAGTGTTAAAGCCGAAAATATCCCTTAGTAATAGCTGCTTATGCATTTATATTTATTTATTATCGGTTTGGTTTCAAGAATCGGCACCGAATGCCACGTTGAAGCATTTTTTATGATTGTAACTATGGACACGTATGCCACAGGTTTGCCACCCTTGCTCTATGGATATAGAGAATCTCCCGTTCCAAATTTACAGTCACATTTTCCAATGTACAGAGACATGAAGCAAACATATCACCTGCCCCCATACGGAGTACTTGCTAGTGCCCAGCTCGGACGATTAAGCCAGAAGTCAGCGCCTCTGTCCAGTGGACGTGCTTTTTTCTTGGTCTGTATATTAATTGCTTAAGGAGTGTTACTGTATCCAAGTTTTCGAGAAAACTGGTCAGACCTTTTTTTAGTCATTTTATACATGATGCATATCTAACATGGCATAAATATCTTTCACCCCTTAATTAATAATACGCAGATCTAAAAATACATAAAACGAATATACATAAGCCCCAACTTGAGTCACTAAAACAAATTTTGGGGCTTTTCTTTTTCACCTGAGCTCTTGTTGTGTTTATAAATAATCACGCAGAACAATGGTCGCCGTTTCTTCCGGTGTTCTTTCGAGACAAAACACGAATTCGCCCTTATGTCCCCCCATTACTCATTGATTTTACAAAATTTCCCCATTACAATTATTCCCAGAAGGCATTAATTCCCTTCTATCTGGAGCACTGGGGGAAATGGGGAGCAATTACCTTAATGAACTCACAGCTGATGGATTGCGCCCTGACTTTGTTTCAAAGTCAAAAGTCTAGAAAACTCCATCTACTAATCTCCTAAATGAAGTACGGTACGTTGGAGCCCTTTCTGCCTCTCGGTCTACTTATGCATTCCCACGATTAACTGCGTACCACTCCAATCTGATTTTCGAAATTTGATAGCTGCCGTTTGTTACGGAAAATAATAAGTTTAATAGATCTCGATCTAGAATGGCGAAAGGATGATTAGCACCTCCAATGATGAAAGTTAAGACACGTTTAATGGGTGACAGGAATACACAGTATGTAACAGACGTCATCACATCGTTTAACATATGTCAAAAGATATATATATATATATATATATATATTAAATACTGCTTTGCATGATGTTCCTAAGAAAGAGATTTTTCAAATATTCGTTGTACTGTTAACATGGACAAAATTATCGACAAAATTTTATTATAAGTTCTACAGGAAGGAGAGGGAGGACTATTATAATATCCCATGTATGTGGGTGGGTGAAAATATTTTGTCTCCAGATATGATGAAGACACTATCGTGCTAATTGATACACAAATAAGGAAGATAGCTGTCTAAGCACGAACACTTTAGATCAAACCAATTGCAACACTCAGATGAAGATAAGACGTATCACCGGCATCAAAAGTATACACATTTAAAAATTATGATGACACGAATAACTCATTCCATTGAGGTTTAAAAGGTTTAATGTTAAGAACTTGCGAGATCTTTCGAACCCACAACCTATAGGTTCATCATCAGGCACCAAAACTCGCAAGGTGCGAAAGATCTCGCAAGTTTTTAACATTAAACCTTTTAAACCTCAATGGAATGAGTTATTCGTGTCATCATAATTTTTAAATGTGTATACTTTCGATACCGGTGATACGTCTTATCTTCATCTGAGTGTTGCAATTGGTTTGATCTAAAGTGTTAGTGCTTAGACAGGTATCTTCCTTATTTGTGTATTTTGTCTCCACTTGAAATAGAAATTAATGGTAAAAAGTGTTTTCTAATTACTTGTACGCGATATATTTTCATACAAGCAAAACTTTACCTCTATCTTTTATTTAAAAGCCAGCATAATTAGTTCTCCACATAATCACTTCCTACTTCAATTCATTTCTTACAACGTGTCAACAGTTTTCGAAATCCGTCCTTAAAAATATAATAGGATTTTATTTCAGAAACCACTGGCGTACATTATTTCTTGGCCTAATGTGAAGTGTAATACTGAGTAAGAAAACTCATGTAAACAACTAGGAGCGAAATGTGAGGTATATCGAGGATGCGGCAACCCACGGCTGCCAGTTGTGAGAGCACTCATGTAAGACCTAGTGTTGTTGTTCTTTGAAGAAGTGTTTGAAAATGTTTGTTCCTTCGTAATGTGTCCAACCTTTCTTTAGAAATTCTTAGCTCAGAGGGAATTTCTTTATCTTTTATGCGGCGTTTACCTCAGATCATTTCTTCAAGGCGTTGCTTAATCTTTCCCCGGCTGGAGCTAATTGACAAATGCTACTCTAATTAATGATGACACGATGATAACAAGGAAAAGCAAAGATAGAAATTAAGGCTTTATAAATTCTAAACTTACTGAAATGATATGCTAAACAGATAAATAAAAAAATAATTTGGGTCCTGTCGTACTACAAAATGTTTAGAGGAGATAGAAACCGACCTAGCTCACGACGATCTGAACACGGGTTCAATACAATGGAATGAAATCAGCTCGAACGAATATATTTTCTGTTTGTAATGTGGGTCGAACGCATCAGGAACGTGTGAATCTTCTGATCAGAAAGCGATGCGTTCTCCTTATCCAAAATGGTACGATGTTTGACAAATAATCCTTTCTCGCTGATTACATGATAAAAGGGATATAACAGTGTCGACGAAGACAAAGGAGGTCCCGGTGGTGCAGTGTTCTAGGAGATGGCTTCTGATCATTCTTCCGTGATGGTGGCGGTTTCGGATCCCGGTGAGGCATGGATATTGTTTTTGTCTTACGGTACTGGCTCTTTCCCTTCCCCGGAGTCAGTGCCTCATAATTAGGGGCGGACGACTGCTTAAAACCTCACGGTGCTCACGGTGGCCATTAAACGTTGCTCACGGTGGTCATTAAACGTTGCTCACGGTAGTCATTAAACGTTGCTCACGGTGGTCATTAAACGTTGCTCACGGTGGTCATTAAACCCCCAATCAAAATAAAAGTAGACAACGGAAGCAGTTAACGTTTGGGTGACTTGTTCCTGGCCAGCGTCATAATGTCCTTGTCAGGGGAACTAGCTCTATCCCATCATGCATTGTGTCATATAACATTAAATAAAGGACTTGAAGGAGGGGTTTATAACTCGTGACAGGTTTTTAATCGGTACAGCTGAAACGAGAGTGTGAGAGGAAGTGTTTTGCCATAGCTTTCGTAAAATCTGGTCGGTATGTCAACATTTTTGTTTGGGGAAAGCAGTTAATGTTGGGTGCAATTTGTTTCAGGTACATCGGCGACTTAAATGATTAAGTAAATTGCCCCATTGCACCCACTTGTGTCGGTTTTTTACTGAAATTTGCTTTTCCACTTCTTCTTCTTAACATAGCGTGACGTATGTGTGGCCGCACCTTACTCACATCACCATAAACATCGTTAAATGTTCGATGAATATCGATGGGAGCAACATTTTCATCATAGAGAAATTCAATGACTGCTAGCTATTTGGATCGCACGCCTGAACAGTCTTCTATTGTGGTTCACACTGACCAGAACCTGCGTGAAGCTGAGTACCCTTAATCAACACCCTGAGGGAGAACTTAAGTGTCTGCCTAAAACCAACTTCATCTGGACTTCTCCACTCTTACCCCAAATGTTGAAGTAGAGCATACTCTTTAGTCGGCTCGAGAACTTATAAATTATAACGTGAACACTTAGGATGAGATCAGATTTCAACATATCCCCTTTGCTTTTTAACACATGCGTCACGCACTTTTGATCATCCAAGCATCCATCTGTTCTTTGTCCTTGACAAATAGAGGTATGTTCACATGACTTTGAGTGGACCGTACAGGTAGAGTCCGAAGGGGGTGAGAATAGGATCGTATAAATGATTCTCTAATACCTCAAAACTCATTAACTGCAGGGAGTTAACACCGTGCTCAACAGCATGAGAGCAAACATAGTCGTGCAACAAGAAAACTCCTTGCGACGTAAGCCCTCAGCGTTTATCTCGAATTGCAGACTTCTGCTTGAGACATAATATTTCATGGTAAGACGCACTGTTCAGTGTTGAGCCCCGCTCCAGCTAATGTTTCAATATTGGCTTTCGTAAATCCCAAACAAAAGCGAGCAACATTTTTTTTGCTGTTATTTGAGTTTCATTTTTTTGCTGGTTGTAACGTCACATGGCGTAGATGATGTAGTACTGCGGTAGATGGTGTACCCTAGCCGCAGGACCCCGATCCGGGAATAAAGCACGGACGGTGCGCTTGCCTTACGGCGTTGTCTCTGCTTCCTCCAGGATCTGTAACATAGTATGTGGCACGACATACATGACGAACTACTGAAGTGACGAATGAGTTAAATTGACAGTTTTGCAGGGATAAGCCTTGTAGGTATTTTAGCTGGGAGAACAGTCCCATCGGAATAGGAAGAAGTGAATTTGAAAGTTGCCATCGGCAAAAGATATTATGCTATATTGGCACATGAACAAAACAGTAAATCTTCTTGCCGTTTGGTTTGAGAGATCTGTTTAGTCTTCGATACAACGCACGTAATTATTTCCAAAACGATACTTCTTCGTGCATTGCTGTTGGCTGACCCCAACCTGTGATTTCGTGTCCCTGCCGTTTTCAAGGGGAGGATAACGTGACGTAATAAGTGACGTTACCTACAACTGAGGTGACGCATGTGCCAAATAAACAATTAAGCAGCGATAAACCTGCTTAATTTTAAACTCCTGTAATTGCTCTCCGTCTCGAAATTATGGGTATACATTTCGTCCTCAGTGATGATTCCTTCCTAAGAAGCGTCATCTTCGATTAGATGTCCAGAAGGTTTGAGAAATGTTTAAGTATTCCGTTTGTGCACTTCTGTGAGATGTTCTGGGATCCATATTGCCCATACATTATGGAAGTTGTGTGTTGCAGATGATTTTGTGGACTACACTTATTCGACTTCCACTTATTGGGTTTTTATTCAAACCTTTGGAAGAAATATCCATACAGATCAGATATTTTAAAGTGAAAATTTTGCATTAAAACAGCTCTTCACATCACCATCAACAGGATTTTCCGCTATCAAGTAGATTGGCTTGGCCATGTAGTTAAGCCAGGTTCTTGCTCTACTTCTCTGTATCCAAGAACATCACTTCATCCAGTCCATTATTTTTTAAAACTTGATTTAATCTGCTCCATTTATTTTCTCCTTGGTGTTTCTATCCCCTTCTTTCGCGGAGCCTCCCACTCCATCAGAATGTTCGGAAGACTTTTTGATGACATTCTCCATACATGGCCAAACCATTGCAATCTCCGAATCTCAATAGATTGAATAATGTCGACTTTAACACTCATAGTATCTCGAAGTTTTGTATTACGCACTTTTTCACATCTAGATTTTCTTGTAGAACCCCTCCAAAAGTCCATCTCGGCAGCCAATAATATTTGTTGATATCTTTTATTCAATATCCACGTCACCGCACCATATAAAATGATGCTTTGGACAATCACAGAAAAAAATTCTTTTACACTTCGAAATACGCTATATTGATAAAGGTCACCGGACACCGCTTCAAAGGGAAATGAACAGATCCTCTGCGTTGTTAAGATACGCGGTAGAGCTGCAAACGGCATAAAAACAAACCTGTAGCTGACCGCGAGCTTTCGCACTGTGGGGTTGAGTGAAAAGGTCGCAGCGGGGGAAAACTGACTTTGAGAAAGGAAAGATTGGTGTTATATTAGTGCGTTATCCATAAAAGAAACCAAGAGACGTGTAACGTACCAGGAGATGTGACGTACCTGCCAAAAGGACGCACACGACATAAAGGCAGATAGGAATCAGAATAAAATGTCCGCGTAGCTTAATTGGTAGAGCAACTTATTCCGGAATGAGTGGACCCGGGTTCGAACCCCGGCGCGGATAAAAATGACGGAGAAATTCACTTCGTTATGGACGTTTAAACATACCCGAGTTAACTGTTTTGGATGTACTGAATAAGTGGAAGACACATGGCGTGCCTGAAGCAGCAACACGTACCGCCAGACCAAAGAAAATCAGTGATAGAGGACGTCGAAGCCACAGGAGAGTCGTTACAGCTAATCGACAGAGTACTGCACAAGACCTCAGTGTACAGCTGAATGAAAAATGCTGGAACCTCGGTATGTACACGTACCATTTGCAGAGAATTTCATTCTATGAGTTACCGTGGTCATCCGGCGGCTCATAAGCCTTTTCATCTCCACTCGGAATGCTACTCGTCGTTTAGCATGGTATAAAGAACATTTATCGTAGACCGTAGATCAATGGAAAATAATCCTATGGACTGATAAATCCAGATACACGATCCATCAGTCTGATGGCCGTGTGTGGGTATAGCGGCAGCCAGGGGAACACTATCTACCACAGTGTACTGTTCCTGTGGTCAGGTTTGGAGCTGGCAGTCTATTCGTGTGGGGGTGTTTTTCGTGGTATGGTCCCGCCCCATTGGTTATCGTGAAGAAACCTGTTATCCATCACGTCTACCTCGATATTCTAGACAATTACGCCCTACAAACTCTGTGGCAATACTATGGAACCGAGCCTTGTTGGTACCAGCAGACAATGCACCGAGCCGTAAAGCAAGGACTGTTACGGCATGGTTTGACGATAATTCCGTATCGTGTGTAGACTGGCCAGCACAGAGCCCTGATCATAATCCCATAGGACACGTATGGGATGAATTGGGGCGCCGCATAAGAAGCTTGGAACCAAGACCTACTAATAGGCAACAGTTAAAGGCTGACCTACTAATAGGCAACAGTTATGAAAACCAAGACCTACTAATAGGCAACAGTTATGTACTGAATGGAAGCGCATACCTATCGCTGCGTTCAAAAACCTTGTCGAAAGCATGTCTCGAAGTGTCAGTGCATGCATTAAAGCTAAAGGTGGAATGACACCGTACTAATGTATGTCAACAAAAGCTATGTTGTGTTCTTCTTCTAGGTGTCCGGTGATTTTTGTCAATATAGTGTACATTGATGCTCCAAAGAACAGGATTTAAAACAGGAATAGCTTTCCTGCCCTCTGGAATTCCCAGATCAAGGTCATGGTGACAGGTATCATCCGGATGTATTATTGATCCGACGTATATAAATTCCTCAACTGTTCTCAACGTAATATCAGATATTTTAATGAAGTCGCTGGGATCATAGGATAAGTGCTCAATTTTATTTTCGTTAATTTTAAGTCTCCAACGGTCATATTCAGAGATCAGTTCACGAAACATGTAAACTACGTCATCCTTATTTTCTGCAAATATGACTTGATCATCCTCAACAGCAAATGCTACACGAGATCATTCTGAATCCGTAATCCCAAATTTCTGCACTTCGCTGACCATTCTCTGAGACAGACCTCAACATATATCTTAAATAATGCAGGGGGGCATACAGCATCCCTGTAAGAGACCTTTACTACTCACAAAAACCTCTGATAGTTGTTATCCACACTTGATAATACATTTATTGTCACCTGATAGTTGTTACCCACACTTGATAATATTTATTGTCACTCCATATCTGTTGAATATCACTGATTATTTCTTGAACAAAATAAAGTAGCAAAGCTCTTCACAACAACGAAAATTCTGCTAAGTTCTTAAAGTCGCAAAGCACAACCTTTATATATTGTATTCAATTAAAATTGAACCGCTCTGCTCATTATCAGTACCGCATTCTAAATTCTTTTTTGTTCTATTTAAACGAATAACACCGAAATAGACAACGCAACGTTCTAGGCTTGAACTAGTGTATTTACAGTAAATGAAGCGAGTTCAGTCAGCTTCAACAAAATGAAGCTGATTCAAAGAGATATTTACTGAATCGGCATTCCAGAATTTCTTCTTGGCCGAAGGAAGTTAGACAGCATAAGTTTTGACTAGTTATGCTCCAAGGAAGATAATATTTTTTTTAGTCTGGCATTTCCATAGACCCATGTTTAATCCGAAAAAGTTAATTTAAATAATAACTGATTTCCTGGTATTTTGGGCGTACAAGGTGTGATCCAACATATTTCAAGACTGGATTTATTAAAAACAAAGTACACGATTTACAGACTTGAAACTTAATATTCTTCAAAATGGTCTCCTTCCGAAGCCACACGCGCTGTTTCCACTGCTCGCAGCATTCTTTGAAATAATCTTCCAAAATAACGAACACCTGCTTCGTGGCATTCTGTAGTATCTCCACAATATCTCGAAATAATTTTCTTTTCAATTGGCATTTGATTTTGGTTAAGAGAAAAAGACGCAGGGAGCGAGAGCTGACGGATAGGGTGACTGTCGGATCTGTGCAAAGCTTTGCTTAGAAAGATAATGCTGCACAAGGTGGGATGTGTGAGCAGGCTTGTTGTCATGATGAAGTTGCAACTCGCCACTCTCGTCTCGTGTAATGCCGACCTTTTGCGACGAACTACATCCTTCAAAAGCTGAAAAACTCGACTGTAGTACTCTTTGTTGATTGTTTGGCCTTATGGAGCGTATTCACGATGTACAATTCCATCGTTATTGAAAACAATACATGGGGCAGTAGTGGATTGGCCTGCTGTGTTTAAACGTAGATCTACGTATGCCCTGCCTTGTGTATGTCATAAGATTGCGAATGAATTACATAGTGGGTGTTGGTAACGTTGTTTATTTTTTGTCGGTGGCATCACATGTGTAGGTTGGAATTATGATTAGAATCTCTATCCGCAGTGCTTATGTCATTATCTGCAGCTGCTGCTGTTCCTACAGTCGATGTTGCTGAGCTTGAAGTCTATGGGCTGTGATTTATGGCAAACAGTGGTCGATGATGCGAGAAGTAAGAGACATAGTTGACTACACGGAACCGTTGTATGCCTCGTGTGAATATCGCATCAATAGTCGGGCTGTCCGATGTTGTGTGTTGAGCCGGATCAGTCGTTAGGTTCATCTGGAATTCTGAGTGCATGAACTCGAGAAACCAATGGCGCAGTGCACAAAAATGACCATCCACGTCGGCGCACTCTCACGAACTGCCATTGATCCGCCGGCCCCTCAACTTATAACTGTCAATAAATGCCATTCATGCGCTATCAAACGATACTAGCGCTGTTGCCACGCCCAAGATAACCCAGGAATTATTGCGAGTTTAAATCGGTAACAAGTTTCAGAACTATCACGTGTTTCAGTTGGCTTGTGAATTTCTTGGGTGCGTCGAAAACGACGAAAACTTTTTTTTTTGGGGGGGGGGAGGAGGGGGTCTGGGAGAGTTTGGGGTCTTCCACGCTGAAATCTGAGCCTTAGTTTTGTGGTCATGCCCATAAACCCACGATTCGTTACCAGATATGATAGTTTTTCAACCCTCTATCGACCATTACTTTAAAATCTATTATCACTGAAAATTATATAGCGCCCGAAACTGTCTGTTGTTTCACTTCTTTGTTTAGTAACAACAATGGTGACTGACTTGACTTTAGCTGGTTCCTCATAGGCCGTGCAAATTTAAAGAACAGTTAAGGGTAGGAAACCTGACTCATACTAGACTGACGTTTCAGGCAGCTATGGTAGTTTATATGTACGGGTGTTATGGTCTTTAAAGGGTTAAAACGTTTTCGTCCTTTCCGATGCTCTCAAGAAAGTCACTAGCAGCTGAAACACGGGACAATTGTGGCTCAGCTGAGAGAAATATTGTCACAAATCTGACTGAGATGCGTTTTATACTCAAATTGTTCGTAACAACCCACTGAATTGAACCGAAACTAATGTTAAAGTCTTCAGATAACTCAGGAATAGTGGTTTGGCGATTTTTCCGCACAGCTATACGTATTTTCCGCACAGCTAATATTAAAGTCTTCAGATAACTCAGGAATAGTGGTTTGACGATTTTTCCGCACAGCTATACGTATTTTCCGCACAGCTATTGGTAAAGTCTTCAGATAACTCAGGAATAGTGGTTTGGCGATTTTTCCGCACAGCTAATGTTAAAGTCTTCAGATAACTCAGGAATAGTGGTTTGGCGATTTTTCCGCACAGCTATACGTATTTTCCGCACAGATAATACTAAAGTTTTCAGATAACTCAGGAATAGTGTTTTGGCGATTTTTCCGAACAGCTATACGTATTTTCCGCACAACTAATGTTAAAGTCTTCAGATAACTCAGGAATAGTGGTTTGGCGATTTTTTCGCACAGTTATACGTGATTTTCGCACAGCTAATGCTAAAGCCTTCAGATAACTCAGGAATAGTGGTTTGATGATTTTTCCGCACAGTTATACGTATTTTCCGCACAGCTAATGTTAAAGTCTTCAAATAACTCAGGAATAGCGGTTTGGCGATTTTTCCGCACAGCTATACGTATTTTCCGCACAGCTAATATTAAAGTCTTCAGATAACTCAGGAATAGTGGTTTGGCGATTTTTCCGAACAGCTATACGTATTTTCCGCACAGCTAATGTTAAAGTCTTCAGATAACTCAGGAATAGTGGTTTGGCGATTTTTCCGCACAGCTAATGCTAAAGTCTTCAGATAACTCAGGAATAGTGGTTTGGCGATTTTTCCGCACTTCTATAC
This sequence comes from Macrothele yani, assembly GCA_039090855.1. NCBI lineage: Eukaryota > Metazoa > Arthropoda > Arachnida > Araneae > Macrothelidae > Macrothele > Macrothele yani. Next base: position 144,464,809 of record CM077002.1, read on the forward strand.
AAATTTTCCGCACAGATAATGTTAAAGTTTTCAGATAACTCAGGAATAGTGGTTTGGCGATTTCCCCGCATAGCTATACGTACAGAATCGACATTGTTTTCACTTTTGCTGGTCTCTCAGGCCGTTCATCACTTTCAACATCTTCACGACCATCTTTAAAACGTTTATACCACTCATGAACTCGTGCGCCACTCATTCAATCCTCTCCATAAACTTTGTGTAACTTTAAGTATGTGTCTTTGCAAGTGTCTCCAAGTTTTTGATAAAAATCTGATGCAAATTCATTGATAATGTGGGGCGAACAGCTTCACGTTCATAAGAACAAAGCACTTCAGCAGAAAAACATGAAAGATGACACCGAATTTTTGATTGTAATGAGCACGTCTTTTCAACTCATTCTGACGTGAATTAAATTTATCAAAACTATTGAAAGTCACTGGAACCGGTGTGGAAAAGGTTAGTATCTGACCTAAGAAAGAAGTTTCTCAATCGGGTTTTTAATCCCGCAGATATTGCTGTAAACGGAATCATGAACTTACACTCTCTGGTGGCAGACTAGTTCGTTAAGAAAAATTTGAAATTATATGAGAATCATTTCGCAGCGAAAACGCTCTCCAACAAAGAAAGAATTTTTCAAATAGTACTCGTAGAAGTAGAGATATCGACAAATATAAGATAGGCATCTACGACCCCTTGCGGGAAAAACATGCAATATTTTAAGAAGAAAGTGTTCTCTAATGATTTTTCGATGTGAGTGGTATCGGTCCAGCAAAGAAATTTTTCAGTTGAGTTTTCAGGAGCCCAGATTTTGCTGCAAATACATCCCAAGCAGAAATTAAAACTAATCCTCCTGGTGGCCAAATCATTCCTTACCAAATATTAGAAATTAAATTAAAACATTTCCCATCAGGAGTTGTATGCGATACAGGAAGCATTTTTAAAATCGGAGATTTAGAAGCCAAAATATCGGAGAAAACGCGATTTACCTCAACGTCCGTAGCGAAAAGTCTATGATTTACTTGAGAAATTTGAAATTATATGAAAATTGTTTCGCACCGGAAACTCTATCAAACAAAGACGGAATTTTTCAAATCGGACTTTCAGAAGTAGATATATTGACAAATATACATCTACGCCACCCGACGGAGAAACTATTCATTATTTTAAAAGGAAAATATTCGGAAAAGTTTTATCGACGTCAGTAGTTTAGGTCCCCGAACGAACATTATTCAATCGAGATTTTTGAAGCTCAGATTTTGCTGCATATATATGGGAAGCGGATGTAAAGACTTACGCCCCTCGTGGCCAAGACATTTTTTATCAAAAATTAGAAATAAATTAGAAATTATATGCAAAACATAGGAGCTGTATCCGGTGCAGGATGGATTTTTCAAATCGGAGATTTAGAAACAGAGAAACGTAAGTTACCATTTTTTTATTGGAGGTTTAATTATAAACACTAGCCCGTGCCTAATGTAGGGTCACTGACTTCAGGGAAGGGAGAGAGCCAGTGCCGTAAGACAAACACAACATCCATGCCACACCGGATTCGAACCCGGACCCCTTTCGTGCGAATGATCAGAAGCCATCGCTTGGACCACTGCGCCACCGGGCGTCCAATTTACCTTTACGCCCCTAGCGGAAAGTCAATTACTTGCTTAAAAATTTTGAAATTATATAGAAAACATGTCGCACCAGAAACTCTATCCAATAAGGAAAGGAACTTTTAAAATTGGACCATCAGCAGCAGAGATATCGAAAAAAATAAGATTTATATCTGCGCACCCTGGCTGAGAAACCATGCAATATTTTAAAATGAAAATATCCTAAAAGGGTTTATCGACGTGAGTGGCATTGGTCCACGATCGGACTTTTTCAGTCGAGGTTGTAGAAGTTCAGATTTTGCTGCGAATACGTCAGAAGTAGAGATTAAGACTTACGCCCCTTGTCCACTAAACTATTCTTTACCAAAAATTAGAAATTATATGTAAAATATTTCCCATCAGGAGCTGTATCCGCCGAAGAAAAAATTTTTCAAATCGCATTTTTGAAAATAGAGATATCGGGGAAAACGCAATTTACTTTTACGACCCCTAGCGGAAAATATATGCGTAACTTGAAAAACGTAACTATACCTAAAATACTCTTCGACATAAATTGAATCGAAAGGAGAAAACTTTCTTTAATTGCGTGTTTAGAATCAGATATATTGAATAAAATGATTTTTTGGAATTCGATATCATCTGCGTTTACGCCCTCTTTCAGCAAAATTCTACGGCGTAAAGAAGAACGAAATGAAAGATTATAATTTTCATATTACAGGCTTTCCAACGCAAAAATAATTTTTCAAATCGGACAAATACTTAGAGATATGGAGTCCACAGGCAGACGGACGGAAAAACCGATGACATAAGCACGATCTCTTCTTTTACAAAAGACGTGCTAAAAAACGGACGATCAGTGTAGACCTGATTCACGGCCCATGCAAGTAGTTTCCAAGTTCAGTCTGTGCCAAACAGTTTCCTGCTGTGTCGCGCGATTCCGAACTTATGCAACCAGTCTGGATACTCTTTGGTCGCACCTCGTACATTAGCTTTTTAAAATGTACGTACATTGTATTTCTGAGTATCTGTTTAAATTTATTGTTTTAGCATATCTGATATTTGTAGGCTTCCTTTATCAGACTTAAATATAAATGATGAATGATTGCAGTCGCATCCAAACTGCGCAGTCGAGAATTGAATTTTTCTTTTATCTGGTTCTCTGGTGTCGTTTTACTCCTCTTATTTATTTATGCTTTTGCAATGTGCTCGTGAGAGGTTGTAGTTTTTCAATTTCAAGGAATGATTTGCCAAGACATGCTTTTAAAGCGCAACCAAACGGGACGGGCAATACCTGCGGTGAGCTGAGGCCATTCAGAAGGATTACAAATCCTTCTTCGTATCTGCACCGACTGGGTTAAATGGAGCCTAAAAGAAACAACCTGTGCCTTTTCCAAGCCGGAGTCATTTCAAGGGATTACAAATCTGTCGTCAGGGCGATCTATCCTTTGAAGGATTAAAAAAAAAAGTTGTTCGATTTTTCCCAGCTTCTGGGAGATCTCTCGTATTCTGTAAGACACACACACGGAAAGGGATTTCTTAGAAATGCAACGATATTCTTCATATTTTAATACAAAATGTGGTATGACGTAAGAGCGCGTGTGGATTTTTGAAAAATGGGCAGTTTTTTCTTTTTTAGTTGTCTTTGACAAGTATAGGATTGGTTTGTCGATCGTGACGACCTGTGAACATCATGTCTTCTGTTCACAAATGATAACTGCATTGAAAAAAACTACTTTTTAAAATATGCAAATATAATAACAGCTTTCCGCAAGTGCAGATTCCTCGGGGACTGGTATATAAGCGCAGCAAGCCTCTCTTAATCATATCTCCCTCAACAGCTATGCAAATATAATAACAGCTTTCCGCAAGTGCAGATTCCTCGGGGACTGGTATATAAGCGCAGCAAGCCTCTCTTAATCACATCTCCCTCAACAGCTATGCAAATATAATAACAGCTTTCCGAAAGTGCAGATTTTTCGGAGACTGGTATATAAGCGCAGCAAGCCTCTCTTAATCACATTTCCCTCAACAGCTGTCAGTGTAACGTAAAGGCTAAGCTCTTGGTTTTAGCTAGTATGTTCAGGTTTACTGCAATAATTTGTTTGCATATGCAGCAGATCTCCTCTTTGAAGGCACATTTCATCTTCATCTTTTCTGCAGGGTAAATGTCAAAAATCCTGTTTTATCCAACAGACATTCAATCATAATCGGATAGATTGTTCGCGTTTGCAGCAGATCTACTTTAAGGCACGTTTAATCTCAAGAAACACAAAGATAACGATGTACAAAGTACTTGTAAGACCAGTGTTAACAACGGATAAACACACTAATATTTATTCGTGCAGGTTAGTACCAATGAACACATACACACTGCCATCTTATACACGATTTAAAACATAAATACTATATACAGCTACTTAAAAGACAATGATGTTAAAATCACGAGTACTTTCAAGTTCACTCTGAACTCGTCTTCAGATGGAATGATTACAGCGCTGAGCACTAGAAGTGATAGTATATCTGAGGTGGCACTATTCGTTTGCATATGTGCGTCAGAGCTATTCGTTGTTGATAGTCTGAGAGGCCTGATTCTCACATAGTATTCTCCAAGGTAACGGAATTGCAATGGGTGAATCGTCATTACAACAATTTGACTTGTATCTATGTATCATTAGACATTCAGTCAGTAGCAGGGAACTGACATTCGGAGTGCTGAGGATTGTTACATTCTGCCATATGGGTATATTGTTTCCTTGTAGGCACAATCTTGCTAAAGCTGTTGTAGACGACTGTGTCTTTAAATTATATTTGCGCTCATTAACTCGCAATTTAAGATGCCTGTGTGTGGATCCGATATATATTTGGTTATAAGCATCCAGTGTTAACTTATGACTCTGAAAGCTGGGTATTAACAATGGCAGATGAAAAGTTGCTGGGTATGTTTGAAAGAAAGTTCTAGATATATTTTTGGAGCATGGTGTGTGGAGGAAAAGATACAACCATGAACTATACAGATTATTTAATGAACCAAACATTATTAAATAAATAAAAATAAATAGATTAAGTTGGTCTGGACCTATTATACACATAGGTAGTAATAGAATAGTTAAGAAGATGTTTAGCCTGGAAGAAAAAGAAAAATTTGAATTCCTAAATTAAGATGGGAAGATGGAGTGATGTCAGATATTAAGTCTTCGGGAGGCAAAAATTGGAGGAGTTTGGCACTGAATAAGGAAGGCTGGCAGAGGTTTCTGAAGAAGGTCAAGGTCTACACGGGGTTGTAAAGCAAACGATAAGGAGGACAATGATGCAGGAGATCTGTTTGTGCAAATTTTCTGGTGTCCATCTATCTCTGTGAGGTAAATGCCAAAACTAGTCTTTTTATTCCGTAGACATTTAGCCATAACCGGATAAACGGTTCGACGTATACAACTATACATCAAATCTTTCTTACACATTCTCTAACCATCTATTTCTGTAAGGTAAATGTCAGACTTCCTTGTTATATCGAATACACATTCAAGCATAGTCGATTAAATTTTTTGCTTATGTCGCAGATCTTTTTTCTATGTACTTGGTGCCCATACATCGCAGTAAGTTCGACATCAAAAGTTCCGTAGCCTTACCGCTGGCGCAGGGGTTTAACCGCTCGCATCTTCCCATTCTTTTGGGTGTGTTCCGAGATCGAATTCCGATGAAGCATTCGTGTTGTGTCAGTCCTACGTCACTGCTTCTCTCCGTTCCTTGAAACCAGTGGCGTTAAATTTGGGTCTGTCGACTGCTTACAGCAAATCGAGTTGCTCACGGTGGTTGTTATATCCCCAAAATAAAATCTTCCCGTTTTACTGCTTCAACATGCAAGCATATTTGAATTAATTCTTTGCGTATGCAGCAACCAATTAATCTACTGCATTTTTTACGTATTGTATATCCATGTGTCTACATAAACTAAACACCAGAACTTCTCGTTATATTGAGTAGCAGTCAAAAATAATCTATTAATCCGTTTTGCATACGCAACAGATTTTTCCTTTTGCGTCTGTTGTGATCTGTCTCCTGCTTGTAGCCGAAAAGACAAAGCCAAAAATTTTTTTAATTCGGATTGAGTTTTGCTTTCGTGGGAGATAGATCTGGAAAGTTGTAGAACTTGCTTTTCATGGTCCCCAAGAATACAACGTTGTCAATGAATTAGGTCTAATTTAAAAGTGCCGAATTCTCGAATCAAGTTACTGCAAACGCCTATGAAGGCGGATACGCTTCGAAAGATGAAAATGTTTATAATTTCGAAGGATAAGACATAACAAATTTACTCTTGTCTTTAATTGTTCATGAATTTCTAGATTTCACTGGTGCGATGGGAATTTGTCTATATGGACGGAACGAACCGATGACTAGACGATAACAGCTTGTGAAAGAAAAACGAATTACGACCATAAAACAAAACTAGGAATTTGAATCTTATTCTGTTCACATGTTAATAATTTCCTGAACTGTTTTCAAAGATACAGGAAACCCGCTGTTAACCAACGCTCGCCAATCTCAGTGGAACGAGGCCTTTAGCATTAGGTGTTAACTTTTATTTTTATAAACTTCCACCCTCGCTCCGCGTGTGGTCATTTGCCAAGTTATTCCATTATCATTTCCGTAGCTCCCTATAAAACGACGCAGACGCCAGACGTTCAGAAGTATAAACACCTTTAGATAAACACCAGCAAGTGGTAAGACAAAGACAAAAAACTGTCACCTCACTGTAAGATGTATGTCAAAAGTAAGTAGAACGCCATTGATGTTGAACTGCCTTTAATCGGAAAAGTAAAGTTCAGGTCACTCTCTGCATTAGTTCGGTGACCCTTCCGAATGAAAGCAGACGTGATTTCAGTTGCGGGTCGGGAAATTCATGGTCAATTTTTGAAAGTGAAAATTTTGGTGAAGTTAAAGAAAACTCCTATACGAATTTTTCGTATGTTAAGTGAGTCCCACGTCGAAGAATGCACATCATTCGCGCGAGTTTTTGCGTGGCATTGAGGTTCTGTGAAGGCAAAGAGGACAATGAAGACGGCGAACGCCTGAGATGTTCAAGCACTTCCAAAACAATAGACGGTGTGGACAAAATCTACACAACTGTTAGAAGTGATTGAACACTTAATATTAGAATGGTTGAAGAAATAGCTGAACATAATAAAAGTTTGTGTCAAGATAGAGCCGAAACTTCTCAAGCTTGAAAGAAAAGAAAAGAAAATCACAAGCGTACTTGTGATAACATTTTGGGGAAATTTAAGTAAACCCCAACCCTTTAGAAAGTGTTATCACTTATGGTGAAAGGTGGATCTACCAATATGACACTGAAATGTGGCAAAAAGCAGTCGACGCATTGGAAAATACCAACGTCACCAAGGATGAAGAAAGAAAGGGAATGTATTACGGCACTCTCTGGATCCCAGGAACTAGGGATCCAGGTAATGTCTTACGGCACACTCTGGATCCCAGGAACTAGAGATCCAGGGAATGTCTTACGGCACACTCTGGATCCCAGGAACTAGGGATCCAGAGAGTGCCGTAAGAGAAGCACACCCCACAAGCCTCATTCGAACTCGGTCTACTCCTACAAATGGTCAGAGCATCATTTAGACAACTGCGCCAACGGGCGTACCTTCCAACATTTATAATGTGTTGTTCAGGAATTTTAACTGCAGAATTGAAGTAAGGCCGTGTCTGTTGTAGTTATTAATTTTCGTCATGCCTAATGCTAAGGTTCCGTATTCTTCAGAACTTGCCCCTAATAAAAGAAAGAGTAACTTCGAAACTTTTACACCCCCTATATACAGAGATCTTATGAGAAATCCATTTTCGGGATAATATGGTTAATCAGCACTACGTTAATTATTTGCATGAGGCCCATAGTCACTGCATGCTAGTCCACGTACGGTTAGGGTACATGAGGTAACCACAGAAACATATGCCGTTAGGTAGACCCAGTTTTCATAAAAATTCGCCGTATGACGGTTGCATAAGTTCCTGTAGAGATTAAGCTGAAAATTGGAACTATGAAAATTTCCAAAGCAAAACTCATCTTGTGTAAAGTTTGTATCGGTGCGAGGGGATATACCCAAAATGTGGGTGTGCTAGCAACAGTTTTATCTTGCTCTCAGTTGGTACTCAGGGTGTTACCTACAAAATGTAGATTTTCTAAACCCATAAATGTTCCCTAAATATCGTCATTCGTAAAATCCTCTTCTTGTGCAATTTAAGGAAGAATTTGCACGAAACATATTTTACAAACTGTGAAGCATTCTAAGAATCCACAAAATCGCAGTTTTTGAAAAAAAAGTGACGAAGTTCATTTCCAAGGACTATTACAAGTGATGGAAATAATTTTGCTAATTGCACTGAAATTACAAGGAGGTGTTTAGTGCAAATTACTGTAAAGAACTAATGGTTCGATTTTGCCGGAATGAAAAGCTTACGTGCTCGTTAGCTTGTGAAAACACAAATTTTGCCGGTGACGAGAATCGAATCATTCTGCTCCGGAGCCAAATGGTTTCCCAATTACGTGACACCGACAGAACTTATCGCTGTACATTTGCCGTCTTGACACGTGCTTTATGTTTGTAGTACTTCATAAATATCCCCCCTTACGAAAGGGCTGGAACAGAAATATTAGTTTCCGCGTCGGCCAGCAAATTATGTATGAAGCAGCTCGCTGTAGAAGAAAGAATACTTATTATTTCTAGACGATATGTTGAAGAATCATCACACATTTTTTTTGCAGTGCAGAAGGAATTTTTCATTAATTCCAGACGATGCGTGGAAGAAGCATCACACATTTTTAAAGAACCCAACTGCCAGTAAATTAATTTCAACAATGAGGTACCAGTGAGAAAGCACAAACTTTGCCGGTGATCGCACCTGAAGCCGCATCCTTGTGCTGCGGAGCCGAAGGCTTTTCTAATTATGCTAAACCGACGGAATTGTTGGCTGCAACTTTGCCGTCTGGACATGTGCTTCACTTCTGCAGTATGTCACACGCTCAGTTCTTACCGGAAGCCTTCGGTGATTCAACAAATAACAAGGACTCTAAAAAGTTGTGCAACATAGATCGAAGTATTTATATCCAAAAAAAAAAACATCAGAAAGGTTGTACCGTAAACTGTAAGATTGATGATTCCTATGTTTCAAAATATTCTCCGACATCTGTCTTCAGTATTTCAAATCCGTGACGTCTTATTAGAATCTAATGCCATTTCAGGGCTCCCATGGTATATTTGTATCGTGCAGATAAACTGTATATGTGATTATATAGGGAAGTGTATATGATACTTGTTGTTTGTTTTGATATATTGAAGGATATTGATTATAACGAAGTGAATTTCTCCGTCATTTTTACCCGTGCCAGGATTCGAACCCGGGTCCACTCATTCCGGAATAAGTTGCTCTACCAGTTGAGCTACGCGGACATTTTATTCTGATTCCTATCTGCCTTTATGTCGTGTGCGTCCTTTCTGGCAGGTACGTCACATCTCCTGGTACGTTACATGATGATGGAACACATTGATATATGTGTTGGTTGTGAGCTAGTACATATATATTCACATATTAAACTACCATATATGTGTTGGCTTGCCTTTTCTGTTAAGCTTTATGTTTTTATATTCTGGGGAAAGGAGGGCTATGTCAGGCCTTACGGCCTTTTCCTTCCTTTTCCTAGTTGGTGTAGTGGCAACTGAATGAATAAATAAATGAAATGAAATTGCTTCGTGGAGGAAGTGGTTGCAAGTTAATGTCCTTTATATTCTTCATTGGAATATTATAATGCTCTTACAATGTATAAGAAAAAACTTTCATCATAAAACTCAATTATACAAATATATAAATCAAATTTCACTCAGAAAGAGTTATCACAAACCATCAGCAGCATTTCCAATTCACTGCTGAATGAAGGTCTCACCAAGTCTGTTCCACAGTTCTTTTCCTTCACCACTTCTCTTTCATTTGACCTTGCTATGCTTTCGAATTTCATCTATTTCGTACATCATCTTCTTCACGGCCTTTACCTGACCCTTGTTATCCAGGCTGGTACTTCACTTGTCCAACTGTTGTCAATTATAGCAGTATTTCAAATCCATTGCCACTTTAGGGTGTTTATTTTGTTCATGCTATCATGAACTATTGTTATTTTCCTGATCCGCGAGTTCATTTTCCTATCTTTCCTAGTTACACCAAGTATGCAATCTTCCATGCTTTTTGAGTAGCCCGAAATTTCCTTATGTCTTTTTTATTTAAGCTCCGTGCCTCTGATCATAACTAAGAACCCGGAAAGATGCTTAAATTAAATACTTTGATTTTTCACGTATAATGTTACATTGCTCTTGAAAATTGTACTAATCCTTCTAAATGCACTGCAGACAAGTTTTATACGTCTATTATATTTTCCTTCTCTGTGGTTTTTGCTTGATATCTGTTATTTGAGGTAGATGCATTAGGAGTGCAAAATTTCTTCCCGTTTTTCATGATGCAAATTCCAGGAACAAATTTAGTAACAAGCGCAATAGAAGATGACACGTGTGATGGCCAAAATGCTTCGAGGAGTAGACTATAAAATGGCACCGAGTGTGCAGATGCATCTCATTCGTAAATGAGTCACACAAGGAGTAATATGTAAAGCAATAAGGATCACCTTAGGCATTGTTCGCTTTATGAGTTCGACAAAGGGAACAATGCAACTGAAGCCTGCCGCAACATTTGTGAGCTGTATGGCGAGGGTTCTGTAGATGAAAGCACATGTCGCCGTTGCTTCCGGAAATTCTGTGAAAGACAGAAGCCGCAGAGGTCAACCACATGATGGACGTCCATCAGAGTCTTCTGAGGAGGATCTCAACCAAGCCATGTCACATGACCAACATCTTACCGTTGAAATCGTTTTTACTACGTAGTGGAGTCTATATTGCATTGCATGCTCGAATTCCTGTTACAATATATTGCAGAACAATGTCAGTGAGTAGGTTACACCAAACGAACATGCCTCGACCCAAGGGAGCCAAATAACTAAGCGATTTACAGAAAGGACGACTCGTGGGGCATTCGCATCTCGGAGCTAGCCAGGATCAGATTGTTGCAAATCTAGACATTCTTCTTGCCACAGTAAATCGATTTTTAATGGAATTCAAGAAAGCATGTAAGAAACCACGAGCATCACGTGAGAGTTGACCCGAGATTACTTCGAGCTATCAGGAGTTCTGTGGAAACCAATCCTCGATAGCAAGGCAGCTCATATTGCAGAACAATCCAATTCAGCTCCAGAACTGCTCAGAGGTAATTTCACCAACTTGGCTATGATGGAAGAGTGACTCGACGTAAACGTCCTTTTTTGCGAGAAGAAAATATTCATCGCAGATTGGCCTGGGCAACAGAAATGATTGAGAGATCCTTAGCATTTTGGTACACAATCATGTTCTCTGATGAGTCCCGATTCGCACAATCTTCAGCCAGCGGTAGGGCCTGGATGCGGCAACTGACCAGCCAGGAATTCAGCTTGAAACGCCTCGAGCCAACTGTGAAACATGGCGGTGTTTCGGTCATGCTATGAGGAGCCATATGGATGATTGGTAGTTCAGTTGTGACCGAATGTGAAGGCAACATCAATGCACAAAAATACACTATATTGACAAGAACTGACTTTGAGAAAGGAAAGATTGCTGGGTGTTATTTTAGTGGGTAGCCCATAAGAGAAATCGAGAGGCGTTTAAACCTACCGAAGTGAACTGTTTTGGATGTACTGAATAAGTCGAAGACACATGGCGTCCTGCCTGAAGTAGCAAAATGTACCAGCAGACAAAGGAAAATCAGTGATAGATGGCGTCGAAGCCTCGGGACAGCCGTTACAGCCAATCAACGGAGTTCTTCACAAAACCTCAGTGTACAGGTGAGTAAAAATGTTGGAACCTCGGTATGTTCACGTACCATCAGCAAAGAACTTCATTCCATGTGTTACGATTGTCGTGCGGCTGCTCATAAGCCTTTCATCTCCACTCGGAATGCTACTCATTGCTTAACATGGTGTAAAGAAAATGTATCGTGGACCGTAGATCAATGGAAATGTGTCCTATGGACTGATTAATCCAGACACACGATCCATCAGTCTGATGGCCGTATGTGGGTATGTCGGCAGCCGGGGAAACAATATTTACTAGAGTGTACTGTTCCTACGGTCAAATTTGGAGCTGACAGTGTACTCGTGTGGGGGTGTTTTTCCTTGTGTAGTCTCGGGGCATTGGTTATCGTAGACAAGCTTGTTAGCCAGCACGTCTACATCGATATTCTAGACAAATATGCGCTACGAACTCTGGGGCAATATTATGAAACCGAGCCTTGTTGGTACCAGTCGGATAATGCACCGAGCTGTAAAGCAAGTACTGTTACGGCGTGGTTTGAAGATAATTTCGTATCGTGTGTGGACTGGCCAGCACAGAACCTTGATATTAATCCCATAGAGCACCTATAGGACGAATTAGAGCGCCGCATAAGAAGTTGGAACCCAGCATTACTACTAAGAAACACAGTTAGCGGCAGCATTATGTACTGAATGGAAGCGCATACCTATCGATGTGTTCCAAACCCTTGTCGAGAGCATGTCTCGATGGGCCAGTGCATGCATTAAGGCCAAAGGTGGAGCTACACGGTACTAATGTATGTCAATATATGCAATGGTGTGTTTGTCTTCTATGTGTCCGGTGACTTTTTTCAATATAGTGTACATAGCCATGCTTGAAAGTGTCCTGCTGCCAGTATTCTCCAGTAGTCAGGTGTCAAAGGCTACCTCGCTGTTCATGGTGGACGGCACTCCATGTCATGGGACAAAGCGTACCTAAACGTGAAGAACAAAATGCCGTCCAGAAACTGTCGTGGCCAAGCGAGAGCCCTGGTATGAACCCGATCAAACACCTGTGGGATATATTGGATGGACAAGTACGACGTATGACACAGAAACACACCAACAAGGCACACCTGCTGGCCTTGTTACGTGAATCGTGGGATCCAACTCCATAGAACACCATTGCTGATCTCATTTCCACAATGCCTGACAGCGTGAATGGGTTACGTACTGCAAAGGGTATGACTACCACATATTAAATCCAGCTGCAACTACAGCTCCTTCCATTCCGTACGGACAGAAAATAAATATAACTGACAAATCAGCTGACTGTTTGCTAATGTCATGTCTGTGTAATCGTGGAATTTGTTCCTTTACAGAAATAAAATATAACTGCCATTTTCTCTGATGAAGTAGTGAACGATTCGTTCACACCGAATGACTCTTAACTGTGAATGGTTCTCTTTCACCGCTGTGAATGATTGTTTAACACGCTATTACTGGGACAAACCCACTGAAGTTGCAACTCACTCAACTTTATTACGCCCGTATGAGCTCAAAAAGAATATTCATTAAGTAAAGAAATTAAACCTATGTTATAGGTTACGTCTGTCCTTAACGCTCTGACGTCCTTCAGTACTTGCAGCGCCATCTGCTTTTATCCGGTGGCCGAAATCGGAACTAAGCTCACCGTTATCGCACGATACGTAAAATCAAGGAGAAATACCGAAAATGAAATTAAAGTTAGTAAGACAAAAGTCTTCATCTGTGGCAACACGAGCGTGCTCGAATATCTATCTGCGACGTTTGTTCTCTTATGTAGGTGTTATGTCGTGTTTTATTTCATTTTCTTCCCATTGTAGAGTAATTTCATAAAATGGAATAACGCTCTGACGTCATTCTGTACTTGTAGTGCCATCTGCTTTTATCTGTTGGCCGAAATCGGAACTAAGCTCACCGATATCGCACGATATGTAAAATCAGGGAGAAACGCCGGAAAAGAAAATAAAGTTAGCAAGACAAACGTCTTCATCTGTGGGAAAACGCACGTGCTCGAACAACTGTCTGAGACACAAATTTAGAAGATGACAATCCGTTTTTTGGGTGTAAATTTCACAAAGATATGTAAGTCAGATACTTACCATCCTTGTCAATTTACACCAAAAAAAACGGATTGTCATCTTCCAAATTTGTATTGTACGGTGTAATCCCGTATTCCAATCCATTTATGACTGTCTGCGACATTTGATCTATTACGTAGGTGTTATGTCGTGTTTTATTTCATTTTCTTCGCATTGCAGAGTAATTTCATAGAAGGAAATAAAATTGCACAGTAATTTCATAAAAAGAGGAATCAGCGTTACTTTAATTCATAAAAAGCAAAAAAAAAAAGGAACAAGTAAAATTGTAAGAAAGTAGCTGCAGGCGTAGTTTTGACTCACTGTGATGGAAATTTAGAAAATTATTGGTTCCGTGGAATTTTTTCTTTGTAGTAGAAAATGGAAGAAGATGGAAGCTGAAAAAAAAAACCGCAGCTTAAATAGAGAACGACAACGGCGATCGCGTGCAAACTAATCTTCTAATACTTCGCGTAACTTGAGCGAAGATAGAACTAATCGTAGACGAATATTAGCTTTTGAATTCAACCGTTATTACAGTTATGTGCATGTATTTTACGATTCCTGTTATAAACATTTTTCAGTCACAGCTTTTTCACCCGTGCGAGGCACGGGCTATGAGTTAGTACCGAAAGTTAATAAGTTTCAATAGTTATGTGAGTGAACGATCAGTAGTCAGCTAAGAAATAATACTGGAACTTAAGAATGGGAATGATAAAAGCTGCTGTTGGCTGGCGAAATGACGTCACACAGGAAGCAAAGCAGATAGCGGCGAGAGCCATTAAGGTGGACGTCAAGTAATTTTGCTTCCTGTACTTCCAATGGAAAAACTTCTGTACACATTTTCTTTACAATTAATGCGTTCCCAAGAATGAAAATTTGAACATCGATTAAAATAACTTCATATTATACCTTGGAATACTTAATATTTTCTGAAACATAACCATAATTATATTAAAAATCAATAACTTTTCCTTTGGTGGTGTTGAAACCAGAAAAAAGATGGCGCTACCTGTACTTTGATGACATCAGTAGACAAACAAATGTTGGATTGCATAATTATGGTTATGTTTTAGAAAATATTAAGTATTTCAAGTTATAAAATGAAGCTATTTTAATCGATGTTCAAATTTTCATCCTTGGGAACGCATTAATTGTGAAGAAAATGTGTACAGAAGTTTTTCCATTGAAAGTATAGGAAGCAAAATTACTTGAGGTCCACCTTAATCTTATGAGTTATACGTTAGCAACGAATGTAAACAAGAAATGCGATGGAAGATGTTTTCAAATATTCGCAATTTCAAACTTCAAAGATTAGCAGATTTATCAGCGATCTCTTATTTACGGCTTCATGAATAAATTAATTTTGGAAACAAAATTAGTTAACAACTTTCGCGAATAAAGGAATAGGAGGTCATTGCTGTAAACAAACATATTGCTGCACTTCGTAGTCCGCAGGAAGTTACATTTACAAAAATTTAATGTCAGTGTGAATGTAAATTATTTAAAGGCTAGCTTTTCGATTAGCAGCGCATCAAGTAATTCCGTTAACGGGCTGAACAAATAAGAAGTACAGTAGATAATATGTAATTTATTATTCAATGTTTCATTTCTACAAAACAAATAGTATTATTCTTTACAGAATTCCACTTATTAGCGTTCTAGTTCAAACAAAATTCTTTTGTGAAGAAATGTAACGAATTATGAAGGAACAGCGATTGCGAAATAAATATCCACAGAAGCCTATTCACCGAATCGAATTGTTTTCCTAAGCATGTGAACGAGCTTGCAGCTTCGTTGTACCCGCCAAGATTAGTAAGTAGTTAAAAGTATGTATACCAAATATGAAGACACAGTGATTGCGAAATATCTACACAGGTTTATTCACCAAAGCGAAATGCTTTTTCTAAGCACGTGAACGTCTTTGCAGCATCGTTGAATCCTCAGATTCTGTGTCGGCGTCGTGGTTGCTTCCTGTGTGACGTCATGCGCAAATCCGAGAAATCGGAGATTGCAACTGCGCATTGAAATGCCGTTTCTCTGGTGAATACCATTCGTTTTATTGGTGAGCCGAAATCGTTCTCCACGAACAAATCATTCATCGTGAAAAGCTGGCGCTTCGTTGGTCAGTTTGCTAAAAAGAGCTGTAGATTGAACTCGCTTTGGTCGTAAATAGAAGATCCCTGCTACCAGTAATTTACACAGTGAGCTTATCGTGAAAACACACATTTGCCGGTGCCGATGATCGGAACTACATTGTTCTGCTCTGGAGCCGAATATTTTTTAAACATATCTACACCAACAAGTGCTTATCACTACTACTTTCCGTTTTGACATGTGCGTCACGTCACCTCTGTAGCATCGCAGGTTTCGGGTCTGCAGCAAACCGCGCTTGAAGTAACTTTTTGTAGAAGGTGGAATTCTAATTCCTGACGATGTGTGGAAGAAGCATAACGCACGTTTCGTAAAAATAATGGATTATGTCCGCTCTGAATTGTATGTATTCGTAAATATGTTTTCATTTTATTTCCTGAAAACTGAAAAAAAAAAAAGGAGGATAACCTTAGCAGTTTCAGTCAATGAAAAAATTTCAAATGCACTCGCCATGTAATACCATTACATGCATATTTGGAGGATTATGCTTAGGCCAGCGACGTCCTCTTCGGCTAGGAACGCTGGTAGCGTTTCTGACTATCGCATTGCGTGTTGTAACTTCATAATTCCTCTGAGTGACGAGAGGAATTAAAAGGGCCAAAAATAGTTTCCTTTTTTCCCCTAAGTCCTTCTGAGAGTTTGGAATTAAGTCGGTTATTTACACATTCGAAGTCGTTTTGCCGGAGCTTCAAGCAACAGAAGAGAAAACCATTTTCCCAACAGATAATCTGGTTTACCAAAACATGAAAAGGATTTATTTGCAGAAGCTGAAAAACGTTCTTAAATCCTGTTGTTTGCTTTGAAGTCGCCAAAACGTTCTTAAATCCTGTCGTTTGCTTTGAAGTTGCCATGAGCGTTGGATATTGCAGTAACAGCAAACTGCCAGTGACAGAACTGTTGTTCATTCTGATATACATGAGGTAATATAATCACTGTGGTTGACTGCTCGCTTCTTGTTTCATCCCGATAACACAGAGAGGATGTTATGTTTCACATTAACCATTACGGAATATTGCAGAAATAATTTCAACAAATTCCGTAGCGCAATTACTTCAGTGTTTCTATCTTTATTAGCAGCTTGAATAAGATGAATCATTCCCTATGGATAGGCTAATTTGATTAACATTTATTATTTTTAATTAAAGGAAATGCTGAAGAAACATGCAACCAAATTCTCAATTATAATGAGCGTATCTCTCCTGTTAAAACAACAAGCTAGAGAGAGTATTTTACGATACCTAACGAAAAACATTCCATTAGAATGATTAAAAAATCGATAAAAAGTTGTACCTAAAGCAAACGAAATAAAGTTTTAGAAGCAAGATAAAAAGAAAAATGGAAGCATAAGATTGCCTTTTTTCGAATGAAGTTAACATACCGCAGAAACCAGAAAATGTACAGATATTATTGATCGTTATTACAGCTTGCTTATATTTTTTTCTTTTACAATCCTATGTGGGTTATCGCAACTATCAAAATTTTTAAACTTACGCAATCTAGGGCGGAAATGCCGAATCAGGAGAATATGAGAAGATGTTAAAATATTATTGATTATGGCAATTGAATTCAAAATGAATTTTTTTGAATCGGGTGTTTAGAAGCATTGACTTAATTCGAAAGTTGAATAGAATAACTCCCAACGTGGCAGGTGGTGAATTACATATTTTAGCAGGCAAATTTATGATTCACACCTTGGAAAAATATTTTGGCATCGCTCTAATTAGTGGCGTAATATAGGAGAGATCAATTTTGTCACATACGTTTTACCACTCTTCATAGGACAAGCTTCATTTTGCCCTTTGTTTTAACTTTCGCACCCAGAATACCATTTTCCAGATTAAAACAATTAAAAGCACTAATTATATAAACAAATTACTAAAATTATGGAATGTGGATTATGTTACACTTTCCAAAATACCAGAAATCATTACTCAAGTTATGAGGATAATGGCTGTGGAATAAATCGCACAATTGTGCCCTGACCTTTGACCCCATTTCGATTATATTAAACAAAATTGGTTCAGCATATCTCCGGAGCAACATACTAAAGTTTTGTCGCAATAGAAGCATTTCTAGTCAACTTATGAGGCTGTGGAATAAATCTCGCTCCTGTGCCCTAACCTTTGACCCCATTTCGATGATATTAAATAGAATTGGTTCAGTATACCTCCGGAATAACATACTAAAGGTTTGTCGCAATAGAAGCATTTTTAGTCAAGTTATGAGTATAATGGCTGTGGAATAAATCTCGCTCCTCTGCCCTGACCTTAGACCCCATTTCGATGATATTCAACAGAACTGGTTCAGTATACCTCCGGAACAACATGATAACGTTTTGTCGCAATCAAAGCATTTTTACGTAAGCTATGATGTATAAGGGCGATGGAAAGGATCCCGCTTCTATGTACTGACTTTTGACCCCATTCCGTCCATTTTCAATAGGGTTCATTCCCAGGTTGTCTCCTACCACATACTAAAATTTCGTTGAAATCGAACCATTATTATGTTAGTTATCGTGCGGGGAAACAGGTAGACAGTCGGACGGACAAAGCTGAAGCATATACGCTTCTTCAACCTACGGTTGAAAAGCAAAATGAAAACAACAACAAAAAAAAAACGATTCAGATCCCACTCCTTGCTCATGCTATTTACTAATTGATTATATCTAAATTGGAATCCCTACTTCAGTACATAAGAAAATAGACCATCTTAGCCCGAACACAGAACAGGTGTACGGCATATATCTTAATAACTGTAATTTTTCCTTGAACACTTTAACCTTTTTTCACTTTTCTATCAGGTCACCTACCGTGCACTATCGCTCATTAACGGAGGCCTACAAGGTAATTCCCTGGACTGGCACGCTTCGAAATAAAGAACCTTCCAGTCCGGTAAATTTCATAGAAAACCTGAAAATCGTGAAAATCATGTGGAACGGTGGTTGTTAAACTGGACGAGGTTTAGTTGCAGCCCTAACAGAACCTGCCAATCAAATTCAAGGGATAATTGCACCGGACTACTCTCCAGTCGCATGGGGTAGTTGCACCGGACCTCCCACGAGGAAGTTGCAGACTGTTTAGTATACGATTTGATGTCGGATATCTCACAGGATGAAAGGATGGCAAAAATACGCTGATTATATGACAGATACATATGTAGTTGGAAAAGCCAAATTCCCACCCATAATATGGGCTTCGGATAGAGTAGGAGAGAGAACAGCTAATGCGTGTGAATCATTGCATGCAAAATTCAGTTCTAATTTCAGTGCACCTAGCCCTGATATTTATGCTTTTGTTGAAGTAATTAAGCAAATCCAGGTTGATCTTTATGCATTGAAAAAATAGTGGAAATGTCATAAAGCAGCCAAACCGAAATCTGAAGAAGAGGATGGGAAATATGGAAAGAAGGAAGCAGAAGTACTAAAATAAAGAACTTACAAGATTTGAATTTTTAAAAGCTATTTCTTATTATGGTTCTAAGAGGGATAAGAAGAAATAAGACAAAGAGGTAAAAGAGAGATCAAGAAACAAGACAAGATAACATAATCTTGCTTTAAGACAAAGAAAAGGGAAACTCATTCCGCATATTTTTTAAACAGGCCCAAAGCTATTAGGCTAAGCGTGGAAAGAGTGTGAAGGGAAAATTATGCGGAAGTAAAAAAAACCTTATTAACCTTGCTTCAGTATTACGGTTCTTAGATTAAGTCTTCAGAACCTTGCTTCACCCCCGTCCCCCTCCCTTCTTCCGCGGTGCGAGGTGCACTGGTGCAACTCGCCCGTCGGTAGATAGGGACTATGCGGTGCAACTCGCCCGTTGGTAGAAAGGGACTATGCGGTGAAACTCGCCCGTCGGTAGCAAGGAACTATGCGGTGCAACTCGCGTGTCGGTAGAAAAGGACTATGCGGTGCAACTCGCCCGTCGGTAGAAAGGGACTATGCGGTGCAACTCGCCCGTCGATAGAAAGGGTCTATGCGGTGCAACTCGCCCGTCGATAGAAAGGGTCTATGCGGTGCAACTCGCCCGTCGGTAGAAAGGGACTATGCGGTGAAACTCGCCCGTCGGTAGCAAGGAACTATGCGGTGAAACTCGCGTGTCGGTAGAAAAGGGCTATGCGGTGCAACTCGCCCGTCGGTAGAAAATGACTATAAGGTGCAACTCTCCCGTCGGTAGAAACGGACTATACGGTGCAACTCGCCCGTCGATAGAAAGGGTCTATGCGGTGCAACTCGCCCGTCGGTAGAAGGGGACTATGCGGTGCAACTCGCCCGTTGGTAGAAAGGGACTATGCGGTGCAACTCGCCCGTCGGTAGAAAGGGACTATGCGGTGCAACTCGACCGTCGGTAGAAAGGGACTATGCGGTGCAACTCGACCGTCGGTAGAAAGGGACTATGCGGTGCAACCCGCCCGCCGGTAGAAAGGAACTATGCGGTGCAACTTGCCCGTCGGTAGAAAGGGACTATGCGGTGCAGCTTGCCCGTCGGTAGAAAGGGACTATGCGGTGCAACTCGCCCGTTTTGCTATCTTCCCGGTGCAACTCACCCACTCCCGTTAAACTCACAAATGAAAAAAAAAAACAAAAAAAACGTAAGATGCATTACAAAGAATACCACTTCGTTGCATTAAAATCAGCTGGCAAATTTAAGTATTACCTAGTTGCATGGATAAAAACAAGTTAGCAAACTTAAGATCTGTCACGCGTAAAAATAAAAAAACCAAAAAACTGCACTGTAAGAAATCCGTGGCGGGGAGTTGTGCGTTGGTGTTCTTTTTTTAATTGAATTTCGGTTTTGAAAAGTTTCAGTTTCTAAATTCGGTATTTCGGCATATTTTCCGTTGTCAGTAATTCCTTTTATTTCAGAAAAAAAAAAATTCAGGTTTTTATGATTTTGCAAATTTTTCGCGAGAACTCTCTTAGAGATTACTTTCAGGCGTACGAAGTCTTTACCTTTCCCTTTGGTGGGGGTTGACCCAAGCAAAAGACTGACCTAAAAATACATTGAACACCACTGATCACCTGCAATGTAGAAATTATGAGCAGTATACCGGCGCGATGATGAAATGATTTTCGCTATTAATGCGGGTTAATTAATGCTTTTATTTTCTGTGGGATCTTAGAATTTTCTTAATAGGCTTACAACAATTTCATTTTTTCTGTAGGGTGACCACGAATTACATTTGTTTTTAATCATGTTTTTTTTCGCAAATCCACTGAATTTTTTGGAACTCAAGATTTTTTTACACTGATAATGACTTCGAATAATGTTTAAGAAAAGGTGAAATGTACTACTTCATAGTTAATATAGGGAAATATAGAACCTAGTCTTCATAGCTTTCATAACTTACGTGGTAAGGGGGTCCACAGAGTGATACATAGACATCAATCACCGGTTACAAAAATTTTAGTACGTACTTGATTCCTTACGGTAGCAGAATGTACAATAGCCGGTTCACAAAATGACCGAAGATGAGAAGGAATATCCGTTGCCATAATATTTATAATGCGCTACACAATCCGTAGTATCCAATCTCGCTACAGAAATTCAAAATCAGCTCCTCCGACCGATGATTGAAATTTAATAGTTAATCATAGCTCACGTAATCCCATCAATTGCTCCTATTATCAGAAACTTTCCGTCATATTTTTTCTTATTAGGGGTTTAACGACTACCATGAGCAGTCCAAAACTTTAAGGCCGCTGGTTCCAGAGAAGGTAAAGAACCAGTTCCGGGATTTAAAATTGCTGGCATGCCACACAGGGATCCAAACCCTGACCCATCTCGGACCAATGATCAGAAGTTATCGTTTAGACCACTGAAAACGGAAATAGTAGGAGCAAATTTTTTGAATGATCAGAAGTCATTGCTTGGCCACTGGAAAAAAATTTGAATAAAATTTAAAAAAAAGTTTAAAACATTTTGCTTCAGAAGTCATCGCTGACCACTGGAAAAATTTCGAATAATATTTTGAATAAAATTTTTGTCATAAGTCATCGCTTAGACCACTGAAAGCGGAAACAGTAGGAACAGATTTTTTTCGGTTGTATACGAAAGGAATTGCGGAACATTTTCTGTAAGAATAATTCCGTTAGTACCTCTTTTAAACCGTTAATATACGAAAGTAATTGTGGAAAGGTTTCTGAAAATTCAGGATTCCTTTGCCGTAAGAAAAGTCTATGAAATTTAGGGTTTTTTTCCACCCCATCATTTAACGGAAAATGTCGAATCAATAATGTGTTTCGTTAATTCAGGAAAGGAATCCCAGAAAATGACAGGAGAATTTTTTTGCATTGTGAGTTTTAATGAGTATTTTCACACCTTGAAAATTTTTCGATAATGAAAATATCTTTACCTTTCACAACGAACAAGAATGCTGAAGTTTAAAATATTTAGACAGAGAAGTCACTTCCTTTTGCCATTAGCAGTATTGATTTTACGCAAACCAAGGTCACATAAAGCATCTGCCGTTAGATGTGTAAATGCCGTCCGTTGAATCCATAACTCAAATATTCGGAGTCGCATATCTGAAAGGGCTCTCGGAGATTTGTCATTGCAAAATGCCAATTAGCATTTGCAGATCGTGAGAGCAAAGGAAGGTGCTGATAATTACTTCTATTACTTCGAGGCTGTCGCGCGAATTTGTATATTGATCTCAAAGAATTCAAGAAATTTGTAATCGTACTTGGCATGACAATGAAAACAAAGAATTTACACTTGGGTAGGAGAAACCTTTCGCTGAAGAGAGACTGAAAATTGTGTGGAAATAAATCTGCACTCAGAATATTGATATTGATTTAGGTGCTGGTTGTACAAGAATCATTCTCAAAAAAATATCCGAAAAAATTGACACACTGCATGATAATGCTATTGATTTCCATTTTTGTTTCTTATAAACTTTATGTAGAAACACGTGCAATGTTCTGTAGTGTGTTGGTTTGTAGCTATTAACTAAGTCTGTTTCACCAAACCTCTAGCATTACTTAATTGTAATGAGTCAGTCAGTACACATCTAACAAGAGACAGCCTCCTAGAATCGAAAACATCATGTTTACCTGTTTCGCAAATATACCTCATTCAACTTTGGATCTCAGTTCAGGTTGCCGCAAAAAAACATCAGTGAAATAGAAAATGCACACTGTAAAATCTTCCTGAAATTCACTCGCCACTTTCCGCCATTTCTTTCGACAATTAACGAATCATATTTCTGATACAACCTATTACGTGAAATGACAGAAAGAAACTTGATTTCATGGAATTTTCGTACAGCGAGAAAACGCTGAATTTTCAGAAACCTTTCCGCAGGTTCTTTCTTATATTGACTATAACGAAGTAAATTTCTCCGTCATTTTTGGTCCACGCCGGAGATCGAACCCGACTCCACTTATTCCAGAACAAGTCGCTCTACCAACTGAGCTACGCAGACGTTCGTATCGCTGCTACCTGCCTTTATGTCGTCTGCGCCCTGTGGGGCAGGCACGTCACATACCCCCCTCCGAAAGAGGGCTGGGGGCATGGCCCACGGGTCAACCGAGACCATGAATCGTCGAAGGCAGCCATCCGCTGAAGAACGTGCACTTGAGAACTCGCAGTCAATCTGATGTGTGGAATGCAACATCACACACTTTTATTTTTCGAAGCGCTGAAGAAGGGATTCTCTTATTTTTCCTATCTCGCGGTGTGGAAAGAACATCACACCTTTGCGAGATCTTGAACGGACGGGTCATCCGGAAAGTTCGGGCGCCATTATAACGAAGTAAATTTCTCCGTCATTTTTGGTCCACGCCGGGGATCGGACCCGAGTCCACTTATTCCGGAACAAGTCGCTCTACCAACTGAGCTACGCAGACGGTTTTTTTCGCTGCTATCTGCCTTTATGTCGCGTGAGTCCTTCGTGGCAGGCACGTCACGTGACGATAAATCAACGTTTTAGAGATGTGTTAACATGCAATTCTGAATTTTCAGAAAAATTTCCTCAATTCGTTTACTATATTAACGTGATTCAAATATCGGCAAAGGTCATTGAAGCACATATCCCAACGTGGTGTTAGTTTTTAGCGCGTGTTTTGAAAAACAGATCGTGCTTATGTTATCGGTTTGTCCGTCCGCCCGTCTCTGGATACCATATCTTTGCAACTATTAGTCCGATTTTGAAAATTCTTTTTGCACTGGAAAGCTTGAAATGTGGAAATGATGATCTTTTATTTCGTATTTTCATACGATGAACACAACATGCACTTCAGGGTGTGAGACAACTTCCATGACCTGCACGTTCACTGGATTTGTCCCCCATTGAGCACGTGTGGGATTTTATGGGACAACGACTTACCCATCATTGTCCCATAAAATCACATCCAACATTGTACGACAGACTCCATGCCAGAATTGCACAGTGTGACGCGGTTCATGGCGGTTCAACCTCGTACTAACCATGTTACATGGAAATGTTATTTTTCAGTTTACCAGCAAATACAGCTGTATTTTGCCATAATGTTTTGATCACGTTATCCTCTGTGTTCCGTTATTATGCTGTATAAATTTCGTTGGTATCAGACGTATCTTTCTTGGTGTTCTATTTTCACTTTCCGTCAGTGTATATGAATCACCCTGTATAAGAAAATCGTTTTAGATTTGATGGCTTGTGTACAACGAGGGCGAAGATTCTGGCATTTCCCATTCTTTAATGCACACTTTAGACAGAAGGTGGCGCAAGCGTACCTTTATAATTTACGATGGCAGATCGAAAATATTATTCGCACACGCTAGTGGCAAATATAGTTTTACATTTTTCCAACAGATGGCATCAGTTGTAAATCTTTCGTGGTCCCCTGATCGGTTATTTTAAAATGGAGCACATACTGGAATTGTTTTCTCTTGGACAGCGATGTGTTGTTCGCCTTTTGTGGTTCAGAAGCCGGAATGTAGTTGATATCCATCAAGAAATAGCGGATTCATACGTCAATAACTGTATGTCGCCAATATATAAATAATTCGCTGATGATCGCATAAGTTTGGAGGATGATCCTCAGGCTTTGTGAAGAACGCTCACCATACAACACAGACAGCGGTTCCATACGTACCTTAAATGCTGTCGGATCGCGAGAAACGAGAGCTTTGATGTGCTTGTTGTGACATTTTAAGGCACTATCAGAATAATTGCGACGATTTTTTGAACACTTCTTAACGTGAGATGAGTCATGGGTAAGCTATTGCACACCTACAATAAAGCACCAAAGCATGCAGTGTGCACACACTAAAAAATGCTTACCTTAATGAATTTCTAGAAGTAGCTTAGGAAAATCATGGCTACTGCTTTTTGGAGATCCCAATGGCCCTTTTGATCTGCGGGGAACTACAGTCAGTGAAACAGCATATGGTGAACGTTTTTCTCGTCTGCGTGCTGCGAATTAAAGCAACCGACTACGGCCTGCACAAAAAGATATGATTTCGTTACCTGGCAACACTCTACCAGATGATATAGTACGTCTGCGATAACGAACGTCTGCCAAGCTCAGTTGGTAGAGCGACTTGTTCCGGAATATGTGGACTCGGGTTCGATCCCCGGCGTGGACCAAAAATGACGGAGAAATTTACTTCATTAGAGTCAATATAAGAAAGAACCTGAGGAAAGGTTTCTGAAAATTCATAGTTTTCCCGTTTTACGAAAAGTCCATGAAATCAAGTTTCTTTCTGTCATTTCACGTAATAGGTTGTATCAGAAATATGATTCGTTAATTCTCAAAAGAAATGGCGAAAAGTGGCGAGTGAATTTCAAGAAGATTTTACAGTGTGCATTTTCTATTTTACTGATGTATTTTTTGCCGCAACCTGAACTGAGGTCCAAAGTTTAATGAGGTATATTGGCGAAACAGGTAAACATGATGTTTTCGATTCTAGGATGCTGTCTCTTCTTAGATGTGTACTGACTGACTCATTAAAATTAAGTAATGCTAGAGGTTTGGTGAAACAGACTAAATAGCTCTGATAAATTTGATTCTGACGCGAATCAAATTTATCAGAGCTATTCAAATGCAATGGAACCGGTTAGGAAAACGATCAACCGGTTTTTACAATCAATAAAACATCCACAAATGGAAAATTCTTCTCAGCTCTACCAGCGGTTACAAAGCATGTTACGAAAATTAACAAACAGCGCAAAAACAGGTTTCTCATAGCACAAGGAAGGCATCAGAGACAAAAAGATTATCACATCGAACAGTTAATAGACAAAATATAGTAAAGAAAACGTGATATAACTCTACGTATGCTAGCGGAAGAATTTTGCGTAATGGAAAGTTGAAAATAGGCGAAAAGGTTGTGCTAAGGAAAAAGAACTTTTCAAGTACGTCTTCCGGAAGTAGAGATAGCGACAAAAAGAAAGTTTCTACCTTTACGCACGTACCGGGAAATCTTTACATCACTTACCGAAATATATATTTTTTTTTATTGGAGGTTTAACAACCACCGTGAGCAACTCAATGGGCTATAAGCAGTCGCCCGTCCCTAATTTAGGGTCACTGGTTCCAGGGAAGGGAGATGGCCAATGCCGTAATACAAACACAACATCCATGTCTTACCGCGGTCGAACCCGGACCCCGTTTGGACGAATGATCAGAGCCATCACTCAGACCATCACTCAGACCACTGCGCCACCGGACACCGACGGAAATGTGAACTACGAAATTCCTCAAATACTAGCCTAAAGTGTTTTATAAGGTAAATGGATCCGGTATTGGAAGAATGTTTTAAATTGGACATGTAGGATCAGATATATTGAGAAACATCGATCAAGCTAATGCGCCCTTTGTGGCGAAATTGTGCATTTTTCGGGAAGAACATACGCACACAGAATTTGCTTAGTTAGTAGTATCTGACTGAGAAAAAAATTCCATTCAGGTTTTTAGTCCGGACGATATTGCTGTAAACGCAAACGTAAACTTACGCCCTCTGGTGGCAGACTTGTGCGTTAAGAAAAAATTTAAAATTGTATGTGAAACATTTTTCAGCGTAAGCACTCTCCAATCAATAAAAAATATTTTCAAATCGAACTCTTAGAAGCAGAAATATAGACAAAATTAAGATATAAATATACGCCCCCAAGCGAAAAAACCATTAATTATTTTAAGAAGAAAGTATTCTCAAAAGGTTTTACGATGCGAGAGGTATCGGTCCACGAAAATAGTTTTTTCAATCAGTTTTCAGGAGCTGAGATTTTGGTGCCAATACATCAGAAACGAAAATTAACACTTACGCCCCCTGGTGGCCGAACCATTCTTTTCCAAATGTTAGAAATTATATGCAAGACATTTCCCATCAGGAGCTGTATGTGATGCAGAAAGAATTTTACGAATCGGACTTTTAGAAGCGGAGATATCGGATAACCCTGATTTACCTTTACGCTCCAATCGGAAAATCTGAGCATTACTTGAAAATGATACTGTAACTAAAATAGTCTTCGACATAAGTGGGATCGAAAGGTAAAATAATTTTTTTAATCGGATGTTTAGAAGCAAATGTATGGAATAAAATGTATTTTGAATTCGACATTATCTGCATTTACGCCCTCTAGCGCAGAAAGTGTCCATCGTAGGAAAATACGAAATAAAAGATTATCATTTCAACATTTCAAGCTTGCCAGTGCAAAAAGAATTTTTCGAAATCGGAGTAATAGTTGCAAAGATATGGTGTCCACAGACGGGCGCACGGACAAACCAATAACATAAGCACGATCTTTTTTTCAAAAGACGCGCTAAAAACTAACACCACGTTCGGATATGTGCTTCAATGACCTTTGCCGATATTTGAATCACTGAAAAAAAATAGTGCTCCTTCTAGCGAGAAAATGTCGTATCAGAAAAATATGAAAAGAAAGACGTCTAAAATGTGTTTCATTTATCAATTTAATCTATGGACTGTGTGATGGATAAAAATGAGTTACATAACAAGAAGGCACAGTTAAAAGTTGCATATGGTGTTTGTGCATATTATTTGTAGTTACAATGTATGTTTGTCCCCTCCTGAAAATAACTAAGGGCATCCATGCGGCCAGGTTGAAAGAGTCAGCAGTAACGCGTGGTATCAGTCTGATTTTTATTGCGCATTAAATAGAATTATAATGAATAAGCTTTATTTGCTTTCCGCTAAGCTAATGATAATGAATAAATCTTTCAACTACTGAAGTAAGTATAATATAATGAATAAAGCTTCAGCTACTGAATGATATGCTTGTACTAAGCTTCAAATAGTGAATTCAAATGGTTGTTGTTACTAGTTAATTAAGAACATGAATAAAGTCTCCTGCTAGTAGTGTTGTAATAGTATTGAACATACTTATAACTGGTAGTAATGTTGTAGCAGTAATTAGAATGAATAAAGTCTTAACGCTGGTTGTTAATAGTAATAAACTAATGACATAAACCTAACAGCCAGACAGAGGTCTGACAAAAACTATGAATTGAGAAAGACGTACTTACGACAAAGCTTTTTTACTATGTAACACTTGATCATCCAACGCACACACACAACTCGTTTCACAATAATGAAGAATCAAACTAATCACATAGAACGAAACTCTCTCCTTCACAACAACAACGCTCCTCTAGTATAACAACAAACGCTCTCCTTACAACAACAACGCTCTCCTTGGATATCGTTGAACGCGCCTATTTATACTGGCTACCACCACGTCATGACTTACACTCATTGCCAGATCTCATTCAGCGGGTGAAATAATATTTCGTTTAGTAAGAAGATAATTTACATAGTAAAATAAAATAACCAGAGATAGTAAAATCAAAAGTAAAGTGAATATAGAGTATACGTTACAGAATGTCGTGTCTCCAACAAAATATGCTCGTCTAGTTGTAACTTTTCCACTGACACTAATTAGCTCCTGTATCAACATGTCAATTTCAGTCCTAGAATACGTACAGGTAGATCTCGGTATAAGCGATAGATACGTTCTGCGAAATTGTCGTTTATACCGAATTCGTGTAAGACGGGGGAGGCATTTCGTACGAACAGTATAGGGTTAGGTTCTGCCTCCTCCGCCAGTTTTATAGTGTGGAAGTTAAAACGATGCTTGAAAAGATCAAACCAACCTGAACTGGCCGAGAAAGGTGCTGGGTCGTACTCTTCTTTCGTCACATCTGCATACAAATTCTTAGCTTTAGCTAGAATAGCTGCTGCGCTAAGAGGCATGTGCTGCTGGTTATAATGCTCAATCCAATGGCTTGGCATCTTTTCCATTCTTTCCGTCGCTTCCGTGCGAGATTTCGTCACTCTAATTACACTGAAGACCAAATTCCTTTCCTTTTGCCTGACATCGTAGATCCTCTCACACGCAGCTTTACAGCTCTACTGACCTGATCTGAGCGAGCACTCACGTCTTGACAAAAACGTCGAAAGATGCGCGTCAAGATGCGCAAACCCATTATTGTAATTACTGTTTCCTCGTAGTGTTAACAGATGGCACCACTGAATCGCGTAAATCACGAAAACGTGGATAACTAAACCGCGTATACCGAGATGTACCTGCATTTATTTATTCACATCGATGTCCAACAAGGTTCAATCGCTTAATACAGACATCTGACGTGGACCAGGAACATCAAACAGAGGTCATCGCTCTTTCCACGTTTATAAGTGAGTCACCTAAAAATTCTCATTGGCCGCCACCGGGAATCGAACCCAGGGTATTCCAGTTACGAGGCCGCTGTGGTGCAGTGGAAGCATATCGGGCACGTAACTGGAAGACCCTGGGTTCCATTCCCGGTGGCGGCCAATGATAATTTTTAAGTGACTCACTTAAAAACGTGGAAAGAGCGACGACCTCTGTTTGATGTTTTGAAGGTTCAATCTCTTTCGTTATATCAACTCTCCTCTCGAGCCACCCTGGTGGCGCAGTGGTCTGAACGCTCGCGTCTCATCGTTCATCCGAGGTGGGTCTGGGTTCGAATCCCGGCGAGGCATGGATGTTGTGTTTGCCTAACGGTACTAGTTCCCTCCCTTCGCTGGAACCAGTGGCTCTAAGTTAGAGACGGGCGACTGCTTATATACCTTCGAGTTGCTCGCGGTGGTCGTTAAATCTTAAAACAAAAGCAAAAAAACCTCCTCTTTATTTTCAGGTTCTACACTATCCACGTTCGGTCTGGTCGAGAGGTAAAGTCTCATTCCGTGAGAAAATATTGAACCACTAAATAACGCAATTTACATACGTAAACAGAAATTAAAGACGAATATTAAGCAGAAGGTACACATTATAAGGTATAAATAAAATGTAAAAACTCCTAGAGATCCGTAAAACAGAAATAAGTATCTAAAAATTAGCGAAGAAAAAATAAAGATAAAGCGAAACAGATATGCTAGGAAATTCAGTTCACTGGCGACAAATAATTAAGACTAAAGGAAACTTCGAAAACGAAATGAAACAGAGTTCAATTATCATTGGAAATACATGGAATAATTAATGCATACCTAAATCAAGCTATTTGTTTCCATGTAGCATAACAGAAATTTGAAAATTTAATTATCCTTAAAAGAGAATCGAACACGCATTTCTTGATTTTCGCTCGTATTTTAGCATACTCGAGCGCAAATCGAGATATGCGTGTTCGATTCTCTTTCCAGAAAGTTTAAATTTTCTAATTTCTGTTGTTATGTTTCATGGAAAGAACAGCTTGATTTACGTCTACAGAGTTCAATTTTGTTGGATCATTTTTTTAAGAAATTAAGTGACGTATACGGGAACGACAGACGTACGTATATTTCTCTGAAAACGAAGACTTTCAATCAATCATTAGAGAGACAACGACACAAGCTACAAGGTAATAAATGGATATGAGTAGATCATCTAACCAAAATGTCAGATGGAAAATGGTGTAGTAAAATGCCAGTACTGAGTTCTGTACAAGGACGTCGATAAAGGTGGAAAGGATCTGATTTAAATGAAAGGACAAGGCAAAAAAATCTAAAACAAGAGTACGGCGATATTAGCAGTCGATGGTAGTGACACCTGGATAGAAACGGGAAAAACCGGCATCCAGAAAAAAGTGTATACCATGTTCACAAAGAAAAGTAAGAAAAAAAGTGCCAAAACACATTTTTGCAAATTTAATAACTAGAGTGATAGCTTTCAACAAAATGAAACCACTCAGTTTCGAACATTAATCATCTAAATTTGTTCAATATTTGTTTTTAATATCAAACCTTCACTGAAATATGAAAATTAAGGTAAACACTTAAAGACCGTTTAGGAAGAGTAAATATTTAATTATGTTCATTCATTGCAAAGACGTAAAAACGAATCCATCAAGTGTCTTCAAAAGCCGTCACGGAAAAGGCGAATGTATTAATTTTGATATTTACTGAATTTGCTTGGCTGTTCGTTCAGAAATAATTTAAATCAATTTTCGTACGGAGCAACCTAGTGATGGCTATACAGTAGTTAAAACATTTTCAAATTAGTTCATGGGTGAAATTTTAACTGTTAAATAAAGTAACCGTTAAGTGTAAAAGTCATGTATTATTATAGACGCAAATTGAAAACATGGGTTTCCGGACTGTTTTAAAGAAGTGTTAGCAGACAGTTCTTAGATATAATGCAGAAACATGCCGATATGTTATAAGACAGATTTTTAGCTGGGAGTAATTAAAGAAATCCATCACTGTCAGTTTTCATAATATCTCGAATGTTAAACTCCACGCACTTAGATTAATATTCCTGAAGTAATTTTATTTCGATGTTAAATTATATTTAGGCATTTTACACAAGTCCTAAAGAGAATTCCCCCTTCCCTCCAAAATGCGGTGCCGTCCCCTAAGTTACCGATTATTTAATAAACTGAACTGAAATATTCACCAGGTATGCTACTTTAATTTGCTTGCGAGAACCAGGATTTAAAAAATTCGTTCTTTATTTTTTCTGTTTTCTGTTTGACGTAAAAAAAGTGTATAACGTTCACCTGTTATCAGAACGTAACACATGCGTGAGAAAGACTGTGTGTAAATAAAAATTTGAAGTACTTGTATCCTTCAGAGCTAAAGCAGATTCTATAGTATTTTAGTTCTTCTGATCTAAAAATAATAACCTAAGTACTACACCCTTCAGATCCGAAACAAATCTTAAGGTACTTTACAGCTTAAAGGCATCCATCCGTTTAAAGCTGAAGCCTTAAAGAGCGTTTGTACCAGGTGCAATTCAACTAACAAAACGCAGACACGTTGATTGCTGATTATTAAACTATTCGTGGAATCTGTTTTGAATATTTAAGTGTGTACAAGCAGGCCCCCACTAAATATTTGTTTATATTACGTAATACGATTGCTGCGTAATGAATACAAACGCACACATGAAGGTACACTACTAGAAATCTATCTTTCACGTCAAAGTGAACAGATTTGTCAGTTACGCTAGCCAGCACAATTTTAGCATGATGATTTCAGAAAAACACCTTAGAAAATTTTCTTTCGGATTGCATGGTAGCTAGGACGTTTGAGATATTGACTTTGCCGTGAATACGTCTTTAAAATCAGACCATTACTAGGTGGCTAGTACGGAAAGTTCAGCGTTACGAAAAAATGGGCATCGAGTTCGTTCTAATAATTTCTATATTATCCACGTGAACCAAACCAACCTAGTGTCATTCGATTGCTAAGGCGGGGGGGGGGGTTCATTTGGGTACTTTCTGCTTGGCCGCGCAAACTTCAAAATCAGTATAACTCGGGCCTTAGAAGCGGTATGACGTCGAAATCTGCCTCAGACTAAAGCCAAACTCCAGATCTGTCGATTTAAGACATTAGAAGCGACATCGCACACAGTGTTGGTTGTGAAACTTTGGATCGCAGTTGAAAATATTTAAAAATGTAACAATGTCAACATATACTCGTCGAAAAGCCAAGCAGAAATACATTGAACGTAGTCTATGCATTTCTGTTTGGCTTTTCGACAGTCGTAAGCATTCATAAACACCGCAATGTCCACGGCAGAACGCATGAGAAAGTCTCGTAAGCATTCTATAAACACCAATGTGCGCTGTAGAACGCATGAGAAACACCGCAATGTCCGTAGCAGAACGTATGAGTAAGTATCGGGAGCGAAAGAAAATTACTGCAACGCAGCGGGCGAAAGACGGCGCTAGCACTTCGGCGACAGCGACGCACCAGCTTATGGACGTGGAGCATGAAAATGATTCTGCCCATGCTTCGGAACACGGAAACGACGGAATGGAAGTGGATTTTGAGAGATCCGCGCGGTTTGAGGAGTGTTTGAGTGAACGTTTCGAGAGCACGTTTGAGAACAATCCGTACGGTCATTCGTGCGGTGTTTGTGACAAACTGTGGTTTCTGAAGGATTTAAAGACAGTGAAGCCAAAACACGTGGAATTGCTCGAAAATACGTTTCCTGGCGAGAACGTACCAGAGTTCAACTTGTGCAGTACGTGTCGTAAATAATTGGACAGCAACAACATTCCGAAGTTGTAGCAATTGAACGATTACAAGTATCCACCGAAACCAATCGATTTACCACCGTTGTATCCGATAAGTACCAGACTAGTACAAGTACTAGTATAAAAAAAATCATCCCTGACTTGGAGCCTGATTCGGAAACGCCGATTACCATCACCAGCGACTTCAGCGTTGATGTGTCGCGAAATTCAGCCCTCGTTGATTTCATGCAATGCCAGTTTCGTCTGAGTTACGTACGGACTGCTCCGACCAATCATGGCAATAATTGTATCGACTTGAGATTCGCTAGAAACATACGGTAGATGTATTTTGTATGCCGTTTGTATCCTACTTCTCTTACCGTAGACCAATGATTAATAAACTTGTAGCTGACTACTGAATTTGCACTTCTTTCATTTACTAGACCCAGATAAATACTATGCGCGAACGAGACGTATTCACGTAAAATCTTGCGGCCGTGCTCCGACACAGCCTACCCGATTTTTTTTAATTGGTTCGATTGCAGGATGTGGTATAGCTGCTATGTTTATCTCACGGAGTTGATTATATCCTATGCTTTGAGCCAGTAGCGCCAAATTAAGTACGGCAGACTTCGTATGACCCAGCGACTATTTCAAGGTGGGCGTTAGCCCTTTGACGATATGACCCCAAAATCTTGTATCACTCTAAATATCATAACGCCCGAAACTATCTGTTGGTTAACGTCTTTGTTTAATAACACAATAGTGAGTGAGGGTGACACTTGCTGGTCCCCTCATAGGTCGAAATAATTTGAAGAACAAGCAAGGGTACGAATTCTGACTCAATCTAAATAGGCGTTTCGGGTGGCTCTGGCCATGTGCACGTACGGGAGTCTTGAGCATTATGATCGTTAAAGGGTTAAACACCACCATCATACCACGTGTTCAGCAAAATGTCCTTTAAATGACTCAGATTTGACAAAAGATGTTTTTGCACCAGGATCTGTTTCTCTAACATGTCCTGTAAATTCTCAATGTGGTCCACAGCCGGGCTCTGAGATGTTCAGTGAAGATTGCGGAAGTCGGTGTCATGCTCGCTGAACCACTTCTGAACACATCTTGCGCAATGTACAGTAGCATTGTTGTCCATGAAACAATGTTCAGATAATCCTTACAGGACACAAGAACTTCCAGAAATATTAGGGGATGAGTTCCGTGCCAACAGAACGTACCCCCTACACAATGACACCTCATCCAGCACTGTTGTATTTTCAAATTGTATAATTGTATTTTTAAGTTGTATTTTAAAGGCAAGTTCGGTTCGCTGCTTCATAGAGCTTCTGGCAAACGATCTGCCAACCGTCAGTACTAAACAAGGTGCACAGCGACTGGTTGGAATACGTGACGTTTTCAAGCATTCTAGTGTTTAGTCATGGTGTTCCTGACACCACTGTAGAAGAATTTTCCGGTTCTTCGAGGAAATCTTTTTTTTTCTTTTCGTATAAGCATGATAATGGCAATACTAATCCTCTTTTACTCCCTACGCTTAGTTCGCGAATCGGGAATAGCCTTTATCGGATGCTTTAAGAAATTCCTGCCCACAGGAAGACCTGTTTCTCCGTACAAGCCTTCTCGGACGACGGCGATCTCGTTCTTGACAGACTGTGGTCGCACCACAGTTACGCCTTTTAGACCAGCAATGTGGGTTATTTTTCAGCTGACCGGGGATATCTCACTTTTTGACTCAGGCTGTTTTCAAAATCGGTGCTCCAGCCACATTGTCACCTACTTTTATCGAACTCCGAAAGGTAATTTTTTCCATTGTGAGCAACACTACTACAGAGTAGTGTCTTAAATAATTACCTAGATCACGCGAAGACACACACGACCACGTATTTTGCGTATGCCCTGCGTGAGTGACATTTATGTTCATCTTCATCAAGTTTTCCAATTCAGTCGCCGGTGTCCGTATGACGATTTGTAATCATGCGTGGACACTTATTGTACGAATTTCTGAGCGAGAGTAGATATTATACTCGTGACTAAACACTAAATAAGTTATACTCGTAAGTTATAAATAAGTTATAAATTATACTCGTGACTGAACACTATAAATTATACTGTTTTAATTTTTGCTGCTGTTTATAGAAATAAGTTCTTCAAGTTATAAATTATACTCGTGACTGAACACTAATAAGTGAGCGAGAGTAGTGATTAACTCGTGACTGAACACTAAATATATTTTTACTACTATGTGCTAACGAGAGTAGACATACTCGTGACTGAACACTAAATATATTTTTACTACTATGTGCTAACGAGAGTAGAGATTATACTCGTGACTGAACACTAAATATATTTTTACTACTATGTGCTAACGAGAGTAGAGATTATACTCGTGACTGAACACTAAATATATTTTTACTACTATGTGCTAACGAGAGTAGAGATTATACTCGTGACTGAACACTAAATATATTTTTACTACTATGTGCTAACGAGAGTAGAGATTATACTCGTGATAGAACACTAAATATATGTTTACTAGTATGTGCTAACGAGAGTAGAGATTATTCTCGTGACTGAACACTAAATATATTTTTACTACTATGTGCTGACGAGAGTAGAGATTATATTCGTGACTGAAATCTTATTATATGGAATATAATATGAGATGGGGAATATACGATGAGTGTGTGCTAACGAGAGTAGAGATTATTCTCGTGACTGAACACTAAATATATTTTTACTACTATGTGCTGACGAGAGTAGAGATTATATTCGTGACTGAAATCTTATTATATGGAATATAATATGAGATGGGGAATATACGATGAGTGTGAAACCCAAACGGTGCTGTTCTTTATTCCTTCACAAAGCAGGCGGCGTGCGTTGTCTTTGAATAAAATGTTTCTCCCGCTGCTGGGTGGCGCTGCACTGAGACACTATCTGTCTAGTAGTGGTGGAGGAATAGCGTGTCTCCTCAGACAATTTAAGCGAGGAGGTCGAATGAAAATGGTGTACTAAATTGAAAAGCAAGAGTTTATTGTGCGTCGGTACTGGGTAACCGGTTCCTTCAAACAATGTCAGAAGCAGTTTCTGATGAAATTTGGTGGGCCTAAACAACCCACCAGTGCCACCATTTCGAAATTGACGAAGAAGCTGAAGAGAACGGGGAGCTCGGTGGATCGTCATACAGCTGGACGACCCCAGATAGCGGAGGGCACAATAGAGGATGTAAAGTAGCGGTTATTGGTATTCCCCCAAAAATCTATTCGGCGGCTATCCCAAGAGACTGGACAATTGGATTCGACATGTAAAAGAGAAGCCAAACAGGCGATGATTAAGCCGTACCTTATCACGGCTGCGAACGAGTTACAGCCATCAGATTATGCAAAGCGATTGGGATATTGCCAATGGTTTGCCAAAGTTTTCGCAGAAAACCACGCCCCGTTGGTCATCACATGGTTTACTCACAAAGCATGGTTCCGTTTATTCCGCTATGTAAACTCGCAAACTACACGAGTGTGGGCCAGTGATACTCCCCACGCCATCCTTGAAGAGTCATTGCATCCAGTGAAAATTGGTGTCTGGTGTGCGGTGTCCCAACGCCGTATCATTGGGCCAATCTTTTTTTTTAAGATTTGATGTATGGTTTACATTGATTAGCGTATGTTTTAAATTTATTTCATTTAAATGTGCCTTTGCAATCGTGAGTTATATAAACAGAAGTCAGTAAAATCATGCAATGCATTGAATATGATACACTTTCCAACATACCCGAAGTCATTGCTCAAGTTATGAAGATAATGGCTGTGGAATAAATCTCGCTCCTGTGCCCTGATCCTTGACCCCATTTTGATGATATTCAATGGAACCGGTTCAGTGTAGCTCCGGAACAACATACTAAAGTTCTGTCGCAATCGAAGCATGTTTACGTAAGTTATGAAGCATAAGGGCGATGTAATGGATCCAGCTCCTATGTCCTGACCTTTGACCTCATTACCCTCATTTTCAATTGGGTTCGTTCCCAGGTTGTCCCCTACCACATACTAAAACCGTTTTTTACGCAAGTTATGACACATAAGGTCAATGGAATGAATCCCCTCCTATGGGACCTTCGACCCTATTTCACCTATTTTCAATAGGGTTCGTACCCATGAGGTGCCTTACCACATATTAAAATTTCATTGAAATCAAACCATTTTTACGTAAGTAATGACGCATAAGGGCAATGGAATGGATCCCGCTCCTATGTCCTGACCTTTGACCCCATTTCGTCCGTTTTCAATAGGTTTCGTCCCCAGGTGGTTCCCTACCACATACTAAAATTCCATCGAAATCGAACCATTTTACACGAGTTATCATGCGGACAGGCGGACGGACAAACGGACTGACAGACAGACGGACAGACGCACAAAGCTGGAGCATATACGCTTCTTCAACATACGGTTGGAAAGCGTAAAAAATATGTGTTCAGTTCCCAGTGAATCACCCTGTACTTATTATTCCACTTTGTGTAGAGAGAATCTCAGCGAGGTATGTCCATGTGATACGAAAGACTGTTTTGTAATTGGATTTAGTCAATGCCTGATTTACTACAATTTATTAACCGTGAATATTTGAACTGATGGCGTGCCGAAGTCCTGATAAATTAGCAATTTGTAAACGTAAGTTCCTTGATTCGTTTATAAACTTTAGCCGTATTTTCCATTGGGGACTTTTGCATGCCTAATTAGGTTTTTAGCTGGCATGGTGCACTGAGACTCTTCTGGGAATGCAACCTTTAAGTAAAACTGGCAATTAAAGTCTTCAAGAAAGCAGTGATTTGAAGTTAAACAGTTAAGGTAATAGTTACAGGTAAACGAATATTCAACTACTACTGCACCTTAGAGCCCGAACAGGGATTCAAATGGAAAGTTAAATTAGGGGAACACGTCACAGACACGGATATACAGTTCAATACGAAAACGCACAGTTTTGTCACCTAGAGGAATAACTATTTGGTACGAAAAATTCAGGAATGTGTGCAATATGTTCCCTGCGGTATATAATATCATATGCAAAGTAAATATTTCTAATCGCGCATTTAGAAGAATAAATACCGGAAAAATTGAATATAGTGTACACCTCCAGCTAAATAAAACTGTACATTAATTTCAGCAAAAACTATGCATAAATGTTTTTTCAGGGTGAGTAAATATGTTGTAAACAGAAACACGAATTTTCAACCCCTATAGAGGCAAAATTATAAGTTAGTAAAGATTAGAAATTGGGTGAATAATACTTATACACTATAAACTACATCTGACGCAAGCAAAAAAAAAAAAAAAAAAAACAATCAAACGAAATTTTTAGAAGCAGAAATCTAGAAAACCTATGATAAATATTTATTCCCCCTAGCGTGAAAGCGTTTTATCATAACTTTATTTTAAATACGCCAGACTTGAATGATGATGAAACGCATATAGGATATTAAATCCGTTTATTTTTGTGGTGTAGTCAGCCCATTGATTCGCCAAGCTGTCGCGAGAGAAGCCCTACATTGCTCGCCCACTCCTGTATGGAATAGTACTGGAAGAATAGCCCCTAACACGAATTTTAAAGAGACTGCCATCAGGGAAACAGTCGAAATCCTATCCAGTAAACTGGCCTGCAATGATGTAGTCTCTACGGAACTACCAATAGTTTGGCGTGCGTTATTAAAAGATGGAAACACATCGAGGCGCGCCGTATAATTACGTGATAAAAATTCATGTAATATGCTAATGGCGTGACCCACGTTATTTTCAGAAATCATCTTCGTTCTTAACATGTTCCAATTCCCTGCATTTTGATGTCTACAATTGGCTTGAAAAGGCCCCCAAGTGGAGTGCGAAAGCTTGGTGAATCTCTGTGCTGACTACACCGCAAAAATAAACGGATTTAATACGCTATATACGTTTCGTGACGTCTTATCGGAGAACAAAACATGCACAGAGTACTTTCCGTAGGGAGTTGTATATGGCTAAACAAGAATCTTTCGAATCAGATTTTTAGAAGAGCAGATATGGTTGAAAATACACCAAGAGATCACTGAACTCCAACTTCCCCTATAAAACGTACATACGATATCATATAGACACTATATTGACGAAAGTCACATGACACCCTTTCAAACGCAAATGAACGGATCCGCTGCGTTGTTAAGATGCGTGGTACAGGTGAAAACCAAGCCTGCAGCTGTCCGCGATCATATTGCACTGTGAGGTTAAGTGAAAATGTCGGGGAGGGAGAGAACTGACTTTGAGAAAGGAAAGATTGTTGGGTGTTATATTAGTGGGTTGCCCATAAGAGAAACCAAGAGGCTTAAACATACTCAAGTCGTCAACTTGTTTGGGTGTACTGAATAAGTGGAAGACACATGGCGTGCCTGAAGCAGCAAAACGCACCTGCAGACCAAAGAAAATCAGTGATAGAGGACGTCGAAGCCTCAGGAGAGTCGTTAAAGCTGGCCGACGGAGTACTGCACAAGACCTCAGTGTATAGCTGAGTAAAAATGCTGGAACCTCGGTATGTACATGCACCATTCGCAGAGAACTTCATTCCATGGATTACCGTGGTTGTGCGGCTGCTCATAAGTCTTTCATCTCCACTCGGTACGCTACTCGTCGTTCATCATGATGTAAAGAACATTTATCGTGGACCGTAAATCAATGGAAACAAGTCCTATTGACTGATGAATCCAGATACACAATCCATCAGTCTGATGGCCGTATGTCGGTAGCTGGGGGAACGCTATTTACCATAGTGTAAGTTTCCTACAGTCAAGTGTGGAGCTGGCAGTGTACTCGTGTGGTGGTGTTTTTCGTGGTATGGTCCTGGATCATTGGTTATCGTGGGAAAACCTGTTAACCAGCACGTCTACCTCGATATTCTGGACAATTATGCCCTACCACTCTGTGGCAATACTATGGAACCGAGCCTTGTTGGTACCAGCCGGATAACGCACCGAGCCATAAAGCAAGGACTTTTACTGCGTGGTTTGATGGTAAATCCGTATCGTGTGTGGACTGGCTAGCACAGAGCTCTGATCTTAATCCCATAGAGCACCTATGAGATGAATTAGAGTGCCGCATAAGAAGTTTGGAACCAAGGCCTACTACCAAGCAACAGTTAGTGGCAGCATTATGTACTGAATGGAAGCGCATACCTATCGCTGTGTACCAAAACCTTGTCGAAAGCATGTCTCGAAGAGTCAGTGCATTCATTAAGGTCAAAGGTGGACCGACACCGTACTAATGTATGTCAATAAATGCTGTGTTGTGTTTGTGTTCTAGGTGACCGGTGACCTTTGTTAATATAGTGTATATAAAGTGCGAGTGGAGCAGCAGGTGGTGAAATTTGGAGCGTGATGTGTAAACGGAAGAGCTTATCGGAATTTGAGAATGGTCAAACTGTGGGAACTCAGAGAGCGAGTGCCTTGATTTCTCGAACGGACAGCTGAGCCTGTGGGTTGTTCGTGAACAGCCGTAGTTAAAGTGTATCAAGGCTGTCTTGAAAATCGTAAAACACCGCCCCGGATGCAAAACTACTCAGGGCAAAGAAAGGTTGAAAGCAGGTGAGCACCGGGACCAATGTCTCGTAGAGGACAACAGAACCGGCGACATCCTCTCATAACCACGGTTCATCGGTGCAATAGACTCGCATGGTGCAAAGGTCATGCAAGTAAGTCGTCCGATGACTCAAAAAAGGATCCTGGTCAAACGAGTCGCGTTTATACACCACTCCGTGGATGGTCGTGTACATATTTGGCACAAACAACATGGTGCACTTGATCCGCCCCGCATGGTCTCCATGGAGCAAGCCGGTTGTATGATATCAGGCATGTGTAGCTGGAAGGAATTTGGATCCCTGGTGCATGTGGAACAACGTATGTGACTGGTGCATACTACTGTGAATTGCTTGCTGATTCTCTACACCCAGCAGTGTTGCACTTTTTTTTCCGAATGGCGACGGTGTCTTCAAAGATGGCAATGCGCCGAGCCACAGGCCCAATGTCATGCAGGAATGGTTTGACAAACACAGTTCACAGACTCAAGGCATATCGATTGGTCTCCGAACTCCCCGATACCAGTCGCAGAGAGCACTTGCGGGACAGTATGGAACGGCATATAAGGCGTCTGGAGATACCAATGACCTCCATACCTAAATTGAAGGCCGCATTTCGCACAGCTTGGTTAGCCCTACCACCCAACTGCTGCTGGCATCGTATTGAATCGATGCCACGTCCCATAGCTGTTGTACTGAAGGTGAAAGGATGATCTACGAAGTATTAGGTAGGCGTTTATAATTCAGTGATCACTCTGTGTATATTCCAAAGGGAAATATTTAATTATGCCTTCTTGCTGTAAAATTGTGTTTTCCTGGAAAAATTACATGGTACCAAATATTTTTCACCATGAACGCTATATACGACTGGGAAAATATTCATGTCCGACCTATATAAACAGATATTTCTGGAAAAATAAAATTTATTTTTATAGCAAAAAGACTGCATTATTTAAAGTAACAACTGCCGCAAGGTTATCTCTGTGAAAATATGCTTCCTGGAAGAAAATAGTTTTTTTCCCAATCGGATTTCATTACCAATGATATAGAAAACACACATTTTGAATTCGATATCTTCTACATTTATCCCCCTTAGAAGTTATGTGTAGAAAACATAATACATTTCAAGCTTCTCGAAGCAGGTTTTTAAATCGTAGTGCCAAATAAATGCAAAGATATGATGTCCAAAGGTAAACATATGTGACGTACCTGCCAGCAGGACGCACACGACATAAAGGCAGATAGGTGTCAGAATGAACGTCTGCGTAGCTCAGTTGGTAGAGCGACTTGTTCCGGAATATGCGGACTCGGGGTCGAATCCCGGCGTAGACTAAAAATGACGGAGAAATTTACTTCGTTATAAAGGCGCCCGAACTATCCGGATGACCCGACCGTTCAAAATCTCGCAATGGTGTGATGTTATTTCTACACCGCGAGATAGGAAAAATCAGAGAATCTCTTCTCCAGCGCTTCGAAAACTAAATGTGTGTGACGTTGCATTCCGCACACCAGAATGACTGGGAGTTCTCAAGTGCATGTTCTAGAGCGAATGGCTGCCTGCAACGATTCATGGTCACGGCTGACCCGTGGGCCATGCCCCTGCCCTGTTTCGGGGGGAGATGTTACGTACCTGCCAGCAGGACGCACACGACATAAAGGCAGATAGGAGTCAGAATGAACGTATGCGTAGCTCAATTGGTAGAGCGACTTGTTCCGGAATAAGCGGACTTGGGTTCGAATCCCGGCGTAGACCAAAAATGACGGAGAAATTTACTTCGTTATACATAGTAATGTCAACTGTATGTCCGATCAAAAAGTTCCGAGACTAAGCCATTATGCAACAAAGTACTTACGTTACATAAGTCTGGCTATAAACTCCCTCAAATTAGTTTCTTAGGCAGCGATACACCGCTTCCAGCGTTTTTGCCACTGTTGGAACGCTTCCTGGAAGTCCTGTTCGCCAATCGTGTCAAGCACCGTCTGCGATTCGCGCTGGATATCGTCCACGATTTTTAAATGGCTGCACTTGATCTTCAGCTTCATCTTCTGGAACAGAAAGAAGTTGCAGGGGGCGAAATCGGTCGAGTAAGAGGGGTGAGGAAGGGTAGTCATGCGCTTGAGGCTTCAAAACTGGCGTGTTGCAAACGCCCTGTGAGCTGCTGCATTGTCGTGATGGAGCAGGAAATCGCCCCCCGTCACATTTCAGGTCGTTTGCGGTGAATGTCCTCCGTAAAACACTGCAGAATATCGCAGCAAAAAGGGGCGCCGACGGTCGGCCCCTAGGGGAAGATTTCACGGTGCACAACCCCACGAATGTCGAAGAACACGATGAGCATCCTTTTGGTTGTGCTCCCGACCTGTCGGGCCTTCTTCAGTGGTAAAGATACCAGGCTCTTTTACTGCGACGACGGTTTGGTCTGGAGTCATAAGCGTAGACCCAAGTCTCTTCCCCAGTGATGACCCGCGACAGGAACATTTCGTACTTCCCAGTTCCCGATTTGCCGAGTTTGACACATAATTTGATGTTTGCTCGCTGCTCTAGTTTGCGGTCCATACCGAAATCACAGCTGTGTTCTGCGTGTGGTCACCAAATATCCTGTAGCAGAGCTCCTGATGTTCACAGAACGACGCCTCTTGGTAAAATGACTTATGTAGGTCACTGCCCTGGACCGCTGCTCGGGCATCCGCGTACTGCCATTTTTTGGCACTGTACGTACCAAATCTCGGAACTTTTTGATGGCATTACGTAACTTTCTTTTTCTTCAAAGGACGTGGTACAAATTGAAAAGTGATTTGTTAAAAAACATTATTTCAAAATTTCTGACGTTAGCCTATTATTAGGTAGCAGTATCATTTAAGCTAACATTAGCGACATTTTCGAAATACCTGAATAGTGACATTTTTGAAATACCTGACTAGTAACATTTTTGAAATACCTGACTAGTGACATTTTCGAAATATCTGACTAGTGACATTTTCGAAATACCTGACTAGTGACATTTTCGAAATACCTGACTAGTGACATTTTCGAAATACCTGACGAGTGACATTTTCGAAATACCTGACTAGTGACATTTTCGAAATACCTGACGAGTGACATTTTCGAAATACCTGACGAGTGACATTTTCGAAATACCTGATTAGTTACATTTTCGAAATACCTGACGAGTGACATTTTCGAAATATCTGACTAGTGACATTTTCGAAATACCTGACTAGTGAAATTTTCGAAATACCTGACTAGTGACAGTTTCGAAATACCTGACGAGTGACATTTTCGAAATACTTGACTAGTGACATTTTCGAAATACCTGACTAGTGACATTTTCGAAATACCTGACTAGTGACATTTTCGAAATACCTGACTAGTGACATTTTCGAAATACTTGACTAGTGACATTTTCGAAATACCTGACGAGTGACATTTTCGAAATACCTGACGAGTGACATTTTCGAAATACCTGACTAGTGACATTTTCTGCTGACTGGTGGATAAGTATGATAACTTTTTACCCCTGCTCATAATCGAAATGAAACTATGGGTTTTCTGGTACATTCTGTAAACATATCGAAATGGACTACTAAACTGACATGTTACCGTTGAATGCGCGGGGATATTCAGTCTCTAAAATGTTTTAAATGACTCATTGGAGAAAGAATGTTAACAGGTACGAACGGGTTCCTAGTTAATCAGAACGGGTTCCTAGTTAATCATGAGAGTTAGTCCAGTAGGTAGCGGTTGTTGTGTGTTTGTACTATGATACTGGTTCTCTCCCTTCCGGGGAAGCAACGGCCCTAAATTAGAAACGGGCACGTCGTTGTAACCTTTGACACTCACTGCGAACGTCAAAACTCGGAACAAGAGAAAAATATACCAAATCGTACATGATAAGAAAACTATTGTTTCTCTACCATATAACCGTAGAGTCTTTCAAATGCAGTTTTCTCTCTCTCTCTAACACACACAATGGTGTCATTTAT
This sequence comes from Macrothele yani, assembly GCA_039090855.1. NCBI lineage: Eukaryota > Metazoa > Arthropoda > Arachnida > Araneae > Macrothelidae > Macrothele > Macrothele yani. The sequence continues at coordinate 144,509,543 of CM077002.1, forward strand.
GCCAACAGAATGTTTGTGTTTTTGTAATACGGCCGTTTACTTTTCAACAAACAGTATGCATACTACGCCGACAGTCCCATGGTAACGTTGACTAATTAAATGTTCAAATCTTGCAAGCATTGTTCAGTAGGTTTCTATCAAGATCTAATTTATATACGAGTACACATGCATTTTCTCCTTCACAAAAACAAACAAAAGTGGTCCTAGATTAATTCTGGTCACATTTTATCGGCATGCGGGCATCACAGTAATGTGTTATATTTCTAATAAGATCATCTGGCGGCGCACTGGCTTTTAATCTTCATGACTTAGTTATATTAATCAAATCACAGCTCTGGAAGGCTTGTAGTGCAACAATTTAGTGCATGGACCCGTTAACTAATAAATCCCGTTCATTTGCTATAGGATTGAGTTCCGGAGACCTTATTGGCCTCTCCATATGGTGTATACAGCGCAATTCTGCAGTTTGCGGTTTAATGGACACCAGCTACAGATGCGGAAACGGTATGCGCCGATAAGCCATTACATTATGACCACTTACCTAACAAGTTTGTGGGCTAAAGGTAGGTGGTCATTACATTATGACCACTTTCCTAATAAGTTTGTGGGCTAAAGGTAGGTGGTCATTACATTATTACTACTTACCTGATAATTTTGTGGGCTAAAGGTAGGTGGTCATTACATTATGACCACTTGCCTGATAAGTTTGTGGGCTAAAGGTAGGTGGTCATTACATTATGACCACTTACCTGATAAGTTTGTGGGCTAAAGGTAGGTGGTCATTACATTATGACCACTTACCTGATACGTTTGTGGGCTAAAGGTAGGTGGTCATTACATTATGACTACTCACCTTATAAGTTTGTGGGCTAAAGGTAGGTGGTCATTACATTATGACCACTTACCTAATATGTTTGTGGGCTAAAGGTAGGTGGTCATTAAATTATGACCACTTACCTAATACGTTGGTGGGCTAAAGGTAGGTGGTGATTACATTATGACCACTTACCTGATAATGGGCTAAAGGTAGGTGGTCATTACATTATGACCACTTACCTGATAAGTTTGTGGGCTAAAGGTAGGTGGTCATTACATTATGACTACTTACCTGATAAGTTTGTGCGCTGAAGGTAGGTGGTCATTACATTATGACTACTTACCTGATAAGTTTGTGCGCTAAAGGTAGGTGGTCATTACATTATGACCACTTACCTGATAAGTTTGTGGGCTAAAGGTAGGTGGTCATTACATTATGACCACTTACCTGAATAAGTTTGTGGGCTAAAGGTAGGTGGTCATTACATTATGACCACTTTCCTAATAAGTTTGTGGGCTAAAGGTAGGTGGTCATTACATTATGACCACTTACCTTATAAGTTTGTGGGCTAAAGGTAGGTGGTCATTACATTATGACCACTTACCTGATAAGTTTGTGGGCTAATGGTAGGATGTCATTACATTATGGCTACTCACCTTATAAGTTTGTGGGATAAAGGTAGGTGGTCATTACATTATGACCACTTACCTAATACGTTGGTGTGCTAAAGGTAGGTGGTGATTACATTATGACTACTTACCTGATAAGTTTGTGGGCTAAAGGTAGTTGGTCATTACATTATGACTACTTACCTGATAAGTTTGTGCGCTAAAGGTAGGTGGTCATTACATTATGACCACTTACCTGATAATGGTCTAAAGGTAGGTGGTGATTACATTATGACCACTGACCTTTAGCCCAGAAATCAGCGGCCACTCATCAAGGCATCGATTCGATGAGGTGGCGATAGGTATCCTGGGGTACCTGTTACCATAATGTCAACAGCAGGTCCTCCAGTTCCCGTAAATTTCGGGGTGGTGGTGATTTAGCGCGAACCCGCTTTTCCAAGTCTAACCACAAATGTTCGATTGGTTTCATGTAAAGTGAATTTGGAGGCCAGGGCTTTCACAGAAAGTCACCAGCATATTATTCGAACCACTCTTTGACGATTCTGGCAGTGTGGCATGGCGCATTATCCTGTTGGTAGTGGACATCACTAACAGGGAACACATTTGCCTTGAATGGGTGAACTTGGTCCACAACGAGGTTCAGACAACCGACAACTGTCAGTGATTGTGCTATTGGGATAATGGGGCCTCAAGTGTCCCAATAAAACATCGCCCACACAATAACACCACCGCCGCCGGCTTGTATCCGCTTAGCAGTGTATCCAGGTGCCATTGCCTCATTTGGTAATCGGCTTATCCGCGCTCGGTCGTCTGCGTGATGCACCCGAAATCTTGATTCGTCAGACCAGGTCACTTAATTCCAATCTCGATGGTCTTGGGCCCATTTTATGCTTTGTTAGCGATGATGTGCAGTGAGCATGAGGAACCGGCTGGTTCTTGGGCTACGCAGGCCGATGCATAGGCCGAGATCAAAAATGTCCTGTGACACATTGCCCTGATAACCACTGTTGTACCTGCTGGTGATTTGTCGCAGTGTAGCCCTGCGGCCGCTGTGAATAATGCGCGACAATCTCCGCTTCCCTCTGGCATCAGTGAGCTGCAGACGACACCGGGCTGGGCGACTGTACGTCGTTTGCCCATCTGTGCACCACTTTTGATACGTACTCACTATAGCGGCAGGTGAACAACCCACTAGCAGCGCCGTTTCCGTGAACCTAGTTCCGAGACGCCGTACCATCACAATTTGTCCTGTATCAAACTCCGATAAATTAGCAGCTTTTTCTATTCTGACTCCGAACGCTCTACTAACCGAAAGTCGGTCCTTATGTTGTTTATATACTGCTCTGTGAACTTCACCTGCGTAATCGTTCCGTCTCTAGGCGCACTCATTTCTCTAAGCTGGGGGTGGTCATGATGTTATGGCTCATAGGTGTAAACGATTGTTGTCACATATTACATCCACGAATAGGCGGACAGAGAGCGTCAAGAATTCATCCCTTTATCTAGCGGAAATGCTGGAACCATATAAAATGCCTGTACAGATGCCCAGAGACATGTCTCAGCAAAACATGGCACTATCACAACACTAGGTATCCCGTTTATGAGTGTTTGGGGCATCATAGCGTGATGTTGTTTTGTTCCCTTGTAGCTTTATGCCTCAAAATTCTGTGGAGGACTAGGTCTCTTCTGTGTCATGGGAGCTGGGAGATGCGCATCTTTAGGGAATATGCAAAGATCATGAAGCATTCGAGTATGGTGGCAGCAGTTTATGAGTATTCGTGTCATCGTGTCTGGTTGTACTCCGTGGTCCATGGTCCAACAGAAGTCGACATCCTGCTCCTACAAAAGCAGAAAAACAACATTTCTCGGAATTTTTACCCTTGGTCGTCCATTACGGAGGAATCTTACTGGGTTCTGTCCTTGTTGGAATCTTTCTGTGAATCCATGTACCACAAAATGACTTACATTGCCATGCGGTAACATACGGTAGAGTTCGGTTCTGCCTTAAGTGGACCTTCATCTCTTTACCGCACTTCTTCCAATGGATGATTCTCTTCTTCGGCGGCACGATTAGTCCGATGTCTATTTAGGGTAGCTGCTACGGATTGTGTTTCACCATCGTTCTTCTTCTTGTGGTAACTTGTTCGTCAGTTTTTTCTCCTCCCTGTTATTGTCATAGCCTTTTCATCTTACCCTTCGTTTTCATCAATGTAGTTCTCTTGCCAGAAAGTCATGTTCAAAACTTTGCGCCCCACGCATTCTTTCCTTGTCCTTCTGCACTACCACTAGTTCCAAATCAAGGTTGGATGCCTGCTACAGATCATATTTAGCCAATCTTAATTTCCTTGTTTCATCTTACTCCTGAGCTTCTTTTCCTTCATGACGCTATTTACAAAACCGTTCCATCTCACCTGGTTTCTTGTACAGGAAGTTCCGTTCGTACAATTGAATTTACGCATCGGTTTTCCGTTCTAAAAAATGTGAACACTTAAGCGCAGTTTGGATTCAGGAGACGTTCTTTCAAACCTCTTTAACTTTGATTATTTGTGACACCACACTTCCGTCTCGCCGTCTTTATTTCAGCAGGATTTAGTTTTTCCCATTAAACATCTTATTATTCGGAAGTCTCACCGCTGTGTAGCATTTCTTATCTTACTACAGCTTTGATACCCATCATTTCAGCCTCATTTGCATCCTTATATTTATTACATCGTACGCCTGTGTTTCAACAGTTATAGCATTCTGTATGCCCTCTGGTCTTCAGTTCTTTTCAGATCTCTATCTGATTCCATTATTAGTCTTTAGTGTTAGAACCGACTTGATCTTTGCACGTCATCAATTCTTCTGGGATATTAACACCATCAATAGGACTATCTTCTCCACTGCAACAGATAGGTTTGTATTCCGTTCAACGTTCCTTCTTCATCCCTTCTCCAATTTTCAAGCCTTTGTTCTAGTCTCACCAAGTCTTACCGGTGTTAAGCATTTTGTATCTAACTAGAGCGTTGCAAACCAAACTTTTCAACCTCATTTGCATCCTTCTATCACAGAGTGCACCTGCTGTTTTTCTCCAATTATACCACCTTTCATGCACTGTCGTGTTTACTGTTCTTCAGTTATCTATCTCATTCTAATATTAGTTTCCAGCATTAGAAGTTTCGTATTCTTTGTACGCCCTTACTTCTTCTGGGATATTAGCACCATCAATCGGATTATCTCTTTCATTGCAGCAGGCAGGCTCGATTTTGGTTCAGCTTCCGTTCTTCTAAAACCATTCTCCAGCTTTCAATCTTTCATTCTAGAGAACATTTACTCTTGGAGCATAACACCACATCTTCTGCGAACAACATGGTCTACTGTGCTACTTTCTTTACTCTTGCTGTTGCCATAAGTACATTAAGTAAGGACAGAATTATGGCTGATTCTTGGTTTGCTTCTTTCTTTACCTGTTCCCTGATTATGTTACTCAGTATACTTTTCCACATATACGGAGGGTGAGTCAAAAGTTTTACAACATTTGGATCACTTTATATTTTCACACGCACCTTTACGAAGAAAGCTGACTAGCATTCAAAGTATCAGTCATGGTGTTGCACCGTCTTTCGCCATCTGTCTGCCAGTTCTTTGATTTCGCGCAGTACCACTTATTTTCCTTCGAGGCGAACAACTCCTTCACCCCAACTGCCACGACCTCCTGGTTATTGAAGTGCCGCCAGCGAAGGAAGTAGGCCATGGACAGGAATAAGTAATAATCTGACGAAGCAAGGTCCGGACCTATATGCTGGGTGTGGCATCAGTTCTATGCCTTCAAGTTCCTGGAGTTTTGCCAGAGGTCGTTCGCGCGGTATGAGGCCAAACCTTGTCCTGCTGTAGGAGAGCGCGCGTTTTGTTCACCAGTGCTGCGTACTTCTCCTCCAAAACGGCATACATCCGCTCCAGCTGTTCAGAGTAGAGGTTGGCGTTGATGGTCCGACCGTCTGGAACAAATTCAAAATGAATTATCCCCTCGAAATTCCACTACACCTATAGCTCGAAGCACACACGTTTGGCAACAAGTTCAGGAAGCTGGCACGGGCTCAACCACTGTCGTTGTGTGTTACGATTACGGAAATAGACCCAATTTTCATCGCACGTAGTAATTCTCTTGATGAAACGCACATCGCGCGTGTTTTCTAGGAGTTTCATGCACACTTCCACTCGGCGGTTTGCTACAGCTAGCGTCAGTTCGTGAGAAACAAAGCGGCAGCTTCTGTAGACCTTGCCGAGTTCCTGAAGATGACGAACCACGGTGGTCTCTGATATGCCTAGCTCGGCTGCTAATCTCCGAGTACCGGTTTTCGTATTTGCCTCTACGGCCTGGCACATGACCTCCGAATCCACGGTTAGCGGCCTACCTGACCTTGCCTGATCGTCGAGGTTTCTGTCACCTGAGCGAAATTTCTTGAACCATCTGGTTGGTCCACGGAACCATTCCCTTTCGTATGACAAATGTTTCGCGTTGCCTGAGCAGCGTTATGGCCAAATTAAACCTCGTAAAGCAAAAATTTCTTAATTAGGCGGTTGTGGCTGTTCATATTTTAGGCATCCCAACCGGAGACAGAACGAAGACATGCAATGCTGTTCACAGCAAGGGCAACCACTTTATATCCCTTTTTACTGACTGCATTGCGCAACTTGAACTTATTTAAATACGTGGCATACCTGTCGTAGCACATGCGTTTATGCAAATATTGCAAAACTTTCGATTCACCCCCTGTATCTTCCTCGTATGCGAAATTAGTTTTGTGGCGCCCACAGTTGTTGCAATCCTGTAAATCCTCATTTCCATCAGAAACGGGAATCAACGCATTACTCTTCCATTTATCTGACAGAGTTTCTTTCAAAATGTGGTATTTTTCATTCGTTCGTACAGTTTTGAAAGCCTTGGATGTAGGGTGCCAGTACCACCTACATCCTAGGCTTTCAAAACTGTCCGCGGTTTATTGTCCAGAACACAAAACTTTTTTATCCTATTAATGGTGCTATTTACTTCTACAGTCTCTCACAAATACTGCTCGTTAGATTCACTCACCAGATTTTCTGCCTCGACAACTTTTCAGAAGCAATGGAGAACCGCTTCTAAGGGTGGACGTATTTGCATATATCCTTCCCAGAGCCAGCCATCTGCATATTTCAATTTTGCCTGATCCGAGTAGACGATGCCGCATTGCCTTTTTTTTATTTGTTTCTACACCAACGTACTGTATAATCCTTGATGAATACATATTAAGTGGAACAATCCCTTTTCGCATATTTAGAATGCTAACGCAAAGACTCGCGTCTAAGAAGGCTTAATTTCATTTAAAACGTTCTTAACATTTTATTTGCTCATGAAGCTTTCCTGATTTTTCATATTACCGCAGCACGTATAGCAGTTAAATGAATCCTCCATTCCTGATTTAATTCCGAATGCTCTCTCTCTGCTTGGAACTTTCATCCGTCCGATTTAAGTTGAGTTCAATGTCGCATAATGTATTTCCAGAGTTCTTAAGCGATTTGTCTTGACTGGTATTTTCACATCCAATTAAACAACTCTTCCAGAAGCTCCATAAAGCCTTAGGTGCTATTCATTATCCTTAATCTTTTCCCATTGGAAATGTGTAACTTACATTAGACAAAAGCTTTTTAAGTCCCTCAGCACTAATCCCGGAGGGATCTCCCGGATTTTTAGGGTCGGTTAATTATTAAAAGAATTAGGGCTTTCAATCTTGGGATTCGCCTTTTGTTCCCTTGGAATTCAAAAGGAGGCTCTGGATAAATATATTTCACTTGCCAGTTTCCCTTATAAACTTTAAAGGAGGATTATTAAAGTCTCTAGTTTCTCATGAAATCCGTGGAGAATTTCTTATACTTATAATCGCCTCAAGTTTTCTGAGATAAACTCTTGAATAAAGAGGACGACGAAATTTTATAAGAAATTATCGCTGGTAGACGAAAGGACTTATTCTGGGTCACATTTTGGTAAAAACCAGTGTGCTAAGTCTGGTTGATAAATCAACTATATTGAACTCAGAAACAGAGAGAGAGAGAAAACAAAGGTGTTTTTAATAAACTTCGCAGCATGCCATTACGTTTTCGAATTTTTATTTCATGTCGCATTTCTTAGGTTCCAAGGCGATTGATAACATCATCCGAAATCTCTCTCAGAATTATTTTCTGTTAATCCATTTAGTATACTGATGTCATTTGCTATATACACTGAGGAGCAATTGAATTAGAGGCAGCTGGCGTTATGCAAATGTGGCGCTGTGGGCGGTCCTGTAAACGGAAACGACATGACGTATGCAGCGATTCGACAATATAAGGAGTGATGCCACGGGAATCAGTAAAAGTCGGACGCAGTCTGGGTAAGACGAAGGATCTAAGCGCATTTGATCGTGGGCAAATTGTCGTAGGCCGACGAATGGGTCACTCCATCTCGGAAGTCGTGCAGCCACTGGGATTTTCACGAGCCATTGTGTTATGGGTGCACTGTGAGTACAAAGTATCCGGTAAAAAAATCCTTGCAAGGGCCAACTTCCGTGGACAATAGCGTGTGGATGAGCGGGGTCATTGTCTGCGAGCTCGCATTGTAACAGAGGATAGACGGACCACAGTGCAAGTAATCACTCGGCAATTTAACGTTATTGCACAAAAACGTATAAGCAGCCACACCATCCAGAACCATCTCTTCGCTATGGGGTACAGAGGCCATCGTCCCACGAGGGTACCACTGCTGACCGCACATCAGAGGGTGCAAATATTAGCATGGGCGCGGGAACATCGGCACTGGACCCTAGACATGTGAAAAAATGTTGCCTGGACTGATGAGTCGAGATTCACGTTGTTACATGCGGATGGCCGGATGGGAGTACGGCGCAAACCACATGAAGCGATGGATCCTTCTTGCCAGCAGGGTACTCTTTAAGCTGGTGGGGGTGGCATTCTTGTCTGGGGACTGTTTACGTGGACTGAAATAGGACCCCTGGTACGTGTGACATCGTCCTTCACAGGTCAACGTTACTGGGATATCCTGGACGACCATTTGCTCCCGTTTGTGCGTCTTCAACATCCCACTGGGGACCTCATCCTGCAACAAGACAATGCACCGTGCCATCACTCCCGAATTGAATCCGAATGGTTGGATAAACACTCCCCCGACGTTACCTAGCTACCGTGTTTAGCTAGGTGACCGGACCTCAATCACATCGAGCACATCTGGGTTACCATTGAGAGAGATGTTCGAGGCTCTGGCCCCATCCATCAAATCTTCGTGAACTGTGGGAGCTTTTTTTTTGGAGGTTTAACGACCACCGTGAGCAACTCAACGGGCTATAAGCAGTCGCCGGTCCCTGATCTAGGTTGACTGGTTCTAGGGAAGGGAGAGAGCCAGTGCCGTAAGACAAACACAACATCCATGCCTCACCGGGATTCGAACCCAGACCCCATTCGGACGAATGATCAGAGGCCATCGCTTAGACCATCCACTGCGCCACCGCGGCGGCGGGAGCTTGTTCAGGGGGTCGTGGATCCGTATGGCTTCCCAACGCTTCCGGTGTCTTGTCGAGTCCATGCCGAGACGAATCGCCGCCGTCATCAGTGCGAAAGGTGGTGCTACACGTTACTAGAAAGGTATCTCTAATTCAGTTGCTCTTCAGTGTGTATATATATATATATGTATATTGTCCCTAGAAATTCAACCTAGTACTTCAGATGTCCAACGGTGCCCAGTTCTTTTAGCAACATGGTCTGCCATTTCCGGCAATGGGCTTAACAAATTGCTAGAAGAGCCTTGATAGTCTCATTATTAAGACTACCAAGCGTCCAGTGCGAACCCCACAAAGGAATAGTCCATAATGTATGGCTGTGCTTTTCGTTTTTGTGACCACACATATCGAGACATCGCGATAGCCTGTATGGGTGGCAAACTGTTTCATTTATGGACATCGGTGTTTTTTGTTTTTTTCCCTTGAAACGTAATCAAAGCCAGCGAATAAATTTACCTCTTTAAATTAATTACCAGCCCATTGTAAGTGGAAGGGCTTTGCTTTAATCATCGTGGATGGCATCAGCTCTTTGTTGTTCTAGGAGTTGCATTTCCTCTCTGTTTTGGGTACACCAAGATTTCATCTCTTCATGCTTTGCTTCTTGGAGTCGTCCGGAGCTTCTGTATTCTTTTCAGTCAGGTCCACAAGAACTGGAAAGGGTTCATTGGTTAGACATTTTTATTTGAAAACATAATGGCACATTGATGTCTGATGTGGCCTTCACTTGATATCGGTTGTCCAAGATACATGTCATCCAAATCAGTTACAAATCACTTACATAGGATCTACCCAGAGGACGTTGGATATCAGTATGAAGGAACATGTTTATGACATCCATACTCGAAACCAAAAAACTGCATTATCTCGCCTTACCAACAAGGGTTCGTATTATCCAGCTTGGCAGGAGGCTTCCATCGTTACAACACCAGGGAACAAAACCTCGTTGCTTTTTTCTGAGAGTTTGTTAATATTCATCAAGGGCAATCAATGCTGTAACGACTATATACCAATGTACATCCCCAATCCTTGGAAAAATTTCCTGCCAAGGGAATCAAATAATGCTCAAAGTGACAACACCTTGAGTGCCTTAACACCAGATGACACAATCACCCACTCAGCGACCCGGATCCTCCCGTAAACAATCCCAAGCATGCGCAGTGAACGCACAGTTCGACTCATGACACTTCCGCCTTCTGTTATTTAAAGGTCGGAATCACTAATTCGTGAGCACATCTGAGGATGATCCCAAGAGGGATTGAAAGATCTCATGTTTCTTTTTAACCTGTCATTTAGATCATTTTCACCACATTTTGTGTGTACAGGAGCATCAGTTTCTTTTAACTTTTAGTTATTCTAGTCGTGCATAAGACGGCAATCATTTATTTCATGACAAATCAGTTCCGTCCAATTTTACTCATCAAACTTACTTTTCTTTTAAATGCATCCGAGACAAGTTTGGAGTGCGTTTGGAAGAAACAGTAGAATTTTCAAAAGCGTTTATCTCATGAGGTTAGTATTTCAGTTGTCCAACTAAGTGGTTAGTTGTTCTAACAGTTTAATGACTGAAGTGTATGGCATCATAATCAAAGTAAAAACTCAAAAGTGAAAATAGGCAGGCCCTATTGCTAGAGAATTGACCAAAGTTGGAAATCTGCAGCCACTAACGGTAAATTAACTCTGAGCAAAACTAGCATGGAATTTAAATGCATTAAGAAACCATAAATTCTATAACAACTTTGGGCTTGGTGGACAATATCTTCATGACGTTGCGCTTGTTCACACATTGGTAGAGGAGTGGATCTAATTCAAAAATAGCTTGAAGTGTTCTATCATCCTTCTTACTACTCAAACTTTGTTCCGTTAGATTATTTTGTGCTCAATTCAAATGTATGTTGAGAGCATTTCGATTTGATAGTGCCACTGATGTTGAGATAATTTTGATTTGATAGTGTAATTGCTGCTGAGAGCATTTTGATTTGATAGTGCCACTGATGTTGAGATAATTTTGATTTGATAGTGTAATTGCTGCTGAGAGCATTTCGATTTGATAGTGCCACTGATGTTGAGAGAATTTTGATTTGATAGTGTAATTGCTGCTGAGAGCATTTCGATTTGATAGTGCCACTGATGTTGAGAGAATTTTGATTTGATAGTGTAATTGCTGCTGAGAGCATTTCGATTTGATAGTGCCACTGATGTTGAGAGAATTTTGATTTGATAGTGTAATTGCTGCTGAGAGCATTTCGATTTGATAGTGCCACTGATGTTGAGAGAATTTTGATTTGATAGTGTAATTGCTGCTGAGAGCATTTCGATTTGATAGTGCCACTGATGTTGAGAGAATTTTGATTTGATAGTGTAATTGCTGCTGAGAGCATTTCGATTTGATAGTGCCACTGATGTTGAGAGAATTTTGATTTGATAGTGTAATTGCTGCTGAGAGCATTTCGATTTGATAGCGTCAGCTGTGTGATATTGTTTATGAATGAAACAGCTTAGATGCCGAGCTCTACGCCGGGATTCGAACCCGAGTACGCTTATTCCGGAACAAGTCGCTCTACCAACTGAGCTACGCAGACATGTATTCTGATTCCTATCTGCCTTTATGTCATGTGCGTCCTGCTGGCAGGTACGTCACAACTGTTCAAGCAAGCTTATAATATTAAGAGCAAATTCTTAGCAATTTGAAACACAAAGATAGCAGTCGTCTTTCTTCCTTACATTGGAGACATCAACCGTGCAACTTCTTTTGCTGCCGAGAAAGGTCTGCATACCGTATGCGCATGCTTCTCCGGTACAAGGGGATGTGCTGGCGGAACTCATATGCGAGTAATCGTTCTCATACTTCAGGATTAAAATCGAGCGGGTATAAGGTAGAGATCGCCCGTGCCGTTCTATAATTTTAAAGTCTGGAAGGAATAGGGTAGGGTTTTCAAACTAAGACCAACTGAGATCGAATCGAAATACCCATTGTAACTTCGGATTTTGCCAGACTATTTTTCCTAATATTTGCAGGTATTCAAAATTAAAGTAACACGTTGTTATATTTGCCAAATATAGTTCATTACGATATTGGTTTTTGAATCTGTTTTTAAAATTTTGTCTGTAAAGATAACAATCGTACCGAAATGCCTTTGGCCATACATACAAATTTGCAACATTTCACTCTCCTTGAAATGTATTAATTTGTGGATCTGTGTGTTAATGTTTTAATTACTGATTAATTTTGAAAATTATCTAATTTCTATTGTGCTGTATTTTATGCACTTAATTCAGGGTTGTTCTCCTTAGTCACTTTATTAGGAAAATCTACATATTATATTTTAGAAAAAAGAAACTCTCATATGGCTATTAAAGTAAAACATTTATGCTTTATGATCTCATTTTTCCGGATTGTTGAATCATAGAAAAAACTAAAGGAAGCAACCTAATTGGGACATCTATGTATCTTTTTCAATGAACGTCGGGGAGATTTTAATGGGAAAGAAAGAACCAATCATATGCACGATTTTCTTACATGTTAAAGTTGGACTCTTAAGTAAATAAATTATCTTTTTTTTTCTTTTTTTTTTTTTTTTGTGGCGAACGTTTTTCGAAAGCTTGTAAAAAATCTCCATCTTGCAGAAACTGGTCTCGAAGGCAATATAAAGCAATAGGTGGTGAATCAACGGAATAATAAATTCTTCACCATTTCATGAAAGAGATAAAGAATAACATTGTCGACGCGTAAATGACGGATTTTCTACTGTTTCTCGCAAAATCATTCTTTAAAAACATTTACGTCACTTTGGAACGAGATATCACGTCCTAATTGTCATTTGGTAGTATTTCTGATATTCTAGAGATTCAAAAACCCCTAAAAACCCCTATCATAATGGACTATATTACACAAGATAAAAAAGAATGAAATAAATAATGGTCACTTATACTTTTCTTTATGATATCTGCTCAATTGAAGTTTGTGACCATTGAAGATAAAGAAACAAGAAGGTAGATCATCGAATATTTGAAACATTATTAACAAGTCAAGGAAAACACAATTTCTGTTAAAACTACCAGCAACTCGGCTTCGAAATGACTGCCATATGCTGACAAAGTGGCATCCAATCCCAAGCTCGATACCTTAATCACGTATGCCACATCCATTGCTTAAGCAATGATCTTTTATCCATATCATTCTGACTTGAATGTCTGTTAGAAATTTTCGAAAGCATCAATTCTAGAGGGGGGGATATCCAATATTAAGAAAATATAACAAGTCACGTATTCTAAATAAAAACAAAGAATCAAAATGGAAAGTAAATGTAGCCCATACGCGTCACAGGGATTTGAACCTGCTTCTCCCTATTTGCGTTTGGGGATTCTACCATTACACCACCCAAGAAAACAAAGCTCCAAGCAGCTGATTAGCAGATGTTGGCAAGAAATCTGACGAACGTTACAGATGTGAACTAGCCGAAACAATTCCTGCTTCATCGTAACGTAGACGATCATTTATCGTCCAGTGTATTCTATTACCTGAAAAATGAGGATATATATTGAACAACATATCCCCATGTTTCAGAAAATAGGAAACACAGTGAAGCGAATCCCTTGAAGAATAAATTTTTCACAGTTACATAAAAGGCATTGAAACATAAGTTACACCTGCCAACATATGTTGGTATAATTGCGCAACAATTGACGCACATGCGTAGAATGGGATCCATTCAGTGCGCCCCCTAGTAATTGAGTATCTTTGACGTAGCAGTAGCGGTTGTGCAGGAACAAGTGATCATAATGACACATCAGCTAAATATTTCTCAAAATTTTGAATATGACAGTCTGTTTTTTGATGTAAATATGAAAAGGATGGTAAGTCAGATAATATCCGAAAACTTGAAAATTTCGTCATCTTATAGCGGGAATCTAACCCGCGTCTCCCAGCTAGCGCCCGGGTATTCTATCTGGGAGGCATATCATACCAGATAGCATTTTAAGATAGCATATTATATACTCGGGCGCTATCTGGGTGACGCGGATTCGATTCCCGCTCCAGAACGACGAAATATTCAAGTTTTCGGATATTACCTGACTTACCATCCTTGTCAGATTTACACCAAAAAACGGATTCACATTTTCAAAATGTGTATTGTATGGTGTAATCCCGTATGCCATTCGTGATATTACTCCAAGTTCGATGTACGAGGAAAACTACGATTTTTGTGGGCGAAACATTTGAATTGTTCCGAGATTCATAACTGCGGTGTGTGAGTAAAATGCCATGTCGCGTTTGCCTCCCCGGCGGTGCCGTGATGTAAGCGATGGCTTCTGATCGTTCGTCCGAAAGGCGTCCGGGTTCGGATCCCGGTGAGGCATGGATGTAGTGTTTGTATTACGGCACTTGCTCTCTCCCTTCCCTGGAACCAGTGACCCTACTGATGATGAACAATGAGCTGCCCCGGTGGCGCAGTGGTCTAAGCGATGGCTTATGATCTTTCGTCCAAAAGGGGTCCGGGTTCGAATCTCAGTGAGGCATGGATGTTGTGTTTGTCTTACGGCACTGGTTCTCTCCCTTCCCTGGAACCAGTGACCCGAAATTAGGGACGGTGCGATTGCTTATATCCCATTGAATTGCTCACGGTGGTCGTTAAACCTCCAATAAGAAAAAAAATGGCGCGTCCAGTCATAGCCTCACAGATTTGACGGATGCTGATCGAAAAGGATGACCATAATCGTCGACCATCTCAGACACCTTGATGCAGGTTGATAAATTAATTCGTAATAACCACAGACTGACAGTCGCAGAAATGACAAAGCAGTTAGGTGTTTTGATGGGTCGTGTTCATTCCATTGTCCGTGAACATCTTGACTATCACAAATTGTGTGCAAGATGGGTTCCCCGTTCACTGGCAGTCTAACACAAAGGTCAATGTTTCTTGTCTTCTCTAGCTTTCCTTCAACGCTATTAGGTGGAAGGCTATGATTTTTTACGCCGCATCATCACTGGCGGTGAATCATAGGTGTACCGTGTCAGCCCAGAAGCGAAGAGAGCGTCTATGGGATGGAGACACATCACCTGTCAGAAGAAATTCAAAGTTGCACCAGTCATGACCTTTCTTCGTTTCTGGAGAAAAACATTTTGTTTCTAATTCAAAGTTGCACAAGTCACGACCTTTCTTCGTTTCTGGGCTGCCGCGGTGCACCATTACACGGAATGTATGGCAAAAGACACAGAAATTAACATTTTTTTTTATTGAAGGTTTAACGACCACTGTGAGCAACTCAATGGGCTATAAGCAGTCGCCAGTCCCTTATTTAGGGTCACTGCTTCCAGGGAAGGGAAAGAGCCAGTGCCGTAAGACAAACACAACATCCATGCCTCACCGGGATTCGAACCCGGACCCCGTTCGGACGAATGATCAGAGGTCATCGCTTAGACCACTGCGCCACCGGGGCGGCGAAATTAACATTTGCTTCATACTGTCAAAGATTACTATCTTTGAGAATAGCCGTGAAAAACAAAAGGCTTGGAAAGTAAATCAAAGGTGTTGTTCCCATTCAAGACAACGTCACGCCACACACTTCACGCATAGCACAACAACTTGTCCAAATTATGGGATGGGAGGTATGGGAGCATCTGCTGTACAATCCCGATCTTTCGCTGTGTGACCATTACATCTTTGGCAAGTTGAAAGATCATGTAGGACAGGGTTCGGCAAACATTTTTGTAAGGGGCCAAGTAACACATTTTTTGTAAGGGACCAAATAGCACATGTTTTAGGCTATGGGGGCCAGGAGACAAACTCGAGGATAGGTATGTAGGGTTTTTTTTCTTGTTATTTAAGTAGGTAGGCATACTTAAATAACAAATAATAATAATAATAATAATAATAATAATAATAATAATAATAATAATAATAATAATAAGTCGAAGAAAAAAAAGACGTAATAATAGATTAAAAACATAACGTAGTAATAATAATAAATACAAAGCAGACTATAAAAAGATTACAATTGTTTGAAATACAGCTCCAATAATGAAAAGAACGGAAAGCTTTTTCTTGGGAAAACATTTCACCAAATTGGTGTTCAAAGTTAGTACTCCTTATCACGAAAATTGATTGCAAGTGCTCATCTGTTAATGCTGACCTGTATTGAGATTTTTCATCTAATTCGGTAACAATAATTCACTCTCCACTCTACCTTAAAAGTACGACATTCGAAATTCACTTTTCTTTTCTGATTTTGACAGTGCCATGATGGATATACAAGGGTAATCAAATGAGAACAGTATGTCACAGAACAGCGATAGACGTGGCACTGGAAACGCTGCCGAATTATAACTGCTTGTCGTCACAATAGAGGCCACCGAATGCGAAGCTATAGGAGCGCCACATACGGTTGTATCTCGCAACTCCTCAACTCGGCGGTTGGTCGTAAACGTCATAGTGCGTACCTTGACATTTTAAAAACTGGAATTTTAAAGAATTTGAAAATGCGAAATCCATTCTCAGAGCTCGCGAGCCGTACAAAAAGAGGCGGCGGGCCGGATTTTGGCCCGCTGGCCTTAGTTTGCGGAATCCTGATGTAGGGGGACAACGATTTGCAAACAGTGAGCAGGTGCAACCAGCAGTTCTATGGTGGCTGAATAACCAAGGAATGGGTTCCTGTCATTAGGAAATCGAACTTTTAGTCACCCGTTCAGAGACGTTTTTACACCAATTTGGTGACTATGTGGAAAAATAGTGTAAGTTATGTGTTTTCTTACATAATGTTGCTCAGTAAATTTCTATTGGAATACAATGCTCAAGTGTAACTTATTTTTTAAATGCCTACGCATCATTGTCGGTACATAGCTGGGGTATTTTCTTTTCGTCTATAATGAATTAGTTTTTACTGGTTGTTGTTGTAGTTATTATTTATGATGAATAAAGTCTTATGCTGGTTGTTAATAGTAACACTTAATGAAAAGAGACCCAACGGCCAGACAGAGGTCTGACAGTACTATGAACTGAGAAAAACGTACTTACTTAAAAAACCTTTTATTAGGAAACTCCTGGTATCATCCAACACACACACACACTACTAGTCACACTAATTGTATCACAATAATGAAGAAGAACCTAATCACATAGAACGAAGCTCTCGGCGCAAAATAACGTAGCTCTTTTCACATCGAACAAAACCTCTCCACATATGAACAAAAAGCTGTCCCCGTATAATCAAAGCTCTCCTCGCACATAAACAAAAGCTCTCCTAGGTATCGTGGAACGCGCCTATTTATACTGCCTACCACCACGTCATAACTACACTCGTTGCCACATATCATTCAGCGGGAGAAATAACATCTCGTTAAGTAAGAAGATAATTTACATAGGAAAATAAAATAACGAGAGATAGTAAAATCAAAAGGAAACTGAATCTAGAGTATACGTTACACGTCCCAATGTAGCCATCTTATAGAAACTTCTACTTGCTTTGGGTATCGTACGTCTCGAACGTGCTTCTGATTCCTCAGATACGAATACTCAGCTTCAGTTTCTTGCAACTACCTAGACGTGTGTGATATAACGGTAGCGTCATGGAATAAGACGGGACATCAGGTTCCGTCTTCTCCTTCAGGAAAATGTAATTCTTAAGTTTTTGTGAATGATGACAACATGAAACACAATAGAAGATGCAACATCTATGTGCCGACAATTATACACTATACTGACAGAAGTCACCGGACACCCATTCAAAATCGAATGAACGAATCCGCTGCATTGTTAAGATGCGCGGTACAGCTGCAAACGGTATAAAAACAAGCCTGCAGCTGACGGCGATCATATCGCACTGTGAGGTTACGTGAAAATGTCGCGGCAGGAGAGAACTGACTTTGAGAAAGGAAAGATTGTTGGGTGTTATATTAGTGGGTTGTCCATGAGATAAGCCGAGAGGCGTTTAAACATACCCAAGTGTACTGAATACATGGAACACATATGAAGTGCCTGAAGCAGCAAAACGTACCAGCAGACCAAAGAAAATCAGTGATAGAGGACGTCGGAGCCTCAGGAGAGTAGTTACAGCTAATCGACGGAGTACTGCGCAAGACCTCAGTGTACTGGTGAGTAAAATGCTGGAACCTCAGTTTGTACACGTACCTTTCGCAGAGAACTTCATTGCATGGGTTACCGTGGTCGCGCGGCTGCTCATATAAGCTTTTCATCTCTACTCGGAATGCTACTCGTCGTTTAGCATGGTGTAAAGAACATTTATCGTGGATCGTAGATCAATACAAACGGGTCCTATGGACTGATGAATTCAGATACACGATTCATCAGTGTGATGGTGTTTGTGGGTATGGCGACTGCCGGGGGAACGCTATTTAAGTGCCACAGTGTACTGTTCCTACGGTAAGTTTGGACCTGGTAGTGCACTCGTGTGGGGGTGTTTTTTGTGGTATGGACCCAGCCCATTTGTTATCGTGAACAAAGCTGTTGACCAGCACGTCTACCACAATTATGCCCTACGAACCCTTTGAGAATACTGTGGAACCGAGCCTTGTTGGTACTAGCAGGATAATGCACCGAGCCATAAAAAAGGACTATTACGGCGTGGTTTGGTGATAGTTCCGTATCGTGTGCGAACTGGTCAGCGCAGAGCCCTGATCTTAATCCCATAAAGCACCTATGGGATGATTTAGAGCGCCGCGTAAGCAGTTTGGAAACAAACCTACTAGTAAGCAGCTGTTAGCGGTAGCATGTGTACTGAATGGAAGCGCACACCTGTGGATGTGTTCCAAAACCTTGTCGAAAGCACGTCTCGAAGGGTCAGTGCATGCATTAAGGCCAAGGGGGGGGGGACCGACACCATGCTAATGTAAGTCCGTAAATACTATGTTGTGTTTCTCTTCTGTGTGTACGGTGACTTTTGTCAATATAGTGTATCTCACAGATAATTCCTTTACTTTGCAATTTAGTGAACAGTTCATGTCACATTTTGTATTTTAGACAGATCTTATGAAGTTCAGCTTATCTTCAATGCATTCGTTCTGATAAAACTACATGTTTAAGGGCTACAGCACTCTTTTCCATAACCACAATTTAAACTTGTACACGATAAGCTGTCCACCGCTCATGATTGCCCCTGTGTTTCAGTTATTTCAGAGTTCCAACGTTTTCCGGAACTATGTATAGAAGAGAAGTTCAATTAAATATATTTTGAGTTTCACGACGCTAACGTATTTTTATCATTCTGAATGACAGTATTTTATTCATAAGAAAGGAAACATCTCAACGTTTGGAAATGGTGTATGCAGGCAAAGTCATTACGATACGCGGAATCGAGACAGAAGGACGTGGGAGTCTGGTTCTCCTGCTGCAGGTAATTTTACTAGCTGTGGCTGGAGACATTAATTTGAAATTCAAGAATTAACTGCTTTTAGGAAATTCTAGATTTAGCTCTTGAGACACGCAAGGAGTTTCTTTTCTAATCGCTATTCAGCTCTAGTAGCAGCCATGGCATTCGCTAATGATCTCCTGGAAAGCAGAAAGCATGATCTGAGCGTGCTTCTGGTGTAAGAAATGCATGTCTGTGCGTTAGAGAGAGAGAGAGAGGAGGAGAGCCCATGCTTTCCTGATTTCCCTTTGTTTAAATTCCGCTTGCCTTCTCTTTCTTTTACATTTTCGTGGACTTTCATGAGCCTTGTGAAAGTTTACCGTCTGCAGGGTGCAAAGTTTCTGTATTTGAACAACGTTGTGTGTCTGGCGTTAATTGCCAACTGTACGGCATGAGATTCAATCAAGCGCTGTTAAAGCCACTAAAAATTGTAGGATTCAGCGCGATAGAGAGATAGTTAAACGTAGTTAAATAACGTTTCAGGAGTTCTACTGGAACTTATTCGCAGTGTGGGTAGTTGCATTGTAATAAAAAATAAATAATTAATTAGAGATCAAGTAGTCTGTTATCAGGAGGAGTTGTTTCTAAATCTAAGGACTGCTGAGGCCTTTGTAGCTGAATTCACCTTTTCGCGGAAGGTACAGTACTTCGAAACCAATAAATTCATTTTGGTTTAGCGATAGTTTTACAAACAACTATTTGAAGTGGAGAAACAATTATTTTTTTCTGAAAAATTAAAATAACATACTTTGAAAACTCGTCTTTAATTCATTAACTATTACATCATTACATATGCAATCGGGAAGAAAATATCGCCTCCCCCTACACAAGACCGTAGAACTGATGAACATCGCCCGAGTAATAGCACATGACCTCTCGACCGGTCCGAAACACCTCAATTGTTCTTAAACCATGGACGTGATCAAGAGAGAGGCAGAGTAGGGATATATTTACTATTTGCGATTACGATGGAAACCAAACACTTTAGTTGTGCCTAAAGCAGTGTGCTCAAAATCAAGACCTTCTCAAAGTAAAGCTATCGTTGTTCTTGACCAGTATGTAATTTAGCAGAAAGTATTGCCAAATTTAAGCCTTTCTCCTCATTTTCGTGATGCTGTCGGTATATCTGTTTTAACAACCATTGATATGGTCCAAATTCACACGATCTCCAAATTTTCTTGGCGTTTTCTGCGTATGCATTTTTAGGAAACATTCGTATCGTCAAATTTGGGCCTTCCTCAAAGCTCCTCTGATGATTATCGTATTTACACGGTCGAGTAACATTATTGTGACTACCGGCTAATATCCAGAGTAACCGCCGTGTGCAGCGCGGACAGCAGCTAGACGGGCTGGGACTGATTCAATAAGGTGCCGGAAGTTGTTCACAGGTATATGGAGCCATGCTGGCTGCAGTGCATCTGACAGCTGATGAAGGGTGCGTGATGGAAGATTCATTAAACGAACAACACAAACGAGGTGGTCTCGCAGATGCTCAATGGGTTAAAGTCTGTGGAATTAGGGAGTCAGGGATATACTTTGAAGTCTTAATCGAGCTCTTCCAACAACTTTCGCACATTTCTAGCTGTGTGACACATCTCATTGTCGTACTGGAAGGTCCCATACGTCCCAGGGAAGAAAATGAGAATGTGTAGGTGTACGTGCTCTGCAAGGATGGATGCATAACGAATTCGTCCATAGTGCCTTCCACGGGTATGAGTGGAGCAAGAGAATAACACGAAAACATTCCCCAGAACATAACGCTGCCCCTACCAGCTTGTGTTCTTCCAGCAATGGTTGAAGAGTATCTGTTTTTCGATGTTTCTCGCCTTATAAGCCAACGTCCATACGTTCGATGAAGCATAAAACGTGACTCATGGAAGAAAACCAATCCTTTGCCAATCAGCGGAGGTCTAATTCCGATACTACTGTGCAAATATAAGCCTTTTCTACCGATAGAACTTCGTTAGCATGGATGCAGTGACCGTCCGTCTCAATAGGAGCCCCATACGCAGCAGGGTTTGTTGAACTGTCGTTTTAGACACACTTCCGGTAGCCCCCTGCTCCATTCGGCAAGTGAGTTGCTCCACTGTAGCGTGTTGATCGGCCCTCACGCACCTTCTCAGTCGACTTTCACCTTTCACATCAATGACACGTGGTGCTCCGCAGTTTCTACATCGCGTATTCGCAATGGTGTCATGTCTCCCATCACGATACACTTTAACCACAGCAGCACGTGAACAGTTCACCAACTGTGCTGTTTCAGAAATACTGCGTCCCTTGGCCCGAAAGCCAATAGTCATCCTTTTTTGCAAATCTGATAAATCGCTTCTTTTGTCCACAACAGTAACGAGTGATATGTTTTCAGAATACCCACAGCACATCTTATATACCTTCCAAGCCCGCTCACGACACGTGCTTTCATTCCGCGCAATGTGGTACGCATGTGCATTTTGGGGGACTAGAAGTATCCTGAAAATTTTGCCATTGTAAATGCACACACCGGCCACTGAATTAGAAAACTTGATGAGCATAAACGTCACTCATGCAATGAAAACGCAAAATACGTGGTCACGTACTTGACCACGTGATCAAATTAAATATTTGAGACAGCTGCTCGTCAGTAATTTTTTGTAGTGTTGATCACCATGTGAAAATGCATAGCATCTTTCGATATTCGATAAACGGCTTATTGTGGGCACCCATCTGGCTGAAGGCACGCTGTTGAAAACAGAAAATCTGACGGGTTTCTCATAAGGTGAGATATACCGGGTCTATAATCTGTGGAGAAAAACCCACATTGCTTGTCTAAGAGGGGCAACTGTGACGCGAGAGGAAGAAGCGGTAAGTTCGTCTACGGTGGTGTTTGTGTCAAGACACCCTAATTGGAAACTGCAAGACTGGGGACATTCATGTGGCCCGACGTGTCGCGGTACACCATCTCTGTACCGATAATAGACAGAGACTTTGGTGGGAGCTCCATGAAGAAATGGACCGAGCTTGATTTGTAAACTCAGCTGTAGGTTCTGAAAGACGTTTCATGGAGTGGAGTACGTTCTGTTGACAAGGATCGAGTCCTCTGATAAAGCTGGAAGGTCGGGCGTCCGCCAAAGATTAGATAAACATTGTTGCCGATGGAGTCCATCCAGCAATACCAACTTTTTATCCAGCAAGCGGGAGCTATCTCTTGCACGACAAAGCAGCTATTCATCGCGCAAAATGTGCTTAGCAGTGATTCAACCAGCATGAACGCCACTTTTTCCCTGTTTCCTGGCCACCACAAATCCTGGATCTGAACCACGATTGAGAATAAAGGGACATTTTATACAAATATGCTGCTGGCCACCCAAAATGCAACACCAAAAAGGACAGTAGATAGCAAAGCCAGATTTACTGGACACATAACAACAGATACAAAGATGAAACGATTGAGCTTACAGGCCCGTGCGACTTGCGGAACATGCAGACATCAATAGTTCGTGTGGCCCCTATGGCTGGCAATAACGGCCGCTACCTGCCGCGGCATCGAAAGAAAGAAGCTTTGGATGTAGGCTTGGGATATGTCGGTCCAGTCTGCTTCCACACGTTGCCACAGTTCCTCAGGCGTAGCCGCGGGTGGTGCTTGCCGGGCTAAACGGTTGCCGATCAGCGACCAGATGTGTCAGATGGGCGAAATATCGGGAGAACAGGCGGGCCACGGCAGCTGTGAAACCTGGTGGGCTGTGAAATATTGTTGCACGTTGCGTGCCACGTGCGGGCGCGCATTGTCCTGTTTAAACGTAGCCGCTGGCAGGTCCTTTAGGTAAGGGAGGACTACAGGCTCCAAAACATAGGAGATGTAGCGGCGCCTGTTGAGTGTATCGGCGATGCGTACCAGAGAGGTGCGGGTGTCATATTCAATTGCTCCCCAAACCATAACGCCTGGCGACGTACCGGTATGGCGATGCATAATGCAGGCGTCATACAGTCTCTCGCCCCTGTGCCGCCACACGCGGATCCGGCCATCGTAGTGTTGCAGGCAGAAGCGGGATTCGTCGGAGAAGACAATGTCGTGCCATTCCGTAGTCCAGGTGCGGCGTTCAACGGCCCACTGCCGCCGCACTCGCCGGTGGTGTTACGTCAGTGGTAATCGGAGCAACAGGAGCCGTGCGACAAGTCCCAGCTGCTGCAGACGACGTCGAACGGTACGTGCTGACACATGTTGTTGCGCAACACACCCTAATTCCTGCGTTAACGTTCGTGATGTGGCGGTGCGAGCCATCAATGCCCGCCGCACAACATGCCGGTCCTCTGATTCGGTGGTGTGCCGCGGCCGCGGCAATCGCTCACGTCGGTCCGTCCGTCCCTCCTGCACCCACCGAATCCATATTCGCCTCACTGTGGCTGGATGTCGTCCCACACGGGTGCCGATGTCTCGGTACGATAAACCGCTGTCGCGATAAGCCACTATTCATCCTCTGTCGAACTCCAAAACGTGCTGGAATGACTGCCGTATTCTGCGACGAGGCATCAGGAAGCTTCGCACTCACAGGTCCGGCAGCACATCACACTTTCACTACTTACACCCCGCCTTCTGTGCACCCTTCTTATAGTGCTTCTCGGTGGCGTGCCGGGAGCACATGATTTGCATATGCCCTTCAATGCTAATCGTTTGCACGTCCTCTCGCGGGCGACGTATACTGCGAATTTCAAGCTAATCGGATGCTTCCTTCTTGGTGTTGCATTTTGGGTGGCCAGCAGTGTAGATCCGGAACGAAGTACTCTTCTGTCAAATCTGAGCCACTTTAGGGACCGTCTGAAATACTCCTGGTATGTTTGAGCCGTAGGTGCACTCCAACACCTTGTGCACAATTGGAATGAGTGCTGTAATTCTGGCTAAAGATGGTCCAATCCGGTTTTGAATAAAAGGGTCTAATTTAATGGCCGGTATGTGCGTCGTCCTAATGTTTTTCGTGTATTCATTTTTAGCAGAAATAGGACCAAAATATAGACTTTTTCCTATGTACCTTGATGTTTTAGGTATGTGTGTGTTGCTCTAGAAATTACTATCATAAAAGGCAGACCTCTCTCTCCACGTTCTCGGGATGCTGTCCAAGTATGTATTTTTAGCAACCACTAGTAAGATAAAAATTAGCCTTTCTCCGGGTTCTGAAGATGTTTTTCTTGTGTGTAGCTTTAGCAAACACTGGTTTGATCAAAATGAAGCATTTATTCAAGTATTCTTTATGTTCTCTATTTTTGTAGTTTTATCAGCCGTTAATCTGATCAGAATTCAACCCTTCTCTATGTTCTTGAGATGTTTTTCTAGTTTTCGCCGTCCCAAAATCAAGCTTTTCTCTAAGTTATTTTAATGTGAATCGCGTATGTAGCACATTGTAAATTGTATCGGCGGGTGAAATATTAAGTTCACGGTTCAATATCTGATATAGACGTACTGCATATCTAAAGAATAGTATTAAGGGAAACGTACCTTTTTATGAGGTTCATTTCCGCTTAAAATCTGCATATAAAATATTTCTAGCACGTAGAGTCATACTGCCATTTCCGAAATGCCATCGTGAGGACAGTCATGCACAATAGTTCCAAAAATTATTTTATTGATAAAATAGCTAAATAAAATAACCCAAGAATCTTATTATTTTCAACTCAGGTACCTAATATTTACAATTCAAGCAATTTTTTAGGCACATATATTTTCTTTCGTCTATTTACCTAATGTTAAGCGTCGCACATTTAGCAATCAATAAGTTAGTTAACAACTAATTAAAACAAATATTTAAAAATCCGTTAAGAATTTTTAAATGTTTTAATGGATTTTTAATTTTCTTTTAATTAGTGTTTAGTTAAATATTGGAATGCTGAAAGTGCGAGGCTTAACATTAGCTAAACGAACGTAAGAAAAGATATGTGCCTATAAAATTGCTTTAACTGTAAATATTAGGAGCTTAAGTTGAAAGTAAAAAGATTTTTGGATTATTTTACTTAGCTAATGTATTAACAAGACAAGTCTTTTTTGTATGATTGCCCCCACGGCGGCATTTCGGGAACACCAATAGCATTCCACGTACTAGATATGTTTTATATGTACATTTGAGCCGAAATGAACCTCATAAAAGGTATGTTTGCCTTAAAAGCATTATTTGCGTATGTAGCAGGATTAAAATTAAGCGTTTCTCCGAATCACTTAGATGTTTCCAGTGCATATGTTTTAGCAACGATCAGTGTGATTCAGCCTTAGTCTCTTCAATTTCCAGTAATATTTCCGGTGAAGGTTATAACGAAGTAAATTTCTCCATCATTTTTGGTCCACGCCGGGGATCGAACCCGAGGCCATTTATTTCGGATAATTCGCTCTACCTACTGAGCTACGCAGACGTTCGTTTTTTGCTGCTATCTGACTTTATGTCGTGTGCGTCTTGCGGGGCAGATACGTCACATCTCCCTCCCCCGAAAGAGGGCCGGGTGCATGGCCCACGGGTCAGCCGTGACCATGAATCATTGCTGGCAGCCATCCGCTGTAGAACGTGCACTTGAGAACTCCCAGTCAATCTGGTGTGTGGAATGCAACGTCATACATTTATTTTTCCAAGCGCTGGAGAAGGGATTCTCTTATTTTTCGTATCTCGCGATGTGGAAAGAACATCACCCCATTGCGAGATCTTTAACGGCCGGGTCATCCGAGAAGTTCGGGCGCCATTATAACGAAGTAAATTTCTCCGTCATTTTTGGTCCGCGCCGGGGATCGAACCCGAGTCCACTTATTCCGGACAAGTCGCTCTATCAACTGAGCTACGCAAACGTTAGTTATCGCTGCTATCTGTCTTTATGTCGTGTGCGTCCTGCGGAGCAGGTACGTCACAAGGTATATTTTGCAATCAATAGTGTGGTCATTATTACCTACAAATTTTCGTGGACTTGTATTATTGGCAAAATGTTCTATGAGAACAATATGACCAATTTTCCCGTTTTTGTGAAAATTTCCGTTTACGTTTCTTTAAAAGCCACTCGTATGATCGCAATTTAACTTTCCTCCGATTTTCCGTAATTATACCTTCATATCTGTTTTTAGGAAAAACAAATATATACAGAATTCAGATATTCCTCAATTATTTTGTAATGATTTGTTTTTACGTATGGAAGTTTAGTAGTAATTAATGAAATCAAAATTAAGCATTGCCGCAGCCACTGGGACGATCATTTTTTTAATCTTTTTCTAACTTCTCGTAGACCTGCAGTATGATGAAAATGGAGGCTTTCTCCAAGTTGCACTGATGTCTGTCGTACATGTTTCAGTCTTCATTTATATGATCAACATTTGCCTTTCTCAAAGTTCTGGTGTTGTCACCGGTGGTTGTGGTTTTAGAAACAATTAGTATGATAAAAATGTAGCCCTTTTCGATGTTCTGGTGTTGTCACCGGTGGTTGTGGTTTTAGAAACCATTAGTATGTTAAAAATGTAGCCCTTCTCGATGTTCTGGTGTTGTCACCGGTGGTTGTGGCTTTAGAAACAATTAGTATGATAAAAATGTAGCCCTTCTCGATGTTCTGGTGTTGTCACCGGTGGTTGTGGCTTTAGAAACAATTAGTATGATAAAAATGTAGCCCTTCTCGATGTTCTGGTGTTGTCACCGGTGGTTGTGGCTTTAGAAACAATTAGTATGATAAAAATGTAGCCCTTCTCGATGTTCTGGTGTTGTCACCGGTGGTTGTGGCTTTAGAAACAATTAGTATGATAAAAATGTAGCCCTTCTCGATGTTCTGGTGTTGTCACCGGTGGTTGTGGCTTTAGAAACAATTAGTATGATAAAAATGTAGCCCTTCTCGATGTTCTGGTGTTGTCACCGGTGGTTGTGGTTTTAGAAACAATTAGTATGATAAAGATGTAGCCCTTCTCGATGTTCTGGTGTTGTCACCGGTGGTTGTGGTTTTAGAAACAATTAGTATGATAAAAATGTAGTCTTTCTCGATGTTCTGGTGTAGTCACCGGTGGTTGTGGTTTTAGAAACAATTAGTATGATAAAAATGTAGCCCTTCTCGATGTTCTGGTGTTGTCACCGGTGGTTGTGGTTTTAGAAACAATTAGTATGATAAAGATGTAGCCCTTCTCGATGTTCTGGTGTTGTCACCGGTGGTTGTGGTTTTAGAAACAATTAGTATGATAAAAATGTAGTCTTTCTCGATGTTCTGGTGTTGTCACCGGTGGTTGTGGCTTTAGAAACAATTAGTATGATAAAAATGTAGCCCTTCTCGATGTTCTGGTGTTGTCACCGGTGGTTGTGGTTTTAGAAACCATTAGTATGTTAAAAATGTAGCTCCTCTCGAAGTCCTTGGGATGTTTTCTGTGTACGTAGTTCATCTATTAGTAGTATGATCAATATTTATCATTTCACTACGTTATCGTAAAAGCAGGCATCTGTAGTGATTGAAATTTCCCTTTCTCAAAATTCCCGTGATACCTGTGCTTCAGGTTTCTTTAGCCGGAATTTCCGTAATCACAATTTAGTGTTTCTCCAAGCTCTCGGGTTTTCCGTTATGTAATTTCAGCAATCATTAGTCGGATGAAAATGTAGGTTTTCTTCAAGTTCTTGGGAACTTTGCCTTGAATGTAATATGATCAATATCAAACTCAAGCCTTCTTCTAAGTTATCTTGAGGACTCTGTCGTTTTATTTTCTGCTTAGACTCAAAAGATTATTTCTACTATGATCATGGTGGAAGACTATAATAAACATCTATGATAATCAACGGGAAATGCTCTTTCAAATATAAAAGCTGAAATACCAGTATATGCATTAATTTAGTTGACACGTGCCTGATCTGAAACGGTTTCCCACAGTTGGTCACAATGTTGCATGAAAAGCGCAAAGTGTAATAAATTCTGGACATGCTTCTTTCTTGTGGTTCAAGCAATTTTGCTATTTACTTTTTCTTTTTGGGAAGAAAACAAGGATGCTTTACTAAAAAAATAATAATAAACGACTAATTCAAATTTACAACAACGGTCTGTAACAATACGTGGAGGTACAAAATGTGGAGAAATCTTGGTTCGTTAGCTTTATACAATCTTTGCATGAAGAGACTGCGCATCCCCAACAAGACGAATAGACTCATAGGGAAAGCAGTGGATAGCTTGTTTCTAAAATTGCTCTACCGCAGATTCGGTTGGTAAAAAAACATATAAACATTGTACCGAAAATGTTTTCTTATAGAGATATACACTATCTACTAACAAGTAATTGTACACCTGTGATAGCAAAGGAAAAGGAAGTTTATTCACCTTCTATAGTTGGTGGAGCCTCCACGAGCAGCGATTACAGCTGCGACCCTCCGGGGCATACTCTCAACCAAGCGTTGTACGACGGCTAGCGGTATTTTCTTCCACTCGGCTTGGAGAAGACAGGTCAGTTCCTTCACCAATTTCGCACAGTGAGAGCACACCTTAAGTCGACGCTCCAACTCATCCCGGGGGTGCTCGATAGGGTTAAGGTCCAGGCTCTGCCCAGGCCAGTCCATTCGATTAACCCCATTGTCACCATACCAAGTCATGGTGGACCTCGCAACATGACAGGTGGCATTGTCATCCTGAAAGTAACATGGGTCCACCCCGTAAAACTGCCACAACGTAGGAAGCGCATGGTCATCCAAAATGGTGCAGTAGGTCTCGGCGTTGAGTCTACCAGGAATTGCGACCAAGGGTCTCGTGACATACCAGCAGAAATACCCCCATAGCATAATTCCACAGCCGCCGAACTTCACAGTTGGCACAATAAATTCCGGCGGGAGGCGTTCTCTAGGCAGACGCCAAACCCAGGCCCTGCCATCCGAACGGTAGAGGGTGAACCTTGATTCGTCGCTCCAGATAACTGGTTTCCACTGTTCAACGGTCCACTGTCGACGTTCTTTGCACCACGTTAGCCGAGCAGCGCTATTGGACTTGGTGACCAAAGGCTTGTGGGCGGCAGCACGTCCATGATAACCGAGCAGATGGGCTTCCTTACGGATGGTATTCATCAAAAGAACACTCACGGATGCCTGTTGAAACTCTTTGCGGATGTGGATCATCAATTTGGTGCGGTTCTTCCGAATTTTTCTGGCCAGCACCCGTCGGTCTCTAACTCCCAGTTTTGTGAGTCTGCCGGGTCGGGGCACATTCCGACAGTCACCTCTCATCTTCCACTTGCCAATCACGTAGGCCACTGACAATTTTGGGTAATTCAACTAGCTGGATATGTCACGTATGGATCGGCCATTTCTGTGATACCCGACGATTACACCTTTCTCGAAATCAGAGAGCACCGAACTGCGTGGCATCTTGCACGCGACTGGTTGCATTGTTGTTTCCCACACGATATTTAACGGCGGCGGCCGTGACGTGTATCAGGACCGCCGATATCGTCGATTTCCAGGGGTGTCCAATTACTTGTTGGTAGATAGTGTAGTTTGTCGCAGTTCGAAAAGAGGATGGAGTCTGTTTTCATTGCGTACTGAAGATTATGCCGGCAAACTGCTGTGGAAATGAACCAAATTTGCATTTCAGTCGGCGTTGGGCATGAATGTAAAAGTGTGACACAACCGGGCAAATCCGATGTATGATAAGGCTACTTAACCCTTTAATCGGCTGGAACGAATTAACTCGAGGTTAGCAAAATGGGCTGAATTCAGCCCGAACGAATACACTGTTGAAATTGTTGTGGTAGGTTGCACCAAAAAGTAGTGCTACGCCAGCTGCACCACTTTCTAATATAACAGACACTATTCTGTGGTGCAAAATAAAACAAACAACATGGTGCAAACTAAACCCAACAACATGGTGACACCTTGTCCCATAACGTGGTGGAAAGTTGAACGACGTTGTTGGGTTTTGTTTGCACCCCACGATGGCGTATCTGTTCTTAGAAAGTGGTGCAGCTGGTGTTGTACCACTTTTCAGTGCAACTTACCAGAACATTCTTAAGAGTGTGTATTTCCTGTCTAAAAAATGGGACGTATATATCTGGAACTAGTGAACCTTCGCATCAAAAAGTGATTATTCAGCGGTGAGGATTGTCGCTTATCCTTTCAGTCTGATTAGCTGCTGAAATATACACTATATGGACAAAAATCACCGGACACCTCTGCAAAAGCAAATGAACGGATCTTCTGCGTTGTTAAGATTAGCAGTACAGTTGCAACCGTTATATAAAAAAAGCCTGCAGCTGACCGCGATCATATCGCACTGTGAGGTTGACTGAAAATGTCGCGGCGGGAGAGAACCGACTTTGAGAAAGGAAAGATTGTTGGGTGTTATATTAGTGGTTTGTCCATAAGAGAAACCGAGACGCGTTTAAACATACCCAAGTCAACTGTTTTGGATGTTCTGAATAAAGCGGAAGACACGTGGCGTGCCTGACGCAGCCAAACGTACCGGCAGATCAAAGAAAATCAGTGATAGAGGATGTCGAAGCCTCGGGAGACTCGTTACAGCTAATGAACGGAGTGCTGTAGAAGAACTCAATGTGCAGGTGAGTAAAATTGCTGGAATCTCAGTATATACACGTACCACTCCCAGAGAACTTCATTCCATGGGTTACCGTGGTCGTGCGGCTGCTCATAAGTCTTTCATCCCCACTCGAAATGCTACTCGTCGTTTAGCATGGTATAAAGAACGTTTATCGTGGACCGTAGATTAATGGAAACGAGTTCTATGGAGCTGATGTTTCCAGATACACGATCCATCAGTCTGATGGTGTTTGTGAGTATGGCGGCAGCAGGCGGAACGTTGTTTCCTACAGTGTACTGTTCCTACGGTCACGCAGTGTACTAGTGTGGGGATCGTTTTCGTGGTATGGTCCCGGTCCATTAGTTATCGTGGATAAACCAGTTCCCTAGCACGTCTACCCAGATATTCTGGACTATTATGCCCCACCAATTTTGTGGCAATACTATGGAACCGAGCCTTGTTGGTACCAGCAGGATAATGCACCGAACCATAAAGCAATGACTGTTACTGCGTGGTTGGAAGATAATTTCGTATCGTGGGTGGACTGGCCAGCACGAGCCCTGATCTTAATCCCATAGAACATCTATGGGATGAATTAGAAAACCGCATAAAAAGTTTGGAAGTAAGGTCTACTACTAAACAACAGTTAACGGCAGCATTATGTACTGAATGGAAGCGCATACCTATCGCTATGTTTCAAAACCTTGTCGAAAGCATGTCTCAAATGGTCAGTGCGTGCATTAAGGCCAAAGATGAACCGACACTGTACTAATGTATGTCAATAAATGTTATGTTTTGTTTCTCTTCTAGGTGCCCGGTGACTTTTGTCAATATAGTGTATATCTCTGTAAGAATACACTTACCTTTCCATGTTAATTCGACTTCTTCTCATTTGAATCTGAGGTCGAAGAAGTTCCAAAAATTTGGCGGAAAGTTTGGAAACAATATATATACATTCACATAAATGTACTGATTCCGAAACTGTGCGGGAGATCTTTGTACTTCCTACACTTCCATTGTGAAGATCTTCTGGTCTATAAGTAGGAGTTATATCCAGCACATTTCGTAGAGGAAAATAAAATATTTTGTTCTATTGTTGTCATGTTCTGAAAGAGAACTGCAAATGCAGAAAGTTGGTATACCGCGTGGGATATGTAGGAGACCGGTAGGCGGAGAAAGACGGAAAATTGGTAATATAAACTGTAATAAATAGAACGGGAATAGCAGAAGTTAAAAGACACAGAGAATCGGGCAAAGAAAGAGCAAGAGATTTAACCCTTTACCTGCTGGAACGAATTAAATCAGGGTTAGCAGAATCGGCTAATATCAGCTCGAACCAATAAATCAGCTGTCTCAGAAGTAGGCCGGAACAGTTGAAATTGCGTATCAGAAAACAACGCTTTCTCTTAGATTCGTTATTCAAAGCGGTCGTTTTGGAAGAAACTTGCACCAACCATTTCTGACTGATTACCTGCTAAGAGGGTGATAAAAACGGCGGATATTTAGTGGTCCAAGCGTTCGTACCCAGACAGGTAAGAACGCTTGAACCACTAAATATCCGCCGTGTGTCGGAAGGGCGCATTAAGCCGCCGGACCCCGGGTACTGGTCCCCCGGTAAAAAATAAGGACGTCTTCCTCCCCCTTTGTACTTTGTTTCCGTGTCACTTTTCTATCGGGCACTCTAGCCCAAATCTCCTAGCTTCCTATTTCTAAGGGTTGATTAAGACCTGGTGTCAGACACGCCCTTCCTGAAATCCTGTGCATATTGTTATGACTGTGAAGTACGGTAATGAATTCATATAGCAGGTTTTGCAAGAAGCGAGAACAGCATTAATTATTTATTGGTTGAAAATTAACAGCTAGTGGTTTCCCGCAGCGCAAAAGAGGAGAAGAGATAAGGGTTCATGTTCTTGGAAGGGAAAAATCTTAGCCTGGTGTGGGGAACGCGATCTCCTCCCCCTCCCTACGCGCGGCGATCAGTGGATGTCCCTTTAAGTACAAGATGTTAGGGAAGAGTGTAACCAGGTCGGAAAGTTATGGCGTTTGATAATCCGAACCTTGACAGGATAAATAAGTGTTAGTTAAGTTATGTGTTTTCCCACATATTCCGAATGCAGAGACGTGCATTTCTTAACCTCTTCATCGTGCCGAATGCTTTTAGGAAACAAACAGGCTGACAAGAGATTTAAAACAGACCCCTAACAACAGAGCAAGGAATGTGTTGACGATGTGAACAAGAGAAAAAGAATTGTCTAAAAGAAGCTACTGAAGGGATCTGGACTCATGCAGGACCGAGGAGATCCCGCAGCGCGGTATTTTGCGGGGATAGAAAAGATTTTGCCCGAAGATGCCGGCCAGCTAATCAAAGAGTGGCCGAGCGGTTGAAGTTACCGCGAGGGAATAGGATGCAGGAAGATAACTCTTTTCCTGGTGCTATATTGCACGTAAGAGAAAGACAGCAGCAGCCCGGAATGACTGAGATGCACGATCCGTGATGTATGCGAATCACCTTTGGACAGACGGACGGATCAGCTGGGACGAGCAGACGAACGGATCCTTCTATCACGTCAGCGGCTTCGTTCCACCACGACATTGGTGAGCATAAATGCGTTCCTGATTTCATACAGGTGAATGCCGCGCACAAGAGAAAGTGGGAGATGGGGTTCGACTCCCCTCTCCATTGGTTATAGTGCGCGCTGTGAAATGGGCGTGTTGTCACACAGGTGCGCTTTGAATATAAATACATCAAACATGGATACCCAAGGAAAATCCGCATATCTGTAAGTACTGAATTTATGTTTGCATGCCAGTTGTGGAATACGTGGCTCCGGTCAGCCAATAGACTTTCGTCGGCTGAGAACTGTGTTTAAAGTCGGACTGTATAGGCCAATGAGTAATCATTGAACTTTAATGCTAAATTCAGCATCAGAGCTATCCCGAAAGGGGCGAGTCTATTTGACGCCCCTCCTTCACAATCCTCTCTGTATAGACGTCTTCATCATAATCGTAATGTTTTATTTTTAATTCATTAAATGTCTGTTCTCTCGTGCCAGTCCTGAAGTTGCATGAATAATTAATGAGTGTCAGAATTTCTTGCTTTTAATTGGCTAAATTGGAGGCTAAATTCTTTTCACTATTACCTAAGATTTCGGCGATAAAATATCTCACAAGTAATTATTCGTAATTTTAATGTCTACCTCTGGGCCGTCAGCCATTGCATGACATCTAAATTCCTGAAGCTTTCTTTTATTCGATAATCTGGCGCCCCGGGGTGTAGCAACAATATGATTAAAAAAAATATTAGCAGTAACTGATATATGGTCGGCACTGTTGAAATTAAAGTGGGAAAAGGAATTTTATTTGCCGAAGCTTACGTAAATCTCGAACGTTATGTGAATATTTGAGATTGGGAAGATCACAAAACTTTACAAATTAGGTTCCGGTACCTCGGCCGTTTAGGGTTGAAGATAGATAAAAGAAGCGAGAGGA
Organism: Macrothele yani; assembly: GCA_039090855.1. NCBI lineage: Eukaryota > Metazoa > Arthropoda > Arachnida > Araneae > Macrothelidae > Macrothele > Macrothele yani. The sequence goes on from CM077002.1 coordinate 144,543,880, forward strand.
AGAAGAAGGCGAGTGAGATATAGCAGGAGAAGAAAAGAAAGAGAAAGATAGAACGGTAAAAGTGGTCAAGGAAGTAAAACTAGTATATATGTTATAAAGGAAGGAAGAGAATGAATTGAAAGTCTAGTGGAAGATACGATGGAAAGAAAGCACAGATGGGCCGAAGATTACGTCACCTTTATTTCGCCACCGTTTCTGAAATTTCGCTATCACCCCTATGACAAGTGATAAAAAGTAACAGTTCCAAATTCACTGATAAAAACACCGTTAGCTGTGCTCGGGCAGTAATTGCGTTCCAAAATCACTGTTACATCATAGTTCCGGTACCATATCACCATATCTACATAAACAATTTGTCACCTTTTCTATTGAAACGTCATAGAGAAGACTAGTGTTGTGATCTTTCTTTCAATTTCCCCTTTGTCACACTCTTAAGATCGTTTTTGTTTTAGTTTTCGCTGTACATTCTCTCGTATACAAGATAATCAAACTAGTCGAGGGTAACAGCGATTTCGTCACTTTTGCAAGTGAGATGGTTGCTCGCTGTTCTGTTACTGCTCCATCACCCCTGTGGTAAACAGTGATTTTTTCACTCTTACAAATAAGATGGTGACTCGCTTTTCCGGCTCCTTTACTGCTGTATCCCCGCTGTCGTAAACGGCGATTTTGTCACTGTTAAAAGTAAGACGGTGACACTTTCTTCTTACAGCTCCGTCACAGCTGTTGTAAATACAAATTGTGTTATTGTTACATGTAAAACGGGGATTTGGAGTTCTAGCTTCTTTACCGCTGCGTCACTCTTATCGTAAACGATGATTTTATCACTGTTACAAGTAATAGGGTTACTCGCAGTCCTGGCTCATTTACAGCTCCTTCACTGCTGTTGTAAGTAGTGATTTTGTTACTGTTACAAGTAAGATGGTGATTCGGCAGTTGTGGCTCCTTTACTGCTCTATCACCGCTGTCTTAAACGGGAGTTTTGTCACTGTTACAAGTAAGACCATGACTCGTAGTCCCGGATACTTTACAGCTCCGTCACCCTTCTCGTAAATAGTGATTTTGTCACTGTTACAAGTAAGACGGTGACTCGCAGTTCCGGCTCGTTCACAGATCCTTCACCGCTGTTGCAAGCAGTGATTTTTTCTCTGTTACAAGTAAGACTATGACTCGCAGTTCCAGCTCCTTTGCGGCTGTGTCACCCTTGTCGTAAATAGTGATTTTGTCACTGTTACAGGTAAGAGGGTGAGTCGCGTCTTGATGTTTTGTCACCGCTGTTGTAAATAGTGATTTTGTTACTGTTACAAGTAAGTCGAATACTTGTAGCCTTTTAGCACCACGGAGTTCCGGCTCCATTACTGCTCTTTCACTGCTGTCGTAAAGGGGAATTTTGTCACTGTTACAAGTAAGCCGTTAACTCGTCGTTCCTACTCCTTTACAGCACCGTCACCCTTCTCGTAAAAAGTGATTTTTTCACTGTTACAAGTAAGATGGTGACTCTCTTCTTACAGCTCCATCAGCCCTGTTATAAATAGTGATTTTGTTACTGTTGCAATTGAGACGGTGAATTGGAGTTCCGGCATCTTTACCGCTCCGTCCTTCCTGTCGTAAACGGCGATTTTTTACTGTTACAAGCAAGACGATGACTCGCAGTTCCGGCTCTTTTACAGCTCCGTCACTCTTGTCGTATAAGTGACTTTATCACTGTTACAAGTAATATGGTGACTCGCTATTCCGGCTCCTTTGCTGCTCTGTCACTGCTGTCGTAAACAATGATTTTGTCACTGTTACAAGTAAGACAGTGACTCACAATTCCGGTATCTTTAAAGCTCCGTCACACTATCGTGAACAGTGATTTTGTCACCGTTTAAAGTCACCGTTACTTCCGTGGAACTGCGTTGTCACTGAGACAGAAAAATCGCTGTTAAGCCAACCTCTGAAAGAAAGTAGATTGAGTTAAAAGGAGTGAGCAGAGATAAAGAGAATAAAAAAAGGTAGAGTGGAAAGCGAGAGCCAGTAAAAATGGGGCAGAGAAAAGGAGAGCGGAAGAGGAAGGTAAAAAAAAAACTAGTGAGAGGAAACTGAAGAAACCAAGATTTAAAGAAAGGGTGACACAAAGAAAGGGCGAAAAAAATACGAGAGAGAAAGTGTATTTGTGGAAAACAAAAGATAAGGCGAAGCAGAGAGAAAGAGAAGACAAGAAAGGAACGCAGAAAATAAATGGATAAAGAAATAGTGTGGGAGAAAGTGGGAGGAAATCTTAAGCACATTTGAAAATTAAGTCAAAACAATCGCTTAGAGCGCAGGGATTACAACGTCCCTATTTCTTCCTTTCATAGTTCTAAGTCTTCCTGTAGTAACTTCAAACGCGGGTTTTCCATTTTAAAACATCGGATTTTAGTTTGCCTTTTTTTCTCAAAGCATTCAAGAATGTAAGCTTTGGAAGCGGATTTTTGTGACATTTGCTTGATGAGAGCACTTCTTACACGATTTATGCATTGTGGTGTGTGACAAAACACAGTATTCATCTTTTGTGAAGATTTGATGTCCCCATTCTGTGCTGACGGACCTTTTCAGAACGCTCCCCATCTGTCCTCCCATCCACCCCACCCATGCCCAACATAGGCAGAAGCAACCGCGGTAAATAAGTTGACAAGAACGCATTCAGCTGTCACAGAAAGGCAGCACTTCACAAGCTGCTGTCATTTTCGCAAGTGCTCTACTTTCCCCACTCCATTTCGGGAACCAAAGGCTTACATAGCAATGATGCCGGAAAGTCAATCGGTTTGCGTAGAGAGAGAGAGATGCGATCGTGCAAGCGAAATCATGTTAACTCATTTTCGTAATTCCACACATGAGGAAAATATTCTTGTTGCAAAACTACTTGCGAGGTGGAATGGAAAATTACAAAAAAAAAGTACTTTAGGAACACCTAATTTCTAATGATATATAACACGCACAAATTAAAAATAGAAAACGAAAAAAATCTATCAATAAATCAGATGGCCCGTTTTTATAAAGAGCGTAACATACATCCCAAGGCTTATACTTTGTGCAACCTTTTTTCTAGTCTGGGGAAATTAAATTTTGTTGCTAATTTATGGTAGTGAAAATGGTTCCCGCACTAATTAAGCATACACGTTTTTATAAATGGGATCGACAGCTCCTATCAGCAGAACTGAGCAAGGCGCGTAATGTAAAACACTAAATTTTAAACTTTAATGATTTTGGGGTGAGTAAAAAAATAGAAGTCAAATTACTTTTTCGAGGTCTCGTACTAGAGCTTATCAGGTACATAAAATCTGATTGGGAAAGCTCTCAGATTTTTCGATATACAGAAACCCCATTTTTTGTCACTGATTTTTATAGTTGGAGGTTTAACGACTACCGTGAGCAACTAAATGCGCTATACGCTGTTGATGTCCCTAATTTAGGGCCACTGGCTCCAGGGAAGGGAGAGGGCCAATGCCGAGAGAGAAACATAGCATTTTTGCCTTACCGGGATTCAAACCCGGTAACGTCTCGCACGAATGGTCACAAGCCAGCGCTTAGACCACTGCGCCACTGGGAGAGGCTGTCAGTTTCCTTTGGGCGATTCCCGATGGTGTGTGTTTAATGGTTCTAACATAATAATTCCAGTTATAACTAATTACATACGCAGCCTCAGTAGCAACAAAGTGTTTTTTAAGCTTACATGGCATCACAGCTTAATTACATCACACGTTCAAAGAGATCTCATTCTGCAATGCTGAAGTGCGTCGTTTTAATGAGGAAAAAGAAGTTACGTCATCTGTGTTCAGTTTTCCAGCTTTCAATCATGGTAAATCATTTTTTTGTAAACAAACAGATTTATTTATACTTAAAGGAGGCATTTTCTTTTTTTCTTACGTATTATAGATGGACACAGTTTTGAGTGGAGTGAATAAATATTGGGAATTATGCTACACTCGTGCTTTCAGTAATATTATAGTAGAACACGCTTACAGCGAGTACGTATTTAGCAAGATATCGGATTTGACGAGCAAAATAAGAACTTCTGTTAAGTATATTGTCAATTCAGAGCTAACTTCATCGTTTTGAACGAACACAATTAACGAAGTCCCCGGATTTAATGAGGCAGAGAAAACTTGCTGCTCACTGTTCTGAAATCGAAGAATTGAAACAGCGGCATCCGGGACGAAATCGCAGCAGCGCATAGAAATTATTTTTATATTGGAAGAATTTTGACAGAAAAGCAATGGAGCGGAGTATATCAAATACTCAACAAACGAGTTTTACAAGATAGTCTCTCCGCAGTCCAGTCTGAGGTGCTATTTCGCGTCAACAGATATGAAAACAGGCCACATACTGCTATGAAAAAAAAAGAGTAGGGTAGGACATACAAGTCGATCTCTGGCAGACATTTGAAAACAGGCATTTTACTGCTAGGCAAAAAGAGTATTGGTGGGGCTCATACACATATAAGTGGATTTCTGGGAGACAATTTGAAAACAGGCCACTTTCTGCTATATGCAAAAAAGAGTATGGGTTGGACTCACGCACATATAAATGGATCTCTGGGAGACAATTTGAAAACAAGCCACTTACTGCTATAGGAAAAAAAGAGTATATGTTGGACTTACGTACATATAAATGGATCTCTGGGAGACATTGGAAAACTGGCCATTTAATGATAAGCAAAAAAGAATGGGTAGGACACATGCATATATAAGTGCATTTCTGTGAGACAATTTAAAAACAGGTCACTTACTGCTATATGCAAAAAAGAGTATGGGTTGGACTCACGCACATATAAATGGATCTCTGGGAGACAATTTGAAAACAAGCCACTTACTGCTATAGGAAAAAAAGAGTATGGGTTGGACTTACGTACATATAAATGGATCTCTGGGAGACATTGGAAAACTGGCCATTTAATGATAAGCAAAAAAAGAATGGGTAGGACACATGCATATATAAGTGCATTTCTGTGAGACAATTTAAAAACAGGTCACTTACTGCTATATGCAAAAAAGAGTATGGGTTGGACTCACGCACATATAAATGGATCTCTGGGAGACAATTTGAAAACAAGCCACTTACTGCTATAGGAAAAAAAGAGTATGGGTTGGACTTACGTACATATAAATGGATCTCTGGGAGACATTGGAAAACTGGCCATTTAATGATAAGCAAAAAGAATGGGTAGGACACATGCATATATAAGTGCATTTCTGTGAGACAATTTAAAAACAGGCCACTTTCTGCTATATGCAAAAAAGAGTATGGGTTGGACTCACGCACATATAAATGGATCTCTGGGAGACAATTTGAAAACAAGCCACTTACTGCTATAGGAAAAAAAGAGTATGGGTTGGACTTACGTACATATAAATGGATCTCTGGGAGACATTGGAAAACTGGCCATTTAATGATAAGCAAAAAAAGAATGGGTAGGACTCACGCACGTATAGGTGGATTTCTGATAATTTCAGAGACGGAGAGCGAAGTAATGGAACAGGGATGTTGCCGGACGGGAAACGGTGGATAACAATTTCTGGATATGTGCCCATATCCCCTTTCACCTTCTAGGTCAGCGTTGCACTGGGAGGGTCGATGCTGCTTTTGCTTCATGTGTCTCGTTTAGTTAAACAGTGGGGTATTCTCACGTGACGGTCAAGTTGAATGTACCTGAAAATTTTAATTAACTATAGTACTAATGTAAGATAAACAATAAGAGATAATCACTAAAGTACATCAAGTTAAGAAACTTAGAAACAAATCCGTAGGTTTTTATTGGTGTAGGAAAAAAATTGGTGCTTTGTCAAGGCTGATTAAAATCTAACTAATGCGGAGAGAATCAACAGTGATCGTTAACATTTGAATATATATATATACATACATATACTTACATTGATTTAAGTTCACATTGCTCAGAACGGGAAAAGCGTGAGACAAAATGTCAACAAGGGAAGTATAAAACATAATGAAAACTTGGTTTTACCATTTCAAGAAATTCATCCACAGAGGGTGCAGAGCTCAAAAGGAACGTGAGAAGTGAGGCCCTCAACTCTGCCCTCTCCAGAGAAGTTTGCCTAAGAAATGCAGTAGCACAGTGGACAAGATACAAACAGAGAGCAAAATACACCACTCACTTTGAGACCGCCAACAGAGCAACAATTGAAATCCTCACAACTACGTCCGCATGCAGTGATACTTTTTCCCGTGACCTGAACCCTCTTTTTGACGAATTTCTTGAAATGTTAAGACAGAGTTTTCACTATGTTTTATACTTCCCTTGTTGACATTTTGTCCCGTTCTGAACAATGTGAACTTAACTCAATGTAAGTATATGTATGTATATATATTTTCAAATGTTAACGATCACTGTTGGTTCCCTCCGCATTAGTTAGATTTTAATCAGCCTTGACAAAGCCGCACGTTTGTGAGCAAATACTCAGCTATATCAATTTGTTTCTTACACCAATAAAAACCTACGGATTCGTTTCTAAGTTCATAGCACTAATGCAGTTAATTAACTAAATCTTTCAAGTATATCCACAAATCGTTATGGATATACGTATAATATAAATGTATATGAACATTATAATATATGCATATTTCTACATGGTGAGGATTTTCACCCAAAAACACATTTAGCGTTTGCCCACATTTAACGTGTGCTCCCTTCGGTCTCGAGTTTCTGGTTACAAACAAGTTTTTCTGTATTTTGGAAGTACAATTTACTGAATGGCTGAAATACTTTCTTAAATGCGACAAGAAACACCCAGACCCAAAATATGCAACTATATATTCAGTTAACTGACTTTTATTTCGCCACGGAACAGTCCAAATTTCAAAGCCGAAAAACTTTTGTTGTTCGAATTAAAAAATGTGAAAACCAGGGAAATAAAGCTCAATGGAGAGATCGGAGCATTATTCAACACCATTGTCAAAAAATACCATTTTTGAGAATTCAAGCTTACGCACCCCACCACTAGTTACCTAGACGAAGAAATCTAAGAGTTTTATGAGGAAATTCGGTTTTAAATAAGTAGCGTAAAAATGAAGATCATTATGCAGGACTTCATTGTGAAAATGGGACAACAGCAGCTGAATGCAACTTTCGTAGGTAAATTTGGTCAGTGTACCAGAAACCATCAGGGAATTAAAGTTATCAAGAACTTCTTTTTAAAGACAAAGCCGCATGGAAAATGTACATGGAGTCACCCCAATGGAAGAATAAGTGAGATTCATTTTATTATGCACAACAAGGAATTTATCATTGAGTACTGCTGTGTCCTTAACAGTTTCAAAACAGGAAGCGATCATAAAATGGTGAGATGTGAGATGCACCTTAACACAAAACTTGAAAGTAGCGAGCTAATAAAACAAACGGAATGTATTGAAAATACAAGCCATCATAGGAATATCAAATTGGAACTGGGAAACCCATTATCTGCACTAGAAAGTCTAACGGAAGAAGAAATAAACATTCCTGAAGCTTACAAAAACCTTAGAAATAAAAGTAAGTGGTATTAACGTCAAACAGCATATGACAAAATGCCGAAACAACCATACCATACTTCTAATGCAAGAATGATGGAAATGAAGATAACAAATAGAATGCAAATTCTAAAGTGAAATATGTAGCGTTCGGAGGACAGTACAAAAACGTATGACTAAAGAGATGAGGAAATTTAATTCTGTGCTAGCAAAAAAAGTCAGTTAAAAGAAACCTGAAATGGGCAAAAGGCGAACACAGCAACGGAAGAAAAATAATGTGGCACTCCGAAAAAATATTGTACTGTATCAAAAGATTGATGACAAATTCTGACTAGAGTTAAGGAGTTATACACAAAACTGCATGAAATGGATGATACATCTGCTCCAGACATAAAAAAATTTATCAGCACCAAAAGTCTTCTAATTATCCCGGCAACATGCAATTAAGAATGTAAAACCAGGAAGAGCTTTAGGGGAAGATGGAATTGACTTAGGCATTGAAACAGAATCCAGTGAAGAAATATAAACTGCATTCGCCCAAATTTTCACTAGATGTCTCACGTAAAGATTCGTGATGATTGGAACAATGCTATAATGATCCTGTCATAAAAATTTGACGTTGAGCATCTCAGAAAGAACTATAGGTACATACGCCTGCTATCAGGGGTTTATAAAATCTTCACTAAGGCTCTTTCCTATCGCTTGAAAGTAACATTGGACATGGCTCAACCGAGAGAACAAGCGGAATTCAGGGATGGCTACAGCATTCTAGATCATATCCATGTACTGAGAGATAAATACGAATGACCATTATGTATAGATTCTATTTATTATGGAAATGCTTTTGTTTTCGTGAAACCAACAGCAGTTATAATATCTTTGAAACTCTGAGGTATTGAATAGGCCTGCATTAATCTAACTAATAAGATCTATGCAAATGCAAGAGCATAGGTTCTACTGTCCGAAGACTCAGCACTTATTAAAGGTCCGTGAAAATGCAAGAGCATAGGATCGGCTGTCTGAAGACTCAGGAAAGGGAGTGATACAATGTTAAAGCCTGTCTCAGAAGTTCTTCAATGCTACATTACATTATGTAATGAAGCATTGAAGAACTTCTGAGACAGCCGAACCTATGAAGAACTTCTCAGGAACTTCTGAGACCGCCGAAACTTGAAGACCTTCTGAGACAAGAAACTTGATGTTGCAGATCAGATGTGTGAAGTTTGAGACACAGGAACGAACCATTGAACTAAAACTGAAAGTTAATAGCAAGAAAAGCACTTTTGTTCTGGCAGTAAAGTTCAACACGCAATGAGTGATTGGATGGTCTGTTTAGTTATTCGATGAAGCGGTACCTCTTTAGTTTAGTTATTAGATGAAGATTTGATTCTTTAGTTTGCCTGTGTGCGACAAAGAACAGTTTTCACAGCAGGAGACACAGGAACGAACCATGTAGTACAAACTTCACACATCTGATCTGCAACATTAAAGAACTTCTGAGACAGCCAAATCTCAAATCTTTCTTTTTTCCCAGCGTCATAAGGTTCGGCTGTCTGAAGACTCAGGAAAGGGAGTGATACAATGTTAAAAACTGTCTCAGAAGTCCTTCAATGCTACATTACATTATGTTTTTCAATTACCGAACTGCAAATACAAGACGATAAACATGTTCGCAGTTTATATAATCCACCTGCGTTCTATTGACGACATAGCCATTTTTCAAGTACTTTTTTAGAGCTGTGGCGTATGTCTGGTCCAGGAACGTTCCTACAAGAGTAAATAAATGAGCATAAAAATGAATTTACAGAAAACAAATGTGTTGAACAATGCTTTTAAAAGAACAGAAAATTTAGCCATAGAAGAAACAAATAGGTGGAATAAACCAGTGCTTACATTTGCCTTCAACAGTACACATCAAGCAGCGGCCACATCGAAGAAGTAATTAATAGGCATATAAAACTTGGCTCTAGTGCTTTTTAAGAAACAATGAAATTTCTGAAAGCAATCAGCCACTGGCTTAGTAGAAAACTGCTTCATCAATGCATTATTTTACTTATTACTTATGGAACAGAGACGTAGACCTATATTAAGGAAGATATTCAGAGGCTGTGAGCAACTGAAGGAAGTATGGAAATGTGCATGCTGGGTATAACTATAAAGGATAGCAGAAGAAACTTTTGGATCTGCAAAATGATTAAATTTGACGGCATCATGAACAAGGAAAACAATCTGAAATGGAAATTGGGTGGATATATTTTTGCAAACCTTACCACAGCTAGACAACGAAAATACTGGGCACCAATGGGCAGTAAAATTTCCAGAGGAACATTTGGGAACTGGGTGGGTCGAATTCGACAGCATGTCGGTGTCACATGGAAGATTATGGCTCAAGACAGAGAGAGCTGTGGAAAAGACTTGTAGAAGTCTTCCAGCAATGGACTGAGAAGTTTTGACTACAGTGATACCCAAACCAATACAAATAGGTTGCAAAATTTACAGAATAAGTTAAGAAAATTATTGGATTTAAATTTCTCTTCCTCTACTCTTAACAACTTACAATTATTCCACTATCATCATAACCATGTTGACTCAAATAAGTATGGAATTCTGTCGATTAAACAACTGTTTTATTTTAACATTGGTAAATTGATGTTTAAAAGCATAAAAAATAATTTGTTTTCCTTTGAAATAGATTTAAACTTCATTACTCATAATTATAAAACAAGGAAAAAGGCATTATTGCTACCTATTTTACCAAAGACACAGATGTCAAAGCAAGGTATTAACTGCATTGGTCCTGAGTACTGGAATGGGTTATATGTGGAGTTAATTAATATTAATAATTTAACATTATTAAAAAAAATAAAAATATACTTACTTAATAAATAAAAAGAAAAAAAAACTAACATCTTTTGCTTACTGCGTTCACGCGACAAGTGCTTGACTTATTTGTTGTGTTTTGAGGATTCAGGGCACGTCAGGTTTCTCTGAGGCCTTTTCCGTGTTTTCCATTGCTGTTATTAATTGTTCATAAATATCTCTGTTTCATGTTGTTATAATGTGACAGCATAAATATCGAAATAAATAAGTAGAATAAATAAAATGATAATATCGATACTGATAGAAATTTCACTGCCACTAAAATATTACGCACAGAAGAAAAAACCGAAATGGATTTATTCATTCGTACATTTCAATCTGTTCACCGCAGATTTTCTTTTATAATAATTGGCCTAGTAGATTTTGAGATATGCTGACTATTTTGGACATTTTTCCCTGAACGTCTGCTAAAAATCGAGATTTTTTTTAATGCTGTATGTGTAAATAGTTTCTTATTTTATTCATTCCTTTTTTCTAAATATCGATAAAATTTAATCGATTTTAAAACAGATGGAAACAATAAAGTAATATCTTATTGAGAAATGATGATGGCACACCTCTTATTTTTATTTACGCTGTGTACTGAAAGTTTAAAATATTCACGGTTTGTCGATTGTGCCATATAAAAGGTCTTCCGTCGTGTTATTTAGTTTTCTCGATTCCCTAGATAGAATAGGCGATAGCACTTATTTCCTCAACGCCCAAATTCTCCAAGGTTCTGCTCCCGCATCTGTTTATTTACCAATCAATGACGAGCACTGCTTCTTCTAACGATAAATCGACTTTAATCGATCAGAAACGCATCGAGTGGTACTTGTGTTCCGAGCCGTGAGCAACGATGGAGTGAAATTGCGATAGATGCAGGCGAATTAACTCTTTCAAATAATATTTTGCTGTCATGAAAGAAACCGGAATTCTTGCACTTCGTATATACAGTAAAAGGATATTATACCTTTCTCAAGTATTTGGAATTAAATGACACGCTTTTTTACAAACTTCCCAATATTAGTTTAAAAAAACCCCTAAATAATGGTACTCGAAATGTCAGTCTGTAATATGCAATCAGAAGAGTTTGATGACATGGTTTTCGTAAAGTTTCATTTATTTTTGAGAAAATATCCTGCCTCCATCTTTCAGTGTCCGCTCATTATGTGTGATATCTGTCAGCAGATTACTTTTGGGATGGAATTACAAGTTATATCACGGAGAAGTGCAATTCCACTCTGGAAGCTATTTGGATTAATAAGATCCACAAAACACTAATGGTATACTGGTACATGACTTTTGATCAGATGCAAAAACAGGTCATGAGGTAAACGTATAATTGCGCCGGATTCATGTGCCCATAGCTTAGACTTCAGGAGGAGGCAAACAGAAATTGTAGTAGCGAATAACATATACAAACCATAAGCAAATTTCCACTGTGATTTCTTGTTTCCTAACCATCTTTACCACACACTCAATATATAAATTTAATTGGAAACCAGAAGATCCAGAAATAACTTAAAAAAGATGGACAAATTAAATTTGACAACAAATTAGGAGAACCAGGACATTTCTTTGTCATTCTTTTGATCTTTTTGGTCACTTGTGTCAGGCGAATCACGAAACCTCAGAGATTGGTCATCAAGAGAAAGAGAGAGAGAAAAAATGCAAAAATGCCTTCAGAATAAATTTCTCAGAGAGCCTTCGAAAGACCTCTGTCCAGCAGTATATAGCTGCTGCAGAGGATAATATATATTTTTAATTTATTTGCTTTCCATTAATATCCGCACTGTACGTAGGTACACTGTTTTTCAACAAGCAATGGAAACTTTTACTCTTACTTTTTCTACTGTAAATTCTCCGTTTTTAGCACGTGTTTTGTAAAAATAAGAGCGTGTGTATGTTACCGGTTTGTCCATCCTTCCACCTCTGGACACCATACCTCTGCAACTATTAGTCCGATTTCATAAATTATTTTAGCACCGGGAAGCGTGAAATGTGCGAATGATGATCCTTCATATCATTTTTTTACGATCCACAGTTTCGCCGCTATAGGGCGCAAATGCAGATGATATCGAATTCAACATACATCTATTCCATATATTTGCTTCTAAACATCCTATTGACAAAATTATTTTGCCTTTCTATTCCATTTATGTCGAAGACTATTTTAGGTGTAGCCACATTTTCAAGTTACGCATAGTTTTTCCGCAAGGAGGCGTAAAATAAATTGCGTTTTCCCCGATATCTCTGCTTCTAAAACTCCGATTTGAAAAATTATTTCTGCAGGAGATAAAGCTCTTGATCGGAAATCTTTTGTATATAATTTCTAATTTTCGGTAAAAAGTAGTTTGGCCACCATTTTTACCGAAAATTTCCTTTTCTGAAAATCTGATCGTATCAAAGCGGGCTGTTTTGGTTTCTGTTTATTTGCGAACAATAATTTGAAGGAGTTTTCTGGTACTGAAATTCAGTTTCTGGTAGAGGTGCAAGACGACATTTCCTGTTTCACCCGTTTTTATGGTTCTAAAAGACAGATCTGTCATTAACTATATTTTTTTAAATCGCGTGTGTCAATAAGTGTTCGACAAATATTGCATTTTGTATTTGTACTCACTCATTTGACTCAAAAGACGTGTTATTTACAGTAGACAGTATAAGGTGGAGTGAAAAACAGCCCAAAAAATAAAATTCAGAAATCGAAATTGGCTGGAGATGTAAAATATGCATGTACATGCTAGTAATAATTCTTCAAATTGTTATCATTCTAAGTCTATAATTTTATGCGCACCAAGGGTGTTTGATTTGTGCCCTCAACTACTATTGCTATTCTGATAAGAAAGCACGCAGACTATTTGATTGATAAGTTATTCCCTTTATTAATTTGCACAATGGTGTTGTCTTTTCTTCCATCGAAAGAGAGCCTAGTAGTTATTATCTCCCTTTCTTGTACTTCAGTTTCTGTCATTTGAGATCTAAATGTTTGCCTTTCTCTTCGTACCTTACTGCCATCAATTACCTTTTCTATTCCCCCCCCCCCCATGTATCATAAGTTACCAACGTCCTGCAGAACAGCAGAGGCTATTAAAGCTGAAATACCACGGCAATAACATTATCTTGCAAATTTTGTCTGAAATACCACGGCAATCACATTATCTAGCAAATTTTGTCAACTTTAAGGTGGGCGTCAAGTAATTTGCTTCCTATGCTTCCAATGGAAAAACTTTTGAGCACATTTCCTTTACAATTAGTGTCTTCCCAAGGATGAAAATTTCAACATCGATATAAATAACCATATTATAATTAGGAATACTTAATATTTCCTAAAACATAATTATAATTATATTATAAATCAATAACCTTTTCTTTTGATGGTGTTGAAACCAGAAAAAAGATGGCGCGACCTGTACTTTGATGACGTCAGTAGACAAACAGAGTTGGATTGCATAATTATGGTTATGGTTTAGAAAATCTTGAGTATTCCAAGTTATAAAATGAAGCTATTTTAATCGATGTTGAAATTTTCATTCTTGGGAACGCATTAATTGTGAAGGAAATGGGTACAGAAGTATTTCCATTAGAAGTATAGGAAGCAAAATTACTTGACGTCCACCATAACCTCATTTCATGTTTTTCAACAAACGTTTTCTTCTTTCTTTTTTTTTATTTCCAGCTGTAGCATAATCTTCAGTCTTCTTCTTCAGGGCATAATCTTCAGATAGGGTCAGATTCACTATCAGTCGAAGAAGAGGAAAGATTGATTCTTTCATGGAAAGGGAGGAAAGCTCTATTTCTTTCACTTATTGTTGTCTTTCTTCTCGTTTCAATCTTTTTTTTTTGTCAGTACAATATCAATATTTATAATCTCCATTTTTCCAGCAATTTATTTGTTCAATTAACAATTCTCTTTCCTTTTGTGGAACTTTCTTTTTCTTACTACTACATTTAACATCGAGAATTCAGTACACTTATAAGATGATACATCAAACAGTTGAGACTCTGCCTTGTTCGAAAATTCCTTCACTTTTTCTTGATGCTTTCCGTCATATTGTCTTCTTGAATGGTTTCAACACATTCCTGTATTTTTCGAGCAAAGCAATGACTCTTTTTAAGAATATATATGGAATAAGTGTTTTGCCACATTGCTAAGCATTTTCTGCCAAAACACTTGCGATAACAATTATGACCTGCGGTTTCCGAGATGACGTATCTGGTTTCATATTATGTCTTGTATGCAAATAGCATTTCAAAATTATAGTATCTGTTGGAAGCACATTCGAAGGAAATTCCGAAAACGGGGCAGGATGTGGTAGAGTTTGTTTTTTGCTTGCTGCAACTCGTGTTTACTTATTTTTCCCTGTCAAGACGATTAGAATTAAGATTACCGCGTGAAACATAAAAGAAGCCTGCCATTATATGCACATTTGCACAATAAATTGTATAGGATAATTTCAGGTACCTTGGGGCGCATGAAAATATAAAGATGTAGCAAAACACTTTAACACAGTATGATTGTACATAATTATGCAACTTTTGACTACCCAGCCGATGAAAACTTCGTAAATGTGGAATTTCACTCCACCCTAGTAGACAATTCAAGACATTTTTTTTTTTTTGTTATTTTAATGCGTCGTTTTTCTCAATGTAATCCAGTGAACGTTAACGCCATTGAAAACCAATCAGAAATGCACCCTGCAACGATGTCTACAAACGCCGTAAACATAACTCAATTGCAAATTTCTTTCAAACAAAGGATGCTATTCAGATTGCATCACATTCCTAATCCCCCGCTCCTAATTGAAAGAAAACGGTTTTGTAAGAGTACACCAAAGAATGGCAACCCAGTCATTTGGAGTATATTTGGAAAACGTAGACTGCACGCTAATTTGTGTTTAACGAGGGAAATGTATTCCGTTACATGAAAAGGGAAGCACGTAGAAACCTTAATAGACTAAAAATAATACTTTTCCTTCTTCAGCTTTTTACCACGCCATTTAAAACAAATATATAAGACATTTTTGGTCCGTATATCCGTGTGCAGACATAATCTTCTCGTCAATAATTCAGGCTCAGAAAAAGCTTTATTTCTTTTTGTGCCAAGTAGCTCTAACTACGCGGGGTAGACGTTTAACACACCTCGGAATGTTTGCCAAGCAGAGTTCCGGCTCGTTAATTGGCAAGCAGGTAGAAATACACCGAACGAGAACTGATGTATTAAAATGTTTATATTATTCACAATAGTGTTAAAAGTACTTCAAGGAAAAGGATACCACACTTAGTAAGTATTTTACTCTTAATATATGTTTTACTTATTTAAAAGCTTTTGTGTTTATATTTGTTTTCACTTTCTGTAACTTAATTTACAAAATTACTGGACAGGCGTATATCCATTGATTCTTATTGTATATTTCGGAACTGAACTTCCTGATCCTCTAAGGATTTTTATCTTTACATTTCGGTTATAATTTAAAATATGTCGTAAATCTACCCAGTCTTTAATTTCCAATTTCTGTTCCACGAAATAAGACGAAAACGCATGTATATTAAGGTACTACAACGCCGTTTGTCACAATTATTTATATTTTCAAGCCGATAATGGTTTCGCTGGGTATTGACTAAGCTTCATCAGGACGAATGGCACGTAAATATTAAAATTATATATGACATCATAAATGGTGTTTACAGTCACGTGTTTTGGTTAGATGCTTCCACGCGCTTGATAGAAATGGCGTGGATTCCATGTCATTAACAAGTTGCGAAGACTTCTGATATATATGGAAAGCTACCAAAATATCAAGTTTGGTGGTTGAATCTGGCTTGTCAATTAGGTTTGCTTCTTCAAAGAGAAATTTATGGTCCTTTTCGTAACAGTGTTTAGCCATCGATGACTTCTTTAGGTTACAATTCCGAATGTAGGTCTTGTGCTCCTTCAATCGAAAACGCAAGGCTAAACGGGTCTGTCCTTGATTGAAAAACCAAGGCTCTACGTGGTCTGTTATCGATTGAAGGAGCACAAGACCTACATTCGGAATTGTGACCTAAAGAAGTCATCGATGGCTAAACACTGTTACGAAAAGGACCACACATTTCTCTTTGAAGAAGCAAACCTAATTGACAAGCCAGATTCAACCACCAAACTTGATATTTCGAAGTTTTCCATATACGTATAACAGAAGTCTTCGCAACTTGTTAATGACATGGTATCCACGCCATTTCTATCAAGCGCGTGGAAGCATCTAACCAAAACACGTGACTGTAAACACCATTTATGATGTCATATACAATTTGAATATTTATGTGCCATTCGTCCTGATGAAGCTACGGCAATACCCAGCCAAACCATGATCTACTTGAAAAAATAAATAATTGTGACAAACTACTTTGTGTTACCTTAATAGTTATACACTGAAGAGCAATTGAATTAGAGATACCTGTCTAGTAACGTGTAGCACCAACTTTCGTCCTGATGACGGCGGCGATTCGTCTCGGCATGGACTCGACAAGACACCAGAAGCGTTAGGAAGCCATACGGATCCACGACCCTGAACAAGCTCCCACATTTCACGAAAATTTGATGGAGGGGGTCAGAGCCTCGAAAATCTCTCTCGATGGCATCCCAGATATGTTCGATGGAGTTGTGGTCAGGTGACCTGATTCGCTAAGGAAGCGAGGTCACTTCGGTGGAGTGTTCATCCAACCATTCGGATACAATTCGGGAGCGATGGACGGTGCATTGTCTTGTTGCAGGATGAGGGCCACAGTAGGATGTTTAGGACGCACAAAGGGGAGCAAATGGTCGTCCAGGATATCCCGGTAGCGTTGACCTGTGAGGGACTATGTCACACGTGCCAGGAGTCCCATTTCAGTTCACGTAAACAGTTCCCAGACGAGAATGCCACCCCGCCAGCTTGAAGAGTAACCTGCTGGCAAGAAGGATCCATCGCTTCATGTAGTTTGCGCCGTACTCGTATCCTGCCATCCGCATGTACCAACGTGAATCTTGACTCATTAGTCCAGGCAACATTTTCCCACAGGTCTAGGGTCCAGTGGCCATGTTCCCGCGCCCATGCTAATCTTTGCACCCTGTGATGTGCGGTCAGCAGCGGTACTCTCGTGGGACGATGGCTTCTGTACCCCATAGCGAGGAGTCGGTTCAGGATGGTGTGGCAGCTTACACGTTTTTGTGCACCAGCGTTAAATTCCTGAATGATTTCTTGCACTGTGGTTCGTCTATCCGCTGTTACAATGCGAACTAGCAGACGATGACCCCTCTCATCCACACGTTGTTGCCCACGACAGTTGGCCCTTGCAGGGATGGTTTTACCGGATTCGATGTACTCACGGTGCACCCGTGACACAGTGGCTCGTGAAAATCCCAGTGCCTGCAGGACTTCCGAGATGGAGTGACCCATTCGTCGGCCCCGAGAATTTGCCCAGGATCAAATGCGCTTAGATACTTCGTCTTACCCATACTGCGTCCGACTCTTACTGATTCCCGTTGCATCACTCCTTATATTGTCTGATCTCTGCATAATCCATGTCGTTTCCGTTTACAGGGTCGCCTACAATGCCGCCAGCTGTCTTTAATTCAATTGCTTTTCAGTGTATAAGTGTCACAAGACTGTTGTAGCCTTTGAGATCAAGGGAAACGCATGTTTGAGAAATATTCAACAGAATTCATGATTAAATTACACTTCTTAATTTCTTAATAGCTTCTCATATTTTGTTATTTATGAAACGATATTAACCGATAACTGACACTGTTCCACCGACAGCAAAATGCACTAAAATAATTCAGTAACTAACACAAGATACAGCAGAGAGCGAGCGAAACATTACGTTAGTGCTCCGCTTACAAACGAGAATGGGCAGAGTGCTTTGATTAAATTGTATGTCAAGTAGTTTTAGTAAGGGAGTGTCTTACTACAGGTGGATAACAGCCCTAAGGAAATTAAAAGACTAGAGATGCGAGTAAGGGAACTCCATAGAAAAGAAATAGTAACTGATAGAAAGGTGGAGAAACCAAATCTAAAACGACCGAGGCGACAAGACCAGAGAAAAACACGCAAAGCACTCACTCACCTTCGGGAAACCATCGACCCCGAGAGATGGTCACGGGTCAACGGGTCGACAATTTTTTGCAGGTCCAACGGGTCGGGTCAAGGTGTTACTAACACGATTTTGACTCTGTTTTATTGCCGTTTTATATTTTAAAAGAGAAGAAAATATTCCAAAGAAAAAAGCGTTGTGAAATTCTGTTGTCGATATTGGTGCTCACGGAGTGAAATAATAATTTGCCATGAAAAATATTGTCGATGGAAAAGAAAATAGAAAGCAATGAAGATTTCCACCGAACGACGTCAGACAACACACCGACTCCATATCCTAACAAGTTAGTAAAATCATGCAATGCATAATTATAATACGCTTTCCAACATTACAGAAATCATTACTCAAGTTATGAGAATAATGTCTGTGGAATAAATCTCGGTCCTGTGCCCTGACCTTTGATCCCATTTCGATTATATTCAACAGAATCGGCTTGGTATACCTCCGAAATAACATGATAAAGTTTTGTCGCAATCGAAGCATTTTTACGTAAGCTATGATGCATAAGGGCTATGGAATAGATCCCGCTCCTGTGCCCCAACCTTTGACTCCATTTCGCCCATTTTCAATAAGGTTTATCGCCAGGTGGTCCCCTACCACATACTAAAATTTCATCGAAATCGAACCTTTTTTACGTTAGTTATGGCGCATAACAGCAGTGGAATGGATACCTCTCCTATGTACTGACCTTTGACCCCATTTCGTTCACTTTAAATAGGGTTCCTTCCCAGGTGATCCCCTACCAGATACTAAAATTTCATCGAAATCCAACGCTTGTTACGCGAGTTATCGTGCTGACGGACATACGCACACAACGCTTGACGTAATGAAGCAGATGGGAATCGCGACCATCTGCCCGTCTCAAGAATGTGACGTCATAAATCTTTAATAGGATCCACACGCAACGCGTGACGTAAAGAGACAGATGGCGTGACCGCGCGCCAACATTATCAAACGCGATTTAAGACGTCATAAGATTTCTAAGTATTGGTAACATTAATGGAACAACGCCATCACTAAAAACGTTATAATTCAGGGTGGTTATTTAACCCACTAAACGCATTCTTCTAAAGTCGAGATCAAGCTAAATCGATTTCTAGTACTAGAAAACGGTAGGTTAACGACCTTCATCAAAATTCTTAGAGCCGTTTTCAAAATAAAATGTACATACATACATACAAGAATTGCTACTTTAAGGTGGACGTTAAGTAACTTTGCTTCCTTTACTTCCAATGGAAAAGCTTTTGTACACATTTTCTTCAAAATTAATGCGTTCCCCAGAATGAAAATTTGAACATCGATTAAAATATCTTTATTTTATAACTTGCAATACTTAATATTTTTTAAAACATTACCATAATTATGCAATTCAACATTTGTTTGTGTACTCACGTCATGAAAATACAGGTCGCGCCATCCTTTTTTCTGGACAATTAATGCCTTCACAAGGATGAAAATTTGAACATCGATTAAAATAGCTTCATTTCATAACTTGGAATACTTAATATTTTCTAAACTATAACCGTAATTATGCGATCCGACATTTTCTTGTTCATTGACGTCATCAAAGTACAGGTCGCGCCATCTTTTTCTGGTTTCAACACCACCAAAGGAAAAGTGATTGATTTTTAATATAATTATGGTTATGTTTTAGAAAATATTAAGTTTTCCAAGTTATAATATGAAGTTATTTTAATCGATGTTAAAATTTTCATCCTTGGGAACACATTAATTGTGAAGGAAATGTGTACAAAAGTTTTTCCATTGGAAGTATAGGAAGCAAAATTACTTGACGTCCACCTTAATAATATGGGATAAGGACAATGGAATGGATCGCAATCCTATGTTCTGACCTTTGACCATATTTCGTCCATTTTCGATAGGGTTCGTCCCCAGGTGGTCCCCTACTACATACTGAAATTTCATCGAAATCGAACCATTTTTACGCACGTTATGACACATAAAGGCATTGGAATGCATCCCGATTTTATGTCCTGACCTTTGACCCCACTTCACCCATTTTTAATAGGTTTCGTCCCCAGGCGGTCTCCTACCACATAGTACACTTTCCTTGAAATCGAACCATATTTACGCAAGTTATGACGCATAAGGGTAATGGAATGGATCCCATTCCTACGTCGTGACCTTTGACCCCATTTGTCCCATTTTCAATAGGGTTCGTCCCCGGGTGGTCCCCTACCACATACTAAATTTTCATCGAAATCGACCCATTTTTACGCTAGTTATCGTGCGGACGGACAACGCTGGAGCATATACGCTTCTTCAACGTTCGATTGGAAAGCGTAAAAAAGATCTATCCTCTGCGTTCTTTTACAGTGAGATTGTCCAGGGCAACGTAGAGGTAAACGCAATTCGTCTGTTTCTCAGCTGATTCACTCTCTCCGTGCGAAGTTCACTCACTGTAAGACTAAGAGTTACTTTTCGCATCACATCTTTTACATTGAGTTTTCAGACGTTTTCGATTGATGTGGCAATATCCAGTTCTCATTACATGTCATGTCGAAATTACTCCTGATTTGTTAATATGGATGGATTTAATGTTAAGGAGATTGAGAAAGGCGACGAGGCCAACAAATACGTGACTGTTGAAAACCACAAGGGGAAAGTGAATGCTGGAAATTGTTTCGTCTCATTAAAGAACAGGCGAATCATTCTGTGTTGTTTTGTTTTGCTTGTTGTTCAAAATGTGGAAAGTGTATAATTACAAAGAAAAATGTCGAAGGTGTAATAAATGATTATGGAACCAAAAATCTAACGGACCATATGAAAGTATGTGCACCTCCATCAAAGCGTGGAAAGAGCGAACAATCAAAATACATTTTAAAAATGCATTTGTGAAATTGTAAATAATGATTCCCATTTGTAATATACTCCATGGCCATGGTCATAGTCAGCCATTACTTCTGGATTACGCAAAATAGTGGCACTAAAATATAGTAAGTAACCAAATTTTATTATTAAAAAGGATTTCAGTTATTAAATATCAAGCGGTTATTGAGATGAATACACATATATTCTAGCCCGCTATGTCAAAGGTTGAACAGATATGTATATATCAAGAGACACCAAGGAATAAATACTACAATTTAAGTAAGCTCACCTTCTCTTCTGCAGTTCCTACTGTATTGCCTTTTGGGGGTACGTACGACGGTCTTTTCATAATAGTGAAAGAAAAAGGACAAACATCATACAAATTCTTAACAATCATCGACAAAAAAGCAGAAGAAGGATGTATTTTATAAAACTTAAGCACAAATAAAGATATTCGTTTATAGATTCCAGTTCTCATTTAAAAACTGTAAGATGTTTATAATGTTTTGTTTCACGCTAATCAAAATTTAAAGAATCGGACGCACCCGTCATAAAAATGACTCGTTTAAAAACAGGAGGAAGAGGAAATATACTACTTTCATCTGCTTAGATCTCATTATTCTTTTCTGTTCTTATTGTTCTTTCCGTATTCTAATGCATACATAAATCAACGATTTTGCTAATCAAAAGAACAGAAGAGTGAGTTTGCTTATGAGACACTTGAATATTTCAATATAACTTGTTTTCAACATCATGTAATTTCTTATTTATTGTATGCTTCAGGCAAATATAGCTATAGAATATTTCAGATAGTAAGCTAGGTGGCACAGTACAGACCAAACCTCGTAAACGAATAAATATGTCATACACTGTGTACCAGAAAGCGCCAAACTTTGTTTTTATTAGGGTATGCAAAAGTTACCGCCTTCCCCGCTAGCAAGCGCTGTAGGGACATAAACGGCCGGCGACCAGTGCTTTCAGTTCGTACATGAAGTCAAGCATGGCGGTCGATAAAGTTCATTTGGGGTACTGTTTGTTATTCATGTTTAATTTAGGAAAACGTATGAGTGAATCATACGGTTCAATATGTCAAGCGTATGGCGAAACGGTTATGGGGGAGCAGAAGTGTCGAGAATGGTTTGCCAGGTTTAAGAAAGGTGATCTAAGCTTGGAAGAGAATCCACGTCCAGGTAGACCGCAGGAACACGCAGACGAGGAGCTGGAATCGCTGTTGCAAGAGGATGCCACACAATCGACTACACAACTGGCGAAACGTTTGAAAGTGGCTCAATCGACGGTGGTGCGGCGTCTACAGGCCTTGGGGAAGATCCAGAAAATTGGTAAGTGGGTTCCGCATACTTTAACGGAGCGTAATATTGGTCAACGATTGGACATCTGCATGTCGTTGCTGAAGAGGTTTCAAGGGAAGAATTTCTAGTGGAAGGTTTTCACCGGGGTTGAAAAATGGGCCTATTGCTACAACCCCGTACGCAAACGATCCTAGGTTGACCAAGACCAGCTATAATCATCCATTGCAAAACAGGATATCTACGGGGAAAAGGCGCTGTTGTGTGTGTGGTGGGATATGACCGGAGTTCTGTACTTCAAACTGTTGAACCCGGGCGAAACGTTTACTGCACAACGATATATTGATCAGTTGATGAAACTGAATGCCGCAATCGAGCAAAAACGCCCATGGGCAAGTAAAGGACGCCGCCCAGTCATCCTGTTACACGATAATGCTAGACCACATGTCGGTGCCACCACGAAATCAACCCTTCAACAGTTACACTGGGAGGTTTTACCAAACCAGACCTACTCCCCGTGCATCGCACATTCAGACTTTCATCTGTTTCACTCCATATGCAATATACCCTAGCCCAACAGCGGTTCACCACAGTTCCAGAGGTGGAAAATTTCGTCACTGCGTTCTTCAGCTCAAGACCCGAGTCCTTCTATCACTGGGGCATTCATTTGTTGCCTGAAAAATGGCAAAAGGTCATTGATGCTAACGGCCAATATTTCGTTCAATATATGTGTACTGGTTTTGTGATTGTTCTTCTCCCCTTTCTCCTTAAAATGGAGTAAACCTTTCGAAAAACGGCGTAAACGTTTACAGTATTTTCGTCAAAAAATAAATCGTATGTAAAATTGTCGAAAGGGCAATACCCGGTTTCGCCTAGGTGTCCGCACCTGCAAAAGCTTGTCAAAATCCGGGAAGGGAGCTGTTAAAAATGTCTGGACTACCTGAAATTTTATTTTCAACAGCCCCTTTGACTAGCTTTTACGCAATCGGTTCTATTTACTAGAACTGAGAAAAAAATACAAGTAAATTCACATCTAATTGAGCCGTCGGTTTGGAACGTAGTAGATCGGAGAATTGAAGTGATCTTGTCGAGTATGGTTTCAAAGCGTATAACAATGTAAATTTCTCCGTCATTTTTTTCCACGCCGGGGCTCGAACCCAGGTCCCCTCATTTCGGAATAAGTCACTCTACCAATTGAGCTACGCGGACGTTCGTGGTCGCTGCTATCTGCCTTTATGTCGTGTGCGTCTTGCTGGGCAGGTACTTCGCAAGCGTTTATTTAATTTGCTAAAGCCAAACACGGATTATGAGTTTATGATATTAAAAGTAGCTTACATAATTTTTAAAAATAATGATGGATACATTGCGAACACAAAGCAGATCGATATACGAATTACCTAACGTGGTGCTCTATCTTCTTCGGCTTCGTATATTACTCATCACTTGCATTCGTCTCTGGTTTTGATTTTCTCCATTTCTGCTTTCGTTTATTCTGCGAATTCCGGGGAATTGTCGAAAATGTTAACCCGTTCACACGAATTTTTTCTTAAATTTTAGTTTAAGCCACTGCAATATAGTATTTACACATTTCAATAGATCTCATCGAGAGATTTAAAATGATACCACGCACAAGTGTTTTGCAGTCACGGTTGTCCAGATAACCGCGATATTGTCAAAAGTGTTTACCGGTTCACAAGAAAACAATTTTTTAAATGTTCAGTTCAAACCACTACGAAATGTTCTTCATATATGTCAGAAGATCTAATCGAGAGCTTTAAACCGATACCACTCACAGTCGCATTGTGCTCACGGTTGCTGAGATAGACTGAGTCAAACGCGGCGACACCCCCATAAATATTGCATCACCTCCCCCGCGCATATGGAGAGAGAGGAGCGTCGCGCGCATTATGTATTGCACAGTACGCGAATTGGACTCCATGTTGTTTACAAATATGCTAACACGAGTAGTGTGGATCACGTATTTTTAGCGCTATAATGATTTCGTTTGGGGCATTTTATTGTCACAGGCGGTAAGCCGTATGTCTGCCCATATTATCAGCGGAGTTGGACGTAGTCCTACGTCAAAACGTCTGACAGATGAGCGAGAACCAATTCGATGGCTCTTTGTGTGGTCTAA
The DNA here is from genome assembly GCA_039090855.1 of Macrothele yani. Taxonomy (NCBI): domain Eukaryota; kingdom Metazoa; phylum Arthropoda; class Arachnida; order Araneae; family Macrothelidae; genus Macrothele; species Macrothele yani. The sequence goes on from CM077002.1 coordinate 144,568,612, forward strand.
TCTGAAATGATTGAAACTCGAACACGCCTGGAAACAACTTCCCCGCCCCTCTTCTCACAGGAGTGATTGTTTTATTGCTGTAGCTGACGTTCTGCTGGCCGCCCTTGTGCACAGCTTGCCTTACACATATGCTTCTCTAAATTTGGACGGCATTTTCTCCAACCGGTTCGGGACCGACTGCACGGAAGTTGAGCGGCTACCGCGGCAAAATTTCTACCACTTTTACGCGTCTGAATATATCGGTACAATTGTATTGTCCGCTTGAAAACGAGCGGTTGAACAGCCGAGAGATTAATTGCTTCGACGGATATATTCCACCTGTGTGAAACGGGCCTTAGGTGAAAAGTTCCAGGTTTCGGCCGGAGATGTGCTGGAAGATTTGACTATTGCTTTTGGATTGAAGAAAACCATTTCGTTTTATAAAACGAAGATGTGTTACACTATTAGATGGCGAAAATCTCTGAGTGAAATGAAAGCCATGGAAGTACATCCGTCACAGCATGCGTTGATTATTAACAGATGAAACCGATAAGCCGGGCTGTAAGATGAGAGTCTGAAATGGGACGGTTTATTTCTTTAGAGGTTGAAATCAAATTTCGTTTCTACTTCGCTGGTTGCAGTGACTAAGCACGGGCCACTTTTTTATTTCCGAGGAATGCTTACCAAAACAGACACATCAGTTTCATGTAAGCAGAAGAAACTTCTGGCGCAATTCGTTGCTACAAAGGAGATGAGGAAGTTTGAAGTGTAATATGTAGCGTACCACTGAACTGACGCATGAGACAGAAATGCAAATTGCAGCGATAAGAGAAAGTCGGTTTAGTTCAGTCAGGAGAATAACTGACTCCGGAGCAAGAAGACGTGAGTTCGAAACCACCATAGGGAGAAAAGGGCTTATTTTCACACTGACAACCGAACATAAAAATTAATCTTCTGCTCGTGGGGATCAAGAATAATGCATGATACTTCTTCCACACATCGTTTGGCATTAATAAATAAAAAAGTCTTTCTTCTACTCTGAGATCACCTTCAAGCATGGTCTGCGGCGGATCCGAAACCTGCGATCTCGTGTTGTCGCCTTTCTCAAGGGGGAAATGTAACGTACCAATGAGGTATACCCCATAGTCAGAAAGACAAGCTACAGCGAGTTAGTGACACGACTTGAATTCCTACTAGTGGAACAAGGGGAAAATCCTCTCACTAGTGGAACAAGGGGAAAATCCTCTCACTAGTGGAACAAGGGGAAAATCCTCTCACTAGAACTAAGGAACGCAGCCGGCGCAGTTGCCGCGGCTTCCTAAGTTACGCGAAAAGTGGCTCTTCGCATATCGATCTCAGTGCAAATGTTTAAATTTTAATGACATGTGTAGCTTTTAAAGTACAGTCAAACCCCTATTTAACGGACTGCGATTTAACGAATTCCGCGATTTTGCGTGCATTTCTTATGGTCCCGAGGGAACCATATTGAAATTAATGCTTGGCGTTTTCCGATTTAACGAACATATTTCCTTAATTTAGCGAACATTTTTAACTATGTTATCCAATATTATCACATTAAAAATTAGCCCAAATGCAGTCCCTTCAGGATGTTTTCGATGAACAAATCGGAGTAAATGCATCAGATTCTGATGAAAAAATTAAGCGGAACTGAAAGTTAGCTGCTGTATGATACTGGTAACGGTATAGAATGTGCTAAAAAAGTATTTGATGCCCTTCGATATTAATGATGGATGCTTTTGATGCTCTTCATAAAATTTAAGCTGCAATTTAAAACACTAAATGTGCAGAAAAAAACATATGCAATCTACTTCATTTCTACAGTGTAAAAAGATAATCAAAACATATTCTGTTTTTACAAGTTAATTAGTACTAATTGATGTTCTGTTTCATGCAGTTCTGGATGCTGAAATCATTATTTAAGAAGCTAAATGCTCGGGAAAAAGATCAACTATCATATTTTTCTCGCATTTTTAAATTACCTTAAATTTTGATGCCACATATTGAGGTCTAATATCTACGAATTATGTATTTAGCAGGCAAAGTAAATGTGTACATATAATTACATTTTTGATAATAAATTCGTAATTAAAAGTACTATACATAATTTAAAATTCACTGAAGTAAAGATAACTTAGCTGCTTACGTATTCTGTAATGAACACTCGAAAAGGCTTCCTCGATTTACAGAATTCCGCGATTTTACTTAAAAGACTGTTGGTCCCTTGAATTTCGTTAAATCGATGTTTGACTGCATCAGGTTTATGTAATTTACATTTTAAATTTTGTTCTGAACGGTATCTATGCACAGTAATTTATGTATGGAATGGTATCGTACGTATGGCGTTCAGTCATGTTACTCTAATTTATGGACGTAATATAGCGTGTGTAAACACTTTCTAATGTTTCCAGTGGCTTCCCGTCTATTAAGACACCTATTCAAGAAAGTTCTTCGGTATAGATAACTACACTAGGTACAGAAACGTCTTTGCACGATTAAATTTGACATTAAAATACACCACGTAAGTGTACTTTAATCTCAAGTTTAATCGTGCGAAGACTAATTCTGTACACAATTAAAACTGAGATTTATTTTTTTACTTTAATCTCAGTTTTAATCGTGCAAAGACGATTTTATTAAGTACGACCCATCCTCAAAAACAGTGGTTTTTGAGAATGGGTCCACTGTGGACCTGATAGGTCTTAAACTTTTGACATCTTTTATTTTTAGTCATTTAGTGTTCTTTACTGGGTGTATTTTAATCTCAAGTTCAATCGTGCAAAGACAGTTCTGTAAATAGTGTAATTATATATATACTTTTATCACGAAGTAAAATACTCTTTTGGATTAAGTTCTTCCATATGCGAAGTCGCTCTCTTTTGATTTCTTTTTAAAGCGATTGGTCAGCTCTCAGATATTCAGATGACTTTTATTTATAACAGTAGTCAAATTTCTGTGCCATCTTGTTCGATGTCGTATCTCGTAACAGGTCCGCGTATTAATATCCATTGATGAGTTTTCTAGTCACTGAGTCACAAAATAATCGTAAAATTCTTGAACTTTCGAATTTCTTGGTGTTTCTTCTTAAATGCATAGCTCGTCCGTATTGCACCGCACCTGGCTACCTCAGTCCCTCTAGTGGGACGATCCTAGTTGCAGCGATAAGTCAATGTCGGTGTAGTACAGTCGGGAGATTAATGGGCTCCGGAGCGAGTGGACGTGAGTCCGCATTTGCCACTTGCCAAAATGGGTCTATTTTCACAAATATTTATTTATATATTTGGAGATCGATGCTACATTTTTGTACTTTAACGTGGAAGAGAACATGTTTTTGTATTTGAAACAAAAGTAGGTGGTCAAATATAAACCTGATCTGTGAGAGGAAATCCTACGAGAAATGGCACGACTCTCTGCATTACGTTCCATTTACTACTGAGACAGTGCAGCTTTGTTTTACCGGAGGAAGCGTTGCGGCAATAAGCAACAGACAGCACATGATTAAAGTCTGAGCTGGTCGGACCTCCTAAAGTTCGGGTGAGGGTTGCGCTGGGTTTACCAAGTTAAGGAATGTACAGGTTTCACATACTCCTTGTGTAATCCTTTGTGAACCGTAGGTAACATAATTCACCCTACTCATGACCGTTCGTAAAGCACCGCATGCATCCGGAAAGCGATGTACATTCACTGCCGCAAATGATTGCTAACTCAGTTGCAACGGTGGTGCACTGGCTTATGATCATTTGTCATCGTGGGTATGTGTTTGAATCCCAGTGAGGCATGGATGTTGTGTTTGTCTTACGGCACTGGCGCCCATCCTCCCTTCCCTGGAGCCAGTTTCCCAAAATTATGGACGAGCGACTGTTTATAGCCCATTGAGTAGCGCAAGTGGTCGTTAAACGTCCAAACAAATAGAAAAAATTACAAAACTAATGTGAGAAGTGCTGTTTCGCTTCTCGCAATGCCAACGTCGCAGGAACATTTGCAGTCGTGAATCAAAATGCGCTATTTGAAGGTCACAGCGTATTTTCAGTTGTTTATAAACTTCCTTTATCCCATAAATATAACATAGGACGGTAAAAACAATTCCTTTCGCCAGTCCCTCTTTTGGATTTTTTACCTAAAGGGAGACGCTGTAACTCAGACAACAATGAAACACTGAACAACAACGGTTTTGTTACAAGGAAAACTTTAACCGTTTTGTATGTATTTATCGGTGCTGAAACCAAATATGAAGTCAAATTACTCCACTGGACTCCAATTTCCTGTAATGGATGAAATAGTAACACTATACTAAGGATCCGATTTATTGGCGTAGGAAAATATACATACGCGTTTCCGAGCTTTCGCACATCAACCAGATGGCTTTTTCAAGGAAGTTAGACAGAAACTGCAAACTGAATAATACAACGCTTTAACAATTTGAACGCAGAAACTTGACTTGACAGTAAATAGATACGACTTTATATTCGTTTAAAGATACGAGGTATCTTGTTGGTTGTGCATGCGGTATCGTAATAGAGAGGTGGCGTTACTTGAAGATTTGGTTCCAAATTCGTGGCAACTCGAGTGAGACGCTATCATTGCAAGTATCGCTGTTGGTAATGATCTCCAAGGTTTCCAGAATGGCTGTACATTTAGTGGTAGTGTAGGTAGCTAATTTCTTTATATCATGCCCCATAGGAGTAGCGAACTTGAATTTGACTTCTCTGGTAGTGCAGTGGTTGCTTTACCGTATTTTGTGTCCCTTTTATGTTCGTTGACTCTGATTCCAAACGAACGCTGGGCCATTGCAATGTAGGAACGTTCAGAGCCGTCCGGATACCGTAGGGGAATCGCATAAACACCTGCTTTGCAGGAGAGAGGTGGTTCTTCACTGCTTCTCTTTAGTATATAAAGCTGCAGGAGACCTTATGCCGACGCCGCAGTTCATCTTCTTGAGCTTGTAAGACACATTTGGTATGTAGGGAATACAGACTAAATGACGAAGCTGCAACACAGGAATACTAGAATGTTTGACCTTGGCTTTTTGGATAAAGTTACGTATCTGATTCAATGAATATCCTACATCAGTGGCCAACTTGATGACGCTTTCAGTTTCGTGTTGTCTAGAATGGATATCGGAAGAAACGGCGAAGGCTCTTCGAATTCGAGAACGGAAGGTAACTGTTTTGCATTCTGCGGGACAGAAACAGCTGCGGAGCACCAGGTTCGGGACGGACGTGAGTTTATAGCAGACTAGTGTAGCGAGGCGGTTGTCAGGCGATTTCCTCAATAAAGCAGTCGGATAAGGTAAAGCGTTGTTGTGTTCAAGCTCCATCATGAAATTGATCGTAGAATGCATAGCAATGATTTTTTTTAAGAAAAATAGGAACAGTCTCTTTTCCGTGTAGCCACACGAAAAATACATTGTCCGCATAACGCAGCCAGGTGGATAGACTGCGGGGTAATGCTGGACAATATATTCTGCTGAATTGGACGAAGTATTGCTTCTCCTAGGACGGGTGAAAGTGAGGATCCCATCGGAGTGCCATTATTCTGTTTACATACTTGTCTTTGTATCTTTGTAAACTCTAGAAGCTAGTATTAGTGACCAAGTGTATTAATTTAAAGATGCAGAGGCATGACTCCTGCGTATAAATGCTGAATTTGATATGGCCTCCTTTAATGTTCTGATGGCTTCCGGAACGGGGGTTGAAAGGTAATGGAGCCCTCCCTTGTGTTGAATGTTGTGTTACTTAATGGAATTTCCCTATGTTTCTCAACGGAGACTTCTGTATGCAAAAAGGACAGCTGTGCCTCTAAGAGTAGACGTACCGGCACCATTACTTCCTGTTGTGCAAATTCTTCTGTGAAGGGGGAACAAAGCACGATGTTTGTCATCCGAACACATTTAATCGATACTGAAGGACTTGCATTTTCTCGTGGTTTTAAAAAGTAGTGGGGATTATGCAAAGTGTACGTTAAATAATGTCGCGTACTTGTGTGAACCATCCAAACAGTTTCTGCTACATTTGTGGACGACTTACTGTACTTTAAATTCACAAAGACGACATTTCACACCGTACGTTGATTAGAAAATCGCATGAACATTATTTCTAGTGCAAAATAGGTGATCGAGATAAATCTTGGGTGTCTCACATTTGTTGTAATTCATGTGTAACTTTGTTGACTGGCGGGTTTAAGGGATCACGTTAAATATCATTTGCGGTACTAGTGGTTTGGAGAGAACCGAAAGACCATTCAACAGACTGATACTTCTGCATCACTAAGATATCGGGAATTGCAGCTAAGACCAAAGACACAATTCAATATCCCAGTATCCCTCCGGCCAGAAGACATGTTCCTCATGATTCAGATCTTCCTCTGTTCCTGTACCTCCACAGTCATGGAGTTTAGATGATAGTGATACTGATGAAATAAATCCTCACAGCGAAGAAGATATTGAAGTACAACAAGACCCTGATTTCTCGGAAAATTCTGTGCCTCACCTTATAGGTCAAGAAAAAATATATGATCAGGTTCGTGGCTTTCATTTAGCAAAACGTCAGGCCGAAATATTGGCTTCAAGACTGAAGGTGATGGAATCTTTTGCAACCAAGTACAAAGGTATGTAGTTTTCGTCAACGATAGCAAGAGTTTGAACACTTATTTTCGAAAAGTGGTGATCTTGTGCACTGCAATGATATAGACGTATTGTCTGAAGCTTTAGAACAGCAACACAAACCTGAGGACTTTTTATAGCTTTCTCAAAATTAAGCTTAAAAGCTGTCCTTCTTCGTAACGGAAACATTTATCTGTCAATACCTGTTGCATATGCTGCATACGTGAAATAAACATATGCAAATACGAAACTGTTGCTTCAAAGTATAGTATACAAAAAACACTAATGGAGTATTTGTGGCAATCTTAAAGTGATAGCTTTACTCCTTGGTCTACATTTCAAAATTGCCTTTATTCTTCAGTAAAATAACATTTCTATGTACATGACAATGGAATTCTGCCAATAAATACAGCAGTATATACATCAGCTGGAAAGTTCCAGTGAAACGTAAAACAAAATATTGTTAAAATCATAAAAAAAAATTATTTCGCCACGTAGGGCGAAGGAGAGGCAGACAATAAAGCACGAGCGATACAAACGAAAATGTTTACCTACAGTATTGTAGACAGGGCAAGACATGATTCTATACTATGCACAAATTCCAATTAAGCATTACTACCATACTAAAGATTAAACATTAGGTTCTAATTCACAGAAATGCAACAGTGATGCTACATTCAAAATTTACAACATATGTACAGAAGTATTCAGTGACAAGGGGAAATAACGCTAAATGTACTCAGAAGGGCATCTTGTTACATTATATTATACACACAGTGACTAATATTTTAAAAAAATATTCAACATAATGAAGGGGACATTGCGTGGGCAGTAAACTGTGCAGAAGGAAGAATTATATACAACAACATAAAACCCAACATTATCGAAGAGAACATGGGAAACATGGTGAGCTATCTTCAATGGCACATTAAAACAGAAAAATCACAAATAGCGAAGCACCAAAATTAATACGTAAAAACATGATTTGTTACAGTGAACGTGGGCGACAACAAAAATCCCACTTATAGGTTGAGATGTAACTGCAAATTGTGGATATGGAACCACCCAGCAGATTGGGCCCAAGTGGATTGAAAAACGCTATCGGTGTTTGTTGAGGCAGCACGAGAGTGCTCCATTTGGAGGCGAGTGGTTAACCGTGCTAGGAAGCGTCTCCGAATGATAGCACTTGCCTCCTGAGGAGGTGGAATAAGAGCGGGGAAGCGTTGTTGAAGATGGAAAGCATAGACAGTGAACTTCACAAGAAGAAAAATATAACGGCACACAGGAGGCAAGTGAGTAGGTGGATGCTTTGTTTGGAGTAGCCAAGCATATGCAAGAAATGGTAACCATCGAGCACAAATTCGATCAGCAAGACGAAATGCTGTGTTTAGGACTGGCAGGAGAACGGGACAGAATAGGTATTGATGTTGGACGTCGCTGACTTCAGGGCAAAAGGAGCACTGCGGAGAGGTGAGAAGGGTCATGCGAAACAGTACTGATGGGGCGGGGAGACGAAGGTGAAGAAATTGCCAATGGACATTGAGTTCAAGAGGGGAGGAAAGGGCAGAGGTAGATGTTGTCCAGATGGCGGGGAGAAGAGAAGGAGGAGCAGAATGAACAGAAAGTGGAAGTGCGGGGAGGGGACAGAAGAAGCCAATAAAGAGAAGAGGAGGAGAGAAGTAACTAGAACCGGGGAGCTACGAATGAGGAGAAAGAACGGTAGGGAAATAGGAGCAGAGGGGACCGAGAAGAGACCATCAGGTGAAGCGAGGAGTGGAAAGAGGCTCCAAAGCGCTGTGCGAAGAAGAAGATATTCGTTAGCAAGAGTAATGGTTGGAGATAGAAACAGGGAAGAAAGAGGTCTCCAGGTTAGATCAGAAGTTACGAGAGAACGGACAGTTATCACACCAGAGCGGATCCAATGAGGAAAGTAAAAGTAAGGGAGGTTAGGAGGGTGAATAAAAGAAGAGAAGAAGAGAGTTCATCTAGGAGATCAAGAGTTGAAGAAGGAAATGAACGGAGAAGAGGAAGCGAACGAAAGAGAGAAAGGCCCTCTCGCAGGACAGGAGGGAGGTGGGACGGGAGAAGAGAGTATGCATCCATCTTCAGAAACAGTAGGAAGGTGAAAGATGGGTCACGGAAAGAAGCTAGAACATTCAAGGTAGTGGTAAGGGACGGAACAGTTGAAGTGGCAAGGCGAATGAAATGAATAATGCGATGTGTTTTATAAAGGAAAGCTGGATCAGGAAGTTGGATGCCACCCAAAGAGGCTGGCCGATGAAGCGTGGCAGGTTTAACCCAGTGATGTGAAGACCAGATGACGGAAGTTGAGAGGCGAGTGATGGTCATCATTTGTGACACGGGCACAACCGTCGACATCCAAGAGTATTCGCATAGAGAGATAAGTTGTCGACGAAAAACAGCTGCTCGTTGACGGAACGATGTGAAAGGGCGGGCCTTACTCCAGTAGGCAGCAGTCCGTTGTATCCGGGGAAGAAGAGCAGTCCAGGTGGCAGATGCAGAAGCCAAGGGCAATCCGACATACGCACCGAGGATCTTCTGTGTAGTGGCTGTCCACTGCGCACCCCAAGGAGCATCGGTGCGGGCAGCCCATGCCCCGCACCATAAGCCAGTACTTTTACAACTTGGATACACAAAATACTGCTGCTTCCTCTGTGAATGGAACGGTAGGGACAGAAATTCTCATCACATTAAGAAGAAATGACCTAAAAGTGAGTCCTTAATTCCATGTAATAAAAATGTTGTTGCTGAGCCTTTAGTAAGTCATCAGAACGTGCACGTACCACCTTTTCACATCAAACTGAGTTTGATAATTTTTTTTGTAAAGGTATTGAATAAAAATGGTGAAGCCTTTCGTTTTCCAACGAACAAGTTACCCAAAATATCTGAAGCCAAAATTAAACAAGGCATTTTTATTTCTCTACAAATAAGGGAACTTTAGCGTGATCTTGCTTTTGAAGGCACTTTGAATGAGTCTGAAGCTGCTGCGTGGAACTCCTTTAAAGATGTGGTACTGACCTTTTTAGGACCCCGAAAGGCAGAAATTATAAATAACTTGTTACTGAGATTCTAGAAAACTAGAAGGCAATATGATGCAATATGTCCCTTAAAATACATTTCCTTCAGTTTCATATGGACTTTTCCCCACAGAACTTAGGAGCTGTAAGCGATGAACACGGAGAACATTTTCATCAGGACATGTGTACCACAGAAAACCGCTATAAAGGAAAATGGATTCCTAAAATACTAGCTAATGACTGTTGGACTCTAAAACGAAATATTGTACAACCAAAGTACAGAAAGAAACCTAAAATAACTAACTTTTTAATCTAAGTGTAATTAATTGTTTTTAGTGAAATAATCATCATCATCATTGTCAGCCATTATCAATCCACTGCTGGACTCCCCAAGTTTCACAGCTGGTCTCCCCAAGTTTCCTCCACAACGGTCTGTCTTGTGCCAGTCTCCTCCATGTCACTCCCGCATACTTTCGAATTTCATCCACCCATCTCCCATGTGGTCTTCTTCTGGGTCTTTTCCTGTCCCTCGGAATCCAGTCTAAAATTTCGGCTGTTCATCGATGGTCTGTCCTTTTGGCAGTATGCCCAGCCCATTGCCATTTCAGGGATTTAACTCTGATCATGATGTCTTCCACTCTTGTCATTTTTCGGATCCACGAGTTCCTCTTCTTATCTCTCCTGGTTACACCAAGCATGCACCTCTCCATGGTTCTTTGAGTTGTCTGCAGCCTTTGTATGTCCCTTTTAGTTAAGGTCCACGTCTCTGCACCATACGTAAGCACTGGAAGGATGCATTGATGAAACACTTTTCTTTTAAGACATAATGGCATATTGCTCTTGCTAAATTATGTTGTTTCTTCCAAAAGCTCTCCAGGCAAGTTTTGTACGCCGATTAATTTCTTCATCAATGTGACCCTCACAAGATATCTGCTGTCAAAGACAAACATAAGTGTTTGTTATCTCCAGCTTTTCTCCATCAATCGATAAATCTTCATTTCTTGTAAAAGCATTGAACATCACTTTTGTCTTCTGAAAGTTGATTTTTAATCCCACTTCTTTACTCTTGTCAGCAAGTTCCTGGATCATACTAGAAATATACATGCCGAAATGAAGGCTTATTGTACACTAAAAAAAAGGTTTCTCGAGAAATGTACCCGGTAGCACAATTTAGCAAGTAGATATGTAATCGGCAGAACAAATACTGTATGATTCGGCATATGCAGCCTTTGTAACAAACAAAAAGTTTATTTTTGTTGTTCAGTGAAATCAATCCAGCAAGTTTTCGAAGTTTTTATCACGACTTTTCGATGATTTATGACTGCAAAGCACAGACGCACATTCACATTTAATTTTGTTATTATGGCCACCAGTAAAAAAATAAAAATTAAAGACAACGTGGTTAATAGTTGTGAGATTGAACTAAGCGTTCGAGTTGGTATTCAATATTCGGAAAACGAACTTTGTGATAAAATGAGCATGAGTAGATGGATTAACGTTTACTTTTCCTTAACATTTCTAATTGTGTTCCTATTGTGGAACGTTAAATCGGAATTTCATTATCATTAGACTTTCGTGAAATCAGCAGTACAGGTGAAACTAGGGAATAACGGGTGGTAAACAGAGAGAGCATTTGCGCGGCTGTGGCTGCTTGATGTCCGTGATTGTGCAGAGGCGAGTACGTTTTCCCACTTGTAGGCGAAAAAGGAAAAAGCCCACGCGGATAAGCACACGTGCGAGTGACAGCAGCCATTTGTAACCAGCATTTCTTCTAGAAGAAGCCGCAGCAGCAAAGAGCTTTTCTCTGAGGCCCATTTTTCATTCCACTTAGGTTAAGGTTAGACTCTGAACTCCTGATCCGCTGAAACCTATTAAACGAGATTTTGAAGTATTTCTGCTCTCTGTTTTATATATATATATATATATATATATATATATATATATATATATCTGAGCTGAGATAAAAATAGATTTATCTCCGAGTTCTCTGTTGTGTGTTCCGGACCCACTGTACACGACAGATTTAATGACCTTACTAGCTGGACCAAAGAAAATTGGGAAATTTACGTTCATAATTTAGTAGCATTGTTATTGCCCATGCAAAATATGTTCTAGGTCAAAAGGAGTGTTTCAAGAAAGGATGCAATAACTCGTTTTTATTTAAAATTTGAACAAACACCGGTTGCCCTTAAAAAATTCGAGAAAACTAAAAAAAATATTCTGATCCAAATAAAAATCTAATAACTCAGAAAACATCGTATCTCCGAGTTAAAAACAGTTCTTACAAATATTTATTTCATGTTTTAAATGATACCAACAACAATATCCTCTGGTGCGAGTCCTAGTTGTAAAAAATACTTTTGCACACCAGTTCAAACAAAGAATGTGCTTAAAATATAATCACAAGCTTCTCTTTCGTTTCAGGCCACCATATGTCTGCACCAGTTACCCCAATCTGAGAACTTATTTTTGAATTGGGAAAACCATTAAATCAAAGGCGTGTAGGTTCCTCACCCCCCCTCCCCGAGCCCTAAATATTTAAATAAAAGGACTTGCGTTTTATTGCACAACTTCGGAAACGTGCAATGAATGATCTATTAATGTTTATTCAACAATTCCTTTCGTTTAAATATTTACATTTAATAAAAATATTGTTTAAACATACACGTACAGTAGAGAGGTTTGTTAGTATGGCTTCACTGGTTAACCTCCCTTCCCACAGTATGATATCTTTTTCTGTCTTTAAAGATATTGTGCGCATTTTTAATTTGTATTTTTTAAAGCGATAATCATGATATTGTAAAGCAATAATCTACCCCTGGTCGTTTCCGGATGCATAATGCAGATGTTATTGGATTCAAAATATGTTTTATTCCTTATTTATAAAATAAAAATCCAATGGAAACAGTTTTTTCTCTTCCGATGCGTTTTACGACGATAACCGTTTTGCGTTCAATTATTCCTCAATATAATTCAGTTTTCGTTCTAGGGGTTGCAGAGTGTAGACACGTATCGAATTTATCCCAATATGTCCGCTTCTAAGAGTCTGATTTGAAAAATTCCTTTCCCGTCGGATGGCGCTCACACTGAGAAATATTTTACAAAAAATTACGAATATTTCATAAAGGTGATTTTTGATGTTAGATGCGGCAAAAGCATGTTTTCGCTTCAAATTTATTACAAGCTGTATTTATGCGAGATTGAAAACATTATTTTTGGTTTTATACTTTTCACTCTGGAAATTATATTCAGCATATTTCCTTTTAAAAATGATGCAACATTTTCCCGTTAGTAAGCGTATATTTATTTATTTATTTATTTATGTATTTGATATCCCTTCTTCAAAAAATCTGATTTGAAAAATTGTTTTTTTTACAACATATACCACTTCCATTCTGCATATATTTCTGAATTTTTCATAATGCGCAGGTGTCGTTAGGTGGGATAAGTGTGTAATTGTATTTCCGCTTCAAAATTTTAGACTGAAAAGTTTTGCCTAGTATGTTATACCGTTGTCTATGGAAAATATTACATACGGTATCCGAATTAAATAATACATATTTTCTTTCTAAGGTGACTAATGTACCAACTGTTTTCCTGCTATATCTGAATGTGGCATTTGAATTTTTTCATTGCATGAACTTCGCAATCCAGAATGCTTCCCGTATATTTTCTACTTTTCCACAATGCACAGTTTTGCCGCTATGGGATGACAGTGTACATTGTCATTTACAAGAACATCTCCGATTCTAAAAATCACATTAGAGAAATCCTTTATTGACCTCCCGTGAGAGTGAAGATTGGCTTGAGCTTATTTTCTGCTTCAAGGAGTGCACGGCTTTTCCCCCAGGAGGCGATAATTTATATTTCCTGTCCTCCATTTGTATTCTCTTAACTCTTCCAAACTCGATTTGCTTCCGTTATCTGGCGCTATGATGATTTTTTAAATTACAATTTGGAAGTTTTTTATAACGCACATTTTTACCGCTGCAGGGAGTAATTAACTGTTTCTATGTGAAAACGTTTTACCGCTTCTAAATTAAATCCTGGAAGAAATTATATTCAACTACAGTAGCTCCTTTCACAAAGAAGAACATTGCATACTGATTGTGTGTTTTAAATATTCCGCCGTTTCTCTTCTAGGGGTTTAAAGGCGTTTTTTTCTCTCGTTGATTTTATACACTGTCGAGTCATATTATTTTGACCACCAGCTAATATCCAGACTAACCGTCATGTGCAATGCGGACAGCAGCTAGACGGGCTGGGATCAAGTAAATAAGGTGCTGAAAGGTGTTGACATGTATATGGTGCCATTCTGACTGCAATGCTTCTGACAGCTGCTGTAGGGTGATCCATAAAGCGAACAACACAATCGAGGTGGTCTCACAGATGTTCAATTGAGCTTACGTCTGGGAAATTAGGGGGACAGGGAAGTACTTTGAAATCTACATCGTGCTCTTCCAACCACTCCTGAACATTTCTAGCTCAGTGACACGTCGTATTGTCGTTCTGGAAGATCCCATCCGCCGCAGGGAAGTCAATCATCGTGCATGGATGTACGTGGTCTGTAAGGATGGATCCATAACGAATTCGGTCCATAGTGCGTTCCACAGGTATGAGTGGACCCAGAGAATACCACGAAAACATTCCGCAGATCATAACGCTGCCCCCACCATTTTTTGCTCTTCCAGCAATGGTTGAAGAGTGTTTGTTCTCTGATGTTTTCTCACCTTGTACGCCAACGTCCATCCGTTCGATGAAACAGAAAACCTGAAAACCTGACTCAGTACGATTCTCCACTGTAGCGTGTCGATCGACCCTCGCGCACCTTCAAAGCCGACGTTCACCTCTCACATCAATGGCACGAGGTGCTTCGTAGTTTCCACGTCGTTAATTCGCAATGGTGCCATTTCTCCAATTACGATACACTTTAATCACAGCAGCACGCGAACAGTTCACAAACTGCGCTGTTTCAGAAATACTGCCACCTTTGTCCCGAAAGCCGATAATCACCATATTTTACAAATCTGATAAATCGCCTCTTTTATCCATGACAGCAACGAGTAATATATTCTCTGAATACTCACAGTGCACCTTATATACTCTCCAAGCCAGCTCACGACACGTGCCTTTTTTCATTGGCTACGCGCTTTTGACGTCAAAAGTAGGAGGTGGTCACAATAATGTGATTGGACTATGTAGTTTTCTGAAATCGCTTTGAATAGCTAATTTTCTATGTCGGAAATAATCCTAACTGTATGTCTTTATAAATGGAAGCCTCTTATTACCAGGAATAATTCGCATATTCTGGGAAGTTACAAATTACAGTAAAACCTGTTTTAGACCGCACCTGTATGAAACTGAAACCTGGCCCCAAACGGATTTGTTCAGCCCCGAAATGAATGATAGAAAATTACGTACTATCTAATCTGTCTAAACCGGAACCTTTCACGCGGAAACGTAAATGGCAAACTTGTAAATGAACCTTGTAAGTACTGAAAGTTACCAGATGTCCCCTCAAGTGTTTTCATTGAACACAAAACATTACACGATAAAGTGTAGTGATCAATTTCACACGGAACAAACTTTTGCTTTAAGTTCAAGGTAACGTAATTCACCATCATCATCAACCAAGGGTACAATTCTCGTAGGTGTATGTTGCCATTTTAACTGTATTATCTCATTGAAGTCTGTTCGTTGCAGCGTTGCTCAGTTCTTGAAGAGTTCCACCGCACCAGTCTTTAATATCATCAGCCCACACACGGCGATTGCGTCCTCTTGCACTTCTTCCGTTCATTAAGCCAAACATCAATGTCTAAATCTTTCTGTAATTTTTCATTCTTCTGATGAGTCAAAAGTCTTAGTTTTCTATGAACGATTTTTTGGAACAGGGCCTCTTTTAGTTGAATCCTTCTGTACACTTCTTCATTTCTTATCCTCTGGAATCCATCCGATTCGTAAGATTTTACGATAGCACTATCTTTCAAAAGCAAGTATTCTTCTCTCTAATTCCTTTGACAATGTCCAATTCATGTAGCATGCTGCTGAAGATGCATGTCTCGAGAATCCTTAACTTACTTCTGATGCTAAAAGCTCTAATCTTCAAAATTTTATACATGGCCTTTAACAGTGTTATAGCATTTGCAATTCTAATTAAAATTTCCTTTTTTCTGTTTAAGTCTATGTTATACAGTTTCCCAGATATGTAAACTTTTCCACATTTTCAAGTTCGTTTCCTTCCAGAATGATCTTTTTCCTGATCTCTTTTGCGCCAAATACCATTGTTTTGGCTTTTATGTCAGCCTTTAGTCCATGTGTTTTACCTTCTCTACTCAGTTCTTGTACCATTTGTTCCCGTTTCATTTCATCTTCAATCAGTACAGGGATAGATGGTTGAATCTTTGTCCCCCAGTAGAAATTCCAGCGTCCTCATACCTGATTTTGTCTAACATTCTCTCCAGATAGAGATGAAGATGCTTGGCGATATCGGATCTCCTTGTCTTGTTCCTCTGCTAGCGGTAAACCAAGTGCATTCATGTAATTCATTCAACGGAATTCAACCGAAAGAAATTGCTTTTGAGATGCTCATAGAAGGAACACACACGGCGGCGTATCCACTGTGCGGTTTCTCCCCAAGCATTTACTAGTACTCAGGTTTCGACATCGCTCTGTTTGCTATATGCACCATCCAAAGTCTACGCAGCTAGCTGTTTCGAACGGAACACAAAGAGACTCTGCGATTTAATTCTCTAATATTTATTCACTGAGATGATCGTTCACATCCTTTGTTTGATGCGAGTTGCATTTGTTCGTCTGTTTCTTCCTATGGTCCAAAAGATAGAAGTTTCTCGATTTGGATACAAAAGTTTGAATTATTGAAATCCACGAAACAACAAGAAAGATGGCACCGAATTTCCGGGTGTAATAAGCACGTCTTTTGGATCCGTTCTGACGCAAATTAAATTTATCAAAGCTATTCAAACTCAATGGAACCGGTATGGAAAACAATAGTATCTGACGGAAGAAAGAAGCTTTTCAATCGGGAATTTAATCCCTCAGATATTGCTGTAAACGGAATCGTGAGCTTACGCCCTCTGGTTGCAGACTTGTGCGTTAAGAAAAACATGAATTTATATGATAAAAATTTCTCACCAGAAAGGCTCTCCAACACAGAAATAATTTTTCAAATCGGACTTTTAGAAACAGAGATATCGACAAAAATAAGATGTAACTTTACGGTCCCTGGTGGGAAAACCATGCATTATTGTAGGAAGAAAGTATTCTAAAAAGGTTTTTCTATATGAGCGGTATCAGTCCAAGAAAAAAAAATAGTCCAGTTTTCAGGAGGACAGATTTTCCTACAAATACATCAAAAGCAGAAATTAACACTTATGTCCCCTGGTAGCCAAACCATTCTTTACCAAACATTAGAAATTATGTGAAAATATTTCCCATCAGGTCTTTTAAGCGATACAGGAATAGTTTTTCAAAAAGGGAGATTTAGTAACAGAAATAACGCAGAAAACGCAATAGAGCATTGTGCCCCTTAGCGGAAAGTCTATGAGTTACTCGAACATTTTGAATTTATAAAGAAAACATTTCGCATCGGAAAAAGTATCCAACAAAGAAGAAATTGTTCAAATCGGACTCCATTTTTTTATTGGAGGTTATCCGACTACTATGAGCAACTCGATGGGCTATAAATATGTAAATTTCTCCGTCACTTTTGTCCACGCCAGGGCTCGAACCCGGGTCCCCTCATTCCGGAATAAGTTGCTCTACCAATTGAGCTACGCGGACGTTCGTTATCGCTACTATCTGCCTTTATGTCGTGTGCGTCCTGCTGGGCAGGCACGTCACAAGGCTATAAGCAGTCACCCGTCCCTAATTTAGGGTCACTGGTTCCAGGGAAGTCAGAGAGACGGTGCCGTAAGACAAACACAACATCCATGCCTCAGCGGGATTCGAACCCGGACCCCTTACGGACGAATGATCAGAGGCCATCGCATAGACCACTGAGCCACCGGTGCGGCCAAATCGGACTCCTTGAAGTAGAGATATTGACAAAAATCAAAAATACGATATATAACTATGACCCCTGGCGTAGAAATCAGGCATTATTTCAAGAAGAAAATTTTCCTAAAAGGTTTGTCGACATGAGTAGTATCGGTCAACAAAGGACTTTTTTTCATTCGATATTTTAGAACTCATATTTTGCTGCAAATACATCAGAAGCGGAAATTAAAACTATCGCCACCTGGCGGCCAAACCATTTTTTACAAAAATTTGAAATTATATACAAAAGATTTCCCCATCAGGAGCTGGATCCGGTGCAGAAAGGATTTTTCATATCGGAGATTTAGAAGCAGAGATATAGGGGGAAACGGAAATTTACCCCACCCCCACCCCCTAGCGGAAAGTCTATGAATTACTTGAAAATTTTGAAATTATATGAAAAACATGTCACACTGAAAACACTGTCGAACAAAGAAGGAATTTTTCAAATCGGTCTCCCAGAAGTAGAGATATTGACAAAAATAGGATATATATCTACGCCTCCTCGTGAAGAAACTGTGGAATATTTTAAGAAGAAAATATTGCGAAAATGTTTATCGATGTGAGTGGCATCAGTCCACAAAAGAATGTTTTCAATCGATATATTTAGAAGCTCAGATTTTATGGCAAATACATCAGACGCAAAAATTAACACTCACGCCCCCTGGTGGCCAAAGTATTGTTTACTAAAAATTTGAAATTAAATGCAAAAGAATTTTCCATCAGGAGGTGTATCCGTTGAAGAAATGTTTTTTTTTAAATTGGAGTTGTAGAAGAAGAATTATCTGGAAAAATGTCATTTACTTTTATGCCCCCTAGAGGAAAATCTATGCATAATTTGAAAAAGTAACTATATCTAAAATACTCTTCAACATAAATGGAATCGAAAGATAAAATAATTTTTTCAATCGGACGTTTAGAAGCAAATATGTGGAATAAAACGTATTTTTGAATTCGGCATCATCTGCATTTATGCCTCCTAGCGGCGAAATTATACATCGTAAAAAAGAACGAAATAAAGGATCATCATTCGCATATTTCGAGCTTCCCAATGCAAAAAGAATTTTTCAAATCGGACTAGTTGTTGCAGAGATATCGTGGGTACAGGCGGACGGACGGAAAACCGGTAACATAAGCACGCTTTTTTTTTTTTTTTACAAAAGACGTGCTAAAAATGAGGGTCATGTCAAATCTGCTATTAAAAATGAAATATTTACATTTCAATGGTATCCATGAGTGAACTTGTGCAAAACGAAAACCTTTCTAAACCGAAAAATGATTCCTGTCCCTTGAATTCCGTTTTAGACAGGTTTCGCTGTACTGACACAAGAAAACTTAGCTACGTCAGATAACTGAATTTGAGGATTAGTATTTTTCCTGCTAAACATGTTTATATTTATTTGAAACACCACCACGTTTTCATTCACATTAACAAAAGTAACAAATTGATTGCCAGTTTCCCTGCTCCTTTTCTAGTACGAATAGTTCCACTGTCGTCTGCTGATTTTTCATTGGTTACATTTTAAATAACAATCAGCAGCAAAATTAGATTTGAAACGTTTGGCTTCGAAGTAACGTAGACGCCGCGCGTGGTCTAATATTCACGGCGCATTGTTGGAGTTTGGAGATTCGGCCGTTGATTCGCCGTCGTTTGGAAGTTATTTAAAGCCGTGAGTAGCGAACCAAAAGAATGTCACAGAGAACTGAATGACGTCACGGAAATGAAGTGGCAAGCATTAGTGACAATAGCATCTGAATATTTCCTACTTTCTAAAGGGGTGTTCGCGTGCCTTTTACTATGGCCACCTTGTTACCAGCGTGACCTCGCGGTACAGAGGTGTCCACCCAAACATTCGAAGATGTTTGCATCACATGGGACTAAATGGGAAAAGGACGCCCATTCCCAAAATTATATCCCTGCAACAAGAGAGTGTCCGTTCTGGGGAATGCGTTGAGAGAGACAACAGTGGAGTAAAGGAACACGCAATTTATGGACGAGTCCAGGTTCTAATTTGGCGCCTTACATGTCCCTGTATTCATATGACTCCATCGTTACCAACGCCATGCAAAGGCGTTTGTAATCAGCCGTTGTGTAACTGAAAGATGCGCAGTGTTGTTGTGTGGTAAAACCTAATGCATTAGCAATAGATCTATTTTTCCACCTATCTACTGTGACGGCGAAACACTACGTAGATGTCACCTTTAATACCACCATGCGATTTTTTCTTACTGCGACAAACTGGAAGATCCTGCAGAAAGATCATGCCCGTCCACATTCTGCTCGTGTTATAGTGTTCAGTCTCCAGCCCGTGAACACGGGACAAATTCACCCGGCGTGTTACCATCCATCGAGCATGCGTTATACTTAAAGTATGCCAACTACTGCCGCTCTCTCCGGAAGCCGTCTGGAAATAGCCTAGTAGCCTTTTAGTTGCTGTTTGGAATACCTTACTATGAAGCAACGTTGATGACTTCATTAAAAGTTTACTTCATCGTCTGCAGGCTTGGATAACTGCCCAAGATGAATAAGGCTCGTACTGGAAATTCTTCAGAACCGTCTCACATTTCCTTTTCTGATCTTTTACAAGTCTTCGCCAGCAATCTGGTTCTCCGATTCGGCCTGCAATGCATGAATATTTTCTCTGTGTTGCAATTTTCATCTCATGTGTATTTCGAAAGATGACAAATCTAACCATGGATTGCCTGTCTCTACATAAGGAACATCAAATCTTCGGTATTTACCGAGCTGTCCGGAAAATCACGAAGATCTGATGCAACTAATCCCATATCTTTAATTTCAGCTTAAAATATTAACAAAAAATTAAAATTGATGTAAGGCTACAAACACTACAAAACCATTTACTAATTAAAATCTAGGTAAAGTTCGTGAGAAATAAATAAGTATACTAGACAGAAACTTAACTTCTTGCTGACAAGGGTAAAGAAGTGGGATTAATAATGAACTTTCAGAAGACAAAAGTGATGTACATTGCTTTTACAAGAAACATTTTATTGATTGATGGAGAAAAGCTTGAAACAACCGATACCTACATTTATCTCGGGCAGCAGATATCAAGTGAGGGTCACATTGGTGACGAAATTAATCGCCGTATAAAACTTGAATAGATAGCTTTTAGAAGAAACAGTACAATTTTTAAGAGCAGCATGCCATTATGTCTTAAAAGGAAAGTGTTTAATCAATGCATCCTGCCAGTGCTTACGTATGGAGCAGAGGCATGGAATTTCACTAAAAAAGATATACAAAGAATGTAGGCAACTCAAAGAAACATGCAGAGATGCATGCTTGATGTAACCAGGAAAGATAAGAAGAGAAACATGTATAACGAAGTATTTTTCTCCGTCATTTTTATCCGCGCCAGGATTCGAACCCGGGTCACCTCATTCCGGAATAAGTTGCTCTACCAATTAAGCTACGCGGACGTTTTATTCTGATTCCTATCTGCCTTTATGTCGTGTGCGTCCTTCTGGCAGGTACGTCACATCTCCTGGTACGTTACATCATCTCCCCCTTATTTTTTTTTTTTTTTTCGAAGTGCTGCTCTTATTTTTCCTATCTCGCGGTGTGGAAATAACATCACACCATTGCGAGATTTTGAACGGTCGGGTCATCCGGATAGTTCGGGCGCCATTATAACGAAGTAAATTTCTCCGTCATTATTGTCCACGTCAAGATTCGAACCCGGATCCCCTCATTCCGGAATAAGTCACTCTACCAATTGAGCTACGCGGACATTTTATTCTGATTCCTATCTGCCTTTATGTCGTGTGCGTCCTTCTAGCAGGTACGTCACATCTCCTGGTACATTACACATGTGTATAAGGAAAATTACAAGAGTGGACAACATCATGACCAGAGTGAAATTAGTGAAATGGCAATGGGCTGGACATGTTGCCGGAAGAACACACCACCGATGGACAACTCGAATTTTAGACTGGATTCCAAGGGACAGAAAAAGACTCAGAAGAAGACCCCATGGGAGATGGTTGGATGAACCAATCGATAATATCCCTGAAATTTAAAATTTGTAGAATGAGAGAAGTGTTAAAACAGAAATAAAATTATTTAACAATCAGTAACAATATCTGTTGCTGTCTACATTTATGTAAATTGGGTATGACGACGAAAAATAAATTATTTTACTGTTCGAAAGTATCCTTCATTTATACGAGGGTTTGAGAAAAAGCAAGTGCCTTATTATCCAAAAGTAAAAGTGGCAATTATAATTGCTGAATGAGTGAACAAAACCCATCGAAACACCCCCGAACACACAAATGAAAAGGAAAACTCCGTGCGACTTGAATCAAGACTTTTTTTTGTTGTTGACTAGAAGTAGCGGCGAATCTTCTATTACAGCTTTTCAAACAGAGCATTTTTCGTGATGTTACCAGAAAAAGAATGTTGAGAAATATCTTGCCATTTTTTCACTTTAGGTCTCCAACGAGATCCGTACGGTAGATGCAGGAAACACTGACTTCCATCCTGTTAGATTAAAGGAAACCAAATATAACCTTCTAAACGTTTGTAATCGTTCTGGAAATGAGAGAAAGATCGCCGATTTCGGAGAGCCAGGTCAACCAACACATGTGCTCTGCAGCCATCAAAGTAAATAATTAGCGTTTATTTGCGTATTCGAAAAAGCGATTTTTTCCTGAAAGAATACAGTGAGAAAATATTTCAGCAAACAGTTGGATCGCATGTCAGTAAATATATTTCTCATATCTATGACGTATCATCTAAATTAACTTCAATTTTTAGCTGTGTTTCTCTAAGTAAATTTTGAGTTCATTCTCTTTTATCGTTTCAATCTTAAGAATATATTTTCTCACTCACTGAATGTTATCCAGCAACAGTCGTAAAGGGGTGAAGGACTTCTGTATGGTTGACCAGTAAGATCGTTGCATATACACTGAAGTGCCGAAACTCATGGGATAGCAATACTAAAATTTTTAACTGGGCTACCGTCGTATAAAGGCTTGGAAGCAACCCGCGATTTTTATCAGTTGCGAGGAGTAATCTCGTGAGTTAGGTTGAACAACCGCCCGTAGGATTATGGCAAGCCGACGTGAATTAACGGAGTTTGAACGAGGCATGGTAGTGGGAGCTAGACGGATAAGACACTCAATTTTCGAAGTTGTGCGAACATTCAACATTCGTCGATCCATGGTGTCACGTGTGCAATGAAAATACGTCATGGAAGTCATTGCCACCCACCGTGGACAGCGCAATGGCCGACCACGGGTGCTGAATGACTATTATCAGCGGCGTTTGACTAGGACTGTTCATGCTAACAGACAAGCGACACTGGCTCAAATAACATCCACATTCAATGCAGGAGGTACTAGAGACAAATCTATCAGTTCAATGCAACGTAACTTAGCGTCCATGGAGTATGGGAGCAGAAGACCTACCAAATTGTCTTTGGAAACACCACGACATCGGACACAGCGCCTCACCTGGGCTAGTGAAGACGGTAATTGGACCCTAGAAGACTGGCAACATGTGTCGTGGTCCGATGAGTCACGCTTCCAATTGTTAAGAGCTGATGGTAGGGTTCGGGTGTGGCGCAGACCCCAAGTGGCCATGGTCCCAAGCTGTCAGCAAGACACTGTGCAAGCCGGTGGTGGATTCATACATGTGTGGAGTGTTTTTACGTGGTACGGTTTGGATCCTCTGGTGCTCGTAAACACGTCATTAACCGGTTATCGCTTCGTTGGTCTTCTGGATGATCACTGACTTCCCTTTCATAGACTTCATGTACCCCAACAGCGATAGGATTTTGCCAGCGGACAATGCTCCATGTCATCGGACCCAAGTTGTCCAAAATTGGTTCAAGAAGCATTCTGTACAATTTCGACGGATGGTGTGACCACTACGTTCGCCCGACATGAACCCAACGGAGCACTTATGGGACGGCTTGAAAAGGTTCGTTCGCACCCAAAATCTTGCACCTACAGATATCATGGAACTGTGGGCGGCTATTCATACGGCATGGCTCAACAACTCTCCAGAAGTCTTCCGGCCACTTGAAATCGTTGCGACGTCGAGTTGCTGCACTTCAACGGGCTAGAGGAGGTCCTACACGACACTGGGTACATATCCCATGACTTTTTGAACTTCATTTGTATAATGTGTTAAAACAGCATTTGTGTACGGTGTGTTAACGGTAGTCGTGGAAGCTGTATTTATCTGTAAACGAAATTTTTCATGCTGATAGCGTCTGTAATGTATACACTGAGTGGCCACTTTATTATGACCACCTAACAGTTTTAAGCAAATGAGCTATGGATACCCGCTGTTGCCGCCAGAGGGCGAGGCTAGTACCAAAAGGGAAAGCTTAGTGCCTGCGACAGTAGTAGAAGTGATTTTTGGGAGACGAGATGGGTAAAAAATGTGATTTGACGGACTTTCAACATGGTATGATTGTAGGAGCTCGGAGCCATGGAGCGAGTATCACCGAAACCGCCGCATTCGTGAAATGTTCAAGAGCAGCTGTTGTTAAAGTGTTTAAAGACTGGACTGTCAGCCAAAAAACTGGGTCTCTACGTGCAACGTGTGGTCGTCATCGACTAGTAACTGCGCGGCTGGAACGGAGAGTGTCCAGACTGGTAACAGAAAACAGAAGAGCAACAGTGCAGCAAATTACAGACCATCTTAATCAGGGATCCCCTAAAATGATCTCTGCACGCACTGTTCGCCGTACACTGCATCGGATGGGATATGGTAGCTGAAGGCCTGTTCGAACACCTTGGCTGTCTGCAGTTAACAAGAGAAAACGTCTCCAGTTTGCACAGGAGGACAAGGATTGGACAGTCGATAATTGGAAACAAATTATGTGGTCCGATGAATCACGTTTTCAGTTGCACCATGCCGATGGCTGAGTGAAAATGTGGCGAAAACAGCACGAAAGTATGGACCCCAAATGTATTGCTACAACCCTTCAAGCTGGTGGAGGCAACGTTATGGTTTAGGGAATGTTTTCTTGGCATGCTTTGGGCCCTTTAATTCGTGCTGATCAACGTCTTGCTGGCACATCATTTCGAAACATCGTTGCGGA
Organism: Macrothele yani; assembly: GCA_039090855.1. NCBI lineage: Eukaryota > Metazoa > Arthropoda > Arachnida > Araneae > Macrothelidae > Macrothele > Macrothele yani. The sequence continues at coordinate 144,593,379 of CM077002.1, forward strand.
CCAAGTACATTTTGTCATGTTGATGGTTTATCCCATTAGCGATGGCTACTTTCAACAAGATAATGCGACCTGCCGTAGTGCTCATATTGTACAGGATTGGTTTCAGGAACAAACATGCCGGTGTGTTTACTTTGCTTAGGTGGCCCCCACAATCTCCAGATCTCAACACCATTGAGAATTTGTGGGATGAAATTGAACGAGCCATCAGATAGCTGGATCAACAACCCTGAAATCTCACACTCCTGGAAAGTGCTATTCATCAAGCATGGTCTCAGATTCTACAAACCACCTAACAACATCTCGTGGAGTCCATGCCACGAAGAATCGACGCAGTATTAAAGGCAAAAGGTGGCCCAACGATGTACTGAGGAGGTGGTCATAATATAGTAGCCACTCAGTGTATATGTATTTCCTATTAGTTTCGTCAAATTACTATTGTGTTTAATAATTCGACTAAGTGATTAGTGCTGTAATGGGAGTGATTGTCTAGAAGTCTGCGTTAGTGAATTGCGGCTGAAGTAAAAGACACACTGTAACTTTTCTTGAACTTTGAGTTGCTCTTGTTTCACTTAAAATGGGTGAATACGAAGAACGAACTTTATGTAGAGTTACATTTCTTGATCCGTCAGGTATGAACGTATGGTAATTCGCCAATGACCTTTTTTTCTAAATTTTCCAAGATAGCCTACATGCAGCGATTGCACTGTTAGAGAATTGTGTTTTTTCTATCTGTCGAAAAGAGACGGATTGTTTGGGGGATGGTCAGGATAGGAAGCTTTTATCACCAAGCGTGCTTGTTGTGTTATCGAGCTGTGTTACCTGCACCCCCTTATTAGAAGAGTAGACGATTCTTGCGATCAGGTAATCTTCGTTCGTAGGAATCTTGACGTCTATTCTTCGTTCGCAGGGATCTTGACGTCTATTTTTTGTTCGCAGGGATCTTGACGTCTATTCTTTGTTCGTAGGGATCTTGACGTCTATTTTTTGTTCGTAGGGATCTTGACGTCTATTCTTTGTTCGTAGGGATCTTGACGTCTATTCTTTGTTCGTAGGTATCTTGACGCTATTCTTTGATCATATAGATGTTGACGCTATTCTTTGTTCGTAGGGATCTTGACGCTATTCTTTGTTCGTAGGGACCTTGACGCTGTTCTTTGTTCGTAGGGATCTTGACATATTTTCTTTTTTCGGAGGTATATTGACGTCAATTCTTTGTTCGTAGGGATATTGACGTCAATTCTTTGTTCGTATGGATATTGACGCCAATTCTTTGTTCGTGGGGATTTTGACGTCTATTCTTTGTTCGTAGGGTTTTTGACGTCTATTCTTTGTTCGTAGGGATCTTGACGTCTATTGTGAATAATAATAGGGAGAGAGTTATGCAAGAACTCTTACCGTTTTATCGTAAACCACACATTTTGTTTTTTAACAGTCTTTGTTTGCATTGTGTAATGCTTCTTCTTTGACTGAGCTAACAGAACAACAGAACAGTCCGTCCTCGGATTAAATTGCTGAAGTTATTCTAGTTCAGTTTAGTTAAGTTTTTAATGTCAAATTCTGCTGTGCGTGTAATAGCTTGATGACGTTTCGCTATTGAGTCGCATTTCCAGAACATGAAACTTGTAACTAACTTTGTTTTCCTTCATTTATATACCGTAGCTTGAGTATTTAAGCATAACAACCAGATTGACTTTTTTTTTTTGATTGGAGGTTTAATGACCACCGTGAACAACTCAATGGGTTATAAGCAGTCGCCCGTCCCTAATTTAGGGTCACTGGTTCCAGGGAAGGAGAGAGCCAGTGCCGTAAGACAAACACAACATCCATGCCTCACCGGGATTCGAAACCTGACCGCATTCGGACGAATGATCAGAGGCCATCGCTTAGACCACTGCGCCACCGGGGCGGCCTAGATTGACTTTGCCATCCATATTAGAGCTGCAGGTAAATGCATTTCTACGAGAAAACCTCAATACATCGTGTCATATCCAGAAATACTGCTATCATTTATCTTATACAGCATCAAACAGAAATTGGTTAGAGAAATATCTTTACCAAACGCTGTTTCATAGTACGATGCACAAACGTTTTACACCGTAACATCTTATTGAGTATACGGTTAGTATATGTGGTTCGGTAGCTGAGGCGATTCAGGATAGGCTTGGAGATTACACTGATGAGTCTTTACATTATAACCATCTACCTATTAAGCTGCAATATTCCTTTTAGCCCGCAAAACAGCGACCACTCGGCAAGACATAGATTCGATGAGGTGGTGATAGGTATCCTGGTGTATCTGGCACCATAATGTTAACCGCAGGTTCTCCAGTTCCTGCACATTTCGGGGTGGTGGGGATTTAGCGCGAACCCGTTTTACCAAGTCGAACCACAAATGTTCGATAGGGTATTTCAGGTGAATCTGAGGGCCAGGGCATTAACAGAACCTCGCCAGCATACTCTTCGAACCACTCCTTGATGATTCTTGCAGTTTGGCGCGTGGCGCATTATGCTGTTGGTAATGGCCATCACCAGCAAGGAACCCAGCTGCCATGAATGTGAGAACTTACTACGCAACGATATTTAGATACATGGCAGATTTCAGGGATTGTGCTATTGCAATAATGGAGCGTAAAGTGTCCCAAGAAAGCATCATCCACAGCATAACACCGGCGCCGCCGGCCTGCTTCTGCACAATAGTGCTTCCAGGTGCCATAGCCCTCGTTGGTCGTTGAAGTGTCCAAGCTCCGCCGTCTACGTGATGCATCAGGAATGTTGATTCCTCATAGCATGCCTCTTTCTTCCAATCATCTATGGTCTAATCACGATAACCTTGGACCCATTTCATGCAATGTTAGCGCTGACGTACAGTGAGCATGGGGACCCGGCTGGGTCTTCGGCTACGCAGGGCCATGCGCAGAAGGCTTCAATGAACTGTGTGCTGTGACACATTGCCCTGATCATCATTTTTGTAGCTGCGGGTGATTTGTCGCACTGTGGCCCTGCGGTCGCTGTGAACGATGCGCGATGGTCTCAGTTCCCCTCTCGCATTAATGAGCTGGACGACACTTTTTCGTTTGGCCATCTGTGCGCAACTTTTGACATGTACTCACAACACCGGCACGTGAAGAACCCGCAAGCTGCGACGTTTCCTAGATCGTAGTTCCAAGGCGTCACGCCATCACAATTTGCCTTTTATCAAACTCCGCTTTTCCCATTTTGACTCCGAACACTCTCTTAGCCAAAGTCGTCGGGTTGTATATGTACTGCTCTGTGAATTTCACCTGCGTCATTTTTCGGTCTCCAGCCGAACTCACTTCTCTAGGCTGGGGTTGGTCATAATGTAATGGGTCATACAGTAAATGTATATATTGCAAGCAATAGCGGTAAATTGTATAATTCACGTCTTCCTTCGGTAGTATCCAAATCAGCATTGCGTCATTTTAAAATATATTTTTTTTTTTGATTGGAGGTTTAACGACCACCGTGAGCAACTCAATGGGCTATAAGCAGTCGCCCGTCTCTAATTTAGGGCCACTGGTTCCTGGGAAGGGAGAGAGCCAGTGCCGTAAGACAAACACAACATCCATGCCTCACCGGGATTCGAACCCGGACCCCGTTCGGACGAATGATCAGAGGCCATCGCTTAGACCACTGCGCCTCCGCGGCGGCCAATATAATTTAGTAGTAATCAGGGTTGTGACGTACACTTTGAATATAACCTAAGTTCCTGTGTTCTTATGTAAATTTGCTTTTTCTAGTTAAATATTTTTCTAAACGCATCACTCGGTGATAGCCACAGACTTCCTCCCGGTGAATTAGAAGTTGGCAATCCTGGTACCAGGTCAAACGGAATGCAGGGTCTTAGATAAAGACTTCTGAGATACGAGCTTGGTGTTCAACGATTGATTAATAATGTAGGAGCAACAAGCATTCTGAAAAGCGCAATATTAGGTGCGCGGTGCGCGAGCAATGTTTGAATGATCTATGATTTACTGAGACCAGCAAAGAGCGAGATATCTCGTAAAAGCGCTTTGTATTGATAGAACAGATTCCCGCATATTTTGCAACGTCGTTAACTTTTCTCTAAATGTCCAGCACAGAATTCCAACCTACCTGATAAACGTATAAACAAATTGGTTCAGATACTCGTAAGAAGACTTTTGAACCTTGGTAGTTATCTGGAAGTGGTATGCGAACCGGTGTCCAAATTTAACGTGACAAATACAAATTCGAGAACATGTTGAAAACGAGACGACCGATTGTCAATTTCTTTTTTCAGAAACATGTGCAAGCTAAGTTGACGAGTTGACGTACCCAAGCAACATTGTGCTAGCTCTTATGGAAGTATGTAAATCACGACCGTACATCATCGAACAGGCATGCGACATTCATAAACTTTGTTATGAGAGGGGTGCTACAATTGAATTTTCTGGTAATACAAACTCTTACACCTTTTTGAGGTTTTTCGTATCATCACATGAACGTCTGCAGAAAAATCACCAACTTCACACTGTCTCACTTTGAGCACGTTTCCCAGCCGATCATTAACAAGGGCTTCTTTCTGTCCTCATGGCGATTTCTACGTGCAAAAAAAAAAAAAAAGTTAGTTAACTTCACAATTGACATTTTCTCCCCATTTTATTTCGTTTTACAACTTTAGATTGAAAAAGCTTATGTGTCTGTCCTCCCGATAACTCGCGTAAAAATGGTACGATTTTGTGGAGATTTTAGTATGTGGTAGAGGACCACCTGGGGACGAACCCTATCGAAAATGGGCGAAATGGGATCAATGATCACGACACAGCAGCGAGATCCATTACGTTTCCGTTATGCGTCATATCTTGCGTAAAAATGGTTCGATTTCGATGAAATTTTAGTATGTGGTTCGGAACACCTGGAGCAAAACCTATTGAAAATGCGAAAAATGTGGGGTCAAAGGTCACGACATAGGATCGGGATCCATTCCATTGTCTTTTTGCGTCATAACATGCGTATAAATGGTTCCATTTCGATGAAATTTTAGTATGAGTTAGGGCATCACACAGAAACGAACCCTACTAAAAATGAGCGAAATGGGGTCAAAGGTCAGGACATAGGAGCGGGATCCATTCCGTTGCCCTCCTAGTTAAATTTAGAATTAACATTTAGAGTTATGAACGTATAACTTGTGCAAACATGGTTCGATTTCGATGAAATTTTTTTAGTATGTGGTAGGGGACCACCTGAAGACGAAACCTATTGAAAATGGGAAATGGGGTCAAAGGTCACGACATAGGATCGGGATCCATGTCGTCACCTTTGACCCCAATTTTTCGATTTTCAATTTTCCCTTATGCGTCATACCTTGCGTAAAAATTGTTCGATTTCGATTAAATATTTTTTGTATGTGGTGGGGGACCACCTGGGGACGAAGCCAATTCAAAATGGGCGAAATAGAGTCAGAGGTTAGGACATATAAGCGGGATCTATTCCATTGCCCTCCTAGTTAGATTTAGAATTAACATTTAGCGTTTTGAACTCATAACCTGTGTAAAAATGGTTCGATTTCCATGAAATTTTAGTATGTGGTAGGGGACCACCTTGGAATGAATTCCGTTAAAATGGACATAATGGGGTCAAAGGTCCAGACATAGGAATGGGATCCATTCCATTGCCATTTTGCGTCATAACATGCGTAAAAATCGTTCGATTTCGATGAAATTTTAGTATGTGGTAAGGGACAACCTGACGACGAATTATGTTGCAAATGAGCAAAATGGAGTCAAAGGTCAGGACATGGAAGCAGGATCCATTCAATTGCACTTATGTGTCATAACTTACGTACAAATGCTTCGATTGCGACACTACTTTATCACGTTGTTCCAGAGGTACACTGAACCGGTTCTGTTGAATATCATCGAAATGGGTTAAAGGTCAGGATACATGAACGAGATTTATTCCACAGCCATTTTCCTAATAACTTGGTTAAAAATGCTTCTACTGCGACAAAACTTCATTATGTTGTTCGGGAGATATACTTAACCGGTTATGTTTAATATCATCGAAATAAGGTCAACGGTCAGGACACAGGAGCGATATTTATTCCACAGCCGTTATCCTCATAACTTGAGTAATGATTTCAGGTATGTTGGAAATCGTATAATAATCAATACATTGCATAATTTTACTACGTGTTGGAGCTAGTTACTACATAGTGAGAACTTTACAAAATAATCTTTAATTCGAAGTATATCTATTAATTAAAGTTTATTGAATGCAGCCTTGTTAAATTACAGCTAACGTAATGCGGCCTAACAACATGAAAAGGTTCCCCTCCACTGGTTTAGACTATCAACCTGTTGCGACGATGTCAAGGGGACGAACAAGGAGACGATGGCGTGAACGGTACAGGTTGATCACTGTGGAATCCTTGAAGACACGCAGAAAGTGGTTTATTGTTGTTTCGTAGTTACGGCCACTGTTGTTCTGTAGTTATCTCACTAACCACCATACATTTCTTTTGCGCTAACTATTGGAATCAGGCTTCCGACATCACACCACATCAAGATTCTTTTTCTTCTTATTATTTTGGTTTTCAGGCTGTCTTTGAATTGTGATATAAACAGGATCCTATCGATATCCATGTTCTGTTTCGGTGCTGCCTCGGAATTAATCTTCCATACCACGTCTCATTAACAGTCATTTTATAAAGTCGAGACAAACACGCATGTCATTTGACGTTGAATCACTAGCAACTCATCAGTTCGACCAGCTCAATGGCGGCCATATACAAATGACGATGACAAGCTGCTTAACTCGCAGTTTCCAGGAAATCACGAATCTCCAATTCACGCAAGCCTTCCTACACGCGAACAAATTACTTCGGCATTAGCATCTGTCCGATTTTCGTAATAGGTTTTGCCCACGCGGATATTAAAATGAACATTTTTTCGAATTTTGGGGAATCGCTGCTACCATAATTCGTCTTTTGGTCTGGTATAATATGTTTTTAAAACAAGAAACTGTTACAGAAATGTAGAACATTATCGTTTCCACATTTTGGGTTTAACGACACATGTAAGCATATAATTGTACAAGGAGTCGTCGTTCCTCAGCTTTGGGACACTGGTTTCGAGGAAGCAACAGAGTCAGCGCCACAGGGCGATCGGTACACTAATGCGTCATTCGTGACTCGAACCCGGAAGACATGGACGATTATCCAGATAGAAACGCCTGTAAGCAATGTGTCACCTTGGAAGCACAGAAAGAAAATCGAGTGACACACCGTATAAACGTTTTTGAAGAGAACAAGTAATATTAACGCATAATTAAAAATACGTATAAACAAAACATGGCAAGTTTCCGTCCCTAGGTGGCAGCACATTATTCCGCTGCACCGAATCGCATAGCCATTATTGTTATTATACACTGCCGGGCATTTGCTAAGGACGGATGACAATAGCAAAGATAGCAACCATAAAATGGAAGGCAGGAAAATGTGGAAATTAGCATAAGTGCGGGATACAGTAAGACGTGTTGTGCGTATGCAAATTTTGGATTGCCGAACTTGTTCGTGACGTCATAGCGCTGATAAGAGATATAAAGGATTTGACGCGTATTGACCGTTGTTGTTCAAACGCAAAGTTGAAAGGGAAACAATCAATTGACGAACTTGCAATTTTCAGTATGTCTTCCCCACAACACCTAGATGATTTTACGCGTGGCCGTATTATTGACAAGATTGAAGAAGGGCGAAAAATAACAGATGTTGCCAGGGAGTTCGACGTCAGCCACAGTGTTGTTTCAAGGCTTTGGAAATCATTTCAAACAAATGGAGAGTGTAGCAAACGTCACGGGAGAGGTCGTGTTCGCAGCACGACACCTGCAGAAGATCGGTACATAGTGCTATCAACAAAAAGACACCGGCGCAGCACAGCTAGTGAGGTAGCAAATCAGTTTATGGCTGCTACTGGCAAGCGGATCTAACGAAAAACTGTGTGCCGCCCCGGTGGCGCAGTGGTCTAAGGCATTGGCCTCTGATCATTCGTCCGAAGGGGTCCGGGTTCGAATCCCGGTGAGGCATGGATGTTGTGTTTGTCTTACGGCACTGGCTCTCTCCCTTCCCTGGAACCAGTGACCCTAATTTAGGGACGGGCGACTGCTTATAGCCCATTGAGGTGCTCACGGTGGTCGTTAAACCTCCAATCAAAAAAAAAAAAAAAAAACCTGTCGCCAGACGTTTGCATGAAGGAGGACTACACGCCCGCCGTTCTGTTGTGTGCATCCCATTGTCCAGACGTCACCGTACCGCCCGTTTGCAATGGTGCCATCAACATCGCAATTGGACTGATAACGACTTGTCTGCTGTCCTCTTCTTAGATGAGAGCAGATACAGTCTATCGTCTGATTGTCGACGACAAGTGTTCTGGCGTGATAGTGATACTGTATATTGTCCAGCAAACATACAGGAAAGGGGCCGATATCCAGCATGTAGTGTCATGGTATGGGCTGGCATCATGATCAATGGCCGTACGTCCCTCTATGTGCTTCCAACTGGGACTATGACTGGCCAACGATACATTAATGATATTCTGCTACCTCATGTTCGCATGTTCCATGGTGCTGTCGGTGATAGATTCATTTTCATGGACGACAACGCAACATGTCATCGAACAGTCGCTGTCCAGGAGTGTCTTGAGAGCGAGGATATTCAACGCCTCGTACGGCCAGCACGTTCTCCAGATCTGAATCCCATTGAAAATGTGTAGGATGCTTTGGGGAGGGGTCCTACTGGTCGCCAATGCCCTCCAATAAACAAAGACATCCTCATCCGTGCACTGACATAGGAATGGGGTAAATTACCCCAACAGCTGCTTGATAATGTTGTGCAAAGCATGACACGACGTGTGGAATCTTGCATCGCCCTCCATGAAGGCCATATCCCGTATTGACATTTTACGCCGGAACGCCTGCGGACGGTAATTGCATTTTTTTCACCTTCACGTATTCTGCACAAAATGGCGTGTTTGTCCTTTGAACACGTTCCAAAGCCTTCTGGATTTCAGAGCACAATAAATTGTCTTTCTTGTAATGACCTGGCATTCTGACATTATTTTATTTCACTTGGCATCCAACCATACTTACGTTTTTATGCGCTATATAGCCGTTTATGATCCGTCCTTAGCAATTGTCCAGCAGTGTACTAGGTACAACGTAGTATGTAGTTAGTATATTTTTATGTTCTAGTTCGCTAGTATTTTTAATTATCCGATTTGTATTTTGTTTTATTTTCAACTCTACTGATTTGAATCACACTGTATAGAGCTACAGCACTTGTAAAAGCAGTATGAAGTACAGATACTGTGCGTAATGATATACAAAGCATTACTACTAATTCATTTACAATTGATAGTTTTACACAAGGGGGATATGATATATTAAAATAAATAACTCGTATACACTAACATGATTGAAGAACATAATTAAATTTTATTGTTGTTTATTTTCATGTAAACAAATTATATTTTCAAGGCTACTGAAAGCATGTATTGTTTTCTCATCAATATTATGAACGCAAAACAAGTCCGTAACAACGTCCTGAGATCTCAGTGTATCCCTAAATTTATGTGCTGATGCACATAGCTTGGAATCTCTATTACTCTTTTCACTGGAGACGTTCTCATTGTCCTTCACTTCATTTAGAGAGTCATGACGTTGCCAGATCCGCGACGCAAGTGCCGTAAAGTTTAAAGCTCAACTCACCTTCCGCTTCACTTACAGAGCTCCAATCAGATCGCGAAACGATAACGATATCTTCTCAGGGTGCAGATTCTCCTGGAAAATGAATGAAAACAGAGGACTCAAAGTAAGAGTCCTATATGACAACTTCGAGGTAGAACAGGGGTGTACTGCAGGTGCCAACTGGACTGACCAATGGTTGCTCAGGTGGAGCACATTCATTTCTCAGAATAGTGCGTCATAAAATCTCTGGATGACACAAAACAGCAAAAAAGATAGGTGGACCGAAGGAGGGATTGGAAAATTGAAAACACAATTCGCGGGCAAGGGGAAAGGTGGCAAGGGAGTTTAACAAATGGAATTCGCTTGGTTTAAGTTTCTAATTCACGATATATATATATATATATATATAAGGATTGTCCAAAATAATGGAAACTTCTCTCTGAAAACAGTGACTTTGGTATGTGCTGCTTTTAGAATAAAACGAACATGTAGCTACAATTTTTTTTAAGTGTTGCTTATAGTCTCAAGGGTCTGTGTGATTGCAGTGTAAATCGGTGTTTGCATAATTTCGTTCCAGGTGAAGGCACAATGGGTGACTTGTCGGAGTTCCAAAGAGGGCAGATTGTAGGAGCCCGTCTGGTAGGTGCGTCGGTAACCACAGTGGCACAGGTATTGGGGGTATCGAGAGGTACTGTGTCGAAGGTCATGACAGCATACAATGTTCACGGCACAACATCATCTGCAAGACACAACTGTGGAAGGAAATCCAAACTCCCTGCGAGAGACAGGTGGACATTAAAGAGGATTGTGACCGCATGGAGAAAAACCACTGCGACGAAAGTGCCTGCTGAGCTTAATGCACATCTCCAAAACACAGTGTCGGCCCATACCGTGCAAAGGGTATTGCATAAGCACAATATTTACGGCAGAGCTGCGATTGCAAAACCCCTGGTGTCACAGGTGAATATGAAACGGAGACTACAGTGGTGCAAGGGACATAAAACATGGACTGCGGATCAATGGAAACATGTCTTGCTTTCCGTTGAATCAAGTTTCTCACTATTTCACACCACAGGACGGGTTTACGCGTGAAGAACCTCAGCAGAAGCCTACAACCCAGACTGTCTCCTTACTACAATGAAGCATAGGGCCGGTTCCGTAATGGTTTGGGCCATGATCTCGTGGTTTGCAGTAGGTCCCTTTATCACCTTACACGGACGGATCACTAGCGGTTACTATGTCACTCTTTCTGCTGACCATATGCATTCAATGGCGCAGACATTGTTTCCGTGGGGGGATTGCACTTTCCAAGATGATAGTGCCCCGATTCACAGAAGTCGAACTGTTCAATTATGGTTTGAGGAACATGGGGATGCAGTTGCACACCTTTCCTGGCTTGCACAATCACCGGACCTAAACATCATTGAGCCCTTGTGGTCTGTATTGGAAAACAGAGTGCGATCCCGTTATCCTCTTCCGGCGTCTCTCAAGTAATCGGAGCAGTTTCTGTAGGAAGAATGGCACAACATACCATTTATCACCATCCAGGACTTGTATGCGTCTATTCCAAGAAGAATTCAAGCGGTTTTGAAATGCCAAGGATGCTGCCACAACATATTAGGTGCGTAACACATATTGGTTCAAGGTGTTTCCATTATTTGGCACAACCTCTGTACATACACTGGCGTACAAAAATTAAGGATGAGACGGTTTTTAGAATGTAACGTCGTGCAGAAGTGCTCCACATTGACTCAAATCATACCATAAAATCCCCAAGATGTAAGAATATGGGGCAAGTAAGCAAAAACGGCCAAACAAGGAATCCAAAGGATACAAAGGCACTTTGTTGAAAAGGTAGCTTCGAGCACAACTGGACAGAATACAGAAACGTCCATGTGACAGGTGGCTGCCAAGAAAACTCCAGCCTTTAGTAAGAGATATGATCTGCTCTGACTGCGTTGCAGTATTTACAACGCTTATCTATGCTGAGCACGAGGTTGTCAAGTAGCTGTTGAGTTATCGCGGCCCGTTCCTCTTGTAGCGCCGATCGCAGCTGCGGAATCGTTGCTGGCGGCTGGTGACGTGCTGCCAAACGTCTCCCGAGAAGGCCCCACACGTGTTCTATTGGATTTAGATCCTGTGACCTTGCTGGCCAATCCATGCGTTGGATATCTTCACACTTCAACAGCTGTCCGACAGGCACTGTACGCTGAGGTGTAGCGTTATCGTCCATTTAGAAGAACTCAGGACCCACTCACTTCTAAACAGACGCACGTGAGGCAGGAGAGCCTCGGTACAATAGAGGACACCAGTGACTGAACCTCCTTGGAAGATGTGGAGGTCAGTACGCCTACCAAGCATGATACCGTCCCAAACGAGAACTCCGCCATCTACAAACCGGTCACGTTCGATGATGTTGGAGGTGTGATTGCGTGTTCCCAGCTCCCTCCAGATGTGTATACGTCCAGAATCGTTCATCAGACTAAATCGCCTCTCATCCGTGAAGAGAACTCGACCCCATTGCTGATGTGTCCAGTTCTTGTGTTCCTGGCATCACAGAAACTACCGTATCCGATGAGCAGGCGATAAAGGCACACACCGTACTGGTCGTCGTGCAAATACACCACCTTTGTGCAGGCTACTGGCCACGGTAAAATGCGATAACGGACGTCCAGGTGTCTGTTGCATGTGAGTTGCGATTTCTCCCGCTGTCTGCCGTCTGTCTCTTCTCACCTGTGAACAATATACCAGTCGTTCGCCGCCGTGGTTGCTCGTGGACGACCACTGCTAAACTGTCGGACAGCTGTTCCTGTTGTTTGAAATGCTCTCCGAGGTCGTGAGCGATCCCGAACTCCTCGGCCACACTAGGCACACTTCGACTTTCTTCTAATTTCCCAATGACGCGACCTCGGGTAAAGTCATCCAGATGTCGTCCACTGGATTGCCTGTTGGCCATATCACACGGTGGCAGCAACTCGACGTCGTTCAAACCGATGTACAACGTACAATCACTTTCACCGAATTGCTGAGAGTACACCGCCCGTATGCTTTATACCCTTCCGACCCCCCCCTAAGTCATGCTGCATATATGCGCATGACCTACCGTACCGGACCCTAGTCTATCTCCTGAATGGTCTTTCGGTCCGTTCTGCCTGCTCGTTCCGCTGTTATGCTAATTTTTCCTCTTCGTCCTTAATTTTTGCACACCAGTGCATATAAACTGCTGGCCATTGAAAGTGCAACACCACGAAAAAACAAGATGTATCAAAAACATATTTATTGTGCAGAAAGTAGATGATACAAAGGGGAATCGATTACCAATACTACACAGTGAGACGAGGGGAACACATAACAATCAGTATCTCCTGTAATTGCCACCATGGGTGGCAATTACAGCTGCTACACGGTCTGACATCGAAAGCAAGACATGTTGGTTGTGTGCTTGGTGAATGTCTGTTCACGCACTTTTATATTATGCTACATTTCCTCCGTTACAGTAGAGAATATTCGCTGGCGTGCCAGTATTCCGGTGATCATAGACTACACGTGTTCAATAGTCGACATATCCTGGGACTGTGCGAGCCAAGGAAGATGTGGTGCATGGTGACGATCCAGGAAGTCTTGGACGTTACGTGCCACATGTAGTCGCACATTATCCCTTGGGTAAATGGCACCAGACAGTCCCTGAAGTTATGATAAAACTACAGGCGCAAACACCGGTCATGTAACGATGGTCGTACAACGTACCGATAATGCAGTCGAGGCGCGTGCGGGAGAGGAATCCAATGGCACCCCATATCATGGCCACCGTGGTGTAAGGCTAACGCGCTGGGCTGGATATTTTGAGATCTGGGATGATTCCCCAGCGGTGACCTAATAACAATTTCTCAATTGCTGTGTGTTGCTAAAGCGTGGAAAATGTGCGATATCTTTGTTTATTCACTGACGCCACGTATTTGGAGGATTTTTACCCCATATCGTAACGTCGGGTGCCGGACTGGTATGGCGCAGCATAATGAAGGTCGCACTCAGCCGTTCGGCGCGGTACTGTCCGACACGGATTCGTCTAACGTGGTGCTGCAAACTGAAGCGGGATTCGTCATAAAACACACTGCCTTGCCATTCGCTCCTCTATGCGTGACGTTGTTTGGATCATTGCTGTCGCAGACGCCGGTGTTGTACGCTTACAGGTAGCGGAAGCAATGGACACCATGCAAAAATGCCCCGCTTCTGCAGACGACATAGAACCTTCCGTGTGGAGACTGGGTGTTCTGCCACATATCTGAACTGTTGGAAGGTCTGGAAAAATATGTAACTGTTGAAAGGTCTGTCTGTTTTCACCCGAACTGTTGAAAGATCTGTCTGTTTTGACCAGAACTTTTGAAAGGTCTGTCTGTTTTTACCAGAACTGTTGAAAGATCTGTCTGTTTTCACCCGAACTGTTGAAAGTTCTGGATATGTAACTGTTGAAAGGTTTGGAAAAATATGTAACTGTTGAAAGGTCTGTCTGTTTTCACCCGAACTGTTGAAAGATCTGTCTGTTTTGACCAGAACTTTTGAAAGGTCTGTCTGTTTTTACCAGAACTGTTGAAAGATCTGTCTGTTTTCACCCGAACTGTTGAAAGTTCTGGATATGTATCTGTTGAAAGGTTTGGAAAAATATGTAACTGTTGAAAGGTCTGTCTGGTTTTACCCGAACTGTCGATGGGTCTGGATATGTGACTGTTGAAAAGTCTGTAAAAATATGTAACTGTTAAAAGCACTGTCTGTTTTCACCCGAACTGTTGAAAGGTCTGTCTGTTTTCACCAAAACTGTTAAAAGATCTGTCTGTTTTCACCAGAGCTTTTGAAAGGTCTGTCTGTTTTCACTAGAACTGTTGAAAGATCTGACTGGTTTCACCCGAACTGTTGAAAGTTCTGGATATGTAACGTTTGAAAGGTTTGGAAAAATATGTAACTGTTGAAAGGTCTGTCTGTTTTTACCCGAACTGTCGATGGGTCTGGATATGGGACTGTTGAAAAGTCTGTAAAAATATGTAACTGTTGAAAGGACTGTCTGTTTTCACCCGAACTGTTGAAAGGTCTGTCTGTTTTCACCTGAACTGTTGAAAGTTCTGGATATGTAACTGTTAAAAGGTCTGGAAAAATATATAACTGTTAAAAGGTCTGTCTGTTTTTACCCGAACTGTCGATGGGTCTAGATATGTGACTGTTGAAAAGTCTGTAAAAATATGTAACTGTTGAAAGGTCTGCCTGTTTTCACCCGAACTGTTGAAAGGTCTGGATATGTAACTGTTGAAAAGTATGTATATGTAACTGTTCAGATGTGTTGTGCCACACACCTTAACTGTTGACAGATCACCCGAACTGTTTAAAGGACACGGTCGTCGATGTGTTCGTTCCTCCGCTGTCCACTGACGCTATTTTCTCCCCACGGTAGCCGCACGCTGTCCCACACGAGCACGATGTCTCGGAGTTATTATCCTCAATTAAGATATGCCAAATTCTCTCGCGATCGAAGTGGGAAACTTGCTGGTAAGGCTGACGTTGTCTTCGACGGGGAATGCTGCAGATGTCTGTTTCCAGGAACGGCGAGCAAACGCACTTCCAGTGCTTAACACCGGATCCTAGTTCATCCATCTTATAAAATTTCCAGGGGGTGCTACTGCCCCACATGATTTCCATATGTGCTGCCCGGTAAATAATTTACATGTGAGTCCGTGTTCTGCTGTTCTTCCAACTTTCAAGTCCCTGGGATGCGATTTTCCTGGTGCTTTGCTTTTAATGGCCAGCAGTGTATATATACTCTCTTAGGGTGTATGCCATTAAGTTATGTTAATTTTGTAAATGTTGCTAAGACTAAACTTTCTCGAGATGAAACGAAAAAATAAACAGAATAATTCTCACTTTCACTACGTATCACGACGCAGTCAGCAAACAGCTTTTCCTTACCTACTTCGTTTCTCTCACGTTGCGAGTACGACAAGCTTAAATGCAGTGCAGTCTCCTTTTTACATTCCTTGCACGTTATGTCAATTAAAATAAAGCATTTTGTTTGAATGAATTTAATAAAAGTAAATTAATTTGCGTTTTCGAAACATGTACGCTAATATGTTTTAAAACATTAAAATTCCAAATTCCATTTGATCGGAAAGAAAATTTTAAATGACGTATCACCCCGAAGAGTACTGTAGTATGTAAATCAGTCTGAATGAATAATCAAGTAATGTACTTGCAGCCGTCCGAATTTAAAGAGAAGAATTTATTTGAAGTTTCAAGCTGCGTCAAAGGACGAAATGACGTCACATAAGTTGGAACACTGCTATCTCAGAGAATAATCCTTCAATCGAAAATGGCACGGAACATTTTTCTCTTAAATGTGTCCAAGCTGGTACACCTTCAGACAATCGTCTGGGTTTTCTATGCGCCATTTTTGTACCACCCTGTATACACTATATTGACAAAACTCACATGACACCTAGAATAGAAACACAACGTAACATTTATATGCACACAGTACATTAGTACGATGTCGGTTCACCTTTGGCCTTAATGCATGCACTCACCCTTCGAGACATGCTTTCGACAAGGTTTTGTAACACAGCGATAGGTATGCGCTTCCATTCAGTATATAATGCTCCCTCTAACTGTTGCTTAGTGGTAGGCTTTGGTTCCAAACTTCTTATCCGGCGCTGTAATTCATCCCAAAGGTGCTCAATGGGATTACGATCAGGGTTCTGTGCTGGCCAGTCCACACACAATTCGGAATTATCGTCAAACCACGCCGTAACAGTCCTTGCTTAATGGCTCGGTGCATTATCCTGCTGGTACCAGCAAGGATCGGTTCCATGGTATTGCCACAGAGTTGGTTGGCCATAATTGTCCAGAATATCGAGGTAGACGTGCTGGTTAACAAGTTTGTCCAGGATAACCAATGCGCCGGGACCATACCAGGAAATACACCCCCGCATGAGTAGACTGCCAGCTCCAAACTTGACAGTACGAACAGTACATTCTGGTAAAGTGTCTTCCCCAGGCTGCCGTCATACCCATACACGGCCGTCAGACAGTTGGATCGTGTATCTGGATTCATCACTCCATGGGATCCGTGTCCATTGATTTGAGGTCCACGATAAATGTTCTTTACACCATACTAAACGACGAGAAGCATTCCGAGTGGAGATGAAAGGCTTATGAGCAGCCGCACGACCACGGTGACCCATGGAATGAAGTTCTCTGCGAATGGTACGTGTACATACCGCGGTTCCAGCATTTTTTACTCATCTTTACAATGAGGTCTTGTGCAGACCTCCGTCGATTAGCTGTAACGACTCTCCTGAGGCTTCGACGTCTTTTAACACTGATTTTCTTTGGTCTTCCGGTATGTTTTGCTGCTTCAGGCACGCCATGTGTCTTCCACTTATGGAGTACATCGAAAACAGTTGATTTGGTTATATTTAAACGCCTCTGGGTTTCTCCTATGGATAACCCATTAATGTAACACCAATCTTTCCTTTCTCAAAGTATGTTCTCCCCCGCCGCGACATTTTCACTCAACCACACAGTGCGATATGATAGCGGTCAGCTACATGCTTGTTTTTGTACCGTTTGCAGCTATGCCGTGCATCTTAACAACGCAGCGGATCCGTTCCTTTGCTTTTGAAGGAGACTCCAATGACATTTTTCAATATAGTGTATATAAACTGGTGTGCAAAAATTAAGGACGAAGAGGAGAAATTAGCATAACAGCGGAACGAGCAGCCAGAACGAACCGAAAGACCACTCAGGAGGTAGACTAGGGTCCAGTACGGTAGGGCATGCGCATATATGCAGCATGGCGTAGGGGGTGAGTGTCGGAAGGGTATAAAGCACACGGGCGGTGTACGCTCAGCAAATCGGTGAAAGCTATTGCACCTTGTACATCGGTTTGAACGACGTCGAGTTGCTGCCACCGTGTGATATGGCCAACAGGCAATCCAGTGGGCGCATATATGCAGCATGACGTAGGGGGTGAGTGTCGGAAGGGTATAAAGCACACGGGAGGTGTACGCTCAGCAATTCGGTGAAAGCTATTGCACGTTATACATCGGTTTGAACGACTTCGAGTTGCTGCCACCGTGTGATATGGCCAACAGGCAATCCAGTGGACGACATCTGGATGACTTTACCCGAGGTCGCGTCATTGGGAAATTAGAAGAAGGTCGAAGTGTGCCTAGTGTGGCCGAGGAGTTCGGGATCGCTCACGACCTCGGAGAGCATTTCAAACAACAGGAACAGCTGTCCGACAGTTTAGCAGTGGTCGTCCACGAGCAACCACGGCGGCGTACGACTGGTATATTGTTCACAGGCGAGAAGAGACAGACGGCAGACAGCGGGAGAAATCGCAACTCACATGCAACAGACAACAGGACGTCCGTTATCGCGTTTTACCGTGGCCAGTAGCCTGCACAAAGGTGGTGTATTTGCACGACGACCAGTACGGTGTGTGCCTTTATCGCCTGCTCATCGGATACGGCAGTTTCTGTGATGCCAGGAACACAAGAACTGGACAGATCAGCAATGGGGTCGAGTTCTCTTCACGGATGAGAGCCGATTCAGTCTGACGAGCGATTCTAGACGTATACACATCTGGAGAGAGCAGGGAACATGCAATCACACCTCCAACATAATCGAAAGGGACCAATTTGGAGGTGGCGGAGTTCTCGTTTGGGGTGGTATGATGCTTGGTAGCCGTACTGACCTACACATCTTCCAAGGAGGTTCAGTCACTGGTGTCCACTATTGTACCGAGGTTTTCCTGCCTCACGTGCGTCTGTTTAGAGGTGCTGTGGGTCCTGAGTTTCTGTTCATGGACGACAATGCTACACTTCATCGTACAATGGCTGACGCACAGCTGTTGGAGAGTGAAGCTATTTCACGCATGTATTAGCCCGCAATGTCCCCGGACCTAAATCCAATCTAACACGTGTGGGACCTTCTCGGGAGACGCTTGGCAGCACGTCACCAGCCGCCAGCAACGATTCCGCAGCTGCGATTGGTGCTACAAGAGGAACTGGCCGCGATGCGTCAACAGCTGCTTGACAACCTCATCCTCAGCATGGATAAACGTTGTGAATCCTGCAACGCAGTCAGTAGTGATTATATCCTCTACTAAAGACTGGATTTTTCTTGGCTGTCACATGGACGTTTCTGTCTTCTGTCTAGTTATGCACGAAGCTACATTTTCAATAAAGTGCCTTTGTATCCTTTAGATTCCTTATTTGGACGGATTTGCTCACATATTCTTAGATCTTGGGGATCTTATGGTATGATTTGAGTCGATGTGGAACACTTCTGTACGACGTTACATTCGAAAATCCATCTCGTCCTTAATTTTTGCACGCCAGTGTAGATATAGGCATTTAAGGAGTGGTTTTCAAAATGTGAAATTAAAATCTGCTTTCTTAGGCTTAAACGAAAAAGAATTTCCTTAACGCCCTAGCAGTTTGTCTTTAAGAATAGACAAAACTACTAGCCATTAAGCATTATATTGAAGCGGCTTTATATAAAAGTCGTTACTAATTTGATGCCTTTAGTGATTCTTTTTGCATTGCCGTCTGACTTACGCAACTTATTGGCACTAAAAGATGAAAGTACCCAATGATTGTTCTCGAACACAGTGTTTATTACTTTCTCGCAGTAAAGAAAGTTCTCGTAAATGTTTATTACTTGTTCGTTGCAAGCACAGAACATAAGGATTCTGGTAAATTCTCGATTTCAGCTTAAGCATAGCGTTTTTGTAGATCAGTTACAACCGCTCAACTGTCTGGCAGTTTACTGCTACTGTATACGTGTGTTCAAAAGTTCCAATTTTAGACATAAAAAGCACATTTTGGTCCCGTATCCCAGTGAACCAAGAGCTTTTATCTGTGTCTCCGTGTATCCTTCCGAAAAAAAGAAAACAAAGTCGTACTGGAAAAACATTTTAAAATCAGATTGGATTTAAGTTGTACAAAAACATTTTAGATCAGATTGGTGTAAACAATATCAACAACTGAAACCTCTTTCTTGGTTTATCGAATGCATATTACATACACCGAAGAGCTAAAACATTATGACAACCTGCCCAATATAGTGTTGATTCTCCACGTGCCTCTAAAACAGCTGTTACCCGGCGAGACCTGGACGCACAAGATTCCTAAAGGTGTCTTGTATACCACAAGATATGAGGTACCAACACGTTAGGAGCAGATCTTTAACTCTTTTAAGTTACGTGACTGAGCCGAAGCAGATTTGATTTGCTGATCCAACACAAGTCTCAGATGCTCAATTTGATTGATGTTTGCAAATTTTGGGAGTCAGAGCAATACCTGAATGTCTTCCTTATGTTCTGCTAACTGTTGCCGAACTATCTGGGAAGTGTGACATGGCGTGTTAACCTGCTGAAAGAAGGCACGACTAGAGGGGAATACCGTTGCCATGAAAGGATGTACCTGGTGTGCAATGATGTTTAGGTAGGATGGTAGTCATCATACAGTTTCCTACAGATGAATGCTTGGACCCAGAGTTTCCGACAACAAAAGTGCCCAAAGCATTGCACTTTCTCCATCGACTTGTTTTCGTCCTATGGGGCATCGTGATGCCAACACTCCCGCAAAGAAACGACGCTCACGTACCCAGCCGTCCACATTGGGCAACAAAAAATAAGATTCATCGGACCGGATGACCTTCTCCCAATCATTCAAGGGCTAGTTTTGATGCTCGCGCGCCCAATGTACGCGCTTTCGACGATGAGCCGAGGTTAGTGTGGGCACTTGGAGCGGCCTGCGTAGCCGCAGGCCCATTTTCGGAAGGCTTCGATGGTATTGTGCGTTGTGACAAATTACACCCGTCACCAGCCTTCAAATTGCTAACGATGTACGCCAAAGTATCCCCTTCTTTTGGTCGTGAAATAGTGGATAGCTGTCGCTCATCTCCAGCATCGATGAGCCGCTCACACTTTGATGGAAGTTCGTGATTTTTCCCTCCTCGGGCCACTTCTGGGAGGTTCACACCTTGAGCCGTCAGCGATAAGCCGTTCACACAGTTAACGATGAGGGATGAGCCGTTCACACAGTTAACGATGAGGGATGAGCCGTTCACACAGTTAACGATGAGGGATGAGCCGTTCACACAGTTAACGATGAGAGATGAGCCGTTCACACAGTTAACGATGAGAGATGAGCCGTTCACACAGTTAACGATGAGAGATGAGCCGTTCACACAGTTAACGATGAGAGATGAGCCGTTCACACAGTTAACGATGAGGGATGAGCCGTTCACACAGTTAACGATGAGAGATGAGCCGTTCACACAGTTAACGATGAGAGATGAGCCGTTCACACAGTTAACGTTGAGAGATGAGCCGTTCACACAGTTAACGATGAGGGATGAGCCGTTCACACAGTTAACGATGAGAGATGAGCCGTTCACACAGTTAACGATGAGGGATGAGCCGTTCACACAGTTAACGATGAGGGATGAGCCGTTCACACAGTTAACGATGAGGGATGAGCCGTTCACACAGTTAACGATGAGGGATGAGCCGTTCACACAGTTAACGATGAGGGATGAGCCGTTCACACAGTTAACGATGAGGGATGAGCCGTTCACACAGTTAACGATGGGGGACGAGCCGTTCACACAGTTAACGATGGGGGATGAGCCGTTCACACAGTTAACGATGAGGGATGAGCCGTTCACACAGTTAACGATGAGGGATGAGCCGTTCACACAGTTAACGATGAGAGATGAGCCGTTCACACAGTTAACGATGAGGGATGAGCCGTTCACACAGTTAACGATGAGGGATGAGCCGTTCACACAGTTAACGATGAGGGATGAGCCGTTCACACAGTTAACGATGAGGGATGAGCCGTTCACACAGTTAACGATGAGGGATGAGCCGTTCACACAGTTAACGATGAGGGATGAGCCGTTCACACAGTTAACGATGAGGGATGAGCCGTTCACACAGTTAACGATGAGGGATGAGCCGTTCACACAGTTAACGATGAGGGATGAGCCGTTCACACAGTTAACGATGAGGGATGAGCCGTTCACACAGTTAACGATGAGGGATGAGCCGTTCACACAGTTAACGATGAGGGATGAGCCGTTCACACAGTTAACGATGAGAGATGAGCCGTTCACACAGTTAACGATGAGGGATGAGCCGTTCACACAGTTAACGATGAGGGATGAGCCGTTCACACAGTTAACGATGAGGGATGAGCCGTTCACACAGTTAACGATGAGGGATGAGCCGTTCACACAGTTAACGATGAGGGATGAGCCGTTCACACAGTTAACGATGAGGGATGAGCCGTTCACACAGTTAACGATGAGGGATGAGCCGTTCACACAGTTAACGATGAGGGATGAGCCGTTCACACAGTTAACGATGAGAGATGAGCCGTTCACACAGTTAACGATGAGGGATGAGCCGTTCACACAGTTAACGATGAGGGATGAGCCGTTCACACAGTTAACGATGAGGGATGAGCCGTTCACACAGTTAACGATGAGGGATGAGCCGTTCACACAGTTAACGATGAGAGATGAGCCGTTCACACAGTTAACGATGAGGGATGAGCCGTTCACACAGTTAACGATGAGGGATGAGCCGTTCACACAGTTAACGATGAGGGATGAGCCGTTCACACAGTTAACGATGAGGGATGAGCCGTTCACACAGTTAACGATGAGGGATGAGCCGTTCACACAGTTAACGATGAGAGATGAGCCGTTCACACAGTTAACGATGAGAGATGAGCCGTTCACACAGTTAACGATGAGAGATGAGCCGTTCACACAGTTAACGATGAGGGATGAGCCGTTCACACAGTTAACGATGAGGGATGAGCCGTTCACACAGTTAACGATGAGGGATGAGCCGTTCACACAGTTAACGATGAGGGATGAGCCGTTCACACAGTTAACGATGAGGGATGAGCCGTTCACACAGTTAACGATGAGGGATGAGCCGTTCACACAGTTAACGATGAGGGATGAGCCGTTCACACAGTTAACGATGAGGGATGAGCCGTTCACACAGTTAACGATGAGGGATGAGCCGTTCACACAGTTAACGATGAGGGATGAGCCGTTCACACAGTTAACGATGAGGGATGAGCCGTTCACACAGTTAACGATGAGGGATGAGCCGTTCACACAGTTAACGATGAGGGATGAGCCGTTCACACAGTTAACGATGAGGGATGAGCCGTTCACACAGTTAACGATGAGGGATGAGCCGTTCACACAGTTAACGATGAGGGATGAGCCGTTCACACAGTTAACGATGAGGGATGAGCCGTTCACACAGTTAACGATGAGGGATGAGCCGTTCACACAGTTAACGATGAGGGATGAGCCGTTCACACAGTTAACGATGAGGGATGAGCCGTTCACACAGTTAACGATGAGGGATGAGCCGTTCACACAGTTAACGATGAGGGGATGAGCCGTTCACACAGTTAACGATGAGGGATGAGCCGTTCACACAGTTAACGATGAGGGATGAGCCGTTCACACAGTTAACGATGAGGGATGAGCCGTTCACACAGTTAACGATGAGAGATGAGCCGTTCACACAGTTAACGATGAGAGATGAGCCGTTCACACAGTTAACGATGAGGGATGAGCCGTTCACACAGTTAACGATGAGGGATGAGCCGTTCACACAGTTAACGATGAGGGATGAGCCGTTCACACAGTTAACGATGAGGGATGAGCCGTTCACACAGTTAACGATGAGGGATGAGCCGTTCACACAGTTAACGATGAGGGATGAGCCGTTCACACAGTTAACGATGGGGGATGAGCCGTTCACACAGTTAACGATGGGGGACGAGCCGTTCACACAGTTAACGATGAGGGACGAGCCGTTCACACAGTTAACGATGAGGGATGAGCCGTTCACACAGTTAACGATGAGGGATGAGCCGTTCACACAGTTAACGATGAGGGATGAGCCGTTCACACAGTTAACGATGAGGGATGAGCCGTTCACACAGTTAACGATGAGAGATGAGCCGTTCACACAGTTAACGATGAGGGATGAGCCGTTCACACAGTTAACGATGAGGGATGAGCCGTTCACACAGTTAACGATGAGGGATGAGCCGTTCACACAGTTAACGATGAGGGATGAGCCGTTCACACAGTTAACGATGAGGGATGAGCCGTTCACACAGTTAACGATGAGGGATGAGCCGTTCACACAGTTAACGATGAGAGATGAGCCGTTCACACAGTTAACGATGAGAGATGAGCCGTTCACACAGTTAACGATGAGGGATGAGCCGTTCACACAGTTAACGATGAGGGATGAGCCGTTCACACAGTTAACGATGAGGGATGAGCCGTTCACACAGTTAACGATGAGGGATGAGCCGTTCATACAGTTAACGATGAGGGATGAGCCGTTCACACAGTTAACGATGAGAGATAAGCCGTTCACACAGTTAACGATGAGAGATGAGCCGTTCACACAGTTAACGATGAGGGATGAGCCGTTCACACAGTTAACGATGAGGGATGAGCCGTTCACACAGTTAACGATGAGAGATGAGCCGTTCACACAGTTAACGATGAGGGATGAGCCGTTCACACAGTTAACGATGAGGGATGAGCCGTTCACACAGTTAACGATGAGGGATGAGCCGTTCACACAGTTAACGATGAGGGATGAGCCGTTCACACAGTTAACGATGAGGGATGAGCCGTTCACACAGTTAACGATGAGAGATGAGCCGTTCACACAGTTAACGATGAGGGATGAGCCGTTCACACAGTTAACGATGAGAGATGAGCCGTTCACACAGTTAACGATGAGGGATGAGCCGTTCACACAGTTAACGATGAGGGATGAGTCGTTCACACAGTTAACGATGAGGGATGAGCCGTTGACACAGTTAACGATGAGGGATGAGCCGTTGACACAGTTAACGATGAGGGATGAGCCGTTGACACAGTTAACGATGAGGGATGAGCCGTTCACACAGTTAACGATGAGGGATGAGCCGTTCACACAGTTAACGATGAGGGATGAGCCGTTCACACAGTTAACGATGAAGGATGAGCCGTTCACACAGTTAACGATGAGGGATGAGCCGTTCACCCTGATTTTCGTAAGTCTCCATTTTTCCACCGATTTTCTACCACAGTTTCCGTTAGCGATGAGCCGTTCACAACTTGCTGGCGGTTCGTGAGTTTTTCCTCCTCGGACCACTTTTGGGAGAAAATAAACACGAATTACCGTGAGCACTGCGCAAGTTTTACCGTCTCGGAAATACTTTGACCCAGTCGTCTAGCCATTACAATTTGGCGTTTGTCAAACTCGCTTAAGTCGGCTGCCTTACCCACCTGACGAACAGAAATAACGTTGATTGAAAGAGCTCAGGGAAAGGCGTGATTTAAACAATTTTTCGGCCTTCACATGTGTAGTTGCTTCTATTTGCATAAACTTGCGCTGTGCATTTTTTTTTTGGGGGGGGGGGTCTGTACATAGGCTTTTCATTCCATGAAACTATCAGCAGTTACAATGTGTTTAAAATCCTGCGGCATTGGCGACGGATACATTTATATGATTAATAACATCTGTGATAATGCAGTGTAAACGTTCAATTGCTCTAGGACCCAACGCATATAGAATTTGGAAGGAAAGTGAAGAAAGTTGACACCGTATCTCTCATGTTCATCAATGCCATGTGGGAGAAGCCGCCCCGGTGGCGCAGTGGTCTAAGCGATGGCCTCTGATCATTCGTCCGAACGGGGTCCGGGTTCGAATCCCGGTGAGGCATGGATGTTGTGTTTGTCTTACGGCACTGGCTCTCTCCCTTCCCTGGAACCAGTGACCCTAAATTAGGGACGGGAGACTGCTTATAGCCCAATGAGTTGCTCACGGTGGTCGTTAAACCTCCAATCAAATCATGTGGGAGAATGTTTTCCACATAGCATGGATGAATACGGATATTATTTTAGAAACCTTCTTTTCTTTTACGACGTTGTTGTTTTTCAAGCACTCCGCAGAGTTACAGGGTATGTATGTGCCAGAAACTTGCTGGCAAGGGTAAACGAGTGGGTTTAAAAATGAACTTCCAGATAAAAAATTAATGTACAATGCTCTCACAAAAACTGAAGACTTTGATGTTTCAAATATGGACATAACAAGTGCTACATTTGCCTTGAACTACAGATATCAAGCAAATGCTACATTGAAAAAGAAATTATTAACTTAC
This sequence comes from Macrothele yani, assembly GCA_039090855.1. Lineage (NCBI taxonomy): Eukaryota > Metazoa > Arthropoda > Arachnida > Araneae > Macrothelidae > Macrothele > Macrothele yani. The sequence goes on from CM077002.1 coordinate 144,619,361, forward strand.
AAAACTTGGCTGGAGAGCTTTTATTGAGTAACAGTACAGTTTTCAAGAACAAATGGCCACTATGACTTAAAAGTTCTTAATCAATGCGTTCTTCCAATTCATTTGTTATGAATCATAGACGCAGATTTTTATTTAAAAAGGTATTAGGATGATGTACGCGAATGAAAGAAGTATGGAGAGGTGCATACGGGGTATAACTAGGAAGGATCATGTTAAGATCTCCCAAATGACAACTGGGTGGACTTACTGCTAGGATAACTAACCCCCGTTGCAAAACTGTAGTATTAGGCTGGATTCTGATAGACAGGAAAAGACCTAGAAATGCTCATATGAGAGATGATTGGTTAAAATTCGACAGCAAGTGGAAGTAAAACGGAAGTGACGTCCAGATGCTGTCGCCACAACTTCCACATGCGGGAAAGTTGTGCCGGAAACGTCGGGAGATTTTCACCCAACAATGTACTGATAATGGTTGATGATTATGCTAGGTATTGATTTGAAAATTTATTAGGACAATCTGACTGCAAATCCTTTAAATAACGTAAAACAGAGAGAGTTTGCTTCGGGTTTGGATTCAGTAATGTTTGATAACATTTAGGCAAAACCTTGTCTCACGCATGTCGAACAGAATCGTTCAGTTTACGCTGATTGGACAGTAATGGTGTGTTTTGTGTGACGCCCTTTTCGACTTTATGACACAAAAACTCTATGAGACCGTACTGGATAATGAAGCTGAGAAAATTACTTACCATTTTTCTGTAACCACAACGAATCAATGTCGGCACTGTGACTTGGTGCACGGTTCTATCCATCGCAGCAGAAGTTGAGAATGTCCGTGGGGTGGATGAGTTTTATCAGAAACGGTGCTATAATATGTTTGGGCATTGTACAGTAAGTTCAATAGATTCAAGGAGCCTAAATGTTCACGTCTAGATATGGGTCACAGAACAACACTACTTCTAGCAGCTTGTACAGTCGTGATCTGGAAAATGGATCCATTATCTGGCCTATTAAAGTCCTCACACTCTCATTGCCATGGTGCAAACACTACTCGTCACACAAAGCGACCTTTTCCGTTCAGTTAGTACCACCACTGTGATATCTTATCTTTTCCAATACCGAGCTGTACATGTATTGAACGGTGAACGACCAAGTGGCATGCACCCACTCCTGGATCTTTCACGGTTCTACTCATTGCGCTCAACGTAAATAATCACCACATCGAATTACTCCGCATTACTCTAACCGGATATTATTTCTAACAACAGTATTTCAACATGGAAAGAAGGAAGTCTAAGTACAACTAAAGATCTACGCTATTCTGCAGCTTTAGGTCAGACGATGAGAACAGTTAATCAAAATTTGCATTGATTTCCAGGAGTGAATGCGCATTTAATTGGGAGTGAGCCTCATTGCCTGAAGAAATTAAAATCCGTGTAAATGCAAACACAACGCTCCAGCGATTGTCAAATAGCTGACCCATAGCGAATAAACATGCCATAGCTTGCACGCTTATTCCCAAAGTGCTCTAGCACACGACGTACGTTTATGTGGCCTTGATGTACCCACTTGTAGTTCGTGTTACTGCAATGCAACAGGTTCACAGTCTCCCTTTCAGACGGATTATTTTCCTGTAAGATCTTCGTGTTTGGTTATAATAGCGCATCGGTTTATGAAAGCGAGGCGCAGCGCTGTAGATGTTGCAAAGTTTATTTTTCAAGGAAATGAAGTATCCCGATTTCCTGTTGCATCTTGTTGGAAATGTATCAGTCAGTTTCTGTTTCTTGTAATGAAGAATTTAGGTTTAATGTATTCCAGCTCAAAAAATGGAAAACGCTACGAATATAGCCCTATTCGTTTCTATGAATATGGTCTTACAATCTTTACTTGATCACTTTGCTTAGGACCTGCTATACGTGTTGTACAGGTATATTTAGAATATCTTGTTGATGTTGTGAACGTATATTTAGGATCTCCTCTTGATGTTGTTGAGGCATACTTAGAATATCCTATTAATGTTGTAGAGGTATAATTAGTATCTCCTCTTGATGTTGTAGTGATATACTTAGAATATCCTATTAATGTTGTAGAGATATACTTAGAATATCCTATTAATGTTGTAGAGGTATAATTAGAATCTCCTGTTGATGTTGTAGAGGTATACTTAGAATCTCTTATTAATGTTGTAGAGGTATAATTAGAATCTCCTCTTGATGTTGTAGAGGTATACTTAGAATCTCGTATTAATGTTGTAGAGGTATAGTTAGAATCCCCTCTTGATGTTGTAGAGATATACTTAGAATCTCCAATTAATGTTGTAGAGGTATAATTAGAATCTCCTATTAAGGTTGTACAGGTATGATTAGAATCTCCTCTTGATGTTGTAGAGATATACTTAGAATCTCCTATTAAGGTTGTACAGGTATGATTAGAATCTCCTCTTGATGTTGTAGAGATATACTTAGAATCTCCTATTAATGTTGTAGAGGTATAATTAGAATCTCCTCTTGATGTTGTACAGGTATACTTAGAATCTCCTATTAATGTTGTAGAGGTATAATTAGAATCTCCTTTTGATGTTGTAGAGGTCTGTGCAGGAAGGGTTTGATGATATGGATGTAGACGAACTGTGACGTGTCTGCTTCGTAGGACACACATGAGATAAATGCAGATAGAAGTGAGAGCACATGTTCTCGTAGCTCAGTTAGGAGAGAGACTTACTCCGGATTGAGGGAACCGGATACGATGGCCGGCGCGGACAAACTTGTATGTTATATTGGCACTCGAACTTCCAGGATGACCCGGCTGTTACGTTTCTAGCAATGGTACGATGTTCTTTCCACACGACGAGACAGGGAAAATGAGAATATCTTCTTCAGTGCTTCGAAAACATAAATCAGTGTTATGCTACGTTCCACACACCAAATTATCTGAGATTTTTCAAATGTACGTTCTTCTTCTTAAGGCAGATATGAATCAGAATAATCGTCTGCGTAGCTCAGTTGGTAGAGCGACTTGTTACGGAATAAACGGCCTCGGGTTCGAATCCCGGCGTAGACCAAAAATGACGGAGAAATTTACTTCGTTATATAACGAATGCTATAAAAGTGTGGTTCTACGATTATGAAGTCAAAAATATGTGCACTGAATTAGTCGAGCCAATGCCAAAACGAATTCAAGAGGTCATTTCTGCTAAAGGAGGGCATACTTCATACTAATACAGGTCTTTATCAGTGTATATGAAGGCATAAAATGATATAAAGGCATAGTTTTGGAAAAAAAGAGTAATTTTTTTCTTTGCCCCAATTAATTTGCACATTATAGTACACATTTGGAATATTCTCTCCTGTGCCGCATTTTTAGGTCTCTTGATTTCTGCATTTCTTCACGGATATCATTAAATGCTTTATTTTTCAAATGTTGTAGGTGTTTCACTGTGTACTGTCTCGATTTTCAAACTATTGATCATAATACAATTTTTCTTCTTTTCATACGTCTCGGTTATTAAGGGTCATATCTTTTCTAAAATACCGATTTACGCGATCAGTTAGAAATGCAGAGGTTGCCACGTATTTCCATCCACTGGAAGCCATGTTAATCGCTTTCAGAGAGTGAGATTTCTGTTTGTTGATTTCTGATGGCGATACGTCTCTTCTGTTAATTATATACTCATTTTTTTCTTCTGATGTTTTATTTTGGTAATGTGTTTTAAAGATCTTTACTATCCCTGCGTGGTGAGTTTGTGTAACCGATGTCGTATTTGTTGGCAAATGACTAATTTCATGTTTCTTAACTACACTTTGTGTTGAGATAAGAACTTTTTGAGACGACAATTTCTTGACATAATCCCTTATCCCGTTTCAAGAGATATTAAAAAAATATATATATTCGTGGCTATCTTTGCATTGTCAGAAAGTTCATAATCTGAAAGAGACCCTTAATGTTTAATGTTTTTTTTGTGGTTTAACGACCACCGTGAGCAACTCAATATGCTATAAGTAGTCGCCCGTCCCTAATTTAGGGCCACTGGTTCCAGGCAAGGGAGAGAGCCAGTGTCGTAAGACAAACACAACATTCATGCCTCAACGGTATTCGAACTCGGACCCCTTTCGGACGAATGATCAGAAGCCATCGCTTAGACCACTGTGCGACCGGGGCGGCAATGTTTTGTTAATGTTGCTTGCTCTTTGATTTAGCTAGGGGTATCATTTCGACAGGTCTTATCATTTTAGTAAAGAAGAACTGGGCTCCTTATTTTATTCTCTAATAGATTCCAAATTGCTTTTTGAACAACACAAATTGCCCACGTAGTGCTCTACGGACTCGCATTATAAGCACTGTATATACGTGAGACTAGTAACTTCCAAATATCCAGCTAAACATTCAGATGTGATTTTTGGAGGGGATGGTAGCTCGGTTGTTGGCACATCCCCTCTTATAGAATTATTTTTTCGTATATAAATTCTACACTGCTGACCACTCAAAATGCAACACCAAGAAGGAAGCATCCGATTGGCCTGAAATTCGCAGCATGCGTCGCCCGCGAGAGGACATGCAAACGATTAGCATTGCAGGGCATATGCAAATCATGTGCGCCTGGCATGCCACCGAGAAGCACTATAAGAAGAGTGCACAGAAGGCGGGGTGTAAGTAGCGGAATTGTGTTGTGCTGCCTGACCTGTGCGTGGGAAGCTTCCTGATGCCTCGTCGCAGAATACGGTAGTCATTCCAGCACGTTTCGGAGTTCGACAGAGGACGAATGGTGGCTTATCGCGACAGCAGTTTATCGTACCGAGACATCGGCGCCCGTGTGGGACGACATCCAGCCATATTAAGGCGAGTAAGAATTCGGTAGGTGCAGGAGGGACGGACGGACCGACGTGAGCGATTGCCGCAGCTGCGGCACACCACCAAACGAGAGGACCGGCATGTTGTTCGGAGGAAATTGACGGCTCGCCCCGCCACATCACGATCGTTAGCGCAGAAATTAGGGTGTGTTGTGCAACAAACTGTGTCAGCACGTACCGTTTGACTTCGTCTGCAGGAGCGGGGACTTGTCGCGCGGCGCCCATTGCTCTGATTACCATTGACGTTACACCGGCGAGTGCGGCGGCAGTGGGCCGTTGAACGCCGTACCTGGACTACAGAATGGCGCGACATTGTCTTCTCGGACGAATCCCGCTTCTGCCTGCAACACCACGATGGTCGGATCCACGTGTGGTAGCACATGCGAGACCCTGTATGACGCCTGCATTATGCATCGCCATACCGGTCCGTCGCCTGGCGTTATGGTTTGTGGCGTAATTGAATACGACACCCGCACCCTTCTGGTGGGCATCGCCGGTACACTCATCATCTACCGCTACATCTCCGACGTTTCGGATCCTGTAGTCCTTCCTTACCTGCAGGACCTGCCAGCGGCTACGTTTCAACAGGAGAATGCGCTTCGCAGGTGGCACGCATCGTGCAACAATTCTTCACGGCTCTCCAGGTGTCACTTCTGCCGTGGCCCGCCTGTTCTCCCGATATTTCGCCCATTGAACACGTCTGGTCGCTTATCGGCTACCGACTGGCCCGGCAAGCACCACCCGCGGCTACGCCTGATGAACTGCGGCAACGTGTGAAAGCAGCCTGGACCGACATTCCCCAAGCCCACATCCAAAGCCTCTTTCGTACGATGCCGCGGCGTGTAGCGGCCGTTATTGAGAGCCATGGGGTCCACACGCACTATTGATGCCTGCGTGTTCCGCAAGTCGCACGGGCCTGTAAGCTCAATCGTTTCATCTTTGTATCTGTTGTTATGTGTCCAGTAAATCTGGCCTTGCTATCTCGTGTCCTTCTTGGTGTTGCATTTTGGAAGGCCAACAGTGTATTTATTTGCTTTCATTTCATCTACCATCCATAATCTGCTGTGATTTCTGTATCTGCAAATTGTGCATAAACATACTTAAAATTCCGAAGCAGCCTGATAGTGCTAATTGCTACATGCGTAAGTCCAACTTTCTTGGACCATTGTAAAAATACATCTTCAACATCAGCTTATTTCTTTTTGCGTTTGAGAAAAACAAAATAGTAAAATTTGAATAAAGGGTTAAACAAAAGTACCAACTTTCAAACTTTCGGTTAACCCTTTAATCAGCTGAAACCAATTAACGTCGGGTAAAAGAAATATGCTTGAATTGGCTCAAACAATTTTATCCGAGGATAGCTACATGGGTTAAAATTAGCTCAAATGCTTAAGCTAGGGATGAAAGGAATGGATAACTGTTATCCGAGGACAGCTACATGTGTTGAAATCAACTCAAATGCTTAAGCTAGGGATGAAAGGAATGGATAGCTTTTATCCGAGGATAGCTACATGTGTTGAAATCAGTTCAAATGATTAAGGTAGGAATGAAAGGAATGGATAGATTTTATCCGAGGATAGCTACATGGGTTGAAATCAGCTCAAATGCTTAAGGTAGTGATGAAAGGAATGGATTGCATTTATCCGAGGATAGCTACATGGTTGGAAATCAGCTCAGGGATGAAAGGAATGGATAGCTTTTATCCGAGGATAACTACATGGGTTGAAATCAGCTCAAATGCTTAAGGTAGGGATGAAAGGAATGGATGAGCTTTTATCCGAGGATAGCTACATGGGTTGAAATCAGCTCAAATGCTTAAGGTAGGGATCAAAGGAATGGATAGCTTTGTTTCCCATCAGCTTTGTTATTCCATGTTGTAATTTAGGTGAATGATTGACGGCAATCTTTCTGACTCTCATTCTTTCTCTCGGATTACTTAATAAAATACCTATAACAATGGGGACAAATCTAAGAAACGACGGATAGGTTTTTTGTGTCACTTATTTCTACCCAGTAGAATGATGTCGATCATGAAAGAAATACGGGATTACGCCATATAATACAAATTTTGAAGATGACAATCCGAGTTTTGGCGTAAATGTGACAAGGATGGTAAGTCAGATAGTATTTGAAAACTTGAAAATTTTCATCGTCCTGGAGCGGGACTCGAACCCGCGTCTCCCAGAAAACGCCTAGGTATGCTAACCACTACACCACCCAGAACGACCAAGTTTCAAGTTTCCGATCAATTGATCGGAAACTTGAAACTTGGTCCGATCAATTGATCGGAAACTTGAAACTTGGTCGTTCTGGGTGGTGTAGTGGTTAGCATACCTAGGCGTTTTCTGGGAGACGCGGGTTCGAGTCCCGCTCCAGGACGATGAAAAAAAAAAATGTTTTTCAAGTTTTCAAATACTATCTGACTTACCATCCTTGTCACATTTACGCCAAAAATCGGATTGTCATCTTCAAAATGATGTCGATGTCAGGGCGATTAACCCTTCCCATCATGCTTCGGTACATGTATCTGTGAATAAACGATGAGAATGGCGAGTTTATCAAGAGTACCAGGTTTACTGTCTGTACTGCTGAGGTGAGAGAAACAAAGGAATTATTTCGCCGCAGCTTTATTCGAAACAAAACACTATTCTATTTCGGGAAAGCTGAAAATTTAGAGCACAGTTTTGGTCCCAGTACATCGGCAGCTTAAAGGATTAATGTGATATATAGAAGCTTCGAATTGCAGCATCCCTTTGACTGTACTTTCAAAGCAAATCACAAAATCAATTGCTTCTCAGACAGATTTTAGAGTTCTTACCTTAAACCACCTACTTGCTATGAAGTGTGTTCGTGACGGCCTATAATAAAAAAGAAACGTTTTCTATACTGTAAGTACAAAATACCATTATGCATTATGCCATTAGGTAAAAATAGCACAAATATGAAATTTTGTTTTCTGGAAACCGTGAGGTTTTGTTGTACCCGAAATAAGCAGTACAAGAAAGATTCGCTGCGAACGTTTGACTTATTATGTCCCAATTCGTCTGAGCCGCTCTGTCCAGCCAGAACCGCCTTCCTGCCCTTCTAAATATGGTTTGAGTTACAACTAATCTCACTAAAGTGAAAAAGAGAAAGATAAAGTTCTCTTCTTTTTTACATTAGTTTCTCTAAGTTAAATTAGAAGATAACAAAGTTAAATGAAACTCTTTACGCGAGAGATCCATATCAAAATTGCTTTAAAAAAAGATGTCTTTTTTCTTCTACGGAGAAGTTAAAAGCTTGTCTTTCAGTAAAATTCATTGAACGTGATGAAAATATTTTTGGTTGCTAAAATTTCTAAAATGTCACTCAATGCATGCATGCATTTTGAGAAGCAAAATCTTAGAAACAAGAAATCCATCTCCTAAGCCATATACTCAGTTGAACTGAGCATTGTAAACTTCTATTTTGTTACGTAAAAGCTCAGTTATTTTTGGAATTTTCGTTTTAAGTTTTAAAAGGTGTTGGTTGTCTTCTAACCAGTGAAACTTTTAAGCTGCGATCAATGCAACACAGTGTTGAGACTGACTGCGGCTGAACTCGAAAGCGCGAAGATCATCCTAGCCTCTGTAATAGTGGTAATGTAAATAACCTTTAATAATAGCGTAATGAAAGGGGAATGTTTATTTTATGAAATGTAATGTGATGCAAATAACTTTGAATTGTTGAATTTTAACGAATATGTAAATAATTAAGAATTCTAGCAGTTTTAGAATGTTTGAAAAGTAATTGTTGGAAACTTCTTAAGAATATATTTTTAGCACGTCTTTTGTAAAAAAAAATCGTGCTTATGTTTCCGGTTTGTCCGTCCGTACCCGATTTGAAAAATTATTTTTGCATTGGGAAGCTTAAAATATGCGAATGATGATCCTTCATTTCGTTTTTTTTTTACGATGTACAATTTTGCCGCTAGAGAGTCGAATTAAAAAATGTTTTATTCCACATATTTGCTTCTAAACATCCGATTAAAAAAATTATTTTTTCTTTCGATTCCATTTATGTCGAAGAGAATTTTAGATATAGTTACTTTTTCAAATTACGCATAGATTTTGGGCTAGGGCGCGTAAAAGTAAATTAATTCTTCTTCTAAAACTCCGATTTAATTTTTTTTTTCTTTAGCGGATACACCTCCAGATTATAACGAAGTAAATTTCTCCGTCATTTTCGATCGACGCCGGGACTCGAACCCGAGTCCGCTTATTCCGGAACAAGTCGCTCTACCAACTGAGCTGCGCAGACGTTTATTCTGATTGCTATGTGCCTTTATGTCGTGTGCGTCCTGCTGGCAGGTACGTCACATATCCCCCCCCCGAAAAAGAGCCGGGGGCATGGCCCACGGTCAACCGTGACCATGATTCGTTGCAGGTAGACATCCACTGTAGAACGTGCACTTGAGAACTCCCAGTCAACCTGGTGTGTGGAATGCAACGTCACATACATTTATTTTTCGAAGCGCTGGAGAAGGGATTTTCTGATTTTTCCTATCTCGCGGTGTGGAAAGAACATTACACCATTGCGAGATGTTGAACGGTCGAGTCATCCGGATAGTTCGGGAGCCATTATAAAGAAGTAAATTTCTCCGTCACTTCGGTTCACGCCAGGATTCGAACCCGAGTCCGCTTATTCCGGAACAAGTCGCTCTACCAACTGAGCTACGCAGACATTTATTCTGATTGCTATGTGCCTTTATGTCGTGTGCGTCCTGCTGGCAGGTACGTCACAAGATGGAAAATCTTTTGCATATAATTTCAAATTTTTGGTGAAGAATACTTTGGCCTCCAGGGGGCGTAAGTGTTAATTTTTGCTTTTAATGTATTTGCCATAAAATCTGAGCTTCTGAAATATCGATTGAAAAATTATTTCGTGGACTCATGCCACTCACATGGGTAAACCTTTTTGGAATATTTTCTTCTTAAAATATTTCACAGTTTCTCCGCCAGGGGGCGTAGATATAAATCTTATTTTTGCAAAATCTCTACTTCTAGGAGTCCGATTGGAAAAATTTCTTCTTTGTTGGATAGTGTTTTTAGTGTGACATGTTTTCATATAACTTCAAAATTTTCTAGTATTTTATAGACTTTCCGCTAGGGAACGTAGAAATAAACTGCGTTTCCTCTTATATCTCTGCTCCTAAATCTCCGATTTGAAAAATTCTTTCTGCACCGGATACAGCTCGTGATGGAAAATCGTTTGCACATAATTTCTAATTTTTGTAAAAAAATGGTTTGGCCACCATTGGGCGTAAATCTTAATTTCCGCTTCTGATGTATTTGCAGCAAAATATGAGCTTCTAAATTCTGTATTGAAAAAAACGTCGTTTGTAGACCGATAGTACTCATATCGACAAACGTTTTAGAAACATTTTCTTCTTTAAATAATGCATGGTTTCTACGCCAGGAGGTGTAGATATATATCTTATTTTTGTCAACATCTCTACTTCTAGGAGTCCGATTCGAAAACCTCCTTCTTTGTTGGATAGTGTCTCCAGTGGGACATGTTTTTCATTTAATTTCAAAATTTTCATATAATTCATAGACTTTCCGCTAGGGGGCGTAAAGGTAAATTGCTTCCCCACTATACATATGCTTCTAAATCTCCGATTTGAAAACTTCGTTTTGCACCTGATACAGCTCCTAATGGGAAATTCTTTGCACATAATTTCAAATTTTTGTAAAAAAATGTTTTGGCCACCATTGGGCGTAAATCTTAATTTCCGCTTCTAATGTATTTGCAGCAAAATATGAGCTTCTAAAATCTCGATTGGAAAAAAAGTCGTTTGTTGACCGATACTACTCATGTCGACAAACCTTTTAGGAACAGTTTCTTCTTGAAATAATGCCTGGTGTCTACGCCAGGGGCGTAGATGTATATCTTATTTTTGTCAATATCTCTACCTCTAGGAGTCCGATTTGGAAAATTTATTCTTTGTTGGATAGTGTTTCCGATGCGAAATATGTTTCCTATAAATTCAAAATTTTTAAGTAAATCATAGACACCGTGTGATTTTCTCAAATCCATGACCTAACCCTCGCCACATTCCGCTAGAGGGCACAAAGGTAAATTGCGTTTTCCGCGTTATTTTTACTTCTAAAACTCCGATTTGAAAAATTCTTCCTGTATCGCATACAAGACCTGATGAAAAATATTTTTCACATAACTTCTAATGTTTGGTAAAGAATGGGTTGGCCACCAAGGGGCATAAGTGTTTATTTCTACTTCTGATGTATTTGTAGCAAAATCTGGGCCCTTGAAAACTCGACTAATTTTTTTGTTCTTGGACCGATACCGCTCATATGGATAAACCTTTTGAGAATACTTTCTTCCTAAAATAATACATGGTTTTCCCACCAGGGGACGTAAAGTCATCTTATTTTTTGTCGATGTCTCTGTTTGTAAGGGTCCGATTTGAGAAATTCTTTCTGTGTTGGAGAGCGTTTCCGGTGCGAAATGTTTCTCATATAAATTCATGTTTTTCTTAACGCACAAGTCTGCAAATAGTGGGCGTAAGTTCACGATTCCGTTTGCAGCAATATCTGAGGGTTTAAAAACCCGATTGAAAAACTTCTTTCTTCTGTCAGATACTATTGCTTTCCATAGACTTTGAATAGCTTTGATGAATTATTTTGCGTCAGAACGCATTCAAAAGGCGTGCTTATTACACCCGAAAATTCGGTGTCATGTTTCTTGTTTGATTTCGATTCGGTAGAGCCAGTAAGCCACCGGAAACGATTAGTTTATCGGCGGACTTCCTAGAGATGGAAAACACACAGTATTTCGCGTATAGATAGCTACAATAGAAGAAGGCTTTTTTAGAGTTTTAAAACGACTCATTTGGAAGGACTTCTGTTCTCGAGTAAGGGGTTTCATTCGGGATGATGATTAGGCAGCGGGCATTGAGACGCAGGGAAAAGAGTGTTTTTCGGACGAGAGTGCTGGAGGTGTGTTTTGGGAAGTAGTTATGGAGATATTGGAGGAACGCTTCTTCTGAAATAAGGATGATAATGTGTCTTAGAGGAGAATGCGACTGACGGTAGTAGAGAGACTTTGGGAGATTTTCGGAGGAAAGGCGTAGAATTTGACAAGGGGTGCGTGGTCTCCGCACCCTAGCGGTAAGCAGGAATGTGGCGAGGGGTTAGGACATGGATTGGAGGTAACCACACGGTGATCCCGAGTAATCATAAATTAAGCAAAATCACGAAAATAAAGGATTTTATCAAACATCAAATCGCTTCTGTTGAATGATCTATTACTACTCTATTGATGTTTACAGTGCTCAAGGAACCTTGCAATCTTCTGATTATAACATAATTTCGGTAATTAAGGAAAGAGTTGAAACGGCACTACGACAGTTCAAACCATGCTCTGGCTGCATAATATTAACTACCGTTCGTGCTCAGGTGCTGCATCTTCTTTTTTAAACTATGATTTTGTACGATTTAATATACGGGTTTTAATGACTTTCGGAGTTGATGCAGACAATTCTGTTACGACTAGGTCTGAAAGGGGAGTTTGGACTGGGGAGAGCTATTTATTCTAGGGTTGGAGAATAAATGCCAAAGTCAACTACTAGTCGATTTCTGTGGAAAATGAAAATATTCTTTAAGAACTGTAGATACTAGATTGTCGATTCCACTCAGTCGAAATTTCGCCACATCGCACCAGCAGCAGTTATCTGCTAATTTCATTGAGCAAAGTATGTACGTTGCAGCGCAGCCCGATTTTTCCAGGATGCCTGGTCACCGAAAGTATTTCAAAAGGAAAGTAAGTAATAGATAGTCAAAGAAAATCGTGCGACTATGTTACAGAAACAAACAGATGTCTCTTCTCCACTGCACAGTTGAGGAAGTCATCGGTTAATTGAAGGTGTAAGTCTGTTAGAAGAGATCATTTTTTTCATTAACACCTAGTCACAATTTTCGGTCCCGAGCTATATTTCGCGATATAAAATTCGAGCTCGGGTGGGCTCGGGCTGACATGCTTCAGGCTCGGGCTGACAAGCTTCGGGCTAGGGGTTGACATGCTTTGGGCTCGGATTGTCGTACTTCGGGCACCGGCTGACAGAATTCGGGCTCGGGCTGACATACTTCGGGCTCGGGTTGACATGCTTCGGTCTCGGGTTGACATGCTTCCGGCTCCGCTGACATACTTCGAGCTCCATCTGACATACTTTGGGCTCGGACTATTAAAATTGAGGCCCGAACTCAACAGTGTTGCATCAGCATAATGAAATAGTTAATCGTTTTTATTTATTCGTACTATGCTGACAATTACTACTTTGCCAGAACCACACTATATCTTTTGCATAGATGCACTGATTTTGCGACAGTTCTGTGGTGTACTTATCTCCGTATACAAGTATTAAGATCTGAATAGCTTTACCCAGAGTTGAATATTTTGCCAATTCATCTTTCCCATTTAAATAACCTCGAAATTATTCTCAGATATTCGCTCGTTCCCTTCATGATTGCACATACTCGTTATTTCTGAACTCTCAACAATTCTCTTACATTCCCTGACCCAACTTTGAAGCACCACTTTTGACAGTTATTATTTGAGTCTCACGTAGATCCCACCACAGAAAATTCCTTCCACTAGGCTAGAATCCCATAATCTTGCGGTGCGCGTGTCACATTCAATCTGTCCCAGTTCCAACGGTCCATAACTTGTAAGGCGCAAATAATTGCAGTGGGCCTTCTAGAACCACAGATAATATACCAGAGCAACATCAATAAGCGTGGCATATGAAGGTAATAAGAGGTCTGATAAACGACAACATTATCTTTAGGCTTCGTTTGCTGAGGCATGACGTCTAGTCTTTATATTATGCATCGCATCAAACACTGTTAACTGCACAGTATTGATCAAATGGATTGGGAACTGGCTTTTGACAGATAATAGCCATTGCTCCGAATGATAAATAACAACAGTAATTTAAGCCGTATTTGTTATCATCTCCTTTCTCTGATGACGGTTGAAAGGTTCCTGGTGATTATTAAGTCAGTAGCATTTACATTTCGATCCTGGTGCTCATAAATGTTTATTTAAGCATCTCTAAAATCTTAGCGAATTAAACTGATAATGTGCATTTAGTTGATGCTTTACTTTGGCAGGTGCTATTAAAATTTATTAAAATTAACAAATTGAGTTTACATTCAGTAGTGGAAGAAAATAAATCTCTTTCTACTAGGCAAGTATATGATGTGATTACTGAGACCTGCAAATTTCGAGTCACTGAAAATTGTCTGAAAGTTTGTTTATAATTCTAAAATTATTTGGTGTGTTTATTTTTCAAAAATAACTGGATTTTTCAAAAAAGCTGATTTTTTTGCAAAAATTAAAAACATATGTTAATGAGCACAGATGTTACAAAGAAGCATTTTAAAATATTTTTGTACTTACAAATCCTTATATTCAAAGCTTTGTTTTGTAATTTTTTGCCTTCAAAGCTTCGTTTTGTAATTTTTCTTCTATACATTGCATTAGGGTCTTCTCTGTGCAGCATCCAACAGTAGTCGCCATCGTGTTATGTCCCATTTCTCTGGTATTCTCAAAATTGTATTGATATACTAGTAATTCGAGTGTATAAAGTAGGAATCAAAATTTCCAAGCTTTTGAACATCAACCAAATGGCTTTTTCAAGGAAGGTACACAGAAAACCGTAAACTGAATAATAGACTAGTTTGACAATTTGACCGCGTGACTTGACCGGACAACAAAAGAATAGAAAACGAGATGTCATGCTTTTTGGGCATGCGGGACCGTGGGAGAATGTGCATCATTATTTGACGAACTGGTTCCAAACTCGTGGCAGTTCTAGAAAGAGACGGTATCATTGCAAGCCTCACTGTTGGTATAATGAACTCTAAGGTTTCCCGAATGAGTATAGATTAATGCGTGGTGTAGGAAGCTACCCATACAGTACAAAACATTTCAGACATGTATCAATAATATTACCTCTCATTTTCATAACACTTTTAGAGATATCTTACAATTACGTTTCAGCAACATCTATTTCGGAACATAACTCTTTGTACGTTACCATTACGTTAAAAATAGCATTCCCCGATACTACTGCTTTATAGTTTCCATTGTACATAACTGCTACCTTGATGTCACATCCCGGCGATATTTCAGATTTTTGGTTTGGCAACAGCGCGGATGCGCATGCGCATTTATGCCATTTCACCGAAGCACTCTCGTTGTCGTATTTCCACGTGCTACTGGGATATTCTTTGGTATTGCTATCGTACTCGAGTTAGTTAGTTAGTTGATCATCCTTTTTTTTTTTCTGATTCAAGATCATCTGAAAATAAGTAATTGTTTTGATTATTAAAATTTTTAAATTCTAAAAAGCATTTTATAAAATCTAAGTAGATGGCTGTGTTGTTGAATTAGTATACTATACCAGCATGGTTTTTTTAAACTTGAAACTGAGAAATTACATATTGGCAGGTATTTAGAGAAATGACAAATTTGATTTTCTTTCTTTTTTTTTGCTGAAATATAGTCTATTCTACATGTATAATAGAAATTCCACACCCTCACTTGGGACCGATTTTTGTTTCTTATGTTATCATTATATAAACGCCACCACTGTTCTCAATGAACAGCGGACTGCGTTGAACCTGTGAAAACGTAAGCAACTCGTAATACGACTGCCGTTGCTTTTGAAACAGCTGTCAAGTGTAATACTTTTTATTGTGATTTTACAAAGTTTATTAAAACTGTAATGTTCAACGTAGTAAATACGTAACAGTAATATGATGATGTCACAAATATCTTTCAAATGGGTAACAGCAATGTAACGAAGTTACAGATATCTTTCAAATAGGTAACAGTAACATGAAGTTGGTATGTTGAAGTTCAAAGACCTTTCACTGTAACGTATCGGTTATGTTTCAAAGTTATGTAACGTTTGAGGACATTTTGACGTAACCGTACGGTTTCTGAAACATTACTGTTACATTGTGCAACGTATCTGAAAAGTCTCAATGTTTCAATGCTACATACTTGTAACGTATACGAAATATTCTGTGCTGTGTGGGTAACTTTTTTGTATCATCCCCACATGGTATCAGCGAACTTGAACTTGATTTCTCTGAACAGGGCTGTGGTTACTTTCCGTCCCTTGTGTCTTTTTTTATGTTCGTTGAGTCTAATTCTAAGCGAACGCTTGATCATTCCGATGTAGTGTCACTTGAAGCCGTCCGGATATTGTTGTAATATGGTATAAACACTTGCCTCCTAGAGAAGAAGGGGATTGTCAGCATTTCCCTTAAGCGTGGTATATAAAAGGGCAGGTGATCCTATACCGACGCCGAGGTTCAACTTCTTGAGTCAATTCTTCAATTAATAGGAAACATTTGGTATGTAGGGAATAGAACCCAGATAATGTATTTGCGGCGCAGCAGAAGAATTAACCCGGCTGGATCTGGATTTTCCGATAAAGCTATGTATCAGATTGCTAATAAAGTGATACTATTTTAAGTATAGTTGGTGTACAGTTCTATAATTGTTGCCTCCACATACTAGATACGGCGTATAGTTAACAACAGCCATGTCTCGTCTGGTTGCGACCGGTTCCTACATTCCAAAGTGGAATGAGGTATCCATTATAAAATCTCCAGGTGAGCTCTCACTGTTGTTATTTAAGGAGAGTTTATATATTTCATCATTCGGATCTCGTTGCTGTAATGATTATGTCCCTGAAGTTATATCGAAACCACGGACTATTTTATTTGATCATTTTTATGATTTATTTTAAATGCATTGTGTAAATCCTAGATGGCGTTGCAATATTGCAGGTTTCTGACGATGATGTGGTATATATATATACACTGAGTGGCCACTTTAATATTACGACCCCCTCAGTACTTCGTTGCGCCACTGTTTGCTTTTAATACTGCGTCGATTCTTCTTGGCATGGACTCCACGAGATGTTGCTAGGTGGTTTATGGAATCTGAGACCATGCTTGATGAATAGCACTTTCCAGGAGTGTGAGATTGCGGGGTTGTGGATCCAGCTAAATGATGGCTCGTTCAACTTCATCCCGCAAATTCTCAATGGGGCTGAGATCTGGAGATTGTGGCGGCCATCTAATCAAAGTAAGCTCACCGGCATGTTACTGAAACCACTCCTGTACAATACGAGCATTATGGCAGAACGCATTATCTTGTTGAAAGTAGCCATCGCTATTGGGAAAAACCATCCACATCACAGGATGCACTTGGTCCGCAACGATGTTTAGATATGATGTGCCAGTCAGACGTTGATCAACACAAATTAAAGGGCCCAAAGCATGCCAGGAAAACATTCCCCAAACCATAACGTTCTCCACCAGGTTGAAGGGTTTTATCATTGGATTTGTGGTCCATGCTTTCGTGCTGTTTCCGCCAAATTCTCACTCGCCTATCGGCATGGTGCAACTGAAAACGTGATTTATCGAACCACATAATTTGTTTCCAATTTTTGACTGTCCAATTCTTGTGCTCCCATGCAAACTGTAGACGTTTTCTCTTGTTAACTGCAGACAGCAAAGGTGTTCGAACAGGACTTCGGCTGCCATATCCCATCCGATGCAGTGTACGGCGAACAGTGCATACAGAGATCATTTGAGGGGATCCTTGATTAAGATGGTCTGTAATTTGCTGCACTGTTGCCCTTCTGTTGTCTGTTACCAGACTGGACACTTTCTGTTCCGCCCGAGCAGTCACTAGTCGATGACAACCACACGTTGCACGTAGAGACCCAGTTTTTTGGCTGATAGTCCAGTCTTTAAACACTTTAACAACAGCTGCTATGGAACATTCCCCGAATGCGGCGGTTTCGGTGATACTCGCTTCATGGCTCCGAGCTCCTACAATCATCCTACGTTGAACGTCCGTCAAATCGTATTTTTTACCCATCTCGTCACCCCAAAATCACTTCTACTACTGTCGCAAGCACTAAGTTTTCCCTTTTTATGCTAGCCTCGCCCTCTAGAGGAAACCGCTTTTAGCCATTGTGCATTTGCTTAAAACTGTCAGTTGGTCATAATAAAGTGGCCACTCAGTGTATATATGTATACAGGGTGATTCCAAAAATCCTACGTCACCTCCATAACTTGAGAACAAAGACAGCTAGAGCTATGGAAGTAAGGTATGGTATAATAAAACAACCATTCGCTATTGGATGAGAATGACTGCAGCTCCCTTAGTGGTAAAATGTGGAAGTTAGCACTCCTATCTCGGAAACCGTGAGAGATACGGGAAGGAGATCAATTAGAAATTTGTAGAGTATCAACGAATTGGTAGGAAATGACATATGTTAGAAATGACTGGGGTAATTAGAAGGCTGGAAACGTGAGGGAAATACAACGTTTATTCTATACTCAGGCATGAATACAAATGGAGTACATTGATCGTATTTAATGCAACAGCGGTACTTCAATAACGTTGCGTTAAACGTAAATAGGGTTTAATATGGCCACCATCTGCCACTATACACATTTGAATGCGAGATAAAACTACCCGTTGTACGTTCGTCAGCATAACAGGTGTTACGATTTCACACGCAGCGACGATACGCAGTCGGAGATCGTGGAGACTCGTCGGTCCCACACTGTACACGTGATCATTTAGGTAACCCCAGAGGAAAAAAACCCATGAGAGTTAGATACGGGGATCGTGGAGGCCACGCTACGGGACCACCATAACCGATGATCTGTTGCCCGAAAGTGTCGGACAAGAAGTGCTGTACCGCGGTTGGTTGATGTGCCGGAGCGCCGTCATGCTGAATCCATAATGAGTGTACATCATCTTGCAGAGACAGATCATCTAACCAATCAGGTAATGTGCTTTGTAACAGCTGCAGGTATCTTCGTCCATTTAATGCGCCCTCATAGAACACAGGCCCGACAAGTCGGTTCTTCCAGATACAACACCAGACATTGATCGACCGGCGTACTTGATGCCTCATTTCCCGTGTAAAACATGGATTCTAAAATGCCCAGTAATGGGAGTTTTGTTTGTTCAGCAAACAAATGAACTATTACTACTACCACCACAATAAACGGCAAAATAAAATGGAAAGCAAAAAACCGAATTAAAGTTGGTCCTCTTACCGCAAATCCTCCCCACACCCATTCTACTAATATTTTACCCACATACGGAACCGCCGAAAGAAGATTTGTGATCACTGTAGCAGCCCAAAAAGATATCTGACCTCAAGGGAGAACATACCCTAAAAAAGCTGTCGCTATTCTCAATAAAAAAATAGTCACACCTCTTATTCATACATTCCTCAAACGATATGAGCCATAATATAAACCTCGCCCCATATGAAGATACAAAAGAAAAAAGAATAGACTTGCACCATTTGAATGCAAAATCCGGATTAATCACCCGCTATTTACATCACGTATAATATGAACTACAGCTAAAAAAGATAATCTTACGTCACCAGTAAAGTGTAAAGACAGAAATAAACCAGTCCCCAACTGAAAAGCTAAAAACAACCCTAATAATGACCCAAAATTTCATAAATAAGATAATCTTCCAGGAGTAGGGAGGTCCACTAATATTCCTCTTACTGACTTCATAAATACATCTTTCCTTCGAATATTAATTATCAAATCTATACCCGAGCTGGGCCATAAACAAAAAACACCCCTCTCACAAAGACGTGTGAATTGCGCCTCGTCAATCCAAAGGATGTTTGATGGAAAGGCCGCATTTTCTTCTACGGCGTTCATTACAAAATTGCATCAATCTAGACGTCGTTGGTTATCCCCTGACATCAGTACGTGCAGTGGTACTGTGCGGTACGGGTGGGCACCGTGCTGATGCAAAATGTTCCACACACGGGATTGTGATGAGCCACATGCCATACTGACTTCCCTCGTACTGGTGTGTGGGTTGGCCAAAACGTATGCCAGAATATCGACTGATTGCGCATCCCTACCCATTCCGGTGGGTCGGCGCGAACGGGGACGCGCTGCAATACTGTCTGTCTCTCGTTGCCGTGGAACCGCACGACTATTGGTCCACGCTGTCGGGGATGGATGAGTAGGAAATCGTAAGCCATACTGGCGTGACGCTTCCCTCGTGTTACGTCCGAATTCTCCGTATAGCAGTACCATCTCGCAATACTGTTCATTCGAATAGCCTGCCATGCTCGTTCTTTACCCGAAACTCACGTTACGAATGACATAGCTCCTGACCGACGATCCTTTATACATTGCCACGCTGCGCCTTAAACCGCAGGTGAGGCGTTATGTCACACAAGAATTTGCGTACGACACTCACAGGCGTGCGGTCGCATAAGTCATACATTTCTCTTTACTAGACTGTTACCGCGGCAACGACACGTACCGGCTTAGCACAAGTTCGCGTTTCCAGCCTTCTACTTACCCCAGCCATTTCTACAATATGTCGTTTCCTACCTAATTCGTTGATGCTCTACAAGTTTCTAATTGATCTCTTTCCCATACCTCTCATGGTTTCCGAGATAGGAGTGCTAACTTCTACATGTTGCCACTAGGAGCGCTGTAGTCACTCTCATCCGATAGTGCATGGTTGTTTTACTATACCATAACTTACGTTCATAGCTCTAGCTGTCTTTGTTCCCAAGTTATTAAGGTGACTTAGGACTTTAGGAATCCCCCTGTATGTCTTGGGCTTACTATTGAATGTAACATCTAAAGATGGGGACGTTGTGATCCTGGAAAGATTTCATGTGGTGTGTGTTTTATCAGCAAAGCTATTGTATGTGTGCTACATATGTGTTTTATCGAGTTTAGTCGCTATTTGAACGTTCAACGTTTTTAACACGAATCATTCTTCATGAAGTACAGTTCCTCTCTTTATTAATTATCAGGTGTTGTTGTTCCGTCCCATTTCTATCTTGGTGGAATCTTTCTTCTTATTCCTTACTAACGTCTCTGAGGTTTTCAGGAAAGTAGTCCAAGTAAGAATTCAGAAAGTGCACCGTCAGGCTCATTGAACAGCATAGTGCTTAGAATCTGTCTGAAAGGTTTTCTACTGTTTGCTTGTTGTTGGGATCTTTGTAGCTCAGCAAAACTTGTTTACTACTTCCTTATCCCTTTAAGCGGCCGATAAACCTGGACCAAATGGTATCAAAACTATTCTGCTTTTCCCAAAGAGAAATGTTTAAATCTAGCTCATTATTCTTTGCTGCATGACTTAGCCATATTGGAAAAGGGAGAAAGTGCTAGTCTGCTTGACATGAACATCATGCAACTGCAGAAACACGTGACTCAAATATCCCTCTCCTTCCTTAGCTTTATTGTCATTCTTAGAGCCGTTTTTGCAGGTAATCAAGTAGAAACAAAATTGTAAAAATTATTTCTCTCCTTGACCATTTTGAATAATGAAAACGCTAAGGGTGAAAATGACGCTTTCTTTTTCTATATTTTATGTCTCATTCCAGACATCATTCATAGCCGACCATGAGGGATTCATAAAGCATTGATAAGGATTTATTTATTTTTGTCCTGAATCACCTTTAAACACATCTTTTACTCACTTTCATACCATTTACTTAATCTAAAGATTTATCTGAAACTGCCAAATTTATTTAAACTACTATTTCGTAAATTACATAGGCAAGGAACATCATAAACGAGTTCCTGTGTTAAAAACCAAAGAACACCATGTTAAAATTCTTCTCACAGATATTCTATTCAAACTAAATTTCTTGTGGATCCAAGAAATGAAATCTCATAATAAGTACTTATAAATGACAGCATCATTCTTTCACATTTTTCATAAACATCTGTCAAAAGATGTTTGCGGGGAGAAGCCTATCCGGGGAAAAAAACACCCGAAGCCGGTTTAATTCAATTTATTTAGTATCACATCATCAGGGTGATTCTAAATAAATTGAATTAAACCTGCTTCCATAAACAAACCCAGACTGAAGTGATTATTTAAAAATGAGAGGAAAGGAAAAAAACAAATCAAATAACAATGAAAGAAAGTGAAAGTACGAAAACAATATAGCCACAGGGAAAGAAAGTTTCTAACACATGAAAAATGAAAATTTGACTCGGGATCCTACTGTGAATATGTGTCTTATTCAATATTATTTTATTCCAATATTTTATTAAGGATGCCATTAACATTTCTATAAACTATCCATTTCATTTTTAATGCTATCTGTTTTCTAGGTTTTATTTATACCATATTTTCTAATTTCTAATTTTAGAACTCTTCGAAAATCGCATTTTACTGCAAATTTTATTTGCTCCGAATTTCGGTATTTCTGATTAAGTTATATTAAATTTATATTTTTCCAGAGATTATATTTTGTAACTGCTATTAGATAATGAATTACATTACTTTTTGAATAATTATATTTTAAATGTGCATGATACAAGATTTGTTTACTGTCAGAACTCTCCTTAAATGTAAGTAATTCTTTAACCATGTCCATCTGTTTTTGCAAAATCACATTCAACAAAAATGTGTTCAGTATTCTCTAAAAGTACAATACTACAATGTTTACCATACGGCTCATTTAATAGATGTATGTTATGTAACCATTTACGATTAGGAATAATGCTGTGTTAAATTTTAAAATTTAGATCGCTGATGTGTGTACTTAATTTAATCTGAAGTGGTTGTTTCCAAATGGAATTAATAAATGGAGCATTCATTACGATTTCTAATTTTTTCTGATTTTTTAAATTTAACGCCTTACAGATATATCTTAGTTTATCGTCATGAGTGGGTTATATTCACTAGAACAGATATTTCATTTATTTTATCCCATAGCTTAAGAATATCAATATACATTTCTCCTGCCTAAAAACAGAAAGGCCGTTATGCTTATGCGCGGGTTTAATCGTTGCAGCCGCTTTAGACACATTTCGTAGACAGCGAATTTATACTATACCGTGCAAATCAATTGAGACAAGCTATTTTATTCTCAGAATTGTAATGTGATCGCCAGTTGATGTCGGAAACCCACGTAAACCAGTTTTATCAGCTGTGAGGTGGTGTGTCTGTTAGAACTTAATAGTAAGAATGTGATTTGACCGGTTTTAAACAGGAAATAGGCACTTCAGCTTCAGTTGTGAGCTTTCGTGTGTGACAGGTGGATGTTAGTTTTTGGTCTCTGTTAGTACGTGTTGCTTTCGTGTATTGAAAAATGGATATTTCCACAAGGAAGCGTGCAAAACTAATTGCTCTGAAGGATCACACTTCTACGACAGTGAAAGATATCACTTCTGCAGTTGGTGTAGGCAAATCAATTGTATCAAGACTGCTTACGCGATACAATGCATCTAGATCATCGTCTCCAAAAAGTAGAGGTAAATGTGGAAGAAAACGAAAAACAACTCCACGAACCGATAAATATATAATCAGAAATAGTAAAATGAATCCTAAAAAAACAAGTACAGTCCTTCAAAGAGTTTTATTGACTAGTAATGTTAGTGATTCAACTGGACGCTGTAGGCTTCTAGAAGTTCGCCGTAAGGCAAGAAGACCAACGAAAAAACAATATTTGAATGCGAAAATAAAAATAAAACGTTAAGCTTGGGCCAAAAAATTTAAATCCTGGACTGCTGACGATTGGAAAAAGATAATTTTCAGTGATGAAACTGATTTATTTGTGTAGGGTTACCAAGCAAATGTCGTTAGATGTAGCAACTGTAAACCCTTAAGACTTGAGCATGTCAAACAAACTGTAAAACACCCTCTGAAACAGATGTTTTGGGGTTTGTTTTCAAATCAAATGGCACTGAAAGATTAGTTCCTGTTTAAGGTATAATGAATTCAGCCAAGTACGTATAAATATTACAACGTAGGATTGTTCCATTCTTACAAACTTTTGACGGGACATTTTAACATGACTTGGCCCCATGTCACAATTCGAAATTGGTCTAAAATTGCATGCTGGAAAATCAAATTCATTTGCTTGATTGAACTGAAAATTCACCAGACTTAAATCCCATCGAAAACTTGTGGAATATTTTGAAGAGACGTTTAGGTAAAATGGACTGTACAACCAAAGAACGCAGGATAACGAATTGCTATAAAAGTGTGGTTCCACGGTTATGAAGTCAAAAATATATGCACTCAATTAGTGGAGTCAATGCCAAAACGAATTCAAGAGGTCATTTCTGCTAAAGGAGGACATACTTTATACTAATACAGGTATTTATCAGTGTATATCGAAAGTATGCAGGGGTGACATGGAGGAGACTGGCACAAGACAGACCGTTGTGGAGGAAACTTGGGGAGACCTTCGTCCAGCAGTGGATTGATAATGGTTGACAATGATGATGATGATCAAGACATAGAATGATATAAAGGCATAGTTTTGGAAAAAAAGTGATTTTTACTTTGTCCCAATTAATTTGCACAGTATAGTACGTTTCAACTGATTGCATTCATTATGCTGACACCTGGTTAATTGGTTTCGGATATTTCAAGGATTAAAAGCATTCCAAGCCTCTCTTTCAACAGTTCACATTTTTTGGCTCAAGAACGTTTCTTCTTCCAAGGGGAAGTCAAGCAACAGTCGATCGAATTTATTTATTTGCGCTGAACGACTTCAATTAGTTTACTTTTTTGCAATACTTTACTTTAAAGAAAAAGCCAACATTTCAAATTTAATTTGAAATGTTGACTTTTGGAATAAATTTGAAATGTTGCCTTTTTAAATTAGTCAACATTTCAAGAAAATTTGAAATGTTGACTTTTAACATTTCAAGAAAACGTCCACGATTTCAAATTTGGGTTTTGAGCTTTAGTGGTTAATTGATTCCAGATATTTCAAGTATTAAAGGCAATCCAAGCCTCTCTTTCAACAGTTTAATTTTTTTGGCTCAGGCCCGTTTTCTTCTACCAAGCGGAAGTCAAGCGACATTCGACCGATTTCATTTAATTGCGCTGAACGACTTAAATTAGTTTACTTTTTTGCAGTACGAACAATGTTTTATCGATCTTCCTTATGTTGCCAACATAATACGTTTATAGTAGATTTTTCAAATTATAGTAAATTCAGTAAATAAGTTAGCTAAATTTTACACGTACACTTGTTTTATACATAGGACCAGATGAATTAATTGATAGTGAAATAAAATTTTTATTTTGTGGAAAAATAGAAGAGTGTTCTTTCTATTTGTCCTGAAATCAGAACCTAAACATTTATTAAAAATTGTGAACATATTTTTTTAATTGCGAACGTTTTCTACGCAGAATGCTGTACCTGTGGTTTCGCTGGGCGGGGAAACGAAGGCAGCCGAGATCCGTTTATTATCTGCAAGATGTCTATGGTTCTCAAATCATAAGCGTTTCGAACTCGTCACAATGGAGTTCAAAACTGACACACGGGATGGTTACCTTGACGGTTGAGAAACGCTGTAAACATAAACATTGAACGGTAATGTAAAATGTATGGAGGCTGTGGTGCAAAAAGACACATAACCGACCTTGAAATAAATTGCTGCAAATGGCAACGTTTCTTTCGGAACCTCACGAAAAATCGTAGAGGTGTCATTGAGGATTTCAGGAACTACAGACCTATCAGCCTCCTATCAGTTTGTTTATAAAATCTTCACTAAAGTTCCTTCACACCGTTTGAAGGTAACAATGGACATGGCTCAACTGAGAGAACAAGCTGGATTCAGGAGTGGCTACAGCACAATAGATCATATCCACGTATTGAGAGAACTAATTGAAAGAGCGAGGGAATATGAACTTCAATTGTGCATGGCTTTTATCGATTATGAAAGAGCCTTTGATTCGGTGAAACCATCAGCAGTTACGATGGCTCTGAATCCTGCGGTATTGAAATTGCATACATTAATATTATTAATAACATATATGAAAATGCAAGGGCAAAGTTTCCGCTGTTAGAAAATGCAACACACATTAATATTGGAAAGGGAGTGAGACAAGGTGACACCATATCTCCGAAGCTCTTAAATGCCGCATTGGAAAATGTCTTTCAATCACTGAAATGGGAAAACAAAGGGATAAAGATTTATTGGAGATTATCTAACTCACCTTCGTTTTGCTGATGACGTAATCATTTTTGCATCTACCACATCAGAGCTGCAGAGTATGATCCAGGAACTTGCTGACAAGAGTAAAGAAGTGGAATTAAAAATGAACTTTCAGAAGACAAAAGTGATGTTCAATGCTTTTACAAAAAATGAAGATTTATCGATTGATGGAGAAAGGCTGGAGATAACAGACATGTACGTTTGTCTTGGACAGCTGATATCAAGTGAGGGTCACATTAATAAAGAAATTAATCGCCGTACAAAACTTGCCTGGAGAGCTTTTAAAAGAAACAGCATAATTTTCAAGAGCAATATGCCATTATGTCTTAAAAGAAAACTGTTTGATCAGTGCATCCTTCCAGTGCTTACGTATGGTGCAGAGACGTGGACCTTAACTAAAAAAGACATACAAAGGCTGCAGACAACTCAAAGAACCATGGAGAGGTGCATGCTTGGTGTAACCAGGAGAGATAAGAAGAAGAACTCGTGGATCCGAAAAATGACAAGAATGGAAGACATCATGATCAGAATTAAATTCCTGAAATGGCAATGGGCTGAACATACTGCCAAAAGGACAGACCATCGATGGACAGCCGAAATTTTAGATTGGATTCTAAGGGACAGGAAAAGACCCAGAAGAAGACCACATGGAAGATGGGTGGATGAAATTCGAAAGTATGCAGGGAGTGACATGGAGGAGACTGGCACAAGACAGACTGTTGTGGAGGAAACTTGGGGAGACCTTCGTCCAGCAGTGGATTGATAATGGTTGACAATGATGATGATGATGATACAGAGATATTGATAGGTTTCACTGAAATTAGTGCTCACGCAACTAAAGGTAGAAAAGAAACATTACGGATTGAACTGGGCTGAGAAGGTCCCAAATTCCATAGCCGCGTTGTCATCGACGATGAATCATTGTGAAAACGCAAATTTGTCCGTTACAGCGATCGAAACCGCTCCCCCTCACTCCGGAGTAAGTTACTCTCCCAACTATGCTACCCGGACGGAATGTATCGGTGCGCATTTGTCATCTTGACACATTCCGATGGTTTAGATTTTCTCTGTAGTACGTAACATCATCTCACTCTTAATTTCTTTTTTTCTTTTTGAAGCGAAGACGAATTTTTCATTAATTCTAGACGATGTGTGGAACAAAAATCACACATTTGTCATAAAACACAACTGCCAGTACGTCCATTTCTATGTTCAGGCGCCAATGTGAAAACACAAATGTGTCCCTGATGAGGATGGAACCCTCGCTCCCTAACTCCGGAGTAAGTTGCTCTCCTAACTAAGATACACGGACGGAATGTAGCACTGCAGATTTTTCGTCTTGACACGTTCTTAACGGCTTTAGTACGTCACATCGTGTGTTCACTACTTCACACGATCACGTACTCCGACAATGGAGACGAAACACACATCGTCTCCCTCGTGAATGAAGCTCACTAAGCTGCCCGGATGGCGCAGCGGTCTTAGCAATGACTTCTGATCATTCGTCCGAGATGGGCCAGGGTTTGAATCCCGGTGAGGCATGGATGCTGTGTTTGTCTTACGGCGCTGGCTCTCTCCCTTCCCTGGAACCAGTGGAACTGAATTAGGGACGGGCGACTGCTTATAACCCACTGAGTTGCTGTACCTCTAAAATCATCCTACTTCACTTTTGGTGTCTGCTTTGCAGATTCGTTACTGTGGTTTATATGGCAAGAAGCCAATATAAGCGGTTCTTGCTTTGGATAAATGGATAAACTAAGAAACGTTTACTTTCCATTATTTTTTAGTGAGAATAATTGTTCAAACCTGCGGAACACTAAACATTTCAGTTGCTTCCCTTTTCTGACGAGTGATTATATGTCGCTTACTCTCCAAAAGATAACATTTCCTTATTCAGCTTTCTCTCTTAACTAATTTCTTAGGTCTGCGATGGAAAATTGTCTTAGAAATGTTCACATTTTTATCAAAAATCTTCAGGTGCTGATTTCAGGAAAAATGGAAAAAAAATTCTACCATTTTTTCCACAAAATAAAATTTTAATTTCACTATCTATTACCGCATTTTTCCGTGTATAAGACGATATTTTTTATACACGGGGGTTAACCGGTTGAAAGAACCTTGCGGTTACTGCGGTGAAACTGCCTGCACCTCGTATCCCCTCTCCCTACTACGACTTACAAATCTACTGAGTCACCGGCGCACTGAGTCGCAGCCATTTTTGTTAAGCTTCCTGAAAGTGACGCATGATTTCATAGTTTTTACCTTTAAAATATTACCTAATTTCTAAATATTATAAATTTCCAAACTTCTTTAGAAACCAGCGTGGAAATACTCTCGTTGAGTTTGCAGAGGCAGAAGGGTTTTTCATCTTGAACTCCTTCTTCAAGAAAAAGCCACACAGGAAATGGACATGGAGACATCCAAATGGGACAACAAGTGAAATTGATTTTATTATGTGTAACAAAAAATTCGTCATAGAAGACTGCAGTGTGCTAAACAAGTTCAACACAGGTAGTGACCATAGATTGGTGAGATGTAAGATGCACCTCAACACTAAACTTGAAAGTGGCAAGCTCATAAGACAAACAAAATCTATTGACATAACCAACCTTAAAAAACACCATAATACCTTCAAGTTGGAACTGAAGAACAGGTTCTCTGCTTTAGAAGGCCTAACATCGGAAGAAGTGGACATCTCTGAAGTTAACAGAAAAGTAACCAAAGCTCTTATGGAAACAGCAACAAAATTAGCTGGGTCTAAGAACAAGTTGCATGTAAATAAATTATCAGGAAAAAGGAAAATGTTGATGCAAAAAAGAAGAAAGATGAGGACAACTAAAGAAGATGTGACTTCCAAAGTGGAATATATAGAGCTATGCAAGAAAGTACGAAAAAGTATCACTGAAGACGTAAGGAAATTCAACTGTGAACTAGTGAGGCAAAGCAATTGAAAACAACCAACGCCTAAAGATAGCAAAGGGACATCTCAGTAAGGGAAGAAAACAGATTATGGCACTGAGAAAAGAAGATGGTTCTGTAACAAGAAATAGAGGCGAAAATTTTGACAAGAGTGAAAGATTTCTACTCCGAATTATATGAAAGGGATGATACATGCACTCCAGACATCATGAAAGATACCAGTACCAGAGTTCCTCCAGTCCTTCCAGCAGAAGTTGCACATGCAATCAAGAACATGAAGCGGGGAAAAGCTCCAGGAGAAGATGGAATTACTGTAGACATCATACAAGAAGCAAGTGGAGAAATCGAAACAGTACTCGCCCAAATTTTCACTCGATGCCTTAATGAAGGAAAGATTCCTGAGGATTGGAACACCGCTACAATGATCCTGCTACATATGAAAGGTGACATTGAGGATCTCGGAAACTACAGACCTATTAGCCTCCTATCAGTAGTTTATAAAATCTTCACTAAAGTTCTTTCACACCCCTGCAAGGTAACACTGGACATGGCTCAATCGAGAGAACAAGCTGGATTCAGGAGTGGCTACAGCAGAATAGATCATATCCATGTGCTGAGAGAACTAATTGAAAGAGCGAGGGAATATGAACTTCCATTGTGCATGGCTTTTATCGATTATGAAAAAGCCTTTGATTCGGTGAAACCATCAGCAGTTACAATGGCTCTGAAAACCTGCGGTATTGAAGATGCATACATTAATATTATTAATAACATCTATGAAAATGCAAGTGCAAAGATTAGGCTGTTTGAAAATACAACACACATAAAAATTGGAAAGGGAGTGAGACAAGGTGACACCATATCTCCGAAGCTCTTTAATGCCACATTGGAGGGTGTTTTTCTGTCACTGAGCTGGGAAAACAAGGGGATAAAGATTAATGGAGATTATCTAACCCACCTTCGTTTTGCTGATGACGTAGTCATTTTTGCAGCTAGCCCATCAGAGCTGCAGAGTATGATCCAGGAACTTGCTGACAAGAGTAAAGAAGTGGGATTAAAAATGAACTTTCAGAAGACAAAAGTGATGTTCAATGCTTTTACAAGAAATGAAGATTTATCGATTGATGGAGAAAAGCTGGAGATAACAGACACGTACGTTTATCTTGGACAGCAGATATCAAGTGAGGGTCACATTGATGAAGAAATTAATCGGCGTACAAAACTTGCCTGGAGAGCTTTTGGAAGAAACAGCATAATTTTCAAGAGCAATATGCCATTATGTCTTAAAAGAAAAGTGTTTGATCAATGCATCCTTCCAGTGCTTACGTATGGTGCAGAGACGTGGACCTTAACTAAAAGAGACATACAAAGGCTGAAGACAACTCAAAGCAGCATGGAGAGGTGCATACTTGGTGTAACCAGGAGAGATAAGAAGAGGAACTCGTGGATCCGAAAAATGACAAGAGTGGAAGACATCATGATCAGAGTTAAATCCCTGAAATGGCAATGGGCTGGACATACTGCCAGAAGGACAGATCATCGATGGACAGCCGAAATTTTAGATTGGATTCCAAGGGACAGGAAAATACCCAGAAGAAGACCACATGGGAGATGGGTGGATGAAATTCGAAAGTATGCAGGGGTGACATGGAGGAGACTGGCACAAGACAGACCGTTGTGGAGGAAACTTGGGGAGACCTTCGTCCAGCAGTGGATTGATACTGGTTGACAATGATGATGATGATGATATATATATATATATATAAAGAAGTTATATATAAGGATATTACCTATTTCCTAAATGTAATTCATTGATATTACCTAACTAATAAAAACTATCAAATGTGTCCTTTTTTGTAATAAAAACATTCTTAATTTTCGGTTCGAAAAAGTAGGGTCGTCTTACACATGGGGGCGTCTTATACAAGAAAAAATACGCTAATTCGTCCTCTTTCACGTACAAAATACGTATAAATTTTAGCACCTCTGTTTACTGAAATTACTATCATTCGACTAATCTGTTGTAAAATGGTAATGTTTGCAGCATAAAGAAGACATTACGGTCGTTAACTGATGAAACTTTGTTTGCACTGCAAAAGAGATGAAACAACAATATCTTATTTAATCGATGAACAATGGCCCCTTTTGTAGTAAAGTAACGATACCACCTTGTTTGCTCTGCAAAAGAGGCTGTGGATATTCCGAAATTCCCGTATCTGTACAAACTGTTAATCGCAGATTGGCTGAAGCACATTTGCACTGTCACTAACCATTGCGACGAATACCACTTACCTCAGCACAACGTCGCGCAAGGCTGCAATTGTGCCGTACCATACATGCGTGGAAGGAGGAATTGGATTATGTTGTATTCACCGATAAGTCCCACTTCTGTCTCAAGCCGACGATGGCCGATTGATTGCCTGGAGACGATGTAGTCATCTAGCTGCTCTTGCTATCATCCGTGAGCATCGTATGGCTCCCCAACCTAGCCCAGCATAAACACAAGTGTTCAGAAACTACTGGCCAACAGCTGGTACTGATGTGTCTTTGCTGGCTGAAATCTGCCGCTCCAGGCCCGGTGGCGGTCCGTTGGTGGCAGCGCCATCAGTTGGCAGCCAGTGATGGCCTTGCAGCATTGCCGTTAATTGCGCGCCTTTAGCTGGCAACCAATACAATCCAAACACGAGGTGGAAGCAGCAAGACTACGCATGCGCAGAAGCAACACGTGATGTGTCTCTCGTGGTACTAGTTAGTTGAAGACGACGCTATCGCCATTGTGTCATTTTAGTGGATGTTAAGTAGAAAAAAATCATATGTAAAGAGGCGAATTAATTTCCTATAATGAAATAAAACGTCGAAGAAGATATCAGGTTAAGCCATGAAATACATCCACTCCATTCCCATGAAAAACAAGAAATAATTTCTGTATAATCTTTCGTTTTAACATACACTACACTGCTTGAAACAAAAGCTCTGTAAAAACATTAAAAAATCGTTATGTTGCAAAAAAATAGAATTATACGTGTACAGAATTTATCAATTATTTGGAAAAGAAAAAAGAAACGCCATGTGGATATAATGTACTCATACATGGGTTGAATACACAAGACTGAAGGAATTCACTTCTAAAAATAACGAGAAGTAAAATAAAACATGTTTCCTCCTTAAAACAAATGTAACTTCGTACAGCGAAAAGGAAAGATGCAACGTTAAAATGGTAACAGAATGTGGCATGAATGGGTAAATATATTAATTCAACAATCACTTTTCAAGATGACAAGAACAGCCCGAAACTTTGGAGAGCGCATTTAAGTTGGCACACTGGTTTTAAATGAGTGAAGTTCCCTTAAGGTAAAAAAAGAAAACAATCGTTACGTTGAAAAAATAAATTTACGAATTATATGAAACTGACATTTATGAAAAACACCACGCAATATTGTAAAATTAAAATAGAGAACGATTCGTAACACATTCCGGAAGAAAGACGCTCAGCTTCAAGCAAATGCTCGTGCATGGCAAATCAGTCCCGTTGGTAAAGCGCCCGCTTCCCACGCAGACAGCTTTTGGTTCGTTTCCACCCAGATCCTATTTAGAAAATTTCCCCAGCTCAGTGCTGTAATGCAGAAGCTTCGTAAGGCGAAAAAAATAGTTGTAGCTTTGGGAAGTTGCGGTTGTCCTTTTTATTTATGGCTACTACTGGGAAATTGGCGGACAAGATTCGGCAAGCCAACAATTACGTCAAGTGATTGCCGGCTGCCACTGCCGGGAAACTAGCGGACTACATTAGGCTAGCCATCATTTATGGCACATGCTTGCAGGGCCACTAAAGGGCCACTTGTGGCAGCTACTGCCTGTGATGAATAACTAATGGCCCTGTTCTGGCATAGGACAAGTGATGGGGGTGCCACTGTTGGCCCGCTGCCGGCCCGAACCTCTGGTCCATGTGGTGGCCGCCCGGACATTTTATTGACGGGTGGGTGGCGGCAACATAGTGCTGGCAGCCAGCAGTGGCCCAGTGCGAGACTGATTTTGCTGGAAGTGTCATGGTTTAGAGCGCTATCAGTTTCAACAGCCATTCATTGCTCACACGCATCGTGGTTAAATTTTACAGCACGATAAAGTGCTTCAGCAGTTTTTATTGTCTCATCTGTTTGGTACCTCTGATTTACGGTTTCAACAATATAACCTGCGTCCACACACTGCCAAGATCAGCTGATAATGTCTAGAAGGTATCCAGGTGATGTCCTGTCCTGTACGGTCCCCAGACTTATCTTCAATATTTAACGTGTGTGGACGTCATTGGCTGACGAATTAACATCACTGCAAGACTCCACTCGCTATGTCGATGAACTATCGGCACAGGACAACCACTCATGGTCAGCGAAACCTCAGGACACCATCCGCGGAATTTACCACCCTAAGCAAGTCGTGTTACCGAATGTGTAGTCTAGCATGACGGTTATATGACCTATGACTCTGGCCCCATTACACTGTCACTTCGTGTAATGGGGCCAGAGTCATGAGTTGTTCGATGCAGTTGTCCTTGTATAGCCGAGAAGGTTTGCCGTTTCTGAGAGGCTGGCTGGGCGTCTTAAAGACTCCTAAAAGGTGCGTCCTGTCCATACTAATGCTAACTACGCTTTGTATAAGTCTGACTCACCTGCAGTGATATGTTTGTAATACAATTTCACCGTCATAAATGCGCATGTAAGCGAGGCTGGCATGTATGTTATTGCAATTGGATGCTCGAAATAATATTCCACTTCAGTTTGTATCGCAATGTGTTACTTTATTTGCCAGTAATGAATGGCATTTGCGAAACAAATAGATTTCTGCTTACATTTTATGGCGATGTTTCTCAACCTTTCGCCGTCGGAATGCCATACGAAATGTGACGTACCTGCCAGCAGGACGCGCACGACATAAAGGCAGATAGCAGTGAGAAACGTCTGCGTAGCTCAGTTGGTAGAGCGATTTGTTCCGGAATAATTGAACTCGGGTTCGATTCCCGGCGTAGGACCAAAAATGACGGAGAAATTTACTTCGTTATACTATGTAAAGTTTGGTTCATTATCCTTGCACTGTTTCTAAATGTAACGCTACATTTCTCTCTCGAATGAATGTTATGTGGCAACCTGAACTGAGGTCAGAAGTAGGGTGAAGTATGAGAAAAACAGAGATCAGAGTTATGTTTACAGTGTATTTTCGTGTTGGCTTTCGAGCTAAGTGGCATTCTAGCCGACTTTCGTCTGATACTTTCCAGACGATTTCCATCAAAGCTCTATTTCTTGGATTTATTTCGCTAGCTAGATGTTTTGAGGTTCTGAAAGCTCAAAGCAATATAACAATCAACTTCGAGTTTGTTCGAAGTTGATTGTTATATTGCTTTGACCTTTCAGCATTAACCTGTTAGAGAGTTTGATATAATTGAAAAGTGTCACGCACTAGGATTAATATGGGGAAGTTTGCCAATTGTAAAAGTGTCGAGTTTTGGATTAAGTTCAAGTGTCAGTAAGCATACTTGTTATTTACTGGCCGTTAAGCCAATCAGCGTGTATTAAAAAAATATCTGTACGGGATATTTAAACAATATCCAAATTTTCGTGCAGACAGATACTTATAGGTAATAGAGCAGCCAATTCCCACAGCACTAACAAATTCACTAATTGAAAGAACAAGGGAATATGAACTCCCAATATGCATGACTTTTATTGAGTATAAAAAGCCTTTCGATTTCTTGAAACAATCAGAAGTTACAATGGCTTTGAAATCCTGCGATATTAAAAATACAAACATTAGCATTATTAATAATATCTATGAAAATGTAACTGCAAAGTTTAGACCATTTGAGGATACAACAACAATAAAAATTGGAAAGGGAGTGAAACAAGATGACACCATATCTTCCAAGCTCTTTATTACCACATCGCAAGATGTCTTTCAGTTATTGAACTGGGAAAACAAAGAGGTAAAGATTAGTGGTGATTATTTAATTCACCTTTGATTTACTGATGGCATAGTCATTTTTGTAATTACCCCTTCAGAGCTGCAGAGTATGATCCAGGAACTTGTTGACAAGAGTAAAGAAGTGGGATTAAAAATGAACTTTCAGAAGACAATATTGATGTACAATGTTTTTACAAGAAATGAAGACTTATCGATTGATCCGGAAAATGTGGATATAACCGATTCCTACATTTGCCTCGGACAGCTGATATCAAACGAGGGTCATATTGATGAAGAAATGAATCGGCGTATGAAACTTGTATGGATAGCTTTTGGAAGAAACTGTAAATTTTTACGAGCAATATGCCATTATGTCTTAAAAGAAAAGTTTTTAATCAATACATCCTTCCAGTTCTGACGTATGGAACAGAGACGCGAACTTAACAAAAAACGACATACAAAGACTGCAGACAACTGAAAGTAGCGTGGAGAGATACACTCTTGGTGTAACTGGGAAAGATAAGAAGTGTAACTCGTGTATAATGAAAATGACAAGAGTGGACGATACCATGATCATAGTAAGCTTCCTAAAATGGCAATGTGATGGACATATCGCCAGAAAACAGACCACCGATGGACAACCGACTTTTAAACTGTATTCCAAGGGATAGGAAAAGACTCTAAAGAAGACTACGTGTGAGATGGGTGGATGAAATTCGAGAGCATGCTGAAGTAACATGGAGGAGACTGGCTCAAAACAGACCGTTGTGGAATAAATTTGGGGAGAAATTCATCCAGCATTGGATTGATCATGGTTGACAATGATGATGATGATATACAGGGTGTCCCGGAACTTCGTGTACAAACTTGGAGGGTAGGTAGAGAACAGCGTTAGGAACCAGAATTAAATAGGAAAGCATGGGCGGAAACGTCACCCTCACGTGAGAAAGAGACACAAAGACACAGTAAGGCCACAATTCAGAAAGCAGTGTAAAACGCTTTATTACACAACAAAAGAGGACTTACAAGTATCACAGAAAGTGTTCGAAATTGCGCCCATTGGCTTGGATGCACGCATGACACCTACGCGGCATGGATTGGCGAACATTGTCGAAGATACCTGGCATTTCGCGGATCGTAGTAGCAGCGATAGAGATTCGTGCCACCAGGTCCATTTCAGAATTTACTGGCGTGTCGTACACAATGCTCTTCATGGCACCCTAGAGATAATAATAAAGAGGAGATAAATCAGGGGATCTGGGGGCCATTCGACCGGACCGCCACGCCCAATCCACTTGGTTCCAAATGTCCGGTCCAAATTGTCACGTACGCACCTTGCGTAATGAGATGGCGCCCCATCATGTTGCAACCACATTCCGCGTCGAACATGTACAGGGACATCGTGCAGCATTTTCGGAAGAACCTCCTGAAGAAAGACGAGATACTTGCGAGCGTCCAGTCGAGGTGGTAACATGTATGGCCCGACTAAACTATCCGCCACGATACCCGCCCACACATTGACAGTGAAGCGTTGTTGTGCGGCTCGTGGTCGGCCCACATGTGTGCGTTGTGCGTATTGAACATCCCGTCACGTGAAAAGGCTGCTTCATCACTGCTTTCTGTATTGTGGCCTTACTGTGTCTTTGTGTCTCTTTCTCACGTGAGGGTGACGTTTCCGCCCATGCTTTCCTATTTAATTCTGGTTCCTGACGCTGTTCTCTACCTCCCCTCCAAGTTTGTACACGAAGTTCCGGGACACCCTGTATACGAGTATATGTACCAGTTACGGGATTTTTCACTTTAATTAAATAAATATTGAATTTGTACAGAACCAATTTCGCTTTGTTGATACTGCATATCCATTATCGTTTAATGTGGAGTGACATTTCCTTCTTTCTCATTCTGCATTTATTCCTAATTTCGCGCATTCCCGTTTGATTTAAATGGCAAATTGAAGGTACATGCTTTTTGATCAGGATAAAGGTGACCTTTTCACAGTATGGATCTTTGTCAAATATTCTATGTTAGCTAAAAGATCTCTTTGGTATGTACCTGGGTCGTATTTCTTCTTTTATAGAACAGTCTTCATTAGAAGAGTCATGCACCATTGAGCCATGGAGATCCATGCACCTCTTATTTTTTAGCACGTCTTTGTAAAAAAAGATCGTGCTTATGTTATCAGTTTGTCCGTCCGTCCGTCAGTCTGTCCGTCCATCCATCTGTACCCAAGATATATCTGCAAGTATTAGTCCGATTTGAAAAATTATTTTTGCATTCCAAAGCTTAATATATGCGAATGATGATCCTTCATTTCGTTTTTTTTTTACGATGTACAATTTTGCCGCTAGATGGCGTAAATGCATATGATGTCGATTTCAAAAATACGTTTTATTCCACATATTTGCTTCTAAACATCCGATTGAAAAAAATCTTTTATCTTTCGATTCCATTTATATCGAAGAGTATTTTGGATATAGTTTCTTTTTCAAATTACGTATAGATTTTCCGCTAGGGGGCGTAAAAGTAAATTGCATTTTTCCCTTAACTCTTCTTCTAAAACTCCGATTTCAAAAAAAAAATTCAGCGAATACATCTCCTGATGCACAATCTTTTGCATATAATTTCGAATTTTTGATAAAGAATACTTTGGCCACCAGGGGGCGTAAGTGTTAATTTTTGCTTCTGATGTACTTGCCACAAAATCTGAGCTTCTAAAATATCGATTGAAATTATTCTTTCGTGGACTGATGCCACTCAAATCTATAAACCTTTTCAGGATATTTTCTTCCTAAAATATTCCACAGTTTCTCCGCCAGGGGCGTTGATATATATCTTATTTTATCAATGTCTCGACTTCTAGAAGTCCGATTTGAAAAACTCCTTCTTTGTTGGATAGTGTTTTCCGTGTGACATGTTTTTAATATAATTTCAAAATTTCCAAGTAATTCCTAGACTTTCCGCTAGGGGGCGTAAGGGTAAATTGCTTCTTCCCCTATATCTCTGCTTCTAAATCTCCGATCTCGGAAAATTCTTTCTGCACCGGATACAGCTCCTAATGGGAAATCGTTTGCACATAATTTCTAATTTTTGTAAAAAAAATGGTTTGGCCACCAGGGGCGTAAACCTTAATTTCCGCTTCTGATGTATTTGCAGCAAGATATGAGCTTCTAAATTCTTGATTGAAAATAACGTTGTTTGTAGACCGATACTACTCATGCCGACAAACTTTTTAGAAACAATTTCTCCTTATAATAGTGCCAAGTTTCTACGCCAGGGGGCGTAGATTTATATCTTATTTTTGTCAATATCTCGACTTCTAAGAGCCGATTTGAAAAATCCTTCTTTGTTGGATAGTGTTTTCCGTGTCGCATGTTCTTCATATAATTTCAAAATTTTCACGTAATTCATAGATTTTTCGCTAGGGGGCGTAAAGGTAAATTGCGGTTTCCCCTATATCTCTGCTTTTAAATCTCCGATCTAAAAACGTCTTTCTGCACCGGATACAGCTCTTGATGGGAAATCGTTTGGACGTAATTTCTAATTTTTGTTAAAAATTGTTTGTCCACCAGGAGGCGTAAGTTTTAATTTCCGCTTCTGATGTATTTGCAGCAAAATATGATCTTCTAAAATCTCGATTGAAAAAAAATCTTTTGTGAACCGATACTATTCATGTCGACAAACATTTTAGGAAAATTTTCTTCTTGAAATAATGCATGGTTTCTACGCCAGGGGCGTAGATGTATATCTTATTTTTGTCAATATCTCTACTTCTAAGATTCCGATTTGAAAAATTCCTTCTTTGTTGGATAGTGTTTCCGATGCGAAATGTTTTTCTTATAAATTCAAAATGTTTAAGTAAATCATAGACTTTCCGCTAGGGCGCACAATGGTAAATTGCGTTTTCTGCTCCTAAAACTCCGATTTGAAAAATTCTTCCTGTATCATATACAAGGCCTGACGGAAAATATTTTTCACGTAATTTCTAATATTTGGTAAAGAATGGTTTGGCCACCAAGGGTCATAAGTGTTAATTTCTACTTCTGATGTATTTGTAGCAAAATCTGTGCTCCTGAAAACTCGACTAAATTTTGTTTTCTTGGACCGATACCGCTCATATTGATAAACCATCTGAGAATACTTTCTTCCTAAAATAATGAATGGTTTTCCCACCAAGGTACGTAACGTCACATCTTATTTTTGTCAATAACTCTGTTTCTAAGAGTTCGTAAGCTCACGATTCCGTTTACAGCAATATCGGAGGGATTAAAGACCCGATTGAAAAACTTCTTTCTTCCGTCAGATACTATTGTTTTTCATACCGGTTCCATTGCCTTTGAATAGCTTTGATAAATTTAATTTTGCGTCAGAATGGATTCAAAAGACGTGCTTATTGCACCCGAAAATTTGGTGTCATCTTTCTTGTTGTTTCTT
Source organism: Macrothele yani (assembly GCA_039090855.1). NCBI lineage: Eukaryota > Metazoa > Arthropoda > Arachnida > Araneae > Macrothelidae > Macrothele > Macrothele yani. The sequence continues at coordinate 144,658,560 of CM077002.1, forward strand.
CTGGTCTTTCCAGTTGTGATTCTCTATCACTGCTCTAAATTTCACTGTCTTAAGCACTAGAATTTTGTTTTGAGGGAAGTTGGGTCCAACATACTGTCCTTCCCTCAAAAACTTCCAGCTGTTGATAACTTTTTCAGTTGCGGAAAGATGAATTACATACTTGCCACCGCACTAAAAAGTAACTTCTTTTTTTTTTTGCGCATTTAGTCGTTAGTTACAATAATCAGAGTAAATTGGTAATGAATATTATCTAGTCTTACAAAAACGAATTCTTCAGAAAACGAAGCATTTTAGTTAAATGTCTTATTGAAAAATCGAACTTTATTTCCATGAAGAGCATTAAAGATGATAAATTAACAGTTGGAGTTTCTTTATTTGCTGTTCCTCCATTCCGGCCTTCACTATGTCCTTTGAGACAGAGCAATTTATCACATGTTCTTCAGACCGAAAAAGAATGGAGGAGTACAAACCTGCAGACAAGGTCAGAAGGGCTTTCAACGAAAGAAAAGCAAGGTACTGTGAAGGAACTAAGCTGTTATAGTTCTCAAAATGAAATGAATGCGTTGAAAAATCCAGGAACAAACCCCGACAAAAGGGGTCCAGGCGTAGTACAAATTTCCACAAAAAAAAAAAAAGGATTGTTTAATAGCAACACGAAAGACAATGTCCGGCACAGAAGATACTGATGCGTGGAAAGGAGTGATAAAACGTTCAGTTCTCTCTCTCTCTCTTCTCATACTGTTTTCCTTCAAGAGAAACTAAATTATTTGCTGCGGAAAACCTACATGCAAATAACTTTTATAAAAGAAACCTAAGCATCATTCGTTCATGCACAAGTAGTCTTCCAGGGAAACACGTTAATGCACTTAACCTTGACAAGATGTTTGTCAATATGTTCCTCTAATCGGATGATCGATATGGCCTGAACCTCTTCGCGTTTTCTCTTTCTGTTTCCTCCTCCCTTACCAGATGAAAAATTATTGGCGTGGAACGGGAAAATTCTGCAAAACTTGTTTCTAATATGTATCAAAAGACTAGGGTAATTTCCATGACAAATAATGGTGAGATATGCTCTCGTAAAGCTTTTACGTTTACCTAGACATATTGGAAAGAAATAATTCTTGAAATAGTAAATATGCTAACAAATAAACTCTACGGGTCGTCCAGAAAGTAAAGAACGTTTGACCTTGGCGAACGACGCGGACGCCCCCCCCCCATTGTCGCAGTGGCATCGGAAACCCAGACGTGCTAGCTCAGTCGGAGCTAAGCAGTGAGGTAGTGTACGCCTTTTCGTTAGAGGCCGTTGAAATGTGTGACAAAACCGAAAATCCTGCGAAGTGTGAAGTAAGGAGCGTAATTCGCTTTTCGAACGCCAAAAGAGGTTCGCCCTATCGACATTCACAGGCAAATAACGGAAGTATGTTGTGAAGAGATTATGAATGCAGCATCTGTGTGAAAATGATGCATCATGTTTAACAAAGAAAGATCAAACATTCATGATGAAGAACGTTATGGGGCGACATTCTCTTGTCACTGAAGCAGTCCAGAAAAAAAAATTGACGATAAAATTCGGGAGGATAGATGGTCCACCTTAGAGAGTTTGTACAGTTTTGTTCCTGAAATTTCAAGGGCCCTGCTGCATGAAATTGTTACGGATCATCTTGGGTACAAACAAATGTGTGCCACATGGGTGTGTCTCGACTCATTTCTGCGGAACACACAAAAAAAAAAAAGAATCGCAGCTGCTTTGACTTTTCTCAGTCGATATGCCAAAGATGGAGACAAATTCTTGGACCATATTGTGACTGGTGACGAGACATGGGTCTCGCATAACACACTAAAAACCAAACGCCAGTCAATCGAATGGCATCATTCGTGGTCTGCATCGAACCAAAAAAATTGCAAACCAACAATCAGCACACGGAAAGTGATGGCGACGGCGTTTTAGGACCGAATGGGCGCCCTCTTGATTGGTTCCATGCCACGAAGACATACAATAAACTCCGCAGCTTACTCTCATAAGCTTTGTCGGGTACGACGCGCCATACAGAACAAACGGCGTGGTATATTTTCCAGCGGCATTGTTCTCTTTCACGATAACGCACGCCCTCTCTCCTCTGCAACAACTCAAGGATTTCTTCAACGTTTTGGTTGGGAAGATTTCGATCATCCGGCATACAGTCCTGGCCTAGCGCCTAGTGACTTTCATTTGTGTCCTAAGCTGAAAGAGATGTTAGGTGGCCATCAATGTCACAATGAGGCCGAGCTGAAAGACGGTGTCACTCATAGTTACACATCTTAGCTGCAGTGGAGTATAACGACTGCATTGGAAAATTGGTACCACGCTATGATCATTGTTTCAATTTTTATGATGATTATGTCGAAAAGTAGGTGAAGTCTCCCTGTAAGTTGCATATAAATATTTGTTCCTTACTACTTATTGTTTTTGTTTTATAACAGAACATTCTTTACTTTCCGGACGACCCTCGCAAAATGGACCTCAGGCCTATTTGAAGTAGGAAAATAAAACATTTAATGCTCTTCTTGAGAAAGGTCCTATTTTCTTTACCTGGATTTCTCGTAAGTACCGAGTTGGTCATAGAATCGAAAACTGAAGAAGGATCGTTTTGCGACTCAACTGGATTTGTTCAAATATATAAATTACTCTAAATGTTAGGAATATTGCAGAAAAAATATTTACAGAAAAACCGTATTCATTGAATTTTAAACAGCGTATGAGACAGGACTTCAAACAGGCATGAAATAGTCAGACAAAGGTGTAGCCAGTTAATTTCGTCTAGAGGTATTTCGAAAATGCGCGGCCCGCCTGAAACTTGCTAGTTCATGACCCAACCCGGTACAGACTTTTATCATGTCTTTTACACTCTAAACTGTTCTGACATTGTTTTTATAAATATTTACAGCAAAACCGTATGCCTTGAATTTTGAACAGCATGTGTGACAGGACTTCAAACATGCATGAAGTGGTCAGACAAAGGTCTAGCCAGTTATTAGCTGTGCAACTTAATATTCGGCCCCTAACCGCACGCGATCATAGAACGTCGGCAAATGCAAATAGCTGTGTGCGATAATGGCTGATTGCAGCGCAATCCAACAGCTTTCCAGACAATCGTAAACGTTAGCAGCTGTAGTGATGAAAGGGACGAAATTTGACGGTGAAAGCAATGTCGTTCGAGAAGCAACATTGGAGGCACTGCCTCATGTTCGCATTTCAGCTGAAAAAATGTGCCGCGGACGATCAGCAAATGATCTGTGCTGTATTGGGTGAGGCTGATGTGTCCTGCAGTACGTGTAAGAAGTGGTTCCAGCGGTTTAAGCACGGGAAACTTTGATCTCCGGGATGCAGAACGTCCGGGACAGCCACAGAAAGTTGACGATGAAGAACTGGAACAACTGTTGGACGCGAATCCCTGTCGCACACAGTCAGAGCTTGCCCAGAAACTCGGAGTAACACGGCAAGCTCTTTCAATGTGCCTGCACAAGCTTGGACGGATTCAAAAGAAGGGCCGTTGGGTGCCCCACCAACTCACAGCTGCGAACAAGTCTAGGCGCTACGATGTTGCTGTGTCTTTGCTCTCCACATTCAAGAAGAAGGATTTCTCCACAAGATTTTGACCTACGATGAGAAGTGGATCCTCTACGATATCCTAAGCGGCGCAAATCGTAGGTTTATCCAAGTCAGCCTACCACCAGTACTGCCAAATCGAATATTCATGCGAGGAAGTTGTTGCGGTGCATATGGTGGAATCAGCGCGGTGTCGTACACTATGAGTTGCTCACACCTGGTGAAACGGTCAATGCTGAGCGTTATTGTCAGCAACTCATTCGTGTGAGTGACGTAATGGAGGCGAAAAGGCCATACACCGGCAAGGGCAGAAGGTCGGTCCTGTTGCTTCAGGATAACGCGCGTCCTCACACCGCGAAAACGACTTTAAACACGATCACTGACCTGGGATGGGAGATTTTATCCCACCCGGATTATTCTCCAGACTTTGCCCCGTCGGATTATCACCTCCGTCGCTCCCTGCAACATCCCCTGAGTGATACGCACTTCACTTCTGTCCAGGAAATCCACAGAAGTATTGATGACTTTATCAACTCGAAACAGCCCTCTTTGTTCCGCAGTGGCATTCGGCAGCTCCCTGACCGATGGCTCAAATTTATCCAACACGACGGGGATTATTTCATTGATTAGGTACGTATTCGATTTGCTGTAATTTGCTGTCAACGTGTCGTGCCTGGGGCCGAGAATTAAGTTGCACACCTAATAATTTCTTCTAGAGGTATTTCGAAAAAGCGCGGCCCTCCTGAAGCTTGGTATTTCACGGCCCAAACCGTTCCACACTTTCATCATGCCTCCTACCCTGTAAAATGTTCTGAAATTAACGTCACTATCGGTGATTTCTTTCGTGAAGTAGCGAACAATATTTCTCACACAACCTATTTCCGCGAAATTACGAAAAATAACCTGAGTTTCACAAACTTCTCGTATTTTAGGAAAATTCTGAATTTTCAGAACTCTTTCCGCAATTCCTTCCTTATATTGATGGTAAATTGTCGTTGTTAGGACGTGTTAAAGGAAAATTCTGAATTTTTAAAAACCATTCCTGAATTCCTTTTAGACACCGCCTGACAGGAAAAATGCCACACCACGAAGTCGTGAACGCAGCGCTATGCATACTGCAGGGTAAGTGCACACGTGCAAGTATTACAGGCTAATCGCACGAAATGTAACTTACCGGTAACTTCAGTGTACGTTACTTTCAGAAATTTTGTGTGAATTCACACCACTTATTTTTTTACAGTGTACGCAATTTATTTCAAATAGCCTATGCTGTTTAGTGCTTCCTCTGGACAAACAAAGCTTCTCTACAGAACTACCTCAGTAGTAAATGGAATGTAAAGCAGAGGTACGTGCCATTTCTCGTAGGAATTCCTCCCATTGATGACGTTAAGACCTGACTACATACTTCTGTTGCAAATGTAAACCTATTTCCTCAAACTTTTAAGAATAAACAAGGTAACCTAGATCCTCCAGTATGTAAACAAATACATTGAACTTCGCCATCGCTGTTGTAGCCAATAATTTTGCCAGAACTCGTCATGTGCCAAAGAATATTTCGTGAAACTTTGTCACCTGGATCCCCGAAGCTGAAAAGTCGTGTTGATGTAAACATTTCTCGGAAACTAGAAATAAACGCCACCTGTTTAAGTCGTTAAAGCCTACGAAGTGAAAACGGCATTTGATTTCAACTTTTAATGAAAGTAACTGACTAATTTCAGACTCTCTTACTACCGGGGTTGCCAATTTTATCTGCAATTTACCAACGTGGCAGATGTATTCTTTCATTTCTTTCAGTGACCTTATAACAAAGTAAATTTCTCTGTCATTTCTGTCCACGCCAGGATTCGAACCCGGATCCCCTCATTCCGGAATAAGTCACTCTACCAATTGAGCTACGCGGACGTTTTATTCTGATTCCTATCTGCCTTTATGTCGTGTGCGTCCTTCTGGCAGGTACATCACATCTCCTGGTACGTTACAACCTTCACTGTCTGATTATTTAGCAAGTCAGTCTTTGTCTTGTGAGTCGAAACCTTTTCCCTTAACCTATGCTAAAAAGGCATAAAAATCTTTAATCTAGGGGGAAAATGCTAAGACCAGCCCGACCTCGGAAATGTTTAATTAGTTCACGAAAAAATGCTCCGTTCGACCAGGCCGTGCTTGGGCTTTTCAGGCCGATTCAGGCATGTACAAACCGCTAATTTCATGGTTCCGAAGAGAGATAACGTCATGATTCCGAAGAGAGATAACGTCATTGTACAAACCGCTAATTTCATGGTTCCGATAAGAGATAACGTCATGGTTCCGAAGAGAGATAACGTCATTGTACAAACCGCTAATTTCATGGTTCCGAAGAAAAATAACGTCATTTTACAAACCGCTAATTTCATGGTTCCGAAGAGAGATAACGCCATTGAATCAGAAGAAAGGAGAAGCACACGGAGCTGACTTTGGTCAATCAGTAGGTTGTGACACAATCTTGGTTGTTCACATTCACTTTGCAATTTGGTAGTACACTGCCGTTGACATGACTCAGCTGACTCTTCTACAGAAGAGAAAATAGATCATAAATGTCTGACACTTTCGTAAGTGCCGGAGGATTCACACCCAAGCTACGCTGAAGTACATCTCAGACATGCTTAATGGAAGTAAGATTCGGTACCTTGGAATACCACTATCTTTTATTTTGCGAATACCACCCAGGTGGTCAAGGACTCGAAGTCGGTGGCTTCTGAGGAATTGCTCACGATGTGTCCTGACTCCAATCCCAAAAGAGGCACTGCTATGGTGCTTTTCTAGTACGGTTGTGGTGTTCTCCCTCTTACTTAAACGTAGTTTCTTTCAATTAGGAATGGTCGACTGCTTGTAGCCATACGATTTGTCTATGTTCGTCGTTAAACGCGAACCGACAAAAAGGAAAAGCTCGCGTTACCTGATGTCAGCTCGATGAGGTCGTTCATTACCCTCCAAAAATGTAAACTGTTGCGTAGTGGAAAACGGTCTGGATACTCATCATGTCTTCACATATGCCATCGGCAAATACACAGACCTTTGTTGCCACCAAGGCATGTTCCTTCCCACATCATAACTGAACATCCGCAGATCGGGATGCCAAGTTTGGTGAATATGCTGGCTGCCTGAGTGTCTCCAGTTACGAAGTCTCCGATTGCGGGAATTTAAGCCAAATCTGAAATCATTACCGCATAGGACACTTTGCACGCTTCTTGCCACAATCGATAATGTAACGCACACTGCGTCTAGAACTTTCTGATGCAGTCCATTAGGACCATTTGATGTGTTCTCACTACGCTGGTGGAGCTTCTCACAGCAATTTGGATGTGCGGCAGAACATTTTGTGATATCAACGATGGTTTACTGTGAAATACCGTTCTTCTGGTATGGTAGTGATCGTCACACGACTACGACTGTGTTAATTTACAACATCGTCTTGCATACGGCTACACTCATGGAGTCGACGTATCCCACTCTGGAATATGTGAAGAACTTCTGCAGCATCTGTCTGTCTGAGCCACGCAAGAAAGCATCCGAATAGCCTGATTATGTTATCCGGACTTTAAATGTATTCTCTGTTTTGCACAGATCTGACGGTATCATTTACAGACCAACATAGTTAAGTCACTATGTGGCAAATTGATGGTATCGAATCACAGTTATCTTGAACACAAAAATCTTCAGCTTCAATGCACGTGACACAAATGCAGAACTCCGAAATGTGCAAACCGTTGCGTTTTCTATTCTCCAAGCCACCATTCAGACTTGACAACATTTTCATAAACACACGTCGTCTGGAGTTCTGAATCGGAATATCCTTAATTCTTTTTTGAATGTGAAATGTCTCAGCAAGGTGACAGACATTCATAATTTGGAGATGGTTGAAAGTTAGTTTTCATGTCGGTATACAGTAATATCAAATACTGATCGATGTGTGCTAATTTATTAGTAGTGGTTTTTTTTTCAATCTCTGCATTGTAATTTTAATTTTCGGAGACTGAGAATTTAGTACAGATAAATTTTGAAGGTGCTGTAAGAACATTTCAATGCAATAACTTATTTGCTTTCAACCGCTAAATGGTACTTATATCTCCCTTGAGAATACGAAAGAATTACGATAAAGCGCAAATCAACGTTAAATGTGCTTTAGTAAAATAAAATAACCAGAGATAGTAAAATCAAAAAGAAAGTGAATATAGAGTATACGTTACAGGTGATCTTCCTTCTGTCTTAGAGTTGATCTTCCTTCTGTCTTCTGTCTTAGAGTTAATCGCAATCAATTATGTGACAAAATAACTGTAAAGCCGTTGCCCAAAGTCTGGTTTACTTTTTGGATACGGTTTGGATTTTAATGATCCATTATTTTCCAATTAACTGCAGGCGATCTACGTATCTGTGTAGGTAAATAAAAATGTCGACTGACCTCACAATTTTTCACTTTCCTCAAGTGTGCGCTTGGAATGTTGGCCGTCTAAACTTGTTTTTTGATAAACCCTCGAAATCGTCGCATTTACATTCCTAAAGAGCATCGAAAAAATGTCCAATAATATCATCTTGGAATTCGTATCATTCTCCTGGTAAAGAGTACGTAGGGTCTAGCAGAACGTTAAGCACTACTGAAGCGCTTCATGATACGTGATTTTAGCACTTGAAATATTTGTCGGTATACAACGCACTCACTTCCTTTCCTGCTCCCACTCTTGTCTTTTCCTCTTTTATCATCTCTTTCTCACAGATTTTATTTTTGAATTACTTTATGGAAAATGTGATAACTTTATGCAGTTTTCCAGTAAAAGCTCAAACTTCAGTTTAAAAAATCTGTACTTGCTGGATAGTGAGATTACGAATCATATTAAGAAAAATCATGTGTACTACGGTTTCCTAAGAAGCTGGAAATTTTCTGATATTTCAACTGTCACCCCGGACTCAGGTGTACAATTAAACTACGCCACCTTACGAATTATATCCATCGATGGTGGCTGTAATCAAGGTTTTGACAAAAAGAGAAATAATCATGACATCACACACACAAATAACAGTTAACAAAGTTTTAACTGTTTTATTTAAGGAGAAACAAAAATTATCTCTCTCTCTCTCTCCCTGAGCTAAATTTAATTACAACAAATACTCAACTTTTGCGCCCAGAAATAGAGAGATCAGAACAGTTTTTTTCTAACATTAAGGTGTTTTTTTGAAATACCTATTAAAGAGAAATACACTGGCATGCAATGTAGAAGTCGACAATGGTATTACAGAAGCAAAAACTCAGGAATAAGCAAGGCACGAAAGCATAAGAGCGCCTTCAATCATCCATGAACGAACGGCAGGTAGACAGCTCAGTGAAGCAAGGAAAGAGCATCTTCAATCATTCAAGGAAAAACAGTGAGAAAGCAGTTCACTGAAGAAATGGGAAGATCACCTGTAACGTATACTCTATATTCACTTTCCTTTTGATTTTACTATCTCTGGTTATTTTATTTTACTATGTAAATTATCTTCTTACTGAACGAGATATTATTTCATCCGCTGAATGAGATCTGGCAATGAGTGTAAGTCATGACGTGGTGGTAGCCAGTATAAATAGGCGCGTTCAACGATGCCCAAGGAGAGCGTTTGTTGTTGTACGGAGAGCGTTTGTTGTTGTACAGAGAGCGTTTGTTGTTGTACGGAGAGCGTTTGTTGTTGTACGGAGAGCGTTTGTTGTTGTAGGGAGAGCGTTTGTTGTTGTATGGAGAGCGTTTGTTGTTGTACGGAGAGCGTTTGTTGTTGTACGGAGAGTGTTGGTTTATTGTAAAAGAGAGCGTTTGTTTATGAGTATAGAGATCCGTTCATGTGCAAGGAGCTACGTTTTATTTGAGTATAGCTGTGTGTGATGATACCAGTAGAAGTTCATAATAAAAGGTTTTACGTAAGTACGTCTTTCTCAGTTCATAGTACTGTCAGACCTCTGTCTGGCTGTTAGGTTTATTTCAATTAATATTACTAGTAACAACCAGCATAAGACTTTATTCATCTTAATTACTGCTACAACATTACTACCAGTTATAAGTCTGTTCATTACTATTACTACACTACTAGCAGGTGACTTTATTCATGATCTTAATTAACTAGTAACAACAACCATTTGAATTCATTATAATATTCGTGCAAGCTATATTCACGATAATTAGCTTAGCTTAGTTAAAAAGCTTATTCATTATACACCTTCAATCATTCAACGGAAAACAGCGGGTAGGCAGTTCACCGAAGTAATGAGAAGAACGGCTTCAATCGGACATGGACGAACGGTGGGAAGACAGTCTACTGAATCATGGGAAGAGCACCTTCAATCTATAATAGCGAACGGCGAGTAGATAATCCCCTGAAGCATCATAAGAGCATCTTCAATCATTCACGGACGAAGAGCGGGTTGACAGTTCACTGAAGCAATCGGAATAGCACATTGAATCAGTAATAGGCGAACAACGCGTACACAATCCACTGAAGCATAAGGAAAACAGTTCAGAACCACGCCTCGGAGGCACTGTCACGCAACGGACACTGTCCCTAAGAACGGTCCGCACTTCCTTATATCCAGGGTAAAGGTCAACAGGAAGCAGCAGCCACATCGGATGACAACCGTATGATCGTATCTCCTCTCTCGTACCAAGCTGAAAACAAGAAGGTAAAGAAAAAAAGATAGGCGTCTCCATCCACACGCGAAAGGAAGAGTGAGAAAAAAAGGAAGAGTGAGAAAAGAGTGAGAAAAAAAAGGAAGAGTGAGAAAAAGATAGGCGTCTCCATCCACACGCGAAAGGAAGAGTGAGAGAGCGTCATACATGAATCAGTTAACTAATTATTGTCTCATATCATCGGCAGTGACTCATATGATCGACAGTGAGCAATGAAGGGAGAATTCATAACGCTTCTGCTTTAAAGTACGACTTTAAAGCCAGAAGCAGTTGACATGCAAATTTAGCGTTCCAGAAATCCGTCCTCTTAAGTCTCAATGATCAACGAATCATTATCTCAAGCAGACAGCCGTCAGAAAACCACCTCTCCTGCCTCTATCAAACACATAGTAACTCAACCACGATAAGAAGGACGTTATTAGCTGTACAATACATTTTATGCCTAACAAAAAAAAACGCAAAGACTGAATGTTCAAAATAAAAGGAAATCTCAGAGTATTAAAGAAACCTCTCACCTAGAAAGATTAAATAAATTTCGGAAAAATATACAAATTTAAAATGAAATGATTTCTCCTGGATAAACCCACTAGTACACAACGTCTGTTATATTCCTCTATGCTGCAAATTTGCGCAGATATGTCTCTTGAGGTTTCAGCCATCATACCCTATGATAAAGTAACACGCCGCTTGAAAGTGTTAGATTTGGAAGTAAGTTTGACAATGTTCCTTACTTTTCCTAGCCTACCATCACGTTTTGTTGAGATATCAGATTATATAATTTCAGAATATCCAAGCAAAGCCAACTGAATTGGCTTGTACAACCTATTGGTCATCCATGTAACATTTCTCAGAAAACTTGAAAATTTCATCTTCCTGAAGCGGGAAGCGAACCACGCATCTCCCGATTACAGGTCGCGTATGCTAACCATTACTACACCCAGGACAGTGAAGTTCCAAGCAACTGGAACATAGGAATCTGAAAGTCCTCAGATGATTTTGCTAGTCGAAGCACCCCAGATTCCTCATAGCGCTTTAACCCAATTCCCATCCGGACGGATGTAGGTTGGAGGTCACCCGTACTACAGATAAATCAATGAAGAAAGAAATATTCTTCCTAATACATGGAAAATCAACAGAATATTCAAGCAAAGCAAACTGAATTTGATTGTATCACTTATGAAATTTTCAAGTTTTCTGAAAAGTTTTACATAGATGAGCAGTAAGTCGTACAAGCAAATTTAGTTTGCTTTGTTTGAATATTATGTCGATTTTCCATGCATTTTACGAAAAATATTTCTTCATTGTTTTTATATAATTTCGTTCCCATTACATCGAGTACAATCTCTACAAAATGATACTTGAATACGATAAAACAGTATTTTATCTAACACACGCGTAATATCCATCCATATATTTTTGGTTTATGAGCTAATGTGCTCCGGAAAGCAAAATTATTATGACCAGCGCATTTTTATGCAGATCGTAGCAACTATAGAACGACGACGGCGCGTGTGAACTTCATGAAACAGTATAAATAATACCTGATATAGAGCTCTGTTAGTGTAACTCTTGTTCTTCAGATTGACAAAGGCCAAATCGTAATGGCCACACGACTGGTTCAGAGCATTTTCGAGACGCTAACGTGCTCACAGAGAACCGTTGTTAGTGATTTAAAAAAGTGGTTCTAGTGGGCAAAAACCACGAATTGCCGGATATGGGTTGGCCAACAACTGTTATCTTATCCGTGTTAGAGGTAATGCCAATGTGGCACCACAATAGATAACACATCGAACCCTGCTAACAAATGGGGCAGCGTAGCCTCAAGCGTCTCCATGCTCACCTAGGTTCATCGTTGAAAGCACATACAATGTCCACGCGAGCGTCAGAATCGGACTTTGAATGATTGGAAGAACGTCGTCTGGTTGGATGAATCCCGTTTCCTGTTGCACTATGTGGACGGCTGTGTAGGTGTGCGTCGTTTACCTGGGGAATTGTTGGTAAGAGGATGCACCGTGAGAGGAATACAGCCAGTGGAGGAAAAGTGATGCTTTTGGCAATATTATTTTTAGGAAACTATGACGTCACTACCTACTTAAACATCACTGCAGACCGGGTACATCCTTTCATGGCAACTATATTCCTTTATAGCAGAGCTTTTTTTCAGAAGGTAAATGCGCCATGCCACACTGCGCGGATTTTTTTAAAAAGATTAATGATACGCTCCCCGATGGCGCTGTGATCTAAGTGATGGATTCTGATCATTCGTCTGAGATGAGTCCGGGTTGGAATCCTGATGAGGCAAGGATGCTGTATTTGTCTTACGGCACTGGCTTTCTCCCTTCCAGAAAGTCAGTGGCCCTAAATTAGGGATGAGCGACTGCTTATAGCCCATAGACATCAATCCATTCGAGCATGTGTGGGTTGGTGTTGGATCATCAAATCCGATTTAAGGAAGCTCAATCACGTAATTTATAAGAGCTAAATGATTTGCTATTAACGTCCATGCTTCGGCCGGTAAGAAATGTTTTAGTGACACGTAGGGGAACCAACATCATATTAGGCAGGTGCACTGTAAAAACTTGCAGTGTCAAATTACGGTAGATACACCGGCAGCTGAGTGGCCAGTCAATAAACCGTAATTTTACAGTACCATACCGTAATGCCATTAATATGTCTAATGCCTGGGAAATAAAAACGTCTAATGACCATAACGTTCCTTACCAAGCTTAATGACAAATTAATAATAATACATATTATTTTCATTAACATGTCTAATGGGAAATAAAAACGTCTAATGCCGTAATGTCCATTAATATGTCTAACGACAGGGAATAAATAATATGTCTACTGACCGGGAAATAAAAACGTGTTGCCCATAGAGGTGTTGCCAATCGACTGAATGCGCATGAAAAAGCAGGTATGTAACCCCTTTAAGAAAAACGTTGCCAGATTGTCAAGGTTAAAATACAGTAACAGTTTAAGCACCGTGAACATGTAGTTTATCTACCAAAAATTTATGGTTGACCGCCAGGTGGCGTGCTTACGATCTGTAAACCGTCTTAATCCGGATAAAACGCTGACTATTCGCGGTATTTTTTTACAGTGTGGTTATGATATCTCTGCTTTTCGGTGAGTAATATTATATTTAATGTCCGCCCCACTGTACAAGGCTTTGCCAGATATTCAATCTCTCGTTCTGAGATGGGACCGAGTTCGAATCCAGATGAGGCATGGCTGGTGTGTTTCTCTTACGGCACTGGCTATTTCTCTTCTCTGGAACCAACGGTCTCAGATTTGGATCGTCAGACTGCTTCTAGTTCACTGATAGTTTTTGTATGTAGATCATATGTAGAGGATTTTAGGAAGGGAGTGTCTGACCCCAGGTCTTAAACAACCCTTAGAAATAGGAAGCTAGGAGATTTGGGCTTGAGTTTTCGATAGGAAAGTGACACGGGATCGAGGTAGAAAGGTGAAGGAAGACGCCCTTATTTATTACAGGGGGCCAGTACCCGGGGCCCCATGGCTTAACGTATCGATCCAACGCACGGTGGATATTTAGTGGATCGAGTGTTCGTACCTGCGTGGGATAGAACCCGAGGTCTTCTCCGTGGCAGTCAGGAACGTTAGCGGCCTAAACAAACTTTATAGTTAAATAAATTTGCAAATTTCTGTGTTGTCTGACTGATAAACAGCACTGTACGGCTCTGAGGATGAATCTGAAGCGTTAATTTTATTTCGATGGAATCGATTTTAGCAATTCTTTATTTTGAACTAATTATATTGCGAGCCAATTAACTTTAGCAGTAGCTACTCGTCTATCACCAGTTCTGCGACGTGAAAATCGGGTTTACTTCGATCTGACAACAGCCACTTAATGAGGTATAACTTTAACAGAGCGTGATAACTGGAAAGAGACTAACGGCATGGAATTGTGCGATCGCTTTCACTGTGTTCGCATCTTTCCGTATAAACGCCAACACCAACTGTAGCTCCGATCAATTCCTCCAGCTCAAGAGAAAGATACACGAAGCTTCTCATTTCAATTGCACTAACAAAGCATCCTCCCTTTCAAAGCCTTTTCCCTCTCGACTCCCAATTGATCGTGGACAATGGCTATAAGCAGAAGTGTGATCTGGACAATAACTTCATTGTGTACATGATCAACAACAAGAACAATGCACAGCTAAACTCGAAACAACATCTTCACAATAAACTATATGCACAAAAAGCCGATATTCCATTCATTTTTGTGCCTGTGAATTGAGCGTTGGCTATTATTCTTTTGGAATAAACATTTCCTAAATTTGTGCCATTTGTTTTACCCGGAAGTGTTATCCTAACAAATAAGGAACTAGTCTGCCGAAGTAATTTTAAAGCGTGTAAATCTCTTATTGACCTTTTGCGACAAGAAAGAGGAACGCATTAAAAGCAAATGAATGCTAAATTTCCTGAACAAATAATAAAATTTATTGAAGTAAAAAGTGCATAAATTTCCCCCAAAAAACAGTGGTGCGGAATTTTTCTTTTTTAATTGGAATTCTAGAAACGATATTGAACAGCAGTTTAGATGCTGCGAGATTGATAAAAGAACACTTCCTTTTTAAGTTAATTCTGAGCTGAGAGCTTTGATGTAAACACTAGAATTTTTGTTTTGAAGGATTCTACCAAACAAAGACGAATATTTACTACAGAGAACTTATTTGCAATGTCGGCTTAAATGTTAGTGCGGGGTGATGCGCATTAAAAGTGGTGCTCTCCACATGATAATTAAACCTTATGCAAAATTGTGACGTAGCTACCGAGTTCAAACCCGCATCCATCTGTTCCTGGGCAGAATGTTTTCCCAGTTAAGTTACAAGGACGGAATTTATCGCTGTAATGTTGCTGTTTTGACTTGTGCTTCACCTAAGTGAAAATCCTCCAAATACGTGGCGTCATTTAATAAACAAAGACATCGCTCATTCCCCACGCATTAGCAACACATACCAACCAAAAAAATGTTATTTGGTCACCGCTGAGGATCCGTAACCCAGATTTCTCGATATCTAGCAGAGCGCGTTAGCCTTCCACCACGGTCGCCAACAATCTACGGCGCTATGTGTGTTTTTCTGTCAGCATCTGACATCATAAATCCGTAAGGTTGGGTCAGCTACTGTGACGTCTTCATCTGGTGAACATTAACGGCACTGGATATATATAATTATAGCAGTTAAATACAAAAGGCGAGATCCAAAGTGAAAATCCTCCAAATACACGTCAGTTAATAAACAAAGACATCGCTCTTTCAAAGTTTTAGCAGCACATAGTGGTGTAAGGCTAACGAGCTCGGCTAGACATCAAGCGAACTGGGTTTCAGATTCCCAGCGGTGACCGAAAACAATTTTTCGGTTGCTATGTGTTGCTAAAACGTGAAAAGGGCGATGTCTTTGTTTATTCACTGACGCCACGTATTTGGAGGATTTTCACTTTGGATTTAACAGTTATAATTAATACACTGCTGGACAATTGCTAAGGACGGATCATAAACGGCTATATAGCGCATAAAAAAGTAAGTGTGGTTGGATGCCAAGTGAAATAAAATAATATCTGAATGCCAGGACATTACAAGAAAGACAATTTATTGTGCTCTGAAATCCAGAAGGCTTTGGAACGTGTTCAAGGGACAAACAGGCCATTTTGTGCAGAATACGTGAACGTGAAAAAAATGCAATTACCGAACACAGGCGTTCCGGCGTAAGATGTCAATACGGGATATGGCCACCATGGAGGGCGATACAAGATTCCACACGTCGTGTCATGCTTTGCACAACATTATCAAGCAGCTGTTGGGGTAGTTTATCCCATTCCTCTGTCAGTGCACGGATGAGGGTGTCCTTGTATATTGGAGGGCATTGGCGACCAGCAAGACTCCTCCCCAAAGCATCCCACACATTTTCAATGGGATTCAGATCTGGAGAACGTGCTGGCCATACGAGGCGTTGAATATCCTCGCTCTCAAGACACTCCTTTACAGCGACTGTTCGATGACATGTTGCGTTGTCGTCCATGAAAATGAATCTATCACCGTCAGCACCACGGAACAGCGAACATGAGGTAGCAGAACATCATTAATGTATCGTTGGCCAGTCATAGTCCCAGTTGGAAGCACATAGAGGGACGTACGGCCATTGATCATGATGCCAGCCCATACCATGACACTACATGTCGGATATCGGTCCCTTTCCTGTATGTTTGCTGGACAATATGCAGTACCACTATCACGCCAGATCAGTTGTCGTCGACAATCAGACGACAAACTGTATCTACTCTCATCTGGAGGACAGCAGACCAGTCGTTATCAGTCCAATTGCGATGTTGATGGCACCATTGCAAACGGACGGTACGGTGACGTCTGGACAATGGGATGCACACAACAGGACGGCGGGCGTATAGTCCTCCTTCATGCAAACGTCTGGCGACAGTTTTTCGGGAGATCCGCTTGCCAGTAGCAGCCATAAACTGATTTGCTACCTTACTAGCTGTGCTGCGCCGGTGTCTTTTTGTTGATAGCACTATGTACCGATCTTCTGCAGGTGTCGTACTACGAACACGACCTCCCCCGTGACGTTTGCTACACTCTCCATTTGTTTGAAATGATTTCCAAAGCCTTGAAACAACACTGTGGTTGACGTCGAACTCCCTGGCAACATCTGTTATTTTTCGCCCTTTTTCAATCTTGCCAATAATACGGCCACGCGTAAAATCATCTAGGTGATGTCGGGAAGACATACTGAAAATTGCAAGTTCGTCAATTGATTCTTTCCCTTTCAACTTTGCGTTTGAACAACAACGGTCAATACGCTCCAAATCCTTTATATCTCTTATCAGCGCTATGACGTCACGAACAGGTACGCCAATCCAAAATTTGCATACGCACAACATGTCTTACTGTACCTCGCACTTATGCTAATTTCCACATTTTCCTGCCTTCCATTTTATGGTTGCTATCGTTGCTATTGTCATCCGTCCTTTAGCAATTGTCCGGCAGTGTATATAGCCAGTGCCGTTAGTGCCCACCAGATGGAGATGTCTCAGTAGCTGATCCCATCTTACGGATTGATGATGTCAGAAACTGACAGAAAAACACACATAGCGCCGTGGATTGTTGGCCACCGTGGTGTAAGGCTAACGCGCTAAATATCAAGAGATCTGGATTCTGATCCCCAGCGGTGACCGAATAACAGTATTTCGGTTTCTATGCGTTGCTAAAACGTGGAAAGAGCGATGTCTTTGTGCTTCACCTCTTATAGTATGTCTCATGTATCTCCGTTCTTGATAAAAGGGCTGGGACTGAGTAATTTCTTTTCCAGTCAGCCGGCAAATCATGCTTCTAGTAGCTCGCTGAAGAAGACTGAATTCTGATTAATTCCAGACGATGTGTAGAAGGAACATCACACATTTTTCGAAGCAAAGAAGGAACCCCAACTAATTCCAGGGAACGCATGGAATGTACATCATATAACTTTCGAAGAACCCAACGGGCCTGTAGATACATTTCCACAATCGAGCGCCACTGTGAAAACACAAATTTTGCCGGTGGGTGGCCTCGAACCAACATCCTCCTGCTCCGGAGCCAAATGTTTTCCCTATTAAGCTGCACCGACGAAATTCATACCTTCAATTTGGCCGTCTTGACATGTGCTTCACCTCTGTGGTTCGTTACAACCTCAGAGGGCAGGTGTCAAAACGGCCAACTCGCAGCGATATGCTTCGATGATGCAGTTCAATAGGTAGGAATAACTGACTTCACAGAAAGAAGATCTGGGTTCGAATCCCATCATCAACAAGTAAGGCTACATTTTCACACTGACGCCCGAAAGTAAAATGAATCTCCTGGCAGTAAGATTTAGGAAAAGCGCGTTATATTTCTTCCACGCATCGTCAGGAATTAACGAGAATTCCTTCTTCAATGCCTCAAAAAATGTATGATATTTCTTCCATACATCTTAGCTAGCTACTTAAAGCAACATTTTCTTGCTGACCCGGAAACTACGATTCCGTTCCAGCCCATTCTCACGGGGGGGGAGGTAGAGGGCCTATATATGTGGCGTACCTACCAGGGAAGTGACACACATGGCAAGACGGCTTATTTGCAGCGATAAGCTTCGTCGGTGTAGTTCAAGAAGTAGAATATCTGACCCCTGGGAAAGAAGAAGTGGGTTCGAATCATAACACCGGCGAAAAGGGATTTTCTTCACACAGTGTTTAACGATTAAATTATCCTCATGTAGAACAAGTTACAAGGATAATATGTGAGAACAACTTGAAAAACGAATGGGAAGCATATATTTTGGTTGTTTCTTGATTTAACGACCCAGTGGTCATCTAAGGTTACAATGATCCCTCCTTTCTTGTCTTAGGGTCATGTTTCGAGGGAAGTAATAGTGTCAGCGGCACAAAACATATCCATACCACATCCGGGAATTGAACCTGGCACCAAATTGGACAGCTGGCCAGAACCATGCGTTCCTGACTACTTGATCCCCGAAGCAGCAGGAAGATGATTCCAAATTAGTTATGAATCTGAAATTTAAAGTTCCTAACTGTTATAGTGAAAATATTCTGGAAGGAAATTGAAATATCTTTGAAGGTAAATCAAGTACTCATGTTGAAATTTTCAGAGCCTTAAGCAACAACATAAGGCCACCCCGGTGGCGCAGTGGTCTAAGGCGCTGGCCTATGATCATTCGTCCGTAAGGGGTCCGGGTTCGAATCCCGGTGAGGCATGGATGTTGTGTTTGTCTTACGGCACTGGTTCTGCCCCTTCCCTGGAACCAGTGACCCTAAATTAGGAACGGGCGACTGCTTATAGCCCATTGAGTTGCTCACGGTGGTCGTTAAACCTCAAAAAAAAAGAAAAAACGAATGGTCAATTGTGAATTTAAAGATTATTTAGAAATTGGCAGAAAAAAATAAAATGTATGCAATCATTCTTGCAGAACAGGCAGGAGATATTTCGCTAAATAAATCGCAAGCTCGGGACAGGTTTTGGTCAAATTGCTTTTAAATTCGTGCGCGTGTCGTTCTTAGTCATTCAGCACATTCCAGTCGTTCGTTCCTGTTCACGCAAGATGACAAATTGCAGCGATCTTTCTTTTTCACGCGTCAGTCAGTTATGCTCCATGTTGCACCCGTTGCATGAGCTCATGTTTCTTATGCCTATTGCTTTAACCTCTTCATACAGCGTGACAAAGACAAAATTCTGGACTAAACGTGAAGGAAGCAATGCCCCATCCAATTCCACGATACATAAATTGACAGGAAAACTGAAGACGGAGTCTGTTCGATGACGGTGGATCGCATCGTATGCATGCCCTTGTTTACGGTAGTGGGTTTGCACGCTATGTTGGAGCAGTCTCCCGGAAAATTCTTGCAAAGAGTACCCAACTATTGAGGTACTTTTATTTCATATTTCAGGGAACTGCGAACAAGACAGTCAACTCATTAATGGAATCACAGGAGGCGAAGCGAATTCGCCATTGCAAGGTAGCGATTTTTTATGTAGTATCTCGATATTTCTTCGGGTTGAGGGTAAATGGAGTTAACGTCCACCATGAGCAACGTGGTGGGCTATTAGCAGTCTCCCGTCGCAAATTTAGCTCCGTTAACTCCAGGAAAAGGAAAGAGTCAATGCCTTCAGACAAACGATGCGTAACTAGTATTCGAACCCTGACATATCTCGGACGAACGCACTCGCTTAGACACTTCTGCTGCCCTTATTTACTCATCAAATTTATATTTAGGAACAGAATATATAAGACCAAAAATATATTTAAAATTTATAATATATCCTTAATTAAAAGTAAAGAATGAAATACACTCACAGACAATGACATTTGCGCGCCTACAAGAAAACATGGTACAACCGTGAAACTTTGCAAATAGCTGGAGTGCGTGCTGGTATGCAAACGATCCACGTTCGGAACGAGTGCCCATGACCGCACACCCTGTGGTGGAGCTTCAAGCACGAATCGGCAGTCTTACAAACCGGCGTGTAGTCGATGCACCATGAAAACAAAAAGCACTGGCCAACCCAACGGGCCTGTAGACACCAGAGACGTCGATCTACGGAACTTATGGAATTTGGGAGAGTCTGGATTATCGGGGCTGAAAACCGCAGCGTGCTGGCCAGCCGTATAGGTCGCCACGTGAATCGTTCTGACCTACCGTCATACTGTGTTGGGAGCAGTTGACACGTCCGGCACTGCCACACGGCGGAGCGGTTCAGGACGGACCAGGAAAACCAGCGGTAGAGAGGATGGACGGATTGTGCACCAGCCATGAACGGATCCCACGGGGACCTGGTGCACTATACAGGAAGATGTAACGGCTATTGTGTGCCCACGAGCCGTTTCCGGACGTCTCGCGGAAGCGAATCTGCGATCCCAGCGCCCCTTGCGTGTGCTGCCATTAACACCGGAACGTCGCCGGTTCCGTGTGCTCTGGTGCCAGGCCAGAGTGACGTGGAACGCCACACACTGGCAACGTGTGGTGTTTAGCGATAAGTGCCGCTTCGTTTTGGGGACAGATGATCATCGTGTTCGCGTGTGCAGGTACCCGGATCGACGACACGATCCCAACCTCGCTCTCGAGCGCCACAGCTCCCCCACTGCAGGCCTTATGGTCCGAGTAGCCATTGCCTTCGATAGCCAATCAACTCTAGTAGTGTTACGTGGATCATTTCGACTGACCATTGGTATTCGCATGAGATCCTACAGCCCCATGTGCTCCTATTCCCAGTAGGGATTCTAGGTGCGCTATACCAGCAGGATAATACCCGCTCGCACACGGCACGGATTGCCCAGGACTGCTTACGTTATGACCAGACACTTCCATGGCCTGCCTGCTCCCCGGATATGTCCCGTATCGAGCATGTGTGGGACCAGTTGAAACGCCTGCTACCGCAGTGCCGTATGGTGCGGGATTTGGAGCACGCCGTACAGCACGTGTGCGCCATTCTGCCGCACGACAACATCAGGCGTCTGTTCGCCTTCATGTGAGACCGAAGTGCAGCATGTATCACTGCACGAAGTAGTGCGGCGCCCTCTTGAAGATGACCGGACTACGTGTCACAGATCCCTTCGTAATTGTCCTGCAGCTCTGTTCTTGCCATCATGTGTATCATTCATCTGTATCATTACGTCCATTAAATTTCAGTTCAATCCGATGCTTCCTTCTTGGTGCGCAAATTTCATTGTCCGTGAGTGTATGCCAGAAAGAGAAAGAAATTTGGTAAGCCTTAAACAAATTTAATAATGAGATCTGTGTGACAGCGAATGAGTTAGTAAAATACCTGTTTCCTAAAACCAGTACAGAGGACAAGAACACATTTTTTATTATGTTTTAGGTGTTTGGTCAAATATAAGAATGTAAATCCATATGATAAAGGACAGGATTAGAGTATATTTAGACACTCTAGTCAAATTCACTAGATCTCAAAGAAAAAAACATGATTTAGTATTTTTATGCTTCCTGAAAGTATTTAGGAACACAATCTGAAAGGGAAGGAGCAGATTTAGTATATTCGAGCGTTTCAATCACATTTAGGAAAGTAGTTGGCTTCTTAATCGAATAGTACACTTAGGCTTTTTAATCGAATATATGTATAACATTTTTGAGAAAAAGAAATGCGTCAGTATATCTGAGTTCTTATAATATTATCTATGAGCAAAATTTATGAGGAAGTGTTTAGTATACCTAGGCTTCTTTATAGGAAGAATCTGCGAGATAGGAAAATGATTTTGTTTATTTACGGGCCCCTAGTCAAATTTAGGAATGGAATCTATCAGATCCGGAAATGATTTAGAATATTCATGTTCCGTAATTGAATTTTGGAATACAGCTTCAAGAAAGTGAAGTGATTTTGCATATTTAAAAACTGTTGTTCATGGAATTTGATCGAGAAGTAATAATAAATTTTAATGGTTCAGCTTTTGATAACGATTCGTAAAACCATTTCTTTGCCTTGTTATTAAACACTTTTTTTAAGTAGAGTACATGCAGTAGTAATTTCAGTAATTAGAACATCTGTGAGTTCTCCTTTCCAGCGATCATGATTTCTCAGAGTGGATGATATCGATTGCCAAGGGTCGATACAAATGTTCAGTGGTCGAAAAGTTATCTATTGGTCAACAAGAGATCCATCTAGGCTTATCTTTATCGATCTTCTCAATGGAGATAAGGATAACGTTCTTGGCTTTGCTTTGGAACAAAATATGGGTGTCTGTATAGCCCAATTTTTTATTCGCTGCGTTTCCCTTGAGTACTTCTGCAATGGTGTTCGAAAATCGTATAAAACGCGATGCGCAATTTATTGTAACTTTAGGAATAAAACAGTGAACACGAAATGCTATTACCCTTGGTAAGAATATTTTTCATATATTTGGAATTATTTTCCATTTTCAAGGTTTATCGACTTCTACGAGTGAAGTGCGGGGTCATCCGTTGCCAGTTCGCGCACACTCGTTGCAGTCATGGAGCTTACTGGACAGCCTCACTACATATGGTTTATACGGAACTTGAGCCAGGGTTCAGCTCAAACGATTAAACACAAGTTAGTAAAATCATGCAATGCATTGATTATGATACACTTTCCAACATACCAGAAATCATTACTCAAGTTATGAGAATAATGACTGTAGAATAAATATCGCTCCTAAGCCCTGACCCTTGATCCCATTTCGATGATATTCAACAGAACCGGTTAAGTATACTTCCGGAACAACATGATAAAGTTTTCTCGCAATCGAAGCACTTTTAGCCAAGTTATGAGGATAATGGCTATTGAATATATCTTGCTCCTGTGTTCTCACCTTTGACCCCATTTCGCCCATTTTAAATAGGGTTCGTCCCCGTGTGGTCCCCTACTACATACTTAAATTCCGTCGAAATCGAACTATTTTTACGCAAGTAATGAACTATAAGGGCAATGGAATGGATCCCGCTCCTATGTCCTAATTTTTTACCCCCATTTCTCCCATTTTCAATAGGGTTCGTTCCCGGGAAGTCCCCTACTACATACTTAAATTTCATCGAAATCGAACCATTTTACGCATGTTATGACGCGTACGGGCAATTGAATGGATCCCGCTCCTATGTCCTGACCTTTGACCCTATTTCTCCCATTTTTAATAGGATTCTTCCCCGGGAGATCCGCTACCACATACTAGAATTGCATCGAAATCGAACCATTTCTACGCAAGTTATGATGCATAAGTGCAATTGAATGGATTCCGCTCCAATATCGTGGCTTTTGATTCCATTTTGCCCACTTTCAATGGGGTTCGTCCCTAGCTAGTCCTTTGCCCCATACCGAATTTTTTAGAAATCGGAACATTTTTACGCAAGTTATGGCACATAAGAGCAATGGAATGGATTCCGCTGCTATGTCCTGACCTTTGACCCCATTTTCCTCATTTCCAATAGGGTTCGTCCCGAGTTGGTTCCCTACCACATACTAAAATTTCATTGAAATCGAACCATTTTTACGCGAGTTATCGTGCTGAGAAGCGGACAGACGGTCCGACGGACGGACAAAGTTAGAGCATATTAAAACTACGGTTGAAAAGCGTAAACAGGCATGTACCTCAGACTTCTCGGAAATCGCGGTGGCGTGTTTATGTAATACGTGCATGAAACTGAAATTTTAATAAACTTTGGTATAAATTCTTATTTTTTTTATGTATAAAACAAAGTGGAAAATGAGAAATGTGAGTGTCTCCGCCCTTGAATTGTGCGACCAATTTTAAATGACTAAGAGATCTGAAAATTGGTATGCCGATAGTTCATAAGGTTTGAATACCTAGATAACTTCAATAACCGAAAGTATCAAAATGGCGGTTTTTTCATATTGTCTGCCTGAATTTTTCGCGAATTGTTTGACCACTTTTAAATGACCAAGAGATCTAAAAATCGGCATGCTGATAGACTTTATGGTCCGTAAACCTAGAAAAGTCTGAAAGCCAAACAATTCAAAAGGGTGGCTTCCTTTACTGTTCGAAATGAAGATAGTTTTAAATATAATTATGCCAAAAACGCTAAAATGCTGTAAAAATTAAATTAAATTCTGATTTAAAATAAGGGGTACCAAAGCCTGCTACCGTTTTACGTCAAACCGTACGCATTGACGTCATGACCCTGTTCTAAACTGAAAGAAAGTTACGAATCTTAAATTATTTTTCTTTCACTTAATTACTTTTCTGAAAAACAATTGAATTAGAGACAGCTGGCGTTATGCAAATGTAGCGCTGTGGGCGGCTCTGTAAACGGAAACGACATGACGTAAGCAGCTATCCGACAATATAAGGAGTGATGCGACGGGAATCAGTAAGAGTCGGACGCCGTATGGGAAGACGAAGGATTAAGCGCATTTGATCGTGGGAAAATTGTCGGGGCCCGACGAATGCGTCACTCCATCTCGGAAGTCCTGCAGGCACGGGGATTTCCACGAGCCACTGTGCCACGGGTGCACCGTGAGTACATATCGAATACGATAAAACCATCCCTGAAAGGGCCAACTGCCGTGCACAACAGCGTGTGGATGAGCAGGGGTCATCGTCGGTTAGCTCGCATTGTAACAGCGGATAGACGGGCCACAGTGCAAGAAATCACTTGGGAATTTAACGCTGGTGCACAAAAACGTGTGAGCAGCCACACCATCCAGAACCATCTCCTCGCTATGGGTTACAGAAGCCATTGTCCCACGAGGGTACCGCTGCTGACGGCACATCACAAAGATTAGTATGGGTGCGGGAACATCGCCACTGGACCCTAGACATGTGGGATAATGTTGCATGGACTGAAGAGTCATGATTCACGTTAGCACATGCGGATGGCAGGATACGAGTACGTCGCAAACCACATGAAGCGATGGATCCTTCTTGCCAGCAGGGTACTCTTCAAGCTGGTGGGGATGGCAGTCCTCGTCTGGGGACTGTTTACGTGGACTCAAATGGAACCCTTGGTACGTGTGGCATCGTCCCTCACAAGTCAACATTTCTGGGATATCCTGGACAACCATTTGCTCCCGTTTGTGCGTCTTCAACATCCCACTGGGGACCTCATCCTGCAACAAGAAAATGCAGCTCCCGAAGTGTATCCGAATGGTTGGATGAACACTCCACAGACGTGACCTCGCTTCCTTGGCCAGATAGGTCACCTGACCTCAGCACATCTGTGATGCCATCGAGAGAGATGACCCCCATCCATCAAATCTTCCTGAACTGTGGGAGCTTGTTTAGGGGTCGTGGATCCGTATGGCTTCCCAACGCTTCCGATGTCTTGTCGAGTCCATGCCGAGACTAATCGCCACCGTCGTCAGGGCGAAAGGTGGTGCTACACGTTACTAGGCAGGTATCTCTAATTCAATTGCTCTTCAGCGTATATTACAAACTCTTCAGAATACAGAGTGGAAAGATGAATCTTTACGTAATATGTGATCAAAACGAAATTATATTTCGGTCATTCAGTTATGGGGGTTACTTGTATATCTTCACGCCAGAGCAACCAAAGAAATTCAAAATGTTTTGTTATTCCAACTGTTTGGTGTTTAAGGGGCGAATGTTACCGTTAAAACTGCACATACACCACGTGACGACAATGAATACTGTGTTAGTTTCGTATCGGACAGCCACTTTCGCTCATATTAATAGTACTGTCCTATTTGTACGAGACTTACCTTGTTCGGTACGTAGGTGGAACTAAACTACCGTTCAGACATCCTGCGAGCAACAAACAGAGTGCACATGGAGACATACTGACATTAAGAAAAAACTTACCATAAGTTTTGACATTGAAAGAAAGTTTTTATTTATTGTGGGGTGTCTGTCCACACGTCATTTATGGACACCCTGTGTTTAAGAAATGAAAAACATGTCTATCCAGGTACTTTAGGTACAAGGACTTTGAACTTCCAAATTTGCTATGAGCGATTAATTCTGTAGTTGAAATTTTTAAAGAGTATTAAAAAATGTAGGCATATGAGGTACCTATTTCGCACTTCTTTGTAATACAGATATTATGTTAACTGCGTGGTTTCCATTTTTGAAATCTTTAGAAGTGAAAACATCTATGAAATAGTCAATGTTCATAATAAACATGTGCATTTCTTATCTTACTTTTGTCGCAGCAAGCGCGTTGTATTCCATTTTGTTATGTGGTCCGCAATTCAGAAAATTTTGGATACCGTGCGCTAGAGAAATAAAGCTGTTCTACAGAACAGAACTGCCTCCGTAATAAAGAAACGGTAACACATAGAAACATCGCATTTCTCGTAGGAATTTCTACTACAGAAGAACAGTTTAGACTTGACTACATACTTCTGTTACAAATGTAGACAGTTTTCCTCTTCTACATTTAAGTAGCCTCGATCCCCAATTTAAAGAAATACTTCGAACTTCCTCATCTCTGTTAAAGCCACGAATCGCGCCAAAAGCTCATTTGTGTTTCGGTTTCGTGAAGTTTAAGACCCAGTTCATGCAAACATTTATTGGAAAAGAAAAGAAAAAAAACATGTGTTTTACTCGCTGAAGCTGAGGGAGTAGAAACACAATTTGTTTGCAACATTTAACTCTTTCACTCCCAAAGGAAATATCATCATCATCATCATTGTCAACCATTATCAATCCACTGCTGGACGAAGGTCTCCCCAAGTTTCCTCCACAACGGTCTGTCTTGTGCCAGTCTCCTCCATGCCACCCCTGCATACTTTCGAATTTCATCCACCCATCTCCCATGTGGTCTTCTTCTGGGTCTTTTCCTGTCCCTTGGAATCCAATCTAAAATTTCGGCTGTCCATCGATGATCTCTCCTTCTGGCAGTATGTCCAGCCCATTGCCATTTCAGGGATTTAACTCTGATCATGATGTCTTCCACTCTTGTCATTTTTCGGATCCACGAGTTCCTCTTCTTATATTTCCTGGTTACACCAAGCATGCACCTCTCCATGCTGCTTTGAGTTGTCTGCAGCCTTTGTATGTCTCTTTTAGTTAAGGTCCACGTCTCTGCACCATACGTAAGCACTGGAAGGATGCATTGATCAAACACTTTTCTTTTAAGACATAATGGCATATTGCTCTTGAAAATTATGCTGTTTCTTCCAAAAGCTCTCCAGGCAAGTTTTGTACGCCGATTAATGTCTTCATCAATGTGACCCTCACTTGATATCTGCTGTCCAAGATAAACGTACGTGTCTGTTATCTCCAGCTTTTCTCCATCAATCGATAAATCTTCATTTCTTGTAAAAGCATTGAACATCACTTTTGTCTTCTGAAAGTTAATTTTTAATCCCACTTCTTTACTCTTGTCAGCAAGTTCCTGGATAATACTCTGCAGCTCTGATGGGGTAGTTGCAAAAATGACTATGTCATCAGCAAAACGAAGGTGGGTTAGATAATCTCCATTAATCTTTATCCTCTTGTTTTCCCAGCTCAACGACTGAAAAACACCCTCCAATGTGGCATTAAAGAGCTTCGGAGATATGGTGTCACCTTGTCTCACTCCCTTTCCAATTTTTACGTGTGTTGTATTTTCAAACAGCCTAATCTTTGCACTTGCATTTTCATAGATGTTATTAATAATATCAATGTATGCATCTTCAATACCGCAGGTTTTCAGAGCCATTGTAACTGCTGATGGTTTCACCGAATCAAAGGCTTTTTCATAATCGATAAAAGCCATGCACAATGGAAGTTCATATTCCCTCGCTCTTTCAATTAGTTCTCTCAGCACGTGGATATGATCTATTGTGCTGTAGTCACTTCTGAATCCAGCTTGTTCTCTCGGTTGAGCCATGTCCAGTGTTACCTTCAAGCGGTGTGAAGGAACCTTAGTGAAGATTTTATAAACTACTGATAGGAGGCTGATAGGTCTGTAGTTTCCGAGATCCTCAATGTCACCTTTCTTATGTAGCAGGATCATTGTAGCGGTGTTCCAATCCTCAGGAATCTTTCCTTCATTAAGGCATCGAGTGAAAATTTGGGCGAGTACTGTTTCGATTTCTCCACTTGCTTCTTGTATGATGTCTACAGTAATTCCATCTTCTCCTGGAGCTTTTCCCCTCTTCATGTTCTTGATTGCATGTGCAACTTCTGCTGGAAGGACTGGAGGAACTCTGGTACTGGTATCTTTCATGATGTCTGGAGTGCATGTATCATCCCTTTCATATAATTTGGAGTAGAAATCTTTCACTCTTGTCAAAATTTCGCCTCTATTTCTTGTTACAGAACCATCTTCTTTTCTCAGTGCCATAATCTGTTTTCTTCCCTTACTGAGATGTTCCTTTGCTATCTTTAGGCTTTGGTTGTTTTCAATTGTTTTCCTCACTAGTTCACAGTTGAATTTTCTTACGTCTTCAGTGATACTTTTTCTTACTGTCTTGCATAGCTCTATATATTCCACTTTGGAAGTCACATCTTCTTTAGTTGTCCTCATCTCTCTTCTTTTTTGCATCAACATTTTCGTTTTTCCTGATAATTTATTTACATGCAACTTGTTCTTAGACCCAGCTAATTTTGTTGCTGTTTCCATAAGAGCTTTGGTTACTTTTCTGTTAACTTCACAGATGTCCACTTCTTCTGATGTTAGGTATTCTAAAACAGAGAACCTGTTCTTCAGTTCCAACTTGAAGGTATTATGGTGTTTTTTAAGGTTGGTTGTGTCAATAGATTTTGTTTGTCTTATGAGCTTGCCACGTTCAAGTTTAGTGTTGAGGTGCATCTTACATCTCACCAATCTATGGTCACTACCTGTGTTGAACTTGTTTAGCACACTGCAGTCTTCTATGACGAATTTTTTGTTACACATAATAAAATCAATTTCACTTGTCGACCCATTTGGATGTCTCCAAGTCCATTTCCTGTGTGGCTTTTTCTTGAAAAAGGAGTTCAAGATGAAAAACCCTTCTGCCTCTGCAAACTCAACGAGAGTATTTCCACGCTTGTTTCTGTTGCCGTGACCGAATTTACCTACTGAAGTTTCATTCTGTTGCCGTTGCCCTATTTTTGCATTGAAATCTCCCATAATTATTTTCAAATGCTGCTTACCTTTATTATTTAGATGACAAATTTCCTCATAAAATTCTTCAATTTCTTCTTCAGGATGACTTGTGGTGGGTGCATAAGTTTGAATAATCTGAGCCTGGTATCTTTTCGAGAGTTGAATAACAAGTCGTGCAGCTCTGTCAGAGGAACTTTCAACTTCTACCACTTTATCCTTCAGTTTCTTGTTTATTATAAGTCCAACACCACTAGTTCTGCCAGTATCTGTCCCACGATAGTAGAAGAGATGTCCACTTTTCAGTTCGATGAGATCTTCTCCTTTTCTCCTTACCTCACTTAGCCCCACGATGTCCCACTTGATCCTTTGTAGTTCCTCTTCCAATTCAAGAAGCCTTGAATCAGAAGATAAGGAGCGTCCATTGTACGTAGCCAAGGTCAGCATCAGATGGCAGCCTAGTCCGGTCCTCCGGGGATTCTTAGCACCCTCTGCCTTCATGTCGCACTGGCAGCTGCCTTGGCCAGGTACATTCCAGCTGCCGGAGACTGAGGGCCAAGATTTAAGTTGTGGAATCATTTTGGAGGGGTTTGGCCATAACTCACCACGCTGGCCAAGCCGGTTGGTGAGTGTGGGATAGAATTTCCTCTAATCCCGGTGGTATAGTTATACCGCTATTGGCGGTCGTCAGAGCCTCTTTAGTGGGAACATGATGCACCACGAGAAGGCGGGGTTGACATTTGTCAAGGAGAGGCTGTGGTGTTACGCATCACCTGACCTTACATCCCAAAGGAAATATATCACAGAATATAGTAAAATGCAGTGAAATCTCATACCTATATTAATATTAGAATATCAACAGGCCGATAAACATTGAGCGCCACTCGTAAAAGGAAAAAGTACGAAGTATTATTGTTAGAGGTACCTCTATATAATAGTATAATACATAATACCACTGAGACAGATATGTCCTACCTAAAGCTACCAATGGGACATGTACATCCCACCCTACCAGTTCGCACCTTAGCTAAGAATTAATTCTTTTATTCAACATAGTAGCATAAAATATGTGTTTTTGAAGGGAAAACACAAGACTGTACATTTATTTAAAATATAAAACGAAGAAAGAAATACACAAACCATACAATTTCAGATTCCCATCTTACACCCCCGATCGTCGATTTCAGTTGTAATTAATCAACGCATGAGGTAAAAGATAGGGTCTTTCCTTTCGTTCTGTGATTTTCGTCTTCTGATTATCCTCAGTATTTGTCATTTTCTTGTAGGACTTCCGTCCACAGTGAGCAGAGTTTCGGTCCCAGCCACCTACAGCGAGAGCGCCTTTTGGGCAGGACACAGAAACGGAAGGAATGAGAGCAAGTCTAGCGACTTTGACAGAACGGTTTGTAATTAGATTATATTACAGTAGATGGCGCCACCGTACAAGTACGATGTTGCACATAGAGGGGTGAGAGAATTTCAGGGGGGGGGCATAGGAAAGGATACCCTTTTAACCAGTGGGTCCGGCCTGGGGGCCGTCACTTAACGTGCTCGACTGATACTCAGCGATTGTTAGTAAATCACACCATCTCTGAAAGATCAGCCCAGGTTCGAACCTGAGGACCTTGCATTGATAGTCTGACTCGCTAACCACTAAGCCATCCGCGGCTCGTCTTCTTATTATCTAACAAGTCAGTCTTTTTTCCTGGAGCAAAATGCTAAACTTTGCAGTACAGGCCTGCCCAGAATTTTTCACTTAACTAATGATATAAGAACCTAGCTAGGTTCGTGAAGAAATGTATTCTGAATGAGATCAAAACCGTCCGTCGCTGGGGGAAACATTTCGAAGCGAACGCTAGCGTCTTCCTTATTACAACGTCGGAAGAAAGGACCGCAGTGCTGAAAATGAAGGCTGCATTCAACAACGCGGTACTTACGAAGCTTTGGGTAAAAACCGTTCTACGTACGACAGAGCGAATGGGACCGTCTTGGTTTAAGGCGAATGAAAATCGCCACTAAACCATGGAAGAAAGGTGTGACGAATCGATAGACGAACTGCAATACGCATACGTGAAGGTTCGTCTGTGTTTAAGACTACACGAAGAAGTAAATCATTCTGTTGGGCTAGTATACTTAAAGTACCCCGGAGTTCCTTAAATTTACTGAGACCAACATCACTTCAAAAGCTATATCCATATATTCACCGATCATCTTTCACCGGGTCTGGTTTATTTGAACGACATTTACTTCACCGAAAGGTCACTTGACGGAAAAACACTTCACCGAAAAGATTGCTTCCCTGAAATATCACTTGATCGAAACGTTCATTTCACCGAAGGGTCACTTGAGTGAAAGGTACATTTCACTGAAGGTTCACTTGATCGAAAAGTTCATTTCACCGAACGATCTCTTTACCTAAAAGTTCATTTCATCGAAAGTGTTATTTCACCGAAGGATCAGTTTATCGAAAACTTTGGATTTCATTACAGGATGTGTCGAAGCATGGTGCAAGTTCGCACCGAAACGTTAGGTGATCATACTCAAATTGCACTTTTGATTTCTCCATGTCACGGAGAACGCAAATATTTAATTTTAGGACAAAAGCAATTAATTTTAAGTCCCTAGGCCTCGGCTTAGGCCTTTATATAGCAAATTTTAATTATGTTCATAAAATTTACATAAAAGTCATGTTCACTGCTCATGTTCATAAGGTTTACATAAAAAGTAAAATTAGTAATTTTGAATATTTTTTCGGGCAAAAAGAATCAATTTTAGGTCCCTAGACCTTGGCTTAGGCCTTTTTAACCAATTTTAATCGTGCCTGCTCATATTCATAAGGCTGACATAAAAAGTCAAGTTAATAATGTTGCACATTTTTTCAGGCAAAAAGAATAAATTTTTGAGCCCTAGATCTCGGCTTAGGCCTTTTTAGCAAATGTTAACAGTGCGTGCTGATGTTCATAAGGTTTACATAAAAAGTTACTTTACATTTTATGTAATGCTTATGAATATGAGTAGAGTTAAAATCTGTTAAAATGGCCTATACCTAGCTAGGCCTACGGTCAAAAGCACAATGTCTTGTATTTGAGTAAAAGTTAAACATTATTTATTTGATTTGCTGTGTAACCCTTATGAATATGAGCACGGAGGATTAAAATTTGACAAAAAGGCGCAAATCTAGGCCTTAAAATTAATGTTATATTTCGAAAAACCTACTTATTTGGAGGTGTTTCATAGAAATTATAAATTTATCTTTTATACAATCCGATAATGTTTAGGTGACCAGTTTTTAAAAAACCGGCATCACAGTCCAACAGATCTCTAACAACAAAATTCTAAGTTTTCGATAAACTGACCATTCGGTGAAATGATCTTTCGATATAATGAACTTTTAGGTAAAGTAATCCTTCGGTGAAATGAACTTTTCGATCAAATGTCCTTTCGATGAAATGAACTTTTAGTTGAAATGACCTTTCGGTGAAATGAAATTTTCGGTCAAGTGACCCTTCGATGAAATGTACCTTTCGATCAAGTGAACCTTCGATGAAATGTACCTTTCGATCAAGTGACCTTTCGATCAGGTGACCGATACCCGTTTTCACCTGATCAGTTACTTCGTTGACAGCTATTCATTTTCTCCTTCACAATGACTTCTTTCAATGAATGAAATACGGGATTACAACTTTCTACAATACCAATTTGAAGGATGTGAGTCCGTTTATTGGTGTAAATATGACATGGATTTTAAGTCAGATAATGTCCGAGAACTTGATAATTTCCCCGACCTGGAGCGAAAATCGAATCTGCGTCTTCCGGATAGCGCCCGAATACGATGCCCTCTCAGTAGGGGGGATTTGAGAGAGCAAAATCCGCCGATCCGGCGGACTAGGCGGCGTAGGGGAGGGTGGACGACGAGGTAGGGGTGATCCGCAGAGAGGGGTGTGTCAGCGGAGCAGAGAGGGGTCAATGAGTGGATGGGGGTCGGTAGTCAGGGAGTTGCTTGGTGAAAAAAAAACCGCCGGCCAGCGGACTAGACGATGTAGGGAAGGGGTGAGGATGAGGTAGGGGGGATCCGCAGAGAGGGGTCAATGCTGAGAAGTGGATGGGGGTCGGTAGCCAGAGAGTTGCTTGGTGAATGAAACCAAAAGAGTGACATCTTGATTAATTGGTTGTATCTGCTACTGCTTGGGAGTGTGGCAGCTTTAAACTTGAATCTACAACTTCGCAATAATAGTTTTTGTTATTTAACTACGAGAACGATTTTTTTCAAATTTCGGTTTCACAAAAACCACGTTTAATATCAGTATTATTTGCACATTTTTCACAAACGAACTTTGTGAAAAATGAACTTTTCAAATATTTACCAGACAATTTCATGAAAGAAACTGACCCGAAGAAATTTTATGTAAGAGGAAACTAACGCCAAGAAATTTCATGAAAGAAAAACTGATCTGCTGAAAATTTATGAACTCAAATTTCGCCTTTTAGAAAAACGAACGTTTCAATGCTAGCTTTTATAAAAATAATAATGATTTCGTAAATGTTTTCTGAAAGACTTAGCTTGCTCTCACCTTCGAAGTGGATATGATCGAAAATAACATTTGTATGTATAAACTCATTTTGTTAAGACTTTCTGAATTGTTCACTGTATTCTTCACTAGTGCATTGTTCACTGTTCACTGTATTGTTCTAAGATGTTTAGTTATTGTTTTGGAAAAATAACTTCTTAGATTAGAGGGAAAATGTTTGTATACAATGTAAAGCGTTAAGAACATCATTGCTGTGGAACTATAGAATTTGATTTGGCAAAGACATGAAAGCTAGGAATTGATGATGTTCGTTTCAGTGTGGATACTTCTTGATGTTTGTTCGTTTATAAGAATCAAGAGAAAGCATATTTAGAATACGATTGACTGTTCTCCATGTTCAAGACTAAAAAGTTCCTTAAGTAATTAAATAAATGGTGTGATCTTATCTCAGAAAACAGATGTGATAGAGATAGTCTATTTAAAACGAATGTAAAAGGAAACGAAAGTTAACGCCTAGAGGAAATAGAGCAGACACTAGTGTTTTAACATCAACGTGCGAAAACACGTTGAGTAGGCCCAATTCTGTAAGCATCAGGTTAGTAACAAAAGATTGTAGTAATTTTAACAGTGTTAATTTTCCGCGTATCCATCTTTAAACATAAGCACGATTCTCTTTGAATTATTATTGTAACAGAATTCAAAATTCAACCTAAAATCGTTTTAACTTCGGGAAGAGGTGGACTTCAGTTCAGTACTGCCCCATTTTCCACCCTGTTTTATGAAACCTTCATGTTTTCGGGAAATTGTATTATCAAGAAATTACAACTTCAGTTATTTATAAAAATCGAAATATCAGATTAACATAAACGGATGGAAGTTTCGTGGTTTTTGTGAAACCGAAATTTGAAAAAATCGTTCTCGTAGTTGAATAACAAAAACTGTTATTGCGAAGTTGTAGATTCAAGTTTAAAGCTGCCACACCCCATAGCAGTAGCAGGTACAACCAATCAATCAAGATGTTACTCTTTTGGTTTCATTCACCAAGCAACACTTCAGCATTGACCCCTCTCTGCGGATCCCCCCTCCTCCACGTTACACACAAACCCCCTACATCATCTAGTCCGATGGCCGGCGGATTTTTTTCATTCACATGCAACTCCCTGGCTACCGACCCCCATCCACTCATTGACCCCTCTCTGCTCCGCTGACACAGCCCTCTCTGCGGATCCCCTCCTCGCCGTTCCGCACAAATCTCCCTACGCCGCGTAGTCCGCTGGTCGGCGGATTTTTTTATTTATTTATTTTTTTTTTTTTTTTTGGTTTCATTAACCAAGCAACTCCCTAGCTACCGACCCCCATCCACTCATTGACCCGTCTCTGCTCCGCTGACCCCCTGTTTGAGGATCCCCCTCCCCTACGCCGCTTAGTCTGCGGGATCGGCGGATTTTTCTCTCTGAAAATGGTCAAATCAAAAAATTTGCATACGAAAATTCAGAGGAGTCAGATTTCACCTTTTACAGAAGATGAAGTTTCAAAATAAGGATATGTGGTGAAAACTTCCATTTCAGAAATTCGTCTTAGTAGATTTACATTTCCCATGTTATTCTATGGAAGTTTCGTGGGCCGCCCCGGTGGCGCAGTGGTCTAAGGCGTTGGCCTCTGATCATTCGTCCGTAAGGGGTCCGGGTTCGAATCCCGGTCAGGCATGGATGTTGTGCTTGTCTTACGGCACTGGCTCTCTCCCTTCCTGGAACCAGTGACCCTAAATTAGGGACGGGTGACTGCTTATAGCCCATTGAGTTGCTCACGGTGGTCGTTAAACCTCCAATCAAAAAAAAAAAAATAAAAGGTTCGTGGTTTTTGGGAAACCGAAATTTGAAAAAATCGTTCTCGTAGTTAAATAACAAAAACTATTATTGCGACGTTGTAGATTCAAGTTTAAAGCTGCCACACTCCCAAGCAGTAGCAGATACAACCAATTAATCCAGATGTCACTCTTTTGGTTTCATTCACCAAGCAACTCTCTGGCTACCGAGCCCCATCCACTCCTCAGCATTGACCCCTCTTTGCGGATCCCCCCCCACATCGTCCTCCCCTCCTTACATCGTCCAGTCCGCTGGTCGGCGGTTTTTTTTTCACCAAGCAACTCCCTGACTACCGACCCCCATCCACTCATTGACCCGTCTCTGCTCCGCTGACACACCCCTCTCTGCGGATCCCCCCCACCTCGTCGTCCCCCCTTCCCTACGCCGCCAAATCCGCCGGATCGGCGGATTTTGCTCTCTCAAATCCCCCTACTCCTCTCGCACGGTCTAGGGGCGATTGGCATTAATACAGACATTTGACGTGGATTAGGAACATCAAACAGAGGTCATCGCTCTTTCCACGTTTATTAGTGAGCCACGGAAAAATTCTCATTGGCCGCCAACGGGAATCGAACCCAGGGTCTTCCAGTTACGCACCGGATATTCGAGGCCGCTTTGGTGCAGTGGAAAAATATCCGGCGCGTAACTAGAAGACCCTTCGTTCGATTCTCGGTGGCGGCCAATGAGAATTGTTCCGTGACTTACTTATAAACGAGGAAAGAGCGATGGCCTCTGTTTGTCGATTAGGACATTCGAGTGCTATCTGGTAAAAGCGGATTCGATTTCCACTCCAGGACGAGAAAATTTTCAAGCTTTCGGATATTATCTGACTTAAAATCCAGGTCATATTTACACCAATAAACGAATTCACATGTTCCAAATTTGTCTTCGCCGTCCCGGTGGCGCAGTGGTCAAGGCGATGGCTTATGATCATTTGTCCGGGATGGGTCCGAGTTCAAATCCCATAAGGCATGATGTTGCGTTAGTCTTACGACGCTGGTCTCTCCCTTATCTGGAACCAGTGGCCCTAAATTATGGACGGGCGGCTGCTTATGACCCATTGAGATGCTCACGATGGTCGTTAAACCTCCAAAAAAAATTGGTTTCCTTTCAACAAAATAGGGGTGCATCTCATCGCTCTGGTGTGTGGAAGGACTGGTTGGTGGAGTGATATCGAAACCCATAATTTCCAGTAAGTTCCAAACTCTTATATTGTCCTCTTATTCTCAAGTTTTGAACTCAGGTAAGTATCGGGGAAGGGAAGGGGGATCTCAATCCCAAAGCTTAGAGGTGACAAGACTCAGAGCTTTACGGACACTTGTCCTAGTGATATTGCCCGTAATGCAAGTAGAACGTTTCCAACACTTTGCAGAGTCAATGCTATGACGTGTTCTTGCTCTTTGAAGAATGAATGGATGGAACAGACGTTATTAGGTGGATGTGTATAATAAAATATACTTTTAGAGTACATGCCTCTCACTTACTCGCAAAGGTCTTCAATGATGTCCTGCACAGGTCAATTGGGTGACGGGCAGGATTTCTTTAGTGTTTAGTGGAAACATAATTTTTCCTTCTGTGCGAGTGATGGATCAGTAAAGGTAAAAAGACCATCAGAAGATCGTGAAAGAGCAAACTATGTACATAAGAGAACCCCTTGTGTAATCTAGTAGAGCAACCATTTATTAAACAGTCATCATAAACATGTAAACTGAGAATTCCACTTTTTAATCAGAAGTGAAAGATCACCAGAAGAGAGTGCAAGAGTTAACTCTGTATATTAGAGACATACACATCGCAAACCCTTGTGTAATCGACTTGAGCAACAATTTATAAAACCGTTGTCACAAACACGTAAACTCAGTAGTCCTCCTTTTTCAACGAATATGAATACTGCGGATTTCCAAAGGGATCATGTTTATTCTCAGAGAGCAGCACTACGAAATTCTCTCTTAAAGACGTGAACGTTCTACCGTGGTTCTCTACATAATGAGGTCTCTGCGTAATGAAATATCTCTGGGTCGTAATTGGAAGACGCTTGACCTCAGATTTGAAATATGTACTTTAGATTCCTCAGCGGAGAATGCATTTGGAATAGCATAATTGAAGATGCAATCCGCTTTCTCTACAACGAACGCATACCTGAGTAAATATTTGTTTTCAACTTCGTGGAAGTCACATCTGGTATTGATATTTGAAAATGCAAGTAACTTTATCATATTAATATAAACTTATTGCAATTACAGCAAAACCAACGTTAACAGACATATCCGAACAAATGTAACCTCTCCCAGCAACGATAAGTTTTTTTTTTGTTTTTTTTTTGGTAGAGAACTTCTGCCACAGGATTAACTTCAAGAATTATCTCCGAATAACGAAACCTCTAAAAACTTTCAACTGACATTTCAGACTGTCTCGAAGGAACTCCAACGGGAATTTTAACGGGCATATCCGAACAAATGTATAACGGACATATCCGAACAAATGTAACCTCTCCCAGCAACGGTAAGTTTTTTTTTGTTTTTTTTTTTTTTTGGTAGAGAACTTCTGCCACAGGATTAACTTCAATAATTATCTCCGAATAACGAAACCTCTAAAAACTTTCAATTGACATTTCAGACTGTCTCGAAGGAACTCCAACGGGAATTTTATTCTTTGGCATTTCACGTTTTTCTGTCGGTATTACGTCGAGAAAAATAAGATAGGGGTAAAGAATAAAGAACAGTGCATATGCCAGGATTGGTTGGAGTACTACAGGTACAATGTTGTTCTTAAGTGAAGGGAAAGGAGTTTAAGCTTAGTTCTACATGAGGCAAGCTCCTGCGTATGTTTCAGTCGCCTCTCGGTGCCTTCGGGGTTATTGTTTGTGCCAGAAGTGTTGCACGTTGGCGGCGGTGTCTGGTGTCTTGGTTTGGTCCTTGCGAGTTACTAACTGTGCATACACTTCGCTGTCTAACATTAATCTCTCTATAGCATACCCCAAACCAAATCTCCTAACTTGCTATTCCTAAAGAGTATTCGAAAACAGACGTCAGTTCCTAAATTATTTTACAGAATGATATTCTTATTTAATTATTATATTGGCTTTTATTCAGCATTTGGAGGAAGCATTGCACCGTTTCCTTCTTGCAAACGTTTCATGCATTTATTATGTATTTGCATAAAAGCAGAATAGAAATGTTAGCTTAGGCTTACCCTCAGAACAGCGGGCATTTCCCAACCACGATTCCCTTTTTTTCTCGTCGGAGCAATGACCGTTCTACAAAAGTTCTACAATACATGATTTTTTTATTGAAGGTTCAACGACGACCGTGAGCAATTCAGTCGGCTATAAGCAGTCATTCGTCTCTAATTTAGGGACACTGGTTCCAGGGAAGGGGCAGAGCCAGTGCCGTAAGACAAACACAACTTCCATGCCTCACCGGGATTCGAACCCGGACCCT
Organism: Macrothele yani; assembly: GCA_039090855.1. Taxonomy (NCBI): domain Eukaryota; kingdom Metazoa; phylum Arthropoda; class Arachnida; order Araneae; family Macrothelidae; genus Macrothele; species Macrothele yani. The sequence goes on from CM077002.1 coordinate 144,697,692, forward strand.
TCACGGGCGAATTACCATAAGCCTGGGCTTAGACCACTGCGCCACCGGGGCGTCTACTTGAAATTTGGATCACTTGTTCTTGTGCACTATTGCGTTAGCACCGACTTTGGTCATATGATTCATTCGTGCGCTACGATTTGTTCTATCTTTTAAGAAGGAATACTAAAACAGTAGATTTGTGGAAGCAATTTACCATACTTGAAAATTACTATACTTAAAAATCACTATAGTAAAATTCCCATACTTGAAAATTGGATCATTTGTTCTTGGTGTCATGTTTCGAGCACGTATTTTGAGTTATTGGATCCCTTCCGATGCGTACTTGTAGTTTCCGAATTGCATAGACAGAGCAATGGCCAGCGTTGGAAACGAGTCAAAAATGTTGGATCCGGACCCAACTCGGAGTCGGCCGTCTCATAATTGAACCCGACCCGGGCGTGACCGGCACAAGTCTGCTTGGAGCTGTAAACTCGGATGTATCATCATCATCATTGTCAATCATTGTTAGTTCTTCGTCCTGAGTGGTGTAACGGATAGCACTCTTGAACCGTAATCAGGAGATGCGGGTACGATTTCCGCTTCAGGGCAATTAAATTTTCAAGTTTTCTGAGTGATTAATATTGCGTGTGAACAGTAAAAATACAGAAATTCAGAGACTGCTGTGTTAATTATCATGATTATTAATCCTCTGCTGGATGAAGGTCACCTCAAGTTTCTTCCATAACGGAGTGTCTTAGGCCAGACTTCTCCATCTGCCCATCTCCCACGTGGTGTTTTTTTGCGTCTTTTCCTGCCCCTTGGAATCCAGTTCAAAATTTTGTTTGTTCATCGGTGGTCCATTCTCCTAGCAATACGTCTAATCATTTCAGGGATTTTACTCTGATCGTGATGTCTGCCACTCTTGTTATTTTCCTTTTCTACCAGTTCCTGTTTTTATCTTTCTTTACTGCACCAAGCATACATCTGTCCATGCTTCTTTCAGTTGTTGCAGTCTTTGTACACTGAAGTGCGAGAAAAACTGGTACAACAGTCTAGTGCTTGGTAGGTCCCCCACGGGAGCAAAGGAATACAGAAATACGACGGGACATGGACTCCACTAGCTTCTGGAGGTATGGTGTAGGCAATGCACACCATACTTCCTGCAGAACGTTCCATAATTCAGGTGTATTCCGAGGTCTCGGATTCCTGTGTTCAATAGGGCGTTGCATGTCATCCCAAATGTGTTCTATCACGTTCAGATCTGGGGACTTGGGTGGGAATGGCAACACCCCACATTCAGATGAATGCTCCTCTAACCATAATGTGGCGTCCCGACACTTGTGTGGAGGTGCATTGCCCTGTTGGAATAGGCCCAACCCATCAGCATAAATGCAGGTCATGAACTGGTGTACCTCGTCAGAAAGGATGCGCACATAGCGTTGGTCCGGTCATAGACGTTTGTAGATGTAGTAAGGGGTCCCAGTAAAGTCCAGTTAAACACACCCCATACCATTACGGACACCCCCCCGTCCGGTACAGTTTCTTGTTGAGAGGCGGGATCCATGGCTTCATGGGGTTTGCGCCACACACGAATCCTTCCATCTACCCGATACAGTTGGAATCGCGACCCGTCTGACCAGGCTACTTGTTTCCAGTCATCAAGTGTCCAGTTGCGGTGTTGACGTGCCCAAGCGAGGTGCATAGCTCTGTGTCGTGCACCCATCAAGGGCACTCGAGTTGGGCGTCGGCTCCCAAAGCCCATATTGTGCAGACTCGAGTTGGGCGTCGGCTCTCAAAGCCCATATTGTGCAGACTCGAGTTGGGCGTCGTCTCCCAAAGCCCATATAGTGTATTCCGGACACTGATGCTTGCTGAGGCTCCAGCATTGAATTCCGATGATACCTGCGAGAGTGTTGCACGCCTATCGCGTGAAACGATTCTTGACAGCCGACGATGGTCACGTACATCTAATGTCTTTTTACGGCCACACTGGTATCGTAGGTTGTAGGTTTTGCCGGAATTCTTGTAGTCACGGTACACCCTTGCAATGGTCGTCCGTGAAAATTCGAACTTCGTTTGTACCTCCGAAATACTATATGGCCCATCTCACGAGCGCCAACTATGACACTGCGTTGAAAATCGCTTAAATCGTTATTACATGTCTTTCTCATGCCGAAAACTGCTCTGACAGCTGGCAAGGATGTCTATCGCTTTATAGACGCACTGGCGGACGCAACCGAGTACGCACACATAGGTGACGTTGCTATGTATTTTGCATAAGCTCCTCTGTAGCAGTCATTTTGGCACTTCAGTGTATGTCTTTTTAGTTAAGGTCCACGTCTCTGCTCTCTACGTAAGCGAGAGAAGGATGCATTGATTAAACACTTTTCTTTTAAGACATAATGACATACTAGTCCGTAACCCGTGTCATGGGCGGTCGAAAGAGCTGTGACTGAAACTTTTTCTTGTCATATAAGACGAATCGTAATAAAATGTGTAACTATAATAAACGGTTGAATTATTAATGGACAGTGTATTAGATGAGTCACCAACAACAAAATTTCGTAAGATTCCCATTAATGTTTAATTTTTCCAAATACTTGTATACGAATTTGACGATTACGTTCCTCATCATTGTATAAACATGTGCTTACCCGTCGTTGACGAGCTTGCATTGGAGTACTGTGGTATTCTTTCAGTGACCCGAAATGATATCATGTCCACATAACTGCACAATGGGGTTAAAAATGTGATTTTATTTTGCCAGTTTGGTTTTAACAATGTTTTTGTATCATTGTATCATCCATACTAATTACAGTATAAAGAGAGAAACTTTGCTTGTGTGTTTGAGGTAATCTCGAAAACGTCTGAGCCGATTTGGATAATTAATTGTTTCATCGCGGGGAAGCTTATTTCTTTCCGGTGGACATAGGCTATTTCGTTTATTTTTTATTATTTGTTTATTATTTTTTATTATTTTTAGCTGTACTACCGAATCAGATCGCTTTGAAGTAGTTCCCGATTTCCCGTGTGTCGTTCCGCTTAGTTTACATACACCCTGATCACATCCAACGTGGAAGAAAGTAGTTCACTATAACATACCGATTTTGTTTTTACTAATCTCGAAAACTACTGAACCGATTTGGATCATTCTTTCACCATTGGGAAGGTTATTTCTTTCCAGTGCCCATAGACTATTTCTTTTATTTTTAATCATTTTGGCCTACCGAATCGGATCGCTTTCAAGTAGTTCCCGATTTCATGTGTATCGTTCCACTTGCGGCGGAATGTACAAAAATGCCATTGTAATATAAAAAAATTACTTATTACAATAAAAATTAGTAGTGACAAATATGTGGGTCAGTAGCTTTCATTTCAAAAAAATCATGAAAATCGCTCCAGTGGGTGGCGCTGGCGGATTGTAGATAGAAACGGACTTGTGTTTTAAATGCATAGATTATTCTTAAAAACCATACTGTTTCTCCCAAAAGCTCTTCCATGAAGTTTTATACGGTAATTAATTTATTCATGAATGTGACCCTCGCTTGATACCTGCTGCCCAAGGTAAATGTATTAATTGGTTATCTCCACCTTTTCCGCATCAATTGATACATCTTCATTCCTTGTAAAATCATTGTACATCAGTTTTCTCATCTGAAAGTTCACCTTAAACCCCATTTCTTTACCCTTCTAAGCAAGTTCCTGGATCACACTCTGAAGTGTTATTTCGAAGACCTCTGAAGGCTTCTTTGAAATATATATTTTTTTTCTATTCAGAAATAAAACGGAAATAAAACCGGGTCGAAATAGGGTCAGGAACACCTTGACCCGACCCGCTTGACCCGCAAGAAATTGTTGACCTCGTGACCCGTGAACCCTTTCCATCTGTGGCAATGGCAAGGCAGTTCAATTTTACCACATACGCCATAGACTGTATGTGCTTGATATATAATAATGCATAAAAAGTGTATAAAATCAATTTCACAGTACATGACACAAACCGTAATGAACATGCTAGATGTCAAATGCAATATTTTAAGGCATAAGAAGAGATTTGAAGACAACTTAGCATAATTGATTCAGTGTTGTGCGCTCTTCTATGATGGTTTCTGTCTGTGGTTTGAAGAAAATCGCAGGATCAAATACAGCAAACGAAATTGTCTTTGGTAGTGAGGGATCTTTTTTGAGAAAAAGGCAAAACTTTACTGCCTAAACGTTATACTAATTTTTATACTATACAATTAATAGCTAAGGGAGAAAAATGATTAAATATTCATTAACTGTTTTTAACAGATTTGACAGCAATTACCCTATATAGACCATTACATTCACTTCACTATACATGAGGCAAAGCATGTGCATAATCTTTGTAATAAATGCATTTAATAAATGAAAAGACAAAATATGCGCTGTTACGTTTTAACCAATGACCAATAACGTTAGTTTGGGTGGAACTTAGTAGGTAGGCGGAGTTTCTATAGCTCAAATTAGGGGTTCCCTGCTAATGTGCACATTTTATCTTCAAAATATGAACGTACAGTAGGATTTAAGCTGATTAATGGGAGTGAAGATTCCAGTCTCAATTTCGGCACTCCTTAAATAATAATAATAACTATAAAATTTCTTTTCAACAAACATAATTTTAAAATATCGGTTACAATGTGGACAGTAACTATGAAATATCAATGAAAAAGAACAAAAGCTCACTTTCCTCTCTGCGGACGCTGGAAAATAATGCTCTTAGTTGTAAAATAAAACTGGAAAGAGCACTACCGCTTCCACTACATGCCACCACAACCTTCCGGTATGTGGTATTATTCACAAACGACGTATGTACAGAAGCAGACATCTCACAAGCTCAAGTGGTAGTATTCGCAGTTCAAATGGCAGTTTATCAGGATTTTAGCGATTTCGAACGTGGTATAACAGTCGGCGCCCGGGAGATGGGTGACTCCATCTCAGAAATTACCACGGAATTTGGATTTACACGTTCTACAATTTCAAGGGTATAACTGGACTACACAAACTCAAGAAAAAATTTCCACAGTGGCCGTTGAAAAGCCTTGGACAAACGAAGACAGCTGGCACGCATGGTAACATACACCCTGCGTACGACATCGCCAGACATCACAGCGCTGTTCTGTTCCCTGTGTTTTTGTGGAGTTCCCAAGCCGACGGCCCACCTGTGTGCCATTGCTGATCCAACGACAGGTGACTGTGCGCCTGACCTGGGCATGGGTACCCCGCCATTGGACTCAAGCTGACTGGAAACGTGTAGCCACTAGATTCAAGATGACTGGAAACGGGTAGCCATTGGGAATAAGATGACTGAGAACGTGTAGTCATTGGATGCAAGATGACTGGAAACTTGTTGCCATTGAACTCAAAATGGCTGGAGACGTGTATCCATTGGATGCAAGTTGACTGGAAACGTGCAGCCAGTCGACGCAAGATGACTGGTAACGTGTAGCCATTGGACGCAAGATGACTGGAAACGTGTAGCTATTGGACGCAGGATAACTGGAAACGTGTAGCGTGGTCCGAAAAATCGCGGTACCAACAGTTTTTGGCAGATGGCTGACTCCGGATGTGGTGACAACTCCACGAGACAATGGATCCCGCATGCAAAAAAGGGACAGTGTAGGCCGGCGATGACTCTGTTATTGTGTGAGGGGTTTTCAGCTGGCATGAATACAAGAGACAGTGCAGACCACTCTGACCAGTGGAGGCTACCTAACCATCTTTTGTGATCATTTACACCCTTTCATATGATGCAACCACTACGACCGGCGTGACCTCTTTCATCCCGACAATGAGCCACCGCACACGTGCACAAGTACCCTGATTATGACTGGAGGAGCATTCCATGGAGTTGAACATTTGTTTTTTTTTTGTTTTTTGTGATCGAAGGTTTAACGACCACCGTGAGCAACTCAATGGGCTATAAGCAGTCGCCCGTCCCTAATTTAGGGTCACTGGTTCCATTGAAGGGAGAGAGCGAGTGCCGTAAAACAAACACAACATCCATGCCTCACCGGGATTCGAACCCGGACTCCTTTCGGACGAATGATCAGAGGCCATCGCTTTGACCACTGCTCCACCGGGGAGGCGGAGTTCAACATCCTGGCATGGCCCTTCGATGCTGGATTAAAGCGCTATCGAACACATTTGGGATGCTGTTCAATGTGCCGTCAGTGCCAGGAATCTTCCACTGACGAACATTACGGAATTGGTGGACGCTCTTCAGGAAGCATTATGTTAACTGTCTTCAGAGTACAACAGATAGCTCACGGAGTCCATGCCCGTGACGTCGCTGTGGTTATCCGATCGCAAGGAGGAACAATGGGATATTAGGGAGGTATCCCAGTTTTTTTTTTGGGGTGGGGGCACTTTAGTGTAATATGCTTTTAATTTTATTACGTCTACGTCGTAACTATTGATCTTCCATTCGAATAACAATACAACTCCCGAATTGACGGTTTTAAGTGTTTAGCAAACATCTTTCGCCGCCTCGGTGGCGCAGTGGTCTAAAGGATGACTTCTGATCGTCAGTCCGAAAGGGGTTCGGGTTCGAATCCCGATGAGGCATGGATGCAGTTTTTGTCTTACGGCACTAGCTCTTTCCCTTCCCTGGAACTAGTGACACTAAATTAGGGACGGGCGACTGCTTATAGCTCATTGATTTGCTCACGGTGGTCGTTAAACCTCCAATAAAAAAATACGTATTTTTCGTTAAAGTTTCGTTGTGAAACGCAGGTTTTTGCAGCGATTGGCAAAAATATTTTATGAGCACAGTTTTATCTGAAATCATTCCGTTGTAAAAATCTCACCAAAGCTTTTAGGTCTCATTGAATTGCTGAAATTTTATTTGATAAAGCTTTGGGATTAATATTATTCAATTGCAGCAGCTGAAAATTTAATCTCTAATTAGTATCGTAAATATCAATACAGCGTTACCTAAAACGAAACACCAATTTTATGAAATTTCGTAAAGGCTCTGCTCCCTAAAATTTCCTAAGATCAGAAATTCATTTCCTTATTTAGCTTCTTAAAGATACGAACTTAAATGAATAGGAACACATTTGCATACTTAAATAGCGGCTCTCCTTTGAATTTAATTCTTCTCTAATAGCTTCAATTTACTGAGCAGCTTGGCATTTTTTTTCCAGCTTTTTGTTTTTAAAAGAATCTGTCTTAATCGATATTTAAATTCAACAGATGGACGGCCGAATAAAATCCGCCTCAACAGTTCATCGAATTGAACGAACTCCCTAATGAATCCTGATTAGTTCTTCAAGTCAGAATATATTTTCAGCCACTTTCGTTTGAAAATTCCGCAGGGAAATTATTTAGTAAAGGGAGAGGAAAACAGATAGGTACTTCTCGTGCTTTTAATCTCCCATTTATAATGTTTCGTAATGGAATATTTGTACTTATCCTGTGTGCTTCTAACTCTATACCCTTAAAACATTACTTATCGTACATATGTTATACTTCTAATACTGTAATTTCTCAACTTCATGTTTCCGAAAAACTTGCACAAAATCCTTAATTGCGCAAAATTCTATAATGTTTTTTACTGTGAGTCAGAATTTGAGAGAACGGCTGAACGTAAAGATATGGTTGAGGTATCAAAATAAAGGTCTTACCATGAAGATGTGCCAGGCGAAAAGAAAAATGAGATTGGGGCAACGGTTCGGGCGTGTTGGGACTGCGAAGTTCCCATGTAAATTCTATGGCAGAAGCGTGCGGTTGACATTCAATCGCCGGCGGTTGACTCACGCGCTGTTGAAAGCGGAAGCATGAGGGATTGAGATAGTCCAAAGCCCGAAGTCCCTTTTCTGAGCGAACCGTTGCGCCAAGAAAAGCTAGCAGGGACTGAGATAGTCCAAAGTCCGAAGTCTCTTTTCTAAGCGAACCGTTGCGTAAAGCAACGCTAGCTGGCATTCGTTTTAAAGTTCTCATCGGAACAGCGAACACTCCCGAAGACCTGATTGCGTTATTCCGTTGGGCTCTGTGATGTATTATATACACAATTTAATATTCATTCGATCCAGTTTATTCACGTAGGTAAGACGTTTTCTATTATTTAAAGATGTAAATAAAGATTCCATTGACCATTGTTAGTGAAAATTTTACGGAGACTGCTTGTAGCCCATTGAGTTGCTCACGGTGGTCGTTAAACCTTCAAGCAAAAAAAATCACGAACCCGGACTATTGTCTTTGCTGAAGTGGTTGAATGAATTTGTCAATCAAATAAAGTTTACATTTGTTGTTTCATATGAGTTTATTCTTTTCAAAATAATAATAAAAAAAAAACTAACCGTTGATTCCGACGGGTGAAGAGTATTCGCAAAGCTAATCTCATTCCAACAACATTTACAAACACAGTTGTGACTGAAAATGAGAGTAAAAGAGTGCGCTATCCAGTAGAATGTTTGCAAACGATCGAGACGAGCGGACTTTCGCCTCACATTTTACGACTGAAAAAGGGTGCAGTCGTGATGCCCATCACGAACCTGGCCGCCCCGGTGGCGCAGTGGTCTAAGCGCTGGCTTATGGTGATTCATCCGTGAAGGGTCCCGGTTTGAATCCCGCTTCAAACTAGCTTCAACTAAGAGCAATGGCTCATTGATCTTAAAAACTGATCTGTTTGTTCCAAAAGCTCTCCATACAAGTTTTATACGCCGACTAATTTCTTCATTAATGTGACCCGCTCTTCATATCTGTTGTCCAAGGTAAACGTAGGTATCGTTAATCTTCAGCTTTTTCGCATCAATCGATAAATCTTTATCCTGTGTAAAAGCATCCTACGTCACTTTTGTCTTATGAAAATCCTTTCTTAATCCAACATCGTTACTCTTGTCAGCAAGTTCCTGAATCTTACTCTGCAGCACTGAAGGGGCCGTGGAAAAAATGACGACGTCATCAGCAAAACGAAGATGAGTTAAATAATCTCCATTTATCTTCATCGCTTTGTTTTCCCAGTTCAGTTATTGAAAGACATTTTGCAATACGGCATTAATGGGTTTGGGAGAAACGATGTCACCTTGGCTCACTCCCTCTCCAATTTTTACTGGTGCTCTATCCTCAAGTATACGAACATTTGTACTTGGATTTTCATTGATGTTATTATAATGCTAATGTGTGCATCTTCAATACCGCAGGGTTTCAAAGCCATTGTGACTACTGATGGTTTCACTGAATCAAAGGCTTTTTCATAATCAATAAAAGCCATGCATAAGTGGAGTTCATATTCCCTCGCTTTTTTCAATTAGTTCTTTCAGTACGTGGATATGATCTACAGTACTGTATCCCCTCCTGAATCCAGCTTGCTCTCTCGGTTGAGCCATGTCCACTGTTACTTTCAAGTGATGTGAACGAACCATAGTGAAGATTTTATAAACCACTGATATGAGGCAAATGTGCCTGTAGTTCCTGAGTCCTCAATGTCACATGTTTTATGTAACAGGATCATTGTAGCATTGGAACAATGCTACAATGATCCTGTTACACAAATAGGTTCAGTTCTAATTTTTCCAGTCCTCAAGAATCCTCCCTTTATTGAGGCATCTAGTGAAAACCTGGGCGATTGTAGTTTCAATTTCTCCACTTTCTTGTGGTAGATCTGTTTTGATCATCTTTCTGGCATTTTTAGCGTTCCCAGTGCAAAAAGAATTTATAAAATCTCTCTGATAGATGCAAAGGGTATGATGTCCAATGACGAACGGACATAACATTAGCAGGTCCTTTTTTCTTTCGTAGAACATGTAGAAAATCCAGGCCGGCGCTGTGACGCAGTAGTCTAATATCTGGTTTCTGATGATTTGTCCGAGATGGGTCCGAGTTCCAATGCCCGTAAGGCATAGATCTTGTGTTTGTCTAGTTGCCTTAAATATTGTACTCATAGTAGGACATCGACTTGCTCACAGTGGGCGTTAAACACCAAACTGAAAAAAACAATCGGAAAAACGAAGTGATAAAAGGATAAAATACTGCGTTCTTATATGAAAGAGTAATTTTCATGTTGCATGAACGTCTTGGGTCGTAGATCTGTTGTGACTGAATATTCTGAATGTGCGTATTTCTTATATTTGTAAAGTTTTCCCCTCGTCTAAGTGTATATGTTCATCAGAAGTCATCGCTCTTTCCACGTTTATAAGTTTTTTATAAGTGAGTCACGGAAAAAATCTCATCGGCCGCCACCGGGAATCGAACCCAGGGTCTTCCAGTTACGCGCCGGACGTTCCCAGTGGCGGCCGATGGGAATTTTTCTGTGACTCCATTTCAAACGTGGAAAGCGCGAAGACTTTTGTTTGATATTCCTAGTCCATGTCAATTGTGTGTATCAATTGTATATGTTCATGTGTTCTCTTAATTTTTTATACCGGCATAGTACACTGGCGGAAAGTGAAAAAAGAACACCAAGAAGGAGATGTCTGATACCAACAAAATTTATACACCATAATAACAGAATACAGAGGATAACGTGATCAAAACATTATGCCAAAATACAGCTGTATTTGCTGGTAAACTGAAAAATAACATTTCCATGTGACATGGTTAGTACGAGGTTGAACCGCCATGAACTGCGTCACACTGTGCAATTCTGGCATGGAGTCTGTCGTACAGATGTTGGATGTAAGTTTGGAGTATTGAGTTCCAAGCATCCTCAACCTGGACGCGTAAATCGGGGATGGTCGTGGCTAGCCGTGGAGACCGGATAAGTCGTTGTCCAATAAAATCCCACACGTGCTCAATGGGGGACAAATCCGGTGAACGTGCAGGCCATGGAAGTTTGCTCACACCCTAAAGTGCATGTTGCGTGGCACGTGACGTGTGTGGGCGTGCGTTATCTTGCTGGAAAACACCACCATGGACCGACCTTACAAATAGCACAACAACGGGCTGAATGATGTTGTTGATGTAGGAGGTGCAGTTTAACGTACCCGGTACAAGCACTAGTTGTGTACGGGAGTGATAGCTGATCGCTCCCAACACCAGGAGACCAGGTGTAGGCCCTGTGTGTCGCTGGAGGATGCAAGAAGGGTGGAGGCGCTCCCTTGTGCGTCTGCGAACACGCATATGGCCATCGGAGGCTCCCAAGCAGAATCTGCTTTCATCGCTGAACACGACAGGTCGTCATTGCGTTCTCCAGTGCAGACGTTGCAACACCACTGCAGCCGTTCCTGACGGTGGGCTGGAGTCAGAGGTAGACATGCCAGAGTCACACGTGCACGTAGTCCTGCATCCAGTAGACGGTTGCGGATTGTTCGCACAGTCACCTCAGGTGCAACTGCAGCTCGGATTTGCGTCGCAGTGGATGTTCTGCTTGACAACGCCACTCTTTTTATGGGACGATCGGTCCGCTCATCAGTCCGTCTGTGACTTCCGGTTCCACGTCTTCTCGTGTGGGAATGTTCCTCGGAACATCTACGCTTCCATCGTACCAACACCGATACTTCCCGTTCAATTCGCTCCGCAATACGACGATACGACCACCCGGCCTCACGGAGTCCGACTGGACGAACTCGCTCAAAGTCCGATAACTGCTGAAATCGTACACGTCTTCCATGTCCAGGCATTGCAGCTTCTTCAGGATCTTCGCACGTGTCCCTACGCCGATGACTGATTACATTCACTTCGCCGTACTCCTTAAATACCACCGACGATAATTTGCATATTATGCCGTGCTGTGGCATAAGCGCAGACCGGTTGGTACCGAAATTAACATCACAACTACGTAGTCCCGACCCCATTAACATATGTAAATTTCAGGATCGTCCGCCAATTCCTTCTTGGTGTTCTTTTTTCACTTTCCGCCAGTGTATGAGAAACTGTTGAAAGAAAAATACCGTTCAGTTTTCAGAACAATACTTGCTTTTAATCAGATTTAACGTAGAAACAGCCCTAACTAGAGATTTGCTGGGGAAAATATTCTCATCAAAATGGGTAGAATGCATTCTTTCTGCCACGGGAGCAAGAGAGGATTTCTGATCACCCGTTAGCGCTCGTAAACCCGAGTTTTCTAGGAATCGAATTGCTCTGGTTGCTTCGACAAATATCCACAATACTGAAGCCCCTGGAGGAAGAAGCATTCCAGACGAAACGTTCCCGTTCCTTTGGTTACATCAATATCCTCTAGTACAACACGCTTGAAGGATTCTGTCAAGAGCAAAAGTAATTATTAATATAAAAAGGAAAAAATGTCAGACGATCTAACGCATCATTTAGACATTTACTAGGGATGGGACATTCTTAAGAAAATTTATTCCCAAGAACAACAAGTATTCTTCCAGTACGAAGGAAACTAAGGAATTAGAGGTACTGAACAGGATTATGTAACTAAATAAAATGACGAAAACATTCTAAAAGCCAGGTAGAAAAGTCTCTGGGCAAGAGGAATGATTAAATATTGACGAATACATTACGATTTATCCATTCGCGCCGAAAAAGAGTAAGAATACGTCTCCGCAATTATCGAATACACACAAGTCTTGTGTTATAATTTGTAATGTATGCAATTACCTAATACATAACAAATTACAACACAGGACTCACGTGAGTCTATAATTTTTCTTTGATAGCGTAAACAGAAACACTCATTATTCTCTGAGCTTTGGCGCTCCATCAGGGACTTCATCTGGCTATTTTTCAGAGCCTGAAACAGTAACTGGCAACGCTGAAACGATTTGAAATATTTTAAGTTGTAACAATCAGTTGACGTGAAAGTCCGCGGTTGAGATATGCTTACGTTGTAGGTGTACTTTTGGTTGTTTCTCCTAGTGTTTGTTCAGAAGATTTCACAAGACGCCTGGTACTTCCAAAAAAGCTTTGGTTGCACGGATGCGGGAGATTTATGATTTCAACATTTTTCAGCTTAGCTCTGCCAATATATTTTGCGTAAAATGCTAGTCGCTTCATCCTGTTCCATCCAATTAAGGAAAAATTTTAGATTCGTATAACCCTTTAACCGGCTGGGATGAATTAACTCGTGGGTTAGCAAGATGGGCTGAAATCAGCTCGAGCAAATATATTCGCTTGATAAGTAGTGGGTCGAACGCGATAGGAACGAGTTAACTTTCATACAGCGTTGCTGCTCTCTAAGGTTTGTCACTTAAAGTGGTCATTTATAGGAAGCGTGGGAGAGATTGTCATTAACCGTTTCTGTCTGATTGCCTCTTTCGTTAAAATGCTGTAAAAATGGCGACGGACCTAAGATATGAGAGAAATGATGTTTGCATAACTTATTTGTGCCAAGTGGTACGATGTCCGTGTCAGGGTATTGACACGGATATTTCTCTTTTTTCCATAAACCAATCACTGACTCATGGAACACAAAATAAAGGGAGACAGGAAATCAGGCTATAAGACTAAGGACTATTAAAGAGCACTTATGAAAAATGCCAGTTTTTTGTCGATACAGCTGAGATGAGAAAGGGAAAACAATTGTTAAATTTTAATATATATTCTATTCTACGGTACTGGTAAAGTTAATATATTACTAACTTATACCGTAGAATAGAATATATTTAAAGTTAATGTATATTCTATTCTACAGTCACTGTGTGAACACTTTTGTTTGAGGAGGGCAGAAAATGTTAGGCACTATTTGGCTCAAGTACATCAGCCGGTGAAAAGGATAAGTCTTGCGTTTTAATACTTCTCCGCTTTCAGAACTGCAATGGCGCGTTCGAAAGAGAAAAAAGCCATGTAGTGTTCCTGCAATTATTCCACGTTAACTGCCTAAGCAACAGTCATGCCTCCATCTGTGTTCCCTCGCTTCTGAATTTTGCTAATTTAGGTAGTGTTGCCGCAACGGTGGCGCATTTGTCTAAGCACTGGACCATTTGCCCGAGGTGGGCCTTATCTGATTGCAGGTAAGGTTGCCGCAACAGCGGCGCAGTTGTCTGTCTGATGACCGTTCTCCCGATATGGTCCTGAAATGGAGTCCTGGATGGTGCAATAGCTGTCCGCCTGCATTACAGCACCGATCCACTTTTGCCCCTGCCACCAGAACCAGTGGCCCCAAATTAAGGACAGGATCCGCCTATCAGATCAGATAATATGTGGAGGATTTTAGGAAGGGCGTGTCTGACCCAGGTCTTAAACAACCCTTAGAAAATGGAAGCTAGGAGATTTGGGCTAGAGTGCCCGACATGAAAGTGACACGGAAGCTTGTTAGAAAGAAAGATATATCAAAATGAAGATTTTAGAAAGAAGCATCTGTAACAAATCTGACGCCCTTATTTATAACCGGGGAGAAGTACCCGGGGTCCGACGGCTTAACGTGCCATCTGACGCACGGCAGATATTTAGTGGTTCGAGCGTTCGTACCTGCCTGTGATCGAACCTGAGGTTTCTCCGTGGTAGTCACGAACGTTCACCACTAATCATCCGCCGCCCAGCACCCGCTTATATCCCGCAGAGCTGCGGGATATAAGCCAATTTAAAAAACAAGGTAGCGTTCTTTTGAGTTTATAATGAATTAGCTTTATTTCTTTCCGCTAAGCTAATTCATATGAATGATTCTTTTCCTACCAGCTAGCTAATGATATACTTGTACTAAGCTTCAAAATAGTGAATTCAAAAGAGTGTTGTTACTAGTTAATTACGAACGTAAACAAAGTCTCAACGCTGGTTATTTATAGGAATCAATAAATGTTATAAACCTAACAGCCAGACAGAGGTCTGACAAAAACTATGAATTGAGAAAAACTAACTTACATAAACTTCTTTATTTATACGACTCTTGGTCAACTAAGGCACACACACACTTGTAGTACAATACTGAATAATCTCTCCTCGTAGCTCTCCTCATAACAACACAAACGCTCCCTCGATGAACGCGCCTATATACTAGCTACCACCACGTCATGACTTACACTCATTGCCAGATCTCATTCAGCGGGTGAAATAATATTTCGTTCAGTAGGAAGATAATTTACATAGTAAAATAAAATAACCAGAGATAGTAAAATCAAAAGGAAAGTGAATATAGAGTATACGTTACATCATCTCCCCCTTAATTTTTCATTTTTTTTTTCTTTTCTTTTTTTTTTTGTTTCCGAAAAACCTATCAATTTTGGAGTGTAAGTCTTACATTTCGTTGGTTGACGTTTCTCGACCTCTTTTTTGTTTTGTGGTTTGGTGGTAGCCGTATTTACATTCTCAACTTGGCATGACAATGTAAGAAATCTGTATTCGACTGTGAACTTGTATTGTTGAACAAAACAAACCTGCATCGGCATACTTTCCTTTTATTCGGCCTAGCAGGAATCACTTTTTTAATTGCAAATGACGTTCTCATTATTCGGTGAATACATACCAACTGTATCAGCAGCGAAGATTGCCTGGAACTGCCTAACAGTAACAATTTTATTATTTTAATTTCAAATTACGTTCGCATTGTTCGTTGAAATACATACCAACTGTATCAGCAGCGAAATTTACCTGAAGCTGCCTAACAGTAACAATTTTGTTATTTTACCCCTAAGCACATAGATATATATAAAAAAAGTGGATTAGTAAATGGACATAGAAGAAATATAAAAAAAAAGAACACACATATATACACAAAAAAGAATGCATAGGCCCACACGAAAAAAAGAAATTCTGACACGCCAACTGGTCGTGCAGGAAAAACAACAAACTGATAAAAGAACCTGTCCACGAGAACTTACTTATCTCGAGGACGCATAAAAAACTCTAGTGCGATAACGTTTTCCAGGCCTAATTGGACTGGTAAAATCAGGTGGCTTCGATCTCTTCAATGACTGTAATGGATCTGGAACATCGGTCTGCTGTCGGTCAGAAAATCCCGGCGGCTGACGGGAACGGTCAGGAATGGCGGAAATCCTTCGGTCCGAAACGGCTGAAGTCTGTGGGGTCCAGAAATCCCTGCGGCTGAGAAGAACGGTCAGGAGTCTGGCGGTGTGGAAATCCCCGCGGCTCAGAAGAACGGTCAGGAACATCAGAAGTCTGGCGGTCCGGAAATCCCTGCGGCTGAGAGGAACGGTCAGGAACGTCTGAAGTCTGGCGGTCCGGAAATCCTTGCGGCTGAGAGGAACGGGCTCCCCAGGTTTTTGATATGAAGTCCCTTTGTGCTGGGGCCCGTTGTGTCCTTCCAGTATTCTCTTGAACGGACGTGGCTCCGGCCACATCGTTTGCTTTCTCTTACGCCCTCGTGGCATGAGAGTAGCAGTAGGCATCGGCCCTGTTTGCCCTGAACGTAGGTTTCAGGGGCGAAACCCGGGCGGATGCAAAGATTTCTGCCTTCGTAGCTGTTGCGGCGAAGCAGATTGGGGAGACAAGTCACGTTTGCGCCCAGCCTTTGGTGGTGCTGGACGGTTGGGAACATGAAATTTAGGATTCATAACTGATAAGTCAGAAATGTCCGAAGCCTCTGAGTCGCTGCTGTAATTCAGTGGTCGTGCAGGGCGATGTTTAGATTTGCCTATAGGAATACTTTCGGACCAGGTATTCAAAGAAAGAAGTAGCCCGCGTTGGTGCAGAGTTATCCGGAAACGGCGCAGCAATAGTCTTGGCAATGGTTGGAGGGAAAGGAGCGATACTAGTATTCGAAGAACTCGATTCGAGCCGTGGTCTCATGGGAGAATCAGGTTGCGTGTGTAGAAACCCGTCTGGAGGGTGGGAGGGTGAAGGAAAAATCACTGGAGATTCTTCAAAAATGTTTGTTGGTTCGTCCAAAATTTCTGGCGGTTGAACATGAGATATAGATTCTTGAGTCTGTGGAACAGAAGGTTGAGTAGGATTGATAATGAAATCGATATTCCGTTCATGATACTTGCGACACTGATCAACATGTACATATTGAAAATGGTTGTCAGGTTTCTCCAGAACAATATTATTGTCAAATATATTTGCCACCCGATATGGACCTTCGTAGCTGGGTGCAAATTTCTTCACTAAAGTATGCGAAACAGAAGACTGGAAGTGCGTTTCCAGGAGAGTGAGATCTCCAACGACAAGATCTGATTCCCTACGCTTAGAATTATAATATCTTGCTTGAGCCGCTTGTGCTCCTAGCATTGCAACACGAGCTTTTTCTGCCATGATTCTTACTGATTGCGGAGTCGGTCGCTGGTTTAGTTCGTCGATAATCCCCGTTAAATTTTCAAAAGGGGTTTTAATTTTGCGACCCAGAAAAAGTTCTGCAGGAGTAATTTTAGTAGACTCGTGGACAGACGAGCGGAGGGCGAACGCAAAAAGCTCCAAATGGTCATCCCATCTTTCATGATGATCCATTACAAAAGTCGCAATCATTTTCACTAGCGTGCGGTTAACACGTTCCGCAGGATTACTCTGGGGATGATATGGGGAAATGAATTTATGTTTAATGTGTAGTCTCGCACACATTCTTTCAAAAATGTCAGAAATAAATTGAGGACCATTATCCGAAACTACTTTATTAGGTGCACCATATCTAGAAAATACTTCATTAACTAAGACATTACAAATAACTTCTGCCGTAGCGGCTTTAATGGGAAAAACTTCAACCCATTTAGAAAAATTATCAGTTAGTACTAAAACATAACGAGCTTTATTTTTAACAGATAATGGATAAGGTCCCAATAAATCTATGGAAATAATATCAAACACATGAGAACTTGAACTAGATTTCAAGTGACTGGCCGGTCTTACATTCCGGTAATTATTAATCTGACACAAGTGACATGATTGAACGTATGCGAGCACACTTTGGTACATGCCAGGCCAATAGGCAACATCCCGCAATTTACCACGGGTCTTGCGAATACCTAAATGGCCTGCAAGAGGTTTGTCATGAAATTCATTTAAAAGAGCCATTCTAAGGGTTCGCGGAATACATGGGCGAAACTCTGCCCTAGTAGTCCTAGATTTTGTATAATAAAGAAGACCCTCTATTACTTCAAAATGTTGTGACCTTCCAGCCAGAGAAGGATCACTTGGTAGGGGCGAACCCGCAAGCAAAAAATTGTAGATATCCCCAAAATCTGGATCATTTATTAATTCTGCCATTATCTGCTCTCTGGATGTTATATCAGCTATTGGAAGTAAAGGCTGACATCCAGGAGTAGCTTCAGTGGGGACCCCACTAATCGGAACGCGAGATAATGCGTCCGGCAATTGATTCTTAGGACCTGGCTGATATGAAATTTTGATATTGCTCTCCTGTAACTTCAGAGCACACTTCATAAGTCTTTGAGATAGGTGCTTAGCAGAATTCAAATACTGAAGGGCAGAATGATCCGTAATTATGTTAACTGTCAATTCGTTAAGATAACATTGAAATTTATTTAGCGCATACACAACAGCAAGACATTCACGTTCCGTAGCTGAATAATTGCGTTCAGCTTTGGCTAAAGTACGAGACGCAAAAGCTATTGGATGCCCAGCTTGTGACAAAACGCAACCAAGACCAACTCCGGATGCATCAGTATAAATATCAAATTCCTTAGTATGATCCGAGAAAGCCAACACCGGAGGCTGAGTCAATGCAGACTTCAGTGTTTCGAATGCAGCGTTAGCCTCAGGTGTCCAAATAAACTTCTTGTATTTACGTTTTAAAGCATACAATGGCTCACATATTGTAGCATAAGCGGGGACGAACTGCTGATACCATCCGGTCATTCCCAGAAAGCTGGATAGTTCTTTTGCTGTTTTAGGCCGAGGAAAGTCAACAATAGGCCTAATATTTTCATTATCAGTAAATAAGCCGTGGGGAGTAATTTTCAACCCCAGATATACAATCTCGTCCCTCGCTATCTGGCATTTACTAGGTTTTAACGTCAAGCCAGCATTGTATATGAGTTGGAACACCTGTTTGAGCAGAGAAAGGTGCTCGTCAAAAGTCTCTGATGTGATAATAATATCATCCAAATAGACATGCACATGGGGACCCAGGACAGGTCTGTGAACCGTATCCATAAGTTTTTGGAAAGTAGCAGGTGCAGAAGCTAGTCCAAAAGGCATACGTAAATATTCATAGGCCCCAAAAGGAGTCACAAAGCCCGTTTTATCGACAGAGTCCGGATGTACTGCCACCTGCCAATATCCACTCGCCAAATCCAAAGTTGACATCCATTTGGTCGACGACAAGTCATTTAAAATATGCGACATGACAGGTAGTGGATAATTGATCGTTTTTGTGACTTGGTTGAGCTTGCGAAAATCTGTCACGAAACGGAATTCATTGGGTTGTTTCTTTGGAACCAAAAAGGCAGGAGCAGCCCAGGCGCTTGTTGATTTCCTGATTATGCCCTGCTTAATCATTTCAGCAATTTGACGTTGCATTTCCTGCTTTTTATGTGGAGCACAAGGGTAAGGTTTCGTCGCAATGGGTTTCGAACCATCAGTGTCAATAACATGATAAACCACCTGTGTGAAACCAGGTTGATCCGAAAATAAACCAGGGCTTTCCTGTAAAAGAAGAGAAAGCTGGTCTCGTTGCCCCTCATTCAATTGGTTACTCAATAATAAACTCGTGATATCTACAGGAACCGTAGGAATCGTTTCGACAGGTTCCGGAAAGGAAATCACATGTTGTACAAAATTCAAAGTTATTTGAAACTTGTGTATAAAGTCCATTCCCATTAGACATTTCACAGGTAGCTCGTCTGTAAGCAGGAAAGAATGTGTAAAACGAGCTTTTCCCAGCCCTAAAGATAATGTGACAGTTCCTGCGATACTGAAGATTTCATTATTTGCACCTCGCAAATACTGCGTTGCAGGCTGAATGTGTATTGCAGGAAAAGTGTCAGTGCAAAACTTTGTATTTAGGGCTGATATTTCAGACCCAGTGTCGAACTTTGTCTCGACAATAATGTCTTCAAGTGTCAAGAATACATCAGGCAACTGAGGAGTTTGAACAGTCACTAATACTGTTTTAGGGTCAGAATGTTTGGTATCAGGAAGCAGGACCGACCCTTCGTCTACTTCCTGTGGAAGTTTAAAGGAATCCTGGTGGGGTTATCATGTGGTCGGAAACCTCGACCCTGCCGGGTATCGGGAAAATTTTCACGATGAGGAAAACTGCGGGAAACCTGCGTCGGGAACTCCGCGTGTCTGTTGACATTTTCATATCCGTTACGTCGGCCCTCAGCACGGGCAGAAAAATTATCATTGCCCTGAGCATGATAACGTTCCGAATGCTGCTGAGTGAAACGGGGTCGAGCATACTGTGCAGGTGTACGATATCCCGAAGCTTGTTCAGAAACTCGCTGTTGGTTTGCCACTCTTCTGTGTGGTGGAACGTATGAAGCTTGGGTGGGCACTTGTGTATGCTCGCGCTGAAAGTTATTATGCCTATTATGCCGCTGAGGGTTTTCGTAATATGCCTCGCGGGGTGCCCGAGCATGGTGAGTTGAACCATGTTTGCCATGTCGCTCTTCATACGTGCGTATGAGGCGAAGGCATTCATGAATGGTGGCAGGGTGTCGAACCTCAAGAAAATCTTGTAAGAATGGGTCGAGCTGCGGCACGAGGGTATCCAACATGTCAACATGACTGGCATGTGGATCCCATAGGTTATATAGGCGTGTAGTTTCCAACGCAAATGCAACAGGGCTATCATTGGGACCCTGCTGACGCGAAAAAAGCTGTTGTGCAAGGCTAGCTCGACTGAGGCCGAAAGGAAAGACCTCCAAGAATTCTGCACGGAAATTCTCATAATGAGAATCCGGGTTCGACACTCTCCACTGCCGATACCAGGTCTTAGCGGTATCCCTCAAGCAAGTGCCGGCAATTTGGACTTTGCAGTCTTCAGGAATATTATAGAGATCAAAATGATCTTCCAGATCTTCGAGGAACTTTAAGGACCCCTCCAAACCATTGAAATGAATTGTTCCTGCATGCGGCACGAAATGGGCAAGCATTCTGCTTCGCTGAGAGGATTGAACTCCCTCAGGTACGACCCGCGACTCAGAGTAATAAGAAGCCGGTGCATTATGAAATTGTGAAGAATGCCTGGGTGCGTGTAGATCATTCATATCAAAGTCAGAACCACAGGCTTCGTGCAAATTGTCCAAAAAAACACCATTACCCTCGAGACTTGCCGGAGGGTGGAAATTTGCAGTTGTCTCAGGTAAGGAAGACATGGGTAATAAACGACAAGATCTCGTGTTCGAGAAAAGTTCGGGCGCCAATTATAATGAATTAGCTTTATTTCTTTCCGCTAAGCTAATTCATATGAATGATTCTTTTCCTACCAGCTAGCTAATGATATACTTGTACTAAGCTTCAAAATAGTGAATTCAAAAGAGTGTTGTTACTAGTTAATTACGAACGTAAACAAAGTCTCAACGCTGGTTATTTATAGGAATCAATAAATGTTATAAACCTAACAGCCAGACAGAGGTCTGACAAAAACTATGAATTGAGAAAAACTAACTTACATAAACTTCTTTATTTATACGACTCTTGGTCAACTAAGGCACACACACACTTGTAGTACAATACTGAATAATCTCTCCTCGTAGCTCTCCTCATAACAACACAAACGCTCCCTCGATGAACGCGCCTATATACTAGCTACCACCACGTCATGACTTACACTCATTGCCAGATCTCATTCAGCGGGTGAAATAATATTTCGTTCAGTAGGAAGATAATTTACATAGTAAAATAAAATAACCAGAGATAGTAAAATCAAAAGGAAAGTGAATATAGAGTATACGTTACAAGTTCTTGCTCTGAAATTAGTGATACTTGAATCTTGACTTGTGCACATGCTGTACGAAAGACAACAACATGGCATCAGCTTACTTCTGCCTAATTGTCAGCAATCTAAGAACATCTTCAGCGAAAATAGTTTCGCCGCACTGGGACGTGGATAAACTGATTTCTTGATGAGAATGTGCTGTGAGACATTAGATGACCCTCTTCGAATTAGATTCGAAATACTAGAATCGCAGAAACCTAATGAGTTTTTTCGTCAGCGCAGAAAACAGAGTTCCAATTTAGAGTTATACGGGAGAAACGATCCCAGTAAATCAGAGGGTGATTTAGGATGATGGTACATGTCGCCTAATCACTAATCTTACCGATAGCTTTTTGATTGTACGTTTATGATTTCTTTCTTGTGTCTCGGGACAACTTGATTTTGATTTCCAAAGAGTTGTTTTTCACTTTCATTTGTTTTTTCAATCTTTATTTTCCGACACGTAAACCCTTTGAAAATTTTAACGGCCACTAGAAAGAGTACTGAAAGGCAATAAGAATCGAAGAGTTAGTCTCCAAATCTTAGTTAATGCTATAAAATATATCCAAGGACTAATGTCTCCGGTAGAATTGTTTTAAAAAAAATGTACGCCCTCGGGATAAAGCAGTATAAGTGATATTGTTCTCTAAATTCTTTTAATCGTTATGTGTCACCAATGGACTATTGTACCTTCGGAAAGCAAAACAGCCTGGTATCAAGTCTATATCTTTTGCTCCTATTCCTTCGAAGTTCCCTAATGTGTCACCAATGGACTATTGTACCTTCGGAAAGCTAAACAGCCTGGTATCAAGTCTATGCCTTTTGCTCCTATTCCTTCGAAGTTCCCTGATGTGTCACCAATGGACTATTGTGCCTTCGGAAAGCTAAACAGCCTGGTATCAAGTCTATGCCTTTTGCTCCTATTCCTTCGAAGTTCCCTGATGTGTCACCAATGGACTATTGTGCCTTCGGAAAGCTAAACAGCCTGGTATCAAGTCTATGTCTTTTGCTCCTATTCCTTCGAAGTTCCCTGATGTGTCACCGATGAACTATTGTACTTTCGGAAAGCTAAACAGCCTGGTATCAAGTCTATGCCTTTTGCTCCTATTCCTTCGAAGTTCCCTGATGTGTCACCGATGGACTATTGTGCCTTCGGAAAGCTAAACAGCCTGGTATCAAGTCTATGCCTTTTGCTCCTATTCCTTCGAAGTTTCCTGATGTGTTACCAATGGACTATTGTGCCTTCGGACTAATAAATAGGGAGCATTCTAAACGCAGATGTGAAACGATACCTGGACAATGGTAAACAGTAGAAAAGGTGTAGAATAAAATACCAGTAACAATATTAAGAAATGCC
The DNA here is from genome assembly GCA_039090855.1 of Macrothele yani. Taxonomy (NCBI): domain Eukaryota; kingdom Metazoa; phylum Arthropoda; class Arachnida; order Araneae; family Macrothelidae; genus Macrothele; species Macrothele yani. Next base: position 144,720,728 of record CM077002.1, read on the forward strand.
CTGTTACCTTGGAAATCTAGGTGTAGGTTTATTGTTCAGAGGAAGCGCTATTAGATTGAATGCTTAAGAATTAAATTATATTATTTTTAACATTAATTATATTGCTGGAAAATCGTTCTAAAAATGTGTGAATATACTTTGCATGTCTGGGTAACATCTGATGGTAAACTGCAATAACGGGAATAGTAAGGGCTTATCCAAGAATGATAGTAAGATGAAGCATGCGTTTTTAAGAAATATTTTTTTTTTTTTGATTGGAGGTTTAACGACCACCGTGAGCAACTCAAATGGGCTATAAGCAGTCGCCCGTCCCTAATTTAGGGTCACTGGTTCCAGGGAAGGGAGAGAGCCAGTGCCGTAAGACAAACACAACATCCATGCCTGACCGGGATTCGAACCCGGACCCCTTACGGACGAATGATCAGAGGCCAACGCCTTAGACCACTGCGCCACCGGGGCGGCTAAAGAAATATCAAGTTCGTTAACAGTTTCCTTTTCAGTAATAAGCAGGCATATCCCTTAGAATTCATCGCATTTGAATTCGAGGATAGATATATATACTTTACTCCCAAAACATTGATCTCAAGTGTCTCAGTACCCACATTTTTAAAATAATTGAACAGCCTCATATTTCGAAAGGTGGAGTAAAATTTAATCCGTTGTTTAACGAAACGCCTACTTAAAATGTAAAAGAATTACGCATGTTCAAAAATGAGGATAATCTTAAAAAAAGCGCCACTCAGTGCAAGCTATGTATTAGTATCAAATTTTGTGAAGTTCTTCTGGTGTGTGGGAGGGAATTCTCTAACATTGCCTGCGGACTTTACAAAATTTGCATATTCTACTGATCTGCCATGCAATTTTGGTACAGAAACAGTAAAACAAATCAGCGGCAGGAAGATATGGTAGTCATGTTTTTTCCAAAATCGCCATGGTTATCTCTTGAATGCGATCTATTAAATTAATTCTAATATAAAAGCAGGAAAATAAAGATAACTTCCTTTCTCAATCAATGATAGAAAACTATTCTATCAATGGAAGCATTAAAAGTATTGTATAAATTGAGACTGTGCATCTAAACAAAGCTTTTACCTAACAAAATGAAATCTCCATTGTTTCAACTAATTCCCTTCAGGAATTTCCTGAAGTATTTCTTATTTAATTAAAGAACATCGACTGAAAATGTAAGATGGCTTTTGTGTGACAGGTTTATTTAGTTTTAAATAGTGATTTTGTGCTTTTTTTCTACCTTCTAGTTTGTAATTGTGCTTTAACTGGTACTATTCTTTCAAAAACGTCTAATTAGTAAGTTTGTCTACTTCAAAAGAATTGCAACAGAAATAATTAGGATGATCGTATGTTGCTCTATAAAACAGTATTAATTTAGAATGAATAGGTAGTACTTATGGGTCACTTTTTTCGTAAGAATTTTCAAGCAAAGTATCTTAGGATATTAGTGTCACTTGACAAACCGTGGTACAGCAGAGATAACTGAAATTGTTTTAACGGCTATTTGTAATTATCTTAGAAATGAATTAGTTTAAATAAAGAATCGAAGGCTTAAGTATTTTGATTGCCATATTAAAAAAATGTAATCCATTTCAAGTGAAAGTTTACTCATTGTATTTCATTTAAAATAACCGCTTTCGTATATGAAATATTTCATCTAAGCAAAAGAAGCAGGGTTGCATAATGAAGCAATTATTTCTACATCATTTGCTGGTAGGAACATGATCCCTTCTTACCAAGTCTTTTGAAAAAAAGTACGTTTTTATGTTATTAATACTTGCTTCCATCGCAATCTGCAAGCCATATGTCTACACGTGTCACTTTGCTTGAAGAATTCTTCTGCACTGACAATCTTGCATTGCGAAATGCATCATAATTTCCTTTTGATCATTTGTACGATCTATTATTTCGCCTTTATGGGACATATAAACAGATACTGTCGAATTTAAAGTATAATTTATTCTATATCATTACAAGGATAACTCCGATCGAAACGATTTTATTTTATTTTGATACTTTTTATCACGAAGTCATTTTACCATTGTTTTACAGAATGTGTACAGTTTTTTTGCTAGAAGTCGTACACATGCTCAGCAAAAAGACACGTGTTGGGAAATTTCTGGCCAACAGCTGGCAGTGATGGATCACTACTGGCTGAAATCTTTCGCTGATGGCACGGTAGCGGTCCCGTTGGAGGCGCGCCATCAGTTGGCAGTCATTGATGCCTCTGCATCATCACTGCGAATTACGGGCCGCCAACCAAGTGCAACTAGTGGCTCATAGCTGGCAACCGATGCAACTCCAACACGAGGTGGAAGCAACGGGACTGCGCATGCCTAGAAGCAACATGTGCTGTGTCTCTCGTGGTACCAATTAGTTGAAAACGACGCTATCGCCATCATGTTATTTTAGTGGATGTTAAGAAAAAAAAAAGCCAAATGTAGAGAGACGAATTAATTTCCAAATGAAATGCCACTTCGATGAAGATTACCGCCGGAAAGAAAAATATAAATAATCATTAATGAACTGTGAGAAATAGTCAATTAATATCATGTATTTATAGAAACGTATTTCGTAGCAAAATTCCTGTACTAACACACAAAGAATCGAGAATACAAACAGCATGAAGTACACATACTCCATTCCCATGAATGACAAGATATAATTTCTGTGTAATCTTACGTTTTATAATGCACACACACAAAGAAAATACGAATTATAAGGTACAAAATTTCTCAATTATTTCAAAAAGAAAAAAAGCAACGCCATGTGTATTTAATGTATTCATCCATGGATTCAATACACAAGACTGGAGGAATTCGCTGCTAAAAATAACGAGAAGAAAAATAAAGTATCTTTCCTCTTTAAAACAATTGCAGCTTCGGACCGCGGAAAGGAAAGATATAACGTTAAAAATGTAACAGAATGTGACATGAACGCGAAAATTTATTAATAAAACAATCTCCTTTCAAGACCACAGCACAAAACTTTGGAAAGCGCCTTTAAGTTGGTACACTCGTTGAAAACGAGTGAAGTTCCCTTAAGGTAAATAAAAACTATAGTTACGTTAATAAATAAATACATCGCTCTTTCCACGTTCCAGAAACACACAGCAACCGAAAAATTGTTTTTCAGCCGCCGCTGTGGAATCGAACCAACAGAACTCTCGGTATCGCGCCGAGTACGTTACAGAGAGTTCTGTTTTTCATTCGTCGACGAATGAAAAGCAATTTTTTGGTTGCTGTGTGTTTCTGGAACGTGGAAAGAGCGATGTATTTATTTATTAACTGTCGCCACGTATTTGGAATATTTTCACCTATAGTTACGTTGAAAAATAAATTTATGAAGTATGCGAAACTGACATTTATTAAAAATACGTCGCACTATTGTAAAATTAAAATCCCTTCCCAGCGAAAACACAAGTGTTGGAAAACTGCTGGCCATCAGCTGGCAGTGATGGGTCACTGCTGGCTGAAATCTGCCGTTCACAGGCCGGTAGCGGTCCGTTGATGACAGCGTAATCATTTGGCAGTCATTGATGGCCGTGCAGCATCGTCGTGAAATGCGGACCTCCAAGCAAGTGCCACTAGTGGCCCGTAGCTGGCAACCGAAGCAGCCTAAACACCAGGTGGAATCAACGGGCCTGCTCATGCCTAGAAGCAGCACGTGATGTGTCTGTCATGGTACCAGTAATTTGAGGACAACGCTATCGTCATTGTGTTATTTTAGTGGATGTTAAGAAAAAAAAAAACATTTGTAGAGAGACGAATTAATTTCTTATAATGATATGCCACGTGGACGAAGATATCAGATTAAGCCATGAAATACACCCACGCCATTTCCATGAATAACAAGAAATAATTTCTGTGTAATCTTTCGTTTTAACATACACTAAACCGCTTGAAACAAAAGTCCTCGAAAAACATTAAAAAAACGTTATGTAGGGGGAAAATTATTATAGGCGTACAATATGTATCAATGATTTGAAAAAAAAGCAACGATATGTGGATATAATGTACTCATCCGTGGGTTGAATACACAAGACTGGAGAAATTCACTTCTAAAAATAACGAGAAGTAGAATAAAATATATTTCCTCTTTAAAACAAATGTAGCTTCGGACAGCGGAAAGGAAAGATACAACGTTAAAAAAGTAACAGAATGTGACATGAACTGGTAAATATATTAATTCAACAATCGCCTTTCAAGACGACAAGAACTGCACGAAACTTTGGAAAGCGCCTTTAAGTTGGCACGCTCGTTGAAAATGAATGGAAGTTTCCATAAGGTAAAAAAACAAAACAAAAAAAAACAATCGTTACGTTGAAAAAATAAATTTATCAATTACATGAAACTGACATTTATGAAAAATACCTCGCAATATCGTAAAATTAAAAAGAGAGCAATTCGTTACACATCCCGCAAGACAAGAACTCAGCTTCAAACAAACGTTTGTGCGTGGCAAAACAGTCCCGTTGGTAGAACGCACGCTTCCCAGTCCGTGGCTCGTTTTCACTCAGATCCAAACGAGCGTTTTTCACGACCTGTTGAGAAAATTTCCCCAGCGCTCTGCTGTAATGCAGTAGTTTCGTAAGGCGAAAAAAAAGTAGCTTTGAGAAACTGCGGTTATAATTTATTTTATTCTACTTTATTTTATTTTTTTATGGCTACTACTGGGAAATTGGCGAAAAAGATTCGGCAAGACATCAGTTACGTCACGTGATTGCCGGCTGCCACTGCCGGGAAACTAGCGGACCACATTATGCTAGCCATCATTTATGGCACGTGCTTGCAGGGCCGTTGAAGGGCCACTTGTGGTAGCTACTGCCTGTGATGGATAACTAATGGCCTTGCTCTGGCATGTGACAACTAATGGGGTTGTCACTGCTGGCCCATGAGGTGGCAGCCCAGACATTTTATTGATGGTTGGGGGGCGGCAACTTAGTGCTGGGCCACCGCTGGCAGTGCAGGCCCAACAAGACTGTTTTTGCTGTGTTAGTTTCACATTGCGCTGGAAAGAGGGTCAGCTTTAAGTGGAGACTCGTGTCTTTCATATCAGTGTAGTCTGCACCGCGCTCGCTTCGTACGCAGACTGTTCTTCGTTCGTTTCCATCCAGATTCCAAACGGGCGTTTTTCAGAATCTGTTGAGAAAATTTCCCCAGCGTTTCGTAAGACGGAAAAACACGTAATTGTGCCTTCGGGAAGCTACGGTTACGTTTTTTATGGCTACTACGGGGAAATTGGCGGACAAAATTCGGCAAGCCGTCAGTTACGTCACGTGATTGCCGGCTACCACTGCCAGGAAAACTAGCGGAGCACTTTAGGCTGGCCATAATTTATGGCACGCGCTTGCAGGGCCTCTGAAGGGTCAGTTGTGGCAGCCACTGCCTGTGATGAATAACTGATGGCCCTGTTCTGGTATATGACAACTGATGGGGTGCCAACGGTTGTCCAGTTGTTGGCCTGAACTGTTGCCGGCTTGAGTGCTAGCCTAGCAGCACTGTTATTGCTGGGAATATTTCAGTTTCCGCTATAGCTGTGCTCCTAAAAATACAATTTGGATAACTGTTTTTGTGTATGACATAATCCATTGCCAGGATCATTTGTCATGTAATTTTGAATTCTACATAAAATACAGTTCTGACGCCAGATGGTGTAACCCAGCAAAAACCGTCTTGCTGGGGCTGCACTGGGCCACTACTGTCTGCCAGCAGTGCTAGTACTGGCCCACCACTATGTTGGTGTTAAATGAACGGTCAATAAAATGTCCCTGCGGCCACCAGATGGGCCAGCAGTGCAGGCCAGCAGCTGGCCAACAGTTGGCACCTCGTCAGTTGTCATATGCCATAAGAAGGCCATCAGTTATTCATTACAGGCTGTGGCTGCCCCAAGCGACCCTTAAGAGGCGCTGCAAGTACGTACAATAAATGATGGCTAGCCTAATGTGGTCCGTCAATGTCCCGGTAGTGGTAGCCGGCAATCACGTGACGTAACCGATGGCTTCACGAATGTTGTCCGTCAAGTTTCCAGTAGTAGTGAAAAAAAAAATAGATAGTCACAGTTCACAAAAGGTACACACACACACAAACAAAACTGCTTTTTTCCCCAACGAAACTCCTACATGGTGTCTCGGCGCTGAGGAAATTTCCTCAACAGGTCCGGCAAATCACCCGATGGACCTGACTGGCATCGAAACAAGGACTGCTAGTGTGCCAAGCGGATGCTCTAATCACTACACCAATTTGCCACGCGTAATCGCCTGTTTGGAGGTGAGCCCTTCACCTGCGCGATGTGAAACTAAGGGTTCTTTTTTTAATTTGGCAATATTGCGAGTTCGTCTTCGTAAATGTACGTTTCGTATAATTCATAATCTCATTTTTTCAACGCAACGATTTTTTTATTTACTTTAAGGGAACGTCACTCAATTTCAACGAGTGTATCAACTTAAAAACATTTTCCAAAGTTTTGTGCTGTCCTTGTGCTCTTGAAAAGCAATTGTTTAATTAATATATTTACACATTCATGTCCCATTCTATTACATTTTCAACGTTGTATATTTTTTTTCACGGTCCAAAACTACATATGTTTTAAATGGGAATATTTAATTTTACTTCCTGTTATTTTTAGCAGCGAATTCCTCCAATCTTTCTTGTGTATTAAACGCATGGATGAGTACATTATATTCACATGACGTTGCTTGTTTTTTTATTTTTTTTTCAAATATTAGATAATTTTGGAACGAAAATATCCATTTTGTACTCGTATATTTCTTTTTTTTTTTTCAGCACAACGATTTTTTAATGTCTTACCGAAACTTCGGTTGGAAGCGGTTTAGTGTATGAAGATTATACAGAAATTATTTCTTGTTATTCATGGGAATGGAGTGACTGCGTTTCATGGCTGTTGGTATTCTCGATTCTTCGTGTGTTACTGCAGAAATGTTTGCTACAAAATGAGTTTCTATAAATACATGACATTAATTTACTATTTGTTACAGTTGATTAATAATTATATATATAATTTTTATCCTACGGTAATCTTCGTCGATGTGGCATTTCATTAAGAGATTAATTCGCCTCTCTACAAATGGCCTTTTTCTTTTCTTAACATCTACTAAAATAACACGATGGTGATACCGTCGTATTTAACTAACTGGTGCCACGAGAGGCAAATCACGTGTTGCTTCCGCGCATGCGCAGTCCCGTTGCTTCCACCTCGTGTTGGGATTGTTTCGGTTGCCAGTTACGGCCATTAGTGGCACTTGCTTGGAGGCCCCCAATTCACGGCGATGTTGCAGGGCATTCAATGGTTGCTAGCAGATGGTACTGCCACCAACGGGCCGCTACCGTGCCGTGAGCGGCAGATTTCAGCCAGCTGTGACCGCATCACTAATTTTTGTTCATCCCACAACTCCTTCGATGTGTAATATTTTAAGAACATTTTCTACGTCTTCATGATGCGCAATGATACAAGCCGGAGACCTGAGTGTATATTTCTATTTATAAAAGTATATCCCATGCTGAATACCCGATGGAAAAATTAATGTTGATACGATACCTTTCACTATGAAGAACATTTTGGGCTCATTCTCATCCTGAAATAACCCAAAGTTTCACCGATAAAAGGTGTAAAATTATATTACGTTATCTTCCATATTTCAGCTTGTTACTTTTTCATATGAAAACGCTATTTGGGTTTGGATATCTTCCGATATCTACAATAATAAAATTACTATGTCTGCAAATCAACCACCAGTAGAAGAAACTGCTGAACGTAGAGATTTAAATTTAGCTGAAAACCTACAGAAACATGTGATGTTGTGGTTCTCGGAGACCTTTTTTTTTTAAATTCGAATTTGAAAATATTTAACAATTTTGTTTAATTTTTAAATTGTTCTAACATTGTGGAAGTTTGATTTTGCGGCATGCTGAACTATAAGATCATGCAACAATATCTCACTTCATATTTCTGTAACATTTTTTTATTACACTTTTGCGCAAAAATAGTCCATTACACTTTGTAAAAATATATCATAATAGTAACAATATTTCGTTGTATTATAAACTGCAAGAACCGCAAGCAAAATGTGACTAGAAACGACAATATTGATAGCTTGTGCCAAAATAAATATTTGGGCTGCGCAATCGAAATGTCAAGTGCATATGTCCATCGCAGTTGCCGGAGAGTTTGTTTACCTTTCAGACCACGGCTCTCCGCGTGTTATCACGCAATATAAAAAGCCTAAATCTAATTCTATGGAAATATTTTGATTTTCTTTCTTTTACTATTGCATCTAATTTCACATAACATGCGCAATTTACAATTACAAATTTAAAGTTGTTGTTTACTGTGTCAGATTAGCAACGTGATACGTGTATACTTCCGTCGCAGTTGATAGACAGTTTGTTTAGGTTTCAAACCGCGGCTGCCGTTGGGTTGCTACACATTACAAACAGTTAATATCTATTTCTAAGGGAAGATCTTGTCTATGTTTCTATAAGCAGATTTTAGATTTAAAATTTAACATAACACGCCAGATTTGGAATTCGATCTTGCTGGAGTTTTTTTGTGTAAGACTTTAGAAGTTTTAGGTGCATCCGCTGCAACTGCGGGCGGTTTATTTAGTTTCAGACAGCTGGTATTAGTGTGTTATTAGACACGATTCTTTGAGACACGAAATACACAGTCGAGTCACATTATTGTGAACAAATCCTACTTCTGACGTCAACAGCTCGTACCCAATGAAAGAAGGTACGTGTTGTTGAGCTGGCTTGAAGGGTATATAAGGTGTGCTGTAGGCAATCTGAAAACATATCACTCTTTTCTGTCATGGATAAGAGGAGGGCTTCTTCAGATGTGCAAAAAGGAATGATTATCGGCTTTCTGAGACAGTGCAGTTTGTGAAATGTTCGCGTGCTGCTGTGGTTGAAGTGTATCGTGATTGGAGAAATGGCACCGTTGCGAATAAGCGACGTGGAAACCTTCGGAGCACCACGTGCCATTGATCAGAGAGGTGAACGTCGGCTTCATAGGTGCGTGAGAGCCGATCATTACGCTACAGTGGAGCAACTCACTAGCCGAATGAACCAGGAGACTACCAGAAGTATGTCTAAAACGACAGTTCAGCGAACCCTTCTGGGTATGGGGCTTCGATGCAGACGGATGACTACTGCACCTATGCTAATGAAGGTGCATCGGCAGAAAAGGCTTACATTTGCACGGCAGTATTGGAGTTGGACCTCCGCTGATTGGCAAAGGATTGCCTTCTCAGATGAGTCACGTTTTCTGCTTCGTGGAGCGGATAGGGTTATAAGGCGAGAAACATCGGAGAACAAACACTCCTCAACCATTGCTGGAAGAACACAATTTGGCGAGGGCAGCGTTATGGTCTGGGGAATGCTTTCGTGTCATTCTCTGGGCCCATTCATACCTGTGGCAGGCACTATGGACCGAATTCGTTATGAATCCATACTTGCAGACCACGTACACCCATACATGCTGATTGTCTCTACTGGGGCGGATGGGATCTTCCAGCTCGACAATACGACGTGTTACACAGCTAGAAATATCCGAGAGTGGTTGGAAGAGCACGATGAAGATTTCAAAGTACTTTCCTGGCCCCCTGATTCACCAGACCAATTGAGCATCTGTGTTATATTGACGTTATCTGGTTGCACCAAAGTTGTGGCAATGGCACCCGACTTACTATCAAGAAGCTTATGTAAAGTGTCATCGATTATACCATCATCACTGCCATGCTGCAAGAGACTATCGTTTTTATTTCATGCACCCTAGTTGTCTCATCTGACCTTCTATTTCAGTTTAAACGACTACAGTTTCCTGTTCGTCTCAGTTCTTCCGTGAGTATGAACACCCACATGGCCAATCATTTAAAGTTGTTAGATTCAACCTACAAAACCAATGCTCTTCCCCATGGGCACCTCCATGTCGGTTGCCCTAAAGTTGGCAAAAATGGAAGCCTCTTCATCTTGGCTTCAAATAAAAAAGCATTCAATGTCATTGACGCCGAGGCTGCTTAAGAATAAAGTTCTTCGCGCTTTGAAAGAACTATGCAGTACGCTGATCACCACACAGTACAAAAATGTAGATATTGGAAATATTTCAAATTTCGTATATGCTCACCGACTAAAGACTGCTGGTTTAATCGAATAATTTCGGGAGGGTACCATTCTGCCGCTAGTAGTAGCATACTTCTCTTTTCTTTTGCAAATGTTTTACCGATTCTAAGTATCTGGTTGAAAAACAGGTTGCATCTGTTTCCATTCTCTATGAGGAGCAATGCGAATATTGTGCATTTTAATTGAATCCCAATTTTTTCTCTAGCAGATACATGCATTTCCTTTTTTTTTTTTTTGATTTTCTACTTTTCTAAAACCCGCTCTGAGAAATTCGTTTTTTTTTTTTTATTGGAGGTTTAACGACCACCGTGAGCAACCCAAATGGCTATAAGCAGTCTCCCGTCCCTAATTTAGGGCCACTGGTTCCAGGGAAGGGAGAGAGCCAGTGCCGTAAGACAGACACAACATCCATGCCTGACCGGGATTCGAACCCGGACCCCTTTCGGACGAATGATCAGAGGCCAGCGCCTTTTACCACTGCGCCACCGGGGCGGCAAATTCAGTTTTGGATTGGAAAGGAAATAAAAAGCCGGCTCCGTGCACTCGACAATTCGGGGCCATCCTCCTGGTTTTTATAAACATATTTATTTACAGATTATTGCTACACCACCTTAGTAATAACAAGGAGGATTACCCTTCATTGTTAATATCACAACAAGCATGTGCTTTTGGTATCAATTTTGCCGTCTCTCCGTCCTTATGTGCACCATATCGCTACAATTCTTAGTCCAATTAACAAGAAAATTGCATTCGGAGCCATGAAATGCAAGAACTATGTATTATTTTTGCTTTCCAGCCCTTTTCTGATGCATAGTCCAAGAAGTGTAAAAAAATATATTTTTTTGAGGGAAATCCTGAGAAAAGCTAATAATTCGTTCTGCTGCAGGAGTGGAAGTATACTTCCCCCACACACTGATTCTACATAACTCCTATTGTCTGTAGATTAAATAGAATCATCTTTCAGGGAAGGTGACTGTCAGGGTCACTTTCACGCAAGACTGATCTTCCTAACCACCCTCGCGGTTTCAGTGAGCGGTTATCCGAAGTAATCCCTAAATTGTTCAGTGACGGAATTATTCCGTTGCAACATTCAAAGGTTTAACGCCGGTTGCCTTCTTCAAATGTGTGTTTTCATAGACTGCCACCTAATTGTCCTCAAAGTCACACAATTTGTCGTAGCTGTATTGAATGTTTCAAAGTGCATCAGAAGTGGGAGAAGTGTTTCGAAATCCCTGAGGACTGGCACAGGGCTCTCAACTATGTTTTGAAATTTGGTTGAAACTTGAGTTTCTAATTGATTTCTGACCTTTAGTCGGAGCTGGACCCCTGGTTCGAGTTCCAAAAAAGGCGTGGGTGATACGTTTGTACGATGGATTTGGCTCTGTCCTTTTCCTAGAAACAGTGACCAAAATTGAGAACGGGTGACTATATATAGCTCTAAAAGATGCTCGTCCTAGTCGTTAGACCCCGAAACAAGAAAGGAACAAAGATAAGCTCCTAAATCCAGTAGAAATGCTATATAGAAGAAAGGCCTTGCATTTTGTTCGAAAGGCTTCGAAATCAGTAAGATCTATGAAGATGGTTTCGAAATCTAGAGTAAGACCTACGAAGATGGTTTCGAAATCAGTAAAATCTACGAAGATGGTTTCGAAATCTACAGTAAGACCTACGAAAATGGTTTCGAAATCAGTAAAATCTACGAAGATGGTTTCGAAATCTGCAGTAAAATCTACGAAGATGGTTTCGAAATCAGTAAGATCTACAAAGATGGTTTCGAAATCCACCTGAGCTAAGAGAATGATGTTAGTCGAGACTCTCTGAGAGGTTGCAAAGGTTCATGAAAAGCGTAAAAGATTTCAAGATTTCATAGTCGGTCGTAGCGTTCTTTTCTTTAAAGGGCGTGTACTGTGTGCCCTTGAAGACCGACATTGCTGCAACTCCTAGTTCATGGTACACAGGCTCAACTCTTCGTAATTTAGGAGTTAGAGTGACTGAACATCAGTACACTGTAAAGACTGGATCTACTACTACTGCCCTTGCACGCCTGGTTAAGTCTGGAACTCATCTGCCCTATTGGTCTGAGACTTATTTATTACTTAAGACCAGAGGTAGGTATATGACTCTCTTCACCGAAAGTTTGTATATTGACGTTTTTAAGGACGCATGCTGTACAGATGACTTACCTGCACATGTATATGCACCATGGATTCGCTTATTTAACTTCTTCTGTCGTGCGAAATACCCTATTGCAGAGGTTGATAGTGGACCTTGTGCTTACTCATCACTTCGGTGAGTATGTATTGGTTACCTATTAAGTGTTATTTTCTTTCTCAGCTATGTTACTCGCTGTGACCGAGTTGTGACGCGGATATCATGTTACTCCCCAGGATTGCTGTTGTCTTCCGGATTACCTATATATTAAGTGTGTGTGTGTGTGTTCTCCTACCGCCAGTTCTTTTAACGTGGGTGCCTGTTGGGAAAGATCTTGTTTTTACCTAATATGCCTTTTAGTAGTAAAATTCTAATTGTACGTTTTGGGTTGATTTTCTACATGCTTAGACAGCTACTTTTTATTCTTATTTTTATTCTTCTTCTTCTTATTATTTTTTGTTTGTAGGTTTAACAACCACCGTGAGTAACTCAGTCGGCTATCAGCAGTCGCCCTCCCTAATTTAGGGCAACTGGTTCCAGGGAAGGGAGAGAGCTTGCGAGGTAAGACAAATACAACATCCATACCTCACCGGAATTCGAACCCGGAGCCCTCTCAAACGAATGATCAGAAGCCACCGTTTAGACCACTGCGCCAACGGGGCGTCGTCGTAACGTTCAGTGACATTTTTAAATTCGTCTCCGCTTTGAGCCTCTGAGTCCTTCGGAACCGTTAGAAAGGATAAATATTCTGAATTCTATTGGAAAGGATTATATAGCGTTTGAAAAAGAAACCTACCAGAACTGACAGAACGACGACATGCAATGCTAATCACAGCAACGACTAACACTTTATATTCCTTTTCACTGACTGCAGTGCGCGACTTGAACTAATTTCAACACGTGACATACTCGCTGCGGCCGCAGCACAAACGTTTATGCAAGTATTGCAACACTTTCGACTCACCTTCTGCAAATGCAAGAAAGGTTTCAAAGTCAGTCGTAGCTTCTTCAAGAAGGTTTTCAATTCTACCGGAACTCAGAAGGACTAGGAAATAGGACTAGGAAATCCGTTAGAATTTCAGAAACGTTCTTATGTCGGTCTGGACTGGCTCAGTAGCCATGATTTCGAATAGTTAGTAATGCAATATAATTCTTCAGTATCGGCAAGACTAACTGATGGGTGACGACTGTATTTTGACTTACGGACTATTAAACGGAATTTATGTTATCGAAAATACTTCTATAACTTCATTTATATTTCTGTTGGAATGGACGGCCCGAATTCGACATCAGTATCCACTATTTATGGACAAGTGGTGTACACTCCGGCTTAGAGAGCCTTATTTTGCTCAGTTTGTTAGAAAAGGTTTCGGAGTGTTCCGAACGGTAATCAAAGATGATTCTCCAGCGTCCGACAAGAGTGCATATTAACACTACGTGTACGTGACCAGAATTCCAGGAAGGAAAGGAATCAGGAAAAATGTGCCGTTGCGCTCAGTTACAGGAAGTCTCATCGTTCGCATGGTCGATTTCCTTCCTCCTCGGGATATAATCACGAGAATCTCACACAATAAGCAGCGAAGAATCTTAATGAGAAAGCTTAGATTCTCTCCGCTATTGCTGTATTGAATGAAATGCTGCAAAACGAGCTGGTTTCTTCACTGGGAAATTGAGGACGTAAGAAAAATTTTGATTGTGCATGTAATCCTCCTTCAAGCAGAGAGAATGTTCAGTAGTTATTTACGACCAGTACAAGCAATTATGCGACAATAATAGCTATTGATTTAATTTCTTCTGAGCTACTTCACTGATGTATTGCTTAAGACTAACTTCAGATAACACAGCTCAGACGGTAAAGCAGCATCACCCACTGATGCCTTTATTAGAAGAAACCTGTTCTGCTCTTTCAAAAGAAGAATATTTAATTTTTTATTTATAAGAATGCATGCTCTTATTTCATTTACATGACTAATGCTCCTTATATGATTCGAAATTTAGCTTCTGACTTTACACACATATATCCGATGTCCTTTCGTCTTTTCTCGTGATTTCATTCTGACAGATTTTAATGCCTTAAGATTTTACAACGGTAAAGCTCATTAAAACTAACTTATTCAGTTGATATCATGCTGGGGGAAAATGGCAGCACGAGTAATTAAAATGTCATGTGAAGGATTACAGCTATAGCCTGAGTTACTTGTTCTTCTGCAGTGAAAGGGAATTTAATGAGAACAGCAAAAAGCATGACGTTAGATTTATTTTTTTCCTTTTCCCACTAGTCGGAAACTCTAAAAACAAGACAAGTCATCAAACATCGGCGGATTGCTTTACGCTTTCTAACCGTCGGCTGAAGAAGCGTATATGCTCCAGCTTTGTCCGTCTGTCTGTCTGTCCGCAGGATAACTCGTGTAAAAATTTTTCGATTTTGATAAAACTTTATTTTGTGGTAGGTGGCTACTTGGGGACGAACCCTATAGAAAATGGACGAAATGGGGTCAAAGGCCAGGACATAGGAGCTGAATCCAGTACATCGCCCTTATGCGTCATAACGTAAGTAAAAATGCTTCGATTGCGACAAAACTTTATCATGTTGTTCCGGAAATATACTGAACCGATTCTAGTGAATATCATCGAAATAGGGTTCAAAAGTCAGGGCACAGGAGCGAGATTTATTCTACAGATGTTATCCTTATAACTTGAATAATGATTTATGGTATGTTGGAAAGTGTAACATAACCAATGCATTGCATGATTTTACTAACTTGTCTTTGTCTGTAAGCAATCCTTAGGAAAGATACAAAGTGTGAAGCCTGAATTATTAATTCAGTTATATCGGAATGGAAACTCGACAAAACATCTATACTCCGAGTCAATCTAAGAGTGTACCACTATGAAGGGTAAGAAAGAGCTACATCCGCTACGAAAAATAGTCTCTAGCGTTTAAAGCTAATAATAGCAGTATAATTAATGCTTAGCATCCATTTTTGTTTGCTTAGCAGTTTGTCAGACAAAATTGCTATCTAAAAAAATCCAGTAATTAGAGCGTTTTTTGAAATAAATTTGATATGGGAAGTTCCTCAATCAAGAGCTTCACACTCTTGGCTGTTTCTGCCACTGAGACACAACTCGGAGAGGGGGAAGGGTAGAAGACCTCTCCGAACATTCACAACTCAGAAGCAATAAATTGACGATCACGGAAACTCTAAGGGTGGGTTACTTTAACAGGCAATATGAGAAGAAGTTCGGACTCCACTAGATCCCCATTGATAATCCCCACTGCTTGTGTGATGTGTGTGTGTGTGTAGGAGGGATCAGAAAGGAAACTACAGGAGAGCACATTAACGCGGATGGATACGGTTCTTTTGTTCCATGACGAGTCGTGATAAGGCTTTCTGGTCTTTAACAACAGTGCACTTTTCGGGTGAATAGGAGTATAGCACTATGTTCTTTTCTTCTTTTCATGCCAGAGTTACGTAAAACATACGTAGCCAATATAAGATATCTTACTCGCACCGTATGGAAACCTCGAGGCACTAATTTTTCTTCTCCATACAACATTTGTCACTAACGGAAATGTGATCTATAGAATAATTTAACATGTCGTTACATCTAATTTCGTAACAGGAAAAAGGGGAGTGTATATTAGATGGTCCGAATGAATTCATACATTTTGTGGAGGGTATAGCTAAATAGAGAACGTTGCAGCAATGGTATCAAAAGCATACAATATTGCTAAACAATAACATGAAAACGGTTATTCGAACGCTTGCAAAAAATACATATTCACTTAATGGATAAAATATTAGAGATACCTACCCAATAGCATGGTGGTCATCCTCGAACACAAATGGCAGGCTATATACGCCAAGGGATTGACTCGACCAGATGCCAGAAGGTTACCGGAGGTAATGCCAGCCATCGCTGTTGCAACAGTTTCCACCTCTATTGGAAACTTTGGTCTAGGATCCATGGATCTGATCTTTCACACCACGGCATCCTAGAGAACTTCCACAGGGTTTACATTCGGGGAACTAGGGGTCACCCGAGGGTTAAAAGTAGTGCTGTCAAAATCCGTATATTTTGAAAACCGGATTTCAAAATATCCGAAACGTCATAAATCCGAAATTCGGATTGCCGCATTAATTCCGAATTTCGAAATCCGGATATATCTTTCGAGCTTTTCTTGCTTTCTTTCTCTACTGCCTCAGTGTCCTAGTGAATTAATCACAAACACTATAAGTGCTAGTGAGTGGGAGATACCTGTTTCACCCGGTTTAACAATGATAACCACCCATGGTTTCTTTCGTTCGTTCTTAGTAAATGTTTGTTTGCGTCTTCTTAAGGTTCTGCACGACCGATAGCTGAGGCAGTTTGATCATTTTCATGTCTTCGGTAGCTCTCTGTGTCCTGTGATTTCGGCGGTTCTAGGTCAATACTCTCTACTTTTACAATTTCAATGTACAACAATGTAATAGCTCAGCGCAATTCTAAGGAAGTTGACTCCGTTTCTTAAAGTTTGTTACAGGACAAAAACATGCAATTTTATTTATTATCCTTTCACTTAGAACAGTATCAATGTCACGAAAGATCACTTTGTCTAATCAAACGGGCATCGTTCAGCAAAGAAAACAGCACGTTCACAAACTTCTGCTTTATGGTTTCAACAACCTGAGGCATGCGGTCTATCATGGTCAGACAGATCTATGTTGTTGAGATGTCTGAAAATTCTGTATTCTAAATCCGGATATCCGAAATCCGAAGTTTGAAATCCGGATATCCGGAGTTTAAACTATTCGAATGCTAAAAATCCGGTGTTCGAATAATAAAATATCAGGAAATCCGAAATCCGTGAACAGCACTACCGAAGTTCGAAATCCGGCCAACCGGAGTTCGAACTTTTCCAATGCTAAAAATCCGCTTTTCGGATACTAAAATTTTCGGATATCCAAAAATACGAAATCCGTGAACAGCACTAGTTAGAAGCTCAGATGAATGTTTCTGGAGCCATACCAGTGTGGTTCATACCAGGTAAGGCGACGCAATGTTCTGCCACAACGGACGATCGGACATAGGATGCGAGAAGGACATGAAAGTGTGTAGGTGATCATAAAGCACATGGTTAAGGACCTCTTAAGACCCACTGAGGGACTTAATATATCCCCCGAGAAGGCTCCCCGAGCCATCACAGAGCCACCACCTTAACCAAAGGAGACATGGCACGACGGGCGATGGCCTCATGCTGTCGACGCCATACCCGCACCCTCGTATTCCCTCGGTATAGCTCAAAACGGGATTAATCTTACCACACGACGCGACTCCATTCTGCAAAGGTCCAGTTCTGATGTTCCCGGAACCAGCCTGTCCGATGCCGAGCAGTCAGCCGTAGCACACGTGTAGAACGTCGGCTCCCGTATCACAGGGTAAACAGCATGCGCAGTAACATTCGTTTGCTGACGGTGCTTCGGACTCCGACATTTACCTGGATATGAATGTTGCTACAAATACATCAGAAGCAGAAATTAACACTGATGCACCCTGTTGCCAAACCATTCTTTACCACTCTTTAAAAAATATATGAAAAATATTTTTCATCACGTGTTGTATGTCATACAGGAAGAATTTTTCAAATCGAAGTTTTAGAAGCAGAAATAACCCAGGAAACGCAATTTACCTTTGCGCCCCTGGCAGAAAGTCTATGATTTAGTTGAAAATTTTTAATTTATATGAAAAACTTTTCGCATCGGAAATACTATCCAACAAAGAAGAAATTTTCCAAATCGGACTCCTTGAAGTAGAGATATTGACAAAAATAAAATATACATCTACGCCCCCTGGAGTAGAAACCATGCAATATTTTAAGAATAAAATGTTCCTAAAAGGTTTGTCGATATGAGTAGTATCAGTCCACAAACGAGTTTTTTTTTTTCATTCGAGATTTTAGAAGCTCATATTTTGCTGCAAATACATCAGAAGCGAAAGTTAACACTTATGCCACCTGGTGGCCAAACCATTTTTAAAAAAAATTATAAATTATGTGCAAAGGAATTTTCATCAGGAACTGTATCCGGCGCAGAAAGAATTTTTCAAATCTTAGATTTAAAAGCAGATATATAGGGGGAAAGTAATTTACCTTTGCGCCCCCTAGCTCGAAGTCTATGAAATACTTGAAAATTTTGAAATTATAAGGAACACATGTCACACTGGAAACACTATCCCACAAAGAAATAATTTTTCCAATCGGACTCCTAGAAGTAAAGATATTGACAAAAATAAGATATATATCTACGCCCTCTGGCGGAGAAACCGTGGAATATTTTAAGAAGAAAATATTCCGAAAATGTTTACCGACGTGAGTGGCATCGGTCCACGAAAGAATTTCTTCCATCGAGATTTTAGAAGCTCAGATTTTATGGCAAACACATCAGAAGCAAAAATTAACTCTTACGCCTGTTGGCCAAAGTATTATTTTCCAAAAATTTGAAGTTATACGCAAAAGATTTTCCATCAAGAGCTGTATTCGCTGAAGAAAGAATTATTCAAATCAGTGTTTTAGAAGAAGAGTTATGGGGGGACACGTAATTGAATTTTACGCCCTCTAGCGGAAAATCTATGTGTTATTTGTAAAAGTAATTATATCTAAAATACTCTTCGAGATAAATGGAATCGAAAGATACAAAAAAATTTTTAATGGGATGTTTAGAAGCAAATAAGTGGAATAAGACGTATTTTTGAATTCGACATCATCTGCATTTACGCCCTCTGCGGCGAAATTGTACATCGTAAAAAAAAGATGAAATGAAGGATCATCCTTCGCATATTTCAAGCTTTCCAATGCAAAAATAATTTTACAAATCGGACGAATAGTTGCGGAGATGTCGTGTCTACAGACTGACGGACAAACCGATAACATAAGCATGATCTTTTTTACAAAAGACGTGCTAAGAATGAAAGAAGGAAACGTTGCTTGTTTTTGTTGAAGAAAATGCGGAATAGAAGGAGTTTAAGATCTTCCGTTATAAAAAAATCTCCTGCATAACAGATCGCACCGACAGATAAGACACCAGACACAAACACGTGTTTGATAAAATTACACCCACACAAGATACAAAAAGCCCAATTCCTGTTTGCGTTGCGAAGCACACTCTTCTCTAGTGAATAATCTCGTCCTTGCTTCTGAAAGAAAAGAAAAATCTTCCATTTAACTGAAGAGTGACTTTTTAACTAATTTAAGAATGAACTTCATCTCAGATTTGCGCAAACAATGTTCTAAAGGAATAAACTAATCAGTATGAGTTGAATCATTTCAAAATAAGAGAATGTTAAATGAGCCCTCATGTACGTACTCAGTAGGAATAAATCGTTATGTCCTTGAATCAACTGATTTTTGGGTCCATTCTGGCCCACTGGCTTACATAAGTGAAGATCAAGAGCGTATCTGTGATACCTGCATTATGAGTTGAAGCTGCAGTATGATTTATGGTTGTAATAGATAACGGACGAAATTCTACGTCCTTTGGAAAAGGCCGTGATTATCTGACACAGAGCAAAGGATGTGGCTGACCGGCAAACGGCGAACTCTGTCGGCTATTCACTGGCAACTTTAGTTAAAGTACATTTAAACAAAGGAGCATAAAGCAGTGTATCCATAAGTACAGGGTTTCACCACATGCGACTTCTGGCGGGTTTGCCATTAAGCCAACATATGTCATGCCCCATGGCGCTGGACAAGTTTCGTCACCTTTGACAAAACAAAGCCAAAAGCTATCGCTCTGTGGACTTGACAGCATCCTCCGACAGAGAACGACACGTTGTTCCACCTTCAGAGGTGCCAATTCATGGGGAACTATTCTGTTTCTCCTGGAGAAGAAACCAAACTGGTGCACGTAACGAACGATGGTGGCAGGCCCCACATTAGCTGTCAATGGCCGTGTAGTGGTACTGGGGTTCGCTGTGACAACTTCGACCAGAATGCCAGGGTGTGCGGTGGTTTCAGATCCTGACAACAAATGAGCACGGGCTCTTTCTTTAGGCCCGGGTTTGAACATTTGTGAAAATTTTCCCTATGCAAATAAGGAAACAAGTTAGTAAAATCATGCAGTGCATTGATTATGATACGCTTTCCAACATACCAGAAAGCATTACTAAAGTTATGAAGATAGTGGCTGTGGTATAAATCTCGCTCCTGTGTCCTTACATTTGCCCCCATTTCGATGATATTCAACAGAATTTGTAAAGTGTACCTCCAGAACAACATACTAAAGTTTAGTCATTGTCCTCATAATATTAGTAATGATTTCTGGTATGTTGGAAAGCGTATCATAATCAATGCATTGCATGATTTTACCAACTTGTTTCCTTATTCGCATAGGGAAAATTTGCACAAATGTTCAAACACGTGCCTAAAGAAAGAGCCCGTGCTCATCTGTTGTCAGGATCTCCAACCACCGCACACCCTGGCATTCTGGTCGAAGTTGTCACAGCGAACACCAGTACCACTACACGGCCATTGACAGATAATGTGAGCTAATGTGGGTTCAGTTTAATAGAAGCATGTTTAGTCAAGTTATGATGATAATAGCTGTGTCCTCATCTTTGACCCTATTTCGATGATATTCAACACAACTGGTTCAGTATACTTCCAGAACAACATGCTAGAGTTTTGTCGCAATCGAACCATTTTTACGTACGTTATGACACATAAGAGCAAAGGAATAGGTCCCGCTCCTATGTCCTGAACTTTGACCCCTTTCGCGCATTTTCAATAGGGTTCGTCCACTGGTGTTCCCCTATCACATACGAAAATTTCATCGAAATCGAACCTTTTGTACACAAGGTATGAGGCATAATCGCAATGGAATGGATCCTGCTCCTATGTCCTGATCTTTGACCCCCATTTCACCGATTTTCAACAGGATTCATTCCCAGGTGGTCCCCTACCACATACTAACATTTCATCGGAATCGAAACATTTTTACACGAGTTATCGTGCGGTCAGACGGACAAAGCTGGGGCATATTCGCTTCTTCAAACTACAGTTGGAAAGCGTAAAAAAATGAAGCATATTATTTAATTCCTATTTGGCATTTTCTTCATCAGAAAAGAATGTAAGTGCTTACCGTTTATGTCGACCCCCAAAAAAAATCTGATAGAGAAATAATTATTACTACAGTGGGTGCCCCATATAACGTGGTCGGTTTGGAATTATATAACGCTGGTCCGATCGTGTTCCCCAAACAAAATACATACACATAGAAATACGTACTCAGATTCGGATATACAGCGGGTACTTCTATAACAAGCTGATCGCCTTGTCCTCTTGTACCCGCGTTAAAACAGGCTTCCACTGTATGTGCATCATATTCAGGTAACAAAATGACGTTCATTTTGTTTCGTAAGGGTATTAAGTGAATTCGTTTACGTCGCCTCACCGTTTACCTCAAGTTAATTCGTTTACGTCGACACACCGTTTACCTCAAGTTAATTCGTTTACCTTTGCTCACCGTTTACTTCAAGTTAATTCCTTTACCTTTGCTCACCGTTTACCTCAAGTTAATTCGTTTACCTCTGCTCACTGTTTACCTCAAGTCAATTCGTCTACCTCTGCTCACCGTTTACCTCAAGTTAATTCATCTACCTCTGCTCACCGTTTACCTCAAGTTAATTCGTCTACCTCTGCTCACCGTTTACCTCAAGTTAATTCGTCTACCTCTGCTCACCGTTTACCTCAAATTAATTCGTTTACGTCTGCTCACCGTTTACCTCTGCTTTATATTACGACCGATAATTTTCATTTTAATTTCTGTAGGTAGCATAACTTTAAATTTTGGGTCTCCAGAAAACTTTATACTATCAGTTTCCATCGTATCTAGTAAAGAAATACGTAGTTGGTACTTGCAACACTTACATATGTTTTTGAGTTACGAAATGTACTCGAAACACGCAATGAGCAATAATGAGGCGTTTTAGGCAAAAAGCAAAAGAGAGACTATAGTTTAACTAATCAGATGTGTGTTTTCCATTGTGTTAGTTAATTCGGTTAAAACTGTTAAATAAAATTAAATAAAAATGCGAAAGGGAAAATTAAACTTCAGCCCGAGCCCGTACGTACTCGAGTTTTAATCAAAGATTTGGTATAAGTGCCCGCCCGGGCCAGAGGCGGGCCCAGATCCGCTTCGGGAAATTTTTCATACATGGGCTTGTGCTCTTCTTTAACCCTAACACCTCTGTTTGTCTCCGAAACTGGTGCCCCCAGTACTGCAACGCGGAATCATTTTCATACAATGCTGTTGTCCATTATTTCCTTGCTTTCATGTGTTCCACATCATCGCAGTACCCAGTGATCGCTGGAGTGAATTTGGTTCAGGAATTGAGTCCCAATATTATGTGTAGCTCGAAACAAGACGAGCTCTTGACTAACCTCGTAGATCTTTCAACGGTTAGCAGATTGTAAAGCTATTTAGGGAAAGATCATTTGCATCTAACAGAAAGACTTCTGAGAAAGTTAAACGGTGTGTCATAAAAGAGTTTGTCGAATACAATAAAGCCAATGATGACATAAGAGATGATTACATGGAAAAAATGACCAAATTTTCACAATAAATGTTTTCAGGCTAGCTGAATTGCACCTAGCGCTGCCCGTTTAAGATAGAGTCCGCATACTAAATATAAATGCCCAGATCTCTTTGTTTACATCTCTGTCTGAAACGCTTTGATATAATAGCAACGTAAAATAAAATTACAAGGCTGTGCCACCTGGTTAATGTTTAACTGCGCTGTTTACAAAGACATTTGTCAAGCGTTTTCAAAAATGACTGCCTTCTTCTTCCGGTTTTGTCCAAAACCTATGAAGTCTACATTAATCTTGACTAGCATTTCAGCAATATTACCGATTATCACTTTTCCATTTCGTCTCTGTCTCTCCCTCTCTCTAGCTGTCTCTCTCTCAGAGAAGCACGATCTTTCTGTAAAAGATTGTGCTTCTGTTATCGGTTTGTCCGTCCGTCCGTCCGTCAGTCCGTCCGCCTGTACCCACGATATCTCAGCAACTATTAGTCCGATTTGAATAATTCTTTTTGCATTGGGAAGCTTAAAATATGGAAATGATGATCCTTTACTTCGTTTTTTTTTTACAATGTTCAATTTCGCCGGTAGAGGGCGTAAATGCAGATAATGTCGAATTCAAAAATACGCTTTATTCCACATATTTGCTTCTAAACATCCAATTGAAAACAAATTTATATCTTTCGATTCCATTAATGTCGAAGAGTATTTTAGATATAGTAACGTTTTCAAATTACGCATAGATTTTCCTCTAGGGGGCGTAAAAGTCAATTACATTTTCCCCGATAACTTTTCTTCTAAAACTCCGATTTGAAAATTTTTATCTCCTGATGGAAAAATTTTTGCATATAATTTCAAATTTTTGGTAAAGTTATTGGCCACCACGGGGTGTAAGTGCTAATTTTTGCTTGTGATGTATTTCCCATAAAATCGTAGCTTCTAAAATATCGATTAAAAAATTATTTCGTGGACTGAAGCCACTCACATCGATAAACCTTTTCGGAAATTTTTTCTTCTTAAAATATTTCACAGTTTCTCCGTCAGGGGGCGTAGATGTACATCTTATTTTTGTCAATATCTCTACTTCTAGGAGTCCGATTTGAAAAATTCCTTTTTTGTTGGATAGTGTTTTCCAATTGACATGTTTTTCATATAATTTTAAAATTTCAAGTAATTCATAGACTTTCCGTTAGGGGGCGTAGCGGTAAGTTGCGTTTCCCCTATATCTCTGCTTCTAAATCTCCGATTTGAAAAATTCTTTCTGCACCGGATACAGCTCCTGATGCGAAATCGCTTGCACATAATTTCTAATTTTTGTAAAAATATAGTTTGGCCACCAGGGGGCGTAAATCTTAATGTCCGCTACTGTTGTATTTGCAGCAAAATATGAGCTTCTAAATTCTCGATTGAAAAAAACGTTGTTTGTTGACCGATACTACTCATGTCGACAAACCTTTTAGAAACATTTCTTCTTAAAATAGTGCATGGTTTCTACGCCAGGGGGCGTAGATGTACATCTTATATTTGTCAATATCTCTACTTTTAGTAGTCCGATTTGAAAAATTCCTTCTTTGTTGCACAGTGTTTCTAGTGTGACATGTGGTTCATATAATTTGAAAAATTTCAAGTAATTCATAGATTTTCCGCTAGGCGGAGTAAATGTAAATTGCGTTTCCCCTTACATCTCTGTTTCTAAATCTCCGATTTGAAAAACTCTTTCTGCACCACATACAGCTCCTGATGAGAAATTGTTTGCACAAAATTTGTAATTCTTGTAAGAAATCGCTTGGCCACCACGTGGCGTAAGTCTTAATTTCGGCTTCTGTTGTATTTGCAGCAAAATATGAGCTTCTAAAATCTCGATTGAAAAAAGTCCTTTGTTGACGATACTACTCATGTCGACAAACCTTTTAAGAACATTTTCTTCTTGAAATAATGCATGGTTTCTACGCGGGGGCGTAGATGTATATCTTATGTTTGTCAATATCTCTACTTCTAGTAGTCCGATTTGAAAAATTCCTTCTTTGTTGGATAGTGTTTACGATGCGAAATGTTTTTCCGATAAACTCAAAATTTTCAAGTAAACCATAGACTTTCCGCTAGGGTGCACAAAGGTAAATTGCCTTTTCTCTCCTAAAACTCCGATTTGAAAAATTCTTCCTGTATCGCATACAAGACCTGTTGTAAATATTTTTCACATAGTTTCTAATGTTTGGTAAAGAATGATTTGGCCACCAGGGGTTATAAGTATTAATTTCAGCTTCTGATGTGTTTGAATCAAAATCTGGGCTCCTGAAAACTAGACTGAAGTTTTTTTTCTTGGACCGATAGCGCTCATATGGATAAACCTTTTGAGAATACTTTCTTCCTAAAATAATGCATGGTTTTCCCATTAAGGGACGTAAAGTCACATCTTATTTTCGTCGATACCTCTGTTTCTAAGAGTTCGTAAGCTCACGATTCCGTTTACAGCAATATCTGAGGGATTAAAAACCCGATTGAAAAATTTTTTCTTCCGTCAGATACTATTGTTTTCCATACCGGTTCCATTGACTTTGAATATCTTTGATAAATTTAATTTGCGTCAGAACGGATTCAAAAGACGTGCTTATGACACCCGAAAATTCGGTGTCATCTTTCTTGTTTTATTATGTTTTAAGGTTTAACAATAACTATGAGCACACAAGGGCAATAAAAAATTGCCCGTCCGTAATTTAGGACCACTATTTCCAGAGGCAGAAAACGCCCGCGCCATCCGACAAGATCATCACCAATAGCTCAACAGGGACTCCGCGAACAAATACTCAGAGTCCAACACACCTGACAAATTGTTGACTATTCTTCCTTTCGAAGTTTATGCGTTCGACTTGAAAAGAACTGTGCATTGCTCTCGACTCTAGTCACTAGAATTAGTATTTTTGATCATTTTTTTAATTTTTATTTTGATGTAAAACAAAATCAAATTATTTTTAAGTTAATTCATCACCAGTCTTACATTTCTGGAGAAACTGCTTTAATGCAAAGAGATTCAAAGTTGTTCACAAACTACGTTATATCTCATTTCATACCGAATAAGACCGCCTTGAAAGGAAATCATTTAGTTCCATAATTCCTCCTAAAATTGTCACTTAATCCTTTCAAAATCGGATGAGTCTTTAACATCATTCTCTCTTCCATTAGCATATTTGATCAAATCAATTTAGTATTCTGATCTTTCAAAATAACACGAGAAATTATTGCGATAACACAATTAATGCCTTGGTGCAGTCACTGGAAATGGAATGGACTTCTCTTTGATTCTTCTATTTCGCAGAGTTTAAATTTCATCGTTTTAAATTGCAAGGATTTTCTTACACAATTATTGATCTGTTTTCCCAGTATTCACATAGATAACATGAAAGAATAAAGCGGTAGTCTCTGCAATGCGCAAATAAACATTCACATTTTATTTAGCAATGTTTACATACCAGCCATAGTCAACTGCAGTTTTACATCTTGTGTTATTCTGTTAAGCCATATCAGGCAGATGTTTACATAAAAACTCTGAGTATGCGTTGGTTTACCTCGTTATGTTATCTCTGCACATAAACTAACTCCGTGGTTATTTAAACGCATCAAGTAACAGCAAAGTCGTTTTCTATGTTGTTGAGATATTTCTGAAAAATGGGAGAATGGGAAATTCAGGAATAATTGTTAAAATTGTTCTACGAAATTTATTTACTGAAAGTTATAGTTTTTTAAAAGGCAATGGAAAAGAATTTACCGAGGGACATCGTTTACGCCTATCGCACTGCTTGGAAAGATGAAAAATGTTAACCAGCTGATACCAAAATATTTGACAACGATGACCATTAAACTGCTGCTAAAACTAATTTTGTGTAAAGCTGAATTTCAAACCCTTTAGGATGAATTCGAGTTCAGTAAACTTTCCAACTGATGTATGCTAAAATGTATAACATTCCCACTAAAACAGACATCAGGTAAATAAAGCAGATGTTCAATACTCCAGAGCTATGATAAACTGATGTGATGCTTGACCCTTTTATTCTTTCCAGAATTTTTCTTAGCTTTAGATATGAAAGCGAAATAAATACATTTTCCCCGGCAGTAGGATAGCGTAGAAAAAAAACATGCTCTCGATAAAGTAATACTTTTTGGACAGAACTTTGAAACATTATTTACGTAAAGAACAGTCCCGAAATTAGCTGAAATTTTAATTTCAAAGAAAAAAAACAGTCGTGATTCACAGTAATAGTTCTCCGTTTGAGGTAAGTACTTTACCAGAAATATCTTTGTTCGTATTCATTTTTCCCGGGATTCCCGCAAATAGCTAGAACAAAAAATATATTAAACACATTTGTGTTAAATGAATTTTCATGTACTACAAGAAACTGGGAAGAAAAGAATACACGTACACCTTGGCGTGTAGAATTTTTTCTGTTTAACGTTCCCTGTTTCTTTTTTCGCATTCTGTTCTATTTTCACTCGTCTCCAAATCAGTCCATCTGTCAATCTCATTTTGCGTTCTTTCCTTTAATTATTTCTTACTTACCTGACATCCCAATATTTTTTCTTTGTTGTTTCTGTGTTTTTCTAATGACATCCTCCTTTCCTCAATACCATATTTTTCTCTGCCTCTACCTTCTTTAAAAAATAACGTCTTTTTTCTCTGTCATAATTGTTTTTCATACCTAAATGATTATGTAATTTTTCTTTATAAACTGTGCCTTCTGTTTCTCTATAAATGTACTTCTCGCTAGCTGTTTTAGCAAATTATCTACCTTTTCTATTCAAATTCTCTTCTCAAATACTATCTTTTTTGTCGCCTTTCAAAGAATCATTCATAATAATTTTCCTCAATTTTTTCACTGTCTCTCTCTCTCTTTTTGTTTTAATTAATGGTCTCCCCGTACTTCATAGCTTTATTGTAACATTTTATGCGCATTTAAGATTATCTCTTCATTTGTTTTTACAAGATTTATTCTTTTTCAGTTTTTCCATCTAAAACTCTCTCTTACACTCTCTCCCAAACCTCATACTCTATTTAGCTTTCCCATCCACCCACTATCTATTATTTTACTTCCAACTTCTTGGACTTTCCCTGTTGCCACTTTCGGACATTCCCTCACAGGTTACTGTACTTCCTAATTTCTTTCTCACCTTCTCACTGTCTGTTTGCCTTTGGTTTGATTAATGGTCTCTCTATATTCAGGTAACATTTTATGGTCATTTAAGATTTTTCCTTCATTTTTTACAAGACCTATTTTTTGTCTGTCTTTTCAAGTAAAACAGTCTCTCATTCTCTAACTTCTTTCCTTTCACCTCATACGATGTTTGGCTTTCCACTTCACTTACTATCTATTATTTCATTTCCAACTATTTATTTAGACTTTTCATGTTATCACACTGTGACACTCTTGCAGCTCACTGTACTTCTCACTTTCTTTCTTTCTCTCTCTCTCTCTCTCTCTCTCTCTCTCTAAGACTTGAGAATGTCTTTCATAATCCTCCGCTGGACACTTTTCTGAAGTTTACTTGCAACTTGTTACCATTATGACTGATGGGTCATTAAATTCAAAACGTACTGGTCCTTCAAAAGGTATCCAAGTATACAGAATATTAGCTACGAGATGTCATTTTCAAAAGCTATATGTGACATATTAGCAAATCATGGACGGCATCTTCTCTCCCTTTTCTTGAATTCGTTCTTATTTTTTTCGAAATGGCTGACGACCTTTTTCAAAAGTTAAATTTGGGAAAATCATGAAACTCTTCGGTAGCATCGATAGAAATCTATATAGAAACCCAGAGAAATGTGGATGACATGGACCTTAATCTCAAAGGAACGGGCTATAAGGAAAGGAAAAAGCCCATTTAGTTCTCATTCTCAGGCAATTGCGTCCTGAAATCGATTTTTTCTTTACCCAAATAAAATGACTTTACCTATCATTACTTTCCCAGCATCGCATTCCTTATCCAGCATTACTACGACGGAAGAAGAAAAAGAAGACAGTAAAAGAAGGCTCTTCTTTGGAGAATGGAGTAGATGGAAGAAATGCCTGCAGACTCCTTAGGTGACACTCGGTAAGGTTGCCTGGTGACGTGGAACAGGACCAATCAGCATTTTCCGAATCACCAAACTTGTGTTAGTGTCATTTTGTGCAGCGCCGCCTGGTGAGCACGAATTCCTCCGTCCAAGAGGTCGCGAATTCCTTTCTTTTCCAGAAGTTAATCAATTGCTTGTCTTTGCTTCATTCTTTCTGTATGATTGTTTCCTTTGCCCTTCTTTTCCCCTGATATTTGATTTCTTTCATTTCGTTCTCGCATTTTTTGCTTCGATTGACGTTACAAATTTTGTGTTTGGCGCTGAATTTATATATATATTGGAACAGCTGCTCTTTAATTTGACAATGATGATTGTATTTGAGGTGCTTCTCCCTCTTATGTAAGGCTGCATTAATACAGTGTGGGTTTTTTTACGTAAGGGCACCATTTTTTTGCAATAACTCGTAAATAAATAGTATTTAATGTAATATGTTTTTACAAATGGTTTGCTTTTGTAATGACGTTATGCATTAAGTATGATATCAGCCAAATGATCGCCTCTGGCTACGCCGCAAACACGGGCTCTTTCGACCATATTTTCCATAACATTTGCGCACATTTCGGGGGTAATTTGTTCAATTTCTTCGTGAATGTTTTGCTTAGACAGTTAAATCATTGTCGGCTTCTTAGCGTAGAATACTTTTAAGTATCCCCAAAGGAAGAAATCTGCCGCGGTCAAATCAGGGGAACGAGGGGGTCAATAGACATCTCCAGATTTTGACATTATTCAGCCTGGCAGTGCGCCCTTTAGAATTCGTATGTTTGCACGAGCCGTATGATATATGGCGCCATCTTGTTGAAATCCCATGTGCTGTAAACCTTTTCGATCAATTTCAGGCAGAAGGAAAGTTTGCCACATCGCACGATATCGTTCAGAATGTACAGTAACCGCAGTTTCATTAGCATCCTCGAAAGAGATCGCCCAATAATGCCTTCACTCCATAATGCACACCAAACAGTTGCTTTGCGGGGATGAAGAGGTCTTTCATGAATTACCCTTAGATCTTCTGATCTCCAATAAGCCGCCCTGGTGGCGCAGTGGTCTAAGGCGATGGCCTCTGATCATTCGTCCGAAAGGGGTCCGGGTTCGAATCCCGGTGAGGCATGGATGTTGTGTTTGTCTTACGGCATTGGTTCTCCCCCTTCCCTGGAACCACTGACCCTAAATTAAGGACGGACGACTGCTTATAGCCCATTGAGTTGCTCACGGTGGTCGTTAAACCTCCAATCCAAAAAAGATCTCCAATAACGACTGTTCTGTTTGTTAACGTACGCACTGATATTGAAATGAGCTTCATTGCTCATGATTAAAATTTGAACAAATGCAGGATTGTCAATATGGAACTGTAGCACCTTTGTACTCCATACACGAAGATGTTTCATGACCATTTTCTTACAGCTGTTGTGTTAATTGAATTCTGTACGGATGAAAATCCAAATCTTTCGTTAAAATTTTCCAGACTGTGGTCGGAGAAACTCTACCTCTTGTGCACACAGTTTAACGGAGGTTCCGTGATTGTCACCAACACTTTCCCTTTCGGCATCAATGTTTCCTTGGGTACGTGCTGTACACGGTCTGCCAGGCTTTTTCACGTCTTGCAGTGTATAGAGTATTTCGAAATTGTTCAGTACATGGCATATTTGCTTCGCTGAAGGCACATGATGCACACCAAAATCATTTCGTAATTTTCTTTGGGTCTTCACAGTGGAACGATCCAATTTCTTTCTTTTTTTTTTTTTTTTTTTTTTTTTTTTTATTGGAGGTTTAACGACCACCGTGAGCAACTCAATGGGCTATAAGCAGTCGCCCGTCCCTAATTTAGGGCCACTGGTTCCAGGGAAGGGAGAGAGTCAGTGCTGTAAGACAAGCACAACATCCATGCCTCGCCGGGATTCGAACCCGGACCCCTTCCAGACGAATGATCAGAGGCCATCGCTTAGACCACTGCGCCACCGGGGCGGCCGATCCAATTTCATAAAATGTTTTGATCACTAAAACACTTTATTGCGTTGTCAAGCTCACCTAATAAATTGTCAGCTTCCGAACTCAACGACGATCAACTCACAACTCATGCTACATGCTTCAGGGAAAATAGCATGAAATCAAACTGGTTCTCTTACATAGAAAATATCCTGTGTACATAAAGAAACGTAACATATCGGGACAATAATTATCGAGTTTCGTGTAAAGCAGTTTTAGTGTATAACAATATATTTCCTAGGTTCATTTTATATTCTTCAAGGCACTTGAAATATTGGGTAAGTATGTATCAATATGCTTATGTTATGGGTAATATTGCGTTAAAATGCACATATTCTGTAACGTACCAGGAGATGTGACGTACCTGCCAGAAGGACACACACGACATAAAGGCAGATTGCAATCAGAATAAAACGTCCGCGTAGCTCAATTGGTAGAGCAACTTATTCCGGAATGAGGGGACCCGGGTTCGAATCCTGGCGCGGATAAAAATGACTGAGAAATTAACTTCGTTATAATGGCGCCCGAACTATCCGGATGACCCGACCGTTCAAAATCTCGCATTGGTGTGATGTTATTTCCACACCGCGAGATAGGAAAAATAAAAAAGAATCCCTTCTCCAGCACTTCGACAAAAAAAAAAATAATAATAAGGGGGAGATGATGTAACGTACCAGGAGATGTGACGTACCTGCCAGAAGGACGCACACGACATAGAGGCAGGTAGGAATCAGAATAAAACGTCCGCGTAGCTCAATTGGTAGAGTGACTTATTCCGGAATGAGGGGATCCGGGTTCGAATCCTGGCGTGGACAGAAATGACGGAGAAATTAACTTCGTTATAATTCCTCAAATTGTAATGCTGAAACAATAATCTTGAAGATATGCGTAAGATTTTTCTGGTACAGGTATTTTCAGCCTTTTCTGAATAGCGAGCATATTCATTGCATATGAATGAATAGGTGGCCGCCCAGGTGATCCAGTACTCTAAGCACTGGCTTATGACCATTCGTCAAGAAAGGTCCGGGTTCGCAACCCAGTGAGGCATGGATGTTGTGTTTGTCTTACGGTATTGACTCTCTCCCTTATCTGGAACCAGTGACCCTAAATTAAGGGCGGCCGACTGCTTGTAGCCCATTGAGGTGCTCACGGTGGTCGTTAAACCTTCAACAGAAAAAGTGAATAGGTATACATGTGAAATATATGATTTATCGAATTTTGTTAAAATCCGGACCGTGGCTTTTAAAGGGCTTCACTTAACTAATGACCTAAATGGGTGGCACAGTGGTCTAAGCGATGGCTTCCGATCATTTGTCCGGAATCGAATACCGGTGATGTATGGATGCTGTGATTGTCTTAAGGCACTGGCTTTCTCTTCCCTGGAACCAGTGACCCTAAATTAAAGACGGGCGACTGCTTATCGCACATTGAGTTGCTCACGATGGTCGTGAAACCCCTAATCAATAAAAAAAAAACGAATACACTAGATGTACAGAAAAAAGTGATAACGGCAAACTTATCCAACGATATCTTAAAACTAGATAATGGAATGCCGATTACTTTGAAGAGAAATGTAGAAAAATTAAAAAAGTTCCAGAAATTTAGAAAATGCATGCAAAATTGTACTTTAACGAATACTTTTGAAAATATAACCAAAGTTATGCAAAAGTCTTGGTTTAACGAATATCATAGAACTGTGACGAAGAGAAATAACATACCGTATTTTTCGGAATACAAGTCACAATATTTTCCCTAAAATATTGGTGTCAAAATCTCCGCTGCTTCTTATACGCTGAAGTTCATTATTATCGCTATGAATGTATATGTATATCTGTGCTGTAAAGACTCTTAAATGAGTTTAATATGTTGCAGTTTTATCTGAGGTGCAGTAACTGAGATTTTTATGCGTTTTCCTACAATGGTATTGTATCGTGAATGCTTCTCAGGACTATACTTTTATATTTATCCGTTGTTAACTACGCGATTGCGTTTTTATGAGCCGGGACTGTATCGTGCTAGACATGTGTGTTTGTGCTCTTCTGCATGTCTGCGCGTAATAGAAAAACACACATCTTAAGCACATGCAGTATAGTTTTGACATAGCAATCTGTAATAGGCATATAGGCATATGTAATAGGCATAAGGGATGTAAGGTCAGGTGATGCGTAACATCACAGCCTCTCCTTGACAAATGTCAACCCCGCCTTCTCGTGGAGCATCCTGTTCCTACTAAAGGGGCTCTGACGACCGCCAATAGCGGTATAACTATACCATCGGGATTAGAGGAAATTCTATCCCACACTCACCAACCCGCTTGGCCAGCGTGGTGAGTTATGGCCAAACCCCTCCAAAATGACTCCACAACTTAAATCTTGGCCCTCAGTCTCCGGCAGCTGGAATGTACCTGGCCAAGGCAGCGGCCAGTGCGACATGAAGGCAGAGGGTGCTAAGAATCCCCGGAGGACCGGACTAGGCTGCCATCTGATGCTGACCTTGGCAACGTACAATGGACGCTCCCTATCTTCTGATTCAAGGCTTCTTGAATTGGAAGAGGAACTACAAAGGATCAAGTGGGACATCGTGGGGCTAAGTGAGGTAAGGAGAAAAGGAGAAGATCTCATCGAACTGAAAAGTGGACATCTCTTCTACTATCGTGGGACAGATACTGGCAGAACTAGTGGTGTTGGATTTATAATAAACAAGAAACTGAAGGATAAAGTTGTAGAAGTTGAAAGTTCCTCTGACAGAGCTGCACGACTCGTTATCCAACTCTCGAAAAGATACCAGGCTCAGATTATTCAAACTTATGCACCCACCACAAGTCATCCTGAAGAAGAAATTGAAGAATTTTATGAGGAAATTTGTCATCTAAATAATAAAGGTAAGCAGCACTTGAAAATAATTATGGGAGATTTCAATGCAAAAATAGGGCAACGGCAACAGAATGAAACTTCAGTAGGTAAATTCGGTCACGGCAACAGAAACCAGCGTGGAAATACTCTCGTTGAGTTTGCAGAGGCAGAAGGGTTTTTCATCTTGAACTCCTTCTTCAAGAAAAAGCCACACAGGAAATGGACATGGAGACATCCAAATGGGACGACAAATGAAATTGATTTTATTATGTGTAACAAAAAATTCGTCATAGAAGACTGCAGTGTGCTAAACAAGTTCAACACAGGTAGTGACCATAGATTGGTGAGATGTAAGATGCACCTCAA
Organism: Macrothele yani; assembly: GCA_039090855.1. Lineage (NCBI taxonomy): Eukaryota > Metazoa > Arthropoda > Arachnida > Araneae > Macrothelidae > Macrothele > Macrothele yani. The sequence continues at coordinate 144,754,891 of CM077002.1, forward strand.
CACTAAACTTGAACGTGGCAAGCTCATAAGACAAACAAAATCTATTGACATAACCAACCTTAAAAAACACCATAATACCTTCAAGTTGGAACTGAAGAACAGGTTCTCTGCTTTAGAAGGCCTAACATCGGAAGAAGTGGACATCTCTGAAGTTAACAGAAAAGTAACCAAAGCTCTTATGGAAACAGCAACAAAATTAGCTGGGTCTAAGAACAAGTTGCATGTAAATAAATTATCAGGAAAAACGAAAATGTTGATGCAAAAAAGAAGAGAGTTGAGGACAACTGAAGAAGATGCGACTTCCAAAGTGGAATATATAGAGCTATGCAAGACAGTACGAAAAAGTATCACTGAAGACGTAAGAAAATTCAACTGTGAACTAGTGAGGAAAGCAATTGAAAACAACCAAAGCCTAAAGATAGCAAAGGGACATCTCAGTAAGGGAAGAAAACAGATTATGGCACTGAGAAAAGAAGATGGTTCTGTAACAAGAAATAGAGGCGAAATTTTGACAAGAGTGAAAGATTTCTACTCCAAATTATATGAAAGGGATGATACATGCACTCCAGACATCATGAAAGATACCAGTACCAGAGTTCCTCCAGTCCTTCCAGCAGAAGTTGCACATGCAATCAAGAACATGAAGCGGGGAAAAGCTCCAGGAGAAGATGGAATTACTGTAGACATCATACAAGAAGCAAGTGGAGAAATCGAAACAGTACTCGCCCAAATTTTCACTCGATGCCTTAATGAAGGAAAGATTCCTGAGGATTGGAACACCGCTACAATGATCCTGCTACATAAGAAAGGTGACATTGAGGATCTCGGAAACTACAGACCTATCAGCCTCCTATCAGTAGTTTATAAAATCTTCACTAAAGTTCTTTCACACCGCTTGAAGGTAACACTGGACATGGCTCAACCGAGAGAACAAGCTGGATTCAGGAGTGGCTACAGCACAATAGATCATATCCATGTGCTGAGAGAACTAATTGAAAGAGCGAGGGAATATGAACTTCCATTGTGCATGGCTTTTATCGATTATGAAAAAGCCTTTGATTCGGTGAAACCATCAGCAGTTACAATGGCTCTGAAAACCTGCGGTATTGAAGATGCATACATTAATATTATTAATAACATCTATGAAAATGCAAGTGCAAAGATTAGGCTGTTTGAAAATACAACACACATAAAAATTGGAAAGGGAGTGAGACAAGGTGACACCATATCTCCGAAGCTCTTTAATGCCACATTGGAGGGTGTTTTTCAGTCACTGAGCTGGGAAAACAAGGGGATAAAGATTAATGGAGATTATCTAACCCACCTTCGTTTTGCTGATGACGTAGTCATTTTTGCAACTAGCCCATCAGAACTGCAGAGTATGATCCAGGAACTTGCTGACAAGAGTAAAGAAGTGGGATTAAAAATGAACTTTCGGAAGACAAAAGTGATGTTCAATGCTTTTACAAGAAATGAAGATTTATCAATTGATGGAGAAAAGCTGGAGATAACAGACACATACGTTTATCTTGGACAGCAGATATCAAGTGAGGGTCACATTGATGAAGAAATTAATCGGCGTACAAAACTTGCCTGGAGAGCTTTTGGAAGAAACAGCATAATTTTCAAGAGCAATATGCCATTATGTCTTAAAAGAAAAGTGTTTGATCAATGCATCCTTCCAGTGCTTACGTATGGTGCAGAGACGTGGACCTTAACTAAAAGAGACATACAAAGGCTGCAGACAACTCAAAGTAGCATGGAGAGGTGCATGCTTGGTGTAACCAGGAGAGATAAGAAGAGGAACTCGTGGATCCGAAAAATGACAAGAGTGGAAGACATCATGATCAGAGTTAAATCCCTGAAATGGCAATGGGCTGGACATACTGCCAGAAGGACAGATCATCGATGGAGAGCCGAAATTTTAGATTGGATTCCAAGGGACAGGAAAAGACCCAGAAGAAGACCACATGGGAGATGGGTGGATGAAATTCGAAAGTATGCAGGGGTGACATGGAGGAGACTGGCACAAGACCGACCGTTGTGGAGGAAACTTGGGGAGACCTTCGTCCAGCAGTGGATTGATAATGGTTGACAATGATGATGATGAATAGGCATAAAAGGACTACCATTATGCTTTCGTACACAAAGTGATGAAAAAAAAAAAGAGAGATAACTGTATTTCATGTCAAGTCATGACAATAGACGCTTAAGACAGCCACCAGCACATTGGGGTGCATTGTTGTCGCTGCAAGTTCTTCGCTTATCCTAGAACTTTCGTAGACAAAGAAAAAAATCTGATTCATTTAGATTAACGTAAATACTATGGAGTCGAAATTGTCAAGAAATTATTAGAAAAATCGATTCGCGAAACATACACTTTTTAAGTGCGGTAAAATACTTTCATTTACAATTTACGACGGAAGATGGCGCCACATCAGACAGTCTCACTTCCTTGCTGTTCATCCAGTATGTTCATAGGTTAGTCAGTTCGCTTCTTTGATGATATTTGTGCTTTCTAACGGTGTTTGACAAGCCCTAATGAAAGAAAAGCTTTTTCCCATTCTCCAGGCATTGTTAGTACACTACAGAATGCCAATAGACTTCCACCCAAGCCCGTCTTAATTTTGCACATTAGTCATACGGTGAGAATAACCATCCCAACCAATAACGAAGACCATTGGCTGTTGGAAGTTGTGACATCCAGGATAAACCCTGCAGCACAAGTTCGCTATTGGCTGACAGACAGAATTGCGTTTCTCTATATTGTTTCTCGTCAGAGGTATCACACTGTGCTTATTCTACAAATTACAAGCATTTAATGATTCATAAGCTGCTTTTCTTGTGCAAAAGAAAATTATTTTGTTCTTCTGAATATGACCAATAACGATTTTATTTCTTTCATAATAAAAATTTTGAAGTGGCTTTTTTTTTTCCTAGTTTTTTTTCTTAAAGAATAAGAGTGCGTCTTATATTTCGAAAAATACGATATGTTGCCTGGTTTATCGAACATATTAGGAAATATTCAGAAAGGTTTAGAATGGTTCAGTTGAAAGAATATTTGAAAAACTTTGAAAAATCTTTTGAACTTCCTGGTTTAGCGAATTTGCTAGGGACATAAACAAATTCAGAGAGTGGACAAAATATCGGCAGCACCTGTAAGCAGAGGAAAGGTTGTGGTTTGATAACGTTCGGGCCACCCCTTAGTTTTGAAACAGCTTGTATACAACTTGGATTAAGTTCAAGTAAATCGCGAAAAGTCTTTAGAGGAATATAAAATCGCAATCGTCGAAGAAAGTTTCAAGATTGATGGGTGATAATAGTATAGGAAACCGACTTCTCACTCTCCTCTTTAAACCTGCTGAGAGGAGCTCAATAATGCTCCGATATGGTTACTGTGCAGGACATGGGAGATTGTATCTTCAGTTTCATGCTTCTCCAACCAAGATTCTACTCATCTGTCTGTTAATAGTGATGTATAATAGTCTTAAATGATACCCATGTTTGCGATAAATAACGTCTTTACCACATGGCGAAACTGGTCACCCAGAATCAAGGTATGCAGTAACCGTAGCTGTCCAACTTAGGGGGATACTAAGAGACGCAGCCCAAACCATTATTGATTATCTATCATGTTCGTAGGTTGGCATAAGGTCTAATTGATGTTATGAAAAGTTTGAATGGGGATTTGTCCTACCTGTGTGAAAGAACTTTAATGAAGATTTCATAAACCACTAATAGGAGGCTGACAGGTCTGCAGTTCCTGAGATCCTCAATGTCACCTTTTTTATGTACCAGGATCATTGTTGCATTCTTCCAATCCTCAGAAATCTTCCTTTCATTAAGGCATCGAGTGAAAACTTGGGCGAGTACTGTTTCAATTTCCCCACTTGCGTCTTGTATCATGTCTACGGTAATTCTATTTACTCCTGGAGCTTTTCCCCGTTTCATGTTCTTGATTGCATGTGCAACTTCTGTTGGGAGGACACCACTGCATACTCTCCTTTATGTATTAGCATTTGCTACTGTTAGCCAGGAAATAGTGGCCTGGCTAACTTCTTTCTACATACTGGGTTACTGAGTTTCACATTAATGTATGCAGTTATTTTTGAGACAGTAGTATTATTTGTTCCATTACCCGGAAATTGCTTTCACCCAGCATCGATTTTCTGCCGTAATTCATCGTCTTGAATGTTGGTTTTTCAGATTTGTTGAATGAATCCATAACTCTCAATACAACTGCTCTGTAGAAATTTAAAGAAATCTTCCGTTTCAGTTACCAATACCAGGTCGGTATCAATGACTGAAACTGTGAATGGGATCCTACAATTTATACTCTTTAGAATTTAATGCTGAACGGTCTCCAACAAATTGAAATCTTCGGAAAAATAAAAACAGGACATAAATTTTCTCTGCTACTACCAGCCTTTCTTGACTCCTCACTGCCGTCAGGGAAGGCTAGTAGTAGGAGAGAAAATTTATATCCTGCTTTTCTGTCTTTGAAATAAAAATGACGCAATTTTTTGAAGAAAGTTGGCAGGTTTCTTCTAATGAAAGCAGATAAAAGCAGTTTACTTCGAAATAACCCTGCGCCTACGATTGTGCGTAGATTCAGTTTTCCTTTGTTCTCGCGGTAAACCATCACGACCTTTCTTCTTCCGTCAAAAATCATCTGAAAGTGTCAAGCATTTTTGTTCCAGTTATTAGGTTTTCAAAAATCGGAAATATTCCAAGCTATCTTTTTTAAACTGTCAGGTACATTTCTTACATTTTTAACAGAGTATAGATAAATTGAAAAGACATGAAAAAAAATAAACCGCCAGAAACAAAGCAAGAAAATATGTTCACCTCTGCAACGAATTTTCTAATAGAGTCAGACCCTTTTCAACGATATACTTATTTTTGTTCATTACTTGTGCCTCGTGGTTTTTAGGGTATTGTTCACTTGGGCAAAAACTACCTTCACTTAAAATCAGTTGGCTGACAATCACTCGACAGACACATCTCCCCAAAGAGCGCTTAACCTAAAAGTTCATTTCGCCGGATGATCATTTCACCAAATGGACAGTTTCTCCGGAAACTTTGGATTTCGTTATAAGATCTCTTAAATTGTAGTGCGGGCTCGAACTACAGAAGACTGAAACGTTTGGAACATCGTGTAGAAATTGCAGTGTTGATTTCTCCGTGTCCATTTACTCATAATTAATACAGACAATTGACGTGGACTAGGACATCAAACAGAAGTCATCGCTCTTTCCACGTTTTTTAAGTGAGTCACGGAAAAATTCTCATTGGCCGCCACCGGGAATCGAACACAGGGTCTTCTAGTTACGCGCCGGATATGTTTCCACTTTACCACAGCGGCCTCTAATTCCTACAGACTCACATACACTAACTGTCAAGCCGTGACTCACTTAAAAAACGTGAAAGCGCGATTACTTCTGTTTGATGACATTTACTCACAGTTGCTCATTTTTCTCCGTGTTTACTTACTCAAAGTTGCTCAACTTTCTCGGTGTTTGCTCACTCGTTGTTGCTCGTATTTCTCCGTGTTTGTTTGCTCGTAGTTGCTCATATTTCTCCGTGTTTGCTTGCTCATAGTTGCTCATACTTCTCCGTGTTTCCTTGCTCATAGTTGCTCATATTTCTCCGTGTTTGCTTGCTCATAGTTGCTCATATTTCTCCGTGTTTGTTTGCTCATAGTTGCTCATGTTTCTTCGTGTTTGCTTGCTCATAGTTGCTCATATTTCTCGGTGTTTGCTTGCTCATACTTGCTCATATTTCTCCGCGTTTGCTTGCTCATAGTTGTTCATACTTGTTGCTCCGTGTTTCCTTGCTCATAGTTGCTCATATTTCTCCGTAATTGCTTGCTCATAGTTGCTCATATTTATCCGTGCTTGCTTGCTCATAGTTGCTAATATTTCTTCGTGTCCATTTGCTACTTCGCTGCGTTCATAACCATACCGTTAACAGAAAAACAAATTTAGTTAATAATGATGCGCTTGTACTCAAAAACAAAATATTAGTTATAAGACCCTAGATCTACCGCTTATGATTAATATTTTGAGCCTGAGTAAAAGTGCAACATTATTAACTTACCTTTTCGTTTAAACCGTATGAATATAAGTGCCGTGAATTAAAATTATTCGAAAACACCAGGTCTTATAATACAATAATTAATACTAGAAATCAGAGAACCGAACTCCCAAGAACTGAGAGGTCGGTCTTCTTTCTTCTAACATCAACAGGAAGAAATCAAAATTGCAATTTTTATACGATCCCCTAACGTTTTAGTAGTGAGTTTTTGAGTTTTCCGAACCTGTACTACACTGAAACAGATCCTATATAAAACTCCGAACTTTTTCGACAAATTGACCCTTCGGTGAAATGGCCTTTCGATCAAGTGGCTCTTCTTTGAAAATATCTCTTTGGTGAAGTAATCGTCAGGAAAATTAACGAGACCTAGGTTTTTAATCTTCATGTTAAGCATGTTAGTAAAACCTTTTTATGTTTTTGTTGCATAATTCTTGGATTTTTTTATTTAATTTTATTCATTTCTTGCTTTTGCATATTTTATCTTTTTAAAGCCTGTCTTCTTCTGTAAATATGTCGAAACGTCTTCTTTCGAATGAAGACGCTTGTGGTGGATTATTCTGAATTTTTGAAAAAAATCTTTTTGCCACTTTCTTTGATTTTATTTATTTGTTCAGAAAGGTTTTGATGGCACCTCATCAGCCATCGGCTGATCGTTGAAAAGGTGAATGACCACATCGGTGGCCTAGGTGACGGATCACTTTGTCCGTATTCATTTCATCCACGTTCACTTGGTCCATGGTTCAGTTTGTCCGTTGTTCATTTAGTCCACTGTTCACTTAGTCCACTATTCATTTCATCCACCGTTCACTTTGTCACATTCATTTCGCCGTCAGAATGGATGGAATACCGTGAAAATGTTCTCTTTTGATGGAATATTTATTACTAGGGAGAAAAAAAGGTCATTAGACATTGCTTTCATGCGATTTTTTTCCTGTTTTAAAATTCCGATTAAAATATAACGATTTCAGATGTTATTTAAATTAAGCCGAATAACTGGATTTGAAGAGCTTTTAGCTCTTTCATAAGCTATACTAGTGATCCGAACATAATAAACAACCTTTTTAAATCAAGTTAAAATAAAATAGTAACTATACTAGTGATCCAATTTATTGACTTAGGAATACATACATCAACGTTTCAAAACATGGAAACCTTTATGTATATATTCCTACGCCAATAAATCGGATCACTAGTATAGCATATGAAGGAATCTTTAACTTATGAAGGAATTACATACACAAAATGAAACTCTACAATTAAATAAAATACATGTAGTTAGACAACTTAAAAATGTTAAGCTCAATATTAACATCCTACTCCTTATTAAAAATTGTTAAAAAACTACATTTTGCAAATTTCAGCCATATTTGGCAAGCTGTATCTAAAAAGGGAGTGCATGAAAAATCTGAAAATTGATGGAATGTACTTGCAGAGGTGTTGACATTGCGTAAATCACATATTGTGTTTTTGATCTGTATAGCTGCTGTAAAATATTGAAGCTCATAAAAAATGGCAAATTACGGAATATGAATTTTGCACATCGTAATAGCTTATTTTGGGTATTTATACTATCATTTGTATCCTATTAAATTTTAGGGCATTGTCATGTGAAATATTATTGTTTATAGGCATATAGGAAGTAGAAAATATAATTCTATAAAATTATCTGAAAAAAGTTGGGTTTAAACGCTTCCAAGCTTAGAAACGTTTATGTATATATTCCTACGCCTATAAATTGGATCACTAGTATAGTTACTATTTTCTACAGAATTGGTGTACTTTTCCTCGTTATCAAGTTAAAAGATTTATTAATAACAAAACGACGTGCACTCACGTTCTAAATAGCGCTATTTGGAAAATCGAATTCTTTTTCGGGACTGTGATCTTAGAAGCTATTTTAAACACACCAACCCAATATCTACATGCATTTAGTTATTTATGCGAGTATTAATTCTTGAGAGAACAGTAGAAATTACAAATACTCCATTAAAACGTTTTATGAAAACAGGAATTTGTCGGTAACGGCAATCGAACCGGCATACCCTTGCTCCGTAGTGAGTTGCTCTAACCAACTAAGCTGCACCGACAAAATGTATGCTGCAGATTTGTCGTCTTGACACGTGCTTTACCTATGTAGTACGTCATAGGTTTTGAAAACGGAACATAATAAGCAGAGCTTATTAGGGTAAGCAGAGAATCGTTTTATTCAGTTTCTTATTGGGGCCTCCTTTATCTTCTACAAAGGAGCACTTGGGATATACAGTCGTCATGCACTTTATGCCATGGTCAGTACGAGATTTATTGTAATACAGTGCGCTCTACGAATCTCTTAAGGATCGTTCTGTGAATGACGGCTGTGTGCCCGAAGTGAGGTTTTGTTATGTAGGAAATTGAGTTCCGTGGTCAAAGAGGCAACAGTAATAAATGCCGAGTACTGCTGAAAGGGGTAACCTTTAGAACATTACTTGTTCTTTTCTGGCTTCACCGATCTTTTAATGAGATCTAAACAGAAGTCTTTTGCCGGTTCGGTAGTGCAGTGGTCTAAGCGCTGGCATTTCGTCCCGTTCACTTGGTCCAGTTCATTTCGCCTACGTTCACTTGGTCCAGTTCGTTTCGTCCACGTTCACTTAGTCTAATTGATTTCGTCCATGTTTACTTGGTCCAGTTCATTTCGTTCACGTTCACTTGGTCCAGTTCGTTCAGTCCACGTTCACTTGGTCTAATTCATTTCGTCCATGTTCACTTGGTCCAGTTCATTTCTTCCACCGTTCCCTTTGTCCTCCGTTGACTTTGTGTACATTCATATCGTCCTCAGAATGGATAGAATACTGTGCAATGTTTCTGTTTTGAAGGAACGTTTGTGGCAAGGCAGAAAAAAAAAGATCAGCGGACACTGCTTTCATTTTTTTCCTGTTTAAATTTTAATATTAAACGTTATTTAAAGTAAAACAAGAAACCGAACATTGAAGAACTTTTAAACTCTTCTGTGCGGTACGATGCCAATCACTATGACATTAATCAAAGTTTATTCCAATAGCTATAAATGTGTTGGATTGAAGAGGAAAATTTCAGACCCCCTTTCTTCTTTATGTAAAAAGTCTGTTTACCTCCTCTCACACCATGAATTCATAGTAAATACAAATCCAATCTTTTTTACACCATTATATGATCATTCATTTTTCTCACATTAAATAGCAGTGACACATGTAGAGAGTATTCGTATAAAAATTAATAAAAATAAATTTTAAACAATTCATAATGAAAATAAATAATAAATACACTGAAAAGCTTAGAACTATATGGAAACAATATACAAGATGTATTTGAAAGCATTAAAATATTTTTGTAAACTTTTGATTTATGCCAAAGTGGTTAACATCGTAACACATGAAAGAGCTAAAAAGCTCTTCAAATCCAGTTCCTCGGCTTAATTTAAATAACATCTGAAATCGCTATATTTTAATCGGAATTTTAAAACAGGAAAAAAATCGCATGAAAGCAATGTCTAATAACCTTTTTTTCTCCCTAGTAATAAATATTCCATCAAAACAGAACATTTTCACGGTATTCCATCCATTCTGACGGCGAAATGAATGTGACAAAGTGAACGGTGGATGAAATGAATAGTGGACTAAGTGAACAGTTGACTAAATGAACAACCGCGACTTCTCGTTTTCTTTTCGACGCTTAAATTCAAGCTTTAAAATTCGCACATTTGCATGCCAGAATAAGATTACGTTGAATACCTGACAGGGCGCTTTGATGTCATGTAAAATTAGGTGTAAACAAACCACTTTTTTATTGCGAAAACAAAGCTGTTTGTTTACCTGTACAACCGAAATTGTTAAGAGAAGTCAACGCTCGTCAACAATTTCCCTCAGAGAAAGCAAAAGATTTGTATCTGATAACCTAGTAGACTGTTTCGAACGAAATTCTTTATACTCATTCATGCCTAGTATTCATCCAATTTTTTCATATTCATTAAGGGACCAAAATCCTGTGCTTAATATGCTGCGTCCTGTTGGGCATTACTGTTGGCAGCTGGTGCTCCGATTGAACAAGCTTAGAAAATATTAGAGGGCATGTCATATAGTCCAAGAAGGAATAGAGAGTATTGATTTACTGGCTTCAGAAAGACCAAGACTGAGAGAAAATATGTAGATGAAATTGTACACTTTAGAGGATAAATTTGTGCAACAAAGCTCTCAGACAATGCCTGAGGGATGGAAGCGGAATATTTGCATCACTATGTAGAAAGTAGTTCCATGAGGAGTAGATTTATACCCAATTTGCAGTTTTCTATATAAATCAATGTGTCAACTTGATTTTTATCACAAAACTATACCTCCCGAGTGCTATGATATTTTCACTTTATTCTATTGGTCTGCATTTCTAGAGTGTAATACGTTTTGTTTCTTCCTAATCTATTAGTTACAAAGCTGGCGTCATTCCATTTACATAACCTTTTGAAATAGATCCCTTTCTAAATACTCTTGCATTGTGAGACGCCATGAGTTTCCCAAGATCTCATTTCAAAACTAAGAAAAGGAAGGGAAAAAAATTCCTTATTCAAGTGACTTTACATATCGTTTGTAACTGAATTCTTAGACGTACCGTAGATAGTGTTTAATGTTCAGATTGAAGCAAAAGGATTCCAGACATTTTGGATAATTGGAACAACCTATGCAAAGAGAAAGAAACTGAATTTGCATGTCCGTGAGACGTGAGTTCTTACTGAATTTAAAAAGAGTGTCATCAATTAAATGCTTTGTTTTATTTGCATCATCCACGATTTCAAACGACAAGCTGAACAGACGGTCCTATAAACAATTCGAATGTTCTTTAAACCTAAGATTGTTCATTAATTCTGAGAAGTTTCCTAATATGACTAATTTAGGACTTTAAATACAAAAATTTTCTTAAAAGCAATATTTCCTTTTCATTAAATAATTAAAAATGCATCATCTCATATTTATGGAATGCCATAATAAATGCTTTGTTCTTTTCTAAACAACTTTCGATAAAGAGGTTTAGAAAGCAGGAAATTCATCTGAAAGCGGGAATCCGAAGAAAACATCTGCGGTAACAACACTTGAACAGGTATTCGTTCCAAACAAAAATGTGTTTTCTCCTCCGAGTTTAAGAATATTGCCTAGCGCAAGTTTTCATCAGAATGACGGTGTCATTAAATCTCTAAAGAATAACCAATGCTTGCGGTATTGCCAGGCTACTCTTTATTCAAAAATAGATAATCACAAGTTTATAACGCCTTTATGTGAATGTGCGTGCAAAATAGCAGAAACTACTTTACACTTACATTACAAGGCAGGACGGAAATATTATTTTCTTATGGTTACGTTGCGGAATGTCTCTTTGCTGGAATTAACAAAGGGTTATGGAGCTCAATCAGAAAAGTTTTAGTTTTAAAAGAAATTTAATTCCCACGTATAAAATGAATTTTAAGCTCAATTAAAATAAAAATTTTTTAAGGGAAATTAGATGCAATATGACAGGAACCTTGTAAAACATTGCAACGTTTGAAGAACCTAATATTCTACGGCAGAGCAACAACATCCACGCAGTGGAAATTCACTTTCCCTGTGGATGATTGATCAGAAGATATGAGAATGATCAAATTATTTAAATCGTTCCAAAAGGTAGCGGTTTCCGGCGATGTGTTGTTTCTTCAGAGATCGTTTACCTTCCTCTCCAATGACTCTAAATTAGATACGCTAACTCTCAAGACTTAGTTCTTAATGGGGTAGTTAAACCCCGAAATAGTTGGCCTGGTGGCGCCGTGGGCTAAGCGATGGCGTCTGCCCATTCGTCTGAGATGGGTCGAGGTTCGAATCCCGGTGAGGCATGAACGTTTTGTTATAAGAAACCCAAAATAAAACAAACATTCTGAGAAAGAAGAAAGACAATTTTCATGGCTTGAAATGTGCGTGATCTAATATATTTTATTTTAATACAGGATATGATATGTTATGTAATCCATGTTTTTAGATAATTTGGTCATACCCATATCTTGTGCATTTCATTTTGGTCGTACCCATATATTGTGCATTTCATTTTGTTCGTACCCATACCTTGTGCATTTCATTTTAGTCGTACCCATATCTTATGAATTCCATTTTGGTCGTACCCATATCGTGTGCATTTCATTTTGGTCGTACTCCTATCTTGTGCATTTCATTTTTTTTGGCGCATTTCATTTCGGCCGTACCCATATCTTGTTATAATTTAGTCGTACCCATACCTTGTGCATTTCATTTTGGTCGTACCCATATCGTGTGCATTTCATTTTGGTCGTACTCATATCTTGTGCATTTCATTTTGGTCGTACCCATATCTTGTGCATTTCATTTCAGTCGTACCCATATCTTGTGATAATTTGCTCGTACCCATATTTTGTGAATTTCATTTTGGTCGTACCCATATCTTGTGCATCTCATTTCGGTCGCACCCATATCTTGTGATAATTTGCTCGTACCCATATCTTGTGAATTTCATTTTGGTTGTACCCATATCTTGTGCATTTAATTTCGGCCGTTCCCATAGCTTGTTCATTTCATTTTGGTCGTACCCATATCTTGTGCATATTTCTATAAGTTATAGCACACTTCGTGCATTGAATGTCCTAGACCACGGCTCCTCAGTCTTTTCTGAATCGTGAGTCTCATGAAAAAATGAAATGGGATTGGAGGGCCACACGTCAAGAACCGCACACCGGCCATAGGGTTAGAATCTTTCATTCAATACCAGGTTGAACTTCCATTAGCCCGAATTACATCAAGTATGTAGTTTGGGATAGACTCCATAAGGTGTTGGAGGGCATCTAAGTACAGAGTATACCAGGAATTCACCGAACATACATTTAACTGACTCATATTTGACGGGATGGGACTTTCTTCCCAGACGTGTTTTTCTAACACGTCCCTTACATTCTCAGTGAGGTTCAGTACCGGTCTTTGTGATGGTCTGAGAAGATGGTAGAAGTTGGTGTAATGCTTGCTGAACCACAATTGAACACATCTTGCGGAATGAACAGTTGAATGGTCGTCCATGTATCAGTCGTCACCTACCCGATAAAAATTGAACATTTCAGGATGGACTTTGATCGGCAATACTGTTTAAAATATCCTTAGATGACATCCTAAATTCAAGTCATCTAAAGGAACAAGTTCTGTACCAGGTGGAACGTACTACAGACGGGAAAACATGCGTCAAGACGACAGATATGCAGCGAGACATTCTGTCCGCGTTGCTCAATTGGGAATGCGACTTACTCTGGAATCAGGGGACAAGGGTTCGATGCCCGTCGCGGACAATCTTGTGTTTTCCCATTGGCCCTTGATTCTAAAAAATAGATCCACTGGCCGTTGCGTTCTTCGAAAAATGTGTGCTGTTTGTTCCACACTTTGTTTGGAATTAATGAAAAATTCCTACTTCGCTTAAACGAAATTAAGAGAGAGATGATGTATGTGACATACTACAGAAATAAAAACATGTGTCTAGACGAGAAATCTGCAACCAGACATTGTTTCCGCGTAAGTCAGTTGGGAGAGCGACTTACTCCGGAGTGAGGGGTCACGGGCTCGATGCCTGTCTCGGACAATCTTGTCTTTTCACATTGCCGCCCGAATGTGGAAAATGGATCCACTGGTCGTTGGGTTCTTCGAAAAACGTGTGATGTTTGTTCCACATGTTGTTTGGAATTAATGAAAAATTCCTACTTCGCTTCAAAGACAAAAAATTAAGAGAGAGAGAGATGATGTGACCTAATACAGAAGTGAAAACATGTGTCTAGACGATAAATCTGCAGCGAGACATTCTGTCCAAGTAGCTTGGTTGGGAGAGCGACTTACTCCGGAATGAAGGGACACGGTTTCGATGCCCGTCGCAAAAACCTTTGTGTTTTTACTCAATAGAACGTGCCCAGGACCATGACAGCACTTCCAGAACCTTGAGTTGTGTCTAGAACGCAAACTGGGTCAGTCGCTTTATGAGGTTCCTGCCCAAACTCTCCTCCAACCATCAGTACATAACAAAGTGTAAGCTACTCGTCGGACACGTGACTTATTTCCATACTTCCAGCGTCCCGTCAGGATGTTTCTGACATCATTGTGACAAGCTTTCCTGTTATTTGCAGAAATTCGTGGTTTCCGAATAAAAATTCGATTGGCAATAGCTCTCCTCTTCAGTTCCTTGAACATATTTCACTGTGATGTACGTCAGGAATAGCCTTCTTTGAATGTTTCAGTAATTGCTCCACACAGGAATCCCTGTTTCTCCAGAAAGTCTTCTCAGACGACGTTGACCTCGTTCTTGGCAGGTTGTCGTCACTCTATAGTCACGCCTTTTAGAAAAGCAATGTGGTTTACTTTCCCACAACTCAAGACTCGGGACACCTTATCATTTGAGAAACCAGATAGCTCTTGTGTTTTTAAAATCGTCGCTTCAACCAGACGGCACCCACAATAAGCACTTTATCAAACTCTGAAAGAACTTTTTCCTTGCCATTGGGATCAAGGCTACTGACAATTACTGACAAGCAGCAGTCTTAGATCATTGCCTTGGTCACGTGGAGACGCATGGGATCACGTATATTGCACATACGCTACCTAAGTGACGTTTATGTACATCTTCATAAAGGTTTCTAATGCAGTGGCAGGGACGTGTTCTTAGACGAGATTTTATGAGTAAATGTTTTTGGAATAAACTTGCTGTTCACTGTCTTTTCAAGGGTATTCAATTAATATCACTCTGTTTTCCTTATTTTATTCAAATTTAGTAATTTTGGACTTTTTGTGTCCAGTACACCATTCCTTGCACACAGGTCTCACATCCATCTTTTCATAACAAGGAAGAGAATGAACATATACTAACCATGGAATTCTTCGGAAGATGTGAATTTCTTTATTGGTGTAAATATGACATGGATGTTAAGTCCGATAATATCGAAAACTTGATATTTTCGGATATTTTCGAGTTTTTAAGTTTTTGCAAGTTTTCGGGGATGTTATCTCACTTAACATCTATGTCATATTTACACCAATAAACGGATTCACATCTTCCAAATTTGTATTGTACAGACCCGTATTTCATTCATTGATATTCTGCTCCTCCGGGCAATAACGGAAATTAATTCTGAACCTCCAGATTCGCTATATATGAATGCCGGTGGCTTCGATTAGCGAATCCTGTGATGGTGAAATTCAAATTAATCAGAAACTTGAAATTTGGTTGTTTTGGGTGGTGCAGTGGTTAGCATACTCAGGCGCTATACGGGAGACTCGGGTTCGATTTCCGCTCCAGGATAACGAAATTTTCAAGTTTCAGGCTATGATCTGATTTAACATCCATGCCGTATTTACACCAATAAACAGATTAACATCTTCAAAATTTGTATTGTACAATGGTGTAATTTAGGATTTTAATTAATGGAATTCTTTTTTTTGCACGTGGTTCAGGACGATGTTATTAATTAAAATATAAATGCAGAATATTAATCATTTTCATTTCCCGGAGCGTCTTTGAAAGTTTCACTCAAACTAGCATACCAATTGCTCTTAAGATATACCAGGTATAACCCAAAAAACTGCACTTTTCTCAAAACAAATTTTTGTACTGAAGGAAGCTTGAAGGAAATATAGTTCTTCAGAATTTCCTGAATTAAATAATTTTCTGCTACTGTATGACTTTCTCGATTGGAGACGAAAAATGTGCAGAACTCTGCTCGTATCTTCAGTTTTGCGTTTACTCACGTCGCGGTAGGTTTCGATTGGCAGCCTCGCAAAATTCTTGCATAAAACAAGTTAGTAAAATCATGCACTGCATTGATTATGATATGCTTTCCAGCATACCAGAAATCCTTACTCAAGTTATTACTCACGTTATGAAAATAATGGCTGAGGAATAAATCTCGCTTCCGTGCCCTGACCTTTGACTCCATTTCGAATACATTAAACAAAATTGGTTCAGTATACCTCCAGAACAATATATTAAAGTTTTGTCTCAATAGCAGCATTTTTAGTCAGGTTATGAGGATAATGGTTGTGTAATAAATCTCGACCCTGTGCCCTGACATTTGATCTCATTTCGATGATATTCAACTGAACCGGTTCAGTATAACTCCGAAACAACATGATAAAGGTTTGTCGCAATCGAAGCATTTTTACGTAAGTTATGACGCATAAGGGCAATGGAATAAATCCCGCTCCTATGTCCTGATCTTTGACCATATTTCGCCCATGCTCTGTAGGGCTTGTCCTTAGATTTCCCCCTATCACATACTAAAATTTCATCGGAATCCAACAATTTTTACACGAGTTATCGTGCGGACAGTCAGACAAACAGATAGACTGACAAAGCTGGAACATACACGTTTCTTCAATCTACGGTTGGAAAGGTAAAAGTCCGGTGATACCAGATACTTCTTAACCTGTTTCAAATTTAACTGCATCCTAGTGTGACAAAACATGCCATTTTAGGCGCTGTGTCGTTCATTGGGTTTCCGTGCGCCAAAGCATTCTACTTATAAACCATATCTAGTTATACAGTGAAACCTATCTGGTAAGGTCTTCCACGTTTCTGTGAAAAAATGACCGTCTTGAAAGATAACTGCGAAAAAGAGTGGTTCAATTTTCCTAAATACTTCTCCCTTTACGCTTTCTTCTTTCGTCATAGTTCGTAAATTAGCAATGTTATTCACTACATCTCTCATAAACAGCCAGAAGTAAGACTGGGGAATGGGGTAGGCTGCTCGGAACGTACGTAAGTTGTCGCAAACCGAGCGCTCCGACAGCATGTTCCCCGAACGAAATGGAAGGTAAATATATGCCGAACACAATTGCAGCGATTCTACGGTTCAACTTTGAAGCCAATTCTACACTCCTCCTACTTTCTGTTTCTTTAAGTCAACGACGCGCTCTTTTGCCATCAGGGTCCGACCTTTAGGCCTGCTCAAACAATAGAGCTGCCGCATAAGAAGACTAGGTTGTTCGGATGATGATTATAGACTCTGCTTCTCATTTAGAACAATTAGAGATCGAACATGCGTACTCTAGTTAACAGAAAATCATTCGCTCTCTTTAAAAAAAAATAACGTGGAAAGAGCGATGACATCGTCCATTTACATTATCTCCACGTATTTGATATATATTAACCATTTCTATCGCCGTTTGAATTTATCAGCTACAATTAAATAGCTGTTGCGTTAAACGCCACCAGATGACGACATCTCAGTTGCTCAGACCATCAATACGTATTCGTGTAGTCAGATGCTGACTGATAAACCACGCATGGCGCTGAGAATTGTTGGCGCCGTAGCGTAAATTCGAACGCACGCGACTAGTTATCGAGAGTTCTGGGGTTCGGCGCCGGAATACAATTTTTCAGTCGCTATGCGTTGTTTAAAAAAATAACGTGGAAAGAGCGATGACATCGTCCATTTCTCCAAACAAAAGTTTAAGAACTTGAAAGAGAGACACGAAAGACTTCCTACGATCCACAATCTCGTACAGGGTTATGACAGGGCAAGAAAAGGAAACGGGCGTTTCATTCTTTTAAACTCACTGACTTATCTTTACGTTTCTAGAAATTCCCATATAAGGTTTTGGTACAAGTTGCGCATATTGGTGAATCCAAAATTTGGGTATATTCTTTCATGCTGTTCCAAAATGGTTGTCGGTGGTTGTGTTCTACAAGTGGATACCAAATAAAAGTGTTTTGAGCATTGTTTCTATTGATAATAACATCCATGCTAAACAGCATTGTCCGTTTTGGCAGGTGACCGCGGAATATTTTTAACCTCCAACACAGGTTTCACTATATATGTACATTTCCAAGTATTTTTATGGTGAGCATTGTTTTCTTTAATCTGAAAATCGAAATTTATGTGCATGAGTATTTCAGGGTAGAAAATATTAATAAGCAAATACTTTTGGTCTTTAAACTAAAAATAAGATTTTGATTTGAATCCTTTGGCTGTTTTATGAGAAAACACTGACGACGCCCGTGAGTAACTGAGTCCAAAATAGGGCGCACATTCCCAATTTATGGAATCTTTGGATTCGGGGTTTAAAGCCCACCGTGCGTAACTCAATGGCTTATCGCCCGTCCCTAATTTAAGGCCACTGGTTCCAGTGAAGGGAGAGAGCCAGTGCCGTAAGACAAACACAACACCCATGCCTCACTGGGATCCGAACCCGGACCCATCTCGGACGAACGACTATAAGCCATCGCTTTG
This sequence comes from Macrothele yani, assembly GCA_039090855.1. NCBI lineage: Eukaryota > Metazoa > Arthropoda > Arachnida > Araneae > Macrothelidae > Macrothele > Macrothele yani. Next base: position 144,773,237 of record CM077002.1, read on the forward strand.
ACCATTGCACCACCGGTGTAACATTCCCATTTTAGGGACAGTGTCTCTTAAACTCAGTTATGTTTATATCACAGTCGAAAGTCCCTACTTATTAGTCATTAAAATATAATTTATTCTATCTGCAGATAATTGTAATGCCGCCCCGGTGGCGCAGTGGTCTAAGGCGCTGGCCTCTGATCATTCGACCGTAAGGGGTCCGGGTTCGAATCCCGGTGAGGCATGGATGTTGTGTTTGTCTTACGGCACTGGCTCTCTCCCTTCCCTGGAACCAGTGACCCTAAATTAGGGACGGGCGACTGCTTATAGCCCATTGAGTTGCTCACGGTGGTAGTTAAACCTCCAATCAAAAAAAAAAAAAAAAGATAATTGTAAATCCATCTAAAGTTATTCTAATCTACAAAACATTTATTCCGTTCACCTTGACAGAGCTCGACGGATTTTTTAAACTAAATTATGAGGGATGACCAGATATTATCGATGCTAAATTTGTAAAAAATTGGTCTATGTACGGCAAAGTGAGGGAGATTAAAGCTCCCATTCCCTCAAACTTGGTTTCTTTATCACTAGGAGTATTTCTTGATGTTTATCATAATTTCCTTTTCGGCATCAGTTATGACAGGTTTACAACAATTTTATGCTTTCAGATTTGTGGTATGACTGTTATTAATTTTGATTTGCCGATTTCGAAAGTGATTCTCAATATTCATTCTCCTGTACAACTTTTGCATAAACAGAAATTCTTAAATCATCAGGTTAAACAAAACATGAACGTTTACCTAGTTACTGCTTCTGCGCTATAGCCTACAAAATAATGTTGCAGCTCAAGGGTTTTACGAAACAGGTCTGAATATGAAACTGGTAGCATTTTGAGTAGGGTGGAAGAAATGTTGAGAGAGATGAGAGACTAACAAGGCACAGCGAAACGTTACAAAAAGAGTGTTGAAACATGTCTGAACTTTCAACTAAGATCATCTGCACCTCTCCATAAGGCTAAAAGCTGTCATAGAGAGTTGTTTCTCTGCACTTAACTGTCGTGCATTAGTCATCTTGCACACAGCCACATATAACGAAATCGCATAAACCAAAGTCTTTATCCCTTGAACTTCGTAGTATTCTCCCTGGTGGAAGAAGTGTTGAGAGAGAAGAGAGGATAACAAGGCACAGCGAAACGTGTAAAAAGAGGGTTGAAGCATGTTTAAACTTCCAACTGGGATCATCTGTACCTCTCTATAAGGCTAAAAGCTACCATATGGCGTTGTGGCTCTGCATTGAACTGTCATGCATTATTCACCTTGAACAAACTCATATATGTATAATGAGTCGCATAATACGAAAATTTACATAAACCGAAGTCTTTATCCATTGAACTTCGTAGTATTCTCTTTGGAGGAAGAAGTGTTGAGAGAGAAGAGGGGATAAAAGAGGGTCAACGAAGTGTTGAGAGAGAAGAGGGGGTAAAAGAGGGTGGACGAAGTGTTGAAAGAGAAGAGGGGGTAAAAGAGGATGGAAGAAGTGTTGAGAGAAATGAGAGGGTAACAAGCCACAGCGAAACGTAAAAGGAGGGTTGAAACATGTCTGAACTTTCACCTGAGATCATCTGCACCTCTCTACAAGGCTAAAAGCTGCCACATGCAGTTGTGTCTCTGCATTGAACAGTCGTTGCATTAGTCTCCTCGCACAAACGTACGTATGACGAATTCGCATAAACCGAAGTCTTTATCCCTTGAACTACGTAGTATTCTTCCTTGTTATTTTAACCGCATTGTACAAAAAAGAAAAAAAGTGGCATTAATGCAGTTTTTAATCCTTCCGATTTCACTGGAAAACTAGGAACCACCTATTTTTTGCAACACCACATGGTTTCCCTTACAGACAGGTTAATTTTGTTGAAGAAAAGAAGGTTTCAACTGTTTTTGTGCTACCTCCGATTGCAGTCTCTCTCTGTTTAGCAACTATTTATCAACTGGGAAAATAGTGTGCTTTATACCCTTCCATCGCCATTTTTCAATCACTCAATCTTTGTTTAGGAAATCTTAGAGTTTATATTGCGTCTTTAAATATCTCAACCACAGCGTCACGAGAAGCTCAACAGCATTTATGAAAGCTATCATGGTAAGCTCAGACTCCTATTTCCCACGTGACGGATAAACAGCAACTAAAATGCAACAGGTGAACTCTCAGATTTTCGAGTCAATTAAGTTTTTACATTAATCATATTTTTAACTTATTGCTGATTTCGCATATAATTTATTGCTAACTGAAATAGTTTTTGATTAACAAGTACTATTTGCCCATTTTTGATCTGTCCCGTTATAATCGTGTCCGTTTTCGATCTGTCCTGTTGTAATGAAGACCGTTTTTGATCTGTCCGGTTATAATGAAAGTTCGTATATATCGAATCTCTCTCTTTAATTTCGTTATATACGGTTTGGACTGTATTTGTGTTTAGTTTTAACGCAGTGAATGGTAGTTTTGGTTAAATTAACTGCATAAGGACGTAACAGTCCGGACAATAAGATAATCAGATTTGTGGAGAGTTCGTCACTGAAAGGCAACAGGAACTTTGTAGACTTTCCCACAAAAACCAGAAGTACTTTTGCACAGAGTTCACAAATATTGCGTAAAATTATTTCTGGTTTTTGTGGGGATGATGAGTATGGATCGGGCCAGTTGAGTAAATAGATGTAAGCAAAAACTTTTTTTTTAAATTTTATATGTTTAATCATAATGTGCCGCCCCGGTGGCGCAGTGGTCTAAGGCGTTGGCCTCTGATCATTCGTCCGAAGGGGTCCGTCCGGGTTCGAATCCCGGTGAGGCATGGATGTTGTGTTTGTCTTACGGCACTGGCTCTCTCCCTTCCCTGGAACCAGTGACCCTAAATTAGGGACATAGCCCATTGAGTTGCTCACGGTGGTCGTTAAACCTCCAATCAAAAAAAAAAAAAAAAATCATAATGTTTCTGCACCCTTGTGGGCGGGTATGTTTATTTGGAAATTTTAGGGGACTTAATCTTATATCTATGAATCAGCAGAAACCCATTTTCAACTAGGTCTTTGTGGAAGTTAGTAAATGCAGAGTTTTGCTGGTCCTTGAGAAAGCCAAGGCTCGGCACTTTCTGCATCATGGTTTTATTATTTTATCTCCCTGCCTGTTGGCTCTGAGTCATTTCTTTTTTTTTTTTAGTTTTTTAATCATTTTACTTTTAAGTATTTTTGGTTATTTTCTTTTTTCTTTTTTATGCTTTGTTGGTTGATATTTCTGAGTATTTTTCACCACTGCTTTTGCGCGTTTTGGTCTTCAGAATATGTGTATGTAGAAACTTTTTTTTTTTTGAAATTTGGATTTTGCTCTAGTTTTGTTTATATATATATATCATCATCATCATCATTGTCAACCATTATCAATCCACTGCTGGACGAAGGTCTCCCCAAGTTTCCTCCACAGCGGTCTGTCTTGTGCCAGTCTCCTCCATGTCACTCCCGCATATTTACGAATTTCATCCACCCATCTCCCATGTGGTCTTTTTCTGGGTCTTTTCCTGTCCCTTGGAATCCAATCTAAAATTTCGGCTGTCCATCTATGGTCTGTCCTTCTGGCAGTATGTCCAGCCCATTGCCATTTCAGGGATTTAACTCTGATCATGATGTCTTCCACTCTCGTCATTTTTCGGATCCACGAGTTCCTCTTCTTATCTCTCCTGGTTATACCAAGCATGCACCTCTCCATGCTTCTTTGAGTTGTCTGCAGTCTTTGTATGTCTCTTTTAGTTAAGGTCCACGTCTCTGCACCATACGTAAGCACTGGAAGGATGCATTGATCAAACACTTTTCTTTTAAGACATAACGGCATATTGCTCTTGAAAATTATGCTGTTTCTTCCAAAAGCTCTCCAGGCAAGTTTTGTACGCCGATTAATTTCTTCATCAATGTGACCCTCACTTGATATCTGCTGTCCAAGATAAACATACGTATCTGTTATCTCCAGTTTTTCTCCATCAATCGATAAATCTTCATTTCTTGTAAAAGCATTGAACATCACTTTTGTCTTCTGAAAGTTCATTTTTAATCCCACTTCTTTACTCTTGTCAGCAAGTTCCTGGATCATACTCTGCAGCTCTGATGGGGTAGTTGCAAAAATGACTACGTCATCAGCAAAACGAAGGTGGGTTAGATAATCTCCATTAATCTTTATCCCTTTGTTTTCCCAGTTCAGTGATTGAAAGACATTTTCCAATGTGGCATTAAAGAGCTTCGGAGATATGGTGTCACCTTGTCTCACTCCCTTTCCAATTTTTATGTGTGTTGTATTTTCAAACAGCCGAATCTTTGCACTTGCATTTTCATAGATGTTATTAATAATATTAATGTATGCATCTTCAATACCGCAGGATTTCAGAGCCGTGGTAACTGCTGATGGTTTCACCGAATCAAAGGCTTTTTCATAATCGATAAAAGCCATGCACAATGGAAGTTCATATTCCCTCGCTCTTTCAATTAGTTCTCTCAGTACGTGGATATGATCTATTGTGCTGTAGCCACTCCTGAATCCAGCTTGTTCTCTCGGTTGAGCCATGTCCAGTGTTACCTTCAAGCGGTGTGAAAGAACTTTAGTGAAGATTTTATAAACCACTGATAGGAGGCTGATAGGTCTGTAGTTCCTGAGATCCTCAATGTCACCTTTTTTATGTAGCAGGATCATTGTAGCATTGTTCCAATCCTCAGGAATCTTCCCTTCATTAAGGCATCGAGTGAAAATTTGGGCGAGTACTGTTTCAATTTCTCCACTTGCTTCTTGTATGATGTCTATAGTAATTCCATCTTCTCCTGGAGCTTTCCCCCGCTTCATGTTCTTGATTGCATGAGCAACTTCTGCTGGGAGGACTGGAAGAACTCCGGTACCTTTCATGATGTCTGGAGTACATGTATCATCCCTTTCATATAGTTTGGAGTAGAAATCTTTCACTTTTGTCAAAATTTCGCCTCTATTTCTTGTTATAGAACCATCTTCTTTTCTCAGAGCCATAATCTGTTTTCTTCCCTTACTGAGATGTCCCTTTGCTATCTTTAGGCTTTGGTTGTTTTCAATTGCTTTCCTTACTAGTTCACAGTTGAATTTTCTTACGTCTTCAGTGATACTTTTTCTTACTGTCTTGCATAGCTCTATATATTCCACTTTGGAAGTCACATCTTCTTTAGTTGTCCTCATCTCTCTTCTTTTTTGCATCAACATTTTGGTTTTTCCTGATAATTTGTTTACATGCAACTTGTTCTTAGACCCAGCTAATTTTGTTGCTGTTTCCATAAGAGCTTTGGTTACTTTTCTGTTAACTTCAGAAATATCCACTTCTTCCGATGTTAGGCCTTCTAAAGCAGAGAATCTGTTCTTCAGTTCCAACTTGAAAGTATTATGGTGTTTTTTAAGGTTGGTTATGTCAATACATTTTGTTTGTCTTATGAGCTTGCCACGTTCCAGTTTAGTGTTGAGGTGCATCTTACATCTCACCAATCTATGGTCACTACCTGTGTTGAACTTGTTTAGCACACTGCAGTCTTCGATGACGAATTTTTTGTTACACATAATAAAATCAATTTCACTTGTCGTCCCAATTGGATGTCTCCATGTCCATTTCCTGTGTGGCTTTTTCTTGAAAAAGGAATTCAAGATGAAAAATCCTTCTGCCTCTGCAAACTCAACGAGAGTATTTCCACGCTGGTTTCTGTTGCCGTGACCGAATTTACCTACTGAAGTTTCATTCTGTTGCCGGTGCCCTATTTTTGCATTGAAATCTCCCATAATTATCTTCAAGTGCTGCTTACCTTTATTATTTAGATGACGAATTTCCTCATAAAATTCTTCAATTTCTTCTTCAGGATGACTTGTGGTGGGTGCATAAGTTTGAATAATCTGAACCTGGTAACTTCTCGATAGTTGGATAACGAGTCGTGCAGCTCTGTCAGAGGAACTTTCAACTTCTACCACTTTATCCTTCAGTTTCTTGTTTATTATAAATCCAACACCACTAGTTCTGCCAGTATCTGTCCCACGATAATATAAGAGATGTCCACTTTTCAGTTCAATGAGATCTTCTCCTTTTCTCCTTACCTCACTCAGCCCGACGATGTCCCACTTGATCCTTTGTAGTTCCTCTTCCAATTCAAGAAGCCTTGAATCAGAAGATAGGGAGCGTCCGTTGTAGGTAGCCAAGGTCAGCATCAAATGGCAGCCTAGTCCGGTCCTCCGGGGATTCTTAGCACCCTCTGCCTTCATGTCGCACTGGCCGCTGCCTTGGCCAGGTACATTCCAGCTGCCGGAGACTGAGGGCCAAGATTTAAGTTGTAGAGTCATTTTGGAGGTGTTTGGCCATAACTCACCACGCTGGCCAAGCGGGTTGGTGAGTGTGGGATAGCATTTCCTCTGATCCCGATGGTATAGTTATACCGCTATTTGCGGTCGTCAGAGCCCCTTTAGTGGGAACAGGATGCACCACGAGAAGGCGGGGTTGACATTTGTCAAGGAGAGGCTGTGATGTTACGCATCACCTGACCTTACATCCCATATATATATATATATATATATACACACACACATATATAAAGGTTATTATGATGTGTTCGAAAATTGCTGAAGCGTGCTCGTCTACCTTTTATAAGTAATTTCACCGTTCAGACGTTCAGACTAGAGCACGGAAATATATCCTCGGGAAGTCCTTTTTAGGCTACATAAGGGATTTCGTACTTCGTTATGTAATGAAATATTAATCAATAACGACTGAAAACGATGTTTCATTATCTATCGTCAAGTTTTGAAAATCAACTTATTCATGTGCGAACGTGCCCGTATTTTAATCTGAAATGACGCTAAAAATAAAGCTATTTACTTACTTTCCTTCTTTCAAAGTCAAACACACCACATTTAATTTAAAAAGGTTGTAAATGAAATTTAATAAGTGCTAGATTCATAACAACCATAACAGAGAGCGAACGTTTCGTGCAATTATGCAGAGTTAGCACATTGCTTTGCATGTTTAGATAACCTCAACACTGCTTTATTTTAATGTCCATTCGAAAGCGCCATTATTTAAATGGAATGAAAAATAAATATTTGCTCAGTAATTGCTCTTTTGGGGAAAACTCTGGAATTCTTAAGCACCGCATAAACGTGTTTCTCGGAATGTAGTAAAGTTTAAAAAAATATCACAGGTAAAACGATGGTTTTGCACTTAATGCGAATTCTGGTTTCTTTCATTCTCAGTAGCCATCAACAATAGCGCAAAAATGAGTGACTAGTAATAAATTTAAATGTTAAAATAAAATTTATGTAAATAGTATCAAGCTTAAATTTCTATGTGTCCTCAGCAGAAGTGAATAATGTGTATGATGATTCCTCGATCATGATTCAAACAACTCAGTTTATCATGCATACCTGATAAATTGCTTTCTTCATATTGCATGTAGATATCGGGTATGCTAATGTGGAAAAAAATATATTTTAATCTAGAAATAATTTATTTTTCACCTTACAATAAATTAATAACGATACACAATTGTATTTAGGAAATAATTGCTCCTTAAAGGACTTCTTGTGATACTTAGCCAAAGATATACCTGGAAGTGAGTTCAGCTGAGCTGTTGTAATGTCGTACTAGTCGCCGAGTGGTGTGAAGCGTTATCCTTTAATTACCATGAGGTGATGAGCCTGTGTTCGAGTCCCAAATGAGACATGGGTGGTGTATTTGTACTCTTGCTGTCTTCCTTTACTGTAACTATGGCCTTAAATTAGGGACGGGCTACTGCTTATAGCCATGTGAGTTGCTAAAAGTGGCCAACCCCTCGCGCTAAACAGAAAAATGAGGTGCAGTCCATTTCCTTGGTTATCATGTACAGTGAATGAAACATTAATTTGTACGTTTACTCCGTTGAGTAGGCCCATGGTTTACATATTCAGATTCACCATCAGTGAAGTACCCTTGACTTTCGTGATCGATAAAATGAACAAGATTCATTGTTTTTATATTTGATTCCCTTTTTGAGATTCATGTTAGACCTGGGGATAAAGTTCAATGATTCAATTCGTTGAGTGGGTCCATGGTTTACAAATTCAGATTCGCTATCGGTGAAGTACCTTTGACTTTTGTGATTTATAAAATGAAAAAGATTCATTGTTTGCATGTTTGATTCCCTTATTGAGATTCATGTTAAACCTGGGGATAAAAATCAATGATTTAATCCGTTGAGTAGGTCCATGATTTACATATTCAGATTCGCTATCGGTGAAGTGCCCTTGACTTTCGTGATTTGTAAAATGAACAAGATTCATTGTTCCTATATTTGATTCCCTGAATGAGATTCATGTTAGACCTGAGGATAAAGATCTATGATGAACGAGTTCTTAAGCTGTAAGAATGGACGTTATATCCAGAAAATATGCAAGTATTGGTTCCATTCATGATATTAAAGCTAAATGAATTTTAAATATTTGTGATTTGCATAATGACACCAATGGAGAGCATCCATGACCTGTATGCTTCAGCCAGTGTGGGATTTTTTCGTGTGCGTGATTCTTCCATTGAACAATATCCATGATCTGTTCTCTCGGTCCAGTGAGCGAGCTGCAACGGAGCTCTATCATCTTCATCCGTCATCTCCATGATTTGTCTAGTGTACACGATCTTTCTGTCAGCGCGACCGAGCAATAATCTTTAGTGTTACCTACCAGATAACTAGCCAAACTATGATTTTTAACACGGTAAATGTAACACGGGTTTAAGATTTGAAATAGCTCATATATGAGTGGAATACCGGTAGAAACAGGATTAGCCTGATCAGAGTCATAACCCAGCGACTCCTATATCTGTTCTATGTCAAAAAACTAGTCAGTTTTGTTACCCAAAATGATGCAAATGGTAACTAAAGTAGTAAATTAGCTGTTTTTTCAGGTTACATCTGTATTGTGGTATTCTCATTGGCAGAAGATAACTTGACACAAACATGTGGTCTACCTGCGATGACATCACGAAATATTTTTAGGTCTTTAGGCGCAGGGAGAGTTGCTTTGAAAATGCTGTTTAATAATCTAAAATTTATGATAGCGACTACGATTTTTCAATTCTACTATCAGTCACTCTATATTTAAGTCACGCGATTTTAGTTTAGACCGGCATATGCCTCTTCGGGAACTCCTTTCACACAGTGGTTCTTGCAAGCAATCCTTCATCCCTTAATATAGTCTTAGATTCCTTTCATTTCTGAAAGAAAGTATTACGCTGTTTCAATTCCTTTTGTCGCTGTACTTTCTACTTCCAGCTTTACATGGACAATTAGATAATTTAAAAATACACCCTTTCTTGATTCAAATCATAAACTCTTTCCTTTGTGTTCTGTTTAAGGGATTAACAACCACGGTGAGTACCTCCGAGGTATATAAGTAGTCCATCGACCCTAGTTTTTGGTCATTGGTTCCAGAGATCCAGGACCGTAAGACCAAAACATCACCCATGCCTCATTCGCAACTCAAGCCTGGACTCAGACTAGTCAGAAACCTACCTGTTTTGCAACTTGGCCACTGGACCGGCAATCTGAGTTTCGCTAAGCTGGCGTATTATTAAAAGAACGTATTTACCATGTCTCATGCAACGTGTTTTGAATCACGGCAATCGCCTTCTGTTGATCTGTGAATTGAACGCGCTGTTTACTCGCATAGTATATGTACTCATTTCATCGTTTTGGTTTTCATGTTTTATGAAATTATGCATTTGTAATTACAACCCTGGGACAGGGAAATGCAGGCCATCCAATGTGTATTGTTTGCTTTAGAAATTACCATTCCGACACTATTCTGACATCCAATATGTATTGTTCATATTGGATGTTTAGTAAGTTAGATATTTGGAAATTAATGTCCTCTTTTTGTCGTCTTGACTATAAATTCTGTAACCCTGTGATTGCAACACCGTGAGGGAATGATCTCTAGTAGGAAGCGAATTTCGTGCAGAATGACAAGGCTTCAAATTCGCAAACATTCGCCAGCATAATTTCACTTGTGAGGGACCGAATTATTGGTCTTCAGAGTATGAGTGGTGGTCTCAGCGTATTACACAACATTTCGGCTGTGACAAGGCAACAGTGCATGTATACTAACAGCAGACTTGAAAGAAGGTTCGACTTCTCGAGCACGAAAGACTTCAAGACAAGGGGAAAACGTCTGATCCGACGAAAAGCTGTTCTCTCTCTGCAACCCCTCTTACTATCACTGAAAAGGTGGCAAATGTTGCTTTAAGTCTTCCCCTCACAATAACACTGGCGGAGGCTGAATTGAATTTCACGCTCGGCGTCTATTGCGTTCCTTGCTACTGCCGATGTCTGGATTGGTGTCGTGCTCGAGTAAACTGGAAGATACAACGGCGTCGAGTATTTTATGCACTAATCTCGCTTTTCTTTGAAATCCGATGTCCTCCAGGTTCATATCAATCAAAGAGCATTTGTTCAGCAGCATGCTGGGCGAACGGATGTGTCAGGGTCTGCCATCAGGTTTGACAGCCGAACGTTTCTAGTGTACCTTACAGGAAATTTCGTATCTGTGAGGGAACTCGAGAATATCTTGAAAGGTGTTGCGACTTGGAAACATATTTTAGGAAGATAAAAGATCTCGTAATGTTATTATAAGTACTCCAGGTTATGAATACTAAAGTAACGCTTATAGGGTGGTAAATCCGTTTATTTTCGTGATAGAATATGTATAAAGATTCACCAAGCTTTCACTGACCACTGAGATAATTTTTCAAGGCAATGTAGACAAACATTTTATGTCTGCATTGCCTTGAAACCACTCACAGAGATAAATTTTATGTCTGTATTTCCTTGAGAAAGCCTCCCAGTGAGGAGTAAAAGCTTGGTGAATCTTTATGCATATTACACCAAGAAAATAAACTGATTTACTACGCTAGAAGCGTTCCTTGGGCATTCAAGATCTCCGAGTTTTTACCGAATAAAACATGTATAGGACATGATTTTACAGATACAGTAACGTTTTTGTTTATTGAACCCTACATAAATCATTTCTCGAAACTTCACCTATTGTGAAACAGGAGCCTCTTAAATAAAGTTCAAGAAGTGTAGTTACTTACGGCTCTTCTTTTATTGCTGTCAACAGATACTTGAACGGTAGCATTCCAACATAAAAATTAATCGACGAAAGTTAAACTTATTCAATTAGTAGTAAACGTCAGAACTAAACAACTGGTAGAACTCTTATCAATAACCATATAAATATGAGTACAACACGCGGCCGTTCAATAGACACAACTTTAACTAAACAAGGTCTTTTTTACAAATAGCATTAACTTCCACCAACAACACACAACAACTGCTGCTTCTCAAAACATAATATATATCGGTCAGTTGTTGTCTTAGACATACACGACATTCGTCCTGACCTTAGGGTGTGGCCAACCATACTCTTACGAGACAAAAGATAGCCCGTTAAGTTTGTTTTTTTAGTTTTTGTATTGGAGGTTTAACGACCACCGTGAGTAACTCAGTTGGCTATAAGCAGTCGCCCGTCTCTAAGGGAGAGAGCCAGCGCCGTAAGACAAGCACAACATCCATGCCTCACCGGGATTCGAACCCGGACCAGTCTCGGACGAATGATCAGAAGCCACCACTTAGACCACTGCGCTACGGCCACGTTAAGTATGAAAATTGTTAAAGAGAACGAACACAAATGTACATAGAGAAAGAAACTAAAAAGGAAAGTTAAATTAGAGTACACGTGACAATAGATGTACTTGGAGTGCTACTTTCCGTAATTAAAAATCAACGCTGCCAGAGTTTTTGTCCAGGTCTTGTACAGTTTTGTACACCCAAAAGAAAATGTTTTATACGCTACCGGAAGGGGTACTTTTCGGCTCTCTATTAGTGGCACTCAAGTACATGCTGGAGAGCCACAAAGGAGAGAAAAAAAGTACCGTTTCCCGTGGTGTACAAAATTTTCTTTTATGTATAAAACTGTACAAAACTAGTACAAAACCCTGGGAGTATTTATTTCAGATTTTGAAGAAGTGGCACTCCAGCATGTACCTGAAGTGTCATTATAAGAGAGCCGAAAAGTACTTCATCCGGCAGTGTACAAAAAAATGTTGGGTATGCAAATCTAGTACAAAACTTTGCAACGTTGATTTTTTATTTTAGGAAATGTACACTCCAAGTACATGTGCTTTGATTGAACGACATCTCAACATCCATCCTCAAATAGCGCTGTCAACGGCCGCCATGTACGGACAAGATTTCGGAAATTTTGTACGCAATGCCGTAGACCGTCATCAGATGTCTCTATGACCGAATACCTCGAAGCTGTGCTAAATACATTGCCAACAGAAGTAGCTGTACATTTAGCTAATGAGCCTCGTTTTACAGAAATTGTTCATTTTGGAAATCTTATAGGAGAGATAACTCGTGCATAAAATATCTTAAGAAACGTTGAAACACAACCGTCTAAGCACGATACACATTAGGATTCACGATGAAAATAAAACTGTTTTTGCACATAAAAAACATTGACCAACGTAAGATCTTTCGGGTCCCGATAGCAGATACCCATCTTCAGAAGTAATGAGACGACCGCATGGCCGAGGCAGCTTATAAACACTGTAACAAACAAAATGGGATGACGCATAGTCAGTACTCACGTAGACTACAGCGCATGTCCAATCGAAACACAAGGCGCAACATCGTAGAAAAGGAAGAGGAGCACTACAGTCAATTTATGAGCAAAGTTTTCCATGGTTGGGGAATAGTCCTTTGTTAAAACTAAGGACTATTAAAAATAAGGACTATTCCCCAAACAAGGTTCTCCATGGTTGGGCAATAGTCCTTAGTTTTATTTTCATCGTGAATTATAGTGTATATCATGCTCATACGGTTGTGTTTCAACGTTTCTTGGAAAACTAAAATCATGTTTTCCTTGACCCGCATAGTGCTGCTCCACACCAAAACATTCATTGAATTTCTTCACCGCTTCTTGTGGTTCGTTTCCAATATCATAGAGCGCATTTCCACGAATCAAAAGAAACTTTATCTAAATATCTGTATTTTTGTAAAGTTTTTGGAACCTTTGTGTTTTACTTCTTTTTATTTGGACATTTCGAATATTGGCTTATAAACCCTTGTAGTTGTTGTACTATACATTTTCTACTAACACATTTACGACATGAAACAGCAGAACTTATCAACCAGATTAATTCATGCGTTAGGAATTTTACAAGTACATTAGGCCAGAAACTGAAATGAAATTAGACAGAAACTAAAATTTACAGTTTCTGCCTAACTTCCTTGAAAAAGCCACCTGGTTGAAATGTGGGAAAGTTTTGAAACGATTGTTTGTATATTCCTACGCCAATAAATCGGATTACTGGGATAGTTTTACTATTTCCGGTCATTTAAATTCTATAGTTTCAATGATTTAGTTATTTAATCAAATAAATTACCAAAAACTAAACGAACAAAACACTTCTTTCAACTCAATCAAATTGACCGATATACCATTACAAAGGCTTGCGTAAGGGACATAGAAAAATGAAAACAAATATCATGTTAAAAAAATCCTAATTAGTTGCTGAAGTGTTTAAATGCGATCAGGTACTTACGTACATAATTCGTTCCTCAAAATATGCCGAACGTTAAATGTACGAAAATCAAACATTGGGTTTATTTATTATATGGTGTGGTACGCAGTGCTTAAAACTGTATGAAAGTTTCTGTCCGGACAAATAAATCAATTGTATCAATATTTAGAAAGCTTTACTTGTTTACAATCAATGTCGTTATTCACTTTCCTGAGAGTGCATAACAGAGTATGCGGCACATTTTCGACGACCACATAAAGCAATATTGAACAAAACTCGCACTTCACTACATTGTTGTATCCTTATCTTTACGTAAAACGCATCTTCCAACTTTTATTGCAGAGTGGACAGCCATATATTCAACCTATTCAATATCTCCGAGTTAACAGTCACCATTGGAATTTAGTTCGAACATTATCGGAACAGATCATCGTGCCCAGATACCCAACATCGAAATTCATTCATTTCCCACCAAGACTGTCTATTGGATTGCAAAATGAAAATAGTCGAATAAATTATCTAAAATATGCTAAAAAAGAATTCTAATGTTATGTTAATGGCGTTTTACTTCTTGGAGAAATTTTAAGGGAATGTTGAACTTAAACATTCGCCGCCCCAGTAACTGAGTGGTCAGAGGCTGCCGTATATGCCCTCTCTTCCGAGATTGGGCTCTGTACGTGTACCGGATGAAGCATGGATTTTGCGTTTGTCACACTGTGTCTGCTCTTCTCTGGAGCCAATGGCCCTAAATTAGGGGTAGGAACGGGCGACTGCTTTTTGGCCTAAGAGTTGCTCGTGGTGTTTGTTATACCCGAAAGCAATTGCAACTTCATAGCATACAGGAACAATTATGTCAACATTTTGGTTTTAACTGGATACAAAAATAATTATGACAAAAGCTAAATCTTCACTGGATATAGGAACAATTATGTCAAAATTTGGATCTTCACTGGGTACAGGAAGAATTACTTCAGAATTTGGATCATAACTGGATTCAAGAAGAATTATGTCAAAAACTGGATCTTCACTGGATACAGGAACAATTATGTCAAAATTTGAATCTTCGCTGGATACAGGAAGAATTACGTTAAAATTTGGATCGTCACTGGATTCAATAAGAATTATGCCAAACGCTGGATCTTCACTGGATACAGGAATAGTTATATCAAAATTTTGATCTTCATTGGATACACAAAGAATTAAGCCAAAATTTGGATCCTTACTGGGTACCAAGAAGACTTACGTCAAATTTTGAACTGTCAATGGATACAAGAAGAATTTTGTCAATAATTGGATCTTCACTGGATACAGGGACAGTTATGCCAAAATTTGGGTCTTAACTGGATACAAGAAGAATTATTCCAAAACCTGGATCTCCACTGGATGCAGGTTAGAATTACGTCAAAATTTGGATCATCACTGGATACAAAAAGAATTATGTCAAAAGTTGGATCGTCAGTGGGTACAAAAAGAATCATGTCAAACTTTGGATCTTCATTGGATACAAGAATAGATATTTCAAAAGTTGGATGTTCACTGGATACAAGAACAGATATTTCAAAAGTTGGATCTTCACGGCATGCAAGGAAGAACTACTATTAATTTAACAACTTTAAATCAGATCTCCATTTGATACATGTTCTGAACTAGGTCCAACTAATTCCTCCACATCTTTAATTCTGACACAAATCTTTAGAACAGTTCTATAAAACTATGTTAAGGTATCCTTGAGGGAAACACCTAATAATGATTAGGTATGTATTTTTCTGCAGTAATTCCCCCTTTAAAATATTTATTTCACACGTTTTATTTCTTCCTCTTGTATGGTAGTTCCAATCATTTGTTCTTCAACTGATGCAAGAAAACAAAATTTTGTGTAAAAAAAACGATTTACAGGTACAGCAGTATAATAAACGAAAGTTGAAGACTACTTGTGCCACTGTTTAATGAGATGTAATGTTCAGATACGAAACAGATGTACATTAGGGAAACCCTTACATTTTAAACACCGGATGGATATCTGAAAAGTAAGTTTATTATATTAGAATTTGAGCTTGTTCGCACAAGAATGTTTTCATTATTCCTAAAATTCGGTGGTACTGTTATTGTTCAATACAGTGTTACTTTGAAACGTAATTTAAATTGGGAAATATTTTCCGTGGCTGTTCTGAAGAAGAACGCCATACACATCCGAAGGTTAGTTCTCCAAAAATTTCTCTAAAACGGATTACGCTACAAGTATTATGAAGTCTCTCTCTCTCTCTCTCTGAAAATGTCGAAATGCATAGGAGAAAATTAATACCAGATTAAAAGCACTAAGTCTGTTAGAGCGGAGTATGGTACTGATTATAATCTGATCAAATACGTAGTAGCTTTCAGCCTATTGCGAGTGACCAATCAGTCCTCCTCTGAAACAAGAGTCCTCTTCCTGGAATCCCCCTATTAGAGAGAAAGAGAGACAGAGAGGGGATGAGGGAAAGTCAGGCCAAGAGGGGGAAGGAGGTTGGAGAGTGTCGACCACTTCCTTTTGATGTGGAAGTGCTGCTGTAAATGGTATTGTAAGCCGAAAGACCTTGCACGGATCTGTTAATTTTTAAAGAGGTTTCTAGAGTTCGACAGATGCTTCTTTGAAATTGAACTTAAGGATAAAACGATTATTCTGCGCTCCCTTAACAAGGTAATCTGCTTAAAACTACATTTGGAATGATTTAAAATCCAAGTGGAAGACATAAATATTCATCAGTCTTAAGACATTCTTTTTCACTCTCTTCGGAAGGAATGCCTGTGGCTTAAAAATATATGTAAATCTCGGGATTGAATTGTCTATCCGTAACTTTGCTTTGTTCAAATACAAGCAGTACATTTTTTAGGCACTTACTTTTTTTTTTTGATTGGAGGTTTAACGACTACCGTGAGCAACTCAATGGGCTATAAGCAGTCGCCCGTCCCTAATTTAGGGTCACTGGTTCCAGGGAAGGGAGAGAGCCAGTGCCGTAAGACAAACACAACATCCATGCCTCCCCGGGATTCGAACCCGTACCCCGTTCGGACGAATGATCAGAAGCCATCGCTTAGACCACTGCGCCACCGGGGCGGCTAGGCACTTACTTGATAGACTAGTACTAAATAAGTGCTGGGGGCACTAGTACTAAGAAAAAACTATGATACACTAGTATGAATTTAACAAACCCGGTTAAAAGAAACTTGCTACAGTTCCACGGCTTTTCATGGACTACTGTATTTTACATTGTAAAACCTAAATATGTTTTAATATATGTATTAAGCTCTCGTAAAAGAACATTTCAAATATTTGTTCCATGCGACTCTTTGGAAACATTTGTCTTTAATATAACAATGTTTCTAAGCACAGGTACACTATGCTGCCACAATGGGGCAGTGGGCTAACCGCTGGCTTATGACCATTCATCAGAGATGGGTCCGGGTTCGAATCCCGGTTGGACATGGATCTTGTTTCTGTTTTATGGCACTAGCGCTTTCCCTTCCCCTGTGCCAGTGGTCCTAAATCAGGACCAGGTGATTGCTTATAGCCCATTAAGTAGTTCATGGTGGTCGTCAAACCCCCAATGAAAAAAAAAAAAAAAAAGCAGGTGCACTATGAAAATAAAAAGTTTATTTTCTGTATAAATATCGTTGAAATTTCGCTTTTCTACATAATAAGATTTCAGGAATATTTATTATATTAGGCTTCGTTAAATCCAGTGTTTTAGTTTTACACTTGATAAACTAGCGATAAAAAAATAAAAATACACTCATCGCTAAATAAAAACAAAAACGGTTGTTCCCAGAAGAAGCAACCGACAGGAAATAAAACTTGGTGGGTAGGTTTAACAACGTGAGATATGGAAATTATTTAAATATCACGGTCGGCCACGCATGTGTAGCGCTGTGCCTGACCCGCTATGTAAGGTCTTCCCGTTTCGCGTGCTTGTCATTCTGACTCATGCTGTTGTGTTGGTTGCATCTTTTGCAAGTAAAGTATGCCGCCGAGAAAAGTTTGGAAGCACTTCGGGTAGTTAGAGGAGTTCGAGAGAGGTCGCATCGTCGGGCTCCGCGAAGCCGGATGGTCTTATCGCCGTATTGCGCGCCATACATCACCATAGCACGCTGTGGGTGGCAGTGAATAGAACAAGGCACGCAGCAGCGACAGGAAGGGTCTGAGACACCTAGACGACCCACGGAGAGAGAGAGAGAGAGAGAGAGAGAGAGAGAGAGAACCGACGGGTTGTCCGACATGCGCGGAGTGACCCAACATCCACAAAGGTGGATATTCAGCGAGCAGTAACACCCTCCATGCATCGTCCGATTAGTACCAGCACCATTGGTACACACCTGCACGACGTAGGACTACACGCACACAGACCGTCACGACGACTGCGCTTACACCATTGCATCGTCTCCAAAGACGGCAATGGTGGCGTGCCAGACTGTTATGAAACCACTCAGCAAGGCAGCGGGTGATTTTCACTGACGACTCCAGCTTTTGTCTTGGAAGGGACGACCAACGAATTCGTGTGTGGAGGCACGGTGATCAGCGCCAAGATGAACGGTTTGTTGTCGAGCGTCACGCGTCCAGGAGGCCTGGTGTCATGGAGTGGGGTGTATTTGCCTACGATGCCAGATCCTCTTTAGTATTCATTACAGACACATAGACATCCGAACGTTACGTTAATGAGGTCCTGTAACTGGTGGCTCTGTTTTTTATGAACACTCACTCTGGGGCAATTTTCCAATAAGACAACCCTCGTCCACATTCTGCTGCTGTATTCAAAGAACTGACACTCTGCGATGGCCAGCCACATCTCCTGACCTTTTGGCGATTAAACATGTGTGGGATGCTATTGGACGCGATATCCACACTCTGACCCTCTCGCATAATCTGCAGGGACTGCGTGAAAAGATTCAAGCTGCATGGGAGGGCATATCGCAGGATATAATTTGGAACCTGTACAGCCCCATGCCGAGACGTCTGGCATGCTGTGTGAGCAAACATGGCTGCCCGATACCATTCTGAGAGACACTACTTATTGGTATCAATGTTTAATCATTTATTATTTCTGGTAACGTTTACCTTCCTCCCGAAGAGCATTGCAATGCAACACGTCCTTCTGGGTATAATTATTATTTATTTTTTTTACGCTTTCCAACCGTAGGTTATACTCCAGCTTTTTCCGTCCGTCTGTCGGCACGATTACTCACGTAAAAATGGTTCGATTTCGATGAAATTTTAGTATGTGGTAGGGGACCACCAGGGGACGAACCCTATTGAAAATGGGTGAAGTGGGGTCTAAGGTCACGCCATAAGAGCGGGATGCATTCAATTGCCCTTATGCGTCATAACTTGCGTAAATATGGTTCGATTTCAATGAAATTTTAGTATGTGGTAGGGGACCACCTAGGAACGAACCCTATTGAAAAGAAATCAAATGGGGTCAAAGGTCAGGACATAGGAGCGGGATCCATTCCATTACTTTTATGCATCATAACTTGGGTAAAAATGGTTCGATTTCAATGAAATTGAAGTATGTGGTAAGGAACCACCTGGGAACGAAACCTGTTGAAAATGGGCTGAATGGGGTCAAAGGTCAGGTCATAAAAGCGGTATCCAATTCATTGCCTTTATGCGTCCTAACATGCGTAAATATGGTTCGATTTCGATGAAATGTTAGTATGTGGTAGGGAACCACCTGGGCACGAACCCTATTAAAAATGGGCGAAATCGGGTCAAAGATGAGGCAGGACATAAGAGCGGGATTTGTTCCATTGCCCTTATGCGTCATAACTTGCGTAAAAATGGTTCGATTTCGATGAAATTTTAGTATATGGTAGGGAGCCACTGGGGACGAACCCTATTGAAATTGGGCGAAATGGGGTCAAAGCTCAGGACACTGGAGTGGGATCCATTCCATTGCCCTTGTGCATCATAACTTACTTAAAAATGTTTCGATTGCGACAAAACGTTGTCATGTTGTTCCGGAGGTATAGTGAACCGGTTCTGTTGAATATCAACGAAATGGGGTAAAAGTTCTTTGCACAAAAGCAAGATTTATTCCACAGCCATTATTCTCATAACTTGGGTAAAACTGCTTCTATTACGACAAAACCTTAGTATGTTATTTTTGAGGTATACTGAACCGGTTCTGTTGAATATAATCGAAATGGGGTCAAAGGTCAGGACACAAGAGCGAGATTTATTCCACAGCCATTATCCTCATAACTTGGGTAATAATTTCTGGTATGTTGGAAAGCGTATCATAAGCAATGCATTGCATGATTTTACTAACTTGTTTTACAATGAGTATATTTAGGCTTTGGTAAATCAACATACCGCTACTTTCCTACCTTAACGGGTCTCTTTAAAAGGTATGCATTGCTAATTAAATACAAAACACAATTTAAAATCGTTGGATGTTTTACAATTTAAAGGATGTTTCAATATTCTTGCATACACTGCTGCTGAATTTGAGACTGTATGGAACATTTTACACATATTACTATTTTTGGTCTATGTTAAAATTTGCAGATACCATGTTTTTAAAACTGCTGTAAGAGTTTTAGACACATTTCTATTTAAAGACTGTTTTGGAAAAATTTCTTAGATAGAGCAGTACTTCCAGACTTTCACATACAGTACACTACTATTCAAAAGGTGCGTAATGGTTAACAGGGACACACATTTTTACAGATAATTTAAGCATTCGTAGATATTCTGATATATTTTAAGGTTATCCAAAGTTTTATATGCACTATTACTCTAAGACCATCTAGAAATACTCACATATGCTAATATTTAAAGGTTTGTCCTTATATACATTGTCATATGAAGACTCTTAAGAACATTGCTGCTTAAAAACCGTTTACACCATTCAAATACTTTTGGACATCGCAACCTTAAGACTGTCTTTACATCTTTTAAGGATTCGTAGGCATTATAACTTAAAGAATGTTGAAACACTATTTCAAATTACTACTACAAACAAAAAATTGATATGTGAATCTGAATGAAAAACAATGATTCCAAAATGAGTTCCTGTTAGACGAAACAAAAGAGGGTCGAATAATAGGGGCCCATGGTACCCTCACTATTAGATTCACATTAAGATTTCTCTCATTCTGTATAATAAGGAAAATCGTGTTTAATAACGAATAGTGTTTCATAAGATGCACATTCTTAATCCTTATACACACACCGGCAACTGAATTAGAAACCTTTATGCAGAATACGTAAATGTTCCTAACTCAGCGTATATGACACGTGCGTTACACGTGATCTAGGCAATCATTTGACTGATTCTCTTCAGTAATCGTCAGTAGTGTTGATCACAATGGGAAAAACAAATAATCTAACTGAGTTCAATAAAGAGCGCATTGTGGGGGTCCGTCTGGCTGGAACAACAATTTTGAAAACAGCAGAGCGGATTGGTTTCTCAAAGGATGGGATCGACCGTGTCTTTAATCAGTGGGAAAATAACGCGGCTTGTCTAAGAGGCGCAAATGTTGGTCAACTACAATTTGTCAGGAACGAGATCGCCGTCGTCTGAGAATGCTTGTACGAAAAACCAGGACTTCCTCTGCGCAGCAGTTAACCGAATCATTCAATGTGGGATTAACAGACAACAATATACACAAATGGAGCATTATCACTCCTCATTTCAAATAATGAGATCAGAAGTACTACAGGGTTCTGTCTTCGGCCCTCTATTGTTTAATATATATATTAATGATATATTTTCTCTGTCAACTCATATGGATCTTTTTCTGTATGAGGATGATACAGCTGTTCTTATACAGAAAAAAAACTTAGGTGACATACTAACACAATGTAATAAACAGTTGGAAACTATTTCTGACTGGTTTAATTCTAATGAATTAATAATTAATGTTAATAAAACTAAAGCAGTGATTTTTTAATACTTTATCTCCTTTAGCACCAAATGTACATATACCCCATTAATATTAAAATAATTGATACATACCTTCATTCAACTACCTAGGAACAACAATAAATTTTGACCTGAAATGGAATAAACGTATTGATTTTCTTTTAATTAAATTATCTAGAAATATTGCTATAGTGAGTAATATCCAACAACTAAAACATTGATCTCATTGTATTGCACTCTATTTCAAACTGATATCAATTACTGCATAGTATCATGGGGACAAACGACACAATACAATATTAATAAATTACAAATTCTACAAAATAAATTTGCTAGACTAATTGATCTCAAATCACATCCTAATACTCTACCTTTAATGAATTTTAGAACGAAAGTATATCCTAATAAATATAATATACTTACTAATACTCAACTATACTATTTTAATCTTGGCTAAATTATGTTCAAACGAATTAAATATAATTTATATTCAGATCTCATATTTCTTAATACACATGCCCATTTGTATGAAACAAGGAATAACCTACAGTTACAACCTATTTTTCCAAAAATGGAATCAATTAAACTTACTCTAAATTACAGAGGCCCTCAATACTGGAATTCTTTACCTAGCAACCTGACTATCTTAAACAATTTTAATTTATTTAAAAAAATTCAAACTCTGTCTTCAACTATTAAAAAAAAAGAAAAGATTGGTAAATACGTCTTCTGATTGTCTGATTTAATGTGTCTGTCTGTTGTTTCATTTGTTTCTTCTACGGGGAGTATATTGCTCTGTCAGGCCGTTTTGGCATTTTCCCTTCTCTGCCCTGTTACAGTCTATGTTCATCATTTATGTACTGTCAATTTTTTCCCACTCTTTATTTTCTTTTTTCTTTCTTTCCTTCCAAGAGCTGTAACAAAAATAAATAAAATAAATAAGTAAATAAATAAATAAAGGATGTTCCCAACCTCCATGACAGCTAACCATGCACAGGAAATTAAGAGGATCGGTATTAGCAGTAGCATGCCTATGACGAAACCACTTATTTGTGTAAGTAATTGCTATGTTTGTCTACAGTACTGTCAGAAACGCCGTGACTGGACAGTGTAAGACCAGAGAAAGTCATGTGACCCAACGAGTAGCAGTACACCTTCTTCCGTATTGATGGCAGGCAGAGGAATCGGCAGCAACCTAATGAAGCAATGGACCCAGCTTGACATGTAAATACAACTCAAGATACTATAAGTCTTAAGCTTCTAGAATATAACTAAGATTCTAGAACACAACTCAAATTTCTAGAATACAACTAAGATTCTAGAATACAACTCAAGATTCTAGAACACAACTCAAATTTCTAGAATACAACTAAGATTCTAGAATACAATTCAAGATTCTAGAATACAACTATGATTCTAGAATACAACTCAAGATTCTAGAATACAACTAAGATTCTAGAATACAACTCAAGATTCTAGAATACAACTAAAATTCTAGAATACAACTCAAGATTCTAGAATACAGCTCAAGATTCTAGAATACAACTAAGATTCTAGAATGCAACTCAAGATTCTAAAATACAGCTCAAGATTCTAGAATACAACTAAGATTCTAGAATGCAACTCAAGATTGTAGAATACAACTAAGATTCTAGAATACAACTCAAGATTCTAGAATACAACTAAGATTCTATAATACAACTCAAGATTGTAGAAGTCTTGTCATGGTATAAAGCACGGTCTGTTGGTATGGAACGTGTCTCTTGATATTGCAGCAAGTTCGGGTATCCTCCAAAAATTATCTGAACACTAAACTAAACCCGTCGGAATCGACGGTTAGGGTTTTTTTTTTTTTTTTTTTTGAAAAGAATAAACCCATATGAAGCAACAAATGTATGCTTTACTTGATTAACAAATTCATTCAACCACTCAGTAAATACTCCAGGTTCGTGATTTTTTTGACTGAAGGTTTACCGACCACCGTGGGCAACTCAATGGGCTATCAGCAATCGACCGTCCCTAATTTATGGTCACTGGTTCCAGGGAAGGGAGAGAGCCAGTTCCGTAAGACAAAGACAACATCCATGCCTCACGGGGATTTGAACCGGGACCCTCACGAAAGAATCATCATAAGCCAGCGCTTTTAAAACCGAGCCAATGGGGCGGCCAGGTTCGTGATGAGCATCACGAAAGGACCCTTTCTCAGTCGTAAAATGTGAGGCAGAAATCCATTAATCTCGATCCATTAATTCAACTGCTTAGCGCACTCTTTCACTCTCATTTTCAGTCAAAACTGTGTTTGTAAATGTTGTTGCTATAAGATTCGCGTTGCGAATACTCTTCATTCTCTCTTGTCTGAGACATATACACTAGTGTACAAAAAGTAGGGACGAAGAGGAGAAATTAGCATAACTGTGGAACGAGCAGGAAGAACGGACCGAAAGACCACTCAGGAGATAGATTAGGGTCCTGTACGTTAGGGTATGCGCATATATGCAGCATGACGTAGGTGGGGGTGGGGGTGGGGAGTGTCGGAAGGGTGTAAAGCACACGGGCGGTGTACACTCAGCAATTCTATGAAAGCTATTGCACGGTGTACATCGGTTTGAACGACGTCGAGTTGCTGCCACCGTGTGATATGGCCAACAGGCAATCCAGTAGACGACATCTGGATGACTTTACTCGACGTCGCGTCATTGGGAAATTGGAAAAAGTTTGAAGTGTGACTAGTGTGGCCGAGGAGTTCGGGATCGCTCACAGCATCGTTTCACGAGCTTGGAGAATATTTCAAACGACAGGAACAGCTGTCCGAGAGTTTAGCAGTTGTCGTCCACGAACAACTACGGCGGCGGACGACCAGTATATTGCCCTACAGGCGAGAAGAGACAGGCGGCAGACAGCGGGAGAAATCGTAAGGCACATGCAACAGACAACTGGACGTCCTTAATCGCGTTTTAACGTGGCCAGGAGGCTACACAAACGTGGTCTATTTGCACGACGACCAGTACGGTGTGTGCCATTAACGTCTGATCATCGGAGAGGGCGGCTTCTGTGGTGCCAGGAACACAAGAACTGGACACATCAGCAATGGGGTCGAGTTCTCTTTACGGATGAGAGCCGATTTAGTCTGACGAGCGATTCTGGACGTATACACATCTCGAGAGAGCAGGGAACACGCAATGACACCTCCAACATCATAGAAAGAGACCGGTTTGGAGGTGGCGGAGTTCTCGTTTGGGGCGGTATGATACTTGACAGCCGTACTGACCTCCACATCTTCCAAGGACGTTCAGTCACTGGTGTCCGCTATTGTACTGAGGTTCTCCTGCCTCACGTGCGTCTGTTTAGAGGTACTGTGGGTTCTGAGTTCCTCTTCATGGACGATTACGCTACACCTCATCGTACAGTGACTGTCGCAGAGCTGTTGGAGAGTGAAGATATTCAAGGCATGGATTAGCCCGCAAGGTCCCAGGACCTATATCCAATAGAAGACGTTTGGGACCTTCTCGGGAGACGCTTGGCAGCACGTCACCAACCGGCTGCAAACGATTCCGCAGCTGCGATTGGCGCTACAAGAGGAATGGGCTGCGATGCCTCAACAGCTCCTTGACAAACTCGTCCTCAGCATGGACAGACGTTGTAAATCCTGCAACGCAGTCATGTGTGATCATATCCCCTACTTAAGACTGGATTTTCTTGGCAGCCGCCTGTCACATGGACGTCTCTGTCTTCTTCCAGTTGTGCTCGAAGCTACCTTTGCAATAAAGTGCCTCTGTATCCTTTGGATTCCTTGTTTGACCGGTTTTGCTCACTTGTCCCATATTCTTACATTTTGTGGATCTTGGTATGATTTGAGTCGATGTGGAGCACTTCTGCACGACGTTACATTCGAAAAACCGTCTCGTCCTTAATTTTTGCACGACAGTGTAGTGGCAACCCATTGATCGCTCACCCCTTCCAATAAGGTTCGTACGTTTTGTTCTTGTGTTTTTTTGTTTTTTCTGCGTGAGAGACATTCTGTTAAGGGTAAGTATGCAATAAAGTATTTAGTTACTTTAGGACTGATCATGGAATACCATGCACACACCAAGTCTGACACTGAACTCAGCGCCTAATGTAGATAAGGGCCGCACGCTTCTCCCATAGACTTTACATAGGAAATTTACCGCCCCTCCACAGCCGCATCGTTGCCCCAATCTCAGTTTCCTTTTCGACTGGCACATCTACATGGTAAGACCTTCATTTTGATACTTGAACCATAGTTTTACGTTCAGCCGTTCTCTTAAAATAGGTCTCAGTAAAAAACCTAATGGAATGAAGATATAGATGGCGCAACTCAATATGTATATTCCAAATATTTTCACTAACAATGGTCAACGGAATATTTATTTACATCTTTACATAATGGGAAATGTCTTACCTACGTCAATAAACTCGATTGAATGAATAATAAATTGTATATATACATCACACAGTCCAACGGCATAGTGCAATAAGGTCTTCGAGCCTGTACGCTGTTTGTATGAGAAGAACTCTGATACGAATGCTTGTTAGCGTTGCTTTGCGCAACTGTTCGCTCAGAAAAGAGGACTTCACACTTTGGACTATCTCAGTCCCTACATGCTTCCGTATTCAACAGCGCGTGAGTCAACCGCAGGCGATCGGATGTCAACCGCACGCTTCTCCCATAGGCTTTACATTAGCAATGTGCCGCCCCACAACGCCCAAACCGTTTCTCCAATCTTATTTTTCTCTTCGACTGCCACATCTACATGGTAAGACCATTATTTTGATATATTTTGAATTAATATATAGATTATTTTCTTTGAAGTCCATCCTGCAGTGTTGGCGTTTTATCCAGAAGGTGACGGCTGTTTCATGGACAAAGATGCTACTACGCATCACTATAGATGTGTTCAGCAGTGGTTCGGCGATCATAGCAGCTGCTTTCACAATCTTGTTTGTCTACCACAATGCCCGTATTGGAACTCTCTTGAAAATTGATGGGACATGTTAGAAAAAACAGATCCGGGATGCAAAATCTCTAAAGGACTGCCTGGTGAACGCCTGGTATGTTGTAGACGCAGATGCACTCCAATACCTTGTGGAATCTATGCCAAACTGCATACGTGCTGTAATTCGAGGAAAAGCAGGCCCGAGCCAGTTTTGAATAAGAATTTCTAATTCAATGACCGGTATGTGTACGAGCCATTTCCCCATTTTTATGTGTGAAATTTTCGGATCAGTATCTTTGTGCATACTTTCTCCCCTAACCAATTGATCAATTATTATTTGGTAAATTTTAGATGCTTTGAAGGGTGGGATCTGGAGCATTTCAAACATTAGTCGAAATGGTTTTCACGAAAGGACTGAACAATACGTGCTTTGATGAAACTTGAAGCAACCTGTAAATGAAGCAACCTGGTAAATCTCTGGCTATTTGAAGGATAATGCAGTGTGGAATAACGTGTTCACTATGGGGTTAAGGGAACCAAAATCCCAGTTCATGATTCTAATTAAACAATAATCGGCACATATGGGGAATCGAGTTATGTTAGGATCTTCTGAAACGTAATGGCTGATATCTGTAACAGAGTGGTTATTGAATGCGTTGCTCTTTGACGTAGAAAATCCATTTTAAGCTTGGAGTGGCTAATACCGTGTTATGCATCTTTAATTTGCATACTGAAACCCGAAAAGACGCCTAGTCATTGTAAGTGTGGATTTAGAAGGTGCCATTTCGTGTTATGTACAAAGTTAGCCTAAAACATAATGCCTGCTTGTTCAAAATCTATGTTAAAAAGCGTCACGAATAGTAGAGACATATATTTAAGGAGTACGGCGTAAGCCATTTACAAAATTTGCTTCCCTTGCTTAATTTTGAGCAGGTTTTTCAATTCCCTTTCTTTCAGATTTTTCACTTTCCTTGAATTCAAATGCCTACTATTTTACCACATGACATCCTTATTCGTTTTTGGAGAAAGATGTTTCAGTTCTCTTTCATTTTAAACATAAAAATAAGCAAAACGACAGTTAATTACTACATTATTAGCAATTGTTTGCAATGGTATTGTTTGCTTGTACTTAGACAACAACACCTGATAAGCTTTAAAATACCGTTTGTACTTACACCACAACACCTGATAAGCTTTATCACACTGTTTGTATTTAAACAAAAACACCTGATAAGCTTTAACATACTGTTTGTACTTAAACAACAACACCTGATAAGTGTTAACGCGTTTACTTTATCGTTTTTCTCAGAAAAAGATTGTTTCCATCTTGTGGTTGAAATATCCTTTCCATTGGAACATATTTAATATATTTAGTTGAAAAATATTTCCATGTTGTAATATCTATATATTAATTCTCTAAGAATTTTTTACTGTACGTCCTATTTTCAGTGAACGGATTAACGTCAACATATAGTTGAGGAATCAAATTAAAGGTCTTAACATGTAGATGTGCCAGTCGAAAAGAAACCTGAGAGTGGAGCAACAGTTTGGGCGTGGCGGTACGGAAAATTTCCCATGTAAAGTGTATGGGGCAACAAGCGTGCTGCCTTTATCTACATCAGGCGCTCAGTTCAGAGTCAGACTTGGTGTGTTCCTGGTGTTCCATGATCAGTCCTAAATTAAATAAATACTTTATTGCATACTTACCCTTAACAGAATGTATCTTCCGCGGAAAAAAAGGGGGAAAACAAAACGTAAAAGCCTTGTTGGAAGACGTGAGCGATGAATGAGTCGACACTTTATGTCTCAGACAAAACAGAATGAAGATTATTCGCAGCGCGAATCTCATTCCAACAACTTTTACAAACACAGTTGCGACTGAAGTTGACAGTGAAAGAGGGCGCTAACCAGTTGAATTTTTGCACACGATTGATATGTGTGAACTTCCACCTCACATTTTACGACTGAAAAAGGGCGCAGTCGTGATGCTCATCCCGAACCTGGCCTCCCCGGTGGCGCAGTGGTTTAGGCGTTGGCTTATGATGATTCGTTGGTAAAGGGTCCGGGTTCGAAACCCGGTGAGGCATGGATGTTATCTTTGTCTTACAGCACTGGCTCTCTCCCTCTGCTGGAACCAGTGACGCTAAATTAAGGACGGTCGACTGCTTATAGCCCATTGAGTTACTCACAGTGGTCGTTAAACCTTCAGTCAAAAAAATAAAAATAAAACACGAACCCGAACTATTGTCTTTACTGTGGTGGTTGAATGAATTTGTCAATCACATAAAGTTTACATTTCTTGTTTCATATGAGTTTATTATTTTCAAAAAAGAAAAACAAAACTAACCGTCGATTCCGACAGGTTTCGCCAGTCTTCTCTTGATCATATACGCAGATAAGAAATGAATTTTCGATACTTTTAAATTTGACCTACGAAATAATTCGTACTCGTATATTTCATTATGGGTGACTTTTGTTTAAAATATGTTTCTCTCTTTTACATTATTTTATCAATTTTGATCTTATATATATAATATATATATGATAAATATAAGATCAAGAATTGATATTGATATATTTTATCTCTGGTTCGTCATTTTTTATCCCTTTCGCATCAACTTCTTTTATTGAAGTTGGCACATTCTCTTATTTGTTTGCGCGTTTTCGGCGTTGCTTTTCCCCGGACTTCATTCCAAGGACGGGGAATTTCAGTTTCTCAGATCATAATGACATTATAAAATGCTCCAAGTCATCGCCTTTAGACCATGCTGTTTCCTGAACAGAAGGGATTTCATCAACAATCGGTGGTTTGCAGTTTGGAATTATATTGCTTATAGTTTATTCTGCTTAGTTCAATTAGTTCTCCTTATAATAGTATCGCTATCATTTTTTCTATTATGGTATTGCGACCCACGCATTGTTTGAAAAAACTAGACGTCTTCCGGTAAGCAGTTCGTTCGTTATATTTTTTAATAGTACTATCCATACTAGTTTATTCCTAACCAAAGCTTAAAATTATGACACGATTGTTCTTACTTACTGTGGGAAACCCAAATTTGCCAGGGACTATACTCGAACCCACATCATATTGCTCCGTAGCCAATCGAATGCTTTGCGAATTAAGTTACGCCGGCAAAGACTTATCACTACTGGTCCGCGGATGGCCTAGTGGTCAACTTTCGTGACTGCTACGGAGATCACCTGGTTCGAGCACAGCAGGTACGAACGCTCGAACCAGTAAATATATGCCGTGCGTCGGATGGGCACGTTAAGCCTTCCGGCCCCGGGTACTGACCTCCCGGTAATAAATAAGAGCGTCTTCCTCCCCTTTCTACCTTGCTTCCGTGTCACTTTCCTATAGGGTACTCTAGCCCAAATCTCCTAGCTTCCTATTTCTAAGGGTTGTTTAAGAGCTGGGGTCAGACACTCTCTTCCTAAAATCATCTACATATGATCTGATCTAATCTCTGATCTTTTACCCTGTGATAAATAAGGGAGTCTTCCTCCCCCTTTCTACTTCGCTTCCGTGTCACTTTCCCATCTGTCACTCTAGCCCAAATCTCCTAGCTTCCTATTTCTAAGGGTTGTTTAAAAGCTGTGGTCAGACACTCTCTTCCAAAAATCCTCTACATATGATCTGATCGGATCACTGATCTTTTACCCTGTGATAAATAAGGGAGTCTTCCTCCCCCTTTCTACTTCGCTTCCGTGTCACTTTCCCATCTGTCACTCTAGCCCAAATCTCCTAGCTTCCTATTTCTAAGGGTTGTTTAAAAGCTGTGGTCAGACACTCTCTTCCAAAAATCCTCTACATATGATCTGATCGGATCACTGATCTTTTACCCTGTGATAAATAAGGAAGTCTTCCTCAACCTTTCTACTTCGCTTCCGTGTCACTTCCCTATCGGGTACTCTAGCCCAAATCTCCTGGCTTCCCATTTCTAAGGGTTGTTTAAGAGCTGTGATCAGACACTCTTTTCCAAAAATCCTCTTCATATGATCTGATCTAATCTCTGATATTTTACCCTGTGATAAATAAGGGAGTGTTCCTCCCCCTTTCTACTTCGCTTTAGTGTCACTTTCCCATCTGTCACTCTAGCCCAAATCTCCTAGCTTCCTATATCTAAGGGTTGTTTAAGAGCTGGGGTCAGCCACCCTCTTCCTAAAATCCTCTACATATGATCTGATCTGATCACTGATATTTTACCCTGTGATAAATAAGGGAGTCTTCCTCCCCCTTTCTACTTCGCTTCCGTATCACTTCCCTATCGGGTACTCTAGCCCAAATCTCCTGGCTTCCTATTTCTAAGGGATGTTTAAGAGCTGTGGTCAGACACTCTCTTCCAAAAATCCTCTACATATGATCTGATCTAATCTCTGATCTTTTACCTTGTGATAAATAAGGGAGTCTTTCTCCCCTTTTCGACTTCGCTTCCGTGTCACTTCCCTATCGGGTACTCTAGCCCAAATCTCCTGGCTTCCTATTTCTAAGGGATGTTTAAGAGCTGTGGTCAGACACTCTCTTCCAAAAATCCTCTACATATGATCTGATCTAATCTCTGATCTTTTACCTTGTGATAAATAAGGGAGTCTTTCTCCCCTTTTCGACTTCGCTTCCGTGTCACTCTCCTATTGGGCACTCTAGCCCAAATCTCCTAGCTTCTTATTTCTAAGGGTTGTTTAAGAGCTGGGGTCAGACACTCTCTTCCTAAAATCCTCTACATATGATCTGATCTGATCTTATCACTGCTACTTGCCGCCTTGACATGTGCGTCACCTCTGAGTCATGCACGTGACATATATCTCCTCCCTTGAGAAAAGTGGGGACACGGAATCACAGTTTTCGGGTCCGCTGCAAACCGTGCTTGAAGGAACTCTTTGTAGAAGAAGGAATTCCGATTAATTCTTGATGATATGTGGAAGGAACAATACCCATTTTTCGAAGAACCTAACGGCCAATAGATCCATTTTCACGTTTTGACACCAGCGTGAAACCCAAATTTGACCGTGGAATGACTCGAACCCCACGCCCTTTGGCTCCGGAGCCGATTATTTCCCCAATTAAGCTAATGCGCAAGGTCTTATCACTGCTGACTGCAGTCTTGATATGTGATTCATTTCTTACAAGGGAACTGTCCGAAACTTTGTCGCTAGATGTATAGTACTTGCTATATCATTC
Organism: Macrothele yani; assembly: GCA_039090855.1. Classification (NCBI taxonomy): domain Eukaryota; kingdom Metazoa; phylum Arthropoda; class Arachnida; order Araneae; family Macrothelidae; genus Macrothele; species Macrothele yani. Next base: position 144,804,890 of record CM077002.1, read on the forward strand.
GACAGTACTGAATTGGTAATGGATAATGACAAACTATTAGGTGCCATGGAATGCAAATGATGAAGTTATAGGACATCAAAGAACACCGGCAGAGGCAATATTCGTGGAATCTCCATTATTCCTGCTGCCCGTATCAGAATGGTTTTTGTTGTTTTAAGCAATTTGAATACACTACAAAATATTCATGAACAGTATAGCGTGTTAAGTAATGGATATACACTGAAGTGCCAGAAAAACTGGTACAAACGAGCTTATGCAAAATACAGTATATAGCAACGTCACCTATGCGCGCACTCGGTTGCGTCCGTCAGTGCGTATATAAAGCGATAGACGACCTTGCTAGATGTCAGAACTGTTTTCGGCATGAGAATGACAAGTAATAACGATTTAAGCGATTTTCAACGCGGTGTCATAGTTGGCGCTCGTAAGATGGGCCATAGTATTTCGGAGGTAGAAAGGATGTTCGAATTTTTGCGCACCACCAATGCAAGGGTGTACCGTGACAACAAGAATTCCGTCAAAACCTCCAACCTACGATAACAGTGTGGCCGTAAAAAGACATTGGGTGAACGTGACCATCGTCGGTTGTCAAGAATCGTTTCACGCGATGGGCGTGCAACACGCTCGCAGGTATCATCGAAATTCAATGCTGGAGCCTCAACAAGCATCAGCGTCCGGACGGTGCAACGTACCCGGCACGATATGGGCTTTGGGAGCCGACGCCCAACTTGAGTCCCTTTGATGGGTGCACAACACAGAGCTATGCGCCTCGCTTGGGCACGGCAACACCGCCACTGGACTCTTGATGACTGGAAACAAGTAGCCTGGTCTGACGAGTCGCGTTTCCAACTGTATCGGGCAGATAGAAAGAGTCGTGTGTGGCGCAATCCCTTTGAAGCCAGGGATACAGGCTGGTAGAAGGTCCGTAATTTTATGGGGTGAATGTAGCTTAACTTCACTGGGACCCCTGGTACGTCTACAAACGTCTGTGACCGGCCAACGCTATGCTCGCATTCTTTCTGGCTAGGTACACCCCTTCATGTCCTGCATTCATGATGATGTGTTGGGCCTATTCCAACAGGACAGTGCACCTCCACACAAGTGTCGGGACGCCACATTATGGGTGTACCGACACTTGTGTGGAGGTGCATTTATCTGAGTTTGGGGTTTTGCCATTCCCACCAAAGACCCGAGAATTGAACATTATAGAACACATTTGGGATGTCATGCAACGCGCTATAGAACACAGGAATCCGAGACCTCGGAATACAAACGAATTGTGAAACGCTTTGCAGGAAGTATGGTGTGCATTCCCTACAGCATATTTCCAGTAGCTAGTGGAGTCCATGCCCCGTCGTATTTCTGTAGTCTTGCGCTCCCGTGGGGTCCCTACCAAGTATTAGACTGGTGTACCAGTTTTTCTGGCACTTCAGTGTATATTGTGTTCACCTTTCATGTACGACAAAAAATACGATCTTCAAATATGGAATGATCCAAAACCAAAGTAGTTCTCACAGTGAGCACATTCCATGAATGCTGTTTCCTAGCATTCTCTTCTACCACATTCCTCAATAAGGCCCGATTCAAAACAATACTGGAGAGGTGTTTGGAAGTATCCAGGATTAGTAGTGACATAACCACACTTATAAAATGCAAAGTGGATTAGGTTTTGAAATCGAGGCGCTGCAAACTTATAGTGAACATAAAACTGCAGATGGAAAAAGTGATCTCTGTGCCAAAAGTTCATATCTGATGTTACCAACATAGTGTCCGTCATGAATTTAACCATATTTTATAGGGACTTCTGACACTTATTTTTATAGGAAATAATTGTAAGAAGTTCTAATATGACATTCATAATATACATACATTACTTAATATAAGGCTCATGAACAAGGCTCGAGTGGCTCCCCCTGTTGTCCATAGCAGTTTAAAGTTTGAATATAAACATATCTTATGATCCTCTATCCAAACAACATTTTTTGGTTTTGCCACCATCGACAGCCACATGTCTGTTTCCTCGTGAGATACAAACGTCACAACTGTCGGTATAAAAATATAGGAAATAAGAAAGAAACTTTATATACGGGGATTGATCAGAAAGAAAGATTACACGTTCGAGTAGGAGATAGGGAAACTCACCAACCAAGAAGAGTTTGTGTGAGGTGACAAATGATATCACGATTCAGACATTTGTCGGACCGCAAGACCAGCTTGCCCATCCCGGACAGAAACATTCAAGAATAATTCAAGAAAAATTCAATTCCCTGCTGATATAGGCAGTTCGTTGTAGTAATTTTCACGTCATCGTCGCACTTGAAGCGAGTACTAGACAGGTGCTGCTTGAGGCGAGAAAAGAGGTAAAAATCCCTGGAAACCAAGTCTTGGCTGTAGCCCGGATGATTCCATGATTCAAACTGGAATTTGGGGAGCACGTGTAGCGTGGTGTTGGCGCAGTGTGCGGCCTCGCATTATCGTGAAGGAGAATGACACCATCGCTCAGCAGACATGGTCGTTCTCGTCAGATGCTCTCATGCAATTTTTTTAGCGTGCCGCATTACCGATTTCCTTTGGTTGTGCCTTCATGCTCTAAGAAGTCAACCAAAAATACAACCGCGGAAACCCAGAAACGGATGTCATGATTTTTCTTGCAGACGGTGTGACTTTAAACTTTCTCTTTCTCGGTGAAGCGTGTTCCCATTGCATGGGAGCTCCCTTGCTGGTTGGAGTGAAGTGGTGGAGCCGAACGTTTGGTCCCCAGTCATAATACGGTGACGAAAGCTCTATCCGTTTTCTGCGTAACGACGCAGCAACGTCAAACATTGGTGCTGCTTTGTAATCGACGCATAAGAATGTGGCACCCATCTAGCACAAACCATGCATATCCTCAACACATCCACCACAAGATGTTAAACAACGCTATAGATGAACCCCAGTCGTAATACGGTGAAGAAAGCTCTGCCCATCTTCAGCGTAACACTGCAGGAACATCAAACATTCCAGCATTCCTGCTGCTTTGTAATCGATGGATAAGAACGTGGCATCCATCTGGCACAAACCTTAGATTTCCGCAACACATCCACTACAAGATGTTCAACAACGGTATAGCTGAATCCCAGTCGCAATACGGTGAAGAAAGCTCTTTCCGTCTTCAGAGTAACGCTGTAGGAACGTCAAACTTTCCATCATTCGTGCAGTTTTGTAATCGACGGATAAGAACATGGCACCCATCTGGTACAAACTTTGCAGTTCAACACAAGGTGCTGAACAACGCTATAGCTGAATTCCAACTGCGATGCAATATGACGCAAAGTCACCGTTCGATTGTCTTGAAACAATTTGTTCACACGTGCAGTGTTGATCTCTGTCATCGACGAACTTAGTTCTCTACTGTTTGTGCGATGTCGGTTTCGCTCGTCATCCCTGCCGGATTGAAACGAACGGTACCATTTCGATACGTATTGTCGGGACATCACGTTGTCACAATAAACTTGGACGAGCAGCTGCCTATGAATTTCTGCTGCGAGTACGTTATTGTCCCATAAAACCTTTATCACTGCTATCACTACGACCTGAGACCACGTTTCCAACCGCGTCGCCATTTCGAAATGTCACTGGGCATCTCACACTAGGCACAAGAGCTCACAGAGGTGTCTCGAGCACTGTCGCCATCTCTGGGACGTACATGTCCTCTATGCGACTCGCACGACATCCCGCATTTATTTTATAATACGTGCATCTTTTTTGTAACTATTGTCCTAAATACAAGCGCTAGACATAAGGAAAAATACTTTAATACGAACATTTAGAATTTGTACACATTACATTTGTGAGATGATATCCACAAGATTTCTCAGAAAAACAATTCGACGTGTTTCTAACTTCAAGTACAGCTTTTTTCTGTTCTATTCCGATCGAGATACATTTCCCGATCCTCCGGTTAAATTTTAAGAACCGGGGAAGTAATGTTGTCCAGACGCAGTGCCACACTTACCTCAGTTCACTTTGTTTAGCATGTTATGGATGCCTTTGATGGATTGAGTCACGTGAACAATGCATTACCTCGTTTTCCCCGTGAAATCAAAGGGGAATCAGATTTAAAGGTCACCTTTTCCGTCTGCCAGAGGCTCGATTTCCAAGAATTACCTAATTTGCTGAGGCTCGGTGTGACACCGAAACTCTTCCTGCTCATTTTTATTTCTTTTTTTACTCAAAACATCCAAATGTACAGGATCCGTCGTATTGGCCATTTACTTTACTTTTTGTTCTCCATTCTGAGGAAATGCAATGGTATAAATATTTTATATCAATGTACACCGGCTGTACTACAACCAGAGACGGGATGCAACCATCTTACACCCTAAGTTACATCGAGGCTAATAGAATACAAAATTCTGGAGAAAAGTATTCTGGCTAAGCGGATGAAAGGTAGAAAAATTAGAATGCGAATGACAACTCTGTTTTAATAAAAACAGCAGAAAAGGTTAACAGAATCCTGAGAAAACTGATATGTTATATACACTGGTCGCGAAAAAATTAGGAATATTGCGATTTTTGAAGAGAAAACCTGGTGATATGCAAAATGTAGTGACTAGGCTAGATCAGTTATCAGCGTGAATGGCTGATAACGACATATGCAAATTTGCATCATGACAAGACAGCATTTGACGTGCGAACTCCGATAACAGTACCATGCGTGAAGTGGTAAACGGGTAGTTTTCCTAATTGGCCTAGAAGCTTTTTGAATTTACACTCATCGTTAAAATAATAGTTGCACTCAGAAGGAGTGTCGGATGGCAATGATATTCGGCAGGAGGGTGAAGGTTGTCGGGAACAATAAATGATTAAGTAGTGAGACTGATATGGGCAATATATATTGAGCTACACGCCAATAAGCAATGTGTCTCAGTCTGGCGTCGAGCCGCCATGTTTGCTCGCACAGCATACCAGCCGTCTCGGCATGGAGTTACACAGGTTCTTTATGGTGACCTGCGATAAGTCATCCCATGCAGCTTGAATCTTCTCACGCAGTTCCTAAAGATTGTGTGGTAGGGGCGGAGTGCGGATAGCACATTCAGAAGCATCCCACACATTTTCAATCGGTGATAGGTCTGGCGATGAGGCTAGCCAGCGCAGAGTGATAGTGCCTTTAAGGCAATCTCTCGAGACAGCAGCAGTATGCCTGACGAGTGATGTCCTGTTGGAAAATTGCAACCGAGTGAGGTTTCAGAAAAGGTAGGGCCACTGGTTGCAGAACCTGATTATCGTAACTTTGGGCTGTCAAAATACCTGTAATGAATTCAGACGGTGATCTGGCAACGTAGGCAATTGCACCCCACTAAATGACACCCGGCATTCTGGACGTGCGACATTCGACAACAAACTGTTCATCTTGGACCGACCACGGGGCCTCCACACAAGGATTCGTTGGTCGTCTCCTCCAAGACAAAAACGGGACTCGTCACTTAAGATCGCAAGCTGCCATTCTGAGTGGCTCCATGAAAGTCTGGCACGACATCATTGCAGTTTTTGGCGACGATGCAATGGCGTAAAGGGCAGTCGTTGTAACGGTCTGCGTGCGTTTATTTCTACGTCGTGCAGCTGTCTGCCAGTGGTGCAGGCACTAATCGTACGATGCATGGAGGTCACCACTTCTCGCTGAATATCCGTAATCGTGGCTGTTCTACGAATTATACTTTGCTTACAAAGGATGCAACCAACATAACAACGTGAGTCAAATGGCAAGCACGCCAATGGGACGACCTTATATAGCCGGTCAGGCACAGTGCTACGACCCCTTCTCGCTAAAGTCACATGCGCAGCCGCCAAGCTTGGAACTTGAATCATTTGCATGTCTCACGATGTCAAACCTACTCCACTAGTTTTATTTCTATCGGTTGCTTCCTTCTGGGTGCATCTATTTTTTTCACGATGAGTTTTATTCTTTCAGGGTGGGATTGACCACGAATTGCGCCCATACAACGTTCGAGCATTGACAACAGAAATAGGACATTTGGTAGTTTGCTGGTAGACGTACGGCCGATGGCTGTGGCTGCTGCTTAAAGAGTCTCGCAAAATGATGTAAGTTGGCAACACACAATATTTTTATGGCATAGAAATGTTGCATATCGACCCAGGAGTTGCCGCTTGATGATAACCACCAGGAGGCAATATCCTACCTACAGTAAGTGCTCGGAGAAGACATAGTATATCGAGCAGCCGACCTCGATGGTACAAAAATGGTACGAAACCGTCTTCACGGGTACAGACTGACTCAGAGCAAGAATGCCGCTGAGATGTATGGCATAGACATCAGGTCACCGTCGTCAAACTTGTACCTGGGTTCAACAGTACACGCAGTACAGAGCAGCACGTTGTGCTTATTTCAGACGGATCCCGTTTCGCTCTATATGCTGGTAATCCACGAGGACAGGTGTTAAAATCGGGCAAACGATTGCTGACACACTCTACGCAGTTCGTCCAGCTTTATCAGTGACAGACATTTCTGGCCTGGAGTGTGTTTTCATCGCCGCAATTCCTTATATGTGTGTCAAGGAAACATGAATACCTCAGTGAACAGGAACGAGACCATTCTGTCCATGGTGACATTGTTTCACATAAATATTGGACATGAATTCCATTTTCTCGATTACAAGACAACTAGTCACCGTGCCTGGAATGTGCTTCAGGAGCTGGAATATCATGGGATTGAATCTCAACAGCTGCATCCGAGGTCTCCTGACCTAATTGCTATGGAGAACATTTAGGAGACTGTACAGCGACGTCTGTATAACGACATACCATACATCAGTACATTGGCAGACCTCCGTAACGTGTTACCTGTAATATGGGACGAGCTGCCGCAGATGCTCACCAATAATATAATTGTAACTATGCCTCGTAGATGTCAAGACGTTCTTCGACACAGAGTTGGTGTTACCGGGTATTGAAATCCAGAGGTACAAACATTCTCCGAATTTACTATTTTGTTTACATTGCAGTGCTACTGAACATTATTGTACTGAAATTACACAATAAATTTTTTTGTAAGGGCACATTGTCCTTTGTTTTACGTAACCTCACTGACGTTATTTCAACGAGTGTTACTTGAGTCAGATACATCCTTTCATTTAGTTCACTTTCCCCAAATTTTTGTGACTATTGTATATAAACAACGAAGAAGTCTTCATTTTTTATCATTTGAGGTCAGAGTTTGAAATTATCTTGACCAGAGCAGTGGTTTTAGAACAATCTCGTGCTTTCGCGTAAAACAGTAAGTCTGAAGATCGCAAATATTCAAATAAAATTTCTGAAGTTACAAATCTCGTAGTGCCACCAAATTGATATGTTAACTTAAACTATATACGTCCTCTGCAGAGTACAGCGATGATGAATATTTATCATACGTTATTGGTTTTGACTCTGGGGAAAAATTCCTGCTACCTATTTTCCCAAGACAAAACCGGGAAAAATTCCTCGTTTTGACTAGAGAAAAATACCACACGATAAAGAGACAAAAAGCGGACATATAAGTCAAGCGGAAACGAGAGCATTTATTTGCCAAAATTAGTACATAGTGAGCCCGACTCATCATTTCTATGAGTTGCTGGTAGGTCTGTACCGGAATTTTCTTTAATTCTCCACATAACTTCTGCCAGAGCTGCTGTGGAAAAAGTTCATACCGGCTGCGATCAAATTCGGTGATCTAACGTTTTACAGAAATGTTCTATTGGATTTATATCGGGATTGTGGGGCAACCAGACGCACAATTGGACATCACGCTCCTCGAAGTAAGAATGGATAGACCTTGCAATAGGGTAAGGCAATCGATCTTACACAAACAGGCAGGAATCAATGCCGAAGTACTACCACAGCTTAGGCAGTGCAGAATTATTCAGAATGTCTTCGTACCTGGAAGCCGTTGGGACGGAGGGTACCACAGCACAAGGACTGAGTACTTCGCAGCAGAAACTGTCCCACACCCTCATAGATCCACCTCAGAATTTGACTGTAGGGACAATGCAGTCTTTCTGAATGCGTCCTTGGATTGATGTCCTTGGATTGATTCTTCACCACACGCGACACTCTTTCGCTCTTTTGTTGTCCTCTAACGGCGAGCAAGGAACGACTGTAGTCGTTTCTCTTAATCTACAGCACCCAAAAAACACTGCGCGTGCGCACCTGCTTTTGCAAATCATTTTTATTTGCATATATGGTGGTGTGGGTATACTTTTCTGTATACAGTGTACAGTGAAGTGCCAAAAGTCAAGGGATGGCAGCATGAAAATGTTTAAGTGGCGCTGCCGTCGTCATATAAAAGCTTCAACGCACGCCACGATTTTTATCAATTGCGAGGTGTAATCTTGTAAGTCAGGCTGAACAAGCGCCAGTAGGATTATGACAAGCCGACGTGAATTATTGGAGTTTGAACGAGGCATGATACTGAGAGCTAGATGGATGGGACAATCAATTACTGAAGTTGTGCGAACATGCAACATTCCTCAATCCACGGTGTCACATGTGTACCGATAATAGACTGAAGAGCAATTGAATTAGAAACAGCTGGTTTTATGCAAATGTGACGCTGTGGGCGGCCCTGTAAACGGAAACGACATGACGTATGCAGCGATCCGACAATATAGAGAGTGATGCGACGGTAATCAGGAAGAGTCGGATGCAGTATGGATAAGACGAAGTATCGAAGCGCATTTGATCGTGGGCAAATTGTCGGTGCCCGACGAATGGGTCACCCCATCTCGGAAGTTGTGCAGGCACTGGAATTTTCACGCGCCACTGTGTCACGGGTGTACCGTGTGTACATCGAATCCGGTAAAACCACCCCTGCAAGGGCCAACTGCCGTAGACAACAGCGCGCGGATGAGCGGGGTCACCGTCGGCTAGCTCGTATTGTAACAGCGGGTCGTATTGTAACTAGCTCGTATTGTAACAGCCACAGTGCAAGAAATCACTTGTCAATTTAACGCTGGTGAACAAAAACGTGTAAGCAGCCACACCATCCAGAACCATCTCCTCGCTATGGGGTACAGAAGCCGTCGCCCTACGAGGGTACCGCTGCTGACCGCACATCACAGGATGCAAAGATTAGCATGGGCGCGGAAACATCGCCACTGGACCCTATACATGTGGGAAAATGTTGCTTGGACTGATGAGTCGAAACTTACGTTGGTACGTGCGGATGGCAGGATACGAGTACGGCGCAAACCACATGAAGCGATGGATCCTTCTTGCCAGCAGGGTACTCTTCAAGCTTGTGGGGGTGGCATTCTCGTCTGGGAACTGTTTACGTAAACTGAAATGAGACCCCTTGGTACGTGTGACATCGTCCCTCACAGGTCAACGTTACCGGAATATACTGGACGACCATTTGCTCCCGTTTGTGCGTCTTCAACATCCCACTGGCGACCTCATCCTGCAACAAGAAAATGCACCGTGCCATCGCTCCCGAATTGTATCCGAATGGTTGGATGAACACTCCACCTACGTGACCTCGCTTCCTTGGCCAGCTAGGTCACCTCACCTCAATCCCATCGAGCACATCTGGGATGCCATCGAGAGAGATGTTTCAGGCTCTGATCCCCCTCCATCAAATCTTCGTGAACTGTGGGAACTTGTTCAGGGGTCGTGGATCCGTATGGCTTCCCAACACTTCCGGTGTCTTGTCGAGTCCATTCCGAGAAGAATCGCCGCCGTCATCAGGACGAAAGTTGGTGCTACACGTTACTAGACAGGTATCTCTAATTCAATTGCTCTTCAGTGTATATCATGGAAAGCATTACCACCCACCGTGGACAGCGCAGTGGCTTACTACGGGTGCTGAATGACCGTGATCAGCGGCGTCTGACCAGGATTGTCCATATTAACAGAAAAGCGGCACTGGTTCAAATAACATCCATATTCAATGCAGGAGGTTGGCCCTTGCAGGGGTGGTTTTACCGGAATTATTGGAGTTTGAACGAGGCATGATACTGAGAGCTAGATGGATGGGACAATCAATTACTGAAGTTGTGCGAACATGCAACATTCCTCAATCCACGGTGTCACATGTGTACCGATAATAGACTGAAGAGCAATTGAATTAGAAACAGCTGGTTTTATGCAAATGTGACGCTGTGGGCGGCCCTGTAAACGGAAACGACATGACGTATGCAGCGATCCGACAATATAGAGAGTGATGCGACGGTAATCAGGAAGAGTCGGATGCAGTATGGATAAGACGAAGTATCGAAGCGCATTTGATCGTGGGCAAATTGTCGGTGCCCGACGAATGGGTCACCCCATCTCGGAAGTTGTGCAGGCACTGGAATTTTCACGCGCCACTGTGTCACGGGTGTACCGTGTGTACATCGAATCCGGTAAAACCACCCCTGCAAGGGCCAACTGCCGTAGACAACAGCGCGCGGATGAGCGGGGTCACCGTCGGCTAGCTCGTATTGTAACAGCGGGTCGTATTGTAACTAGCTCGTATTGTAACAGCCACAGTGCAAGAAATCACTTGTCAATTTAACGCTGGTGAACAAAAACGTGTAAGCAGCCACACCATCCAGAACCATCTCCTCGCTATGGGGTACAGAAGCCGTCGCCCTACGAGGGTACCGCTGCTGACCGCACATCACAGGATGCAAAGATTAGCATGGGCGCGGAAACATCGCCACTGGACCCTATACATGTGGGAAAATGTTGCTTGGACTGATGAGTCGAAACTTACGTTGGTACGTGCGGATGGCAGGATACGAGTACGGCGCAAACCACATGAAGCGATGGATCCTTCTTGCCAGCAGGGTACTCTTCAAGCTTGTGGGGGTGGCATTCTCGTCTGGGAACTGTTTACGTAAACTGAAATGAGACCCCTTGGTACGTGTGACATCGTCCCTCACAGGTCAACGTTACCGGAATATACTGGACGACCATTTGCTCCCGTTTGTGCGTCTTCAACATCCCACTGGCGACCTCATCCTGCAACAAGAAAATGCACCGTGCCATCGCTCCCGAATTGTATCCGAATGGTTGGATGAACACTCCACCTACGTGACCTCGCTTCCTTGGCCAGCTAGGTCACCTCACCTCAATCCCATCGAGCACATCTGGGATGCCATCGAGAGAGATGTTTCAGGCTCTGATCCCCTCCATCAAATCTTCGTGAACTGTGGGAACTTGTTCAGGGGTCGTGGATCCGTATGGCTTCCCAACACTTCCGGTGTCTTGTCGAGTCCATTCCGAGAAGAATCGCCGCCGTCATCAGGACGAAAGTTGGTGCTACACGTTACTAGACAGGTATCTCTAATTCAATTGCTCTTCAGTGTATATCATGGAAAGCATTACCACCCACCGTGGACAGCGCAGTGGCTTACTACGGGTGCTGAATGACCGTGATCAGCGGCGTCTGACCAGGATTGTCCATATTAACAGAAAAGCGGCACTGGTTCAAATAACATCCATATTCAATGCAGGAGGTACCGGAGACATATCCATCTGGCCGGTGCAGCGTAATTTGGCGTCCATGGGGTATGGGAGCTGAAGAACCACCACAGTGACTTTTTCAAAACCACTACATCGAACACAGCGCCCCATCTTGGCTCGTGAACACAGTAATTGAACCCTGCAAGACTGGCCACATGTGGCATGGTTCTTTGAGTCATACCACTAGTTGTTGCGAGCTGATCGTAGGGTTTGGGTGTAGCGCAGGCACCACGAGGCCATGGATTTAAGCTGTCAACAAGGCACTGTGCAGCCTGCTGGTGGTTCCATACATGTGTGTAGTGTATTCACGTGGCACGGTTTGGACCACGTAAATACATCCCACAAGAACGTCATTAACCGGTGATCCCTTTGTTGCTCTGCTGTATGACCATTTCCTTCATGGACTTCATATACCCCAGAAACGATGGAATTTTCCAGGCGGGCAACGTACCATGTCATCGGGCCCAAGTTGTCCAAAATTGGTTCGAGAAACATTCCGACCGTTCCGACGGATGGTGTGTTTACCACGTTCTCCCGACATGAACCCAACGGAGCACTTACGGGACGTGGTGGAAAGGTACATTCGCATCCAAGATCCTGTACCAACAAATACCAGGGAACTGTGGGTGGCTGTAGAGACGGCATGACTCAACATCTCTCCATAAGTCTTCCGGCCACTTGTGGAATCGATGCCACGTCTAGGTGCTACACTTCGCGGGCCATAAGAGGTTCTACTCGATACTAGGTACGTATGACATGACTTTCGGCACTTCAGTGTATATTTCTATCACTACAGATCCACACTGAACGCTCTTTTATGTCTGATAAAATTAAGTGGTATTAGGATCTCTTATACATTTTCCTGATTTTCAAGGGGATAAACAGCTTCCTCGTTAATGGGCTTAAATTTTCTCTTCGCAGTTTACTACTGCTGTCTTTTATAGGTATCTTACGGAACGAATACTTTTTAGCACGTCTTTTGTAAAAAAAAAAATCGTGCTTATGTTACCGGGTTGTCCGTCCGTCCGTCTGTACCCAAGATATCTCTGCAACTATTAGTCCGATTTGAAAAAATTCTTTTTGCATTGGGGAGCTTGAAATATGCGAATGATGATCCTTTATTTCGTTTTTTTCTACGATGTGCAATTTCGCCGCAAGAGGACGTAAATGCAGATGATGTCGAATTAAAAACTATGTTTTATTCCACATATTTGCTTCTAAACATCCGATTGAAAAAATATTTTTTCTTTCGATTCCATTTATGTCGAAGAGCATTTTAGATATAGTTACTTTTTTCAAGTTACGCATAGATTTTCCGCTAGGGGGCGTAAAAGTAAATCACATTTTCCCCGATAACTCTTTTTCTAAAACTCCAACTTGAAAAATGTTTTCTTCAGCGGATACACCTCCTAATGAAAAATCTTTTGCATCCAATTTCAAAATTTTGGTAAATAATACTTTGGCCACCATGGGGCGTAAGTGTTAATTTTTGCCTCTGATGTATTTGCCATAAAATCTGAGCTTCTAAAATATCGATTGAAAAAATTCTTTCGGGGACTGATGCCACTCACATAGATAAACCTTTTCGGAATATTTTCTTCTTAAAATATTCCATAGTTTTTCCACCAGGGGACGTATATATATATCTTATTTTTGTCAATATCTTTACTTCTAGGAGTCCGATTTGAAAACGTCCATCTTTGTTGGATAGTGTTTTCCCTGTGACATGTTTTTCATATAATTTCAAAAATTTGAAGTAATTCATAGACTTTCCGCTACGGGGCGTAGAGGTAAATTGCGTTTCCCCCTATATCTCTGCTTCTAAATCTCCGATTTCAAAATTCTTTCTGCATCGGATACAGCTCCGGATAAGAAATCGTTTGTATATAATTTCTAATTTAAAAAAAAAATTGGTTTGGCCACCAGGAGGGGTAAATCTTAATTTCCGCTTCTGATGTATTTGCAGCAAAGTATCAGCTTCTAAATTCTCGATTGAAAAAAAGTCGTTTGTAGACCGATACTACGTACTTATGTCGACAAACGTTTTAGGAACATTTTCTCCTTGAAATAATGCATGGTTTCTACGCCAAGGGTCGTAGATGTAAATTTTATTTTTGTCAATATCTCTACTTCTAGGAGTCCGATTTGAAAAATAAAAAATCCTTCTTTGTTGGATAGTGTTTCCAATACTAAATTGCCGCCCCGGTGGCGCAGTGGTCTAAGGCGTTGGCCTCTGATCATTCGTCCGTAAGGGGTCCGGGTTCGAATCCCAGTCAGGCATGGATATTGTGTTTGTCTTACGGCAATGGCTCTCTCTCTTCCCTGGAACCAGTGACCCTAAATTAGGGACGGACGACTGCTTATAGCCCATTGAGTTGCTCACGGTGGTCGTTAAACCTCAAAAAAAAAAAAATACTAAATTTTTTCCTATTAATTCAAAATTTTAAAGTAAATCATAGACTTTCAGCTAGGGGGCACAAAGGTAAATTGCGTTTTCTGCGTTATTTCTGCTTCTGTAACTCCGATTTGAAAAATTATTCCTGTATCGCATACAAGACCTGATGGAAAACACTTTTAACATAATTTCTAATATTTGGTAAAGAATGGTTTGGCCACCAGGGGGCATAAAAGTGTTAATTACTTCTTCTGATGTACGCTGGCGTAAAGTGAAAAAAGAACACCAAGAAAGAGACGTCTGATACCAACGAAATTTATACAGCATAATAACGGAATACATAGGATAAGGTGCTCAAAACATTATGGCAAAATACAGCTGTATTTGCTAGTAAACTGAAAAATAACATTTCCATGTAACATGGTTAGTACGAGGTTGAACAGCCATGAACTGCGTCACACTGTGCAATTCTGGCACGGAGTCTGTCGCACAGATGTTGGATGCAAGTTTGGGGTATTGAGTTCCAAGCATCCTCAACCTGGAAGCGTAAATCGGGGATGATCGTGGCTGGCCGTGGAGACCGGATAAGTCGTTGTCCCATAAAATACCACACGTGTTCAATGGGGGACAACTCCGGTGAACGTGCAGGCCATGGAAGTTGTCTTACACCCTGAAGTGCATGTTGCGTTGCACGTGCAGTGTTTGGGCGTGCGTTATCTTGCTGGAAAACACCACGATGGACCGATCTTACAAATGGCACAACAACGGGCTGAATGATGTTGTTGATGTAGGAGGTGCTGTTTAACGTACCCGGTACAAACACTAGTTGTGTACGGGATGGATAGCTGATCGCTCTCCACACCAGAAGACCAGGTGTTGGCCCTGTGTGTCGCTGGCGGATGCAAAAAGGGTTGAGACGCTCCCATGTGCGTCTGCGAACACGCATACGGCCATCGGAGGCTCCCAAGCGGAATCTGCCTTCATCGCTGAACACGACAGATTGCCATTGCGTTCTCCAGTGCAGACGTTGGCGACACCACTGCAGCCGTTCCTGACGGTGGGATGGAGTCAGAGGTACACATGCCAGAGGCACACGTGCAGGTAGTCCTGTATCCAGTCGACAGTTGTGGAATGTTCGCACAGTCACTTGAGGTGCTACGGCAGCTCGGCATTGCGTCGCAGTGGATGTTCTGCTTGACAACGCCGCTCTTCTTATGCGTCGATCGGTCCGCTCATCAGTCCGTCTGTGACTCCCGGTTCCACGTCTTCTCGTGTGGGAATGTTCCTCGGACCATCTACGCCACCATCGTACCAACACCGATACTTCCCGTCCGATTAGCTCCGCAATACGACGATACGACAACCCGGCCTCGCGGAGTCCGACTAGATGACATCGCTTAAAGTCCGATAACTGCTGAAATCGTACACGTCTTCCATGTCCAGGCATTGCAGCTCCTTCAGGGTTTTCGCACGTGTCCGTACGCCGACGACTGATTACATTTACTTCGCCGTACTCTTTAAATACCACCGACGATAATTTGCATATTATACCGTGCTGTGGCGCAAGCGTTCACCAGTTGGTCCCGAAATTAACATCACACCTACGTAAACTCGACCCAATTAACATATGTAAATTTCATGGTCGTCCGCCAATTCCTTCTTGGGGTTCTTTTTTCACTTTCCACCAGTGTATTTGTAGCAAAATCTGGGCTCCTGAAAACTCGACTAATTTTTGTTTTCTTCGACCGATACCGCTCATATGGGAAAACGTTTTGAGAATACTTTCTTCCTAAAATAATGCATGGTTGTCCCACCAGGGGCGTAAAGTCCCATCTAATTTTTGTCGATATCTCTGCTTCTAAGAGTCCTTTTTGAAAAAATATTTCTGTGTTGGAGAGCGTTTCCGGCGCGAAATGTTTTTCATATAAATTCATGTTTTTCTTAAAGCACAAGTCTGCAACCAGAAGACGTAAGGTCACGATTCCTTTTACAGCAATATCTGAGGGATTAAAAACCCGATTGAAGAACTTATTTCTTCCCTCAGATACTATTGTTTTCCATACCGGTTCCATTGACTTTGAATAGCTTTGATACATTTAATTTGCCTCAGAACGGATTCAAAAACGTGCTTATTATACTCGAAAATTCGATGTCATCTTTCTTGTTAGTTTTTGTAACTGCAACGTTCTAGGAAACGTGGTCGTTTAAGAAATTTGCAGTTTCACATAATTCAGCAATTTCTGTTTCTTCATATTATTCTTAATACTAGGAAAAACAGGGAAAAACAGCTAAACGATTTATTGTTGTTCCATGCACACATTTAGCACTACATTTCACTAACTAGCATAAGAATATTTAGATATGAAAAAGGTGGATTCGCTTGACTCAGCAGTTGGAAAAATTTGATTAATTCAAAGCACAAATGTAAAAAAGGAACCAGTCGAATACTGGATGCCCAAAGCTTACAATGAATAAAATGTTTCACTGAGGATTATAAAGTAGCATGCTGATGAAAAAATGTCAAAGAGGCAGAATTTTTGCTTTCAAAATGCAACTTATTTACATGAGCATCAAGGGATATATTTCAGTGCATTATACAGAAGCCAACCACGGAATAGCGGGTAAAACCTTAAAGAAAGCAAAAACGTAATTCAAAGGAAGTGAAGTAACTGTAAAGAGTGTCGTGAAGGAATATTTAAAAAACAAACATTTTTAAAGTCAGGCAAATGATGCCTTCTTTCGCTTATAAACACGCTTTGAAGATAGGGGGAAAAATGATTTCTTGAGCAATTGCTCATGCAAGGGTTACTCAGATGATTTCATTTGAGACAGACTAATACAATGTCTTCTTTTAAGAACTGATTTCTTCATGATGCAATTTCTTCTTTTTTTAAATTAACTAATCTCATTTCCGAGACCATTTTTCATTGCATATATAAAAATCGTATGCTTGTCCTGTACTATCCTGTTTGTCTTTTCATTTGGCAGTCTTCATACTTGCTGAAAGTCAAACTTGAAAGCAAACACTTTGTATCGCATGAAAACAAGTCTGTCCGAGATTACCATATCCGATGCTGTTTTCCTGACACAAAATTCTTATTATAAGTGTGATATAAATTAACTCTGTTTGTTTCCATGTAATCGATTAAACGAATTCTTCTAGATCCGTATGACACGATCAATGTTTATATTATCTTGGTGCAGATTAAAAGATGTATTTCATCTGGCTGAAGAAAAGTTGGCCGAATATTTCTAGATATACACTCAATGGACAAAGCATTAGACATACCTACTTAATATCGTGTTGGGCCTCTTCTAGCTCGAATAATAGCCTGTACATACAGAGTCGTCGATTTCTCCAGATGCCGGAGTGCTTTTGGAGCCGATTCCAGTCATTCCTGTTGCAGCATTGTCTGCAACTCCGCTCGAGAAGTCGGACCGAGATTAAGGGGGAACACCATTTAGAAGGCCAAACATTAGCTGTTTTGTCAGTTTTTTTTAATAAAAAGGATTGTCTGACATTATTACAACTTTGTACACTTTTTATTTCACATTTTGACTATTTAAAAATATGTTTTGTTTTGTTTTAATTTAAAATGTCGGACGTACAGCTCGGTCTGCTCGAAAGGTCACGTCGTGAGTTGCAAAATTGTTGGCATTCTAGCATGGGCTGTAGTTGTCTGAAACAGATGAACCAAACATTGTATTAAAGTTTACATCCATACACTGTCGGTGAAACAGAAAAATCAAAATATATGAAAAATTTGCAAGCTGGTAACTTCAGGAAGTCAATGTTGTCATTTTTGATAAAAGTTCCGCTACATTTTTCGTAAAAATTATATGTTGGTATTCGAATTTCACACGTTTTTATAGTTCACCGATAACCTGACAATATAAGGAAGATGTGTGGCAAATTTCATTAAAATCTGGTGAGTAGGTTTTTAGAAATCATGCTAACAGTTTGGAAAAATGCAGTTTTGAGAAAAACGCGTTTAAAGTTTTAGCAGGTGGAAACTGAATGCTTGTGACGTCTTACCGGCTAATCAGCAATTCCTCCGGCATACATTAGCCCATCTGCTTCTTCATAATACTGATTTTCCTGTTGTCCTTTGCGTGCTTTTCGAGCCTCTTTGGACGAAAAAGAGCCGCGGCCATCCTGCGAGCTAAGCGATGCTCATCAACTTTCTCGGCGAATGTCTTGGATTGCTTTTCAACATTGATCTCCATAGCGCACATAATTCTCAAAATTGAAGACTTCCCCTCAATAAACGTACTAGCTGCCACATAAGCTGCAATTTCGATGATACTCGACCCGGAATGTAAACGTTTTGGAGCTAAGCGCCATATGGTGGAGTTGTAACTTTCATTTGCATTCTGCGTGTGGCCACCCAAGCACCTCTGCAATAAGTCATCGTCAAAAATATCTTTATAAATAGGCAAAATATGCTCGGCTCGAACGCTTCTCACGCTCATCCACAATAACATCGGAACTACTTGGAATTTCGTTCAGGGAAATTAATAACATATTTTTACCATGTTTAGCTATCATTTTATGGGGTAAAAACATTTCGATTTTTTGAAGCTAGTAAATGGTGTTTCCTCCTTA
This sequence comes from Macrothele yani, assembly GCA_039090855.1. Lineage (NCBI taxonomy): Eukaryota > Metazoa > Arthropoda > Arachnida > Araneae > Macrothelidae > Macrothele > Macrothele yani. The sequence continues at coordinate 144,823,369 of CM077002.1, forward strand.
AGGGATATGCTGTTCTTCCCCACGGCATCCCAGAGAGCGTCCACAGGGTGTATATTCAGAGACTTTGGGGCAACTGGATGGTTCTCAACTCAGATGAGTTTTCCTCCAGCCATGCTGGGTGGTTCCGACCTATTTTCCTGCTCAAAACGACCATCGGCTGCTGGATGTGCGGAGTCCATGAAAACGTGTAGCTGATCAAGCAGAACATACCGGATAGTGCGCAGCGCTTAAGGATCTTTTCAGACACTCTATAGGGCCTAATGTGTCCCATGAGAAGGCTACCGTAACCATCACAGAGCGACCACCGCCTTGTACAGGGCCCACCTGGCCCGACTGTGCCACGTGGGCTCAAAACGAGAATCATCGGGTCACATGGGGCTGTGCCACTCATATTCCGGGCACCAAGCGAGGCGACTAAACAGGAATCGCCTTCCGTAGCTCAAAGTATGCAGCCTGCGCCGTACTGTTAGTTCACTGGCGCAAGCTGGGCATCGGATATTGAACTTGGATGCGATTTCCGCCGTCGTCGCCAAACGGTCGGTCTGTACGAGCCTGGAGAGTCAATGTCGACCCCTCATCATTGATTAGCGGTCGGCAACCGCTTGCTCTCTGGGCGCTGGTACGTCAGTCTATGGTATGCTCGTGGTACAACACCCTTGCTACGGTTGCCCTCGGGAAATCTAGCGTTCTTACCACTTGGGAGATAAAATGACCGATCCGTCCTACGTCGACAATGCGTACACAATCAAAGACACCCAGATCACCACATTTACCCATGTTCATCAATTCCGTCGCACTGTTTGGAAGTCCTGCTCCAAGCCCACTTATCACCTGTGTTCGGTTTGGATCTGTTCTACACTGCGCGGGGTATGCCCATGTCAATTACCCATCACCGTCTACTAAGTGTACATGCACTGTATTGACAAAAGTCACAGAACACCCCTTCAAAAGTAAATGAAAAGATCCGCTGCGTTGTTAAGATCTGCGCGGCGCATCTTTGTATGTACACCTACCATTGAAACTTCATAACACGTACCATTCGCCGAGAACTTCATTCCATGGGTCACCGTGGTTTTGCGGCTGCTCATAAGCCTTTCATCTCCACTCGGAATGATAATATTCGTTTAGCATGGTGTAAAGAACATTTATGGTGGACCGTATATCAATAGAAACGGGTGTTATGGACTGATGAATCCAGAAACGCGATCCAACAGTTTGATTGCCGTGTATGTGCATGGCGGTAGCGGGGGAGGGGGGCGCTGTTTACCACAGTGTACTGTTCGGATGGTCAAGCTTGGAGCTGGCAGTGTACCCCTGTGGGGGGTGATTTGCGTGGTATGGTCCCGGCCTATTTGTTTTCGTGGACAAACCTGTTAACCAGCACGTCTACCTCGATCTTCTGGACAATTATGCACTACCAACTCTGTGGCAATACTATGGAACTGAGCCTTGTTGGTACCAGAAGAATAATGCACAGAGCCGTAATGCAGGTACTGATAAGGCGTGATTTGACGATAATTTCGTATCATATGTGGACTGGCCCGCACAGAGCCCTGATCTTGATCCCATAGAGCAGGCATAGGATGAATTAGAGAGCCGCATAAGTAGTTTGGAACCAAGGCCTACTACTGAGTAACAGTTAGCGGCGGCATTATGTACTAAATGGAAGCACATACCTATCGCTGTGTTCCAAAACCTTGTCGAAAGCATGTCTCGAAGGGTCAGTGCATGCATTAAGGCCAAAGGTGAACCGACACCGTACTAATGTATGTCAATAATTGCTATGTTGTGCTTATTTTGTAGGTGTTAGAAGAGCTGGGTTATTTTCATCGAATTAAAGTACGATTTCAACTCAATTCTGAAATTATTGGACGTTTTGTCTAAGGTTGTATTTTGATGACTCACTCATAAGTGGGGAAGTAATATTGTATATTCTCCGAATTCAGGTGCTTATCTCGCAGGTAATGCTTTTTAAAATTAGTTAATTTCATATTTCTTTAAAATTGGTTAAAATGGACTAAATTCATATTTTTTTAATTAATTAAGTTCATTGCTTTTAATTGATTAAGTTCGTATGTCTTTTAAATTGATAGAATTCATAATTTTTAAAATTGGTTAAGTTTCTAAATCTTTATATTGATTAATTTCATTATTACGAACATTTTTGGACAGTTTTTCAGTTTATTTAAACTGAGAGAAATTTTATCAACGTCAACCATTTTTTTTATAAATTTATCAAAGTTAATCATTTGCTGAGTCCAATGTTGTATGAATGTCTCCTGAATTTTCTTCAACAACTCCCTGTTTTGAGCAAAGTTTTCATGTCACTCTCGCATGCTTTCAGATTTCTGCCACCGATCTTCCACGTGGTCATCTCCTGGTGGTCTCTTGGTATCCAGCCAAATATTTCATTTGTCCAACAGTGTTCTTTTCATCTAACAATATGTCGAGATTTATGCCACTTGAAGGTCTTTATACTTTGATCAAGGTGCCATCAGTTCTTTTCCCTTTCTTGATCGATCAGCTCCTCTTCCTATCTTCCTTGGTTACACGCATTTTCTCATGCTTCTTTGAGTTCTCTCAGGCATGCTTCTTAGTGTTATTGTTAAGTTTCCAGGTGTCTGATCCTTAAGTAAGAACTGGAAAGATGCAGTTTGGTTTGATACTATATATTTCCATTTCAAGGATTTTACTTAGATACTGACGTCTTTCACTCTTGTCATTTTCCTGATCCACGAGTACCTCTTATTATGTTTCCTCGTTTCACCAAGCATGCGTCTCTACATACGTCTTTCATTTTCTGCAGCCTTCGAATGTCATTTTCAGTTAAAGTCCATGTCCTTGTTTCATATTTAAGAACCGGAAGGATAGATTGATTAAACACATTCTTTAAGACATAATGGGCTCTTGAAAATTGCACTGATTCTTCCAAATGCTCTCCAGCCAAGTTTTATACGCCGAAGAGTTTCTTTATTTCTTATATATATATATATATATATACACTATACTGACAAAAGTAATCGGAGACCACTTCAAAAGAAAATGAACGGATTCGCTGCGTTGCTAAGACGCGCGGTACACCTGCAAACGGTATAAAAACAAGCCTGCAGCTGATCGCGATCATATCGCACTGTGAGGTCGAGTGAAAATGTCGCGGCGGGAGAGAACTGACTTTGAGAAAGCAAAGATAGTTGGGTGTTATATTAGTGGATTGTCCTTAAGAGAAACCGGGAGGCGTTTAAACATACCTAAGTGAACTGTTTTGGATGTACTGAATAAGTAGAAGACATATGATATGCCTGAAGCAGCAAAACTTACCGGCAGACTAAAGAAAATCAGTGATAGAGGACGTCGAAGCCTCAGGAGAGTCGAGTTACAGCTAATCGACGAAGTACTGCATAAGACCTCAGTGTACAGGTGAAAAAAAATGCTGGAACCTTGGTATGTACACGTACCATTCACAGAGAACTTCATTCCATGGGTTATCGTGGTCATGCAGCTGCTCATAAGCCTTTAATATCCACTCGGAATGCTACTCATCGTTTAGCTAGGTATAAAGAATATTTATCGAGGACCGTAGATCAATGGAAACGGTTCCTATGGACTGATGAATCCAGATACACGATCCATCAGTGTGATGGCTGTGTGTGGGTATGGCGGCAGCCGGGGGAACGGTATTTACCCCAGTGTACTGTTCCAACGGTCAAATTCAGAGCTGGCAGTGTACTCGTGTGGGGGTGTTTTTCGTAGTTATCGTGGACAAATCTGTTAACCAACACGTCTATCTCGATATTCTTGACTATTATGCTCTGCCAGTTCTGTGGCGTTACTATGGAAACGAGCCTTGTTGGTACCATCAGAAATATGCACCGAGTCATACAGCAAGAACTGTTACTGCGTGGTTTGACAATAATTCCGTATCGTGTGTGAACTGGCGAGCGCCGCATAAGAAGTTTCGAACCAAGGTCTACTACTAAGCAACAGTTAGAGGCAGCATTATGTGTTGAATGGAAGCGCATACCTATCGCTGTGTTCGAAAACCCTGTCGAAAGCATCTCTCGAAGGGTCAGTGCATGCATGAAGACCAAAGATTGACTGACATCGTACTGATGTATGTGAATAAATACAATGTTGTGTCTCTCGTCTAGGTGTCCGGTGATATATATATATATATATATAATAAATGTCTTGCTACAGATAAATTTTATACTGCATGGGTGTGGAATTGATGTTTTTTATTGGAAGTTATATTTAAGGTCAGGTGATGCGTAACATCACAGCCTCTCCTTGACAAATGTCAACCCCGCCTTCTCGTGGTGCATCCTGTTCCCACTAAAGGGGCTCTGACGACCGCAAATAGCGGTATAACTATACCATCGGGATCAGAGGAAATGCTATCCCACACTCACCAACCCGCTTGGCCAGCGTGGTGAGTTATGGCCAAACACCTCCAAAATGACTCTACAACTTAAATCTTGGCCCTCAGTCTCCGGCAGCTGGAATGTACCTGGCCAAGGCAGCGGCCAGTGCGACATGAAGGCAGAGGGTGCTAAGAATCCCCGGAGGACCGGACTAGGCTGCCATTTGATGCTGACCTTGGCTACCTACAACGGACGCTCCCTATCTTCTGATTCAAGGCTTCTTGAATTGGAAGAGGAACTACAAAGGATCAAGTGGGACATCGTCGGGCTAAGTGAGGTAAGGAGAAAAGGAGAAGATCTCATTGAACTGAAAAGTGGACATCTCTTCTATTATCGTGGGACAGATACTGGCAGAACTAGTGGTGTTGGATTTATAATAAACAAGAAACTGAAGGATAAAGTGGTAGAAGTTGAAAGTTCCTCTGACAGAGCTGCACGACTCGTTATCCAACTATCGAGAAGATACCAAGCTCAGATTATTCAAACTTATGCACCCACCACAAGTCATCCTGAAGAAGAAATTGAAGAATTTTATGAGGAAATTCGTCATCTAAATAATAAAGGTAAGCAGCACTTGAAGATAATTATGGGAGATTTCAATGCAAAAATAGGGCACCGGCAACAGAATGAAACTTCAGTAGGTAAATTCGGTCACGGCAACAGAAACCAGCGTGGAAATACTCTCGTTGAGTTTGCAGAGGCAGAAGGATTTTTCATCTTGAATTCCTTTTTCAAGAAAAAGCCACACAGGAAATGGACATGGAGACATCCAATTGGGATGACAAGTGAAATTGATTTTATTATGTGTAACAAAAAATTCGTCATCGAAGACTGCAGTGTGCTAAACAAGTTCAACACAGGTAGTGACCATAGGTTGGTGAGATGTAAGATGCACCTCAACACTAAACTGGAACGTGGCAAGCTCATAAGACAAACAAAATCTATTGACATAACCAACCTTAAAAAACACCATAATACTTTCAAGTTGGAACTGAAGAACAGATTCTCTGCTTTAGAAGGCCTAACATCGGAAGAAGTGGATATTTCGGAAGTTAACAGAAAAGTAACCAAAGCTCTTATGGAAACAGCAACAAAATTAGCTGGGTCTAAGAACAAGTTGCATGTAAACAAATTATCAGGAAAAACCAAAATGTTGATGCAAAAAAAGAAGAGAGATGAGGACAACTAAAGAAGATGTGACTTCCAAAGTGGAATATATAGAGCTATGCAAGACAGCACGAAAAAGTATCACTGAAGACGTCAGGAAATTCAACTGTGAGCTAGTGAGGAAAGCAATTGAAAACAACCAAAGCCTAAAGATAGCAAAGGGACATCTCAGTAAAGGAAGAAAACAGATTATGGCTCTGAGAAAAGAAGATGGTTCTATAACAAGAAATAGAGGCGAAATTTTGACAAGAGTGAAAGATTTCTACTCCAAATTATATGAAAGGGATGATACATGTACTCCAGACATCATGAAAGGTACCAGAGTTCTTCCAGTCCTCCCAGCAGAAGTTGCTCATGCAATCAAGAACATGAAGCGGGGGAAAGCTCCAGGAGAAGATGGAATTACTATAGACATCATACAAGAAGCAAGTGGAGAAATTGAAACAGTACTCGCCCAAATTTTCACTCGATGCCTTAATGAAGGGAAGATCCCTGAGGATTGGAACAATGCTACAATGATCCTGCTACATAAAAAAGGTGACATTGAGGATCTCAGGAACTACAGACCTATCAGCCTCCTATCAGTGGTTTATAAAATCTTCACTAAAGTTCTTTCACACCGCTTGAAGGTAACACTGGACATGGCTCAACCGAGAGAACAAGCTGGATTCAGGAGTGGCTACAGCACAATAGATCATATCCATGTACTGAGAGAACTAATTGAAAGAGCGAGGGAATATGAACTTCCATTGTGCATGGCTTTTATCGATTATGAAAAAGCCTTTGATTCGGTGAAACCATCAGCAGTTACCACGGCTCTGAAATCCTGCGGTATTGAAGATGCATACATTAATATTATTAATAACATCTATGAAAATGCAAGTGCAAAGATTCGGCTGTTTGAAAATACAACACACATAAAAATTGGAAAGGGAGTGAGACAAGGTGACACCATATCTCCGAAGCTCTTTAATGCCACATTGGAAAATGTCTTTCAATCACTGAACTGGGAAAACAAAGGGATAAAGATTAATGGGGATTATCTAACCCACCTTCGTTTTGCTGATGACGTAGTCATTTTTGCAACTACCCCATCAGAGCTGCAGAGTATGATCCAGGAACTTGCTGACAAGAGTAAAGAAGTGGGATTAAAAATGAACTTTCACAAGACAAAAGTGATGTTCAATGCTTTTACAAGAAATGAAGATTTATCGATTGATGGAGAAAAACTGGAGATAACAGATACGTATGTTTATCTTGGACAGCAGATATCAAGTGAGGGTCACATTGATGAAGAAATTAATCGGCGTACAAAACTTGCCTGGAGAGCTTTTGGAAGAAACAGCATAATTTTCAAGAGCAATATGCCATTATGTCTTAAAAGAAAAGTGTTTGATCAATGCATCCTTCCAGTGCTTACGTATGGTGCAGAGACGTGGACCTTAACTAAAAGAGACATACAAAGGCTGCAGACAACTCAAAGAAGCATGGAGAGGTGCATGCTTGGTATAACCAGGAGAGATAAGAAGAGGAACTCGTGGATCCGAAAAATGACGAGAGTGGAAGACATCATGATCAGAGTTAAATCCCTGAAATGGCAATGGGCTGGACATACTGCCAGAAGGACAGACCATAGATGGACAGCCGAAATTTTAGATTGGATTCCAAGGGACAGGAAAAGACCCAGAAAAAGACCACATGGGAGATGGGTGGATGAAATTCGTAAATATGCGGGAGTGACATGGAGGAGACTGGCACAAGACAGACCGTTGTGGAGGAAACTTGGGGAGACCTTCGTCCAGCAGTGGATTGATAATGGTTGACAATGATGATGATGATGATATTAAGGTACACATTTATATATCTCATGGTAATTCTCTGCATGACATAATATTCAAACAATTATTTCCTTTACATACATTTAAATTAGAAAATTAATTATGTAGATATCATTCCTTAAATATGTTCAATCATGGAATTCAAATGTCATGTGGAACTCTTTCGCTGTATATGTTTTTAGATGCTCTCACAGAAACACAAGTAAAGTGTTTCATAAAATTGATCCCCGGATTTTTGAAGAGTGATCCATAGCGTCTTGATATAATTTTGGAATAATCGAAACCTAATAAAGCCTTGAAAACTCATGGTAGCATGTGCCCTAATTTATATATCCATGGTTTAAGTGAAATTAATTTAGAGGAAGAGCGTATATAAAGAAGGATTAGTGAAGCAGCATTGTTTTTTTTTAGATAAGACTTGTTTTTAACAAGCAGGAATTAATCTTTGTCTCATTTTCTTTTTTTTTCTAATTATCTATAAAAAAAGCATATATTTTTCCATTGTACTTATTTCTTGTAAATATTTAATTCCTTCATATCTATCGACATCCACTTTATCCAGTTACTCGTACTATGTGGAAGACAATCTCATCTGTAGGGCATGATTCTGCTGGTAAATCTTCGCTAAAATCTCCAAGGAGCCATTTACGCAAGTGTGGAATGTTTGTTCCCAACGCTACAAACCGTGCAGGGTAGGAATTGGATAGCTGAAAAGCTGGGTGACCAAGCAGTTTCTGCAATCCCTCAGAAGGAATTACAGTTGCACGGTGAAGTATCTGATTTAGAGGGACCCAGTTGTTTCGGACAAAGACGTGACTTAGGGCCCAAAACTGCTGAGACACGCGCGGGAAACGAGCGTTCGAAATCCGGGCATTCAGATTCATTGTCACATAAAATAGGATGTTTCCTCTGTATGCTACACTCCAACAAACGAGACTGAAACTTTGAGATGCGCTATTTCTCACGCTACTACGTTGCGATTGTTTTGTCCGGTAACTGCAATTGAAACTGGTCCAATCACATAATCACAGGAAGCTTTTTTCCATTTAGCTGAGGAGAAGAGGCCTTTCTGCGAAAAGTATAGAGTTGATGAGAAACACAGGAATGTCAAATATCTATTTTAAAACGGCCAATACTATTTCCAATGAATCAGTCTCTGCAACTTAAATGTTCGGATTTATATACTGGTGTCGAAAGGTTAAGCACAGTTATGAAAAATATATTTTAGAACACACGAAAAAGGAAGTAGGGTTGACATTTTAAAGCAAACGAAGGGGGGAAGAAGGGTACGCATTTTAGAACAAAAAAAGGGAGAAGAAAGGTAGAGATTTTAGAGTAAACAAAAGAGGGAAGAAGGGTAGACATTTTAGAACAAATTAAAGGGGAGAAGAAAGGTAGACATTTTAGAGTAAACGAAAGAGGGAAGAAGGGTAGGCATTTTAGAACAAACAAAAGGGTGAACAAGAGTAGAAATTTTAGAACAAGTGAACGGGGGAAAAAAGGGTAGACATTTTAGAACAAACGAAAGGAGGAAGAATGGTAGACATTGTAGAACAAAGGAATGGGGGAAGAAGGGTAGACATTTTAGAACAAACAACAGGGGAAAGAAGATTAGACATTTTAGAACAAACAAAAGGGAGAGGAAGGGTAGTCATTTTAGATCAAACGAAAGGAGGGCATTTCGCAGCAAACGAAAAGGGGATAGAAGGGTAGACATTTTAGAACAAGCGAAAGGCAGAAGAAGTGCATTAAAGTACAGAGGATGTGTGAATATGCAAATGGGGAAATCATGACGCAATGCCATGTGACGAACTATACGTGATATAAAGGGTAAAGCAACACATTACTGGAGTTGAGAAAGAGATGTACAAATGCGAAAAGTGACCTTTCTTGTCGTCACCGCGCCTATCTAGTAGCAGAAACTAGCTTTTATTGAAACAGTATGTCAGAAAGAATGTCACGTGGATATGTTTACACCTGGTCTGAAGAATAATGTACCAGAGCCACTGTCGTGAATCAATCCATTGTGTCCAGGATGTGGAGAAGAAACCATGACACAGGAGATGTTAATCGTCAAACTGTGGCTGGTCATCCAAGGATTACAACAACTCAGGATAATAGGTATGTGGTACTAACACCGAAACATGTCAGGAGGATGTCAGCCAGAGCGGTTCAGAGGTGCCTGTGGCGGGTGGACCGGCCACAGACACCTCTGATGGACCAGCTTGGACCAGCTCGTTTCAAGGAAAAAAGGGTTTGCGAACAAGGACGAAACTGCAAATCTTCTCTGGCGAGAAAACCAGCAGATTACGTCCCACTTCCTCCATTAGCAAGGAATGTCACGTGCAGAGAACATCGAGACTGGAACGAAACTCAATGGGCGAATGTCCTCTTCTCCGATGAATCCAGGTACAGTTTCAAAAGTGACAACAATCGTGTTCTGATCTTACGAGATCTTGGGATCCGTTTATCTCCCCCCCCCCGAGAAATGGACCATTACAGAGGTGGTGGTGTACGTCTCTGGGACGAGTACAACTTCATGTTTGTTTTGGTGGAACATTAACAGGTCAGATATAGAGACAAAATCCTTGATCTCTACGTGAGACTTTTTCGGGGAGCTGTTGGGCCAAAGTTTCCTGTTCACGGAAGATAACGTGATGCCTCATAGATCTTCTGTTGTTGATGACTAACCTAAAAGCGAAGATATTCCACTGCAAGCCATGGCCAGCGCATTCCCAGACAACAACCAAAGGAAGCAGTTGTGAGATGCACAGGGGAGACCCCCTGCAAGTCATCACCCTCCTGCCAGAACTCTCGAGGAATTCCGATCTGCTCTTCCTCAGGAGTGAGATTTGCGGCCAAACTGTATTGTTTTTCTAATCAACAACATGAGGCATTGGTGTGAAACTTGTATTACATACGTCTTCCTTGACCGCTGTGTAAAATCAGAAACGCATCTGGAAAATTTCAGCTGCTTTTACCATTTTTGATTATATCTATAATCCTGTTTCACCAGTTTTCAAGAGCGATTTGTAGTGCGCATTAGTTCCTCACTAAGATAGTAACGTACAGTAGACAGCCTATTCCATTATGTCTTCTCATTTTTTTTTTTTGTAATTTTGTTATTGGAGGTTTAACGACCACCGTGAGCAACTCAATGGGCTATAAAAGTCGCCCGACCGTAATTTACGGTCACTGTTTCCAGGGAAGGGAGAGAGCCAATGCCGTAAGACAAACACAGCATCCATGCCTCACTGGGATTGGAACTCGGACCCCTTTCGGGCGAACGATCAGAGGCCATCGCTTAGACCACTGCGCTACCGGTGCGGCTTTTTTAATTTAGCACTTTTCTATCACCCTTAACTTTTGGACACTACTGTATGTATCATATAACATTACATACCAGTGAAAAGCGAATCCCTTAAAGGAATAGTTTTTTACAAATATATGGGAGGTAATACAAATGTCATTATAGGCATAAACGTGCTGTAGTTTTCCTAGTAATACATCTTCAGAAAACTTTAAAATTACATCATCTTGGGGCAGAATTCGTACCCGCTCATCCCAATTTGCGTTCAAATGTGCTACCGTTGCACCAGCCAGGACAACAAATTTTCCAAGCAACCAATCAGTTGTTTGGAATCAGAATGTTGAGAATATGCAGCCCGTAAACAAAGTACGAAATTTGTCTCAAAACAATTGTTAATGTTTTTATGAAACATTAATTATCAAGGAAGAGGTCATTTTTTTTTCGAAATACTGTCCATTGCACCGAATACAGTTTTTCCATCGTTCCTTTCACTTTTTGAATGTCATCTGGAATTTTTCTTCTGAAATGCTGTTGAAGCACTCCTGCGCAACTGTAATAAGTTGTTGATCAGTCTCAAATTTTCATCCCCGTAATGTCTTCTTTTTGAATGGAGGACAACCAGAAGTCACATGGTGAAAAATATTAACTATATGCAAGTTGGGACGTCAACTTAATATTCATTTGCTCCCAATAAGAAACGACAGAAATGGCCATGTGCGACCTTACATTATCGTGGTGTAACACCCAATCCTTTTTTATATGTGGTTGATTTGTTATCGCATGTTTCTGCAGATTCTGGTGCACTTTTTGTTGTAGTAGCCGGCATTTATCGTAGGTTTTGGAGAAACAATGTGTTGATAGATCATACCTTGACTAACAAAGAACGCAACCAACATAAGATTTCCCCGCTGATATTTGTTGACGAGCATTTGTGGCTTTAGACTACGACGGCGATTTCTAAACACAGCTTTCTGCATTGGAGTGTGTGGATCAAAATATAGTGTTGCCAAGGTTTGTTACCTGTAATAACCCGATGACTTCTGTATTTTCCTATGGCATTTGTTTTAATCGTTGACAAACCACAACTGGACGATTATTTTGTTCCTTTGTCAAAAAATGGAGAGTCGAAGTTCAACAAACTCGTTTCATCCCTAAATTCTCGGTTAAAATTCTGTGATTTGATGATTTTGAAATGCGAACCATATCTTAGATATCTCTAATTGATAGATGTCTGTTTTTCCGTCGATAATAAGGCCTATTGCATTGACGTTTGCCTCTGTAACATTCGTTGAAGGTATTCCTTCATGCACGATTAAAGCCGCCCACGAGCGACCCTCCATAAATTCTTTATGCAATTTGTAAATGCTTGAATTCTCTGGGCATTCATCTTTTTATGCCTCTTGCATAACACGGAAAGTCCCTCCGACAGACTCCTTAAGTATACAGCAGTATTTAATGGTACATCTCTTCATTCCTCTTTCTCATCCATTTTTTCGAAAAATCACAGCGCGAGAACACTTGTTAGGAGTTCACGAAGCAACGGTTATTAAACTGCTCACTAACGACGACACATGCTTGATAAAAAGGTGTAGTCGCTTGCTGTGGTTACCACACGACTACCGTTTCTTCTAGACTCGTGCCAACGTCGAACGCAGTATCAGACATTTTTTATAAAAAAAGCTTCTCAGTTGTTTTGGAACAAGCAATGTATCTACGATACAGCGACGAAGGAACTAACGTTATCGATGGTATCACTGTCCAACCAGAAATTGAATTGCAAAAAGGCAAGATCGAAATTTTGGGCGAAGGTGGTTATAGCTTTGAATGTAGCAGAAAATATCAGCTGTATTGTAAAGAAAATGTCTAGAAATCCACGGAAGTGTAGTTTTCTTGGCTGCCTGACACGTCAGTCTGACACGCAGTTAATACTTGGTCAATGAAAAGACGCATGGAGATTTTGATAAAAAAACTAAATGGCAGTAGTACCTCAAGCTAATGTGCTCTGAAACGTAATACGTAGGATTACAGAAGACAGAAAAAGGAAGGAAATAGCAATGTTTCAGGTGGCGGAAGTTAGGTGTAGGCCCTGTGTATCGCTGGCGGAAGCAAGAAGTGTGGTGACGCTCCCCTGTGCGTCTGCCACCACGCATACAGCCATTGGAGGCTCGCAAGCAGAATCTTCTTTCAGCGCTGAACACGACAGATCGCCATTGCGTTCTCCAGTGCAGACATTGGCGACACTACTGCAGCCGTTCCTGACCGTGGGCTGGAGTCAGAGGTACACGTGCCAGAGGCACACGTGCACGTAGTCCTGCATCCAGTAGACGGCTGCGGATTGTTCGCACAGTCACCTCAGGTGCAACTGCAGCTCGGATTTGCCTCGCAGTGGATGACATATTAAAAACATTCGAAATAAAGTGTTGGGTCCTAAAGGACGCGTAGAATTTGCAATTGTAAATATTTTTCTTCTTTTTGGGAGGGGGGGGTAATTTACGCCCTACAATGCGTCAGCACTAGCGCTGAATCCAATCAACCACGACCTCCTGAAAACCCCAGTCTAGAGTGAGTAGGATTTCCTACACCCATCTATTCTTTGAATTTACACGGCCTCTACGGGATTAGCAGAAGTCACCATTGTTGTCGCTAAACAAATAGGTGAAGCAGGAATTGGTATCTCCCGGAGCGGTATTACTTATTTTCATGACATCGCATAATTCCGCGTGTAAGAATGCATTGACTATCCCCGGGAAGTAACTGAAAGTCAATGCACATTGAGACTGCACATCGGAAGTCTCGTTTGGTGACCGAGCTCCAATCCTACTTTTGTTAACGTTTTTACGGGGAGGAAAGAATTTCTGAAAGGGGTAATAGACAGTTTCGGGCGTTAGGGTATTCTGAGCGACACAATATCTCAGGGCCCTGTTTGCCAAAGGGTTAATCAAAGTTAGAAACCGCAATTTTTACTTGTTTCCGTGTACTTGGTATGTAATAAATGTGTAACAGAAACTCGAAGGTACTGCTAAGCACATTTCTCATAGGCAGTCGGTTTTCAACATTTCTTCCGTTTGTAAGTGTTCCTCTTTACAAACGTAATAATGTGTTAAAAAAAGGTTCCAACACCTATGCAATGGCTGTGAAATCTAAGCTTCAGGATTTTCAAATTCGGGACAGTAGACATATATACTCTGGGTTTTCAGTGAAAGGTATACCTCCTCTCCATATAAATGGTTTCCTCCAACACGTGAGATGTTACGTGAGCTCGATGAGTGATACACATCAGGTGTACCAACTCATTGAACTTCTGTTTCACATTTATTACATACCAAGTGCATAGAAACAAGTAAAAATGCCCAGTTCAACGTCGCTCAGAGCAATCGGTTTGCTCGTTATGACCTTGAATTGAACGCTAACTGATGTTCAACGGTACGATCGATAATTTCTGGAAGTTCCGGAGTTGCTGCACATTCAGTTGTACAAAAAGAAAGATGACACCGAATTTTCGGGTGTAATAAGCACGCCTTTTGAATCCGTTCAAATTAAAGTTATCAAATCTATTCAAAGTCAATGGAACCGGTATGGAAAACAATAGATCTGACGAAAGAAAGAGGAAAGAAGAAATCGGATTTTTAATCCCTCAGATATTGCTGTAAACGGAATCGTAAGCTTACGAATTCTTAGAAACAGAGATATCGACAAAAATAAGATGTGACTTTACGTCCCCTGGTGGGAAAACCATGCATTGTTTTAGGAAGAAAGTATTCTAAAAAGGTTTATCCATATGAGCGGTATCGGTCCAAGAAAAAAATGAGTCGAGTTTTCAGGAACCCAGATTTTGCTACAAATACATCAAAACAGAAATTAACACTTATGACCACTGGTGGCCAAACCATTCTTTACGAAACATTGTAAATTATGTGAAAAATATCTTCCACCAGGTCTTGTATGCGATACAGGAAGAATTTTTCAAATCGGAGGTTTAGGAGCAGATATAACGCAGAAAACGGAATTTAAATTTGTGCCCCCAAGGAGAAAGTCTATGATTTAATTGTAAATTTCGAATTTATAGGAAAATCTTTACGCATCGGAAACACTATCCAACAAAGAAGGAATTTTTCAAATCGGACTCCTAGAAGTAGAGATATTGACAAAAATAAGATGTACTACTAAGCCCACTGGTGGGGAAATTGTGGAATATTTTAGGACAAAAATATTCCAAAAAGATTTATCGATGTGAGTGGTATCAGTCCATGAAAGAATTTTTCAATCGATATTTTAGAAGCTCAGATTTTATGGCTAATACACCAGAAGCGAAAATTAAAACTTACGCCCCCTGGTGGCGAAAGTATTATTTACCAAAAATTTCAAATTATATGCAAAAGGTTTTCCATCAGGAGACGTATCCGCTGAGGAATTTTTTTCAAATAGGAGTTTCAGAAGAAAAGTTATCGGGGAAAATGTAATTTACTTTTACGCCCCATAGCGGAAAATCTATGCGTAATTTGGAAAAGTAACTATATCTAAAACACTCTTCGACATAAATGGAATCGAAAGATAAAATAATTTTTTCAATCGGATGTTAAGAAGCAAATATGTGGAATAAAATGTATTTTTGAATTCGTACATCGTAAAAAAAAATGAAATGAAGGATCATCATTCGCATATTTCAAGCTTCCCAATGCAAAAAGAATTTTTCAAATCGGATTAATAGTTGCAGAGATATCGTGGATACAGACGGACGAACTGACGGACGGACGTACAAATCGATATCATAAGCACGATCTTTTCTCACAAAAGACGTGCTAAAAACTGAAGCATTAAAGAGCGAATGAGGGTCTTCTGAGAGGACAGACAATTGTTGGGGAAAGCAGAAACATTGCATTTATAGGAGTATGCTATAAGGCGAAAGTACACTACCGGACAATTGCTAAGGACGGATGACAATAGCAATGATAGCAACCATAAAATGGAAGGCAGGAAAATGTGGAAATTAGCATAACTGCGGGATACAGTAAGACGTGTTGTGCGTATGCAAATTGTGGATTGCCAAACTTGTTTGTGACGTCATAGCGCTGATAAGAGATATAAAGGATTTGACGCGTATCGACCGTTGTTGTTCGAACGCAAAGTTGAAAGGGAAAGAATTAATTGACGAACTTGCAAGTTTCAGTATGTCTTCTCGACATCACCTAGATGATTTTACGCGTGGCCGTATTATTGGCAAGATTGAAGAAGGGCGAAAAATAACAGATGTTGCCAGGGAGTTCGACGTCAGCCACAGTGTTGTTTCAAGGCTTTGGAAATCATTTCAAACAAATGGAAAGTGTAGCAAACGTCACGTGGGAGGTCGTGTTCGCAGTACGACACCTGCAGAAGATCGGTACATAGTGCTATCAACAAAAAGACACCGGCGCAGCACAGCTAGTAAGGTAGAAAATCAGTTTATGGCTGCTACTGGCAAGCGGATCTCCCGAAAAACTGTCGCCAGACGTTTGCATGAAAGAGGATTATACGCCCGCCGTCCTGTTGTATGCATCCCATTGTCCAGACGTCACCGTACCACCCGTTTGCAATGGTGCCATCAACATCGCAATTGGACTGATAACGACTGGTCTGCTGTCCTCTTCTCAGATGAGAGTAGATACAGTCTATCGTCTGATTGTCGACGACAACTGATCTGGCATGATAGTGGTACTGCATATTGTTCAGCAAACATACAGGAAAGGGACCGATATCCGACATGTAGTGTCATGGTATGGGCTGGCATCATGATCAATGGCCGTACGTCCCTCTATGTGCTTCCAACGGGGACTATGACTGGCCAACGATACATTAATGATGTTCTGCTACCTCATGTTCGCATGTTCCGTGGTGCTGTCAGTGATAGATTCATTTTCATGGACGACAACGCAACATGTCATCGAACAGTCGCTGTCTAGGAGTGTCTTGAGAGCGAGGATATTCAACGCCTCGTATGCCCAGCACGTTTTCCAGATCGGAATCCCATTGAAAATGTGTGGGATGCTTTGGGGATTAGTCTTGCTGGTCGCCAATGCCCTCCAATAAACAAAGACACCCTCATCCGTGCACTGACAGAGGAATGGGATAAATTACCCCAACAGCTGCTTGATAATGTTGTGCAAAGCATGACACGACGTGTGAAATCTTACATCGCCCTCCTTGGTGGCCATATCCCGTATTGACATCTTACGCCGGAACGCCTGCGGACGGTAATTGCATTTTTTTTCACGTTTACGTATTCTGCACAAAATGGCCTGTTTGTCCCTTGAACACGTTCCAAAGCCTTCTGGATTTCAGAGCACAATAAATTGCCTTTCTTGTAATGTCCTGGCATTCTGACATTATTTTATTTCACTTGGCATCCAAATACACTTACTTTTTCATGTACTGCATAGCCGTTTATGATCCGCCCTTAGCAATTGTCCAGCAGTGTATAAGACTATCCTCACTGTTTATAGCTAAATATGAAGCGGAATTCAAAAACAAAACCTAAAATGTCCAGCCCAGAAAAGGAGTAAAGGGAGGTAGAGATGTAAGAAGAAGATAAAAAGTTATTCCAATTTTAATAAAATGTGTTGAGGTTTGCGTGTAAGAACTGGGTGGTCAGCTTACTGAAGTCAACCAGCTTTGAATAAAACTGGTAATTGAAGAAACGGCGAGTATGAATTATTTCGTCATAATTTCTTAGAAACGCTTCAGAGGGATTAGGAAACTTTCGGGAAAGCATATGAGAATTTAGAGTTTACGAGTTTGGTAGAGTTAGTTTTTCGAATTCGAGTTTTACAGATGAAAGCTCTTATAAAAGCCTTTTTTTTTTAGTTTTTCAGAGTTGAAAAATCATATAAGCTATCTCTGGGAGAACTTGCGTTTTTAATGGTAATACGAGTATAATTGATATTTCCTGAGATTTGGAGCAGGTGTATCTTAGGAATTTGGAATTTAGTTTTTGTCATCATCTGACCTGAACAGGGCACTTAAAAAAAAAAAAAGAAATTGGATTTACAAGCTGGTTTGCCAGATTTATAACGTACATTCCAGTCACGTGATTACTTACGTGTTAAAGGCAGCCTTTTGGGTGACGAAGGAAGGATTACGTAATAAAATGGTATACTCGTTTATGTAACAGTGTCTCAGGTCTGTAAAAATTGTGCCTTAAAACAGTGTTTTCCGACCTTTTCTTTTTTTGCTTGCCGATGTCATTTAATGTATGTATATTCACATCTGATTGGGATCAAATAAATTTTACGTTAAACATGTGTGTTTTTCATAAGTTTGCGTAGGTTATGTATGATAATAAAGTAAAACTTATTCGCCGTTTTGAAGAGCTTTGTGGCCTTTGCAAAAGTTTTTTATTTCTTGCGAAGGGTTTAGATCTGTGTTAGGTAAGAAGAACCCAAATATTCAGAGACTTTTATTTATATCTCTCACTTGGTTGATCGTCTATTTTTTACCGTTCCCTCCACGTTGTCTTTTAGACTTACAGAAAAGATCATCTTCTACACAATGAGTTTGAAATTTGCAAGTTTCACTTTCCAAAAAATGAATTGTAGATCACCTATTTATGTTTTACTTAAAATCATCACGTTTGATACTTCAAACGTTACTTTAAAGTTTCGTTTATCTCACTTTCCTTACGATTCCGCCATTTATACGTGCAGACTAGATCGGAATAAATTATTCAGTTAATATCTTTCACTCTTGCCTAAGTGGAAATTGCCAGTCTTCTCTCCATGTCATCTGAGAAATTACCAGTCGTAGCACTCTTCGCAGAATTCTTCAACTTCTCTAATTTCCTAACCTTTCTCTTACATTTTAGGAAACTTTTCAATTTCCGAAATAGTTATGCTTTTCAGGAATATATATTTTAGAATAAATGCTTTCTTCTTTCCCAATTGCATGACCTCTAATTAATTCTTACCGTTTCTTTTCTTGAAAGAGTAAATTGCCACTATGTCATCAATCGATCTAAAGCTATTTATATCAGTCTATATTCTTGCTCAGCAATTTAACATCACAACCAGCATCATCTACTGTAATTTCTGAGCTACAATACTTTTACCATAGAATACGAAAACATGGGGACAATGAAACTTATTCCAGACATATCCCAAATTCTGTTGCAGCAGTGGTCTAAGCGATGGCCTCTGATCATTCGTCCGAAAGAGTTCCGGCTTGGAATCTCAATGAAGCATGGATGTTGTGTTTGTCTTAAGGCACTGGCTCTCTCCCTTCCTTGGAACCAGTGACCCTAAATTAGGGACGGGCGACTGCTTATAGCCCATTGATTTGCTCATGGTGGTCGTTAAACCTCCAACAAAAAAAAATTCTGGTCGTGAAACTTTTTGTGTTTCTCATATTGATCCTTATAGATACTTCCTGATTTTGATATAGATGTTTCATCAATGCATTCGAAAAGCATACAGAAGCCTAGTTATTAACATTTACTTTTTTATTTTTAGGGGTTTAACGTGCACCGTGAACAGTTCACAGGATAATGACCAATCGCCCATCCATAAGTTAGGGCCACTGGCTCCAGGGAAGGGAGTGAGTTAACGCCCGTAAGACAAACACATATATGCCTGACCGGGATTCGAACCCGCACCCAATAGCGCAATGTTCTTAGCTCCAGCTTAGACCATTTCGCCACAGGGCAGCAGTAATGAACTTCAGAACCTTTAATTATTATTATTCTTTAATGAAGCTCGAGCTTACTTGAATTGGGGTGATAAAGTGAATTCTATTTACGTGCTTGCTCGCCAAATATCTAATAGATTAAAAAGAAGCATTTTCAGAATAAATTTATTTTTGTGAGAAATTTAACAAACAGTCGTAACACACTGTCGTATCTCTGCGCCTTACATAAATAAGAGCACACCCTCATCTTTTGTAACCTCTGGATACCCACTTGCTAGTTAATCGAATCTTAATAAAAAAATTATAAAATACCACAATTCCAATTTCACCGGTTTCCATCATCGTCTCATCCACAAAAGCATTAAAACCTGGATTTTTGCTAAATTTCGTGTAGTTAGTCGTTATTCCTTTTAAGCTACAATTTATACCCTCATTAAAATAAAATTATTAGGCTCCCCTGTTCACTCTAACTTCTTAAAATAGTTTGATAATATCTTCTTCATGTGCTTTTGAGTATTTTTCTTTTTGTACAAATGTTATATTCCCCGTTCTTAATTACATTACTTTTCTGGAAGCATTTCGCCTTAAGGAATTCTTTCTCCTGGAGCTTCTATTGCTCGAATTCTCATTCCCTAAACACTCTTCACTGAGCTAACTTCCATTATCTAAACAAAAGTTCATTTCTTTATCTATATTCTCTTACATCCGTTATATTTTTCACCGGGATCCATCCGAGCCAAATTTCGGTTAATCAGAATGGAAGTGTGTATCAGCGAAAACTATTTTTACAGTTTCTCTTGCTTCAGGAAACTAAGAACAAATAATGTTCTGAAGGTTGCAAATATATTCAAAATTCAAGGAAAACATTCGCGCTCAGGTCTGATAAATCTCCTAAATTTATATTGCAGTAAACTAAATGGTTTGTTGAAAATGTGACAAAGATATACTTCTGGGTGATGTTCTAAAACTCGGGCAATCAACAACGTACGGACACACTGGACTAGCAGAACTCATGCATATTGTATGAGCAAAAACAACTTGGTCATCCCGGTGATGCAGGATTCTGATCATTGGCTTCTGATCATTCGTCCGAGATGGGTCTAGGTTCGAATCCCGGTGAGGCATGGAAGTTGTGTTTGTCTTTGGGCACTGCTTCTCTCCCTTCCCCGGAACCAGAGACACTACTTTAGGGATATGCTAATTATTCCTTCTGTTGGATGGACGGGAAATAATACTCCCTTGAAGAAATATGTATACATGGTTGTGTTGTAAATCCTTTAATATTTTAAACTGAACGTTTACAGCATGTAAACTTTCAGTTCATTAGGGATGATCGAATGCTAATAGTCCGTAAACTTTCAGTTCATTAGGGATGATCAAATGCTAACAGTTTGATACATTAGGGATGATCGAAAGCTAACAGTCCATCGAGTTGCCCATGGTGCTCGTTAAAACTCCAATAAAAGAAACTTTAATGCCCACACACTGTCTTACAATTAGTACCCATAAAACCCTAAAGAATAAAGTCATTCGCAAACAGAATATTACTACCAAACTAAAAAATGCTTGTAGGTCTATAGTGAGACAATAGCACGATTGTGAATTCAAGATTGTTCAATCTATAGAGTAAATTAACTTACAGGGCGGATTAAAATAGGATGCCACATAAATATTCAATCGGCGTGACATCTCAGCGGCATTAAAGATTCCTAGGTCAAGGATTGGCGTTGTGATATATATATTCAAGCTTCCTGGGACTATATCTGCTGAGAAATAACCCGGCAAACCTCCAAAGCGAACAAAACTTGACGGCAGAGCTCTGCATAAAGACTTTCCTCTTAGAACTCAAGTCAACAAATTCTGAAATCAAGAAAACCATATGTGATGCTTTTGGGACTGATGTTGACACACGTACATCGAGCTGCACTGTATCGAGCATCCATACAAAAGCCCGTAATTGCTTCAAATTCATACGTCAAGCCCCTAATCTCCACGCGCCGAATAAATGCATGGTGTGAAGATCATCAATCTTGGACTTAGACAAGTGGAAAATGTGCTTTGGACTGACGAGACTTGGTACGCAGTCTGTTCTTAATTACTTGGGGTGACGGACGGCGGAAGAAACGCAACGGTGGGGGGATCCAGGACCATAACTGAGAGGGGCAGATGCGCTATATGTATAAAAAATATTGATACAAAATTTTGTAGAAGGGTCACACGCACACATATACATACACCAATGAGCCATCACATTATGACCACCCACCTAATAAGCTGTATGACCCCGTTTACCTCGCAAAACAGCGTCCAATCGGCGAGGCATTGAATCGATGAGGTGGCAATAGGCATCCTGGGGTATCTGGTACCATAGTGTCAACAGCAGGTCCTCCAGTTCCCGTAAATTTCGGGGTGGTGGTGATTTAGCGCGAACCTGTTTTTCCAAGTCGAACCACAAATGTTCTATTGGGTTCATGTCAGGTGAACTTTGAGCCCAGGGTATTAAGAGAAAGTCGCCAGCATGTTCCTCAAACTAATCCTTGACGATTCTGTTAGTTTGGCATGGCGCATTATCCTGTTGGTAATGGTCATCACCAGCAATATCTTGACAAGTCCTCTTTCATATCACTCTGGCATGCTTTCGAATTTCATACACGCATCATCAACATAGTCTTCTTCTGTGTCATTTCCTTAGCCTTGGTATCGAACCAAGCATTTCAATTATCCAACGGTGGTCTGCTCTTGTAGCAATACATCTGACCCGTTGCCACACCAGGGTCTTTACTTTGATGATGATGTCAAAACCTCTTGTCAGTATGAATGTGTTCCTTTTTTTATCTTCCTTGGTTTCACCATGGATGAATTTCTCCATTCTTCTTTGAGTTGCATATCATTTTTGGTTAAGCTCCAGATCCATAATTTGGAACTGGAAGGATGCAATGATTTGAAACTGTTCTTTTAGGATATAATGGTAAATCGTTCTTTAAAATTCTGCTGGTTTTCTTAATACACTCCATCTAAGTTTAGCACGCACATTAGTGTTTTCTGCGATATGCTACTCGCTTATCCAAGGAAGACATTGGCAACAGGTAGTTCCAAATCTGCTCCCACCCGCAAAAAACATAGTGAATGCGTCATTATTGCCAACACATATTGCTATTGGATTTACTGAGATGAAGTTTTTTTATTTAATGTGGGTATAAAATTGTTTGAGGAATTGTGTCAGGAAAAGTTGGTGGAAAGCCCCTTAACAATACTTTTCTCATAATATCTTAAGTTTATAAACAGCGAGGCACTTCATGAATGGAACCGTCATGATTGACAAAGGCTTTTGTACTCAAAAAGCACTTCAACTCCATTTCGGTACGGAGGAAGATCACATTCCTCCTCTTTCTGGTGTGATAGATTACCCCTTTTTTCTGTTATCTCGCATTTCAATGCAAGAGATTATCTCTTTCTTCAGTAACCCGTCTTCTCTTTTAACAGTTCTGCCACCACAGATCTTCGGAAGAAGTTAAAGCGTTTAGCTCACCTTTCAACGAGGTAGATTAATCGTCTACCTTTAAAATATAATATGCTAGAATTCATGGAATTTTCACTTCTTTTCTAACATAATTTCATGAGCAGTGAGATACAAAAGAAAAAGTTTCATATTTAGTATGGTTTTTGAACTTCTGGGTCTAAAACATTTTGAATAATTCATTTGATAAATTTCGACCTACGTCAGCATTTAAATATGCAGCATCAAGAGAAATGTAACAGCGTTTGAAAAACTATTTAAAACAAAAATTAATTAAAATTCATTTTTCTTAATATCCTATTAGCTTCTAATGAAAAACACGTTTCTCCCTGAGATTCGTTTTCACTCTATACTTCAGTTTTGTCTAGGCATAATAACATTTTCTTGAAATGTTCTCAAAGTATTTTAGTACGCTGAAATGTTATTGAATAAGAGGCAGGAGAAGTTATGCAAATGTTTGGCAGCTACTCCTGTATTATCATGCATGCCCGGCCGGAACTGTTATTAAATGCAGCTATTCCACACAGCTTGACTAGTAGTTATCGATTACAGGAGTGATAAAAAAGGCGTATGATTTCGATGGTTTTGGCAGAGGCCCGATCTTAGGTGCCTGCTCGGTGGCCACTCGAGCAGGCACCTGCTACAGTGTCCAGAGTGTTTCGTGAATGCAAAAATTCTGCAAACGAATAAGGTCCTGAATGAATTGCAGATGTATACCAGCAATGACAGCTCGTCTCGTACTCCGTTTGGGCGGCATTGTTCAAACTGATAGGCGCTAAATGATATCACAAATCACTGCCGATTGGAACAGTGGATCAAGTCGCCGTATCAGTGCAACGAACTCTGAAATACCTACCTAGAATTAGCCAGCCACCGGCCCACAAGAGTTCCACTATTATCGGCACGACACAGGGCTCAACGCTTTGCCTGGGTGAACAGCATACAGACATTGAATAACCTGGAATAATTGATTAGAATTTAAACTGAATCGTGCCGATAAGAGTGTACGGACCTGTTGTCAACCTCATAAAGCCATGGCCCCTTCACGTCCATTTGGAACAGTACAGATTTCTGGTGGCTTAGTTTTGTTTTGCGATGTCTTCAGTTGGAATTCATGGGAACCTTTGTTGCACGCGTACAGTCGATTCTAAGTGTTCTCAAGAATGTTAGCATCCTAAGCGACAATTTACCCCTATTCATGCCCATAATGCATCCCAGCAGTGGCAATGGCCTATTCCAATAAGATAACGTTTTTTGGTGTCAACCTCATTAAGCCACGGACACTACATGTCAAGTTGGAACAGTGCAGATTTGTGGTGGCTTAGTTTTGTTTTGGGATGTGTTTAGTTGGAATTCATTAGCACTTTTGTTACGCGTACAGTTGATTCTAAGGATTCCCAGGAAGGTGGGAATCCTAGCCGCCTATTTTACACTCATTCATGTACACCATGCATCCCAATGGCAGTGGCCTATTCCAGTAAGATAACATTTTTTGGTGTCAACCTCATTAAGCCACGGACACTACATGTCAAGTTGGAACAGTGCAGATTTGTGGTGGCTTAGTTTTGTTTTGGGATGTGTTTAGTTGGAATTCATTAGCACTTTTGTTACGCGTACAGTTGATTCTAAGGGTTCCCAGGAAGGTGGGCATCCTAGCTGCCTATTTTACACTCATTCATGTACACCATACATCCCAATGGCAGTGGCCTATTCCAGTAAGATAACTGCAGATCCCACAGGACCCACCTGGCTGATGAATGGTTACAAGATAATTGTAGTGAGTTTCAAATGCTTCAGTGGCCACCTAGAAGTCAGGATTTAAACCACATCAAACATTTTCGGATTACCATCGTAAAGGATGTTTGGGCATGTATCTCATCGGCTACGAACCCGAGCAAATTACAAATTACATACAGCTTTGGAAGAGGCATGGTTTGAGATACCCGCAAAACATTTCGTATGCTCATGGAATCCATGCTTTGTCTCGTGGCCGACATCATTAATACTAGAGATAGTCTAACGCGTTACTGAGAAGATATCTATAATTCAATGACGTTTCAGTGTATTTATCTTTCCAGTTTCTCTGAACAGAACTTCTGTCGATTTGTAACTCATGAGATATTGTATCCATCCCTGAGAAATTGTATCACTGCAAAGAATACTTTGCTATCACAGCATAAATATTTCAGTGGCAGCAAGTTTTACCTGTGAGACTAAGCCCAGTAAACAGCAATACTATGATTACAGCCTGGAGTACCTGAATTCTAGTTTTCAACAGCAGCAAGACTTCTGGTTTCGTTGGCAAGCAGTTCTTCTTACCCTAGGAAGAGTTTTACTGGGTACTACCCAGCAAATGTCTGCTGCAGACAATATTGCAGCAAATAAACGTTGATACCTCAGCAATGACCACCAGCTGTTTAACCCTTTGACTACCATGACCCTAAAATCTAATACCACTCTAAATACCATAAAGCCCGAAACTGTCTGTTGTTTCACTTCTTTGTCTCTATTCTAAAAAAAACGTAATTGTCGCCGCTGCTGTTATTTTAGAAATTTCGCGATACTCTTGCTTTCCTAGCTCGCAACGCAAAACGTAGTTAACACAAAAATATGAAATTTACATCGTTTGTAGAAAATTGTTTGGAAAACACGCTGAAATAAACCGTTTTTTTGTTTCTGGCGATACTTCAAGAGCTATTGTATTTCAAATTTAAGGTAAGCAAGAAAGTGCTATCAGGTCGCGTTCCGGACACACTAACAGCAACAGAACCACGAAACGTTGTAGGCATGTAGTGCCGTGACGGAATTTGTGCACCACGTCACCCTTTTTTGAAATTTCGATTTAGTTTACGAGAAATAAAATTTCTAAATTTAAAAAAAATTCTCTATTTCGCGATGGGATCCGTTTAAAAAAACAAATATATGGTAAACTATAAATTATCACGCATTGCAATTTTTACAGCATAAACTTACAACTATCGTCCCTTTTTTACAAAAAAAATTTAAGAAAAAGTCATTTTCTGATATTTAAGCATTTTTTAAAGACGCAAAAGGAAAGAAACGAACGGTTTGTCTGTCTTCTCGATAACCACAGATGAACCTTCTAGTCTCCTGGCCTGCTGCCATGGTGACGCAGAAAATTTGTTCTGCATATGTTTTAACGAAAGAATTGGGTAGACATACACCAGTAATACTAATAAAAACGCTGAAATCCGTTTTATTGATGTAATATGAGAAACACTAGTACAAACACGCTAGCTTTCACTACCACGGGTGGCTTCTTCAGGCAGAAGTATTCCAATGCAACTCCCACATGTATGGCGCACGCTCATTAATATGCGCGCTCTTAATCACACATCTAGAATATAACGCGCACGATCTATAATATCTATAGCAAACTTCTATTTTTGAATTCATAACTGGAACTCTGTTTGTTTTTTGTTTTTGCATTGGAATACTTCTACTTGAAGAAGCCACCCGTGGTGCTGAAAGCTAGCGTGTTTGTACTAGTGTTTCTAATATTACACCAATAAAACGGATTTCAGCGTTTTTATTTGCATATGTTTTGTTAGTAAAGCTATCTCAGTTATTTAAGGTGGATATCAAGTAATTTTGCTTCCTATACTTCCAATGAGAAAACTTCTGTACACATTTTCTTCAAAATTAATGCGTTCCCAATGATGACAATTTGAACATCGATTAAAATATCTTCATTTTATAACGTGGAATACTTAATATCTTCTAAAACATAACCGTAGTTATGCAATTCAACATGTCTTTGTCTATTGACGTCATCAAAGTACATGTCGCGCCATCTTTT
The DNA here is from genome assembly GCA_039090855.1 of Macrothele yani. NCBI lineage: Eukaryota > Metazoa > Arthropoda > Arachnida > Araneae > Macrothelidae > Macrothele > Macrothele yani. The sequence goes on from CM077002.1 coordinate 144,850,094, forward strand.
TTCTGGACAATTAATGCGTTCCCAAGGATGACAATTTGAACACTGATTAAAATAGCTTCCTTTTATAACTTGGAATACTTAATATTTTCTAAAACATACCCATATTTATGTAATCCAACGTTTGTTTGTCCACTGACGTCATCAAAGTACAGGCCGCGCCATCTTTTTTCTGGTTTCAACACCACCAAAGGAAAAGTTATTTATTTGTTTATATAATTATGGTTATGTTTTAGAAAATATTAAGTATTCCAAGTTATAATTTGAAGTTATTTTAATCGATGTTTAAATTTTCATCCTTGGGAACACAATAATTGTGAATAAATTGTGTACAAAATTTTTTCCATTGGAAGCATAGGAAGCAAAATTATTTGGCGTCCACCTAAAGGGATTAGCATAACGGTTTACGGTTTACCGAAATGCTTTTTGGACCGCTTTTGTTTTTCTTGGTAAATTTAGTAAGTGCCATAAGTTCAAACGACAGAAGTCTGACCTTCCAAAAATTAACGACAGTAAATTTTTGAAATTTCGGGATAGCAAGCCTTATTTGCTTTGACATGCAATAAAAATTGAAATTTATATGAGTTTCCCAGTTTTTATTTCATGTGATATACTTGGAGGTCGGGCTTGCAGGGCTCGAGCAATACTCTGGAAACGAGCGTTGTGAGCCTAGAGGCGCAGCCCCTAGTTTAGTAAAAACAATAATAACTCAAGGTGACTTCTGCTGATCCCTTATAGGTCGTGCAGATTTTAAGAACAGGTAAGGGTAGGAAATCTGACTCACTTTGACAGGCGTTTTGTACGGTTATGACCGTTTGTATGTACGGGCGTTTTGGGCGTTATGGTCGTTAAAGGGTTAAAACTACTCCGGTAAATAAGCATTTAAGTCAAAAAATACCATAATACCATGTAGCAAGGTAAAATGTATTTTCTGTTGTGACAATTGACATTAATGCAATTAAGTTTCAGCTGAAAGTTATCAAAATCACGTGAAGCACCTCTTTTTTTCAGAAACGTAAAACATGTACAGGCGTGACATTAATCGTTTTTAATAGCTGCGAACAGATATTCTAGTTATCTCGAAAAGTCATCACAAAAGATTTCTTTAACATGCACGCAAGACATTTATTACATCGAAAAATAACTTATGTAATTAAAGGTATCTGGACTTCGATACCTTCAAATATTTGAATGATTTGATTTGGGAGTCGTAGCTTTCTGTTATTGTTGAAAACTTCATAATCGCTATAACGGTACGAAAAAACAATCCCCAGCGCTACCTACAATTCCAATACGGATGCCACAATGACTTGGATCTGCACATGGCAATGCGTGCAAGAAAGACAAAGGCACACAATTATCGATATCATATGTAGGAAAGTGTATTTTCTTGGTGACAGTTTCTGGTGTCACCAATTCTATTGCCCGAATAAAATAACTAAGTGTTTGTTTACACATAATTGTGTATTTGAGTGGTTTAGCAAATTGCATGGCACAACGTACACATTTTTCACTGCAACAACTAAATTCTAGATAGTTAAAAATAATTGTTTATGCACATGAATATGCTTTGTTATGAAAACAAAGAAAATATTGCTTGTTACGACAGCTAAGAGTATTACTTAATGCGCGCGAAAATAATGCAATTAGATCTTTCTTCTTGATGCAGCAATTCTTGTTTTTTCAGTGTAGTACAGCCTACACAAACCCGTGTCACAGTCATGAACCATAGCGTTCTGACTAATTACATAAAAGCGTTTTGCGGAGCTTTTCCTTGCTGTAATTGTTTCGGCACTCATGGCGGAAACTCCACTAGAACGCTGATGTTACTCTCCGTTATTTTGTACCATCTTGATAAGCTAACGTCCAAGATTCTACCAATGGTGAGAGGCTCTGGCGGAACCTAAGAACTCTGCATTCAACTGAATCCTGCACATTTTTGCTGGGATTCAAGCCGAGAGAACACGGCGGACAATGAAGCACACGAAATGTTTGGTCACGATACTCATTCTAATTTTACAAAATGCTGACCTAGAGTTGCCTTCCTAAAATTGTCCAGTTTTACTCCCATACAAGGTCCCTATGTACAATAGCACTCACAAATGGATAAATAGTATCTAATGGTGAGGGTGTATACATATACAATACCCCATTTTCAAGACACCTCCCTCGCCTGTCTTTTTCCGTCCAACATGCAATCTGATTGCAACTGTTCAATCCTGTAGCGTCGAATCGAAAACTGTCCATCAGCATGTGCGCGATAGAAGCTACACTTACTTATCAAAGCATGCAATCTTCTCCAGTATTTCTCCTCCAATCACTGTGCTTCATGTCTCAATGCAGGCTGAGATGCCTGCGACGGTTGGTCAGCATGAGACCATGAAAAGGCGAGCCTAATCGAAAAAGCATCCGCTGGACTGTGTGCTCGAAAATGTTTATATGTTTTCCTTTGTATTATTCTGTCGCTAATTGTAGTACGTAAGGAGTCTGCTGTTGTTCCTAGCAAGTGCACACAGATGTTCAACATGCCTTTCAACAAATGGTGGTCTCCCCTTCGCTGCACTTCTTGTGGATATGTATCCTTCACGGGCTATTCCCGAATATGTGTCATTCCATCTATGCCCTCATTACGAATGCCTTTGAAATGCCAAAAAGGCTTGGAGTTTTTCAAATAGTAGCTGCCATATCCTCGCAGTGATACGTTCAAAATTCGGCAAGTACCTCCCTTTTTTCCCACTGCACATACTGGTGAACTAGCACATTCTATTTACGAGTATTCCACTCTGTTTGATGATGTTACTGCTACTTGACGTAAGAAGTGTCTGATTGCGGAGGCAGAGCAGTTGGCAATGTTATGGCACTTGGAAATAAAACTTATTGGTGCTAAACAACAAAAAATCAATTTACTTTTTTAAGAACAGGCCCTAACAGATTTTCTGGAATCATCTTCCTACTTTCGGGAAGTATATAGGCTGTCATTTACCGATCCTACCATATAATATGTACAGATATTTTATTTGAAAATTTTAATAAATTATGAATTAGAAAAATGTTTATTTTATAATCGTCGACGCTTTTTGATGCACAGAGATCGTTTTCCCGTGTCCCTGTGTCCGTCAATACCAACCAATAAAGTACCAATGTACCGGTAACTATAGGTAGGTGTTCATTACTTCTAGGCGTAATAAACATTGCGATAGACAACTGTCGGGTGATTTCCGTCAGTTGTTATGGTGTCAGTGCTACCCAAAATTTATTCCTACGTGTTGAGAGACTTCTGAGACTGTTCGGCTTTCGGCCAGTCGCGGTTCTTTAAGAGGACACTCTCATAAACGGTTATCTTAATCACGCGTTCCGATGCAAAGTGTACTTGCGCCGTAGGATTGCAAGATTCCCGTCAACCTCGTCAGAAACGTTCACCGTCTCATCTGTATGTGCAAGCAAGTATTAAATTATTCTTTTTTTGAGCGTGACCGATAGTTCCTAGCTCTTGGAGCTCTTCAAAATATATTGGTTGTTAGTTTTGATTTCCCCCAAACTCAATGCTTCTTAAGAGGCTCACTCACAGTAAAAAAAATTAAAGACGAAAAAAAATCGGAGAGGCAAGCAAGAGAAGGAAATGTAGGACAGAGATGTTTACCAAAATACGAGATAGAAAAACGAGGCGACGTATGTCACCCAAAATGCCCAAGACGCACGCATTCCACGAGGATCCAGCTGGATCCTTGTGGAAGACATGTAACCGCCAGCACGAATTCTGAAACCAATTCGTAACAACAAAGTAACGTACATTCACATAACATCAACCGTTATGTGAATGTACAATCAGAAGTCAGCTAGGATGTAATGGTGAACTTCAGAATGAGAAATGATATGTAAATGCCGTTCATTTGACTGGTGTGTCCGAATCGGTCGCGACAAGTCGGATCATGGCAGATCGTTCTTCGTGAACGGCGAGTTGTTGAATAGAGTTGGCGTTTGTTTGCGCAGTTTTTCAAAAAGAGGTTTTGGCTTTTAGAGCACAATGTGGAATCCCAGCTGCCAATGATTCACTGACTGAGCATAGTGACAATCTTGAAATTGGATCATTAGTTCGAATGATCATTTGAGAACGACTGTTTTGCGTGAATGATGAATGAACTCCCAAGAAGGAATTGTTTATGCCATTACTGGCTACAAATAACTATGAAATATTGGGTTGATGCATGACTTCAGGGTTTTTCTCACCGCACGACAGGAATGTATTATATCAGAAGGGAAAACGGAATCAATCAACTATGTATTTCTCCCATTGTTTATTATAGTGTCAATTCATCTTCCTAATTTGGATAGGTCTGCAATGCCAATCTTGAAAAAAATGTGCTGGTTTTGCTGCGAAGAAATCATCAAGGAGATTCCGGAGATCAACATCATTGTTGAAAGTTCTGCCGCGGAGTGCTTTCGGCAGAGATCGGAACAGGTGATAGTCTGAAGGGGCGACATCTGAGGAATAAGCTGGATTTGGAAGAATCTCTCATTCCATGTCCTGAATGGCCATTTTGGTCATGTTTGCACAGCGAGGGTGTGCGTTATTATGTTGGAGAAGGACACCATGTCGTCGATGTGGCCGTTTCTGCTGAATTTCTGCCTCTGCAAGACGGCGTTGCCAATAATAGAGTGCAGCGTTGATGATCCGATTCTTCGGCAGCATTTTCCAGCGAATAATGCCTTCCATGTCCCACCAGACACACAACATGATATTCGCAGGATGAAGGTCATGTTTTGGACGTGGTGTGGGCGTATTGTTTGCGCTTAACCATTCCCTCCGATGCCTAAACTCTACGCACAGGCACCACTTTTCATCTCCAGTAACACTACGTGACAGGAACGCTTTGTGTTGCTGAGAACATTCGCGATAACGGGCGAGCAAGGAACCACATATGGCAACACGCTAATTCGGTGAGAGCGTGAGGCACCCAAAACCCCAATTTCTGGACCTTTCCCAAACGTTCAAGGTGTCGCACTACTGTGGCCTGATCACAGTCCATCTCAGTAGCTAATTCGCGTGGGGTTTGACGTCTATCCAAGTTGATGAGATCGTCGGGGTCAAAATTGCCACCTCGGAACCGCTCAAACCATTTGAGGGCTGTCCTCGGAGCAATATCATCCTCCCAATACACAGCACAAATCTGTCGAGTAGCGTCGGCGACTTTGGATCCCTTTATTAAACTCGTACAAGAGCAGATGTCGGAAATGTTTATTTCTCTGTACTTGACACTCCATACTTCCGTACCTGAAAAGCAAAAAAAAAAAAAAACATTAGCCACAATCGCACAACGCCATGTGATTTAGATACACGATATTACTGGCGACATTTTGATATACAACTGGGCATCTGCACCGTCACTACTGACCTGGGAAACACTCGTGAAATAAAACGGTATGAACTTATTCATCAACCCAATAATACACTGATGCCTTACTTAAAGCTTTAATATTTATCTTAAACATTGCCTGCCTGATGTTACGACTCACGTTCGTACTACAACCAGTGTAGTGAAAAGCACTTCTTTCGCGTCCATTAAAATATTGATCTATTTCATGTTGATTGCAAACATTTGCTTCGTTGTTTTCCCTTGGAACGGAAACTCTTGAAATATTCAAATCAAAAGGCAATACTAAACATTGTATAGGAAAGTAAAATGTCTTTTACAATTGGGCATTGTTGGTTTTGAATCTAGCGAAGTATCTAATATATAAAACACAAAACGTCTGTTTCCCTGAAGCAGCAAAAGCTCTCGCACGCCGAACTGTGGCATCGAAAAATTTGCATAGCTTATTAATACTGGAATTTCAAGGTCAACGCAACTGCTTTAAAATATTTACGTTATTCCGTTCGCAAGTTATGAATTAATCAATAAGCTAATCAATAAAGTCAGCGTTGTTTGCTACGTCATCGTTATCTGTTCCAAATTTGAAAGCACGTGACTGCATTCTTCGCCGCGGCACATCCACAGATGTTTCTGTTCTTTGAGAACTGTGCATAAAAAAATGCAAAAACGAACTTTGCGGTATCTTAACGAAACGGGCTGAAATTTTTGAAAACCCCATGCATTGGTAATAAGAGGAGTCCCTCAAAATTTCACCGGTTTCCGGTCAAAACGTTTTAAAAAAGGCATGGAGTTTTTAATTCATCGGTAAACAGAAATGTATACGCAGAAACAGTTAATTAAATTTTGACGGCTAATTTAAAAAGTTATCTACCGATTCAGGCGAAATTTGGAGGTCATGTTCCTATTAACGATTTATGGTGTTCATTAAAATTTCAGCCAGTTTCATAAAATATTCGCAAAAATACGTTTGTAAATTTTTTATCCCAGAGATTCGGCCCTCAAAGACGTCTGAAGATGAAAGCACGTGATGCATTTGTTCGTCGATAACAAATTGTAAACGAATTTTGTTCAGTCAGTATTCCAATGCTGTGTCTCCTGGACGCGTGGTAAATAATTCGTAACACTTTTAGTCCGTTTGATTCTACAGCTGTATGTTGGAATGTCAAGAGCAAAGGATTCAACAAAATTATATATTGTCGCCGATGAAGGAGAAACCAAAAATGTTGTGTGCGGCCAAATGCTGAAATAATCACACTATGAATAAATAATTTGTAATGACCGAATTTGTGAAATCGGCTTTTTTTCTTTCTTGCAAGCATCAATTTTTTCCCGATATTTTCAGTGACATATAAGGGAATATGAAATTAATAAGCCTAAATCCAGGGCAAAGCCGGGTAGTAAAGCTAGTTTTTAATAAAAACGTAATTGCGAGAGCAAATATGTTCTTTTAGCGTACTCAAATGTTGTTTGGTGAAGAGTAGAAGCATAATTACTGAGGGAGACTACCGTGGCCAATCGTTTCTGATAAGTGGGCTTAATTTTAACTCAGCTATATCCTGGTTAACAGCAACGTCAGCGACCAGAACCTCGTCAAATCAAACAGTGTGCAAATCCGCCAACATTCGGTGGGAGCTAATTGGTCGTAACTTGGAACTACCGACGCAACTAAGGAGAAGACAGTGCATGTGTGTGTGTGTGCCCAGTTAAGTATGTGTGTGGATTTTCCTTTGCGAGAGTGAAAGAGCAAGGGGTGATGACATTTCCTGCAATTAAGGCCTACCTCAGTTGGTTAAATGCTAAACTGGCCTTCAGGATGTCGAATTAACATTAAGTTAGGAGAAACCCTGAATTAAAATGTAACATGGTGCTGCAGTCAGAGGGTGATGTTTTAGTTAAGCGACATGTTATCTCTTGAGGCTCTTTTGAAGTGCAGTTCTGTTGTTGCTCAGGATATGATTTTACAAAAAGATATAAACAAGAAAGTGCACAACGAAGTTTGCGGTTTACCGAATGTTTTTCGAATGCTTTCCGGAGAGAAAAAGCATTTCAAAGCAACTTTTCACAAGAAAAGATTCAGCAAAGACAGAATGTATTAAGCTTCCTAGAGAAAATCTGCGCATGATTTAAAACGCGTAGTGTTCTTCACAGTGAATCAAAAAGCTTACGATAATTAACAAGAAGTATGACACCGACTTTTCGGTTGTAATAAGCATGTTTTTTGAATCCAATCGGACGCGAAGAACCGGTATGGAAAACTGTAGCATCTGACTGAAAAAGCTTTTCAATCGGGTTTTAAGTCCCGCAGATATTGATGCAAACGGAAGCGTGAGCTTACGCCCTCTGGTGGCCGACATGTGTGTTAAGGAAAATTTGAAATTAAATGAGAAACATTGTGCAGCTGAAATGCCCTCCAACAAACAAAGATTTTTTTTAAATCGGACACTTAGAAGCAGAGATATCGACAAATATAAGATTTGCATCTACGCTCCCTGGCGGGAAGAAGAAAGTATTCTCAAAAGGTTTTCCGATGTGAGCGGTATTGGTCCACGAAAGAATTTTTTTAATCATATTTTCAGGAGCTCAGAGTTTGCTGCAAATACATCAGAAAAAGAAATGAACAGTTTAATGCCTGGTGACCAAACCACAGTTTCCATCACGAGCTGTATACCATACAGAATGAAGTTTTTGAAGCAGAGATATTGGCGAAAACGCAATTTATCTTAACGCCCCCTAGTGGAAAGTCCACGAATTACTTGAAAATTTTGAAATTATATGAAAAACATGTCGCATCGGAAACTCTATCCAACAAAGAAATAATTTTTCAAATCGGACCATGAGAAGCAGAGATATTGACAAAAATAAGATATAGATGTACGCCCCTGGCGAGGAAACCATGTATCATTTTAAGAAGAAAGTATTCCGAAAATGTTTGTGGACGCAAGGGGCATCGGTCCATGAATGAATTATTTCAGTCGAGATTTTAGGAGCTCAGATTTTGCTGCAAATACTTACATCAGATGCAGAATTTAGAACTTACGCCCCTGGTGGCCAAACCATTTTTTACCAAAAATTAGAAATTACAGGCAAAAGGTTTCCCATGCGGAGCTGTATCCTCTGAAGAAAGAATTTTTCAAATCGGAGTTTTAGAAGCAGAGATATCGGGGAAAACGCAATTTACTTTTACGCCCTCTAGCGAACAATCTATGCGTAACTTGATAAAGTGACTAGGCTTAAAATAGCCTTCGACATAAGTGGAATCGAAAGGTAGAAAAAAAGTTCAATCGGATGTGTAGAAGTAAATATATGGAATAAAATGTATTTTGAATTCGATATCATGTGCATTTACGCCCTCTGGTGGCAAAATTTCACATCGTAAAAATAAAACGAAATAAAAGATCATCATTCGCACATTTCGAGCTTCTCAACGCAAAAAGAATTTTTCAAATCGGACTAATATTTGAAGAGATATGGTGTCCACAGATATCGGACAGACGGACAAACCGGTAACATAAGCACCATCTTTTTTACAACAGACGTGCTAAAAATCAACGGGATTTCTACTCAATTAGTAAATCATCCATATACATAAATATCCGCTTTCGAGCAGTATCAGCTGAAATGTGCGCAATGAAAAATCACAAATTGAGCCCGGTGCATTTCTCATAACTGAAGATTTTTAAAGTACAGGAGGCCGCCCAGGTGGCGCAGTGGTCTAAGCGATGGCCTCTGATCATTCGTCCGAACGGGGTCCGGGTGACGCATGGATGTTGTGTTTGTCTTACGGCATTGGCTTTCTCCCTTCCCTGGAACCAGTGACCCTAAATTAGGGATGGGCGACTGCTTATAGCCCATTGAGTTGCTCGCGGTGGTCGTTAAACCTCCAATCAAAAAAAAAAAAAAAAAAAAAATGGACAGGAGATTCTTTCAGATCGAATTCTTAGAAACGAAGATAGGGCTCGAAGTATGGTACAAATGGAAACTAACGCTTAGAGGAAAAATTACGTGCTACAAATATTGGAAGATGCACCTCCTCGCTACAAACACTATCAGTAGAAGGAATTTTTTTAAGTCAGACTTTTACAACCGGACATATTAGGATCATGTAGATTTTTATATAAAAGACCATTAGAGAAAACTCTAAAGGTTAATTTGAAACAAAATATACGCCATTTTCCACACAGTGAGTGGTTTCTGACTTTAAAAACGTGGCCTTAGGCGAACTTGATATGATTGCGAACATCTTACAAACAAATATATACCCTTAAGCCCACTAGAAAACATTGCAAACATCATAAAAACAAAAGATGTGCCCTTCGGCGCACTTGATAAGATTACAAACATCTCAAGAACAAAAACGTAACCTTAGACCCACTAGATAAGATTGAAAACATCTTAAAAAGAAAAATAAGTGCTCAGGCATACTCGATAAGAATACAAATATCTTAAAAACAAAACTGTGCGTTTAGGCCCACAAGATAATTATGCAAACATCTTAATAACAAAAATGCGCCCTTAGGCCAACTAAATAAGATTGCAAACACCTTAAAAGCTAAAAATATGCTACTAAGGCCCGCTAGATACCAATGCAAACATCATAAAAACAAAAATGTATCCTTAGGCCCGCTTGTTAAGATTGAAAACATCTTAAAAAGAAAAATGTGCGCTTACGCCCGCTAGATAAGATTGCAAACATCTTAATAACAACAATGTGCCCTTAGGTCCACTAAATAGGATTTCAAACATCTTAAAAACAAAAATGTGCCCGTAAGCCAACTAGGTAGCATTGCAAATATCTTAAAATCGAAAATGTGTTCCTACGCCCGTTAGATAAGATTGAAAACATCTTAAAAAAAAAATGTGCCCTTAGTCGCACTTGATAAGATTGCAAACATCTTAAAAACAAAACAAAATGTGCTCTTAGACCTACCGGATAAGTTTGCAAAAGTCTTAATAACAAAAATGTGCTCATATGCCCACTAGATAAGATTGCAAACATCTTGAAAAAAATGGTTCCCTTAAGCCCACTACTAGATAAGATTGTAAACATCTTAAAAACAGGAATGTGCCCTTAGGCCAACTAAATAAGATTGCAAACATCTTAAAATAAAAACAGAAATGCGCCCTTAGCCCTACTAGTGCAGAGCATTTTGTCACACAATGTTGTAAATTTCATGCAAAATATTCATTGTTGTGACCTGTATCAAAACTAAAAGTATATTTCTTATTAAAAATTTAAATTGATTATTCTTCTCAGAACAGATTATGAAAAATTTATTGATTTATTATTAAATAGTTTTGTTAAATAATCAGATTGAAAGTTAATTTACGACGACAGTACACAGGTCTTCCGTAAATATAACGAGTTTTTGAGGTATTTACATATAATATGAAAGGCATCAACAAAATTTGAGCGGTTTTAGCTCTTCAAGAATTCTAGTTGTAAGAGCTTATTTTCTGTAATATATTATATTACTATATGAAGCTGTCCTGGTTTTCTGAGTATTTGGCACTTTTTATGCGACATAAACTCTCCGTAGTCAGCGCTAACGTAAAGGATAATTTTAATTTTTTTACTGTGATACTTACATGTCTTTATTTTTGCCTTCGTCTTGTGCGTTTTTTGAAACATCCGGAAAACTGTGAATTGTATTTTTCCACTTATTCTTGCCTATGTGGATAATCTCAGGATAATAGAGTTCCAGAACTGAAACCTTGCTAAAAATCCATCGGGATTTGAATTTCCTCATGCTGCTCTCAATTTTGAACTTAATATTCTGGCATTAGTCGGTGGTGGCATTTACATTTTTAACGCACGAGAAAGGACGTTGATGCCCGTTTGAGTGTTCATAATAATGTCGGCGGAATCTTCCTCTTACTTTTTAGTTTCGATTACAGTTGCAACTTTGAAAATACGAAAAAAGCAACAAGTGCACATGCGACGTTTAATCTACTGTTTACTATTAGCTAAAGGTTGTGATTATACGGACTATGGTTTTCCTGAGATTATCTTAGTCACTTATTTCCGCTTTCATTTATCTCACTACTTATTATCTTTCCTAATAATCATTACCATTTCTTATGACCCTGATTGTCGTGCATTCTCATTTCTCCCGCGCGTCTTGACTACTCGAGTCCACAAAAGCCGCGTCCGGATTTCTGTGTCGGACTGCCCTGATCCTTTCTCGGTTTCGTTCTTTCACTCCCATCGCTTTGTTTGAAGAAAACGCCAGATAGGGTCACGATAGCAATTAGTCGGTGATCACTTTCATTCACCGTGTTGCAGACTGCTGAGGGCATGGGTAACTCTCTGATCAGTTTAAACGCGTTAGACGCGTTTAAGGTCTCCGTTTTCAAAAACGTCTTGAACGTTGCAGACTCGTTCAGACAATACTGCTTCCATAGCTGTTTGGCTGCATCAGGCGCGAGGCGTCTTTCCAGTCCGTATAGCGGTTTTCACGCGTGGAATGCGTTCATCGTTTCCATGGGGATTAGATACTGGAATGCCCTGACACTTTCCCACTCCAGGAGTGAAAATTTTAAGTGTTTCACAGTACACAAGCTGTTATCCCTATTTCGTGCATAAAAGTTTGCCTATCTGATCTACTTAATTTACATTTTTTAAAGTAGCAGGTTTTTTATTCGGTGTGGATCAATTTGTGATATATTATTTTGTACCGGGAAAGCGCCTGTTTTTCTTGTAAACTCAGAATTACCTGCTGATTTAGATTTCGTCAGCCAGTCGTATGGTTTGTGAAAACACAAGTTTGTCCGCGCCCCCTCACTCCGGAGTAAACTGCTCTCCCAACTAAGCTACACGGACCGAATGTATCGCTGCAGATTTGTCATCTTGACGCGTGCTTTACCTCTGTAGTACGTCACAGGTTAAAAATGACTGCAATAAAACGCTTATCTGAAAAATATTTCCCCACGTACTATGCTTGATTGCTTTGACAAACGCTGTAGAGCAGTTACTAATGATTATTGGTTTTGTTGCTGTGCCTTTGAACGTGCTGCAAACTTTCCTCTCGCTGACTGTAAGATGGTGACAAAAGACCTTCTCGGAAACAAATATTGTTGAATATCGATGTAACAATAAACTAGATGAATAGTGTACTTATATCTGATACTGTGTTTCCATTATGCCGCATAAATCATGTTTTTTCCTTCATGTGTTTTACTAGGGGTGTTCAAATGAAAAGGTACGAAATGTCATAAGAACGTAACCGCTAACATATTTGCCTATGCCGCTATGGGAGAACGTAGCGACACATCTAGGGATGCGATTGGAGTCGCCGGCGTGGATCGGAGCATGCGCGGGCGCCCGCATGCGCAGGAGAGAGCAGAGGCTCTTATAAAGAGCGCCGTCCAATTGACGCGGCAGTGCGTGTGAGGACAGGATGGCGTTCACATTACAAAATTCGACGATTGAGGAGCAGCTAGGCGTTATCCGATTTCTGACAACGGAAGGTGTTAAACCGGCCGCTATTCATCGCGGAGGGTGTGGTTCTGCTCCATGATAACGCGCGTCTACACGTCTCCAGGGTCACACACGCGGAACTGGCCAAGTTCCAGTGGGAGCAGCTTGACCATCCGCCCTACAGCCCGGACATGTCGCCCTGCGATTTCCATGTGTTTGGTCCCCTGAAAAAACATCTGAAAGGGAAGTGCTTCCACTCGGACGACGAACTCAAGGACGCTGTGCAGGACTGGGTCTCGTCACGGCCACAGGAATTCTGGGAACAAGGAATCCTTCGGCTCGTTAATCAATATGATCGTTGTGCTACGGCCTATGGTGTATACTTTGAATAAAGTCTTCATTTATACCCACAGTGTCGTTTCGTACCTTTTCATTTGAACACTCCATGTATTTTTTACCATTGGAATTTATCTTATTGCTTTATGGAAACGACAGAAACTATTGCAAAAAGAACTGAGTTCCTTCCTATTGACTAATTATTATCAAATGATTCGAATTGTACTGATTTCTTGAATACAAAACAATCAATTTTCACGATGCGATATTGACAGTGGTGAAAGATGCACTGTTGATTTCATTTGTTTCAGTTTGAAAGAAAATATTCCGATCCACTCTTTAGTACAAGTAGCTGCAAAAATTTAATTATTTTGTTTTAGATTAACTATGCATTTTCATCATGCAAAACAAATCGCAGTAACTATTTTTGCGATGATTTTGCTAATGGAGTTGCAGTTAATATTCACTTCTCTTATACGGATTGAAACGAATATTATTTTTAATTCCATTATAATCAAAGCATAATGTCCTCAGTGGGTATTGAGGTCGTGCATTTTCTAACGTAACAGTCAACCTTTATTACATGGTACAAATTGAACTCGATAGCACTCTATCGACATATTTGAAGTTGATCAATTCATTTTCCTCATATTTCTCTGACATAGGGAATTAGGAGGAAAATAACTTCATTAAAGCATGAGAGTTTGTATTCCTTTTATATTTTTTATTTTTTATCACCGTTCATTTTATAAAAACAAATTTGCTTCTCAGACACTTCCTAACCAAAACACCGTATGTTAAAAAAAAACTCGTTTGTACATAGTTTTTTTTTAACTTTTAATAACTCTTCAGCATCACAAAAGCTGATAACAGAAGCTTTGTGATCCATATCAACTTCTTATTAAGATCGCTTCTGTATTGACACCCCATAAAGATAATATCCGTACTTTAACCCAATAACATACCATTAACACCGAAATTATTACGACCCGAGCAATGACCGTCATTTTCAAAATATTGGTTTCTCGATTTTAAAAGAAAAACCAACCGAGCTTCCTGAAACCGCAATCTATCTCAAAGTCACACATCAACTTAGGGATTTTATTTTTTAAGGTAGCCAATGGAAGGAGCCCTGGCGTTCCATGGATCGGGATTGGTTGGCAGATTTCCAGCTCAATCCACAGGGGTACAATAATGGGTTTCCCTGTTATCTGCCAGTCGGCTTAGTTTCCCTTTTTCTTCCATGTTTTTATCTGATTTTCTCCTCGTTTTTTTCTCTACTTTCCTTTTTTTTATTTTTGCCTTTTTTTTGTTCTCCGTTGTATCAATGGAAAGAGTTCTTTACTTCCACACGCTTGCACAGCAATTCGGAGAGCGTATTTTCTGGACTATTTTTCTTTACTTCTTTATCTGCATACTTGGAGAAACAATCGCGACTATTTCCTTCACTACAAGGATGCCCAGACTTTGCTCTTTGCTATCTGACTGCGTGATCCAAGAGTTTCTCGGGTGCTTGCCACGAGTAGAACTAATACGTCTTTATCCAAATGGCTTTGCTTACGTGTTTGTAAACTTTTCTGTGATCCCGTTTGAAGACAGATAATTTTTATTACTTTCCTCAACATCGTTTCTGGGAAATGTATCGTGAAGAATATATCTTACCCAAAGCCTACAGCGGAGAAGATAAAAATTGAACTCTTTCTGTCTCTAAAACCTTTTCTATTTCCGGCACATAGCTAAACCGACTTTTTATTCCACAAGTTAGCTGACGTTGCACATATACCATCATCATCATCAACAACAGCCATTATCAATCCACTGCTGGATGAAGGTCTGCCCAAGTTTCTTCCATAACGGTCTGTCTTGCGCTAGTCCCATTCATGTCACTCGCGCATGCTTTCGATTTTCATCCCCCATCCCCCATGTGGTCTTCTCCTGGGTCTTTTTCTGCCCCCTTTGAATAGTCTAGAATTACGGTTGTCCATCGGTGGTCCGTTCTGGCAACATGTCCAGTCTATTGCCATTTTTTTTATTTTAAACTCCGATCATGACGTCTTCCATTCTTGTCATTTTCTTTACGCATGATTTCCCCTTCTTGCCTATCCTGTTTACACCAAGCATGAATCTCTCCATGCCTCTTTCAGTTATCAGCAGTCTCTGTATGTCTTTTTTAGTTAAGGTCTACGTCCTGTTCCATACGTACGCACTGGAAGGATGCATTGATTAAGCACTCTTCTTTTAAGACATAATGTCCGGTTTCTCTTAAAAAGTGTGCTTTCTTCCAAAACCTCTCGAACTAAGTTTTATGCATCGATTAATTTCTTCATCAATGTGACATTTGCTTGATACCTGCTATCCATGGTAAATGCAGGTATCGGTTATCTCCAGCTTTTCTCAGGTGGCTCTATCTCCTTCTGCCTTCACGTCGCACTGGCCGATGCCTTGGTCAGGTGCATTCCAGCTTCCGGAGACTGAGGGCCAAGATTTAAGTTGTGAAATCATCTTTTGAGGCGGTTTTGCCATAACTCATCACGCTGGCCAGTTGTGCTGGTGAGTGTGCGATAGCATTTCCTCTAATACCGATAGTATAGTTATACTGCTATTTGTCGGTCGTCAGAGCCCCTTTAGTGGGAACAGGATGCACCACGACAAGGAAGATTTGGCATAAGTCAAGGAGATGCTATATGTTTGCGCATCACCTGACCTCGCATCCCTCTGCACACACACACACACACACACATAGTTACAACTTTAAAGCCTAAGAACACTACTACTGTATATACACATATAATCCATACGTACATACAGGTAAGTTGATAGATGTAGAAACAAAGTAGAGACAAACAAATTTTTATTTTTAAAGTCTTAAATTTATAATACATTTAGACCAAAACATTTTCTTTTCGTTTTCAAGGTACAAGGGCTGTCTCAAAACAACTCAGAATGTTTTAACAAAAAAAAAAATCACGTGCGCACCTTGATTTTGAAGGAAGTGGTCATCTTTTTCGAAATACTGTCCTTAGCGTCAAATATCGGTATTCCATAGTTCCTCCCACTTTTTGAATGTCTTCTGGAATTATTCTTCTGAAATGCTTTTGAAGCACCCCTGCGCATCTCTAATACCTTCTTGATCAGTTCGAATTGTCGACCCCGTGATTTATGTTTTAAAACGAGAGACAGGCAGAAGGCCCATGGTGACAAGTCTGAACTATATGTAGGTTGGGACTTCAACTTCATATTCATTTTC
The DNA here is from genome assembly GCA_039090855.1 of Macrothele yani. Taxonomy (NCBI): domain Eukaryota; kingdom Metazoa; phylum Arthropoda; class Arachnida; order Araneae; family Macrothelidae; genus Macrothele; species Macrothele yani. Next base: position 144,866,463 of record CM077002.1, read on the forward strand.
TCCAAATAAGAAAAAAGACAGAACTGGCTATGGGCGACATTGCATCGGGCCACATGTGAAAAGAAATGAGGAACTTAGGCTCCTCATTCTTTCATGCACAAATGCTTCATGCTCAAACGCTCCGTTAAAATTCTGTGAATTGATGATTTTGAAATATGAAGCATATCCTTGATATCTCCAATTGCTAGGTATCTGTCTTTCAGTATAATAGTACCTATTGTATTGATGTTTACGTTTGTAACACTCGTTGAAGATCTTCTTTCTATGCGCGATTAAACCTGCTGACTGACTCACGACCCTCCATAAATTCTTTATGCCATCTGTAAATTGTTGATTTTCCTAGACATTCATCTTTATAAGCCTCTTGCACAAGACAGAATGTCTCTGCAATAGACTTCTTAAGTCGAAAGCAAAATTTAATTGCGCATCTTTGTTTCTCTGTGATACCCATTTTTTTCGAAAAAACAGAGCGCAAAAGCACTTGTTAGGGGTTCACGAAACAGCGTTTATTAAACTCCGCACAACCGATGGTGCACGCTTGATAGATAAATGTAGCCGGTTGTTATGGTTACTGTAACAGCTACTGTGTTTTCGAGACTATCCAAGGTCGAACGCTGTATTGTATTAAATGGTGTGGTAAAAACGCTGTGTTATGTACGATTAAAACGAAGTCTGAAGATGACAGATGTACTTCGTAAAATTACATTTAATGAACTGTATACAAGGTTAAAAGACACTCATAAGATATTTCAGACTTCCCTGGAGTCCTTCATCAGATGAAGATATTCAGACTCACCTGGAGTCCTTCATCAGATGAAGATATTCAGACTCACCTGGAGTCCTTCATCAGATCCATTTTCATCTGATGAAGGAGTCCTTCATCAAATGGAGCTCTTCAGACTCCCTGGAGACCTTCATCAGATCCATTTTCATCTGATGAAGATATTCATACTCCCCTGGAGTCCTTCATCAGATCCATTTTCACCTGATGAAGGAGTCCTTCATCAGATAGAGATCTTCAGACTCCCCTGGAGTCCTTCATCAGATCCATTTTCATCTGATGAAGGAGTCCTTCATCAGATGAAGATATTCAGACTACCCTGGAGTCCTTCATCAGATCCATTTTCATCTGATGAAGGAGTCCTTCATCAGATGGAGATCTTCAGACTCCCCTGGAGTCCTTCATCAGATCGATTTTCATCTGATGAAGGACTCCAGGGGAGTCTGAAGATCTCCATTTGATGAAGACTCCAGGGGAGTCTGAAGATCTTCATCTGATGAAGGACCCCAGGAGAGTCTGAAAGATCTTTTGAGTGTCTTTTAACCTTGTATATAGTTCATTAAATGTAATTTTACGAAGTACATCTGTCATCTTCAGACTTCGCTTTAATCGTGCATAACACCAAAGAAGCGTTTATATTCTTTGATAACGCAGCGTTTTTATCTCATCATTTTATTTTTAGTCTGCTCGCACCGTCATAATCATCAATCAAGCTGTATTGTATATTTTTTTATAAAAACATTCTCAGTTATGGAAACAAGCTATGTAAATGTTCATTGCATATTTTTTATAAACATATTCTCATTTTTATGACAAGCTATGTAAGTGTTCTTCGTCTTAGCTTGAAATGCCTCAGCAGAAATTCTTATCTGTTGCTTTATTTGAAACTCTCGTGTTACTGATATTGTGATCTGTGGTGTACTCAGCTTCTTATAAATTCTGCTTCATCCAACTTATTGCATTTACCCTTTGATTCAAGTCCTGTGCTTGGCAATCGTCTAAGTCATCTTAGTAATTTTCCATCCAATATCTAAAACCACAAACGAGACATAAGAAGTATCTTTATTGCGTAATTGTATGTTCTCAAAAGATTGGCTGGAGACTAGTTTTTATTTTTCTTCCTCCTATTTTGTAAAGTTCGTGGACAGAAAAATCCTTTACCGCGAAAAGAATGATCCACGGGTAAAATCTGAAAAGAGATGCATTACCATTATGATTTCGTTCTTTTCCCAGAACGATGCGACTCTCTCGTCATTTTATACGGCTCCAGACGCCGTACTTTAATTAAAAGTAATGCATAGTACTCAATTTACATGTCAATGAAAACCCCAATATACATTTTTGAACGTCCCTATTTATACGCAAATATTTCTAAGCTTTTTCGAGCTGGTAATATACTGAAGACGGAAATGAAGTCTGCGCGTCAGGACAGCGTTCTTTGTTCCTAGCTGCTTTTTTCTTTTGAAGGCTTCCTATAAATGAAGAAAAAAACAACGCGTGAAAATTTTTACTTTCCATAGGCGAAAACTACTACGGCATTAATTTTAATTCATTTTTAACATCTCTGAGTATACATTTCATAGCTTTGGTAACGAATGATTAAAAATGAAATCCATGGCATAATCTCTAAATAAGTAGTCTTTTCTTTATTTATCATTATGATTTTCTAATATGGGGTTTTCTACTTGCTAGATATCCCAATATTTTCTTTATGAATTGCAGAATACTAAATATAT